>OU612058.1:66271360-71767019 GCA_914767635.1 Melanostoma mellinum | reverse complement strand
CGGCGTGGTTCGACTAGCAGGTGATTAACTGGCTAGTCATGTAATGGAAGATTAATGGGTGATCAACTCGTTAATCTTCCTTCGGGTTTCTGAGATCAGTAGGTGATTAATTTGCTGATTTCTGTGGTACCACAATAGGTGCTTGCGGCCTAAATGAATCAGGCAATGAACGTAGGCATTACAGCCACTTCCACCAAACCCAACCTAACCTAACCGGTTTGCCAAGGTTGGCATGCTTGGAGTGCCCGGTACATGGAGAAGGATATTTTCTTATGGCTCGCTATCAATCAAGCATTTTCGTCGCGCTTCACGTCACTTCGGCAATCTTCGCTATGTCGCTATGAAATTATAACTTGTGCAGCTGAATTTTTAGCTGCTGCAACTTCAAAATCACATTGGTGTTTTGGTCTACGACAGCCTATAAACATAGTTTTCGTCGCGCTTTCCAACTTCAACAAGGTTAATGAGTTAGGAAACATTTAACAACGTTCACCATGTAGCTTCAGTGATTCTCACAAAGAGAACTTTCCCCCAAGAATGAATTCTCAAAACACTTTTTATGACTTTGGCGATTCTTTGCGATGCTGTCAAAGTGACCAAAGCACTTTTTGGTGGTTCTCAGTGGATTGTTTAAGGGAATATAAAAGCCGCGATTCTCCCAAAGCAACTTACCTACCCCTTTTCTGTGTTTCTTCTTCTTTTTTTCAATTGAATTTTTCTTCTTTTTTTTGTGTATGAACACAACTGAAATACCATTCTTCATTTCCTAAAGGATTTCAATAAAGGACAAAGTCCTTTGGCGTATTTCGCTTGGATTAACCTTCTTCATATTCCCCAATGACTAATGAATGCAAAGGAATCCCAAAGTGCTTTGAGGGGAAAAGTCAAAAATCCTAGTTAATTTCATCCGCACTTGGAATGCTACTTAACCGTTTGTTTGACCCTGCGAATTCTGAAGTGGATCACTTTTCAAGGCTTAGCAAGTCTTGTGAAATGATTAATTACTATTTACTTTATTTGTCGTTTGGTGAAATATTATCCAAGTTATAATTATTAAGATGATTAATCTTCTGACGATTACACAATACACCGGCCTGACAATTATTTTATTAGTGTGATATTAATAGGAATTGAGCATTTTGGAAAGTGTTTGTTTCTCTTTTAGGAGTGTTGTTATGGGCGCAAGTTGCTTGGGTCGATTAGCTTTTGATAAGTTATTTATGACCTTGCAAACTTAAAATATGGAAGCCTTAGGTGAAACATATTGAAATAAAAAAAATTTGAAGCATCGGCCCTTGATATAGCGAAAATCTTTCCGTGAAGTATAATGAACATTGTGGGGTAAGAATTATTACGAAATCGTATAGTGAGTAGCTTGAAAACAATTATTAAATGTGCTTCTAATAAAAATTGTAGTGTGTAACTTTAGCAACAAAAAACAGAGACTATGTAGTTGAATGCGTTACTTAGTGTAAGACAATGTTTTGTTATTGCAGACAAGACTGGTACTGAGAAATGCTGCGATATCATTGGACCAGCTCATACTTAGAAAACTTCAAAGACTCTTGCCCAGTCATTCTTAGGCCAACGAAGCACATAATAGTGTGAAGCAGATAAGTGGGAGAGTTCTAATCGCTTCGAGATCACGATGCTCATAACGTCGAAAAAGGAAGAATTTCACTTCGACATAAATAAAAATAGAATTCTGTATTTATATATGTCTGCTTATTACTTTCAATGGCCAGACAGACTAAGTGTAACAGGGCAGCGCAAAGTGGAGCATAAAACTTAGTTCAACTAAGAACCAAATCGTTAACAGTAGTATCAAAGGGACGGTACCATCAAGCCAAGGAAGATGAAGCCAAAACGGTAACAAGTAAGAACAAAACTGCTTTCAAAGCATGACAAAATTACCTTCAAATAATAAAAATGAAAAGGCTCGCCTCGAAAGGGAATATAGAAGCTGCAAGAAAAAATCGAAGAAGAAGTTCCTCAACTCCGAACAAAACCTGGCACAGTATGTATCGTTAGCGGAAAGAATTATCGGCCCCTGCAGCCTTTCCACACCAACCTATTCTAGAAATACGCCAAAATATTGTTAAACAAAATAAATAAGTTATCGATTGATGATTCTGTCTATCGCCGGCTGTAAGCTTGAAAATGAAAATATATTGGGCGTACTTAGCAAATCTTTTTCCAATGCTCGTACGGTATTTGGTATGGCAAAGTACCTTTGACCTGTTTGGAGATCCTTTCCGCCTTATTAATTTCTTCGACAGAAATATCGAAAATTCTCCCACCACGGTCTCGTCGTCTTAATAAGAAATAATGTTGCATACCAGTTCCAATCACAATATGGTATAAGTTATATTTCCTTTTTTAAATTCATGTGGTTCAAATTTTCCATCAACAAAAACATCATCCACTACTGTTTTCTTTATCGTAGTCCAAACCTTGACAGAAATTCAACTTCTCTAGAATTTGATGCTCTGTCAGATTCCATCCAAGGAATTGTCTCCCTGTACCCTCGAACTGAAATTGTCAGTACGGGCGATTTCAATGTACACAATTCTTCTTGGCTCCGCTTTTCTGGTCAGACAACACCCAATGGAATGAATGCACAGATTTTTGCTGAGTTTAACCAGCTAACTCAGCTGATTGACGACTGGAATATCTGACGTTGATGGTTTAGCTGAAAACACCCTTGACTTGTTTCTTATCTCTGACCCTGATAAATACACCATAAATGTATTATCGCCTCTAGGCACATCAGACCATTGTGTCATATCTGCTGATTTTCCGTGCCAAAATAACTCAGTTAAAGATAAAATTCCAAAGAGATCCGTCAGGCAGTACGAGACAGCCGTCTGGGACGGTCTAAACTTAACTGGTATTATAAGAACTTCAACTGGTCACTTTATATATATTAGACCGGTTCAAAATAAGTGACTATATTCTTTTCTCGAAACAATTCCATTTTTACCTTTGAGGAGGTGTACCCGTGGTGTGATAGATAGCATGTACGCCTGTTAGTCCAGAGGTTCGAGTTCGAATCCCAACAGAGGCAAAAATGTTTTTTTCCACGGGTATCGCCTTTCGCGAGGAATTGGCAAGTCCTCCGTTAGTATTCATTGCCATGAAAAGCGCTTTTTCGATTAGCCGTTCGGAACCGGCAGAAAATTGTAGGTCCCTTCCATTCCCTCACAGGGCATGGTTGTGAGAAATGCGCTAGGCCCAGGGGCTCTTCGCTCTGTTGTGCCACCCACCTATCACCGCATACAAATTGTATGGGAAATAAAACATTTAAATTTTCGAATTTTTTATTTTAGTCTAGGAGCAAAGTGCAGAGATGAGCGATACATGTTTTTATAGAAAATTAGTTGTTCTACAAAAATGTTTTTTATGATTTTTCGACAATTTCACTCCTTCAAAAGTTCAAATGACACTTAGCAGCGCTACACCATACGGGACATCCGTATAAAAGTATAGCTTGAAACACAACTTTGTGGATAATGATTTTATTATCGTTATTTAAGTGCGAGTTGCAGCAGATGAAGGGGTAAAGCATTCTTATTGCGATTCCCATCTTCTTCAGTGTTTGATTTATGTGCTCGTTAAAGGTTAGTTTCTAGTCGAGATAAATACCGAGGTATTTCACAGTGGTATCCCACGGTATATTGGTTCCACTAACTTGGAGCTGATTGCCTGGAAGATAACAAGGTTTTATTTTCCTCGAGAAAAAGATGGCTTGAGTTTTTCCATTGTTCAGTTTAATTTTAAATCTGTGATAATATGCGTTCAATATATCTAAAGCATTTTTAAGGTTACTCTTAATGTTGAGAGCGAACTTATGCGACGATATTATTGCTGTATCATTAGCAAAGATGGCTGAATCACAGCCTGGAAGACAAGGAAAGTCTGAAGTGTATATATTATACAAGTGTGGTCCCAAGACTGACCCTTGGGGAACACCAAAACTAAAAAAATACTATGTTCGAACATTCACTATTTGCGTGCACTTTAAAACAACAACCGGTCAGGAAACTTTGTACTATTTTACATAAATACGACGGAAATTGAAATTGTATCATTTTACGGATCAGACTATTATGCCAAACGGAATCAAAAGCCTTTTCGATGTCAAGAAGAACCATTCCACTTGATCTTCCTTGATCCCGATTTTGCTTGATAGTATTACACAATCTTTGAACTTGGTGCGACGCACTGTGGAATTGCCGGAAGCTGAATTGCTCGTTCGGCAGAATGGATTTTTAGATTAGTATTTTAAAGATTTTCTCCTTCAAAAACTTTTCGTATATTTTACTTACGTTGCTCAGTAAGCTGATAGGTCTGTAACTACTAATACTTTCACGAGGCTTACCAGCTTTGAGTATCGAATTAATTTTTGCTTCTTTCCAAATATCTGAAAAATATTGAATCTGAAGGCAAGCGTTAATTAAAAACGCAATGAAAACCATTCCAGTTTTGGGAAGGTGCTCTTGAGACCGAATTTGACCAGTTCGATTTTGAGGTTTTTTTCCTCCATGTCTTCTAAGCCATACAGCATGACTTTAACCCTACTTTACGTTTTGGGGTTCGCACGAACCCCAACGCAAGTTTGAATGCTTATAACTTTTTTCTTAATCATATTTTCGACCTGGGATGGAAACTCAGTGAACGAATTTCATTTTTCTTTACGTTTTTCATCGTATTTTCATCGTAGCGATTTAAGATAATTTTCTGGAATTTTTTTGTGAAAAAAACCCACAAACCAAACTTGGGGTTCGTCCGCACCCCACTATGGTTCCAGGTTGTTATGACAGCCTCAAATAGCCTTCGCAAGATTGTGTTGTGTTCGTAATAAAACGACCTGTTTACATATTTGGTTTTGGAACATAACACGAGTGGCACAGATTTAAGTTTTGTTATAAAAGTGTAACCAAATTGGTAACATAAAGGTAACACTATCGTTTTCAAAAACCAACTCAGTATCATACAGGTAACTAAGAGGTTTTTGAAAAATTATGAGTAACATAAAGGTATATAGAACAAAGTTCTACGACTAAAAATTGTTAGTATAACATATAAGTAACACCCGAGTTTCACAGTTACTGGTTTTGGCATGTATACACTAGGTATGAAATCATCCAATTGAATGGTATCAACTTGAGGTGGTTCAGATGTGGATGAGCGCGAAAAAGCAGTTGAGACCTTTGAAACAATTTATTAGCATCTATTAGACTTCTTTTTTTTTCAAAATTTGGAGCTTACCTGCTCCAGTTCCGTCACTTTACTTGGTAAAGGTAAAGGTAAAAGATTAAAATTGAATGTTGAACTCGCCAACTTGGTTTTCTTCCCTCGAGTTTTCGTTATTGATCTTGTTACATAGTCTTCTGAATCCGTAATAAATCTCTGAATTTTCGCAACTTTTTCTGCCTCGTCCAAAGAAATGTTTTCCAAACTGACTTTACAGAGAATGGGGTTCCATATATACACGTCTGAAATGGACTATGGATTCTTATATAATGTGACCCAGCGATTAGGAGGGCAAAAGACGTAAGATCACATTGTCCATTTGCTTAGGACGATTCCAATTAACGGGATTCTATTATTTGATTTTACAATTTGAATCACACTAAAAGGCATTTTATATATTTCTTAAAAACACAACCGAAAGCCACGATCACAGAACGAAAACAAAAAGATGTCACAAATATGACAGTTCGCAAAGAAGTTGTTGTAAACACTTATTTGTTACTTCATTTAAGTAACAAGCTAGGAACAACTCGATAACAAGACAGTAACAAACACAGTTTCAGTTTTCTTTAAAAAAGAGAGAACTTATAAGTAACACTTTAGTAACAAACCAGTAACAAACCAATAACAATTCAAATAAAGCATTTTTTGTAACAAGAGAGTAACCACATACGTTTTTGTTGCTTCGATTCTAAGAAAGAAGGTAACAATACAGTAGCAAGTCAGTTAATGAATTTAATGTCAATGTATATCAAAACCCAGAGGTGTCGGTTAGAAATTACAGGAGGAAAGGTTTTTCACTTGAGATTATAGGTATTATAAAAGGAAAAAAAAAAAAGGAAAAGCTCTAAAATGTGTTCGACACAAATATAAAGCGAGAGAAACCTACAAGAAAGTTTGGTTGTAGAAGAAAAATGGACATTGACTAAATAAAATAAAATAAGTTGTTTTTCTTTTGTGAAAATAAGGGGAAAATAATATGAAATAGGGGAAGCCCCATTCTTCAGGAGCGATTTTTTTTTTGGAAAATGCTGTTTTTAATTTATTCTTCCTATTAAACGTATATCGCATTTTTAGGTTTAAGTTAAATACATTTCTTTAATTTTAATTTTTATAAATGCGCTAATCGGTTATTGGGACATACATATATCTTCAAGTATTGTAAAATAATAACCGATAGATTGCTTCAATTCTTTTAACCGCCAATTATTAAATAAAAATGTACATTTTATGTACTTCCAAAATACCAAAACTATTCTTAAAAAAAAGCGACAGCTCTGATCACATAATTTTTTTTTTTTTTTTTTTTTAACTTGTAGGGTGAAGGTGTAAATTACCTTTACAAGCACGTCGACCTGAAAGATCTTTTGTGCTATTCCCTAAGGTTTAATTACACGAAGTGTAAAGGTTTGTTCATTCGAAGCTGAGGTCATGTAAGAACCTAAGAATCTTCGAGGAAGAGGTGTTTCTGATATCAAGGGGACAGGGGAACCCTTTATTGAATATTTTAAGCCTGGATCTAGCTACGGCAGGGCATTCACATAAAATTAATGTGTTCAGCTGTTTCTATGTCTTCAAGACAGAGACGACAGGTGTCATCTTGGCTGATGCCTATGTTTTTAAGATGATACTTGAGAGAGCAGTGTCCCGTGAAGAAGTCCGTAAGTAACTTTGCGTCACGTTTGCTCATGTCAAGAATTTCTTTCATACGTTTGTGGGATAAGTCAATGAATAGTTTTGACTGACGATGGCCATTTGAGTTGTTCCAGGTGCTGATCATGTTCTGTCGTTCCCAGGTAGCTAATTCGTTTTTTAGGCTACTTATTGGGAGACCACAGTAGGGTTCGGGGCCTTTGAATTGAGACTGAGAGCCAAGTCTAGCAAGTCGGTCAGCCTCTTCGTTACCCGGTACGCCTTCATGACCAGGCACCCATGAAAGAGTTATTTTATTGTGAGTAGCTAATTGAAGTAAACAAGTCAGGCAGTTCCAAACTAGTTTTGATTCGATTTTTGTCGAGGACAGAGCCTTTAGTGCTGCCTGACTGTCGGAGCAGATTAAGATGCTTGATCTTCGGAGGTTTCTTCTAATGCATTCCCTAATGCAGAATTCTATAGCCATTACCTCTGCCTGAAAGATAGTAGTTGTGCTACCAAGGGATGTAGATGATTTAAAGTTGGGACCGTAAATATCACATAATAGTTGGCGCCACGACATTTTCAAGTGTATTAAACATAATGGAAGTAACAAAACGGTTACTATTATGTAACATATAAGTTATTCATCGCCGGCCATATTTTTATGAAATTATAATTTTTAATGAATAAATAACCTTCTATTATCAAAATTTCTTCAAATGACTTATTTAAGAAATACTTATTTCGACTTAAAGCTACTAATCCATTGATAGAAATAAACTAGACCGCTTAGTTAAAAAAAAAGTAAAACAAGAAACAAATACTTTAGATACTAGCTGTGCCCGCGACTTCGTCTGCGTGGAATAGTGACTTTCGGCAGCATTTTTAATTTTTAGGCTACTTATTTTGCAAATAAGACACGTGCACTAAGGTACACTATTGCTTTATTATTTTATTTCAATACATTTTCGCACACGACGTTCTTACTTTTTTCATTTTTTGTTTACATAAGGCGTAAGGACATAAGGTTTACATACAACGTTTTTGCGAGTTTGATACACTCTTTTAAACTAAAATGACAAATCAGTGGGAATTAAAGAAATACGGGGAGTCAATAGTTTTCTCCTTTCGCTGCTTCAGTCATTATTAAATCCTCAATAATGCTGCATCCCATATGTGTAATTTGTAGCTGTGTACAATTTTAGATTACTCGCTATTGGCACTGGAACACAAACTTGCAACCACTTCTGATAATTCGAATAAATTTAAGATACTTTATAGGGTATGATGTGACTTGCTTAGTGTCTATAATATAGTCTACTGATAGATAATCGACAATAGCCCCCAATACTTCAAACATAACTTATTAGTTTATATGGTTAACTATCTCATTAGTCGGCGCCGAAATCGACTTTTCACACAGTCACTACCGATTGCCAATATTTATTTGAAGATCAAGATAGACATTTCTTCTCAGGTCAACTGTGTGATCGACAATTTGACAGAAATCACTTCACGGTGACAGACCTTTTGAAATCGGTCCAGTGGCTTCAAGGTTCCCGTTTACGTTGCCGTTCCCGTAGGAATATTGGGATAACAAATACAGCCCATGTCCTTCTTCAGGCTCAAAACTATCTCTGTACCAAAATTCATACAAATTGGTTCAATAGTTTGGGCGGTAGATGGTAACAAAGAAAAACAGACAAACGGAGTTGATTTCGGTCCTATAATGTAAGTAAGTACTTCCGTTCCCATGGGAATAGGGGGATAAATTAAAGCTTATGTTACTTTCTTGTGGGAATACAGGGATAACATAAATAGCCTATGTCCATCTTCAGGCTCAAGACTATATCTCTGTACCAAAATTCATATAAATAGGTTTAAAAGTCTGGGCGGTTTTTGATAACAAATAAAAATAGATAGCCAGATTTCATTTCAGACTCATAATATTAGTAAAGACTCCCATTCCCGTGGGAATATGGTGAGCGTTCCCGTAGGAATATGGGGATGACCTACAGTTTATATTACTCGGGGATAGTGTAGCATTCTAATGGTGGAAGAATTTTCGAAATCGGTGCTGTAGCTTCTAATTTCCCGTATACGTTCCCGTTCCCGTGGAAATAAAGGGATAACATATATAGACTATGTGCTTCCTCAGCTTCTAGACTTTCTCTTTACAAAATTTTATATCAATCAGCTTAGTAGTTTGGGCGGGAGACGGTAACATAGAATGTCGGACATACAGAGTTACTTTCACATTTATAATATTAGTAAGGATTAGGATTAAGAGCATTAAACATTTTTTTTGAAACTTCTAGCCTTAAAAATGGCGGGTTTTCCAAAAACAAACATTTATCCCCTATTTCAACACCTTGTAGCCCTGTTAAAAGTACTTTTGAGACCGTAGTTTTTTAATTCCCATTTCCGTTCCCGTGGGAATATGAGAATAAATTAGCCTTTATCCTTCCGCATGTTCTAGACCATCTCTGTAGCTAATTTATTTAAATCTATTTAGCAGTTTGAACGGGTGACACACGAAAAACATACCGATATAGCTGCATTCGCATTTTCAATATTAGTAAAGACTCCCGTTCCCGTGTGAATAGGGTGACCGTTTTCGTGGGAATATGTGGATGAGTTGAAGTTAATGCTACTCCGGGACTATAGAGCATTCCAACGGTGGAAGAATTTTTGAAATCGGTGCTGCAGTGTCAAAGTTTCCGTATACGTTCCTGCTCCCGTGGAAATATAAGGAAAAAATATATAGCCAATGTCCTTCCTCAGGTTCTGAACAATCTTTGTACAAAATTTCATTTAAATCGGTTAATTAGTTTGGGCGGGAGATGGTAACATAGAACTACAGGCAGACAGAGCTTCTTTCACACTTATTATATTAATAAGGACTCCCGTTCCCGTAGGAATATGTGGATGAATTAAAGTTTATGTTACTCAGGAATAGTGTAGCATTCTAACGGTGGAAAAATTTTTGAAATCGGTGTTGTAGTTTCTAAGTTCCCGTATACGTTTTCGTTCCCGTGGGAATATAGGGATAAAATACATAGCCTATGTCCTTTCTAAGGTTCTGAGCAATATTTGTACAAAATTTCATTTAAATCGGTTTATTAGTTTGGGCGGGAGATGGTAACATAGAACGACGGACAGACAGAGCTTCTTTCACACTTATTATATTAGTAAGGACTCCCGTTCCCGCGGGAATATAAGGATGAATTAAAGTTTATGTTACTTTGGGATAGTAAAGCATTCTATCGGTGGAAAAAATTTTGAAATCGGTGTTGTAGTTTCTAAATTCCCGTATACGTTCCCGTTCCCGTGGGAATTTAGGGATACAATATATAGCCTATGTCCTTCCTCTGGTTCTAGACTATCTCTGTACAAAATTTCATATCAATCAGTTTGGTAGTTTGGGCGGGAGATGGTAACATAGAAAGCCGGACAGACAGAGGGACTTTCACATTTATAATATTAGTTAGGATTTAAAAAAATTAATAATTTGAACTTATTTGAAAGGCGCTTGAATTATACAAGGGGTAGAAAGTCATATTTCGTGAAATAATTGCGAGCGTTTAGAAAATAATGCTTTTATTTAACCTAAACTCGAAGTATAATAATAATAGTTATCCCAGTTCCCAGCTTAAATAAATATTGACAGTAGGTTAGGTTAGGTTGAATGGGAGGTGCAGCCACAAGTGGGCGACACCTCACTCAGATCTCAAGGATCCATTGTGCTCCCCGGGAAATCAAAGGATGAGGAAATGGGAGGATTGGAGAGGTGGATAGTTATTGTGATAGGGAACTCCCACTGAACCATTTGGAGCCCTGAGTAAATTTCAGGACGTTGCTCAGTGGGAGATTTGAGATGTCGCCCAGTTCGTCGAAAAAGTATTCTCCGAGGGTTTTTTTCCGAGTGTGGGCCAAGCTAGGACACTCACAGAGGAAGTGGAATGATCCCTCCTCTACCTCCTCATCTTGGCATCCTCTACATAAGTCGGATGTGCTAATGCCCATTCTCATCATGTGGGTACCCAACGAATTGTGTCCCGTGAGATTACCAATCAACAGAGAGAGCCGAGGTCTATTTAGCTGGAGTAGAAATTCTGTTTTTTTTCTTGGAAATGTCTGGCCAGAGGTTTCTAGAAACTCGGCATGTTTCTAACGATGACCACCTGTCATTGGCGGTTTTAAGAAAATTGTGTCTGATTCTGTTTCTTTCTCAAGTGGCCTTAGAACTGAGGTGTTCGTTTCGCTATATTCGAGTGCTGACCCGATTTTAGCCAGCTTATCCGCCATTTCATTTCCAATTATGTCACGATGTCCTGGAACCCAGGTTAAACTAACTGTGTTTGTTTCGCTGAGCAGTCTTAGGTTACTGCGACAGTTGTCTACTAGTCTGGATTTTGTCATAATGGATGAGATAGCTTTGATGGCCGCTTGACTGTCTATAAAGAAGTCAATATTTTTGTTGATCAGGTTTTGCGTTGCTAGGTGCTTCGCGGCTTCGCTCACTGCAAGTACTTCTGCCTGAAAGACACTGCAGAAGTCGGGAAGCTTTATTGATCTATTCATGGTGGGGTAGTCTGAGAAGATACCTGACCCTACCCCTTCGTCCGTTTTGGAACCATCTGTGAAGACGGAAATGTGATTTCCTTTTATAGCCCTGTTTTCCTCCCAGCTTTCTCTTGTCGGAATGACTGTTAGGGCTACTGGATTGAAGTCAATATGTGGGGGGGTATAGTCTGTTTGAATGTCTATATCTGTATGGTTCATGATGGTTCTATGGCCTGATATGCCTGTTTTCCAATTGTTGCATTGTTTGAGTCGCAGTGCGCTTTTGGCCGCCATCTCCTTAGTAAAAAGATCTAGGGGGGCTAGCGACAGAAAAGTTTCCAGAGCTGCAGTTGGTGTTGTTCTCATGGCACTAGTTGAGCCAATGCATGCAAGCCTTTGGATTTTGGTCATGGTCTTAAGGTTTGAAGCCTTCTCTAATGATGGCCACCAGACTAGACAGGCATATGTGAGGATTGGTCTTATTATGGATGTATACATCCAGTGAATGGTTTAAGGACCAGGTCCCCATTTTTTCCCAAAAATTCTACTACAAGTGTAGAAAGCGATTTGAGCTTTCCTTTCTCTTTCTTTTAAATTTTTTTTTCCAGTTAAGTTTACGATCAAGGACAATTCCGAGATATTTTGCCGTACCAGATAAGTTTATTGGTATACCATTTATGGAGGGAGGAAATATACATATCTGGAATGTTACGTTTTCTCGTAAACAGAACAAGTTCTGTTTTTGTAGGGTTGACGTTTAGCCCACAGTTTTTTGCCCAGCTGGTGAGCTTGTTTAGAGCTGTCTGAAGAAGTTCACAAAGGGTGGTTGTGAATTTTCCCGAAGTCATGATGACGATGTCATCGGCATAGGCTACTGCTTTTATTCCGCTCCTGTCAAGTTTAACCAGGATTTGGTTAACTACTAGGAGCCAGAGTAGCGGGGATAACACTCCTCCTTGCGGTGTACCTCTACAAGTTTTGACTTTTTGGGTACTTGCACCCATTTCTGCTTTTACTATTCTCATTTGGAGCATGGAGTCGATCCAGTTTGATAGCGATGGCTCGATATTTATGGAACTTAATGCCATGCGAATGGCACTGTATTCAACGTTGTTGAAGGCCCCTTCTATATCGAGGAATGCAGCCAACGTATACTCTTTATATTGGATTGACTGTTCAATGGCTCCGACTACTTCATGAAGTGCAATCTCCACTGATTTGCCCTTTATATATGCATGTTGGGCTGTAGAGATCACAATGTTATTCAGTTTTGTTCGGATATGCGTTTCTATAAGTCTTTCTAGAGTCTTAAGTAGAAAGGAGGATAGGCTTATTGGTCTGAAGTCTTTGAGTTCAGCGTGTGAGGGCTTACCGGCTTTAGGAATAAATATGACTTTTACTTCTCTCCAACTAGTTGGGATAAAGGTGAGGTTTAGACAACCTCTGAATATTTCCACTAGAATCGGTACAATCAAATCTTTGGAACTTTGGAGCATCATTGGAATGATATGATGCCGTCCGGACCTGCAGATTTGTATGCTGAGAATGAGTCAATGGCCCACATTACCTTCCTATTATCTACTAATAGACTTCCTATGTTGGATCTAACGTAAGTGTTAGGGTTTCCGCTTTCTAGGGATGTCATTTGAGAACACCCTGGAAAGTGGGTGTTCATGAGTGATTCTAGGGTTTCAGAGCATGAGTCAGTCATTGTGTTATCAGGTCTTCTAAGAAAACTAGGGGTATTTTGGACCTTGGACATGACCTTTCTTAGCCTTGCTGCGTCATTTGTGCACTCAATATCTGAGCAGAAGTTGCGCCAGGCTGCTCTTTTTGCATAGGTAGTTCTATTTTTGTATTCATTTTTGCTGATTTTGTATTGGTCTCAGTCAGCCGAAAGGTTGCTAAATTTTGCTCTATTGAAGAGCCTCCTAGAGTTCCTTCTAAGGATCGATAGTTCGTTTGTCCACCATATGGGGTTGGATCTACCTTTCCCTTTGGATAGCGGGCATGAGCTTTCGTAGGCATTGATTATGTCTGACGTAAGCTTGTTTACCTGTGTCTCTATGGCTGAGCAGTTAAGCAAAGGCTGATTGTTGTTCTGGCTGAGAGTTAGGGCCAGTTTTTGGTTATAGAGACCCCAGTCAGTTTTCCTAGGGTTTCTATAAGGGATACAGTTTTCAGATTTGTGTTCTATTTCGAATGTTATCATTCTATGGTCAGAGAAGGTTACGTTTTTGGAGACCCTCTAATTACTGGTTACTAGCGTACCAGAGTTGGTGGAAATTGTAACGTCTAACACTTCTTTTCTTACCTTTGTTACAAATGTTGGTTCGTTACCTCTATTCATAATTATCAGGTTGTTCTCAATAATATATTCAAAAAGTGACTCACCTCTTTCGTTCGTGTTTGTGCTACCCCACTGTATGTGATGGGCATTAGCATCACAGCCCATGAGGAGGTCCCAGCCATTTTTTTTTGTTGTGGCGACCAATTCTGCAACAGCTGCCGGCGGGGGTTGGAGGTTGCATCGCCCGGCATGTAAACGGAGGCCAGGATTAGGGGTGGCGCCCCTTCTCGCTCGCACTTCACTGTTGTCAGGTCATTACTACTATGAGGGGTTAGAAGGAAGAGATTTAAATTTGTCTTTGATAAAATGCATGTACGATAGTTACCTTCTGTAGGCCCTTTGCTAAAGAAAAGGAAGTGATCTTTGGATTTCAGTCCGCAGATCCGGCCATGATTTATCCACGGCTCTTGAATTAGGGCTAAGTCGATGTCAGTTATTGACATCAACGCGGTCAAGGTGGCAGAGGCCAGCATACTGTGCTGCAGGTTTATTTGTAGCACCTTCATTGTCTTTTTTGTGTTCGTCATTTTTGTTTTGTAAGTTGGCAGCCGTTGCCGGCGTCACCCTAACCTTGTTTAGGCCAATGTTTAGCCTATATCCCCTTTCTGGAAGCATAGCCATTGACTCATGATTGAGCATGACTAAGACTTCTTGGCCGGCGCTCGTAGGCTCTTCCATTTCCAGAACTTCCCAGTCAGCACTTGGGAGACTTGGGTTGAGTTTTCGTAAGAAAAGCTCAATTGTTTCCTTCTTCAAGCGCGGTCCGGGGATGTTTATTCGGACTTTGGGTCTGGTGGGGAGGTCTTTCTTTAGTGCAACTTTTAGTGTTGCACCTTCTATAAAGTCCGCCATTTCGGATATCTTTGATTTTAGCCAGCTCAGTGTATATTCATCATTGCAGGTGAGAATTTTGAAACCCTTCAACGTCGAAATGGGTCCGAAATCAGGCACCGCGCCCGAGGACGTGGGAAGCTCGTCAGTCATGCACTCGAGTAGCCTTATTTCAACTCGAGTCCAGTCTTCTTCGCTTAGCCTTTTTTCTGGACTCCCCTCATTGATAATGGCCACCTGAAGGCTCTCTTTTATCAATTCCGCTACAATACTTTTTTTGTCAGTTGTACTGGCCGTCTTGGGCTTTTTGTTCGCGGACATTGGAGGGGGGGTCGAATCGTTGTGTCTGGCTCTCTTTCTTTGACTGCTTTCTTCGGGCTTTTTAAACCTTTCGGTTTTAGGACCATCCAGGATCCAGTGGTGGTCTCCCTGGTGCTTTTTTAGACACCGCAGTCTTGGTCAGTATGGTTTTCTTTTTGTTTTCTTCTTTAGTGACTCTACCTCTGGGCTCTGCCAAGGGAAAGGTCTTGGCTTTCATCTTCTTGATGAATTTCCGAGCCCAGCTTAGGCGTTTCCAATCACGGAAACACAGCGTTGAGGTGTCACCTTTGCCGAATCTTCGCATGGTCCTTCTGGCATTCTCGAGCCGTTTTTGACCTGGGTCTTGGACATCTTTCCTATTCTATACCCTCGGATTAGCGTCTTTACCTTTTGCCGGCTCTGATGAGCGATGGCTTTTGGTAGGGGCTTTATCCACACAGACTTTAGGATGAGCGCTTTTTTCCGGACCCTTGTTTGGAGTTGAGGTCACTTTGGCCGAATTTTCATTTTTTGCCAGGAATTCGCCTCTTTTGGCCTCTGGCCGCCTTGGGTCAGGATTTTCGGCCACCGTGACATGCACGATAGAGTCGTCAGAACTGGCGAAAGATTGATAGTCGTCTTCCTCAAGGATGCGATGTTCCTCTTCCGACGTTATCTCTCGTCCACCTGTTCCTTCTTCTCCATCATCGGAGTCTGTGAAATCCATGAGGTTCTCCGAGAGTCCCTCATTGGTTTCAGTGGCTTTCCCGCTGCAGCCAGGAATGCAATCTTCTGCATTGTCTATCTCTTTATTTCTTTTTGTCACTGGCGACTTATCTTCTTTCGAAGCCAAGCCATCGCCGACAGCCGTGATTACTGCTGACTTTTGAGCGTATATCCCCGCTCGAGTTTTCTTCTCTTCTTCAACTTCTTCCATTTTTTTTAGATAGACATCTCTGTTTGAGGTTTACTTGGTTGTTTGACCCTGCAACTGGATTGCTGGAGTATCGAAACGTAAGCTCCCCCACCACGTCAAGGTGACCTCGTGGAAGAGACCATTGACAGTATTAGCTACTTTATTAATTCTAACATGTGAAGAAAAAACTAAGAAAAGTTCTCAGTATAATTTTTGTTATTCTTTCGTTACAATTAAATAATAAAACCTATGAGCTTTTTGTTTCAAATAAGTAACAGAAAATTATTTGCATTAATGCTCAATTTTTCTATTTACTAGCTTTAGTAACAATAGAGAAAAAAAAACATAATAGTTACCTGCCAAATAAAGGAACAGTTACAATGTTACACTATTGTTACACTACAGTTACAATGTTACACTATTGTTACATAAGAGGTAACAAATAAGTTCCAAACTTTACTTATTTGAAAAAAAAAAATTAGTAACAAAACTGGACGATTTTCTCGCTTTTTTGGTAACAAATTATAGACTACTGGCCCATGCTGTAAAAATTATGGGTCATTTGAACCACCAGGTGACCTATCTAGAACGATATAAGAGCATAAAATAATAAGATTCAGCACTATGCCGTCACTTGTAAGCTGTTCAACTGAGTGCAGGTGAGAATTCGAAAGTACAGGTAGAGTGAGTACATTTTGGTCACATATTTTTGTACGGCATTCTTACCACCGATAGATCCATGAAAAATAATAAGAAAACGCACAGTGCCGTAAAAAAATGGTGAGCCACAAAGTCGGATTTTTTTTTTTATTTTCCGACAATCACCAGGGTAAATTTGGTCATTTGATTTTATACGGCATCTATGTCATACTATTTCAATACTGCTTCTAATCCATTATTCCGCAACGCCGTACAAAAATCATGCGACATGGGTAACAAATCGAAGGTTGCCACCCCCTCTCTTTCCGTGGTCCAGGGGGTGATTTGAAAAAGTACGGCTTAAGTTCCAAAACATTATCTAGCACTCAAAAGTACTATTAAAAATAATGCCGTCAAAAAATGATTGTTCATTTGAATGTATATCAATAACTATCTTCATTTCATCGTATCCTTGATTTTTATAGCTGTAAAATCATTTGATCCTGTACGGAAACTTTTTTTTTAACAAGATATTGTAAAATACAATTGTTACATAGTATTGCCGTTTAAAAGAAACCGTTCTAAAAAGAATTATAGAGAAATACAAAACCTGAAATTTTACAAATTATTGTAAAAGTTTAAATATCATAGATTAATGAAATATAGCAGTTTTTTACGTTTTAAATTCAAATTTTATTTTTATTTTTGGATATGTAACATTGGCAGATAATTATTTTGTATAGAGATTAGAATATAAAGATTCTTAGCAACTAAGGATTTTTTGTAAAGAGATAATTCGAATGGTAGTGTAATTTGTTATGAGAAAAGTTTAAAAAAAACTCAATAGATACAAAAAAAAAAAAAAAAATTATACAAATATGTGTGTGTATTATAGTAAAACCTAAATATAAACTAAGCAACTTATGATATAAGATACTTTATTATAAAACTCTCATGCATTGAACATCTATATTCAAAATTTTCAGTAAGAAAACTTATGTTGGCTTTAATGGTTTTAATATTAGATATATCATGCAATGCTAAGGTAGAAAAATGCCAAGGGAGGCTTAAGATCATTTTTAAGGTTTTATTTTGACAAATTTGGAGTTTTTGAACATGACATTTTGCACATTTGCTCCAGCAAGGAGAAGCATATAAAAGTCTTGGAAGTATGGCAACTTTATAAAGAAGAATTTTGTTTTCCTTGCTTAGATGTGAATTTTTGTGTAAGAGTGGATAAAGAATCTTAACTAATAGATTTACTTTTTTTATACTGTCTGTTATATGATTTGCAAACGTTAGTGTTTTATCTAAGGTTACACCCAAATACTTTATGGTTGTTGACCATTCTATTGGTGTGTTGCAGATCGATAGGTTATGTTGCGGTAGATTAGAAGATTTTCTTTTCCTAGAGAAGAATAAGGCTTGCGTCTTGGTTGGGTTTATTTTAATTTTCCATCGATGGAAGTATTTCTCGATGTGGTTTAAGGCATTTTGTAATTTACAAAGTATCGTCTGGCAATCAGAAGACGCACAGTATATGGCTGTGTCGTCTGCAAAGAAAGCGTTTTCACAGTCTAAGTTTACTGGGAAGTCGGCCGTATATAAGTTATATAACAGTGGAGATAAGGTTGATCCTTGGGGGACGCCCGCTTTTATAGGAAATAGGGGAGATGAATCAAAGTGAAGCTTAACATAAAAAAGTCTTTCTGAAAGAAAACTTTGGATTATTTTAACTATATACATTGGAAAGTTGTTTGTGAATAGCTTGTGAAGCAAGCCGTTATGCCAAACACTGTCGAAAGCTTTTTGTATGTCAAAAGAAACCATACCTATAGATTGTTTGTTTGTTAGTGATTCTTTTACTTTTTTTGTTATTCTTTTTAGCTGATGAGTAGATGAATGGTTTCTTTTGAATCCAAACTGTTCTGATGGGACTAGATTTCGATTTTCAACAAACTCGTTCATTAGATTAAATATAATTTTTTCGAAAAGCTTTCCCAAACAACTAAGTAAGCTAATCGGTCGATAACTTGAGGTTTCCATAGCTGGTTGAGATGGTTTCAGTATCGGGATTATCCTAGCTACTTTCCATCTTTTTGGAAAATAACCTTCTTTGAGACAACTTTCGAACAACGAAGTCAAATATTGGTGAGCTTTTTTTGGCAAGTTTTTGATAACCCTGTTGGTGATATTGTCAATACCTGCAGCTTTTTTTGTGCGCAAGGAAGTGATTATTTCTTTTACACAGGATACTGATATCGATGGAATATTGGTTTCGATTGAAGATGAATTTATGATAGCAATACTGTTTTGAACTGATTGATTGGTTTGAATGTCATTGAAGTTATCTGATATTTCATGGTTGGACAGAAAGAAGTTTCCAAATTCAATCGATTTCTCCTCATTTGTATGGAGTGTTTTTCCGTTACTTTTAAGATATGGGATTGTTTTGTTTTTGTTCTTAAATATCTTAGAAAGCTTCCATATTTTTTGGTCGTGTCTATCAATTTGTGATAACATTCTGTTCCATTCTTTGTTCCGAATGTCTTGAATTTTTTTAATTACTAATTTGTTAAGCAAATTCAGTTGAAATTTTAAGAACGTATCTCTTGATCTTTGATAGCGCCTACGAATTATATTTCTATAGTTTATAGTTCTTTTTACATCATCGGTAAGTAATAACCTATTATTGCATTGAAGATGAGATGTAGGAAATAAGGGTACAGATGCTCTTATTCCTTCTTCGATTGAATTTTCAAATGCTCTGATTTTGTCGTCAATTTCTTCTATTCTAAAAGTAGAGGGTTGAGAAAAATCAGAGAGTGAGTTTTTGATGCAACATTTGAATTTTTTCCAATCAGCTCGATTATAGTTGAAACGGTCAATCGAGGTTTGGATGATACTTGTTTCGTTGAGGTAGAAAACTACGGGCTTGTGATCAGATGAAAGATCATTAATGACATTTAAACGAGATATACTATCAAGTTTATTTGTTAGTACAAAATCTAAGGTAGATGGGAGACCTCTGCCATTTTTACGTTTTATCCCTTGTTTTAAATAGTATTAACATAGATAAATTAGGAAAAAATGATGCCGTACATTTTTATGCAGACCATATCTTTTAGGCTGATGAAAGTGACGCTACAATTTTAAGGGTACTTTTTGGCCATCTGATACAGTACGGCATTTACATATTTTTGAAGAAAATAATTGATAATATGATAAAATCACTATGACGTCTAACTGAACTGAAACGGTGTGTATATTATGTCCAAGAATTGAAACTGTCAATCCCAGTATCAACAGTTTTATATACTTTTTGGTTTAATATATACTTCAAACATTATTGATACATACATATAATTGATTTGTTTCATGGTAATGATGTGAATAAATAAAACAATCATTTTTTAGAAAAATTCTATATATTTCATGATAATAATAAAAAAAAAAATTAATTTTTTAGAAAAATTTGATAAATTTATTCAGTACCGGAATCAGTTGCTGAGTTGTCATCGGAATCAACGTCTTCATCGACGTCCGAATTATCTTCTCTATTATTTTCTGAAACATAAATATGTATTTGTCAAAATCAAAGTCTTACGTACAAATTAAAGATGTAAAGGGCAATTGAATTGAAGCAACATCCATGGATCTTCTGGAGGTGTTAGACTGTTGCTTACTCCTAACCTCAATTGCTTGGATGCAATTTTTTAAAATTGCGCTTGACAGACATTTTACCCGGTTATCAATAGGATCACCTGGCAAATCACAAATAAAACAAACACGTTCTTGCTCATTTTCTTGAGCATTTCTTTCACTTTCACTAGAGTTTTCATTCTCCACGAGGTCAGACATGATCGGAGTGCTCACAACACGTAAACAACAGCTGGTTGAGAGATTGCGGTAGACAAAACGGTTAAAGTTTATAATTATTCTTCACTACGATTACCACAGACTAATACCAAAAGCACAAGTATCACTTGAAGAATTACTAACTGGACACGAGGTGAACAAGTCAGAATATGTCACAAGAGTGAAGTGTGAAAGATTCGTAGAAGACAATTAGAAGTTCCAGAAAAAAAAAGTTATAAAAAGAAGGTCACGTACGAATGAAAACATAGATGTTTACACAGTTACAAAGGAATATTTATAATTGGAAAGAAATGCCCGGTTTAGTGAGCCGGAACAAATAGTGAAATAAGAAATGAGAATAGAAACTATTTATGTAAAGATTTTCCAATGAAATGGAATTTCCTGTTATTAATAATTACCACGGTTTATTGTAATCAAGTAAATGAAAAGGTAGATTTCAAACACACATCTACATAATTCAAAAAACTGTAAGCACAAATTCTTAAAATATTTTTTTTTCCACTTATTCATTTCTGAAATAAAAGCTCAAATTTTACAGGTGTCTGCTAACTTCAGTGTCATGAGTACTTCTCAAAAATATGTTGTATTTTAGAATTATCAGTGACAACATAACTATATTTTGGTATAAATCGATAGTATCCAACCCCTTATTTAACATAGTTTAATCATTCACCAAGTTTAAAAATTTCACCTCACATTTCGTTATATGAATTTTTTTTTTGATTTTTTCTTTTTCAGTTTTTTCCCCTTTGGACCAACGAAAATGTACGGCATATGAAAAAATATTATCTATGCATAAAATACTTTCAAAATAAATTTATTTCATGTTGTGTCAAATCACCCCCTGGACCACGGAAAGAGAGGGGGTGGCAACCTTCGATTTGTTACCCATGTCGCATGATTTTTGTACGGCGTTGCGGAATAATGGATTAGAAGCAGTATTGAAATAGTATGACATAGATGCCGTATAAAATCAAATGACCAAATTTACCCTGGTGATTGTCGGAAAATAAAAAAAAAAATCCGACTTTGTGGCTCACCATTTTTTTACGGCACTGTGCGTTTTCTTATTATTTTTCATGGATCTATCGGTGGTAAGAATGCCGTACAAAAATATGTGACCAAAATGTACTCACTCTACCTGTACTTTCGAATTCTCACCTGCACTCAGTTGAACAGCTTACAAGTGACGGCATAGTGCTGAATCTTATTATTTTATGCTCTTATATCGTTCTAGATAGGTCACCTGGTGGTTCAAATGACCCATAATTTTTACAGCATGGGCCAGTAGTCTATTAGTTATTATGACGCATTTGTAATCATTTTGTTACAGTCAATCAGTAATAAGAGAGTCACTATGACTTAATTGCCACTAACTGTGCCACTTGGGAAGATACCAATGTCATTCTCTGCAAAAATCCAAAAATGATTGAAATGGACAGTACTGATCTGATCTGGTTCGGTCAATTCAATTCGTTCAAAAGTATTTCAACAGGCTGGAGACTGGAGAGTGTTTGTCCTGGCTGATATTTGAGCTCAGCGACCAATCGAATCGTCGAAACGGAGGAAGATATTCAGATGTTCAAAACGTGTACAATTATTCATCACTGCTCGAAGAATTGATGCGCATTGATAGTATCCCAAATTGGATGTGAATACAAATTTTGGGGTTCGCGCGAATCCCAAGTTTGGTTATTGCATTATTCTTAGTGCCGTAAACTAAAGTTAAAGTGACTTTCACTTTTGAGATCATGAGAAAAAAATTGGCAATTTTCATCATGAAGTTTGGAGATCCCACATTTATATGATTCGATTGATTCACAAACAATTTTAACACTAATTGAAAGTTTTTTAAGGCAATAATTCTCAATGTTAAGTACTTCTATTAGGTTATGCACATATGCAATAGATTTTTGTAAAAGTTTAATTGGTGGCACATGCACTTTTTTTATTGAAGGCGAAATAATCTCGTCCATTTCTATAGAATCACTAATATCAGTGCCAGGATGGCATGGCAAGGGACTAAAGTATTTACCTTTGAGGTACTTAGGGGTTGCACTTGAAGAAGCCATCACAGAACAAAACTTTTTATCCGAGATCAAGTTTTTGTTCCCTGGTTCGGTTGGTAGTTGACGTTTAGCAATCGTGATGATTGATATTAACTCCCATACAAATTGTATGGGAAAAAAAACATATAATTTTTGGAATTTTATATTTCGGTCTAGAAGCAAAGTGCCGAGATGAACGATACATATTCTTATAAAAAATTTGTTGTTCTACAAAAAAGGTTTCTTATCATTTTTCAACAAATTCACTCCTTCAAAAGTTATACAGGTTTAAAGTTTGAACAAATTTTTTTTTTTCTTAATATCTGCAAAATGTTAAAATGCATCACTTAAAATCATAAAATCATTCGGTTATGGCAAATATTTTTATAGAAAATTAATTATTCTGCAAAAAAGGTGTTTTATCATTTTTCGACAAATTAACTCCTTCAAAAGTTATTCAAGGTTTATAAAACAGATCTATAGGTTATAGTCGCAACTGGACTCTTGGGGATGATATTATCGAAATAGTGGACAAATTTAAGTATCTTTGATATATTCTCACATATAGCTTGAATCCACATGCACATGTTGAAGAAAAAACGAAAGCCGCTAAAGTAGCTTTGAATAGCATGTGGAAAAAATTTTTTTGTAACCATTCTGTTGATCCAGCATCAAAATTTAAAGTTTTCAACGCTACAGTTAATAGTTGCCTTTGCTATGGAAATGAAGTATATGGATATGAACAGTTAGAAGAGCTAGAAAACGTTCAAAGATACTTTTTCAAACGAATTTTCAAACTGCCTAAGAACACCCCAAACTATGCCATACATGTGGAATCTGGGTTACCACAAATATTTTTAAAAAACTTGAAGGCTAGTGCGGACTACATTGTCAAGGTAATGAGTCGATCAGACCAAAACATCCAGAAACGGATCCTTATGATTTGTTTTCACAATGGTTATAGCCCAATCAAAAACTGGTACGATCTGGCTGTTACGCATAATTTTGCTATTTCATTACCAACTGACAATGTCGTTGCGTTAAGAGATTCTTTATACGACTGCATAGCTCGCATAGATGAGACGCTGTTTCAGCACTTCTTCGACATCAAGAAGCGTTTATCGACAACTAACTTTCTCTTTAGGTGAAAAAAACTATTTCAGAGATGAGTTTTCAGTTTCTCAAATGAGTTTAATTTTCAAAGTCAGAACTGAAATGCTGGAACTGAATTGTAGACCTCATAGATCTGACTTAAATCCTATCTGCTCGCTTTGCAATCTCGGTCAGAACGAAAATGTCTTGAACATGTTTTGAAACAATAAATCTAAACCACTTTTTGAACTATACATATATAGGGAAGAAGCGAGTTATTTTCGTTTTAGCTAAACTAAAAGCCATTTGATATATTTTGTTTTGACTAAACTAAAAGTCCAGAAATCAAATTTTTATGTACATTAGAAACTTAATATTTATATACGTTAAGAGTGTTCTAAACGTGTATCTTATACAGCAATAGATTTAAACCTAAATCAATTTATTTATTTTTGTTTTGACTAAACTAAAAGTCATTGTACGTTTGTTACTAGTTTCTTTCTTTTTAAACAAATTAACTTATAAACTTAGCACAAGTTTGTTAAAACTTTCTCATTGTATTTTAAAATTGTAATTTCTTTACGGCAGACGGCACATTGCCATGCTTTCTAATAAATAATTTCTTTACTATAATATTGTAATTTATGATTTGAAAAAATAAAGAAAAAATAGATTGATTGATTGATTTGATTGACTAGAAAACTTCAAAGCAAGCAAATGAAGTCGTATTAACTCTTGGAGCACTAAAACTCAAATGCCATGTGCATGCAATGTTATAACTTTGAAGATAAAA
Organism: Melanostoma mellinum; assembly: GCA_914767635.1. Lineage (NCBI taxonomy): Eukaryota > Metazoa > Arthropoda > Insecta > Diptera > Syrphidae > Melanostoma > Melanostoma mellinum. Next base: position 71,742,714 of record OU612058.1, on the reverse strand, counting down.
ATTTAACGGCAATTTATTTTTTCATTCATAATGACTTTGGGCTGTTCTCAGCTCATTTAATTGGTGTTATTTAATAACCGTTACTTGGAATGCTGAAACAAAGATACCAGAAGAGTTTGAGCTAAATAAAAAAATGGGCACGAATGGGTCGCACGAACTTGCGATTGTGTTCTAAATACGATATCAAAATCTTAGGGCTGAGTAAAAGGTTTTGGTGTTCGCTCTTTATAATATATTTGGTGGTACAGGGTTGCCAACTATACATTAATTAGGAAAATTTTATTAAATCACGAAAAATATTGAAAAAAATTCAATTAAATATTCCAAAGGTCTCAAGCGAAAATCTAAAAACGCCATTTTTTTGCAATTTCTAATACATATAAACGCTAAAAATTTTATCAAAATCGTTCGACCAGTTTTAAAAATAACGTTTTTTTATTTTACATTTTTAAAAAAAAAAGTTTTGTAAAATTCAAATATGCAAAATTTAAGATCTAAGCAAAATTTAATTTGACAAAAAATTTGAGAAAAATCTAAGTTATGGTTTTGAAGTAATTTCAAAAAATCTAAATTTTTTAAAATTTTTTTTTTAAATTTCAAAAATTAAAATTTTTCAAATCTTGTTATGCAGTTTTCCTTGAACAACTTAAAACTTCTAAAATACAAAATTTCGTAAACATCGTGCAAGCCATTAACGAGAAAGTCGGTTTTGAAAAAAACGGTACTATGGGAGGTACCGTTTTTAAACTTTTCCAAATTTTTTTTTTTACATCATAAGAAATACAATCTAAAATTAATCCTACACACAAAATTTTATTGAAATCGTTGGAGCCGTTTTCGAGAAAAGTAAGTATTATCATATCGGTTGTATGGCAGGTACCGTTATTTCAAGACCTAGAGACTCAATTCCGAAAACCCCTCTGTAGACTGCTCCACAGGCCCTAACTGCAAATTTTGAAGCAAATCGGTCTATTGGTTCAGGCTGTAGATCCATATACAGACAGACAGACACACAGACAGACAGACAGAATTGCAGGACCCACTTTTTTCGTATTCTCTATCATCGTAATGTCATATTTGATTGTTATCTCAAAATTTTTTTTCTGCACGATTGCAAGACTTGCCTTATAGTACCTATAATCGCAAGTAAAAATAATATCAATAGTGTTCTATTCCTTAGACCTTACCTTATTTTAGCGTCAAAACTGTTAAACCATTTTGAACCAAACAAATTTGTCGACACGTATTTTTGTAGAAAATTAAATTTCCTTCGATAAAGGTAATTTTGAAAATTTTTGTCAGGCTAACCGTTTCCAAGTAATCAAGCTTAAGAAACTGGTAAGTATTTTTGATTTTGCTCTTTTATTTTGAATTTTTTTAATTAACGAACAAATCAATACACGATATATTGCAAACATGTTTCTTAAAGAAAATTTAATGTTCTACAAAAAAGGTGTTTTAATATTTTTCAATAAAGTACTTCCTTCAGAAGTTATTCGCGATTAAAATTTAAAAAATATTTAATTTCTTAGTTCGCTTAAAAATTAATTAAAAATCAAACCGAAAATTTCCGCAGCTGATTGAACGTGTGCTAAATAGAATATTAAATGACCTTTTTGGCAATATATTACACTTTGAGGGCAGTGCGGGGCATAACAGTTAAAAATTTAAGGCAAATAACATTAAGATTTTCCATTTTTTTTTATGTTTTTCTATCTAGGCCCAGTTTGCAAACGTTTATATTTACTCTAACACTGATTTAAAAAAAAAAAAATTGTGGAGGTCTTAACCTTTTAATAATATATCAACATCAAAGAAACGCTCCACAAAGAGATAAGAAAACGGCAAAACCAGCAAATGAAGTCCTATTAACATTTGGAGCACTAAAATTCAAATGTCATGTGTTTGCAATGTTATAACTTCGAAAGAAAATAGTTAACGGCATTTAGGTTTTCATTTATTATGACTTAAGGATGTTCTCAGCTTATTATAACGGGTTTTTATTATAACCGTTGCAATGAATTTTTTTAATTTTGGCCTACGGTGGAACCACTGTGCAATGTGTCATATCGATAGATTTTTCGATTTCCGTCACGTTAAAAAAAAAATAAAGTCCTTAAAAGAATTGTTCGGCAATACCTACGAGAAAACCAATTGGGACGGCCGGAATAATTTCTTTCGAAATTTTAATTGGTCCTTGCGCTTTCTCGACGGAAACGTTGATGCATCAGCTGATATCATATCTAACGTAATTTCAATGGCATGAAAAACTTTGTTCCTCACAGAATAAAAAGTATCATCGCCAAAGAGAGTTCGTGGTTTGAATCAAGCTGTAAGGAGGCGATTGGGGATAGAGAAATTAGTTATCGAAAATTCAAAGATAACCCTACAGTAGTAAATTGAAATTTGTTCAAACTAGCCAGAAATATCTGTAATGCTCAAACACAAAAGGCTACACACAGAAAAATAATGCAACGTAAAATCAAAGTGATGAATTGTCGATTTTAATGGAATGCGATATTTTCTTCGTTAAATGATTTCGTTTTGATTTAACATTATTTAATTTTGTTTTAACATTCCAACGTGTTATTTTAAATGATAACATTGATGATTCAACAATAATTAAGATTTAAAACAAATCATAAGTATGTTCATGTCAAATTCAAATTGGTTTCAATGAAATTAACATTCGGCCGTGTTGAAATAAAATGTTGAAGACTGAAATTCAATGATAAAAATGATTATTGTCAAAACGATATTGTGACATGTTGAAACAACATCTTGAATTGTTAAATCAACTCTTAACTTTGCGTTGAGGAAAGATGATGTTTCACAACGCTTCTATATTTGTCAAATATAAATCAAATCGAAATCATGTTGTTTCAATCTTCATTTCGCTCAAATCATTTTCAAGCAAAATTTTGTCATGGAATAAAAGTTAAATCAAGAAAACAAAAGTCTTATCTTTCTTATTTAACCTTATTTATGAATAATAAAATTTTGTCAACCACGGTCTTACTAAATGTATATCTATGATAACTGCATTTTTTAAATCTATTTTCATGATAAAATGTACATGTAATCAGAATGTACTGGATACCAACAAAACATAGCGAGGCAGCATATTTTTGGATACATAATGACAATTGAGGCCATGTCACACAAAAAAAGAAATACCATATGTACATACATAGATTTTAGTCTTAAGGAATATCAAGGAAAGAGATTTGTTACATCGCGTAACGGGGGAGTGTTCTTAGTTCACTAGATTGAATATGAACACCCTTTATCTTTCTAAGTAACAAAAAACAAAAACAGTCCTCCTATATGAATGTAGACATAAAAACAATAACTTTGTTTCAACTATGAATCGTGTTAATAGTAGATTGAGTCATATTGAAACAAATCGAAACTTTTTAAAACAAAATCTGTGCTTGTTTATTTTACATTAAATCATGTTGAAATAACAATATTGATATTTGAATTCCACAGAATTTAACAGAAGTGCCGTTATTTTTCGAGTCTACACCACCGGGTGTTTTGCATAAGATGCGACAAAGAGCTTTGTTCTTTAACTAACATTTTATAATAAGTTATTTTTGCTTATCTTTTTTGATTAATCAAGTTTCAAAATGCAAATAACATTTTCAAAAAATGTTGCCTTGTTAAGGGTCATTTAAAAAAAAAATCAATGCTCTAATGAATTCTAAGTCAAACGCTGTAAACCTAACGTGAAAATCATTCTAAGTTTTTGAAAATTTATAAAAACAATAAATGGTACTTTTCACAGAAAATCCATTTACAATCCTCTTATATTGGCTTCAAGACTACATCGGTCACCTACGTAGAATAAAACAAGTATTTCAAGAAAAGGGTAATGCTTAGCTCATTTTACAGATTTTTCCTAGCGATTAAAAGTACTATAAGGCATGTTTTGTAATCATGCAGAAAAAAAAATTCAATTTTGCAATCAAATATGACATAACGATGAAAGAGAATACGAAAAAGTATGTCCTACAATTATGTCTGTCTGTCCGTATATGGATCTACAGCCTGAACTGCTTGACTGCTTATTTTCAAAATTTGAAATTAGATTCTTGCAGAGCAGCCTAAAAGGGGTTTCGATTTCGATTAGATTTTATGTAAAGCATTATTTCTCAAAAATCTTTCTTACGATGTAAAAAACTTTTTTGGAAAAAGTCGAAGAATGGAACTCCCATTTTGCCAATTTAATCAAAAACAACTTTCTCGCTAATGTCTAACCCGATTCTGGTGAAATTTTATATTTAAGAAGTCCCAAAAAAAAAAAATACATTCAACATTTGGAAATTTTTGTTTTTCAAATTTTCATAATTTTTTTTTTTTTTTTTAATAATTTTAAAACTGTACCTTTGATTTAATTCAAATATTTTGTCAATAGATACATCTTCTGGCATGATCTCAAAACTTTTTTTTTCCATTTAAAAAAAATGAAAAATAAAAAACCGGTTTTAAAAAAAAAACAGCTTTAACTATTTCATTAAGTTTTCATTTAATATATATCATATAGTAATACAAAAAAAATTGAACCAATCAAAATTTTGATACGTAAAAGAAAGATCATTTAATAAAAGTAGTCCAAAAATTTTGAATTATAGAAAATACTATTTCTTTGTTATGTATGTAGTTATACTATGTTTTTGTACTTTTATCAATGGAAGAAATTAATTTATCCAATGTTTTGATTAGTTAAAAAGAAAAGTACAATTGATTTTTCTTTATAATTGACTTCTTTATTACAAGAGAGTGTTAAAAATATAAATATCTAAAATCGAATCACAGTACCATTATGGGGTTTTTCATGTTGGGATTCGTTGACAAGAACCTAACATATTCTTTCTTGTTTAGGTGATCACCCTTTTTTTTATCCCGCACAAGCAATGTGTTCGAATAACGCATGCATACGAAATCAACTTTGTTTCAACATTGAATCATGTAATAATGAAAATAGGTTGCGTTGAAACAAATCGAAGCTACATGAAACAAAATTAGTGATTGTTGATTTAAGATGAAATCATGTTGAAACCACATTATTAGTAATTGAATTCCACAAAATTTATATCAAGTGCCGTGATTTTGTCTACCAAGGCAATTGCAAAATATTTGAGCGTATTCTATCAGTTTATTCTCGTTGTTGTAGCGTTTCGTGTCGGAAGTGATAAGTTATTAAGTGAAAAGTAAGTGAAAAGTGAGCCTATTATGAATTCAAAAGAAAGTCTGTCTACATCTGTTCATCCACAGGTTACAGAAATAGATTAAATTACAGATTTTGTGACGAACAATGAAGATAATATAATATTAAACCTACCAATAATTCAAGAAAACAAAGCAAAAGAAGACAAGTTGGATGATTTTTTGAAAAAATTTAATTTGATGGCTACAAAGCATTATTTAACTGGTAAGTACTCAGACAAATTTATTAATTGTATATAAACAATTGATTGTTACGTAATGTTTAACTCATAAGAATTATACTTTATAATAAATATTCTCTCTTTATAATCTGTGGAACTTGTTAAAATTAGTATTAATAATTAATCTTAGAACAAAACAACATTATAAATTAAAATTATGGTAAAATTCTAAAAAGAAAAATAGTACTATTTTAAGTCATAGTCGATTTGTGTTTAAATCTCATTTTTCGAAGTTAAAACTGATATTACTAGAAAGTCTCAAGGGGAAAGCGGTTTTGGACTTCTACGAGACCAGCAACTATTTGATTGACTCGTTTCGAACTGATTTAACTAAAACACAATCTAAGATGATATTTCTTTCAACGGCTTTAAATTATCGCTTAAGGGTTTTCCACCAATATTAGGAGAAATACTGGAGCAATTCCCTAATGAAATAAAAGTTGGCATATTTTGACATTTTTTTTTATAAATTATTGTTTTAAAAATTTTATTTTCAGGAATATTAATTAGTTCATTCCACGTGGTAAAAAAAAGAATCCTGGAGGAAAGCTTTGGGACAGATATGTTAATCAAAGAGCAAAACGCTCAAAATAAATGAGTCCTTACAATTGGGAGATGATCCTTTAACTCAGATTTGTATCACTACAAGGGTTGACGAGATTTTTCAAACTGGGATGATGTGAAGGATAAAGGGCAGCGTACATTTACATTGAGACAAAAGGAAATTCGATCATCTGCAACAAACTTTGATTTTTTGGCGAATTGGCAATTGTTTTCTAATCCAAAGGCCCCTGAACTTGTTAGTTAACTGACAGCTTTTTATGCTTTCTTGTAATAACTGGTTGAGGTGAAGTATAGATAGAATAAATATAGAATTTTGAAATAATTTAGAAGATGTTGAAGGTATGACTGTGCAGATAATCTTTTCTAAGGCACTTAAAAATTTTCTTAGACACCAATTTTTGGCCATTAAACTGATCTTCACAGTCATACCTCATACACCATCTATTAGATTACTTTAATAGAAATTTTAAGAGCTGCATTAACCGTTATTCGCATTTATTTAGAATTTTTTTTTCGTTTCTTTAGATATCGACTTTGAAATTCTATACTTCCGAATAAAAGCAATTTGCTTTTAAGCAAATGGGCAGAATTCAGTTCAAAAATACCGAACTATTATCATTTGAACATAAATGATAAGAAGTCAAGAGGAATATTTTTGAATTCGAAGGATTTAACGTCTCTAAGTTAGTTATTTTTTATAATTTCAATTTCTGACTGAAGGTAAGACTTTTATCTTTGTATCCATATTCCATAGACTTATACATATACATACGGTTCCATTAAATGCAGTAATACTACCTACTGTACGTTTCGTTAATAAGCCAAGCACACAGAGAAAATAAGTAATCCAGATGCAAATGAGAGCTTCATCATTCACCTTCCGACGATAAGTGATTATGAAAAAAATATTGCAGACCTAAGAAATAAAAAATTTAACAAAGGTTTGACCATTCAACCATTTAATTTAGTTATAGGCTTAAGGGGCTCAGCTAGTTTCTCATTTTCAAAAAATCGATTTTTTTTGTTTTCATTTTTCGATAGGTAAATATCTCAAAAATGATGTCCTAAAATATTGGAATGATATATTGGATATTTTTGAAATGGCAGAGTATAGAAGAGAAGCATCTCGGGCGCTAGAACTCCTGCTCTGAAAACTTTAAACGCGTTTTTCTCAAAACTGCATTTTTCAAATTTGCCGCAGCTGTAACTCACGCAAATGTTGACGAATCGTCTTAAAATTTTAACTGCATACTCTCCATATGTTTTAACATACAGCCATCTACAACTTTTACGATCGGATGAAAATTGTAATTTTGGCAGCCATCGAAAGACGATTTTTTTGGCGAAATTTGGACTTTTTATTTTAAATTGCTGCCATTTTGTCAGTTTTCAATTCTTCACTATAATTATAGATGGCTGTATGGGAAAAATGGTCTACTTTAACGCCATGTTTTTATTTTCTTGTTTGACGTCTTCTAATTTCAAGAAGTTCAAGAAATGGTCCATATCTCTCTTGGATTTCAATATTTTAACTCGAAATTTCGCGACAATTTACATGAATATATGAATAATAAATTCTTAAAATTACAGAACATTTGAAGCTATAGTTTTTTTTTTTAAACGCCTTCAAAAAATCACCTCCATTTGAGCTCGAGAAACTAGCCGAGCCCCTTAAGTATCTAACAGAATTTTATGTTAATTTCGATAAAACGCTTTTGAAATTCGATCATTTTTTGTCGAGCCTTGATATGTGTTTCAAGTTAATGTATGTAGTATGTACTATCTTTAGAATACCCGGATAGCTGTAGAGGTTTTTGGATTTTCATTCAAGAATATTTCTTTGGAATCCCTCTTCTAAATGAATTTAAACTACCTAGCATTTGTTCCTTACTTAATTAACTAAAAACATAACCAAATCAAAGCATTCTGAGTTTTTGTTCTAATAATATAATTTTCTGTGGAAGAGAATATAAAACAAACTGTTACAAAGCTATAGCTAAGGAATCGTGTAAGTTATATAAGATATCTAATTTTGCTAAAGCCTGTACTAAAATTTATATCATTTTCAGTCACATGAAGTGGGCAAATTAAAAAACAAAATATTGTTAAAAGAACTATACGAATTTACAAGTCCACCCTTACATCTTTCCCCAAGTAATAATGGGAAAATCTATTTTAGAAACAATATATATATATACATCTATATAATTATGTAGTATATAGGTATAGGTATACATTATCCTAGTATTTATCTAAAGTTGATTTGATTTAATTCGAAAATTGATAAAAAATAAAGGAAATAATAAAACTAACATTCTTGTGACTTTTTATTCATGTATATTTTTCTTTGCTATTCATGTGGAATCAATTGAAAATGTCTTGATAATTTAACATTGATTCGAAATTGTTTCAAAAGGATTTCATACACTGAATCAACATGAGAACTGAGTCGATTCAATAGAAATCATCGCGTTGCTTCAACATGGGAATCGGTTTATTTTTATATGATAAGCCATTTTGTTTCAACTAGTGGATCGAAATGAATCAACTGGAAAAGTCATTTTGTTTTCACATGTGAAAGAATTCATTTTAACATGATTTGTAAGGTTGATTCAATATGATAATCAAAACGATTCAATAGGAATGGTCAACTCGTTTTTAAGGGAAGACCTAGTTGTTTTAACAAGGCCTACCAAATGAATTCAACATGACGATCAAGTTGATTCTAAATGACTCTTAGTGTTATTTCAACATGAGAACCAAGTTGATTTAACTTCAATTGACATGTAATATTAACATGATTAAGGATTAAATTCAAATTGTTTTTTTTTTACCAAAATATCATGATGAATAAACATGAAACGTCTATGAAGCAATATCATTGGCAAAAAATTTTGAATCATGTTTGTTTTTTTTTTTGAATTTACAATGGTTTTTCTCTATGTGTAAGTTTTTACTGTTTTTTTTTTTTTGTTAAAAACGTTTAGAACTCGACCACGTCATCGTGCCCAACACTCGTTTTCAATGACTCTCCGTATGCTAGCTCCATCGACAAAGCCAATTTGCTGGCAGCTCAATTCGCTGCCAACTCGACTTTTCTTTATAGCATATTGGCTCCACCTGAGCTCGAGTCAGCAAATTCTGTGATGAAGCAGATATTCTCTCAAACTCGCTCGGTTGCGAGATTCCTCAAAGATCTGAATATACATAAATCCGCTGGTCCAGATGGCTGGCCGTTATTCTGAAGAGGTGTTCTTCTACGCTGGCAAAACCACTGCGAAAACTTTTCCATCTTTCCTATTTTGCTGGGTTTTTCCGAGCAGATGGAAAACTGCATTTGTGCAGCCGTCAATGAAATATCTTGAAGAACGAAAGCTTCTGAATAAAAAGCAGTATGACTTTCATTGCAATAGATCCACTTGTGATTTGGTGGTATATCTCATCGAACAGTGGCACAAGTCCTTACATCGATTTGGAGAAAGTAAGATTATTGCGCTTGATATTGCAAAAGCATTCGATGGAGTTTGGCATCAAGTTCTTTTATCTAAGATGCGTGCTTTTTGTATCGATGAGTTTCTTCTTCGCTGGACTACTAGCTACCTCTCTAACCGTTCATTGCAAGTCGTTTTGGACGGCTATAGATCTGAAACCCACAAAATAAATGCTTGGGTGCCCCAGCGCTCCGTTTTGTCTCTGACACTTTTTCTGATTTTCATTAACGCTTTTCTGTATGAAACTACTAATCCAATAAATTGTTTTGCCGACGACACTATCCCTAGCTTTTCATATTCGTTCTTAGGTTCACATTTCTCCTCTTCGGAAGTGAAACTAGGGTAGCAACGTATGTTAAGTTCATTAAATTCTGATCTAGACAGCATTGTACAGTGGGGAATAAAAAACCGCGTGGAATTTAATGCTTCGAAAACTCAATGCTGTCTTTTGTCGTTGAACCGAAACTTCCCAAGCAACACACAAGCTCTTTAAGAGTTGTACCAAAAAATTACTCAGCACTTATTTTGAACTTAATTTATACTTGAGAATACTATTCCACTTATTTACCTATTAATAAGCTCTTTGTAGGTGGTTTTTCTTTCAGGTGTAACCAAAAACTCTTAAGGATAGCTTTAATAATTCCTTGACTAGCGTTTTTCAAATGGTCACTTTGCAGAACTTATTTAAAACCTTCTTTTTTTTTCTCGGTGGTTTTCTCTTTCGCACTACCATATTTTCAGCATTGTATATGGAACCTATAGTACTATCGAAAACAAAAACGGTCCCTGAAAGCCATCTATGTATCTGCCAGCGTACTAACTTACATTCCCCATGTAATTTTTAGAGCACCGGCGGATACATAGATGGCTTTGAGCAACCGTTTTGTTTACGATAGTACTATAGATTCCATACACTGAGGGAAAAACACTTTAAACCTTAGAACAAATGACTTTAAATTTGAAAGTGAACAGGTATGATTTGCAACTGTATCTATTTACGTTCAAATTAAAAGCGAAAACTTTAAATTCTTCATTTAAAGTGAAAAACTTTAAATTCTAAAGTTTTTGCTTTTTTTTTTAATGTGTTCACTTTAAAATATTTTTTAATACGTTCAATTTTAAATTTAAAGTGTTTTCAGATTCAACTTTAAAATTTAGGCGGCTAGCGGCTAACTTTTAATTTAAAAGTGGGTAACTTTTAATTTAAAAGTGGCGCTTTCAAATACGTTAACTTTTAATTTAAAAGTGTTTTTTAAAGTGTTTACTTTAAATTATTTTTAAATGGTGAACTTTAGAATTTAAAGTGGAACACTTTAAAGACACTTTTAAATACGTTTACTTTTAATTCAAAAGTGTTTTTAAAGTGTTAACTTTAAATTATTTTTAAATGGTGAACTTTAGAATTTAAAGTGGAACACTTTAAATACACTTTAAAATATGTTTACTTTTAATTTAAAAGTGATTTTAAAATGTTTATTTTAAATTATTTTTAAATGGTGAACTTTGGAATTTAAAGCGGAACGCTTTAAAGACACATTTAATTACGTTTACTTTTAATTTAAAAGTGATTTAAAATGTATATTTTAGATTATTTTCAAATAGCGAACTGTAAAATTAAATGCGTTTACTTTAAATGAAGTTCACAATATAAAAAATAGAATAGTTCACAATATAATAAATCTCATAATCGAAAAGAGCTAGTTGAAAACCGTATACTTACTTTTTCAATTATTAACTTCAGCTGAAAAAAGAAATAAGAATTCAAAAAATTTGTTTGTTTTCTTTTTGTTTGTTTTTATTTTGCATCTCACTCTAAATTGTTTTTGATTTGACAGAGAAAGCGGAAGGCTATCGATTTTTGTGCAACATTTTTATCAGTTTTTAAATTTTTACATATTTTTTTATTCATCTTAACAAATATTTTTTATAATGTCTTAAGTCGAGCATACGTTTTTCCATTATTTATTTGATATAAGTTAAGTGGAGGGCTTGTGAATTCTGTAATCTCAATTAATTTTAGGACATTTTCTTTTCTTCCAATTTCAAAAGCTTGAAAGTGGTTATTAAATTCAACAGTTTCTAAGCGAAAACATAAAACATACAGTTTTTCTTTTTCGTATATAAATAGTTTAATCTTATAAAATAAGTTATTCGAACTATTGGCAATAGCTAAATACATATTTTCTTTATAATCAGTACTCTTGTACTTAACATATTTTGCCATTCGTACCGATTTAAAATTTATATCATGGCTTTTAGCAATATCTGGAAAATAATCCTCTTCCATAATATTTGTAACATAGAATTCTTTAGTGTCATAAGCATCAGGCAAACCACTTTTATATTTCAACAAAAAGTTTGAAAAAACCAACGCACTTTTGATGGCTGCGCTAAATGAAGGATTAACTCTAGAAGTTATACTATTGAAATATATCTTTGTATCTTTATGCTTTGCCTCGAAACGCATTGCCCATACTAGTTTAAGCGGCCCACACATTTGAATTGCAGTGGGATAGTGAACTAAAAAATGATGTTTCGGTTTCAAGAAACCATAAAGTTCAATATAAAGCGTATGGTGTTTTTTTATGAGCTGACGCAAGTGCGCTATATCACTTTCAAAAAAATGTGACTTAAATAAAATATCAACTATTTCTACAAGTAAAATTAGAACTGACCAATGCTTTGTATGTAAAGGAACTAAATCTCCTAACATAAGAGGGAGAAAGTGCGTAAAGCAATGAACCTCACTTGCCGTCATTTTCATGTTGAACGATTTCAGTTTCTCTAAACTCAAGGACTGTGAAATATTTCCGATATCAGTGTTTCCAAATTGGAAAAACTGTTTTCTGCTATTAATAGTATCCATTGAAATGACTTTGTCATTGACCAGACCCATCAGGATATTGCAAATATCATAAACACAAACTCCTTCCAGAACATCGTGCATGAGATCAAAATAAAAATTGTCTGTAACATGGAAACTCTTCAAGGAATTGAAGACACATTCTTCCCTAATTCCGGTGTCTTGGAAGTCATTTTTGTTAAGATCTTGCTGACATTGACATTGATTTCTCAACAAATTTGTGTTCTCTACAGAATCTGTTTTCATGTTAACTCTTGGGGTTGTACATACTCGACAGTAACGCTTTGCGTTAAAAGATTGTACAAAACCTAAAATACTGTTGAGTCCTAAGTTGTCACCTACAACTAGGCCAACAACAAAATGAACTTTAACCGTACGTTCAGACAGATTAATGAAAATCCCTTCTTCCAACAACTTTAACTCTTCCACCAAATGGTGGAAAGATGTTTCATTACCACACATTTTAAGGTCTTTTGCGGATATGAAAGCAGCATTAAATACAAAGTCAAGCTTTGAAAGTATATACTGCGGCATAGTGGGAAAATTATAGTAGCAACCACAAATTGAAAAAGTGTGGGTGCCTAGAGCATTATTTATTTGAAAATCGTCAAGATATAAAAATGAAAGGTATTAAAATTTCGGAGTTTAACTTAATTTTTTTAGAACGAAAAACTTTACCATTGCAAAAATTAGATAAACCGCTTTTATTCAAGAGTTTATTTGTATTTTGAAGAGTCAATTGCAAAACGTTCGGTAATTCAAACAAAGATTTTATTTGAAACCCTAAGGGCATTATTTGTATACTCAAAGGCCTTGCATCGAGTGTAGGATTTCCATGAACAATCTTTTCAGCGATCTCATTCATAATAATAAAAGATTTAGGGGAGTTATAAATATTCATTTCTTTTAGGCACTTTAGCATTCTGTGTTCAGATCCTATCTCTTTAAATGGATTGTCGCAAAATTTTAATATGCTGTTAAAGTCTTCTTGAACATCGGATGGTAAAGTTAAGGATAAATTAGTAAATAATAATTGTATAGAAGATGAAATTCCACTAACTAGTTCCGTTACCATGTTTTGAATATGGACTACTTCTTTTCTAGGTACAGAACTTTTAGCATACATTTCAAGGCACAAAGCTAGGGCTTTATTTTTTAAATCCGAAATAACATTCTGTATATTCGGTTTGGGCAAGTTGTTTAAATGGATTTCGTCGATTTGCAATGAGTTCGAAGGTAGGATTATTGGTTCTTCTTTCAACTGAGAAAAAGGTGAATGAAGAACGTTTTCATTCGTTGTGTGGGTATATAAATGTCGCTTTAAAAGGTAAAAACTTGAAAATAGTTGGCCACAGTTATTTTGTACACATTTAAGTACATTCTTACGAGAGAGTATGTGATAAAGTTTTAAATGACTTATCAAGTCATCTATTGAAGAAAAATTGTCATGGCACTTAAAGCACTCAAACATTTTGATCTTGTTTGATAAATTACAGATATAAAGGGGCAGTGGTTGAGTGATTAGAAACTCATATGCTTATGCATATTAGAAAGTATCTAAGCTTTCTGGAAAATTGTTGAATTTAGAAGTATTAGTTATTCAAGGATTTCTTTTCAACCTTTCAGTTTAAAATTGAAAAACAAACATCTTAATCTTGTTAGATATATTGAAGATATAAAGGAGCAGTTACTAATTAAGAACATACCCACATAGTTAATATAGTATAACAGTATACAAATCTTATTGAATAATTAAATTATAGGTACATCCTGCAAGAAGCTTAGGAGCATACTTAAATTAGAATTTTTACAATCAAAGTTAGTAAAAATTTCGTAGAAATATTGCTGGATGAACAGCCATGGATATTCACATGTTTGTGGGTACTTTAAGTCAAATACTTGGAAAATTTTAAAACATGTATCCAAGCTTTCTAGAAAGCTACTGAATTTATACAATGTTTTATCAAAATAAGTGTAAAAGGATTTTGGATTTTCAGGAAATTGTCCTTCAACAATAAGGAATGGTTGAATTTTTATTTTATTAAAATAGTACTTGCTTATGATCTCCGTTATTTTGATTGGAATTTCACCGACTGAAGAGACTTCCAGAATGAAACTTTCATTCGCATCATTGATGGTGGCTTTCCTTTTGCTTTTCCCTTCGGATGATTTTAAACGTGCTGAAGGCAGCAGGATGGAATTCAGCAAAACTGTGATTAAGTAATCTTCACAATCTGAGAAAGGCAGAAAGAGTAAATACAAATAAATTATAAGTTTATGTGAAACTAAATCAATGTGAAATAAGAGAAACAAAATTGACGAAAATTAAATTTCTATTTCTTATAATTACCTATTTTGTTTGTTTGTTTAGCTACCTTTGCTTGTTGAAGCAAGGTTTTGGACAGCGGATTTTTTATGTTGTTTTCGTAAAAGTTCACAATTTTGGCTTTAAAACCATCCCATTTACTCTTTAATAAATGGTCCTTCTCGGGATACATGTATTTGAAGTCGATATTAATCTGAAATAAAAGAAATAAAGAAAACGTCTTAGTTAAATTGCAAAAGAAAAAGTAATAAGAAAAATTACCAAAGCTGATCCTCTAGAATCGCTGTATCTTGGCCATTCAAGCAAAAATTCGACCTGTGACAGTTTTTGGAAATCTATTTTCCGCAAAGCTACTGTTTTCTCCCATTTATCCAAAGTTTCTTCCCAGTTGCTGCAGTCTCTTTTTAAAACAGCCTTAAGTGAAAGTGAAACTGATTGGTCAACTTCCACTGCTTTTACTGCCTCTGTGGGTTCGACTTCTTCGGGGGTAGTAAGGCATTGGTTGGATGCATGAAGCTTCCGTTTTTTTGTTTTTAAATTGAAGTACTTTGCATACAGTTTTCCAGCAGGATTTTTTTTGTTATGTCTTGGTATAAAATAGAACTCCTTAATTATATAGTGATATAAAATAATTAAAAACAGAATCTATCAATGTTTAAATCCTATTTACCTGATGACATTTTTCGTTAGGAAAAATTTCGATTATTTCTTCCACAATGTAAGTAAACGATTCCGGCCGAAGCTTTACTCCCCGGGTAACAACTTCTTCTAAAATAATTTGAATTAAGTTTTCACGCAGATTTTTGGTAAGCATGGACTTTTCTGCATAATATTCAATAATGCTTTTTCCTTTCGCGCTTTGTTCCAATAATGTTGATATAGGCTATTAAAAGCAGAAAATATTAGGTTAAATACAATGTACACTTACATTCATTTCATAAGCTCTTTCTTACCTTTAGTTTATTTGTGACAGTACAATGTAGGCTCGAGGATGAAGGCGAATCAGTTAGCCGGTTTTTGTCCAGCCATAGCATTACTTTAGAGCTATTGCTCAGAGTAGCATTCTCATTTAGATTCTAGAAATCAAAACAATTATGTAGATTTACATAAAAACTATTTTATATATTGTTTACCTCAGATTTTAAGTATTGAAAAAGCTTTCCACGAAATTCGGCACGCAATCCTACAGGTTTTATTATTTCTTTGATATCATCATCTCTTAAGTATTTCAAATTCTTGTAAGTTATTCGTGCATCTAATACGAAAAATAATACGAGCAACTTTATATTGATTGCATATTTTTCAGAAATGAGTGAGAGTAACTAAGTGATTATGACAAGTGTTCGTTCAAATGTTAGTCCAAATAGAATATTTGTAATGCAATATACAATCAAATTTATTTAATTCTACTAACTGTCCAACAATCTAGGTTTAAAAATCAATCGACTCACTTGTGAATATAATATATAGTAACTATCTAATTGTTTCTAATTGGTTTCAACTGCCGTTATAGCAACAGACATCTATGCTTTTGAAATATTTTACATTACTTATAGTCAGATGATTGTAAATAAACACTCAATACTTTAAGAAAAGTCTTGCAAATGTTCAGGAAACTACTGTAGATAAATTAAACCCTTTACGTTTTATTTCCGGATTTTTTTGTATGAAAATCAGAGTTATGTTATTTAATAACAAAAAAAAAGTCATGAATATGAAAAGAGCGAAAACTGTTCACTTATGTGCAAAATGCACGCAGCTTATCTGCTTAGCGTGTTCTAAATAACTAGGTATGCATAAGCATGATCATTGATCGAAGTGGGTAATTAACAGCAAATTAATGCGAAAATTTAAAGTAAACATTAAGTTCTTTTCCTATTTATATTTTAAACTATCTTTGAAATTGTTTTCGTTCTAATGTAAACAAAAAAAATATTGATTAAAAAATGTAAACTTCCATTTTTTATAACTATCATACGTAACTAAATTTCACCGGTACAGTTAAGGGTCAAATTGTTCTTATAGACTTTTTGAATCTAGCAAAATAAACTTACCCTTCAAAACAGTATAAAGCTCTTCTAACTCAAAATGACGCAGTAATGTTTTTAATTTAATTTCATCGTCATTCACCTCTTCCGGTATACTTTCTGAATAAATATATTCTACGGCTTGGGAATCCATTATATTGATCCCATTTGTCAATATTTCGTCAATATCGAAAACTTGTTTATCTTGATTCATTATGACTAACGATTTATGAAACAAAAATTTAAAAATTACTTACTGCCACATAATTGACTTTTTATAAAACTGGTTTTGAGTCAAAACTAGTTCCATGGAATTGAAGTAGTTGGGAAGTACCGATTAAAAGTCGGAACAAGAATGCCATAATTGACTTCATTCACCAAATTGTGGAAAAGCCAAAATAAATATTGATTTATTTTACCAACATAAAAAATTTACAAATTTTAAAGAACTAGTTTTAACTCCAAAATAGTTTTAGAAAAGTCAATAATATGGCGGTTATGCAACTGAAGGCCAATTTTATCTGTCGCGATCAAAATTTCAAATATATTTTGCAATATGATTATTCAAAACAAGAAAAAAAAATACTCACTTATCTTCTTCGTGTCAACGAGTAATGAAATAACTTCAATTTGGTCGATAAAAAAAACCCACAACTCTTTGATATCGACGCACGGAACTCACCAAATTGTTTTATTGTTTTTGACTTTGATTGCAACGCAACTAGGGAAATTGTTTTTAAAGTTCGACGCACAGAACTCACCAAATTGTTTTATTCTGTTTGACTTTGATTGCAACGCAATTAGGCAAATTGTTTTTAAAGTTCGACTCACGGAACTCAACAAATTGTTTTTGACTTTGATTGTAAATACAACTTGGGAACTTGTTTTTATTGTTTTAAACTTCGACGCACAGAACTCACAATTTTATTAAATTTTTCTTCACTACACGACTTAACTCTCCGAACTGCAAACGATAAATGACTGAATAAGCAGCAGCCGGCAGGTCGGCACCCGCAGCCGCACACAACTAACACACAACTGAAAATGAAAACTTGTTTAACCAAATGAGTGCAAAGCAAACAAAGGGAAAAACACAGACACAGACGCATGAACAGGAAAAAACTAGAGTTGACTTTGAAATATAAAGTGTTTCAATTGAACTTTAAAGTGATCGTTTTAAATTTCAAAGTTTTGTATTTTATGACTTTGAAATTTAAAGCGTTTCATTTGAATTTTAAAGTACTCGTTTTAAAATTCAAAGTTTAGTGTTTGATGACTTTGAAATTTAAAGTGTGCCATTTGAATTTTAGAGTACTCGTTTTAATTCTCAAAGTGTTGCTTTTCATGACTTTGAAATTAAAAGTGAATTCTTTAGATTTTATAGTCATCGTTTTAATTTTCAAAGTTTTAAGTTTAAAGTTTAAAGAAAACTCGTTAAAATTGAAAGTTAGAACTTTGAAACGAAGTTTTTATTTTATTTGATAGAAAAAAAATATAAAATGCAGCTGCAGACACAGGCACAGACACGAACCCAGCCGTAGGCAAAAACAACGGTTGGTTTCTGAGATTTGAAATTGTTTTTTTTTCTCCAGTGCGTTAGTATTTACTACGACTTTGAAATTTAAAGTTTGCCATTTGAATTTTAGAGTACTCGTTTTAATTTTCAAAGTTTTGCTTTTTATGACTTTGAAATTAAAAGTGAATTCTTTAGATTTTATAGTCATCGTTTTAATTTTCAAAGTTTTAACTTTAAAGTTTAAAGAAAACTCGTTAAAATTGAAAGTTAGAACTTTGAAACGAAGTTTTTATTTTATTTGATAGAAAAAAAATATAAAATGCAGCTGCAGACACAGACACAGACACGAACCCAGCCGTAGGCAAAAACAACGGTTGGTTTCTGAGATTTGAAATTGTTTTTTTTTTCTCCAGTATTTACTCTGACTTTGAAATTTAAAGTGTAAAATTTGAATTTTAGAGTACTCGTTTTAACTTTCAAAGTTTTGGATTTGATGACTTTGAAATTTAAAGTGATTCCTTTAAATTCTATAGTGATTGCAAATTAAGATTTATATTTAAAAGCTAAAACTTTGAAATTCAGAAATATCGCTTTGAATTTTAAATTAAAAAACATTTTGAACTTTAAAATTTTTGTAGAAACACTTTGAATTCTAGAGTTCTTAACTTTTAATACTGTTTTAAAGTAAACACTTTTAATTTATCAGTTATCGTTTTTAAATTTAAAGTGAAACTTTAAACACTTAAAGTGTTTCATTTAATTTTGAAAGTTTTAAGCTTTCAATTTCAAATTTTTTCAATTAAAATATTAATTTTAACGTAAACTCATTAAAAATCAAAGTGAAACTTTGAAAACTAAGACGTTTCCGTTTAAATTTTCCTTTTTTTTCAAATTTTTTCACTGAAACACTTTAAATCCCGGTTGAAAGTGATCACTTTCAAATTTAAAGCGCACTTTTTCTCTCAGTGTATAGACAAACATGCTTTTACGCATCATTGTCACCCGACTTTGACTTTTTTACCATTTATTCTTGAAAATTAATTTTTTTGGTAGGCGCGTTTATTTTAAGGGTGGTAGAATGTGTGATTTCAAAGTAAATCTTTTCTGGCACATTCAACCGACGCCGACGTTCTTAACGCTAGAAAAATGCATTTAAGGTTTTCCTTATCTTATGGGGGAAAATATCTACTTAGTTGTTGACGAAGGTAAACCACACATAATGTTTTCGTCTCTCATTCGAAGTATGGGTAACTCAGCGCTGCGCTAGCGCAATGCGTTGACGCACTAACTGCGCTATGTGCGCTGATACACTTTTGCCTGCGCCAATAACTCAGTGGCGCAATTGCAACTCAATAGCAACACAACAACCAGATGCGATATACAACATAAAATTAAAGGGCCAACTATAATGCACTTAGCTCAGCTTAGGCTAGTGTCAAAAACCAGACGAAAAGTTTCCGAAAGTGTTCGTTAAACAAAGAGCAACTATAATGGATTCTGGCTGCTTAACATGTAAACATGCGTTGAGCTGATTTGAGTTCAGTTGATACCACAGAAGAGATACACAAAAAAAGGCAAACCACACCACACGACACAATGTAGACAAATGGCAGTTGCGGAGCAAGAGAAGTGTTTGTTTTCTCTCTTCTTTTCTTCCCCTATGGTTGATACGCTTTAAATTTGACATTTACGTAAGTTCGAGCCAATCCAATGGCTCTTGCTTAATTGCGCGAAAGTGAGCGAAATTTAACGAAACTAAGTAGAACGTCTATTATAGTTACTGTCATATAAAATAGTGTATTGGCTCGCTCGCGTAAGTAGGCGTAAGTTCGGCAAAGTGCATTATAGTTGGCCCTTAACCCAAAAGCATTGCAAATTGAACTTCAAGCGCTTTCATACATACTCATCCCCAGCACAGCACAGAACCAAGAGCCATAGCCAACACTCCAACAGCATCACACACAAGTTACAGGCAAAAATCATCCCTTAGCTCACACACAATACTACAGTAGTGTACTCGATAGCACAGCATTAAGAGAACAGAACCAAAGGCGCATTTGAGTTATGACTGCTCTATTGAGTTACAACTGCCCCAGTGTGTCTTTGCGCTATAGAAGAGTCAATAGCGCAATGATACACACAGCGCAGTTGTAACTCAATGGCGCAATGATACACTAGCGCAGTTGTAACTCAATGGCGCAATGATACACTAGCGCAGTTGTAACTCAATAGCGCAATGATACACTAGCGCAGTTGTAACTCAATAGCGCAATGATACACTAGCGCAGCTGTAACTCAATAGCGCAATGTTACACTTATGGCGCAGTGATTGTGATACCACAGCGCAATTGAGACTCTTTACTCTTATCTATATTCTCTTCTTTAGAGAAGAGAAATCAAGATATTTTTTTGATAAGAATAATGAGTACTGAAAATAGTGGTGTTGGTCTGTTGAATGGCTGATGGATGCTTGTATCTTGTATCTATGTTGTATCGCAGAAAAATCTCTTAATTTTATTTGTTTACATTGTTGTTTTTGTACAACTAGATATATCTTTAATAAACGTATGTAGCTAAATATAAAGTGGTGTTTTTAAAGTCAATTGTATGGGCGTTGGGCGGCGGGCGGCGGATGCAGTTGTGTGTGGTGTGTTTGAGGTTTACCCTCTTGGTTGTTATTTCTCTAATAAGCTACCAAGAAAGGGTGCAATGAAAAAATCGTTATGAAAAGGAACGCTTTATAAGATGTACCTATATTACGATTGAATTTGTAAGCATAGTAAGTATGTGTTGAAACTTGAAGTTTGTTAATACTTGTTGTGTTGCGTTATTGTGTAATGTGTATAGTTCTTGTTCTTACGAATACGATGTCCCGAAAGGATAAAAGAGTGATTTTATCTGTTGCTGCAATTTTCCACTGGATATATTCAGTCCAGAAAAATTGCGCCATAGCGCAATTGCGTTAACGCATTGCGTTGATACAGTATACTGCGCTTGAGTTCGTGTATCAGCGCACGATTTTTTGCTGCGTTACCCATGTTTATAGGATAGCTAAGCTATTGAGTCTATTTGCACCCATTGTAGAACGTAAATAATTTTTAACTCGTTTTAAACAAGAAATCGATAATTCTGCGCTGCAGTATGTTACGCCTAAAATTATGAATATACTGTTACGTGCGCTTAGTTCGCAAAATAAAACTTCTTTTTTCACTTTATTTCTACCACTTTTATTCAGTATCTATACTTTATTCGATCTCAACTCGACTTTTGGACTATCACTTGACTATCACAACAATTCACTCTTAACTTTTTCACTCTATAATCAAAACTGACCTCTGATTGCCTCGGGCGGCCTATTTATACCGAATGACATTTCATCTAGAACTCTCCAGTAATTTCTACATGGTCTCCACTCTCGACACCTGTCAGATATTTTTCCTCCTGGTATATTTCTACAATTACACTAGTGTTGCCGCTTGTGTTTTCGGTTGAACGTTTTCGATTAGGAAATTGGTATTAAATGTTGGGTTCGCGTTACAATACGATAAGCGATTTTTACGTTTGGAAAATCGGTGTAGCGGTCGTTTGAATGCAAAGTTTCAGAAGATCAGAAGGTGAATTTTTTTTCCGTCTTTTTTTCGGTGCAATGAGCGTCGAAGTGCACAAATCCGTCTTCTAGCAAGAACTCAAGATCTGAACAATACATTTCTCTTAAACGTTTAGCTCGCTTACGAGTTTCCCTACAATCACCAAATTCAATGATAACCGAGAATTTTTCTTGAATTTTTTCATACGCTGTACATCTTTTACGCAATTCAGATCCCAGATTGTCAAGAATGACATTAAAAGTATTAACTCTAAACTGGTCTCGACCTGACAGCTGCAAATCTCTTTCTCGTGTTCTCAGCATGTAATTTTCTCTTTCTTTGTCGGGAAACTGTTATTTTAAAATCTTGAATTTCTGAAATTTTTATAGCATTTTTTCAGCAACGATTTTCATCAAATTATGATAATCATCGATTACATCAGCGATGCTACGATGATTTTTTTGCAATCTTTAGCTTACAGCATTAAATCTTGAGAGTAAGAAATGCCAAAGTATCTGCATAAATGCTGTTTCAAGTCGCTCCAACTGAATTCGAGTACCTTTAGCTTCTTGCCGTGTAATTGTATTTTCTTCGATATCTTCTTCAAGAATAATCAAAGTTTCAGTTATTTCCACAAAATGTTGATTAAGTGCTTCAACCGCTTCATAACGAGCTGAACATCAGGCAGAAAAAGGTTTTAACGCAATTCTTTTTTCAGCATTAGAATGTAAGACTTCCCAGCGACGCGGCGATGCAAGTTGTATGAAGTTTGTATTGTATTTAAGAATTACTCTGCTTCTGAGGCGCATACTACCGCTTGAATTAGTAAGGTAATTATCTCAAAAAAATTTTAATTTTTCCGCCCTAGAACATTTGCCGCCCTGGGCACTAGCCCCGACTGCCCATAGTGTAAATCCACCACTCGGTAATGTGTCTAGTTAAAGCCACCGAAACATTGGTAGTCACAGTAGCTGTACCTACTTTGTTCAGTGAGGAAACGTCTTAATTTTTCTCCTTCCTAAAAACCTACTGGCAAATAAAGAACAGGACACCAATACCTTGCCCAGGATTATACATAAGTATCTCTCAGAGGAACTCAACCCTACATACATATATGGATAAATGTTTTCCAAGGTTGTTAGTCCAAAAAAGACTGAGCAATTGTTGTTATCGTTGTCAAATCCATACAAGCCTATTCGAAACAATCAATTGAATGGAAATCTTCTTCCTGAGTGTAAAGAATTTTGATATCTGTTATCTAAGATAACTAGCGAAGCAACTTGTAATAACGACATCAATCACAGAGTAATCGCAGCGTTGATGAAGTGGCGGGAAAACTCCTCCATTGTTTTTGACTCTAAATCTCGGTTTTGCTTAAATAAGATTCGCAATGCATAAAAAACGTTAGAGTAAACTGACGAAAGTTGAGAAAAAATGAGTGTAAAAGCAGAATTATAACAGCCACCCTTTATAGACGATACAGCACCTCATCAATTTCTTAATAAATCATCTAAACTTGAATAGTAATTTTAGTCAGTACCTACATTTTTTTCGAATTGAAAACTGCACAAAGCAACATAAGTATATTTGATTCTATTGAGACAAGTTACAGTCCGCTCTTTTTCAGTATAAAAGGACAAAAAAAAGTTAAATCGAAGAAATCATTCTTCATTCAAATAGGAAGTTGTCAATCATCAACCAGGAGAATCAACGCTGGAGTTACGCAAGGATCAAAGCTAGGCCCATTCTTGTTCCCCAAGCAACGGACTAAGCAAGACAACGAAACTGCTTCTCTACAAGCAGCTCATTCGACTGAGAAGCGATCAGTGGGAGAGCTGTGATTTCTTCAGATCTTGATGCTCGTGACGTCGGCGCGCGTCGTAAAAGAAAGAAGAAGATGTTAAAACTGGACTATTTTTTCTTCCATTGGTTGGCTTCTATAAACGCTGAAATATGTTGAAAGAGCAATCTGAATTACTTTAAACTTGAGATTAATTGATTCTGTTTTGTTTTGGGTCAGTCATGAGACTTTTAGCCACACAGCAACATAATATAAAGAAGTCAAGAATAAGACCGCCAAAGCGGCAAAAAAGCCTTTATGCACGTAGGTATATTAGTCCATATTGAAATTCAAAAACCAAAAGTTCAATGCCCTTTTCAAATATCGCCTTTAAATTCTCTACAATATTCAAATGGAAAGTTAAAATTATAAAACGAACACAAATTGACATCAACCGTCATTATGTCAACACTTGAACCCTCAACACACCTGCATTTCATAGGGTTCTAATATATGCTACTAGCTGGATAGGATAGGTATATTTACCAATATGCATTTATATCTATATATTTCTTCTGTACAATACACACTTTGCTATTCGATTTCGTCCCGAAAATGCATTTCCTGAGTTGTCAACGTGTGTTATAAATTTTGCTTGTATCTCAGAGACTTCCACACTATAAAATCACAGGTTAAACATATGTTGAACACATCCATCGACACATTTTCGAAGCCATCCTATTCGATGTCAACTGAATTTTAATGAAATACCAAAGCAAACAAATCTAGAACATCCTCTCCTGTTCATTTATTAACTGACCCATGAACAGCGGCATGTGATGTGGATCATCCCTCTTCGCCTGCTTTGCAGCAACCATCACACAGTCTCTCATTCTATCTCACAGACTTGTTAAAATGACAACAAAAAAAAAAGTCAAAATAGAGCAACACAAAAAAAGGATATAATCGAGCGATATAACTGAGGACTGTATGTCCTGGCATTTGGACACATGGATACACTGCACTTGGATCATGCACACCCACAGCATTAGGTATAAATCACGGACTGGCAAAATCTAGAAAACGGTTGGAAAATTTCATTGAAACTGACAAGAGTACGCTTTCGACACGTCACAACCCTAAAACAGGATGAGTATCCTGCTCGTCAGCTAAACGTGAAATGCAGAAAATTGATGAAATATCGGCGTCAACTGGGCCGCATTTCTGACCTTACGGGCCTGTCAAATTGAAACGAAAATTATATAAGAAAAATGTTTTGAGAACACAAAAACGAAGGATTGCTTCCGTGGTTTGCGTAGCAAGCTAAGATGTTTAAGTCGGTTGACGCTCCTAGGCTAACCTTGAAAGTCATTCAAAACACATTCCAATTGTTTGGAATCCAATCATCAACCCAGCTGCAACATACCTAAATACGCTCAAATATGTTGCAAGGCCTTCCACACACCATCATGAATGCAGCCTTTGTCAAAGGAACGAAATCATTTAGAAGATTTATTGTTATTCAATTAAATCACACGTCAAATGCATATATGTAGTCATGTTGAGGACTAACCACTACACTACCATCATCAGTTGACAGTTGGGAGGGTTTTGAATGTTCGGAGTGCAAGTAGTAAATGTTTGATGTTATCCATGCCGGAGATAATGATGCATTTAATGATTTCAGCTAGTTGAATGTGAATAAGGCTGCAATAGCCATATCTGATGTCGCTTGATATTGCTTTGATGCCATGATGCCAAATGGTTAAATCTTAACAGTGTTTTGGTAGAGCAATGCAGAATGCAGATGTACGCATCATCAGACAGACAATGACACAATGACGGGTTTACCTGGAGGATACCGAATAGGCGTTACTCAATTGGCTGTCAATCAAATTGATTCCTATTAAACATTTTAATTTGAATGGATAATGAAGATGTTTGATGGCGTCTTACAAGCTTATAATTAGAGACTGCAATAAAATTAACTATAAACTATATGCTATACAGCATACATTATGTTTTTCAATGTCTGCCCTTAGTTTCAAGGCACATGTAACTCGAATAACGTTTTTGACCATACAATTGACACTCTAACACCTATCAAGGAGTATGTTAACTTCTGTTTCATATGACAAATACGGAAAGGGTGGACTGGTCTTATGGAGCTGTGTTATGCCTTCTTGTAGCTTTGTAAATTTGAATGTTAAGTGATTTTTTCAAATTTTGGGTATTTATTTATTTTCTTCATTTTCATCTTATAGCAAGGCTGCAGAGAGTACAAGTTAATAAAAACAATTAAATATACTTAAATGTAAGAAAATGAAATAAAATTACATAAAATGCTTTGGTCAAAGCAGATTGACTCATTATGGCCGTTAGTAGTCCCATATTGCTTTAATGGGAAGAAGATCTGTTCTTAGGATAAAAAAGGACCACATTTAGTTTTATTTTCAATATTGTATTGTATTGTATTGTAAATTGGTTTTATTTTAAATCAAATCTTAAATATATTAGTACATATAGATTTTCATTTCATTAAATATTTTAACCTACGACAATGACATTAAAAGTCGTCTGTCGGGTAGATGAGTAGATAATTTTAATTTGAAATACTGTTTGTAAATAGAACTTTAACATGAAATTAATCAACAATTTATAAAGATTTGACAAAACTACATACTATAATCAAAGTTTTACATTTGGATTTTAAAACGCAATCAAAAATTTGAAACAATATATAACAGATAGATAAATGAAACATCAATTTATTTATTTAATTATATTCTTCGACCAGCTGTTTTCTGTAGGCTATGGACGCCGTTAAATACTTGACCAATTTGTCCCAATCTGATTCATCTTCACCATTAAGCAGACATATAATTTCGTTTTCATCCATTGCAGGTTTTCCGAAGCATCTGGTTCTAAATTCTCGCAGTACTGGGCATCTGCCCAAAAAGTGTTGAATATTTTCTTCTTCCCTCATATTGCAAAGGGTACATAAGGACGATTCACTGCCGCTATAACTGCTTCCATTCAGAGAGATTAGATCACACCTCGCTTTGAAGATCCAGCTTATTTTAAAGACATCGGAACGTGCCGTGATATAGATAGGTCCCTTTGTATAATCTAAAAACTTGTAGATACGTGCGCTACTTGCAGATGCTCTTCTTTTATTTTCTTGATTAGACTTAAACTTGAGGGAGTCCAATAATAAAAGGCTTTTGTCGATCCATTCTTCCTTTGACACTAAACTTTCATCCCAATGTACTCCGAACTCAGATCCAAGGTAATTGAGCTCTTTTACCCAAAATTGATTTTTCCGCAAAAGTATTTTCGAAAGTCGATGTGGAAGTCTATTTTCATTTAAGTTAAACAAGGTTTTTTGGACATACCGCAGGTGGAGATCCAAAGTATAAAAGTGTCCTTCTTCGGCGCTTGTTTCAAGTGACAGTGCATAATTAGGTGTGCTCGCTGGTAGTTTTAATATCCGTTTTATGAAATATCGTTGCAGCTTATCTACTTCTTCGAATGCACCAAATCCCCAGACTTGCGCTCCATAGGTTTGAATAGCCCTACATACTGCTTGAAAGAGTTTCCATTTCGAACTAATACAGACATTTTTCCTTGCCAAAAAGTTTTTCCAAGTGGCGTTGATGCTATTTTTTGCTGAGTTATTTCTGACCTCCACGTGCTTGCTGAATAACATTTTCGGAGTAAGAAGAACACCCAGGTATAAATAATTGGAAGTGATTTTTATTTCTTCTCCATTGAATAACCACTTTTCCTGATGAGAAAGTCTACCTCCATTTCGAAATACCATTATTTCTGACTTTGCCATGTTTACTTCTAGACACCACTTGTTGCAGTATTCTTCCATTCGATCGATCATATTTTGCATAACTCGGATGTCATCAGCTAGGATGACCATATCGTCTGCATACAAGAGTAGTCTCACATTAATATTCTCGATTTGAAGACCTCCTCCTAAGCATTCATGTAAATCGTTAATGTAGAGTGCAAACAGTAGGGGTGAAAGGAGACATCCTTGTTTGACTCCATTTAGGGTTTCAAAATACTCCGACATTTCCTTCCCAGTCCACACGGCAGATAAAGTTTTGGCATATATCGCTTGTATCAAATTGACGAATTTTGTTGAGACCCCCATAGTGTGTAATTTATAAATTAGCAAGCTACGTGAAATTTTGTCGAACGCAGCCTTAAGATCCACGAAAAAAGCGTACACTTTCTTTTTTTCGCCAAGTTTTATATGTACTATTGATGCCAAGTTGTAGATGTTATCAATCGTAGAGTAATTTTTCCTGAAACCAGATTGGTACTCTGTCAGGACATGGTTTCTTTCCACCCAAGTGTGTAGTCTCTCATTAAGGATTCCCATCATAGTTTTTGCAATGCAGTTCATGAAAGAAATTCCTCTATAATTACTTGGCTGGTTTATATCCCCTTTCTTAAATATTGGGAAAATAATAGATTTATTGAAAGATTCTTCAATTTTAGATTTATTAAGAATATCCGTATAGGCCTCTGCAAGATAATTTAAGAAATCATCTGTGGCATTTATTAGGAATTCGTAACTAATCCTGTCTTCTCCAGGAGCTTTATTTAATTTTACATTTGACAGCATTTTTT
Organism: Melanostoma mellinum; assembly: GCA_914767635.1. NCBI lineage: Eukaryota > Metazoa > Arthropoda > Insecta > Diptera > Syrphidae > Melanostoma > Melanostoma mellinum. Next base: position 71,714,457 of record OU612058.1, on the reverse strand, counting down.
TAATCTCATCGATTGAGAATGATTTATCCAATTCATGATTTTCTATAAAACAGTGTGCATAGTGAATGTGGTTAATATTCTGGTAGGGATTAAGAAGATTAACGAAATAAGTTTTAAAATCTGATGGTGATATTTTCGGAAATACATGAAGATCTTTGTTTCGTATCTCATTTGCTAGATTCCACCAGTCCTTACTATTTTTTACCGTACTGATTTGAAAATCAAGTTGTTGGTGATATTCCGTTTTGCTTCTGCTGCAGACTGCTCTAAATTCTAATTTTGCTCTCAAATATTTTACTTTTTCCTCTGAGTTTTGCGTTCTTCGGTATCTATTTAAAAGTTTGAAGGCCTTTTTTCTCGCCGCTTCACAATCGAAATTGTACCATTTGTTTTTTGGCTTGAATGATTTTGTGTTTGGATTTTGTATAGGTGTTGATTGTTTGATTAGGTTCGTGAGATCCCTCAGATCAATCGAAGGTTTTACGGTTATTAACCTAGCTAGGTTAGCATTAAGCTTAATCTGGTACTCCAACTTTTTTGACTCCTTCCACTTAAGTTTCGGTAGGAATGTGCAGTCTGTTGAAACGTTTATAGTGGTGCTCAGATGTATGGTTAGTTTTATTGGCAAGTGATCAGACCAAATTTCTTCTTCGACATTAAACTTCTCCACATGTCCTAATAGCTCTTGAGATACCGCACACAGATCGTTTACGGATTCTCCCATGCTCCCGATAAATGTAAGACTTCCTTCTTCATCGCCTGTTGTTCTTCCGTTTAAAATGATCAAACCATTATCATTGCAGAATTCTAAGAAGTCCTTCCCTTTCCCATTAATAGTTTTATCTTTGGAGCGTCGATTTTCTAAACCGGCTGTAAATTCAGAGTTGCACACATCGTCTATGGATTGTTGAAGCTCGCCTACTCTTGCATTCATATCACCTATTACAATAGGATTAACGATGTTTTTTTCAACAAACAAACACTTTAACAGTTCAATATCATTGCTCCAGTTAGCACCCCTCAGGTATGTGGGAAATATATTTAACTCCCCGCAAATCGATTTCAGTTTTATAAAGTCAACCTCATTACAGTTAATATATTCATGAGCTATGCCACGCGTTCCCAAATTCTTGTTGACCCCATAAACCAAACCACCAATTGCCCTTCCAAATCTACTGTTTCTAGTTGCCGGTTTCCAATATGTGTCAAAATCCTTAAAATATTTTCTGTATTGTGTATTTTTCTCTTCGGTTAGGTGAGTTTCAATTAAAATAAATATATCATGTGTTAAGATGTAGTTGAAAAATTGAGCAAATAATTTTTTATTTTCAAGACCGTGTGCGTTGTAAGACACTATTTTGAGTTTTGTTGTTTCTAGTAATTGATTTTTAGTTTGGTTTAGTAAATTATTTGATTTTGATTTTTTTGATAGAGAGATTTTTAGTTTTTTTGAGCTTGTGTATCTATTAGCTCACAAAAATTGCAATTTATGTGGTCTAATTCACCAGAATATAAATCATGAATGACTTTCTCGCCTTTAATTGCGCCGCACATAAGTTCATTTTGCTTATTCCATCGGAACCATTTGACACCTATTCTCATTCGATCATTAACGACGCTGATTCTATGTTTTTGACTTCTTGCTAAAATATTTTTTCTCAACTGTAACAATGCCTTCTTGTTCACCTGTTTCTTCGAATTCAGATCTCTCTCCAAACTTATTGTAGTGCCAATTAAGTTTCTGGAGTGCCTCAATATCTCTTCCACAATGTCTGCCGACTCAAATTCTGCTACTACCGTCCATTTTCCACCTTTTTCGTATATTTTTTTTGCCGATTTTACCTTAATGGACGCTGGAAGTTTCATAATATCCTCGCAGATTTTATTTACTGCAGTCGGAACAGAACTTTGAGCCTCGATGCCTTTGAAAATAATGTTTTTATTTTTAATTTGATCCTCAAGCCAATTGATTGTCTGCCTGTCCCTTTCCTTTTCAGCGTAAAGTGATTTGACTTGATCTTTTAAGCTCTGATTTTCTGATGCAAGATCTTCAAAACGGCTCGACAAAGTGCAGACTTGCGAATTTATAACTTCTAAATCGCTTTTTGTGGGTAGGTTTTGTAACTTTTGGTCAAGTAAAGACCCCATCATGCTCATTAAATAGTCCAAAGAAAGACCTCCAACCAAAACTTCCTCAGTTGAAGATGAATCCCCACATTTTCTTTTCGGATTGGGCATAATCGCATTACTATTTAGCTCCTTTACTGTTTCTTTAGTAGGTGTACGCTGCATAATGAGCTTTTTCTTTTAATTTTTCGAAATTGTATAATGAGCTTTTACGTAAGATCCTGAAAGTATGCAACATATATTTGGTACTTACAATGAATAAGCTTTTTTATTTTTTTTTTCTGACAGCCGTCAAATTCTATTAATTGCAAAAAATTACACCACAACAACGCAACCAAACACAAAATCAATTATTTTCCACACTATTGCACAAAACAGGTGTACTCGATTGTCAGCCCTGTATATTTTCGAACTCTAACGATTGGTAACACTTTCACTTCTATCAAATCTTTCCAAACTTTAAATTTCCTTCTCTGAAGTTTTCTGTTTACAAACCGATTTCAATATGGCAGCACTTTTTCGGAGTTGGTCATTTTGACAGCTGTCACTTGATTTGTGCGCGGTTTGGTTTCATTTCATCGTAGAAGAATTGGAGCAGCACGACTGGCCACTGCGTACTTTCGGTAAATTGTCTGGAAACGAAATAGCTGTGGACGCCGATTTTTATTAATTTTGAGTTTTAATTTAAACCTGTGAGTTACCTCCAAGGTTGGACGATTTGTACAGTTGCTTGTCTACGCAGATAAGCCCGAGACTATTGATGCGGTGGGAGAGAATATTTGGCAAGTTATTACTGACATATAACCCCAAATGCTACAAAAAGTTTTTGTGGGCTCTCAGCTGGAATTGATTCGAGCCAGCTACAGCGGCTACTTGCACGAAATCGTGCTTAAATTATATTGAAAAAATCATTATCTTTTTTATAATGCTTAAATCTTGGCCATAACATGAATTATAAACGTTTTATTACTTCTTGAAGACAACACAAATGAAAAAACAAACCTTTAAGCAGTTTCAAAGATGTTTCGCAGAAAACGCTTCAACCATAAGGAGCCTAGGTTCCCAGGCCTGACCATGTGACGGCCGAGTATTTGTAACTTAGTTTGAGGCAAACACTAACAGAGGAAGTACTCCGCTGTTTAGTCCTTACATATTACACGTTTGGCAAACAAGAATTGACCAGTGCCAACGCCAGCAAGCTTTCTACAGTCTATTTTGCTACGGAATAGCAAAGATGTTGCAGTTTACTTATTAACGTTATGAAGCGTACGCTTAGTCTGTCTGCATTCAAAGGAAGGATATCATCTAAGGTTGTGGTCGATAGAACCAATCGTTGATTGAAGCCATACCTTAGGACCACAGTAGACCAAGTGCTCGTTCAAGTTCTAAGAAAGCTGTCTGAAACCCTTTGCCTTGCAAATTTCACTGGCGATCTCGTGAATCCAAACAGGACCCAAAGTATATATCTAGAGGGGTCTAGCATTCCTGGATCACTTTCGAAGAAGTTAAAGGGTAGAGTAGTATCTCAAGCACACTTGGCAGTCCCTACAAACATAAGTTTTTCTTTCGATCCAGTCATTTTTTGTTACGTACAGCATTTTGACAGCATGCATCTATCTCTATCTCTCTTACGAGGTGCGGAGTCGTGAGTCATCGCTCGCAACAAGAGCACCATTGATTCTGAAACGATGCTTGAAGATCCGATAAAAATCATTTCTAGATTAAGATTCTTAAAGGAACATAGAAATAGCACTTGAAAAACAAACTTTTAAACTTTGGAATTTCATATTTCGGTCTAGAAGCAAAGTGCCGGAATAAACAATACATATTTTTTTAGAATATTAATTGTTCTACATAAAAGGTTTTCTATAATTTTTCGACAGATTCACTCCTTGAAAAGTTATTCAAGGCTTAAGTTTAATTTAGAGTAAATTTAAGTTTTTTTTTTCTTCAAAACCTTAACTATGAATAACTTTTGAACCGCCGAGAGAAAGTTGATGGTGTAGTAAAAAAAAGTAAAAACCTTGGAATCATTGTATCAAAGGGCAAATCCTATATTTTTGACTCCTTCTTAACGCCTTTACCAATTGCATTTGGTAGTTGTCATATGCACACAAAAAAGCAAAGCCACTATACCATGCTAATAAAAGAACGTAAATAATCCAGGTCCCAACTTGAATTCATTCGCAAAAATTAACTCAAATCGTTCCTTCGCAGTCGTTAAGTTGACGCGTTGATTTGAGAATACCATTCAGGGAGCCACCCAAATGAATATAAAAAAAATCGGTGCAACATCAATCGCCCAGAAGGAGTTCAGTGATATGCACACATACAGAAAAATCATCATCATCATTACATAGTATAAGACATAAGGTCCATTTGCGTTGTATGTCTGTATGCTGAGATCTTCTTGATTAATGATTTTAATAAATAGTAAGATCAAAGTGAAAGGTTTATATTAGACTGGTTCAAAATTTTTTCGAAACAATTCCATTTATACCTTCGAGGAGGTGTAGAAAGGTGGCTGTTAAAAGTAGAGCACTAAATATTAATATTTAGAGGCCGCTCATCGCAGATTTCCATAGAAATAACACTGATAAAAAACTTTGGAATTTAATATTTCGGTCTAGAAGAAAAGTGCCGGGACTAGCAATACATGTTGTATTTGTTGCTTTACAAAAAAGGTTTTTCATAATTTTTCGTCAAATTCAATCCTTCAAAAGTTATTCAAGGTTTGAGTTTAATTTAAAGTAAATTCAAGTTTTTTTTTCTTGATTTATGAAAAAACTTTAACCTTGAATAACTTTTGAAGGAGTGAATTTATCGAAAAATGGGAAAAATCTTTTTTGTAGAGCAACTAATTTTCTATATGAATGATTTTATAATTTTAAGTGATAAGTTTTACTCTAAATTAAACTTTAAAAAATTCATGTTTCAATTTGTATCAACTTATCCTGATGGTTTTTCTTTATCGCTATAATTGGCTCCTAGGTTAGGTTAGGTAAGGTTAAAATGGCTGTCAGGAAAACAACTGATACACTTTGACCAGTATACGGTCCATTGTGATTCCATTGAGCGAGGAGGTACCATACTTAAAAAAACCATTTGGAGCTTTTGATAAAGCGAAATAGATTCAGGGTATCTGCGTTCTCCAGATCGCTTAGATCATCAAGGAAATATTTTTTTTTAAAGGAGAGTGCAGGACATGAGCAGAGGAGGAGGAGACAATGGTCTTCTCCTCCTCCTCCTCATCTAAGCAACTTCTGCAGAAGTCATTAGAAAAAACGCCGAGTCTTATGGCGTGTGTTTCTATCAGACAATGTCCGGTGATCGGTGATGACATTGATTACGGAGCTGAGGTGCAATCTTTTTATGGATATACATTAGGGTGGTCCTTAGGGAAAAAAAATTGGGGACGCCCCCCAGATTGGTTCTAAATCAGGAAAAAAAAATTCCCTAATTTTTTCAAATTTTTATTCCTAACCCTTCCTGACCCTATTTCATTAAGAAGTTTTTGTTTTTCCGGTCACCCGTTCAAAAACGGCTGCTGTTGTAAAAAAGTTGTTTATCGAGTTTTTGTTAATGACAAATGAAATAATAAATAAAAAAAATCTAAATCTAAATCGAAATTTAGATAGTACATTCGAAATAAAAGAATTTTTTTTATCAATCGACAATTTTGTCGTTTTTTATAGTGAAAATTTTAATGTTTTGTTCAAACGTGCACCATTTCGCGAAAAAAAAAACAAAATATCGAAAAAATCCTAGGGTTCGCTACCGCAGAATGGAAAGTTTGGGCATTTACACATTTTTGCCGGCATCCATCCTGTGGTATGTTATTTTTAAGACCCGCTAAAGTACCCTTTAAAACAAAACTAATTTCTGTTTCTTCAAAATTATAGACCAGCTTCCCCCTTTAAATATAGAACTCAAATAGTTTATAGCTTTATAGGATATACTTATGCGAAAAAAACTATGTTCTATACTACTTGCTAAAAACATTTCAGAAACTTATTTATTAACTCTTAGGTTACACTGTTTTTTTCGAATTTTACTATAGAATATCTTGTGAATACTGAATAAGTCACCGTCTTTATTTGCGCGCAAAATTTTAAGACTCATTTTTTGGGCTTAGTTAAGTCCTTATTCTTCAAAAATCTTCAGCTAAAGATTATATTTAAGACATAATGGCTTATCTTTACAATAATTATGGCAAAATTCTTTGCCATCACATTAAAATACATGCGTTTCATTTCATCTTGAAAACCGCACATTTAAAAAAAACCTCCTTTACACCGTTATGTAAGCATAATTTGACATCGTTTCGCTTGGGGGAGCCTTTAGCCTTCTCCCACATGGACAATAACGCTTGCAAAAAATCCAAAAACCTAACCAGTTTCCATACATTTCTCTCAAACGACATGTTTTCATAAACGAAATGTTTTCAAGTCGTTTTAGATAAAATCCATTGGAAAACTAGTGGTGGTTGTACAAGATAGAGGCTATTTTGTGTGCTGAATTCGTTCAGCCAAAGGAATTGTCACTTCAGGCAAATAGATGTTAAGTAATTAATGATATAGATTTATTTGTGTTCGAAACTTAGAAAAGTGATTTCTCTCAAAAAAGAGTGCGAAAGTGGTCGAGACATCAAACGAAAACTGGAGGAAACAGGTTATAGATCGCTCTTTTTTGTAAACGAATCATGTTTTTGCTCTGGTGGGAATAGGGTATAAGACTAAATATCTTCCGTTTTGGACTTCGCATAGGACTCCTTCATTACTTCCCGTTTATTTGTTTTGCTCCTTTTTACGGCTTTTTCTAATTTACTAGGTGTTTCGATGTTTTTCGCAGAGGTGCTTAGAAGATGCAATCTTTGATATCTCTATTGATCATTTAATATACTCCTGATTTGATTGGTAGAGGTTCCAGTCAGCCGCTCATTTTTTTTTTTTTTTGTGTGAACTACATATATTGAAAACACCTTTCTTTCCTGCGAAGCTTTTGCAGTTTGAAGTACGGGAAAACTAGAAATTGACCTAGCTGGTCATGACCGCTTTATATATTTATATTATATTTATGTTTATTTGAAAATAAATATGATAAATTATTTATAATGCTTTTTAGATAATACTTAGTAAATGAAGTAAAATGTTTAAGTTATACAAGAAATTTTTGAAAGTTACAAAAAATAATCTTCAAATAAAATAAAAGAAAAAAATCTATTGACTAAATGATAAAAAAGAAATATTTTTGCTTGAAAATATCTTTCTTAAATATAGTTGTAGATTCTCCTGAGATTGCCAGGTAAAGAGTAAAAAAGTTCAATAGCGCAGCGTAAATAAAAATCGTCTTTTTGATACAAAATACATGTGCGTTGGCTCAAAAAACACTTCTCTGTGAGTGTACAAAAACTATTTTATCGTTTAGGTAGTCTGGGGTCTTCATCTGTATTAAGGTCAACAAAAACAATAACACCTTGCTACCTAAATAATTTTAAAACGACGTGTTGAAGATACCACTTGCGTACTGTGTAACATCATGGTTAAATCTGCGAAGACTGTGTACAAAACATGCTATGCTTATGCTGTTAAAAGCAACTCGAAGTTTTCGGTGACTCTTGATATCTAGGTTACAGAATATTATACTTCCATACAGCATGATGGTAAGGAATAAGATTTTAGCTCGGAAGACAGCTCTCTGAGGAACTGAACACTATATGAGTGCCATTATGTTTTGCCGAGAGCGCAAGAAATATGATCCACCCAAGTTAAAGTTTGTTGAAAATGATGCTTAAGCTTTTTAACTTAGCCGTATAAGGAAGAATGGAAGAACCAAGTTCTACCTCTGGGAGACAGGTTGTGTTGTGCTTATGGCATTTTTGCTAATGACAATGATTAGACTATTCCTCGGGTTGAATGGCAATTCAGTGTACACAGCCCATTGAAATACATTGCTCAGGTTAGAGTTTAACCGGGCAGTAGCGTCTTCGATCATTCCGATTCGATAGCTGTAGAAGATTTGAAATCATCTGTGTACATAACCACTTCACATGAACTGAGAAGATTAGGAAGGTCGTTTCGAAATAACGAAAATTGTAGGAGGCCAAGAATAGAACCCTATGGAACACCGTCGTGGCACTAGTGTTAAAAATATCCGAAAGCTTATCTTTGATCGACACAACTTGAATTCAAATTTTTTTGAGTTAGAGTAACTGGTTCTGAGGAAATACCTGAGCACTCCATAGCGTCTTAAGAAAGATGGTGTCTAGACTTTAGTAAGAATTTAAGTTTAAAACGTCTAATTCTTATCTAAATGTAATGAAGCAAGTACATTTGCTTTGGCTTGAAACCAATCCATCGCAGTTATGAATTTTGTCCAGTTGCTAGTTCAGGGTAAGAGCTCAGTCTCCATCTCATGTTCAAAAGTGCTTATAAACCGCGATAAAAGTCTTTTGATGCTTCGTCTGTAATAATTTCGATTTCCTATCGTAGAAGTGGCGACAACATTGAACCTTGTGGAACTCCTCGCTTAAACGATACAAAATCCCATAGGTTTCCATTTACCAAAACGGCCTGCTTATTACTTTGAAGAGAAGAAGCAATTTTATAGGCTTTTGTGGAGATGTTGAATTTTCGAAGTGCTCGTTAACAAGTGATTCACCTTATCCATAAGTTTTGAGGAGAAGTACAGTAATACTAGAAATGTAACTTTACCTTCATCTTGTTGTGCCCTTATTGTTTGTTTTTTTTTTCAGGCAGTGAAACTGTTTTTTCAGAAGCCGTTCATAGACTTTTTTGAGAACTAGAGCATTGAAATAGTTCATAATTTGTTGCAGATCGATATTAGAATTATCTTTTTTTCTACTGGTATTCGAATACACCTGTGATTAAATTAGAATTGGTAACATGCTTAAAGTGGAAGTGTAATTAAAAAAAAAAATGAAATTGAAATCGTCCGTCCTAATGATATGAGACTCAATATTTATGCAACTATAACCAAAGTCTTCTGTGATTTTGGGGTGTATGGCATTGAATGTACCAGCTCTCTTTACGGTACAATCGTTGGAGTAGCGAATAAAGATTTAAACTCGTTTTTTCCTTATCTGCCCGAATGTTTGGTCCTTGCATCCCAATTCCTTGTTGGCGAAGGTTTTTCCATAATTATTTCTGACGCTGGAACTCCAAATGCTCTCCGTGCTATGTTTGACATCACAGAAGTCTACGGACAACTACGCAATCAGCCTTCACCGCCAGACCGCTTTCTATTCGACAGAACCTTGAGAAATCTCATTTAAGAATGTTTGATGGCAAATGAGGAAATTCACTTAACTGGAAGTTGAACAAAGTTATGTCATTTCTGAAACTCAATTTGTTAAATGTTTTTCTACCATAACTTGTGATGCGAAAATGTTTCTATACAACCATAGTTCGAATATCAAATTATTAAGTTCACAATCATTAATCTGTAACCCTTCACATTTCCAACGAAGTAAAAGCTTATTTGAAGGTCTTAATAAAAATTCTGTCTTCTTTGAGATGAAACTTGAAGCAGAATAGAACATCCTCCACTCTGCTAAAATCTCATCAAAGCTTTGGTTTTTTGTTTCTCTCAGCATCTTCTGTGAGAACGACTACCGAGTACCGATACCGACAGCATCCTGCGCACAAAAATTCTCCGAATCATTCCGAATGTTTGTAGGTACAGTACGGTATAGGTACTTTCTCCTTTGAAGCGAGTCGAATTTAATCTCACTAGGCACTACTCACAACTGTTTTTTTCTTTCTCATCTTTTGATTTGTGCATCATCTCAAAGCTTTCATCTGATTACTGTGCTCTATTTCTGTATGCAACAGACGAGACATATTCACCCAAAATCTCTCACAAGCCGTTGAGATGTTTTTACATCCAACTACAATTTAGTCATTGGTTAAAGCTTGCGCGATATAGGAGTGTCCCAATACTAGGTCAGCAAAGTCGTGTGTTCATAGTTTCATTGCACCGAGTGAGTTCATTATGCGGAATCTAATATAGTTGTCAACCAAAAGTGAAACTTAGATAAGAAAATCATACTGGGCTGATCTGTCTCAATTAAAGTACTTCTGTTATGGCATAACCACAGTTCGATGTAACATCTCACAGTAAAGCGATTAATTTGTTCGTGTTTTCCCTATCGCTTACATCATTAAAAGTGAATGCCACACAACCGGTTGTGTTTTCTCTGACATAAAGGACGTGCGGACGACGACCGACGGTGATATTACACCGAATATACACCCAGACACCCACTCTGCACAACAACCATTTATTCGTTTTGGGTTGTTGTCCCTCGAAAGAGTTAAGGGATTTATATTTAGGCTAAAAAATACATAAATATCTTTTGGGCTGTGGTGAAGCACAAAAACAGGAAGCCGGTTTTGCAGAGAGCAATCCTAACAGTGATAACGTCACAGAATTTATGAATAAATAAATGAAATCTAATGTTTTGTGATCGGGTATAATGATAAGGAATTAAATTGGATTTCTATTTCCGAAGTTCTGAAATGTCCAAAATGGATTACTGGTTGTGGATGTTTGTTATTGGATTTTCTGGTAAGTGAAATGGTTTTCTTTTTTTCCTTTTTTGTGTGTTCATGGGTAGGTAGGTAGAAAAAGTATAGGTACCTACGATTTGGAAGGGATTTTTGCAATGGAATTCAATTTTGTTGATTTACAAATTGGGCGGATTTTGATTAATTGTTTTTTAATTTGTTTTAAATATGGACACGAAGTGTAGGAAAAAAAAGAGATTTATTAATTTTGAAATAATGACTGTGTACTCGTGTATTGTAGGATCCAACTTTTTTTTTTATAGAATTCCATGAAAACCTTTCCAAAAATTGTGTTCGCTTAAATTGTGTATGTAAAAGGAAATGAACTGAGTAAAAAAAAACAAATGTAAATGTGAAGCAAAAAACAGGTAATTGCACATGTTTTTATTGAATTCGAACTTAAAATTGGCTTACAATACCAAATATTGGAACATCAACTGTATTATTTGGCGCCCAGAACTTACTCCCAATGACATCAAGGTTCAATACCGTCTCCTTGGGAGGATATAAAGCACTCCACTTAGGTTTCAGTTCTATATGTTTTGCATCTCAGAGACTTAAGTGGCACTGAACTTAGGGCAAACTCATTGGTACACACTTATCTACGCTCTTCATCATTAATGCAAGTGTTATTTTTTAGGAAATAACGCCAACACAAGAACAAAGACAACGTATACGAGGAAAAATAGAAAACATTACAAAATAATAATAAAGTAAAATTTAAATTAAATTAAAACTATCATTAATATAACAAACTAAACTAGTGAAACATTACTAAACAAGGTTTATAAATAAAAAATTAAATTAAACTACAGTAATAAAAAATCTACTAAACATGAATCATACAGATGCTATACTGGTTCTTAATACTAATTTTAAACTATTTTTACTGATGTTGAAATCGGCAATAAAAGGATTAGAGTTGAATTACTTAATACTTACTCATGCGAGGTAATGGCTCATGCCTGCCATAGTTAGTTCGACGGTGGCAGCGGTGTATAAACTGTAAACTATGTAGTTGGTGAGTTCCTCCGCGATAGTTGAAACTAATGTGGGAAAGCAAGTCGGGGGCATCTATTATACCGGTAATAAGTTGATGAAAAAAATACAAAATCATTGTTGATTCTTCTCTGTGAGAGGTTTTGAAGATTTAATAAGCGAATACGATTTTCATGAGGGAAATTGAAAGGATCTTCCCAAGGAAGACCTTTGAGAGCGAAGCGTATGAATCTGTGCTGTATTGCTTCGATACGAGATTTATGAGTATCATATAATGGTGACACCTGAGAAGCATAGTCTAGATTGGGACGAACACAACAGTTGTATAAAGAGAGGGTGACATAAGGGTCATTAAATTCCTTTGCCCATCGATTAATAAGGCCAAGCATTGAATTTGCTTTGTTAATAATGAGGTTGATGTGTTCATGAAATTCGAGGTTGGTACTAAAAAGAACGCCGAGGTCACGGAATCTGGAAACTTGATATAAGATAGGAATACTAGGAGACCTTTTGCAGGAGAAATATTATACTTTGGCACTTGGAAGTGTTTAAAATTAGACCGTTCTTGGAGCACCATACAACAAAACTATCGATATCTTTTTGTAAGAAGTCGCGATCTGAAGCATTTTTGATGATTTAAAAAATCTTCATATCATGAGCAAAGATTAAAATATCGCTATAGGAGATGTAAGGAACTACATCATTCATTACAACAATAAATAGCAAGGGACCAAGATGACTTCATTGTGGCACACCAGACAAGGCATTGAAAGGTTTTGATAAAGCGTTACGAAATTTGACTTCATAGTACCTGTTTCTTAGGTAGGATCTTATCCAAAAAATAATTATTGGGGAAATCCAAAAGCTTTTAGTTTATAAAGTATGATGTTATGAGACAGTTGGCCAAACGCCTTAGAGAAGTCAGTGGAAATGCAGTCAAGCTCGTTCCCACTTTCAAGGGCGTTGGATCTTCTTTGCATAAATCGGTGCTGCTGGTGGCAGACAACATTCTTTTAAAAATAGGATAATCTTTCGCAGACTACTTGTTCAAATAACTTAGGTATACATATATGAGTGCTTTGAAATTGTTATGTAGTTTTTCATATCGGTTTTTCACCCTTTTCGAAAACAGGTGTGATAAAGGATTTTTTCCAAAGTGTGGGGAATATTCCTGTTTTTAAGGAATGCTTGAAAAGATGTTCAAGTGGAGGGGATAAACGTGAGGAACACTTCTTTAAAACAATTGGCGGAATCATAACCAGACACAAAGAAACGTCATTTTTGAGAGAAAAGAGGTAGTAAGTCATTCTGTCTTTTTGAATAGGGATACTATTAAAATTCAATTACGAGCAGTGAGTTAAATATTCAAAGTATTTTTCATCAATTTCTAGATTTGTACTACAAAAAGAGCCATTAAAGTGGTCTGCAAAGGCAGTGCAAATGTCGGGAGTATTTCTTAAAGAAATGGTATTGTAATGAGAGCTTTTCGGATCGTTTTTCAGAGAACACCCCATTTGGGTGACATAGCTACAGTAAGTACAGATTCTGAGAAAGCGTTTTGAAATCTTCAAAAAAACTTATAAATATTAGGTGGCCAGTTTAAGAAAGAGTAATTGCTTAGGTCTTCCAAGCCTTCTTTCTTTTATTCCTCAGAGCCTTTAGTTTCGTGGTAAACCACGGTTGACAAAAACTAGCATTTCTGAGCTACTTTTGGGGAATAGTTATTTTCATGCAATTTTCTGAAACAGAGTAAAAGCAAGCAACTGCTTCGTCAGTATTTGCAAGGGTTGATATATTATGAAAACCTACCACCCTATCTTAGTTCATTCGATAGCAAATCGAAATTCGCCTTTCGAAATTCAAAAGTATGTAAACAGGAATATGAATTACCAATAACGTTAGATACGTTTTGCCGGAGAGCTAGTGACCGATTTGCTTACCTCATTTTAGCAAGGCTCAAACTTTGCTCATAGAAAGATTTAGGCCCGACAAGTATAAAAGTGCCCGTCTTACGGTCCACAAGGCCTTAAGAAATTAAGAAATCCAAAAATGGGGTCTGGCATGGATTCAAAACAAAGGAGGGCGCTTTGAGCACTTGTTATAATTGTATTTGTATTAAATACATAAAAAAACTACTAAAAGTGATCATATTATTGTTTTATTCAAACAAACCTCAAAGCAAAAACTTTTTTTTATTTATTTTTTTATTTTTCCCTTTTCGTATTTTCCAAGTATCATAAAATGTATGGGTTTTTGAGCTAACTTAATGCAGAGTTTTTTCTTTATTATTGTTTTGTTCATCTGTAAAAAATAAAGAAACTCTATGTTTATCAGGCCTTTTCTCCAAAAAAATTACCTCAAAGTCAAAACTTTGTTTTGGGAATAAAACTTGAACACCACTTAAAATTGAAAATCTGGCAACCCTAAACCTATGGAAGCGTAATTTAAATACAGTCTTAAAGGTTGTTACTTCTACAAAAAAATGAGTCTAAGATTAGGTCTCTATCATCAGTATTGACAGAGATACCGAATTTAACACAGGTCAGTGTACACCAAAGTTAGCCTTTTTTTTGAATTGTCAGAAAGTAATGTCAAACTTGAGAAACGGACTTTACTGTAGAACAATTTTTTTCTTAGAATATGACCAAAAATCATATCCCAAAGTATGTAAAACGAATTACGGGACACCCTGTATGTGTGTTTGTAACTGTTTGATATTTTCATTTATAAATTTCATGATTTTTTTTTCAAAATTATAAAATGCAGACATAGTATTGCAGCCACTAAATGCATGAATAAAGCCAAGATATTTTTGGAGATGAAGAAAATTGAAAATATTTCGATAGTACAATTTGCGGTTGTTTTTTCTAGACCTGGGGGTCAATTCCCGATCTGTGAAGCTGTGAAGTGAAAACATTTATCACAGCTTCACCGAAAATTTGATTCTCGATTAGTGAAAATCCAACCGCAAATGTCAATTTTTTTTCATATGATAAATTACTTTTCATTGCCGTGTGAGTCGGTGAAAAATTCAATTATGAAAAATGGCCGCAAAACTCAAACGATGAAAAATCCAATTGGAATCCAATTGAAATGAGAGAGAAAATGAGAGAATACTGTCAGAATTTATCATTTAGAACATTTTAGTACTTTTTAGATCTGGAATCGCTTAGAATGGATTCGTGAAGTGATAAAATGAAAAAACTGTATGAAAACTGAAATGATATATTTTTTTTCACTTCACAGCTTCAGATCGGGAATTGACCCCCTGGTTTCAATAGAATAGATACACATTTTGATAATGTTCCGGCAAAAGTGGGACCTAAGTGGTTAACTGTAGATAAAAAAAAAAAAAATAGGGTGTCGCAACAGAGCGAGGAGACCCTGGGCCTAGTGCTTTTCTCACAACCATTCCTTGTGAGGTCAACTGTAGATAACTGTTTTAATAATGTTCCACAAATCATTTTTAGAATAGTATCATATTTTAAATTCAAGAAACAAAGTATTCAGGTAATTTATTTTACTTATTATCAACCTAAAATACTTTCGCATAGAGTAAAAATTTTTTTTTCAACAAAATAAGGATAAATGCTGTGTTTTAGTATAAGAAAGATGAAAATCGACGATAAATGTCTATGTCCAAGTGACAATATTTCGGTAAAATTCAAACATAGAAAGCTCTCTGATATAGCATTTTAAAGAAAATTTTATTTACTTTCTTTTTTATGAAGCATTGCCTATACCTATCTGCAACCAGGAAGAAATGCCATTAAAAAAAACTGACAAAACTCAAAAACTGGAAAAAATTGATTTTTTTTCTATCGGGAATTTTACTATTTCGGATAAAAAATTTTTATTTACAATTTGTAACGTACCCTCGAGGTGATATTCGAGGAAGGACATCTGAGTTGAGGCCCAATCACACCCACGATACTACACGTAAGGATGTCATCAACCAAAACCCAAGATAGTCCCTTTCGACCATCCACCTTTTGCACTAACGTTATTTCTCAGCGCTTACAGGGACACTAAGAAAGTCCTGATAGCGAGGCAGATGGTTGTCCATGACTCACGACCGCTTGGCATGCTTGCATAGCCAAAACTAGCTCGTCGGAGGGGGGGTTCTTGCGTCGGAATCATGGACGGCCGTTACGTTTTCATGCCGTTAATGTAATGTGCGAAATTCGCGCGAAGCCTGAAACGTCCTAGTCGTCCTAAAAATTCCTATAAGGATATAAAGTGAGGAGAGCACCGATGTAAAAGCTCCTCTGAGGATTTTCCCTCCCTCGGTATCATACAAAAGAAAATGAACTCTTGAACGATACCATCCTGGATTACCGTGTCCTCGTGTTTATAGTAACCCCCAAAAAGGAATGACTGATTTACGCCATCACTTCACGCGTCGTCTACCATCTTACGACCCGGGGGTCCTTGGCAAAGTCACATCCACTATACGGTTCCTATTTCATAGTCATACTAAGCAAAGCAAATCAAAAAAAATTGGAATCATCAAAAAAAAAAAGAAAATCGGAACATAACCACTTCTACGGTACGACAGTATCTGAGTATCTGCGATCAATAAAAAAAACCATCATCGACGAAATGCACAAAAAAAGAAAAAAATACTTTCCAAAGCTTTAGCTCATTTCATTTCCAATAAGAAAACATTTTAATTAAAGATTCATAGTAATAACAGCAAAAATAGATCTTAAAAATAATAAGCTACATATAAAATGCATTACTAAAGTTAAGTCAACTGGTAAATAAGGATAAAGAAAAATAGATTTACGTTAATGAAATCCAAACTCAACTTCAAAATCCAATTTTCTTAAAAGTAGGTATGTGAGCTTTTAGTTACTACCTACTCAGCTCGGCACTGGTAAAAGCGTAATAATTTCAGTTTTCTCAGACTTAATTGAGCTTTTTCTTATAGGTTTCTCTTTTTTTTTTCTTTAAGGGTATATTTATTGGATATATATATTTTTATTCTATTTCTCTTTCTCCGAATATTCTAATTTGTTTAAATAAAGGCTAAAAGTTCCACCGCCTTTGGTTCAAAAATCTTTTATAGCATACTTTCAGGATTACGTAGAATACTGACATTTGAAATTTGATATACAAAAAATACTAAGAAAAAAAAATTCTCTAGAGCTCTTAATACTCTTAATACTATCAAAGAGATCGTTCAAATTTGGAATAATAATAAGGATGTTAATAAAATCAAAGCACTTACCCCGCATAAACAACAAACAAAATCTCATATTTGCCTTGCGTTTTTTTTTACATCGACGTTAAAATTCCTCCTGATGGTGTGCACAGCATCGAGGGTATTGCGTTGATCATAATATGAAAGAGTTGACTTTGTTGGCATACATATGTTTACGTACATATGAGATTCTCTTTTTTTTTGTTTAGCTAGATTAAGATAAGGAAAGAAGAGAAGAAAAATTTGAACAACCTTAACACACTCGATCGTATTGACTTTAAAAAAAAACTATTAGATACTTAACTTTTTTACAATTTAATATTGGCGAGAGTGAACTTTCATTATGTAGAAAAAAAAAACGTGAGGTAGGGTGAAGCGTACTGTGGACGGCTGCTGTGATTACTTAATCTCGTTGGTTGAATTGACTCAGCTTAGATGATGGGTATACAATACATATATATATATACGATTGATTTGTTGATCGATATCACATATATAGGTGAGTATGTAGGTAGCGGCTACCGAAGATTTCTGCTTGATGATTTCATGATTTCATGAATTGTTTGCTGCGTATCCGAAGGTAGTATTCTTTCTCTTATCGTGTTGTAGGTTTTGGCGTCTTTTGGATTTTGGTAGGTTATGCTAGATGCGTGCTTTAACCACTGATTTGATGAAGTTTTCTCCAACTGAAGATCGGTAAATCAGGGGACATCTTAGACCAGCAGATTCGGTTGATTGTCTATCGTTTCGTCTTTGGTTGGCTGCGTTGGGAGTCTGTGTCTTCTTATAGGTTGATGTTTGGGTGGTTTTCCGCGAAGCGAGCATGTGCTTTGTAATTCATGTTTGAGTTTGAGCCTGCATGTTTTACTTTAGTTAGTTTCTTCATTTCATATATATATGTTTTAATACTTAAATAGACGTATGTCCATGGATTTTTTTATGTTTCAAGAAGAGACTAGACTTACCCTTCAGCTTTCCCTTTTTTTTATAAATATTAATTGTATCTCGTGAATGTTTTTCCTCCTCGTTTTCGTTCTTATGACCCTGTCTGTTCTATATATTTAAACACTTTCGTTTAATATAATATTGTTTTGTGCTTTCGTTTTGCCTTTTAAATTTACGGGTTTTTTTTTTCTTCAAACTGCAACACTAATTTCGCGGTCACTGCCAAAGGGCTCAATTTAATTTTGCTCGCGACAACACCACCACGACAATTTGCATCGATCTTGCACAGATGCATTTGAAAACGAAAAAGAGACCAAATGCTGATCGTGCAGGCCCTTATATAGAGGCTGGGTCGCAGACGAATTTTAATCTGATCTCGCTCACTAATACAATAATACCATACATCATGGTGGCTGTTCCCACTTCCTTTTTTCGGCATATTTTTGCCAATTTTATTCAGAAAATTCTGTTTTTCGTTTCTAAATTTTCTTTAGAATTTTAGAAAAATAGGTGTGACGTTTTCCTGTTTTTTTGATTAAAATATCCTTCAATAGAAAAAGACGCGCAACCGAACTGCGCTTGTATTGGGGACGCCGATCCTCTTCGTGGGTGTTAAATGATAAGGTGTTTCGAACTTCGAAAAGTATCTATATTGCATGCTCCCATATCCCATATTACATAAAGCGATCTTAGTCATATCACCTTTGCAAGCTTACGTGGCCCGATTGGTATGACCGCCATGCCATGATGTATTGATTTTTGGGGTCCGGGATCAATTCCGGATGCTGCTCCTCTTTTACTATTTTTTTTTTTTTTTTTGTACTTTTACTTTTTTCTCATATTTATCTTGTAGTTTTATTTAGATACATTTGTAAGGCTGCATATAGTTTTCTTCCCCGTAATTTAACGATTTTTTGTTCAATACTCGACGATGCTCATTACTCTCTCTCATCTAATGACCGAACCAACACGTTCCACACCTCACACACTACCTTACCTTCATCTTTCTATAAGCGATTGTTATTCTTCAACCCAATCCTCAAACCAACTGAACTGATTTGAATTTGGAAACTGAATTTGAATTTGAATTTTGAACTTGGAGTATGAATGTTAGAATAAAAAAAAATAATACATGAAAACTGTAGTTGTAATATTTAAAAAAAAAAATGGTTTCCTACACACCTTTTTCATTTTTCGCAAAACCGGAAGGAAAATGAAAATGAGAAGAAACCGGTAAACTCTATCTTGTTTCGTTATTTATATTTTTATGTTTCGTGAAAAAAATTGAACCCATGCCTGAGAATTGGTATGTCTCGTCTCATGCACAGACTGAGCTAGCCGGGCAAATCTCGAGGTTTTTCTACTTCTTAAGATCTTTTGAATGGAAAACACCAAGAATGTGTCCCCCTTCATCTTCCAATTCGTAAAGATTATTGCCAACAATTTTTCGTATCTTTGCCTTTATGAACTTTGGACAGAGTTTAGCGTTTCGTTTCTTCGACTTATCACTAAGGACAAAGTTTCTTTTAAAGACCACGTCGCCTATTTTGTAAGAAACATTTTTACTCCGGGTATTGTACCTATGTTCATTCGTTTCATGAGCTTTATCTAATGCAGCTTTGATGCTATCGTGTAAAATATTCATTTTCGCAGATTTGGGGATAAGATTTATTTCCGAACTACTTACACCGCCTAATTTCCGTAAGAGACTATAATCCGAACCGTGCTCAATCATTTTCTGCCCAAATAAGGCTTCAAATGGTGAAAGTCCAATCGCCGAATGCACTGCCGTTCGAAGAGCGCAATTAATCGAGTGTAAATGCACATCCCAGTCTCTCTGTTCTTTGCCCAGATATGACCTTATGGCAGCGAGGATGGAGCGATTAACCCTTTCGCTAGCATTAGCTTGAGGCGCATACGCAGCGGTTTTAACATGTCGCACTCCGTGTGTTTTTAAAAACTTTGAAAAACTTGTGCTTGTAAATTGCTTCCCATTGTCAGTCATCAAGGACTCCGGTACCCCAAATATGCAAAATATATTTTCAAAAAGGAAGTGAATTGCTGTTTCTGAAGTAGCTTTACGAAGAGCTTTAATGGTTACAAACTTCGTGAGTTGATCTAAAGCAATAATTATAAAAATATTGCCTCTTTTGGAACGCGGATAAGGTCCCAAGAAGTCTACATAAAGATGTTGAAAAGGATGTTGAACTTGAAAAGGTTTTCCCATAGGTTGGCGAAGGGTCTGATTCGAAGCTTTGCATGTCTTGCAAGTATCACAATTACCTATGAAAGTTTTAACTTGGGATGCCATGTTAGGCCAAAAATATCTCTGCCTGAGTCTATAAAGCGTCTTTGCTATCCCCCCATGCGCTGCTTTCGGCGGTTGATGTGCCAAAGAAATAAGTCGACTTGTTAGCACCGATGGAACCCACAGTTTCCACACTAAATCATCTTCCAACGGGTTACCTGTGCTGTGGTTGACCTTCTTGTACACAAAATTTTCTGAGACTTGAAGGTCCGGCAGCTGTTCTTTTTGTTTTATGATGTTGTCAATGATCTTCAGGTATTCATCTGATTTAAAACCAGGGTCTGTAAGATCTATATGCAGCACATCAAAAGGGTCTTCATTTGAGAGTCCATCTGGGCTCAAAGCATCTGTAGCAAATACTCTGGAGAGAGCGTCTGGCACAACATGCAAAGAGCCTTTTCGATGCTCAATCTCAAAATCATAACCTTGGAGTTTAAGACTCCATCGAGCCAACCGTCCGCTAAGATTTCTTTGATCCATCAACCATTTCAAGCTGGCATGATCCGTTATAACTTTAAAACTGTGACCTTCGACATAAGGGCGAAACTTCTCAACCCCCATAACCGCAGCTAAACACTCCCGTTCCGTTACACTATAATTTCTCTGCGCTCCGTTTAGCTTGTGCGAATAATAATATATTGGGCGCTCTACCCCATCGTCGTCCTTCTGGCAAAGTACACAACCAATGCCTGAATCTGACGCATCACAGAGAATTATAAAGGGCTTCGTGAAATCGGGATTTACGAGAACGGGAGCTGTAGTCAACATCTCTTTTATTTTATCGAACGACTTACAAGCTTCCTCTCCAAACTCGAACTTCTTCCCTTTCTTAAGTGTGTCTGTTATAGGAGTAGCTAAGGTTGCATAATTTTCAACAAATCTCCTGTACCACCCAGACATACCTAAAAATCGACGGACCTGTCTCTGACTAGTAGGAATAGGGAAATCCTTAACCGCCTCAACCTTGCCTGGATCTGTTTTCAGACACCCATCACTAACAACATAACCAAGAAACTTAAGCTCTTTAAAACAAAATTTCGATTTTTGGACGTTTATAGTTAAACCTGCTGCCTGTAACCGACCGGCAAGCATCATTAAAATTTTGACATGCTCATCAAAAGTGCGTGAAATTACCAGAAGATCATCCACGTATGGAAACACATTTTTTCTAAGTTCATCGGTCACCACCTTGTCCATAAGTCGGCACATGCGTTGAACACCACCGCTGAGACCAGGAGGCATCACCACGAACTCCAATAAGGGTTTACCGGGCACCGTAAAAGCTGTCTTCTCCCTAGATGACTTCTCCAGCGGAATCTGCAAAAACGCATCTTTGAGATCTACACTGGAAATGTAGACCGTATCTCCGACACGTGATAGCAGTCCTTCTATAGGATGAAGTGGATACGCATCGTTTTTTGAAACCGCGTTTACCTTTCGATAGTCTAGGCACAACCTATTTTTCCCGGGTTTGCGCACTAGTACTACCGGAGAGCTCCAGGCGCTATTACTTTCCTGTATTATGCCCATTTCTATCATACGATCCAGTTCATCGTACATCAGTTTCTGCACCGCTGGAGAAACAGGGTAGTGACGTTGCTTAATTGGTGTGGCATCCCCCGTATCGATGACATGTTCCTCTAGTGTCGTTCTTCCTAGGCCATGGACGGCAAAGGACGGAAACATTCTAATGGCTGCTTGGAGTTTCCTTGTCTGATCTTCTGTTAACACATGCATTTCTGAACAGTTACTCGGAGCAATTTTGTCTAAAGATAGTTCTGAAATTATGTGTGGCGCGATATTAAAAATCTTCCAAAAATTGACTCCTAGGTAAAGTTGGCGTTGTAGTGATGGGACTAAAAACAATTTTACGTTCTGAGTTTGTTGTTTGTATGTTATCGAGATCTCAACTTCCCCTACTATTTCTTGCTCCTTCCCGTCTGCTGTCGTCACATGAGCCGAGAATTTTTTGAACGGAATGCCCCACTTTCGAAGAAGCTCAACACAACCTTGCCCAAAGCAACTTACGCTGGCGCCACTATCCAGTAGCCCCAACAACTTATCGCCGCATACGGTTACCTCCGCATATGGACGAGGATCGTCTTCGGAACACAAGGTTGTTGCCTCTATTGACTGTTGTGCTTTCTTTCTCCTTTTAGCCCGTTCCCGAACTTTTAAAATTTTCGAAGATATCGGGCGGGGCGACTGGGTACCGAAAATTCTTTCTCTGGCTGCATGGTATGCGATGAGACGTTCGTGCAATGTTTTTCTTGGTTTAAATGTAGGCTTATCTTTTGGTGCGTTAAGCACAGGGAATTGGAAATTTGTTTGAACATTCCTTTTTAAGATTGAAAAATTTGTTTCCTTTTGAAAACTGGGATTGGAATTTTGTGAAGCTATTTTTACTGGGGGTCCCGGTTCTTGGTCTGAGAGCAAAACATCCCGGGAGACAGATTGCTCCTTTGATAGTTTCCCGGACATTTCGGGTTCGGACACCGTGGAGAAGTAGTATCCTCTCTACCGCACTTAAAGCAAAACAGCGACCTTTGAGGAACCGGACATTCAACGTAGCTGTGACCTTCCACCTTGCAGTTCCAACATTTATAGGAGCCGGGCTCTCGCTTGACTTGGACTTGGACAGCCTCAACACAATCGTTGGCTGCCGTTGACTGCTGGTTCTCAAAATCCACCTCGTGTACGTATTTACGATATTGAGGAGCTGTTTGTACTATTTGGCCTCTACCTTTCTGAGTGTCTTGATCATATATGTATTTCTCGATTTTCCTGCACACGTATGCCACTTCCTGCAAGCTAGACGTTTGGAACGTTAGGAGTAGCTCACCCATTCGCCTGCGAACATTTTGCTTAATCAACCCAATTAACTCAAAATCTGGTTTAGGAACGCGTAATCGTGTGTTCATCTGCTGTAATGCCATAAAAAAGTCATCAAACTTTTCATTTTGGCCTTGGCGACGATCACACATTTTTCTTGCAAGCTCAGAATCTGTTTCTAGAGTACGAAATTGCTCCATCAGAGCGGCTCTCAAGTTGAACCAATCGACGTCTGGATGGGTTTTTAAGTATACCCAAAACCAGTTCTCGGCCTGACCACTTACAAACTGATGGAAATGGGCGACAATCTGTGGCCAAGTCGATCCAAAGCAATCCTTCAATCGCTCAAGCCGGAAAACGAACTCTTCGACAGTCATGTTCACATTATCGAACTTCAGCCCCCATTTATGGTAGCTGTGAGCTCTAAATCCCGAATGTGAAGATGAATTGTCTGGAGGAAGACTTCTACCTGGTGTTCTAGACTGATTACTGAGGTGTAAGTTGTCGAGTTGTGCGATGAAATCATCTGCAGCTCGTGAGTTAAAGTTCTGACTGGGTTGCGGAGGATTCCCAAGGGAATAACTAATTTCAGGCTGTTGACGAGCCACGGAGGGAATGGGACCAGCCTGACTTTGAGAGCTCGGAACCACGACCGGAGGATTTGACGCTGACAATTCCTGTCGCAGTGTCGCTATCAACTCTTTCCTCATCATTGCTGTGTTTCTTTCCATCTCTCGCTGAATAATTTTCATGTCTTCCACCCTACCTAACCCTACCGTCGCTGAAACGATTCCCTGCACATAAGAAGAAAACTCCTCATCAGTAGTCGCAGCAGTATGTTGATGGTGTTGCGAAACTCCTTGCGGTAAACCAGCAGAAGCAGATGCATTCGCAACAGGTTCTTTAGCTTTCGGTTTCGTACCAGTAGCCTTGGAAGTTGCACCTACATTAGCTAAATTCGACAACGAAAGAGTTGAACTATTTAGAATACCTGCTTCCGAATTCACTGTAGCTGAAGAGGCATTTAACCTTTTATTAAAGTTAAAGTTTTTTTTTCTCAAGTTAGGACCCCTCTTTGCTGGAGGATTTTGCGTATCAGACATGGTTGTAAAGTAAGTCAAGTGTTGGACCAAAAATTGTAAAAAAGCAAACCAAAATACTATGAATGGTCAAAAGCAATTAACGAAACGGGAAAAGCGAAAAAATTTAAATCTTATTGAAACTGAATATCGAAAAAAAATCAAGGATTCTAACCCTGTATCAAAACTATGTTAACTATATTTCCTAAATAATGTATCTAGAGAATTTCAACTTAGATTTATAAACTAATAATGAATATGTTCTGAAGTTTCAAACTGAAAAAACAAAATATACGAAAACTATCTTGTTTAGAGTCGGAAAAATTTATCATAAAAATTGCGTGGATGTGACCTTGTAATCAGGTACCGGGTGTATAACAGAGTTGATCGACGACTAATTATATTTCACTCACTTAATCACATAGGATAAAAAAAAATAAAATTTCGAAGACTGATTATGTTGACTTGGCATTCCACAGCACAGGTATTTCCCTTTCTTTTCTTTGTGTTTCTTTTCTTTTTCTCTCAGAAGTCAGGACTACCAAAACTCCCTAAATCAAGAGAAGAACAACTTTTCACAGCAGACTAAATGAAGTGTCGTCCATTTACTGGTTGAAAAGAGTTACTTCACTGAAATAAATTTGAGAGAAGGAATTATGTAACATTGGTACATACAGCAGACTAACTGAGGATACCACCCAATTACTGGATATGCATCACAATATTAATAATAAGAAATTTATCTAACGCAAAAATAAGGAGAGCGCATGTCTGAGAAAATCACTGAAGAAAGCGTTGTTTGGCGCAGCAGACTAATGAGGATTCCACCCATTACTGGTCGTCAAAACACAAGCATCCGTTCGATGATTTAACTCTAAAAAAAAAGTACTAAAGTTGTAGTATACACGCAGCAGACTGATCGAGGATCTCACCCAATCACTGGTCGTGTAATACATTAGAAAATAATGGAAGTGTCTGAAGGAAACCCAAATCAACTCTAAATCAAGTCTTAAAAAAAAATTCTGGCTAGAAAAAAAAATTTTTTTTTTGAAAAAAAAAGGACGAAATAATTTTTTTGAAAAAAAGGACGAAATTCGGGCCCCACGTTGGGCGCCACCTGTAACGTACCCTCGAGGTGATATTCGAGGAAGGACATCTGAGTTGAGGCCCAATCACACCCACGATACTACACGTAAGGATGTCATCAACCAAAACCCAAGATAGTCCCTTTCGACCATCCACCTTTTGCACTAACGTTATTTCTCAGCGCTTACAGGGACACTAAGAAAGTCCTGATAGCGAGGCAGATGGTTGTCCATGACTCACGACCGCTTGGCATGCTTGCATAGCCAAAACTAGCTCGTCGGAGGGGGGGTTCTTGCGTCGGAATCATG
Source organism: Melanostoma mellinum (assembly GCA_914767635.1). NCBI lineage: Eukaryota > Metazoa > Arthropoda > Insecta > Diptera > Syrphidae > Melanostoma > Melanostoma mellinum. The sequence goes on along the minus strand of OU612058.1, from coordinate 71,688,979 downwards.
GACGGCCGTTACGTTTTCATGCCGTTAATGTAATGTGCGAAATTCGCGCGAAGCCTGAAACGTCCTAGTCGTCCTAAAAATTCCTATAAGGATATAAAGTGAGGAGAGCACCGATGTAAAAGCTCCTCTGAGGATTTTCCCTCCCTCGGTATCATACAAAAGAAAATGAACTCTTGAACGATACCATCCTGGATTACCGTGTCCTCGTGTTTATAGTAACCCCCAAAAAGGAATGACTGATTTACGCCATCACTTCACGCGTCGTCTACCATCTTACGACCCGGGGGTCCTTGGCAAAGTCACATCCACTATACGGTTCCTATTTCATAGTCATACTAAGCAAAGCAAATCAAAAAAAATTGGAATCATCAAAAAAAAAAAGAAAATCGGAACATAACCACTTCTACGGTACGACAGTATCTGAGTATCTGCGATCAATAAAAAAAACCATCATCGACGAAATGCACAAAAAAAGAAAAAAATACTTTCCAAAGCTTTAGCTCATTTCATTTCCAATAAGAAAACATTTTAATTAAAGATTCATAGTAATAACAGCAAAAATAGATCTTAAAAATAATAAGCTACATATAAAATGCATTACTAAAGTTAAGTCAACTGGTAAATAAGGATAAAGAAAAATAGATTTACGTTAATGAAATCCAAACTCAACTTCAAAATCCAATTTTCTTAAAAGTAGGTATGTGAGCTTTTAGTTACTACCTACTCAGCTCGGCACTGGTAAAAGCGTAATAATTTCAGTTTTCTCAGACTTAATTGAGCTTTTTCTTATAGGTTTCTCTTTTTTTTTTCTTTAAGGGTATATTTATTGGATATATATATTTTTATTCTATTTCTCTTTCTCCGAATATTCTAATTTGTTTAAATAAAGGCTAAAAGTTCCACCGCCTTTGGTTCAAAAATCTTTTATAGCATACTTTCAGGATTACGTAGAATACTGACATTTGAAATTTGATATACAAAAAATACTAAGAAAAAAAAATTCTCTAGAGCTCTTAATACTCTTAATACTATCAAAGAGATCGTTCAAATTTGGAATAATAATAAGGATGTTAATAAAATCAAAGCACTTACCCCGCATAAACAACAAACAAAATCTCATATTTGCCTTGCGTTTTTTTTTACATCGACGTTAAAATTCCTCCTGATGGTGTGCACAGCATCGAGGGTATTGCGTTGATCATAATATGAAAGAGTTGACTTTGTTGGCATACATATGTTTACGTACATATGAGATTCTCTTTTTTTTTGTTTAGCTAGATTAAGATAAGGAAAGAAGAGAAGAAAAATTTGAACAACCTTAACACACTCGATCGTATTGACTTTAAAAAAAAACTATTAGATACTTAACTTTTTTACAATTTAATATTGGCGAGAGTGAACTTTCATTATGTAGAAAAAAAAAACGTGAGGTAGGGTGAAGCGTACTGTGGACGGCTGCTGTGATTACTTAATCTCGTTGGTTGAATTGACTCAGCTTAGATGATGGGTATACAATACATATATATATATACGATTGATTTGTTGATCGATATCACATATATAGGTGAGTATGTAGGTAGCGGCTACCGAAGATTTCTGCTTGATGATTTCATGATTTCATGAATTGTTTGCTGCGTATCCGAAGGTAGTATTCTTTCTCTTATCGTGTTGTAGGTTTTGGCGTCTTTTGGATTTTGGTAGGTTATGCTAGATGCGTGCTTTAACCACTGATTTGATGAAGTTTTCTCCAACTGAAGATCGGTAAATCAGGGGACATCTTAGACCAGCAGATTCGGTTGATTGTCTATCGTTTCGTCTTTGGTTGGCTGCGTTGGGAGTCTGTGTCTTCTTATAGGTTGATGTTTGGGTGGTTTTCCGCGAAGCGAGCATGTGCTTTGTAATTCATGTTTGAGTTTGAGCCTGCATGTTTTACTTTAGTTAGTTTCTTCATTTCATATATATATGTTTTAATACTTAAATAGACGTATGTCCATGGATTTTTTTATGTTTCAAGAAGAGACTAGACTTACCCTTCAGCTTTCCCTTTTTTTTATAAATATTAATTGTATCTCGTGAATGTTTTTCCTCCTCGTTTTCGTTCTTATGACCCTGTCTGTTCTATATATTTAAACACTTTCGTTTAATATAATATTGTTTTGTGCTTTCGTTTTGCCTTTTAAATTTACGGGTTTTTTTTTTCTTCAAACTGCAACACTAATTTCGCGGTCACTGCCAAAGGGCTCAATTTAATTTTGCTCGCGACAACACCACCACGACAATTTGCATCGATCTTGCACAGATGCATTTGAAAACGAAAAAGAGACCAAATGCTGATCGTGCAGGCCCTTATATAGAGGCTGGGTCGCAGACGAATTTTAATCTGATCTCGCTCACTAATACAATAATACCATACATCATGGTGGCTGTTCCCACTTCCTTTTTTCGGCATATTTTTGCCAATTTTATTCAGAAAATTCTGTTTTTCGTTTCTAAATTTTCTTTAGAATTTTAGAAAAATAGGTGTGACGTTTTCCTGTTTTTTTGATTAAAATATCCTTCAATAGAAAAAGACGCGCAACCGAACTGCGCTTGTATTGGGGACGCCGATCCTCTTCGTGGGTGTTAAATGATAAGGTGTTTCGAACTTCGAAAAGTATCTATATTGCATGCTCCCATATCCCATATTACATAAAGCGATCTTAGTCATATCACCTTTGCAAGCTTACGTGGCCCGATTGGTATGACCGCCATGCCATGATGTATTGATTTTTGGGGTCCGGGATCAATTCCGGATGCTGCTCCTCTTTTACTATTTTTTTTTTTTTTTTTGTACTTTTACTTTTTTCTCATATTTATCTTGTAGTTTTATTTAGATACATTTGTAAGGCTGCATATAGTTTTCTTCCCCGTAATTTAACGATTTTTTGTTCAATACTCGACGATGCTCATTACTCTCTCTCATCTAATGACCGAACCAACACGTTCCACACCTCACACACTACCTTACCTTCATCTTTCTATAAGCGATTGTTATTCTTCAACCCAATCCTCAAACCAACTGAACTGATTTGAATTTGGAAACTGAATTTGAATTTGAATTTTGAACTTGGAGTATGAATGTTAGAATAAAAAAAAATAATACATGAAAACTGTAGTTGTAATATTTAAAAAAAAAAATGGTTTCCTACAAATTTTTAAAAAGATGGGAAAATTTGCTCTCTACAAAAAATGTCCTTGGAATTGTATCAAAATTTTGCTTCGTTCTCGAGATATATTGAAAAACGAATGAAGATGGTTTGGAACCCATATCTCCGATTCGCACCCTCTAATTTAATAGGACTTTGGTTTTTTTCTCTAAAATTAACCCATTAATCGATTAAAAGTTCATTCAATGTCGAGTTCCTTAAGAAATGACATAATCAAAAGACTATAATTGTTTCTATCTTAATTTAATTTTTCTTACGACCGAATAAACGTCTTACACTTGAAATGTGTGTTTGTTTTTATGTCATCTTAGTTAGTAAAAACCAGCCTTGCTAAAATGAGGTAAATGGGGTCATTTTTTTTTACATATATACGAGCGTCTTACAGCATGTTGTGGACCGCTAAAACGTCTTACAATGCTATTTTCGTGTATTTATTGGATCAATGAAGAATATTTTAAAAGATGAGCCTTGCTAAAATGAGGTAAATGGGCACTTATTTTTTACAACTTCAAGCCCTATTCTTAAGTGTTAGACGGGCACTTTTATACTTGTCGGGCCTAAATCTTTCTATGAGCAAAGTTTGAGCCTTGCTAAAATGAGGTAAGCAAATCGGTCGTTAGCTCTTGGTCTAGTTTCTTAGATCAAAAAAAGTAACTAAGGGGGGATGAAGATCAACAATTTTGAATTAGATTGAAAAACAACCGTGATAATAGCTATTCCAAGTAACAAGGATTAAAAATAGCACTAACGTCCTAGAATGGGCTCCGATTTAGAGTTAATGAACCTTCAGATACAGTCGAAAAATGATTATAAACACGAATTTTTGGTTATGCAATGAGCAGGGGTGTTTTGAAGTTTCGCGAGCTCTAAGGCTTGGTTAGCAAACACGTTAATGGTTGTGGCTCTATGATTATTTTTACCCATTTCACCTAACTTTCATCAATATTTGTTTGTGTGGATAGTCTGCAATTGGATTAATTTAAGTTTTTCTCTTAACTTTTAATTTTACGCTGAAGATTTTTTTGAAATGGTGATTCTGTTGAATTGAAATACTGAAAAATACAGAGGTATGTACCTTCTTCCTACTCGTGTTAATCTTTGAAATTTATGGGTTGGTAACGTTTGCCCCAAAACAAAAGCCCCAAACGAAAATCCCCAAACGCAAAATCCCCAAACGAAAATCCCCAACTCCCAAAATCCCCAAAGAGAGAATATACATTCTACAAACCCAATATCCCCAAAACAAATATGTATATTCAAGTAGTGAATCATGCGATCAAATCGCGCGCGTGATCTTATCGCATGATTGACAATTCACTACTTGAATATATTTGTTTTGGGGATCTTAGGTTTATGTATTACAGCAAATGTAATGATAACCATATCCATTTATGAATAACTTTCTTCCACCTGTATTGGATTTGCAAACAGTAATGTTATTATGTGATTATCCATTTCAACTTTTATTCTCAAAAAAAAAAGCAAAAAAAAAAAACCCTGCACTACGAAACTAAGACAGATCACTGCGTGTGCTTACCATGAATACGTAAGCAAGACTAAAAAGAGGATACAATCATGCATTTATAGTAATTTGTTGTTAAGAAACTGGAGATTCTGTACGACACCCGAAATTTATTGGGAATAAAGTGAGTTGTGCCGCGTGTCGTACAGAATCTCAAAAAAAAAAAAAAAAAAATCCCGATTGATCAAAATCCCCAAAAATTTTTATCCACCTAGCTAATATCCCCATTGAGATAATGCACACTGATGACATCCACACCTAAACAATATTTTTTGTCAAAATCCCCACGAAATCTCCAAATCCCCAGAGTCTGTGTACATATAAATTATGTGCATTTAGTTTTCAGAAAAATCTCTCCCTTTTGTTGCTTTTGTAATTAATGAATGATAACAATTAACAGTTTTTTAACAACAAATTACTATAAATTCATGATTGTATCCAGTGCTGCCGTTTCTACTGTCATGACAGAAGACTACTGTTTTTTCACTCTAAAAAAGTCCCATCTCCTGTCTCCTGTTACCAAGGCATTTTTTTTTCAATCTACTTCAATCTACAATTCTACTGTTTTTCTGACTTTTCTAACTATTACATTTAGTAACTCAGTTGTCAAACATTTTATTACTTTTTACAAATATTTATCATAAGTTCATAAGAATTTTTTTTATCCTCGTACCACAATATTCTTCATCTTCAAGAAAAAATATTATAAAAGAACATACCTGTTCAAGTTCTACCTCCAGTTCATCCCTGTTTTGAAGTTTGCATGACAGTTTGAAAATTATTTGATTGAAGATGTTGAAAATATTTTGGAAAATGCTTTCAATTTCTACATTAAAGGATGCAGTGAAATAAAAAAACGTTTTCCAATAGATAGTTTACTTTTTCAACAGTTTCAACTTGTAGATCCTTGTATAGCTCTTAATTTAAACAGAACACAATACTTGAATTCCTTGCAAATACTTTGTTATCATTTTTCAAAATTGATAAATACAGTTGATCTTTTAAACGAGTGGCATACTGATTGTATCCTCTTTTTAGTCTTACTTACGTATTCATGGTACACACACGCAGTGATCTGTCTAAGTTTCGTAGTGCAGCGTTTTTTTTTTTTTTTGTTTTTTTTTTTTTTTTTGAGAATAAAAGTTGAAATGGATAATAACATTACTGTTTGCAAATCCAATAAAGGTGGAAGAAAGTTATTCATAAATGGATATGGTTATCATTACATTTGCTGTAATACATAAACCTAATATCCCCAAAACAAATATATTCAAGTAGTGAATCATGCGATCAAATCGTGCGCGCGATATTAGCCGCATTTTATTATTGATCTGATCCGGATCAGATCATGGGTTTATTAGCGTTACAACAACAAAGCGAAATCCTGCTTTTTAGTTGGATCTATTTTTGTGATCTAAAAATTAGTTCTTCTATTTCACACAAGAGGAGACTTTCCATTGAAAACGTTTGTATCATTTCCAATATTTCCAATAACAACAGTATTGCCACATGAACATTTTTTTTCTGTGTGAAATGAAATATATTTTAGATAGATAGCGAGAAACTTCACATTTATTCTTTTTTGTATAATACATGACATAATGAGAAAGTTTTACAAAACAAAACATGTATTCGTGAAATTAATAAGAATTAGTGCAAAAAAATATATATTTGACAAAGTGCATGAGTATCATATTTCCCTAAAAAAAAGAACAAAAAATTAACCATTGAAAAAAAAGTTCGTAGGGCAACTCTGCAACTCTTTTGAAAAGTCAGTTGAAAGAGCGAGTCTCTCACAACTTCCAACTGGAAATATGATGATCCAAAGCTGTTTTATTATCACAATGATCCAATCCGGATCAGATCTTGATAATAAAACAGCTTTAGATCATCATATTTCCAGTTGGAAGCTGTGAGAGACTCGCTCTTTCAACTAACTTTTCAAAAGAGTTGCAGAGTTGCCCTACGAACTTTTTTTTCAATGGTTAATATTTTGTTCTTTTTTTTAGGGAAAAATGATACTCATGCACTTTGTCAAATATATATTTTTTTGCACTAATTCTTATTAATTTCACGAATATATGTTTTGTTTTGTAAAACTTTTTCATTATGTCATGTATTATACAAAAATGAATAAATGTGAATTTTCTAGCTATCTATCTAAAATATATTTCATTTCACACAGAAAAAAAATGTTCATGTGGCAATACTGTTGTTATTGGAAATATTGGAAATGATACCAACGTTCCATGGAAAGTCTCCTCTTGTGTGAAATAGAAGAACTAATTCTTAGATCACAAAAATAGATCCATATAAAAAGCAGGATTTCGCTTTGTTGTTGTAACGCTAATAAAGCCATGATCTTATCCGGATCAGATCAATAATAAAACGCGGCTAATAAAACGCGGCTATTGGGTTTGTCGATATTGGGTTTGTAGATTCTCTCTTTGGGGATTTTGGGAGTTGGGGATTTTCGTTCGGTAACAAACGTTACCAACCCAGTTGTGCCACCTTTGGGTAGTGGGACAATATAAATAAGCCATCAATCAGAAAATAGAATTTAATATATTCAGATGAATACTCGGAAAGGATGAGTTTATTGAAGATCCTGTCTCAATTGAAATTTTATCAAAACTGGACACATTTGTAAGAAGTGGTAGACATTTCATGCCAAATATCAGAAGGGCGTGGCTTGAAGATAAATAGATATGTGGACAGATCTTTCATTTTATTGAAGACTAGCTGAGCCGCCCGGCGCGGCGTAACAAAGGTCTTACTTATTTAAAGTGTTGTAAGACTTTAAAAAAAACTCAATGTTGTCACGGACACCCGCAAGGGTAATCTGAATTTTTCTGAATTCTCCTGGATTACTCTATGTATTAAAAATCCAAATCTGCTGCGTAGTTTCAAAGAATTAAGCATATGTAAATGTACAAACATGGACATAGGGCCCAACAGACAGCGGTAAGCGACTTGTTTCATTCTACTTTATAGCGAGAAATAATGGCATTTCTAGGTTGAATTCATCTTACTACTGGAATATTCAGTTTAATCAAACAGATTTAATTTTTTTGACGACTCCAAGTTTCAATCTAATCCTCTCAATTGATTTGCTGACGACTCAACCCTCAGCTTCTCATAAACGTTTCCTAATAAACGTCTCTGCTCTTCGGATGTATTTTGGGATTGATTGCAGTGGCGGCGCTTGACCAAAATGAGGCGTGTGCAAGAATAAATGCAGCCAAACAAAAAGCACGACAAATGCTGATATAAAAACGAACGAGGGCTGCTTACGATCAGTATAACGAGATTGACAAGGGCAAAAGAAGGGAGGAACACCGAATTCTCAAAAAGAAAAAGAAGTAGCATGAGAAACGTTCGTTTGAGGAAATTGAGAGGTGTCATGACAGGAATGTGTTTTACCAAAAGGTAAAAAGATCCTGCCAGGGTGGCAAGCCCCGAACTTAAGCATGGATCAGCAGGGACACATATTAATAGTTGCTGCTCCTTGCAAGTCGGTAGAGAACTCACCGTTATAGCCGGAGAGCTAGTGACCGATTTGCTTACCTCATTTTAGCAAGGCTCAAACTTTACTCATAGAAAGATTTAGGCCCGACAAGTATAAAAGTGCCCGTCTTACACTCCGGTTCGGTCCACAAGGCCTTAAGAATAGGGCTTGAAGTTGTAAAAAATAAGTGCCCATTTACCTCATTTAAGCAAGGCTCATCTTTTAGTATATTCTTCATTGATCCAATATATACACGAAAATAGCATTGTAAGACGTTTTAGCGGTCCACAACATGCTGTAAGACGCTCGTATATATGTAAAAAAAAAATGACCCCGTTTACCTCATTTTAGCAAGGCTGGTTTTTACACACAACTAAGATGACATAAAAACAAACACACATTTCAAGTGTAAGACGTTTATTCGGTCGTAAGAAAAATTAAATTAAGATAGAAACAATTATAGTCTTTTGATTATGTCATTTCTTAAGGAACTCGACATTGAATGAACTTTTAATCGATTAATGGGTTAATTTTAGAGAAAAAAACCAAAGTCCTATTAAATTAGAAAAATTTGCACTTTTTGATAATTTGCAAAAATATTGGAAACGACAGTTGCTTAGGGTCTGGTTCAACCTAGTTCCATACAAAGAAACTGCAGTCAGTATAAAAAGGATGAAAAATAACGATAAATGTCTATGATTAAGTGGTAATATTTCGGTGAATATGAAACGCAGAAAGTTTTCTGATATAGCATTTTAAAGAAAATTGTATTTACTTCCTTTTTTATAAAGCATTGCGTATACCTATCAGCAACCAGAAAGAAATGCCATTAAAAAAAACTGACAAAACTAAAAATTTACTTTTTTTGTCGGGAATTTTACTAATTTGGATAAAAAACTTTTATTTATAATTTTTAGAAAGATACATTTCGATGGGAAAATTTGCTCTCTACAAAAAACGTCCTTGGAATTGCATGAAAACTTTGCTTCGTTCTCGAGATATATTGAAAAAATGAATGAAGATGGTTTGGAACCCATATCTCAGATTCGCACCCTCTAATTTAATAGGACTTTGGTTTTTTTTCCTCTAAAATTAACCCATTAATCGATTCATGCAATAAAAGTTCATTCAATGTCGAGTACCTTAAGAAATGACATAATCAAAAGACTATAATTGTTTCTATCTTAATTTAATTTTCAGCGTCTTACGGAGGGTTATTGACCGAATAAACGTCTTACACTTGAAATGTGTGTTTGTTTTTATGTCATCTTAGTTGTGTGTAAAAACCAGCCTTGCTAAAATGAGGTAAACGGGGTCATTTTTTTTTTACATATATACGAGCGTCTAACAGCATGTTGTGGACCGCTAAAACGTCTTACAATGCTATTTTCGTGTATATGTTACAGTCAAAGTGATTAATTAGCTATTATACATAATGACTGGTCATTATATATAATGGCCAAATTCACTAGACAAAGTAATAAATTAATCACTTTGTCTGGACATTATTCATAATAACTTGTCAAAGTTAGTCAAAGTAATAAATACGGTCTAGCCGACTTCCGACTTGTTACCCCTCCCTGTCTTCATCCCGCTACCGCGTTCCGTATGTAACAGCTTTCCGCATGGCCCGCTTCGCGGGGCTCATTATTTTAACCCTTTTTTCCGCAGGGTTAAGCTGCTCATGCTAAATATGAAAATAGCAATTAATTTCCGTATGCAACAGCTTTCCGCATTTATTTTATAATTTAAATTTTTAAATAATCTTTGCGATTAGTTAAAAGGCAAATTGAAATATAATTTTATAATTTTAAACGCATACCTACGTGTTTTATTACATTATCCAAGTCATCGAAGATATTATATATAATAGCTAGTTAATGTGATTAATTTTGTGTCCATTATCACTTTAACCAAACTGAGTAGATATTATGCATAATGGCTAGCTATTATACATAATATCCAGATTTATTACTTTGGCTGTAACATATATATTGGATCAATGAAGAATATATTAAAAGATGAGCCTTGCTAAAATGAGGTAAATGGGCACTTATTTTTTACAACTTCAAGCCCTATTCTTAAGGCCTTGTGGACCGAACCGGAGTGTAAGACGGGCACTTTTATACTTGTCGGGCCTAAATCTTTCTATGAGCAAAGTTTGAGCCTTGCTAAAATGAGGTAAGCAAATCGGTCGTTAGCTCTTGGTCTATTACCTCTGATGTCAAAAAAGGTCTTAGACAAGGCGACAAACTGTCATGCGATTTCGTTAACATCATACTTGAAAGGATTGTGCGAAACTCAAACTTCAGCATCAGAGGTACAATCTATCAAAAGTCTGTACAGTTACTCGCCTACGCAGACGATATTGACGTAATGGAAAGAAGGAAATGTGATGCTGTGGGTGCTTTTTCGAGTATACAGAAGCGGCAGAAATGGGTTTGCTGGTTGATGAGGGCTAAGCTACCTAGGATCCGCCATAGACACGGAAAACAACAACAGTGCGGAGATCAAACGGAGAATAACTCTTGCCAACCGTTGCTTCTTTGGGCTAAGAAAGCAATTGAGAAACAAAACCCTCTCCAGAAAAACCAAGGTAAGTAAGGTAAATTCAATCACTTGCACTTGTATTCTTGTCTTCGAGGCGATAGAGAACCTCTTCGATTCGGAAACGGCAGAAAATTGTAGGGCCTGTGTTGAGAAAATGTCATAGTCCCCGTGGCTCCCCTGTTTGCATGTAGTATAAAGGAAGCGTGTTGTATTATAAGCCCCGTGTGTAATTTGAAAATGCAAAGAAAAAATACGCTACAATTACATATCGATAGGACTCGATACGCGAGTGAATGGAGTAGGATAAAAGTACTTCTTTAAAACAAGTAAACACGATTTTTGAGTCTGAGTTCTGGGGTGCTCACTATGAAAAAATAATTTTATCTTATAAAGTTTGTTTTGTAGCAACCAGAACGAAATTTTAATTTTAAGAATATCTTCATTTTTTTTTCAGCAGAGTACAAAAGTAAGAAAAAAACTCCAATTTATATATTTATCGCTTTTATTTAGAAAGAAGAATAAGTTTAAATACATAAATACTTGAAACAAACAAACAGGAAAAATATTCCATGACGCTTTCTTTGAGAACATCCTTTGACATCCTTTTGAAAAAATTCTATTGTTTTAGCCAGGAAGCTTATATTTCTGTAAAAGTAGCAATCATTGATACCATATTCTTGGTAATGCGAACTTCAAACATGGTTCTCTCCTCGATACAAAGATGAAAAAACAGCATACTTATTAGTTTGTGTCATTTTTGGACAACTTTTTCATTTCAACACTTTAGGGCATTGTAAAAATGAACTGACAAGTTTTTTATTGGAAAATTTAATATTGTACAGAAAAGCTCTTATATATTTTATTCATAGAGTAAGCCGTTTAGAAGAGATTCGAATTCAAAGTTAGAAATATATGAAATTATGACTTTTTTTATTTTATTAAACTCATACTGATGACCTTAGTCATACTAAGGATTTGTTTAAGAACAAATAAGTATTTTTGTGTAAAAAGAAAAAGAAAAGAAAAAAATAACACTTTGATCTCAATTATTTTTTTTTTTACATTTAATTTTACTTACAATCAAAAAAGTAATAGGGAGTAAGTAAAACAATTTATTTATTATTTTTTTTTTATATTTTAATCTTTCCTTAATTTTTAATATTTTACTTCGGAGTCGGTGGTTTATTACCGTTCGGATTATTTTCCTCGCGAAAATGTAAAGGATGTTTGTGTCACTACTTTCTCCTGATGAAAGCTACATGTATACATTTCCAACTTTAAGTTGGAATATCTTCAGAACGGCTCTCTCTATGAAAAAAAAATTTTTTGTAGAGCATTCAATTTCCTACTTAAATAATTTGTCGGTTAATTTTTTAAATGCTCTTAAGTCAAGCTTCAAAAATAAAAAATAAAAAATTATAATTTTTTTATATTGTTTAAATGGAATATTGAAAGTTAAGAACAGGCACCACTCAATGTTAATATTAAGAGCTTTAATCTTAAGAGGCTTCTTTTTATACCTCCCAGAAAGTATTTAGCTTGTTTTTTTGTATAAAAATAAAAGTTGCACAAAAATGACACACCCTTATAATATATACATAAATGTACACTACTAGCAGACCCGCCCGCCGCGCCGTAGCTCAGGATCTATTTTTATCACTTGAAAGTTGAGTAAAGCAGTTTCCAATCTTAAATTCTAGTGGCAGAGTTGGGATGAAATATAGTCTATGCTACTCCGGAGCAATTTAGCACTCTTACGGTGACAGAGTTTTTGGAATAGGTAGGTCCAGGCCACCCGGCGTTGTTTTAATCCAGAGGGATAAAATATATGCTAAGGGCCCCTACACTACTCAAACACGTTTGTACAAACGTGTGTTTCATCTTTACTTCTTGAAAAATTCAACACACACAGGACTCAAACATGTTTTTGCAAGGACTTTTACAAAAACAAAATACATATGTTTGCACAAACGGTTTGTGTAGTGTTGGGTTCCTATAAGTTACTGAGGGACTATGTGGCATCCCAGTGCCGAAAGAATTTATTAAATCTGTCTAGTCGTTTCCAGGTTTCCATTTCCAACTTCTTTCATGAGGGAATCTTCCGTTTACGTGCAAATATGAGAATCAAATACAAGTTTATGTCACTGAAGGATAAGTTCAATAAATTTGAATTGATACAGACGAAATTAATTCAGCAACAATAAGCAATTTAAATCTTTCTCATTGAACTCTTAAATATAAAATGTTTTGAAAGTAGTTACAATTTATTATCAGAATAAAACTTAAAAAAAAAAAACAGTACGAATACACCAGAGTCGATAGTATACACTTAAGAAAATGTTTCAAAAATGCCTTTTTTGTGTTCCGATAAATAAAAGACCTATACTTTTGTATAAATTAATTTCAATACAAACAAAACGAATCCGTATTTAATAAGAAAGCATTTCTTATGAAGATTGAAATATTATTATTATTTTCGGCACATCATGTTGCTTACTTACAAAAGGGCTTTCCTGAAATACTGGCTATTTATAATTTGATATTGATAGACACACACTGTGACTGTTATAATGTTATAATAAAGTCTGTTTATCAATTTAAAGCTTTCTCATAAACTATATTTTTTGTTTTGATTTGTGGTGCGTGAATAAACAAAGAAGACGGTTTTCCGAAGCGCGAACACGCGACGTATTTGTCCATGCGCGAAACAGGAAAGCTCCAAGCTGATCCGCAAACTTCTAACGACTGTCCTTGTGACTAATTTATGATCAGCACAAAGGCCAGACGTACTGGAAATTGTAACCGTTTAATATCTAATGGTAAATCCGTTGGAACCATCGGTATTTTCCTTTTGTGATTGTTGCTTCAGTGACGCAGCATGATGACAACTGATCCTACTTTTAACTGCGAATTTGGAGGAGGTAGTCTTGGCAATTCCAGCGAATTAAGAACTTCCGTGGGATAGTTGACTACGTCATCCTGGTTCATAACGGTGTCGACTGATCTGAAGGAAACCAACTGTCCTCGAAGAAAATTTGACGTTCCCATTTCCGTTCCTGTGGGAATTTGAGGATGAAATATAGGCTATTGTAGGGGAGAGTGTGGTCGAAAGTAACGCGTTGCAATTGTAACATTGAAATTTAAAAAAAAGAGCCAGTAACCGTTTATTTTTAAATGTAGAATTCTTCGCTATTCGGGACTGAATGCACTCACAAAACTTCAATTGTAAAAGTTCTGAACTGTGCCAGGAATAGTTCAAAAGGTGGGATTTGTGTATAAAATTAAATTTTTTTGGTGGTGAGTTTTTGAATAAATTTTTTTTTAAATAAAATTATTTCGATTCGGTGGTAACGTTGCCTTTCTACTTCATTTTATTTCAAATTTAATGTTTTTAGTTGTTTTGTATTCGACGCAGTACTATTTGAATAAACTTCATATTTAATCAAAAACAGTTGTAACATTTTTTGAATCAGTAATTGTAGCACGTTACAACCGGTCACCATGTCAATTTGCGCACTATAATGTTTTTTCTATGTTTTTGGTTCAAAAGTTATAGAGCCAAATATGCAAAATGTTATTTTCGATCACACTCTCCCCTACTCATGGGTAATAAATTAAATTCTTATCAGTCGAAAAGTTAAAATAATTTTCATAGACAAACAATGAAATAATCTGATTATTTGTTATCAATTATTTTAATATTTTGTTGTCAAAAACGATTAAAAAAAAAAACAAAAGTAATTTTTTATTCATTACAGCTAAGAAGAAATTATGAAATTGTTACTTTTACTATATTCCAATTCTTTTTTTTTCATATTTACTTCATTTCAAACCTTTCCTAGGTAAATCCGTTCAGCAGTTCTCGCGTTTTAGCCAGACTAACGAACAGCAATTCATTTTTATATACAGGGTGATTCGCATAAGGTGTGACAAAAAGATAGGGTGTGTAGGTTGGACCTAGACAAGCAAAAAATCGTATTGGAGGGGGGGTCCATTTTCCCCCGTTTAGGCGGGAGGGGCAATTTAAGAAAAAAATCACAAGAAATGGGGAAAAAATTATTTAAAAATAACGGTAATACCTACAGAGTTGTGCTATAACATTTTGAAAAGTCAAAAACTTATACATTAATTTAAATTTAAAAATAAGTTGTTCAAATAAATAGTTTTTGAAATATTAATTTTCAAAGTCAAAACTTTGTAAAAAAAACATAATTTTTTTTTTTAAAACCACTTTTTTCAAAATTTTACGTTATTAAGTAGTATTTTTCTGGCTTATTTTCAATGCTCTTATTTATTTTTGATCAAACACAAAAAACCGGATGTCAAAATAACCTGTAATTTTTGAGAAAACCAAAAATTACAAAAACGACTTTTACAAATTTTTTTTTTCTTAAAGTTTTTTTTTTCGTTATTTGATTCTTAAGTGATTCTTAAGTGAAAAAAAGTAAAGAGAAAATTCATCCTTAATTTAATTCACTTAAGAATCAAAAAACGAAAAAAAAACTTAAAAAAAAAAAATTTTAAAAAGTTGTTTTTGTAATTTTTTGTTTTTTCAAAAACTACAGGTTATTTTGACATCCGGTTTTTTGTGTTTGATCAAAAATAAATAAGAGCATTGAAATTAGGCCAGAAATACTACTTAATTACGTAAAATTTGGAAAAAAAGTGGTTTAAAAAAAAAACTATGTTTTTTTTTCAAAATTTTGACTTTGAAAATTAATATTTCAAAAACTATTTATTTGAACAACTTATTTTTAAATTTAAATTAATGTATAAGTTTTTGGCTTTTCAAAATGCTATAGCACGACTCTGTAGGTATTACCGTTATTTTTAAATAATTTTTTCCCCATTTTTTGTGATTTTTTTCTTAAATTGCCCCTCCCGCCTAAACGGGGGAAAATGGACCCCCCCTCGCATACGATTTTTTGCTTGTCTAGGTCCAACCTACACACCCTATCTTTTTGTCACACCTTATGCGAATCACCCTGTATATATAGAAGATAGAAGATAGAAGATACTTGAAAATTTGTTACACATCGTAATTGTTTTTACTATTGGTATCTTTGAAAGTTATGATGTGCTCTCTTACCTTCTTATGTGCTTTTGCGATAATTTAGGGCCTCATATTTTATCTTGACATCGAATAGTAAGATAAAAATAAGCTTTAAAAGCATCACAAAATCTAAGTTTAAATTTTTATCTTAAAACTAAGTTTCTTAGCCCTCACTTCAATGAATTCACCACAAATGTAACAAAAAAAGTTAACGTCATTTTTACATTTTTTGAAATCTATTTTGGACTTCGCGCAGCAAAAATGGCGTCGTTTCTTGGTTATGCTCGCCCGTATGCTTCCCAGGCAGTGGGTAATCGCTCCGCCCTT
The DNA here is from genome assembly GCA_914767635.1 of Melanostoma mellinum. Lineage (NCBI taxonomy): Eukaryota > Metazoa > Arthropoda > Insecta > Diptera > Syrphidae > Melanostoma > Melanostoma mellinum. The sequence goes on along the minus strand of OU612058.1, from coordinate 71,672,813 downwards.
AATCCGCCGCAATTCCTCCTCATGGGTGTTAAAATCGTTGTTTCTTACACGTTCAGTCAAAATCTGAAAATAATTTTTTTTATTGTAAATTGCACAAAAGCAAACTTTATTTTTTGTTATGAATGAAGCCTGTGGTTACTTAACGTTGTAGACAATCGGAAAATATTAATTTAATAAAAAACTTTAAAAAAAATATTTCTTTTGTTGACTTGTGTAATCTTCCTTTCCGGCTAAGAAAGCCCGATGAAAAGGGCATTCCCATTTGTTTGGAAGTATATTTGAGGCCTTGAGAGTAGAAGTAGCGTTGCCTTTTATTTCCCAGTTTTGGGTTTATTGCACTACTTTTAAGATAAATAAATGATATTTTACCTATACATATAAATAGGAAACCGTTATTTTTTATCTCTATAAATAGAAAACCGAGAAAACATTTTTTTCTGTCCGGAATTGTTTCTAAAACAGAAATGGCATAACCGACTTAAGTGTATTTTTCTTCAAATGACAGAGACGTGTGGTGATTCCTTGATTTAACAATTTTTGAAAACCGATAACCCAGGATTTTTTCTTACAACTAACTCATGAGGTTGTCAAGGAAGCCTGTGTTAAGCTCAACGAACGAAATTATTTCTTAATTTACTTGTGCCATTAATTCGTGTGAAAGTTAAAAAAACGAAATATTTTATTCTAATTTTAAATAATGCTTTTGCTCTAATTTAATACTGAAATATTAAACATGACGCCTTTTTTGACGAATATAAAGTATCTTTTTTTGTTTTTTTTTTAAGGAAATAAATGGAATGATTAGTGGTACCCGTGGCGCGATGGTTAGCATTTCCACCTGCTAACCCAGAGGTTCGAAGTTGGAATCCCAGCAGAGGCAAAAATGTTTTTCCACGGGTATCGCCTTTCGCTTATAATAATCGGCAAGTATTTATTGCCATGAAAAGCGCTTTCTCAATTAGTCGGAACCCGCAGAAAATTGTAGGTCCCCTTCATTCCCTCACAAGGCTTGGTTGTGAGAAATGCGCCAGGCTCAGGGGCTCCTCGATCTGTTGCGCCACCCAATTTATTTATTTTATTTTAAATGGAATGACTTGACAAAACTAATAACACTTTCGTAATCATGAACTCTGGCAACGACATAACAACACAACACAAGCTTTAAACACCTCTTTTCCATTCAAATAACTTAAAATGCGGTGTTGCAAAAACTAACACCAGCCTACACGACATTTTCTGGGTGTATATATGTAGACACATTCCAAAGAAGTATAATGTTCTGTCAAAGTTAAGGATATAGATTTCTCAAAAATGTAGCTTTAAACGAACCAACAGCAGCCTACACGAACTTTTTTCCACTTAAGTTACTCATAATGCGGTGTTAAATAAACCAACACCACCTTCACCGTGGGTACACAATCACATAAGTAATTATCTCAATTCTATGAAATTGGGACAACTCCACTTCTGTACATTATTACCTACTTATAATCTCAATTCTATGAATTTGGCACTACTACATTTCTGCTCTAAATTCCTTATTATAGTGATGCCAGTAAAAGACTTTTTCATTAATGTTTCTGGAATTTGAATCTCGAACTTTCGCACGTATCAGGGAGACCATAAAGACAATTTCACCAAAACGAAGCTTTTTAAGTTTATTTTTTAACATTCTGTTTTCCTTTGGTTATGCAAAAAAGCAGATATATGACAAACAAAGTCTAAAATTCTGCTTATAACTTCCCTTTGTTGATGACTAAAGGTCATTTGAGTGGATTGTAATCGAAAGCATGGAAAAAAATAGAAATAAAGAAGTGACTTTTAACTATAATAACTACATATTTTTTTTTTTTTTTTTTTGTTAAAGAGGAAACCTGGGTTACATCTAATGAAATCTTATCTCTGTGACTAATCAATGGAGAGTGTCCCTATGTTGCTGATATTAAATTTTTCGAAAGATATGCGAGCTTTTCTAACATAAACAATTTCACCATGTCAAACGTTTTAAGTGAAGGTGCTTGCATGGAGTTCAATTCAGCGCAGCTCTTCTTCACTTCACGTCAGTAAAAGGTGTCATTACCAACCTACCACCCTTTATTGTTGAAAAAGTACAATACAATAGAAGCACCAACCCTTTTTGCACGTGATCAGATTAGGTTAATGATGATAAGAGTGCGAATTACTTTTGTTTGTTTTTGTTTGGATACTTTGGTATACGAAAAAGGGCTTATCGTCACAAAAATGGAATCATTCGTTATGATCGTTAGGAAACAGATGTATTTCCCGTTGAATGTCAGGGAGTTCAGTATTCTTGGAGATGCGAAATTTAGAGCTTCATTTTAATGGATGGTTATTTTGCTTTTTTTTTAAAGAGGTGTTTCTGCACCTGAAGAGGTTTTTCTGCAACAGATTCGGTTATGCTCAAGTCTTCTGGATAAAATCTTATTTTCTTCCAATAGAGCCGCATAGTTTGGATACATATGGTGATTATGTTTCATTGCAGAATCTGTTGTAAGATTGTATTGGAACTTTGTCTACTTTCCTCCAATATTTTTTGAAAGAACTTCCTCCGCTGTATATAGAATAGTCTCTTGATTCAATTTCTTTAAGGCTCTTTGGTATTTTTCACCACCTAAGGTGTTAAAATATTGTGTTTTTAATAACTTTTGAGAAGTCAACTTATCCTATTTCTCGAAGTTGCATCTACGGAGAATATCTCAACCCTTCAGCTGTGTGGTTCAAACTAAGATCTTCTGTTTTGCTCTTATTTATCTCTCTCTCTACTTCCAATTATCCAAGGTCAAGGAAACGTTGAAAAATCGGCAATCTATGAAATATTATAAAGAACGAAAGATTCTAACGACCAACAGTACGGCTTTCGCAGCATAAATCCAGTGGTGATCTGATGGCATATCTCACCGAAAAGTGGAGCCAATCTATAATTTTTTTGGAGAAAGTAAAGTTATGGCGCTTGATATTTCTAAGGCATTTGATATAGCTTGTCATCAAGCTGTCTTATCGAAAATGCGTGCTTTTGGTATCGATGAGTCTCTTTTTCGTTGGATTAGGAACTACCTTTTCGACAGTTCAATACAAGTTGTATTGGATGGCTTCAAGTCGAATACCCACTTCATAATTGCTGGTGTGCCCCAGGGCTGCGTTGTGTCTCCGACTCTCTTCCTAATTTTCATAAATGATTTCTTGTCTGAAACTCCTTATTCACTCAATTGTTTTGCTGACGACTCAACCATCAGCTTTTCATATTAGTTTCCAAATTAACGCCCCTGCTCTTCGGATGTGGAACTGGAACGGTTGCGTATAATTAGATCATTGAATTCTGACCTTGACAGCATTGATACATGGGGTTTTAAAAACCGAGTAGAATTCAATGCTTCGAAAACTCAATGCTGTCTTTTGTCGTTGAAGCTAAACACTACCCCATTGGCATTATCCATGAATGGTACCTGCATCCAAGAAACCGGAAAGCTGCCAGTACTTGGTATATGTATAAGCGATGGTCTTCGTACATATGAAGTCGCCAAAAACGCTGATAAATGCTAAGGCTTCTTGCGACGATGCAGGAATTTCTCCAGCCCTTCAGATCTGGCTACAATTTATAAGGCCTTCATCAGCCCAAAAATGGAGTATAACTCCCATATCTGGTCAGGTGCTCCTGAAACAGCCTTTGGCCTACCTGCTTGATAAGTTACAACATAGAGCGTTGAGATAGGTGATCGTTCCATAGCAGAAACATCGACGAAACGTCACCTGTCTATCTCTTTTTTATTGCTTTTTTCACCAACAGTGCTCTAGTGAAATAGCCAGCTGCATTCCTCCCCTGAAATAATTAAGTCGCCACACCCGCCTCGCTTGGAATGCTCATCAGTCCTACCTTGAGCCCTTCTTCGGGCGTACAGGGAAGTATAGATATTCAAATTTTAGTCGCACCATCCGAATGTGGAATGCTCTACCTGACCCAGTGTTTCCCCTCCATTACGATTTACAGAAATTCAAAAGCAACGAGCAACGCTAGTTATATTTATAAAAAAATCGCATATTTTTGCAAATTTTGGCCATGTTATTTGGAAAATTTACCTTTGTGCGCTGGTTCATCACCAAACTACAGCAAGTACTTGCGACTAATAAGACCATAGAAAGTTCCTTGTACCTACTACCAATTTATGAGACAAATCATTTGTCGGAAACAGCCTGTGCTTCTCATACTCACGAAAACAATAAATGAATTTTTAGTTAAGGGCTTCCCACAAGCCACAACACTCAAACTCGTTTCATATTTGCTTTCTTTATTCTGAAAAAGCCACAACACTGACATTTATCTTTAATTTTTAAACCTTGAATGGATACTTCTCAAATAAGATGATCCCTCCTAACACCTAAGTACCTACACAAAATGAGAACGATGAAGATCTTTGAGTGACATCGGAACCGTTACCTGCTTGCTTTTCATATTTATTTTAAAACCATATTTTCATAAAAAGAAACATTTCACTCTCACCAAGCCTTCCAAACTTTTAACATAATTCTGAAAAATAACTTTTTTTCTTTATGACCAATGGTAAAAAAAAACCAAAAACATTTCTCTGTCATTACTCTAAAGACACCTTTCCACAACGTGTAAGTACTCTTGTGCCAAACAAAAAGAATGAAAAAAATAATAACAATAACGAGTAGGTAGGTACTGCTTGCAAAACTTGACATCAAACATGCAAAACTTTTTGGCAACACTCAAACCCCCACCAGAGTTCCCTGAACAAACTTAAACCTCTATGTGTGTTAATAGTTTCTTTGAAAAAAAAGGAGAGAAACACGAGAAAAAAGGGAATTCCCTGGCAACCAAAAACCCAACTGTAAAAAGTTGAAATAAATGGAGATGAATAGAAACACGAAAAAGGAGGCAAGAAAAGTATAAAATAAAGCATTGTTAAAAGAAGAAAAAACAAAACACACACACACCCACTCAGCCAACCATAATAAAGCCCCCAAATGGAAGAAAGAACTCAGAATTGTGAACGTTACGAGGACGAAAAGCATTCGTGGAGAAAAAGAAGAAGGGACAATTTAAATAAATGGAAAATGGGTGGTTTCCATTTCCAGGATACTCTATAAACTTTGTAATTTCACTTATGATTCGAGGCTGTTTAGCATGCATGCTTCACTTCGCATTCCCGCCGAGTCGTTCTTTCTAAGTATTAGTTGTTGGGCCTTGCAGGGGTGACAGTTAATGTTCCTTAAGTACCATTTCTGTGATTTTCTCGTATGTTGTTGTCAATTTTCCTAACTCATAGAATGAAAACTTTTTTCTTTATTTTTGGTGTGAAACTTGTCACAAGTGTCGAGGTACTAGTGCTTAGGGTAGAAACAATTTCAAACAGGAGTGTACGGGGGCTGTAATAGTTTATGTGTCATATCTTTTTCGGTATTTAAACGTAATTTTTACAGCTTTATTTAAATGGTTTGTTGACGTCATATTTTTTATTAAAATAGGGTGCAATCTGGCAAAGCGTATAAGTGGGAGGTGAGGGAAAATGCGCCCTTTGTATCTACTTCAAGTTATGAGTTATGAGTTTGAAAGTAGGTAAATGGGTTCAGGATTTTATTTTAGTTTAATAGTTTTTTGAAACCATCAACACCATTTTCGATTAAGTAGCTACATAAACGTCGCATCATATTGATGAAAAAAGTTGTTATTTTTCAGCAAACGACCGCGATCATCAATATGATGATTTGGAAAACCGCTGTCATCACATTGACGACCACGTTCATCGTATTGACTACTGCTATGTCACACTGAACCCTGTGGTTGACTATCGAGATTGTCAATGTGATGATTATAGTTGTCAATAGGATGATTGTAGTTGTCAATACAATTATTGCAATCGTCGATATGATGATCGCAGATTTCAAAAGTATTATTACGGTTGGGTATGGTACGTTTCGTCATTTTTATCTCGTTTATTGTTGTTTCGCCAAAGTTGTTTCGCTTTTTGTTGTTTCGCATTTTGTTGTTAAATTTTTCGTTTGTTTAGTTTATTTATTTTTCGATATTTCTCGCTTCGGCTTTCATTCGTTTCGTTTAAAGATCATTTGGCCTTTGATTACTTTATATTTGGCTCGTTTCGCTTTGTATTGTTTCGTTTTTCGATTAGTTCGCTTTAGTTTATATAGATTTTGATTATTTCGCCACCGTTTGATTGGTATTTTGCTTTTTGTGTATGAAAAAAGAGGCTAGAGGTGTAAAAATTCGCGCGAATTTTTTCACTTCTAGCCTCTTTTTTCATCCACAAAAAGCAAAATACCAATCAAACGATGGCGAAATAATCAATAATTGAACTGTACCGGTTACTTTTGTATTATAACAATTTGCTTAGCTTCTCATCAAACTTTATATAAAATTGATTAGAATCATCAAAGATATATCATATTTTAGAAGCATTTTCAGAACCAATTAGTTAGAAATAATATCAAATTTCGAAATACATATTGGGTGCTTTGTTTTATTAACAAAAGCATTCAGTTGAACACCAAAACTGAACATATCAATAATAATAATCTGATAATGAGCGAAGTAATTGAATGCCAAAACAATACATTACCGTCGAGACAAAATGCGAAAAAACAGTTATCGAGATAAATAAAGTCCAAATAATCATTTGTAAGTTCAATGGAAATGCGAAACACGTGGTTAGCAAGATAAGAAATGCAAAGTAACTGTGCAGCGAAATGATTGAAAATCTAAGTAACAGAAAAACAAAACACGCAATGCGAAGTAAACCAGAATAATTGTGTCAAAAACAAAATAATGGAATGCGTAATAAAATGTGCGAATCAATAGGCACCCATTACGGTTGTCAAAACGATGATTTCAGTTGTCAATATGATTATTGTGATTATCGATATATGATGATCGGTAACCACGATTTTCGTATTCAGAACCACTATTGCCTTTTGTTGAGTTACAAGCCACTTATTTCATAGTTGAAATTGTAAGAGCGGAAAGTTTATCTAATTTTTTAGCAAACAAATACTTACTATTCAGCACTTTAGTTGCACCATTTAATGAACTTCCCTCCTGAAATGCAACCGTAGTTAATTTTAAAAATACATTAATGTGCATCTGCATATGTTTAGATATTTATTTATTTAGAAAAAAAAATTATTTTTTAACGCATCAAGCAGTGGGTACAATTCTTGAAGTAAAGTTTTTTTTTGCTTTTTTTCATATAAAAATTTTTTTATCTAGAAATTGCCACACGATCTTAAAGCTGGTGGGTAATGTATATTAAAAACAAACAAAAAAACACTTAAAACAAATGTAAGGCATTACATTTGACCCACGCAGATGCAGGAAGAAGGGCTTCGCTACCATCTTCCAAGAACTTTATATGGTCGTCCAATTGCTGGACACTTTCTTCCTCGAAGAGAAAAGAGATTTGCAAATCCCTGATAGTAGGTATGCCTCGAAAAGTGATACTTTTGGTCGTCGCAACGTGGTTTTTTTGGTTTTCGGAACGTGTTTGGAGCTCACCAGATAGTAATGAATACTATTAAGGGCACAGCATACAAAGTTATCTGAAAGTTTAAAAATATATGAACAATTATAAACATAAATTGTGTGCATCACTTTGACATTTACCTTTCTCGAAATCAGCATCATTTATGTTTTTGAGGGCATCAACCGTTCTCTTGTCCTTTATATTAAGCTTGAGAAATTCTTTTTTTTGATCGGCATTCTGGATACAGAATGGAAAAGTCCTTATCGATCTTAGCAAAACAAAAAAGATCGAATTAGATGTAATGAAATTTCAATACTACACCTAAGTGGACAGAAAAAGTATCTTGGATAAGAATTACAATGGAATACTGCCCCAATTTAGTTCTTGCAACCGGTAAGTAGGTTCTTTCTTAATGAAGTACTTTATAAAATATGAAATAGCTCACAAGTCATAAACCGCCTGGTTTTGTAGTGTTCATTAGGTCGTTCATCCTATACTGGCTGTATGATTGCCAGAGGCTATCAAATTCTTCAACCGATAGGTTTTCAAATTTGAGACAATGCAAAGATGTTTGCGCATCTGCATCTGAACCTTAGAAATTGCAAAATACTTAATGAATTAATGTACAAGATGGATATGAGTAGACGTGTGGGACGCCAATTTCGCTCTCCATTTTTTAAAGACATCCTTACGTGTAAAATTATTTTTAGAGGGTAACATAGTCGAAAACTATAAAGCACTATTAAAAATATTTTGCAAATTCGTAGTTAGATCAAATTCTCGATCAGAGTTTTTGAAAATACCTACAACTTCAACCCAGTTTTTGTCGACTGAAATATCCATGACGTCTATCGAAGGATTAATTTTTTTTGATTTCACCGTTACGCTCTGAACTTCAGTTTATTTACAGACGCATTATTGTCTTATTCCGATGTTTCAATTGAAATTAGGTGCTTACGCTTAATATGACGCTTATAGCTATCAATGATTTCGATACACGATCTTTCAAAGCACTTGAGTGCGCTGTTCTAGGATAATTTTTTTTTTTTCAATGTTTAGTGGGTTCACTTAAGACATTGAATTTTTTATTTTTTTTTTACACTATCAGAACAGCTTATTTCAAGCTTGTGAAACAATGTATCTTTTCTTCAAGAGTTTTTTCACCATCAAGTACTCAGAAATATGTATCACTGTCATCATTTAGCGAGGTGTTAGTTGTTAGTAAGCAAAAATTAAGTCTAACACACTCAAGACAACAGAGCTAAAAAATATTACAAAATTATTGATAAACATATACAAAAACAAATTAGATAGCTACATTTAAACATAAAAATAATTATTAAATATGACAATTACAAAGATATAAGAAACATAAAAAAAACATAGTCAAGAGAGTGGAGCTCTGGTTCTAATCAAGGACTTTAACGTAGTTTTATTGATGTTTAGGTTGAAAACTTTTATCATACGAGTAATAGGCTCATTCAATCCATAATTAGTTCTATGATAAGGACAGTGAAGTAACTCCAAGTTGCGCAGTTGGTATGAGCCTCCCCGGTAGTTAAAACTTATGCAAGCGAGCAAGTCGGGAGCATCAATTTGTCCTGTTATGAGCTGGTGAATAAAGACTAAATCATTATTTATTCGCCGATGCGAAAGCAGTTGCATATGCAAAAGTTGGATACGATGCTCATACGGTGGAAGGTCATAAGGATCAGTCCAAGGAAGTCCCTTGAGAGCAAGTCTAATAAATCTTCGCTGTATACTTTCTATTCTTGAATTGTGGACTGCATAATAAGGAGACCATACTTGAGAAGCATATTCTAGATGGGGTCGAACATGACAGTTATACAGCGAAAGAGAGACTTAGGTGTCCGTAAACTCCTTAGCCCATCTTTTAATAAAGCCCAGCATTAAGTTTCCTTTACTAACAATGTAATTGATATGCGATGTAAATTCTAAATTGGAACTAAAGTAAACACCGAGGTCCTTAATACTGGACACCTTGCATAATATTTGATGAGAAATCGAGTAATTATGCAAAGCCGGTGTACGTTTCTTCGAAAAAGTTATACTTTGACATTTGCTTGGATTGAGAATCAATCCATTTTTATCGCACCATGTGGCAAAATTTTCAACATCAGATTGTAAAATAGGACGATCGGCTGCGCAGTCTATTTTCTTGAAAATTTTCATATCATCCGCGAAGATCAAAATTTCATTCGATGACAAGCTAAAAGTAACATCATAAATGGCTAGAATAAAGAGGATAGGGCCAATGTGACTACCTTGTGGTACTCCTGAATGCGCCTTAAAGGAATCTGAAAGAATGCTTCTAAATTTTACCACATATATGATCTATCAGTTAGGTACGACCTGATCCAATCGACGAAGGTCGAAGGAAATCCATATGCATTTAGTTTAAACAATATAATATCGTGAGATAGTTTATCGAAAGCCTTTGAAAAGTCAGTATATATACAATCTAACTCTTGCCCGCTTTCAAGCGCGTTTGAACATTTATGAAGGAAGTATACAAGGTTTGTTACTGTTGATCTTTTCTGTACAAAACCATGCTGCTGTTTGCAAATTATATTTTTAATATCGAAAGTTAAGCTTTCACAAACAAGCTGTTCAAATAATTTGGGGATACACGAAAGCTTAGATATGGGTCTGTAATTAAGGATATCTGATTTAATACCTTTAAGATCTTTTCCACAGTAAAGGGAATCGACCAGAATCTAACGATAATGAAAACAAGTAATGAAGGGGAAATGAAATTTGGGACTTACACTTTTTTAAATTATTGGAGGGATGCCATCAGGGCCAGCAGAGTAATCATCGTTCAAAGATGAAATATTGTGAAGGACTCTTTCTAGGTTAATTGGAACATTATTAAAATTAACTTGAGGACATTTACGTAGAAACTCGAAATAATTACGATCTATATCAACAATAGAATCAGAGAAGGAATTACAAAATGGTGAGCAAAAGCGTTGCAAATGTCGGATGTTTTTGTCAAAGTGACATTACCATATGTAAAGTTATCTGGGTATCCATCCGAATCTTTCTTTCAATTTACAAAGTTCCAGAAACTTTTTGGATCATCCCTTAATGAGTTGCCCATTCTATGAATATAACTTGAGTACAGAGTTTTTGATAGTGATTTAAATTCATCAAAAAAATAGATGTAAGAAAGGTGATCAGATTCAGAACGCGTCTTAATGAAGGTCCGCCAAGTACTATTTCTTTTGTTGCGAAGCTTTTTTAGTTCCTTAGTGTGCCATGGGTGATTAGAGCTCACATTCTTTGAAATTTTGAGGGGTATAACTTTGTTCATGCAGTCGTTAAGAATAAAATAAAAGTAACTAACTGCTTCGTCAATATTGGTGAGAGCTGATATATTATTAATATTAGATCTACTTAGTTCATCAGAAAGCATTTGAAAGTTAGTCTTTCGATAGTCGAATATATGCGAGCAATCATATGAATTACTATAACTATGAAAATGACCGCTTAGGTCAAGGAAAATGTCAAGAGGAGGGTGATCATCTACCCAAAGTTGACGTAGGTTTCCTTGACAACGCCATGAGTTGTAAACAAAACCTGGGATTTCCAAACATCTCTGTCATTGGAACAAAAGTATATGCCATTTCATTACCTTAACTTGGCCCAGCAAAAACCTGAGGCGAGTTGAGGGAAACCCTAGGGAAAACCCAGGGCTCAAGAAATACTCAATTTGACATTCGGGGCGATACCAGGGCTTCAACGAACGAACTAAAGATAATGTATTTCGACGTTTTTCATGTCAGAGACCAATCAAATGGAAATGTCATTGTATTTTTCGATATCAGGAGTCTTTTCATTTGCCTATTCTTTTTCATCTAAAATTTCAAAGAATTCTCTGAAATCTAAAAGTCGTGTTCAAAAGTTGTAGGACAAACAACAACAGCCAGAAAACAAAATTCAAATAAAATGGACCAGTAGGTTTTAAATTTTTCCATTTAATAAGAAGAAACGCTTGCTTGCTTCAAAATACAATATTTTTCAAAATGAATAATCGGAATGACTCTCCCTCTCTCTCTTTCTCTCTTTGCCGAAATTGCGATGTACTTACCTTTTATCCATTCTACGCTTATGACTGTTGAAAGACCTTTCCAAAGCAAACATACTGGAGACGGCTAACTTTCTAACGAACAGCTTTTATTGCCCCAGTGAATTTCCAACTATAAAAAGTTGATCGCTACACAAGTAACGACAATAGAGGAAAGTTTCTCGACTTGAGTGTCAAGTAACAAGTAACTGTCTTCGTTAGGAAGTGAGAAATGCTTAGATATCAATAAATCAACCCACAATAGCAAAAAGGGCGGAAGTAAAAGAACAAAGTGTGTAACGGCATAGCACTCGTTCTTTCTCTTGTACCCTTGTTTTCAGTAAAGAAAACCTGTTGGTCAATTTGTTTATAATTTGGCCGTTTTGAGACTCATTTCATGGTGATGGTTTCCACACCCTTAAGAGACATTAACAAAATCGAAACCAGCCGTTTGTAGTTCGTAAAATAGTAAAAATAATTCAAAGCTATAAAGAATTTAAGGGAAAAGTCGATCATGAATTTCGAGTATGTTAATCTAAAAATCTTATAATCCTTAAATTTTCGGTATTCAAATAGGCTCTAGTTCTGCTCCCAAGACCTGGCTGGCGAAATTTTCAAATTTTCAAAGACGATTTGCTCTTGATTAAGAATAAATTGTTAAAGATGAGAAATAAAAATGTGAGGCTCAAATAGTATTAGGGCACTTAAATGAACTGAGAATTTTAGAGCTCGAATACAATTTCGGAAGAATGGCTCTGAGCTTTTTCGTTTAACAAAATTTAAAAGGAACGTAGAGCTAGGCACCCCCTTTTTTGTTTTTTAGATCAGAAAGAAGAGATTATAATACTTTTATTGCGAATCTTGAAACTCTAGGCATAATTTAACAGGAATTGTTGTAGGTAGGGTAGGTTAGGGTACCTTGGCTGTTAGCTCAGCTAACACACTTAGGCCCGTTGGGCCCATTGTGATACCACTTATGTATCCTAATCCTTATCCTAATGGAACCGAATGAGCTTGCGGGAGAGAAGCAGGGCGTTAATTTGAGCCCTTACTCATAAAGAAATACGAACCTAGGTGTATCCCATGTTTGTGAGATAAGGCTGGGAATTGGCAGAGAAGGTGGTAAATAGTTTCCTTTGCCTCTTCATCTATGCATAGCTTCTGTTAAATTCGTTTGAGGTGACTCCTGCCTTGCGGCATGTCGTTCAATAAGACAGTGTCGTGTGATGGCACCTATCGTCGCATTGATGTGGTTTCTTTTGAGAGAGATCAAGCCGTTCGACCGCTTAAGATCTAGCTTGGGCCAGATGTGTTGTGTGGCGTTACACGTTAAACTGCTTGACCACAGATAAGTGGTCTACTTGAGCATGAGTTTGTATGTAGTGATTGGAATGCCTAAACTCACCATTTTCGGTGAGTAGGGGAGAAGAGTTCCGTTTCAGTCGAGTTCACCTGGTTTGTTGTTTCCTGGTATGACTCAATGCCCCGGCACCCAACACAGGTGAATGTTAAACTGCTCTGACATTTCCCTGAGAGATGATCGGCAGTTAAGGGCTGAACTAGATTTTGAACTAGATTTTGATTGGTAGAAGTGCGGAAAAAATATAGCTCCTTAAAAGTAAAATTAAAATAGTTCTTTTTATTGTGTAAATAACTTATTACAAATCTGTATTATTGAAAATATTATTCGATTGAACGCAAACAATTGCAAAATTTAGAAAAAAAAAGAAAAAACAAAATATACAAGATAAAATTGCTAGACTAAAATTAGTTTCAACTGCACGGTATTGCAAACGTAACTTTTTTCTATGCACAAGCGAAAAGCATCTGAAATTTCACCGGAACAAACTCCTTGTCACAAAAAGTACTCCAGCACACAAAAATCAACGATGGAAGTCAGTAAATTAACAGTCCCAGAGCTAAAAACTATGCTCAACGAGATCTTATCAGACAAACTTAAAGATCTTGCAACAAAAATGGACCTCAATTCACTTTCTGATAAGATCGCATCGCTAAAAACAAAAAATATGCGCCTCAACGAGAAATTGGTCAAAATGACTGACAGATGTGAGCTTTTGGAGTCGCAAATGGAATTACTGTCACGAAAATCAAACGAGAATATCGTAGTCGTTCACCTTGAAAAGGCACGAGAAATATTGAACCGAAGATCGAAGAGAGGAACAGTTTTGTTGGAACTTGACTCATTTGAATATGTCCAAAAAATTATAAGTGCTTCAAGTAAGCTCAAAGGAACGGGGATAAGTGTCCATCGAGAGCAATCAATTCTCTACCGAAAAAGAGGCAATCTTTGTTTGAGACAAAAAATAAACTTCTCACTCTTAATTCAACCGCAAAGATATTTATAAAAGGCGATAAACTACAAATCGGTGAGAAATTATTTGTTTAAACTTTTTCCCGCGGATTGAGTGCTAAATCTGTAAGTGATTTGACATTTATATCACAACAATTTGGAATGGGTGCACTTGAGTTTTTTGACAGCAGCGTGGGAGACATTCCTTTTGCCGTCGACAGCGCCATCTCAACCAGTATTGATGAACCAGCCTTAGGAAGTCAGTGCCATCTGCCAAACAATAAGTAGTAACACTAATAATAATTTCACAAAACTAAATATTTTTAGCTACAATATAGCTGGTATTAAAAGCAAACTAATATTACCAGATTTTTTAAAATTAATTCAAAAGTTTGACATAATTATACTGATTGAAACCTTTTTAGAGGAAGAACATCAAAATGATGTCACTAAATTTTTCAAAGATTTTAATATCAGCTATGTTCCTGCAGTAAGAAATAACATTCATGGTAGAGCTAGTGGAGGTATTATCTGTGGGATTAAAAAAAGTAACTCTAATTTTGTTAAGTCTAGGCAAATTAATAGAAAAACTGTTATTCAAATAGATGGTTATAGTAATCGTAAAAGTCACTTCATTATACCCTTGTATTTAAACTGTAATAACTGGTTGAATGATTTTAATGAGCTAAACGATTTTCTAAATAATTTAAATTCAAACAATATTATGCTAATAGGAGACTTAAATGCTAGGATCGGGCTTTTTCAAAATGTCTATTTGGAGGAATTAAATTCTCAATCAAACCTGTTTTCTGGTAGAAATTCTAAGGACGATACTTTGAATAGGAATGGTAGGGCTTTAGTGGAGCTCCTCGAAAGTTTTGGCTATTGGGTGTTGAATGGTACTGGTACATCGAGATCAGACGTAGATGGTGAACTTACTTTTGTTAGTGGTCAGGGAAGTTTTGTTATTGACATTTGTGCAGTCTCTGGTGAATGGCTTCATGCTATAAAGGATTTTGAAGTACTGGCAGCAACTTTTTCGACGCAATTTCCAATCCTTGCCCGAGTTAGTTTTAGCCAAGAAAGTCCTGTTAGTCAGGCAAATAATCTGAAAAGGCTACGCTGGCTACCGCATGAGACAAGCATCTACCAACATAAGCTAAACTGTAACATTATTTCACTTCCTCATCCTAGTTCTGCTCCAATAGAAGATATAATAGAAAAAATTACTAACGCAATCCGATCTTCCGCTTCACAAAGTCTTTCCGCCTATCAACCAGTATCACTCTGTAGATGGTTCGATAATGAATGCAGTAGACTTCGTAAAATGGTTTTTGCTTTACTTAACCTGTTTAGGAAATCGAATTCTGACTTTTTTAGATCTGCGTACTTGCAAGCTAACAAGTCATTTAGAGAAGTGTGTCAAATTAAACGGCTTAACTATACCAAAAGCCTAGCTAAAAACTTGGAAAAATGTAAGGACTCGAAAACTTTTTGGTTTAACGTAAAGGCATTAGGTGGAAACAATCGTTTATCTGACAGTTCATTAAAAGCCAACATTTTAGCCTGTCATTTCCAATCACTATTGGCAGGTAGTTCTGAACATCAGTCTTTTCACTACGCCATACAAAACCTAGTGGTTGACGAGCTTGACTCGCCAATAGTTTTATGTGAACTTGATATGGTTCACAAAAAGATGAAAAACAATAAAGCTCCAGGTATAGATGGCATCAATGAAGAATTTTTCAAACATTCTACCCTGGAATTTAAACAGTACCTGCTATCGTTTTATAATTATTTGTTTGAAAATTCCTGTATCCCTAACAACTTTAATAAAGCCTTAATCTTTTCTATCTTCAAAAAAGGAGATGTCAGCTTGCCTGAGAATTATAGAGGTATTTCAATACTTAATTCGATAAGGAAAGTGTTCGCTACAGTTCTGTACAATCGACTTTCAAACTGGATTGAAATAAATCAACGATCAAGCATTTTTCTGGCTGGTTTCCGTGCTGGGTTCTCGACAGTTGACCATATTTTTGCTCTGTCAAGCATTTCCACCAAATTCATTCAAAGGAAAACAAAATTATATGCATGTTTTGTTGATTTCAAAGCAGCCTTTGACACATTCAACCGCCAAGCACTATATACAAAATGGCTAACATTGGTATATCCAGGAAATTCCTAACAATTAATGAAAAGTTTCTTTGTGAAACTAATGCTACGGTTTGGGATGGATCGGAGACATCAAGTTGGTTTGGAACTACGACAGGTGTTCCTCAAGGATGAGTCTTGAGTCCAATCTTCTTTGTTCTTTTCATAGACGATATTTGTGAAAACTTACCCGGCGGTGTCAGTATTTCAGACATGCTTGTCAAAGTGCTTCTCTATGCGGACGATCTTGTCATGCTGGCAGATAATCCTTCCTCTCTTCAACTTCAAATTAACAGGCTTCAGAGGTACTGCAACACCTGGGACTTAAAGATTAACGCTTTGAAAACAAAAATTATGGTGTTTGAAGCTCGAAAATGTAAGAGGTTGAGAGAAGAAAATTGGTTTCTGAACGGTGAACGCATAGAGATAGTACAGGAATTCAAATATCTGGGAGTGTTAATGTCTGCTAATGGTAGCTTTACGAAGCATGTTAAGGAGAAGAGCAAAGAACCCAAAATTGCACTTGGCGTGATTTGGCCTAATTTCTATGCAAATGAGAATATAGACTTGGGCTATAAGTATCGGGTTTTTGAAGCCACAATCAATACTTGTTTGTGTAATGGTATCCAAGCGTTTGGCCATACCCATTTTGAGGAGTTCGAGCTTATACAAAGGTTCTTCTTCAAATGTCTTTTTCGTTTACCGAATTCTACTCCAACACATGCTATCCACGTTGAGTCAGGTATTATCCCCATTTATATAAAAAACTTAAAAACTCAATCCGATTTTCTGATTAGAACTATGAAAAAACCCGGTGTTAGTCTCCACAAGTCTATAATGCAAAATCTTTTGCGCACGCGATCGGCTCCTTTCAAAGAATGGTGTGATCTTGCACTATCTCATGGTCTTCAATATACTCTTTCAGAATTCAACTTAGATAGCTGGCACGAGTTTTTTGCAAATGTCATTTCGAAGGTAGATAAAGAGATATACCTCCAACATTTAAGGCGTGCGTCGGCGTCAACAACGAGAATTATGTACAGGGATTTGAATCACCACCTCCAATCCAAAAATTATTTTAAAATAGAATTCCCTGCTAGAGCTATAAGAGTGGAAATTCTTAGCCTGAACTTTATTCCTCACCGATCAGATCTATCAATCTTGTGCAATTTTTGTAATAGAAACGAGCGGGATGATATTCACCATTTTATAACCATCTGCCCAATTCTGCAGGAGCTTCGAAGGCTCTATTTCCAACAAAGCGTCCTCTCTAGGCCACAACTGATAGACATTTTGAATGGATCCGCAGGGTGGACAAATCTCTACAAGTTTTGTGACCATGCTCTTGCTTATCGAAACAGTTTTTTGTAGTTTTTGAATTTTGAGTAAATTTTGATTCAACTGGTTAATTTATCATTAAAAAAAAGGTGAAGGCTTTATCATTTTCGTATTTTGTCTGAAAGCTATAATTTTTGCAATAACTTTGTATATTATAATACTATATTTATTTGCTTTGTAATTTTCTTATTTCGTCTTAAAGTTATAATTTTTGTAAGAACTTTGTATATAATAATATTATATTTATATATCACAATAGGTATCTATTCTTGTTAAATTAATCCATCAAATCTATCAATTTTATATTTAAACTCGTCATGTATTAGAAATGTCATTATCTGGCAGACGGCAACATGCCATGTCCATAAATTCTTTGTAAACCCTAATTTGTTTGTTACTTTTTGAAATAAGGGATAATAATAATAATAATAAAAAAATAAATAATAAAAAAAACTAGATTTTAAGTAGTTTGATGACTGTCCGTGTAGATGCATATAGCCTTTTTGGATACCATGTTTTCTCTGATACAAGATAGAGTTTCGCATATTGCCATCGCTTCCGTTTGGAACAGGCTACAATCATCTGGAAAACGAAGCGAAATGCTCAATTTCATTTCGTCTGAATAGACATCACAACCTATCCTTTCATTTGTTTTTGAACCGTCCGTATGAAAATGCACGTGTTCGTTTTCCAAGAATGATTGGTCCTGTTAGTCTGTTCTGGATGCAATAATCGCCCGGAAGTCTAAAGGCATTATTTTCACAAGATTCTGAGTAAGTATCGCTGAAACTCAAAGTTTTTTGGTAGAGATGTATAAA
This sequence comes from Melanostoma mellinum, assembly GCA_914767635.1. Classification (NCBI taxonomy): domain Eukaryota; kingdom Metazoa; phylum Arthropoda; class Insecta; order Diptera; family Syrphidae; genus Melanostoma; species Melanostoma mellinum. The sequence goes on along the minus strand of OU612058.1, from coordinate 71,654,591 downwards.
GATACATTTTTTGGTTGCACAAGTTGGGCAACTTGGATCCCATCCCAATGCAAAAAATCAAAATAAGATCACCGATACCATCGCCATCGTTCCAAAAAGAAAACATGTATACTTTTAATTCAAAGCTATGCGGTTCATCAAAGATATTAAGACGCAGCTATTGTATGTGGGGAGTTGCAATCGTAGCTACCTTGGAAGGCTGTCTTACTCATATAGACGTCTATGGATTCCCTACATTCTTCATATATCCTTCGTTATCGTGTCGAGCTTTTGAGTGTAACCTTTAGATACAACCTATCGGAATCAGAAAATTTTTATAGTTTCGCTGATTTGACTGAAAAATATCAAACTGCGGCACACAACACTTGTTGGTGCAATTGACATCAAAATCCGTAAGAAAAGTTAATATGCTAACGTTTATGTACATTTTGTCAGATTAAATATACACACAATCATTTTGCCTCGGTTGTTAAGTGCCTTTTTGAATGAAAGATGTTGGTGAAAAAGTACGTCAACATCTGCTTTGTTTTCCTTACCACTCGAAAGCGAATGCGTTTTTCAAACAATTGACATCCCTAGGATGTGCATTGTGCGATGTTGAGTTTAAAGTGTTGCTTCAAGAACACTTTTGTTAAAAGCAGCGTTGAGTGATTCAAAAGAAAAAGTAGATCCTTTTTTATTGGCTAAATTGAAGTTTCATCGCATATTCGGCGGAATGTTACTCTTTTGTTAATTTTAAACTGTAAAAAGAGAATATTAAAGCATTCGATTTTAATATAACAACACTAAGTTGAAATACTTTAACAGAAATCAAGGAAATAAAGAAAAAATACAATCATAGACCACTACTCGTACTCTAAGCCATTTGATGTCCTCTTCGACCTGACGAAGTTTTCTCACACGAAGTCACTTTGGAACCTCGTCCAACAATACCGTTGGGGTCCATCCGTTCCACATGTCCCAGCAAAGCCCATGCAGTTCGTTGTTGTAACGCAACAAAGTTTTTCAGATAGTCTAACTTTTTTTCGACCACTGATTGGTCAGAAGTAACGTATCAAAAAAAAAAACTGAACATTATCTGAAAAAATAAATGCATTGAACGCGCACAATGAAATCAGCTGGGATTTGATTACGTTTATAATAACCAGAGTTATAGATGGGTAATTTTAATAACGAAAAGTTTGACATAAGCAAAGCGTAACTAGTACGGGTTGGAAATTGTTTTATAAATCAGGATCACAAAGATTCAAAAGCAACGTGCATCGGTGTCTCCTATTAAACCCTTTCCTACTTTCCTAAATGCTTACACTGTGTTTTATAACATTATGAGGGTAGTCATAACCCCTTGATGTGCACGCTAATTATAAAAAAAATTAGCTCTGATGATGGTGCTCATAACATCTGAAGAGTATTTGGAAGCGAAATAGCTTTCTTTGGTTAATAATAATCCATGATTATGATTCTTATAAATTAATCTAGAATCTGGTGTTGAAGCTTTTGTTAAACATTGATTATATAACTTGTCATTTATTCTAGATATGATCCTGGCAAATATGTCCGGCCAATCACAAACGTTGTTCTCTGTTAGAGTTCAAATATAACGCTAGCTGGTGCCATTCCCAGAATGGGGAAGCGTTTGTGAGCAATAATCTGCTCATTATTCTTTTATGGAGACTGGAGCTACTTCTCTTTATCACTCTAGTTAAGTAGTGTGAGTGAATTTTGAGGTTTTTGGTGTAAATGGGTGGTAAACCATACTCCACATGTATAGCATAGGTCAGTGTTGCGCTTGATGATCGAAAATAAAGAAAAATCTTTGAACAGTTTCGAATTCTTTTAACGTGTTGACTTCGAAAACTTTCACTCCATAACACAAGCAGGTGTTAACCGTGGCTTTAAACACTTGGTATTTTGATGAAAGAGCAATATTTTGATTTTCGGCCACATCAGATTGAGCGCTATCCCTGCTTTTTTCTTTAGCGTGTTGGCCAAAGTTTAAGTTTGATGTCAACAAAACACCTAAGTACTTGAACTAACTTACTACATCTATTTGCTGGTTATTAAGTCGCCAAGTTTCCTCACATGATCTTCTTCTCTGTCAGCTTTCGAAGATCATTACTTTTGTTTTTTGCACATTGATGTGGAGATCCCAAGTTGCGCAGTATGATTGCAATTTTTGAATTTGTAATTGAAGAGCATGAGGATTTTCAGCTAATAGCACTAAGTCGTCAGCGTAAAGTAGTACTTTTATGACACTTCCGGCAAAAGTTACACCACCAGGAAGAACATCACATATACTATCGATGAACAAAGCGAATAGAATAGGGCTCAAAATGCATCCCTGTGGAACACCAGCATACGTATCAAACCATTCCGACAGCTTGGATCCATCCCAAACGGTTGCTGTTGTTGACACCAGTAATTTGAAGTACATTAATAAAAACTTTCTCGACAATCCAAGCATTTCAAGTTTATATGTTAAAGTTTGCCTGTTGACAGTATCAAATGCTGCTTTAAAGTCAACAAAACATGCAAATAGTTTCTTTTTTTAATATATTTTCTAGCTATACTAGTCACCGCAAAAATGTGATCTTTGGTTGAATATCCAGAATGAAAACCAGCCTGAAAAATGCGAAAAAGATTGTTTTCTTCTATCCAATTGGAAATCCTTCTAAACAAAATCGTAGTTAAAATCTTTCTTAGCGAGTTTAGCAAAGATATTCCTCTATAGTTTTCGGCACGACTTGCATCTCCTTTTTAAAAATTGGAAATACTAGGGCTTTAGTGAAACCAGTTGGAATACACGCATTGTCGTACATTAAGTTTAAGAAATCCACGATGTAACTTTGAAGTTGCAAAGTTGAGTTTTAAAAAAACTCAACTGGGATTCCATCACTACCTGGAGCTTTGTTGTTCTTCATAAGCCGTAAAAATGTTTGCAATTCGCTCAAAGATATAGAGGAGTCAAGTTCAGACACTCTCACGTCTTGAAGTGCATAACAAATGGTGTTAGAATTCTCTTCCGCTGTCAAAAGAGTTTTGAAATGTGCTGCTAAGGTATTAGCTTCAAGAACAGTCTTAACACTTTGATAATTAATGTACTGTTCACATTTTTTTTGCCAAGTTAATTGTAAATTTATTATTTTTTGGTTTGAGGTTGTAACCATTGTTAGTGAGCTTATAAACAATATTATGTATGTAATGACCCCTCCTTCTAGTAATTTGATAAGAAATAAAAAGGTTTATTGATGCCACTTTTTTACTTCTTTTGGAGGTTTTAAAAATACCACTGAACAGCTCTCAGTATGTCTACGCCGAGTATTTGTAACCTGATGCGAGAAGTGCAGAACATTCACAGAGGAATTGCTCTGCGGTTTCGTCATCCAAAAGAGTGCCCCGTAGCAACGCCATACTCCAATAAGCTTCCCACATTAATTTCTGCAACAGTTTTCATTTTAACATTCTCTTATTAACGTTTTGAAGTAGTTGGCGGGTGGAGAAGGGCCTCAAGGGCTTTGCTATAGCTGCAAAAATAGATACTTCTCCCCATCCAGCATACATCTGCTCTTGAAAAACGGATGCGTATGTACTTAAAGAACGTGCAGTTGTGTGTTTGGTCTACCTGTACATGCCAGCTCAAAGCTTCGTCTAACTCACCGTTCGTTTCGTAGCTTACAGTCGCCGTAACCAAATCTGGACCGCGAAATTGACCAAGTTTAGTTGCTGAAAAAGGGATCGATATGATGTGAATGGTCCAGGGTGAGAGTTTTTGTACTCTGAGAGAGTTGAAGGTTGATCTGAGTGAACATCATCGATTTAGACTTGTTCATCCATCCTTGATTTTCACCGATTGGAAACAAGTTGGAAATGGATGGATGAAAATGTGGAGAGGAGTTGTACCTAGATTTGATAACCGTCCACTGCCCATTATCACAACAAAATAGAAACCATCTTAACCCTCCTGATTTTTTGCTCCCTGTGAGAGTGCACTTTCCACTTCGTGGTGTCGATATCAGCGATCTGGGTTACGAGACGCTGTAGCACATCTTCCGTATTTCTGAGTTTAACCGGGATACACCAGATGACTCGTGTCAATACCGGCGCGCGCTCTGACAATTTCAAAAGATAAATTTCGGAGAGGAAATTTCTGGCACAGAAGCAAGAAGATGTAATGATTCTATTTATATACAAAACTTAACCCTTGTAATTCAAAAGACCACAGCTCATATTGAAATACACGCTCCAGCTCCAGTAGAGTTCCAGGCACACAAAAAAACTCTTAAATCAGTCGTAGGTCGCAACACTAAAAAGCAAATGAGAGATACATAAACGTGTTGAGCGATAATTAAACCCACAGACGGAGTTACAAAATCTTTCTTGAAATTGTTAAGAAAAGGTGGTTTTTATTCGCAGTCTGAAGGAGCCATTTGGAAATACAAATATGTACATTCTTTTGACATACACAGGTTTTCTTGAAAGGATGTGTACGTAACTTTTCAATTAAAAAAAAAAAAGAGAAAGTGTTACACTTAAACGAAAAAAAGTACTTAAATGTGAGGTGTTTGCGCTTGGATTACTCATTTCAACCTTGCCTAATGTGTGCCTTAAATATATTCCATTTCAGATTCAGAGCGAGTGTATATAAAAAGAAAACTAAGGTACCTACTTATTGCGACCGACAAAACTATATTTTTCCATTTGCGCTGCTCTAACCATAGACCATTCGTTCCAGTAGCCACTTACGACGTTTTATACCCCTTTCGTCGTCGTTGTCGTTGTCGTTGTCGTCATCACATCTGGCGTGGTGACTTCTCGTCTGAAGCTTACTAAAGCAAAAAATAATAAAAACAAAAAAAAAAAAAAAAAATGTTAAAGTTGAAAGTGTTTTCACTGTGGCTTTCAAGGGGAGAAAGAAAAACATTGGGAACAGGTATTATCTAGTGGTTTCTAAGGGAAGGCAAAATTCAGCACCAGGAATGTCGAATGAAGGTACTTACTCTTCAGAAAATTGATAAAGGGATTGCAAAAGCGACGAAGAAAGCACTTGCGTAGAAAACATTTAGCCTCTTAATTACCCTTGAATTCAATGAGCTTCTTTAAGAGTCTAAACCAGCCAGCGACCCAATTAAAAAAAATGTTTTTTGATGAACATTAAAACATAAATCTATTGATTTTCAGCATTCAAAATATATGTAAGCTTGCAAGTTAACTCTCTGTGTTATCGACCACCTTATCGGTGGTTATTTTTTATAGGGTTATTATATTCTGAAATCAATTCCCTTCAATGGTTGCAAAAAATAGTAAATACTTCACTAATATTAAACGTACATTTTGTGTCATGATTTAAAATTATGTTCCTTTAAACTAAAATGTATATGGAGCAAAATTTTTAATTTTTTAATAAAATAGGTATTCTATCTATCTATCCATGTGTACACATATAAATTTTCTTTGACATTGGACATTCATCACATACAAAACTTTATTCTATTTTTAGTGTTTCGACAAGCTGGCAGTTTGATTGTAACCGATATCTATGTACCAGACATTATTGACTTTCGCGACAACGTCACACTGTCGTGTAGCTACGACATGGGTGGACACACATTAAATTCCGTAAAGTGGTACAAAGATGAATACGAGTTCTTTCGGTAAGTAACATTACTCAAAAATAATTTATAAAATAATTCAGAAAGAAAGAAAGATAAGCCTTACTTATATTCAAATAGATCGTCTGTTTCTTGAATTTTGGAGAGAGAAAGAGAGTTTCTGTCACTTCAGTTATTAAAAAAAAAAAAAAATATTGACTGAAATGTTTACATTTTATGGTTTAATAATATCTATTAATAACGTTTTTTACATTAATTATGAGTATGTCCGCCGTTTTTGGATATAACCTCTATTAGACGGTTTGGAATTGAATCATACAGTTTTTTTAAATAATCATATGAAATTTGGGCCCGGGCACTTCGAATAGCATCAATTAAGGTGTCCTTGTCCTCAAATTGTCTGCCACCTTAATAAACTAGAGAGATAGCCATGACAAAACGTTTTCAATAATGTTTAAGTCCGGTAAATATGGTGGTCATGACAAAAGTTCCACGTCTTCTGATTGAATCCAGCTTCTGACAGCCCTGCTAGTGTGGATTGGGGCATTGTCTTGTTGAAAAATCCAAGTCAGAGGTCCAAAAATGTTTTTCATATTTGGCAATGAGTAATGACCGTTCCAGCAAACATTTGTGGTATTTTTGTTCATTGTCTATTAAAAAAACTCCAACTCCAAATTCTACTATTCGTGCCATAGTGGGTAATAGCTCCCCACACTATTACACCTGATGTACGGTTGTAATGTCTTGCCAAAATAATCTCATCCTATCTAATACATATCATGGAAATAAAAGTTGTTACCATGAGGAACGTCAAGGTTAAGCTTTTTTTCATCCGGAGAGACAACGCATTTTCATTCACTGCTCCAATCAACATCAATCATCAACAGTCTTGCAAAGTTCATACGATGCTCCTTGTGTACTGGCTTCAAAACAGATTTCTTTTTGTATTATTTTTTTGTATTATTCTTCGAACAGTTGTTATTCTGGCTGATACTCCGCGTTTGGCCCTTATCATAGTCGCTGGTAGAGTGGAATTTGAGGCTTGTCTTTTGGTGTTGTGGCTTTTCCCTTGCGTCCTCTTTGATTTTTGCCATAGTTTTGTGTATCAGCAAGATAATAGTTTACAACTGTCTTGCTCCTGTTAAGTCTCCTTGCTATTTCACGGCCCTGAGAGTCCTATTGCCTTGAAAGAATCTATTTTTGCTCCTTCTGACGCTGTCAAAGTCTTTCTGGAACCCATGTGTGCTTCAAACTAAATAAAACGGTTATTTTTAACACTCTCTTAGGTATTTTATACAAGAATTCGCACATGCGCACTCCTGCACGGAAAAATTCGCCATATCCTCATCCTAGTGGAGCACCTTTTTATACCTATTTTCAATAGTTCATTAATAGATCTTGGGAAATTCCAACAGTCGTTTCGAATTAACCTTTTCATTTTATGAATATCTTAAAATAATCAGGAAGTTCATATTAAAACTCAAACTTTAAGCAATGCTTTAAGAGTACTTCAAAAGAATGATTTCAAGAAAAGGACGCTGCAAAGGTTTGAGTCGTTAGCTTCCTACACTCACACTCATTACCCCAGAGGGTTAACTTGTTAAACACAAAATTTCCTCCTCAACGTTTTCAGTGAACTTAATTAGTCTCAAAACTTAATTTTATTTTCAGCTTTTAAAAATCTTTCATTTATCGATTCAAACAAAACGTCCTCGAGCATTTAATTATGCATTCTTGAATAATTTATGTTAATTATCTTCATTGGAATATTCAAAACCAATCGAAAACACTTCTCAAAGTCCATTTAATTATCAGAGAAGAACTTTAAACGCAAAGCTGTCGATTGATGTCATATAAGAGCACATGTATCTATACTCCCCCTTAAAATCTCATCGATTTTAATCATTTCGTTTTATTGTTTGAATTAAAATTAATAAGTCCTCATCGTACAGCCATGTACAAGAAAACCACTATCATAATTTTTGTACGACATTAATTTCAACTCAGCAAAATTCTTCCTTCTAAATGGTACTAAATGGAGCATAATTATCTTAACAAAAGCAGCATTCGAAGAGCCCTGATGCCTGATGACATTCAACAACAAGTGTAATCATCGCCATCCAACCGAAAAAGAATCAAAAAAGAATTGACCGCAAATGACAGACAGCAAAGAATAAATGTCTAACGAAGAAGTTAATCTAATTTAATATGCTTTTGACGGCCGGCGACGGCGAGGACAAAACATAGATTATCTGAAATCGTTCAAACGCTTTATTATGATTCCAATGGTTTTTATTAGCTTAACACATTAACACTCCAAAAATACGGACATCAATTTCCGTCTGTCAGGATCCCCTGTCAGTTGGGGATATACAAAAAATACCCCCATCTGCGTCGTGCGTGCGTGCAAGTGAGCCTGAGAACATTCCTAGGGTATGTAATGTGTACTTTTGGCAGTGTAGTAAAAATACGTAGACCCCATACATTCTGCGACTTTAATCGAACATTATGTATTACCAAAAAATCTATAAATATTTATAAATGTTTATGAGTCGTTCATACAGCCAGTGCTAGCGTGTCGTCGTCATGGGCTCGCGTTTTGGGGGAGAGTTTTTGTTTATTGAGTGTGCGTTCTTTCGGGTGTGGGTGTGGGGATGTTGAAAAAAAGAAACACATTTTCTTTTCGCTTTCATACAGAAGGTACTCGTATGTGAGTTTTCAGGAGACATAAATTATAACCAAATACTCGAGTATAAAGATATTTCAAATCAAAAGAGTATGTTAAGCTCTTTTTGATTTACTCCAATTCCTTTGGGGTTAAGTCAACACCATTATTTTTGTAAACTTCTGTCTTCTTCTTCTTAACATGATCTTTTTTTATTCTGGGACGTTTTGTATTGTATGTAGGTAGCTAGTAGGTACTTTCCATCGATTTATGTGCCTACACATGTAAATAGAAAGTTTTACTCGGGCTTAGAAGATTTGCAAGGGGGAAAAACATCACTTACTAACTTTTGCTTGCGTTAAGCACTGTCACATTTTTTTTTTTAAATTATGCCGTCTAAGTTCACAGCAGCTACTTTTTTATATGTGTAGGTAGGTAGGTATATCATGTGCCTATACGAGTATGTACAGTTGCATGAGACTGCGACCTTACATCAGATTTATGGGGTTGTTTAGTTTAGAATGCGTATGAAATTACTTAGGCAGATAATGTTTTATGTATTCGTCCTTTTTTGAAGTGTTCTCCAACTCCCCTGCCAGCGCGCTTTTCTTTGGAAAGTAGGTAAGCCTTCTTCAGACTGGTTCTTTGTCATATTATTTCTTTAAGAATAGTTAAAGTGCATTAGTTTAATTAAGATAGTTCAGCCTCAGCTGAAGGTTCTTACCTATATCATTCAAGTATTTAGGGCTAAACAAAGTTTCTAAACACTTTTGACAGTTCTTGATTTGATGCTTTACTCTAAAAGATGCAAAAAGATGTTGGCTACAATCGAATGCGTATGAATGTTTATAATTAGTTTCTTAATTGTTATCCTAAAAATACATTAATTTAATTCCCTATTAGAGTTTTCTTGTTGTTGTAGTAAGTTTTGTGAGTAAATCTAATGCACTTAAGCCAAACAATCGAAATTCGAGGGAAATGAGAAACCAATAGAAACGAGTTTGGTTTGATGGAAAAGAGCATACGGAAAAATATGCTATTGTTCCTAATAACTACAAAAATTCAACGGAATTTTTGTCGAATGCAAATATAAAACACCAACGCTGTAAATCGATGTAAAGTCGGAAAGCTATAATCGTAAGAGATTGTAAGTACCTTCTGCAATCGAGGCTCCATCCAAATATCCTTTAATCATATGATACCAACATTTAGCATTGAAGACAAGTGGCAGTAATGCTATCAAGCCACCGGAACCGCTGCCTCTTATGTTTTCGGTTCAATTTTCAATTTATTACTTAGATTCGGTTGTACAAATAAGACATAATAAAGTCTTTTATAGTACTTTACAACATGGTAAAATAAGTTGATGATTTTTAATTAAAATATAATAACAAAATAATAATAATACATATACATAATTTTTTTTTTCTAATTACGGTTTGACGGTATAGAGCAAGAATAATTCTTTTTGAAAATGGTGAATTCTAATTATTTGCTTTATAGTTACTGGTAAATCGTTCCAAAAGTTAGTGGCATAAACAAAAAAGAGTCTTGATGAGTTTAAATATCGACAATAGGGTGTGATCAAAATTTAAAGTTCGAGAAGAATGCGCGAAACGGAGTTTATCAAAAAGATATGTTAGCATTTTCTTATGAATTATCTTATGTAGAAAAATCAAACATTTTGAATCAAGGTACTGAGTAAAAGTTCATCCAAGAACCTTCTGATGATACTGAGAAACATGGTCAAACCTACGCAAACCATAAACATACCTTACCATGTCATTAAAAGCAACAAGTAACTTGTGCCGACAATGAGAGTCAGGCCAGCAACAAATTATTGCAAAATAATCAATGATGGGTAGTAACAAAGATTTGATTAATCTCAACTTCGTGTTTACCGGAGTAATATTGGAAAAGGGGCTGAGTTTCCGAAGGCCACCGTAAATCCGACCTATACTGATGTTAACATGGTCATTAGCTGAAAGAGATCGGTTTATTTTAAAACCAAGGCTAGTGATAGTATCAACAAATTTTAGTTGGAAACCTGATATAAAAACAGGTGGGAGGTCATCCGTTTTAATTTTTTTCTTAGATATTGCAATTATTTGCGATTTGGAAGGATTAAGAGTTAAACCATTCCACAAAGACCAATTGTGGATAAAAGATAGATCTTCTTTAATTCTGCAGATAAGATCTTCCAATAGGTTAAAGGGTCGAGAAAAATATATTTGTACATCATCTGCGTAAAGGTGCAACTTGACATTTTGACAAACCTGAGGAAGGTCATTGATAAACATACAAAATAAAATGGGGCCCAAAATGGAACCCTGCGGAACACCAGCAAGTAACACTTTGGACGCTGAGAACTCTTTCCCAACTTGAACTTTTTGACTACGTTGATGCAAGTAATTTTCTATCAAACATACTGACCTTCGACTAAAACCAAAATACAGACTCAACTTTTGACTTAGAATTTTGTGATTGACTCTGTCAAAAGCCTTGGAAAAATCGAGTAAACAAAAGATCGTTAGTTCATCTTGGCCAAAATTAATTTTTATATCATCAATCGCCTTGACAATTGCTGTGGAGCAGCTATGATTTGCACGGAAACCCGTTTGCAATGGTGATAATAAGTTATATTGGCTAAAGTGGTTAGATATCTGATTGGCTATATTTTTTTCGAAAACCTTAGACAAACAAGGCAGGATACTTACTGGCCTAAAGTCGGCACAAGATGAGGGTTGTGATTTTTTGGGAACAGGGATGATTTTTGTCAGTTTTCAGCAGCCTAGGAACGATGAGCATGTTATACAATAATTGATTATGTGAGTTAAAACTGGCATGAGTTGAGGGAATATCATTTTTACAAACTTGATTGGAACTCCATCTTCTCCAACAGAATTCGACTTTAGAGAGCAAATGCACATAAATATTTCATACTCCGAAACGGTCTCAAAATCAAATTCATTTGCGGCTCCATAAGAGATGTTATTGTTGGGAGCAAAATTCGAAGTGTGCAAACTTTCGGACGTGAAAGTATCGTTGAGATCATTTGGGTTAGGATAATTATCAACAATTTCTTTTCTACGAACACCAATAGAACGTTAGCCTGTCCAAAGCTGCCGCAAAGATGGGTTCGTACAGTTCGTTTATGATGTGACCTGATCAGTGTCCAAAATATTGTCTATTGATAGACATTCGACAACATCCCCCAATACGTCAAACATAATTTATTATGGTTTATATGGTTAACTATCTCATTAGTCGGCGCCGAAATTGACGTTTCAAACAGCCGTTCCCGATTGCCAATTTTTATTTAATCAAGATAGACATTTCTTCTCAGGTAAAATGTATGTATTTTGACAGTTTGACAGAAATCACCCCGCAGTGAAAGAAATTTTATAGTTGCAGCAGTTTTAAGGTTCCTGTTTACGGTGTCGACTGTAGAAATATAGGGATTACTTATTAAGCCCATGTCCTTCCTCAGGCTCTAGGCTATCTCTGAATAAAATTCCACTTAAATCGGATCAGTGGTCTGGGCGAGAGATGGTAACAAAGAACACGAACAGACAGAGTTAATTTTGGATTTGTAATATTAGTAAAGTCTTCCATTCCCGTGGGAATATGAGGGCCGTTTCCGGAGGATGACTTAAAGTTTATATTACTTGTTAATAGTGTAGTATTCTAACGGTGGACATTTTTTGTAATGGGTGTTGTATTTTCCAGGTTCCGTTCTCATGGGAATACAGGGATAAAACATATTGCATAATATATATGTCCATCCTCCGGTCCTAGACTGTCTCTGCACCAAAATTTACATAAATAGGTTCAAAAGTTTGGGCGGTTAATGGTAACAAAGAGAAATAGACAGACAGATTTAACTTCGTACTTATAATATTAGTAAAGACTTCCGTTCCCTTGGAAACTTGGTAACCTTTACCGTAAGAAATATGGGGATGAGAAAAAGTTTATGTTACTCGGAGATTATGGGGCATTCCAACGGTGGAATCATTTTTGAAGTCGGTGTTGTAGTTTCTAAGTTCCCGTATACGTTCCCATTCCCGTGGGAATATAGGGATAAAATATATAGCCTATGTCCTTTTTCAGGTCCTAGACTATCTCTGTACAAAATTTCATTTAAATCAGTTTAGTGGTTTAGGCAGAAGAGGGTAACATAGAAAGCTGGACAGACAGAGTGACTTTCACATTTAAAATATTAGTTAGGATTTCATAAAAATTCCTTAACAATTGAATAATAGTAAAATATAAAAAATTCCACTTAATTTAAAGAAAAATATAAGAAAGGTAGGCGAACATTCATTATTTTTAAGAAATTAAAAAATAGAGTTGAATGCCACTTCAAAAGCTTAAAATATCAAAAAATTAAAGTAATTGGGTGGGGTGACCCTTATAGATTTCACATAATTAGATTTTTTTTTATGTAATACAAAATTTGGTATCAAAACACTTAGTAAAAATAACAGAAGTAGTAAAAAATTTGAAATGCGAAAGTAAAGTTAACCCAAAACATCAAAAATATAATATTCCAGAGATACATAGTAAAAGGAAAGAAGCCACATTTTAACGCTTTTAAAAAACTTTTTATGTACAGTTTGTTATAGTCCTTATTGATTGAGGAAGAATATTAAACAACCGATGAGACATAAAAGAGAAAGAGTTACGATAAGCAGTGGTACGGAAAAAAGGAACCGAAAATAAGTTTGAAAGGTTTCCACGAAGATTGTGTCTCGAAACTAAACGAAAATTGAAATTTCAAGACTTCATACAGAAAGTTTCTAGCACCTTGAAACAGTATCAATGACGAACTGGTTTTATCTTAAGAGCACAGAACAGAGGAACTAGAGTGCCTACAAGCTTTACGACAGCCTTTTCTAACGACATACTTTTGCAATACCAAAAGTAGTTGTATTTTGTTACGATATAGGTACTCCACCCCAACAAGCATTCCATATTGTAACTTAGAATGGAAAATACCATAGTAAATTGTCTTTAACAGTTTAGTTGAGCATATATTACGCAAATAATAAAAATATCGCAGGGTACAGCGGAAATACTTCTGCAGGGAATCAGCATGATTAGCAAAACTCATCCGAAAATCAAGAGTCAGTCACAAATATTTAAACTCGTTGTCTTCTTCAACTAGTAAAAATTTATCACTACAGTTCCAATCACAATAAAAGGAGGGAAGAGAGAAACCAGACGAACAGTGGCAATTAAACAGTTTGAATCTACAACATTCAGGGGCAAGGAATCAAACATCTGCATTCAACATGGTAGATGAAGATAAACTGTAAAACATTATCTTGGTCTTAGAGCTTATTACTAAATAATGTTCTTTGAATCAGAGTCGCAATAAGTTTAAATCCCAATTAATATTAGAAACGAGGTCTAAAGGACTAAAAGTGCTATATGAGGACAAAATGTCATCAGCAAAATAAGTTGGTAAACCTTTGAAACTAAGAGCAAAAAGCGAATAGATGTGAACTAAAAATAAAATTGGACCCAGGACAGAAGGTGATGGGACTTTTTGGAAAAATGTCCGAAGTATATTTGAAACAAAAATGCAGTAGATTCAACTGTTCTGCAGTAGATTTTTCATTTTTAAAACATAAACATTTTTTAACATAGATTCACATACATAAATAACTTAAAATAACAAAATAAACATTTTTCCTTAAAACAAAATCACATAAAAATTCATACACTAATACTAACATCATCTTTAAAATAAAAAAAGTATTGTCAACATTTCTAGCTATTTATTGATTTTTTTTTTAAATTGTCCGTCAACAAATAAAAACTTATCGAAAAACTCTATAAGGCCCACAGAATCCGAAAGTTCCCAACAATCTTTGTTTACGTCGTCGATTTCCTTACACAGTATAACATTTTGTAAAGTGGTTGTATTTAATTTGTGGTGAAGTTTATCCTACACATAACTAACTGTCGAAAATTTCCGTTGTGCTGCGGCACTACTATGTGGCAGTGAACATAAAGTTAACATATATGTATATGTACATAAACTATAAAAATTTTTTTCTCAAAAGTGTTTTGTTCATTTTTAAGTTGCTGTCATAATGTTTATCTAAAAAATATTGGTTTCCCAACAAAGACATCTAAACAATGTTAAGTTCTTCAGGATCTTCTTTATAGAACGGAAAAGACATCACAATGGCCAAAACGATGTCATTGTATACATGTATAGGTACCCTCTATTACTACCTTTGAATCTAAATACTCAAGAAGATTTTATTGTGTATCATTAAAATTAAAACGCTTTTTTATTTGACCACAAATTTCTACATGAAATTGAATGAAACATTTTTTTATGTATTTCAAAAATTTTGCTTTCTTCAAAGTCGTGAGAAGCATTATATCGCTAGAACTCGATACTAAAATCCATATCCGTATAGGCAAGAAAGGTACTTTCTAAACCTGAATTGGTACTGACTGAATCTATACTTATATAATTTTTTAAAATTTCAATGTAAAGACCTGTTTAGTTATAGTAAGAACAAAAGTGCTGACCATATTAAATAATTTAAGTAATGTCAACAAATAGGCCAGCTTCACATTTTTTCTCGTCGAGTTTTGACATTGTTAACGAACAAATATGTAAACGAACAATATTTGTCATCAAACAAGGAAACTTAACATCAAGGAATCGAACATAACGTCACAATAGACAGACATAACTTCGAGGTAGTACAGAACTTTGTCTACCTACGGTCCGCTATAAGAATAGAGGCATAACGGTGTCGATACTCGATACACTCCCATTAATATTGATTATATTGATCTGAATTTTTTCTGTAGTCGCATTTTACTACAGACGGAGAGGCGTTGCATTGATATTCTAAGCCGTCACAGCACAGCAAAGGTAAACCCCTAATTATTGATAGTTTAAGAATACTTGCCACGTGTTTCGCTGAAAATGTTTACTTTAAGACAGAAATTTGATGATTGCAGAACTAAGTGCAATGAAAAAGTGGAATTTGAAGAAATTCAATTATTATACAAGTACTGGTCAGTGGGAAGCTATAACCAACGAATTTTATATATTGGTTCGATGATACACGTAGAAGATAGAAAATGTGATACCTTGGTCAATGCAGTGAACAAAAAGCGTAAACGCAGTCACACTATGAAGTATACGCTCGAAGTTGACGGTTAAATTTCTAATGTTTGTAAAAACCATTTTCTGTACTGTTTTGACGAAACTGAGTGCTTCGTTAAATCGGTCATACAAAAAAAAACTTGGATGTTCTTAATTTTTTTTTCATGGATAAGAGAGGAGAACATACCCCTCCAAATAAATACAGTGCAGACGTAGATGAAAAAAAAAGGCCATATTTCAGGGTTTCCTGCATACGAAAGCCATTACAGCCGACGAGATATAAAAATACTTGCCAGCCAACCTTAATTTGACTTCTATGCACCGACTGTACAAATCAGAACACTCCAACCCAGTAAGTTCGTCAAAATATTCCCAAATTTTTAGAACAATAGACCTTAAATTCAAAACACCGAAAATAGACACATGTTCTACTTGTGATACTTTTGTTCCGAAAGTAGACGAAAAGTTTGCTCTGATTGAAGGAAAAAAAATTCATTTGGACAAGGCTGATAAGGCATATGAAGCTAAGCGGAATGATAAAAAAGAGGCAACACAATCCAAAAATGTTAAAACTTTTGCCTTTGATCTGCAGAAATGTTTGCCAACCCTATTTTCAAGAGACTCCATGAGTTTCAACTCAGGACTTTTAATTTAGCGGTTCATAACTTAGAGACTAACAAAGCAAAATGTTTTATGTGGCATGAAGCTATGGCCCGTCATGGCGGTAACGAAATTTCATCCTGTGTCTTCAAGCTCTTAAAGGATCTACCGGATGAAACTTAAAAAGTCACTTTGTACAGCGATTCGTGTGCTGGACAAAACAAAATCTTTTGTTGCGGCAATGTTTACTGTATTTATAAAAAATTCTGTAAATGTTGATACCATAGACCACAAATTCCTTGAACCACTCGGTGGCTTATTCGCTATTCCAAAAAATGGAATCAAGTATCGTACAAAAATTCTCTGGACGAAGATGAGAAGTTCAAAATTTTAAAAGTAGGAAAGAGAGGAGCTTCTCTCAATGTGAGCGACATTTCAGTCGTGACGGATCCACCAAGCATTTCTCAAGAAAAGAAAAAAGATCTTATGGACCTGAAACAGTTCATCAGTCCTGAGTTTCATTCTTTTTATGAAAATGTTTCATCTAATAAGGACGAGCGAAATACACATCCTGATTTAACAGACGACTTTTAAATGACAACGCCAATACCAGTAATAGAAAAAATACATATCAATAATACTTACGTATGCAAAAAATTAATTAATAAAGTTTCCTCAAACAAATTTCAAAATTTTCCCTTGTTTGTATGATACTTTCACTTTCGCTTCGTGGTTAAAGATACGAAAAAACATCTTTAATTAACAAAGAAAATCTTGTCTCACAACCACACACAGGGAATAACGACCAAAGTCGACAAAAAATATTTGAATCGTGCTTTCTAAATATGTCATAACAGCCTTACTCGAATTAAGCTTTTTTTTTTTTTTAAGATAAATATGTCATAAAAGTCTAACTTGAGTTAAGCTTTTAATTATGATGAATTTCAATAAACCATATCGGCTTAAGTGTCTTTTTCTTAAATTACTCCTAAATTACAGGGTACAAATTTATAAACTTTTAATAAATATGGCAGAGGTGTATTCTTTCTTCATTTTAGCATTTCAAAAGCGTTTATTTAGCAACTACTGATTCCTAGTAAAAATTGAAACTGAAAACTGCTCTCCTGAAAAGTAGTCAAAATCGACTTAAGCGGTTATGGTTTGTGGTCACTGATATGCTATGTAAAAGAAGTACCTAGTTGTGCCTAGAATTCCTTATTATATCTGATAATAGCGCTTTTCAATGTATTGTCATAGAAACAGTATTGTTATTTTTTCACTGGATGAGGTAATTGTTTTGCTGAATAGAAAAGATTATTTTGATTTGTTTAATACAAAAAGTTCGACAAATTTACTTCAAATGTCGTTTCTTTGTTTTACAGGCAATGTTTATAGCTTTTCAATAGATAGTAAGTTTTAATGATGTATATACAAACCAAAATAAAAAATCTTTATTTTACAAAGCAACACATGGTTTAATTTGTGGATATAAAATGAAAAGATAAAAAATAGACTTATTGTCTTATATATAATGTTCAAACAAAATTTTATGAAATTTGAAAAGCAAAGGTACTATAGAAGTAATAACTAAGCCAACTAAGAAATTAGTATATACGAAACCACGTCACTTCATTAAATTTTACAGCGTATTTTCAATCGTGAAGCTACTTTAGATCACAGGGAAAAGTATTTTAAATAAGCAAGAAACTTAACACAACTTGGTTTGAGTGTTTCATTCTCAGGTCAACACTTGTATTTGTTTTCTTTTAACTGAAATATTGACAAAAAGCGTCTGACCTATTACGTAAATGGCTTTTAAGTATAACATTTAAGTATGTTTTGGTTTATTCATCAATTATTTAATTACGTTTTTAGTTCCTCATCTTATGGCTTTTATAAAATTCACTTCAAATGTGGAGGAAACATTGTACTCAGCTTTTCACAGATTTCACTATTTCAGGGGTAAAAAAAATTATTACCAACGAAATGATAAAACTAAAATTGAGCAAGAAATTAAAAAAAAAAAAAAAACAATTTATTCACGAATCCAGCGTTCCTGCCATTAAGACTGTGATTGCCGTTCATTGGAAGCGATGCAAAGAATAGGGCTGTAGTTTAATTGTCAGATTAGTTATACCTACAACATTTGTTTACGAATATATCTGAACAGACACAATTGTTCACTAACTGAACTCATTTTGTTTTTCAACTGTGGCTTACTTGAAAGTAATGAGCAAAAGCTTTAATCGAGTATGTTTTTTAAATTTTAATTTGGACTCTTTCATCACCTCATGAAATACTTAACACCCGACTAATTGGATTTTAAAACCTTTCTCTTGTTCCGTGATGTGTTTAAAAGGACATAATTACAAGTAAGGCCCTTTACACACGTCTTTTATATTAATTGAAGTCAAAATCGTATAGAGATTCTGAATACTGGAAAATGTAAATTGAAAATTTTAATTAAATACATTTCACATTACAGGTACTCCCCAATGATGCATCCCATGTACTTAATATTTCCTGTTGATGGTATTCAAGTATCCGATGGGAGCAGTATTTGCAACGAAACAACATGTAGAGTGAATTTGAGTTTGCTGGGCAAAAAGTCATCAGGGCTCTATCGATGTGAAGTATCCGGCGATGCGCCACATTTTCAGTTAGCTACTAAGGCTGCCAACATGACAGTTGCAGGTGGGATATAAACATTTTCGTGTAGAATTAAGATTTGTTATTGATTGATTTTAGTTTTCTTTTTTTTGAAATTAGTTAAATAAAATTGGAAAAAAATAAATTTTTTTAAGAAGAGCGAATGTAGGTCAAGGACGCATATGAAAATCAAGTGATTTGAATCGCGGGAGTTTGAAAAATTCTTTGAAAAAAAGATGAGAGCGGATGGCACAACAGATACACCAATTTATTTCTATTAACCTTACCATGTGAGGCCTTGAACTTTTTTCCGTTTTCGAAAAGCTAATTGAGAAAACGCTTTTATGGAATGTAATCACTATCGGAAGAATTATCAATTCATCGTGAAAATCGATACCCGTGCAAGACGTTCATATTTTTTTAGAATTTGAGCCTTGAACTCCCACGTAACAGTCAGACATGCTACCCATTACACCACGGACATTAGACACAAATGCACAGCTTTATAAGTTCTTCTTTAGGGATTTTGATGTAACAAGCTTATTCATATCTTTTTGAAGAAGTTCGTTATTGTAAAATTTAATATGAATTTGTAAACTTCCATATCGTCTTTGAACAGATCTTTAATGTACGAACTGCAAGAAACAGAGTTGATGATTGAAAACCAATGGTCCCAAGTGACTGCTTTGCGGCGTAGCTGTTAGTGTAACGAAAAAACCTGTTACGAAATTTGACTTGATAAGATCTGTTCTCCAAATAGTTTAAAGAACAAATTTACACAATAAATTCTAGGGAAGACCAAATGCAACGAGTGGTACCCGTGGCGTGATGGTTAGCATGTTTGCCTTAACGTATCGTTACTAAAAAAGGGTAGCGCAAAAAAACACCTTTCGAGACCTCAGGTTCTAGGGAACCTACAATTTTATCATAGCTGTTTTGAATCGGCAGAGATAGTACTTTTTGAGTCAATGTTATTTCGTGTAAGAGGAATCAACAATACCCTGGGACTCTGATGGGATTGGAACCATGAACCTCCTTGTAATAGGCACTCCTTTTTGTATACTCTATAGCTAGGATTTTATGTCAACATGAATTTGGCTACTCATTTTCTATGATATTCCTTCAGCAGGCCTTTTCATCATATGAATTTTTTATATTTGGACAAACAGGTTTTGGTTCAGGTACTATATATTTTTTAAAACCTCTGAAAAGGAAAATTAAAACTATTCTACACTTTCATCCAACCAATTTATTTCACACTCATCAATCATCACTAATGAAATCAATTGATCACCTAACAACACCTGATGCATACCAACATACGAAATAATGAATTGAAAGCTTAGAAAATAATTGGACGAAGGTGTGTCCAAAGTTTTGCATTTCTTACTTCCACATTCCTTGCCTTAATATTACTAAAATAAATTGAATGTAAATGGCTGGATGTATTTGAACACTGGTTAGAGAAAAACTATTAAGGATTCAATAGAGCTTAAACCTAAGCTATTGTCTAGCAATAAATAATAATAATAATTTCCTTTCGCCTCTTGCAAAGCTATATTATGTCTACATGCAAGTCGCACTTATGTATAGATGTAGCTCTTTATAGATAGAGAAATAAGGAACAAGTATACACTGAAGAATTTTCAACAATAAGGAAGTCGCATAAATCATGGATTTTCGTGTTAGATGATCCCATTTCGTGTCCAGAATTCCATGCTGCAATCTTGAAGTTCAACGTATAGGTTCGCTTTATTTCTTCCTCTAGGTATTCGTATACATTCCCATCAGAGTTTTATTTCTGCTCCCGTACTCCTTTATATAGTTTTACTTAAATAGACCATAACCAACCAGCCAACACTCACCATATCTCTGTTCACCTTTATCCTATGGAATTTTAAAATATTTTATCTAATAGGTGTACCTATAGTTGTTGTGTATATCCGAGTATGAGCACTTTAAAATTCTTTTGTTATCTTCTTGCTTTATCCTAGGTGTAATCTTTTATGCTCACGATTCTGTATCGATGTGTACGAAGAGCTCTTAAACTTTCAGAGAATCCGTTGCAATATTAGGTATGGTACGGGCCATAGTGGATGGTGGTACCTGCAGCTTTTAAGAGCTCTATATTATACATATTTCTACTTGGAACGGTGAATACGACGACGTCGTCCTCTTCTCAAGTTGTTGTGCATGAAGGATAAACCTTCAGTACATGAGAGAATAATTCTTTGTCTAGTACGGAGATAGCGCATACAAAACAAGAGAAAGGCACTGAAATCTAAACGAACTCAGATAACATTGCATATATTATTGGTAGATTTTAGGAAGCACTGTATAGGGAAAGGAAAGAGGTTTGTATTAAAACTGTAGTAGGTTTCTAATTATTTCAAAAAAGGGCTTATACTGCTGAGACCGTGGGAGAGGTAAACTTCATTGTGAACCTAAATTGAGTGCCTATTACACAACTAAACTGAAGAAGTTAGTGTTGGACTGTGTTTCTTTTTGTTTTAAGACATTTATATTATTTATGAAAATAAGAAAAACACTTCTTGAAAAACGTATAATCAGTATAACTTGGTCTATGTCTTTTTTTATTTACCTTTACCTTATGAGAACAGGCATGGGTTAAGTGCATTCAAAATGAGCTTTGTCTGATCTGAAACTGAGAGTTCTTACTTACTTACTTACTTACTGCAGTTTCGCACTCTAAGTCGGTTGAGGTCTTCATCCACTTGATTGCGCCACCTAAGACGAGGTCTTTCCCTCCCGTGATTTCCCAGCAATGTCCTTTCGAAAACCCGTTTCTGTCCATCCGCTCTACATAACGCAACCATCTCGCGATGCGTACTCTTCTGGCTATGCCTATGTCGCGGTACAGCTCATACAGTTGTCAGGCAGCTTGGACGAAACTTAAATAAAATAAGACTGAAGGTGCAGATGGCCTTGATTCCGAACTTTTCAAGGCAGCTGGACACCAGTTGGAAAAGAGCATGCACCAGCTAATCTGCATGATATGGTCGGAAGAAAGAATGCCCGATGAATGGAACCTTAGTATCGTATGCCCGATCCTTAAGAAGGGAGACCCTCACAATTGCGCCAATTATAGAGGGATAAGCCTCCTTAACGTCGCTTATAAGATCTTGTCTGCTGTAATATGTGAATGTCTGAAACCAAACATCAACAACTTGATAGGTCCTTATGATTGTGGTTTTAGACCAGAGAAGTTCACAATAGACCAAATTTTCACATTACAGCAGATCTTGGAAAAAACTCGAGAACATAATATCGATATTCACCATCTCTTTATCGATTTCAATGCCGCGTATGACAGCGTTTACAGAGACGAGCTGTACAGAGCCATGTCTAGTTTCGGCATCCCTGCAAAATTCGTACGACTATGCAAGATGACTTTGGAGAATTCACGCTGCTCCGTCAAGGTCGGTAAAGAACTCACCGAGACCTTTGATGTCGAAAAAGGTTTTAGGCAAGGCGACAAACTGTCGATTTGTGCGATTTCTTCAACTTTATACTTGAAAACATTGTAAGAAACTCAAACGTCAACACCAGAGGAACAATCTTTCAAAAGTCTGTACAATTACTCGAATATGCAGACGATATTGACGTAATGGAAAGAAAAAAGCGTGAAGTAATAGGTGCTTTTGCGAGTATTGAAACAGAAGCGGCAAAAATGGGTTTTCATGGTCAATGAGGGCAAATCGAAGTATATGCTGTCATCAAACAAGGACACAGACCATCGACGAATTGGACAAAACGTCACAATAGACAGACATAACTTCGAGGTAGTAAAGGACTTCGTCTACCTAGGATCCGCTGTAGACACCGATAACAACATCAGTGCGGAGATCAAACGGAAAACCGGTACTTTTTAAGGTTAAAAAGGCAATTGAGAAATAAAATCCTCTCCAGAAAACCAAGGTAACCTTGAATAAGACCTTGATCATTCCAGTACTGCTTTACGGCCCGGAAGCATGGACTTTATCGAAAGCAATTGAGGAAACCCTTGGTCGTTTCGAAAGAAAAATTCTCCGAATGATCTTTGGTCCCGTATGCGAAGACAATGTGTGGAGAAGAAGATACAACAACGTGCTGTATGAGCTGAAACTGAGACTGTATCTAAGAAATGTGGAAGTGGAAATCAACAATTTTTTTTGAAAAAACGCGCACCATAAGGGGCTTTGTTTGATTATCTTAATGGTGTTATAGAACACATCAGGGCGAGCACTTAGGGGAGGATTCAGTGGGTCCTGATGAAGGGAAGAAACAAAGGAAGGTCAAGCATTCCGAATGCGGCTAGTGCGACTCAAATGAATCTCTGTGTTTGAAAGAGCGACCAAAGTTGGACTGCAGATGAGACAATATACACAATTCTGCTTAGCTTCCAGATATCCAGATATTGAATGCCATATGGCCAACACTCTTAACCTATTTCTAATTCCTCATCCCGAACCTTCTGTGGAAAATAGAAGATACTTCAGAAGCTTCTAGGTTGAGAAAAATCCTCTCAAAGAGTCCAACAAGGCTGACAACAGCTGACGGCTGGACAAAATCCTGCGGAGAAACGCTCAATTTGCTTCTGAACCCTCACTTTCCAGGCAGCTCTTAGAACTTATGCAACTATGATTCCATAGAATTAGGTAACATAATAACAAACAACTCCGTTCTGATCTCAAAGGAAAAACTATATTGTGCTTTTAACAGCTATGAGCCATACAAATCACCTGGACCAGATGGTAGGTATAATTCCAGCCGAATTTCAAAAGGCCGCGGACATTATTATCCATGTCCTTGAAGTGATTCTAATCGGCTCACCTTGAACTCTATCCCCACTCGGTCAAGGTTGTGTTTCCCTGTGTTTCCCTTAGGCTGGGAAATAATCCCACGTAAGCCCAAAAGATCTCCGGCCAATAGGTCTATCATCTTTCCTTCTTAAAACCTTAGAACGACTGATTGATATCCACCTGCGAACGGCTATAGATCAAAAATTGTTTTATCTACAGCACAACAGGCCTACAGTAAGGTAAAATCTGCCTCTATCCCAAAGAATTCACTCTGGCCACTTTCCTCGACATAGAGGGCGCCTTCAATATCGTCAGCAACTCTTCAATTACAAAGGCACTGACGAAGCTCAAAGTAGATGGTTCCATAGTGGAGATGATAAATCTAATGCTAAAAAGCAGAATCAACTCTACTCTAGGAAACTTCTCTGCAAAGTGATCTGTCAGTAGAGGAACACCGCAAGGCGGAGTCCTATCCTCTCTTCTATGGAATCTAGTCGTCAATGCACTTCTAAAGTTGACTTAGAAGCTGAGGGATTAAAAATGATTGCATATATGTATACAGATGACGTCTCCAGTGCGGTATCTGGCAAATATGCTCACGTCCTTACGGATCTGATGCAGACCGTTCTAAATAAACTAGTTAAATGGGCGGGAAAATGTGATCTAGGTGTCAGATCTCAGAAAACTGAACTCGTTCTTTTAACCAGGAAATAAAAAATTCCTCAACTAACAACTCCATCAATAAATGGAATCCCACTTCAACTTTCCAACGAAGCTAGATATCTAGGTGTTATCCTAGACAAAAAGCTAAACTGGAAAGCCAATATACAGGAGAGAATCAGGAAATCTACCGTAGCATTATTTACCTGTAAAAAAAGCCATTGGTAGTGAATGGCGTTTCTCCCCCCAAATCACCCACTATCTATACACCGCGGTTATCAGACCAATACTCACATACGGATTAGTGGTATGGTGGACTACCTTTGATAAAAGATCCTACTGCAATAATCTAAGCATGGTCCAACGGACAGCCTGTTTGTGTATAAGCGGAGCACTGAGATCCACCCTCAGCTGCCCTAAACATACTCCTTAATCTCATACCCCTAAATATCTTCAGCAAACAGCCATTCGTATGAGAGCTATCTCCCAATAGACCGTTAACAACATCGGCCACGCTACAATCCTGAATTTATTTGGATCAATCCCTTGCCACTCTGACTACACCATCCCCCAATTGGTTTTTGATTGGAAATTCCAACTTTCAATCCCACCGAGAACTACCTGGGAAGACAAATAATTCTTAAGAGATGATTCAATTTATTTCTATACAGATGGTTCAAAAACCAAAGAAGGAGAAGGCTGCGAGTAGGAACACCAAGTCTTTTGGAGTGTCTTCCTATTAGACAGTGTCCCGTAAGAACACCTATGGTAGAACCTAGATACAGGTGGTTCAGGGCTAACAAACTCTTCGAGCGTTTTGAGTCTACACACTGCCAAACTTTTTTGGTTGCAAGGCAGTTGTTACTCTCAGTCCATCTATTGTTTGTTATCCCTTAAGCGTCTTGTCTAAGTAAGAGTTTACATGTAGCGATAGGTGCACCTATGTTGTTCCATTCTGAGCGTGAGGAAATTGAAACTCTAACAATAGTTCCTTATTATACGAAAAATATTGCAGTGTTCAAAAGAGGTTTGATTTTCTTAATAAGTTTTTATACAAACATCACATTTTTTGTATTGAAACCAAATTCAAAAGCTTTTTTAGTTCAGTGTGTGTTCCCCAAAATAATGCAACAGTGCTCGAAATAAATGGTTCTTCGAGTTTGATGGATATCGGTTTTTATGTATTTCTATTGAAGAAGTGTTAGAAGAGTTGTGTGAATTGAACTTGGGTAATCAACCGGACATGGATGGTTATCCTCCTATACTTTTGTAAAATTGTGCGCAGGCTATTGCCTTGCCTCTAACTATCATTTTCAATTGTTCACCCGAACCAGGCTCCTTTTTAGATTATTGAAAAAGATCATTTGCAACCTCTGTTCACACGGCTGGATCTTAGAACGAAGTAACAAACTATCGTCCAATATGTAAAATATCAACAATTCCAAAACTGTTTAAAAAAATTATTTATAAAAAGCTTGTTATTTTACTAAAAAATTTAATTTCACCATATCAGCACGGTTTTGTTAGCGGCAGATGTACTACGACCAATCTTGCTATTTTTTCTAATATTGTGCTAAGTTCTCTTGAAAGTGGTACACAATGCGAGGTGATTTACACAGACTTGTCGAAGGCTTTTGATAAAGTAAATCAAGTCGTTCTAATTCGCAAGTTGGAAAGATATGGCTTTCACTCAAATATTTTGAAGTGGCTCAGTTCGTATCTTAGTGAGTGGTCAAACTCAATATGTTCGTTTAGATAAGTGCTTATCGCGTGCCGGGCCATAAATATAACATTCGGTGTTCCTCAAGGAAGCCATCTTGGGTTATTATTATTTCTGTTACTTGTCAATGATATTCCAAATGTTCTCGTTCAATCCCAATGTCTTATGTATGCTGATGATTTAAAAATTTATTGCAGGGTTGTGATTGTTTAAAATTGCAAAAAGACTTATTAAACTTATCTATGTGGTGTGAGCAAAATGAATTGCAATTAAATATTTCAAAATGCCAAAGTTTAACTTTCTGTCGTCGTCACGTCGTTGTGTAAATTTTATTTACTATATATAGGAAACGTGCCTCTTACTAAAATTAACGAAAAAGATCTCGGAGTTATATTAGACTCGATGTTTTCTTTTACTAGCCACATACACTACATCGGAGGTAAAGCTTATTCTATGTTGGGATTTGAAATTCGAAATTCAAATGAATTTAAGGATCCGTTCACACTTAGATAATTGTATTTTGCTTATGTAAGATCGGCCCCAGAATACTGCTGTGTTATTATCGAATCCGATTTATTCAACACATTCAAACAGCTTGGAGCAAATTCAAAAACGATTCACTAGATACTTGTTCTATCTTTTACGCTGGAATATTGTTATAGACATTATTTATTAAATAATCGCTGTCTGCTTTTGGGCCTACAAAACCTGGAAACACGTCGTAAATATTTCAATGTAATGTTTGTAAGAGATGTCTTACTTAAATGATGAAATTGCTTGTTCTTTTTTGATTGATTTCATTGGTATCAATTGTCAATCATATTCCATCAGATCTATTAATTTATTTTTTGTACTATTATTATTATAATTATGGTTCCAATGAATGAATATTGCGCGTTGCTTAAAACAAGCAAACTCAGTACGCATAATGCAGGTATTGATATTTTGAACCATTCTTATAATAGAAATATTTTTAAATCAAATTTGAGATCTATTTTGCACTCTGGTCGTAAATTAGGTATATATTTATACAATCCATGTTTAGTAATGAATATTCTGTAAGAACTTTGTAGTTCTGATTTACTGAAATAAATAAATAAATAAGTATCATCTGATTCAACTTATTGATGAGTCCATACGGGTTCCAGGTATTGAAAGCCATGTGGCCATTGGCCAACACTCATCTATTTCTCATTTTTCATCCCGAAAATACAGCATTAGTATTATCTCTTCTTGGCAAGCTGGACCATTGAGTCTTATTGGTTGATTTTACGTATTCCGTCACGCGTCACGGTTAAAAGTAAATTAAAGTCCCTAAAGAACTGTGTGGCATTATGAGAAAGTTCATTGGCACGGAAGGGCTGCCGTTTCAAATTTTCGCTGGGGAGTATTTCAAAGATTAATACGGGAGTATATCCCATTCGTG
Organism: Melanostoma mellinum; assembly: GCA_914767635.1. Taxonomy (NCBI): domain Eukaryota; kingdom Metazoa; phylum Arthropoda; class Insecta; order Diptera; family Syrphidae; genus Melanostoma; species Melanostoma mellinum. The sequence goes on along the minus strand of OU612058.1, from coordinate 71,627,319 downwards.
GGGAGTACGCATAAAACTTCTTTTTTTTTTAAATTAGAGAATTGAAATTATTTAGATAAAAAACTAATCAAAAGAAAACGCAAAATTGAAAATCATAAATTTTCTTTGAAACGATTGAATTTAATTCGAAACTTAGACAAATTAAATATAAAATAAAATTTGAATTAGAAACAAGAAAAATCCATAGTACCTTTTTTATCATTTCTGACAGCGAAATACTGGCAGGGAACGTGCTATAAAATGATGTCAGTTTTATTATGCCGGTCGACTGACAAAGAGGGCGTTCATCAAAAGTTATAGTTGCAGATTAACTATTTTTTCTCGGTCTCTGATTGGCCAGACGTTAAGTTTTTCACTTGAGAATTCATCAGCTGCTAGTTTTTGCAAATTATGGCTATTCGCATATTTCTAAACATAATTATTGGAAAAGTAGCTTTGAAGTAGTCTTTTGAACCAACTACAACAAATTAGTTATTTCTGATCAGATCTCTCCAAGTAGATTTGAAAGGTGAATCGCAATACAATTTTAATCTGACGTTAAATTTAGATGACCGTCCAACGCAAAACTGAATAAGTTTTTTAGTCAGTCTGACAATCTGAATTCTTATGAACGCGCTCAAAGACTGACAAAAGCTGACACGCTGCCAGAAAAAATGAAAATTTTCATTTTTTCTGACAGGCTGTCAGTTTTTCTGGCATAGATTTTCTGATAGAACTGACGCACTGTAAATGGTATGCCAGAACTATCCATAATCACGCCAGAATTATGACTGGAAATACTGTCAAATTTGTCAGTCGTTTAAGTCTGGCATATCAAAATCAAATTTTAGACAGCAGCAATTTCACAGGCTTTAAACAAGAACATCCTAACTCAAGTCCAGAATTGTATTGGAAAATATAACAAAGTGTTATATTTTAACAGTCCGACATCGCATTTAAGGGGGTTTTCTAGTCTAGAGACATGAATTTCAAGTAATCTTTAAAGTGTCGTAAAAAAGACAATCAATATTTTTACTACACATTTTTTGTCAGTTATTTATTAATGTTAAAAGATTACAAAACATTTTTTGTTTTTTTTAAGTTAGAATCTTTAAATCCTAGCACGTGATGAAGTGGGGTATCTCAAAAAACTGACACATGACCATACCCATTATTTCAACCCTCTTAGCCATCCGAATTAAAAAACAGATTCTTAATCTGTAATGATGTCGCTATCCCATGAACCAGCGATAAGAAAAAAAATTTTTTTTTGAAAAAATAGCGACTGTTTGAAAAAAACAACCATTTTTTCAACCTTTTTTTGAGTTTCTCGAATATTTTAAAAATAGTAAAAATTGAAAAATGAAGATGAATTGAAAGGCTGAATGAGGCTAAATGGAGTCCATAAGATTCCCTCAAAATTTCAAGTGAATCGGTCCAGTAACACTCGAGGAATCGTGGGTATCATATTGAAATCCGGACAGAGGTTCAAGTTGTACAGACGTGTTTTTTCATCTCTCTCGATTTTTTTCCCCCCCTTTCGGAAAATGTCGGAAATTTGCCCAAAGTGTGATTTAAAAATTGTAAAAGACTATGTCATCTGTGGTGGTTTATGTTGTCTAAAGTTTCATGACAAATGTACATCATTACCTGACTCTGTTTTAAATTGCATTAAATTGTCTTTAAATTTATCGTGGAGGTGTAACTCATGTGCAAGTGTACCTATACTTGGTCTAATGGCAAGAATGAATGATCTTGCTAAACAAGTTGCAAATCTGTCCTCCGATAGAAACAACTTGAAAACCATTTCGGACTCTGCGTTAGTTTCTCAAAAAGATAAACTTAAAAACAATTCTGAGAATAAAAAGAAAAAAGTTCTTAATAAATTGGTTAGCTCTCATAGTGAAGAAGAAAAAAATCCCACAAAAGAATCATTAACGGTTGTCCCCTGCCCAAGTGTGTCTGTATTAAATATTGAATCTGATAATACGATTAAAAACGATGCCCATCTCTGTCAATCAAGTAATGGCAATGTTAAATCTATTAAATCTGTTAATAAAGATCACAACGTTTCTTCTATTAAACACAGTGTCAAATCAAATAAAAAATCAATTCGTGTAGTAGGTAACGATTTCAGTGACGAAATCGTGGGCCTACCCCGTTTTAAATGGTTTCATTTGTCAAGGTTTTCCATCAACACTACAGCTGAATCTTTACGGAAATATGTTGCTTCGAAACTTAACATTCCTGAAGACTCTATCATGTGCTTCAATCTTTTGAAAAATAACACCGAGCTATCTTCATTAAAATATATTAATTTCAAAATTGGAATTCCTGTAATCAATCAAAGCTTAGTCATGTGTGCAAGCAATTGGCCTTCGAATGTAATTGTGAGAGAGTTCAGGTTCATTCCAAAAAACTCTCATGCCGCGAGTGCGTCTCTGACTCCCCCATAACAAACACAGACACTTTCAATGATTTATTGATAAACAGTATATCTTCCAACAATCTGCATTCTTCTATTTCTAAAACAACAACATCTACAAACCTGCATTCTTCTACACCTGCTGCTGCTCACAAAAAAAAAAGAGTTTAATGTTTACTACCAAAACATGGGTGGATTCTCTTCTAAATTGAGGGATCTTTTCCTTTCGATTGATGAGAGTGAGTACAATATATTTGCATTTACGGAAACATGGTTGCATGGTCATATTATGACTGAAGAGATCTTCGATTTATCGTCTTTCTCCGTTTTTCGTGTGGATCGTTTTGACGTTAGCAAAGATCGTGGCGGTGGTATTTTGATAGCCGTTCGTCACCCTTTAATTGCTTCAGCTGTTGATCTGAATGTAATTATTGAAGAAAACTGCTGCAACATCGACCAGCTTTGTGTTAAAGTTGACTTTGGAAATTTTGTTCTGGTTATCTTACTGAGTTATATACCACCTGGAAGCTCAACATCTGTATACAAGATGCATGTGGATAACATCGAAAGAGTTGCTGCTTCTCCTGAATTCGATAATGCGCATTTATGTATCTTAGGTGATTTTAATCTTACGAATTTAACTTGGTATTTTGCTGATGACATTAAACTTGTTCCTATTTTGATAAATTCAGAGACTGAAATATTATTTATTGATTCCTTATTTGCTTTAAGTCTTAATCAAGTTAATTACGTTGTCAATTCTATGAATAGATCTCTCGACTTAGTGTTTGTTTCTGAGGATTTAAATATAAAGCTCACGGAATCGCCTCCATTGTTGAATAACTCAGTTTTTCATACTGCTATTCAGTTTTCTCTTTGTTTGTACAATTATGAAAATTATATACAATTTAATAACGCAAATAACTTTTTTCGTAAGTTTAATTCTAACAATCTTAACTCAATTAAAACTAGATTTGATTCTATGAACTGGTCTCAAAAATTTTGTAACAAATCGTTATCTGAAAATTTTCATACATTTAAAAACATTGTAAGCGCAACCTTAGATCAATGTGTGCCTTTAGTAAGAAAAAGAATAAATTCAAAGCCTGAATGGTATAATTATAGGCTTACAAAACTGAAAAACGCAAAGAGCATTGCTCATAAGCGCTACAAAAAATCTAACTCTGCAATCGACTATAGTTCTTTCTCTCGTCTTAGGAAAGAGTTTGTCTTCCTTTCTAAATTTTTGTATTGTAATTATGTTCAGAAAATTGAAGCTGATTTAAAATCTAATCCAAAGCGTTTTTGGCAGTTTGTCAACTCAAAACGTAAAAGTGTTGGTTTTCCACTCATTATGCAATTTAATCAGAGCCAGTCAAGTATTCCATGTGATATTGCAAATATGTTTGCTGACTATTTCAAAAGCATTTATGATTCAACAAGTACAAACCCAATTGATGAAAGTTATTTTAATTCAATAGAGCCCTTTATTGAGTGCTGTTCTCTTCAAGTTGATGCAAATGATGTGCTTTTATTGTTAAACAATCTAAAACCTAGTTATAAACCAGATATTCTTGGTTTTTATTCGATTGTTTTGCGCCACTGTGCGAGTTCCCTTGCTTCCCCCTTGGCCTCATTATTTAATCAATCCTTGTCAAGTGGTAATTTTTTAGTCGAATGGAAAGTTTCAACTATTACTCCTATTTATAAATCTGGGAAGAAGGAAAACATAAGTAACTATAGGCCCATTTCTATGACGCCTATAATACCAAAGCTTTTAGATTGCCTTGTAAAAAACTTTCTTGTTGGACATATCAAGGGATACATATGTTCTGATCAACATGGTTTTTATAAAGGCAGATCTACGTCTACTAACCTTGTTGAGTTTTCAAACTTTTGTTTGAATTCTCTGGAAGATCATAAACAAGTTCATGCTGTTTACACTGACTTTAAGAAGGCTTTTAGCAGAGTAAATTTAATGATTCTTTTAAGAAAACTTAAAGCCTACGGGTTAAGTGGTGTGTTATTTGACTGGTTTGAATCTTATTTATATAATCGTAAGCAATTTGTTGTCATTGATGATGTTTGGTCCAAAGAAATAAGTGTTACTTCAGGTGTTCCTGAAGGAAGCCATTTGGGTCCAATTCTTTTCTCTTTGCTGGTTAATGATTTACCCAGTATTTTAAATTATTGTAGATGTCTTATCTATGCAGATGACATAAAATTCTTTGCAGTTGTTTCATCTATTAATAACAGTTTACTGTTTCAAAATGATTTAAATGCTTTTTCCAGTTGGTGTGAGTTAAATGATCTGAAACTCAATACAGATAAGTGTACTTCTATGTCGTTTAATCGAATGTTGTTTCATATTACACCGCTTTATCATTTGAACAATGTTTCTCTCAAAATTGTTGAAAGCGTTAAAGACCTCGGAGTAATATTTGATGGGATATTATCTTTTGAGCATCACATTAACTATGTTATCTCAAAATCAAACTCAATGCTTGGTTTTTTGAAAAGAAATTCATCCGAATTCAAAGATCCATACACATTGAAATCGGTTTATTGTAGTATTGTTCGTCCCATGCTTGAGTATGCATCCGTTGTCTGGAATCCCACAACACAAAAAGACATCAACAGAATTGAGAGAGTGCAAAATAACTTTTTACGTTTTGCGTTGCGATCTTTTTTTGTCCGTGATAATAGCAACAGTGCCGTTAGACATTCGTATCATTCTAAATGTTTACTACTAGGCATTCAAACTCTTGAGTCGAGAAGGAAGATGTATAGTGTTTTGTTTATTCGTGATATTTTGTGTAACTCAATCGATAGTTCTCGTTTACTTTCTTGTATAGGTTTGTACGCCCCATCGAGAACTTTGCGTTCAAGGCCACTTTTATTTGAGGTCTCGCATAGAACATGTTATGGTTCACGTGAACCAATTAGTTTTTGCTGTAGACTTTTTAACTTAACTTATAGTGAATTAGACTTATTTTTGCAGAGGGATAATTTTAAAAAACTGTTAATAGCTTCTTTAACACAGCAATATCTTAATTTGATTAGATCTAACTAGTTACCCCTGAATACTATTTATATTTGCTTAGTAGTTTTAAGATTCAAATCTGTTGATGTAAATCGTAGATAATAATAATAAATAAATAAATAAATAAAAAGTATGTTCTAAATAAAAGTGAATGCATTCAAAGCTTGAGGCTTTACACTAGATGAAAGTATTCCAAATTATTTCAGATAAAATAAAAAAATAAAATTGGTCATTGTGAATATTAAAACCATGGATAACTTTTTAACATTTTTGAGGGTAGTACAATTGAAAGTAGGGGAGTACAGGAGTACAGTGAATGCGAAGGTAGTACGAATACTCCCTTAGTTCGCATTCCGGCAGCCCTGGCGCACGGCCTGAATAATTTCTTTCGACATTTCAATTGGTCACTGCACTTCAGATGTGGACCTGAATCGGTTTCGTATGATTAGCTCGCTGAACTCTGACCCTGACAGCTTTGTTAATAAAAACCGAGTAGGATTCAATACTTCGAAAACCCAATGTTGTCATTTGTCGTTAAGGCATAACATTCCACCACTGGCATTATCTATGAATGGTACCTACATCCAAAAGAAACCGAAAAGCTGTCAGTACTTTGGATATGATGTGTAAACGATAATCATAGAATCACATATTTGAAGTCGCTAAAAACGCTGCTAAATGCTTAGGTTTCTTATGAAGATGCAGGAAATTATTCACCCCCTCTGGTCTAGCTACAATTTATAAGCCAACTGTTGTACAATTGTCATATCTGGTTAGGTGCCTCGCAAACATCCTTGTGCCTTCTAGAAAGACTACAAAACAGATTGTCCAGACTGATAGGTGACAGGTCAACTGTGAGATTTATTGATTCTTATTATTATGGGCTGTCTCGCTCTATTTAGTAGTTTTTTTTTTTTACAAAAAAATGCTCAACTGTTAAAATAGTGGGATATTCAAAATTCCTTTGAATTACTCTTTGTTTACTAGTCCATTTTAGAAAGCGGAGTTATACTGCTTTTCAAATGACTTCTCATTTTCTCATACACAAGGCAGAGTTAGATCGGTGCATATTTGAAACTATCCCATCAAACGAAATTAAAAAGAAAGGCCTCCATTGCAACGATTATTTTGTATAGCTTTTGAGTAAAAGAAATCGATCCAATCAGCTCCACTGTTCATTTCCTTGTTAAGCCTCACACATGTCAATAACGTGAGCTCTCGTTATTTCATTATTAAGTGATTTCTATAATAAACTAAATGTCTTTTTTTATTATTTCACTTCTAGCACTGCCACAAAACAATCCTCTTATAAGCAGTTTCCATTCAATGTATCACATCGATGAGTTCGTAACCGCAAATTGTTCATCGGATTATTCAAGCCCACCGGCCACCCTCACTTGGTATATTAATGGCGAACAGGTAAGCCAATGGGAAATGACTATAATATAAACCTGTCAACTTATATCCTGTATTTAATTGCCATTTTCGTTTAAATTCTCTTTGACTTCTTACATTTTTTTTTTGTTCTTTTATGTTTTCTATTTTTAGGCTCTTTACGGTGAATTGCAGCCCAGGATAGAGCATACTATTCCAGCGCATGACTATAATTTACGAAGGCAGATACTGCAGACCCATTTCTACTTAAATGGACCGCGGTTCTATAATCCGACAAGAGTTTTGGAATTGAAATGCGTGGCGGAAATTGAAAATTTCCCAGAGCTCAGACGTGAAACGATTTTAAATGCCATTCTTGTACAAGATGATAACTTAAACAACCAAATGCTTCTTAGTTCGGGTGAGTTGGCTCACATTTAATTTTTCGGGTGTGGGAATTTATTAGCTACGCTTTGATACTTTAATGTCAGGCTTTTGTTGTGGGTTGTTTTTAAAAAGAATAATGTCTTCAATTGAGCTCATTTGGTGCTTTTCCGGCACTCCGTCGTTTTTTTATTTTATTTCTTTTCGCAGGTTACAAAAACAAAACTTGGGTCCTAGCGCCACAGAGATTCCTCCTCATCTTTGGAGTAGTCATTTCGTTTTTATTGAGTCGAATTATGGCCTCGAGATAGTAAACCATTTATTCCAATAGAATTTTTGTCCTTTTTGTATATTTTGTTTGTAAATAAAAAAGTGATATGTAGATCAATGAATTTATCAAAGTCAATGTTTAGTAAATAAAAACTTAATAAAACAACACTTTATTAATAAATAATAAATAATAAGTGGAGCACAAAATAAAGATTAATTAAAAAACTTGAGTGTCTTAAATCGTCTAAAATTTTGTTATTGAACCCGAATTAAATTGAGCTGTTTTCAGCTCCGTTTTTTAATTAGAAAGCCCAAGAAATAAAGTTTGGTACAGTACAAGTGGAACAAAACGGAACAAGAACCAGAGTAAAAGTACCAATGGAAGCCTCTACCAAACTCAGTCAAAGCAGAAGTCTATGCAATGGGTAAATAAGTGTTTTTACTGAATATTTAAGAAATTGAGGTGTGATGAGGCCATTGTGATTGCTGTGGTTTTTCTGACAAGCTCATAACGTTTTCTTTTGGTACTCTGATACCATTTGAAAGCCCTGTCGACCAACAATTTTGTATCTTTTCTTGATCGAATTCTTCTTTTTCGGTGGTAAACACATCTTAATTTTGAAATTATTAGAACTTTCTCACTTTTCTGCTCTACCGTTGTGATCGGAACGTGGACCATGATTCATGTGAAAAGTCCATAAAAACCGGGAAAAATAGCAAAAGAGTCGCAGTCGCTACTCAAGATCTGGAGAAACCACTTCTGATGACTGGTTAACGGCGATAAAGACGCTAATTCCGCTATCCGGCAGAATACCCCACTCAACTTGGACGAAGATCAAGAATGACGCCATCCCGCCTTAGAAGAAGTTAAACTTGCCATTTACCAACTTAGATCATATAAGAATGAAGGTGCAGGTGGCCTTAATGCCAAAGGCAGCAGGAGATCAGATGGGAAGTACCATGCACCAGCTGATCTGCATGATACGGTCGAAATAAAGTATGCTTGACGAATAGAACCTCAGTTTCGTATCGCAAAAAACAGAAACGTCAGGTTAGCTATCGGCAGTGCCGCATTAGCGACGTTGCAAGAGTAGCAAAAGCTACTTGCCCCGCGAATTGAAAAATATATCAATATCGGTAGGAGTGTGAAATATTTTACATATCTTAATTGCGAAGCACTTACCTAGACTTAGGCCATACTCCACTTCCATCTCAAACATCAAAAGGCGGGTTAGAATTAAACGCTTTTATGGCTCAATATATTCAAAGTCATGCAGGAAAGGGACATTTGTCATACTACTCAGTTTCATTAGGTTCTACTACAGATATATCGCATGTAAACCAACTGACTCTGATAGAGAGCTTTGTTCCGCTATCTTGACCAGTGGAAGGATTAGTTGAGTTCTTGAACTTAGAAGTTCATACTGCTGTACAACTCGTATTAAGTTTTCTTGACTTTTTGGGTGAGAGTAGCATAAAGATTACCTTGTCCAAAAAATTGATAATGCCAGCAACATGAGGAGGAAATGCATCGACATACAGGCCCGAATTAAGAAAACGCACAATATATTCTCTGTCTTGCACATTCATTACTTTTGGTTGCTAAACGGGCAGCAGACTGCTGTATAGGAGGATAACTTTTCTTCAATTTCATTTAAAACCTGTATAAGTACATTATTTTCCACTTCTACCTATCGATGGAGTCGGCTTACGAACGCACTTGAAGATTCTACTACAAAACTAAATAATTTGAAACTGTTATCGGACACTAGGTCAGCCCCGATGCTCGATGCTGAGATGCTTCGATGGCACTTTTATGTGGATTCATCACTATTAAAAAAAATTTGGAAAACATTTTCAATAACGTGGAATAAAAACGGAATGTCGTAATAAAGCTTATTGACTAATTTTAAAGATGAATAAATTAGAAACGATAATAATGACAATTACGTGACACGGAATCCTAGAACGCTTCCAAGCGACTAGTGGTTATCAAGACCTTAACACGGGATGCTGCATCCAAGCAATGCGATCAACATTTTCAGATATTCAGGCAACAGCCAAAGATCTGACTTAATGTGAAGAATGCCAAGAACAGTCATCAAGACGATTCAAACGAAATACAAAGTACATACGACCTTTTAAGGGGCTTTAGTACGCTCGACGACTTTGTTGAAAAATAAACACCTGGAAAACTTTTTGAATTTGAGGTGTTCATTGCTATTTTTGATAACGTATTTTTTGTTTTAAGTAAGCGTATGAAAGCATATTATAAAATTACTAGTGCTCTAGTGACATAGCTGATTGTACTCCTCTCCTAAAACAATTCAACCGCAACACCCGCCTCGCCAGGAATGCTCATCAGTTTTACGTTGAGTCCAGTTTCGGGCGTAAAGTCAAAAATAGAGATTCGTTTTTTAGTCGCACAAACCGAATGTGGAATGTTCTACCAGACTCTGTTTTCCCTATATTACGATCCACAAAAGCTTAAAAGCAACGTGCATCGGTAACTCCTTTTGAATCTCCTCCTATTTTCTTAAATACTCGCACTATGTTCTTTAACATTACAAGGGTATTCATAACCCCTTGTTGTAAGCGTCAATTATAAAAAAAAAAAAAAAAAAAATTTCGACAGCTTGCGGCAGAAGTATGGTCAGTGGTCAGTGCTTATGAAGACGATTTTGAGAACATCCTAGGCGAAGAATTTGTTCTGTTCGTAGAGCTGCTGAAAACAGATATGACTACTGTTACTGACAGCAAGAAGCAAAAAAACGATTTGAGGGACACGATGGGCCAAGAACGTCTTAATTATTTCACTTTGTGGAAGCATGATTTGCTTAAAGTCGGCTTTGAAAATGTTTAATCTAGATCTAGCCACTTCAACCCAGGGAGGTTTGCTTGTAACAATTTTGTTTTATTTAATAGCCTAAACTTAAGAATCTATAACAAACCAAGGGCCCCTTGACAGAATTTGGTAAGGCCACGCACTGGCTTAGTCCGGCACTGGTTATCGTTAGATTTTAAGAATCTTTAATGGGGGTGGCCTGATTTTACCTAATACCTGGTTCAACCCTGGGTATAGTTCAACTAACAAACTTATAAATTCACTCACGAGTCATTTAAAGCTAGTGCGGCACTAAAGATCATTCTATGACGATCTTAAGTGACAAATTTGCGCTGTAAATAAAAGTATACCCATTATTAAAAAAAACTCAACTCGTCTGGTACGACCTGCTCAACAGAGTTTTCATACAGATATCTCAGCAAATAGTTTTGTTTCTTTTGAACGATAATACCTTCAGAATGACCATTTTTTTGAAATATAAATAGCGAATGTCGAAGTCGTTAAGTGCGTTAATATCAAAAATGTTTCCATTTCAACGCCACGCCCAACACGGTCGTCATGCTTGTTGTTTAAGTAGTTAGTTAGTTAGTTAGTTTAGTTTTTATTAAATCATAGGTTTTTTTTTTCAAAGTTTAACAAAAACAAATGGACTTGGCTTTTGCCGTCTGCCAGATTGACAATTTAAAAAAGTACTATTAAAAAGTAAAAAAGTATTTAGATTAAAATTTCAGAAACTTCCGGTCACAATTCTTTGTCTGTATGCAAGAGCGGTTTTGGAAAATAAAAACAGTTTCTTCATATCTACTTGGTTCAACACATTGATGCAATCTTCATCCGTTAGAAAACTTTTTCCAAAGACATGGAATCTGGTTTCCTGTAGTATAGGGCATTTTCCAATGAAGTGCAGGACATCTTCTCGTCCTTTCAAGTTACACAATTCGCAAAGGCATGGTAAATCATCTCTATGTGGCACATAATTTAAGCTCAAAAGTTCTCCTCTCAGCCTGATCATCATGGATATTTCTTGTACGTCGTTGTTGTCATGAAAATAGTTTTTCTCTCCCAAATTATGATCTAAACGACTATAAATAGATCTAAAAACTGATGATTCCGCATCTTGCCTGTATTTAGATGCATATAGTTCATCCAACTTCTGTATCAACCTATACATCTCGTTTTTCCAGTTGTCTTTATTTCCTAGACTTAAGTCCACGGCTATGTCGCACTGCAGTGCTAGATCTAACCATTCCGCGTACCAACTTGTTCCATCCGCAATATTTTTTAGAGCTGCTTTTTTCGGTAGACGCTCATTAGCCATTTTCATCACTTTCAAGATATAATCTACCTGCAGTTTTAAGGTCTTAATAAACAGAGGTGAAAGTCCCGTTTCGACCATGAGTAAATAGTTTGGGGCGTTTGAAGGGATATGAAAAATTCTTTTGAGATAAAACCTTAGAAGTTTCTCGACCTCCTCGTATTGTTTATGTCCCCATACCTGCGCAGCATAGAACATCACTGACTCCGCAACTGCTTCAAAAACTTTATATTTGCCGCTATGTGAAATGAAACGATTTCCAAAACATCCTTTCCACGTTGCGTTTATGGCGTTCTTAGATTTTGCTAATTTTTCTTTAAGATGCTTTTGAAAGGTAAACCCGCTGGTGAGCAGAACTCCTAAGTATTTATATTCCGCTACCACTTCCAATTCTACATCATTAAAGTACCATTTTTCCTTTCTACTGCGCCTTCCTCCACCTTTCTTACAAATCATTATTTTAGATTTTTCCGAGTTAACGCTTAAATTCCATAGCTTGCAGTAGTCATAAAGGCGATTGATCATTAGCTGCAAGGATTCTGGTGAACTGGACAGCAAAACCACATCGTCCGCAAACATTAGACCTTTGTTACACGTTCCACCCCACTCCACACCTCCAGGTAGTCCATCGAGTAAATCATCTATAAAAAGCGAAAAAAGTACTGGGCTCAAGGCACATCCCTGTCTTACCCCCGATTTTGTCTCAAACCATGCAGATAATTCCTCTCCGTTCCACACTGCTGCTCGAGTACCTGCATATAAGGTTTGTAAAACCCTTCCGAACTTATATGACATGCCCTTTCCGTAGAGTTTGTAAAACAACGAATTTCGATCTATTAAACCAAATGCTGCTCTAAAATCCACAAAAAATGTATACAGTTTCTTGCCCTGTCTTTGAAAGTCCTCTGCTATGCTTTTGAGCACAAACACTTGGTCTACCGTCGAGTATCCTGTCCTAAAGTCAGCCTGGTATTCACTAAGAAGATTTTCTTCTTCCACCCACGTGCATAGTCGTTTTTTCAGTACTCCAGTAAAGATTTTATAAGTGGCATTCAGAAATGATATACCCCTATAATGTTCCGGGTTAGATAAGCTTCCTTTTTTGTGTATGGGGTAGATAAGGCCTTCCAAAAAACTCTGCGGCACAGTTCCAGACTCAAATACTTCATTAAACAACAGGTAGAGTTTATGCACAAGCAAGTCGGTTCCATATTTATAAAATTCTGTCGTAATGGAGTCTGTACCTGGTGCTTTGCCGTCATTTAGCTCATGTAAAACATCTACAATTTCCAATTCCGTGATAACTGTATCAAGCATATCATTCCGCAATCCTGGATTTGCATACTGGAAAGATACCGTGGAATCTATGGGGTTGAGCAAACTCTCAAAGTATATTCGAAGCACTTCTGGCTTTAAATTGCAATTGATTAATTGCACCGTTCCATTGAGCTTCTTCGCTAGTTTCCAAAAGTTGGACGAATCTTTGCATGTTCCCATCTTCCTTGCTTCTCTTTCAAAATATGCTTTCTTCTTTTCCTTGGAAATGTCTTTATATCGCCGATTCGCTTCTAGGTACGATTCTTTTAAAACCGTCGTGTTGTTTTTTCGAAAGAGCTTTAGCCATTTAAAGGACAGGTTTCTAGCTTTGGTGCAATCTTTATCAAACCATGGAGCTTCTTGTATTTTTTTCCTAGCGTTTGTTGCTGGAAATGAATATTTTATAATATTTTCCAGCGCGGAAAAGCTTAATGGATCCTGGTAAGCCATCAGTTGTTAGTTTAGATTTGCTCTGTATAATTCCCCTTTAGATTCTGACCATTTCAACTTGGGAACAGGAAGAAGCTCACGGTTTTCTTCTCCTATTTCGACCGAGTGTCCAAAATTCACAATGATGGGCATATGATCAGAGTACGGCACATTATTTACTTCGAAATCGACTACACATTTATTCCAACTTCCTCCTATTAGGCAATAGTCAACGACCGAGGTACCTTGTCCACTTACGAAAGTAAATTCTCCGTTAGAATCACCAGAACTTGTTCCATTGAGCAATCTCAGTCCATATGCATCACATAGGTTTAGAATTTTGTTTCCTCTTGAATTCGAAAACGAATCTTTAGATCGCCGATCTATACCCTTCACAGCATTATTTGTACCCGCCACACACCCCACTCTTGCGTTTAAATCTCCTATCACCATAGCATTTGGATTAATTGATTGCGCCATTACTTCAGTTAGATTTTCGAAGTCTCTTTCCCATTGGTTGCAGTTTAAATAAGCGGGATATATCTTAAAGTTCTCTTTCTCAAATTGTAAATTCAAAAATAAGAGATTGTTTATACTCTGCATTGAACAGTTGACCCCTTTGCTTTCAAGTTCTTTTTTAAACCCGTAGTAGCATCCACCACTGGCCCTTCCACGGTTTTGTATTTTAACAGCAGGTATCCATTCAAAACTATAACTTACAAATACTTTACTAAAATTATTATAATTTTCCTCGGTAACGAATGTTTCATACAAGAATATTATCTCAAATTAATTAACATAATTATAAAATTCTGTAAACAGATTCTTATTATTTAAACCATGTATATTATAGGACAAAATTTTAACATTAAATAATTCGAGTTTTTTGGTTTTAATACTTTGGCAGACGGCATTACATTTAAAGATAAAGTGGGAACACTGGATCGTTTCGAGATGAGGTTTGAGAGCCACTAGACTCATTCCTTTCTCCAATAATTTGCTGCAGAAGTGTCAATCCATTCTGGTTGTCATCGCACATCAAATTATTGTTGCTGTCATAATAAAATGCATGCTCGCCGACAATCAACCTATGCCCGCGAATTTGTGTTTTTAAGTCTTTGTTTTTCTTGATGATATCCGTATTAAGTAGATGCAATCGCCTTCTCCTTAGTCTTGCCGCTGCCGGATAATCTCTATGCACAGATACACCAGTGTTTTTAAGTTTTCTTGCCGCTTCTACGATATGCCCGACGTGTTCTCTTTTGTTCATTTCAACAATTACATCTGCAAATCGTTTATTTTTTGTGTTTAACGCTCGTACCGATGAAATCAATGATGGATTATTAGTTTGTAGTAATTCCAAACATAATGCTTTGGCCTTTTCTTGTGGATTTTCTTTGCCATCTTTATTTATGATTGGAATATGGATTACAACGTTTCTTTCGTTTGTTTTGGTTTCGAGGAATTCCACCTGTCGCTCTAGTGTCACACACCTTGTTTCAACCTGATGCAGTTGTTGTTGCAATGACTCATTTGCTTTTTGCAGAGATTGCAGTTTTTGCGAAATGCCTTCAAAATCGGCCTTTGTGGGTAGATTTTTAAGTTTTTCGTCTAGGAGTGATCCCATCGTTCTTCCAATTAAAGCATTTAGTTCACTCATAGGCATATTTACACTAGTGTTAGATTGATTTGGTGTAATTTCATTGTTAAAAAGTTGCTTCGGTGACAATGAATTTGTTGTTCTAGGTCGCTTATGCTTCGCGCCGTCATTGCCACTTAATTTTATCGGTGTTCTTTGCAATCCTGCACTAGCCATGCCAAATATTTGGGTTTATATTTATAAATAGTGGGTACCCGTGGTGCGATGGTTAGCATGTCCACCTGCTAATCCAGAGGTTCGAGGTTCGAATCCCTGCAGAGGCAAAATGCAAAAATGTTTTTCCACGGGTATCGCCTTTCGCGAGGAATTGGCAAGTCCTCCGTAAGTATTCATTGCCATGAAAAGTGCTTTCTCAATTAGCCGTTCGGAACCGGCCCAAAATTGTAGGTCCCCTCCATTCCCTCACAAGGTTTGGTTGTGAGAAATGCGCTAGGCCCAGGGGCTCCTCGCTCTGTTGCGCCACCCTATTTATTTTTATTTTATTTATTTATTTATAAATAGACTATCTCACCTTTTCTGACTTTTAACGCTTGATTTCGGATCGAATATACTTCTAAAATCTTACAAAAACACAGAGCTACTTTTTGAACAACCAGCAACGTCAAACACACAACTGTCAATCGTTGTTTAAGTATAAATCACCTGTTTTAATCTAGTTGTCAGTTGCTTAAGTCGAACTCATGACGCAGTGACTGGGCTACAGCCTTGAGTTAGATAAGAGACTTAAGAGTTTTGCTTAACCCCCGAGCTCCACTAAATCGAAATCTATTGTAGCTGTAAAAGCGGTCTTTCAATATCTCAAGTGAAGACCATTAAAGCAGTTCTGTTTCCATAGTCCGCGGTAGATTGCATACTTTTATCGTAGAGCATCTATCGTAGTCATATTCTTGCTTCCTGCTATAAACTAAAAGAAAGTGGAGACACAAGGTACTGAAAATGATTCGAGCCGAGTTGCTTTCTGATAATTATGTTTCGTGAACAGCTAAAAAGTTGCAGAAATAGAAGTATTTATTCGCATGTAAGAAAGAAACTATTGAAAGAATTTTGAAGTGGTAGTTGGACTTTTTAGGAAAAGGAATTCTTCGGCAATCTATTTTTTTTCGTTATTTTTACAAGAACTTGATCAACGCTTCATATGATAGTTTCAAATTTATTTCAAACCTTTCTCAGTAGAACGAAAAATAATTAAAAAAAAAAAAAAAAAAACAAATTTTATTATGGGAGGTCGTATTGAAAATTGGGCTACACAGAAATACGGTTTTTTGCAGAAATTTCGAACCCAATTCGCTGGGGTATTTTATGCATATTTTTTGGGTTTAAATGGGTATGTGCAATTCTTTCTCTTTTATGGGTATATTTTTGCGTTTTAGGGCACATTTTGGCATATTTGTAAATTTTTTCAAAATGTAATTTTTTTTTGTTGGAGGTTTTTTAAATACCATCTGGAGCACTCAGACCTAAATACCGGTCCATTGTACTACCAGATAGCAACCTTCTATTTGTTATGGCTTTCCTGATGTTCGGAGAAAAGCCAAAAGACGCTGCCTAATAAGGAGGCTAAGTTACCAGCTCTCACCATGTCTGCGCCGAGTATCTGTAACCTTATGCGAGAAAAAGCAGGACATTCACAGAGTAAGTGATCTGCGGTGTCCTCATCCTCTCCACAAGATTCACTGAGTGTGGTATCACTTAAGCCTTACACATTTAAATGCTTGGCAAAAGAGAAATGCCTAAGTTTTCTACAGTCTTTTCTGCTAACAGCTAGCAAAAATGTTTCAGTCTTCTTACTAACGTTGGGGAGCATACGCTTGGTTTGTCTGCATCCAATGGTTTAGTTGTGCTCTTCACAGATCCAATCGTTGATTGAAGCCCTCACTGAGGACGCGGACCTAAAGACGGTTCAGATCCTGAGAAAGCTGTCTGAGATCCTTGCCTTGCAATTTCATCGGCGATCTCATTTCCAGTTTTGCCGCCATCTCTGGAACCCAAAAGAGATTCAAGGAGTTCAATTTTCCGATCACATTCAGAGAACTCTTCCATTTCCTGGATCACTCTCGAAGTGGTTAGAGGGTTGAGAAGGGCCTTAAGCACGACTTGGCTGTCGCTGCAAACACACATACTTCTTCCCGTCCATCCATTGTTTGTAACGTGGCTCAAGGCCATTATCAATTTGGTAGTTGAATGATTTAGACGAAGGAAGCGTCGGAGTTCGTTTTCGGAGGTTTCGTCATTAAAGTCAATCTTACAGATTGTGTTTCCAAAAATGTCATTGTTTCAGCGACCACAATGCTCCTTGCAACTTAACAATGTTGCTCCACAAAAGACACAATTAATGCAAAAACTCCCTTTTTTTCTTCTTTTAATTACAGCACGTAGGATTTTTATTTTCGCCTTTTTTGTTTCCTCTTATAGATATATTTACAATCGGCTTTTCTTTGATTTACTTTTAATTTTTACAACTTTAGATTTTACTTATTGATTAACGATAAATTTGCATCGGCCAGATTCGGTTCCGGAAAAGATAAAAGCGGACCGCCGCGTAAAAAATGCCCCGGCGTCAATGCCAACAGATCAGAAGGATCTGTGGACATGGACGATATTGGACGCGAGTTCAAACACGCTTCGATACGTGCTAAAACCGTTGCAAATTCTTCGAACGTAAACTTGGCCATGGTCCCCAGCCCTCTTAAATGGCTTTTGAAACTTTTAACGCCGGCTTCCCATAGACCTCCCATGTGAGGTGCCCCGGGTGGAATAAAATTCCATTAAACCCTGAACGCCATACTTAAGACTCGTTTCTTTGGGAATGGTGACTACAAACTTCTTAAATTCCTTGCGTAAAATTGCATCGGCACCTGTAAAGTTCGTTCCATTGTCGGAAAACATTTCTTTAGGTAAGCCTCGTCTTGAGGTGAACCTGGCAAAGGCCGCGAAGAACGCTTCCGATGACAAATCACTTGCAGCTTCGAGGTGAATTGCCTTGGTGGAAAAGCAGACAAACACGCATGCATACCCTTTGGTCATACGACAATTTCGTGCATTGAAACTCTTGATTATGAAGGGACCCGCGAAGTCGATTCCAGTGAATGTGAACGGTGGCGAAAATGTAACTCTTTCGGGCGGTAGGGAGTTGCTTCCATACTGCGTTGCCGACATTGTCCTGTATTTCTCTGGTACGGTTTGCAACAAAGGTTTTCAAAACGCACGGAGGTTTTTTGAGCCAGGCCAAGACTATGGATGAGTCTGTCCATAAAAAGATTTGATATGCCTGAACTGGAAAATTGGTTAAGTAGAATTTGATGATTTTTGAAAGCAAAAGTGCTCCACACAGCTCAAGACGCGGTAAAGAGACCGTCTTTAGAGGGGCAACTTTGGACTTCGCACACATCAAGTAGGAGGATGCTTCTCCATTAGTGTGACTTGCGCGTATATAAAGCGCTGCCGCATATGCTTTCTCGGAAGAGTCACAGAAGCCATGAAACTGAATCTCCACAGTGGGGGAGTATTCAACCCAACGTGGGATTTCTATAACCTGTATTTCAGGTAATGACTCTGCAAACTCTTTCCAAGTGGCAAATGATTCAGGGCTGATACGCTCGTCCCACTCAGTGTGCTCCGCCCAAATGCGTTGCATCAACGTTTTGGCAATTATCACTACGGGGGCCAACCACCCCGCAGGATCGAAAAGACGAGCAATTTGAGAGAAGACCTCTCTTTTGGTCGGATTTGTCGACAGTGGAATGCGTTGCGTGGTGAAATAAAAATTGTCTCCTTTGGCATTCCATCGTACCCCTAGTGTTTTTGTGGTGCTGTCAGCATCGAGCTTCAGGAAACTTTCGTTCAGCACATGTTCTGGTGGCAAATGGTTAAGTAAGCTAGACGAATTTGCGGTCCACTTACGTAGTGGAAACCCAGCTGAGTAAAGCAACGCTATAAGTTCGATTTGTGCCTGTTTAGCCGAACTGAGAGAATGACCACCAGATAGAACATCGTCGACATAGAACTCTGATTGAATGATTCTAGACGCTAGGGGATACACGGTTCTGCCTTCTTTTGCCAGTTGCAAGAGGGTGCGGATGGCCAGATATGGAGCACAATTGACACCAAAAATGACGGTTTGAAGTTCAAAGTCTTCGATTTCGGACTCTGGCGAACTGCGAAAGAGGATTCGTTGAAATGGAGTATCTCTAGGGTCGACCAAGATTTGGCGGTACATTTTCTCCGCATTAAAGACAAATTTATAAAATCTCCAGAGGAGAATGAGAGATGGTAAATCTGCAATATGGGCCCTGGATACAACAAATCGTTTAAACTTACCCCATTCGACGACGATTGAGACGCATTAAAAACAACCCTCACTTTGGTGGTCGTGCTTTCAGGCTTTATGACCGCATGATGTGGCAGATAGAACGACTTTACTTGACCTTTTGCAATCTTTTCCATCGGAGGTACTTTCCGCATATGGCCAAGGGTGAGGTATTCAGAAATTACGCTTAAATATTGAGTCTTGAGATCCGCTTTCATGGCTAACGATCTTTCGACTCTCGAGAACTGCCTTAAAGCGATGTGCCTAGAGAACCCTAACTTGCCCTTTGATGATTGTGCCTTAAACGGCAGACGAACCACATACCTCCCATCCGAACGTCTCGAAGTCGTGTTTTTATATAGTTCGTCACAGTAGCAGTCCTCTGTTGACCGAGTGACTGTGGACGGCAGTTCCTCGAGCTCCCAAAATTTCCGTAGCTGAGTATCCAAATTGGAAGTACTCGAACTGTTGGTCACTACGAATGTGTTGAACGATTGGAACGACTCCGGAACTGGTCCAGACAGTACCCAGCCGAACATTGTGTTCTGAGCCACGAGGGAATCTGCGATAAGTTGGAGACCGTTCCTTATGATCGATGGGTATAAATCCGCACCGATCAGCAGATCGACCTGGGACGATTTATTAAACGTGGGATCGGCCAGTTTGAGGCCGCCACAAAGGTTGGGATCGATGATACTAAACGATGAACTTGGCAGATTGTTCGTCAATGATCGCAGCACTATTGCCTGGACAGAAATGGTGATCTGGGCTTCATCTAAGCACGTGATTGCAAACGCACAGAGTTTTTTCGACGTTATGGCGAGATTACCACTGATTCCGGAAATGGTTGTATTCTTATCCGTTACGGGCAAGTTCAAACGCTTTTGTACTGCCTCTGAGATAAAGGATATTTCGGAACCAGGGTCGATAAGAGCGCGAACTATGTGTTTGGATTCTTTGCCAACAATGCAATCTAGTGCCGTTGCAAACAATATTTTCTTCGGAGCACCGACATGAAAGTTTTGAAACGACGCTTGAGGCACGAATGGAAGTGATGACGCCGATATTTGAGGAGCTGTTGTTGCACTAGGGAGATTAGTGGACTGTATTTTATTTCCGTTTTCGTTAGCGTTGATGTGCAACAGTGAGTGATGCCGTTTTTTACAGTGGCTACAAAAATATTTGCTCGTACAAGCGTCCTTTGCATGGTTCGCGCTTAAACAGTTGTTGCACAGTTGGTGCCGCCGGCCGTACCGTTTGGATTCTCGTTGGGATCGACATTGCCGAAAATTTGGCACACTCATAAATGGAGTGCGCAGCCTTACAGATCTTGCATTTCCCCCCTCCTGTTTTGGCAAGGTATGTGTTGACTCTATTGTTATTTCGAACATTCGTATCCTTTTTTCGAAGTTTATGAAGCCCTGTGCCTTTTGAAGAAGTGGTGTCGGAAATGGACTCCAACACCTGAAAGCGTGACGTCAAGAACGAGTCTAATTGCTGCCAGGTTGGAACCTTCGTCGGATCTTCCAGGGATTGTTCCCAAAGAGTCAAGGTAGTTTTGGGCAGTCTACTTGAACACGCAAAGACGAGAATCGGATCCCAGTTTTGCGTTATAACCTTATGCGCTTGCAACGTTGATACCGAATCATTAACAGTACTTTGAAGGGCTCGGATCAATTTGGCCGACTCTTCATGTACTGTTGGCAAGTTAAAGATATTTTTTACCTGATTGTTGACCAAGATTCGAGTATTTTCATACGTAGCCCGCAACGCTTCCCAGGCTAGTGAAAAGCTGGCATTGGTTAGCGGAAATTGGCTGACAATCCGATAAGCCTCGTCTTTGGTTTTGGCTCTAAGGTGGAAGAGTTTTTCTACTTCACCTAACTGGGGGTGTTTAATGTAGACTGCCTCAAACATATCTCGGAAAACCGGCCAGGAAATATAATCCCCCTTGAATACCTCCGTCTCACATGGAGGTAATTTGAGGTGGCGAGGAGCGAATGTTTGTTCAGATATCGAATTTTTGCCAGTACCCTCAGGTTTCAATCGTGCTTCGTGATCGAGGAAAAAGGCTGAGCATGCCACATAATTTTCGTTGCACAGTTTATACTTCTTTTCTATGGCTTCAATGTCTAAGGCGGCTTCTCTTGTCTTTGGCCTGAATTTTATGCATAGCGCATACGCTTCTTTGACTGCGAGCCACCGTTCTCTTAATTCTGACTTTCTGACTTCGAGAGCGGAAAGTGTGTGCCCGTGATCTGGCACCTCTTTCGCCGCTTGGTGAAACTTGACCAATTGATCAGATGAGAAAATGAAGTCTTCCATCAAAGCCATCACAGAAATTGATTTTCAGATTGTATAAATAACAAGAAAGCGACACGAAACCAAGAAAATTTAAAACTAACTCGTGGCTTACAGCACTCAAAAAACGCAGACTCTCAAAAAAGGTCAATATTTAAATTTAAAAAATTTCAAAAATCAAAATTTGGAAGCACAAGAATCTTCAAAAGGCTTGAAAGATTCTACTTTGGGCCAACCACCCCGGCTTGGATACACCGTTGCGAACGATGTGTGCTGCTCGAACGAGAAAAAGAATTTCAAAAAGAGTCAAAATTCAAAGCGCAAGAATCTTCAAAAGCCTTGAACGATTCTAAAAATTAAAAAAAAAAATTAAAATTTTAAAGCGCAAGAATCTTCAAAAGCTTGAACGATTCTAAAAATAAAAAAAAAAAATTTAAATTTTAAAGCGCAAGAATCTTCAAAAGGCTTGAAGGATTCTACTGGGGGCCAACCACCCCGGCTTGGATACACCGTTACGAAAGATGTGTGCTGCACGAGCGAAAGAAAAAATTAACACGCGATAAAAAACGCAGACTCCTTCAAAGAGGAAGACAGTCTATTAAAATTTTCCAAATGCAACATAAAGAGAGAAAATAATAATTTTTTGTTTTTTAAATTTAACTAAAAAATTGCCAATTAAAAACTTTCACTTACCCTTTAAATTTTTTTTTTTTTTTTCGTAAAAATGTTAAAAAAAAGGCCAAAAAACAGGAAAACTCCGCTCTGGTCACACGTTGACGATGGGCACACTTCCGCGTGGCTAGGAGGGCAAAGCAGCGCGGTGTCGAGAGCTGGTCAGCGCAATGTGGATCGCAAAGCAGCGTGGCTAGGAGTGCAAAGCAGCGTGATGTAGAGCGCTGGTCAGCGCGATGTGGAGCGCAAAGCAGCGTGGTTTCGAGCGCTGGCAGCGCGGTGTGGAGCGCAAGCAGCGTGGTGTGGCTCGCAAAGCAGCGTGGCGCAAAGCAGCGTGATGTCGAGCGAAAAGCAGCGTGATTCGCTATCCGGCTCGAAGGACCAAATATTTCAGCGACCACAATGCTCCTTGCAACTTAACAATGTTGCTCCACAAAAGACACAATGAATGCAAAAACTCCCTTTTTTTCTTCTTTTAATTACAGCACGTAGGATTTTTATTTTTGCCTTTTTTGTTTCCTCTTATAGATATATTTACAATTGGCTTTTCTATGATTTGCTTTTAAATTTTACAACTTTAGATTTTACTTAGGCCAGAAGGGCAAAATTCAATTTGGAAAAAATTTATTGTATAAACTAAAGCCAACCAAAAAGGAAAATGGCTAAAGGCCCAAGCGCAATTAAAAAAGATGTGTTGGCTGGCTAGTGGTTGACATGTGAATGAATAAACGTCGCTATGCGACGGACTACTTTTTGAAGCAAACAGTACTAGATTTGTACATATAATAATAAAGATAAGAGGGCGAAGTGATTACGCTGGGGAGTGGCAGTGTTCACACTAAATTCATGTGAACAGTCATCCTTTGCTAGTTTTGCCTTAATATCGCGAAGGGTGATTTTCACGTCATATTTAGGGCACGCCACGTCATTTTGTTGGCTTGTTTTTTGAACTGGTAGAATAAGTCTTCGAAATTGTAGACTTCCTTTTTCGTAAGGCAAGATTGCATATCAGATTGATGCTGGCGAGTTGAAACTTGAAGCGGAAAATGCGTTCTGTATTAATTATGTATATAAGTCAGCCTCGCTCAGATGATAAATTGGCACATTCTTTTTTCTGTTGTCTGTAGGTTTATGCCCGACCCATTCCATCTAGGATGGCGATTATCTCTTCCTTCAAGCAGTCTAGTCCGTTAAAGGATCAGGAGGTCATGTCCTTTTTTCATTTGATAGAGTCTCCAACGGTGAAATCGTCATTTTTATCCGGGCATTTTCGGATCAATGGAGTTCTTACGTTTAAGTAGCTAACCCCACGTACAACTCCCAATCGACAGGAGGGAGTACCTTTTTAAATCCTCCCCTGCGTAAGTGCTAGAATCTCTGCTTGTTACGTGGTTGGTTCGTGAGTACAAAAACATCAGAAAAAAAAAGTTTTTCGCTAACTAATAACTAATTTAACATTGCAATGAAAAGTACTTTCTAAATTAGCCTTTCGGAATCGGTATAAGATTGTAGTTCCTCTAAATTCGTTAGGTCCGAGCATTCCACAGCTTTATCGCGTCATCCTATTTAGGTACCCAGCTGCAGCGGTCTTCTTTCCTCACACTAGCAAGGTTAGCCTTCCGCGCTTTTCGTTCATACAGAAGAGGTATAGTAGACTACAGTAAAAGAGGTATGAATGTTACTGTTGGTTCGCCGTAAGCTTATTCTGTAATCTTTATTGAAAACCTGTCCTATATTGAAAAACCCAGGAAAATTGTTATACCAAATGTGTCGGAGTAAATCATTGTGATCTGGCTATTGATATGTTTTTCGAGCTGGAAAAATACATTAATACTATAAAAAATAGTAAAACATCAAGACTGTGTTATTCATTTGTTTCAATTGAGTTTGTTGGAAAAGTTACAACTATTCTTCACAGATGTTTCCGTTTTTTTTTTTAGTCCACTGTTGGTTCCGTACGCCTAATTCATCCTCTTCGACATTTCGCATTCCTTAGCAAAATGAAACTTATTTTTATTGATGAAGCCAATTAGCCTGTGTTAGTCCCAAAGTTCTTAAGAAACCCCAGTTGACTTACTTATCATACAATTTATATAAAGTGGCTACAGAAAAAGCACTTCCAACTCTTAGATCACTTTGACTGCTTGATTATTACTCGAACCAACTGCTCTTAACTTCGTTTCTTCTTTATCTGCAATGCTGCTAAGATGTTTCATTCCTTGTTCCCGTCAAATCATCTTTTTGTTTTCTTTGTTTATTTTTATCATTCTTGAGCAGTTATCAGCCCCTTTGCATCACATGAGAGTAAGTTCGTCTTGCTTCATTTTAAAACTTTTGACTTTTATTGCAAGTTTCCAATTTTTTTGTTTCAACACTGCATGACTGCATATCTATGCAGGTATGTTGTTTGCATACCTACAGGAGAACGAACCGTACTAACCAATAGAGTTGTGAGAGTTTAAATCTCCCCGTTAAGATAATATGATATTTTTTTAGGGTCTTAACTTTTTTCTTACCTATTCCAGGAGTAAAGGATAAAGAGTAGGTAGGTATATTACGGTAAACAAATGTGGAAATAAAAATAGAGCATACTCACTTATATCAACTATAGGAAGGTAAATAAAGGACGAGAAGGAATTGAAAAAAAAAATTCAACGGAACGGAAATTTATTTAATGAAAAGTAAACACAAACATTCTATTTTTTCTACGAGTCAAAAAAATTACTATGCCACAAAATAAGTATGTTTTGTTTTGTTTAGAGACTTCAATTTTGGTGCATTTGTGAAATGACTTCAGAAGCGTTGCCTTAAACCAACATAATTTCAGATATTCAAATGCCTTTAACTTGGTTGTTTTGTGAACTAAACATTTTGCTTTAAGTTGGAGTCACGTAACGGCATTATACTTTTTGTTCGAAACTCATGTAACTAAAGAAAACCTTAGCAAATTTACAAAATATTTTAGTGGATGTAAACTAGTTTGGGAAGCAGCAATAAGAGTTAATGTTAAAGGCAGAGCAAGTGGTGGTAGTGTCTTCGGGACTAAAACAGAACTATTAAAAAACTAAATTTTTGAAGAATATGAAGGAGTCACGATTGTTAACTGTTTTTTTTTTCACTATCAGAACAGCTTATTTCAAGCTTGTGAAACAATGTATCTTTTCTTCAAGAGTTTTTTCACCCTTAAGTACTCAGAAATATGTATCACTGTCATCATTTAGCGAGGTGTTAGTTGTTAGTAAGCAAAAATTAAGTCAAACACACTCATGACAACAGAGCTAAAATAATACAAAATTATTGATAAACATATACAAAAACAGATGTAGATAGCTACATATAGACGTAAAATTAATTACACAGGTCTGCAATGGTTTTCCTCTCTGAAATCTGAGTAACGTTTTCTATAGATTTTGATGTGCTGATTACGAGAAAAATAATGAAAAAAATCCATCACGTCAGGATTTTTTGATATAGAATATTGAAATTGTCTGAGCGCCAGCATTTTAAAATTTATAAAACGTCATTAAATTGATTTAGCTTAGTTTTTATTGCATTTAATTAGTGTAGAGGGACATAGATATCAATGCAAATCAGTAATTTGTTAACTACTACATAATGAGTATAAGTAATTCGTAATAAGCATGTCGAAAAAGGGGCATTTTGGCATAATTAAGTAATGAGCTCATTCACATACAGGGTGATCCATAATTCGTGTTACATACTTTGGAATGAGATTCTTGGTCATATTCTAAGAAAAAAATTGAGTTGAGAAACACTAAAGTCCGTTTTTCAAATTTAACATCACTTATTGGCAATTTAAGAAAAGGCTATTTTTGGTGTACCCAGACCTGTGTTAAATTCGATATCTCTGTCAATACTGATGATAGAGACCTAATCTTAGACTTATTTTTTTGTTAAAATAATGATCTTTAAAACTGCATTTAAATAAATAAAATTCTTTCAATATATACTTTTTTATTGCGAAAACTTGTGACTTTTTTCCTAAAAGGTACAGATAGAAACTGTACCTTTTTTTTGAAAAATCTGGAGGTGATGGAGAAAAACTAAGGACATATTCGTAATCAGCGTACCAAAATTCCTTAGAATCAGCTATCAAATTCCAGAGAGAAAGTTATGACCCTCATTTTGCAGGCCTGTGTTATTAAGCATGACAATTATAAAGATATAAGAAACATAAAAAAAAAACATAGTCAAGAGAGTGGAGCTCTGGTTCGAATTAAGGACTTTAACTTAGTTTTACTAATATGAAAATATTTTAAATTTGAGCTTAGGAGGTTCAAAACTTTTATCATTCGAGTACATAATATCATTTATCATTCAATCCATAATTAGTTCTATGATAAGGACAGTGAAGTAACTCCAAGTTGCGCAGTTGCTATGAGCCTCCCCGGTAGTTAAAACTTATGCATGTGAGCAAGTCAGGAGCATCAATTTGTCCTGTTATGAGCTGGTGAATAAAGACTAAATCATTATTTATTCGCCGATGCGAAAGCAGTTGCATATGCAAAAGTTGAATATGATGCTCATACGGTGGAAGGTCATAAGGATCAGTCCAAGGAAGTTCCTTGAGAGCAAATCTAATAAATCTTCGCTGTATACTTTCTATTCTTGAATTGTGGACTGCATAGTAAGGAGACCATATTTGAGAAGCATATTCTAGATGGAAAGAAGGACGTAGGGGTCCGTAAACTCCTTAGCCTATCTTTTAATAAAGCCTAGCATTGAATTTCCTTTACTAACAATGTAATTGATATGAGATGTAAATTTAAATTGGAATTAAAATAAACACGAAGGTCCTTAATATTGGACACCTTGCATAATATTTGATGAGAAATCGAGTAATTATGCAAAGCCGGTGTACGTTTTTTTGGAAAAGTTATACTTTGACATAAGCTTGGATTGAGAATCAGTCCATTTTTATCGCACCATGTAGCAAAATTTTCAACATCAGATTGTAAAATTAGACGATCGGCTGCGCAGTCTATTTTCTTGAATATTTTCATATCATATGCGAAGGTCAAAATTTCGCTCGATGACAAGCTAAAAGTGACGTCATAAATGGCTAGAATAAATAGGATAGGGCTAAGGTGACTACCTTGTGGTACTCCTGAGTGCTCCTTAAAAGAGTCTGAAAGAATGCTTCTAAATTTTACCACATATGATCTATCAGTAAGGTACGATCTGATCCAATCAACAAAGGTCGAAGGGAATCCATAAGCATTTAGTTTAAACAATATAATATCGTGAGATAGTTTATCGAAAGCCTTTGAAAAGTCAGTATATAACAAACTAACTCTTGCCCGCTTTCAAGCGCGTTTGAACATTTATGAAGGAAATATACAAGGTTTGTTACTGTTGATCTTTTCTGTACAAAACCATGCTGCTGTTTGCAAATTATATTTTTAATATCGAAAGTTAAGCTTTCACAAACAAGCTGCTCAAATAATTTGGGGATACACGAAAGCTTAGATATGGGTCTGTAGTTAAGGATATCTGATTACCTTTTTTAAATACAGGTGTAATAAAAGATTTTTTCCACAGTAAAAGGGAATCGACCAGAATCTACCGATAATGAAAACAAATAATGAAGGGGAAAAGCAATTTGGGACTTACACTTTTTTTAAATTATTGGAGGGATGCCATCAGGGCCAGCAGAGTAATCATCGTTCAAAAATGAAATATTGTGAAGGACTCTTTCTAGGATAATTGGAACATTACTAAAATTTACTTGAGGACATTTACGTAGAAACTCGAAGTAACTACGATCTATATCAACAATAGAATCAGAGAAGGAATTTCAAAAATGGTGAGCAAAGGCGTTGCAAATGTCGGATGTTTTTGTCAATGTGACATTACCATATGTAAAGTTATCCGAATCTTTCTTTGAATTGACAAAGTTACAGAAACATTTTGGATCAGCCCTCAATGAGTTGCCCATTCTGTGAACATAACTTGTGTACAGAGTTTTTGATAGTGATTTAAATTCATAAAAAAAAATGGGCACGACTGGGTCGCACGAACTTGCGATTGTGTTCTAAATACGATATCAAAATCTAAAGGCTGAGTTAAAGGTTTCGGTATTAGCTCTTCATAATATATTTTGTGGTACAGGGTTGCCAACTACACATTAATTATGAAAATTGAATTAAATCACGTAAAATAATGAAAAAATTAAATTAAATATTCCAAAGGTTTCAAGCAAAAATCTTAAAACGCCATTCTCTTTCAATCGCTAATACATATGAATGATGAAAATTTTATCAAAATCGTTGGAGCAGTTTTTCCAAAAAACGGTTTTTTATTTTTCACTTTTTTTTAAAAACTGTTTTTTAAAAGTCGAGTATGCAAAGTTTTAGATCTTAATAAGAGTTAATTTGACAAAAAATTTGAAAAAAATCAAAGTTACAGTTTTGAAGTTATTTCAAAATATCAAAATTTTTTAAAAATATTTTTAAAAATTTCCACAACTAAAATTTTTTTTAATATTGATATGCAGTCTTTTTGTTAAAGTTTACGACCTTTTAAATCCAAAGTTTCGTCAAGATCGTGTAAGCCATTAACGAGAAAGTCGGTTTTGAAAAAAATGGTACTATGAGAGGTACCGTTTTTAGGCTTTTTCCAAATTTTTTTTTTACATCATAAGAAAGAAAATCCAAAATTAGTAACTCACACCAAACTTTATCGAAATCGTTGGAGCCGTTTTCGAGAAAAATAAGTATTATCATATCGGTTGTATGGCAAGTACCGTTATTTCAAGACCTAGAGACTCAATTCCAAAAACCCCTCTGTAGACTGCTCCACAGACCCTAACTGCAAATTTTGAAGAAAATCGGTCTAATAGTTCAGGCTGTAGATCCATATACAGACAGACAGACAGACAGACAGACAGACAGACAGACAGACAGACAGAATTGCAGGACCCACTTTTTACTTGCGATTATAGGTACTATAAGGCAAGTCTTGCAATCGTGCCGGAAAAAAATTTTGAGATAACAATTAAACATGACATTACATGACATATCATAGAGAATACAAAAAAAGTTGGTCCTGCAATTCTGTCTGTCTGTCTGTCTGTCTGTCTGTCTGTCTGTCTGTCTGTCTGTCTGTGTGTCTGTCTGTCTGGATGTATATGATTCTACAGCCTGAACCGCTGGACCGATTTTCTTAAAATTTTGCAGTTAGGGTATGTGGGGTAGCCTACAGAGGGGTTTTTGGAATTGAGTCTCTAGGTCTTGAAATAACGGTACCTGCCATACAACCGATATGATAATACCTATTTTTCTCGAAAACGGCTCCAACGATTTCAATAAAATTTTGTGTGTAGAATTAATTTTCGATTGTATTTCTCATGATGTAAAAAAAAATTTTGGACAAGTTTAAAAACGGTACCTCCCATAGTACCGTTTTTTTCAAAACCGACTTTCTCGTTAATGGCTTGCACGATGTTTACGAAATTTTGTATTTTAGAATTTTAAGTTGTTTAAGGAAAACTGCATAACAAGATTTGAAAAATTTTAATTTTTGAAATTTTTAAAAAAAATTTAAAAAAATTTAGATTTTTTGAAATAACTTCAAAACCATAACTTAGATTTTTCTCAAATTTTTTGTCAAATTAACTTTTGCTAAGATCTTAAATTTTGCATACTTGAATTTTACAAAACTTTAAAAAAAAAAAAATGTAAAATAAAAAACCGTTATTTTCAAAACTGGTCCAACGATTTTGATAAAATTTTTAGCGTTTATATGTATTAGAAATTGCAAAAGAATGGCGTTCTTAGATTTTCGCTTGAGACCTTTGGAATATTTAATTGAATTTTTTTCAATATTTTTCGTGATTTAATAAAATTTTCCTCATTAATGTATAGTTGGCAACCCTGTACCACCAAATATATTATTAAGAGCGAACACCAAAACCTTTTACTCAGCCCTAAGATTTTGATATCGTATTTAGAACACAATCGCAAGTTCGTGCGACCCAGTCGTGCCCATTTTTTCGTATTCCCTATCATCGTAATGTCATATTTAATTGTTATCTCAAATTTTTTTTTCTGCACGATTGCAAGACTTGCCTTATAGTACCTATAATCGCAAGTAAAAAAAAAGATGTAAGAAAGGTGATCAGATTCAGAACGCGTTTTAATGTTAACTGTTACGAGAAAATATATGTGCATTATTCTATATAAACTACAACAAATGCTACAGTTGTATGATTGCCTAGTTCTTAATGGATGTTCGAACTGTGATAACGATGGTAAATTCACTTTTTATTCACTATTGCGCGGCAAATAACAATTGGATTAATCTAATATCAAAATTAGAGGTGCAGCACCAAAACTTCTCCGACCACAGTACTGTCGTTTGGACCAGTCAAAATTCTAATCAAGAAAAAAATCTGAAACTTATCCCTAGATTGAAATGGAAGCAGGAAATGCTGAGAAGTTCCAACAAAATGTAGATCACCATCTATATCAACGCTAAATGTATGCTATGAGTCAACTGAAGTAAAACCAACCTATGCGTTGCATAATAAACTCAACATCATTTACGGCTCCTAATAGAACCTTAAAGTTCAAGCAAATGCGGGATTCCAACTGTCAAGCTTTAAAAGAATTGTATGTTGAAGCAAACTTTCGGTACAAACAAATGTGCATGGAAAAAAAATGCATATGAAAATAACCATACAAAAAATAAGTCATACAAAAAGTTCTAAGGAATTCTGGAAGATTACAAGGGAGATAAATGGATCAAATTTCGCGATAGGCATAGGACTAACTGCTGAAGTCCTAGCAGTGCACTTCAAAAACCTTTTTTATGGCAAATCGATACTGAGCTACCAATTTGCGGAACCTTTGGTAACCAATGAGAGCTTGGACCAAGAAATCACAGTTCCTGAAATACTTTCTGTTCTTCAGAGAGCGAAAAATGAAAAATCCCCGGATGTGGATGGAATCACATACGAATTTTTCAAGAACGCTCCCCCGAGCTTTATCAACCAATTGAAGATCTTATTCCACAAAGAATTCCAAAAGATCAGTGATCTTCCCGATTCATAAAAACGGAGATATGTACGAGGTTGAAAACTACTGAGGAATCTCATTTATGAATGTCCTGGCGAAATTGTTTTGCGGAGTTCTTGCAGCCAGGTTGGAATTGTAAGCTGATGCCCACAATACCCTTACTGAATTTCAACCTGGTTTTAGGAAAAACTATTCAACCAACAACCACTAATCACATTTATACAATATCTTCAATTGTCAAAGCTTTTCAAGCTAGAAACAAAAAAGTATTTGCATTCCCTGTTGATTTCAAATCAGCCTTTGACCTGATAAATCGGAATGCCGTGTTTAATAAGTTTTATTTCAAATGAATTTATACACGTAATAAAGGAAATGTATTTCAATTCACAAGCTGCTGTCTGAGATGGGTCAGATTATTCAAAATGGTTCCCAATGGATAATGGTGTCAAGCAAGGATGTCTCCTCAGTGCTCTTTTGTTCACATTATTCATTAATGATATAGTGAATTATCTTCCTGGTGGAATTCAGATTTCCGGAATGTCAATAAATGTACTGCTATATGCCGATGATTTGGTTTTATTGTCAGAATCAGCCGATGTACTTCAACTGATGATAAACAGTCTATCAGCGTATTGCTGCAAATGGGATCTTGTGATTAATACTAGCAAGTCTAAGATTATGATGTTTTCAAGATTTTCTAGGAGCCAGAGCCGTTATATAATTGGTACTACAATGGTAACCTTCTAGAAATAATTCGCGAATATAGGTATTTAGGAGTGAAACTTAATACGAAGCTGGACTTTATCGATTATTTAATTGAGAAAACAAACTTATTCCGAGTTCCACTTTCTGCAAAATACAAAATATTCGACGCTATTGTGAAGTCTACACTTTGTTATGCTGCTCAAGGGTATGGACTATGGAGTACGAAGCGATCGAGAAATTCCACTTAAAAAATCTTTTTAACCAACCTGCCTCTTCAAACCCCGAGCTATGCGTTATCGCTACATAGAAACAGGACTTCCTAAACTTATTATTAGTACATTGAAGACCCAAGCGGACTATATCGTAAAAGTTTTTGATCAACCAGGCGAACGACTGTGCAAAAAAATGCTTCGATACGAAACATGGAAGAAACTTGGTTGGAAGAAACTTGGTTGATTTGAAAGAGCAGCTCTATCGCATTATTGGAAACTATGAAAACTCTATGCGTGATGGATTTAAGGCTAGCACTCGCCAGTCCCTTAGTAGATTCCTGTACTCCCAACTCAATTTGAGCTTAAATCAAGCAAATTACTTCAATGACTCATTGAGCTACAACGCAATCTCCCTAATATTCAAAGCAAGATGTGAACTCTTAGGACTCAACGGAGCACCTTACAATGGAAGTTTTAACCAATTCTGCTCTTTATGCAATCTCAAATCCAAAGAAGACTGCTTTCATTTCATAAGTACATATATGTCCAGTTTTTGCATCTTAACGCGTATCATATTATGGAAAAAGATTGCTAACAATGCATGAAACAACAAAACTTTTGAACGAAACGAACTGGAAAACTCTCGCATCATTCCCGAAAGAAATATCCAAGTATAGGATGTTGCTAATATCAGAATATGAATAGTTACCTATACTTTTTTATTATTTTGTAATGAAAAGAATCTTTTATATACATTAATTCAAAATTGCTAACCGAACTGACGGCAAGACCATAGCTTAAAATTCATTCAAATTGTTAACAAATGTATCAAAACATAGAATCAATAAATGAATACTTACTTACTTACATCTCAATGTAATGTACCATAAATGGGTTATTCATCGTGTTCCTTTAATCTCAGATTTCTAAACTTAGTCAAGGGATGTACTCATAATTCGTCAATTCGCTGTTGTTGGTTGACCCAAAAGCTCAAAAAAGTTATTTCTTAACGAATCATTCAAAATTTGCAGTTAAAAAAATCCAAATGTGATAAATTTAATGAAAAACTCCCTCATCTCTAGTTCAAGTTGACTCTTTGGCTGGTTTCCAATTTCTCAAATTTCTTTCTTTCAAAACACCGCATCGAAAAATTTCAAACTCCAAAACATTCGTGGCCGCAACGGACGAAACGGATTATATGGGCCACGGCCTTTACTTCAAAAACGCATAAATGACAGCCTCTTCCTTCAAACATTGTTTCGACGATTCAAAGCTCTCCGAAAGCACTACAGGACATTTTCTATCCGTCTAACTCTATTTTTATATGAACGCATTGGGCAGTCTAGTCATACACGCAATAAATCCCGCTGTGAAATATGTTTGCCTCAAACTCTCTTTTATTTTGCCAGACTTCATTATTCGTTATACATAATCAAATTAAGAAAAGAACAGAGATAGAGATTAGAGAGAGAAAGAGAGCAGCCAATATTACCCAGTACCCACTGAAAGAAGAAACCGAATTACCCAAACAAACGACACGAAATTGTTCTCATAGTTTGTCCACCAAACCTCTACATTAAACCAACTTGTTGCATGCCATTCATCTAGACAAGTACCTTAACATAAATAAAATATCACTAATTTATCAAGTTAATGAGTAAAGTTTGGTTTGCAAGGATAAACCGACCAATCTGCCCCAAGCAAGAATTTTGTTGAGAGTAGTTTTCTATGCCATACACCACATGACCGCAGGACATTATTTAATGAACTCAAAAAGAGGAAGGATTATATCCAGGACACAAAGCTCTTGTATTTTACTAATCTCGGTAAGTATTGTTCCCAGTGAAAACAAAAACGCGGAAGGAGAAAAGCGAACTCAACATTTCTGGTCTTCTGCAGCTGAATGTTACGATTTTTCTTTGATGGGACCAAATGAAAAGCTTTTTAGAAAATAATTCAAAAACGCTAGAGCAAAGCGCATTGTTTGTACTTTGTGATCGTGCCCCCATTAGAAAGTAAAATTGCACTTGAAAAGTGTGCTTCTATGAAATAACACACCGCGCCACACGAATGCTTCCACACAAACACCGCCAAACATTAGAGGGTAAACCGTAAACCACTCTCAAATGAAATAGAATAGCACCTGCTTGCATTGCCAGGACGTGGTAAAATATGGGTCGCGCGCGTAACACTAAACAATAGCACTTCATAAATTAACGCAGAATTAAATGGTAAAATGTATTTACCTTCCTTGCGAGGCACTTTATTTCGCATTTGCCCGGGAACTTTATTTATTTATTTTTTTCATAACTTTTTCAAATTGGATTTCACATAGCTACCTTAATGAGTAGTGTAGGTACTTTCAACCTAGTTTCCCTGTAGACTATGCCATTGTTATAAAGAAAAATAGCCACATAATGGGCTTTGTAATTGTAATGCGGTGTGTGAACGCAGCAAAGGCCTGTTTCCGAATTAAAATTGAAGCATTCAAAGTCTGAAGCGAAGGTTATAGCAGCTACCTATGTGATTTAAGTTAAACGACCTCTTGATTGACTCGTTAAATTTATTTTTGCTGTTTGTGTCAAAAGCTTAGGTTAGAATATTTGAAGAAATTAGTTTTTCTATATGTTTTTTTTTTTTCGTTGGACATTGCAGACTTACTAGCTGATCAGACGAGATTCGTACTTTTTTAATTTTATTTTATTATATTTCATTTATCTACAAGCAATTTTACAGCTAACAGATATAACACTCCAAGAATAAATCATTAAAGTATAAATAACTACAATAAATCAGTCTTAAATTTACTTCGTCTAAGGATCGAAAAATCAATTTCTGAAGGCACTTCCTATACATCTTGATTGCCGATCATTACATCCATAAATTATTCTATGCATTTTTTGAAATAGGAAAATTCTTGTTCTCGCGGACCTGGCAGGCACATGAATAGGTAATAGAGCAAGGAGTGTTGGAGACTTCATGCAGTAGCATAGTAAATCTCTTATGAGCACTACACGATGGATTTTTCTTCTTGATTTTAATGATTTAATTCCAAGCAACAGGCACCTAGCTTTGTAATGAGGACAAAAACCCCAGCTCATTTCGTTGAAAGTGTATTTTGTAAATCTTCTTTCAACCGATTCTATACCCTGTCAGAATTAACTTTAAACGCGGAACTCCAGATGACATCAGCGTATTCCACAAGCGATCTGACAAGAGATGTAAACAAAGATAATAAAACATAAGGATCTCGAAAGTCTTTGCCATTTCGTTTTATGAATCCAACTAACGAGTTAGCTTTGGGTACTAAGAAATTGATGTTTTTAAAATCTAGTGAGGCGTCAAAAATAACAACTTAGTCCTTAATGTTTGAGACACGATCTAAGACATTAGATTCAATTGTGTAATTGAACCGGAAACTGGTACATTTTCGAGTAAATGAAGTAATGTTACACTTTTTTAATATTAAGTTTCAAGCAATGTTCGTGACACCATTGTGAGAGAGAGTCAAGGTCAGATTGAATCAATTGACAATCACCTAAGATCACCTTGAGATCGTCCGCATATAACAAACACCTAGAATATTTGAATGCAGATATAATGTCATTGATAAAAATTATGAAGAACAATGGACCGAAGTGGCTACCTTGGGGTATACCCGATGTACACTGAATTGAATGGGAAAGAACTTTCAATTTTAGTCTGTTGTTTTCTACAAGAAAGGTACTAGGATATCCAATGAAGGAGCTTAGAATGAAATCCAAACATCTCAAGTTTAGCAAGGAGTATTTGGTGGTTTACAGAATCGAACGCCTTACTAAAGTCCGTGTATACCGCGTCGGCTTGAAAAAGACTTTCCATAGCATTAGTACAAAACTTTAATTTAATTTTGGTGGGGGCAAAACCCCCATTTATTAGGCTTAATACAAGCTATTAACTTACAAACTAAGAAACTTAATAGCTAAGACTTACAAACTAAATGGAGGGCTTTGGAGACAAAGTTTAAGGAATGGAGTACAAGCTATTGATTTACAAACTAAGAAACTTAATAGCTAAGACCTACTAAGTAATTGGAGGGCTTAGGAGACGAAGTTTTAGGCAGGGAGTACTCATATAGAAGTCAAAGCAAGAGGAGTGGGAGTTGACATTCCTCAGCATTCGGGAGATGGGTTCATTGGAGCCATAAGAGGTTCGATGGGTGGGAAGATAGAAGAGACGGGGGTTCCGGGTGTTATGAGGGTTAGTATTTAGAAAAATGGATTCGGTAAGGGCTGGACAGTCAATGGTACCTGTGAGGATTCGGTGAATGAAGAGAATGTCAAATATTTCTCTTCGATCTTTCAGCGTATTTAGGTTTAGGAGTTTGATTCGGTCTTGATAAGGGGGTAATATCAGGGGATTACTCCAATTAAGACCTCGAAGAGCAAAACGGAGGAAACGGCGTTGAATGCTCTCAATTCTGGCAATGTGCACTTGTTGGAAAGGCGACCAGATCATTTCAATATCGTTAATACTGAGAATGAAGAGGAGAGGGCCTAAATGGCTGCCTTGGGGAACACCGGATGTAGCTAGAAAGCGGCTGGATACGGCGGATCTGAACCGAACGCTGTAAAAACGGTTTTCTAAATAAGAGAAGTAAGATATGCCAGATTTGTTATACAGTAGATCTACCAGATACAAAACTATACTTCCGATAAATATTCGCTTGTGAGGAAATCTAGTTTATTTCTTATGCTTTCAAATAATTTGGGAATTGCAGAGAGTTTGCAAACACCTCTACAATTTTTAACATTACTTTTTGATCCCGATTTATGGAAAGAAACTAAATAAGAAAGTTTCCATTCTTCGATGAAGATTCCTCTTTAAACAGACCTATAAAATATCAAATGTAAGGGAGTGCAAATAGAGTTACAACGTTCCTTAAGCACTATGGCAGGAATGCCGTCGGGGTAAGAGCTAGAATAAGATTTGAGAGAAAAAAGTGCTGTATTAACTTCTTCGAAACTGAACTGAATGGATCCAATATTAATGCTACTGTTCAATTGTATGAGTGAACTTTTATAAAATCTAGATGCGGAATAAACCGATTAAAAGAAGTTAGCAAATAATTCGACTGTTGAATCTAAGTCCGGATTTGACGCCACTGTAATGCATAATAGTACTTGGAAACTCTCCTGATTTTCTTTTTTGAAATTCATAAAAGACCAGAAAGATTTCGAATTGTTTTTG
This sequence comes from Melanostoma mellinum, assembly GCA_914767635.1. Classification (NCBI taxonomy): domain Eukaryota; kingdom Metazoa; phylum Arthropoda; class Insecta; order Diptera; family Syrphidae; genus Melanostoma; species Melanostoma mellinum. Next base: position 71,589,815 of record OU612058.1, on the reverse strand, counting down.
ATATTGTTTTCAATATGTAGAATATAAGCTCTATAGAGAAACTTGCTAAGAACCACAAAATCTTTGCGTAACTTACTAAAGCGTACGTAATCAGGTTTACTTTTAGATCTACTATATTTTACGTATGCTTTTCGTAAATCGAGTTTTTTTTAAATCGAGGAGTTGTGTATTAATCCAAGGTGAATTCAAGGACTTCTTTTTGGCAAAAACCAGTATATAGTTTGTGACGATGCGTCACATTTTTTTTTGCCACCGCCGAACCGCAGACACATCTCACCCTACGAGCCGTACCAGATAATCACAATGCCATAAGCAAGACATGGGCACTGAGGAATAAACTACGCAGCCAAGTGAAAGCATGCGCCACAACACAATAAACACCAAAGACCTATTGTGGGCGCATAGACATTATTCAATTGGTGCACATCACGTCTGCGGCTCCATACAAAAATTAATTCAACCCAGCAGCGACAAGCACTCTGCCATCTGCGATGGAATTAATTTTTCTCATGGGCGGTGGTATGTAAACAACGATAGGAAAGCGTGTGGTTGGGTGAAACAATGCAAATATTTCACTTATTCAGTACACCTCACACTCACTTGTGGTGCAAAATATTATTAGTAGAAGTGAAATTTGTATGAAAAATCAGAGAAGAAATTACCACTGTTAATTGTGGGAATACCACTTTAATAATATTGTTTTCACTTCTCCTTTCCTACTGCGAACCTGGAATTATTCGGTCGGTGATCTTAAGGGTCCCCCAAATATTTTCCCAATTATCTTTTCGAATTTCTCAACGGTGATCTTGAGGGTCCTATTGTTACATTCCCTGTCTACTCCTCGCCGAATTTGAATTTCTCAATGGTGATCTTAAGGGTCCCATTGCTAAATTCCTTGTCTACTCCTCGCCGAATTTGAATTTCTCAACGTTGATTTTAAGGGTCCCATTGTTAAATTCCCTTTCTACTTCTCGCCGAATTTTTCTACCAGTGCTCTCAAGGCCTCAATGGGCCCACTAGGTCAATTTACCATCTGTGGTTTTTGCGATAGCCACTCCGTCCCCCTGTTTACGTCAAGAAGCGGTGCGCCATAATCTGCGCAACGTTCTTAATATTAAAACTTATTTCTTTCCAGGAGCGGATTCAGTCTTAAGGTGAAGTAACCAAACAAGGCCAGTAACATCCCAGGACGTTCAAACCGACCTCCATCGATCTAAAAGAACTCAGAGGCCGTAATCAGAACATTTACCGCCCCGACCGTGCCAGACGCTGGGAGATTACATACCTCGCCCGACAACATATTTGAACACTTTTTGTAAAGATTTGTTAACTAAATTAATTACTCAATCATTAAAAACTATTATAATTCGTATTTGCCGTGTCTCGCCTCGTTATTTAGAAGTTGGATTAAAGCAGCCCGAGTCTTCGAGCTTCCTTGGGAAAAACCTTGGGTCCGCTGAGTTTTGCCCCAGCCAAAGACAAAGAAGCCTCACAAGTTATCAAAACCCAAAAATATGATTTCAGTGAAGCGATGATACATATTTTGTAGATCAAGACATACAAATTCAGTTCGCAAGTCAGTATTGCAGAGATAGTCATTTAGACCGGTAAAATTAGCTTTAGAGAAATGATACGATTTTAAATCCTGTATTATATTTTTTGATACATATGTATAAAACTCTATTTCAAAGAACAATTTCGTGTGATGAATAGAATCATTCAGCAGGGAAAAGGGAACATTATATAAATTTACTCTTACTTAGATCTTCACAACACATGAACACTAAATCCAATATCCAAAAGAAGAATAATTTTTATCAGGCGACATGTTAAAATTCCTTATGTTGATGTTTGATAAATTTGCAGTTGATGGAAGCTTTTTTGAAATATAATTTTGTATCAGATCCACAGAAGTGGTTTGCGGAAGCCGAGAAATAAAAATTCTCTTGGCATGTGCCAAGACTATGAGTTCTTCTATGCAAGATACGTTTAACGATGGATTATTATCAGTGTGTGGTAATGCTTACGTGTTAGAAAACCCTCATCCACATTTGAAGCTTTGGGGTATCTATTGGTTTACAGCAATTAATCCACTGGAAAGATCACACAAGGGGGTTGAGGGACTTACGTGCACTTACGAGTTACGACTACTAAATAGTCAGTGAATTTCGTGTAATTTGAAGTTGAATATAAACAACAAAATAGTTACAATTACGCGTTTTATTGCTTGTAAAGGGTGTTTTTTAGTGGTCTAGAACTTCGAATTGAAATAAAACACAAAAATCGTTTTAATGTCTATTTTTTTCGTAAAGGATAATTTCTTGTCATTGATGTCTAAAAATGATTTTGTGCATGTGGCCGACGCGGCTGGCTAGATGTCTAATTTTTAACCACTTTTTGAGTTTTGAGGCCGTATGTCGTCAAATTTTGGCTTCCAAGCCCCCTAACGTTTCTAGTTTGTTGACATAGACGAGCGACTCCACATATCTCCAAAGAAAATAATCCAATGGTTTCAAATCACACGATCTTGGTGGCCAGTCGACAGGTCCATTCCGCGAAATTACCGCTCATCGAATGCTTTCTCATATAAATCGATTGTGACATGGGCTGTGTGGCATGTAGCGCTGTCTTGTTGGAACCACATCTCATTCACATTCACGCCATCTAATTCGGGATCAAAAAAGTCGGCCTCCATTTACGGGTAACTGGCTCGTCAGCATTATTTTGGACGAAGTATTGCCCAACAATTCCACCAGCCAAAAAAGCACACCAGCAGTCAGTTTAAGTGAGTTTAATGGCGTCTCAAGTTACTCCTGTGGATTCTCCTTTCTCCAAATGCGGCAATTTTGTTTGTTCACGTAACCATTCAACCAATCAATATAATCAAGACGCATTGCAAGGTCTCGCATCTTTTATTCTTGCAAAAGCTGGATCTTGTAAGGTCGTAAGCCAAAATCTTTGCGCACTATTTGACGTCTCTGTGGATGCGTATTCACATAAGGCAAACGTAGTGCGAAACGATCCATGGCTAGCCGAATTTATTGCTCTGATCGACGATTATGCTGACCATAAAATGAACGGAGCTTGCGGTAAACTTTGCGATTTTAACCATTATTTTTGAAATATTTGCGAATGAACGAGTTGCAAGCGTTGTTATTTTGTCAAAATAAATAGGATTAAAATTGGCCGATTTATTTTTTTTTAAAACCAACCACTAAATAAAACACTCGATATAAGATTTGTTATTAGCCTTAGTAAGAAGTGACAAGGTTTTCAAAAGAGAACATGGGCCCGGGGGTATAAATCACGGGTCCATAATAGTAAGACATTTTTTTCATTACAAAAGTTGAGTTTTGTCAATTTATATTTACATATTTAGTAGGGTGCTTTTTTCGACTACTTTTTTGCACTCCCATCCCGAAATTTTGTGGAAAATACTTAAACAAATTCCCTCAAAATTTAAGCTTTTAATATTAACATTTAGTACTCGTCCGAAGCATGCAAAGATTTTCCGTATAAAATACACATAAGCTTAAACTTTTTTTTTTAATTCAACTATGTTCAAAGGCATTTTATGGTATCTAGACTATACCTAAACGATCTTACGGTATTAAGATTATTTGAAAATTTTTAAGAACTTCATTAAATAATTATTCGTATTTTGGATTGTCTGATAGATCTGAATGAATATCTGGTTCAACATCGGAACGAGAATACAGGTAAAAGTTATGAAAAACTTTATTAAGTCAAAAATGTCAGCAAGATCCTACTTATTTGAATGGGTTTATTGTATGCAACATCAACGCCACTTGTTGTTACTTTGTCAATTTTTCTTTTCTTATATTTCAAAATTTAAATATCCTCGTATATCTAAACTAAACTGGTTGTCGTAGAAAGCTACTTTTGCCTGACCGAAGCTACTCACCTGATAGCTTTTTTAACACAACCACCTGTAACGCTACTATTTTTCAATATCGAAGATTCGAAGAAGGTCGGCCATTTTTTATTATCGAAGAGAAGAACGAGAAAAGAAAGGTAGAACACAGTCACCTGGGAAGAGGGAAACATCCATTGGAAAAGGCAGCACGATAGCAAAAAAATACATTTTAAAAATCATTTAATTAACCAAATCATTTCAATCAACCAAGTCATTTTCAAATTTGTTTTTATACAATAACAAATTGTGGTAATTCTTTAATTGTTTTTGTTTTGGCTTTTTCTCATTATTGAGTTCACGACACTGTACTGGTTTTATACACTATATAATACCTATATTGTGTATCTAAACGCCGTTTAAGGGGCGCGGCTAGTTTCTCATTTCGATAGGTGAACATCTCAAAAGTGATGTCCTAAAACATTGGAAAGATATCTTGGATATTTTGAATGGCAATGGGCGCTCGAACTCCTGCTCTGAAAAATTTAAACGTGTTTTTCTCAAAACTGCATTTTTCAAATTTGCCGCAGTTGTAACTCACGCAAATATTATTGAATCGTATTGAAATCTTAATGCCCCGGCCCTTTCCGGTGTTTTGACAGATATTAATAAGTCAAGAGAAACTAGAAATCAGTCTATGAGTCAACTTCAGCTCTTTATGAAATTTTTCACAGTTAGAGTTTTTCTGAGGTTGTGTATGTAGAACTTTGTAAAGTTTTCATAAAAAAAACTTCTGAAGAACGGTGGATTTAGCAATTTTGAGTACGAATTATGAGTAAGTGGAGATACTTTGTACTTTCGGAGATACTCTCCTTTAGATCATAACAAGTTTTTTAGAAAAATAGCTCTTATTAGTAAAAGCAAAATAAAATTGAAGCAAATATAAATACATTCCTAAATCTAAAGTTGTATTTATATTTACAAGATTCTGTTCAAAGTCGCTGATGACTCGAATTACAACTTTCCAGCTTGCCACTCAAATTTTGATGTGGTTCTCAGCAGGTCACAGCGATGTGATTTGTAACATTTTTGCCAGAATCGGGCTGTAAGACTAGTATGCAGTTATATGTGAATTTTTCTTCATCTTTTATTAATACACTAAGTTGGACATCAAACTAATTTGTCAAAAACTTGCCTCAATCGCAAGCTTTGCTAAGTAAAAAAAAATTCAAATAACTGCAATTAAATGTACGCAAGTGTTTATTGATAATTGCACAAATTCACTAACAATTGCGGAGCAATCTACTACGTTTTGGAACATTCAGAATGCCTTCATTTCCATTTCCACACAGTTTCCTGAAGAGAAACGAAATATATATTTGATCAAACAAATACAAAATGCAAATGTTTTGAAAATTCTCAATGAGCTTCTTTGAAAAGCCATGTGTCGCTGTGGATGAGTCCCAATAGGAAAATATCGACGAATGGGTCGATTTATTGAAAATTCGTGCGAATAAAACGATTTTTTTTCTCCTTCTCCTTCTTTCCAAAAAAATTGTCGGTATTGATTTGTTGTCGATTGGTTGAATTATGTAATAATTTTTGTCAATTTGTTTGACGAAATTTGGACATCTTTTTTTAAATTGCGGCCATTTTCTCAATTTCCAATTTTTCACTCCAATTATAGATAATGGCTGTATGGGAAAAAGGTATACTTTAACGCCATTTTTTTACTTTCTTGTAACATACCAGAAAAATTCAAAAAACACTAGCCGAGCCCCTTAAAAGCTTCTTTGTCAGTGTCTTATTTGCGCCACATAAATTTATCTGTATTTGCATTTGCAGTTGAGAGACCGTCAAGGTCAGTACCTGACTTCGTCTTCCTATAGGATTCGGTGTAGACACAAAAAATAACATCAACGGAAATCAAACGCAGAATTTCTCTTGCCAATCGCTGCTACTGTAGACTCAGAAGACTACTGAGAAATGCTCTCTAGAAAAACCAAGCTGGTCCTTTATAGGGCCTTGAACACCCCATTCCTCTTTCATGTCCCAGAAGCATAGACCTTTTCTAAAGCGGATGAAGATGAAGGTCGTTTTGAAAGACAAATATCCCCACTGAGCTTTGGTCACGTATATAAAGAAGATGTTTAAAGAAGAATATTCAATAACGAACTATATGTGTGTGCTGCTACTTGTGTATTCTTAGAAGAGATTGCATCGTGATGACTGCCTAACATCGATGGACGGAACTTCGTCATATAGAGCGGATGAACATCAATGCTCTCGCTAGACGGATTTATCGAAAGCTGTTGCTGGGAAATTACGGAACTCCGACCTCATTTAAGGTGGCGCAATCATTTGGAGGAAGATCGCAATCGACTTAGAGTGCGAAACTGGAGAGACCTTCTCCGAAATAGAAATTGTTGGCGAATTATGTTGGTTAAGGCCCAGGGCACCCTTAACTTTAAGGCCCCTAAGTAAGTTAGTAGTTCAGTATGGACGCATCTATGAGATCATTTGCGCAGTAATATGAGCGTACTACTCCTACAATAAAATCAGGGAAGAAGGCTAAAAAAGAATATAGGCAAACGCTTGACTTAGAATCTACCTATCCTCAACTTTCGAAGCAAAGCACATAAAGAAAGTGGTAGTGAAAGATCTCATACCAAGTTCACCCGACAAAACATTCAAGGCTTACTTTCACAGTTGCTTATTTTATGCTTATGCATCATTTCTTCACCTGTACATATTAAACGCAAAGCAGTTCGGTTATTTACTTTTATTTCGAAGATTTATTGCAATGTAGCTACTACCTTCCTGTTGTTGCTTCCTTTCTGTTAATAAAAACATTTTTTCTTCTATTTACTTCGATGTCGAAAATGGAACATAATATAATATGCGCTACCGTCAAACTTATAACCAACAGCACGTCGTTTTTCTTTGCATGGTCTTGTTTTGAGTTACTCATACGCGTAAATACCGTTCTTTTCCTTCTTGCAGTAGGTAAACTGCAAACATTATTAAATTTCCCAAAAATTGCTGAATTGCTTGCGTGCTACGCAAACGGTTGAGTTTCTTTGTTTAGCAAGCTCCAGCCGAGAGCATCAGCATCAACATGAGTTGAAACAGAATTTTGAGGAAAAAAAAGACCTTCGAGTTACGATGACAGTCCTGTCGACGATTTTGTTCCTCTGCATCGGCCATAAAAGAAAATTGAATTTTCCCACTCCCTGGCTTGAACAAGTTTTTCAGTCTCTTTTGTTTTTTTGGTTTGTTTATTTTTCAGCAGCAGACGTCCATTATTTTTTTTTTTCGTGAAATGAATGTGCGTGGAATAAATATGAAAGGAAAAATCATTTGTTATGCAAACACCTACACATCATACGTAGGTAGGTATCACCCTAACACTATACAAACATAAACGGATTGAAGCAGACTGATTGTGTTTCGCATTGTCGCATGGCATCACCAAACCTTGTATTACATCTTGTTTAAAGACTGTCAGAAAAAATTGGTAGGCATAAGAGTTTCCAGCGTCGGTTTCGTCTTCGTAATCGACGTCGACATCGTTGCATTACTGAGGCTGAGGCTTCCAAGAACTGGTATCGTTTAAGATTAAAATTTATTTTTTCACCCACAGGCTTATTCCGCCTTTGGTGTTTCTCAGTGGTTGAAAGCAATTTGCATCAAATTTTCTGATGAGATTTGGGTTTTATGCTCTCAGCAGGTAGCTGTTTTGTGTTTGACAGAATGAACCTGGCAAGGTTGTTGTAAATTTGAATACAAGATAATAATTTTCTTACAAAAAATGAAGAAAATGAGAGAAAAAAAACAAACATGTGTTAAGGTTAAGGAGTGCTTTTAAAAATAAATTGCAACCCAGAACACTCTTTTAAGGATATCAAAGGACGTATATACATCTATGTGCGAGGTGCCATTACGTGGCCAGATAAAATAGCTCAGTGCCACCAAAGCGACATTATGGTAATCTGCTGTTGGGAAAAGTCTAAGCCTCTGTTAGGAAAATCTAATTTCTATCTTAGCTTTAACATCTTTTACACAAATAGCTCACTGAACAAATCGTTGGTATGAAATAGAAAAGTAGAAAAGTGAAGAGAAAAGTCTGCTTGCGCATCAAAGTGAATAAAAAAATTTTAGAATAGAATTAAGCACAAAATAAGACTCGGCAATCATTTGTTAGATAATGAACATTTCACGTTTACTGAAAATGATTATCTGATTGGCCAAGTGTGATAAAAATTTAATATCCTCAAGAAAATTGATTTGGGTACTTTTTTTCTTCATTTTTCAGAGTTCATATTTTCTCTATTTACACATTTAATTAATTAGATATCCTAGGGAATAAATATTTACAGTAACGACTTATAATATCACCGCAGGGTCTTCCCACTTGCCGTAAGAGACAACTGAAGGAATAATCACATCTGGAGAATTAACATCAATGGAGCCTTGTGGCACGCGTATACCTAAGTGCTTTCCCACAAATGTTAATGCAGGCCCTTGGGCCTACACGAATGTAGTTGGCCGGTTTATTGAAATACAGATTATTGTTGTGTGTTGGAAGTATGAAGCTTCGAAAAGAAAGAGATGATGAGAAGGAGGCCAGTATACACTTTGTGTGTCCAAGAAACGTAATGGCAGGATCCTGAAAACAGGGCCAATTTTCCTGATGTAAGGACAAAAGCCCATACAAAGTTCTGTCAATGTAAGAACGGAATCGATATGTCGCTGAGGAAGAGTTGTCTCAAACTGGATATGGGTACGTATCTACCGTGTCCATCATACATAACCGACAAATTGTTATTTAAAGCTGTGGTGGAAATGAAACACAAATTAACTACTAACAAATCGGAAAAATTGGTAAAGGGTGAAACTTTAGCCTAGGAACCAACTATTTCTTCTGCCTATAAACTTTTTCATAAAAGTGGTGAAGAAAGAAGAAGAAAGAGTGCACCCAATTACAAGGAAAGAGTATGGAGGATATGTATGGGGAGCTGGAAGGAATTTCCTCCACGGCTGGTAATGCAAACCGAGTTAGGTATCAGGAAATATGACAAAACATCTTGAATAAAAGGTCAAAGATCTTCGAAATGAATGTTTAAAAAAGGGCAACTGCTCGTGAAATTTACTAGCCGTAGTTCAGTGACAATGTTCAAAGAACTTTTTTTTATAACTCACGCGCACTTCGAGGGGCTGTGAGGCTGTGACTATCTTTATAATGTTGGAAAATACAGTAAGGGTGTTAGGAAATAAGGAAAGGATGAGAAAGGAGATGACGATGTACATTTTTCTTGAATTTTTGTTCACTTTAATGCGTAGAGTGTGGTACCCTTGGTGTGATGGATAGCATGTCCGCCTGTTAATCCAGAGGTTCGAGTTTGAATCCCAACAGAGGCAAAAATGCTTTTTCCACGGGTATCGCCTTTCACGAGGAACTGACAAGTCCTCCGTTTGTATTCGTTGCCATAAAAAGCGCTTTCTCGATTAGCAGTTCGGAACCGGCAGAAAATTGTAGGTTCCTTCCATTCCCCCAAGGCATGGTTTTGAGAAATGCGCTAGAACCAGGGGCTCCTCGCTCTGTTGTGCCACACTATTTATTTATTTATTTTAATGCGTGGAGTAAATTGAGTTGGGAAAAGCATTTCACATCAGGGTTGAGCAATTAATATATGAATATCTCTACTTTAATGTACTACCGAAATTGGGGTTTTGTGGCTAAATTGTTTCAAGGGAGGAATGCAACTGGCTGGAGGAATGCAACTGGCTATTTTCACTGGAGCACTGTTTGTTAAAAAAGCAATAAAAAGAGGGTCTTGCAACGTTACTTCTTTGGAGAGAATCAATGGAACCTGCAATGGAACTGTCACCAATGAATCATATTTTGACCTTGTCAAGCAGACGGTATGAGGTTAGAGAATAACCTGTCCAAACTTGGGACAGACTCTTGTTTGGGACGTACATTTATGTAGGCTTTTTAAATTGTATCCAGATCAGAAGGGGTGAAGAGTTCCCAGTATCGTCTTAAGAAATCTAGGCTCTTTGCAGCATTTTTGACGACCTCAAATATGTGGTCATTCAAATGAAGATAGCTTACACACAAACCGAGTCTGACACTTTTTCTGTTTCTTGGATACAGATACAATTCATGGTTCATAGATAAGAGCAATGGGGGAATGTTGAGCCTTATCGACAGAACACAGCATTGGGTTTTGTAACAATATTGTCAAGATCACAATTAAATTAGTAAGTCATACGCAATCGTTCCAGTTTATCAGCCGAAGAACAGGGAAGTGAATTTGGAAACCAAAAATAGCTTATGGTAAGGAAGAGTGTTGGTGACAAAATGGAGCCCTCAGACAAATCAGCATTTATTTAGAGAGTATTAGACTTAGATCCGTTCAAAACAACTTGTGTTGAACAGTCTGAAAGTAACATAGTTTCTGGTCAAACGAACAAGAGACTCGTTGAATAATGAACGTTTTCATACATTTTGTAAAGAGGGGACGGTAATGCAATTTGACGGTAAATTGAAAGAGGAGGAAGATCCGATTTTTTTCAGAACAGGCTGGATAAATGCAGTTCTCCATCTGCTTGGAAAGAGCCCAGAAGAATAGGATAAATAGAAAAGCTAACGCAGTGGTGCTGCTAGAATAGAAGAACATCTCTTAAGAATAACGGTGGAGGTACGTTAAGTTAAGGGCTCTTCCAAACTAGAACGAAAAAATATCAACTCCATTTCACAGTTCACACTCAAGCTCAAGTTAGGAAAGAGTGCTAGTTAGTTAGTTAGTTTTGTCTATGGAGTTGACACACGAAGTGTCATTGAAGACGACTCTCTCTGGAGGTTTCACCTTGACGTGGTGGGGGAACTTACGTTTCGACACTCCAACAAACCAGTTGCAGAGTCAAACAACCAAGAAAACTTCAAAACAGAGATGTCTATCTTGGCTTGGATTCGAAAGAAGATAAGTCGCCAGTGATAAAGAATGACAAAATAGACAGTGCAGAAGATTGTATTCCTGTCTGCAGCAGAAAAGCCACTGAAGCCAATGAGAGCCTCTCGGAGAACCTCATGGATTTCACCGACTCCGATGATGGTGATAGAGGAACAGATGGACGAGAAATAACGTCAGAAGAGGAGCATCGCATCCTTGAGGAAGACAACTAGCTACGCAAAACTTGATCAACAAAAATATTGACTTCTTCATAGGCAGTCAGACGGCCATTAAAGCTATCTCATCCATTATCACAAATTCCAGTTTAGTAGACAGCTGTCGCGGTAATCTTAGACTGCTCATAGAAACAAACACCAACAGTTTAACCTAGGTTCCAGGACATCGTGACAAAATCTGTAATGAATTTGCGGATAAGGGCTAGAATCGGGTCAGCACTCGAATCCAGCAAAACGAACACCTCAGTTCTAATGCCACTAGAACAAGAAAAAAAAAAACAGAATCAAACAAAAGTCTCTTAAAACCGCCAATGACTGGTGGTCATCTTTAGAAACATGCCGAGTCTCCAGTAACCTTTGGCCAGATATTTAGAAAAAAATAAACAGAATTTCTACTCCAGCTAAGCAAACCTTGGCTCTCTCTGTTAATTGGCATTGTCACGGGACACAACTCGTTGGGTACCCATATGATGAGAATTAGCATTAGCAAATCCAACTTATGTAGATGATGCCAAGATGAGGAGGCAGAGGAAGGATCATTCAACTTCCACTGTGAGTATTCTATCTTGGTCCACACTAGGAAAAAAGTCCTCAAAAAATATTTCTTCGACGAACTGGGCGACATCTCTAGCCGCCCATTGAGCAACGTCCTAAAATTTAATCAGGGCTCCAATTGGTTTAGTGGGGGTTCCTACCCCAATACCAACCATCAGCCAAACTCTCTACGTCTCCAATCATCCCACCTCTTCATCCTCTTTTTTCCAGGGGAGCACAATGGATCCTTGAGATCCGAGTGAGGTGCTGCCACTTGTGGGTGCACCCCCATTCAACCAAATGTAAGACGTGCGAAGGGACCGAAGATTTGACCAAGTTCTTAATCTTTCTTACAAAAGACCAAAATTTTTTAATTCAATTTGATCACAACAGTAATATTTGACTTGCATTTTGGTCGTGTAAGGGTTTGTTCTTCTGTAGACGTTTCTGGGGCACTTAATTTTACTTCTGTTTGTTTTATATGCGTAAAAATTTTTCTCTTTCCATAATGATCTCTTAACAGCTCGAATCGAACCACTAATTTTCCGTTCCAATTGGCTTTCTTATATTGCCACACAGTTCTTGTTGGGACTTTTTCCCTTTTTAATGTGACGGAAAATGGAAAATCTACCGATATGACACATTGGTACCACGTGCCTAGGGGTGATGTCACTTTGACCCTATATTTTTAAGGATGAGAAGTAACAAATAGGTCAGGAGTGTTGGTGGCTTGGCCTTCAATATCTCGAGACCGAGCGGGCTCATCAACGAGCTGAGTTAATAGACTTTATTCCGCAAAGATCTCAACACACCAACCTTCGAGAAGTGTGAGTGTGAGGGTAATGGGAATCAATTCATGAAATGGAGTCAAAAATCGGCTCGAGTTCGATAAAAATTGAACTGCTATTTAAATTTGGGCTTCTGTAGATAAAATAATAATGGGTGACGTACGCTGACCAACGTTGAACTTTAACCACATGAAATTAAAGTTCGTATTAGAACAGATGCCGTATTATGGTAGAATTTCATAAACAATACCATTACGAACATACACGACAAGGCCATAAAAAGAGAAGAAAAATGGCACTAAGCAATAGCTAGGAAGGTAATATCTACTCTGTAGGAACACAATTCTCACCTGACAGTGGTGAATATTGCCAGTAAAAAATTTCCTGCAGTATACAAAGTATGCAATAAAATTTGATCTTGGCAGCTGAGTATTACTTAAGGCATCAAAAAAAGTACCACGCATCAAAAAACACACAGAATTAAAAATATACAAAAAAATAGAATCACAATAAAGACGCCACTAAGTTAAGACATCAAGTGTAGTTCTGAAACAGAAATCTAAAAAAAAAAAAAAACAACAAACTGCAGCAGCTGTTAAAAGCAGGCTGTGTAATACTGTCTTATAGATAACGACAAAATTTTGCACAGGTGGTGACATTGGACGAACAGATTCAGCTTGAGCTTTTCGCAGAAGCTAACATAAATGTGGGAAATAGCTGACATCACAGTCGAAAAAGTAAGTGGGAAAGTAAATAACTTCAAAAAAGTAAGACCGAAATAAATCTTTAAAAAACCTGATAAAACCCAGAACACAGTGTCGCCAAAGATAGTACGACATACGTGTCGCGCAATCTGACAATGAGTTTAAGTTGATTAGGCTAAAATAAAACGAAAATGTTACATAAAATTTTCAATATCTCGCTTCGTTTTTGAGATACATATCAATTTTTGAAGTTGAAAAACAAAAAAAATAATTTTTTTTCCATATTTTTAATACCACAGAACTACTAATATCCGTTTTCGAACACCAAGTTTGAAAGCTTTTAATGGCAGTGCGTAATTACTATCGGAGGGCTTTCCAATTCCTAGCGGAAGATGCCATCTTTGCTAGTAAAACATGTCCCTAAGTTGCAATAAAGATTCTACATGCAGTGGTTGTCATTCCATATCTCTCATACGATTCGTAGTGTTGGCAGGAAACAAAAAGTGTGAGGCAGCAGAGATGATGAAGCTCCGTAAGATATCGAAATTGGCAGAGCTTGATCTTATTGGAACTACCAAGATTCGCTGACTCCTTTGAATGAAAATCAACATTTGACAAAGAAATAGAGATCAACCGCTTGTTTCGTTGGGTAACATTGAACATATTTCACACACACTACATCAATAATAATTATTATTCAATCAAAAGATGGAACTCCAATGGTATTCTTCTTGCTTTTTAGTCAGGAAATGTTGTGACTTGTAAATCCTCAAAATAATTTTTTTTAATTGTTGGAGCTATTTTTGGATATAATTTCAATTACTGATGAATGCAACGTCAAAAACCCCCAAAAACATTTCAGTTGATCCACAGAAGCTAACTACCGCATTTTAAAGGAAATCTAATGTGAATAGAATAGACACACCATACCTACATAAAAACACAGTGTTGTACAACAGAGCGGGGATCCCCGGGGCATAGCAAATTTCGCACAACCATTCCCTATGAGGAAATAGAGGGGACCTACAATTTTCTGCCAATTCCGGACGGGTAATCAAGAAAGCACTTTTCATAGAAATAGATTAACTAATAAGCACTATCGAAGGACTTGCCAATTTCTCACCCAAAACAATATCCGTGGAAGCCACGAGCACCACATAAAGACAGCCCGATGGACTATAAGACTGGCAGACCGGTGTCTTTTCTTTTTTTTGTCTGTCATCGAAGATAAAACAGGCCAGATTTAGTTCCACACTTGGTCCCTTGGGTATATATTTCCTTTTTAAAATGTCTGCTCATGTTTTTGATTATGACGCGAGTATTACGCCTTGATTGTTGAACTTTATTTCTTACATGAGTAGCCAGAGGGTGTTGTCGTGTTTCTTAACTAAGACAGAAATTTGCACCCCTCAACGAGTTTCGCTTAATTTTCACACCTCGAAGCTTTTTGAACAAAGGCTGGTTAGAAAAAATATAAAATAAAAAGCTCACATCTTTCAGACTCTATTTTTAATGTTACACTGCAATAAATCATCTTTGCCGCACTTAATAGCAATTTATCCCTCCAACACTTGCATGGCAAGCACGTGACTAGGTCCTAACAATCTTCTCATTCTGATTCTTGTCCTTGCATGGCAGTCTTCTACTTCTACTGCATGCTTAGGGTGCCGCTACATAAAGCAAAATGACACATGACTCGCATGCTAATCTACATTTTGAAAGTTGTAGTAAATACTATAGCGCATACTATGTCTACAATAACGCTCATATTTCACATGCTAACAGCCAACTTCCACTCCCCCACCTACTTGTATAGGGGTATACTGCTGGCGTTCGTTGTAGGTACATACATATATGTGTGTATATGTATATATAGAGATCATCTTATAGGGATTTACAACTTAGCGGCAAACGTGATGTCTTGCATACGAATTGTTTATCATCCTAGTGATGTGAGTTCATCGAAGGACATGCATAAACACGTCCTTTTCTTACTTTGTGTTGTTGTTGCCGTGTATGTTTATTTTATTTTATTATTCTTCCTTTTTTCTGCTTTTATTCTTGTGTTGTTCACTTTCTTGTTGAGGCGGAATTGGTGAATTAACTACACAATGCTGGGGAGAGAGAGAGAGGACTTTTAAGGATAAGAGGCAAAACATTTGGGTGGATGAAAACCTAGAGCGATTGGAGTTGGTAAGCCGATGACGAGCAAGAATACGAAAAGATCTGCTAAAACTTGTGTCTGATGAAAGTTTTTATCCTGTTTGGAGTACCTTTTTAAGGACGTGTTAATCTTTTAATCGCGGTGGATGCAAAACAAAAAAGATTGCACGCTGCCATTACCACAAAATTAAAATTAAACTTTTCTTAGCACAAGAGGTGCTACACAAGTAATGAGTTTCACACTAGTACAAGGATCGGTGCTTTATCGTCAATGTGTCAATGTGCTCTTTCATTGAGATGAAACAACAACAAGGACTTTCCATCTCACTAATTCGACAAGGATTTTGCGTAAAGAGCTAATGGTCAATATGAACTTTACACTCACTTTTTACCAAGCAACACAATTGCCTCTTATAGAATACTTAAAGATTCAATTTCATAAGAGTTTTAACGCTTTAAATCTTCGTTAAGCAGTCGGAGCCAACTGCATTTACCAAAGAATTCTTAATACACTCTTTTTAAGAACAATTTTAGAGCACTGGCTTCAAATTGTTATTAGGTGGAATAGTGTTACAAGGACCAAATTAAGTGCTTGCTAAGTGTTGAGCAATTTGTTTCGATAGCTCTTAAAGACCTTGTGTGTTGCTTGGGTTGTTTAAAGTATTCAAAGCGTTGCATTGTTTGCCAAATGCATCTAAGGCTTAAGTCAGTTCTTATCAAAATCATGCTCTCAAAAGAAGAAGATTGCTTCAAATAATGAACAAAAATTCTATCGAATTAAATGTAGTTCTAAAGTAAACGTCTCACCTGTGCTCAGCAAAACCAGTTTCATCAACCCAAAGATAGTAGTCAACGGAAAAGTGTACAAATCAACGTTTCGGGACGAACAGGACTCGGGTTTCTGTCATCGTTGGAAGGAAAAATTTTTAGGAGATGGTGAGGTGCTCTTTTCAACATCTGTTTTTCTAAGCCTATTGCAATTCGTATCGACTGACTTACTTAAGAATTCTCTGCCATATTTGCAAACGAAATAACAAAAACTCTCAACAATTTCGTAAAAATAAAAAAAAAATCAAGTTAAAGAACTGTAGATTGCTGTTGAACAAATTTTGAGCACACATCAGTACGGCTTCTGATACTCAAAGTTTTATCCTAAAATTGAAAAAACTATTTTATCAATTACTCAATTTATTATTATTGTTAATTTTGGAATGCTACGTGACTATATATATATCTTGTTCTGTTACGAAAGGACGTTAATTCTTATATATCACCTTTTGGTCACGTAAATAAATAAAAAGAAAAAATCAAATTTTGATTATTTCTTTTATTGAAAGTTTTCGGACAATTGTTTCGGTTTCGGCACGATACCATCATCAGCGATATGATTCGACTCGAACGTGACCAAAAGGTGATATATAAGAATTAACGCCCTTTCGTTACAGAACAACAATTACTCAATTAACCAGCGTAACTCGGGTATTATGTTAATTTAAAGTATAGCATCGATTCGACACACTGCGCGATTAGAAGTACTTATGTGATTTAGAGGCAATGTTCTATCATAGTTAAGCTAAAATAAACTTACCGTAATTGGTTCCAGTGTCATTGATAGATTTTCGAATTTTCCGGGGAAACAACTTTAGACTCGGACCACTACCTTGTTGTAGCCAAGGTACGAATGAGGATATCTAGTTCACAACTCGCACGAACTAACGCTGTGAAGCGATAATGACAACGGCAAGCTACAATCTCAAAAGACGCCTTCTCCAGTCGAGTGTCTCTTCAATTATCCTTGATTCTTATGACGCAAGTACATACTAGGCATTGAGGACCGAGGGCAGCAATGCCAAGAAGCCATCAGAACCGCTGCCTCTGAGGTTCTGGGTTAACCTCAAGATTGGGAGGTGCCATGAGCCCCGAAGTGAAGCCTGTAAAGACAAGCAGGAAAACATAGTCACAGTCGCTACTGAGGATCTGAAAAGATCACTTCTGCAGACTGCTTATCGGCGATGAGGACACAAATTCTGCTGTCAGGCATATTGACCCATTCAACTTGAACGTTGACCAAGAATGCCGTCCTCCCGACCTAGAAGAAGTTTAGCTTGGCTAAGCTAAGCATCGGGCAGCGACTTCCCCCCCCCCCCCCCCCCCTCCACGGACGAAAAGTCCAACTCCTTAAATCCAATGTTCCTCCGAACATTTCTGTTTCTACCAAAAGTAAAAGCTTTTATAAACAATGATCGCATACCTTATTTCCCAAAATTGGTATTAAGGTAAAAAAAAATTCGACCTTATTTCTCAATTTTCGGGAAATAAGGTTACTACAGCCTTATTGCCTTCGACCTTATTTCACGGCACCGAGGAATAAGCCTTCTTATCACCGTCTATAACATCTTGTCCGCTGTAATATGAGAACGTCTGAAGCCTCACGTCAACAATTTGTTAGGTATTTATCAATGTGGTTTTTGACTAGAGAGGTCCACAATCGACCAAACCTTCACATCACGGCATATCTAGAAGAAAACCCGAAATTATAATTACAATATATACCTTTTTTTCGAATTCAAGGCCAAGTATATTACTATGTTAACAGAGAGGAGTTATACAGAGTCATGTCTAGTTTATATATCCCTGCTAAACTCGTACGACTATGCAGGATGACTTTGGAGAATTAATGCTGCTTCGTTAAAGTCGGTAGAGATCTCACCGAGACCTTTGATGACTTAAAAGACTTTATTCAAGGCGACAAACAATCATGCGATCTCTTTAACATAATACATGTATATTTGAAAAGATTGTACAAAGCTCAAACGTCAACACCATAGAACCAATCTCTTAAAAGTCTGTACAATTACTCGTCTACGCAGACGATATTGACGTAATGGGAAGAAGGAATCGTGATGTCGTAGCTCGTACCTAGGATCCGCTATAGACACGGACAACAACATCAGTGCGGAGATCAAACGGAGAATTACTCTTGCCAACCGTTGCTTCTTTCGGTTACTGGAGAAGAAGATACAACAACGAGCTGTATGACCTGTACCGCGACAAGGGTATAGCCAGAAGAGTACGCAACGCGAGATTACGATGGCTGGGCCATGTAGAGCGGATGGACCCAAAACTCTCTGGCTCGACGGGTTTTCGAAAGCACATTGCAGTGAAATCGTGGAAGGGGAAAACCTCGTCTTAGGTGGCGCAATCAAGTGGAAGAAGACCTCTACCTACTTAGAGTGCAAAACTAAAGAGAGCTCGCCCGAAATCGAAGTCGTTATAGAAGTATGTTGGTTGACGCCCAGGTTCATTTCGAACTGCAATGCGGTGGGCATTAAAAAGAAAGTAAAGAAAGTAACGCAATAGGTTGCGGTACTCCAATTTTGAAACTTTTGGTGCCTCGACTTTCATTGCTGATTGGCATTTTCACTGTTCTATTTTTTCTGATGGAGGTTTTTTAAAATACCAGCTGGAGCACTCAGACCTAAATACCGGTCGATTGTACTACCCAGTTAGCAACCTTCTATTTGTTATAGCTTTCTAGATGTTCGGAGTACAGCCAAAAGACGCTGCCATGATAAGAAGGCTAAGTTACCAGCTCTCACCATGTCTGCGCCGAGTATCTGTAACCTCATGCGAGAAAAGCAGGACATTCACAGAAGAAGTGCTCTGCGGTGTCCCCATCTTCTCCACAAGATTCACAGAGTGTGGTATCACTTAAGCCTAGCACGTTTAAGTTCTTGACAAAAGAGAAGTGCCCGCGGGCAACGCCAATAAGCTTTCTACAGTCTTTTCTGCTACGAGCTAGCAAAAATGTTGCAGTCTTCTTACTAACGTTGGGGAGCCTACGCTGGGTTTGCCTGCATCCAATGGAGGCATGCCATCTATGGTTGTGCTCTTCACAGATTCAATCGTTGATTGAAGCCCTCACTGAGGACGCTGGCAGACCTAGCGACGGTTCAGGTCCTGAGAAAGCTGTCTGAGATCCCTGCCTAGCAAGTTCATCGGCGATCTCATTTCCAGTTACGCCGTGATGGCCCGGAACCCAAATGAGACTCAAGGAATTTAATCTTTCGACCGCATTCAGAGAGCTCTTGCATTCCTGGATCACTTTCGAAGTGGTAAGAGGGTTGAAAAGGGCCTTAAGCACAGCTTGGCTGTCGCTGCAAATAAAGATACTTCTCCCCGTCCATCCATTGTTCGTAACGTGGCTCAAGGCCATTAGGATAGCATATGCCTACGCTTGGAAAACGGATGCGTATGATCCTAAGGAGGGGTGCAGTCGTTTGTCATCGTTCTCCAAAAAGCCACCAGCGCCAGAATCATCGTCGGTTTTTAAGGCATCTGTGAAGATTCGATAACTTTTTTCCAGGCTCAGATTCTGGAGCGAACCAGTCCTGAACCGAAGGAAAGTTGACTGAATATTCTTGACGCAGTTTGAGCCTTGCGATCATCGTATCAGACGGTATATCCATGAGACGTGAGTTAAAAGATATGCTGCTTGTGAGTTCCTCAAAGCTCCAGTGCGAATAGTGCCAGAGACCACATCTCTTCTCAAGGCTAACCAAACAATGAGAATGGGCACTACCACATTTGACTTATGAAAAAAAGATGCTAGGACAAAGAGGCCGAGGGAGAATCATTCCACTTTTTCTGTGAACGCCCCAACTTTGCCACACTAGGAAAAAACCTCCGGAGAAAACTTCTTCGTGATGAGCTGGGCGACATTTCTAGCCCTGCACTGAACTGCACTCTTTATTCAATCAGGGCTGGGAATGGTTCAGTGGAGGCTCCCAATCATATTAACCCTGTCATTAACCCAATCCTCTGCTACACCACGTTATCTTCTGTTATTAATGGAGCACAATAGTTCGTGGTTCGAATCCCAACAGAGCCAAAAATGTTTTTCAACAGGTATTGCCTTTCGCGGGGAATTGGCAGGTGCTCCGTTAGTAAATTCATTGCCATGAAAAGCGCTTTCTGCATAAACTGTAGGTCCCCTCCATTTCCTCACATGACAAGGTTGTAAGAAATGCGCTAGGTGCAAGGGCTCCTCGCTCTGTTGCGCCACCCTATATAATTTAATTTTAAAATGGATCCTTGAGATCCGAATGAGGTGTTTCTGCTTGCGGCTGCATCCCCCATCCAAACTTACCTAACCTATGTAGGTCCAATTCATCCGCTGACATTCCCCAAAAGCTATGGCAGACCACTTTGATTCGGACAGTCAGTCATTGATATGTCTCAAAGCATTTTAAAGTGATTCTTAATTCTTCGTCCTTTTGAACCCTAGACCCGTGTACTGGGCACTGAGTGCCCATTAAAATTTTCAAATATAAAAAAAACGTATAAATTGCTATGTTATACGCCTAAAGGTATTTTTCTCACAAGCATACAGTGTTAAAGTACACGAAAATGAACTAATTGAATTGATTTTGTTGATATTCGGGGTAGGCCATGGTCGCGAAAGATAAAAGCCGATATCGTGTATGTGGGCACTCAGTGCCCATATTAGTTTGGAGTGCATTTTTATATTAGATTATGTGAGAATTATTCTTTTTCAACGGTTTTTTATATTTTGCAGTGATATTTTCATCAAGTTTGTTGTTGTTTTTATTATTTATTAGATTTTGGCTGCAAATAAATCAAATAATTTGTGCTATAGCAAGAAAAAGGCAAAAGAAATGAATTTCGTTTCATATAAAGTGATTTTGTATTATATCTTATAAATTATTTTGAAGAAAGTAAAAAAACTTGTGTAAGGTTAGTTACTTTTCGTTAGTCATGGATTTTTTTTTAGAATATGGATGATATGAGTCGCACACTATTCCTGCTAAATGCATCATCAAGTCGGGGTTTGACTAATGCAGAGCAGGCATTTTTTGATGAAAATTATGGTCGCGTTATGGATGAAGTAGTTGATGAAGGAGAAAGAGTTCATGAAAATAACTCTGAAGACGACCACAGTGATGCTGGTGCAGATTTCTCAAATGCTGATGATCCGAACTACGAGCCAAACGAAGCTTTGCTTGACTTAAGCGCTTAGCAGGCTGGTTTTGATGGAAAGATCTTTTCCATCAGAGGAACATGGCCTTTTACCGGGCAGTTATGTCATTAGAGAGGTTTGAGCAAATAAGCAGATTTATTCGATTTGATGACGGAAGAACCCGAGCTTTTCTGATAAGCTAGCTGCGTTAAGGCATGTGTGGAACTTGTTTCAAAGCAACCTGGTTATTTTCTATCATCCTTCGAATGAGCTTACCAGCGATTAGCAACTAAAGTACAAGGGGAAGATGCCCATTCAAAATGTACATGCCCAATAAGCCTGGCAAATACGGAGTAAAAATATTTTGGATTGTGGATGCTAAAACCAACTACCCCTTCAAAGTGAAGTATATGTCGGTCAGCAACCGGATGAAAATCGAACTGAGGGTATATCTCATAAACTCGTGATGCGACTAGCGGACAAGTATCTGGACAAATGTAACAACATAACGACGGACAATTACTGAGGGATTATGTGGCATCCCAGTGCTGAAAGAATTTTTGAAATCTGTCCAGTAGTTTCTAAGTTTCCGTTTCCAACCCCGTTCCTGTGGGAATCTTCCGTTCCCATGGAAATATGTGAATGAAATGTAAGTCTATCTCATTGAGGCTGAGGGATAATGTAACATCCTAGAGTTGAAAGAATTTTTGAGTAACTTTATGGTTCCCGTTCTCGTTCCCGTTTCTGTTCCTGTGGGATTATAGGGATGAAATATAGTCTTAGTTACTGATGAAAGGAGATAGTGTAGCACCCTTAGTGCTGAAAGAATTTTTGAAATCTGTGGAGTAGTTTCTAATTTTCCGTTCCCAACCACGTACCTGTGGGAATATGGGGATCAAACCTTGACAGGAACCATCTCTGGACTAAACTTTGTCTACCCTGAAAAGTTCATAAAAATCCGTTGGGTAGTTTAGGAGTCTACAACGGACATACATACACACACATACAATCATCCTTTTTTATATATATAGATTTATCTCATTTTTCTATAAAAATTTATCAAATAATTTGTAAAAACTTAATTTCCATGCTTATTCATTATTCATTCCATATGTTTTATATACTTAAATTACTTTTTAAATAAACTTTATCAAATAGTTTGTTGTTTTTTTTAATTAAAATCGCCCTTCTCAGCACACCTGCCTCACATTTTGTATGAAAACTACACTTGGGCACACAGTCCCCAAGTGCACGATATGTAGACATTTTATAGTACACGGGTCTAGGGTGACTCACAGCTATTAGTTTGGAAGGTCCCTTCCGAATGAATGAACTAGTATGCAGTTGTTACAGCGAGGAGTTATAAAAAGCACAATTGACGTGTATTATAAGTTGCATCTGTGCCCTGCACCTACCGCTTAGTTGACACCAACCAGAAACTCATTAGAGGGTGTTACGGTTAGAATCTCGTTTAACAAAACATCGTAGGATTGTAGTTGCTTTGGACTGCATTCCTATAAAAGACTGCTTACAACTCAGAAATTATAGTGGCAAGCCCCAAATCATTGAATTCCAAGAGAAAGTTACTCACAAAAGAACGTTCAAATGTTGGATTGAACGGTCATTTTAGTGTCCGAAATATCTGCGATGAAAAGTCAAGCCTTTATTAGCAATGAAGTAAATGGTTAAGTAACATTTCACTCTGACACTATTTGTGAAATCCTTTACATTCGACAAACACATCGTCACGGAGCAGACAGAATGTCTCCAGACAACAAAAAATTGTCTGTTTAGAAACTAAAAATATAAATGAAAATATCAGTTTTAGGATTGAACTGATAAAACCCACCCGCCGGAGTCAAAAAAGCCTCAAACCCTCTCTTATAACTCTCATGAGAATTTTTATTCGAACCGAATTTCTCGGGACTTTTCACATCGTTGAGCAAATTGTTTTTCATTTTCTTTTTAACATTCGGGGGTTCCTTCCATTTCTGCTGGTCTATCTCTAAATAGAAACATTTTCTTGCAAATTACTTTGCGAACATTTGCGAGCCAAGCAATATTCCGACTCCTGGCGGAGTGGATGAGCTGAGGTGGCTTTCAGGGATTCAACTCATGACTGCCATGACTCGTTGTCGAAAAAAAAATTAACCAATTTAACAAGAAAAAAAAAGAATAGAAAAAAGAACGAACTTAAAGCAACAGCGGAAGCACTCTCTCAACATGTCCCGAACATGTAGGAGTCGGGTACAGTTGTTGTCTAGTCAAAACTTAAATAGAAAAAAGTTTGTGTTCGTGAGCAGTTAAATACATATTATTCCGACTAAAAACACACATACACACATAGCGAGGAAAAAAAAAGGAAAATCTTTTCCCATTTTATTTTGTTGAAGGAAAAAACTCATAAATGGATTTTAGCATGCATGAAATCCTTGTACGTCTTCGGGGATACGCGAGAATGTGAATTCGCATGGAAAAATATTACGATGTACACATATGCATGAAATACGAAAACACAAACACATTCTGTTCTAAATAGATAGGTTCATATACATAAGAAGAGAACTATGAGAAAAGGAGAAACACGGAACAAAGCTCCTTTACGAACAAATATTTCGAAGAAGTGCAAAATTTACATATGGCACCGCGCCCTACCGCGCCGCGCTTGCCGCTCTGCCGTGTCGTGCCATGACGTACCCAAACCCCAATGTAGGAGATATAAATTAAATTCAAAAAATCAAGCTTTACACTGAGTCAAGCAAAGTCCTAGTTTGTTGGAAAATATAAATTTCAGAACTTACTTCTCTATACAATGGGTTTCAGCAAGCACTACACTTAGCTGAAAGGCACATATACAAATGTGTAGTTGATGCAGCATCGCATCGTATAGTAAAAATGGTTTTTCGTGCTCGGAGCAGATTTGAAGCTTGTAATACGTTGGAGTTGGCAGATTCGCTTACGTGTATTAAGTTATAAGGCACCATGAAAAGCCCAGAGCTTAACATTGAAGCGCTGCACTGTGAGGTGGATAACAACTCTTTAGCAGCTGGAGATGACTGCAAGTGGTATGCCATTCAAAAAAGGATTTATTGAAATAAAAAAGAAAAGACAAAATAGAGATATTAGCTAGCTGCTTACAGATACTGAATTTCGATACCTGGATGGTGTTCTGCACGAATTGCACCATCTTGAGAAGTAAGCATCAGGATGTTTCATGCATAGGATTGTTTGCTTTAGCCAGGTAACTGCTTGCAAGGAACGTTGTTTTAGTTAAGGAGGAAACGTTCATAGAAGTGGAACAATGAATAGCAAAATATTGTGGTCTTCGTGTTTTTTGAGAGATAATGTGGGCTTTAGAGAAGGGATTTGACAAAAAACAGTTTGGTGCATGGGTTTCTTGTTTCTTTTTATGGAATCCTTGAAAGAACCAAACGGAATTGAAAGCAACTAAAATAATTTTATGCATGAACTAAGCCGAAGATCGAAGCGGAGATTCGATGAGGGGCGAGTCGCTATGGCACTAAACGAGCTTGAGCGTCTTTAAAATATGTATACATATAGACCAAGAGCTGGAAGCAAATTTTTGGAGTGGAGTGATAACCAAAAATATTGCACATGTATGTGTAGACACACGCACCATTATATCAGATTCAACCGTCTGGCAGGTTTCTTTTTCAGCCGTGGGCGGGGTCGAAAATGGTAATTTTTCAGATTTTGAGGTCGAAGTGATAACCACATAAATGATACATCAAAAAATCAGAAAAATTCGCCTGATTACAAAAAACTCGGTCCTAGACGATTTGGTTTCAGCCTACTGCTTGCCAGACGCATTTTAACACTTTTCGAGTGCATTTTTCAACTTAAAGCACTAATAACTTTTTTCCTATTACATATAACCAAGAAGTAGGTACGCCAAAAATTAAGAAAATTTACCCTGATTTCAAAAAAGTGTATTTCAGATGATTTAGTTTCAGCCTACTGCTTGCGACGATTTGGTTTTGGCCTTCTTAAAGAAAGAGTAACTTGCCTTGTGAAGTCCAACATGACAGGCTCAGCTTGAGCTCTTATTCATTGAGAAAAACAAACATTCCCGCTTTTTAAACAAAATAAAAACTATGCCAGTTGATTAAGTAACCAACGTTCTTGGATGACAGCAGTTCTTTTTACTAGTTGGCTTTTTAAAGCAAAGATGCAAAGTTTAGACGATCAAAGCGCAAGGTATTATTCTTTTACTCCCAATATGACATCAATAGCTCAACCGATGGACATATGGGCATTATACAAAATTTAAAAGTGCATTACAAACGGCCGGCTTATACTAACCATGCTAGTATAAGCTAGCATAACTAAACTGTGTACACCAGATTTCAAAGGTGAGAAATCGTGAGGATCTAGAGCCATATTGCGGGTGTTAATTAGAGGGATTATGTTTAAGTCGATGAAGGTATTGTAGCCACAGAAATACTGGATAGCGAAACAATTTTGGAAAAAATAGATCTTGCTAATGATGCCTTTTTCTTAAAGTCAAAGCTGCAAAGCTTTTGAATAAAAATTGAATGAAAACTCCATTTGAAATAAATGCTTTTTGACAATGATTTAAAAGACAGGAGACCTGTAATTCTAAAAACTATTAGCTCTGATTTAATTACGGATGGCATTTCTTTTAAATTCTTAGTGACCATAAGTGAAAGACAATGTGCATTACTTCTACCTAAATGAAATTCTTCCTTGAATTTCAATCGAAATACTCTGAAATCAAAGCTTTGATTCATTCAACCTATTGCGTTCGCTGCTTTATTTTAAGTATGCATGCATTTGATTCAAAAGCGACACCTTTTGCTTCAAATACTTCACGAATTTCAAGTAAATAAGGATCGTATTCGATTTGAATCAAATATGTTTTCAATTCGTAATCGCACGTTTGGTAATTTTCATTATTACCAAACTAGATAAACTGAAAAAATTTAAATAAAATAACAAATTTATTCAATTAAAGTGACACATTTTATTTATTTTTGAAAAAGTGTTATTTATTAAACACATACAAAATTACAAAATTACAATAATTTGGTCAACAATGGATTCTAAGTCAGCTGGTTCTAGGCATTATGTTTGTACCTACATAATGCTTCTTCAATTTATCAACTGCACTAGTCCTTCCCGGTGGGTAATCTCGTTGTTGTTGAATTCATTAATTACTTTGCAAATTTTTCTGATTCCTTGCAGTCTTCTTTCCGTTCCTCCTGTGCATCTTGTAGCTATTCAATTATTCGTGGTGATTCTTGTGGAGCTGATGGTGTCTCAAATAATTTACTAAAAAATTTATCTTTTTTCTTGGTTGATGTTCTGGTGCATTTATTTAACCAAAGCATCTTTTCAGGAAAATTTCCGGATGCTTTGAAGTGTGCCGATATTGTTCCTATTTTTAAAAAAGGATCAGCGAATGAAAAAAGCAATTATAGACCTATTTCTATCCTCTCGTCAATTAGTAAAATTTTTGAAAAAAGTATTAAAATAAGACTATTGCACTTTTTAAATAAAAACAACTTTTTTAGCTCTCTACAATTTGGGTTTCTGAAAGGTAAATCCACTGAAGACGCTCTCCTGAAATTTTGCTCCAACACTTTTAATAATCTTGACAATAAAAAGTGTACAGCTGGTCTCTTTGTCGATATCACTAAGGCTTTTGATATGGTAAACCACGAAATCCTGTTATCTAAACTGGAAAATGCTGGTATAAGGAGTTTTATGAATAACTGGTTCAGATCCTACCTTGAAAATAGATCATTGCGTGTAAAAATTAATAATATTAGAAGTGACTTCAAATTTCTGAATATAGGAGTACCTCAAGGCTCAGTACTTGGTCCTATACTTTTCTTATTGTATATTAACTCTTTGTTTAAATTACCATTCAAGTCTAAAATTACTGCCTTTGCAGATGATGTTGGTTGTGCGTTTGGTGCTGATAGTCCCCTTGATCTAGTGGCTGATATTAATTGGGATTTGGATCTCTTTAGGTCGTGGTTCGCAGAACATAAGTAAGTCATTATTTCTGAGACCAAAATTATGTTTTTTAGTCTTTCTTCTCCGAACGTTTTTGAACCAGATATCTTTTTCCATGAACCAATGTGCAAGAAATATAAACTTTTAAGTTGCTTTTGTGCTTCAGAGTCGAGTGCGATAACTTACATTGACCACCAAATCTGTAGTGAGTCTTGTTTTCAAACTGAAAAAGTGGATGTTTTTCAGTATCTGGACTCTTAATCGACTCAAAGATGACTTTTAGCAATAAAACCGAGAGTCTAAAAAAATATTTTCGTTCTACACTGCGGTACTTCTTCTATCTCCAAAAAGTTTGCTCCAATGATCTTCTTAAAAAAATTTATTATAGAATTTTCCATTCCAAATTGCAATATGGAATAGCATGTTGGGGTGGAACGCACTTTAGCAAAGTGAGACCAATTTTAACTTAACAAAAATATGTAATTAGGATAATTAGTAGGAAGGGAAGACTACATCATAGTTTTCCATTATTTGTAAGATTGAAAATTCTACCAGTTCGACATTTATATTGTTTCAAGGTCCTTAAAACTTTATTTTTGCGCTTAGGAAATCTGAATTTCAGAATCCTAGATAATCATAATCTACGAAACAACTTGCAATATCTTGTACCTGTTCCCAGCTTTCGGACAACTACTTTTCGTAATTTTTACACAGTAATGTCTTGTAGATTATTTAATAAACTTCCTACTGCGTTAACGTCACTTATATTATAATAAACAATCAGTCAACGCCTTATTGACTTCACCAATTTAAAATGTATTTCAACTTTTCCTTTACAAAGGTACAATTAAAACACATAATTTTGAATGCATTTCGGCATGATAAATGCCATCCTCAGCAATACTTTATTGTGACTAAAACTTACATAGATCAATTATTCTGACTACATACATACAAACATAATACGAATTATTAATGTTACTTTGCACAAAAAAAAAAATAAAATGAAAAAGAAAACAATTCGTCTCTTCTTACATTACATTTGACATTTAAACAATATACATTAAGTAAGCAGGTTGAAAAGAGATGATTTAATTGGAGCTTCCATTGTGTTCATTATTATGTTTTTGTTTTTGTGCATGTAAATATTTTCGTACGCGTCTAGTGCCCACTCTTCTCTCACATGTTTGATAAGCCTCAAGTTGTCTTTTGTTGTGCTATGACTATTCTCTAGCATATGTAATGCCACAGCTGATTTGTTTGGTCTGTTATACTTAATGTTGGATAGATGTTCACCAAATCGAGTTTCTATGTTCCTTTTTGTTTGTCCGTAGTACTTTTGCTCACAGTCGTTGCATGTTATTTCATAAATCCCTGGTTTCTTATTGTTATCTGTTTTATCTTTTGTGGATCCTAGCTTATTTTTAAGTTTTCCATTTGAAGCGAATATCAGGTCTATATTTTGTTTTTTGAATACCTTCTTTAATCTGTCGGTTATTATGGGGGCATATTGCAGTTTTAATCTTTTCTTTCCTTCGTTTTCTTTTGTTGTTTTTAACGGGTTAAACTTGTTCTTCTTAATATTTTGCATTGTTTTTCCACCATTTTTGTGATCATATCACTTTCGTACCCATTAAGCTCCGCCACATATTTTATGTATTTTAACTCCTCCATGTAGTTATTTGCATTCATCGGAACTGTGCATAACCTAAATACCATACTATTGAACGCTGCCCTTTTATATTGGACGGGACAAAACGAGTCCTTTGGTATATACCTTGGGATGTTTGTAGGTTTTCTGTAAATTGAAAAATCCAACTTGTTCTCTCTGTTTCTCGTGATGAGAAGGTCCAAAAACGGCAATTTTCCATCGTTTTCAATCTCTGCAGTAAATTTTAGAGTTGGCCATTTCGAATTCAAAAATTCGACGAATGATGGAACTTTGTTCGGATCCATACACGAAAAAATATCATTAATTGTACCTACCTTTGTAAAGGAAAAGTTGAAATACATTTTAAATTGGTGAAGTCAATAAGGCGTTGACTGATTGTTTATTATAATTACAATAGACTTCACGGTGTTGTTCATTTAAAGATTGATGTTAATAATTAACGTTTGATTTTTAATTCCAATTTAGAAGTCACTTATATTACCAAATCTTTTCAGATACATTTAAAATCTTGGTTGTTTGATTTTGATTGTGGTGTTTTGGAAATAATTGTGTTTTTTTGAACTATTTTACTTCCTTAATGTTCTGGTGAGTTATTAGAATATCTGATCAATCTCATTTTAAACTGAATTAATTTTTCTTGCACTTGGTTAACAAAACAAAAAGTAACTCTTTTTTTGATTCTTTTTTTGATTTTATGAAGCAATATTTAAATTTCACTGAATTAAATTTCTTCTGGGACTTGGCTAATAAAACTAATTGTAATTCTTTTGATTCTTTTCAAATTGTAAATATCAATATCAACAATTGAATTTTTAAAATAAGGGTCACCCCACCCAATTTATATTTTGTTATTCTTGAATACTGAAGTGACATTTAAAACTGTTTAAATTTTAACATCTAATGTCACTACCTTATTTCTTAAATAATATATTTTTATGTTTTGAAATAAATGTATCTAGCATATTTATTATAAATCATATTATTATAAGAAATAAATGAAAAAATGAAATGAAATGAAATGAAATGTTCTCATATACTTGAAGTTAACCACTCCCTTTGATGTTGAACTTAATAGGTTTTGAAGATTCTATAAAGATTTGAGTATTTACAACTTCATATTTAGTTAGCAACTTTTTCCTATTACATACGATTTTAGAGCATAAAGATCTTGAAATCGGATCCATCTCATCATCGGCGTTCTTTTGAAAATCGTACGTTTTCGAATTTGCCGAAGAGTCATTATCAAAAATTTCACTTCACTTCACTCTTTTACAGATGTGTTAATGTGTTTTTACTTTAATTTTAAAGTATTTAAATTACGAAAATGCAAATGCTTTTTTTTTTTTTTCTCAAAAATTAAAGCGTATTCTCGTTTATTTTTAATACGTTTTCTTTCGATCTAAATTCGAAAAAGTAAGATTTCGAATCAATGAAGTGAACTATTCAATTCAAAAGCCAAAGTTACTTATCTGCTTTCGCAAAAGCACTTTGTATTTGAAACAAACTACTTTCAATTCAATTTAAATGTGTTGCTTTAAAAACGCCAACAACTGCAATTTAAATGCTTTCCCATTTAAATACCGGACACAGTTTTTCCCTCAGTGGACCAGCAGGGAAACATAGTTGTAGAGTCACAGTCGCTACTGAGGATCTGGAAAGATCACTTCTGAAGACTGTTTAACGGCGATGAGGACACAAGTTCTGCTGTCAGGTAGATTGCCCCATTCAGCTTGGACGACGATCGAGAACGCCGTCCTCCCAACCTTGAGAAAGTTAAGCTTGCCATATGCAAACTTAAATCAAATAGGACTGCAGGTGCAGATGGCCTTGATTCCGAACTTTTCCAAGTAGCAGGAGATCAGCTGGAAAGGAGCATGCACCAGCTGATCTGCATGATATGGCCGAAAGAAAGCATTGCCGATCAATGGAACCTCAGTATCGTATGCCCGATCTGAAAGAAGGGAGACCCTTACAACTGCGCCAATTACAGAGGGATTAGCCTCCTTAACTTCGCTTATAAGATCTTGTCTGCTGTAATATGTGAATGTCTGAAACCCCACGTCAACAACTTGATAGGTCCTTATCAATGTGGTTTTAGACCAGACAAGTCCACAATAGACCAAATTTTCACATTACGGCAGATCTTGGAAAAAACCCGAGAATATAATATCGATATTCACCATCTTTTTATCGATTTCAAGGCCGCGTATGACAGTATTTACAAAGGCGAGCTAAACAGAGCCATGTCTAGTTTCGGCATCCCTGCAAAACTCGTACGACTATGCAGGATGAACTTAGAGAATTCACGCTGCTCCGTCAAGGTCGGTAAAGAACTCACCGACACCTTTGATGCCGTAAAAGGCTTTAGGCAAGGCGACAAACTGTCATGCGATTTCTTCAACATCATACTTGAACAGATTGTAAGAAACTCAAACGTCAACACCAGAGGAACAATCTTTCAAAAGTCTGTACAGTTACTAGCCTATGCAGACGATATTGAATTAATGGGAAGAAAAAAGCGTGATGTCATAGATGCTTTTGCGAGTATTGAAACAGAAGCGGCAAAAATGGGTTTGATGGTTAATGAGGGCAAAACGAAGTATATGCTGTCATCAAACAAGGACACAGAACATCGATGAATTGGACAATACGTCACAATAGACAGACATAACTTCGAGGTAGTACAGGACTTCGTCTACCTAGGACCTACTGTAGACACAAACAACAACATCAGTGCGGAGATCAAACGGAGAATAACTCTTGCCAACCGTTGCTTCTTTGGGTGAAGAGAGCAATTGAGAAACAAAACCCTCCCCAGAAAAACCAAGGTGACCTTGTATAAGACCTTGATCATCCCAGTCCTGCTTTACGGCGGGGAAGCATGGACCTTATCGAAAGCGGATGAGGAAGCCCTTGGTCGTTTCGAAAGAAAAATTCTCCGAATGATCTTTGGTCCCGTATGCGAAGACAATGTGTGGAGAAGAAGATACAACAACGAGCTGTATGAGCTGTACCGCGACATGGGCATAGTCAGAAGAGTACGCATCGCGAGGCTACGATGGTTGGGCCATATAGAGCGGATGGACACAAACGCTCCGGCTCGTCGGGTGTTCGAAAGCACATTGCAGGGAAATCGCGGAAGAGGAAGACCTCGTCTAAGGTGGCGCAATCAAGTGGATGAAGACCTCAACCGACTTAGAGTGCGAAACTGGATAGAGCTCGCCCGAAATCGAAGTCGTTATAGAAGAATGTTGGTTCACCCCGAACTGTGATGCCCACCTAAGTCAGTAATTAAATGCGAGAAAGCGATGCGATGCGAAAAGCGATGCGGCAAAATGCAAATTTGGGCGGTTTTGCTGTTCGATTGTTGACTCCAGACATTCAAACAGTGTGGAAAATAATAAATTGGATAGATGAAATTGCGCCACGAAACACAAGCACTGCAATAATATTGTTTTCCTTCATTATATACGAAATACACATTTCTCGCACAATTCAGAAGAGTTTTAGTGCGAGAAGCTTACGAGAACCTTGCGATTAACTTGCGAGTGTTGCATCAAAAATTGCTTAACTGTACGCACGTGGATAAGATTACATTCAAACTGTGATGCTTCTTTTACAAGGCTGGGGTAGGATTCAGGGTGTCCAGGGTCTACCCAAGGAAGCGTCGTAAGACTTTTGCTTCGGCGGTCCAACTTCTCAAGATGAATAAAAACGAGGAGACGATCGGGTAAATTCTTAAGAAAATCTAAATTTATTGTTTTACTCTTTTCTCAAAAATATGTGTACAATTCCTTTTTCTGTACAAAAATGAGTTTTTATAATTCTGCGATTAAATCTGGCTTCTGGTACTAGTCTTCGAAACGGCAGGTCGTCTTGGGGGCGTATTGTTGTTTCCCTGGGAGCGGGATGCTGCGGCTGCTGTGTCCTTTGTGCGGCGATGATAAATGTTTAGTTGGCGCTGCGTTAGGCAGGGCACTCTGTCGGCGGCCGCGGATTTCGAGGCAAAGGTCTGCGTTGCGTGGAAGGCAGAATGATCTATCGGCGGCGGCGGACTGCCTAGGAAGCGCCTGCGTATTGTAAAACGGCAAAGCAATTTATCGGCGCTGGCGGACTTCGTAGAAAGTGTATGCGTTTGTTTTAAGGCAAAACACTTTGTCGGCGGCAGCGGATTTCGAGGCAAAAGTCTGCGGTTGCGGGTATTATCGGTAACACGATCTTCGTCTCGAGGAGGCTAAGTGACGAGGAGAGTATACAACGTCGGTCACACACCAATGCGATGTTACTTCCTATACGGTGAGGCTAAATGGCGAGGAAAGTACGCAACGTCGGTTACACACCAATGCGATGCAACTTCCTATACAGTGAGGCTAGGTGGCAAGGAGAGTACGCAACGTCGGTTACACACCAATGCGATGCAACTTCCTATACGACGAAGCTAAGTGACGAGGAGAGTATACAACGTCGGTTACACACCAATGCGATGTAACTTCCTATACGATGAGGCTAGATGGCGAGGAGAGTACGCAACGTCGGTTACACACCAATGCGATGCAACTTCCTATACGGTGAGGCTAGGAGGCAAGGAGAGTACGCAACGTCGGTTACACACCAATGCGATGCAACTTCCTATACGACGAAGCTAAGTGACGAGGAGAGTATACAACGTCGGTTACACACCAATGCGATGTAACTTCCTATACGGTGAGGCTAAATGGCGAGGAGAGTACGCAACGTCGGTTACACACCAATGCGATGCAACTTCCTATACGGCGGAGACTAACAATAGTCAAAATCAGGAAGAGTATCTTCCACAGGAAAGGAGAAACAAGTAACTATACGTTAGAGGTACTAAGACCCGTATATCTTTTTCTCGAATTATTGCAAATAATTCACCTCTATTCATAGATTTTCCTGATGCAAAGAAATGTGAATTGTAAGGCAATGACAATATTGCATACAAAAATTGGCTGACCATTGCCAATGCATTTCCCCATAAGGAGATATACACAAACTAAGAAGTAAACAATATTTGGCCTTGGAGTAGATTTTTATTGCGCGATTTAATTGCGTATGAGCATTTTAATGGGAAAAAAAAACACGTACAGTGTTTTGATGCGGTGTTCTGGAGAAATTGTGACGCTTCGTCACAAAACATTTTTCTCACATTCAAACGCTTCTCGCATCGCTTTCTCGCACTACTATGCGCTTCGAAAAGTAAAAACTCAAAAATGTTCTTTTATTACATTCCTTAAGCGGTGTATTCTTGCAAAATGGTTGTAAGAGACATTTGACTGCCTGTGTTATTGTGAGCTGCTCTCATATCGAGGGGTTTTTTTAGTTCTTAAAACACTATAAGGCAGCTTTGTATCTATACTACAATTGAACTTCCCTTAACTTTTTCGAACCTACATAAACCTCTTCAATGCTTGTTTATAAAAGCATTACTTTCCGCTTAGCAAAGATTTTTTCTTTATTCATTGTTACAATAATTAATTTAATATTAACGGTTTTGGTATGAAGGACTATAAACTACATTTTAAATTGCAAATCTTCAAATTGTCAAAGAGCTTCTAAGCTAATGTCTTACATTTTCCATCCTCTGAAGCCAATTCTACCACTAGAAATTGGTCAGATCCTTTGTCATCCCATTCATTTGGCACACATTATGTCTATGACAAGAAAATGTCCAAGTCCAGCAATACAACATACATCATTTCGAATCTTTCCACCTCTAAGTCTCAAATGTGTATGAACGTTGTCCGGATATATCCACTCCACTATGCTCTAAGAACACAATCAGAGCTGCTTGCTGCAAGGCTAAGCAATGACTTCCCTGAAGAGTTTTTTTTCTGAAAACTACACTCGTTTTTGTGTGTGCGGTGCATCTAAAAACATCAACAAAGGACAAGCAGCACTACAAACTATAGCATTACCAACAATGACAAAACATAAAACCAAAACACATCCAAAAGGAATTTCAGAGTTTCCCTGTTTATTTTTAGTTTCGATATATTTATCTTTTTTTTTCTATTTTTCTTTTAGTGACGCTTTTCATTCCCATATCGAACTCAATTTTTATTATGTTGAGTGCTTTTGAGTGGCTTTTCGTTGTCGATGAGAGCAGCACATAAGCCCCTCGGCTTAGTGGAGCAACAACGACATAACAAGCACTTCGGATGGCG
Organism: Melanostoma mellinum; assembly: GCA_914767635.1. Lineage (NCBI taxonomy): Eukaryota > Metazoa > Arthropoda > Insecta > Diptera > Syrphidae > Melanostoma > Melanostoma mellinum. The sequence continues at coordinate 71,554,717 of OU612058.1, read as the reverse complement.
ATAAATCCGCCATTGTATCCTTTTCATTTTATTTATTTCATTTTTCACATTTTCAGATTTTGTTTGAAGGTGCATCCTGCAAGACAAGTTTTAAGATTTAAAAAGAAAAATATATTTTCGAAAATAAAAAATTATTTAAAAAAGAAAAAAGAAAAAAAAGAAATAAGAAAAGAGCGATGTGTGACTCGTTGCGGGCTTATCCCGTCATCCTTGTTGCAAAAGGACATTCAATTTTCTTCAATGAAACGGAATATATTTTGATTGCCCTTCCGTTAGTTGGGCAGGAGGACGACGACGACGACGACAACGGCGAACAGAATTGATTGGTTTTTTAGGAATTTCGTTTCGTTTCGACTTTCCTATTTTGTTTTTGTGGCGATTTCATGGAGGAAATGAAGGGTGTCGCTGACCTGGAAAAGTAGTATGGCTACGACGTATATCTGTGATACCGTGAAACGTTGATATCGAATGTATAAGCAGTGACAGCAAAAATGCTCCTGATGCTTTACCAAGTGAAAGTCAGTAAAGGGACCGTGTAATAAATGTGGACAAGCTCAGAAGCCAGATGCTCCGATGTCGACTTGCATTGAGGTTGAGTGGTGTTAAAAAAGTGATTTCTCTGGCATTCCACAGAGAGAAAAAGAAAACTTTATTGGAAGCAAAAGATGAAATAAGAAACAAAAATTTAAAAAGGATTACACAGAGGAAGTCTTTTTTTAATGAGTCTAGTTATTTTTCGTAACGATTTCAATTGCTGTCTGTCACCTTTCCTGTTGAAAATGTTACGAAAAAGTTAATTGCAAAATTGAAAATGGTAAAATTATTGACGAAGCTTCAAGCCCAATGCACTTTTAAAGAACAACATTTGGCTTCATCAGAATAAAAGTTCGAATATGTAAATATTTTGCTATCCTTTCATATAAAAGCTTTCAATCAGCACACGAAAAAAAAAGAATGAAAAAGTTGGAAGAACTAAATGGGTATTAATATTTGAAGAAAAATCAGCTTCCAGCTCAAAAGATTGGTGTGGGTAAGCTCTTTCCACAGTGAAAACTGAGGCTGACTACCTACTGGAGAATCTATCTAAGAATCTAAGAGTCAAGCAAAGCGTCCACCTCAATGGAGGCCTTCACAGCTTCAGCTTATAATGATAATGCTTCGGTTAACATCTAAGTGAGGAATTTTATTAAGAACCATTTTGCCGATGAAGAACCAACACTGTAGGTTACAAGTTTAATGACTTTTTAGAGGGTATCGGAGCATTCATTCTAAATGGAAAGGGTTTTAATGATAAAACGGGCGAGTATACGTTTGTGTCAAACAGATGTCCGTCAGTTGTAATGTAACATACCTTCTCCCCAGACTTAAATGGTCAAACAAGTAAAGTGAACTTTAAAAGGTTATTAACCAAAAACGCATCAGAGTTGTAATATTAAAACGCGCATCTCGGCAAGTAATTAATTTTGTCTATGAGAATGGTAGAAAATTTAAGGTTTGAAATAAATAAATCTTTAGGTGAATTGAAGTGAAGTGAAGTTTGATTAAAAATGTCACCACCAAGAAGATCAAATCTTTCCCTTTCCCGGCAAATCCATAATACCAGAAGAATATGAAAAATCCCTGCAAATGAATGGACTGAAGAATTTGCACGTGAACGGCACCGCGCATATACGGCTTGACTTTGGGCTTCTCAATCATAAGAGCAAAGTGAAGCAGCCAGTGAAACGGCGTTGGCAATGCAAAATCGTATAGCGAACAACAGAGTTCAACAAATAGACAATAATTTGCGACGCAGAACAGGATATTTATAAAGTGCTGATTTGAATCGAGCAGCGTTTCGATACGATTGCAGCAATGATTACAGCTTGCATCCTAGCGTTTGCATTGGGCAAATGAACGTCGTTTGTGAGTATTGTGGGGCATTAAGTCTTAAGTTTTCCTGAGAAACGCCCGGATTATGCTTTCTAAGAGCTACATTATCCTCCTCCACCAGTAACTTTATTTAACTATAACTATATTTCATTTCTATAATCTCATGGGAACAGAAACGGGAACGAGAACGGGAACATTAAAGTTACCTGACCGATTTCAAAAATTCTGTCAACTCAAGGATGTTACATTTTCTCTCAGTGACATAGACTTATATTTCATTGACATATTTCCACGAGAACGGAAGACTCCAACAGGAACGGTGTCGCAAATGGAAACTTAGAAACTACTGAACAGATTTCAAAAATTCTTTCGGCGTTGGGATGCCTCACAATCCCACAGTAAAAAAGACTACACTTCATTCCCATATTCCCATATTCCCACGGAAGCAAAGAACAAGAACGGAAACCTAAAAACTAGACCCGAGCAACGCCGGGCGGCTCATCTCGTATATTATAAAACGTTCCGGTTTTTTTCGTTGTTGAGAATTTTTTTTTACTCAAGGTACCAAACTCATGGTCGAGATCATGAAAAATCATAATTTAATTTATTATTACTACTAGCTGACCCGCCCCGCGGCGTAGCTAAGGCCCTATATTTATGATTTATCACTTGAAAGTTAAGTAAAGCAGTCATCAAGCTTTCATTGTAGTGGCAGTGTGGGGATGAAATATAGTCTTTGCTACTCAGGGGCAATTAAGCACTCTAACGATGACTGAGTTTTTGGAATAGGTCCAGGCCACCTGGCGTTGCTTGGGGTTGGGGCTGAAGTTTTAATCCTGAGGGATAAAATATTCACGTGCAAATATGTGAATCAAATATAAGTTTATGTCACTGAGGGATAAGTGCAATGAATTTGAATTGATACAGACGAAATTAATTCAGCAACAATCAGCAACTAAAATTTTTCTCATAAAACTCTTAAATATGAAATGTATTGAAAATAGCTACAATTTATTATCAGAACAAAACATAAAAAAAACAGTACGTATACGCCAGAGTCAATGGTATACACTTAAGAAAATTTATCAAAAATGCCTTTTTTGTGTTCCGATAAATAAAAGACCTATTTTTTTGAATATAAATTAATTTCAAAGCAAGCAAAACGAATCCATATTTAACAAAAAAAGCATTTTTTTATGAAGATTGAAATCCTAATCCTAACTAATATTATAAATGTGAAAGTCCCTCTGTCTGTCCGGCTTTCTATGTTACCATCTCTCGCACAAACTACTGAACCGATTCAAATAAAATTTGATACAGATATAGTCTAAGACTTGAGGAAGGACATAGGCTATATATTTTATCCCTAAATTCCCTAGGGAACGGGAACGTATACGGGAATTTAGAAACTACAACACCGATTTCAAAAATTTTTCCACCGATAGAATGCTTCTCTATCCCAGAGAAACATAAACTTTATTTCATCCACATATTCCTACGGGAACGGGAGTCCTTACTAATATAATATGAGTGAAAGAAGCTCTGTCTGTTCGTCGTTCTATGTTACCATCTCCCGCCCAAACTAATAAACCAATTTAAATGAAATTTTGTACAAAGATTGTTCTGAACTTAAGGACGGACATAGTCTTTATTTCATTCGAATATTCCCTCGGGAACCGGTCCTCACTATTATTATAAATGCAAAAGTAGCTCTGTCTGTTCATCTTTCTATGTTACCTTCTTCTGCTCAAACTAATGAACAGATTAAAATTAATTTTTGTACAAAGATTGCTCAGAACCTGAGGAAGGACATAGGCTATATATTTTATCCCTATATTCCCACGGGAACGGGAACGTATACGGGAACTTAGAAACTGCAACACCGATTTCAAAAATTTTTCCACCGTTAGAATGCTACACTATCCCTGAATTACATAAACTTTAATTTATTCACATATTCCTACGGGAACGGGAGTCCTTACTAATATAATAGGTGTGAAAGTAGCTCAGTCTGTCCGTCGTTCTATGTTACCATCTCCCGCCCAAACTAATAAACCAATTTAAATGAAATTTTGTACAAAGATTGCTCAGAACCTGAGGAAGGACATAGCCTATATATTTTTTCCCTATACTCCCTAGGGAGCAGGAACGTATACGGGAACTTTGACACTACAGCACCGATTTCAAAAATTCTTCCACCGTTGGAATGCTTGCTCCATAGTCCCAGAGTAGCATTAACTTCAACTCATCCACACATAGAAGTTTCAAAAAAATGTTTAATGCTCTTAATCCTAATCCTAACTAATATTATAATTGTGAAAATAACTCTGTCTGTCCGACATTCTATGTTACCGTCTCCCGCCCAAACTACTAAACTGATTGATATGAAATTTAATATAGAGATAGTCTAGAACCTGAGGAAAGACATATGCTATATATCTTATCCCTTAATTTGCACGGGAACGGGAACGTATACGGGAAATTAGAAGCTACAGCAACTATTTCAAAAATTCTTCTACCGTTAGAATGCTACACTATCCCCGAGTAACATAAACATTTATTTATCCCCATATTCCTATGGGAACGGTCACCATATTCCCACGGGAAATCTGTCTGTCTATTTTTATTTGTTATCAAAAACCGCCCAAACTTTTAAACCTATTTATATGAATTGGTACACAGATATAGTCTTGAGCCTGAAGATGGACATAAGTCTATTTATGTTATCCCTGTATTCCCACAAGAAACGCAAACGTAAACAGGAACCTGGAAACTACTGAACTGATTTCAAGAACTATTTCCCCGTTAGAATGCTACACTATCTCAAAGTAACATGAGCTTTAATTTATCCCCATATTCCCATGGGAACGGAAGTACTTACTTACATTATAGGACCGAAATCTAATCCGTTTGTCTGTTTTTCTTTGTTACCATCTACCTTTTCTTTGTTACATTCTACGGGAAAGGCATAAACGGGAACCTTGAAGCTACTGGACCGATTTCAAAAATTCTGTGAGGTGATTTCTGTCAAATTGTCGATAACACAGTTGACCTGAGAAGAAATGTCTATCTTGATCTTCAGAAAAATATTTTCAATCGGTAATGACTGTTTGAAAAGTCGGTTTCGGCGCCGACTAATGAGATAGTTAACCATATAAACTAATAAGTTATAGACTAGACTATATCATAGACACTGAGCAAGTCACATCATACCCTATAGAGTTTCTTAAATTTATTCGAATTATCATAAGTGGCTGCAAGTTTGTGTTCCAGTGCCAATAATGAGTAATCTAGAATTGTACACAGCTACAAATTACACATTTGGGATGCGGCATTATAAAAGATTTAATAATGACAGCGATAGGAGAAAACAGAAAACTATTGATTCCCCGTATTTCTTTAATTCCCACTGATTTGTCATTTTAGTTTAAAAGATTGTATCAAACTCGTAAAACCTTTTTATTTGACATAAAATGGAAAAAGTAAGAACGTCGTGTGCAAAAATGTATTGAAATAAAATAATAAAGCAATAGTTTACCAAAGTGCACGTGTCTTATTTGCAAAAAAGGTGCCTAAAAATTGAAAATGCTACCGAAAATCACTATCCCACGCAGACGAAGTCGCGGGCACAGCTAGTATTAATATATTAATATCATTTTGCTAACTTATAAAACAGTGTTTTCCTGAAATACTGGCTACTTATAAGGTTTAAATTTGATATTGACAGACACACACTGATATTATACAGTCTGTTAGTCAATTTAAAACTCTCTCATAAATTATATTTTTTGTTTTGTTTTATGGTGCGTAAATAAATAAAGAAGACAGTTCTCCGACGCGCGAACATGAGACGTATAATTGTCCATGCGCGACACAGGGAAACTCCAAGTTGATTTCGCAAACTTCTAACGGACTGTGGTTGTGATTTAACTTGAGTTAGCACTACACACTACTCTTTTCAAAATACCATCCGAAAGGGGGGCGCGAAAATTATCTGTTTCCACATCTCATAAGAGGATAAAAAGCGACAACTAACTTCGCACTCAGTTTTTGATTTGGAGTGGATTTGAACGATTTTTTGAAGTATTGAACTTTGGTTTTTCGTTGCTAGAAAATAATTCATAAGGAGGGCACTTGGAAAGGGGGTTCGCGACAATATATCTTTTTGGATATCTTGTGAACGACAAATCTACGACAATTAATGGCGTACTCAGTTTTTGATTTTGAGTTGATTTGACCATTTTAAGGTTTTTTTTTTTTTAAATTAAGAGCTAAAATTTTTTTGTTTTCACGACTAATCTACGACAAATTTACGACAATTAATTGCATACTTAGTTTTTCGTTTAAGATCGATTTGGCGGATATGGAGGGGTGGTAGTGCTAACTTAACCGTCAAGTTAGCACTACACAGGTTTTTTTTTTAAACGAAGAGCAGCAATTTTTTTGTTTTCACGACAAATTTACGACAATTAATACAATTAACAAACTATGAAAATTTTGAAGTGGTAGTGCTAACTTGACGGACATGCCTACGATAACGAGATTTACAAGGGGAAAAGAAGGCAAGAACACATGTATAAAAAGGATCTGGAATCATCATTTCTGCAGACTGACTAATTCTGCTGTCAGGCAGAATGCCCCATTCAAGGAGCATGCACCAGCTGATCTGCATGATATGGTGGGATGATAGTATGCTCGATGATAGAACCTCGGTGTCGTATGTCCGATTCTTAAAAAGTAAGACCCTCACATTTGCGCCATTATAGAGCAATAAGCCAACTTAAAGTCGCTTATAAGATCGGGTCTGCTGAACGTCTTAAACCATACGTCAACAACTTTATAGGTCCTTAACAAAGTGGTTCACAATAAACTTTAAAATTTCACATTGCTACAAATCTTGGAAGGAAAAACCCGAGGATATAAAATCGATATAAACCATTTTTTATCGATATCAAGTCTGCGTAGCGTATGATTCTCTGCAGCGACAAGCTGCAAAGAACCATGTCTAGTTTCGACATCCCTGCAGAACTTGTAAGACTATGCAGGATGACTTTGGAGGTTTCTCGTCGCTCCATCAAATTCTGTTTACGAGTTAAAAAAAGTACATTACAAAAATTAACAAAGAAAAATATACACTAATAGAACAAACTAATCTAGTGAAGCTTTTTGTGCAAATTTATATTTTAGACGGCGGCGGCGGTCATATGCCAGAAATCATATTTGAATTATGATGCTAGAAGATTGTCTTCGGAATGAAGTAAATTTCATGTCAATAAAAAAGATCGTCTTTGTTTTATTTCATTTAAAAGTTCTAAACCTCTGAATATACCCTTCATAAATCTAATTAGTTAGTTTTCAAATGATTTTTGTTTCATAAAAGTTACAATAATTTAGTATATCTTTCATTTTTTCAAACATGGCTTATGCCGTCTGTCAGTTGACTATTGTTATTAATATTTTTTGTTTAATTGTTTAATATATAAATTGAAACTTTAAAATAGTTCATCTACAATTCGTTTCCTGTAGTTAAGTGCTAGCTTGATGTAATTGTAAAGATCGTCCCAGTCCATGGTTAGGTTGGTCCATGGTCCCATTTAAAACTCCTATGATTTCCTCTTCATTGAGGTAGTTTACACCAAGTATACTCCTTCTTGTTTCCACTAAAACAGGACACTTTCCCAAGAAATTTAACACGTTTTCACGTTCATTTAAATTACAGAGTCCACATGTTTCTTCCAAATCATTCCAGTGAGGGATATAGTTCAGTGACATGAGATCGGTATAGGATACTCCGCCCTGAAATAATTGTTTGTTAGCAGGTTATAATTGAGCCTTGCGTATATGCCCCTGTGTAATGAACTTCTGGCTTTTAGTATGTAGTCCTCTCTCTTTCTTTCATCGAAATACGTTGTTAGGCAATAGAGTTCGCTTTTCCACGTATCCATTCTGTCGTTCCGGAGTATAAGTGTATGTTCACAGTACTCGGCTAGCTCCCTCCGCGATTCGAACCATGATATTTGTTTTTGAATCACTAATTGTGATTTTCTTCGGAAGTCTCCTATCATCCATTGCAATAGTTCTTAAAATGTAGTCCACCTGTGTTTTTAGAGTTGAGATGAATAAAGCTGGAAGACCTGTCTCTAACATTAGTATGTGATTCGCAGTACTATTGGGTAGCTTTAAACTTCTTTTTAAGAAAAAACGCAGAAGCTGCTCCACTTCATCGAACTCCTTATGGCCCCAAACTTGAGCTGCATAGCACATGATTGCTTTAGCTGTGGTTTAAAAATCCGATATTTGGAATTGTATTCAACGTCTTTACAATGAATCACAGTCCTCCATGTGGCGTTCAATGCGTATTTAGATTTTGCCAACTTATCAAGCATGTGGCTTTTAAAGTTCAAATTCCTAAATGTCCGCATACCAAGATAGTTGTATTCATTTACAACTTCTACGCTTTGGGTTGCACACTTCCAAGTCTCAGTGCGGCAGTTTCGGCCTCCACCGTTACGGAAAATCATAATTTTGGACTTGTCTAGGTTAACCTGGAGCCTCCACTTGTTGCAGTACTCAAACAACCTATTGGTCATTAGCTGGAGACAACCAGGTGACTCTGCTTGCACCACAATGTCGTCCGCAAACATGAAAACCTTAACTAAAAAATTTGCTGAGAACTCCACGTTGCAAAATCTCTTCTAAGTCATCCATAAATAGGGCAAATAATAGGGGACTCAAATTACATCCCTGCCTCAGACCTATTTCTACTTCGAATTGCTGGGATACTTTGCTTCCAAGAGTGACTGCAGAAGTTGTTGCGCTATAAAGATGCTCCAAAACGTTTACAAACTCTGACGATACTCCTTTATTACACAGTTTCAACATAAGTGCACTCCTGTCTATAGTATGAAAGGCCGACTTGAAATCAACGAAAAATCCGTAGAGTTTTTTTTTGGATCCAATGAAGATTTCAGCTATGTGGGTAAGCGAATAGGTTTGGTCGATTTTCGAGTAATTCTTACGAAAACCAGCTTGTGATTCGCTCAGTAAGTTCTTATTTTTAACCCAATCATAGAGCCAGAAGTTTTGTGAAAATTTTCATTGATGAATTCAATACTGGTATTCCTCTGTAGTTTGCGGCCACTTCCTTGTCACCTTTTTTGAAAACTGGGCAAATGATGGCTTCTTTAAAGTAGTGTAGTAGATATGCTGAATCATACGCTTGGTTTAAGGCTTTTGTTATAAAGTTTCAATGAAAATAGGAATAGAATTTTTGAGGTATGCCATTTGTTCCTGGAGACTTGTTGCTTTGCAGTTCCTTCAATACAAGTTGAACCTCTTCACAGGAAAAACTTGAGTCCAATTCTTCGTTCTCATATAAAGGTTTGGCAAATTGGAAAGTTGAAGAAAGACTGTTTTTTGTTAGCGTTTCAAAGTGATTTGCAGGATCGTCGATTTCAATTGGATTTCAGCTATATTGGAATGACTAGTTTGTTTTGTTTTTTTACTAATTTTCCTAACAATTTTCCAAAACTCCGCAGCGTTTCTGCAATCAGCGAGGTCTTCCGCAAGTTTTCTTGAGTATGTTTGGCGTTTAAAGCCTAGAAGTTCTTTGTATTGCTTATTTACAGCTAGACATTCTCTGGATAACTTCTCAGTAATTTTAGCCAAGCAAAAGATTTCCCACTAGCTATCATACAATCTTTATCAAACCACTTTTCGCGGTATTGGATTGTGTAATTTTTACTTGACATTGAACTGGTATAGAATTCGGGACAGTACTATCCAGCTCCAATAAGCTTAAATGAGATGGTGAAGATTAGAATGTAGTTTGAAGAAGAAGAGCATTATGCAAAGAATGTGAGTAGGTTTCAGCAAAAGCATTTTTCCACCTGAATTTCCTCAGAAAAACAGTTTCTTCTGCTTGCCTCTGGTTTCCATTTATGTTAACTGTAAGCTGGATTGGGAGGTGATCAGAGTGTATATCTGATATAACTTCGAAATCGTCCATCATGGTACTCCAGTCTCCTGACACCATTGCATAGTCGATTAATGAGTTTCCTTGTGATCCTATAAAAGTAAAGTCACCTTATCTGTCTTCTTCCGCAGTACCATTGCAAACACTCAAACCAAAGGAGTTACATAGATCGATAACTTCTCTACCTTCTCTCTTAATTGTTGAGTCTTTTGAGCTACGTGGTCTGTTTTCTTTTAGCTTTTTTTCATTTTCTAAGGCTCCGGTTCGTGCATTGAAATCTCCAACAACCAATAAATTGTTTTTGTCCAAAGCAAATAAACTGTCTTCAAGCTTTGTAAAGGTATGAGGTTCAGTATGGATCCATGTATTTTAATTTCACAAATCAAATCTTACAAATCTAATTATGAATTATGCAGATGATTTACCCACCTATCGCTTAATTGAACGTTGAATCGTTAAAACCACGGAAACGGACGCTGCTTGATGTGGTATTGACAAGAAATAATGGCTTAAGCACACAAGAACATTAACCCTTCCTCTGTTTACTGCCACAACTCCCACTTTTTGACGAAGTATGAAATCAATTGTTATGGAAGATTCTCTATGTAAATAGGAATGGACAGATAAGAATACTTTCTTCTACGTTCTGTTTGATATCAAAAAATTACATTTAATGGATGGTTTTGACTTGTTTACTATCGAGGTACTTAAGCGCTCGAAAGCATCATAAGACAGAGCAAAATTTTTAATGTGTTTAAAAAGAAAGCCAACCTACAAATGTCATGTATATGTGTTCATATATTGTACAGCTTTATCTTTGTACAACACTTACTAGAATGTGAATTTACAAGCACTTTCATTAACCACTAAGAACTCACTTATATGGGAGGTTTCAAACAGCCAGCGCCCTTTAGCAATAACTTACCTATACCTCTTGTCTTCAATGACAATGTGCGACATCTCAAATAATATAAAATGAACAGATTTCATACTCGTATGTCTCCTTCGATATTGATTTAATGCCATTGACCAAATCGTTTTGATATTTTGTTGCCTTGGCACTCTTCTTTTTCAATATGACACCTTGAATGGAATCGTATTTGCAGACAGAAAGTCTTTGAAAGCATCAGTTATAGCAGCTGTGGTGTGATAAATACGCTGACATGCTTCTCACTTACAATTCGCTTGCCATTGCGATGCCTGTGTTCGACATATGCCTTGATTGAGTACCTTTCATCGGATGTGCTTCTGAAGGTGTCGAATTCATCAATTTGGAGTGGTTTTTTTTATTTATTCAACTGACGTTGTTACCCGCTGAGGTGTATAAAGCTCTTCGATAACCTTTTTTATCAATAAAGTACTAAAAATATGCGAAAGCACATAACGGAAATTAAAGACTTACTATTTGTTGCCTTCTACCATAAGGTAATGATTTGAATGGGTTTTTGTCTGGTTTGCTTATGAAGGGAACAATCTTTCAAAAGTCTGTACAATTACTCGCCTACGCAGACGATATTGACGTAATGGGAAGAAAAAAGCGTGATGTCATAGGTGCTTTTGCGAGTATTGAAACAGAAGCGGCAAAGAATGGTTTGATGGTTAATGAGGGTAAAACGAAGTAATCAAACTGGGACACCGAACATCGACGAATTGGACATAACGTTATAATAGACAGACATAACTTCGAGACAGTACAGGAATTCGTCTACCTAGGATCCGCTATAGCCACGGATAATAACATCAGTGCGGAGATCTAACGGAGAATTGCTCTTGCCAACTGTTACTTCTTTGGGTTAAGAAGGCAATTGAGAAACGAAGCCATCTCCAGAAAAACCAAGATAACCCTGATGATGCCAATGCTGCTTTACGGTGCGGAAGCATGGACCTTATCGAAAGCGGATGAGGAAACCCTTGGTCGTTTCGAGAGAAAAATTCTCCGTATGGTCTTTGTCATTGGGCCCGTATGCGAGGACAATGTGTGGAGAAGAAGATACAACAAAGAGCTTTTTGAGCTGTAGCACGACATGGGTATAGCCAGAAGAGTACGCATCGCGAGATTAGGATGGCTGGGCCATGTAGAGCGAATGGACCCAAACACTCTGGCTCGACGGGTGTTGTGCCCCACACCCAATTACTCAACCAAAAACCAAAAACCCAATTCTTAGGAATTGCCCCGTCACTTCTGTAACGTACGACATTGTTTCGATTTCGATAAATGTGTCATGCATTGGTTATGTCAAAACAATAACAATGCATGTCAAGCGAACCGAAATACGTTAGCAAATAAAGCGACGAGGAACATACTGTGCAGTGTCACATTGCAGACCAAGCAAATGTGAGAAATAGCATGCACATATATGGTTTGCATATGGTGGTTGCAGTATGTGTGGCCCAGATTTCGTGATTGACCCGGTACCTATAGTGACGATCGTAGGTAATAAGTACGGAGTGTCGAAAAGAATGAAGACACTCTGATTCTAAACGATAAACCAAAAACGTTGTTCGTGTTTATTTTACGTCTCCGGATTAACACGGGTTTTCGAAAGCACAATGCAGGGAAATTGCAGAAGGGGAAGACCTCGTCATAGGTGGCGCAACTAAGTGAATGAAGACCTCAACCGATATAGAGTGCAAAACTGGAGAGAGCTCACCCGAAATCGAAATCGCTATCGAAGGATGCTGGTTGAGGCCCAGGTTCACCTCGAACTGTAGATAATGTCCACCTATGTAAGTGAGTAAGCTATTGAAGGGTTTTTCAAAAATAATGCGATCGATTTTAATTTGTCGCCTTTCGTGCAGTTGACAGCAAAAAGTATAATATGATAGCTGCCAGGTTATGGTTGATAAAAAAAGGAACGTTAAACAGTAATACAGGGTTTTCCATTGGGGACTATCCATTTTGTTTCTTTAATGTAAACGCGCCCTTAAGGTCTTTTGACAATCTGTAAACGTCAGATTGCTCATTAAGGTCTACCATTTCATCATGGTGAGTTACACGAATCAACAATGTTTCCAAATTATTAAAGCGTATTATTAAAATTTTGAGTCAGTCGCTGCAACTTTAAGAGCGCTAACTTCGATTTTTGGTCGTTATAATCGTCCCACCCGTGCCGCAATTCTTAGTTTAGTGCACAAATTTGAATCCACGTTTTCGCTGCACAATGTTCCCGTGCCAGTGACACAAAGATTAGGTGCTGAAAATATCGCGGGTGTAAGATGTAAGTGCATCCGTTCAGAACGACCCAAATCAGTCAATTCCACGTCGTTCACAGGAATTGGGCATCGCACAAACCACATTGTGGCGTTTTTTGGCGTCAGTTGTGTGGAATTTATATTATAGTGACATGTGGTTCCAGCAGGATGGAGCTACAGCCCATACAGCTGATGCAACCATCAACATTTTGAAGAGGAAATTTGGTCAACGTGTTATCTCAAGAAATGGACCGATCAATTGGCCGCCGCGCTAGTGTGATTTGACACCTTTGGATTTCTTTCTTTGGGGCTATGTCAAGTCGTTGGTCTACGCCAACAGGCCAGATACTTTCGAGGAGCTTCAAGCCAATATTGAACGCGAAATTGCCGCAATACCGGTCGATATGTGCGAGAGAGTGATCGAAAATTGGGTTCAACGTATCGATCGCTGCAACCGCGCCCGTGGAGGACATATGATCGAAATAGAGTTCCATTCGTAATGGTATTGGGTGTACTTGAATATGAAATAAATGTTTTTTTGATATTTCAAATGGCTGGCGTTTTTATTTAAAAAATAAAGTGGATAGCTCTTAATGGAAAACCCTGTACAACGTTTATTTGCTTTTGTAAAAAAAAAAACCGAAAACCTCTAACAAAATAAGGTCGGAATGGTGTATTAACGTTGTTTACTAATCACTCTGTGTATTTATGTTTTTTTTTTTCAAAAAAATAAATATAAACCCCTGAAGAAGCTGGAAAGCAACCGGCGAAACGTAGGGAAAAGTATGAATTTTTAAATATTTTTATTTATTAATTGCATCAAAAATAAACTGATCATCAAAGCCCTAACATCATTTCAAAGATAACTTATACATGATCAAACATTTAAACGTTGTTTACTGTTTAGAGGCTAATTAAAAAATATGGGGAATTAAGTGTCCAGGGCAACCTCGCTTTTAAATTTAGTGTCCAGGGCAACCTCGCTTTTTAATTTTGTGTTCAGTGGCTCCTGCAACCTCAATGAAACCAATAATGCAGTAAGTATGATTTCAGGAATCATCATAGGAGACTGGTCTTGCGATTTTAATGCAAATATGTGCGATGAAACCTTCAAGAAACCAACGCAGTTCAAGTCCCAAGTTTAAGTCTTGAGACCCCGATTTGTGCTCATTTCAACTGAATAGCAGAACCAAGTCCTGAAAGGTGAAACCGAAATTCATCCTCACTTTCACCAGACGTCGCGTCGGGGTCCAACCTTTTCTCATCGAAAGTCAGAATCTACCACACCTACCTCGATGACAAAGCTGTTTTTTTTTTTTTTTCTTGAAACTGTGTTTGTCCTTTTGGCAATACATTCGTCATTTTTTCGTGAACGAATCAAATCCATACGACAATTGAAAACTGCATACGTTCGGTAACTGTTGACGTCGGCTTTTACAGAATTTCGAGTTTTAAACCTGGGAGCAGTAATTTAACTGCAAAATCGGGCGATTTAACATCGCTGGAACTGGACTTTACTTTTTGTAACATTCTGTCCCAAATGTTGCAAAAAATTTTAGGAAGTTGAGCTTCAGATGTGTCCCAGCCAGTCGCAGAGTCCAATCGCACGATTTCATTTTTAAAACGCAACGGCAGTCCATAAGGCATAAGCTGTATTAGTAGGCTAAATAAATGGCCATAACATTAAATTGCGTTTTATTTCATTTTGAAAACTACACGTCTAAAAACAAGCCCTATACAAACGTCGGGAGGACTCATTGCGCTGACCTCTCTACCTAAAGATCTCGCAAATTTTCAGTTGTATCCTTTGCAGGATAATTTTGTTTCCAGCTCCTCTAATCTAGGGACGGAAAGATTAGAACAATTGTACCGATTTCGATACAATTCAGTTTGTGCAAGCAAAAAAGTGCATTTTAACTTCAGATCCAAGAGAGCCACTTGAACGACCGACACTGTCGTTCATGATTTGATAAGTGCAAATGTTTGCCGAAGATACATGGAAATCATTTAATTTCGCTTGTTGCGTTTTAAATAAGAAACGTCTATCTAGCCCATTACTTATTTTACATTAAGAGTTTTTTGAATTGATATTGTTTTTTTTTTAAGGTTTTCTACACAATTTTTTTAGTACACTCTTAAAACTTCAAAAGTCTATGGTTTCGCATGAATTATGCTAACGGCCAAATGTTGTCAAACAACAATCAACAGACGGTAGCTAAGGCTGATCGTGAGACCTACAGGCAAAAAAGAACGTTCCAAACCTTATCTCCTCTAACCAAAAATAGCATTGCAAATGGGGTTTTTTTTTTTTTTGCAAATGACAAACTACATATTTAGATATGTATATAAAGTTTTTCTTACGAAATGTCTCAATTGTTTTTCTCGAAAGTACAACAAGGAAAAAATAACATTGCTCACGAAAAGTTTTCATACAATTTACAGAAAATTAAAATACTTACAATTGAGTGTGAGAAATACTCCGCAAGCCCATACCGCACTTGCGACACATGTCTCCGACTCCGACAAGTAAAAGCTAATAAAGCAATAGTACCTATCATCTCATTAATATGCTCATCACTGCTGCAAGCACATGGAGCCAGGAAGACTTTTAATAATTAGCGTAGCATTGAAATGTTAATGAGCAAATGTGTCTGTGAAACTGTAAGTTGGGATGATGAGAGCTGAGGAAGTGGTGTGTCTGTAGTAAACCTAGCAGTGCGGTGCGGTTAAGGAGATGGCACTTCTAGATACGTGTAACAAAATTTGCATAGTTCTCCCAACTTAACGAAGTGTTTGCGGGGATAAATGTTCCATATCACAACTCTCAGCACAGCTAGATTTAGATATACCCACGTTAATTTGTCTTATGTTAGCTGCTACCGCACTGCTATACAAATTCCTTGCTTTCACTCTCTTTCTCTCTCTCTATCTCTGTCTTTGTCTCGTTCACGCTATACCAAATTATACAGTTGTATTGTGTCTCAGGAAATTTGCATGGTACCTACACCTGTCCCAACAGAGAATAACGGTATACAGTCGCATAAACAGAATCAACTGATGCGCGATTTCCTTCATTGTCGTTACAAGGATGACAATACAACAATTTCCCTTGATTAAATAATGTAATTTAAGATTCTCGTCTAATTATCCCCTCAAGATTTTATTTAATTAAACAGAAACAAAAGGCAATTGTCAACGACAGTGGCACTGACAGCGTCATGATTGCGAAGAAGCTACCATGAGGGAATGAAATTGAATGTCGCCCGTCACTGTAGGTCGGTCGGACGGTTGGATGGCAGGACAAACAGGCTGTGGTTTTGGTTGGAAAATGCACAGCTAGGTAGGTATGCTGATGCCGTACATAATACCTGCATGTAAAATTGAATGATGAGCATTTATGTTTGCTCGTAAATTTTTCATCATTATGGCAAAACACACACAAATGTTAATGGACGAAACGATTTTTTTTTTTTTTTTTTTGCATCTCAGAGACTTAAGTGGTACTGAACTTAGAGCAAGCTCGTCTGTACACACTTATCTACGCTCTTCATCATTAATGCAAGTGTTAGTGGTTAGTAAATAACGCCAACACAAGCACAAAGAGAACGTATACGAGGAAAAATAAAAAAAAACATTACAAAAATATAACAAAGTAAAACTTAAATTAAATTAACATTACGAGAACAAACTAAACTAATGAAACATAACTAAACAAGGTTTTAAATAAAAAATGAAATTAAACTACAGTAATTAAAAATCTACTAAACATAAATCATGCAGATGGTACACTGGTTCTTAATATTAATTTTAAACTACTTTTACTAATGTTGAAATCAACAATAAAAGGATTAGAGTTGAATAACCTACTCATGCGTGCTAATGGCTCATGCATTCCATAGTTAGTTCGGTGGTGGGAGCGATGTATAAACTCTAAATTACGTAGTTGGTGAGTTCCTCCGAGATAGTTGAATCCTACGTGGGAGAGCAAGTCGGGAGCATCAATTATACCGGTTATTAATTGATGAAAAAATACTAAATCATTGTTGATTCTTCTCTGTGAGAGGGTTTGAAGATTTAATAAGCGAATACGATTTTCATAAGGAGGGAGATTGAAAGGATCTTGCCAAGGAAGACCTTTGAGAGCGAAGCGTATGAATCTGTGCTGTATTGCTTCGATTCGTCATTTATGAATATCATAAAATGGTGACCACACCTGAGAAGCATACTCTAGATGGGGACGAACATAACAGTTGTATAAAGAGAGCGTGACATAAGGGTCATTAAACTCCTTTGCCCATCGCTTAATAAAGCCAAGCATTGAATTAGCTTTGTTAATAATTAGGTTGATGTGTTCATTAAATTCGAGGTTGGTACTTAAAAGAACACCGAGGTCACGAAATCTAGAAACTTGTGATAAAGATTGTTGCGATATTGAATATTCTCCAATGCTAGGAGATCTTTTGCGGGAAAAAGTCATACTTTGGCACTTGGAAGTGTTTAAAGTTAGTCCGTTCATTAAACACCATACAACAAAACTATCAATATCTTTTTGTAAGAAGTCGCGATCTGAAGCATTTTTGATGATTTTAAAAATCTTCATATCATCAGCAAAGATTAAAATGTCGCTATAGGAGATGCAAGAAATTACATCATTTATAGCAATAATGAAAAGCAAGGGGCCAAGATGACTACCTTGTGGCACGCCAGACATAGCATTGAAAGGTTTTGACAAAATGTTACGAAATTTGACTTCATAAGTCCTATTTTTTAAGTAGGAGCTTATCCAAGCAATAAATACTGTGGGAAATCCAAAAGCTTTTAGTTCATAAAGTATGATGTTATGAGACAGTTGGTCAAACGCCTTAGAGAAGTCAGTGTAAATGCAATCAAGCTCGTTCCCACATTCAAGAGCATTGGAACACTTATGATGAAAGGATAGAAGGTTGGTAACCGTCGATCTTCTTTGCATAAATCCGTGCTGCTGGTGGCAGACAACATTCCTTGAAAAAAAGGAAACCCTTTCGCAAACTACTTGTTCAAATACCTTAGGTATATATGAGAGCTTTGAAATAGGTCTGTAGTTTTTTATATCGGTTTTTTCACCCTTTTTGAAAACAGGTGTGATAAAATTTTTTTTCCAAAGAGTGGGGAATATTCCAGATTTTAAAGAAAGTTTGAAAAGATGTTCAAGTGGAGAGCATAAACGTGAGGAACACTTCTTTAAAACAATTGGTGGAATCCTGTCCGGGCCAGAAGAAACGTCATCTTTGAGAGAAGGGAGGTAGTAAGTAATTCTGTCACTTTGAATAGGGATATTATTAAAATTCACTTGCGAGCAGTGAGTTAAATATTCAAAGTAGTTTTCATCAATTTCTAGATTTGTATTACAAAAAGAGCCATTAAAGTGGTCTGCAAAGGCATTACAAATGTCGGGAGTATTTTTTAATGAAATGGCATTATAAATAAAGTTGGCTGGATAGCCGTCTGATTTTTTTTAGAATTTACAAAGGACCAAAAGCTTTTTGGATCGTTTTTCAGAGAACAGCCCATTTGGGTGACGTAGCTAGAGTACAGATTCTGAGAAAGCGTTTTGAAGTCTTCAAAAAAACTTATAAATATTTGGTGGTCGGTTGGAGAAAGAGTAATTAAATTAAAGGTCTTCCAAGCCTTGTTTCTTTTATTTCTCAGAGCCTTTAGTTCCTTGGTAAACCACGGTTGACAAAAACTAGCATTTCTGAGCGTCTTTTGGGGAATGGTTTTTTCCATGCAATTTTCTAGAATGGAGTAAAAGCAAGCGACTGCTTCGTCAATATTTGCAATGGTTGATATATTTTCAATACCAGCCCTGCTTAATTCATTCGAGAGCAAATCGAAATTCGCCTTTCGAAAGTCAAAAGTATATAAACAGTCATTTGAATTATTAATAACGTGAGATACGTTGCTTAGTTCAATAAAAATATCTAAGGGGGGATGAAGATCATCAATTCTAGTTATGCCTGAATTAGATTGAATAACAACCGTGCTAATAGCTTCGGAAGAGAAAACAAGGTCTAACATACGGTTTTGGAAATTTCTAATACAGCTTACTTGCTGTAAGTCAGTAGATATAACATTGTCTAAACAAGAAAGCTCACGCTACGTTGAAGTTAGAGAGGGTTTTTGGAATGATCCATCGTCAGAGGGTAACCATTGGACATATGGCAAATTAAAGTCACCTAGTAACAGAATTTGGCTTTCTAGGTCCGACAATTCAAAAATATGATCCAAAATTAGCGACAGTTCAGCATAAGCAGAAGCTGGACTTTTTGGAACAATGTAAACGTTAACGATAAAAATATTTTTAGACAGTGTACAGACTTTCACACAAACAACATCAATAGTCAGTTCAAACGGAAGGAGTATACGAGACGACATATATGTGTTCCTGACCGAAATCAGAACACCACCACCGACCTCATCTGGCTTGTCTATGTGCCGATCCTTACGGTAGACCGAGAACTCAGGGCTCAAGATTTCGGAATTCAAGAAACTTGGACTTAGCCAAGTTTCAGTCAAAACAAACACGTCATGTTTGAAAACGTTGAAAACGTTGATGACAGGACGTTTGAAAACGTTGATGACAGGACGTGTCGTGGAAGGAAATTCTATTAATATAAATATTTATTTAAAAATCCTGAATAGATTGGGTAAGCAAATGAAGCGCACTAGTCTTGAGCGTTGAGCATGTTATGAGTGGTCAAATAAATAAATAAATATAATAGCGTAACAGAGCGAAGAGCAACAGGGCCTTCAATTTTCTGCCGGTTCCGAACGGCTTATATTGAAAGCACTTTTCATGGCAATGAATTTACTAAAGGAGTACCTACTTACCTCTCGACGATCGTTCACCTTGCCGTGGTGGGAGGGCTTAAGTAGTTGAATCTGAAAACTAACGAGCCATACCGGCGGTCTCAACTTGGGTTTACGACTAGAGTTGATTCCAGCAGGGTCACCCATGCCGGAAAGGTCGAAAGGGAGAAACAGCGAAACTAAGAGACGATCCAACCCCCTTTACCCTCTACCCTCTACCCTTTGCCTACTATCCCTCCACTCACCCTCTCCTCTATCCCCTTCTACCCAACCCCAATCCTTTCCTTTCCCATGGGCCGGCATCAAGGTGTCAACCGTACCGTGCCGATGATCTACTAGGCTGAGGGCCCATCTTAAATAGCTCAGTCACTAACGGTGTACTCTGGTTTTGCGGCGAATTCCAGTTTCATTTCAGTCATATCCATGCATGCGGGGCTCTGTGTGGACGTACCCCATTATTTCCCTAGCTACTCGTGGGATCCAAAATAGATAATTTGAATACCAAACCCTGTGATGGAGAAGCAAGCAACTGCCTCTCTGTCTCTCAGCCACCGGCTGAACTACCAAGCGTTGCGGGACGGATAGACCGATCTGCAATGGTAACATCCGACAGCGACATAAAATTCAGTCGGATATCAAAGCTCTGTCCTGACAGTGAAATCATACGGGAGCTGTGAAGCTCTCGGAGATGACACAGAAAAGACCCTAGAGCTTGACAAGCTCAAAATCAAGCGGAGACGCCTAACCACGTCTCAAAAAAAGCACTTGAGAAGACTGCTAGCGGAAAAACCGCCATACGACGCAGTGTTAGAGACAGTACTCTCAAGTCCGTCGAAAGACAACTCAGACCCTTCCAACAAAAGAAGAAGGTCCGGACACGAAGTTCCTGAACCGAGCAAAAAAGCGAAAACCAACGCTCCCTTGTTCAATGAGGTTGCAGGTACTATCGTTGTTGGGATAATCGCCGAAGATTATCCAAATAGCCATCTTGAAAATGTGCAAATCACAGCAGTGGAAAATGCCATCCTTACTGAGCTGCATAAGATCACTGAGGAAGGTCCACAGATAAGATTTCTGGGCTGCTCGCACAAACCAGGATGGCTTACAATGAAGTGCGGTGATGCGATTAGTAGAGACTGGTTGGCAAAAACAGTCAAACTAATTTCACCATACGAAAATGCGAAGCTGCGAATGGTGGAGGGTGAAGACCTTCCGAAACCATGTGTGGCAACCGCATACTTCCCTGGCCCGAATAACACAGCAGAAGATGCTCTGAAACGGCTAAGAATTCAAAATCAAGCCTTACCAACCAAAGAATGGAAAGTCCTTAGGAAGGTGGCCAACTCTCTGGGTCTTGCCCTGACAATATCCATGGACGAAAGATCGGTATCTCTACTTGAAGATCTGAACTGCCAACCGTTCTTCAACTTCAATAGGGTACAATTCAGGATTAAAAAGAATCCCAGTCTGAGGGCGGATCCCGAGACTAAAAAGGATGAAAAGATGGAAAGTCCACCTCCCTCCCATAATCAACCCTCCATCTCTAACCCTTCCCTCACTCCCAATCCCGTTAAACCTGTTCAGGAGACCGCAAGACCATCTTCTGATCAGGTAAAACCTTTCCTTCATCCTAGCAAACTGTCCCAACCCGGCAATCCAAGACCCACCCACCACCAAGACACGTCGCAACTCCGCAGAGCCCCAAGACCGGCATCTGCGAGCGCGAGGAATTTCCGGAAGTCTCCCCAAGGCGGGAAACGGGGTGACAACAAAGGGAGCTCTTATTCCAGAGCTCCATTCCGGAAAAATTAATATGGAGGTTGTTCAAACCAACCTCCAACACGCCAAGGCTGCTTCGGCGGTCTTAACTCACTCGCTGAGTAAAACGAAGCTAGACATTGCCCTCGTGCAGGAACCATGGATCAGCACGAGTGGTAAAATCCTCGGTCTAACTACACCTACAGGTAAAATATAATATTCAACCTCAGCCAGTAGACCTAGAACTTGTATTATTTTTAATAATAACCTGTCCTTCTTCCCACTAACAGCTTTTGTATCTGCTGATCTGACAGCAGCAATAGTGAGGATCGGTCACTCCAAGGAGATCATTGTTGCCTCAGCATATTTCCCTGGAGACATTACACCTTGCCCACCTCCACAGGTAGTAAAACTTTATGAGCACGCACAGAAAAACAAATTGGAAGTTATTCTGGGATGCGACGCAAATGCTCACCACACCCTGTGGGGAAGTAAGGATATAAACAAAAGAGGTGAGTCCCTTATTGATTACATTATTAAAGAAAATTTAAATATATGTAATATTGGCAATGAACCCACCTTTGTCACCAGAACTAGAAGAGAGGTTCTAGACATTACATTGTCTTCATCTCTCTCTAAAAACCTTGTCTATGACTGGAGGGTGTCCTCCGAACCATCCTGCTCTGATCATAGACACATACGCTTTAAACTAGACACAAACATAATATCTTGTCTAACATATCGTCCAAAGAGAAAAACAGATTGGGTCTCGTATAAAACAGATCTGGAAAACTCTCTAAAAGACAAAATCCCAAACATTAATAGCAAAGCTAAATTAGATTTCTTTGCGGACTACGCAAAAAACTCTATCATAACTGCCTTTGAGGACAACTGCCCTCTGAAAACAAGATCAACTAAAAGGCAAACCCCTTGGTGGAACAACAACCTCAAGAAATTGAGATCGAAAGTAAGGAAACTTTTCAACAAAGCAAAACGCAATGATGACTGGCAAACTTACTCTACTGCTCTCACCAAATACAATAATGAAATTAAAAAAGCCAAAAAGGCCTCTTTTAAACAATTTGTAGAAAGCATCTCTGACGTCTCCTCTAGTTGCAGACTCCACAAAGTTCTCGCGTCCGACAAGCCGGCAAACCTTGGTACCCTTACCAAGGAAAACGGCTCTCAGACTAAGAATAAAACTGAAACTCTGCAACTCCTAATAGACACCCACTTTCCGCAATCTATCATTATAGACCCAGCAATTAACCTATCTCCCCAAAGGGAACAGCATATGTTTCCATCTAGGGAAGACTGGACAACGGCCAGACAAATCTGCAACACCAATGTCATCAAATGGGCTATCTCTTCATTGAAACCATTCAAGGCCCCTGGGGAAGACGGCATCTTTCCGGCCCTACTGCAGAACGGGGCTGCCATAATTGCTCCCATTTTATCAAAACTGTTCACTTGCAGCCTTGCTTTTGGTCACATACCAGAAAGCTGGAGAAGAGTAACAGTTATCTACTTGCCAAAAGCAGGAAGGAATCTGGATCCAAGCCCTAAATCCTTTCGGCCAATCAGTCTAATGTCATTCATCCTTAAATGTATGGAGAAGGTCATTGATAGACACATCCGGGATAAGCAATTAGCTACCCACCCACTATCCACATCACAATACGCATATCAACCAGGGAAATCAACGGAAACCGCGTTGAATGACCTAGTTACAAGGATCGAACTCTCTATCGATAAAAAGGAAATTTGCGTAGTGGCATTTCTTGACATAGAAGGAGCCTTCAACAACACTTCCTTTGTGTCTACAGACCGTGCTCTAAGGCACCACAACGTTCCACAAGTTATTCGCAAATGGATAATGTCAATGCTAAACAGCAGAATTGTCCACAGCAATATCGAAGAAGTGGAAATCTCAGCACTAACAACAAGAGGCTGCCCACAAGGTGGAGTTCTCTCACCACTCATCTGGTCAATAGTTGTAGACAGCCTACTAAGATTACTTGCAACCCAAGGCATCTATGCAGTGGGCTTTGCAGATGATCTAGCAATTGTCATACAAGGTTCATCAGAAACACTAATATCAAGAAGACTTCAGACAGCTCTGAACACAGTACAAAGCTGGTGCTCAGATGAAGGTCTCTCTGTCAACCCACGTAAGACAGTTATTGTCCCATTTACAAAAAGAAGAAAACTAAATCTTCTAATACCCCCCAGTCTCTATGGGGAAACAATACCATTCTCCAAGGAATCAAAATACCTTGGGATAATCCTAGACAGCAAAATGTCATGGAACCCTCAACTAGAACGCATTTCCAGCAGAGCAACCAAGTCTCTATGGACTTGTAGAAGCATATGCGGGAAAAACTGGGGTCTAAAACCTAAAATGGTATTCGACCTATATACGCTGGTAGTCAGACCAACAATTACGTACGCAGCAGTTGTATGGTGGACAAAAATAGAAGAAGTAACGGCAGTCCAAAAACTTGAAAAGATTCAAAGATTGGCAACAACATGCATTACTGGATGCATGCGTACAACACCAACATACGCTCTAAACGTTATTGTAGGACTACCTCCAATTCACCTTTTCATAAAAATGGAAGCAAGACTGGCGACACACCGTCTTTTAGATCAAGGACACATAAAATCACATCCATACCCGAAAGGACATCTGTCGATAATGGAAAGTTTAGAAAAACTTAATACCTTTAGTATGTGCTTGGATGCTACTATTCCCATGTACAACTTCAAACTCAACTTCTCCATTGTCATCCCCCCAAGGGAAGACTGGGAGAACACAAAACCTCATCCTTCAAGGCAAGATATGGTCTGGTATACGGACGGCTCAAAAATGGAAACTGGTACAGGTTCAGGCATTTTCAGCGACTGTCCCAGAACGAACTTCTCAGTAAGTATGGGCAGTCACTCGTCCATTTTCCAAGCCGAAGTCTTTGCCATCAACGAATGTTCGAGAATAATATGTTCATCGAACACGAAAAATAAAACAATATTCATTTTTTCAGACAGCCAAGCTGCACTAAAGGCGTTAAGCTCACCTGTCATAAGATCCAAACTAGTCCAAGAGACAGTCATGTCGCTCTCTGAACTAGCAAGGAAAAACACTGTAATCCTCCACTGGATCCCAGCACACAGAGGCTATGATGGTAACGAGAAGGCAGACATCTTAGCTAAAGACGGCGCATCTAAACCATTCGTCGGTCCTGAACCCTTCTGCGGTGTAAATAAAAGCACCTTCAAACATACTGCCAAGAACATCCTACTGGAGGAATCAAATAAAGCTTGGAGTAACTCATCTGGCCAAATTTGTTCAAAATACTTTTTGCCAGAATATACCGAAAAAACATCAAAATTCCTACTGAACCTCAATAGGAAAACCCTAAAAATTTGCACTGGACTACTAACCGGTCACTGTTCCTTAAACAAACATCTTCACCAAATGAGGCTGGTAGCGGATCCCATCTGTAGACTATGCCTCGAAAATGAAGAAACATCTCTGCACATTATTACAGAATGTCCAGCACTTTTCCGCCTTAGAAAGCAAATACTTGACTATGAGATTATCCCCTTAGATAAACTCAAACTCATTCACCCACAGAAGATTGCTAACTTCTGGTTCAATTCAGGAGCAGGAGAACTGCTCTAAAACCTCACATGGGCTGGCACAATAGGTATCATTCAGACACCGCAGTGTCCGGAGCTGAGCACGCTCTACCCGTCCCCCAAATCTACCTACTTACCAATTTCTCACAAAAGGCGATACCTACCCGTGTAAAAACATTTTTGTCTCTGTTGGGATTCGAACCACGATCATCACGATACGGGTACCGTGATTTGAGTGGTTAGTTCGACTTTATCTACAATTTTTGGTTGCATTTATGTGGTCTACAGTGGCGAGGCGTGAATAATGGTAACTCGAAGAACAATTTGAATTTCCAAAAGGTAACTTGATATTTTTTCGTGCAATGCATGTCTTTGCATCAAGCCAAAAAGTCAAGTATATTTCAAACCAACTTTGCTATACCTTTAGTCATTTAACTACATACAACAATGAGCTTAATGCATAAAAAAGTGGTTTCGAAGGAAACCTTTTTGGCAGATGCATGTTTTTTGCAGAGTTCACTAAATTGTTAATGTCAGCGTAACCTGCACGACTCCAAACACTAGGAGAATTGGAAAAAAGAAGGCAAGGAAAACAGAACATTTTGTTTAATTTACAGCTCCCTGTCAACCAAGTTTACTTCTGGTACAATGAATCTTTGAAATGGTTAACGAAACCATCTCTTCGCTTGTATTCTATTTTTATGGAAGGGGTAGCACGTCCTAGATCTATAACTTTTTTTTCTTCATAAAACTAAGCTGATTAAAATTATTTGTTTCCTTTAAGAAAAAATCAGCTAGGCAACAGTCTATCAAAACACTGAAACTGACTATCACAAAACTTGAATTTTTCAAATAAAATACGGCTCATTGGGAACTGAATTTTTTTAGGCCAATTGTGTCACTTTAGAAAAAGTGAGATGCCCAGCTGGAGTCACCGAAGAATTCCAAATAACAGTAGGTGTACATCAGGGAAGTGTCTTGAGTCCACTGCTCTTTATTGCTGTTCTGGATTATTTGCTCGAAGGAAAAGTAACGGACAATAAAGTACAACAATTATTCTTTGCTGACGATGGAGCCATCATAAGCGAGGATCCTACATCCCTGCAACGAGCACTTGACGTTTGGATTGATGTTCTGGAAGGAAATGGGTACCGTATTAGCGCTAAAAAGACGGAATACCTGTGCTGCCCTTTTTCAGATCCAGACAAGAATATTCCAGACATTTATTTGAATGGAAATGTGCTTCCCAAGTGTGAAAAGTTTAAATATCTGGGATCTATGATCAATAGTGAAGCATCTTGTGATGACGACATCAATCATCGAGTAAGCGTAGGGTGGATGAAGTGGCGAGAAAACTCCGCTATCTTCTGTGATCGAAAAATGCCCCCTAAGTTGAAGGGAAGACTCTACACAGCAGTTGTCCGTCCAGCTCTGACATACGGTTCACAATGTTGGACAATGTACAAAAAGTATGAGAGCAAATTGACGGCAGCTGAAATGAAGATGCTTCGGATGACAGCAGGGTAACAAAGCTTGATCGAATTAGAAGTACAAAGAACCGTGGAAGCCTTCATGTCAAAAGTACCATCTTGGACAAAATTCAGCAAGACCGGCTCAGTTGGTATTGTCATGTTCAAAGGAGAGGTCCGCAGAACCCCGTCCAAAAGGCAATGTCGTACAACGTTTCAACAAATTCGCGAAGAAAAAGAAAAGGCAGGCCAAAACACACCTGGTACAAGCAAATGCAAAAACTGCAGCATTTGGTTGGCCTCAGACATGGAACAATCCAAAACCGGGAGGCTTGCCGACGCTTTCTGAGGTCAACGCGGCGTACCCCACAGGCGGATCACTAGTGTGAAGCAGAAAAGTGGGAGAGTTGTGATCGCTTCAAGATCACTACTCGTAACGCCGGAAATGAAAAGAAGAAGTGTCACTTTAGAAAAATTCCATTTATTTTTTGAATTTTCTTTCAAAAATATGCATAAAGCTTTGAAATCTAATATCCACGCATATTTGTTATCAAAGTGGCAACCTTTGACACATCAGTCCAGTGCAGAGCCACATACAAATTCATGAAATAAGTCGGAGAGCAGCTTGTTATTTTCTTGTTCTTCAAGCAGAGACCTACCTCAACCTGCAAGCCTGCGCTCAGAGAAAAAAATCGCATAAGTCGGTAATGGGACTACCATTAATGAAAAAAACCTCTTTTTAATAGTATTTAAACAGTTTTGTACCATTGTATTAATAGTTTTGAAACTGTTATTATTTATAGGACAGAAACTATTGATTTAATAGTAAATACTATTTAAACTTATGGTATTTACTATTGTATTAATAGTATCGTACTATCAACTATTTCGGAAGTCGAAAAATTATTTGTTATGGTGGATCCCATTAGATAATTTACGTTTTATAAGACAAATACCATTGGCTTCCATGGTATATGCTATAGTTGTAATAGTACCGTATGAAAACCATTGAAATAATAGTACTAATCCCATTGACCAAATTTAATAGTAGAAAAATATTGGAACAATAGTTTTCCTATTGATTTTATGGGATTTTTTCTTTGAGTGTGCCATATACATTTATGTTTATAAGCATGTGTCCATGGAAAGAAATAGGAGGGAAAGCGTTTTTTTCTTTTATAAAACCAATATCATGCAAACACCGAAGTGTGCAGAAGCAATGCTGCTAATGAGCACTGGACAATGCACCGCGCCGGCGCTCTGCACAATATTCACCTGCTCAGAGCGCAAAGAATAAGAGATAACAAACAGATTTACCAAAAAATATGACGGTAGAACAGCGTTAGAACCTTGCTCCAATCGGAGTAAATCTACTCCAGTTTTGAGAAAAAAATTTAATTTACTCCACAACTCCGATTTTTTGAGATCTACTCCTTTTTTTCACTCTGAAATTTTTTTTGATTTTTTAGCCGAATCTCAGGAAAGTAAATTACAATCCTGTATTATTCAATTTTGCAACCAACCCTCACCCTGAAGCTGAACTGAATCAAAAGTTTCATACTGTTCTGAATGATCCTATTAATTTTTTTCTTCGTTTCTCGGTTATTTCGTTATCATTGGCAATGCAAATCTGTGATAATAAGTTGAAAGAGCTTAAGTCGAATTAAGTGAAAATCGTGTTTTCAATTTTATATTTTCCATTTTGTTTACCTAAACGAAAATTCTGGGCTCCGTTACTATACGACAAAAATAGCCGGTAAATTAAAAAAATTAAAGCAACTTATGTTTAAACAGCCTAAAAAAGCATTTGCACAGCAGCTTACGTCTATCTCGAGCACAAATTGATCAAAACATTAAGAAAATATTATTTTTTGAAACGGGTCAAGTCATGATTTGAACGTAAGTAAATCGGATTGTTTGATAACTTATTTCGACAGAAGTCTAAAGCTGATTTCAAAAAACCTTTTTTTAATAGTTGTGTGGTTGTTTTTTAACAAAGAAAAAAAAAAATGTAATTTGAGGGTATTACAAGCATGTGTCCTGAAATAAAAATTGTATGTCTAGTATCAACAGTTTTAATACAATCACTTAAAATGTCTTAAGTTCACAAACTTCACTTGATCATACTGAAAAATGATAAAAATTGACTTAAGCTCTTTTAACTTACTATATTCAGAATAGTTTACTCGCTTTGTAAACCAATATTTATGTAATACTTTAGTTCAAACAAATCTTCTGTTAAATACACTTATTGAAAACCTGTGTTTTTCTTTCGTTTTCAAATCTACTCTGCAAACTTTCGATTTAGTCCACTTTTTTTACAAATATGCTCCGAAATTTTGCTACTGAGGTTCTAACCCTGCGGTAGAACATCGCCTTATTATCTTTCAAAAGAAAGCATGTATTGAACAGAGGTGCCTGTGCTAGGCACCTATCTCTTTGTTTAATACATGCTTTCTTATGGAAGAAAATAAGACGATGTTCTACCGTTATATTTTTTGGTGAAAGAAAAAAGAGGAAAGAACACAAATTTGTTCTATCCATCGACAAATTTTATAAGACGTAATATTTGGCGTTTTCTTTTATGTTGCTAAAGTTTTGTGTTTGTGTATGGAGTGAGTTGAGGAGCCAACATGTGTGTAGTTTAGGACGGAAAGCAAAGTGATAGTTGTTAAAAAAATGTTGGCAGCGAGTTTATGTGTATGATTAAGTTTGATTCATGTTGCCAGATGTCTAAGATGTTTCGGAGGTGAATTTCAAAAGGTAAGTCGGAAATAATCGACTTATATGGACACTTCGCTACTGGTATGTATGTAAAGTTGTACTCACTTTTTTCTACCTTTTCATATCTCGAGGTCCTGCCGGTAGCACTGATCAGGAACGTTGGCTTCTGTTTCTTTAGGTATGTTAATTTTTTTTTATATATTTTATTTTTTTCCATGGCTCGGCAACGTAGCATGGTATACCAAAGCTATGGGGAATATCACGACTTCAGTAGTCAACAAAGCAGTAAGCCTTGAATGAGCTACTCAGACATATTTGATGGTTAAAAATCTTTGAAGGTGTTTCAATATAAGGACAGGATATTGACATGAGGATGGTGAGCTCCTGTTGAGGACTTTATCTAACCCTGTGATGAATTTTATTTCCTAGTTAAAAGAACTACTTTATCTTGGGTGCACTCAACGAAAGTTGTATTTACCATCTGGTGTGTACCCAGCGTAACATCGCAAATTCGATGTTCGAATTTGTCATTGGAATTCTTTCTCGAATTACTTTTACAAATGGCTATCGTAGAGCCGATCATTTCCGTCGAAATGATCGCTCTTTTCTACCTAAACCATCGGCCGAGGCAGACGTACCCTGCCCAATTGTACATGCACTCGCAGTGTGGCAGATGGTTCATTTTGGTTTTTTTTTGCTCAACCCGAGCACGGCACACAAGACATCCAATTTCAATTTCGAGGTAAATATAGAAATTTTTATTTGTTTAATGATGCAAAGTAGTTATCCTAAAGTGACATATTCTAGCAGGAAAGCATAGTCTCCCAGTCAGGAGAAATTGCCCCCCCCAAAAGACCACGATCTTTTCGGACGCAAGCATCGTCACATGGTGGGCAGCAACGTCAGAGAGAGGTGGTCAAAAGTACCACCCAGAGCCAACCCTCAATAAAATAATCCCTTGAACTACGATCGATCCATAGCAACGATGTTCAGAGACTCGTTAAAGTTGGTATCGCAACCGGGTGCTCCAGATACTGCAAGTCCCCCGACTCAGTTTAAAACAGCATCTCATACACAAAAGTCTGATAGAAGGAGTTTACCAAGTTTTTGCTTTCTTTTATTAAGCGTATAAATCAATGAAAAAAAAAAAAAAAAAAAAAAAAAAAAAAAAAAAAAAAAAAAAAAAAAAAAAATAATAATAACAATTTAAAACGAATTAAAACAAACCTAAGGCAAAGTAGCAGAAGAAGACCTGGTGTGATTTAGTGAAGTAATGAGAGTTGAGTTAAAAATAGAAATAAGAAAAATAATTCAAATAATGTTGAGTTAAGTTAATCTCTTAAATTGATACGTCATGCATATCCATGACTTGCAATTGATCGGTTCTTTTTTTCTTGTGCTATTTTTTACTTGCGATTATAGGTACTATAAGGCAAGTTTTGCAATCGTGCAGAAAAAAAATTTTGAGATAACAACTAAACATGACATTACGATGATAGACAATACGAAAAAAGTGGGTCCCACAATTCTGTCTGTCTGTCTGTCTGTCTGTCTGTCTGTCTGTCTGTCTGTCTGTATGTCCGTCTGTCTGTATATGGATCTACAGCCTCAACAGCTTGACCGATTTTCTTCAAAATTTGCAGTTAGGCTCTGTAAGGCAACCTACAGAGGGGTTTTTGGAATTGAGTCTCTAGGTCTTGAAATAACGGTACCTGCCATACAACCGATATGATAATACTTTTTTTTCTCGAAAACGGCTCCAACGATTTCGATAAAATTTTGTGTGAAGGATTAATTTTAGGTTGTCTTTCTTATGATGTAATTTTTTTTTTTTTTTAAAGTCTCAAAACGGTACCTCCCATAGTACCGTTTTTTTCAATCCCGACTTTCTCGTTACTGGCTAACATGATGTTGACGAAATTTCGTATTTAAGAAGTCCTAATTTGTTTAAGAAAGATTGCATATCAATATTTGAAAAATTTAAAGTTTTGAAATTTTTACAAATTTCTTAAAAAAATTTAGATTTTTTGAAAGAACTTCAAAACTATATCATGTATGTTTTCCAAATTTTTTGTCAAAATAACCTCTAGCAAGATCTTCAACTTCGCATACTTGACTTTTAAGAACCTTAATTAAAAAAAAAAGTGAAAAATAAAAAACCGGTTTTTTTGAAAACTGGTCCGACGATTTTGATTAAACTTTTAGCGTTTATATGTATTAGTAACTGCAAAATAATGGCGTTTTTATATTTTCGCTTGAAACCTTTGGAATATTTAAATTAATTCTTTTTTAATATTTTGGGTGATTTAATTCAATTTTCATAACTAATTTGCAGTTGGCAACCCTCTACCACCAAATATATTATGAAGAAAAAATAGTAAAATATTCTTCAAAAGCTTAAAAAGAAATTATAGGAAATTCGTTTATAAGAAACAATTCTGTCTTTCCAATTGCTTCTTAACGTCAAATTACAAAATCCTTGAAAACCAAAACATTTCATAAGAACCACAAAATAAATGATTTACAGACTGGTAAGTAATCTCAAAGCAGTCGATGAATTTTGAATAATACCTTCATTCAACATACATTATGAGTGGCAACAAGCAATTCATCTACTAATTTTAATAGGGTTATTTTCCAGACATTATTATATCTAGGCTTTATTTGAGAAAAAAAATTGTGATCAACCCGCAGCAAAAAGTACCTACCTAGTATGAATTTCTGTATTTTAAAAGGAAAAAATTTGAATAACTTGGAGTGAGTAAATAAAAACCAAATTATTGACTACTAACATGCTCATATTGTGTAGTTTTTAATAAATTCACTATTTAAATAGTGTTAGGTACGCATTTTCATACTTAGTACTAACTACGGCAACTACGGAATGAAATTAAACATTGAAATCATATTTTAAAGTAGTTAAAGTTCGATAATTTGCTTTGAAAGAAAAATGTTTCATTGTTAAGCGGGGAATACACGATGCAATCATCCTTCATCGTATGCGACTTGCATAATACGATCGAATTTGGTTTTCAGTTGAAGGAATTCGACATTGCGACGTCAGAACATTCAAAATTCTTTGGCTACACAATATCCAATCCAATCACCCCATGCGATATATTATCGGTCGTACAATAATTGTATCGTCATCGTCATCGTATATTCCCCCGCTTAACACAAAAAGAGCAAAGGAATAGTAACAAAACTGCTCTTTTCCATTTACTCTCTTAAAACTCAATAATGAAAGTTGAAAGAATAGAAATTTAACAAAGAGTGCACATTGGCTTTTGCTTTCTGTATTGGCTTTTCTGTATTGATGAAAAACACTGATTTCAACAAACAAAAACAAACTAACTTAATATTATTCAAGTCTCGTTCCATTAACAAAAGTGATATTTTCAAAGTGTGAAGTGCTTTTGCTAATATAACATATTTATATCTATCATTTGATAATTAGCATTTAATATCGGCATTGATTTATTTTTGCATTGATATGTGTTTGTGTGTATAGTGTTGCATAAAAGGTTTGGTTAAGTATTTTATGAATGAAAAACAATCATAGTACAGGGTACAGCACATAAGTGAGTTCATTTTCAGGAGAAAATAAGAGAGGGAGAAAAAGCAACGGTAAAAGTTGTAACTGCCATATTCTCTCTTAATTTGTGTTTTCTTTTGTTTCGGTCTGTTCTCTGCCACTGTTGGCTATTGAGATTGCTTTGAGTGTGTATAATTGATTTAATTGAATAGGGGGAGTTGCATCTTGCTTCTTGCATGATACTTTTCTTCTCTTACTTAAGATTTTCTTGATTAAATTTTCTTATTTTTGCGGGTACAGTGAGTACCTGCTTAACTTGAACAAATTTAATAAAAGTTGTACACTTTTTTAAAAGAGACTGTTTATTGCTTTTAGTATTTTTTTTTTTAAGATATAAGCATAGCCATACATAAATCTTTCGACTATATTCTTTTTATTAATTTTAAGCTTATTAACTTTCAATACTTTGCTTAAAAATGGGAAGGAAACAAACAAGAGCTCTTCTTAATCTTTCAAAGGGAAGAAGTAATTGTAAGCCTCAAAATAAAACAATCAATAAAGTACATAGGACGCACGACCATCAGGAACCCAACGAAAATGTAAACACAATTTACCTTGGTTCTATCTGCCAAGATAACAAGGTTTTCGGTGAACTGCGAAACACACAATGCACAAGCAATTGTGTGGCTGCACTCTGCTTGGTTCAAATTGTCAAGGCAGAAACTTGGACCAAAGACATTATTGATAAAATTTTGCATTTAGGCAATGTTTTGCACAAGGAATCACTTGATTCTTACAGGCTGAGATTTAATCGTGATCCTCCAACAACAAACTATCTCTGTGCTGATGAAGTTTTGAACGAGGTTCTACTTGAAGAAACCGTTTTTACCATAGAATATTTGCTAGAACCATATCAGGGTGTCATAGATAATACACTTTGTTTCAAAGAAGAATTAGAAAAGTTCTTTTCTGCGGAAATGTTTGGCGTTTTAACCTTTGAAAATTTGTCTGTAGCGATTTTTAAGGAAAAGCAATCGTTTTGGCTGTTTGACCCACATAGTAGGGATCAGAACTTAGGATTCGTTCCAAATGGAGTTGCTGTTGCTCGCAGTTTTCTGGCAGTCACAGAATTGGTTGAAGTAATCCAATCAACCATACATTCTAGCTCAAAAACATTTTTTTCCGTTACTCCTCTACACATCAAATGGCATCCGCTTGTAATAATCCCGCCGACTATTCTTAAAAAGTCTAACGAGCTCAGATCGTTAATACCATCACAACAAAAAATTATTTTAAAACAAAAACTGGCAGAAAGTTCAAGAATTATTCGATCCAGACAAGAATATAAGAACAAAGAAGCTATGAAAAACAAACTCCGAAAGAAAATAGTTCGTAACCATGGTGAATTTAAGGATAAGGAAAGGGGAAAAAACGCTATGATTCAATTTAATTTAAATAATAAAGAACTGCTAGAAAGAGAACAAAATGAGTCTACAAAACGAAAGCTTAGAAGCTTACCAACACAAAGGATGGAGCTAAAACTATTTGACGCAGGAGCAAAAACTATTCTTCTCAGCAACATGGACTACCGAAAAAAGGAAAAAGAAAGGGATTTGAAAACCAAGAGATTACTTCGTTGTGTTCCAAAATTTCGTGAGGACGAAAAGCAGAAAAATACAAGGGCTAAGGCTATTCTTCGAAAGAATACAGATTACAGGGAGAAAGAAAAGGAAAAAATCTTGAAAAACACTAGAAAACTTCGAAGTATTCCTGAATTCCGTGAGCAGGAAAAACAAAAGGACGCTAAGGCAAAAGCTATCCTTAGGAGGAATACCGAATACAGGAACAAAGAGAAGGAACAAGATTTAACAAACACGAAAAAACTTCGAAGTATTCCAGAATTCCGGGAGCTGGAAAAACAAAAGGACGCTAGGACAAAAGCTATCCTTAGGAGGAATACCGAATACAGGAACAAAGAGAAGGAACAAGATTTAACAAACACGAAAAAACTTCGAAGTATTCCAGAATTCCGGGAGCTGGAAAAACAAAAGGACGCTAAGACAAAAGCTATCCTTAGGAGGAATACCGAATACAGGAACAAAGAGAAGGAACAAGATTTAACAAACACGAAAAAACTTCGAAGTATTCCAGAATTCCGGGAGCTGGAAAAACAAAAGGACGCTAAGGCAAAAGCTATCCTTAGGAGGAATACCGAATACAGGAACAAAGAGAAGGAACAAGATTTAACAAACACGAGAAAACTTCGAAGTATTCCAGAATTTCGGGAGATTGAAAAACAAAAAAACGCTAAGACAAAAGCTATCCTTCGGAGGAATACAGAATATAGAAAAACAGAGCGAAGAAAGGATGCGTTAACTAAAACTGAAAAGCGGAAAGCTATAGATATACGGCGTAATGAGAGAAATTCTGATGCCTTACAGCGAAAGCAAAAAAGGCAAAATGAGGTTTATAAGTTTAGAGAACAGTACCGTGACTATTTAGCAAGTCTTAAGGACAAAGAAAGTTTTGCTAAGTTAAAATTTATACAAAGTAAAGGAAACTGCCCTGAGTTTATTTGCTGTTTCTGCGAAGGAATATATTTTCGGCACTCTGTTATCATCTTTACATTAGAAAAAACAAAAAAACACTTCGGGAACGCAATCATAAGTCACTTGGAAAGGTCTAAAACACACAATTCCTGTTGGATTTGCAAAACATGCAACAAATACGTTCAAAAAGGAGAGGTACCAAGATTGGCAGCTTCAAACGGATTAAAATTTGTTCCTATTCCAGAAGAGGTTCGAAAACTTTCACCTTTAGAAGAAAGAATGGTGTCACCGTTCATAAACTTTATGCAAATAAGAGCACTTAAGCCGTTTGCTCTCAATCCGCAGTTATCAATGAAAGGTAGTGTTGTTAACATTCAAGTTGAAGTAAATGATATGTTGGAAATATTGCCACGGCAATTTGACAACATGAAAACTATCCAGTTGAAATTGAAACGGCATTTAGATCACTCAACTGATTACATGTTTGAAACGATTAGACCTGCAGCAGTTTGTGATGCACTGAAATGTCTTGTTAATACACCCCTTTACCTAAAATACAACATTAAAGTCCAACAAAACTTTTTGGAGCAATATGAAAAACAGTACGATCAACAAGTAGACTTTGTAGTTGAAGAAACAGACCAGGAAACAAATACTTCAGGAAACAATATAGAACTCTTAAATAAGGACTTAGAGCTATTCGAATGCTTCTACAATCAAGACCAAGAACCCACAGACATTAATGATGAAGTTTTGCTTATAAATCGAAATTCTGAAGCAGCTGAAGGGATTCAAGTCATAGCGCCTGGACAAGGGAAACCCCCAGTGCCATGGCACCTGCATCCAGATATGGAAGAATTAAGTTTTCCAAAAATTTATTGCGGCCACTCCTTAGAAACATCCAATAAAATTTCCTATGCTGAAAGGGCTAAGTCAATAGCTAGACGCTACGACCGCAGGGGTTGCATTCCAACAAATATTCTCTACATGGCTAAAAAGAAAATTGAAAAAGGTTGCCTTAGTAACATTAACATATGCTTAAGAAAAAGTAAAGTTTCAAATACTATTACAGCCGAAAATGTTCTAAAGAAAACTGCCGTAGATACTTTTGTTCATCATGATGATGGATACCGTGTTTTGAATAGGATTCCTTCATCACCATCTTACTGGGAGTTAAGGAAAAAACAACTTATGGCTATGATACGCCAGTTGGGGAAACCAACTTTTTTCTTAACATTATCAGCAGCTGAAAGTAATTGGCCAGAACTTATTCAGCTGCTTTCAAAATTGCTTTACGGAAAACATCTAACCATTGAAGAAGCTATCTCTTTGAATCAACATGACAAAACTGATCTTATCCGGAGTGATCCAGTTACATGTGCTAGGTATTTTGATCAAAAAGTAGGTAAGTTCATGAATTACTTAAGAGATGAACATGGACCCTTTGGACAGTATCACCTTTTAGATAGCTATGAAAGAGTTGAGTTCCAATTGAGAGGCTCTCCACACGAACATATGTTTTTGTGGCTGGAGAACGCACCTATTTACTCTGCTGAAAGTGATGCAGCAGAAGTTTTTAAATGCACTCAATTTATCGATGAATTCATTACTTGTAAACACGATGACAAAAATCCGTTTCTCAATTACTTACGCCACAAACATACCCATACATGTACCAAAGGAAAAAAGAACAAAACAAGATGTAGGTTTAATTTTCCTATACCACCAATGCCAAGGACTATGATACTGAAGCCTTTGAATAATCCGGAACAAATAAAACTGCAAGAATACAACTTAAAAAATATAAAAAATCTAGCCCAAAAATTCTTCCAAAAGCCCGAAAAAGAATCTATTGCATTTGAAGATATACTCTCAACTTTAAAGATAACAGAGGAAGACTATATTAATGCAATACGATCATCTATAAAAAAAACGCAAGTGTTTCTCAAACGAAGCAGTAATGAAGTTGCTCTTAACTCGTATAATAAAGACATTTTAAATTTGTTTGAGGCCAATATTGATATACAGTACATCCTTGAAGAGTATGGAATTGCTAATTACATCGTGAATTATATTGGAAAAGTAGATTCAGGGCTATCGAAACTTTTGAGGGAGGCGGCTTCAGACATAAACAATGGTTACAAGTGTGTGCGCGATAAATTGAGAAAAGTTGCTAATGTGTTTCTGAACAGCAATCTCATGTCAGCACAGGAAGCTGCATATCATGTTTTATCGTTGCCATTGTCAAAGAGTAGTAGAGGATCCGTTTACATCAACACGAGTCCAAACAATCAGAGAGTAATGATGCTGAAGGGAAACGCTCAACTGAAAGCACTTCAAGCTGATTCTCATGAAATTTTCATGGACGACGTATTTTTAAAATACAGCCATAGATCAGCAGAATTGGAAAATGTTTGTTTGGCTAACTTTGCCGCAAATTTTGAAAAGTCTAAAAAAAAAATCGAAGAAATTAACGAGGATGAGGAAAAATTTGAGTACAAAAAAAGACAGAAACCCAAAATTATTAGATATAGAAGATACAAACTTATTCAAGATGAGTCAAATTATTATAGAGAACAAATTCTTTTATTTGTTCCTTGGAGAGATGAAGGAAAGGAGGTAGAAAGCATTGATGTTAAGGAAACCTATCAAAATAACATTCAGATAATTGAAGAACAACGCGCGAAATTTTTAATAGCAGGAGACGAAGAGCTTGAGGAGGCGTTAGAACAATTAAATAATGAAGAGGATTCTGATCAAGAAGAAGAAAGCTCAAATAGAAATTTGGTTTCTCAGGATCAACAAATTGACATCCTGGAACAAGGTGGAGTGGAGGTATACAAAGACCAGACGATAAGTAGATATACTATTCCACCTAAGGTTTCAAAAGATGAAATAATAGGAATCGCCAACAAACTAAATGATGCACAAAGACAGTTCTTGATGCATGTATATAAGTGCTGCAAAACGAATAAAATGATACCACTCAGTATTTTCTTGAGTGGCTCAGCAGGAGTCGGTAAATCCACATTGATTAATGCAGTCTTTCAGGTGATTACCTATTTGTTTGACAACATGCATGGATCTATTACTGATTCAATAAAAGTTTTATTGACAGCACCGTCTGGTAAAGCAGCTTTCTTAATTCATGGAGTTACACTGCATACTGCTTTTGCTTTGCCCGTTTCGCAGTTTGGTGGACAAATGCCAGAGCTGTCGAGTGAGCTTGCCAACACTATTCGACAAAAATTGATTGACATTAAATTATTAATAATAGACGAGATTTCAATGGTTGGAAGCAGATTGCTAAGTCGAGTCGATACAAGACTCCGCCAAGTGATGGGTCGGAATGAACCATTTGGAGGAGTTTCAGTTATCGCTGTAGGTGACATGAACCAGTTACCACCGGTTTTTGACTCATTCGTTTTCAAGGCTCCGAAGAACAACGAATTTGGTGTTTTTGCCGACCAGAATTCCCTATGGGAACCATTTGAAATTTTTGAATTGAAGCAGATTATGCGGCAAAAAAATGAAGCTTCCTTTATTATGGCACTCAATAATATGGCAAATGGAAAATTCACAAATGACGATAAATTGCTCATTAGTTCACGGGAATGTAACCCCTCTTCAGTGCCCTGCGACGCCATTCGATTGTATTCGACAAACAAAGACGTAGACGAGTATAATGACGAAAAATTTATGGATGCACCAGGGCAAGAATATGTTTCGCTGTCCACTGACGTTGTTCTGGGAAAAGTTAGCGAAGAGATAAAACAACGAGCTTTAGATAAATTGCAAACCAAAAAACTCTCTGATCTTGGAGGCCTACCTAATATTGTGAAATTTAAGATACACTTAAAATATATGATCACGAGCAATATAGATGTTGAAGATGGCCTTGTTAATGGATCCAGTGGAATCTTGAGGCTTGTGACAATGAAAAACGACAGTCACAAAATCGACAAAGTTTGGATTGAATTCCCATTAGAGCAGTCAGTTGGACTTAAGGCCAAATTAGCGCTGTCTAAATTTATGGAGGTGAACAAAATCAACCAAAGATTTGTCCCTATTTCTAGAAAAGCCCATCCAATTAACGTCAACACCGTTAACCACTATCAAATTGTTCGGAAGCAGTTTCCTCTCGTGTTGGCGGAAGCACTTACGATCCACAAAAGCCAAGGACAAACTTATAACTCGGTTTGCTTGGATCTACGAAAGAAACAAAGGATTAGAAGATCTATGATGTATGTTGCTCTAAGCCGTGTTACTTCTTTATCAGGCCTGTACATTTTAGGAAAATTTGAAAAACCCAACCCAACGAAAGAAGAGGATTCGATATTGATAGAATTGGAACGTTTGCGTAAAACGAAAAAAATGGAACTATTGTTTAATAGATTTGAGCAAAAAAAAGGGTTGATTGTAGGTTACCACAATGCGCAGTCGCTCAATAAACATATAGATTCTATAAAAACGGACAGATGGTATTCTATGTGTGATATTTTGATTTTTTCCGAAACCAACACCATATCAATTGACACAATTGACATAACTGGATTCACTTGCTTCTACCGTTCAGACAACGATTACACAGAAAGAAAGCCAAGAGGAATAATGTGTTTTAGAAGAGACCAAGTGTTAGTAAAAAGTTTGACTTTCTCCAGGTTAGGAGCAACAAAAGAAGAACAACAGCATATTGATCTTGTGTCTTTTGACGTGCAAGGAATTATTGTTGTTTCTGGATACAAGTCACCTCGAACTTCATTCGATGTTTTTAATCAATATCTACGAGAATTTATAAAAACAATAAAGAATCTTGCAGCTATGAAACTGGTCTTAATGGGAGATTTTAATATCAATATAATTAATAAAGAACACAGTCAACTACATGACTTAATGAAATTTTGGAACTTAAAGACAAATCTCAACATTTCAGAATCAACCACAGATAATAACACTCAAATCGATGTTATTTACTCCAACATCGACTCCCTGGATTGTGGAGTGTACGAGAGTTTTTTTTCATACCACAAGCCCATATACTTCCAGCATTGAACATTTTATTTTACGCCGACATTATGTACATACTAGTTCCTAGTTGCGTATTTTCAGATAAAAGTAATCTTT
The DNA here is from genome assembly GCA_914767635.1 of Melanostoma mellinum. Taxonomy (NCBI): domain Eukaryota; kingdom Metazoa; phylum Arthropoda; class Insecta; order Diptera; family Syrphidae; genus Melanostoma; species Melanostoma mellinum. Next base: position 71,514,031 of record OU612058.1, on the reverse strand, counting down.
TTATTTACATATAAAAGTGATATTTTTATCGTTTTCATTTATTTATTTACTTACTTACTTATGTATTTATTTATTTAATTTTTTAAATTATTTATTTTATTATTTATTAACATACTTACTTATTTTATTTATTTATTTATTTACTTACTTATTTATTTATTTATATATTTACTAGTTTCTTTATTTATTTACTTTCAATATTTTTCTTAGGCCTCTACTTTTCAAATTATAATTAAGTCTTTGTCTTTGGTATTATTAGACTAGTTTATTGAGGACTATGCCTACTGGGGACGCCTCGAAAAAAAAAGTGAGTGTAAAGTCTACCTCATGGGTCACTAGGAAAAGGCTTTAGTGAGTGTAAAGTCTACCTCATGGGTCACTAGGAAAAGGCTTTAAAATAAAGAGATGATGCTTTTGTTTTTCTATAAGTATTATTTTTAACTTGACCATTATGTTAAAAATAATACTTATTATTTATTTCATTAATTTATTTGAAGTATCTTTTACATTGGGCTAAAAAACCTATTAAACTGTAAAAGTTAATTGTTACATTATTTTGTAAATTATATAGAAATTCTACTTGTTTGTTCACAAATTCAATTTAAATAAACTGTATAACAAATACAAATACCTACATATCTTCATATTGGTTTAATTCAATAACAAGTGTCTGAATAGAACTGTCTCAAACTGTGTGGTGCCGCGAAGTCTTCTAATGACGATGGGTAATCTGTTCCAATACCTTACGACGTAGATAAGAAACTGACGCTCAGAATTTCTGCATGAAAATCTTGGTTGCAGCAACATAAATAGAAAAACAAAAGCCTTAAGATATTTTACTTATTTCGCAATCGCAAGTACGTGCGACCCAGTCGTGCCCATTTTTTTCTATGGTAGTAGAATCCGGAGTGACGTATTGAGTCCGCTCTCTTAGTAGTGTAGTAGTGTTAGTGTATAACGATAAGATAAGTAATCATACAACATGTTCATGGGTATGTGGAACATAAGAGTAAGTGGGGAAATTTTGCCATGAGGAGTCACGCTCTTAAAAAAGCAGTTGCCAATTAAGTACTATTGAATTTTCTTAAGCGCTGTTTGTATTTATATTGTACCCAAGTACACAAGAGTTTTTTTTTCTCTGTGCACATAGAATCCACAAATTTCATTTAACGTTAATGTCTCTTAAGATTGGACCGCATTACATGATGTTGTAACAGCGTGCATTAAAACATATGTTAGGTCAATGAACCATAAGTGAGATAGGTCAGTACATAGAAGTGAATTATATTGAGATAAATAAATAAGAATGATTGTTTAAGATTTAAATCAAAGAATTGAAAGACTTTTTAATTAATATGAAGATGGGTTAAGGAAATATTTAAGGGGAAGATGAAGTAAAAGAAAGGATGAAGCGGGGTAAATAATAAATCGGTTGTTTTTGCGGAGATAGCCAAAAGGGGCTGCACATCAACATAGGCAAGTGCAGTTTGGAGGTAGCTTATGCGCTACTAATGGATAAGGGTAGCCATGTAACCTTCGGGTTACACACACACACCACCTGTTGTGATGAAAGCATTTAGTTATAGCTTGATGGTCAACGAGCATTCTCTCGTGTTAATAGATAGTAATCCATTATCTATTTGGTTTTTTTTTGGCACGAAAATTTTATTATTTTTGTGTGGTTCCAACGCAGCAAGATCCCCCCCATCCGACGAGCTTATGCCGTGCGTCGACAAGCGTGCCAACCTGCTGCATACAAGGGATTTAACAGATTTCTCCCTACCATACAAATGTAATATGGCTGGCCAATGTGAGGACAACCATTACCTATAATTTGGTGGTCTAAATGTTGGTACCAGCTTATTGCATTACAACCCCTTCAGCTGACACTGGAGTAAATACCACCGTTCAAGGGAATTCCAAAAGAACCTGACTCCTTAGGTTGGGTCCGAAATATACAACAGCTTCGAATAACAGAGAGGATTTCATTACTGGTGACCAAAAACCAAACGAAAAAAGAATAAAGTCCTCAGCATCAGCATTTGGAACAAAAGATCCCTTCACAAACTGCTTGTAATCGGAGAATCCACAAAGCAGAAATATTCAGAACCACCATCCAAGACAGGCGATGGAATGGACCGAGAATAGAAACAAAAAACAAGGGAACTCTGAAGACATCAGAGACAATTAAGGATATAGAAAGTAGTTTCCAAAAATTAAAAGGCAACCCTTCAGTAGAAAATCGAAATTTGTTTAAACGGGCCAGAAATATCTGTAATGCTCAAATACAAAGGGCTAAGTTTTTGCATGACCAAAAAGTAAGGCAAAAAATACTGTTGTGTACAAAAGGAAGCAAAAACTTTTGGTCTTTTGTCAAGAAAATTAAGAACTCGACCACGTCATCGGTCCCAACGCTCGTCTTCTATGACTTTCCGTATGTCAGCTCCATCGACAAAGCCAATTTGCTGCCAACTCGACATTTCCTTATAAATAGCATATTATTGGCTCCACCTGAGCTAGGATCTGCAAATTCTTTGATGAAGCAGATGTTTTTTTGAATTCGCTCGGTTGCGAGAGTCCTCAAAGATCTCAATATACACAAATCCGCTGGTCCAGATGATATCCCCGCCGTTATTCTGAAGAGGTGTTCTTCTACGCTGGAAAAACCACTGCGTAAACTTTTCCATCTTTCCTATTCTGCTGGGATTTTTCCGAGCAAATGGAAAACTGCATTTGTCACCTACAAAAGGTGAATCTTCCTCCCCTTCCAATTACCGTCCAATTGCACTTACGTCCCTTCTTTCCAAGGTCATGGAAACGTTGATAAACCGTCAACTTATGAAATATCTTGAAGAACGAAAGCTTCTTAATGACCGTCAGTACGGCTTTCGTAGCAAACGGTCCACTGGTGATTTGATGGCTTATCTCACCGAAAAGTGGAACCAATCTTTACATTGTTTTGGAGAAAGTAAGATTATTGCGCTTGATATTTCTAAAGCATTTGATAGAGTTTGGCATCAGGCTCTTTTATCGAAAATGCGTGCTTTTGGTATCGATGAGTCTCTTCTTCGTTGGATTAGAAACTACCTTTCCGACCGCTCAATACAAGTTGCATTGGGTGGTTTCAAGTCTGATACCCATTTCATAAATACTGGTGTGCCCCAGGGCTCCGTTTTATCTCCGACTCTCTTCCTCATTTTCATTAATGATCTCTTGTCTGAAACTTCTAATCCTCTCAACTGTTTTGCAGATTACTCGACCCTTAGCTTTTCATTTTCGTTTCCAAATTCACGTCCCTGCTCTTCGGATGTGGAATTGGAACGGTTGCGTATGATAAGCTCATTGAATTCTGACCTTGACAGCATTGTTTCATGGGGTCATAAGAACCGAGTAGAATTCAATGCTTCGAAAACTCAATGCTGTCTCTTGTCGTTGAAGGTTAACATTCCCCCATTGCCATTATCCATGAATGGTACCTGCGATCGAAGAAACCGAAAAGCTGTCAGTTCTTGGTATGTGTGTCAACGATGATCTTCGTTGGAATGACCACATATTTGAAGTGGCCAAAAACGCTGCTAAATGCTTAGGTTTCTTAAGACGATACACCACTTCTGATCCGCCCAAAACTGGAGTTTAACTCCCATATCAGGTCAGGTACATCTCAAACATCTTTGCGCCTACTTGATAGGGTACACAACAGAGCGTTTAAATTGATAGGTGATAGTTCAATCGTAGAATCGATTGATTCTCTTGAACATCGTCAAAAAAACACCTGTCTCTCCCTTTTTGATCGCTTTTTTCATAAACAGTGCTCTAGTGAAATAGACAGCTGCATTCCTCCCCTGAAACAATTTAGCCGCAACACCCGCCTCGCCAGGAATGCTCATCAGTTTTACCTTGAGCCCAACCTCGGGCGTACAGTCAAGTATAGAGATTCATATTTTAGTCGCACAACCCGAATGTGGAATGCTTTACCTGGCTCTGTGTCTCCCCTGCATTACGATTCACAAAGATTCAAGAGCAACGTGCATCGGTGTCTCCTTTCAAATCCTCTCCTGTTTTCCTAAATACTCGCACTGTGTTCTTCAACATTATAAGGGTAGTCATAATTCTTTGTTGTGCGCGTTAATTATAAAAAAAGGACTTATTTTGGTGCGTATAAGGACTGAAGGGATAAGTAGACTCAAGGACAAAGTTATCAGCCGAAGCTCGAAAAATGAATTATTATGACAATTCTCAACAATGTCACGATTTAGCTAATTTCAGTGAGTGATTAGAGCCACTGCTAAAATGCCAAGTGAGTAATCTGATAGCCAGTTGCACTAACTCACTCACTGAATGCCTATAGCTAAATCGATTTCCCATGGAAAGAAAGAAAATCTCGGCACAAGCCTGAATCCCGCCATTATTTAAAAAGAAAATTGTTGCAGATGAAGCTCCTATGCTGATGAAAAGCATGTTTATCTGCACCTATACAATTTTTATCTGAGTCTTATAAACTTAGGAAGTGCTGACATCTGCACCTATATTGTCTTCCCTCTCTATTGGACAAGTATGGATTTTATATCTTCTGTCTTCTTCTTTTGTTATTCTGTACTTGCAGACTGCGTGAAATTTCATCACTCAACTGTAAATGCATTCCTTTACCGTAACTGCATCTGAAATTTTTGAAAAGCTTTTACAAAACATCTTAAAGAGCAAGTGAGATTAGATGCTCTGCAAAATAACACCATGTGCAGATTTATGTACCTATGACATAGCTGTTGTCTTGTGGTCTGTTCTGTAGGTCTTCAAACAATAAATCATTGGATGGTTGGCTGTAGTACCCTTGGCCCCATTTTGTTTTGTGCCAGGATTTCGACCGAGGTAATGTATCATGTGCGCATGCATGAGTTCATTTGCCACTCAACCAGTCCAAGTGAAGTTCACAAATCACAAGCAAAATCCCGAAAACTAGAGTCCTGCACGCGAACGGACCATATTTTTGCAGTTGGCCCGCCATTAAAATGTAATTTATCAAGTCAGTGTGCAGAGCAAGAATTCCGCACCAAATCGTATAGATGCTTCCGAGGTATGTATTTTTTTTTTTTTTTTTTTTGCAAGCACAGATATTGCCGTTCACAATTTCACATAAATACAGCGTCGAGCTATGGTTACCACAAATGTTGCAGTTTTTTTTATCTTGCCGGCCCGGTGATGTATTTTTTTTACTTTTTCTGGACTCGTTTTTATTGGTTTGCGCTTTTTGCGCTCGAAATATATGATTCGTGTTTCGAGTGAGATCGTCCAGAAATTTGTTTCACTGGTGGTAAGTTAAATGCATGTTGAAAATAATGTTGGAAGAAACGTTCTGTTGTTTCCTTTTCACTTAACAATTTTTCATTTTGTTGGAAAATAATCGAACTGGCATGGCAGTAGTAAACAGCAACGTTTCTTTTCACAAAAGTAACCACAGTCGGGGTGTTCAAAAGTATCAAATAAAATTATGTAAACAAAATATTCCACCGTACTCAGTTTGAATCTTACAACTGCAAAAATCACAAATTTTTTTGTATACAACAACATTTAAAAAAAAACAGCATAGGTACACGTCCATGGAATTCGCATATCTGTTCTTAGGAAGGCCGTATCCTTTTGTCCAAGCGCAGACCTTGGCTAGTGCATTATTTAATTGTTCGCTTATAGTGGCACGGATCTTCCCAGTCGCCAAAAGAGCTTAGTCATCGGCATCGGCTACCACTTTGACACCGTCTTGTTTTAGAGCTTTTTTTTAATTGGATAGGGCGAAGATAAAACACCTTTATTAGCACAACCACCTGAAAGATCTTTTGTGCTGTTCTCGTAGTTAAAGTTGCTCATTTGAAGTTGGAGTCATATAAGATCCTATAAGAATATTCGAAAATGGGGTGTTTCTTATATCAAGGGGACAAAAGAACTCATTATTGAAAATTTTCAACCTGGATCTGGCTATGGCAGAGCATTCACATAAGATGTGGTCAGCTGTTTCTGTGTCTTCGAGATAGAGACAGCAGGTGTCATCCAGGCATGCCCATATTTTTAAGATGAGATCTGAGAGAGCAGTGTCCGATAGCAGTATCCAGTGAAGAAGTCCGTAACAAACTTTGCGGTCATGTTTATTTATGTCAAGAATATCTTCCTTTATACGTTTGTGAGATAAGTCGATGAATAGTTTTGCCATTTGAGTTGTTCCAGGTGTGGATCATGTTCGTTCGCGTTTAATGCTACTCATTGTGAGACTGCAGTAGGGCTTCGGACCTTTGAAATGGGATTAATAGCCAAGTCCGGCTTGGCAGTCAGCTTCTTTGTCCTCCTGTACGCCTTTATGACCAGGCACCCAGGAAATAGTTATTTTATTGTGGGTAACTAATTGAGACAGACATATGTCAGGCAGTTCTAAACTAGTTTGGATTCAATTTTGGTTGGGGACAATGCCTGACTGTTAGAGCAAATCAAGATGCGTGATCTTTGCGGGTTTCTTTTAATGCATTTCCTGATACAGATTTCAGTTTGAAAGATAGTTGGTGTGCTACCGAGGGATATATAAGACTTGAAGTTGGGACCGAAAATCCCTGCACCTACACCGTTGTTAGTTTTTAAGCCGTCAATATACCAAATGTAGTGGAAGTTACTTGTAAGAACTACAGGGTTCTTCCATGCGACAAGGCATACAATTTAAGAGTTGTGGGGATCTCATTCATGATGATGAGAAAATGTTTCCTTGTGGGGTTCTTCTAGACACACACTTCTTCTAGTGCGTTGTGGATCTGACGTCTCGTTAACATTTTTTTTTCTGTTGGAGATTTTTAAAATACCAGCTGGAGCACTCAGACCTAAATGCCGTTCCATAATACTACCAGTTAGCAACTTTCTATTTGTTAAAGCTTTCCAGATGTTCGGAGAATAGCCAAAAGATGCTGCCATGATAAGGAGCCTAAGTTACCGCCGAGTATCTGTAACCTCATGAAAGAAAAAGCAAGACATTCACAGAGGAAATGCTCTGCGGTGTCCTCATCTTCTTTACAAGATCCACAGAGTGTGGTATCACTTAAGCCTAACATGTTTAAATGCTTGACAAAAGAGAAGTGCCCGATGGCAACGCCAATAAGCTTCTTACAGTCTTTTCTGCTACCAGCTATCAAAAATGTTGCAGTCGTATAACGAGAGAGCTTATTCCACCAAACAACTGACGCATAGGAGATGATTGGTCTTATCTTAGCCGTATAAGTCTAAAACACTCTTTTCGGTGAAAGACCCCATGTCTTGCCAAAGGCTCCTTTGCATTGCCAGAAGACTGACAGTGCTTTAGTAGTTTAAGACTCGACATGTTTAGACCAAAGAAGTTTGTTATCTAGGACTACTTCGACTGACTTAATTTGAAAAGGAAACATGTTGACGCCTTTAAGCGTAAGTTGGGTCAAACCAGCTAATTTTCTACGCCTCGTGAAGAGGACAACCTCAGTTTTAAGAGGATTGACGGAGAGACCATTTCTAACACACCGCAGGTGTCAGTCATATAAAACGTAGCCTGTGCTCGGGAACAGACAGCTTGGAGGCTGAAACCAACCGAGAGCACGGCGACGTGACCGACGTCGTCGTCTGCATTTGCTTGAGCGTGAACGTTTTATCCATCGTTAGTGTATACACATGATTCGATTTGTTATTGTTTCTTCTACTTCTAGATTGTCAGTGCTTTGTAATTGCTTTTTTGTGTACGTTATTGAAAGCTATATCAATGTCTGAGAAAGCTGTCAGAGTATATTGTTTCTCTTGCAAAGTTTTTTCTATTGTTCTTACTGCACAGTGTAAAGCTATTTCTATTTCTGCATTTCTTCCTATTTTGTAGGCGTGTTGGAAGGTAGATACTGCTTCCGACTTTAGAAAGCTACCGATATGTAAGTAAAGTAGTCTTTCAAAGGTTTTGAGTATAAAAGATGTGACACTCATAGGTCTAAGGCCCTTATCTTCTGTATGGCTGGGTTTGCCGCCTTTTGATATAGAGACGGGTTTAACTCTCTACCAATTTTTGAGAATACCTATAACCCCATTTGAGGTTATTCTCAAATATTTTCTTGAGATGTGGAATGACAATTTCGCTCCATTTTTGAACATCAAGGGGAAAAGGCCATCTTCACCTGCAAATTTTAAAATGGAAAAAAATTCGATAGATAGCACACTAACTTCTCTTCCGTTGTAATATCTACGCCGATAAGTTTCTAGACGATTGACGCCTTGGGAGAGAATATTCGATGCGATATTGCTGACATATTTCACCAAATGCTGTAAAAAGTGGTCGAAAGTTGGACTTTTCGGTTGAAATTCATTCGAGCCAGCGCAAGCGACTTCGGTTACTTACCCGAAAAAGTTTTGAAACACTTATTTTTATCCTTGACATCAATAATCAAATTGTGTGCGTTCCATTTCTTTTTGGATACCACACATCTAATAAAACAAACAATCGCAATTTCGTGCGACCCAGCCGTGCACATTGTTTTTTAATAGAACCCCGAAGAGAGTTAATTAAAGCTCGTCCTTATTAATTTGGCAAGTGACCTTCTTCCATCTAACCTTCTGGTTAGATGGAAGTGAAAATAAAATTGAAAAGATTAAAATGCGTACCTACTTTAACTCCCCAATTGATTTCAATATCCGCAGAGCGCATTGCATTTGATAGGTTCAAATGGCTCAATAGAGTTATAAAGCATATACAAAACAATGACTCACGATTGAACAGCAGCAGCAGATTCCATCCCTTTTTCTTGTTAATTGGATGCAAAAGCTAGGAAACAAAGCCTCCAACTGTTTCGGAACTCACATCACCTACTGCAGCTTTTTTTAATTAAAATCTTTCAATGGGTTTATTTCAAAGGATCGCATTGGTTTGTCCGCAAGTACCAACAAATACATTTTTTCCCGTGATATAAACATTGAACAATAATTTTACAATGTATATCGATGCCGCTCATAGCTTCATATTATGCCCTTAAGCACAACACGCGCTCGAAAATGGTTTCATTATGTCCTTACATGACTTCAGGTAAAAAGAGTAGATATATAGGTACTCATGTGCTTGATGTGCAATCGCAATGCTGCTGGTTATAATACAAATTGTGGAAAAATATACGTCAGGCAAAGGATATAAAGACCATAATGCCGTACAGCACAGCTCCATATTGTTACGATACTAGTCTACGACAGGAACACATCAACACAAAGAGTACGACAAGGTGCTGCCATTGACGGACGAATCGGAATGGGAAGAAACTCGCGATTGAAACCTTCACTCAATTTCGAGATGCAAGCAGAATACAAAATTGAATTATTTTGGATGCGGAGCGAAGCGTGTGACTTTAATTCGGCATCGACATGGGGAGGTGATGCTGCACGAAGCTTACTGCATATGGCACAAAATGTCAGAGGGGATTTATACGTATTTCAATTTACGAAAGGATTATACTGTTGAATGAACTCGCAAATTGAATTAAGATCCTGAAGTATGTAGATTTTCGCCTACTTGTTTTTGTTTTTACCGAGGGATGTATATTACGTTGTTAACAATTTTATTTACTTGTTGCAAAGTGACTTAATTAAGCTTTTTTTTCTTTTTCTTTTTTTTGACAAATTAACATTTTGTCAGCATTCCTTTTAAAAAGTGGAATGTGCTTAATTTAACCTTTGAGAGGGCCTACTTTTGAAAAGCTCTCAGAGACATAGCCGTTAAAAAAGGAATCGTGTCCTGATTTTATTATTAAGTTTTCCTTTCCTCATTTCGTCAAAGGAAAATGTTGCTTATGAAGCAACTGAACCTGAAAAGACAGAGATTCCACAAGAACAGCAACTATAGGTTTACTCAAAGTTGTTTTGAGTAGGGAAAAGAAACAGAACAGACAAATTTTGGACCTTAAAGAGCGTTGGAGAAATGTGACCTTCAATATTCCATAACAATGACGAATGGTTATAGTTTGGAAGCCGACAGTCTGATCACATTGAATTCTTTGAGTTAAGATTTCGCATAAAGACTGAGTTCTTCAAGAAATGCCAATGAAATTGACAGTTGTTGAGTAGTTCCGACAAAAGCCACACAGTTGATAAGTTAAAAATATGTTGATGGTGGTGGCAGCTGTTTATTCAGCACTCTCGCCCTGGTGTATTCAACATTTTTTATGCCATTTTTAGAAGGCGACACAACCCCACTTAGATGAGAGCAATAAAAGCTAAAATGCTATAAAGTACATGCGTTAAGACTTTTAGCCTCTAAAAAACTATGATTGGATTTTTATATGCACGTATCTCATAGTCTTTCAGAGGTGGTTATCGAGGGTTGACGCCGATGTCAAGAATTTTACAGGCGATGAAAAATTCCCCCAAAAGTTTTATTAGAATACCTTCCTATATCGCAAATGGCTTTTTATCAAAAACGCAATGATGAAGTGCAGTTTTAAAATCACAGCTAACTTCTTGATATCGCTTTTTGGTTGTTGGTTGTTAGAAGTTGTATTGTAAAAATTTAACTTTCATAACATTTTACATAAATGCTCAAAAAAGTACAGCTTCTAAATCACTTTTCGATAGAAATAAAGTGAAGTATGGCAATAACGGCAGAACTTATTGAAAAGACTCATATAAAACAATATTTCAAAAAGGTGTTTCTTAGACGTGTGGTTCTTAAGAAGAATCAAAAAGCATAAAATTTAATGTTATGGCCAGGAACTTAGCTTTATTTTAAACAAAAGTGTTAAAAAATAAAATAGGTTGGCGCCATAGGATAGGGAGCCGCGAGGTGAATGTAGGCTACCAACAATTTTCATGAAAGCTAATTTTCATGAAAATAAATTTAATTTCCGACGATTTTGCAATTCCTTTCGAAAAGCGATACCCGAGGATAAAAATTTTTTGTTACCGCGTCCGCGTAACAGGCAGACATGCTAACCAATAACATGTCTGTCTAAGATTTTTGAATCTCACTGACGACGGAAGCATTGCTTCCGAAATGTGAATTTGAGGAAATATATAAAAAGTATTTTCGATTGTTACACATTTACTAATCCTTAATTTTTTAGATATGAAAACACGTGGAAAATCTCAACTATAAGACTCATCGAAAAAAGATGCTTATTTAGGAAAAATTTTATTAAAATTTTATTTATGACTTGGTACCCAAAAACTTATCACTAAATTCACTTGAACTAAATTTTTGATTAAATAATAAAGTATCAGCTTTCAAAAACATTATAGTGTGTAACAGAAAGGAGATGGAGTATTGTGGTTTTGTGGTATACATGTTAGTTTTTAACACTTACCAGAAAAGTAATGAAGCAAATGACCCCAATCTTTTCACATTTAATCAAAAACAAGTAAGCTTTAAAGTAATTTCTTTGTGTTGAGTTCTAACATGAATTAACAAAGATATAAACAAAATATTGATATGATCTTGAAATCATCACTTTCGAAACTGTAAGCGTAATGTGGTACAAAATGCTGTCTACTGTATGGTATAATATACTATATAGCCCAGCGATATTTCTTATGTTGTATTTCTTAAATTTAAAAACTTTAATAAATGGTTAAATTAATTTTTATTGAAAAAGTAAAAAAGTAGTTTCAATGCAGAAACTATTAATAGTAAAAGAAGCTATTATACAGGTTCAAAAAAATAATTATAAAAATGAGACCTTTTTGGTTTTAAATAGGTATGTATTAACTTAAAATATTTAAATGAAATATAACACTTTTTATCACTGAAAAACTTTTGAGCAGGATAAACAAGAAAATATGGTACGCAGTTATCATGCGCCCAAACCATTTTGCAAGCACGATATCGATTTAACAATTGTGTTTGATTCATCCTTCTACTGTTTTTAGCAGAAAATGCAAACAGCGTCACTGGATGGTGGACTATTTTTGGAGAATTCTTGTTCAAGAAAGACATTAAATATGTTAACGTTCTGTCGTGTAAAATCTTTTTCTAGATCAAAAGATGTTCCTGTGGGTGAACGGATGCGCAATTCATCCTAATACCCCTTGGAATTTTATTCTAGATACCAAACTTCTCTACTTGAAAGACCCCACAAACGAGATTCCATTTCGAAAGCATAATAAACAAGATTTTTTAAATTTCTTCATTAAATGTATGTTTTCTGTCCAACTATATGAGGATATCTTTCCACTGATTTTGCACTTCTAGCATAGCATCGAAGAGTTGTGTGTGCGGGACGCAAAATCTTTTAGAAGCTTGCTAAATTCTCGTTGGTTCATTCCTCATAGCATGAACAGCTTTTTTCATGTTTTTCGAATCCCTTTTACATACTTCATCTTTTTTAGGCATTTTAACGAATTGATCATGAGAAAAAATACAAATAGCCAACTTTGAAAAGGAATTCACTTTTATAATGACTAATGTGGTATACTATACCACATTAGCCTATGCCAAGTATAATTCAAAATACAGTAGCCGAAACTAAATTAATAAAAAATAATCTCAAAACACTTTTTGCAAAACTTACATGTAAACAAAACACTTACCCTAAAAAAAACACAAACTCCCTCAATCACTGTTGTTGACTATTTTTTTGACAGATATGACGTCAAACTTCTTTATAACGAACTTCTTTTTAGCGTTATTCTCCCTATAGCGAGTTTTATTTTGATCCCTTCCCCTTAAAAAATATCCCATACGAATTAGGTTCTTTATAACGAAGTTCCCTATAACGAAATTTTCTTTATAAGGAACTAATTTTTTTGACCCAAAAGCAAATTTGTTTCTTTATAACGAAATGTCATTTTTCAAATTTGAAAACAAAGCTTATACTAAGATTTTTATTCCTAGATTTAATAGGGAACTCCCCGTTTTGGCAAGAATTTTCTTAAAGTTAATGTATGTAATGTATGTAACGTATGTATGGATGGATGCATGAAAAAGGGTAGGTACATGTGTTGTAGAATTTTAACGCATATAGACAGGTGAATCGTTTAAGTTTACATTTCAAGTTCGCGAATCGATTATACAAAAATGTCAAAGCGCAAGGCTATTTCGTTTTCAGAGAAATTGACGATTATTAAAAAAGTTAAACGTAGAGAAAAGATAAAAGATGTGGCTGGTGTGTCGTTAAGTACACTATCTACAATTTTAAAGAATGAATTTAAAAATTTTAAAGTTTGCCGAAGCAAGTTCAAACAGAAGCGAAAAAAGATTAAGAAAAACAAAATACGGTGATGTGGATAAAGCAAGTTCAATTCAATGCATATTCTCTTTCCAAATTGGAAGATTTTTATAATAAAACAAAACCCAAAAATGTTCATGTTCAATTAAAAATTTATATGTTTTTAACTAAAAAACAAAAATTTATAAATTTGCTTGAAATGAGTTCTTTTTGTAACACTGTTTTTTTTTTAATATGAAAGAATACTTGCAGTGTTAAAAGAATAAATTTTCTATATAACGAATTTTTTATAAAACTTCTTTATAACGAAGCAATTTTTTGTATGTGTAAAGTGTAACGTGTAAAGTGCAACGTGTAAAGTAAAACGTGTGAAGTGTAAAGTGTAACGTGTGAAGTGCAACGTGTATAGTGTAACGTGTAAAGTGTAACGTGTAAAGAGTAAGGTATAAAGTGTAACGAGTGAAATTTTCTTACCCGTTGGAACACGCATAATTTGTTTTATTTATATCTGCATCTACTTAAGTAGAAAACGTAAAAGAATGTTTCTTAGTTTGAAAAAAAACTTCCTATACTAATTTATTCCAAATTACTCTAGATGATTGATTTTTAATAATTTTTATTTTAATAAAGTCATTTCTTACGAGACTATCCCTCCGGCCTTAAAAGACTCAATTCTTTAATTGTCTGGACTATCTTGATCTGGGTCTATTTTGAGCTTTTATCAAACCAGATGCAAAGACATAAGAAAAACATAGATAGCTAGATAGATAGTGGACCTCTTTGAACGACACCGTACGCATAAAAAACAATGGCTTAATTTATATTTAACTCTACATCTGGAGAATAGAACATTATAAATTCTTATAAAATGAAAAGACAATTTTACAGATGAGCTACTGATTAGACGTGTTACAAAGGCGGCAGTTTTTTCTTGCGATTCTTGCTATAAATAAGTTCCCAAACTCGATAATCTTGTGACTACATACTTTGTTCGGCTTAATTTGAATAAAAACAGTGAAAAACCCTGATATTGTTCATGAAAAATACCAAAATTTCGTGATTGAAAAATATTTTCATTTCATAAACATACTTTTTTTTTTCTTTTCCTTTGTTCGCAATTGTGTTAGTGAAAGTTAATTTTATTGTCTCTCATCAAACACCAAATATACCGTCAATGTCCGGATCAAACAGCAAACGAAACCGTCCAACCGAATCTGATATTGCACCAAAAGCTCATAATCCTACAATAAGTAACTCACCTCATCAAACTTCAAAAAGAATGGCTCTTGAAGACAGCTCATCTTGGTCAAAATTGGATGAAATACTCAATAAACAAAGTGAGTCCATTGTTTCCCTTTTGACCAAACAAATTAAAGAAGACAATCAGAAACTCGCAGACAATATTAAACTTCAATTTGACCAAGTAAACAAAAATATAAGTGAAATTAACTTTAAAATTCAGCAACTCGAAATTTCCAACACTAACACTAACATAGAAATTAATTCTTTGAAATCGGATGTAAACAAAATTAATTCTTCCTTTTCCACCCTTAAATGCGAACTTTTCGACACTCAAAATGAACTCGCGCAAAACAAAAAACAAATCTTCGCGATCCAAACCGAACTTGCCGGCGCCTTATCAATAATAAACGATCTTGATAACAAACAAGTATCCAGCGATGCAGTGATTTATGGTGTTCCACATACTCCCAACGAAAACTTGAAATTAACCTTCACTCACTTATGTCGTACACTTTGCATTGATCCTCCTGTTCTAAATGATATGTTCCGCACGCGCCCGAAAAGACAAACTGATAACAACACAGTCATTATTCTTAAATTTAAAACCGCATACGATAAGAACTTTGTTTTGACCTCGATCGCAAAACATATTAAGGGGAAAAAAACGCAACTATCACTCAAAGACGTGGGAATAGAATCAAATGAAAGTATTTTTATTCGCGAATCACTATCGAAAAAAAATAACCTGTTGGTACGTCATGGACTTCAACTTAAGAAGCAAAATAAAATAGCTGCTGTGTTTACTATTCGCGGCCGTGTATATGTCAAACGACTGCCATCTGATGTCAAAGGAGTATGTGTCGATAATGTAGATGACCTCGATGGAATTGCCAGCCTAACGCATGATCAACATTAAATAATTAGTCAATTTTTTTTTTTTTCTCTCTCTGATTTATTATTTTCATGAAATTTAAATTATTAATTTTATTTACATATTTATTGATATTATTCTTATTTTTTCAATTTATTTTACTTTGATTGATTAATCTATTTTCATTTTTTTATTATTTTTTGTTTCTTTTCTTTTTTCTCCACTTTTAACACTATTTTCCTACACTTCGAATTAAAAAATGCTTTCTTTTCCACTCGATCTATTTTCTTTTACTAGCCAGTATGTGTGTGAATGGGTTCACTGCAAAAAATTCTATGTTTCGTCGACTTTTTGCTTGTTGCCTCTGCCTTTGTTTCTTTTAATTTATGATTGCGTCTCTATCTAATTTGGGTTCCACGGGTGGAAGCAAGGATGGTATTGTTCGTTCATTGATTGATATCCTTAGTAAGAAAGAAACTGGCCTTAAGATTTGCCATATTAACGCGCAAAGTTTGTTCCCAAAGATAGATGAGTTCAGGTATTTGTTCATTGGCTCCATGGTTGATGTCATTTGCGTTTCTGAAACCTGGTTTTTGCCCAACACCCAAGATGCGCTTTATGAGTTGAAGGGGTATAATCTTATCCGTGCAGATAGACAAACTAGAGGTGGTGGTACCGCAATCTACTTACGCGAGGGTATAACTTTCAAATTTAACCGTAGATCTGAGGCCGGAAGTGAAATAGAGTACATCTTTATTAACTTGATTTCAGGAGATATTGACTTACTTTTAGGAGTTGTTTATCGACCTTATCGTAACGTTAACATCAATCCTCTTATTGCACTATTAGAAAACATTTCTTTAAATTGCACCCAAGTTATAATAACAGGTGATTTTAATAGTAACCTTTTAGAAGAGTCCTCCCTAAGTGATGCTTTGAGATCTTTTAATATGTTCCCTGTAAATACTAGTTTTCCAACACATTTCTCTAGTACTGTAAATACATTACTTGATCTTTTTTTTGTAAGTCACACAGAAAACGTACTTTTATACGACCAACTTTCTGTGTCTGCGTTTTCAAAGCATGATCTTATTTTCATGATATACGACTTTGGAACACCTTCCGATCCTAAATATTATGAGTTTAGGGATTTCAATCACATAGACTATGCATTGTTAGAACAACACACTAGGTCCACAGAATGGGAAAGGGTGTATGGCTTAGTAAACCCTACAGAACAAATTGAATTTTTAAATAGAAATATTGTCAATCTATTTGATCAACATGTCCCGATAGTAAGAAAATTTTTTAGACATGGGCAACAGCCCTGGTTTACTACCGAAATTCAACAGCTAATACTCAAGCGGGACCAAGCGTATAGACAATGGAAAAAATTTAAACTGTTTGTCTTTCATGATATGTACCGAAATTTGCGCAATGAAGTTGTTTCTAAGATCCGAACAGCCAAAAGGCAGGTCTATATTAAAAGATTTAATTTGTCGTTAAATGGGAAACAACTTTGGAAGAACTTACGAGAGATTGGAGTTGGAAGGAAAAACAACGTTAAGATAAATATCGATGTTAATCAACTTAACAAAAGCTTTGTAGACTTGCCATTTCCAAGTTTGCCGGATGATCCCGTACCACATGTCGAATCTGTCATTGAACATGATGAACTCTTTCATTTCACAAGGGTATACGATACCGATGTTGTAGAGAGTATCATATCGATCAAATCGAATGCAATAGGAATTGATGAAGTTCACCCTGTTTTCCTTAAAGCAATACTCCCAATAATTTTACCATTCATCACTCATATATTCAATACAGTACTTATGACTAGAGTATATCCTAGCCAATGGAAGTTATCAAAAGTAATCCCTATTCCTAAGAGTCGCGTTGGTAATGATTTCAGGCCCATTTCAGTTTTGTCGTTCTTATCGAAAGCATTAGAAAAAATTATGCAAAAACAAATAAACTCCCATCTGCATACACAACACATCCTATCGCCTGTTCAGTCGGGCTTTCGACCTAAACACAGCTGCCTTACAGCTCTTACAAATGTCGTAGAAGATATAAGGCAGGCTCTTGATAAGGATCACGTCACATTCCTCGTGTTGCTCGACTTCTCCAAAGCATTCGACACAATAAATCATTCTATCTTGTGCAAAAAATTGCTCACGATAGACAAGTTCTCTAACTCCTCCATCGACCTTTTACAATCCTACTTAAGTTGTAGAAAACAGACTGTTTTTGCAGCGAATAAATATTCCAGCTTTCTATCCACGAATCGAGGTGTACCGCAAGGCTCCATCCTTGGACCTCTTCTTTTCTCGCTGTATATTAATGAACTTCCCAAGCAAATCACGACATCATCTGTTCATATGTACGCTGATGATGTTCAGCTATACAAAAGTTGTCCCCTGGGTATGATCGAAGACTGTGCAGCTTCTATTAACATTGACTTACAAAATATCTTTACCTGGTCATCCAAAAATAGTTTGTTTTTAAACCCAATTAAGTCTAAATGCATAGTTATTAGTAAAAAAACACTCGACCTCTCATATTTTCCCACATTGTTACTAAATGACTCTGCTATTGAATATGTTCAAACTGCAAAAAATCTGGGAATGACCTTTAATAGGAATCTTAGCTGGGATACCCACATTAATCAAGTTGTTGGTAAAGCATACGGAATTCTCCGTCAACTTCATTCATCACAATATTTCACGCCCCTTAAAACTCGACTTATGCTAGCTAAAACACTTATTATTCCGGTACTTACCTATGGTTGTGAGATATTTGCCAACTGTGATGCTGTCAGCAAACGAAAATTAAACGTCGCTTACAATAATGTTGCACGTTATGTATACTGCTTAAAAAGATACGATCATATATCTCTCTTCTCAAAAAGTGTATGTAATTTGTCCTTTGACAATTTATTGCGATACAAAACTTTAATTTTGCTTTTTAATGTAATTATTACACGTCAACCTTGCTACCTCTTTGAAAAAGTACACAGATCTTCATCTAACAGATCGGAACAAATTATACTTCCTCGCTTTTCTTGTTTGACGTCAGAACGGCAATTTTTCGTCAGTGCTATACGCCTGTGGAATTCTTTACCGAGGCAAATAAGAAGTTTACGTGACATAGTTCTTTTCCGTAAAGAACTCTTCAAACACTACCAACTCCATCCTGGCTAACTATAACTATTTCTCTCTCTCTCTCTCTCTCTCACTCTCTCTCTCTATTTTCCTTTCTCTTTCTTTCTCTCTCTCTCTCTCTCTCTCTCTCTCTCTCTCTCTCTCTCTATTCTAACTCTTCATTTAAATTAAATTAAAAATTAATTAAAATTAATTAAAAATCTAAATCTAAATTAAATTAAATTTGTAATCGAATTATTTTTTTGTTTCAATTAAGTCTTATTTACAAAATTTACTTTTGTCTATTTTAAGCTTGCCACTAGTTTATAAGATATTCTTTCTTAATGTGTGTAAGCAACAAACGAATAAAAATATCTAAAAATATCTAAAATATCTAAATATCTATCTATCTTCTATATCTATCTATCTATCTATCTATACATATATTAAATACGTAACAGTTTGTTTGTTTGTGCACGCTTAAATGAGAAACGGCTTATCCTATCTAGATGAGGTTCTCAGTAGTATATTGTGGTAAGCTTCACTTAACATTTAGTTTTTTTTTCACGTCAATCGGTTGATAAATAAAAAAGTTATGCCAATTCTTGCGGACGAAGTCGCTGGCACACCTAGTACTTACATATTATGTATTCCTAATCCTTACAATATCTTGAACCATATAAAATTTAATTCCTTAACAAAAATTTCATAGTTTCTTGCTTATTGCGAATAATGTAAGTCAACTTGCAAAGGAGAGGTTATTTGATGTCCCACCCGTCACACTTTTTATACCATCAATTTCTCATAACAATAATGATATTTTCATACCTTTTTCGATGGTACAGTATGGAATGACTATTCAAGTATTCGAAAATGTCATATTCAGTTCGTAAATCCTTGCCGTTTGAAAGAAATGAAGCAAATTGAAGGCCAAAAATGAGTATAAATGCACCACCCGTCACAATAGAATGACACATAAGCACATACAGCGATCGCAGAGCGGTCGTTGAACAATAAAAGGTAGGTTGCGCTGGAGCTGGAGACATCAAAGAACTCCAATTCAAGTAAAGGGTCTACAAAGGGCGCGCTGAACAATAACCTCTGTCTATCACTACTTTTAAGTCGGACATCCACGATTTCTACTTTCATAAAACCGGTGAGGCGTATTGTCGCAGTTCAGTAAGTTTTGAGTTATGAGTTATAAGTTTTCAGTTGTAGCTTAAAACTTTCTATTATTGGTTGAGGATACAAGAAGTAACATAATGTAACGTATTATGAGTTCTTTACACACATTGCGTTAAAAGGTCACACCGTGTAAGAAGTAGGTGTATGAATGTAAATATTCTTTTGTCAAAATTATAACATTGAAGCTTGCTTTGGGTGCGCAAGAACGCTTTTGAAATCATCGCCTTATTGTTTCTTCTTGGTTTTTGTTTCTCATTTACTTACTCTTTTTTATTTGATCTTATTTTGTTTTATGCAAGAACTTCCCAATCACCCTGTAGAACAAAAACCCACGGATGTTCCATACATTTACATACCTCGAAAGCTAGAAAAAAAGCGATTTCTTTTCCACAACTTTCCCCAAAGCAAATGCAAATTTAAATTGTTGTCCGGTCTTCTAGTTTTTGTTGTTTTCTTGCAGAAAAAGAGAGGAATAAAATTTTCATGAGATTATCTACCCACTAAATGTCCAAATAAGTTTTGTAACATATACAATAGCTTTATCTGGGTGTGTTTCTTCTGTGTGTGTTTTTTTTTTCTTTTTATGGTCTTTTAAAATATTGTTACCATCCCCTAAAGTCTTTTGCATGAATTATTTAAACTCTAATACACCAAGTTTAGCCAGCAGAAATAGTTTTTGCTTCTAGTTAAGAAGACGGGCGCCATAAAAAGTTTCGGCGATTTAATCGAAATAACGATTGTGCAATGCAATGGGTTGTAAAATGGAATTACATTAAAAATGAATCGTTTACACTGAAGAGTGTGACAATTTTTTTTTCTTTTTGTCCATGGAATGTGGGGTACAACTTTGTGTTGAAAGTTTTTTTCTTATTAAGCTTGTATTTATTTATTCAACCGCATATAACTGTAAATTGTCAAAGAGTGGGGTTAATTTGTTTTTGAAAAACAAATTGAAGGAGACAAAATTCAAATACTTTCAAAGTTTAAGACTCAGAAATGAGAATAAACTACCCAAGTTGTTAAGCGATTCTATTTAAATTTATGAGTTCAGAGATTTCACTTCTGTTAGGATTTGTTAAAAATTGACAATTAAAAGAATTGAGAACCAAAAGAATTCAATTTTTAATTAAATTAAAAATGAGTATTCGACGTCGAGTCAAAGGAACACCTTAACCCATACGTAAATGTGTACCATACTCCATATTTAGAGGGTAATACCTTCATTTCATTCATTTCATTCATTTCATTCATTTCACTCATTTCATTCATTTTATTCATTTCATTCATTTCATTCTCATTTCATTCATTTCATTCATTTCATTCATTTCATTCATTTCATTCATTTCATTCATTTCATTCATTTCATTCATTTCATTCATTTCATTCATTTCATTCATTTCATTCATTTCATTCATTTCATTCATTTCATTCATTTCATTCATTTCATTCATTTCATTCATTTCATTCATTTCATTCATTTCATTCATTTCATTCATTTCATTCATTTCATTCATTTCATTCATTTCATTCATTTCATTCATTTCATTCATTTCATTCATTTCATTCATTTCATTCATTTCATTCATTTCATTCATTTCATTCATTTCATTCATTTCATTCATTTCATTCATTTCATTCATTTCATTCATTTCATTCATTTCATTCATTTCATTCATTTCATTCATTTCATTCATTTCATTCATTTCATTCATTTCATTCATTTCATTCATTTCATTCATTTCATTCATTTCATTCATTTCACTGATTTCATTGATTTCATTGATTTCATTGATTTCATTGATTTCATTGATTTCATTGATTTTTTTTTTTTTTGCATCTCAGAGACTAAGTCGCATGAAGCTTAGAGCAAGCTCATTTGTACGTACTTATCTACGCTCTTCATCGTAAATGCAAGTGTTAGAGGTTAGAAAACACCAACACCAGCACATAAAGAACGCATAGAAAATATGTATATAAAAAAAAAATACAAATAGTGACATACAATATAGAACACCTAACATGAAATACAATAATAATTAAACAAAACTACTAAAAATAAAACAAAGTATAAACTACAAATATTTTGAAAAACAATAAACTAAGAAACATTGAACAAAAATCATGCATGTGGAGCACTGGTTTTAAATTTTTGTTTTAAACTAGATTTATTAATGTTGAAATCTAAAAGTAGGGAGTTAGAATTATATAATCTACTCATGCGCGATAGCGGCTCATTCATGCCGTAATTGGTTCTATGATGGGGGCAATGAATCAACTCCAAATTACGCAAGTGGTGAGATCCTCCGCGGTAGTTAAAACCTATGGACGAGAGCAAGTAAGGAGCATCTATAAAGCCAGTCAAAAGCTGATGGAAAAATACTAGGTCGTTGTTGATACGCCTTTGACTAAGGGTTTGCAATTGCAAAAGTTTGATTCGGTGTTCATAAGGAGGTAGATTGAATGGATCTTCCCAAGGAAGCCCCTTCAAAGCAAAACGTATAAATTTATGTTGAACAGCCTCGATACGATGTTTATGAATTTCATATAGGGGAGACCAAACTTGTGAGGCGTACTCCAGATGAGGACGTACATAACAGTTATACAAAGATAATGTTACATAAGGATCATCAAATTCTTTTGACCACCTTTTTATGAAACCTAGCATAGAATTTGCTTTCCTTACTATTAAGCTTATATGCTCATTAAATTCAAGGTTAATATTGAAGTAAACACCTAGGTCACGAAAACTTGAGACACTACATAATGAATGACCAGACATTAAGTATATAGCTTTGCTAGGTTCACGTTTTTTTGAGAATGTCATTGTTTGGCACTTCGAAGGGTTAAGACTAAGACCATTCTTTTCACACCATGTTCCAAAGCTATCGATATCTTTTTGAAGAAGTACGTGATCAGTAGTATCTTGAATGGATTTAAAAATTTTCATATCATCTGCGAAAATCAGAATTTCACTATACGAAATGCATGAAACAACGTCATTGATTGCGATAATGAAAAGCAAAGGCCCAAGGTGACTGCCTTGGGGTACACCCGACAGAGCATTGAAGGGACTCGAAAAGCTGTTACGAAATTTTACTTGGTACGTTCTATTTTTGAGATAAGAGCAAATCCATGCAATAAATATTTTTGGAAATCCTAAAGCTTTGAGCTTATATAATATTACATCACGAGAGAGTTGATCGAATGCTTTGGAAAAATCAGTGTAAATACAGTCGAGCTCATACCCATTTTCAAGGACATTAGAACATATGTGAAGAAAAGAAAGAAGGTTTGTTACCGTTGATCTTTTCTGCATAAAGCCATGCTGCTGTCTGCAAATAATATTTTTTGTAAAAAATGAGAGGCTGTCACAAACAACCTGTTCAAAGAGTTTGGGGATGCAAGATAGCTTGGATATAGGCCTGTAGTTTTTTATTTCTATCTTATCACCCTTTTTAAAAACCGGAGTGATAAAGGACTTTTTCCAGAGACTAGGTAAAACACCTGTTTTGATTGAAAGCTGAAAGAGATATTGAAGTGGGAACATTATTACGGAACGGCATTTCTTTAACAGATCTGGCGGGATTCCATCCGGATCGGACGAAAAGTCATCTTGCAAAAGTGATAAATATTTTAAAATGTTGTCACTATGAACAGGGATTTTATTAAAATTTACCCTAGAGCAGTTACGTAAATACGTAAAGTTGTTTTCATCTATTACTATGGGGGTATAACAGAAAGAGCTTCGAAAATGATTAGAGAAGGCATTACAAATATCGTTAGTATTCTCTAGCGGAGTATCACCAGAAATAAAGTTCACTGGGTACCCATCAGATTTTTTCTTTCAATTAACAAATCAACAAAAACTTTTTGGGTCATCCCTTAAAGAAAAAGACATCTGTCTTAGGTAGTTGGAGTAAAGAGTTTTGGAGAGCGTGTTAAAGTTTTCAAAAAAACTAATATAAACACTATAGTCAGTTGTAGAATGAGTTTTAATGTAGGCTTTCCAGGCCTTATTTCTCTTATTTCGCAGAATCTTTAGTTCTTTGGTATACCAAGGCTGATTAAAGCAGGAATTCTTAAGGATTTTTCGGGGAATAATTTTGTTCATACAATTTTCCAAAATCAAGTAAAAGCATTTGACTGCATCGTCGATATTGTCAGAAGCTGATACATTATCTATACCGGCTCTGGTGAGTTCTTCGGAAAGCAAATCGAAATTCGCTCTCCGAAAGTCAAAAGTGTATGAACAGTCAAATGAGTTACTATGAACATATAAATCAGAACTTAAATCCAGAAAAATATCTAAAGGGGGGTGAAGATCATCTAAGTTAGTAATGCCATACTTAGATTTAAGAACAACAGTACTAACTGCGTCAGATTTAAAAACTAAATCAAGCATGTGATTCATATTTGTTACCACGTGTGTGGCAACAAAACAGTTATGGCCAGGAATAGATCCAAAACGCACAAGACATTTGCTATCCATAACCAGATTGCTCTTTAGCTCCGTAATCAATGCCATCACCGGACATTGTCTGATAGGAAGACACGCCATAAGACTCGGCGTTCCCTCTAATGACTTCTGCAGAAGTTGTCTAGATGAGGAGGAGGAGGAGACTA
The DNA here is from genome assembly GCA_914767635.1 of Melanostoma mellinum. Lineage (NCBI taxonomy): Eukaryota > Metazoa > Arthropoda > Insecta > Diptera > Syrphidae > Melanostoma > Melanostoma mellinum. Next base: position 71,489,786 of record OU612058.1, on the reverse strand, counting down.
TTCAACACCTCCTCTGCTCATGTCCTGCACTCTCCTCTAAAAGAAAACGGCATCTAGGAAAATATTTCCTCGATGATCTAAACGATCTGGCAAACACAGATATCCTGCATCTTTTTCGCTTTATCAAAAGCTCCAAATGGTTCTGTTAAGTGTGGTTCTTCCTCACTTAATTTATTATGGTATCACAATGGACCTAATACTGGTCTAAGTGTGTCAGTTGTTTTCCTGACAGCCATTTTAACCTAACCTAACCTATACGATTCATAAAGTTTCTAATACAGCTTATTTGCTGTAAGTCTGAGGAAATGATATTGTCAAGTAAACGAAGCTCTTGCTGAGACGAAGTCAGTGATGCCACTTGAAAGGATCCGTCCTTAGAAGACACCCAATTCACTTCTGGCAAATTAAAATCGCCCAATAATAAAATATAGCTTTTAAGACAAGACAATTCCATTACATAATCTAAAACTAAAGAGAGCTCAGTATAAGCTGAGACAGGACTCTTTGGAGGAATATAGACGTTTACGACATATAAACTATTTAACTGTACGACTTTGACACATAAGACATCAATAGTAAATGGAAAAGGAAAAGTGATTTGAAAAGACATGTAAGTATTTCTTACAGAAATTAATGCACCACCTCCCACATCTTCAATCTTATCGTAATGACGGTCCTTACGATATACTGAGAATTCGTGGCTAAAAAGCTCAGTGTCCAAATGACTTGGATTGAGCCAGGTTTCAGTTAAGGCAAATATATCATGAGAGTTAAGATAAAGATTCGTAATTTTTGTACGAAGCAATCTAACATTTTGGTAAAAGAGGGTACTTCTATTTAGTTTTTTGGCTCAGGTGTCCGTTCAGTTCTTCCTGTTTTTTTCCTGCGTATAATGTAAACTCTTTTTTAATGAGTGTACCATCAGGCCAAGAATTACAATTCAAAATAGAATTAGAGAGGGAAGGAGGAACAACTAACTTGAATGAAGACACAAAGCTATTGTTTTTACTAATTTTGTTACATTTGATTGACGTAATAGAAGGGATACTCTTTTTGTCAACCAGATGCCACAAAACATCATCTGACGTGATTTATGGTTTAAATCGTGAGATAAAAAGAGATATAGGTTTGGGAACAGCTTCCATAAGGACATTCATTCCCAGAGAATGTGGATCAATTACAGGCTGCGTATCCATAGAGTCCGAGTTTTCGAACGTTGACGCGGTGGACTGAATTACATCTTGGGTAACTGTAGGATTTTTAGCTACTGACGTAGTGGACTCAAGACCTTGACCTTTGCTCGCATTGCTCCTCAATATTTTACGCTTAGGAGGAGGACTAGAGTTTTGATTAATAACTAAGCCATCACGATTTCTTTTTGAGCTTTTGGTTGAAGCTAAGGCCGAGCTGGTAGCAAAAGTCGTTTGTTGTTGATGGTCTGCTAATATTTGGGTCTTGTCAATGATGATAGGCTCCAAATCATCAGTAGAAGTTGAAATTTCATTGATTTCATTGATTTCATTGATTTCATTGATTTCATTGATTTCATTGATTTCATTGATTTCATTGATTTCATTGATTTCATTGATTTCATTGATTTCATTGATTTCATTGATTTCATTGATTTCATTCATGTTTTTTTTTTCATTCCCTTTGAAACATCTTCCTCCCTTGGTTGGAAAAATAGTTCGGGGGCTAGAGAAAAAAGTGATTCCTATTTCAAGGAATCTCATAAGCAGTTATATTTCAATGTATTCTAAGTAAAGTATGTAGGTAAGTTTTTAATGTGGTTTATAACAAGAGAATATCAAATGTTTTTATTTATATATTCTGAGCTTAATCAAATATAGTTGGTGGGTTTCATTAAACAGGAACATTTTGCATAGGACTATACCTATTTTAAGATCAAATTTTTTTTAATCTAATCAGTAGTCACCACCCTTAAAGATTGGCCTTCAGCTATGCTAACTGAATAAATAATTGATGTCTTTTGAAATTGAATGGTATCGAGGGTATCGTTGGCATTCGTTGGCATTCGTGTCAGCAGTACATGATTCCTTTTCTATTTTCCAGTAATAGTAATTTTTTTAATGGCAATGTTCAGCAGATTTATTTTACTGCCCATCGAACACCATTACAAAGTTGTGGTGGGTCAGAATTGTGTGTTGTTTTATATGGGCACGACAATTTTCGATTGCAACACATTTAGTGGAAGGCCTGGCCGATCAACTGAGTTCAAGAATTCAACCAGGATAATTGACGACATTCTCATCCATTTGTACCACCGAGTATCAATGGATTTGTATTTAATCGAATTTCCATCGATTTTGTTCTGAATGGCACTGTTGCTGGAATTAGCTTCACAGCTTTTGGCAGCCCTAGTAACGCACGTTCACATAACAATTTGATGGTTTTTGAAATGGCGTTCAGCTTTGGGAAGTATACAGTTGATTTATTCCGCAATAAGTGGTGTCATTTTGCAAAAATCATGTGGAAACGTTACGCAATTAGTTAATGCACCGATTGGCAATTTTCTATTTCCTAAATCCCACGAATTCTCATCGAAATCATCTGCTGATGTATCAAAATACAGTAAGTTGGCATGTTGATTTCATTGTGTGAATTTGATCACGAATATTTGGTCAAAAAGTTAAAACCCAAATATTTCAATGTGAAAACTTCTATTTCAATGGGTCTTGACATAATCACTTGGAAAATAATATGCTGTGGGTGGGTGAAACAGAAATTCCAATTTTTTCGTTTACTCTTATATTTTAGTTGACATCGTATTTGATCAGTCAAATTATCAAAAACTAAGAAGTTGGAAGTAGTGGTGACTGGGGCGTAATGGTAAGCATGCAACTATGTTACATGGGAGGTTTTTGGTTCAAATCCCAACATGAAACAAAAATATTTTTCCATGGATATCGCTTTTCACGAGTAATTGGCAAGTCCTTCGATGGTAAATTCATTGCCGTGAAAAGCGCTTTCTCGATTACCAGTTCGGAACATGGTCGTGAGAAATGCGCTAGGCCTCAGGGCTCCGTTCTGCCACTCTGTTTATTTATTTATTTAATACGTGGCACTAGCAGTGATTTATTCTTGTTTTAGAATATCAGTCATCCCAAAACCCAAAGATTAAATCTGTAATCTTGCTCAATCAGGACCAAAGTAAGAGTGAATCTTGAGACTGGCGGTAAGAACGAAGCTCAGATTAGAGTTTTAGTCATGCAAAGAATACGTATACAAATAATAAATACAAATTTGGTAGTCATTTAAATGAAAGTTGTTTGCGGGTTTCGATTGAACTTAATTATGGTCCACGAACCAAATGAAATCCAGTTGATTTGCTTGAATGTGAAGTGAAAAAAGATAACGAAGTGGGCGTCATCACCACAGATTTCGTTAAGACCTTCAACAACAATGTTTAAGTTTAATATTTATCAAGTTTCCTTTTCGCGGTTACAGTCCTTCCCAGTCCAATTAAAGGGATTTCATAATACTTAATCAAGCTCCAATATAGAGTCTAGTTTCACATCGAATTTACCCGTGGAGAACCAAAAGGTAGCAATCTTTGACCATTCCGGTTTACGCTAGCCATTAACGATTTAGAATCAATAAATCTTCACTCTTCCTTGAAGATGATGATACTTAAATATTCTTTTAGATTTCCTCCAGTTGTTTTTCTCACTCTTCGTAGTACATAAAGAATTTTCTTAAGCCCTGCAAATGAAAGGGAACCAGATTTTCGACGTATTACAAGCTACATAATGTCTTAATATAAATTAAAAACTTCCATTCCCTCACAAGGCATGGTTGTGAGAAATATGTTTGGCCCTCCTGGGACTCCTCGCTCTGTTGTGCTACCTATTTGTTTTATATATTTATTTAATTAATTTATTTTTGTATAACATGAAGAATACAGTACTAACATACATGCATATCTGTTTATATTAAACTAAGTTGCCTTTAATCGATCGGTGCAAGGCTCTTTTCTAGTGTAATAGATATGCGAGCTTTCTAAAAAGCCAACTTTTACTCCCAACCAGCGTTGCCACAATGATACAAGTGTAACAAAAGTGTTACACTTTTTAGTTATTTTATAAATTTGTTACAATGTTACTTTTTTCTCCATTTTGTTACACTTTTCCCGTAAAAATCTTTTTTGTTTTCTTTTTCGTAAAAAAAAATATTGAAAAGCTTTTTTCTTTTGAACCATTTGTATATGAATTCTATAGCCGAATTGTAGATAAGTGATATTTATATTGAGGCTAATGCAGAATATTTTATGAACAAACTAGGTCTATCTATTGTTAAAAAAAATGTATAAAAACAAATATGAAATTGTTTTATATAGAACTATGTTCTCAGATTAAAAAGAAGTTCGATTTTAAAATTAAAAAATGTTGCACTGCTAGATCCTTGTAAAATTGTTTCTGAAAACAATTGTATCTCGCCACTGCACTTTTCAATAACACAAGTCTGCAAAAAAGTCTAAGCTCTTAAGCTCTTCTGGTTTTTTTGTGACACACTTATGTTTTTGGGTGTGCTGAATCTGAAAATGACTTTCATTTGCTCGTAGAACGTCACGTTTTCTGCCAATAGAGGTATCCGTCTAATATCTGTTCCATTGAAAACACCTTCTTTCAACTTTGCCTCCGGGAGGCCTGGAAGCTTTAATACCATATTTAAAGGAATTTCCACCTCTTATAAGTGACTTTACAAATTGCTTCATCAATCCCAGCTTTATGCGAAGCGGCGGTAAAAGAATTTTATAACGTGGCACCAAAGTTACATGCGGGGCGTTCTTTGGCCTACCTTAAGCTCCCTCGAAGGCCAACACTTTTCACTCAAAAAGTAATAATAATAACAACAAAATATAAATTTACTTATTTATTCATGACTTAAGTTAGCTCAAAAAAACAATTTTTTAAAAATATTTTGGGCTTAGCAAAACAACCTGAGTATTTTTTTTGGTTTTCAGAACACCTAAATACATAAAAATCAGTTGAAAGCATCCAGACAGCTTTTTCTTTGCAGACCTGTGTAATTTTCCGAGTTTGTGTGATCCCGAAAAAAATAGAAAATATGCACTGACTTTAGAAATTTACAGTTACAACAAAACTTAAAATAGGTATATTTACGATATTGAAACATTTTGGGGCTTTGTTAAATCTTTACAAAACTCACAAAAAGTAAAATTGTTTGAAAATAGTGTACAATTTGTACAATTTGTAGCTTACATCACAGTTCCGCTGCTTCAGAACGTGTTTTTTCTGAACGCTCAAGTAAGGTTAGGTCTATGAAATATAAACCACGATCGATAGATCTCTAAATACTTTTCTTTTGAGCTCAAGCTTTTTGGAATTTTTTTAGAAACAATATTTTCTATATGGTTTTTGAAACAAAAAAAAATTTTTTTTTGGCCCACTCTAATGTTACATTTTCTTTCTAGTTGTTACACTTTTTGAAAAAAATTGTTACACTATCAAAAAGACCTGCGGCAACATTGCTCCCAACCACTTCCTTGTTTTAGAGAAGGTACGAATGAGGATATCGTGTTCAAGACTCGTGCGAAACAGCGTGATGAAGAGATATGACGTCGGAAATGTACAGTCGCAAGAGTTTGCCAGCGCCTTTTCCAAACGAGAGTTCCTCGAACTATATTTGAATCTTGTGCCGCCAGCATCAAGCATTGAAAACCAGTGGCAGAGATGGCAATAATTCATCAGAATAGCAGTCTCTGAGGTTCTGGGTTTCACAAAGTTTCACGAAAATAATGGTTCACAAAAAATAATGGTTCGATGAAGAATGCGGGCAGGCAAATGCAACCAAAAAAAAAAGCATGACAAATGTTGATGCAAAAGCGAATAAGGTCTGCTTACGATCAGTGCAACGAGATTGAGAAGGAGAAAAGAAGGTAAGAGCACCGAATTCTAAAAAACAGAAGCGCTCGTTTGAGCAAATTGAGATATGCCATGATGGGCATGAAATTCGAGAGTTCTACCAAAAGTAAATCAAGGCTTGGTGGTGGCAGCTGTAGATTAGTTGGAAGAGAACATGCACCAGCTGATCTGCATGATATAGTCGATGAATCGAACTTCGAACCTCAGTATCGTATGTCCGATTCCAAAAAAACTTAGAATTCCGCCAATTGCAGCGAAACAATCCTCCGTTACGTCGCATATAAGATCATGTCTGCTGTAATATGAAACCCCACGTCAATAACTTGATAGGCCCTTATCAATGTAGTTTGAGACCAGAAAAGTCCATACTCCACAACACAATACAAAAGGTTTAACGCAAGGCGACAAACTGTCATGTGATTCCTTCAAGCGTCAAAACACCAGGAGCATAATGTCATAGGTACTTTTGAAAGCATTGAAACAGTTGCTCCAAAAATGGGTTTGATGGTCTGTGAGGGTGAAACGAAGTATATTGTAACGTGCGCTTATTTCGTAAAAATAAAACTTTACCTTTTAGTTTAATTTTTCCACTTTTATTCCATCTCTACTTTATTCGATTTCAACTTTACCAATAATTACATTAACTCACTCTTAACATTATCACTCTATAATCAAAACTGACTCCTGGTTGCGTCAGCGGCCTATTTATATAGATAAACAATACATCTAGAGCGTTCCAGTTTGTTCCACATGGACATTTGCTGTCAACCATTTCCCCTGCTGGTATATTTCTACACTCACACATACTGACTTAAAAGCAACGCCTGTCATTAGATGTACCTTATAGAGTTGCCGCTTGTGTTTTCGGATGAACGTTTGCGATTAGAAAATTGGTATTGAATGTTGGGTGTGCATTACAATATGTTTTATGTTGTCATCAAACAAATAAGGACAACATCGAAGAATAGACGAACATAACTTCAAGGTAGTACTAGGGTGGTCTTAAGGAAAAAAAATTGGGGACGCCCCCCAGATTGGTTCTTAATCAGGAAAAAAAATCAATAATTTTTTCAGATTTTTATTCCTATCCCTTCCTGACCCTAATTCATTAAGAAGTCTTAGCTTTTAAGGGAAAACAATGACAGTATATAATCCTCTAAAAAAAAACAGTGGCGCCCTCTTTGCTTTTATACTTTCATACGGTATCATACTCATAATACTATCGTTCCAACTATACGTACGAATGATCAAATATCCGCCACTTACCCAACACTGGACGCAGAATATCGCCCCTGATCTAGTAACAACCAGTATCAAAATAGGGCCTGGAAGGGTTAGAGATAAAAATATGAAAAAATTAGGCAATTTTTTTAAAAAATTTTAGAATCGATTTAGGGGGCGACGTGTCGCACTCAATTTTCGCAAAAAAGTAAAATAAGAACCACTCTCCTAGTACTCCGTCAACATAGGATTCGGTGCAGACACGGCAAAAAACATTAAGAGAAAGTAACTCTTGTCAATCGGTACTAATTAGTGTCAAAAAACCGTTCGAGAAGTTAAACCGTCTCTAGAAAAACCTTGGGCCTTAATCATCCTATTCAATATACAGCTCGCAAACATTTGCCTTTTCTATGGCTGATGATGAAAACCTCGACCATTTCGAATAAAAAAATAGAAAATACTCCCAGTGATCTTCGGTTATGTGTGTAGACAATGTGTAGAGAACAGGATTCAACATTGTGCTGTTCCGCGGTATTGGTAAAGGTATTACGTATTATAAGACTACGATATGGCCGAGCCATGTAGAGCAATGGACATAGCCGCTTCAGCTCGATGGATTTTTAAAAGCTCATTGCAAGCAAGGAGCGAAGGGTAATGACCTTGTTTGAGGGGTGCAGTCAACTGGATTAAAACTTCAACCATTTCATTCAACTGGAAAAAATATTTGGGTGAAAGGTGTTGGTTGGTTGTCTTTCATGCTAACCATGGAATTGTAATGCCCATCTTACATTTGAATATTTTAGTAATCAAGACATTCACTGAGTTTTTCTCAAATTCATTAAATTAAGTCAATTAAAAGGCAAATTCTACGCATCTGAACTTCAACATTGGCCCGATCATATGCAATGCATACTCCCTAGGCTCAACTAACAAAATTTGATTTTTCTCTCGGATTGTGTGCATCTCTTTGTTCTTATTTGCTTTGTACGAAATAAGAATTTCGTAAGTATTAAATATACCCGAAGTGAAAGTTCTCCTTTTATGCTAACAAAACCTAGTAGACAGCAAATATATATACACACACTACACTTGAATTTCTTATTTCGATGAAACCACTTTTAAAATTTATTCAACCTTCCATCAAGCTGATGCAAAATATGTTGTCAAAATTTGCCTTTCAAATGTCACCTGCACTTTAATTAATCTTTGGTTCATGGGACAAAGGTAAAGCAAAACCAACATTCGTAAGTAGAATTACAAGTATTCGAATCCAGCATCATCGTATGGGTAGCCGGCCGGGCTGAAAATACCCACTCAAAAGTGTTTTCCTCAAAATTTTCGTTTCGAAAATAAACATAAGCATGCTGAAAAACCGCACTACCTCCGCATCACCCATCTCAGTTCCTGATAATCCCCCGAAACGCTACATGAGGAGAGCCATACAAAGTTCCCGGAGCATGCGGTAGACCGAGCTAAAGGGTAATGAAAATTCACGAACTTTCCTGATTGGTGGCATATGTGTTAACATGCTCGTCAACCTGTGCTGTTCTATGCTACTGCACCAGTGCCTCATGCTAAAAGAAGTTAGAAAGGACAAGAGAAGGAGAGGAAAAGAAAGAAGATGGGTGGTCGGTGGTTATGCCGGGTGTGTATCGGTTTGGGACGCACATTCGTCGACACATTGTTGGCATGTCAAAGAAACGACTGACAGTTTGTTGTAATTGAGTGTCATGCTGTTTTTGTTGTTTCAATGTATGTACCGTTGGATGACAGCCGACTTCCTGTCACACCTTTTGACTAATGAAGTCAAAGCTGTATTTGCATATATCCGGAATGCACAACTTCCTAAGGCATTTTACAATAGATGCCTCTGCAAGTTTACTCCAACAGCATATACAATCACATAGTAAGGTTGCCCCAAGTTATGGCGCAAGTCTTTTGAGTCCTGACTTTAGTCCAGATCAGGGATAGGGAAGGGACAATGCAGCACTTTGCTGTGATGGTGTTTTCAGGCATTATTTGTCATTTGTTGACACTGTTTAAACTTTAAAGAACTATTGATTTCTGTGGAAGGCTTAATACGTTAATGTGAAGGTGTGTACGTCATGGAGCTTCTTAATTTAAGTCACATTTGAGTAGACAGTAACATAAAGGACATGCATGTAATTGTGTAACGTGGTTTAAACTTTCGATAGACTGTTTTGTTTTTCAAAGAAATTAAACGTCAGGAAATAATCATTCAAGTGATGGCAAAGCTGGGTTTTGTTACAAATTGAGTGTCTTAAGACGTTCCCAATAGTCTTTAGTATAAATGATTAAAAAAGACATGAGCTAACATAGGTCAAATGTGTCAAACACATTAAAAAATATTCTCCCCTACAAAGTCTTAAGATTATTATGTTCAGAAATTTGAATTTGTACTTGCGACAGAAGAAGACGTTTTGGAGTTTTTCTCTTTGTAAAAAAAGAATTGAATCTTAACACCAAAAAACAGAAGCAAAAAACACACCCTTGTCAAATCTTATTTTACTCATAGATGTCTATTTGTAATATTGTAAACTTGAAATTTTCTTTTAATTTGAAACATTTGTACTTTCGTTTTTAAACTAAAGTGGATTTCAGCAACAAAAACATTAAACTTCGGCAGAGCCAGTGGTGGATGCTTGTTTGGGTACAAGAAAATCATCGAACTTGTCTATGAGCTTAAGTTTGTGACCACAGATGAAATGATCACATTTCAAGGTTGTTTCTCAGAAGTCAATTTAAATTTAGAACCCTTTTATTTGAATTGTAGCCATTGGAACAGATATTTCGCAATTCTCACAACCCTGGATATACACTAGGTGCTCTTGGTGCTTAGGCACAGGGCGGCAAATTCTGGGGGCGGCAAATTTTAAAGGAAAGTCAAAGATTCTTTCAGTAATAAAAGAATTTTTCGGGACAAAGGTGTTACAGACGCCTGAAACACATCACAATATCACTGTTAATTTCCGACACAAGCTCTCTCGTGTGCTTAGTGAGTGGCTGTGCTTTGTATTCGCTCCGGAAAATTCTTTCGCAAGTTTCATAAATAGTGTAATAATTTAAATAACCTGTGGCAGTTTTCATTTATAAGAGTGCGGCAACCATATAAAAAGTGAAAAAAGCTACATCTACCATAAAATTCTAAGCACAAAATAAAAATTATTAAAATCCATTGACTGGGACACAAAACAATTGAAAGAAAATAAAGAACAGCTTTGAGTGCTTTTAAATTCTCTCCACCATTAAACGGCAGCTTGAATAATTGTGTGAGTAGATCGTATTTAAGTAGTAGTTGTATATTCACATTCACCAAATAATTCACCGCAAGAGTAACAAGTTAAAATCAAGATCAACTCTCAGCTACACCCCCTTCTCCATGTACTCTTGTTCTACGTCTGACCATCTCATTGGAAAGCTTTCACCTTAAGTTTTCAATATTCAGCAAATCAGCACATATAACAACCACAACTCTACTCTACTTTTTTGAACGATGGGCAATTCTCATTTGAGAGAAATTCTTTAGACCCTTGCATAAATTCCAATGGCAATTGTTTAATAAATCTAATTGAAGATTTTGGATTTATGATTTTAAATGGGATTTCTAAAAGTGATTGTGTCGGTAACCTAACGTTTATATCCACCCAAGGTTGCTCAGTTATCGATTACTGTCTTGTAAAAGGGGAGTGGCTTGATGTTGTGAAAGATCTCGAAGTTTTCCCAACTAATTACTCAAACCATCTACCAATCGTTGTTTCTTGTGAGTTTATTATCCAAGATAGACTTGTTACACATCAAACAGGTAATGAATTCAACAGACTTCGGTGGAATGAAAAAAAATCGGATGTCTACAAAAGAAACCTAATTCAACATTCACTTAATCTTCCAACTCAAATTACGAATACTGTAGATGAAGCGACTAACTTAGTTTTTCAAGTTATAAGGCATTCAGCGCCAGTTCTGTCCAATAATAATGGAATGACTTTTAAAACCTGTTGGTATGACGAGGAATGTAGGAAGAGTAGAGACAGATCTTTCAAGTTTTTAAAACTTTTTAGAAGCTCCAATAATTTAGCTATGAAGGCGCTTTACATACAATTTAATACTGCTTTTAAAGAACTATGCAAACACAAAAAAGAACTCTATTTAAGAAAATTAGCTTCGAATCTCTTTGAAAGCCGTGATTCAAGTTCATTCTGGAAAAATGTGCGCATCTTAAGTGGGCGCAATAATTCGTGTGTGGCCTCCATTGGATTGGATAATTTGGCACTGCACTTCGAAAAACTTCTGTTGCCAGATCCAAACCACGTGTCTATAAGCTTTGCCCTTCCATTTGTTTGTATTGAAGAATTGGACTCTCCTTTTTCAATGTTGGAATTGCTTAATGCGCTAAAAAAAATGAAAAATAACAAAGCTGCGGGTCCAGATGGCATTCCAGCCGAATTCTACAAAAATGCAAACTCCCAGTTTCTAGAATACGTATTGGTGCTCTTTAATAAAATGTACCATGAAGAAGTTTTTCCAAACTGCTTCCGGTCTGCATCCATTTCTGCCATTTTTAAAAAAGGTGACCATAATTTACCTGAAAACTATAGAGGGATTTCTGTACTTTGTTCTTTCCGAAAAATATTTACACAAATTCTATACTTCAGACTTTCCTCTTGGGTTGAGAGAAACAAAAAAATTAGTTGCTTCCAAGCTGGCTTCCGCGCTAATCTATCGACGGTTGACCAAATTTTTGCTCTAACGAGTGTCGCAGGACGTTATTTGAACAAAAAAGTAAATTTATACGCGTTATTCGTTGATTTTAAGTCAGCTTTTGACACAATCAACAGACGGTCGCTTTTATTTAAAATGGCAACCATCGGGTTATCAACCAAATTCATAAAAATATACGAGCAGCTTATCTCAAACACGACAGCTGTTGTTTCCAATGGAAGAAATAAATCGAAACAGTTTCGATCTGATGTGGGTGTCCCGCAGGGTTGTGTTCTAAGCCCGTTAGTTTTTTCACTGTATATAAATGACCTTGAAGATCACATACCTGGCGGTGTTACCTTTGGTGATGTATTTGTCAAAGTACTGCTGTATGCGGATGACGCTGTAGTTTTAACGGACAACCCAGTAACACTTCAACTTCAAATAAACAAATTGAAAAAATTTTGTGATTTGTGGGATCTTAAAATCAACACATCAAAATCTAAAATTATGATTTTCAGAACCCAGAACCGTAGCACAGGAAATGACCGTACTTGGACACTTGATGGTGTCAATTTAGAAGTCGTCAAAGAGTTCAAATACTTGGGTTACACAATTACCCACAATCTGAATCTCCGAGTTCATATAAAAGAAAAATTAGCAACGGCTAAAGCAGCAATCAATTGCATGTGGTCAAATTTCTTTAGAAGCAAATATATAGACCCGTCATCTAAGTTTAGGGTATTTGATGCAACAATCAAAAATTGTTTCTGTTACGGGAATGAAGTCTATGGGTGCAATGAACTACAGGATATAGAAACTATACAAAGATATTTTTTTAAACGTATCTTCCGTCTCCCGGTAAATACACCGAACTATGCGATTCACGTTGAGTCTGGACTGCCTCCCATTTTTTTGAGAAATTTAAAAGCTAATGCAGATTATATTCTCAAAGTCATGCAAAGGTCAAACGACAATTTACAGAAAAGGATTATGTTGGTTTGTTTAAGATGTCGGTATACACCTTTTAAGGACTGGTATGAGCTGGCTTCGGCACACAACTGCCCTCTTGTCCTCTCTGTGGAAAACTTTAATTCATGGAGGCCTGCTCTTTATGATTGCATTGCTTGCGTTGATGAGCATATGTTCCTGTCATTTCTTGATCGGGCGAGAGACTCTGTATCGAGAACAATATATAGTAAACTAAACCACAGTTTGAGGGAAGCCAGCTACTTCCGAAGAGAATTCTCAGTAACGGAGATGAGTCTGATATTTAAAGCTCGCACGGAGATGCTGAGGATCAATTATAGGCCACATAGAACTGACCTAAACCCGAACTGCACGTTATGCAACTTGAATGAACCCGAAAACATTTTCCACCTCTTGGCCTTATGCCCAATGTTGCAAGAAATCCGAAGACTTCATTTCAATAAGAGTTTCCTCTCGTTAGAGGAATGCTTAAGAGTTCTGAATGGAGAGAGTGATGGGAAGTTACTTATACGGTTTCTTTCACAGGCGGTTCAATATAGAAATATGTACGTTGATCAGCCTTAGTACAACTTAAAGATTAAATATCTTACAATTTTGTTTTAGCCAAACTAAAAGCCCGTTTTTTTACAACTGTTATTGCACGTCTTTAAACTGCCCCCTTTTGTTTTGTTATAGGTAAACTAAGAGGCCTATGAAAGATATTTTAACAAATTTTTATTGCATACTTCTGCATTTTATTTTAAATTCCATTAATTTAAACCATTGTTTTGTTTTAGCTAAACTAAAAGCCCTATTCTTAAACTCACTTGTAATCAATAGCAATTGTACTTTTTCTGTATTTTAATGCACTGTACATTAAATTTTTTTTTTTTTTTGTTTTAGCTAAACTAAAAGCCTTTTTTGAAGATATCTAAAACGCATTTATATTTAATATACTTTTTTTGTTATTTGATGCATTAGGTATGTCTAGATTGTTACTGACTTAAGCCTTTGTTTTGTTTTAGCTAAACTGAAAGCCCTTTTTTTCAAACTATGTATAATTACTTAAATTTATAATTTTTCTTTTCTCTCAAAATGTTAAGAGTAGAAATCTTACCGGCAGACGGCTTATAAGCCATGCTTGTAAATCTTTTAATTTGATCTCAAATTGTACAACAATGAAGAAGAAAAAATAAAGATTTTTTAATAATAATAATAATAATAATAATAACAACCACAACGTACTTTGACAAAAAGCTTAAAAGATCGTTTAAGTCAGTCTGTATCACAACCTTTTGGTCTAGCTAATACAACCACCAGCACCAATTCACCACATGAGTGTAAATTCAAATTTGAATTCAAAAAGGCAGTTACGCGAGACATCTCCTGAATTTGAATTAATTTCTGTAAAGAAAAACTGCTCAAACACTGCCATGCCTAACGATCCTTTAATGGAGTCAATCATATCGAAAATGGATGCGCTTTTAGATAAAAAGTTGAAAGATATTGCAACAAAGAAGGATATAAGCGTTATTTTTGAGCATGTTGCTGCACTTGAAGAGGAGAATAAACACTTAAAAGAAGAGATAGAGAACCTCAAAAGCAGTGAGTCAGCGTTGGAAAAAAGAGTCGAAGAAGCTGAGAAGTACTCTAAAAGACTGAATGTCATCGTTCGAGGATTAAGTGCAAAAAGTGCAGACGATGCCAAACAGGAGTTTCAGCAATTATGCAACACTACCCTACAAGTATCTGCAACCATGAACAATGTTAAAAAAATTGGCCCTGTTAATCAAAGTAATTCATCATACGTTTTTGAACTTTCCAATATGAGTGACGTTAAATCTGTTTTATCCTCATCTAAACGATTGAAAAATACATCAATTTCGATAAATAAAGACCTAACGCAAAGCGAACGAGCCGAAAGTTACAATCTTCGTCAGTTAAAGAGATGCCTGCTTAAAGCTGATTCCAATCTGCGCATAGAAATCAAACAGTGGACCCCAGGCGCGGATCTAGAATTTTTTTCTGGAGGGGGTCACGGGATGAAAAAAAATCAAATATAACAAAAATAAACTGTTGTTTATATTAAATTATAAATTGTTTATATAAAAAATGTACTTTTAAAAGTAAGAAATGTCTTAGCCAGTAAATTTTTTTTCTGAAACGTTTCCTCGTGTGTTTTCAAATGGCTTCGCGCCATTTATGGCATCGTGGCTAACTCACATCAGTTTGCAATCAAAACATTGAAGGCACAACAGTCCATTGTTGATTTCAGTGTCGTTGAAATCAGGATAGTTTTCATTGTGTTTTGCGATAAACAAAGAAGGAAACGGAACAAAAACCAGAAAATAAACAACAAAAGTAAAAAATATAAAACAAGAATTCATTTGACGGATGCTTTAAGGCAAATATATTCGAATAATATGGAGTAAACATCAAGAGAACCGAATGTTTGAGCATATTTGTCTGATTTTCAAATTTAAAAAAAAGGTGGTTTCTTTCATAAAATCTAAATAACCATTTAATGACGGTTGTTTGTTTGCAGTTTTCTCTACTTTAACTGTGCTTGAGAAGAAAAGAAGCGATGTTGATTCTGTTTTCCAACGGTTGTTTTCTGAAACTGAAAATCTTGCAACACAGTTGGGTGTCGATTTGAAAGTACCACGCGTTGTTTCTCGTCAAAAACATCGAGATAATCACCAAACAGAGCAAACCCCGGAGGAATATTTTAGAAGAGGAGTTTACGTTCCTCTTTTAGACAACGTTTTAACGGACCTCAACGAAAGGCTTTTTCCAGACGTAATGAAGCTTTTTGGGTTGAGAGTTTTCTGCCTCGGACTTCTTATACAGAGGAGGACATTGAAGAAGTTAATCTCGTAGCAGTCATGTACCAGAAGCTTCTGAACACTCCTCCTGCAAGCGTTATTGCAGAATTTGAGTTGTGTGTAGCAAAATGGAACCGAATTGTTGAAAAAGGCGGTGAACTTCCTGATTCGGTTTCTGCCGCCCTTGGTGCGTGTGATAGTGTAATGTATCCGGCTATTCATACCCTGCTTTGGATTTTGGTGACGCTTCCTGTTACTGTAGCCACTGCAGAAAGGAGCTTTTCAACTCTCCGTCGCCTCAAAATTTGGTAGAGATCGACTATGGCAGAAGACAGACTCACCGGTCTTGCATTGCTACACATTCATCGCGACATTGAATTGAACATCGATGCGATCATCAACAGATTTGCGAAACAAAATAGAAGATTGGATTTTGTGTTATAAATTGTTTTTACTTAAAACTTGTAATCAAATGTTATGATATAAAGTAAAGCTACTATTCAAATATAGAGAAATTGATACAAAAGTCAGTATTGTGTGAGTAATTTATTCAATTTGAGTCAGTCATGTTGAGTCAGCAATTTTTGATTGCAAATTTTCCATAGTGCAATAAAGTAAGTTGATTTTGGTCGCTTGGTTAGTTTCCGTTTTTCAAGTTTACAAAGATTAGATTTTGTTTGGTTATTTTTTTTTTTGATTTTCGGTTTCAGTTTCGATTGGTTTTGCTCTATTTTTTGAAATGCGGGCTGTTTTGGGGGGGGGGGGGGGGGGGGGGGGGGGTCATGACCCCTGTGACCCCCCCTTGAATCCGCACCTGGAGGACCCTTTTGGTTGATGGACGTCGCTATAAATGCAACAAGGAGGGTGTAATATCTACTTTTAATGAAGCTGATAGTGTATTTATTGTCAATCTTTTGCATAAAACTGATTCAAACTTTACTGTCGATTTAAAATCATTAAATAATAAGAAAATTAATTAGCAACCACATGCCTGTCAGGTTCTTTTTTATAATATTGCTGGTCTCGCTAATAAATCATTGTTATGTAATTTTTTTAAATATATCCGTAAATATGAAATTTTCTTTCTTTTTGAAACCTTTGTTCTTGCTGAAAACTTTAAAAAATTTGAAAAATTCTTTTCCGGTTTCAAGTTGAAATGGATCTCAGCAACAAAAATAAATATCTTTGGGAGGGCAAGTGGAGGCTGCGTTTTTGGCTACAGAAAAGACATCGAATCTCTTTATAAACTTAAGTTTTCAATTCTGGATGATATGGTAATTCTGCAGGGGGACTTCGCTGGAAATCTTTTGAGCCTTGTACCACTGTATTTAAACTGTAGTCATTGGAACAGAGATTTTGTAGCATTAAAAAATTTTTTCTCATCATTCAACTTGCAAAACTTTATTCTTGGTAGCGACTTTAACGTAAGAACTGGCACTAAGGGTACCATAGAATGAACGCAATTTCTCCAGTTACTGTGGAAGAAGGGCGATGCTCTAAGGATTCAACGTGTGATAGCAACTGCAACGCCTTCATTGAATTTCTTGAAGATATTGGAGCATTTATTCTTAATGGAAGAGGATTCAACGACAAAACTGGCGAATTTACGTTCGTTAGCACGAGGGGATCATCGGTTATTGACTACTGCTGTCTTTCATACGCTGCGTCACATATGGTAGATGATTTTTTCGTTGGTTGCGAAACCTTCTCTGACCACATGCCCATTATCTGCTCTATAAAATCTCCTGATCCGAACATGCCTAAAAATGATATGCGTGCACTACCGCGAATAAAGTGGTCAGATAATAGATGTATGTCCTACAAGACATGTCTTGAGTTACTTGTACCTTCAAATATAGTTCATACGAATAGTATTGAAGAACGCTGTATTGGCATCAGAAACTGCATTTATGAAGCAAACGGTGTACCTGCTACACAAAAAATCAGGTTCGAACCCAAGAAACCTTGGTTCGACCTAGCTTGTTATTTGGCCAGGAAATCTGCGTTTAAACACCTCAAAGCTTTTAGAAAATTCAACCTTGATACCTGTAGAAATAATTATAACGCTGCAAATAAGAAATTCCGGAATTTATGTAAAACGAAAAAGGAATCGTATTTTCAAAATCTCGCAAACAGTTTAAAAAATGTAAACATAGCCAGAGAGTGGTGGAAGATTGCCAGAGAAATACGCGGAGTCACTTTTAATACGCCAGCTCAATTATCAGCCGCTGAATTCAAAATCTATTTCCAAAATCTACTGTCCTCATCGCCAAACTATAGCTCCATCAGTTCCTGTTCACCTCTAATCCTTACGCCTCAGTTAGACCGCAGCAATGAGCTTAGTGAAGTTTATTCTTCAATATCGTCTTCGAAGGATCATAAGGCCCCGGGTATGGATGGAATACCATTTGAATTCTATAAGAATGCGAGCCCGTCTCTTGTCATGCCAATTCATAAGCTATTCATGGAAATTTTTGAAACTGCAATTGTTCCAAACTCGTTTAAGAAATCGATCATATATCCACTGTTTAAGAAAGGAGATACAAATATGGTGTCTAATTATAGAGGACTGTCTTTCCTCGACACGCTCTATAAACTATTGACCACTGTTCTTCTTAGTAGACTAACGACATGGTTAGAAGAAAATAACATAATTAACGATTTTCAAGCTGCATATAGATCAAACTACTCTACCGTCGATCAAGTTTATAATCTATCTTGTCTAATACAACTTCAACTTAGTCAAAAGAAGAAACTCTATGCGATTTTTATCGATCTCAAAGCTGCCTTTGATAATATCAACAGAGAAGCGTTATTTTACAAGCTTTCTGGAATAGGAATTTCTTCAAAAATGGTATCTATAATCAAAGCACTTTACTTGGATACTTCGGCTGCTGTCTGGGATGGAAAAGTTTTGTCCGATTTTTTCGCTTCTAAAAAAGGAGTCAAACAAGGATGCGTCCTGAGTGCTCTGCTCTTTGTTCTTTATTTGAATGACCTGCACGATAATCTTCCACTGGGTTTATCTATAGATAATACTGGTATCAACGCCCTCCTATATGCTGACAACATTGTACTCCTATCAGACAGTTCTTCGAAGTTACAAGAGCTCATTGACAGCTTTACAGTATATTGCAACAAATGGAACCTTTCAGTCAATCTTGGCAAGTCCGAAATAGTTATTTTTCGAAACGGAGGACGCAGAGCTGCTTGCGAGAAATGGTTTTATAATGACATCGAACCAATATAAATATCTTGGTGTTGTGTTCAACTACAACATGTCTTGGAACGAACATCTAAATAACAGGCTCGCATCATCCAAAAACTCCATAAACGCTACTTGGGCCAAGCTGCTCAGAAATAAATCAGTTCAACACTCAGCAAAATTTAAAATTCACGATGCTGCTACGCGATCAATTATGCTGTACTGCGCTCAAGTGTGGGGATATAGCGAACATATACAAGTCGAAAAGTTACAAAGATTTTTTATCAAAAGATGTTTTCTCCTACCAGATACAACGCCCAACTATGCCTTACATATTGAGACTGGACTTCCTAAAGCGTTCCTAACAACCCTGGAGCTACATTTTTCCTATATACGGAAAACACTGCATCATTCCAACGGTAGGCTATCTAGAATACTGTCGGAAGCAATTATTAAAAAGAAAATCTTCTGGGCTAAGGAATGGTTAGATCTTTTCCACGAAACGTCAATTGACTTTGCGTTCACCATAAATGTAAATGAGTGGAAAGGATTGCATGGCATACTTTTGTCAAAGCTTAAGGAAAAACATTGGAATGGATTTGTCAGCAATGCGAAGCAATCACAATTTCACGATGACTACTGCAATGTGCTCTACACCGAAGTTCCAAACTACTTTAATGACGCCAACCCACGTGATATGATCTGCCTTATATTAAAAACCCGCTGTGGACTCCTCAATCTGAATGGAAGAGCTTTCTAAAGAAACACCAATGGCTTATGCACACTCTGTAACTTGGATGCCTCTGAAAATACTTTTCACTTCGTTGGAGTATGCCCGATCTTTAGAAGTTATAGAAGAACATTTCTTGGTAACGACGTACTCTCCCGAACACAATTTTTCAATGTTTTGAATGGCAGCTGCTACTATAATCTATATAAGTTTTTGAAATCTTCACTAAAATACCGAAATCTGATTCTGAATGAATTTTCTTAATTTATATTACTCACTAACCTAAATTCTTTATTGTTACTTTTTAACCTGACAGGCAACTTTATGTTATTGTCATAATTAATTTTATACCAGCATATACAATGTTTTTGTTATACCTTTTTTATGGAAATAAAATTATATCTAATCTAATCTAATCTAATCTAATTTCCGAAATTCCGATTATTTTAGCATTGCAGACTCAAAGCAGAAGATTTGTTAATAGCTGTAATATTTGTTTTTGAATGCTTCGACCTTGATATTCAAAATTGTCGAAGTCAGTCGTACGATAACGCGAACAATGTGTCAGGCATTTTTGTGCTGGTCATTCGATGAATTTGGTCGGGATTCACGCAGTCGAAAGTACCCCCGAAGCAGCATCTTATTTCAACACAGTCCAAGCATTGTGCAACTTTTTTAGTGCATCTACACATAGCTGGGATATTCTACAAACTCATGCAGGAAAGAAGATTGCTCCGAAATCACTGTCAGCAACAAGATGGTCAGCTCGTCACGAAGCTGTTAAGTACAACAAGTACGAAGAAGGTATCACTGAGAACGCGATCACGAGGCAAGAAGCAGAAGGGCTTCGAATTCAACTTGAACGACTGGAAACAACATTCATGCAGATTCTTTGGCATTTTTATACTTTCGAGATTCGACGCTCTTAGCCAAAGATTGCAAAAGGTTGATATCAGCATAGGTGATGTGATTGATGACTATCGTGGACTGAAGAAGAAGGAGAAAGTTGCAGGCTGATCCGCTGATGAATCACGAGATGGAGATGTTCAATTATCAGGAAGGGATAATTTTCGAGTCAACACTCATATGAATAAATTCATGGAAAGTTTTCAATTATCACTGAATTTGAAGATTTGAATTCCTGCGAAATTCGTAAGAAGTCGGAAAATCTAAGGACAATTTATACCTCGGACCTGGAACCTTCATTGGATGACGAATTGGTGCACTTCCACGCGTATTGCTCCGAGAATAAATTAGAACGTGATTCACCATCCAAGCTATTAAAATTCCTGAAAAAGAACGACTTATATACCAAGTTGCCAAACGTTGATATATATGTATATGACATTAGCGGTGAAGAATTGCAGCGCAGAACGTTCATTTTTATGTGTGAAAAGAGTCAAAAAATATTTTCGTTCAAATATGACGGGCAGTCGGCTAAATTGCCTAGCGATTCTGTGCATCGAGTCGGATTCGCTTGAACGCTTGAATTGTGAAGAACGGGTTTGGGGTCAAAATTCTGCCGGGGTCAAAATTCTTTTTTCAAAATTCTGCTTTTAAAAATTCTGGTTCTCAAAATTCTGCCAATTATAAGGAAAAAGAAGGCTTGGAAAATGCTAAAAAGGAACAGTGGACTGCAACTTGGTTCCTCCCACGTCTGTTTTCGAAATGAGATGCTTTAAAGATTCAATCTGCGACAGCAACTGTAAAAGTTTTCATCTGAGATTGACTACTGTTGTCTTTCATACTCAGCTTCAAATATGGTAGAAGACTTTAGTGTTAGTTGCGAAACTTTCTCAGACCATAATGCCATTAATCTGTTCCACAGAAATAACAACGAGTTCTAGTCTCAGAGGTCTTCCTCGACTCAAATGGAACAAAAACCGATGTATCGCCTACAATACTAAACTGGAGTCTATTGTACTTTCCAAGAGATTCTATTAATGACCGTTGTTGCATAGCGATCAAAAAATGTATTTATGAAGTAAATGGAGCTCCTACACGACAAACTATTAAGTTTGAGTCCAAAAAGCCTTGGTTTGATTAAGCTTGTTTTTGGGCCGAAAAACTGCTTCCATATACCTCAAAGCCTTTCAAAAATTAAACCTTGACGTCTGTAGAAAAAAGTATAATGATGCCAATTGTTTTGAAATGAACTTGTATTCCACTCAAACAGATTGTTAATTTAAATTCACTATTCATTTATCCAACCAATTACCAAACAATATCAATCATACTCTATAATATATTAATTACATTAAATAAATAAAAATAAATAAATAGGGTGGCGCAACAGAGCGAGGAGCCCCTGGGCCTAGAACATTTCTCACAACCATGCCTTGTCAGGGAATGGAGGGGACCTACAATTTTTCGCCGGTTCCGAACGGCTAATTGAGAATGCGCTTTTCATGGCAATGAATTTACTAACGGAGGACTTGCCAATTCCTCGCGAAAGGCGATACCCGTGGAAAAACATTTTTGCATTTTGCCTCTGCCTGGATTCGAACCTCGAACCACTGGGTTAGCAGGTGGACATGCTAACCATTACGCCACGGGTACCACATTACATTGCGGGGTAATTACATTGCATTCTCTTATATTCTCACAATATTTGTAAATGTTAACGTAACTTCTTATCTTAACCTCGCTCTTGCTCTTGTAATCTTAACGCAACTTCTTATCTTAATCTTGCTGTTTTCTTTTGAAGCTAATTCGTTAATCCTATTTGACTTGTTTAAAACTAAATTCTTCCCTTTCGATTGCTGAAGCTCAAACGAGACACACGTTGGACTTGGTAACACATCATAAATACATTTTGTGAAATTATACATATATATATTAAATTGAACACTTTCTTTCATTTAATCTATCTAACCCATGAACAATATTCGCCAAAAAACAAATAAAATAATTCAATAACATCCAATACAAAACATAATGGTTAGTGTCCGACCGAAGCTTCGGCTTCGGCTTCGCCTTCGGCCACATTCGGCTCAAAAAACTACAATTGGCTAAACCTTCGGCTTCGGCCAAAATAGGCCGAAGTTTTGGCCGAAGCCAAAGGTTTAGTTTTTGGCTGTCTTGGGTTGTGGTAGGGGCTGAAAAAAAGTTCAATTTCGTTTTTCGTAGAACGTAGAACCGTGTTGAATTGTTTGTTGTTCTTTTCCTTAATTTTAATAAAATATTAATACTAAGTCAATTTGCTATTATTTTTGAATCGTTAACTCAATTTATTCCGATAAATTGGTTACTGCATGCATACAGAGTTGACCCAGGTTTCCTTGAGAACTCTATGAGTCTTAAAAAAACACTAAACCACAAAATCACCACACATCCCTGTCATGTGAATAAAAATACATGCCATTTGACAGCCCTCACCTCGCCCCAGCAGAGATCTTCGACGAATCTTTTTGCACCAAACCCAGGTCAACCCCAGGGCTCAAGAAACACTCAGTTTGACATTCAGGACGACCTAAGGTTTTTCAACAAACGCTTTGTGGCGGCCACAGAGCGACCCTAGGGCTTCAACGAACGAACCTATTCTAAAAAAATCGAAAAAATTATATTTTTTTTCATTTTTAGTCAATTTGGAACGAAAATTCTTCAAGTTATTGAAGCTTCGGCTTCGGCTTCGGCTTCGGCCGAAGGTTAATGTCAAGCCGAATAATCGGCTTCGGCTTCGGCTTCGACTAAAAATCGACCTTCGGTCGGACACTAATAATGGTCCTTCAGCTCGCCGGATAAAGTTGATCAGTGCGCGAAAAATTGATAAATTGTGTTTAATAAAATTGATCGCATGCTGTAATTTTACTTGATCAATCTATAAGTACTCCACGTGGAGTGGTAGATGCAATATCTTAATTTTCTTTGCATGAACTTAGTATTGCTTAAACTAATTATTGCATGAACATTTTTATATAAAAATTGTGTATTTCGTGAATATCTTTTTTGAACGCATGCATTTTTTATACGCATATATGTGTATATGGAATGAGCTGCACAAAAGCCTGATAGAAAAATCAATCGTTATCGTTTATTAGCATTGGAAACTTACAGACTCGTATAGATATGCATATTATTTCTCGATGAGATTTAACCAAATTCTTTCAATGCCATTTCTCATGATAATCGCTGTGCAACTTTATTGTTAAAATTTCGTATAAAAAAACCATATTAAAATTTCAATAACCACGTGCTGTGCGCGAAAGTAGGTCAATTGCACGTACATATATTTCATAAGCAAGGTGCAATAAAGTCAATATCATCGTCGGTACAAATTCTAATTTTTATTTAAATTAAAACTACGTAAAATCATTTTGAAAATGAATACTATACTATTAAATGCGGTCGAGTAAAGAGTTCTATCACTAGAGCCCTAACCTTTACAGAATCCATTGTTGCATCTACATCTATTGACATGCTTGAAATTCAATTAGAGACTCAACGATTCTTGGTTCGAATTCGTATTGCTTCAGAATAGTTTATGCGATTTTTGCGATAATGAAGGCTTCGTGGATCCTGAAGCCGAATATATAGAATACGAAACAAAATATCTTCAAGCATTTTCTGCACTTTCCGGTGCCATTCGAAAGCACCCGGATAAGGCTAGTGATGAAACAGAAAAGCAAAACTCCTTACTTTTAGAAAAATTAGACCAAACAAATTCTTGCAAATCAGTGGTCTTACCTAAACTAGTGATTCCAGTTTTTAATGGCAATTATAAGGACTAACCCGCATTTAAAGACTTATTCCTAGGGACAATAGACTCTAATCCTAAACTAACATCAACACAAAAATTTCAGTATTTGAAATCATTCCTCGGAGGGGAAGCTTCAGATCTCCTGAAGCATATTTTGTGCACTCAAGAAAATTATCTTGAAGCTTGGGAGAAACTCGAATCGCGATATGATAAAAAAAAATTTATTGTCCATTCCTTCGTGAAATCTTTCATGTCATTACCTTCGTTTTCAAACTCAAGTTCGAATCTTGAAACGTTACGAAAGCTCACAAATGGAGCTGATGAAGTTATTCGCGGCTTAAATGCGATACAAATGAATTCTCGAGATCCTTGGTTGATCTTCATTCTTCTTCAAAAATTAGACAGTGATACAAAGCAAGCTTGGTCTGAAAAAATAGAATCTCGAGATGATTATACTATTGACGAGTTTCTCACCTTCCTACAAACCAGGTGTAATTGTTTCGAATCGTGTAACTCGTTTAATCAGTCGCAAAAAACAGTTAAAGGTCAAAATAATATACGTGCTCATTTCGCTCAAACAAAACCAAGTTGTCCAAGGTGTAAGGAAGACCATCTACTTCCCTTTTGTAAAACATTTCTCGCTATGGATACTAACGCGCGTCGCGAATTCGTTAAAGAAAAATCTATTTGTTTTAACTGTCTTCGAGTTGGACATGCATCGCACAAATGCATTTCAAAATTTCGCTGTAGATCGTTCAACTCTCGGCATCATACTTTAGTACACGATCCACAAACAATAACGCTCAATCGTCATACAGGTGAATCATCTTCCTCGTCTTCTTCAAACTCTCGTTCTTCGAATTCACCTATTGTAACGCATCACTCGTTTGAATCCAATCTTCACTCATCGACCATTCTTACAACTGCTGTTGTAAAAATTCAAGACAAACTCGGCTCTTTCCAAAATATTCGCGTTCTACTCGATTCTGGATCCCAAATATCGTTCATTACGGAGAGAGCTCTCCAACGTTTGGGTTTTCCAAGGAAATCGTCTCGAATTCCCATTCTCGGTGTTAGATCGACTTCTGCTGGAACAACTAATGGGCTTGTTTCATTAAAACTACATTCTCGTGTTAATTCAAACAACATAGACATTGTTTTCCATGTCATTTCGAAACTTACGTCTATGATTCCGCCATCTTCGTTAAAATTAAAAACAGATGCACTTACTTCGCTGGATCTAGCGGATCCAAAATTCAATCATCCAAGTCCCATCGATATGCTTATCGGAGCAGATAGTCTTTTCGATATAATTCTCGAAAATTCGAAGCCAAAGCATGGTATGCCTAATTCCTTCTTAACCATCTTTGGATGGGTTATAGCCGGTAATTGTAATCATCTCCCACTAAGCGAGAGTAACACTGGCGTGCAATCATTTTGCATACAGCTTGAGCATATGGAAATGGATTTGGAGCGCTTTTGGCGCCTAGAAGAGGTTAATTATGAGCCTACTTTATCCATTGAAGAACAAAGTGCTGAAGACAATTTTGTTCAAACTCATCGGCGACATACGGATGGCAAATATATGGTAGATTTTCCATTCAAATGTGATTCACATCCAGATTGTGGAAACTCGTTTCGAATCGCGCTCAATAGACTTCACTCAATGGAAAAACGATTTCTTCGTGATCCTAAGCTGAAAATGGAATACTCTCGGTTCCTAAATGAATACATCTCGTTGGGTCACATGGAAGAAATTTCCATAGATGAGATCAATAATCCAAATGCTTACTATCTACCTCATCACGCTGTGTTTAAGGCTGATAGCAGCACAACTAAAGTGAGAGTTGTATTTGACGGATCAGCAAAGTCCTCTCCTGATTCCAAATCCTGAAATTCAACGCCACATTTTCACAATATGTCTTCGATCTAGTCGTCATGTATATACTTTGTCTGGGGACATTGAAAAAATGTATAGACAATTAGACAGGTTTGGGTTTCGCCAAAACACACGAACTTTCAACGGATTCTATGGCGTGAAAAACCTGAATTCCCCATAAAACACTATAGATTGTTAACTATAACCTATGGAACTTCGGCTGCATCATTTTTGGCAAAGCGCTCTCTAAAATAACTAGCCCTAGATTCGGCAAAAACACATCCTCGAGCTTCTTCAATAATTCTTTCCGATTTTTACGTCGATGACTTAGTGACAGGCGCTGACACAATTGATGACGTCCTTGCAATTAAAAGGGAGCTTGTAGAGTTACTATCGTCGGCTGGGTTCAATCTTCGTAAGTGAACAACTAATTGCTGGCCACTTCTCCTCTCTTTACCTGAAGAGCAGAGGGAGATATCTCCTATTGACTTTGAAGACTCTCTGACGGTAAAGGTGCTCGGGCTACAATGGTGTCAATCAAAGGACTGTTTCTCATATAAGGTAAAGCTGGACGAAACCACATCATTCACAAAACGTCGTATTCTTTCCGAAGCATCTCGAATATTTGATCCCCTTGGTTTTCTTTCACCGGTAGTAGTAGCTGTTAAGATCTTTTTTCAGGATTTATGGAGACATGCTTTTGGATGGGATGATGAAATTTCACAAGAACTCGCACGGGCTTGGATAATTATTCGAGATGAACTCCACTTGGTTGAAACTATTCAGATTCCAAGAATTATGTGGACAAATAAAGGCCAGTCTGAGTTCCATGCATTTTGTGATGCTTCATTGGATGCTTATGCTGCTGTTGTCTACTGCCGAACTAAAAATCCAGACGGAAGTGTATCAGTGTCATTAGTTGCTGCTAAGAGCAAAGTTGCTCCAATCAAGGTGCTTTCGCTGCCTAGACTTGAGCTCTGTGGAGCCCTGCTGCTAACAAGATTAGTAAATAAAATAAAAAGTTCTTTACAGATGGAACAAATGCAAACTTTTGCTTGGACAGACTCCTCCATTGTCCTACATTGGCTCTCCGCACCGCCCAAAAAATGGTCAGTTTTTATTGGAAACAGAACATCTGAGATCATCTCAGCAATCCCATTAAAGGCTTGGAGTCATGTGCGATCTGCTGACAATCCTGCTGACATCGCCTCCAGACGAATACCTCCTTCTCAACTTCCATTGTTTGACATCTGGTGGAACGGTCCAACTTGGCTCAAAGTGGAACGGAATAACTGGCCTGAGTCCCTGAGTAAATTGGAAGATATTTCGAGTGACCAATTAGAGGAAAGAAAATCGAATCTTGTCCAGGTGCTGTTATCAAATATAAATGAAGACAACATTTTGAGACAAATGATAAACAAATCATCAAATTGGATAAAACTAATTCGTACAACCGCATACAATTTTCGCTTCCTCAAAAATCGCTGCTTGTCTCCGGAATTACGAAATCTTAATCCTCTATCGACTCAAGAAATTAACAATGCTAAAATTTGCCTCATAAAAGCCTCGCAAGCAATATTATTCTTCGATGAAATCAAAACACTGCAAGAAATCAAATCCTTACCCTCGCGTTATAAACTCTCGTCAATCGCCCCTTTCCTTGATAATCAAAATCTGCTTCGCGTGGGTGGTCGTTTGCAAAATTCTGAACTAACATTTAACGAAAAACACCCAATTATTCTTTGCAAATCGAATCCAATAACAAAACTTATAGTGGATTATACTCACAAACACTATTTACATGCAGGGGTTTCACTGATGGCATCTCTATTAAAACAAAATTATTTCATTCTAGGCAGACGAAGCATCATCCGAAAAATAGTCAACGAATGTGTGATTTGCTTCAAGCAACGAAAAACTGTGTCGGAACAAATGATGGGCAATCTTCCCATCGAAAGGGTCAGATTTTCAAGAACTTTTAGCAAAGTTGGTTGCGATTACGCTGGCCCTATAACCTTGCGTCTGGCTCGTGGAAGAAATCCTAAATTTGTCAAGGGCTACATAGCTCTATTCGTGTGTTTCGTGACAAAAGGGATTCACATTGAACTCGTTGGTGACTTATCTTCTAGCTCGTTTATTTTGGCCTTGGATCGCTTCGTTGCCCGCAGAGGAAAACCTACTGAAATATGGAGCGATAATGCAGCAAATTTTCATGGTGCTAAGAGATTATTAGGAGAAATGCACCAACTGTTAATGGACCAGCAACGAAACAGCATAATAGCAGATCACTTATCTAAGGAAGCCATAGCTTGGAAGTTCATCCCACCTTCTGCTCCTCATTTCGGAGGGCTATGGGAAGCGAGTGTAAAATCCGTAAAGCAGCACATCAAGCGGGTTATTGGCGAACATATACTAACGTATGAGGAGATGTACACTCTTCTTTCAAAAATCGAATCGTTGCTTAATTCGCGCCCTATGTGGCAAACTTCTGACTTCGAGCCAATGGCACTTACTCCTTCTCACTTTATGATCGGAGAATCTTATTCTTCAATTCCTCAACCTGATTTACACTTTTCAAGATTTTCTATATCTAATAACTGGTATCTCTTACAGACTCTAATGCAGGGTTTCTGGAAGCAGTGGCATAAGGAATATTTAACCTCACTACAAAATCGACCAAAATGGCAGAGGATCACAAGAGATGTGCAGAAGGATGATATTGTATTAATCAAAGAACCAAATCTTCCGCCGCGCCGTCGCAGTGGATTCTAGGACGCATATTAGATGTACACCCTGGAAAAGATTGAAGATGTCGTGTGGTCACCATTCGCACAAATAGCGGAGTTTATGTTCGACCCATTGTGAAGATTGCTCCTTTGCCCTTTTCTGAAAGACCAGAGTCTTCAAGGGGGGGCTGAATGTTTTGAAATGAACTTGTATTTCACTCAAACAGATTGTTAATTTAAATTCACTTTTCATTTATCCAACCAAGTACCAAACAATATCAATCATACCCTATAATATATTAATTACATTGCATTCTCCTATATTCTCACAATATTTGTAAATGTTAACGTAACTTCTTATCTTAACCTCGCTCTTGCTCTTGTAATCTTAACGCAACTCCTTATCTTAATTTTGCTGTTTTCTTTTGAAGCTAATTCGTTAATCCTATTTGACTTGTTTAAAACTAAATTCTTCCCTTTCGATTGCTGAAGCTCAAACGAGACACACGTTGGACTTGGTAACACATTATAAATACATTTTGTGAAATTATACATATATATATATATTAAATTGAAGTGGTACCCGTTGCGCAATGGTTAGCATGTCCACCTGCTAACCCAGAGGTTCGAGGTTCGAATCCCAGCAGAGGCAAAATGCAAAAATGTTTTTCCACGGGTATCGCCTTTCACGAGGAATTGGCAAGTCCTCTGTTAGTAAATTCATTGCCATGAAAAGCGCATTCTCAACTAGCCGTTCGGAACCGGCGAAAAATTGTAGGTCCCCTCCATTCCCTCACAAGGCATGGTTGTGAGAAATGCGCTAGGCCCAGGGGCTCCTCGCTCTGTTGCGCCACCCTATTTATTTATTTATTTATTTATATTAAATTGAACACTTTCTTTCATTTAATCTATCTAACCCATGAACAATATTCGCCAAAAAACAAATAAAATAACTCAAATTACATCCAATACAAAACACCAATAAAAAGTACATGTGCTTCAGTTAAAACTAAAAAGGAAGCTTATTTTCAAGACATTACTAAAAGCCTACAGTTTGTTTCTTCTGCCAAAATGTGGTGGAAGATTGCCAAGGAGATACGTTGTAAAAATTTTAGTACACCAATTGGAGTTAAACTTTAGAACGATTATAAGAAGTTACTAATGCAGTCAGTTGATATATAGCTACCATTTGTTATTTATTTACACTTAGTACAAGCAAGCAAAACTTAAGTCTAAAATAAAAAATATATTCAAAAGCAAAATGAGAACAAGAAGGTTCAGTTCGTGGTGAGTAGGGAGCAAGAGATTTACGGAGGGTTGATTTTGAGGTATGGAAACTGAACAGATTAAAAGAATCATTGACATTACGTAACATACGTGACATAGGGTTGTAGAAACTAGAATTTGTACGGTGATAGGGAATTCGGAAAGAGGGAACAGTCCTAATATTCCGTGAATTTACATTAAAAGATATTAACCTCAATAGCGAAGGACAGTCAATGTGAACAAATACGATATCTGAGATCTCGCGTCTCCTTTGACGAGACTGAAGATCAATAAGCTGCAGACGATCAGCATATGGAGGCAAGCGATATCTATCATCCCAGGGAAGTTTGTGTAAAGGAGAAATCTACGTTGGACAGCTTGTAACGTGTAGCAGTCACACGTTAAATTATTCAATATTGAAATAAGTAATAAATGATTTAATGAAAGTATTTAATACATGACAACTTTATTTGTACGTGGTTGAAGCTCAACTGGTTTGACGTTTTCTACGTATTCGTGCATGGTTCACAATAGTAAATTCATATATATATAATTCACAAAATATAATTACATTATTACATGATATTTTTTTTTTTTTTTTTTTTTTTTTTTTTTTTCTTTTTTTTTTTTTTTTTTTTTATTTATTTGGTGGTGCCATATCTAGTAGGTGGGACACTAACCCGACCACTTCGAGTCACATAAGGAGTGGAACTAACGTTAGGCAAACTCGGAACCTCTATTTCTTTCTTTGGTTGATCAATTGGATCTTGATGATCAGCTGGTGATTCCAGTTGTTCAGTGATCTCATTTCTAGGTAATAGGTTACTTTCAGTAGATACATTCTTATTGTTACAATTTTTACTTTCAGTGATCTCATTTCTAGGTAATAGGTTACTTCCAGTAGATACATTCTTATTGTTACAATTTTTACTTAGTTCTACATTAACATCGAAATTGGTTTTCTTGAGTGGTGGTATAATGTTGATTTCTTTTGCATTATTTTCTTCATTATTTCTTATATGATCTTCAAATAATAAATCACTAGTATTTACATTATTAATTTTTGTTTTCGCTAAAAATCTTCTATTTCTTCGAAAGTAATTACCAAAATTATCCAAAACAATGTAAGATCTATCGTTTACATTAGCTACTATTTTTGCATAGTGCCAATCTGTTCCATTTTTCTTAAATATTACTTGGTCACCCACATTCAACATTGGCAAAGATCTCGCGGTTCGGTCGTAATAATATTTCTGTTTATCTTTCTTATTTTTAATCTTTTCTTGAATGTCGATTTCGTTCAAGTTGTTACGATGCAAAAGTTGACCCGCTACAGGCAATTTGGTCTTGATTTGCCGACCAAAGAACAATTGAGCCGGCGATATGTAATTTCATGTTCGCGACTTGAGTTGTATTGTATTCCAGAACACGATACTGAAATCGATCAATTTCGTGTGTTTCATAGCAACGTCTTAATAAATTTTTCGCTATGGCAACCCCCTTTTCAGCCAGACCATTGCTTTGCGGATACCTTGGACTCGAAAAGCTAAATATAATATTTGCTTGATTTGCAGATTCTTCAAACGCCGTAGACTTAAACGGGCTGTTATCACATCGGATTTCTGTTGGATATCCTACGCGGTCAAATGATTTGCACAACATTTCAATTATATGGTTTGAAGTTTTGCGAACAAGTTTTTCCGATATGAGAAAACCTGAATACGCGTCAATAATTGCTATATAATCATAACCTGCCATTTCAAATAAATCAATTGCTACTCTTTGAAATGGATATTCCGGGTTTGATTCTAGTACTAACGGTTCTTTTTGAATATTCCGTTTAAATTTTTCGCAAATGCTACACTGCGAAACGATTTCTTTGATTTTATTTGACATACCTGGCCAAAAATACAGGGAGCGTGCTCGCGCAAGTGTTTTTTCAACACCCAAATGTGGTTCGTGTAACAACTTGCAAATTTTTTCCTGCAATGCAGAAGGAATTACAAGCTTATGGTCTTTGAAAAGAAGGCCGTTCTCGAAGTGCAAGTTATCGCGATATTTGTGGAATTTTTGACTTAAATCATCAAGTTGATGGTATCGGGGCCATTCCGTCTGCACAAATTTACAAACACGCATGTATTTGTCATCGTCTTTAATTACACGCAAAAAGAAATTATAATTGTCTTCCGATAAGCAAACCTTTCTAGTAACTTTATGTATTACTCCAAGAAGCTCTGTGTTTTCCAACTGATCTGGCAACTGTGCTCTCGAAAGGCAGTCGGCCACAAGCATTTCTTTGCCCGGTGTATATATAATAATCATTTTTGGATATTTGAGAAGAAGCATAAACATTCTCTGTAATCGAGGAGTTACGTCATCAATGTCACGTTTGACAAGTACCTCGAGGGGCTTGTGGTCGCTTTGGACCGTGAACTCTCGTCCGTATAAGAAGAAATGAAATCGTTCACAGGCAAATACAATGGCTAACAATTCCTTCTCAATTTGTGCCCATTTTTGTTCACTAGAACTTAAAGTACGTGAAGCATAAGCAATCGGATGTCCACATTGTACCAAAACGCATCCCAAGCCATCCTTTGAGGCATCCGTTTGGATGATAACTTCTTTGCTAGGATCGTAAATAGCCAGTACTGGCTTTGAAGTTACTATATCAGTCAAATTTTTTAATTCACTTTCGTGTCTATCTGTCCAACTCCATTCTACATCTTTTCGGGTCAATTCACGCAAGGCTGCAGATTGGCTAGACAAATTGGGAATAAATTTTGAGAGATACTTAAATAAACCAAGTAACCTCATGACCCCGGATTTGTTTGTTGGCTTTGGCATGTCCAAAATTGCTTTGGTATATCGAAAATCTGGTCTGATTTCACCCTTTGAAATTAAATGCCCCATAAACTTAATTTGTTTCTGCCTAAACTGAATTTTGTCCGCATTGAACTTAATATTATATTTCTGAGCACGTTCCATAACTAATTCTAAAGTTCTGTCATGTTCAAGGTCATTCTCAGCTAGAATAGCCATATCATCAAAATATATGAAAAGGTTTGGAATATCTCCGAAATTTTGCACCATTTTCTTTTGAAACATTTCTGGTGCGCTATTTATACCAAATGGAACACGATTAAACTTGAATCTACCGACCGGTGTGATAAAAGTAGTTAAGTCTGAGCTTTTATCACTAAGTTCCATATGCCAAAATCCGTTACTTAAATCAAGCACAGAAAATATACATTTATTTGTCAGCCTTCCCATCACATCTTCTATTGTTGGGATAAGAAAATGCTCCCGTTTTATACAAGCATTAAGCGGCTTCGGATCAAGACAAACTCGAAGTTTTCCATTTGGCTTTTCTACGAGCTGTACATTGTTAACCCAATCGGTGGGATAATCGACAGGGGAAATTATCCCAGCCTGGTCCATCGATTCGAGTTCCATTTTCAAACGATCACACAGACCCAAAGGAATTCGTTTTTTTATAGTGCAGTGAGGGTATGGCACCTTCTTTTAATATAATAGAGCAAGTCCCCGGAAATTTACCAATACCACTAAAATTCTCCTTATATTTCTGTAAGAACTTCTCTTTATCCCTTGGCGGACATGCTAACGATTGTACAATGTTTAAGCGTTTTATCAAGTCAAACTCAATGCAAGTGGGCAAGCCCAGTAGTGGCTCAAGTGCATCATCAACAACAAGAAATTCGGCAATTTTCATTGTTCCCGTGTCAACATCAAAACATTTTAAATTAACCAATCCATGAATATTAACTTTATTTGCACTGTAATCGAGCACTACAAATTCAGTTTTTTTCTTTTTAAAGGAAACATTAAATTTTTTTACGAAATTAAATGGTATGCAATTGACGTCAGATCCAGTGTCAATCTTGAATGTGGTTAGCCAATTGTTAATTCGATATGATTTCGTCCACCTTATTTTATTTTTTTCATCATTGTTAGAGTTTAATCTAAAAACAATAAAATCTCTACTTAATTTACTAGTTCCATGCTCTACACTACAAATACTACCTTCGTCATTCCAGTTGAGAGTATGAACCTGCTTCTTATTGCTAATGTTGTTGTTGTTGTAGCTATTTTTCTTCCTTGGCTGTGAATTTCCATTTGATTGTTGTTCTTCATTGGATTTTGGTTTTCCCTTTTGCTTGCAGAGTTTAGCGAAATGTCCCTTTCTTCCACAATTAAAGCAATTGACATCGTTTGCCTTGCAAGTGCGCATATGAGTTGGTGTGAACGGTGCACCACAGTTGTAGCAAAAGCGAGATGTAGCATTGCATGCTAGAACAGTTGTTTCTTCTGAGACAGCATTTACACTTGAAGCAATATTGTTGTTTCTTCGATCAAGTAAAATTTTATTTGCATTTGCCGCTTCATAGATTTTGCACGTTTCAATGACCTTTTTTAACGGATCATCCTTTCCATCCAAAAGCTTTAGTTGAAGCTTTTTATCGTATACACCAATTATTATACGATCACGTAACATTCGATGTTCATATGTAGCACCACATTTACAGTTGTATTCGCAAAATCGCAGCTGAGTTCTTAGCTCGGTTTCAAAGTCAGCAAAAGTTTGATTTTCTTTTTGCACAACTGTATTAAATTTATAAGATTCCATCGCAATATTTTTCCTGGGCAGGCAATAATCCTCGAATGCCTTTAAAACGATTTCCAATTTGATTTCAATTTGCGCAGCCCCTTCGTTCTGGTGCTCACCTTCAGCTTCTTCGACATCCTCTCCTCCTTCGCCGTTGATACGTTCATCTGCACTGGCTGGGCCAAACATGCTCTCAAGTGTTCCATCATTCGGATAAAGAGTGTTGTAGATATTACCACCGTCCGGGCCGATTAACCACAGAAACGTTGCTATTTTTTGTTGCTCCGGCTCAGTAATTTTATTATTCGCAATCATGTAGACCATGAATGTGCGCTTCCATGTTGTCCATTCTTTCGCCAAATTGGAACAATCCAATGGTTTAGGTAGACGATCGTTTGATGCCATGATATTCTAAGGTTATGCACGTGATTCTTTTGCACTTTTTAATGTCTTTCTTTGCACTTTGTAATGTGTTTCCAAATTTAGCTTAGAAAGCCACTTCTGACACCATGTAACGTGTAGCAGTCACACGTTAAATTATTCAATATTGAAATAAGTAATAAATGATTTAATGAAAGTATTTAATACATGACAACTTTATTTGTACGTGGTTGAAGCTCAACTGGTTTGACGTTTTCTACGTATTCGTGCATGGTTCACAATAGTAAATTCATATATATATAATTCACAAAATATAATTACATTATTACACAGCTTCGAGGCGTTTAGCTTGTGTTATTTGACAAGGTGACCACACTTGGGAAGCATATTCAAGAATTGGCCTAACGAAAGTAACGTACAGGGATTTGAGAATATACGGATCGGAAAATTCTATCGACCAACGTTTTATGAATCCGAGCATGCTGTTTGCTTTTTATATAACATGGTCAATGTGGGAGTGAAAGTTGAGCTCGTTATCACAAATGACACCTAAGTCACGAGCAAAAGAGACAACGTGTATTGGTTCACCTTGTTGATAATAGCACCGAAGGGGCGGGGTAGACGTTTAGGGGAAAAAGTTGTAGCGTGGCATTTGCTTACGTTGAGTTCTAAATTATTTTTGTGACACCAAACTGAGAAAATGTCTAGATTATCATGTAAAATATTTCTTAATATTTTCATATCACCCGCGTGTATCAAAACGTTATAATCAAGGATATTTACAATATCGTTAATCCCTAAAATATAAAATAATGGGCCAAGATGGCTGCCTTGAGGTACACCAAAATGTGCTATGAAGAGGTTGGAGAGAGATGATCTGAAGCAGACTACTTATTTTCTCTGAGTTAAATAGGTACAAGCCCAAGAAATAAAAAGTTGGGGAAGGCCTAGGATTTTTAATTTGAAAAGTATGATTTTATGTGACATTTTGTAAAATACTCTAATAAAATCAGTAGCAAGAACATCAACTTCATTTCCTTTCTCTAAGGTATGGGAAACAAAATCCACTAGATTGGTCGTAGTTGACCTACCAGCTAGGAAACCATGTTGTTCAGGAGCCAAAATAGATTTACAGTGGAAAGAATGCTTTCGAACAGCTTTGGTATACAGGACAGTTTGGCTATGGGACGATAGTTAGATACATCATTCTTTGGTCCTTTTTTATGGATTGAGACAATATATAATGTTTTCCAGAATGTTCGAAACACACCTTGTGAAAGATATAGCTTTAAAAAGGCTGCAATAGGTTGGATAAAAATGAACGAACAGTTTTTTAGGACAGTAGCCGGAATTCCGTCTGGTCCAGATGAGTAATTATCCTGGAGTTTATCTATTTTATTTTTGATTATGGATGGGAGAATATCAAATGTATGAAATGGGGTTTGTGGAGAGTTATTTAGATATTGGAAATAATGAAAATCCACTTCAACCTCGTAATCACTAAATGACTGGTTAAAAAAGTTTGCGAAAAAATTAACAATCGTTTCAGGGTCTGATGATGAGTTTTAGAGGTAAGAGAGGGAGGAAGGATAGTCGTCAGATTTTCTTTTGATACTTATAAATTCATAAAAACGTTTAGGATTTAACTTTATTGAAGATTGCATTAGAAGAACATATTCGTTATAGAGACGTGTACTAAGTTCAGAAAACTGTGTAAAAACGAACGAGAAAACTTGGTAGTCGTTTACTGATTTTGAGAGAAGATATTTTCTCCATAAGTTATTCCTTAGGTTGCGAAGTGACCGAAGATCTTTATCATACCAAGGTGGGGAAGAGGAATAATTTTTACGAGGCATAAAAGGAACAGATTGTGCAAAACATTTAAAAATTGAAAATTTGAATAAAATACTGACAACGCATGATCGATCGAGTCTTGAGAAAAAATGAAGTTAATATTGGCAAGAAGGGATTTTAATTTGGGAAAGTCAGCCTTTCAAAAGTTAAAGAAATCGTCTACGGCAATGTTAGGTTCAGGATTGTGATAAGAGAATGAAAGCGACAAAGTTGGGTGATATTCGTCCAGTTTGGAAAGAAGTTGGCCACTTGCTGTCACAATAGCGTTACCAGGATCAGAAACGAAAATAAGGTCTAGTTGCCTATTGAGGTTGTTAACAGTACCACTTATTTGAAAAAGGTTAGAGTCTTGTATGCAATCAGTGAAAAGTATTTCTTTTTCAGATGCAGTATTTGACGGATAATAGTAAGTAC
Source organism: Melanostoma mellinum (assembly GCA_914767635.1). NCBI lineage: Eukaryota > Metazoa > Arthropoda > Insecta > Diptera > Syrphidae > Melanostoma > Melanostoma mellinum. Next base: position 71,452,368 of record OU612058.1, on the reverse strand, counting down.
TGTCGTTAAGAGTAGACCATTGAATAAACGGCAAACAAGAGATAAAAATTACCCATTCATATTATTTCGTCGTTGGTGTCAGCAGCATCAAAAAGATGGTCAATTGCATTAACTATGAGCTGATATGATACGGTTGGTTGAGACGTTGCGAATATACCAACACATAACGAAAATATATCGGGAGGGCAGTTCGATTTTGACTGTTAGTAGTTCAAAATCTGTTAAGTGCGATGAATTAAAAGGATTGACATCAAGACGACAGTTCACCGCTAATAAAACACCAAGTTCCAGTTCTTCATTGTCATTGATCAGGCCGTCCTGACGAAAAATTAAGTAATCTGATGTAAATAGTTCACTGTCAAGAACATTTGGAGTAAGATTAGTCTCGGTCAGAGCAAAAACGTCATGAGGAAATGATTGCGAATTAGTAAAATTTAAGGACGTTTTGGTTCGGAGCCCTCTTACATTCTGGTAGTATATAGTAAGGAAGGCCGAGGGATTAAGTGAGTGGGGAGGAAAGACGATGTTAAAGGCGAGCATCATTCCTAGTAGATTTCGTCGAGTATAAAGATTATTTTGTGATTTAATATAAGCCGCGTAAGCTTGTAAGTCATCAGCGACCATTTGATTAGAAACATTGAAAGTTTCGTGAAGAGTTATAAATTTTTCTAAGCGCAGAGAGATTGGTCGGGAGACCTTCTTGCTGGATATGCAACATTACGTTAGTTTTAGTCTTGCCATCTATGCAAACTGACTCAGCGGTGTAATATAAAGAGGCCAAGTAGAGACGAACACTATCTCGTATTGTCTTCCTCATAAGTAAGTACCTGAGTTGGATTGCCACGTAGAACTTCACGAGATATTATACTCTGCCATAACTGTCTCAAAAGATCACAAAACTCCTGGGTTATGAATACTTTATGAATTTTATAAAAATGCGAACCCGTCTCTGGTTATGAAAATTAAAATTAAAATTTGTTAATTATTTTCAAAGCTGGCAAATTTTTATATGACTCATGTTCTTCTTTGTTAGCGATTGGACAAAGTAAGAAATACATAAAATCATAACTTAGTATAAGACAAAGTCACTAAGCTGTGCTTAGATCTTTGAGACTACTCAACGGATTTTGATGCGTTTTTTTTTTTTTAATAGATAGACTGATCCAAGAGAAGGGTTTATATGTCTATTTCGTTCCCATATTTCTATCCATTCTCGGCCGCTTTGAGCCATAAGAGTACGTATGTCGGGAGCAAACATACGAAAAATGTATAGCGAATATGTAAATTTTTAATTTTAATAATGTTCAAGGTTCAAACACCAGCCTTTCTATTGTAAATTTAGAGTAGCCAGGCATATTTATATGAAGTCGGTAATCTTTAAAATGATGAAATGAAATTCAGAACTAAAATGGTTTAGAAGCTGAGAAATGGCAAAAGCTATATTTACTGTCCATTTTCCGTACGGGACGGAAACGGGAACAGGAACATAGCCAAAAATTCTTTCCCCGTAGAAGTGCTTCATTGAGTAACATAGACTATATTTCATCCCCATTTTCCCACCGGAATGGAGACTTTAAAAACTACTGTGCTTAATTTACTCAATTCGATCACCGTATCAATGCCGAGCTTCACTGGGAGGCTCAGATATGACATCTTCATCTTTTGAAATCAAAGTTGGTAGAGATTTGGTGCTCTTTAAACTTCTCAATAGCAATAAATTGTGGCCTTTGCACAAGTTGTTCATGAGTTTGCAGGGACGGCAGAAGATATGGGGTGGGTGGGGTATAGACCCCACCTAACTTTTCTGAGCATGGGGTGCACCCCACCTTCTGGCCTTGGAAATATACCAATTTTTTTTTGTTAAATGAGGCAAAAAAGAATGTTATGAAATTATGAATATTGTTTATACTAATTTTTGCTTGATTGAGACTGACCAAGTGATTTGAATCATTTATTTATCGGTCATAGACTCAACGTTATGCATTACTATTTAGAAAAAGAAGCAGCATGAGAAGCGATCGTTTGAGGAAATAGAGAGGTGCCATGACAGGAACGAGATTCGGAAGTTTTATCAAAAGGTAAAAAGATCCTGCCAGGGTGGCAAACCCTGAACTCAAGCCTGTAAAGACCAGCAGGGAAACAAAGTTATAGCGTCACAGTCGCTAATGAGGATCTGGAAAGAACATTTCTGCAGACTGCTTAACGGCGTGGGGATGAGCCCATTAGCGCTGTCAGGCAGATTGCCCCATTCAGCTTGGACGATGATCAAGAATGCCGTCCTCCCGACCTAGAGGAAGTTATGCTTGCCATATGCAAACTTAAATCAAATAAGACTGCAAGGGCAGATGGCCTTAATGCCGAACTCTTCAAGGCAGCTGGAGACCAGTTGGAAAGGAGCATGCACCAGCTGATCTGCATGATATGGTCGGAAGAAGATTTGTTCGATGAATGGAACCCCAGTATCGTATGCCAAACCCTAAAGAAAGGAGACCCTCACAATTTCGCCAATCATGGAGGGATAAGCCTCCTTAACGTCGCTTATAAGATCTTGTCTAAACCCCACGTCCACAACTTGATAGGTCCTTATCAATGTGGTTTTAGACCAGAGAAATCCACAATAGACCAAATTTTCACATTGCGACAGATCTTGGAAAAAACCCGAGAACATAATATCGATATTCACCATCTCTTTATCGATTTCAAGGCCGCGTATGACAGCATTTACAGAGACGAGCTGTACAGAGCCATGTTTAGTTTCGGCATTCCTGCAAAACTCGTACGACTATGCAGGATGACTTTGGAGAATTCACGCTGCACCGTCAAGGTCGGTAAAGAACTCACCGAGACCTTTGATGTCGAAAAAGGTATTAGGCAAGGCGACAAACTGTAATACGATTTCTTCAACATCATACTTGAACAGATTGTAAGAAACTCAAATCACAACACCAGAGGAACAATCTTTCAAGTGACGTAATGGGAAGAAAAAAGCGTGATGTCATAGGTGCTTTTGCGAGTATTGAAACAGAAGCGGCAAAAATGGGTTTGATGGTTAATGAGGGCAAAACGAAGTATATGTTGTCATCAAACAAGGACACAGAACATCGACGAATTGGACAAAACGTCACAATAGACAGACATAAGTAGGTATAGGGACGATTGGGGCTGGGAACTTTTTCGCGTGCCATGGGGGGCCTTATCAGTAGTTTGGCCAGATGGTGTGTGTTGTTTTGCTAGAAGGTCAGATGGAAGGTCAGATGGTTGTTATGGTTTAGATAGTTTTGAAGGTTGTTGTTTTATTTTTAGATTTTTGAGAAGTTTTGTTTACGCAGCGCATCTCTTGGCAATAGGGATTTCGTCATCTGGTGTATTATGAAGAAATTTAAACTGGGTCGTTGACTGAGGTTGTTGCTTTTGAGATTTTCTTATCTTGGTTGTTTGCTGTGGTAATATTTCATGATACGCTGTATGACATCATGGTGTTTGGTGTATATAGATTATTAGTATTATGTATTATAGTTCTAGGCTAATTGATTTGTCATTTAAGTTCATGACTAATTGGTTTGACATTAGGGTTATGAAGCATAGCAATTAAATTAATTAGCGAGTAATAATTTGATGTCTAACAGTATGATTGATGTGTTTTTCAAAAGAAAATAGACTGGTCTTATCCGGATTGTTTACTTTAAGTGAATGTAATGGTTTGATTATTGAACGAATTGCTTATTTGTTCTTCAGTACAGATGTAAGATGTTGCTTAACGAATATAAAGCTAATTATCTATATGAAAGGGCTTACTTCTGGAGTAACTCGTATAAGGATTACTCATTGCAATTTTAATTAAAAATATGTTTTGGTGCGAGAGATTAAGGGAAGGGGAAACATTCTGCATTTGTGAATCTGGATGGCTGGAGATCAAATTTTCCGATATAATATTTTATAACGAAACACTAAAACTACTAGTACAACCAGAACATGGAAGAGAATGTGTATTGTTTCACATTAGAAATGGTGAGAACATATCCCTGGTTCTTGGTCTTAGATTGCAGTTTCAGTTCATGCAACATGTACGATTCAAGCTTTTAGGTGAGAGTATGATTTTTGAAAAGTTAGATAATGTTAATAAAATTTAAAATTATATTATAGGAGGGGAGTTAACAATGAACGGTGCGATCACACCTCATTCGAAGGTTTTAAAGAGACAAGAGAATGGATATCCCTCTCTTTGTCCATTTGGCGAGGTTGACCTACTTAATGCACCACAGAAATTAAAGAAGAAAAAAGATAATCAGAGAGAAATATCGAAAATTGAGCGGGTTCAAGACGCATTTCAGTTGAATGTTTCTTAATAGGTATATTCTATTTAAAGAAGAATATATAAATATAATTTTAAATTTGATTGTGTTTTTTATTAGTTTATGATTAACCGTTGAACAGAAAGCATCTTGTTCTAGAAAATGTTGTTTTGCTCCGCAGTGTTATGTGTGTTTTTGATTTATCCTTCATTAATAACTCCTTTACCATTACCTGTGGATATCAATTTACAGCAACCAAACATAACTGACAACCTTTCTTTTTCGCTGAATTTACCTAATAACGACACAGTACAGATAGGATTATCGTTTCGTTTGCTAACATTTACAAATGCTAAAAATCTACATAATACCACAAGGAAGGAAATAACATCAATTCAAAATGATGACTCATCAATAGCAGATGCAGCAATGACGTCAACAACAACAACAGCAAGACCGATAAATCAAATCATAGATGAGAAAATAGTTACAGTAGAGGAAGCAATAGAAAGTTTTAGGCAAGACCTGATTAAAAAAGAAACTGAAATATCTGGAATTATACAAAGTAAAGAGCTTTTTTATAGACATTTCAAACTCGAATTTGATGACGATAAGGCATTAACAATTCGATGTTCGTATGATAGCAATTATAGCTTGCGCATGCTCAGTATTAAATGCTATGAGTATCATGAATATGAAACTGAAAGAGTTCTAAGCAACGGAGAAGTTGAAGTCTTCATGAAGGAGGATCTCGAATATAAATCTGATGTTGAATTGTTGAATTTCAAATCATTAAAACAAACATACAATATGAATATTTCTTAGAAAAAACAGAAGTATACATGTAAAAGTCTAGGTCAATAAAACTTTTATTAAAAAATATGTATGTTATTTATTTGGTGAGGGGTATCCACGAGTTATGCTCCGATGAAAAGCCGAGCCATTTCACAAATATTCGATCCTTTTTCCTTTGAAGAACATCCTCGACTAGATATGTATCGGGAAATTTGGTTTTCTGAAGTTCTAGCTCATAAAATCCACCTTTTATGGGATGGCCTTGGTAGTCTTCTAGTAGGTATGTTATAGGGTTTGTGCGTTGTACTTTGATTATTTTAAAGATTTCTGTGGTCCAATTTGGTGTATATCCTTTTTCGAAAACGTGTTTGTATTTACTAATTCTAACAAAGTCCCCCACTTTAAATTTTGAAGGAACATGTATTTTGATATGATTATAAATTTTAGAGAGTAGCTCCTTTTCGTTAGTAGTATTGACTTCGGATGGTTTCATCTTTATCGTACGATGAGTAGAATTATTGTACTTCTCTGTTAGCTGCTCTATCGCTTCAATCCAACGATGTGAACCATTCAAACTGAATTCTTTCCACATCCAGGCTTTTATAGTACGATTAAACCGTTCAACAACCGATGCTTTGAGAACGCTAAATGTAGAGTAATGATTAACTTGATATTTTCTCATTAGTTTTTGAAAAGATGTATTGAAAAATTCTTTTCCATCATCTGTTTGTAAGTTTTTTGGATGGCGACCTTTATTGAATATATCTTCCATCGCCTGAGTGATACTTGTGCCTTTTTTGTTTTTAATAGGGACAGTCCAAGCAAATTTAGAAAATGTATCAATTACTGTCAGAAGATATTGATAGTTTTCGTTTTCGAGTGAATAAACAATCATTTCAACAAGGTCTGCCTGCCATAAATCATCTAAGCCTTTTGTTATTACTCGTCTTTTAGGGAAATTCCTTCGAGCAGGTTTATGTAGTTCTTCAACAACGTTTCTCTGACTCATATTTGGATTGAATGATATAAAAGAAACAAGTCTTTACTCTTTTTATGTACATGTATTTTTATTAGTTTTTTTCATTAAATTGATAAGCTATAGTCGTGCTACGATAGTCTTTTATACAAGGACATTAACTTTTTTATTCTTAATAGTCTGTTTTCAAGCATGTAACATGCACAAGTATTAGGACCCTTTTTACATATGTTTGAAGATGATGACTGGCTTTCAAAATAACATCCATGATTTGATGTTATTGCTGTTGTGTTAGATACATTTATAAAACTTTTCAAGAAGATTACACAGTCCAAAAGCTCCTCATGATGTTCTCCCAGTAAATTGTATCGATAAGTTTTCAAAAATTGCAGAATTTCATCAAAAATTATTGACGTATTTATGCAAGACATATTGATTAACTGTTGCTGTTGTCACGCTGTACATGGTACGTTAAACACTAAAGTTAAGTTACAACTATTCTCAAATTAAATAGAAGGCTTTACTCCTTTTAAACCTTAGATTTTTTATTTTTTTATAATTATTGTTTCGATATTATTATCTGTAGTATTATTATTGTCTTTGTTATTGCTGACATCATAGTAAAGTTTTTTAAATTTCTCATCATACAAGAGTTTTTCATCATCTTTATGTTGAATGTATTCCTTAAGATCCTCATATATCTTATCGACATATTTCTTGGTAGCAGCGTCTGATGGCTCTATTGGTTCTTGAACATATTGTAACCGTTTAAATGCTATATTATAGTTACCGCTATCAGTTTTGAGAAATCCTTCACCAGGAGGTCCAGGCAAACCCCTTTCTCCTTGTACACCTGCTACCCCCTGTTCTCCTCTAGGTCCACGGGGTGGTGCTCTATTAGAGAAACGACCAAATTTATCAACACTCATTTTAAAATCTTTATTCGATAATATTAGCTTCTTTAAGTTCCTCAATGATTGAAACAATTTCGTTTGAGTGATTATTATGTCCGGCTTGTTGTGAAGCAATAAGAAGTCTCATACGATCTACGAGTTCGTTGGGGTTATCCCAAAATATATAGTCTTTTTTCAAATTTGATAATTGCATTATTCCGCTGCCTGAAGTTTTTTGTAGCGGTGGAGATAATGATGATGGAGTATTAGAATCACATGTTGATAACCCAAATAGCTTACTTATAATTTTTTTATACTTATGTCCTCGATTACCATGTATTTGTTTTCGTGAACTATGATCAATTCGATGTGCATTAGTGTTTTGTAATATGATCTTATAATTTTTTAAATCCTCATTTGTGTAGAGTTGTTTATTAGGGTGTTTCTTAAATATGAGCTCATATAACCCTTCCGTTCCGTCAAAGGTTTTATCTTTAATTTCTATATAGTCCCCTATAATGTTCAACTCTCCATTACCTATGTACAACTTTCCGTTTTTCGAATGTACACCATACGCTTTATCAAGGGTGTTGGAATTATTCAAAAATAAATCTTTATATTTCTCAGAAGTGGAATGAAATTTTTCTTGGGACAGTCGTTCTGCAAAACTATTTTGGCTCGGATTGTTTCTTGTGTTTTCTGGGGTATTACCATCATGAGGGTAAATATTGGAATCATCAATAGAAGTCTTAGGAGTAGCGAATTCATCGTGAAGATATTTTTTCCTATCAACTGCTTTTTCTTCTCTTTGATGTTGGTCAAAATCGAGTTTTAATTTTTTTATGGGACCATTAGAGTGATTATCTTGGTTTTGTCTACTATTTGATTTTTGTACTAGTTCGTTTAGAGGTTTTGTGAGCGGCTTAAAAGTTTCTTCAATTTGAGCTTCGTAAGATTCCCTTCCAGACTTTAAGGCTTTATATTTTTTTCGAAGAGCATCAGTGGTTCTTATTAGTTCTTTTGTTAGTTTTACGTTAACATTCATAATTTATAATAAGAGAGACAACTTGTTAATAGATTTCAAACTTGTTGAAAGAACTTCATTAGGTTTTAAATTGATATCGGTATTAAGATATCTAATCTTAGCTGGAAAATACTGAACCTCCAACTGTATTGAACCGTTATTTACTGTTACTATCTGCACTCTGAACTGCTCAGTACTGACCTCGTAGGGTATTACTATATATATGACATGAGATCGAAAATGCAAACAATTTTATAGCTTAAGGAAACAGTCAAAACCTTTCCTATAACGACCATCGTTCAATGGACTATCCTTGTCAATTACCATAAATCCAAAATCTACATTCCAGCATTCAGCACATACCTTTCGAAATGTATTAAATGTCATATCTGAATTAACATGATCATTATATATATGTTTTAAATTCATATCGTCCTGTTTGAAGATGATCAAGAAATTTGCATTATCCCGAATTAAATGTTTGGGTATTCTTGAATAAGTCTGACATAAGTAAAAACTATCCACATAATGATGTCGACCCATACTGAAGTATGCTCGAACTGTATCTTGTTTTTCGCAGGCAATATCGTCAAAAATAAATACAGAATTTGCTTTTGATTCCTCGGGCGGAATAACATCGCTATTATTGCTAAAGGTGAAGTATCCCATCATTTTTATTGGTTTCATGGCTTTTCGTAAGAACTCATACTTAGGCTGCTGCAGAGATTTAGAATATATATAAATGTTTGCAAATTTCAATCCATGGGGATGTTGTAACAAACTCATCATGACATTCGTTTTTCCACAGTTTGAGGGACCAGTAATTAACCCTCTTATACTACGAGGAAATAGTTTACCATGTTTTTTTCTTTCTGTATTATTAGTCATCAGTTCCACATTTTTTACCGGTAACTGACATTGCTGTTGAACGAAACGCATAGTTATTCAAACTAAAATTATTTCCTTTAAATATCTGGTTTATATTAAAAAAAGCTTCATACTACATTTATCCATTCTACCGCGAAGATAATCTCTTAAAATGATTGACTATTCGAAAAAACCCATCAGTCAGCGAAACATTGTGAAAGGCAAAGGTTTATTAAATAGCTTAATAAACAAACTACCTTTAGAGCTGCATTTACCAGGTTATTAGTACTGTGGACCTGGGACAAAACTACAAGAACGCTTAGCTCGTGGGGATAAGGGAATTAATTTGCTTGACCAAGCCTGTAAAGAACACGATATATCTTATTATAAATTTAAAAATACAACTGATAGACATATAGCCGACAGAATTTTAACAGAGAAAGCCTGGCAACGAGTTATTTCCAGAGACGCTAGTTTACCGGAGAAGGCAAACTCTCTATTGGTTACGAATCTTATGAAAGCAAAAACAAAATTCGGTATGGGCTGCTTTAAGAAAAAAGACAGAATACCTAAGAAAAAAGTGAAAAATACTAAAAAGATCTCTTTCAAAAAAGTAATGAAAGTTATCAGTAATAAGATCAAAAATAAAAAACCCTTGAATCTGGAAAAGGCAGTAGAAATAGCAATATCATCTGCTAAGAAAACTGTAAAAAAAAATGCTAATAACATTACGACACCCAGAGTTATTTCTGTACCGAAAATTGGTGGTGTAATTCCGTTTCTAGTACCATTGTTTGCTGGACTTTCAGCTCTTGGAGCTTTGACGGGAGGAGCTGCTGGAGTAGCAAAAGCTGTCAATGATATTAGCATTGCTAAAAAGGATTTAGAGGAGAAAAAGCGTCATAATCAACAACTGGAATCTATTGCTGTAGGTCAGGGCTTATATCTTAAACCATATAGAAAGGGGCTGGGTCTTTATTTAAATCCGCAAGCAAAAAACTTCTAAGTCTGTTACCCAATCGTGCATTAAATGAAATAGATTTGAGAAATTTCGCACAGAAATTAATTCCGAATTTTCGAGGTGTTTTTATGAGAGATTCTTTACCAAAAACTAAACCTTGGAAAAACGAAAGTGGAATTGTAAATCTAGACTCATCAAATGGACCTGGAACACATTGGGTAGCGTATCGTAAAAAAGGTAATCAAGTTGAATATTTTGACAGTTTTGGAAATCTTCAACCTCCTAAAGAAATTATTGACTATTTGGGTAAAAAAATTAGCTTTAATTATACAAGATACCAAGGTTATGACACATACAACTGCGGCCATTTATGTTTAAGATTTTTATACGAGATTGATATTTTCAATAAATAAAGAGTTTATGTAGAAATGATTTCATTGTATTTTTTATCATCACCATGGCAATGACACTTACATTAAGTGGGAGAACTTCTCTCCTATCAGCTGAATATTTTCCACCTCTAAACCTGTACAAAGACTATGTTTGTGGTTTGATTGATTTTCAGACATACAACTCAATACCGAATGTAGACGAAAGTAATAATTTATTTCATGTAGGTAAATATCAAATTGAAATCCCAATAGGGTCGTACGAAATTGACGCTATAGCAGCGCATATAGCCGAGGAACTATTGTTGCGAAATTCCACAATTATTGTTAGATTAGAAGCAAATAACAATACATTGGAATGCGAAATACATAGCAGCGAGAAAATATATTTCAACAAGGACAGAACCATCGGAAAATTATTGGGATTCAGTAAACGTGTTCTCGATGAGAATAGAATTCATTTCTCGGATTTACCCGTTGACATAAATAGAGTAAATGTAGTACGACTCGAGTGTAATATCATTTCACGGTCTTATTTTAACAATACACTTACACACACAATACATGAATTTTCACCAGAAACAGGAGCAGGCTATAAAATCATTGAAGTTCCTAAAAATGTCATCTATTTACCTGTGAATGTCAAACGTATAACTACGGTGACATTAAAACTTGTAGACCAGAACGGGGAATTAATAAATTTTAGAGGAGAAAGAATAACTGTTCGACTACATTTAACCCCGAAATTGGAATAATGTTAATTTACAATAATTACTTAAAAGATATCAATGATAAACAAATAAATAGTTCTAACCGAGCATCAGTACTGTCAACACCTAAGTTATCGTCCGAAAATAAAGACTATCTTCTTTCATTAGGATTCAAATTAAAATAAGCTTAACAAAATGAACGATATATTGAATATTACTCAAGGACCCGGCTATGATAATAGCATTACTAAGTTTGAGTACCATAGCTATTCACCATTTCTTCAATCCTACAATCCTAGTGATGAAATACGTATTGCCATACAACAACAGGACTTATGTGTGTTACCGTGCGAAAGCTATATTTATATTGAGGGAAGTCTAACAAAAGCAGATGGAACTCATTCTACAGGAAAATTAACAAATAATGCTATGGCTTTCCTTTTCGAAGAAATACAATACGAACTGAACGGAGTGAGCATTGAAAGTAATAAAAATGTTGGAATCACTTCAACCCTAAAAAATTATATTTCTTTAAACGAGAATGAAAGTAAAAGTTTAGAAAACGGAGCCTGGACTGTAGGCAGTAGTTTTGCTCCAGCATCGGGTATTTTTAATTTTTGTTTAAAACTAAAACACCTTTTAGGATTCGCTGAAGACTATAAGAAGATCATACCAAATGCAAGACACGAACTGATTCTAATTCGCGCTAGATCTAATGATAACGCTTATTTTTGTAAGGACAACGAAGAATTAAAACTTTCAATTTTCAAACTTCAATGGAGAGTCCCACACATAACCTTATCTGATTCGAATAAACTTACATTATTGAAACAAATACAGACAAAATCAGTTAAAATTCATTTTCGAAATTGGGAAATGTATGAATATCCAACACTACCAACCACCACCGATCATGTATGGACAGTCAAAACTTCAAATCAACTTGAAAAACCAAGATATATTATCGTTGCTCTACAAACTGATAGAAAAAATCAGCGAAATAAAGATGCTAGCATATTCGATCACTGTGATGTGAGTAATGTAAAAGTACATTTAAATTCCGAATCCTATCCTCGGGAAGATTTAAATCTTAAATATAAACTGGATCGATATGCTGTTCTCTATGAAATGTATACTAGTTTTCAAGAATCATATTATCACCACCAGCAAACAAATCCTCTTTTTTCACGACAAGATTTTAAAGATATCGCTCCAATTATGGTTATTGATTGTTCTCGTCAAAATGAAACGATAAAATCGGGACCTGTGGATGTAAAAATTGAACTTAAGACATTAACCCCGATCCCGGCTTCAACAACTATGTATTGTTTAGTACTTCACGATCGTGTAATTGATTACAATCCACTGACTGGTGAAGTAAGCAAACTTACTTAAATTCAACGTTACGGATATATTTGTTCAGTGGAAAAGGAGGCGTTAACAAGAACGGATCTCATCATGAATACCGCGTGTGTTGTAGACTTTCAAGGTTTCAGAGGAATAAACAACGAGTTTATTCTAAAAGAAATGGCCGTGCTTTTTAACAGCTATCACAAACATTTTATTCTCACGCCTCCATTTCACTCGGACTTTCTTACGATGTCCCTGAAAAGACAAGCTCACTGGTTGTATGAACAACATCACGGCCTTGCTTGGGATGGAGGAAATACAGATTTTAAAAAAGTTAAGACATTTCTTCGAAGAAAAATTAAAAAAAATACTACCGTTTACGTCAAGGGTGAAGAAAAGAAACAGTGGTTACAAAAACTTTTGAACAGCAGAGATGTGGAAATAATAAACATTGAAGATCTCTCTTACAAATGTCCTAATTTAAAAGAATTAAAAAAAATTTATTCTGATATAACCTTGAAATGCTGGTATCATGGGAAAGTGTGTGCACTCCAAAATGTTTATGTTTTAAAAAGATACATTACCGAAAATATGAACCAAAAATAGCTGTAATAAATACTTTTAAATAAAACAAAACATTTTTTCAAAGATTCAAATTAATTTTATTTCATAGCTTTGATGATGATGATAATGGTGATGATGATGGTTGTTCTGTTTGTGAAACGGTTTTTCTTTTGTAACCATACGGGAGAGAACTGTGGTCTTCGAAAAATTGGCGCTTTTCAGCCCTTGGCTTGTATGTTTTATATTCTTCCACGGTAACAACTTGGTGTTCTGCTGTTCGGCGAATATTACTGGACTTTACTATTATGCTGGCGTCTTCTTCTTCGTCAGCAGATGATTTCAAAACAGCATCTTTTATTGTGTTGAAGTTAATTTTTTGCGAAGTTTCATGATTCAAGAAAATACCCTTAACCTTGCACACAGTATGTTCTTTATTATCATAAGTACTGTGAACTTTATAAGAGTAATTCTTAGGGCCTCCACTTACAAACTCACTAATAAAACTATCAGGGCCGTAGCTGTTCAACTCGTCCGTCATGTCACCTATGAAATCTCCGGTAGGAGGATCATATTCATTCTGGCGGGAAACGTATATGACGGAATCAGTGTCATAATACAAAACTCTTTCCTGAAGTTTCTCAAGATAGCTATACAATTTAAGACGTGCCTGTGCTGTGGTGTAAGCTGCAATGCAAACATTCACCGTTGATAGATTTTCAGATGCTTCATCTTTAAGTTTGAAACTTATCACAACATTTGATTCATTAATTGGCAGAATCTGTAAAACCTCTACTGTAGGCTGGGTTAGTAAATCAAACAAGTCTGATGGATTATTCAAAATGCAAGTTTTACAAGATATATGAGGATCTTAAGGAATACATTCAACATAAAGATGATGAAAAACTCTTGTATGATGAGAAATTTAAAAAACTTTACTATGATGTCAGCAATAACAAAGACAATAATAATACTACAGATAATAATATCGAAACAATAATTATAAAAAAATAAAAAATCTAAGGTTTAAAAGGAGTAAAGCCTTCTATTTAATTTGAGAATAGTTGTAACTTAACTTTAGTGTTTAACGTACCATGTACAGCGTGACAACAGCAACAGTTAATCAATATGTCTTGCATAAATACGTCAATAATTTTTGATGAAATTCTGCAATTTTTGAAAACTTATCGATACAATTTACTGGGAGAACATCATGAGGAGCTTTTGGACTGTGTAATCTTCTTGAAAAGTTTTATAAATGTATCTAACACAACAGCAATAACATCAAATCATGGATGTTATTTTGAAAGCCAGTCATCATCTTCAAACATATGTAAAAAGGGTCCTAATACTTGTGCATGTTACATGCTTGAAAACAGACTATTAAGAATAAAAAAGTTAATGTCCTTGTATAAAAGACTATCGTAGCACGACTATAGCTTATCAATTTAATGAAAAAAACTAATAAAAATACATGTACATAAAAAGAGTAAAGACTTGTTTCTTTTATATCATTCAATCCAAATATGAGTCAGAGAAACGTTGTTGAAGAACTACATAAACCTGCTCGAAGGAATTTCCCTAAAAGACGAGTAATAACAAAAGGCTTAGATGATTTATGGCAGGCAGACCTTGTTGAAATGATTGTTTATTCACTCGAAAACGAAAACTATCAATATCTTCTGACAGTAATTGATACATTTTCTAAATTTGCTTGGACTGTCCCTATTAAAAACAAAAAAGGCACAAGTATCACTCAGGCGATGGAAGATATATTCAATAAAGGTCGCCATCCAAAAAACTTACAAACAGATGATGGAAAAGAATTTTTCAATACATCTTTTCAAAAACTAATGAGAAAATATCAAGTTAATCATTACTCTACATTTAGCGTTCTCAAAGCATCGGTTGTTGAACGGTTTAATCGTACTATAAAAGCCTGGATGTGGAAAGAATTCAGTTTGAATGGTTCACATCGTTGGATTGAAGCGATAGAGCAGCTAACAGAGAAGTACAATAATTCTACTCATCGTACGATAAAGATGAAACCATCCGAAGTCAATACTACTAACGAAAAGGAGCTACTCTCTAAAATTTATAATCATATCAAAATACATGTTCCTTCAAAATTTAAAGTGGGGGACTTTGTTAGAATTAGTAAATACAAACACGTTTTCGAAAAAGGATATACACCAAATTGGACCACAGAAATCTTTAAAATAATCAAAGTACAACGCACAAACCCTATAACATACCTACTAGAAGACTACCAAGGCCATCCCATAAAAGGTGGATTTTATGAGCTAGAACTTCAGAAAACCAAATTTCCCGATACATATCTAGTCGAGGATGTTCTTCAAAGGAAAAAGGATCGAATATTTGTGAAATGGCTCGGCTTTTCATCGGAGCATAACTCGTGGATACCCCTCACCAAATAAATAACATACATATTTTTTAATAAAAGTTTTATTGACCTAGACTTTTACATGTATACTTCTGTTTTTTCTAAGAAATATTCATATTGTATGTTTGTTTTAATGATTTGAAATTCAACAATTCAACATCAGATTTATATTCGAGATCCTCCTTCATGAAGACTTCAACTTCTCCGTTGCTTAGAACTCTTTCAGTTTCATATTCATGATACTCATAGCATTTAATACTGAGCATGCGCAAGCTATAATTGCTATCATACGAACATCGAATTGTTAATGCCTTATCGTCATCAAATTCGAGTTTGAAATGTCTATAAAAAAGCTCTTTACTTTGTATAATTCCAGATATTTCAGTTTCTTTTTTAATCAGGTCTTGCCTAAAACTTTCTATTGCTTCCTCTACTGTAACTATTTTCTCATCTATGATTTGATTTATCGGTCTTGCTGTTGTTGTTGTTGACGTCATTGCTGCATCTGCTATTGATGAGTCATCATTTTGAATTGATGTTATTTCCTTCCTTGTGGTATTATGTAGATTTTTAGCATTTGTAAATGTTAGCAAACGAAACGATAATCCTATCTGTACTGTGTCGTTATTAGGTAAATTCAGCGAAAAAGAAAGGTTGTCAGTTATGTTTGGTTGCTGTAAATTGATATCCACAGGTAATGGTAAAGGAGTTATTAATGAAGGATAAATCAAAAACACACATAACACTGCGGAGCAAAACAACATTTTCTAGAACAAGATGCTTTCTGTTCAACGGTTAATCATAAACTAATAAAAAACACAATCAAATTTAAAATTATATTTATATATTCTTCTTTAAATAGAATATACCTATTAAGAAACATTCAACTGAAATGCGTCTTGAACCCGCTCAATTTTCGATATTTCTCTCTGATTATCTTTTTTCTTCTTTAATTTCTGTGGTGCATTAAGTAGGTCAACCTCGCCAAATGGACAAAGAGAGGGATATCCATTCTCTTGTCTCTTTAAAACCTTCGAATGAGGTGTGATCGCACCGTTCATTGTTAACTCCCCTCCTATAATATAATTTTAAATTTTATTAACATTATCTAACTTTTCAAAAATCATACTCTCACCTAAAAGCTTGAATCGTACATGTTGCATGAACTGAAACTGCAATCTAAGACCAAGAACCAGGGATATGTTCTCACCATTTCTAATGTGAAACAATACACATTCTCTTCCATGTTCTGGTTGTACTAGTAGTTTTAGTGTTTCGTTATAAAATATTATATCGGAAAATTTGATCTCCAGCCATCCAGATTCACAAATGCAGAATGTTTCCCCTTCCCTTAATCTCTCGCACCAAAACATATTTTTAATTAAAATTGCAATGAGTAATCCTTATACGAGTTACTCCAGAAGTAAGCCCTTTCATACAGATAATTAGCTTTATATTCGTTAAGCAACATCTTACATCTGTACTGAAGAACAAATAAGCAATTCGTTCAATAATCAAACCATTACATTCACTTAAAGTAAACAATCCGGATAAGACCAGTCTATTTTCTTTTGAAAAACACATCAATCATACTGTTAGACATCAAATTATTACTCGCTAATTAATTTAATTGCTATGCTTCATAACCCTAATGTCAAACCAATTAGTCATGAACTTAAATGACAAATCAATTAGCCTAGAACTATAATACATAATACTAATAATCTATATACACCAAACACCATGATGTCATACAGCGTATCATGAAATATTACCACAGCCAACAACCAAGATAAGAAAATCTCAAAAGCAACAACCTCAGTCAACGACCCAGTTTAAATTTCTTCATAATACACCAGATGACGAAATCCCTATTGCCAAGAGATGCGCTGCGTAAACAAAACTTCTCAAAAATCTAAAAATAAAACAACAACCTTCAAAACTATCTAAACCATAACAACCATCTGACCTTCCATCTGACCTTCTAGCAAAACAACACACACCATCTGGCCAAACTACTGATAAGGCCCCCCATGGCACGCGAAAAAGTTCCCAGCCCCAATCGTCCCTATACCTACTGACATAACTTTGAGGTTGTACAGGACTTCGTCTACATAGCATCCGCTATAGACACGGACAACAACATCAGTGCGGAGATTCGACGGAGAATAACTCTTGCCAACCGTTGCTTCTTTGGGTAAAGAAGGCAATTGAGAAACAAAACCCTCTCCAGAAAAACAAAGGAAACCTTGTATAAGACCTTAATCATCCCAGTCCTGCTTTACGGCGCGGAAGCATGGACCTTATCGAAAGCGGATGAGGAAACTCTTGGTCGTTTCGAAAGAAAAATTCTCCAAATGATCTTTGGTCCCGTATGCGAAGACAATGTGTGGAGAAGAAGATACAACAACGAGCTGTATGAGCTGTACCGCGACATGGGCATAGCCAGAAGAGTACGCATCGCGAGGCTACGATGGTTGGGCCATGTAGAGCGGATGGACCCAAACGCTCCGGCTCGTCGGGTGTTCGAAAGCACATTGCAGGGAAATCGCGGAAGGGGAAAACCTCGTCTTAGGTGGCACAATCAAGTGGATGAAGACCTCAACCGACTTGGAGTGCGAAACTGGAGAGAGCTCGCCCGAAATCGAAGTCGTTATAGAAGGATGTTGGTTGAGGCCCAGGTTCACCCCGAACTGTAATGCCCACCTAAGTAAGTAAGTAAGTAAGTATATATGCATATATAAAACTACCATACCTTATTTCATTCTATCATGCTCCCCACCTAAAAAAATTGTGTTCTGCCGCCCCTGCCAGAAAGCGTGAAACTGCCAAACACCAACCAAAATCAACATTCTTGCTACCATCATAATGTTGAAGAATTGAAAACTAAATTAATTTATCTCCATACATTAAGTTTTTCTTTGGATTATGAATTATGATTTAATTTTTTTCACTGAAACTAATCTGGATTCAACGGTTCTTAGCTCTGAAGTGATAAATGTAGAGTACACAATTTTCGTTCGTTAGAAGCAGCAATAAGAAATCAGGTGGTGAGGTTTTAAAGCGATCTAATCCAGAAGCTAAATACATCAAGCTGCGTGGCTCATATGTTGAGATGGTTTCTGTGGAAGTTGATCTCAACTCCATTAGTGCTTATTTATTTAACGTTTATACTCCACCGAGATCCGATCCTTTACTGTAAGAAACCAGTTTCAACAACATTTAAATGTGATGGGTCATGCGAAGCCATGTGATAAATTTATCATTTCAACATGCCAGAGATCTTGTGGACGAAAAATGAAGACGAAAATATAAATAACTTTTAAGCAACTTCATTAATTTCAATGTATGTCGACTTTATGGACAAAGTAGCAACCCTCCCTTTGTTTCAGGTAAGTGATTATTCAGAACGAACTTCAGAGAAATCTGGATTTTATTTTATGTGATGATCCAAATGGACTTCCTGATCCAATCCTTGATGAAGTTAAATACCATCCAGCCCTCAAGTTTCAGTTCGAAACATCAGCTCCTAAGCATGATTTGACAACTAAAAATTTTATACTTAAATTTGACTTTAAATCAGCTGACTACACTGGGTTAGACAATACACTTTCTGACATTGACTGGAACGTTAAGTTCCAAAATATGGACTTAAAATCCATGGTGGATATTTTTTATACAACCATGTTTGAGTGTTTTGCTTTACACATTCCACAAAAGCGGACTAGACTGAAAAGATACTCTCCGTGTCCGTGGTTCGGAGCTGTATTGCGGAAACTATAAAACTTGTCTACACAAAAAATTGAAAAGAAGATAATGTATAAATACTTACAATAGTTTCACAGAAGCCAGGAAAGAGTTTGCAAGAAAAACATCGATTGCTTATAAAAGATATATCTTCACGGTTAAATCTAATTTGAAAATGAATCCCTCATTGTTCTGGAATTTTATTAAAAGAAAAAGGAAACAGACATCAGATCCTTCTTCCCTCTCTCGTGAAAACAAATTATCCACGAGCGACTTGGCAACTCGTTTGCAAAATACTTTAAAACAGTCTACAAATCCAGTGAGGATAATGAAGATGATATTTTCCTGACAACAATCAACACAAATATTTTACAAGCTCCGTCTTTTATTGAAAGTGATGTAGAAGCTGCTTGTCGGAAAGTCAAAGACTCTTTTTTACCTGGCTGCGATGAAATTCCCGAATGCATACTACGAAGATGTTCCAAATCTTTGTGTGGAGTCTTATGCTCTCTTTTCAACAAGTCCATGCATGATTCAATTTATTCCGATATTGGGAAGAAATCATTCATTTTACCCCTTTACAAATCTGGATCTCGGTCTATTGCTTCCAACTATAGGGGGATTGCAAAACTGAGCTGTATTCCAAAACTCTTTGAATCACTCATGGTAAACTTTATGTTTTTTAATTTAAAACCATATATTTCACCACATCAACATGTGTTTTTCGGTGGAAGATCCATTGTTTCAAATTAAATGGAGCTGGAACATCAAACATCTCTACAGGATTCGCGAATGGCAAACAAACTGATGTTGGTTACTTTGATTTCTCAAAGGCATTTGATCAACTGAACCATCGTTTACTGATAAAAAAGTATGGTTCTCTTCAGAAACGGTTTCTTTCATACTTGAATGGTCGAACCCAATATGAAATTTAAAACTCGGTTATCAACAGCGATAAGTGCTACATCTGGTGTACCACAAGGAAGTCATTTAGGATCTCTACTTTTTTTATTATACATAAATGACTTGCCTCATGTGCTTCATCACTCAAAGATTCTCCTTTCACGCCGACGGCGACGATACCAAGATATTTTTATCGTATTCAAGTCCTACGGATTCTTCGTACTTACAAAACGACTTGGATGCTCTTCTGAAATGGACTGCGATTAATAAATTACCGCTGAACAATTCAAAGGGCAAGATTATGACTCTCCCTCGTAAGTCTTTGGATCACCAAGTGGATTGTGTATTGAACGGGGAGTTAGTTGAACGATGCAAAAAGTTCAATGATCTCGGAGTGCTCTTTGATCGAAAGCTTACTTTCAATGACCAAATTGACTACGTAGTCAACAAAGCTAAATCGAGACTGGGAATGATTAAACGATGGTCGAAAGAACTTAACGACCCATATGTTTCAAGGTCTCTTTATGTTGGACTCGTACGAAGGTGCTTTAAGTTCGCTTGTCAGATTTGGTCACCATATGCTACCATATGCTACCCATATTCAGAGGATAGAATCAGTCCAGTAACAGTTTAAGCTATTTGCACTTCGCGATTTAAACTCAAATGATCGCTTTTAGCTTCCAACATATCGTCATAGGTTATTGTTATTACAAATGAACACACTCGAGGACAGGAGGAAGGTTTTCAATTGTTTAACCACGTTTAAAATCACCAATAGAGAAATATCATCACCATATTTGCTTTCCCTAATCAAATTTAACGAACCTGCCTGTCGGACTCACACCTTTACACGTCAGCTTCCAAGGATATGTAATTATTTAGCCAACGAGCCTCTGACAAGATGCTGCAGAATTTTTAATGATTACTATTATGTTTGTGAATGTTTCAACTAGTGATAAATTATTTCACATTTATTTTCATCTAGTTAGTTTAAGTTTAACCAGGACTGTTAGTTCTTAGACTGTAGTTAAATAAAATAAATTAATAAATAAATTAATAGATAGATAACTCATCGTAACTGTTTCTAAACAAGTTATTGAACTTCAGCAGACTTGCATAGTCGAACTTTTTTTTATTTTCAAGCTCATTTTAGATGCGATCCAATTTCTTGTATCAGAATTGTTAAAAAAGAATATTTGCAGCCTACTTTACAAATCGTTTTGTAGTCAAAATGAATTGTTATGAACACATCCACCGTTGCTGGTAGTATTTTGTATGTGATGTATGATCTGTGAAACAGGCCATCGATCGAATATTCTATGCTCGTAGCATTCGCACTCCAAATTTAATGCCTCTATTCTAATCCCAAAGGAGTCATTTCAGTATTTACCTTATTTCTTAATGGTCGAACCTGATGCCTTAAACTACGATGTGTTTGCATAGGATTGGACATTAACCTTTTAAGCTTCGTGTTCCATGGAAAAACCTATCCCTTTCTTTTAATGATTATCAATATTCCAACACCGGTACCTACCCGTACCCCGCATGTAAGAGTGGGAACTCACCTCATCCATTTCCATTAAAACAGAGCCTAGAGAAGAAAATTCATTTCTTCAACCATTACCAGGTTAATATACTAAAATTAACTATTCACCATCTTTCAACGAATAAACCAACCCTTCACTCTCATTTTTTTTTTTGTGAAACCCATCGCTCTCCTTATCTTTTTTTTGCAACTAAGGCCCATCCGAGGAAGAACTCTTCCAACCTAATGTAGTGCATACGTAATGACTTTAAAAAAAGCAAATAAGAAGAAAAAAAAATGTGGATCCTTGAGAGAAAAATAGTAAAAGGCAAGTAGGTGGCTCTGCCTTTTGTACATTAAACATTAAGAAGGCAAAAAAAAAGAAGGAACCCAAACGTAATGATACGAAAGTTTGGTATGCGAAAAGAGTTCTCATCTTGCTAAGTTGCAAATTCTGTTTAGATGACCTTAAACTATTCTGTCATGAATAATAAAAAACACAAATCACGTTTCGGTTCAGATAATGTTTGCTTAATGGATTGAATTCGACAGATAGAGTGTAGCAAAACGAACCAAAATGAGTTAACAAATTGACTCTGATATTCTTTTGGTAAAGTGATAACATTAAGGAGTCAAGTTGAAGTCATTTCGGGCTAGTAGGGTCGAGAGCCCATTGCATTTGGCTGTAATTGAGTCACATTTCGGTTTTTGATCACTGTGTGTAGGTTTTTATTTCTTTCTCAGAACGAAGAACGAGCATCTCAGAAAACTAATAAATAAACAGAATGGGATATGAAACTCAACTTGGTGGAGCAGCCGGCGAGACAGTTCCATTTTGGACTGATGGTTTTCAAACTTGCGATTGTGATATTGAATGGCTCTTTGCTAACGATTAGACTAAGGTGAGATATATTTACAAGACTGAACATTGCCGTGCCTTTGTTTCATTGCGACATTTTAGCATTTGATATGAAGCCCACAATGAATTCTCCCAAAGGCTATTTATTCCTCATCGGGAGGTCTTACTTACTTAGGTGGGCATTACAGTTCGGGGTGAACCTGGGCCTCAACCAACATCCTTCTATAACGACTTCGATTTCGGGCGAGCTCTCTCCAGTTTCGCACTCCAAGTTTTCATCCACTTGATTGCGCCACCTAAGACGAGGTCTTCCCCTTCCGCGATTTCCCTGCAATATGCTTGAACACCCGACGAGCCGGAGCGTTTGGGTCCATCCGCTCTACATCGTAGCCTCGCGATGCGTACTCTTCTGGCTATGCCCATGTCGCGGTACAGCTCATACAGCTCGTTGTTGTATTTTCTTCTCCACACATTGCCTTCGCATACGGGACCAAAGATCATTCGGAGAATTTTTCTTTCAAAACGACCAAGGGTTTCCTCATCCGCTTTGGATAAGGTCAATGCTTCCACGCCGTATGGCAGGACTGGGATGATTAAAGTCTTATACAAGGTTACCTTGTTTTTCTGGAGATGGTTTTGTTTCTCAATTGCCTTCTTAACCCACAAAAGCAACGGTTGGCAAGAGTTATTCTCCGTTTGATCTCCGCACTGATGTTGTTGTCCGTGTCTACACTCTACAGCGGATCCTAGGTAGACGAAGTCCTGTACTACCTCGAAGTTATGTCTGTCTATTGTGACGTTTTGTCCAATTCGTCGATGTTCTGTGTCCTTGTTATGACTTCGTTTTGCCCTAATTAACCATCACACCCATTTTTTACGCTTCTGTTTCAATACTCCCAAAAGCAACTATGACATCACGCTTATTTCTTCCCATTACGTCAATATCGTCTGCATAGGCGAGTAATTGTATAGACTTCTGAAAGATTGTTCCTCTGGTGTTCACGTTTGAGTTTCTTACAATCCTTTCAAATATGATGTTGACAGTTTGTCGCCTTGCCTAAAGCCTTTTTCGACATCAAAGGTCTCGGTGAGTTCCTTACTGACCTTGACGGAGCAGCGTGAATTCTCCAAAGTAATCCTGCATAGTCGTACGAGTTTTGCAGGGATGTCGAAACTAGACATGGCTCTGTACAGCTCGTCTCTGTAGATACTGTCATACGCGGCCTTGAAATCGATAAGAAGATGGTGAATATCGATATTACGTTCTCGGGTTTTTTCCAAGATCTGCCGTAATGTGAAAATATGGTCTATTGTGGACTTCTCTGGTCTAAAACCACATTGATAAGGACCTATCAAGTTGTTGACGTGGGGTTTCAGACATTCACATATTATAGCAGACAAGATCTTAAAAGCGACGTTAAGGAGGCTTATCCCTCTATAATTGGCGCAATTGTGAGGGTCTCCTTTCTTTAGGATCGGGCATACGATACTCAGGTTCCATTCATCGGGCATGCTTTCTTCCGACCATATCATTCAGATCAGCTGGTGCATGCTCCTTTCTTGCTGATCTCCAGCTGCCTTGAAGAGTTCGGCATCAAGGCCATCTGCACCTGCAGTCTTATTTGATTTAAGTTTGCATATGGCAAGCTTAACTTCTTCTAGGTCGGGAGGACGGCATTCTTGATCATCGTCCAAGCTGAATGGGGTAATCTGCCTCACAGCGGAATTTGTGTCCTCATCGCCGTTAGCAGTCTGCAGAAATGATCTTTATAGATCCTCAGTAGCGACTGTGACTCTATAGCTATGTTTCCCTGCTGGTCTTTACAGGCTTGAGTTCGGGGTTTGCCACCCTGGCAGGATCTTTTTACCTTTTCGTAAAACTTCCGAAACTCATTCCAGTCATGGAACCTCTCTATTTCCTCAAACGAGCGATCCTCATGCTGCTTCTTTTTCTTTTTGAGAAGTCGGTGTTCTTCCTTTCATTTCTCCTTGTAAATCTCGTTATACTGATCGTAAACAGCCCTTGTTCGTATTTGCATAAGCATTTGTCATGGTTTTTGTTTGGCTGCATGTGCCAGCCTGCATTCTTCATCGAACCATGGGTTTCGTTTTGGGGGCCGAGTGAAACCCAGAACCTCAGAGGCAGCGGTTCTGATGGCTTCTTGGCATTGCTGCCACTGGTCTTCAATGTTTAATGCTGACGGCATGGGATTGAAGGATAATTGAAGGGACACTCGATTGGAAAAGGCATTGGCAATCTCTTGCGATTGTAGCTTTCCCGACGTCATATCTCTTCACAGCGTTATTTCGTGCAGGTCGTAAACACGATATCCTCATTCGTACCTTGGCTATAACAAGGTAGTGGTCCGAGTCAAAGTTAGCCCCTCGGAAAGTTCGGACATCTAGCACACTGGAAGAGTGCCTTGCGTCGATCGCAACATGGTCAATTTGGTTGACGGTTAATTGATCTGGGGATCGCCATGTACCTTTATGAATTTTGAGATGCGGAAAGCGTGTACTACTTACAACAAGATTTAGCCCCACAGCAAAGTCGATAAGCCTCAGTCCGTTTTCGGAGGTTTTGTCATGGAGGCTATGCTTACCGATTGTATTTCGAAAGATGTCCTCCTTCCCAAGCTTTGCGTTTAAATTGCCAAGAACGATTTTCACGGCACTGCTCACACGTTTCTTCGAAGAGCTCGTAGAAACAGTCTTTGGAATCGTCGTCTTTCTCTTCTGTGGGGGCTTGGACGCATATAACGCATGTTGGCGAATTTAGCGCTGATGCGGATGGTCATTATACGCTCATTGACTGGATTTTGGCTAATCACCTTATCCCTGAGTCTTCCTTATGCCCGGTCCACTCCATCGCACTTCTTGGATGGCGGTTATGTCTGCTTTGCAGCAGTCCAGGGCGTCCGCTAATTCTCCAGCTGCACATAGTCCGTTAAGAGATCTTACGTTCCACGTGCAGATCCGGAGGTCATTGTCCTTTTTTCGTTTGCTTGGGTCGTCAACTTTGAAATCATTATCGTTATCCGAGGCTTTTGGTTGTTTCGGAACCATATTTTTTCCGTGGTAGGGTAGTTAACCCTACGCACAACCCCCAACCTGAAGGGCCAGGTCCTTTTGGATCCCTTCGGACACAAAGGGCTGGAATATCCAGTGTCAGTACCCTGCTGCAGGGGTGTGAGTGCTGCCGTTGGCTCACCAAGAGCTCATCCGCCACCATCTCTACTTCAATACCCTGTCCTAGTATTGAAAGACCCTAAAAGACGTTTAAACCAAATATGTTGGAGTAACTCCTTCAGGGGTTTCTGCTTTTTTGACTGCTGAAGTCCACCGTTGATTCTGTCATCCGAATTTATCCGCTGGGACATTTACCACAAAAGTTCCCGTAGACCACTGAGATTCGTGCAGTCAGTCATTGTTCGCTGAGCAATTATAGTGTTGATCGCTCACAATTCTTTTGTTCCGGATTCCTTCGTCAACACTCGCACTTCCTATTTTAGCAGATCAGCTCTGAACGGAGCATCCCAGGGTCCAGTGGATACCGCTTGGAGTTATAGTAAGCACAATTGACGTGTACTATAAGTTACAGCATCTGGGCGCCGCCAAGTTGGCACCAGTCAGAGCCTACCCGAATAGTACAGCGCCCATCCACCTACCCAAATAGTAACCAAGTAATATGATGGACTACATGACCTTTTTAGGACCAATGATTCTTTATCGGTGTCCTGTCGAAAAAAATTTGGGAGTTGGAGAGAAAATTTCATCGTCCCAGTCGTGGTTTCGAAAGCCGATCATATTCGAAAGTGACTTTCGATCCGTTTATGAATTCATACTTCGTATTTCCTTTAACGAAAAAGATTTTTGGAAGTTTTTTTCATATTTCTCATGAGATCTGTCAAATCAAACAGAGAAAAAAACATTAAAGAAAGTTGGAACTTTAGAAGTTGCAAGGAAGACAGAAATAAGTTTTTTATTACTTTTACATTATTTTATAAAAACTAAAAAGATTCAAAAGAACGGATTGAACGGTACATATGTGCCAGAATATTACGGTAGTCAATGCAAATTGTTGGAAGAATTTGCTTGACGCTCCAGGTGTTAAAACGTCTCTTGGCCAAATTGGGATAAGCAAACATGAGCACCACCACGACTTCGAACTGCGTTTGTTTTGTGTGAGCAAATTTAACTAATTATACACTGTGTGCTGTAATAAAATGTAACATTTTATTTATTTATGGAGTAAACTTAACTTGGCTTGGACCACTTCACAATAAAAGCTACAACTTCCTCGTTGCATCAACACAGCCTCCTTATATAAAAAAGCATATCTCATCGAGAGCGTTACAGCAGTTTCGAAAAGTATATAGAGATTTTATAGCAGCTTGCTATAAACCATTGCACAACCATAATATGTCTAGACACCGTTTCCTCCCGCGCCGTGTCCGTGTCCTTTCTGCGCACACACAAGCAACGCCTTCCTTTAGATGTGAATTATAGTGATGCCACTTTGTTGAATCGGTTAAATTTGGGGCTTAGTTTACAGTATATTACAGTATGCTATATCTCACTTCTATATAAGCATTATGCTTTTAAAACAATACATAAATCGCAAAAATATGAAAGGGCCTGCTTTCCAAATTATATTCATATTCATATCGAATTAGTCCAAGAAAATATGAAAAAATCTAAGTTACAGCACGGATATCGATAAAATTTGAAATAAAAAACTAAGAATAAATCAAAATTATAGTTTTAATTGTCCAATAAGAGTCGAATAAAGGATTTGAACAGTTTTAGACTAATCAAGTCACTAGTAATGCCGTAGAAATCTAGATCTGGTACCTATAATGTGAAGAAATGAAAAAGTACTAGTACAGCCAGACCGGGTACTACACCGGCTTAGTACCAATGTGAAGAAAATGGCCATCAATGTCCTTGTCATCTTTTTTTGTAAAAAGAAAATGCGAATGCTCAAATTAGATTTTGCTTCGCTTACTGTATTCCTGAGCTTATTTTTAATAAAAACATGTTCGAAAATTCTGAATCAAGTAGTGAGCTGCAAGTGATGTTTTGCAGCGTATGGCCTTTATGAGAGAAGAGATGTACTCGTAGCAATGAACTTTAAATCTTAAATCGTCATAACTAATATACAGGTCGTGATTTGTGTAAAGGAAGATCAGTAATCTCATGAATCGTGTAATTGCATAGCCAAAGATTCATTCGTCTCTTTGAACAGACTTCCTCAACCTCAGCTATAAGTGAGTGCTTTGTTTAATTTGCCAAAGCATTCATCCATCCTAAGCGTTCTAAACTCGCAATTGCACAATAAGCAGATTTTGTGTGCAATAAAATAAAAATTAACTATATGCATATATATATGAGCTCACAACCCCTCCACCAAACGAGCAGCACATACACACATAACATTTCATTATAATTAACTGTTTTCAGAGAGTGCTGCATATGTAGATAGGTGCTTTAGTCAACCACAACATCGCTGGTTTCTGCTGCCCCGAATATTCAGCCATTTTCATTATTATATAGCATGCCCACAACTGTATTCACCCACATAGCCATTAGATAGAATACTAACTGTGGTAAGAAAACACCAATATGGTAATTTTTGCATGGAAAATTACATTCAACCCTTAATGAGTTTTTAATACGATTTTGTCTCGGCCCGGAAAGTTTGTGTCTTTCCTTATTTTGTGATTGTTTTTATTTTTAAATTATATTTGTTGTTTTCTTATTTTTCGTGGCTGTTGTTTCATGTTGTTTCCCGTTTCCGCTGCTGCCATTGTATGTGAAAACTCGACAAGTTAATTTGGTTTAATTGCTGTTGGCAGTACTGGAGGCATACCACTTCGTGACGGCTGTTCTGAATGCCATTCTCAAATGGGGGAGATGGCCAACAAAAACGGGACAACGACTCGACTTTGCTACTATACTCTATTTTACATATAAATATAAATATGTACACTACACTTGCAGTCAATTTAATTCGAATCAGGAAAAGAATTTGGCTAAATTGGCAAATGTTCCAGTGCAATGATGGTTTGTACAACTGTAAAATCCATTTTGTTTTGGCGAAAAATTTCCATGTTAAAGATAATGGGAATATTTGCAGAGAATAATAAAAATCTAGCTTGAATTTAAATTTTGAATTTAGGCTCTCAATCTTGAATTGATAAATTTACATGAGGTAGGTTAGGTACTAGGCCAACTATTTTATGTTGCTTATGAAGCGTGAAGTGAATTTTTAGAAACTTAGACCTAAATATTACGTAACCGATAATCAAACTATAATCCGTCCAAACTCATATGTATCCGGATAGCTTCTCGATTTTGATTACTTAGATATTTAGCAGAGGAACAAATAATTTATACCAGTAAGCTATGTAAAGGTGTCCTACAAATTTTGGTATAAATTTCAACTAAAGTATCTCTCTGTATGTCTCACTCTCTTGTTTCGCTTTTTTTACAAACAGTGCTCTAGTGAAATAGCCAGTTGCATTCCTCCCCTGAAACAATTTAGCCGCAACACCCGTCTCGCTAGGAATGCTCATCAGTTTTATCTTGAGCCCAATTTCGGGCGTACAGTCCAGTATAGAGATTCGTATTTTTATCGCACCACCCGAATGTGGAATGCTTTACCTGGCTCTGTATTACCCTTGCATTACGATTCACAAAGGTTCAAAAGCAACGTGCATCGGTGTCTCCTTTCAAATGCTCTCCTATTTTCCTAAATACTCGCACTGTGTTTCTTATAACATTATAAGGGTAGTCATAACCCTTTGATGTGCGCGTGAATTATAAAAAAATAAAAAATAAAAGTATCAGCTGATAAAACAATTACATATTTTTGTTTCTTAGTTTGGTGTTTATTAATTTCAATTTAAGAGTCAACAAAATTGCATGAATTATTATGAGAAACGACACAGAAAGAATTCCAAGATCAGATCAAGAAAAATCAGCTATAAATCACGACCAATGAATCCAGTTTTAGACATTACTCGCTTACGCAGACGTTATTGACATCAAAGAACATCGAGGAATTGGACGAAATACAGACCGATATGACATCGAGATTGAACAGGGCTTTATTTACCTAGAATCTATTCCACGGTAATTATAATCAGTGTGGAGGTTGATCAGAGAATTGCTTTTGCCAATTACTGCTCCTTTGAGTTAAGATGGGAACTGAGGAAAAATAGCTTCTCTAGAAAATCCAAGGCAACCCTTGCGGGTTGCGGCGCAAAAGCATAGACCTTGTCGAACGAGGAAGTTTTGAATGAAAAATACTCCGACTGATCCTTGGTCCCGTACCGTATGTGAAGAAAAAGTGGGGAGAAAAAAAATCAACATTGAACAGTATGAGCTGTGCCACAATATGGGAACGGCTAAAAGAGTAAACATTGTGAGACTACGATGACCGGTACAAGTAGAGCAGATGATCCCTTGTGATCGGATGGATGATTTCCAATAAAAACTAGGGGAAGTAGATGATTTCATATGGAAGATCGATATAGAAATCATAGTTGCCGGTGACTTTAACGCACGAGACCATGAATGGGGCATGTCAACTACGGACTCTCGAGCAAGGCAAATACTTGAGCGGCGAGACGTGGCCTTAGCGTAGTTAATAGAGGATACACTCAAACTTTTAGAGAGAGCTGAGGGACCATACTTGACAAAGCCTTCGCCACAGATGGATTGATGTCCAAAATAAGGAACTGGAGAGTCATCGAAGACTACACAGGTAGCGATCATCAATATATCGTTTTCGACATTGAAGAAAATCGCGAAAGCGCTAACCGTGAGGCAAACAAACCTTGCAGATGGAACGTCAACAGACTCAACGTCGATGTCTTGAGGAGCAGAATTAATTATGGAAAAGACATTGTGCTACAATCGCTTGGAACAGCTGAAGAAATATTCGAATCAGCCATGCAACTCACTCGTCTGGAAATGTCTGAAAGATATACTCAAATAGAAGAAAGACGCCTGTCAACTGGTGGTCGGAAAAGATAGCCGAACTTCGCAGGAAATGTCTACGCCTTAGACGAAAAGTGACAAGAGGCAGAAGAAGACAAAATGAAAATAGTGAGTGTGACTTTGAAGAATTCAGGACAGCGCACCACGAATCGAAGGGAGCCATCAAGCTGAGCAAGAAACAAAAATGTGAAGACATGCGACATGATATCAACAGCGATCCCTGGGGACTAGGCTACAAGATCCTCATGAAAAAGTTAGTAAAGAAAAAAAGATGAATCAAATTGTTTACACACTGTTCGCAACACATCCCATCAGGCAACCCGCAACCCCTAGGCTGCAGCAACAAGAAATACCACCGTTCAACGAGTAACAACTCAGAATTGCATGGCTTAAGCAAGGGGCGTTCTACAATAGGAGCAATAGAAGTAGTCGGGGCTGTCTAAAATGCTCAAGAAGGGAGCCAAAACACCAAGAAAACATTGCTGGTAACACTTGATGTCCGAAATGCTTTTAATTCAGCCCGATGGTCAAATATGGTTGATGCACTTTAAAGAAGATTCCAAATTCCAGAGCGTCTCTTACGGATGATAAAAAAAAAAAATTATCTCAAAGAACGAGAACTTATCTACCAATCCACTGAAGGAATGATACGGATATCACAGCTGGAGCAGCACAGGGATCTATTATTGGACCAGACCTCTGGAACACCTCCTACGATGACATTATCTACATTGAAATGCCCAAAGACTGCTTTCTAGTTGGATACGCTGACAAAGTTGCTGCGGTGATTATTGCAAGAGACACCGCAAGCGCACAGAGAAAGGAACATGGGTTTTCGCTGGCTGCTGAGAAGACTGAAGTAGTAATTCTTACAAAAAAACCAATTCCAATGATTATCGACTTCCACATCGAAACCGAACTTATATAAAGCAGCAATGTGGTAGAATATTTGGGAATAAGGCTTGACAAGCCACCTATCTAGGCTGATGGCAAATGTAGGGGGACCATCCGCAAGCAAACGGAGATTTCTTCTTGCAACAACACATTCAATGCGAAGTACTGAAACAGAAAGAGTACTGGAAACAACTAGCATAGGTACAGAGGCGCGCGAGTTAAATATTTGTATGGTGACCTTTAAGAACAAAGCAATGTTCAATAGGGCAATCACCTTCAGTGATTGCATTAATAGTAGGTATCTCATTTCTCCTAAATTATAATAGCAGACACGAAATGAAATAAGAAACACTGCAACAGTGTCCGTTGTTGCATTTCCGTTCCCACACTATTTATTAGAATCAGCAAACTTGACGATGGGAAAATATTGAAGTTGAAGGCCATCGTCATAATTGTCATTAGCTTTAAGAAAATAATAAAGAAGATTGATTCAGTCTCAATCGACCTAGCAAACAACAACGTTCTTTTATTTAACTCGCGCGGTGCCTTGCGAATAGCGAGCTCTAGCCCTCGCAACACAAAGAAGATACATACATGAAAAGAAAGCAGAAATCGTCATGGAAGCGTCGAGCGCGGAAGCAAAAGCGATCACGCAGCAGAAGTGGCAAGAACGCTTGGAGTAGGAGAGCAGGAGACGCTGGACTGCTAGACAGATCGTAGACATAAACGAATGGAGTAGCCGGAAACACGGTGAAGTGAACAACTACGCCACACAGTTCCTCGCCGAGCACGGGTACTTCAACGTTTTCCTGAAAGAAATTGGAAAAATAAGAAGCCCTTCGTGGTAATACGGAGGTTCGCTGACAGACGACGCTTATCATACAGTGTTCGAGTGTAGTAGATGGGAATTTCCACGTCAGGAAATAAAAAGAGTTATCGGATAGCTCAGCCCGAATAATATCATCCAGGAGATGCTGAGAGACGAGGAGAGTTGGAGGCGAATAATCATGTATCTGACGCAAATCCTCAAAACAAAGAAACAAGAAGAGGTATTTAAAGAACAAGAACCTGCCACCTAGACACGGATCCAACTTCGAAGAAATGCGCAAGCGGTCCCGAGGGGAAATCAGCGAGAAACTTTTGGAGTTTTAGTCGGTGCCAAGCTAGTACACCTTGCAGAGTCCGACACACGGGGAAAGTATGGATACTTCCTTAGCATTTCTCTAAAAGTAAGTAAAAAAAAAAGTAGAGCAGATGAACATCAAAGCTATGGCTCCACTGGTATTCAAAAGCACAGTGGTTATCGCGGAAGGCGAAGCCCTGATGGGATTAAATACCACAATCAAGTGAACCTAAAAACAACTTCAACTGCAGATCTTTAGATAGTTTATTAATTACTTACAATTTATTTTTGTGTGTTGTGTTTCTTCGAATCTTAAAAAAAAAAACCGCTTCGTGTAGAGAGCTCCTCTATTATACAACTAAAAGTCGTTGGTCTTTTAATGCGGTCAATTTCCCACAGTACATAACTTTCAATTCAGCTATAGAGAGAAGCTATGTCCCTTGTCCAGTGCACTTCCTGTTTTTGTGAACTGTCAGATTAGTTGTCCAAATATACACTTTTCAGAAACATTTGAAAACCAAAATATTTAAAAACGCAATCGTTCGAGGGTTCACATTATACAACATTGTTCGTTCAGATCAAAGTCTGTCCAACTAATTGTATAGTGTGCTCTACGCTGTTCATTCATTGCAGTAAAACACATTGATAGTGACTTGGTCCTTTCTGATAAACTTAAAATTTATTTTGATTGGAATAAAATAAAAAATAAGAACGAACGCTTAAAATATATTTCTTGTCTCATTCAAATCTGTGCCACAAAAACATAACTTTTTTTTTTGGAAAATACAAACGTCTTCTCCAACTTCTATAATACAAAAAAAAAACTCAGTGTTCTTTCAACTGATATGCCCGACGCATCATCAAGTCGAAATAATTATCGTCGTCTATGGATGCGCTTATTGTGGAATAATAGTTGACAAACTCCTCCTTGGTCACCTAATAAGAACAAACACAAAATCAGTAAACAAACTAAACCCAAACAAACACAATAAAACCAACACTTACTTTTCCATCTTTGTTGCCTAGTGGCCCCTCAAAGGTCTCCAAGAATTCAGACAAAATCTGGTCCTCGGTCATCTGACCGTTTTTGAATTTAGGATGTTCCTTCACCGAGTAGACATTCTTTAGGTCGGCAATTGTGATCTCACCGTCACCAGTTTTGTCCATCTTGGCAAATGCCTCGTCAATGATTTGCAAACGTTGTTTATTCAGGGTTGGCTGTATGTAGTATATTTGAAAGGTAAATGTATTTAACCAACCCAGGCATATTCAAATTACGCTCTAAACCTACCCTTAGTTTAACCAGGAATTCTGTCATGTTGATGGATCCACTGTTGTCTGTGTCGAAGCTGCCAAAACAATAGAGAAAATTTAAGGATTTTGAGAGAACCGAGTGTGAATAGAAGCATATACCCCAAAAGCTAACACCGAAAGCCGATTCAAATGGTCGCTAAACATTGGGCTTAGCTGAAATCTCATCACCTAACCACACCATACCCATACCACACTCTCAAAATAAACAACAAACAAAAGTAGCGGTGAACCTACCTTGAGAACATTTGACTTATCTCAGCGTCGGTAACATCCAGACCAACTTCACGAATGCCTCTAGTGAACTCATCCTTGTTGAGGGCCTTGCTTCCATCATCGTCCATGTTTCTAAAAGTCCTGTGGATATAAATGTATATGCGCGTACGTACAACGTACACACAACAGTATTAAACTCGCACTCAGATAAATAACAACGGAAAGGCAAGATAGGACAAGAGAATCCAATTATTTTGGTGAATTAAGGAGGCAAGGCTTACGGCTTGCGTAAGTCCTAATTGGTTCACATTCGTCAGTGATGCCAACACATACAACATACGAACCTTCCTAATCCGATGATCCCAGTTGCACCACGGCTGAAACAAAGAAGTCTTAACTTTTCAATTGGGTCCTTGGCATTGCCAGCTGATAGAATCTGTTTCGAATTGCTCTGCAGGGAGCTCTCCAGAGCAAAGAAATCGCTTGCTGTCTGAAAATGTGTGAAGGGATTTTAACGATAATTATTTCGCGAGAAGGATTAAGGTTGATTGTAAGAATGAGTTGTTTGCGATAGTAAAGCCAGTTTGGTTCATGCTTCATTGGATACGAGATGAGAGAAGAAAAATACAAGCAAGAAGTGTATATACTCACTGCTAATGTACAAATGAGAAGATTAGATAAAATGACTTTGATTAAGTTTTAAAAAAAGTAAAGGAGCTAGGTAGGTGGTGCAATCAACAACAGTTGAGCTGCTCACACAAAGACTTGTTTCAAAAGAATTGATAGGGGAGTTCTGCTCAAGATGACATACTCAGGTAAGATGACATACTCGAATTTTCTCTGTTTATAAAGCCGCCACAGTTCTCTCGAACATATCCAGACATGCATTTTTTCTATCTCTTTTGCCAGAATAAACTTACAGCTGCCAGTATACTACCTGCTGTCATCGTGATCGGCTCAAAGGAAAAAGCTAGAGAATAAATTTTTTGCGAGTCATTGTTTACTTCAAAATTGCTTAAAAAATTGAGTGTTTTTCTATATCCTTTGTGTTTTATGTTTGCATTTATGTGTATAGAGAATATTTTTTGTGTGATTTGGCTCCTAAATTATAATGTTTTGATTCCTGAATGGTTGTAAAAGTTTTATTTCCTATCGGGTAAGATGACATATTGCTTATCAGTCCATGATGACATACTATAAATACAATGACATTCCTACTAAAAACACAAACCTTATTTTTTAATTCAAACATTTAAATGCAAATTTAAAGTACATAATTTTATTTCACCAAGCATAAAACAAAAATTATGAAAGCTAAATGGCCGAAAATCTAAGTTGAAAATGTGAGTTATATACTGACTGAAGCTGAAAAGCCAAATAAAGCAGGCATTTTTACAATATGTCATCTTACCCTCATGTAGTATGTCATCTTATACCCAACTATGTCATCTTAGCCTTACCCTCGGACTGTTTTTAACTAATTTTTTTAAATAAATTCTTTTTACTTTAAACTATTCATTCCAAGTTTATTTTTTCCATACAATCATTAATTATTTAATTATGTAAAGATTTTAACGCTAGGGTTTGTAGAAAATTTTGTTTCTTACTTTAAACAAAAAGTATGTCATCTTGAGCACAATTCCCCTAGATAAATTGACTTGCAGTGGTAAGATTCGATATCATGCGGGGAAAAGAAGAACTAAGGGATTGCAAAAACAGCATTTCAATCAAGTATTCTTGTCGCAAAGACTGAACTGCTGTTGATTTCTTTGAATAAAGAGAAGGGTTTGAAGCAACTTTATTGCGAGTTCTCGAAGAGACTGGAGATGAAGGCAATTCACCAGTTGTATTGATAGTGTTTTTGGTCAACGTGGTACGATCACAAATGGAAAAGTTATAGGAGTTATATTTATTTTTCCACTTTCCATATGTTCGGAGAAAAGCCAGAAGACACTGCCAAGACGAGAAGCTTAGGTTTGCCACTTCTCACGATATCTGCGCCGATTATCTGTAATCTGATTAGAGAAACTGTATAACATTCACAGAAGAGGTGCACCGCGGAGCGTGGTGACACCTAATTCAAGCGCGTTTGAGTGCTTAGCGAAACATAAATGTCCTGTGGCAACACCAAGCTATCAACAGTTATTTCTGCTGCGGGATAACGGAAATTTTGCACTTCGCTATTAAAGTTGGTTAGCATACGTTTAGTCTGTCTGCAACGGAGGCCTGCCACCTACGGTTGTGCTCTTCACACATGCAATCGTTGATAGAAGATTTCACTGAAGAATCTATCAGAAAAAGTTGTGTCTGATTTTCGCCTCGCATGTTCATCGTCGATCTCATTTCCAGTGAGGACTGGAACCCAAACGAGATTCAAAGAATTCAGTCCTAATCGTTCCTGCAACACTGGATCACTTTTGAAGCAGCTAGGCAGTGATTCCCAAAGTGGTCGACAAAAACGAAATCTGAATTTGGGGGTCGACAAGATTTTCAATCGACCCCCTTAACACATTTTCTTATTTTAAACTTCAAAGATAGTATTGCGTTTTTTGCCATTCTAAAAATGAAAAGTAACATTTTAAACATGTGTTTAAAAAAATTTACATAGTATTGTATAATTGTGATATTATAAGTATGCAGTAGTTTTAAACATATTTTGCTTAAGATTGGCGGTGTGATCGCAGACACAAAATAAGAAATGTAGACAGTATAGTTTGGACTACCTAAAGTTTGGACTTATTTCATCTCCATCAAATAAACACTTGCTGTGTCTGATGCAATGAAGCCTTTAAAAATGGAGGACGACTTATCACGTTCCTATGCAAAACGTTGATGGCTTGCGAACGTCCTACAATATATCTCTGCTAATAGCGAAGTTGAGGAAGCCTCTCACAATTGGAGAGCAGCTTATTTTAGCAGACATTGCAGAGGTCTTCAAGAATGTATTCCATAAGCCCACTCAAGATATTATAAAAAGAATATCCTTGAGAAATAACACCGTTCAGAGACGAATAGACGAGATGGGTCGCGGCGTGGAAAACATTTTGTGCAATTTATTGCAGAACAAGAGAATCTCTCTCCAGTTAGACGAGTCTACAATACTCGGCAATGAAACTCTGTTAGGATACGTTCGATATATCATAGATGAAAATTATACCGATGCTGCTTTTTACCATATATCTGGAAACTGATACCAGAGGAGAATCCATTTTTCTGGCAGTGGAAAGTTCTTTTATTCCATGGAGAAACATTATTTCTGTTGCGACTGATGGAGCACCATCTATGGTTGGTCATCTTGGTTTTATAGCTCACTTAAGGCGACAATTGTTTGATGTACTGGTGATTCACAGACCACATTTAGTAGCAAAAAACTGAGTCCTAGATTGCGGCAGTCCTTGCAATACGTTATAAACGCTGTCAACAAGATTCGAAGCAATTCATTGAACTCTCGGTTATTTGCTCAGCTTTGTGAGGATAACGACGAAGTCTTTACTGCGTTACTTTTACACACTAAAGTTCGCTGACTTTCAATATGTGTTTGCTTAGCAAGATTTTCAGCTATTTTTGGGTCTGTTTTGGAGATTCTAAATAAAAAAGATCCGAGTTTGGAAGAAGATCTGAAAAATTCTATGACGGATATTTATAACATGACCGCGATCTCTACTTGATCAAAACAAAATCAATATTATAGCGGCGTTTGTGGAAAAACTTATTCTTCATAAACAAAATTTAAGCAGAAAAGAATACTTTCAGTTATCGCATTTGTTGAAATCAACAGAAGTCCTTCAAGACGATGTTATTTTTTCATGTCGCTCACTTGGACGCGCTTTACAAAGATTTTACCAAAAGGTTTGAGAATCTTTTGAACTTAAAAATTCTTGAGTGGGTAGTTAATTCGCACAGTAGAATGTACAGAAGCCAATGTAGTAATGCAAGAAGAGTTGATCACCATTCAAACTGATGAAGAGCTTAAGCTAAAGTTCAACGAAGGCTATCAGAAGTTTTGGTTCAACGCAGCATTGAAACTCAATATACTGCATTGTGGAACATTGCTGAAAAATGTCTCATCGCTTTCCCATCATCATATTTAGTTGAAAAAGGCTTCAGTGTGGTTGCAAACATTTTGACGAAAAAAGAAACCGTTTGAAAGTCAACGAACGCGGAGACTTAAGGCTGCAACTTACCAATATTAAACCAGATCAGCTAGATTAGTAGAAATTCAACAAATTCATCCATCGCATTAATTTTTCAAATCATGAATTTATTATTTGTTCTCAACTAAGAGAACGATTTCTAAAATCCTGCATTAATAAACTTTTAACTTAACTATTATCTCAAAAAATTTTCTTTCTGCACTACTGCGAAAATTGCTTACGTACTGGGTTTCTAGCTACTTATAAAAGTAAGTAAAAAACTTGAGACAGGATTTTTAAAGTAATTTGGCCTTGGGGGTCTACGGTATCAGTTCATTTTGAAAAAGGGTCTGTTGCTCAAAATAGTTTGGGAAACCCTGAGCTAGAGGTTTGAGTACAACCTTAAGCACAGCTGATATATGAAATTTTGTTTTGACAGAAATTTCTATAGGGAGAAAAAACTATTTTTGGAAACAAACTGATTATATCCCCCATTCAGTCATTCGTTGAAACGTAAGTTAAAGCCATTGGAATGTACGTCTCCGCTTGGAAAAATGGTCCTAAGGCAACGAAAAGTTGACCGTGTATTTTTGTCGCAGTTTGAGTCTTGGGATCATCGTTTTGGATTTCATATCCATTTTACGCGTGTCAAAAATTATGCCGTAGTGCGTCGCGAGCAGCCTCCGGAGCGCCGGGGAAGGCCTCGGAACAACATAGACTTATTGCCCTCTGAAATTAAGCGAACGAAACAATAATATTCACTTGTCAAAATCTCCCTTACATCGCCTAAAAATTTACAGTGTCTTAGCAGTTTTCGCCTCGAATTGTTAAGAAGCTTGTTATTCAGGATTTTTGCAAGATATCCATGACTGGATTCCAGTCAGAAAAAAGCTTACGACTGGATTTGTATTTTATTTACAGTTAAAGCCTAGTACGTAGCTGAAACGATAAGAAAAATCCCATACAAAAATGATTGGACGGAATCGTAGACGAAAAATTACTCTATCCTTTTCGTTGTGCAGTACACTGCTGCTCTGCGACATTGGTTTTATAGGTGAATAACTGTAGTAGTTCCTTAACTACAATTTCTGAAATCCTCTACACTTTTTTGTCCATAATTTATCTCACGATTAGATCATCTATTTTTGCAGCAACAATAACAACTTTCGCTAAATGGAAGTGTATTTTTTTTAGAAAAAAGAGCAAAGTAGACTCAAAACAAAAATAAATAAAAATTTATAACAAGAAAAACAAATTACTTTGGATAAAGCTTTTGTAAATCCATTTTGTTTAGATAAACTAATTTCTTAATTACTTCTGGTGGGAACTATACTTTACTTTGATTGTCAATTTTTTTTTAAACAGCTGATAATACTCTACACAAATATTTTCCGTTGAGTGTTCGTTCACGATTTCGTCGTGCTTGTGGAGACCAACGAACAATTCCGTTTCGTATCAGCAGCGTACTAGGTTTTACAGCGGTAAAATCTAAGTTAAATCTGAGTGGAAAACAATCAAAATGGCAACAGTGAGTATGAGTGCATATAAGAACTGAATATGAAGTAAATAAACTAAGCAAATCAATGAAGGTTGAGTTTTTCAAAATGTTTGAATGTTCATGAAAATAATGAGACGTAAAAATAAAGAAACACAAGTCATAAATTGCGTTAGCATAATGTAGGATAGGTGGCAGAGGAGTATGATGTATTTTATACTATTTAAAGAGTTGATAAACTTAAGGCTTGAGTTTTCCAAACTTCGTTTATTACAGATTTTAAAAAGAAAAACTATTTATGTAAAATTTGATGTTTTTCGACGTGTAGAGTTTGCTATTGAAGATGGTAATTGGAAATAATGCAATAAACATTGTTAACTTGCTGTTGAATGTTCAATTGGCTTCCAGTCATATGCTAGGTCAGCTTTCTGTCGAACACTCGATTGGCTTCCAATGAAACGTTCAGTCGGCTTCATGGGCAACGTTCAGTTATGGCTTCGAGTCGAACGCTCGATTGGTTCCAGTCGAAAGTTCAGTTGGCTTCTAGTTGAACATTCAGTTGGCTCGATTAAACGTTCAGTTTCCAGTCGAAAGTTCAATTCGCTATTCATAGTAAAGGCTTGTAAAGGCTATATGAACATGAGGTCGATTAAGCACACATGCGACAGACCGGGCCAATAAACTCAATCATCACAACAAAGCCATAGTAAAGGTAAGCTCTATTTAATCAAGTTTCGATTAGGTATCGTTCAAATAATTGTAGGCAAGAGCGATTTGAAACATCCAATTTAACACAGATATATTTAGCAAATCCCAGAAAGTTTGTTGGAAAATGACAGGCATAATTCGTATACTACACACAAATTTAAAGCTTTTTAAATAAACAAAATAATTGATAAAAAGGCGAAAAGAAATTTTTTTATTTTTATTTATTTATTTATTTATAGCAATTTCTTCCACAATAAGATACAAATCTTTAAAGATAGTGCATTACTGCTCAGTAGTTTAATAATTCAGTCAAAAATATTAGTGCATATAGTTCAAGGCCACTAGATCTATTTTATTATAAGACACAAAACAAACAAAACCAACAACAAAACGATAATTGAAAAACAGTCAAATGAATTTTCATTGATAGCTATGAGAAGTACCTACATAAATGGAAATGATATACTACATATTCACAAAGCTACAAATCTAAAAATGGTTTAAGTATTTAAGACAGACTTACTGATGTTTGTCCTTTAGCTGATGCTGCATTTGCTCCATTAAGATTTGCAATCGCAATGAAGATGAGGAAAGCGGCATAAATTGTAAGCATTTTAAAACAAGATGGTCTCCAATAAGAAGAACGCTAAACGGGACAATTTACATTTTTACACAATTAGTAAGTATTTTTTGATATATGAAGTTCATAATGAATTGGGAATTTATTTGTAAGACAGACAACATAATTATTGCAACAATAGAAAATTGTACCAATTTTGTAAAAACTGCCCTGAAAAGTAAAGCGCGTGAGGTAAGCCAGGTTAAGCGTGCCACAGATATTAAGCTTTCTAAGGCCAACTTGTTAAACCACGAATTATATTTTGAGGTTTTATAAGTCTCCGATGTAGATTTTGTTTAACCTAAAACTTTGTAAAAGAAATAAACACATTCCCCTTTTTCCATGAAGATATGTTAACAGATGTTTATAACAGAATAAAAAAAAAATAAACAAGAAAATCAACACGACCGCGACGCGACGTTCAGCGTTTTCAAACCTTTTGCCGAAGTAAGGAAAATTGAAAATTCTACAAAAAAAGAAAAATAAAAATATGTAGAAAGCAAAAATATGCGACCGTGCTCATAAATCATGATTTATTTTCCAATGTTGGGAAAACCGAAGCGAACAAATCTTTTCGACGATGGAATTATAAAATGGATAAAGTAAAAAGCCAAGCAATCGAATGAAGTTATACAATGAATCATTTTTGATATGGACAAGGGTCTGAAGAACCGCTGATAAACTTTGCAGAGGGCAAAATACCGAAGTTAAGACCATTAATTGTCGGCCCCCGATTTCCTTAATAGAGAAATGAAATGGGGTAGTAAACAAAATGTTTTTCAACAAGGAAAGAAATGAGGCCACATGGTTGTCTTATTTTCACTACTCACTATACATACTAAAAAAAAAAAATCACACCAGGAAACGCACTCAACCTATCTGTCCTATTTTTTTATAAGATGTTCTGGTGGTATTTCTCCTGAATTTCCCCGATTTACGTCTCCTTATGAGGTTTTCTTCTTTTTCAAAATCCTGCTTCCTCGACTTATCATTCTTCAAGTCTAGCTCCGTATCTGAACGAGAAACCACAGTCATACACCCTCAAATTCGAACTTCCAACCAATCACTTTTCGAGTTTTTTAGTTTCACGATGTCAACCGCCAATGGGGTTCTGCTATCGCTACCGAATATCCAATGAAAGTGCTCATGTTCACTCTCTTAAACAAGTTGTTGGTGTCGTCCAAGATCTGCCGATCTGGGTGAGTTCTCAAAGGATCAAACCCTTTCGAGTTTAATTGAAAGTAGTTGAACAAAAACCAAAATTCAGCTGGGTATGGGCATTCTCCTAGTTACTCTTAGTCGCGCAAAGCCGAGTCGAGGAAGGCCTAGTTTTTGAAGTATCCAATTTTCATAAAAAATTTTTTTATTAGAAGAATTACAGCGCAAGGAAATCTTTAATAATCGCAAACTCTAACATTAAAATATAACGCAGATTTTAACGAAAGATTTTTGTTTCTTTGGTGAACTTTTGCCGTAAAAAATGTGGTTTTAAGATCGGTTGTCAAGATTCCTCAAGAACTACAGAATCGGCCTCAGTGAAATTTAGAACAGCTCTTCGAAATACAATTCGCAGGGCCTTGGACCGAGGACATTTTTCGACTGCAATTATTTTTTACAAAAGAAAATAAAGATTTGTTTTTACCAAGAATTTCTTTATCTGGTTTTTTTTTTTTAAGTGAAACTTCTTATGCGACTTGCAAACATGCAGCGTTACACTTCCGTGTCAAACATATTCAGTCGTTAAATGAAAAATCGATCAGTGTTGAGTTTTACTCTTTTCTCCAATGAAACTATAGAAAATATCTAAAGCAGTTTCTTTTAATTTGTATAATATACATAAATGTATGTAAATATGTATGTTGATAAGTGCTTACTAAATGTGTAAATCGATTGAGTTAAATTATTCTAACAAAAAAACCAATTGTTAAGTTTCTCCTCGAATGTGCTGACTGCGGAATTTTATTAGGAAGACAATATACATATGTATGTATGTATGTACAAATCAGAGCTTTTGGTGAAAGGTAACTGTAAGATTTTATTAGAATTTTAATATATGTAGTAATGAGTATGTAGTAGTTAGCGGGGGCATAATCATGTATATATAAGCAATTTCCATTTAAGCCCGGCCCAAAAATGTTCGATCATGTCTAAACATGTTTGATCATGTCTAAACGTGCTTAATCATGTCTAAACATGTTTGATCATGTCTAAACATGTTTGATCATGTCTAAACATGTTTGATCATGTCTAAACATGTTTGATCATGTCTAAACATCTTTGATCATGTCTAAACATGTTTGATCATGTCTAAACATGTATGTAAATGTTCTCTTGGGCTTAGGTGTTAAGACTGCGGTCTTCATTGTCAGTCAGCTACCACTGACACTGGCCAATCAACGGTTTCAGAATGGTTCCTGGTATTGTTTTCCATACATAAGTACTATGTATGGTACATAGATCCTTAAAATCCTCGTTTTCCCCTTCTAATCTCCACCAAAAAATAAAAAATTGTTCTATGAAATGGTGGTAAGTAGCTATCCCATGAAAATTAACTCCGATCCATCTCTTTTCTTTCTCTTTTAAAGAAACAATACGAGTTCACTAAAATCAATTTCTACCCCTTCCTATTTTCATTTTCTTATTAGGAGGTTTCACTTCTTC
Organism: Melanostoma mellinum; assembly: GCA_914767635.1. NCBI lineage: Eukaryota > Metazoa > Arthropoda > Insecta > Diptera > Syrphidae > Melanostoma > Melanostoma mellinum. The sequence continues at coordinate 71,408,945 of OU612058.1, read as the reverse complement.
CGCGCGGAGGGACTCCACGCACTATTTTTTTTTTTTTTTTTTTGTGAAAGTGTCGGCAAAAAATTTAACTTTTGATTTTTATTTTTTTCTTTCGTCCAAGTTCTAGTTTAAAGCCTTAACTAAAACTTATTTTGTTCTTCTTCACTTGAGATGAAATGGTGCCACAATGGCGGACTGATTGTTTTTGAAATGTCGTCGTTAAGACTGAACAAAGTGTGAGTAACATATTTTATTTTCTTTTATCAAAAACATGAAAATCTGTCGAAAATAGGGCGTTTTGAAACCTTTGAAACGCATGTAACTCCTTGGTCTAAGCTGTAACACTTAAGATCGTAGAATGAGTGATAAGAAGGCGGAAGGTCTGTTGATTCAACCTCCTTTACGTTGCGTGTACGAGCTACTATAATACGTGATACGTGCAATAGTCAGAAACCTTACGTCAACAATAATTTCGTAGGCCCTTATCAATGTGGTTTTAGACCAGAAAAGTCCTTGATAGAGCTAATATTTGCATTAAGGCAGTTCTTTAAAGATTATTACATCGATTAATATATGTACCTATATTGAGGTCATGTACGGCAGTATATATAGAGAAAAAGCTCTTCAGAGCAATGTCTAGTTTTTGGCATCATTGCAAATATATCGGCTTTCGACAAGACTTAAAACTGTCATCCGGTTTCTCCAGCGGCATTCTTGAAAAGATTTTTCAGAACTCTTACGTCACAACCAGAGACATTATCTTTCAAAAGTCTGTACACTCGCTTACGCAGTCGATATTGACGTAATGGGAAGAAGCAAGGATGATGTCATAGGTGCTTTTGCGAGCAGTGAACGAGAAGCGGCAAAAATGGGTTTAATTTTTAATGAGGACGAAACGAAGTATATGTTGGACATAGAACATCGACGAATTGGGCAAAGCGTCACAATAGACAGGCATAACTTTGAGGTAGTACATGAATTCGTCTACCTAGAATCCGCTATAGACACAGTAAGTAACATCTAAATCTACTCTCTCCCCATTGCTGCAACTCTGAGTTGAAAAGGTAGCTGACAAACAAAATATTCAATAGGAAAACGAAAATAACCCTTTTAAAAGACCTTGACCATTCTAGTCATGCTATTCGGTACCGAATATTGGCCCTATTTTAAGCTGATGAGGAATGGGCTGTACCACGACATGGGCATATCTAGAAGAGTCCACATCGCCAGACTACAAAAGCTGAAACAAAAAGAACGGATGGATATCAACACTCAACCTGGATGTTAACTCCAAACACAGTGGAGGGAAATCCCGGAAGTGGAATACCACGTCTCAGGTGGTGCTATCAACTAAAAGAGGACCTGAATCAACTTCGAATGGAGAGAACTCAACAGAAACCGAAATTGTTGGCGAAAGTTTATTCTAAGTTTCGTCCCAAACTGAAATGTCCATAAGGGCTTTCATGATTACTTTGCGTAGTGAAGCGTATGTATATCTGGTAATCTTAAGTCTATAATAGTCCAACTTAAAGACAGTTTTAAAGATTGTTATTTCTACAAAAAATTAAATCTGAAATAAGGTTTCTGCCATTAGTATTAACAGAGAAATCGAGTATAACACAGGTCAGGGTACTGCAAAGTTAACCTTCAAATTGTCAAAAAGTGGTGTCAAAAGTTGAGAAACGGACTTTACTGTTGTACAATTTTTTTCTTAAAATATGACCATAAATCACATCCCAAAATATTTAACACGAATTACGGAAGACCCTGTATATTCATCGTTTTTAAACTAGCTGACTGGCCCGGCGTTGCGCGGGTCTTATTCAAAAGCGTTGTTTACTAAAAATTGCTAAAAAACCAAAAATTGTTAGAAAACCCCGCTGGGGTAAGCTGAATATTATCTGAAAGATTTAAGTTTCTTGTTCCAATTATCGTCAGAATTATAATAAATAAATAAGACTGCACCGGCGCAACAGAGTGGGGAGACCCAGGACCTAGCGCATTTCTCGCAACCATGCCCTGTAAGGTAATGGAGGGTACCTACAGTTTTCTGCCAATTCCGAACGGTTTATCGAGAAAGCGATTTTCGTGGCAATGAATTTTATCATCGGAGTAACTGTCAACTGCTTGCGAAAGCATTTTAACATTTGAAAGGCGAAAGAACTTTTAAAATCGGTCAAGCAGTTTCTAAGTTCCCGTGATTGTTCTTGTGTATGATCCCGTTGGGATATGGGAACAAATATCATTCTAACAGTTACAGAATTTAGAAATTGGTCGAGCAGTTTCTAAGTTCTCTTTCCCGTTACTGTGGAAATATGTATACATAAAAACCTTTTTCTTGGGTCACTGTGTCAATTGAAAAAAAAACCACATCAAAATCAGTTGTGTAGTTTCAAAGATTTCAAGAAAGCGTACAAGCAGACAGCGGAAAGCGACTTTGATCATATTTTGCAAATATAAAGATAAGGAATAAAGAAGTTCAAATTGAATTGTGGCTTATATATATGACACGTTTGTAGGTTTAACAAAGCAGTGCCATCTATTGTTTACGCTCTCAATCCATACCACAGATATCGCCATCTGTTAAAATCGTTTGCAGCTAACAGATAATTGTGAATGTAAAACAAATAATTTGCAATAAAATACTGCGACTGTATACAAATTTTATTAAAATCGGTTAAGTAGTTTAGGAGTCCATCGCGGACAAACATCGTGACACGTAATTTATATATATTAAGAAGATAAAAGATTAGTTAATTTTTCTAACAATAAAAATAGTTTTTGTTCGTTAATATAAATAAACTTTTTTTGAATGCCTTAGATGTACTAGTTAGCTTAACCTCCATAAAACTTTCTTGAGCCTTTTGTAAAGGTAATATGGAGACATGAATCACTGTTACAATAGATGCAAAATTTGAAGCTAAATATAACCTTGGGCATATATCATAGCAATTAGTGTTTAGAATATAAACGCCACAAAAAAGTTTCGACTTAACTTTTCTCCTTTTCAATTCATCGCTACAATGTTTGGCCTCCGTGAGATTCACTTTTCTCATTTCAATTAGATTTACTCAATTTAAATTCAAGCTTAGGTCGCTTTTATAGCCAAACGCTCTATTAAATTAACCTTGGCAAATCCATTTGCGGTCAAACAGCTTAGTATATCAAAATATTTAGTCTAAACTCATCAGTCATAGTCGTGTTTATTGTGTACCTAACAAAACAAAAAAAAAAACAAAAACTAGATCTCTCATGCGTTTTTATATTAGGTATACTCGCATGACGAACCCCGTATCATCAAATGATTCATTTCGTTTTATTCGTTACAATTTAAGCAGGAATGCTCATTGTCATTGCTCACTGTTCGGTAGTAGGTAGGTTCTCTGATTCATTTAAATTTTTATGAAGTTGAGAAGTTGAATTCAGAATCAACTGAATGATGTTCAAGCACTGTAATAAAAAAGGTCTTACCCATAATAAGCATGAGTGTCGGTAAAATATAATTGCATGGGACGTCAAGGTAAGCTTTTAAAACTATACATTCAGTTCCACATGAGATTAATGAAATATTGACAAAGCGACACGAGTAGATAAAATGTATAACTACTATTACTTCTGGGAATCATCGTACTCATTTCTGATACTAACTGTTTGTCTACCAAATTTGATAAGACAGCCAATTTTCATATACAAATAAAATGCGACCGGCGAATTTGATGGTAAAAAAAGGGCAACGATACAATTATTTCTCTTCTTTTCGTTTGTTTGGCACAAGAAATTGAGAAAAGAAACACAACTGATGATGTCACAAACCGGTATTCAATTATTGTTTTGTGTACCTTCTTAGTAAGAACAAGCACAGTTTAAACAAGCTTATTTTAAGCGTAGTTTAATTGTTTCAACTTACACCCATGACAGAGATGATCGATCGTAAATTCAACACAACAATTATTTCTAATTAAAAAAATAAAATTTTAAACAAGTTGGGAGAGAACTTTAAGTATAATGTTGACCGGCAAGCTCAAACAGGCAGACTAATTTTACGAGACGTTTTCTGATCGCGTGAAGCCACATTTATAAATGTACAAATGTATAAATTAAAGTTCTTATTGTAACTTGAAAAAGCTTAATAGTGGTTTCCCCACTAGTCCAGTCACTCAAGGTTTTATCTCCCAGTGAACTGAATACTCGTATACCTAAGCCTTTATTACGATTTTGTTGAGTTTTATAGTTAAGATTTTCCACGTGTTTTATTATCTAATTAGTAGATAGAAGATTATTAACTTTTTTTTTCTTAATCTTACTGACGATGGGAGTTGGTATTGTGTCCGAAATGTACGTTTGCGGTAGTGTTTAAATTGTTAAGAGATTTAGTAGTCTTTCTTTTATTACGATATTGTCATGAAAATGTGAAAAATCTACGCTGATGGCGATATAAAGGTCAAAAGATCACAAAAATCAGTTTTTCACAATTATATCATGACTTTTTTGTGGGAAGAAACGACGTATTTGTATAAACTGTTTGTCGCGTAATTATTTACAAAAAGTTTCATGTATTTTTTCTGTAAAATGCACCGTTTTTGGAGAAGAGCGCTGAGAAAATGAATATGTTATGCCGATTATTATACAAGGTCTGCTTTTCTTTTTTATATTGTTTTCGCGGTATCTATTATAGCTAAAAGGTTTTTCAACAGGGGCGCTTTAAAAGTAAAGCGACAGGGACAGCAAACGACACCATATCTCTTGACATTTCTCTTCAGTAAGGTTTGCCATTTCATGATGGAGAGATATACTAGCCAACAACGAGTCGAAACTCGTCAGCGATGAGGCTCATTTCTGGCTGAACGTCTTCGTCAATAAACAAAATATGCGGTAGGGCTCAGGCAGCAATCCACACGTACTCCATGTGTCATCATTGCATTCCGAAAAAATTACTGTTTGGTGTGGTTTATGAGCCGGCGGCGTCATTGGACCGTACTTCTTTCGTGATGATCAAGACCGGCACTTTGCTGTGATTGGGTATCGCTGCCGTTCAATGCTAACCGAATATTTTTGGCCCCAATTGGATGACATGGACTTGGAGGACATGTGGTTAAAACAGGACGGCACCACAAGCCACACAGCGAATGTCACAATCAATTTATGTATAGGAAACCAAGTTTGGCGAACGTGTTATCTCACGAAATAGTTCAGTCGCTTGACGGCCTCGGTCGTGCGATTTGACGCTTTTAGACTATTTGCTGTGGGGTTAGGTTACGTCAAGTCTATGGTCTGTGACAACAAGCCAGCGACGATTGATGAAATTCGTACGAATATCGAACTTGAAATTGCAGCAGTATCAGCCCGCAGCAGTATTATGCTTGAAAACCGTCGAAAATAGGGGTCAACATCTGGACTGTTGCAAGCGCACCTGTGGTGGCCATTTCGAACTCAGAAAGCCGTAGGCCGAACGTGAAAATCTTCCTTAGTTTTGGGGAAACAAAAAAAGGGGCACGACTGCGTCGCACGAAGTTGCGATTGTGTGCTAAGTACAATATCAAAGTCTTGAGGCTGAGTACAATGCTTCACGCTAATCATAATTCATTTTTGGGTACAGTTGCCAACTACATATTTACTACGTTAACTGAATAAAATCGTAAAAAATAGAAAAAAATGAAATCCAGAGCAATCTAGTGAAAATCTAAGAACACCATATTTAAGCAGTTCTTAAAACATATAAACACTAAAAATTTCATGAGAAATCAGAAGCGACTGGTTTTTTATATTTCACTATTTTAACAAATGAGTTTTTTTTAAATCAAGTATGCATGTCTTAAGACCTGACCAGAAGATGTTTTGACAAAAATCAAAGAAATGCTTTTGAAAATTTTCAAAAAATATTTTGTTTTTTAAATTAGTAAAAATTTCAAAAACTTAAATTTTTCAAATGTTGATTCGCACTATTTTTAAGTCACTCATGACTTTTTTAATACAGGGTTTTTATACTACTTTGTTTTTCCGCCATTTTGGTAAACATAAGTCTTCGACTCGGTCACAAGCTTACAACCCACGAACATCTTCTAACTAAAACAAATCCACCGATCTGCAACATCTGTAATACAACGCTGAATATTACCTACCCATATACTCGAAAACTGTCAAATATCCAAAAAAAATCTTTTCATCAATTTTAAAAAGTACCTCAATTTATGATAGGTACAATATAAGTTCCAAACACTTCAAAAATTGAAAATGTTAATAAAATAATAACAGCCCTGAACTTAAAAATATAAAAACTTATCATAAGCAGAGAGCCAATAGTCCTCGTAGCTAGGCTCTCTATTTTGATTTCTATTAGCCTGTAGTTTCAATTACTTGATATTATAATAAGTACGTGAAATTTTAACAGAATAGTCGTTTCTGGGCAATGAAAAACCCTCAAACTATTCATCAGTAACCTTTGCATCCATTTAAAGTTACAGTCGGGTGTGCGATTTGGTCAGGAGGAATCATTGGACCATACTTTTTTGAAAATGAAAACGGCGTAACGGTAACTGTGAATTGGAAGCATATCGTGATATGATTGAAAACTTTTTAACACCAACTGCATGTCAATGTGGCATGTGGTATCAACAAGAAGGTGCAACATGGCATACAGCCAAGACTACAATGGAATTACTGTAAGACTACTTTCCACAACAAATAACTTCACTGATTCGGACTTCTTTTTGTGGAGATATCTGAAAAATAAGGTTTATGCACTGAACCAAAAAGGTACATAAAATCAATGTAAATTCACATAATTTTAATGTAGGAAATCATGGAAAATGGTCCAAACACCAAATTCATAAAAAATAAGTATTTTTGTTCTTACGTTTATGAACGAATTCATAACAGTATGAACGTTACATAAAACATAAGTATTTGTGCTTAAATTTTATGACCTTTATTCTTGAACCATCAGTCACTAAATTATGTAAGACGTAAAAAATCGTTCATTAAATTTAATACTTTTGCATAAAAGAAATGAATTTTTTCTTAAGATCTTATGAATTTTTTCATAAATTTCTCTTTGTAACTTAAGAAATGTTACATAAATATTATCATTCTCTTAATGAATTGTTTCATAAAATTTTATGATTTTTTTCATAAATTTAAGAAGAAAGTGTAAGAAAACCTTCATAATTTTTATGAAATTTATGTTCTTTCCATGAATTGTTTCATAAGACTATAATGGTCTTTTTCATAAATTTCAGTGAAAAACTTAAGAAAAGTTTCATAAATTCAAGAAATGAAAATTCTTTAAATGATCTATTTTTCATAAAATGTAAGCAAATTATGAAACCTATTATTTTTTTCAGTTTTTAGAAATTTTGTTTTCATACATTTACCTTTCCTTATTCCTAGTTTGAAAAATAGGATAACTTGATTGTTGGCAATTATTTGAAAAATTTACGACCATTCATTTGAACAAAAACCCAAATAAAAACAATTTGTTTTTTCTCAAAATTGCATGTTTTTATTATTTATAGTAGTAATAATTACAATTAATTGTAACAGTAAATGTATCGTCAAGTTTTAACAAAGGAAAGGATTAATTATTTGCATAACTATGTTAAATTTTTAAAGAAATAAAACTAAAATAATGAAAACAAAATACATAGTACTGTTAATGTGTGACTTGACTTAAAAGTGTCAGTGTTCCTTTCGATCGTCTTTTGCGTTGGAATCAGAAACGCATGAAGGCAACACTTCATCTTCACTGCAGCATCTATTGAGAGAGTAATCAAATAAAAAAGATGTGCAATTAGTGAAGTGAGATCTTATGTTTTTTTTTATTTAAAAAAAGTAAAAAAAAAATTTATGAAAATAAAAAATATCTACCATTCGTCACATTATCGTCTTCGATATTCTCCACTCCTACGTTTTCTTTAATAGAAAAAACTATTATTTTATATCTATGATATATTGTCAAATAACACAACTTACTAGACGATATCCGGTTGGTGTCTTATATTCTGGTCACTTTTAAAAAATTTCTGTCGAAGGATTTGCCTCCTTCATTTTTTTGCAGTCAAAACTGACTGTACGCCTCCCAGCAGCTGTTAAATTCAGGAATCGACAAATTACTATTTTTAATTGTGCTTACCTATTACTCAGCATTTGGTTCGGGAGCTAAAATTAGTGGCAAAGTTAAAAGTAATTAAGTTTAAAGACAAATCCGCGAAATCAAAACGAAATATGTTTTTACATACCTACATAAAAACATATTTCGTAGGTAGGTATATCTACATATACTGGTATATTTATGTGAAAATAAAAAATAAAATGTAGAACCTACCAAATTCGATATTTGCAAAGCTTTTTCATTTGATAGTAGTTTTACATTATCATTAGGGGTGCTTGATTATTTTCGAACAGCTCTCAAGGTGTTTTTTGAGTTGCAGAACTTGGTCTACATTTTTCCCCTCTTGCCAACCCTAAAGTATTCCGCTGTCTCAGTGCGAAAGCAATTTAAAATTTCTCCCCTTAGACTTCCTGTAAAATTGATTTTTGAATTTGATAAACATCGTTTCTTGCTATATTATTATCATTTGAATGAAGTAATAAAGTAAATTTGAGTGCATTTTCTAGAATACTTTTGATTGAAATTTTTACTAAAAATTTATCATCTGTAATATCTATTGTACTTTGAGCATTAGAAGGTTAGTGTGACCAAATTTTTGCTTACAAATGAAGCACAAAATTCTCAAACAATTTTATACGGATATTTCAAAATTAAAAAAAAAAAAAGTTTTTATAATACAATACTTACTGCGAATGACAGTCAACAACACTCAAAAACTCCACAAACTCCTTTGCTATATATTCAGGACACTTCTAATTATGGTCAAAAACACAAATGGTATGTTATTACCAATGATTTTAAGTTTTTAAAACGTTCAACTAATTGCACAGAACTTTTTACTTTTAAATCTTCTCACGTCTACAATTTCACACCCGACCACAATCTACAACAAAATTTAAATGGAATCTACAATATCAATTGATACAGCAAATTCGGATAACTGTGAGTTTCTTTTTATTTATGGAAAAATACTTAATTTTTAACAACACATGCTTAGACGCCTAGAATTTTATGATTTTCTGCTTACAAAATATAAAAAAATGCTAGCAATTTATGAATTAATTCTTAAAACTTGAAATGTAATGAATTCTGTGCATAAAAAAAAGAAACAAATCTTTTATTTTAAGAAACAATTCTTTGAACTTTGGGAAGAAGCAAATTAAAAACTATGAAGGAAATCCAGAATATCGGTAAATTGCCTTGGTTACTTCTTCAATTCATGAAGAATTACTCTATTTAAGAAAAAATACTTAAATTTTATGATTTTCTGCCTATAAAATATGGACAAATGCATAAAATTTATGAATAGGTTCTTAAACTCTCCATTGTGATGAATTTGCGCGCAGAAAAAAAGAAACAAATCTTATATTTTATGAATAAGTTCTTAAAATCAAAACCAGCTGCAAAAAAGATTAAGGCGCATATTTAAGAATTGCAAAAAAACTAGGTACAGTTAGGAACGTCTGAAAGTGATTTATGAAAAAATACTTAATTTTTCAAAAAAATACTAAACCGCTCGGAAGAATATGATTTTGCGCCTACAAAATATTAACACGCGCATAAAATTTCATAAAAAAAATTTCATGCATAAAAGTTCTTAAACTTCGCTTTGAGATGAATTCGTTCATAAAAAATATGAAACTAGTCTTATATTTTAAGCACGAGTTCTTAAAAATGCTACTTCGCCTGATTTACGAAAAAAGGCTTAAATTTCAGAAATAAATACTTAGATGCTTAAAATTATGGTTTTTTCATACAAAATATGAAATAATTCATAAAATTTAAGAAAAAATTCTTACACTTTTAAAAAATATGAATTTTGTGCATTAAAAGTATGAAACAATTCTTATCTTTTACAAATAAATAACTGTTGAATTTTTTTCTTTGAGTGCTAAGAAACTATTCATTAAAAGGTAAGAATTAATTCATAATAAATATGCAATTTTCATTAACTTTCTAAAGGAAAGGCGAATGAATTGTACATACGGGTAAAAATTTGTTCTTAAAACCGAATCTTAAAATTTTTGTGAGAATTTTTCCATAGGAAAATATTTATGAATGCGAATTCATAAATGTTATGATTTATTCTTTAATAAATTTCTTTTTTTAATGAATTTGTGCTTATTTCTCATGTATTTTCATAAAAACTTAATGAATTTCAGGGTATGAATGAGATTCATAGTTTTTATGAACTATAATTTTTTCAGTGTGCAAACAAACCAGAAACACTTGAGCAGCCCAAACAAAATATTTGTGTTGAAATTAAAGAAATACCCCGTGAAATTTGTGAGAATGTGCTCAAAAGAGCTCGCATTTGTGAGACTAACAGGGGAGGACATTTACCTGACATCATATTCCATTCATAATTGCCGACATTAAATAAAACATTTATCAATATAAGATCCATTCTTTTTCATTTAATCAAAAATTTTAAACAAACAAAGTAGTATACCTCCCCGGCGGACCTTGTATATAACATTCCCTCAGAATCTTATAAACCATTGGCGATAAAGTTGGTTTTTAAAAAAATTGATACTATGGAGTTACCGTTCTTAGACATATTACATTTTCTTATATCAAAGAAAGACCTGCCAGACAGACACTACCTTCAAAATTTGAAGAAAATCGGTCGAGTGGTTCATGCTGTAGGTACATCCATATACGGACAGACAGACTTACAGACAACAGACAGGCATACAGAATTGCAAGACCCTTTTTGTAATCTCTACACTTTTGCAAAGCTTGCCTTATAGTACCTATAATCAAGTAAAAAGGAAATAACTTTTTCAGAAAATTTCGATTTTTGGGAGAAAAGTTCGTGCCTTTTTTTCAATTTCTTAAAAACTGAGAAAGATCTTCACGTTCAGTTTTCTCTGCTTGACTCCGAACTAATAGAAGCATTTGACTCTTTTAAGAAAGACTGTTAATAATGCAAGATTTTGTATACACTTAATTTTTTCTTGGATTTCTGACCTTTATTACTTTTCAGACCGGAACGATACTATGGTCATTTTTTAAAATATTCATTGCAACGCTCGCTGTAATAAAGGCTTATACGATATTCCCTCTCAGTAGAAGTTTTTTTCGCAGATTTGCGTTTAAAATTCCTAAAATGACTGGACTACACGAATTTCTTAAAGCATGAAAGAGAGATGGCTAGATACAAATGAAACAAACGCAGTTTTGATTACTTTGTATGTAGAACAGAAATGTACGTTGATTGTAAATTGTTTGATTTCTATTCATAGACCAAATTGAAAGGCTAAAATTGAGAGAAACTGTATGACTTACTTTTTGTACAACAAAAGACAATGAATGTCAGTGAGGTGTTATGACTTTCACTCGGAATGTTTATTCAGTTGAGGTTAGAGAAAATCTATAATATTACAGGCATTTAGAACCAATGATAAAAGTATTCAGTAGAACCTTTATTTATCCTAATAACAAATATTTATACATAGATGGAAGTGCTACACAATCGTAGCATAAGTTCAACGAAATCAATCAAACTTCGCAAAAATGGCTTGTTTTTGGTACATTGCTTCATCGACGACCGTGCACATAGGGAAATTGGTTCTGAAGCTTCAATGAAGTCCCGAATGAGTCAAATAAATAAGTAAAAAAGGGCGGCATAACAATGGGGGGAACCCCTGGGTGTAATGCATTTCTCACAACCATGTCTCAGTAAGTAAATATTTTGCCGATTCCGAACGGCAAATAGAGACAGCGTTCTCCATGGCAATGAACCTACTATCGGTGAACGTGGCAATTCCTCGCGAAAGGCAAAACCCGTCAAAGCGAACTCTTTGTTTTCTATTGGGATTCGCAGACCGTGATCTCCAATTTTTTACAGGCTGGTCAAATACTGAAAAATGCCGCCCCTACCAACCTATGTTTATTTTTAATTATACATCTTTATAACTTCATCAGATGTCGACAAACGGATTGACAACTGGACATGAGCTTTCCAGAAATAATACTTCCACCGCTGATTTTTCTGTGCTAATCCTATTTACTTACAGACGTGTAGGATATACATTTTATACACAGCACAGGATAGGACTTAAAATAAAAAATTTATAATTATAACAATATTCAAATTAATTATTGCATTTGTCAATTGAAATTACAATTTTAATCTTTGAGTTTTTTGTTCAGCAAATAAATCTATAACCTTGTCATAATTTAATTCGTGTGCAATTTGATTTTCTATCGCTAAGATAATCATCTATAACTTAGAGATGATCATGAAAGGATGTATCAGCTATGCATATATTCCCAAAGCCTGGAGAGAAGCTAGGGTCGTCTTTATACCTAAAACCTGCAAAAGCTCCCATGTAAATCCAAAAGATTTAAGACCTATTAGTCTATCATCCTTCCTCCTTAGAACACTGGAAAGAATGATTGACATACACTTAAGACAAGAAATTAAACCTAGTCTGATCTCAAAGGCGCAAAATGCCTATACAAAAGGTAAATCAGTGGAAACTGCACTCCACTCTCTGGTTTGCACCATTGAAAAATCCCTGCACTATAAAGAATACTCTCTCGTCGCATTGCTAGACATAGAGGGTGCATTAAACAATGTTAAAAATTCAGCAATCACTAATGCTTTTGATGGGCTGCTCATAGAGGAACACATCAAAAACATGATAACAACAAGCAGTAGAATCATTAGTTCCGAAATGGGGAACTACAAAACAAGAAGAATGGCCAATAGAGGAACCCCGCAAGGAGGAGTTTTATCTCCCCTACTGTGGAACCTAGTCGTTAACAAATTGTTAATCGACCTACAGGACGAAGGTTTCAAAGCTATAGCCTATGCCGATGATGTAGCAATTGCCGTTTCAGGCAAGCACCCACAAACCCTAGCTGAGCTGCTACAAACAGCACTTAACAAGCTTAACAATTGGGCTGCAGATTGTGGTCTGAACATCAATCCACACAAAACGGAATTAGTTATCTTTACGAGGAAATACATAATTCCGGACCTCAGACCCATAACTATTAAAGGGGTAACTCTCACACTGTCAAATCAGGCTTAATATCTAGGTCTCATTTTTGACAAAAATCTGACCTGGAAAACCAATATTGAGGAAAGAGTAAATAAAGCCAACGTTGCACTCTTCTCCTGTAAAAAAGCCATTGGCGGGAAATGGGGTTTCTCCCCCCAAATCACCCATTGGCTGTTTACATCGATAATTAGACCGATACTCACATACGGGGTGATAGTCTGGTGGACAGCACTAGACAAGATGATCAACTACAACAAGCTGGCCAAAGTTCAAAGAACGGCTAGTCTGTGTATTAGTGGTGCACTGAGGACAACCCCATCGGACGCCCTCAATGTACTACTAGATCTCAAACCCCTAGATATCTGCAGCAAACAAGTCGCAGCTAGCTCAGCTACTCGACTCAGAGCTACATCACAGTGGACCAATAATCAAATCGGCCACACTACCATTCTAGATAACTTTAGATTCTTACCGAATCGATCCGACTACACCACCCCCAAGTTGGTGTTTGACAATAATTTCCAAGTAACCATACCTTCAAGAGAAGCTTGGAAAATGGCGCTCTTTTGGAAAATGAAGAAATACACTTCTACACCGATGGTTCAAAAACCAGCGAAGGTATGGGAAGTGGAATCTACTCAGAAAAACTGAATCTCAGTCTTTTCTTCCGCCTACGCATTCATTAAAGTGTGTTACAAGCGGAAATTCTGGCGATTAAGGAGGTGCTGTCTTGGCTCAAAGAAAACGTCATATCCTCCACGGATATTCGGATCTTCTCAGACAGCCAAGCTGCCCTTAAATCTCTTGCCTCTGTCTCTACAAAATTCATCACGGTCCAAAATTTTCAGATGTCTCTGAGGGAGATGTCAAATTAGTTTAACATTCACCTTTCATGGGTGCCAGGGCACAGGGACATACCAGGCAACTGTATGGCAGACGAACTAGCCAAAAAGGGCACGACCACTTCCCTACGCTCAGAATGGAACAACATAGGTGTACCTATCGCTACATGTAAACTCCTGCTTAGACAGGACGCTTCAAGGATAACAAACACTAGATGGACTGAGAGTAATACCGTAATTACCTTGCAACCAAAAAAGTTTGGCCGTGTGTGGACTCAAAACGATCAAAGAGTTTGTTGGCCCTGAACCGTCTGTGTCTAGGTTCTACCATAGGTGTTCTTACAGGACACTGTCTAATAGGGAGACACGCCAAAAGACTTGGTGTGTTTTCCAATGATTTCTGCAGAAGCTGCATGGATGAGGAGGAGGAAGAGACCGTTCAACACCTTCTTTGCTCATGCCCTGCACTGCTTCATAGGAGGAAGGCTCATCTCGGTGAATTCTTCTTCGATGATACTAGCGACCTAGCGTACATAGACCCTAAAGTCTTTCAAAATACATTAAAAGTTCCACGGTTCGACTAGCAGGTGATTAACCGGCTAGTACCGTAATGGAAGATTAATAAGTGATTAACTCGTTAATCTTACATCGGGTTTCTGAGATCAGTAGGTGATTAACTTGCTGATCTCTGTGGTATCACAATGGGCCCTTGCGGCCTAAGTGTGTTAGGCAATGTACTCATTGACTGACAGCCACTTCCACCTAACCTAACCTAACCTATCGCTAAGATAGCAAGACTGAATAAACGCTCTTGGCTCATAGAAGGTCGCAAATAATTTTAAATTAGTTTTAGTTTGCTAAATCTCACAGCTTGCGGATGAAGTGGGAAGCGTAGAGTAAATTCGCAAGGCAGTACCTACAAATATTTGAAAAAGCATCCTGCAAATCATGCTTTTTCTATGTCAAAAAATAAAAGCGGAGTTTGTCCTTTAAAAACGAGTTCCGTTTTTAATTTCTTATATGGTTCGATCAAGCACCATCATTATTTGTTGAACAGGTTGGAGTGTTTGTAATTCGTTTTCACATATCTCATCGAAATGTTTTTCATGTTACGGAATTAAAATTTCTTGCAAAATAGGGTCAACACCACTGTTTTCAGCAACTTTTCAAGCCTCATTTATCCAATAATTCATTGGATTTAGTGCAAATTATTTAATAGGGCATTGACAGCAACATGTTTCGCAGACCATCTCGTCTGACTACCTCCTTACAAATTTTTTCATAATGTCCCAATTAGTTCACTTAGTAGTGGAGCCAACAAAAAAGCAATATTCTTTTTAAACCAGTCCAAAAGAATTTATAGCTTCCTGACATGATGAGGCAGAATGAAGACCTACAAGATTTAAGGAGTGAGTCAAACACGATACGAACTCAGCCAGTTCATTTCTTTCTGTAATCCTGTCGTGTACTCCTTTATGGATGCTGGCCATATTAGACCCATTAACCATTATCATAAGATTTGCCACGACATTGTCCAATATCTAAATCATCAACATGGAATCAGACTGTGAAAAATCATGATCCTTTTGATCTTGCCCGAGAACATGCGAAAAACATCCGCTATTTCAATATCAACTTCGGAAGATGCAGCAGATACTGGCGAATCACCCCCTTGCGAAGCAAATTTTTCGTATTATTTGCATCCTATCTTCCACTCCCGATAGCTTTTTTCTTATCGCGCTCATAATTTATTACAAACTTTGAATGAAAATATTCAATTTCACTGATGAAACATAAAAAAATATTTTTAAAGTGAATCGACCGGAAAATGAGATCATGGCATGGAATAATAAAATTTTCAACTCAACGCGAAGTAGTTTTACTCTAAGATTCGACTACAATTTCACTAACACCACAATTTACGAGCGGAGAAATGATATTGATCTTTTAGGTGTAACTAGAACAAGACTTAACTTAACTTAACTTCCTTTTTCAATCCTTCAACCCCTACCGTATTACAATTGGTCAAATAGTTTTAACGATACCGTTATCTTTTCCGATCCGTCTTGCATTCGCTATGACCATAAATAACTCACTAGGTCAATCGTTTAATGTTTTTCCCATGGTCAATTATATGTGGCATGTTCACGAGTCGGAAAATCATCTGCGTTATTTGTTCTCGCACTTGATAATAAGATGAAAAATATTGTCTATCACACGGTGCTTTAGTGAAAAGTGCAACCCATGCACCAAAACAAATAGCTAATAAAGAATCATTAAAATACTTGATTTTTTTGAATATATTGACCTGAAGAAAAAATTTCAATTAAAAAAATCAAAACTCTACTCATTTATTGCCCAAAGGCAGAACAAAGTTTGTCGGGCCAGCTAATAGGAAAATAAAAGACATTTTGTGACTTTTGTCGATGATATCTAAGAAACCTTGCAAGATAGAAAAAAATCTAATTATTTTTATTTATTTCATTTATCTACAAGCAATTTTACAGCTAACAGATATAGTAGGTACTGCAAGAACAAATAATTAAAATATAGAAAAGATCAATAAATCAGTCTTAAATTTACTTCGACTAAGGATTGAAAAATCAACTTCTGAAGGCAACTCATTGAAATCAGTTATACATCTTGATAACGTTTCATAACATCCAAAAATTGTTCATGTATTTTTGGAAATAGGAAAATTCTCGTTCTCGTGGACCTGGCAGGTACATGAATAGGTAACAGAGCAAGGCGTGTTGGACACTTTATGTGGTAGCATAGTAAGTCTCTTATGAGCATTACATCATGCATTTTTCCTCTTAATTCTAATGATTAAATTCCAAGCAATAAGCACCTAGCATTTTAATCAGGACAAAAACCCCAGCTCATTTTGTTGAAAACGTATTTTGTAAATCTTCTTTGAACCGATTCTACCCTGTCAGAATTAACTTTAAACGCGGGACTCCAGATAACATCAGCGTATTCCAAAAGCGATCTGACAAAAGATGTATACAAAGTTAATAAATCAAAAGGATCTCGAAAATCTTTGCCATTTAGTTTTATGTGTCCAACTAACGAGTTAGCTTTTGGTACTAAGAAATTAATGTGGTTTTTAAAATTTAGTGAGGCATCAAGAATAACAACTAAGTCCTTAATGTTTGAGACACGATCATTAGATTCAATTGTGTAATCGAACCGAATACTGGTACATATTCAAGTAAATGATATAATGTTACACTTCTTATTATTAAGTTTCAAGCAATTTTCGTGACACCAGTGCAGTGTGAGAAAGAATCAAGAATCAATTGACAATCACATAACCTGTTAATTGTTAAGAATAGCTTGAGATCGTCCGCATATAACAAACACCTAGATCCTAGAATATTTGAATGCAGATACAATGTCATTGATAAAAATTATGAAGAACAATGGACCGAGGTGGCTACCTTGGGGTTCACCCGATGTACACTGAATTTCCCTTGAAAAAGAGTTTTCAATTTTAGCCTGTCGCTTTTTGCAATATCCAACGAAGGAGTTGAGAATGAAACCCAAACATCTCAAGCTTAGCAAGGAGCATTTGGTGGTTTACACTTTACAGAATCGAACGCCTTAAGTCCGTGTATACCGCGTCGAATCAAAAACCACTTTCCGTAACATTAGTTACAAAAGAAGTTAACTACGCCAGATTTGATATAGTAGATCTACCAGATACAAAACCATACTCTATTTCCGATAAATATTGGCTTATTTTCCAGGACACCTTCAAACCATTTGGGAATTGCAGAGAGTTTGCAAATACCTCTATAATTTTGAATATCACTTTTATAGCCTGATTAATGGATAGGATCCATTGTGTATTAAATTAACAGCATAATTCCCTAAAGTGTAAATTTTGGAGGCTGAACGAAAGCTCAACTGGCTATCCACTGAAGTTTTCTATCTACACTGGTAGTTCTGACCAAAGTACAGAACTTGGTCCTGGACATGATCTGGTGATGTATTTGATACCATCGTATTTCAATTCTGACCGCAACATCACAACTGATAATTTCCTTACGTCGCCGTTGCGTCGGTGGATCTGGCATTGAGGTTGCTGGATAAGAAGATCACCATTCTTTGCAGGATCCAGATAAACAAAAGAGATGTGCTTAAGCCTTTTGTAGCGAAGGAGGTTCTTGATGACCAGAATGAGCCTGTAAAGGTCAATAAAAAAGCAGTATCGTCAAGTACACTCATCAATCTTTGGATTTCTTGGAAAAACGGCAATCAAACAAGTGTTATTTTTTTATATATATATATATATATATATAATTAACGCACTCATCAAGAGGTTATGAATACGCTTAAAATGTTGTAAAAACACAGTGCGAGCATTTAAGAAAATGGGAGAGGATTTGAAAGGAGACACCGATGCACGTTGCTTTTGAATCTTTGTGTATCGTATTGCTATCAACACAACATAACTGTTAACTGTGAAAAAAAGCCAGCAAAGTTAACCTGCAATGATACCTTATTATACCCACAGCAAAAGTGGAGTCGATGTGATCCAAACGGTTTATTCTTGTGCAAGTCAATCAAAACGCTGGCTGGTGGTTGTATTCTACAAACTACTGGTCATAGCAGCCCTAGCAACTCTCATCATTTTTCCACACTTCAATCCGCGCAGAAAAAAACAAAATTTTTTTCAGGAGTGATTAACTCATCGAACTAGCGGAGGAACTGGTTGAGTCAGAATTGAATAACCGTTCACAACCTGCAATACAATCTGTCATTGGAAAATCTGCATTGGCTGCTCTCTGTATTTTGGGGAGAGTTCAGGAAGTACTACCAGCAGTCCCCGAAAGGATCTCTTGTAAAAGGAGCAGATGTCACCTTTGCCCAAGAGCAGACGACAAGAAAAGCAGAACCACCTGCGATGGATGTGGCAGATGTTGTTGCCTTTTCCGCACTAGAACCTTATGTGTAAAATGTCTCACAGAACTGCCAATAACTTCAAATTAAATCCTTTCTAAACTTAAAATATGTTACTTTTATAATAAAATTATATAAGAAAAATTATGATTTTGTACAGAATTTCCGCACCCAGGTCGGGTGGATGGGTTTTTTTCACAAAAAAATCACAGAAAAATCAGTAAACATCTGGTTATCTTTTTAACGTAAAAAATGAATCAAAAATTGATTTTGTTCACTGAGTATAAATTCCAAATAATAAAAAATGAAAAACCAAAGAATTTATGAGTGTTCAAATGGACCCCAGGTTGTAAAGGAGGGTTAATAAATGGAACCACTTTTCATTGATTTCATGCTTTGATGAGAATAACTTTAACTATCTCTCTAAAACAACTCTGAATGAGGTGACATGCCAAGCCACCATTCTAGTTTCATCGATCTCCTTTCCAAACAAATTATAACATCAATGCGTTCATGATTTTATTTACCCATCAGTCAAGAGCTTAAGTACCTACTGCTTGTAGTATGTTGAAGAACGCAAGGGAAAAATTTTTCTCTTGGAATATACGTCAAGCCTTTCTGCAAATAACAACGATGTCAGAGAACTCGAATTCTGAAAATGTTTATGAAGTGATGGGAGCTATTCGCTCAAAACACGTACAAACATCGTGTGCTGTCCAGGTTTTTTTCACTAAAAGTAAACAAAAAACAGAAATTTTTTCAATTTGCTTTCAAAAATATTAAACTTCTTGCTTCATTTGATCTCCGCCCTCCTTTCCCTATGTCTATGTTGTGGATGTGGTTTACATCTCTCTAAAGTTTAAATGCTTTGTCTGAAAGTTATGATTTGCGTACCAAAACATGAAAAGAAAAGAGTAGGTTGGTAGGAATGTATAGGGATATCTCCTCTCCTTCTCGAATAGATTTTTATTTAACACAAATCTCCATTCCCCATTCTGTGTCCCGCATCGTCATCTCATTTACCTATACCTATACTATTTGCATTTAAAGAAGAAAAAGTGAAAAGAAAAGAAGGAACAATTTCTGTAATATAAAACTTGAAAGCGAAAGCTGCAAACATTGGAAAATGTGTTTTCTGCACTAACAGCAAATAAAAGGGAATACATCATTTCCACTCCTAATCATGCGAAAGCATTCTCTCACATGAACGATCAAAAGAAAATTCCTCAATTCTCAGTGTCAATAAAAAAAAAGTACTTGTGCCTGCCGCCATGTCCTTTGGTTGTCCTTCGACAGTCGACACCCTGCCATCAGTTCAGTACCTAAAACATCATAGTCGTTCTTTTTTTCTATACAATATTCCCAAGGGACACATGTAAATTGATTGAATTCGAGTCGGCTCAACTGTTTTTATATATATACCTATGTGTGTATGTGGGTGTGTGTGGATGGATCTGAAGGTTATCCTTTCTATTTTCAAATAGAGCAGAAAAGCATTTCTTTCAAAAATGTTTTTTTCCATCACAAGGTGCTCCTTCCAACGACACTTGTCTGTATATGTATAACACCATCAACACTAGCTATATAGCTAGAATCGAGCTAGGCGCTTTTCTTCAATAGTATGAAAGGTGGATTATGTTTTCATTTTTTTTATATTTACAAAATAAATCAAAATGTATCAAAAATAATTAGCTCAACGTAGTAGCTTTAGCCATGAGCCTTTTTCGAACCATATTCGAAGGTATTTCCAAAGAGGGTTTATGTCTAATTGGTGTCTGTACCTCCCGGGTGGCCAATAATGTTTGACTGAAGGCGTTTTTAGCCCTGAGATCAAGAAGATGAGTGTTCCAGAATATTTCTGTCAAATTTGAGATGGGTTGGCTTTGTTGTATCCTTGCTTACGTACAGATGGAAAACGAGACACCAATGCGGCGATAAAGGAGTGAAGAGAAATTCGAACATTTTACAAATTATTGGGTTGGTGAAGATAATCAACTACTTATCAAATAAAAGTTTAATTTTTTGAACTCAATGAAAGTTACAATAGCAACGCTGTTTTTAGTTGTCTTAGATTAGATTCCACTTTTTTATTATTATCAAAATTTAGTTATACAGCGAGCAATGAGAATTGCCACACCGAAGCGAAAAAAAAACATGAATCGTTTTCTTAACTATGTACATTCGCGACGGGAAAAATGAAGCCCACATCCTTTCTGCATCCCAACTGCAACTACGAGCTCCTCGAAAGAAGAAGTCAGTCAATGCTCTAGGAATTCGTCCACCAAAGATGCGCTATATTGACATGACGAATAACATTAGTGATAACTGAATAATTTTTTCACCTCCATGTCATTGAGCAAGTCTTCAATTTGATTTTGTGTTAGCGTACTACTTCCAAAGCATTTCTTCTTATTTCCTTAAGAATTGGACATTTTCCCATAAAGTGGAATATATCCTCTCTTTCTTCCATATTACATAAAAACCAAATTATGGGTAAGTCTTCCCTATGTGGCACGAAGTTAAGTTGAATAAGTTCTCCTCGCAGCTTTTAACAGCATCGATATTTTGCCGTCTGTAGAATAGTTCTTTTCTTCCAAATTGTGGTTTAACTTAGAGTAAAGTTGTCTGTATAAGAATCCAGTTGCATCATTCATATATTTCTCTCTATGATTTATATCTGCCACAGAAATAAGTTGATAGAGAGAGACTTTGATTGCATCTTTCTAGCTAACTCCATCCAATTACAAGCTCTGTAATTGACTATTGTCTCATATAGGTAGCAAATGGACAGAATTTATTACGGATATAAAAATTGAAAGTGTATTGTATCCCGATCACTTACCGATGGTCTTGACTTTCGAGAATTCTGAAATGGAAGCTGGAGAAACGAGAGCAATCAATAGTTCCCCTAAATTAAAATGGAAACAAACAAAAGCAGTTAACTACCAGACAAGGCTGGAAGAAGGACTAAATGAACAAGTAAATTTTGACCTTGGTCTGCTGGATCAAATTGTCAAAGCTTCTTACCTAACTGTGACTCCAAATGCTCACACGCGGAAAAATTATTCTAGACTTTAGGCTTATATTGAGTGTGTTAAAGCAAGAGAAAAATCGTTCGGTTGGCTGAAAGCCTACAGGTATGCAATTGATAGCTTTTTTAAAAATCAATACTTATTATCCAACAGTTTTTACAAAACAATATGTAAAAGAAAAATCAAATCTTACAGTAACAACTCACCAAAAGCACTGATTTGCATATTGTCTTCCAAAAAAAATTCCGTAGTCAACACATTCGAGGAGAAAATTCACAAATGGTTTTTTGTTAGAATAATTTAACTTTAACTTCGATTTTAACATTTAGTAAGCACTTATCAAATATACATATTGTAACGTGCGCTAAGTTCGCAAAATAAAACTTCACCTTTCAATTTATTTCTATCACTTTTATTCAGTATCTATACTTAATTCGATCTCAATTCGACTTTTGCACTATCACTTGTATACAACAATTTACTCTTTACTTTATCACTCTATAAACATAACTGCCATCTGGTTGCCTCGGGCGGCCTATTTATATCGAATGACCTTTCATCTAGAACTCTCCAGTAGTTTCCACATTGTCTCCACTCTCCACTTTCAAACATTTTTCCTTCTGGTATTCTACACTTACACTAGTGCTGCCACTTGTGTTTCTATTTGAACGTTTTCGATTGGGAAATTGGTATTCAAAGTTGGGTTCGCGTTACACTGCCCCCTCCTTAAGATTGTTCGTCCCGAATAATTCCATCTGCAGCCTCGCCACTATATCGATGCAGCCGGTCACAATGAACTACTTTTAACTTGCCTCTTAGCCCTATTTGGATGCGGTAAACCACGTCGTTAATCCTCGTGACAACAGTATAAGGGACTTCCCAGTTCCGCTCAAGTTTCGGTAACAATCCCTTTTGACGATGCGGATTATAAAGCCATACACGATCTCCTGCTTGGAATCCTGCCGTTGTCACTTTTGTGTCGTACCGTGTCTTCATCCGGTCGCTGTAGGTTTTCATCCGTCACCCTTGTTCTTTTATGGATGTCAGCGAGTCTCTCCTTGAGGTCGTCCACATACTAGTTCGTGTCCTGTGGCTCCTCTGTGGGGCATCCAAATTTAAGTTCGCTGGACAGCCGCATGGTTTTCCCGAACAGGATGTCAGATGGTGTTTGTCCTGTCGAGCTATGTACTGCACTTTTATAGGCCATCAGGAATAGCGGTACGTGCCTATCCCAGTCTCTTTGGTAGTCGCCTACGGCCTTGGTGAGGTGTTCCTTCAAGGTCCGGTTGAATCTTTCAACCATCCCATCAGACTGTGGATGAAGAGGTGTGGTTCTAGTTTTCTTAATGCCAAGTAGTCCGCACACTCTTTGGAAGATGTTTGACTCAAAGTTCCTCCCTTGGTCGGTATGGAGTTCCATAGGCACTCCCAACCTACTCACCCAGTTAAACACAATCTGGTCGACCACCGTTTTGGCTTCTTGATTTGGGATGGCATACGCCTCAGGCCACTTGCTAAAATAGTCCATTACAACCAGAATGTACTTGTTTCCAGCGTTGGTCTCTGGAAAAGGCCCAGCCACATCTACTGCAATCCTCTCAAAAGGCAATCCAACGTTGTACTGATGCATTTTACCTTGAATCTTCCTACCCGGTCCTTTGGTTGCAGCACACTTGTCACATGTTCGGCACCACTTCTCCACGTCATCTCTAGCATGTAACCAGTAAAACCGATGTCGCACCTTCTCCAGTGTTTTGTTTACTCCGAGGTGGCCTCCAGAAGGTCTGTCGTGCATCTCCCGAAGAACTTCACTGACTTTCGATTGCGGTAGGATCAGCTGCATCACATATGACTTACCGTCAGTGGATTCCCATCTTCGCCTGAGGACACCTTCTTGCACATATAGTGAATCCCACTTTGCCCAATAGGCTTTGAGAACGGTTTCTTTTCATTTTCTTTCCATGCGAGAATGGGTTCGATATCTGGATCCTCCTGTTGAGCAGTCTTCACTTCCTCATTGCTCCATCCGCATATTGGGTCAGCTCTTAGTCGCTGAGCGGTAATATTTTCTTTGTCTTCTTGCCGCCTACAATAATGCTTGCAATCCATTTTGCAAGGTCTTCGGGATAATGCGTCGGCGTTTGAGTGCAACTTTCCTCTGCGGTGTTGAATCTGGTAATCATAAGTCTGCAGTATTTCTATCCACCTTGCGACCTGCCCTTCTGGATTTTGGAAGTTCAACAGCCAGTTCAGACCACCATGGTCTGTCCGAAGAAGGAATTTCTGTCCATAGATGTACTTATGGAAGTGCTTTGTTGCCAAGATAAGAGCTAGCACTTCCCTTCTGGTCACGCAGTAGTTTCTTTCGAGCTTTGAAAGGACCTTGCTGTAATATGCCACCACTTTCTCTTCGCCATCATGGAGTTGGGATAGTACCGCCCCGATTCCAACGTTGCTTGCATCTGCGTCGATGATGAATGTTTTGCCAGGTGTTGGATGTGCCAGCACTGGAGCGTTACAGAGGCGGTATTTGAGTTCCTGGAAAGATTTCTCACACTCACCTGACCATTTAAACTGCTTCCCTTTTTCGGTGAGCTGATGCAAACTCTTTGCAACTCCAGCAAAGTACTTAACAAAACGTCGGTAATATGTGGCAAGACCAAGAAAGCTTCGAAGTTGATGTTTGTCCTATGGTGTTGGCCAATTTTTGACGGAGTCAACTTTTTCAGGATCAATCTTCACTCCTTGGGAAGAGATGATGTGTCCCAAATACTTAACTTCTTAAAAAGTGCACATTTTTCCGGATTCAGTTTAAGGTTAGCCTCTCGAAGTATCTGAAACACGGCTTTTAGGTTCTTGCAATGTTGGTCAAATGTTTTCCCGTAAACAATCACATCGTCAAAATAGACTAGGCAAGCTTTCCACGTCGGTCCTTAAAGAACGCACTCCATCAAACGCTCGAATGTTGCCGGAGCGTTGCATAGCCCAAACGGCATAACTTTGAACTGCCAGAGCCCATTACCTGTAGAAAACGCAGTCTTTTCTCGATCATCAGGGTGGATGTCAACTTGCCAATATCCACTCTTCAAGTCCTGCGTCGAGAACCACTGGGCTCCCTCCATGGCATCCAGGGTAGCACTGATCCTCGGCAGGGAATAGCTGTCCTTCTTAGTCACATCGTTCAGCCTTCGGTAGTCCACACAAAAACGAGTGCTTCCGTCTTTCTTTTTCACTAGAACCACTGGTGACGCCCAAGGACTTTTGGAATTTTCGATAAGACCGTCCTTCTTCATTGTTGTTATCATTTCCTCAACCTCACCTTGTTTGGCCAATGGAAGGCGTCTTGCGGGTTGACGAATCGGTCTTGCATCTCCTGTGTTGATGCGATGCTGCACCAATTGTGTCCTACCATATTATCCCTTTGCCGATGCGAAGATGTCAGTGTACTCTTGTAGGTGATTTTCAGCCATCCTCGTTTGTTGGTGATCAAGGTTGGATGAATTCAGGATTCTAGCTTTGATGGTTTTGAGCTCCTCCGGAGTTATAGCTTTTCTCGGGGCTTCATCAGTGATCTTCGTAATTGCTGCAACGGATTCGCAACGTCCAACAACTTCTCCTTTCTTCAACCTTACATCGTACGGTCTGGTGTTCAGTAATCGTACGGGAACCATTTTGTCTTTCGGTGCTACCAGTGCTTTCCCAATGATGACGCTTTGGGAGGAACACTCTAGGTCTGGTTTCACCATGAGGTATCGAAGGCTTTCAAACTCACCTTCCAGTTTTGTCCAAACGAACACTTCAGAAGAAGGAGGCAGAACCAGATCTTCCGTGATGACAGTTCTCAGTGTCGACATACTTTCGTTCGAATAGGTCATTGGAAGTTCCTTATTTTGGTATTTCAAAACCTGATTACCGATGTCTAAAATAACTCCGTGCTGTTTCATAAGATCGATTCCAATGATGCACTCGTCACATATATCTGCCACCAGGATTTGATGAGTAAACACTAGATCGGCCAGTCGAATTTTAAGACTCACTTCTCCATATACTCTTGCTGCTTCTCCCGTTGCGGTTCTTAGACGGTAGCTATTGGTGTTATGAAGCCACGTCATCTTTACCAGGTCTCGGCGTACTATGGATGCTGTGGCGCCGGTGTCGATGGTAGCCACATGTGTGTTCCCGTTAATAGTAGTCTCCACAGTCAGATTTTGTTGTCTCGTTTGGTCTGGGAGACCTGGATGGTGGTTTTGGGGTCATCAATACAAGAAACCAGCCTCTGCCCCTCGAAGTTGGTGCTTACTCGTTTCCCTGATGGGAAACGGATTGATAAGCAACGCTGGTGTTGTTGTTACCTTGCTCTGGGTTGGATCTCTTGCTTCCACAATGTTGACAAGCGGCTTTATTTGGTGACAGTCGGCGTTGACGCTGTAAGTGCCCGGTTTTGTTGCAGTTCCAACATCTTGCAAGTCCGCTCCGCTGGTTCTTTTGTATTTCAGCTCTTTGGCACGAGCATTCTTCGACTATGGCCTCTCTAAGTAGATGTACTCCCTGAGAAGCCTGTTCTGTTGCTTCAAATATCAATGCGAATGCTAAAGTTTCAGAAAGAGTACGTGTTCTAGCAGTTCGCACAGACCTCTGAAGATGTATATCGGAAATGGCACGAACGAAGGACTCAACAGCAAGCTGGTTGATCCGGGTATGCCAGGTGAACCAGTCTTTCGACGTCTGCTTGGAGCTGCTGTAGACTTTCACCCCTTTTCTGGACTCCGTTATTGAGTTGGACTCGGAAGACTTCTTTCAAGTGGCTATCTTCAAAGCGTTTATCTATAACTGCCACGAGAGAACTGAAATCGCCGCTCTTACCAGCTGGAACTGTTTGAAGTAATTCAGCTGCTGGTCCTCTAAGAGCAAGAGTCAGTGCAATGTACTTGTCTTCGTCATCCTAGCCATTTGTTGTCGCGGCTGCCTCAAATTGTCTCTTGTTGACTGGCCAAGAAGACTGTCCATCAAATGTTGAGGGTTACATCTACATCTGTATCTCCTTTTTCTCTGCAAACTCCCCAGCAGACTCTCGAATTTTTATTTTCCGGATCTGGTCCAATTCCTTGGTCAGAACAGAGAACTGTTTATCACATCGGGTTTCTACGATTTCGAAACGATTCTCTGCAACAGAAAGCTGTTTCTCCACACTTTCAACGCGTTCGTCTAGGGCACATACATTTTTCTCAATGTTACCCAATTTACCTTCTAGAATGTTTTTCTGACCTTCCAAAACATTCTGTTGCGCCTCAAGTCTTTCGAGAATATTCTGTTGTTCCTTCTTCCAGTTGTCCGAGAACATTCTGCTGTTCCTTCTTTTGCTCGTTTCGTTGTGCTTCAAGTTGTTCGAGAACATTCTGCTGTTCCTTCTCTTGCTCATTTCGTTGTTCTAACAAAAGTTTCATCATACTAGAAAAATCTACATTTTCACTTACTTCCTCTTCTTCCACTTCTAAAGTGTTTACGTCTTTCCCTTGCTGTTCCAAATAGTTACGCAAGCGCAGGACGAGCTCATTTTTCGATCCCACTCTAGAAAGATTTCGCTTACCTAACTCACTTTTAAGCTCAATGCAGTTGAGCTCTTCTAACAACTTACCCATTTTCACTGTATATAATTATTATTTTTCTTTTTACTTTTTTTTACACTTTACTAGTCAAATAAGTTTTATTTACACTTCTGACACCAATGTAACGTGTGCTTAGTTCGCAAAATAAAACTTCACCTTTCAATTTATTTCTATCACTTTTATTCAGTATCTATACTTAATTCGATCTCAATTCGACTTTTGCACTATCACTTGTATACAACAATTTACTCTTAACTTTATCACTCTATAATCATAACTGCCATCTGGTTGCCTCGGGCGGCCTATTTATATCGAATGACATTTCATCTAGAACTCTCCAGTAGTTTCCACATTGTCTCCACTCTCCACTGTCAAACATTTTTTCTTCTGGTATATTTCTACACTCACACTAGTGCTGCCACTTATGTTTCCATTTGAAAGTTTTCGATTGGGAAATTGGTATTAAATGTTGGGTTCGCGTTACAATATGTACGTATATATCAAACAAATTACATAAAAGAAACTGCATTAAATTTGTTTTATCATATCACTTCATTGGTGAAGAAAAGAAAACACAACACTGATCGACTTTTCATCGAGCAATTGAAATCATTTCCTTGCCCACAGACATGATTTTCTTCAAAAAAGTATTCCCACCGAAAAACACATTTTACTACAATGAAATTGTCTAGAAATACAAAGACACTTACTTTGATCATTTAAAACAAGGTTGCAATCAATTTAAGTTAACCCCGTAAAAAATTGAAAACACAAAAAAACTAGAGGGTCAATGATCTAAACGCAACTAACTAATTTTCAGATTGCAGCAGGCACGTGTCTGCATATCGGGAATATACCGTATTTTCAAATTATGTCATGACATACCTCAATGAAAGAGTAGTTTTTGAAAAATTAAGTGTGTTTACTACTAAACGTTCACAATTACAACCCTTGACCCAAAGTATTAAGAAACTGTATGATGGAAAAGCGGAGCTGATGGACACCAACGCTTGGGTGTTTTTTCAAGGCAAACTGATGAAAAGTTGTGGCAGGGGAAGAGATTATCTTAGAGTTTAAAATTGGCGACAAATATTATTCCCATCCGAGAAAGTCGGTAAGGTTTTAATTAAAACCAAGAGAAGGGAAGGCTGAATCTTGGCATCTTTCATGAAAAATCTTCAATTGTAGACAGACAATCAGAAGTTGGTTGAGCCATCCTTGAGACAATCGACTTCAATCACAAGTTTACTATATTTTGCATGGTCGCAATACCCATACTGGTAGGTACTTCTTCTCCGTTTTATTTCAACGGGAATGAAATCCTATTTTACAAATATCAGCTATTCAGTTTCAAACCAACACTCGGATTACATTATTGGAAGAAAAATCAACGAAAAGAATTGTACGTCTCATTTCATTTCAGAATGTTCTCGTCCAATACTTGCATCATAAAATTTTTTTTCCTCAAGTAAACAATAGGCGAAACGCCCTTTTAACATACTTTTCTTAAGCCTCTTAAGATATTAACAATTCAGGCTACTGACAGGACAAGCAATTCAACCCTAGCCATCAAACCATCAACCCTTAAAAGATACAGATACAAAGTGTAGGTCGGGTATTTTGTGTTGACAATTCCTTGCATATTTCTCTTATGATAACGAAAGTTTAAATTCATACAACATTTTTGGGACGACACAAAAAACTGCTCCAAGACATTATAAGTTCCATAATCAACCGTATGGACAGTAAACATATGCCAGAGGAGTCGAATAAAGTCATCACCCATAAGCAAAAACAACCCTCCCAGCTCCCACTTCGCTATAGAATCTCCTCCAACCCCTCATTTACACTCCAATCTCTCAGAAAAGTGTCTGTTCTTTCTGTGCATTCATTCTATCCAATCCCCCTAGTTAAAATGATTTTCTATTTGCTGGATAAAGAAGTCCTTTCAATATGCCGAACGTCTGCTGACTTTTGACTAAATGATGTGGCTGCCGGTGCTTGTTTGCTGTCCGGTCGGCACTTTTCCGACACAAGAAGCAACCCTCTTCCAACAAAGATGACATTTTAAATTTTTGATGTGGTGATTTTATTAAGGACTGGAATTGGTTCTTGGTCCTTTGATGGATACCAAGGTGTTGACAGGACTTCGTTAAAATTGATTATGCCCATATAGGCATTAACTTTGATGATAACATTTCTTTGAATATCTTTATTTGAGCTAAGGGAGGGAAAATAAGAGAACCAAAGGCGGCAACATCATTGAAAGCGACTGGTTTTCTAATTAATGATGAAATGGGCAAAAAAGGGTTTTAACAAAATGAAGTTGTGTTTTTGAGGTTGATAGACGGGCTTGATGAACAGAAGGTTAAACTGAACGAAGGTATTTGAATATCGAAAGGTGACCATATAACAAGGTGATTGATTCTGTTTGAACGGAGCGTGCGTAGGGAGACCATGCATGGCGTAATAGCCCACAAGTTCACTTTCTGAGGAGGCTTTTGAGGTATTTATTGAATGGTGATGACATCAAGATTTGATAGATAGGGCTTATTATAGAGTATAGCTACTACGATGAATCACTTTGAAGAAGGGCTCGGTAGAAAAAGCGTAATGAAGTGTAGATATATTTCTCGCAGGTGCATAGCAGGAATATGTTTTGTTTATCTGCATGTGCGAAACACCTTTACTAAGAGGGGGAAACTAGGGAGGTATTTTTGTATGTACATGCAACAAGGGAATGTAAATTTAGTAAAAGAATTATAGTAAGGAGTAGGGTTCGAACCTAAGCTATGAAAAATTTCGGATCAAATTTAAAAAAAAAAGTAAAGTAAATTCAAAATTTCCTGAGTAAATTTGAAACAAAACGAAAATCTTTCCTTTTTCTTAAAAAAAAAAATGGCTACGTAAGAAAAATGTGAGCCATTTTAAGGCTTCCTGTTACATTCAAAGTTAGCTGCTTCCCCATATGAACTTTTGACAAAGAGTCAGTATTATAGCTCGTTCGAACCTAAGCTATGAAAAATTTCGGATCAAATTAAAAAAAAAAAAGTAAAGTAAATTCAAAATTTCCTGAGTAAATTTGAAACAAATCGAAAATCTTTCCTTTTTCTTAAAAAAAAAATGGCTACGTAAGAAAATGTGAGCCATTTTAAGGCTTCCTGTTACATTCAAAGTTAGCT
This sequence comes from Melanostoma mellinum, assembly GCA_914767635.1. Taxonomy (NCBI): domain Eukaryota; kingdom Metazoa; phylum Arthropoda; class Insecta; order Diptera; family Syrphidae; genus Melanostoma; species Melanostoma mellinum. Next base: position 71,378,274 of record OU612058.1, on the reverse strand, counting down.
GCTTCCCCATATGAACTTTTGACAAAGAGTCAGTATTATAGCTCGTTTTAACCCGTTTACCAAACACTGGGTCCAGTGAACCCGCTCCGACTTTGAATGGGTATACCGTACACCCATCACATTCAAATGCTAATCTCAGCTTTGCCTGTTGTAGTCTTAGGGTACTAGAATAGGCTTGTATAGTTTACACATCCCGCCAAAACGTTAAGTAGCAGCCAGGCTTCACTCTGCGCAGCAATTTATTTTTTTTTTTTGGGTCCGCTTTTTTTTAACGAACCCTTACAAAAGTATTTTTATCGTAAAATATAGCATTCAATACGCTTAATGTTAAGATTTTAAGCTAAAAATATTCAAAACTCAAAAAGGTACAAGACTGAAAAAAAATCCAATTTTCCTAATTTTATTTTACGATTTTCTTAGATGTTTTTAAAATTTAAATTCACAATTAATATAATGCAGTTTTCTCTTTGATAATGTTTGAATTGTATGTAAAAAAAAAAAAAATAAGAAGTGATTTCATGCACAAATAAAAGAGCTGTTGACATTTTTTTGACTTTTTTTTCGGGTGCAATGGACCCATGTGTGTGGTTTACATGGTTTTTCGGAAGTGTGTGGTTAACGGGTTAACGAAGTAAGTCGTTCTGCGACGTAATACTCAGCAAAAAAACGCTAATGGTTGTTATTTGTCGAACAAAACTTTGGCCAAAATCAAGTCGATTTAGATACGACCTACCGTAACATAAGCTAGACTGATTCAGCTTAAAAAAAACTTAGGTCCCTATTATGAGTAGCGAATCGATCGTTCGACTGAAAGCGAACGTTTTAAAGAAACTCATTTATTGTATTTGTATTTGTATTTGTATTTATTTATTTAGAACTTAATATTAAGATTTACATCTTTTAGATAATTAAGCCTTGATTTGGATGGATTTTATGATAACTAATTCAAAATTAAAACAAGTTGTACATACAAAATTTCAAATTTTATATCTTAGATAAAGTACGACTAAAATTAAAATGAATTTAAAAAAGAGAAAAGAGAATAGAATTTACATATTTTTGTATATATATATATAAAAAGTAAATAAATAATTAAAGAGAAATAATTAGAAGCAATTTTATTTTATAAAAACAACATCCCCAAAACAAACACCTACCAAATAATGATACAGAGACTCAATCATGTTCATTAAAAAAAAAATAATAAACAGCTAATTTATGAATGCTTGCTAAAAAAAACTTCCATTTTAATGATTTGAACATAAAAAGGTTCAATTTTAATGATTTGAAACATAAAAGGTGAAATTAATGATTCGTTGATAAGTATTCAATTAATTTCTTTTGAAATATACTTATACTATCCGTTCTTCTTAATTCACGTGGGAGAGAATTCCAAAGGCGAGCAGCGTTAACAAAAAACTGTCGTTCGGTAGTAGGACAGGTAAAACTGGGAATTGAGATTTGGTTGGTTCTATTCGATGACAAAAACTGGATACAATTGTAGAGGTCGGGTGGCTGTTTAGTTTGGACAATTTTGAATAGCATTGTTAGTGTCTTAAATTTTAAAAGGTTAATACAACTAACACCATATAAAGTCGAAGAATAACTGGAGATATGAACATACCTATTTAGCCCAAAAACATATCGAGCAATATTGTTAAAAACGACGCTGATTTTCCTACGAGAAACGGAATCCATATTGCAAAAAATTTCGCAGCCATATGTTAGTATTGGGACTACTAATGTTTTAGCCAACATTTTTCTAGTTTCTATTGGTGTGAATTTTTTTGCAATAGATAATGTTCTTAAGGCTCCATATGCCTTTCCAACGGCTGAGTTTATGTGGTCGTTCCAGGTCAGAGTCCTATTAAAGTAAACTCCAAGGTTCCTAGCCGTATGAACAAACTCTACAGGAACATTATTTAACAATACAGCAGGAAAGTAAGTCAGGTCAAGTATTTTCCTAGAAATGACAAGGCACTTTGCTTTTAGTGGATTTAAAACCAGTCCACTTTCGTCTGACCATTTATATATTGCACTCAAATCTTCGTTGATGTTGCATACACAGTTTTCTATTAGACCTAACGATGAGCTTTGAAAATACTGGACATCATCGGCAAACATATGCACATCCCCATACTTTACAAGGGAAGGAATTTCATTAACATATGTTGAAAACAGAAGAGGCCCCAAAATCGACCCTTGAGGGACACCGCGCATTAATGGAAGAAAGTTGGAAATTTCAGTACCCGATACTACAGCCTGTTTCCTTCCTGTTAAATATGAAAAAATGAGTTTGACTGCTTCCGGAGCAAAATTAAAATTTTGCGAAAGCTTTCGACACAAGATCTCATGATCAATCGTATCAAATGCTTTGGAGTAGTCAAGAAGGACCAAGAACGTGACTTTATCATCATCCATAGCTCTCCTTACCTGCTCCACTACATCCAAGAGCGCAGTAGTAGTACTATGATGAGATCGAAAACCAGACTGCTTAGCCGATAAGAGACTATGAGTTATTAAGAAACGACTGATTTGCTTTTGCATCAATCTTTCAACGACTTTCGACAGGAATGGGAGAATGGATATAGGTCGAAATTCTGTTCCACTGCGGTTCTTTGGTATTGGGATAATTTTAGAAAGCTTCCATTGGGCTGGAAATGAACTCTTAGTAAAAATTGAGTTTATGGCGGTTGTGACAAATGGTAAAATAAGTGGCATTACTGCTTTAACAAAAGTAGTGTGCAGTTGATCGAATCAAATGGCGTTTGATTTTATTGAAATCAAACTTTCCACAACGTCTATGGGAGTAACAGCTTCGAAATTGAAAAAACGTGGGAGGATGGTTGGCGGTAGCTCCAACTCAACATTTGGTGGATTCGAAAATGTAGGCTGAGGGACGGATGAAATAAAAAGCTGGTTCAATACATTACAATCTGCGTCCAAATTGTGTGAATTTTGCTTACCAATTCCAACTTCTCGGAGATTCTTCCAGAGCTTTCGACCATTTTGCGAAATGTTTAAACGCCTTGAGAACCACCTCGTTTTTGCAGAATTTATTAGCTTTACGCAATTGTTTCGGAGCAGTTGGTATTGTTGGCGATCCTCGGCTATCCTGAAGCGTTTCCATTTTGCATATGCCTGGTTTCTTAGATTAATACAATTGCGGATCTCCACACTAAACCAAGGGTTATCCCCACAAATAATAATATCAGGGAATAAAACGCAGTTATCTTCTAAAAATGAGTTGATTGGAGTTAAATCAAGATAGGAGTAGGGTCTATACACAACTCCCAATAACAGTTTATCGTTGTTGCAGCTAATTTCGATGAATAAACACTGGAAGGAATAACTCGGCAAAGACGTATACTTTACCCTGCACCTCAAAGACTCTTTAACATACAGTGCAACACCACCACCAGTTCGATCAATTCTATCTGCTCTTAAAAGTGCATATCCTCTCATGGAATAAATTTTGTCATTCACATCGTTTTTAAACCATGTTTCAGAAATCGCAAAAACATCAACATCCGAACCCTCAAACAAATCCCGAAACTCATCAATTTTTCCAAACAAACTCTGTGCATTCAAATGACAAATTTTAAAACCTTGATTTTGGGAGTTTAAAATATTTAACATTGCTTTCGTGATATTAACGTTTTGCTCGCTGTTGGAAACAATAGAACTATAACTTTGGTCACCCATGATCATAATAATTTAAAACCCGGGATAAAACACGCAGACCAAGAAGAACGAAGGACTCAAATATAATGAATAAAAAGTATTTACTCGCGAAGTTTTCTGTAGGAATAGTGGCAGGGTTTGAAATTTGGGGTGGGAATAAAATTAAAATTGCTTGCATCATTATAAAAAAGAATAGAATAGAAAGAGAAAAAAATAAAATAATAAGATATATATATATACAAATAAATAGTAATTTTATAACAAAAATCAAAGAAAATGAATAATTATTAAAAGTTAAATGAAGAAATGAAAGAATATTGATAATTTAATAAAAAATTGAAAAGAATGAAATCAAGGCATAAAAAAATAAGCTCTTACTATTTAAAATACTCAGCGCTACATTATCGGTGCTGCTGCATTATCGACATGCTTTTTGACTCTGGCAATACTTTTGGGTGTTGATTCTTCGATGACATCTTTAAACAAATTCATCAATGTGTCAAAATCATTTATTATGACAGGATCACCATGCGTTTGTTGTTTTATGTATACCTTGCCCCGAATTGTAAACACAGTTGAGATTAGTTTTTGCTTTTTTAGATTGAGTGCGGTATTGAGAATCTTTTGATTATTTTTGGTGAGGCATTCGCGAACATAGATCGGACTTTGCGATTCTATTCCCACGTCGTGCAGTACAAGTTGTCGTTTATGTGTTCTTCGGTATTCGGCTATTTTTACGAGCAAGTGGTTTCTATCGTGCGATGAAAAAAGTTTAACGATTATTGGTGCTGTGTTGGACCTTCTGCTATGTCGAGTGCGAAACATGCTTCTAACTGCGGGTACCACAATCTCAAGAGAAAGGCAAAGGTGATTAAATATACTGCCTAAGTTTGGAAGTTCAGCAGGTATATTATCCAAAACAACGTCGGTCGAAATACTATTATTCTCCAATGTTTCAACTGCTTCTTTAACAAACGCAATTTCTGACTTCATGTAGTTCGTTGAGGCTGTGCTTTGCGTGACAGTTTGTGCTTTTGACTTGAGGATATCAATATCCGAGATAACAGAAGCAATGTTCTTATTCAGAGTTTCAATTTTACTGTGCATTTGTGTGTTTTGTTCTATCAAATTAACGTGTTCATCTTCAATTCGTGTTAATCGAGTGTTAAAGCTGTTCATATTAGTTTGAATCTCTCCAATTCGCTGATCAACATTGCATAAGGAAGAATCGATTTTAGATATTTTTGTTGATATGGTTGCGACATTGTCGTTTAGTTTTTTCAGTTGACATTGCATTTCCTTTAGTATATTTTTGGAGTTGGGACTAACAATTTGTGATCGAAGTCGAGGCAAGGGAGAATTCGAGGATGAATTTGACGTTCCTTGTCGCTTGAATTCGGCAACTTGTTGCTGATCCATTTCAGTTTTGTTTTTATTTGCAGACATTGCAGTTAATTTGTGAATATGTAAGTTTGTAGGTATTTATATTTTATTCGGATGAAAATTAATGCCAACTTTTAAACAAGATTACTATAAAAGTAATAATCAAACCAAGTAACGAAATAGTTAATGTGAAACCACGGCACTTTGTTCAATTTTACAGCGTATTTGCAATCGCGGAGGTACTTTATATCAGGAGGAAAAGTATTTTAAATAAGCAGGAAACTTAACACGACTTAGTTTGAATGTTTCATTCTCATGTCATGTTGGATTATAAAAATTAAACTTCGTCCATTCTCTTATCTGACATTACCTAAAACTTCAAAAAAAAAGTTTTCTACAAAGTTTTCGTTTCTACAACCTATAATACCGATATAAAAGAAGCTTGCAAAAAAATTCACTTCCAATCGAACGTTCGATTCGCTACTCATAATAGCAACCTTAATTTACCAAGGCTGCAGCCACCACTTTGCTTCGAAAATGAAGAAACATGGTCATACCGGCGTGGGTTGTATACACATCGGGCAATATTGTTATAAACAACATCAAGTTTACGGGTAGTTGCGTAGTCTAAGTCACCGAAAACTTCACATCCATAAAGTAGTACGGGAAGCTAAAAAACTTTTGCAGGTAGAAGCTTAGTTTTGTTAAGAATGATACTTTTTGTAACGTTTAGTGTACGGATACGGACTACGGAGGCATCCATAAACCTTATTCCTATTCCACTATTCAGATGGTCACTTCATGTCACGGTGCAATTAAAAAATATGCCCAGATTTGTAACAGAGCTTACGTAATCAGTTGGCGTGTTTTCAAACTTCAATGAAATTAAAGTCGATTCAGCGAGGACTTAACGAGAGATCGGCATAGCTTTTGACTTTACGGGACTTAGGATTAAAGCATTTCTCTTGAACAAACGTGAGATGAGTAGCAAATCTTCGTTCATTAAGGCAACTGCCTCATTTTTCGCCGACGATCAGCGGTCAACTGATCAGCAGCTGCACATCATCAGCATAAAGGTGGGTTTTGCAGTTTTTTAACAAGTGGGAGTTCGTTTATATATAGCGAGAAAAGAATTAGTCCAAGTATCGATCCCTGTGGCACACCGGTTAAAACATTCATCAAACTGGACGAGCGATCAATTGCAATGACACATTGTTGTGTCCTACTGAGATAAGAAAAGAATCAACTTACATGACTCGATGGAGAAACTATACAAATTTATCTTATTGATCAATATTGAATGGTTTACAGTGTCGAAAGCCTTCGAGACGTCCAATAGAGTTAGAAGTGATATTTGGTCGACATCCATTGCACTTCTTATTACATCAGAAACTAGAAGATGTGCAGCTCCGTTGCGGGTGGAGACCAGACTGCCTGGAACTCAACAGGTTGTTGGAGAACAGATATACCTACAGGTCTGCGAAAAAAAGAAAAAAAAATCAGAGCTGTTTTCATTATTTTGTGTGATTCTTATGTTTTAGTGTGTGCTGAACTCGCAAATAACTTTCAATTTGTCCTAGAACGTCACTTTTTCTCACAATTTTGGTGTCTATGTTAAACAAATTATCATCTTAAATTAAAACACAAAAAATTTTAAAAAAGAACAGACAGAATTATCAAAACTTATTTTTTTATTTAAAATACATTAATTAGTTAGCACTAAACACGTTTCTTTTTCCCAGTGAGACTCCTTTTGGTACATTTTCGCTTGTGAGAAGCAGCTGGAAGGTCTCTTTGAAGATTCCAGCAGAAATCTGCCACCATTGAGACGCTCCATCTTCCCTGGTATCTTTTTTCCATATGCTTAATATCTTGGTGAAATCGTTCACCTTGCTCTTCACTCACGTCTCCATTTCCTTAATTTACTGGAAAGTAGTCTTGGTGGGAATGAAGAAAATGTATTTTTAAACTGATTAAGCAACCTAAAGCTTGGAATGCTTTTAACATTCTTTTGACGATTTGATTGTAGTTAGGGTCTTTGTTATTGCCAAAAAATTTCGTTATGCCTTTGTTAAAGGCAATTCACCTTTGAGGATCTGTCATAGTTGTGATGAATAGTAATAGAACACACCTTTCTTCAACTTTGCCTCCGAGAGGATTGAAAACTTTGATATCAAGTATTTGAAGCAATTTCCATCTCTTGGAAGCGACTTTATAAATTACTTCATCAATCCCAGCTTTATGTGAAGCTTTGGTAGTAGAACTTTATGACGAGACACCAAAGTTTCTTGCAGGACATTCATTTCGCCAAAGTTAAGCTCCCTCGGTGGCCAACTCTTTTTGGTCCAGTGATTTGTTAGGTCTCTGCTGTCCATACACACAAAAAGCAAGGGAATTTGGTAAACCCAGATTGCTGTCCGAGCTCCATGCCCTAGATTTTGAAGTCACCACACACTTGCCAACCGTGGTTTTTATATTTTAATTTGCAAAGAATCAATTCCAAGTTCAAGGTTTCCTTGAGGTGTACGGAATGACCGACAGGAATGGAAGCATGGAAACCGCCGTTATGAAGTAAAACTGCTTTAAGGCTTCTTTTTGAAGAATCTATGAAAATACGCCACTCTGCTGGGTCGTATGCGATCTTAAATGTATCTATCAAACCTTCAATATTGGTACAATAAACCAACTCGTCCTCTTGGGCAAAGTTGGAAGCAAACTGCTTCGCATCATATCCAAGCCTGGAGGAAGACACTCCCGGCAAAAGTAAGTTCCTGCTTTTGAGCCTTGATCCAAGCAACTCAGCAGCATTTTTGGTAAGATTTAAGTCTCTTATCAAATCATTAAGGGAAAAACTATTTCGGACAGCACCATCTTCGTCAGAACTTGGAATCTCTTTCTTGGTAGCAGGGGCCTTGGGCACTGGTACTTCGGTCCCATGAGTGATGGGACGAATAGCTGATTGAAGATTGGGGTACTAATTGACTATTGAACCATGATCTATAAAACAATTACGAATTAACACGTACATAATTGTATCACGCCATTATCCGTGCAGTGTCGGGTTAGAATAGCACTGCAGCGCCTCCCCGCTTGTCGTAAAAGGCGACTAAAGGAACAATCATATCTAGACGACTAACATCAAAGTGATTCTAGCGACACACATACCACCTAAAAACTCTCCCCAAGTATGCATGCAGATCCCGGGGTTTACACGACTGGAGATCACCGGTGTAGTAAAAGGGAAATCAAACTCATTAAATGGAGCATGCATGTGTCGAAAAGGATGAAAGAAAATTTTTGAAAAATTTTGAGCATTATGGAAGTACTTACGAACATAAGAAGCACTACCCCGCCAGGCAGTTCCATTGCTATGCATGGAGCTGATCCTGGACCGAGCAGCAATGTTCGGGTCAGAGCTATACGGATTCAAGGGGCTAGCAAAGTAATGCGACGAGTTGGACGAAAATTTAGAGTCGCGAGTTGGAACGTTGGAAGTATGACTGGTAGAAGTCTCGAACTCGAAGAGATGATGAGAAGGAGGCGAGTGGACATCTTGTGTGTTCAGGAAACGAAATGGCGAAACACAGCAAACAAAGCCCGTTTCTTAGATGCAAAGACCAAGGCTTACAAGATGTTCTACTATGGAACGGAACAAGGTAGGAACGGAGTCGGTATCATCCTTGACCAAAGTTTATGTGACAGCGTGTTGACCATTTTGAAGTCCAGTGACCGTTTGATGTCTCTTAAATTGGTGATGGAAGGAAAGGTCTGGAATATTATCAGAGCATATGCTCCCCAAATAGGGTGTGAGCAGGAGGAAAAAGATGCATTCTGGCTTGATTTTCATAACCTACTTAAGAACATCCCAAAAGAAGAGTATTTGTTTGTTGGAGGAGATTTGAATGGACATGTCGGGAAGACAAACGAAGATTATGAAGACTGCCATGGAGGTTTGGGATTCGGCACCAGGAACACTCCTGGTGAAGATATTCTAAGTATGTGCAAGTCATACGGTCTAATCGTACTAAATACCATGTTCATCAAACAAGACCGACACCTTATCACTTACAGCAGTGGAGGAAATGAAACCCAGATTGATTACCATTTGGTAACCAATTACATGAAATCTCGGGTGAAAGACTGCAAAGTGATACTAGGAGAAGCTGCCGCTCAACAACACCGTCTTCTTTTAACAGAATTTTTTAAGGATGCGGTAAAGGAAGTCAAACAAACAAAGGCTCCTAGGAGAATCAAGTGGTACAATCTGGAGAAAACCAAAGGACAGCAATTCATTTCGTATATGCAAAGTCAGCTGTGTAATACCATCGACGCAGTTTCAAATGTAATAACGGCACAAAATATGTGGGATCGCCTACAACGAACCTGCTTAGAGAGAGCCAAATCACTGTTAGGAGTCTCAAAAGGACACCACCAACAAGCTAAAGAAACCTGGTGGTGGGATGATGAAGCTAAAGCAGTGATTAGAAAGAAGAAAGCAGCTTTCCAAGCTAGGTCGAAGTGCCCCTCAAGAAATACAAATGAAAAAGCGCGTTTCAAAATGGAATACAAGAGCTGCAGAAAAGAAGCGAAGAAAAAGTGCGCCCAACTTCAAGCAAAAAGCACGGAGGGCCTGTATCGAGAGCTGGAAGAGATTTCTGCCCCAGCTGCTGAAGCAAATCAGGCAATCCAAGAGCTAAGACAAAGCAACTTGAATAAGGGAGCAACCATTTTCAAAATAGCCGCGCAGAGAAGGAGAAATGCGCAGGAGATTCGTTCGCCGAAGTTCATCAATGATGCTCAAGGAGTGCTACTTGTGGATGACGACAAAATTCTTCACAGGTGGCGACAGTATTGTGATGATCTTTTGAATGAACAGTTTCCTCGGCGCCACTTTCCAACAGCTGCACCTAACTTTACGGAAGTATCCGACGTCACAGTCGAAGAAGTTAGGGAGGCAGTTAAGAACTCCAAAAAAGGCAAAGCGATTGGGCCAGACGAGGTACCATATGAGTTTTGGAAAAATATGGGAGACATCGGGTAAAGATGGCTCACGATTCTCATCTCCAAACTTGTAAGAGGTGACAGTTTGCCTAATCAATGGAGGGAAAGTTTTCTTCTTCCAATGTACAAGGGAAAGGGAGATACCAGAAGCTGTGACAACTATCGTTCGATCAAGTTGATGTCCCACACTATGAAGATCGTTGAGCGGGTTTTGGATAGCCGACTGCGGAAAATAATAAGGCTGTCTGATGACCAATGCGGGTTTGTCGCGGGTAAGTCAACTACAGACGCAATCCAAAGCATAAGGATCATTATGGAAAAACACCGAGATGCCTTAGAGGATTTGCATATTGTGTTGGTTGACTTCGAAAAGGCATTCGATCGACAACCACGAGATCTGATATGGGTGGCCCTCAGACACCGAAGAGTTCCTGAAGCCTATGTGCGAATAATTATGGACATGTACGAGGGAGCAGTTACAAAAGTGAGATGCCCAGCTGGAGTCACCGAAGAATTCCAAATAATAGTAGGTGTACATCAGGGAAGTGTCTTGAGTCCACTGCTCTTTATTGCTGTTCTGGATTATTTGCTCGAAGGAAAAGTAACGGACAATAAAGTACAACAATTATTCTTTGCTGACGATGGAGCCATCATAAGCGAGGATCCTACATCCCTGCAACGAGCACTTGACGTTTGGATTGATGTTCTGGAAGGAAATGGGTACCGTATTAGCGCTAAAAAGACTGAATACCTGTGCTGCCCTTTTTCTGATCCAGACAAGCCTATTCCAGACATTTATTTGAATGGAAATGTGCTTCCCAAGTGTGAAAAGTTTAAATATCTGGGATCTATGATCAATAGTGAAGCAACTTGTAATGACAACATCAATCATCGAGTAAGTAATAATCTACTCAGCAGTTGTCCGTCCAGCTCTGACATGCGGTTCACAATGTTGGACAATGTACAAAAAGTATGAGAGCAAATTGACGGCAGCCGAAATGAAGATGCTTCGGATGACAGCAGGAGTAACAAAGCTTGATCGAATTAGAAGTACTAAGATCCGTGGAAGCCTTCATGTCAAAAGTACCATCTTGGACAAAATTCAGCACGACCGGCTCAGTTGGTATTGTCATGTTCAAAGGAGAGATCCGCAGAACCCCGTCAAAAAGGCAATATCGTACAACGTTTCAACAAATTCGCGACGAAAAAGAAAAGGCAGGCCAAAACACTCCTGGTACAAGCAAATGCAAAAACAGCAGCATTTGGTGGGCCTCAGACATGGAACAATCCAAAACCGGGAGGCTTGCCGACGCTTTCTGAGGTCAACGCGGCGTACCCCACAGGCGGATCACTAGTGTGAAGCAGAAAAGTGGGAGAGCTGTGATCGCTTCAAGATCACTACTCGTAACGCCGAAAATGAAAAAGAAGAAGAAGAAGAAGAATTGTATCACGCCACTTTCTAACGCAGCGCTCAAGTTCATGTTACATGTTTATGTTTGTTAATAATGTAAATCAAACAGGGTGTTCCTTATTTATAAATTAATGATAGTTGTGCCTTTTAAGCAAATAAAAACAGTAATCAAAATGAAACTGTACTCTGTCTCTAAACCTTGTAGTTTTCTTAGGAATGGGAATAATTTTTGATTTCTTCCACTTCAAAGGAAATTCAGAGGTTGTCAAAATGGTTTTGAAGATGTGATTCAGAACGAATAATAAAAGATATCTTCAATTTTTAGAAACAACCAAAACAATTTTTATTATTAAACGAAGTAATAAGACGAAAGTTTTGAAAGAGACAGACACAATTAATTTTGAAATTTGAGAATAGTAATTTCATACTTGTCAAAGTGAACTATGTTTCATTAAATTATTCAAAGTAATTTTCATGCAAAGTATTTAACACCGCCTCTTAATTTAATAGAAACTAACAAAACAAAGGAAACGAATTTTTCAAAAACAATTAATATTTAACAAATTCAAATTTTGGCGATGTTTCAAAAATAAATTTCTTCCAAGAGATTTCGTCATAATGTCAGCCAACTGATCGTTAGTTGATTTTTGTTCGAGCCGAACGACGCCATTTAAGATTTCATCTCGTATGAAAAAATGTTTAATAGCTATCTAAGTGCTTCATTCGTTTGCTCTCTTTTGTATCTTCAGCAATTTTGATGCAAGAATTGTTGTCTTCGTATATAACTATTGGAACTGGTCATGGGACTTGAAGTTCATCAAGCAACTTTCGAATCCACTTCAGTTGACAAATGGTTTCAGTCAATGCCTTCAACTCAGCTTCTGTTGACGACAAGCTTACTGTTGACTGCTTCTTTGATGTTCAACAAACAGTGTTACTGAAAAGTTTGAAAACATATCCTGATGTAGATTTTCGGTCATTTTTGTCACCTCCCCAGTCAGCATCGCAATAACACACTAGAGTTTCTGCTGGATCTTGTCTTTTGTATACCATCTTTAAATTTAATGTGCCACTAATGTAACGCAAAATATGTTTTGCATAATTGAAATGAGTCTCATTGAAACAGCTTTGGAAACCGCTCATATATCCAGTTGCAGCACATAAGTCTGGCCTTGTTGTTATAGTTGCATAAATTAAACAACCAATCAATTCACGATAAGGATAATTTGAACACTTGGTTTTGTCACCCTCGTCAATATGTAAACCCTTTTCCAATGGTGTAGCTCTTGGTTTACAGTTTTCCATGTTAAATTTTCGTAAGAGTTTCTTCAAATAAAGACGTTGACTAAGTTCGATTGTTCCACGCTCCATGTCTTGATTGATTTCTATTCCAAGAAAAGTACTTGCTCTCCCCATGTCAGTCATATCAAATTATGACAATATGTTTCCAGTTGTTTCTTGACATACACGCACTGATCTGAGAGACATCGTTTAAAACCAATCCTAATCATAAAGCTATTGAACTTTTCGTTCCAAGCACGAGGAACTTGCTTCAAACCATAGATAGTTTTATTTAGCTTACAAATTTGATTTATACCTTCTGGAAGTCGCATATAAATATCTTCCGATAACAGCCCATTCAAGAACGCACTCTTGACATCCATTTGATGGATATGCATTCCCTCCTGATTTGAGATTGAAAGAAGTATTTTAAAAGTCACTAGCTTGGCAACTGGAGCATAGGTTTCCGTGTAATCAAAACCTTCTTTCTGGGTGAATCCGCGAGCCACTAAACGAGCTTTGTATAATGTATATGTCAATTGTTCCATCAGCCTTGCGTTTTAATCGAAATACCCTCTTACTAGTTACAGGCTTTCGATTCTTTGGCAAATTACACATAGACCAAGTTTCATTTTGCATCAAAGATTCATACTCACTTTGAATTGCTTTCTCCCATTCCGGCCAATCGTCTCTAGCTCTTGCTTCAGCAATTGTAGTTGGATCTTTTTCAGCATACTGCTCGACCGCTAGAGCAAAATGAGCGTCCTCACTACCAACAACTTCATCGCTAGTCCAATCATCACTTGGTATTTCTTCACCACAAGTAATTTCTTTGTCCATTGAAATGTTATCACCATCCAAATCAGAGCTTTGAACAACTTCATCCTGACAATCAGAGATTTCTTCACTTGTTATGTTGTTACCAACCCCATCCAGGTATGATTTGTCTATTTCTTCGTCTTTTAGTTCAACATCAATAGAATGTGGAACCGCCTCTGAAGTAGTGACTTCTGTGATTCCAGATTTATTAAACACCGATTCTTCATTGAAAGTAACGTGCCTTCCAATAACAAGTATTTCTTCCTCAATGTTCCAAAGACGATAAGAGCCCACAGAAGAGGTGTACCCTAGCATCAGACACTTTCTCGATTTTGCAGCAAACTTTGAACGTTTTTCTTTTGGTAAGAAATTGTAGCAATCTGAGCCAAAGATTCGCAGGTGGGACAACTCTGGTTTCCTTCCAAACCAAATTTCAGCCGGTGTATGACTTTCAAACTGCTTTCCAAATGCACTTGTAGGCGAACGATTCTTTATATAGTTAGCGGTAAGTATTGCTTCATTCCAGAATTTCTGATCCAATCCACTAGCCAACAGCATTGTCCTAGCTTTTTCTTGAAGTGTTCGGTTTAGTCTTTCAGCAACGGAGTTCATTTCTGGATTATAGGGAACGGTATACTTCAACTGAATACCCTTAGATTTGCAAAATACTTTGAATTCGAATGAAGTATACTCTCCACCATTGTCAGTTTTTAAATTGACAATCTTACAAGAATGCAGTACTTCAGACATAGCCACAAACTCTTTGAACTTATCGATTACTTCAGATTTTCTTTTAATAAAGTATATTATTGAAGCTCTTGAGTAGTCATCGGTGAATGAAACAAAGTATCAGGACCCATCATATGCAGGAACTGGCATAGGACCACATACATCACTATGAATTAATTCCAGAGTTCTTCTGGACCGTATGTTTTTTTTTTTCTTTGCAAATGAACTGCGTGCTTGTTTGCCAATAACACACGATTCGCAGAATTCAGATTCAATATTAACATTTACCTGCTCTAAGCCCTTACCCATTCGCCGATATACTAACTTCTTCAAGTCAGGCAAGTTCAAATGCGCCAATCTATAGTGCCATAAAAGTTGGGAGGAATGATTTAAATTTTTTTCACCTGAGACACCAGCAAAATTTTTGACAACATGAAAATCAACTTCGTACAATTTCCCTCTAGCATGTGCTTCAAATATAGTATCACCATTGAACGATACATACGCATGGTCTCCCTCAAATTGAATGTTGTATCCTTTCTTGGTAAGACTTCGAATAGACATCAGGTTGCACTTCAGATCTTCGACAAATAAAACGTCCGACATCTTCTTCGGAGGACTGTCATGACAAGTTTTAATGATTATGTTTCCAATTTGGCTCGCACTAATACTGGAACTCTTCTTTGCAACTGAGATTTGAATCTGCTCAATATTTTTTAAACAGTCAAAATATTGCTTACTGTTCACCATATGTTGAGTAGCTCCAGAATCCAAGACAAATCTTACTTTATTGTCACAGGATTTTACCACTTGTGCTGCATGTTCATGCTACTTGATCTCAATTGCACACATTGACGAGCTATTCTGTTTTAAATTTCTTTTGTTATCTACCTCTTTATTTCGTTTGGATAAACATTTGCTCTTGATGTGTCCAGGCTTACCACATCTGTAACAAATCAGTTGCTTCTTTTTGCTTTGAACCACCATTGCACCGGGCTCAGTACAACTTGAAGATGCTCCACCTTTTCTTTTATTGAATTCATCCATCAACCGAGTCTTCACGAATTCCAGGGTGAGATCATCTTGCTTCATGGTTTCCAATGCAGTCACTAAATTGTCATAGCTTCCAGGTAGGGTGAGCAGCAAATGAATAATGACATCTAGTTCCTCTATCATTGCTCCAGTTGATTTCAGCTGGCGAATTTTTGTATCGAACCGAAGAAAATGATCAATTATATCCTCACTCTCATTATACCTCATCAAAAGGAGCTGCTTCCGCAACAACAATTGGTTTGCAATGCTTTTTCTTTCGAAGATACTAGTCAACGCATCAAACATCTCCTTTGCCGTTGATTTATCTTTAACAATTTCCAGTTGTCCATCATGAATAGTTTGGACTAAGATTGAAATACATTTCATTTCATCTGAAACTATCTTACTGCGAGCAGCCTCTACGGTCTCTTCCCCAAGAATAGTTGCCAAATCTTGCTCAATATATTTCCGCAGGAGTTTTTCATCCAATAAAATCCCCACACGATATTTCCAATTACTGAAATTCGTGCCATCAAAAAGTGGAATCTTGAAAGTGCAAGAATTATTATCGGCCATCTTTACTTTTCCTTCTTCTGAAATTGAAAATTATCTCTTATGCAGTGAAAAGAAAGTCCTTCAATCCTTGATGAAATTCTTCTTATTCAGGTCTTCTTAGTAACAGTATTCTGGGCCCATAACCTCAGAACGAATAATAAAAGATATCTTCAATTTTTAGAAATAACCAAAACAATTTTTATTATTAAACGAAGTTATCAAACGAAAGTTTTGAAAGAGACAGACAAAATTAATTTTGAAATTTGAGAATAGTAATTTCATACTTGTCAAAGTGAACTATGTTTCATTAAATTATTCAAAGTAGTTTTCATGCAAAGTATTTAACAGTGCTTTACGAAATGTAGTAAGTATATGGGAAGGAGATCAACAAATTTAGGGTTTATTAAATCGAGACTAATGGCATTCAATCAACATAATTGATAATATCGCCTCAGCAAAGTTATGTTTCTGAAGCCTTACAAAACGGAAATTGCTATGAGCAGAACTTGTTTCATCTTCGTTTAAGAAACTGCTTGGAATTTCCTCATTTTAGGAGTGAGGCTTGAATGTGAATTTCTCATTGAGAACATCGCAGTCTATGTTACTAGGAAGAGGATTAGATTATGTTTTCCAATACCAATTTCTCTAAGTCTTCTCCATAGGTTCTTACTAGAAACTGAGGTACAGAGTTTTTGCTCATAATAACGCATTTTTTGCTGATCTTATCATTGCAATCACTTGATTTCGCAAAGTGCGGTAGGTTCGTTGAAAGTGTTCGTGTGTTTTACTGTAGGCAACATCTCTCCGTAATATCACAGCTCAAATGTCACCATTTAACTAAGGGGGAGACAGGTTTTAAAAGCTTCATAATATACATGTCAAACAAAGAACTGAGATTACGCTCAAAGAAACTTATCTGCTCATTTATGTTCGGCATAAGTAAAGTGAATTCCAGTCTATATTTGTTGAAGTTTCGCAAAAGGTGAGACACGTTTACGTTTTTGAAATCGGGATATTGAAATCTTTGCTTACCAGTTTGACAAGTCATATCTAAGCAAGTAAAGATTAGATCGGGACTAGAAAACCGGGAGTTTGAAGCTGACTTTTTCAACAAAACCCGCAAAACAAGAAAAGAAATGAACGAGTCGGTGAGTGGGTAAGAAGCGGTTAATGGGACCGAGATTGAGGGCTTCAAAGGAACTTACAAAATTTTGAGACAAGTTATTGTCCACTAAATTACAATTAAAATCACCACACAATATTGTACGAGAATAACAACATAAAATGGATTCTAAAGAATTTTCCAACTGTTTCAAGCTAACAGAGTTGTACAATCCAACTAAGACGTTTTCGGTATCACATTCGATATTAAAAAATAAATAGTCTGGGGTACAGCTGTCGTCCGATTTACCAACAAAACTGCAACTAAATCCATCGCGCACATATAAAGCAGAGCGAACCACCAGTCCGAGACATACGTTCCAGGGATCCGAAACAACCAAAAGCCCAAAACAACCATTATTATTTCAACGTTGAAGACCCAAGCAAACGTAAAAAGGACGAAGAACTTCGGATCTGCATGTGAAACGTAAGAGCTATTTACGGATTACCTGCAGCTGGAGAATAAGCGGACGCCCTAGACTGCTACAATGCAGACACAAGCACCGCGCCGTTTTAAGAGTGCTATGGAATGTGCCGGGTTCAAAGAAGATGAAAAACTGCGGCATCTGCTATGGCGACTACTACAGATAGCAGCAGCAGAGCTTATTTGGGCGCGGATTTGTCGTTAAAGGTATACATCCAGGGATAAAGTCATCAGCCAAAATCCAGTAAATAAGCGTATAATGACCATCCGCCAACATCAACCCAATATGCCTCCATGCCCCCACAGAAGAGAAAGCCGAGAACGAACTCCTTGGAAAAACACATGAGCAGTGCCCCAAAAATGACGTGAAAGTCGTTCTGAGTGATTTGAACACAAAGCTAGGGAAGGGGGACATGTTCTGAAAGAAGGACACTGAACATCGACAGATTGGACAAGACATAACTTCGAAGTAGTATTATGATCAGCTATAGACACGGAAAACAACATCAGTGCGGAGATCAAACGGAGAATAACTCTTACCAACCGTTGCTTGTCTGGGTTAAGAAAGCTATTGAGAAACAAAACTCTCTCCAGAAAACCCAAGGTGACCATGTATAAGACCTTGATCATCCCAGTCCTGCCTTACGGCGCAAAAGCATGGACCTTATCAAAAGTGGATGAGAAAACCCTTGATCGTTTCAAAAGAAAAATTCTCCGAATGATCTTTGGTCCCGTATGCGAAGGCAATGTGTGGAGAAGAAGATACAACAACGAGATGTATGAGCTGTACCGTGACATGGGCATAACCAGAAGAGTATGCATCGCGAGGCTATACGATGGTTGGGCCATGTAGAGCGGATGAACCTAAACGGTCCGGCTCAACGGGTTTTTCAAAGCACATTGCAGGGTAATCGCTGAACACGACGACCTCTTCTCAGGTGGCGCAATCAAGTGGAAGAAGACCTCAATCGACTTTGAGTGCAAAACTTTGCTTAAGATGTTGGTTCAAGCTCAGATTCACTCCGAACTGCAATGCCAAAGTGAATACCATACCATCAAAGAGCAACTGAAAAGGATTTGTTAATTACTTCGTATACTCGCATACCAGAAATAGTACTCATTTCTAACAAAAGTGGGACTCGTCATTTTAAAACATTGATAAGCAAATCACATTGTTTATTTATAAAAAAAAAATTGCATTCTTTCGAAAAGCTGCACTTTTCAACAACAAATATTTTCATTGAATGTTTTAAACAAGACAATGTGTATCGGCAAATCGGTGATTTTTTAATATTCCGTGCATTTTGTAAACATCCTCCCTTAACACAAACATTCTTTCCTCCTACAAAAAACAAAGTAATAATATGTACCAGTAGGTACCTACTGCTGTAACAATGCAATGAAAAATGTATTTTATTTTTAAACTAAACTTGGAGTATACAGCCTTGGCCAAAAGTGTGAGGCACCCCTAAAAACTGACCAAAGTTCTAAAAAGAGGTAAGGAGGTGTCATTCACCACTAACTTTTAGTTAAAGAATAAAGAATATTGTTATGTAGTCTCAAGTAATATGAAAGAATAAGTTACTACTACTACTACTAAACTAAAAAAATAAAAAAAATAAATTAATTTAATTAATAAGTTAAATTTTCATTTAAGAAAAACCAATTTGCTTTGGTGTCATCATTAATTTCAATAACGTATGCTATAACCTGTTGCATCTTACAGTTCAAATAAACTTCTCTCCATTTCGTTTTTATCTAATCATTTATTTGGATGTTGCAGAGTTCTTTTGGATCTTATTTCTTACGTCATGAAATTCTCGAAAGTTGCTGTACTTCACTTCGGAGAATAAAAACAAAATCTTCAAGTGCCTCATACTTTTAGCCAAGGCTGTATGTACGAGTTTGTATAGAAAACATTGAGAGTAGAATGGAAGAGGAGAGTGTCAAATCGATGGTATGACTAAAATATTTCTCTGATGTGCACTGTGTGTAGACTATGGAGAGGTATAGTGTCCTCTGCTTAGTACATGTCGTTCCGTTTGTTGGATGAGCTTTTTGCACTTTGGTTCCTAGATTTCTTATTCAGATGATACTTCCATTGAATTATTCATAACAACAAAGCAAGACTAGGGAAAGAATCGTATCAAGACCTGATGGAAATGTTGGTCGCAGAAGCTGTTCGCTTCTGCTATTTATTTCACTCTCGAAAGTAATTCTGAAGCCTTGTCGTTGCTTGGAGTAGTTCATGTGAAGTAACAGTATTTCGAAATAATTTAAAAAATATTTCAATGACAAAGAAGAGAAAAGAAGGAATAAAATTGATAAGTGAGCTTAGTCGTTCTCAAAAAACTTTACATTTCACGTTAAATTTACGAAAGACTTTTGGATGAAAAAAAAATTTGTGGTAAGTATCCTGACAAAATGTTTGTCAGTTAAAAAGCATCTGGAAATACTTTGACTTCTACAAAATTATTTACTCTTAATGTTCGAATCCCATTTTACTATTATTTGGAAGATTGAAGTCCTAGAATCAGTATAGAGAAAGGCATAAGGACTATGAAAAAAACTAATTGTGAAGTAACGTCATATTGTTAAACGCCATGAAAAGTTTGGTTGACATTGTGAATAAGCTCCGTGAATTTTGTGGTTTTTTATTGTAAAAAAAGTCTTTAAAAAGTGCTATAAGCCTTGAAAGCTCAGTTCCATCACTAAGGAATCATATATTAGACGGTGAGCTAAAATTTTTTGTTTTGTATCTAAGCGAACAATCTTCTTACAAAATGAGCAAACTACAAAGAACCCCGCCAAGTAATAGCAACAACAATAACCCTGTAATCAAAAATAACTACACCGACTTCACACAACCGCTAAAAATACCTTGTTCTGTTTTTTCACCTGAACATCAATCATCTTCAAATGCCAATTATTTAAATGATGCTCAAATCGGAATTATGCAGCTGGTGGACTTGAAAACTCTTGAATCCTCACTTGCAGCATTACTTGATGATCGTTTGAAAAACCTGCCCACAAAATCTGACTTGGTTGAAGTCAAGACAAAAATAGATTGCTTAGAACGCAATAATGAAATGCTTAAATGCAAGCTGCAGCATTTTGAAAACAAATGTCTTGCCCTCGAGCGTCAAATTGATTTTATTGAAAGGAAATCTATTGAAAAAAATCTTGTACTGCATATTCCAACTCATGAGGATGATCAACGGGTGAAGGAGAAAGCAAGAAATGTCTGTCTGGATCTCCTACAACAAAACAACCCAGCAAAAATATTGAAAATAAAAGTTATTCGCTCGCGAAACAACAAAATAGCCAATGTTATAGTTGAAATGCAGGATTGTGATGATGTACCGCGCATACTAAAGGCTGCCATTAAATTGCGTAACACCGGAATATCTATTCACCGCGATTTTACTAAAGCGGCGCGTGAAAAAAGGAGACATCTTCTACAGATTAAAGCAAAAATAAATGCATTCGACAAAAACTCCAAAGTTCTAATTCGTGGACAAACGCTTTTATTTGAGAATAAATCATTTTATTTGGACCAAAACAACAATCTAAAATGCGACGAAGAAGATGGAATGCTTATTGTCAAAAAAATAATGTCAGATTGGAGTGACAGCTCTCAAGTGACAGAAAATCTGCAATCAGTCAACATCGTCGATAATGCAGTGCAACTGTCGGGGCCCAGTGGTGCCGTTGGGAGAATAAATTCTAGTGTTTAGTGCTAAAGCCGTCTGTCATAATATTACTAATTTAATTTCAAATGACTTAAGCAATGAAAATGAATATTTTAAAATTTTATCGTATAATGTATCAGGTCTCATTAATAAATCTCTATTTAGCGACTTTTATAATTATGTAAACAGCTTTGTATAACATCCCCGCCTGGTGAATGTTCCGATTCCGATACTTTAGTATCCTCGTTGAACAGAAAGGGAGCGAACACGCAGAAACCGGATCATTCGTGTTTAGTATTTGAATGTTGAAAGACCTCTCTTAAAGTCTCTTGTTTAATTGAATCAATTAGCTTAGGTTATTTGTTAGTTTGTGAACTTTCCATTTGATTATTTTAATTCTGTTAATTAATAAACTTAAATTATTCGTTTGATGAAGAGAGTTTTATGGAATTTACACAAAAGAGTTTTATGGACTTTACAAATTCAGAAGTGGGATACGAACCAAATACTTGGTAAGAAGTAGAGTTCTAAGAAAAAAATATTGTCAAAAAAAGAATAAGGGCTAAATTACATTTTGGTTTACAAAATATAATTGGGTCGGTGCTTTGAGTTGTTTTCAAGTGTTGTGCATGATTTTATATTCATTGGATGCATGTTCGTTCATGTTATTTCTGTTTGGTTCAATGGCGATAAATTTCATGAAATTCAAAATATGAGTTGTTGCTATAGGGCTACTACTTTATTCACGCTGTGGTTCTTGTCTCTTTTGCTCATTGGAATTTCGAAGTTTTAGTTCATAGAACATCTCTTTCCATTGAGTGGTAGAAGCTGAAAGAAAGAGAAAGTGGTTTTACCTTTTGGAGTTGGGATATTTTAGTTTATAAAATCTCTCTTTCCATTCAGTGGTAATAGATAAACAAAAAAAAAAAAAAGAAGTAAAAGAGAAAGAAGTTGTTTGTTCTGCAAATGAACAAAATGTTGCAACGATTGCTCTAGAAGCTTTATTTGAAAATGTGAAAGACAGAAAGTAAATTTTGTAGCAAAGGAATGAACAGATTTGGAACATATCGCCGGTTGGCAACAGGATATTTTATTTTGTTGAGCATGCGTCCGGTGAAATCATGTAATGTGAAAATTATTTGTGTTTGCAAAAGTAAAACAAAGTATTTATGTCGGTTTTATTCTGTTCACAGGTATTCGAAAGCAGAGATATATGTAAGGCTCGAGGATTAAAATTTGAAATTAATAATTTGAAATATATTTAAAAGCTGACAATGGAAAATAAAACAATTAAGGAACTCCGTGAAGAGCTACTTAAACGAGATTTGCCTTTGAATGGAACAAAGCGACAACTTCTTCGTCGGATTCTTGAGCACGAGAACGAACAACCACAATCAATACACAATTCTGAACAATCTGTTTCAGGAGAATGCTCTCCTGACTGCATTTTGGATGACGAAACGCTTCGTGCAAGAGAATGGGACATAATCCGTCGAGAAAAAGACATCATAGCGAAAGAGCAGCAATTTTTGGCACAAGAGAAATCCCTACGAGAAAATTTAGCGATGTTTTCTAGATCAGGTGCACCTGCGCCTGAAAAACGTAGCCATAAAATCCAGTGCAGCATTAGAGAGATTGCAGATACACTCCCTACGTTTTCACCTAGTGAAATATCATCGATGTCAGTGGAAGGATGGGTTACTCGAGTGGAAAATTTAAGAAAGGTATATGAATGGGAAGAAAAACCTCTTTTGATGGCAGCTGCCTCCAAATTGCTTGGATCAGCGAAGTTTTGGTGGGATACGTTACAGGAATCCACAATATCCTGGGAACAACTGGCAAATGGGTTGAAGCTAAACTTTCCAAATCGATATAATGAGATCGAGTTTCACCAGGAGCTTATCAGAAAAGTACGACGGCCAGACAAAAACGTCGAAACTTATTGTTTCGAGATGAATATGATGGGAAAGCGAATAAACCTTACGGACAAATCGATTATTCACTATATTTTAACCGGACTTAACGATCGTGAAATGAGTGCAAATTTAGCAACCAGTAACTTCAAAGACATTCCAGACCTTGTAGAAAAAATCAAATTATGTGACAGCATCAGAAAAAGTTTCCGGCCAAGACCAAGTACAAGCCAAGTAACGCCTTCAATGTATCCAAGACCAATGATGATTGATGAGTAAAGGTTTTCATTTAACTTACGACTCTCAGAAGAAAAGAACTGATATATGCTGCTACAATTGCGATCAACCCGGACATTACGCCAGACAATGTACTCAGACACGAAAAAGGCAATGGCAAACAAACACATATACCAAAATGCGACCTATTAACTCGGAAGAAAAGAGAACTAGAGTCAATGTCATCTCATGTTCTGACAGTTACTACAAACCAGTCATTATTAATGGAGACCGTTATACTGCATTGCTGGACTCAGGAAGTGAACGTTCTATTGTTTCCAAAGCTGTAGCCGCGAAGTTAAAGCTTCCGCTT
Organism: Melanostoma mellinum; assembly: GCA_914767635.1. Lineage (NCBI taxonomy): Eukaryota > Metazoa > Arthropoda > Insecta > Diptera > Syrphidae > Melanostoma > Melanostoma mellinum. Next base: position 71,354,600 of record OU612058.1, on the reverse strand, counting down.
ACGGAATGTGACGCTGTCCTACAGTGGTTCGCTGGTGGAAAATGTAAGGTGCTAGGTTGTGTACCTTGCGAAGTTCAAATCGACAGTGCTTCTTTTTCCATTTGTGCTATAGTCGTTGCAGATGAAATTCTCCCCGAGTCCGTCCTGATTGGGAAAGATATACTCAACAATCCCGAATGTGAATTAAAAAAAGAAGGAGGCATCCTCACCGTTCACCGCAAAGAGAAGTACAACAACAAACGACGTTACTTCCCATTACAACCGCTGATATAAACATCAACCCTGAGTTCAACGTCGAAACACTACTTACACTTCTCAACAATTTTCGTCACTGCGTTGCTATGAATCTTCAAGAACTGGGTAGAACAGATTTGGTCGAAATGGAGATAGAATTGCTGTCACAAAAGCCAATAGTTCACCATCCTTACAAAATACCTTATGCCAAAAGAGAAATCCTTTCATCCATGGTTGCCGATCTACTCGAGAACGGAGTAATAAAAGAATCAGAGTCTGATTTCGCTTCACCTGTTGAGTCGTTCGGGGTAAGTGTGCGCACTTTTGACTTTGAAGAAGTATTTCATGCAAAAGAAAGGATATACCCAAAAACAGTTGATTGAATATTGAACGGACACATTTTTACTACTATCGTTCAACCATAAAACTAAATTTTTTTATAAATTTAGCTGTATTTTTATAAGAAAATTAAGGCAAGTCGAATTGCGCACACTTGCCCCTATGAAGGGGCAAGTGTGCGCAGGGTGTAGGGTAAGTGTGCGCAGGCTGTTTCACTTACGAATTCTCAATGAAGTTTCAAAATGTAGGTGATTTTCCTAAAAAAGTTCAATGCATAAATATTTACAACTAAAAAACTAATTATTTTTATCAAGATTATTGTGTTTTTTTTTTTGTTGTTAACTTCTTTTTTATAAAAAAGCATAAACATAATAATAAATAATAATAAAATAAAGAATAGTTAACAGAACTTAAAACATTAATTTAAAAATATAACAATTAACATAAGAGGAACTTTAAGTTTCACTATCGACAAACTAATATATTAATCATAAAATGTAGATTTTAACCAATCTATTGAAAAATAATAATTTTTGAATCGGTCAATTAACTTTGAGGTTCCCGTTTTCGTTCCTTTTCCTGAGTTACTGAGGGATTATGTGGCATCCCAGTACTGAAAGAATTTTTGAAATCTTTCCAGTCGTTTCTAAGTTTCCGTTTCCAACCCCGTTCCTGTGGGAATCTTCCGTTCCCATAGAAATATGTGAATGAAATATAAGTCTATGTCACTGAGGGATAACATACTAAAGTTGAAAGAATTTTTGAAATCGGTCAAGTAACTTTAGGTTCCCGTTCTCGTTCCCGTTCCTGTTCCTGTGGGATTATAGGGATGAAATATAGTCTAAGTTACAGATGAAGGGAGATAATGTAGCACCCATAGTGCTGAAAGAGTTTTTGAAATCTGTATAGTAGTTTCAAATTTTCCGTTCCCAACCCTGTTCCTGTGGGAATATGGGACTCAAACCTTGTCAGGAACCATCTCCGGACTAAACTATATCTACCCTGAAAATTTCATAAAAATCTTGCTTAAATGGACTTGATGTTATAGTTTCAGACTTAAGGGTTTTTCCTGTTCTTTTGGTAGTCTTCTCCGATTTTGGCAAAGGACTTATGGACAAGAGAGCAACATGAGTAGACTTTTGTGTGATTAGCCACTTTCTCAAGGCAGACTCGCTGATTCCCTTCCTTCCTTCTATGCAGCCGCACGTTAACGTTACTTCTATGCAGCCGCACGTTTACGTTAGCCAAGATATATAAGCCTTTAAACTCCATCAAATTGAGCTTGTGAAACTAGCTTTTTGTTCGGATTTTTTCTAACACACGTTCGAGGCATACCTGTTTCGTTTAAGAAAAATATAAAAATACACATTTATATATAAACAAAACATGTACACATATTTGCAATCAAATACAAGATTATTCAGGAATTTTATGATGTGTTTTGATTTACTTGACTGTGAAAAATTAGTTTGGGGTAAGTGTGCGCATGCGTTCACTTACCCCCAAATTTTTGCGCACACTTACCCCAAATGCACTTTTCTATTGTTTTTACAAAAGTTTTAACAAACAATTGCCAAAAACTGTAAAATCTTCACCCAAACGTAAGGACCATAAAGTATATTATAAAAAAAAATCCCTACTGACTGCATTGTAAGACAAACTCAAGTCACTGACACAGTTTGAAAATGAAGAAATATTTTAGTGAAACGGACCTCTTTTTTCTTTTGTCTCTCGTCGAAACACCAAACACGACAGCAGCACTAACACAACTTACTTGAGCTTAGTTCAGATATCTACTGGATTACGCATCAACAGAAACCCGAATTTCATCCCTATTTTCAAGAAAACCACAGTGCGCACACTTCCCAGCTGCGCACACTTACCCCGAACGACTCTTCTACTCGTCAAAAAGAAAAATGGAGAAGATAGGATGTGCGTGGATTACAGAAAACTCAACTCAGTTACAAAAAAAATCAATTGTCCATTCCCACTCGTTGAGGAACAAATCAACAATCTCGCTAGCTACAGATACTTCATATTGTTAGATCTTGCTTCCGGATATTATCAAATACCAATTAAAGACGAGCATACTCATTTGACTGCTTTCATAACACCAGACGGCCTATACGAATTTAAAGTTATGCCCTTCGGCTTGGCCAATGCACCCGCATACTTTCAAAAACTAATGTGCAAAATTAAAAATAAAATGAAGAACGAAGCCGTGGTGAGCTACATGGATGACTATGTTTTACCTGCGAATTCATTCGAAGATGGAATGGTAAAGTTGGAAAAATTCCTCAATATTTTAAAAGAAGCAAACCTGACTCTAAATCTTAAAAAATGCGAGTTCTTCAAAACAGAAATTGAATTTCTTGGCCACATCATAAAAGACGGGTGCGTCCAACCTGGCTCTGCTAAAACAATTGCCGTAGAAAATTTTGAAAAACCGACTAACGAGCATGGTGTCAGACAATTCAATCAAGTATAACAAAAAAGATACATTGTCTTAATATGCTTATAGTTGAAATCAATAAATTTAATTTAATTTAATTGGCTTAACGAGTTACTTTCGCAAATTCATAAAGAATTATTCGCTTATCGCATTGCCATTAACTAATCTCACAAAGAAAAGTTCCAAATTTCAATGGGGCGAACAGGAGCAACAAGCCTTCGATGAACTGAAAAGGTCCCTTACCAACAAGCCTGTGCTGGCTTTGTACAACCCGTCTGCAGATCACGAACTTCACATGGACGCCAGCAGTCTCGGCGTTGCGGGCATCCTTCTACAGAAACACGACAAAGACTTACATCCCGCTGCTTACTACAGCAAGAAAACAAATCAAGATGAATCGAAGTACCATAGCTATGAACTGGAGACCTTGGCCATCGTAGAAGCTACGGATAGATTCCGACAATATTTGTTGGGAAAACATTTCGTGATTGTCACAGATTGCCAAGCTCTTAAAACGACAATGAAGAAAAAGGAAATAATTCCCCGGATTGCACGTTGGTGGCTTCACATGCAGGAGTATAATTTTGACGTTCATCACCGCCCGGATACTCAAATGGCCCACGTTGATTCACTTTCAAGAAATCCTTGCGAAAGCCCGAAAGAGACCGAAACCGTTTCCATGGACGTTCTAAAAGTTAACATAAGCGAATCCGATTGGCTCTACTCATTGCAGATGCAAGATAAAGAAACTGCCGAGATCATTAAGATTCTTCAGAAGCAACCTTCCTGCGAATCTGAAAAGCAAATTCACACGGACTACAAGTTTCACGAAGGAAGACTGTTTCAAAAGGTAAATGGTGAACTCCGGCTCTTCGTCCCAAAAGGCGTGAGAAATCGAGTATTGAGAAATAGCCATGATCTAATTGGCCACTTTTCTGAGAAGAAAACAACGGAACACGTAAAAGCAAGGTACTGGTTTCCACGCATAACTCAATTCGTAAAATAGTATATTAAATTGTGTGTCGAATGTGCATATAACAAAAAAGAAGCACAGCCAAGAGGGGAGCTCTACATGATTGAAAAAGTTGCTGTGCCATTTGACACCGTCCATGTGGATCATCTTGGTCCCTTTGTTAAATCCACAAAAGGCAATCAATACTTGATAGTTCTAGTCGACGCATTTACCAAGTATGTCCTCATCAAAGCATTGCCGAGTACCCAAACGAAGCCCGTTTTAAATTTCATGACGGATGTAATCCACATGTTCGGAACTCCTCGTCGCGTCGTGTCAGACAGAGGCACTGCCTTTACCTCGAAATCATTTATCGACTACTTAAAAACCTATGGCATAACCCACATTCTTAATGCAACCAAGACCCCAAGAGCGAACGGTCAGGTCGAACGGTATAATAGAACAATATTAAACGCTCTGTTAGCAACGGTTGAAGACGATGAAAGATGGGATCAGAAGATTAAAATAGTACAATGGGGCATCAATAATACTATTAATGCAACTACAAAGAAAACGGCGCACCAGTTACTAATGGGATACATACCAAGAGATCCTTTTCCAGACGTTCTTGCTCAAAATGTAAACCTCAATCAAAGTGTCCAAGATTTGATTGAAATACGTAAGGAAGGATCCAATGCAATAACAGATAACCAACAGAAACAAAAACAGCGACACGATTCGAAACACCCCAAAGCCAAACAGTATCAGGTAGGAGATTTAGTTCTGTCTCTCAATGACGCTCCAGCTTCTTCCGGAACCTCAAGAAAACTGGAAGCGAAGTATCGAGGTCCATATGTAGTAAAAGCTGTACTTCCTCAAAACAGATATGAGGTTGTGGACATGCCTTTTGCACCTCGAACTCAAAAACCCTACCAAGCTGTATGGTCAGCTGATCGTATGAAGAAATGGATAGAATTCGACATAGATTTCGACGAGGACGACGAAAACGTTAGGATGGCCGAATCTATAACATCCCCGCCTGGTGAATGTTCCGATTCCGATACTTTAGTATCCTCGTTGAACAGAAAGGGAGCGAACACGCAGAAACCGGATCATTCGTGTTTAGTATTTGAATGTTGAAAGACCTCTCTTAAAGTCTCTTGTTTAATTGAATCAATTAGCTTAGGTTATTTGTTAGTTTGTGAACTTTCCATTTGATTATTTTAATTCTGTTAATTAATAAACTTAAATTATTCGTTTGATGAAGAGAGTTTTATGGAATTTACACAAAAGAGTTTTATGGACTTTACATTTGACTTAATATTTCTGTATGAATCTTTTGTTATGGAAAACAACTTTGCAAGTATTGAAAACAAACTTATAGATTTTATGTTCAAGTGGATTCCGGCAACGCGAACACACACACGGGGAAGAGCAAGTGGAGGGTGTTACTTTGGAGTTAAGAAAAAGCTGAAAAATTTGAAATGTAAGTTTTGCGTCCATAACGATATAACGTTTGTTGATTTGGAAATCACCAGCGAACGCCTTTGGATACTGCCTTTATATCTTAATTGCAACAATTGGGAGAATGACTTCAAAGAACTAGTTGAGATAATAAACTATAAGGGATCTTCAAACGTTTTGTTGATTGGTGATTTGAACGCGAGAACTGGCCTAGAGGCAGGAGTTATGAACGAGGTAAATGGAATGCGCAGGCAATCAAAAGATACTATTTCTAATGTAAGAGGAAAAAAACTGTTGGAACTATGCGACTCTTTTGGACTCAGAATCCAAAATGGAAAGAGGTTTGAGCGACGTCACAGGTAACTTCACATTTGTAGGTAAACAAGGATCGTCTGTGATAGATTATGCGATCATAGGAGAAGATTGGGAGCCATTTGTGGTTGATTTTGAGATCCAAGAATTGCCGTACTCGGATCATCTTCCGACTGTTGTTACCTTCCAACGACGTGTGCAACCAAACGATGAATCTGTTAATTCGCGAGTACTACCTAAACTCAACTGGAAAAGTTCAAAAGCACTGGTTTATAGACAACAACTTGATTTAAAACTTCAATCAAACGAAACTATTGACTTTCCCACGTTGGAGAATATCATAAAGTCTTCAATGTAGCGGAAAAGTAAGCAAATTTGGAAAAGACCCTTGGTTTGATGAAGAATGTAAAAAGGCCCGAAAGATTTCGTTTGCATGGCTTAGAATTTTCCGCAACTCTTCTCAAGATTTATTTAGAAGGAACTATATTGAGGCTAATACACAATACAAGAAATTATGTAAAGTTAAAAAAATGAGATATGCGGAACTACAAGCATCCAGACTTGCGTCTTGTAAAAATGCAGCAGATTTTTGGAAACTTGCATGGGAGTTGAATGGAAAAAAAATTGCTGTCCACACAAAGCTCTGCGCAAGCGTTCTTTCCAACCATTTCAAAGAATTGCTGAACCCTGCAACAACATTTACAAACTGGTTTTATGCGGTACCAGGAATAACTAATGAAACTTTAGACTCTGAAGTCACTTTAAAAGAAATGGAACTAGTGCTAGGGTCCCTGAAAGATGGTAAAGCGGCGGGTTCGAATGGCATTCCAGTGGAGTTCTATAAGTACGGAACTGTTTCACTCAAAAAACGTCTTGTTACGCTTTTTAATAAGGTGATTGAGGGAGATCTGATGGTGAATGAATTCCGGGATTCGATAATATTTCCGATTCATAAAAAAGAATCAATTGTGGATGCAACGAATTATCGAGGTATTTCGTTTCTGAATGGAACATATAAGATATTCACATCGATATTACATAAAAGACTCACAACATGGATAGCAACACAAAACATGCCGAAAGAGTTTCAAGCTGGCTTTAGATCAGGGTACTCGACAATTGATAATATTTTTATTTTGAGAAGTATAGCGGAGAGCTTTATTATGCAGGGTAGAAAATTGTACGTATTCTTTATCGATTTCAAAGCTGCCTTCGACTCAATCAAACGAGACGCCTTGTTCTACAAGTTATATGGGTTGGGCTTGTCACGGAAATTCGGACGCGTTCTCGAAAGTTTATACACAGGGACACGGGCTGCAGTATGGAACGGAGCGGAACTTTCGGAGTGGTTCACATTGAGTCCCACCCTGTTTTCACTTTTCATTGATGATCTCATCGATCACCTTCCTGGTGGTGTTGATTACGCTGGAGTGCGTGTTAAGGCTTTGCTTTTTGCAGATGATATAGTCATGTTTTCTTACTCCGCGGATACATTACAACTCATGATAAACAGAGTTTATGATTACTGTCGTTTCTCGTTTGTGGAATTTAATAGTCAACACTCAGAATTCCAAGGTGATGATATTTAAAAAAGGTGGGGGTCGGAATGCAGCAAATGAAAGATGGACTTTCAACGGAGAAAATTTAGAGTGTGTAAATGAATACAAGTACCTTGGCGTAATTTTCTCAAGAAACCTGAGTATGGAGAAACACTCAAACGAAAAACTGCAAAAAGCGAAAATTGCTATTAATATTTCATGGAAAAAATGCTTTATGAACGTAAACATAGCTCACAGCAGTAAGCACAAGATTTTTGAAGCAGTTGCAGAGAGTATCCTGTTGTACGGCTCACAAGTGTGGGGAGGTAAAAAGTTTCACACGGTTGAGAAACTGTTAACACACTTCGTGAAAAGAATATTTCGTCTGCCAACAAATACGCCTAACTACGTTCTTATGTTAGAAACCGGTCTGCCACCTCTATTCGTGAAAACCCTGAAGATTCAAGCCGATTATTTACTGACCGTCTTCAAGATGCCTGAACACCGGCTGGTCAGGAAGGTAGTTCTTTAAGCGGTACAAGACGAAAACAGCTGGTACAGAGAATGGTCAAATCTTGCGGAAGGATGCAATATAGATTTTGATTTAAACGTTCAAAATATATTAAACAGTAAAACTCTCCTGTATGACGTTATAGCAAAGGTCGATGAGAAATGTAGAGCAGAATATGCAGCTGAAGCTTCTGGGTCATTATTCAGGACAACATACAGTAGGCTGAACCATAATCTTGGAGAGAGAAATTACTTCTGTGACTCAAACAAGATAGATGTCATCGCTACAATGATCAAGCTACGGAGCGAATTACTCAATTTGAATTTTATACCACACAGACCCGATTTACCATTGGAGTGCAGTATATGCAACTTAGAGGAAAGAGAAGACGTAATCCATTTCGTCGGAAGATGTCCAACTTTGAGAGAAACTAGAAGAAGCATTCTCGGAAGCGACTTTTTGACAGAGGCTCAAGTTATTAGTAGGCTGAATGAGATGAATGTTGTCAAGTTACATGACTATTGCAAAATTGCATTACGTTATAGAGAAAGAATAATGAATGAAGACTTTTGAGTTAACATACAGTAACTTATTATTATTTTCAAGTTATATATATATATATTTTTTTTTTTATCTATTATTATAATTGTTAATTGTGAAAGCTTATTACAGTAATTGAAATAATGTTTATTGTCAATCTGGCAGACGGCAAATGCCATGCTATATGATTTTTTGTATATATGAATGTGTAAAAAAACTGTTAGTCATTTATAAATAAATAATCTATCTATCTATCTATCTATCTCTTGTTAAACGCCAGCTACGAGAGAGAGTATCAAGTATCATCTCCGATGATACTTTGGTATGCCCGATCTACGTGAATTATTGAAGGAGTGAACTGCCAGTTCCACCTTGTTCATACAAAATACAGGAATCCACCTCGTCCTGCCGAGACTGCTAGGATAACCATAACGCAGCCGGGAATGATTTTTACGTTCAGCGAACGGCAAACTCTTCAATTTCGGTGTTCATTGAATCAGGAGCAAATCAATTTTAAGAACCAAACCAAAATGATTAAGTGTAAAACTGGCAAGAAATAACTTGGACTTGTCGTGAGATTGTCGATTATTGGTCGTTCTAGTTTTCGCATCAGTGCTTAATTCTCCACCATTATCCTCATAATAATAAATCAACTCTCAACGCGAGACACTTTTCCAATGCCAATAATGTTTGAATTTTCCAATAACTTTGTTGTAGCCAAGGTATGTAGATGTACTATTGTTTTTGTATTTTTTCCCCCATAAAATTAATAATCTATACATATGAATTCAGTTTATCGTTTATGTATAACAAGAAATTACGTTACAAAATAATACTTGTAACACAGTTGTGTAATCATACGACACTCTGCTGATAGTCTCCACAGTTTGCGGTTGATTCTTAAGCCTAAGTTAATCCTACTTATTACTTGCTACTCATACCTATTCTATGTTTGATTAATAAAAAAGTTAAATCGAATTCTCAGAATTCACATTTAACAAAGACGGTACATCAATGGCGATGAGGAAAAAAAAAATTTATAAAAATGACTGAAAACCTCCTCACCTGTATCGCTCGTTCATATCATGAACAAAAGGCAGAAACTATACGCCTTCTTCATTGATTTCAAGGCTGCCTTCGACTCAATTGATCGTAAAGCTCTGTTCTATAGGCTAAGCTGCTTAGGTATATCAACCAAAATGATGACAATGCTAAGGGGAGTGTATGAAAATAACTTAACGGCAATACGGGATGGAAACGAAGTATCAGACTGGTTTTCATCGACTTCAGGAGTTAAACAAGGTTGCCTCTTGAGCCGCTTCTCTTTTTTCTTTTTCTTTTTGATGACCACACAAGCTACTTTCCCGGTGGTATTTGTTTTGCTGGTACTACAATAAAAGCACTCTTATACGCTGACGATAATATTGTCATGTTTGCAGAGACTCCAAATATGATGCAAATCATGATTAACAAAATGCAATTGTACATGTACTGCCAGCTATGGAGCCTTACTGTTAACACTACTAAATCAAAAATAATGATTTTTCGAAAAGGCACTTGACGATACGCAAGAGAAGAGAGATGGAAATTCATGAATACGGACATCGAGCTGGTAAAAGAATATAAATACTTGGGTGTTTTCATTACGTCTTCGCTATCGTTCAAAAATCATTTGCAGGAGAAGCTGTCAGAATCAAAAAAGGCCATCAACTGCAATTGGAAAGGAGTTCTCAGCAATAAAAATATTGCCCTCAGCGCCAAATTCAAACTTTTTGAAGCAATAATGAGATCGATTCTCTGCTATGCTGCTCAAGTATGGGGATTCTTGCAGTACGAAGAAGTCAAAAGACTACTAAGGTACTTTGTCAAGAAGATGTTTTGGCTTCCAAATTATATGAGTCATTTGGAAACAGGAGTTGCACCGATATTCATTGTCACGCTTAAAATGCACTTCCAATACATTGCAAAGGTAATGGCACTCCCAAGTCAACGGCTTCCAAATGTTATCGCAAGATCTTTACTTGCGGAAAGAACTCAATGGATTCCGAAACCTGGTAAAATGTTTTCCTACCGTTATTGGAGAAAATGGAAGAACAAATGTTTGTTAATTTTGCTGACTCCAGCACGTCAATGTGAATCCCGAGTTCTATACAAAGAACTACAATTAACTATTGGTTCTAACAATTAATTCAACGATCAATTACCGATTAAGTTTATATCTTTTATCTTTAAGACTAGAGGAGAACTGCTTCGTTTCATATACTGGATCCAATTCCAAAAACCCCTCTGTAGGATGCTAAATGGACTCTGACTGCAAATTTTGAAGAAAATCGGTCAAGCGGTTCGGGCTGTAGATCCCTTTACGGACATACAGACAGACAGACAGACAGAGAGAATTGTAGGACCCACTTTTTTCGTATCCTCCATCATCGTAATGTCATGTTTAATTGTTATCCCAAAATTTTTTCTCTGCACGAATTCCAGACTTCCCTTAGTAAAATTAATTGTCTCTACTATTTCGAAAAGTGTTGCTTTTGATCAATTTATCTCTGGATACAATTTTAAAGTGTGGGAGAGATGGCTAAGGAAGTTTCTCTAATACCGGAGGCAGAAACAACCGTGTAGCTTATCACTATAATTGGAGTAGAGCAATGTGAAGTACTAATGAACTTGACAAGTTCGAGGGAAAGGAATTAATGGACCTCCTAAACAAACTCTTTGAACCGAAAGCAAAAAAACGTTTTGAATGCTTTAAACAGTCCGCATCAGAATGCTTCTGCAAACGTGTGTTTTTGATCAGTTTTTGTTCTTAAACAAGGCGAGGACAGACAATCTCATAACAGAACAGAAGAAAATTTCAAGAAGTCTATTCATGAAAACCAAATACAAGCGAGATCTAACATGCAGTCATCTAATGAAAAGAATGCCCGTGATCACAGTTCAAGTCGTAGAAGTCAACATCATCGAAGTAATTGGAGTCGAAGTCTTGAGCTTTGGAATGGAAAGGGTGTTGCAGAAGTTTCGGAGGCAGCACCATGAAGAGATGTGTCCAACCAGATTTTAATTTTTTTACTTAATTTTGCTTGTTTTCGGGACTTGTTTAGTTGATTCATCGCAACCCAATTTAGATTAGATTTATTAAATAATGAATTCATGGTACAAATAAAATAAGTCTTATAAAAAGTTGTACATGCTTTTCAATTGTCATTTTGTTTTTATTCACAATAATTAGTTTTTAAGATAAGAAAGAATTGAGTATAAGAAGAGAAGGAATAAAAGAGTAAAAAAGGAAAGAAAAAATAGAAGAAGGGAAAGAGTGGGAACATTTTTGGTTAAAACTATTAAAACTTCTGCTCATTCAAACTGCTCAGCAAAGTATTTGAAGAGGCTTTTAATGAATTTGTTGGTGTTACATGATCGCTTAATGCTTAGGGGCAATCCATTCCAAAGTTGAAGAAGAACAACAACAACAACATTAGAAATTATATGCAAAGCTCTCTCCACGCTCAAAGCAAAGCAACCTAAAATTAAATACTTTTTTACTATACAATTTTTTCAAATTTGAATCGCTCTTCAAACCTTTCATCCGAAAGATATAATTTATTCTATTTCTAGAGCTCCAAACATTTCTTAATTCAATGAGCCAAGAAACTTTAATTAATTTTGTATATAATTTTGGTAGAATGGTTTGCATAAAACTTGAAAGACGATGATCAAAATTTCTAAGTCTCCAGCATCAAAATAATAATGAACCTGCCTAGCCGAAAAATAAAGTCTCAGTAACCCGAGATCATCACCTAAAATAATTTAAAAAAAGTAAAGCTAGTTTTCAAATAACTCTATTCTCATTCGTTTTCAAAACTCTTTGGAAATTCAATATTGAAATTTGAATTATTCTGATTAAAAGTTAACCATTTCAGCTTCTTCGGCAAAGTTTTGAGCGTTGATTTCATTTTGACTTAACCGCATGTATGTAAATATTTTAAGCACAAACCTCTGGCTTTTGAATTGACGACTCAGCAAAATTGACAAAACCAAAAGCATCATGTTCAATGATGTGAATACAAAACGCTGAGTAAATGCGATTTGATTTTATGCAACTGTTTAACTTTGAAAATTATCGTGTTACACTCATATTCATAGAAAGGATGAGAGCATACCATTACAAAGTTACATTATAGCATTTTGCATAGCAGCAGATGTACATAGTTTGTGAAAATTTCATCACCAAAGCCGCTTACCTCATTTCTCACCACAATTTCATTGAAACGCTAATTTGTTAACATTTTCCCAAAAATTATTTGACTTGCTGCTGTTGCTGGTAGTGGAATGACGCGCGACCACAGAACAATTTTGGGTTTGCCTACACAATAATTTTGTTCGCACGAGCTATGTAATCCATATCCATGACATTTGAATCCTAATTCTGTAGTTTCAAATCCCTCGCTCATGCTCCGTGTTCTTTGCTGTGTACGTAACACCTCAAATGGTCACATCCTAATTCGGTCCGATAATCACGCTGTAAACCAACTTCAAACCGAAAAATGTGTATAGGGCTCGTCGTTGTGTTGCCGAAATTGTTGATCCAATTTAAATGCCCCCCAGATGCCACATTACATTATTGTTGGCATCGAGCTACAAAGCTAACGACTGGATTGCATATGAGAATGCATTTGAATCTCCCAACTGTGGGTGGGTCATGTGCAGGGATGTCATTGAAAATTTAATAATTGGTTTTTGTTAAAAGAACAAAACATTTATTTGATTACTTTTCAACTAAACTTCTTTTGGTGCGCCTAGGAAAAATTATGAGAGTAGAATTTTTACAATGCGACGACACCCCGCACGATATGATGAAGTAAGGAAGCATTAAAGCTACTGGATTGATTTCAAAAATACGTTTACCGTTGGAAACATAAAAATTGTATACAAATGTTAACAGTGCACTCTCAGACGAACCTTTTTTTAATAACAGATGATGCATATCCCGCGTGCGATATTTCCTACAACAATTAATCGAACAAAATGTGAGATCTATTACATTCCTCATAATACTGAGCACTTGATATTCTTCATTCTCACGCATTTCTTGTCCTTATACCAGCCTTAACCTTCCTGACATATTCGATAATCATTTTACGAATTATTGGCTGAGTAATCCCTCACCAAGTTTCGATTAGCTCAAAATCTAATGCTACCACCTACCACTGTTATCAAATTATAGTAATTCTGACGCTACAGGATATCCCAGACATGTTAGATGGCGTTGAGATCGGGGCTCACGGTATGCCTCAACAACGTTTTCAAGTTTTTGTAAAAAGCGACTGCTAATACTGAGTGAGTGCTGTTATAGTCTTGCATAAAAATGAGCAAACTGAAATGCTGCCATAGAGGGAACACAATAGGTCGTAAGATGTGATTTATTTATATTAAGATGAGTGAATACGAGTGAAGTTATGGATACTCGTGAAACTCATAACCAAACCATCACCAATCTTTCGTTATACATATGTGAAAAGCTCTGCCTGATGGCTCGCCGCGGAATCGTACTATGATTGTTTGGTCATTACCAAACAGTCACATTTGAGACTCATAAGAAATCAAACTATTGTTACATTGCCCCTTGGCCCAAAGAACATACTGACGAGCGCAAAAGGTTGATTGATTTGATGTTATTGTTTTGTTGATCGGGTTGCAGTTTTGGATCGCGCAGTCAAGTTTCACTGAGACGATTACGAAATGTTTGAACTGAATTGTTCCGCGGTTGCATTGTAAGTCAAACACAAGAAACACGACATTTGAACACCCACCAAATAATCCCCGACCTCAAAAAGAAAGTCAAAATGACATGGAGAGATCCAATGACCTCACAAATCCTTAAATTGGATTTTCAAATCCAAAATAAAAAACAATATAAAACTCTTTTTTATTTTAATTTTTCAAATCTCCGACATGTTGATGGAGTCACTAAAGCTAGCCATAAATATCGAACAATTATGCTCGCCGAAAATGCTCGTTTACCTTATCCAACAAACTGCAAACATATTTGGCGAGCATTCTTTTCTTTTGCCTCTTTGAGCATGTGTCATAAGAGCAAGTAGTTGGGCTCATGGTAGTTTCATAGCAACAAAGGTTTGCTCATTCATTACGTGCTCGCTTGACCCTATATGACGAACATGAAAGTCAAGCAGTAGATAATCGAAATCTTTCGCCAACCAGCGGACAGACGAAAACATTTTGAAATGAATATGAAAATAAAGTTTTTTTTATATATAGGGTGTCCCATAATTCGTGTTACACACTTTGGGTGTGATTTTTGGTAATATTCTTAGAAAAAAATTGTTATACAGTAAAGTCTGTTTCTCAACTTTGACATCACTTTTTGACAATTTAAGAAAAGGCTAACTTTGATATACCCAAACTTGTGTTAAATTCGACATCTCTGTCAATACTGATGATAGAGACCTAATCTAAGACTTTTTTTACTTATTCATAAAAGGATTGCTGTACAGTAAGAATAAAATTCTTTTAAATATGTAGTACAGGTACAAAATTCTTACTTTATATACATACTTTTTACAAGTTTAAAAATTATGATTAAAAATTAAAGCAAAGAAATGTGCATGATATTACAAAAAAAAAAGTTTAAATTTACTGTGATAAATGAGAGAAAACTTAGAACAAAAATTGTTCTGTTGTATCTTGTTTCTCAATGACAAAGGAAGACCATTCCAACATGCTACGGCAAAAATGAAAAATTGACGACGCGAGTTAGCACAGCTATAAGTTTTCGGTTTGATAGGTAGATTACGCGAAGACATAGAACAAATATTAGCAGACAGATAAACGAGTAATTTACTTTTTACTAAGTTGATGAGAAAAGACAGGGATTTAAATTTAAGAAAGCTTCGGAGGGGTCACATCCCAAAACTTTGCTTAAGAAAACTTGAAACATGATCATATTTACCAAGGTTGAATACAAATCTGGTAACAGAGTTCAAGGCCAAGTTGAGCTTGCAAAAAGATTCGTAATCCAAATCAGCAAAAATTTCACAGCCAAAAGTCACAATAGGCAGAATCAAAGACTTAGCTAATTTCAAATTGACTTCAGAAGTAAGAAAGTATTTTGATCCAGCTCGACTACGTAGTGCTGCATATATTTTAGCTACTATGTGAACTATGTGGTCTTTCCAAGTCATTGTGTTATTGAATATAACACCAAGGTTACGAACTTTTTCTAGCATTTCAACTACTTACTTGACCATTTAAAATTATATTGGGAAAATTTTGATGGGATACGGGCTGCTTGAACATAGGAACACATTTAGTTTTCAATGGATTTAATAGAAGTTGATTCCGAACTGACCAATCAAAAACAGAAGCTGGGTCTTGGTTTATTTTCATAATTGCATCTTCAACCAATTCAATAGGAAAACTTTAATATAGTTGAACATCATCTTCATATATGTATATGATAATTGCAATATTTAACTGTGCTAGTAAGATCATTTATAATCCAAGAGAAAAGCAGAGGCCCAAGTATCGAACCCTGTGGTACACCCGTCTTTAAGTTTAAAAACACTCGAAAATTTGTCTTTATGAAAAACAGTCTGTGATCTGCTACTAAGATATGATAAAATAAACTTCATCGCGTTTGAAGAAAGGCTGAACTGTGTGCTAGGTTTGTTACATAAAATTGTGGATTCAAAAGAATCGAATGCTTTTGAAAAGAGGGTCAAAAGCGTCGCTTTGAATTCTTCTGACGCAAGACGAACATTTTCGGTAACTTTTAGGAGCGCAGTTGTGCAGCTGTTTTTTTTCTAAAGACGGATTAAAGTGGATTCAGTGCATTCAAACTGTCAATATAGCTTTTCATTTGGTTTCTTGCAATAACTTCAAAAACCAATTGCAATTGGCCTATATTCGGTATTTTTGATGGAATTTTTTGGTGCAGGTATTATTTTGACACGCTTCCACTCCATGGGGTACTGACGTCATCAATGGAAGTATTTTCGGTAAAAGAATTTTTATAAAATCAGGATGGATTTCGTCAAGATGCATTTTGATTTAACTGCAAAATTGCATTCCCAACATCGTAATCGTCTACTTCTCTGAATTTAAACGCATTGTGAGCTAAGTGTAGAAATAACAACTTTTAAGACTGTATTTAAGTTGAGCTTCCATAGGTCTAGGGTTGCCAGATATTAAATTTTAAGTGGTGTTCAAATTTTCTTCCCGAAGCAAAGTTTTGATTTTGATGTAATTTTTCTTGCAGAAAATGCCTGATAAACATAGAGTTTCTTTCTTTTTTACAGATTAACAAAACAATAATAAAAAAAGACTTACGAGTAAGTGCACTCAAAAACCCATACATTTTATGATACTTGGAAAAAAACAAAACGTGTAAAATTTGAAAAAAAAAAAAAAAAAAAAAATTTAGCTTTGAGGTTTGTTTGAATAAAACAATAATATAGGCACATTTAGTAGTTTCTTATGTATTTTATAAAAATACAATTATAACAAGTGCTTCAAAGTGCCCTACTTCGTTTTGAATGCAGCATACCAGAGCCCGTTTTTGGATTTCATTGTAAGTGTTTGCTCTCCATAACTCAATAATAACAATTATATTAAATCGTGTAAATGAATAATTTTTCGGGGATCAAATATGTCGAAAAAATTGCCGAAAATTCAAATTTTGGAGCTTTGTGCTCCCAAAATAAGAAAATTGCACTTTTTTATTCTGTTTAAGGCATATATCCTCTCGCCCCTCAATTGGTAAAGTAATGAACTTTGATAAATCTTTTTTCAGATCAAGCGAAAAGGAGTGGGAACTGCAGCAGTTTTCAATGTCACCGGAAACAGGCGCCAGTGGACCTTTGCCTGTTTATGAAGGAAATTATTCAGGATTGAAAGATACAATACGGGTGCAACTGCAGCCCAATTATAAAACCCAGTATGGAGGAATAGACTCTCAAATACTCATAACTTCGTCAATTTTATTCCGATCGACTTGAAATTTAAACACACTGTTCTTGAGATATGATGGATTCATTTAAAAAATAAAATTATTTACTACAACGAAAGTTAAAATATTTCACTATATAACAAATATAAAGAATTTTTCTATAACTTATAAATAAAAAAAAAAGAACGCAGAGTATTATTATAAAAAAAAATCTATACTGTGATGTAAGTTTCTCCGGCCGTTGCAAGTTTGTGTAAATTTTGATCACTAAACGCACGCGAACATATTGCATAGAGTTGACAGTGAAAGAAGAATGGCTTTTTTATATTCACCCCTGTTCAAAGACTGCTCTTGCGTTTTGTTTAAAAGTCAAAATGATCACTTTGATGGAAATTGTTTCATTTTCAGTGAGATTAATATAAATTTAATACACCAAAAAAATTCATTATCTTTTCAAAAAAGTCAATAAAAGAAACCTTTATCTGCAAGGGGAAAGAAGAATTTATTAAAAAATGATATAATGGTGAAGTCATTTAAGAAATTGAGAAAAGAATTTTTTGAATTCAGTGGAGTAGCTTTTGAGATTTTTTCCTTTGGAAATATGAAGATAAAATGAAGTCTTTGAAGGGCTGGCCGTGGTTCAGTGGTTGAGTGTTCAGTAGGCAGGCCGGACGCGTGGGTTCAAATCCCGCTCTGAGTATCTACTTTTCTTTCAGCCTCCCAGTTTCATCTGGACGCCGCGCCGCCTTTGAGGTTATATACGAAATTACATCCACCTTATTTCAAACTACTGCACCACAAAAAAAAAGTGAAGGCTGCTACGCTGGTAGTACAATGGACCGGTAATTAGGTCTGAGTTCTCCAGATTAGCATGCCTACTCTTTTTTATAAAAAAAGTCTTTTTTCAAAAATGAGGCATTCTTATGCTGAAAGCATTTCTGAAATAATATCAATCAAGACGGTTTTTTAATGTCGTATTTTTTTGGGGGGAGGGGGGGGGGGGGGGGGTATCGCATTGTAAAATTTAAACTCTTTCTATTTAATCAAAAGTTTGTTGTGTTTGTGGGTGTGATTTTTTTTATAAAATTCAATATTTTGATATTTATTTGAGTTTGAGGAAGTATTTTTAGAAAAAGGTTTTGAAGAATGCACTTTGATCCTTAGAGCCGGAATCAATATTTCCCAAAATCTAATGTAGAAACGTTTAAGTATCACAAATTTCGGGGCTTGAATTGCATTTTGTTCTCAAAAGTTCTTTCTAGCGAGAAATTAGAGTGTTCTCAATTAATAACATGGCCATGAAAATTTAAAAATAACCATTTTGGACCAAGAGTAGGTTCCCTCCATTAGCCTCAGTAATGATTGAATGAAATGCACTAAGTCCATCTCAAACATGATGTTAAATACAAGAACTCACTCATTTTAAATCTAAGTCGAAGGCACGGAAACTTTGGGGTTAACAATTCAATTCGTTTCGAATTCATATTTGTGAAAGTTCGCTTTGTTTCCAGCATTCAGTCATTTTATATTTTGTATTCGTCTTCGTGGGATGCAAATACGTAAGGTGTCGCAATGGAGCGACGAGTCCCTGAGCCTAGGACATTTCTCACAACTGTTTCTTGAGAGGGAATGGGGTGGCCTTACAATTTTCTCCCGATTATGAACGGATAATCGAGAAAGCGCTCTTCATGATAGTGAGTTTCTTATAGGAGGATTTATCAGTTACTCACGATGTTGGCAACAGCCGCCCGTGGAGAAATATTTTTTGTTTTATGTTGGAATTTTAACTCGAAACCCTCGCGCCATAGGCTAACCATTACGCCACGGACACCTCCATTTAGAAAAGGATAGGATCCAAATACCGACTAAAATTGTTCAATAACATCACTGGTGGCTTGGGTAAGAGCCAAATAATGGCGTGCGTAGGAACGCGTAAGCTCCACAATTTTCGCACCGTAAGTTGGTCGAAATGAAACGGGACCGCCGGCACCGCGCCACTCCGGCTACCCAATTGCAATTGTATTTGTATATGGTAGCCAAGTGCTACACCGATTCAAAATTATGTGCGTGTGGAGATATGCACAAAATGCAATTGTTACACAGATGCACAGATGGAAAATGTGTCTGGCTAAATCGCTAGTACTACTTGCTAGATGGACTAATAAATACGTTTCAACTGGAAGGGGAAGAAGCATTGGGCCTCGGTTGTGTCCTTGCAGTTCTTCCGGTTTGAATGCTTTATATCCAGACAAATCCTGACGTTTTGATATACACATCTACATACAAACAAATATTCACATACTAGGGCAACTGCAAATGCATTTGAATATGAGTCCAATGGGAGGCAAAGTCGCTAGTCGGTGTTGCCCGTTTGGCAGGTCTTTTCGTTCGCTTTAATTACATTTTCAAATGCATCTGCTATTTCCTCTGGGATTTCAATGAAAAGTGACCAAAGTGAGGCCCTCAGATGGGATTTCTCATCGGAATTCATGTATAGCTAATGAATGGCCTGCAGTGGTGACAGAAAAGAGCATTTTATTTAAACTCTCTAAGGAGATTCAGCTGATTGGTGGTTTGGATTTGGAATGCCAAAACCCCGGAATACCCTAAACGTGAAGGGGTATTCCGGGTAGTACGTTCCTAGTGTCTAATGCATCAAATGACTTTAGAAACTGAAACTAACAATTGTTCCCGTCCGAAGGGAATTCAGAGTTACATTTGTACTTGCAGTCGAAACCCAATCCAACTGTTATAAGCTAAGTGGTTGGATGTATTGACACAAATGTCACATAAATTAGTTCGGCATACAAATACCGTTTGCTTGCAAGACTGAAAATGCATTGGTGCAACTCGTCCTTGTTATAGTTGTGTCAGAGTTGAACTGTTAATTTAGCAAACGGGAGTGTAGTTTCGAAAGACTGATTGCTCGGCGGGTGGTAAGTAAACGTTTTGTGATTACCACGTTTGGTTGAAGTGACCGCGAACAAACTCCTTATTTACTCACTTACCATATATCTAATATCAGGGTGTTGTTGTTGTTTCTACAAAGTTCTAAGTGTTCTATTCTGAGGCACTCTTTTCCATTAATTTTGTCTTGAAAGATAGATATTAAGAGATTAAAAGAGACTCAGGTCTAATACTAAAAATTTTTTCGCTTATAATGCGAACGAAGGACTCAAATTAGATCTCAAAACTTTCAGTATTGTGAATAAACATACCTTTAGTGCATTCAGTTCAAATCACTGTCAGTTTGATCTTCAGAGGCTACTTTTGCACAGTGAAATATATATTTATAAAATAAAGTGCTGGCCGCATCACCCAGCATGGTCTTTCTTCTTTTTCAACCATACTTTGGAGGATGTGAAGTGAAGAATAAATAAATAAACATAGAGCGCGGAGCCCTGGGGCGTAGCTTTGTGAGGGAATGGATTGTACTTTCAATTTTTTGCCGATTTCGAACGGCTAATTAATAGAGTTCTTCTCATGGCAATTCATATTGCGAAAGGCAGTACACACTTTCTTTGTTTGGCTTTGAACCACAAACCTCTCGCGTAACAGCAGACATACCCGTTGCTGGACTCACTTCTTCCCTTAGAGTCTTACAGAATCTCTTAGCATCGTTGACTGCCACTTATATCAAATCGGTCGAGAAGTGTGAGGCGGTTCAGAAGGATTCCATTTCTTTAAAAGATTTGTCGATTGAGTATAATATTTCTTGAAAATCTCTTGTGATTTCATTTTTTCGATAGTTGATTGTGTTTGAAAAGCTTGTATGAGTGGCATAGAATCTGAATATTCTTGCATTGTTTTTGTTACTGGTTCAATCGTTTGTCATGAAATGCGCGTTCTCGGGTAGTTGTTCGGAATCGGCAGGAAAATGTAAGTCTTCTCTATTCAATCTGAAGGCAAGGTTGTGAGAAATGCTTTGGGGTTTGGGCCCCCCGCTTCTGCTAAGTTTTTGTTATTTATAAATGACGTTTCTTCTGGTCCGGACTCGATTCCGCTAATTGTTTTAAAAAAGTGTTCTTCACGTTTTATCATTTCGACTTGAATATTTTTTCAAGCTTTCTTTAAAATCTGGAATATTTCCCACTCTTTGGAAAAAATCTTTTATAACACCTATTTTCAAGAAGGGTGAAAAAATTGATAGAAAAAACTACAGGCCAATTTCAAAGCTCTCATGCATACCCAAGCTATTTGAACAAATATTCTGCGAAAGCCTATCCTTCTTTGCAAGGAATGTTATCTGCCACCAGCAGCACGGATTTATGCAAAAAAGATCGACGGCTACCAACCTCCTTTGTTTTTATCATAAGTGTTGTAATGCCCTTGAATGTGGAAACGATATTGATTGCATTTACACTGACTTCTCTAAGGCGTTTGACCAACAGTCTCATAACTTCATACTTTATAAACTTTGGACTTCCCACAGTATTTTTTGCTTGGATAAGTTCCTACTTAAAAAAAAAAAGTCTTATGAAGTTAAATTTCGTAACGTTTTGTCAAAACCTTTCAATGCTATGTCTAGCGTGCCACAAGGTAGTCATCTTGGTCCCTTGCTTTTCATTATTGCAATAAATTATGTAATTTCTTGCATCTCCTATAACGAAATTTTAATCTTTGCTGATGATATGAAGATTTTTAAACCCATCAAAAATGCTTCAGATTGACTTTCTTATAAAAAGATTTCGACAGTTTTGTTCTATGGTGTTCAAAACTCGGACTTAGTTTGAACGCTTCCAAGTGCCAAAGTATGACCTTCTCCCGCAAAATATCTCCTAGCATTGGAGAATATTCAATATCGCAACAATCTTTATCACAAGTTTCTAGATTCCGTGACCTCGGTGTTCTTTTTACTACCAACCTCGAATTTAATGAACACATCAACCTCATTATTAACAAAGCTAATTCAATGCTTGGCTTTTTTAAGCGATTGGCAAAGGAGTTTAATGACCCTTATGTCACCCTCTCTTTATACAACTGTTATGTTCGTCCCCATCTAGAGTATGCTTCTCAGGTGTGGTCGCCATTTTATGATATTCATAAATCACAAATCGAAGCAATACAGCACAGATTCATACGCTTCGCTCTCAAAGGTTTTCTTTGGGAAGATCCTTTCAATCTCCTTCCTTATGAAAATCGTATTCGCTTATTAAATCTTCAAACCCTCTCAGAGAGAAGAATCAACAATGATTTAGTATTTTTTCATCAATTATAATAACCGCTATAATTGATGCATCCGACTTGCTCTCCCACGTAGGATTCAACTATCTCGGAGGAACTCACCAACTACGTAATTTAGAGTTTATACATCGCTCCCACCACCGTACTAACTATGGAATGCATGAGCCATTAGCACGCATGAGTAGGTTATTCAACTCTAATCCTTTTATTGCCGATTTCAACATCAGTAAAAATAGTTTAAAATTAATATTAAGAACCAGTGTACCATCTGCATGATTCATGTTTAGTAGATCTTTTATTACTGTTTAATTTCATTTTATATTTATAACCTTGTTTTGTTCAGTAATGTTTCACTAGTTTAGTTTGCTTCTTAATGCTAATTTAATTTAAGCTTTACTTTGTTATATTTTTGTAAGGTTTTTTATTTTTCCTCGTATACGTTATATTTGTGCTTGTGTAGGCGTTATTTACTAACCACTAACCTTTGCATTTATGATGAAGAGCGTAGATAAGTGTGTACAGACAAGCTTGCTCTAAGTTCTATGCCACTTAAGTCTCTGAGATGCAATTATCGATTTTATTAATTTATTTATTTATATATTTACGCTATAGTATTGTCAGCAGAATTAATAATATGCTAAATTTAATGCTTTACCGCTTTCTGTTGAAGTCCATTTTTATCTCGAGTGTTCTATTAGAGCTCACACTGCCAATTTTGAAAACAAACGCTCTAACATGACATTTACAATTAATTGAACTGGTTTACTCATGCCATATCTGATGGACAACTGCCGTTTTCAAAGCACAGGATAAAATGCTATATTTGAAGCATTGTTCAGCAACGTGGCGTGAATCCCACCTTTTCCGAAAGAAGATTTAGCACTAACATTTTTGGAATGCCGTCGACTCGTGCTGCCTTCCTCTTCATTATTGATATTAAGAAGCTTTCGAGACCTAACTTCAAGACCAACAGAATAATACCCCCGTTTTGCTCGGTGATGACTTCATTTACAAGTCGATCGTCACGGAACGGCACAGATGGCAACAGGCCAAAAGGTCATAAGGGTCTCTTGACCAACTTGTGCCAGTGTGCACTTATGACCCACCCAAGTGAGCCAAAATAACACGAAAAATGTTTGTGGTCTTTTGGCCCGTCGATTACAGTCTTGTGACCCACTTAAAAGTCAAAAACCTATAATGGTTTGCAGGTCTGATTTTTTTTTTCTCAAATGAGTATAACATGTTTTGACTATTTTTTTTAATTATTTATTATATTTTCTTATTTTTATCTAACAAATATAATATTACTTTTAAATACTAACAATTAGTGTGTTATAAGAATAGTTGTAGTGATATTTTTATTTAAATATTTATGATATTATTAATGTCACTACAAAGTGTGAGAAACAAAACAAAAAAAAAACATTATACTTCAGAAGAGATAAAATATATATAATATAAATATAAAAATAGCCTTATATTGTGGGATGAATCTTAATGTTTTTATTTGACAAAAACGAGATTTACCTGAACAAAAATTATGTACATTTTTTTAATACGTATTAGGTATAAGTTTATTTATTTATCATTTATTTTTCAAACAATGTTAGAAAGCAAAACTTCAAGATGTGTGTGGTCTAAATCAAGGATCCAAAACTTTACTTTCTTCAAAAATGACGACATTGTTCTTAATGGTCGTATTTCCACAAGTAAACTTTTAGGTAAAAGTTTTAATTCTCTTTTTAATCCTAACTAATATTATAAATGTGAAAGTCCCTCTGTCTGTCCGGCTTTCTATGTTACCATCTCCCGCCCAAACTACCAAACTGATTGATATGAAATTTTGTACAGAGATAGTCTAGAACCAGAGGAAGGACATAGGCTATATATTTTATCCCTAAATTCCCACGGGAACGGGAACGTATACGGGAATTTAGAAACTACAACACCGATTTCAAAAAATTTTCCACCCATAGAATGCTTTACTATCCCAAAGTAACATAAACTTTAATTCATCCTTATATTCCTACGGGAAAGGGAGTCCTTACTAATATAATAATTACGAATGAAGCTCTGTCTGTCCGTCGTTCTATGTTACCATCTCCCGCCCAAGCTAATAAACCGATTTAAATGAAATTTTGTACAAAGATTGGACTGAACTTAAGGACGGACATAGGCTTTATTTCATTCGAATATTCCCTCGGGAACCGGCCCTCACTATTATTATAAATGCAAAAGTAGCTCTGTCTGATCACCTTTCTATGTTACCATCTCCCGCCCAAACTAATAAACCGATTTAAATGAAATTTTGTACAAAGATTGCTCAGAACCTTAGGAAGGACATAGGCTATATATTTTATCCCTATAATCCCACGGGAACGAAAACGTATACAGGAACTTAGAAACTACAACACCGATTTCAAAAATTTTTAAACCGTTAGAATTCTACACTATTCCTGAGTAACATAAACTTTAATTCATCCACATATTCCTACGGGAACGGGAGTCCTTACTAATATAATAAGTGTGAAAGAAGCTCTGTCTGTCCGTCGTTCTATGTTACCATCTCCCGCCCAAACTAATAAACCGATTTAAATGAAATTTTGTACAAAGATTGGACTGAACTTAAGGACGGACATAGGCTTTATTTCATTCGAATATTCCCTCGGGAACGGGCCCTCACTATTATTATAAATGCAAAAGTAGCTCTGTCTGATCACCTTTCTATGTTACCATCTCCCGCTCAAACTAATGAACAGATTAAAATTAATTTTTGTACAAAGATTGTTCAGAATCTGAGGAAGAACATAGGCTTTATATTTTATACCTATATTCCCACGGGAACGGGAACGTATACGGGAACTTAGAAACTACAACACCGATTTCAAAAATTTTTAAACCGTTAGAATTCTACACTATTCCTGAGTAACATAAACTTTAATTAATCCACATATTCTTACGGGAACGGGAGTCCTTACTAATATAATAAGTGTGAAAGTAGCTCTGTGTGTCCGTCGTTCTATGTTACCATCTTCCGCTCAAACTAATAAACTGATTTAAATTAAATTTTTTAAAAAGATTATTCAGAACCTGAGGAAGGACATACGCCATATATTTATTCCTTATATTCCCAGGGGAGCAGGAACGTTTACGGGAACTTTGACACTATGGCACCGATTTCAAAAACTCTTCCACCGTTGGAATGCTCCATAATCCCTGAGCAACATAAGCTTTTATTCATCCCCATATCCCTCACGGGAACGGTCACCATGCTTCCACGGGAACGGGAGTCTTTACTAACATTATAAGTCCGAAGTTAAATCTGTCTGTCTATTTCTCTTTGTTACCATTAACTGCCCAAACTATTGAACCCATTTATATGAATTTTGGTACAGAGACAGTCTAGAACCTGAGGATGGACATATATTATGTTATGTTTTATCCCTGTATTCCCATGGGAACGGGAACTTGGAAAATACAGCACCCATTTCAAAAAATGTCCACCGTTAGAATACTGCACTATTCCTGAGTAATGTAAACTTCAAGTCATCCTCCGGAAACGCCCTCATGTTCCCACGGGAATGGAAGACTTTATTAACATTATAAATCCGAATTTAACTCTGTCTGTCTGTTTTTCTTTGTTTATATTTACCACCCAAACTATTGAACCGATTTATATGAATTTTGGTACAGAGATAGTCTAGAACCCGAAGATGGACATCCTTACTAATATTACAAATCCAAAATTAACTCTGTCTGTTCGTGTTTCTTTGTTACCATCTCCCGCCCAGAAAACTGATCCGATTTAAGTGGAATTAAATTAAGAGATAGCCTAGAGCCTGAGGAAACACATAGGCTTAATAAGTAATCCCTATATTTCTACGGGATCGACACCGTAAACGGGAACCTTAAGACTGCTGGGTCGATAAAAGTTCTTTCACTGCGGGGTGATTTCTGTCAAACTGTCGAAAATACATTAGACCTGAGAAGAAATGTCTTTCTTGATCTTCAAATAATATTGGCAATCGGGAATGGCTGTTTGAAAGGCGATTTCGGCGCCGACTAATGAGTTAGTTAACCATATAAACTAATAAAATATGTTTGACGTATTGGGGGACGTTGGCGAATGTCTATCAATAGACAATATTATGGACACTGAGCAAGTCACATCATACCCTATAGAGTTTCTCAATTTTTTAGGATTATAAGGAGTGGCAGCAAGTTGGTGTTCCAGTGCCAAAAATGAGTAATCCAGAATTGTACACAGCTACAAATTACACATCTGGGATGCGGCATTAATAATGACTGGAACGAAAAACGGAGACAACGTTTCGATTCCCCGTTTTCCTTTAATTCCCACTGATTGGACATTATAAATAAGGCTCAGACGCTTTAAGTTGCAGGTGTTCGTTTAGAAAAAAATCCCATGGCAACTTTATGTGGCAGAATCACGTATATCAATCCCACAAAACCTTTTTATTTCGCAATGGTTTACTAAAACGCATGAATGTGTCTTATTTGCAAAATAAGTAGCCTAAAAAATTAAGAATGCTGCCGAAAGTCACTATTCCACGCGGACGAAGTCGCGGGCACAGCTAGTATATGTATATATAAGAAGAAGAATATAGCAGGTTTGCTAACAGCTCTTAGATAGAACACATTTCCTCAATACACAGACTGTCCCCTAATTCGTGTTACATTTTTTTAGATGTGATTCTTGGACATACTCTTAGAAAAAATTGTTATCCAGTAAAGTCCGTTTCTCAACTTTGACTTAAGTTTTTGACTATTTAAAAAAGGCTAACTTTGGTGTACCCTATCAATCCCCACAAAACGGAATTATTTATCTTTACGAGGAAATACAAAATTCGGGACTTCAGACCCACAGCTATTAATGGGTAACTGTTACACTGTCAAATCAGGCTTAATATCTAGGTCTCATTTTTGACAAAAATCTGACCTGGAAAACCAATATTGAGGAAAGAGTAAATGAAGCCAATGTGGCATTCTTCTCTTGTAAAAAAGCCATTTTTGGGAAATGGAATGTCTCCCCCCAAATCACTCACTGTTTACTACGGTAATAAGACCGATACTTACATACGGGGTGATTGTCTGGTGGACTGCACTAGACAAGATGGTCAACTACAACAAACTGGTCAAAGTTCAAAGAACGGCTAGTCTGTGTATTAGTGGCGCACTGAGGACCACCCCATCGGACGCCCTCAATGTACTACTAGATCTCACACCCCTAGATATCTTCAGCAAACAAGTCGCAGCTAGCTCAGCTACTCGACTCAGAGCTACATCACAGTGGACCAATAATCAAATCGGCCACACTACCATTCTAGATAACTTTAGAATCTTACCGAATCGATCCGACTACACCACCCCCAAGTTGGTGTTTGACAATAATTTCCAAGTAACCATACCTTCAAGAGAAGCTTGGGAAAATGGCACTCTGTTGGAAAATGAAGCAGCAGAAAAAACCAGCGTAGGTGTGGGAAGTGGAATCTACTCAGAAAAACTGAATCTCAGTCAAGGGGAAATTCTGGCGATTAGGAGGTGCGATCTGGGCTCAAAGAAAACGTCATATCCTCCACGGATACTCGAATATTCTCGGACAGCCAAACTGCCCTAAAATCTCTTGCCTCTGTTTCTACAAAATTCATCACAGTCCAAAATTGTAAAATGTCTCTGATGGAGATGTCAAATCAGTCAACATTCACCTTTCACGGATGCCATGCCGGGACACAGGGACATACCAGCCATAGCCAAAAAGGGCACGACCACTCGCTACGCTCAGAATGGAAGGTATACCTATCGCTACATGTAAACTTTTACTCAGACAAGACGCTTCGGGGATAACAAGCACTAGATGGACTGAGATTAACAACTGCCTTGCAACCAAAGAAGTTTGGCCGGGTATACACTCAGAACACTCGAAGAGTTTGTTAGCCCTGAACCGCCTATATGCTTCTACCATAGATGTTCTTACCGGACACTGTCTAAGAGGAAGACACACCAAAAGAATTGGTTTGCTTTCCAATGATCTCTGCAGAAGCTGCATGGATGAAGAAGAGGAAGAAACCGTTCAACACCTTCTTTGCTCATGCCCTGCATTGCTTCATTGGAGGAAAACTTATCTCGGTGAATTCTTCTTCGACGATACTAGCGACTTAGCTTACATAGACCGTAATGGCTTTTTAAAATGCATTCATCGTGGTTCAACTAGATATTGATTAACAGGATGGCCCGTAATGAAAGATTAATGGGTGATCAACTCGTTAGTCTTACATCGGGTTTCTGAGATCAGCAGGTGATCAACTTGCTGATCTCTGTGGTATCACAATGGGCCCTTGAAACCTTAGTGTGTCGGGCAATGTACGTAGGCATTACTCATTGGCTGACAGCCACTTCTACCTAGCCGTGGTGTTAATCTGATCTGTGTTAAATTCGATTTCTTTGTCAACACTGATGGTAGAGACCTAACTTCAGCCATAATTTTTTGTAAAAATAATAATCTTTCAAACTGTATTTTTAAAATTGGGCTTCTATAAGCTTCTGGGTTGCCAAATTTTCAATTTCAAATGCTGTTCAAATTGACTTCCCCTAGCAAAGTTTTGACTTTGGATATATTTTTTTTTTTTTTTTTGAAGAAGATACACTTCAATAGGGCAGAAAATCAAATAGAAAACAAAATAGAAAAAAAGAAAAGTTAATTCCAGAATCCATATTCAACAACCATTTGGACAGCCATGAAAATAACAGCGTAGCTAATCTACGGGTTCGTACCTATCTACCTACTGAAATAAAGATCAACACGAGCTCTTCTCAACCACCCACCACCAGAGCAACTTTAACCCTTTTCATTTTGCTTAGCTTTAAAATTCAGCTGTGAAAAGAAACCACTTCTCTCTAAAGTGGTTTTATGAAAACAATTTCGGGATAAACGATATCATAACTTGTGCACTACCATCATAACGACGAAGCACCATTCAAACATATTAAACAAGATGTCGCTAGAGTTCCATTAAGGCACTTATGATGGATTAATGTTTTTTTTTTTTTTGCAGCCCAGTGATAAAAACAGAAAATAAATTGTTCGCCCCTCAAAGTATCTGCAGAAAACAACTGGCCTGGCCACTACGTGAGTCTTAATGTTCGTAAAGTCTTTTAATCACGTTTATCCCATAAGATACGTATACTATGAACCCTATGATACCCAGATGCCTGCAATTTTGTTCTATGTTTCCCCAAAGGCCACTTAATCTTCCATTGTCTCCGTATATAGCAACACTGAGCTTTTTCTCTATGCTCTTGCAGAGGTAATTTCATGTATAGCGACAACACAACTATACTACGTTTCATGTTTTTAAGGATATTTACGATCGGATGGGTTCACTTTTAATAAATATTTTAGTTGCCATGCTTTATTATATGGGAATAGATTGAGGAACAAAATTGCTTTCGCGACGTCACACAGACTGATTGATGGCAGTTAAAACAAAAGTTATTTTGTTGTTTTTGTTTTTTAGGACCTTGATGTGAGTAATAACAATTAATTTTATTTTTAGTCAAATACTGACACACACTCACTTGAATTTATGGATAATTTTTTGGTTTTTTTGTTGTTTTTTTTTTCCTTTTCTTTATGTCTTTGTATAGACGTGCGAGGTGCTTGCTTATTGTTGAGTATTTGCAATAAAAACTGAATACTTAAATATTTTATTAAAATTGAATTGATTTGACTCTTTCCTGATAGAAGGTTTAGTGAGAGCTGACTTTTGGTTTGAATTGAATAGCAGTACCTACTAAAAATAATAAAATGCTGAGAATGCTGTGGTGACGAGTATTGAATTACCAAGTTGAATTTCGTGGCCTGCTACGTGTGTGGCTATATGAGAAGACCCATTTATAATTTTCTAAATGCGTTAAGGGGGGAACACCCCTAAGCCAAGCCAAAAAATTTTTTTTTTTAATTTTTGCGAATTATTTTACATGGGTATTTATTTTATTTATTATTATTATAATAAATTCTTTATTAAAGTTCTCGATATCTTACAAGATTTTATAGAATGATTGCATGGCAAAATTTGCCGTCTGCCTAGAATGACTTATTTCGAGATTTGTTACAAAATGGAAAATGGGTATTTATATATGTAATTTTAAGGATCGGATAAGGGGAATATTTAAAGAGTATACATCAAAGTATATGTATACAAAATTTTGTTGTCTTTTGGACGGGGTTCTGCGGATCTCTCCTTTGAACATGACAATACCAACTGAGCCGGTCGTGCTGAATTTTGTCCAAGATGGTACTTTTGACATGAAGGCTTCCACGGATCTTAGTACTTCTAATTCGATCAAGCTTTGTTACTCCTGCTCTCATCCGAAGCATCTTCATTTCGGCTGCCGTCGATTTGCTCTCATACTTTTTGTACATTTTCCAACATTGTGAACCGTATGTCATTTTTCGATCACAGAAGATAGCGGAGTTTTCTCGCCACTTCATCCACCCTACGCTTACTCGATGACTGATGTCGTCATCACAAGTTGCTTCACTATTGATCATAGATCCCAGATATTTAAACTTTTCACACTTGGGAGGCACATTTCCATTCAAATAACTGCCTGCAATAGGCTTGTCTGGATCTGAAAAAGGGAAGCACAGGTATTCAGTCTTTTTAGCGCTAATACGGTACCAATTTCCTTCCAGAACATCGATCCAAACGCCAAGTGCTCGTTGCAGGGATGTAGGATCCTCGCTTATGATGGCTCCATCGTCAGCAAAATAATTGTTGTACTTTATTGTCCGTTACTTTTCCTTCGACCAAATAATCCAGAACAGCAATAAAGAGCAGTGGACCCAAGACACTTCCCTGATGGCATCTCGGTGTTTTTCCATAATGATCCTTATACTTTGGATTGCGTCTGTAGTTGACTTACCCGCGACAAACCCGCATTGGTCATCAGACAGCCTTATTATTTTCTGCAGTCAGCTATCCCAAACCCGCTCAAAGATCTTCATAGTGTGGGACATCAACTTGATCAAACGATAGTTGTCACAACTTCTGGTATCTACCTTTCCTTTGTACATTGGAAGAAGGAACTTTCCTTCCATTGATTAGGCAAACTGTCACATCTTATAAGTTTGGACATGAGAATCGTGAACCATCTCAACCCGATGTCTCCCATATTTTACCAAAACTCTGTCTGATGACCAATATGGTACCTCGTCTGGCCCAATCGCTTTGCCTTTTTTGGAGTTCTAAGCTGCCTCCCTAACTTCTTCGACTGTGAAGTCAGATACTTCCGTAAAGTTAGGTGCAGCTGTTGGAAAGTGGCCTCGAGGAAACTGTTTATTCAAAAGATCATCACAATACTGTCGCCATCTGTGAAAAATTTTGTCGTCATCCACAAGTAGCAGTCCTTGAGCATCATTGATGATCTTCGGA
Organism: Melanostoma mellinum; assembly: GCA_914767635.1. NCBI lineage: Eukaryota > Metazoa > Arthropoda > Insecta > Diptera > Syrphidae > Melanostoma > Melanostoma mellinum. The sequence continues at coordinate 71,322,654 of OU612058.1, read as the reverse complement.
GAACGAATCTCCTGCGCATTTCTCCTTCTCTGAGCGGCTATTTAGAAAATGATTGCTCCCTTATTCAAGTTGCTTTGTCTTAGCTCTTGGATTGCCTGATTTGCTTCAGCAGCTGTCGCAGAAATCTCTTCCATCTCTTGATACAGGCCCTCCGTGCTTTTTGCTTGAAGTTGGGCGCACTTTTTCTTCGTTCTTTTCTGCAGCTCTTGTATTCCATTTTGAAACGCGCTTTTTCATTTGTATTTCTTGAGGGGCACTTTGACCAAGCTGGGAAAGCTGCTTTCTTCTTTCTAATCACTGCTTTAGCTTCATCATCCCACCACCAGGTTTCTTTAGCTTGTTGGTGGTGTCCTTTTTGAGACTCCTAACAGTGATTTGGCTCTCTCTAAGCAGGTTCGTTGTAGGCGATCCCACATATTTTGTGCCGTGATTGCATTTGAAACTGCGTCGATGGTATTACACAGCTGACTTTGCATTAACGAAATGAATTGCTGTCGTTGGTGTGTTGGTGTGTTGGTTTTCTCCAGATTGTACCACTTGATGCTCCTAGGAGCCTTTGCTTGTTTGACTTCCTTCACCGCATCCGTAAAAAATTCTGTTAAAAGAAGACGGTGTTGTTGAGCGGCAGCTTCTCCTAGTATCACTTTGCAGTCTTTCACCTGAGATTTCATGTAATTGGTTACCAAATGGTAATCAATCTGGGTTTCATTTCCTCCGCTGCTGTAAGTGATAAGGTGTCGGTTTTGTTTGATGAACATGGTATTTAGTACGATTAGACCGTATGACTTGCACATATTTAGAATATCTTCACCAGGAGTGTTCCTGGTGCCGAATCCCAAACCTCCATGGCAGTCTTTATCTTCGTTTGTCTTCCCGACATGTCCATTCAAATCTCCTCCAACAAACAAATACTCTTCTTTTGGGATGTTCTTAAGTAGATTATGAAAATCAAGCCAGAATGCATCTTTTTCCTCCTGCTCACACCCTATTTGGGGAGCATATGCACTGATTATATTCCAGACCTTTCCTTCCATCACCAATTTAAGAGACATTAAACGGTCACTGGACTTCAAAATGGTCAACACGTTGTTACATAAAATTTGGCCAAGGATGATACCGACTCCGTTCCTACCTTGTTCCGTTCCATAGTAGAACATCTTGTAAGCCTGGTCTTTGCATCTAAGAAACGGGCTTTGTTTGCTGTGTTTCGCCTTTTCGTTTCCTGAACACACAAGATGTCCACTCGCCTCCTTCTCATCATCTCTTCGAGCTCGAATTTTCTACCAGTCATACTTCCAACGTTCCAACTCGCGACTCTAAATTTTCGTCCTCGTCGCATTACTTTGCTAGCCCCCGGAATCCGTATAGCTCTGACCCGAACATTGCTGCTCGGTCCAGGATCAGCTCCATGCATAGCAATGGAACTGCCTGGCGGGGTAGTGCTTCTTATATATTTGCAAGTAAAAGTGAATAGTAAGCATTAAAGATTGCTCGTGATTATTTTCATTTTTAAATATTTAAAAGTAAAAATTAAATTGCAAACCAAACGTTTATTTGGAGATATTAATTTTTTCGTTAAACCGAATCACTAAAACTATCAGATAAAACTAGTTTTAAGTCGCAAAACAAAGGAAATCGTTTGTCACATGAATTGCAAATTAAAATTCAATTTTACCATCAAAGATCGACAGAAAACCAAAAGCCTTAAAATACCAAAATAACATGTCCATGTCACAATCCGATTTCGAGCAAATTAAATCAATCATTGATAAATCGCTCCAAAAAGAACTCCCGCTTGCCGTTGCCAATTTGGCCACAAAAGAAGATGTCAAGAAAATTAACAAAGAACTCAATCTTTTGCAACAACAAAACTATGAATTGACAGAAAAAGTTCATCATTTTGAAAACCGTTGCCGTCTTCTAGATATGGAACTGGAGAATCAATGTCGAGAAATCAAATGAAAGAACATTATTTTCTCGATTCCAAATGAGCTCGCCGGTATCAATCCTCAAGAACGCATTCAATCAATTACAAAGCTTTTTCTAGGCAAACAAATTCACCAACATCAACCCATGCCAGAAGCAACGAAACTAAAATAGCAAAACAATTAAACTCAAACTAAACACAGGATCTAACGAAATTGCAACTAAAATGTTGAAAAACGCTTCTAAACTAAAAGGTACAGGTGCATTTATTCAACGTGATTTGAGCAAACAAGCACAACTAAAACGTCGTATATTGCTTGGATATCGCAAAATTGCCAAAACAAAAACAACAGAAGCAGTAATGATAAAAAACTTATTATTGGTGACAAAATATTTTATCAAAATGAAAATAATAAACTTAAATATAAAAACATTGATGGAGAAACTGAGCTGCAAAATATGTTTGGTGTTCTTAACTTTGAAGATGTCAGTGCTCAGTGCAATCAATCTGTCAACGTAAAACAGACAGCAACCAAAAAGTAATAGATCGATGACTGCATATTCACCAGGGGTGGCACATGAAGCACCAGATTGTAGTAGATTTCAAAAAAAAACTGAGAATTAAACGCCGTCAGCCAAAATAATTTTATATTTAGTAAGATTTTATCCAGAATATATCAGCATTGAATAATAAACTGTTATTTGTAGATTTTTTTAAATATGTTACAAACTTTGATATATTTTTCTTATTTGAAACCCATGTTACTAAAGATAAAATTATTAAATTTATAAATTATTTTATAAACTTTAAGCTTATATGGGTTGATGCAATTAAAACTTCTGCTAAAGGTCGCGCAAGTGGAGGTCATTTGTATGGAATAAAAACATCACTCACAGATATGTACGATTTAGAAGAAGTAGAAGGAACGATAGTAGTAAAACTCTTAAACCAAAACAATATGTACATTTTACCTTGCTACATTAATTGTAACAAGTGGGAGCAAGATTTTGAAAAATTACATAACACCATGCAATTCTTTTCGAGTAAAAGCGTTCAATTAATTGGTGATTGGAATGCAAGAATCAGTAACGCACAAATTACTACATGCCAAACCATTTATAATTCGGCGATCACTCATGTAAACAGGAAATCAAAAGACAACGTACGTAACAAAAATGGCTCTGATATGTTAGAGTTACTTCAAATGTATGACCTAATAGTTTTAAATGGATGTACTAACGGAGATGAAGAGGGTAATTTCACCTTCATAGGAGGAAAAGGACAATCAGTCATTGACTACTGTACAGCGAACAACGAATGGATTGAGCGGATTAAAAAATTTGAGGTGCAGAGCAAAACCTTCTCGGACCATATGCCTGTTGCAGTGGAAATTGCAAGTGAATCATTCAACCGACACACAAATCTGAAATCTCCCGCGACTAAAATGGAAGATTGAGGAATCAGTCACTTATGAGTTAACTTTGAACAACTTAATTGAAACAAACTTATTGTCTACTGAATCTGCCGATATAATGTCTTGTCAATTAACAGAGTTTATACGAAATTCGACATCAAACAAAGTTTCAAATACAAGCTCACTTTTTAAACAACAATGGTTTGATAGAGACTGTTTGAAGGCACGCAAAAAATTCTTTGCATTGCTGAGAGCCATGCGGACTTCACATAGTCCCGATTTAAGGAAGTGGTATATTGATTCCAATATTTATTATAAAGATTTGTGTCAACGTAAAAAAGTAGAATTTGAAAACAACCAAGCACTCTCTCTTGGTCAAGTAAAAAATTCGAAAGAATTTTGGAAAATCGCCAGAACTATAAACGGTACAAGCTACAAAATAGGCACTGGATTATCAGCTGATGTTCTCGCCTCCCACTTCAAACACCTTCTCTGCACCGACTCGAACCTTGAGTTTTCCTACGCTGAACCATCAATCTTTGACGAATCATTAGATTCGGCTATAACAATGGAAGAAATAGCTACAGTAATGAAGAAAGCGAAAAATGGAAAGGCACCAGGAGAAGTTGGGATTCCCTACGAGTTTTATTCCAACGCAACTCCTTCATTCTTCAACCACCTGCTAACGTTTTATAATAAGGTCTTCTCGAATGCTGATATCCCCACCTCTTTCACAAAATCAGTCATCCCTATCCATAAAAAAGGTGCCTTCGAAATTGCTGACAATTATCGTGGCATATCATTTATGAACACAATAGCCAAAATTTTCTGCGGTATACTTGTGGAGAACCTTGAGAAATGGGTGGAGAGGAAAAATATTCTTTCAAATTTACAAGCCGGCTTTAGAAAGCACTATTCTAAAACAGACCATATATTTACACTAAAAACTGCCTTCAATCGTGTTAATCGTAACGCACTTCTATACATATAAGCTTTCACAGCTAGGTATCTCTTCAAAATTCCTACATGTAATTAAGGAAATGTATAGAGGAACAAAAGCAGCGGTATGGGATGGCTCAACTTTTTCTGATTGGTTTGAGACGAATACTGGAGTTAAGCAAGGTTGTCTTCTCAGCGCCCTACTGTTCTCTCTTTTTATCAATGATATAATTGAAGATCTACCTGGTTATTCCTCCAGGATAGCCAATACGGTAATAAATTTTTTATTATACGCCGATGACCTCGTAACACTGTCAGAATCACCCGAAAACCTACAGTTGATGATTAATCGATTAGCGACTTACTGCGACAGATGGGGATTAACGATCTATACAGAGAAGTCTAAGGTGATGGTATTCTCATCTCAAGGCCAAAACGTTAAAAGGTGGTACTACAATGGGAACCTTCTAGAAGTCACCAACGACATAAAATATCTAGGCGTTAAACTGAATTCCACTTTGAGCTTCAACAACCATCTAAAGGAAAAGGCCAATACATCACAAAGCTTGTTGAATTCGTCATGGCGAAACGTGTTCTCAAATAGTAGGATAGTTCTTTCTGTCATGTTCAAGATATATGAAGCAGTCGTAAGGTCAACTCTCTGTTATGCTTCGCAAATCAGGGGTGCAGATGAATATGATCAAATTGAACAATTCCAGAGAAATTTCCTGAAAAAACTCTTCAACTTCCCTCGAAATACCCCAAGTTATGCTACCTACCTGGAAACAGGAATTCCTAAACTATATACAAGTACACTTAAAGTACAGGCTGATTTTATTATCAAAACATTATCTTATGAGGACTCACGAATAACAAAAAAATGCTCTTATACGAGTTAAGGAACAAAGACTGGTTGACTGCTAAGTGGGAAAGCCTTGGCATTGCTTGAGGTGAAACACTAGTTTTTAACGCAACAAACCCTAATAACATAAAAGAGCAGCTGTTAGCTTAGAAAAAAATGAAGACTCGATGCGAGAAGGCTTTATCCTAAGCGCACGTGAATCCAACAGTAGATTATTATACTCACAACTTAATTACAACCTGAATAAGAGAAACTACTTCCACGATTCGCTAACCTACCGAGAAATTTCTATTATTTTTAAAGCAAGATGTGAACTACTCAGCTTAAACGGATGTCCTTATAACGGGAGTTTCAATCAGTTTTGTACAATTTGCAACCTTAAGGCAAAGGAGGATTGCTTCCATTTTATTAGTATTTGCCCAATATTTAAGCCACACAGACTTTTCTTCTTTGGGAAACATAGTCTTTCAATGCAAGATACCCTTAAAATACTCAACGAGTGCGACTGGAAAACACTAACAGCCATATTATTCACTCACTTCAAAACTAGTTTTTACATAGAACTAGTTTTCAAAAGTTTCCTAGTTTCAAGTTTTGAACAAATCGGTATTATTCAAAAAAATAATGACGTATAAAACCCGAAATCGTAAAACTAGTTTTTGATAAAACTAGAAATTCTTGAAACTGGAAATATCTAGTTTTAAGGATTTCAAAACTAGTTTTGAAGGCTTTTTGTATTATTCATCAAAGTCAACAGAGATCGAAACGTCATCAAATAATTCGAGTAAGGAAATAATTTTAAAGATGGCGCGTAGAATGATATTCCACGAATTGGGGCTTCGAAATAGGAAATTAAAAAAGATTACATACATTTATCTTATTTTTATATATGTACATATGTATGTATTTCTCGTTCAAGATGCGAATAATATTCGTGCATACATTCAAACGTTTGAAAATTACAGATTTTTTTTTTAATTTTCTATTTCATTTTCAAAATCACAGCAGCTTCTTTGATAGAACTAGTTTTTTTACTCAAAACGAGAAATGTTTTTCAAAACTCGAACTAGTTTTTCTTCAGAAATGAATAATGCCAATTTTATTCTAGAACTAATTTTAATTATTTTTTGCAAAACTTGAAACGAAACTAGTTTTACCTGAAACTAGTTTCATTTCTAGTTTTACGAACTCTCAATAATATGGCTGTAAGCAAATTTTTAGAAGTAATCTCCAAGTATAGAATGTTACTGGTAACCGAATACGTTTGATTGCAAGTTTATTTATTATATTATATTATTTACAATTGAACAGTCAATAGTAATTGTACCTTTATAAAAATTATGTTTGCTAACCAGGCTGACGGCTAAGCCATAGCTAAAAAAATTCATGTATTATGTTAACTTTATGAAATAATGGATAAATAAATGAATTTGTTACTTACTTACTTACTTACTTACTTACTTACTTATTTGCAAGTACTTCCATAATGCTCAAAATTTTTCAAAATTTTTTCTTTCATCCTTTTCGACACATGCATGCTCCATTAAATGAGTTTGATTTCTTTTTTACTACACCGATGAGGCGATGATCTCCAGTCGCGTAAACCCCGGGATCTGGATGCATACTTGGGGAGAGTTTTTAGGTGGTATGTGTGTCGCTAGGCCCACTTTGATGTTAGATATGATTGTTTCTTTAGTCGCCTTTTACGACAAGGGAGGCGCTGCAGTGCTATTCTAACCCGACAATGCACGGGGAAGAGTCAATGGTGTGCACTTAAGAAAATGTATCGAAAATGAGTTTTTTGTGTTCCGATAAATAAAAAACCAAACAGGCGACGTATAAATGTCCATGCGCGAAACAGGGAAATTCTAACGACTGTCCTTGCAATTTATTTATGGTCACCGCAAAGGCCAGACGTACTGGAAATTATAAGCGTTTAAAATCGAATGGTAAATCCGTTGGAATCATCGGTATTCGCGGGATCAAGACATCCTCTCTTTTGTGATTGTTGCTTCAATGACGTTATTCATCAGCTTTTTCACAGCCAGTCTTGTTCCATTGCATAGTCGAGGTTGATTAATATTACGCAGCATGATGACAACTCATCTTACTTTTAACTGCAAATTGTGAGGTGGTAATCCAGGCAGTTATAGTGAATTTAAAAACTGCGTCGGATAGTTGACTACGTCATCCTGGTTCATAACGGTATCGACTGATTTCAAGGAAACCAACTGTCCTGGAAGAAAATTCTGAATGGTCGCATTCAGATCCTCGACATCTTTATTTTTCGCCGCCAATAATGCTCCTTCACCCAGCCAATTAAGGTTTTTGAACTTTTGCGCTATATCTAGGAAAACACGCTGAATCCTGTAATGTGACAGAAATCTGTGGGTATTGTGATGAATCCGGTCGAGGTGTGCACTGCAACTTTATTATTTCCAATGTCTAACAACTGATTCGCAAACACAGTTGTAGTTTCATCATGTTGCAAAAATTTTAGTGTCTTTACGTACCGCCGTTAGGCATGCATTTAGTTCATCAGCACCAGTTGATCTGGGAACCTGACCTGACCTGACAACAGAATCATATCCCACCAAAAATATTTTGGTTGTCACGAAGTTCTTTCAACTTTCTGTCTAGTGCCTCCAGTGACCATTATGCATTCTTGCCAAACAATCAATTTGCATACCTGCAGAAATTTATTGCAAATAAAGTGAGAGACACCGAACTAAAGGTTAAAAACTCGGTAGCTCTTAGCTTACCATGGTCTTTATGACGAAATTATCAAGGCAGCTAGAGATCAAATGAAAAAGAGCATGCACCGGTGGATCTGAACGATGTGGCATGCCTGATAAATGGAACTATCGTTTCATTATGAGCAAGAAAGATCTCACAATTGAGCCAATCGTAAAGGAATAAGCCTACTTAGCTTCGCATATATGATCTTGTCTGCTCTGTAATATGTGAACGTTTGGGACCCCGCGACAACAATTTGATAGGTCGTTGTCAATGTGGTCTTAGACCAGAAAGTTCCAAATAGACCACATTTTCACTTTACCGCAGATCTTGGAAAGAATCCCGTAGCAGTAAATCGATATATACCATATTTTTATCGGTTTGAAAGCCACGCGTCACAGTACTTACAGAGAAGAGCTGTAGAGAGGCGTGTTGTCTTGGTTTGACATCCCTGTACAACTCGTATGACTATGCAGAAGAATTCGAGCTATTCTGTCAAGGTTAGGAATTCTTGGAGACCTTTGATTTTGAAAAGGCTTTCGACAAGGCGCCAAACTGTCATACGATTTCCTTAACATCATTATGTTCTTGAAAAGATTGTACAAAACTCAAACGTCAACACCATAGGAGTAATCTTTATAAAGTCTGTATAAAAGTTAAAGTTCGTCTGCTTAAGTTACTCACTTAAGTATACGAAATTGACATAATGGGGAGAAGCAACCGCGCTTTTGCGAGCATTGAAATATAAATATAATGGCAAAAATGGGTTTGATGGTCAAAGCGGGTAAAGCGAAGTAAATTTTGTCGTCAAACAAGGACAACGAACATGGAAGAATTGGACAAAATGTCACAATATACAAACATAAGTTCACGGTAGTACAGGACTTCATATATCTAAGATCTGCTCTAGACACGGAAAACAACACCAACGCATAGATTAAAGAAGAAGATACAACAATGAGCTGCACCGGCGACATGGACAAATGGACATAGCCAGAAGAGTACGCATCGCGAGACTGCGATGTCTATCCATACAGAGTTTGGACATCAATGCTCCAGCTCGATGGGTTTTTGACAGCAGATTGCAGGGAAAGGGCAGAGGAAGACCTCGTCGTAGGTGACGCAATCAAATGAAAGAAAACCTCAACCGACTAAGAGTTCAAAACTGGAGAGAGCTCGCCCGAAATCGAAGTTCTTATCGAAAGATATTGATTGCGGCTCAGGTTCACTAAGAAAACTGTAATGCCCATCTAAGTAAGTAAGTAAGTTCTTTTCCAGCCTCTGTGCGAAAATAGCGAAAATTTGAAATTTTATGTTACGGCGACCAGTGGCAAGCCTTTTAACATTGTATATATAAACTATAGTAGGATTGTGTAGAATTTTTGACTGGTGGCGCACCACCAGCCCGCGGATCGAAACAATATGTTCCACATGAAATTTTTGGCAGAGAGTAAAGAAGAAGAAGAAGAATATTTGTGGATTCTAGGTTTTGAAAGAGTAAATTCAATTTGTAAACATTGAATATTCTGGGCACCAACACAAATGAAGAAAGTGTCGGAAAAAGTCGGGGTTGCTTTTTGCTTATGCACGCATTGAATGTGAATGGCACAAAGAATAGGTAGAATGAAATGGACAAGGGTGAAATAAATTTTGCAATAGAGGTACGAAAAAAATTAACCCTTTGCTTGATTTGTGACCAAAACCAAAGACGAAGTCGTAGACGGGGATATCGGGGCTGTTAATGCATACACTGCGGACTTGGTTTTCTTGTGTTGATCATCAAAACCAAAGAGGAAACCGTAAAGGCGGAGATTGGGGTTATTATTTATTATACGCATACATTGTTGAGTGGTATCGTACTTTATAGTAGTCAGGATAGCATGGAAATATGCAAGAAAGGAAGAAAACAATTTGTTTTTTTTTTTTGCTTTTGCCTATGATTTTCTGATTTTTTCGTTTGTTTTCAAGTGTGGGGTAGGTCAGTACTTTTAAATGAATGCAAGTATTGGTGTAGGTAGAGGTACCTAGTGGTTTTTTTCTCTATTTTTTCTTTATAGACATTTTGATGTATTTCATGTGAAATATTTGACGAGCAATCTTGGTATTCTTGAATGTAGTCAAATATTTTCACATAATGTAGTTCGAAAAATAAAATTTTATCAAAAAAGAACTTTTTAATTTTTATAAATTAATTGTAATGAGTTACAAAGAAAGCCTCTTTGAGTAATGGGGAATATTGACCATGACAGTTGACCTCAACTATTTGCTAAGCCATATATGTAGGTACAAAAATGAAGCTTCAAAATCTTGCAATCTTCAGAGACATGGAATTTGTTCAAAAAAAAGTCGGGTTCCCAGTGCCCTAATTTTTCTATGATAACCAATTTTATTTAAAGAATAATTTAACTACTGGTGAGGTAAAAGAACTTAGAGCGTGAAATTTGTTTGTTATATCAATTTGAAATAGTTTTGTTAATATTTTTATAAACAGTATGCTTTGCGTAGAGTATGAGAAAACCCCAAGAAGTATAGATTAGGTCAAGCCAAAAAAAAAATTGTACGAGAGGAGGAGTAGGGGTCTATCTACCTTTTGTGAGTTTTATAAAAATATTGGCTTATTTTTTTGCATTTAATCAATGGCTTTATTAGTTTTAAGTCGAACGATGACAACCGAAAATGAAGAAGTTTCTTGGTTTTCGAGAAATTAAAAAAAATGGGAAGGTACTCTAGGTAAAATCTTAAGATGGTACAAGTAAGTATTTAGACTTCACAATAATATTAGGTAGAACAGGATTACCAACTATACAATAATTCTGAAAACTGAACTAAATTACGCCAAATATTGAAAAAGTTAAATTACATATTCTAAAGGCTTCAAGCGAAAATCTGAAAACGCCATTCTTCTGCAATTGCTAATTTATATAAATGCTGAACATTTTATCAAAATCATTGCATCAGTTTAAAAAAAAAACCGCTTATTTTTTATGCAAAGTTGAAGATCTTGCTAGAAGTTGTTTTAAATTCCTCCGTAGGCTACCCCATAGACCCTAACTGCAAATTTTTAAGAAAATCGCTCCAGTGCACAATGGTTCCACCGTATAGGCCAAAATACAAAAAATTCATTACAACAGTTATAATAAAAACCGTTTAAATAAGCTGAGATCATACAAAAGTCATAAGAAATGAAGACTTAAATACCGCTAGCTATTTATTTTGGAAGTTATAACATTGCAAGCACATGACATTTGAATTTTGGTGCTCCAAGTGTAAGTAAGACTTCATTTTTTGGCTTTGACGTTTTCTTATCTTTTTGTTGAGCTGTTTTTTTGAAGTTAAAACCACGTTTATTTTTTTTTTATTTGAGAGTCAGTGTTATCAATCATCAATCAATACATTATAATAAAAACGTAACAGGTCGCTGTCCCTACATGGAAAATTTATGAGAAAAAATACTATAGGAGACCTTTATTAACGCAATAGAACTTAAAACAATGATTTTTGGAATAATTTTTGTCTGTTTCTCTGTTTGTTTGTGCACGCAAATCTCAGAAACTTGCAGATTGATTTTTAATTAATTTTTAAGCGACCTAAGGAGTTTATTATTTTTTCAACATTAATCGTGAATAACTTCTGAAGAAAGTATTTCATTGAAAAGTTTTTAAGCACCTTTCTTGTAGAACATCAAATTTTCTTTAAGAAACATGTTTGAGATTTTTCGTAGTTGATTTGTTCGTTAGTTTAACAAATTCAAGGTAAAAGAACAAAATCAAAAATACATACCAGTTTTTTAAAGATTGATTACTTAGAAATGGTTAGCCTGACAAAAATTTTCAAAATGACTTTTCTTAAAGGAAATTAAATTTTCTACAAACCAAAGTATCGATAAATTTGTTTGACTCAAAATAGTTGAACAGTTTTGACGTGTTTTCTATTCTTTGTACATTAAATATTTTCAATGTTATTTAAAAAAAAAAACATGTAGGTACATCATATATGTATAAAGGAACCTATATTTCGTACATAAAACACTTTTTGAAAATAGCCTAATAAAAAACTAATTTGAATACTTGCATAGCTAGTTGTTACTGTGTTCTGCTAAGAACTTAATTTGTACACAATATAGTACGAACATACTATAATAAGTATACATATTTAGAATAGAAAAATTAAAAATTGAAAATGTGCCTTTTACAGGATTTTTCTAATCCCAATAACTTAACTAAAGCAAACCGATCTTGCACATTTTTACCACATTTATCTCAAGACATTGATACCATCACTAGCCCGAATCATTAAAGAAAAAATAGTTTTAAGATGTTATCAAGCGAGTAAATAATTATGGCCGCCTTTATTATACACATAGGAATATACGAACAGACAGTCAGACAGAATTGCAGAACCTAGTTTTTTCGTATTCTCTACCATCGTAATATCTCGTTGAATTGTTATCTCAAAAATTTTTCTCTGCACGATTGCAAAACTTAGTTTATAGAACCTACCTATAACCGCAAGTAAAAATGAAAGGGACACTTTTTCACTTCAACATTTAGGAGTATTTCTGATGAGATGCATACCTACTGATTACGAAAACTCCAGCTACCTAGTGTGACCTTAAGAAAAATAGCTCCAAAATTGGTTTCTTTATAACTGATGCCAGGGGCGAACGCAGGGGGGGGGGTTTTGGGGGTTGAAACTTACTTACTTACTTAGGTGGGCATTACAGTTCGGGGTGAACCTGGGCCTCAACCAACATCCTTTGATAACGACTTCTATTTCGGGCGAGCTCTCTCCAGTTTCGCACTCTAAGTCGGTTGAGGTCATCCTCCACTTGATTGCGCCACCTAAGACGAGGTCTTCCCCTTCCGCGATTTCCCTGCAATGTGCTTTCGAACACCCGACGAGCCGGAGCGTTTGGGTCCATCCGCTCAACATGGCCCAACCATCGTAGCCTCGCGATGCGTACTCTTCTGGCTATGCCCATGTCGCGGTACAGCTCATACAGCTCGTTGTTGTATCTTCTTCTCCACACATTGCCTTCGCATACGGGACCAAAGATCATTCGGAGAATTTTTCTTTCGAAACGACCAAGGGTTTCCTCATCCGCTTTCGATAAGGTCCATGCTTCCGCGCCGTAAAGCAGGACTGGGATGATTAAGGTCTTATATAAGGTTACCTTGGTTTTTCTGGAGAGGGTTTTGTTTCTCAATTGCCTTCTTAACCCAAAGAAGCAACGGTTGGCAAGAGTTATTCTCCGTTTGATCTCCGCACTGATGTTGTTGTCCGTGTCTACAGCGGATCCTAGGTAGACGAAGTCCTGTACTACCTCGAAGTTATGTCTGTCTATTGTGACGTTTTGTCCAATTCGTCGACGTTCTGTGTCCTTGTTTGATGACAGCATATACTTTGTTTTGCCCTCATTAACCATCAAACCCATTTTTGCCGCTTCTGTTTCAATACTCGCAAAAGCACCTATGACATCACGCTTTTTTCTTCCCATTACGTCAATATCGTCTGCATATGCGAGCAATTACACAGATTTTTGAAAGATTGTTCCTCTGGTGTTGACGTTTGAGTTTCTTACAATCTGTTCAAGTATGGTGTTGAAGAAATCGCATGACAGTTTATCGCCTTGCCTAAAACCTTTTTCGACATTGAAGGTCTCGGTGAGTTCTTTACCGACCTTGACGGAGCATCATGAATTCTCCAAAGTCATCCTGCATAGTCGTACGAGCTTTGCAGGGATGCCGAAACTAGACATGGCTCTGTACAGCTCGTCTCTGTAGATACTGTCATAAGCGGCCTTGAAATCGATAAAGAGGTGGTGAATATCGATATTATGTTCTCGGGTTTTTTCCAAGATCTGCCGTAATGTGAAAATTTGGTCTATTGTGGACTTCTCCGGTCTAAAACCACATTGATAAGGACCTATCAAGTTGTTGACGTGGGGTTTCAGACGTTCACATATTACAGCAGACAAGATCTTATAAGCGACGTTAAGGAGGCTTATCCCTCTATAATTGGCGCAGTCGTGAGGGTCTCCTTTCTTTAGGATCGGGCATACGATACTGAGGTTCCATTCATCGGGCATGCTTTCTTTCGACCCTATCATGCAGATCAGCTGGTACAAGCTCCTTTCCGACTGATCTCCAGCTGCCTTGAAAAGTTCGGCATCAAGGCCATCTGCACCTGCTTGTCTTATTTGATTTAAGTTTGCATATAGCAAGCTTAACTTCTTCTAGGTCGGGAGGACGGCATTCTTGATCATCGTCCAGGCTGAATGGGGCAATCTGCCTGACAGCGGAATTTGTGTCCTCATCACCGTTAAGCAGTCTGCAGAAATGATCTTTCCAGATCCTCAGTAGCGACTGTGACTCTATACAACTATGTTTCCCTGCTGGTCTTTACAGGCTTGAGTTCGGGGTTTTCCACCCTGGCAGGATCTTTTTACCTTTTGGTAAAACTTCCGAGTCTCGTTCTTGTCATGGCACCTCTCTATTTCCTCAAACGAGCGCTTCTCATGCTGCTTCTTTTTCTTTTTGAGAAGTCGGTGTTCTTCCCTTCTTCTCTCCTTGTAAATCTCGTTATACCGATCGTGAGCAGCCCTCGTTCGTGTTTGCAAAAGCATTTGTCGTGCTCTTTGCTTGGCTGCATTTGCCTGCCTACATTCTTCATCCAACCATGGGTTTCGTTTTGGTGGCCGAGTGAAACCCAGAACCTCAGAGGCAGCGGTTCTGATGGCTTCTTGGCATTGCTGCCACTGGTCTTCAATGTTTAATGCTGACGGCATGGGATTGAAGGATAATTGAAGGGACACTCGATTGGAAAAGGCATTGGCAATCTCTTGCGACTGTAGCTTTCCCGACGTCATATCTCTTCACAGCGTTATTTCGTGCAGGTCGTAAACACGATATCCTCATTCGTACCTTGGCTATAACAAGGTAGTGGTCCGAGTCAAAGTTAGCCCCTCGGAAAGTTCGGACATCTAGCACACTGGAAGAGTGCCTTGCGTCGATCGCAACATGGTCAATTTGGTTGACGGTTAATTGATCTGGGGACCGCCATGTGCCTTTATGAATTTTGAGATGCGGGAAGCGTGTACTACTTACAACAAGATTTAGCCCCGCAGCAAAATCGATAAGCCTCAATCCGTTTTCGGAGGTTTTGTCATGGAGGCTATGCTTACCGATTGTGTTTCCAAAGATGTCCTCCTTCCCTAGTTTTGCGTTGAAATCGCCAAGAACGATTTTCACGTCGTATCTAGGGCATTGCTCATATGTTTCTTCGAGGAGCTCGTAGAAACAGTCTTTGGAATCGTCGTCTTTCTCTTCTGTGGGGGCGTGGGCGCATATAAGGCTAATGTTGGCGAATTTAGCCCTGATGCGGATGGTCATTTTACGCTCATTGACTGGATTTTGGCTAATCACCTTATCCCTGAGTCTACCTCTAACGACAAATCCGCACCCAAATAAACGCTTTTTCTGTTGTCTGTAGCAGTCGCCATAGTATATGTCACAGTTTTTCATCTTCTTTATGCCCGGTCCATTCCATCGCACTTCTTGGATGGCGGTTATGTCTGCTTTGCAGCAGTCCAGGGCGTCCGCTAATTCTCCAGCTGCACCTTCTCCGTTAAGAGATCTTACGTTCCAGGTGCAGATCCGGAGGTCGTTGTCCTTTTTTCGTTTGCATGGGTCGTCAACTTTGAAATCATTATCGTTATCCGAGGCTGTGGATTGTTTCGGAACTATATCTTTTTTACGTGGTTGAAACCCCCCCCCCACCCCCCCCCCCCCCCCCCGAAATTTTTGAAATAAAAAAATAACCACTCGTTTTTTAAAACAAAAATCAAAATATAAAACATGGAAGCATAAAATTCATCTGAAAATTCCATTCTGTCAAAAATTTTTGAAAAAATCCTTCCTAATGCGGAATCCATTTCTATCGATAAGTTAATTTGCAGGTAGTTCATATGTTTTGGAATGACTTTTTGGTTTTGGTATGTTTTTAGCATGATCAACCTTTTCTAGTGTAAGTAAATTTCATATGCTGATGTGGAGGTAGTATTGGGTCGTATAAAATGGGACCTGCGATAGAAATATATGAAAATTCACTATCCTACTTATATTTGCAAACACATCGCATTGGTTGGCTCAAAACTAACGAAAATTAAAATTTTCATCACACATACTAAAAACCAGTCGCTCTGGCTCTGTATAAGAATGGGATCGACAATGGCAACTAGGAATGGGTATACTTATGTATGAATAAGCATATGCATATCAATGAACATTGCTTGAGTATGCCAAAAGGAAAATAGCCCAACAACTTTATAGACACCTTAAATGTTTGCGATTCGTCCCTATATTAAACAGTTCATTGTTTAATGCAGATCGTTGCCACACTCGCGGTATCCGTGGCTTCAAGCGAGCGGTCTTTTTCATATCTGCGCTAATTAAAAACTTATCTGCGATGAAGAACCAGCGAGGAGCAACTGAACGGTTTGATGTTGCTAAACATCTATAAAAGTTTTGAGGTTGACTATGAGGACTTTATAAATATAAAAATGGCAAAAGTTCCAAGGCGCATTGATTTAATTTTATAAACTACTAGCTGACTTGCGGCAGCAATTTGAATTTTTCAGTAACCTATCTTCTTACTTTTTTCATATTTTGCCAAATAGAATTGTTTTCTTACAAGTAGTAAGTACAAGTAAGTCCCATGGCAATAATGGAACAAAGAAAAAAACGGACAGATTTAATTTTGGAATTTTTGGAATATTAGTAACGACTCCCGTTCCCGAGTGAATATGGTGATTGTTCTCATAGGAATATGGGAATGAGTTAAAGCTTACTCGCTCGGGGATAGTGTAGCATTCTAAAGGTGGAAGAATTTTTGAAATCGGTGCAGTAGTTTATAAGTTCTCGTTTGCGTTCCCGTAGAAACTGGGATAAAACATAATGTCTATGTCTTTCCTCAGGTCTTAGACTACCTCTGTACAAAATTTCATTTGAATTGGTTCAGTTGTTTGGGCATGATGACCAGACAGAGCTACTTTTGCGTTTATAATATTAGTAAGGACCGGTTCCCGTGGGTATATTCGGATGAATTGAAGTCTATGTCCTTCTATATCATCTCTGTATAAAATTTTATTTAAATCGACTCAGTGGTTTGGGCGACATATTCTTTCGTACTTGTTATAGTAGTAAGGACTCTTGTTCCTGTAGGAATATGGGGATGAGGAGTTGCAGTTTATGTTACTTGAGGATAGTGAGGCGTTCTAACGGTGGAAGAATTATTAAAATCGGTGCTGTAGTTTCTAGGTTCCTATATACGTTCCCGTTCTCATTAGAATAAAGGGATAAAATGAATAGCCTATGACCTTTTTCAGGTTCTGGGCTATCTATGTACCAAATTTCATTCAAATCGGTTGAGTAGTTTGGGCGGGAGACGGTAACATAGAAAGCTGGACAGACAGAATTACACATTACACACTATAATATTAGTTAGCATTCCTCCTAGCAATGTATTTTACGAATCAATACAGAGTATAAAAAAATCATAAAAATGTTAAAAAGAAATTGTTCGTTAATCCTAACTAATATTATAAATGTGAAAGTCCCTCTGTCTGTCCGGCTTTCTATGTTACCATCTCCCGCACAAACTACTGAACCGATTCAAATAAAATTTGATACAGATATAGTCTAAGACTTGAGGAAGGACATAGGCTTTATATTTTATCCCTAAATTCCCACGGGAACGGGAACGTATACGGGAATTTAGAAACTACAACACCGGATTCAAAAATTTTTCCACCGATAGAATGCTTCACTATCCCAGAGTAACATAAACTTTAATTCATCCACATATTCCCACGGGAACGGGAGTCCTTACTAATATAATAAGTGTGAAAGAAGCTCTGTCTGTCAGTCGTTCTATGTTACCATCTCCCGCCCAAACTAATAAACCGATTTAAATGAAATTTTGTACAAAGATTGTTCTGAACTTAAGGACGGACATAGGTTATATTTCATTCAAATATTCCCACGGGAACCGGTCCTCACTATTATTATAAATGCAAAAGTAGCTCTGTCTGTTCACCTTTCTATGTTACCTTCTCCCGCTCAAACTAATGAACAGATTAAAATGAATTTTTGTACAAAGATTGCTCAGAACCTGAGGAAGGACATAGGCTATATATTTTTTCCCTATATTCCCACGGCAACGGGAACGTATACGGGAACTCAGAAACTGCAACACCGATTTCAAAAAATTTTCCACCGTTAGAATGCTACCTACACTATCCTAGAATTACATGAACTTTAATTTATTCACATATTCCTACGGGAACGGGAGTCCTTACTAATATAATAAGTGTGAAAGGAGCTCTGTCTATCCGTCGTTCTATGTTACCATCTCCCGCCCAAACTAATAAACCGATTTAAATGAAATTTTGTACAAAGATTGTTCAGAACCTGAGGAAGGACATAGACTGTATATTTTTTCCCTATATTCCCACGGGAGCAGGAACGTATACGGGAACTTTGACACTACAGCACCGATTTCAAAAATTCTTTCACCGTTAGAATGCTTCACTATCCCCGAGTAACATAAAAACTAATTCATCCCCATATTCCTACGGTTCCCTACATCCCCACGGGAGCAGGAACGTATACGGGAACTTTGACACTACAACACCGGGAACGGGAGTCCTTACTAATATAATTAGTGTGAAAGGAGCTCTGTCTGTCCGTCGTTCTATGTTACGATCTCCCGCCCAAAATAATAAACCTAATTAAATGAAATTTTGTACAAAGATTGTTCAGAACCTGAGGAAGGACATAAGCTATATATTTTTTCCTTATATTCCGACGGGAGCAGGAACGTAAACGGGGACTCTTACACTACAGCACCGATTTCAAAAATTCTTCCACCGTTGGAATGCTCCAAAATCCCGGAGTAACATTAACTTTAACTTATCCACATATTCCCACGAAAACGGTCACCATATTCCCACGGGAACGGGAGTCTTTACTAATATTGAAAATGCGAATGTAGCTATGTCGATATGTTTTTCGTATATCTCCCGTTCAAACTGCTAAACAGATTTTATTAAATTAGCTACAGAGATGGTCTAGAACATGCGGAAGGATAAAGGCTATACATATATCTATCCTTATATTCCCACGGGAACGGAAATGGGAATTCAAAAACTACGGTCTCAAAAGTATTTTTAACAGGGCTACAAGGTGTTGAAATAGGGGTTGAATGTTTTTTTTGGAAATATGTACCGCCATTTTTAAGGCTAGAAGTTTTATTTCCTAAAAAGTTAAAAATGCTGCTGAAAGTCACTATTCCACGCGGACGAAGTCGCGGGCACAGCTAGTATTTAATATATTTTTTCAAAACCCCCCCCGAAAAATTTTTCTGCGTTCGCCCCTGACTGATGCATTTATTTTATGTTCCTATATTATATTGCAGCTTTTTCTTAAGTTTTTTTTTTTAATTCTCCGCATTATCTTACAATAGTTGCAACTTAACTGGCTCGAAAAACATTAAGTAAATACATTTCTATTTCTCTATTCCCATAATTTTATTCCTTTAAATAGAACTGGTAAATGTACCTTTCTACTAAAGTGTTTAATGCACCTTCCTGTTTTCATGGAACTTTTATAATTCGTAACAGATTGTGGCGTAGGTACAATTACTTTTCACCGAACAGACTTAAATTTCTTGTTTTTGATATCTTCAATCATACCTACCTACATTATGTTTTTTTAATAATTCCATAATAGGTATACCTACCTACTTGAAATACATTTTGCGTAGGTAATTCTTTCTTTTATCAATTGCAAAATATATTTCCAAGTAGTCAAATTGTTTTCCAAAGCAAAATGATGCAATGCAACAATTTGTTCTACATTGGTGCAGGTAGTTTACCTTGAAATAAAATAGAAACACAAAATCATATCGCTACGTCTCAAACGATTTCCTTCAGATAACGAAATCCTTTCAACCCTTTTCACATATGTAAAATCCTCAAAAGCGAATCAAAACAAAAATGCGTCATCACAGATCCCGCAAAAGTATTTTTTCTCATGTTCATGCTCTTTTAATATTCTCCGCTCACTCTCTTAAATACGTTTCACTCAATTTTTCTTTCTTTTTCAGCGTTCGCAGCGCCACACCACAATGCTCCTCCGGTCCAAAGGATTCTTAAATTGAATGATGAACCTACTATAGATGTACAGTGCAAGAAATGTTTTACTACTACAATCAACCGCTTTTACATGAGTTCTGGCTTTGCTAAAAAAGGACACTTAGCCTTAAAGCAATGCAAACCAATAGGCATGTGATATCGGAATCGGATTGTAAACAACAGAAGTGAATAAACGCTCCCTACAGAAGCGGTATGGGAGTTCTATCATCAGCCGACTTGGTGGTCATTAACGATTGACAGCTGTAGCCCAAGAAATGGATGAATCGTCGATCCTTTTGAGAAAAGAAAAAAAATATATGCATCACTTCATACTCTACGTAATTTTTTAGTTTCTGTCATTGAGCTTAACTCAAGTATAGACGATTTTAAAAATCAGAAAGTAGAACAGGTTAAATGTTAGCGAATGTTAGATACCTTTTCTGTCATCGTAAATTCCCAGACACTAAACGACAGCACAGTAAATCCAAAGATTTTACTTAAAAGTGCGAGTTGTCGCAAAATAAATTATTCGTTGGTATTTAAAAAAAAAAGGAACACTCGTGTTCATTTGTACACCAAAAGTCTCTTTTCGGCTGAACGTACAATCCTAAAACATATCGTTTTTCGTTTGTTCAGCTGAGTTATGCAAATGAATGCATCGAATAGACCTGGAGACTCACACAGTGTAGGTATGCATAAATTGCAATTTGTCAGTGCAGATAAGCTGTTTACAAGCAAACTTCCGCTGACAACCTTCATCCACCTATTATACCGAAGGACATCAGTACAAGATTCTGACTCCCTATTCCCTAAGAGCATTCGTATACATGTAGGTTCCCCTCACCACAGTCAACTCATCGAACAGTTTTGTTGCGCTTATGCTTGAGAAGATGTTGGGTGTGGGAGGACTTTTCATTTTGTTTGCACAAACAAGATATGCATTCCGTTTACTATAAGAACGTACTTCTTCTTAAAGTTGGTCCTTTCAGATTCTTGATTGTGCAAATTAAGTGAAATCTAAATATCCTTACATAGCACTCGAATGAGCTCGCATTTTAGCCCTTGGCGCAATCGAATTCTTCCAGGAAGTCTTACTCAATTCGTTTGAGTAAGTCAAACTTATGTGTGCCAGGTACAATTCCTTGCTACAGAATGATCAAAACAAGGATATGACGTCGGTTAAGTGTATAAAGATATCTTTTATTGTGTCAGGAGAATTTCATCATTTCAGTTTTTGATAAAATAAAATAAATATAAGGACACATTATTAACGACTTTGCGTTGAAGTTGGACCGGAAGGTCTCTTAGACTGGTTAGGATCTTTGCCATTCATAACTTTTTTGGATTGGATGTTCATAGTCAAGGACGCCAACGTCATAAATGAAAAAATAAACCTAATTCTTTGAATAAAGAAAACAACACAGCGGATGAACCGTGAAAATTAAAATGAGCTAAAAGTTTTTACTCACGTAACAAAGAACTAGAAAGTAGAGCTAAAAGACCAGAACCAGTGAGGCAATTGAAAGAATACATATGCCGTCTTTGACTCGAATGGAAACTACTATTCAGATCCACGCCATTGTGGGCAATAATGACGATGTATTTAAATACCGCACGAACTTTTCCCTCAGTGTAGATATAGGTATTATCGATGGCTAAGCTCATTGCCCATAGGACACAAAAGACTGGCAGTATATCGCCTCTTATGTGATGTATGCTGACTGACACTCTACTTGAAATGCCAAATGGATCTGACGTAAACCCCCAGGCCTCAGGCATACGAAGATGATGTCACTGCGCTCTCGGTTCGATCTAACCTCCTAGCTGTTTCTTTCCAGAGCACAGGCGTTGCTCAATTTGGTTGACACCTGGTGTGTTAGAAACGGTATTTTTTAATTCTTTTGAAACCGAAGCTATTTCTTTGCGAGACACAGAAATGTGAGCCAGTCGGCATTTTCAGGTTTTAACATCCTTTTCATAAAAAAAATAAATTAAAACTAAGGTTTGTAGATCGTGTCTTTTGTTTGTTCTCAAAATTACTTAAAACCTATTAAAGGTAGCTAAGACTCCTTAAATAAAAAACTAGAGGAGAGGATGAGTTTTTATTTTACCGGACAAGAAATGACTCGTGGAATACATAGAGTATATATCTGGGTTGAATCGAGTCTCGAAAGGAAACCCAAAGAAGTAAAATCGCAATTGGGTCCCAATCAGAAAACCCCTCCGTAAAGATTAAAATTCATAGTAAATTTTTCCAAATTAGGACCGGAATTGGGCTAAAATGAGAAACCCCAAAGAAAAATGTAAATTTTTAGTCAACTTCTTAATATTTGGCCATGTGTGAACTCGAAACTTTCAAAGAGAATTGAATCAAAGTCGTCTAAACATAAGTTCCAGTATAGGTTTCCTTACAGGAAACTGCCTCATAGGTATATGCGTCAAAAGACTGGGCGTCTACTAATATGACTTCTGTAGAAGCTTCATAGACGAGGAGGACATCTCCTTTGCCAGACGGAAAGCTCACCTAGGTGATCACTTTTTCGATGACACCAGCAATTAAGCTAATAAAACACTAAAAGCCTCTCCCTTTTCGAACGAGGTTCTGGACGGTTTGACTAACTGGAGATCAACTCGTTAGTAAAGGTGTTTTAACTCTTTAATCCCCAAGATAGGAATCAGAAGGTGATCAATTTTCTGGTCACAGTGGTAAGAACTGGATGGGCCAATTGGGACCCGCAGAGGGCCTTGCGTGTAAACCCTATTGTGGTTTGTATAGAGCAATCCAATGGATGCCGAATAGGTCTCAGATTGAAATTTCTAGACGGGTATGTGTGTACTTTGTTTATTCTTTTTTTTAATTTTGGAGCTGTTAGTCTGAGACGACCACCAAAACTTCGTTTCGTTTTTAGAACATCTCGACGATCGCGCTCTGAGTCCGCTCTACTGAACCGCAGGAGCTCTTCAACGCCTCCACCTACTGTGGTGAAATCTTCGCAGACCTGGTAGATCAGTAGAACCGCCATTTTGTCATAAATCAACCATTCCATATAAAAATAAAAATAAACTTACGGTGGCACAAGTCCACTGAGACGCGTTCGTATTCTCTCTCTCTCATTTGAGACGCTGTAAAGTTGAGCCGCACAGGTCACCGATAGACAATCATTGGCCTTATGAGTGCCATGTAGCAAATCACCTTTAACATGGAATCAAGTTGTCTGTTGTAAAACAGTAGTCTTGTTAGAGCAAAAGCACCCTTAGCTCTGGTGAGAACCTCATTCATATATTTGTTAAATATACTTGGCTACTTATTTGCCTTGCAATAAGTGGTAATGCAGATCTACAATCACCAACTTCTGCCAGTTCTTTCTCGTATCCCATGAGGCCCAATACAATTGCTTCTGATCTCTCAAAGATTTTCAACTTCCAGTTATCGCAATATTGCTGAACCATATCGAAATCTAGCTGCAAGAGGATTTTGAAGACTTTGATCTTTGGACCTGTTCTGTACGCATTAAGGTCGTCGGTGTAAGCTTTAGCATAGTGAAGTGAGCCAATAAGATCGTCAGTGATAATGCTAAACAATACAGGCGAACTCACCCTGTTGCAGACCGTTCTGAATCTTGAAAGTTCTGGTGGCAGTTACATTACAAATTTTGACTGCAAGCAATTTACCATCAAGCATGTCATACCTTACCAACTTATAGAAAAGACCGCCTAGCCTAACGGTTTCGAATGCTTTCTCCAACTCAAGCTGATATGAACTTGTGCTTTTTTGCTTTGTTTTATTGAATATCTGATACTATGTAGTTTAGACGCGGCATAAATAGTATCATGACCCGCCTTTAAACTGGTTTTCAGGAATAATCTTTTTGTACTCAGCCCTAGCAGAAGTACTCGCAGTATGCGAAGCCCCCAAAGCCCATAGCTACGCAAAACTTGATCAACAAAAATTTGATTTTCTCGGGGAGCACAATGGATCCTTGAGATCCGAGCTAGGTGCTGCCACTTGTGGCTTGCACTGGATAATGTGTATTTTTAAAGGATTCCCTGGATCTTATCATCTCCTATGCGCCAGTTCTTTGTTGGGCCAGATTTGGAAATATATATTACTGCCTCGTTCGCCAAATTTCATAGAACAATACGTCTTGGCCCTACTGAGATCTCCTCCAGCACACCGACTGCAACAATTCTCTCTCAACAGATTCTCTAAGTCTGAACATCACGGCATAGATGCTGGAAACGAAATCGCTGTGAACATGCGAAGCTCTGTTAAAAGCACAACCATTGATGGCATGCCGATGCTTCAGTTGGATGCACAAAAACTAAATATATGCATCCCCAATGCTCACTAGAAAGCTACAATATTTGTGTATAACAGTAATTTGACTGCAGCTAAATGATGATGCTTCATATGACAGCAGGAATAACAAAGCTTGATCGTTCAAGAATTACCAAATCCGTAGAAGCCTACCATTTTGGAAAAAATAAACCACGATCGTTCATGGTATTGTCATGTTCAAAGAAGAGATCCAGACAAAGAGAAAAACATCATCATAAAACGCATATTTCAGACTGATTTGCGAAGAAATAAGAAAAGCCTGCTGTAAAAGCAACAACATCAGCACTTGGTTGGCCTCAAACATGGAAAAATCTACAGCCAGGAGGTTTGCCGACGCTCACGTATAACTACTTGCGTCTTGGCAACAGTCAATGTAATTGAAAATTTGCTTGCTGATGACCTTAAATGAAAAATGGCTCAAGCCTTTTAGGGTGTGGCGAACAACGGCAAATGGTGGGCCAGAAATTCAGGGAATGAAATTAATTTAGCAAAAGTAGGGGAGAATAGGGCAAGAATGACTGAAAAACTGAAGTTAGTTACGGTTTAAAAACTAATCCAAAGCATCCAGTTTGTAATTTCGAATAAT
The DNA here is from genome assembly GCA_914767635.1 of Melanostoma mellinum. Taxonomy (NCBI): domain Eukaryota; kingdom Metazoa; phylum Arthropoda; class Insecta; order Diptera; family Syrphidae; genus Melanostoma; species Melanostoma mellinum. Next base: position 71,297,658 of record OU612058.1, on the reverse strand, counting down.
TTGATCATTTTAAATTGTTTGTGATCGTAGGTGTTTACTTTAACTGCTGGAAATAAAGGTACATAAATAATTTTAAAGGAAATAAAATTATTTTTTGTAAAAACTCTTTATGTGGAAAATGAAACCAGAAAGTAATCTGGTGCCCACTTCGTATTGATTCAACTTTCGAAGCAAAACAACAACCTAAGAAAAGTGTGTTGCTCAATGATTTTCACGAAGATGTTTTTCACAACTTATTTTATGTAGGTACTACGTACTACCCACCTATTTAGATACTTCAGTTGTAACTAAACATTTATATCTTTGAAGATGGTTCGAACATACGTTCAAAGAACGACTAGGTGTGCCTGTTGGACTAAAAATGATTTGAAGAAAGCTATAGACGCAATCAAAAGCAAAGAGATTGGTTATCTCAAGGCCAGCAAAGCTTTTATGATCCCAAAATCCACAATCATTCTTAAAATAAAAAAAATCGAAAAAAAACTTGGACGGTTCACAACAGTCTTCAGCTCTGAGTAAGAAAAGGAATTAATAGAACATTTCCCAGACCTCAAAAAAAGATTCGTCGATTGTTCGAGGTCTGACTCATGAGCAATCTCATCTCCTTGACCACGAAACAAAGGTGGCTGGCAGAGACTAGTTTTTCAATCTCCAAAAAAGGATCCTTTTCGGATTCCACATTTAAGTAATCTCGACCAAAATATCGGCTCAACACTTTCAACAATAAATTTATAAAGCTTACTATCCAAAAAATGAACCCGGAAATCGTTTTACGCATCCCAGAACCGACGTCAAAAGCCAGAGCTCAAGCCCTTCGTTTCGGCCTACTTTGAGCTTTTGATTAAGATATGCGAAGACCATCACTTCCCTTGATATCACTTGTTTTTGATATCATTGTTAAAAAGAAATGAGTGGTTCGTTTTGCCCCACTCAAAGGTCCTTTTCGCCCCACTAGTGGGGCAAAACGGACTTTCAAGTTAAATTTGTATAATTGTGTTTATCTCTATATACAACTGTTCCACTATTCTGATTGTTTACTATGAAAAAGCTTAAAGAAGAAGTATTATTCATATTTTAATATTATTTATAAAAAAAAATATTTGCTTCCATTTTAGGACTAGGAAAAAATTCCGGAGTGTCTAAAGCGACGCGACGCCAAGGCACCATAGTTCACTAGAATGTATACTAATTTTTTTTCAGACGCAACATGAATAAAGGAGCAAATGTGAATGCCGTTATCTATATCTTTTGAAGTTATTTACACCGAAAGAAAAAACCTTGGTTGATTTAAACATGTTTCATTGTTAATCAACAATTCATCTAAAGTTGTGAAATTAACCAAGTTTCGTGATGAATTCAAATAAGAACGCATTTTCAAATCAAGTATGCTGCCGTGATCAATTTTTTTTCAGGTAAGTATCATAAAAGTGTTTAAATTAAGTATGTTCGTAGTTGATTTGAATATGTTATAATTTTTAACCAACAACGTGATTGTTGATTTCATACTTGATCAACAACAAACATATTTAACTAACAATTAAGGCTGAAACTACAAAAACCATCACGTTTGTGATTGAAATACCAAATAAACTGTTGAACTATCACCAATATGTTTGATCAACAATGTTCATACTTCTTTAATCAATAAAGAACAGTTAAAGTATCAGTAACATTTTGAATTCCAATATTTGTCATACCTAAGCCCACAGAAAACGTGAAGTCGCATAACGGAACTTCAATTCAATACGATCAGTTTCGTGACCATTTTATCTTAAGGGATGATAAATTATTCTTTATTGTTGACCAAGTAGGTATGTTCGTGAGAATTCAGCCACGTTTTTATTTGCTCAACAGTTTCAATGTAAAATTTCTACGATAAATGCCTGAATTGAAGTTTGACCTATCAAATGTATAAGTCATTCAGGCACTTATCCTAAAAATTTAACCTTGAAACTGTTGAGCAAATAAAAACGTGGCTGAATTCTCACGAAGATACTTGGTCAACAATAAAGAATTGTTGACGAAACACAAACGTTGTTAAAATACCATGGAAATGTATGTTTCTAGTATCATAACCGTTGTTGGTTAACAATGAAATTGAAAATGGCGTTGTTGATTTAAGCAATGAAAATTGTAGCATTTCAATAAATAAAATGAAAATGCCAGCTTGTTTAATTTAAGTATGTTCCTGCTTGACGCAAAAACAAACAAGTTTCCTGTTTGATTTTACCGAGGTTTTTCTTTCGGTGTATGAAAAGAACTTCTTGTCAATATGGAGCCTGGTGCAAACACTTTGTGTGCACAAAGTTTGACTCGAGAGCACTTTTCTTATTTTTGTGTGCATCACTCATCAAACAACTCTGGACAAATTCACATCATTCTGATGCCTCACTCGCACTCCCCCGAGTTCATGTGAAGTGGAAAATTAACGATACGTATAGTTCTTTGAAGCTGTGCGTCAGCCGGAAGAAGCAGATTAATAGATAGAGAAACCCAATGGCAGCGCTGTAGTCCCCATTCCCATTCCACTGGTTCACTCTTTAGTTGAGTGCCAATGTTATTTTAAGGTCTGTTTTAGTTATAAATGCTACAGAACTGGGATTTGGATGTGATTATATGAGAAAGCTTTTTGGAATTGCAAATATACACATTCCTATCCGTGCATGTTTGAGCGTAAATACCTGAGGTGTTGTTTGCGTTTTGGGAACGTAAAAACACTTCTTGTATCTATTGTCATTCAGTGAAGCAACACAATTTAGTGCTTCGAGAGAGTCTCTTCCGTTTCAATCCAACGTGTGTGTATATAAACTAATAGCCAAAGAGATCAATGTGGGAACTGCGGGAGGTTTCGAAAGCAACTTGGGCATAAGGAATAAGCCGTTTTAGATTGCTGTGTGGTTTTTTAGGAGAACTACAAAATTGTTTGCTTAACTATGGTACAGTACAGAGAACGCTTAAGGACTTAGGGATAAGATTTGGACGCTTTTGTTTGACATGATCAAAGAGAATATAATCGATTCGGTTGGCCAAAGTATATGGATGACCAATAAATTGGAAAAGCAGAACTTTAAAACGCCCCCAAAGAATTGATTGATTTGCGTATAAAGATAAAATATGTGCCTTTTGTGTTCATATACATGTAAACTGAACGATACTGTGTATTTTAATTTAAGGCTGGGTCTATTTTTAGTCTAAAAAAATCACATCTTGACCTATATTGCAAGGTTTGTGTTGTAATACACCCTTTATTAATTAATTGCTGGAGACTTTCAGCCGTATTTATAATCGCATTTTAAACTCCGCGGAACTTTAAAACACGCTTAATCGTTGATTAAAACAAAAATCGTATTTATAATCATTTTTCGGCAGTGAATAAGGGCTGACTAGCTTAAACGCAGAAATGTGTGTTTTAAGCGTGTTTTAAGCGTGTTTTAGCGTATAAATGTCATTTGATTGTGAGTATTGAGTTGTCATTCAGTGGTTTATTTAAATCTTTGAGAATTTTAAAAATAACTAAAATGGAAATGTACTCAAATAACATTTACTTTATAAATAATTTGGATGTAGTAAATGTGTTTTCAATTGACAGAAATATGCATTGTTTTCCTTTTTTGTAAATTCGTTTCTTACAATTTTTCCAGTTCGGAAACGTTTTTTATTTTCGCTTTTTGGACAAAACAACAAAATTAAAGCCAAAGAATAATAGAATATATACGTATATATAGAACAATGTATATTGCGTGACCAACATTTCATCGTCCATAGGTTAGAAAATATAAACAAAAACAAATTTCTGTTGTCAGTTCAACCATTGAGAAACCAAAATAAGAGAGTTTCTTTATGATTTTGACATAAGGGATGATTAACTAGTATGGGCGAAAAAAATGATTATAAATAAGGATTTTTTATTCACTGATTAAAGTCTCATTAAGTTCTTAATCACTGAATAACTAACATGCGTTTTAAGCGTGTTTTAGCGAAATCTAATAAATACGGCTGTTTATGTCTAGTGTAAATCAACAACTTATTCCTAATCGACATCCTATAGCACGTGTTCGAGACATTTTTCATACACTCCGTGGAAGAAGAATGTTTACAAAGATTGACTTGTCAGACGATTATCTCCAAATCGAATTGGATGACAAGTCAAACGCCAAAGGATTTAGTTGTGATCAACTCCTCGTTTGGGATGTTCCAATATCAATGTATGCCGTTTGGGCTTAGCAGTGCACCTGGCGAAATCCGGAATATAATGGAGCAACTATTTTCCGATCTTCCGGTAGCTGTGTATTTGGATGACGTCGTTGTTACGGGTAAGGGTGATGAGGAGCATTTAGAAACCTTAACGGAGGTATTTGATCGACTTCAAAAAAGTGGATTCCGCTGCAATAATCAAAAATGCACGTTTTTTTGTAAAGAATTTGAGTACCTAAGTCATACACTGTCTGCTAATGGCATTTGTCCCTCCAAAAAGCATTTAGATGTACTCCGTAACCTACCTCACAAGGAATTGGAAGCTGCGTCAGGTAAATTGAACTATTATAATCAATTAATACAAAATTTCTCGCAGGTACCTCCTCCACTGCTAGTCTAGGTCTGCTAGTCAGCAAAAGGGCTATGACAACTAAAATGCTATATTGAAAACAGCGCGGCTAGCTCACTTTGATAAAAAAAACTGCCTTTTGTTTTGGCTACGTATGCTTCCAGCTACGGAATTGGAGCGGTTTTATCAGGTAGGTATCCAGATGGGAATCAAAGGCCAATAGCCTTTGCCTCCAAAACATTGGACAAGCACCAAAAGGCATATATAGCCAGGTTGAAAAGGAGGCATTGTCGATTATATCAAGTCGATTTGTATCGAGAAGTTCCATTGCTATTTATATGGTCATTTATTCGAATTGCAGACCGATCACAAGCCATTGACAACAATATTCAATCACAGCAAATCCATTTAGGAAATGACAATGCGTCGGCTTCGCAACTAGGTATTTAGTTTAGTTTAGTTTAGTTTATTCATCAAACAAAGTTACATTACTTTAGTGATTACTAGATACATAATACATTTTAAACATTACCACCAACAAAGTAATTTAAAATTAACAATAATTTTGATTTAAATAGATATCTACTTAGATTAAAATCAATCATATTACAAACAGAATTCGCCTCTCTTAGGCATCTTGATAATGGTTCGTTGGCAGCATATACAGTTCTGTGGAATGGTATTTTAAGAAGTACAGGGTTTCTAAGCATTCTCACAGGAACATTGAAGTTAATTAAAGCAAAAAAATTGAGAACTATCAATATGGCCTGTTAATATGTCGCGAACAAACATAGTTGCAGTGAACTTCCTTCGATAGTTATGAGGCAGAATACCGAGTAATTGACATCTTGTTTCATAACATGGCATATCAATGTCCCAATTAAGTCTTTTCACAACAATTCTCGTAAATCGTTTTTGGATTTTTTCAATTCGGAATGAATGAACGGCATATGCGGGATCCCAAATTGTGCTGCAGTACTCCAAATAAGACCTCACAAAGGCAAAATATAGACATTTTAAAGTATGTGGATCGGAAAATTCTTTGGAGTTACGGTAAATAAAACCTAACATTGAATTTCCTTTAGCAACTAAAAAATCTATGTGTCGTATAAAGTTCAGCTTCTCGTCAAAAATTACACCAAGATCTTTCTTAAAATGTATCACAGACAGTTCCTTCTGATCAATTTTATAAGTAAAATTAACTGGCGATCGGTTTCGACAAAATGTTAAACTTTGACATTTAGAAATGTTGAGATTAAGAGAGTTAGTTGTACACCACCTTGACAGTGTCGATCAGCTATTCACCGTAGCCACACGCACCGCGCTTAGTGCCCGAATAATTCGTGACCTGTTCCACCTCCTACCACCCAAAAAATCAAAATTAATAAAAAAAAATTCAAAAAAAAAAAAAACAACTAAAACAACCATCAATATTATAAATCTCTCCAGCCGTGCCGCGAAAATAGAATCGAGTGCAATAATTATAATCAGTGCTGTGAAAGTGTAAAAAAAAGCAAAGCCCATGCTCTACTCAATAGCCCAAACACTAAGTGCGTTACCTGGCCATCGTCTCCTCCCCCACATCACTCTCGCAGTCCCAGTGACTACACACATTTCTTTGATTTGATAATCTCTTATCTTATCTGGGCAGTGTGTACAGTCAATGAGACTGTGCGTTTGTTAGACGAATAGTCAATCAACGGTGTTGATCCCGTTGATGAACTTAAGTCAAATTGCTAGCTGGGCATAACACCGCTAGTAATTTGATTTTGTTTTCTAATAGGATATACACTTGTTGATTCGACTTAGTTAGCGTCTACGGTTGATATTTTGTTTTATGTGTTTTTGTGAATTGTAATGTCGGGTAGATTTCGGGTCGATTTTAGCAACCTTCGGGGGCTAAGATCGAATTTCTTTGCTGTGTACGCTCACACTGCAAAATGCAGGCCAGCTGTTTTGGCACTAAGTGAAACACAGGTGGGTGTTGGTTCTGATCCCTCAGAATTCAACCTGCCTGGATATAGCTTAGTGCCACTATTCTTTTCCTCCCATGGCCTCGCCGTATATGTTAGACATGATATTGCTTACCAACTTCTACCACAATACGGCCTATGTTCTAATACGAACTTTAATTTCATGTGGTTAAAATTCACCGTCCGTAAGCAAATCATTCATTATTGTTTTATTTATAGAAGCCCCAATTTAGATAGCAATTCAACCTCCAACGAGTCTGATGCGCTATCTGACTCCATAGTAAGAATTGTTTCCCTTTATCCTCACACTGAAATCGCAATTGCGGGCGATTTCAATGTACAGAATTCAGGTTGGCTTCGACATTCTGGCCAGACAACACCCGAAGGAAAATATGTTGAGATCTTCGCCGAGTTTAACGAATTAACTCAACTTGTTGATGAGCCCACTCGGGTTCCAGATATAGAAGGCCATGCGGCCAACACTCTTGACTTATTTCTCACTTCTCATCCTGAAAAATACAGGGTTGCCTTTAGGCAAATCGGACCATTGTGTCATATCGGTAGATTTTTCGTTCTCCGTCATAGTAAAAAAAGATAAAATCCCTAAAAGAACAGTGTGGCAATACGAGAAAGCCAATTGGGACGGCCTGAATAATTTCTTTAGAAATTTTAATTGGGCATTGTGCTTTCTCGACGGAAACGTTGATGCATCAGCTGATATGATATCTAACGTAATTCTAAACGGCATGAGAAATTTTGTTCCTCACAGAACAAAAAGTATCATCCCCAAAGAGAATTCGTGGTTTGATTCAAGCTGCAAAGAGGCGATTAGGGATCGAGAAAGTAGCTTTCGAAAATTTAAAGACAACCCGACTGTAGAAAACCGAAATTTGTTCAAACGGGATAGAAATATTTGTAATGCTCAAATACAAAGTGCTAAGTTTTTACATGACCAAAAAGTAAGGCAAAATATACTATTGTGTCCAAAAGGAAGTAAAAACTTTTGGTCTTTTGTTAAGAACATTAAGAACTCGACCACGTCATCGGTCCCAACGCTCGTCTTCAATGACTCTCCGTCAGTTCCATCGACAAAGCCAATTTGCTAGCAGCTCAGTTTGCTGCCAACTCGACACTTCCTCATAGCATATTGGCTCCACCTGAGCTCGAGTCTGCAAATTCTTTGATGAAGCAGATATTTTTTCGAACTCGCTCGGTTGCGAGAGTCCTCAAAGATCTCAATATACATAAATCCGCTGGTCCAGATGGTAGATATCTCCGCCGTTATTCTGAAGAGGTGTTCTTCTACGCTGGCAAAACCACTGCGTAAACTTTTCCATCTTTCCTATTCTGCTGGGATTTTTCCGAGCAGATGGAAAACTGCATTTGTCCAGCCCGTCCCTAAAAAAGGCGAATCTTCCTCCCCTTCCAATTACCGTCCAATTGCACTAACGTCCCTTCTTTCCAAGGTCATGGAAACGTTGATAAACCGTCAACTTATGAAATATCTTGAAGAACGAAAGCTTCTTAATGACCGTCAGTACGGCTTTCGTAGCAAACGGTCCACTGGTGATTTGATGGCTTATCTCACCGAAAAGTGGAACCAATCTTTACATTGTTTTGGAGAAAGTAAGATTATTGCGCTTGATATTTCTAAAGCAGTTGATAGAGTTTGGCATCAGGCTCTTTTATCGAAAATGCGTGCTTTTGGTATCGATGAGTCTCTTCTTCGTTGGATTAGAAATTACCTTTCCGACCGTTCAATACAAGTTGTGTTGGATGTCTTCAAGTCTGATACCCATTTCATAAATGCTGGTGTGCCCCAGGGCTCCGTTTTGTCTCCGACTCTCTTCCTCATTTTCATTAATGATCTCTTGTCTGAAACTTCTAATCAACTTAACTGTTTTGCTGACGACTCGACCCTCAGCTTTTCATATTCGTTTCCAAATTCACGTCCCTGCTCTTCGGATGTGGAACTGGAACGGTTGCGTATGATAAGCTCATTGAATTCTGACCTTGACAGCATTGTTGCATGGGGTCTTATGAACCGAGTAGAATTCAATGCTTCGAAAACTCAATGCTGTCTCTTGTCGTTGAAGCTTAACATTCCCCCATTGCCATTATCCATGAATGGTACCTGTATCGAAGAAACCGAAAAGCTGTCAGTACTTGGTATGTGTGTGAACGATGATCTTCGTTGGAACGACCACATATTTGAAGTTGCCAAAAACGCTGCTAAATGCTTAGGTTTCTTGAGACGATGCAGGAAGTTCTTCACCCCTTCTGATCTGGCTACAATTTATAAGGCCTTCATCCGCCCAAAACTGGAGTATACTCTCATATCTGGTCAGGTGCTTCTCAAACATCTTTGCGCCTACTTGATAGGGTACAAAATAGAGCGTTCAGATTGATAGGTGATAGTTCAATCGTAGAATCGATTGATTCTCTTGGACATCGTCGAAACGTTACCTGTCTTTCTCTCTCTTTTATCGCTTTTTCCACAAGCAGTGCTCTAGTGAAATAGCCAGCTGCATTCCTCCCTTGAAACAATTTAGCCGCAACACCTGCCTCGCTAGGAATGCTCATCAGTTCTGCCTTGAGCCCAACTTCGGGGGTACATTCAAGTATAGAGATTCTTATTTTAGTCGCACCACCCGAATGTGGAATGCTTTACCTGGCTCTGTGTTTCCCCTGCATTACGATTTACAAAGATTCAAAAGCAACGTGCATCGGTGTCTCCTTTCAAATCCTCTCCCATTTTCCTAAATGCTCGCACTGTGTTTAATAACATATAAGGGTAGTTATAACCCCTTGATGTGCGCGTTAATTATAAAAAAAAAAAAAACAACTTATCAAGATCTTCTTGTAAAAGCAAGGAATGAAGTTCAGATTTTATGCAACGAAAAACTTTCAAATCGTCCGCATACATTAAGCACTCTGAGTTTAAAAATATTTCAGGAATGTCGTTGACAAAAAGCAAAAAAAGAAGGGGACCGAGGTGGCTTCCTTATGGAACACCCGAAGTATCATGTACCGGTGTAGAAAGAACATTGCTTATACAAACGTACTGAATACGATCCCTTAAGTACGAATTGATCCAGTTTAAGAAGTTCGAGTGAAAACCAACTTTATTTATCTTCTTCAGTAATACGTCGTGGTTTATTCGATCGAAAGCTTTGGCAAAGTCGGTGTAGATAACGTCGTACTGAGAACCATTCTCAAATCCATTTAAAACTAAATTACAAAAAATTGTAAGGTTAGTGGTAGTAGATCTGCCAGCTACGAAGCCATGTTGATAGGAAGAAATTATTCTTTTGGAATAATTCTATCATAGACCAACTTTTCAAAAATTTTAGGAACTGTAGATAGTTTGCAAATTGGGCGGTAATTTGAAACCTCTTGCCTGCTTCCCGATTTAAAGATAGGTGTGATTGTTGATCGCTTCCATTTTTGAAGAAACTCACCACTCTCTAGCGAGCGATTAAAAATAATTTTTAAAGGAATTGCCAAAGCTTTAGCACATAATTGTAAAATTATTGGAGGAATTCCATCTATATCTGAGCGTTTGTCAGTCTTAAGCTGTGACAATGCTAATTCAATTTCAGAGGTACAAAGACTTAAATTACCAATATTCAAAGTGCTTTCAGGAGTATTAGTGTTGGGAACATAAGATATAGCTGAAGAATCATTTAGATAAACGGACTGGAAATGCTTAGCGAACAGATTACAAACAACTGAGAGATCAGAAGATGTAATGCCATCATGATGCATACGATTGGGAACACCATTTGAATTTCTCTTGTCATTTATGAATTTCCAAAAGCTTTTACTATTTGACTTTAACTTACTCTCGACAGAAAACAGATATTGATCATATAGAAATTTATTCAAAGTATCGAATTCCTTTTGCAACACTCGATATTGATTATACAGTTCACGATCATTATTTGACCTACGAAATTGCTTATAAACCTTGTTTTTCTTATTATTTAGATTGATTATTCTTTTATTGAACCAAACGGGTTTCTTTGCATCAATCGTTTTAATTTTTGGAGTATTTAAGTCAATCGCACTTTTAACAACATTCAAAAACGAATTGTAACATTCATTTAAACTTTTTCTTAAGAACAGCGCTTGCCAATTAGTACCACTGAAGAGATCTAAAATTGCACTTAAATTAACTTCCGCAAAATTGTAAATAAAATCGGAATCTGAAGTTACATATTCAAAATAATTGAGAAATTCTAGATGTAAGCTAAATGCAACATGATGTATTGTATTAGAAAAAAGAGGAACTATTGAGTTACTAATACCAACACACAATACAGAATCAACAAAAACTAAATCCAGCACATTATTAAAAGAATTTTGAAAATGATTAATCTGTCTCAGGTCAAATTGTGCGAAGGTATCGACAACTTCACAATCATGATAAAACAAAACATTAAAAGGGATTAAAACTTTTTCATCTTGATCATATATCCATTTTACATTTGGCAAATTAAAATCACCCATAATTATTACTTTTTGATTGTCTTTGCGATTCTTTATTACTGAACTACAATTATCTATGTGAGCCTTATATAATTCGAAAGAGCTACTTGGTGGAATGTAGGAGACAATAAGGAGAATTTCATTAATACAATCAAACTTTATACTTAGAACTAATTGGTCGACATCGAGAGCACCAGCTGTTGACTGCAATTCAACTTTAGTACAATGAAGAGAGGTATTCACAGCCACAAGCACACCACCTCCCCTTTCACAATCGAGTAACTCATAGTTACGATCTTTCCGGAAAACCGCGTACTGTTGTTATTAAACATTTCAGAGTCATGATGATCATCATTTATCCAAGTCTCCGTAAAAACAATAATAGGCGTGTTTTTTCACAGGACTGTTATGTACATAACATCATTTTAAACGCAAAGCAAAAACAACATCCCCGACAACCAATGTTATGGATAAAAGGATGGTTAAGATTTGGTCGGGGATATAGTTTTGACGTTTAGTCGAGTCTCGAATGAGTTTTTCGAGTTTTCATTTCTAAATGTTGGTGCGTCTAGAGACTTTCATGTATCTCGAACAAAAGCAAAATGGGTGTCAGAAGGTCTGTTCACAAATGTTGAACTGAATAAAATCCTCTGCCCACTCTTACACTCCGCAATCTTGTTGCTTAAATTTTTTTTTTAGAATTTCATTGAAATCAGGGGTTAGATTTGTATATTTCTATAAAGATTCATAAAAGAACGTAATCGCAATTAAAAAAGATCTGTTTTGTGATTGAAAGCACTTTTTGCATATTTTTTTTAAATTTTTCTGTGAATGTTGACATTTTTTCAAAAGTAATTGTTAAGTAATCCATAAAATTGGTTTTATTATTTTATTATTAACAGTTTAATTTGTTTAAAACAAGTAACAAAATAATTTTTCCAACTCTGACATAAATCACAAGTTTCATATGAATTCAACCCCAGCGTGTAAACAGAGTCAAGAGAAATTCTTTGCTACCTTTGTGAACGGACCTATTTTTGGCGTTTCTAAACTAACAAAAAACAGACAAAAAAAATTGTTTACCTGCATTAATTTCACTACGGAACATTTTTATTTTGCACTATATACAATTGCTATAGGTTTTTAACAAACAGTTTTTGCGTTTTTGTGCGAATTTGGCAAAAAAAAAATCATTTGTTGCCTTTTATTGGTTTGACAACTGACCGAGAACACCAACCCACAAATAAAAAAAAACGAACCGTTTTTTTTGGATATCATGTTATGTACATAACATCTTTGTGAAAAAAACACGCCTAATATCATATTGTGTTGAAGTTGAAAAGAGGAGCACTTGTTGCAGTTTAGTACGTAGCCCTCCGGTGTTTTGATAGTAAATAAGAAATTCGTTTAAAGAAGAACGTGAAGGAGAGCAAATATGCGATTCAATTACGTTATCAAGCTTACGATCTGATGTGTCTCTTCGTTTTTTGGACGTGAGACAAATAATTTAATTTGCACAAAGCAGGGCCACATAGAAGCATTCATAACATCGTCCAATTTGTTTGATGGAATGCTGAGTTTAAAGTTGACGTGTTTGAGTTTTGACAAGTCTGCATCTTTCTTAATAAGTTTGTAGCATTGCATTAGATTTATAGGAATGCCAGTTTTATTATAAATATGTTGCAAAATATCATTAGGGTCAGTTTCAATACGAAATTTAGATATGTGGATCCACTTGACAAAGGGTAAAACATTAAGAGATGATGTATTGTTGTCAGAGCCAAAAACATTCTTAGGTCTGTTGTTACGCTTGGGTGGAAGAGAAATTTGAGCTGTATTGTTTTTTATTTGCGGCACTAATTTCCCACTTACCGAAGAGTTATTAGGAAGGGATTCTTTACTTTTGATATCAGATTTGGATTTTTTATTTCTTAAATCAAATTTATTAGAAGTTTGAGGCGCTGTTTAAAACAGATTTAGTAGAGATATCATTCTTGATTTGAGTCATACACTTTGTATTGCTTTCGAGTTGATCTCTTAAGCGGGAAATTTCTCTTTTAAGGTCGATGACGCAATTAGAAAGTTCCGTAAAATGCGAAATGAAAGAATCAAAATTTGATTTGGAACACACATCACATTTCCAGAAGAAGTTAGAGTTTGCAAAAAAATTTAGATTTTCCTGGTTGATTGCATTTACCACAATTAGTAGACATTACGGCAGACGCAGAGCGAAGTAGAAACACGTCTTATCACAAAGAGAGTCGAGAGACAAGTTACGCTTATGGCCTACACTTATGAAATCATTACCGATACCGACCTACATCTAAACATGCAAATGCAGATGCATTATCACGACTTCCAGTGGGTCCTGATGCAGAGTTTGACAAGTCAGAAAGTTAATTTCATGAGGTGAATACGATCTTAGAAGATCTTGAAATGGGTCCGTTAAATGCTAGAGTAATTGGCAATAGTACTTTTAAGGACAGATTGCTCCAGAAGGTTGCTGCATACATACAAAATGGATGGCCAGATGTAAAAATGGAAGTAAAACCCTATTTTGATCGTATGCTTCAACAATTTAAAACGACTTTATCACTCTTAGCTCTGACTGCGGAGGTGATGCAGCAAAGAGTTCTTAAATACGTGCGCGAGGGCCATTGGGGTGTTTCTAGAACAAAGCGACTGGCACCTGCCTGGTTTCCAGGCAGGTGCACAAAATTGATATGGTGATGGTGGGATGTAGGTATAGGTACTATCTGCCAAGAATCTGCAGCCGATCCAAAAGGGGAGAACAGCAAAAGGACTCCAGCGGACGGCCCATTTTTTAACGGCTGTTTTATGTGGACTCGTTTTCCAAATTCCCGTTCGTGGTGTCAAAGGCCACAATCACAGCAGAAGCAACCATCAAAGCAATCTCATCAATTATCGCAATAGAGGGACTTCCGAAATTGATTGTAACCGACAACGGAACACAATTTACGGCACAACTATTCAAAGAATTCTGCGAATACCATTCAATTCATCATTACAGAGCAGCTCCGTTTCACCCGGTATCGAATTGCCAAGCCGAGTGTTTTGTTCGAGCATTTAAGGAATCATTTTAAGAAGAACATGGCTGAGAAAAAAGACACTGATATGGCAATCAACTCATTCCTTTCGACTTACAGATCAACACCAAATGCAGTTACGCTGAAGTCCCCTGCTGAGTTACTCCATGGACGTTGGTATCGTAATATATTATCGTGCGCCTTGTTCCAGATGGAGAGAAGAAAACAGTAAAGAATCCTGCTATAAAATTTTATTGTGGACAGGAAGTGTTGGTGCGTGAGTACTCCAAGTCAAAGAAGTAGTCAAAAGGAATAATCAAAGACATTTTTGGGAATAAAATGTATGGAATCAAAACACTTCAAGGTGAAGGTATATTTAAGGGAACATTATAACCAAATTTGACCTTTGCGGTACTAGTTGAATAATGAGATTCCGCTAAATAAATCATCTGAGCTGACGGGCAATCAAACTGGGGACATGCAAGAAGGTAAATTAAATGGTCAAAATAATGAAATTTTCGATTTTTATAAACAGGCTGGTGAAAGTTATTCCGTGGATACCAATGACGAAGTATAGTCGTCAGTGTCAAGAGAGGACATACTTTTGGATACAAACGGAATTAATGTTAAAATGTACTTGGATGCCTTTGATATACCGGGTGCGACAAAAGTATGGAAACCCCTGGAAATATGGCAGAATATGCGTTAAAGAAAATCAAAGACCCTATATCCGACGTATTTTTCGTCGAGGAGTCCGATAGTGACCTTGAATTTGACCTTGGACATAAACTTGAAGCCCCAGCTACCCAAAAATCGATTTTTCAAATGGAAACCCCCATTTTTTATTGCAGATTTGAAAAGAGCGCAAAATTTTACAAAAAAAACATTTTATTTTATTTTCTTAATGATATTATTAGAGGTGCAGCGCTTGAAATAAAAAATACGTGCAAAATGGTGTGAAATGAATGGGCTTCAAGGTTACGTCCAAGGTCAAATTCAAGGTCACCATCAGATTCCTCGTCGAAAAATACGTCGGATATAGGGTCTTTGATTTTTTTTTAACGCATATTCTGCCAGGGGTTTCCATACTTTTGTCGCACCGCACCCGGTATGTGGTGATATGTTGCTGAAAATTGTGTCTTTAACTTTTTCTTTGTCTTTAACTAGTGGAACGTTCCCAAATAGTTGTAAAGAGTCCCTTATCGTTCCAATTCCGAAAATAAAAAATTTCTAATAAAGTGGAAGACTTTAGACCGGTTAATATGATTATTGAAGTTATTGTTTCTAGATTGAAATGTTCTCAAAAGTAAAAGACTATACAACTTTTCGATTTAATGAATAATGAAAAACATTGTTTATTTGTAATAAACAAAAAGCGATGGATACTATGATACGTGATAAAAAAACAAGTTTATGACAAAATACATGCAAAGTAGTTATTCAATATTCAAGTAATATTTTCAACAATGATGAACCTCGAAAGCAAAATTATTGAAAAGGTCGTGTATAAGCAACTCCAAAACTACTTAGAGTCTTTTAATCTAATATCGCTACATCAATCTGGTTTTAGAAAAAATCACAACTGTGAATCACTTCTCATTCTTGTAATTACAAAGTGGAAAATTGGCATACATGGCAAGAAAGTTGTAGTGGCGGTATTTTTAGACTTAAAGCGAGCTTTTGAAACTGTCGATAAACTGATTTTAATTTTAAAACTGAATATGTATGGAGTCCGAAATACAGAAAGTCAATGGTTCAAATCATATCATAATAATCGATCTCAAAAGACAAAACTAAACGATAATATCCCAAAATCTGTTTCTGTACTTCATGGTGTCGCTCAAGGATCATTACTTGGCTTTTTATTATTCCTGGTGTACATCAATGACATGGAGAATGCCGTTCGTTTTTCAAAAATTGTGCTGTTTGCTGATGATGCCTTATTGTTTATATCTTGTAATAGTGTTGATGAATGTACTGAAAAAATAAATCTAGGCCTGCAAAGTTTAAAAGACTGGTATGATAGTAACATATTAAGTTAAATATAAATAAAACCAAAGCTATAATATTAAATGGTGGTAATAATAGAACAATAAACATTAACAATCAAAATATTGAAACTGTTAAGGAAATAAAGTACTTTGGTGTTATAATTGACGATAAATTAAATCTTGATGCACATGTTAATTATAAATGTAAGAAATTATCAAAAAAAAAATTTACTTTTTTAGAAGAATGAGAAAAAGACTTTCAACTAATACCTCAATTAAAGTGTATAACACAATGGTTAAACCCCACTTTGAGTACTGTTCCAGTATTTTATTCATGTGTCTAGTATTTTAATCAAATGATGGATAGACTACAAAAACTTCAGAATAGGGCCATGAGAACTATTTTATTGTGCAATAGACTAACTTCAAGAAGATAAATGTTATTAAAACTGTCCTGGATGAGTGTGAACCAAAGAATTTTGTTTGATGCTACATTCTTTGTATTTAAACTTAAATTTAATATATTACCAAATAATTTAAATGAATATATAACTTATGTAAATGATGTACAACCTCTTGCGTTACGATATGCTAGAGATTTTAAATTACCAATGCATAGAAATTCAAAAACACAGAACATGGTTCTTCTTGGAGGATTGAATATAAATTTGTATAATAGTTTACCCAATGAAATTAAATTAGAACAAAATTTACACAAGTCTAAGAAACTTTCAAACGAATATGTCAAAAATAGATTTATTTAATTAATTGATTGAATGATTTTTTGTAATGACTGTTTTAATGGCAAGCATTGCCAAATAAATGGAAAAAAAATCTATGTATATCATTGAGCAAATTGTTAAAATCAAACCAAAGTGCATCGCTTTCATCTGCTTGTCTTGCCTGTTACGTAAAGGTTGACATGTGTCCCTGTTCTGTAGGAGTTCGTGGTTCAAGTTCCAGAAATATTTTATCGTTTATCTACGGGTATTTTAATTTTTTTGAATTGGCAAGTTCTTCGCAGGTGTCGTTCGTTATCGGCAAAAAATTGTAGGTTTCTCAATTCCCCACAAGTTATGGTTTAAGAAAAATGCACGAGGTCTAGTGGTTCCTCGATGTGATACATCCCTTTTTTTATTTTTTTTCTTTTTGGCACATGTATATATGCATCAATTCCGAAAACTTGAAAGTAATTAATGTTTGGAACCTTCCCAAACCACATCTCAAAAGGCGTCTTACCATTTTCTGGGCTGGAACCCGTCCGATTGAGTGTATAAACAGCAGTTACAGCTTCTCCCCAAAATTTATAACTCATGTCTTTTGCATGTATCATAGTTCTAGCCAAATCTATGACTGTTCTCATATCGCGTTCTGCCCTACCATTATGCTGAGGGGTGTATGGAACACTCTTTTGATGACAAATACCATGGCTGCCCAAAATGGTTTTTACTTCGTTGTTGATGAATTCAAGTCCGTTGTCTGAGCGTAAGATTTTAACGCTGCACCTTGTCTCTGCCTGAACCTCCTCCAAATACTGCTCAATTGATCTCGGTACATCAGCCTTAGTTTTTATGCAGAAGACTTTACGAAAACTGGAATAGTCGTCGTGAAAAAGAAGCATATAACGTGCACCTCCATATGAATCCTCCTGCATGGGACCGCAAAGATCTGTATGTACAAGCTCACCTTGTGACTTGGCCCTAATGTCGCTTGCATGAAATGGTTTCCGATGATGCTTCCCGAAAATGCACGCCTCACAAAAAAAATCTATGCTATATTTTGACAGGCCAGCACATCTTTAACATGACCTACAGGTTGGTGACACAATCTCTGGTGCCACGATTGCAAGGTCAAAACTAACGCCGTATTTTCTGCACTAAAGCAATCAGCCAAAATTACCTTAAAGGCCAACCTAAAAAGCTTGTTAGACTCCCGGTATGCGACGGCAACAACTAGGTTGTCTTTGAAAATCTCGCATCGATTATTATCTGCCGTCATATTGAATCCCTTGTCCAAAGTAGAATTAGTAGAAAACAAATCCAACTTTAACTGTGGAACAAATAATACATTTGTTAAAAATCTTTTTGACCAAAGTTTACCATTAAACGCCTCAATATCCACAGTGCCCTTCCCTTCAGCCTTAATCACATCACCATTTCCAACTCTTATGAGCATTGGCTCAACAAATGGTTCATAATAACGGAGCCAATCCTTCCTAAAGCACATGTGATCGCTGGCTCCTGAGTCTAAAAACCAGCTATCCCTCTCTGCATTCGCCAAGAAACTCTTTTGGATAATGAAAGCATCGCCTATCCTATCATTACTATGCTGCTCCTGCCTAGACCTTCTTTTGGGACATTCATTATTCCAGTGGCCATCTTTTTTGCAAATGAAACTTTTGCCACGCTTTTTGAACTCATTCATCCTAGTACCTACCATTGCCGCTACTGCCACCCTTGCCAACACTGCCAACACTTCCACTGAAACCAACACCACGTGGTTTTTCTCTTTTTGCAAAAAATGCTCCCGAAACACTGCCTTGAATCCCTATCCGTGACTCTTCCATACATAGCCTAGCAGTAAGATTTTTAAGATTGCGTTCCTTTTTTTCAGTCGACTCCCAAGATGTGAAAAAATGACCAAAACTATCTGGCAACGTCATTAGGATTTTCGTAATTAACATGTTTTCTGAAATTTCTTCCCCCAAATCTTTTAATTGCTGAGCGATCTTCTGCAATTTGGAGATATGAACTGCAATCGAGACATCTTGCTCCTTTGAATAATTAAAAAATTGCTGCTGTAGCAAATGTATACTTGTCTCGGATATCTGTTCATATACACTCTCTAACTTTGTCCACATTTCTGCCGAAGTTTCATAATGCAAAATATGCAACATTGGCTCTTCCCCAATCGTACTGACAATCTTCTTTTGAGCAGCGTTGTCCTTTTTTGTCCATTTGTCCGCTTCAGCCTCTTTCTGATATTACGATGACACCAGTGACAATCTCCCATAACTCAGATGCTTTCATAAGGACCTTCATTTGAAACTTCCATAAAGTCCAGTTGTCAATGCCACGAAGCTTCTCAATTTTTGTAAGCTCGTTCTCCATGCTGATAAAAGATCAAAGAAAAATCGCAAGCAAAAAAAAACAGTAAAATCGGTTGAACAAAAAATGCGGTACAATGTTCTGTTAACTTTGAAACCCGTTTGGTTCATATATTAACTCTTCGTATTTATATACTTATATACTTATAAGAAAAATTTTCTCAGAGTATGACTGGGCCCATAACCTGTTTGAAGCCAAAAGAAAAAAACGCGACTATTCACTCTGGGTGTTTGACAAGAATTGAGTTTATTCAATATGAATTCATTATGTTGTTCATTAGAATGACACAAAGTGAATAGAATGAGAGAGTACTAAAAACAAGTAAAGAAGAAATAGATTTATAAACATAGGGCAAAGCAAGCATAGTTCAACAGGTCGTTAGAACGTAGAACTCGAAGTAGTGACCTCGAGGGAAAGTAGCTTTTCGCAAGGATTGTACACACCAATTCCGTCTTTACCGTAATCAATTCTACACTATAGAACATCATATGGGCTTGTATTAGCTTTTACATCCAAAAAAGGGGCCTAGTTTTCTTTCACTATTTCGTTTTTTGTACATAGGTATACAAAATGTCAAATCCTCACACTACCTTCATCTCTTCAAGTTCAAAACTCCTACCAGTTATACTTCCAATGTTGCGACTTTTAAATTTTGTCCAATAGGTCAGTAGATAAAATCCGTCGCTTGTATTTTTGTCATTTGATTAGTTGCTCATGTACCTACTTCAGTGGCCTTAAAACAAGATAAACAAGCTCAAAATTCTAAGATTTAGTTGTGAATTCCCGCGCCAAAATGTACTTTACTTGTTGCAAAAATGAATCGATGCATCAAATACCAAATGTCAAAAGCATGTGGTGAAATAATTTTGGTGAATTTTCCACATGCCACTGAATATTTCTTCTTCTAAATAATTACCTATTGGCCCAGAAAAATTATAACTTTTCTCATTTACAATCTCCAAGCATACCTATACATACGTACCTATACGTTTATAAACATATTCAATAATTAGAACTCAAGCTGAGATCCAAATTGGTCTTCGTAGACCGCAAAATAGGCATTCAGGACTATGACTCTGTGCTAAGTTTCATTAAATCAATGAGTACAACCAGCCCAACATGAGCAAAGCAACCTTCATTATACGAAAACAAAATTATATGCCGGTCATAATACTTCTGATAATATGTATACGAGTATATAGTTGCAAAACTAGGAAAACCTTTTAGGGCTAAAACCTATTATGTGGCCAGGTATACGAGTATAGGATGAGAATATTTCTCTAAAAGAGAATTGTATTTCCCTTCCACTCGGCACTCATGTTGGATTTCTGCGGAAGCGATGAATATTGTTGAGATGGTCTTAGAAAGGGTGTAATACACGACTGTAAATATTCCCTTTGATACATCGAAATGAGTTCGTAACTTTTCTAGTTTCATTGTAGCCTTTCAGTACCTATCTGTATCTACCTAGTCATATATGAAGATATTGAGATAGTTATTGTTGTGTGGGTGTGTACAAGTTTTTCCATTAGGATAAAGTGAGCCACAAACAAAGACACAATTTACATTCGGAAACAAATTTTGTTAATTATTCTTCCATTGATTTTCTGGTCTATTGAGAAACAAGGAAGTAGATAAGCTTAAGAAAAGTAGAGTAAGCAATTACTTAGGTCTAAAGACGACCCCAATGTGGAGACTGTATCCAAATAATGTGTAAGGGAAATCATACATGTGAGCTCTTTAGTGGCAACTTAATCTGATATTCGGGGAATATCGTAGAAGACATAATAAACGTTCGACTTAAGATTTATGAAAAGGATTCAATTGAGTTTTATTGAAACGGAAAAATTAAAAATGTTTTTCACGAATTAAAACCCCTATTTACGGTTGGCGAATCAAACGTCGATGTGAGTTGTTTTCGTTGGTGAACTAACGCATTCGACATACTATGGTTGGCGAACTTCACGGTTCGAGTTCGAAATTCAGAGGTAAAGTAAAAAAAAGCATTCATCAAATCATTGCAATGACAACTATCAAATAGCTAACAAAATTTAAAAAAATCGAAAGTGTTAATTTAGTAGGAAATAAAATAATAAGAAATGGTTAGTAGTACCTATATGGTTTTATACGAGACAACTCCAACGACTGGGATCTGTCTGCTTATCTGTGTGTGTGTAGGAACAATTATTTGTCTTTATGCAAATTCTTTTACAACTTTTGAATTTATGAGATTCATATTTCAGGCTGAATAAGGAGGTTTTTGTTTTCGTGCTAAGCAAATTAGAGGGAAAATTCAATTCAATTCAAATTATTTACCATGTTCAAATAAGACTTAGTCCTTATTGTACTTAACATACTGTTTTTTATAATAATATATTTTTTCTTAAAAATAATTCAATTAGTAGATCCAAATAAAATAAAAATTATTAACGAATATGCATTTTATAAATAATAACATAAATTTTCAAATGTGTTACTTCCTAAATTTGATTTCAAGTTTCAATTTTTTCAACAAAAATGAGAAGTGACTGCAGTTTTGAAGTTGCTTGCTCCAATTATTCGTTTGGTTGTTACTGGCATTAAATTCCAAAGCCTTGTTGCATGCACAATAAATAGCCGTGAAGAGTTCAAGTAGTTGAAGGTAGGTGTCAATTGATTTAATGTTCTATGAGATTGCGTAAATTGAAGTTTTTCATATATGTAGGACGGTATTCTGTTTTGTATAACTTTGTGCACAAATATAAAGCATCTAGCATTCAAGTATTGCTGTAGCGTGCATCCAAGGACTAATTTGTGATAATGAGACATACATATGTTGGGTTCTCCGCAGACCATAAATATACCTAGGCATATCATTGAAAGCGACAAGCAGTTTATGTTGAGAGTGCAAATCAGGCCTACAGTATACGATATTGAAGTGATCTATTAGGGGTACGAGTAACGTTTTTATGATTCTCTATTTCGTTTCGATCGGAGTTACAGCAGAGAAAGGCCAGAGTCTACGTAATCCAGAATAGATTCTACCGACTTTGTAATTAATATGATTTCCGGCTGATAGTGATTTATTTATTTTAAGACCTAGACTGGTAACACAATCTACGAAATGAACACACGCTAGGGAGGTCATTTATATACACGCAGAATAACAAAGGACCCTAGATAGAACCTTGCGGCACACCCATATGCAAGTTTAAGGACTAGGATTCAATTTGGCCTATATTTACTTTTTGACTGCGATTGCCTAAATAACTGCTTATGAGATTTACAGCCCTGTCATGAAAGCTGAAATAACTCTTTAATTTCTTGCATAGTATTACATAGTTGACTCTGTCAAAAGCCTTAAAGAAATCCAACAGGCAGAGAAGAGTTATTTTATCCATATCATAATCTAACCTAATATCATCAAGGACTTTAATCAATGCGGTTTGGCAGCTATGATTTAAATGAAAACAAGACTACCATGGTGACAGTAAAATGGACCGCGCAAGATAATCTGTAATCTGTGAAGCCAGAATTTTCTCAAAGACCTTGTACAGGCAAGAGAGAATACTGATAGGGCGAAAATCCGAGCTGGAAATAGGATTGGACTTTTTTGCTACAGGTATTACTACTGCTCAACACATGGGAAATGACGAGAATGCAATGCAGAAATTCAACACATGGGTGAAGGCACTCAGAATAAAAGGCAAAATCATTTTTAAAAAGCATATGGGTGATTCTTATACAACTGTGATTTTTTATGTCTAGTACTGTATTTACTGTTTGGCATGATTTGTTTTATTAAAAAATGATAATTATGATGAATTTGATAGTATTTTACTGTCGACAATGTATAATATATAATGTAGCATAAGTATTGATGGATCACGAATAATTTGCAAAAATTATATCCAAAATGTCAGTACCGTGGCATGTCCGCATTTCGTTTTTCTATAAATAGTCGTATTATAATCTAAAGTTTTGCTCTTATAACTAAAACCTATTGTACATTTCATCAAATTATGTTACAATTGTATCCCAATATTGACTAGTAGAATGAAATAATGGTCATTGCTTCATGTCCTGGATTTTCTTCAATTTTCAAATTTAAAATATTTCCCGCTTAAACGCCATCTTTTATCCAGTTTCTGTCCCTCGCTCTAGTGGCATTCTGAAGAATGACTATTTGTGTACAATTCATAGCTGTGTGGTTGTTTTTAGACTCGATGTTAAAATGAAAATAATTTGTTGTGTTTTTTAAAAGGTGTGTCATAAAATTACCGGTCAGTACCATGGTATTGAAATTCAGGCATACCGTAAAATACCGTACTGACATTTGTCAGTACCGTGGATGCCAGTACCATGGTAAACAAAGCAAATAATATTTAAATGAATATTTCATTGATGTTTAAATTTATCATTATGCTTAATTGATCTAGTGTTATAAAATTTAAATTTTAATTTGTTAAAAACTTCAATGAATTTCAATTTTTAACTTATGTTAAACTTTGTTTTTTCTAAGAATTTTAGAAAAAATGTTATTTTAATTCTACTGTTAATAAATTTTAAAGATTGTCAAAATCAAGAAAAAAAATACCGTAAATGTCTCTGTATAATTATCAAAAACCTATAATTTATCTTTTGCTTTATTATTTTAAGAGATTAAGCCAAATATTCTGAATATTTCATTTTGATGTCAGTACCGTGGTACTGAAATTTCTAGCTTCTTTACTATTGAAGTTGTAGTAGAGCTACGTTACGGGCTTAATTTTGAGCATAATAAAAGACCAATAACACCCTGATCACAAGTCTTAAAACATTTTTGATTTTAAAAAAATTTGAGTTTTAAAAATCACAGCTATATAAGAATCACCCATATAGGCACACCATCCTCACCAGCTGCATTAGACTTAATAAAACGAATGCTCTCCAAAACCTCCAGTTTTGTAGCAGAATGGAATTCAAACAGAGCAGATGAATTAAAAAGAGCAGCATTGGGTAGGTACATAGCGTAAGTTTTGAATGTCGTTTATCACAAAAGTCTTGTTCAGATCATTCGGATCAAGAAAACTTTGAGTAATTTCCTTTTTGCCAATTCCGATTGAGCGCAGGTTGGTCCAGAGCTTGCGTGACGACTGGTTTATATCCAACTTGGACATGTAAAATTGCTTTTTGGCTCTTGGAGTGACAAATGTTGCATCGTTTCTCGCATTGCAAAATAGCTCCCAGTTAACGTTTGAGGAGTTTTTCATTTGTATTTAGAATACAACTTTCTTCTCTTTTTGAGTGATCTTTCAACATCAGTAGTAAACCAAGGACAATTTTTATTGCGAACAGACAGGGGAACATATTTTTCATAGAGTTCGTGAATCATCGATTGAAAACAATAAGCTTTTTCGGTAGAAGTTGCGAAATTTTAACACAAATGCCAAGGACAAGCAATTGCTTCAGCTTGAAGTGCTAAGTCATCAACTGATTTAAAGTCTCTGTATTGAAAAGTCGAAGGTTTTGGCACACGTGAAAAATCAATATTGTAAGTGCAGAAAATGAGGTCATGGTCAGCTATACCATCCAATGACATCAGCTGGTCTAGAAGGAAAACATTATAGGGATCAGAAACAATCATAAGATCTAGGAGACTAGGAGTAGAGTTAGGAGCAAAACGAGTGGCATAACTGTTTGAAATTGAAAGTCCATTGGCTGCAATTAAATCTCTCAATTGATTAGCTCGAGAATTAGTAAGCAAGAGATCAGCATTAAAATCACCACACATAATTATATGTTCATATGATGCTGACAATTCCTGTATAGCAGAGAAAAAGGGTTCCGGGGAAATACTTTTATTAGGATTATAGCCTACACCCAAAATGCTCTTAGTGTTGCCATCAGTTACCGCCAAAATGAAAAAATCTATTCTTTTAGTCTCAGATTTACCAATAATTTTTCTTTTAAGTGATGTGCTACAATAAATTATTGCCACCCCTCCCCCAATGGTATCAGTAATTCTATCATTGCGGACTAAATTATAGTTGTTGATATCATATATACTGCTGGGAATATCAGGCTTAAACCATGTATCAGTAATGCATATCATATCTACTCCAGATGAATCAAACACATAGGTACTTCAAAAAATCCAATTTAGCAATATTAAGGCTACGAGCATCAATACAACACAACTTAAAACCTTCACGGGCACTCGACAGTATTTTTAAAACAGATTTTACAGATATATCGTCCGTTAAGTTCGACATAATTCAAAACAAATAATTGGAAAAAAATCAATCACTTGAGGCTTCATCACGGGTCACACAGAGCTGCTTGCCAGCGCAGCGGCGAATTGAGTAGCCACTACTGCCAGCCACTGATCAGCTTCGTGTGACCGTGAATCTCACCACACTCGCTGCCAGCCGGCGAGTAATTAGCAGCGGCTGGCAAAGTTGAACATGTTCAACTTTTGGCTGCTAGCAGCGGCTGGCAAATTTGTATCAAATAGGCTAAAAATCTAGAAATAATATTTTTGTATGGTTTTCTGCAGCTGTGTGTGACCGGGCTGCCAGCCGCTGCCCGCTTCTGCTACTGCCAGCCGCTGGCAAGAAGCGGCTGGCAAGCACAGTGTGTGACCCGTGCTTTAGTAAGGCTACAGAAAACATATAAATAATAATAATTTTACGTAATTAAGTAGTATTTTTCTGGCTTATTTTCAATGCTCTTAAAAATCCAATAACGAAAAAAAAAAAACTTTAAAAAAAATTGAAAAAAGTCGTTTATGTAATTTTTGGTTTTCTCAAAAACTATAGGTGATTTTGACAACCGGTTTCTTGTGTTTGATCAAAAATAAATAAGAGCATTGAAAATAAGACAGAAAAATACTACTTAATTACGTAAAATTTGGAAAAAAAAGTGGTTTAAAAAAAACAAAAATTATGTTTTTATTCAAAATTTTGACTTTGAAAAATAATATTTCAAAAATTATTTATTTGAACAACTTATTTTTAAATACAAATTAATGTATAGGTTTTTGGCTTTTTAAAATGCTATAGTACGACTCTGTAGGTACTCCCGTTATTTTTAAATAATTTTTTTTCCAATTTTTATTGACTTTTTTCTTAAATTGCCCCTCCCGCCTAAACGGGGGAAAATGGTCCCCCCCCCTCCCATACGATTTTTTGCTTGTCTAGTTTCAACCTACACACCCTATCTTTTTGTCACACCTTATGCGAATCACCCTGTATATATTTTATTTTTCGTCTAATATTTTTACAAAGGTTTGTCAACGCACATTTTACAATAAAGAGATATGATAGCTGTTATCTTTCTTCTTAAATATTATCTTTTACTATTTTTAAATTAACGAGTTATATATTTAATATATATTTTGATTTAGGTTTTTCACAACACTCTGTTTCCATTGTGCTGAAAGAAGTGTTGTCTGCAATTGAAGACACGCTATGTTTTACCTGGATTAGAAGTGTAGACACGTCTCCTAATGAAAAGCAAAACACGCGCAACTACTACTTCTTTTCAACATCCGAGTTACCAGGATCCAGGAGTATGTAGGGACCCCCTATACCAACCAGACAAACAAAAAATTCAAAAATAAAAAGGATATAAATAAATAACCAACGTACGGAATTCCACACAAAATCAAAATAATATAAAAGTAGCACCCTGTACAAACTTGCGAAAAATCGTAGTCGAAAAACATATCAGCTGTGTCGTTCGTTAAGTACCAAAAAGGAAATAGACGACATTTTCGTTCCGAACCCTGGATTATCGATAAGTACGATCTATGAGTCTTTTCGATTTTGCTGCTGGCCGAGAGTAGACGTCCTCGTGCGTGATAAACGTAAAAACTTATCAATCGTACTTACGCTCGTCGAAGTGTTTTTTTTTTTTTTCTTATTAGCCCTTGAAGTAAAGAAAAGGTAAGTTTTCAGCCTTAATCTAAGAATTTTAATTAACGTGATAGCAAATAATTTAGAAAAAAGTGTCCGCAACTGACTGAGAAAATGTTCTCCACTACGTGCTGAACCTCGGGCTCATTCCCGAGGAATCTGTATCTAATACTTCTATCAGTTAAGGTAAATTATTGCTTAATTCAAAGCGAAGAGAAATTACTTTTAATTGTGTAACACCAAATTAAAATATTGATAATCCACTATGTAGCGAAAGTCACGAGACAAGGGGATTGGCCTTCAAGCGTAGGCACGTGTAGGAGCGAGAATACTTTCCACTACTTGGCACATAACTCGGCCAGTAAATCAAGCAACAAAAATCAGCGTTCAGCTGCAAATCAACTCGAGCTTCCATTGAGCGAATCCAGCTTACCTGGACTTACATTCTCCGGTTCATGTGATTAGAGCCCGCAACATCAATGACTTTCTACTTCCATGATCAGTCAAGATCACCATCTGCGTAGAACGGCATATATCTTTCAGTCATCGCTTAAAGCAGTAACCCATCGAGCACCTACTCATCCAAGCTGTCCGCGCCCGAAAGCCCAAAAGCTTACACTTGCGCTCTACCATTAATCCGCTCTTATCAGATCATCGATTAATTGATGATAAAAACACCAACAAAGCTAATCAATCAGAACAGAAAAGACTGGCGAGAGAGTAACTGGCAACGCAGCGCTAGTGCAACCATTACGTACGTATGATCATGCGAGTTGTACTCACGTATCGATTAAGATAGGCTTAATAATAGTCATATTATAAGCTCTTCTGTGGCCCGTGGTATAATTTGTACGTTGCATAACGAAGGTAAAATCAAAAGGAAAAAGAAAACAAAAAGATAAGTAACAAAAAAAAAATGAGTCTCGACTCTCGAATAAGAATCGTTCAATTGCTTTAAGGTTTTGTTTTTGTATTTATCTAGCGATAAGCCTACCAGTGAGAGCTGCCCTTCAACGTATGCTGTGCACACCATCGTCGGAGTAAAAGCCAAATTAAGATCGAGTAAAAGTAAACAAACGTAAGCTTACAAAAGAAGCATTCCGGTGAGTCCAATTTTTCTTTTTTTTGAAGTACATTATCTTAAATCTATTGAACGAAAAATAATATTTAAGGGTTGAAAAATTGAGCAATCCTTTTGTTTATGCTCAACAATAACAAAAGAAAGAAAAGGTACTCAAGAGAAAGTTTGAGTTATTGAATACACAGTGTAGTTTATTTTAATTTATCGAAAGGGAAAAGAGGAAGAGAAAATATTAAGAGTGAGTTTAAAAGAGAAAATCAAAAGATAAAATGAAACAAAAACTATAAATTAAAGAGACATTGTAGAATAAGTTCATGCACCTATATAATTGATATGAAACATTAAATTGAATTTAAAAAATACGAAATTATACGCGATAATATCGGAAAAAACCACAGAGAGCGTTGGATATATAAGAATGTGTTAGTTATTAAGAGATGAATAATCGATACAAAATAAAACCTATTGAACTTTTAAAATGAAATCTACATTTTATGTTTTCGTCAGTTATAAATTTTTGAATGATGAGTAATGATTGATTAAATTATTTTGTGGTGCTGGAAGGGGGCGTAAAATGAGAGTGTATATTCGACGGATAGCGGGTGAATCTTATTAATTCATTCCGACTTTAAAATAGGGGCTAGTGTCATAAAATGATTTTGCGAGACCAAGGATGGCCAGGATGGTCTGAGTTCATCGAACTCGACTGAGGGTGGGCAACGCAAAGGAAGCTGATACCATCTCACAGTTTCCAAACATTATTGTTCAGAATACTTGAACAATCTTTTCTTGTTTTCATTTGTGGTTTGAGTAGTTGTGTATATTTATTATAGAAATCAGGCATGTAAAATTTAACGGGTCCGGCAGAGTAGTGCAAGATCCTACGCCTCCGTCGAGCTAGTAACGCGTGATCGCAAGCATGCCTGCCGCACTTCCCTACCCGGACAACCTAATCTACGTCCTTGTGAACCTAAAGGGGTTCCTGTTACTTTTTGAGATTTAATGGGAAACATATCCGTGCATATCGTAGATTAGGGTCAACATATACCGTTACAAAGTTGGATGTGTTGATGAGACTCATATAAGAATCGTTGCTCCGAAACTCATGGCACGGAATTATCTCTTTTTCGAGTATTTTATTTCTCTTTCTCTCAAGATCTTGTCTTTTCTTCCTCAGTCAATTACTTTACTTTATGGTAAATTTCTACAATGGTTTGCATGGGGACACTTACTTTTAGCTGCCCTCATTCATTATCATATATGAATTAGGGCAGATAAAGTACGTGTTACAAGAAAAAAAAAACATTAAATTTCACGCAATTACTTCGACAGTAATGTGCAAGGCATTTATTCCGTGAAAAAATTAATATTGACCTTAACAAAAGGAGAAATCAGTTCAAAAACTAAAAAAAAAAAAAATAGTGTTGCGCAACAGAACAAGAAGTCTCAGGACCTGGAGCATTTATCAGAACCATTTCCCTATGGGTGAATGGAAGGCGACATACAATTTTCTGCCGATTGACAACAGCTAAGAGCTTTTCATGGCTATGGATTTACTATTGGAGGAATAGTCAGATAGTGCTCAGACTTTGCAAATTTCTGGAGGATAGGAATTTACATTTCCAGCGACTTTGCTTAGCAGGAGTAAAAATTGTTTTTATTAACTTTTGGAAAAATGCTTTACGAATCCATACCATTTTTTTTTCTGTTGGAGGTTTTTAAAATACTAGCTGGACGACTCAGACCTAAATACCGGTTCATTGTACTACCAGTTACAGTAAGCAATCTTCTTTTTGTTATAGCTTTCCAGATGTTCGGAGAAAAGCCAAAAGACGCTGCCATGATAAGGAGGCTAAGTTACCAGCTCTCACCATGTCTGCGCCGATTATCTGTAACCTCATGCGAGAAAAAGAAGGACATTCACAGAGGAAGTGCTCTGCGGTGTCCTCATTTTCTCTACAAGATTCACAGAGAGCGGTATCACAAGCATTAAGCTTACAAAAATGTTGCAGTCTTCTTATTATCGTTGAGGAGCATACTTTTGGTCTATCTGCATTCAATGGATGCATGCCATCTACGGTTGTGCTCTTCACAGATCCAATCGTTGATTGAAGCCCTCACTGAGGACGCTGGCAGACCAAGCGACGGTTAATTTCTCGATCTCATTTTCAATTATGCCGTGATGGCCCGGAACCCAAATGAGACTCAAGGAATTTAATCTCCCGATCGCATTCAGAGAGCTCTTGCATTCCTGGATCACTTCCGAAGTGGTTAGAGGGTTGAGAAGGGCCTCAAGCACAGCTCGGCTGTCGTTGCAAACAAAGATACCGTCAATCCATTGTTCGTAACGTGGCTCAAAGCCTTTAGGATAGCATAAGCCTCCGCTTGGAAAACGGATGCGTATGACCCCAAAGATGAGTGCAGTCGTATGTCGTCGTTCTCAACAAAGGCACCAGCACCAGAACCCTCGTCGGTTATGGAACCATCTGTGAAGATACGATAACAGTTTTTTCCAGGCCCAGTTCTGAACCGAAGGAAATTTGACTGAGTAATTTTGACGCAGTTTGAGCTTTGGGATCATCGTGTCAGACGGCATATCCATTAGACGTGAGTCAAAAGATATGCTGCTTGCGAGCTCCTCAAAGCTCCAGTGCGAATTGTGCCAGAGAACACATCTCCTTAATCGAGAAATGGTCTTGAGAGTACACCCTGTGATGAAGTTATCAAGGTGAGGAAGATTCAGCAATGTGTCGAGAGCAGCTCCAGGTGTGATGGGGAGTTTAGCAAACGAGGCAATAACGTATTTACGAGAGAGCTTATTTCACCAAACAACTGACGCACAGGAGATGATTGGTGTTATCATAGCCGCAAAGATCCAAAGGACCCTTTTCGGTTAACGACCCTATGTCTTGCCATAGACTCCTTTACATTATCAGAAGACTGACAGTGCTATCCATCCATGCGTAAGTATCCATACTTCCCCGTGTGTCTGACTCTCCAAGGTGTAATTAGCTTGGCATACCGACTTAAACTCCAAAAGTTTCTCGCCCATCTTTCCTTCCTCGCATTCAATCGAGGGGGGATCCGTGTTTAGGTGGCAGGGTCTAGTTCCTAAACTACCTCTTCTTGTTTCTCTGTTTTCAGGATCTGCGTCGGACAGGCTGATTCGCCTTCAATTCTCCTCGTCTCTCAGCATCTCCTGGATGATATTATTCGGGCTGAGCTCTCCAATAACTCTATTTATTTCCTGACCTGGATATTCCCATCTACTTCACTAGAACACTGTATGATAAGCGTCGTTTGAAAGTTAATCTCTGTATTGGCATGAAAGGCTTCTTCTTTTTCCAATATTGTGCATGAAAACCGTTAAATAACCGTGTCCGGTGAGGAACTGTGTGACGTAGTAGCTCACTTCACCCTATTTCCGGTTACTCCATTCGCTGATGTCTTCGATCAGCCTAGCAGTCCGGCGTCCTCTGATTTCCGACTCCCAGCCTTCTTGCTGTGTAATCGCTTTCGCTTCCGCGTTCGCCGCTTCCACGCCGATTTCTGCTTCAAGTGAATTGGCACGAAACCTGCAACTACAAAAACTACTGGCCAAGACACTTTACGGTTCGAGCTCGCTATTAGCAAGGCACCGTACCTCTGTACCTACCGACCATGCTAGTTGTTTCCGGTATTTTTCTTGGTTAAGTGCTTCAGCCCAAATCTCGTTTCCGTACAGCAGAACTGAATGTGTTGTTGCCAAAAAAAGTCTCCGTTTGCTTGCGGTTGGTCCGCCTACAATTTTCATCAGCCTATATAGGTGGGTTGCAACTTGGATGCGTTCGCCCAAAAACTCAGTTTCGTGTCAAGCTTTATTCACAAATATTTTACTACGCTTTTGTTTGTTTTAAGTTCGATTTCGGTGTAGAAGTCGATAACCGTTGGAAATCGTTTTTTGTTAGAATTACTACTACTTCTCAGTAGCCAGCGACAGCCCATGTTCCTCCATCCAGGAATTTGTCCTTCGCATCACTTGGTTCAACTTTCTCTGTGCGCTTTCGGTGTCCCTTGCAGTAATCACCGCAGCAACTTCGTCAGCGTATCCAACTAGAAAGCAGTCTTTGAGCATTTCCATGCAGGGAATGTCATCGTAGGAGATGTTCCAGAGGTCTGGTCCAATTATAGATCCCTTTGCCGCTCCAGCTGTGATATCATTTCGTATCATTCCTTACTTTTATCATCCGTAAGAGGTACTCTGGAGTTTGGAATCTTCTTTAAAGTGCATCAATCATGTTTGACCGTTGGGCTGAATTAAAAGCGTTTCGGACATCCAGTGTTACCAGCAGCACCATTTTCTTGGTATCTTGGCTCCCTTGTTGAGCATTTTCGACAGCCCTTACTACTTCTTCTATTGCCCCTATTGTAGAGCGCCCCTTCCTAAAGCCATATTGTCTTTCAGACAAATCTTCCATTCTTTGAATCGCGGCTATAAGTTGTGTTGCAATAGCTTTTCTAGGAGCTTGCCTGCTGTGTCCAGCATGCACAGAGTCCTGGAGTAAAAATTGGCTTTTCATTATTCATTGTACATAAACCGCATTCTTTCAAAATTTAATAAGTCTTTTTGATTCTCATTTAAACCAGAATTTCAACATGTTGAACACCGTTACAAAGCGAAAACGCATCCACTTACCTCTCCCGATTTAGTGTCATATATTTTTTGATCGTGGTCTATTGGATATCCGTCGAGGTGGATAATGCAGATGATGTGGCGGTTTGTTGCTGTTGATCGCCAAAGTCTCCATCCTTGTAACGGTTTTCGTATGCAAATTAGCTTGTACTTTGTTGAGTTAATTTTTATTTCTCGTTGTTGATAGTACTCGAGCCTGCTTATATGCTCCAATCCAACGAGCTGCAATCATAGGTCCTAGCTTCAATCCTTGGTCAAACCTTGCTCGGATGGGCCTTGTTGATGACACAGGATCTGGAGTGAATAGAATTTCATTACATTTTTATTAATGAACCAGGATGGAGTAAAATTATTAGTTTATGGTTAGTTTATCCAGACACTATCGAATGCCTTCTCAACGTCCAAAAACATCCATATTGAGCTTCCTTACAACGTCTCATATTGTAGCTTCAGGAGTGGTATGGAGGGTACAAGTAAACTACAAACTAAAGCTTACCACTGTGGAGACCTTATCGTTAGTACCTAATTGTTGTACGCTTCAGTCGGGGATTTATGCTTTATAATGACGTAAAATTACCTCTTTTCGATATTATAACCTACCAAAGGTTCCAACAGAATATTACTTCCATTACCTATGTGCACCACATGAGGGCTTTAAAAGTGTTGGAAGAATTTTTAAATTATAGCTGAATTAAACGAAACAATGATGTCATAAATACATGCGAAAACGGCTTTTGCATGATGTGTGATACTTCAACTTTCGCATAGTTCAGCAGCCCGAGAATGTTTGGCGTAATTCAACTCATTAGATAAATGATGCTCTGACTAGACGTTGTATATGTAAGTCTTACCCATTCCATTTGCAGATCAAAGACACTAATCTTACACTTGCCGTTTTAATTATTCTCTTGACTTAAAAAGAAAAGCAAATCTTACATTCCTTAGCATTATACTATAATTTAGTATAATTGATGATACCAATTCAACATAAAACCCCTCAGAACTTGGCGAATTTTCTTAAAAGTTAAAGCCCTTCACGAACCACAATGCTGCACTCAACGTTCCATTGAGAGGAATTATACACTCAGAAAGATCCCCGATATATTCTCCAAGTAAATTGATGCAGAACAGCATTTGATGCAAGCCTTAAAGTTGTGAAGGGTAAAATGAAAATCTTCCATAAATTGGTCTATAAGTACACCTGATTAATCCATATCCTGCATCTACATGGGCACTAACATTTTATTGCGATAGCACAGTTTCCAACGGCAGCAGAGCCCATCAAGGAGCCATCAAGAGCAGAAATGGTGCATGCAGAAGCCCCATCATCATCAACAGCATCATCGGGACGATCGTAATCCCATAGGAGACGACAAACAAAAAAAAAAAAATCAAACGAGAAGCATCCAGTACCAGTTGAAGGACTAGAAAGTTTGAGGGGCAAGAGAAAATAATTCGCAGACACATTGCAGTGGAATTATGCCTCGAAGGGATGTACTTGTACAGCCATGAAGGGGGCCGCTGGTAAATATGCTGGGATTCCAAACAATTTTGCACGTTGCAGAAGCAACCACATTTCATCGTTGTTTTTGGTGTGTTTTTTCGCAGCTGCCAATAGATACTTCTTCTTCGTTTTATCATAACCCTTCCCATTCCCATTTCCCTCCCTATACTGACCTTTGTATTCATCCCTCTACTGTGTATGGCCTGTACTAGTACAAATTAAGGCGATTTTCTGTTACATGGCTTTGTGGTGCGCACTGCAATACCTACTACCACTTGGCAAAGATATTTCTGGAATTTGCAATGAGTGCTGATGCTGAGGGAAGGAAGGTTTATTGTTTGCGATAGAGATAGGGAGTACATGCATTTTGCATATACGTTCGTTATTTACTTAGTTCAAATTTCCGGAAGAAATGTTTTTTACCTTGGAATTAAAGTAGGGAATTGCAGCATGTTCAACGAGAGGAATGCTTTAGGAGTATGTTCGATTTATTGCTAGCCCTGTACACGAAGGTGAAGAACTCTGTAGGTGGTTGGCCATGCCCTGCTATAAAGTTAGATCAATTTAAACAATTCTATGGGAGGTTCACCAAGGTATAATTGCACCTGCATCAAACTCTTTGAACAATATAAAGTTCCGATGCAGCGTTCTCAACGATAAGATATGGTCGCCAGAGAACTACCGATTTTAGGCCAATATTGTTGCTCAAAAAAACATCGAGAACAGAAAAGACGAAATGAACGAAAGCTATCGCAGTCGGGTCATCTTTGATCTTCTGTGTGGGAAATCAACTTGATCGAACGGTAGTTGTAGCAACTTCAAGTATCTCCCTTTCGCTTTTACATTGGAAGAAGGTAGTTTTCTTTAATTGCTCAAGCAAACTATCACCCCCTATAAGCTTGAAAATGTATGTCGTGTATCTATAAGCCCAGCTTTTTCAAAACTCGCGTCTTGCCCATCACTCTTGCCTTCTTTGAAGTTCTGATTTGCTATAATTACTGCATCGGCGGAAATGTCTGGTATTTCCGTTGAGGTAGGTTCAGATTCTGGAAGGTGCTCTCGAGGATACTGTTTATTCATGAGTCATTTAAAAAACTGTCTATCTTTGAGCACCGTTAACAAGAATCGGCGAATTTTCCCTTCCTGAGCGGATGTTTTGAAGCTGCCTCTTTACTCAAATTATATTCTCCTATTTTATTGATCAGCTATCTTCCAACTTTTTCTTCTTCTTCTTTTTTAGTCCCTCTCGAGGTGAGACCTTTCATCGCTTTTATTTGATGTAGTATACTTTGACCATGCTTTGAGGGCCGCTTTCTTCTCACTTGTAACTGCTTTAGCTTCATCCTTCTGCTACTTTGAATTGCTAGTAGTTTCCTTTTTGAAGCCCTCAGCAATGAATTGGCTCGCTTTTAGCCGGTTTGTTGCAGGCAATCCCACATAATTTGTACCGTTCTCCTAGCGTTTTCAACTGTGTTGTTTGTAGTGCACAGATTTATCTGCGTTACAAAATTCGATTGATCGCTTTTTTCTTGTTAAAGTTATACCACTTGTTGCTTCTTTGGGTTAAGAAGGCAATTGAGAAACAAAAAACTATCCAGAAAAACCAAGGTAAGACCTTAATCATCCCAGTCCTGCTTTACGGCGCGGAAGCATGCACCTTATTATCGAAAGCAGATGAGGAAACTCTTGGTCGTTTCGAAAGAAAAATTCTCCGAATAATCTTTGGTCCCGTCTGCGAAGACAATGTGTGAAGAAGAATACAACAACGAGCTGTATGAGGTGTACCGCGAAACGGGCACAGCCAGAAGAGTTCGCGTCGCAAGGCTACGATGCCGATGGTTGGGACATGTAGAGCGGATGGACCCAAACGCTCCGGCCCGTCGGGTGTTCGAAAGCACATTGCAGGGAAATTGCGGAAAGGGAAGACCTCGTCTTAGGTGGCGCAATCAAGTGGATGAAGACCTCAACCGACTTGGAGTGCGAAACTGGAGAGAGCTCACCCGAAACCGAAGTCGTTATAGAAGGATGCTGGTTGAGGCCCAGGTTCACCCCGAACTTTAATGCCCACCTAAGTAAGTAAGTAGGTCCGAAGGAAGGGCGGCGTTCTTGATCATTCTGCCTGAAAGCGAAAATTGTGTTCATCGCCGCGCCGTTAAGCAGTCTGCACGCAGAAGTGGTTTTTCAGGTCCTCAGTAGCAACTCGCAACTGCGATTGCATTGTTCGCTGTGTTTTCTTACTGCCTGAAGCTATAACCAATATACTAAAGTATAATTTTGCAGCCAAATGGCGTATTTATAAAACTTTGTTGTTTGGTAGTTTTGTGTTTCTTCAGGCGGGTATGCGAGCACGCAGCTATTATGCTTCCCTGCCAGTGTTCGAGATGTGCCACCCTTGCATGATTTTTTTACCTTTTGAATCTCATATGGCATGGCATCTCATATGGCGAAACGTCTCAATTTTCTCAAACATGATATCTGATATTTCAATTTCAATTTCAATTCAAAATTTATTTCATAACTTACACAGTAAGATACATATCTCATTTGATAGTGCAAGCTTCAATGATAATTCTATTTGTAATATTTAAGTGTTTGTGTTACAATTTAAGATACAAGTGAATACTATTAAAACTACATACTAACAAAGAATGGTTTTTATTCAATTAAATAGCAAGGATGCTTTTCTTTTAGAAAAATAAAAAAACAAAATTTTAGAGAAAAAAGAAGAAACTAAAAGAAGAAAATAAGAGATAAAGAAATACAAAAATATCCAATCATCATCTAGGTGCTTCCAGATATTGTCTGAGCTTAATCCTGAACAAGGCTATACTACTTGTTAGCCTAATGGCTCGGGGAAGGGAATTCCATAGACGTATAGCATGAATAAAGAATTGTCGTTCTGAAATCAAACAACTATATCGGAATGGTATAAGATCAAGAGCTCTCATTGATTGTGTGAAACTGATCCTTTTATATAGGAACCCTGGTTGATGGGTTTTGATTACGTTGTGAAGTAGGGATAAGGTTTTAAATTTAAATAGATCATCAAGGGTGATACCAAATATTGATCTTGAAAAAGCTGAGATGTGATCATATCTTTTTAATCCATAAACATAGCGTGCGATGCTCACAGTCACAGTTGTTAAATAGCTCACACCCAAACATGATTATGGGTATAATTAGTGTTTTAGCTAAAAGTAATCTAGTTTTTAAAGGTGTAACCTTCTGTGTTGCCCGCAGTGTGCGAAGACCTGCATAAACCTTGCCCAGTGTTATCCTGATATGGTTATTCCATGAAAGAGTTCTATTGAACGTTATTCCTAGATTTCTGGCGGAGTCAACAAAATCGATAGGACTGTTATTTAGACAAATATTTGGAAAATTTGATGTATCTAACAGTTTTCTGCGAATAACCAAGCATTTTGATTTATATGGGTTTAAAAGGAGACCGTTCGATCGTGACCATTGCAAAATCTTGTCGAGATCTTCATTTGCTTCACAGGCAGCATCTTCTATACAAGACCCAAACGAAAACTTTTCCGCATCTGCACATCATCTGCGTACATATCAATTGAAGAGCTTGATAACAACTTAGGCAAGTCATTGATGTACATAGTGAAAAATATTCGGCCAAGAATCGATTGTAAGCTTTGTGTATTAAGATGGCAAACTTGCAACTTAGTATGTTGATTGCATTAAACATTTATCATTATCCGCGTATTATCTCTATTGATAACGTCTACGGACTCCATATAATTTTGCTCATTAGGGCCACCCATTTAGGTTAACAATAATAATAGCAATAGGTGCCCAATAAGCAGCACCGAACATAGCAATAACCTGTTCCAGAAAAAAGCAGAAAATGACACAGAAAGAAGACAATTGAATATTTGAAAATAAGAGAAAAGAGAGAGAGAAAAGAAAGAAAAGTTTACATTTAGTTTTATGTTTTAATTTAATAAAATAAAATGAATCATATTTCAAAATGGTAAATGGCAAAATAATATAAGAAAAAGAAAAACATAATTGATAAAAGCCTTGCAAGCCGAAAAATAAGGATTTACTTCTTGCAAAAAATCTTTTATACATCTGTAGCAGTTTTTTTTTTTAGTTTAGTTTAGTTTAGTTTATTGAACATATGGAAGTACAAGTAAGACAAGAAAGTCTTTTATAGTACAAAAAATAAATAATAGGACTGATGACTTAAGGTACGTGAATGATAATATAAATAATACGATAAAATAATATTATGATAAATAAATAATAAAAAGTACGACAATATTTTGATTAACCTTAATATATGTATTTTACATCTCCTTTTCTTGTAATTTAAAATAAAAAAAGTAATATTATTAATAATAATGCAAAAAAAAAATAATATTTTTAAAAACAGAGAATCAACCTTAAAACTGTTGCATATTGCTGTCTAGGAAGTAATTCAACATTGCGTTCTTAAATTTATGACTAGAAATAATTTGTTTAATTGTAAAAGGTAAACTGTTCCAAAGTCTGGTAGCATGAACAAGGAATAATCGCGAAGAATTTAAGTATTTTGTTAGTGGTGGGATGAGGTTTAATGTTCTAGGAGAGTAACAATGTTGTATTTTTTCAAAGAGGTATGACGGAGTTTGGGTTATTAAGGGCCAGTTGCTCAATCGAATCATAAATTTAAGTTCTACATAAAGTTTTCATTTTTGTATGGGACGTTCCGGAATTCTTAAGTTCTACATAAAATCCCCATACTAAAATAGAACTTTATGTAGAACTTAAATTTATGATTCGATTTTAGCAACTGGCCCTAATAGTTTGTGCATGAAAGTACTACACTTAATGTTTAAAAATTGTTGAAATGAGCACCCGAGGACTTTATAATGAAGGTGCGATATATGGTCATGACGTCGCAGTCCAAAGACATATCTCAACATATCATTAAAGGCCACTAACAGTTTATGATACGACTGGGAATCTGGTTTACAATATACAACTGTTCCGTAAGTAGTCAGAGGCAACAACAGGACTTTTATCAGCCTAAGCTTCGTATTTCCGGGGGTAAAGCTGGCACACAGCCAGAGTTTTCGTAGTCCACCATAAATTTGTCCAATAGCACAATTAATATGATCATTAGCCGATAAGGTGCAATTTATTTTGAAGCCTAAGTTTGTTAACTTGTCAACAAAGTGAATCTGAGAACTTGCCAAGTAAACCGACGGAATATTATCAGGATTGTACTTTTTCTTAGATATAATCATGGCTTCACACTTTTTCGGCTTTAAAGAAAGTGAATTTGTAGTTGACCATTTTAATATTGCACTTAAATCTTCATTAATACGGCAAACTAGGTCTTCTATCAGACCAATCGGCCTGGATAGATAAATTTGCACATCATCTGCATACAAGTGAATAGATACATTTTTACAAACTTTGACCAGATCATTTATGAAAACGCAAAATAATAAAGGACCCAAAATGGAACCTTGGGGCACACCAGCAATTAAGTTTTTATAATGCGAAGACTTGTTTTCAACTGTCACTTGCTGCTTACGGTTACAAAGGTAATTTTTTATAAGACACACAGCACTTTCACCAAATCCAAAATATGTACTAAGCTTCTGACACAAAATTGTGTGGTTTACATTGTCAAAAGCCCTTGAAAAATCAAGAAGGCAAAGAATGGTCACATCCTGCAAGTCAAATTTCAATCTTATATCATCTAAGACTTTAACAATAGCGGTTTCGCAACTATGTTTCGCTCTAAAATCCGATTGGTATGGAGACAAAAGACTATACCGATCTTGTTGTTGTTGTTGTTTGTGTCGATATGGCAGTTTTGGCTAAGTCATCTGTGGTCGCAATTAGTTGTGCATCTTCTTCTTTATTCCTCTTCACATAAACAAGGCCGCGAATAGTAAACACTGAGAAATAGTTGTTTGTTGTGTTTCATTTTCAATGCGTTCTGTAGAATAGATCGATTTTTGGGTGTTAAGCTCTCGTGAATGTACACATTATTTTTTTTTTTCGTTGCGTTATCATTTTCAGTGCAAAAGCCAAGATCATGAAGATGGAGCGGTTTTTTTGTTGTTTTTCTGTATTCTGCAACTGATCGCAAGACAAACAGCTTGTCGTGTGGAGTAAAGAATTTTATAATAACTGGTGAGGATAGTGACTCGGTGTATGATTTCGATCTAAGACGGAAAATGCTTTTGATTGTAGGTGATTTAAAAATAAGATTTGTGCAGAGCTGATTAATTATCAAGCGAAGATTGTCGTCTGGCAAAAGTGGAACTCCGTGTAAAAGTACATCACTCATCGTGTCTTTCAACAATTGATTTTAGATTTTTTATTAGATTAGATTATAATGATTTATTTATTAACATCATAACATATAACAATTTAAATAAACAAAATCTTTATGGCGTGGCTATGCCGTCTGCCGATTGGTACTGATCATGAAAGTTAAAAAATATTTTTTCCTTTTAAATTTTAATTTTGAATATAAAAAAAAAATGACGTTAAAACCTTCGTGTATACAAAAATTAAATGATGTACTACTATTATCGTTGTTCCAAGATGAGTTGTTGCATTAGAAGTCAGCATTTCTTATTCTTTCTCGATAATTAAGTGCTGTTTTACAAAAAAGTAATAACTGTTCGGTTAATTCGTTCAGTAATTTCAAAACTTGTTCCGTTGAGAGTGTATCCTTACCGAAGAAATGTCGCCTCGATTCACGAAGAGTCGGACAACTACCCACAAAATGAAATATGTCTTCTCGTTCTGCTGTGTTACATATGTTGCACAATATTGGAAGGTCTTCTCGGTGTGGCCTATAGTTAAGAGGAAGGAGTTCCACCCTTAGTCTGAACATCATTGAAATGGATTTCACGCATAAGTCGTCTCGAAAGTAGTTTGTCTGTAGTAGGTTATAGTTGAGTCTGCTGTACACCGATCTGTAGGGGGATCCTCTAGCTTTTCTTTCATACTCATTTCTGCAGTTTATATCTGTGGCTGAAATGATCTCATAGAATCTTTGCTTCCAGTTTGAGTTATGCTCTTGTTCGAGATTTAGAGGTAAGTTACATGAGTGTGCATGTTCCATCCACTCTTCATACCAACCAACTTTTCTGCTTACTGTTTTCATCATGACTTTCTTCGGGAGTCGACTATCATCCATGTTTAAGACCTTGATAATATAATCTGCCTGTAACTTTAGCGTTTTAATAAACAACGGTGATAATCCAGTCTCCAAGTTCAGCGTATAGTTTGGTGAATTTGATGGAAGCCTGAAGGTGCGTTTTAGGTAAAAGCGTAAAAGTTTTTCTACTTCATCATATTGTTGACCTCCCCAAACTTGCGCTGCGTAAAGCATGATTGATTCTGCAACGGACTCAAAAACTCTGAATTTTGTACTATGAGCTAGATATTTGTTGGAGAAACAATTCTTCCACGTGGAGTTTATTGCAGATTTTGCCTTTGCAAGCTTATCTTTCAAGTGTTTTTCCATTTTTAAGTTACTAGCAAAGATCACTCCAAGGTACTTATATTCGTTGACCACTTCAAGTCTTGTGTTATTGTAGTGCCAATTCTCACTTGCTCGTAGTCTGCCTCTTCCTCTGTTCAAGATCATGATCTTTGACTTCTCTTGGTTGACCACCAGGTTCCATCTGGTACAGTAATCGCATAATCGATTTATCATTAACTGCAACGTTTCCGGTGAGTGAGCTAGGATCACTATGTCATCTGCAAACATAAGTGCTTTGATAGAAATTCCGTTGATTTCTGTTCCACCAGGCAGGATATCCGTGACATCGTCGATGAATAGCGCAAACAACAAAGGACTCAGTGAACAACCTTGTCTTACACCCGTTTTCGTTTCAAACCATTCTGACACTACTTCACCATCCCAGACTGCAGCCCATGTATCTCCTAGCAGATTTTCTAATACTTTCCCAAATTTATGGGACATTCCTTTACAATATAGTTTGTATAACAGCGACCTTCTATCCACTGTATCAAATGCTGCCTTGAAATCGACGAAGAACGCGTATAATTTCTTTCCCTGTGCTGCACATAATTCTGCTACATTGCGAAGTACGAAAATGTTATCGACCGTTGAGTACCCTGCTCGAAATCCCGCTTGGCACTCTTTAAGTAAATTATTGTGGCTGATCCAAGTTGTAAGACGTCGTTGCAAAATGGTCGTAAAAATTTTGTAGGTTGCATTTAAACAGGAGATTCCCCTATAGTTTTTTGGGTCGGTTTTAGAGCCCTTCTTATATATTGGAAATATCAAAGCCTTCTTAAAGTCGCGAGGCACATCGCCCTTTTCCAACATGTCGTTGCTTAGTTTTGTCACTGCTTTTATAAGCTCTTCGGAACCGAACTTATAGAATTCTCCAGGAATGCGGTCCAAACCTGGTGCTTTTCCATTTACAAGATCTTTGATTACTGCATTCGTTTCTGCCACTGTTATTTGTGTATCTAGTATGTCGTCTTCGAAGCGGGGAGGAGCGAATTGAACCGAATTAGTACTGTTTAGTGGATTTAACAGCGTTTTGAAGTGCGTAAACAATATAGATGTATTTAAGTTTCTGCTTATGGTGGGTTTCGTTCCGTTAATATTACGCACTGTTTTCCAGAATTTCGCTGAATTTGTGCAATTTGTTAGTTGTCTTGCTTCTTCTTCACAGTAGATTTTTTTCTTTGTCAAACATAGTGTTTTGTACAGCTTATTTGCCTCGATGTATTGGGATCTGAAATCTTCTCCATTACTTCTACGAAATATTCTTAGCCAGGCAAACGTTCGCTTCCTAGCTTGCATGCATTCTGCATCAAACCATGGCTGCACAAAGGCTCTCCGCTTGGTCCCATACTCTTGACTGTTCTCTTGCGACGCTGTCTTTATAATTTGTTCTAGTAGATCAAAGTCATTGATTTCCTGATTTGATAGGGCTATATCTAACTTTTGTCTGTAAGCAGCTAAGTGTGCGTTTTTCCATTTGAGCTTTGGTAAGAGCTTCAGCTCAACCGTTTCCTCCAGTTCTTCAGTTTCAATCCCAAATTCGAGAATAAGTGGTTGATGGTCTGAATAAGGCGCTTCTCCAACCTCGAAGTTCGTAATGTACGAGTTCCATCCACCATTTGCAAGGCAAAGATCAATAACAGATGACCCTTGTGCTCCAATGTAGGTGAAGTTACCATCTTTATCTCCAAAACTTGTACCATTCAAAATGCGAAAGCCAAATGTATCACAAAGATCGATAATTTTGCTGCCCCTTGCATTGCCTACTTTATCTTTTGAGTTGCGCGTTATTCCAGTGTTGCTGTTTACCATTCCTGCTTCTTCGGCTGTGCGACCATTCAAATCACCTATAATAATGGAGTTTTGGATGTCATCTCCCATCACTACTTCTTGTAGCTGCTCAAAATCTATTTCCCAATGATTGCAGTTGAGATAAACAGGAATAATTCGAAACACTAAGTCAT
Organism: Melanostoma mellinum; assembly: GCA_914767635.1. NCBI lineage: Eukaryota > Metazoa > Arthropoda > Insecta > Diptera > Syrphidae > Melanostoma > Melanostoma mellinum. Next base: position 71,253,892 of record OU612058.1, on the reverse strand, counting down.
CAAAAATCAGTTTGAGGAATGTTGTTTCAGACTCGACTACAAATTCACAGCCGATTCCTATTAGGTTTTTTTTGTACCCAAAGTAGCAGCCTCCACTCGCTCTTCCTCTTGTATTGGTTCTGGTTGCTGGTATCCATTTAAATTGATACTCAACAAATTTTTCATCAATAGCTTCAAAATTGTTTTCAGTAAGGAACGTTTCGAACAAAAATACAAAGTGAAATTGATTGATAAATTTAAAAAAATCTACATATAAACATTTATTTAACAGACCTGACACATTATACGAAATAACTTTATACTTTGTTACTTTTTTTTCTATTGGATTTAACGGTTTTTCTAAGTTCTTTTTTTTATACATATTTTTGCTTTTGTATTTACTTTTAAGGCAGACGGCTTTTACATTAAATATTTTGTTGAGACCCTAAAGAGCGTACAGTTTGAGAAGAACTGCCCCCGGCCGCATTTGTGTAACCACCTTCAACTCGTTCGTTGACATATGTCCAACAAATGTCATTGTCGCCAAGTATTTGACGTATTACAACAGCCGCTTTTTTTCCGTCACACATAATTTCATTTTTTTTATCGAAATAAAATATTTTATCTTCTACCTTGAGTGTCTGTCCTCTCAACTGTGTTTTAATGCTTTTATGTTGTGCGTTTATTTGTGTTTTAATCTTTAATAAGGTCTTCCGCTTTTCACGCGTTGCTGCAGGATAGTCTCTGTGTATAGATACACCCGTTCCTCGAAGTGCTGATGCCGCTTTCAAAGCTCTGACAACATCTTCGCTGTCTCGCATTTTTACCATAACGTTCGCCATCGCTCCCACTGAATTCAATGCTCTCGCAGATTCCACTATCTGATCGTTGTTGGCTTTCAATAGCTCAACACATATAGCTTTGGCTTTGGCCGCCGGGTCTACACCAGTTTGGATGGGTATATGCGCAATTAGGTTTTTTTCATTTGCTTTACGTTCCATCAGCTCAACTTGTCTTTCCAATGCATTGCACCGGGATTCCACTTGCTGTAGTTTTACTTCCAGCTTGTTATTGCTGTCTCGAAGCGCTTTCATCTCTATGCCCATCTCTTCAAAATCGGCTTTTGTTGGCAAGTTGGCCAATTTCTGGTCGAGCATTGACTCCATCGACTCACGCATCATTGCAATCAAGCTAGCAGCGTCCATGCTCCCAACCGGGGTATTTGTACTTGCAGACTGTTCCTTTACATTCTTGCTCCTGTTGTCAGAAATATTTGGAGAACTGTCCATGAGACTTCTGACCCTTTTGGCTGAAGATTCAGGGTTTTCATTGCTTTTGACAGGAGTTCGATGCATTTTTAAAACAATGGATTTTCGTTTTGTAACGGGGATATTCTTTCGCACTGGTTTTACAAGATAAATAGCCACTCACCTAGGTTTTCTTGTTGTTAAAAAGTTCACTTGTTACTTTATTTTGATTGTTTTTAACTCAGATCACTTTTTTTTTGTATTTTTTAAGGAAATTCAGTCACTTTTCAATTATATTCTCAGGAGGTCTTACAAATTGCTTGTTATCACTTACGGTTCAGTGTTGCCAACCAACCAACCAAAAAATTTCAACAATTGTTTTTCTTCATTATCCTCCATCTGCAAGGAAATGTTTTTAATTGTTTCTTCCTGCTCAAGTATTTGGCTTTTCAGTTCGCGGATTTCCTCTTTTAAGGGTTCAATCTCTGATTGCTTTCCTTCAATCGTTGACAACCATGAATTTATATTTTCGATAGAAAGTTTCAAGCCGAAATGAAGATACTTCGGATGACAGCAGGAGTAACAAAACTTGATCGAATTAGAAGTACTAAGATCCGTGAAAGCCTTCATGTCAAAAGTACCATCTTGGACAAAATTCAGCACGACCGGCTCAGTTGGTATTGTCATGTTCAAAGGAGAGATCCGACCATTTCTGAGGTCAATGCGGCGTACCCCACAGGCGGATCACTAGTGTGAAGCGGAAAAGTGGGAGAGTTGTGATCGCTTCAAGATCACTACTCGTAACGCCGAAAATGAAAAAGAAGAAGATAGAAAGTTTCAATTCGTTTACATCGGTGCTTATTGTGTCTGTGATTTTATTTCGGATTCAGCGATTTGTGACGTGATCTGTGACGTTATAACCTTCGTTTGTGCGAGCATAGTAATTAGCTTGGTGTACTCATATTTAATTGTTTTGATAGTGTGGGAAAAATTTAAGAGCGGATTTAAATATGAATGTGTTTAAAATTTGGTGAGTGAGATGGAAACTGTTTATGAGAGTTTATGATTTTGGTTTTGGTGTAAAAACTAATTTACTCAATAAAACAATTTGAGTTTTGTTAAGTTGTGGGAAAAAATGTCTTTGTGCGTTGTTTTACAATGTTTTTAATCAACTTAGGTGATTAGGAATAGTTAAACTACCACTTAAAACTCAACTTAAGACTGCCACACTGTCACACACGTCTGCTTAGTAACAAATCACACTCTAATATATATTTATCTGAAAAAATAAAATAATGATTTTCCATGATCTCGACTATCAGTTTTTTATAGTTGAGTAAAAAAAAAATCAACAACGAAAAAAAACGAGAACGTTTTATTTTTTTCAACTTTAATCGTGAATAACTTCTGAAGGAAGCACTTTGTGAAAAAGTTTAAGAAGACCTTTTTTTAAGAAAATTAAATTTTCTTTAAGGAACATGTTTGCAATTTTTCACATATTGATTTGTACGTGAGTTAAGAAACTCCAAATTAAAACAGCAAAATCAAAAAAACATACCATTTTTCAAAGCTTGATTACTCGGGAACGGTTAGTTTGAAAAAATTTTTTAATAAGACCTTTTTTAAAGGAAATTTAATTTTCTACAAAAATATTTGTCGTTAAATTTGTTGCGCTCAAAATAATCAAACAGTTCTGACGCTCAAGTAAAGTTAGGTCTAAGAAATATAAAACACGATTGATAGACCTCTAAATAATTTTTTTTTTAAGCTTAAATTTTTTTGGAATTTTTTTTTAGCTATCCTTAACAATATTTTCAATATGGATTTTGAATCAAAAATAAAATTTTTTTTTTGGCCCAGTCTAATATACATATATATATGTATATATCTCTTAAAAAATATATATGTGATACATATATCTTAAAAAATTTCATTCTCATTTGAAGCTATCTACATATCTCGTTGGGATCCAGAAAATCATCAAACTTTTTAAGTCCAAATTTTCGGTTTCTGCTTTTTAGTGTTGAGATCAAAATAAAATCTCAAGACATGATAATTGGGGGTAAGTTGGAAAGAATTAGTAAAGATTTATGTTCCAAGCAGATATCATGCGACATAATTTTTTTTTGCTATATTTTGACAATTTATTTATATGTATGTAGGATAGAATTTTTGAATGCAAAGAAAATATCGTCAACAAAGCGTTTATAATAAATACTACAGGCCTTCGGGGAAGACAGCAAAATGTTTTTTGAGATACCTGGTTGTGTAAGCTAATCAATAAATAGTAATGCATTATTCTATAATTAGTCGAAACATGTAATTTCAACCCACACCGACCATAGCAATTCCGTTGCAAAGCCCCAACCACAGACTCGCCCCTGAGTGCAAATTGGCACTCTCACAGTCCTTTGAGCAATCAGTTTGTAAATCGGAATACGCATGGAAATAAATGTGGTTACCCAGTAGAACCACCATTCGTCCAATACATCCATTGTGTTCCCAGGCCAGGTCCTTTAAGGCATATACTTTAAGTGGCTTGACGCAAAGCCGACCTCATTATGACTTTATTGAAAAAAAAAAAAAATTTTTGTTTTGTAAATACTTTTGCTGGACGACGAACTAAGTTCAAGCACACTCGGTCTGTTTACTGCTTATGTAGATTTACATTAAAAATATGCAGCGAACTTGTGTGTGCCTGGCAACTACTATATTAAATGCACTTTCTTTACGGTCCCTGAACATTTGGCGGCATTCGGATCAATCGCATATTTTCAGTCAATTAATGGTTTCGATTTAATGAAGTGGGTACCACACGGATGAAACGTTTCCCTTTTTCCATCTCTTTGTCTCTCTCCCTTAGTTGAACACAGCGAAAACCTCAAATATTTTCCAATTAATTGGTGGAAGCTTGTTTATTAAAATGGCGGTGTTGGCGGTGAAATAGCATAGCGATGTAGCGCGATGTGGCTTGTTTTGGAAGTAGGGCACTTTGAGCACTTGTTGTAACTGTATTTGTATAAAACACATTCAAAAACTACTTAAAGTGCCCATATTATTGTTTTTTTCAAACAAACCTCAAATTTAAAAATCTTTTTTTTTTTTTTTTTTAATTTTACCCATTTTGTATTTTTTCAAATATCATAAAATCTATGGGTCTTAGAGTGCACTTATTACTAAGTTTTTTTTATTATTGTTTAGTTCATCTGTAAAAAATAAAGAAACTCCATGTTTATCAGGCATTTTCTGCAAAAAAGTGACCTCAAAGTCAAAACTTTGTTTCGGGAAGAAAATTTGAACAGCACTTAAAACTGAAAATCTGGCAGCCCTTAACCTTTGGAAGCTAAACTTAAATACAGTCTTAAAGGCTGTTATTTCTACAAAAAATTAAGTCTATGATTAGGTCTCTATCATTAGTATTGACAGAGATATTGAATTTAACATAGGTCAGGGTACACCAAAGTTAGCCTTTTCTTAAATTGTCAAAAAGTGATGTCAAAGTTGAGAATTGAGCTTTACTGTCAGACATTTTTTTTCTTAGAATATGACCAAGAATCACACCCCAAAGGATGTTACACGAAGTACGGAACACCCTGTATAATAAAAGTGAAAGTAACTCTGTCTGCCCGGCTTTCTATGTTGCCGTCTCCCACCCAAACTACTGAACTGATTTAAAGAAATTTTGTACAGGGATAGTCTAGAACCTGAAAAAGGACATAGGCTATATATTTTATCCTTACATTGCCACGGGAACGGGAACGTTTGCGGGAATTTATAAACTACAGCACCAATTTCAAAAATTGTTCCACCGTTAGAACGCTATACTATCCCGAGTAACTTATTCTTACGAGAACGGTCACCATATTCACACGGGAATGGGAGTCTTTGCTAATATTATAAGTCAGAAATTAAATCTGTCTGTCTATTTTTCTTTGTTACCAACAACCGCCCAAAGTATTAATCCAATTTATATCAATGTTGGCACAGAGATAGTCTAGAACCTAAGGATGGACATAAGCTATATGTATATGTTATACGTATATTCCCACAAGAGCGCGAACTTAAACGGGAACCTAGGATCTACTGAACTGATTTCAAGAACCATTAAGTCGTTACATGCTACACTATCTCCAAGTAACATTAACTCTAATTTATCCCCATATTCCCATGGGAAGGGAAATACTTTACTAACATTATACAGGGTGTCCGGTAATTCGTGTATTATACTTTGGGGTGTGATTCTTGGTCATATTCTAAGAAAAACATTGTTCTACAGTAAAGTCCGTTTCTCAACTTTGACATCACTTTTTGACAGTTTAAAAAAAAGGTTAACTTTGGTGTACCCTGACCTGTGTTAAATTCGATATTTTAATACTGATGATAGAGACCTAATCTAAGACTTATTTTTTTTTTTTGTAGAAATAACAATCTTTAAGACTGCACCTAAGTTGAGCTTCTATAGGCCTAGGGCTGCCAGATTTTCAATTTTAAGTGGTGTTCAAATTTTCTTCCTCAAACAAAGTTTTGACTTTGAGGTCACTTTTTTTCAGAAAGTGCCTGATCAACATAAAGTTTCTTTATTTTTTACAGATAAACAAAACAATAATAAAAAAAAAACTTATTAATAAGTGCACTAAAAAACCCACACATTTTATGATACTTGGAAAAAGCTAAAACAGGTAAAAAATTTAGTTTTAGGGTTTTTATGGTTTCTTATTGCAACAACTTGCAAATTGAGTAGTTTTCCAAGAATTGATTGTTTTAAGACAATTTTTATGACTTTGCACTGATGAAAAGGGTTGAAAGTGTATTTGACCTGCTACCAAAATCCTAACTGACTTACCTCTTCTCAGGGAAATTTTTGGGGCATGAATGTGAGATGGGTCGTATAAAAGAAAAAGAAAACAAATTTGCTCATCAGTTTATCAAAATTAGTCACGATTGCAGTTTGATCAGAGAGCTTTTTGAAATGCCTTCATTTAAGAAAGAAGTATACGCAGACATTTTATTCGTATATGGGTTTTGCAATGGAAATTCAAGAGGAGCACATCGTAGATACCAGGAACTTTATCCCAACAGACGATTTCCTTCTGAAAATGTTTTTGGAAGAACCTTTCGGAGGCTTCGAGAAACTGGATCAGTATTAACTGAAAGACCTAACGCAGTAGCTTCAACCATGAGAAGAGTCTCGGTCGATGAAAGAATACTGGCAGCTGTTGAAATCGATCCTTCCATTAGCATCAGACGCTTGGCTCCACAGTATAATGTTTCCCGAGACGGAATCTCCAGAGTACTGCATGGCGAAAAAATGCATCCATAACACCATACACCTGTACAGGGACTACTTCTTAATGATTTTGTGATGAGAATCGAATTTTGTAACTGGTTGCTAGAGAGAAGCTTGAATGACAACCACTTTACAAACAGAATTCTTTGGACACACGAATCCCCGCTCACAAGAGATTGTATCACCAATTTCCATAACCTCCATACATGGGGGATGGGCTTCAAGCAATCTACATTCAATATGGCAAAGATCGTTTCAGCGCAGATTTTGTGTCAATATGTGGGCAGGTTTTATTGGAAATAAGTTAATCAGACTTTTCAAGTTACCACCCCGACTTAATTCTACAAATTACCTGTTCTTACAAAATGATCTACCAGGCCTATTGGAGGATGTTCTACTGCGTCAGCGAGTTTCATTATATTTCCAACAAGATGGTGCTCCCGCTCACTATGGTCGTGAAGTTAAGGATTGGCTGGATGAAAAATACGGTGGTAGATGGATAGGCAGAAATGGACCAATTCACTGGCCTGCACGAACTCCCGATCTCACTGTACTGGATTTTTTTGTATGGGGACGAATGAAAAAAATAGTTTACTCATCTGAAATAACAACCTTAACTCAATGAGAACAACGTATTTCTGAAGGATCACTACAAGTAAGACAAGAGTTATCGAGAGCAAACATCCACGATGAAATCCAAAAACGGGCTCTGGCATGCATTCAAAACGAAAGAGTATTGACAGAGATATCGAATTTTAGTTAACCTTTTTTTAAATTGCCAAAAATTGATGCCAAAGTTGAAAATCGAACTTTTTTGTAGAACAATTTTTTAAAATACAAAAACCTAAAAAAAAATAAACTTTTTTAAGGCATGTTAAATGATCGTGAAGATCAACCTTCAACTCCAAACCTGCGTTTCGCCCAGGTACGGCATTGGGCTTATCAGTTAGATGTTGCCGTACCCTTCTAAGACTCTCACTGCGCTCACACACAGTGAATTTTATATCCAGGTGAATGAACAAGTCATATTGCACTTGGAAAAAATAAACAAAATATTTGCCATGGTTTGGCTACAAATTATAAATTAAACAATAACAAAAAAGTTTTGCCCATTGCCGTACCTGGGCGAAACGCAAGTTTGGAGTGGAAGGTTTATCTTCACGATCATTTAACATGCCTTAAAGAAATTTGCTTCTTTTTAGGTTTTTGTATTTTAAACAATTACAACTCCAGGACAAGAAACCACGACAATAACAAAAAATTTTTGTTATTGTTTAATTTATAACAATTTTTTCTTAAAATATGACCAAGAATCACACCCCAATGGATAATATACGAAGTACGGACACCCTGTATAAGCTTACTAACTTCCTTCAAAATCATTTTATTGCCTTTCCTTCCACCCAAAAAAAAACAAAAAAACACGTTTTTTTAGGCTGTTACAGAGGTCTATGGTCTCACCCCTCTAATTGTTTCGAAAGTGATTCAAAAATGAAAAACTTTTCTGAAATCGGTTCGAAAGCTGAATTCTTTGAGTTTCGTTTGTGCATCGGGCCATTACAGCTAACTGGAAGCAGGATCTGCGGTGAATTTGCAAGTTAAGGAGCTCAGACAGCTTACTCACGACCTGAACCAGCACTTGGTCTATCGGGATCCAGATAAAAATACCTACTCAACGCAGACACCTTATGGCAACGTTTTCTGGCATTTCTACGAACATCTGAATAGCAACTACAAAAGTATGTCGCTATCTGGCAGGACAATGAACCGATATTTAGGTTTGAGAACTCTATGAGGAGCGCTTTTCTTCTGAAGTAAGCATGGGCGTAGCCAGGAATTTTTTTAGGTCTTTTTTCGAGGACAACTTCTCAAAAATCAATGAAAAAACGAGGACATTTTTTTTTTTTTTAAAAAAGTAGGACATATTTATTGACAAAAATATTGAGAGATACTTTAAAAGTACCATTTTTTTGGTTTCTAAAAATAGAGTAGGATATTTACCTTTAGCATGTTCTGTAATAGCATTTAAAATGCCGCATTCAGATGATTCAGAATTTCTGGAGAATATTTTGATTCGAAGAATTATAAATATAAATGCCCAAATATACTCGTGAAATATTTCTAGATGTTAGAGAAATCTCATTAAAAAGTCCTCGTTTTACTGCAGTTTTGCGAATTGTCCTCATTTTTTTTTCTTTTTAATTTTCATTGATACTCCTTTTTTTCTCCTTTTTTCCCAAATTGTCCTCGTTTTTTACGAGAAATCTCATTGAATAGTCCTCCTGCTGGAAACGGCAGTTTTGCGAATTGTCCTAATTTTTTTTTTAATTTTTTTTAATTTTCATTGATACTCCTTTTTTTCTCCTTTTTTCCCAAATTGTCTTCGTTTTTTACGAGAAATCTCATTGAAAAGTCCTCGTTTTCCGGCAGTTTTGCGAATTGTCCTCATTTTTTACGAGAAATCTCATTGAAAAGTCCTCCTGCCGGAAACGGCAGTTTTGCGAATTGTTTTTTTTTTTTTTTTAATTTTCTTGATACTCCTTTTTTCCATTTTTTCCCAAATTGTCCTCGTTTTTTACGAGAAATCTCATTGAAAAGTCCTCGTTTTCCGGCAGTTTTGCGAATTGTCCTCATTTTTTTTTTTTTTAATTTTCATTGATACTCCTTTTTTTCTCCTTTTTTCCCAAATTGTCCTCGTTTTTTACGAGAAATCTCATTGAAAAGTCCTCCTGCCGGAAACGGCAGTTTTGCGAATTGTCCTAATTTTTTTTTTTTTTTAAATTTTCATTGATACTCCTTTTTTTCTCCTTTTTTCCCAAATTGTCCTCGTTTTTTACGAGAAATCTCATTGAAAAGTCCTCGTTTTCCGGCAGTTTTGCGAATTGTCCTCATTTTTTTTTTTTTTAATTTTCATTGATACTCCTTTTTTTCTCCTTTTTTCCCAAATTGTCCTCGTTTTTTACGAGAAATCTCATTGAAAAGTCCTCCTTTTCCGGCAGTTTTGCGAATTGTCCTCTTTTTTTACGAGAAATCTCATTGAAAAGTCCTCCTGCCGGAAACGGCAGTTTTGGGAATTGTCCTAATTTTTTTTTTTTTTTTTTTAATTTTCATTGATACTCCTTTTTTTCTCCTTTTTTCCCAAATTGTCCTCGTTTTTTACGAGAAATCTCATTGAAAAGTCCTCCTGCCGGAAACGGCAGTTTTGCGAATTGTCCTAATTTTTTTTTATTTTTATAATTTCATTGATACTCCTTTTTTTCTCCTTTTTTCCCAAATTGTCCTCGTTTTTTACGAGAAATCTCATTGAAAAGTCCTCGTTTTCCGGCAGTTTTGCGAATTGTCCTCATTTTTTTTTTTTTTTTATTTTCATTGATACTCCTTTTTTTCTCCTTTTTTCCCAAATTGTCCTCGTTTTTTACGAGAAATCTCATTGAAAAGTCCTCCTGCCGGAAACGGCAGTTTTGCGAATTGTTTTTTTTTTTTTTAATTTTCTTGATACTCCTTTTTTCCGTTTTTTTCCCAAATTGTCCTCGTTTTTTACGAGAAATCTCATTGAAAAGTCCTCCTGCCGGAAACGGCAGTTTTGCGAATTGTCCTCATTTTTTTTTTTTAAATTTTCATTGATACTCCTTTTTTCTCCTTTTTTCCCAAATTGTCCTCGTTTTTTACGAGAAATCTCATTGAATAGTCCTCCTGCTGGAAACGGCAGTTTTGCGAATTGTCCTAATTTTTTTTTTTAATTTTTTTTAATTTTCATTGATACTCCTTTTTTTCTCCTTTTTTCCCAAATTGTCTTCGTTTTTTACGAGAAATCTCATTGAAAAGTCCTCGTTTTCCGGCAGTTTTGCGAATTGTCCTCATTTTTTACGAGAAATCTCATTGAAAAGTCCTCCTGCCGGAAACGGCAGTTTTGCGAATTGTTTTTTTTTTTTTTTAATTTTCTTGATACTCCTCTTTTCCATTTTTTCCCAAATTGTCCTCGTTTTTTACGAGAAATCTCATTGAAAAGTCCTCCTGCCGGAAACGGCAGTTTTGCGAATTGTCCTAATTTTTTTTTATTTTTATAATTTCATTGATACTCCTTTTTTTCTCCTTTTTTCCCAAATTGTCCTCGTTTTCTACGAGAAATCTCATTGAAAAGTCCTCCTGCCGGAAACGGCAGTTTTGCGAATTGTCCTAATTTTTTTTTTTTAATTTTCATTGATACTCCTTTTTTTCTCCTTTTTTCCCAAATTGTCCTCGTTTTTTACGAGAAATCTCATTGAAAAGTCCTCCTGCCGGAAACGGCAGTTTTGCGAATTGTCCTAATTTTTTTTTTTTAATTTTCATTGATACTCCTTTTTTTCTCCTTTTTTCCCAAATTGTCCTCGTTTTTTACGAGAAATCTCATTGAAAAGTCCTCCTTTTCCGGCAGTTTTGCGAATTGTCCTCATTTTATTTTTTTTTAAATTTTCATTGATACTCCTTTTTTTCTCCTTTTTTCCCAAATTGTCCTCGTTTTTTACGAGAAATCTCATTGAAAAGTCCTCCTGCCGGAAACGGCAGTTTTGCGAATTGTTTTTTTTTTTTAATTTTCTTGATACTCCTTTTTTCCGTTTTTTTCCCAAATTGTCCTCGTTTTTTACGAGAAATCTCATTGAAAATTCCTCCTGCCGGAAACAGCAGTTTTGCGAATTGTCCTAATTTTTTTTTTTTTTTAATTTTCAATGATACTCCTTTTTTTCTCCTTTTTTTTCCTCGTTTTTTCCGTTTTTTCCCCAAATTGTCCTCGTTTTTTACGAGAAATCTCATTGAAAAGTCCTCCTTTTCCGGCAGTTTTGCGAATTGTCCTCATTTTTTACGAGAAATCTCATTGAAAAGTCTTCCTGCCGGAAACGGCAGTTTTGCGAATTGTCCTAATTTTTTTTTTTTTTTCTTAAATTTTCATTGATACTCCTTTTTTTCTCCTTTTTTCCCAAATTGTCTTCGTTTTTTACGAGAAATCTCATTGAAAAATCCTCCTTTTCCGGCAGTTTTGCGAATTGTCCTCATTTTTTACGAGAAATCTCATTGAAAAGTCTTCCTGCCGGAAACGGCAGTTTTGCGAATTGTCCTATTTTTTTTTTTTTTTTTTTTAAATTTTCATTGATACTCCTTTTTTTCTCCTTTTTTCCCAAATTGTCCTCGTTTTTTACGAGAAATCTCATTGAAAAGTCCTCGTTTTCCGGCAGTTTTGCGAATTGTCCTCATTTTTTTTTTTTTTAATTTTCATTGATACTCCTTTTTTTCTCCTTTTTTCCCAAATTGTCCTCGTTTTTTACGAGAAATCTCATTGAAAAGTCCTCCTTTTCCGGCAGTTTTGCGAATTGTCCTCTTTTTTTACGAGAAATCTCATTGAAAAGTCCTCCTGCCGGAAACGGCAGTTTTGGGAATTGTCCTAATTTTTTTTTTTTTTTTTAATTTTCATTGATACTCCTTTTTTTCTCCTTTTTTCCCAAATTGTCCTCGTTTTTTACGAGAAATCTCATTGAAAAGTCCTCCTGCCGGAAACGGCAGTTTTGCGAATTGTCCTAATTTTTTTTTATTTTTATAATTTCATTGATACTCCTTTTTTTCTCCTTTTTTCCCAAATTGTCCTCGTTTTTTACGAGAAATCTCATTGAAAAGTCCTCGTTTTCCGGCAGTTTTGCGAATTGTCCTCATTTTTTTTTTTTTTTTAATTTTCATTGATACTCCTTTTTTTCTCCTTTTTTCCCAAATTGTCCTCGTTTTTTACGAGAAATCTCATTGAAAAGTCCTCCTTTTCCGGCAGTTTTGCGAATTGTCCTCTTTTTTTACGAGAAATCTCATTGAAAAGTCCTCCTGCCGGAAACGGCAGTTTTGGGAATTGTCCTAATTTTTTTTTTTTTTTTTAATTTTCATTGATACTCCTTTTTTTCTCCTTTTTTCCCAAATTGTCCTCGTTTTTTACGAGAAATCTCATTGAAAAGTCCTCCTGCCGGAAACGGCAGTTTTGCGAATTGTCCTAATTTTTTTTTATTTTTATAATTTCATTGATACTCCTTTTTTTCTCCTTTTTTCCCAAATTGTCCTCGTTTTTTACGAGAAATCTCATTGAAAAGTCCTCCTGCCGGAAACGGCAGTTTTGCGAATTGTTTTTTTTTTTTTAATTTTCTTGATACTCCTTTTTTCCGTTTTTTTCCCAAATTGTCCTCGTTTTTTACGAGAAATCTCATTGAAAAGTCCTACTGCCGGAAACGGCAGTTTTGCGAATTGTCCTAATTTTTTTTTTAAATTTTCATTGATACTCCTTTTTTTCTCCTTTTTTCCCAAATTGTCCTCGTTTTTTACGAGAAATCTCATTGAAAAGTCCTCGTTTTCCGGCAGTTTTGCGAATTGTCCTCATTTTTTTTTTTTTTTAATTTTCATTGATACTCCTTTTTTTCTCCTTTTTTCCCAAATTGTCCTCGTTTTTTACGAGAAATCTCATTGAAAAGTCCTCCTGCCGGAAACGGCAGTTTTGCGAATTGTTTTTTTTTTTTTTAAATTTTCTTGATACTCCTTTTTTCCGTTTTTTTCCCAAATTGTCCTCGTTTTTAACGAGAAATCTCATTGAAAAGTCCTCCTGCCGGAAACGGCAGTTTTGCGAATTGTCCTAATTTTTTTTTTTTAAATTTTCATTGATACTCCTTTTTTTCTCCTTTTTTCCCAAATTGTCCTCGTTTTTTACGAGAAATCTCATTGAAAAGTCCTCCTGCCGGAAACGGCAGTTTTGCGAATTGTTTTTTTTTTTTTTTTTAATTTTCTTGATACTCCTTTTTTCCGTTTTTTTCCCAAATTGTCCTCGTTTTTAACGAGAAATCTCATTGAAAAGTCCTCCTGCCGGAAACGGCAGTTTTGCGAATTGTCCTCATTTTTTTTTTTTTTTAATTTTCATTGATACTCCTTTTTTTCTCCTTTTTTCCCAAATTGTCCTCGTTTTTTACGAGAAATCTCATTGAAAAGTCCTCCTGCCGGAAACGGCAGTTTTGCGAATTGTTTTTTTTTTTTTTAATTTTCTTGATACTCCTTTTTTCCGTTTTTTTCCCAAATTGTCCTCGTTTTTAACGAGAAATCTCATTGAAAAGTCCTCCTGCCGGAAACGGCAGTTTTGCGAATTGTCCTAATTTTTTTTTTTTAAATTTTCATTGATACTCCTTTTTTTCTCCTTTTTTCCCAAATTGTCCTCGTTTTTTACGAGAAATCTCATTGAAAAGTCCTCCTGCCGGAAACGGCAGTTTTGCGAATTGTTTTTTTTTTTTAATTTTCTTGATACTCCTTTTTTCCGTTTTTTTCCCAAATTGTCCTCGTTTTTTACGAGAAATCTCATTGAAAAGTCCTCCTGCCGGAAACGGCAGTTTTGCGAATTGTCCTAATTTTTTTTTTAAATTTTCATTGATACTCCTTTTTTTCTCCTTTTTTCCCAAATTGTCCTCGTTTTTTACGAGAAATCTCATTGAAAAGTCCTCGTTTTCCGGCAGTTTTGCGAATTGTCCTCATTTTTTTTTTTTTTTTAATTTTCATTGATACTCCTTTTTTTCTCCTTTTTTCCCAAATTGTCCTCGTTTTTTACGAGAAATCTCATTGAAAAGTCCTCCTGCCGGAAACGGCAGTTTTGCGAATTGTTTTTTTTTTTTTTTAATTTTCTTGATACTCCTTTTTTCCGTTTTTTTCCCAAATTGTCCTCGTTTTTTACGAGAAATCTCATTGAAAAGTCCTCCTTTTCCGGCAGTTTTGCGAATTGTCCTCATTTTTTACGAGAAATCTCATTGAAAAGTCCTCCTGCCGGAAACGGCAGTTTTGCGAATTGTCCTAATTTTTTTTTTTTTTTTTTTAATTTTCATTGATACTCCTTTTTTTCTCCTTTTTTCCCAAATTGTCTTCGTTTTTTACGAGAAATCTCATTGAAAAGTCCTCCTTTTCCGGCAGTTTTGCGAATTGTCCTCATTTTTTACGAGAAATCTCATTGAAAAGTCTTCCTGCCGGAAACGGCAGTTTTGCGAATTGTCCTATTTTTTTTTTTTTTTTTTTAAATTTTCATTGATACTCCTTTTTTTCTCCTTTTTTCCCAAATTGTCCTCGTTTTTTACGATACTCTTTGAAAAGTCCTCGTTGTTTCAGCATTTTCTCCAAATGTCCTCGAGGACAAAGATTAATTTTTTCTTAAAAAACGCAGAATTTTTTCGAGGACATTTGACTTAGGTTGGGGCATTTGCCCCTACCTGCCCCTACCTGGCTACGCCCATGGAAGTAAGTACTCCAGTGCTTGGTCACTGATAGTCAAATTGGCTGATGAGATAACACAAAACATCGCCTATCTGTCAACCAAATAGATTTTACATTTAAATAATAAAAAGTTCTTTGGTAGTATACGAAACACAAATTATTGAAAATATCAAATTTCTACAACCACAGCTAGCAACCAAAAATTGGTTATGAATGTAAATGTATGCATGCATGGTGCTCGGGTCCTCTTCTTTTTTGTATCAAATCACGTTCACGTGCCATCAAAGCATCCGATTGTTTGTTCAGTATTTGTGTTCTTCATTTTTTGGTTGTTTGCATTGTTTTTTTTTTTTTTTAATTAACAGTTGTTTAAAACTTTTCACTCCGTTTGGTTTTTGATGAACTGTTTTAAATTAATTAACCTTTGTTTTTTGAAATTGAGTAGACTTTTATTTAGATAAAAGCTAAAATGGGACTTGTACCTTTAAATGCTTGATTTCAAGTTGAACAACTTGAAACAAGGGAAGAAAAAATGTAAAGGTATACGTACGGCATACCCTTGAACAAGCAGAAGTGGTAGGTAGGCAGGGGAG
The DNA here is from genome assembly GCA_914767635.1 of Melanostoma mellinum. NCBI lineage: Eukaryota > Metazoa > Arthropoda > Insecta > Diptera > Syrphidae > Melanostoma > Melanostoma mellinum. The sequence continues at coordinate 71,238,542 of OU612058.1, read as the reverse complement.
TTTTTGTTTTTTGTTTTGTTTTACTTTGTTGCTGCTCCAATAGGTACCTATGGTATACGTATTTATATGGAGAAGGGTATCTTAAAAAAGGGTTTGCTGTTGTAAAAACCCTCTTTGTGGGACGGTTAAGTCATTAGGATGAATATCTACAGAGCTAGAGTATGTCCTTAATCAGATGAGTTGTTGCATTAGAGCGGTGGGGATATCGTTTTCAGTATCTGTGTTCTTGCTGTTATGTGGCAAGAATAACATTAGCTTAATTATTTGGACGGCATGGCAGTGGCGGTATGAGTTTTGCAAGTAATTAAATTGAGTTTGTTTTGTGGGTTTTAGGAATCAGGACGAAGATTTTCAAACAATAAGTATGAGATCTTTGAGTTGAATGAATAGGATCTTCAATATTAGTTTATGTGACTTTCGAATTCCGGTTTGGACTAAAAGCTAATCAAAGTTGTGAGAAAAGAAATGTCTACTGTTGGACAAATCAACTAACTGGTTTGATTTTAAAGGATTTACATTGGGAGTTGATTCTTTGGGTTCGATGAATCAAAGTGGAGACAAAGAAAGAAGAAAAGACGCACTTCTGAATAGATTAAAGTTTGTTATTCATCTAACAATAGACTTTAGAGAGTTCCAGGAGCTTATAATGGTAAAAATGACCACAGCAGAACTCATCCTTAGACTTTAGTTTATTTCTATACAAATTTCTGTGTTCCTCTCCACACAATACCAATGCTCATCAAGGAAACCAACACAACATGAAAATCGTTCTGCTGGTAACGCTGTATGTTCGAAACGCCTTTGATTCAGCTCGATGGTCAAATATGATTAATGAGCTCCAGAGAAGATTCAAAATTCAAGAGTGATGGCATGCTCTGTATAAAAGTGGCTGAAGTCTGCTTTAAAGTTGGATACGCGATGCTGATGAAGCTGCTGCGGTTATAGCCGCTAAAGAACAGCGAAAGCGCACAGAGAGAGCTGAATCAGGTGATGCGAAGGACAAATCCCTGGATGGAGGAAAATCGGCTGATGGCAAATGAAGGAAGACGATTTGCGAGCAAACGGAGACTTCTTTTGGCAACAACACACTCACACTCTACTGTACGGAAGAGGGATTTAGGCTTAAGCACTAAAACCAAAAAAGTACCGGAAACAGCTGAAATCAGTACAGAGTAGAGGTGCCCTGCGAATAGCGAGCGCGTACCGCACATAGTGTCTGAGCCAGCAGTTCTTGTAGTTGTAGGTGTCGTACCATTTGATTTCCTCGCTGCACAAAGAAAATACCTAAGACAGAAAAAATCGGAATGGAAGCGGTGAATACGGAGCAATAGCACCTATACAGCAGAAGTGGCAGAAACGGTAGGGGAAAAGCAGAGGGCGCTGAGCTGCGGTGATGTGAACTACTACGTTACACAGATCTCGACTGGACACGGGTATTCCAACGCATTTATGTACAAGATTGAAAAAGAAAAAGGCCTTCGTTCAAATACAAAGGATTATTGACAGACGACGCGACGCTTGCCACACAGTCTTCGAGTGCAAAAGGTGGGAATCTCTCCGTCTGGCAATAAACAGAAGTAACGAAGAAATCAGCCGAAATGAATTTCCAGAAGTTGCAGAGAGGCAAAAATAAGTTAGAAATTAATTAACTTGTAACAGGATGACGATGTAGAACGCACGCTGCTCCATCAGGGTCGGAAAAGATCTCACCGATACATTCGATGTCAAAAAAGGTTTTAGGCAAGGCGATGCACTGTCATGCGACTTCTTCAACATCGTTCTTGAAAGAATAGTGCAAAACTCCTACGTCAACACAAGAGGCACAATCTTTCAAAGATCCGTTCAATTGCTCGGATATGCCGACGATATTGACATAATTGTAAGAACGCAGCGTGATGTCAATGGCGCGCTTATGAGCATTGAGACGGAAGCGAAGAAGATGGGTTTGGTGGTAATGAGGTAAATGACCAAGTATATGCTGTCATCAAGAAAGGACACCCAACACCGACGTCTTGGACAGAACGTTAAGGACTTTGTCTACCTAGGCGCCGCTATGAATTCAGACAACGACACCAGCGCTGAAATCAAACAAAGAATAACTCTTGCCAATCGCTGTTTCTTCGGACTAAGAAGGCAATTGAGTAGTAAAGTCCTCTCTCGAGCAACTAAAGTGTCCCTGTATAAGACACTTATCATCCCGGTTTTTATATATGGTGCAGAGGCATGGACCATGTCAAAGGCAGACGAGAACGCTTTAGGATGCTTTGAGAGAAAAATTCTTCGGGTGATTTTTAGTCCCGTCCTCATAGATGGAGAGTGGAGAAGAAGATTCAACGACGAATTGTACGGGCTGTACAGCAACACTGACGTTGTTAAACGAGTCAAGGTCCAGCGGCTTAGATGGCTGGTTCATGTAGAATGGACACCAACGCTCCGGCCCGGAAAGTCTTCGAATTCAATCGCGAGTGATGGCGCAGTGAGGGCGGCCGTGGTGCAGTGGTAGAGTGTTCAGTAGATAGGCCGGATGCGTGGGTTCGAATCCCGCTCTGGGCATCTACTTTTCTTTCAGCCTCCTAGTTTCGCCGCCCTTGAGGTTATATATGAAATTACTAACACCTTTTTTCCAACTACTGCAACTCAAAAAAAAAGGGAAAGCTGCTACCCTGGTAGTACCTACAATGGACCGGAAATTAGGTCTGAGTTCTCCAGGTTAGCATATAAGCCTCCTCTTTTTTTATTATAAAAAAAAAAAAAAAGACGGCGCAGTAGAGGAAGACCGCGACTCAGGTGACGCACGCAAGAAGGGGACCTCAACCAACTTGGCGTGCAAAACTGGAGGCAGCTAGCTAGGGACCGAGCTGGCTGGAGAAGAATGTTGGCTGAGGCCCTAGTCCGACCCGGACTGTAGCGCCTCCTTAAGTAAGTAAGTATCAGTAATTAACTTGTATCTGACGCAGTTTTTAAAAACATAAAAACAAGAAGAAGTAGATGAAGAACCAGTACCAGCAACAGACACAGTCAACCCCTTAAGGAAATGAGGAAGTCATCCCAAAAAGGGCAATCAGCGAGAAACGAGGATAATACCTTAGAGGGAACATCACACCGGGAAGTATGGATACTTAAAAATCAAAAGCAGATTCGAAGCAAAGAAAGAAACCATAGGTATTTCGAACCAAACATTTTTTTTTACAAACACAAACATCACAAAGTAGTTGTTTGCCCCAAACCAGCACCTTGCATTTTAAGGCTGTTTGTTTCCCTTCCAAATCTATACTAAAGAAAACCAGGTATAGTTCATAAACTCGCAACGCATGATGATGCATCCTTTCTGTAACGTCGTTGTAGATAGGTGAGAGGATGTTGTCCTGCCAAAAAACAAATATCCTACCTGCATATACATAATATGTAATAGATAGTTTTTCGCGATATTCTTTCTTCTTCCAATGGGAATGTGTCTTAAATCGTTCATTCGGATAATGAGCGAAAAGCTCAATGAACCCAGAAACTGTTCCGCATCTTTATCAATCAATAGGGTGACGCAACAGAGCGGAGAGCCCCTGGGCCTAGCGCATTTCTCACAACAATGCCTTGTGTGGGAATGGAGGGGACCTACAACTTTCTGTCGTTTCCGAACGGCTTATCGAGAAAGCGCTTTTCATTGCAATGAATACTAACGGAGAATTTGCCAATCCCTTGCAAAAGGCGATACCTACCCGTGGAAAAAACATTTTTGCCTCTGTTGTGATTCGAACCACGAACCTCTGGATTAACAGGCGGACATGCTATACATCACACTACGGGTACCATCACCGCATCTGTATCGTCGACAGTAAAGTGAACGGACATAAGTTAATAACTAGTGAGTAAGACAAAAAAAAAAATAGACATTTTTCATGGTGACCATGTTGAATAGAGAGAAAATTCTATAGAAATGAGAGAAATTGGAAAATAAGAATTTCGAGCTGGTGGAAAAGATAATATTTTTTTTTTACGAATTCTGCAAAGCTGTGCAGTTCATTACAATGCAGAGAAAAATTTCAGATGGCTTGAGATAGAAGGAACCGAATGTCTGGTGAAAGCAGGAATCATTGCCTGGTCGGGCAATAGTAGTGGCTTATAAGTTGTATGTCAGCTCGCGTCGGCTTTGTTTTATTAAAGCCGTGTTGTGGCATATTAGTGTTGCAAGTTCTTTCATTAGCGTTCGTTTTCCCGAACTGTGGCCCTAATTAGGCTTTTAACTACTGCGTTTTTAAGGGGGGAAGCTGGTTTATAGCGTGAAAAAATAGGCATAATTTATGAATTTTTGTGACTCAGCCAAAAGATCGATCGAAAATCTGTGAAAAACGTTTTATGATTTAGGTTTTAATATACAGATACAAATCTTTTCGTGTCAATCAAATTCAAAATGGCAGCTGTCTAGTATTTCTTTGGAGACACCTCATTTCTTAGACGGGTCCATGGCCGAAGATGTTACCTCCTTGAATTTGCTGCTGGAACAAAATCCTGAGAGTTTTTAGTTTTTATATAACAACAGCAAGAGCCATACGTAGGACTTTTTTGATATTTTTTTTCGCTTAATTTTGCACGTTTGAACAGCACATTAAAATTTTATCTATAAAAGAACGAAAAAATTGTTGATTAAAAAAAAGCTATGCAACGTCTCCGGAGAAAGCTATTTTGAATGTACTATCAAAATTTTGTATAGATCGATGAAGATTTGCTCGATTTATGTCTCTGGCCAGTTAAAAAAAAAAAGATTTCGATAAAAACGCGTTTTAAGTTAAATAAAATCATATGGCATACCTGAGGGCGCTGCCGCAGAATGGAAAGTTATAGCATTCACACATTTTCGACGACATCCATTCTTTTATTATGTTATTTTTAAGACCCTAAAGTAAGTTTTAAAACAAAAAAAAATTAGTTTCTCCAAAATCCTAGAACATATTCCTCCTTAATAAAAAGGCAAAAAGAGTCATTCTTCTTATACTGTCTGAGTTCTTGCCTATCCACAGACTTTTCCACCCCTTTTAATATTGCTTTATTGTTTTTAGAAAGAATTTTTGATTTTTGTCCCAGGCTTCGCCAAGATTTCCCAAGCCCCGAATTCTAGCTAACTTTGTTGGGCATTATGCAGTTCGTCTAAACCTGCGTCCCAACTAACATCTTTTGACAAGAATTTCGATTTCAGAGGAGCTCTCTTCAGTTGCGCACTCTAAGTCAGCTCTTGTAGGGAAATGTGTGGAAAAACCGAGATAAAAAGGCGGACACAAGTTGACTTCAAGAATGATTTTATTTTAATGACAGAAAGAATGAATATACAAAAGCAAGATAGTATGAAGTTGGATGCAGTGAGAAAATAATGTAATAGATTAATATAATCAGATATGTTATTTCATCTAGCAAGTAGAATAATAGAATTTGGGTTGTTATTACATCTGACAAACTCCGTCTCAACCGAAATTCATAAAAAAAAATATTTTTACATATTAGGAAACTCATTCAAATTTTAGCAATTTCTTTGACAATTCTATATGCTTATTTTTGTTTAGGCATTTTGTAAATATATCAGCTATATTGTTATTACTTGGAATATAAGCGATAGATATTATATTTTTTGAAAAGTTTTCTTTTAAGTAATGATATTTTATATCAATATGCTTGCTACGTTTCTGTGTTGTTTCATTTTTTGCGAGATAACTAGCCCCTTGATTGTCACAAAATACTGTAGTTGGCTCTTTGGAATGTTTTGAGAAGCCAATTTCTGCAAGCAAGCTTCTTTGGAAAACGACTTCTTTTGTACCTTGACACATAGCAATGTACTCCGCTTCCATCGTACTTAGTGCTATAACGTTCTGTTTTTTCGATTCCCACGCCACTGGACCGCCGCCGAAATACACAACGTAACCGCTGTAAGATCTGCGATCACTTGGCTCCGACCCCCAATCAGCATCTGTATAACAAATCAAATCATTATTACCATTATAAGTCACACAAACCTTTGAATTTCTTCTTAAGTATCGAAGTATGTGCTTCGCTGCTATAAAGTGCTCCTGATGTGGATGAGAGCTATACTGCGACATCTTTGAAACGACATGAGTAAGGTCGGGTCTTGATACAATCGATAAGTAGTTAAGGGCTTCCATTAGCGATTGGTAGTTTTTTATCTCTTGCACAGCTGCACAGTTGGTTTTTGAACACTTCTCCAAAACGATGCCGCTTGCCAGTGGTGTTTGTGCTGGTTTACAGTTTTTCATACCCCAGTGGGTCAACAGCTCTTCGAAATACCTTCCCTGGTGAATAGCTATACTTCCCCGTAGGTCATCCCTCTCGATTTCCATTCCAAGATAATAACTAATCGGTCCACGATCAATAGCCTCGACATGACGATTTATATCTTGAAAAATGCCGAAAAACACTGTTTTTGACGAATATGCGATTATTATATCGTCGACGTATAATCCTATTATACTCATGTGTTGCTTATTTCGCAAAACATAAACGCAACCCTCTGTTTTGCATCTTAGAAATCCAATGCTTACCAACACCTCGTTTATTTTCTTGTTCCAGTCTCTTCCCGCTTGTTTTAAGCCATACAGAGATTTCTTAAGTTTGCAAACCTTCTGCGGGTGATCCGGGTCAGTGAATCCCTCTGGTTGGCGCATATACACCTCCTCTTCTAAATCACCATTTAGGTAAGCAGCTGCAATGTCAATGTGATTTATAAAAAATTTGTTCTGAGCAGCCAGGGCCAAAATAAGACGAATTGTTTGATGCCGCACAACTGGCGCATAAGTTTCGAAATAGTCCACGTTTTCCTTCTGAAAACATCCTTGAGCCACCAAACGTGCCTTATATTTCTCGACATGTCCATCTGCCTTTCGTTTCGTGTTGAAGACCCACTTACAACCGATAATATTATGGTGTCTCGGCGCATTAACAAGATCCCACGTATTATTCTCGACTAACGAAGAATACTCCTTTTTCATGGCCTCTCTCCACTTCACAGCGTTAGCACACGTTATGGCTTCTTTCACATTTGTTGGGTCTGAAATAATTTCAACGAGTTGATTTGCAACATCGCGATCAGCTCTGCAGGCAGAAACTTTCCTTGGTCGGCCTGGATTGCCAGTACGCAAAATTCTTTGCCTTCCTCCGCTATGTTTTCTATTTGATTCCTCTTTAACTCTCTCTATACCACCATCAACAACGATGTCTTCATTATTGATAACGAACACTTCATCATCACCTTGGACATTTTCATCATTAACAGCTTGTTCAGCAGCGATTTCGGCAGTAGCAACTTCTCCAGCAACAACTTCAGGAACATCATTCGCAGCATCTTCGTAGACATCCTCATCAACGTCAACATCATTCGTCACGCCATCCGCATCGTCACCATTATTTTCGAAAAAATTCGACTGTGAAATAAAAATAGGATTTATACGATCTGCTCTATAATTATTATTTTCACAGTTGTCTTCTGAGAACTTGTCTTCGAAAAATATGACATCCCTGGAAATCACAATTGATCTTAATTGTTTATCATAAGGTCTATAACCTTTGGTATGACTAGCATAACCAACAAATGATAACATCTTTCCTTTAGGTTGCAGCTTAGACCGTCCAGGTTGTTTCAACAAAGCAATAGCATCACATCCAAAAATTTTCATGTGACTCACACATGGTTTATACCCAACCCAACATTCATACGGGGTTCTGTCTTTCAGTATCTTAGTCGGCGAGCGATTTCTTATGTAAACTGCTGTATTTATGGCTTCTGACCATAGGAATTGTGGCAACTTGGACTCCTCCAGCATACATCGTGCCATTTCTATCAGGGTTCTATTTGCCCTCTCGGCAACGCCATTTTGCTGAGGCGTATAACATGTAGACTTCTGATGTATTATTCCTTTCGATTTCAAAAAACAATCGAACTCACCACTTGTATACTCCCGCCCATTATCACTTCGAATACATTTTATTTGCTTACCAGTTTGTTTTTCTGAATTAGCTACAAATTCCTTAAATACCTCCAGAGCGTCAGACTTTCTCTTTAAAAAATATGCGGTCGTGAACCTCGAAAAATCATCTATAAAAGTGATAACGTAGATAGATCCACCTTGAGATGTAACGCGGAAGGGTCCGCATATATCCGTATGAACCACTTCGAGCAAACTGGTAGTAAGCAATGTATTGTAATGGTTAAATGGTTTTGTGGATATCTTACATAAAGCACAAGTGACGCATGTAAAATCATTTGTTTTGTTAACGTTCATACCTCGAACCATTTCCTTCTGAGACATTTTGTGTAAATCTCCAACGTTAAGGTGTCCAAAACGTTTGTGCCAAGTCGCACAAGCTCCGTCATCAATAGCGCTACAAACCATTTCATTCCCTAATGTCATCGTTGTAGAGTATATTCCATTCTGCAAATATGCAATAAAAATCAACTTATTATCATCGGAATTTACATAAGCTTTATTATCGGCAAATTGAATATGACATCCATTTTTGATTATTTTGCTGACTGACAGAAAATTGGAGTTAAGCTCTGGTACGAACAAAACGTTGGTTAGGGTAATGTCAGTACCATATGATTTCAACATTACTTGGCCAATGCCACTCGATTCGACGCTGTCGCCCGATGCCATAAAAACTTTTTGGTTATCCTTCTTCAGTGACGTGAACAAATTTTGGTTAGAGCACATGTGCGATGATGCACCGCTATCCAGAATCCAGTTGTCATTTAGTGTTGCTCTCTGTTGACTACATGCGCTTAGAACCACCGCATGCCCCTGAGACTGACTCGAACTTTGATTTCTGCACTGCGATCTAATGTGACCCCTCATCCCACAACCATAGCACTTAACGTTCTTCCTGCATCGTTTGTCGCTGTCTGTCGTTGGTTTTCGCTGATATTTGTTCTTCTGTTCTCTATGTTTAATCGAAAGCACCTTCTCCTTCTCGTTTGATTCATCTTTTTCACCACGCCGATGTTCTTCTTCTAAAATCTTAACCTTCAGCTGACTCATTGATGGCAAAATGTCGCGACTTTCAATTGCCACTACAAAATTCTCCAATTGATCAGGTAGACTGCAGAGCATCAAAATACTAACCAAGTCGTCAGGCATTTTAACATTAATTTCGCTTAGCGCTTCAACAATCGAACAAAATTCATTTATTTGAGTAGTACATTTTTGTCCAACCTTAAATTGAAACTTAACCAATTGTTTAAATAAGTTTACCTTTCGAGCAGGTCCAGTACCATTGTAGGTTAACCTTAACTTATCTCATGCGGCCTTCGCAGTACCACAATTCTTCACATGTATCAACTCAGATGGTTTCACACAAAGTGTTATCATCGCCAACGCTTTGGCATCTATTTTTTCCCACGCAGTTCTTGCTTCAGCAGTTGCATTTTCATCCTTTAGACTACCGACGACATGCCAATAATCTAAGGTCACCAGCAAGCTTCTCATCTGGACCGACCAAGATGTGAAGTTATCACCATCGAGTTTATCGATATGCATCGCTGACACGGACATTTTATTTTGATGTCAACTAAATCAAGTTTTCAATATATCGTATTACTTTACTTAGTTAATAGCTTATTTAGCTTATTCTTTAAGTTTAAAATCAAAAAAAAACTTCAATAATTTGGCGACCAAAAAACAACGTGTCAATTATCGTGCACTGGGCCCATAACCTTTGTAGGGAAATGTGTGGAAAAACCGAGATAAAAAGGCGGACACAAGTTGACTTCAAGAATGATTTTATTTTAATGACAGAAAGAATGAATATACAAAAGCAAGATAGTATGAAGTTGGATGCAGTGAGAAAATAATGTAATAGATTAATATAATCAGATATGTTATTTCATCTAGCAAGTAGAATAATAGAATTTGGGTTGTTATTACATCTGACAGCTCTCTTTTAAGAACTAAGCGTACAATACTAAGTTTCAATTAAAGGACATGTGTTATTCTGACCTTGAATGAAAATAAGGGTGCATTCTGCTCCTTTCCTACTGATCTACAGCTGCCTTGAAAAGTCGTCTGCTCAAGCTTACTTAATTTCTTCACGGTGAGGAAAATTATTTCTTGATCATCGTCCCATTTGATTGGGGCGTTCTGCCTGAGTGAAGTTTGTGTCTTTAATGGTCGTTAAGTAATTTGCAGAAGTGCTCTTATCCTCTTTTTCATTAGCGAATTCTGTTCCTGGATTGCCAACTCTACATGAAATTTGTTCCTTCTTGGTAAAACTTTTGAATGTCATTTCTATCACAGCATCTCTCATTTTCTGCCTTTCTTCTTTTCCCCGTAGCTTCTCATGCTACTTCTTTTTAAAGAGAATTCAGTTAACTTCCCTTTTTTCTCCTTGTAAATCTCGTTGTACTGATGGTTGTGACGAAGCGTCACAATTTCTTTTCCTACCCCACCTCCAAAACACCGCATCAAAACACTGTAAATGCCCACTCCAAGGTCAAACATTGTTTACTTTTCCGTACCTCATCACTTTGTGTGCATCTCTTTATGGGGAAATATATTGGCAATGGCCATCCGATTTTTATATGCAAAGTTGTCAATGACCTGATACAGCTCACATTTAGTTTTAGTAGAAAAATCAATGAATAGAGGTGGTTTATTCACCTTAATTCGGAAAAGGATTTACATAGGATTCTCATTGTTGTGGCTTTTTGAGCCAAACAAATAAGAATTTACCCATCACTTTTTCTCCTCCCCCGCGAAAGATATTCTTTCCTTTTTTTACTTTGATAGTCTCCTTATAGGAAATTACATTGTTGCGGCTTTTGGAGCCGAGCGTGTGAATTCTCCTTGCCGTTTAGTCTTCATAAAGCAGATCAAAGTGTTGCGGCTTTTGGAGCCGAGCGTTCGGATTTTCTTTATCGATAGACATTATCCATCTGTGAAGGGAAATTTTCGTCACCGTACGCAACCGCAGACCTTTTCTACGAAGTCCGCCGTCGCTGACAGAGTGTTTTGTCTCTAAGTAAACTCATGCACTTTCTACGAAGTCCTCTAACGCCGATAAATTGCTCTGCCGTTTGATACTACGCAGGCACTTCCTACATAGTCCGCCACCACCGATAAATTGTTCTGCTTTCCACGCAACGCTGACCCTTGCTACGACATCCACTACCGCCGCCGCCGATAGAGTGCCCTGCCTAACGCAGAACCAGATAGAAGTTCACCGACACCAAACAGAGGAAATAGCTGCCGTGGTATACAATCATATACCTAGAGAAACCATCGCCACTACGCCAGTGAAGATCGATACCAGCCATTCCGTGGACCAAGCCCAGACACAAACCGTATATAAGACATCGTTACAACTTGCTTTCTGTGAAAACTAAAAATAAAATTTGTTAAAATTGTAAACCTGATCTTGAGACTAGACATTAAAATAAAATTAGACTTAATTGAAATTAAACCGACCGTTTCCTCGTATTCATTTTGGGGAAGTTGGACCGCAGAAGCCCAAGTCTTACGAAGCTTCCTTGGGTAGACCCTGGACATCCTGAGTCATACCCCAGCCTCGCAAAAGAAGCATCACATGGTTAAAGACAGATCTTGTTCTCTTCTTCGTCGGCATTTGTCGTGCTATTTGTTTGGCTGTATTTGCCTGTCTGCATTTACCCTCAAAACATAGGATTCTTTTTGGAGGTCAAGTGGAACCCGATGACTTATTCGCGTTGCTGTCGCTAGTCATAATGCTTAATGCTGGTGGAATGCAAAGACATTTTGCGATAGTAGAGGGTGTTTTTTCTTAGACGTGTGGCTTTTAATAAGAAATAAAACCCACAGGTATAATTAAATGTAATGGCAAAGAACTTAGCTTGTTTTTATAATCGACGGTTTGTCATTATGTTTCAAAAATTACTTCGAGCAAGGAATTAAATCCTCACAGGAAACAGGCTTAAAGGCAACTTCACATAACCCCACAAAAACAGTCAAGAGGCGTTAGACCGCCCAAGGGCGGCCGTGGTGCAGTGGTAGAGTGTTCAGTAGGTAGGCCGGATGCGTGGGTTCGAATCCCGCTCTGGGCATCTACTTTTCTTTCAGCCTCCTAGTTTCGCCGCCCTTGAGGTTATATGTGAAATAACAAACACCTTATTTCCACTACTGCAACACAGAAAAAAGGGAAGGCTGCTACCCTGGTAGTACAATGGACCGGTAATTAAGTCTGAGTTCTCCAGGTTAGCATATAAGCCTATTCTTTTTAATAAAAAAAAAAAAAAAAAAGTTAGACCGCCCGATCTTGGAGGTAACTCACAGGTTTAAGAATCGAAATTATGTATAAATAGACGTCAACAGCGATCTCGTTTCGAGATAATAATATCACTCGCAATGCGCCCAGTCATGAATTCTTCCACGATGAAATATAAATCAAGTGACAGCTGCCAAAAGGACAAACTAGGAAAAAAGTAGGAGGAGACCCGTGCTCAGTGGTAAGTGAGCACAATTAGTTTTTTTTTAAATGGAACCCGTGGCGTGATGGTTAGCTTGTCTGCTGCTGGTTGACCCAAATGTTCGTGGCTCAAATTCCACAGCGGCAAAAATGTTTTCGCGAAGAATTGGCAAGTCCTCTGTTGGTAAAATGTTTGCCATGAAAAGGATTTTCCCGATTAGCAGTTTGGAATCGGCTGAAAATTGTAGGTCCCCTCCATTCGCTCACAAGGCATGGTTGTAAGAAATGCGCTAGGCCTTGGAGCTTCGGCTCCTCTTACTGTTGCGCCCCTCTGTTTGTTTTATTTTATTTGTAATTCAATTTCACAAAAAGAAGCAACATCATATTGAACTTCGCAGAAATCTAAAAAAACGCCTGCGATATTTTGAAATTTGAATTCGGACTAAATTATGTCTTTGTTTACTTTAGATTAACTTATTTATTTTTAATGTACTCAACGTTATGCAAATAATTTTCTCTTTTTTTAACGAACCATGTATTTCCGGTAGAATAAATTATGGTCTTTTATGGTTTTATTGTGCGTTAAAGATTAAAAAAAAAAAAATTAAGTAAATACATCAAAAGACAGCACTCCTATTTTAAAGTAAACAAAATACATTTCATCTTCTATCCTTCTGAACTAAAAGTATGTGTGCGCTTGAATTATTTATTAGAAGTCTGTGTGTGCCTAGTGATGTAGTCATTTTTTCAAAGCACTTTCTGTGATAAAATAAAAAAAAAAAATATTTGCTTATTTTTATAGCAAGAAGTGCGCCATAGTCAGCGACGTCCCTTTCATCATTTATTCAATGTTCTTATTTTTTGAGTAATGAAGACTTGGCCTTTTTTAAGATTTTCCTTTACAGTTGGGCTCTGTGAAGAGCCAGAATAAGGAGCTGTATTTAAAAATTGGAAAATTTTAAAAGGGAAATCTTTTCGCGATTCTGCCTTTGATGTTGCAGAACGACAACCACTACCGCCATGGTGGCAGGTTTTCTTTGACTTTTAGTCATCATAGATCTCACGAATAATTAATTTGGGTAAATAGGTATTTACTTGCGGCTGATTAGCTTAGACAAAAATTACTTCAATTGAAAGGGAAATGGTTTTCAAACCCGATACCCCACAATCTTTGGTGTCTTTTCTAGGTATGAAAACAAAAACAAAGTATCACTTGACTTTTCAATTGGAGTAACAATTTGATTTACTCTGATTTTCGTACGAAATTTTAAGTTAAAAGCTATAATGGAAAAATATTTACAAGATGTGAGCAAATTGGGAGCAGATTCGCACCATAAGCGTTACGCACTGATAAACAAGAAAATATTCTCTTAGTTGGAACATTTTTTGGTTTGAAATTTAATTTTCAACGTAATTTTGTATTTGAGCAGATATCAACCAAGCCAATCAGACCAAAGTGATCTTAAGATTATTATGGTCAATACCAACGCTCGACAATTGCTGTCTTTTTACAATCAACCATGCGGAGTTTCACTGTCTTGGGTGTCCCAGTTTTGTTGGAACGAATTTCTTTGTCGAAAGTGTTTAAAAAGAGAGCGATATAAAAAGTCAATTTCTCGTTTCGTGATCACCAGTAAAGTTTGCATTACTATAGCAAGAAAAACGGGATTTGGATCGGAAATCCGAAAAAAAGCTTGCCTGTTTGCAGAACATCTTGCGAATGTTCTTAAGCCATTCCGAGCAAAAACATCTGAAAACAGCTTACAGTTTATTGATAAAGTCGATGAAGTTGACATAGATACCAATTGTCACACTAAAAGAAATAAAAAGTATGTGTCGAAATCAACTATCGAACAAAAAATCACCTGGGTACGATCTAATAACTGCTAAAGTTATGAAAGAAATTCCATCAAAAGCCTTCATAAAACTCCAATACATAATAAATGCATGCCTAAAGACCCAATATGTCCCATATCATTGGAAAATTGCTGAAGTAATTGTTATACCAAAGCAAGGTAAGCCACCAACAGAAGTGACGTCTTACAGACCAATATCGCTTATTCCAATAATGGCAAAAGTATTTGAAAAATTGCTACTGAAAAGACTAAGCAAAGTCATAGAAGAAAGAAATCTAGTCCCAAATCATCAGTTTGGATTTAGAAATAAACATTCCACCATAGACCAAGTTCATAGACTCAAAGAGTGTTCTGTACGAAGTAAGACGTGTTTAAGTCTGCTCTTCAAATAAAGAATAAACTGTGGTGAAAAAAGGAAATCGTGAACGTTTGTTTGGTTTAAAACCTTAAAACAGGAAGCGGTTGCCTGATAGAAACTATTTTTTCATTAAATTATTATCGAGTCTAATGAAATTAAAGAAAAATAAATATAAAAAGAAGTAAGAAATTTGTGTAAAATTTGTGCCGTTGCCAATACACGAAGGTGTTGGTAAACATGGAGTGCTGTGTTTGTACGAAAGCCAGCAGGCAAACAGAGATGGTGTTGTGTCATGGTGGTTGTTTAAATGCATTTCATACTAAATGTATTGGACTAGCGGGGTATGATACGGCTACAATTAAAAAAACAAACTATGTTGTTATTATGTGTGATAAGTGCAGAGAAAGATTTTTATCAGTGCAATATTCGATAGAAAAGGATGTGAAAGAAATAAAAGATAACTTAAATAAATTAAGTGATCAAATGAAGAAAATGATGGAAAAAAATGAAAAGTGTAATTTACCTAATGAAAAAAAAGTTATTTCTGAAATCAAAAAAGCAATTGGTAGTAGTATGAGTGAGAAAACACCGTATGCAAATGCTCTCAAAACAAGTGCAACAGTGATAGTTGAGCCGAAAAAAAATCAAAGTGCAGATTTAACGAAAAATGATATTAAATCGAAAGTAAATCCCTCAAAGTGTGGAGCACAGGTTTCGGGAATAAAAAAACTTAGTAGTGGAGCTGTAATAGTGGCATGCACAGATGATAAATCAGTAGAGAAGCTCAAAGTAAATATAGAGCAAAACATGGGAAAAAATTATAATGTGAATGTGTTGGAAAAAAGAAAGCCTCGAATAAAAATAATAAACATGACAGAGCATATGGAAAACAGTGATGTTATAAAGTGTCTCAAAGAGCAAAATGAAATCTTGCAGTGTTCACAGATGGAGGTAAAAGTTATGTGGAAGAATAAATCAAGGTGGCAGGATTCTTTTAATGCAGTAATTGAATTAGATGTTGAAAGTTACAACAAAGTTATGCAAATTGGCAAGCTCAGTGTTGGTTGGGATCAGTGCGTTGTTGTAGATGGCCTGCATATTAAAAGATGTTACAAGTGTTTAGGATTTAACCACACTAGCCAAAAGTGCACAACTGAGAATAGAGTGTGTTTTAAATGTGGAGATTCACATATTGGATCTGAGTGTCAAACGGAAAGTCTAAAATGTGTTAATTGTGTAAAAGCTAACAGTGAACTTAAGTTGAATTTTAATGTGAATCACCATGCATTTGACAAAGAATGTGAGGTCTATAAAAGAAAGATAAGCGTAGAAAGAAAGAAACAATGGTAGCAACTAAATCAAATTAAAAAAAAAGAAACCCTTATTTTATATTTAAATATACAGAGCTTATTAGCAAACAAAAGTGAAGTGGAATTTTTAATATATAAAAACGACCCTGATATTTTATTACTCTCTGAGACCTGTATTACTGATAATATAGAAGACTGTGAAACAAAAATAAATAATTATGTGCACATCACCTGTACATCAAATTCAAGGCACACTGGTGGCGTGAGTATGTATTTAAGAGATAGTATAGAATATTCAGTAAAAAATATTAGTAAATTTTATTATGTGGCATGGTTTCTTAAAGTTAACATAAAAATACAAAATGAAAAATGGTCAATTGGTCTTGTATATAGGTCACCAAGTGCAAGTGTAAATGATTTTCTTGACATTTATAGAAACTGGTACTTACAATGTTTCGAAAAAGAAAAAAATGTTATTATCACTGGTGATTTCAACATAGACTTCCTTACTGAAGATAATAATAAATCAAAGATGGAAGACGCTTTAACTGATGAAGGGCTTGTGCAATTGGTAAAAGAGCCGACAAGAATTACACAGAGTTCAAAAACGCTAATAGATTATGTGATTACTGAAATAAACGTGTGCAATAGAGTAAATGTAAAAATTGACTGTGAGAATAAAATATCGGACCACGAGACAATAAAAATTCAAATAAATAACATAAGTAAGATAAGACCCGTTACAAAAACATATCGTGTATTAAAATACTCAAAATTAGCTTTAGACAGTGTTTTAGAAGAAGTTAGATTTTCTGATTTATTTTTTATTGAAAATACTGAAGAACTTTTTAAAATGTTTGATTATAAGATAAAGTGCTGCGTTGATGCGATGACGGTTGAAAAAACTATGAGGACAAATAAAGAATGTAAATGGTTTACGACAGAACTACAAACTTTAAAAATGGAAAAAGTAAGAGCCTATCGAAGAGCTACCTTGAATGCCAACGATGATGACTGGACAACATACAAAAATATATGCAAAAAATACAAAGAAGGAATTAAATCCGCAAAAAATAATTATATTAGTGAGCAAATAGAAAGTAAAGCAGGCGACCAAAAAGGAATTTGGAAAATGCTAAAAAACTTTATATTACAGAGCTGTGATCAAAACGCATGTCCAAGTGTTCAATTTGGCCAGGAGAAAATCAGAGACCAAGTGCAAATAGCTAATAAGTTTAATAATTATTTTGTAAAAAGTGTCTGTGATATAAATCAAACTATTCCTTTTGTGCAATACGAACCACCTGTGATAAGTATAACTACTAGATTTAAATTCAATTTTTGTGATGAGCGACTAGTCTGTGATATAATTAAAAAGTGCAATAATAAAAAAGACGTTTATGGATTTAACAGAGACATTATATATAACTCCATCGAAACCATTGGCCCAGTGCTTATGAAAGTAATAAATTCGTCGTTGTTATATGGTATTTTTCCTAAAGGGTGGAAGGAATCTACGGTAGTACCAGTTGAAAAAGTTAAGGGTACTGTAAACAGTGAAAACTTTCGTCCTATCAATATGTTGCCAATGTTTGAAAAAGTGTTAGAAAGAGTAGTTAGTGAACAACTTAATAAATATATTGAAGTTAACTGTTTACTTGTTGAAGAACAATCAGGGTTCAGGAGTGACCATTCTTGTGAAACAGCTCTTAATTCACTAATATATGAATGGAAAATAAGCATGGACAAAGGCAAAAAAATTATAGCTGTTTTTCTTGACTTCAAACGGGCTTTCGAAACTATAGACCGCGAGATACTTTTATCAAAGTTAGAGTTATATGAATAAAAGGAACTGAATTAAAATGGTTTCAATCTTACCTTAGTGACAGAAGCCAAAGAACTAGATTCGGTGACAAAATCTCAGAACCTGTGAACGTAAACTTGGGGGTTCCACAAGGCTCGGTATTAGGAGTCGTCTTGTTTTTATTATATATTAACGATATAAATACTGTATTGAAAAACTGTAAAGTTGTATTATTTGCTGATGATACTTTGATTTATATAACCGGCAGTGATGTTGATGATATGTGTGCAAAAATTAACTCAGACTTAGAAAACATTAATATATGGCTAAGAGCAAACAAACTGAGTCTCAATGTAAATAAAACGAAGTGTATGAAATTGAAAATAAAAGATCCCATAACAATCAAAATTAATAACTGTCAAATTGAATGTGTTGAAAGCATTAAGTACCTAGGTGTTAAAATAGACAATGATATTAACTTTAAAGACCATGCAAAATACATATGTGCTAAGATTTCAAAAAAAGTGGGATTCCTTAAACGTATACGACCTGTTCTAACAACTGGAAATGCAATCATGCTTTACAATGTCTTAGTGTTTCCTCATTTTTTATATTGTTCGACTGTATTGTACGGATGCCAAATTCAAATTAAACAACGTATGCAACTACTACAGAACAAAGCTATGCGTACTGTTCTGAAGTGCAACCGATACACACCAATACGGCAAATGCTGGAAGCTCTGAAATGGATGAATGTTGATCAAAATATAACGTACAATGCGATGATATTTATATTCAAAATAAAAAATGGAATGATGCCATCATATTTAGAAGAAAATGTTAATATGGTTTCGGAAGTTCAACCATTCAACTTGAGAAACAATCAAAACATCAGACCAATACGATGTAACAGAAGCAGTACGATGAACTCATTGATGTGTGCAGGACTAAACTTCTTCAACAATCTACCAAGTGAAATTAAAACTGAAACAAGATTAATTTGTTTCAAACGAAAACTTAAAGCCTTTTTAATGAGAAATGTATAGACTTGATCTTAAATTATTTATGACCTTGTTAAAAAATGATTGTCAACTGTCAATATTTTGTTTTATATATGAAGTAGCATAAACATGTAAAAGAAATTGTGAAATTGTAAAAGAAATTGTGAAATTGTAAAAACTGTATTTTGTTAAAAAGTTCAACGAACTAATAAACATATTATTATTATTATTATTATTATAGAATAACGGATGCAATTGAAAAAGCATTAGAAGAAAAACAAGTATGTTCGGCTATATTTTTAGATGTTTAGATTACAAGCTGCAAAGGGACCTACCCAGGTAGTAGGGTAGAGTCGGCACCCTTCGACACTTTAACAGAAAATACACAAAATCATAGTTTTTTTTTTTCAAAAACTAATTTTTTTTATTAAATTTATGATTTTATCAACATATTGGCGGAACCTTAGATTTAAAAAAAATGTTTACTATTTTTTTTTTTTTTATTTACAAAAAAAAGTAGAAAAAGGTGCCCCAGCGTGGGGCACCTTCGACATCAATGCACATTCTTTAAAATTAATGCATTATAATATTAGTTTTTTTAAATAGAAGTCATGATATATATGTATAGTTTGCTATAAGAATTCAGTTCAATTTTAAATTATTTTTATTTAAAAAAATAGTTTTAACATAAAATAAATATGTAAATAGATTGGTCGAAGGTGCCCCACTTGATGTTATTTAACTTTTTTCTATTATTTCCCCAAGTAAGATTAATCAAATAAGCTTTAAAAATATAAATAAACACATAGTATTGTATATAAAAAACAACTTCACTGCTAGAAAAAAATAAAAACACGACTACGAAAATCTTAAGAACTTACCCTGAAAGTTATAACACGTGGTCCAAATAAGTGCTTTACATCCAAACTTGGCGGGACTTGAAGCCAGACTGCTGAACTGAAATTTTTGACATATGTTTGGCATGATTAAAGCACATCCACAATTTTTTACAGAATTTTTAAAGGTCTGCACACAGAGATATCTAATAGTGACTCTCAAAGGTGCCCCACTGTAGAAGGGTGCCGTCTCTACCCTACTCCGAAATACTAAAATCTTATACCTCCAACCGGCTCTTCAGAGTATGTACGTTATGATCAAGAATATTCAAAGCTAAGTAAAATACAAGCCGGTGTTCCACAAGGAAGCGTCCTAGGACCTACCCTGTATTTGCTATGTACAAGGGATATTCCAGTAGATAACAACACCATTATGGCTACTTTTGCAGATGAAACTACAATTCTGGCATCCAGTAAGTGCGTCGTCAAGGCTGCTGAGAAATTGCAAAATGCCGTCGACACAGTTAGTGATTGGACCAAAAAATGTAGTATCAAGCTCAATGAAGCTAAATCTGCACATATAAACCTTACAAATAAAAAGTTAAGCTTCGTACAAATATTCATTAACAATCAAGCTGTAACTTACGACAATACGGCCAAATTCCTTGGGATGAATTTGAATGCAAAGCTAAAATGGAAAGAGCATATCAAAAAGAAACGGGAAGAGCTCAACTTGAAATATAGAGAAATGTGCTCGTAACTCGGAAGAAATTCTGACCTATCTGTCGAAAATAAAATAATGCTTTATAAACAAAAACTTATAGACCTGTTTGGACCTATGGAATCCAATTCTTCCAATATCAATCGGGACGTCAAATTTCCAATAGTCTGCTCTGATTGTATCTACTGTTGATTCCCAGGCAGTGAAAAAATATGAGAACTCTTTTGATAATGACATAAGAATTTTAGTTGAAAGCATCGACACAGAAACTGTTTCTCCAGCTTCTCTGAGTTGAGAATTAAGAATTTCTATTTCTTTACATGTGTGACAACTGACAATGTCATCTTGCGGTTCTCTTACAAAACTGTGAAACCGTTGGCTGCAGTGCAAAAAGGTCACTAGCACACTGAAATCGCAATTGCAGGTGATTTCAATGTACACAATTCTCGTTGGCTTCGACATACTAGCCAGACAACACCCGAAGGAGAATATGTTGAGATCTTCGCAGAGTTTAACCAACTAACGCAAATTGTTAATGAGACCACTTGGGTTTCAGATACTGAAGGCCATGCAGCCAACACTCTTGAGCTATTTCTCACTTCTCATCTCGAAAAATAAAGATTTAATAATAAAGAATAATGCAAATCGGACAATTGTGTCATATCGGTAGATTTTTGTAAATCCGTCACGGTAAAGTCCCCAAAAGAACTGTGTGGCAATTCGAGAAAGCAAATTGGGACGGCCTGAATAATTTCTTTCGAAATTTTAATTGGTCATTGTGCTTTCTCGACGGAAACGTTGATGCATCAGCTGATATGATATCCAACGTAATTCTCAACATCATGAGAAATTTTGCTCCTCACAGAACAAAAAGTATCATCCCCAAAGAGAAATCGTGGTTTGATTCAAGCTGTAAAGAGGCGAAAAGAGATAGAGAAAGTAGTTTTCGAAGATTTAAAGATAACCCTACTGTAGAAAACCAAAATTTGTTCAAATGGGCCAGAAATATCTTTAAATACAAAGGGCTAAGTTTTTACATGACCAAAAAGTAAGGCAAAAAATACTATTGTGTCCAAAAGGAAGTAAAAACTTTTGGTCTTTTGTGAAGAACATTAAGAACTCGACTACTTCATCGGCCCTAACGCTCGTCTTCAATGAATCTCCGTATGTCAGCTCCATCGACAAAGCCAATTTGCTGGCAGCTCAATTTGCTGCCAACTCGACACTTCCTTATCGAGCTCAGGTGGAGCCAATATGCTTCCACCTGAGCTCGAGTCTGCAAATTCTTTGATGAAGCAGATATTTTTTCGAACACGCTCGGTTGTGAGAGCCCTCAAAGATCATAATATACATATATAAATCCGCTGGTCCAGATGGTATCCCCATCGTTATTCTGAACAGGTGTTCTTCTACGCTGGCAAAACAACTGCGTAAACTTTTCCATCTTTCCTATTCTGCTGGGATTTTTCCGAGCAGATGGAAAACTGCATTTGTCCATCCAGTACCTAAAAAAGGCGAATCTTCCTCCCTTTCCAATTACCGTCCAATTGCACTAACGTCCCTTCTTTCCAAGGTCATGGAAACGTTGATAAACCTTAAAAATTATGAAATATCTTGAAGAACGAAAACTTATTAATGACCGTCATTACGAATTTCATGGCAAACGTTCCCATTGTGATTTGATGGCTTATCTCACCGAAAAGTGGAACCAATCTTTACATTGTTTTGGAGAAAGTAAGATTATTGCGCTTGATATTTCTAAATCATTTGATAGAGTTTGGCATCTGGCTCTTTTATCGAAAATGCGTGCTTTTGATATCGATGAGTCTCTTCTTCTAGAAACTACCTTTCTGACCGTTCAATACAAGTTGTATTGGATGGCTTCAAGTCTGATACCCACTTCATAAATGCTGGTGTACCCCAGGGCTCTGCTTTGTCTCCGACTCTTTTCCTCATTTTGACAAATGACCCCTTGTCTAAAACTTCTAATCCTCTCAACTGTTTTGCTGACGATTCGACCCTCAGCTTTTCATATTCGTTTCCAAATTCACGTCCCTGCTCTTCGGATGTGGAACTGGAACGGTTGCGTATGATAAGCTTATTGAATTCTGACCTTGACAGCATTGTAACATGGGGTCTTAAGAACCGAGTAGAATCCAATGATTCGAAAACTCAATGCTGTCTCTTGTCGTTGAAGCTTAACATTCCCCCATTGCCATTATCCATGAATGGTACCTGTATCGAAGAAACCGAAAAGCTGTCAGTACTTGGTATTTGAGTAAACGACGATCTTCGTTGGAATGACCACATATTTGAAGTCGCCAAAAACGCCGCTAAATGCTTATGCTTCTTGAGACGACGCAGGAAGTTCTTCACCCCTTCTGATCTGGCTACAATTTATAAGGCATTCATACGCCCAAAGCTGGAGTATAGCTCCCATATCTGGTCAGGTGCTTCTCAAACATTCTTGCGCCTACTTGATAGGGTACAAAACAGAGCGTTAAAATTGATAGGTGATAGTTCAATCGTAGAATCGATTGAATCTCTTTTATCGTTTTTTTCACAAGCAATGCTCTAGTGAAGTAGCCAGTTACATTCCTCAACTGAAACAATTTAGCCGCAACACCCACCTCGCTAGGAATGTTCATCAGTTTTACCTTGAGCCCAACTTCGGACGTACAGTCAAGTATAGAGATTCGTATTTCAGTCGCACCACCCGTATGTGGAAAGTTTTACCTGTCTTTGTGTTTCCCCTGCATTACGATTTACAAAGATTCAAAAGCAACGTATATCGGTATCTCCTTTCAAATCCTCTCCTATTTTCGTAAATGCTCGCACTGTGTTTTTATAACATTATAAGGGTAGTCTTATCTCATGCTCCATCGTATGAGCAAAAAAAACAATAACTTAATAAAAAAAACCTTGTAGTATCTTTCGAAACCGAATAATTCATTTCTTTCTGACGAAATAAATTCTTTCGAAAATACAATTTCTTTGCTTTTTAGTTAAAATCGATTTTAAACCGATACTTGGTTATACTGGGCCCATAACTGTTGAGTTGAAAAAAAAAGAAACAAACCAGACTATTTGTAGTCTATGCAATAACTGACCGATTTATTGTGTAGAAAAAGTCTAACAGTTCAGTAATGATTACAAATCTTCATAGAGAGTGTTATGTATTTCCTCGGAAGAGTATTTGTAAGCTAAGTCAAGAGTCCAAACATTTTCAATAATATGAACCTTTTCTGCAAGTGACAAAAACATTAACTTGATTTCAAAGCTTAAAAACTATAAATTGAAAACAAAATGAGATTTAATTATTGACCAATGCCCAGAGTGAAGATCCAACACTCTTATTGGCGGCTTCAGCCTCCCAGCGAATATTGGTTCTGCAATGAAAATTAAAAGGCTTTTTATCATATTTCATGATCATAACTGCAGGTCCTTTACAAACAGTTCTTAATCCCAATTATCCAGCTTGACAGCGAGTTGTTGTCGATTTTATTTGATTTTCGATAATTATTCGAACAATTTAACCTCCCATGGGATAGGTTTATAGTAATTTTCACACGAATTAACGATGTAACTTCCGTACTGTCAGTGGCGCAATGAATTCAGTGTTTCCTATTACAAGTTTTCGTTCGGCTGAGGGTAGGCTTCGTCGTTAGCGAGTGTATTGCAAAAACATATGCCCTCGTCCCTAACCCGACCTTACAATATTCATACCAACGTTTCACTACTCTCACTATAGTAGGTATATGCAAAAGCAAAGTGCTCATTATCGAAAGGACATGGTTAGTGGCTGATAATAACAGAATTTATAGCGTCTGGTCCAGGCGTTTCGGATGGTAATTTATGTCATAGTTTGACCCACTGAATTATGGTGACTAAAGTTGTGCTCTATTGGAGTTTTTTTATGCTTGGATGTGTGTTATTCTTTATATAGCGTGTGTGTGTGTTTACTTGTATTTGTGTGTTCGAGCGTGCTAATGACAACAGAAATAGCATCAAATAAGGGATGGAATGTGTCAGACTGACCAATAAATTTATGATTTTACATGCAATTAAATAAAATAAATTAATTTATCAATGGCTGATGATGGTTACACGCAGTCAAATTTGTGTCGGAAAGACATAAATTGTTTTTCTCATTTTCTGGTATATTAAGAAGATATGCAATTATTTTTGAGCAAAACTATCAAGGCAAATGAGGTTGTGTAATTAATTATACATTTATTCAAATATTGTTTTTTTCTTGTGGTTTCTGTGTGCGACTTTATGCGGATGGCACCAACCCTCGGAAATCGTGGAAGGGGAAGGTTTTGTCGTAGGTGGCGCAATCTAGTGTAAGAAAGCATCAACTGACTTTGAGTGCAAAACTGGAGACAGATCGCCGGAAACCGAAATAATTTGTGAAAGATGTTGGTTGAGGCCCAGCCTCAACTTGAAATGTAATGTAGGGGAGAGTGGGGCAAGAAGGACCTCGGGGCAAAAAGAACCAAACCGATTTTTGCCATGGTTCCTAACTCCATCTTATATTCAATAGCTAGAACTAATAAAAAACCTTCATTCCCAACACATCCCTTAGTTTCACTGAAAAACTGAAGTTAGTTCCGGTTTAAATGATGAAAGTTTAAAAACGGTCCATCTATTAAAAAAACTTCCAATTTGCAAAACCAATCCAAGGCAACCAGTTGATAGTTGCAAACATTCTGATAATTTTAAGTTTTAAGTGATCGTTAGTGCTTATTTTAACAGCTGGATAGAAAGGTAAATAAATAATATTAAGGAAAATAAAAAGATTTTTTCTAAAAAACTCCTTATGGGGCAAATGAAACCAGTACGTAATGGGGCAAAAAGGACTGGTAGTCCGTTTTGCCCCACTTCGTACTGGTTCCACTTTCAAAGGAAAACAACAACCGAAGACAAGTATGTTTTGCTCAATGACCCTCACGAGGATGTTTTTCACAACTTATTTTATGTACTACCTACCTATTTAGGTACTTCAGTCTTCAGTTAAAATTGAACATTTGTATCTTTGGAGATGGTTCGGACATACGTTCGAAAAACGACTAGGGGTGCTAGAAAAACGACTAGGGGTGCTAGTTGGACCAAAGAGGAATTGAAGAAAGCTATGGCAGCAGTTAAAAAAAATTTTAAGGCAACATCCTTCAAGAGTTGTCTCACAATTTCAAATACCCGGTTTATTTGGAAAAGCATAACTTAAGGCAGCAGTTCCAAATAATGCTATAAATGGTTTCATTAAAACTGGACTCTATCCTGTTGACCCAAACTTTTTTCAGAAGACGATTATATTCCTGCTGAGACAACAAATGTAGAACTTCCGCATCACTTGTAGGCGAATCATCCGTTGAGTTTTCAAACGCTTCGGATATAGCTGCTACAGAACTTCCTCAAGTTGCGATTCTCAACGAGAAAGCAAATGAAACACCAATCTTATCTTCATTTTCGTGGAAAGCAGTATCACAGGTCCATGAACTTCCTAAGGTTTCTTCAAGTCCCACTATAGCTAGAAAAGGCAGGAAAAAAGGAAAAACAGCAATACTGACATCCAGCCCATACAAAAATGTTAAAAGAAATCAGTGGTTCGTTTTGCCCCGTTTAAAGGTCCTTTTTGCCCCACTAGTGGGGCAAGACGGACTTTCGATATAAGTTTGTAAAATTGTGTATATCTCAATATACAACTGTTCAACTATTCTGATTGTCTACTATGATGAAGTTCAAAGGTTGGACTATTATTTCAGAAAAAATTTGCTTCCATTTTAGGACTAGAAAAAAAATTAGGAGTGTCTAAAGCTTAAGTGGTCCTTCTTGCCCCACTCTCCCCTACCTCTATTCGCACTTGATAAGGTTCTTACCTCTTAGTCCAGTCATTTAAGTCAAAATAAAGCAAGAATCTCGGAATTTGAGATACCCAGCTGAAAATTTGTATGAACTTCTATTTTGACACTCTAAAAGTTGTCTCAAAACCAACATACTGTAGGGTGTCAGCGTCCATTAAAAACCAAAGGTCAAAGCTCACAAAAATCCTTTATTGGTATATATCTCGTTTACTATGGGTTTTTTGCTATTTGTGTCAATTACAATATTGTAGAAGATTAAATTCTCTACAAATTTCGCCTCAACAGTTTTTTTATAAGTTGAGCCGTTTTTGAGATAGAGACCAGAATGCGCAAGGTTAAAGCATAATTTAAGGTCATCCGGTAGCCCCGGTCGGAAACCAGCCATATAAAAATTCTAAACTATTGTGAAAGCTCATAAAATAAGAAATTTAATAATGTCATCAATATTTATTCATCATACTTTATAATGTACTGTATATATACTGGTATACTGTATATGTATGTATAAATTTTTTATAAGTAATGTTTTTATTAAAACTCAAACTATATTCTTCTTCTTCTTCTTCTGCTTCTTCATCGTCATCTTCCGGCTGCTGTAGAGATTGCAATTCTTCTTCTTCTTCATACACCATTTGTGTATGGGTCTTCAACGATTTCGAAGTCAAATGTTTCATCTTCAATGTTGTCGCTTAGATATGGTGAAGCATTGAGACAAGCTTGCCTATTACACTGGCCACAAGCAAAAGTGCACTGCAACCCTGATTTCCTCCATTTACATCGCGAACCACAACCAACCTTGCCGTTACAGAAAATCGTAATAAGCAATTCCTATGGAGCAGGTTTTGGAAGTGTCGTAATTGGTTCAAGGAATCTGTTAAGCACTGTTCAACCCCACTCCTGGGGTTCCAAATCATACCCTAAACTAGTATGTACTTGATAAAAAACACGACTAAGATGTTGATGAGCTGTTGCACTTGTTGGCGGAATATTTGATAACTGTACAGGTTTATTAAATTTGGTAGACTTAACGTACTGTGTATAACAAAAATGATCGATATTTGCCACAGATGTAGGAGCATTATAGACTGCCAACAACGTTTGAATTCTATTTTCAAATAATTTTTGAATCGGACAGTTTTTTTCTTGAAATGCTGCAGCAACTTCATCCAAATTCGGTGGTTTCTCCAATGCTTTTAAAAAAGTTTTTTTTCCCTTTTTTAAAAAGCGCAGAAGTCGTGTCACAGCCACTTAATGCGGCTTCGGCCAAATTCTGCTAAGAAAACTACAATCGGCTAGGCCTTCGGCTTCGGCCGAAATAAGTCGAAGCTTTGGCCGAAGCCGAAAGTTCAGTTTTTGGCTATCGTTGTCGTGGTAGGCGCTGAAAAAAAAGTTCATTTTCGTTTTTCGTAAAATTATGCTCTAACCTTGCGCATTCTGGTCTCTATCTTGAAAACGGTTCAACGTATAAAAAAACAGTTGAAGCCAAAGCTGTAGAGAATTTAATCTTCTACAATATTGTAATTGACACAAATAGCAAAAAACCCATAGTAAACGAGATATATATGTGGTACCCGTGGCCTGATGGTTAGCATGTCCACCTGCTAACCCAGAGGTTCGAGGTTCGAATCCCAGCAGAGGCAAAATGAAAAAATTGTTTTTCCACGGGTATCGCCTTTCGCGAGGAATTGGCAAGTCCTCCGTTAGTAAACTCATTGCCATGAAAAGCGCATTCTCAATTAGCCGTTCGGAACCGGCGAAAAATTGTAGGTCCCCTCCATTCCCTCACAAGGCATGGTTGTGAGAAATGCGCTAGGCCCAGGGGCTCCACGCTCTGTTGCGCCACCCTATTTATTTTTTTTTTTTTAAACGAGATATATGCCAATAAAGGATTTTTGTGACTTTTGACCTTTGGTTTTTAATGGACGCTGACACCCTACAGTATGTTGGTTTTGAGACAACTTTTAGGGTGTCAAAATAGAAGTTCATACAAATTTACAGCTGGGTATCTCAAATTCCGAGGTGAACTTACTATAATGACTGTACTATAAACTCTGTACAGTAAAGAGGACTAAGATCATCGAAGTCTTTTAAGAGAGGGACATGATTTTTCAAGAAATGGTTTTATTCCTCGTTTTCCTTTTTTGCTGCCCAAAGAAGCAACGATTTGCAAAAGTAGTTTTCCGTTTGTTTATTAAACAGACTTTGGCATGACATGGTCTCCATTCTTTCAATCTTTCATACGTCAATGACCTAGAAACCTAGGCAATCTTATAATGATACTTAGTTTCTCTTCTTGTGGAATCGGAGTAGTGCATTGCAAAAGCTGTGTCGGAAAAATGAGTAGATTAATGATTCTGATGCTTTTTTTTTTTTTGAAAAAGGGGGATGAAAAACGTTTGAGCTTTTTTTTTGGGGTATGACCTATCGCGAGGAACTGACAGGTCTTCCGTTAGTAAATTGATTGTCATGAAAGGGCTTTTCTCGATTAGCCGTTCGGAATTCGCAGATGATTGTAGTACCCATCCATTCCCTCCCAAGGAATAGTTGTGAGAAAAGCTATATGCGCCAGGGTTCCACTCTCAGTTGTGCTTCCCAATGTAATACATACTATGACTATGTCTAGAACGATTTTCACTAATTGAATTTTTTCATGAATATTATGTCAGTAATTGAACAAAAGTTCTGTCTAGCTTTGTTATGTTTCCTGAAGTTATGTAACGATGAGAACACTTTGCAAGTTTTTCAATTAAGTCTAAAGATAATGAATAACAATTGTAGGGCTTGAGTATTTGAAACTAACTTACTAATGAGCCCTAAGGGAATTACGTAGCGCAATACTGTGCGTTACGTGGGCAGGAAGGAATATATTTGAATAAAATAACACATTATATAGCATTTTTTTTGATGATTAAAAAACTGAAATCTCCAAAGTTAGCAACAGTGGCGTAGCGTGGGGGAGGCGGTAGGGGTGGCCAGCCCCGGACGTCAGTTTTTTGGGGGCGGCAAAAATTTAACAATAAATAAATAAAAATAAATAGGGTGGCGCAACAGAGCGAGGAGCCCCTGGGCCTAGCGCATTTCCCGCGACCATGTCTTGTGAGGGAATGGAAGGGACCAACAATTTTCAGCCGGTTCCGAACGGCAACAATAAATAAAATTTATAAGTAATAAAAATATTTTGCTAATATTTGAACTATTTCATATTTTTATCGCTACTTCAAATTTGGACCGATGGAAAAGAGCACGGCAAGGAATTTTCCATTACTGTCACGATTTCGGGGAATTACTTTTCTTTGAATAATATTCTGTAGCTTCAGCCTACAGAGTCTATACTGGCTTGTGGGAATTCCACGTTTATGACTATAACAATCAGCGAGAATGACTTCTATTATATGTAATTCACATATTGAGTTTGTTTAAGTCTAAAACAATCTTTGTAGGTACTAATAATTAACTTGTTTCTTAGCCTAAACAATTGTTTCCTCAACATTATCAGCCGTTGGCTACAGAGCTACATTGCTCATCATTCGTAAAACCAAGTTTGTTGAAGCGGATTCAGTAACCTTTTTCGGCGTTCTTGAGTACATTGCATTTCTCTTTTTTCCTCAACGACACATAGTTGGGAAGTTCAGGCCCCGTGCAGTGTCGGGTTAGAATAGCACTGCAGCGCCTCCCCGCTTTTCGTAAAAGGCGACTAAAGGAACAATCATATCTAGACGACTAACATCAAAGTGAGTCTAGCGACACACATACCACCTAAAAACTCTCCCCAAGTATGCATGCAGACCCCGGGGTTTACACGACTGGAGATCACCGGTGTAGTAAAAGGGAAATCAAACTCATTAAATGGAGCATGCATGTGTCGAAAAGGATGAAAGAAAATTTTTGAAAAATTTTGAGCATTATGGAAGTACTTGCGAACATAAGAAGCACTACCCCGCCAGGCAGTTCCATTGCTATGCATGGAGCTGATCCTGGACCGAGCAGCAATGTTCGGGTCAGAGCTATACGGATTCCGGGGGCTAGCAAAGTAATGCGACGAGTTGGACGAAAATTTAGAGTCGCGAGTTGGAACGTTGGAAGTATGACTGGAAGAAGTCTCGAACTCGAAGAGATGATGAGAAGGAGGCGAGTGGACATCTTGTGTGTTCAGGAAACGAAATGGCGAAACACAGCAAACAAATCCCGTTTCTTGGATGCAAAGACCAAGGCTTACAAGATGTTCTACTATGGAACAGAACAAGGTAGGAACGGAGTCGGTATCATCCTTGACCAAAGTTTATGTAACAGCGTGTTGACCATTTTGAAGTCCAGTGACCGTTTGATGTCTCTTAAAATGGTGATGGAAGGAAAGGTCTGGAATATAATCAGTGCATATGCTCCCCAAATAGGGTGTGAGCAGGAGGAAAAAGATGCATTCTGGCTTGATTTTCATAACCTACTTAAGAACATCCCAAAAGAAGAGTATTTGTTTGTTGGAGGAGATTTGAATGGACATGTCGGGAAGACAAACGAGGACTATGAAGACTGCCATGGAGGTTTGGGATTCGGCACCAGGAACACTCCTGGTGAAGATATTCTAAATATGTGCAAGTCATACGGTCTAATCGTACTAAATACCATGTTCATCAAACAAGACCGACACCTTATCACTTACAGCAGTGGAGGAAATGAAACCCAGATTGATTACCATTTGGTAACCAATTACATGAAATCTCGGGTGAAAGACTGCAAAGTGATACTAGGAGAAGCTGCCGCTCAACAACACCGTCTTCTTTTGACAGAATTTTTTACGGATGCGGTGAAGGAAGTCAAACAAACAAAGGCTCCTGGGAGAATCAAGTGGTACAATCTGGAGAAAACCAAAGGACAGCAATTCATTTCGTATATGCAAAGTCAGCTGTGTAATACCATCGACGCAGTTTCAAATGCAATCACGGCACAAAATATGTGGGATCGCCTACAACGAACCTGCTTAGAGAGAGCCAAATCACTGTTAGGAGTCTCAAAAGGACACCACCAACAAGCTAAAGAAACCTGGTGGTGGGATGATGAAGCTAAAGCAGTGATTAGAAAGAAGAAAGCAGCTTTCCAAGCTTGGTCGAAGTGCCCCTCAAGAAATACAAATGAAAAAGCGCGTTTCAAAATGGAATACAAGAGCTGCAGAAAAGAAGCGAAGAAAAAGTGCGCCCAACTTCAAGCAAAAAGCACGGAGGGCCTGTATCGAGAGCTGGAAGAGATTTCTGCCCCAGCTGCTGAAGCAAATCAGGCAATCCAAGAGCTAAGACAAAGCAACTTGAATAAGGGAGCAACCATTTTCAAAATAGCCGCTCAGAGAAGGAGAAATGCGCAGGAGATTCGTTCGCCGAAGTTCATCAATGATGCTCAAGGAGTGCTACTTGTGGATGACGACAAAATTCTTCACAGGTGGCGACAGTATTGTGATGATCTTTTGAATGAACAGTTTCCTCGGCGCCACTTTCCAACAGCTGCACCTAACTTTACGGAAGTATCCGACGTCACAGTCGAAGAAGTTAGGGAGGCAGTTGAGAACTCCAAAAAAGGCAAAGCGATTGGGCCAGACGAGGTACCATATGAGTTTTGGAAAAATATGGGAGACATCGGGTAAAGATGGCTCACGATTCTCATCTCCAAACTTGTAAGAGGTGACAGTTTGCCTAATCAATGGAGGGAAAGTTTTCTTCTTCCAATGTACAAGGGAAAGGGAGATACCAGAAGCTGTGACAACTATCGTTCGATCAAGTTGATGTCCCACACTATGAAGATCGTTGAGCGGGTTTTGGATAGCCGACTGCGGAAAATAATAAGGCTGTCTGATGACCAATGCGGGTTTGTCGCGGGTAAGTCAACTACAGACGCAATCCAAAGCATAAGGATCTTTATGGAAAAACACCGAGATGCCTTAGAGGATTTGCATATTGTGTTGGTTGACTTCGAAAAAGCATTCGATCGACAACCACGAGATCTGATATGGGTGGCCCTCAGACACCGAGGAGTTCCTGAAGCCTATGTGCGAATAATTATGGACATGTACGAGGGAGCAGTTACAAAAGTGAGATGCCCAGCTGGAGTCACCGAAGAATTCCAAATAACAGTAGGTGTACATCAGGGAAGTGTCTTGAGTCCACTGCTCTTTATTGCTGTTCTGGATTATTTGCTCGAAGGAAAAGTAACGGACAATAAAGTACAACAATTATTCTTTGCTGACGATGGAGCCATCATAAGCGAGGATCCTACATCCCTGCAACGAGCACTTGACGTTTGGATTGATGTTCTGGAAGGAAATGGGTACCGTATTAGCGCTAAAAAGACTGAATACCTGTGCTGCCCTTTTTCTGATCCAGACAAGCCTATTCCAGACATTTATTTGAATGGAAATGTGCTTCCCAAGTGTGAAAAGTTTAAATATCTGGGATCTATGATCAATAGTGAAGCATCTTGTGATGACGACATCAATCATCGAGTAAGCGTAGGGTGGATGAAGTGGCGAGAAAACTCCGCTATCTTCTGTGATCGAAAAATGCCCCCTAAGCTGAAGGGAAGACTCTACACAGCAGTTGTCCGTCCAGTTCTGACATACGGTTCACAATGTTGGACAATGTACAAAAAGTATGAGAGCAAATTGACGGCAGCCGAAATGAAGATGCTTCGGATGACAGCAGGAGTAACAAAGCTTGATCGAATTAGAAGTACTAAGATCCGTGGAAGCCTTCATGTCAAAAGTACCATCTTGGACAAAATTCAGCACGACCGGCTCAGTTGGTATTGTCATGTTCAAAGGAGAGATCCGCAGAACCCCGTCAAAAAGGCAATATCGTACAACGTTTCAACAAACTCGCGACGAAAAAGAAAAGGCAGGCCAAAACACTCCTGGTACAAGCAAATGCAAAAACAGCAGCATTTGGTTGGCCTCAGACATGGAACAATCCAAAACCGGGAGGCTTGCCGACGATTTCTGAGGTCAACGCGGCGTACCCCACAGGCGGATCACTAGTGTGAAGCAGAAAAGTGGGAGAGTTGTGATCGCTTCAAGATCACTACTCGTAACGCCAAAAAATGGAAAAGAAGAAGAAGAAGACACATAGTTGGGAAGTTCTGAGAGCAACTACAGGCAAAAGCTTAAAAAGGGTTCAAGACAGTGACATGGCATCATTACATTCTCGTCACTTTGGAAACACTGACAGAGGCAGGGAAAAGTTTGAACAGTAGAACAGATGCAGGTACCTTACTAGTTTTGATGGAGTAATTTTCCCTTGTTTTTTGGTCCTGTGGCAATCGGTGCTACATAAAGTGAATGATGTACAAAAATATTTAGAAACAAGGAGATTTGACATAAGATTGTGCTCTCAGAAAGTAAATGCTTTGTAAAGGGTTTTCCAATAAGAGTGATATGATTTCTTTTTTGAAAAAACACACTTTTTGTTCAAATATTTTTTATTTAATGTGCAATTCAATCAATACAATTTAGTTTTAAATAAAACGTCGTCCAAATGTCCACCACGTTTTCTTCTGTAGCAACAAATTTGATGAACACAATTTTCGAGCACTTTTTCTACTAAATCAAGTCGTATATCATGAAAGGCACGGTAAATATTGACTTGTAAGGCTTGACGAGAATCTGGTATATTTTGAAAGACCAAAGACTTCAAATAACCCTACAAGATAAAGTCTAATGGTCTTAAATCGCGACTTCTTGGAGGCATTCAATTTCACCATTTCTTGAAATAATCGAATCTCTAATTTTTTTTGCAATAATTGTTGCACTTGCTGTGTGACACGTAGCCCCGACTTGTTGAAAACAAATGTTGTCAAAATCAATTTCTTCCAATTTTGCTCATAAAAAATGGTTATCATCCATCAATATCGCTCTCCATTGACAGTAATGGTGTTACCAGCTTCATTTTGAAAGAAGTGCGGACCGATGATTTCCAGCCCAAAAACCACACCAAACTGTCAGTTTAGGTGAATGTAATGGTTTTTCACAAATGTTTTGTGGATTTTCATCGCCAATTTTGTTTTTTAGCGCACTAGTCAAATAAAAGTAAGTCTCTCCGGAAAAGATTATTTTCTTAAAAAAATTGTTATCGATTTCAAGTTGTTTCAAAGCAAAATCAGAGATTTCACGACGTTCACGACGGTGGTCCAATGGTGAAATGTAAACACTTCTAAATGCAATAAGAAACAAATGAGGGATCATGACACACTACAAACGCCACTGCAAAATCATATCATACCTATTGAAAATCCCTTAAATGATACTGACAGAGAAAAAACAGGAATGGGCAAATGGCGCTGTTGGTAATGCAAAAAATATGTGTGAAGTACTTGGATATTCCATAAAACCTCGGAGGCGCATAACAAGAACACATATTTTTGAAGACTGGACAAGATATGCTAACTTGCCTTGTGATAATGAGCTGAGAAGAAATTCGTGAGCATTTTCAAGAGCTACAGAATTTAACGGATAAGTTTGCTTTTCTTACGCCGGCTATATTATTAGATCTAGATAACACTGAATGCAATCTAGACTACGCATCTGACGAAATTTACGATTAGAAATTCAAGATGGAAAGACTTCGACTGCAGACTGTCGTTGCTTCTACAGGCAACAAAAATAAATTGATTAATGCAAACTCACTTGAATTATTTACAAAAAAAAAAAAAAAGACTTGCGCAACAGAGCGAGGAGCTCCTGGCAGCGCGTTTCTCACAACCATGCCTTGTGAGTGATTGGAGGGGACTTACAATTTTTTGCCGGTTCCGAACGGCTAATCGAGAAAGCGCTTTTCGTGGCAATGGATACTAACGGAGGACTTGCCAATTCCTCGCGAAAGGCGATACCCGTGAAAAAACATTTTTCTCTGTTGGGATTCGAACCACGAACCTCTGGATTAACATGCGGACATGCTATCCATTACACCACTGGAATTATTTAAATATTATTATTAAATCCCAGCTTGAAGATACTCTGCCCAATATTTTAATAATGTTCCGAATATTTTTCACGGTTGCCATAAGCAATGCCAGCTGTGAGAGAAGTTTTTCAAAATTAAAATTTATTTAAGATCGACAATGAGTAGTCGATCGATATTGGACCACATCGGACTGGTAAAAACTTCTTAGTGGAAGGTAATCCTTAGTTATTTGACTTCAAAGTTATCAACATCCCAATATAATATTCAAAAGGGTTTTAATGATATGAAGGTAAACAAATATTCAGAAAGTGACAACCTCCTACATTTTATTAGGATTTGACAAATCTTTAGGAGGTTTTCAAAACTGGTGGGAGGATTCGCCAAACTAAGAGTTTTTATCAAAATGCGCTCTGGGTTTGGATGAAACGCAAAACTTTTTTCAATAAATTCTTATATTTTTTGAAAAAATTAAAAAAAAAAAAGTTAAATAAATGCGGGCTTTTAAAAAACTAAAGAATTGTAATTCCTTCGAGTTTGTATTTCAACGAATGTCGAGACCAAAATGGACAATAAATCGTATTTTTTTTTCTTTTGATCTGGAGGTGCCTGGTAGAATAAGATCTTCAATTGAACAATTCAATTTAAGTTTTTTAAAAGATGCATTTCTGGAGTCATCTAGCCACTATTAGAAAATAAGCCAATGGCTCCAGATATATCCCCTTTCTTGAAAAAAAGATTTGACGTCAGACTGGAGGACTATGACTCCCAGCTGCATTGCCAACTGCAATTATTGTCACTAAAACGCCCTTTTCAGCCGAAGCGGTTCAATAACACAGTTCTCTTACTCTTTTGTGCTATGATATGCAAAAATATTTTGGCGGTTATGATTAAATGTTTTTCTTTTCATAAAAACCAACAGAACTTACTCTTATCGAGTCCATGACCGTTATAATTCCAGTTTCATTGCGGATATAAATATTGCTGGGCTTGAATGAATGCTTCAAAAGAAGACCTAAAAGCTTGCAAAAAAAATCGGTCACAGCAGTTTTTGTAGAAAATTGAAGTCGGGCCAAGCATATATTCTCAGGTTTTCGCAGACTTATTGGTGAAGTGCGTTTCATGAATCCCGATAGTCAAACTTTTTCAGCTGCTTTCTCATTATGCCAGGATTATACGCATTTGATCTTATTTTTTATGGCATATTCGTATACAAAACGCCTTGCCACATTATGTTTCAGTTTTGTTTTTAATCTCCCTCAATGCTTTTTTGAGAGAATCTTTCTCAATAACCCTTTCAGGATGTAATATATATAGAAATATAAATATTTGGGATATTTTCTTTAATAATTATACGAGTATTTATAAACTTATTTTCTACTTACGTATACTTAAACCATGTTGTAGAAAGATTTGACTATTTGTCAAACTATCCTTTTTTCAGATGTCAAATCCTCCTTTTGTCACACGCTTAATTAATATAATAATTCTAATAATTCTAAAAATTTCAATAAAAATATAACATTATAGTAAAGTTCTAGGTCTAATTAAAAATTTATTTTATTTTATCTTGTCGATCGTCAAGTACCTAATCTTAAGTGAAAGGTACCTAAGTTATATCAATTAGTGGTTAAAGTAAAAGAATTTTTGTATATAAACGTGTTTGTAAAACTTAGATAAACTTTTTTTTTAAATCTTACCTGTTTAATGCAAAATAATGATGACTGCTCTCACCGAAAATATCTCTATAATTAATGTATGTAATGTATAACACACATCAAATAAAAATACAAAAATAAAAGCGTGGCAAAATTGTCTTCCGCCCACTGACTATCAATCTTTTTTGTTAATGTTTTACGTGGAATCCTAACTTTTTCGTATTCTCTATCATCGTAATGTCACATTTAACTGTTATCTCAAAATTTTTTTTCTGCACGATTGAAAAACTTGCGATTACCTACATAATGTACAATCGCAAGTAAAAATAAATAAGAGTAGCATTTGTGGTAAATATATGTTTTATTTCTACTACATCCTGTCTTGATACTGAATTTATAAAATAAAATAATTAGCATTTTTGAAAACCGTTTTATTACTTTTTCAGTAAATGCGTATATTGCAACTATTCGGGTCTTCCAAAAAATCATAGCACTTAAATGTGAATTTGATTTATTCCTATCTTTAAACTTTTTTGATTCCGTGAAATTATTTTGAGGTCTGGATATCCGGATACCGAGAAGTATTCGTAGGGTAAAGTCGGGTGATATGGCACCACGGGAGATATGGCACCTTTTCAATATCTCCCACTTAATGACTTCTTTTCAAAACAAAGAGAACAACACATCATTCAGTATTACGTGAGCTCTTGAAATATCCAGTTCGAAATGCAGCAGCCCGTAAGGCACTATATTTACAGCCGTAGAAAAAAAAAGTGAGTGTGTATCTAGCAAAAAGTTTTTTTGTGTATTAGTGAAGTTCGTGGTAATACGAAAGTACTTGACGAAAGGTGTTCATTTAAAAAGAAAAAAAAAGGTATAATTGTGTTCGTTTGTGTTTGCTTACTACTATAGCTCTGCGTGCTTGAGTGCTCATGTTATTTCGAATATAAAAAGGAATATCAAAAAGGTGATATGGCACCTCAGAAGCTTGGGAGATATGGCCCCGGTGCCATTTCCCCCGCTCCTACACTTTATTTTGATTTTTATCGTCGTTTAAATATTATTTTGAAGCTTTGACAAATTTCTTCCAGAAATGCAGACAATTTACAAAAAAAAATTATCTGCAAATCGTGCAAAATGGACGCAAGAGGTGAAGTGCCATTTCACCCGCAAGCGGGTGCCATATCACCCTCCATTTTTTTAAGAGTCATTTTTTTATCTTTTTTATTTTTGCGACAAAAAAAATTTTACTAACTGTGAATTGCAAATGAGTTCCTATTTTTGGTTTATGAATATATTTTATAATAAAACTATTTTGGTTTGAAATAAAAATCTTTTTTAATTTCGAAGTTATAAGAAAAATGAAAAATGGGTGCCATATCCCCCGGCTTTACCCTATACCCGACACCATCTGGATATCCGGATATCCGACACTATTCGGATATCTTATACTATCCGAATAGGTCAGATAATGGATATTGGATCCGGGTACTTTGAAGCACTTGTCAACACTACTCGACAAAACATTTTCTTTTAGGTGAACCTCCTAAAGTTTTGCACTTAAAACCAGTGTAAGTCTCCTAGCACTTAGTTACGGAACCGAAGACGGGTCTCCACCCTTAGACTCGTATTGTAGGAGTCCATTCGATTTGCAATTTCGCAGTGACCGTAGGCTCGTCAAGAGTACCCTCCTAGCGATGCTCATGACGCGATACAACTCATACAAATACCATTGCTGAACGTTTATATCCACATATCGGCTCCACAAAAGTGGCCTAAAGATTCTCGGAGCAGTGGCGTATATAGGGGAAGATCAGGGGTATGTATCCCTTCCCATTGGGATCGATAATTTTTCATAACCAACCATGAACCAAAAAAGTAAAAAAAAAAAACAATGTGAAATCTGGTACCTACTTCCTACGTGAATTAAGTCTTTTTAGTACTCACAGGATTGTACATTCCATACTTTCATTCTACGCGGAAAAAACAAAGTCAACTTCATTTGAAAGAAATTATTATTGTGAATAAAACCTTTTCTCTTAAAATCTCTAAAACAGCAGTTTACCAAACATTACTGTATTAACAATCCAGGTGATGGCTCTTGCAAAGCTTATTGTGGAAAATCTTCAAAATTGTGATCTGAATATTTCTTTTTGATCGGGCAAGGGTACGACGGCGACGGCGAGGGAGCAAGCAATATGTCTTGTCGATACAATGGTGTTCAGGCAATTATTCGCCAACAACTTGCGTCGCATGCTCTGTACGTCCTTGTCAATCCTTGCTTTATCTGTTTCCAGCAAAATAACAGCCATAAGAGTCCGTCTAACAACAATGGAAGCAGTTGACAATTATTTCAATACACCGAAAAGAAAAGATATGTTGTAAAAAACAGTAAGCGAAAGCCAAGAGACTCAACAAAAAATATATTAAAAAGGCTGAATCTGTCGCGATAGATCTCAAAATATCAAGCAATTGAAGATTTTGAGGAGCTATTTTCGTTTGTGTTCGAAACTCTTGGCAAAAGAAGAACATTAGAAAGTGACGCAAGGAAGTTAAAAAACGCTATGGATTTCGAGTATTCGACTAGCTTAAAGGTGATAAGTATGATTTACCAGCTCTAGTTGTCATTAAAAGTGAATTTAGACTTGGTCCAAGCTATGGATCTCGCCAAAGATTTATGGGATCAACTAAAAACTAAACGTACAGAAAATGACTCATTTTTGAAAGTGTTTGAAGAAGCAAAAAACAAATAGCTGAAGTTCTTGGTATTGACGTTAAACGTGAAGCGACAATAGAATCGTTCGAACCCTTCGGTTCCAAGTACAGAAGGTATTTTCTAGAATGGTTTTCGATTCTTTTCAAGGATTCTTCGTCTGAAATAGACAAAGCAGTTTAAAAATTTAATTAAACTGTTGAGTCTTACCAAACATATTTGGCTGCTGGAATTAAAAACTTGGGAGAAACATTTGATCCAAATTCATTAGAAGCGCTCGATAGCTGCCCCGAAGAAAACTTTCTTAACAGATATATTTTATTCAGGATATTAGCTACACTGCCCGTTTCAACCTCAACTCCCGAAAGTATTTTCTCCTATTTAAAGTTACTCTCTTTAACAAAACAGCACAAAGAAGCATGACCAACGAAGTGAGATTCTTAAAAATATGTCTCTTTAATAACAGTGTGGTAAGATTTGGATGTTTTCTTATTTGCAAGATCGTTTGATTGGTTTGGCTGCTCTAGCAAAATACTTATA
This sequence comes from Melanostoma mellinum, assembly GCA_914767635.1. Classification (NCBI taxonomy): domain Eukaryota; kingdom Metazoa; phylum Arthropoda; class Insecta; order Diptera; family Syrphidae; genus Melanostoma; species Melanostoma mellinum. The sequence continues at coordinate 71,198,519 of OU612058.1, read as the reverse complement.
ACAGCAGAAGAGGTTATATGTGTTCTATCTAAAAAGGACAGAAATAAAAAGGATTTTATTCTATGATATATTTTTTTAAATTAATATTATTCACCTATTACATCAATATTTATTCTAATTCAATGAAGTCTTGTTATTTGTTTCTGTTTTGTCTAGTTATTAAGACTTAAAAAAAAAAATCAGCGAACTAGGACTATTCCCCTTATAGCGAAAAGCTATCTACGCCACTCGCTCGGAGTATTTGCTGTGCCCACTACTATATGAAAACCATGACGCGACCATGACGCGACCATGACGCTACCATGACTCTTGTGCCCCTTGTTTTCTATGGAAGCTGCCTTAACGCGAGTAAAATTGCAATTGTTTATGAAACTACATTTATACATTGTGTAAATAAACAAGTAAAAAGGGAGACTCGGGGCTTAGCGCAATTCTCACAACCACTGCCTTTGCCTTATGAAATAATAAAGGCTCGACTAATCGAGAAAGCGATTTTTATGGCACTTTCTTTGCTTCTGTTATTATTTCAACCCAAACCTCCCGGCTTACAGGCAGACATGCCTAACATCACGTCACAGGTACCACTCTCTGTCATATTTGCCATACTTATCATTTCAAAAACCATCCATCGATGTTAGCAATATCAGGCCATAACCCATAAGTCCTTGCAAGATATTTTATTCCATTAAACTAATTTTTGTTCATAATTAGGTACTTTTTATAGCATTTGATCACGTTTCTTAGATAAATGAACTTTAAGATGTTGTTGGATGAATGTCTAATGAGAAGACCCCGAGCCTGATAGAAGAATAAAAGGGAAGGCGTACTCCGCTATAAGCCAAGTTTTAGTGCCGTTAAGAATAATACATATACCATCAAGTAGTATTTTAACACCACAATCTTCTTTCAACATGATGACCAAAATAACGATTGTCTCCTCTCTGCAAAGTATGCTTAAATCGACTTGATTTATTCATCGAAAAGTCATTTTCATTAGAAAGGCGTTCCTTTTCGCATTTATAATTAATTAGCCTTGGTCTGTGCTGTAAGTGTTCGAGGAGGCACTAAAAATTCCTAAGAATGAAAATGATGACACATTTTAAAACAATATTCCACGTTGGAAGCATTTCCCAAAAAACACCTTATCCTCGTCCATTTTGGACTCATTGTTGCCAGGAACAATGGCTAAGCGTGTCGATTAGAACAATCACTTTATATAAACGTGTTGGAGACCACTTCATTTGTTCATTGTTCGTTTAGGGGGTTTTCCGCAACGCTCGGCAGGTGGCCCCCAAGCACTTTGCAATCATTTTCAAAAAAGCTTATCAAATTCGTTTCTGGAATCAAATCCCGCCAGAAACACACTCCACACACAAATCTCTTTTCTTCTTTATGCTTGTGATTGTGAATAGAAACCGTGTGCTATTCCAGAATGAATGATGATTTTTCAGTGCCTGTGTCAGATCTTTGTGTTGTTTTCCGATTTGGCGTGAAATAAAGAGAAGCATATTCTTGTAGAGGTAGGTATTTTATTTATTCAAAGGCTTTTGAATATCTTGACGCAAAAAGGATTTCCCAATACCAAGAGACACCAGACATTTCAATTTTGGTAAAAGAAACTTGAAGCGATTATCGTTAAATCGGTTTTCTTTTTCAATTTTTCACGTAAAAAAAGAGAGTTGCTAGTCATACCAATTTTTGTGTCTGTTTTTTGGGAAAAGGGTTAGAGCTTGGATCAATGACGAAAACAAAAACTGATTCCTGTCAGTTAAGAGTGTTTTCCCTTTTTTTGCAGCCAAATTAACATTCGGTTCAACTTTTCTCTATTGTTTGAAATAAAATTAAAGTTTTTCGAAAACATCAGACAATTTTCCATTAAGAAAATGAGTTATTTCTTTTTGACTGAAATGCTTGGGTCAGAGCTACACGGACTGTGAAAGCTTGAAAAAAGGTTTAAAAGTAGCAGGTTGGAATGCTCGAAGTATGACAAAATCGGGTACTAGACTAGAAGGAGGCGTGTACACATCTTATGTGTTAAAGAAATGAAATGGCAGAATGTTGGATACAGGTACAGGGCTTTTTTTTTTTTTTTTTTTGAAGAAAAAACAACGGTTTGCAAGATGTTCTGTTAGGGACCGGATGAGGGTAAAAATGGAATCAGTATTATATTTGCTTCTTGACAGCACTGAAGATTTCGATGTCTATTGATGTCTGTGAAAAGAGTGAGTAGGTTGAAATTAAACCTTTTGGTGGGATATTCACAATATTCTTGAAAATATCCCAAAAGGTGAAGGAGATTGAGAATACAAACGAGGACTATGAGGACTGCCTTGGAGATATGAAATACGGTACCAGAAACTTTGATGGAGAAGATAGCCTTAGCCTGTTCGTAGTAAAAGGTCCACTGGTGATTTAGTGGTATATCTGACCGAAAAATGGAACCAATCTTTACACTGTTTTTAAGGCATTTGATAGAGTTTGGAATCAAGCTTTCTTATCGAAAATGCCTGCTTTTGGTATCGACGAGTCCCTTCTTCGTTGAAACAGTAGTCAATTATTAAAATCCAAATCCACGTTCCTGCTATTCGGATTTGGCTCTGGAACGTTTCCGTTTGATTTGCTCATTCAGTTCAACAATAAACGAAACAAAATATTGTAAGTACGTGTGTAAACTATAATCTTCGTTGAAATTTCCACATATTTGATGTCACTCAAAATGTACTTAACTGATTAGGTGCAGCTAAATTTTCTCACCTTTTAATGTATTACTACTCAGACGTAATCAGAGCACAGGCTTATAAAGAGCGGTTAGTCCAGCCTCTCGTCCTTGGATTCATTAAAAGACCTGGCCCTCCAGGTGAGGGGCTCCTGCCGCTGGGGTAACTGCCCGACGTAGGACTATCCAGATTGTTATGAAATAACTACAGCCTCGGAAATGTTGACGACCCTGGCAAACGAAATATGGACAACGACTTTCGGATCTGCAGTCTGCACATGAAATGTCCGGACCTTAAACAGGTCACGTGCAGCCGAAAAATTAGTATAGACTCTAGACAAATACAAAGCTGATATAACTGCCATCCAGGAAATGCGATGGGATGGAGAGAGCACGCGAAGGATGAAGACCTGCGATATCTACTTCGGTAAAAGCTACAAGGAAAAAAGGCGCGGTTGTTCAGGTGTGGCTTTGTGATTAGAGGCAGACTTAGGCAAGAGGTCATGCACTTTAAGTATGTAAGTGAGCCTCTTGCTACAATCCGCATCAGGGCAAATTTTAAAATATCACGCAAAAATGTGTTGGGGAACAGAGGAGAAAGATAACCCGACCAAAGACCAGAGCTTCTCGAAAGGACGTATGATAAGTGCCCGAAATACAACGTTAAGATTGTTCTTGGCAACTTTAATGCCAAGATCGGAAAGGAGGGCATCTTTGGCTCGAGGGTCGGAGGATACAGCCTGCATTACAAAAGCTCCGAAAAAGGACTCAGGTGGATAGACTTTGCGGAGGGGCGCAATATCACTATAGCAAGCACTCGATTCCTGCATCTCAATATACACAAGGGAACTTGAAAGTCTCCAGATCATGACACCATAAACCAAATTAATCATGTTGCGATAGACGCCAGACATGCATCCAGAATCCTGGATATCCGAACGAGGGACCAACATAGACTCAGATCACTACCTGATGGTACTATCTAGAATCCGGATGCGGAATCCGGAGAGCGGATATAATGCGAAAATTCAATGTCGGTAAACTCGCATCGCAGGAGACTGCCAGATCTTTTGCCGATCGCGTCTCTCTAAATTTCTCTCGGAAAACATACCAGCAGCAATAACTATAGACGGGTATAGTGGAACCATTGCCAGCTTACCATCAGAAGTGCCACCTCTGATGTGCTGGATTTCAATGGACAACAAAAACGAAGCCTCTGGTTCGATGAAGAGTGCCGGCAAGCACATGCAGCCAAGAACGAGGCCTATGAGTCAATGCTGCAGGCTAGGACCAGAACTATGGTGAAGACAGAAGCCTGTCGTGATGAAAATGGAAACATTGTAGAAGACACGTAGACAGTACTGAGAATCTGGAAAGACCACTTTTCCAAACTGCTAAATGGCGGAGATAGCCAACAATCCTTTGCTTTGCAGGACAACCCATTCAGCTTGGACGATGATAGTCAAAATATCCATCCACCCGACCTAAAAGAAGTAGGAACAGCGATAGCCAAACTTAAGTCCCACAAGGCTGCTGGCTCAGATGGTCTGCCAACTTTTTAAGGCAGCGGGAGATGACTTGGTCAGGAGCATACACCAACTCATCTCTAGATTTTGGTTGGAGGAAGGTATGCTCAATGAATGGAAGTTCGGCATAGTGTGCCCTATCTACAAGAAAGGAGATGCTCTGCACTGCGCCAAATACAGAGGTATTAGTATTCTCAACACCGCTTACAAAATTTTCTCTACTATTTTGCCAATTTGGACCATATCAGTGTGGTTTCAGGCAAGGAAGATCAACAAACGATCAGATTCTTACACTTTGGCAGATACTGGAAAAAACCCAACAATTCCAAGTCGATACACAATACACACCATCTCTTCATCGACTTTAAAACCGTCTATGATAGCGTTGATAGAGACGAGCTATATAGAGCCATGGCACATCTCGACATCTCTGCCAAACTTATCCGCTTGTGCAGGATGACAATGGAGGATTCTCGCTGCTCAGTTGAATTCTGTAAGAACATCACCGATTACTTTAATGTCGTAAGAGATTTGAGACAGGGCGATGGACTATCATGCAACCTTTTTAACATCATGCTATTGTGCGCAACTCACAAGTCAACACCAGAGGTACAATTTTTCAAAAGCCCGTTCAACTCCTTTCTTATGCTGATGACATTGACATCATGGGCAGAACAACGTGAGCTGTCAGTGGAGCATTTACAAGTATTAAAGCGGAAGTGGCAAAGATGGGTTTAACTGTTAATGAGACGGAAACGAAGTATATGCTGTCATCGAGAAGAGAAGCCCAACACTATCGACTGGGACAAAACGCCACCATGGGCAATTATAACTTCGAAGTAGTCAGAGACTTTGTTTACCTGGGATCCACTTTTACGTCGCACAACAACATCAGTGCTAAGATCAAACGAAGAATGACACTTGCTAATCACTGTTTCTTCGGGCTTAGAAAGCATTTGAAAAGTAAAGCTCTTTCTCAAGAACCAAAGAGACTATATATAAAACCTTAATCATCCCAGTCATGCTGTACAGGGCAGAGGTGGACACTGACAAAATCAGATGAAGAACAGCTGGGTTGCTTTGAGAGGAAGATTCTTCGCGTGATGTTTGGCCCAGTGTGCATTGGTGGAGAGTGGAGGAGAAGATTTAATCATGAAACTTACGGGCTCTACAGTGATATCGACCAAGTCAAAAAGCTGAGAACACAGCGACTAAGATGACAACGTGGAGCACATTTACATCGACGCACAGGCCCGACTAGTCTTCGATTCCAACCTCAATGGACAACGTGACAGAGGAAGGCCTCATCTTAGGTGGATCAAGGATCAAGTGGTGAATGACCTCAACCAACTTGGTGTGCGCAACTGGTGGCAGCTAGCAAGGAACCGGGGTGGCTGGAGAGGTTTGTTCGTTGAGGCCGTGATCCACCCTGGATTGTAAGTGCCATCTAAAGCAAGTAAAATAAGTAGGTATTGAAATACCGAAGTTGCATTCCACCTCTGAACCAATTTATACGCAACACCTTCCTCCCAATGTCGTGGGAATATAGGAATACACCTCAGCCAAAGTCCTTCCTCTGGTTCTAGATTGTCTCAATTAGATGTCATTTAAATCGGTTCAGTAGACCTAGAGTCTTTTTTAACTGATTTGAAAATTATCTTATAGGGTAAGACTATATCTACAATACACCCCACTTTTTTTGAATCTTCAATAAAACAAAAAATTAAACAAAAATAAAAGTTCTTTTATTAAACAAAAAATAAACAGTCTTTTTCATACGTTTGGCCAATTAATTTGTACATATATATTATTACATATATTATGTATATATTTTTTTTAAAAAAGTTGAAGTGGGGCGTTTTGTAATTCAATCGTTGAGTAAAACGCCCCGCATTAGTGACAAAACGCCAATAAGAAAAAAGTAAGAACAAATATAACAGAGTATTAAAATTTAGTTTTTTTGTTTTGTAATATGGCCTGTCGCTTCGTTTTGCGGCCGCAGCTGTTGCAATTTGGTATGTACATAGCACAAAACTCGTGCAACCAACCCTGGCAAGATTTGCCCTGAATCCAGTCTTCTGTTGAAGTGGTCTTATGGTAATTTTCAGTACACTCAATGCACTTATCGCTACTTTCTTCATCTGAAATTTCATCCTCACTTGTGTAAATTTCACCGCCCCCGCCCCCGCCGCCGTCTTCGTCATCATCACTACTATCAACATAAAATTTCTTTCCTCTTTTCTTCCTCGGTTCAACTTTTTTCTTAAGCCCTTATTTTCTTATCTTTTCGTGTTCAATATTTTTTTTTCGTTCAGCTATCATTTTCCTTTTTTTGCATGTTTTCTGGGGAGGTGAGTACAACTGTCTTTTGTTTTCTTTTAGTATTCATTAGCGGAATTTTTGGAACTGGACGTATTTCCATTAGTATTTTTGAGGGAGTGATTCCTGGTGGACCTGCTCGCGGCTGCACTTCAGTCAATATTTTTGATGGTGATTACTGAAGTCCAGATGGGCCCGGTTGTGACCAAGGTGCATTTTGAACAGACTCAACTACTCGATTAGTTTCTATCAAGTTCAGATCAATTTCAGTTCTTTCAAGCTCAGATTCTAAGATTTCTTGTTCTGTTCATACAGTGCATCTGACAATGAGAAAAAGTGATCTGGTATAGCACTTGGATCGTAAGGACAGATTCCTGTTGATTTAAGCGCAGAAGTACCATTAGATACGCTTGCCGACTTTCCCCAAGCTTTCCCAATTCATTTAGATACATCGTAACGAGTAAGTTTCTTATCTTTGTTGTTTATCATCCAGGTTTTCGCCTCGTGGAAAAGTATGTTTCATCTGTCGAGTGGTTGTAGCGCGTGAGTAGTGTGACTAGGAAGGCACAGTAGTATAACATCATTATTCTCAGCTATCAATAGCAACTCAATGTTATTTGAATGGGAGCTGTGGCCATCGAGTATCAGCAACGTTTTTCCTGGAGCTTTTTTACGAAGGAATATTTCTTGGAAACATTTCAAAAATAAATCGGTATTGACATAAGATGACTTTTTGTTCATATAAACGTCTGAACCAGGTGGTACACCATCAAAAAACTGTGGCTTGGTGTAAGTGCCCCTGAAAATTAAAACAGGGGGTAAAAAGTTAATTTCACCATTACAGCAGGCTATGACAGTAACGTTTTCTCCTTTTTCGGAACTTGTAAGAGTGTAAACATCCTTAGCTCCTTTTGATGCCAAAACCTTTCCTGGTTTATTGTTGACTTGAATTCCCGTTTCATCCATATTGTATATGCTTCCAGGGTATATACCAAGAGCATGATCCTCTTATGCTCTTGGTATATAGTTCTTAATACGTCGAAAAATTCTTTAACGTCGACTCAATTCATACCATAAGCCCTGGCAAGCGAAAGACCTTCACATTTTCTTATTGATAACTCTGGATTACGTTTCAAAAAACCATTGAAACATGACCAGCCGCCTTTGTATCGTTTGAAAAACGGTTTGCTAATCCAAGACGTTTGCCAAACTTATAAGCGATTTCCTTTACGTCTTTTTGGTCAGGAGCAAAACCAACTTTTTCCAATTTTCGTATGTGGGCAAGTAATTTTTTTTTCCTGCTCTAACGAAAGAGCAGTTGAACGACCAAGCGATTTCTTTGCATTTCCATGAAAAACGTGTCTCCTCAGGGTTCTGGAATGGTATGTTAAACACCCTCCTCGCTTCATTTACTCCCATGGTTCTATTTTTGACATTCTCCATCGCTTCCTGCATGTCTTTTTCAGACCATGATGCCCGCAGTGTCGTTCTTGTGTAATTTCGTGGCATTTCTATTAGCAATTAAGAAACAAAAATGCTAAATTACTCCTTTATTTCAATATATTACTGGGGCATATTACACTTACTCAGAAATTTACAAAACGCCCCAGCAAAAATAAAATAGCCCAGTCTGACTTACAAAAATAAACTAAAATGAACTGAAAAGCCGATTTTATATCCTTCCTTATATATATAAAAGCCGAAACGGCTTTACCGATATTTACCAAATTTTATATGCGTATTCAGTAGGTCTGAGAATCGGCTACTAATTATTTTCCATACCCCTTAGTGATAAGGGCCATAGACCATTAACCTTTATTCTTTAATTTACACTGTGACACGAGAATTTTATATATTAGATTTTACAGTCTCAGTGTATATGTCATATGAACTACATATATTCTAAAGTAAATTTATTATTAATTTATTTTATAGTTGACATGGAAATTTTGTATATTGGATTCTTATTCATTTGATAGAACGGTGCAACCTACTTGCGACGAGCACTCGATAAGAATGCTTCCCAACCATTCATCAAGCACTCTTCGATTTAGTGATCCATTTACTCGAATCCATGGACATGGCTTTAGGATAAGAATCTCCTTGGAATTCTTCTGATTGCTTAACGGCGAAGTACTTTTTTCTTGAAGATCTTCAAAGCGCTCGACAGGCTTTGATATTCGCTTTCCTTCTTCGTTTGGTTTGTTCTGCTTAGCCGCTGGCTCGGTATCATCATTTAACGATTCAGCTTTTCGCTTTTGGGATACAGAAGCTGGATTAGGAGTTAGTTTGCCCATAGATTCACGTTCCAAGCGCTTTATATGATATGTATGAATAACCCATACGTTGTTGGTGTGATAAAAAAGTTCGGTGCAAGCTACATTTTTATTAGATTTGGGCAATTTAATTTTTGGGTTCACTTATAAGAGCTCTAACTTCCACATAATTTCAATGGGTCGGGAAAAGGAAAGGCAACCGTAACGGGAACGGGAACTCTAAAACTTACATTATCGCCTAACTACATAGTCTATATTTCATAACCAAGTTCCTACAGAAATTGGCAAACTAGAAATTGTCGGGCATTCTTAAACTAAGTCTTCTTAGTTTTCGTTTCTAGACAGTTTGGTGTGAACAACGCTTTAAATAAGTTAGACCCGAGCAACGCCGGGGGGGTCATCTAGTAGTTTCTATATAAATGTCTGTCTATCATTTAAATGTAATGGTCATAGTTTCTGAAAAAATTAAAATTTTACTCTACTCACCGCAATATGTTTTAACTACAGAAATCTTTTGAGTTTTTTCCTAGAGAAAACACGCAATACTACCACTCAGTAACACAGTTGGCGAACGACTGAAACTGGTTTGAACAGGTTTGATCGTGAATGCATAACAGCATCTGTAAGCATGCCAGACTACTGGCTAGTGGCTACTGGGGCGTTTTGTATAGTTTTACCCTATTATCTCTGTATCTCTGTATGAATAAAAATTACTGCAGCTTAGAAAAACCTAGAGTGAAAAAAATTGCATCGCATTTTACAGTGTGAGCGTGAGTTTAACAGTTGCGAGTCTCGCTGTTCTAATCTCCGCAAAATTCCAAGTCCTTTTTACCCCTTGTGAACTCATGGCAGGTTCTGAAAGAGTAATACCGGCAGTATTTGCTTTCCAGTCCAAACTGAAATAGTTGAGGGAAATGCATTATGCCTTTGCCCATTCAGTGGGTGTCTCGCTCAAATAGTCACACACTTATTAGGTAAAAAGCTTGAGGTCAAGGAGACATCCTTTTCGTATCAACATAATGATCAGAAATATCTTTGGAATTATTGCAACCAAAACAAATAAGCTTCTATAACAATATCATCTGCTCTACCAAAGCAAACATCGATTAGCTAAAGAGGTGTCTCAAATCAAATATTATTTTACTAGACCCATTCTAAACTTTGTACATCCTGCCCATGTGTACCTACTGTGTACATAAAAATAAAAACTAGACAGCGGACAAAATAGTAGGGCAAACTTTTTGCCTATCTGCCATCTGGTAAACTGACAACGACTGAAAATGAAAAATCATTCCTTTTAACTGCTTGGTTGGTCGACTCGTGGACACAAATAAAATGAAACACAAATTCCTTAAACAAAAACTTGCCCCATAGTTGTTGGCTCACTGACAAAATAAATTCCTAAAGACAACACGTTCTCTATCCGGCCTGTTACGATGGACATAGCAGACGTTTCAGTTTGAACTAAAAACACAAAATAAAAAATATAAAGCAAAAAATAAAAACACTGCAAATCTTCTAGCTAGCAATCTAGTTTCGTATTGGTTCAGCTTTCAAATCTGCGATGGATATTTTCATGTGTGACATAGAGCATAGCACAGGTGGTGTTGCCATTTTAAGCAAATGAGAGAGCCCCGTTTTATTTGGGGTATGACATGTTTGAAAAGCTCATGGTTTTTCTGTGAGTTTCAAGCGGATGCAATAAAATATCGCGAGTCGACTGAAATATCCTTCGATATAAGTGTTTTCGAACATTGAATTTTGCTTGTGCAGTTTCAAAACCTGAAATGAAGCACAACCATGAGTTGAAATTCAACGTATACGGCAACTCCATAAAGAGACGCTCTTATAAAAGAAGGATTTTTGCTTCAGCATCTAACCAGGACATAAAAAATATCCAAATGGACTGACTAAAATCAACGACACAGGAATACAAGCCAACGGATTCCCCAGACTAACTCTGGCAAAGCAACCATCAAAAGTAAAGAGTATGAAAGCATAGGAGCTGTGCCTTGCTTCTACTTTGCTACTGAGGGAGTAAGGATTGAGGAAATGTTTTTGTATATTTTTCATTTTATTTATGGATTTAATATAACCTCTGTGGATATCACGATGGATATTATATATGGTCCTGAAAGATACAAACTTCATAATTTTTCCTTCTTTGATGTGAGCTGTGGCGCTGTAGCGACAGAGAGTGTGATACACTTTGAGCTTTTCTGTTTTCTGTTAGCTGGATAATGGCGTGTCCTTTCGTCTTTGTTCTGTTCTGTCTGTCTGGATTGGCGTCTTTAAAAGCCAGTGATGGCCAAACCCGTAGGAGTTGAATGGGCGCGTGGCACAGCAACATTTTTACTGTGGTTTAATGTTTTTACTTACTCAGTGTACAACAGGCGGGGAGCGGGGTTTGTAGAGAAGTATGGAGGGGTGTACGCAAATTGACCCCATTAATTTGTTGGGCTGTGTTGCGGGGTTTTTATTTTTATTTTACTTTTGCTCCATGCTCCATGCTCCATCTCCATCCGTTGTTTGCATGGCTGTGTGCTTCATTTTGTAAATGGTTTGTTGATTTACAGTAAAAGATAAGAAGCCATTTATTTTTCTTTATGCATATGACCGAAAAAATGACCAGCGCAAATGTTCCATTTGCAGATAGACGCTTCTGGTTGGGAGTTTCTTTTTTTTGTGAGTTTAATTTTTAAATGAAGGATTAATAGTACGAATTATGCAACAGAAATTAAAGGAAAAGCAATGAATTCATCATTGAAGGCAAGTGTCTTTTACGAAATTGAAATTTTCAGCTGCAGGTTGATCTTTTTTTAACCCTAAGTTGTTTTTTCACTTAAAAATTAAAATGCAGATAAGATAATGACTCAAGATTTATTAAGAATCTGTATTCACTTCAGCAAAACATTGCAAAACGTCGTACATGGGAAAACAACCACGATTAGTTTTTTTTTTTTTTTTGTCAGGAGGAAATCTTCAAAAGACACTTGGCAGTATTCGATACCAACACTGAAAAAAAAACGGTTATAAATATAAAAAACGACGTTTATTAACTGCATATTTATTGTCACAATAAAGTTTTTCTTGTCACAATAAACGGTTTATTAAAAAGAACACAAGCATTTGATAATCGTTTCTAAATATTATTAATGGACGTTTATTAAATGAAAAAGAGAGCACTCAATCACCGTTTATAAAGATTAATAACTCGATTAATTGTAGCAAACATTCCAGTTATTAAAAATAATTAATCGTTTATTGCGATAATAAACAAGATTTTTTAAAGTGGTTTTAACAGATTTGATCCCAACCTTTCATCCAATATCACAACCAATTTTCAAATTAATAATCAGTTTATTATTTTTTATAACTTTGTTCATTGACACAATAAACTTTGATTGTTAAAAAATAATAAACCGTTTATTATGTTAATGAAAAACTTTATTAAGTGTATTTCTCAACCTTCATGCTATATTACAACCAATTCTTAAAAAATACAAACAATTAATTGTATTCCTATCTCGCTCACACAAACTATTCGACATTGGTGGTTCACCAAGTCACAAAAATTCTCGAGGAGTATTAATCCCACACATGGTATCATTCTCATTTACAAATCGTAAAAGCCACGAAAAGTTAAAAGAATGGCTTTATGAAATTCTTAACAAAAAAGTAAAGATACTGCGAAAGGAGGTAATTCTTCATCCTTATAGCGACGGGCTCGACACTATTTGATCCCGAACAATTTTTCGGTTCGATGCAAATTCCAACATTTGTTGTTGGAACAAAGTTGATTTGGTTGACGAGAAGAGGCAACCGAAGATGCAACCAAAATCTGGAGGAATAGGTTGGCTAACGACTCTGTTTTGCTCTGTGTAACATTTTTTTTTTTCTTAATTTTCGTAGCTGAACAATGCTGAGCCAAAGAAATTTTGTTGAATTGCAGTTTGGCGGCTGGTACAACAGACGCAGTAAACCTAGCGAAATTCTTTGACAAAGTAATTGAAAAGAAAATAAGTTCTCATGAGTGTGGCGGATACGGAAGCATACTGACAGGAGAAAGTTTTTGACTTCGTCTTCATATTTCAGTATGTTTGCGACATGATGACCAACATAAAATACAGCCCCGATAAAATGTGATAGATTGCTTCAATGGTTCGTGGTCTCTCAGTTGATGAAGCCGTAAAACAACTCAGTTTTGTGCTGATGAAGGGTGCTTAATCTGTTAAGCAGACAATTTTTAACTCTTGGGGAAGAAAACATCATCGATCTCGCAAATGTGAACTTGAAGTGCGGCGAGAACAACGAACGTTAGATTGTCTATGGCCCTTATTGCGAGTGTCGTCTAACATTCGATTCGACAAGGGTCGATAAATTCTCCTTTTGATAAATTTTCCTTTTGGTATTGCTTATCTCTATCGACAAGGATTTCTGTTACACTGTGAATAATGAAAGTAGCCCTTGTGAATAAATGCTATAATTTGAAATTTGAGTAAGTTTCAGTGATAGTCGAACGCAAAAATATAGACGATAACGACCGAATTCAAAATTGAAAGTATCGAACAATAAGGCCCTTATAATGAGTAGCGAATCGATCGTTCGACTGCAAGCGAATGTTTTAGAGAAACTCATTTATTGGATTATTATCATTAAACTTCGTCCATTCTCTTATCTGACATACCTTAAACGACGAAAAAAGAAGTTTTCTACAAAGTTTTTGTTTCTACAACCTTTAATACCCCTATCAAAGAAGCTCGCAAAAACATTCGCTTCCAATAGAACGTTCGATTCGCTACTCATAATAGGGACCTAAGAAAACGCAATACCAAATTTCATTTTCGACGTTCCACTATCGACAACCGTCGTTTATCGACAGCCAAACGACACTCGCAATAACCAATAAGGGCCTTTGAAAATAACGTACTACAAAAGTGTTCTCTTTATATGGATAACAGCTTCGGAGAAATAAGCTTTATTTTAATTAAATAATATATTTTGTCACTTTGCATTAAATTACAATTCATCAACAATTTAACAATGCGAAAATCAAGTTGGTGTCTAATTTTGATTTATTTTTTTTTGCTTTTGTTGTTCGTCTTTAATTCTTACAAAAAGTAGATAAATGGAAAATAGGAAAAGTCTCAAACCAAACTCATGAAATGTATAATTTTTTGAAATTAGATGGGAAAGGGGAACAGCACTTTTGGTGTTCCTTGTCACACTACGATCAAGAGCGAGAAGACACCATTCCACTTCCTCCGCCGCCCACACGTCGCGTCGCTTTTTCTTCTTCTTGGCAGTGAGGCTCTCTTGACCGACAAAGAGGATGAAGAACCAGAATTGCTAGAACTGTTCGAAGCAAATCCAGTGCTTTGGTCGATATTAATACTTTCGGCTACTTTCGCTAGTTCAGATTCTTTTTCCTGAAAGAAAAACAAATATAAAACTTTCTAGCTTGAAGGCTGCGTAAAAAGAACTTACCCGGAGTACACGAAGCCACTTGCGTGATAGTTTTTGTCGCCCACGAACTGTTTTATGCCAAAATATGGGGAAGTTAGTTTTGCTACAGAAATTCTGACAGCTACAGTGTCTTCGAGATTTGAAACGACATGCCACCATCCTCCAGGCACATATACTGTCTCCCCTGGCCCCTGCAAAATCTCTATCTGCAAAAAAAAAAGTTTTCAATTTACAAAGTTGCTTTCCGCCGAGCGATCCAGGGACTTTTAGCAACTCATTTGGTGTGTGTGTTGGGAAAAGGCACCATCTTTTGTGGCCGAATACCAGATCTATATGAATTGTTGTCCCTGAACGTGCTGGTCCCATAACAAACCATCGCATCGATAAGGTGGGCGACGGTCTTAAACACAACATAACAACATAACACGTAAACAAATCGTCCTGAAAATACTTTGGAATAGTGTAGTCGTCAAGGAGCTTTTTTCGGCGGTGATGCTATTTAAGAGACAATAAAAACTGATTACTTTGCAATACAAAAGTAAACAATATATCGAATATATAAAGAGGACTGTCATCTTGAGTACTCTTCATATACTCCACGTAGTATTTCATTTTCATCTTGACACTGTAACCTTTATTGTCCTCACCACACTTACCTCGAACTTATTCGGGACTTCCTATAGATAGTCTTATACTATGTAATATACTTTTATGGTCCCTATTATGAGTAGCGAATCGAACGTTCTATTGGAAGCGAATGTTTTTGCGAGCTTCTTTGATAGGGGTATTAAAGGTTGTAGAAACAAAAACTTTGTAGGAAACTTTTTTTTTCGACGTTTAAGGTATGTCAGATAAAAGAATGGACGAAGTTAATGATAATAATCCAATAAATGAGTTTCTCTAAAACATTCGCTTGCAGTCGAACTTTGTATTTGCTACTCATAATAGGGACCTATATGTACTTCCAAAACTACTTCTCGATCTGCGGAGTGCGGACATGAGACGTCATTCCTTGTTCGCTCGTGGTTGATTGTCCAAATGCTGTTTCTGTTTTTCGCGATGGTGGGCACGCGTCGGCTGCTGATTGGTTGTTTCCAAGGCGGCATCTATCCTTTCGTTAACTTTTCTTAACGAGCTGGTTGCTGATTGGCTCGCTCCTGGCTATGATGAATTTGTGGACATCATTGCCAGCATCCGCCACATGTATTCGATTTAATGTGAGCTCCGCTTCGACGACATTGCCGTAAGATAGAGTCCAATCCACTATGTAATTAAATAGTTCTTTGATGGTTTTTCCGAAAATAAATTGAAATGCATACCATTGGGACGAGATCCAAGACCAAAGCTAAAAGGCTTAATAAAGATTCCTATCAAAGGAACTATATTCGGGTGCTTGAGTGTTAGCAAAACAGCAAGTTCTACCAGTTCATAAATTAATAACAAAAATAACTGCGTGTTTTAAATATATAGGTCCTGGCTTAAAAAACAAAAAGAAGCATCCATCGGTGGCAGGAAGAATCAAAGCCCTACCCAGTATAAATGCATTATTAACCCATTGGATTAATACTATACAGGGTGATTTGCATAAGGTATTACAAAAAAATAGGGTGTGTAGGTTGGACTTAGCAAAGCAAAAAATCGTATGGGAGGGGGGGGGGTCCTTTTCACCCGTTTAGGCGGGAGGGGTAATTTAAGAAAAAAATCACTTAAAATGGGGAAAAAATTATTTTAAAACAACGGTAATACCTACAGAATTGTGCTATAGCATTTTGAAAAACCAAAAACCTATACATTAATTTAAATTTTAAAATGAGTTGTTCAAATGAATTGTTTTGGAAATATTAATATTCAAAGTCAAAATTTTGAAAAAAAAAACCTAATATATTTTTTCAAACCATTTTTTTTCAAATTTACGTTATTAAGTAGTATTTTTCTGGCTTATTTTCGGATGTCAAAATAAATTGTAGTTTTTGAGAAAACCAAAAATTACAAAAACAACTTTTTTAAATTTTTTTTTTCAACTTTTTTTTCGTTATTTGATTCTTAAGTGATTCTTAAGTGAAAAAAAGGAAAGAGAAAATTCATCCTTTATTTCGTAAATTCACTTAAGAATCAATTAACGAAAAAAAAGTTAGAAAAAAAAATTTAAAAAAGTTGTTTTTGTAATTTTTGGTTTTCTCAAAAACTACAAGTTATTTTGACATCCGAAAATAAGCCAGAAAAATACTACTTAATAACGTAAAATTTGAAAAAAAAATGGTTTGAAAAAATATATTAGGTTTTTTTTTCAAAATTTTGACTTTGAATATTAATATTTCCAAAACAATTCATTTGAACAACTCATTTTAAAATTTAAATTAATGTATAGGTTTTTGGTTTTTCAAAATGCTATAGCACAATTCTGTAGGTATTACCGTTGTTTTAAAATAATTTTTTCCCCATTTTAAGTGATTTTTTTCTTAAATTACCCCTCCCGCCTAAACGGGTGAAAAGGACCCCCCCCCCCCTCCCATACGATTTTTTGCTTTGCTAAGTCCCTATCTTTTTGTAATACCTTATGCAAATCACCCTGTAGATTTTGATCAATTTTTTTTACATTTCCCTTGAAGTATATTCGATGGCGTTCTATTTGTATGCAGTATCCATCCTACTATTGTGAAATGTTATTTTTCAGATTTAATTTGCATATATTTTCCTGATTTTTTGTTTTATGCAAGTGAACACGTAGCATAATCCATGTTAATTGATTTTAACAAACCCAGTTACTGCCACAATTACGCTGTTTGTTATGACAATAAACGGTTTATTAATCCTCTTAGCGATTGTTTAAAAAATTTAACGAAGCGTCTGCTAATTTCAACTTAGTATGAGTAAGAAAAATCTTGGTTATACAAAATAATTAATCGTTTATTGCGTTAATAAACCCGTTTATAATCATAAACATCCTGTTTATTAAATTTAATAAACCGTTTATTAATTATCAAATTCTTGAAATTTGGCACTGTTCTGAGTTCACTACAGTGTTACCGCAGGCAAGAATTCTTTCGAGTCCCAGAAGCTTAAAACGAGTCATCTTAAAAAAAAAAACGAGTCCACATAAAAAAAACGTTAAACTCTTTCAGAAATCATTTTGTATTTTATTTTTAACATACAAGAAACTAATTGTATGGTTTGAATGTTCGAAATACAAGCGTTTAATACAAGAAATAACGACTCAAACATGAGATTTTTTTCTTCAAAATATAAAATTCTTAGTAATTGTACCTTTTTGTGCATTAAAAAAAAACGAGTCAAACGTGATAAAAATGAGTCCCCGAGTCAAGGAAGCAAAAACGAGTCCATTTTGGCTCTTCAGAGACCAGTTATAGGTTAAAGCTATCATTGGTTTTCATCATTGAAACACATCATTGGAATTTTTCTGATAGGTTGGTTATAGCACAATACAATCAGCTGTTCAGGAAACGGAAAATGGAAAAACACATTTTAATAAAAAAATAAGTGTAATTCTACTTTTTTAAGTCAATAAAAATTCTTGGTTTCTAATCGATTGGTATATAATTTGCACTTCTATTCAAAACAAAACAAAGTTAAATATTCATTCAAAGATTTTTCCGGATCCATTTCAATGATGGATATAACTGGACCCTAAGAGTCCATGTGGTAACACTGTCACCAATACATATTTTGACGAACTTAACGAAAGGGACGCCGGCTACAACGAGTAACGAACGATTCAAAAATCAGTCACAGCCTCACAGTCACACAAGTCACAAGTCACAACGCAGATCTAAGATTTGCAATTTGCAGTGCAAACAGAATGTAAAAATTTTAATTGTGTTTTTTAAATTGTGTAGTTAAGTTCAAGTTTTAAAATAAATTTTATTCAAGTTTTCCAATCGATGTAAGTAAACCAAGATTCCTGTAAGTACCTATAGTTACTTTTTATAAATTTTCCAATTGGAACTTGCATAAAGAATGCTTTTTTGATGTCGCATTAAAAAAGCATTCTTTCTGCAAGTTCCAAAGAAATGATCACAAGTGGGATTTTTAGTTTAAAATGTTTTTTAATTGTTTATTGCTCGAATTAGTTTAGTTCAATATTGACAATCAGTTTTATTCAAGTTTTTCCAATCTAAGTAAACCGAGATTTCTGCAAGTAAAGTTACTTTTTATTAATTTTCCAATCTGCGTCATTAAAAAAGCATTCTTTCTGCAAGTTCCAATGAAATGATCACATGTGGGATTTTTAGTTTAAAATGTTTTTTATTTGTTTATTGTTTATTGCTCGAATTAGTTGAGTTCAAATTTGAGAATACATTTTATTCAAGTTTTTCCAATCTATGTAAGTAAACCGAGATTTCTGCAAGTAGGGTAAGGTCGCTTGAATTCGAACACTCCCAGTTGTCGAACACTTTTTGAAAAACCTCGCTCAAACTACATTTTTTCTCATTTTTTTAATTTCTTTTAATGCGAAATTGTAAAGGGCGTTATATCTACTCTTTAACCTTCAGAAACAACTCACAAGTACAACCAATGTAAACTTTTAAAAAATTGTAGTTTGTGACTAGCTTTCAAAGATTAGGGCAACTTTGGGTTTCCATATAAGAAGTAGATTGTTGCATAAGGGGCAATTGAAGCTAAATATTTATGTTCAAGTTTTTCTAATCTAAGTAAACCGAGATTTCTGCAAGTATAGTTACTTTTTATTAATTTTCCAATCTGCGACATTAAAAAAGCATTCTTTCTGCAAGTTCCAATGAAATGATCAAATGTGGGCTTTTTAGTTTAAAATGTTTTTTATTTGTTTATTGTTTATTGCTCGAATTAGTTGAGTTCAAATTTGAGAATACATTTTATTCAAGTTTTTCCAATCTATGTAAGTAAACCGAGATTTCTGCAAGTAGGGTAAGGTCGCTTGAATTCGAACACTCCCAGTTGTCGAACACTTTTTGAAAAACCTCGCTCAAACTACATTTTTTCTCATTTTTTTAATTTCTTTTAATGCGAAATTGTAAAGGGCGTTATATCTACTCTTTAACCTTCAGAAACAACTCACAAGTACAACCAATGTAAACTTTTAAAAAATTGTAGTTTGTGACTAGCTTTCAAAGATTAGGGCAACTTTGGGTTTCCATATAAGAAGTAGATTGTTGCATAAGGGGCAATTGAAGCTAAATATTTATGTTCAAGTTTTTCTAATCTAAGTAAACCGAGATTTCTGCAAGTATAGTTACTTTTTATTAATTTTCCAATCTGCGACATTAAAAAAGCATTCTTTCTGCAAGTTCCAATGAAATGATCAAATGTGGGCTTTTTAGTTTAAAATGTTTTTTATTTGTTTATTGTTTATTGCTCGAATTAGTTGAGTTCAAATTTGAGAATACATTTTATTCAAGTTTTTCCAATCTATGTAAGTAAACCGAGATTTCTGCAAGTAGGGTAAGGTCGCTTGAATTCGAACACTCCCAGTTGTCGAACACTTTTTGAAAAACCTCGCTCAAACTACATTTTTTCTCATTTTTTTAATTTCTTTTAATGCGAAATTGTAAAGGGCGTTATATCTACTCTTTAACCTTCAGAAACAACTCACAAGTACAACCAATGTAAACTTTTAAAAAATTGTAGTTTGTGACTAGCTTTCAAAGATTAGGGCAACTTTGGCTTTCCATATAAGAAGTAGATTGTTGCATAAGGGGCAATTGAAGCTAAATATTTATGTTCAAGTTTTCCAATCGATGTAAGTAAACCAAGATTCCTGTAAGTACCTATAGTTACTTTTTATAAATTTTCCAATTGGAACTTGCATAAAGAATGCTTTTTTGATGTCGCATTAAAAAAGCATTCTTTCTGCAAGTTCCAAAGAAATGATCACATGTGGGATTTTTAGTTTAAAATGTTTTTTATTTGTTTATTGCTCGAATTAAATTAGTTCAATATTGACAATCAGTTTTATTCAAGTTTTTCCAATCTAAGTAAACCGAGATTTCTGCAAGTATAGTTACTTTTTATTAATTTTCCAATCTGCGACATTAAAAAAGCATTCTTTCTGCAAGTTCCAATGAAATGATCACATGTGGGATTTTTAGCTAAAAATGTTTTTTATTTTCAATAAAAAATCAACTTCCTAAGCTTTCGTTTATGTACTTTAACGTAGTTTGGACTAGTTATTCAATTTAATAACCAATTGGAAGCGATCACTGTCTTCTCAGAATAATTATTTTTATTTTATCAAACGTAAGCAACAACTTGCTACTTTCATCGCACGTGTGTATTGCTTGATTATTGTTCAATTATGTTCCGGGTACCGGCTTTCTGGCTGGCTGTCACTCAGTCTTCTATAAAGGTACACGACTTCCTTCGCAGTTGGTTATCCGTCTCGATTTCTTCAGGTCATTTTTAAGTTATTCTCACAACGAAAGCAAATCGACAATTTTTCTCAAAACAGTCGGGAAACTAGTTTTTGTTTACGGCAGGTATTTGAGTGGGTGTCCCCTGTGTCCCGGTTGAAAAATTCAAACCGAAGAGATTTAACTTGTAAAATTAGCAGTAATAGAGATAGGTGTTTCTTGGTTAGAAATGTAATTATTGTTGAAAAACTTAACAGGGGCCCTACTCTGTAATTCGTTTCGAAAGCAAAAATTTCCGAAAACGAATAGTTTGCACTTTTTATTTCTAAATCGGATTCGAATCTGCCATTTTCGGAACGGCAAATCCGAAAACGATTTTTTTTATTTAGTTTAGTTACATTTTTACTTGTTTGTAATTTGCTTTGATATTTTTTTTTTTTTGCTTGATTTGACAGATATCTTGAGAAATGTTTCAAGACTTCGCAAATCTATTCCGTTAATGAAAATATTATTAAGTACTTTTTTTCGATTCGAAAACGAAATATAGAGTACTAATTCATAATCGGATCGAAAATCACTTTCGAATAGACTTACGACTCGAAACGAAATACAGAGTAGGGCCCCTGTTGGGAAATCTTTCTGGTAGTTGTTTTTTTCTGTGTGGGAGTTATTTGTAAGTGGCATAGAAGCTGTTGATTTTTTTTCCAAAATTGTCACTATAACCACTTCACGCTGCAATGAAAGTGTTTTGTTGGATTTTACATGAAATCCAACCAGTTGTTTCTTTTAAATTTATATTTAAAAATTAAAAAAAGGAAAAAGGAACATAAAAGTAGCAAAAGTTTACTTCAATTACAGACCGAAAGGTGTTACCTATGTACGAATGTAGGAATAACCTATTTTCGTTCTCAACCATTGACTTTTTAGTGAGAGCTTAAAAGTGGTGCCCGTGGCGTATGGCTTTCACGTCTGCCTGTTGCGCAAAAACAGAACTGATTGAGTATTATTTTTACTTTTTATTATTCATGTATTAGTGCTTTTTGATTCATTAATTCATTAAAATCATTTGGAAAGGTATGTCAATTTATTTGAATTTTTTCTTTATTTCTTCTCTCACTTTTAGCTGTTTTGGTATCAACTTATTACCAAGCAAAGTGCCTATAATCACAAAACATTGATATTGCATACTAGATTTTATAATTAAATAATATCACGTTAATGTTAAAGTCATTATAAAACTAGAATAGACAAATTTTGCGATAATGATTTGCTTTGTTTGTAAAGTTAAGATTGTATCTGTAAAGATGTTTATAGATCACCTGAAAATGGTGCACGATCTTAGCACATATAGTAACTTTAAGTGTAGAGAATATAATTGTTCACAAGAATTTCAAAATTTAGGTAGCTTTAAGAAACATATAACTAAAAAACATGTCGAGATGGTTGTAGAACCCAATGTGAGCATAGCAGATGGTTTCGAGGAACCATTAAATTTGGTCCCGAGCGTTAGTTTAGCTGAAAAAAATAATATGCTGAATTGTATGAAAAATTCAGAAACATTGCAAAGCGATAATCAAAATGCCAAAACCGGAGAAACCGAAGAACTAAAAATAGAAGACTGTCTTAATAAACTGTTCACTTCCACTACGCGTTTTGTATTAACCCTTAACTAAAGTCGTGGGTCCAGTGGACCCACACACAATCTATAAATGTGTATAAAAAACGGCACAGTCACCGCAGCTCTCTCAACTTCTCAGTACCTTCCTACAGTAAGCCAATGTATGTGTAGTGAGAAGGACGCATTTAGCTCGCTTCTCCTTAGGTGTGTTTTGGCGTGTACATGGGTCCACTGGACCCACAACTTTACTTACGTTACTTTTTTCGGCTATTTATTTTATTTATTATTTCAGTTTATTGTAATGTTTGAGCTGATTTATAATTGCAAATCAAAGAAGTTTTTCTGCATATCCCGAATACATGTTGGAGCAACAGCTGTTTATGGAATTTAACAACGAAGAAATGGAAATTGATCTAAATTCTAGCAGTTATTCGGAAAAACGATTTCTAAGCCAGCAGTGACAACCATTTGGTATTGAAATGATCACCATTCAGACTCAGAATTGTCTTCTGAATAGTCAGACAATGGCCAAGATGACGAAAGAAACAAAAGAAAAGGTGCTATTTGTGTTTGGCAAATAAAAAATCGAAGACGGTACATTTGTGTGCTAAGTGCAAGCTGCCCATTTGTATGGCCTGTTCGAAAAAAGTATGTTTTTCAAGTTTTTAGCTTGTCTGACTTTGACCATTGTCAAAATTTTTTCAGAAACTAATTTTAATTTTTTGAATTTACAGTTTTGAAAAATTGGTTTTAAAATTCCAAAAAAATCTATTGATGGATTTTTAACTTTGTTTTTAGTATTCTATTTTAATTTTTTTTAAACACACTACTTTTAAACTATATAAATTGAGACTGCTTGACGAAAGTTCAAATTTGAAGTACAAATGATAGTTCCTGTGTTTGGTTTCTTAAAAACTTGTTTGTTATTGTTTAAGTGTGAAGTTTGATAAAAAAAATTTTTAAAATATATTATACTTTTTTTTTTATTGACATTTAAAACGGCTTGGGTCCACTGGACCCACGACTTAAGAAGCGTAGGAAATAATCAAGACTTTAGTTAAGGGTTAAAAATGCATAATAACAATAGCTTTTCTAGAAAAAATATTTTACAAATTCAGAACGATGTACAACAAAGTATCTTAAATCCTATGCTTGACTTATTTAGATCATTCTCGAACAAACATTTTGCAAAGACAAACATAAACGTTCATAACGAATTCGTCAGTCTAATATCGAAGTGTCGCAATCCATTTTATTATTGCAATACCGAATATAAACTTTTTGATTGGCTCCAAAAAGAAGATCTTTTGGGGAGTTTAAATGAGTTTTCGGTAAACAATGAAATTGGTAGAGTTTTTAAAAATGGAAATCTTACATATGATGAAAAAAACTTTAAAGGGATCTTGATGCCATTAAAATTTCAATTTAAAAAATTTTTTGAGGTCGGGAACATCTTGAACAAAACAATACGTCATATGGAAACATTAAATAAAGAAAATAAACTGTCAAATTTTGTCCAAGGTGAGCTTTGGAAGAAAAAAGCTGCAAAATATCCGAGCAAAATACTAATACCATACTTTTTATACACCGACGACTTCGAAATTAATAACCCATTAAGCTCTCATGCAGGAGTCCACTCGATCTGTAACATCTACTATTCATTTCCTTGTCTTCCCACGAAAGAATCAAAGGTAGATGGTGTGTTCTTGGCTGGAATTCTTAAATCAAGAGATCTGAAGTCCTTCGGCAATGATAAATGTTTTCAATCTTTAATAAATGAATTAAAAAGTCTTGAAGTTGATGGTGTTGAAATAAATTCGAGTCACGGCGAGGGGGAGAAAATAAAAGTACATTTCATCTTAGGTCTTCTTTTAGGAGATAATTTGGGCTTAAACACAGTCTTGGATTTTAATAAATCATTTTCGAGCAACTCCTATTGTAGGTTCTGTAAAATAAAAAAAATAGAAACGCAGTCGTTAACAATCGAACGAGATGATATGTTGAGAAATCGGTCTAACTATGAAAAAGATGTTCTTCTCAATAATCCTTCTGAAACGGGCATACAAAACTATTCTCAATTAAATGAAATCCCATCTTTTCATGTCGTTGAAAATTTTTGCGTTGACCTCATGCACGATATTTTCGAAGGGGTTTGCCATTACGATATTTGCCACGTAATCGAGTATTTTATCAACAAAGCTTCATATTTTAATCTGGAAACACTAAATTTAAGAAAACAAACATTTCAGTATGGTGCAATAGAGATTGACAATATTTCAGGTGAAATAAAAATTGCTCAAATAAAAAATAAACATCTAAAAATGACGGCGAGAGAAATGATGACCTTCATTTCTTTCTTCCACCTAATGATTGAAGATTTAGTGCCACATGATGACGAAGTGTGGCAATTTCTCATTAATTTGATTGAAATAATTGATTTATTACTTGGATTTGAAGTTTGCGTCGAAACCATCCCAATGTTAAGAAAAAAAATTGAAATTCACCACCGAGATTATGTTCGCCTTTTTAATGACACCTTAAAGCCGAAGCACCATAATTTAACACACTATCCTTCTGTTATAAGGCAGTCAGGGCCTATTCGTAGCTTTTGGTGTTTTAAGTTCGAAGCTAAACACAAGCAATTTAAGCTTTATTCCCATGCTATCACGTCACGTAAGAACATTTGTTTGACTCTAGCCAAAAAATATCAACTAAAAACGGCATTCCTGTTGCTAAGCCATGTTGATAATAATGATTGTACAAGTTACTTTGAAGTTTCTGACAAACATAAAATCGTTAGTGATTTTAGGAACTTAATATGTGATATGCTAACAGTCCCAAAAACACAAGTTGAATTTTATTCTAAAGCTGAAATCGAAGGCTATAAATACCAACAAAAATTTTACGTAGCGCGTTTTAAAACTGACATTGAGTTGCTTTGTATAGTTGATATTGGTCTTTTGAAAACAAATACAATTTTTTTGTTTTGCCAAAAACTAAATAGAATTCAGTACAACCCCAGTATATTATCTTTTGAAGTTGATGAAAAGCAGTTGGGTTCTTTTTCTATAATTTTTCCCAATGACATTGTTGGGCCACCAATTAATTTAATAAAAACTGCTACAGGCAAAACTATTCTTAGAGTTAAAGAATATTATTTTTGAAAATAGATTGAGATATTTGTCATTAAAATTTCATTTAAAATCCGTTAACAATTGGAAATTTATTCTTGTTTATTTGTTTATTTTTTGTTTGATGTTTATTTTAATAAATTAAAAATAGGTCGAACTATTTGAATAACTAATTATACTAAATAAAAAAAATGCCAAATTCTAAAACTGAAGACGAGGTGCTCGCTGTCTACCAGGAGGTCGATGAGGCCATACCTATTTTGTCAGAAGAAGAATATGAGCAAATCACATCCGAAGATTGTCTTTCAACAACAACAATTATTCCAATTGACCCATTTGATGAGCTAACTGAATTACTACATGATTGGGACCAGCTAGAACTACTGGAACATTTCAAAAGTATGTTGATTGTTTTTATTTTTTACTTTTTTACAACTCATTTTTTTATTTTATTCTGATCGACATTAAATATACCTATTATATCGACATTATTATACCTATAATTTGACCCTCTTCAGCATGAATATCTTCCAAGTCACATATACAGGGTGATTTGCATAAGGTCTGACAAAAAGATAGGGTGTGTAGGTTGGACCTAGACAAGCAAAAAATCGTATCGGAAGGGGGGTCCATTTTCCCCCGTTTAGGCGGGAGGGGCAATTTAAAAAAAAAAAACACTAAAAATGAAAAAAAAATTATTTAATAATAACGGTAATACCTACAGAGTTGTGCTATAGCATTTTGAAAAGCCAAAAACCTATTCATTAACTAAAATCTAAAAATAAGTTGTTAAGAATCAAATAACGAAAAAAAAACTTAAAAAAAAAAAAATATATTGAAAAAAATCGATTTTGTAATTTTTGGTTTTCTCAAAAACTACAAGTTATTTTGACATCCGGTTTCTTGTGTTTGATCAAAAATAAATAAGAGCATTGAAAATAAGCCAGAAAAATACTACTTAATAACGTAAAAATTGAAAAAAAAAATTAGGTTTTTTTCAAAATTTTGACTTTGAAAATTAATATTTCCAAAACTATTCATTTGAACAACTCATTTTAAAATTTAAATTAATGTATAGGTTTTTGGCTTTTCAAAATTTTTTTCTTAAATTGCCCCTCCCGCCAAAACGGGAGGTCCAACCTACACACCCTATCTTTTTGTCATACCCTATGCAAATCACCCTGTATATGCCTTTTTCCATCTCCTAAAGAAAGGATGAAAAATTTAAAAAATTTAAGAAAATATATCAATTACAAACACTTCTTAACTGCTCTCCGCTTAACTGGATTATAAATTGGAGCATTTTTAACACAAATAAGCTTGCGATTTGACAAATTCACCTTCAACTTAAGTTAAACTTCTATTTAATGTCCCCACTAATGAAGAATCGAAAAATAACTTCTTTTGAATGTTTCATGTTTTCGTTTCAATCTTTTCATTCTTTTCTTATCGTGTTTGTTGAAAACATACATACCTACATAATACTATAAATATGTCAGTCTTTTTCAAATAGGAAAAACATTTTAAAAAAGAAAAATGTTTACCTATTTTTAGGTCCATTTCCTTTTTAGAAAAAACATTGACTCTTTTAAGGAAATAGAAAACTCTTCACAGAGTTCTAATTTTAGAAACTGAGCTTTAATTTTGCAGTCAAGTTGGACTTCTGCAAATGTATGAATTTAAATAAAACATAATATTAAAAAGATTTTCAGGACATTAGATATTTGTGGCTGAGCACAAAGAATATTTTAAGTCCAGTATCAAATGCACTCACTTGTTCTTTTCAATTTTCTGCCTTCAGCCATCCAAAATTTAATTACATCTACCTATAACCTTATTTATAACAATTTTTTTTTGGAATCCAGTTAAGCGGAGTTGAATGTAATACAAAACGAAAGTTAAATTATATATGTATAAACCATTCTAGGCAATGACATAGATGTTGAAGTTTTAAGAAACCTGGAGTGTCACCACCTTGCTCAGCTTCTGAAAACGTTCAATTATCGAACATTGATTATGTTTGAATCAAAATTAAAAGAATGGCGGGACTCGATTGGAAAGCCCCTTTTTATGTATTCTAAGTCGGAATTTGGTCCATTTCGCAATATAATTTCTATGTCTGAACCATCTTCACCCTACCAAGTTCCGACAAGACCAAGTGTACCGACAACTCCAAGTACACCAAAATCATCCCAGGAATTACCCTCTCTGATTTCCTTGGGAAAAATATTAAACAATACCTCTTTAAGTAAATCACTAGTTGAGAGTTACGAGAAAAATTCAAAATTTACGGAAAAGCAGAGAACTCATTTAATAAACACTATTGCCAGTTATTTTGACCTCAACCAAATACATTTAGACCTCCATTCAAGTTACGCCCTCGAAAAAGAAATCATTGAAAGATTTCCCACAGAACGATTGGTAAGCTGTTTATTTTCAAAACTGGTCCCAATTTGTTTTTAATTTCTAATTGATCTTATAAGGAATACTATCGGACGGGTAAAAGAGGAAAAATTTATAATAAGTTCTGCAACTTGAAATTCTCTCACAAGAATATAGGGACAACTTCAAAACCCAAGACCAGCAAGATCGAAACAACAGATGAAGAAATGTCTCTAGGTTTGTTCATTTTAGGTATAAATGTAGACTCTAACGTTTTTAATTTTCTTAAATCTTTTTTGATACAATGGGTTTAACAAAAGTATAGGTCAAAAACAGTGAAAAAAAGATTTCACAGTTGATAACTTTTTTTCTTTTATAGTTGAAAGATAGACCTTACCTATACAAAATCATACTTTTATAAGCTTTTTCTTTTTATTCATTCAGTTCAAGTACAACTTTCAAAAATATTGAGAATTTCTTTCAAAAACTTTTTAATTTAAATCAAAACTATAAAATTATGTTAATAGCTAATAACATCAATTATTTGAAACATAGTGTAAGTTTCATGAGATGAACAATAAAACGCTCGACGAATAAAATCTGCTTAGTATTTAATGTGCACAAATTACTGATTTCTGATTAGACCAGTAATCTATCAAAATTTTTTTAAAAGGTATCAGTTCAATTTATGCTATCATACTTTAAATTGAATTGACCTTCATACATACTGTTCATTGATATTTCAATTCATACATAAACAATTAATTTTAGTTCCTGAAGATGATGTAGAGCAGATTATAAGATCATTAAAATATGACAATTTGTCTGGGGATGCCTTAGATCGGATGTGGAAAGCATGTACGAATCACAGGATTTTAAGCATTAATAACTCTGAAAACACTTCACAAATTTTCTTGAAGTGGCCGCAATATAAATGCCCAACTGGCCATCGTATGGTAAGTTTGATACTTAT
Organism: Melanostoma mellinum; assembly: GCA_914767635.1. Classification (NCBI taxonomy): domain Eukaryota; kingdom Metazoa; phylum Arthropoda; class Insecta; order Diptera; family Syrphidae; genus Melanostoma; species Melanostoma mellinum. The sequence goes on along the minus strand of OU612058.1, from coordinate 71,169,765 downwards.
TGTATGCCATACACTTTAATTGAAACTATGACTTCATTTATTAGATCGAAATGGATTTTAGTTACTTGCACCCAAATGCTGGTTCACTGTTAGAAAACTGGGAAGAACTTAAACCCCTAATTTTAAAATTCCTGCTGTCCGAAAATCACGTCAAAGAAAGGAACATAATTGATGCTTTGAACAAATTGCTTCCGAATGAAAATGGCATATGCGCAATACCTGACAGTAAGTTACCCTAAATTAATTATATTTCTAATATTAATAGTTTTTGACATTAAGTTTTGCCATGTTAAGACAATGCAAACAATTTGGTTACAATTATAAAATATGGAACAGATTTTGTTGACAGCAAAACACCCAATTTGTCCAATTTTCATTTCCTTCATTATTTTTGGTTGACTCAAGAGTGATTTCTTAAAAATAAAAAAAAATTAAAACGAAAGGGGCCCTACCCTGTAATTCGTTTCGAAAGCAAAAATTTCCGAAAACGAATATTTTGTACTTTTTATCTCTAAATCGGATTCGAATCTGCCACTTTCGGAACGGCAAATCCGAAAACGATTTTTTTATTTCATTTAGTTACATTTTTACTTGTTTGTAATTTGCTTTGATATTATTTTTTTTTTTTGCTTGATTTGACAGATATCTTGAGAAATGTTTCAAGACTTCGCAAATCTATTCCGTTAATGAAAATATTATTAAGTACTTTTTTTTCGATTCGAAAACGAAATACAGAGTACGAATTCATAATCGGATCGAAAATCACTTTCGAATAGACTTACGATTCGAAACGAAATACAGAGTAGGGCCCCAGTTCAATTGATAATAATCGCACCCATCGAACCATCAAACATTGTTTTTCAATAATATACTCTGACACCAGGCTGTAGAATCTACACAAAGGCTTGAGATGTTCACCCAACTCCGGCATTAAAGCAAACTTATCCTCAGCCAATTTTATTTGCTTTGTCTGGTCAGGGATTTGCTGTGAACAATCGAAAGCTGTATGGAATTCTGATTGAATTGAAACTATGACTTCAATTATTAGATCGAAATGGATTTTAGTTACTTGCACCCAAATGCCGGTTCACTGTTAGAAAACTGGGAAGAACTTAAACCCCTAATTTTAAAATTCCTGCTGTCCGAAAATCACGTAAAAGAAAGGAACATAATTGATGCTTTGAACAAATTGCTTCCGAATAAAACAGGCATATGCGCAATACCTGACAGTAAGTTACCCTAAATTAATTATTTTTATAATATTAATAATTTTTGACATTAAGTCTTGCCATGATAAGACAATGCAAACAATTTGGTTATAATTATAAAATTGTTTTGTTGTGGGCCCTACATGGGTATTTTGTACCTTTCCAAAAAATTGTGAAGAAAGAAAATGATGGGAAGAAAACAATTACCCGCTTCACAATAAAAGACTCCCAAAATTCGTTCGTTTGGGTTGGGAAGACCGTGCAGGAAATTGAAGAGCACATTGCTTCATTTCAGCAGTCATCCGACAACATACAACCTTTTATCATCGTGCATGGCGACTCGATTTTTGATTTTAAGGAAATATTTTTATATTTTGATGGTGTCAAGCTCATTTTTACAAGCTTTTTAAGAGCTGTAGATATTTGCTTCAAAATTTTTTTTTATTCAATCTCTGTTACCCTGTTCCAAAATCCTCATTTTGGGGTTTTATTGAAACTCAGTATTTCAAAAAAAAAAAAAAGAAGGAAATTAACGCTAATACTTATATATTATTAAATAAACACTCTTACAACTTCAAAGAATAAAATAAATTTCTTAAAAATAAAAAAAATTAAAAAGACAGTTCAATTGATAATAATCGCACCCATCGAACGTTGTTTTTCACTAATATACTCTGACGCCAGGATGTAGAATCTACACAAAGGCTTGAGATGTTCACCCAACTCCGGCATTAAAGCAAACTTATCTTCAGCCAATTTTATTTGCTTTCTCAGCTAGTAAATCTTAAAAGTATAAAAATGAAATTTGACTTTAAGAACTACAGCCTCAAACAATTTTTTTTTTTTTTTTGTTAAATGGTTTTTTTTTAAATATTTTTCAGAATGTCAAGATGCAGTTTTGTTGTGGGCCCTACATGGGTATTTTGTACCTTTCCAAAAAATTGTGAAGAAAGAAAATGATGGGAAGAAAACAGTTACCCGCTTCACAATAAAAGACTCCCAAAATTCGTTCGTTTGGGTTGGGAAGACCGTGCAGGAAATTGAAGAGCACATTGCTTCATTTCAGCAGTCATCCGACAACATACAACCTTTTATCATCGTGCATGGCGACTCGATTTTTAATTTTAAGGAAATATTTTTATATTTTGATGGTGTCAAGCTCATTTTTACAAGCTTTGTAAGAGCTGTAGATATTTGCTTCAAAATTTTTTTTTTATTCAATCTCTGTTAGGGTAACAAAGATTGAATAAAAAAAAAATTTTGAAGCAAATATCTACAGCTCTTAAAAAGCTTGTAAAAATGAGCTTGACACCATCAAAATATAAAAATATTTCCAAGTTCCTCATTTTGGGGTTTTATTGAAACTCAGTATTTCAAAAAAAAAAAAAAAAAAAAAAAAAAATACAAAAAGGAAATTAACGCTAAAACTTATATATTATTAAATGAAAACTCTTAAAACTTCATAAAATTTTTTTTTTGTTAAATGGTTTTTTTTCTTTTAATATTTTTCAGAATGTCAAGATGCAGTTTTGTTGTGGGCCCTACATGGGTATTTTGTACCTTTCCAAAAAATTGTGAAGAAAGAAAATGATGGGAAGAATACAATTACCCGCTTCACAATAAAAGACTCCCAAAATTCGTTCGTTTGGGTTGGAAAGACCGTGCAGGAAATTGAAGAGCACATTGCTTCATTTCAGCAGTCATCCGACAACATACAACCTTTTATCATCGTGCATGGCGACTCGATTTTTGATTTTAAGGAAATATTTTTATATTTTGATGGTGTCAAGCTCATTTTTACAAGCTTTTTAAGAGCTGTAGATATTTGCTTCAAAATTTTTTTTTTATTCAATCTTTGTTACCCTGTTCCAAGTTCCTCATTTTGGGGTTTTATTGAAACTCAGTATTTCAAAAAAAACAAAAAGGAAATTAACGCTAAAACTTATATATTATTAAATGAACTAAAGAGTAAACACTTTTAAAACTTCATACAATAAAACTGTAAAATAAAATTATCATGGTCTTTTTTATAGGTTCGGAATTTTTTAATTTTCAGCAAAATTTGATACGATAGTAAGATCCAGGATAAATCGACTCATTGCCGTTGTAATCAGGTTTGTAACTTGAAGCTTGGAACATTTTTTTAAACAACGTTTTCTTTTCTTCGTTTTAGGTCAAACTAATTCTGGACTTATATGACTGAAGAAGTGCCATCATTTTTGCCATTACTTGCCCATTTTTTGTCATAAATCATGCTTATGACAATAAATTGCTGAAGTATGGCAGAAGTAATAAGCCTTGCGCAAAGTAATGCGGTAAGTGCGTGCGATGCGATTGCGATAAGTCAAATCCCTATGCATTAAGTCAAACGTCCATAACATTACATAGGGATATCGCAATTGCATCGCACGCACTCACCGCATTGGTTTGCGCAAGGCTTATTACTTCTGCCATACTTCAGCAATTTATTGTCATAAGCATGATTTATGACAAAAAATGGGCAAGTAATGGCAAAAATGAAGGCACTTCTTCAGTCATATAAGTCCAGAATTAGTTTGACCTAAAACGAAGAATAATAAACGGTTGTTTATATTTATAAACGCATTTATTAAAATCAATAAACGCCGTTCATCAAGACTATAAACGGGTTTATTAATTCAATAAACGAAAATAATAAACGGTTGTTTATATTTATAAACGCATTTATTAAAATCAATAAACGCTGTTCATCAAGACTATAAACGGGTTTATTAATTCAATAAACGAAAATAATAAACGGTTGTTTATATTTATAAACGCATTTATTAAAATCAATAAACGCTGTTCATCAAGACTATAAACGGGTTTATTAATTCAATAAACGAAAATAATAAACGGTTGTTTATATTTATAAACGCATTTATTAAAATCAATAAACGCTGTTCATCAAGACTATAAACGGGTTTATTAATTCAATAAACGAAAATAATAAACGGTTGTTTATATTTATAAACGCATTTATTAAAATCAATAAACGCTGTTCATCAAGATTATAAACAAGTTTATTAATTCAATAAACGAAAATAATAAACAGTTGTTTATATTTATAAACGCATTTATTAAAATCAATAAACGCCGTTCATCAAAACTATAAACGGGTTTATTAATTCTATAAACGAAAATAATAAATGGTTGTTTATATTTATAAACACATTTATTAAAATCAATAAACTCTATTCATCAAAACCATAAACAAGTTTATAAATTCTATAAACGAAAATAATAAACGGTTGTTTATATTTATCAACGCATTTATTAAAATCAATAAACTCTGTCCATCAAAACTATAAACGGGTTTATTATTTCTATAAATAAAAATAATTAACGGTTGTTTATATTTATAAACAAATCCATCAAAGTCAATTAATTCAGTTTATTGAGTTAATAAACGGGTTAATTACTATTACAAATGAAACTAACAAGGAGTTAGCAATGTTTTGAACCACGAAATAATAAACGGGAATTTATTGTCACAGTAAACGTGTTTATTGGACAAATTCCATCACTTTTTTTATTGTCCCAATGAACTTTTTAATTGTATTTACGTACCTTTTTGGTTCAGTGAAGTAGTGTGGGATTCTTACCTCACTAAAAACTCCTAGTTATCAGAACCAATCTATGAACGATCGACAACAGATTTTTCTTTCTCAATAATATAATCGCTTTAAGGGAAGCTTAAACTTTTAATGCTTTCCATGTCTTTTAGACCATTACCTCGTGTGTCTTGGTTCTTCTTAATCTCCGAACATTGCCTCTCGTATTTTATACGGACTCCATTTCAGAGTTGATATGACTATGCAGTCGCTGATTGTGTGATACTCTGATATAGCATGTTTTCTTACAACTTCTGTAGCTGTTTCTATTTGTAGGTCACGATGTAAATCGCTATTTTACTATATAGGTACCATTGTGCATTTACTATTCTACGAAGGGCTTTGTTTTGGAACTTTTGGATGATTTCAGTATTTGTTTTCTTTGTACAGCCCCATAATTGGATTCCATAGGTCCAAACAGGTCTAAGTACTTGTTTATAAAGCATTATTTTATTTTCGACAGATAAGTCCGAATTTGTACCGAGTAACCAGTACATTTTTCTATATTTCAAGTTGAGCTCTTCCCTTTTCTTTTTGATATGCTCTTTCCATTTTAGCTTTGCATCCAAGTTCATCCCAAGGTATTTGGCCGAATTGGCGTAAGCACCACGATTAGTGAAAAATGATAAGTGAACAAAATTAAGTCACTTCCAGAAGTGAACAACAGGGATGGCTGGTAAATGGAGTTTATGGAAAAAAGTTGCATGAGTGAGTTCAGCGTATTAGTGAAGTGAACATAAAAACTCCCATTAAAACACGACTTCAGATTCAGTTTGGTAAAATCTATACAGTCGTATTTATAAAATTTGCTAAGAACATCCTTAGACAACTGTCCAGCTAGACGGTGCCTAAAGAGTTGGACAAGCCTTAGCCAATTTCGTATTTATAAAAGTTGTCTAAACAGCCCCTCAAACTGTCAACTTTGAACGAAAAACAAAATGGTGGCGTTCATGATGTATCCGTGCACTCCGTGCAGTACCATTGTTTGTGTTTTGATAAACGAGTACAACAACTAAAACGCTCTGAAACAGTGTGGCGTAGGAATTGAACTAGACCATAAAAAAACAGCTGATTTGACTTTATGTTACAGCTTTTCCAAGTCTCATAAAATAATAAAATGTGTGCAATTTATAAATGAAATTGTTGAAAGTAGTATTTTTGCATCTCAAACTAATTAATTTTTTCGATCTTATAACTCTCAACAGTGTTTTATAACATGTTCTACAAAATTGTTTTTTGTTGTATCAAATGTCTAAAGTTGGAGATTCCTTAGACAGCGATGAAAGTGTTTATAAATACGATTTGGAGTTGGACACTGTTCTAAGACCTGTCCAAAGTTAGACATACTTTGGAACTAGATTATAAATACGACTGATAATCTTCAGTCATCTGGTGTTGAGCTCCCAAAGAATTAAACCACATCGACAATGACCTTATTCTTCTTCTTTAGGTGGCTCAACTAGAGCGTGGTGCTCCTAGGCCTTTTCCAATATGCCCCTCCAGCCGGCTCGATCTCTAGCCTGCCGTCTCAAATTTTGCACTCCAAATTGGCGGAGATCTCCATCTACCTGGTCGCTCCATCGAAGATGAGGTCTACCTTGGCTTCTGACTCCCTCTGGCTTGGCGTTGAAGACCTTACGCGCTGGAGCGTTGATGTCCATTCGCTCTACATGGCCCAGCCATCTTAGTCGTGGGACTCTAATTTTTCTGGCTAAGCTTATGTCGCTGTACAGCTCGTATAGTTCGTCGTTGTATCTTCTTCGCCAAACGTTGTCTTCCCGATTAACGCAAACAGGACCAAAAACCGTACGCAGAACTTTTCTCTCGAACACTCCACGTGACTTTTCATCCGATTGGGAGAGACAATGACGTACCCTATCATAAAACCGGTGGTAAAAATTTTGGACAACGAATGTCAAAAACCAAGCATCATAGAAGTGATTGTGATTGTGATTGTTTTGCCGCGGTATTCCAAATTTTTTTCGATGGGCTTTGAGATAAGTGTGATTATTTTAATACCATTGCATTCCCATCGCCAAAGGCGAGATATCGTCGGTCAACTGTCGTCTGTTGTCTGTCGTCTGTCGTCTGTCGTCTGTCATCTGTCGTCTGTCGTCTGTCGTCTGTCGTCTGTCGTCTGTCGTCTGTCGTCTGTCGTCTGTCTTCTGTCGTCTGTCGTCTGTCGTCTGTCGTCTGTCGTCTGTCGTCTGTCGTCTGTCGTCTGTCGTCTGTCGTCTGTCGTCTGTCGTCTGTCGTCTGTCGTCTGTCGTCTGTCGTCTGTCGTCTGTCGTCTGTCGTCTGTCGTCTGTCGTCTGTCGTCTGTCGTCTGTCGTCTGTCGTCTGTCGTCTGTCGTCTGTCGTCTGTCGTTTGTCGTCTGTCGTTTGTCGTTTGTCGTCTGTCGTCTGTCGTCTGTCGTCTATCGTCTGCCGTTTGTCGTCTGTTGGCAGTTCGTCCTCTGCCTTCTGCCTTGGTTATCTACCATTATGGCTATGAAAATGTATAAAAAAAAATGTCGAGAAATTTTGGAGAATGGACAGTTTTAAATATTCCTTTTTTCTTTCGTAGGATTTTTACTTGCGACTGTTGGTACCAAAAGGCAAGTATTGCAAACGTGAAGAGAATAAAAAATTGAGATATCAATATAACAAGACATTACGATTATAGAGAATACGAAGAAAGTTGGTACTGTAATTCTGTCTATCTTTATACAGGTCAGCTTGTCTGTCTTTCTGTCTATCTGTCTGTCTGTACAGAGTCAACAGTCAACAGAGGGGTTTTCGGAACTAGGTCTGTAGGTCTTGAGGAAATGGTACCAGTCATACAATCTATATGGACATTTCGGAACAAGGCTGCCAAAGATGACACTTAGAATTATTGGAATCGCCAACCTTTGATTTATTCATAAATTGAAAATATCTATTCGGGTACGATCCTTCTTGACAAAGAGCATTCTGCCCAATTGGTCACTTGACACACTTTGGAAACTGAATCTAAAAGCAATATTGTCAATCAAATGTGGTGTATGTTGCCCAAGATTGACACAAGTCATTTCATTCTTCAACTTAACATTCCTGTCAAAATGAATTTGAGGACATGTACGCCACGCCTGATACAAAAAAATGACAAAAACTATTGAACTACGAACACTATAAGGAACTGGAAATAAATACTTCATACAGATTACTTTTGTTACCAACACACTACGCGACATTCATATTAAGCAGGATTTGGGAACAAAAAAAAAGAATATAATTACAACAAACAGGCATCCCTATTGGGCGTCATAAACCGAGATTACACAAAAACCTATTCCTATAACAAGTGGGCATAATATCTTCTTACAAATGAATCCATCCCATTGCTGTGTGGTAATAGGATCTCAAATGTCCATCGGGCGACAGTTCGTCCCCTCTGCGCCATCAAATACGTTTCTAATATTCAATTTGGTTTCGTCATGACTCGCAGTTAAATCGTGAATTTGCAAAATAATTCGGAATAATATGATAATGGAGAAAAAGAAGAGAGCGCGCCACACCAGCACCAGCACAGGACCATCAGGACCACCAGGACCAGCAGGCACAGGCAACAACCAGCAACCAGCAACCAGCAGCCAGCAGCCTCCATCTCCAAAAAACTTGGCCGTCTCCCAGAACAAAACAAGACGATGGGCTGTTGATGACACCAAAAGATGAAATGATAGAGTATTTTTGGCAATGGAATGTCTCTCCTCTTTGGGAGAACTCAATTCTTTCTTTTTAGATCCTTTTTTCGGTTCGTTTTAATAGACTGCCTGAATAGCTGGATAATCGCTTTGTTATTTTCATTTTTGTTTGCTGATTTAGCAATTTGCTTCCTTCTTTGGCTTCGACATTGATTTGAGCTAAGGACGATGTGTGTTCGTGTTGCTGTTGGTATAAGAGAATAAACAAATATGATATACGTACCTATATACAATACATACATCTATACCGATATTTCTTTTGCTCTTTCATTTTTGCAAATAAAACGAAGGTAATAACAAATATGTTTACCTGCAGGCGTTCGTTGTTGAGTTTGCTTTCGTCCTTATTTGTCTTTCTTATTGTTTGCGGATGACGTGTAGTTATTTGATATGTTTTGGTATAAAAGTACAAATGTCTATTCTTTTTTATGGCTGGATTGTGTTTGCGTTCTCAAATGTTTATACGGAATATACATAACGCGTTGCGGTATACGAACAAATAAATTTAATTGTCAGTTTTTGTTTGTCTCAATTAGAACTTACTGGTGGTTTCTTTGTGTTGATGCCGTTGCTTTTTGTAGGGACATTTGGTAATTTCGATTGAAAGTTTTCTTGATGATGCTTACTCATCGCTATTACTTCACAATTGACTTAAACGATCCAAGTCCAAGCGTCCAAAGAGAAAACGGTCCAGTCAAAACTGATTTCAAAAGAAATAAAAATATGAGATAGCTCACCTTTACAGGCAACGTTGCGATGATTCGAGATCAAAACAAAAATCGATGGCAGCACTCTCCAAAGGTCTTGTACCTTAATTCTTTCATTTTTGGTAGAGAAAGATCCAAAGCAGTCATACCTGCGACAATTAAAGGGGACTTGAAGATCGAACATTGAAACAGCCTGATCTGTTCGAATACAGCAATTGCTAGACTGGTGCCTTTCTTCGCAATTAACTTCAGCAGAAAATTACATAAACGTTCTTACGTTCTTTAGTTGACCTCTACCTTAGCTGGCCGCGTTTTTCACAGTTTGGAAATAGAAACTGAATGATAAGTGGAGAGCTCGTATCGGGTCATCGTTGAGGACGTTTTTGTTTCGGGGACGCGTTCGGCCGTGCTGTCGAAACAACAAAACCAAAAAAATCTTCAAACTAAAGTAGCCGCGAAAATTTCAGGTAATATATTTCCGGAAAACAAACTGCATTATGATGATACTAAAGGCTCCGCCAAATAACTTCTTTTTTTAGCAAATCCTTCCGGTTAGTAATGGAAAATAGTTTTATTCAAATTGCTGCCTTGGTTGGCCCTGCAGTAGCCTACACGATCGGTTCAATTTTTAAGCACATTATCGATTGTGTGCAGCTGTATTTCACCAATGGCTTCACGAATATTGTCCTTTAAAGCGTCAATTGTCTCTGGCTCGTCGCGTCGGCGTAACACTTATCTTTTACGGCACCCCACAAATAATAGTCCAACGGTGTCAAAACGCAGCTCCGAGGTGGCCAAACGACATCAGCTCTGCGACTGATAATGCGATCTTCAGAAACAGGGCGCAAGACATCGAGTTTAGCTTCGGCTTTGTGACAAGTAGCGCCGTCCTGTTGAAATCAAATGTTACCAATATCCTTTTCTTCAATTTTTGTGAACAAAAATTCGTTCAACATGGCCTGATAACGATCGCCATGGAAATTAATGGCCACTCCTTGCTCATTTTCGAAGAATGACTCTGGACGAAAATCCGCTCCAAACAGTGACTCGTTTTGGATGTATCGGCTTGCGGTTTTCTGTGCCCCAAATGCAACAATTTTGTTTATTTACCCGCCAAGACCAAAATGAGCTTCATCTGAAAAGATGAATTTTTTGGCAAAATCGACATCTTCTATCAGCATCATCTTAGTCGATCACAGCGTTGTTGCACAACCATATTCGTTTAGTGGAAGAAGAAAACTAATTATCTGTCAAATCGGACATGAGCTAAATGTTACCATTCACGAAATAAGCACTAGTTGAAAAAAAAACCTTAGATGGCGGACCCTACCGTATCAATTTATTTTCAAAACATATCAGTGGACAAGATATTTTAATAATGAAAGTGACAAACATTACCATATCAAGTTAGCAGAAAGGCTGTGTCTTTTTTAAAGATTGACTAAACAGTCTAGCAATCCTCCCGTTTTTGGTGGCGCAGTGCGGATGGAAATAAAATAGTAGTCATTCCGCATGTGATGACATAAGTGGCGTAAACTACTTGAAACTGGTAGGCTGAAAAAAAAAGGAAAAACTCACGGTATTCGACCACAGTCAGATGCATCGACTTAACGGTAAACACTCTACAATAACGGTAAACACTCTACAATTGCACCGCTGGCTGGCGATTTTTTGCTTGTCTAGGTCCAACCTACACACCCTATCTTTTTGTCACACCTTATGCGAATCACCCTGTATATTCTTTCTTTTTCTTGGCGCCTTCTATTTCTCAACAGTTTAACTGTAGTAAGTGATTTTGATCATCTTTTCTAGAAACTACCTACAGTCTGGCGTTCAGTTCATCCGCAGAAAATTTGGCAAAGCACAGAGTCATACACGAATCACCTTGAAAAGCGAGCAGAGATTACGATTTAAAAAAAGAGAAAAAAGCAGTCTACTACCAAACTGGAGAATTTATACCATTTTCCGATCCATTGTACTAACATGATATCGACCTTCGCCCTATAAGAGGTGGCTGCAATTGAAATTATACCTAACCCCAAACAAAACAAAACTGAACATCGAATGCAATAGGGTGCACCTGCCGTCTGCCATAAAAAATAAATAAAGTAACTAATTTCGAAACTGAAAACGTTAGAAAGATTACTTGATTTACACATTCTTAGCTTTCTGAAACTGGAAGTAATATCTACCTTTCAACATGCCTACACAAAAGGAAGAAGCGTGGGAACAGCACTTCACTGTGTAGTAAGAAAAACGCTGCAAGACAAGGAATACACACTGGCAGCTTTCCTGGACATTGAAGGAGCCTTCAACAATGTACAAAACAGTGCAATTAAGAAGGCCCCAAATGATTTAGAAGTAGAAGAAACAATCCCAATTGGATCATGTGTATGCCAACAAAACGTCAGATCCACAGTGAACTGGGAGGTGCAAACTTGAAGAAGTGTTTGTCACGAGGAACCCCACAAGGAGGTATCCTCTCACCCCTGCTCTGGATCCTAGTCATGAATGAGATCCTCGTTGCTCTCAAACATGATGGCGTGAAAGTGGTTGCCTATGCCGATGATCTAGCTCTTCTGTTTACGGGGAAATTCCCTACCACTATTAGCGCACAATTGAAATATACACTAACCAAGGTAAGCGCTTAGACAAAAAGGTACGGCCTTGTATAGTTAAGCCCCTAAAACAGAGCTTGTACTCTTTACAAATAGGAGGAAAATACCTACTTTGAGTTACCAAGACTAAATGGGACCATTCTTAAGATCTCTGATCAAGCCAGAGGCTTGGGAGTGATCTTAGACAAAAAACTGAATTGGGGTCCCAATATACAAGAAAGACATAAAAAAGCTATGATAGCACTGTACTCGTGCAACAGGATTTTTGGCAAAAACTGGGGACCAAATCCCGAAATCATCCGGTGGATGTATACTGCCATTGTTAGACCTATCCTATCTTATAGCAATTTCGTCTGGTGGAAGGCGCTGGAAAAATCCACGCTTTTAAAAACATTAACCAAAGTACAAAGATCAGCCTGTACTTGCGTAACTGGTACAATGACAACTACACCAACCGCGAGCTTGGAAGTAATCCTCAATCTAACACCATTTGATCTCTATGTTCAAGAAGCGGCAGCAAATAGTGCACTTAAACTAAACCAGTGTAATGTCTGGAACACCAGCCAAACAGGACACGCACAGATGTTATCACGATACGCAGATAATAATATCTGCACGGATGACATAACTCCATATCTCCAAGCAACAATAAAAGCGATTTCTGCCACTCTTGTCAAATCAAAGCTTGTTTCTTGCTGTCGCGAAGAGCTAAGGGTTCTTGGCACACAGCATAACGTTAGACTCTAATGGGTTCCTGGTCATAATGGTATATCGGGAAACGAAAAAGTGGATGAACTAGCGAGGAAAGGATCAGCACTTGACCCTTCTATCATTGATCAATCAATCAGGATTCCACCCTGTGAAATTAAACAGATCATTGGTAACAAAATAATGCGAAAATCAAATGAAAGATGGGTATGCCTAGACTCCTGTGTTATTTCCAGGAAACTATGGCCGAAATACGATAAGAACGGATCTGAAAAGCTGCTATCATTGAATAGTACAAATGCTTGTCAGTGGGAAAGTGCATGGCTTGCATATTACACGTAGTGAAATATGCAAGCACTGCGTATAAATGCATTCGGTGACTTTGGTTACCTGTGTCTAGGCCACGTTGCACGCAGTCGGATTAGATTACGACAACCAAACGTGCATGCAACTGGAATATTACACCACATTTCCTCCCCCTTTGGAAAAGCTTTCAATTTCGGGGCAATGCCTTTGCATTGATTTCAATGAAATCAGTGGCGAGCCTCGAAGAATTAGAGCAAGTACTGAACCAAAATTTCCTACCTAGGAAAACTTACATTCAGATCACAAACGAGCTACGTCAGTGTCGGCAAATTTCAAATGAGACCAAGAAGAGGCCAAAACAAGCTATGGCCCAGATTCTACGCCAATAATGAAGGACCTCGAGCTCGCCGCAATACACTCTTTCGAGACTTGGTGAATACCAAAATTCAATTTTTCATCATACAGGATCACAAACGGCTTTTTAAGTGAAGAGAAATTCTAAAGATGTTACAGTTAACAGTTAGAAGGGAAGAACTTTGATCGATAGATTTTGGTCTCTTTGTGCTAAATGGAGTTTCTAGATGAGATAATAAAGACGAACTCACATTTATAAGTGATCAAGGACAATCAATCATTGACTTACATATGTGCTGTGTCTGGTCTATGGGTCAAAACAGCAGTTGACTTCGAAGTACTTGCAGCTACATTTTCTGCGCATCAACCAATTGCAGTAAAGGTTCTGCTCCAAAAATAAATTGCTTCTAAGCCCCTCAGTGCCTCATACGCACTAGTCAAAAAACAAATAGCTGAGCCAGTAAATAGATGGTTTGATAATGACTGTAAGCGGCTTCGAAATCATTTTGTTCCTAAAGCTTTTCAGATCTACCAACGCTGTTTTCTTCAAAACCCAGTATCTGCTTTATAATACGCAATACAAACAACTACGTTCAACAAAAATGATCGATTATCTGAAACTTGTAGCTCAAAAACTTATTTTTGCAAGGACTCGAAAGCATTTTGGAACTAAGGGGGCGCACCCAAAAAACTGCAAACAATAACGCTATAGGAGAAGACTGTCTTGCAGATCATTTTAACATGCTGTTAGCAACTAATGATACCAACTTTTTAGAGTTTAGCTCTGCCCAACCACACACCTGTGTATACGAAATAGACTGCCCAATCTCACTGAACGAACTACACACAGTTTTGGATAAAATAGTAAAATAACAAGGCACCAGGTATCGACGGAATCACTGCAGAATTTTATAAGTTCGCTACGTTACAGTTCAAAAAATACGTAGTAGTAATCTTCTTCATCCAACTTTACGACGATGCTTCCGTACCACTCTGTTTCAAAAAAGCGATTATCCATGTCATTTTCAAGGGAGGAAAGCCTAGCTTAGAATTATAGGGGCATATCAATTCTTAACTCTATGCGAAAAATGTTTAGCTTAATTCTCTATGAGATGCTTACAAAATGGATTGAGTCATCAAACCGCTTAAGTATTTTTTGGTCCGGATTCTCTACTTTAGATCATATTTTTGCGCTCTCTAGTATTGCATCAAAGTATTTAGAGAAATCTAAGAGACTTTACGTTAGTTTCGTGGATTTTAAAGCGGCTTTTGACATGGTAAACAGGCATGCATTGATTTAACAACTATCATCTCTTTTCTCTTGGTGTCTCTAGGAAACTTCTTCTATTTTACTCCAAGTTTCTTCAACAACAAATTCAACGAATGCTGCAGTTTAGTATGGAAGCAACTTATCGGAATGGCTTGGAAAGTCAACGGGTGTGCCTCATGGATGCATTCTCAAACCAATTTTGTTTTCCCTTTATATTGATGCTGTCACTGATATTCTTCCTGGAGGGGTATTATTTGCGGACTTCTTAGTCAAAGTCTTACTGTATGCTAATGACCTGGTGCTAATAGCTGATAAATCCATTCGCTCAACAACTGCAAATTAATAGACCTCAGAAGAATTGCGAAATTTGAGGCTTAAAAAATCATTACTCATAAAACAAAAGCTGTGATTTTAGAATCTAGACACCGAAGAAGGCTACCGAAGGATCATCGACCGTCAATATTAAGTGCATCGATGTAGTTAAAAATTCAAGTACCTGGAAGTGGTGTTACCATATAACCTTAATTGAAAGCCAAACTAGCTATAAATCTGATGCGCCAACGTTTTTTAGCAACATAAACATTGATGTAGCATCAAAGTACCGAGTATTTAAAGCAATCATCAATACTGGTATGGTTTATGGGGTACAATTATTTGGTTATGCACAACATGAGGATTTTGAAAGTATCCAAAGGTTCTTTTTAGAACGACCATTCCGATTACCTAACGCAACACCAATGTATGCTTTACACGTGGAGTCAGGTCTAGCACCGATTCATATAAATAAATCTTAAATCGCAAGTCAACTATTTGAATACAGTTGTGAATAGAGAAAACGGACTACATAAGTCAATATTGTTAAGACAGCTTCGAAGAAACGCTACACCTTTTAAAGAATGGAATTTTTTTGCCGCGGTACAAAATCTACAGCTTTCCTTAACAGGTAATGTTGTAATGTCATTTAACATTATCGAATGGCAAAGTTTACTTGATGATGTAATTGCAAAAACTGATAAATCGATATATGATATATTTGCAATATCTAGAAAGGGTATCCTCTTCAGAAAGTAGAAACCTTTACAGGAAACTGAACCACCAATTGCCATCCGATGTGAATTATTTTTGCAAAGAACAACTGACCGCAGATGCTATTAGCATCATTGCATCACTGCATTCTCTGCAATCTAAGGAAACTTGAAGGCACTCACCATTTTATAGCAACTTGTCCAATATTGCAAGAAATACGGCAACTATACTTCCAAACAAGTTTTTTGTCTTTGAACCATCTGATTGATATTCTCTCAATAGGTTGGGTGCTTTTAGTTTAGCTAAAGCAAAACAACAATAGATTGAGTCATTGAGTACATGTTCACGTACAATTTTCTATAAGTGGTAGCTTCAGAAACAAACCGTATAAGAACTTCCCATCCACTCTCTCCATTTAAAATTGAATAACAATCCTCTGTCGAAAGAAAACTCTTGTTGCAGCATAAACGCCGAATTTCTTGAAGCATGGGACAGCAGGCTAGGAAATGATAAACGTTTTCGATCAAGTTCAGATTACACAGAGTACAATTATGGTTAATATCACCTCTGTGAGGTCTATAGTTTAGCTCAAGCATCTCTGCAAGGACCTTAAATATCATACTCATCTCATGGACTGAGAACGTATTGCGAAAATAATTTAACTCCCCCCAAACAGAGATTCAATTTGCTGTACACCGTTCTAGACATGGATGCTTTCGCACGACTATAAAAACTTTGAAACATTTTATCATCAATGACTGAAATACAATCGTACAAACTATCCTTCCAAGATCCAATGCTGTTCAGGTTTAAGTTCAATGTGCAATTATATTTGGTCGCTAGTTCTCGCCAATCTTTGAACGGCGTGTAATTACGGTGAACTGCAGTTATAAGTATGCTTTTTGCAGATTGTTATTGGCCCTATTTAGGACTTTAACAATACAGTCTGCATTTGCCTTTAGGTTTTTTAGGGAAATCGGAGGTAATTGAGATTCGACATATGACGCGTAGTTAAGCGTGTTTGAAGGGAGTCTTAAAAAGACACCTTTAAAGAAATATCGTTGCATAACTTCAAAATCTTCACCATACACTTCATTAGCATACAAAAGTGAGCTTTTAACGGTAGCATCAAATACTTTGAATTTCACCGTCAGATCTACATTTTTGTTTTTGAAAAACCTTGACATACAGTTAATAGCTGATTTCGCAATGCATGATTTGTCTTTTATATGTGCTGATCGGTTTAAATTACTCGTTATTGTAAAACCTAAGTACTTAAATTCTTTTACAACTTCTAAGGTTTCTCCATTAAGGTTCCAAGAACGGTCATTTCGGGCACTGCGATTATGGGTTCTAAAAACCAAAATCTTCGATTTTGTGCTATTTATTTGGAGATCCCATAGATTACAATAATTGTATAGTTTATTGATTTGAAGTTGTAATGTTACCGGGTTATCGGTAAGGACAACAATGTCATCCTCATATAAAAGAATTTTAATGAGTTGATCACCATAATAGACACCCCCTGGCACACTATCTTCAATGTCGTTGATAAAGAGCGAAAAAATCAAAGGATTCCAGAATGCAACCTTGTGGGAAACCCATTTCTGTCTTGAATTGTCTTGATGAGGCCTTGCCATTTGAAACCACAGCAGTTGTATTTGAAGAAGTTGCTCATAAATTCTTAGAAATTTTGTTGATAATCCAATACACGATAATTTGAAAAGCAATAGTTTCCTGTTTATAGTATCAAATACAGCCTTGAAATCAACAAAGCAAGCATGGAGATTAGATTTCTTATCCAAAAACCGTTTAGCACCACTATTTAATGTAGAAATTTGATCAACTGTTGAGAGATTAGCTCGAAAACCCGCCTGAAAGTGACTTATTTTGCTGTTTGTTTCCACCCAAGATACAAGTCTTAGGTACAGAGCTTGAGTGAATAGCTTCCGTAGAGAGCAAAGAACAGAAATACCTCTGTAGTTTTCAGGAAGATTAGGATCATCTTTTTTATAAACCGCAGAGATGCATGACTCTCGGAAATTATTTGGTATCGTTTCATTGTTGAACATCCGGTTTAATAATAATAAAATATGTTCCAAAAATTATACGACTTTTTAAAATTTTTTTTTTCTTAAAGTTTTTTTTCGTTATTTGATTCTTAAGTGAATTTAATAAACTAAGGATGAATTTTCTCTTTACTTTTTTCACTTAAGAATCACTTTAAAATCAAATAACGAAAAAAAACTTTAAGAAAAATAAAAATTTTAAAAAGTATTTTTTGTAATTTTTGGTTTTCTCAAAAACTACAGGTTATTTTGACATCCGGTTTTTTGCGTTTGATCAAAAATAAATAAAAGCATTGAAAATAAGCCAGAAAAATACTACTTAAATGCGTAAAATTTGGAAAAAAAAGTGGTTTAAAAAAAAAAATTATGTTTTTTTTTCAAAATTTTGACTTTGAAAATTGATATTTCAAAAACTATTTATTTGAACAACTTATTTTAAAATTTAAATTAATTCATAAGTTTTTGGCTTTTCAAAATGCTATAGCACGACTCTGTAAGTATTACCGTTATTTTCAAATAATTTTTTTCCCATTTTTTAGTGATTTTTTTCTTAAATTGCCCCTCCCGCCTAAACGGGGGAAAATGGACCCCCCCTCCCATACGATTTTTTGCTTGTCTACGTCCAACCTACACACCCTATCTTTTTGTCACACCTTATGCGAATCACCCTGTATATGAATATACATATTTAAATTTAAAAAATGTCTATCAGGCAGACGGCAGCATAGCCATGTCCTTATATACTTAGTTCTTATGGAATGTAAAACTTGTTTATTTCTATAAAGAATTTTATCTATCTATCTATCTACCTAACCCCAAGTGCAGAGTACAGATCAAACTGTTTGGCTGAAGGAAAAGAAGATGGCACACCAAGGACTCCAACCAACGTATCCGAACTCTGTCAGGCCTTAGCCATTTGACTTAATACTCGTTTCGCCAATGTCCGGAAGTGAGGTCATCAGTTACAGGCTTTTTATCTCGGTTTGAATTCTACATGTTTTCAGTAGTTATACTTCAGATAAAAGAAGAAGAACCCTTTCTTGTCTCGCTACAGAAAAAAGCAATTTGTTTTGTCCAAGTTGAGGAAGATCAAGATACCAGTGCTGTCATTCCACCCCCGAACCATTAATTCAATGGATACAAAAATAAAATTACAGTGTTGTTCTCTCGAAGTCATCATCATCAACATTTCTATTCTCGAATGTCACGAGCAAAATTCTTCCAATCTAAAATCACATTATGAAAAGAACATAATCAAATTCGAATTCTCGAATGGCACCTAATCGCATAACTTGTGTCTGTACAATGACTCAAAAAATTCTCTAAAGCACGAACAATTATTTTGATATTGAACCGACGAAACTCCTCTTTTGAACCTAATCAGCTTCTTCAATAAAAAATTCTTCTATACTAAGTACCAACTTTCAAACATATCGAGACACGTCCGAATCAAATTAGATTCTATTAATGAAAATTTAATTCACTGTCGATACATTTGGGTGTTGTCCTGCTGACATTTGACATTCTATGCAGTAGTACTCAATTTTCATAGTCCTTTCCCAAGTCGACTGACTTACAGTTTCCTCTCTCGCAGTGAAATATGGTTGGTCCATGGTCCATCACATAAAACTCATCGCGTCGTGTTAGTTGTTCTCTGTTTACACAAATCGTTGTTCTCTGGAGTCTCCTTGAATAGATGAAGCTATCAGCTGAATATTCCGAAAACCTGCGCAGCGCATTCAAAAACTCATTATCGTTCAAAGAAGCTTTTGATAAAAGACGAGAGTAAAACACATCTATTACCAAGAACCAAGGAGAGGAGACTGGCTGTACTGTGTCCTAATCAGCAGCTCCAAGGACTCTTAGAGTTTCGGTCAAAAGAAAAAGCACAACCACCACCTCGCAATACAAGCCTATTAGTATTAGTATTTCTTTCTCCAAAACGAACGTTCAAATCCTTTTTCGTCCTTCTATGATTTTTTTCGTCGATTTTCTTCTGCTTTTTTTTTGCTGAAAGTGATGTTCTGCATCCTTTATGAAGGGAGTGCTTTGGAAATCAAAATGCTACTGTCGTGATTTCAGTCAGTTTTATCATCTCTAGACAGATGGTTTTGAAAATCAAACCCGGCTGATAGCGTACGTAGTTCGTTATGTTCTGTTTCTTCTCATCTCGTATTTCGTACGAGAGACGAATTTAGTGCGATGTGAGGTAGGGCGGTGTTGAAAATGTGCTGTGATTTTGTGGAGTCCTCATGATTAAAAATTTTTTCAAGCGAGGGTGAAAATATATTTATATATACGAGTTAAGCGTATGTGTCCGCCCTTAGATCCTACTCCAGGATAATAAATGATCCACCGGTGAATGGGTGAAACGATTATGATTACAATGATTTGTCAAACGTTGGTGTTGTGTGCTTTTTGCTTTTTGCAAAGGATCTCATGTTAGTGAATGATTTTGTTCTTTTTCTGACGGTTCAGTATTTGTTTGGAAAATGAAGCTTTCTTGTATCAACATCCGGTTTGTCGTCCGGCCGTGGACCAAGTGGACGTAACTCACTCGTAAATTCCAAACAACAGAACTTTTCAACATTTTCCATCGAAAAAAAAGGAGAAAAGAAACGAGCTTAGGAGGTAATTTTTCGTAAAATTAGCTCTGCGTGTAAATTTATTCAAACGGAAGATTCGCTGTATCCTTGCAGGGCCAATGATACTTTCCCGAGCGATGAAGCGCACGAGTTAAGTTAAGTGAAAAAAAAAAAATTGAAAAAAAAACACAAATACGTATTGTATAGAGAAAAGGAAAAAAAGCCGGAACCGGTAAAACCTCCTAAGTGCTGCCGCCGCACACATAATGTGCTCCGCCACGTCTTGAGTGAAATGCAAAATTAAAATAAGCCTTTAAACCATCCAAAGGATTTCACTTTATTACACATTGCGTGTACGCGAGAGACTTGTGACTGGTAGTGGCCGCTCGGCTTCATCGCGGTCGTGACAATTTGGTCCTTCGAGCTACGCATTCGATGAAGCTACTCCCTTGGTTGGCAAGGAAATAACTTTCTGTGTGTAGTCATCGTCTTACCGACCGGATTGCCTAAGGATTACCCAAGTGAAATTGAAAGGATTTACCATGAAATTTATCCAGATTTTTATTGCTATCCTGATAGCGATGGGTATGTTTTGTAATTTATTGATTTTAATTTTTAGTCCTTTTTTGTTTGTTGTTTTGTTTGCTCTATCCCCGATATGTACATTGTACATTCCTCGTTGAGGAAGAGCATCACCTCAAAGCTGCCTTATGGTCGCAATATTGTTGTGTTACTATTGCTGCTCTTGTATGTATTTATATTGTCATTTTACGAATTAGCATTTTTATATTGCACAAATGGGTAAAGGCGGATTTAGATAGTCGGTTACACTCCCCACGTTCGGGTTTATTTTTGCATCAAGATATTTGCACAAAGCAGTTGGTGGTGGGTATAAGGTAGATGGGTAGGTAGCTAGGTCTTCAAACTGAGTTTTTCAGTAGAGCGTGGTTTTTGGATTTTCCTTTTTGGCAAGGAGTCAAATCGGATTTGTCGTTCATTTTAAATTCATGGTCATAACGGAATTTAATGGTTTTTGTTATTTTTATATTTTTTTGCTTTTGATTTTTTATGCTAGGACTACGACCTTTGAGCATAGTCTCAGTTGGTTTGTAACAGTAGTGTTTCTGGTACACGCATAAGTTAGCAAAAAGATATTTATTTTGGCATTTTGTCAAATGTAACAAATGACTGATAAAATATCTGGGGCAATTGTGACAGTTGTTGCAGTCGATGTAGGTGGGTACATAATTGGGTTGGATTCGAAATGATTTCATCTGAAGTATTGCGACTTATGGAAGAAGATTTACAGTACACAAGCAGATAAAGAAAGAGGTACGTTTCGGTTGTTTAGTTCAACTGTGTGACAGTACTAGGTCACTTTTGTACTTGCGACTATAGGTACAACAAGGCAGTTTTGCGAAGGTGCAGATTGAAAATTTTGAGATAAGAGTGAACTTAGCATGACATTACAGTGATAGAGAAAACGAAAAAGTGGGTCCTGCAATTCCGTCTGTGTGTCTGTTCGTATAATGGATCTACAGCCTGCACCGTTTGATGGATTTTCTTCAAAATTTTCAGTTATTGTCTGTGGGGCAGCCTAAAAAGGGTTTTTCGGAATTGGGGCTCTAGGTTTTGAAATAACGGTGCCTGAAATACTGTGGTGGCTTAAGGTTTTAAGGGGCTTTAAGCGAAAACATTTTTGGAGGCCTCTTATTAACCCTAGTTTACGTTTTGGGTTTTCTTTATCATATTTTTGACCTGGGATGAAAACTCAGTGAATGAATTTCATTTTTCTTTACGTTTTTCATCGTATTTTCATCATAGCGATTAAAATAATTTTCTGGAATTTTTTTCTGAAAAAACCCACAAAAAAAATTGGGGTTCGTGCGAACCCCACTATGGTTCCGGCTTGTTATGACAGCCTGAAATAGCCTTCGCAAGATTGCGTTGTGTTGGTGATAAAACGACCTGTTTACATACATATTTGGTTTTGGAACATAAGATACCAACGGTGACGTATTTTATGGACGGCCCATTCCACAAATGAATAATATTTGAATTTTTGATTGGCAGCGACTAGCACATGCAAAAGAAAAGAAAAATTAAATCCGAATTTAGGAGTCTGAATGCCTCGGGGCAACAATGTAGTAGACCCCTGGAACCAATTCGCTTCCTAATAAAGAACCAGTTTTTTAGTATTGACTTTTTCATTATTTAAGAAACATACAAAAATATAATCGGAAGCAAGGGTTATCTGAATTAAAATTGAAGTTCCCGAAGTTGTTAATGTTGAGAAGAGAAGGCATTGATAGATGGTTTTGCCACAAAGTGGTTCAAAGTTTTTTTTTTTTTTTTGATTGAGCGCTCTCCAGTGCAAATTTACCATCAAAGCCAAATACATTCACAACGCAATTCCAAGACTTCAGAATATGGCTCTGAAATTTCGATCTTTTAGAATTTGGTAGTGAAATAGTTCCCGAGATTTATCTTTCCACAGGTCCATTTGTATGGAGCTTTCAAAGAATCAAATTGAAACACCTATTACGAAGACTGGGATCTGAATTATCCTGATAAACGTTCACGAATTCCTAATAATTTTCAGCGTCCATATTCTCGATGTTGTTGAGAAACTAAATCTCGAAAGAACAGCTTCATAGTCTTGAGGTCTTTTGGCAAAACAAACACGAAACTGGTCGAATGCTGGGATAAAAGGGAATACTTTGTTTATCTTCTTCACCCTCGGTTGGGGGAATTGCTTCTTGTGCTATCCCACAATAGCCGAGTTCACACTGTAAAATTAGTTTTACAGACTTCGTTTGCTTAAAGTTGGATGGTCGGATGTAGTTTGCGTTCACTCTTATCAAGCTTGTCGTCCAACTTTATGTCACATACTCTTCCACTCTGTTCTCTGTCCAACTTCTAAATTTTCAAAAATATTTGAAAACAATCCAACATATTGCTCAAGTGGTCGTCTGAGGGTTTACACTATCAAACATTGGTCGTTCAAGCCAAAGTCTGTCCAACTAATTGTAAATCGCGAACTCGGCGTATCAAGCAGATTCAACGTCATTCGTCAGCCTGAGAAAGTTTTTTGGCAGCTTCATCGTATTTATCAAAATCGAATCTTTTGCATTCCACGAATGATTTCAATGAACACATTGCCGACTCAAGAAATTTGAGATCCATTTCATAGTCTTCCATCATCTTACAATTACATCAAACCAACTCAGCACCTAAATCTACGAAGCAGGTGTTTGCAGCCGGGTAACAAAGACCATTTGGCTGATACACCACAAGACTAACTACTCAAATACTACATAAAACAAATAACACACGACCACAGCACACAGTAGTACACAACGGTCCCCGTATGCCGTATCTTATCACTCATTTTGATTCAACTACGTTGTTGTAATCGGAACCGACACTTTTCGACAGATTCCAACATCTTGTTCGTAGCGTTAATCCATGAGGTCGTTCCAAAAGATTGCGAAAAAGCTGTTCTGCGCTGCTTCAATCCTCGCGATGTGTTTCCGCCCTTTATCGAGAAATGTGCTTGTTAGAATTTCTTCGATTTTCGATTGTAGGTTTCATTGCTGCTACTTGACAAGATCAAAGAGTGTTACTTTTTCAATAACTTAAACTGTTGCCCTAATATAAGGTTGCCGATAGGTGTGCGTGTTCTATGACACTGGAATTGAAGCTACTTTTCGGCGACGGATATCCGGAATGTCTCTGTGCCGCGGCTCCCAGAAAAGATGAAAGTTAAACCATTCTGTCATTTTCATTAGAGATGATTGACAGCTACGGGCGGCAACAGAGTACACAGAAAAATAGCCGAGCAATTTGGTTAACCGAGGTAAATCGTATAATTGACGTGAATATCACTTTTTCTTTCAGTCATGATAGGACCTCTTTGACAAAATATGCGCTAGGGACACGCTGTTGTGGTTTAAAAGACGGACTGCGGCTCTTATTTTAGTTCGCCAGAGTAGAGGAGCATCGCCACAAACTCTTCGGTTTTCGAGCCGTCAGTATAAAAATGAATGAAAAATTGCGTGAAGATGAAACATGTCCATCTGAAACGTAAGATGTTCGGTGAAAACGAAAATATTTTTCACTATCATCGCATTTTACGAGGAATTGTCAAGTCCTTCCAATTCCACATTCCCACGAAAAACGCTCTCCGAATCGTCGTAACACTTATAGGTCCTGGAAATTTGTTAGACCCCGAAATTACCATTGTTGTACCACCCTCTTTATTTATTTCTTTATTTATTTATTTATTTATTTTTTTATTTATTTACTTATTAAGTGTTTTTTATTTATTTATTTATTTGTTTAATTATTTATTTATTTATTTATTAATTTATTTACTTATTTATTTACTTATTTATTTATTTATTAATTTATTTATTTACTTATTGATTTGCTTATCCATTTATTTATTGATCTAGTTATTTATTTTTTTATTTAGCAATGAAATCAATTTAAACATCGCAGGAAATCCTTATCGTCCCTGGTGGATCATGGGATCATAATAAGCTAGCGCAACAGAGCCCCAGGGCTTAGCGTAATCCTCACAAAAATGCCTCTTGAGGGAATGAAGGGAACCTACAATTTTCTGCCGACTCCGAACGGCTAATCGAGAATGCACTTTTCAAGACAATGATTTTCTATATGAATTCAAAATGATAGAATGAACAACTGGGTTTTTGGTAAATCCTGAGTTGGCTCGAAAACGATGTACTGTTTTACTTTCGAGTGGTATGAGATTAAAGTTTTTAAGACATACTCTTCTAAGGCAGCTGAAGATGTTAAGTGAAGAACTCCGCCGACAAAAAATATACTTGCTAATAATTGGACTTAGCTAAGTTTGCCTCTATATGGCGTTTTTTTCTTATGTTGTCTTTCATACCTCCACCCTCTACGTAAGTATCGATCTATCATGGTCTGAGCAGATATTCCCCATTTATTCCCAACGGTTTTTTTGCAGCAGGTGAGAGCCGCTATAGTTTTTTTGACTCTTTCTTGTAAGACCCACTGATTTTGCTTCATCTGGGCAAATTAGTAATATTCCATGGATGAATAGAGTATTGATTTGTGGAATCTGGTATTCCCTTCTGAAAATGGCGATTTCAGTTTTGTGGACATGCACATCCAGTCCACATTGTTTTTTCCATTTTATTAGTTTGTTATGGATTATGGATTATGATATTAGGATTATGACTACTCCAGTCATAATCCTAATATCATAATCCATAATCCATAACAAACTAATGTGTTCTCTTTTTGAGGATTATAACTAAAGTAGATATTAACTTTTTGAGGATTATAACTGGAGTAGGTATACTCTTCGGGATGAAGGGAGTATTCAATAGTGCACACCAGAGCAGTCTGTACCAATATTCACCTGCACTAAGCGTGTTGTGCTATGATCCTGTGGACAGAAGATTTGGTTTTCTAGCAACTCGAAAATAGATGTCAATCATTAATACGGCAAGAATTACCTGCTTAAGGCATAAAAACTATTATTCACGTCAGGGTGATGTTAATTTTTGTGCACCCGTTTAGGATAACTTCAAGGACAAGGAGCCAGTGGGTGGAAAGAACTAACGAACCAACTCACTCCTCACCACGCCAACTCCATGGAAGTGTTTATGTTGACTTTCTTTGAAAAGTTGAAAAATATTTCAAATCATAATCACAACTAATTTGAATAAAAAGGGCTGCTTCCATTATGCTAATTGACAGGCTGCTTAATTCCTTCCGCCATGCCCACCGCACAGTGTTGATGAGAATTTTAAAGAAATGGAAAAAGAATTACTTGAAATAGGATTGCAACATTTGTTCAAATCAAAGCACTCATTCATTTCGGAAAAAAGGATAAAATTCTTATTCAATAGGAAACAACCCCGTAAATTCAATTAGAACATTAAAATGTTAAATTGACCTTGCATTTTGGGTACAGCTACGTTTCTCTTTTGTAGTGGGAGGTCAGCTTAATTATAAAACTCAATTTCTTTTTAAAGTTGATGATTGAATGAATAAATCGGGTGTTTGTAGTGAACTGTGATTTAAGAAATTATTTGTGCCCACGATTAGTTGTGTTTAGCTATTGAAAGTCCCATCATACTGACTTAGCGGCCGATACCACCAGACATACATGAGGAATGCTCTAATTAATCCATAGGTCGGTCTTAACAGGGTTCCTTCCCAGGAGGTTTTCCTATCTTACATTAAATGCTTAGGATGTAAGACACACACAGTTATTTTAGCGTGACTGGGCAAATTGTAATATGACATTTTTCTTTCACATTACAACTTGATGAGTGATGACAGCAATGACAAAAATTGACAAGTGAGGCAATTTTCAATTTTTCAAATTGTTGTGAATTTATTAGTGTTAAATTTATTATTAATGTTTAAAAACAAAAAATGAAAGTGAAGAAGTGTCTATATAATGGCAAAACGTATATTTTGGAAAACGAACAATTTATTTGAGGTATTGAGGGTTGAGGGGTTGAGGTCCTTCAGGAGCTTAAAGATCTTGACGAGTGGGAAGAGCAGGAAGAAGAAGAACGAAACAATTGTTTTGGGTGAATCCTTTTATCGTGCTAAGGGAAGTTCATGAACTCGAGCAACATTAGCTGAAGGATATTTTGTGGGAAGAAATTTAAGAGGAAGCTTGAGAATTATTCCTGATGCCAGAGCACTAAAAGGACAGGAAAGTGCTCTTTATTTTTTTTTTATCGTAGCCGATTTGATTGGCCTATAGATAAACATCTTATAAACAGTTTTAGTAAATGCTCTAAACATAATGTATTAAATCAAAGCTGGGTCGGGCCCGTCTTGCCCGTCTAGGTTCCGTGTGTATCAAAGTCCAGTTGGACTTTGATTGGGAACAACGGATGCGACTGAAATACGAATCTCTATACTTGACTGTACGTCCGAAGTTGGGCTCAAGGTAAAACTGATGAACATTCCTAGCGAGGCGGGTGTTGCGGCTAAATTGTTTCAGGGGAGGAATGCAATTGGCTACTTCACTAGAGCACTGCTTGTGAAAAAAGCGATAAAAGAGAGTGAGACAGGCAACGTTTCGACGATGTCCAAGAGAATCAATTGATTCTACGATCGAACTATCACCTATCAATTTTAACGCTCTATTTTGTACCCTATCAAGTAGGCGCAAAGATGTTTGAGAAGCACCTGACCAGATATGGGAATTATACTCCAGTTTTGGGCGGATGAAGGCCTTATAAATTGTAGCCAGATCAGAAGGGGTGAAGAACTTCCTGCACCGTCTCAAGAAGCCTAAGCATTTTGCAGCATATTTGGCGACTTCAAATATGTGGTCATTCCAACGAAGATCATCGTTTATACACATACCAAGTACTGACAGCTTTTCGGTTTCTTCGATGCAGGTACCATTCATGGATAATGGCAATGGGGGAATGTTAAGCTTCAACGACAAGAGACAGCATTGAGTTTTCGAAGCATTGAATTCTATTCGGTTCATAAGAACCCATGCAACAATGCTGTCAAGGTCAGAATTCAATAAGCTTATCATACGCAACCGTTCCAGTTCCACATCCGAAGAGCAGGGACGTGAATTTGGAAACGAATATGAAAAGCTGAGGGTCGAGTCGTCAGCAAAACAGTTAAGTTGATTAGAAGTTTCAGACAAGAGATCATTAATGAAAATGAGGAAGAGAGTCGGAGACAAAACGGAGCCCTGGGGCACACCAGCATTTATGAAGTGGGTAACAGACTTGAAACCATCCAACACAACTTGTATTGAACGGTCGGAAAGGTAGTTTCTAATCCAACGAAGAAGAGACTCATCGATACCAAAAGCACGCATTTTCGATAAAAGAGCCTGATGCCAAACTCTATCAAATGCTTTAGAAATATCAAGCGCAATAATCTTACTTTCTCCAAAACAATGTAAAGATTGGTTCCACTTTTCGGTGAGATAAGCCATCAAATCACCAGTGGACCGTTTGCTACGAAAGCCGTACTGACGGTCATTAAGAAGCTTTCGTTCTTCAAGATATTTCATAAGTTGACGGTTTATCAACGTTTCCATGACCATGGAAAGAAGGGACGTTAGTGCAATTGGACGGTAATTGGAAGGGGAGGAAGATTCGCCTTTTTTAGGGACCGGCTGGACAAATGCATCTGCTCGGAAAAATCCCAGCAGAATAGGAAAGATGGAAAAGTTTAGGCAGTGGTTTTGCCAGCGTAGAAGAACACCTCTTCAGAATAACGGCGGAGATACCATCTGGACCAGCGGATTTATGTATATTGAGATCTTTGAGGACTCTCGCAACCGAGCGAGTTCGAAAAAATATCTGCTTCATCAAAGAATTTGCAGACTTGAGTTCAGGTGGAGCCAATATGCTATGAGGAAGTGTCGAGTTGGCAGCAAATTGAGCTGCCAGCAAATTGGCTTTGTCGATGGAGCTGACATACGGAGAGTCATTGAAGACGAGCGTTGGGACCGATGACGTGGTCGAGTTCTTGATGTTCTTCACAAAAGACCAAAAGTTTTTACTTCCTTTTGGACACAATAGTATTTTCTGCCTTACTTTTTGGTCATGTAAAAACTTAGCCCTTTGTATCTGAGTATTACAGCTATTTCTGGCCCGTTTGAACAAATTTCGGTTTTCTACAGTAGGGTTATCTTTAAATTTGCGAAAACTACTTTCTCGATCCCTAATCGCCTCTTTACAGCTTGAATCAAACCACGAATTCTCTTTGGGGGTGATACTTTTTGTTCTGTGAGGAACAAAATTTCTCATGCCGTTGAGAATTACGTTAGATATCATATCAGCTGATGCATCAACGTTTCCGTCGAGAAAGCACAATGCCCAATTAAAATTTCGAAAGAAATTATTCAGGCCGTCCCAATTGGCTTTCTCGTATTGCCACACAGTTCTTTTAGGGACTTTATTTTTTTTTACCGTGACGGAAAGCGAAAAATCTACCGATATGACACAATGGTCTGATTTGCCTAAAGGAGATGATACTAAAACCCTGTATTTTTCAGGATGAGAAGTGAGAAATAAGTCAAGAGTGTTGGCCGCATGGCCTTCAATATCTGGAACCCGAGTGGGCCCATCAACAAGTTGAGTTAACTGGTTAAACTCAGCGAAGATCTCAACACACTTTCCTTCTGGTGTTGTCTGGCCAGAATGTCGAAGCCAACCAGAATTGTGTACATTGAAATCGCCCGCAATTGCGATTTCAGTGTGAGGATAAAGGGAAACAATTCTTATTATGGAGTCAGATAGCGCATCAAACTCGTTAGAGGTTGAATTGCTATCTAAATTGGGGCTTCTATAGATAAAACAATAATGAATGACATGCTTACGGACGGTGAATTTTAACCACATGAAATTAAAGTTCGTATTAGAACAGAGGCCGTATTGTGGTAGAAGCTGGTAAGCAATATCATTCCGAACATATACGGCGAGGCCATGGAAAGAAAAGAATAATGGCACTAAGCTATACCCAGGCAGATTGAACTCTGATGAATCAGAATCAACACCCACCTGAGTTTCACTCAATGCCAAAACAGCTGGCCTGCATTTTGCAGTGTGAGCGTACACAGAAAAAAAATTCGATCGCAACCCCCTAATGTTGCTAAAATCGACTCTAAACTTACCCGACATTACGATCCACAAAAACACACAAAACAAAGTATCAAACGCAGACGCTTAATCTAAGTCCAATCAACAAGTGAAGATCTAGTTGGAAAACCAAAAACAAGTTACTAGCGGTGTTATGCCCAGCCAGCAACTTGATTTTAGTTAACCAACCAACGGAATCGACACCGTTGATTGACTAGCCGCCTGGCAAACTCACAATCTCATTGCCTGCACACACCAATTCAATAAGATAAGAAATCAAATAAAAAAAAAAATGTGTGCAGACACTGAGACTGCGAGAGTGGTGAAGGGGAGGAGATGATGAAAAGGTAACGCACTTTTGTGTTTTGGCTATTGCTCTTTTTTTTTTAATTATTTGTTTTTTGATTAGATGGACAGGCACACAACACAGCACTGATATATTTTTGCACAGGTTTTTTTTTTTCACGGCGCGGTGTGGCTAATGATTTATGTATTACTAGCTGTGCCCGCGACTTCGTCCGCGTGGAATAGTGACTTTCGGCAGCATTCTTAATTTTTTAGGCTACTTATTTTGCAAATAAGAAACATTCATGCGTTTTAGTAATTTATTGTTATTTTATTTTATTTTAGTATATGTTTGCACACGACGTTCTTATTTTTTCCATCTTTTGCGAAATAAAAAGGTTTTGTGGGATTGATATACGTGATTCTGCCACATAAAGTTGCCATGGGATTTTTTTCTAAACGAACACCTGCAACTTAAAGCGTCTGAGCCTTATTTATAATGTCCAATCAGTGGGAATTAAAGGAAAACGGGGAATCGAAACGTTTTCTCCTTTTTTCGTTCCAGTCATTATTAATGCCGCATCCCAGATGTGTAATTTGTAGCTGTGTACAATTCTGGATTACTCATTTTTGGCACTGGAACACCAACTTGCTGCCACTCCTAATAATCCTAAGAAATTGAGAAACTCTGTAGGGTATGATGTGACTTGCTCAGTGTCCATAATATTGTCTATTGATAGACATTCGCCAACGTCCTCCAATACGTCAAACATATTAGTTTATATGGTTAACTATCTCATTAGTCGGCGCCGAAATCGCCTTTCAAACAGCCATTCCCGATTGCCAATATTATTTGAAGATCAAGATAGACATTTCTTCTCAGGTCTAATGTATTTTCGACAGTTTGACAGAAATCACCCCGCAGTGAAAGAACTTTTATCGACCCAGCAGTCTTAAGGTTCCCGTTTACGGTGTCGATCCCGTAGAAATATAGGGATTACTTATTAAGCCTATGTCTTTCCTCAGGCTCTAGGCTATCTCTGAATAAAATTCCATTTGAATCGGATCAGTTTTCTGGGCGAGAGATGGTAACAAAGAAACACGAACAGACAGAGTTAATTTTGGATTTGTAATATTAGTAAGGATGTCCATCTTCGGGTTCTAGACTATCTCTGTACCAAAATTCATATAAATCGGTTCAATAGTTTGGGTGGTAAATATAAACAAAGAAAAACAGACAGACAGAGTTAAATTCGGATTTATAATGTTAATAAAGTCTTCCATTCCCGTGGGAACATGAGGGCGTTTCTGGAGGATGACTTGAAGCTTACATTACTCGAGAATAGTGCAGTATTCTAACGGTGGACATTTTTTGAAATGGGTGCTGTATTTTCCAAGTTCCCGTTCCCATGGGAATACAGGGATAACACATGTTGCATAACATAATATATGTCCATCCTCAGGTTCTTGACTGTCTCTGTACCAAAATTCATATAAATAGGTTCAATAGTTTGGGCAGTTAATGGTTACAAAGAGAAATAGACAGACAGATTTAACTTCGGACTTATAATATTAGTAAAGACTCCCGTTCCCGTGGAAACATGGTGACCGTTCCCGTGAGGGATATGGGGATGAATAAAAGTTTATGTTGCTCGGGGATTATGGAGCATTCCAACGGTGGAAGAGTTTTTGAAATCGGTGCCATAGTGTCAAAGTTCCCGTATAAGTTCCTGCTCCCCTGGGAATATAGGGAATAAATATAAAGCGTATGTCCTTCCTCAGGTTCTGAATAATCTTTGTAAAAAATTTAATTTAAATCAGTTTATTAGTTTGAGCGGAAGATGGTAACATAGAACTACGGACAGACAGAGCTTCTTTCACACTTATTATATTAGTAAGGACTCCCGTTCCCGTAGGAATATGTGGATGAATTAAAGTTTATGTTACTCAGGAATAGTGTAGCATTCTAACGGTGGAAAAATTTTTGAAATCGGTGTTGTAGTTTCTAAGTTCCCGTATACGTTTTCGTTCCCGTGGGAATATAGGGATAAAATATATAGCCTATGTCCTTCCTAAGGTTCTGAGCAATCTTTGTACAAAATTTCATGTAAATCGGTTTATTAGTTTGGGCGGGAGATGGTAACATAGAAAGGTGATCAGACAGAGCTACTTTTGCATTTATAATAATAGTGAGGACCGGTTCCCGAGGGAATATTCGAATGAAATAAAGCCTTTGTCCGTCCTTAAGTTCAGTCCAATCTTTGTACAAAATTTCATTTAAATCGGTTTATTAGTTTGGGCGGGAGATGGTAACATAGAACGACGGACAGACAGAGCTTCATTCGCACTTATTATATTAGTAAGGACTCCCGTTCCCGCAGGAATATAAGGATGAATTAAAGTTTATGTTACTTTGGGATAGTAAAGCATTCTATCGGTGGAAAAATTTTTGAAATCGGTGTTGTAGTTTCTAAATTCCCGTATACGTTCCCGTTCCCGTGGGAATTTAGGGATAAAATATATAGCCTATGCCCTTCCTCTGGTTCTAAACTATCTCTGTACAAAATTTCATATCAATCAGTTTGGTAGTTTGGGCGGAAGATGGTAACATAGAAAGCCAGACAGACAGAGGGACTTTCACATTTATAATATTAGTTAGGATTATTATTTTTTTGTTTTAAAGGGTATAGATATTTATTTGTGAAAAGTTTAAATATCTGGGATCTATGATCAATAGTGAAGCAACTTGTGATGACGACATCAATCATCGAGTAAGCGTAGGGTGGATGAAGTGGCGAGAAAACTCCGCTATCTTCTGTGATCGAAAAATGCCCCCTAAGTTGAAGGGAAGACTCTACAGAGCAGTTGTCCGTCCAGCTCTGACATACGGTTCACAATGTTGGACAATGTACCAAAAGTATGAGAGCAAATTGACGGCAGCCGAAATGAAGATGCTTCGGATGACAGCAGGAGTAACAAAGCTTGATCGAATTAGAAGTACTAAGATCCGTGGAAGCCTTCATGTCAAAAGTACCATCTTGGACAAAATTCAGCACGACCGGCTCAGTTGGTATTGTCATGTTCAAATGAGAGATCCGCAGAACCCCGTCCAAAAGGCAATATCGTACAACGTTTCAACAAATTCGCGACGAAAAAGAAAAGGCAGGCCAAAACACTCCTGGTACAAGCAAATGCAAAAACAGCAGCATTTGGTTGGCCTCAGACATGGAACAATCCAAAACCGGGAGGCTTGCCGACGCTTTCTGAGGTCAACGCGGCGTACCCCACAGGCGGATCACTAGTGTGAAGCGGAAAAGTGGGAGAGTTGTGATCGCTTCAAGATCACTACTCGTAACGCCGGAAATGAAAAAGAAGAAGATATTGATTTGTATTGGTTTGATGAGAGGAGTTTTTAATTAATTTTTAGGTGGTAGGAGATTAGTGGCACGGAATTAAAGAAAAATTATGCGGTTGGCGATAGCGTGTTGCGTTTTTTACAATTATACTTCATCGTGCCTGAGTGATACAACAAATACTGAACCAGTTCTGCAAAGAAACCCTACCGTCATTAATAACAGGACTGACGGATCAAGAATATTGATACACCTTAAGGATTTGTTATAGCTTGGTGCATTACTGATAAAGATGCGTGTTGTATTAGTTGAAAAAATCTATAAATTAGCGAAGAATTAGTGTATTTTTCGAGTTTTTTGTGTTCATAGATGTTGTTTTCTTATGGATTCGACTTAATACTAGGATAATAGATGAGATGCATTCGTACATACATAGAGTAACAGACCGGTAAGGTCCCGGAGTCTAGCGCATTTCTCACAACCATGCCCTGTGAGGGAATGGAGGAGACCTACAATTTTCTGCCAGTCCCGAAAGGCTATTCGAGAAAGCGCTTTTCATGGCTATAAATTTAACTATCGTATTACTTGTCAATTCCTCGCGAAAAGTGATATTTCTGGAAGGCACATAAATTTGCTCTTCTCCGGTGCCTGATTCTTTTTTACCTTTTTCACTACATATCGAGCCTTTAGCCCCAGTTTATTGTTCCAACTTAAACCACTAAATTTATTCTCTCTTTTTTTACAAAAATTAGAAAATACACAGTTTTGTTGTTGTTTTCTGGATGTCCCTTCATTCAAACGCAATTTTACCTGGATGAACGTTAACATATCCGCAAAAAAATTAAATTGTGGCCAAATACATTTAAAAAAAAAAGTAAATTTCATTCGGTACGTCATCGTTAACTGGGGTAAATTGGTACGACAAAAAACCATTCGCCTATTAAAAATCATTATTTAAGTAACTACAATTAGGGGTACTGTTTTTCTTTCAAATGCTGATCCAGGTGTTTAAGCTTAACATCACATTTAGTAGGAAAAATTGACAACGAAAGTTTTTTCCAATCATTAAAATTAGCATAATTCATTAGTTTACAGTCATACGGAGATAAATTGGCATTTGCATTCGAAATTATTGTTGGCCGTTCGGAAAAGACCCAAACTGTTGTGCGAATAAAAGACTCAATTGTGCCATGCTGTGACCCATGACACATTGACAGCATACTTTTTTTGCGACTTTGTCCCGCGCAACTGTCACAATAAAGATAAATAGCATTTTGAACTTCTTTCTGATCCACTAAATTCAAATATTTAAACTTAATAGCTGAAATTTCGTTGCATCTTTGTTTGCCATCTTTTCCCCCACAAAAAAGCAATAACCATTCCTGGCTCCATTTTTGTAAACACTTTCGTTGTAATACGAGTATTTTCTTGAATAGTAAAGGCTTACGCTTTTGTCATGAGGAGTATTTAAAACTTTTTTTTAAATCAAAGCTTGCACAGAGAAAAGATGAATCTAACCTACTTTTTACTTGATCTTAAACGAATATTTTTGTTATATTTCCTTATCACTTATAGCTTACTGGTTGTTCCAGAACTTTTTGTTCTTTTTTTCGGCGTTCTTATGTGTATCACAAAATGTTCATTTGAATTTAAATCGAAACACTCTTAGGGATATTACTGAGGAATCTAAATTTGCTGTTTTCAATTTTTAATAATATATTTTATAAAGAGTAAAAACGTTGGAAAATTGTCGGGGTAGGTATAGCTTGTTACTTTTGTTTCGACAGTTATGAGATGGTAACGCCGGAAGTTTTTCAATAATTTTGAGTCTTTAAAATTGCTAATTTTGCTCTCGGAGGTCTCGATATGAGCAACACGTTTTCGAACACTTCATTCAAAGAATATGAGTCAGGTTCTAGGGCGTTGGTTCAGTTTTATGCTCTTTTCGACTCTGATTTTTTTTTTTATACGTTGAACGTGAAGTGGTATTAATTCGCGGGTGGCTCGAATAAAATTTAACCGAGAGGCCCATTTTTGCAACGTTAAGGGCCGTATTTAAGCAGCAACGCGCCGAATACTCTCTTCCAAGGCGTCAATCGTCTCGAGCTTATCTGTGTAGTGTAGATGATGGCAAATGTCACATAACCTCACAAGAAATAGTCCAGCGGTCTTAAATCGCCCGATCTTCGAGGTGACTCACAGTTTTAAGCCTCGAAATCATGTAAAAACCGGCGGTGGCGTGTTTCTTCACGTGTTCTTTCACTTACACAGTGATGCAATTCCCAGTTATCGTACAACTGCACAGTGCACACGATGAAATGGCAAATCGAATGAACACAAATCAAGTGAAAGCTGTCGGAAATAAGTATTGCCAGATTTAAAAGCACACGTCTAATAAATTACTCTTTATTCAATTGTAGCTTGAAAGTCCTTTAAGAGTTTAAGGAATTTGTTCCAGTTGGAGGAAATTTCGACTAAGAGGACAATTTTTGTATAGAAAATTGATTTTAGTCAAAATGTATGATGAACAAATTCGAATTGGAAGGAAATTCGACTTAGAGGGAATCGACAGTATGTTGTGAGGATGCTTTTTGTCAAAGGCTGAGGTCGGCTCAGCGGATCCAAGGTTTTCTAAGGAAGCAGCAAAACTTTAGTTTTATGAAGTTAGTTTTATTTCCGATATTCAAATGTATAATTTGCTTATAAAATACGGTACAATGGTTTATGATTTCATTTAATGTTTTAATTCAGGTTTCTAGCGTGATTTTTTAGCTGGTTTAGTTTTGGCAACACTGGTTTTGACAGCTGACGTGTGTTTAGTACCTTGTGTCACTGTCAAACAGCTTCAGTTTGGTTTGCAATTTAACCATGGATCGTCTTACAAATAAACAACGCTTGCAAATTACTGAATTTTACTATCAAAATTCGTGCTCGGTTCGAAATGTTCATCGCGCGCTGCTTCCATTTTATGGTCGGCATTCTCGACCTTCTGAGCAGTCTATTCGGAAGATTGTGACCAAATTTTGCACCAAATTTACTTTGTTAGACATTAAACCACCAACACGTTTACGTACTGTGCGTAGTGAAGAAAATATTGCGGCCGTATCAGCTAGTGTGACAGAAGACCGCGAAATGTCGATTTGGCGCCGTTCCCAGCAGTTAGGCCTTTGTTACAGCACTACTTGGAAAATTTTGCGGAAAGATTTGGGCGTAAAGCCTTTTAAGATACAGCTGGTGCAAGAACTAAAGCCAGCCGACCTACCACAACGCCAAAACAATGGCGCAATTGCGAGGCGAGTTGGTGAACAGTTAATTTTACGTTTCGGGCCGGTCAATTTGCCGCCTAAATCGTGCGATTTGACACCATTAGACAATTTTTTGTGGGGGTATGTCAAAGCTAATGTCTATAGGGACAAGCCCTCTTCTATTGGCGCACTGGACGCCAACATCCATGCATTCATTCGTGAGATACCGGCCGATGTGTGTGAAAGAGTATGCCAAAATTGGACTCAGCGGATGGGCTACCTGAGACGCAGCCGCGGTCAACATTTGCATAAAATTATCTTTAAACATTAAATTTCAAGGTTCAAACTATCGATTCAAATAAATATTTCATTAATTTTTTCGAATTTTTTGTGTTTTTTTTTTTTTTTTTAAAGTTCTAAACCTCTTAAAAAATTTGCCGTTATTTAGTATTTAAACGTCGCTATCGTTATGGGTAGATTCCAAGTAGGCCTCTTCGGATGAGGGAGTTTCACTTCGGGTTCGGTTGGGTGTGGTCTAGTCCGGGAGTTACAACCAGGTTCTCGTATGCGTCTTCGAACCAATCAAATGATGGTCTCCTATCCTGGATTACGGGTGGATTGATCTTCGGGAAACTGGGTGTACTGTTTCCTGTCCTGGGCTTCCAGTTCCTGGGCTCGGATTTGAGGTCACGCTGGCTGCTTGGTAAAGATCTGTAATGGTACTCGGAAGCGGGAGTTAATGGTTGCTCTGAGATAGCAGGAGCCACTAAACTCACAACGAGATAGCGTTGGATACTAGATTCACAACGAGATAGCGTTGGACACTAAATTCACACCGAGATAGCGGTGGACACTAAATTCACAACGAGATAGCGTTGGACACTAAATTCACACCGAGATAGCGGTGGATACTAAATTCACAACGAGATAGCGTTGGACACCAAATTCACACCGAGATAGCGGTGGACACTAAATTCACAACGAGATAGCGTTGGACACTAAATTCGCACCGAGATAGCGGTGGACACTAAATTCACAACGAGATAGCGTTGGACACTAAATTCACACCGAGATAGCGGTGGATACTAAATTCACAACGAGATAGCGTTGGACACTTAATTCACACCGAGATAGCGGTGGACACTACATTCACAACGAGATAGCGTTGGACACCAAATTCACACCGAGATAGCGGTGGACACTAAATTCACAACGAGATAGCGTTGGACACTAAATTCACACCAAGATAGCGGTGGACACTAAATTCACAACGAGATAGCGTTGGACACTATTACACTCACCTGAACCTCTCCAAAATGACCTCTCACTTGCCACGGTCGGCGCAGACTGATTTTTCATCACTTCGGTTGGTTGTCTTATACACCTTTCGGTGACAAGTGGATGTGAGTTGACAAAAATGAACGAACTCCAACATGCCAAATTCCATTCACCGCATTGAAATTCAAGTGCCTGTAGTGTTGTTGTGTTGCGGTATGTATTGGGCATCGTATGATTAAGTTGTTTTGGTTGGGTCGTGTGACTGATGTGTAGAGCATTTGCTACAGCGCTACGGATGTGGGGGTGAATTTGTAATGGGTCATTACAATGTATATTAAAATTTCGGAGGATGTTTTAAACTCTTTTTTTATCTTAAGTCACCTTTTTTGCTAAAGTTTTGAACTTCACATATTTTAACCGTTTCTTCGATTTGCACTTGTATGGTTGAGAGAAATGTGATAGTACCCTGGGTCCGCCGAATTTCTTTTTCGCAACTCTTCTTGTTTATTCATTTGCACAGCAACAAACCCTCACAACTTTCTCATCTTAAGAAAATAAAAATTGTCTGCGCTTAAAACTTTTTAAATTAATTTTTCATCTGCTTTGCGGCTTGTTCCAGACATATTAGCCTGAGTGAATTATTAAATGGCGTGCGTATCGACAGAGACATAATTATTCAATTCAAAACTTTATTTTTCTCATTTAAGTTCTGTTAACTTGGCTTAGAGTCCATTCCATTAGGAATATTGCCTTCGAAACTTTTCACCATTTTATATTCACTAGAATAGTGAATGGGTCCCACCAACCCCATTCCCTTTTACTATTTCAGGGAAAAACTTTTTGAAATAATTTCCATACAACGTATTTCTATCTCTTTTTTTTTGAAGTCATGTTCCACTATACTTCGAACCATATGCTAACCAAAACTTAACCACCAGACACACTGTGAGATAGCTTAGCCGATATCCGCCGTTTCATGCAATACATTCCTTCATCACAGAAGTGTGCAACAACAAAAAAAAATGAAATCAATTCAAACTTTACTTTCAAACGACTGTTTATAGGATTTGAGCAAATCGATTTGAACTGGGCAAGATTCGAGAGGAAAGAATAAATGGAGTTTCCTTAAAACAGCGAGCTGGATACCCACTACATATTCCTGGTGCAGATAGTGTTACAATTTGATTAATTGCCGGAACCGGAAAAGGAAAGCATTGGTAGAGTCTGAGAACAGCGTGAGCAACACCACCAACTTCTCCTCGTGAATTTATAGAAAACATAAAAAAGACGGTTATTTGGTAAAAATGTTTGTTGGTTTACCTATAATCGTCCTTCGTCCGATATCAAAGTCGATGACAGCATGAAGAGTGAAAGAGAGAAATGATTTATTTCAACAGAAGCGACTCCTTGTTACTTATGCTGTCCAAAGTTATTAAAGAAATTGAGATGGATGAAAATTACATTTAAAACAATGTTGTGGGGCTATTTTTTCTATTTATTTCTTCTTAAATGATAACACCACTGTAAGGTCTCTAAAAAAAACTGTGTGATTATATATGAAAGCCAATTGGGATGCCCTGAATAATTTCTTTCAAAATTTATAATTGGTCATTGCGTCTTCTCGACGGAAACGTTGACGCATCAGCTGATATGATATCCAACGTAATTCTCAATGGCATGAGAAATGTTGTTCCTCAAAGAACAAAAAGTATCACCTCCAAAGAGAATTCGTAACATGATACGAGCTGTAAAGAGACGATTAGGGGTGGAGAAGGAAATTTTTGAAAATTCGAATACAAAGAAAATTTTTTTGAAACGGTATGGAGATATCTAAATACAAAATGATTTGCATGACCAAAAAGTTAGGCAAAAAATACTATTTTGTCAAGATCATTTAAAACTCGACTAAGTTATCGGTCCCGACGCTCTTTTTCAAAGTATGTCAGCTCCAACGATAAAGCCAATCTGATGGCAGCTCAATTTGCTTTCTACTGCTCAACAGCTTACTGGCTCCACAAGACCACAAAACTCTAAGTTCTGCAATGAAGCAGATATTTTTTTGCATACTCGTTTGGTGGCGAGAGTCATAAGATATCTCATTATTCTTAAATCAGCTAGTTCGTTATTTCAAAGAGGTTTTCCTCCATGCTAGCAAACCACGGTTTAAGTTTTTTATCAATCCTATTCTTCTAGTCTCTAACCGAATAGATGGAAAACTGCATTTGTCCAGCCGGTCCCTAAAAAAGGACAATCTTCTTCCGCTTCCAATTATCGTAAAATTGCACTAACGTCTCTTCTTTCCAAGGTCATGAAAGCATTGAAATATCGTCAACTCATAAAATATCTTGAGAAACGAAGACACTCAATGGTAAGGCAAAAAATACTATTGTGTCCAAAATGGAGCAAAAACTTTTGGTCTTTTGCTAAGAACGTTAAGAACTCGACCACGTTATTGGTCCCAACGCTCGTCTCCAATGACTCTCCGTATGTCAGCTCCATCAATAGAGCCAATTTGCTGGCAGCTCAAGTTGCTTTCAACTCGACACATCCTGATAGCACATTGGCTCCACCTAAGCTTGAGACAGTACATTCTGCTATGAAGAGGATATTTTTTCGCACTCGCTCGGTTGCAAGAGTCCTCAAAGATCTCAATATACATAAATCCGCTGGTCCAGATGGTATCCCCGCCGTTATTCTGAAGAGGTGTTCTTCTACGCTGGCAAAACCACTGCGTAAACTTTTCCATCTTTCCTATTCTGCTGGGATTTTTCCGAGCAGATGGAAAACTGCTTTTGTCCAGCCCGTTTCTAAAAAAGGCGAATCTTCCTCCCCTTCCAATTACCGTACAATTGCACTAACGTCTCTTCTTTCCAAGGTCATGAAAAAATTGAAAAATCGTCAACTCATAAAATATCTTGAGAAACGAGAAATACTCAATGGCCAACAGTACGGCTTTCGTAGCAAATGGTCCTCTGGTGATTTGATGGCTTATCTCACCGAAAAGTGGAACCAATCTTTACATTGTTTAGGAGAAAGTAAGATTATTGCGCTTGATATTTCTAAAGCATTTGATAAAGAGTTTGGCATCAGGCTCTTTTATCGAAAATGCGTGCTTTTGGTATCGACGAGTCTCTTCTTCGTTGGATTAGAAATTACCTTTCCGACCGTTCAATACAAGTTGTATTGGATGACTTCAAGTCTGATACCCACTTCATAAATGCTGGTGTGCCCCAGGGCCCCATTTTGTTTCCGACTCTCTTCATCATTGTCACAAATGATCTCTTATCTAAAATTTCTATTCCGCTTAGCTGTTTTGCGGACAGCTCGACCCTCAGCTTTTCATATTCGTTTCCAAATTCACGTCCCTGCTCTTCGGATGTGGAACTGGAACGGTTGCGTATGATAAGCTCATTAAATTCTGACCTTTACCGCATTGTTTCAAGGGGTCATAAAAACCGAGTAGAATTCAATGCTTCGAAAACTCAATGCTGTCTCTTGTCGTTGAAGCTTAACATTCCCCCATTGCCAATGAATGGTACCCGCGTCCAAGAAACCGAAAAGCTGTCAGTACTTGGTACATGTGTAAACTATGATCTTCGTTGGAACGAGCACATACGCTGAATGCTTAGGTTTCTTAAGACGATGCAGGAAGTTCTTCACCCCTTCTGATCTGGCTACAACTTATAAGGGGTTCATCCGCCCAAAATTTGAGTATAACTCCCATACCTGACCAGTATAACTCCTCAAACATCATTGCACCTACTTAATTCAAAACAATTGTTGGATTGATTGATTCTTTTGAACATCGTAGAAACATTACTTGCCTTGCTCCTTTTATTAGCTTTCTTACAAACAGTGTTCTTATGAAAAAACCAGCTGCATTCCTCCCTTGAATAAATTTAGCTGCAATACCCGCCTCGCTAGGAATGCTCTGCTCACTAGCCTTACCTTGAGCCCAACTTCGGATGTATAATAAAGTACAGAGATTCTAATTGTAGTCGCACTACCTTTATGTGGAATAATCTACCAAACTTTATTTTTCTCCCACATTGCGATTCTCAAAAGTTCAAAGGCAATGTGCATTTGTATCTATAATTGATTCGCACTGTGCTTTAAAACATTAGAAGGGTATACGAATTCATAACCCTTTGATGTGCGCGTTAGTTATAAAAAAAAAATATTCACATACGTAATTGTGGTATGGAAATATAGACCGTTCGTTTGGTGATTTCACTTTCAATCACGGGGTACTTTAATATGGGCTGTTTCCACGTATCTTCGTACCTCTAACACGATTAAGTCTCGTTACTCTCCTGTCAAAAGGAACGTCTTCACCTCAGTTGCGGTCAACTTACTTTCATACTTTTTATTCATTGTTCAACATTGTGAACCGTATGTAAATGCTGGACGCACAACAGCACAACGGTGTAGTCTTCCCTTCAGCATTTTGCAATCACAAAAGACATCTTCATTTTCTCTACACTTTATCGACCCTAATCCATTAAGGATTCCCGATGTTTTTCTATTGGCAATTTCAAGCACTGGACTATTCTTGGATAACAATTCTATTAAACGCCATGAAAAGCCTTTCTTCACTTAATCATGAGGAATATCGGTTTGAATTTTGGTCACTAAAGTGGACTATGCACCGAGTTACCCGAGGTTTTTTGCTTACTTTTAACGTCCTTTAAACACTCCTCAATACCTTCTTGAGTCAGGATTATTTTTCTTCAAATAAATAAATAAAAGTCATTTCAATCAAGTTTTAGCCTGGCAACCATAAATATCTGAGCATTGGAATAAAAAAGCTCGAATTCGTATATTGTATTTGCTTTTTAAACATAAACTCGAAGAAAGCTCGCTTCAATTTGCCGGTCAAGCCCATGCATCAGTAAATTTCTATACTACAAATAAAAAGTTGCTCCGGATAAAAATAATCTCCTCAAACGTCAGTTCTTCCGAGTTTTGGAGTTCTCGTAAAGTTTTATTCAATTTGGTTTATTTTTCGGGCTGTTCTTTTCAATTGTACGGTCATGAAGAGGAAGGAGTATTGTTTTCCTTGTCGTGCTTTTCGACAGTGAAAAAGTTTTCTAATCCCATTTAAGTCACAGCATAAACATCACTAACCAGGCGAACAATAATAAATTGTGTTTGGATTTTAGAACAAAAATGAAAAAAAAAAACAAAACAAAACGAATATGAAAAAGCAGAACAAACAACGACCTTGTCATCGGCATTGTTCCGTCGGGCGGTGGCGGGCGGCGGCAACTGTCGAAAACTTTGCGCTGTTGCTGATACCTCCCGTCAAACTTTTTGTTCCCAGGCAATGAATATCCAGACAGATGCATTTATGATTAAAGTCAAGCCCCTGCTGGGACGCATGACGGAGGGGTTTTTGAAAAATTAATACATTTTATGTTCTATTTTATTATCGTGCAAATAACAACGACTCTCCAAGGATTACAAGTTGAACGATGCTTAAAAAAAGTTCTTTTCAG
Organism: Melanostoma mellinum; assembly: GCA_914767635.1. Taxonomy (NCBI): domain Eukaryota; kingdom Metazoa; phylum Arthropoda; class Insecta; order Diptera; family Syrphidae; genus Melanostoma; species Melanostoma mellinum. The sequence goes on along the minus strand of OU612058.1, from coordinate 71,126,266 downwards.
TCATCGCTTTCATCACCTCGTTTGACTTTCTATGTGCAGTGCCCGAAAGAGTGCGCTGATGGATCGTTACTTTTACTTTATTTGTATACGTTTATCTGCGTATTTCATTATTGGCGCTGTATTTCAGTTTTCCTATTAAGTGCCCCATATTTTATGACATCGATCAGTGTCCTTGCAGTATATGGTTGTAAGCAAAATTTTACTAATTCCCACGAACTCAGTGTTTTATGGTATTTTTACAACTCTTTACTTCCGGGAATAAAAGTAAGTGCCTAGTCGTATTTTGTTTTATGCTTTATGAGGGTTGTGGGGGTTAGGTTATACGACTGTGTACATACATTGCAGAGCGATTATTATTAAAGGCAAATTTATTCAGAAAAACTCTTTTGCAGATCGAATGGATTTGGTCATGAAGGCATGAAGGGATTTCGTATTTCGTAGAAAAATAAATTGCAGTACTTACTTGCAAATATTGACAAGTCAATTGAAATTGTGAGAATTAAAAAACATGAATAGCCCAGATCCCAGATGCTGTTTCTAGAAGCTTTATAGAAAAAGGAGACAAAACTCGGAGGAACATTGTGCTTTCAAAAATGGAGAGTTGAATGAAATTCTTTTGGCGCGAAATTTCGAAAGCCTTTATTAGGTGAATTTATCGCTTAACTCATTAATCCTCTAATTAGCTCAGCAATGGAATCTACCACCAAACACAAAAATAAAACAAGCACGTTTAGCTCATTACTATTTGCGCTCATTACTAAGGCGCATTGGTTAGCGGATTAAGAGATTAATGAGCTGCGACAAAAACGCACCTCTTAGGTATTTGTTTTAACCAGAGACGAATACTGTAGTTCTCCAAAAGACTCATCGATTCAGTATTTGTTTGCGCAGATTATTTTCAGTGATAGCAGCATCTATGTTTAGGCGTTGTGCATACGCCACATCGAAATATTGATCTGGTCCCTATTTTTGAAGTAATTGAAGGTGTGTGTGTCTATTAGCTCAACTAATGTGAATATATGCGGCGATCTTAACAGTAATTTGTTAGAAGATGATAAAGTCTATTGATTATGTCATTTCTTAAGGAACTCGACATTAAATGGACTTTTCTTGCATGAATCGATAAATGGGCTAATTTTAGAACGAAAAAGCTATTAAATTAGAGGGTGCGATTCGGAGACATTGGTCTTCATTCGTTTTTTCAAAATATCTCGAGAACGAAACGAAATTTTGATGCAATTCAAAGACGTTTTTTGTAGAAATCAGATTTTCCAATCAGAATGTACCTATCTTTTAAAAAACTATAAAAAAATATTTTTTACCCAAAACAATAAAATTCCTGACAGAAAAAAGGAAATTTTTTCTGTTTTTTTGATTTTTGTCAGTTTTTTTAATTGCCATTTCTTTGTGGTTGCAGAAAGGTATAGAAATGCTTCATAAAAAAGATAGTAAATAAAATTTTCTTTAAAATGATATATCAGAGAACTTTCTTTGTTTGAAATTCACCGAAATATTGTCACTTGAACATAGACATTCATCGTTGTTTTTCATCATTTTTATACTGACTGCATTTATTTATATTTTGTTTAAAAAAAACAACGTTTTTTACTCAATGGAAAGGTACTTGTTATGCAAAAAAGTGTTTTATGTTCTTATTTTTGGATTTTTCTTACAAGTGTATAATGCTGGTAGTACATATAAGAATTCTTCAATAACATTTTGAAGGTCTATATCGACATCAAAAAAGAAATGCCATTAAAAAAACTGACAAAACTCAAAAATTGGAAAAAAAAAATTGACTTTTTTGTCGGGATTTTATTATTTTGGATAAAAAATATTTTTTTGCAATTTTTTAAAAGATACATTTCGATGGGAAAATCTGATTTCTACAAAAAACGTCCTTGGAATTGCATCAAAACTTCGTTTCGTTCTCGAGATATATTGAAAAAACGAATGAAGACGGTTTAGAACCTCATTTGTTTTTAGACGAGTCGAGGACGTAGATGTTGTGGAAAGTTTTCTATCTGTGAAGTCAAACGCCATAGGTGTTAATGACATCCATCCTACTTTTGTCAAAGCTATTCTGCCATAACTATTGCCATTTACTACACATTTATTTAACACATTTATGACCGGCGCGGCGGCTCGGCGTCTTTCCATCTAAATGGAAACTGGCAAAGATTATACCAATCCTAAAAAACTCAATAGGTGATGAATTCAGACCAATATCAATTCTGCCCTTTCTTTCAAAGATTTTGTGAAAAAGAATCATGTACAAGCAATTGACTGAATTTTTAACTCCATGTAAGCTATTAATATTGGTTCAGTCAGGATTCCGTGCGAGGCATAGCTGTACTTAATGTTGTTGAAGAGATGGAAAAGGATTTTGTTACATTTCTAGTCCTTTTGACTTCTCAAAAACTTTCGATATGGTGGAACATTCTATATTAATCAATAAATTTAAAATTTTTTTTCAGTTTTTAATTTAGTTTTACTCTTCTTCGAAACACGCTGACGATGTTCAAATTTACAGAAGTTGGCCTTTTAGTTCTCGAGGATTATGCTTCAAATTTCATTGAAGTTTTAAAACGTGATTCGGAGTAGGCAGCAAAATGTAGCTTGGCACTTAAGCCTGCAAAATGCAAATGTTTGGTTATTTCTAGAACACACTAGGACCAATCATATTTTCCTAATTTTAATACTGATTACGTCTAGTCCGCAAAAAATATCAGTAATATCTTTAATAGAAAACACTAACTTCAAAAGACCACATAGATTCAGTGGTGGGGAAAGCATACGGTGCTCTTCGAAATCTATGGGTTGTGAAAAATGTAACTCCATTTAAAACGAGATTGCTGCTGGCGAAAACCTTGGTATTCCTTTGCTAGTCTACGGGTGTGAAATATTTTATGGGTGCGACGCTGCGAGCAAAAGTAAGCTACAAGTAGCTTTTAACACCTTAACTCGATATATTTACTGCGTTTCACACCTAGCTAAAAGCCTATATTTCGTAAGCTGATGCTTTTCTTTAGCACTGGCAAAAAGAAACAACCTTCTTAACTTTACGACAAAATCAATTTTCCGACGTCTAGCAGGTCTGCTAACTTACAACTACCGCGGTTCAGTTACTTAACCTCTCAGAGACAGTTCTTTATCGCGGCTATCCGTCTCTAGAACTCAATTCCACGCAATATACGTGAGCTTAATGATGCCCAAGGATTTTAGAAGCAGTTACATTATTTCCTTAATCAGAGCAACTTAGATTTTCAAAGTTTCCACTTCCCCTTTTCCAGCGATTTCTGGTAAGATATTCATTTTAACTTTCAATCACTAATCTATTTGAGGACAAAATTCTTAAGCTGCATTGACTTTCATTACAGCCATCAATTTGAAAAATTTCATTTCTTTTGCACTTTTAACTGAAACTACATATTTATTTTTTTACTTTTCTTATGTACTTAAAATATTTTTTATTTAAGTTAATATAAATTTTTAACTTCTATCTTTCACAACTTTATAAGTGTACTCTGGCTGTGTTAGATGTTAATATTCAAATAAATTCTAAATGCTGTTGAGTTTTTTATTAAGAATAACAATGGACACTTTTTGGTGTCAATTTGTACAATCTTGTGGTTCGTCCAATCCGAAGTTACATGCTGAACTTCTAAGTACCGCAGTATTCGAATTTAATATTTTTTCAATATTCAGAACTAGATATGATAGCGAATGAGCTCTCAATGACCAACAGCAGATGTTAAATCACAATAGCAGGCTACTGAAATCGGAATGAGTACATTTCTTTTTTGATTGTGTGTCTCAAAATTTTCCTTAATAATAAAACTCATTTTGAGTATTTTGCTTTTACTACATATCGTTTGATATATGTACGTTAAAGGCATTCTCAAATCCAAAGTGACTTTGTTGTTTCCATCAATTCTAAGTTAGATCCTTGTCTCCCTTTTACAATAATAAAAACAATTGTTGTTCAAAAATAAATTTTTAATTTTAAATACCATATATGTAATAGACATTTACAGTATTAAACTGATAAAAGAGAGTCTGATGATCTTAGACTTTTCCTTACATTATGTGGTGAAATCGCTTACTAGAAAGTCACTACAAAACGCCATAGCTCTACATAGATTGCAAGAGTACATCTATAAGAAACATTATGAAGTTTGTTCATCTCGCCGGGAATGGGCCGGACATAAGGAAAATAAACAATTGACATCTTCTATTGCGGCTGCTACAGACAAGAAAAACAACAAAAATTATTAGATTCGTTTCTTGAACTTTACATAGGCTTGGCCCAAGTTTCTTGACAGCCCTAGAAACAAAAGGTACTACTTGCGATTTAACTTATTTTGTAATGACCGATTTACAGACACCGGAGGTGGTCGTGTTGCAATTTTCTGTAAAAAGTACTTAAACTGTTCTGTTGTCAACTAAATAAATGGCTTGGAAGTTGAATACTTAAGTGTGAAGATAAGTGCCAAATACACCAAATGTTTAGTTTCTTCTGTTTACAACCCCAACAAAGCTTGTTCTCCTGAAATATGTTGTTCACAAATCTCTTAGACTTATCTGCCTGCTACGAAAATATTATAGTGTGCGGTGATTTCAATATCGATCTGCTAAAGTCGAATTACCGAGCTTCATGGTTTTTGGATTTGGTTGTCTCGACTGGCTTTTCCCTTGTTAATAGTTCAATATACTTAACCGTTTTAGCAGTTCCTCTACCCCTAGTCTTTTAGACCAACTTTTAGTGTCGCTTCTAAATACTTGTCAGTCAGGTTGCAGAGCAAACCATACTTATTCAATTATATTAATTTTAATTAAATTTAAATTTAAGATGCTGCATTTGTATTCTAGTTTTTTAAATTATGTACTAAGTACTATTAAAGACTAAGTCTTACTGTACAAAATATTATGTTAATAAAACAACAATACTTTTATTCAGCAATTTTAATATGACACCTACGATTACAAAAACACAAAGTGCATAGTGAGCCGCTAATGAGAACCACAACACAAAAACTTAAATTGATTATTAGTTGTGCAGTTTTTTCGATGTCCACTCAAGGATTCGAAGTTCTCTTTTACATATACAGAACTTATTAACTTCAAATGAGCTTATGTTACCAACTGAGTTTACTTTTCAAAGGCTAAATGAAAGATTATATCAGAAATTATTCCAATTGAGGTGAGCATGAGATCAATGCCAATAGGAATTGGCTTAATTTATTTGCCAGGCCATTTAAATGAATGAGCCATAAAATCCGATTGGTAAGTTATTACCTTGAGAGTGGCAGTTGAAAGAATTTACTTTGACACTTCAAACCGACACATTTGGTTTAAAAGGAGTCATCAGAGGAAGGTAGATCTCAAAGTGGGACAAAGCGGTCTTCGAACGCGAACGTTCACTTTGAAACATGAAACATTAAGTACTTCAGAACTTTTCTCAATTACCCAAACCCCTTCACACAACAGACGACCCTTATTACCAAAGATTTATAACGTTTCCATAGTAAAACGAAACTTTAGCTGAAGTATATAGCCATTTAAAAGCTTTTTTTTAATAATTTATTGTGGAAGTTGGCAAATTTCCAATAAAACATTCCATAAATTGCTTCCCCTATCCATTGAAAGTATAACACAATTTACAACAAGTTGCCATCGGCAAACAAACGCAAACATATCCAAGACTTTTAAATTCAAATTGACAAACTCTCGCAGATAAAAATGGTCGAAGTTTGATTTTGTTTTGCCCGACTGCAATAAATTAGTTGTTCTCTTTTTCATTTAAAATTTAGCTCCCAATTATTTATATGATTTTCACTCTTTGTCGTTCCAAAGGAAAACTTAGAAGGGATGGGAAGGGCGAAAGGGATGGTTTCAGATATCACATACTAAAGTCCTCTACGAACGAACATGACTATTCTTCTTTTTGTCTACTAAAATAGAAAATGTAAGCAGAAAGCCAGAAAACTTCCCCCGAAAGTTAATTGACATCTGATAAAAGTTTGCTACAATTTGACACCTATTTACGTACAGTTGAATAGTATACATACATACTCGTAGTCTATACACCCCCGAATGTGTGCGCTATGTTGGTACGTTTACGTGCAAGCACTATGATAAGCCCCATCTGAGCGTAAAAAGTTGTAGTCATAAATTGAAAGGATGCCTCGATGTCAACGAGAAACTTTGTGTCACTTGAACTTTTGTATCAATTCCTTCGGGCTGAATACGAGAACTACAACACACACACTATAAAACTCTATCGAGGCTTTGCAACGAGAATGCCATAAAAAACAATTTTGCCCAAGGGGAGTCAGAGTTTCTGCACACATCAGAGAGATGTTATCAAAAAAGCAATATGAGAAGAGTTTTTAGTGAGAACGCTACTAAATTTTAAATGATTTTTTTTTTTTTTGTTATTTTTTCGGTTGGTTTTCTTTCTGAACGAAACATTATGCCTTTGGTGGGTGCTTAAAAATGTGTTAGAAAAGTTTTTTGAAATAAATTCAATTTAAATCCATTAAAGATTGGATTTCCGGAAAAGATACTCAAATCTGATTTTAATTAAAACAGCAAGGATTAGAGGAGGCCGAAGCAGATTGTGGTTGGATTTGTCTGAGTGGGGTATGTTTTAGATGTATGCACCATTTGAAAGGCAGGAGGGTGTCATTGTATTTGAGAATTACATATTGGTGTTCCTAATGGCAAGGCTTGGGTTGACGTCTGACATGTAACATGAAGGAATACCAAGTTTTTCAGAGTCACAGGTTATCGGGATTTGTTAATTAAGTTCGGTAGGGTACGGTATAGGAATATAGTGCCGGTCGATGTAAACATTGACATAAGGATAGGTCGATTGTATCGCCATTCCCTGTTCTCTTTAAGCTTCATTGAATAAGGTTGGCATAACTTTAGTTTTGTTGTTTGTTCTATCTAAGCATATACTCCAGTCTGGTTACTCTTGTCAGCTTCTGAAGTTCATACATTGAACGAGAGATAGCTCCCTAATATGGTTACTGAAGAAGAATCATCAAAAAGTAATTTTCTTAATGTCATAGGGCTTTGGGCAGTTACAGACGAAATGGGTAGTGTCCTCATCCTCCGTTTTGTTTTGATAGCCTCATAGGTGTAGGTATTCAATTCAGTAGTTTGTTGGTATGAAATTATAATAGGTTGTGACCAAATACTAAACATATCCCTGTTTACTCAGGACGAATAAGTTGGGTCGAGACAAGAAAATATCGTATAAAAGCCGGGCTCTATTTCCAATAATAAAACAGAAGAAAAAGGGCTTTCTCGAATAGTTGTTCGGAAAGGGCAGAAAATTGTAGGTCCCTTCCATTCCCTCACAAGGTATGGTTGTGAGAAAAAATCTAGGCCCTGGGGGTTCCCGTTCCATTGCGCCACAGTATTATATTTATTTTTATTTAAGGTGGGTGGAGCAATTAAAAAACAATGTATTCCAAATTTTAAAAAATGTTTAACCAACTTAGTCATTTACTACCATTCGCTTTGATGTTTTTGAAAACATAAGTTTGATACACAGCTAACTTTTTCAATGTGGTTATTTTAGTGAAAGTTTTTTTTAGTATAATTAAGACTCAAATTTAAAATTTTGATTTTGAACCTATTGATGTTCCTTTTTTCAAATAATCAATGCTCCATCAAGAGTCAAAAATTGAAAGCTGATTGTTAAAATCTTTTTTAAGGTGCGTACACACAATGCTGAACGGCACAAATTGGCACATACCAATCGTCAATACCGAGTAATAGTGATAGACATTGCAATCGGCCTTCATCTTTACCGAAAGCTGATCCGAATTCGATCCGAATGAAACCAATTTACGCCCGACACAATGTGGACGCTAACCTTAAGTTTTTGAAAAATAAAAAAAAAGTCAAACGTTTTTCTTACAGAAAACTATTAAAAGGAAAATATGTCCAGACAAAAAAATTTATTCATTGGAAAACTCAACAAAAAGGATTTTTTGAAAAAGAGTAACTTAAATATTTTTTTAAAATTTTTTAAAACATAAGAAAGATATTTGAAAAAAGGAACATTTAATGACATTTTATATGAAGAAAGAAGGTACAAAAAGCAGTGTACCACTGAGGAAAAAGTAAAAAGTATTCGTTTATTGAAATTTTTTTTAATTTTTCGGCTCATTTGCCCGAAATTATTCTTAAAACGCAAACCCTAGTCTTTATAACAAAGCCAAATTCTTGGCAATGACGCTAAATTATGTGCGGGCTTAATTTTTTTTTTTAAACATTTGAAGAAGGAAAAGGATAGTAATTATATGAATATATAAATAAATAAATAGTAAATAAATAAATAAGAAATAAGTAATAAATAAATAAATAAATCCTTGTCCTTCCTTATATCCTTATATATATAAAATTTCCCTGTCACAATGTTAGTTACCGTACTCCTCCGAAACGGCTTTACCGATATTTACCAAATTTTATATGCGTATTCAGTAGGTCTGAGAATCGGCTACTAATTATTTTCCATACCCCTTAGTGATAAGGGCCATAGACCATTAACCTTTATTCTTTAATTTACACTGTGACACGAGAATTTTATATATTAGATTTTACAGTCTCAGTGTATATGTCATATGAACTATGTACATATATTCTAAAGTAAATTTATTATTAATTTTTTTTATAGTTGACATGGAAATTTTGTATATTGGATTCTTATTCATTTGATAGAACGGTGCAACCTACTTGCGACGAGCACTCGATAAGAATGCTTCCCAACCATTTATCAAGCACTCTTCGATTTAGTGATCCATTTACTCGAATCCATGGACATGGCTTTAGGATAAGAATCTCCTTGGAATTCTTCTGATTGCTTAACGGTGAAGTACTTTTTTCTTGACGATCTTCAAAGCGCTCGACAGGCTTTGATATTCGCTTTCCTTCTTCGTTTGGTTTGTTCTGCTTAGCCGCTGGCTCGGTATCATCATTTAACGATTCAGCTTTTCGCTTTTGGGATACAGAAGCTGGATTAGGAGTTAGTTTGCCCATAGATTCACGTTCCAAGCGCTTTATATGATGTGTATGAATAACCCATACGTTGTTGGTGTGATAAAAAAGTTCGGTGTAAGCTACATTTTTATTAGATTTGGGCAATTTAATTTTTGGGTTCACTTATAAGAGCTCTAACTTCCACATAATTTCAATGGGTCGGGAAAAGGAAAGGCAACCGTAACGGGAACGGGAACTCTAAAACTTACATTATCGCCTAACTACATCCTAACTAATATTATAAATGTGAAAGTCCCTCTGTCTGTCCGGCTTTCTATGTTACCATCTCCCGCCCAAACTACCAAACTGATTGATATGAAATTTTGTACAGAGATAGCCTAGAAGCAGAAAAAGGACATAGGCTATAGATTTTATCCCTAAATTCCCACGGGAACGGGAACGTATACGGGAATTTAGAAACTACAACACCGATTTCAAAAATTTTTCCACCGATAGAATGCTTTACTATCCCAAAGTAACATAAACTTTAATTCATTTTTATATTCCTGCGGGAACGGGAGTCCTTACTAATATAATAAGTGCGAATGAAGCTCTGTCTGTCCGTCGTTCTATGTTACCATCTCCCGCCCAAACTAATAAACCGATTTAATTGAAATTTTGTCCAAAGATTGGACTGAACTTAAGGACGGACATAGGCTTTATTTCATTCGAATATTCCTTCGTTAACCGGTCCTCACTATTATTTTAAATGCAAAAGTAGCTCTGTCTGATCACCTTTCTATGTTACCATCTCCCGCCCAAACTAATGAACCGATTTACATGAAAGTTTGTACAAAGATTGCTCAGAACCTTAAGAAGAACATAAGCTATATATTTTATCCCTATATTCCCACGGGAACGAAAACGTATACGGGAACTTAGAAACTCCAAAACCGATCTCAAAAATTTTTCCACCGTTAGAATGCTACACTATTCCTGAGTAACATAAACTTTAATTCATCCACATATTCCTACGGGAACGGGAGTCCTTACTAATATAATAAGTGTGAAAGAAGCTCTGTCTGTCCGTCGTTCTATGTTACCATCTCCCGCCCAAACTAATAAATCGATTAAAATGAAATTTTGTACAAAGATTGCTCAGAACCTGAGGAAGGACATAGGCTTTATATTTTATACCTATATTCCCACGGGAACGGGAACGTATACGGGAACTTAGAAACTACAACACCGATTTCAATAATGTTTCCACCGTTAAAATGCTACAGTATCCCTGAGTAACATTAACTTTAATTCATCCACATATTCCTACGGGAACGGGAGTCCTTACTAATATAAGTGTGAAAGTAGCTCTGTCTGTCCGTCGTTCTATGTAACCATCTTCCGCTCAAACTAATAAACTGATTTAAATTAAATTTTTTACAAAGATTATTCAGAACCTGAGGAAGGACATACGCCATATATTTATTCCCTATATTCCCAGGGGAGCAGGAACGTATACGGGAACTTTGACACTATGGCACCGATTTCAAAAACTCTTCCACCGTTGGAATGCTCCATAATCCCCGAGCAACATAAACTTTTATTCATCCCCATATCCCTCACGGGAACGGTCACCATGTTTCCACGGGAACGGGAGTCTTTACTAATATTATAAGTCCGAAGTTAAATCTGTCTGTCTATTTCTCTTTGTTACCATTAACTGCCCAAACTATTGAACCTATTTATATGAATTTTGGTACAGAGACAGTCAAGAACCTGAGGATGGACATATATGTTATGCAATATGTTTTATCCCTGTATTACCTTGGGAACGGAAACTTGGAAAATACAACACCCATTTCAAAAAATGTCCACCGTTAGAATACTGCACTATTCCCGAGTAATGTAAACTTCAAGTCATCCTCCGGAAACGCCCTCATGTTCCCACGGGAATGGAAGACTTTATTAACATTATAAATCCGAATTTAACTCTGTCTGTCTGTTTTTCTTTGTTTATATTTACCACCCAAACTATTGAACCGATTTATATGAATTTTGGTACAGAGATAGTCTAGAACCCGAAGATGGACATCCTTACTAATATTACAAATCCAAAATTAACTCTGTCTGTTCGTGTTTCTTTGTTACCATCTCCCGCCCAGAAAACTGATCCGATTTAAATGGAATTTAATTAAGAGATAGCCTAGAGCCTGAGGAAAGACATAGGCTTAATAAGTAATCCCTATATTTCTACGGGATCGACACCGTAAACGGGAACCTTTAGACTGCTGGGTCGATAAAAGTTCTTTCACTGCGGGGTGATTTCTGTCAAACTGTCGAAAATACATTAGACCTGAGAAGAAATGTCTATCTTGATCTTCAAATAATATTGGCAATCGGGAATGGCTGTTTGAAAGGCGATTTCGGCGCCGACTAATGAGATAGTTAACCATATAAACTAATAAAATATGTTTGACGTATTGGGGGACGTTGGCGATTGTCTATCAATAGACAATATTATGGACACTGAGCAAGTCACATCATACCCTACAGAGTTTCTCAATTTCTTAGGATTATTAGGAGTGGCAGCAAGTTGGTGTTCCAGTGCCAAAAATGAGTAATCTAGAATTGTACACAGCTACAAATTACACATCTGGGATGCGGCATTAATAATGACTGTAACGAAAATAGGAGAAAACGTTTCAATTCCCCGTTTTAATTTAATTCCCACTGATTGGACATCATAAATAAGGCTCAGACGCTTTAAGTTGCAGGTGTTCGCTTAGAAAAAAATCCCATGGCAACTTTATGTGGCAGAATCACGTATATCAATCCCACAAAACCTTTTTATTTCGCAAAAGATGGAAAAAATAAGAACGTCGTGTGCAAACATATACTAAAATAAAATAAAATAACAATAGTTTACTAAAACGCATGAATGTGTCTTATTTGCAAAATAAGTAGCCTAAAAAATTAAGAATGCTGCCGAAAGTCACTATTCCACGCGGACGAAGTCGCGGGCACAGCTAGTAGTCTATATTTCATAACCAAATTCCTACAGAAATGGGCAAACTAGAAATTGTCGGGCATTCTTAAACTTAGTCTTCTTAGTTTTCGTTTCTAGACAGTTTGGTGTGAACAACGCTTTAAATAAGTTAGACCCGAGCAACGCCGGGTGGGTCATCTAGTTTATATATAAAATTTCTTTGTCACAATGATAGTTACCGTACTCCTCCGAAACGGCCTCGCCGATTTTTACCAAATTTTATATGCGAATTCAGTAGGTCTGAGAATCGGCTACTAATTATTTTCCATACCCCTAAGTGATAAGGGCCATCTACCCTTAACATTGTTTCTTTATTTTATACTGTGCCACGAGAATTTTATATATTAGATTTTACAGTCTCAGTGTATTTATCAATTAAATTTGCTTCAAAATAAATTCTGAAATCATAATTTTTGCTCAGAGTAAGTTTTCATCTTTATTTTTATTTAAATCGAATTGAGTTATATCAATTTAGTGGTTTGAACTAATTAACTATTAACTATTTCAGATTACATTTAACAGATAAGCTGCTGGACTTAGTACTGATTGGCAACTTTCCCACTGATTGTAATTATCGGTATTAAAGATTTTTGGTATATGCATGTTTTCCCCAATAAATTAAATTTTAATGTATCTTGCAGCAGCGTTGAGCTCGATAGTGAGGCTCAGAAATTTCCTTAGCATTTGCTAAGTTTCAGTAGAGTTAGTAAGTTAATCAGTAGCTAAGCAGAAAAAGGGGGAGGAAATGTGTTTATTACACAACCTCAAAAGCACTCAACACGTTGCCACTAGCTTCCGCAAACAACGGCTAGGTATTGTGTTGTAAAAGTATAAATTATTCTTAATCTTAAAATTTCGTTTCCTTCTAACGCCCGTAATTTTTGACCGATTCTAATGGATCTCGGTTACTATCTATTTGTCATACCCGTAAATGTCGGTTCAGCAGATGGCGTTATTTCACGAAACGGCTTGACCGACTTCGATGAAATTTTTGAATTCCATATGTATTTTGTGGCTCCATTGAATTACATAGGCTTACATAGACTTTATTTCATTACCATATTCACACGGAAACTAGAAACTTTCCGGCTATTTTCAGTTTAGTCCAGCGGGTGTTTCTGACAATTTTTTAAATAACTTATAGACCAAGAGCTGTAAATTATAATATCATTAAAAAACGACAGTACTATTCAATTTAGAGAAATGGTTAGGATATCAGCTGAATTATAAGTGGATTATTACAACTATCAAAGTTTTCGAAAAATTTGTTTGTAAGTTTATCAATTGTTTTCAACATTTGCTCTTGAATGCAAATCAATGGTAGAGTGAAATCGAGAGAGGTTAAGCATCATTTTTAGAAATTTGCTCTGCGATGTTTGTAATTTATAAATATGACATTTAGCACAACTTCACCACATCTGACATCCATACAAAAGGAGAGCCTGGAAGAAAACTTTATGGATAATAATTTTGTTGGCGTTGCTCAACATTGACTTTCTATTTATAAATGGGTACAACATCTTGGTTGCTATGCTTTTTGTAAGGTTTTGGCAACATGCACACTAAATGTTAATTTTTGGTCTTAGTGAATCCGCAGATACTTTATGGTCGAATCCCTGTTGATTCTTACTCCTTTTATGCAAAGCTGATTGGTTGGGGGGTAGGAAGATTTTCTTTTTCTGCTTAAAAAGATTGCTTGCACCTTTTCAACATTAAATTTAATTTTCCATTTATTATAATACTGGATCATCCTTTCCAGCGCATATCATCGTTTTGAATATTTCGTTTGAAATAGTTGCTGCTATAACATTTCCCATTAATTATTTCAAGGCAAGGATTCTGTGAAACAGCAATTTTGAGTTGTATTATATGTGGGAGTAGTCCTGGCAAATTTTATAAGTTCAAGAATTCTGTTGAATTGTTCACAGCGTCATACTGATTCATCACAGTGTCCGCTGAAATTTTTGGTTTATTTTTAAGAACTGCTTAGTTCATACATCATAGTACACAGTGTCCCGTGATTCGTGTTACATACTTTGAGATGCGATTCTTGGTCATATTCTAATAAAAAATCGATGTTGTACAGTGGAATCCACTTCTAAACTTTGACATAACCTTTCGAGAGTTTAAAAAAAAGGCTATCTTCGGTGTACTTAAGTTAAGTTCGATGTCCCCATCAATACTGATGGCATGATGATTAAACTAACTTTAAATAGGGCTCATATGGCCCCAGGGTTGCCAGATTTTCAATTTCAACATCATTTAAGCATTAAAAATTTTACTTCGATGTCTTTTTTTTCATAAAATGCCTGGTAAACATAAAGTTTCTTTTTTTTATGAATTAATAACTGCACCTAAGAAACCATACATTTAATGATTTTTGGAGTAATACAAAATGGTAAGATTTAAAAAAGTATATTCTTTTGTCCTGAGCTGAACACAGCTTAAAAAAAGAAACTATAATATGGGTAGTTTAAATTAGATTCTTATTTTATGTGCATACAAATAAAGGGTTTTCCAATAAGAGTGATATGATTTTTGAAAAAAACACGCTTTTTGTTAAAGAAATTCAAATATTTTTTATTTAATGTGGAGTTCAATCAATACAATTAAGTTTTAAATAAAATTTCATTCAAATGGCCACCACGACTTCTTGTGCAGCAACAAATTTCGAGAACTTTTCCCACTAAATCAAGTCGTATATCATAAATGGCCCGTTCAATATTGACTTGTAAAGCTTGAAGAGAATCTTGTATATATTGAGAGACCGACCAATGACTTCAAATGACCCTACAAGAAATAATCTAATGGTGTTAAATCACGATGGAGGCCATTCAATATCACCATTTATTGAAATAATCGAATTTCTAAATTTTTCTCGCAATAATTCAATTGTTGCATTTGCTGTGTGGCGCGCAGCCCCGTTTTGTTGAAACCAAATGTTGTCAAGGTCAATTTCTTCCAATTTCGCACATAAAAAGTTGGTTATCATCGATCTATTCCGCTCTCCATCAACAGTTATGGTGTTATCAGCTTCAGTACAAGAAGTACGAAACGATGATTCCAACAGCCTAAAAACCACACCAAACTGTCAATTTAGGTGAATGTAATGGTTTTTCATGAATATTTTGTGGATTTTCATCGCATCAGAGTTGACAGTTTTGTTTATTTACCGCACCAATCAAATGAAAGTGAATCTCATCGGAAAAGATGATTTTCTTAAAAAAACGTTATCGATTTCAAGTTGTTCGAAGGCAAAATCTGAAAACTCACGACGTTTACCTTAGTAAAAAACAAATGACAAATGACATACTACAAATGGCCGAAACGCCACTGCGAAATCATATCATACCTATTGGAAAACCCTTTACAAATAAAACAAGTGCTCAAGGTACATTCCTTCGTTTTTGAATTTAATTCCGGCTGTTCGTCCTCGATAACTCATGTCTTACTTGTAGTGATCTTTCGGAAACACGTTGCGCTCTTCAGTTATCTTATTCTTTACAAAGATAAAAAATAAAAAATAAAGTAGGGTAGCGCAACAGAGCGAGGAGCCCCTGGGCCTAGCGCATTTTTCACAACCATGCCCTGTGAGGGAATGGAGGGGACCTACAATTTTTCGCCGGTTCCGAACGGCTAATTGAGAATGCGCTTTTCATGGCCATGAATTTACTAACGGAGGACTTGCCAATTCCTCGCGAAAGGCGATACCCGTGGAAAAACATTTTTGCATTTTGCCTCTGCTGGGATTCGAACCTCGAACCTCTGGGTTAGCAGGTGGACATGCTAACCATTACGCCACGGGTACCACAGCTAATCTTATTCTTTACAGCTAGTAGATATTGTTCTTTTGCTTAACTTAGCGTTTGTATTCCGATGTATCGACAAGGTTTCAACAATTTTCGAGAACGTCGTCTAGTATACTATAGTCAAATGAATTCACCCCGTCACAGACAAGCTGACGTGGTTCTTGGAAATAAACTGTCAAAAATAACAAAAATCATGTCGATGAAATTGAAATACCAAAAATCCATTTATGAGGACTCGAGAGCAGATGTGAAGTAACCCCAAATTCATAGAATCGAGGTATTTGCTATTAACAATTTCAAGGAAAAACAAAACCATTTTATATATTTGTTTCCTTTTCATATTTCAGAATAAAATTAGCACAGCTGTGGGTTGCACAAGTTATAATTTATTGTATAGTGGGTGTCCCATAATTTTTGTTACATACTTTGAGAAGTGATTCTTCGTCAAATTCTAAGAATAAAACCGTATAGGAGGGGCGTGTATCTCCCTCCATTTAGGCGGGAGGAGTAATACAATAAGAACTCACCCAATTTATTAAAAAAAATATATTAAAACAGTTAAGCCACCTACTACCACATGGTATAGTGATTCTCAAAGGTAATACTTTGTAAAAAGGAAATTTTTGAAAAACAAATCAACGTTAATGATTTTCTTTCAAAATTTTGCGATATTAAGGGTCATTTTTTGCAGCAATCAATGCCCTTATTAGTTGAGTCAAACACAGAAACCCTAACGAAAAAATCTTTCTTAGTTTTTGAGAAATTGAAAAAAAACCAAAGGCCTAAATGGAGGAAGATGGACCCCTACCATACGATTTTTTCCTCAGAATGTGACCAAGAATTACTTCACATCACTTCGCGAGTTACGGGACTCCCTCTATGTAAGTATAGAAAAAATGTTTTGTCACTTTTTTGCTCTTAAAGGAAGAAGTAACGGCTTCTTTTTATTCAGGTAAAATATCATTTATTTTTCTTGGTGCCTTGGTGGTGGTGCAATAAACCCAATACTGAAGCATTGAGGTTGAGGAATACGCCACTTCTGCTCTTAAAATCAAAATCAGCCGCCAATTCATTCTCGATTTGAGATTCATCACCAGAAATGGGGTTATGTGTGAAGAACATCCATAAAATCGAAGTGGCTCTATTTCGGAAGTAAGAAATAAGAAACTACATCTCAATCTACAACTTAGAAGGAAAACAACAGTAAAAAAGAAGCGATTTCCCCAAACCAAAAAAAAAAAATTAACAAAATCTAAAAATTTACAACCCATTACTGCACTGATTACGAAGCCAAAAATTGCTTCTGCACTTTTTGGTCTCCCAAGACCAGGCTAATCACTTCTATTTCATGAAAATTGGATCATTGCATGCACTTTTAGACACTTAATCAAATATATGTTAAAATAATTTTAATTTTTTTAGCATCCTAAATAAGCAACCAAAAATTATACGATGTTCACCCAGAACTCGCTTAAAATATCTTAAATATGTTGACTTTAAGGCGTCTATTGTGGTTTTGGCCCAAATTTTAATAGAAAGTTAATGGTAAGTGTCTTTGGTTAATTAACTGTATGTAACATGGATTAGTAAATTGAAATCAGCACTCAAGAAAAGTAAGTTTTTTCCTCAGCCACAGTTCAGCAAAATGATGGGCATGTCTGCTCATTTCGTGTTTGAGTTCCAGGATCAAACCTCAGAAGGATTCTATGCTTTTCATGGAAATTACCTTTCGCGAGAGACTTGCAAGTTCTCAGAGACCAATTATACGGGCACGAAAATAGCTTTTTTAGCAAACCATTCGGATTCAGCAATGAATCTTGAATGCTCCGAGTCTATTAAAATTTTTTTGTGCCACACTATTTATTTTTTGACTCATGAGTTGTGACGTGTATATTTGGGTACTTGCTACAGAATATGTTAATGTCTATCACGTGCTACCATCTCAACTTGAATACCCACCATATGCATGTTTTTCTCACTCCAGCCAACTAATCTGAAAACAAATAAAATTTTCCATTGATTTGTCTACTTATTTTATCAGTTTTCCTGATGCTCGTGCCTGAAAATGAAACACGTTTAAGTGTCAACTGCACTAAAGACCAGAACAGTTTTTTTTTTTTTTTTGGTTTAACTTAAGCAAAATTTTATTCGTCCACACTTAAGACTTACTTTCAACCATAAAATAACTTTAATATGGTCTACTAGCCCTACAGTAATTCAGTTTCAATTACCAAAAAATAGGCTTTTCCATATCTTTTTTGAAATGCTGAACATTTTAATTAAAACAACACAAATCCATGTCCACATTCAGATACGTCAGTTCAACAAGACAACAACACACACAACTAATGAATATTATACTCGCACACGATCCTGCTCTGCTACCTCACTCACTCTGTACGGTGTATGCCCCACTTTATTTATTTTCAATTAAATTACGTTTATATTTATACCAAACAAAACAATTCGCCTCCTCACAATCAAACAAAACAAAACGAAAGCCCCATCAGCTATGTGCGAACGAAGGAAACCCTCACCACTCCCTGTACTACATAATATTCCAGAAACAACAAATTCACCAGACTTTGCACACCTGGCTTTTCATAGCACAGAACAATAACAGCAACCACAACGATACCAAATGGGCCAGCATAAGCCACAAAACCCTGCCAAGTAGGTATTCTATTCATTCATTCGAAATGCTTTTGTGTTTTCCTTTTCCCTCACCTTGTCCTACATTTTCAGATCAAAACGTAAACAATTAACAGTTCTGTTTGAATGTTTCTACATCAAGAAGGATATAATACCTCCATGGTTTGCTTGGGCACCAGATCCAGACAAGGTAACTGAATAAAGAAGAGAAAAAAAAGGACACCATAAATGAAATTATTATATTGTCTGCGTCATGCTTTGAATATTCACTCTCGTTCAAACGGTGTCACCAGCAGTCCAACCACAAGATCAACAGTTGCAATAATTGCACAATATTCCGCCTGCCTATTCATGACCTAAAACCGAGAGAACAATTATTTGAGTGACATATCCTTAGAAGCCGCAACAGACGTCAACGGAATATGGGTTACAATTTGATCAAAGATGTCGATGTCACAGCTCTTTCCTTAACTAACCGCACTGTTGTGCTGCCAGCAACTTCATTAATATAGACAACGAAGAGCCAAAACAATAAATAAAATGGAAAACACCCTCTCTGGAGCACAATGGACAAAGAAGAATTATGGAAAGAAAGCCAAACAAAGATATGCGAAATCGACACAGAAAAATAAAAACGCCGACTGGTTGCTCATACGCCTCAGTGCACAGGTTGTGTGTAAACAAATCAAAATATGCACCGTGGCGAGGCAGACTCTGTGAGATAGTTGGATTACGTTTGGTGGAGGGTGGGTCCTGCTGTTCGTAGAGTAGAGTTGCCGCTCATGATTTCAATGATTCCATGTATAAATGTATCTGTTAAGGAGTGGGTTTGAAGATGATTTCTAAGCACTTGAGTTGAATATGGACTAATTTTTTGCAAAGAAAAGGGAAATTTGTCATGTTTCGATATATGGGCAATTCAATTTCCAAAAAAAGAAAAGTTCAAAATATGTTTTATGTGATACAAAGTCCGAGTTAATGGCAGAGTCCCAGCCCTTCTCGTGTGACTGACTTTGGTTTATTCAATATTGTTTTGAATTTATCTTTCTGATAAAAACATTCTGTAGGTGACTTTTAATCGAGAATCAGTAGTCCTTTACTCACCTCAGAAATGCACTTTACTACTTTTTCATTAGTTTTTTAGTTTAAGTTTTTTCCATACATTGTTACATTACAATAGTTAGTCTTAAGCTAGTTAAACATTTCATAAAGGAAAAGGGTTTTTGTCACTTCAAAATACCGGGTGCGACAAAAGTATGGAAACCCCTGGCAGAATATGCGTTAAGAAAAATCAAAGACCCTATATCCGAAGTATTTTTCGACGAGGAATCCGATGGTGACCTTGAATTTGACTTGGACGTAACCTTAAAGCCCATTCATTTCCCATCATTTTGCACGTATTTTTAATTTCAAGCGCTGCAGTAATATCAATATCATTAAAAAAAAATATAAAATACATGATTTTTCGTAAAATTTTGCGTTCTTTCCATTTGCAATAAAAAATGCGGGTCTCCATTTGAAAAATCGATTTTTGGGTCGCTGGGGCTTCAAGGTTACGTCCAAGGTCACCATCGGACTCCTCGTTGAAAAATACGTCAGATATAAGGTCTCTGATTTTTTTTTTTTTAACGCATATTCTGCCATATTTCCAGGGGTTTCCATACTTTTGTCGCACCCGGTATATTCAGGCCTTACAAATTAAGTGCTCAATGTGGGGTGGCAATAAATAAAAAAAAAACAATAAGAAATGAATTATTTTATTCATGTTAATTACAAAAACAAGAATGATACCGAAAATAATAGCGATAAAAATAATAATAAGTTAAATCGGAACTTCAGAAAAAGTTTGAAGCTAGACTTAAAAGGTCAAATTTTAAAAGCCAGACTATTACGCATCTTTAAAACAGTCCAGAAGACGATCCAGCTCTAATTGAAGGTTGAAGTTTATTAAGAAATCTAACGGAAGTTATAGAATAATAATTTCGGGACGCAATTTTTATTCTTTGTAACCTATCTTTAAGGTAATCCTCGAACCAATCCAGAACAAGTCCACGAAAACCAGCTTTTTCTAACTTTTTCAATAAATTTTTATGGTTCACCATGTCAAAGGCCTTGGTTTTATCAATGAACAACCCCGCTGTACACTTTTTACCATCAAGATTAGACATTATTTGGGAGCAAAACTGTAAGAGCGCATCTTCAGTACATCTATCCTTATACGAAATCCAAATTGCTTGCAACTAAAAAAAACTTGTTTTATTAAAAAAATTTACAACTTTATCTTTGATAAGCTTCTCGAAAACCTTGCTCGGCCCTGGAAGAGGTAAGGTTAGGTAGAATGGGCTGACGGTTGATCTTAATTCCATCACACTTAGATCAATGTAGATCCATTGTGATACCCTGACGTATTGTAACGTCCTTGAAACGTATGAATTTATGTCTGGTCGGTATTTAGCCATTTTGTGGCCTTAGTGAAGTTTAACAGACTGCTTTTTGAAGCGTCTGATAATTCTTCTAGTTCATTGGAGATATAATTGCCTAGAAATTTTTTCCTTATGTGGCAGAGTGCTGGGCAATGACAAAGGAAGTGAGTTGTATCCTCGTGTTCATCTTCGTCATTGCATCCTCTACACAGGTCATCTGTGCAAAGACCCATTTTCTTTTTGTGATAACCTAGTAGGTTATGTCCAGTTGTGATACTGATAAGTATTCGCAATTTAGGTCTATTCAATGATAGCAGCTTTTCAGATTCTTTTTTATTATATTTCGGCCATATTTTCCTGGAAGTAACACAGGAATCTAGGCATACCCATCTTTCATTGGATTTTTTCATTATTTTGTTTCCGATTATCTGTTATCTGATGAGAGAAGGGTCAAGTGTTGATCCTTTTCTCGCTAGTTCGTCCGCTTTTTCGTTTCCCCTGGAAGAAGAGGGATACGCCTAAAATTACAAACATGCAAAGCAGAACCTTTTTTAAGCAGCGGCATTATATCAGCAGTTTTTAGCTCTGCCGGAAATACTTCTGAAAAAAAAAACACGATTATTAAAGATAACAAATACGACGTCTACAATAACTATAAGATACGAAATTTGCTTTATGAGAACACTAGATAAGCCATCAACTCCACTGGTGTTCGAATTTTTTAAGCTACGCATAACTGTTAGCATGTTAACAGGAGTAATGGGAGTGAACAAGAAACTGTTTCTCTGCGAAGGCTCAAAGGACAATGCATTGGACGGACAGGAGGAACAAACTGAATTAATAGTAAAGGGTTGTAAGCTCCTAGTTATATTTTCATAAAAATCACTAAAAGTGTTAACAGCATATAAAGGTTCGTAAATTAAGCAATTACCAACATTAAGAGAAACAGGTGTCTTAGATGAGTAGGACTTGTTTAACAAACTATTGACAATTTTCCATTCTCCTTTAAGGTTACCTCTCATCGATTTAAAACGATTGTGGTAAAAACTGCGTCTTTGCAGAGTGGAATTTCACGTTTCAGTTCTCCTTACAATTTTTATACTTCAGTTACAGACTAAGATTGTTAGGATTTTTATAAAATTTTATGCTCAGCTTATTCTTAAGATAAAACTTTTTCAACAACTCAGAAGTTATCCAAGGCTTGACCCTGTTATTAATTTCTTTCTTGAGCATAATCGAAGAACAATTATTAACACGCAAAAAATGTTGTGAATGCAATATGCAACTTCAGCATTTCTACACAATTATACAACTTCGCAAAATTTATCAAGCAACTCAAATTTGAGTTTGATGATGTTAACTCTAGCTGTTTTGGTGTTTGAATCTACGTTATTGCTACTCTTTTTGCATGAAGTTTTTATTAAGATTCCAGTCATGCAGTGGTCAATGATATTTAGATATGAAACACACATTTTTCAAAACTAAACACAGAAGCACATTCAACTCTGACTAAAATGTGGTCCAAACAACTGCCCGACATAATCTTAGTTGGCTCATTGATTACAAATTCCAGCACATGCGAAGCTAAAAGAGCAGATTGTTCGAGACCACTTCACTACTCTCAAAAATATTTATATTTAATATCACCAATATCGATAACATTTTTTGCTTTAATTTTTTCGAGGAGAGAAGAGAACTCTTGTAAAAAATTGAAATACTGAACATATGCAATCTATAAACTCATGAAAAGACAAACAATTGAGTTATTGTGTAAAACAGAAACCATTAAAACATTCGCACTAACAACAACACACACAACATCTTCAATTTCGTAACATTCTTTCACAAAGCAACCAACTCCACCAGCAGCGTAGTTTTCATTCGTATTGGCAATGTGTAGCCCCAGGTATAACATAGTCATTAATTTCAAAATTATAAATCCACACTTCAGACACTCAAAACAGAACACACTAAACACAAATACAAATCAATACTGAACACTTTAGCTCAGTAATGATTTGTTTCTGCTTTCATTGATAGAATGCATTGCTGAGCTGATGATAGGATCAGTATACTGAACTAAAGTTCTCAGTATTGATTTGTTTTCGTGTTCAGTTGAAAAATGTATTGATGAATTGATTTACTTTTTCAAACACGAAAAGATTTTACAAAGTCACGACCATCCCAAGCAGCACAAAAGTTCAAAATGCACCAAACTATTTGGGGTATTCTCCGAAACAGCTCTTATTTGGGAGCCGATTTGTCGTCAGGGATAGACTCAGGGGATGGCGGTGATCTGCCAAGATCTGGTTAATGAGCGCATTATGTCCAATCCGCAACAATGCGAAATTCGCCAACATTAGCTTGATATGCATATGCACCCACTTCCTCATAGAACAGAGAGATGATAGTTTCAAAGATTGATTTTACGAGCCTTTTGAAAAACGGAGAGGCAATGCCTTTCCTTGGCGATTTTGATGCAAAACTAGGGAAGGAAGACATCTTTGGACACATTTTCGGAAAGCAAAGCCCGCATGACAAAGCTTCCGAATACGAACTCATGATTATTGATTTTGCTGTGGAGCTAAACCTAGTTGTTTAAAGCACACGTTTTCTCTTACCCCAAAATGCATCAAGTTCCATGACTGATAACCTGATCACTCTACCTTCCATCGAATTGAACATGTTGCGATCAACGCAAGATACTCTCCCAGTGTCATGGATGTCCAAGCCTACTGCGGGGGAAATTTTTACTCGTACCACTACCTTGTTGCAGATGAAGGTCTCTCTGTCAACCCACGTAAGACAGTTATTGTCCCATTTACAAAAAGAAGAAAACTAAATCTTCTAATACCCCCCAGTCTCTATGGGGAAACAATACCATTCTCCAAGGAATCAAAATACCTTGGGATAATCCTAGACAGCAAAATGTCATGGAACCCTCAACTAGAACGCATTTCCAGCAGAGCAACCAAGTCTCTATGGACTTGTAGAAGCATATGCGGGAAAAACTGGGGTCTAAAACCTAAAATGGTGTACGATCTATATACGCTGGTAGTAAGACCAACAATAACGTACGCAGCTATTGTATGGTGTACAAAAACGAAAGAAGTAACAGCAATCCAAAAACTAGAAAAGATTCAAAGATTGGCAACAACATGCATTACGTGATGCATGCGTACAACACCAACATACGCTCTAAACGTCATTACAGGACTATCTCCAATCCACCTTTTCATAAAAATGGAAGCAAGACTGGCGACACACCGCCTTTTCCATCAAGGACATCTATCGATCCCATGTACAACTTCAAACTCAACTTCTCCATTGTCATCCCCCCTAGGGAAGACTGGGAGAACACAAAGCCTCATCCTTCAAGGCAACATATGGTCTGGTCTGGTATACGGACGGCTCAAAAATGGAAACTGGTTCCGGCATTTTCAGCGACTGTCCCAGAACGACCTTCTCAGTAAGTATGGGCAGTCACTCGTCCATTTTCCAAGCCGAAGTCTTTGCCATTAACGAATGTTCGAGAATAATATGTTCATCGAACACGAAAAATAAAACAATATTCATTTTTTCAGACAGCCAAGCTGCACTAAAGGCGTTAAGCTCACCTGTCATAAGATCCAAACTAGTCCAAGAGACAGTCATGTCGCTCTCTGAACTAGCAAGGAAAAACACTGTAATCCTCCACTGGATCCCAGCATACAGAGGAACGAGAAGGCAGACATCTTAGCTAAAGGCGGCGCATCTTAACCATTCGTCGATCCTGAACCCTTCTGCGGTGTAAATAAAAGCACCTTCAAACCTACTGCCAAGAACATCCTACTGGAGGAATCAAATAAAGCTTCTAGTAACTCATCTGGCCAAATCTGTTCAAAATACTTTGTGCCAGAATATACCGGAAAAACATCAAAATTCCTACTGAACCTCAATAGGAAAACCCTAAAAATTTGCACTGGACTACTAACCGGTTACTGTTCTTTAAACAAATATCTTCACCAAATGAGGCTGGTAGCGGATCCCATCTGTAGACTATGCCTCGAAAACGAAGAAACATCTCTGCACACATTATTACAGAATGTCCAGCACTTTTCCGCCTTAGAAAGCAAATACTTGACTATGAGATCATCCCCTTAGATAAACTCAAACTCATTCACCCACAGAAGATTGCTAACTTCTGGTTCAATTCAGGAGTAGGAGAACCTGCTCTGAAACCTCACATGGGCTGGCACAATAGGTTTCATTCAGACACCGCAGTGCCTGGAGCTGAGCAAGCTCTACCCGTCCCCAAATCTAATCTAATCTAATCCACCTTGTTGTAGTCAAGGTATGGGTTAAGATATCCTGTTCACCGCCACCTCAGTGGAATGATATATCATTAAAGACAGCATTGACAACACGCCGTCACAACCTCAGATGTTCTGGTTTTCAGTCGGCCTTCATTTTCAACGATGAAAAATGTAGGCAGACAAATGCATCTAATCGAATATCGTGACAAATAATGTTGATTGAAGAGAGAATAAGGACTCTCTTCTTTCAGGATAACGAGATAAAAAGAAGAAAAGAAGAAAGCAATGAAGAATTCTCGAACAGAAAAGGAACAAACGAAAAGAAAAGGAACTCTCGTTTGAAGAAATTAAGAGATGCCATAACAAGGAAGTGTAACAAGGTCGGTAAAGAACTACCGAGACCTTTCGACATTTGATGTCGAAAAAGACTTCCGACAAAGCAATTTGGTGAACCTCGACGAATTTCACAAAACGTCACAATAGACAGACAAAAATTCGAGGTAGTACAGGACTTCGTCTACCTAGGATCCGCTATTGGTACGGAAAATAACATCTGCACGGAAAGCAAACGAAGAACTACGCTTGATGATAATCGTTGATAGTTGAAGAAAGTAAGACTATGACGCTTGAGAGTTTGACATCAGGCTCTTTTGTCGAAAATGCGTGCTTTGATATCGATGAGTCTCTTCTTCGTTGGATTAGAAATTACCTTTCCGACCGTTCAATACAAGTTGTATTGGATGGCTTCAAATCTGATAACCATTTTACAAATGCTGGTGTGCCCCAGGGCTCCGTTTTGTCTCCGACTCTCTTCCTTATTGTCATAAATGATCTCTTGTATGAAACTTCCAATCCACTTACCTGTTTTGCTGACGACTCGACCCTCAGCTTTTCATTTTCATTTCCAAATTCACGTTCCTGCTCTTCGGATGTGGAACTGGAACGGTTGCGTATGATTAGCTCATTGAATTCTGACCTTGACAGCATTGTTACATGGGGTCTTATGAACCGAGTAGAATTCAATGCTTCGAAAACTCAATGCTGCCTCTTGTCGTTGAAGCTTAGCATTCCCCCATTGCCATTATCCATGAATGGTACCTGCATCCAAGAAAGTGAAAAGCTGTCAGTACTTGGTATGTGTGTAAACGGTGATCTTCGTTGAAATGACCACATATTTGATGTCGCCAAGAACGCTGCAAAACGCTAAGGCTTCTTGAGCCGATGCAGAAAGTTCTCCACCCCTTCTGATGTGGCTATAATTTATAAGGCCTTCAACCGCCCAAAACTGGAGTATAACTCCCATATCTGGTCTGGTGCTCCTCAAACATCGTTGCGCCTACATGATAGAGAACAAAATAAAGCGTTGAAATTGACATTTGATAGTTCAATCGTAGAATCGATTGATTCTCTTGAACATCGTCGAAAAGTTACCTGTCTCTCTCTTTTTAATCGCTTTTTTCACAAACAGCGCTCTAGTGAAGTAGCCAGCTGCATTCCTCCCCCGACACAATTTAGCCGCAACACCCGCCTCGCTAGGAACCTTGAACCCAACTTCGGACGTACAGTCAAATATAGAGATTCTTATTTTAGTCGCACCACCCGAATGTGGAATGCTCTGTTTGACCATGTTTTTCCCCTGC
The DNA here is from genome assembly GCA_914767635.1 of Melanostoma mellinum. Lineage (NCBI taxonomy): Eukaryota > Metazoa > Arthropoda > Insecta > Diptera > Syrphidae > Melanostoma > Melanostoma mellinum. The sequence continues at coordinate 71,099,404 of OU612058.1, read as the reverse complement.
ATTACGATTCACAAAAATTCAAAAGCAACGGGCATCGCTGTGTCCTTTCAAATCCTCTCCTATTTTCCTAAATGCTCGCACTGTGTTCTACTATAACATTATAAGAGTAGTCATAACCCCTTGATGCGCGCGTTACTTATAATTTAGAATTCAAAATGTCTCTAGCAACAACCAAGGTAACTCTTTAAACGACCTTGATCATTTCAGCCTTGCTATTTAGCGCAGAAGTGGATGAGGAAACAGTTGGTCGTTTCGAAAGAAAGTTGATCTAAGTAATCAATTTTCTCGTATGTGAGGACAATGAGTGGCAAAGAAGATTCTTTATGTATAAGCTGTTTCGCAAAATGGACATAGCTGCGTACCTTGCATCGCGAAAAAAATACCCTCTAAATTTAATGTTGGACAGTTTAAAAAAAACTATTATAGAGTAAATTGGGGCCAGCTAATTCCTTTCAAGGCAAAAGCAGTAACAAAGTTTGGTAGCATTAGAACATAACATTAGAAGCGCCGTGAGAAGCGTTCACGTCTAAAACCATCTTGAACGTCTGGTTGAGTTGGTATTGTCATGCTCAAATGAGAGATCTAGGTAACCTCGTCAAAAAGGGAATATCATACAACGCTCCGAAACAACCACGTAGAACTGACAAGAATTTAGTTGGCCTCAGAAATGCCGGGTGGCTTATTGGCGCTTTTTAGGCTCAACGCTGCGTATCCTACAGGTTGATTGAAAAGAAAACAAGTGGGAGTGCCGTGATCCTATTGAGATCACGATGCTCATGGCTTTCCGACGGTATCGTATAGAAAGAGGAATATATCCATGCGGAAGTTTAATGGTTCGGTCCTGTCTAGCTCCCGTTTTGTTCATTGAAAATAAATCAACTGTCGATTTTAACATTTCAGAAATTTTTACTGAAACAAAGGCACGTAACAAGAGGGTGACTTTATTTGATGACATCGAAAAAAAATGTATAAAAAGAGAGATTTAAGGAAATACATATTCTACACCAATTCTAAATTTACGAAATTTTAGACAAAAAACTTAAAAACTCTCTTTAAATTTTGAGGGATAAAACGCCCGTTGTCATTCCGCAAAATACAAAATTAATTCCAAGAAAACAGAATACGGTGACCATGAGTGTTGTGTTTTGTGCAAAAAGAATAGCTGATATTCCCTATGTTGCTTGGAGGCAGTACAAGATATTTCAAAGATATACGCAAACACAATATGTCCAATATTATTCATGTATGCTAAAGGGAACAAAGACAGTGTGTTGCCCTAACCCACGCGAGGGTATATTCCATGGATGATACGAGTATGATTTTTTTCTTTTTTCAAGCGAAGCAGCAAAGCAGGATGAAATGTTATGTTCCGGTCTCCGGTGGAGTATTCTTCTATGGTACATTAAACAGAATTCCATTCGTGACCCGAAGGCCTGCAGTAAATCATAAAACTGCTGTTATGATTTTAAGCAAATGAAATACAAATATGGGAACGGAAGTGGCTGGGTTACCGGCAATAGAGTGAACGGATCACAGAAGAGAGCACTTTTGTTTTCGCTCAGTGAATTGATTTATTCCAACGGAATATGCTTTCAATGACAGGATTTTTCTTTTTCTCCCTTTTATAAGCTTGGTAGCCGGAAGTCTAAAAGGTTACAGTATAAGGGTTTAGTTCTTGGTACAGTTTTTCTTTAAATCGAAATTCTTTTTTACAAAGCCTATTGGATTGTTTAATGTACTGCCATTGGTAGAAATTCACTGACTTGTTTTTAGATTTCGTGTGTGAAAAGCTGTGATGCTTTTGGCGTTATGATTGTGGTTATGATCCGCCTCTGAGGCTCAATTTCCAGACACTTAAAAATGTTTATATTTAGTTACAGTCACATTTCACGAGGAATTGGCTAGTCCTCCAGGTGTAATCAAAAGTAAGAAAAAATGTGAGGTACACAGCAGTGGCGAAGCGTATATATAAGTCGATTATTTCCGACTTACCTTTTGAAATTCACATCCGAAACATCTTAGACTTCTGGCAACATGAATCAAACTTAATCATACACTTGAACTCGCTGCCAACATTATTTTAACAAATACCACTTTCCTTTCCGTTCCGTCCTATTCTACACACATGTTGGCTCTTCAACTCACTCCATAAACAAACACAAAACTTTAGCAACATACAAGGTAACCCCAATCCCCAAATATTACGTCTTATAAAATTTGTTGCTGTATAGAACAAATTTGTGTTCTTTCCTCTTTTTTATTTTAACAAAAAATATGACGGTAAAACATCGTCTTATTTTGTTCCATAAGAAAGCATGTACAGAAATTTTGACTTAAACAAAGCCACGTAACAAGAGCGTGACTTTATTTGACATAGAAAAAAATTTATAAAAAGAGAAATTTAAGGAAATACATATAGTTATTACCCATCCCTCACACAAACTGATACTAGTTTAGACGCGGCATGTGTGGTATCATGGCCCGCCTTAAAACCGAACTGATTTTCTGGAATAATATGTTTGTCCTCAGCCCATGTGGACACAGCTCTATTGAGAACTTTCTCGAATACCTTGCTGATACTCGGAAGAAGACTAATTGACCGGAGATTTGCTGGATTGGAACCATCCTTACCTTTTTTAAGGAGAGGATGGACCACTGCCGTCTTCCAACGCACTGGATAATATGCATTATTCAGCGCATTGTTGAACAACGTGGTGTATATGTCCAACGCTTCCGCAGGGAGGTTTTGCAGCACAACATTGGGTATGCCGTCGACTCCTGCTGACTTCTTTTTCTTTATTTTGTGAAAGATGTCCAAGAGGTCCATCTTAGAAACGAACATGGTGTTATCCCCGTTTCGCTGGGCGATCACTGCATTTGCAAGTCGGTCGTCATTGAACCTAGTGAAACCAGGATTCTCGGATCGCCAATGGGAGATCTCGTCTCTAAGATAGAAGTGTCCAACGAAGGCTCTATTCTCAAGGTCGTAATTCGGGCGAATGCACTCATTCACCTTATATACTCGCTCGAAAACAGCACCCACCGTCTCTACCTTCTCCTGAGCATCTTCCACTATAAAGTGGTCATCATCCAAGATGGCCTCATCCGGATCTATCCCTATTGTCAAAAGTAAGTTTTTGTTTTCTGTCGTCCTTTGGAGTTTAATACTCTGAAGGTCATTTTGATCTTTTCTCCTAAAAATTTTATTTATTTCCGGAAACATACTCGGGTTGTTGGACTGTGCTGCCCGAATTTTGTTGTTAAAAAAAAGAGATATAGATATTCTGTAATTTTCTTTAATAAGTTGTTGGAGATTTTTGATCTGTGACTTCAGAGTTCTAATCTCCAAATCGTGTCGGTCAGTAAACCTCCTGTGCAAGAGTTTGAGTCTTGACAGGAGTCTACTTTTTTGTTTGTAAAGTGCGTCTATTGTCGCGTTCCTGTACATGTTCGTAGGGTCATGTTGCCTATATTTAGGAATTGTCCTGTCCTTTGTACTACGGATTGCATCCTCCATACGTTGCAGGTACCCATCGATCTCAACGTTCGACAGATTCCCGTTGCATGGCGGCGCAATACCGTTCGAACGAAGTTCCCTTGAGACGGCACCGGAAAAGCGCGGCCAACGTGTCTTACCGTAGTTGTAAGAGTGCGTCGGCACGTACTCCTCCAGTTCCACAAGGTCGTTCGGAAGCAGTATGACGGCGGCAAGTCCACAGTGGTCACTGTCGTACTCAACCGTCGTCAAACAATTTTTCGTCCGTCGAAGAATGTCGTCGGTCAGTCTCAGTCTTGAGTCTAAAAGCAATAGATCCAAATAAGAGCCACTTCGAGGATATGAAGGCCTGTCAGTAGCCAGCAGATCGACTTTACACTCAATGCTGTGGAGCCCCAGCCAATTGAAAAGCTGGGTCCCCCTTGGATTGGCTATTCGATTTCCCCAATCTTGGTGTTTAGCATTGTAATCACCGGCCAAAAGGAAATAGTTTTCTTCTGAGTTCAGCTTCAGACATCGAAAAAGTGTTTCAAGCTCTGTTATAAAACATGAATTTTGAGAAGCCTCCGGCGCATAGATCGCGACCACATACAAGCGCCTCCCCTGTTGGAGAGGGATGCATACAATACACGCTTCTAGCAACTGGAATCGGCGTATTCACCACTGTATATTACATTATGAGCAATGCCCTTACGTATGAAGATCGCAACCTCACCCGCGAAAGTCGAGTTGAGTCCCTCCTTACTAATAATGTAATTGTTATCCGTCAATTTGTGATGCTGGTTTAGCCTAGTTTCGCTAACCATACATACATCGGGACGTTGGTCTTTTAACAACTCAGAGAAGTTGGCTCGTCGTTCTACCCTAACTAGCGAATTCACATTCACGGCTAGGATCTTGAAAGGCCTCTCCGGCAGCGCGCCCGTTAACCCAAAAATTGCGCAAGCGAAGGCACTGCACGGTAGATCAAGTCCACCCTACGCGCCTGCTCACTTATTTGCCGTGATAGTTCACTCATTTGTGCCTGAATGACACGCAGAGCGACCATCACCTCTGACTCCCCAGTCGCAGCCTTAGACACAGATGGCTGTGTGGCCGCTTTCTGAGGAGGCTGTACCGTTTTCCCAGCCCCCCACGCCATTTGGGCGTAAGAGACTTCGGGAACGACGGCCCTTGGAATTGGTCTGACTGTTTGCCTTCCCTCATCCTTAGTTGCTGTTGGAGCAGCTTTTTTTGATTTCTTAATAATCTGGTATCGAGGACACCTGAGCTCGAGGCTGCAAATTGTTTGATGAAGCAGATATTCTTTCGAACTCGCTCGGTTGCGAGAGTCCTCAAAGATCTCAACATACATAAATCCGCTGGTCCAGATGGTATCCCCGCCGTTATTCTGAAGAGGTGTTCTTCTACGCTGGCAAAACCACTGCGTAAACTTTTCCATCTTTCCTATTCTGCTGGGATTTTTCCGAGCAGATGGAAAACTGCATTTGTCCAGCCGGTCCCTAAAAAAGGCGAATCTTCCTCCCCTTCCAATTACCGTCCAATTGCACTAACGTCCCTTCTTTCCAAGGTCATGGAAACGTTGATAAACCGTCAACTTATGAAATATCTTGAAGAACGAAAGCTTCTTAATGACCGTCAGTACGGCTTTCGTAGCAAACGGTCCACTGGTGATTTGATGGCTTATCTCACTGAAAAGTGGAACCAATCTTTACATTGTTTTGGAGAAAGTAAGATTATTGCGCTTGATATTTCTAAAGCATTTGATAGAGTTTGGCATCAGGCTCTTTTATCGAAAATGCGTGCTTTTGGTATCGATGAGTCTCTTCTTCGTTGGATTAGAAACTACCTTTCCGACCGTTCAATACAAGTTGTGTTGGATGGTTTCAAGTCTGATACCCACTTCATAAATGCTGGTGTGCCCCAGGGCTCCGTTTTGTCTCCGACTCTCTTCCTCATTTTCATTAATGATCTCTTGTTTGAAACTTCTAATCCACTTAACTGTTTTGCTGACGACTCGACCCTCAGCTTTTCATATTCGTTTCCAAATTCACGTCCCTGCTCTTCGGATGTGGAACTGGAACGGTTGCGTATGATAAGCTCATTGAATTCTGACCTTGACAGCATTGTTGCATGGGGTATTATGAACCGAGTAGAATTCAATGCTTCAAAAACTCAATGCTGTCTCTTGTCGTTGAAGCTTAACATTCCCCCATTGCCATTATCCATGAATGGTACCTGTATCGAAGAAACCGAAAAGCTGTCAGTACTTGGTATGTGTGTAAACGATGATCTTCGTTGGAACGACCACATATTTGAAGTCGCCAAAAACGCTGCTAAATGCTTAGGTTTCTTGAGACGAAGCAGGAAATTCTTCACCCCTTCTGATCTGGCTACAATTTATAAGGCATTCATCCGCCCAAAACTGGAGTATAACTCTCATATCTGGTCAGGTGCTTCTCAAACTTCTCTGCGCTTACTTGATAGGGTACAAAATAGAGCGTTAAGATTGATAGGTGATAGTTCATTCGTAGAATCGATTGATTCTCTTGGACATCGTCGAAACGTCACCTGTCTCTCTCTCTTTTATCGTTTTTTCCACAAACAGTGCTCTAGTGAAATAGCCAGCTGTATTCCTCCCTTTAAACAATTTAGCCGCAACACCCGCCTCGCTAGGAATGCTCATCAGTTCTGCCTTGAGCCCAACTTCGGGTGTACAGTCAAGTATAGAGATTCTTATTTTAGTCGCACCACCCGAATGTGGAATGCTTTACCTGGCTCTGTTTTTCCCCCGCATTACGATTTACAAAGATTCAAAGGCAACGTGCATCGGTGTCTCCTTTCAAATCCTCTCCTATTTTCCTAAATGCTCGCACTGTGTTTTTACAACATTATAAGTCATAACCCCTTGATGTGCACGCTAATTATAAAAAAAAAAAAAAAAAAAAACCCCCCGATAATTAGCAAGGTGCCCATCTCCACCACAGAGTACGCACTTCAGTAGGGTCTTGTCTTCGACCCTTGTCTCATCGAGCTTACACTCTTTGTCGTTGTGGTTCTCTCCACACTTGACACACCTCGACTGCATTTGGCAGTTAAATGCGGCGTGCCCGAACCGTTGGCAACGAAGACATTGTAAAATGTCCCCGTGCCTGTTTAATTTTTCCCATCTTACCATCTGGTAGTCCAGGACGGAGATTTTCCTTAGACTCTCCAGACGGCTATTGGGTGATAAAGTGACGAGGAACATCGGCAATAGCCGCTTCTCCCGTCTTGCCTTGGCTGTGATGAACGACTTGACCCCGATGAACTCGAGATCGTCGCCTGCCAACCTGCGGAGTTCAACTAAGAGCTCCTCTGGGTCAGAGGTAGGCTCTTCCCCTTTCAATAACATGGATATTGGTTTCTCCTCTTTGGGAGTAAATGTAAAATGTTTGGTGGCTGTCACTTTCAACAACTCCCGAACGATCTTATGGTCACCAATGTTATCACATTGGATCGCATGTCGATCTTGACCTAATCGTTTTATGGTAAATTTATCGCCAATGGCGGACTTACACAGATTTATAGTGGCTTTCGACTCCATGCTGTGGGTATTTATCGGGGGCACTCTGCCTTTTTTTGTGGTCTTTTCTTGTGGCTGCTGCTGTTGTTGTGCTGGCTCTTGTTGTTGTTGTTTCCTCTGTTGCTGCTTTGATGGCTGCTGCTTCTTGCTGGGAATCGTTATCGCGGCTTTTATAGCCGCGGTCCCTCGTGGCTGCTCATCGGTAGCAGTTTTTTTATTTATTTCAGCTTTTTTTGCTGACGTCCCGCGTTGCTGCACGGGTGCAGTTTCTTTATTAGCAGCCTGTTTTGCTGCTGCTGACTGCTGTTTGGTTGCTCTATTTTGCTTTGGAGCATTTTCTTTTGGAACAGACTGTTTTTGTCTTGCCTCGCTTTCATTTTTTCTGCGGGCCTCTTGCCTTGCCTTTATCTCGCTTATCTCTTTACTAAGCTTCTCCATCTTTAGAGTAATCGATTGTAGTCGCTTATCTTGATTTTCATTTTTTTTTCATTTTTTTCTTCCTCGTCCTCTGCTAGGGCAGCGAAAGAATTACCGCTCCCTGTATAGCGGCCTTCTCCGCCGTTTGACTCGTATTCATACGTTGAGTTTAGGCTTTCCTCGCTATCCGAATTTCTGGTTGACATCATACCTTCAACCTCTTTCTCCTCCACCGCCTTTTGCTTGCGACGGACCAGATTCGGCTTCGCTTGTATGCGTCACCTTCTCTTGATTACGGTTGTTGCCGCTGTTGTTATTGCGGTTGTTGCCGCTGCTGTGGTTGTTGTTGTTGTTGTGTTGTCAACATCGCCTGACCAGATGTTGATGGACCAGACTGGTCCATCAAATCAATTTTTTCTCTTATTTCTTTCAATAAACGTTCACGTTCTTTTTGCTCCGCAATTTTGTTTAACCAAAAAAGTTGAACTTTTAGTTTCGCGTGGGGATCGATCCCGGGTCCTTCCACGCTGGGTACTTTCTGCTAGACAACCTCAGCAACTGCCTTTGTTAAAATTCATTGAACTTTTTAAACTTTTCCAACACACTCCACTTCTAAATATACTCACAGCTAAAGTCGTCAACACGTCCACGCTCGATAGCTGTTGCTGAACGACTGATATGCCATCGACTCTACCATTGAGCCAAGAAACACATTTAATTTTGAGCTGCTAAATGACTTAAAAGAATGGAATAGCAACATTACCTAGTATACTTATCGACTCCGAGAAATACATAGAAGAAAGAAAGGAATTGAATTGAAGGACAGAGAAAAATTTATGCAACGCAGAAAAAATAAAAAGCACCAAATATTTTACTACCATTTCAATGAACTGGATGAGTGAAGCTGGAATCATGGCAGAGTAGGAGACGCACTGGTCGATGATTCGAACTTTACAACAAATTAAAAGAGATCAACAACTCATCGCGATGATTTATCGATGGAATTGAAATGGTTGCATGAAAATAGTTTGAAAAACCATTACTCAAATATTCACTCATTTCGATTCTAAACTTAATGCATTGTCCTTTCATTTTATTGTCAAAGTTTACGAGCGCAGTTACAAAATCTGTAGACACTATCGACTATCGTTAAAAAATTGAATGTATTGATTTTAATAGAATTTCACAAGGGTGACGAAGAAATATAGATATGATATTCCAGATTTCATTTTAGTTGCTGGTTTCAGAAGGCACGATCGTCCAGCAGCAGGAGCAGCTATCTGTAAAAGGTTGTCTGATACAACCATATGCCATATTTTGCTCAAATCATATGGATTTGCATACGAGGTACCTAGTACCTACACTATAGTATATGTTTAGTAGTAATGTTTTTGATACCGGCGATTTGTGTGTTTATCGTTGCCTTTCTGGAAATTGACAGCAAGTTATAACAGTAGGGGTTTATAATTCACTGACTACGTCTTCAAGTGCAATACGACAGTTTTTATATAAAAATTTATTGATTTAGTCTGAAGACGCTTCTGCATACCTTCACGATAAAATTGGGGAGAGATTTGATGGTTTCCCAATGACTTTGAGTGGTGATTTTAACATCAACTTCGGCGATGCTACAAATTTTCCACTTTTTCAATTTTTAAAAAAAGAATACTATTATTTAACAATGACGAATGACCGCAGCCTTAGTACAATGAAATATAAAGCGACAATTGATGCAGTCTTTGCGATATATTTAAATAGATTACAGACAAAATTGTTCGTTTCCTATTTAAGTTACCATAGACCTATTGTTTCAGTATTAGAATACGATGATTGTAGAGATGGAATTGTGAATGAAAACTCAAAAGTTTCATTGATGTTCCTCTATATGTACATCTACATAAGTATATTATAAAAGATTTTCCTGTACCTACATTAAAATATTTACTGAAAATTCAATTCTGTTCTTTTTTTTTTTTTGTTGTTATCTCTTATTCTTTGCGCTCTGAGCAGGTGAAAATTGTGCAGAGCGCCGGTGCAGTAGCCAGTAGCCCAGTGATCTTTTGCAGCATTGCTTCTGCACACTTCGGTGCTTGCATGATATTGGTTTTATAAAAGAAAAACGCTTTCCTTCCTATTTCTTCCCATGGACACATGCTTATAAACAAAAATGTATATGGCAGGTTTCGGGTTGAGGTAGGTCTCCGCTTGAAGAACAAGAAAATAATACGCTGCTCTCCGACTTATTTCGTCTTATTTATTTTCATTTATCTTGTGTAGTTTAATAAATTTAATTATAAACAGCAAGTTGAATAAGTGTTTAAAGCTTGAATCTTAGTTTAAAGTATTATTTTGTTTTGTAAATTAACCAAATATTTGTGTATTTACAAGTTTTCTTGCTTAGCTTAATTGGTGTGGTTCAATGTTACAGCGTCTCAAATGGAAAAGATTCGGGTGTTTGAGAGACAGTGTCTGCGTACCTGTCTTGGATTGCACAGAACACCAGAGTCGGAGTACAGAAAATATTATCCTAATGAGGTCCTTTACAACGGGGCTCAAATAAACAGGATCGATAACTTCATTATAAAACTCACTCGTGGTCACACTGCAAGAGCGATGACCTCGACCAATGGCCTGATATTTGGGGCTTATTACCCCAACACTGAATATATGGAGAAAACGCGCTTCAGTAGATTTGTCCCACCGGAGGCTTTCCTCTATTTTGATATGGTAGGGCTGATTCAGGATAGATTGGCGGTTCCGCTAATCTACCACGTCTGCCGGAAGTCCGTGGAACGACGGCTCCTTTACAACCGAGACGTCACCGCAGTAGGCGGAGAAGCTGAAGAGCTCCTCCGGTTTAGTATGGCGGTTTCAGATCGCGATCGTCGTGACGTTGTTAAAACGTCGAAAATGTCCTGGTGGTTGTCCGACCAACAAATTGATATTGATGATGATAGTCAGTCGCCAATGGCTGGCTTACAAAGGTTTAGCGTGTAAGTCTTAGGGTATAGGGGGTGGGTGCAGTGGCAAACAAAAAAAATCACAAAAATCAAAAAAAAAAAAAATTAAAAAAATACAAAAAAAAAATTAAAAAATACAAAAAAAAAAGAAGAAAAAAATACAAAATACGAAAAACCAAAAAAAAAAATACAAAACACAAAAAAAAAAGCTACTGTGGCTGCTCTAGATTTAAGTAGATTTAAGTAGCTTTAATTAGTTTTAATTAGTTTTAAGAAAACACAAAAAAAAAAATGATCATGAAAACTAAGTTTTTTAAAAAATTTTCTTAGTTTTAACTAGTTCTAGTTTTTAATTCATAAGGTATTTTAAGGCCGAAAGGCATTAGTAGTAAGATATTGAATAATTTAGAGTACCCGCTTAGGGTCAGTTAGTTAATTAAGTTATTATGTAAGCTAGTTTTACACATTTTTGTTAGCATTTAAGTATATATAAGAAAAGATTAATAAAAATGAATTTAAAATAAAAAAAAAAAAAAAGGCGTTAACTTTTTTTTTAATCCACACCTAGTAAGCACACTTAGGTTCAACTCCCAGTCCATCCCAAATTTTTTTTTTTTTTAATATTTTAAATTTTTTTTTGTTCTGCTCCCAAATACTTTTTTATTTGCTACTATGGATTGCGCAGCAGTTAAATGTCTGGATAGTTCCAACTCACCTGTTTTCGCATGCTATGGTGTGAGTGGCAAAGCATTTCATGCTAAATGTATTGGGGCGAACAATGCGCTTTTAGATAAAATAAGTGCTTTTAAAAGCGCTTGTTGGTATTGTGAGGAGTGTAAAAAGATATCTCTCTCCCACTTAGCAATTAAAATGTCTACGTTCAAACTAGATATTGAAAAGCTGTCGAAAGGTTTTGACCAACTTTTCAAAGTTTTTAATAAATCCGTTTTGAACTTAGCGTCATTTTCCTCTCCCTGTAGCTCTGTTGACGAATTTCTAAGTCCTCTGACATCTACAGAGGACTTAGAAATTCCTATTCTTAATGCTCAATCTACGTCGTCGGGCACTAAAAGGAACCGTGATGGCACAGTGGCAAGCAAAAATTTGAGCCCTCCTTCAAAGCGCAAGACATTGAGAAGCAACTCTGTTAAAGTTAATGGTCCTTCTGTCCCGATGGAACTAGTAGCAGAAGTAGTGCATCTCGAAGATCGTTGCCAACTAATTCCAGTTCTGAACCTGAGTCTGGTGCATGTTTCACACCAATAGAGACGGTTCCAAAACCGAAATTAATTTTTGTATCTCGACTTAGGCCAGATCTTAATACAAACGATGTTTTGCATTATCTCGTTTCAAAGAAATTGATTCCTAATGAAAATTTTATTAAATGTAGTAAGATAAGCAAAACTGATAGCTTTGTGTCTTCGTTCAAATTGCTTGTCTCGCCCTCGTCTTTCGACTCTATTTGTGACAGTAACTCTTGGCCTGGTGGTGCTCTTGTTAAAGAATTTTCCATCAACAGGAGAGTTAAAAACAAAATGATTATAAATACTGCTCCAAAAAACTAATTAGATTTTCCCTCTATTATCAAAATGTAAGAGGTCTTTGCAGTAAAACTGCTGATTTGTATTTTAACTCCCACGTTTTCAAACATGACGTGTTTGTTTTGACTGAAACTTGGCTAAGTCCAAGTTTCTTGAATTCCGAAATCTTGAGCCCTGAATTCTTGGTCTACCGTAAAGATCGGCACATAGACAGGCCAGATGAGGTCGGTGGTGGTGTTCTGATTTCGGTCAGGAACACATATATGTCGTCTCGTATACTCTTTCCGTTTGAACTGACTATTGATGTTGTTTGTGTGAAAGTCTGTACACTGTCTAAAAATATTTTTATCGTTAACGTTTACATTGTTCCAAAAAGTTCAGCCTCTGCTTATGCTGAACTGTCGCTAATTTTGGATCAAATTTTTGAATTGTCGGACCTAGAAAGCCAAATTCTGCTACTAGGTGACTTTAATTTGCCATATGTCCAACGATGGATCATTCCAAAAACCCTCTCTAACTTCACCGCAGCGTGAGCTTTCTTGTTTAGATAATGTTATATCTACTGACTTACAGCAAGTAAGCTGTATTAGAAATTTCCAAAACCGTATGTTAGACCTTGTTTTCTCTTCCGAAGCTATTAGCACGGTTGTTCTTCAATCTAATTTAGGCATTACCAGAATTGATGATCTTCATCCCCCCTAAGATATTTTTATTGAACTAAGCAACGTATCTCACGTTATTAATAATTCAAATGACTGTTTATATACTTTTGACTTTCGAAAGGCGAATTTCGATTTGCTTTCGATTGAATTAAGCAGGGCTGGTATTGAAAATATATCAACCCTTACAAATATTGACGAAGCAGTCGCTTGCTTTTACTAAAGGCTCTGAGGAATAAAAGAAACAAGGCTTGGAAGACCTATTTAATTACTCTTTCTCCAACTGACCACCAAATATTTATAAGTTTTTTTGAAGACTTCAAAACGCTTTCTCAGAATCTGTACTCTAGCTATGTCACCCAAATGGGCTGTTCTCTGAAAAACGACCCAAAAAGCTTTTGGTCCTTTGTAAATTCTAAAAAAAAAAAAAAAAAATCAGACGGCTATCCAGCCAACTTTATTTATAACGCCATTTCTTTAAAAAATACTCCCGACATTTGCAATGCCTTTGCAGGCCATTTTAAGGGGTCTTTTTGTAATACAAATCTTGAAATCGATGAAAAATATTTTGAATATTTAACTCACTGCTCGAAAGTGAATTTTAATAATATCCCTATTCAAAGAGAAAGAATTACTTACTACCTCTCTTCTCTTAATGATGACGTTTCTTATGGTCCGGACAGGATTCCGCCAATTGTTTTAAAGAAGTGTTCCTCACGTTTATGCTCTCCACTTGAACATCTTTTCAAACTTTCTTTAAAATCTGGAATATTCCCCACTCTTTGGAAAAAAATTTTTATCACACCTGTTTTCAAAAAGGGTGAAAAAACCGATATAAAAAACTACAGACCTATTTCAAAGCTCTCATGTATACCTAAGGTATTTGAACAAGTAGTTTGCGAAAGCGTTTCCTTTTTTTCAAGGAATGTTGTCTGCCACCAGCAGCACGGATTTATGCAAAGAAGATCGACTGCTACCAACCTCCTATCCTTTCATCATAAGTGTTGCAGTGCCCTTGAATGTGGAAATGAGCTTGATTGCATTTACACTGACTTCTCTAAGGCGTTTGACCAACTGTCTCATAACAACATACTTTATAAACTAAAAGCCTTTGGATTTCCCACAGTATTTATTGCTTGGATAAGTTCCTACTTAAAAAAATAGGTCTTATGAAGTCAAATTTCGTAACGTTTTGTCAAAACCTTTTAATGCTATGTCTGGCGTGCCACAAGGTAGTCATCTTGGTCCCTTGCTTTTTATTATTGCAATAAATGATGTAATTTCTTGCATCTCCTATAGCGACATTTTAATCTTTGCTGATGATATGAAGATTTTTAAAATCATCAAAAATGCTTCAGATCGCGACTTCTTACAAAAAGATATTGATAGTTTTGTTGTATGGTGTTCAATGAACGGACTAACTTTAAACACTTCCAAGTGCCAAAGTATGACCTTTACCCGCAAAAGATCTCCTAGCATTGGAGAATAGTCAATATCGCAACATTCCCCATCTCAAGTTTCTAGATTCCGTGACCTCGGCGTTCTTTTTAGTACCAACCTCGAATTTAATGAACACATCAACCTCATTATTAACAAAGCTAATTCAATGCTTGGCTTTATTAAGCGATGGGCAAAGGAATTTAATGACCCTTATGTTACCCTCTCTTTATACAACTGTTATGTTCGTCCCCATCTAGAGTATGCTTCTCAGGTGTGGTCACCATTTTATGATATTCATAAATCACGAATCGAAGCAATACAGCACAGATTCATACGCTTCGCTCTCAAAGGTCTTCCCTGGGAAGATCATTTCAATCTCCCTCCTTATGAAAATCGTATTCGCTTATTAAATCTTCAAACCCTCTCACACAGGAGAATCAACAATGATTTAGTATTTTTTCATCAATTAATAACCGGTATAATTGATGCTCCCGACTTGCTCTCCCACGTAGGATTCAACTATCGCGGAGAAACTCACCTACTACGTAATTTTGAGTTATACATCGCTCCCACCACCGTACTAATTATGGAATGCATGAGCCATTAGCACGCATGAGTAGGTTATTCAACTCAAATCCTTTTATTGCCGATTTCAACATCAGTAAAAGTAGTTTAAAATTAATATTAAGAACCAGTGTACCAACTGCATGATTCATGTTTAGTAGATTTTTTATTACTGTAGTTTAATTTCATTTTTTATTTATAACCTTGTTTAGTAATGTTTCACGATTTTAGTTTGTTCTGTTTATGTTAATTTAATTTAAGCTATACTTTCTTATATTTTTGTAATGTTTTTTTTCTTTTACGTTCTCTTGTGCTTGTGTTGGCGTTATTTACTAACCACTAACACTTGCATTAATGATAGACGAGCTTGCTCTAAGTTCAGTGCAGTGCCACTAAAGCAAAAAAAAAAAAAAAAATTGTTGGCAGAAAATGCAATAAAGTGGCACAACTGGCCTAAATTAATTCAGTTTTATTTGAAAAATGCAGTTTACTAGCAGAACGCAATGCAATACTTATTTAAATTGATTTAGTGCTTTTCGTGATTTTTTTAAATATTACCAACTAGCTGTGCAAGTGACTTCGTCCGCGTGGAATAGTGGCTTTCGGGAGCATTCTTAATTTTTTAGGCTACTTGTTTTGTAAATAAGACACATTCATGCGTTTAAGTAAACCATTGATATATTATTTTATTTAAGTATATGTTTGCGACGACGTTCTTATTTTTTCCATTTTTTTCGAAATAAAAACGTTTTGTGGGATTGATACACGTGATTCTGCCACATAAAGTTGCCATGGGATTATTTTCTAAACGAACACCTGCAACTTAAGGCGCCTGAGACTTATTTATAATGACCAATCAGTGGGAATTAAGGGAAAACGGGGAATCAAAACGTTTTGGATTTCTAATATTAGTAAGGATGTCCATCCTCGGGTTCTAGACAATTTTTCTACCAAAATTCATATAAATCGGTTCAATAGTTTGGGCGGTAAATATAAACAAAGAAAAACAGCAGACAGAGTTAATTTTGGATTTATAATGTTACTAAAGTCTTCCATTCCCGTAGGAATATGAGGGCCGTTTCCGGAGGATGACTTGTAGTTAATATTACTCGGGAATAGTGTAGTATTCTAACGGTGGACATTTTTTGAAAATTGCAAGTGCCCGATCCCATGGAAATACACGAATAAAACATATTGCTTAACATATATGTCCATGCTCAGGTTCTAGACTGTTTCTGTACCAAAATTCATATAAATAGGTTCAATAGTTTGGGCGGCTAATGGTAACAAAGAGAAATAGATAGAGAGATTTAACTTCATGGTGACCGTTCCCGTAAGGAACATAGGGATGAGTAAAAGTTAATGTTGCTCGGGGATTATGGAGCGTTCCAAAGGTGTAAGAGTTTTTGAAATCGGTGCTGTAGTGTCAAAGTTCCCGTATACGTTCCTCCTCCCGTGGGAATACAGGAAAAAAATTTATAGCCTATGTCCTTCCTCAGGTTCTGAAAAATTTTTGTAAAAAAATTTCAATTAAATCGGTTTATAAGTTTGGGCGGGAAATGGTTTGATAGAACGACGGACAGACAGAGCTACTTTCACACTTATTATATTAGTAAGGACTCCCTTTCCCGTAGGAATATGTGGATGAATTGAAGTTTATGTTACTCAGGGATAGTGTAGCATTCTAACGGTGGAAAATTTTTTGAAATCGGTGTTGTAGCTTCTAAGTTCCCGTATACGTTCCCGTTCCCATGGGAATAAAGGGATTAAATATAAAGCTTATGTCCTTCCTCAGGCTCTGAACAATCTTTGTACAAAAATTAATTCTTATCTGTTCATTATTTTGAGCGGGAGATGGTAACATAGAATGGTGAACAAACAGAGCTACTTTTGCACTTATAATAATAGTGAGGATTGGTTCCCGTGGGAATATTTGAATGAAATACAGCTTATGTCCGTCTTTAAGTTCAGAACAATCTTTGTACAAAATTTCATTTAAATCGGTTTGTTATTTTGGGCGGTAGCTGGTAACATAGAACGACGGACAGACAGAGCTTCTTTCACACTCATTATATTAGTAAGGACTCCCGTTCCTTTAGGAATATGTGGATGAACTAAAGTTTATGTTACTCTGGGATAGTAAAGCATTCTATCGGTGGAAAAATTTTTGAAATCGGTGTTGTAGTTTCTAAGTTCCCGTACACGTTCCCGTTCCCGTGGGAATATAGGGATAAAATGTACAGCCTATGACCTTCTTCAGGTTCTAGACTATCTCTGTACAAAATTTCATTTAAGTCAGTTCTGCAGTTTGGGCAGGAGATGGTAACATAGAAATCCGGACAGACAGAGTGGCTTTCATATTTATAATATTAGTTAGGACTAGTTAGGATTTAGGCTTTAAAAATTTAAAAGTGCAAAAAGTTTGAAAAGCTTTCCTATAGTAAGTTTCAGTGGTTTGATTATGGCCTTAATATATGTTGACTGTTGCTTAACTGATTTTCACTTAGAAGAAACAAATAGTTTTAATTAGCTTAGTTTTATGAAAAAAAAAAAGTAATGACGCTCTACCTAATAGGAAAGTTGGTTTGAAATACTTGACTTTTTGGCTTGATGCGAAGACAAACATTGCACAACAAAAAATTTTAAGTAAACTTTTTTTTTGTTGATGACTAAGTTTCCTTCGAGTTACCTTTTGGAATTATTCACCCCTCGCCACTGCTAAACAGTGATTTGCAATCTAGATGCAACAAAAAGCTCCAGCCAGCGTCAGCGTTTCAAAATAAAAGAAATGCCATAAAGAGGCTTTTTTAGCTAAGTCTGTTTTGGTAGGAGAGGCAATTTTCAGAAAGAAGAGTTAAAGTTAATATATAAAGTAAAAGAATAAATAAATAATAAAGGAAGAATGGCAACACGTACAAAACTACGCTGCAACTTTTCTCGGAATCAGAATTTAGATTCTTTGTGTTTTTATTTTTAATATATTTTTAATAAGATAGTATTCATTTTTACTCAAGACCTTCTCATAATAAATTCGCAGAAGTGACTTGGGTTTCTTATTTGTGCATATCCCGATAGAGTCGGAGAAAAGAGGGGAAGAACACCGACTTCTCAAAAAGAAAAAGAAACAGCATGAGAAGCGCTCGTTTGAGGAAATAGAGAGGTGCCATGACAGGAACGAGATTCGGAAGTTTTACCAAAAGGTAAAAAGATCCTGCCAGGGTGGCAAACCCCGAACTCAAGCCTGCAAAGACCAGCAGGAAAACATAGTTATAGAGTCACGGTCGCTACTGAGGATCTGGAAAGATCATTTCTGCAGACTGCTTAACGGTGATGAGGACACAAATTGCGCTGTCAGGCAAATTGCCCCATTGAGCTTGGACTATGATCAAAAATGCCATCCTCCCGACCTAGAAGAAGTTAAGCTCTCCATGTGTAAACTTAAATCAAATATGACTGCAGGTGCAGATGGCCTTGATGCCGAACTTTTCAAGGCAGCTGGAGACCAGTTGGAAAGGAGCATGCACCAGCTGATCTGCATGATATGGTCGGAAGAAAGCATGCCCGATGAATGGAACCTCAGTATCGTATGCCCGATCCTAAGGAAGGGATACCCTCCAATTAAAGAGGGATAAGCCTCCTTAACGTCACTTCTGAGACCTTGTCTGCTGTAATATGTGAACGTCTGAAACCCCACGTCAACAGCTTGATAGGTCCTTATCAATGTGGTCTTAGACCAGAGAAGTCCACAATAGACCAAATTTTCACATTACGGCAGATCTTGGGAAAAACCCGAAGATATAATATCGATATTCACCATCTCTTTATCGATTTCAAGGCCGCGTATGACAGTATCTACAGAGACGAGCTGTACAGAGTCATGTCTAGTTTCAGCATCCCTGTAAAACTCGTACGACTATGAAAGATAACTTTGGAGAACTCACGCTGCTCCGTCAAGATCGCTATAGAACTCACCGAGACGAAAAAGGCTTTAGGTAAGGTGACAAACTGTGATGCAATTTTCTCAACATCGTACTTGAGAAGATTGTAAGAAACTCAAACGTCAACACCAGAGGAACAATCTTTTAAAAGTCTATACAATTACTCGCCTGCGCAGGCGATATTGACGTAATGGGGAAAAAATCAGTGTAACGTTTTGTGTGTAAAGAATCACACCAAATTTTTGCTTTTTATCAAAACACAATTTTCAGTTTCAAAACAATGAGCTATCGCTTCGAATACTACTCTCTCGAAATATTCCATATCACAATCCTCTCTTCAATCCATATTGCCGAAAAAAAAATAGAATCCACAACTCTAACTGTTGTTAGCTTCACTCAATCAAATAAAGGAGCCACCTTCTACTGCCCACTTAATGGTTTGGTCCTTAAAGAGATATCCCTCACAATTAATCTTTGAAACCATTGCCCTTTTGTCTCGATTGTTATATTACTCACTTAATGTACAAGTTTAATGACCTTCTGCTACAAATTCATCCCAGGAAATTCAATGAAAGCAACAATAAGAACAATCGCGATAAAAAAAAAACTCAAACCACATCACCCACCCATCAGCCGGGGAACAAAATCATCAGCACCATTAAACATATTGCATATAATTTATTATTATTTTCTTAATCAAAAAGATCGCACTTACAGGGACAAATGACGTTCCTACTAAAATGTTATTTATCGCCAAAAGCCACCTCCTGGTCATTTCCAAAAGTGCCCAATGCCCATCCTTACTCGCTGCCTTTCAGTTAACCATAAAACATTTTTATTACAAAAACAGGAATTTCAGCTTTTTAAAACAAGGCAACGATAACAAAAAGGGAGCACCAGCAAAGATCATTGTCCATCCATCCCAAAGTGCTTTAATGGTATAGGTATGGGTCCTTGAATAGCCAGTTCTTTATTTCATTCCACGTCATACAGCAGCAGAAACAAAAAGCAAAACACAAAAAAAAAAACAAGTATAAAGGAAGACCGTTGACGTTTTTCTCCTTCAATAAATCCAAGATAAGACAATTCGCACTCGGATTCAAGGCTAATAAAGGAAATTGTCGTAAGACCTTCGGTATCACCGTAATGACAAAAAAAAACTACCCAAAAATCCCCCAGGAGAAGGACAACTAAAGCGATATATATACTCTCTATGGTCTGGTCAGAGCCATAGAGATGTCGGCTCAAACAATAACACCTAAAACAGAAACAACAACAAAAACAACAACTAAACCAAAATTACTTGTGTGGACAAAAGCAATTTACTGTTCGAGTCATTTAGCTGGAGCCAATTTAGACTTGAGACTTAACGGCCACCACGTGGAGGAGGATAATATACTGAAACAAGACGGGTGCACAAGATACTTAAAGAGATACTCTTACACCTCACTTTAACGGGAAAACTATTGGGCACTGCAGTTTCGGTGCTTTTTGGCGTGGACGGACGGGCGTCATCAAATAGTTAGACAGCCAGATGGGGATGCTCGATTAAGTTTATGTAAGCGCAATTAAGAGACAAGTTCTTGTTTTTGTCAGGACGAAGAAGGAAGGAAAAACGGAAGTTATTCCGGTGCTTATGAATGCTGCTGATGGTAAAGAAACTTGGGGACAGACATAATGCGGTTAATGTTGATGATAATAATCATTAGTGTCGTGGTAGCTTTTTACATTTCAGTTAAGGTACTTGCAAGGGTTTTTTACTATCCATTTTTTATGAATTTTGTGAAATCCCTTTTGATTGGGGAGTAAACTGGGAATTTGTATAGATATTTGCTGTGACGAGTACAAGGAGATGGGCCTTGCAATAACAATCGACGCTTTATTCACATCACTGGAACAATCAAGTTCTTAGGTGTAGCACCAGAAAGCATTTTAAATGGCGTTTTGGTTAGCGAAAAATACTTGCTGCTTCCCAGTAATCTGTGCATTGACGTCCTAGGATGGAGGCGACTAAATGAGTTATCACATCTAGACAATTGGCATCGAGAGAGAATTTTGTGTCAGCTGATTTTTCGATATGTTGTCCATCTTGATCTTTTGGTTTGAGTCTGAGCTATCTGGCTGGTGGCGGCGCGGCGGCGGTTGCGTTTATTTGATTACTTCCTATCAGTACAGGTGTGAACTATGAATTCCAGCCAGATAGCTCAGACTCTAACCGGAAGCGGACAGCATATCAAAAAATCAGCTGACTTAAGATTTTGTTTTACACGCAAGCTCCAATTCTAAAAGTGAGCCAAGCAATCAGTAGGTTCCTACAAGTTTACCAAAAATCATGAACCCCGTACGACCTCACCGAAGTTTACTAACGATGCTTAAATAAAGCAAAGATAGCCGTTTTTCTTCAACAAACCATTTATTTATTCGAGAGCACTTAACCGAACCTAAACAATGGAAATACCGGATATCACAGTCGAGAAAGTTGCTGAAGCATTTGGGAATTCCAGAAGAGGCAAGCTCTGGCTTGAACGAAAGTCTTGAAAGGATGTGTGACATAAAGTTTAAAAGGCTCACGATAGTGTCAGTCTGCCTAAGCAATGGAGGAAAACTTACTTTTTACCAACGTGAAGGGTATTTTTTTTAGACGTGTGGTTTTCAATCTGGCAATACTTTTACGGCGCAGTGCGGCGTTGGTCCTTTTGACAGCCGATTGGGCACTGAACGCCTTCGGTCAATTGTTTCTAAGTTAAACAGCTGTTGACGCCGGTTTTTCAATAAAAGAGGACATAAAGTGTCGTTGAACACCTGTTGGGAACGAATCTCCATTACACTTCAACAGCGGCGAGTAGGTTTCAATTGTATTTTCGAAATTGTAACGCGATGTGAGTAAAATTTCAATACCATCACAGATAAAACTGATAAGAAGCAACTGAACATTCCAATAAGGACATAAATGTGCAGGTAGCCCACCGCTGTAGACGGCCAGCATTTCATTGCATTTGTATTTGAGCAGAGGCTCTACTCTCCGAAGCAGCTCTCGCATTTTCTCTCGTTTAAGAGATATATATATTCCTTCTTTTATTATATCCTTGCTCTAAGGAATATGGGTTTGTATTTTTATTAATGACCCGGCAAACTTTGTTCTACCTTAGAGGCATGAGTAGAGTCTGGATTAATTAATCTAATTTTTTTTTTTACAGTAAATATATTTTTAAAAAATCGAGTATCTTAATGATTCTTTATTAGCTATTTATTTTGGTGCATGTGTTGCACTTTTCACTGAAGCACCTTGTGATAGAGATAGACGATATTTTTTGTCTTACACGAGAACAAATAACACAGATGATCTTTCGACACTTGAATATGCCACACATAATTGACCATGGGAAAAACATTCAACGATTGACTTTGATTTATTTATGGTCATAGCGAATGCAAAACGGATTGGAAACGATAACGGGATCCTTAAAACTATTTGACTAGTTTCAAACGTTCTCTCGAATTTCAGATGAAACAATTTGGTCGGATACATAACATGTATGCTATTTTATCCGCATATTACCGCGGGAACAGAAAACGGGAACCCTAAAAATACTGACCTAATCAACGCCGTGAATGTCGACTGACAAGGGGTATATGAGTAGGTATTGAGCGAAGATCACCGCTAACTCATTAACTTGCTTATATTTGAACTATGCTTAGTCTGTCAAGAAAAGTCACTTTTATTTAATTTTTTTTAAAGATTGATGTCGTTTCTGTTGCACGCTGCTTTTTGTTTATTTGAGTCAATGTAACGATAGTCAATGACCAATGTCATTTTTTTTTAATGTTAACTTTCCCTGTTCTGATTTTAAGCATTCTGTTTTATTTTATGTCTCCGTCTCCGTTGCATTATTTTTCTGATGAACAAATTTATGTCCAGTTATTCGGTGTCTTTGGTTAGGTTGTTGTATGTATTCAAGAATAAGAACAGTTGGCTTATTCATTCATTGAACTTTTAAAAGACCAAAAATGGTGGTTTAGAAACTTGAAAATAAATATGAATATTCCCATAATATCGGTATACTAGCTTGAATGAGTTTAAGGGTACATTTGGTTTCTTTCATATCACAAAACTTAACCCGAGCTTCTTTCCTTTATTTTTGCTCAAAAGAATTTTTCTTTTCAAATAAGGAAACACAATACAAATCCTTGATTTGATTCCTCTTTACTTTCAATCAAAGGAATAGAAACTCATGTATCATAATATCAACTTTATCAGATAATTAAAACATAGGATGCTAGTTGTATGACAAATACTAGTCATATAAAAATAATGGTTTATTGCATGACTAGTTCATTTATTCATATGCTTTTCACATATTTAAATGTCACAGATTACCATACAAATGTTATAGCCTTACATTTGTTTGTCATATAATGTTAATAAAATTAACTAACAGAGTGATGTCATACAAATAGTACATAAATACATTTATATAGTAGTGCAATATCACTTGCTAAACGTAGAAAAAATCAGTCATATATTATATGACAGTGTTGTCCATATATATGTACATATGTATAATAGTGTAATACTACCTTTAAAAACAAAGCGTAGTGCGCTTTTATACCAAGCTGACACTAGATTTCATACACACTGCACGTTCATTTCTTAACTAAACTCCAAGAAATCAGGTATCAATGGGATCACAAAAACAGATAAATACACCTGACGCAGCTGGTACACGTCATCGTTAGTTGTTACCGACGAGGCCATCAAATATGCCGTGGCATCTTTTGCCAGCTTCAAGTCACCGACAGTGACGGTGTTTATCCAGCTATGTTCCAATGTAAAGTATAAACCTTCAGTTCAGCTCTAGCGTGTATTCCAACTCCGTGGCAAATTTTGAGAGTCGCTTTTGTACCAAAAATTGGTAAACCAGTTTTGCTTCACTCGCCAAGAACTATAGGCCCATCAGCCTTATATCCTTCCTGCTTAAAACACTAGAAAGAAAGGTTGAGATAACCTCACTCCAAATACACACTGTGTCTCAGATGTCTACTAAAGAGGAAAATCTTTTGAGACCGCACGTCAAAATCTGGTAAGCAGAATTGAATGCGCGCTTGACAGGAAAGATGTTGCGGTAGGCAATTGCCGATATAGAAGGCGCTTTTAGAGAGCTTACATTGATAACAGGTCCATTTGCAATGCTGCCAGAAAACATGGTGTTGACGAATTATTAGTCCTCCTTTTTCCGATCCAGAAAGAATATCGGGATAGAATTTAGCCTGTGTTACTTTCAAGGCTCCAAGCCATCTCTGTTCCAAATTTCATTAAAATCGTCTCAGTAGTTTTGGAGCCTTTTGAATACACACACACAAAAAATGTTTCCTTTTTATAATAGCGTAAGGATGAAATTTTTTTCAGTCTATTCTCAAGCTCTCATTTAAGGTAGAAAAATGTTTGGGCCAAAGAAAGGTATTACAATTTACTTTCATATTATTTATTTATTGCTTTTACAACGAACCACTGAATTGAATATTCTAAGCTAATACATAGTCTTTTTTCTAAGCCACACTATACATTCTTCAATTGTCGCTTGTGGAACCTCACGGTTAACACCAACAAATCCAAAATACTGGTTTTCCGTAATGGAACAGGCAGATACGCAAGAGATGAAAAATGGACTCCGGAAAATGAACCGATTGAAATAGTAAAGGAATACAAATATCTCGGAGTACTCATAACACCACAACTTTCTTTTAAAAGGCATCTACAAGGTAAACTCATCGACTCGAAAAAGGCTATCAACTGCAACTGGAAGAGAGTCCTGGGAAAAATAAATGTTGCCCCAAGCACTAAATACAAACTTTTTGAAGCGGTCATGAGAGCAATTATGTGCTTTAATTGCTAGGTTTGGGGTTTTCGACAATATGATGAAGTAGAGAAATTGTTAACGTACTTTCTCAAAAAATATTCCTATTGCCGAAAAATACACCAACATATATGCTGCATCTGGAGACTGGAGTATCACCGCTTTACGTTTTCTCACTCAGAATGCATTTTAATTATGTAAGAAAAGTACTAGCCCTCTCAAATCATCGACTACTTAACATAATTATAAGAAACCTGCTGCAGCGAAAATCCCAATTTTTGCGGAATGGACTCGGCTAGAACTTCACAACGTCAAGTTGATCATCTTCTTCTTCTTCTTCTTTTCCATTTCCGGCGTTACGAGTAGTGATCTTGAAGCGATCACAACTCTCCCACCTTTCTTCTTCACACTAGTGATCCGCCTGTCGGGTACGCTGCGTTGACCTCAGAGAGCGTTGGCAAGCCTCCCGGTTTTGGATTGTTCCATGTCTGAGGCCAACCAAATGCTGCTGTTTCTGCTTTTGTTTGTACCAGGAGTGTTTTGACCTGCCTTCTTATTCTTCGCGAATTTGTTGAAACGTTGTACGATATTGCTTTTTGGACGGGGTTCTGCGGATCTCTCCTTTGAACATGACAATACCAACTGAGCCGGCCGTGCTGAATTTTGATGGTACATTTTACATGAAGGCTTCCACAGATCTAATTACTTCTAATTCGATCAAGCTTTGTTACTCCTGCTGTCATCCAAGGCATCTTCATTTCGGCTGCCGTCAATTTGCTCTCATACTTTTTGTACATTGTCCAACATTGTGAACCGCATGTCAGAGCTGGACGGACAACTGCTGAGTAGATTATTACTTACTCGATGATTGATGTTGTCATTACAAGTTGCTTCACTATTGATCATAGATCCCAGATATTTAAACTTTTCACACTTGGGAAGCACATTTCCATTCAAATAAATGTCAGGAATAGGCTTGTCTGGATCAGAAAAAGGGCAGCACAGGTATTCAGTCTTTTTAGCGCTAATACGGTACCAATTTCCTTCCAGAACATCAATCCAAACGTCAAGTGCTCGTTGAAGGGATGTAGGATCCTCGCTTATGATGGCTCCATCGTCAGCAAAGAATAATTGTTGTACTTTATTGTCCGTTGCTTTTCCTTCGAGCAAATAATCCAGAACAGCAATAAAGCGCAGTGGACTCAAGACACTTCCCTGATATACACCTACTGCTATTTGGAATTCTTCGGTGACTCCAGCTGGGAATCTCACTTTTGCAACTACTCCCTCGTGCATGTCCATAATTATTCGCACATAGGCTTCAGGAACTCCTCGGTGTCTTAGGGCCACCCAAACGTCAAATTGATCTAGACAGGGTAAAAACAATCGAGTAAGATCTTTGAGGTGTTGCTAGCAAAGATCGAGGAAACAAGTTTTGAATAATATGCAGAGATGGCGCAACGAAAAGAGTCTAGCGTGATGTACAAAAATCCTTCAGCATAACCTTGGTGTCAATAATTATTTCAATGAGCGATACTCGATTGACACTCTACCATTTTCAAAACCAGAGTAGAACTACTTCGCATAAATTTCTAACCATATGCCCCAGTGAGAAATAAAGAGTGTTTCCTGTGCAACCACAGAGCCGCAGAAACACATATTACTTCTTGGCTATCTGCCCGGTTTTGAAAGAAATAAGACTGGCCTATTGCCTATTGGGGGAAATCTAATTTAACTTTGAGTGAAACAGTTGAAGCTCTAAACGGCCAAGAGTGGAATGCGTTATACGGTTATGTGAAAGCCGCCTTAAGATATCGCAACCAAATTTTAATTAGCTTACGATAAATTTATATTTCATTAATTAAATATTTATAAAATAAGCAAGCTGACCCGCCCAGCGTAGCTCAGGCCCTATTTATTCACTTGAAATTTAAGTAATGCAGTTTCCAAGCTTTCATTCTTTTGGCAGAATGAGGATGAAATATAGTCTATGCTACTCAGGGGCAATTAAGCACCATAACGATGACAGAGTTTTTGGAATAGGTCCAGGCCACCTGGCATTGCTTGGGCCTGTAGTTTTAATCCTTAGGGAAAGCACGTTTGTAAAAACGTGTGCTTGTGCAAGTTTAGTTTCGCCACACACTACACAAACATGTTTGAGAGATATTAGTTGCTTGACGTATTTCATATCAATCAGACCTATAAGCAATGAGCGATTTTGCATGTGCTGCTTTGATTATTTTTTCTTGTTTATTCATCTTTACTTCTTGAAAATTGACAACTATTTGAGCGAAATTCAACACACACGACTCAAACATGTTTGTGCAATTACAGAAAATTCAAAATTTTTTGAATTTCATCAAACCGTTTGCGCAAACACTCAACATCACTACACACTACTCAAACAGTTTGCACAAAGATTTTTACTAAAACAAAGTACAGATGTGTGCATAAACGGATTGTGTAGTGTGGAGGCCCTATAAGTTACTGAGGGACTACGTGGCATCCCAGTGCCGAAAGAATTTTTGAAAACTGTCCAGTAATTTCTAAGTTTCAATTTCCAACTCCTTTCCTAAGGGAATCTTGCGTTCACGTGCAAATATGTGAATGAAATATAAGTCACTGAGGGATGAGTTCATTGAATTTGAATTGATACAAACGAAATTAATTCAGCAACAATCAGCAACTTAAATTTTTTCATTAAACTCTTAAACATAAAATGTATTTATTTCATTTATTTCATTTATTTCGAAGAAAAATTCAATTAACAGAGACACATTAAGATTTAAATCTTTTAGAGTATCGATAATACAATTAACAAAAAATATAGGCATTCAATAATATGAAGAAAAAAACATGAAAATTTAAAAGGCTAAGGATAAGCAGCTAAATTAACAAATATAAGGTTTGAAAAATTGTATTATAGTAAAGGAGAAAAAAAGAATTAAAAATATTGAAAAATAAAAAAGATAATAAATGATTATACATTATAGGTACCTAATTTTAATTTGAATTTGAGTAGTGCAAGAATATTTTCCTCTTAAAAGCCGTAAGTAAGGTGGTAGTTTGCAATTCGCTTGGAAGGGCATTTCACAAACGAATTGCAGATACGTAAAATGAACGCTCTGCTATGGTGTATGCAAATCGCGGCATAGTTAGTTTTAAGCCTCTTTGCGAGCGTACAAAGTTCAAGAATTCACTGAGATAACCAGGACACCTATTGTGGATGATATTGTGGAGTTTCAAAAAAAAAAGCCAGAACTTCAGGTATTCGTTAAGGTTCATTCCAAAGAGCGCGTGACGTAAATACACTAGAATGTCTTGGAACAGAATAAATGAAACGAATACAATCATTGATAGCAACGTTCAATCTGTGCTTTCACTCACAGCCTAAAATTGGGTAAACTGAACAGTTAAAAGTAAAATATGGCATAACCAATGCTTTAATAAGACGCATTTTGGGTGGTGGGCAGCAATAAGTTCGAAGATGATCTCAGGGATCGTAACCCAAAGTAAATATTTCTAATTGTATCTGAGACTGCGTTACAACATGTAATATTATTATTTATTCTATATCCTAAGTATTTAACATCCTTCATATAGGTAATAACTTCATTATCAAGCATAACCGAAGGAAAATCTCTAAAATTAAGCGCATCTCTAGAACATAGCATGGCAGCAGACTTAGCAGATTTAAGTTTCATACAGCTACCATTTGACCACAAAAGGATGTGGCGTAAGTCCTCATTTTACCTAGCTATGCAGTCCTCCATTAAGTCAATTGAGCGAAAAATTTAAAGAACTACATCATCAGCATCCAAATGAATTTGGCAGTTCAAAACTACATCAGTTAGGTCATTTATAAACAGCGAGAAAATCAAAGGACCCAAGACGGAGCCCTGAGATATCCCAATATTTGTAATGAGAGGATCTGAAACACCAAGTCCGGTTTTTATACGCTGAACCCTGTCAGTAAGGAGATTACATAATAGCTTAATGGATATACTAGAAAAGTTGAAGTTTCTTTTAAGTTTAGAGAGTAAGATTGAATGATCAATACAGTCAAATGCTATAGAGAAATCTATAAGTGCAAGTTACCAGAATCGCAAAACGGATATCCGAGAAAAACGGATATCCGATGATGATTTCTCACCTGGCCCCGATGGCATTCCAGCTATTTTTCTTAAAAAATGCGCTGCTGCACTCTTCGAACCCCTTACTTCTCTTTTTCAACTTTCGCTCTCCCAAGCTGTTTTTCCCACTCTTTGGAAAGAATCTTTCATTTTCCCGATCTTCAAAAAGGGTGGTAAAAACTATATAAAACTTGGGGATATCAGCTTTCTGATATCCCCAAGCTTTTCGAAAGCATTGTGTATGACACTTTGTCTTTTCACTGTAAATCAATTGTTTCCCCACTTCAACACGGTTTCTTAAAGGGAAGGTCTACTACGATCAACCTTACCCAATTCGTTTCAATGACTCTGTTGGCTCTAGAAAAAGTCAATGAGGTTGATGTTATTACTACTGATTTTAGTAAAGCATTCGACAAAATCAGCCTTTGGTTTCCCACCACAAGCTATCGAATGGTTAAAATCATACCTCGAGAACCGAATTTATAGGGTTGCCTTCAGAAAAGCTTTCTCCGATCCAATATTTGCCTCTTCGGGAGTTCCCCAGGGCAGCCATCTCGGTCCACTTCTGTTTGTGCTTGCCATTAATGACATCGGCGGTACAGTGTCATTCTCAGACCTCTCTATTTATGCAGACGTCATTAAAATAGTAAAAGTTATTTCATCTGTTCAGGATTCTCTCCTCCTCCAACAAGACCTAAACACTTTCTTTATTTGGTGTAACAAAAATTTTCTTGAACTAAATGTCAAAAAATGCCAAAGTATGACTTTCTCACGTAAGCGTCTACCTTCCAGTCCCCGAATTTATTGCTTCCACAATATGCCCGTCCCTAAAGTTTCGTCTATTCGCGATCTTGGAATTATCTGTGACAAAGAGCTTAATTTCCACTCTCACATTAACCATATTATTGCGAAAGCAAACTCTTCCTTGGGGTTTATCAAACGCTGGTCTAAAGAGTTTTCCAACCCATACATCACTAAATCTTTATTCACCACCTTTGTCAGGTCTATACTTGAATATGCTAGTCAGGACTGGTCTCCCTACCAAATAACTGAATCTCGCAGAATTGAAGCTGTCCAACGTAGATTTTTAAGATTCGCTCTTCGTAGCTTACCTTGGTCTGACCCTTTAATTTTACCCCCCTATGAAAACCGAATGCTAGTCATTGACATGCCGACCCTCTCTAAACGTCGTCGTATCGCTGACATTGTTTTTATCCATCAGATTATGACTCGTACCGTTGACTCCCCTGATTTACTTGAGATGATTTATTTTATATGAATACTAATCCCCGCAACCTACGTTCCGTCCCCTTCTTCCACCTACCCACTCTTCGTACCAATTACGCCCACTTTAACCCAATTTGCAGGATGCTTTGCTTATAGCTAATTCAGCAGGAATTACTTTCGATTTCTCAAAAAGCTCCTCATCCCTCAGAAAAATTATGTACGCTTCCTCTATCTAACCTTAGAACCTGTTTTATATCCCCTTCTTTCACCCCCCCCCCCCCCCCCCCCCTAATTTTAGATTAGGGTTAAGTATGGCACATTTGTAAATATGTACATGCATTTTTGTTTTTCAAGTTAATTTTATTATTATTATTTTTGTTATTAGTATTATTATTGTTATTATATGGCTTGAAATAAGCTAGATAAATAGACCTTACCAGTAAATTACCAGTAAACTTTAATTGCTGCAGATTCACAACTGTGCTTGTTGCGGAACCCAGACTGCCACTTAGAAAGCAAATTATGTTGATTTAAGTAGTTTTGGATTTGATCATGCAAAATCTTTTCAAGCAACTTACACGGAAAGGATAAGATGCTAATAGGCCTGTACTCCGAGGGGTTTGACGCGTTTGATTTTTTGGGAACTGGGATAATACTAGCACTCTTCCATGCGTCTGGAAATTCACCACTATAAATACAAAAGTTGAAAATATGGATAAGATAGTTACAAACAAAGGGTAGAATGAGTTTTAGAAACTTAGGCGGAATATCATCAGGGCCAACTGCATTCGATTTTACTGATCTGACAGAATGATATAGCTCATGAGCAGTAATGCAACAAAATTTAAAAGAGATTTCACTCTCTGGCATTGTAAATATATCTTGGAGGATGCATGGTCTAGACAGAGTCGGGATGAGAAAATTAGACATCTCTTCAGGACTAAATGGACATTTGCTTACATTTTTGTTTTCTTTTACTCCAAGTTCTTTCAGATTGTTCCAAAGTTCTTTAGAACTGAGAGACGGATCAAGTTTTTGTTTAAGGGGTAATATCCACCAAATGCTCAAAAAAGAAGGCTTTATTCATGATCTTTCTTAAAGGACATTTGAGATGTAAGGTATATAAATAATATATCATTGGATTTAGCAACTCTTGAAGAATAGAAAAAAATTATTTATCTACAAAATTTTTTTTACAAAATGGCGGCTGTGCAGCGATTGCCGTGAACCGCTTTTTTAAAAAGTTCTTTCGCGGCGAGCAGTAGAAGTCGTACCCAACTCCACCTATAACAAAAAAATTTTTTTTTCAATATCTAAATGAGTGTTGCTAGTGAAGTACACATGATTATATTTTTAGAAATTTTTTTCGCAAAATGGCGACGGTTTGAAATAAATTTTCTTTTTTGGACAAAAAAAATCGACTTTAATTGCTTATAACTTTTTTTGTTGTAAACTAATCGCTAAAATCGTGTGTACTTCACTAGATAATTTAATGAAGAAACTACAGTTAAAGTTTGAAGTCAATCGGATGTAAACTTTTTCTGTTCTACTGCTCGCCGATTTCGAAAACATAGTTTTGAGAAAAACGCGTTTAAAGCTTCAAAATGCGATTTTTGAGCATAAAAGTTGTTCAGTAAAAATTGATTTAAACGAATTTTGAGTTTAGATCAGTACTTGGGCGTTGTAGATTTTGATTTTAGGATATTTTTAGCATAATTTAAGCCAATAAAAAAAAATGGGGGAAACAAAAAATTTGGTGCATATTACCCCTTAAGGAAAGCGCGTTTAGAGCAGCGATTTGTGGAATTTTACGAGCAAATATAAATTGTCTTTTATTAAGCTCAGTAGGATTACACTTATACCTCCGAAAAAACGCTCCCTTTCTCTTATCATATACTTAATATTGTTGTTAAATTAGGGACATCTCTTAGTTCTTAGTTTCCTAGTAACTATGGGGATGTAGCTATCATATAGACGGGTTAGATGGTTGTCAAAGATTGATACTTTAACATTCACATTCGGTGTAAAATTAATTTCATCCCATTCAAGGCTATTGAAATTCACCCTAAAATTTTCGTGGTTAAAGTCTCTGTACGACCTGAAACTAATAGTACGAGTGGTATTTTGTATGCCAGCATCAAACTGAAAAGAGCAAAAAAGTCGGTCTAATTTGATCATTTCCCAGATTTCTATACCTGGATGAAGTTAAGAACATGTCTTATAAGGAGGAGTTCACTTCTGACTTGAAACAAGTCGGCCGACGATTATTTACCACAGAGGTGGACAATAGATAGCTACAAGCAAACATTTTTCTGAATTTTTCTGTATTGAAAGAAGTTACAATTTATTATTAGAATAAAACTTAAGAAAAAAAAAAGTACGTATACGCCAGAGTCAATTTTATACACTTAAGAAAATGTATCAAAAATGTCTTTTTTATGTTCCGATAAATAAAAGACCTATACTTTTGCATAAATTAATTTAAAAAAAAAAAAAAAAAAAAAAAAGAGAATCCTTTTTCAATAAAAAAGCATTTTTTATGAAGATTGAAATATTATTATTTTCGGCACATCATGTTGCACATCAATTGCAACACAACATTTCTCCACACTTCGATGCATTCCGTTTACGTGCTCGGAATACCAACACAGAAAGCCCACTACTGATAAGGTTGTCATCTCCTACAGAAAAAAAAGCATTACTCTCTGCCTTCGCTACACACAAAGGCCTGACTGTTGCCCAGTTATTTGATAATAATCTTTCCCCAACATCTATGACCAAATCAAACACCAATTCAAACTCAAGCATATACATGAATGAGAGCTTAACACCACAAAATAGCTCGTTACTGCGACAGGCAATCCAATTGAGAAGAGAGGGAATCTTATTTTTTGTCAGAACTAGAAACGGTTTTGTGTTTATAAAAAAAACTGTTGACGACAATGAATTTAAAATCCACTCAACTAATACGATGTCAAATATAATCAACCCAATACCACTTTGAATGTCATCGGTAGCTGATCATCTTTAGCAAGTACATATTTTGATTTATACACTGAAAAAAAAACATTATATTTCTTTCATATTCTCTTCATCTGATTATTAAGTTAAATTCAATTTATTTTATTTCTTAAATTTTTCTTTTCCTGTAAAAACCTGTCTTATCATCATTACATTAACAGCAAGTATTTCTATTTTTTTTCTCCTTTTTTTCTTTTTTTAATTTCTTTTTTTTCATGATGACTGGTGCAGAATTTGATTCCATTTCTAATAGCTTATCTGTAAAATCTGTTATTAGAATACTTTCTAATGTGCATGAAGGGTTCAAAGTACGTTGCATAAATGCTCATAGTCTGAATTTAAACAAATTGGATTTTCTCAAGTCGATTTTTCATGCATCAGACGTCGATATTATATGCATTACCGAAACTTGGTTCAAGCCTGATATTCCAAATAGTGTTTATGAACTAGATAATTATAAAATAGTAAGAAACGTCAGGGTTACCAACACTATTGGCGGAGGAGTTGCGCTGTACTGCAAAGCATCCCTCTCCTATATAAGGTATTGTCAAAGTCGGAAAACAGGGGTATAGAATTTCTTTTCGTTGAGGTAGCTGGTGGAAGTACTAAATGTCTTTTGTGTGTTGGTTACAATCCAAATAAAAGTTGTTCGCCTGAGCCCTTATTCGCTGTCCTGCGAGAATTCACACTCTTATATGAGCATATTATTATATGTGGTGATTTCAACGCTGACCTACTGCAATATGACTCTCGATCTAACCAACTATGAGAGATGAAATCGCCGCGGCGGGACTGTTTTTATCAAATTCTTATGCCACCCGGTTCGCCCCTAATACTCCTCCAAGTCTCCTTGACTTAATGATTGTCACTGATTTGTCCTACGTTCTTCTGCAAAACCAACTGTCTATGGATGGTTTATCTGATCCTGATCTGCTGTTTTGCACATATAACTTAGAATTTTCTCATACACCGTCACAAACAACATTTCAATTCAGAGATCTAAAATCGATAAACCATTTCGAACTCTTAAATGATGCTGCTGTCTACCGCTGGAATGAATGTCATGCCTTCTCAAATACCAATGACAAGGTACACCACTTTCAATCTCTTGTTCTGGAGCTATATGATAAACATGTTCCTATTAAATCTGTTGCGGTGCGTAGTAAAAACTGTCCCTGGTTTACTCATGAAGTACATATAGCAATTAAAAACCGAAGAAAATTGTATGCGAAATGGAAAAGTAATACTTCCAATACGAATTGGGAAAATTTTTGTCGTGCTCGGAATGAAGCTACATTTGTGACTCGTCGAGCCAAAAAAAGGTACTTTTTTTCTAAGCTGGATACGAACCAATCATCTCTAAAGCTGTGGAGCAACCTTCGGAGTATTGGAATAGGAAAAAAAGCAGGTTGTCCATAGTTTGCCTGATCCAAATGACTTAAATAAGGCCTTCTTATCACCTGAAGTAACTGAAAGAACCCAACAAGAATTTATACCATGCAACGATGCTCTTTACCATAATGCAACGGAACTCGAATTTGGAGTAGTTTCCGAGTATGAGGTGTTAGAAAGTGTTCGTATGATTAAGTCTGATGCAGTTGGAGAGGATGGGGTGCCTATTTCTTTTATCAAAATGATTTTGAATCATTTATTACCTACACTGACTCATATAATCAATTTTTGTATAACCTCTTCTTCCTTTCCTGATTGTTGGAAGTCCGCTAAAATAATCCCTGTCGCGAAGAAAGCGAATCCAAGTTCTTGCTCTGATTTCCGTCCCATCAGTTTCTTACCTTGTTTGTCAAAAGTTTTGGAGAAAATTCTTGCTACACAGATAACTAGTCACCTTGATAGGTTCAACTTACTATCCAAATTTCAGTCTCATCACAGTTGTCAAACTGCGATGATAAAAGTTCTAGATGATGTTCGAAACCAATATGACCTGGGCAATGTGACTGTTGTTTTCTTATTGGATTTTTCAAAGGCCTTTGATAAGGTCAATCATCAAATACTTCTTTCAAAACTGAAACTCTACTTCGGTTTTCATGATAGAGCATTAAGTCTCATAAGAGACTATCTGTCTGATCGAAGCCAGAGGGTCAAGGTTGATGAAAAGATATCAGATCCAATGAATGTGCGAATAGGTGTTCCACAGGGCTCAATATTAGGACCAATCCTCTTTTGTCTATTCATTAATGATTTGCCAACCGTTTGCTCGAATGCTTCAATTCATCTATATGCTGATGATGTCCAAATTTATTTGTCACGTCCAATTGGATTGCAAGAGGACCTTATTCACAGAATAAATGAAGATCTACAAGCAATTTTGAAATGGTCCCTTGCAAATCACATAACCCTCAACCCTGCTAAATCCCAGCTAATTGCGATATCTAAAAAGCAAACAAATGCCATACTTTTACCACAGGTTTACCTTTCAGATGTCAAGCTTCACTTTGTGAATTGTGTTACCAGTCTTGGAATTAGGGTAAATACTTCTCTTTCAGCTGAGAATCAGGTTAACTATACCATTGGAAGAATTTATGGTGGCTTGCGTAAGCTTCGGTTGTACTCCGATATAACTCCTACTAACACCAAGTTAAGACTAGTTAAGATTCTTTTAGTTCCTCTAATAGACTTTGCAAATGTTGTTTATTGTAAACTTGACTCGCATTCGCAACACAAGCTTCTTGTAGCTTTCAATGACACGATAAGATATATTTATGGACTTCGAAGACATGAGCACATTTCATACTACCATAAAATTGTACTTGGATGTTCTTTCCAACAATTCCTGGATGCAAGATGTTGTATGTTTATGCACAAAATCATTCAACTGAGAAAAATAACATATATTTATGAAAAGCTTCAATTTGCACAATCTTTGAGAACTCATAATCTTATAATACCCGCGTACAACTACTTGAATTCATCACGCCTCTTTTTTGTACATGCAACTAAACTTTGGAATTCCTTACCAGCCACAATTAAAAGAATTATTGTAAGTTCAAATTTTGAGAAGGCTGTAAAACAACACTTTAGCTAGTGCTATAATTAAAGTAATTGAAAGATAATATTTGATAAAAATGCCTTCACTCTCATTTAACTAGAAAAGGAGGGGAAGGGAGAGGGAAAATAATGGTAATTCGCGAGAAGAAATAATAGAATTCAGAAAGGAATAATAATATTTGTAATATAATATTGGATAAAACAGGCTTTCTTTTCTGTTTCCTCTTTTTATTTTAAAATTGTATATTTCCATAAATTCTTTATCTAGTTATAACTATCACTAACTCATACTATTGAATTTATTTATTTATTATTATTATAATTTTTTTTTTTTTTTTGTATAAATTGATCATGTTAGGTACTATAAAAGACTAAGTCTTACTTGTACACCTTGTATAATAAAACACTGAATACTAAATCCTTACAAAACAGTGTTTTTAAGGTTTAAATTTGATATTGACAGACACACACTGTTATTATACAGTCTGTTAGTCAGTTTAAAGCTCTCTCATAAACTATGTTTTTTGTTTTGTTTTGTGTTGCATAAACAAACAAAGAAGACGGTTTTCCGACGCGCGAGCATGCGACGTACATATATGCGCGAAACCGTAAAACTCCAAATTGATTCCACAAACTTCTAACGACTATCCTTGTGATTTATTAATGGTCATCGCAAAGGCCAGACGTACTGGAAATTGTAACCGTTTAAAATCGAATGGTAAATCCGTTGGAATCATCGGTATTCGCGGCATCAAAACATCCTCTCCTTTGTATTGTCCTTCTATGATTGTTGCTTCAATGACGTTATTCATCAGCTTTTTCACAGCCAGTCTTGTTCCATTGCATAGTCAACGTTGATTAATGTTGCGCAGCCTGATGACAACTGATCCTACTTTTAGCTGCAAATTGTGGGGTGGTAGTCCAGGCAATTTCAGTGAATTTAGAATTTCCGAGAAAGAGTTGACTACGTCATCCTGGTTCATGACGGTGTCGACTGATTTGAAGGCAACCAACTGTTCTCGAAGAAAATTCTTAATGGTCACATTGAGATCCTCAACCTAAGTCAGGTCGCCTTCTCCTCGTTATCGTAAATTGCTAAATAAGTAGTAAATTTTATTTATTTTTAATTAGATTAAATCATAATCATTTCAAAATAATACTCATTTTCGTCTGGCTGACGGCAAAAGCCAATGCAGTATATTGTGAACTTGTAAACATGACTTTTAATTATTTTGTTAAATAAAATTACGCTATTACTACTACTACTATACATTCTTCAACACTTTGCATGCCTTCGTAAATTAATCCATTCGATAAAATTTTCTAAGTGAAAGCAACAAGTGCCTTACTTCAGAGACAATAATTTTATTTATGTGTATTTTCAAAAACAGACACAGTTACTTAAAGGTGATGCCACAATCTAACCTAACCAGGTGAGTTCAAGGTTTACAATGAGCTGAATATTGTTACCACAACCCTGTTGTCTGTGGTGTTTACTTACTTCCTCCCACATCTACTCTTCATATTTCACGAGCAACAAATTCATTATGTTTGCATGTTCATGTCTTGCCGAAAATTGTTCATTTGCCTAACCTGAAAAACCAAAACATAGGAAAATGTTCATAAATGGTTGTGTTCGTCTTGCTACGCATTTCCAGCGTGTGATTTTCATTTCAATTAGACGTTGCAGTGCAGCTCTCCGTGACCCTGCGGCTGGGATCCAGAAAAACGAAATATACGAGTATCTCCAGTTTGACTTATTGTTAGCCCTTTTTGCGCTCCATCAGAACCACAATGAATACGATTTTCATTAATTAAGGGAAACACCATCTAAGGGAAGGGAGACCGAGTTTTGAATCACTCTGAGGGCAACCACTCCATTTGAAAATTGTTTTGGCATTCTAGTACTAAAAGTACTTTATTTTTAAAATCTTTCACCACTCCTATTCGCTCAGTAGCACTATTTTATTCACAATTTACTGAATTAAGAGCTTGGTAAAATGGTTTCATAATACAAGAGGTCTCTTTTTTTGTCCAGAATTGTTATAAGATCCACTCAGCTTCTTACACAGCACAGACTACCGTTGCAGATAAGCAAATGCAACTTCATCTGGTTTTTGGGAAGACTTGTGGGGACTCACTTAATAGTTTGCTACATCCTTTTATATAAATTTACTTTTCAAAATAACTTTCAAAACTTTCTTTGACACTGTACCAAACCAAAGTGTGCTTATATCGGGGTTTTCAAAAAAAACAAAAACGTTTTTGAAAAAATTCTTTATTTTTGTGAAAGTACGTTCGATGCCATTTTGTATGGAACTCGATTTCTTTTGCATGACCACCACGGACAACGCTTGCAGAAGTCCAAACTCTGAACCCAATTTGCGACGGTTTTCAAGCATAAATCGGCCGATACTGCTGCAATTTCACTTTTGATATTCGTATGAAGTTCTTCAATCGTCGCTTGACTTGACGTAGTCCCACAGGAAATAGTCTACCGGCGCATGACCGAGGCGGCCAAGCGACTGGACCATTTGTGAGATAACACGTTCTCCAAACTTGGTTTCCAATAAATTGATCGTGACATTCGCTGTGTGGCTTGTGGTGCCTTCCTGTTGGATCTACATGTCTTCCAAGTCCATATCATCCAATTGAGGTCAAAAATTTTAGCTTATTATTGAACGGTAGCGATCCACATTCACAGTAACGTGCCGGCCTTGATCATCACGGAAGAATTACGGATCAATGACGACGCCAGAACATAAACCACACTAAACCGCAATTTTTTCGGGATGAAATGATGACTCATGGAGTACGTACAGCCAGA
The DNA here is from genome assembly GCA_914767635.1 of Melanostoma mellinum. Lineage (NCBI taxonomy): Eukaryota > Metazoa > Arthropoda > Insecta > Diptera > Syrphidae > Melanostoma > Melanostoma mellinum. The sequence goes on along the minus strand of OU612058.1, from coordinate 71,060,755 downwards.
AATGCGCCTCATCGCTGAAGATGAAGATGATCGATGAAAATCCGAATCATTTTCAAGTTGTTGCTCTGCCCAATTCACGAACATAAGACGCTTCTGATGGTCACGCGGCTTCAGTTTTTGCTTCAATTTAATCTTGTAAAGATGTATGCCAAGATCTTTTCGCAAACGACGCGACGTCAAAGAGATGCCCAACGCTTGAGAAGGACGTGTGAGAGACACATTTGGAAACAAAAACATTCGCAGAACAAAAAGCATCATCCCCAAAGAGAATTCGTGGTTTGATTCAAGCTGAAAAGAGGCGATTAGGAATCGAGAAAGTAGTTTTCGTAAATTCAAAATCCACCCTACTGCAGAAAACCGAAATTTGTTCAAACGGGCCAGAAATATCTGTAATGCTCAAATACAAAAGGCCAAGTTTTTGCATGACCAAAAAGTAAGGCAAAAAATACTGTTGTGTCCAAAAGGAAGCAAAAACTTTAGTCTTTTGTGAAGAATATCAAGAACTCGGCCACGTCATCGGTCCCAACGCTCGTCTTCAATGACTCTCCGCATTTTAGCTCCATCGACAAAGCCAATTTGCTAGCAGCTCAATTTGCTGCTATATCGACACTTCCTGATAGCATATTGGCTCCACCTGAGTCTGAGTCTGCAAATTCTTTGATGAAACAGATTTTTGTTTTTCGAAATCGCTCGGTTGCGAGAGTGTTCAAAGATCTCAAAATACATTAATCCGCTGGTCCAGACGGTATTCCCGCCGTTATTCTGAAGAATGTGTAAACTTTTCCATCTTTCCTACTCTGCTGGGGTTTTCCCGAGCAGATGGAAAACTGAATTTTTCCAGCCCGTCTCTTAAAAAGGCGAATCCTCCTCCCCTTCCAATTACCGTCCAATTGCACTTACGTCCCTTCTTTCCAAGGTCATGGAAACGTTGATAAACCGTCAACTTATGAAATGTCTTGAAGGTCGAAAGCTTCTCAATAACCGTCAGTACGGCTTTCGTAGCAAACGTTCCACTGGTGATTTGATGGCATATTTCGCCGAAAAGTGGAACCAATCTTTACATTGTTTTGGAAAAAGTAAGATTATTGCACTTGATATTTTACATTTGCTTTGCATTTGATAGAGTTTGGCATCAGGCTCTTTTATCGAAAATGTGTGCTTTTGGTAACGATGAGTCTCTTCTTCGTTGGATTAGAAACTACCTTTCCGACCGTTCAATACAAGTTGTATTGGATGGCTTCAAGTCTGATACCCACTTCATAAATGCTGGTGTGCCCCAGGGCTCCGTTTTGTCTCCGACTCTCTTCCTCATTTTCAATCTCTTGTTTGAAACTTCTAATCCTCTCAACTATTTTGCTGACGACTCGACCCTCAGCTTTTCATGTTCGTTTCCAAATTCACGTCCCTGCTCTTTGGATGTGGAACTGGAACGGTTGCCGTTGCGTATGATAAGCTCATTGAATTCTGACCTTGACAGCATTGTTACATGGGGTCCTAAAAACCGAGTAGAATTCAATGCTTCGAAAACTCAATGCTTCCTCTTGTCGTTGAAGCTTAGCATTCCCCCATTGCCATTATCCATGAATGGTACCTGCATCGAAGAAACCGAAAAGCTGTCAGTACTTGGTATGTGTGTAAACGGTGATCTTCGTTGAAATGACCACATATTTGAAGTCGCCAAGAACGCTGCAAAACGCTAAGGCTTCTTGAGCCGATGCAGAAAGTTCTTCACCCCTTCTGATCTGGCTACAATTTATAAGGCCTTCATCCGCCCAAAACTGGAGTAGGTATTACTCCCATATCTGGTCAGGTGCTTCTCAAACATCTTTGCGCCTACTTGATAGTATACAAAATAGAGCGTTAAGATTGATAGGTGATATCGTAGAATCGATTGATTCTCTTGGACATCGTCGCAACGTCACTTGTCTCAGTCTCTTTTATCGCTTTTTCTATAAACAGTGCTCTAGTGAAATAGCCAGCTGCATTCCCCCCTGAAACAATTTAACCGCAACACCCGCCTCGCTAGGAATGCTCATACGTTTTACCTTAAGCAAAACTTCGGGCATACAGTCAAGTATAGAGATTCTTATTTTAGTCGCACAACCCGAATGTGGAATGTTCTACCTGACTCTGTTTTTCCCCTTCAATACGATTCACAAATGTTTAAAAGCAACGTGCATCGGTGTCTCCTTGTAAATACCCTCCTATTTACCTTAATACTCGCACTGTGTTTAACAATATTATAAGGGTATTCATAACCCCTTGACGTGCGCGTTGATTTAAAGAAAAAAAAGGTACCGCATGAAGATAACCGTCTCATTAATCTACAAGAAATCTACAATTGGTGACCCCGACGTCTTATTATGAATAATTTTTGCATATACATATTCTTGTTTTATTTTACAAAAAAAAAATAGAATATTTTCAGTTTGACTTTTTTTTCAAATGAAATCGCTCAAAATTTATTTCTAACATTAGATATAAAGTGGCATCACTGATAGTACTTGTTTTTTAAATTAAAGTGGGCGCGACTGCAAGTTAACTTTACAGTGCCGGTGTGAGCAAACAGTTATGGGTGCTAAATCTTTTCCGGTCTTCCGTTGTCTTCTTTGTTGTTGTATTTTGTATAATATGCATGAAATCCTGATATTATAATGAGTGTTAAAGGAGAAGCTATAAAAGATTATGAAGCTCTTCCCCGACCATATTTATACAAAAAAAAAAAGTAATTCTGCTTCCGCAGCTCCTGGTTCTGTTTTCGCTACTATCTGGCGGAGTCCGATGGATTAATCGAGGAAAGGCCTTTATTTGTTTATTCTTATTTTTTCTCTCGAAGAGTGTATAGAAGAATGCTTGCCGGTCCCTCTCTCTCTCTCTCTTTTTCTTCCGGGCTTCCATTATGTTTTTAGAAGTTTTATTGTTATTGTTGTTGATGTTCCCTTTATGATTATGATTCATCCGTTTTTGTTTTTGTGGATTCTTGTTTTGTTTTCGTTTTAAACAAACATGACGTCTTTGTCTCTATGACTTGAGTAAAACCGCTGAGCTGCTTCGTTTGAATATTAGTGTGTCAGTTTTGGTGGAGATGCTTTGTAGTCAGCTGGCTGCCTTTAAAGGTACCTTAGTCAAGAATCATTGTTTGGGGGTAAATTAATGATAATAGGATGCGAAAATTAAGTGGCAGTTGAGCTTCTCATTTTATCTACTTTCTGTCCACTTGGACATTTTTAGGCGAATATTTTTCGCTGTCCATATAATAAAAATGAGTTCGCAGGACTTTTTAATGTTTGTGTTGCTTGTTGTTGTTGTTTTTGTTATTGTTTGCTTTTGGACTTGAGTAGACTTTCAGGTCTTGAGGCGTATAATAATAGCGGTGTTGTGTTGATACTGTTGATGGTGATGATGATGATGGTGATGACTGCTGTGGAATAAGAGGGCATATCAATTTTAGACGGATGGGAGAAATGATGTTGAAGACATTTTAAGAGCGTTTCATGATGATAAGATGATGGATGGCATGATTAGAGTTTAATTTTTTGTTTTCTGTTGGTTCTTAAGAAGGAGCAAACGGTTTTTGCAAGAGTTTCAGGCTATCAGCTTTGGTTGAACAACGAACATCATTCACAAAATTGTCACTTTTACAACTTTTTTCTTATCAACACAAAAAACACATAAAAACTGCCTGAGTGTTTGTTAAATTATACCGAAGCATTGGATATTAGTTAAAATCCTTACACAATTATCATGATTTACGTGACTGAGCCGTTGTGTAACGTACCATATATTTGTAGGAGGAGGACTTTCAGTTTCAAACGATAAGTAAGTGACTAATAGGTGATTGGGAGTGTACTATTCGGGAAAGCTCTGATTGGTATCAACTTGGCGGCGCCCAACTGTTGAAACTTATAGTACAAGTCTTCAATTTTGTCCACGCGGTAACCACTGGGTTCTGGGATGCTCCATACGGAGAGGACCTGCTAAACTAGTAAATGCGAGTGTTGATAAAGTCCTTAAAAAGAATTGGATCGGCACTATAATGCTCTGTGATTAATGACTGAATGTCCGAGTCTACCAGAGTTTTTTGGAATTGTCTCAGCAGATGAATTCGACTTATAGAATCAACAGTGGACTTCAGCAGTAAAAAAGCAGAAACCCAACAATGTCACCAAGTCGAAATTATTTTGTTTAAAAGTTCTTTCAGGAACTATCAATTAGTATTGGACAGGATATTGAAGTAAAGATGGTGGCGGATGACTTCCTGGCGAGCCAAAGGTAGCTCTCATACCAATGAAGCAGGGTACTACTACTACCTGGGCCTACAGGTTAGAGATTGTGCATGGGGTTAAATACCCATCCACGTAAAAACTTCATAGTTTCGAAACAACCAACAGCTTCGTATAACAATAATGATTTCAACTTTGACGACCCAGGCAAACAAAGAAAAAGAACAAAGACCTCCGGATTGTAGTTGAACGTAAGATCCCTTTGTAGTTATAGGTAACCTCAGGGATAAGTTATCAACCGAAATGCAGTAAATAAGCGAATAATGATCATTCGCATCAGGGCTAAATTTGGCAGCATAAGCCTTATATGCGTCCACATTTCAATAGAAGAGAAAGACGGGAACTTCAAAGACTGTTTCTACGAGCTCCTCGAAGAATCTATGAGAAATGCCCTCGACATAGCGTGAAAATCGTTCTTGGTGATTTTAACGCAAAACAAGGGAAGGGGGATATCTACCGAGATGCAATCGGTAAGCATAGCCTCCACGACAAAACATCCAAAAAACGGACTGAGGCTAATCGATTTTGCTGTGAGGCTAAATCTTCTTGTAATTAGTACACGCTTCCCGCACCTCGAAATTCATAAAGGTACATGATCCCCAGATCAAATTGATCACGTTGCGATCGACGCAAGGCACTCTTCCAGTGTGTTAAATGTCCGAACCCAGGGGCCAGCTTTGACTAGGACCACTACCTTGCAGTAGCCAAGGTAAGAATGAGGATATCTTGCTCCCGACTCACACGAACTAACGTTGTGAAGACATATGACATCGGAAAGCTACAATTGCAAGAGATTGCCAATGTCTTTTCCAATCGAGTGTCCCTTCAATTATCCTTGAATCCTATGCCTCCAGTGGCAACAATGCCAACAAACCATCAGAACCGCTGCCTCTGAGGGTCTGGGTTTCACTCGGCCACCAAAACGAAACCCATGGTTTGATGAAAAATGCCGGCAGGCAAATGCAGCTAAACAAAAACCACGACAAATGCTGATGCAAGGGCTGCTTAGGATCAGCGTAACGAGATTAACAGGAGAAAAAAAGGGAGGAACACCGAATTATCAAAAAGAAAATGAAGCAGCAGTGACTCTGAAGTTTTATCAAAAGGTAAAAGTCCTTGCCAAGGTAGCAAAGCCCGCACTCAAGCCTGTAAAGGCCAGTTTTGCAGGGACATCGAAATTAGGCATGTCTCTCGTCAACTCGTCTCTGTAAACTCTGTCATACGCGGCCTTGAAATCGATAAAAGGATGGTGCAAATCGATATTATACTCCCGCTTTTTTTTCCTTAGATCTGCCGTAATGTAAAAATTTGGTCAATTGAGGACTTTTCTGGTCTCAAACCACATGGATAAGGACCTATCAAGTTGTTGACGTGGAATTTCAGACGTTCACATTAAGAAGGCTTATTCCACTATAATTGGCGCAGCTCTGATAATCTTCTTTCCTTTTATATTTCTGAACATAAAAGGCTGCGGTTCTAATGCTGGTGGCATAAGATTCCATAATAGTTGGAGGTATACTCGATTGGAAAAGGCATTGTCTATCACTTTCGATTGCAGCTTACCGACGCCAGATCGTTTCACAGTTGTGCTTCGCGTGGGTGGTGAAATCGATATCCTTTCTGGTACCCTGGCTACAACCAAATAGTTGTGCATATAAAGTCGGCAGGAGTGTCTTGTGTCGATTGTAACATGCACTATTTGGTTGACGGTGGATTGATTTGGGGATCGTAATGTACCTAAAGATGCGGGCAGCATTTACTACTAACAACAAAATTTAATTCCGCAGCGAAATTGATTGAGAAGCTCGTAGAAACATCCTTGGAATTATTGTATTTCTCTTAAGGGGAATGGGCGCTAATAAAGACGAACTTTTACCGCATGCAGATAAATTAATCCCTGAGTCCACCTTTAACGACAAATCCGCAACCGAAAAAGCGTCTTGCTATCGCTTTAGTGGATTTTAAGGCTTTTCATCATCTTATGCCCGGCCCATTTCATCGAACTTATCGTAAAGCGGTCATACTAGGCGTTGGCCTAGTGCTTCCATCTAATTTTCCGGCTACACATAGTCCGATACATAGATCTAACAATCCCTGTGAGAGTCTGTAAATTGTTTCGGAATCAGGTGTTTTTTTTAGCATCGGTCGGTAGTCAACATAGAGAGATGATTCGATGTCAGCAACCTACTTTTTTATTTTCTACTCAAAAAATTCAATTTAACTGACGATAAGAAATTTTCAGAAGTGTTTTACTTTATCAAAGGAAAAGATGAAACACTGTAGCACCCTTGGTCATTTTTCTTCTACACTCAAGTTGACATTCGGTCAAAGTGAATCATTTGTCTATCAAGTCGATATCTTCAGCATTCACAGCATTTGCATAAATCCTTTCTTTAGATTTGGTTTAGTTTTTTAATTTTATTGATTATTCTACTTCTACCATCAAGTTTTTTTTTTTGTGTAGCAATTTAAAAGCTTCAAACTAATCACACAAAAGCGTAAGCTTGTGCACACTAATCAAAAGGCAATCGAGTTCCAAAAGTGCAATTATATAAAACAAACTTACTCTATCATACTTTTAATGATGATTCGATCAGTGTAGCTGTGTGTGTGTGTAGAATTATCAACTTCCAACAACTTCTGTCGGATTAAATCTATTTTATTTGATTTCGTAGTAAGTCAAATATAATCTCAATACTTTCGAAGCTTAATCTACTTGATTTTCACACAACTTCTCTGAACTCTACCCCCGAAAAATGTTCCACTTTCACACAATTTTGAGTTGGAGGAAAACTTTTCAACACTTCAAGTGCCCTCTCAAAGAATGGAATAACATTTTTAATCACTCCCTCCCCTCCCGATAAAAAGAAGGACCTAATGGTGAACTTATCTCGAAAAGTTGCGAAAACAATTGCAAATAAGTTTGTCGAGTTTTCAGTTACATTTTGCGTTCGTTCCACACACAACTTTCAACAAAATAATGTCTGCAAACGTTTATACGAGAAGTATACACATTGAGAAGAGGTTTCTGAAGACAAGGGCTGATGGGGAGGAAAACGACGACGACGACGACGACAAAGACCGGCATCCGTACAGGGGCAGAAGTGTATAATTTAATTTGTTTCGCAAATTCTTCAGACTTATTATCTTAATGTTGAATGAATGCCCCAAAATCACCGACCAACGAGACAAAAACAAAAAATTAAAAAACACAAGACCCGTGGTACGCACATACACAAAAGTTCTACCACAAATTTTCGTCTTATGGGGTCCTTTGCTCAAAAGGACGAACTAAATAATGAAAAGAAAAACAGGACATTCAACACAGCACCTTTCATCTCGCATAGACTACACCGCACCGCACCGTCTTATAGCTAAAGAGGGATAAAACATCCTGGGGGAAAAAACTTTTACCTTCTGGCATTTCGACAGCGACAAGAGGTAGTTTTGATGGTGACAGAGGACAGAAGTGCACCTTCGGCTCCACTCTCAAACAAACTCTCAAGAGCGTCCTAAGCTCATCGGTGGTTTCAAATCAGCGAACAATTTTCCATTGTTTATGCAATTTTATACTTTACTCATGGCAAACATTTTTCAAAAGATAACTGTATACTGTTCTCTAGCAGCGGAGGTGGGTGTATGCTCCTTTTTTTAGTTTTGTTTTGTTTCGCGTCCATGACCTGAACAAAGAAATTGGTCGATCGATTGCATTGGTGGTTGTACTAAAGTATACATAGATATTGTGGCAGCAGTTCGGAGGTGATGGAGGTAATAGTCGTTGTCCTTGGTTGGTATATATTTGAGTTAAAATGAAAACGACTACATGGAACTAAACTAAAGAGTTTTGTTTGACTTTGGTACAGAATGGCATGGGATAATACCTCGCGACTAAGATGTCGAAGGCGAAACTATCGGGGACGGACTCGGGTTTTTTCAGAACAAGGGCGAAGTGCCTTAATTTATCTTGATACAAAGATCAATGATGGAATCAAATTTTTTCAACAAGGGCCATCATCAAGTGTTGGCCAGCATCGCGGTTCATTGCTTGAGACCAATGAGATGCTGAAGTTATACATATGTCATTTTAGTGTATCAGAGATGTACTTTGAGCTGACTTTCTTTTCTCCCGCTGGTTATCTGACCTTTGTCACCACTCCTTCTTATAAAACCTTTTCTTTCTGTCGGAGAATTGTAAAATGCTAAGTGGAGCACTCCAACTGAACCATTGAACTCCGGATAGCTAACAAATTCTTTCATTCTAGATTTCCAGGTGTTTGATAAAGGTCAGAAGACGCTAGCGAATATTTCCACGGGAACAGGAGCCGGGAACCTTTAAAAAAACAGACCTAAGCAAAGCCGTAATGTCGAGGGATAAGAGGAATATGAGTACGTCTAAAGCAGCCCAGGGTGTTGAACGAAGATTTTCGCTGACTCATAAACTTGCTGATATTTCAGTGTTATGTTGGTAACGAAAGCTAACGCATTGCATTGATGTCGTTTCTATTGCACGCTGCTTTTTTTATTTGAGTCAATGAAACGATAGTCAAAACCCAATCTGATTTCAAGCATTCCGTTTACATTTTATGTCGTCTCATTTCCTTGTCCTAAATTGGTTCAGCCGTTCTTAAGTTATAAAATTCTAGGGAACTTTTGAAGTTGGTCGAAAAGTTTTATAAGGTTTGCGTTCCCAATCACGTTCGCGTATCATTCTAAATTTTTAGTTTTTAGGTCCATGTTTTCGTTCCTGTATGAATAAAGGGATGAAATTTTATCTTAGTTACTGAGGGATAATAAAAAACCGCAATACTGAAAGAATTTGTGAAATCTGTCCAGTAGTATCTAGGTTTCCGTTCTCAATCTAATTTATGTCATTTCATTTTTAATTCATTTTCACTTATAACTACTTACATGCTAACAAAAATATATAAAACTAGCTTACATAATATCTTAACTAACTTACTCACCCTTATCAGGTACTCTAAATTAAACAATATTTTAATTCTAATGACTTTCGGCCAAAGGATATCTTATTTATTTACAACTTATAGATATGGTTGATACTAAGAAAAATTGAAAAACTTAGTTTTCTAGATCATTTTTTGTTTTGTATGTTGTTAAAATTACTTAAAACTAATTAAGACTAGAGCAGCCACAGAAGCTTTTTTGATTTTTTTTTTTTTTTTGTAATATTTTTTTAGGGTTTTGTGTTTTGTATTTTTTTTTTTTTAAGATTTTTTTCTTTTTTTGGGTTTTAGACTTTCTATATTTTTTTCTGATTTTTTTTTTCTGCCACCGTGCCCACCCCCTGCCCTAAGACTTACACGCTAAACCTGTGTAAGCCAGACATTGGCGACTGACTCTTATTATCAAAATCAATTTGTTGCTCGGACAACCACCAGAACAAATCTGACGTTTTCACAACGTCACGACGATCGTGATCTGAGACCGCCCTACTGAACCGGAGGAGCTTTTCAACTTCTCCGCCTACTGCGGCGTCGTCACGGTTGTAAAGGAGCCGTCATTCTATGAACTTACAGCAGACGTGGTAGATTAACGGAACCGCCAATCTGTCCTGAATCAAACCTATCATGACAAAATAGAGGAAAGCCTCCGGTGAGACAAATCCACTGAAACGTGTTCTCTCCATTATTCTATGTTGGAGTAGTAAGCCCCAATATAAATATTTATTGAAACATTTCAGAGGAATTGGGCCAGCAGACGTCTTTAAAGATGGCGTTATCGATCTTAACCTTCTTTGATATAAAACACTTTCGTTATCTCCACTTGCTCTTTGTTTCCAGTACATAATCGTTCTTAGCGAGTTAGCGGAGAGTTTTCCCCGCGTCGCGTCGGACGAAACCGGGAAAACAATTGCAATAAGATATCGGAAATTTCACAAATAAAGCCTAGTACGCTGCTGATGCGAAACGAATTTCGTTGAGCACGACGGAATCGTGAACGAACACTCAGCGGAAAATATTTGTGTAGAGTATAATCAGCTGTTTAGAAAAAGTGACAACCAAAGTGAAGTCAAAAGAGTCACAAGAAGCAATAAAACAAATTTATATTTTTATCATAAAATATGTTTACAAAACTAACAAACTTACTAAGAACCCTATGCGGGAACTGCACATTCGAGAACTCCTGCTTAAACATTTGTGTGGGTGAATCTGGTGATAGGTTGACTCGTGCCGCTAAGGTAAGCTCAGGACTATAAAGTGCATTAGTTGAATACTCAACGAATAAACATTTTTTGTCAACTTTCAGGTATCGGAACAATTGACTGGTCAAAAACCAGTGTTTTCAAAGACTCGTTATACGGTAAGTTCTTTCGGCATCAGACGTAAAGAAAAAATCACTGTTCACATGGCGCTAAGGCCGAACGCCGAAGAGATTTTGGAGTGCGGCCTAAAGGTCTGCGTGAATACGAGTTGAGAAGGGACAACTTTTCATCCAAGGAAACTTAGGTTTCGGTATCCACAGGAACATATCGATTTGGGTATCAACGTTAGATTCCAACATCGTTTGACAAAGAAGGACGCCACAAAAGTGATTCCAACAAAATACGAAGGAATCATCTTGAACAGCAATAAGAAAATTTCCCAGTTCTCAACTATTTTTCAAATAAAAGATAAAAAAAATCAAAAGTAAATAAACATTTTTATTCAGTTTTCATTAATTCGGTCGATGTTTCGACTACAATGGGTTTTGGTGTGCTGAAAAATAGTTCCTGGTTGGGTGTCTCTTGAAATATTCGCCACCTTGTTCTTCATTGTCAGTTTTTGTTGTAACAAACTTGTCTCACTGCGAACGATATCACTTGCTCCATACCAGTCATCCAAACTTGCTGAATCGGCTATAGACATTTTGTGCGGTGGTTGGAAAGGCCTCATCTCTAGTAATTCTTTAGAGATCTGCTCTTTGAGTCCTGGAAAATGATTTTTTTTTTTTTGAAATTGTAACTTGAAAGTTACCTTATTAAAAAGTATGCCTGCCAATTGAGCGCATCCACCGGTCATAAATACATTCTGTACTAATAGAAGCTGCTCATCAGAGTGAAACATTTTGAAAACAAAATCAATCAATTAGGCAAGGCCAAGTTCAGAGATTCCTTCCATACTTGGTTGGAATAGCAATTCGGTTGCTCGTATTGATTCAATTTCGTGTAGTTAAAACATTCACAATTACTTTCTCAAAGCACATGTTCACAGCTTCTATCGATTTATTTAAAGCAATCTAAATAAAATTCTTCCATTTTCTCTTTTATGAAATTCTAATCAAATGGCACTATAAATACACAAAACAAAAAAAACAACAGAACTGTCAAAATTTCGCAAACATTTATTGTCCCGGGACATAAATGATGGACTGAAAAGTGTGGAGAACTATAAAAAATTGTAGTAAAAAATCTGCTACAATTATCTACTCATAAAAGCCTTTTCGCAGAGCAGCAGCGTACTGCACGACGAAAAGGTGAGCGAAGTTTTTCGTTTACGATTCCGTCCTGTCATTTTTGTTTGGGATTTTTCTTTTCGTTTCAGCAGCGTACTAGGCTTAATGCACCTGATCGCAGTTCAACGCATTTCGTCGGGTGTGTTAAAATAATGTCGGAGAAAAACTCCGACAAGCTGCTCGGAAAAATATCTTGAAGCAAAAACCTCCGAACCGTTTAAAATTGGAAGGCTTTTTTCTCCATTCGGATACCTAACTAGATGTAAGCTCCAATGATGAAGTCATAAATTAATTTCCTTAGAAACTGATTAGGAAGCTCGAAATCTGCCGAGGGATTACAGGAGTTCATATAAGTAGTTATTGGCTCACTCATAGTGAAAGTTGGAATATTGGCGGAAGCGGAAGCGGAAGTGGAAGTACAAATGAAAAAAGAAGAAGGAGCGGGGGGCTGAAATCAAAGAAAACTAACCGGCACAGGGTTCGAACCCCCACATTAAGTATAGCTACCAAACACTCATCCACTGAACCCCCGTAGATCTGTAGAGTAGCCCTTAAAAGTGACTTGATAAGTGCAGTTGTTAAGGTAGGTCTATTGTTATCGAATGTTGGAGAGTTCTAATGCGCTCTTTTTGGTATGAAATTGCTCCGCAGGACTCGATTGGACATGCTTATTCTTATAATAAATTCCTACCAAGTATTTCAAGTAACTTCAGCCCCAGTACGCCTATCGGCCGATGTGCATTGTCCTAATTGGGGTAAATACGTACGAGAGTAAATTTCACTTGAAATAACAGATCAGCAATAAATTCCAATTTTGGACTAAATGAGATATGACGAGACTTTTTATAGAGCAATTAGACGAAACAACGAGACCATAAATCAATTCGTTGAGTCGGTTTAAAAAATCGAATGAACCAATACTTTTCTTTTGACTCTCAAACGTTAATACAAAGTTCATCATCGAAATTTGGTTTGCCTGTCAACTTCCAAGTCTTAGACCTAACTCTCGAAAAAGGAATGTAGGCAATGAAATACCCCAACTGTCAAAGACGATCTTGATCAAAGAAGAGTTGGAATTGTTATTTAACTTGTTTCCGAATTTGGTACTAAGGATCTAGGAATGCACTTTTGTCTTAAAAAGCAAAAACTATTTTACTACATACACAAAACACAACACGACACGACGGTCCTCTCTTTAAATTGCATTCGTAATAAAAAGTACACTGCTTCATCTGATGTCAAATGCGGTACTGACTGCCTCAAGACGAAGGTACTCCCACAGGGTTGATGGACGATGTCTCTGCGAGGTATATGGATATAAGATATTACTTTTTACTTACTCTGTGGCATGTCGACAATGATTGTTGTCTTACAGAGGACGAACCAAAAGCAACAAAAAAAAAAACAAAAGATAGCAGACGAGCGGTTGGTTGGAAATAAAAGAAAATTGCTTGTGAAAACTTTTTTTTTCAACTTTTCAGCTAATATTTGAGTTTTTCTTAACGACAAGGGAAGAGATATCTTTCAACCTTAGCGTCGTGCTCCGTCCAAGGATAAACTTTTAGCTCGCTGCCATTGTTAATTTTAGTTTGGCGGTGGCATTATGCGAGGTTGTGTGTACTTTGAGTGTAACCCTTTATAGTGAAAGTCTGTTATTTTAATCTTTGTCGACGGAAGAAGAATAACAATATAAATTGGAATGAAAAAGCGATATAAGATGAATTATTTGGCATAAAGTCCAGTCGTGGAGATAAAAAACTAAAAAAAAAATCAGATTTAGTAAGGATTCATGTACCCGAGGAACTTAAAAGGAATGGCATCAATAGGTTGAGGGTTGTGGCTATTGAATACAAAAATATACTTTTATGAATAAATTACTCTTTTACAAGGAATCATGTTTCTAATTAAGACTTGATTCATTCTACGCGTCTCACCCCGAATCATAGAATAATAAAAAGCAAGAGGAAAAGCCTTTACTCCTCTTGTCCCGGAACTTCTGTTTTTATTTACATTGTTGCTTTGAAACATCCAATCTATCAGCGATAGGAAAACACTTAAGTGGTGTTTGTAAAGTCAGCTTATGTGCCCATTAGGAAATACGCTCATCAGTGAAAAAAAGGATGAATTCCTAGTGGAAATCATGTGGCACTTTGATGAAGAAAAAGCAATGACTTCACTAATGAAATGTCATGCCATCGTTAAGTAGTCTGCAATTCTAGTCTAATTTTGTGATATGTTTTCAGAGGAAATAAAAGAAGGCATGATACATAGCAAGTAATATTTTTTTCTGATATCTCAAGAGTAAATGAGGTACACGAAGATTCCAGGGTCACACAACGCATTCGTTGATAAGTTGTGTAAGGTAAGAGCTTCCTTCCAATGACAAGCTTTTATTCAATTTATCATAGAAAATTCATCGGTGTAGCAACTTTTACCGAGGATTTGAACAAAGTAGCTAACTTCCGTGAAATATGTAAAATATCAGCTATTCCGAAACAAAAAAACCGGGAAAACTATTTATAAGAAACTTGCTATTTCACACAAAATTATAATTTCACCTCATCGCGGCTTTGTAAATGGCAACTCTACTGCGATGTACATAATTTAAATTGACTTTTCGACTTTTGCTAAAGAAGATCGCATCATTCTTATTCGCAAGTTAGAAAGATATAGCTTTCACTCAAATATGTATGTTGGCGTGGCTCAGTTGGAATCTTGGTGGTCGAACTCAATATCTTCGTATAGATAAGTAGTCTGGCCAGAATGTTGAAGCCACCCAGAATTGTGTACATTGAAATCGCCCCCAATAGCGATTTCAGTGTGAGCGTAATGGGAAACAATTCTTGAAATGGAGTCAGATAGCACATCAAACTCGTTAGAGGTTGAATTACTATCTAGATTGGGGCTTCTGTAAATGAAACAATAATGGATGATATGCATATGGACACTGAATTTAAACCATATGAATTTGAAGTTTTTATTTAAACAGAGGCCGTATTGTTGTACAACTTGATAAGCAACATTATTACCAACATACACGGTGAGGCCATGAGAGGAAAAGAATAAAGGAACTAAGCAATAGCCAGGAAGGAAAAGCTCTGAAGGATCAGAATTCTTGCCTACCTGTGTTTCACTTAATGCAAAAAAAGGCTGGCCTGCAATTTAGCTGTATGGGCGAACACTGCGAAGAAATAGGATCCTAGCCCCCGAATATTACAAAACACAGAAGGACAAGAATAAAATCACAACTAAGACGCCACTAAGTCAAAACATCAAGTGAAGTTCACAGACAAGAGACAGAAGTGGAACACAGTAAGGCTCTGCTCTCATACCCCTGCAGCTGGGTACTGCTACCGGATTATCCGGAACTTTACGTCTCAGAACCTGGCACTCTAGGTTTTGATGGCTGTGCGTGGGAATAAATACCCTACCACCTCAAGACAATATGGTCCCGAAACAACAAACAGCCTCGGATAACAACAACGATTTCAACCTTGACGACCCAAGCAAACGAAAAATGGACAAAAACCTCCGGATCTGCACGTTGAACGTAAGATCTCTTAACGGATTACGTGCAGCTGGAGAATTAGCCGACGGCGACGCTCTGAACTGCTACAATGCAAACGTAGCCGCCATCCAAAAACTGCGATGGAATGGGACGGACATAAAGAAGATAAAAAACTGAGACATTTACGAATTTGTTGAAACATTGTACGATATTGCCTTTTGGACGGGGTTCTGCGGACCTCTCCTTTGAACATGACAATACCAACTGAGCCGGTCGTGCTGAATTTTGTCCAAGACGGCACTTTTGACATGAAGGCTTCCACGGACCTTAGTACTTCTAATTCGATCACGCTTTGTTACTCCTGCTGTCATCCGAAGCATCTTCATTTCGGCTGCCGTCAATTTGCTCTCATACTTTTTGTACATTGTCCAACATTGTGAACCGTATGTCAGAGCTGGACGGACAACTGCTATGTAGAGTCTTCCCTTCAGCTTAGGGGGCATTTTTCGATCACAGAAGATAGCGGAGTTTTCTCGCCACTTCATCCACCCTATACGCTTACTCGATGATTGATGTCGTCATCACAAATTGCTTCACTATTGATCATAAACTTTTCACACTTGGGAAGCACATTTCCATTCAAATAAATGTCTGGAATAGGCTTGTCTGGATCAGAAAAAGGGCAGCACAGGTATTCAGTCTTTTTAGCGGTAATACGGTACCCATTTCCTTCCAGAACATCAATCCAAACGTCAAGTACTCGTTGCAGGGATGTAGGATCCTCGCTTATGATGGCTCCATCGTCAGCAAAAAATAATTGTTGTACTTTATTGTCCGTTGCTTTTCCTTCGAGCAAATAATCCAGAACAGCAATAAAGAGCAGTGGACTCAAGATACTTCCCTGATAAACACCTACTGTTATTTGGAGTTCTTCGGTGACTCCAGCTGGGCATCTCACTTTTGTAACTGCTCCTTCGTACATGTCCATAATTATTCGCACATAGGCTTCAGGAACTCCTCGGTGTCTGAGGCCACCCATATCAGATCTCGCGGTTGTCGATCGAATGCTTTTTCGAAGTCAATCAACATAATATGCAAATCCTCTAAGGCATCTCGGTGTTTTTCCATAATGATCCTTATACTTTGGATTGCGTCTGTAGTTGACTTACCCGCGACAAACCCGCATTGGTCATCAGACAGCCTTATTATTTTCCGCAGTAGGCTATCCAAACCCCGCTCAACGATCTTCATAGTGTGGGACATCAACTTGATCGAACGATAGTTGTCACAACTTCTGGTATCTCCCTTTCCCTTGTACATTGGAAGAAGAAAACTTTCCCTCCATTGATAAGGCAAACTGTCACTTCTTATAAGTTTGGAGATGAGAATCGTGAGCCATCTCAACCTGATATCTCCCATATTTTTCCAAAACTCATATGGTAACTCGTCTGGCCCAATCGCTTTGCCTTTTTTAGAGTTCTTAACTGCCTCCCTAACTTCTTCGACTGTGACGTCAGATACTTCCGTAAAGTTAGGTGTAGCTGTTGGAAAGTGGCGCCGAGGAAACTGTTCATTCAAAAGATCATCACAATACTGTCGCCACCTGTGAAGAATTTTGTCGTCATCCACAAGTAGCACTCCTTGAGCATCATTGATGAACTTCGGCGAACGAATCTCCTGCGCATTTCTCCTTCTCTGCGCGGCTATTTTGAAAATGGTTGCTCCCTTATTCAAGTTGCTTTGTCTTAGCTCTTGGATTGCCTGATTTGCTTCAGCAGCTGGGCCAGAAATCTCTTCCAGCTCTCGATACAGGCCCTCCGTGCTTTTTGCTTGAAGTTGGGCGCACTTTTTCTTCGCTTCTTTTCTACAGCTCTTGTATTCCATTTTGAAACGCGCTTTTTCATTTGTATTTCTTGAGGGGCACTTCGACCAAGCTTGGAAAGCTGCTTTCTTCTTTCTAATCACTGCTTTAGCTTCATCATCCCACCACCAGGTTTCTTTAGCTTGTTGGTGTTGGTTGTTGTCCGTAAAAAATTCTGTTAAAAGAAGACGGTGTTATTGAGCGGCAGCTTTTTTTAGTATCACTTTGCAGTCAAGTCAAGTCAAGTTGGAAATGAAACTAAAAGCAAAAACAAACTTATGCCAAATAAAAACTTGATTTTATTGCCTCAAATATTTTCAAAACTGTTTCTTCAATTTTCTTAAATTTTTCTTCGAAACATTTTCTAGCATCGTCTTGAAACTTGCATACCTACTTGATTTTAGCAAACACTCATCTTAAAAAAAAAAAGTAAAAAAAATAAAGTCAGTTTTTTGAAGAAACAGCTCCAACTATTTTTATTCAATTTTCAGTGTTAATATGCATTGAAAATATGCATTGAAAACTGCTAAAAAGTTACGCTCTTGAATTTCACTAGAAGGCACTATAGTATTTAAATTAATTTTTTTCAATATTTTATTCAATTTTAAAAATTAATGTATAGGTGGCAGCCCTGTAACACAAAAAATATTTTGATGATCGAATATTTAAACTTCGTACTCAACCTCAAGATTATGATATTGTACTTGGCAATCAATCACAAGTTCATGCGACCCAGTCGTCCTCATTTTTCTGGTTATTTTAGATTCTGTTTGCAAAAATCGAAAGAATTTTCGGTCTTCGAACAGAAATAGTACTCGTACACCTTCATGGAATTAGTATTTTTTATTTTCGCTCAGCAGCATACTTACACATGTACCTTATGTGTATTTCCTCTTAGCACCTAATTTAAATGTCACCAAATAAATATGAATCAACCGTTTTTATCTGAATTGCTCGGTGCAAACGCACACAACATGCAACTTCAAACATCGTTTAGCATATTTCCAGCAAATATTTATCATCATTTGTATTTTTGTCCACTGCCGAATCACACGAATTGATTTTACAATTAAATTTAAACTACGAAAATACACACAATCATAGAACAGACTGACCTGGATTACAGATCCTAAATCGGCAGCCAAATTGTCTGTACAGGTACCACTCTACCAAATTGCTAAAATTTAAATATTCGATTGGACGCGAGTACTCTAATTTGTAGGCATTTAAGCCGCAATTATATCTTTAAGCGCAATGTGGTTCTGCTCTGTTGCAGTTATGGTTGTGTGTGTTTGAATGTGTCTGCTGAGCGCTACTGAGTGCTCACATAAAACCCATTTTATTTATCAGCAACATTTGTTATTTTATTTTAAATTTTTTTCTTTCTTTTACAATTTCAGATGTTCACCTCAATCAGGCGCTGTATCTATCGAATTTAACCGTCCCACGAATTATAGACTCTGGACAAAAAGCCAAATTATTCTGTAGCTATGAAATGGGTAATCGGACGTTGAATTCCGTCAAATGGTACAAGGATGGCCAGGAATTTTTCAGGTTTGTATCCAAATTCAAATGAGTTAGTAGTAACGGTGGCGATGGCGACAGTAGCAGTAGCAGTAGCTCCAGCAGACAGCAGCATCAGCTGCAGCCCTTAAAATATGCCGATCTGTGGTATTTCAACAAAAAAAAATGTATGCACCTATATATAAAAGTTGATGCCACCATATCGCTTCAGCTGCTGCATGCCGCCTGCCTGCCGCATCTACTGCTCATTTAAATATTTGATTAAATATGCATGTGTGCATGTTCAATGCACATTTGCATGCGCATGTGAAGGATTCGGTGTCGTATTGGGGTTTTGAAAGAGAAATGGATTCAATGAATACCGCAAATGTGATTTTCGATTTTTATTATTATTTATTTTTATCTTTTTTATTTTTTTAGTTTTATTTTGAAAACTCTCTTTCCTCATTTTGTGGATTTTATTGATGGTGATGTGCGTTACCATCGGTTAACCCTGCAGGTAAAATAATTTTTGGAATTGTCCGTCAGTCCAGGAAACACCAAAAAACATACTGGTGGGAATGATTCGGTAAGGAGGTAAAGTTGAATCAAAATTCAATTGGACAAGGTGGGTTCAGGGATCAGGAAGGCATCAAAAAGGATAATGGACAAGTGTTGTAGGTTATATAGAGAGCTTTACATATAGTGAAGAGCATGGCATACTGTCCCATGGAATAAGTGGAGTGGTTAAATGCGTTTAAGCCACATTGTTATTACTATGTAAATGATTTTGCGGTCCCGGATCTGGGTGATGGAGAAATTTTGACCCACCTTCGTTCCTCTTTGACTGCAGGGCAAGTGTTTTATGGCTACGCCAGTGACACTTTGACACCGATGTGTGAAGTGAAATAATTGCATGAGAGTGCGTTTTGTTTAAAGTGCGTGCAAATTGATAGAGTGTATTGATCTTACGGGTTGCTGGGCTACTCGTACATGTTTCTTTTACTATGTATGGGAATTTTTTGCAGCATTTTGTGTGATTTATTGAGATACCCATCAAAACACTGCAAGGCGATATTCAAAATAATGTCATACTTTGAATATTGCAAATAGCTTTCTACATAATGTTTCCTGACTTCATATCGACATGTGGAAGGCATATTCAAGTCTTACTTGGCAGATTGTTGACTATTGTCTCCTAAATTTGAGATCCAAGGAAAGGTGTGGAATATTGTCAGAGCATATATGTATCTCCAAATTGGATGTGAGTAAGAGGCAAAAGGATGCATCTTGGCTAGATTTTCACAATCTACATATCCCATAAGGGAAGTTTTTGTTTGTTGACGGAAATTTGAACTGACTTGTTGGTAAAGGCGAACGAGAGTTATGAAGACTGCCATAATGGATGTATAGAAGATATCTGAACTCTGAAGCAAGTAGGTAGAGGGTGTTGTCTTCAGACATGTGGCTTTCAATCTGACAATACTTTTTTCGGAACTGGTCTATTCGACAGCTGTCAATTGACTTATGCTCAGTTTGGTCTTCTTACAAATGGACTTGTTCCGGAACAACGTTTGCAAATCGTGCAAATCTATTATAGCAAAATAATGGTTTGGTTTTTTTTTGAATATCAGAAACTAAGTCGCACAGAACTTAGGGAAAGCTCATTTGTACGTACTTATAGTACACCAAACATGAAATACAATAATAACTAAACAAAACTACTATACCATAGAAATAAAAAAAAGTACAAACTACAAATATTTTGATGGACAGTGAACTAAGAAACATTGAACAAAAATCATGCATGTGGAGCACTGGTTTCAAATTTTTGTTTTAGACAATTTTTACTAACGTTTAAATCTATAAGCAGGGAATTAGAATTGCATAACCTACTCATGCGCGAAAGCGGCTCATGCATGCCGTAGTTGGTTCTATCGTTCTATCGTTCTATCGTTCTATCTAATCGAGGGAATGAATCAACTCTAAATTACGCAAATTAGGAGGCAAAAGGATGCATCTTGGCTAGATTTTCACAATCTACATATCCCATAAGGGAATTTTTTGTTTGTTGACGGAAATTTGAACTGACTTGTTGGTAAAGGCGAACGAGGGTTATGAGCACTGCCATAATGGATGTTTATAAGATACCTATATCCGAACTCTGAAGCAAGTAGAGGGTGTTGTCTTGAAATTTTTCTTGGAACTTTCTATTTTTGAGATAAGAGCAATTCTATACAATATAGGTATATTGTAGGAAATCCAAAAGCCTTGAGTTTATAAAACATCATGAGAGAGTTGATCGAATGCTTTGGAAAATTCAGTGTAAATACAGTCGAGTGTCGAGCTCATACCTATTTTCAAGGGCATTGGAACATTTGTGAAGAAAAAAAAGAAGGTTGATCTTTTCTGCATAAAGCCACGTTGCTGACTGAAAATAATATTTTTTGTAAAAAATGAGAGGCTTCACAAAAAACTTATTCAAAGAGTTTGGGGATGCAAGATAGTATAGATATAGACGTGTAGTTTTTTATTTCTGTCTTATCACCCTTTTTAAAAACCGGAATGATTAAGAACTTTTTCCAAAGGCTTGGGAAAACGCCGGTTTTGATTGAAAGCTGAAAGAAATATTGAAGTGGGACTATTATTACGAAACGGCATTTTTTTTAAAATAATGGGTGGGACTTCATCCGAATCGGATGAAAAGTCATCTTGCAGAAGTGATAAATATTTTAAAATTTTTTCACTATTGACAGGGATAGTATTAAATTACTTGAGAGCAGTTACGTTAATACGTAATCGATCACCGATTACTACGTGGGTGTCACAGAAATAACTTCGAAAATGATTAGCGAAGGAATTACATATATCGTAAGTATTCACTGGGTTCACTGGGTACCCATTAGATTTTTTCTCTGAATTGACAAATCGCCAAAAAGTTTTCGGGCCATCCCTTAAATAGAAGGACATCTGTCTTAGGAAGTTGGAGTCAAAAGTTTTGGAAGCGTATTAAAATTTTTAAGAAAAAGTAATACAAGCACTGTGGTCAGTTGTAGAATCAGTCTTAATGTAGGCTTTCCAGGCTTTATTCTTCTTTTTTCGCAGAATCTTTAGTTCTTTGGTATTGTTCATACAATTTTCCAAGATCAAGTCTGTATTCTGTTACTTATTGTTACTTTTCATAACGTAAAATTATTTCTGAGAAGTCATTTTTACTCTTGTACAAGGTTTAATAAACTTCTGTATTTATTATTTATTATTAGGTATTATTTGGTGAATCATTTTTCAATTTTACTAAAGTAACTTTTTGGTGTATAAGTACATTTTAGCATGGCTTTGCCGTCTGCCGAGAAATGACAACAGTTTAAACAATATTTTGTATTCAAAAATTGCAATAAATTAAAAAGTGATTTTATTTACAAATATCAACAGAAACTTTCATTTATAATTCTTTTTCTATAGAGCGGTGTGGCAATAAGAAATAAGTTTTTCCAATTTTCGCTATCGTTCAGAATTTGTTTAGTATCTTCAATGCTCATTTGATTGACTCCATAGTGGGAGCTAGTGTTACATAGGCTGCAAACTAATGGACCATTCTCGCGATGGGGTATGTAGTTAAGCTTGAGTAGTTCTCCTCTCGAATTACCATAGATATCTGTGCAATATTGAAGTGGGTGTTTAGTAGTTAATCTGTTGATGGTCGACGAATGACGATACAAGAAACGTGTTGTTGAATTTTCAGCTAGGGTTACGCACTCTTTTTTAATTGCCTTTTCCACGTCCAGGAGGAATTTTTCACCAATCGTAGATATTATTTTCCCTTAAATTTAGCAGGATATTATATTTTGATGCCACGTTTCCCCAGTCCTTGCAAAACAAAGTTTTCGTTCTCAATGCCTTCATGACGAGAACATTGGTCAGTCGTGTTCGTGTCTCGTGTGCCATCTTCCTCGTTAAAGACTTTAGTCACATAGTACATGTTCAGCTTAAGTGTATAAACAAAGAGAGGTGAAATGCTACTTTCGATAGTAAACATATATTTGCCTCCCCAGACTTGTGCACCATAACACATTATCGAACGCATAAAGGCTGTAAAGACCTTTGTTTTTTACTCCAGTCCGACTCTGGAATTTGAAATAAGATTTTTTCAAGTTGAATTGATAGCTTTTTTCGAATCAGTGAGCTTACTTTTTAAATGTAATTTTGAAGAAAGGTCATGATTGATTGAAACTTCTAGATACTTGTACGATTTGACAATTTCAAGATCTTTTCCGCCATATTTCAATTTTTCAGACCTTGCTAATCGACCTGTTCCTTTTCTAAATACAAGCACTTTAGATTTTCCTATGTTAGTTTTCAGACAATTGTACTTGTAGTAATTTTCTAATCTGTTTATCATTAGCTGTAAAGAGCTATGCGATTCTGCTAAAATAACCAGATCGTCAGCGAAAAGTAAGGTCTTGATTCTAACACCTTCTTCTATGATTTCTGCTGGTAGGCATTCTGCGATGTTTTCTAGAAATAGTGAGAATATCAGAGCGTTTAGCAAACATCCCTGTCTCAAAACTCAAACCAATTTCTATACCAAACCATTCCGAGACGTCATTCCCATTAATACAGAATATTACCGCGAACCGAACATTTATATATTAATTTAAAACGTTGGAAATCGATTTTAAATACCGCGAAGAAAACAGAAAACGTAATCGATACAAAAAGTATAGATTTATCCGCGAAAACAAAGCTGGGATGCAAATAATCCCGACGTGCGCGCAACTTGTCGTCTAATTAAATCGAAATGTCAAAATGACACAGGTTCGTGTTCGGCAACCAACAACACTTCAGTGCTGTCTCCCGTAGCTCAGTCTTATGGGTGGGTTCGATTTGATATTCCTTTTTAATCCGATTCGATTAAAAGGGAATATCAAATTATAATTACAATATCACGTACTAATAAAACTCAATTTGATGAGTGAGAGTACAAGGGCGTACTAACTCACATTTAATATTGGTGCCAGGAAACCTTTTAAGATAATGGTTTACCTTAACCAAAACTGAAATAGTAGCTAAAGACGAAAGAAAACCTAGGATAGGCAAGAAATAAAACAGTATAAAATTTCTGAAGGAAATTATAGATTTTTATTATATTTGTAGGGTGTCTGAGAAACCGTGGCCGAAACCTGGATTAAAACCAAGAATCTTTTCAATCTAAAAGAAAAGGTACAGAGTTGTTTTCGAAAGTTAAGAAAATTAAGAAAGTTAAGCAAAAAAGAACAGATTAGTGTGTCGTTGAACACAAGATAGAATCACGAAGGAAAGTTTCCGAGAAAAAAAATAAGGACAGAAGTAAATGAAAACGGTCGCGAGTCCCGCAATCTTGGGAAAGAAACGGTAGGTCAACGAAGGCCTAGCCGATCTAAGTTTTGCCGCAAATAAGGCGACTCTAAATTCGTTCGAAAAACCCTTGAAAAGAAGGATTCTTCGATACGTAAGTTTTAAGAGAAAAGAGAAAAGAAATACTTAGCTCTTCTAATATACCACTCCTCATGTACTCCTTGAGAAAATACCCGCAAAGTCGGCCTCACAAAATATCGCCAAAAAAACGCAAATTTTCGTATCCCCACCAGAAAAATCGCAATAATCCTTTGGACGCTTTCTCTTATATATCTTTACACTTTGACAGCCAAAAGTCAAGAGACCATCAAGATGGCGGGTTTTTCTCGTCCATCCGGCATCGGCTATGCAGCCATCCTCTTCAGACCTTAAGCGTGGTGTTGTTCGGTCTCACTTGTTCTGCAACATTCCGCCATTAGGCTAGGATGTTCAAGTGAGATGTCACAAATCAACTACCCGCGGTCCTTTGCATTCAGGTGATGTGATCACCAGTAGCCGAGTGGACGAGTTCAACCCCTTTCAGAAAGACTTCCTCCGAAAAATTATTCAACTCGCGCAAAGTCTCCAGCCCAAGCAGCCGGCCCAAACGAAAATATAAAGAAGATATTTTGCCGGAGAACGAAGAGCAAAAGATGCTTAGCTTGAAGCTATCCCTAGACCTTCGTTCAGAGTGGTTTCTTCTTCGAGTGATTCTTCCTTGATATTGACGATACTGAATTTAATTTTAATTGGAATTTAATAGAAAATTTAGGTTGGTGTGAATATAGTTCACACATTGTTGGACATGGGTCTCGATCTTCATGCCATTCATCCTTTCTCGATTTTCTTTCGTAAGCCACCTGCTGTACGAACTTTTGTGGACCGACCATCACACAAGACAAGTGTTGCTGATTGTATCGTCTCCATACCTTGTCACCAAATAACCTGAAAGTGGCTTTTCGAAAGTTCTAGAAGAACAGGTCTCCGGCTGATGGACCAAGTTTCAACTGAACTCTTCTACTACTTTCGATTAGCTCTGAAAAAAGTAGATTAGAGGGAGAAGACGTCAGTTAGAACTTGTTGTGGTAAAATTTACCGCAACACCATTCCAAATTGCTGATTTATTATAGCTGTAGAGGTAAGGAAGGATATTTAGGAACTTCGTTGTTACTATAATTTGGGAAAGTTTGTAGAAAACACAGTTTCTGTTGGTTGTGTCGAATGCCGCACGAAAATCAATAAAAAACGCATACAATTTTTTCCCGTGATTAAAGTATTTTTGCACTATACTTGCTAAGTTGAAAATTTGGTCCACACTACAATATCCTTCTCTAAATCCTGCCTGAAATTGGCTTAATTTCCCATTATCTTTTACACATTTTGTAAGACGTTCGTTCAACAATGAAAAATGTGAAAATGAAGTGAAAATGTTCGTAATTGTATTCATAAGTGATCTACCTCTATAGTTCGCTACATCGTTGGGGTCACGTTTCTTGAATATTAGGAAGATTATTGATTTCTGGAATTCTTCCGGCACTTTTGCTTCCTCAAAGATATAATTGAGTGAACTAACAACTTTTTCGAGGAAATAAGCTGTAGCGTTTTTGTTGAACTCATATGGTATTCGATCATCCCCTGGTGCCTTATTTTGTTTAGCTTTTCTTAAGACTTCAGCTTCTGTATAAAGACCTCTCAAGTCGTTCCTGTTAAAACAAGCTTATCAATGCATATTCATGTATTTTTGAAACTAGTTTCTAGACAGAGCAATGCTCTTTTTTCCATTTCTGTATTCTCGGAACGGAAAAGACAGAATTCTTCGTTCAACCAACACAATTTCCAAATAAGTCATAGCTTTTCGCAGTAGAAACCCTGTTTCACTTTTCTTCTTGCTTATGGTTTTATTTTGTTTTTTGTTTTTTTTTTTCAAATTAAAGAACAAGGAAAAAAAAAATCATCTTGGAGGGAAGTGGAGCTAAGAATCCATCTCATGTCTTGTGTACACACAACACATGTATTTATATTCTATAATATATGACGACAATAAATTGATTTTCTTATTTCCCTTTTTTCCAGGTATTCTCCTCTCACTCCACCTACAACAAATAGATTTCCCGTACGGGGTGTAACGATAGCAGATGGATCCTATGTTTGCAATCAATTTATCTGCAACGTTGAACTGGAAAAACTCAATTTATACTCATCAGGTGCATATCGATGCGAAGTATCGGGAGATGCGCCGGAATTTAAGCTCATTGATAAAACCGCAAATATGTCAGTTGGAGGTATGCCCGTCGTACACATTATATTTACTTAAATTTCGCATTATTTGTAAAAAAAAAATTAATTGCTTCTCACCTGGAAATTATGGGAATTGGATAGTGCTGATTTATTGTGAAATGGAGTACCGTGCTTTTGCTCGTTTTATTGTGAAAAACATTGTATACTCGTAGTAGATAACAAAGTTGATTCCCGCTGTATGTCTGTCCCTATAAATGAATGGATTTAAAAAACTACGCAACGGATTTTGATGCCATATTTCTTAATAGATAAAGTGATCCAAGAGAATGGTTAATATGGTTTACGCTTAAAACAACTCATCAGAATAGAGTGAAAAAAATTAAGTAAGGTTTGAAAAACTAGGGTAGAAATCACCACATTCCCGACAGTGTGTTCCAGAACCAATTTTCAAAAACTCCGAAGTCGATTCTGGATTTTATTTTTCTCTTTTCGTGTTCTTTTGATCATCACTCTGCTGCCGAAATGCTATGATTAAAAGGCAAAGAGGAAGTCGAAATTCGGCTTCTGATAGGGGTGGAAAATAGTAGAGGTTTAAGTAGGAGAAAACGAGGTACGTTGCTTTTGAATTTTTGTGAATAGTAAGTAATACAGGGAAAAAGTAGAGACAGGTAAAGCATTGCCCATACGAGTAGTGTGGCTTAAGTATGGATCTCTATACATGACGCCTGAAGTTGGACTCAATGTCAAACTGATGGAGATTCCCAGCAAAGCAGTTGTTGTCAGCGGAGGAATGCAACTGGCTGCTTTATTTGAGAACTGTTTAAAAACATGAATGGCTCTGGTAAGAATTCTAATTTCCTAAAGAAATGAATAAGTCGGTTTATTCTTCAAATCTTTAACTTAATTAACTTTGTTCTTAACTTTTTACTGTTCATTAAATCTTTAAAAAAGGAGCCATTTTTTAAATGATTTGAAAGATTCTTATACCCAACCAAAGTATCACCAATTATCGTCTTATGAGTTAATTTTAACGATTCCGAAGCTATGAGAGAAAATGTTTTGCTTATTAACTTACTTAGTCAACATCTTTCAATAACGACTTGGATTTCGTGCGAGTTCTCTCTAGTTTTGAAGCCTCGGTCCACTGAGGTCTTCTTCTACTTGATTGCGACACAAAATACGAGGTCTTCCTTTTCCGCGATTTCCCTGCAATGTGCTTTTGAAAACCCGTCGAGTCGGAGCGTTGATGTCCATCCGCTGTAGATACATGGTCCAGTCATCGTAGCCTCGTGATGTGTACTCTTCTAACTATACTTATGTCGCGGTATAGCTCTTACAGCTCGTTGTTGTATCTTCTCCTCCATTCATTGTCCTGGAATATGTTACCAAAGATCATTCGGAGAATTTTTCTTTCGAAACGAAGAAGGCTTTCGTCATCCGCTTTCCATAAGGTCCTCGCTTTCGCACCTTATAACAGAACTGGGATGAACAAGGTCTTATACAGGGTTACCTTGGTTTTTCTAGAGAGGGTTTTGTTTCTTAAGGCTATGGCCCAATGACTCCGTCAGACTTCAACTTCAACTTCAACTTCAACTTCAACTTTAAAATATGTAAAAATTTTGTATGGCCCAATGAATCCGTCGCGTTAATGCGCTTTTGTTACACAGAGCACCAGTGTGTGAGCAGGTGTGTCTACCAACCAACAAAAAATACCAATAGCAAATGTCAAAGTCGTTAAGTGCGTTGATATTAAAAATGTTTTAATCTCAACGCCGCCACGGACGTCACGTACGTTGCTTATGGGCCATTCCCCATAAGAATACATGTGTTTTAATCGAGTTGTCAGTTGTGGCCGTTGAAGTCGAACGCGTGAAGGAGTGATTGGGCCATAGCCTTTAATTATACAAACTTTTGGAAGATTTTTCCGTTTGAGCTTTGTACAATGATTTCAACCATGATTTGAAAAAAAAACACTTGACAATTTTTCGACATCAAAGGTCTCGGTGAATTCTTTGTCGACCTTGACGGTGCAACGTGAAATCTTTACAGTCGTTCTGCATAGTCCAAGGAGCTTGGCTATATACAGCTTATCTCTGTATCGATTGCCGACTTTTCTGGTCTTACACCGCACCTACGATTGTCTATCAAATTGTTGACATATGGTATCAGACGTTTACAATTACAGTAGACTAGACCTTATAGCTACATGAAGAAGGCTTATTCCTCTATAGCTGGCCCAGTTGTGAAAATTTTCCTTTTTTTTTGGGATTGGGCACACGATGATGATATTCCAATCATCAAAGCTGTTTCCTTCCGACCATATCAAGAAGATTAGCTAGTGCGTGCTCTTCTCCACTCATCTCCACCTACCTTTAAAAGTGCGGCGTTAAGGTCATCTGCACCTGCAGTCTTACTCGATAAAATTTTTCATATTGCAAGCTTAACTTCTAGGTCGAGAATATGTGCTAGAGAGCGGAATTAGTGACTTCATCGTCGTTGGCTATACAGGGTGTCCCATAATGCGTGGTACAATACTTGGAGATGTGAATCTTGGTCATATTCTTAGAAATAAATTGATGAACAGTAAAGTTCGTTTCTCAACTTTGACAATCTAAAAAAAAGGCTAATTTTGGTGTACCCTGACCTGCTTTAAACTCGATTTCTCTATCAATACTGATGGCAGAGACCAAATTTTAGACTTAATTTTTTCTAGGAATAATTATTGAAACTGTATTCAAATTGGGCGTCCATATAAGCTACTGAACCCGATTCAAGAGATTGTCTCTTTAGAGCCTAAGAAGAGCACTTTGCTCTATTTCATTTTCATATTCTCATGAAAAGGGAACTGAAAACGGGCAATTTTCAGCTTAGCCCAGCGGCTGTTTCTGAGAATTTTGGCTTATTTAACTAACGGGCTTTCGGGCGTACCAAACAGTTTACTTCAAAGCTAGTGCATCTGAAATGTTTGAAGCCTACACAAAAAACAGTTTAATCCTCATGTGGGTTCATTCGCTTCACATTTCCCAATACGCCATCCTTAAGGATGTGATTCTCGGTCATAATCTTAGAAAAAAATGTTTGTACAGTAAAGTCCACTTCACAACTTTGACATCACGTTTCGACGACTTAAAAACGGCAAACATTGTTTTACCCTGATGTTGAATTCGATTTCTCTGTCACTACTGATGGTATTGAGACTTAGTTTTGGACTTTATTTTAAGTGGAAATACTAATCTTTAAGAATGTCAATCAATAAATTGGGCTCATATAGTTTTAGGGTTGCCAGATTGTCAAATTTAGATAGTGCTCAAATTTACTTCCCCGAGCGTTTGAGGTTTTTTTTCAAAAACTGCTTCTTAAACATAGTTTTAGTTTTTGTTTACTTTTTTTTTTTGATGAACAAACAAATTACAAAAAAAAACTCGTAAATAAGTTCTCCCAAGAACCCATACGTTTTATGATACTTGGAAAAATCTGAAACATTATGGAGCAGAATCTTTGATCAAGTTCAATCAAATTACAATGTTATATAACGCAAAATTGAAAATAGGCCGTAAGGCCGCAGCTATTTTTTGGGCCAACCAGTTGTCTCACGGACGCGGCAACAACACACAACGAAAGTTGTGAATTTAAATTTTTGCACTAATCTTGCTTTTGTCTGTCTACTAGGGTAAGAATTACTCCCGAGTTAACACGCTTCTAAAGTTGCAGTCAATGACTCCGAATATCGGTATAAAGTTTTTCTGATTTCCAGATGATGCTCGTTCGTGTACTTTTCCATGATGAAAATGTGGAAGCTATTTAATTATTTGACAACGATTAGTAAAAGAGTGCGTTTAAAAATTAAATTCAAAGTCATCAAGTTCTTATCGGAAAAACCTTTTACAAATATGTATACCACAAAATTGAGGTACTAAAAACGAGATGTAAATTGAAACCAAATCTGGTAGTTTGACTCGTTTGAACGCTCTAAAAAACTGATCCACAAAAAAACAGCATTCAAGAAAATATTAAGGAATTGCTTCCTTAAAGAGCTTAACACTTTAACCAAAAACCCCAAAAGCTTGAAGCACGATTATATAATCACTTTGAGTGTCATGTTTAGAATGCACAACCTGTTTGGGCCGCTATACTCCATCCAAAGAAAATCTCCGAGCATATCTTTTAACCTACTCCAATACCAATATATATACAAACAAATATACGTATATGTACGCTCTTCATCGTGATGACTTCTCTATCGACTGTCATCATTGACCCCACTCCAATGTCATCGTCGCTGGAACATTTATCATCCAACTTTAGTGTTTTTGTTTCATCAAAGGTTATCCTCCAGAGAGTGTTCCCAGCGATTATGTGACAAAAACAAAACAAATCGCTGTTTGCTCGATTTAATGCCTTATTGGCAAACACCCTTGGTACTTCGTCAGTCCATCCGTTGTCCTAGCCATAGCCAACCCCACAAACACGAGGTCATGTAGCACCAAACAAGGAGTAAATATTTTGTGCTTTCTACTTGTGATAACACACAAAAATTCCCATCGGGATAACCGTTTCTGGGTCCTGTTGCCTGAGTGAAAAACTTGTTAAGCATCAAGGAATCCTTTGGGGTGTCATAGTCATCGTCGTTGGTCGTTCTTGTGACACAACAAAGATTTTCTTAAGTGTTCTTTTGTTGTCCACCCGAATTGTTGTTCCATTCCCCATACCCGGAAAACTTCCAACCCCATGGTCAAA
Organism: Melanostoma mellinum; assembly: GCA_914767635.1. NCBI lineage: Eukaryota > Metazoa > Arthropoda > Insecta > Diptera > Syrphidae > Melanostoma > Melanostoma mellinum. The sequence continues at coordinate 71,029,800 of OU612058.1, read as the reverse complement.
GCACAAAAAAAGGGAACAAGAATATTTACAATCGTGATTCAACACACATACACATCAAGTGAATTCTCTTCATTTTATCTTCTTTTTATTTGATTTTTGTGTTCGATTTTGCCATTTGCCATTGTGTTGTTAACTCTTTTTTATTTTTACTCTCTCCTTCTCTCTTTCTTTGTGTTTTATAGTTCTTCCGAAATTTGACCCGTACATCAGTGGAATTACACATCCCTACAAGTATGGTGATTTTTTGGTGGCCAACTGCAGTTCGGAGTGGTCAAGTCCCCAGGCGACACTAACGTGGTACATCAATAACAAAACGGTACGTGCTGAAATTTATCAAATAGATTACAATACGCATAGACCTCCAGAGACTGATATACACAGCACACACTCATTCTCATACACACATATCAACTCCATCAAACAAAATGGCCCCAAAAAAATGGGCATGCTGCAGGAAGAAAGGTTCTTTCTGCCACCAAAAAAAGAACACAATAGTACACAGGCACAGGATTACATATTGATGCGGCAATGTCATAGAAGAAAGACCGGAAAGTGGAACTTGACTCAACGAACATGTTTCTTTTTTATGGAGCCATCAAAAGTGGCAAGGGTTCATTTAGGGCGGCGATGTTATCAATAAAAGGCGTACATGGAATGCATTAAGTTTATAATATTCGGGATAGAGTTGAAAAAAATAAAGTTGTTCTTTTACAAAATTTATATCGAAAATAAAACCGCAAGCCTATATTTACAATTTTGAACTGGGTGTCAACAAAGGTTGGTTCGCTTTTTGGGTCTTTTGAAACGTCGAGAACATTCAGTTTAGCAAAGCCACAAATTTTCCGATTGAACTTTCTTTCATACCAAATGTGGGCTTTGATTTATGTACGCAAAGTACGCTGCTTCTACCTTCTACCATTAAATAATTACATATATGTAGAAGCTGACGCCCGACCTACACGACTTTCTCAAATACGGCATAAGAAGCTTGTTACATAGCAACAGTCACCCTATTTATTAATATTCATGTTTTCGTCTCTGCTTTGCTAATTTCATAAGCAATTCATTCTCAAATGAAGGAAATGTGACATTTTAAGTTTTAAAATAAGGAATTTTATCATCATTTCAAAAATATTTTTGATCTTAGCAACCTCGTCGGTAACCAACGAAACAATAATGAAAAATATCCTTTGGGACTAAATTAGCTGAAAAGTTGGTGAACTAACTAGCTCCAATATCCATACTAGCGGTATAGGAACTACAGGGGACGATTTATTCCGGTGTCACTTCTATATAATATATGTACATACATACATATGTATAATTTATTCAATGCTTCTACGTTGTGTTTTCGTTTTAAAGCAACAAAATCAGCAGCAAATCAGTTGTCAAATTATGACTACAAAGCGATATACGAGAATACCCACAGTCGTACAGAAATGATATCCACAGTATTTCTGTCACTGCCGCAACTACAAAATCGTTTCAGTGGAAAAACCGTAAGACTGTCAGACGCGACGTTTTTATTTGATAGCCTCGTCTGTCATCGACGACGAGATATTTATATCACATAGGAAAAATGTACGAGGTATTTAATTAGCTCAGAATAAGAAATTCTATACAGATTCACCATTTAATCTGATAATTGCTTTCTGGTTACATGGTGTGCCCTGTACCTTATTCCATTCGAAGCACTTCCAATTCAAATTGTTGGCTGTTTGAATAAACTTTCAATACGTTGGCGTTGTGTTTCTTGACTGAGGCTTCTTTGTTTACGACGACAGTTGGAATTTTCTATGTCCACATAGGGACGTTGTCTATGGAAAGGACCCTTTTTTGTGAGTACAGTATAACACGGATATAAGAAACTCCGAGAATCCCAATATTTTTTTTGCTTATATCCGAGTTTTTCTTATACGAAAACCTCGGATATAAGAAAAAACTTTCCTATACAGGGTGTATCGTACTTCGTGTATTATCCTTTGGGGTGTGATTCTTGGTCATATTCTAAAAAAAATTGTTTTACAGTAAGCCTCGTTTCTCAACTTTGACACCATTTTTTGACAATTTAAAAAAGGTTAGGTTTGATGTACCCTGACCTATGTTAAATTCGATATCTCTGTCAATACTGATGATACCTAGACTTAATTTTTTGTAGAAATAACAGCTTTTAAGATAGTATTTAAGTTTAGCTTTTATAGGTTTAGGGTTGCAGGTTTTCAATTTTAAGTGGTGTTCAAATTTTTTTCCCGAAACAAAGTTTTGACTTTGAGGTCACTTTTCTGCAGAAAATGCCTGACAAAAAAGAGTTTCTTTATTTTTTAAAGATGAACAATGCAATAAAAAAAAACATAAGTGCACTCAAAAGCCCATACATTTTATGATATTAAAAAAATTCAAAATGGGTAAAATTAAAAAAAGGTTTCTTCAATTTGAGGCTTGTTTGAATAAAACATTAATATGGGCACTTTTAGTAGTTTTTTTTTATGAATTTCATACAAACACAATTATAAAAAGTGCTCAAAGTGCCTAAAATTTTTTCATATATGAGTGTCTTCAAGTGAATATTTTCCAGTAAATTGGGTATGACAACATCCTTGAAATTTTGAGCTGCATTGTCATCTGCAGAAAGGGATTTTTCGTGTAGTTTTTTGAAACGAATATTCTAGCTTTTTTTCCATTTAGGTATTAAGCCAGCCTTGATTAGTAGTCTATTGATTATGTCATTTCTTAAGGAACTCGACATTGAATGGACTTTTATTGCATGAATCTATTAATGGGTTAATTTTAGAGAAAATACCGAAAGTGCTATTAAATTAGAGGGTGCGAATCGGAGACATGGGTTCTAAACCATCTTCATTCGTTTTTTCATTATATCTCGAGAACGAAGCAAAATTTTGATGCAATTCCAAGGATCTTTTTTTAGAGAGCAGATTTTCCCATCGAATTATTAAGAACAACTTTTTATCCAAAATAATAAAATTTCCGACAGAAAAAAAGTCAATTTTTGTCAGTTTTTGAGTTTCGTCAGTTTTTTTAATGGCATTTTTTTCTGGTTGCAGATAGGTATAGGCAATGCTTCATAAAAAAGAAAGTTTTCTTAGAAATCTTATATCAGAGAGCTTTCTATGTTTGAATTTCACCGAAATATTGTCACTTGAACATAGAAATCTTATATCAGAGAGCTTTCTATGTTTGAATTTCACCGAAATATTGTCACTTGAACATAGACATTTATCGTCGATTTTCATCCTTTTTGTACTGACAGACACTGTTGCGGACGGAAAAAATTTAATGAAGTTTCATATATGAGTCTTCTTTTATTCTAATATTTTCAAGGAGTGCATTAAAATGAGTTTCTTTTAACCGAGTTTTTCTTATAGTATACGAGTTTCTTTTATACGTCTGAATTTGAAGCGATACTAAAGGAAAATACACGGTGCTTTCGATTGCCTATCTTATAAGCGAGTTTTTCTTATATGAGACTTTCTTATATCCGTAAAATACTGTATTTCTTTAGATTTTTTTTTTATTTTTTTTTACTTGCGATTATAGGTACTATAAGGCAAGTCTTACAATCGTGCAGAAAAAAAATTTTGAGATAACAATTGATTATGACATTACGATGATAGAGAATACGAAAAAAGTGGGTCCTGCAATTCTGTCTGTCTGTCTGGGTGTCTGTGTGTCTGTCTGTCTGTCTGTCTGTTTATGGATCTACAGCCTGAACTAATAGACCGATTTTCTTCAAAATTTGCAGTTAGGGTCTGTGGAGCAGCCTACAGAGGAGTTTTTGGAATTGAGTCTCTAGGTCTTGAAATAACGGTACCTGCTATACAACCGATATGATAATACTTATTTTTCTCGAAAACGGCTCAAACGATTTTGATAAAATTTTGTGTGAGAGATTAATTTTTAATTGTCTTTCTTATGATGTAAAAAAAAATTCTGGAAAAAGGCTAAAAACGGTACCTCCAATAGTACCGTTTTTTTCACAACCGACTTTCTTGTTAATGGCTTTTACGATCTTGACTAAATTTTGGATTTAAGAAGTCGTAAACTGTTTAAGAAAGACTGCATATCAATATTTAAAAAAATTTAGTTTTGGAAATTTTTATAAATTTTTTTAAAAAATTTTGATTTTTAGAAATAACTTCAAAAGTGTAACTTTGATTTTTTTTTAATTTTTTGTCAAAATAACTTCTATCAAGATCTAAATCTTTCCAAACTCGACTTTTAAAAACAGTTTTAAAAAAAAGTGAAAAATAAAAAACCGTTTTTGGAAAAACTGGCCCAACGATTTTGATTAAATTTTCATCATTTATTTGTATTAGCGATTGAAAAAGAATGGCGTCTTTAGATTTTGGCTTGAAACCTTTGGAATATTTAATTTAATTTTTTTATTATTTTGCGTGATTTAATTCAATTTTCATAATTAATGTGTAATTGGCAACCCTGTACCACAAAATACATTATGAAGATCTAGATAATACCAAAACTTTTGACTCGGCCTTTACATTTTGATATCGTATTTAGAACACAATCGCAAGTTCGTGCGACCCAGTCGTGCCAATTTTTTTTTTTTTTTTTTTTTTTGTGGAGGTTTTTAAAATACCAGCTTTAGCACTCAGACCAAATAACCAGTCTATTGTACTCCATTGTTTTTTCTCTATATTTTTATTTATACTAAGGTAATTCGTGTATTATCCTTTGGGGTGTGATTCTTGGTCATATTCCAAGCAAAAAATTGTTCTACAGTAAAGTTCGTTTCTCAACTTTGACATCACTTTTTGACAATTTAAAAAAGGCTAAAATTGGTGTACCCTGACCTGTGTTAAATTCGAAATCTCTGTCAATACTGCCGATAGAAACCTAATCTTAAACTGAATTTTTGGTAGAAATAACAATCTTAAAGACTGTATTTAAGTTGAGCTCCTATAGGCTTAAGGCTGCCAGATTTTCTTCCCCAAACAATGTTTTGACTTTGAGGTAACTTTTTTCAGAAAATGCCTGATAAACATAAAGTTTCTTTGATTTTTACAAATGAACAAAACAATAATAAAAAAAGCTTATTAATAAGTGCACTCTAAAACCCATACATTTTCTGATACTTGGAAAAAACTAAAACAGTTAAAAAATCTAATTTTGGGTTTTTTATGGGTTTTTATTGCAACAACTTGCAAATTGAGTAGTTTTCCAGGAATTGATTGTTTAAAGACAATTTTTATGACTTTGCAGTGATGAAAAGTTTGGAAAGTGTATTTGACCTGCTACCAAAATCCTAATTGACTTACCTCTTCTCAGCGAAATTTTTTGATCATGAATGTGAAATGGGTCGTATAAAAGAATAAGAAAACAGAAGATACCAGGAACTTTATCCCAACAGACGACTTTCTTCTGAAAATGTTTTTGGAAGAACCTTTCAGAGGCTTCGAGACTGGATCAGTATTAACTGAAAGACCTAACGCAGGAGCTGCAACCATAAGAAGAGCCTCGGTCGTTGAAAGAATACTGGCAGCTGTTGAAATCGATCCTTCCATGAGCATAAGACGTTGGCTCTACGGTATAATGTTTCCAAAGACAGAATGTCCACTATCAAGTTACCACCCTGACTCAATTCTACAAATTACATGGAGTTCTTACAAAATGATCTACCACAGGCCTATTGGAGGATGTTCAACTGCGTCAGCGAGTTTCATCATATTTCCAACAAGATGGTGCTCCCGCCCACTATGGTCGCGAAGTTAAGGATTGGCTGAAGGAAAAATACTGTGGTAGAAATGGACCAACTCACTGGCCAGCACGATCTCCCGATCTCACTGTACTGGATATTTTGGTATGGGGACAAATGAAAGAAATTGTTTACTCATCTGAAATAACAACCTTAACTCAATTAGAACAACGTATTTCCGAAGGATCACTACGAGTAAGACAAGAGTTATCGAGAGCAAACATCCACGATGAAATCCAAAAACGTGTTCTGGCATGCATTCAAAACGAAGGAGGGCACTTTGAGCACTTGTTATAATTGTATTTGTATAAGATACATACGACACTACTAAAAGTTCTTTTAAAACTGCTCCCTTTGCAAGTTGTTGCAATAAAAAACCTTAAAGAACCCAAAATTAAGTTTTTACCTGTTTTAGTTTTTTCCAAGTATCATAAAATGTATGGGTTTATGAGTGCACTTATTAACAGGTTTTTTGTATTATTGTTTTGTTCATCTGTAAAAAATAAAGAAACTTTATGTTTATGAGGCATTTTCTGAAGAAAACTGACCTCAAAGTCAAAACTTTGTTTGGGGAAGAAAATTTGAACACCACTTAAAATCTGGCAGCCCTAAGCTTATGGAAGCTCAACTTAAGTACAGTCTTAAAAACTAATATTTCTACAAAAAATTAAGTCTAAAGTTAGGTCTCTATGATCAGTATTGACAGAGATATCGAATTTAACACAAGTCAGGGTACACCAATTTTAGTCTTTTTCTAAATTTTCAAAAATGGTGTCCAAGTTGAGAAACGGACTTTACTGAAGAACAATTTTTTTCTTAGAATATGACCAAGAATCACACCCCAAAGGATAATACACGAATTACCGGACACCCTGTATTATGATCATCTAGAAATTGAAGAAGCCTTAATGCCTATTGTGAACGATTTAGGATAGACACGAAAGGCCAGACAGGAAATTCTAAGTTTTTGCAAAAAAAATGTTAAATTTGCTGAGTGCAATCGATAAAATTTTTAATTGGGCTCAAGGACAATTTTGATAACTCTGATTCATCATTAAGACAAAAAGAAACCAGATTCCGAAAAACCAGATTTCTGAATGGATTAGGTGTAGAACAGACTTTTTTTGACGGCTCTATACCCTAAGTAACTTTGACTTGGAAAGAAAGGTTCGAAATTGAAAACTTTCTTCCCATTGTTGACACTCTAAGCGTTGACTTTTAACAGCGACTATGCTCGTATACGGATTTTAGCCAACATTTTGACTTTTCTCGATTAAGAAACCTGAATTCAGAAGACTTAAAAGAAAAATCCAAATTTTTTGCTGAATTTTACACTCAAGACGGAGATGAACTACATGCTGAATGCCTGAATTTAAAACAATACTGGGAAACTATTCGACATGAAAATGAAAAAACTAGAACTTTATAACTTTTTAAGAACAAATAAGGTTGCAGATGAATTTCCAAGTGTTGAAATTGCACTTGGAATTTTCTTAAGTATGATGGTGACCAACTGCAGTGGTGAACGTGCCTTCTCTAAGAATAAAAAACAAATAACTCAGAACTACAATGGTTCAATAAAGATTGATAATTTTGTCGCTGATGTCAATCGTAAGCGACATCCTCAGAGGTGTCGATTTTGTAGATATAATCGATGATTTCGCTTATCTTAAATCAAGAAATAGACTCCTTCAATAAACATTCCTCCTTCCATCTTTTTGCATATCAATATTTTGTTCCTTAAACTACATTTTGAATTAAATTTTTTGCTATTTAAATTTTGTTTATTTTTGAATTCTTTTATGTTTATGTTTATGTTAATGTTTATTATACATATATTAAAAAAATAAAAGAATAAATATGAATTCAAAGTTATGTAATTTTTTCTATATACCTATGTATATAATATACTTATATATTTATATATGTATATATATATATATATATATATATATATTATATATATATATATATATATATATATATATATAATATATATAATATATATTATATATATATATATATTAGGGTGCTTTTTTTTGACAAATTTCTTTTTTTTCACTCCCATACCGAAATTTTGTGGAAAATACCTAAAAAAAATTCCCTAAAAATTTGAGCCCTTACTATTAACATTTAGTACTCGACCAAGGCATGCAAAGAATTCCCATATAAAATACACGTAAACTTAAACTGTTTTTCTTAAAAATTCTACAGTATAGTTCTACAAAAGTGCTCATTGCGGTGAAGTCGTAACTCCCACCGGCGGCGGCGAGGTAATACTGGTCACCAAACCCAATTTTTTCCTATCTCGTAAATGACAATGGCTACAAAAGAAATGTATTAGACAAACTTGTGGGAAATTTAATTTTCTACAAAAAAGTTTCCACAATCAATATGCTAACACCGATATTTATTGAGATATTGAACTTTTAAGTTGAGGAAGTATGGAATTTTAATAAATTATTATTATTAGGTATTATTATATTTTAATTAAAATTCCGAACTTCTCCAACTTAAAAGCTCAATATCTCAATAAATAACGATGCAAGGATTGTGGAGATTTTTTTGTAGAAAAATTAGATTTCCCACAAGTTTGTCGAAAACATTTCTTTTGTAGCTATTATCATTTACGAGATAGGGGCAAGAAAACAAAAATTTTACGAAAAAAATGGGTTTGGTGACCAGTATTACCTCGCCGGTGGGAGTTACGACTTCAACGCAATGAGCACTTTTGTAGAACATTCAATTCTAAAGAAAACCCACTAATGTCCTAGACTATACCATAAAATGCCTCTGAACTGTAGAATTTTTAAGAAAAACAGTTTAAGTTCACGTGAATTTTATATGGGAATTCTTCGCATGCCTCAATTCACTTCTATACAGATGGGTCAAAGACAGAAGAAGGGGTCGGCTACGGAGTGTACTCAAACCGACTTAACGTAAGTCTCTCATTCCGCCTCCCTAACCATTGTAGCGTGTTCCAAGCGGAAATTCCGGCGATCAAGGAGGTCCTATCATGGCTAAAAGAAAACGTGATATCCTCAACGAATATTCGGATTTTCTCTGACAGTCAAGCAGCCCTCAAATCACTCGGTGCCGTTTCCGCGAACTCAGTAACCGCCCTTAACTGTCACCTATCTCTTAAGGAGATGGCTGAACAGTTCAATATTCACCTTATTTGGGTGCCGGGGCACAGAGATATCATGGGAAACTGCAAAGCCGATGAACTCGCCAGAAAAGGAACCGTTCTACCGCTCTCAACCAGCAGGTTGAATATTGGTATACCAATCGCTACATGTAAACTTATGCTAAAGCAAGAGGCAATGGATAGAACAAATCATTGGTGGAACAGCATCACCACGTGTGTGGCAACAAAACAGTTATGGCCAGGACTAGATCCAAAACGCACAATACATTTGCTATCCATAACCAGATTGCACTTTAGCTCCGTAATCAATGTCATCACCGGACATTGTCTGATAGGAAGACACGCCATAAGACTCGGCGTTCCCTCTAATGACTTCTGCAGAAGTTGCCTAGATGAGGAGGAGGAGGAGACTATTCAACACCTCCTCTGCTCATGTCCTGCACTCTCCTCAAAAAGAAAACGGCATCTAGGAAAATATTTCCTCGATGATCTAAACGATCTGGTAAACACAGATATCCTGCATCTTTTTCGCTTTATCAAAAGCTCCAAATGGTTCTGTTAAGTGTGGTTCTTCCTCACTTAACTTATTATGGTATCACAATGGACCTAATACTGGTCTAAGTATGTCAGTTGTTTTCCTGGCAGCCATTTTAACCAAACCTAACCTTGCATGCCTTGGTCGAGTACTAAATGTTAATATTAAGGGCTCAAATTTTTAGGGAATTTTTTTTTTAGGTATTTTCCACAAAATTTCGGGATGGGTGTGAAAAAAAAATTCGTCAAAAAAATTCACCCTAATTATATACAGGGTGTCCCGTAATTCGTTTTACATACTTTGGGATATGATTCTTGGTCATATTCTTAGAAAAAAATTGTTCTACAGTAAAGTCCGTTTCTCAAGTTTGACATCACTTTTTGACAATTTAAAAAAAGTCTAACTTTGGTGAACCCTAACCTGTGTTAAATTCGATATCTCTGTCAAAACAGATGATAGAGACCTCATCTTAGACTTAATTTTTTGTAGAAATAACAATCTTTAAGACTGTATTTAAGTTGAGCTTTCATAGGTTAAAAGTTGCCAGATTTTCAATTTTAAGTGGTATCCAAATTTTCTTCCCCAAACAAAGTTTTGACTATGAGGTCATTTTTTCGCAGAAAATACCTGATAAACATAGAGTTTCTTTATTTTTTACAGATGAACAAAACAATAATAAGTGCCTACGCATAAATTTTTTTCTTAAATGAGTTTTACAATGGAAATTCAAGAAGAGCACAACGAATATACCAGGAACTTTATCCCTACTGAACATCTGGCAACCCTAAGCCTATAGGAATCTAATTTAAATACAGTTTCAAAGATTACAAGACTACAAGTAAGACAAGAGTTATCGAGAGCAAACACCCACAATGAAATTCAAAAAAGTACTCTGGCATGCATTCAAAACGAAATAGGGCACTTTGAGCACTTGTTATAACTGTATTTGTATAAAATACATAAAAAAACTACTAAAAGTGCCCATATTATTGTTTTATTCAAACAACCTCAAATTTAAAAATCTTTTTTTTTTTAATTTTACCCATTTTGTATTTTTTCAAATATCATAAAATCTATGGGTTTTAGAGTGCACTTATTAATAGGTTTTTTTTATTATTGTTGTGTTCATCTGTAAAAAATAAAGAAACTCTATGTTTATCAGGTATTTTCTGCGAAAAATGACCTCAAAGTCAAAACTTTGTTTGGGGAAGAAAATTTGGACACCACTTAAAATTGAAAATCTGGCAACCCTTAACCTATGAAAGCTCAACTTAAATACAATCTTAAAAATTGTTATTTCTACAAAAAATTAAGTCTAAGACAAGGTCTCTATCATCTGTATTGACAGAGATATCGAATTTAACACAGGTTAGGGTTCACCAAAGTTAGACTTTTTTTAAATTGTCAAAAAGTGATGTCAAACTTGAGAAGAGGACCTTACTGTAGAACAATTTTTTTCTTAGAATATGACCAAGAATCATATCCCAAAGTATGTAAAACGAATTACAGAACACCCTGTATATATTAATATCATACAACGCTCAATTTTCAAAAAGTGCCCAGAGCCCCCAAAAGGGTAAAGACGGCCTTGTTTTTAGGGATGGGCTGGACAAATGCAGTTTTCCATCTGTTCGGGAAGAGCCCAGAAGAAAAGGAAAGAAAGAAAAGCTTACGCATTATTTCTACCAGCGAAAAATGTCGAACGTTTCACGATTTGGCTTGAACCTTTAAACTTGGTCAAATTTGGGGCTTATGGCTGGTCTGGGGGGCCAAAAATGTGGCTGTCTTCAGGAATGCTGATTAAAAAATAAAATACAGATATTTGTTGAAAGCAGAAGCGTGTTTGTAGTCATAAGCCTTTGCCTTCTGTGGATATTTAAAATCTCTCCAAAAGTTTATGCTTTTCTGAAGTGTTTCAACCGCCAAGCAAAGAAGGAACAACGTCGAGCTGAACAAGTTTCTCAAAAGACTTCTTATTCGGCTATGGGAATCGAAATTTCTATGCAGAGTTTTTGTATAAAGGGCTGGTTTTAACTATGCCACGCTGCTTCTTTAACCTTTTTTTCTTCGTCTTATTTTCATTTCATTTCATTTATTTCAGTATCTTTTACAATAGACTTAAGTCCTTAAGTCTTATGTTGAAACTCATCGTCTGCTTCAAGTAGGTATTTCTTATAAACGTTTCCATAGTAGATATGTACCTACTCCTACATACGTATGTTGATATGTAACAGCTTTTTCAGTTTCTTTCAATTGCGTTAAGCCCATAGTTTCTTCTTGTTCAAATCCGAAAATATTTAGCAAGTTTTTTCTTTACTTAGCACAGACCGTATTGAAGGCCCTCAATACCTTTCTATTACTGGTCTCGATACAAAATTGTTCTTTCATAGAATTCACGTAAATAACTTTTTTTTTCAACCTATCCCATCTGATGTCATACCTACTGCAGAACCTTCAAGTCTCATTCTTTTATTCCTTTCAGAGAACTTTTTCATCCGTCCATCGCAAATTGAATGTTGCGTCAGCTCAGTTGTATACCTACCTACCTACATGTTGTAAGTAAGCACACGAGGAAAAAACTGTTTAATTAAATTATCGTCTAGAAAACGTGCCCAGTTTTCTTCTTATGCTTTTTTATCTTCTCTTTTCTTTGTACTTGTAATTGTCTCTAGTTCAATCTTTATATGTCATAAGCCGAAAGTAAAGACCATTGATGGAAGGTGTATCTTCTGCAAAAGATTCATCAATTTTAGATTTAGCTTGTTAAAATTGTATAGGTACACCTCCTGCGTTGACTGTGAACAGGAGTGTATTATTTACTTGGCCGTAGGCTCGAAAGCGTTGCTGTGTTACGTCTCCGCCGTCGCATTTGTTACCGGAATATGCTTTGAAAACATTCCAGTGAGAGTACATTCTGGATTGGATTAGCTACACACAGCTTTTTATACCACTACTCGCCTTAGCAAGGGTCCGGGCCCTGGGGCAGTGTAGGAGACCATTGAAAATGTCTGTCAATATTTGCTGAAAAACACACACAACCTTAAGGTTTTAGGTCTGCCTTCTCCGGTTAATCAAACATATCACACCATTGTCTAGTCTAGTCCGATGCTTTTCTAAGGCCCTTTGGCAATTGAATCCTTCCCTTCCTGTTTTTTCTTCACACACACACACACACACACACAACACAAAATACTAAAATTCTTTCCATAATCTTCTGCATCTATCGGTAGAAGCAATATAAATTTTCTTCTCACTTTTCCCGCCTTAGGCACCTGCCGTCACCTTGGCACCACAACAGCACGAGGCAACAAGAAATGCCGACGGATTCATACTCTACTCGAGCAATGTACAGATTCGCATCCATATAGCTGATCCACGTTTCATCTCAAATACGGAAATATTGGAGATGAAATGTGTAGCCGATATAATGGGCATCCCGTCGCTTGCACGTGAAACAGTCGTCCGAGCCACAATCCTAGCGCTTAAGGATGCCGGCCTCAATCAGAGATTGGTGGAGAATCACTCAGGTGAGTACACACAGATGAACAGCTACAATTTCCAACACCACCAGTCCTACACTCTAGATTCGCATAAGGCTCTGTTTTAATTTCAAAAGATGAACAAGTAAAATGCAGGTGCAACATCGATTGTTGTTTAGCACGGAGTATGCGATTGCATCTCCACCTGCTATACCTACCTGCCTGTATCCTTTATTGGTTCATCTAATGAAATGCATAACGATAAGAAATGATAATGGAGAGGCTAGCCAGAAATAGATAGAGAGAAAGACTTTAGCTGGGTTCCGGCTCGCTGGAGTGCATGAGCTGGTGATTGTTGTATAGGGGGGTGCAAACCCTCGTACGTTTTACCTATACGTACGAGTAAAGAAGGAAATTAAATTCAAATCGATTATTTCCAGGTCATGTGCAGCCGATGCTGAGTCTCATTGTCACGTTCTTAATTATATTCTACGGTATGTTCTCGTTTAATGAAAGAACTTTTCTGGATGCAGCCTGCAGATAGCTCCTTTTGGCCAATGTCATAATCACTGTGTAGTTATGGGGAGGATGATTTTACAGCAAATGCATGCAGCATTCAAGAACCGGAGACTAGCACCAGTGCACATATACATACAAACATATGTATATGCAAATTAATATGGATAAGGATTCTATATTATTTATTTTTCTAATTATGAAATTAAGTTTTTAAACATTTTAACTTAAGTGAACGACGTGGAACGAATGCGACGTGACTGGAAACAAGATTATAAAATTGGTGAGCAAGTGTTATTGTGGTGCGCGTTACCTAACCAGATAGATTTTATTAGATAAGTTTCTGCGATTGCCTTTGCTTTGTTTTTCGGTTTTGTTAGTAAGTTTCACACAGAGATTCAAACTTTGCCAAACTCTAACTAAAGGGTGATTTTTTCAGAGTAGTTTTTTTAAGAGTCGAACAAAACACTCAAATTTGCATCATACATTCAAAATTTTCATTATTATTCGATAAATTGGTTCTTACCATTTACGCTTTATACATAACTTCATGTAAGTACTGTCTGCGTTTCAAATGGTTCAATCGGAAGGTTCAATTTTGCGTCACTTTTCGAGTACTTTGGCCTGTATTCCATGAATTAGCCGTGTTATGTTATTCCTTAGGGCTTCAATAGTGTTCGGCTTGTCAACATTTTATTATTTATTTATTTTGTATTGACAACAGTTTGAAAATCTAACAGTCATGGTTAGATGAAATTTAAGTTTAAATAATTAAACAAATGTAATTTTGATAGATCATTGTACGAGTATTTTGAAACATCACAATCAGAATAATAATGATTAAAAGTTCTGCAGCATCTTGTCAGAGGCTCGTTGGCTAAATAAATAAAATGCTGACGTGTAAAGGTGTAAACTGTAAAGTTTCGAGTCCGACGGGCAGGTACGTTAAATTTGATTACGAAAAGTAGGTAAATATGGTGACGATATTTCTCCATTGATGATTTTTAACGTTGTTAAGTAATTGAAAACCTTCCTCTTATCTTCTAGTGTGTTCATTTGTAATAACAAAAACCTATGACGATATGGTGGAAGCAAAAAGCGATCATTCCAGTTCCAGTCTAAATAGCGAAGTGCAAATAGCAAAAACTGATTCCTTTGAATATGGATAGCATATGTAGGTGAGCAAATTTGACAAGCGAACTCTGAGCACCTTCGTACGAGTCCAACATAAAGAGACCTTGAAACATAATCGTTCCCAGTCTTGATTTTGATTTGTTGACTACGTCAATATGGTCAATATGGTCATTGAAAGTAATCTTTTGATCAAAGAGCACTCCGAGATCATTGAACTTTTCGTATGGTTCTAGTAACTGCCCGTTCAATACAAAATCCACTTGGTGATCCAAAGACTTACGAGAGAAAGTCATAATCTTGCACTTTGAATTGTTGAGGGATAATTTATTAATCGCAGTCCATTTTAGAAGAGCATCAAGTCTTTTTGTAAGTACGAAGAATCCGTAGGATTTAAATACGGTAAAAATATGTTGGCATCGTCGGCGTAGAGGAGAATCTTTGAGTGATGAAGCACATAGATAGATAGATAGATAGATAGATAGATTCTTTATTGCATCAATATTCGTAACAATTAGTTTTCTTAAGAATAAGGACATGGCTTTACTGCCGTCTGCCTGATGAAGCACATGAGGCAAGTCATTTATGTATGATAAAAAAGCAGAGGTTCTAAATGACTTCCTTGTGGGACACCAGATGTAGCATCTATCGCTGTTAAAAACCGAGTTCTAAATTTCACATATTGGATTCGAACATTCAAGTATGAAAGAAACCATTTCTGAAGCGAGCCAACACAGCCATGTTGATCCAACTTTTTTATCAGTATACGATGGTTCAGTTGATCAAATGCCTTTGAGAAATCTAAGTAACCAACATCAGTTTGTTGGCCATTCGCGAATCCTGTAGATGTTTGATGTTACAGGTTACAGCCCTATTATGGTTTTCAAATATCAATACGATACTTGATAAATTTGCTCGTCAATCAAAGAATTTGGTAAGGTGGTATTACGGATAACAACCATTGGAATTTTTGATCAGTTGTGAATGAAATGCTTTTTTCGATCTATTGTGAACGTTACTGGTTGCTTGTTCGGTATTATGGTTATCAACATTTTTGAAATCTATCAATTTTTCAGTCAATCGCAAATTCGTTCTTGATAAACTTTTTTTTTGTATATTTTACTGGAATTGTGTAACCTATACACAGGTACGTGCTTGAGTAGAAAAAGGGCTATATCGTGAAGTGTTTTTTCTGTGCCGTTTAGCAAAAATTCATTTCAAATTGAGTTTTGAAGTTAAATGTGCTCAGGGTTCATTGAATTGAGGAATTTAAAATGGTCGCTTTGTACCTAGATGTGGGGTGTGTCAACGCTTAGTAATAGCACACTGTTCATAATTGACGAAGATTTATCAATTGACTTGCATTATATCGATGTATCAGTTTATTGATAGAACTTTTCGTTTATCAATTGATTGCTAATTGAAAACCATAATAGGGCTGTTAGTTTCAATAAATTTTAAACAATGGATCTTCCACCGAAAAACCCATGTTGATGTGGTGAAATTATGGTTTTAAATTAAAAAACATAAAGTTTACCATGAGTGATACAAAGAGTTTTGGAATACAGCTCAGTTTTGCAATGCTTCTATAGTTGGAAGCAATAGATCGAGATCCAAATTTATAAAGGGTTAAAATGAATGATTTCTTTCAAATATCGGGATAAATTGAATCATGCATGGACTTGTTGAAAAGAGAGCACAAGACTCCACACAAAAATTTGGAGCGTTTTCGTAGTATACATCCAGGAATTTCATCATAGTCTGGTAAAAAAGAGTCTTTGAGTCTCCGACAAGCAGCTTCTACATCACTTTCAATAAAAGACGGAGCTTGTAAAATATTTGTGTTGATTGTTGTCAGGAAAATATCATCTTCATTATCTTCACTGGATTTGTAAACTGTTTTAATGTATTCTGTAAACGTGTTGCAAATCTCGGAGTCACTCGTGGATAATTTGTTTTCATGAAACAGACATCAGATCCTTCTTTCCTCTGCAGAAGGATCTGATGTGTGTTTCCGTTTCGTTTTAATAAAATTCCAGAACAATGAGGGATTCGCTTTCAAATTACATCTAACCGTGAATATATACCTTTCATAAGCAATCGATGTTCTTCTTGCTAACTCTTTCCTGACTACTGTGAAACTATTGTAAGTATCTATACAGAATCTCCTTTTCATTTTTTTGGGTAGACAGGTTTTATAGTTTTTCAGTTTGCGCTTTTAATGTGCTCCGAACCGCGGGCTAAAAGAGTATCTTTTCTGTCTAATTCGCTATTGTGGAATGTGTAAAGCAAAACGCTCAAACTTTTCTGAAAGCACACGCCACTGGACGTGTCTATATGCGAATTTCAAGTCCTTGTATCTCTATTTGATTCTAATTTTGGTGGGGGTAAAATCCCCATTTATTAGGCTTAATACAAGCTATTAATTATTAATCTAAATTACAAACTATGAAACCTTACAGCTAAGACTTAATTTAACTAGTTGGAGGGCTTAGAAGACGAAGTTTTAGACAGGGAGTTCTCACATTGAGGTCAAAACGAGAAGAGTGAGAATTGGCTTTCCTCATCATTCAGGAGATGGGTTCATTGGAGCCGTTAGAGATTCGATGGGTGGAAAGATAGAAGAGCCGGCATTCTGAGTGTTACGAGGGTTAGTATTTAGAAAAATAGATTCGTTGAGAGCTGGGCAGTCAATGGTACTTGCAAGATTCGGTGAACGAAGAGAATGTCAAATATTTCTCTACGATCTTTCAGCGTATTGAGGTTGATGAGTTTGATTTGGTCTTGTTAAGGAGGTAATATCAAAGGATTATTCCAATTAAGACCTCGAAGAGCAAGTCAGAGGAAGCGGCGTTGTATGCTCTCAATTCTGGCAACGTGCACTTGTTGAAAAGGCGACCAGACTTGACAAGCGTATTCAAAAAGCGGACGAACAAATGAAATGTAAAGAGATCGGGTTACGTAGGGATCTGAAAATTCTTCGAGCCATTGTTTCACAAAGCCAAGTGCTGAATTCACCTTAAGGACTATATCGTCGATCTCGATATGCTTGAGGAAATTCAGCTCACGGTCGCAAATAGTCCCAAGGTCATGGATTACCTGAATGGGGGAATTGATTTGACTGTTTAGAAGATAGAGACGGGAAGGAGATTTGATGCGTTTACGTGAAAAGGTAATTGATTGGCACTTGGAAACATTTAGTTTCAGGCAGTTTTTGGATCACCATAATGAAAAATAGTTGAAATCCTGTTGGAGGTGGGAAGAGTCTTCAGAAGAAGAAATGATCCGGTAAAACTTAGTATCGTCCGCAAAGAGAGAGATAAAGGAGTGTTTGATGAACATTTCAATGTAGTTAATATTGAGAATGAAGAGGAGAGGGTCAAAATGGCTGCCTTGGGGAACACCGGATGTAGCTAAAAAGCGGCTAGATAGGGCGGATCTGAACCGAACGCTGTAAAAACGGTTTTCTAAATAAGAAGAAATCCATCTCAACAGAATGGGTTCAACGTCGAGGATGGAAAGTTTAAAAAGAATAAACTTGTGGGAGATTTTATCGAAGGCTTTACTAAAGTCAGTTGAAATTGCATCGACCTCTTTTCCATTCTTCAAGGCTGAGAGGGAAAATGAGACAGAGTCAACGAGGTTTGATATTGTTGACCTGTCTTTGAGGAACCCATGTTGTCTAGGGGAAAAGAGAGGTTTGCAACGAAAACTTCAGTTTTCATACAATGTTCTAACGAAAATTTTGGGTATATGCGATATTTTAGCGAAGGGACGATAATTTTTCACGTCGCAATTAGGACCATTTTTGTTATAAGCTCCGCGCTGTTTTCCAAGCTTGGGGAAAAACTCCTGGATAAGTTAATGATTTTTGAGAGGGGAAGGGAAAGAGTGGAGGGGCATTTCTTAAGAAATATGGCAGGTATACCATCGGGGCCAGGAACATACTCATCATTTATATGATTAAGCTTTTCTTCTAACTGCCAATAAAATAATTTTAACCATGAATTTCAATCACAAAACTTGCAGTTAAAAAAATAATGGCTCAATACTCGCGCGGAGGAAATGCAAGTTAAAAATAATTTTATTTTTAGTCGCAGAACTTGCAGTTAGAAACATGACGACCGGAAATTCGCATCCGAATAAAATAAATTTATTATTAATTAAAATTATTTTAATTCCTCATTTCAATGACAAAACTAATAATGTCTTCAAACTCACACGAGCTCTGGCAACGCTAGGAGAGAGAAGATTTTCATCTTAAACGACTGCAATTGGTTCTCTTTAAGAGATTTTTTTAAAATGCGGTTTGCGGTGTAGTGTTTAGTGTAACCACGGTTGCCACTTGCCAAAAAAATATGTAGGTATCCAAAAATGAAAATAAAAAGGACCAAACGTAGTTTGAAATGATCAAAACTATGATTGATTCCGATGAAGAAAGAAGGGAAGAACACCAAGTTCTCAATAGGAAAAAGCAGCATGATTAAGGAAACATAGAAATGAAAGTATGAGCTTCAAAGTTTGCACCAAAGCTAAAAAATCATGCCAGGGTGGAAATCTAAAGACCAAGCCCGTAAAGACCACCAATCAAACATAGCTGTAAAACCGCATCTCTGAGGATCTTGAAAAGTTAATTATGCAGACTCAACTTAGAGGATTATCAAGAATGCCATACTCGAAATCAGAAGAAGTGAGGGTTTGTAAATGTTAGCTCAAATCAAATAAAACTGGGTTTCCAGATGGTCTCGACGCCGAAATTTTCAAGTTAGTTAGCGATTAGCATAGAAGGAGAGTGCAACAGCTGCATGATTTAGTCAGCAGAAAGCATGTTCAATGAATGGAAAATCTTACAATAGAAGCAATTATAGAGGAATACTCCTCCTTAACGTCAGATGCGATGTCTTGTCTTTATATAAGTCAGAAAACCCCCACGTCAACAAATTAGAAAAACACACGGGAGATCTTGGAAAAAACATGCGTATGACAGTATTGACAGAAACAAGCTGTGCACCCAAAAAACCTTGGTTTTCAGTTCGTAAAACAAATTAAATCACGAAGTCAAAAAACACCTAACTTGGCATTGAGAATAAACTGAGGTTTTTCCAAAGAACTCATTGCGACTACCTCAAAGCAATCGTTGGACTTGGACGAACGAACTTGTTGCAGAACTTTTTACATAATTCGATAAGAATTATTTCATTTCGTTGAAAAAATGACCAAATGGAATAAAAAGTGTCTATGTGACCAAGTGAAAAAATAATGACCAGATTTGGACATAAATGACCAAACTGGCAACCGTGAGTGTAACACCAACCTATACCACATACGCCGCATTTTTTTTTTTTTTTTTTTCATTCTTGTTACTCAAAATGCGGTGTAGGGCTTTTTTGCTCTACGGAATTTTACTTTATTTCCCAACTTTTGGCATTCTTATTTTTGTTATATGTACATATATTCCCGTTTATCCTTTTCGTCATTTTTAAGTTCAATGGGAAATAAGGTTGAAAAATATTTTTATTATTTTTTTCCAAGCTACATATTTTCCGAAAATGGGCAGTAAGGTAAATTCGACTTTATTGCCTTCGACGTTATTTCACGGCAGCTAGAACTACTTTGAAGTGTCAACATGTTTTTAATTGTTACAACTTACGACAAGTGCAAAGACGCTCCAGTAGGCCATCACTGCACAGACCGAATGTTTTACTTAATACACAGAAATCGAAAAAATAAATCAAATTCGAAACTGAGAGGCGAAGTAAGAAATTGAAAAATCATCTATAATCAGTTTTGTCAAATGGTACCCTCCTTGAAATCCGAAGTTGACCCACATGAATAAGGAAACTCAGTCATTTAAGAGGAAAATTCCTAAGCTGACATTCTAATATCAAACGTAGTAAAGAAAATATCACTAATCGTCTTATTTGGCCAAATTTCTCCTCAAAAATTGTAGATCTCTCATTTCTGTAAATCTAAATACATGTTGGGAATGGGGAAATAATAGTCAGTTAGTTGATAGTAATTGTAATTTAATTCACTAATAATTGTTAAGGTTTTAGTTATACACTTGTTTATTAATAAGATTAAGTATTTAATTTAATTTGAAAAAAAGTTCATAATTGTCTTGGCTTTCACTTGACCTTTACTTCTTATTCTTTTCCTTTTCGTTACTTTGCCTTTTCTCAAAATCGAGCCGAATCCTCTCTCATTGCAATCTTTTTCTTTATATAGCCTATTGCCTTAATATATATTGCCTTTTTTTTGCATCTCAGAGACAAAGTCGCACTGGGCTTAGAGCAAGTCCATTTGTACGTACTTGTTTACGCTCTTCATCATAAATGCAAGTGTTAGAAGTTAGTAATACGCCTACACCAGCACAAAGAGAGCGTATAAAGCAAATAAAAACAAAGAAAAACTACAGCTAATTAAGCAAGCTTAAAAACTGAACGGACGGTACACATACGGTGGCAGATTTAAAGGAGCCTCCCAAGGTAGACCCTTCAGAGCAAAGCGTATAAATTTGTGCGTTGAACTGCCTCAATAATAAGATAATGTTACATTTACTTACTTACTTAAATTCTTTTGCCCATCTTTTTATAAAACCTAGCATAGAGTTTATGTGCTCATTAAATTTGAGGTTAACTAAGGTCTCAAATCTTGAAACACTAGGTACATAATAAATGACCAAGCATTAAATACACAGCTTTAATAGGTTGCCGTTTTTTTCGAAAAAGTCATAGTTTGGCATTTGGAGGGGAGGAAAATTTAAAAAACTCGCGCGAATTTTTAATTTTCAGGACACAAACCCATACTCCACTTGCCTCTAGCTTCCTTTTCTGTGCTTAACGCGGCGGCTGTTGATTTTTTTTTTTAAGTTCATCACTTATACCTTAAAATTGAACAAAGTAAGAACACATCTTTTTTGGTACCCGTGGTGTGATGGATAGATAGCATGTCCGCCTGTTAATCCAGAGGTTCGAGATCGAATCCCAACAGAGGCTTAAATGTTTTTTCCACGGGTATAGCCTTTCGCGAGGAATTGGCAAGTCTTCCGTTAGTATTCATTGCCATAAAAAGCGCTTTCTCGATTAGCCGTTCGGGACCGGCAGAAAATTGTAGGTCCCTTCCATTCCCTCACAAGGCATGGTTGTGAGAAATGCGTTAGGCCCAGGGGCTCCTCGCTCTGTTGCGCCACCCTATTTATCTGTTTTATTTAAGAATGCATCTTTTACACACAGAGGCGAATTTCTATTTCTTTATCTCATGCTCAAAAACAAAACATTTGAATACATCAGACCACACTATGAATGATAAGCGTGGGAGTTTCTTAGATGCCATTGAGCCAATAATCCCTTTAGTCATGCAATGGAACGCAACTATAAACACGAATGACAATGATGATGCAAATTTCTACATTTGGCCAGATGTCACTAGCTAATTTGGCCCCATGACACTTCGGCAAAGCGTCATTATACCAAACCCTAATGTTTAGCCCAATGTCACTTTGCAAAAGCGTCATTGTGCCAAATTTCTACATTTGGCATAATGTCGTTTAGCACAATGTCACGGCACCGTTGGAACATTTACGATAAAAAGACAGCAGGTTTTGTGTTGAAAGACAGGCAGTCACAAACAACTTGTTCAAAGAGCTTAGGAATGCATGGAAGTTTGGAAATGGGTCTATATTTTTTGATATCTATCCTTTCACCCTTTTTGAATATAGTTGTGATTAAGTACTTTTTCCAAAGGCTCGGAAATACGTCTGATTCCAATGAGAGCTAGAAGAGATATTGAAGTGGATATACGCTATTTCAGAACAGCATTTTCTTAAAAGAACTGGCGGTATACCATCTGGACCATGGTCAGCACAAAAGATCTTTCAGGTCGACGTGCTTGCAAAGGTAATATTCACCTTCACCCTATATAATTTAAAAAAAAAAATATCTGCACCAGAAGAAAAATCATCATGAAGAGTAAAATCTTATCTACGTTAGGAGGTATATTATTATTAAAATTTACTTGAGAGCAGTTGCGTAAATACGAAAAGTAATTTACGCCAATATTTACAGGGATATCACTTAAAGAGCCTCGAAAATGAGTCGCAAATATCGGTAGTATCCTTTAGAGTAGTATCACCATGAAAGAAGTTTGCTGGATAAAAATCCGATTTTTTTTCGAATTGACCAAGCGACAGAAACTTTTGGATCATCTTTGAGAGAAAAACCCATACGGCTAACATAGTTAGAGTAAAGAGTTTTGGAGAGCATATTGAAGCTTTCAAAAAGACCAATGTACAAATGATGGTCAGCTGTAGAATGCCTTTTAATATAAGCTTTCAAGGCTTTATTCCTTTTATTTCGCAGAACCAAGCTCTTTGGTATACCAAGGTTGACAAAAGCTATAAATTTTAAGATATTTTTGATGAATAGTGTTTTTTATACAATTTTCCAATATTGAGTAAAAACATTTGACCGCATCGTCAATGTCAGAAGCTGAAGTATTATGAATACCAGAAAGCGAACCGAAATTCACTCTCCGGTAGTCGAAGGCATAGGAACAGTCATATGTATTACTACGATTATAAAAATCACTATAAAGTTTTCCAAGCTAGACAATTCAACTACATGGCCTAAGACCAAAAACAGCTCAGTATAAGCTGAAATAGAACTCTTAGGAGGAATAGGAACGCCGACAACATAAACACTATTTGATTTTACGGACAATTTCACACAATACATTAATTGTCAAGTCGAACGGAAAAGTTATTTGGGAGGACATAAAAGTATTTCTTACAGAAATCAAAGCACCACCTCCCACATCATCTGGCTTTTCATAGTGTCGGTCTTTACGATAAACAGAAAACTCTTGGCTAAAGAGCACAGTGTCCATAATTTTGTACGAAGCCCTCTAACATTTTGGTAGAAGAGCGTAAGTCTACTTAGTTTTTTTTTTTTGGAAAAGACTATAGGTTTAGGTACCATCCTACTTTTCATGCGAACTGAGAACTCTTTTACGAGAGTACCATTAGGCCAAGATTCACTTGTCAATGTGGAATCAGAGAGAGAAGGAGGGGTAGCCAACTTAAAGGACAAAAAAAAACCATTAGCTTTGCTAATTTTATTGCATTTAATGGAGGTAACAGAAGGAATACATTTTTTATTAACCAAATGACGTAAAACATCTTCCGAAGTTATTTCAGGTCCAAGCCTTGACTTAGGAACCGCTGCCATGAAGTTACTTGTTCCGAGAGGAACATTTTCGATGGCTTGGGTCGCTCTAACGTCCATTGGTTCAGTAGACTCAGAATTAATCTGTAAACTATCAGATTCAATTTTATTTGAATTAGAATTACTCCTCAATGTTTTTCGCTTTGGAGGAGATACAGAAGCCTGAATTGTAACTGAACAGTAACGATTTCCTTTCGAGCTTTTGTTCGAATTCAATGCTGCAGAAGTTGACTGAGCCTTGAGGTTATTCAATTTATAAGGCTTATCAACCATAGTTAGCTCTAAGTCATCAGTAGAAGTTGATAAATATTTCTGCTGAGTTCCAGGGAGAAGAAAAAGTATCTAGACTCGAAACAGAATCAAAGAAAATTTTTTGAAGTTCTTCAAAGGCCACCTGCTGATGAATTTTTAGACTTTTACTTCCTGCTAGAATTATTTTTCCGCACAACACACCCGTTTTCTTCTTTGAGAAACTTGACAAATTAACAACATGAGCCCAATTTTATGCAAATCAATCACTTCTTTCACCAACCAACTGGAATAACGGTCCATAAATCACATTATTAAATAAAGCCCTTCTCCTCAATAACAAATCTACATTTAAATAAGTTGGCAGTATTTTCTACCGTCATTTATGTTCCTAAATTTACTGCCTCGAAATCAGAAGACATTTATTTTAAATACTAATTGAATGAATTTATCACTAAACTCACATCATTCACTTAGTAGAAATTTTAACGTGAATTTATATCACTTTCTCTATACACATTACACATACAAAACAACCTCTACACGCGGGCACAGCGCTCTTCCCAACAACCACACCCGATATCGTTGTATAGTATCTAAAGTTACAACCACAATGACGGATGTCCTTTTGAATATCCTTTCCAGTAAATCCACAGCCGTTTTAATGTCCTATCTGTCATATTCACCATCACCACTAGAGGGAAAAATGAAAAAGTCCAAACTAAAAGCAGCAATACACAACACAAAGTGAAAATGAGAAAAAAAGGTTGTTCTTCATATGACCATAAATTACCAACCTTATCGAGCATATATCCTGACATCCTTATTCAGCCCCTCATAACTGTATAACCGTTCATAGAAAACCCATGTTTTTCCGTTTGCCGACGGGTGATTTGTCATTGCGCAACGCATAAAGTAAAATTTGATATCGTATACGCTGCTGCTGCTGCAAAGTACAAAATATTGTCCGTCCGTCTATTTTTCCCACATAATGTACCGATATGTTGTACGAACATTGGGTCCCTAACCTGTAGTTATCTTCATATTATCCTTTATCAAAAAACGGTCGATGGTGTATACGATTTTATTACATGTCCCCCATTGCCAGGCATGGCATGGCGTCGCTCGTTGTTGGATTCTTTTGCTCCAACTCTGTGACAGAAAGGACACGAAGAATCTTTTAAAAACCATCTCCAAACAAGAAATAAGGGTGCGGTTCGATGAGATATGAGTAGTACTAAAAAAAAATTCTATCGCGGAACGACCGATTACATTTCACAGGAAATATTTTTGATTTATTGTTCACACGAGACAAGGACATTCTCCTACCAACAAACAAAAAAAAAGTAATAATAATGTCCCGACTTCTGTATCAGCTGTAACATTCGGGGGGTGAGGGAGATGTGGGAGTTAGGCACGGCGTTGGGAATTCATTTTAAATTCGACTGTGTGTACCTCTATACCTACTCTAACCTTAATTTGTAAATCACGCAAAATGGGTAAATTTACACATCCAATTTGAATTTATGCCCCTTCCCCCTACCCACCCCCACACGATTCCCCCATGCAGACAAAATTGCTTCACTTCACCTCTACATGAGAGTAGAAGGTTAATTATGCGGGCTGGTTCTTATATATGTGAGCAGCAAGATGTCCTCCCCCTTATTACAAATTGTGACACACAAATAACACTCGGCAAATTATTATCAGAAATACTAAATCATCAAAAGCAGAAAGACACCTCATTGGGTATTCCCCCTTCTCAATCCCATTCCATTAATTTTTCTAGGAGACAAAAAAGTTATAACGCTAAGGGAAATTCTTTTGAGAAAATAAAATCAGGCGAACAACGTAGGAGAGACGACATCACATCGAAGAAAAAAAACACAAAACATCTTACAAAGTTCTGAGACCGTAAATAAACTCATAAAAGCAAAACGAGGAGAAAACGTTAAAAGATTTACATCCACCATCAGTGACAATTTGAATGAGACAGGAAAAGCGAAAAGTCGCGAAGGAAAACCGGCACTGTACTCAGCACGGCACTCGGCACCACGGCATACAGAATGTAAAGTGTCGCGCGTACTTTGATTAATCAGGAGGCGTTCTTTTTTTTCCTTTCTTTTTTTTTGTCTGTTGTTCTTTTCCTTTGCAACAAAGGCGAAATTAATTCGAAAATGATGGAGAAAAATTTGTCACATTCTCGGTGTTACTGGGTGCTGTTGTTTGCTGTTAAAGGCATCACATCCAACAACAAGGAAGCAACAACGGAATTCCAATCAAAGAATCAAATAAGGATGAAAAAATCCCGAACGCAAAATAGAAGGCGAGGATTTGTTGCTTCCTCTCTCTCTCTCTCTCTCTCTGTTGAACATGAACTATTTTAGTGTCTACGTAACTCAAGCAAAGTTTGAGGAGGACACAAGTAATCCCACACGACAGATGTCTTACAGTATGTCAAACAAGAGAAGGAATGAAATATCTTTAAGTGCACATCGCTTTTTTGATTCGTCATTCTGAAGTCTTCCGAATACAGATATGTGGGAGAGCTGCGTGATTCTTTCGAGGTGATGAAGAAAAATCCTTAACTCCTCTCGACACTTCTGATAATTATGGACTATCAACAAAGGACAGGAAACAAAGTTGCTTTTCATTTTAAACCCAGAATCAAAACTGACACAGAGTTTCCATAAATTTTAGTCATAGCGGCGGCGACATAAATGCTGTCAGCGTTTCGGTAGCAGTCGCAACTTTAAAATTGGTTCGGTTTATGAATGAGTTTTAGCATAAAAAAGGAAAATAAAAAGAGGAAAGTTCAGTTCAATGCAAGTTACCTGTTAAAACTGCTTGGCTGACTGTCGCCTAGGACAAAAATGGACAGATAAACCTGAAAGTTTTCGAATGTGATGTGCTGTGCCTCATCATAGCATTTCCCGTTTTCTGCATAGAGGATATCTAACAATCCGGCTCGAAGGACCAATAAATCTATCACAAAAAATATGAAAAAAGAAACTTCCGATAGAAGAAAAACACGTTCAATCAGTTCCAGTTTTGGAATGGCTCACTCCAGTTTGTCACTTTAAGTCTGTTGAGGTCTTCCGCAACTTGACTGTACTACCTAAAACATAAAGCGCCTTCCGCAAATCCCCTTTAGTGTTCTTTCTAAAAACACGTCGAGCCGGAGCGTTGATATCTGTTTACTCTACATTTCCCATCCATTGAAGTCACAGTATTGGTTGCCTAACTTTTTCTAGATAGGGTTCTCAATTTCCCTCAGAAAGCAAAACAATAGCGTTACCCAAAAGTAATTCTTCATTTGATCATTCGCGCTGATGTTATTTTCGGTGTTTATGGTGGATCCAAGATGGACGAATTCCTGTTCCACTCGTCTGTCTATTGCGACGTTTTGACAATTTTCTTTGTCCGTGTTTGGCGACAATATGTACATCTTTTAATCAGTAAACCCATTTCCTGCGCTTCTGTTTCAATGCTCGGAAAAGCACTTATGACATCACGGTTGTTTTCTTCGCATGTATCGTCCTCTTGAAAGCCTGTTTCGACATCCAAGGATTGTGTGAGATCTTTACCGAGCTTGAGAGAGCATCTTGAACTCTTCAAAGTCATGTTTCAAAGCCGTGTCAGTTTTGCAGACATCGAAAAACTACACATGGCTCTGCACAGCACAAGTTCAAGTGAGTTGTGAGTATAGGATATCTTCATTTGTACCTTGGCTACAATAAGGTAGTGGTCCAATTTAAAGCCCTATGGAAAACTGGAACACTTTTGATGTCCTGCGTTGATCACAAACATAGTTAATTTGATATACGGCTGATTGACCCCATTAATGCAGCTAGATGTTGCAAACGGACGGGCTAAATAAGAATTCAAGCAATAACACGTGCCGTAATGTCCAACTTTCCTCCCTGCTTTGTTGAAATATCAATTTTCTCTCAGCGGGTTTTTGACTTTCGCGAGGATTCCCTAAGCCCTCCAAGAGTGACTACACGATCATGAAAAGCATTTTTCAACTATGCCGATCATATTCTGCAAAAAATTGGGTTCTTGAAATGGGTTGGGCCTTGAGGTTCCCAGAGACTTGTTGGGAACTTATATTTTCGCCTTATGAGCTGAAATTACGAAATAAGGGCAGTGACCCCATTGGATCTGTTCGATCCTAAACTGAGGTATCTGCTGTGGTTATAGTAAAAGACTTCAGAAACAACTCATTTTTGGATGTGATCATTTCATTTGGGCAGTCACGAGAGAGTCTTTGCTAACTGGCCGAACGTCGTTCGGAGTGGCAGACTTACGACTTACGAGGGCCCCCAAAGAATCCAACTTTTTTAGATTTCTAAAAGTTCGAAACTTCTCAGAACAACAATGTCAAAAATTTATTAAGGCCACTGCCTCTGAGGGTTTTCTGGGTTGCACTTTGTCACTAAGATGAGCATCGTCGAGGATTGCAGTCGCATCAAAATCAAACAAAAAAAGAAGGGGTGGCTGTATCGTCTGTTACAGAAAAAAAAGTTAGTAGCGTCAGATCTAAATGACAAAATTGGGTATTTCAACTGCCACTCTCGCTTACGAAAATCACAAGATGTTACAATCTTAGTGGTGTTGTTCGTAGCGTAGTGGTTAACGTGTCTCCTTGTTACGTGGGGGGTTCGTGGTTCGAATCTCAGAAATATAAAGAAAAAAACGCTGATAGAGCCTTTCGAGAAAGATTGGAAACTTCTGCGATAGTTATTTCCTGTCATAGGCAAAGTGCTTTCTCGTTTAGCAGTTCAAAATCGGCTGAAAATTGTAGGTCCTTTCCATTCCCTCACATGGTAGGTATGGTTGAGAGAAATGAGCTAGGCTCCGTGGCTCTCCACTCTGTTGCCCAACCCTATTGATCCTATGATAAATTTTACCTTTACTTTAAAATATCATATCAGGTTGAAAAGTTATAAGCCTCAAACCTTGCCTGCTATGCATTCGTGGTAGTAGGATTACAGTTTCTTAAGTTGGAGATGCATTAATTTTGTTCTAAGGCAAGATGCTGCATGCTCAAGGATTCTTTTCCACAGACTTTGAAGAAGTCAAGCCTGCTGTGAGTGACCTTCCTTAAACGTGATCTTTTTAAGGAATGAAGGAGTAAATACCTATCTGACCTATGCCTGATGAATAGAATCATTTGTTCCTTTAAATTATAATCAAGCCTTCAGAATTGCACCAATGGAGCTTGGGACCAGTAGAGCCAGAAGCCTTGGAGGAAACCAGGAGGCTGGCATTGTACCGCATGTATTTACAGAGACGATTTATATGTCCAGAACCA
Organism: Melanostoma mellinum; assembly: GCA_914767635.1. Classification (NCBI taxonomy): domain Eukaryota; kingdom Metazoa; phylum Arthropoda; class Insecta; order Diptera; family Syrphidae; genus Melanostoma; species Melanostoma mellinum. Next base: position 71,000,470 of record OU612058.1, on the reverse strand, counting down.
CAACTAGTTTTTGAATGGCTGCAAAATTCGTTGGTTTGAGTATTTATAGGGAAACTCTAACCTATCATTCCCACGTTATATGCAGTCATGCTGGTCGTTGCGCCACAGGCACGCATGTATATGTGGTAATCACCTTTTTTTGTTTTGACCAAGCCCTAAAAGCAAACTCCGAGATTCTTTACTACGTGTACTGTGCCAAGTTCCAATAGCTCACCCCAGTCTCTTTCCCTGAGAACCATACTTTATAGAAAAACAAAGTGATGCCTTGAGCGCAAACGAAGACAAAGCGGCATTCAATCCAATTCAGCGATGTGTCACCCACAAGCTTGGCGATGCCAGCCAAAAATGAACAGAACACTCTTCCAACACAGCACGTTTTTGTAGATATACGTAGGTATATTTAGTCGGATTGGTGTGTTTGGTTGAATTTTTCGTATTCAAAATAGTCTCTCACCGGCATCGACACCACCCCATACCCCCCACCCGCCCACTTCTCTTACTTCTTCCCTTAACACACAGTTTTGTGTATGCATGTTGTTTGCCCGGATTTACATAGATTCAGCCGGAAGCAGTTGTTTCTTAAGCCTTTGTCTGGCAATTGATCGGAAACCATGCTAATTCCGATTGAACATGGTTAAATGCCTCGGAAGTGCGTTTTCAGATACAGGGAGTGTGGAGGGTTAAGTGTATAGTAGGTAGGTACACCAAATGGGCCATCTCTTGTAGCCATTGGCATTGGCAGAGTGGGCAGAGTAGTTGCCGATGAGGCTGAGGTTTGAAACAAAACGATTTTGTATTGCTGTGTAATTAGCATTGTAGATGACATTGACTAAAGACCAAAAGCGAATGCGAGGGCGTAGGCGATAAGAATGGCACGGCATAGCAAGAAGGATTAGTGAAATCATTGTTAAGCACATCAAACAATGGCTATGCGCCATTGGAAGGGGTTAAGATAACAATTTATTAAGCTAATTGTGTATTTGAAAAGTGCTCAAATGGGATTTGGGACGAATGCCTGTGAGTCCAATGATAACATTACTTTCACAAGAAACAAAATAGAAAAAAAACATTTGTTTATTGTAATCAATGATTTAATTGCTTTCGGAAGCATGTTACAACAACTTTGTTTTGAATGAGATGTAACTATATTTGATCCTGCCGAGAGGAGTTCTGTTAATCCATTTTCTTCGGGGCAACAGATCTATGTGCTGGTGGAAAAGAGTCATTTGTATAGAAAAACCAAGATTTCGTTAAGTCTTTGTGATTTATCAACGTTTTAGAGAAAAATTAGGAATCTACAGAGACTAATTCTTTGGTAACTGTCGGACAGTAAATTTACCCAATTTGTGTTCCTTATTTACTTAAGGACATTCAATACAAGATATATTGGAAGAAAAAAATGACTGCCACCCGCCCACCTCGCAAACGGATACTCGTAAAGAAAGCATAAGTTTTATACCGATGAATGATTGGCTGGCTAATCAAGCTGTAAAAAAGACTTTTACTAGCAGTTTGGCGTGGGTTAGCTAGGAATGAAGACTTAAATTAGAACGGTGGTCCACTTTCGAAATTACTGGACCGATTTCAAAAATTCTTTCACTTTTAGAATGCTACTTTATATCCGAGTAGTTGTGACATAACGGATAATGAAATGGCGGACAAGCTGGCCAAAATCGGGTCAGCACTGGAAATCGGCGAAACGAACACCTCAGTTTTACAGCAACTTTAGCCATGAAAAAACAGATTCTAACAAAACTTTCTTAAAACCGCCAATTACAGGTGGTCATCTTTAGAAATATACCTGTTTTCCAGAGACCTGTAACACGATATTTCCAAGAAAAAAACAGAATTTCGGCTTCAGCCAAGCCGCCCTCAACTCTCTCTGTTGATAGGCATTCTCACGGGTCACAACTTATTGGGTACCCATATGATGAAAATGGGCATTACCACAACCGAATTTAGTAGAAGACGTCAGGACAAAGAGGCAGAAGAGGGTTCATTCCACTTTCTCTGTGAGTGCCCGAGAAAAGCGCACACTAGGGAAAAAGCCCTCGGAGACTACTTCTTGGGTGGCATTCCTATTTCAGGGAGGTACAAATGGTTCGGGTAGCTTTTTTTACAATTCACGTGCACTTCAAGGAGTTGTGAAAACCCTAATAATATTAGAGAACACAGTGTACGTGCTAGGAAATAAGGATGGAATTCAAAAGGAGTTACCGAAGCACATTGCTCTAGAATTTCTAAGTATTGTAATGCGTGGGCAAAAGTGAGTTCGGTAAAGCATTTCACATCCTGGGTAAGCAAGTAAAATACACTTTTACACCGATGGTTCAAAAATCAGTGAAGGTGTGGGAAATGGAATCTACTCAGAAAATCTGAATCTCAGTCTTTTCATCCGCCTACCCGATCTTTGTAGTTCTGGCGATTAAGGAGGTGCTGTCTTGGCTCAAAGAAAACGTCATATCCTCCACGGATATTCGGATCTTCTCAGACAGCCAAGCTGCCCTTAAATCTCTTGCCTCTGTCTCTACAAAATCCATCACGGTCCAAAATTGTCAGATGTATCTGAGGGAGATGTCAAATCAGTTTAACATTCACCTTTCATTGCTGCCAGAGCACAGGGACATACCAGGCAACTGCTTGGCAGACGAACTAGCCAAAAAGGGCACGACCACTTTCCTACGCTCAGAATGGAACAACATAGGTGCACCTATCGCTGCAAGTAAACTCCTACTTAGACAAGACGCTTCGAGGATAACCAACAATAGATGGACTGAGAGGCCGTGTGTAGACTCAAAACGCTCAAAGAGTTTGTTAGCCCTGAAGCACCTGTATCTAGATAGGTTCTACCATAGGTGTTCTTACGGGACACTGTCTGATAGGGAGACACCCCAAAAGACTTGGTGTGATTTCCAATGATTTCTGCAGAAGCTTCATGGATGAGGAGGAGGAAGAAACCGTTCAACACCTTCTTTGCTCATGCCCTGCACTACTTCATAGGAGGAAAACTCATGTCGGTGAATTCTTCTTCGATGATACTAGCGACATAGCTTACATAGATCCTAAAAGTCTTTCGAAATACATTAAAAGTTCCGCATGGTTCGACTAGCGGGTGATTAACCGGCTAGTCCTGTAATGGAAGATTAATAAGTAATCAACTCGTTAATCTTACATCGGGTTTCTGAGATCAGTAGCTGACTAACTTGCTGATCTCTGTGGTAACACAATAGGCCCTTGCGGCCTAGGTGTGTCAGGCAGTGTACTCATTGGCTGACAGCCACTTCCACCTAACCTAACGCAAAACTTTGTAAAAAAAAATATTTTCGTTTTTAAAAGCCATTTACTAAGTAAACTTAAACTAAAATTTTTATTAAAGAACAAAGCATTAAATTTTATAAAAATAGTATAGTATGTGGTAGTAAATGGTTTAGTTGATAATTTTTGAAAAATTCAGTAAATTTTTTTATAAAACAACGCGTCCCGCCTGCCCCATGCAGAATATTGAGACCCCCATTCCTATTAAATTTTTTTCTTGTCTTGACTCAACCTATCTGTCCTGAGCCTTTGGCAAATCGTATGTAAAACACCCTACATAAGTAAAAGAAAATTCTAAAAGTTAATAATCCTAACTTCCTAACTAATATTAATGTGAAAGTAAATCTGTTTGTCCAGCTTTCTATGTTATCGTCTCCCGCCCGAACTACCGAACTGATTTAAATGAAATTTTGTACAAAGATAGCCTAGAAGCAGAAAAAGGACATAGGCTATAGATTTTATCCCTATATTCCCACGGGAACGGGAACGTATACGGGAACTTAGAAACTACAGCACCGATTTTAAAAATACGTCCACCGTTAGATAGCTACACTATTCACGAGTAGCATAAACATTAACTTATTCCATTATTCGAACGAGAACGGGAGTCCTTACTAATTTAACAAGTACGAAAGTAGCTCTGCCTGTTCGTTTTTTTTTTTTTTTTTGTTACCATCTCCCGCCCAAGCTACAGAACCGATTTAAATGAAATTTTATACAGAGATGATCAAGAACCTGAAGAAGGACATAGGCTACCCTGTATAGTCCGGCAAATCGTGTATTATCCTTTGGGGTGTGATTCTTGGTCATATTCTAAGAAAAAAATTGTTCTACAGTAAAGTTCGTTTCTCAACTTTGACATCACTTTTTGACAGTTTTAGGCTAACTTTCGTGTACCCTGACTTGTGTTAAATTCGATATCTCAGAAAATGCCTGATAAACATAAAGTTTCTTTATTTTTTACAGATGAACAAAACAATAATAAAAAAAAAAAAAAACTTACAAATAAGTGCACTCATAAATTTTATGATACTTGGAACTAAAACAGGTAAAAAATCTAATTTTAGGTTTTTTACGGTTTTTTTTGCAACAAATTGCAAAGGGAGCAGTTTAAAAAGAACTTTTAGTAGTCTTATGTATTTTATACAAATACAATTATAACAAGTGCTCAAAGTGCCCTCCTTCGTTTTGAATACATGCCAGAGCCCGTTTTTGGATTTTATCGTGGATGTTTGCTCTCGATAACTCTTGTCTTACTTGTAGTCATCCTTCGGAAGTACTAATTGAGTTGAGGTTGTTATTTCAGATGAGTAAACAATTTCATTCATTCGTCCCCACACAAAAAAAAATCCAAATTCAGTGAGATCGGGAGATCGTGCAGGCCAGTGAATTGGTCCATTTCTGCAAATGAAAGAAATGTCCATCTTAATCTTCAAATAAATATTGGCTAACGGAAATGGCTGTGCGAAAGGTCGATTTCGGTGCTGACTAATCAGATAAAGTTAACAGTATAATCTAATAAATTATGTCAGACCTAGTGTTGAATGTTGTCGATTTCCAAAGTAGATAATATTAGGGAGACTGGGCATGTCACATCACTCCTCATACAGTTCCCTAATTCCTTATAGGAGTATCAGGAGTGGCTCGCTTTCCTCAGAAACCAGTACTAGATATTAGTATAAATAAGGGTCAGACTCTGTAAGTTGCAGGTGTTCGTTTGGAAAAAAATGCCATGGTCACACTATGTGGCACGGTCACGGATATCAATACCGCAAAAACCTTTTTATTTCGCAAAAGATGGAAAAAGTAAGAACGTCGTGTGCAAACATGCACTTAAATAGAATAATATAAAAATAGGTTACTTTAATGCACATTTGCAAAATAAGTAGCCTAAAAAATTAAACCTGCTGCCGAACCGGAATTCACTATTACAAGAGAACATGCGTGAAGAAGATATAACATCAGCAGAAGCGTCAACATCCAACTGTCGAGAAAGCTATAACGTCTACCGATATGACACAATAGTCACATTGCCTATCAAAGAAATATTGACATGTATACAATATCCGACTTATTTTTGAAAAGAATGTAATAATCTCGAAACGCAACTAAAAGTAATTTAAAAATACTAGTACCTAAGCTTATTCTTATTCTGTAACATTATCTTACTGCTATAACTAAAGAAAAACCTGTCAGGAAAGTTCGAACTTTCATATCACCTACGTCTGGGCTATTGCCTCGTTCAAAAACAGTACAGAAGAAATTGAATTCTTAGTACAATATCTTATCTGATGTGCATAAGCGCCTTCGGAGTTTCTTTCATGAAAATTCACATTCCAGCTAGAGACACTACTTCTTCACCATCCAGTACGAACGTGTGAAGTTATGTATCGACCATTTTTCATTTACGAAGGTACTAACGACACTGAAGAAAAATATTCTATTATTTGTCAAATATAAGTGTACACTTTATCTTGAGTCTTTGATAAAATAAAACGAAAGTAAATAAAAAAAAAATCATAAACAGACATCGTCCAGATTGGATGCCCAAGATAACGTGACAACGACTCTTGACGAAAACTTCTAAAGTAGTAGGACACATTTACTATAATTTGAAAGACGAAAAATAAAATGGAAAATATTTATTCGGAAAGCCATTCTAGAGAAACAAAGAGACAAGAACAATTCCCATAAAAGTAGCATTTAATAAATCAACATTTCTTCTGATTCATTTCATCCATGACATCTTAAATAGGCGTTATGTGACATTTTGTTTTGTCAAGTGCTACAACAAGGACATTGCTTTTTATTCCTTGAGAAATGAAATAGGTATACAGTGTCTTTCCTGTCCCTTAAGGCAAGACACAAGATGAAGCCTTATAAATAAAAATACAGCAAAAAAAAAAGAATACAACAAAACAACAGCATCAGCAAGGCAGAAAACAAGAGAAGTAATTTTCCAAAGTTTATCTCAAAATCTGTTGTGGGTGCGCGCGTTTGTGTGTTTTGTCTGAAATGTCTATAAGTTTTCATAAAAAATAAATAGAAATTAATGAGATATAAAACAGAAATTGGTATGATGTGTTTTAATAGTAAATAGAAATCGATCAAAGTCAATCGCATTAACAACAGCGAAGTGCATTGGAAATTGTTATTAATTTTATACTATCACTGTAAACTGTAAAAATTAATGAAAATCAAAGAAAAACAGAGAAACAGGAAAGAGAGTATGTAAACAGATAATTTGAAGCACATATTTTGTAAATAAATATAAAGTTTTACTTATCACCACTCACTAATGGCAGGTATTGATAGCATTTCATGTATACCTACCTACCTCTTTGCAGTTTTAATCTTCTTTCAACTAAATCTAGGCAAATTAATGGCTAAAATAGAAGACAAAATGTTTAAATGTGTTGAGACCTATGACTAGGTAGGTCGCTATTTGAACTTCAATGAAAAATAAAAACATAAGTATAAAGAATTAAATTGATTTGAGTTTTCTTCGTCAACATTTTTCTGATGTGGTAAGTTGCTGCTCTTCTACATCTATACAAACGAAAAATGAGTCGCAAAGGGTGTTGCTAAGCGCAAGACTCGAAAAAGGCAATTCTGTCTTTTATTATATGGAATAAGATCAAGGTTTGTATGAAATTGATTTTTTGGAAGATTCTTCAAAAAGTGAAATTATTTGACGGTATTATTAGATATTTAGATATTTATATATTTTAGATATTTTATTCGTTCATTGACTGCTTACACACATTAAGAAAAAAAATCTTATAAACTGGCGGCAAGCTTGAAATATACAAAAGTTAATTATGTAAATAAAACTAGGTTGAAACAAAAAAATACATAATTCGATTACAAATTTAATTTAAATTAGATTTAAATTTTAATTAGTTTTTAGTTAATTTTAATTTTTTAATTAATTTTTAATTTTAATGAAGAGTTTGAATAGAGAGAGAGAGAGAGAAAGAAAGAGAAAGAAAAATAGAGAGAGAGAGAAATAGTTAGCCAGGATGAGGTTGGTAGTGTTTGAAGAGTTACATTACGGAAAAGAACTATGTCACGTAAACTTCTTATTTGTGTCGGTGAGGAATTCCACAGGCGTATAGCATTGGCGAAAAATTGCCGTTCTGACGTCAAGCATAAAAAAAACGAGGAAGTATAATTTGTTCCTATATCTGTTAGATGAGGATCTGTGTATTTTTTCAAAGAGGTAGCAAAGCTGACGTGTAATAATTACATTAAAAAGCAAAATTATTTGTTTTGTATCGCTATAAATTGTCAAAGGACAAATTACATACACTTTTTGAGAAGAGAAATATATGATCATATCTTTTTAAGCAGTATACATAAAGTGCAACATTATTATAAACGACGTTTAATTTACGTTTGCATGCCATCATCACAGTTGGCAAATATCTCACAACCATAGGTAAGTACCGGAAAAATAAGCGTTTTAGCTAGCATAAGTCGAGTTCTAAGGGGCGTGAAATATTGTAATGAATGAAGTTGACGGAGAATTCCGTATGCTTTACCAACAACTTGATTAATGTGGGTATTCCAGCTAAGATTCCTATTTAAAGTAATTCCCAGATTTTTTGCAGTTTGAACATATTCAATAGCAGAGTCATTCAGTAACAATGTGGGAAAATATGAGAGGTCAAGTGTTTTTTTACTAATAACTATACATTTAGACTTGATTGGGTTTAAAAACAAACTGTTTTTGGATGACCAGGTAAAAATATTTTGTAAGTCAATGTTAATAGAAGCTGCACAGTCTTCGATCATACCCAGGGGACAACTTTTGTATAGCTGAACATCATCAGCGTACATATGAACAGATGACGTCGTGATTTGATTGGGAAGTTCATAAATATAGAGCGAGAAAAGAAGAGGTCCATGGATGGAGCCTTGTGGTGTTGTGGTACACCTCGATTCGTGGATGGAAAGCTGGAATATTTATTCGTTGCAAAAACAGTCTGTTTTCTACTACTTAAGTATGATTGTAGAAGGTCGGTGCAAAAGTTAGGGAACTTGTGATGTTGTGGATACCTGAAAGGGTACCTGAAAGAATTAACAAAAAACAAATAAACACTAAACGTAAATGAAAGATGTATGACGTTATGTTTACCGAAGAAAGAAAACAAACTCCTGCGATGGAGATGGAAGGGGTGATATAATTTTGGAGGTTGTTGCACTTAGGTAGAATCCTAGCCTGAAATAAAGAGGAAAAGAAGTAAATTTAATGAAAAATAAAGGGGTTAATCATAGTAAATAAATTAGAAACTTAAATTGAAAACTCATGTGGGTTGCAAGATGATGACAGCCATATGCCATATGAAATATTTTTTTTTGGTAGTGGAACGTCAGAACATAGAATTAGACGTCACAACATCGCATTCTGCTTGACGTAATAGGTACCATCTAGGGGAAAGTAAAGAAATAAAAACAAAATAATAGACAAAGAGGAAAGGGAAACCAAAACAAAATTCAAAAGATTTTTTTTCAAATACCACTGACTTACTAGTGTGTGGACGGATTAGGGATCGCCTGTTCCGAAAGATGTGGGAGGAAGAATGGGATGATGGTGTGATTCCTGATCATGACCATGACCGTAAGCTCAACAGTACCACAACAGTTTGATCTAGTTGTGTCTTAGAATCGAGTGAGTAACGATCCAATACTCTACTCCGCGTAAACTACAGCCCGAGCATTAAGTCGTGTAGTATTTAGTATAGTACCTATAAGATACAATGAGACAGTATTAAACCTAAGTAAAATTGAAGACTTATTTTTTTTTGTTTAAAAGTTCAATAATAAATCATATCTATTTGTACTAGATTAAAGGTAATTTGAGAAATAATTAGATGGTTTACTTGGTGAAATTCTAAAGTTGTAGTGTGTCATAGATTTGTATAGTCCGGGAAAAATCTAATTCGTGCAAGGTGGACTTTTAATGTCCAAAAGAAAGATTTTAGCTGCAGCAGCACAACATAGTGGTGAGTGTATAGTGTAGTAAGAAACATATAAGAAAATAAAGTGAAAATTATAAATCAGAGTCAAGTATGTAATGAGAAGTCTGAATTCTATACTAGGATATCCAGACCTCACCCGGATCGGGTGTACTGACACCTTAAGGAACCTCACGGCCAAACAGGGCAACAGTTCACTGGGGCAAACTATTCGAACCCGGTCAACTGAGGGATGTTCAGAACTGGCATAACTCGCTCCAGAGCCCAAGAAATAACTTACCATAACAAGACAAAAAAATAAGGTCGCAGTGAGTCTGGGTATCCCCAAAAAAAAATAAAGAGAATTTTTTTTTGTATGTTGTACGTACTATTAAAATCCGTGCTAGTGCATACGTATAAGCTAAGCAATCGAAATCGCTACTTACATATATACATATGTACTTCCCCTAAGTTCTCGGAAGAGAGAACGCAGCTGGAGGAGGAAAAATTCGTCAATTTTTTATTTATCTACCCTTTGATAGTACAGATACTATTAAGGTTGAGATACGTGAAGCTGAATAGACCAGAACATGTTTTTTTTTATCTAAAAGTGCTACATTTCGTTTAATTAATTATTAATTTAAATAATTTCCTTTATTGTATTTGTAAGTGATAGTTGATTTTTTTTTTTCTTTTTTTTTGTTCCGCGTTAAGTGTTGAGTGGGGCTGGTACATGTTAAGCCCCCATTAACCAGGAACGTACCTATAACTTAGAGCTGGTTAGGTAGGATCCTTGAGTTTTTTTTTGCGAATAGGGGTATAAAACAAGATACCCGACTAGAAAAAAAAGGAAGAAAAATTTGCAAATTCTTGGTTTTGAAACTTCATTTTGGTTTTTTTGTTTGTTTGATGATAATTTTATAATTCTCTAGTTACTATAACTTAATTAATAGAGTAAAATTACCTGGATGTAGCCACCTAGAAAAAAAAAACAGGAAAACAAAGAAAGAAACCTAGTTGAATAAATTATTATAGTTCATTAAATGAGATAACTTTGATTTTTTTTGGTGCATGATTTGTACCATGTACGATAAATAAATTTTGATATTTCAGGGGTGTGGAAGGTGAGTAGGTCGCTTTGGTGAAAATGGTGTGACTGATGGATGAAATCCATCGACAAGGGGAAGTTTTATCGAGGCCATAAAATTTCAGGTTGGGTGGGTACAGGCCTAGCTGCGTTCCATCTGCAGCTCTCTAAGTATGGTGAACGTCAGTCCGATATTTCCTTTTGTGTTTTTCCATTTGGCCTGATTTTTTTGTTGCTGGTGAGGTCGTTTCTTGAGGGCAAGATCCCCCCCATTCCGACGAGTTAAGCCGCGCTTAGCAAGCAGGCCAGTCCTCAAGAGCGATACATTCCCTTACCTTTCAATCACACATCCGTTTCCTTACCTAATCCTTCTTTTTCCGGTTACCTCGACATCTCCTACTTACCCTCTCCACTCCTACTAGCTGGCAACAGTGTATCGTGAGCAATTTTTCACAAGATAGAATGGTTTATTGTGTCGAATGCATTGGAGAAGTCGAGCAGCACGAGGAATGTGACGTGATCTTTATCAAGAGCCTGCCTTATATCTTCTACGACATTTGTAAGAGCTGTAAGGCAGCTGTGTTTAGGTCGAAAGCCCGACTGAACAGGCGAAAGGATGTGTTGTGTATGCAAAATTGCAGATGGGAGCTTATTTGTTTTTGCATAAATCAAATGCTTTCGATAAGAACGACAACACAGAAATGGTCCTGAAATCATTACCAACGCTACTCTTAGGAATATAGATTACTTTTGATAACTTCCTTGGCTAGGATATATTCTAGTCGTAAGCACTGTATTGAATATATGAGTGATGAATGGTAAAATTATTGGGAGTATTGCTAAGGAAAACAGGGTGAACTTTATCAATTCCTATTGCATTAGATTTGATCGATATGATACTCTCTACAACATCGGTATCGTATAGCCTTGTGAAATGAAAGAGTTCATCATGTTCAATGACAGATTCGACATGTGGTACGGGATCATCCGGCAAACTTGGAAATGGCAGGTCTACAAGGCTTTGGTTAAGTTGATTAACATCGGTATTTATCTTAACGTTGTTTTCACTTCCAACTAAAATCTCTCGTAAGTTCTTAAAATTAAATAAAATAAAATACATGTTTTTTCGTAAAATTTTGCGTTCTTTCCAAATCTGCAATAAACAATTGGGGTTTCCATTTGAAAAATTGGAAAGGTTACGTCCAAGGTCAAATTCAAGGTCACCATCAGATTCCTATCGTCGAAAAATACGTCGGATATAGGGTCTTTGATTTTTTTTTAACGCATATTCTGCCCCAGGGGTTTCTATACTTTTGTCGCACTGTATAATAGGTATAGTGAATCATAATTTTTTATTTCTTTAGTTGAGAATTAAAAATCAAAAATATTTACTACTTAAAGCAAAATCACTAAGTAAATTCGATTTACGTGAACGCACCCATTTTTGGCCATTGCACAGAATCGCAAGTTTGGCAGCACGACCAAGTTTCGGTAAATTAGTATTAAGCCGCTAGCCGCCGTTGTTGTTATTCGTTTTCATTTCAATTAACTTCTTCATGAGGTTTTGTGATTTGTGTTCGGCTTGGGTTGTTTGTATTTCATTGCTAATTGTCTCCAAATTTTAGTAAAAATAGATAGGTATGATTAAATTAATTTGCAAATTGTTTGAAACAAATAATGTATGTATAATTCACATAAAATAGGTGGCTAGTCAGTAGTCAAACAACAAAAGGAAGACCCAAGAAACGAAAATGTTCAAGAAAAAGTTAAAGAATAGTATTGTGAAACCGACAGGAAAAGAACGATGACGAGTGAGAGTGAGTCTTTCCACAAACATTCATAATTACATAAATAATTGTAAAACAAATAATGTTATTTTTCAATAGTGTACGTTCATGCTCAAATAGCGAACCTAAAGAAAAGAGGAAAAAATATTTTATAAAATATAGACCAGAATGGAAAACTAAATACGATTGGTTGGATAAAGACATCATAAGGAATTTCAAGCAATGCGTTCTTTGTAATGTTAAAATATCAGGGGAGAAAATGCACATCGAAAGACATGCATCAAGTAAAATGCACATGAGAGCATTAACAGCAGCTGAAAAGTCGGTAAAGATAGATTCTGTCCTAAAAAAATCAAACAGCAACTCTGTTCATAAAGCTAAAAAGTTCGAAGTGGCTATATGTTTGTTTGTCGCCGAACACCACTTGCCATTTGCGATTTTAGATCATTTAAATTTATTATTAAAAATTAACATAAATGATTCGGGGGTTATTAAAAAATGTTAGTTAACCGTCAAAAAGGCCAAAAAGTAATCAAAAATCTTACAGCACCAGAAAATAGTAGGATCATTTCCGAAATAACAAATAAACAATATTATTCTTTAGTTATTGACGAGAGCACAGACAATACAGTGCGTAAAAATTTAGCCATGGTTAACAGAGTTTTTGATCTAAGATGTAAGGATTTATTTTTGTGTTTAGTTGAGATAGAAAATGGAACAGCCGAGGGAATTTTCAGAACTATTTCGAAACTCTTTGGTGACAAAAATATTCCTTTCGAAAACTTGATAGGTTTCACAGCAGACAATTGTTCTGTGATGATGGGTGAAATTGTTCCAAATCTTATTACGAATGGCTGCGTATGTCATAATTTGAACTTAGCTTCAAAAGTGGGAGCAGCAGAATTTCCACATGCGATCGACAAACTTATACGGGATATAAACCAACATTTTTGCAATAGTGCTTCAAGAAGGCAATTTAAAAAATTCCAGGAATATTTCGGAACAGAACTTTATACAATTTTGAAGCATACTACAACGCGCTGGCTTTCCCGTCAGGTAAAAAAATTTGAAGCTGAACCATAGACAGTGAGTGGAAGAAAAGTATGAATGAAATTTAGCTTTTTGTACTTTTCTTCCACTCATTCAATCCTTTTTTTAAATTAATGCTGTAATTTTTTTTATGGAAACGAAACAGTCTGCGATTGAACGTATTATTGAGCAATGGGAAGCATTAAAATATTATTTTTGTTTAGGTAACTTCGAGGCTTTTTACGGAAAAGAAAACCTCAATTTCATTTCAAAAAATTTAAATGATGATCTCGTCAAACTAATTAATTAATGACATTAATATTGAAATGAAATCCTAAGAAGCAAGGCTACATGTTTTACTGCCAAAAATCAAATTTTTGTTCAAAAGTTTTTGTAGAAACTTTATGTATAAAGAAGCATTTGATGAAAAAGAAATCAAATATATTAATTTAAAAGAAAATCACATTCCATTAAAAAATGTTTACTGTGGTACTGATGCTGAACTTTTTTATATATCAAAAGAAATAAATGATGAAAATATCTTAGATCTTAAGTCAAAAGTACAAGAATTTTATGTTTTTCTAGAAGATTTAAGAAAAAGGATTGATTTTGATAATGATTTTCTTGAGTCCTTAAAATATTTTTCGCCAAATTCAGTTGTCTCTGGTGAATTTCCTTCAATAGTTTCATTTATTTTAAGTTATTTTCCAAATGAAAAAAACACATAGAAGCAAAAAATAATGCATTCAGAGCATTAGCTAATTTTGAGGAGTTAAAAAATACCAAAACTATAACATATCGGAATTCTGGGCTGAAGTTAGCCAGATTAAAAACCAATGCAATAAATATTTGTTTAAAAACATATGCAGAATTGCTCAAGGGGTGTTATCAATTCCACATTCATCAGTAAATGTTGAAAGAAAATTTTCATTTCAAAATATTATAAAAACAAAATGTAGAAATCGTTTACAAGTTGAAACATTGTAACGAAGTTACAAATACACTCCCTACCTCCAGCCAATATACCATTATTTTCATATGATATTTTTCATTCACGCCATAGAGCTCACACTCACTTATTGCAGAAAACTTTATAAGGCACCCAGGAAAAATACGAGAAGACAGAAGCCAGCCGTGTTGAAAAGTACCAATCTCGTGTACAGGCTACTTCCACTAGAGGAAAACCAGGGGTACGTAGTGTATCCAGAGATTCCCAATTTTACGCAAGGTCTCCTTGGAGTTCCTAGCATAAATCCCCCACTAGCCTCTTAAGGACTTTTGGGTTTTATTTTGCCGGCTATTAAGCCGTTGATGCCAGTGTTTGACTGTTGATGCCAGGATCTGCCTGTTGATGCCAGTATCTTTACTTTACTGTTGATGCCAGGATCTGCTAGTTGATGCCAGTGTTTGACTGTTGATGCCAGTATCTTTACTGTTGATGCCAGGATCTGCCTGTTTATGCCAGTGTTTGACTGTTGATGCCAGTATCTTTACTGTTGATGCCAGGATCTGCCTGTTGATGCCAGTGTTTGACTGTTGATGCCAGTATCTTTACTGTTGATGCCAGGATCTGCCTGTTGATGCCAGTGTTTGACTGTTGATGCCAGTATTTTTACTGTTGATGCCAGGATCTGCCTGTTGATGCCAGTGATTGACTGTTGATGCCAGTATTTGACTGTTGATGCCAGTATTTGACTGTTGATGCCAGGATCTGCCTGTTGATGCCAGGATCTGCCTGTTGATGCCAGTGTTTGACTGTCGATGCCAGTATTTTTACTGTTGATGCCAGGATCTGCCTGTTGATGCCAGTGTTTGACTGTTGATGCCAGTACTTCTACTGTTGATGCCAGGATCTGCCTGTTGATGCCAGTATTTGACTGTTGATTTACCAGCGATTAAGAACCCGTACTCGATGACCACTTTACCAGCATAGGAGTAAGGATCTACCAGCATTGGAACCATCGATCACCAGAATTAGCGATAAGAATTAAGAATTAATAAACATTATATTAGCTTTAAGACAAATAAAAGGATTGGACCTTCTTTATAACCGAAGTCTTACGTGTTTTCTTTGGTCAACCCTGGACCCGACGAGCATACCCCAGCTCTAAAGAAAAAAGCACATCACAACATGCTCGGCTCTTATTGAAAACAACCAAAATTTAATAAAAGATTATTCTTGCCACAGTTTTAATATAGACACTAATTTACTCTCAAGAAATGTGCAAAATATTCCTCTTGAGCCAGAAGAACTTTTGGAATAAAAAAAAATATACATTTATTCGTACTGATAAGTTATTAATTATAACAATCTTTGATTGAAATCTTTCTATTTATTTATTAAGTAGATATAAAAAGTTTAGTTTTTTATTTTTGAACTACTGTTCAATAAAATTTGAAAAATTTTAAAAAGTAGGTACAATTCGATACACTTTTGTTTTTGCTTTCGATACAATGCTGAACTACGATTTTTCATCCCTGTGGAATATTGGAAATAGTGCATTCAGCGCACTTGATTTCGAGTAGGTTATCACGAAACCCATTGACTAAAAAGATTTCATTTTGTATGGCAAACCACTTGGTTATCATGTTGGTTTGGGATTGTTTTGAGTTAAACAAGTTTAATTCTGTGGTGCAGATATAGCATTAGGTTGTCAAGGTTTAAGGAGAAGTTTTTGCAGCTTGTTTTTCTGCATATGTGCATTTGTTGGCATTTTTGTGTTGAAATTTTAGCGCCAGAGTTTTCAGACCAATCAATCAATTTGTCTAGGATTCTTATCAAAGCTGTCTGAATTGCGTTGGTGTTAGTATTTTAGCTATTATAATTAGATCATCCGCGTATATTCCATGATCAAAGATTTTTTCACTATTGACAAGGTTACTGACGTTATTAAAGGCAATTATAATAGTATAACGGATAGGGGGGATCCTTGAGGGATCAAGATCCTAGAGTGTTGATGTTGATTACTCATTGTTGACCTTGGTTCTGAATTTTTGGTGCGTTAGAAAGCTTTTGAGGAAGTTGATGATCTTCGGCCCAAGCTTCCATTTTATTAATTGTTGTAGTATGGTGTGCGCACCAATTCCTTCGAATGCTTTTTCAAAGTCTATATAGATGATACTGCAATGATTGCGAGGTGACAGTATATTGGATATCGGTGTAATCAACGTGAAGTAAGGTATCCATTGTAACTTTGTTGGATCTGAATGCGACTTGGGATTTACTGCTCAGGTTTTTTTTTTCCGTGTACCACTTCAATCATTTCGATATAATTTGTTCAAGAATTCTACTCAGGCATGGAAGCAAAGACATCGGGCGGTAGCTTTCCAGTTGGTTGTTATTTTTCTGGGGTTTGAGAATCGGAATAACAGTTGCTGTTTTTCAGTGCGGGGGAAGGATATCATTTGAGAAAATGTTGTTGTAAAGTTCACATAACCGATTTTTTGATGTTTTAGGTAGGTGAGAAATCATTGGGCATGATATTCGTTGAGCCTTTCAGTGTCTTGAGTGCGAATTAAAACTCATTTAGGCGTTTAAATTTTAATGGCGGTGCAAGAAGGAACTGGAAGATTTTGTAAGGTGGCAAGGAAGGAGGACATCTTTTGAAATACAAAACCTCATTGTTAGTAAGTAGTACACGCTTCCCGCATCCCCAAAACCATGAAGGAACATGGCGGTCCCCAGGCCAACCTACCATCAACCAAATTGACCATGTTACGATCGACGCAAGGGACTCTTCCAGTGTCATAGATGTCAGAACTTTCCGAGGGGCCAAATTTGAATCGGACCGCTACATTGTTCTAGCCAATGTACGAAGGAACTAACGCTGTGACGAGATATGACGTCGGAAAGCTATACAATCGAAGGAGATTGCCGGTACCTTTTCCAATCGTGTGTCCCTCCAACTATCCTTGAAACTTATGCCACCAGACTTAATAAGTATTGAAGACCAGTGGCAGTAATTCCAACAAGCCATCAGAACGGCTGCCTCTGAGGTTCTAGGTTTCATTCGGCCCCGAAAACAAAACCCATGGTTCGATGAAAAATGCAGGCAGGCAAATGCAGCCAAGCAAAATGAACGAGAAATGTTGATGAAAACGAGAACAAGGGCTGCTTTCGACCAGTATAATTTAGATTTAGATTTGAAGGACACCGAATTCTCAAAAAGAACGGGTACCATCATGAGAAGCGCTTCTTTTGGGCAAATTGAAAGATGCAATGAAAGGAATGACGTTCGGAAGTTTTATCAAAAGGTAAAAAGATTTTGTCGATGTAAGAAGTGTCAAAAGTCGTTGCCCACCAAGCGCCTTTTTTGAACAATCGATCAGTGTCTCATTTTGGTTGACAGCTGAAAAAAATACATTTAAGAGTACTTTAAACTCTTGCTAATAACTTTGGTCATTATCATCTTAAATAAAGCGTCCTACCTCGATAGCAGAACACATCAGTCTGTGTAAAACTGGGGTATTTGGTGGCGATTGGTATATTTAGTTTTGCCTCGTGCCCACTCACACCGTAGAATGAGCCTCCTCAGACTATTCAACAGAACTGAGGCTTATGTAACGATGGCCACTAACGTTCAAAATCGATTCAACAAAGCATAACAACAATAATTTTAGAAACAAAAAACTTTCAAAAATGCTCCTTATGCGCACAATTTGTAATACACTTTTACAACATCCATTTACGAGCCCATAAATCATAGCAAGTCTTCATAAATCATCTTAAACACACCATCCACAGCTACCACCTCATATGTTACCATGCTAACTCTTAAAATAAGGAACAAAAATCTACTCGTTGGATGCAACAAAATAAGGATTAAGGACAACTTGGACTCAATACGGAGTCAATTTTCAATTTACATTGCCATAAGCCAACAAAGTCGATGGATATTGAAAAAGGCTTTCATGGTTAAATCCGCATCCAATTCAAAATCTGGTTTAGCTTTTCTTCCCTCCCACCCGAATGTGTTTGTGTATGTGCATGAAGCTGCACATTAAATTGGGCGACACTATAGCAACATATACATCGGTTCTTATTCTTAGTCCCTACTTTCTGTCATAGACGAGAGACCCTTTGCAGTCAGCTAGCACTAGAATCATTGTATTGCAAAAAGCCAATGTAATTTTATTTTTAAGAGATATGCTGTACGACACGAAGACACACGAAGAGGCAAACGTAATCCTAGATGTACAGGATGTAGTCACATTTATTCACTTCGCGACGTTTTATCTGTTCCAGTGCTCCAAGTGTTAGGTACAGGGTGGAAGGTGAAATTTGGTAAGACAATCAAAGAAGGGAGACAACGACGAGAAAGACATAACTCCAGACTTGGATTCAGCTTTGGTGCATTAGTTGAGAAGGATATCCTTTTGTTGTAGATGTTATGTTAAAACATCCTTCTGCATTCTTTGCCGCTGCCGCTGCCGCTCACCATCGATTTTGGATGGCAAATTGAATGCAGATAAGGATTTTCCTCCTTCTTTTTTATTCTCTTATTTCTTATTTGTCATTCCTCAAAATCAAAGTACTTTGTGAATACCCAATGAAGGAGAAAAAGACGATATGAAATAACTATCCTTTTCAAGAATTGAAGCAAAACAAAAACGAAAACGTTCCTCTTTTGAGAGATGTCATGCTAGAGATTGTGTGCTCCTTGATGTGTTTTTGTTTTTTTTTTCCCCCTTTTTTGCGAATTTCATTACTTTTTGTGTTTTAGTGAGAGGGAGCGCTAGGTCTGAAGAAAGATTTACCATTTTTTGACGTTGGGAGAGCATTTGATCCTTTAAACACGGTCTTTTTTTTGGCCAATTACTTTTTTTGTGCCAATGCCCTAGCGATGTAGGATTTGAATGTTTGCACTTTGATACTCGATCGAGCAGATTTTATTTGCACGATATGGTTTCTCAGAAGGCTCGATTTGGCACGACGACATGTGCACCAGAAAGAATTTCAATGGTTTGTTTTCAAGGTTTTTCTTTGTTTTTTGTCTGCTCAATGGTATAACGAAATTCACCGAAGCAGGCTGGAGCCTGGAAGAACATGAAAGTAGCATTTGCTTAAAAGATTTTGCTATGAATAATTGAGGATAAAATTCATTCTCGTAATTGGGTTGGGAAAATTTGCAAAACCGTAGAACTTCTTAAATTTGATGAGAGAACTCATGAGGAGAGTTAATTAGAGATTTCATAGTCAGGGTTGCGTAGAGACACTAATTAAGGGAATTTATTAGAAAACAAAGCTTAAAAAGGTTGAAAGGGTTTCCAAAACAAATGCGTTTTTGAAGTTGCTACAGCGACACAAACACAGCAGCAGTTTTTCTATCGCCGCCGCCTCGACTACTACAAATGTATGAAACGCGGTATTGTTCTTATTGCGTCAGTGTCTTATATATGGATATGTGTGTCTGATTCGGCAGCTGAATTAGTCGCCGCAGCAACCACTAAAAAGCGTTGAGTTGAGTAAGCCCCAAAGTACCAAGCAAACAACGCTCAAATTACTTTATAGTCCAAGAATATACTGCGTCGTATGTCTAGTATTGACATCATCATACCTACTCCATTTCTGACAAATGGTCGGATAAGGTCAGTATCGCTCAACTTTGCCGATTTTGATGATTCTCGACCGCTAAATTTGTCAGTACTATTGGCGTAAGGGTTAATAATACGGTACTATGCGACGCTCGCCCAGATTTTGCAGCCTTGCAACTTGTCAACACGTCAATTGTGCTTACTATTTACTATGCCTCTTCGCTATTCCTACTGGATACTGCTCTTCTCCAACCAGAGCTCTACAGGGTATCCCGTAGTTCGTTTTACATAATTTGGGGTGTGATTCTTGCTCATATCTTAAAAAAAAATTGTTCTAAAGTAAAGTCCACTTCCCTACTTTAACATTATTGCTTTTCGACGATTCAATAAAAGACTGACTTTGGTGTACCCTGAACTATGTTGAATTCGATTTCTCTATCAATACTCAAGTTGAGGCCTAATTTTGAGCTTTATTTTTAGTTGAAATACTAATCTTCAAAACTATATATTTAAATTGTGCTGCTATCGACACTTCCTGATAGCATATTGGCTCCACCTGAGCTTGAGTCTACAAATTCTATGATGAAACAGATATTTTTTCGAACTCGCTCGGTTGCGAGGGTCCTCAAAGATCTGAATGTACACAAATCCGCTGGTCCAGATGGTATATCCGCCGTTATTCAGAAGAGGTGTTCTTCTACGATGCAAAAACCACTGCTTAAACTTTCCCATCTTTCCTATTCTGCTGGGATTTTTCCGAGCAGATGGAAAACTGCTTTTGTCCAGTCCGTTCTTAAAAAAGGCGAATCTTC
The DNA here is from genome assembly GCA_914767635.1 of Melanostoma mellinum. NCBI lineage: Eukaryota > Metazoa > Arthropoda > Insecta > Diptera > Syrphidae > Melanostoma > Melanostoma mellinum. Next base: position 70,979,946 of record OU612058.1, on the reverse strand, counting down.
CTCCCCTTCCAATAAACGTCCAATTGCACTTACGACCCTCTTTTTCAAGGTCATGGAAACGTTGATAAACCGTCAACTTATGATTTATCTTAAAGAACGAAAGCTTCTAAATGACCGTTAGTACGACATTCGTAGCAAATGGTCCACTGGGGATTTGATGGCTTATCTCACCGAAAAGTGGAACCAATCTATACATTGTTTTGGAGAAAGTAAGATTGTTGGGCTTGATGTTTCTAAAGAATTTGATAGAGTTTGGCATCAGGTTTTTTTTATCGAAAATGCGTGCTTTTGGAATTGATGAGTCTCTTCTTCGTTGGGTTAGAAACTACCTTTCCGACCGTTCAATACAAGTTGTATTGGATGGCTTCAAGTCTGATACCCACTTCATAAACGCTGATGTGCCCCAGGGCTCCGTTTTGTCTCCGACTCTCTTCCTCATTTTCAATCTCTTGTCTGAAACTTCTAATCCTCTAAACTGTTTTGCTGACGACTCGACCCTCAGCTTTTCATATTCGTTTCCAAATTCACGTCCCTGCTCTTCGGATGTGGAACTTGGAACGGTTGCTCATTGAATTCTGACCTTGACAGCTTTGTTGCATAAGAACCGAGTAGAATTCAATGCTTCGAAAACTCAATGCTGTCTCTTGTCGTTGAAGCTTAACATTCCTCCATTGTCCATTGTCATTATCCATGAATGGTATCTGCATCGAAGAAACCGAAAAGCTGTCAGTACTTGGTATGTGTGTAAACGACGATCTTCGTTGGAATGACCACATATTTGAAGTCGCCAAAAATGCTGCTAAATGATTAGGCTTCTTAAACCGATGCAGGCCTTCTGATCTGGCTACAATTTATAAGGGGTTCATCCGCTCAAAACTGGAGTATAATTCCCATATCTGATCAGGTGCTCCTCAAACCTTTTTGCACCTAATTGATAGAAATTGATACAAAATAGAGCGTTGAGATTAATAGGTGATAGTTCAATCGTAGAATCGATTGATTCTCTCAAACATCGTCGAAACGTTACCTGTCTATCTCTCTTTTATCGCTTTTTCCACAAACAGTGAAGTAGCCAGTTGCATTCCTCCCCTGAAACAATTTAGCCGCAACACCTGATAGGAATGCTCATCAGTTTTACCATGAGCCCAACTTCGGGCATACAGTCAAGTATAGACATTCTTATTTAAGTTGCACCACCCGAATGTGGAATGCTTTACCTGGCTCTGTATTTCCCCTGAACTAAGATTCGCAAGGGTTCAAAAGCAACGTGCATCGATGTCTCCTTTCAAATCCTTTCCTATTTTCCTAAATGCTCACTGTGTTCTCTAACATTATAAGGGTATTCATAACCCCTTGATGTGCGCGTTAATTATAAAAAAACCGCCATCCTTGAAGCGTGACATGCATAAAGAATATGTAAACGATGTGACATCTACTACGGCGAAAGCTACGTAGTAGGTAGACTCAGGGAGAAGATTATCAACCAAAATCGGTTTAATGAGCGTTTTATAACAATCCGCATTAATAGCCGAGTTCACACTGACAATTAGTTGGACAGACTTCGTTTGACAAAGTTGGATGGTCCAATGTAGTTTGCGTTCGCACTTATCAAGCTTGTCGTCCAATTTTATGTCACATACATACAAATTTTCAAAAACATTTGAAAATCACCCAACAAGTTGGTCAAGCGGTCGTCTGAGGGTTCACACTATCAACCACAGGCTGTTCAAGCCAATGTCTGTACAACTAATTGTACAGTGTGAACTCGGCTAATTCTAAAATCAGCACTAGCCGGACCACTACCTTGTATGAATGAGGATAACCTGTTCAGGGCTGTTACGAGGGAAGAACACCAAAAAAAAAAAAGAAGCTGCATGAGAAGCGCTCGTTTGAGGAAATAGAGAGGTGCCATGACAGAAACGAGATTCGGAAGTTTTGCCAAAAGGTAAAAAGAGATCGAACTCAAGCCTGTAAAGACTAGCAGGGAAACTTAGTGATAAAGTAGCAGTCTCTATTGAGGATCTGGAAAGACCACTTCTGCAGACTGCCTAACGGTATGGCGACGATGAAGACACTAATTTCATTCGAATTGGACGTTGATCAAGAATGCCATCCTCACGACCTAGAAGAAGTTAAGCTTTCCATATGCAAACTTAAATTAAATAAGACTGCGGGATGGCTGTGCTGCTGAACTTTTCAAGGCAGCAGGAGATCACTTGGAAAGGAGCAGGACCAGCTGATATGCTTGGTATGGTCGGAAGAAAGAATGCCCCATGAATGGAACCTCAGTATCGTATGCCCGATCTTAGCAAATGAAGACCCTCAATAAAGTGCCTATTAGGAATAAGCCAAGTTAACTTTGCCTTTAAGATCTTGTGTGCTGTAATATGTGAACGTCTGAAACCCCATGGCAATAGCTTGACAGATTCTAATCAATGGGATTTTGGACCAGAAAATTTTACAATACATATACCAAATTTCCACATTACGGCTTATCTTGGAAAGAACCGGGAAATATAATCTCGATACGATCAATTTCAAGTCCGCGTATAACAGTATTTACAGATACAAGTTGTATAGAGCCATGTCCAGTTTCGGCATCCCTGTATAACTCGACTATGCAGGATGACTTTGGAGAGTTCAAGCTGCTCCGTTAAGGTAGATAAAGAACTCATTGAGGCCTTTGATGTCGAAAAAGGCTTTAGGAAAAACTGTCATGCTATTTCTTTAACATCATACTTGAAAAGATTGTGCAAAACTCAAACGTCAAAACCAGCGAAACAATCTTTCAAAAGTCAGTACAATAACTCGGTTATGCAGCCGGTATTGACGTAATGGGAAAAAATCAAACGTGATGTCATAGGTGCTAACGTGGGGAAATCGAAGTAGGTATTGGCTGTAAGCAAAACTCCACAATAGACAGACATAACTTCGATTAGTACAGGACTTCGTCTACCTAGGATCAACTATAGACACGTCAAATAACATCATTGCGGGCCAAACTAAGAGATTGTAATTAGGGTTTCCGGTCTTACTGCTGAGATTTTTAATGCAATAAGAAAACGAGGTTGCTTCCTTCCTGGAAGTGCAATAAACTTTATTTATATCTGAGTGCTCCAGTTGTCCTGATAGTCTTTAAAAACCATCAACAGAAGAACACTCAAATGAAATATGTGCGGGGAATAAAAATAAAAGTATCAATTTATTTTATTTAAAATTTTGGCGCCTTATATAAAGAAGTCTTTCAACCATCTTTGTGAGTCTTATGTAGTAGGTCATCTAATACCTACCCAACGTCTTCTATGTAACAAATAATAAATTATACTCAAAATGTGTGTTCAATTTTATTTCTTCCCTCTCAAGAGCTACGGCATCACTTAAACTTCAAATGGAAAACCAAAAGCAAACTCCCATTAAAAATGTTTTTTTCAAAATCAACTTGGCATACAGCCACTTCACTGTTTAAGATATTGCATCACCCACTTTAGTCAAACAACCATATTTGACAAGATGTCCTTAAAGCAACATCCTTAAGTAGTAAGCAATTAAACGAACTTGCAAAGCAGCCTATTCATGGCCAAGAGCAAAGCTATCACTGTTAAGTCTTCCGACCGTTTTTAGTCTTGTTTATGATTTAAGACTCCCACGGTTGCTAGATGGTATAGGTTGGCCAGCAAAGAGGATCTAGCTTTACTCCGTACAACCAACAAGAAAAAGGAATATACCTACAAACGCACACACATTTTACTATAAGATAACTTTTCACTTTATTTACCTTCATGATGGCACTTAGGAAGCCAGTTGCCAACATATAATAAAGCCATTTTATGATGTGTTTGGACGGTTAAACCAACATAGAAAACGCTTTTGAATTATTTTCATGACCGTGTCGTCGTTGTCGAGCTTGAGTACAACATGACTACATGCGGACTACAAACTATACTGTATCAAGCTGCAGGCTACAAGGTAAATAAATTTGTTTACTTTTCTATGTTTCATATTTTCACGATTCTATCGCCACCATTGCCACCCTGCGCGTACCACCACCGACGACGACAATAGTATGGTTGGTGGTTTCAGCCCATACACTTTTGTTTGAACACCGGAGATAAGAAGTGCTTAAATTGTGTCTCGTAATTTTACCAGGGATTGTATAGCAAACTGGAGGTGCAATGGACAGTATACTTTGCTTAGTCTTATGTGGATAAGTGTTTTATAGGTGATTTTATGCTTAACAAACTTGATAAACATGTTGACGTTTGAGTTTTAAAAAATTAAAAAATCATAAAACCAAATAGCTTATGGGACGACTAGCATACATGAATGTATGTGTGGGACATGATGAGGACAAGGCCGTATCTTAAGGTGTTTTAATGTACAAACAAGAGCTTGGCTTCTTTCTTTTTTGCCTACCTCTCATGCCATCATTCGATTATGATGGTATATGACCTCTTCTTCGAGTGAAGTTTTCGGTTCGGGACTAATTTAGAATATTTGCAGAACTATCTCTCTAACGCAGAATATAGCTACAAATAAAGGGTCCGCCAAATACCTTCTTTTTTCTGAAAATGCTATAAAAACAAATACTGAGTATTTTCTCAGATCTATTTTTTTATTTGAAAGTGCAATCCTTCCGGTTAATAATGAAAAATAATTTCATTCAAATGGCTGCCACAGCTGGCCGTGCAGATGGGTTCTATTTTTAAGCACATTATCGATTGTGTGTAGCTGTATTTCACCAATGGCTTTACGAATATTGTCCTTTAAAGCGTCAATTGTCTCTGGCTTGTCGGCGTAGCACTTATTTTTTACGGCACCCCACAAAAAATAGTCCAACGGTGTCAAATCGCAGCTCCGAGGTGGCCAAACGACATCAGCTCTGCGGGTGATAATGCGATCTTCAAAAACAGGACGCAAAACATCGACTGTATCTTAGGCTATGTGGCACGTAGCGCCGTCCTGTTGAAACCATATGTTGCTGGAATCCTCCTCTTCAATGGCGCGACAACGAACGCTATTGACTGTAACGGTGGCCCAGTTAGCGGAGTGAAAACGAATTGGATGGTCAGTTGGCTCCAACTCCTGAACCAATTGGACTTTGCATGGCGTCATACCAAGGACTTTAATCTTTATGCAAAATTCGTCTCAATGATATCTCCGAAATGTTCAATTGTTGATAACGACGCGACGGTGAATTGATGTTAATGGCGCTTCACGCACACTTTCTGCCACAGCAGCAATATTCTCGGGTGTACGCACTGTTTTTGGATTTTCACGCCTTGGTTTATCGATGAGGATGCCAGTTTCTTTCACTTTTTTCACAAGATAACGAACATACGGAGCTGACGGTGCTTCTCTGCTTCCAAAATCCGTACGCAATTTTCGCACACATTCATCAACATTACTATGATTTTCAAAATAATGTCGCAATATTTCCCATAGCGTTGTGCAAGCGTATACGCAACCATGTTTGTTCAGCGGAAGGATAAAACTAATTACCTGTCAAATCAGAAATAAGCACTAGTTGAAAAAAACATGTAAGATGGCGGGCCCTTTATAAAGTTTGTTATTCCAGTCGTGAGTAGTATGCAGGTTAAGAAAAAATGCCAATAAGTTTCACGAAATTTCGTGAGAACGCTCAGCACTTTGCAAATACTTAAGAATGGTATTGGCAAGTACCATGCCAAAATTACCACTCTGCCACGCATTGTACTGATCTTGGGGCGTCTTGTGTGTCCAAGAATTGAAATGGCGGAATATTAGAAACTGAGAACGTTTTTTGGATGAAAAGACAAAGGTCAACGAGAAGTTCTAGTATAGAACATATCTGGTTAAAATGGAATCAATACCATCCTTGCGGAATGGTATTGAACATTGTCGGTGCAAATGTTTCCGTAATTAGACATGAGCACCAGGAAAAGATGCATTTTGGCTAAATTTACACAATTTGCTTCTCCGAAACAGCTAGACCTAGAAAAATTTTGTCCACTAGTCCAAACATGCCTAGCTCCATTAAAGATGCGAATAGCGTCTGGACCACTTCTCATGAAGAATCAATTAACCTACTACTCGATTTTCACTTTCCGTGTAGCTTGGTAAAAATCGCAGACTAACTTACTTACTTACCTTCTTAGGAGGGCAATACAGTTCGGGGTGAACCTGTGCCTCAACCAACTCCAACATCCTTCTATAACCACCTAAGACGAGGTCTTCCCCTTCCTCGATTTCCTTGCAATGTGCTTTCGAAAACCCGTCGAGCCGTAGAGCTTGGATCTATCCGCTCTACATGACCCAACCATCGTAGCCTCGCGATGCGTACTCTTCTGGCTATGCCCATGTCGCGGTACATACAGCTCGTTGTTGTATCTTCTTCTCCACACATTGGCTTCGCATACGGGACCAAAGATCATTCGGAGAATTTTTCTTTCAAAACGACCAAGGGTTTCCTCTTCCGCTTTCGATAAGGGATGATCAAGGTCTTATACAGGGTTACCATGGCTTTTCTGGAGAGGGTTTTGTTTCTCAATTGCCTTCTTAGCCCGAACAAGCAATGGTTGGCAAGAGTTTTTTTCCTTTTGATCTTCTCACTGATGTTGTTTTCCGCGTCTATAGCTGATCCTAAGTAGACGAAGTCCTGTACTACCTCGAAGTTATGTCTGTCTATTGTGATCCAATTCGTCGATGTTCTGTGTCCTTGTTTGATGACAACATATACTTCGTTTTGCCCTCATTAACTATCAAACCCATGTTTGCCGCTTCTGTTTCAATACTCGCAACAGCACCTATAACATCACGCTTTTTTCTTTCCATTATGTCAATATCGTTTGCATAGGCGAGTAATTGTACAGAATTTTGAAAAACTGTTCCTCTAGTGTTGACGTTTGAGTTTCTTACAATCTTGTCGCGGTGAGTTATTTATCGATCTTGACGGATCAGCGTGAATTCTCCAAAGTCATCCTGCATAGTCGTATGAGTTTTGCAGGAATGCCGAAACTATACATGGCTCTGTACAGCTCGTCTCTGTAAATTCTATCATACGCGGCCTTGAAATAGATAAAGAGATGGTGAATATCGATATTATGTTCTCGGGTTATTTCCAAGATCTGCTGTAATGTGAAAATTTGGTCTATTGTGGGCTTCTCTGGTCTAAAACCACATTGATAAGGACCTATCAAGTTGCTGACGTGGGGTTTCAGACGTTCACCTATTACAGCAGACAAGTTCTAATAAGCGACGTTAAGGAGGCTTATCCCCCATAATTGGCGCATTTGTGAGGGTCTCCCTTCTTTAGGATCGGGCATACGATACTGAGGTTCCATTCATCGAGTATGCTTTTTTCCGATCATGTCATGCAGATCAGCTGGTGCATGCTCCTTTCCAACAGGTCTCCAGCTGCCTTGAAAAGTTCGGCATCAAGGCTATTTGCACCTGCAGTCTAATTTGATTTAAGTCTGCACATGGCAAGCTTCGGGAAGACGGAAATCTTGATCATCGTCCAAGCTGAATCGGGCAATCTGCCCAACTGCGGAATTTGTGTCCTCATCGCCGTTAAGCAGTCTGCAGAAGTGATCTTTCCAGATCCTCAGTAGCAAACTGTGACTCTACAACTTGTTTCCCTGCTGGTCTTTACAGGCTTGAGTTTGGGGCTTGCCACCCTAGCAGGATCTTTTTACCTTTTCGTAAAACTTCAGAATCGCGTTCTTGTCATGGCACCTGTCAATTTCCTCAAACGAGCGCTTCTCATTCTGCTTCTTTTTCTTTTTGAGAAGTCGGTGTTCTTCCCTTCATTTCTCCTTGTAAATTTTGTTATACTGATCGTAAGCAGCCCTTGTTCGTTTTTGCATCAGCATTTGTCGTGTTTTTTGTTTGGCTGCATTTGCCTGCCTGCATTCTTCATCGAACCATGGGTTTCGTTTTGGTGGCCCCTCGGAAAGTGCGGATATCTAGCACACTGGAAGAGTGCATTGCGTCGATCGCAACATGGTCAGTTTGGTTGACGGTTAATTGATCTGGGGATCGCCAGGTAGGTACCTTTATAAATCGATTAGCCTCAATCCGTTTTCGGAGGTTTTGTCGTAGAGGCTATATTTACCGTTCGTATTTCCAAAGATGTCCTCCTTTCCTAGTTTTGCGTTAAAATCGCTAAGAACGATTTTCACGTCGTGTCTAGGGCACTGCTTATATATGTTTCCTCGAGGAGCTCGTAGAAACAGTCTTTGGAATTGTCGTCTTTCTCTTCTGTGGGGTTTGGGCTCATATAAGCCAATAATGGCAAATTTAGCCCTGATGCGGATGGTTATTTTACGCTCATTGACTGGACTTAGGCTAATCACCTCATCCCTGAGTCTTCCTCTAACGACAAATCCGCACCCAAATAAGCGCTGTTTCTGTTGTCTGTAGCAGTCGCCATAGTAGATGTCACAGTTTTTCATCTTCTTTAGGCCCGGTCCACTCCATCACACTTCTTGGATGGCGGTTATGTCTGCTTTGCAGCAGTCCAGGGCGTCCGCTAATTCTCCAGCTGCACGTAGTCCGTTAAGAGATCTTCAGATCCGGAGGTCCATGTCCTTTTTTCGCTTGCTTGGGTCGTCAACTTTGAAATCATTATCGTTATCCGAGGCTATTAGTTGTTTCGCAGACTTGCAAAGGTATTATTTCCAAGGAAATAATCACGTTGGTCTTAAATAGCTTTGACCCGTTCAAAGCATTTGCAGACATCTAATTCGTTATCGAAAGTTGGTTGAGGACCAGGTTCACCCCAAAATATAGTGCCCATCTAATTAAGTATGTATGTGTACGTAAGTTTCTGGTATTTAGTAACGTGTTGACGAAAAAGACTATAAATACCGACTTCTGGCTTAAATTAGTTAGTAACGATGTTTGAAAAATTCCCGGGCTCTAAAACTCGATCATCAAGTAAAATCGCCAAGTTTACATATACATACGTCATAGTCATTATATGTACGGCCCTTAAACAAATTGAGTTCAGAAATATGACGTTTGATGCTTCAGTCCAGGCATAAGTATATGCATATTTTCAAAAAAAAAGTAAACAGCATGAAGAAAGACTTTATTTTTCTCACATCCTTATCATTCAAAAGTGATTGGCAGTATCGAACCAGACCGTTTAAAAAGCATTTCCCGCATACAGAAACAAACACCGAACAGAACGAACAGGTTTCCATACCTACCATTACCATCTACTATTCCCACATCCTCAAGGCAATCTGTCAAAATGAGAGATCCCATATCCCAGACAAAATAGATAAAAATTGGAAGAGAAAAAAGACTTACAACCAGTGTTACCGCGGGGACACTATAGTGCCAAAAGGGACTCATTTTTTTTAATTTGGCTCGGGGACTCACAAAATTTAGATTTGGCTCATTTTTTTACGAATCCAAGTTACCTCTATACAAATCATTCATCTTTACTCTGAAGTCAACGTTAATTAATATTTTCAAAAGCTTTGTTAAATTTTGTAGACAAAACTAATTTTGAGAAGAATGCATAGTGTAAACGTAGCTTTTATTTCACTCCTGAACACCTGAACGCTGTGTCAGCATTCAAACATTTTCTTTGATTCACTCATAGGGGCGCTTTGTTTGAGTGAAAGCAAAAACAATATTTTCTTTGTCAATTGTCTTTGTCATCTTTTTTATATTTTTCTTATATTCTTGCTTACATCCGTGTGCTGTATTTAATTTTGATTTTTGACCCGCACACATTCAGTATATTAATTATTTGTATCTATTATTAAAATGAACTTAAAAACTAAAACAAGAGACTCAAATAAAAAAAAATTTTTTAAGATGTTTATTGTGATATTTTTGTAAGCACAATGTGAATTGTATTTTTTGTTTTTTTTTTTATGAATTTAATTTATTTTATTTTTATTATTTATGTCTACTTACTATATATGTAAATATATAGGTTTTTTGTATTATTAAAATGAACTTAAAAAAAAACAGAAGGGACTCATTTTTTTTCAAAAGGACTCATTTTTTCAGCCACTGGGACTCGTCAAAATTTGAGCCCGCGGTAACACTGCTTACAACAAAAGAAATATTCTCGTTGCCGCCGCGCCGCCCCGCCGCGCCGCCGGCCGGCCGTAAGGATAAAGATATATTTTCGCAAACCCAATAAATAAATCCAAAAAAAAATTCATATGAAAAAATATGAAATCGAAGACAAAATAAGAAATTCAGTCTTCCTTTTTGGTTCTGGGGGGTTGTTGGTTGGACTTGTGAAATGAGAGGCGATACCATCTATCGACATCCATCGTTTTTATAGTACTCGTATGTTGAAGTTGGCTACAGGAAATAACCTAAAGAATTTTAAGGAGTCCGTTTGAAAACACAACATCCAAGGAAAACAAAAGCAATTTCTTAGCCAAAGATCTTTTATACCTGAAATGTTTTTCTTAAAATCTTGCCATACTTTTCTGTTGAGGGCATTAACATTACAATAACGCTGGGGGGTGGAAGGATGAGATGAAATGATGAACAAGACAGCAAGAGCCATCTTTAAATTAAGTTTATGTTTGGTAACGTTGTTATAGTCTTGGCTCGTGACTGTGAGCCTTCCGGCAAGCGGCAATGGGGAATATTTTGATATGAACTAATTTGATTGATGTGATAAATTGAAAAAAAGAAATTGGGGAAAAAAATACAAAGTCCGAGTTCGTTAAAACGTATTGTTTTGTTTTTAATAAAATACCCTTCAAGCCTTTGGATGCTGGAAATTTTTTTTTTTACTTCCATAAAAGTAAACGCAAGTTAATTTGTGAACAGCTGACGCCTGAAAGTGTTTTCATAATGTTCAATGATTGGAGTATGAAATCGAAAAGGAAATAAAATAAAAAACACTAAATGTCTCTCTGATCTTTTCTCCCTGAAATTCTATTCATTTCCGAATACATGCTGGTGTTTTTTGACCGTACAAACCGATTTTTATTTCTTCAGAAAAGGGATTTTTACTTTTGTTTGTTTAAAAAGCTATTGGAGATTTCAAATTTTTTTAACGGTAAAAAATTACAAAAATCAATTTTGAAAAATTGAAATTTTTTTGGAGTATTTTTGTATACATGGGCATTGTGTTCCCCAAAGTGCCGGTTTTCGATGACGATATAAATTATGTTTTTTAACGTTGCATTAAAGAAATTAATTATTGAATAGAACAATATTTCTGTCTCCAAAATGAAGAGTGTATAAATTGTTTGTCTTTAAATTCTTACTCGATACACCCTTGAACAGACCCCTCTTTACTTTGTACAGTGTGAACTTCGCTTATGGTGTTGTGATGGAATAACTTCTTGTGTATCCTTCTGACATTTGCAATGGTCCGAAAGGGTTACTATTAAAAATTTTTCCCGACAATCAATTTTTCAAGATTTCAGAGAGGAGTGTGTTGACTGTTAATTTAGGTTCAAAAAAAATTTGTGAGAAGTCGTTCTCAAACAAGATGGTCAGCGCAAGCTGATGCACTAAGAACCTTATATAATGGTCGTCAAGAAATTTAAGAAGCTTTGATGCCTATCGCCAATGATTTGGGACAGGCACGAGAGACCAGACAGGAAGTTCTTAGACTTTACAAAATAGGTAAATTTGCTTAGTAATCGATGAATTTATAATTGGGCTCAAGGACAATTTAAATCTAAAGCTAATTATTTATATGTTTTTTCCAGATTGACAAGGATTTTAAACACCTTTTTTTCAAAAGCTGAAGGCCTAATTTTAAAATACGAAGAGGATTTGCAACAATAATCATACCAATTTTTTAAGAAAAAATAAAAGACCAAACAAATTAAACTATTCTAGCTGAAATGAATAGAAAAACAAACTTTTCTGAAAGTAAGTAAAAATCAAGCACATCCGTTTAGAGAATAGAAAATTTAAAAATGTATTGCTTTTGTATTTTTAATTTTTTTTTGCAATTTTTTATTCGATACACAGTCTCCTAGTGCCAACTTCGAAAGTGGTTAGAAGCAGTACACATAAGACCCATACCCGCTTTTAAATACGAGATTCACAAGCAAACTTCCTATTTGTTGGATCTTAGCGGCATGTGAGGAAGAGATTCTTCGAAGGCAGATTGAGCGCAAGAACTCTCAACCCTTGGTAATTGTTGCTGGAACTGTCTTAAAGCCTAAGAACATAGTGGTATATTTCGACGGCAGTAAATATAAGCAGAACTCGGTTCTTTCAATTGGCAATAAACTTACAGTGGTGGCCAAAATAATAAGAGCGGATTATTTTGTTTTCTTATCATAGAGGAATCTTTGTCTTAAACCTATAAATTATGTTTACGAATTTTCTTTGACTTGACTGTAAAACATTTGCAGTGCTACCAACCATTAATGATGATCACTAGGAATGTACTGTTGAGTGCTAAGTAGATTGTTATTATTTATGGTCTTTTTCGCATCTGATTACTTTTTTCTATTAAATTTACCGTAAGACTTGTGTTCAAGTGTTTAAAGTGCATATGGGACGCGGAAAGCATTGCTCCGAGGATGAACGGCGCGGCGTTTGATCCTCCAACTCAGAGATCAAGGGAAAACATAGAACTTTATTGCAGATGTTCTTCGCAGATCTCCTTGTGTTGTCGCTAGGGTGCTAAAGCAGCAAAATTCACCGAAAAAACTTGGCGAAAAAAGGGGACGCCTAAGAAAAACCACAACTTTGCTGGACAAAAGAATAGTTAGAGAGGCGCTTAAAAATCCTTTTACAACATCTAACAGTAGCCGCGTTTTATTATTGATCTGATCCGGATCAGATCATGGGTTTATTAGCGTTACAACAACAAAGCGAAATCCTGCTTTTTAGTTGGATCTATTTTTGTGATCTAAAAATTAGTTCTTCTATTTCACACAAGAGGAGACTTTCCATTGAAACGTTGGTATCATTTCCAATATTTCCAATAACAACAGTATTGCCACATGAACATTTTTATCTGGGTGAAATGAAATATATTTTAGATAGATAGCGAGAAACTTCACATTTATTCATTTTTGTATAATACATGACATAATGAGAAAGTTTTGCAAAACAAAACATATATTCGTGAAATTAATAAGAATTAGTGCAAAAAAATGTATATTTGACAAAATGCACGAGTATCATTTTTCCCTAAAAAATAGAACAAAAAATTAACCATTGAAAAAAAAGTTCGTAGGGCAACTCTGCAACTCTTTTGAAATGTCAGTTGAGAGAGCGAGTCTCTCACAACTTCCAACTGGAAATATGATGATCTAAAGCTGTTTTATTATCAAGATCTGATCCGGATTGGATCATTGTGATAATAAAACGCGGCTAGTATAAAAGCAGATATATCATTGGATATCAGCTCGCGCACAATCCGTAGACGTCTGCAGGATAAAAACTTACATAGTCGAAATGGGACGAAGGTTCAGTTACTTAGTTCTGAGAATATAAAGCAGCGTATACGATTTGCAAAAGTTATTCATAATCGGCTTACAGAAATTGGCAAAAAGTTTTTTTTAGTGATGAAACCAAGATAAATTTATTTGGTTCTGATGGCAGAACTTATGTTAGAAGAAGAGCCAATGAAGAACTGATGCAAGAGCTGATGAAAAAAATTGGTTCCACTCTTATTATTTCGGCCACCACTGCATGTTTCAAGATTTTTATTTCGTTCAATTTGATATACCCTATGTCATCTGATTTAGTTTGGTTGTTTATACAAAACTTTTTTTATAAAATTCAGACGACTAAATTTAGATTTAGATTTAGATTTATTTCAAAAACAGTGGCTATGTACAGTAAGATGAATCTTATAACGTACAATTTTCTTAAATCACTGGGTTGATTGGCACTATGCCAATCATTGGACACGTAATAAATTACAAATTTGGTAACTCTTACCAATTTTTTTTTTTAAATCCAATGTGCCAATGATTGGATTGGCTAGTGCCAATGATTGGAAAATTGTGCCAATCATTGGGTATGTAGACATTGATGAACTTTTTATTCATTAATTAATCATTTATTGTATGAATTAAGCTTCCGTTTACTTTAATAAATATAAATTATAAATAAACTAGCTGAGCCGCCCGGCGTTGCTCGGGTCTGTAGTTTTAAGGTTCCCGTTTTCGTCCCTGTTTCTGTTCCTATGGGATTAAAGGGATGAAATCTTTACTAAGTTACTGAGGAATTATGTGTCATCCTAGTACTGAAAGAATTTTTGAAATCCTCCAGTAGTTTCTAAGTTCCCGTTCCCAACCCCGTTTCTGTGGGAATATGGCGATCAAACCTTGACAGAAACCATCTCTATGCTAAGCTATGTTAACCCTGGAAATGTCATAAAAATCCGTTGATAGATTTTTTGGGTGGCATTCAACTGAAAATAACAATTTAATCGTTACAAAATAAACTGAAAAACATGCTATTATAGCGCATTGAATAGCTGTATATATCTTACCTTAACCATAGCAACGCGTGGCTAATTATACTTACATGTATATAGTTTAATTACAGTATTGAATAACGAAACACCAATTATCAAAAAGCTGGAGTAATTTCGCCTGATTATGTTCACTATAATATAGATTTAATTTGTATTTGATTTATACTTAAGTCAAGCTACACTAAGCCGGCTATACTTACTCCAAAAATAAAAAAGTAAAATTCACTGTATTTCGTTTATTTTAAAATAAATTTAAATTATACTTTAGCCTCAACAACATATGGTTGTTGATCCTAAATTAAGATGTAAGCTATCCTATCTTCCAAGTTGGATCAAACTGCACACGGTATCCGAATTTTATTAAAATCGGTTAATTAGTTTAGGAGTCCATCGCGGACAAACATTGTGACACGTAATTATGGTGGTCGATCATAAATTGAGATGCAAGCTATCCTATCTACCAAGTTGGATCAAACTGCACACGGTGTACAAATTTGATTGCAATCGGTTAAGTAGTTTAGGAGTCCATCGCGGACAAACATTGTGACACGTGATTTATATATATTAAGATATATATTTTTTTATATCAAAAAATTAAAAATCAAAAAAATGTGGAATATTTCTGCTATTCGGAATTATTATGGCCCAAAAAAGTTGAGATTTCGCTTAAGGTGCCAATGATTGGGTGGTTCACCCTATTCAAAAAACTTACGATACTTATATTAAGAACAAGAAAAATAACTTTTTAAAAGGTTGCTGAAGTATTTGATGTTTTGAGTCAAGTTCGGAGCGAGTTCCAAAGAATCACCGTATGAACAAGAAACATTCTTTTACTGTTCAAAAAGTTAAATTGAGGTATCAATAAATTGTCTGTCCTCAGAAGAGCAATGCTGAATTTTATTAAAAAAATATTTCGGTTTCTTGAACAGTAGAAGTTTCTTAAGAAAAATACAATTTCGAAAATCAATATAAGTCTGGACTGAGAAACCAAGAAGATTAGTGCTTATATCTGAAACATGATCAAATTTACGACGACAGTAGATATATCTTAGAATAGAATTATGTGCCAGTTCTAGCTTGCGACGGCTATTAGAGTCTGGATAGGGAAAAATGTTTTCTGCGAAAAAAAGTATTGGCCTTAAAACATGGAATTTGCAAATCTTAAACGAACATTTTGATTAGTAAAGGTGCTACTTGACCTTAGTAGACGAATCACTCCATACACCTTAGAAATAACATTGTTTATATGATCCAGGGCTGACAAATCACTGTTAATAATAACACCTAAATTGCGGACTTTATTATAAAAAGGAACGATATTATTATTTAATAACACTTGAGGAAGATCACTAAACTCCAATGAAGATTTCGTAATTACTAGGCATTGCGACTTATTTGAATTAAGTACTAACCAATTCTTTTTTGCAAACAGCATCAGTTAGCAGCCCAACTCTTCGCAAAATATAGATTTGTACGTCATCAGCATATATATGAATACTTACAGACTTACAAACAGAAACAACAATGATATAATTAATAAACAATTCAAAAAGTAAAGTTCCAAAGATAGAACCCTGGGGGATTCCCGAAGATAAATGCATTAGTCCTGAATACCCTTCTTTTGTTTTTGTTCTTTGTGTCCTTCCAGATAAAAAATTTTGTATAAGCAGAGCCGCAGATGAACTAAAACCATACAGCCGTATTTATTAGATTTCCCTAAATAGCTCTGAACAAATGAATAGTTATGTAGTGAATAGCACTGTATTCTACGCTGCATAAATTCTTATTTATAAACCATAATAGTTATAATGTGTATATCTTACCTATCTATAATCTATAATGTAATTTATAGCATTGAGCGGTAATACACAGGTGTACTTCACTATCGAAAACAAACCGGTCTCTGAAAGCCATCTATGTATCCGCCGGCGTACTAACATTTCCTTGTCATTTCACAATAGCGATGACAAAACCGCTTTACTACCTAAATCGGCGTTCAGCATATTCTACCTCTATGTCACGTTCAAAAAGTTTTATAAATAGGTTTTTCTGTTCAGAGGTATTATAAGAGGAACATAGCGCTATTCGTTCCCTATTATGGGTTTATAAATAAGGCTGATACTGTTTAATGATTTTGTTATGCATGATATTAATAAAAATCTATGGAACTAAACGCCTTCGTTAGTGCACTAATTAATAAGTTAAGCAAACCATAGAAAGTTTTTTATAATAAAAATTGAATTGGTTTTTGAAAAATGAATATTTGTTTGATTTTAAAGAAATTATCTTCTCGTTTAGCAATGTAAGAGATACTTAATATCAAAATGTGCTTTAAGGTGGTCTTTATCTATTTTTGTGAACGAACCATGTACACCCTGTGTACTTTCTAAGGTACCTAAACGAAAACAATAATATTAACATCATACTGTTCACTGTCCATAACATAACAATCGAAAGATTAAGAGACAGTTTCTATGTAAACGTTCAATTTTATGTTTTGCCGATGTCTGTATACTCATATGTGAACTGTAAGCTTAGGTAAATCTGTTTGTTAAGTATCGTATGAGTTTAGTTTGAATAAAGCATTGTGAGAAGCAACACGCATTTTGTTTGATTTAATGACATGCTTGTTTTTGTAGGTACATTAAAGTAAATTGTCTTATAGCAACGATCTCTCACGAATTTGAAAATTGAAAAGATCCATACAATTTTTCTATCAATTCGAATAAAGCAAAGCGTTGAAATCTTGAAATGAAAAGTAATGGTGGATTTACATGCATCTACTAGTGGAAAAAGACACAGGATGTAAAATTTATACTTGTCTGATAGAGAGGGAAAGCACCATCTGCACTTCCTTAGTTATAGGATGCGGATGAAAAATTATATACAGGGTGATTCGCATAAGGTGTGACAAAAAGATAGGGTGTGTAGGTTGGACCTAGACAAGCAAAAAATCGTATGGGAGGGAGGGGTCCATTTTCCCCCGTTTAGGCGGGAGGGGCAATTTAAGAAAAAAATCACTAAAAATGGGAAAAAAATTATTTTAAAAGAACGGTAATACCTACAGAGTCGTGCTATAGCATTTTGAAAAGCCAAAAACCTATACATTTATTTAAATCTTAAAATAAGTTGTTCAAATGAATAGTTTTTGAAATATTAATTTTCAAAGTCAAAATTTTGAAAAAAAAAACATAATTTTTTTTATTAAAACCATTTTTTTTCAAAATTTTACGTAATTAAGTAGTATTTTTCTGGCTTATTTTCAATGCTCTTATTTATTTTTGATCAAACACAAGAAACCGGATGTCAAAATAACCTGTAGTTTTTGAGAAAACCAAAAATTACAAAAACGACTTTTTTAAATTTTTTGTTTTTTTAAAGTTTTTTTTTCGTTATTGGATTCTTAAGTGAACTTACGAAATAAAGGATGAATTTTCTCTTTACTTTTTTTATTGAGAATTCACTTAAAAATCCAATAACGAAAAAAAAACTTTAAAAAAACAAAAAATTTAAAAAAGTCGTTTTTGTAATTTTTGGTTTTCTCAAAAACTACAGGTTATTTTGCACAAAAAAAAATTTAAGTAAAATTTTTTTGGTGGTGACTAAGTTTCCTTCGAGTTACCTTTTGAAATTTTTCACCCCTCGCCACTGCTAGCTGGTCACATCGATCAAAGCTTATTTTGAATCCTAAGAAATCGAACTGCATAGTTATATCTAAAAAAAAACTTCTGGATATGTCTTATTTTCCTTCTATTTTTCTCTATTGAATACGTGGAAACTACTAAAAATCTTGGCGTCATCTTTAATAGGAAATTAACATGGGATGACCACATTAATGCATCTGTTGGAAAGGCTTATGGAGTACTACGCACTTTATGGGCCACTCATTACATTACCCCTTTCAAAACCAGATGTTGTCTTCTTGCAAAACTATTCGCAATGCCTACTCTTACATACGGTTGTGAAATATATTTCAACTGTAGCTATGCATCGAAACGCAAACTCAATATTGCTTTCAACAGTATTGTGCGATATGTATTTGGACTGCGTCGTTATGCTAGCGTTTCAAATTACGTTAACTATTTCTGTGGCCACAAACCTTAACCGCTTATGTCGAGTTATGACAATACTGAGTTGATGTTATAATCTTGTTCAGGGTATTCAAATCTATGTTCTGTAAATTTTTCAGGTTGGTATCTCTTATTATGAGAAAGTTATGGCGGAAAAACGTAATGACTTAACTCATTTTTTTTGAAAAAAATTTTACCAAAACAAATTAACTGACAAAAATATATTTTTTCATAATTCTCAAGTTTCTTAACTTCAGTTAAGTTTTCAACCACCAAGCTAATAATTTTATCATAATCACTTATCTTCAGTTAACTGATTTTTTTATTTTCGTTTGAAACTTCTATCGCACTTCACTAGAATCCTAAGTTGAAATAAGAAATCCGTTGATTTTTTAATATTGAAAACCGAATTTTTAACTATGTCCTATCTTAAGTAAAGTTCTTTCTCCTCCAACTAGAAAAATATATTCTTTTTCTTAACTAGACTTAAGTTGTTATGGCAAACGGCGGTTGGGCTTTTTTGCTAACTTAACTCGACTTAAGTTGTTTTTTCAAAACAGAGTATGTTTGTCTGAAAATCATAAGTTCAGTTACGCTGTACTTCCAAACTTAAATTTAAAAAGGAATTGATCTATATGCATTTAGTTTTTTTTTGCAAAATAAATTTATGTGTATATCCAATATTGATGAGTCATTAAGTTGAGATAAGTCGTTGTGAACGGTCGCATCATCAGTGTTAGTGTGAAAATTTATTTATTGGAAAGTGATTAAAAGAAAGTTAGTGTGAAAATTTATTTATTGGAAAGTGATTAAAAGAAAATAAGCAATAGAAAATGTCAAATAGAGCATTAAAAATGATTGAATTAGCTAAGAAGCTTACAGAACGTGCTAAGGACAAAGGTAATTATAAATTCTTTGGATGCTACTATAATTTTTTCTTTGTCGTGATACAATAGCTTCAAGTGTTGTGTAAGGACGTGTCTTTATGCACGTATCAAGAAGTTTGTGCTGTTTCGTGTTGAACGAATTCCTTTGAGTCTTTTTAGTTGGCAACAACAATCATATAGTTAGTGTAGAATAAACTCAGTCACATCATTTGAGGTGCTGAGAATCATGAGAATTCCATGTTCACGAGCCGTTCTTGAAATTCCTCAAACAGCTGGGGTAATATCGGGTTACATAGAAGTTTGTTTCTCATGTTATTTATCTGAGAAATGTCAATATGTCAACCTTGTAAGTGTTAAAAAATAAGTTCAAGTTAAAGTCTTTGTTTTGGCTTGTGGTCTCGACAAAGCGGTTTTTCAAAAATCTCAAATCGCCCTGAATATCATACTGAGTGTTTTCTGAGTCCTCGATGTGCCCTCAGCTCGCCTTAAAGTAGCCATAGGTTTTCGCTAGAGGGAGTTCAGATGATGAACAGAGCAGTCAAATGCCATGTATTTTTTTTTCAAATGACAGGTATGCGTGGTGATTTGGGTGTTTAGCGTTTTTGATAACCGAAAGCCAAGGATTGTTTTTGAAAACTATAATAGGATTGTCAAGCGAACCTATGGGTCATCCCAGGGTAAAGTTCAACAAACGAACATTGCATAATATTATTAACATCGCTTGTTTAGTTTATTGTTCCACGACCAAAGGACCTACCAATTTTAGTTTATATTGCAAAAGAAACTACATAGTAATTTTGTTGGTAAGATAATGGAGAATCGGTTATAAAATGTGTGTTTACTTTTAATCCAATGCGTAGGAAGTCCTAAGAAACCGAAATTTCCAGATGTTACACCATTGAACGACACAATTGAAGAATGGTCATGTAATGAAAACTTTTTAAATGATCTCTTGCCAAATATTGAAACCACTGTTCAAAATGAAGATGATTTCTCAAAAGAAGCTAATTCCTTAAACAAACGATATTCTTTAAGGGAAACACAGCCTTCGAAAGAGGCGCATTGCTCAACATATGGACTTAAAGCTGGTACGTTCCAATAAACTCTTTTTTAACTATTTATTTTTATTTATTTATAATCTTAGTTATCTTTTACCTAAATTTTAAAAATATGGTATAGTAATAAATAATACGAGTCTCTTTGTTTGCATAGATGAATTGACTGAAGGCAATGAAAATAAGGATAAGGAATGTACCAATGCCGAATGGATGGATTCAGATGACTCCATGCAAGATCCAGATTTTTTGACAAGTAAGTCCAGTTATACTTCTTCCGAAAGTGATGATGAACTGATAGCGATGGGAGCCCAGATAGAAGCAGCCTTACTCTCACCTAAATCAAAGAATATGAAAAAACAACGGTACAGGCTTCGAAATACAGGCCAAGAATATAAATCAGAGAACGGAAAAAGTGTTCGAGCCAGAATTTGCAGACCGTTTGATTCTTGTAGAAACAAATGCAGAGAGAAAATCGAAATCGAAAAGATAGAGTTCCTGTTTAATCATTATTGGTCCTTAGGAAGCTATGACCAAAGGATTTTATATATTGCTTCAATGATAAGCATTGAAGATAAGAAAAGTGACACTGTTTTAAATGCAGCTAACAGAAAAAGAAAACGTGAGAACACCATCAAATACGCATTAGAAATTGATGGGAAAAAGTTGATCATATGCAAGAAACATTTTGCGCAATGTTTTGATGAGACTGAAAGTTTCTTGAAAAATGTTGTCCAAAAGAAATTGGGCTGTCCCTGGATTCCCTTCAAAGACTTAAGAGGGAAGCATACACCGGCAAATAAGATTGACTCAGAAGTTGAGAATGAAATACGGAATCATATTTCAAAATTCCCGGCATATGAAAGCCACTACAGTCGAAGGGATACAAATCAAAAATATTTACCAACCAGTTTGAGTCTTGCATCAATGCATCGCCTCTATTTACTTGAGTCTGAATATCGTGTGAGTCTATCAAAATATTCTCAAATTTTTAAAACCATGGGGCTGAAATTTAAGTCACCGAAAGTAGATACGTGCTCTACTTGTGATACATTTGTGTCAAAGATTCATATAGCGTCTACTGAGACAGAAAAAAAAAATTTAATGCACTTAAAAGAAAGCCACTTAAAAAAGGCTGAAATGGCATATGAGGCCAAACGAAATGATAAAAAAGATGCAATGGAATCAGATTTAACGAAGACGTTTGCATTTGATCTCCAGCAGTGTTTGCCAACTCCGTATCTGAGAAACTCCATTAGTTTTTATAAAAGGCAACTCTGGACATTCAATTTAACGGTTCACGATCTTGCTAGTAACAGCGCAAAATGTTATATGTGGCATGAAGCTTTGGCTCGACGTGGAGGAAACGAAATTGCTTCTTGTGTTTACAAGTTATCAAAATCGATACAAAAAGAAACAAAATTTATTACCTTTTACAGTGATTCATGTTCCGGACAAAATAAGAATTCCTTTGTGGCTGCAATGTTCATTAAACTAATTTCAGATTCTAAAAGCATTGAGTACATTGACCACAAATTTCTAGAGCCGGGACACACACACATGGAGTGTGATTGTGATCATGCGCTAATAGAGCGGAAGAAAAAAAAAACCAATATAAAAATAGAAATACCAAGAGATTGGTACCAATTTGTGAATACCGTTGGTGCAAAAATTGAAGCGGTAGAAATGAAAAAGGAAGATTTCTATAATTTTTCTCTGTTCTCCAAACAATGTTTTTCTTGGAAACGCATAGATGAAGACGGTAACAAATTCAACTGGAATTCTGTAAGATGGCTTAGATATTCAAACGACTTCGGTCATGTTTCTTATAAGAATTCACTGGATAAATCCGAACCATTTAAAATTGTTAAGATTGGAAAGAGAGGTACGGCTTCCGGCCTACGCGAGTTACAAATAATAACAGAGTTACCTCGAATTTCACAAGAAAAAAAGAAAGATCTTATGGATTTAAAACAATTTATAAGTCCTGATTTCCATTCTTTTTACGATAGCCTTCAATCAAACATTGACGAGCCAAACTTTCATCCGGATTTGACCGAACTTGAAAACGACGAAAATATATTATAGGGTGATTTATAGGGGGCATGTAAAACTTTTTATTATAAGAAATATGAATTCAAATGTATATTTTTAAGAAATAAAATATAACCCTAATGAAATTGTGTGTCTCCACCTTTTTTTGAGAAAGTTAAAATAAGTTAAGTCGATAAAGATCACTTTTGATAGTCAGCTTAAAGGGCTTAACTTTATATAGAAATTCACATGAAACATCTTTAAACATGACAAAGAGACCAAAGTAGATATAAGAGACCTTAAAAAATATTTTTTATTACAGAAAAACAACTTAACTCTACTTAGGTTGTTCAAAGATTATAGAGTTCAATGAGGAAAAACGGTTTAAGTGTGCTTTTTTTCTAATTGCTGCTTAGTTAAAAGACAAACACTTACAGGCTTTTAGAGGGCAGAAAAGAAACACATTATCTTTATTTCGACAAAAAAAAAATTGTTAAAATCATTGGTTCCTGGTGTGTATAATGGATTTTAAAAAGTCCAAAACTTAAAACTGCTCTCCTGAAAAGTATGAAAAATCGACTTAAGCGGTTAAGGCTTGTGGCCACAGATTTATACAATAGGGGTATTCATGCATCAGCGTAAAACCCGCGTAAACCGTGTAGTCTGTGTAAGTTTACCAGATGGTAAAAGAACTGTCAAATTTTGTATGGAAAATGTTTTACACAAATTTGGTAAAACTACGCAACGAATTCAATGCGGAAACGAGATGGTAAAACGTGTAAAACTACACAAAAGTCTTTTTTGACATTTCGAAAGAAACGATTCAGTCAAGTTAAAGTACTTAGGTAATTTTCATCAAACAAAAAATTAAAAAGGTATTACAAATAAATATGGAAATGAGCGGAGTAAGTAATTAAAAACAGTTTTGAATAAAGCATAAAATTATTATTTAATTCCTGAATGAAGAAAACAAATTACTGAAACGCCGCCGTCGGCTTCGGTCACCTCATCGCTGGAGTCAGGAAGAGACTTGCTAAATATGTCATTCAATAGCCTTCTTCAATTTCGTGCATTGAGCCTCTTGTCTAACATACTCTTATCACGTGAACCTTCATATTTTTATCAACAATTAAGTTTTACCACCTCAACCAGATCAGCTCAGCTTATTCATCCCCGTTGCTCTTGTTTGACTTCGGAGCGTCAATTTTTTATTAAATCTATTCGGTTGTGGAATTCCTTGCCACGGGATATTAGAAGAACTAATAGCCCTACAATATTCAAAAGCAAGCTCAAAATTCTATTATTTAGTAATGCCTAATTATGTAAATATGTATTTCTTTCCCTCTATCATAGGGGAGTTCTGCTCAAGATGACATACTCCGGTAAGATGACATACTCGCATTTTCTCTGTTTATAAAGCCGCCACAGTTCTCTCGAGCATATCCAGACATGCATTTTTTCTAACTGTTTTGCCAGAATAAACTTGCAGATGCCAGTATACTTCCTGCTGTCATCGTGATCGATTCAAACGAAAAAGCTGGAGAATAAATTTTTTTGCGAGTCATTGTTTATTTCAAAATTGCTTAAAAAATTAAGTGTTTTTCTATATCCTTTGTATAAAACACAAAGTTTGCATTTATGTGTATAGACAATATTTTTTGGGTGATTTTGCTCCTTAATTATAATGTTTTTATTCTTGAATGGTTTTAAAAGTTTTATTTCCTATCGGGTAAGATGACATATAGCTTACCAGATACCAGTCCATGATGACATACTATAAATACTATGATATACCTACTAAAAAACACAAACCTTACTTTTTAATTTAAATATTTAAATGCAAATTTAAAGTACATAATTATATTTCACCAAGCATAAAACAAAAATCGTGAAAGCTAAATGGCCGAAAATCTAAGTTGAAAATGTGAGTTATATACTGACTGAAGCTGAAGAGCCAAATAAAGCAGGCATTTTTACAATATGTCATCTTACCCTCATGAAGTATGTCATCTTATACCCAACTATGTCATCTTAGCTTTAGCCTCGGACTGTTTTTAACTAATTTTTTTAAATTAATTCTTTTTACTTTAAACTATTCATTCCAACTTTATTTTTTCCATATAATCATTAATTATTTAAATATGTAAAGATCTTAACGCTAAGGTTTGTAGAAAATTTTATTTCTTACTTTAAACAAAAAGTATGTCATCTTGAGCCCAATTCCCCTAACATTTTTTCTCTCCTATTCTTTCTTTCTCTGTTTTCTCTTTTACATTCTTATATACGAAAACCAATGTAAATTTGAAATAATTTATTTATTTATTTATTTATTTATTTATTTATTTATTCATCAAGCAGACTATATAATAGATTACTAATATATATTCTTATAGACTAATTGAGAATATGAAGCTGCATGCTTTGCTTTATAATTAGATAAATACTTACAGACTTACCACCAGGATAAAGAATAATTAATTGATACATCACATTTTTTTTAAATACGTCACGACTAATATTATTTAGAAAGTCAATATGACTGCTTACTAGATTTGCTTGTTTCAAGCACCGTGTTATTGGTTCATTGAGGCCATAGTTTACTCTATGAAAAGGTTCAAAAAATAATCTATGTACTCGCAGCCCTCTTATAGGAACATTTATTTTTACCAACGAAAGTAGAAAGGAGCAATCAATTCGATAAGCAAGAATATCGCGAATAAAAACTATCTCACAGTATCGTCTTCGAGTTTTAAGTTGTTGAAGGTCAAGAAGGTTACATCTTGTACCATAAGAAGGCATTCGAATATTCCAATTAAGCCTATATATTGCGTTCTAGCAAAACGTTTTTGGATGCTTTCAACTCGATTAGAATGAACAGCATAGTATGGGTTCCATACCACACAACCATATTCAAGTACGGGCCTAACATAGCAGTAACATAACGCCTTGAGAGTGAAAGGATCCGAGAATTCTCTGGAATTTCGGGATATAGAACCTAGTAAAGAGCTAGCTTTAGCTACAATAAAGTCGATATGCAAATTTCCTTTATTATATCTTAATGCTTCTTTAAAATTATTCTTAATCATGTAAATTTAATTTTTTTTTTTAATTTTCCTTCCTTTTCGTAAGTATCTAAGTAACTCATGTAGCTTTCATTTATATTTTTTTATTTGTACTTCTATATTGAAGCTTATCGCTATTTTATAAGATTTGTATCTTACTGTGTTAAGCTATTCACTGAAATAAATAAATAAATAAAAAAAAAAAAATACTGCGGTGGAGAAGCACCCTAGCTTTGGGATGTAGGTTCGGCAGAGTACAAGCTCGAAAAGTTTAATTTTTGGCGTGGGATGGTTGACGAAATCGGCTTAGACGTTACTGTTAACACATTGACTGCCATGGCCATCATATTTGATAGCCAGTTATGTTTTCAGTGGTGCCGTGGCTATCTAATATGATAGCCAGGTATGCTTTCATAAAATGATAAGAGTACCAAAAATGGTAGCTACTAAGGAGAAATCTCCATTCAAATTGATAACTCTGGCACCCTGTGATGTGCTAGGTAAACTTGGTTTGAGCAAACTGAATATCACATAAAATAGCAATGGCCTCTTACGGAAAGATAGAAGTCTAACTTATTGTGCTGTGCCATGGCTATCATATTTGATTGCCAGGCAAAAATCCCTCACAAGGTTTCCCAGGACAACACAAACATAAAAATTCATATCAAAATATATATTTATATAGAAAAAATTTTGAATATAGCAAAAAACGTTGTTGGCACCCAGTGAAACATACTGAAAATTGGCGTGGCAGTCAACGTGTTAAGGAAGACAAGTGTGCAAGTGGGCCTGTTTGACGATTTCCCACTATCAGAACCTCTAGTCGGTCAACCCCAGCAGCACAAACGTAGATTTGTGACAAAAATCTTAACACCGCCTTCGACATCAACGTCACCGTCGCGTCGCCATCATGTTCAACAAACGCTCGTTTGGCCATTTTAAGTTCAGCAGTCTCCGCTTTGCAATCAAGCGACAA
The DNA here is from genome assembly GCA_914767635.1 of Melanostoma mellinum. NCBI lineage: Eukaryota > Metazoa > Arthropoda > Insecta > Diptera > Syrphidae > Melanostoma > Melanostoma mellinum. Next base: position 70,953,437 of record OU612058.1, on the reverse strand, counting down.
GAATTCAACATTAGGTTTGTTCGTTGAAGCCCTGGGGTTGCCCTAGGGTCGCCACAAAGCGTTTTTTGAGAAACCTAAATTCGCCCTGAATGTCAAATTGAGTGTTTTTTGAGCCAAAGGTTTGCCATAGGTTTTCCCCAAACTCGCCCTAGCTTTTTGCTGTGGCGATTTGAGGGCTGTCAAATGGCATGTATTTTTATTTAAATGACAGGGATGTGTGGTGATTTGTGGTTTAGCGTTTTTTGAGGACTGGAAAACCCAGGTTTTTTTGACATTTCATGGGGTTGTCAAGAAAACCTGGGTCAACCCTGGGGAAAGTTCAACGAACAGACCTATTCTGCGACGATTTATTGTGCCATTCAAGACATTGAAGATCAAGCTAGCTGTTTCTATGTTTTTGTTCCTGTATACAATACCTGCTTATGTACTTAAATATTTGTAGATCTTTTTTCTGTTAAATTGAGTGTTGATTTGTCAATTTTTTTTTTTTATTCTATCGACTGCAATAAACAAATTGAATTTAATCATAAATCATAAATATAAGATTTTTTGTTATGTTTGAATGTGAGCATATTGTCAATTCAATATGGTCTTCTTCTTCGTTGGTGAAGTACTTTCGAATGTCTTTACTTTCAGATTCATGGTCACGCGATCGTAGTTCCTCAGGTGGATACTGTGTTGAGCTTTGAACATCAGCACGCCATTCACCAGGACTCACTATTTTTCCTTCAGCATCGTTTTGGTCAAACGATATATTCAGTGCGTTTTTGAATTTATTTGTAGAAATAAAGTAGTTGTGAAGCACGATGCAGAAGCCAGTGGTGCGTTCCTAAATCGCTTCGATGTTACGCGATGCTGTAGTGTCAAAATCATCGTTGTTGTTGTGTATGTTTGACTTTGTTACAAAATCATGATTGCATTTAGGAACGACTCGATGTTACACTTTGTTGGTCTGTCAAAAATAAGAATAAAGTATTTCTTAAAATATAAAACCAGCTAAAAGAAACTCGTTTTTGATGAAGAAAAAAGGATTCTGAAATTAACAAGATTGAAAATCAATACAGAATATTGAAAGATTAATGAAAAAAAAAAAACCAAAACAAATCCGAGCAACAACAATTCTAGAGGGGTTTGACAGATCAACATCGAAACTCAAGTCCCAGAGATGAGTTGGAAAAAGTTAAAACGTAACATTCTGACAGTTCAACATTGCTTTTAGGAACAACATCGATGTTACATTTCGTAACTTTTTTGCATTTAGGAACGACATAATGTTACCCGATGCTACATCGCGTAACATCCAAGAATAAAAGAACAGACCACAGTCCTTTGTCCACACACTACGCATCCGTAATTGTTCCACACCCGATTCTTCGCGAACTTCACTTTTCTCATCTTTTTCAATTATATCCAATGCCAAAACAGCAATAGCAACCTACTTTCTTTTTACTATTTTCAATTAAATGTGGTAAACAATGACACAAAATGAGCTAAACACAAAAGTCAAACTATCTACATATTAAATAAACTTGAACTTGCATATTGTAACGTGCGCTTAGTTCGAAAAATAAAACTTCACTTTTTAATTTAATTCTATCACTTTTATTCAGTATATATGCTTAATTCGATCTCAACTCGACTTTGGGACTATCACTTGTATTTACTCTTAACTTTATCACTCTATAAACCAAACTGACTTCTGGTTGCCTCGGGCGGGCTATTTATATCGAATGACACGCCATCTAGAACTCTCCAGTAACTTCTACATTGTCGCCACATTTGCTGTCTACTCTCTGTCTGTCTGTCTCTCTACACTCACACACACTGGCTTACAAGCAACGCCTGTCATTTATACCATTCCATTAAAGTGTTGCCAGTTGTGTTTTCGGTTGAACGTTTTTCGATTAGGAAATTGGTATAAAATGTTAGGTTCACGTTACACTGCCCCCTCCTTAGGATTGTTCGTCCCGAATAATTCCATCTGCAGCCTCGCCACTATATCGATGCAGCCTGTCACAATGAACTACTTTTAACTTTCCTCTTAGTCCTCTTTGGATGCGGTAAACCACGTCGTTAATCCTCGTGACTACAGTATAAGGACCTTCCCAGTTTTGCTGAAGTTTCGGTGACAATCCCTTTTGACGATGAGGATTATAAAGCCACACACGATCTCCTGCTCGGATTCCTGCCGTTGTCGCTTTTGTGTCGTACCGAGTCTTCATCCGGTCGCCATACTCTGTGGCCCATGTCCCTGTTCTTTTAGGTCCATCTGTAAGCCTACCCACCTCTATGTTTGAATCACAGACATAACAATTTCGGAACCACTTCTCCACGTCACCTCTAACATGCAGCCAGTAAAAGCGTTTTCGCACATTCTCCAGCATCTTGTTGACTCCCAGGTGGCTTCCTGTAGGGCTTCTATGCATCTTTTGTAAAACCTCTTTGATTTTCGATTGAGGAACAATAAGCTGCATTACAAAGGATTTACCGTCAGGAGATTCCCATTTGCGCTGGAGTACGCCTTCTTGCACGCGAAGCGAGTCCCACTGTGCCCAATAAGCTTTTACAACAGAGTTTTGGTCCGAAATGTCGTTCCAGTCAGGTTTCGTGTTGTTCTCTTTCCATTTGAGAATCGGTCCGATGTCTGGATCCTTCTTTTGAGCAGACCTCAATTCTTCCTTGCTCCATCCGAATATGGGTTCCACTCTCATCCGCTGAGTCTTGGTCTCTACTTTCCGCCAGCAATTCCATTGGGGGTTTTCTACCTGATGTCCAATTCGGTATTGATAAGTCTGTGGTCTTACTCTACAGCTCGCGGATTGATTTTCTTGGACTTCACAACGTCGACAAGCAGTTTCAGTTTTGATTGGTGGCAACCGGCATTGTCGCTGTAAGTGCCCCGTCTTATTACAATTCCAACATCTGGCAAGTCCGTGCCGCTGGTTCCTTTGTAGCTTAATTCCTGGGCATGATCCAGCTTCGAATATGGCTTCTCTTTGACAATGTACCATTTGAGAAGCTTGCTCAGATGCTTCCATCATTAATGCAAACTCTAGAGTTTCGGAAAGAGTTCGTGTTCTAGCAGTTCGCACAGATCTCTGAAGATGTTTGTCAGAAATGGCACGAACGAAGGACTCAACAGCCAGATGGTTGATGATTTCTTCTCCAGCATCCGGGTATGCCAGGTGAGCCAGTCTTTCGACGTCTGCTTGGAGCTGCTGTAGACTTTCACCCCTTTTCTGGACTCTGCTATTGAGTTGGACTCGGAAGACCTCTTTCAAGTGGCTATCACCAAAGCGTTTATCTATAGCTGCCACGAGAGAACTGAAATCGTAGCTCTTACCAGCTGGAACAGTTTGAAGTAATTCAGCTGCTGGTCCTCTAAGAGCAAGAGTCAGTGCTATGTATTTGTCTTCGTCATCCCAGCCATTTGCTGTCGCAGCTGCCTCGAATTGTCTCCTGTAAACTGACCAAGACGACTGTCCGTCGAATGTTGGTGGTTGTACTTCTCTTTGCTTTAGACAATCTCCACAAGTTTTCCGTAGCTCCATTTTCCGCATCTGGTCTAGTTCCTTAGCCATGTTTTCGATTCGTTTCTCCAAAGTGGCAAGCTGACTTTCGCATTGACTCTCAAGCTTGGAAAATCGTTTCTCAACACATTCAATGCGTTTTTCTAGGCCACAAACATTTTTCTCAATGTTACCCAATTTGCTTTCTAGAATGTTTTTCTGACCTTCCAAAACATTCTGTTGCGCCTCAAGTCTTTCGAGAATATTCTGTTGTTCTTTCTTTTGTTCGTTTCGTTGCTCTTCCAGATTCTTTTGTTGTACTTCGAGTCTTTCGAGAACATTCTGCTGTTCCTTCTTTTGCTCGTTACGTTGTGCTTCAAGTTGTTCGAGAACATTCAGCTGTTCCTTCTTTTGATCGTTTCGTTGCTCTTCCAGACGTCCGAGAATATTCTGCTGTTGCTCTTCAATCAGCTTCTTTTGTTGTTCTAATAAAAGCTTCATCATACTAGAAAAATCTACATTTTCACTTACTTCCTCTTCTTCCACTTCTGTTTCAAAAACAAAAGTGTTCACGTCTTCCCCTTGCTGTTCCAAATAGTTACGCAAGCGCAGGACGAGCTCATTTTTCGATCCCGCTCTAGAAAGATTTCGCTTACCTAACTCACTTTTAAGCTCAATGCAAGTGAGCTCTTCTAACAACTTACCCATTTTCACTGTATATAATTATTATTTTTCTTTTTACTTTTTTTTTTTTTTTTTTTTTTCTTTTTTTTTTTACACTTTACTAGTCAAATAAGTTTTATTTACACTTCTGACACCAATGTAACGTGCGCTTAGTTCGAAAAATAAAACTTCACTTTTTAATTTAATTCTATCACTTTTATTCAGTATATATGCTTAATTCGATCTCAACTCGACTTTGGGACTATCACTTGTATTTACTCTTAACTTTATCACTCTATAAACCAAACTGACTTCTGGTTGCCTCGGGCGGGCTATTTATATCGAATGACACGCCATCTAGAACTCTCCAGTAACTTCTACATTGTCGCCACATTTGCTGTCTACTCTCTGTCTGTCTGTCTCTCTACACTCACACACACTGGCTTACAAGCAACGCCTGTCATTTATACCATTCCATTAAAGTGTTGCCAGTTGTGTTTTCGGTTGAACGTTTTTCGATTAGGAAATTGGTATAAAATGTTAGGTTCACGTTACAATATGTACAGAAATGATTGATGTGCATATTTTGACCGAAAAATTTGCGTACATTTGATGTGCGAGCAAATCAACGCAAACTAATGTTCGGCTTTTGTGATAGATTCCGCACATCGTCTGAACACCCTTATATGCGAGTTTGCGTACACTGGTTTACGTATAGCATTTGCGTTGAATTTACAACTTCTTATGTGACGTCAGAACTGCACTTATGTGCGGCTTTTTATATGCCGTCTGCACGTAGCTTTAGATTTATTAGAATTAAAAAGTGATCACTTTCTTGCTTTGGATAAAAAAGAAACACTTTTATTAGAAAAAAAAATAAAATAAAAACAATAATAGAAATGAAAATGTAAACATGCACTGGCTAACCCGTCCGGGTCCTACGGTGATCTAGCGTATAGCATCAATTCTGTTATATTTTGATGAAATAAAATCTATGTTACTAAATAAACGTGCAGACGGCATATAAAATACTTGCGGCTCTGGCGTCATTTTTACGTCACAATCCGCGACTATTGACGCATATCGTCTGAACACTCTTTTGGGATAGTCCGCACATGCACGCAAATGGTTTGCGGACGATGTGCGACGGCGAGACTGCACATAATGTGCGGCTTTTTTGTATCCCGTCTGAACACATTCGCAAATTTTTTGTGACGGGCATCTGCGATCTTTCTAATCATGAGCGGTGACACGAAAACAGGACAACGCAAATGTGCATATTTTACGCAAATCAGTAGGGGTTGTGAAGCATAGTTAAGTGTGTTGGCAGTAGACTGTTTTTGTGTTCATGAATTTTTGACAGTCTTCATCAAACCATTGTTGCTTAAAATTTTCGTTCTTCAGCATCCTTTTATCACTTTCTGGCGCAGCCTCTTTGACTCTTTCAGTATCTCAGTAACATCCTTTATATTGGGCGACCTCTGCAAAGCAACTTCATAATTTAAGTTGGTCTGGAAGCTTGACCGAAAACTATCATTCCATTATATTCTAGGGAGGAAGCCTAGTTCCTTTGTGCTGGTTTCATCAGATTCACAGATCGTGCAGTATCTTCTAAGTTTCCGGTTATGTTATCGTTCCCATGGGGATATGGGAATGAAATATAATCCATGCTACTCGGAGATAATGAAGCGCTTTTGCGCTGAAAGAAATCGGTCCAATAATCGATAGCTTCACCAGGAACTAGGAAAATTAGTTCACGGTGTCGTTTCCGTTTTCGTAGAGACATGGGAGTGAAATGCCACTTGCGGATAATGAAAAGCACTCTAATGGTAAAAGAATCTTTAAAATCTTTCCCGCATTTTCTAATCAGAATATGAGAATGAAATAAATCCTTTATCATTTCTCTGACCTTGGACCATCTTTTGTCCAAATACTTGTTAATTCAGTTCAGTTGTTTTAAAGCCTATGTAATTACAAACCCTATGTTCTCGTTTAAGTTCCTGTTTCCGTTCCCGAAGGAATATGGGGATGAAATGTGGCCTGTGTTACTTTCGAGGCTCTAGTCCATCTCTGTTCTGAATTTCATTCAAAGCGGCTGAGTAATTTAGTTTCCTCTTGATAATAGTGTAAAAATATACAGGTTGATCTGCATAAGATGCGAAAAAAGATCACAACGGAAAGATGGGGTTGAAACGAGAAAAAAATTGTATGGGGCAGTCTTATGTCCCCGGCTGGATGGGCAGTTTTGTAAAAAGTTGGCCTAAAATCTTTTTAGAAGCAATAAAGTCAATTACAACCATGTAATAGTGTTTTTGAAAGTTAATACATTGTTCTTCAATTAAATTTTTAGTCCCAAATTCAAAGTATGTACTGAAAAAAAAAAAACATTTCTCTTAAGTTTTTTAATATGGGCTAAAAAGTTTACGGACCCTTACGTCACTCTTTCGCTGTATAACTGTCATTTTTGACCCCATCTAGAATATTTCTACAATTTTTTGCATTATTGAAGATCACTTTTTATTTCTAATCAATTCTCTTTTTAATTCTGATTCAAGCATGGAAAACCAAACGAAAAAATCTTTCTTTCTTTCTATTTTGAAAAATTAAGAAAAAACGAAAGATTTGAACTAGAAAATCTCAAAGCAGCTGATATGAATTTATGGCTACAATTTTGAAAAGTTTCATAAAAGATAGATTTTTGGTGAGAAATTAATGAAAATAATATTTTTGCTCCTCAAACTAGTTAATGTCATCTAAAAATCTTGAACTTTTGACCAATCAAAACCAAGAAAAGTGACAGAATTTTAAGATAAGTTATTCAAAGTACAGGAACTTCCGCTACGATGTACGCCCCGAGGCAGCACACACATTTTTTTTTTACATCAACATTTGTCGTACTTTTTGTTTGGCTGTATTTCACTGCCGGTGTTCTACATAAAACCATGGGTTTTGTTTTGGAGGCAGACTTATTATCTTGAAACCTCTGATCTGCCGCTACACAGCAATCCTAATATCAGCTCAGCAATGTACTTTTCCACTGAACACAAAAACAAATCAATAATGAGCCAAAGTCGCTTAGTATTTATTTGTTTTTGCTTTCAGTTGTAAATTGCTTTGCTGAGCTGACTATAAGATTGCTACATAAGAGATGTGTTCAATGGCTTTTTTTTAAGATCAGAACAGCACAGCACAGCACAGAAGCAGTGAAAAACGTCAGGCAAGTTAGAACAAGCAAACTTGTCAAAAAAGGCAACAACAAAAACGAAAAAAAAAAACAACCACCAATTTTTCTTTTTCAGATATCAATTTAATTTAGCGTATTTTCGTCACGAATAAGTAATTTTATTTTCAGCACAAGGTTAGGTGTTATTTTCCTGATTTTTTTAAATTTTTTTGAACTTTTTACAACAAATTAAAACTACAATGCGCTTAAAAAACTACAAGCAAAAAGTCAACAGCTGCTTTTGACAGTTTTCACCAAACTTGCACTTGCTCAAGAGGAGGTGCAGAAAATGCTGTGCTAAACTGTTCTAGAACAGCTCATTGAACACAAAAAAGATCAGAAAAGAACAGAAAATTTCTCATTGAACACCAAAAGTCTGATCTTTTCTGTCTGAAACTGTTCTAGAACAGGTCATTGAACACTCTTAAGATAAGATAACAGTGCGACAAAAACTCATCAATCGTTGGCCGGATAATTTCTAAAATACTTCAACCGTGTACATCAGGCATTAAATGAAGACACTACTGTAGTTTGCAGAAAATCTTTTGTAAATTTTTTCTTATTCGTAGTCTAGTACAATTGTTATCCAAACTATCTGGAAAGTATAAACGTCATACAAACGTCAAATAATCGATTAATCCCAACCGAATCAAACTTCAGGTTTTTCGCTTACGAAAATTTTCCTGTTCCACCACTGAGTGGCCCATTTACTTTGCCCAGAAAATCTTCAATCTTGAAACAAAGACTCCAATCCCAGAGTCATGGCGTTGCGTGTATTAAATATTCCTCAAAGCTTGCGACAGCTAGCCAAAACCACCACCATTGCCCAGGTAAGATAGAAATGAATTTCATAATCTCGGCAGAACGATTTTTTTGGCATTACGTAATTTACATAGAAAATTGTTAATTTTTATAATTATAATTGAATAACAACATGAAGCGGTTTGGAAAAAGCGAATAAAAGTTGAATTTCTTTATACATGTTTTAAATTTCTTTGGAAAAGCTTGTAAAACTTCTTATAAAACATTTAAGGTTATGTTATTGAAAAGAAATTTTTTGCTTGTCGTAGCGCTTCAAGGCCTCTCATGCTGCCGGACTTAAGAAAACTTTGGTAAACATCCCAGCAACACAAGTCACTCAATTGGATAACGGCATTCGTGTTGCCAGCGAGGATTCTGGTGCCCAAACCGCTACAGTTGGTCTTTGGATTGATGCTGGTTCACGGTCTGAAACCGAAGCAAACAATGGTGTTGCTCATTTTTTGGAACACATGGCATTTAAGGTGAGTTGTTAGAATAAGTTGAAGGGTTCTTCTTGTAATAAAAATTGAATTCTTCCATAAGGGAACTGCCAAGCGTTCACAAACCGATTTGGAGTTGGAAGTCGAGAACATGGGAGCCCATTTGAACGCATACACATCTAGGGAACAGACTGTGTTTTACGCTAAATGCTTGTCAAAGGATGTACCCAAAGCTGTTGAAATTCTATCTGACATTATTCAGAACTCTAAATTAGGCGAATCCGAAATCGAACGTGAGCGCTCAGTTATTTTACGTGAGATGCAAGAAGTCGAGAGCAACCTTCAGGAAGTTGTCTTCGATCATTTACATGCAACTGCCTACCAAGGAACACCACTGGGACAGACCATCTTGGGACCCACTAAGAACATCAAGTAAGACAAGGTTTGGCTATGCTCATTACTCCATAACTTTAAAAATTCTTCAAGGTCTATTGGCAAGTCGGATTTGTCGGACTACATCAGCAACCACTATAAAGCATCTCGCATTGTTTTGTCTGGAGCTGGTGGAGTCAATCACCAGGAGCTTGTTCAGTTGGCCAATTCAAACCTCGGCAAGTTGCAAAACACCTACGACGGCAAGCCACCAAAAGTCACTCCATGCCGCTTCACTGGCTCTGAGATGCGTGTCCGCGACGATTCATTGCCATTGACACACGTTGCTATTGCTGTTGAAAGCTGCGGCTGGACCGATCAGGATAACATTCCCCTCATGGTTGCCAGCACTTTAATCGGAGCCTGGGATCGTTCTCAAGGCGGTGGCGCAAACAACGCATCCAACTTGGCCCGTGCCAGCGCTGAAAGCGGTGAGAAAACTAATGTTTTTGTTTTATTCAAATTTCTAAACACTTCCAATAGATCTGTGTCACAGTTTCCAGTCCTTCAACACCTGCTACAAAGACACCGGTCTTTGGGGCATCTACTGGGTCTGTGACCCACTCCAAAACGAGGTAATTTGATTGTTGCTTGGGTTGTGTCCATTATTCAGCACGAATCCTTTTCCAGAACATGTTGTACAACGTGACAAAGGAATGGATGAGTCTCTGCACCATCATCACCGAAGCCGAAGTTGAACGCGCAAAGAACCTCTTGAAGACCAACTTACTCTTGCAATTGGACGGTACCACTCCCATTTGTGAAGACATTGGTCGCCAGATGCTCTGCTACAATCGCCGCATCCCACTGCATGAACTGGAACAACGTATCGATTCCGTTTCCGTATCAAACATCCGTGACGTGTGCATGAAATACATCTTTGACCGATGCCCAGCTGTTGCTGCAGTCGGACCCACTGAAAACTTGCCCGACTACAACAGAATTCGCTCCAACTTGTACTGGCTTAGGATTTAAGCAAAAACATAAAATCAAGCTTCATCCAAACTAAGTTTAGCAAAACAAATTTGTAACCCAGCTCCCGATGTTAAAGATACCAACAAAATTTAGAAATATTAATCCAATGTGAAAGAACACACTACAATGGTCAAATGATGTTAACTAATGAAACATTAAACTTATGTCGAATTCCTTTCAACAAAAAAATCGACTGCAGTCGACTGCAGTCAATTTTTTTTTCAATGGAATTCATTTAGCAGGGAAGAAAAATCGACTGCAGTCGATCTCTTTTTTGAGACGGATTTGCACACAGATTTTCACACACACAACAATTTTGACATATCGAAAACGGCAAACAAAAACATCGGCATATGAAAAAAATTAAAGGAAGCAAAATTGTTTTGTATTTAGTTGTGAATTTGGAAAACATTTTGGTGAAAAAAAATATAAAAATTGTGTGCTTAACAATATGAATGTAATTGTTTTGTTCCGTGGTGCTTGTTTTTCTTCATTAGTCAGTTGGACACACACACATTCATAAAAAAAAGAATGGCTACTTTTTTAATTTCCTAAATACCCAAAAAAGAATCGAATTTAGTAGCGACTGCAGTCGACTGCAATTTGGTGAAAGGAAATCGACATTATTTAAAAATGTAACGGTTCTTGTTTTCATATTCATTTGTGCAGAGTTATTATGGCAGAGTTATTAAGTCATAATGAAGGTTACATCATTGGGTCAGCTGCTTTGGAGACAAACTAAAGGTTGTTTTTGTTTTTGGTCGTTTAACAAGACATGAATTTATGTTTTTTCAACTACAAAATAGTTTTTTTCGATTCATCGAAAATTTTCGCGAAATATGATTAAATTTCGAGCATCATAGAAATACCCAGCCAGACTACCACTGCTACGCATGACACTGATACTAAACCGGGGGCTTCGGAGGCTAGCAAAATCATGCGACGTATTGAACGAAGTAACACGACTCTGGTAGAAGAACGTCTGTTTAATAAACGCAATGGCGGATTACAGGAAAAAAAGTAACGTGGATGGAATCACAAAAGTCTACAAGATGTTCTACAATTTACCAGATCAGCTTAAAAATGAAATCAGTAGGTATCATCGATCATCCTTGGCAGCGTGTTGCCCATTTCAAAATCTACTGACCGTTTTTTGTCTTTTAAGCTGGTTTGTAATATTCTCAGTGCAAAGTGAAAAAGGACGCATTTTGGTTAAATTTTCACAATCTTCTTAAGAATATCTTAAAATAGTAGTTTTTGTTTGTTGACCGAAATAGGAACTGACAACTGACATGTTGGGAACAAAAATGAGGATTGTGAGGACTGCATTATTGGAGGTATGAATTATTACAGTCCTGGTAAAGATATCCCAGTAGTAGTAGTAGTAGTAGAATGTGATTTTATTTGATATTTACAATAGGTTACATACATTTACAAATTCACAAGTGTAGCATTGGCTTTTGCCGTCAGCCAGAAAAAAAAGAGTATTAATCAAACATTATGTATAATCAAGATTAAAGTAAAGTTGAAAAGACTAGACTCCTTTAAGATTATCACAACAAATAATAATATAAATATTTTGTTTTTCTTATTAAAAAGCTTCATTTAAAATTTGATTTCTGTAGTTAAGGGCTGTTTTAACGTAGCTTGATAACATTATCCAATCTTGACCATTCAAGACATTTGCAGCTTCATCAACAGTTAAATAGTTTTTCCCCAAGTGCTGTCTCCGTATTGCTTGCAGGATTGGACATGTTCCTATAAAATGGAGAACATTTTCCGTCGCTCGAAGATTGCATAAACTGCATTCCGTACTTTCATCCGGTCCGTATGGTATGTAGTTCAGTCGTAGTAATTCTCCTCTGGTTTTGAAAATCAAAGAGATAGTTTCTATCGCATATCGGTCGTTGAAGTAATTGTTAGGTCCAAGGTCGTATCTCAGGAGCTTATACATGTTTCGGGTACAACTCTGTTGGGCTGACTCCGTAAATTTAACAAAGAAAGAATCTTCAATCCTTCCCAGTAATTCTGGAAAGATGTCTTTCCATGTACTAGTATTTCTTTCCACCAACTGGATGTCGTGCTGAACTCCAAGTCGTGACCATTCTTCGAAGAACTGTGATTTTCGTGATAGCAGATGTTTTGCGATAATATTAGGCAGACGATGATTTGGAAGAGCCATAACCTTTGCAATGTAGAACAAATGCAATTTGAGCGAAAAGACGTAGAGCGGAGACACCCCGGTCTCCAAATGCAGCATATATGTAGGGGTGTTTTCGGGGAGCCAAAAGATCTTTTTCAAAAAATACCTCAGTAATTTTTCTATTTCCTCATATTGAAGAAACCCCCATACTTGACCAGCATAGCACATCACTGACCTCATAACTGCTTCGAAAAGTTTATATTTAGCACTCGGGCTTATCCCATATCCACTATCCAACATGTGCAACTTCATGTTCATCAGACAAAATCGACCTAGTGTGTGTTTACTAAGAAAAAAGCAGAGCAAGAAACATCAAAATTTTAGGCAACTTAGAACAGAGTCACCGCAAGATTGCCTACAATAAATTTCCTTAATTAGAGCCAAATCATTGTTAGAGGTTTCAAAAAGACACTACCAACACTTCAAAGTGATAATGGGAAATGATGGGAAATGATAAAGGTAAAGCAGTGATACTTAAGAGGCAGCTGCTTTCAAAGCACCTACCTGCAACGTACCTACCAAATAAGAGAGTCCACAAGGCTAACCTCAGAAGAGAATGCAGAAGCTGCAACGAAAATACTCGAAGTCACAGTCAAAGAACTACAAAAAAAGCAAAAAAGGTGCTGGGCCAGACGAAGTACAATATAAGTTTAGGAAATAGATGGAAGGCATCGGGTTTAGATGGCTCGTTATTCTGAACTCTATAAAATTTATTGAAAGCAATATCAATAACAATTCTAGATCATTCTGGTCTTTTATAAATTCCAAAAGAAAATCAGTAGGGTTTCCAAGTACTATGCATTACAGTGGCGTCGAATCCTCGGACTTAGATTCCACAGTCGAATTGTTTGCTAACTTCTTTGAATCGGTTTATTCCGTATCTAGTTTTAATAAAAGTTCACTCATACAATTGAATTGGATTGGATATTGGATCCATTCAGTTCAGTTTCGAAGAAGTTAACACAGCGCTTTTATCTCTTAAATCTTGTTCTAGCTCTGGCCCCGACTGCATTCCTGCCACAGTGCTTAAGGAACGTTGTAACTCTATTTGCACTCCCTTACTTATGATATTTAATAAGTCTCTCCAAGAAGGAATCTTCATCGAAGAATGGAAACTTTTTTATTTAGTTCCAAGCCATAAATCAGGCTCAAAAGTGATATTCAAAATTATAGGGGTTTTTGCAAACTCTCTGCAATTCCCAAGTTGTTTGTAAAGTATCCTGAAAAATTAACTAGATTTCTTTACAAGCAAATATTTATCGGAAGTAAAGCATGGTTTTGTATATGGTAGATCCACTATAACAAATCTGGCATATTTTACTTCTTTTGTAATCAGTGCTATGAAAAGTGGTTTTCAAGTCGATGCGGTATACACGGACTTTAGCAAGGCGGTCGATTCTGTAAACCACTAAATACTCCTTGATAAACGATGTTTGGATTTCATTCTCAACTCCTTTCTTGGATATCCTCTTACCTTTCCTGTAGAAAACAACAGGTTAAAATTGAAAATTCTTTTTCAAGTGAAATTCAGGGTACATCGGGTGTACCCCAAGGTAGCCACCTCGGTCCATTTTTCTTTATAGTTTTTATCAATGACATTATATCTGCATTCAAATATTGTAGGTGTTTGTTATAGGCGGATGATCTCAAGCTATTCTTAACAACTAACAGCTTAGGTGATTGCCAATTGATTCAATCTGACCTCGATTCTCTTACACACTGGTGTCACGAAAATTGCTTGAAAATTAATATAAAAAAGTGTAACATTATTTCATTTACTCGAAAATGTACCAGTATTCGGTTCAATTACACAATTGAATCTAATGTCTTGGATCGTGTCTCAAACATTAAAGACTTAAGTGTTATTCTTGGTTCCTCACTAAATTTTAGGTACCACATTAATTTCTTAGTACCAAAAGCTAACTCGTTAGTTGGATTCATAAAACGAAATGGCAAAGATTTTCGAGATCCCATTCCATCGACAACCGCGAGTTCTGATATGATGCTACTCGAACAACGAGAAGCATTTCATGTTGAAGTCCCTTGAGTCTTCTGCTCTCTATTAAAGTCCTGCTACCTGGTGGAAGAAAAAGTATAGAGCACCAAAGTACATCTTATCTTCATTGCTGATGATGAGTCATCATAAGATCCTACGTCCCTGCAAGGAGCACTTAACGTATGAGTAAAAGTTCTAGAAGGTAGTGAATACCATATTAGTTCAAAAAAATGTTCTGTTCTAGAGAGACTTACAGCCCTATTATGGTTGTCAAATATCAATACGATACTTGATAGATTTGTTCGTTTATCAATGAAATTGGTTAAATGGTAATACGGATAACAACCATCAGAACTTTTGATCAGTTGTGAATGAAATGCTTTTTTGCGATCCATTGTGAACGTCTCTGGTTGCTCATTCGGTATTATGGTTATCAACTTTTTTGATATCTATCAATTTTTCAGTCAATCGCAAATTCGCCGTTGATGAACATTTTTTGGTTTATTTTACTGGAAATGTTTATCCAAAACACAGGTACGTGGTTAACTAGTATAAGGGCTATATCGTGAAGTGTTTTTTCTGTGCCGTATAGCAAAAATTCATTCCAAATTGAATTTTGAAGTTAAATGTGTTTAGTGTTCATTGAATGCAGGAAAATAAAATGGTCGCTTTGTACGTAGATGTGGGGTGTGTCAACGCTTAGTACGAGCACACTGTTCACAATGGAAGCAAATTTATCAATTGGCATGCATAATACCGATTTATCAATTAATTGATAGCACATATCGTGTATCAATTGATTGATAGTTGACAACCATAATATGGCTGTTAATCCAGACACTGATTAAGTGATGACAACATTAATCATCAAGTTAGCTCAAAGTGGACGAAGAGACGAACAAATTCTGCCATCTTTTGTGACAGGAAAATGCTCCATAGCTGAAAAGAAAATTTTAGAGTGCATTTGTGCGTAGAGCTTAGAGCACTCACGTATGGTTCACATTGTTGGTCGGCAGCTGAGCTGAAGACTTTTCGTATGAGAGCAAAATGAATTGTAACAATGATCGTATTAAAAGAAGAAATAGCATGAATGGGTCAGCTGGCGTTGTCATGTTCTAAATCCACAGAACTCCGTCAAAGAGGAAGTATCATTTGTTCAGACACAGTTGGGAAGAAAGAAAAAGAAAGACAGACCAAAACATACTCCCAGTACAGACAAATGTAACGAATTCTGCCTTTGATTCGCCTCAGATATTTAGTAATCATTGACACATTTTGTGAGTGACAGCTGAGTGGTATAGACGTGTTTTTAAGAGAGTTCCGAGTGAAAATTAAAAAGTGTAAACAAAACAGTGATAGAAATAAAAACAATTGGGTGCCAGCACATTTGTATCGTTCTTTGGTGATATATATAATTGTTGCTGTTTGTCTAGGCATGAAATATCGTTGTAAAGAATTAAATTCTTTTTGGTGACAATGGAGGAGAACGATTGCTTCAAATGTAAAGCACCGGTGCGCGGTGAAACGGGTATCAGATGTGCGGGTGTGTGTGGTAAACTTTATCATAGCGCAGCAAAGTGTAGTGGTTTAGACAATTACTCTAGTGGTTGTCTATTGAAGCCAATGTTAAAGTTTATGTGTACAGACTGTGTCCAATACATACACAATGTGGACCTTGTATTGAAAGAAATGCAAGAGTCAGTTGTAAAGAATAGCCGTTACCTCAAAGAGTATAAACTGGAATTTGAAGAAAGTCTTAAGAGAAATGAAACAGAAATAAAAATATTGCTTGAGTCAATCGAATCACGTTACATGGCTAGATTAGATGCTATGAAAATAGCTCAAGAGAATTGTGTGAAGAGTGTGAAAGAGCTAAAAAAGTTAAGTTGCTATAGTGAGGAATTTAAAAGACAGAGTGAGAAGATTTGCATAAACGTAAACAAAGCAAGTGAAAACATTCAAAACGTCAAAGACAATATCGATATTCAATTAAAAGAAAGTACCACTTCAATTACAACATCAGTGAAAGATCTTAAAAGTGAATTAATTTCGGTGCCGTGAAATAAAGTCGAAGGCAATAAGGTCGAATCGACTTTATTACCTTTTTTGGGAAATAAGGTCGAAAACAACAACAACAATATTTTTCTACCTTATTTCCCATTGAAAAGGTAATAATGCCGAAAAGAAAAAACGAAAATATTTGACAAAAATAGGAATGCCCAAAGTTGAGAAATAAAGTCGAAATCCGTTGAGTAATAAAATCGAATTTAATTTCTGTTGGGTAAAGAAGAAAGAAATCATTGGCAATGTCATGTGTTGTGTGTTATCGGAACAACTGTACTTAAAAAAAAAATATGTGGTGAGGTTTATCGCAAAGTAATCTGTTTTTTATGTAAGTACACTATTGATGCTTCGCAGGTTGACTTGTTTGCAACTGTTCTTTAGAATAGCAACTTCTTTAAAGAATACGTTTAGTTTGTTTTTCATTTCAAGTGCATGCATATAATATATAGAAAGTTTTTGTGGAATTACTGAGCGTCGTCGGCCCGCGCCGACCCCGCGCGCAATCATTGTTTATAAAGACTTTAACTTTTGGTAGAAAAAGAAATGTTCTGAGGAACATTGGATTTAAGGAGTTGAACTTTCGTCGGTGGGGGGGGGGGGGCGCGGCCCGGTGCGACGCGGGCCGAATAGGCGCGCTTCCGTCGCGGTCCCGCGCCGGCCCCGCGTCACGTGCGCCGGAGGCGCGCCTCTTCGGTCCCGCGCCGGCCCCGCGCCGCGCGCGCCGGAGGCGCGCCTCTTCGGCCCGCGTCGCACCGGGCCGCGCCCCCCCCCCCCCCCCACCGACGAAAGTTCAACTCCTTAAATCCAATGTTCCTCAGAACATTTCTTTTTCTACCAAAAGTTAAAGTCTTTATAAACAATGATTGCGCGCGGGGTCGGCGCGGGCCGACGACGCTCAGTAATTCCACAAAAACTTTCTATATATTATATGCATGCACTTGAAATGAAAAACAAACTAAACGTATTCTTTTTCTTTTTCTACCAAAAGTTAAAGTCTTTATAAACAATGATTGCAAAATATTAAACATGGAATTAAAGTCGAATTCAACTGAGAAATAAAGTCGAACGCTATTTTCGGCAAATTTAGTGCCAAAATGATTTTCGCCCTTATTTCCCAAAGTTGGTAATAAGGTCGAAAGGTGAATTCGACCTTATTTCCCAATTTTTGGGCAATAAGGTCGATTCGGCCTTATTGCCTTCGACCTTATTTCACGGCACCATTAATTTCAAATAAAAAAGATAATTTAAAAGATTTTGATCAATGTGTTAAAGTAAACGTGAATAAATTAGCTAAATCAGTCAGTGAAATGAAAGAAGAAATTAAAAAAAATAATCAAAACAAAAATAACAAAGCTCAATGTGTTGAAAAGAGACAGAGTGATAAATCTTTTTCCGACGTTTTAAAACACAATCAACCGTCTGTTATTGTTTACCCCAGAAAGGAACAAGAATCTAATGAAACAAGAAAAGAATTAAAACTTAATATTGATCCAACGGAATTAAATATTAATAAAGTGATAAATAAAAATAAAGGTGGCATTGCTATAAAGTGTGCAGACAAAGAGTCAACCCATAAACTTAAAAGTGTGATTGAAAGCAAAATGAGCAAAGATTATCAAGTAGAGTTGCCAAATATGGCCAAACCGAAAATCTGTGTAATGAGCGTGGAAAGTGATGAAAATCAGGATGAATTATTAGACAGAATTGTTAAACAAAACCCAGAGCTATTAAATAGTGAAATGAAAATTTTGAAGATTTTTAAAAACAAAAATAAGTGGAGAAATTTAAACATTGTAATTGAGTTAAACAGTGAAAGCTTCCATAAGATAATTGAATTGGGAGTTATTAAAGTAGGATGGGTAAAGTGTCCCGTGAGAGAATTCTATAACTTGACAAGATGTTTCAACTGTCAGGGGTTCAACCACAAATCAAGTGTTTGTAAAAATAAGATTGCATGTATAAAATGCGGAGGTGAACATAATGTTAAAGATTGTTTAAGTGAGGTTACAAAATGTATTAATTGCACTAAAACAAATGAGTCACTTGGTCTTGATACTAATTGTGATCATGAGGCAACAGACAAAAACTGTCCAGTATATGTGCGAAAACTAAAAGTGCTCAAAGAGCGAATTGAGTATTAGCAATTAAGATGCTGGTACTTCAATGCGCAAGGCGTAATAAACAATTTCATCCAAATCGAAGTAATTTTATTACAAAACAAATTTGACATAGTTGCAGTGTCTGAAACCCATTTAAAAAATGATATCGAAAATAGTGAAATAAATTTACAAGGCTATTCTGTTGTTAGATGTGATAGCACTAGTAGCTATACTGGCGGGGTCGCAATTTTCATAAATACAAGTTTAAAATTTAAAGTTATAAAGCAAATTCATATTGAGATGAAAATTTGGATTTTATGTGTGCAAATATTGTTTAATGAAAAATCGGAAATAATTTCTATACTGTATCGATCTCCCAGTTGTTCTGAATGTGATTTTTGTGCTGAGTTCGCGGAGTGGCTAGAAGAATCAATTACCTCATATCCTAACATGATTGTACTTGGTGATTTTAATATTGACCTGTTACGTAGTTATACATATGAAAATAGAATCAAACAGATATTTACAGACAACAACTGTAAACAGATTATTACTAAACCAACTAGAATCACAAACACATCGCGTACTTTAGTTGACTATGTTATAGCTCCAATAGGAAGGAATATTTGGGCAGACACAAAAAGGGAGTTTAAAATAAGTGATCACGAATCCATTGAGCTGATAATTCCGGTTGATAAAAGAAAATTCAATAAAACGTTTAAAACAGTCCAAGTGTTTAAATACGAAAAGAATAAATTTAAATCATTGCTTCGTAACAGAATTGGTTCCTCCGTGATAAATCCGAACAATAACACTAGCGACTTATCGGTAAAATTAAAAGAGTCATTGGAAAAATGTGTTAGTGAATCAACTATTAATAAACGTATATATCCTTCTTTTAATGAGTGGTTTACAATGGAGTTAAACAATTTGAAAGATAAAAAAATTCGCTGTTTTAAAAAAGCAACCATTTTTAACATTCCTGAGGATTGGAGTGAATATAGAAGGGTAAGAAACTTATATAAATATAAACTAGATCAAGCTAAAAAAACCTACATATGCAACAAGATAGAGCGCTGTTCTGACCAAAAAGATATGTGGAGAATAATAAAATCTCTTGTTTTAAAAGAACAGAGAGAAGAAATAAATGAAGTGCGGTTTGAAGATAAAATAGAAACGGAAAATTTAGTTATTGCTAACAGACTGAACTCGTATTTTATAGACAGCATAAACGAGATAAGTAACTCAATACCACAAGGGTCTTTTGACTGTAGTAATTTGACAATGGTCCCCAGTGTATTTTTGTTTGAAACAATAAACATAAGTGATCTCCACAATATATGTAAAAAGTTAAATAAAAAAAAATGATCCTATGAGACTAAATATTCAAATAGTTTTAGACTGCTATGATGTGTTAGGTCCATTACTTTTGGCAGTGATAAATAAATCTTTTGTGGAAGGTGTTTTCCCAAGTAATTTAAAAGAATCAATAATAATTCCCATACCTAAGGAGCAAAATAACATAAACTGTGATAAATTTAGACCAATTAATATGCTTCCAATACTAGAAAAAATAATAGAAAAAGTTGCCCATGAACAATTAATCAAATACATATCAGAGAATAAATTGTTAGTACAAAACCAGTCAGGATTTCGTTCGGAACATTCTTGTGAAACGGCCCTTAATTGGCTTATCATGACCTTAAAGATAGAACGTCATGAAAAAAATAAAATAATTGCTGTGTTTTTAGACTTTCAAAGAGCGTTTGAAACAATCGACAGATCACTGCTTCTAGCAAAGCTAAGAAAATACGGCATACAAAATAAGGAACAAAAATGGTTTCAATCATATTTAAATAACAGAACACAAAGAACTAAAATTAACCAGTGTTTATCTAATAGTGAAGAAACTTCGTATGGCGTGCCTCAGGGAACAATATTGGGTCCTCTGTTGTTTTTAATTTACATTAATGACATTTGTAAAGATTTAAAGTATTGCAAAATCTCGCTGTTCGCTGATGATGCATTATTGTTTGTTTCTGGTAAAGACTTGGATTTAATTTCTAGTTACATTAACTACGATATAGATAAAATGTGTATGTGGCTTAATAAAAACAAATTAAAAATTAATGTTAATAAAACAAAATGTATGACTATAAACTCTGACTTCGAAACCAACATACGTATTAACAATACTAATATCGAACAGGTGAAATCAATGAAATATCTCGGTGTAATAATAGACAGTGATCTGAACTTTCATAGTCATTTCGAATACATTGTAAAAAAAATTTCAAAAAAAATTGGATTCTTAAAAAGATTACGGAAAAATATATCCATTTTGTGTGCAGTAAACATTTTCAATACAATTGTTAAACCTCACTTTGAGTTCTGTTCAACAATATTGTATATGGGTAACTCAACGGAAATCAACAGACTTCAAAAGCTTCAGAACAAGGCGATGAGAACTATACTGAAATGCAGTTTCTATACCCCAATAAGTTGGATGCTATCTTGCTTAAAATGGCTTAACATCAGACAGAGGATATCATATAATGCAGCAATCTTCGTTTATAAAATTAAAAATAAAATGGTTCCAGAATACCTTTCATTAAATGTAAATCTTACACACGAAGTTCAACCATATAACTTAAGGTCAAATAATAATTTTAGATTGCCATTTTATAGAGATAGTAGAACTCAAAACATGATAATGTATAAAGGTATTCAGTTTTTCAATGAGTTACCAAGTGATTTAAAAAATGAAACGAATTTTCAAAGTTTTAAAAGAAAAGTATCAAATTATATAAAATGTAATATTTAAATTAATGTATAAAAATTATACTAACTTACTCCTAATGTAGCAAATTGTAATTAAAATAGTAATTTATACTAAATAAACGAACACATACATACATACATTCTGAGATCAACGCGGTCTCACTGTTTGAATGTTTCTCAAACTTGGGTGGTCCAATGTGATCAAAGTTTTATTTTAAATATACGTCAAAATAAATCCGCGCTGTCTGTAGTGCCGGTGCCCCAGTAATATATTGTTCAATTACGTGGGAGGTTCGTAATCCCAGAACATCAGAAAAAATGTTTTTGGTATCGACTTTGGCAAGTCCTCCGAGAATAATTGCACTGTCATGAAAAGCTTTCTCCCCGAGGTTTTCAATGCTTTGTTGCGCCAAACTTTTAATTTCTGTTTATCTTATTAAAACCTGAATAGAATGGAATAGGACCTTGTCATAGAAAGTTACATTTAAACCGGGCTTAAGGTGACAAACTGACAAACATAGTTTTTAACAACGGATAGGTATGTTGCAAATCCCACAGCCAGCAACGCTGCATACTTTAGCCCAATTAAGAGGATTATGAGTTTCTAATTGGTTTCAAAACTCACAATAAAATTTTTAAAGCGAGAATTTATTTTAAAAAAGCGTACGGAAAGTTATCTTATACGTAAAAAAAACCTTATGCCTATCCAGTTATTCGTGCGTATAGTTAATGGGTATACCACTCAGACCCGTCTGGATTTTTGCAGGCTCCGTACATCCAAGTGCAGGGTCTAAGCCTTTCCATGTTCTATCTTCGAACGTCAAACCATTGCTTGTTTCCATTAATTGCATTTTAGCAATCTGAGCTACCGCCTGTGAACCATTTTGCACGCCTTCTTCAACATCCTCCGTTCCAGAACTTCGAATCTTACCGCTTACTAAGCTTACGTCACTTTCAGTAACGTCTTCTGCTTTAAATTCCATATATTTACTTCCTTCGGGGAGAATTTCCTTAAAGTCAGTCACATAACAATCTGGATATTTCAAGTGCCATGCTGGATTAAGAGCCATTTCGGCTTCAAATACAGAAACAATAGGTTTGTAGAATTCCTTTGAAGTGTACATATTGTTAAAGGGGCATCCGATCATTACAAAGCAGTCAATTTCGAGGAAGTTTGCCAACTTTGCCGGGTTGATGCGGCCAACTGAAATAATTTGAGTTTTAATGTTGTGGCTCTTTGCCATTTCTTGCAAACGAGTGACTACATTTAAGTATCCGTCAGAAGTTAGTGTGGCAACAATCAGTCCAAGCATTTGAGCGTCTTTGCATTTTTCAATGTAAAAATAGCGACGTCGTATGTAACTGGCAGTGAGCGGATTTTTCTCTTCGAATGAATTAAATTTGGGATTATAAATGTACCATTTAGCAGTTTTTGATGTAAGCGTCAAATTAAAGAATCGATTGTTATCGGCTCCGACAAATATACACACTCTGTCGTCAGATGTATCGTGTTCTAACTTGGAGTCCTCTTCAAAGGGATATGTTTCAATAGAAACTGTCGTTCCTGATAGTGCTTCTCTAATATTCCCAAACAAATTGTCTTCTACATGCTCTTGTAGGTAATGGTATCCAATGTCTAGGAAAATAGAAATAGCTTTAGTTTGATTCTTGAGGGTTTCCAAATGTGCCTGAAACTTTTCTAATTCAAAAGGTAACTCTGGAAACATGTACAGCACAGGTAGACGTGAAACTTTACTGCGACACGCATTTCCAAAGTGTATCAAACTGTCCGCATCAACATGAGCTGCTGCGATCTGGAGATTGTATTACAGTTTTAAAGCTAAACACAAATATGTTTAAGAAAACCGAAATAGGTCACCTCATCGACGCAACAGCTTCCGTAAGACGTATCAGCAAGAATAAAGACA
Organism: Melanostoma mellinum; assembly: GCA_914767635.1. Lineage (NCBI taxonomy): Eukaryota > Metazoa > Arthropoda > Insecta > Diptera > Syrphidae > Melanostoma > Melanostoma mellinum. The sequence continues at coordinate 70,930,323 of OU612058.1, read as the reverse complement.
TTCGTTTTACATTCAGTCTTCAGGCTGTCTGAGATCCTCACACTGAATGGAAGATAGTTGTCGGGAAATTGCAGACACACCTAAAACAAATAACAACTGCGCAAGTTAGAAATCCTGGACAAAGTTAAAATTTTACATTTCTGTAGTTATTTTGTTTTATCCAGCCGCAGCAGACTTTGAAATGTTTTTCAGACCAAATTTGGTCGATCGTTGTGTCGAGGTCGTTGTCTGTTTCAGCCTGGCGTTCCAAAGAAACACTTTCTGATGTGGAAAAAGCTGATGCAGTCATGTTTTCAAAGGGATATGTGTAAGTTGTTTTTTCTCTTAAAAATTTAATTGGAAATTGAAGAACATAAAAATAAATCGCACTTTCGAATGTTATGTTGAAGTGTTTTACGACTTTTGAGTTTTGACAAAAGAGGTTTATCCAGGGATGATACATAAGACTTTCACTTTTGGTACGTTCAAGGTTTGAGAATTGCAGAATTTGGCTGTTGAGAAAGTAAATATTTCATAGCCAATTGGGACTGGCCATCACGACGCGTAGCGGCAAAAATAGAAATGAGCAGGGGCACAACAAGTCACATTTTGTATTGAAATTGCCACTTTTCCAAAAAAATTGTTTAAAAATATAATGTTTTGCCGGTCGAATATTCGAAATTCTTATTGAAATAGATTAATAAAAGTGTAAAGAAAAATATGAAATTAAAGCACAACCAAAAAGTTTACTGGAAGTGTCCAAAATGCAAGTGCAAAAACGAGCTGTGATTTTCAACAAAAATTTAAGTTGAAAAATATGAATTAAAATTTCCACAAAAGCACAAATTAAGCTCTTAATCAAGAATGTGCGTTAGTTTAAATCAATAAAATATCGAAGACCACTCATAATTCAATGAAAATTTAAGTTAAACAAAATTTATCATCCCCTCAACAAAATCTCCGTAGCGCTTTGTTTACATTTTTTCCCATACAAAAATGGCATATTCTTAAATTTTTCAAAAGCAAATTAAATACATTTGAAAGGTAAAAATCACTCGTGTGCACTGTTTTATTCAAGCTTTAACATTTTAAGATGCTAATGCGCTCATAGTTCAATCACTTTTATTTGATTTTATATTTTATTTAAATTATTTAATCCGACACCATTTCTTCTTTTTTCAGTACAATTTGTATGGGCTGTCAAAACAGCATTTCACTTTGTGCCCCCACTTTAGTTCCAAAACAACCGGCAGGTGGTGTGCAAACTCATGTTCCCAGTCCCAATTGAATGTCGATCTTTATAAAAGTCGTGCTTTATTGGGAATTTTTATATTCACTTCACTTAGGCACTCAATACATGAAATACATGGAAAATTAAAGAAATTGTCCTACGTCATACTACTTCTTTACTCAGGAACATTAGAAGATACAATAAAGCAACGACAAGAAACAACGAAAGACAAAAAAAAGAAACGTCAAAAACCATCCAAGACAATTGGACAATCCTCAACCCAAAACTTTGCGGGTTGAGACTTTTTAAATATTTCTATTCCACCTGTTATATCTTTCGCACTTATTTGCGTCTTTGCAAAACCGTCTGGATGTAATACCACACAAAGCAGAGTAGATATAAGTGTGGTATTACACCCAGACGGTTTTACAAAGGCGTGTATTTTCCGTATCCATGATGTCAATAAATCATTGCTGCAGAATCTAATTAAATTATTTACCACAATGACATTTTGCTTCTTATGAGTTTTTTGTTATTGGTATCTAAAAAAATGCAGCTGAGCCTCTTCGATTATTTTCACACTTTGACTCTGTGGGTGAGAATAAAAAATGAAAGAGAAGTAGTGTCAAAAAACACGCAACCTAAAAAACATGTGAGTGTAATAATGCGAGACTGATAAGATCCATAAGATTACATGCTTATCGCAATCGCATCGCACGCACTCACCGCATTGGTTTGCGCAAGGCATTAAAAGAAAATATACGAAACACGAAGCATACAGAAAGTCTGAATGTAATACGGCTCTTTGCGGAGGCAGCTAGAATCTGTCATCAATCAACAATCTGATATCAACCCTGCTTTTATTCTATTTTTGACAAACAAATTTTTGTCATAAATTAATAAATAAACGACAATTAATTTTGTTTACTAGACTTCTTATTTCAAAACCTCATTCTATTATTTTAAAACACACTTTCTGTTAAAATTAGCTCAAAATGACTCGTAAAAATGCCACAATAGAAGAACTTCAAAACTTCTTTAAATCCCATAGCAAAATCAAAGAACAAAAGGCCCACACTTCAAAGGTTAAACCGGCTAAAATTCTTGGCTATCACAAAAATAATTAAACTAAATTTATTTTGTTTGTATATACATACATAGGTTCATTCAGTTGGCTGGAGCTGCGACGGAAAACGTCTAGCATCAGGGTCTTTTGATAAAACAGTTGCAGTATTTACCCTAGATCGTGAACGGGTGGTAATGCCATTGTTCTCTTTTGTGTCCAAAACCTAAATCACTTACAAATATCGTTGCAGAATAAAGAAAGTACTTATAGAGGGCACACGGGATCGGTTGATCAGCTTTGTTGGCATTCTTTCACACCGGAACTGCTTAGTACAGCTAGTGGGGATAAAACTGTTCGGATTTGGGATATCCGGGCAGGAAAATGCTCAACTATTACAAACACCAAAGGAGAAAATATTAACATAACATGGTCACCAGATGGTAAAACGATTGCGGTTGGAAACAAAGAAGACCTCGTCACATTTATTGATACAAGAGCGAATAAGATTCGAGCTGAAGAACAGTTCAACTTTGAGGTAAGCAGTTTGAAATCTGAAAGCTTTTCAAGTAGTACTTGTAGCCTTTGCCATTCTAGGTAAACGAAATTGCATGGAACAACACGAGCGATATGTTCTTCTTAACAAATGGCCTCGGTAGTGTTCACATATTGAACTACCCAGGTTTGGAACTGCAGCACGTTCTAAAGGCTCATCCCGCTACTTGTATATGCATTGAATTTGATCCCACTGGTTAGTTTGAATTTTTGTTTGTTGTCTTTTTTTTTAGGTTAAAAAACTAATACACTTTTTTTAGGGAAATATTTTGCTACGGGATCTGCTGATGCGTTGGTATCCATTTGGGACGCAAATGAATTAGCTTGCTTAAGAGTTCTTTCCCGGTTAGATTGGCCAGTGCGTACAATTTCATTTAGTTATGATGGCAAATTGCTGGCATCCGCTAGTGAAGACCTTCTTATTGACATTGCTCACACTGAAACAGGTTCGTACAACTAACTAATAAAACGCCTGTTCACTGTAGTAACATTGCTATTATTATTTGTAGGAGAGAAAATATCCGACATTCCTGTAGATGCAGCCACTTTTACTGTGGCATGGCATCCAAAGCAGTACTTGTTGGCTTATGCATGCGATGACAAGGATAACAGCGATAGACGCCGAGAGGCAGGGAATTTAAAAGTCTACGGTTTCACCGAATAAAAAATTTTTATATTCAACATCTGAAATTGAAGGCTTTGTTTTATTTTGTTTGCGACGAATAAACTTGATAGAAAATAAACTTCGTGGTGGTGACATAACTTTCGTGTGGGTAACTTGAACTGGGATATTTGTATATCGTTGGACTTGCTTAACTTTTACTGTTTAGATCTAACCGACAAAGCAAATTGAATAAAGGTGCAACTGTCTTCCAAAAAGTTCATTAACAATACTTAAGGACAGCTACTTGTGGATGACGACAAAATTCTGCACCGGTGCCAACAGTATTCTGATGGTCTTTTGAACAGTTCCATCGAGAGCACTTTCTAGAAGTTGAACCCTAAATATCCGACATCATGTCGAAGAGCCTAGTGATAGAGAAGCAGTTGAGATGTCCAAAAATGGTAAAGGTGCTAAGCCAAATGAATTGAAAAGTTTTGGAAAAAGATGGCAGACGTTGAGTTTAGATAGCTTACTATTCTCTTTTAAGGCTTATAAAAGGTGATATTCTACCTAAGCAAAAAGGTTTTGGATGCCGTATTAATTTAATATAGAAGTGGCGAAAAAATTACGCTACTTTCTGTGACAGAAAAATGCTTCTAACTTGAAGGGTTTAGAAACGTGTTAAAATATCATAGTTCGTTTATGCAAAGAGTTCGATTATCTTTTGTTTGACGAAAGTGCTTTTGTCCCATATTTAATAAATGATTTTGAATGAGTGAAGGATTTAGCTACCGGCAAGGGTTGCAATATCTGTGACAGAAAAATGCTTCTAACTTGAAGGGTTTAGAAACGTGTTAAAATATCATAGTTCGTTTATGCAAAGAGTTCGATTATCTTTTGTTTGACGAAAGTGCTTTTGTCCCATATTTAATAAATGATTTTGAATTAGTGAAGGATGTAGCTACCGTCAAGGGTTGCAATATCAGTTCATAGTTTTTTTTAGATGTTGAGCATGGACTAATGTCCGAGATTAACTTTTCAAAACAAGAAATTTTTTCTGCATTTACACTTTTACAAAATTTCGCTATTATTTTTCGATAAGCTACAAGGTTATTGTCTGTGGGATGTTTTCTTTGATCGATTCTAAACTTTTTGTTGTTTTGGCTGAAACATCAGGCTAGTTTTTCATTACACAATAGCGAAGTACACTTTTGTAAGTTCTCAATCATTGATAGCTACATTTGGTGAGGATTTTGTATACACTTTTGTATAACGGTAGCTTCTGATTGATATTATATAAAATTTTTCTCCGCTTACCTAATTTCTTTTTCAGCAATAAGGCAACTAAATGCTTGTTTATCTTGGAGGTGTTTTTAGCACATATACCCCCTCTAATGAGCTTGTTGCCTGTATATGTACCTTTTTGAACATTATTGAGAAAAAAAAATTTTCTCAAATCATGTCCAATAGCACAAAAATCTTTAAACTTAAATCTTAATATCATTTTATTAAAATTAATTATATCTAATGAAAAAAGTTATAATAGTTGACTCACCCGCACGAAATTGATGAAAAGCCTTCTTTGTTGACATTGATAGGAGATCGCGTATCCATTTAATCGGTATGGCAATTTAATGAACTTCAGACAAAAAACTAAAGATCTCAAATGAAATACAAAATTAATTTACATACTTTAACACTAGAATACAGAATAACGCAAAACACATTATTTTCACCCGCGTGCAATAACAAAAAAGCAAATGCAAACGAAACAACACAAACCACAAATAAAGAGCATTAGAAGCAAAAAACGAGCACACGAAATTAATCAATGACTCTTATTTCACTGAAAACAAATAAAATTAAGAAATAAAAACGCACACAGTTTTTAAAGGAATGAACACGATATGAATTAATCAACAAAAACTACGTCTCGATCAAACCGAGATGTTAAACGAAATACCTTCACATTGATGGATTATCAACATGAAAATGTTTTCGAGCCTTCCTTTTAAGTGAATCTTAAACATTAAACAATATTTCTTCCCACAAATAAGATGTTATTAACCCGAAAACATTTTCACAAATGAAACAGAAACTAGCTTCCGGAGACGGAATACAGGAATATTACGGCCGCGGCGAGTATGAAAATTAAATCCATGAAATAACCGTATTTCCCAATGATTTTCTCAACAAACGATTACTTTGATCATAGGCAATGGAACTACTTACAATTTTCTTACAATATTTTGGTTGTGGTGGACATAATTTAAGCCATTTTTTTAAATTCCATTTTTCGACACAAAGCACACACGATATAACTATACAAATCTATTCAGAACTTTCAGGAAAAGGAAAAGGAAATTCTGTGCCCCTACAACTGTAGAAATGGTTAAGTTCGAACCAGATGACCATGTTTGCCTTCGGTACTCAATGAAAGCCGGTCTCTAATTAGTATTTTTTAGTATTTAGTATTTATTTATTCATTGAAAGCTTACACCGTAAAATAATATATCTTAAGTTAGTGATAAGCTAGATATTAAACAAGTAAGAATTTACAAATATGTTATGAGAATGTTATACAAATAACTGTAGAAAAAAAAACAAGAAAAAGATAAGAAAGCTACTTCATTTAAAGTTTATATAATTCTTTGAGAAAAAAGTGAGGAAAAAAAGGAAAGTGATACTTTAAATTAGAGGGTGCAAATCGGAGATATGGGTTCTAAACCATCTTCATTCGCTTTTTCAATATATCTCGAAAACGAAGCAAAATTTTGATGCAACTCCAGGACGTTTTTAGTAGAGAGCAAACTTTCCTATCGAAATATTTCTTTTGAAAAATTATAAAAAAAAAATTATCCAAAATAAAAAAAGAAGTAAATTTTCCCCAATTTTTGAGGTTTTTCAGTTTTTTCAATGGCATTTCTTTCCGGTTGCAGATAGGTATAGGCAATGCTTGATAAAAAAGAAAATAAAATTTTCTTCAAAATGCTACGTCAATAAATAAATACAACGATAAATGTATATGTTCAAGTGACAATATTTCGGTGAATTTCAAACATACAAAGTTCTCTGATGTAGCATTTTGAAGAAAATTTTATTTTCTTTTTTATCAAGCATTGCCTATACCTACTCTCTACTAAAAACGTCCTGGAGTTGCATCAAAATTTTGCTTCGTTTTCGAGATATATTGAAAAAGCGAATGAAGATGGTTTAGAACCCATATCTCCGATTTGCACCCTCTAATTTAATAGCACTTTCGGTTTTTTCGGTTTCGGTTAGACTAATTATTCGTCATTCAACCTCTTTTTAAATGTCTTTTATCTGAAAGGCAGTTTTTTATCGGAGCCATTCGACTCGTTACCTTCGTATCTCAGACCTATAGGCAATGAAAAACCGTTCTCTGAAGAGCTACGTGCTTTTTACTCTTAGGCCGGCCACTGACTACACAATATAACTGCGCAAACTGACTTGAGCGAAAATCAAATCGTTTTGATTTTTACACAGTTAACTGCACAAACAACCCCATTCACAACCGGCCTTAGCCAGAAACGATACTCGTTCAAGAGATTTGACACCGACATAGGCATAGAGAATAATCTTGATTTTAAAATTATGTATGTAAATCAAATCTTTGTAGTAAAGTATTGAAGATCACTTTCCTTTTTTTCCTCGCATTTTTCTCAAAGAATTATATAAACTTTAAATGAAGTAGCTTTCTTATCTTTTTCTTGTTTTTTTTTCTACAGTTATTTGTATAACATTCTCATAACATATTTGTAAATTCTTACTTGTTTAATATCTAGCTTATCACTAACTTAAGATATATTATTTTACGGTGTAAGCTTTCAATGAATAAATAAATACTAAACACTAAAAAATACTAATTAGAGATCGGCTTTCATTGAGTACCGAACGCAAACATGGTCATCTGGTTTGAACTTAACTATTTCTACAGTTGTAGGGGCACAGAATTTCCTTTTCCTTTTCCTGAAAGTTCTGAATAGATTTGTATAGTTGTATCGTGTGTGCTTTGTATCGAAAAATGGAATTTAAAAAAATGGCTTAAATTATGTCCACCACAACCAAAATATTGTAAGAAAATTGTAAGTAGTTCCAATGCCTATGATCAAAGTAATCGTTTGTTGAGAAAATCATTGGAAAATACGGTTATTTCATGGATTTAATTTTTCTGCTTTAATGCTGCCGTAATATTCTTATATTCCGTCTCCGGAAGCTAGTTTCTGTTTCATTTGTGACAATGTCTTCGTGTTAACATAACAATAGAAATAAAGTTTTATAAATAGGTTTTTCTGTTCAGAGGTATTATAAGAGGAACATAGCGCTATTCGCTCCCTATTATGGGTTTATAAATAAGGCTGATAGTGTTTAATGTTTGAGATTCACTTATGGAAAAGGCTCGATAACATTTTGATGTTGAGAATTCAACAATGTGAAGGTAATTCGTTTAACATCTCGGTTTGATCGAGACGTAGTTTTTGTTGAATCATTCATTCATATCGTGTTCATTCCTTTAAAAACTTTGTGTTTTGTATTTCTTAATTTTATTTGTTATCAGTGAAATAAGAGTCATTAATTAATTTCGTGTGCTCGTTTTTTGTCTAATGCTCTTTATTTGTGGTTTATGTTGTTTCTTTGCATTAGCTTTTTTGTTATTGCACACGGGTGAAAATTGCGTTTTGCGTTATTCTATATATTCTAGTGTTATTATGTAAATTAATTTTGTATTTCATTTTAAATCTTCATTTTTTGTCTGAAGTTCATTGAATTGCCATACCGATTAAATGGATACGCGATCTCCTATCAATGTCAACAAAGAAGGCTTTTCATCACTTTCGTTCAAGTTTCAAAGTGGGGGTGAGTCAACTTTTATAACTTTTTTATTAGATATACATAACTAATTTTAATAAAATGATACTTGAAGATTTAAGTTTAAAGATTTTTGTGCTATGGGACATCTATGTTCAACGAGTGACAGTCACAAAACACTGACCAAAATTTATGTTTTATACAAGCTACATACATATGTGATTTGAGAAAACATTTTTCCTCAATAAAAGGTCCTGTATATAGGCAACAAGGTCATTAGAGGGGGTATTTATAGTAAAAACACCCCCAAGATTTAAACAAGCACTAAATTAGAAAACTGAAATTGGACCCACGCATTTATTGGTTATTGCTGAAAGGGGTAAACTAAAACTAGTACCTCTATCTCAAAAGAAAAAATTTTATCTAATATCAATCAGAAGCTACCGTAATCCAAAGTGTATATAAAATCCTCGCCAAATTTAGCTATTGATAACTTCCAAAGAGTACTTCGCTATTGTGTAATGAGAAACTAGCCTAATGTTTCAGCCAAAACAACAAAAAGTTTAGAATCGTTCAAAGAAAACTGTGGGATGATAATAATTTTATAGCTTATCGAAAAATAATAGCGAAATTTTGTAAAAGTGTAAAGCAGAAAAAATTTCTTGTTTTGAAAAGTTAATCTCGAACATCTAAAAAAACAATGGACTGATATTGCAACCCTTGCCAGTAGCTAAATCCTTCACTCACTCAAAATCTATTTAATATGGAACAAAAGCACTTTCGTCAAACAAAAGATAGTCGAGCACTTTGCATAAACGAACTATGACATTTTAACACGTTTCTAAACCCTTCAAGTTAGAAGCATTTTTCTGTCACAGAAAGTGGCGTAATTTTTTAGCTTCTTCTATTTTAAATTAATACGGCACGCGAAATTTATTACGGAATTCCAGGAAATATTTTTTTTTGTTGAAAACACCTTTTAGCTTTTATTTTATTGAAAGGTGTTGCTATTTGAAAGAGTCCAACGCGAAAACAGTAATACCAAACTTCAAATAACAGCTTTTTATTTTGTTATATTTTATGGTTTAAATGTTAGCTCCAAAACATCGTTATGATGCAATTTTGTAAAAAAAATTAAGACACTTGAAATGCGTGAAGCCATAAGGCTTTTTTGCGCCCCCTATTTTTTTTTTGTACTTACTTGTTTATTCCGTTTCTCACCATTTTTGGTCCTTAAAGTTCAGTCTTTAGCTTAAACTATACTTACTTATTTTCCATCAAGTATTTGTCAAAAATTAGCACATAGATGAGTTATAAATAACACTATACATATACATGTACATATAACTATATTCTGATCATAAATATAAGCAAGTATTTGTAAAAAAGTGCGATTATAAATCGAAAATTTGACCATTCGTGAAAATGGTGTGTTTATCGACTGAAATGCAAGGTTGATATACTAAATACTCATTTATCGTGTTGTCTTTTCCTATAGCCAAGAACATTAGCGTACAGAGTGGGAATATGCTTAATCAAATCGGAAGCATTTGTTGAACCTTAAAATATAATAATGCCGCAAATGGAATGGCGGTCTTATTAAACAATTCATAAAGGCTTACAAATATTTGAAGAGTTTTTGCAAAGCTTACAGCAGAAAATATAAAAGACTAGCTGACCGGCCCGGCGTAGCTCAGGCCTTACGTGGGTGTGAAGTGGAGATGCAATATAGTTCATGTTACTCAGGGACAATTAAGCACTCTAGCGGTGACAGAGTTTTTAGAATCGGTATAGCATTTTCCAAGTTCCCGCATATGTTCCAGTTCCCGTTCCTTTTCCATTTGGGGATGAAATATAGTCTATGTTACATCGTATTGTAATGGCGAAAACCGTATTGAAATCAGTGCAGTGGTTTTTGAATTTTTAATGTTGATGAATTATAGTCTATATTACTCAGGGACATTGAAGCAACCTAAGAATGAAAGAATTTTTGGAATTGGTCCCGAATATGGGGATAAGATCTTACTGTAATAGCGACGAAAATTTCAATTCGTTCCAGTGGTTTTTGAATTCCTTATACCGTTCCTGTGGGAATATGAAGATGAAGCTTAACATCCCCTCATTGCCATTATCCATGAATGGTACCTGCATCCAAGAAACCGAAAAGCTGTCAGTGGTATGTGTGTAAACGATGATCTTCGTTGAAATGACCACATATTTGAAGTCGCCAAAAACGCTGCTAAATGCTTAGGCTTCTTGAGACGATGCAGGAAGTTCTTCATCCCTTCTGATCTGGCTACAATTTGTAAGGCCTTTATCCGCCCACAACTGGAGTATAACTCCCATATCTGGTCAGGTGCTCCACTAACATCTTTGCGCCTACTTGATAGGGTACAAAATAGAGCGGTTAAATTGATGGCTGGTAATTCAATCGTAGAATCGATTAATTCTCTTGAACATCGTGGAAACGTTACATATCTCACTCTCTTTTATCACTTTTTTCACAAACATTACTCTAGTTAAGTAGCCAGTTGCATTTCTCCCCTAAAACAATTTAGCCGCAATACCCGCCTTGCTGGGAATGCCCATCATTTTTACCTTGAGCCCAACTTCGGGCGTATAGTCAAGTAAAGAGATTCTTATTTAAGTCGCACCACTCGTATGTGGAATGCTTTACATGGCTCTGTATCTCCCCTATATTACGATTCACAAAGGTTCAAAAGCAATATCCTATTTTCATAAATGCTCGCACTATGCTCTATGACATTATAAGGGTAGTCATAACACCTTGATGTGTGCGCTAATGAAAAAACAAAACAAAAATTTTTTCTTTGGTACTCAGGGGCAATAAACTAAAAAAATTTAAATCTTTATTCTTATATGTAAGTCAAAAATCTTATTATTTGTCAATTATTATTATTTTAATTTTTTGTTGTCAAAAACGATTAAAAAAAAAACAAAGTCATTGTTTGAATTTAATTTTTAATTCATTACAGTTAAGAATAATGAAATAGTTTCTTTTACTAAATTCCAATTATTTCTTTTCATCTTTTTTTACCTTTTAAACCTTCCCTAGATCTCCACGAACATTTCAATACCAAGATAAGATAAATCCATTCAGTTGTTTTCGAGTTTTAGCCAGACTAACGAACAGCAATTGATTTTTATATATACAGGGTGATTCGCATAAGGTGTGACAAAAAGATAGGGTGTGTAGGTTGGACCTAGACAAGCAAAAAATCGTATGGGAGGGGGGGGTCCATTTTCCACCGTTTAGGCGGGAGGGGCAATTTAAGAAAAAAATCACTAAAAATGGGGAAAAAATTATTTTAAGAAAACGGTAATACCTACAGAGTCGTGCTATAACATTTTGAAAAGCAAAAAACCTATACTTTCATTAAAATTTTAAAATAAGTTGTTCAATTGAATAGTTTTTGAAATATTAATTTTCAAAGTCTAAATTTTGAAAAAAAAACATAATTTTTTTTTTTTAAACCATGTTTTTTCAAAATTTTACATAATTAAGTAGTATTTTTCTGGCTTACTTTCAATGCTCTTATTTATTTTTGATCAAACACAAAAAACCGGATGTCAAAATAACCTGTAGTTTTTGAGAAAACCAAAAATTACAAAAATGACTTTTTTAAATTTTTTGTTTTTTCAAAGTTTTTTTTTCGTTATTGGATTCTTAAGTGAACTTACGAAATAAAGGATGAATTTTTTCTTTACTTTTTTTATTGAGAATTCACTTAAAAATCCAATAACGAAAAAAAAACTTTAAAAAAACAAAAAATTTAAAAAAGTCGTTTTTGTAATTTTTGGTTTTCTCAAAAACTACAGGTTATTTTGACATCCGGTTTTTTGTGTTTGATCAAAAATAAATAAGAGCATTGAAAGTAAGCCAGAAAAATACTACTTAATTATGTAAAATTTTGAAAAAACATGGTTTAAAAAAAAAAAATTATGTTTTTTTTTCAAAATTTAGACTTTGAAAATTAATATTTCAAAAACTATTCAATTGAACAACTTATTTTAAAATTTTAATGAAAGTATAGGTTTTTGGCTTTTCAAAATGCTATAGCACGACTCTGTAGGTATTACCGTTTTCTTAAAATAATTTTTTCCCCATTTTTAGTGATTTTTTTCTTAAATTGCCCCTCCCGCCTAAACGGGGGAAAATGGACCCCCCCCTCCCATACGATTTTTTGCTTTTCTAGGTCCAACCTACACACCCTATCTTTTTGTCACACCTTATGCGAATCACCCTGTATAGATGAATCATTGGAAGGCCCTTATAAATATGTTGTGGATTGTGACATTTTTCTAGAGTTACTTAGCAGTGTTTTTGGCTCATTGCTAAGTAACTCTAGATCATCTAGATCATTTTCCAAAGTTCTTAAGGACGTTGGAGTAAATTGGAAACTTGAACGAAATTCGGAAGCTTTAGTCGAAAAATGTTGGAAGAATTCAAATCAGATTCTACTTTCAACATTAACATTTGAAAATTGTATCAAAAATAACTTTCGAATGATTCGAAAGTACAGTAAATTCATTGTATAGTAAATCTATATATGATATGATTTATCATTGTATATGAAAGTCTTTATGTACCACTTTTGTGGGCTACTTTCGAATTCAAGTTCGACTCGGCAAAAGGGGAAAGTGATAGTACTATAGATTTCATATACAATGGTACAAAGCAACCATTCTAACTTCCTACATTCAATGAACCATAAGCACATTTAACTTCAAAATTTCAATTTGAAATGAATTTTTGCTATACGGTACAGAAAAAACATTTCACAATATAGCCCTTATGCTAGTCAACCACGTACCTGTGTATTGGTTACCCAATTCCAATAAAATAAACCAAAAAATTTTTATCAACGACGAATTTGCGATTGACTGAAAAATTGATAGATATCAAAAATGTTGACAACCATATTAACGAACCAGAGACGTTCACAATAGGCCGCAAAAAGCATTTCTTTCATAACTGATAAAAAGTTGGTGGTAGTTACACGTAATACCAATTTTTAATAGAAGAACAAATTTATCAAGTATCGTATTGATATTTGACAACCATAATAGGGCTGGCTCATCCCTTCAGAGAAACTCAAATCATATTCAAGCAGTATGCATATAACAAACGTTATAACTTGTTCCGAAACCGCGAATGAACTTATTGCCCAAGCACAAATTAACTGCAGGGCGACGAAGCCTGCATTTGCAAAAGGCAAACAAACTGAAAAAATTGCATGTGAAAATCAATAATAAAGTTAAATAAATTAATAAAAAGGCAACAAAAATGTATTTATAATTCTATTTACGTTTACTAGTGCAATTTTTCTTGTTTATTCAAATCTCGAACTTATGAATGTAGTTTAATTCTGTTAATTTGTTTTCCTTTTCGGTTTTATTTATATATATTCAATTCTATATATGAATAACTAAAAATATAAACGAAAAAGCATTCCTTTTTTAATAGAAAAAATTAAAAATTATAATATTTCTAAAAAGCATAATAATAAAAAATTATTTAACACAACTTTAATTGTAACTAAATCAGGAGGAGGGAAAAAACAAAAAAAAATAATTATATACTATCAATGAAAACTTATTTCTTATACAAAACATACATATTTTTTTGTTTTCTCTTTTTTCCTTTTATTAATATTATTTATTTTACAACAAAAAATGCTTCAGTTAATTATCATTTATTATGTATTGTTATATCATTTATTTTTGTTTTTTTTCCTTTTGTTGTGGTTAATTCTATGAATGAATTAAATGAAACTTGTTTTCAATGAATTGTTTAATGAATTCCTATCTCATTACGATATTCACTTTTTATTTATTAATATATTTATAAATCTGTTGTTTTTTGTTTTTATTATTTTATAGCTAAGAAAACTAAATATTAATAAGAGAATTATTATTATTTTATTTTTTATTGATAGCAAAACGTTTATTTTTTAAACAGGGACGTTCCGTTGTCCGTTTAATTGTGTATTGTGGATTGTGGGTATTTGTTTGTGGTATGTGTGGTTGTAGGATTCAATAAAGTCCGTTTTGGACTTTGGGAATTAAAGCAAAAGCCACGCGCGCGTATTTATTTCATACATGTTGTGTTGCTTCTAAATCACGAAGGGGTTTGTTTGTTTTTAAGATTTTTTTTTTGTTTATACGAAAAGTGGCTAAGCGGATATTGGTTTCCTTAACGGGGATGGAAAAAGAGTAAAATAAAATGCACGGTTCTGATTCTGCAGCGTGTAGTTTAAGAAACTCTCCTCCTCTTATAATAACGACGACACGAAGCTAAAAGTGCCACGATCATGCTTGCACTTTGAAAAGTATTTGTTTTAAAAATTCTTATAAGTTAATCATGTTTATGTTCAGTAGCATTTGTATTTATATTTAAAAAATAAACACCACCTAATGTGTGTATGAACCGGTTGTGTTTAGACAATGTATTATTTATTGTTTCTACTGTCATTGACAACAACCGTTGGGCCACTTCGAACCCGAATCGACGGACGTCGTTCGGGTGTGTCGTAAGGCCTTGACGAATTTGTAGCAACGGCCATTGAGTCATCGATAACACCGACAGCACCACTGCCAGTGCCACTAGCTCCTACCATGGGTGCACCACCGGCACCGGGGTTGCTGACCAAACCACCACCCGAGCTGGGGACCACTGCTGTGTGGCTACTAACAATTTGTTGATTCTGTTTATTCGCTGCATTTGCCTCGCCGGTGCCGTCTTCTTGCTGCTGCTGAACAGCTGGATTGCGGGTCCCGCCAAATTTCAGCAGATTCCAATCGAAGACATAGTCATAGGTGAAGCCCAGGCGATGGAACAAATTTCGGAACAACTTGCGTAAGTAGCAGTAGTCTGGACGTTGCTCAAAATGCATTTGACGGCAGAAATTTAGATAGTTGACGAATTCGCTTGGGAAACCCTTGCACAGAGACAATATCGTTGTGGAGAGTTTCTTCTCGGAGATGCGCTCGTACTTTTGTCGTTTATTGGCGGCTTTCAGACCTTGCCAAGGGAGCGCGCCTAAATTGAAGTACATTAGAACATAGCCTAAGGATTCTAAATCGTCACGACGCGATTGCTCAATTCCTAAGTGGGTGTTAATGGAGGCATAACGAGCGGTCCCAGTGAGATTTTTGTTTTCTCGATACGGTATATGCCGCAGGGTTCGTGTATCACGGAATTTTTTCGCTAAACCAAAGTCTATGATATATACTAAGTTACCCTTTTTGCCGAGGCCCATTAGGAAGTTATCTGGTTTGATGTCCCGGTGGATGAAGTCTCGTGAGTGTATGTAGTCGATGCGTGATATCATTTGATCGGCCAGCAAGAGTACAGTTTTCAGTGAGAAGCGTCTCGCACAAAAATTAAAAAGGTCCTCCAATGAGGGCCCCAACAGTTCCATTACCATAACGTTGTAGTCGCCTTCTGAGCCACACCATATTATACGCGGTATACCAATACCGCCCTGCATCATTTTATAAAATTTACTCTCAATGTGCAATTGTGGGTGTTTTGTTCGGATGCATTCCAATTTGATGGCGACTTCTTCGCCAGTATTGATTGTTGTGCCCAAATAGATGTCGCCAAATGAACCGGAACCGATTTTACGGCCCAGTCTGTATTTATTACCAACACGCAACTCCATTTTGTTATTCTTGTGTGTTTTTATTATTGTTTGTAGAAACTCTTATTTTGTTTCTAGTCAAACTATCAAATATTATCAACTAAATTGTAAGAGGTTGAATTCTGCAAGGGAAAAGAAAAACACATACATTTTAATCTGCGTGCTTGAAACAAAACTTACCTTAAGTGGTATCAGTGTTTTTGTTTACAGTTCTAAATATTTTTACAATAAATGCCTTTTTGTTGCACTGGTTTTCGCTTCGACCTGAAAGACGACAAAAATTTTAAGTTATTTGGTGCGAATAGCATAAATTTGTAGAATGCTTTGAGCTTCAAGAACATTTATAAGAATCAAGAAATAACTTAACGAAGTAAAGTTTTACTAAATCCAATTTAATGAGGTCTTGTGGGATTTTGGATCAACCAAATCCAGCGGATATTTTACTTGGCATGAAAAAAATGGGGTACAAGTTCAATATCAGTCAAAGAAGTCATTTCTCCAACAAATAAAGATGAGAGACATCGTATTTTGCTCAAGATTCTCATCTCTTAACTTTTAGGGTGTTGGTATGTCTAAGCTCTAAGCGATGCAATGGAGGGAAAGGTGCCTTCTTCCAATGTGAAAAGGGAAGGGCGATATACGAAATTGTGATAGCTACCCCTTGATCAAGCATATATGTATATCGCATATTTAGAATATCTTTGAAAAAGTATTGAGTAGCCTACTCATAAAATTTTCATCAACATTCAAGGTGCTTTTGAAAATGCTAGCTTCGATGGTATGTGCAATGCTGCCAGAGAACAAGGTGTGGACGATTCATTAGTGTTGTGGATTAAAGCAATGCTAATGAAAAGAACCGTAATTGCTGAGGCGGAGTGTGGGCAATATGTTGCAACGGGAGTGAATAAGAGCTGTCCACAAGGTGGCGTTTTATCTCCTCTTCTGTTGCATGTTGATCGATTATCTACTTGTAATGCTCAATAGATCTAACGTTCACGCCCAAGCATATGCAGAAGACGTGCGTCGCCGTGCTCTCGGTTGGTTCCGAGCACAGGCTAGGCGCTTTATATGATTGACACCTGGTGTGTCAGAAACGATCTCTCCGTCAATCCTCTTAAAACCGAGGTTGTCCTATTCACGAGACGTAGAAAATTGAAAATTGAAAATTGGTCTGACCCAACTTACGCTTAAAGGCGTCAACATCCCCTTTTCAAATGAAGTCAAACATCTTGGAGTTATCCTGGAGAACAAGCTTCTTTGGTCTAAACATGTCGAGTCTAAAACTACTATAGCACTGTCAGTCTTCTGGCAATGTAAAGGAGCCTTTGGCAAGACATGAGGTCTTTCACCGAAAAGGTGATCCTGGAGAACAAGCTTCTTTGGTCTAAACATGTCGAGTCTAAAACTACTATAGCACCTTCAGTCTTCTGGCAATGAAAAGGAGCCTTTGGCAAGACATGAGGTCTTTCACCGAAAAGCTTCCTTTGGATCTATACGGCTATGATAAGACCAATCATCCCCTATGCGTCAGTTGTTTGATGGAATAAGCTCTCTCGTAAATACGTTATTGCCTTGTTTGCCTAACTTCAAAGAACAGTGTCTTGGTGTTACCGGGGCCTTTCCCGAAAACCGGGAGCTGCTCTCGACGCACTCCTGAATCTTCCTCCCCTTGATACCTACATCATGGGGTGTACTCTCAAGACCATTTCTAGTTTAAAGAGATGTGGTCTCTGGCACAATTCGCACTGCAGCTTTGAGGAACTCGCAAGCGGTATATCTTTTGACTCACGTCTAACAGATATGCCGTCTGACACGATGATCACAAGGCTCAAACTGCGTCAATATTACTCAGTCAACTTTCCTTCGGTCCAGGATCTGAGCCGGGAAAGAACTGTTATCGAATCTTCACAGATGGCTCCAAAGCCGACGAGGGTTCTTGGTGCCTTTGTGGAGAACGACGACACACGACTGCACACCTCTTTAGCATCATACGCATCCGTTTTCCAAGCGAAGGCGTATGTTATCCTAATGGCCTTAAGCCACGTTACGAACAATGGATGGACGGAGAGAAGTATCTGTGTTTGCAGCGACAGCCAAGCTGTTCTCAACCCTCTAAACACTTCGAAAGTGATCCAGGATTGCAAGAGCTCTCTTCATGCGGAAGATTAAATTCCTTGAGTCTCATTTGGGTTCCGGGCCATCACGACATAACTGGAAATGAGATCGCTGATGGGCTTGCTAGGCAAAGATCTCAAACAGCTTTCTCAGGACCAGAACCGTCGCTAGGTCTGCCAGCGTCCTCAGTGAGGGCTTCAATCAACGATTGGATCTGTGAAGAGCACAACCGTAGATGACATGCCTTCATTGAATGAAGACAGACCAAACTGAAAAAAACTGCAACATTTTTGCTATCCCGTAGCAAAAGAGACTGTAGAAACTTATTGGCGTTGCCAGCGGGCACTTCTCTTTTGCCAAGCACTTAAACGCGTTAGGCTTAAGTGATACCACACGCTGGGAATCTTGTGGAGAAGAAGGACACCGCAGAGCACTATCTCTGAATTTCCTGCCTTTTCTCGCATGAGGTTACAGATACTCGGCGCAGACATGGTGAGAGCTGGTACCTTAAGCTCCTTATCATGGCTACACCACTGCCATAACAAACATTGTTGGCGATATGAGACACGCGATGCATGAAGACCATGTAATTTTTCAAGTTCTTTTGGATTTCTCTAAAGCTTTTGACACCGTCGACCATTCCATCCTTTATATTCAACTTTCGAGACTTTATAAATTGTCTTCCTCTACTGTTAATCTTTCATCGTCTCATCGTAGTGAAAAAAAAAAACAAGTAGCTGTTAATAGTAGTTTTACTTCCAGTCTTTTACATACTGTAAGAGGAGTTTTACAAGGATCAATATTTAGGCCAACTTTTTTCTCTTTACATAAACGAGCTCTATTCCCTTATCTCATCGTCATCTATTCAAATGTACGCAGATGACGTTTGATTGCTTAGGGGCCAGTTATAGCGATCACGAAAAATTTTCAAATGGAATAATAACTATGTTTTCGTTACAATTGAATAATAAATGTTATACCAATCAATAGTAAACAGCCCAGAGAATTTTTTTTGTCAACAAAATGTTCATATGAACAAATACTTTGCCGTGAAATTGTATTTTTCTATTTTCCTGATGGAATTGGAACAGGAAAATAGAAAAATACAAGCTAAACAGAAAATATTTGTTCTATTATATCTTTTTTGGGCACAAAATATTCTTTGAGTGATTTGCCATCGATTGGTATAACATTTGTTATTCAATTGCAACGAAAACATAGTTATTATTCCATTTGAAAATTTTTCCTGATTCGTTTTCCTGATAGCTATAACTGGCCCCTTAAGGGGTTAGGTCAGGAGCGTGAAAAAATGCTATTTTTTGATAATTTTTTTACTAGTAATTAAGTTTATTTCACATACATAAGTAAAAACATAGTATCATTTCATCTTAGGTATGAAATTTTAAGTGAAACATTACTTCACTAAAATTTCAAGTAAAAAAAATAAATATTAAGTTATGGCGGTGTAAGTTGAACAGGTTTTAATAATGGGTCCTTGCGGTGACCACTGTAACTCAAAAACCGCTCGATAGATTTGAATGAAACTTATACAGTTTTTAGAAAAC
Organism: Melanostoma mellinum; assembly: GCA_914767635.1. Lineage (NCBI taxonomy): Eukaryota > Metazoa > Arthropoda > Insecta > Diptera > Syrphidae > Melanostoma > Melanostoma mellinum. The sequence goes on along the minus strand of OU612058.1, from coordinate 70,910,714 downwards.
ATAAAAAGCTAGTGCCTGATCGAAGCCTTTTTTTTTTCAAAATTAACAAAATGGCCGCTCCAGGATTTTTTTTTTTTGATTTTCGGGGAAAAACCAACAATTAATTGTTTACAAAAAATCGAATTAAAAAAAAAATCCTTTGATCAGGCACTAGCTTAAGCAAACGTCAAGTGTGTTGTATTTATTGAAGTGAAACTTCTTTAGCAAAGTGTGATTTGAAAATTCCATGAAACGAAAAAGCGATAAAAAAAAAATGGTCATAAACACGATTTAATCTACTAGAGAGTGAGGTAGAATACCAGCGTTTCCCATGATTTACGTCTCCTTCTTGTTCGAGCTTTCGTAATCGCCTTCTTTTTCTGAAGTTTCACTTCTGCCGTGTTTGATTTGCCTACATACACTCCTTTTTTTACAAATTCCGCTTGTCATAGCTACCAAAAATGCTAATCTAAGGCCGCGTTTCCATTTGCAAGTTAACTCGCGGAAGTCTTGCAGAAGTTTCTTGCAGTAGCGTTTACACTGCTTTATGCATTCTTGTGATTTCTTCCGCAATAAATGTCTTGCAAGAAGCTCGCGCATCAAACCGTCGCAATTTATTGCAGAGGTATCTAACGGGTAATTTTTTTTAAGAGGTTTAGAACTTTTTGAAAAAAAAAACACAAAAAATTCGAAAAAATGAATGAAATATTTATTTGAATCGATAGTTTGAACCTTGCAATTTAATGTTTAAAGATAATTTCATGCAAATGTTGACCGCGGCTGCGTCTCAGGTAGCCCATCCGCTGAGTCCAATTTTGGCATACTCTTTCACACATATCGGCCGGTATCTTACGAATGAATGCATGGATGTTAGCTTCCAGTGCGTCAATCAAAGGGGGCTTGTCCCTATAGACATTAGCCTTGACATACCTCCACAAAAAATAGTCTAATGAAATTAACTGTTCACCATAAAATGGAAGCAGCGCGCGATGAACATTTCGAACCGAGCACGAATTTTGATAGTAAAATTCAATAATTTGCAAGTGTTCATTTGTAATGTCGATTTCCAGTGGTACACAAAAGCACTTTTAAAAGTGCTTTTTTGCTCGAAATATGTTACATTGAGGCCCTAGATCACTTTTTTTTGCCCCGAAAAAGTACTTTTACGAATCTCGATTCAGAGGCAAGATTTACACGCACTTTCACGTACACCAACACAAAACATTTGACGTTTACCAGTTTGCAGTTTGATTATTTTGCATTTTTGGTTAAAGGACTGTGAAAGAGAGATAATAAAAATAAACAATAAACTATTTTGTGAAAATGGATCGCTCAATTTTAGCTGAAATTATCAAAATATTTATGAGTCGTCATCTAGTTCTGATTCCAACGAAGAAGTGTTTGAAATTCTGAAATTCCTTACACAAAACGAAAGGCATTCTGTGAATAATTTTGTTCAAAGTGTTGTGTATAATTACTCGGATGAGGAGGTTTCTTCCTAGTGCATTTATTAATAAAGTTTCGAAAACATTCTTTCTATATAAATTGCAGAACAAAGCAAACGGGAAGAGTTGGCTGTCAAAAATAGCACACATACAATGATAAAAAAAAGAATTTTGCCTTTTCTGTTCCAGTGAGCACGAAAAAAAAGCATTTTTAGAGTGCTTTTGTTTATGCAAAGGAAATCGACATAAGACGATCCATGGTTAAATTGCAAACCAAATTGAAGCTGTTTGACAGTGACACAAGGTACTAAACACACGTCAGCTGTCAAAACCAGTGTTGCCAAAACCAAACCAGCTAAAAAATCACCCGTTATATCTACACTGGAGAGCCATTAATGTATCAAGAAATTTGGTTATTTATTTCAAATTGTGAAGTCATGGCGAGAATACGTCAACGTTTGGCAATTACAAATTTATGTATAAAAAAGAAAAAGCGATCACTTGGGTGCAAATTGGATTTTAAGAAGTCGTCAAGCCTTCTATAATTTACTAAACGAACATAGAAGACGCTCAACAATATTTCAATCTCACTTGGATGTGTTTATTGAAAGTTTATTTGGAAGTTTTGTTATTGAAAGGGGGCCCTATTTTAAAAAAGCAGGACAATCGATTCCGTGATTCAATATCAACGAAGGATAGACTCCTCTTGATCGAATTATTTCTTCGCAAGACAATTCAAGTACTCTCCTTTGACCAACCACCTACGAGCGCGATTTATACGAAACTATTTCGGTAAGCTGCAAGAACAAGAACTGTCGCGAGTCAATGGAAACCGGTTTCAACCTGCAATTTAGTGCACTCGCAAATACTCGCAAGAGGTTATGCAAGGACTGTCGCGATCGAACTTGCTTCGCAGTTTACACTTGCAAGTCAGTGTCGGACAGACAAACATTTCTTGCAAATGGAAACGCTTCCTGATAAAAACAACTTTCAATCACAGTTTATCACTGCCTAGATTGATATAGAAAAGTTAGATGACTTTTTTGAGTTTTGAAACACAATTTTTTATAAAAAAATGTTCAAATGTTTCTGAAACATTAGTAAATTCCCGACTCCTCAAAGTTATTTATCACAATAACATCATTTACAAACATATTTTTGGATTCTAAAGCCTTTATCAATCAATATCCACTTCACTGGAAAGCAAAAGCGAAAAGGTGAAAGATGTCGTCACGTTACTCTATTAGAATGAAAACTTAACAGAATAAAACAAGTAATCGAAATAAAAACATTAAAATAAATAAAAAAAACACACACAAACAAACAGCGATCAAACAGCTGCTTTACACTTGAATGTTTAATCGATCTCGATAGATGTTGCTTACATGCATTAAGAATATTAATTGACCATTGGTCAAGTCGATGATTGACGATGCTATAATAAAATGTTAGAGATTTCAAAAATTTGACGGACATGATATTGTGAACAAAGACAAGGAATGGAAGAAATAGAGTCATGTTGTCTGATAATGAATCCACTAAAAGGAATTTATTTCATTTCATTAAAATTCAAAGGGAACACTGAATATTATCGCATCTAAATGACAGATTCTGAAAGCAGTAAAAGCATTGTGATAGAATCAAAAAAACAAACAAAGGGACTACATGAAAACATAATAAATATAGAAAAGTACTCTTTAAATAGACGACATTAATCTGATTGATAAGGAATGCTATGGGGCTTTGCTGAGTATGTAAAATCAATATAATGTTTGTAGTAATTTGATTTATCAACTATTACAATAAAAATCGAGAATGTTTTGTAATAAAGTGTAGTTTTGTTTGAAGATGCAAGTGTAGTTTTGTTTGAAGATGCATATGCATATCCCACCCTCACATTTATTAACTTTTACTAGAAAGTTATTTCAATTAGATGAAGCGGAATGCTTTTCGAAAAACATGCGTCGTGAGTCATCATTGTTGTGTTTATTTTTTTCGTTGTCCACATTGATTAACAGGTATTGAGTTCATTGATAAGACAAAAACCTTTGACGGTAATCAATCAGCTGAAAGTGAAAATTATTTAGTTCCTTTAGAAAAATTATCTCGTTATTATTTCTATTGCAAGTGATTAGAGTTTGCTTTTTTAATACAGGGTATGCAAGCGGCAGCACTTTACTCGGATACAAAACGAGAAAGAGTAAAGAGTAATTTTGGGTTATTGAGGTTGAAGAACCTTTCTAAACAATTTGCAATTCTGAATGAACTTTATGATGCTGTTCAGTGGAAGATTAGAGTATCTCTGAACAAGAAGTGGAATTACTTTCCCTTGGATCTTCGCTTAGACATCCTCTACCCAATTTGGATGGGGTAGTGCTTATTCTTATCATGTGGGTAGCCAATCAGTTGTGACCCATGAGAATGCCAATTTACGGAGAGAGCCGATGCCTTGTTAACTGGAACACAAATTCTGTTTTTTTAGGAAATGTTCGACTATAGGTTGCTGGAAACTACTCAGAGATAATAACCTTCTTTGTAGTTTTTAGAAAGTTTCGTTGAATTTTGATCTTTTCTTGTTCTAGTGGCTTGAGTTCAGAGGTACTGGTATATGGAAATGTATGCCCCAATTTCGGTCAGACATTTCATTACCTGTGTCCTGGTTGTTAAATAAAGTTTTGGTGTTATTGTGCTGCGCAGTATTAAGTTACTGCGACAGTTTTTTATATTTTTTTTTTTTTTGATTTTCTGACTACGGATAAAATATCTTTTATGGCCATCTAGCTGTCTATGAAGATGTAGATTTTGTGCGAGATTTACTGCGATTTCAAAAACTTCAAAAATTCTTGTAGGATAATCAGCGGAGATCCTCACCCTACGCTCTTGCCCGTTTTTGAAATGTTTTCTTCCTTCTTGACGGGATGTTTGTAATGCCGATTGCAGAATGAATCATCATAGCCTGATAGACATGTTTTTTTAATTATTGCATTGTTTGAGCCACAGTGCGCTTTTGGTCGTCATCTTTTGAGTGAAAAGGTCTAGGAGAGCTAACGAACTGGTTTTGTTCTCATTTATTAGAAAATACCTATCAGACTGTTCAATACAAGTTGCATTGTAAGTCTGATACTCATTATATAAATGCTGGCGAGCCCCAGGGCTCTGTTTTGTCACCGACGCTCTTTCTTGTCTTCAAAAATGATCTTGCTGTTTTGCTGACGACTCTACTCTCAGTTTCTCATTTTCGTTTCCAACTTCACGTCCCTGCTCTTCGGATGTGGAACTGGAAAGGTAGCTTTTGACAAACTTATTAAATTCTGACCTTGACAGCATTGTTACTTCGGGTAATAAAAGCCGAGTACAATTCAATGCATCGAAAACCCAATGCTGTCTTCTGTGGTTACAGCTCAACCATCCTTTATTGCCATTTTCCAAAAATGGTACCTGCATCCAAGAAACCGGAAAGCTGTATGTGTGTAAACGACGAGCTTCGTTGGAATGACCACATATTTGAAGTCTTCAAAAATGCTGCAAAATGCGTAGATACAGGAATTTTTTCCCATCCTCTGATCTGGCTTTTATAAAGCGTACATGCGTCCCAAACTATTCTCATGTTAGGGCACGTGCTACTCAAACATCAGTACGTCTGCTTGACAGGGTTTAAAACAGAGCATTAAAATTAATAGGTGACAGATCAATTGTAGGTTCAATCAATTCTCTGGAACATCGTCGCAACGTTTAATGTCTCACTCTTTTCGCTTTTTTGACAGACAGTACTATAGTGAAATAGCCAGTTGCAATCCTCACCTTACATTATTTATCCCCAATACCCGCCTCGCAAGGAATGCGCATCAGTTCTCCCTTCAGCCAGATTCATATTTTAGCCGCTCAACCCGGATATGGAATTTTGTTTTTTACTGAATTCAATTTTCCCCACGCATTACAATTACAATACACAGAAATTATTATTATAATAAAGTGCATCGACATTTCCTTATTTTCTAACACCCGCACTGTGTTTTCCAACATTATAAGAGTAGACGCAACCACTTAGAGTGCCCGTGATATTATAGAAAAAAATGCCACTGGCATGGCGGTGCCAATGTAAGCAAATCTTTAGATTTTGGTCATGGTATTGAAGCCTGACGCCTTCTCTAATGACGGGTAGCATACCCAACTAGCGTATGTGAGGATTCGTCCTATTATGGATTTGTACATAGTTTAGTATAGAAGACGGCTTGAGCTTTTCTTTCTCTTTCTTTTAAGTTTTCTAAGAGATATTTTCCTTGCCAATTAATTGAATTGGTATACCATTTATTGTTGGTGGAAGTATATCTCGTATGTTGCTCTTTCCCGTGAACAAACAGTTTCTGTTTTTGTACAGTTTACATTAAGGTAGGTTGCAGTTTGCGGCCGATGTAATGATCTTGTAAAAAGATGACTCAAAAAAAGTTATTATAAAAAACATCCTCTTAAAAGATCCGTTTCGCAGAATCACTGTGAATGGTAAGCGCTACATTTCGATGATAACAAATTTTATTTTCGCGCAAAATGTAAGACATTCACTTGCACGACATGTAGTTTCAACAAGACGGTATACCACATGCCACACAGCACGCTAATCAATGGGCCAATTGATAAGCGAATTCAGTAAACATTTTGTTTTACGTTTGGGGACGGTCAATTTGCTGCCTAGATCTTGCGATTTACAACTTCTAAATTATTTTTTGATGGCTGTGATGGCTTATGTCTTAGCAACAAGCCCACATTGATTGACGCACTGAAAGCCAACATTGAAGCATTTATTCGTGAGCTAACGGCCGAAAAATTAGAAAGAGTTTGCCAAATTTTTAACTACCGGACATAACTGATTCAGTCCAAATCTATAGACGAGATGCAGCTGATGATGAATAGACTTCAACGCCATTGCAAAATTTGGAAGCTATCGGTCAAATTGCACGAAAAGATGTCATGAATAAAACAAACAGCATTTGGGGAAACACAAGCATGTACATGTGTAGCAGCAAAACAGATAATGCCAAAACTAGATTTAAAACGAACAAGCCACTTGCTATTCATGAGCAGATTCCACGTTGGCTCCGTAATCAGTGCCATTGCCGGACATTGCCTTATAGATCTCTCTTCCTCATTTTCATAAATGATCTCTTGGCTGAAACTTCTAATCAATCCATTTTAGTCATATTTTAGTAAATTCAAAAGCAACGTGCATCGGTGTCTCCTTCCAAATCTACTATAACATTGTAAGGGAAGTCATCACCCCTTGATGTGCGCGTTAGTTATAAAAAAAAGGTAGACACGCCACAAGGCTCGATGTTCTATTAAACGACTTCTGCAGAAAATGTTTAGACGAAGCGGAAGATGATATAATCCCACACCGCCTCTGTTCATGTCCTGCACTATCCCTCAAAAGAAAAGGGCATTCCAGAGATTATTTCTTCGTTGTTCCAAGCGATCTGATAAACACAGATGCTCTTCAACTCAATCGCTTCATTAGAAGCTCCAGATATGATATCACAACGGACCTAATATTGGTCTAAGTGTATCAGTTGGTTTCCTGACAGCCATTTAAATCTGACCTTACCATTTCAATGTCCAAAATAATGATATCTACAAGTGGCGAAGGGAGCTACTTTAGAACGGACACATGGGCATTCCAAATTTCATTCAGATAAACACTTACGACCAAAGTATGGTGAAACTACCATTAAAAAAAAATCACTTCTTACTTAGCTAAGCAGGGAGCCAAGAGACACTTATCACAACTGTGGCTTGTGAGGGAATGAAGAGAACCAAACATTTTTGGCCGATTCCGAATTGCTTATCGAGAAAGCGCTTTTCATGGCAATGAATTTCCTATTGCAGGACTTACCAATTCCTCGCAAAAGGCAATACCCGTGGAAAAACTTTTTTTGTTTTCTGTTGGGATTCGAACCACGAACATCCCGCGTAACAGGCAGACATGTAGAGTAGAGTTTTTTTTATTTGTTAATAAAAAAAACTTTCAAAGCCCTCAAGCATTGAACAAAAAAAATCTCTAGCATTGAAGAAAAGTCGCTATTTTATTATGACAATCATCAATTCCAGCTGAGAGACTAGATCCAGAAGAAAAAACAACAAAATCGTTAGTGTATAGTTGGGTTAATACGCTAGATCCAATGTGGGCGTCAAAATACGACAGAAATGACTAAGTCCAACATGTGGGCAGACTTCTATTTATAATTTTTATGACGTGTCATTTACAGTTTCTACTTCTTAAGTGAAGCAAACTGTTTTCTGTAAAAGCTGCGGACGTTTTTAACTTAGGCCATTGTTTTAAGGCTTCCCTTCTTTCTATTTGACGAAATTCATTTTGTAGTAAAACAAATAAATGTATACCCGACTTTGCTAAAAAAAAGACCTAATTTTAAGTTGAAACTTTTCGCCGAGACAAAAAACCCGTCGCCAATAAGTTGTTTTACTTAAAATCATCGAAAATTTGTAAGAAGCATAATAGAAAAAGTTGATCTGATGGTAACCTAACTGCCTAAGGAAGTCAAAGAAATGCCTTTATTTCAAAACAACCTTTGCATAGGTACTCAGCCATGAACTCATGAGAAACCAAAATAGTTGTCAATACAAAAATTAGGACATCTCACTCAAAAAGTTCAAAAGAAGAAAAAAAAGTACCTACTTGTCCTTTGCGCATCGTTACTAAAAATAATATTCGAAGGTATCAACAGTTTTGACAACCATTTCGACTTGGCTGATCCAAAATTGGATGCGAAAAAAATTAAGAGTAGGTAGACAGATGAGTAAAAATGTCATATTCGATAAACAAACCCAAAAAGTAAATACCTACCTACATTGGCCTAAAAACAAATTTTAGAATGCGCAGTAAGAAGCACAAAATGTGGTCAAAAGTAAAATTGCTAAAACTTTAGCAAAGACGGCGATATCGTCAAAGTATTCTTTAAATGCACTTAGAAGTCGAAAGTTTTTTTTTTTATATTTTACTGTGGATGTGTAATCTACGCATGTTTTGCTATTTAGACATTTTTTGCGACAGAGGAACAAAACAGAAATAACTAACCCTTTATCCGTGCTGATAAGCTAATATAAATAAAAAAGAAATTACTTCTACTAAGAACTCATTAGTTACTTTATGACCATAGGAATATTACTTACCTCCAGTTCCTAGCTGCAGCTTCCGGAAAATAAGTGGAGAATTCTTGCAAAATTCTCAGTCAGTATGTAGATATCGGTTTTTTTTTTTGTTTGGTCAGCCTTCGTTGAAAACTGATACACAGGACAGCAAACGAAGCTCCGGAACAGGTTTTGCTTTTTTTCTTCTCCTTTTTGTTTTCGTAGAGGACAAATCAAGAAACTTTGAACAGCGTCTCCCCAATAACAACAGTTGTTTTGTGTTTTTTTCTCAAAACCAGGATGTGCACCTTTTGCCAATTTGTAATCCTTTCATACACTTTCGCTATTGAAGAATTACAAATTTATCGTCAAAATAGTGAGAAAATGAGGAAAGACGCTGCTACATCTGAATCACAGATTTGCATTGTGCTGCAACACCAAATCCGGAAGCTATTTCTTCACTAGAGCAGGGAATTGTTTCACGAAGTGCACTGGCGCTTGGAATTTAATATTTTAACATACGAATTCAGTTTTTTTGTTCTCGTAAATTTTATGGTACTGCTGCGAACAATGAAGTTGGTTGGTGATGATTATGATGATGATGGGGATTGTGCCACCACACACGAAAAACACATGCGAAGAATTTGAGTTTTTATTTTTACTCGTTTAGCTATCGTTCAATGAATTTTCTATTGAATTGTGAACGAAATTGTAGTGTTTTCTATTTAAAGTAAGTTTTTTTACTATTTTTATGGCGATTGAAAGTCTACTTGGGCATGCAGAGAAAGAATTAAAAAAATATTTTAAATTCTGCGATCGCCATTTTGACAAAAAAAATTTTATTTGACATTCTCGAATGGATTTTCTTCACTGGCACACATACAGACAAGTGGATACTGAGCAAATGACATCTAAGTGTGTACGGATACGGTAGCTGATTGGGCTGTGTGTGTGGATAGGTTGATGATGTGTGGAATTTTTGTGTTTTTCGTACTAGATTTCTAGTGTAGCAGTTTTTGTTTTCAGAAAGAAACAAATATTGGTGTGGCGCTAAAGGCATATAAGAGTTTCTTGTAATAAGGGTGCATGCATTGACATAATATATGGACTGCTAGTTTGCTCCTTACTGCGTGAACACAATGCATACGCATACGCAACGGAGCCGGAACCGCAAGAACTGTCAAAATATTAAAAAGTAGCAAATCCATTGATGTGAACACAATAGGGCTGTTTTTTTGGGAGGCTGTCCGGTACCTTGTATGGTAAGTCCAAAAAAACGGTTCGCGTTTTTATGTTCGATGGTTGGTATCCGTGACGAGTTGTCAATTGTCATAACAATCTAATAATCCATCCGTCTGCTCCTTTGTCCAACTTATTCGCTGCTTTCTGCAAATAAGTAATGCATTAGAACATAATTAATATAAAAATATCTTTTCTTACCTCTTTCTTTCTTGAGCCATGTTTGTTTACAAATATACTGTAACGTGCGCTTAGTTCGAAAAATAAAACTTCACTTTTTAATTTAATTCTATCACTTTTATTCAGTATATATGCTTAATTCGATCTCAACTCGACTTTGGGACTATCACTTGTATTTACTCTTAACTTTATAACTCTATAAACCAAACTGACTTCTGGTTGCCTCGGGCGGGCTATTTATATCGAATGACACGCCATCTAGAACTCTCCAGTAACTTCTACATTGTCGCCACATTTGCTGTCTACTCTCTGTCTGTCTGTCTCTCTACACTCACACACACTGGCTTACAAGCAACGCCTGTCATTTATACCATTCCATTAAAGTGTTGCCAGTTGTGTTTTCGGTTGAACGTTTTTCGATTAGGAAATTGGTATAATTTGTTGGGTTCACGTTACACTGCCCCCTCCTTAGGATTGTTCGTCCCGAATAATTCCATCTGCAGCCTCGCCACTATATCGATGCAGCCTGTCACAATGAACTACTTTTAACTTGCCTCTTAGTCCTCTTTGGATGCGGTAAACCACGTCGTTAATCCTCGTGACTACAGTATAAGGACCTTCCCAGTTTTGCTGAAGTTTCGGTGACAATCCCTTTTGACGATGAGGATTATAAAGCCACACACGATCTCCTGCTTGGAATCCTGACGTTGTCGCTTTTGTGTCGTACCGTGTCTTCATCCGGTCGCTGTAGGCTTTCATCCGTTCCCTTGTTCTTTTATGGATGTCAGCGAGTCTCTCCTTGAGGTCGTCCACATACTCGTTTGTGTCCTGTGGCTCCTCTGTGGGGCATCCAAATTTAAGTTCGCTGGGCAGCCGCATGGTTTTCCCGAACAGGATGTCAGATGGTGTTTGTCCTGTCGAGCTATGTACTGCACTTCTATAGGCCATCAGGAATAGCGGTACGTGCCTATCCCAGTCTCTTTGGTAGTCGCCTACGACCTTGGTGAGGTGTTCTTTCAAGGTCCGGTTGAATCTTTCAACCATCCCATCAGATTGTGGATGAAGTGGTGTGGTTCTCGTCTTCTTAATGCCAAGTAGTCCGCACACTCCTTGGAAGATGTTTGACTCAAAGTTCCTCCCTTGGTCGGAATGGAGTTCCATAGGCACGCCAAACCTACTAACCCAGTTAAACACAATCTGGTCGACCACCGTTTTGGCTTCTTGATTTGGGATGGCATACGCCTCAGGCCACTTGCTAAAATAGTCCATTACAACCAGAATGTATTTGTTTCCAGCGTTGGTCTCTGGAAAAGGCCCAGCCACATCTACTGCAATCCTCTCAAAAGGCGATCCAACGTTGTACTGATGCATCTTACCTTGAATCTTCCTACCAGGTCCTTTGGTTGCAGCACACTTGTCACATGTTCGGCACCACTTCTCCACGTCATCTCTAGCATGTAACCAGTAGAACCGATGTCGCACCTTCTCCAGTGTTTTGTTTACCCCCAGGTGGCCTCCAGAAGGTCCGTCGTGCATCTCCTGAAGAACTTCACTGACTTTCGATTGCGGTACGATCAGCTGCATCACATATGACTTACCGTCAGCGGATTCCCATCTTCGCCTGAGGACACCTTCTTGCACATATAGTGAGTCCCACTGTGCCCAATAGGCTTTGAGAACTGGACTCCTGTCAGAAATGTCTCCCCATTCCGGTTTCTCTTCATTTTCTTTCCATGCGAGAATGGGTTCGATATCTGGATCTTCCTGTTGAGCAGTCCTCACTTCCTCATTGCTCCATCCGCTTATGGGGTCAGCTCTTAGTCGATGAGCGGTAATGATTTCTTTGTCTTCTTGCCGCTTGCAATGCTTGCAATCCATTTTGCAAGGTCTTCGTGATAATGCATCGGCGTTTGAGTGCAGCTTTCCTCTGCGGTGTTGGATCTGGTAGTCATAGGTCTGCAATCTTTCTATCCACCTTGCGACTTGACCTTCTGGATTTTTGAAGTTCAACAGCCAGCTCAGAGCACCGTGGTCTGTCCGCAGAAGGAATTTCTGTCCATAGATGTACTTATGGAAGTGCTTTGTTGCCAAGATAAGAGCTAGCAGCTCCCTTCTGGTCACGCAGTAGTTCCTTTCGGGTTTCGATAGGACCTTGCTGTAGTATGCCACCACTTTCTCTTCGCCATCATGCACTTGGGATAGTACCGCCCCGATTCCAACGTTGCTTGCATCTGCGTCGACGATGAATGTTTTGCCAGGTGTTGGATGTGCCAGCACTGGAGCGTTACAGAGGCGGTATTTGAGTTCCTGGAAAGATTTCTCACACTCACCTGACCATTTAAACTGCTTCCCCTTTTCGGTGAGCTGATGCAAACTCTTTGCAACTCCAGCGAAGTTCTTAACGAAACGTCGGTAATATGTGGCAAGTCCCAGAAAGCTTCGGAGTTGATGTTTGTCCTGTGGTGTTGGCCAATTTTTGACGGAGTCAACTTTTTCAGGATCAGTCTTTACTCCTTGGGATGAGATGATGTGTCCCAAATACTTGACTTCGGTTTTGAAAAGTGCACATTTTTCTGGATTCAGTTTAAGGTTAGCCTCTCGAAGTCTCTGAAACACGGCTTTAAGGTTCTTACAATGTTGGTCAAATGTTTTCCCGTAAACAATGACATCGTCCAAGTAGACTAGGCAAGCTTTCCACGTCAGTCCTTGAAGAACGCACTCCATCAAACGCTCGAATGTTGCCGGAGCGTTACATAACCCAAACGGCATAACTTTAAACTGCCAGAGCCCATTACCTGTAGAAAACGCTGTCTTTTCCCGATCATCAGGGTGGATGTCAACTTGCCAATATCCGCTCTTCAAGTCCAGCGTCGAGAACCACTGCGCTCCCTCCATGGCATCCAGGGTATCACTGATTCTGGGCAGGGGATAGCTGTCCTTCTTAGTTACATCATTCAGCCTTCGGTAGTCCACACAAAAACGAGTGCTTCCGTCTTTCTTTTTCACTAGCACCACTGGTGACGCCCAAGGACTTTTGGAATTTTCGATAAGACCTTCCTTTTTCATTGCTGTTATCATTTCCTCAACCTCACCTTGTTTGGCCAGTGGAAGACGTCTTGCAGGTTGACGAATCGGTCTTGCATCTCCTGTGTTGATGCGATGCTGCACCAACTGTGTCCTACCATATTGCCCCTTTTGCGATGCGAAGATATCAGTGTACTCTTGTAGGAGACTTTCAGCCATCCTTGTTTGTTGGTGATCAAGGTTGGATGAATTCAGTATTTTAGCTCTGATGGTTTTGAGCTCCTCCGGAGTTATAGTTTTTCTTGGGGCTTCGTCTGTGATCTTCGTAATTGCTGCAACCGATTCGCAACGTCCAACGACTTCTCCTTTCTTCAACCTTACATCGTACGGTCTGGTGTTTAGTAATCGTACGGGGACCATTTTGTTTTTTGGTGCTACCAGTGTTTTCCCAATGATGACGCTTTGGGATGAACACTCTGGGTCTGGTTCCACCATGAGGTATCGAAGGCTTCCAAACTCACCCTCCAGTTTCGTCCAAACGAACACTTCAGAAGAAGGAGGCAGAATCAGATCTTCCCTGATGACAGTTCTCAGTGTCGACGTACTTTCGTTCGAATAAGTCATTGGAAGTTCCTTATTTTGGTACTTCAAAACCTGATTACCGATGTCCAAAATAACTCCGTGCTGTTTCATAAAGTCGATTCCAATGATGCACTCGTCACATATATCTGCCACCAGGAATTGATGAGTAAACACTAGGTCGGCCAGTCGGATCTTAAGACACACTTCTCCATATACTCTTGCTGCTTCTCCCGTTGCGGTTCTTAGACGGTAGCTATTGGTGTTATGAAGCCACGTCGTCTTTACCAGGTCTCGACGTACTATGGAGGCTGTGGCACCGGTGTCAATGGTAGCTACATGTTTGTTCCCGTTAATAGTAGTCTCCACAGTCAGACTTTTGTTGTCTCGTTTGGTCTGAGAGACCTGGATGGTGGTTCTGGGGCCATCGATACAAGAAACCAGCCTCTGCCCCTCGAAGTTGGTTCTTACTCGTTTCCCTGATGGGAAACGGGCTGATAGGCAACGCTGGTGTTGTTGTTACCTTGCTCTGGGTTGGATCTCCTGCTTCCACAATGTTGACAACCTGCTTTGTTTGGTGGTAGTCGGCATTGACGCTGTAAGTGCCCGGTCTTGTTGCAGTTCCAACATCTTGCTAGTCCGCTCCGGTTCTTTTGTATTTCAGCTCTTTGGCACGAGCATTCTTCGACTATGGCCTCTCTAAGTCGATGTACTCCCTGAGAAGCCTGTTCTGCTGCTTCAATTGTCAATGCGAATGCTAAAGTTTCAGAAAGAGTGCGTGTTCTAGCAGTTCGCACAGACCTCTGAAGATGTATGTCGGAAATAGCACGAACGAAGGACTCAACAGCAAGCTGGTTGATGATTTCTTCTCCAGCATCCGGGTATGCCAGGTGAACCAGTCTTTCGACGTCTGCTTGGAGCTGCTGTAGACTTTCACCCCTTTTCTGGACTCTGTTATTGAGTTGGACTCGGAAGACTTCTTTCAAGTGGCTATCTCCAAAGCGTTTATCTATAGCTGCCACTAGAGAACTGAAATCACCGCTCTTACCAGCTGGAACTGTTTGAAGTAATTCAGCTGCTGGTCCTCTAAGAGCAAGAGTCAGTGCAATGTACTTGTCTTCGTCATCCCAGCCATTTGTTGTCGCGGCTGCCTCAAATTGTCTCTTGTAAACTGGCCAAGAAGACTGTCCATCAAATGTTGGGGGTTTCATCTCCTTTTTCCTTGCAAGCTCTCCAGCAGATTCTCGAATTTTTATTTTCCGGATCTGGTCTAATTCCTTGGACAGAAGAGAGAACTGGTTATCGCATCGGCTTTCCAAACGATTCTCTACAACAGAAAGCTGTTTTTCCACACCTTCAACTCGTTCGTCAAGGGCACATACATTTTTCTCAATGTTGCCCAATTTGCCTTCTAGAATGTTTTTCTGACCTTCCAAAACATTCTGTTGCGCCTCAAGTCTTTCGAGAACATTCTGCTGTTCCTTCTTTTGCTCGTTTCTTTGCTGTTCCAGACGTCCGAGAATATTCTGCTGTTGCTCTTCAATCAGCTTCTTTTGTTGTACTTCGAGTCGTTCGAGAGCATTCTGCTGTTCTTTCTTTTGTTCGTTTCGTTGTGCTTCAAGTTGTTCCAGAACATTCTGCTGTTCCTTCTTTTGCTCATTTCTTTGTGCTTCAAGTTGTTCGAGAACATTCTGCTGTTCCTTCTTTTGCTCGTTTCGTTGTTCTAACAAAAGTTTCATCATTCTAGAGAAATCTACATTTTCACTTACTTCCTCTTCTTCCACTTCTGTTTCAAAAACAAAAGTGTTTACGTCTTCCCCTTGCTGTTCCAAATAGTTACGCAAGCGCAGGACGAGCTCATTTTTCGATCCAGCTCTAGAAAGATTTCGCTTACCTAACTCACTTTTGAGCTCAATGCAGTTGAGCTCTTCTAACAACTTACCCATTTTCACTGTATATAATTATATTTTCTGTTTTTACTTTTTTTTTTTTTTTTTACACTTTACTAGTCAAATAAGTTTTATTTACACTTCTGACACCAATGTAACGTGCGCTTAGTTCGAAAAATAAAACTTCACTTTTTAATTTAATTCTATCACTTTTATTCAGTATATATGCTTAATTCGATCTCAACTCGACTTTGGGACTATCACTTGTATTTACTCTTAACTTTATCACTCTATAAACCAAACTGACTTCTGGTTGCCTCGGGCGGGCTATTTATATCGAATGACACGCCATCTAGAACTCTCCAGTAACTTCTACATTGTCGCCACATTTGCTGTCTACTCTCTGTCTGTCTGTCTCTCTACACTCACACACACTGGCTTACAAGCAACGCCTGTCATTTATACCATTCCATTAAAGTGTTGCCAGTTGTGTTTTCGGTTGAACGTTTTTCGATTAGGAAATTGGTATAATTTGTTGGGTTCACGTTACAATACTTTTTTTCAATCAACTGGGAAATGTCAAAAATAGCCGTGTTCACAAAAGTATGCAAGTATTTTCTTGTGGTTTTTTTTCTCTGTTTACACGCTTGGGTTCAGTTCACTTGAGAGTGAATGAGAACAAGTGCGAAAAACTTTTAAATGTCGGTAATCCGCTAAAGTACATTACTTAGAAGCTTAAAACTTCAATACTTACAGCCGTATCTATAAAGAACTTTTAATCATCGATTAGATTTAATTGCCTTTTAAGTAACACTTAAGTAACGAATCCGTATCGATAATCAAATTTCACATTTAAGTAACCTTGCTAAGAGCCCTCTTAACTTAAATGCCAATAATGACGTTTAAAGGTCTCTTAAATCCAAATTAAAAATTCATTCTGACGTTTCGGGAAAATCGGTGTCAATTTCGCTCTGTTGTTTAGGTAATATAATTTCAACTTTTTAATTTTAAACTTTTCTTAAAACAAAAATATGAAAGATTTTCTTCGCGATTTAAATGTTTTCAATGTGCTAAGTTCACGTAGAATGATGGAAGGTCAGATTTAAGAGCAGGAAAAGCGACCAAAAGACGCTGCAAATACATAAACCCATGGTTCAAAATGAATTTCTTTTTATCAAAGAATATATAAACTAGAACAGGTACAAATTGAACTTTATGTTACGTAAATTTGTGAAAACTTACAACGTAGGTTCTTCTTTATTTAGTATGTCTTCATCTGAGGGTGAAGATCTAAGAACCGAGGAGGCATCCTCCGATGAAGATGTTGAATCAGTGGACGGTGACATCGCTGCAAATGATTCCGATGATGAAGTTGAAGCTGAATCAGATGGAGAAGAAACAGCTGCTCATTAGCGAACTGAATCAAAAGCAACAAAAGCAAGGAATCAAGAGCAAAAAGATCTTTCCACCAAAAAAAAACAAATCCACCGCCAAACAAACAGTTTGCCGGCGGAAAGCCAAGCCGGCAAAATAAACAAAAAACCCGGCGGCAGAAAAAATGTAAAGCTGCTGTAAAGTAGATTTTAGATTTCAAAAGCTTATGTGCTTATAGGTTTAGAGACTTTTTTAATAAAAAAAATGTATATATACACATATATATGTAACGCTGCAGGAAAGTCAGCTCCTGAACTAAAACTGTATTTTATCTTTGGGCATAAAAACAAATTTTGTGATTGTATTGAACAATTTGAGTTGTAATTCTAGGGCGTGACGCTGGAATCCTTTCCTTTTATAAATTGGAATTGGTACACGGCACCAAAGAACAACAAAACAAAGCACTGGATCGGTGTGTGGCTGCCGAGCCAAAGCATGGTGCAGGGTCAGTAAGCAGATCAAAAACTGATTCTTCAAGGCATCGGAAGTCCTGACGGGAGTGGTTAAGCAGCCAACCAACTTAACTTAAGAAAAATTAAACTTTTAATCCAATGTCTGTTTGGGGGAACTTGGCCAATCTCTGTGAATTTCTCCATGTATTCGGTAACTTTTGCACAAAGTTCTTTTTCTCGGATAAGGCGATCTGACGGCAATTTGTCGTCAGTATAGAGTTAACAGCTGATGTCCAAGGCGAGTTCTTTGAATCAAAGTTAGAAGCTCTTCGAGATTCTTTGGATTGCGTTACGAGGTAGAAGCTAGCAAAAAACATAGGAATAAATTTGATTCTGCCTCAAGCTTTTTGTTTTCTTACCTGGGCGTCTTCGTCTGAGCTTGCAAAGTTCTTCCCCTCGATTGCAAAAGCACTTCTTGTCAGGACTTCACAGAAACCCTCTTCGGTTTCTACCAACTTGTTATGAACTCCAAATACCTATTTCTATTTTCCTTTGTTGAATGTTTTTCAGATTGTACACTTTGGCAAGATTGTGTTGAGGAATTCGCACCGTAATTTTTCCTGACTGCAGTCGGAGTAAAGGTAGCTGTAGTACGCGGTAAATCAAATGAATAAATAATTTTAATCGGCAAGACCCCGTGCCGTGTTAAAAACGAATGGTTGTCAAAACGCAGTTTAAATTGGACTAGATTTCTGTTTTTACTACTTTATTTTGACACAACTATCAATTAGTTTAGCATCCGCGCAGAATCGATTATCGATAAGAATTTAATCAACCTCTCTTAAGTTCCAATTAAATTTTAATTGAAACTTAACTTATCAACGTCTAAGAGACGTCTTAAGAAAATCTAATAAATACGGCTGTTATATTTTAAAAGTGTCTTGAGAAATAAGACACAAGCGGATACTTATCTGTATAAGAATCAACTTCCGTTTAATGGTTTATATGTAACGAATAACAAATCGTGAAATCGTTACTATTCCTTAATGGTTATTAATTGTAGGTTAAATAAGTCTGGAACAGATGGCGCTTTTGTTGTTATTAATCATAGATTGCATAAATCTGGAACAGATGGCGCCTTAAGCGAATTTCTGTACAGAGAACTGTAAAACATTGTCCCTTGCACCTCACAGATGGCGACCTACAGCAACGCGTGGCCGCGTCTGCTAGTAATCAATAAATAAATCAATTTTAAGATAAGACGTAGTAAATACTATTGGAAAAAATGTCAACATTCACCGAAAAATATGTTAAGGAACTATGCAAAAAAGAACAAAAAAATAGTTTAACAGAGTTTTTTTCGTTTCTTTTACGATATATTATTATATACCTATGAACCTGCAAATTAAATAATCAAAATCAATAAATTTCTACAATTCAAAAATCGTTACCAAAATTCTTTTCTATTCTATTCTATTCTTGTACAAAATTCATTTCCATTCACTTGTGAACACGTCCTTTTTCTGTTGTTCGAGCCTCTAGTCGCACCAACATTTAAAAATGAAACATCGAAAAACTCATTCGAACTCGAATAATCTATCCCTTGTAAGTTTTACTCATCCTTTTATCCCTGGTATCTTTTGTTGTTGTTGCTTTACATGTATTTACCATACAAGGTACCGGACAGCCTCCCAAAAAAACAGGCCTAATGCATACGCAACGCACTACGCGCCGCAAGCCGCAGACGGAATAGTTGGCTAACTTTTAACTTTTACGTGCGTACTCAATAAAGTTGTTTTGGTTTTAAAGGCGGTAGAAGATGGACGAATCGGAAAAAATTATTGAAGCAGTGCGAAGCCGAGAGATGTTATGGAATTTGTGTAACAGAAATTATAAAAATGTTAAAATGAAAGCCAAGGAGTGGAAAAACATATCCTTCGGTTTTTCTGTTTTGGTACAATGGTCGTACCCACCATCTTCGTTTTTTTCTTTGAAATATTGTAAAGCCAGATAACAAATCTGGATTACACCCATCAAAAAAACCATCTCTTCATTTTCTCTTTCCATTCTAGCTTCTATTTTATTTTCACAAACTCAAATTTGATATACTTGTAAATTAGATTTCATGCAGTCAGCTGACATCAATACAGACTATGTCAAAAAACACGTACGACGTCCAGCTGCATTGTGTGCAGTTTTTAAAAAACACGTACGACACAGTTTGACAGCTCTTTCAGCACCGGCTGCGTATTGCGTCTGCGGCTCCCATTGTGTTCACGCAGTTAGCCAACTCTTCCGTCTGCGGCTTGCGGCGCGTAGTGCGTTGCGTATGCATTGTGTTCACATCAATGGATTTGCTACTTTTTAATATTTTGACAGTTCTTGCGGCTCCGGCTCCGTTGCGTATGCGTATGCATTGTGTTCACGCAGTAAAAGTGAAGCCAGCGATAAGCGACAGTGCTGCATCAGGGTTCAACTGGTTGTCGAATCTAGAACTAAACTAACACATGTATGTCTCTTTCTTTAATTAGTTAAAAAGAGAAAAATATAAGTTGGTCTTGTAGATGGCACCTAATTCTTGGGAACAAATTGTAATGTTGCCGTAAATGGCCGCATGGTGCACCAAGAGGGCTAGTGTCGCTTGGCTTCAAAATCTTTGCCAGTCTTATATGGACATTACACTCAACTAGCAGTCCATATATAATATGTCAATGGGTGCATGTATGTTTTGTAAGATTTACGAAAACTTATAAAAAATCACTCATTTTCAATTGAAGTTAACACATAAGCCGTGTTTTATTGGGAATCTATACTCACGTTTGCAAAGTATTGCAAAATAATGCACATGGGAAAACAGCAACAATTAGTGAACTACGTTAGTGAACAAAAATACATAAGTCAGTGTTCAAAAGTGAATAACAGGGATGGCTGGTAAATGTAGTTTAAGGGATTAAGCGTTTTATCGAGCGTATTAGTGAAGATGACTACATACTCGTAGTTCCCAATGAAACACGGCTATATTTACAAGTCGTGAATTGAGGAAGCTCACCCGAAATAAAGCGTTTTTACGGTTTCGGCAGGGACAAAATCAACTGTTGAAGTAATGTAATAGAACACTAAAGCGTTTTTACGGTTTCGGCAGGGACAAAATCAACTGTTGAAGTAATGTAATAGAACACACATTTGGAAGCACCAAAAATGACAGCTTTTTTTACATTTGTAATTGTAGCGTAGCAACCAATTTTCCTGCACAGGAGGTGTACTGACCGACGCGATTAGGACTTTGGAGATTAGAACTCTGAGGTAACAGATCGAAAATCTCCAACAACTAACAAGAGAAAACTTAAAAAAAAACTATATCCCTTTTCTGGAACAATAACATTCGGGCTGTGCAGTCCAACAATCCGAGTATGTTTCCGGAAATAAATAAAATCATCAGGAGAGAAGATCAAAATGACGACAGAAAACAACAACTTACTTCTGCTGCAGGAATATATCCAAGTGACGCCATTTTGGATGATGAACACTTTATAGTGGAGGGTGCTCAAGATAAGCTAGAGACTGTGTTGCTTTTTAAAAACAAGTATAGCCGAGTTTTATTGGGAATTTCTATATTCACTTATATTATATATTATATTCACTTAACTTGCGAGTATCAATGAAACGCTTTATATGGCACTTTTTTTTTCATTCTCTTACCAAGTTCACTTTCACAAACTCCATTTACCAACCATCCCTGTTGTTCACTTAGGTAAGTGAGTTATTTTGTTCACTTACGCTATTCACTTAGGACAGGGGTTGTTGTTTTTCCATGAGCGATGTTTTGCGATGTTTTGCTAAAGTGAATATAAGTGAATATAGATTCCCAATGAAACTCGGCTTATATAAGGTGAATGAAAAAAGGGAAATTATTATGAAATTGTCTAATGAAGCTCCTGAGTTTCGGATATTTTGAAATTCCAAAAAATATTGAAGTCTCTAAGAACTTTTCCTTAAACTTTCCTTTTTAAAATTCAATAATTCAAATTGATTCCTACGAACAGTTGATTTTTGTTTCTACGATTTGAAAAGCAATTGTTGCAACGAAGATTTTTCACTTCTAATTTCATTCTCATTAATTAAATTAATTAATTAGATTAAACAAAAAAAAAAAAACTTATGTCGATCTCCAAACGGATTTACAAAAGCACTTTTAAAGAAATATACTTTATTCCTTGCCCAATGGAAGGGACCCGACAAAAATAATTTTGTATCATTTTATGACCCCCGATGGGCCGTGTTTTGATGTTCGAAAAATAAAACATATCCAGAAAACTCAAATAATATTTTTTAAGTAGCTTACTAAACACAAAGCCTAAAATAACTCAACTTACAGGCTGAAGCTTGATTCTGCCCGATATGAAAGAAACCTCACAAGCCACAACGTTCCAGCCAATGCCGTGGCAATGCCTTGAGATTTTCAACTTAAATAACTGCAGTAAGGCGGTGCAAAGCGAACCAATACTAAATCACTCAAATTACATTCAAAATACTGTGTAAAGCTACAAAAAAGTAGGTTTGTTCGTTGAACTTTCCCCAGGGTTGACCCAGGTTTTCTTGACAAACCTATGAGTTGGCAGACAAATCTGGGTTTTCCTTTCGTCAAAAAACGCTAAACCACAAATTACCACACATCTATGCGATTTGACAGGACTCAACTCGCCACAGCAAAAACCTATGGCGAGTTGAGGAAAAACCTAGGCCAACCCTAGGGCTCAAGAAACACTCGTTTTGACATTCAGGGTGACTAAATTTTCTATTTCTAAAAAAAAAGAAGAACACCGTATTTAAAAAAAAAAAAAGAAGCTGCATGAGAAGCGCTCGTTTGAGGAAATTGAGAGATGCCATGACAGGGATGAGGTTTGGAGGTTTTACCAAAAGATTTTGTAAAGACCAGAATGGAAACAGTACCTAATAGAGTCGCAGTCGCTACTGAGGATCCGGAAAGACCCCTTCTGCAGACTGCTTAACGGTGATGAAGATGAAGACACAAATTCCGCTGTCAGGCAGAAAGCCTCATTCAACTTGGACGATGATCGAGAATGCCGTCCTCCCGATCTACAAAAAATTGAAATTGCCATATGTTTACTTATTTCATTGCCTAGATGGTGCAGATGGCCTTGATGCCGAACTTTTCAAGACAGCTGGAGACCAGTTGGAAAGGAGCATGCACTAGCTGATCTGCATGATATGGTCGGAAGAAAGCATGCCCGATGAATGGAACCTCAGTATCGTATGCCCGATCCTAAAGAAAGGAGACCCTCAAAATTGCGCCAATTATAGAGGGATAAGCCTCCTTAACGTCGCCTATAAGATCTTGTCTGCTGCAATATTTGAACGTCTGAAACCCCACGGGCCCACGTCAACAACTTGATAGGTCCTTATCAATGTGGTCTTAGGCCAGAGAAGTCCACAACAGACCAAATTTTCACATTACGGTAGATCTCGGAAAAAAACCCGAGAATATAATTTCGGTACAAGACTAATGAAAGTGCATGAATTAAATAACCTTTATATTATACTAGCTGAGCCGCCCGGCGTTGCTCAGGTCTGTAGTTTTTAGGTTCCCGTTCTTGTTCTTTGCTTCCGTGGGAATACTTACTTACTTATGCGGGTATTACAGTTTGGGGTGAACCTGGGCCTCAACCAACATCCTTCTATAACGACTTAGATTTCGGGCGAACTCTCTCCAGTTTCGCACTCCAAGTCGGCTGAGGTCTTCATCCACTTGATTGCGCCACCAGACGAGGTCTTCCGCTTCTGCGATTTCCCTGCAGTGTGCTTTCAAAAACCTGTCGAGCCGGAGCGTTTGGGTCCATCCGCTCTACATGACCCAACCATCGTAGCCTCGCGATACGTACACTTCTGGCTATGCCCATGTCGCGGTACAGCTCATATAGCTCGTTGTTGTATCTTCTTCTCCACACATTGTCTTCGCATACCGGACCAAAGATCTTTCGGAGGATTTTTCTTTCCAAACGACCAAGGGTTTCTTCATCCGCTTTCGATAAGGTCCATGCTTCCGCGCCGTAAAGCAGGACTGGGATGATAAGGGTCTTATACAAGGTTACCTAGTGGTTTTTCTGGAGAGGGGTTTCTTTCTCAATTGCTTTCTTAACCCAAAGAAGCAACGGTTGGCAAGAGTTATTCTCCGTTTGATCTCCGCACTGATGTTGTTGTCCGTGTCTATAGCGGATCCTAGGTAGACGAAGTCCTGTACTACCTCAAAGTTATGTCTGTCTTTTGTGACGTTTTGTCCACTTCGTCGATGTTCTGTGTCCTTGTTTGATGACAACATATACTTCGTTTTGCCCTTATTAACCATCAAACCCATTTTTGCCACTTCTGTTTCAATACTCGCAAAAGCACCTATGACATCACGCTTTTTTCTTCCCATTGCGTCAATATCGTCTGCGTAGGCGAGTAATTATACAGACTTTTGAAAGATTGTTCCTCTGGTGTTGACGTTTAAGTTTCTTACAATCTATTCAAGTATGATGTTGAAGAAATCGCATGACAGTTTGTCTCCTTGCCTAATGCCTTTTTGGACATCAAAGGTCTTGGTGAGTTCTTTACCAACCTTGACAGAGCAGCGTGAATTCTGTACAGCTCGTCTCTGTAAATACTGTCATACGCAGCCTTGAAATCGATAGAGAGATGGTGAATATCGATATTATGTTCTCGGGTTTTTTCCAAGATCTGACGAAATGTGAAAATTTGGTCTATTGTGGACTTCTCTGGTCTAAAACCATATTGATAAGGACCTCTATCAAGTTGTTGACGTGGGGTTTCAGACGTTCACATGTTACAACAGACAAGATCTTATAAGCGACGTTAAGGAGGCTTATCCCTCTGTGATTGGGGCAATTGTGAGGGTCTCCCTTCTTTAGGATCGGGCATACGATACTGAGGTTCCATTCATCGGGCATTCTTTCTTCCGACCATATCATGCAGATCAGCTGGTGCATGCTCCTTTCTAACTGGTCTCCAGCTGAATTGAAATGTTCGGCATCAAGGACATCTGCACCTGCAGTCATATGTGATTTAAGTTTTCATATGGCAAGCTAAACTTCTTCTAGGTCGGGAGGACGGCATTCTTGATCATCGTCCAAGCTGAATAAGGCGATCTGCCTGACAGCAGAGTTTGTGTCCTCATCGCCGCTAAGCAGTCTGCAGAAGTGATCTTTCCAGATCCTCAGTAGCGACTGTGACTCTACAACTATGTTTCCCTGCTGGTCTTTACAGGGTTGAGTTCGTGGTTTACCACCCTGGCTGGATCTTTTTACCTTTTGATAAAACTTCCGAATATCGTTCCTGTCATGGCACCTCTCAATTTCCTAAAACGAGCGCTTCTGATGCTGCTTCTTTTTCTTTTTGAGAGTTCGGTGTTCTTCCCTTCTTTTCTCCTTGTAAATCTCGTTATACTGATCGTAAGCAGCCCCCGTTCGCTTTTGCATCAGCATATGTCGTGCTTTTTGTTTGACTGCATTTGCCTGCCTGCGTTCTTCATCGAACCATGGGTTTCGTTTTAGTGGCCGAGTGAAACCCAGAACCTCAGAGGCAGCGGTTCTGATGGCTTCTTCGGCCACTGGTCTTCAATGCTTAATGCTGACAGTATGGGATTCAAGCATAATTGAAAGGATACTCGATTGGACAAGGCATTGGCAACCTCTTGCGATTGTAGCTTTCCGACTTCATATCTCTTCAAAGCGTTAGTTCGTGCAGGTCGTGAACACGATATCCTCATTTGTACCTTGGCTACAACAAGGTAGTGGTCCGAATCAAAGATAGCTCTTCAGAAAGTTCGGACATCTAACACACTGGAAGAGTGCCTTGCGTAGATCGCAACATGATCAATTTGGTTGACGGTTGATTGATCTGGAGATCGCCATATACTTTAACTAATTTTGAGATGCTGGAAGCGTGTACTACTTACAACAAGATTTAGCCCCGCATCAAAATCGATTAGCCTCAATCCGTTTTCGGAGGTTTTGTTGGAGGCTATGATGACCGATTGTATTTCCAAAGATGTTCTCTTTCCCTAGTTTTGCGTTAAAATCGCCAACAACGATTTTCACGTCGTATCTAGGGCACTGCTCAAACGTTTATTCGAAGAGCTCGTAGAAACAGTCTTTGGATTTGTCGTCTTTCGGATGGCCATTATACGCTCATTAACTGGATTTTGGCTAGTCACCTTATCCCTGAGTCTTCCTCTTACGACAAATCCGCACTCAAATAAGCGTTGTTTCTGTTGTCTGTAGCAGTCGCCAAGTAGATGTCAAAGTTTTTCATCTCCTTTATGCCCGGTCCACTCCATTGCACTTCTTGGATGGCGGTTATGTCTGCTTTGCAGCAGTCCAGGACGTCCGCTAGTTCTCCAGCTGCACGTAGTCCGTTAAGAGATCTTACGTTCCACAGGCAGATCCGGAGGTCATTGTCCTTTTTTCGTTTGCTTGGGTCGTCAACTTTGAAATCATAATCGTTATCGGAGGCTTTTGGTTGTTTCGGAACTGGGCTTTTTTTTACGTGGTTGGGTAGTTAACCCTACGCACAACCCTCAACCTGGAGGGCCAGGTCCTTTTGGATCCCTTCGGACATAAAGGGCTGAAAAAAACCAGTGTCAGTACCCTACAAATAGTACCTACTGTAGTAAAATAGACAGCTGCATCCCTCACCGCCTCATGCGCATCGCTAGGAGTGCTCATCAATTTCATTTTCAGACTTATTTCAATCGCAGAGTATAGACATTCATAATTTAGTCGCACTTACCAGACTCTATTTTTAGGTCTGTTCGTTGAACTTTCCCTAGGGTTGACCCAGGTTTTCTTGACAACCCTATGAATTGTCAAGAAAATCTGGGTTTTCTAGTCCTCAAAAAACACTAAACCACAAATCACCACACATCCCTGTCATTAAAAAAAATTCATGCCATTTGACAGCCCTCAAATCGCCACAGCAAAAAGGTAGGGCGAGTTTGGGGAAAACCTATGACAAACCTTTGGCTCAAAAAACACTCAATTTGACATTCAGGGCGAATTTAGTTTTCTCAAAAAACGCTTTGTGGTGACCCTAGGGCAACCCCAGGGCTTCAACGAACAAACCTTTTTCCTCGTTACAACTCACATAAAAATGCTCGTGCTGTTTTCTATAACTTTTAAAGGATAGTCCATCTCCATAACCTCATAGCTCTTTAATGTGTGCGTTGATTCTAAAAAAATTCAAAAAATTTAAAACTGCATGAAAAAATAGAACCTTCGCCAATCATCCCTTCCGAGTGTTTTTATGCCATCAAGAATGACAGGTCTCTTCATGGAGCAAGTACCGATAACCTTTCATCTTGCTACAAATACAAAACAGGGAAAACCGACGAGTCCTTTTCTTACCATGACGAAGTGTAGGTGTGTATGAATGTGTACTCATATCCATATAACAAGACAGATGTAAATGTCTGCCCATGCCCAACGAAATTATGGTATTTACTTGCTTCGTTGATCAACGAGTCCATGCCCATATACCAATCCCATACAAACACTCTCAGGAAATTCTCAAAAGGAAAACCAGGAGCTACTGCTCTTCAAATGCTCCATAAATTTAATTGGTATGCTCATTTTAATGCGTTCATTTATCTGAATTCTGAAGAGTACATCTCTTCAGCTCAATACAAGCTTATGATATGTTTTGGTATCAATTATTGAGAGTGCTCCTCCAAACATCACATATTTCATATGAGTGTTGTATAAACTTGATGAATTATTTCGGTCCATTAGGAATCGTCTGATTTATTCAAATTTTGAGGGCCCACTTTGTTGTGGGGAGAAGCAGAGAACAACCAAAATTGGAAATTAAATATTGACTGGGATAATAAAATATTTTATATGAAGCAGTAGGGTAAAGGCACTAGTGTCCGGACATGTTACATTTGAGTTTGATCTGTCGGCATGCCATGGAAGCTTCGAAATATTGCAATATTGCATCTGAAAGCGTGTATAATTTTTGATAGCATAAAACACACAAATTTCGCAAATTTATGCTATTAAGTGCATTAAAAAAACACAAAAATTAGCAAAAAAAAAAAATGATTCAGTTTGGTGTTTTTAAAGGTTAAAATTTTATTATTTTTTATAAATGTTGTAGCTAAGTAATATAAAAATACACACTAAAAGCTAACTTTTATAGAAAAGTAGGTGGTAGTACTAGGACCGTTAATATCAACTAGTTAATCTTACATCGGGTTTCTGAGATCAGTAGGTGATTAACTTGCTGATCTCTGTGGTATCACAATGGGCCCTTGTGGCCTAAGTGTGTCAGGCAATGTACTCATTGGCTGACAGCCACTTCCACCTAACCTAACCTATAACTAGGACCGTGGTAATAATAAATTAATAATAAATAATCTATAAGCTATAAACTATCATTAGTTTTGTAACGAAAAAATGAAACTTTTTACGATTTTTAATCACAAAACTAATAGTAGCCTAGGATTTGTGCAAATTTGAGTCTATAATAAGATTTGTGCTATTTTGCGTCGATTAACTGAATGGCATATGTAAAAATCCTGCGGCGCCACGGATATTCTACCCTTGCCAAAAAATTAATATGTAGGTACTTCAGTTCAGGTCGTAAAAATATATATATATAAATTAAGAAGGCAATTGAGTAGTAAAGTCCTCTCTCGAGCAACTAACGTGTCCCTGTATAAGACACTTATCATCCCTGTTCTTAGATATTTGGCGCAGAGGCATGGACCTTGTCAAAGGTAAATGAGAACGCTTTAGGATACTTCGAGAGAAAAATTCTTTGGGTGATTTTTGGTCCCGTCTGCATAGATGGAGAGTGGAGAAGAAGATTTAACGACGAATTGTACGGACTGTACAGCGACACTGACCTTATCAAACGAGTCAAGGTCCAGCGTCTTAGATGGCTGGGTCATGTAGAGCGAATGGACACCAACGCTCCGGCCCGGAAAGTCTTCGAATCCAATCCTGAGGGACGGCGCAGTAGAGGCAGACCGCGACTCAGGTGGTGCACGCAAGTAAGGGAGGACCTCAACCAACTTGGCGTGCAAAACTGGAGGCAGCTAGCTAGGGACCGAGCTGGCTGAAGAAGCATGTTGGTTGAGGCCCTAGTCCGACCCGGACTGTAGCGCCACCTTAAGTAAGTAAGTAAGTTTTGGTTCCCGTGGAAATATTGGAACAAAATATAGCCCATGTCTTTCTCAGGGTCTTGACTATTTTCATTGAAATAAAAGAAATTTTTTGAATTCGGGCCAGGCCCCAGGAGTTTTTAAGTTCCCGTTCCTATGGGAATATGGGAATGAATTAAAGTTTACATTACTCGGGAATAGTGAACGGTGTAAGGATTTTGAGATCGGTCCAGTAGTTTCTTATTTCCCGTTTA
Organism: Melanostoma mellinum; assembly: GCA_914767635.1. Classification (NCBI taxonomy): domain Eukaryota; kingdom Metazoa; phylum Arthropoda; class Insecta; order Diptera; family Syrphidae; genus Melanostoma; species Melanostoma mellinum. The sequence continues at coordinate 70,881,980 of OU612058.1, read as the reverse complement.
GGTTACGGTTCTTGTGGGAGTATGGGGATGAAATATAGCCTATGTCCTCCCTCGGGTTCTGGGCTATCTTTCTACCAAATTTCATTAAATCAGTTAAGTGATTTGAGCGGCAGCTGGTAACAAAAGAACGACAAACAGACAAAGTCACTTTTACATTTATAATACACCTACATATCCCCTGCTTTACACGATATTCGTTTTACATGATTTCGCTTTTGCACGGTTCATAAACTAATGAAATTTGGTTAAATAATCATATCTACAACAAATAATGCTGAAATTATTTTTTAGTGTCTTTCAACAACAACAGCAACACTTATTCCAATAACAAGGGATTCCCCTTTCTGTGAAATATGTGTGTTTAGGGGAAGATCGTTTAGTGAAAAATTAAGAAACAAAAAAATTTCTATTACTATCGCGAGTTCATTATTTGTCTAAACTGGCTTCGAGCATAGATAAGCTTCAGCAGGTACTTTTTGAAAAAATTTTCGTTTCTATTTTTATTTTCATTTCTATAATAAGTTCACTACGACATCACGCCATACCTTCTAAGGTCTTTGATTTTGAAATGTTTCCTACATTCTTTCCTTAAAAGATAGGAAGTTGCTAAAAACAAAGGTGCCCGGAAACTGAATCTAGTTTTTCAATATTCGGACACATATAATGGGTTTTTCAGCAGGGACGCTACAAAAGAAGAGCGATAGCGACAGCAAACGACGCCATATTTCTTGCAGCTCTTTCGACATTTCTCTTCAATATGATTTGCCAACATGAAGATGAAAAGATATACGAGCCAACAACGAGCCAAAGTTACTAAAATTTACTACCGAAATTCGGAATCAGTGGCCTCAACGTTAAGAGCGCTAGGTCCAATTTATGGTCGTCATAATGGTATTGGCAGATCAATAATTGAGCGTTTAGTGGAAAAATTTGAATCCACAGGGACAGTACAAAATGTTCCCATGCCAATGAGACAAAGAAGTGCCCGTAGTGTCGAGAATATTGCTGCCGCTGAGGCTTCAGTTGCAGAAATTCCAAATGTGTCTCTCACACGTCGTTCTCAAGCGTTGGGTATCCCTATAGCTTCGTTGTGGCGAATTTTGAGAAAAGATCTTGGCCTACATCCTAACAAGATCCTAGACAATAAAACTGTCCGGATATTAGTGACTTTGCCCTATTTGCTATGTTTTTAACTTACATCATCTCAGTGGAAACATATTGTTATTGATTAGGAGAATACTTAATCAGGCACTCACTGTCATCCTTAACTAATTCTAGTCAAATTCAAGCTCTTTGTGTTTATTTTACATGAATCAATTGCTTTAAGTAAACATGCACGTGTGAATATGTCACTTCATGTTCATAACTTGAATGGGGTGTCACCTGGAAATGTTGATAAAGAATAATATGATATCCCCATCGTTAGGGGGATAGGCCCCTTCTTAAAAGTCAGATACTTAAATAGCCCATATATTATATGAACATGCATTCTATCTACATATGTAAAATACATATATCGTATAGGTATCTTCTCCTCAAGAAAAATGTAGTTTATAAATTCAAGGGGGGAGTTATACGTGAAGTATATTTTCCAAGTTCTTGTGATTCGATTTAGACAACTCTAACAGGTTGGTATCAATCTAAGAGAAGAGGAGGGTGACAAAGGAAAGAGGATTCACATTCACAACTTTGATCTTTATTAAGTGTTTATGAAAGGTTTCTGCTATACAGCACATTTTCAAGGAACGATTAGAGCCATAAAAACGGACAAAGAAAGATATAACAAAAAATTTGAATCTGGTCCCAAAATTATTCACTGGATGTACACATCATCTGTAAAAAGACCATTCCTCATATACGTCTGTTAAGTATGTAGGCCATCATTAGACATGGTGATAAGCCTAAGGATATGATAAAAATCCTAAGAAATTGGCCAACCAGTGCCATGAAAACGACACCAGTACGTGAATCTTTGGAAACTTCCCTATTAATACATCCAGGGCCGGACTAACCATATGTGCAAGATGTGCTAATGCACAGAGCGACGACGCGACGGGCTCCGGAGCTTATTGGTAAGAGTGACAAAAGGTATTTTGAACAAATAAGTATCAGCCTAAGGAAAAATTAAAAATTAAATTTATTTTTTGTTAACAAATACTGCAATTTGCATTTCGGGAACAAAAAATTTGTTCAAGAAATTCTAAATACAAGTAGGTACCATACATAACAACATCTAGGTACTTGTGCTGAACTATTTGCAATGTTGCCAATTCAAATTGAATACAGCTCAAAGTAATGTAGGCTACAATCTACAAATTCAAATTAGACTTAAGAAAAGGACTATACTAGACAAAGGGGTTTTTCGTAAATTTTGTTTAGGGCGCCAATTAAGCAGAGTCTTGCTCTGACCAGCTCACCAAAATTTTTTCAAAAAAACAAATGGATGAAGCGTATTGCTGCTAAAAAAATGCTCTAAATGAAAAATAAGCCTATCAAGCTAATGAACTATAGTGAATCATATATATGGGCATTCGAACGGATTTCACATTACCGGCTATTGATTTAAATCCTGTGGCTCTAATAAACATTTCGGCAAAAGAATGCTGGGACCTGGGAGGACAAAATAACTATAAAGGCAAACCACGTCTTAGTCTTAGAAGACGATTCTAAAACGGACTAAGCTTATCATTCCTTAAATAGATCAATAAAGCTCGCTTTAACATCTCCCTAAGAACGAATTGATCAAAAAAATTAATGTTCGTTGGTTGAAATTTACAAAGGTTGACTTAGGTTTCCTTGACCATATGAGTTGACAAATAAGCCTTGGTTTTCGGTTCTCAAAAACGCTACACATCAACACACATCCCTGTCATTTGGAAAAATTACTTGCCACTTAACAGCTCTGTTCAGTGTTCACTCCAGCAAAAGCCTAATGCTATACTTTAGAGCGAGTTGAGAGCAAACTCGGGGCTAAGAAAACACTCAGTTTGACATTCAGGACGAGTTGAGGTTTACAAAACAGCTTTGTGGCTACCACAGAACTGAACCAGCGCTTCAACGAACAAACCTGTATCTACTATAAATGAATCGCTTTAGCACAAAATTCGAAAATCATTCCACCAATACACTTGAAGGTTTTGTGAAAAAAAAAATTCTTGAATCTATACTGCTATTCGTGTCAGCCTATAGAGAAATCATTTTACTTTATTACAAACATGACTTGGGAACGACCTGACCGTTTTGTCTGAAAGGCATTTTGATTTTTAAAAAGCTGGATACAGTTAGACGCCGAAATATTTGTTGGCATCTTGGCGTAACCGCGACGCAAAGGGTGGACGTTGTGCAGTGGTAGAGTGTTTAGTAGATAGGCCAACGCGTGGCTTCCCAGTTTCATATGGACGCTGCCTTTGAGGTTTTATGTGAAATTACTAACACCTTATTTCCAACTACTGCAACACAAAAAAAGGGAAGGCTGCTTTTTGGAACAACAGAAACAGTTAAGCTCTACCCAATAAGTTCAGCTATCGACAAAATAAACAACAGAGAGGGATAATTCGTTACACAAGTTCGAAGTTCTGATAGGGTCCAACACTCAACTATGCTGCCGATATAAAATAAATAAATAAACAGGGTGGCGCAACAGAGCGAGCAGCCCATGGGTCCAGCGCATTTCTCACAACCATGCCTTGTGAGGGAATGGAAGGGACCTACAATTTTCTGCCGGTCCCGAACGGCTAATCGAGAAAGCGCTTTTCATGGCAATTAATTCATTAACGGAGGACTTGCCAATTCCTCGCGAAAGGTGATACCCGTGGAAAAAACATTTTTGCCTCTGTTGGGATTCGAACTCGAACCTCTGGATTAACAGGCAGACATGCTATCCATCACACCACGGGTACCACTGCCGATATATCGTTCGATTTTTGTACGATAAAGACTGTTATCAATGTTGTAAGGCTTGAGATCTCCGCTTGAACCACCAGAATTGTTTTGTGCGAGGAGAATATCTAATTGACACCACCGCCAGAACTGCCAACATTACTTTCTGACCATCCAACCAACGACAAAACCACCCTAGGACAAGAATGGGTGCCTTGCCGTGATTACTGCGACAAAACGGGAAACTGTTGTGCAACAGATCTTACATCAGATAAATCAGTTGGTCGAACTCTTCAAACCTGCTTTAGAAATGATGCCTTTAAAATTTTAATGATCACAATAAAGTGATCAAAGCAGTAACGGAGTCAGTAGGTGAACATGAAAGATACTTCAATGCTTGCTCCGATACGATGCTGACGTTGAATGAAGCCGCTATTGTGGTTGTTAGGGAGAACTTGGAAACTCGATACATAGATGGTGTAATGGTAATAATCTTCAATAGACTTGCAAAACCTATCGTTCATATATGATGAGTTGTTAATTAAAATATCCGCTAATATTTTTACGAGGAGTAGATGAAAAATGACTTAAAAAAAATAATAAGTATGGTGGCACAGCAGAGCGGGAAGCCCCGAGGCATTGAATAATCATATATAGAAGCTGACACCCGACATATACGACTTTCACAAACACGGCATAAGAAGCTTGTAACCTAGCAACAGCCACCCTATTAATTATTATTATTTATGTATTTGTCTCTGCTTTGCTAATTTCATACACAAACCATTTTCAAATGAAGGAAATTTGGCAGTTTAGATTTTAAAATATGTTCCCTAAGGAACCCTAAGGGATTTATTACAATTGATTATAATCAAATACATAAAGGTGCGTCCACACTATGCCGAAAGACGCCGATCGGCCTATGCCGGGTGGCACTTTCGGTTCGGCACATTCGAGTCGGCAAGACGTCTACATTGCTTTTAATATGTGGACGTGCCGAGCCAACGCATTTGTGGCTAGAATTCTTTTCCTTGAGAAATCGCTTTGCAAGTTTTTAATTTTTATGCTTTTCAGCTCCAAAAGAAATGTCAATTTGCATTAGTAAATAATGCCTCTGGTTTTTATTTGTATGTTCCGAGAAAGAACTGTCAGACAATATTGGACGCGCCCGATACATTTCAATAAATTTAAGCGTCTCTTCTACAGTATACTCCGTGATGTTTATTGCACAAAGATCTGTCAAGAAATTAACTGCAAAACCAAAACAAAACCTCCACTAAATACAAATGTCACAATGACAATTCCAATTGGCATGTCCACATTGCTTGACAATGTGGACATGTCAAGCAAACGCATCCATTTTATTCGGTTTGAATTCGGGAACTGGTCCGGGATTCGGCAAGTGGGTAAGGCCGGTCGGGACGTTCACACTAATTCGGTATTGCCGATCGGTATGTGCCAAATCATTCCGTTCGGCATAGTGTGCCCCCATCATCAATTCAAAACCATTTTTAGTCTTAACAGTTTTAAAAAATATCCTTTGCGACTAAATTTGCGAAAAGGTTGGTGAACTAACTAGCTCCAATATCGATACTAGCGGCATAAAAACTGCTGGTGGCGATTTATTCCGGTGTCAATTCTATATATAATTATTCAATACCCGAGGCCTTGCGCATTTTTCACAACCATTCCTTGTGAAGGAATGGAGGGGACCTTTAATTTTCTGCCTATTTCGAAAAGGTAATCGAGGAAGCGATTTTCATGGCAGTGAATTTTATTACCGAAGGGCTGGCCAATTCCTCGTGAAAGTCGATACCCGTGGAAAAAAGAATGAGGAAGAACGACCGCAACTCACATATTTGGTCCGATCGCTATAAACGCTATTCATAGGAATAAATTCGTGTTTCCTTTTGATAACAGCACTCTAGGACTAACAGGAGCTCGGTAGTGATCGAATCAAGATATACTCTTTTAGGTTTTTGAAAATCAGTTGGCAATCGTTTTTGGATGAAATGAATCTTTGTGAAATGCAGCCATGACCAAAAGTAAAAACTAAGCCAGCTTCAAAAAAGAATCGCACAAGCAAAATGTGCAGAAACACCAGAACTTCTTTTTTCTAAAGGAAAAATTAATTTTTTTCCGTTGCCTTGTTTTCAAATTCAATAGTTTTTGCTATTTTTAAACACTAGTCGAACCAGTTCCTCCAGTTAAAACAAACTTCTATCCATTTTTTGTTAAAATTTTTTATCATCTCATTAGATATTGCAGGGTGGTTTTGAACCTTACGTTTTAAAATTCGCGAAAGCTGCTGTACTTAACTTCGAAGAATAGGAACAAAAGATTCAAGTACCTTATAATTTTGGCCAAGGCTATGGGGGTTGTGTTTGTATGTGCCATATAGACTATAGTTCAGTTGGACAGATTTTAATGCAATCTTCAGCCCAGAGAGTGTTCTTGGCATTTGTTTTGGTTTTTAGCAGACCCAAGCAACGCCTGCAGGGTCAGCTAGTTTAAAGTAAGAAAAATTGATTATTTAATTTTTCCAGTAGCTTACTTCTAATTTCTTAATTGTTTTAAAAAACTAACTCTTTCAAGATGCTTTGATTTTATTCTTTTATTTTTCCAAATTTTAGTGTGTTTTGTCGCAACTCAGCAGTTCTTAAATCAGCTTAGAGTTATATACATGCAAAACTCATTGCTGAGCTGAATAGAACTGCTGAGTTGCAACAAAACACACTAAAATTCGGTTAAAAAGACAAAACCGCACATTGTTTCTAGCACCTGCTTTAATTAATTTGTTTTTGATTAAATTTTGGTACTCGAACCATTTAACCCCCTTAATAAAATGCTGCGTTTAGGTACTTATTGATATCACGCAAAGAAACCGCAGTTTCAGCAGAATTTATGCTGGTAATAGCTTAGTCTAAGAATCAATGTCCCACTTCAGTACACACAGCCCTGCTTTCGGATTCTGTTAAAGCTATATGCACTTTTTTTAATTGCTGTCATCTTAATGTTGTCCAACTAAAACTTCAAAAGCGGCATTTAAAAAGGAAAATACATTTGAATGCATAAAGTGCATTGAAAAACATATTGAAAAATTTATCAATATCAGCTCATAATCAAACTAGAACGAACGACCCATTAAATTCGTAGCTTTGCGCAAAAAAAAAAAAATTAACTCAAGAACGACGATTAAAAGCGTCTACCACCGACACCATCATCAAAGTCGTTGCATCTAAACCATTAAACCGACTTTTTTAAATGCATAACAAATGGCCAGAATGTGAGGCTTTGATCTAGCCGTCCGCTTGGCTATGTGAAATTGGATCATCTCTCTAATTAAATGAAACCAAATGGCTATACTCGCGGCGCAACTCATCATCAAATCGCACACGCAAATCCTTTCAAACGTCGCGACGGCCGCCGATTTCGCCAGTGAACAATGCGGTGAAATGGAACGGAAGTGCTTTTTACGCAAGCCCCGACCAACGATTTGTTCTCTTTATCTCTCACTATTTTGCCTTAACATTAACACACTCTCAACGTCTCAACGCATTGCGAATTTTGTTTCGTGTGTGGGAGCGACTCAAGAAACTAGAAAATGTCAAGCGTTTCCAATTTAAGCCTAAGAATGTGATTTTGTTTACTTATTTCTGAGAAAACATTTTAGCTTTATATGAAAAAAAAAAGTAAATTTTCCCATAAATCTTCTGAAGTCACAATTCTCATGACAAATTGTTATACGGTTTGGCTGAGACTGATGCTGACAGTTCTTGTGACATTGTTGCGCTGGAAGTCTTCAGTGAGAAGTCGCACCGCTCTCGATGTAGCACCAACTAGCTGCTGGTAGTTACTATGTCAATATGCAGATGACTTATAAGGTTTCTGGTCGTGAATGTGCTAAAATTCACACCAACACGGGAGCCACTGGTCGAAGCTAATAAGCCAACAACCTTACATACTAGCGTATTAGTTTGCGTGAGTGAATTAGGGTGGGAAACGATAGCGTATGGAATATGAATCCATTAGCACCTCGTAGACACTTGTTGTTGTTCATGATCGCTTCTGCTTGGACGTCGCTCGCTAATTAATTAATTTCCTTCCCGTTCCGTTGCTCTCTCTAGAGTTGATATGTGATTTGGTCTGCTTTCCGTGGGGGTATACTATACCAGATGGATGGGGCTTCGAGCGCCAATGAGATGAGTTAACGAGCTGACTTGCTATGTCAACCTAATTGATTGTCGAGCTTCGCTTGACCAATCAGCTCGTCGCTTGTTATTAATGTAGAATCTTCATGCTCGTGGTAATTAAGAATGAATAACTGGGAAGTGTTGTAGGTGCATATATACTAAAATATATAATTGCTGAAGTCTTATTGGCTGACATTTTACTTGATATACATACATAAAAGTTGATTCCAAGGTAAGAAAAAAGGTGTAATTATAGGTAATTCCATAAGGGAATGGGCGTATGTGCATGTGACTATGTATAATTATTAAGTACTTACTTGGGAATGAGCCTCAAAAAGAAGCCTTATTGGAAGCTTGTTAAGGACCAAAAAAATTATTAAATGGGTAAAGGTGTAGAATGACCACACAAAAATTCGCGCGAATTTTTGGCTATTATTATTTAAATAAAAAAAATTGAAGGGGTTGAGGGCCACCTGTATGCACTTTGAAGTTGTTGGGGGCACCCCTCACGCCCTCCAACTTTCCCCCCACCCCCAAACAACTCTTGTTTATTTTATTAAATTCAGCAATTTTCTTAACTATTTTGGAAGGCGGGAGGTGACCGACACCTGTTTGCACTTGGATGTTGTTTTGGGGGCACCCTCCAACACCACCATGTTTCTCTCATCCCCAAACAAAACCTGTGCTGACGAACTAAATTTTATTAAATTAAGCCATTTTTCTGACATGAGGGTATAACTTTTTCGAAGGGCGGCGTGGGTAAATGCAACGTGCTTGCACTATGAGGATGTTGTGGGGGATATCCCCTACCCTCTCCAACTCTTCCCCACGCCGAAAGAACTCCTGTAAATTTTATAAAATTCATCAAATACATCAAATTTCATGAAATGGAGGGGGGGGGGGGGGGGTGTTACTTTTTTTTAAGGGGGTGACCGCCACCTGTTTGCACTTGGAGGTTGTTGTAGGGGCACCCCTACCAAACCCTCAGGGCCTCCGGGGGTGGGGTCATTATCTACACCTTTACCCTATTTTGTTCACATCGGCGGCGGCGTCCCGTCGGCTTGGGTTACCTTTCAGCTGGAATAACTCCAGAATTTAGCCCCATTCCGTTGTGATTAATCCTTTCAACGCTTAAATACGTCGTCATTGACGATTTTCTAAGTTCTTTGTTTCGATTTGAAAAACAAAAGCTACAACGGCAGGCAACTCAAAGAATTTTTTTTGCAAAGAAAATGTTCAAAGATTGGTGTTAACTTGGCGACGTTTAGATGTTGCAACTTGTACACGTCAATTGTATTGACTTTAGCTTTTAGAGTACTGTGGCCTCGTCCAACCGGACGGAGGTGACCTGACAAAAGGGACTAAGAACGATAGAGCAACACTATAATACTCTAAGAGTAATAACTGACTGCCTGATGCTTGGTTGTCTGCCTGGACTTATGGAGAATGTCACAGCGGATGAATCCAACTTACATAATCAACAGTAGTCCACCGCTGTCAACTGTCAAAGAGTAGAAATGATGAGGAATTTTGCGGATGAGTTTTTGATAAATCAACTGCAGCTCTTAAGCCCATGGAGGGAGCCGAAAACGGAATATGCGGCTTTTATGTTCAAAGAAACTGTAGAAGGACCTGAATCTCCAAGTTTGGGGTTGTGCGTAGGATTAAGTAACCAAACACTTAAAAATTCCACGATTGCGAAATAACCAACAGCCTCGGATAACAATAGGCATGTTTTTTCACAAGGCTGTCATATACATATATGTATAACATGATATCCAAAAAAAAAAAACGCATCTCCGATAGCACGGCTTTTTTTATTTGAGGGTTGGTGTTCCTGATCAGTTGTCAAATCCAATTAAAAGTCAATAAGTGAATTTTTTTTAACAAATTCGCACAAAAACACAAGAAACAAAAATACAAACGAGTTTTTATCTAAAAAATAGATAATAAAATTGTTCCATCGTGAAATTAATGCAGATAAATAATTTGTTTTTTGTTAGTTTAGAAATTTCAAAAATGGGGTTGTACACAAAGGTATGCAAGAAGTTTCTCTTGAGTTTCTATATCTCTGTTTACAAGCATGGGTCAAGGATTTTTCAGCCAACGAACAAAAAAAAAAAAAAACACCCGGATCTACACTTGAAACGGTGGGTTATCGGAAGCCATAGAATGTTGCGAAGCAGATTTAACCGCCATCAACAAGTTCGCTGGAATGGACCGGACATAACGAAGATGAAAAAATGCGACGTCTGCTACGGTGACTGCTACAGAACACAAAAACAATTCTCATTTGGGTGGAAGTTTGTCGTTAGAGAGGGATGAACGCATTATGACAACTCATATCACGTCTGGATTCCCTAACATAAGCCTAATAAGACGTTAAGTCGCCCTTAACGATTTTAACGCAAAACTAGGGAAGGAAAAAATCTTTGAAAAATCAATCGATAGCATATCCTGCAAGACGAAGCCTCTGAAAACCGAAAACTTACTCAGGCTAATCGATTTAGCTGCAGGGCTGAGTCCATAAAATAATCATAAAGGTACATGGTGACCCCCACACTAAATAACTATCAACAAAATCGACAATTGTCACCGACACAAGGCACTTTTCCAGTGCAATTTGTGACCCAACTCTTCGATGGGCCAACTTTGACTCGGTTCACCACCTTGTTGTAACCAAAGGTACAAATGGGTACGCCCGCGTAAGCTTGTGATGTGAAACAATATGACGTTGGAAAGCTACAATCGCAATAGATAGCGAATATCTATTCCAATAGAGTGTCCCTTCAACTATCTTTGAATCGCATAACAATAGCATTAAGGATTGCGGAAAAGAGGTATAGTCAGCAGTGCTAACAAGCCATTAGAACCGCAGCCAATGGTATTTTGGATTTCACATGGTCTTCAAAATGAATCCCGTGGTTCGGTGAAGATTGTAAGCAAATGCAGCAAACAAAAAGCACTGCTAATGTTGATGTTAAAGAAAACCAGACGGCTGCTATGACCACGAGATTCACAAAGAGAAAAGTAGGGAAGAACAGCGAATTCTCAAAAGGAGCAAATGAAGCGGCATGGGAAGGGCTCGCTTAAGGAAATTGTGAGATGCAATGATGGATTGATGGGAATGAGATTCGAATGTTTTATCAAAAAAGGTAAAAAGATTATCTATACCAGAGTGGCAACCGTTCAACTCAAGTCTTTAAAGACTAGTAAGGAAACATACAGAACTTTTTCTGTTTCTACGAGCTCCTCGAAGTAGCATATGAGCATTGAGCAGTGCCCTAGACACGACGTGAAAATCGTTCTTGGCGATTTTAACGCAAAACTAGGGAACATCTTTGGAAATACAATCGGTAAACATAGCCTCCATGACAAAACCTCCGAAAACAGACTAAGGCTAATCGATTTTGCTGCGGGGCTAAATCTTGTTGTAAGTATAGTACACGCTTCCCGCATCTCAAAATTCATAAAGGTACATGGCGATCCCCAGATCAATCAACCGTCAACCAAATTGACCATCTTGCGATCGACGCAAGGTGCTAGATGTCCAAACCCTCCGAGGGACCAACTTTGACTCGGACCACTACCTTGTTGTAGCCAAGGTACGAATGAGGATATCGTGTTCACGACCAGCATGAACTAACGCTTTGAAGAGATATGAAGTCGGAAAGCTACAATCGCAAGAGGTTGCCAATGCCTTGTCCAATCGAGTATCCTTTCAATTATCCTTGAATCCCATGCCATCAGAATTAAGCATTGAAAACCAGTGGCAAGAAGCCATACGAACCGCTGCCTCTGGGGTTTTGGGTTTCACTCGGCCACCAAAACAAAACCCATGGTTCGATGAAGAATGCAGGCAGACAAATGCAGCCAAACAAAAAGCACGACATATGCTGATGCAAAAGCGAACGAGGGCTGCTTACGATCAGTATAATGAGATTTAAAAGGAGAAAAGAAGGGAAGAACACCGAATTCTCAAAAAGAAAAAGAAGCAGCCTGAGAAGCGCTCGTTTGAGGATATCGAGAGGTGCCATGACAGGAACGAGATTCGGAAGTTTTACCAAAAGGTAAAAAGATCCTGCCATGGTGGCAAGTCCCGAACCCAAGCCTGTAAGGACCAGCAGGGGAACATAGTTGTAGAGTCACAGTCGCTACTGTGGATCTGGAAAGATCACTTCTGCAGACTGCTTAACGGCGATGAGGACACAAATTCCGCTGTCAGGCAGATTGCCCCATTCAGCCTGGACGATGATCAAGAATGCCGTCCTCCCGATCTAGAAGAAGTTTAGCTTGCCAAATGCAAATTTAAATCAAATAAGGCTGCAAGTGCAGATGGCCTTGATGCCGAACTCTTCAAGGCAGCTGGAGACCAGTTAGAAAGGAGCATGCACCAGCTGATCTGCATGATATGGTTGGAAGAAAGCAGGTCCGATGAATGGAACCTCAGTATCATATGCCCTATCCCAAAGAAGGGAGGCCCTAACAATTGCGCCAATTATAGAGGGATAAGCTTCCTTAACGTCACTTATAAGATCTTGTCTGCTGTAATATGTGAACGTCTGAAACCCCACGTCAACAACTTCATAAGTCCTTATCAATGTGGTTTTAGACCAGAGAAGTCCACAATAGACCAAATTTTCACATTACGACAGATCCGAGGAATAGCCCGAGAATATAATGTCGATAAACACCATCTTTTTATCGATTTCAAGGTCACGAATGTCAGTATTTACAAAGACAAGCTGTACAGAGCGATGTCCAGTTTCGGCATCCTTGCAAAACTCGTACGACTTTGCAGGATGACTGGAGAAATCACGCTGCTCCGTCAAGGTCGGTAGAGAACTCAGCTTTAGAGACCTTTAATGTCGAAAAAGACTTTAGACAAGGCTACAAACTGTCATCCGATTTGTTCAACATCATACTTGAAAAGATTATAAGACACTCAATTGTCCACACCAGAGGAACAATCTTTCAAAAGTCTGTACAATTACTCGCCTATGCAGACGATATTGACGTAATGGGAAGAAAAAAGCGTAATGTCATAGGTGCTTTTGCGAGTATTGAAACAGAAGCGGCAAAAATGGCTTTGATGGTTAATGAGAGCAAAACGAAGTTTATGCTGTCATCAAACAAGGACACAGAACATCAAAGAATTGGACCAAACGTCACAATAGAAAGACATAGCTTCGAGGTAGTACAGGACTTCGTCTATCTAGGATCCGCTTTAGACACGGAAAACAAAATCAGTGCGGAGATCAAACGGAGAATTATTCTTGCATACCGTCGCTTCTTTGGGTTAAGAAGGCAATTGAGAAACAAACCCTCTCCAGAAAAACCAAACAACCACCATCATCCAATCATCCAAGTCCTGCTTTACGGCGCGGAAGCATGGACCTTATCGAAAGCGGATGAGGAAACCCATGGTCGTTTCGAAAGCAAAATTCTCCGAATGATCTGGTCCGGTATTCGAAGACAATGTAGGGAGAAGAAGATACAACAACGAGCTGTATGAGCTGTACCGCGACATGGGCATAGCCAGAAGAGTATGCATCGCGAGGCTAGATGGAGGGCCATGTAGAGCGGATGGACCCTAAAGTTTTGGCTCGACGGGTTTTCGAAAGCACATTGCAGAGAGATCTCGGAAGGGGAATACCTCGTCTTAGGTGGCGCAATCAAGTGGAAGAAGACCGTAACCGAATTAGAGTGCAAAACTGGAGAGAGCTCGCTCGAAATCGAAGTTGTTACAGAAGGATGTTGGTTGATGCCCACCTAAGTAAGTAAGTTATTAAGGTGGCATTACCATTACTTTAAAAAATCTACTAGAAGTCTTTAAAAACAGCCCAATATCATTTTTTTTTACAGAATACATATGTCTCCTTTCTCTATTCACGTTTTTCAAGTTACAATTTTGTATATAAATAAAAAAAGTGTTCCTAAAGAGTAGGTATTGCTATGTCAATTTTCGTTCCTAGTTCACAAAGATAACATTATTTTCCGATTATATCCTTGCCTCTTATCTGTTCACGCTTAATAAAACGCAAGGACTCTAAGTACTGGGTGTTTTTGTAAATTAAGTCATGAAAATTGTAACCGTCCTACACTGTGTACAGCTTCTGAGGAAGTTTGTTTTTGTTGTAAGTAATGAATTCCATTCCAGAAATTGAATTTTTCAGTGAATCTCATTTTAAATTTTAAATCGAATCTACTGCCTCTGGATTACAAATGTTAACAATGTAAGATGCTTAAATGTTTTTGGGTGTGGTATTCCCAATGGGAAGGTATTCCTGGGTAAGGGTTTGTTGTCTATCCTTATAAGCTTATAGCGAAAGCGTATAAACGCCTATATCTGTATACCTACTACAGCAATGGTCTGATTCTGGAAACAAATAATTTAATTTAATTGCTTGAGGAAATGAGAGAGAACATTCAAATAGGGATAATGACTCTAATTTTTAATGTGACCCAAATTATGCTCTAATCCGGGTATAAGTAATCGATTTCTGTTCGTGCAGGAATTTTAAATTTATAGCGATTTTCGTACCACCTAAAGAGCAGTGAATGTAATAATTTGAAGAGAGCATATTTCTGATTTCTGTGGACATTAACCATACTCACTTAAGTCGATTATAGACGAAATTTAGATTTGATGTCATTATATCCAGAGTACTCAAATCGAATTTAAAAATTTTTGTCGGCTTTCTATCTCAAAAAATGGAACAACAATGTGAAAAAGCATAGCAGCTGAATTAAATTTTTTAAATGTAGCTATTAAGGAGAGCCAACCAAAATCAGCAAAAACCGTAATACGTTGTCGAAATTTGACTGACGATTGTTTTTTTTTTTAATTTTGCGAAAAGCAATAATGGCTTAACGTGACATGAGCTTTCTTCATAAAGAATTGATGAAATTATTTTATTTAAATGACAATTGATAATAGCTTAAGTTGAATTTGATTTTCAGATAATTTTTTTCAACAACCAAAGTGACTTAACTATAGTTTTGGAGTTATTCCAAATAAATTTAGTAAAAAGACTATATACCCCCAGTTTAACTGTTGTTTCAAAAGCAATCAACTATGAACGAAGGTCCTTATTTGATTTAGGTAAGGCAAGGGGTATGCAAGTGTACACTGTACACTAGGGTGGTCCTTAGGAAAAAAAATTGAGGAAGCCCGCGCGGGCGCGCGCCCCCCAGATTGGTTCTAAAGCAAACAAAAAAAAAAATTCCCTAATTTTTTCAAATTTTTATTCCTATACCTTCCTGACCCTATTTCATTAAGAAGATTTGGCTTTTAAAGGAAAAAAATAACAGTTTATAGCCTCTAAAAAAACAGTGGCGCCTTTTTTGCTTTTATACTTTCATACGGTATCATACGCAAAATACTATCATACCTATTATACATATAAATGATCAAACATCCGCCATTTACCCAACACTGGATACAGAATATCGCCCATGCTCTAGTAACCAGTATCTAAATAGGGCCAAGAAGGGTTAGAGATAAAAATATGAAAAAATTAAAAAAAATTTTTTAAAATTTTTTAGAATCGATTTAGGGGCGTCGCACTCAATTTTCGCAAAAAAGGAAAATAAGGACCACCCTACTGTACACCCATGAAAGATCATCATATTTTCGGTAGTAACTGTTTTTTATAGTCAATAGAATGTTTTAAAGTTTTTTGTACACAATAAGGTACATATATTATTTGCAGCTATATTTAAAGATTTTTTTTTTTTGCAAAAATATTGAAAAATACGCAGTTATCTGCTCCCTTCGGAAGTGCTAAGAAAATGTCCCCAACTTATGACAGGATTCCAGTCGAATGAGTAGCTGAAAAAGATCGTAGGTCAAATGAGCCAAAAAAGTGTAACACTGGTATAACTTCTTAAACTCTTTTTCTGCTGTTAAAAATCATATCGCGATCTTAGTTTTTCTTCAGTCCGAAAAGTAAAATGTTTCCAATTTAAAGTTTCTGACTTTTTTTGGTAGAGTGCCGTTAGACGTAAAAATGGCAAAACCTAGGAATCTAGGGCCAATCCATGGATTTTCATGAAATTTTTGGAAATGTGTTTTAAATAGCGTATAGAAAAAAGTTAAAAAAAAAAATTTTACCGCTCTCAATTTTTTAATTTTGTATAATTAATTATTAAATTTTAGAATTTTCTTTTATTTGTGTAGGGTATTTTACATACGATTTGCCAAAGGCTCAAGAAAGATAGATTGGGTCAAGAAAAAAAAGTTGTAGATTAGATTAAGTGATTTCTATTCAATCTATCTATATATATAAAATAGGATGTATGTATGTATGTATGTATGTATGTCCGGTGTAGACTCCTAAGCCACACAACGGATTTTTATGAAAATCTCACGGTAAACATAGTTTAGTCCAGAGATGGTTCCTGTCAAGGTTTGCTCCCCATATTCCCACAGGAACAGGGTTGGGAATGGAAAATTTGAAACTACTCCACAGATTTCAAAAATTCTTTCAGCACTAAGGGTGCTACATTATCTCCCTTCATCAGTTACTTAGACTATATTTCCCACAGGAACAGAAACGGGAACGAGAACGGGAACCTAAAGTTACTTGACCGATGTCGAAAATTCTTTCAACTCTAGGATGTTGCATTATCCCTCAGTGACATAGACTTACATTTTATTCACATATTTCTATGGCAACGGAAGATTTCAACAAGAATGGGTTGGGAACCGAAACTTAGGAACTACTGGACAGATTTCAAAAATTCTTTCACCATTAGGCTGCCACATAGTCCGACAGTAAGAAATTTTATATTTCATCTCTGAAATCCCACGGAAAAGGAAAATCGAGAACGGGAACCTTAAAATTACAGACCCGAGCAAAGCCGGGCGGCTCAGCTAGTATTTTATAAAAAAAAAAATTAATAATATACAATATCAGATATAGCATGGCATTGCCGTCGGCCAGATTGACAAATAATAATTATATAAGTTTGGTTACATTTAACCTATTCAAAATTGCAAGTATTAAAGCAAATATAAATTTAAATTGATCACATAATGAGTATTACAACAAAAAAAAAAAAAAAACAAAAGGATGATAACACCTGAGTGTCTTAAAACATTTCATTAATTAGCCTTTCACGATAAGCCATCGCCACCTTGCAGTAATTGAAGAGCTTTGGGCCTTCCATTTCATTTAAGAATGATAACATCTCATCTTCGTTTAAGACTTTGCAGCCAAAATAAAATCTTCTTGTTTCTTTCAACACTGGACATCTTCCAAGAAAGTGGAACACGTCTTCTCTTTCTCTCTGATTACACAAATTACATAATACCGGAAGGTCATCTCTATGGGGAACAAATTTGAGACTTAGAAGTTCTCCACGTAGTCTTACTATCATTGATATTTGATCCACACTGTACTCATCTCGAAAATAGTTTTTAGGGCCCAGGTTGTGACATAATCTATTGTAAATCGATCTATGCACTGAACTAGTAGCTTCTTCTATATATCTTTCGCGATATTTTAGATCCACAGTCTCAATTAGTTTGTAGAGAGAGCTTTTCCATTCACTGATGTTTTCTAAGTTCAGATTTAGTTGAATACCACAGTTGTATGAGAGTGCGTCTATATCCTTCTGTGTAGGAGGGAGGGGCAGTTTTATAAAAAAATTGCTTTATTTATTAAAAAATTATTAAAAATCAGCTAAGCCATTTACTACCTACCTCACACTATAATGTTTTTGAAAGCTAATGCTTTGTTCTTCAATAAAAATTTTAGTTTGAGTTCACTTAATGAATAGTTTTTGCGAAGTTAAAACTCAAAATCAAAATTTTTAAAATTAATTTATCTTAATTTTTTTTTAACAATCTTTTGCTTTATTAAGGGTCATTTTTTTCAATAATCAATGCGTTTATAAGTTTTTACTCAAAATCAACAAAATGAAGAAAAAATCTTTCTTGGTTTTTGAAAAATTAAAAAAAAAAACCAATGGTACTTCTTTCCAGAAAACAAAGTGTGGTTAATTTTCCGCAGATTTATTCTCGGAAGTGAAACCTTAAGTGTGTTTTTAATAGCATATAAAAAAAAAATTGAAGACAAATATATTGATCGATTAATTTTAATGTAAATTATAAATAAATTATCAATATTTTAGAGTTATGTTTTAATTATATAAGTTTTAAATAAAATTTTTCAAAAGAAGCCGAATCAAAAACTTGAACTTTGGTCTCAAAGGACTGCACATAAGTATAATAATTTGTGCCCCGAATGCTGTTTTCGGTCAAACGAGTTGCTGAAACTAAAAAATTGTGGCGACTTAGAGAAGAAAATTTTTCTTCCTTACTTAAGAGGCCCAACGGACAGAGTTGAGAAGGTGTTGAAGAGATATCCATCTTCCTTCCATCAAAAAGGACGAGACTACCAAAAGGTCATCAAAGGATAATTGTCCACTAACATGGCTATGTACCCTTTCAAAATTGTGGCTTCGATGATATTGTTCATTGATTTCTTAACCGATCTGACTTTTAATTGCAGATGAGATTGTATTCTCGACAATTCCTGTTAATTTAAATATTCCATAGGATATATTTTTTTTTATAATTAACGCGCACATCAAGGGATTATGAATACCCTTATAATGTTATAAAAACACAGTGCGAGAATTTAGGAAAATAGGAGAGGATTTGAAAGGAGACACCGATGCACGTTGCTTTTAAACCTTTGTGAATCGTATTGAAGGGGAAAACAAGAGTAGAGCATTCCACATTCGGGTGGTGCGACTGAAATACGAATCTCTATACTTGACTGTACACCCGAAGTTGGGCTCAAGGTAAGGCTGATGAGCATTCCTAGCGAGGCGGGTGTTGCGGCTAAATCGTTTTATGGGAGGAATGCTACTGGCTACTTCACTAGAGCACTGTTTGTAAAAAAAAAAACGATTAAAGAGACTGAGACAGGTAACGTTTCGACGATGTTGAAGAGAATCAATCGATTCTACAATTGAACTATCACCTATCAATTTGAACGCTCTATTTTGTACCCAATCAAGTAGGCGCAAAGATATTTGAGAAGCACCTGACCAGATATGGGAGTTATACTCCAGTTTTGGGCGGATGAAAGCCTTATAAATTGTAGCCAGATCAGAAGGGGTGAAAACTTCCTGCATCGTCTCAAGAAGCCTAAGCATTTAGCAGCGTTTTTGGCGACTTCAAATATGTGGTCATTCCAACGAAGATTATCGTTTACACACATACCAAGTACTGACAGCTTTTCGGTTCTTGGATGCAGGTACCATTCATGGATAATGGCAATGGGGGAATTTTAGGCTTTAACGACAAGAGACAGCATTGAGTTTTCGAAGGATTGAATTCTACTCGATTTTTATGACCCCATGTAACATTGCTGTCAAGGTCAGAATTCAATGAGCTTATCATACGCAACCGTTCCAGTTCCACATCCGAAGAGCAGGGACGTGAATTTGGAAACGAAAATGAAAAGCTGAGGGTCGAGTCGTCAGCAAAACAGTTCAGCGGATTAGAAGTTTCAGACAAGAGATCATTAATGAAAATGAGGAAGAGAGTCGGAGACAAAATGGAGCCCTGGGGCACACCATCATTTATGGAAAGAAGGGATGTTAGTGCATTTGGACGGTAATTGGAAGGGGAGGAAGATTCGCCTTTTATAGGTCCAGCTGGATAAATGCAGTTTTCCATCTGCTCGGGAAAATTCCCGCAGAATAGGAAAGATGGAAAAGTTTACGCAGTGGTTTTGCCAGCGTAAAATATATGTCAATTTGATAAGTATTCGCATCAGCCGATTTGTATGTCATCATTTCGAATCTGAAAATCAATTCCTTAAACATCAACTTTTATGGCAGCCTTTATAACACACAGTCGCTCAACAAAAATGTCAACGGGAATTCGTCCATTATTACCAATGTGCAATGTAGGTCAATTTCATATATAAATCTTTTTCAGATCAGTCGTTCTGAAATTCGATTTGAATGTTTATGTTTTCATAATACTTGCGACTTTAAGTTCGATACGTTTTGCTTTGATGCAACACTTTAACATACATCCAGGGTTGGCCCCAGCTAATCCAGCGCCTTGTGCAAGCGCCCTTTCTCTACTATAGTCTTTTTTTTTAGGTCTAATGTGCTTATGCATTTTACTAATTTCTCTTTGAATTTGCAAGTAATATGATTTAACTAAATAATTAATCATTAAGAACAGGTTTGATGAATGTTGTTATTATGTTTAAAATGCAAACTGCAGTACCTGTTCGCATTGATAAAATAAATTTTCTTTAAGCTGTCGGTTTAATTACTTATTGAAAATTATTATTTCCACAGTCTTACCTAAGCCCAGCAAGATCTTGGCGTTTTGTGCATTTGCACATCTTGCCCTTATTGTTGGTTCAGCCCTGCAAACATACATGCACTGATCTTTTGAGTAAGTCGGTATAGAAGTACATAGTTGAAAAAGTGGGTAATTTTTTTGCCCGTTTTCTGTTCTAGACATGCCTACTCTAGACTTATTGAATGGAAATGTGCTCTCCAAAGTAAAAGATTGAAATATGTATTATTTTTATTTCTGAACAAGAGCAAAACAGGCAGTTTACCATCATACAGTTCATAGTGTTGGACAACGTCCGACATTGAAGCCATCATGTCAAATACGTCATCTTAAAAAATAAATCTCAACCTGCTCAATCAAAACCAAAGGAAAGAAGGAAGAAACAAAAAGATGAGACAAATGCAACGACATCAGCACTGGGAACAATTCGAAGCCGGGCGATTTGCCGCTTACCTCCTGAGACGATCACTAGTGTGAAGCAGTTCGTGATCGATCGGTTGTGATCCCTTCCTGATCGAGATGCTCGCAAAGCATCAAAGAATGAAGCGGAAGAAGAAATCGTCAGGTGTGATTTTCAACTTTATAAACACTAGCAGCGTGGCAAATTTTAACATTTTAAATGTAAGAAAAACGCTGTTTCTATAACTTATTTCGTTTTCATATCTCACCCTGTTGATGTTTTATAGCAAATGGAAATAAACATCAACAGTATGTAGGTAAGTAATCCCTTCCTGTTGATAGCAGTCATATTTTGTATGATACGTCGTAGGTACTTGAGTTTAGTAATTTATTTTGTTTAAACAACATATCTCCTATTTGCAATCTATTGCAGCCTCGTATAATTTGATTCGCATACAAACCTAATCAAGTTTACAACTTTAACCAAGTGGCCAAATATTTCATATAAAATAGGCTAGGCGCGGAGCTCTGCGTTGCTGAGAAGCAAATACATTGGCGCTTGTTATCAGCATTGTATGGGCATTTCCACTCCAAATAATCCGTGGCCATCGCCATACCCAGCCCATCATAACAATGTCCAAAGGGTGAGCGAGCATATTTGAGCAATACTCTGCTTCTTAAGGGTGCGCGCGTCCACATGAAAACGCTTAAGTATTGCGCGCATAATTAGCAATCCACTAACTAGCACTTAAGTCTTTCTTCGAATGACAGCAGCAGACCACTCGAAGAGCACGATACACATTTTTTTAAAAGATACCGTGTTTCGTATACGCGTTTCCATTTGTTGAATTTGTATAAGCGTAGCTGGTGTACTCGTATGCGCATAGACTGTATTGGATGTTTGGACGGTCTTCTTGAGTAAACATATAAGTACATACACACATACGTGATTTCAGACCCCAAACCATAACTTTCTTGGGTGTTACTTGAATATGACTCCAATCGGTTGAAGACGAAGGAGAGCCCAACGCGTCAAATTAAAAGTAACACATCAGTCATATTACACACATAGTACGAGAGATGAGCCTCATCGGACTTTTGTTGTTGTTATAGAGTGTGACTTATGTGAATGTTATGTTAGATGGATTTGTTAGTTAGATGTACGATCGTTGTAGATCGAGGGTCGTGGGCGAGCTGATTTTTATCACCATAAACAGTTACAGTTCTCGATGAGATGTTGAGCGGCAACCATCGATGTCGAGTGGATTAAGAACGCGTTTGAATTTAAATTCAGTGATTGTCGTCGAGTAGCGCGCGCAAATTCGAATACATTATTAATTTTTTTTGACCCTTCGAAGAAAAGTGATAACTAAAACAAAGAAAAGGTGTTGTGTTGTGTTTATATAAATGAGAGTGAAAATGGATATGAAGGATGCAAATTCCAAAAATGATATAAAACCAGTGGAAACATTAGTTTTAGCGAATTATGCAAATGGAAAGGAAGCAAAGAAGTCATCAACGTCAAAGGATGCGCCTGGCAATGGACGCAAGGAGGACGAAAGAATAACTTGTGCTGTTATGAAGGTGTTGGAAGGATATGATTGGAATTTGGTACAGGCCACAACAAAGTGAGTAGTAGTTTTAAATTACAAATTGAAAGTTGTTTTTGCCAGTGACTCGTGATTTAAAACTAATTTTCGCAAAAATGTGATTAACAGGAATTGAAGCTAATTTCTTTATAACATTCATTCATTATTGATGATGTTAAAGAACAAATCAAAACTTAAACATCAAACCTTCATCGCTAAAAATTTAGGTTATTCAAGTTTCCCTCTCAAAAGTGTTTTGGTTCTTACTTTTGTTTGGGATGAAAAATGTATCTTAATCAATATGCTAATTTTGATTTTGGTAGAGGCAATCACCAATTTGTTCGGCCTTGTTCAAGCTATATCTTAATCTAATTTAAAAAAAGGAAGAAATTTGTTGCTAAAGTTATTCAAGGCGAAGGGTGTTTAAGAAGATGGAGTTTTCGGCAGGATGAACTGCGGCTGAAGTCAAAACAATTTAAATTAGAATTGACATTTCTCTGAATTCAGGAGATAGGTTTATTTGAGCCATGTGACTTCCGATGGGAAGGAAAATATAAAAGGTGAGGAATTTGTATGCTGCGAGGATTGGTATTGAGGAGAACAAAGTTGCTAAGGGCTGTGCGGCCAATGGTTTCTAGGTAAAAGCTCGATGAATGAAGATAGGGTTGAATATATATCTTCAATGTAGGTTCAAGATAAGCAGTTTGATGCTCGCAGTTATAAACAATGGATTACTCAAAGAAAGACCTCTTTAGGCAAACCGAAGCCAACGGCGCGAGTTGAATGTTTTTAATTCTAGAAATATGAACTTGTTGATAAGGGACCACTCTTGACAAGCGTATTCAAGGGGTGGACAGAGAAATTTTTGGACCATCGGCTAGCGAGCAAAAGCGTTGAACTGGGTTTTAGTATTTTCTCGTCTTTATAAATTAAATAAACAGGGTGGCGCAATAGAGCGAGTAGCCCCGAGTTATAGTGCATTTCTCATAACCATTGTCTTGTAGGGGAAACCTACAATTTCTGCCATTTCCGCACGGTTAATCGAGTAAGCGTATTTCATGACAAGGAATTCAATATCAAAAGACTTGCAAATTGGGAATGGCGATAAGTTTCTATTTAGGGTTTTTTCCCCCTTGAGTTGAATGCAATGATTCTTCAAGAAGCTTAAACCGTTCATAGTGATGACTATTCCGTCATGCCCCTCCCTTGAGCTCAGTTGGAATGTGGCCTCCGCTCTAGCTTCACTCTATAGTTAATACACTGTGAATGGTTAATCCCCGAACAAATTCTAACCATCCTTTTATCCATAACATCAGTTGTCGGGGATGTTGTTTTCGCTTTTCATGTAAAATGATGTTATGTATATAACATCCTTGTGAAAAAGAACACGCCTAATGTATACATACATATCGTTTTTTTTATTTCTCCACTTTTGTCTGTGGCAATATGATGCTATATTTCACTCACCATCTTGAATTTCGTAATTCTGACAATGGATTCGTCATCAGCGACCCCAAAAACCCCCGAGTACAAGATTTCAGTTCGATCGTTAAAGTTTCCGAGTTTTGGCCACACTTTGGGCACTGTGTGGCGGGTATACCTGCTTTGCAGCTAGCTAGGGCTTTCGCTATTTCTCCGGCTGCAGGCAGGCCTGTTAGGGATATTACCTTCAACTTACCTACCCGGTGGTTTTGTCCATTCTGCTAGATCGTTGTTATTCCGAATCTGTCAGTTATTTGGAGACATGGAATTGTTTCGTGGTTGCTGGTTGGGTAGTTAACACAACTTCCAAGCTGAATGGCCAGGTACTTCCTTTGCCATGGTGCTGTAATGTTCTCATATAGATACAGGTACCCTAATTTTGCCGATTAATTTATCTATACATCACAGCTCGCTTCAAACAGATGGCTAGAGAGCCGCAGTTAAAAATGAATTCTCACTTCAAGTACAAAAATGGAATTAATTTTAAGTTCTTACATCTATTTATACCTAAATTATTTTACAATCGATTTGGGATATCCCCTCTTACCAACTATATTGCAAATAAGAATGCATCAGCATTCTACTTCTAATAATTAAACTATTGGGACAGTCGTCTCATTTCATATGTTTACAAACTTACCTATAGCTTGCATTCTGGAGTAGTAAAACAAAATACATTCTTTGCCAATGAGGTCCATTGTCTGTGAGTGAAAATTAAACTCCGGAGGCACCTCGAAAAAAAGTTGATTCGCGGTGTGCACCATAGCTCGCAAACGCAACAGAATCATCTGAAACGAAAAAACCCCAAAATGCATTCGTTAACACTCCTTTACAAACTGGGGTCCATTTGGGCCCCAGAGCATGTTTGAACACTCATAACTTTTTTGTTTTTCATTTTTTTTTAAATAGGATTTTTACTCAGTGAACAAAATTAAATTTTTTATTCAACAATTATTTTATTTCTAAAGCAGCATAGTTTATGTTTAGAAGGATTTAGTTTGAAGTTGTTGGCCGTTCCGGGAGACATTTAACACATGAGGTTCTAATGTGGCAAGGCAACAACATCTGCCACATTCATCGCAGTTGGTTCTGGTTTTCTTGTCCTCTGCTCTTGGGCAAAGGTGACATCTGCTTCTTTTACAAGACAGCTTTTCGGGGACTGTTGGTAATTTTTCCTGAACTCTCCCCAGAATACAGAGAGCATCCAATGCAAATTTTCCAATGCCAGATTGTGAACGGTTATTCAATTCTGACTCAACCAGTTCCCCCGCTAGTTCGATGAGTTTATCACTTCTAGGCAAATTTTTGTTTCTTCTAGGCGGATTGCGATGTCGGAAAATTATGACAGTTGCTAGGGCTGCTACGTTCAGTAAGTTGTAGAATACAACCATCGGCCAGCGATTTGTTTGACGTGAATATATGTATTGAGACCATTCGGTCGAATACATCGACTCCACCTTTGGTGCGGTTATAATCCAGTATCATTGCTGGTTTACTTTGATTATCGGAAGTGGCTTTCTCGCAGTTATGTTGTGTTGATAGCAATACCACTTGTTTGTTTGGATTCGGAACATAACTCACCAACGCCATTTTTCCAGAAAATCCAAAGATGAAAGAGTGGACTGGACGATACTGCTTTTTGTTATTGACCTTTACAGGCTCATTCTGGTTATCAAGAACCTTCTTCGCTACAAAAAGTTTAGGCAAATCTGTTTTGTTTTTCTGTATTTTGGTCAGAGCTACCAGTGTAGAAAGAAAACTTCAGTGGATAGCCCGTTGAGCTTTCATACAGCCACCTAAACTTCAAGCCATATTTGACAGGCTTGCTTGGCATGTATTGGGGAAATTCAATCCTTTTTACCTGAACAAAGTGAAATAATGACTATTTTTTTCTTTTGATAGGCGGACCTAGCAAGAACATTGATATGCATCAATTATATTATTATTATCAGTAATTACGTAAAACAGATATATCGAAAGGTATAAGCGGGAATCCCAGATTTGCAAAATTAGGCAATTTCCATCGTTTTTGAAATTGAAAAATTTTATTGATAACCTCCTACATACCTTCATAATGGCATCTCTGCTTAAATTTCTTTATCGCTGCTATATGAAATACTTAGAAACAATTCATACAATAGCCAGAAGAACTATAACTGAACAATATAAGTCAGAAATCAAAAAAATTTCAAAGAAAAAATCGTGGGGTCCATTTGGACCCCAGTTCGGGTGGACACGACTTTTGCCGGTTCGTAAAGGAGGGTTAAAGGAGATATTTGTTTAGTTGATAATGGGAGGATTTTTTTTAATTTTTCGTGGAAGTCAAAAACTCGATTTTCGCTATAAAAAATTGGTTAATTTGTTGTTAGAAAACAAGTTATTATTTAAAAAAAATACCTGGTGAATTACGTGAAGAAGTACTGTGCAAAATTTCACAGTGATTGGTCCAATAGATTTTGAGTGATCGTTTACACGGTTTTGAAATATGACAAGTCTCAGAAAAACGGTTTGAAAATCGCAGAAGAGTTTGGTCGTTCAGCGCTCGCATTGCCTCATTGCACCAAAGCTTGAGAGCACCATGATTCGAAAATAAATAACATGACCAGAAAAATGGAATAGTACGCCGCGCAGCTGCCGGCCGATAAAAGACCCGGTTTGGAGCAATAGGTGCTCAAATACCCATAACTTGGTTATTTTTACTACGATCGACTTGAAATTTTAACACACTATGCATATGCATTCATTAAAAAAAAAGTGTTGCTCTTTGTCTGTTATCCTTATGGCAACACTCGCACTTACCGCCAAGTTTGCACCAATTAAAGATTTTCCAGATAGCACACGTCCAAGGGCATTGCAAAACGGATAAGCAAACTCATCTCTTAAAGTTTTAAAGCAGATAACACACTCCCGTGACCCCCGTGGTGAATTATTTCACAGATGTAGGCAATAAAAATATCTGTCACATGTTTCGTCTTTCCCTTTATTTTTGGCGAAGATACTAATCTTCTAATGTGCAAAAATTTAATTTTATACAAACCAAAACATATGGCAACCAAGTTGATAGTAAAACAGAAATGTTTTTTTTTTGTTTATTTAAATGCGCCCTCAAAATACAATCACGAAAAGTTGAAACGATCGTGAGCATAAGCGAAAGCAAAATATAAAAATGAACCAAAGCACTAAGGAATCACCACATCAGAAAAGTTGTGAACTTCTTTCGGTAAATCGGTATTATCTATTAATTAGTTATAAAGGTACCAAAATGTATACATTTATATGCTTTCATTTCAATTTGATGCTGTCCGTATATTCTGAACAGCCACAAAAAACTGCAAAACTAGCTAACTGCATGGGGGAGGGGGTGTGTGTATTCCAAACGATAGTGTGGTTTTTGTGAGTCCTTTCACTATGAAGTGCTCCCTGTGCGTGCAAGAATTTTGTAAAATTGTAAAAACGGTGTCGCACCGACTGCAGTGCGCAGAAGAATTTTTTTACGAAACTTTCGGCTTTTAAACCTTGAGAAATTGGATGAGACTTGTTAAAGTGTTTATCTCTAATAAACCAAATTCTGGGCAGCCAAAATCATGTAGAACGCCGGAAAACGTGATAGACTGTTCACGTTTTCCAGCATTCTAGATGATTTTGGCTGCCCAGAACTTGGTTTCACAGTCTGTGTGAGGATCTAAATATTATCATCAATAACCGCATTTTGTATAAAGGTCTGAAGCTGCACCCGTGTACAGTTCAATCAGTGCACAAATCAAAACCTGAGCATTTCAAGTATGTATATGCCTTTTCCCTAGCAAGTTGGTCTTGAGGTGCGGCGACATAAACAGAGTGCTGACCCTGATTTCCCCTTATATAAACTTTTTTCTATTCGGTTATCTTAAATCGATGATTAAAAGCAATAAATCATTCTCAAACATGATTTTTAAATTCATTGCAAATTTTGTGTTCCAAGTAAATGAGTGCAAAAATCGCGAAGGCATACACTTGGATGATGTTATTTTTAAGAAATGAAATCCCAAAGAGTGTAATCCGTTAAATTAAGGAATCATCTTAGTGTAAAAAAAATGTGATTATCGGATAATATACACTGGTACAAACATGCAGTTAAATTATTAAATCGAAATTCATTCAAGATATCGATTTCAAATTATAACAGAACACTCTTCTTGTCATCCTCTATCGTCTTATGGAAGCTTTTTTTTTTTTTTTTTTTTAAAAAAAAGTGTCGTAAAAAAGGACAAATGCATTACTTTTTTTTTAAAATCGCTGCCATTTTGTCAAAAAACATTTAAAAAAAGCCTCTATAGCGATGGCGATTAGTAACCTTTATGGGAGTTTTTGTTTCAGATCAAAATTGAACCTGAGAAAGTGGATACCGAAAATTACTCTTTTTTTAACAAAATTTTTGATAATTTATAACAATAATAAAAAGCTAAGAAATCAGCGCAGCAAAAATCATTTTTCATTGTTCATCGTTGCTTTATTTTTTTAAATAAAACACCAGACGGATTAGGAAAAAAAAAACCATGAAAAAAAAAATCGCCAAAATCAGTGATTTTTCAGGCGGTCACACTGAGATGATCCCTTAAAACTAATATAAATTGAGTGGCATAACATAAAGTTGAGCCGTGGGACCTAGCGCATTTCATTGAACCATACCTTTTGATGGAATATAAAGGACCTACAATTTTATGCCGATCTCAAACGGTTTATTGAGAAAGACCCTTTCTTTCATGATATTAAATAAACCCTAGACTCTTTTTTTCTTTGATGGTTATGGGATTCAAACTTCGAATCTCCTACGTATAACAGTCAAACACACTTAAATAAATTCATAAACAAACTATTTTTTATTTTACCGACTCACAAAATATAAACTTTCATTTGAGAAACTTTGTGTAACTCAAATCGAAAGCGGCATAGATAATTGTAATACATTTCGTCATCGCGGCACGGGTCTCTTCTCAACGCAGAAACATTTGTCTTATATAACTGGAAATTTTTTTTTGGAAGAAAAAGAATTTTCCTTGTGATATGTAGTGGAATTAGTTGCCGGCCAAGACAATTTTGTCACAAAATGTTCTCTAAAATCTACAATTCTTAACCGATTTGGTAAATTTTTTGAACTAATTGCTCTTTAAGGTTTTGTTTATCCATTCTTAAGCACTAAAGGGTCCCTTGTATCCCAAATCCGGCCACCGATTTTCCTATTTTCGGCCACTCCATTGAAAAGAAGTATAAATTAATTAAACAATTCAAAACATATTTATTTAAATAAAAACAAAAACAATTCAACAAAAGGCTTATTTTTTAAAATTATTGGCATATAAAAAAAATCAACTTTATTTGGAAACACTTAATACTAAAAAAAAATTAATTAAATTCTTAAGAAAAAAAAAAAATTAATCGAGTCCATCCAAAATATCATCTTAAACTAATTATCACATGATGGATAGATGAATTTGCTTATTGGAGCATCGTTGGAAGACATGTGGGACAAAGAGGTACACTTTAAGTGATATCACCATCGTCTTCCACGTCTGTATTGACATCTTCCTGATACGTTGGACATTTCGTGATTTTTTTCTTTTTTGTATTCCGTTTTTTTCTTTTCGTCTCTTTCACTAAAGAGCTCCGGCCACCTTGGCCGAAAATAGACGACATCAAAAAAAGTGTGTCCTTTTCCCGGCCCCCTCAATAAAAACAACAATGCGCATTTTCTTCCACTTTTGTCAGTTTTGTTTTGTTAAAATACTAAACAGTTTATATAAAAACCACATATAAAAGTACTTATCTAAAAAATTATGACACAAAATCTAAACTCCCAAGCAATTTTCACTGACAAATATTACTATAAATCTGCGTAGTCACCGTCCTCTACGACGTCGTGCCAAAACTGAGTCAATATCTTATGGTGCAGCTGCACACAAAATTTTTTTGTGGATGTCAAGAAAAGAACGACAAATCGTTTGAAAACAAATTAAGAAGGAGTACAGAGTGTAGTTTCCTTGATATAGACGATTTTCTTTCACTAATACAATGGTTGACAAGTGAATTTTTTTGAGGCCCGCAGTTGATGACAATACCTCGAAGGTTCTCCCAAACCAAAGTGTTTTGCAGTTGCGGCAGCGGCAGAAACGTGACTGTCGTCATTTTTACCGTCGCGAAAAAAAATGCAATGTATGGAGACAAAAAACTGAGACAGCAATAAAGCATGATTTTTACGATGTCGATTTTATTTACCTGGTGACACCTATCAACGACTGAACGCAAGCTAGCACGGAGCGTCTATATATATAAACTCAATGGTTAAACATAGCAGCGCCATCTATTGATTACTCACTCAATTCAGTCAATAGTTGTCGCCATCTATCGAGATTCGTTTAGAGCAAACAGATAATGAAACAATATATTTTCAATAAAATAATATTGCGACTATATATTAAGATTAAAGCTATCCTATAGTTCAAATTGAACCAAACTGCACACTGTGTGCAAATTTCATTAAAATCGGTTAAGTAGCTTATGTGTTTATCGCGGACAAACAACATGACTCAAAATTTTTTTGTATTAAGCTAAGGGTTTCCATTACCCCTTGATGTGAACGTTAATTATAAAAATTAGCAAAGCCTTCCAAGATGAAAATGCGGCCTTGGGTCCAACGTTACTGTTACTGTGCCCCCAGGAGTTTTGAGCGTGATGACTTTAAACCTTCCGTTAGTGTCCGTGGACCGAATTCGCATGCCTTGCAAACTGTAGATCTAGTTTCATTCACCAGCTTTTTAGTCAGTATACACCGAAAGAAAAAACCTTGGTTGATTTAAACATGTTTCATTGTTAATCAACAATTCATCTAAAGTTGCGAAATTAACCAAGTTTCGTGATGAATTCAAATAAGAACGCATGTTCAAATCAAGTATGCTGCCGTAAGTATCATAAAAATGTTTAAATTAAGTATGTTCGTAGTTGATTTGAATATGTTATAATTTTTAACCAACAACGTGATTGTTGATTTCATACTTGATCAACAACAAACATATTTAACTAACAATTAAGGCTGAAATTACAAAAACCATCACGTTTGTGATTGAAATATCAAATACACTGTTGAACTATTACCAATATGTTTGATCAACAATGCTCAAACTTCTTTAATCAATAAAGAATAGTTAAAGTATCAGTAGCATTTTGAATTCCAATATTTTTCATACTTAAGCCCACAGAAAACGTGAAGTCGCATAACGGAACTTGAATTCAATATGATAAGTTTCGTGACCATTTTATCGTAAGGGATAATTAATTATTCTTTATTGTTGATCAAGTATGTTCGTTTGAATTCAGTCACGTTTTTGTTTGCTCAACAATGTAAAATTTCTATGATAAATACCTGAATTGAAGTTTGACCTCTCAAATGTATACGTCAAACTTCAATTCAGGCATTTATCATAGAAATTTTACATTAAAACTGTTGAGCAAATAAAAACGTGGCGTGGAATTCTCACGAACATACTTGATCAACAATGTTCATATTTTACCAACAATACAGAATTGTTGACGAAACACAAACGTTGTTAAAGTATCATGGACAAGTATTTTTCTAGTATCACAACCGTTGTTGGTTAACAATGAAATTGAAAATGACGTTGTTGATTTGAGCAATGAAAATTGTAGCATTTTAATAAATAAAATGAAAATGCCAGCTTGTTTAATTTAAGTATGTTCCTGCTTGACGCAAAAACAAACAAGTTTCCTGTTTGATTTTACCAAGGTTTTTCTTTCGGTGTACCAGAAAGTTTCGTAGAACGTTGGAGGAATATGGTATAACATTCCTTTCAAGAAACAGTCCCGAATGAGGCCTCCTCCGACCTATCCTTATCGCCGCCAGCGCCGTCACACAGAGTTTGCGGTTAGATTCAGTGGCTTCGACCGCCCCCCGGTTACCTCTTTGCCCATCGCTGCTCGCCGTTTCTCTATCTTTGACAACAATTGGAAACCTATTCTCCAGAGTATTTGAAATAAATGTAAAAGGAATAAAGTTTTTAGTTTATTTTATTTAAGAAACCGGGTATCGCCTTTCGCGAGGAATTGGTAAGTCCTACGTTAGTAAATTCATTGCCATGAAAAGCGATTTGTCGATTCGGAACCTGCAGAAAATTCTTCTCCAATCCCTCACAATGCAATGGTTGTGAGAAATGCGCAAGGCCCAGGGGATCCTAGCTCTGTTGTACCACCCTATTTATTTATTTTATTTGGGAACTTTTTTTTTCGAGTATGCGATAGGTACGTTTCGGAAATAAATTTAATCGTCTGGCGCTTCAAACCTAGAAAATGCTATGAATAGGTAAGTGCTCGGATAGCAATAACACTACCATGAAAAGTAATTTCCAACTTAGCCGTTCAAAATCGGCAAACATTTATAGATCTCCATTCCCCTGGAAGGTATGGCTAAAAGAAATGTGCCAAGTGCCGGGGCTCCACGAGCTCTGTTGTGCCATCGTTTTTACTTCATTTTACCACCCGAAACCGAAAAAACAAATATTCAACAAATATGTTTCCCTCTTCTGGGAATAGAAGAAAGCAATTAAAAATTTGACTTTCGTTCACTTAAAGCTAACATAATATTTCAAGAGGCAATAAAGCACTCCCCAGGACCCGGCAATTGCCTTTTCGAAACTTGACAGTTTCATTTTCAGATAGAAACACATAGGTCTTACCCAGGGGGTAACTTACATGTGAACTTGCAAACTATACATTCTACCTTTTACCTACTTCTTGTCTAAAATATGTATTGCCGTAACAATTATGCGTAAACTTTAAGTTTTGCATTTCAAATAGAAAACACTTAGTGTGTTTCTGCCCCCAAACAACGCTCCATGTCTCAAAGGACTTAAAAGGAAACAATTTCATCTCCATCAAGTAAAATTAAACACATTTTCCTGTTTACAGTGCTGTTTTAGGTATACCTACGTATAAATTTGTAAGCCCAGCACGTTGCCTCCTGCGTGCTGCTCCTCACTTCAAGGACATCACTATTTGCGTCGTTACCTCCTGTGTAGGTACTTTGTCCTACATGCTACCATAATCGCTAGAGCCATTTATTTGTTTGAATTTTAAATTGTTGTTTAAACGGTGGAACTGTTTAAAATTATTAAATGATTAATGGTGTAAAGTACCTAACCATAGGTTGTCGTGCAAAGGATCCCAATAATGAAATAATAATGATAAATCCATAACCTCGAAAAACGGAAGATGACAAAACTTGAGAGTCTTATTTAGCGTTGAGGTGTTAAATGCCTGACTAAGTATACAATCATACACACCGCAACCGCACTTGACAAGTTGAAATGCTACAATGTCAGGTTAGTGTTTATCCAGAAGAGGGTTTTGTAATGGTGGGGTTGTGTTTGTGTGCGTGTGTGGATATATATGCTGAACCTGATCCCGCCACGCAGCACTATAAATTAGCGGATGTGGTCTGTCTGGATGGAGGAGGTTGATGATTAAGAGTCTCTTATCTTTTCTTGAGGATACGAACCAGAAAAAACAGTTTGTTTACCTAATTTACAACGTTCAGTCACAATGTGAACTCTGCGAATAAAAAAAAACCAGAACGGAACAAATTACATTCATCCTTACGTGGGACTTCCTCTCCTCCAACAAAATAAAAAACAAGAAAAAAAAGGCACACAGAAACAGAAAGAGTATAAATAGGTAGGTATACTTACTTATCCTGTCGCACAAACTATTCATTATTTGCACAAGGATATCAATGTTTGTAGAGTACCTACTCCTGTCTCTAGAGGTCTCCCTTCACCTTCACTTTGTGTCTCTGTTTGCTTGTGATGCCGGCTGTGTAGTAGGCGATGACGAATGGGAGTTATTTAAAGTAAAGAGGCCATTATAATTAGAAGTCGACCGAGATTTCAAATACAACCTGTCGCATGTCCTTTTATGTTTACTGCATTTCCAGAGCTCACTAGAGAAAGTGATGAATGCTTATGAGAGGGGACGGTTGCAAACAGTTTAACTTTGGTTTAAGCTAACTATAGACTATAGTTTGATAAGGTAAAAGAGCATTGAGAATGGGATTATTGCTTTTGGATGTTTGATTGTGTGCATTGAAGAAATGGCAGTTTGTATTTTAACACATAAAGAGAGTAGTTACAAAGTTCAAAAACAGATCAAGGTTTGTTTTGGCATCAAACTCAAAAATAAATTAGTCTATGAAGCATATCGAATGAATGAATTCGATTGAAATTGAAATGAATTCGATCTATATTAAAAAATAGGGAAGAACAATAGAACTGAGGAGCCAGGGAGCCTATCTCAGAGGGGACCTTCAAACTTGCAATGAAAAACGAGTCGAAATTATTAAAATTTATTACCGAAATTCGGAGTCAGTGGCCTCAATGTTAAAAGCGCTATCTCCAATTCATGTTAGTCATAATTGTCCTAGCAGATCAACAATTGAGCGTCCAGCGGAAAAATTTGAATCCAAAGGCACAATACAAAATGTTCTCGTGCCAGTGAAAGAAGTGCTCGTAGTTTCGAGAATATTGCTGCTGCTGAAGCTTCAGTTGCAGAAAGTCCAAATGTGTCTCTCACACGTCGTTCTCAAACGTTGGGCATATTTGTAACGTCGCTGTGGCGAAATTTTGCAAAAAGATCTTGGCCTACATTCTTACAAGATTAAATTGACGCAAGAACTGAAGCTGCTTGACTACCAGAAGCGTCATATGCAGGGTTACCTTTGGGACTATTTTGCGTCCTTTTGACTCTTTTTTAACTCCAGGACGCCACTATTTAAAAATCATTGAATTCGGACTCCTTTTACAAATCGAGGACTATTTAAGAACTGAAATATTTTTTTTTTAATACAACATTTCCGTCGAATACATTTTTGTTCTGCTTTTGTTTACATCCTATTTTGAATTCAGCCATAAAAGTTAATGTCAATAAGGTTAAAGCATGTTTTCTTTGCTTGTAATAGATATGACACATGAGAAATGAGATACCTACAAACAAATTCTTTTAATTGAAAAATAACTGAATTTGTTTATGTTTGGTAGGCAATAATTTATATTTGTTTTCCTTTCTATAATTAATTAAAAAATGATTGATTATAAGAAATGTTCAGTCGTATTTATAATCCCATTCCAAAGTATGTTTAACTTTGGACAGCTCTTAGAACAGTGTCCAAGTCCCAATCGTATTTATAAACACTTTCATCGCTGCCTAAGAAATGCCTAACTTTAGACACCGAAATTGGTTGTATAAACTATGGCTAAAGTGACCATTGATACAACAAAAAAACAATTTTGATGAACATAATATAAAACACTGTTAAAATAGTTAAGATTGAAAGAAATAAGTAATTTGAGGTGCATAAACACTACTTTCAACAATTTCATTTATAAATTGCACAAATTTCTTCATTTTATGAGACTTGCAAAAGCTGTAACACAAAGTCAAATCAGCTGTTTTTTGGTCTTGTTCAAATCATACGCCACACTGCTTCAGAGCCTTTTAGTTGTTGTACTCGTATACTAAAACACAAACAATGGTACTGAACGGATACATCATGAACGCCACCATTTAGTTTTTCGTTCAAAGTTGACAGTTTGAGAGGTTGTTTAGACAACTGTTGGAATGCATTTACAAATACGAAATTGGCTAAGGCTTGTCCAACTGTTTACATACCGTCTAGTAGGACAGCTGTCTAAGGATGTTCTTAGCAAATTTTATAAATACGACTGGTTATTTCTTACAGTTTGTGTGGGACTCTTTTTTTTACCCAGGACTCTTTTTTCTGACTCCTTCCAAAAATTTTCAGAGGTAACCCTGGTCATATGTTCGTGAATTGGACTGAGCAACAACTTGAAAATGATTCGGATTTTCTTCGAAAAATCATCTTCAGCGATGAGCCTCATTTCTGGCTGAATGGCTTCGTCAACAGGCAAAATATGCGAGTTATCATTGCATCCCGAAAAAATTACGGTTTGCTGTGTTTTATGGACCGGTGGCGTCATTGGGCCGTACTTCTTCCGTAATGGTCAAGACCGGTACGTTACTGTGAATGGGGATCGCTACCCTTCAATGATAACCGAATATTTTTGGCCCCAATTGGATGATATGGACTTAGAGGACATGTGGTTCCAACAGGACGGCGCACAGACGAGCATTTTGCTTTCAAAACCGGACAAAAATATTTTGAGTAATTTTCAAATTGGAAATAAATGAAAATACATATAAAAGCTTTTTAAAAGTATATTTTAGTAAAAATAAGTACATATTTGAAAAAAAGTAATTTTATTCTTCTTCATCCATTAATGAATCGTCGTTATTTGGTTCGGGCTTGAAAAGATCTATTGTTTCTTTTAAAAATGATGCTTTTTCGTCAATTTTTCTTGCTGGGCTTTCTTTAAAAACCATAAAAAGCGATTTTCGAGACATCTCCATGACATTAGATGTCAAACCTGCAACAAAATGAAAATTGTTTTCAAAATTGACCTATGCACTTTAAAGTCCTTTAATTCAAAGTCGTGGAAAGATGTGGAAAGTGTTTTTACTGTTATAGCAGGGTAATATCCTATAGAATACTATAAAAAAAAATATTTACTCGATCTTGCTCGGCACTATATCATAAACCCCTTTTTTGTTAAAGAAAAAGAAAAAGTTTAAATGATGGGCCTAAATGCTATAATTTTTTTAACAAAGTGTTAATGTTTTGGTTTTTAATTTAAGTACAGACCTTGTTCCAAAAGATCCATAACTCAAACTTGTCACTTTAACTCCAAAAAACATATAACTCGTACCTAAAAGTTAACAAGAAATAGAGCGTATCGAGAATGTAGGCGTGCGTTCTGAACGATGTCTAGATTCCGACTACCTGTGGAGCCTTTCCATTCCCTTTCTCGGATAGTACGTTAACTTAAGTACAAAATAACTATGGTCTTGGTGTCATTAGCTACATTTGGTTTTTTACTTTTGTCCGATTTTGAAAGCAAAATGCTCGTCTGTGCGGCGCCACAAGCCACACAGCGAATGTCACAAGCAATTTATTGGAAACCAAGTTTGGAGAACGTGTTATCTCACAAAATGGTCCAGTCGCTTGACCGCCTCGGTCGTGCTATTTGACGCCACTCCGTTAGACTGTTTACTGTGAGGCTACGTCAAGTCTATGTCGATGCCAACAACCCAGCGACGATTGATGAACTTCGTACGAATATCGAACGTGAAACTGCAGCAGTATAGGCCGATTTATGTTTGAAATCCGTCGAAAATTGGGTTCAGCGTCTGGACTTCTGCAAGCGTGCCCGTGGTGGCCATGAAAAAGAAATCGCGTTTCATATAACATATAGCATCAAACGTACTTTCACAAGAATATTTTGAATATTGACTTCAAAAACTGATCTTAAAAAACATGTTAAAATTAAAACCTGTTTTTGAAAAACTTTTCTTTCGATTTTGATTAAATTTCCAGCGTTTAAATGTATTAACAATTACGAAAGAAGTTTTTATATTTTCGCTTAAGGTTTTTGGAATATTTAACTTCATTTTTTAGTTTTCCGAACGAATTTAATACCAACCCGCTCGGAATGATTATTCAAAATATAAACAAAAAATAGAGTTTGCGCTACGAAGAAAGATTAAATGTTTTTTCTTATCTGTGTATACAGCCGTATTTATAATCCCTTTCCAAAGTATGTGTAATGCTATGGTTCCACATGTCACTAATATGACATAGTTTGACAGATCAAAGTCTTGTCAATAATTGGTACAATTGCCAGTTCATTCCCACTTGTTTCATTTACTGTCAAAATATTGGTTGTCATTTACTGTCAAAAAATTGGTTGTCATTTCATTGATAAAGGAATTTTGACAAGATCTTTTGTCAACTCAATTAACGCTATTTCCACTTGTGCTGTCATTTCTGAACTGTCAGTGAATTGTCACCAAATCGAATTTTTGTTTCGTGTTGCAAGGTTTTGATCTTTTTTTTTTATTAATAAATTAAATAATGTCGAAGAGGAAGCAACAAAAAAGGTGAGAAAGTAAACAAATTGAGCCTTGATGTGGAAAATATGACACTTAAAAGACTTGAGAGCGTCAAAAGAGGTGCAAAATCCAATATGCATCCACCCATTAACATTGCTGTTGCATGTTTGAAAGGTCACTTGTTTCTGAGAATATGCAGTCATTGACGACTTGCTGAATATGGATTTAATGGATTAACAAAACAAATATCACATACCGTATTACATTCCCTTTCCTTCGAATCAGTTCGAAGTATAGGGTCCAAAAATTTCATTTCTCTAAAAAGGGGGTTTTCTTTTTTTGGCCTTATTGCACCCTGCCCACTTTTTGTGTCGCTTATCTTCTTCAGATGAGCCTGTAGAAAAAGAAAAATTAATTTATGTTAATAGTTTGAAAGATTGTTTACATACCAAATAGTTCAAACGAAGAGAGTTCCATCTCTAGATTGCTTCAGCCTTTGGAACTCCAACGGCCAGAGAAATGCTTTCCCATATGAATTATTATTCATGTCCCGGTTTTTATAGGACTAGCTGCTGGAATTCCAAAGGTTTTCAAACACATCCACGTTGCTTACAAGTTTTATGGAGGATTCAACACTCCACTCCGTCGTTGATATCCTCTGTTTTCGATTTTTTTCTTTTGAATTTTTACCATATTTAATAATTAGTATTATTTATTTATGAGGTCTCGTGTTATTATTTGTCATTTCATTGACACACGATACCAAAAAAAAAGTCAATGTCAGTGAATGATGAAGTGCCATTTCGTTTGTCAATCAGCCAATTTCCACTTGTCATTCAAATTTACTGCCAAAAAATGACCGACGCGACTCTGTTCGTCAGTTCAATTACTGTCAATTCAATTTTTGCAATTTCCACTTGTTACAATGACAGAAAACTAGATCATTTGTCATTTAAAAAATGGCAAGTGGAAACCTAGCATTGCTTTAGAAAACTCTTAGAACAGTGTCCAACTCCAAATCGTATTTATAAACACTTCCATCGCTGTCTAAGGAATGGCTAACTTTATAGACACCAAAATTAGTTGTCTAAACTAAAGTAACATCTTATATATGTAACTAACAACATTTTTGTTCAAATATTGTAAAACACAATTGAAAGTGTTATGATCAAAGAAATGAAGTAAATTGATATGCAAAAATACTGTTCTCAATAATAACAAGTAACAACTAAAAAGTCAAATCAGCTGTTTTGCGTTGGCCAAGTTCAAGTCTTGGGCCACACTGTTTCAAAGAGTTTTAGTTGTTGTACTCGCATATCAAAACACAAATAATGGTACCTACTGTACCGACACCTGCATCGTATACGCCACCATTCTTTTTTTCATTCAAAATTGGCAAAATCCAGGTATGTCTGTGAGTATTTCAGGGCATATTTAGACAACCAACAGTTATGTGCGCTTATGAATACTTAGCTTCCATAGGCTTGTTCAACTTTTTAGACACCGTTTAGCTGGGCAGCTGTCCAAGAGTATTCTTAGCAAATTTTATAAAAACAACTGATAATTTCTTTCAATTTGTTCACTGTTTTCTTTCTCAACTCTTTTTCTTACCCCAACATGATCTTCTTC
This sequence comes from Melanostoma mellinum, assembly GCA_914767635.1. Classification (NCBI taxonomy): domain Eukaryota; kingdom Metazoa; phylum Arthropoda; class Insecta; order Diptera; family Syrphidae; genus Melanostoma; species Melanostoma mellinum. The sequence continues at coordinate 70,842,462 of OU612058.1, read as the reverse complement.
AATTAAAAACTGACTTTTGGACTTCTTATACCTTTGCTTATTGATAATCTTTCGTCCTCAAACGACTTTACAGCTTATAGATTAAATGATTTGTTAGAATTGGATTCCTTTAAAAGTTGTTGTGCCAAGGGAAAGTGGATTGTATATACAAAAGGTAAGTTAGTAAAACCAAAAATGACCATTTTACCAATTATGAAATTCGCTTCTACAAACAAAGTATGTCAAAGTCACGTTAAAACTTTACCTTCAATATTTTCGTGGTTAAAATAGGAAAATGTATAACTGCCATTGTCATATTTGTTTAACAGCATTTGGTTGTACAAATAAATTCTTCCCTGAGGCCAAAGTATGAAATTCAGTTTTCAGCAGCAGGTGGCTTGTTAACCACCAATTTGAATTAATTATGAAGCAGCCACAGCGCACATCAGAATCCTGCCTCATGGCCATATAAATAATAATAAAAGATTCCACAAAATGGCCACGTCCGATGTTGATATTGAAGCCATTTCCCTCTGCGACTGCAGGCAGCAGCAGGGTTTTATTTAAAAATTCCATCATCACGACCAACTTTTTGTTTAAATTATCAAACTCAAGTGACACCCAATCTTGTCACAATTTGCACAGCTTTAATTTGTTCATATAATCGTAGGTCTCCAGATGCGGGAAGGATGCCTTAGTGGCGCGTGTCTATACCCCGACGAAGATCTCTTGTATTAAAAACCGAGTACTAATGGAGTTAAATTCCTCTTTGACTTGTGCTGACTGAGAGGTCCTCTTCGGTCTGAATTGAATGTGGCACATTATTCCATAGCAAAAGAGAGAAAATCGAATAATGTTCATTTCCATTTTTTTTCTTTCTTTATAATACCTAAAAGGCAGCCCGGAGAAAACTTTAAGCTGCTTAGCAAAGGAAATACTAAGCTGAAAAGATGGCAAGGCAACTAGAAAATAAAATAATCGCTCTGGGGAGATTTCCGCCGGCCGGCGTTTTCATTTTCTTGGAAATTGATACCACCACATCGCATTCGTTCCCCATTTAAAGGTGCAATATAAAAGTCAGAAAATTTTTCTAAAAACTAGAAACTTCACTTCTCGTTTAAAACCAATGGTTGAAAGGACGAAATTCCACTATATCCTAATTCTGTATAGGTATACTCGTACACCATCAACCATCGTAACCGTATATGTATTCCCGAGATGGTTTACGACGGGAAATCTTTAGCTAGAATAGCTATTTCCTTCAATTTTTTGTAATTTTCCTCTCAAGGATGGATGGAAGGTATAGGTATATATGTAGGTGGTTATATTTATATCAAATGCTTCGTGTGGTTTACAAAGGTTAACGAGAACATTTGTCTTTTCACCATAGTAGAATTTTATAGGGGATAAGAAATTTCTGTGGACAGCAGAGCTTTGCCTTTTTTTATTGTATTTTCGTCCCTTTTGCCTTTGATTTCGAAGGTTGCGGTGTGTGAGCTATAACCGACAAGCTTTCTGCCAAACGTCGTCGTTCTCAAGGGAAGGAGAGTGGTATGCGATAAGTTGGAAAGATGGACTTCTTAGAAGTTTAAAACTTATACTTATTATGCATTTTTTATAAAACGGACATCGTTTGAAACGTTTGAAGGATAAGATAAAAAAAAATCAAGTTGACGTTACGGTTTGGAATCGGAGGGAACAGAGGAGGTATAAGGAAAAGGTATCATAAATTTAAACAAGCCATTTGGGTGAAATATGGACGTTGGGACAGGTCTTATGAGAAACGAAAAGTTGTTAGGTCCTTAAAAGCATTAAAGAAAGTCTCTAAAATAACATCTTATAAAGGAACTTCGTGCCTTTAGTGCCAGTATGTGGCTGATTAATTGGATTGAAGTTTTGACAGGAGACTATTTGGGGCTGCAGTGGAATGTATTGTGTCCACTAATTTTTATTTGAAATTTGGATTGGTTTTACGGAAGTGAAACAACTATTGGAGAGTTTACATAGCCTGCCCTTTTTTCGAACTCTTAGTCCCATCTACCACTGTCATAATCTTTCAACGTCAATACGGCTAAATATTGCGTTTTGAGTTTGAAATGCTTCTATAAACGATTCTCCAAAGAAAATTAGCTACAGCCGCGATAGCGACGTCTATGCCTTATCTGTAAGTGTAAATGCGATATACCTACATGACTCTAATTATGAGCTGTGGAAGCCTACCAACCCAACCATGTACAGAAGAGATCGTAAAGTCTTTATTGAAAACCCCTATATTATTAAACTGTATAATTGAACAATAGAAATGCATGGATTTCAATGGCATGCTCTACATTCATAAAAGTGAGATTCTTAGATTTTAAATGATAGATATGAATTTTTGCAGCACAATTAACTGATCGTGAGAGACAAATTGGTGAGCTAGGCCTGTTCTACGTTCGAGAAACACGATTCTTAAAAATTCAATAAGAATTTATAAGATTGCATAGTTCCATGGGGTTCCTGCTTCTTGTCTTCAATAACATTGGTGACATCTGCGCTCGATTGCACCAACCACTTTGCATTTTTTTCAAAATTAATATTTTTCTGCAAAGAAAGTAAAGTAAATTTGCAGTCTTGGATGTATTTTTTTTTTTTGCGAATTGAAAAGTGTGGGATTTCACCAACTAAACACGCATTTGAAAAGTAGCAAAGTCAACATTCACTATTTCAATATCTTCAATGCTGTCATTTTCTTCATCATCGTTGTATCATGCTCTATTGGTGTCTCTCTAATCACTTCTAGATTATGTAAAACACAACCAGATATTATAACTTTAACAGCAAGAGTTTCATACGGAGGCGGTTTAAACAAGGAACTAGTTAATACTTACTAAAACTATTTTCAACAAGTTGTCTAGTTCCTTATCTACCCGGCGAAATACTTGCACCACTAGATTGTCTAGGTGTTATAAACCATTCCCTTGAAGATTAAACTCTAACTTCTAAGATAACTAGGTTTGGAAATGGTTGGTAGCCTGAGTTAGAGTTTGCTGTCAGACGGGAATTTCTCAGCACCCTTTAGATTGACGGGTAGAGCTTGCTCAGCTCCGGGCACTGCGGTGTCTGAATGAAACCTATTGTGCCAGCTCAGCACCCTTAAATCTTGTACACTTTCTGGCCTATTTACCTTCACAGCGTAGAAGGAACGTTCACGTGCTTTCCATTACTGTTGACGGGGTTTTGCTTATTTTATCTGGGTTCATTGAAGTTTATTATCGTCCCGTTAATACATCCAGCTCCAAAAGAAAAACCTCCTTGAGAAAAACTTTGTAGCTATTTCCGAAAAATTCTCTCACCAGCAAATGGTTTTTGAAACAAATTCATTGACTATTGCATCTGAGACTCTGCATAGTAGGTACTCTGCAGACCTTTGTTTTGTATCCTCCGTGTGGGAATGCAACTCCGAGGTATTGTGCTCCATTTTCCACCCAACACAAAAATTGTTGCAAGGGACTTAAAGAAATCGTCGCAAACTAACATATGTACTTATGTATGCAAGTCAAAATTCTTGAATTTTCAGAAAAGCTAGCTATTTAAATTTTTTCTTACTTCAAAGACTCAATTTAATTATGAATTTCAATGGAAAAAAAAACTTTTACTCTACAACTTTTTAGTTTTCATTGAAATTCATAAATAAATTGAATAAAAAAAAAAATCAAATATGTAGCTAGCTTTTCTGAAAAATCAAGAATCTTGACATATGTCAGTTGCTTTTGAACGACGACATAATCCTTCGACTGCTATATTGCAACTTATGTCCAATTTTTAATAAAACAAATTCCAATTATTTTTTTTGTCGAGCGAAAACTTTGTATAAATAAATAAATAAATAGGGTGGCGCAACAGAGCGAGGAGCCCCTGGGCCTAGCGCATTTCTCACAACCATGCCTTGTGAGGGAATGGAGGGGACCTACAATTTTTCGCCGGTTCCGAACGGCTAATTGAGAATGCGCTTTTCATGGCAATGAATTTACTAACGGAGGACTTGCCAATTCCTCGCGAAAGGCGATACCCGTGGAAAAACATTTTTGCATTTTGCATTTGAAAACTTTGTATACTCTTTGAAAATTACTTTGTACTCTTTGAAAACTATATATTTTTAATTTAAAAATTAGTTCCTTACTTTACATTTCTTACGTGTCAATTACTATGCGTCTTCCAAAAGTCGTTAATTTTTTTTTTTTTTTGTAGTTGGTGAAACAAAATTTCCATTCTGCAAATTGTCGTTTGGCGAAACGAGATTTGCAAAGTTAAAGTGAAAAGTGGCAAAGTGAAAACAGGTTATCTCAATACGGCCTCCTTCCAGCGGACCAGTGAACTGCACTAACCGTCCGTCGCCGTCGCATAGATTTTTCTCGATCATCTTCTCAGTCAGTGCCTGAGGTTTTTTTGTAAATATATATTTTGTTGTTTGAGTCTTATAGTCTATTGATTATGTCGTAAAAAAGGGCATATAAAGGAACTGGAAAAAGAGCAGATTTTTATTTCATGAATAGATTAATGGGCTGATTTTGGAGAAAAAACCGAAAGTGCTATTAAATTAGAGAGCGCAAATCGGAGATATGGGCTTTAAACCATCTTCACTCGTTTTTTCAATGTATGTCACTCGAAAACGAAGTATAATTTTGATGCAATTCCAAGAACATTTTTTGTAGAGACCAAATTTTCCCATCAAAAAACACCTTTCGAATAATAATGTAAAAAAGCTTTCTATCCAAAACGTTAAGATTCCCGCCGAAAAAAAAGTCGACATATTCCAATTTTTTACTTTTGTCAGTTAGCATTGCTTCATAAAAAAGAAAGCAAATAAAATTTGTATGGAACAAAGTTGAACTAGACCCTAAGCAACTGTCGTTTCCAATATTTTTGCAAATTATCGAAAAGTGCAAATTAAATCAAACATCATGGCCTAACAACTTTTTTCCAAATCCAACAGTTGCATGGAAACCGCTTAAATCCTTTGAACTTTGGTTGGGAAAGTTCTAAATGTGGATTCATTCCGATTCGCACAATTACACCTTCTTCACCAGAGATATAGCCAAAAAAGTGACTTGTGGTTGCACTACAGATTGCCATGGAAGCTGTGGTTGAAGAAAATTAAAGATTCCTTGCTCATTATTTTGTAAAGAATGAATGAATCAGTTACGATAGTGTACAAGTAGCTGATATTCAGAAGTTGACATTTTTGAAGATGTAGATGTTGATGTCGATATAGACCATCGAAATGGCAAATCAGACCATTGTGTCATATCGGTAGATTTTTCGCTTTCCGTCACGGTAAAAAAAAGATAAAGTCCCTAAAAGAACTGTGTGGCAATACGAGAAAGCCAATTGGGACGGCCTGAATAATTTCTTTCGAAATTTTAATTGGTCATTGTGCTTTCTCGACGGAAACGTTGATGCATCAGCTGATATGATATCTAACGTAATCCTCAACGGCATGAGAAATTTTGTTCCTCACAGAACAAAAAGTATCACCCCCAAAGAGAATTCGTGGTTTGATTCAAGCTGTAAAGAGGCGATTAGGGATAGAGAAAGAAGTTTTCGTAGATTTAAGGACAACCCCACTGTAGGAAACCGAAATTTGTTCAAACGGGCCAGAAATATCTGTAATGCTCATATACAAAGGACTAAGTTTTTACATGACCAAAAAGTAAGGCAAAAAATACTATTGTGTCCAAAAGGAAGTAAAAACTTTTGGTCTTTTGTGAAGAACATTAAGAACTCGACCACGTCATCGGTCCCAAAGCTTGTCTTCAATGACTCTCCGTATGTCAGCTCCATCGACAAAGCCAATTTGCTGGCAGCCCAATTTGCAGCCAACTCGACACTTCCTTATAGCATATTGGCTCCACCTGAGCTCGAGGCTGCAAATTCTTTGATGAAGCAGATATTCTTTCGAACTCGCTCGGTTGCGAGAGTTCTCAAAAATCTCAATATTCACAAATCCGCTGGTCCAGATGGTATCCCCGCTGTTATTCTGAAGAGGTGTTCTTCTACGCTGGCAAAACCACTGCGTAAACTTTTCCATCTTTCCTATTCTGCTGGGGTTTTCCCGAGCAGATGGAAAACTGCATTTGTCCAGCCGGTCCCTAAAAAAGGCGAATCTTCCTCCCCGTCCAATTACCGTCCAATTGCGTTAAAATTGATAGGTGATATAGTTCAATCGTAGAATCGATTGATTCTCTTGAACATCGTCGAAACGTCACCTGTCTCACTCTCTTTTATCGCTTTTTTCACAAACAGTGCTCTGGCGAAATAGCCAGTTGCATTCCTCCCCTGAAACAATTTAGCCGCAACACCCGCCTCGCTAGGAATGCTCATCAGTTTTATCTTGGGCCCAATTTCGGGCGTACAGTCAAGTATAGAGATTCGTATTTCAGTCGCACCACCCGAATGTGGAATGCTTTACCTGGCTCTGTATTTCCCCTTCATTACGATTCACAAAGGTTCAAAAGCAACGTGCATCGGTGTCTCCTTTCAAATCCTCTCCTATTTTCCTAAATGATCGCACTGTGTTCTATAACATTATAAGGGTAGTCATAACCCCTTGATGTGCGCGTTAATTATAAAAAAAAAAAAAAAGAATTTAGAAGATTGCAGTTCCAGGGGTTCGTGCTTCTTGTCGTTAATAACATTTTCAAAATAATTATTTCCGGCAAAGAAAGAAAAATAAATTTGCAGTCTTTGATGTTTTTTTTTTGCAAAATGAAACGTAACTTTGCATTTTCAGTCGTAATTTGAAAAGTTGCAAAGTCAACATTCTCTATTTCAATATCTTCACTGCTGCCATTTTCTTTATCATCGTTGTTATCGAGAGACACCAATAGAGCATATTGGTGTCTCTCTAATCACTTCTAGATTATGTAAAACACAACCAGATATTATGTGTTATTAACCATTCGCTTGAAGAATAAGCTCTAACTTCTAAAAGAACTACATAGGTTTGGAAATGGTAGGTAGCCAGCGCTGCGTTAGAATTTGCTGTCAGACGGGAATTTCTCAGCACCCTTACGTTCACAGCGTAGAAGGAACGTTCACGTGCTTTTCATTACTGTTGACGAAGTTTTGCTTATTTTATCTGGGTACATTCCCGTTAATACATCTAGGTACACAAGAAAAACCTCCTTGAGAAAAACCTTGTAGCTATTTCCGAAGAATTATCTCGCCAGCAAATGGTTTTTGAAACAAATTCATTGATTATTGCATCTGAGACTCTGCGTAGTAGGTACTCTGCAGACCGTTGCTTTGTTTCTTCCGTGCGGAAATGCAACTCCGAGGTATTGTGCTCCATTTTCCACCCAACACAAAAATTGTTGCAAGGGACTTAAACACATCGTCACTTGAAAAGCAAACTAACATATTTACATATGTAAGTAAGTAAAAATTCTTGAATTTTCAGAAAAGCTAGCTATTTGAATTTTTTCTTACTTCAAAAAATTTATTTAATTATGAATTTCAATGGAAAAAAAACTTTTTTACTCTATAACTTTTAAGTTTTCACTGAAATTCACAACTAAATTGAGTTTTTTAAGAAAGAAAAAATTCAAATAGCTTGCTTTTCTGAAAATTCAAGAATTTTGACTTATGTCAGTTTGCTTTTCAAACGATGACATAATCCTTCGACTGCTATATTGCAACTTATGTCCAATCTTTAATAAAACAAATTCCAATTTTTTTCGAGCGAAAACTTTGTACTCTTTGAAAACTACATATTTTTAATTTCAAAATTAGTTCCTTACTTTACATTTCTTACGTGTCAATTACTATGCCCTTCGTCTTCAAAAAGTCGTTAAATTTTTTTTGTAGTTGGTGAAACAAAATTTCCATTCTGCAAACTGTCGTTTGGCGAAACGAGATTTTCAAAGTTAAAGTGAAAAGTGGCAAAGTGAAAACCGGTTATCTCAATACGGCCACCTTTCTGCGGCTCCAGGGAACTGCACCAACCGTCGCCGCGCCGTCGCATAGATTTTTCTCAATCATCTTCTCAGTCAGTGCCTGAAGTTTTTTGTAAAATATATATTTTGTTGTTTGAGTCTTAAGCTGCCGAAATACTTCAGAAACACAAATAATTTTATGATATGCTTTCATTTGTTCAACAACAGTAGACAATTTGTTGTCAGTAATGACAATGAAAACCCGAATTTCAAAACTTTGTTCAGGACTTTGATGTGTAAACTCGTCAAGTGTAGTAGAAATGTCGAAATAATCGAACTTTGTATTAAGCTTGTTTTGTCTTGAAATCAATTGCTGATATTCTTTGCAGCCCGTCAGACCTGAAAGGGAGCGATCTCGTTTTAGGTTGCGCAATCAAGTATTAGAATCCTTCCAAAAGTGCTTCACTAGCTGAAGGGAGCTTTAATGGGAGATTCATCCCTTATAGATCATTATATGGCTTTGTGCAAGCAATGTGATCCACATTTATCGAAATTTTCCCTGCAATGTGCTTTTGTAGTCCCGTCCTAGCTATCGTAGTCTCGCGAAGCTTATAATTTTCGTTCATAGTTGATTATTCTTTTCTCCACAGATTCTATTTACATACGAGACCAAAGATCATTCGAAGTACTTTTCTTTTGAAACGACCGAGGTTCATGGTTCCGTGCCGTAAAGCAGGACTATGGGATGATTCGTGTCTATAGCGGACTTTTGTTAGACAAAGTCTTAAGGGCCAACTATAATGCACTTAGCTCAGCTTAGGCTAGTGTCAAAAACCAGACGAAAAGTTTCCGAAAGTGTTCGTTAAACAAAGAGCAACTATAATGGATTCTGGCTACTTTACATGTAAACATGCGTTGAGTTGAGTTGAAAGTTGATACCACAGAGGAGATACAAAAAGAGGGCAAACCACACCACACAACGTAAAATATGTTGATAAATGGAAGTTGCGGGGCAAGAGAAGTTAATAGTTTTCTCTCTTCTTTATTCCTTTTTAGTTGATACGTTTTAAATATATGACACTTGCGAAGTTCTACCCAATTCAGTTTGTGTTTTGTGAATTTTGTGCGATAATTTTATTTTTACTAATTAAAATGAGGTATTCTTAACTCAAATTACAAAAGTTTAAAAAATTAAAATTAATGCATTCTGCATTTAAGTTACTTGTTTTATTAAAACAAATAAAAGATTTAAGTGAAACAAGGCGTGAAAGGTCTTGCAGTGTTCGTCCTGTAAACCGTGATAGGAAGAGAAATGGATTTTTCTACGTAACTTTTTTAAAAATTAAGGAACTGGACAGTGAGCAGTTTTTCATATACACAAGAATGTCACGTAAAATATATGACCTTCTTTTGGAGTTGATTGGCCCATTGTTGCAAAAGGCTTCCATAAGAGAGCCTATCGAGCCAGAATGTCGGCTTGCAGTTCTGTTGTTGTAAGTGAATTTGTTTTTGATCATTTTATTTTTCAATAATACTATTTAACATTCAATAATTCAAGGTATCTTACACAAGGGACATCTTTCCAATCAATCGCTTGGTCATTTAAGCTAGGGAAAGAAACTGTCCGTTCCATTGTTTTGGAAACAGCTGAGGTAATGTGGAGTGCCTTGTACCCAGCGTATGTTAGTGAACCTAACTTAAATGACCTAGAGCAAATAGAGAAGGATTATTGGACACTTTGGAACATGCCAAACACAATAGGAGCAATCGATGGCAAGCACATTGCCATCAGGTGCCCTCCGAATAGTGGGAGTGAATATTTTTGCTATAAAAAATTCTTCAGTATTGTTTTGATGGCCGCATGCGATGCAAAATATCGCTTCACGTTTGTGGATATAGGAGCTTACGTAAGTCAAAGTGATGGAGGTAAGAATGTTCTTGTAATAGTATTCACACAAAAATATCAAATCTATTTACAATAATAATTATGTCTACCTATCTATTGTTAAGTTACTTATCTATATGCTTAGGTTCATAGTGCATAAAAAAATATTTCTTATATCCAAATTTTACTATATTCTATGCAGGTGTTTTTCAAAACAGCAATTTTGGAAAAAGGCTCCTAACAAGAACGATCCCTATTCCCCAAGCAAAAAAACTTGGTGACAGTGAAGAAGTTCTTCCTCACTTCTTTGTAGGTGATGCAGCGTTTCCCTTAGGCCCGAATTTAATGTGACCCTATCCAGGCACGCTTTTGCCGATGGAAAAGGAGAATTTTAATAAAAGGTTGTCACTAGCTCGCCGAACTATTGAGAATGCGTTCGGAATCCTTGTGTCACGTTGGCGAGTGTTGTTGACAACCTTACACATGTTGCCGGAAAATGCGGAAAAAATTGTACTAGCATGTATAGCATTACATAATTTTGTAATGTTTAACAATGAAAATTCCACTAACTCGAATTATGTGCCGAGCTTTTTCACCGATTGGGAGGACACCGATGGAACTCAGCACGATGGTTTATGGCGCAGCGAAGTTGCAAATAACGTCCCCTCAATCGTTCCATCTCCTAGCCTTCACCATTACGGAGGACAATTTTCAATTGATATGCGGAACAAATTATGTAATTTTTTGAAAGAAAATTAGTTATTATTTCATTAAACCAATTTTAATAAAAATCAAAACAACGTGTGTACTTATTAGGTGGAAAAATCATCACAATTTATTAATACATTAAACGCTGCAGTTGCAAAAATATCACATTCTTGGAATGTTATGGCTTACTAATTACTAAAGTTGCAAAAATATCACATTCTTAGAATGGAATGGCTTATTAATTACTAAAAAAAATCAGTTCTTGCTGCTCTTCTTAATTCTATCACTTTGTTAAAGATTTCTGTTTTAAAACTATCTTTTTTCGCAATTGGAACATCTTTTAGTAGTGAAAGGATAGTCCTCAAAAAGAGTTCGTCTCCATCATCACTACCTTCTCCACATAATTGTATCTCCTGTCCAAATTGATCTATGGCATCTTCAAATTTTGGGCAGAGACTTTCAAATGTTTTCCTTTTTTTGCTAGGAGGCGAAATTAAATCCATTTCTCCAATCTCTACGCTTGACAGATTCTCAATCGAAGTAGATTCTTCAATACTCATTGAAGAGTTGCAGCGTGTTCTTAAATAATGCGAAAAAGTTATGTAAACAATCAAAAACTACAAAACAAAACAAAATGATATTCCTTACTTTCGAGGTGCCACACAGTCTTTTAAGAAAGACATCTCTTGAGCAAATGCCCACTCACTACCTGCGGTAGCGCCGCTGCCTGAAGGTAGATTTTGTTTCTTCAATTCCCGTCCATAGCGCTCCCGCAAACTTTTCCACTTCGATTTACACTCATCAACTATAAAAAAACAAACAAGTTTTGCTAATATGTAAACCAAAAGTGAAGTTTTTACTTACTTGTTTTGTTAACTCTCATGGATATGTCCCTCCAAGCTTTTTCTTTTACCAGATTGTTGAAATAGAGTGGATCTTTTTTGTCGTAAAGAAATTTGCGATCTCTCACAAAAGTTATTAATTCTGTTATAAAATCCACTTCTTCTTGTCCTTGTGCTGCCATCGTTATTATTCAATATATAATATTAATAATAAAATATACTTGGAGAAATTGTAGACAACAAAATGCAAACATATGTTTTATGTTGAACTGAAGTTGGGTTGAGTTCATATGCTTTCATGTGCTGAAGTTGGGTTCAGTTCATGTGCTTTCATTTTGACATTTACCTAATTTCGAGCCGATTCAATGGCTCTTGCTTAATTGCGCGAAATTTAACGAAACTGAGTAGATGTAGAACGTCTATTATAGTTACTGTCATATAAAATAGTGTATTGGCTCGCTCGCGTAAGTAGGCGTAAGCGCGGCAAAGTGCATTATAGTTGGCCCTTTACTGCCCGAACACAATGGTGTAGCTGTAGCTGTAGTACGTCGCGCTGTCAAAGTCGAAAGTAGGCAAATGCCATAAGAGTGAACACAATGCGTAGTAGTACCTGTAGCGGTAGCTGAAGCTGTAGTACAAGTTGACTCAACTTCAACTTTGAGCGCGCTGCAGCGCTACATTTTGACGTTTCACAAAGAAAAAAAAAAAAACAAAACAAACCAAAATGGCTCAGCAAAATTGACATCTTGCGCTACACCATTGTGGACGAGCTGTGCTACATTCCTCAGCTGCACTCTGACTTTTAATTTGACAGCGCGACGTACTACAGCTACAGCTACACCATTGTATTCGGGCAGTTATACTACCTCGTTGTTATGTATTTTCTCCAATTCATGGAAGTTCTCTGTCCTTATTTGATCAATCACCTATGGCATCACGCTTAAGCGAGTAATTGTATTGTATTTGGTGTGACGTTTCAGGTTTGCACAAGATAGATAAATAGATAGATACAATAGTTTGTCAATCAGCCAATTTCCACTTGTCATTCAAATTTACTGCCAAAAAATGACCGACGCGACTCTGTTCGTCAGTTCAATTACTGTCAATTCAATTTTTGCAATTTCCACTTGTTACAATGACAGAAAACTAGATCATTTGTCATTTAAAAAATGGCAAGTGGAAACCTAGCATTGCTTTAGAAAACTCTTAGAACAGTGTCCAACTCCAAATCGTATTTATAAACACTTCCATCGCTGTCTAAGGAATGGCTAACTTTATAGACACCAAAATTAGTTGTCTAAACTAAAGTAACATCTTATATATGTAACTAACAACATTTTTGTTCAAATATTGTAAAACACAATTGAAAGTGTTATGATCAAAGAAATGAAGTAAATTGATATGCAAAAATACTGTTCTCAATAATAACAAGTAACAACTAAAAAGTCAAATCAGCTGTTTTGCGTTGGCCAAGTTCAAGTCTTGGGCCACACTGTTTCAAAGAGTTTTAGTTGTTGTACTCGCATATCAAAACACAAATAATGGTACCTACTGTACCGACACCTGCATCGTATACGCCACCATTCTTTTTTTCATTCAAAATTGGCAAAATCCAGGTATGTCTGTGAGTATTTCAGGGCATATTTAGACAACCAACAGTTATGTGCGCTTATGAATACTTAGCTTCCATAGGCTTGTTCAACTTTTTAGACACCGTTTAGCTGGGCAGCTGTCCAAGAGTATTCTTAGCAAATTTTATAAAAACAACTGATAATTTCTTTCAATTTGTTCACTGTTTTCTTTCTCAACTCTTTTTCTTACCCCAACATGATCTTCTTCAATTAAAAACTGACTTTTGGACTTCTTATACCTTTGCTTATTGATAATCTTTCGTCCTCAAACGACTTTACAGCTTATAGATTAAATGATTTGTTAGAATTGGATTCCTTTAAAAGTTGTTGTGCCAAGGGAAAGTGGATTGTATATACAAAAGGTAAGTTAGTAAAACCAAAAATGACCATTTTACCAATTATGAAATTCGCTTCTACAAACAAAGTATGTCAAAGTCACGTTAAAACTTTACCTTCAATATTTTCGTGGTTAAAATAGGAAAATGTATAACTGCCATTGTCATATTTGTTTAACAGCATTTGGTTGTACAAATAAATTCTTCCCTGAGGCCAAAGTATGAAATTCAGTTTTCAGCAGCAGGTGGCTTGTTAACCACCAATTTGAATTAATTATGAAGCAGCCACAGCGCACATCAGAATCCTGCCTCATGGCCATATAAATAATAATAAAAGATTCCACAAAATGGCCACGTCCGATGTTGATATTGAAGCCATTTCCCTCTGCGACTGCAGGCAGCAGCAGGGTTTTATTTAAAAATTCCATCATCACGACCAACTTTTTGTTTAAATTATCAAACTCAAGTGACACCCAATCTTGTCACAATTTGCACAGCTTTAATTTGTTCATATAATCGTAGGTCTCCAGATGCGGGAAGGATGCCTTAGTGGCGCGTGTCTATACCCCGACGAAGATCTCTTGTATTAAAAACCGAGTACTAATGGAGTTAAATTCCTCTTTGACTTGTGCTGACTGAGAGGTCCTCTTCGGTCTGAATTGAATGTGGCACATTATTCCATAGCAAAAGAGAGAAAATCGAATAATGTTCATTTCCATTTTTTTTCTTTCTTTATAATACCTAAAAGGCAGCCCGGAGAAAACTTTAAGCTGCTTAGCAAAGGGAATACTAAGCTGAAAAGATGGCAAGGCAACTAGAAAATAAAATAATCGCTCTGGGGAGATTTCCGCCGGCCGGCGTTTTCATTTTCTTGGAAATTGATACCACCACATCGCATTCGTTCCCCATTTAAAGGTGCAATATAAAAGTCAGAAAATTTTTCTAAAAACTAGAAACTTCACTTCTCGTTTAAAACCAATGGTTGAAAGGACGAAATTCCACTATATCCTAATTCTGTATAGGTATACTCGTACACCATCAACCATCGTAACCGTATATGTATTCCCGAGATGGTTTACGACGGGAAATCTTTAGCTAGAATAGCTATTTCCTTCAATTTTTTGTAATTTTCCTCTCAAGGATGGATGGAAGGTATAGGTATATATGTAGGTGGTTATATTTATATCAAATGCTTCGTGTGGTTTACAAAGGTTAACGAGAACATTTGTCTTTTCACCATAGTAGAATTTTATAGGGGATAAGAAATTTCTGTGGACAGCAGAGCTTTGCCTTTTTTTATTGTATTTTCGTCCCTTTTGCCTTTGATTTCGAAGGTTGCGGTGTGTGAGCTATAACCGACAAGCTTTCTGCCAAACGTCGTCGTTCTCAAGGGAAGGAGAGTGGTATGCGATAAGTTGGAAAGATGGACTTCTTAGAAGTTTAAAACTTATACTTATTATGCATTTTTTATAAAACGGACATCGTTTGAAACGTTTGAAGGATAAGATAAAAAAAAATCAAGTTGACGTTACGGTTTGGAATCGGAGGGAACAGAGGAGGTATAAGGAAAAGGTATCATAAATTTAAACAAGCCATTTGGGTGAAATATGGACGTTGGGACAGGTCTTATGAGAAACGAAAAGTTGTTAGGTCCTTAAAAGCATTAAAGAAAGTCTCTAAAATAACATCTTATAAAGGAACTTCGTGCCTTTAGTGCCAGTATGTGGCTGATTAATTGGATTGAAGTTTTGACAGGAGACTATTTGGGGCTGCAGTGGAATGTATTGTGTCCACTAATTTTTATTTGAAATTTGGATTGGTTTTACGGAAGTGAAACAACTATTGGAGAGTTTACATAGCCTGCCCTTTTTTCGAACTCTTAGTCCCATCTACCACTGTCATAATCTTTCAACGTCAATACGGCTAAATATTGCGTTTTGAGTTTGAAATGCTTCTATAAACGATTCTCCAAAGAAAATTAGCTACAGCCGCGATAGCGACGTCTATGCCTTATCTGTAAGTGTAAATGCGATATACCTACATGACTCTAATTATGAGCTGTGGAAGCCTACCAACCCAACCATGTACAGAAGAGATCGTAAAGTCTTTATTGAAAACCCCTATATTATTAAACTGTATAATTGAACAATAGAAATGCATGGATTTCAATGGCATGCTCTACATTCATAAAAGTGAGATTCTTAGATTTTAAATGATAGATATGAATTTTTGCAGCACAATTAACTGATCGTGAGAGACAAATTGGTGAGCTAGGCCTGTTCTACGTTCGAGAAACACGATTCTTAAAAATTTTGTAAGAATTTAGAAGATTGCAGTTCCAGGGGTACGTGCTTCTTGTCGTTAATAACATTTTCAATATAATTATTTTCTGCAAAGAAAGAAAAATAAATTTGCAGTCTTTGATGTTTTTTTTTTGCAAATTGAAACGTAACTTTGCATTTTCAGTCGTAATTTGAAAAGTTGCAAAGTCAACATTCTCTATTTCAATATCTTCAGTGCTGTCATTTTCTTCATCATCGTTGTTATCATGCTCTATTGTTGTCTGTCTAATCACTTCTAGATTATGTAAAACACAACCAGATAATATAATTTTAACAGCAAGAGTTGCTTGCGGAGGTGTCTTAAACAAGGAACTAGTTAATAGTTACTAGAACTATTTTCAACAATTTGTCTAGTTCTTTACCTACCCGGCGAAATACTTGCACCTCTAGATTGTCCAGGTGTTATTAACCATTCGCTTGAAGAATAAGCTCTATAAATTCTAAGAAAACTAGGTTTGGAAATGGTTGGTAGCCTGAGTTAGAGTTTGCTGTCAGACGGAAATTTCTCAGCACCAGACGGGAATTTCTCAGCACCCTACATCATGTACATATTCTGGCCAAATTACGTTCACAGCGTAGAAGGAACGTTCACGTGCTTTCCATTACTGTTGACGAAGTTTTGCTTATTTTATCTGGGTTCATTGAAGTTTATTATCGTCCCGTTAATACATCCAGCTCCACAAGAAAAACCTCCTTGAGAAAAACCTTGTAGCTATTTCCGAAGAATTCTCTCGCCAGCAAATGGTTTTTGAAACAAATTCCATGATTATTGCATCTAAAACTCTGTAGGTAGTAGGTACTCTGCAGACCGTTGCTTTGTTTCCTCCGCGTGGGAATGCAACTCCGAGGTATTGTGCTCCATTTTCGACCCACCGTCGTCGCTTGAAAAGCAAACTAACATACATATGTACATGTGTATGTAAGTCAAAATTCTTGAATTCTCAGAAAAGCTAGTTAGGTATTTAAATTTTTTCTTACTTCAAAAACTCAATTCAATTATGAACTTCAATGGAAAAAAAACTTTTTTATTCTACAACTTTTCAGTTTTCACTGAAATTCATAACTAAATTGAGTTTTTTAAGAAAGAAAAAATTCAAATACCTAGCTTTTCTGAAAATTCAAGAATTTTGACTTATGTCAGTTTGCTTTTCAAACGACGACATAATCCTTCGACTGCTATATAGCAACTTATGTCCAATTTTTCATAAAACAAATTCCAATTTTTTTTTGTCGAGCGAAAACTTTGAACTCTTTGAAAACTAATTTCAAAATTAGTTCCTTACTTTACATCTCTTGCGTATCAATTACTATGCTCTTCGTCTTCAAAAAGTCGATTAATTTTTTTTCATTTTCATTTCTTATTCAAATTATAAACTGGAACTTTATGCGACAGAAATGACCAGTCGCAAATGAACTTTTTTTCTTGGGTTAGGTTAGGTTAGGTTTAAATGGCTGTCAGGAAAAACTGACACGTTTAGACTAATATTAGGTCCATTGTGATACCATAGAAATTATGCGAGGAAGTATCTCACCTAACAAAACCATTTGGAGCTTTTAATAAAGCGAAGGAGATGCAGGGGATATGTGTTCGCCAGATCGCTTGGATCATCAAGAAAATATTTTCCTAGATGCTGTTTTCTTTTAAAAGAGAGTGCAGGACATGAGCAGAGTAAGTGTGGGATTGTCTCCTCCTCCTTCTCATCTAAGCAACTTCTGCAGAAGTCATTTGAGGGAAAGCCGAGTCTTATGGCGTGTCTTCCCATCAGACAATGTTCGGTAATGACATTGATTACGGAGCTAACTTGCAATCTGGTAATGGATAACAAATGTTTTGTGCGTTTTGGATCTAGTCCTGGCCATATCCCTTTTGTTGCCACGCACGTGGTGATAATGTTCCACCTATGATTTGTTCTATCCATTGCCTCTTGCTCTAGCATAAGTTTACATGTAGCGATTGGTATACCAATATTCAACCTGCTGGTTGAGATCGGTAGAACGGTTCCTTCTCTGGGGAGTTCATCGGCTTTGCAGTTACCCACGATTTCTCTGTGCCCCGGCACCCAAATAAGGTGAATGTTGAACTGTTCAGCCATCTCCCTAAGAGATAGGCGACAGTTAAGGGCGCGGCGGTTACTGAGTTCGTAGAAACAGCGCCGAGTGATTTGAGGGCTGCTGGACTATCTGAAAAATCCGGATATTCGTTGAGGATATCACGTTTTCTCTTAGCTCTCATACAAGTGGCTGCACTCGCGGCCATTTGTTTGCTGAACGCTGAAGATATCTAGTGGTGTGAGGTTAAGAAGTGTATTTAGGGCAGCTGAGGGTGTTGATCTCAGTGCTCCGCTTATACACAAACCGGCTGTTCGTTGGACCTTGCTTAATTTGTCGCAGAAGGTCCTTTTATCAAGAGCGGTCCACCATACCACTATACTTCGTATGTGAGTATTGGTCTGATGACCGTGGTGTAGAGCCATTGGGTGATTTGGGGGGAAAAACCCCATTTATTACCAATGGCTTTTTTACAGGAAAATAAGGCAACGGTGGATTTCTTGATTCTTTCCTGAATATTGGCTTTCCAATTTAGCTTTTTGTCTAGGATTATACATAGATATTTGGCTTCATTTGAAAGTTCAAGTGGGATTCCATTAATTGATGGAGTAATTAGTTGAGGAATTTTGTATTTCCTGGTGAAGAGAACGAGTTCAGTTTTCTAAGGGTTGGCCCCTAGCTCACATTTTCCCACCCATTTTACTAGTATATTTAGAGCGGTCTGCATCAGATCCGTAAGGAAGTGAGATTATTGAAAAGCATTGCAGAATTTGAAATGCAAAGTGCAAAGTATTTTTGTTTGTTGAAACGAAACCAAAGCATTATTTTTTTTTTTGTAAATTGGCGATATTTTGCACTTTTCAGAAAGGTACATTTCACTTTGCAGATTTGCAGTTGGTAAAACAAAATTCTGGAAATTGTCGTTTGGCGAAACGAGATTTGCAAAGTTAAAGTGAAAACAGGTTATCTCAATACGGCCTGCTTCCAGCGGCTCAGAGAACTGCACCAACCGTCGCCGTCGCGTCGGCGTCGCCGTCGCATATATTTTTCTCAATCATCTTCAGTTAGTGCCTGAGGTTTTTTGTAAGATATATATTTTGTTGTTTGAGTCTTAAGCTGCCGAAATACTTCAAAAACACAAATTATTTTATGATCTGATTTCATTTGTTCGGCAACAGCAGACAATTTGCTGTCAGTAATGACAATGAAAACCCGAATTTCAAATTTGAGTAAGCTCGTCGTGTGTAGTAGAAACGTCGAATAATCGAACTTTGTATTGAGCTTGCTTGGTTTTGAAATCAATTGCTGATATTCTTTGCAGCCCGTCAGACCTGGAAGGGGGCGACTTCGTTTTAGGTTGCGAAATCAAGTATTAGAATCCTTAAACACTTCCAAAAGTGCTTCACTAGCTGATGGGAGCTTTAATGGGAGATTCATCCCTTATAGATCATTATATGGCTTTGTGCAAGCAATGTCATCCACATTAATCGAAACTTTCCCTGTTATGTGCTTTTGTAGTCCCGTCCTAGCTATCGTAGTCTCGCGCAGCTTACTTTTCGTTCGTAGTTGATTATTCTTTTCTCCAGAGATTGTATTTACATACGAGACCAAAGATCATTCGAAGTCCTTTTCTTTTGAAAAGACCGAGGTTCATGGTTTCGTGCCGTAAAGCAGGACTGGGATGATTCGTGTCTATAGCGGACTTTTGTTAGACAAAGTCTTATACTACCTCGTTGTTATGTATTTTCTCCAATTCATGGAAGTTCTCTGTCCTTATAGTTAATATTACAAAAAATAAAAGCAAATAGAATTAGGGTGGGGTGACCCTTGAAGCTTTAGATAAATAGCAAAATTCAAGTATTTAAGTGAAAACATTAGAAAAATTTTTAATAAGGAAAATTTCAAGAGATTAATTGATAAGATTAAATCAAAATGTCAGTGAGAAGAGATTCTAGATTTACATAATTTATATCAAAAAGCCATAACTTAACTTAGATTGTGGTAGATATTTGAATATTTAATTCATTATTACGCAGATTGTAATTTGCTAAGATTCGGAAATTTAAGTTACCAGAACGCATAAAGAATGTTTTTAACACTTTAAAGCAATACAGATGACGGACAGGAAGAATTTTTTGATCGCAAAACAGAGGGTACCTAAATAGGATGGCGTCGGCTTTTATTACATATGTTTCTTAAAATAGACTTTTGTAGGACAAGTAGAGGTTGAATTTTTGTCTGAGTTGCACCTCCCCAACAATCGATACCATATTGCAACTTGGAATGTAAAACTCCATAGTAGATTATTTTCCGGAAAAAAGGGGAGCATAAATTACGCAAGTAAAAGAAGTGTCTAACTACACAGCGGGAATATTTTCTCAAACTTTCTATGTGATTAGAAAAGCTCATCCTAGAATCTATACAAAGCCCCAAGTATTTAAACTCATCAACATTCTCAACTAAAAAGCAATTATTACTACAACTGATACTGCTAGAGAAAGATTCAGAACAACAACCTAAAAGACAATTGCATTTAATCAGTTTAAAACGTTGACATTCCGGTGCGTGGTGGTAAACCTCAGATTTTAAAGGTTTTTGGTAACCCAGATTAAAAAAAGTAATTTTTGTTTTAGAGCTAATCATTAAATTGTGCTCAGCGAACCAGATTCGTAATAAATTGAGATCCCAATTTAAATCGCAAATAAGGTCCAACGGATTATTTGATCCATAAGAATAACCAACGTCATCAGCAAATGCTATAATTTCACCTTTAAAATTTAAAGAAAACAGAGAGTTAATATATATGAGAAACAGAATAGGTCCCAATACTGAACCTTGCGGTACACCCAAATTTACTAATTTTATTTCGCTTCTTGTTTCTTCAATTTTAACTCGTTGGGACGAAATCCTGCATTTTGTAACTTGACCAACAAAATATTGTGGTCAACCATATCGAAGGCCTTCGTAATTTCAATGAATAGACCAGCGGTATGCTTTTTTCTTTCCAGATTAGATAATATTCGTGAGCAAAAGATCAACAAAGCATCTTCAGTTGATTTTCCCCCTAGAAACCCGAATTGCGAGAAACTAAAAAAACTGGTTGTATTCAAGAAACTAATAACTATTTTTTTAATTGCTTTTTCAAAAACTTTGGAAGAAGGGATATGGGCCTGTAGTTACTAATATCACTAACTGCTCCTTTTTTGTGCAATGGAATGATGTCTGCACATTTAAGACATTCAGGAAAAGAACCAGTTCTAACGCTCAGATTAAAAATATGTGACAAGACATCAACCAAATAGCATCCTACTTTTTTAATCGTTATGTAAGAGATTCCATCGAATCCACAAGCATTAGAGCTCTTTAAGGAACCGATGGGTTTAAGCAACTCAAGTGCAGTAATTGGTTCAAACACAAAACTGTTACATTGTGCATTTGTGCCACAGCTATATCGAGGAAAACATTGCGAACAGTTGGACTGAGAAGAGAAAGGTAGTAAATTATTTGATACAGAAGTAAAATATCTGTTAAACTATTCAGCGACAACCTGTTTATCGGAAATGATATTATCCCCTATTCGAATAGCACATGGGTTTTGAGATGAACAGGTTTAATTTAGAACCGTGTTAACTACTTGCCATTCACTTTTCAAATTACCTCTAGCCAAATTGAACTGATCCCAAAAATAATTATCGCGACAAATTGGTACTTATCTTTTAAGTTGTGAACAACGGGACATATTCTAGTTTTAAGAGATTTATTGTTAAGTTGGACGTGGTCTTCAGTGATAGAAACATCGAGTGTTAAAAGCCCATGGTTCAATGAAGAAAAAGAATGCAGGCAGGCAAATCCAGCCAAACAAAAAGAACAACAAATGTTGACTAAAATTCGAAAACCGAGTACCTACCTATAGGTTTTTCTCGCCCATAATCTTTTGGGACATCATTTTTGAGGTCTTAAGGGACTACCTATTTGGAATTAAAAAAATCAATTTTTCGAAAATTCTAATATCTTAATATCCTAAGCTTAACAGCCTAAAAAAAACCAAAGGGTTCATGACAAAATTTGCTTCATGCTTAATCCGGAACTTTTTTTTTTTTTTTTGGTAAACCGCTTTGTTGAAAAACAGTATAACAAAAAGTAAACCTGTAAGCTTTATTGATCTTGTAGTGATTAAAAATGATAGAGTCTGAATGGATTTGTGTTCGAACTTCGATTAAGCCCATTTTATAAATATAATGCACATGAACAACCAACGTCCGTCGGAGTAAAAATCCACATGCGAAATTCCAGTATTTTATGGTTGAGCCATTCGTTTGCCATATCCGTTGGAGCAAGTGAAACCATTTCCTACTTTTCGACTAAATGATGAAAATTGGAATGTCATTCCCATTATCCATTCCATTCCATAACCGTGAACAAAAACCAAGATATTTTATTTTCCCCAATTTTTTTTCTCTCATCATCATCAACCGAAAACCACTGCGAATGATGGAGGAGATGCTTTATCGATATGGGAATGTTGATTTCCTGTGCAATGCGTTCGTTGGTTGTGGTTATTGATTGTGTTCCACGCTCTTGAACAAATTTTCTTTTATTTCTCGTTTTAGCCTCTACCATACTAAGAAATCTATGATGGTGCAAAAATGTGTATCTGTATGTTGACAGCACAGACAAAACCTTCCATTTTTGGTAGACATGGTTGCAGTTGCAGATTATAAAAAAACTGAAAGTGTTTGCAAACATTTTGGGCTTACAAATTTTTCCTTGGGTTGTTTTTTTCACCTATTCTTTTCCATTTAAGTGGAAATCCCCTGTTATTGTTTGTGAAGAGCAAGCACTTCACAAATTGCAGCAGGACAATGAATGTCCTCGTTTTCGTTATAAATTGACAAGTGACATATTGGAAATTTGTTTTCGACGCAAATCGACTAGAACTAAAGTGGATCTGATTTTAATTACAATCTTTTATTGACGTAGTAAACGATTTTGTTGTGATTGAGACAGAGTAGGCGCTGTTAAATGAAGTGCCGCTTCGTGTGCATAAGGACCGAGGGAATGTAAATTTTAATGAACAAAAAATGGAAATGTAAAAATAAAAAACTGATTGGAGGAGCATATTCAAGTGAAAAGCAATAAAGCAATAAAGGAAAATGATTTTAATAGGTATTTGTAATTCTATCGAACGAGGCGTTACACATTTCAGAAATTTTGTAATTAAATTTCTTATGTGCTTACCATTTACCTTCGGTTCTGCGAGAGTCGTCGTTCCATGCGAGAACATTTTTAATGAATTGTTATTATGTTTTGTTATTTTTTTGGAGAGAAAGATTATTATGCATTTTTTTTCAGAAACTCTTTCTAAATTGTTTTTTAAGTCGTAAATGGTTAGCATGTCCACCTGCTAACCCAGAGGTTCGAGGTTCGAATCCCAGCAGAGGCAAAATGCAAAAATGTTTTTCCACGGGTATCACCTTTCGCGAGGAATTGGCGATTTATCGATACACGATAAAACCATAAGAGCTCCAATATAGCTTAGGCTATCTAAATAATACACCAGAAGTTTTGAAATGGGATCTGCATTAGCTTAGAAGATATGTAAATTAATGTATGCACATGTAGCAGTCAGTATAATGTTAGACATTTGTTTATGTCGTCGGCCGGTTAGCGCGAATTGAGTTAGTGTTTTATTGTTAATTTTTGTTTGTTAGTTAAGTTAGGTAGTGTGGTTGAAAGTAATTGATTCTGCTCATAGCTAAGAGATGGCACTACTAGTTGCGTTTTCGTGATCCTTAGGAGATGGAAATTACCCCTACCTAACTAAACTAACAAACAAAAATTAACACTAAAATACTAACTCAATTCGCGCTAACCGGCCGACATAAACAAATATCTAACATTATACTGACTGCCTTATGTGCATACATTAATTAACATATCTTCTAAACTAATGCAGATCCCATTTCAAAACTTCTGGTGTATTATTTAGATAGTCTAAGCTATATTTAAAAAAAAAAAAAAATTAAAAAAAAAATGGTCGAAATTTCCCAAATTTGGGTTTGAAATGTTTATTTCCGGTTTAGGAGACTAAAAAAAAGTTTTTTTTCGAATTTGATTTTTTTTTTTGAAAAGATCAGGAAATTTTCTATTTAAATCGCGTTATTTGAAAATTTATTGCTATTATTTTCAATACGAAAAAATTCTTCAAAAAAATCTTAATTTCGATTTAGACGATTCTTTAAGAGCCCATAACTAGAAAAGTTCACATAATATGAAAAAAAAAAAAAATTTGTGTTCGTATTTATATCTACTAGAAGTATAACTGGACCTAATATGAACAAATTTCAGAACCTCACTTTTTTTCCCTGTCCGCTTGACGTGAAATGCCCCAAACGTCAAATTCGTGATCAGCACGTTAAAGCAAATTTCTAACAATGGAACCAGAGATTTTCATCTCAAACTCCGATTTGACTGAACTCCTATGAACTATTAAATTAAAAAAAAAAAAACACAACTAACTTCTGGCACCAGTTTCCCATCTTCTTCATTCCTAATGCCAACTATGCAACAAAAGAAAAGAATTATTATAGAACTTTGTATACATTTGCGGTACCCTCGGCATGATGTTAACCTTGTTTGCCTGTTAACCGGGAGGTTATTCGTGGTTCGAATCCCAACAGAAGCAACAACACGGGTATTACCTTTCGCGAAAAATTGGCAAGTCATCTGATAATAAATTCGTTCCCATGAAAAGCGCTTTCTCGATTTGCCGTTCAGAATCGGTAGAAAATTGTAGGTCCCCTCCATTCCCTCGCAAATGCGATGATTGTTAAAATGCACTAGGCTCCGGGGGCTTCTCGCTCTGTTGAGCCACCCCGTTCATTTGTTAACTTGAAATAATAGGTGCGTTTTTGTCGCAATTCAGCAATCCTCTAATTAGCTGAGGAATGCACTTCATCACTGAACACAAAAACAAATTAATACTGAGCAAAAGCGCCCTTTTGTTGAAAGAAGAAGAAACTGTCGGAAAATTTAATTAATATATTGGATTACATTTGTCGACCGCCCACACTTAAAATATCGTGTCATGTGATCACGAAAAAAACCTAACCTTAAAAATCTGCGATCAAAATTTTTGGTTTCTTTTTTTTAGCCACTCATGGAAGCCCTGAAATTATACCTTTGATGTTGTTTATAATGCCCAACATTCTTTCAACTGAATGATGTCTTTCTACGTTTATAAAAGTATTTAATTTCCTACAACAACAATTTTATATAACCACAAGTGCTTAAACTCCGTTTACTCTTGTTTACAGCACTTAAAACCGCAAAACCAAAAAATGTAAGCACATCGATCAAAAATCCTGTGTCATAGGTGTGTGCCAACCAATGTGTCCTCTTGTTACGGTTTATATCAAAAGGCAATAATCAAAGTGTCATTTTGCTGTGTCTTTTGTTGACTGTTTTGCATATAAATTAAACGAGAATATGCCATGTTCAGGCAGCCATGTAAGGGGTAAGTCTGTATGGCAGATGGATAAGGTTTCTGAACGTTGATACAAAATGAGTGCCAGTAGACAAACGAACAGGTATCTTCTACAAAAGTTATTTTAATGTTTTCATAGTAGAGGATGTGTAGTGCTTAAGGTGTACAGGTGATATAAGTACAGCAAGGTTTAATTTGTTTGGATGAAATTCTTTGTGTGTAAGTGTATGGTTCGAAGAAGGATTTGAAAGACTTTTTCTCAAATATCAGAAAGAGAAAAAGAGATGCGAATTTGTTTTCGTAGTGATGGAAGCACAAATTTTTTTTCTGATGCTCGAAGCGTAACGGAACGGATGGTTCGTGGTTTGAAACAGAAAACTAAAAATGATTTTTACGGGTATCAACTTTGGCGAAGAATTGGCAAGTCCTCCGAAGCAATCTGATTGCCATGAAGGGCACTTTCTTGATAAGCCGTTCGGCGTTCGGAACCTGCCGAAAACTGTAGGCTTCCTTCATTTCCACACAAGGCATGGTTGTAAAAATTGCGCTTCTCCAAGCCTACTTGGTCTGATGTACTTTACTTTTTATGAAGGTGAACAATTCTGTTTCGATTTTTTTGGAAAGTTTTTTAGGAAAAGTCTATTTGAAATGCTCATCTGGCTTTTTGAAGTTTTTAAAAAATAGGTACTTTTAAAAATTTGGCTATAAGTGTTCATAGGTTAATGTTAATCCAAAAGGCCTTAGGCAATCAGTCTATAAGCATTCATTTATAAAACGCTATAACTGCCTTTTGAGGCCCAAGATTTCTCCAAGATTCTCGATCCAAGACTTCTTTCAAGAGGACAACAGTGTACTGCAAGGTAAAGTTGGTAGAACTTCCTTACATTCGTTGATATGAACTATCGAATACTCCCTTCACCACAAAGAACATATTCCAGTTGCATTCGTCGATATCGAAAGAACTTTTATCAAAATCAGTTGCTCTAACAA
This sequence comes from Melanostoma mellinum, assembly GCA_914767635.1. Classification (NCBI taxonomy): domain Eukaryota; kingdom Metazoa; phylum Arthropoda; class Insecta; order Diptera; family Syrphidae; genus Melanostoma; species Melanostoma mellinum. The sequence goes on along the minus strand of OU612058.1, from coordinate 70,816,299 downwards.
CGGCACTGAAGAACCTTATAGTCTGTGGCGGAGGTGATTAATCTCATGCTAAATAGCGGGATAACCAACTCATTCTTATGGATCTTATCTCTACTAAAATAACTATCACCAGAGACAAACCGTAAGGTAGACATCTTTCCAACAAGGTTGTCAGCGAACTTCTAATGAACCTGGAAGCTGAGGGATTCAAAGCCAAGAGAACATGCTACAATTCTCACTAAAGTGGACAAAAAATTTGATCTGGATGCCGATCTCACAAAACCGAAGAGGACCTTCAAAGCAAAATAAACAAATAAAATTCAAAACATTTTCTCAAACGAGGTGAAAAAATTGGGACTAGTCCTGAAGGAAAAGTTTAATTGGAAATCAAAGTCAGAAATCAAAGTCAGAATAGTCACAGTGGGTCTCTTCTTCTGCAACACAACGGAACAACAACAACAAAATGTGAACATATCCTCAGATCATCCTACGGGGTGTCAGTCTGTCCACCATGCCTTGGAGGTCATTTTCCAAGGCATCGTAACCAAACATACAAGTTCAACGATCACCAAGTAAATATGTCAGCAGAGCTTTTCGTTTAACACCTTTGACTGGCTTGAACATACTCTTTAATCCCATACCCCTCGATATCTACGGCAAGTGCTAGTAGCTGCGAGCACAGCAATTCGTCTCATTTTTCAATGAACCAGCAACTTAACCGTTGTTTTTTTAATCTGAATTTATTCGGATCAAAACCAAATCACTTTGACTTCAACAATCTACAACTGGTTATCGATATGAACTTCCAAGTCTTCATCCAAGTTCTGGCGATCAAAGAGTTTCTATCGTAGTTCAGAGCAAGCATTACATCCAAGTCAATTATCCTCATATAATCTCGGACAGCCAAGAAGCCCTTCTTTCAAACTGTCAATACTAAAAAGATTTTAAAAAATCGAGTACGTTAACTGTAATCTCATGGTCATATGTAGAAAATAAAAACATTACAAAAGTCAACTTAAATTTATACTAAAAAAAATAAAAAAAGCCTCTTATGGCTTGATACTATTCTTAACAGACAATCACAAGTACATTTGACACAATCGAGCATTTTATACCTTTTTTTAATAAGTTCACCACGACTTTGAATTTTAATCTTATAAACACATTTTACTACCGAAAAATCATAGCCTTTGTCGGCATTTTTGCTCCGGTTGGCTTAAAATTATTTTTAAGAATCCAAATCACGACATGTCATTCTGTTAATCAGAACGAATCGAATTTGATTTGAGAACTCGAACAAAATAATCAAGGTCTCATCTAAAGTGGAGCTAAGAACGTTCTCAATGTGACCTTTGTTATTGGATTTTTGTAAGAGTTCAGATATTTGGGTTTTGGTTTGATTGATCAGAAAAAAAGAAAATTTTTTCACCCGTCACAGTGGCGTTCCTCCAAACAAGTAGCATGAGAGTGTTTGTTTTTTTTTTTTTTTGAAAGCCTTTTTCATCACCAAATATCTGGGTGAGTTTTATACCGACATTGAACGAGAAGCGTGAGGTTTTCAAAGTCGTCCTGCATAGATGTACCAGTTATGCAGGGATGCCAAAACTAGGCATGGCTCTGTGTAGCTCGTCTCTGGAAATAATGACGAGAGCCAGATTGAAATCGATAAATAGGTGGTGTACGTCGATGTTATGTACCGCTTTTTTTTTAAATCTGCTGTAATGTGAAATTTGGTTGATTCAGGACTTTTTTGGCTTAAGTGGCGTTGATTGGGACCTATTAAATTGTTGACGTGTTTTGAGATCCTTAAGAGCAACTGCGATTCTATCACTATGTATCCCAGCTAATCTTTACTGACTTGAGTTCGAGGTCTGCTGCCTTGGCATGGTTCATGGTCTTTTTACCTTTTTGGCAGAATTTTAGATTTCATTCCTCTCATGGCTTCTCTCAACTTCTTTAAAGAGCGTCTCACAACTTTTTTTCTTTTTGAAAACTCTTTCCTGTTTGCAGATCCTCTTGTTCTCTTCTGCATAATCATTTCCCGCAGGGTTAGAACCTCAGTAGTAGAATTTCGGAGCAGATTTGTAAAAAAAGTGGAGTAAATTGAAAATTTCCGGAGTAGATTTGAAAACGAAAGAAAAACTCAGATTTTCAATAACTGTATTTAACAAAAGTTTATTTGAACTAAAGTATGTAAATAATTGTTTACAAAGCTTGTTAAATGGGAAATCGAGTTTACTATTTTGAATATACTGTGCCAATAAGTTAAAAGAGCTAAAGTCAATTTTTATAAATTTTCAGTACGATCAAATGAAGTTTTGTGAACTAGTTTCGAAAGACGTTTTTAGTGATTGCCTTAAAACTGTAGGTACTAGACTTACGATTTTTTTTTTTCAGGACATATGCTCAAATTAAATATTTTTTCGTTGTTAAAAACAACCACACATCTACTAATAAAAAAAGGTTTTTTGAACTTAACTTTAGGCTTATGTCGACATAGGTTATCAAATGATCCGATTTACTTACGTTCAAAACAACCTATGTCTACATAAGCTATAATTTCTTCTGATTTCTAAATGTAATAAGCGCTTATATCATGGCTTGATCCGTTTAAAAAAAAAATATATATTTTCTTATTGTTTTGATCAATTTGTGCTCAAGACAAGCATTTTTTGTCTATTTAAACATAAGTTGCTTTGATTGTTTTTAATTTAGCGTCTATTTTTTGTCGTATAGTAACGGAGCCCAGATTAATTGAAAGGTAAACAAAAAGGAAAATATGTGATATTGAAAACACGATTTTCACTTACGTCGACTTTAGCTCCTTTAACTTATTAACATAGTTATACATTGCCAATGAGAACGAAATGATCGAGAAACGAAGAAAAAAATAAATGGGATCATTTAGAACAGTATAAAACTATAGATACAGTACAGCTTCAGATTCAGGGTTGGTTGCAAAATTGAATAACACAGGATTGTAGTTTACTTTCATGAGACTCGGCTGAAAGATTTTAAAATTTTTCAGAGTGAAAAAAGGAGTAGATCTCAAAAAATCGGAGTGGTGGAGTAAATTAATTTTTTTTCTCAAAACTGGAGTAGATTTACTCCGATTGGAGCAAGGTTCTAACCCTGATTTCCCGTGCTTTCTGTTTGTCTGCATTTGTCTGCCTTCGCATTTGATTGAATAATGGTTTTTGTTAAGAACACCGAGTGAGATCCAGAACCTTAAAGGCTGCGGATCTGATGGCTGACAAGGGTTTTCAATGTTAATGCTAATGACATGGGATTCAAGGATAGGAGGTACATTTGATTGGAAAAAGGCCTGGCTATCACTTGCAATTGTGGGTTTACGACGTCATTCGTATCGATCAACATTCTCTCTTGAATAGATCAAATTTGATTTCCTTTTTAGTAAAATTGCCTTACTTTCAAAATACGACTATATTAAAGATCGTTGTCAGCAGGTGTGCACTGATTCCAGTATTTCAACATTAGTGTATTAGGTTCTGAAGGCCTCCTAATCAAATAAAATACTTTGTGATGAAAATAAAGACTGCCAGGAAGATTTGTATGGCCTCAACTTCATTAGGAATAAAATAAAAATAAATTTGAAAAAAAAAAATGTCGCTTAAGCTGAGCCTGTTGGCATCATATGCGTCTACACCACCCCTTTTCACATTAAATTCACCATTCGATATACCGGGAAAAAAGATTCAAGCATAAATTTAACACCACCATCAACAGTAATTATGCTGCGAACAGCACAGTGCGCAGATATGGAGCTATATTTGATTACATAAAACTTGGATATGAAATCAATGAACGATTCATGCATCTGTCGATTATAGAATCTGAATTTGTATAAAGTGCGTATATGCTATTACATTACATTACATTTCAATTTGTGATGCTCTTGTAATTCGCTTATTCAGCGAAACGTTTAACCGTAATGCAGTGTAAAACTTGTGGGTTGTGGGACCTTGAAGGTAAACAGCTTTACAAGTCCAATTCTTGTTTCCAAGAGTTTTAATTAAACCCTCAAGTAGAAGGAAACCAAATCTCATATATATGGAAGACCATTCCGAAGTCATAAGTCCATGTTTCTTCTCTGTATTTGTTGTTAAGTAGCCTTCAAAGCCTCGCATTCCACTATTCAACCGCTCATTCACTGGCGAAATCGAGAAATGCAAAATCCATTACTGAAATCTGCTAAGTACATCTTGCAGTGATGTACATCCTCATGGGGTTCAATTTATCTACAAATATGTATGTACATATACCCAGTGCATCTCGAAAACAAATTAAATTTGAAACAGGAAAAAAAACACATATCTGAAGTAATCTGTAGTCTGATTCACTTAATTATTAAAAAAGAAATCAAAATGGAACGACCTATCCTCTTTTGTTTCTGTTATCTGCGAAACTCCAAGGAGCAAATAAAAAAAAGAAGAAGAAAAAACGAATCATGCCAACCAACATAAAAACTTAACTAAATGAAAAGGATGCCAAGATGCCAACGCAATCGAATAACTTTATTAACTTTTGAGTTTCTTGAGTAATTTATCCACGAAGTTTCATGATATACATCAGCTGCAAACTGCAACAGATGAGCTTCGTTTTCGTCCGTAAGATAAATGTTGGGAGCGCAATTCTTCTAATAATGACGACGCTCGTTTCTGAAGATAATTTGAGAAAGACACCCTTCACATTGTCGAGTGATTCTGGTTCAAGATAAAGTTTTTTGTTTGCTCTCAAGTGTAGTTTCTTCTAACTGACATCAAAGTATGTACTTGTGTGCCTCACTGGTGTAAAATGAAAACAATCAAGAAACAACAACAGCATTAAATTTTGCAAAAGTTATTCAGATGTTTAGACTTGAGAGACTTTAAAATTCTGTTCTGGGAAATATCTGGTGATTGGCTTCTAACGAAATGAAGCAGTAGTAAAATATAAACTTTTCGAGCACAAAGCAATACAAGGCATGAGGTTAAAACACTTGAACTAGTGTTTTCGGAACACATTTCCGTAAGAAGGGCATACCTATATCTACTTTATTTATATAGCAAACAAAACTTAATTGAAATTGTGTTTTAGGATTCTTCTTGTTTGATAGATGATATTTATTTATCCTTTACTCTGTTGTTTTTAGTGTTCCAAAACTATTTCCTGTCCTTCGAAGCGTACTCCACGGGTGGACCACTAGTTTGAAGGAAGCAGATAAGTTGAAGAACTGTGATCCCTTCAAGAAAACGATTAATTGATTACTTATTTTAGCAGTTCGTATACCAAATAAGTTTTATTAATACATATACATTTGCGGTCATGCAATTAAGTCATTTTTATAAATAACATCTCCATATCCATATATTAAATACAAATTACAACAGAAACAAAATTTATTCAAATTCTAAATATAATATCACAATATGTAATTAAAAAAAAACGAAAAAAATTAAATTCCATTATAACAATAGTCATTTCTTTAACAAAAAATCAATAATATATAAAATAAGTGTGGCCATTTAATTAAGTCACCTGAAAAAAAAGTAAAAAAAAATGAAAAAGAGTTTTTTTAACCGCATCATTAATATATCGTAGGATAGCCTCTCTGTTTTGATACGGCGGATATTCTCCTTGGCATAAAGTCTACCGAACCTTTGCATTGCTCAACGCTCATATTTTTCCACTCTTCCTGCAAAATACTCCAGAGAGTAGTCGTGCTGGTTGGTTTTTTTGCAGCAACTTTTTGTTGAGAATGTCCCCGAATTCTCTATGGGGCTTAAGTTCGGTGACTGCGCTGGCCACCCCAAAGCAATCACTTTACGCTCTTCAAGGAAAGATTTCACAACTCTTTACTTGTGTTTGGGGTCTTTGTCGTGCTGGAAGATCCATCCTTGGGGTAATTGGTTCTGGTAGGCGCCGAAAAGGTTTGTGTCCAGTATATCCCGGTATCGGTAGTCAACACCTGTCATTTTACCGTTTATTTGACATAGCGCAGCGGACCGACACACCATGGCCTGTGAAACACGCCCAAACCATTATAGAATCGCCGCCATGCTTTAAGGCCTTTTTAGTGTATTTTGGGTTCAGCTCAGCATTTCTGGGACGTCTAACAAACCGGTTTGCCATCATTTGTTGCATTCATGTATAAAAAAAATAAAAACACTAAATCGAAAGCACTCAATCAATGGAGCTGATTTTTTAAGAAAATTTACCTTTACCGAGCTCGATAATATTTTGTATAGACGTCGCTGTTCGATTTTTTAGTGGATCCTGGCTAGACAAAGTGCCTCAAGGTTAAAACTGTTTATAGTGATGATTTGTTCAAGACACTAACTTGATCCTGTCCTTATTCATCGTTAAACCCATCTTCTGCGTTCTGCTGACCTGACGTTGCGTTCCAACAATGTCAATGTCGTCGGCGTATCAATGTAATTAGATGGACTTTTGAATAATCGTGCCTCTGGTGTTGACGGGTGACTGTGAGTTTTGCACAGTTTTTAAAAAAATAATACTGATAATATTGTTATTACCCCGACACATGAATGCAAAAACCAACTATGTACATAACTTGATTTTCGTAGTTTTGAGAAAACTGCAAAAATTTTTTTTTTTAGATTTAGAATATTTTATTCATTTCTAGCTTAAAACTAAATTAACAATTGAGTTTGCTAAGTTGAAAATGGAATAATAGTGTCAATTCTTAACTTTAACAGTTAGTGATGAATGACACATCAGTAAATTATTATTTATTATTTATTTATTACTATTTACCTTTCGGTCAGACTTCCTTTTTTACTATATTGATAAAACAAAATTATATTTTTTTCTGCGGTTCTGGCTTTATTCAAGTGTTGAAGTCCCTTAACTTTTTTATAAAGTTGATTTTGAGAAAAAAAGATTTTTATAAAAAAGCGAACAGTTAGCCACTTCTTGCACTTACTATTTTCAACGTTTACAATTTCAAAAATTCATTGATCTACTTTCCTTTATTATTTTGGTTATAAATAGTAGAAGACAGTTCAATTTCGATGTTCATTTAAAGTATTTTGAACCAGAACCTAAATTAAAAAAAATTGTTTTGACTTATACGAATTCAAAACTTACAGAACTATCCTCATTTCCATATTTATTGCTTTTATTCGTCTTCTTCGGCTTTACCATTCGGTAAATTGTTATAAAAATCAAAATAGTCTAGACTCATTGCTGGAGTCTTCATTAAAAAAAGAGACATTAAGTCTTTGTATTTAGCACTTGTAATAGGATGGCCTTCGGGGTAAAAAGTGTGGAGCTTTATATTCGCATTCAATTGACTTCTTGATGCCCTTTCCGAACAATCAACAGTTCTGAAAGTTTCAGTACCGAACAACTCCCATTCAAATCTATATGGGCATTCTTTTTTAAACTTAAACCAACACATTTTCTGCATGAGCACAATTTTTTTGGATGTGTCGGTTTTTTCTTATAGTGCATATTCAAACAAAACAAAACTTTTCCAATCAATTATATTTTCAGGGCATATATTGTGGACGATATAGGGCTTATGTCCGTTTTTTCTTGACCCGCGAGCTATGGTTTTCCAGTCTCAGCTCAAAAAGCCTTTCCAACACGCTTTGATTCTGTCCCAATCGCTGAGTGCAGTGAATCACATTCCATTTCACTGTGCCCCGACACCACAAACTTTAAGTCTGTAGTTCTTAAATTGTTGATTGCTTGCACTGGGTACATACAAATTTTGCCCACCACATCGACCGCTAAAGCACCTTGCTTCCTCAACTTATTCTGGAAGACTTTTGAAATACTGAAAGAGGAAACTTGCACCTAGCAGCTTCCACTACCACCTTGTCCTTCATGCCAGATAAAGCTGTCTCCTTGCTTTGACGTCACTTCATATATTGTAAAATTGTAGGTTGCTAATCTACGCTTAAAAAAATGAGTTGTTTTTTGGGTCACAAGGACAAAGCAGAACCTGCTGCAAATCGAAAGTTGCAGCTGACAATCTTGTTCACACTTTTTGCTGCTTCCTCTTGTATTTTTTCTTATCCTTTCGCGCTTCCTCTTTTTTTCTTCTATGGGCCTCATGCTCATCAATATCTATTTCAGACTTATTGGAGTTGCTCTCAAATGCAACACACAATCTAGAATGACGTTTTTTTGGACTGTGAAATACTAGGTTGAAGTTGTCCTTGAAAATCTTTCTATACATTGAGAGGTTTGCGGGTGGTACGTTTTCTACTTCACAATGTTGCTGGTACATCCTGTACATTGTAGCAAGATTTAAAGAACAGTCCAAATGCTTTCAAGCAGTCTCTTCTCCCTTCTCGGAAGCAATGAGACGGAACGCAAGGAAAGCTCTTGATATGCTCCTTAATTCCTTCGTTTAATACCGGATCGAGAAAAGCATTTCTTCCTTTTCCTCTTCAATCGGAGGGTGCTAAATTTTCGTTTGACCTATTTTGCATAGCGTATTCAATCAACCCTTTTTAATGCCTACTGTATTTAGAAACATTGTTTACAAGCCTTGGCTTTGTTTTTATTTAAAGGAAGAAAGTACTTCACTAAAAATTGTCTTTTGGAAGTGTTCACAGTGATTGTTGTTTTCTTTGTTAGTTGTTCAGTGTTTGAGTTGATAAAATCCTTTTGACGAGAGTAATAACCCAACGCTTAGTAGGCTTTGGAAATAGAATTCCGATATTCAGCCCTATCTCAGATTCCATCGTAGAAAATTTCCATACGGAAAGCTAAGTTACGAACTACGAAAATTTGTGATCACAAAATCGGAATGGAATCGAAGAAAGCATTTCCAGTTGCAACACTAAATACCGCCATGCTAGTTTTCAGATGTTTTACGCTAAATGTGCAAGATCATTCACATTGCAAACACTACTTCTTTCGTATATTAAGACGACAAATTTACATTCCACTCGGATTTGATGATACCAAATCTACGGATTTCGAAATTCGTTCCACTCCGAGTGGATTGTGTGATAGTTACATTGCGAAACTTAGACTTTTTTTGTTCGGAAACTGCTGACGAGCACTTGAACTTGCAACTAACATTGCAAGCCGGCTTTATGGAAGCAGCAGGTATAGTCCTACCGTTAGTAGAAACGTAATCTTTTCCTTCGAGTCTGCTTTGTTTACGTGTTACTTGAGGGAACGCCTGCGTGGCTGTTAACACGTTATAATCGTCCATGTCAGAAGATTAACTACTGTCCCTAGAATTTGGGCGATATTCAGATTCATCTGGTTAAAAATCATCCTCATCTATATTAAGCTCAACCTCTTGTTCAGTTACATATTGAACTACCAAACCATCACCAGCAACATCCGAATGTACCATATTTATTTCAAGGACGCTGTCCTGGTCATCTCTTTCATAAAGCGCGTTTGAAGTATTCGGCTCTGTAAAACAGGGCTATATTCTTAGTGCAACTCCAATATAATTCACTTGTACTTACAACCTTTATCTTGATTCTTTTGTAATGCTAGTTTAACAAGTTTCTTTCCCCTTGAGATCTTTTCAATCAACTTAACACTTACAAATTGAAAAATAAAATTCTCACAACAGCGAACACTTGATTTAGGCATTTATGTTGGAGTTCAATTATATGAGCTATCTGCTTATTGCAAACCAGATCGACGCATAAAATCATGCAAAAAACATCTGAAGATATCTACTTTTGCACTGAATTTTTATTATCTGTTCTATAGTAGTCTGTTTTTTTCATAGCTTAATAGATGGCAATGGCAGCAGGCCGGAAAACGAAATAGCTAATAAATAATAATAATAATAATTTAATACTAATTGTAACTTAAAACACTACCTGTATTATTATAAAAATTTATTCTTATTGTACAGCGTTTTCTATTGAAATAATTACTAAAAAAAAAAAAAATACTAAGTACTAAAAAATCGATTCAACGAAGCAGAAAACCCAAATATCTCAAAAGTGAAAAAATTCGAGTCAGCTGGTTTTTGTATCCATCAAACAAATTAGGCAAAAGCCGCTTGATTGAGATCTCACACGGACAAATTTCCTTGACAAACACGATGCTTGACAAAAACAAATTTGATAATCTGAACGCCCCGAATTGTGGTTGATTTGTCGGAATTGCGGTCGACCAGGTAAATTTGCGTGTATTATTCATGATTCTTTATATTAAAACATAAGTACAAGGCAAAAGCAACAGATATATTATAATAGTTAGAAGACAAGAACCACAGGTCTGCAAGCTTGCGAAGCTCGAGGGTTTCGAACTGATTACCATAGAAGACATCATTATCGTTTCAAAAATGATTGTATGCTTTAAGCATAGTACAGAATACAGATAAAGAGGCATAGAGGGTGATGTAAGGACACAATCTTCGCCTGTAGTGTCGAGGCGTCATAAAGAAGATCACGTTGTCGATAACAAGCTCCATGATCTCATACTGAAAAGTCACTTTCAACGCAACCAGTGCTAACATAAAAAAACTGTAGACATCATTGCGAAAACCGAAAATTGTTACCAATGCAAGACAATGTCCTTTATAAAGACAAAGGATAAAAATAGAGAATGAGGGTCTCAATGCAAAGTCGAGAAAGAATAAATTGACTTCTTAACTTTTACTTTTACTCATACCACACTCGAAACCGAGTTTCATTGGGTAAGAATTGTTGCCTACGTCTTTCTCCTCAGTCATTAACTCGTAGTATTTGAAGAACCTCGCTTTCAATTGCTTTATAATACACTTAACAAAAAGTATATTTCAAGCTCTAAGAGTCTTTCCATCTCCATCCACAACAAACAATCAAAACTTATGACAACCTTAAATTTTCTTTTCAAACCGTTTGCAATGAGTCACTCCCAAGAGCAATTGGAACAAGTAGCTAGTTTAGCTTCACTTCCAACTACAAGCAAACACTACCACTAGCACTTTGTCTATAGATTCAACTAATTAACGTATTTAAACTCGTTAAACATAAATAAATGCGCTGTCAAAATTCTGTTTTCATATATGACAGATACTCCCATGGAACATGTGAAACCAGTAGCATGTTGGTAGCATCAATTTGCTGTTGTCATGTGCGAACTCCCCTACTCATAAGACAGGTACGTCTATCTGAATATTGCGTCTAGATGAAAGTTGACAAACTGCAATTAGCACCTTTTGTATCTGGGAGTATTCACAACATTTACCTTAATAAAAAAAGTAAAACTTTGCAATTGGTAGGTATTAGCTGCGCAAAGCAAAGCAAACCCAAGTATCACATCCAAACATCGTGTCAGGTCAGGCAAAATATCAGAAACGCTTCCGATTGTTAAAAAATTCCCACACACCTTAGTAGTTCCCTGTTTGGTTGCTCTCTAAACCACGTTTTAGGTGCAAACAATGTTAAATGCTCATGCATCATTGATTGCTACTGTCTCCCATGGGGTTCCGAAAGCGATAACTTTGTTTATCCAGCTTTTGTTGAGTGAAGCTAAATATATAAGTTAAGTTAAGTAACCTATTCGTGTGCACTGCTCTTGTGGAAGTGGTTTCTTTGATAAGATAAACTTAAACGAAAAGAAGTTTAGGGTTTCGCTTTGAGTATATTACTCACGAAAAACCATAACATTAACAAAATTGTTCTTTGATTCAAGGTGGGGCTCAATATATCCTAAAAAAAAAAAATATTTGTAAATTTTCATTCTCATAACACTACAAGGGGGTTAAAGTAAATAATTTAAAATACAATTCATCAGTTATTGTTTAAAGTTGCTATGGCTGCTCGAATCTTTCGAGATTTCACTCACCACCATGATAAGATTAGGTGAAGGTGGCTGTCGTAAAAACGACCGACGGCGACGCACTTAGACCAATAATAATTAATAGGTGCATTGTAGTACCACATAAAGAAAGAAAAAGGAAAGAACTGTTATCGAATCTTCACAGATGGCTCCAAAACCGACGAGAGTTCTGGCGCTGATGGTTTTGTGGAGAACGACGACAAACGACTGCACGCCTCTTTTGGATCATACGCATCCGTTTTTCAAGCGGATAGGCGTATGCTATCCTAATGGCCTTAGGCCACGTTACGAATAATGGATGTACGGGGAGAAGTATTATTTGTGTTTGCAGCGACAGCCAAACTATGCTTAAGACCCTTCTCAACCCTTTAACCACTTCGAAAATGATCCAGGAATGCAAGAGCTCTCTGAATGCGATCGGAAGACTAGATTCCTTGAGTCTCATTTGGATTCCGGGCCTTCACGGCATAACTGGAAATGAGATCGCCGATGAACTTGCTAGGCAAGGATCTCAGACAGCTTTCTCAAGGCCTGAACCTTCGCTATAGTTCTGCCATCAACGATTGGATCTGTGAAGATCACAACCGTAGATGGCATGCCTCCATTGGATGCAGACAAACCAAGCGTATGCTCCCCAACGTTAGTAAGTAGACTGCAACATTTTTGTTAGCTCGTAGAAGAAAAGACTGTAGCAAGCTTATTGGCGTTGCCAGCGGGCACTTCTCTTTTGCCAAGCATTTAAACGTGTTAGGCTTAAGTGATGGTGCCGTGAAATAAGGTCGAAGGCAATAAGGCCGAATCGACCTTATTGCCCAAAAATTGGGAAATAAGGTCGAATTCACCTTTCGACCTTATTACCAACTTTGGGAAATAAGGGCGAAAATCATTTTGGCACTAAATTTGCCGAAAATAGCGTTCGACTTTATTTCTCAGTTGAATTCGACTTTAATTCCATGTTTAATATTTTGCAATCATTGTTTATAAAGACTTTAACTTTTGGTAGAAAAAGAAAAACAATACGTTTAGTTTGTTTTTCATTTCAAGTGCATGCATATAATATATAGAAAGTTTTTGTGGAATTACTGAGCGTCGTCGGCCGGCGCCGACCCCGCGCGCAATCATTGTTTATAAAGACTTTAACTTTTGGTAGAAAAAGAAATGTTCTGAGGAACATTGGATTTAAGGAGTTGAACTTTCGTCAGTTGGGGGGGGGGGGCGCGGCCCGGTGCGACGCGGGCCGAAGAGGCGCGCCTCCGGCACGCGCGGCGCGGGGCCGGCGCCGGAAGCGCGGGCCTCTATTCTAAAAAGCGCGGGGCCGGCGCGGGACCGCGCCGGAAGCGCGCCTCTTCGGCCCGCGTCGCACCGGGCCGCGCCCCCCCCCCCCCCCACCGACGAAAGTTCAACTCCTTAAATCCAATGTTCCTCAGAACATTTCTTTTTCTACCAAAAGCTAAAGTCTTTATAAACAATGATTGCGCGCGGGGTCGGCGCGGGCCGACGACGCTCAGTAATTCCACAAAAACTTTCTATATATTATATGCATGCACTTGAAATGAAAAATAAACTAAACGTATTCTTTAAAGAAGTTGCTATTCTAAAGAACAGTTGCAAACAAGTCAACCTGCGAAGCATCAATAGTACTTACATAAAAAACAGATTACTTTGCGATAAACCTCACCACATATTTTTTTTTAAGTACAGTTGTTCCGATAACACACAACACATGACATTGCCAATGATTTCTTTCTTCTTTACCCAACAGAAATTAAATTCGATTTTATTACTCAACGGGTTTCGACTTTATTTCTCAACTTTGGGCATTCCTATTTTTGTCAAATATTTTCGTTTTTTCTTTTCGGCATTATTACGTTTTCAATGGGAAATAAGGTAGAAAAATATTGTTGTTGTTGTTTTCGACCTTATTTCCCAAAAAAGGTAATAAAGTCGATTCGACCTTATTGCCTTCGACTTTATTTCACGGCACCTTAAGTGATACCACACTCTGTGAATATATTGGAGAAGATGAGGACACCGCAGAGCACTTCCTCTGTGAAGGTCCTGCTTTTTCTCGCATGAGGTTACAGACACTCGGCGCAGACATGGTGAGAGCTGGTAACTTAGGCTCCTTATCATGGCAGCGTCTTTTGGCTTTTCTCCGAACGTCTGGAAAGCTATTACAAATAGAAGGTTGCTAAATGGTAGTACAATGGACCGGTATTTAGGTCTTAGTGCTAGAGCTGGTATTTTAAAAACCTCCAATATAAAAAAAAGGACCATATAAGAACTTGAAGACCTGTCTCACTATTTAAATCATTTTGAATTTTTACAAAGCGATGACGGCGATTTATGTTTAAATGTCTGTGTTCTTAAGATCCCTTGGATCATTGAAGAAGAGCTCTCTCAAATGTACTTTGCGTTTTGGAGAAAGCGATGTAAAACGATTTTCTACTCTTTCTACTCTCGAGGGCTATTCGATTACAAACGCGATTACGAAGCTAAAAAGCAGTTTGCCTAGTCACAACAAGGATGTGGTAAGTTTTGGATCCAGGTTTGGTATTATTTGGATCTTTTTGGCACCCAGACAGGTGGTGATGTTTGGTAATCTAAAGTGTTTCGCCATCCTCATAGCATTTTGCTTTAGAATTTGTTCTTTTGATCGCTTTGATTTCCACAAATTCAGCTTGCAACACGATAAAGTGATTTGGGAGACGGAATGATGATTACACGCTACAAATTCTGTCCTCGGCTATCTATCAATGGAAAAATGAATTCAATCATTTCGCAATAAATCTTTACCGTCCCATGTAGATTTTGGTTGGGTGGTGACTTTTAAATTTGGTGTATTCGGGCTGACTTGGTATAGACAACAAACGACAGACAACAGATAACATTTTCTTTTAATATTTTAAATATTGTTTCCATCGAGCGTTCATCTCAATATCGTAAAAAAAGTGTTGATCATATTCTGGAGGACTTCTTTTCATTTGTTTTAGGAAGGAGCGTTGTTTTCCACAGGTTTCCTATCGACAATTTTATTTCTGGGTCTTTATGTTTCTCTGTGAAAAGGACGAGTTAAGTTTTGTGGGGACCTACATCCAGTCCACATTTTGAAGTCAGCTTTATAAGTTTTTGGAGAGCGGTTTACATGAGCTCAGTGAGGATTTGATCATGTTTTCCTGATATCACGATAGGGACGTCGCATCAGCGTATACGCCGTTAACATACTCCAAAGAATTGGGTATAAAAACTCTCAAAAGTGAGAAATGCCATCGTGTACGGTATGTAGCCGTCTTGTCTTAATATAATTTGAAGCAGTTAATGATCCGCTTTCGTTCTCCTTTGTAGCCACATGAATAGATGTGATTCTAGAGTTTTCTGTGAAGTGAATGTTAAGTAGCAAAGTGAGTGCTTCTTCTCAATTGTTAGCCAAGGATTCATGTACTTTTTCGATAAAGCTTGTTCTGGTTTGTTGAGAGGATTTCTTATCACTTCTCTTAAGACACTCCTTTGTTTTTCTTCAATTTGGTCTTGTTTGTCTCCAGGGATTATTTATATGAGTCCCAATCTAAGGAGTTATCTTTGCAATATTAAGTTCGGTTGAAAAAATGTTTACCATATTTCTAGAGTGTTTCTAGCCCTGAGTTCTACAAAGATCATTGACCTTGTTTTCAAGATCATGTTTGTTGGAGGGGGTGCTCAAAAGTTCAAGTTTAATTAGCCTTCCGAGAGTTTCTCTATACATTGTTGCTGGTATGTTTTCCGATTGTTACGGAAAGCTGTTGGTTAATGTTTTTAGATGGAATTGAATGTGTTTAATCTATAACTATAGCGAGCCTCTGCGCGTAACACTGTTTTCTATGATTCGGAGGCGGTGGCTTCCCTTCCATGTTGGGAGTAGAAGATAGATAGTAGATAGAAGTAGATTTTTGGATGCACCATCTCCCATCATCTGCCTCAAATGAACCTACCTTCGTAATACGGAGTAGTAACTCCAATATTTATTGATTCGCCTTCAACCTGAGTTATCTCCTCCTTTAAACTACATCTTCTAATCTAAACCATAATCCTCAGTTAAAAATCCCAGCAATTAGTTTCCTTAAGCTGGTTTCAGATGTAGAGTGTATTAAGCAGAATAAATTTTTGTTTTATCGCACCAAAATTAAATATCAAATTTACAAATATTAGAAATATAAATAATTGATGAAAGTCTTGAAAGTCTTCACATAAATGGTTTCCGTAATTTACTCTTCTTTTTTTCACATGCGTGGAGAGCAGAAGACTACAAAAGTTTTATTTGTTTTTATGCTTGTCAGTGCGCTTTATTTTAACCCTGGAACAAAACTACGAAGCAATATATTTTTGTTTTCAGGGAACAGGCAAGTTGATACCCAATACTTTCAAACATCTTAGCTGAGGAAGTCTGCCCGCACTACAAGCAGACATAGACCGCACCATGTGTTTCCAGGTTATGGTTCACTTCTACATGACTTTCTCATCTTCATGTGAGTTTTATAATTAACTTTAGGGAAACTTATGGGAAAAGTTTTAGTTTAAATCCCAATGTATTTTGCCATTATCTTGAGTTAATATCAATTTCTAATCATCGCAAAAAATCACTTAAAAATCCCTTCTATTTTGAATGTCGTGAGTCGTGACATTGAGTTGGCATGAACTTTAATATTTTCTGTTAGATGGATGTACTAACCGAACAGGGCCGCACTATGTTGATATTTGCTCATGTTTAAAAAGAAGTTGTTACTCACAACAGAATTTCGAGGTCTGAAATCGTCCAGTTAGCCTTGATGGGAAAGATTACTACTACAGCAAAGAGTCTTATGGTCTGCCTCTTTCAAATTATTTCGCGATATAGTAGAGAAGATTTTCCCATACAAGCTACAAATCGGAACACTCGCACTATTGGAACAGTGCATTGTTGAGCTGATTATAGGATTCCTAAAAAACTCACCATAAGTTAAAAAGTATTCAATACCTTCGACCTAAATTAAATACAAAAAGTATGCAGCATTGCAGCCCCTGATAGAAGCTTTAAGAAAGTTTGTCTCTTCAACAGGAAACAAATGATGTGTTAAAACATAGTCGATTTGTGTTCAACAAGGTGGAGTTTTGAGAAGCTGTGAAAGTGATCAACGGAAGAACCAATACAATTTCTTCGTCTCTAGCCTTGGAACTGCATGCCCATTTTATGAACCGGCGAAACACAGTGCAATTTGCAGCTCTCCATCACTACGCGGCTCCTTTTTAATCGACGAATTTCAGAATGTTTGGGTTTTCGGCAACACATTTTATGGAAATCGTGGAAGGGAAAGACATCGTCTAAGGTGAATCAAGTGGAGGAAGACTTCAACCGACTAATAGAACTAAACTAGAGAAAGCTCGCCCGAAATCGAAATCGAAATCGCTATCGAAAGATGTTGGTTGAGGCTCAGTTTCACTGTAATGCACACCTAAAAAGCCGAGTTCACACTGTACAATTAGTTGGACAGACTTCGTTTGATGGAAGTTGGATGGTCGGATGTAGTTTGCGTTCACACTAATTATCTATATCTATATCTTGTCGTCCAACTTTATGTCACAACGTCTACCTTCTAAATCTTCAAAAATATTTGAGAACCATCCAACAAGTTGGTCAAGCAGTCGTTTGAGGGTTCGCACTATTAAGCATTGGTCGTTCAAGCCAAGGTCTGTCCAACTAATTGTACAGTGTGAACTCGGCTAATAAGTAAGTAAGAAGTTCAGAAGGCAATTCACAAATCGAAAGAAGCAGAGTTCTATAAAAATTGTTCCTGTCTGAACTAACAAGGGAATACAATAAAATATTTCAGACATATAATGTTACCGCATGCTTCAAAAGAGCGATAATATATCCGCTGCATTAAGAAGAATCCTATGATATCCCAGGAAATTACAGAAGTATCTTTTTTTAAGGTCAAACTTTTTAGTGCTATGATTTTCAATAGATAATCGAATTGGGTTTGTGGAAAAAAATACTAAATGAATTTAAAGCTGGCCTTAGACGAAATTACTCTACTTTAGATCAATTATTCAAACTCAACGCATTCCTTGTGGTTTTCCGGACTCCTTTCGATTCAATAGCTCATAGACCCCATTTTTGGCAAAGTTGTGAGTTTATTGAGAGCGATGTATGAAGGAAGTAGCGTATGTATTGGATGGGTTCTGAGGAGTTTAAAACAGATACGTGAGCTAAACAAGGATGTGTCTTTGACAATAAAATTATTTCGCATGGTTCCAAAGTCAAAGAGCCACCACGAATCTACCGTAGTTACAATATTGCTGTTCGGCTTTCAAGTTTGGGGAAATTCTCAATATGAGGACGTTGAACGGTTGCTGCAGCTTTTTTTGAAATATATTTTTCGATTACTAGTCTGTACACCAAGTTATATGCTGCATCTAGAAACACCTATACTACCACTGTACCTAGACATGCTCAAGATACATTTCAAAGATATTGGATATGGGAGAGACAAGGCTACCCATAACAAATACTGAATCACACTTAAGCGTCTGAATGAAGCCTTGTTCTAAAATGGGATAAGTTGGCCACCGGGCAGGGTGTTAATATTCGCTTGTCTCCAAATATGAACTCAATAGATCTAAGAAACATTTTTAATTATATTTTTGAGAAGCACAATCTTCGCATTATGGAATGTTATACAGCCAACTGAGCCACGGTCTTATTGAGCATGTGTACTTGCAAACTCACTTTTCTCTGAATATCACAAGCACTAAATTTAAAGAACGAGCGAAAATATTCAATTCAAACTACAAACCGCATCGGTCAGACCTCCCAATTATGAGAGACATTTGCAATGTTAAGGTGAGAGAAGGATGTATACGATTTTATTGCTAATGCTCTATCCTAAGAAAATATATTGCGATGTTCAGAGCATTGATCATGGTATATCGGCTGACTTGATAGAAATTTCACACTCCCAACTTTTTTTTCTGGTCAATGACACTGTTTTTTGATTAAACTTTTGGAGGAATGCTTCACTCTTTAGAATCACCAAGGTATCCTAACCTTGGCAAACCGACTACCTTTATAATGATAATGACACCGATGCACGTTGCTTTTGAATCGCGGTTTTTCTACAGAGTACGGTTAAGCATTCCTCGTACGTGAAGTGCGGCTGAAATATGAATGGACGTCCGAGGTTGGGCTCAAGATAAAACTCATGCGCATTCCTTGCGAGGCGGATGTTGCGACTAAATTGTTTCAGAGTAGGAATGCAGCTGGCTATTTCACTAGAGCACTATTTGTAAAAAAGTGAGGAAGACACATGAAACGTTACGACGGTGTTCCAGAGAATAAATTGAACTATCACCTATCAATCTTATGCTATATTTTGAACATTACCAAACAGGTGCAATGATATTTGAGGAGCACCTTCCCAAACATGGGAATTGTACTCTAACTTGGAACATATAGGCTTTATAAATAGCAGCCAAATCAGAAGGGGTGAAGAAATTCCTACATCGTATCACGAAACCTAAGCACTTAGGTGACTACAACTATGTAGTCATTCCAAAGAAGATCATAACATCGTTTACACACATGCCAAGTACTAAAAGCTTTCCGGTTTCTTGGAAGCAGGTACCATTCTTAAATAATGGTAAAGTGGGAATATTAAGCCTTAACGACAAGAGACAGCATTGGGACACTTATCGTGCTTCCGGTTACAAGATTCGTAAGTTCTTCGATCACTCAACATTCCTGTCATTTCTGCTGTATAAGCGCTTTTGCTTCCGTATTCGCTACTTGCACGCCGATTTCTACTTTCTTTTCATGTCTGTACTTTTTGTCCTGTGAGGAGATCAGTTATTACAACACCTGCAACTACAAGAACTTCTGGCTCCCTCAGACACTGTGCGGTACGCGCTCGCTATTCGCAAGACGCCGCACCTCTGTACAAATGCCAGCTGTTTCCGGCGCACTCTTCTTATTTATTCTTTTATTTGTTGCCAGAAGATCTTCAGAAGGTCTTCATCATTTCAGTCTTTATTGTTACCTATACTGAAATTTTGCGAAAAGAGTTGTGCTAATCAAATTCCTCATTTCATTCAGCCATTTTGAAGCGGCGGCCATCTTGGATTTGCAATGATATCGATTAAATGTATTAAGTTTTACTGAACCAAAGATGCGCAACTAATCTCAGATCAATCATTTTGTAGGAAGAGTATCAAATTTCATAAAATTAAATCCGACCCAAACTGGTAAAGAAATAAGTAGATTAATATGAAATCAATAAATAATAAAAGCGATAAAAAAAGTAATACCTACTATAATTGTATCGTTTAATTTTTTAATTTCAATATTTTGAAGGTTTTTCAGTTTGAATTAACCCACCATACCTTTTTTTTCACTGTGCTTAAATACAAAAGAAATACGTCACTGCAATTTCTAAATCCAGAGACAAAGTTTGGTGGAATTCAATAAATATTCCAAACTTCAGCCAAGCAAAGAACAACTTTTGACAAAATAGAATTGTTGGCAAAATAGCTCCACTCATAACGAAGTAAAAGTAAATACGTATCCCTAACATAGTACTTCCCTTTATATCCCCAATATCAACCCTACACCCTGGTACTTGGAGCTTTGCAAAATGCTGTCACGTAATTATTTCAAACAGGAAGTTTGCAGACCACGCACAAAACGACCAACAAAATCGTTGTGCTAGCTGCAAGCAAGATGTTCGTTGAATTTTGCGCGAATTGAAGTTGAAATAACTCGTAGAGGAGCATTAATTAAAAATGAAAATCACATTCTACTCGACTCTGTTGTGAGATTGCATAGTTTGTTGATAGTTAATTTGTGTTGATCATGGCGCAATATTTTCTCATTTCAGATCGACGTCTGATAGGAAAAAAGACCACATCAAGAGACCGATGAATGCGTTTATGGTGTGGGCGCAGGCAGCTCGACGAGTAATGTCCAAGCAGTATCCCCATCTGCAGAACTCTGAGTTGAGTAAATCCCTTGGAAAACTCTGGAAGTGAGTATTACTACAGAGCGGTTGGTCTTGTTTTTATGATTGTTATTATTATTTTTTTCTTTTATAATCTCCCCTTTTTCAAGTGAAAAATTTGTTGAAATTGTTTTGCAGTTTGTATTAAGCTGACGAGAAGCGTTTTCGAGGAAAGTTTTTAATTAGTTTAGATGGTAATTAGAATATTCTTGCTGGGATTTTTCATTGGCTTACGAATTTCGGATATGGTTATGATTGCTTATAGCCAAGTCATTTTATGAGGGTTGAGTTGTCGGATTCGTTAACTGCGTAAAATGCTAAAAGCTCGACATAATTTATTTAATTTCTGTCTCTAATTATTTATTTATTTGAACATAGACTGCGGGTTACGCACTTGTATTTGTTTTTTTTTTTTTTTTTGATTCTTTCATAATTACTAACGTGCACAATTTAAAATGTTCTAATAATAGGTTCGTTCGATCAGACCATGGGTGTGCTCTGGGGTCAATACAAAACGTTTTTTTTTTTTTTTGAAAAACCTCAACAGGACCGGGATGTCAAACTGTCTGTTTTTTAACCCTGGATTTTTTCCGCAATCGCGCCAAAGTTGCCATAGGTTTTTGCTGGAATGAGTTCAGGTATTGAACAGGGCGGTTAATTGTCATGTATTTTTCTTCAAATGACAGTGATGTGTGGTAATTTCGTGGTTTAACGTTTTTTAGGAATCGAAAGCCAAGTTTTTTTTTTGACATTTTACAGAGTTATCACGGAAATCTCTGTAGTTCAAGGAACGCAACGAACAAAGGAAAGTTGTAGAAGATTAAGAGGGAGACAATGCTTTTAAAATTTTGTGAATCGTAATGAACAGATTAAAATCGTTTAAACAGAGTCTGGGAAAGCATACCACATATGGAAAGGGCCGCCTAAATATTAAACTCTATACTTGACTGCACGACCGATGATGGGCTGAAAGCGTAACTGATGAACATTTCTAGCAATACGGTTGCTGCGGCTAATGCGGCCCTTACACCACGCAAAATTATTGAGCAGTACTCGCACTCGCAATAATATTGACTGCGTAATATATTGTGGAATATTAAGAAAATTTAATATTTTTTGGAACTTCTTCCATAAATTACGGTAGCATTTTTGTTGTTATTATAATGATACCGAATAAATTGCAGGAAGGAAGAAATATTTTGCAATAATATGGCATCGTGTATGGACGACGCATATTTTTCTCCAAATTTTGCATAGTAATATTGCTTGGTGTAAGGGGAGGGCTGCATAATTTCTTTCAGGAGAGGAATGCAGCTGACTTTTTTTTACCAGAGCACTCTACAATTAAACTACATATCACCCATCAGTCTCAACGCTCTGTTTAGTGCTCTGCAAATATGTTTGGTGTTAATCAAATATGAGACTTTTAATTTAGTTTTTGACCGATGTAGGGTTAATAAATTGTGGTCAGATCAGAGGAAGTAAAAAATTTTACACATCTTTCTTAGAAACCTAAGAACTTTTCAACATTTTTGGCCATTTCAAGCACGTGGAATGAATTATCAATGAGTGAAGTGGCATTCACGGACAATGACATTTGGGTAAGTTAAGCTTAAGCTGAATTTCGTCTTTTAAATCTTTAACCACTTTCTAAAAGACGGTTCAGCAATGATTTAGTATTTTTTCATCATCTTATAACAAGTTCAATTGGTGCTCGCGACTTGCTCTCCCACATAATATTCAACTATCACAGAGGATTTCACCAACTACGTAGTTAACCAAATCCTGGTTAAACTTGACAGGAGCGGAATAAAAGCAGTAGCCTATGCCGATGACATCGTCATCATGACTTCGGGAAAATTCACAACCACCCTCTGTGAACTTCTTCAGACAGCTCTAAACAAGCTCACCAGCTGGGCAAAAAACTGTGGGCTAAACGTCAACCCTACAAAAACAGAACTTGTTCTGTTTACGAGAAAACACAACATTCCAGATATACTTCCTCCCTCCATTAATGGTATACCAATAAACTTATCTGGTACGGCAAAATATCTCGGAATTGTTCTTGATCGTAAACTTAACTGGAAAGAAAATTTAAAAGAAAGAGAAAGGAAAGCTCAAATCGCTTTCTACACTTGTAGTAGAATTTTTGGGAAAAAATGGGGACCTGGCCCCAAAACCATTCACTGGATGTATACATCCATAATAAGACCAATCCTCACATATGCCTGTCTAGTCTGGTGGCCATCATTAGAGAAGGCTTCAAACCTTAAGACCATGACCAAAATCCAAAGGCTTGCATGCATTGGCTCAACTAGTGCCATGAGAACAACACCAACTGCAGCTCTGGAAACCTTCCTGTCGCTAGCCCCCCTAGATCTTTCTACTAAGGAGATGGCGGCCAAAAGCGCACTGCGACTCAAACAATGCAACAATTGGAAAACAGGCATATGAGGCCATAGAACAATCATGAACCATACAGATATAGACATTCAAACAGACTATACCCCCCGCATATTGACTTCAATCCAGTGGCCCTAACAGTCTTCCCGACAAGAGAAGCCTGGAAGGAAAACAGGGTTATAAAAGGAAATCACATTTCCGTTTTCACAGATGGTTCCAAAACGGACGAAGGGGTAGGGTCAGGTATTTTCTCAGACTACCCCACCATGAATAGATCAATAAAGCTTCCCGACTTCTGCAGTGTCTTTCAGGCAGAAGTACCTACTCGCAGTGTGCAAAGCCGCGAAGCACCTAGCTACGCAAAACCTGATCAACAAAAATATTGACTTCTTTAAAGACAGTCAAGCGGCCATTAAAGCTATCTCATCCATTTTCACAAAATCCAGACTAGTAGACAACTGTCGCAGTAACCTAAGACTGCTCAGCGAAACAAACACAGTTAGTTTAACCTGGGTTCCAGGACATTGTGACATAATCGGAAATGAAATGGCGGATAAGCTGGCTAAAATCGGGTCAGCACTCGAATCCCGCGAAACGAACACCTCAGTTCTAAGGCCACTTGAGCAAGAAAAAAACAGAATAAAACATAATTTTCTAAAAACCGCCAATGACAGGTGGTCGTCTTTAGGAACATGCCGGGTCTCTAGAAACCTTTGGCCAGATATTTCCAAGAAAAAAAAAGAGAATTTCTACTCCAGCTAAGCAGACCTCGGCTCTCTTTGTTGATTGGCATTCTCAAGGGACACAACTCGTTGGGTACCCACATGATGAGAATGGGTATTAGCACATCCGACTTATGCAGAGGATGCCAAGATGAGGAGGCAGAGGAGGGATCATTCCACTTCCCCTGTGAGTGTCCTAGCTTGGCCCACACTCGGAAAAAAGCCCTCGGAGAATACTTTTTCGACGAACTGGGCGACATCTCTAATCTCCCACTAAGCGACGTCCTGAAATTTATTCAGGGCTCCAAGTGGTTCAGTGGGAGTTCCCTACCACAATAACCAACCACCTCTCCAATCCTCCCATTTCCTCATCCTCTGATTTTTCGGGGAGCACAATGGATCCTTGAGATCCGAGTGAGGTGTTGCCACTTGTGGCTGCAGCCCCCATTCAACCTAACCTAACCTAACATAACTACGTAATCTCGACCTTTTGCTTTGTTATACAACTCCAACCCTTTTATTTCAGATTTTAACCTTAGTAAAAAAAGTTTAAAATTAAAACTCCACAAGAATGATTTGTGTTTTATAAACGGTCCGCCAATCGAACGTTTTTTTTCAACTAGTGCTTATTTCGTTAATATTTAGCTCATGTCTGATTTGACAGATAAATAGTTTAGTCCCGCTAAACAAATATGGTTGTATAAGCTTGAACAACGCTGGGAAATATTGCGACATTACTTTGAAAATCATGGTAATGTTGCAGAATGTGTGCGAAAATTGCGTACGCATTTTGGAACGAGAGGCATAATTGGGCCATTTTTCTTCCAAAATGAGCAAGGAGTGGCCGTTACAGTCAATGGCGATCGTTATCGTGCCATGTTGAACGAATTTTTGTTAAATGAGGAGGATATTGGCAATTTAATTATAAGTTTATTATAAGTTTAGTTTTCTTTGATTTTTTTTCTATACTTTCAATAATGTTTTTTAATTTAATTTTGTTTTATAGATGGACTTTATTCCTTTATTTATGTTGAATGCTTGTATATACGTTCTTTTGTGCTTGTGTTGGCGTTTTCACTAATCACTAACACTTGTATCAATGATGAAAAGCGTAGATACTTTGCCACCCTGTTTATTTATTCTTTCCATTTCTTCTGTTAACTCATAAGACATGGTTGTGAGAAATGCGCTAAGCCCCATGGCTCGCCGATCTGTTGCGCCACCCTATGTATGTATGTTTGTATGTATGTATGTATTTAGTTTTTACGCGTATTAACGGTTTTTAAGCGCAACATTCCTACTTTCTAAGAATCAGCAGTGTACTCGTTGGGATATAACTTTACCTTTTTAGAATAGCGGCAGGGAACAGAGATACATATGGAATTTTTGTATATTGAGATGTTCGAAGACACTCGCGGAAATGAAAGAATATCTGTCGCGTTAGTAGCAAAATTATTAAAATTAATTAAAAAAATTAATCTGTTCTGCCGATGGCAGATAACATTTCTTACAAAGAAGGATAAACTCTCGCAGACTACTTGCTCAAATAGCTAAGGTATATATATATATATAAGAACTTTGAAGTCTGCATGTTGTTTTTTATGTCGATAATTTTCATATTCTTAAATTTTCAAATATTTTCGATTTTAAAGAAAGCTTGAAAAGATATTCGAATGGGAGTGTTGAAGAACACTTTTTAGAAACCAATCGGTGAAATCGTGTCCGACCCAAAAGAAACGTCATCTTTGAGAGTAGAAAGGTAATGAGAAATTCTCTTTCTTTAAAAACAATTAAAAATTACTTTTGAGCAGTGAGTTAAATACTAAAAGTATTTTTCATCAATTTCTAAATTTGTACTACAAAAAGGAGTTTTTTTTTTAAGGAGTGCTGTTATTTAGATAAGGTTAACTGGATAGATATCTGATTTTTAAAATTTACAATGGACCAAAAACTTTTTGGGTAATTTTTCAGAGAACACCCCATTTATGTATGTGACATATATATAGCTAGAATACAGATTTTGAGAAAGCGTTTAAAAAAAAACTTTTGGGAAATGGTTTTTTCATGCAGTTTTCTTAAATTGAGTAAAAGCAAGCAGTTGCCTCGTCAATATTTGCAAGTGATGATATATTTTCAATAACGGTCTTGCTTAATTCATGCGATAGCAAATCGAAGCTCGCTTTTCGAAAGACAAAAATATATAAACAGTCATTTTGTTTATAAATATTTTCAGAGACGTTGCTTATTGCAATTAAAATATCTTAAGAGGGTGGAGAATGGAGATTCTTGTGATGGCCGAATGCTCAGCCGGCCCTCGACGGGGGTAAAGGGGATTTTGGAAAGATTCATCGTCAAAAGGTAACCACTGAACGAATGTCAGCATAAAGTTACCAAGTAGTAGAATTTGGCTTTCTAAGTCAAATAAATTAGTGACAGCTCAGCATAAGCTGAGACTGAACTTTTAGGAACAATGTAAGCATTTAAGATAAAAATATTCGTTGACAGTGTTTAGACTTTTACACAAACAACACACCAATAGTCACTTCAAACGCATAGAATATCCTGACGGAAATCAAAACACCAAGTTTTACGGTAGATCGACAATTCAGGGCTCAAGATTTCGGTATTCAATGGACTTGGGTTTAATCGAGTTTCAGTGAAAACAAATACTTTGTGTTTGACAACATAAGAATTTACATATACAAGTCAGCAGTTTTACTGCCTATGCCTAGACCTCTTACATTGTGATAAAAGAGGGAAAATCAAATCAGTTTTTTGGAGCAGTACCTACTGGTAACCAATTTGTTTTTAATTCTCGTTGATAGAAAATTCTTTGACAAGATCACCACCCGGCCAAGAGTTACTGTCTGTCACATATAGAATCAATAGATGAGGGCGGGACAAGCAGTTTGAACGAAGATATAAGCTATAAGTATTGCTAATCTTACTACATACAATAAAATGTTCGTTAGGAATTGATTTCTTTGATACTTGATAGGGAAAAATATCGTTAGTATTAATTAAGTTCAGGCCTAAGTCGAGAAACAAAAATTAGTTGCTGTAAAAGATGCACCAGATTCAGTTTCAGAACAACAGGAATTAGTTGATACTTTTCTGTTTTCAAGATTCACTACTTCAACTGTTAGTTCCATCGGGACAGAACACTATTGACCGAAATGCTTCTGAAATGGGAAACAAATCTTAATACGTAGTCAGATAGCGTATCAAACTAGTTAAAAGTTGAATTGTTTTCTAAATAATGGCTTCTGTTAGTAAAACAACAGTCGCAGAGTTCGAGAAATTAAAGTTCGTGGAGGACCAAGGCCATAATGTGGTTGAAATTGGTAAGCAGCATGATTCCGATAGGACGATAATCGTTTTCAAGACTACGCCATCGGGACCCAGATGAAATTACCAAAAATGAAACCATACCCATTTCACTTTAATTAGTAGTATCGGTGTACCAATCTCCATATAGAAACTTTTGCTTGAACAGTCAGTGAGTGTGTCTATTACACTTGTCGTGCTACGCTATGCTCAGCTACCTATTCAAATAATTTCTGGAGTTGCGCTCCTGTTTTTAAAGCTAATCTACAAGACACTGCAAATCTATCATACTGTTAGAATCTTATACATATAATCTCCTCAAAACAGTCACAAGTCAGCTTCGTATACTTTTAAAACACTTTGGTTGGAAGCTAAAAATTCATCAAATCAAATTTCACAAGAGAAATTGCAATCACATTCCCTTCGATAGGAAATCCAGATGTTGAATCTAAATGACCCCTGTCTGAGTGTGGTGAGACACAGAACAACCGCCGCACTACTCTATAGCCGTTCGTTTTCTTATCTGGCTGCGATGATCCCAATCAACAATGTTGATTGTCGTTTGCATAACAAAAGTAATTGGAGGAACTTAATGACCTCATCACATTGGGTTCGTGAGGAGCGTTTTCTTTCTAGAATGTTGGCGTTCGTTAATTTTCATATTATTTCTTATTTTTTGTAGTAAAACCTAGTCAAAAGTGTTAAACCTTATCTCTGATTCACATAAGAATAAATAAAATAACAGATAAGTGTTTTGGCGATCGGAAAAATAAAATGAATTTAATTCGATGAGTCACTCCTCAGTCTCAACCTACACGGTTAGCATTTTTATCAGTATCACTATTTTCAAGAGACACACAGGCACAAACAAATTCTTAAACAGAAAAACCCCTATAGCCCAAAATATGAAAAATTGAACTGTGAAAACTCACAATCATGAATCATGATCCTCTTAAATTTCACGATTGCAAAGACCGTGAATAAATTGAAGGACTGTGAATATACACGGCTTCTGTGAAAAAAAAACTCACATAAACCTTGCAAAATCGAAGCAACAGAATGAATGTCAATGTAGTACACCGTATCTCTTGTGAACACTTAATTAAAAATTGAAGTAAACATTTTCTGAATCTGGCCCCTGCACTCATACGTATTAAACATTATTATTAAGTTTCTTATTTACGAGTATTGTGGTTCACATTCCTTTTGGTAAATTAATGAATTTTAAGAGCTATTCGTTAGTTGTTCCGGCTTTTCAAATTTTCATGTTTTAAGAAAAGGAGTAAGGTCTCCTTTAAGATGCTTCAATAACATAAGTTGGTTTTTAAAATATATGACCAGAAGCGTTTCAAAAACATTACAAATAATTGGTTTTTTAACTTTGTTGTTAATTAATCCTACTAATCCTACTAATATTATAAACGTGAAAGTTTGTATGTGTGGATGTATGTTTGTTACTCTTTCATGCAAAAACTACTGAATGGATTTCAATTAAACTTTCCAATAATATAGCTTATACATCAGAATAAAATATAGGCTACAATTTATCCCTAAATTCCCACGGGAACGGGAACGTATACGGGAACTTAGAAACTACAACACCGATTTCAAAAATTTTTCCACTGTTAGAATGCTTCATTATCCCCGAGTAACATAAAAACTAATTCATCCCCATATTCCTACGGTTCCCTATATTCCCACGGGAGCAGGAACGTATACGGGAACTTTGACACTACAGGACTACAGCACCGATTTCAAAAATTCTTTCACCGTTAGAATGCTACACTATCCACGAGTAACATAAAAACTAATTCATCCCCATATTCCTACGGTTCCCTATATTCCCACGGGAGCAGGAACGTATACGGGAACATTGACACTACAGCACCGATTTCAAAAATTCTTTCACCGTTAGAATGCTACACTATCCCCGAGTAACATAAAAACTAATTCATCCCCATATTCCTAGGGTTCCCTATATTCCCACGGGAGCAGGAACGTATACGGGAACTTTGACACTACAGGACTACAGCACCGATTTCAAAAATTCTTTCACCGTTAGAATGCTACACTATCCACGAGTAACATAAAAACTAATTCATCCCCATATTCCTACGGTTCCCTATATTCCCACGGGAGCAGGAACGTATACGGGAACATTGACACTACAGCACCGATTTCAAAAATTCTTTCACCGTTAGAATGCTACACTATCCCCGAGTAACATAAAAACTAATTCATCCCCATATTCCTACGGTTCCCTATATTCCCACGGGAGCAGGAACGTATACGGGAACTTTGACACTTCAGCACCGATTTCAAAAATTCTTTCACCGTTAGAATGCTACACTATCCCCGAGTAACATAAAAACTAATTCATCCCCATATTCCTACGGCTCCATAATCCCCGAGTAACATTTGCTTTAACTTATCCACACATTCTCACGAAAACGGTCACCACATTCCCACGGGAACGGGAGTCTTTACTAATATTGAAAATGCGAATGTAGCTATGTCAGTATGTTTTTCGTATGTCTCCCGTTCAAACTGCTAATTAGATTTTATTAAATTAGCTACAGAGATGGTCTAGAACATGCGGAAGGATAAAGGCTATACAGTGAAATCTCCCTTTGCGGACACCTCCTTTAGGCGGACATCTCCCTTAAACGGACAAATTTTTTTACACGGAAATTGCTCCATATAAGTTTCATTGCTTTCAATTTCCCTTAGACGGACATTCCCTTGGACGGACGCGGACAGAAATTTCACGTATGAAAGACAAAATATTTTCTCTTAGACGTACACCTGAGCCGGATTGAACATGGCATCATGCTTATAACTTTGGCAGCGGTATTTTTTAAAAGTTTCAGTTTACAGCGAGCATCAAATTCTTTGAAAAATATGTACATACATGCCAGCTACCAGTCTAGAAATTCTATTATATGTGTGTTAATTTTGTGTGACTGTTGAATGTGTATTTGATTTGAAGGATTGGCATGTATCTGTTGGATCTTTCTATATTTTTATTCTCTCGTTCA
Organism: Melanostoma mellinum; assembly: GCA_914767635.1. NCBI lineage: Eukaryota > Metazoa > Arthropoda > Insecta > Diptera > Syrphidae > Melanostoma > Melanostoma mellinum. The sequence continues at coordinate 70,786,044 of OU612058.1, read as the reverse complement.
TATTGTGGAAGTGATCTTGTTTGGACGTAAAAGAAGGTTTATTTTTTGTTTCAAGTTTATGCGCTTAGGCTGTTTTAAATTCTTTTAATTATTTTTACCGATGTAGATTTTATTGAAACAAGTTTTCAGGATGCCACCAAAAAAAGAGAACTTTGAATTTAAATGAAAGGTAGACGTAATTAGCTTTAGTCAAAAATTAAAAAAGCATACGAGAAAAAGCAACAGCATTTGAAGTAGGAAAAATCCAAGTTGCCGATCTACTGAAAAAAAGAATGAGCTTTTGAGTGAATGGTAGTCAAACTACAATGCAACTCATCTTAAAAGACGATTTATTTCGTCAAACGGCCTTGATAAAAATGTTTTCGACTGGTTCAATGCATCTCAAAACAAAGGGTTTCCGATATCTGGGAGTGCTATTCGACAACAGGCAGCAGAAGTTGTAACGCGCTTAGGAATCACAGATTTCAAAACATCAGCTATTAGTTTTTAAAATTTGGTGTTTTTGTTCGATTTCCTTTAAACGGACAACTCCCTTAGGCGGACAAAAACTTCTGCACCATGGCTATCCGCCCAAGGAAGATTTCACTGTATATCTATCCTTATATTCCCACGGGAACGGAAATGGGAATTCAAAAACCACGGTCTCAAAAGTATTTTTAACAGGGCTACAAGGTGTTGAAATAGGGGTTGAATGTTTTTTTTTTTTTGGTTTGGTTGGTTTTTGGAAATTCCGCCATTTTTAAGACTAGAAGTTTTATTTCAAAGTTAAAAATGCTGCTGAAAGTCACTATTCCACGCGAACGAAGTCGCGGGCACAGCTAATAAAGAATAATTTTATATTTCAAGGTTTACAAATAATCATAAAAAAATTGAGAACCTTTTCTTACACAATTTTTTTATAAGGTTACTAGCTGACCCGCCCGGCGTAGCTCAGGCCCTACGTTCATCAAATTGAAAGTTAAGTAAAGTCGTTTCAAAGTTTCTATTCTAGTGGGAGAGTGAGGATGAAAAAAAGTTTATGTTACTCAGGGACAATTAAGCACTCTAACGATGACAGAATTTGTGGGATCGGTATAGCATTTTCCAAGTTCCCGAATATGTCCCAGTTCCCGTTCCATTCCCATATGGGGATGAAATATAGTCTATGTAGCACCGTATTGTAATGGCGAAAACCGTACTGAAATCAGTACAGTGGTTTTTGAATTCCGGTTCCCGTTCGTGTGGGTAAATGTTGATGAACTATAGTCTATATTACTCAGGGAAATTGAAGCACTCTTAACATGAAAGAATTTTTGGAATTAGTTAAGTACTTTCCAGGTTATTGATTATGTCACCATTCCCGCTTCCGTTCCCGAAAGAATATGTAAAGAAAATAATTATAGTCTTTATTACTCAGGAGCACTTTACACTCTAACGTTGAAAATTTTTTGGAATTGGTCCAGTATTTTCCAAGTTCCCGCTTATCTCCTTGTTCCCGTCCCATTCTCGTATGGGGATGACATCGTACTGTAATAGCGACAAAAATTACAGTTCGTTCCAATGGTTTTTGAATTTCCGATCCCGTTCCCATTGCCGTTCCTGGGACAATTTGAGGATGAATCTTTATATTCCCCATTACCATTATCCATGAATGGTACCTGCATCCAAGAAACCAAAAAGCTGTCAGTACTTGGTATGTGTGTAAACGATGATCTTCGTTAGAATGACCACATATTTGAAGTCGCCAAAGACGCTGCTAAATGCTTAGGTTTCTTAAAACTTAGGTTCTTCACCCCTTCTGATCTGTCTACAATTTATAAGGCCTTCATCCGCCTTAAACTGAAGTATAACTATCCCATATCTGGTCAGGTGCTTCTCAAACGTCTTTGCGCCTACTTGATAGGGTACAAAATATAGCGTTAAAACTGATGGGTGATAGTTCAATCGTAGAATCGATTGATTCTCTTGAACATCGTCGAATCGTTACTTGTCTCACTCTTTACTATCGCTTTTTTCACAAACAGTGCTCTAGTGAAATAGTCAGTTGCATTCTGAAACAATTTAGCCGCAACACCCACCCTGCTAAGAATGCCCATCAGTTTTACCTTGAGCCCAACTTCGGGCGTACAGTCAAGTATAAAGGTTCTTATTTTAGTCGCACCACCCGTATGCGGAATGCTTTACCTGGCTCTGTATTTCAACTACATTACGATTTACAAAGGTTCAAAAGCAATGTGTATCGGTGTATCCTATTAAATCCTCTCCTATTTTCCTAAATGCTCGCACTGTACTCTATAACATTATTTTAATTTAATTTAATTTTGAATTTTGATTTTTTTAAATTTTGGTGGGGGCAAAACCCCCATTTATTAAGCTTAATACAAGCTATTAACTTACAAACTAAGAAACTTAATAGCTAAGACTTACTAACTAGTTGGGTTCGATGGGTGGGAAGATAGAAGAGACGGGGATTCCGGGTGTTACGAGGGTTAGTATTTAGAAAAATAGATTCGTTAAGGGCTGGACAGTCAATGGTACCTGTGAAGATTCGGTGAATGAAGAGAACGTCAAATATTTCTCTTCGATTTTTCAGCGTATTGAGGTTGAGGAGTTTGATTCGGTCTTGATAAGGAGGTAATATCAAAGGATTACTCCAATTAAGACCTCGAAGAGCAAATCGGAGGAAACGGCGTTGAATTCTGGTAATGTGCACTTGTTGGAAAGGCGACCAGACTTGACAAGCGTATTCAAGAAGCGGACGGACAAATGAAATGTAAAGGGATCGGGTTACGTAGGGGTCAGCAAATTCTTTGGACCATCGTTTCACGAAGCCAAGTGCTGAATTAGCCTTAAGGATTATATCGTCGATATGCTTGAGGAAATTCAGTTCACGGTCGCAAATAATCCCAAGGTCCCGGATCACCTCAACGGTGGAAATGATTTGACCGTTTAGAAGATAGAGACGGGGAGGAGATTTGATGCGTTTACGTGAGGAGGTTATTGATTGGCACTTGGAAACATTTAGCTCCAGGCAGTTTTTGGAGCACCATATTGAAAAATTGTCGAGGTCATGTTGGAGGTGGGAAGAGTCTTCAGAAGAAGAAATGACTCGGTAAAACTTAGTATCGTCCGCATAGAGAGAGATAGAGGAGTGTTTTATGATCATTTCAATGTCGTTAATACTGAGAATGAAGAGGAGAGGGCCTAAATGGCTGCCTTGGGGAACACCGGATGTAGCTAGAAAGCGGCTGGATAAGGCGGATCTGAACCAAACGCTGTAAAAACGGTTTTCTAAATAAGAAGAAATCCATCTCAACAGAATGGGTTCAAAGCCGAGGGTGGAAAGTTTAAAAAGAATAAGTTTGTGAGAGATTTTATCGAAAGCTTTACTAAAGTCAGTTGAAATTACATCGACCTCCTTTTCCATTCTCCAAGGCTGAGAGGGAAAATGAGACAAAGTCAACGAGGTTTGTTGTTGTTGACCTGCCTTTGAGGAACCCGTGTTGTCTAGGGGAAATGAGAGATTTGCAACGAAAACTTAAGTTTTCATACAATATGCTTTCGAAAATTTTTGGTATATGCGATAGTTTAGCGATGGGACGATAATTTTTCACGTCGCACTTGGGACCTTTCTTGTGTATAGGGGTTATAAAAGCCGTTTTCCAAGTTTGGGGGAAAACTCCAAGGGATATAGACAAGCTAAAAATTTTTTAGAGGGAAGGGAAAGAAAGGAGGAGCATTTCTTAAGAAATATGGCAGGTATACCATCGGGGCCAGGAACATACTTATCATTTAGATTATTTAACTTTTCTTCAATTAGATAGGAGTCAAAGAAGCGTGGAAGGAATGGATCAAAAGAAAAATTCGGTAAAAACGAGAAATAATCTGAATCAGGAACAAATGAATCATTCGTGAAAGACTGTTTGAAGTTATTTGCGAAATAGTTGGCTATGGCGAGTGCATCGGATGAGGTTTCGTTATTGAAGGTAAGGGAGGAAGGGTACCTGTCAGATTTTCTTTTGTGGTTGACAAATTTATAAAAAGATTTAGGGTCATTTATAATGTTAGATTTCATTTCGATTAAGTAGCGTTGGTAAAGGGTGTTGAAAAGCTCACAGAAGTGTAGATAAGAGCCAAGGTAAGCTGAATAGTCATTTGGAGATCGAGTGCGAAGGAAGATTGTCCACAATTTATTCCTTTTATTTCTTAGAGTACGGAGCCTATGGTTATACCACGGAGGGGAAGTAGAAGAAGATTTAAGTCTAGAAAAGGGAACGAATAGGGATATAGCTTTATGTATTTCTCTGTAGAACGCGGATGTGGCATCTTCTACAGTTAAATTTTCAAAATTAAAGTGAGTTCTATTGAGGTAATCGTTAATTTTGCGGAAATTTGCTTTGTGGAAATCGTATGAAGCTGGAGGTTCAGGAGGGTTAGATGGTTGTGAAGACTGGAGAAAAAATGAGAGAAGGAGAGGAGGGTGTAGGTTATCTATGGTTGAAAGAAGCAGGGGTGAAAGTGAGATTGAAGAATTAATGGGGTCTGTTGTAAATACAAGGTCAAGTTGTCTACCCATGTAGTTTGAAATTCCACTTACTTGGCAGAGGCAAGAGTCTGCAAGGCGATCAACGAACAGACATTCTTTGGCAGAGATGGGGCTTGGAGCAATATAAAACGATTGGTCTTCTGACAAAGTCCAGTTTAGATACGGCAGGTTGAAGTCACCGAAAATAAGGATCTCATCATGGGGTTCAGATAAATCTGATATGTCATCAATCGTTTTGATTGCAAATTCATAAGATTCGAGGGGTTGCGATGGTAAAATGTAAAAGCAGATAATGTATAGCGATATATGGGGTAGTGTAATTTTAATTGAGACAAAGTCAATGCATGAGGAGGTGGATGTAGAGAGAAGAGATGAGTCAATTGTATTGGAGACAGCAATGAGGACACCACGACAAGGAGAGTCATCAGTGTCGCGGTCTTGATCGTCATCTCGATAAACATTGAAAGTAGAAGGGAACAGTTCCTGATTGTTAATGCTAGGGATAAGATTAGTTTCAGTCAGAGCATAGACTTCAAAAGGCAAAGCGTGGGATTGTTGAAGGACTGCACTTGTTTTTGAGCGAAGATCTCTTACGTTTTGATAGTAAAAGGTAAGAGGTAGATTACTAACGAAAAAACTTATCATGGTCAGCTCTACTACGTTGAAGGTGGGATATTCGCTTTGAGTGAACATATTGACCAAAAGCTTCAAGATCATTAGCGACCTTTTCAGGGGACAGATTAAAAAGCTCATGGTATTTGATGTACAGTTATAAGGGTAGTCATAACCCATTGATGTGTGGCTTATTATAAAACAAACAAAAATTTGTTTATGGTACTCAGGTGCAATAAATTTAAAAAATTTAAATCTTTATTCTTATCACATCAGTCAAAAAATTAAAAAAAATTTTCAAAAAAACCTTATTATTTGTTATTTATTATTTTAATTTTTTGCTGTCAAAAAAAAAAAAAAAACAAAATCATTGTTCGAATTTAATTTTTAATTCATTACAGTTAAGAATAATGAAATTGTCAATTTTACTTTATTCCAATTCCATCTGTCGGGCTGATTTGTGAATCTAAACCATCCAGGGCGCCACTCAAACGCATACAGAAAAATTCATTTAAATCGGTCAAGCCGTTTAGGAGGAGTTCAATTACATACACACGTACAGCAGAATTATATATATAAAAAAATAAAGATAAAGATAAAGATAAAGATAAATTTAAAATTCACGCTAAATTTAATCTTCATCGATTTTGTGCTTGAAATGTAAAGTTAACATAATTTTATTCTCTAATCACACAGCTTGCAGTGAGAAGAATATCTTAAAATTTCAGCGCATTCCAAACGAAAGCCCATAACTAAGTTTCATAAAAAATTATTCCCGCGAATTTTTAATTTTCAGAACACAAACCCATACTCCCCTTGCCAAATTTTTCTCCGCTTCGCTCTTAGCTTCCTTTTCGGTAGGCTGGACATTTTTTTTTAAGTTCATCACTTATATCTTAAAATTAAACTAAGTAAAAACACATCTTTTACACACACACGCGAATTTCTTACTATTACTTTATCTTATGCTCAAAAACAAAACATTCGATTGTTTCAAATGATTTTTTAGTTTCTTAATCAAGTCTTTAGTTTATCATTAGTCAGTTATTTACTTTTTTATAAACAAGAGATCTGTATTTTCATAGACTTATCCATTTGTATAGTTGTTATGACTCACAAATCTGAACAAGTGTGTCTTCATTTGTTTCGTTATTTTGAAAAATCATAAAAAATCGTCAGAGTACCAAATTGGCCTAATGACGCTTTACAAAAGCGACACTGTACCAAACGCTAATGTTCGGCCCAATGTCGCTTTACCAAAGCGTCATTGTGCCAAATTTCTGCATTTGGCATAATGTCGCTTGGCACAATGTCACGGCACCGTTTGCGGGGACCCTTAGTCTTGTTTTTTTTTTTTTTTTGGAGATGTTGCTCTAAGTCGTATTTTTCCTTATTTGAGACATTCACATTTGCTTCGCAATGCATCCCATTTGTGATTTGGATCTTTCACGAAATAAATATGTAATAATGTTTTTGCATTTCGTCCGAAAAATGCATTTCCTTTTTGTGGCCATCGCATTAGTTTACTATGGAATCAAAAGCTTATAGGTACATGAATACAGTTAATTCATTTTCAAAAGAATATTTAACTCTCGTTTCTTGTTAAATTATAATTTATTTTGTAAATATCGCCGCAGTTCGCACAATTTAAGAAGAATAGGGACTGTGGTCCCTTTTATTTAACAACTACCAACGACTTTCACTTTACATACCTTGAGTATGTTTAGTACCTATGTTGTATAGCAATGGGCTTTTTCTTTTGTTCTTATTTAAAGAGATACGATGGACACCCTACCTATCGTTGCATTATTTGTCACTAAAACTTTAAAACAAACTAAGACTTTAAGGAATCGAAATTTATTGCCAAATTGAGCACTCAATACTCTAGTTTAGTTGTAGGTATGATAGCTATAGTTTCATGTAACATTTCACAGATGTATGTATGTATTGTACCTATTGTCATCTTTTCATTAGCTCTTGAAGCTTGCTTCCATAGAACAGCTGGAAAATTTTATTTTCATACTCTTAATGCTTGCAGGACGTTTTTGCTTTGATATTGAAATTTTGATTTTCATATTCCATTCAATTTGCATCTCCTTTTCCTTCTGAACTGAATTAATGTCCATACCGACGTGTGCTGCTTGTGCACCACTGCACAGTAACTTAACTACCACACTTTCACCAGGTGCTACCTAGGATAGTGTTGTTTTCCTTTCTATTCGTTTTTTTTTTTATTATTGAAACAAATGGAGAGAATATTAAAGTTTTCCAATTTGCTTGCGTGTTTCAGACTCCAGAATCTGTTATAACTTGGTATCTCTGCAACAGACCGACCCTTGATGATGGCTCTCCCCTTTTTACATGCAAGAGACTTGTTTCATACTTATATAGAGGGCTTTTCTACATAAATATTTTTTTTTTCAAGGATGTGATACGAGCTGCGACCTTGTTTGCCAAGGGGGTCTTGTGCTGCCACATAAACTCAGCAAAGTCATGGGTAAATTAAATTATAGTTTACAAGAGTTGGATTTTCTGTAACGTGAACTTTAGCGAACGTGTTTTTGTAACTACATTTAAGTTTGGTGTTTTTTTCTTTTCTGAAAAACGTGTTTTGTTATAAGTTGTTACGGGATAATATGGGGAAATGAGTTAATGGGTGTTCATGGTTGTTTCTTTATTTTTTTGTCTTGTGTTATTGAATTGTGCAGGAAGCATTGAACAAAAAAAACCGCAACAAAACTAGACTATCAAGAAAAATTCAATCACAGGCTTTTTTTTTATCAAACTCCATTATTCATTGGTATTAATTTCAAAATGTATGGCAACTGGCAAGGAACATATTGTTTTTTTTTTTTTTGAGGAATCATTCACAATCGCTCCTAAAATAATTGCATTGCAGTGATTATTATGCAGCTTTGATGATGTTATTAAGATTAAACTTCACTCATCCGTCTCTAATATCATTGGTGTCCACCCAAAGTCTTAATTTCGAGACAACCTTGAAAGCAATCAAACAAACTTTTCTCTTGTGTATACAGGATCATTAATTTCGTGGTTTAAAGGTGGTAGAGCTGGCATTTGACAACTTGCAGACTCAGCTGCCATTTGCAATTTTATAATATAATGTCGGTTCCCATTGATTTCACAAAGAAGCACTCATTTTAAAAACCAATGAAACATATAAAATTGTTTCTGCTCAGTGTAACGTTTTGTGCTAGTATAGTGAAAAACCAATGGCACATAAAAAAAATTTCCCTGAAGAAAATTTTCTTTTTGACATTTGAGTAACATGTATTAGTGCTTTTTGAGGTGTTTCTCACTTCAAATCCTGAGCTTTATTTATAACTAGCAGATCCGCCCGGCGTAGCTCAGGTCAGACGTTTATCAAATTGAAAGTTAAGTAAAGTAGTTCCCAAGCTTCCATTCTAGTGGCAGAGAGGATGAGATATAGTCTATGCTACTCAAAGGCAATTAAGCATTCTAACGATGACAAAATTTTTGGAATCAGTCCAGTATTTTCCAAGTTCGCGGTTATTTTCAACTTGGGAATAACACCGTGTTATAATAGTGAAAACTATATTGAAATCGGTGGTACCCGTGGCGTAATGGTTAGCATGTCCACCTGCTAACCCAGAGGTTCGAGGTTCGAATCCCAGCAGAGGCAAAATGCAAAAATGTTTTTCCACGGGTATCACCTTTCGCGAGGAATTGGCAAGTCCTCCGTTAGTAAATTCATTGCCATGAAAAGCGCATTCTCAATTAGCCGTTCGGAACCGGCGAAAAATTGTAGGTCCCCTCCATTCCCTGACAAGGCATGGTTGTGAGAAATGCGCTAGGCCCAGGGGCTCCTCGCTCTGTTGCGCCACCCTATTTATTTATTTATATTGAAATCGGTACAGTGAAAAATGGTGATAAAATATAGTCTATATTATTCAGGGACAATGAAGCACTCTTACAGTGAAAGAATTTTTGGAATCGGTTCAGAACTTTCCAAGTGCCCGCTTATGTTCTTTTTTCCGTCCCGATAACGTTGTATTGTAATAGCGACACAAATTTTGTATCGTTCTAGTGGTATTTGAATTCCCGTTCCCATTCCAGTCTCTGTGGGAATTTGTGAATGAAATATAGTCCAATCCATTTTGTTCATGGAAAAATTGTCTCAGTGATCTTATGATATTTTCTCGCACACTATTGTTTCCACCTCCAACTTTACGGCGTTGTATGACTTCAGCATCATTGTCATTACCATTTGCCAATAAAAATACATTTGCAGAAACTGATAATCTGAATTGAGTGACGGCAATAACGAACCAATGTTATGATACACGTGACCTTGATTTTGAATAGATAATAATAGATAACCATAACCATATATTTCTCCGGTTTCAACATACTTCGCATTATTTAAAATGCCGTGTGCAGAAATTACCTGAAACGGATAATTTCATTTTCCACACTATTCTTTGCACCAAATGAAGTCATTTGAAGCCATTCCGACTCCGCCGATTCGCCAAAAAACAAAGAATAAAATGGCTCTGGTAGCGGATTCAAAAAAGGTAAATTTAACTTTGACACTTTCACAGCACAGCCCAGCTAATTAACCCGAAAATTTTATAGTATTGGCAGACTTTGTCCATTGCAGCAACCACAACTACAGAATGCAAACAATAATCAATTGCTCTGTCATGTTTAAAACCTGCACGCTCAAGATTTCCACGCCTTTGCGATTACGGACTTGCAGTTTTTATATCAGTAGCATTACGAATTACGATTACGCGCATTCCGATCTCGATTCGCTTGCAGACGATTTGCACGGTGTTTTTCTCTCTCCGACTGCATATTGTTTCTCTGTCGCTTTGCAGAATTCGTTTTCGGACGAAGCGAACTTATAATTTTTTTTTTTTTTTCAGGAGGAAGTCTTCAAAAGACACTTGGCAGTATTCGACACAAAGTAGTGTGGGATTGTAACCTCACTAAAAACTCTTCGTAATCAGAACCAATCCATGAACGATCGACAACAGATTTTTCTTTCTCAATAATATAATCGATTTAGGGGAAGCTTAAACTTTTAATGCTTTCTATGACTTTTAGACCATAAGCTCGTGTGGCTTGGGTCTTCTTAAGGGGGTCTCCTCATCAGTTGCTTCTCAAAAAGGTGGTTTTTAAGATTTTTTTTTGAACATCAAAACAACAAGAGAAGCAAATGATCTTTTGTGTATTTTTTAACATATATTTTTTCAACAAAAAAAAGTTTTCCAAATGTCAAAATCAATTAAAATGGCGGATTTATAAACCATCTTGCGCGAGCTGCTCGCCGAGGACAACTCAAACTCCGTGAAAGATTCAGCCCGTAATTTTTTTTTTTGAAACCAAAAATTTAAATACTACGTTATTCAGGAGGATTTTCTGCACAGTATGAACTATTATGGTGACTGAAAGTTGAAATTTAGATATATTTTAGGCATTTTTCAATAAAGAACTCGATCTTTCGACTTTTTTTAGCAGTAAGTGCGACTGTAAAAAGTGAATTTTTTATACATTTTTTTAGTTTAGTCTGTGCACAATTACATTATCTAAAAAACAGTGTCTTACTTTTATACATAGCTTTCATAGTTTATTTTTAATCGTGCACGGAATTTTAAAAAAACATGGTGTTCAGAAAATCGGCTTTAAAGTATTTAGAAGGAAAAAAATCGAATAAAAGGGAACTTACTGGAATGAGATGTTAGACAGCTATACCCGGTTCGTACAGCTTCTTCTGATTTCTTAAAAAAGCCGTTCTTGGCCTGGTGCAAAGGTTCCACGAATACAAAAGGAAAGACACCTGCGCGGAGCACGGGAGGGCGCGCGTCCTGGCTCGCGCTTGCCCCATGCGAGCTTCTCTTCGGAACTGTAACTTCTAAACAAGTTTGAGATGGGCTCTGAAACTTTGCGAGAATATTCTCAAATAATAATTCTAACGATTAAAAAAAAAAAAAACCGTTTTTTGAATCTGACTGATGAGGAGACCCCCTTAATCTCCGAACATTGCCTCTCGTATTTAATATGGACTCCATTTCAGAGTTGATATGACTTACCCATTTCTTAGAAGAGACACTACACCCTTTTTTAATTATACCTACTACCTTTCAGATAATTGTGAACATTTTTGTACAAATCGTGTTTGTTTTATGTCGCCTTCAAGGGCAAATAAGATACAAATTGTTGAAGGGAAGTCTTCCTACATATATGTATGTATCATCAAAAAACTTCTACGTCTTCCTATATCGCTCTTTTTGCACTGTTCAATGCTACAACCCTATAATGCAACCAAAACAGATAAGACTAATTCTCACGTTTTCATTAGCTTAACCAATTACTATTTTTAATATGGTCTTAAGACTATCCCCCATTTCAAAGTCAGTCAAAATGTAAAGCAAACAAAATAAAAATTCATTTTCTTTCAATAAGAAGAGGAAAAAGACCCTCCTTAAGCATAAGCACTCAATCCTACTCGCACCATCTGTATTTACTTTCAACGCGTGTTTGTTTATGTTTTTGTATTGACTTTGATCAAATTGAATATAACTGCCCCACTTTCCGTTTTGTCTTCCGAACCACAAAATAAAAGTTTATCAGAACCGACGATGATTATATCAGGTTATCGTAAAAGAATTTACGTCTCAAAGACTTTTGTAGTTTCTTTAAACTTTTTTTTCCCTAATAGTTACTATCCTCTGTTAGACACTCATGTCAGCAAATCAAACTAAATCAATTCCTTTTGGTCAACGGAATGAGTCCCGCTTCAGGATATAAATTGTAAAAGGCACTAGGATAATTTTTCGGTTGATTCGATTTTGAGTTTTGAGCTTAGCGACACATTTGGGATTTGGCGATTCATGCTCATTTATGTTCATTGATGGGATAGATAAACGATGTATTCATAAATACAAACACTTGATTTTATTGAGAAGAAACTTCTTTTTTTAATTTTTATTCAATTATAAACAAAGAAATTTGCTTTATATGAAACCTTAATCCCTAAATTAGCTGTGGGAAAAGAGTTTGGGCTACGTGTATCTTGTGATGCTTCTTTATTTTCCAGCTGGAGTAGGACTCAGCGGGCCAGGGTCTTTCCCAAGGAAGCCAAAAGACTTGGGGTGCGATGGTCCAACTTCTGCGTAAAAAGGAGAACTCCGACGCGGCAAATGTTTTCTTAATTTAATTCCTTATTACACGGGTTTCAAGAAAAGGATCTTACACTGTTAATTGTTTTACAATCGGTTTTGTTATTTTGTTACGTTACTACAATCTTTAAATTAACAATAATTTCTTTTTGTTAACGTTAATAAAAAAAAAGATAAAAAAGGTATAAACTGAATAAGCAAGCCTGGAGGGCCGGGTTTTTCTTGTTTATCTTCACCTTTCGTTGACTTTGTGGACGACGGTATCGGGACGAGGTCGGTAATTAGCTACGCTGGTCGGACTTGGTGCAACCTTTTGCTTTAGCACCTGGCGTTTTGGTCGTCTGGTCGCGGTGAGCTATATTTGGGATAAGCAATAATTAGTTTAAGTTTTAATAGACCTCACAACATAGTGCCCACTGGGTCCTGACGTTATGAAACCGATTAAACCGGTTTCCTACTAGGGTTGACTATAAAAGTCGAACGAGCGGCGGATTTGGTACTTTTAATGGACCTTAGAAATGAGTTGTGCCCACTGGGTCCATACGCACTATAAGGACAATTAATTCAAACCACAATATTAATGTTCGGTGACTATAAAAGTCGGCAGGGCAGCAGATTTGATATTAAGTGGACCTTAGAAATGAGTTGTGCCCACTGGGTCCATACTACAAAACAAGGTCAATTAAACCAAATCAAAAGTGACTGTGCAAGTCGGCAGAAAGGAAACTATAGTAGTATAGCTTTTAATCAGAATGGTATTCCCATAACCAATATATGCTGGTAATTTCTCTTCCTTTTCTGTAGGCAATTTCACATCTACCTATCATTTCTGCGGCAAGTAGTGGATGTGAACTCAAACAAATGAAAAAAATGTAAACAAATTTTTTTCTTATTTTCTTCGAATGCAGCTTATGGACGATCGTCTCATAGCCGTTGTATGTGTAGTTTGTTTGGGGCGGTGATGGTCAAAAGTGTGACGTTTCGTTACAATCTTTGCTATTCAATTTGTGGAGTAGGTTAAATTTGACGTTTGGCTATTGCATGTGCGATCTATAGAACAGTTTCGGGTGAAACTAGAACTCAACCGACATCTTTTGCCAACAATTTTGATTTCTGCCGAGCTCTCTCCAGTTTTGCATTTTAAGACGGTTGGGACCTCCTCCACTTGAAGACAAGGCCTTCACTTATCCGTCGATCCGAAGTATTGTTGTCTATCCGTTCAACATGTCCCAGTTATAATTTTCACGCGATGCGCAATCTTTTAATTTTGTTCACATCGCGAAACATCTCACTCAGTTCGTTACTGAAACATCTGCTTCGCATTATGAGAACAAAGAACTTTCAAAGTATTTTCTTTCGAAACGACCATAGGTTTCCTCATCGGATTATGCTAAGGTCCACGCTCCTGATTCGTATAGCTGAACTGGAATGATCAAGGATCCCTTGGTTTCTCTAGAGAGGGGTCTTGTTTCTCAATTAACTTTGGAAGCGGAATTCATGTCTTCATCGTTGCTATGCAGTCCGCAAAAGTGATCTTCTTAAGTCCTCAGCATTTTTGAGTTCGAAGCTTGTCGCTCTGCCATTATCTTTTTCCTTTTGGTAAAGCTTTCGAAATTTTCACAGCACAGCGCTTCTAAAGCTGCCATTTCTTTTTTATTTGCCTGCCTGCATCAAACCATGAATTTCGATTTGGTGGCCCATAACCTCAGAGGGAACTAAGCGGCTCTGATATAATAACGCTTCACTCGGAAAACGCGGTTATCAATGACACTTTGAACGTGCTTTGAACGTTTGCTAGGGTCATCATATGGAAAATCTCTGATATTGGTTGTGAACCAGATGTTTTTAGCCCGACGAACAACCCCTCCTTTTGGAATCCCTTGGACATAAAGGGCCAGATGATTCGATGTCAGTACCCTGATACAGAGGTTTGAAAACTGCCGTTGGCTCGCCCGGAGCTCATCCGCCACTATCTTTATTACAATTCGCTGTCCTATAGTAAAACACCATGAACACCTTGAAATTAAATATTTCGGAGTAGGTCATTGAGAGCTTTAAACATTTGGACTGCTGAAGACCTTCGTTTAATCTGTGAATCTAATTCATTCGCTGTGATACTCCCCATAAGCTTTATCTGACCACTGAGATTCTGGCAGTTAGTCATTATTCGCAGAGCATTATAATTCTGGCCCATAGTTCTTCGTATCTTTGTCAACATTTGCTTACTTACTAATTTGGCAAGTCACTTCCGGTTGGACGAGACATAATTGAAGCGCGCTGCAAGTTGCAACAGGACACCAAGTTGACATTAATCAGAACCTCCCCGAATAGTACACGACCAACCAACCTCTTTTTTTGTCACTTTTGGGCAATAAAAGAAATTAACTGTCTGAGATAATAGTTCCTTGGTTGCTCTGCGTTTTGATTAAGCACAATGATGATTTAGATTTGAACGTGATCAGTGCTAATGTGGGGAATATTTTATTGCTTGTCCTTGCAACTCTCTTTAATTCATAATTTATTTTTATAACTTTCTTGTCAATAAGTCAATATTGATAAGTTTTTTTTTTCTTTGTCTTTTCAGAAACCTTAAGGACAGTGACAAGAAACCATTTATAGAATTTGCAGAGAAGCTCCGACTAACGCATAAGCAAGAACACCCTGATTACAAATACCAACCACGGAGAAAGAAGGCCAAGGGAACGACAGCAGCTGCGGCAAGCTTAACTGTTGAACCAGGGACACTCGTCACCACTGATGCGAAAATATCTCAAAACAATCAGAAGGCAAACAACAATCAAAGGAGTAATTCCAATCGACGGAACGAGCCTAAGTCCTTTATGGAATCCAACAAAAACAACCGCTTCAATTGTCGAGGACAATTTCTCACTGATGCTGGCACAAGAATAACTCCCATAAACCAATCAACGGAGATGGATTATACAAACAATGGTTGCGGTGATGGCAATCTATTGTGCCAGTATACCCATGCAAATGGTACCGACCACGAGTCCCTTTTGAAGTCTCTTGCCGAGAGCAATGAATCGTTCCGTAAATTCGATTACGTGCGGCAGATGGACTCACCATGTTCAACCACTTCCAGCTCCAGGCAGTCAGTAGGTGAGGCCAACCCATTGACTCCCCCTGCTACTCCATATACAACGATTGGCAGTGTGCTTCATCGATCGATAGGGACACCGCCACCAGTTATTATGTCACTCTCACTACCACCCAACTCGTCATCAGTCTCATCATCATTAGCCAAAAATGACAACAATTCCCCGGAGCACTATTCGCTGAGTGCATCAGACCATCAACAAAGATACGGCAATAGTATAGACTTCCATAGAAACAGCGATGTCTTGGCAGCTGTCGGCAATAGTTACCACCACCATCATCAGTCTCTGGGAATGGATCCGTCTTCTTCCCACCACAGCAACCGGACATATGCCGTTCATCATTATTTGCAACCACATCAGCACATTCAGTCTCAGTCGTCGCATTCACATTCTCAATCTCAGCCCGAACAACTACCCGTCATCCATCAACAGCAACATGATCTAACGGCGTCCTATGGAACATCAGCGACGTCGCCACACTCAATTGCGTCCCTTAATTATTTGCAAACCCACCAGCAACAGCTTCAACATCACCACCAACACCACCAAATGGTCCAAAACTATTTGGCGCCATCTATTGTTGATGCTGACATCGATCCGAAAGAAATCGACCAATATTTAGATGGTTTGCCGCAAGGTCACATGTGTGCCACGCCAGCAACCGCGTCTGCACCTCCGCCTTCATCGTCTGCTTCTCCAAAATCGCAAATAACACCAACTTCCAGCTGTGTAGCTACTTTGGGCAATGTCATGACATACAAAAATGAAATGGAGTCTCTGCTGGAGTTACAACCGGTCGATAAAACAAATATGCACTCACCTAGTGAACATGCATCTATCAGAACAACAACAACAACAACAGAAACTTCTCTATCTATACCAGGAGGTGATTGTTACTACCAGGAGGACACTGACGCTTCACCAACCGCCTCGGTGACTGCTTCCTATCAATACCACAACCTTTGGGGCAATTATGTGAATCCATAGAGTTTTGGGTTTCTTTGGCTCTACGTGTTGTGCAGATTTGCTTTCGAAATTTGATTAAATTCAAAGCAATTTCCGAGAGTGGTGCCACACTAAATTCAATTATAAATATCTACCCTTGTGAATTCCCTTAACTCTATTAATATAGCCACTTTAGTTAGTTTATAGTTAAGTTCAGTTTGTAAACAAGCATTTTAAGCCCAAGCTTTGGTGTTACTTTAAGAATTAGTTTCAGTGTATATATACGAGTTAGGTTTAAATTGTTTCGAATTATTATCTACAATAAAGTAAGTGTAAGATAAAAGAAAAGTTAAAATGTAGTTTGTTTCTTTTTGCTTATGAGCATGGATTGAAGTATTTCAGAATAAAAACGGTGTGTTACTTCGTTGACCAAGGATAGGTAACTGGAGTTTTTTTTTAAATGACATTAAGAAAAGGACATTTTAGGGATATCAACAGAGCTTATAGAAAAAAATTTGCTCCATCATAGTCATACAAAAGAAACAATAGCGGGCAAGAGTACCATACCCGTGGGACCAGGATTTGCATCTGACATTTTGTAAACTTACCCAAATAAGTAACTTTGTTTTCGAAATATCGATACTTGAAGTCGAAAGAATTTATTTTTGTTTTATATTTGTAAATATATATTAAATATAGCTGACCCGGCAAACTTTGTTCTGCCTTAGAGGCAATAAATGAGCAGAGCTTGGATTTTATTTATTTCAAGTTTTTTTTAGGATAGTAAATATGTTCAAAAAAATCGAGTATTTTTATGATTCCTTATTAGCTATTTATTTTGTTGCACGTGTTGCACTTTTTACTGAAGGACCTTGTGATAGACGATATTTTTCGTTTTATTATCAGGTGCGAGAACAAATAACGGAGATGATCTTCCGCCTCGTGAACTTGCCACATATAATTGACCATTGGATTTGATTTATTTATGGTCACAGCGAGCGCAAGACGGATCGGAAACGATAACGCGATCCTTAAAACTATTTGATCAATTTCAAAAGCTCTTTCGAATTTTAGAATTTTCGAAAAAATACAAAAAAATATGTTATTTGGACATATCATTAAAAATTTCTACGCAAAACAACAGAAATAACCAACAGGTAAATTTTTTTTTTTTAATTATTTGGGATATCTAATAATTGCAGTACCTCATTTTCAACCACTTTTGTTTTTCTTTTCGGTATGCATCTTAAACTTGCCAAATATGGATCCGACGATATTAACAACCTATTCAAAAATCCAGTGTCCGTGTGAAGTCACGAAGTTTTCCTTGTAAACAGTTCCCGAGCGCATCCGAGCGCTTTTCTCTGACTTTAGATATCCAAACTTCGTGAAGTTCTTTTTTCATAGTAGTCTATTGATTGTCATTTCTTAAGGAACTCGAAAAATGTTTTGAGAATAGCCCTGTTCACACTGTACAATTAGTTGGACAGACTTAGGTTTGAACGACCAATGCTTGATAGTATGAACCCTTCATACGACCGCTTGTCCAGCTTGTTGGATGGTTTTCAAAAATTTTTGAAAATCTAGAAGTTGGACGGAGTGGAAGGGTATGTGACATAAAGTTGGACGACAAGCTTGATAGGTGTGAACGAAAACTACATCAGACCATCCAATTTCCGTCAAACGAAGTCTGTCCAACTAATTGTACAGTGTGAACAGGGCTAATGTAAAAAAGTGCGCATACAGCATTTTGAAATGCAGTATTTTGAGACACAGTATTATGAACCATCGAGTATTTTGACCCTAACCCGGAAAAAGTTCACGCATCGCGTGTTGGTGGTATTTGTGCCAGCGAAAAATTTGTACTTTTTGATAATTTGCAAAAATATTGGAAACTTCAGTTGCTTAGGTCTGGTTCAACTTTGCTACATATAAAGAAACTGCAGTCAGTATAAAAAGGATGAAAAACGACGATAAATGTCTATGTTCAAGTGACAATATTTCGGTGAATTCTAATCATAGAAAGTTTTCTGATATACCATTTTGAAAGAAAATTTTATTTTCTTTCTTTTTCATGTAGTATTGCTTATACCTATCTGCAACCAGAAACAAGTGCCTTTAAAAAAACTGACAAAACTCAAAAATTGAAAAAATTTTCTTTTTTTGTCGGGAATTTTATTATTTTGGATAAAAAATATTTTTTTATAATTTTTTCAAAGATACATTTCAATGGGAAAATTTGATTTCTACATAAAACGTCCGAATTGCATCAAAATTTTGCTTCGTTCTCGAGATATATTGAAAAAACGAATGAAGATGGTTTAGAACCCATATCTCCGAATCGCACCCTCTAATTTAATAGCACTTTCGGTTTTTTCCTCTAAAATTAACCAATTATTCGATTCATGCAATAAAAGTCTATTCAATGTCTAGCTCCTTTATATGCCCTTTTTTACGACATAATCAATAGACTATAAGTTTGGTTATCATCCTAAGAAGTGAAAAATTTAGTATGGGTGTCGCACCTGTGCGCAAAAAATTACAACGCAGTTTTGTTCCTAATTTACTAAGCTTTTGAAAAAATAAGGCCTTCAACATGAACAACACTGATAAACTATACTTTTCTTCTAATGAACTCTTAAAATTCATTTTTTTTTTCGTGTTTTAGTTTACCTTACGAGCTTTGTTTGAACAAAAACATATTATATATCACAAAAACTTATTTTTATAATTTGTAGGATAATATATATTTAAAAAAAATTAACTTCCAATATAAATCACAGTAACCACTTTAATAATCAAAAAAACACTTGCTCTATAAAATGAACTTCCGTATCAACAACTGCAGCTAATGTGAAGTTTGAGGTCATTTTTGCCGTTATGATTGACTTTTTCAAAATTGTTTTTTTACAGTTGTAAGAAAAACCAGTTTTTGTTAACATTGTCACATGTCGATTTTTGAATTAAATCCCGCAAATTATGCGAATTGCCACACTGTCGCCAGCGCCACGCCGTGAATGTCGAGGGATAAGAGGTATATGAGTATGTCTAAAGCAGCCCAGGGTGTTGAGCGAAGATCTCCGCTGGCGTTGACTCATAAACTTGCTGATATTTGGACTATGCATAGTCTGTCACGAGAAGTCAACTTTTATTTCATTTTTTTTTTTTTAAGAACAGTGTTTTGTGTATAACGAAAGCTAACGCATTGCATTGATGTCGTTTCTGTTGCACGCTGCTTTTTGTTTATTTGAGTCAATGAAACGATAGTCAATGCCCAATGTCGGTTTTTTTAATGTTTACTTTTCCTGTTCTGATTTTAAGCATTCCGTTTACATTTTATGTCGGTGGCGGGATAGAAATGCTGTAATAAGGTCCGTCTCCTTGTCCTAAGCTACTTCCCCACCAATTTTCAGCCGAATCGGTTCATCCCTTCTTGAGTTATAAAATTCGAAAGAACTTTTGAAATTGGTCAAAAAAATTTTATTAGGTTTGCGTTCCCAATCACGTTCGCGTATCATCCTGAATTCGAAAGAATTATTGAAATCGGTCAAGTAGTTTTGATTTATGTTTTAATTCCCGTAGGAATATAGGGATGAACTATTATCTAAGTTACTGAGGAATACTTGTATCATCCAAATTCTTAAAGAATTTGTGAAATCTGTGCAGTAGTATCTAGGTTTTCGTTCCCTATATCGTTCCCGGATAAAAAAAAAATATATACGTAGCTGAGCCTTCTGGCGTTGCGTTGACCGGGTCGCGTGGGAATATGAGGATGAAATAATTTATGTTAATGAGGGATAATGTACCATCTTAAAGTTGAAAATATTTTATAAATCGGTTATGCGGTTTAAGGTTCCCTTTCTAGTGCCCGTTTCTGTTTGCATGGGAATATATGGATGACATATAGCCTATGTTACTGACGGATAATGCAGCATCCTAGAGCAGTAAGATTTTTCGAAATCTGTCCAGTAGGTAGTTTTTAAGTTTTGCATTCCCAATCGCGTTCCCGTGGGAATGTGGGGATGAATTAAAGTTTATGTTACTCGGTGAAATGTAGCATTCTAAAGGACTATTCACATGAGCACGATCAACGAACGACGAATAAATCAAGAAATGTGATTTTAATTACCTTACAAGCATAAATTCCTCATGAATTTTTTAGGAAACGATTGAAATATAGTTCATTCTTATTTTTAGGTGAATAAACTCTTATTTTTGTACTTAAAATTAAAAAAATAGAGAAAAAAGATTTATTCCCTACCAATAAATATCAGTAGGTACGAACTATCAGTCTTTATTCTCGTTCCACATATAATCCACACTCGAACGAATAAATTTTTCGCGCGTGCTTAGCCACAAAATCATTTCTGTTTTTGTTTTGGATGCAAATTGTGTTCGTCATTCGTGACCAATATAAAACACAAATGTGAATGAAATGTCAAAATTAACGAATATTCGTTCATTCGTCGTTCGTTGGTCGTTCTCATGTGAATAATACTTAACGGTGAAAGAATTCTTGAAATCGGTTCAGTTGTTTTCTAGGTTCCCGTTAAAGTTCTCGTTTCCATAAGAATATAGGGATAAAAAGTATCCGATGTCCGTTTCCTGGTACTAAGCTACCTTGCCAACATGAAGATGAAAAGATATACGAGCCAACAACGAGCCAAAGTTACTAAAATTTACTACCGAAATTCGGAATCAGTGGCCTCAACGTTAAGAGCGCTAGGTCCAATTTATGGTCGTCATAATGGTATTGGCAGATCAATAATTGAGCGTTTAGTGGAAAAATTTGAATCCACAGGGACAGTACAAAATGTTCCCATGCCAATGAGACAAAGAAGTGCCCGTAGTGTCGAGAATATTGCTGCCGCTGAGGCTTCAGTTGCAGAAATTCCAAATGTGTCTCTCACACGTCGTTCTCAAGCGTTGGGTATCCCTATAGCTTCGTTGTGGCGAATTTTGAGAAAAGATCTTGGCCTACATCCTAACAAGATCCTAGACAATAAAACTGTCCGGATATTAGTGACTTTGCCCTATTTGCTATGTTTTTAACTTACATCATCTCAGTGGAAACATATTGTTATTGATTAGGAGAATACTTAATCAGGCACTCACTGTCATCCTTAACTAATTCTAGTCAAATTCAAGCTCTTTGTGTTTATTTTACATGAATCAATTGCTTTAAGTAAACATGCACGTGTGAATATGTCACTTCATGTTCATAACTTGAATGGGGTGTCACCTGGAAATGTTGATAAAGAATAATATGATATCCCCATCGTTAGGGGGATAGGCCCCTTCTTAAAAGTCAGATACTTAAATAGCCCATATATTATATGAACATGCATTCTATCTACATATGTAAAATACATATATCGTATAGGTATCTTCTCCTCAAGAAAAATGTAGTTTATAAATTCAAGGGGGGAGTTATACGTGAAGTATATTTTCCAAGTTCTTGTGATTCGATTTAGACAACTCTAACAGGTTGGTATCAATCTAAGAGAAGAGGAGGGTGACAAAGGAAAGAGGATTCACATTCACAACTTTGATCTTTATTAAGTGTTTATGAAAGGTTTCTGCTATACAGCACATTTTCAAGGAACGATTAGAGCCATAAAAACGGACAAAGAAAGATATAACAAAAAATTTGAATCTGGTCCCAAAATTATTCACTGGATGTACACATCATCTGTAAAAAGACCATTCCTCATATACGTCTGTTAAGTATGTAGGCCATCATTAGACATGGTGATAAGCCTAAGGATATGATAAAAATCCTAAGAAATTGGCCAACCAGTGCCATGAAAACGACACCAGTACCTGAATCTTTGGAAACTTCCCTATTAATACATCCAGGGCCGGACTAACCATATGTGCAAGATGTGCTAATGCACAGAGCGACGACGCGACGGGCTCCGGAGCTTATTGGTAAGAGTGACAAAAGGTATTTTGAACAAATAAGCATCAGCCTAAGGAAAAATTAAAAATTAAATTTATTTTTTGTTAACAAATACTGCAATTTGCATTTCGGGAACAAAAAATTTGTTCAAGAAATTCTAAATACAAGTAGGTACCATACATAACAACATCTAGGTACTTGTGCTGAACTATTTGCAATGTTGCCAATTCAAATTGAATACAGCTCAAAGTAATGTAGGCTACAATCTACAAATTCAAATTAGACTTAAGAAAAGGACTATACTAGACAAAGGGGTTTTTCGTAAATTTTGTTTAGGGCGCCAATTAAGCAGAGTCTTGCTCTGACCAGCTCACCAAAATTTTTTCAAAAAAACAAATGGATGAAGCGTATTGCTGCTAAAAAAATGCTCTAAATGAAAAATAAGCCTATCAAGCTAATGAACTATAGTGAATCATATATATGGGCATTCGAACGGATTTCACATTACCGGCTATTGATTTAAATCCTGTGGCTCTAATAAACATTTCGGCAAAAGAATGCTGGGACCTGGGAGGACAACATAACTATAAAGGCAAACCACGTCTTAGTCTTAGAAGACGATTCTAAAACGGACTAAGCTTATCATTCCTCCACTAATTTTCAGACAAATCCGTTAAGCCGTTCTTGAGCTTTAAAATAGTGTAACTAACACGACATTCTTTTATATATATATATAGATAATACTTATCCTTATCCTTACAAATTATAAAACAAAGTCGCTTTCCGCTTCAAAATTCTTAAATCTTTAAAACCACGCAAAGAATTTTGATACGGTTATTTTTAAATGGATCCACTGATCCAACGGAAACATACAAAGGACTTCAAAAACTGCTTGACCGATTTCAAAATTCTATCACTGTTGGATCGCTATTGTTTCACATATTCCCACGGAAGTGGAACAGGAAAGTAAACCAGAACTTGGTGTTTGTATTAAAAGCTCAAAAACTACTGCACCGATCTGAATGAAACTCGGAACAAAAATGCTCTAGAACCTGAGAAATTGCATTGGCTATTTCCTTTTGATATTTCTTCGAGAACGGAAATTGGAACGGGAACATAACCGCAAACTGGAGAAATACTGGACCGATTGCAATAATTCTTTCACATTTTGAGTGTTCCTTTGCCCCTGAGCCTTGTATTTATAAACAATAGTAGCACCACGGAAGGGAAAACGCTTTTATTGCAATCTGTCGACTTCATTAAACAATAAACATACCACCTTCACAATCGGAAAAAGCGAATCTTAGAACCTGTGGAACGCATAACTTTTGATATTGTTCGAAACGAGACGATTGTTTCGTAAACTTAAAAGATTAAGGAAGAAAAATAATTGAACCCTGTTTGCTTTGATTGTTAAATGCAAAAAAAACTTATTGTTTTGTGAATAACGCATCCATGAAATTGTTTTAAAAGCATTCAAGCATTTATGAAAATACTATCCACATCCACATACCAAAGTGAACAACCAAAGCAAAATTTTCAAGTTCGCGTTCAAGGAAGACTGCAAGTGGCATAACCAGCATTTTCGCCTCCGTGATGCTACTATACCTATAGCTTATAAATATAATGCCCCTGAGTAAAATAGAATATATTTCATCCTCATATGCCCACACGAACGGGAGGTCGAAAACCCCTGACCCGATTGCAAAATTGTTTACTATTACAATACGGTGTTATTTGAAAGTAACGTAGTTCCCGTATTACTATGGGAACGGGACGAGAAAGGGAACATAACCGGGAAACTGGACAATGCGGGACCGATAACAAAAACTTATTCACCGTTAGAATGTTTTATTGCCCCTGAGTAACATATAGATAGGTTAGGCTAGGTTAAAATGGCTGTCAGGAAAAAAACTGACACACTTAGACCAATATTAGGTCCATTGTGGTACTATGAGAATTATGCGAGGGAGTACCTAACTAAACAAAATAATTTGGAGCTTTTGATAAAGCGAAGGAGATGCAGGGTATCTGTGTTTGCCAGATAACTTAGATCATCGAGGAAATATTTTCCTAGATGCAGTTTTCTTAAAGGAGAGTGCAGGACATGAGCAGAGAAGGTGTGGAATTGTCTTCTCCTCCTCCTCCTCCTCATCTAAGCAGCTTCTGCAGAAGTCATTAGAGCGAACGCCGAGTCTTATGGCGTATCTTCATATCAGACAATGTCCGGTGACATTGATTACGGAGCTAACTTGCAGTCTGGTAATGGATAACAAATGTCTTGTGCGTTTTGGATCTAGTCCTGGCCATATCTGTTTTGTTGCCACACACGTAGTAATATTGTTCCACCTACTATTTGTTCTGTCCATTGCCTCCTGCTTTGGCATAAGTTTACATGTAGCGATT
This sequence comes from Melanostoma mellinum, assembly GCA_914767635.1. Classification (NCBI taxonomy): domain Eukaryota; kingdom Metazoa; phylum Arthropoda; class Insecta; order Diptera; family Syrphidae; genus Melanostoma; species Melanostoma mellinum. Next base: position 70,761,369 of record OU612058.1, on the reverse strand, counting down.
GGTATAGCAATATTCAACCTGCTGGCTGAGATGGGTAGAACGGTTCCTTTTCTCGCGAGTTCATCGGCACCGGAATGAAAGACTTACGTTGAGTAGGTTTGAGTACACCCCGCAGCCTACCCCCTCTTCGGTTTTTGAACCATCTGTATAGAAATGAATTAAATCATCTCTCAAAAATTCTTCGTCTTCCCAGGTCGTTCTCGGTGGGTTTGAGACTTGGAACTTATTATCAAAAACCAATTGGGGGATGGTGTAGGCGGAGTGGCAAGGGATTGATCCGAATAAATTCAGGATTGTAGCGTGGCCAATGTTGTTAATGGTCCATATTGGGAGATAGCTTTCATAATGGCTGTACTGGCGGCTATTTGTTTGCTGAAGATATCTAGTGGTGTAAGGTTACGGAGCATATTTAGGGCAACTACTCCGTATGTGAGTATTGGTCTGATGACCGCGGTGTAGAGCCAGTGAGTGATTTAGGGGAGAAACCCCATTTAGTGCCAAAGGCTTTTTTGCAAGAAAATAATGCTACGGTGGATTATCTGATTCTTTCCTGTAGATTGGCTTTCCAGTTTAGCTTTTTTTCTAGGAACCTACATATTTAGCTTTTAAGGAAAGTTGAAGTGGGACTCCATTTATTGATGGAGTTGTTAGTTGAGGAATTTTGTATTTCCTGGTGAAGAGAACAAGTTCAGTTTCTAGATTCCATAGAAGAGAACTCCGCCTTGTGGTGTTCCTCTACTGACAGATCTCTTTGCAGAGAAGTTTCCTACAGATTTTGCCTTATAGTAGACGTGTTGTGCTGTAGATAACAGTTTTGGATTTATAGCCGTTCGCAGATGGATATCAATCAGTCGTTCTAAAGTTTTAAGATAGAAGGATGATAGAATTATTGGTCGGAGATCTTTTGGGTTTACGTGGGATGATTTTCCTGCTTTAGGTATAAACACAACCTTGACCTCTCTTTACTGAGTGGGGATATTATAACTTCAAGGACAGGGATATCCGTGGTCTTATGAAGTTCGGCAGCAATGATACCATCTGGTCCAGGGGATTTGTATGGGTAAAAGCTGGTAATGTCCCAATATAGTTTTTCCCTTGTAATCAGATCGGGGTTGTTTGTTATTATGCTACCTGATTCTATGCAATCTTAGTTGCATAAGTTCTTAGAGCTGCCTGCCTGGAAAGTGAGTGTCCAGGAGCAGATTAAAAATATTATAATTTTTGTGATCAAGAAAGAAATAGAAACTTTTTCAAGTATCGATATCTCGAAAAATATTATTTGACATTTTCGTTTCGTTTTGGTCTACTTAAGTCACATTGACTGTCAGATTACGGCGCCACGGATATTGTACTATCCCCAAAATAGGCATACAGAGCAATGACCAATGCAGACACTGCAACGAAGAGGAATAATCTCCTGAAGCTCTATTACATCAAAGCAAGAAGTACCTAGGATCCTACTATGTAGAAGATAGGGAGCTAAAACTCTTAAACGTAACCCAGATACTCAGTTTCATCAAAGGAACTAATCTGAATGAAGAACTTTAAATTATGGACTGCCACTTAAGAATAAGGGGGTAGAATAGATTTACAAAGTCAAAGTACACCAGAAAGCCCCAAATCATTTATTCCTTCATCCCCAAAATGACAACCAATTAGCCCCTATAAAGGGTCAATTATAATGATCAGGAAAAACCATCAGGAAAAGTTGAGACAAATGGAAACATGAATTTTTTTCTTATGAGCGTTTGTAGCGAACGGGAAAAATATGTCAGTTGCCACTTGCCAGGCTCTCAACTCTTCGGAGTCACACACAAGCAACTGATTTCTATTCAATGCAAACGAAAAAATAATAATCCACTATGAGTCTGTCAGTGGAATACATGGAAAATTGAATTTAAATTACTGGAACAATTTGTTCCACTTTGGCTGAAATTTCAATCAGCTGACACGAAAAATGAAATTGTGACAGGAAAATAGAAAAATACAATTTTAACGGATAATATTAATTCAATTGAACATTTTTTTGGCAACAAAAATTTTCTGGCTTGATTGCCATCGATTAGAATAACATTTGATATTCATTTTTAACGAAAACAACCAATCCTTAAAATATGACAGATTGTGAATTTCTGTGCACAAAGTAAAGAAACAGACTTATTGAATCTGTTGTCGAAAATCAGTAATATCAACGAACACATCCCAAAGACTGCCAATCTCTGGGTTCCAAAAAAGAAATTTACCAACCATCCCTGTTGTTCACTTAGCTAAGTGAGTTATTTTTGTTCACTTACACTATTCACTTAAGGCCCCGACCCATAGAATCCGTTGCGTCCGTTCGCTGCCGGATTCAACTGACAGCAGTGAGTTTTACCGGACACAACGGATTGAGGTGACCCATAGAATCCACGCGATGTGAAGAGAAAACTTCAAATTGGTTTTGACAGCTTATGTCATCAGTCTGCCGGACGACAAAAATTAAAAGTTGGGCTACTTTTTCCGTTGCGTCCGTTGCATCCGATGCTTATGGGTCACCTCTCATAAGATCGTATGTGTATTTAATCGAGCTGTCAATTGAATCCGGCAGCGAACGGACACAACGGATTCTATGGTTCAGTGCCTTTAGGAGTTGTTGTTTTTCCATGAGCGATGTTTTGCGATGTTTCACTTAAGTGACTATAAGTGAATATAGATTCCCAATAAAACTCGGCTTTAGTTATTATTCCATTTAAAAGTTTCTCCTGTGCCCCTGTTCTGTAACTATCGCCTCGGCGATAAACGGTGATGGAACGAAATTCTATGAATTTAATAGAATTTCGTTCCATGTTCCACCGTTTATCGCCTGCTTTTATCGAAACGATAGTTACAGAACAGGGGCACTGTTTCGTTTTCCTGATCGCTATAACTGGCCCATGAGAATACCACTGAGTTTCTCTTGAAGATTCCCACCCGATGAAAAAATATTTTTTTAAACAAACTCTTCTTGACAACCATTGTATATGAAAGTAATACAGCCCGAATTTTGATGGTATTTAATTGGACTTATGAATTTTAAACTTTAAGATCAAATGATAACCCATTTACATATTTATTCAGAAAATGATATTTTTTGTAAGTGCAGTACAGTATTTTTATATAAATATGTATTCAACTAAAAGTTTTTTGATACACAAGGAGAAACAGTTGTTCCTCTTTTCAAACATCTTGAAGATAACAAGTGTCGAGTCGAAAACTGCTATGGAACTGTCAATCTTCTGGCGATTTAGAGGAGCGTTTCGCAAAACATGGGGCCTGTCACCGAAAAGTGTTTTTTGAATATATATACGGCTATGATAAAACCACTATTCTATGCGTCAGTTGTTTGGTGGAACGAGCTCTCATGTAAATTCGTTACTTTTCATTTGCTTAATTTCAAAGAACAATATGTGTTGGCTGTACTGGGGCTTTTCCGTGCCCTCTCTGGGGAAGGCTATTCTGTAGCAAAAAGATTGTAGAAAACTTGTTGGTGTTGTCACTGGGCGCTTCTCTTTTGCCAAGCATTTAAACGTGAAGGCTCAAGTGATACCGCGCTCTGTGAATTCTGTGGAGGAGGATATGACACCCCCCACGGTCTCCTTCTGTGAATATTCCGCATTTTCACATACATATCTAGTTTTTGTATACTCGGTGCAGACATGGTGAGAGCTGGTAACCTAGGCTCCTTATCATGGCAGCGTCTTTTGGCTTTTTTCCGAACATCTGGAAAGCTATCTGGAAAAGAAGGTTGCTATCAGGTAGTACAATGAAGCGGTATTTAGGTCTGAGTGCTCCAGTATTTTAAAAACCTCCGACAGAAAAAAATTACACGATTTCAATTGAGAGTTTAAATACTAACGAATAGCAGATTCTCCTTCTTTCACAAAAAAATTAAATCAGCTTGTAACTATGTTAACCGACAGGACACGTATCCTTCATCATTATATTTTGCGCTGATTAAAGCCATCAAGTTTAATTACTTCGAAAATGCAAAGCAGAAAAAATGGAAAAGCAGTAAATACGAATTATAATAGCTTCTGCAGTTTTTTTTAGTTTTAAGAGTTATAACGACTGCAGTGAAGCTTTTGAAATGCAGAACACGAACGATGGAAAGATACGACGAACGAACTGAACATAATCTACTTTAAATCAAAGGAATAACAGTGAAGAACTATTTTACTTACAAAAATAAATATAAAAGTTCATTGCAATAAACAAAACAGTAACTCTTATACTGTTAAAATATCCTTTTCAAATGAAAGCTTTCGTTCTTCTCTTAGAAGAAATTAGCTCTCTTAATATATATTTTTAAAGCTCAGAGAACGTATGCAAGGACTAACTTTGGCTGTTTCAGCAACATTAAGGCTAACATTCATTCGAGTGTAAAACCAAAAGCCGCTAGATATTTGTGGTCAAGGTATGCTGCTGAGATATTATATGTGGCTTGTGAGTTCAAAGAATGTATGTATAATATAAATACATTCTGAAGTGATATGGTAATGGAAATGTAAGACAAATAGACAAACTTTAGTCATATTGTTTGTATTTTGAAATATTTTTTCGATTGATATATTTCAGTTCTAAGCATAGATGCAGATGTTGCCTAGTAGCGATAAAAATTTAAAGGTTTTCTGATGCTGCAGGTCATATGTAAAGAATTTTTGTATCTAATGTATCTAACAATATACTATACACTGCAAGTAAATATGCCACATAAAGGTCAAAGGATAATTATTTTTAGTTGTAGAGCCTTTGAAATTTACGTTCAAGGAAAGTTATTTCGATGTGCTCGTCGTCGTATCAATTAACACTGCAGGTGTATAGTTGCAGAGCATAGGAGGGTGTTGTTATATTTTAGAAATAGAAACACATCTTAAGTTGTCAATCAATTATATTCACTGAGTTCTATTATTTTTTCTAACTAGCTGACCCGCCCCGCGGCGCGGAGGCGTTGCTCGGGTCTGTTAAGGCTCCCCTTCTCGTTTCCGTGGAGTATTGGTATGAAATATAGTCTAAGTTACTGAAGGATAATGTAGTATTCTAATACTGAAAGAATTTAATAAATCTGTCTAGTAGTTTTTTACTTCCCGTTTACATTTCCGTTCCCTTAGAAATATTGGGATAAAATATAAATATAGCCTGTTCTTAAACTATTTCTGTACCAAATTTCATTTGAATCGGTTCAATAGTTTAGACGTCATCAGTGGCGGCGCTTGACCAAAATGAGGCGTGTGTAGGAGTTAATTTGAGGGCCAATGAGAAACTGATTTCAGATTGCATTACTATGAAAAAAGTATATCTCACAACTACTTCCATACAAACTTAAGACAATATACTTGACATCGAACTTTTTCATTTTCTAACTTGCATGTATTAAAAGAACAATAAGCTCACTCCTTGAATCCTGAATAAACGAGGAATCAAATAATATTTCGTAAGACTGATTTTGAGTTGCAAAAGCTTAGATTGTCCGATTCAAATCGCAATTGTGCTTTCTCGGCGGAAACGTTGATGCATTAGCTGGTATGATATCTAATGTCGATTTCCAATGAACAAAAAAATTGACTGTAATGGACTGGAGTAAATTTTGCTGAAATTCATTTAGGAGGCAAAAAAATAAACTGCAGTCGATCTCTATTTGGAAAAGGATTTACACAGATTTTTACTCACAGAACAATTTTGACAAATCGAAAACGTCAAATCAAAAAGAATGCTATGGATGAAAATTAAAGGAGACTATTTTGTGTTTATTTGTAAACTAACAGGTCATTAAATGATCAAATTTTGATGATACAATAAAAATTGTGTACTTTACAATAGAAATCAAATTGTTTTCCTTTGGTGCATGTTTTTTTTCGGTCAGTTGGACACACACTCATAAAAGAGTGTTGATACTTTTTGTTTTCCTAATATGTAACCCAAAACTAATCGAGTTTAGTAGCAAGTGCAGTTAACTGCAAATGGTTCCAAGGAAATCGACATAAGGCAAGTCTTAACGGCATGAGAAACTTTGCTCCTGACGTAACAAAAAATGATATTGAAACAAGTTTTCGAATATTTAAAGGTGACCCTACAGTAGAAAACCGAGATTTAATCTGATCAAATGATCCAGAAATATCTGTAATGCTAATATAGGTACATAAAATAGCGCAAGATTTTGCATGACAAATAAGTAAGGTTGTGTCCAAAAGTAAGAAAAGCTTTTGTTGTAAAGAACATTACGCCATCGACCCCAAAACTCTTCCTAAATGACTCCATATGTGAACTTCATCGACAAAGCCAATTAGCTGGCAGCTCAATATGCTGCTAAGTAAACCCTTCCTTACAGCATATGGCATATGGCAACGTAAGGCGGAACTTAAAAACTGCTGTCCAAAATTTTTTCAACGGTAGAATGCTTCAATAATCTAAACATTGGTAGCAGAATCGATACCATACTCTAGACTACCGTGGGACCTAAACTACGCCGCGCAGGGCGGCAAAGCTAGTTTATGTATGTATATGTTGCGTGAGTATGGTAGAGACTATATACGAAAAATACTAAATACTAAAATACTAAAAAATGTTTAATGTTTTAAATTCAATGAATTTGCTATGCGGCATCTCTCCATGCATGTGTGGCACATGTACGAGTATATGATATTAATTATAGAACTGATTTTTTTTTTTTTTTTCATTCTGAATTACATATAAGTAGCCTGGTTTGACTCAACTGAGTAGACAGCGTATCGAAATCACACTTTTCAAAATCCCGTTTTTCAAAAATCCCGAAAAAAATGTTTTAAAATTTCGTCTACTAAAATACTGCTATTTTACAATCCCGACTTCTAAAATCCCGCTCTATAAAAATGCTTATTTATTCAAATCCCGCTTTTTAAGATCCCGCCAATCCTGTTAAATCCATTTTAATATTTTACAAATTACGCAAAAAGTAGGCAAAAAAAAGAGTAAAACATGTTTTTTACGTCGCATTGCTAATAGCATACAATTACACTAATATAAAACTATAAGAAATATTGTTGGTGATTATAAGCTCTTATATTCTTTTTTTAGTGTACCATTTGATATGCTAAATCTGTTTTAATAATTTGAATTTTTGTTATTTGTCGCTTCCTTTATTTTGATTTCCTTTTCCTATTTTGCAATCAAAACTAGTTGTTTTATTTAAAAAAATCGCGCGATTTTTTCAAAATAAAACAACAAGTTTTGACTGCAAAAGCGGGATTTTAACAAACGGGATTATTAGAGGCGGGATTCTAAAAGCCTTTTACATTCAAAAGTCTGTACAATTACACGCCTACGCAGACGGTATTGACGTAATGGGAAGAAAACAGCGTGATGTGATAGGTGCTTTTGCGAGTATTGAAACAGAAGCTGCAAAAATGGGTTTGATGGTTAATGAGGGCAAAACGAAGTATATGTTGTCATCAAACAAGGACACAGAACATCGACTAATTGGACAAAACGTCACAATAAACAGACATAACTTCGAGGAAGTACAGGACTTCGTCTACCTAGGATCTGCTAAAAACACGGAAAACAACATCAGTGCGGAGATCAAACGGAGAATAACTCTTGCCAACCGTTGCTTCTTTGGGTTAAGAAGGCAATTGAGAAACAAAACCCTCTTCAGAAAAGCCAAGGTAACCATGTGTAAGACCTTGATCATGCCAGTCCTGCTTTACGGCGCGGAAGCATGTACCTTATCGAAAGCGGATGAGGAAACTCTTGGTCGTTTCGAAAGAAAAATTCTCCGAATGATCTTTGGTCCCGTATGCGAAGACAATGTGTGGAGAAGAAGATACAACAACGAGCTGTATGAGCTGTACCGCGACATGGGCATATCCAGAAGAGTACACATCGCGAGAGGCTACGATGGTTGGGCCATGTAGAGCGGATGGACCCAAACGCTCCGGCTCGTCGGGTGTTCGAAAGCACATTGCAGGGAAATCGCGGAAGGGGAAGACCTCGTCTTAGGTGGCGCAATCAAGTGGATGAAGACCTCAACCGACTTGGAGTGCGAAACTGGAGAGAGCTCGCCCGAAATCGAAGTCGTTATAGAAGGATGTTGGTTAAGGCCCAGGTTCACCCCGAACTGTAATGCCCACCTAAGTAAGTAAGTATTCTAAAAGCCGGCATTTTAAAAAAGCAAGATTTTTGAAAACAGGATTTCAGAAAGCGGGATTTTTATAAGCGGGAATATAAAAACTGGGATTTCGAACCCGACCCAACTGAGTTCAGACAGCGAATTGAAGCAAATGAGTAAAGAATACATAATTTGCTATATTTTACGATTTTACGACTCGGAGGCAGGGTGACTTTATAATATACATATATTTTAAATAATATGTATTATATGCCTATTATAGGTATACTCAGCTATCGGCTTCGGCTTATGGCCATACAGACTTTTTAATAGAGAGAATGTGATGTTTCTTTAATTTAATTATTTATGAATTACTTTTTTATGTATTGAAATAAGATTGGTGTATTTAGTTGTGTATTTTTAAATAAAAATTTTCGAAAAAAGTAAAAGTACTCCATAAAAATGGAAACTACTGCACTTTTTTGAGAATCTGCTTCTCAAATTTTTTCAAATAGTCTCATCGCTGCTCGGAGGCTTTTCTCGAAGCACGGGGCAGTGGGCGAGGGCACACTCCGCACACCCTTTCCGCGGCCTCTGGTGATGGCGTAGCAAAAAAAACTTACTTAAACATTTATAATAAATATTATATATATTATATATATATAGTAAGGATACTAATTCTTTAACCAAGACAAGTGTTATTTCAAAAAGTTTTTAATTTTATGTTTATTTAAAGCATTTAAGCATCCTTTTGCCAGCTTGGGGTATAAATGGCTCGTTCACAGCTTGCATGTCTATGGATAGGTCTAGAACATTTGAGAACTATGTTAATATGTTATAAAGTGCGACTGGAATAAAACGCATATAATTTAATGTTATGGAAAAGATTTTGTTTTTGTTTGTATAAAAATAAAAGTTTGATGTTATATCTTATGTTTTAAAAAAATTTTCGGCCATGGCAGGAAGAGGCAAAAATTTCGATCACTTTTTGCAGCATTTGGGGTCGTATGCCAACAATAATGCGTTGAATATTAGGTTTGTTCGTTGAAGCCCTAGGGTCGCCCTGGGGTCGCTACAAAGCTTTTTTTGATAAACCTAAAGTCACCCTGAATGTCAAACTTAGAGTTTTTTTAGCCCTAGGGATGACCTAGGTTTTCCCTTAACTCGCCATAGGTTTTTGCTGTGGCGAGTTGAGGGCTGTCAAATGGCATACGTATTTTTATTTCAATGACAGGGATGTGTGGTGATTTGTGGTTTAGCGTATTTTGAGGACTGGAAAATCCAGGTTTTTTTGACAACTCATAGGGTTGTCAACCTATTTTCTTCCAAGGCGGCAATAATTGTCTCGGCTTTATCTTCATTGACAAGCGACTTAACTAGCGGTGTTAAATCTTGTAAGTAACTCACAGGTTTTAAACTACAAAATAATGTAAAAATTGACCCCAACAACGATTTTTTTTTTAGACAATTATTACCGAAAGTGCAAAGTGCCCAAAAGTGTTGTTTGATTGTGCGGCTTCAATTCTTTCACGATAAAATGGCAAACCGAACTTAGCATTAATCAAGTTACAGATGTCAAAACGACCATCTCAAAAAACATATTGCCAAATTGAAAACCAGACGTCTAAGCACCCTACTTAAGGGGAAAACAAATGTCATGAGCCAGAGTTTAGAGGACTTATCTCAGAACGCGTCTATAAGCCTCACCGCTATTGGCTTGTTCTATATTTTTGTTCGGCAGTATTTTGTGGTTTGCTTTTCTTTTTCTTTCTTCAGGATCGTTTTCAAACTTTCGCCAGTTTGAATAAGTTCTCTGGATCTCTCCTCCGAAGATGCCAGTTCCTAAACCAGTCATGTTCTGTTTTCAATAAGACTTTTTGACATTTTGTAAACTGTCTATATTGCTTTTTGGTGCATTAACAAGTCAAGACTTCCAAAGAAATTATTCTCTTAGAATTCTGGAGTCGTTGGAAACATAATAATTGTCTGTCGCCAGTTGCCAACATCTTCAACATAATTTTTTTATCTAAAAGTTAGGTGACATTTGGTAGCAAAAATCGAGACAAGAAATATAAAAAAATGAGTTTGAATAACGTTGAGTAACTTTGTAGGTGCTTACACTCAAATACCATTATCCAAGTCTAGCTAAGTTTTATTTAACTTTTTAGTATGAATGAAAAAAGAGAATGAAAGTCTTAACCAACTCATCAGAGACAACTTGATTTTCATCAATATTTACTCAGAATGTTTTCAAACTTTTACCAAGTCTTTGAAAACAAATTCGATTACCACACGAAAAAATCCACTTTCATACATTCGTTGCTTTTCGTGCGTATAGGAAAAGAAGTCTCTGCGATTCGAAAAAGTTTTTTTTTTATATCGGGTTTGAAGGTAAAGCAAAGCATTTAAGAGTCATTGTCAAATCAAATTGACTTCTTCATGTCGCATTGTTAAAAATTTATCTTCATCCCAGACCAGAGTAGCATTGAGGTGCGAAGACTGTTTTAGATTTGCTGTCAAACAACACATAGAAAAGAAAAAAAACTCTCATGAAAGATCGACGATAGTTAAATAGTAGTTCTTAGTTCTCACAATCATTTGGAAGTTCACAAAGAAAGTAACAATACCGTCATATTGATGTGCCTTAAGAGTTTTTTTTTTGGGTAAAGCATTGACAATTTTGCGGTTTGACAAAGATGTTGACGCACTCAATTAGTACACCTGAGGTTAATTTGACCAGCAAATGGTGGCAATCACTTGGGTATTCTGACTTTCGAAAGGAGGGTGCAAGTTTGGTTGGGTAAACATTTGGTAAGATGAAAATTCATTGTTGTTCCCAATATTTGGCATACAATTATGCTCGGAATTTTTTAATTTAGTTCGTGTTTACAGTTTGCGATTGCGATTGTAGTTCTATGTTGTGGTTGGGAATATGTAAATTGCATGGATGCTAATTGCTTCAATTCAACAGTTTGTATGAAGATATGAAGCTTAATGTGTGTAGTGTGATGTGTGAGTCAGGGCGGTGTCAATGATTTTAAGTATTTTAAATAACTTGCTAATGGAAGTATGTAGATATAGATAGAAGGAGGAAGACATGGGCTTCAATTAGAATTCAATTTGTTCCGATTGAGTCAATATTTATTGGAGTGATAGAAGTTTATTTTGTGTAATTTGATGTTGTTGTGATAGGAGAGTTCCTTAATTAGGTAAATATCTTCAGTTAAATGGTGGGCGAGTTACTATTGAGAAATTCTAATTTCTAAATGGCACTGGATCTAATATATTTTTTGAATCGAAATAAGCGTTTGAATATCGCCGCCTTCATAGTATAAAAGCATATAATTATGTAAGTACATTAAGGCTTAGTTTGCTGAAGTCAGAGGCAAAATCATTCAATATAAGATAAAACTTTAACTAGGTATCTTGAAAGGGGGGGATGCCTTCCTGCTTAAAGAGCTTCTTTAACTTTTAAAGGTTTTTTAGACGACCCATATGCCATAGAACTGTCTAGGAAGTCTGGGTTAAATATCGGCATTTGCAATATATGGAAACTATAGTATTATCAATATTTAGAGCAGGGGTGTCGCCTTTATTTCCGCCCCCGTACTTACAACCGCAGGTAAATGTTAGTGCGGTGGCAGATGAATATATGGCTTTTTGGCAACGCTATTGATTTTAACAAAAAGGTTTTTCAACGGAGACGCTACAAAAGTAGAGCGACAGGGACAGCAAACGACACCATATTTCTTGCCGTCCTTTTGACATTTCTCTTCAGTAAAGTTTGCCATTTTATGACGGGAAGATAAACGTGCCAACAATGGGTCGAAATTATTCAAATTTACTGCCGAAATTCGGATTCAGTGGGCTCAACAGTAATAATCTTTATATATAAAAAAATCAATTGCTGTTCGTTTGTCTGGTTAAAACTCGAGAACGGCAGAACGGATTTATCTTATCTTGGTCTTGAAATGTTCGTGGGATCTAGGGAAGGTTTAAAAGGTAAGTAATTATGAAAAAAAGGAATTGAAATATAGTAAAAGTAACAATTTCTTTATTCTTAACTGTAATGAATAAAAAATTTAATTCAAACAATACTTTTGTTTTTTATTTTAATCATTTTTGACAACAAAAAATGAAATAAATAAATAGTAAATATTTAAATGAATCGAACGCGGCAGACAGAGCGAAATGTCTACCGTCGACAACATTGACAAGCTTCTTCACAGTCTGTAAAAGTGATGATTTTGCTCGCACTTTACTGTATGCTGACATGCCACGCTATTACACATGGAATGCATCATCGAAATCGTTTCAGCGTCGAAAACAAGGAAGACCAGTTGAAGAGAATCTAAATGTATTTGCTTCAGACGCTCTGGGTCGCATCTACACAGTTCATCCAAATAACGACGAATGTTATTATTTGCGGTTGTTGTTGGTGAATGTTCGTGGTCCGACATCGTTTAAACAACTGAGAACAGCTAATAAACAGCTGTGTACGTCTTACCGTGAGGCATGACAACTATTACATTTACTTGAGAACGATTCACACTGGGATGATACGCTCAAGGATTCCGTAATATCTTCATCGCCGCATCAAATTCGTACATTGTTTGCGATTATCAGATTGACATATTTCCCCTCGAATCCAAAAGATTTGTGGTTAAGTATAGAGATGACATGTCTGAAGATATTTTGCTTCGTGTGCGCCGTCGAACTTTGAATCCTACACTACAAATGACTGAAGAAATTTATAATGAGATATTGATCTTGATAGAATGTCTGTTGATAGCAAATAAAATATTGCCGTGTTTGGGAATGACAGCACCCAATCGTCATATACACGATGCATCGAACCACGAGCTGTAACGAGAGCAACTATACGACATTGGCCGAAACAGTTCGATCAAGTGTTTCACAATTAAATGAACAACAAAGAATTGCGTACGACACTTTGATAGAAGCTGTGAGCAGTGGATCTGGTGGATGCTCCCGGAATAACTGGAAAAACATTCTTAATTTCGTTGCTATTGGCGAGGATCAGATCGCGAAAGGACATTGCTCTAGCGTTGGCCTCATCTGGAAAAGCTGCGACTCTGCTTGAAGGCGGAAGAACTGCGCATTCTGCCTCAAAATTGCCAATAAACATGCAAATCACCGAAACACCTATTTGCAACATCGCCAAAAATAGCGCAATGGCAAAGATATTACAAGTAAGCAAATTGATTGCTTGGGATGAATGCACATTGCACAATGGCCCATAAGAGGTCACTGGAGGCTCTGGACAGAACGTTGAAAGATCTTCGTGACAACTAAAATATTTTTGGTGGGGCCATGATTCAGTTGTCAGGTGATTTTTGTCAGACTCTTCCAGTTATTCCCCGATCAACTGTAGCTGATGAACTAAATGCATGCCTAAAATCATCGAATTTGTGTCGATACGTAAAGCCACTCCAATTAAGAACTAACATGCGAGTATTTTTGCAACATGATGAAACTGCAAATGTGTTTGCGAAGCAGTTGTTAGACATTGGAAAAAATAAAGTTGCAGTTTACATCTCGACCGGATTCATCACATTACCCACAGATTTCCTGATTTTCCTGAATCAGGACGACACAGTCAACTTTGCCTCGGAATTTTTAAATTCACTGGAATTGCCTGGACTACGACCTCACAATTTGGAGTTTAAAGTAGGATCAGTTATTATCGTGCTGCGTAACATTAGTCAACCTAGACTGTGCAATGGAACAAGACTGGCTGTGAAAAAGCTGATGAATAACGTCATTGAAGCAACAATCATAAAAGGAAAATATAAAGGAGAGGGTGTCTTGATCCCGCGAATACCGATGATTCCAACGGATTTACCATTCGATTTTAACACAGTTACAGTTTCCAGTACGTCTGGCCTTTGCGATGACCATAAATAAATCACAAGGACCATCGTTAGAAGTTTGTGAAATCAACTTAGAGCTTTCCTGTGCCGCGCATGGACAATTATATGTCGCATGTTCGCGCGTCGGAAAACCGTCTTCTTTGTTTATTTATGCACCACAAAACAAAACAAAAAATATAGTTTATGACTTATGAGAGAGCTTTAAATTGACTAACAGACTGTATAATAACAGTGTGTGTTTGTCAATATAAAATTTAAACCTTATATACAGCCACTATTTCAGGAGAACTCTGTTTTGTAAGTAAGCAACATGATGTACCGAAAATAATTATAATGTTTCAATCTTCATTAAAAAATGCTTTTTTATCAAATACGGATTTGTTTTGTTTGTTTTGAAATTAATTTAGACAAAAGTATAGGTCTTTTATTTATCAGAACACAAAAAACACATTTTTGATACATTTGCCTAAGTGTATGCTATTGACTCTGGTGTATACGTACTATTTTTTTTTTTTTCTTTAATTTTATTCTGATAAATTGTAACTACTTTCAATACATTTCATAACTAAGAATTCAATGAGAAAAATTTTAGTTGCTGATTGTTGCTGAATTAATTTCGTCTGTATCAATTCAAATTCATTGAACCTACACCTCAGTGACATCAACTCATATTTCATTCACATATTTGCACCTGAACGTAAGATTCCCTCAGGAAAGGAGTTGGAAATGGAAACTAAGAAACTACTGGACAGATTTCAAAAATTCTTTCGACACTGGGATGCCATATCGTCTCTCAGTAACTTAGCATCCCTTAGGGTTAAAAATAAAGACCCGAGCAACGCCGGGTGGCCTATTCCAAAAACTCTGTCATCGTAAGAGTGCTTAATTGCACCTGAGCAGCATAGACTATATATCATCCTCACTCTGCCACTAGAATGAAAGCTTGGACTGCTTTATTTAACTTTCAATTTGGTGAAAATAGGGCCTGAGCTACGCCGGGCGGGTCAGCTAGTAATAATAATAATTCTTTATTCAGGTATTTGTACTACATAATTCAAAAAGCTTACAATTGAAGCAAAACAATTCATGAAATTAGTACACAAAGAATAGTTAGTGATATCTATATTTAACAAAAAATAGAGTTGATGTCACATTTGGTTCAATTCAAACAACGTATTGTGGGGTGAAAGATAATTAAGAAGCAAGTTAAAAATTATTCAAAAGAAAGCTAAATTTAAATAGACAAAAGAGAATAAATAAAAAAAAATTAATTTAAAGCAAACAATGACATAATATTAACGCAATATCAAACGGCTGGCAGATCATTTTTTTTTTTTTTATGCAGTGTATTGTGTATTGCAAAAGAGTACCAATGTCCTGATGGTGGAAACCTATAAGCCATGATTTCGTTGCCTTAGTGAAGGAGCAAAGATTTTTTAAAGACCTATATTCTAATGGCAAAGAGTTAAAAAGTTTGTGCGCGACAATGGTGTAAGAGTTTCTGTAACTTGTGCGAAACGCGGTAATAATTACATCAAAGTTTGAATGGGTCCGCAAGCTGCGAGAATTTGTAATCGGACTTTCAAGATACCAGCCTCTCACAAAAAAGACCTTCAGTACTTTGAAATAAAATAAGTGTCGCAGAGGGAGAATTTTCAACGATCTAACAGGTAAGAGTGCCACGTTCAATTTATGGTCGTCATACAAAATGATCACATGCGGTAGTGTCGAAAATATTACTGCCGCTGAGGCTTCAGTTGCAGAAGCCCAAATGTTTCTCTCACACGTCGTTCTCAAGCGTTGGGCATCTCTGAGACGTCGTTTTTGGCCCCAATTGGATGATGTGAACTTGAAGGACATGTGGTTCCAGCAGGATGCCGCCACAAGCCACACAGCGAATGTCACAATCAATTTATTGGAAACCAAGTTTGGAGAACGTGTTATCTTACGAAATGGTCCAGTCACTTGGCAGCTTCGGTCGTGCGATTTGACGCCGCGCAGTTAGACTATTTCCTGTGGAGCTACGTCAAGTCGATGGTCTAAGCCAACAAGCCAGCGACTATTGATGAACTTCGTACGAATATCGAACGTGAAATTGCAGCAGTATCGGCCGATTTATGCTTGCAAACCGTCTAAAATTGGCGTCTGGACTTCTGTGTGCCGAACATATTTTGACAGGAGTAAAGAATTATATTGATATTCAAACCCGTTGTTGCTTTATTTAAAAAAACTTTTGTAGCGCTCTTATTGAAAAACCAGATATAATTTTTATAAAAGATACAATGACCTTGGGAAAAGTCCGACAGACAATAAATTTTTGATATGTTTGTGAGAACAATGAATTGATTTGATACTAAAAAAAAAAAATGGGCATGACTGAGTCGCATGAAATCGCAATTGTGTGTTAAGAACAATATAGAATCTTAAGCCTAAGTACAAGGTTTTAGTATTCGTTATTCATAATATATTTGGTGGTACAGGGTTAACAACTACACATTAGTAATGACTTATGAGCATTGAATATAATCACATAAGATATTTAAAAAGAGTAAATTAAATATTCCAAAGGTTTTTTTTTCTTTAGATCTTGCTAGAAGACGTTTCACAAAAAATTTGAAAGTGTAAAGATGTCGTTTTGAAAATAATGAAAAGAAATCAAAATTTAAAAGATACAGACTACATACTTGATCCAACGCGCACAACTCGACTTACTATGATCAAATGGATTGCATTGCAATTGTTCATAAAGATCAAATTAACGCCACACAGTACGTTGTGGTACTCAAAATTACTTAGCGATCTTTCTGCACTCTGCACTGATTGCAATGTGAAATTTAAACTAGAAATAGTGGATTTTGGATTTATTTAGAAAAAAACAGAGTGGTAAATATCCTATCTCTGAAGTTTAAATATTCACAAAACATGTGTGCGTAAAAGGAGTGATAAACTGAAATTGTAAAATTCAATAGACGGAAGTTTCCAATCCTAACGGCGAAAGAATTTTCGAAACAGGTTCAGCAGTTTCCTTGTGGGAACATGGGGATTAAATTATGTTCTACAGTAACTGTAGTAGATGTAGAGAGCAAATTTTCCCATCGAAATACATCTTTCTAAAAATTATAAATAAAAATTTTTTATCCAAATTAGTAAAATTCCCGACAAAAAAAAAGTAAATTTTTTGCAGTTTTTGAGTTTTGTCAGTTTTTTTAATGGCATTCCTTTTTGGTTGGAGATAGGTATAGGCAATGCTTCATAAAAAAGAAAGTTAATAAAATTTTCTTTAAAATGCTGCATCAGAGAATTCTCTGCGTTTGAATTTCACCGAAATATTGTCACTTGAACATAGACATTTATCGTCGTTTTTCATCCTTTTTATACTGGCTGCAGTTTCATTATATGTAGCAAAGTGGAACCAGACCCGTAGTCATTATCGTTTAAAATATTTTTGCAAATTATCGAAAAGTACAAATTTTTCGCTTGCACAAATATTACCAACACGCGATGCCATCAAGCATCATGGCCTTATAACTGTTTCCGGGTAAGGATCAAAATACTCTATGGGTCATAATACTGTTTTTAAAGTACTGTATTTCAAAACACTGTATGTACAAAATACTGTATGATCAACGTATTGTAAGTCAAAATACTGTATCTCAAAATTCTGTATTTCAAAATGCAGCATGCGCACTTTTTTACATTCTCAAAACAATTTTTATATTTCAGCCTTCCTACAGTATTACAGAATTTTGAGATACAGTGTTTTGCTCATACAGAATTTGAGATGAAAAATTTGGGAAAACAGAATTTTGACCTACAGTATTTTGATCATACAGTATTTTGTACATACAGTGTTTTGAAATACAGTATTTTGAAATACAGAATATAAATCATATAGCATTATGAGCATGCAGTAACATACAGTAATACAGTATTTTGACCTTACCATATTTGAAAATACAGCATTTCGACTCTCTCCCCTTTTTCCAAATCAAACAGTGGCACGGAAACCACTTATGTAAATCCTCTGAACTGAAGTTGTGGATTGATTCCAATTCGCTTAATTGAACCTCCTGCACCAGAGATATTGCTTTAAAAAATGGCTTGTGGTTGCACTACAGGTTGCCATGGAAGCTGAGAATGCAGAAATATTCAAAATTTTGCAAGGAATGTATGGGAATCAATTGCGATAATATGCAAGTAGCCGAAATTGGAGAAGAAGACATTTTTGGAGATGTAGATGTTGATGTCGATATCGACCTTCAAAATGTTATTGAAGAGCTACAATAGCACCGGGATTGAACACCTATATTGTTATGTTAAAAATAAAAATTTCCTTATATAAAATAGTTTTCCATCAAGTAAAACATTTTTTTTCAACAAAATAAACAAAATAATAATTAATGCAGTCAATTAAAAAAAGGATGAAAAACGACGATAAATGTCTATGTTCAAGTGACAATATTTCGGTGAAATTCAAACACAGAGAATTCTCTGATGCAGCATTTTAAAGAAAATTTTATTTACTTTCTTTTTTATGAAGCATTGCCTATACCTATCTCCAACCAGAAAGGAATGCCATTAAAAAAAACTGACAAAATTCAAAAACTGCAAGAAATTTCCTTTTTTTTTGTCGGGAATTTTACTAATTTGGATAAAAAATTTTTATTTATAATTTTTAAAAAGATATTAAAAAAAAGTTAAAAGTTAAAGTAAAATAAACCTAAAGTAAACTTTAACTTAAAGTAGACTTAAAGTAATGTAAATTTACGGACACTGACCGGACGGGATAAAGCCTCGAAAGGAGCAAAATCCGTCGCACAGCGAAATAAAAGACGGCTGCCCTATAAAAGAGCGGCTGTCTCGCTTTTCAAAGTGCGTATATGTAAGGCTGGCAATGACAACAGCATGACCATCATAGAGCGCAAGCACTGTGAAGATCATCTGTGGGAGCTGGCTATGGCAGAGAGTACGCAGATCCAGTCTGAGGGATGTTGTTTGGAAGACGGAACCTTTTTGGTCGAGTGTTCTAATCAGCAGACCGCTGACTGGCTACCTGCCTCTGTGCCCAAAATTCCACCCCTCCTAAATTCCTCTTTTGAAATTTACAGGGTGCCAGTTTTGACAAAAGCCATCTGCTTTATCCCGGGGCAACTCAGGAAAACTGAAGATGTGCTACAACGCCTCGTTACCCAGAATGATGGTATCGACACTACGAAGTGGAAAGTTCACTACCACAAGAAGGCTAGAAATCGGGATGGTGAAGACGGTTCTTACCTTGTTGTGGGAGTAGATCAAGCTTCTGTGGCTATCATCAAGGCTAGGTACGACTCCCGTCTGCATTTTCATCTTGGAAGGATTTATTTCCGACTTAATTCCAATCGGTGAAAATGATGGATGGATTACTAGTATTTATCAATGATAATAACTCAGATAAACCTTCAACATTCTAAGGCTGCTACTGCACTCCTATGTAGCAGGCTTTCCGTGTTGAATACAAAAACTCACCTCGTAGCAATCCAAGAGCCATGGGCCTGGAAGGGCCGAGTTCTTGATCTTGGAGGGCTACGAGGGTTCAATATTCTCTATGATGAACGGTCTGACTTACCCCGGACCTGTCTCATCATACCGAGCTCTTTTGCAGCAACTAAACTTGACCACTTCTGTGGCCAAGACCTGGTTGCGGCTATGATAAACTACGAAACGAACGGTGAGTGGAAAACTTTCGTCGTTGCGTCAGTTTATTTTCCCTGGAACTCCATTATTCCCCCTCCCTCAAGACAGGTTGTGGATTTGGTGGAGTTTTGTGAAAACCGGAAGTTGGGGCTTATCATGTGCTGTGATGCAAACGCTCAAAACATAGTTTGGGGCAGCGTCAAATGCAACATGAGAGGCAACCATCTTCTTAATTATATTCTGTCTTCTGACTTAGACATTAGGCGTGTTTTTTTGCACGCGGATAAAAGTTTGGCCCAAAAAAACAACTTCTCCAAATTATTTTAATATTGGGCAGCACTGCAATTTGACATAAATGACAAATTTTTTTAACAGCTGTTTGTACTACGCACTACAATGGCACCCACAGCAGGCAGTTGTGGAAAAACAGCATGAAGGTAAATTGTAAAATTTGTGATAATTTATTTTCTATAGTTGCTCTTTTTTATTTTAAGAAACAGACAAGAAGTCAGTGTTGTTTATTTCTGAGCTGGCTACGAATCGGGTCATTATCATTCCCAAAACGAATGGGATGCGCGAAACTTAATTGAATGTTCGAAGGTGATCAAATCGCCTTCAATTTATTCTCAACTTGACACCAAGAAAGTTCAACAAGCTCTAGCTACACCTAGAATGGTTGAAAGATTCATCACTGATCCAGGAAAGGTGAAAGCGATTGGCAAAATATTCATAGTGCTTTACTCGTTGAACAACGAAGCTGGAAATGCTTCTTATGACATAGCGTTGAAGAATCAAGAAAGGTTTGTCCCACTCGTAGCAAATAAACTTAATTTCAGTTATTAAAAGATTTTCATTCATGATATTTTTTGCAGATTTTTTTAAAGCCACTAAGAGAAGTAGTAGGAAACAATGCATACGGTGCTGACATTCTAGATGCCTTAAAGGTTACTTTTTCGTGTTTCGCGTTTATAAATATTTATCGCTAATTCTTTCAAAGGGTATGAGTTCGGGGGAACGCTCAGCATGAATATTGATGTACAGGATTCATCCACCAAAGAATATACACATATGTTCCGACCAGATCGACCTATGCCATCACCATTGGTGGATCTAGTTTCAGAGCTTGGAATTTTTGGTTCGGGATCACGATCCAGCCGCTCAGGTTCGCGATCGCAATCTAGGTTAGTAAGTCGATCACGTTCACGTTGTGGCTCCAAGACAAAATCGGGATTCCGGTCGCGATCTAAAAGTGGTTCGCCCAGAGGTTCGGGTTCCGTCAGTGGCCTTGACGAAGAATAAACGTTTGAAATATCAACAACCATTTATTATAATGAAAAACGTTCTATAAATAAAAACAAGAAAAGATCTTTTGATTGCAAACCACACGACAATTATGGTCTTTTATTTACGGAAACTAAATTTTTTTTTTCAACTTCACGATTAGATTGTTGAATTTTAAAATATTAGTCTAGGAGTTCTTTGTGGACCTTAGTTAGCAACTCATTGTTGTCCAGTCTAAAAAAATAGGCGTCTTTGACAAATTTACGGCAGTATTGCAACAGTTGCTCCAGTTCCAGAACGAATGCATTGAGCCCAGGTTGATAGAACTACTCACGTCGTGTGATTTTGCCACTCCGAACTCCTCTTGCTTGGACATTTTTCTCTGTGAAAAAGGTTATAACTTATGAAAAATCTTAGAATTCACAACATTGAAGCTTACCTTTTGTTGGAGTCCTTTTGCAACGGGGAGAATTTAATCACGAGTGTACTTCATTCAGGGAGACATGAAAGACACATTGCTGCTAGGAGTGCTTGCATTCCTCGAGAAATTTTGACCCGGACTCAGTCTGGTTCTGGGTGGCGTTGTGAGGCTATAGCTGCAGTTTAAGCGAGCGTGCAGTAGGGAAAACTGGATTCTAAAAAAAAATGTTGCTTTTGATGCAATAGTTTGATTTTTATGTGATTTTATGAAAAAAAATACCATATAATAGAGATTATTGTAACGAATTCGACTACTGGTCTGGAAGTGACAAATGAGAAAAAAAAACATCGGAATTTGTTTTTATTTGCTCTGTCAAACGAATGAATTTTGAATGAATTTTTTGACATTTCCAAAAATTCATCTTCCACACCTTGGTAGCACTCCTAGTTTATATTCGCTTCAGAAATAAACGTAGATGTTTATCCTCGCTATTCGCTTATTTTGTTGTTGTTTTTAACATGCAAAAATTTCAACAAGCTTATATACGCGTGCAAAAAAACGCACCTATTAACAATGTTGGTAATACGCCAACTTTTGTTACGGCTATACGACAGGACGTAATTGACTTGACACTATCTAACAGATATGCCAAGGAGATTACCAACTGGAAAGTATTACTGGACGTGTCACTCTCAGACCACAGATACATTCAATTCCATGTAGCAAATGTGACTCCCACTCCTTTAGTTACAAGAAATCCCAGAAAAACTAACTGGACACTTTTCAACGATGAGCTTGGTAATTTCGTCAAAACTCTACCTAAGCTCTCAACATCACAAAAAGTGGAAGATGCCGTTCTAGAAGTGAATTGTGCCCTTACAAGTAGCTTCGAGCTGGCATGTCCAGCTAGACAATTACCTAGTAGATCTATGGTTCCGTGGTGGAACAATGAACTACAGAAACTTCGCAGGGAAACCAGAAGTATTCTGAATAGGTCCCTCAAGACCAAATCAGATGTCGACTGGAACCTGTATCGAGCTAAACAGAAGGACTTTAAAAGGTTAATTCGAAGATCAAAGAATGCCTCTTACAAAGAATTCTGTGAAAGTATAGAAACACTCAGTGAAACTAATCGACTTACTAAAGCCCTTAAAAGGAGCAAGGTAATCAAACTAGAAACGCTCAGGAAATCAGACGGTTCCTATACCGAGTCCAAAGCAGAGACACTCAGTCTTATGCTGGAAACTCATTTTCCAGGAAACCAGATAACAATCGGACCACAGCAATCTATCTCCCTTAGATCAGGTGAATCCGATAAATCCACTCGACTTAGCTGGTACACGTCATTGTTAGTTGTTACCGACGAAGCCATCAAATATGCCGTGGCATCTTTTGACAGTTTCAAGTCACCTGGCACTGACGGTGTTTACCCAGCTATGTTGCAGGAAAGTATAAACCTTTTGCTTCCTACCTTGAAAAATATTTTCACTGGTAGTTTAGCCCTAGCGTATATACCAACTCCATGGCAGAGTGTTAGAGTCGCCTTCATACCAAAAATTGGTAAACAAGACTACTCACTCGCCAAGAGCTTTAGACCCATCAGTCTTACCTCCTTTCTGCTTAAGACGCTGGAAAGAATGGTTGAGATTTACATTCGTAAAACCTCACTCCAATTACACCCTCTGTCTCAGATGCAACATGCTTACCAAAGAGGAAAATCTTGCAAGACCGCACTTCAAAATCTTGTCAGCAGGATTGAATGCGCGCTTGACAGGAAAGAATTTGCGGTAGGCATTTTCATTGACATTCAAGGTGCTTTTGACAATGCTAGCTTCGATGGTATGTGCAATGCTGCCAGAGAACACGGTGTGGACGAGTCATTAGTGTTGTGGATTAAAGCAATGCTAATGAAGAGAACCGTAATCGCTGAGGCGGACTGTGGACAATATGTTGCAACGGGAGTAAATAAGGGCTGTCCCCAAGGTGGCGTTTTATCTCCTCTTCTGTGGTGCATGTTGATCGACTCTCTAGTCTCTACTTGTAATGCTCAATGGTTCTAACGTTCATGCCCAAGCATATGCAGACGACGTCGCCGTGCTCTCGATTGGATCCAGCCTCCAAGCTGTCTGTTCCCGAGCACAGGCTGCGCTTTA
Source organism: Melanostoma mellinum (assembly GCA_914767635.1). NCBI lineage: Eukaryota > Metazoa > Arthropoda > Insecta > Diptera > Syrphidae > Melanostoma > Melanostoma mellinum. The sequence goes on along the minus strand of OU612058.1, from coordinate 70,737,846 downwards.
TATGATTGACACCTGGTGTGTTAGAAACGGTCTCTCCGTCAATCCTCTGAAAACCGAGGTTGTCCTCTTCACGAGACGTAGAAAATTGACTGGTTTGACCCAACTTACGCTTAAAGGCGTCAACATTCCCTTTTCAAATGAAGTCAAACATCTTGGAGTAATCCTGGATAACAAACTTCTTTGGTCAAAACATGTCGAGTCTAAAACTACTAAAGCACTGTCAGTTTTCTGGCAATGCAAAGGAGCCTTTGGCAAGACATGGGGTCTTTCACCGAAAAGGGTCCTTTGGATCTATACGGCTATGATAAGACCAATCATCTGCTATGCGTCAGTTGTTTGGTGGAATAAGCTCTCGCGTAAATACGTTATTGCCTCGTTTGCCAAATTTCAAAGAACAATTTGTCTAGGTGTTACGGGGGCCTTCCCCAGCACACCGGGAGCTGCTCTCGACGCACTGTTGAATCTTCCTCCCCTTGATACCTACATCATGGGGTGTACTCTCAAGACCATTTCTCGTTTAAAGCGATGTGGTCTCTGGCACAATTCGCACTGGAGCTTTGAGGAACTCGCAAGCAGCATATCTTTTGACTCACGTCTAATGGATATGCCGTCTGACACGATGATCCCAAGGCTCAAACTGCGTCAAAATTACTCAGTCAACTTTCCTTCGGTTCAGGACTGGTTCTCTCCAGAATCTGAGCCTGGAAAGAACTGTTATCGTATCTTCACAGATGGCTCCAAAACCGACGAGGGTTCTGGTGCTGGTGCCTTTGTTGAGAACGACGACATACGACTGCACTCATCTTTGGGATCATACGCATCCGTTTTCCAAGCGGAAGCTTATGCTATCCTAATGGCCTTGAGCCACGTAACGAACAATGGATGGACGGGGAGAAGTATCTGTGTTTGCAGCGACAGCCAAGCTGTGCTTAAGGCTCTTCTCAACCCTCTAACCACTTCGAAAGTGATCCAGGAATGCAAAAATTCTCTGAATGCGATCGGAAGATCAAATTCCTTGAGTCTCATTTGGGTTCCGGGCCATCACGGCATAACTGGAAATGAGATCGCCGATGAACTCGCTAGGGAGGGATCTCAGACAGCTTTTTCAGGACCTGAACCGTCGCTAGGTTTGCCAGCATCCTCAGTGAGAGCTTCAATCAACGATTGGATCTGTGAAGAGCAAAATCGTAGATGGCATGCCTCCATTGGATGCAGGCAAACCAAGCGCATGCTCCCCAACGTTAGTAAGAAGACTGCAACATTTTTGCTAGCTCGTAGCAGAAAAGACTGTAGAAAGCTTATTGGCGTTGCCAGCGGGCACTTCTCTTTTGCCAAGCATTTAAACGTGTTAGGCTTAAGTGACACCACACTCTGTGAATCATGTGGAGAAGATGAGGACACCGCAGAGCACTTCCTCTGTGAATGTCCTGCTTTTTCTCGCATGAGGTTACAGATACTCGGCGCAGACATGGTGAGAGCTGGTAACTTAGGCTCCTTATCATGGCAGCGTCTTTTGGCTTTTCTCCGAACATCTGGAAAGCTATAACAAATAGAAGGTTGCTATCTGGTAGTACAATGGACCGGTATTTAGGTCTGAGTGCTCCAGCTGGTATTTTAAAAACCTCCAACATTAAAAAAAAAAAAAAAATGTAAATTTAAAGTAAAGTAAACATAGACTGACACGAAAAATGAAATTGCATCAGGAATCTAGAAAAATGCAATTTTGACAGAAAATATTTGTTCAATTATAAGGTCTGTTCGTTGAAGCCCTGGGGTTGCACTAGGGTCACCACAAAGCGTTTTTTGAGAAACCTTAATTCACCCTGAATGTCAAATTAAGTGTTTTTTGAGCCACAGGTTTGCCATAGGTTTCCCCCAAACTCGCCCTAGCTTTTTGCTGTGGCGATTTGAGGGCTGTCAAATGGCATGTATTTTTTTTTTTTTAATGACAGGGATGTGTGGTGATTTGTGGTTTAGCGTTTTTTGAGGAGTGGAAAACCCAGATTTTTTTGACAACTCATAGGGTTGTCAAGAAAACCTGGGTTAACCCTGGGGAAAGTTCAACGAACAGACCTATACACTTTCAGTCGTATTTATAAAATTTCCTTAGAACATCCTTAGACAGTTATCCAGCTAGACGGTGTCTAAAGAGTTGGACAAGTCTTAGCCAATTTTGTATTTATAAATGCATTCCAACAGTCAAACAACCCGTCAAACTGTCAACTTCGAAGTACCATTGTCTGTTTTGATATACGAGTACAACAACTATAAGGCTCTGAAAGAGAGTGGCGTAGCACTTGAACTAGAGCCAAAAAACAGCTGTTTTGACTTTGTGTTACAGCTTTTCCAAGTCTCATAAAATGATCAAATCTGTGCAATTTACAAGTGGAATTGTTGAAAGTAGTATTTTTGCACCTCAAACTACTTAAATTTTTCGATCTTAACACTCTCAACAGTGTCTTATAACGTGTTCAACAAAATTGTTTTTTGCTGTATCAATGGTCACTTTAGCCATAGTTTAGACAACCAATTTCGTTGTCTAAGGTTAGACATTTCTTTGACAGCGATGAAAGTGTTTATAAATACGATTTGGAGTTGGACACTGTTCTAATAGCTGTCCAAAGTTAGACATACTTTAGAATGGGATTATAAATACGACTGATAATACATTCCAACAGTTGTCTAAATAGCCCCTCAAACTGTCAACTTTGAATCTAAATGGTGGCGTTCATGATGTATCTGTGCAATACCATTGTTTGTGTTTTAATTTATACGAGTACAACAAAAGGCTCTGAAACAGTGTGGCGTATGATTTGAACTAGACCAAAAAAACAGCTAATTTGACTTTGTGTCACAGCTTTTCCAAGTCTCATAAAATGAAGAAATTCGTGCCATTTATAAATGAAATTGTTGAAAGTGGGGATTTTGCACTTCAGACTACTCATTTTTTTCGATCTTAACAATCTCAACAGTGTTTTATAACATGTTCATCAAAATTGTTTTTGTTGTATCTAATGTCACTTTAGCCACAGTTTAGACAACCAACTTCGGTGTCTAATGCTATGTCCGCACCTGAGAGTTAAACTTGGTTATCTCAAAACAATCCCAAACCAACATGATAACCAAGTGGTTTGCCATACAAAACGAAACCTTTTTAGTCACTGGGTTTCGAGATAACCTACACGAAACCAAGCGCGCTGAACGCACTATTTCCAATATTCCATTAAATTTGACATTTAAGAGAGTGGAATTGAGTGGAGAGAATGAATTCTCTCACACGTCGTTGACGTTCTGCTCACACTTTATATCTATCTGTCTCTTTTTAACTTAAGACAAAAAGATAAACTTAAAACTTTTTGGCATATGCGGACACTACTTGGTTAACTCAAACCAAACTGGAACGAAACCCAGGTTAACTTCAGGTGCGGACATAGCATAAAGTTAGACATTCCTTAGACAGCGATGAAAGTGTTTATAAATACGATTTGGACTTGGACACTGTTCTAAGAGCTGTCCAAAGTTAGACATACTTTGGAATAGCCCTGTTCACAATGTACAATTAGTTGGACAGACTTTGTTTGATGGAAGTTGGATGATCGGATGTATTTTGCGTTCACACTTATCAAGCTTGTCGTTAACTTTATGTCACGTACCCTTCAGCTCAGTCCAACTTCTAATATCTCGTTTCCACTTTGAATCGGGTAATCGAATTCGATTACCTACGATTCAGATTTCGATGCAGGTATCTACTTACCCACTGAATCGAATAATCTAGGTATAAAACCCTCTCTTTTGAATCGAGCCAGCTACAAGAGCGGTATCGGATCGGGTAATCCTATTTCAATTCGATTTAGGTATAGTCCCCTATTACATGATGTCTCACGAGCCTAGTCTCACATTAGTGCGAGAAAGAAAGGATATGTGAGGAAATGAGATGCACAAAAAAATTCCCGATGAGTACCGTGCCGATTGTTAGCAGTCTCATATTGACGTTTCTCTTTTCCCATATTCGTTTTTGCTATGTTGCTTTAATGTATTTTTTGTGTTGGTCAAATGAGCGTCAACTGAATGTTTTTTCATTTTCGTTGTGGTCTTGTTTTTTATTTTTCAAATCAAAAGTTGTAAAACCAATTTGTTATTTTTGTAATTTTATCAAGCAACTTACTTTATTTAGAGAAAAATAAAAAAATAGTGTGGCGTATGATTTGAACTAGACCAAAAAAACAGCTAATTTGACTTTGTGTCACAGCTTTTCCAAGTCTCATAAAATGAAGAAATTCGTGCCATTTATAAATGAAATTGTTGAAAGTGGGGATTTTGCACTTCAGACTACTCATTTTTTTCGATCTTAACAATCTCAACAGTGTTTTATAACATGTTCATCAAAATTGTTTTTGTTGTATCTAATGTCACTTTAGCCACAGTTTAGACAACCAACTTCGGTGTCTAATGCTATGTCCGCACCTGAGAGTTAAACTTGGTTATCTCAAAACAATCCCAAACCAACATGATAACCAAGTGGTTTGCCATACAAAACGAAACCTTTTTAGTCACTGGGTTTCGAGATAACCTACACGAAACCAAGCGCGCTGAACGCACTATTTCCAATATTCCATTAAATTTGACATTTAAGAGAGTGGAATTGAGTGGAGAGAATGAATTCTCTCACACGTCGTTGACGTTCTGCTCACACTTTATATCTATCTGTCTCTTTTTAACTTAAGACAAAAAGATAAACTTAAAACTTTTTGGCATATGCGGACACTACTTGGTTAACTCAAACCAAACTGGAACGAAACCCAGGTTAACTTCAGGTGCGGACATAGCATAAAGTTAGACATTCCTTAGACAGCGATGAAAGTGTTTATAAATACGATTTGGACTTGGACACTGTTCTAAGAGCTGTCCAAAGTTAGACATACTTTGGAATAGCCCTGTTCACAATGTACAATTAGTTGGACAGACTTTGTTTGATGGAAGTTGGATGATCGGATGTATTTTGCGTTCACACTTATCAAGCTTGTCGTTAACTTTATGTCACGTACCCTTCAGCTCAGTCCAACTTCTAATATCTCGTTTCCACTTTGAATCGGGTAATCGAATTCGATTACCTACGATTCAGATTTCGATGCAGGTATCTACTTACCCACTGAATCGAATAATCTAGGTATAAAACCCTCTCTTTTGAATCGAGCCAGCTACAAGAGCGGTATCGGATCGGGTAATCCTATTTCAATTCGATTTAGGTATAGTCCCCTATTACATGATGTCTCACGAGCCTAGTCTCACATTAGTGCGAGAAAGAAAGGATATGTGAGGAAATGAGATGCACAAAAAAATTCCCGATGAGTACCGTGCCGATTGTTAGCAGTCTCATATTGACGTTTCTCTTTTCCCATATTCGTTTTTGCTATGTTGCTTTAATGTATTTTTTGTGTTGGTCAAATGAGCGTCAACTGAATGTTTTTTCATTTTCGTTGTGGTCTTGTTTTTTATTTTTCAAATCAAAAGTTGTAAAACCAATTTGTTATTTTTGTAATTTTATCAAGCAACTTACTTTATTTAGAGAAAAATAAAACTTTGAAGTTTATAAAGTGACAACAAGAAAAGGATTGAAAGAGAAATGAAGAATTGTCAAATTTTGAGAAGTGAGCCTTCAAAATTGAACATGTAATAGTGATTGTCTCACGGGATGGAAATTTAAAAGGAACGTCAAAAATGAGACATGTCTCGTGAGACATCGTATAATAGGGGACATACACTGGCACTAATTCGAATTGAAGTGTGATTCAGTTCTAAGTGGAAACGAGGTATAAGTTTACTTTAAGGTTACTTTGCTTTAAGTTTACTTTACTTTAAATTTAGTTTAAAGTAAGCTTCAATCAGCTGACACGAAAATTGAAATTGCATCAGGAATCTAGAAAAATGACATTTTAACAGAAAATATTTGTTCAATTATACATTTTCTATCGCACTGGTTTGCGCAGGACTTCAATCTCAACGCACCCAAAATCAAAAAGAGCTATTTACAAACGCTGTCATCAACCAATTCCTTACCTCCTCAATACATCCCTGACTTGAAAATAAAAAGAAAACAAAACACAAAATGCCAAATGTCAACACGTAGAAATAAGAACAAAACGCCATTCATATTTCATAGTTCGGAATTTTTACACAGCTGCAAGAAAAACGCTCAATAATTTTCCGCATCATAGCTTCAATAGTGCATAAAATATCTTCTAAAACTCAAATTTTATCAAAAGAGATTTAAACTCATTGCTCAATAATGGAAGACGTTCGTGAAGAAAATCAGTTCGTTGTGGATGATGTAAGCAAAATCATCAAGGAAGCCATTGAGCAGACCATCGGTGGTAACGCCTACCAGCACGATAAAGTGAACAACTGGACCAGTCTGGTCGTCGAGAATTGCCTAAGTGTACTCACAAAGGAACAGAAACCCTACAAGTACATCGTCACATCGATGATAATGCAAAAGAACGGAGCTGGACTGCACACAGCCAGTTCTTGTTTCTGGAACAACGACACCGATGGCTCATGCACAGTTCGCTGGGAGAACAAGACCATGTACTGCATTGTCTCCGTTTTTGGTTTGGCTGTATAAGTCGAATTATTTCCATCCATTTTATATTTGTGTTATTGTATTGTATAATTAAATTTAACTTTTGGTATCTCTGAGTAGCGCTTGGCACTCTAATTAAACCTCAAATATGAGAACTCATCACAAGAAATATTGACAAAATGGATTGACTAAATTGTAGCCTTGAGCTTAGAAGTAATGAACTTGAAGTTGCCTTGTTTTGTGTCGATATTACTATTAAATTAAAGAAACAAAAGTTGGAACACCTTTAACCCCTTGAATTGAATAAAATTTGTGAGATTGCAAAATTGCATCAAGACTGCAGAAGTTTTTTTTGTTTTATTCAATTTTTCGTTGAGTCATCGATTTTTGTATGGATATTTAATTTTGTTTTTGTTTTTCTGCTGACGAAACACAACTATGACAACCTTGGGGCGATGCGACAATAGGGTTCGAAGAGTTCATTCAAGTGCATACCACTTGAGTGTTGTATTTGACAAGAGTGGGTTGCCCGGTTCGATGATGAGAAACAACCGCGCATGAAAACACTTATTCAAAATGGGTTTTATTCGGTCCTAATCTTATTTCATGATCGAATGTATAAAAGAAGTGTTGTATATAATGAAGAACAACAATTTGATACACAAACACTGCCAATTTCGCTCCTGTCGATTGGGAAAGGTATAAACCTTTTCATACCTCTTGTTAAGAGGCTTACAACGCCGTGGATGTAATCCTGTAACAGTATGTTTCACTCATATCCTTCAATCGCTCAGTAAAAAAATAAAAAAGCTTTTCAACATAGCTACAGAAGCCTAACGCACTTCAGGGGCCTGCAATTTTTGTTTGCTTATTCCGAAGGCGTTTTTCATGGCAGTTATGTATCGGATGGCATGCCAACTTCTAGGCCATTAAAAAACAATTTTGTGCTTCAGGTATTTAATCTTCGAACTCCCAAGTAACACGAAGACTTGCCAATCATTACACCACGGGCTTTAGACAGTCGTTCAGTAAACTTTTTTCTCCACAGGAATGTACTTCAGTTTCTTAAGGTAAATTATTGCTTTTAACTTTTGAGCTATTTAGATCTCGCATCAATTCTCTTTTCGTTGAGGCACACATAATTTTTAACACCCGTTGGTCCCCGAAGAATTATACAACCTACATAAAGTCCTTCTCTCAAGGTAGCAATATATTTACACCGGATCCGCAATTTAAGTTCGTTTTTTTAAATGTATGTGCTTTTGTTTGTCATTTTTACAATTGCAGCTTTGGTCGTAAATTTGAAATAACACTTGGACGTGTGTATTACATTGTATGTCTTCAAAGGCTGTCTGTAGGTTCGTTCGTTCAACTTTTTCCAAGTTGCCCTAGGTTTTCTTGACAACACCATGCAAACTTTTATCTTCTTCGTTGTCTATTAGCATTTGTAAACTTAATAAGTCCCTTGATTGAGAGCGTAGGTTGCTACGATAATTTTAGAAAATCTTAGGTAGACAACTTGATATCGCTTCTGATCCTCTTAACTTCGCCGTCTTTAAGAACTCTTTTCTTCTCTCCACCCTTTATAACTTTAAAACTCTATTAATCAAACTTAGGTATGTTGTTAAAATTAATGTAAACGTCTCTCTTCTCAGAACCGAAGCGTCTCTATCAATCTATAAACGTGAAGATAACATCAGATAGTCTTCCTTCCATGTTCAGTTTCGTCAAAAATCCTCTTCTGACGCAATAACCAACTACCTACCTTTTTTAGTCAATCTTGTGCTGCTTTCACACTACACAAATAAATTTTTCTCTGCACAGACAGACATCTCTATAGGGTCCATAGATTTTACGTAGACTTTTGGTCCAGTGCTTAGGTCTGCACAAGCTTACTCGTAAAGAAATTCACATGGGAAGTCTGAAGTTTAAAGCGGAAAAGTCGTTTTGTGTGAAAGCAGCATTATTATAAGAAAGGTCTGAACCTTGATCACCAAATCTCTATGATCTCTATGAGTGAATACTATAAATTAGTGATATGTTAAGCTGGCTGAATGACGAATTTTTTTCTGGTATCGACGGGATTCAAGCATTTTCCCTTAATAAATGCGATATTGCACCTTACGAACCCGTTAAAATTTTTTGGTTTAAATTTTCGCTTCCTTAGGTACTTTTCATAACATTTTTTGAAAGATCTTTTATTTTCTTAGTTTTTAAAAAGGCTTAAAAGAACAGAGAGTCAAAACTTTTCGAAAGCTATGATTACGATACTCTGCACATTCATTGGAAATCAATTGCTTTCATACTTCAAGTTGCTTAAAGGGAAAATTTTATGCCACTAACCTTACCCAATTATTAGGTTTGTCCGTTGAAGCTCTATAGCCTGATTGTCTGAGGTAAAGGGTAAACGAGTTCTATGTTATCATTGCCGGTTTCAAATTCGACAAAATGAGTAATCAAATTACTTACCTCAAACTAAAAGCCTTTGTTTTCCTTCCGTTAGTTATGGAATGAATGAATAGCTTGGGAATTTTGTATTGCACTTCGGTGGTCTCGCAGATCTGTTGTCGAATGGCTTTTCTTCGTATGATCCAAAATGCCCCTCTTCTGGAGTTTCCAAATTCATAATTCTGATTCAGCGTTCAGTTTAGCGTTGACTTGGATTTGGATCTGTCCATTTATACAGACAACATTGAAATAACACACGTTATCTCGTTTTCATACGATTCTTCGCTTCTCAAGACATTAGAGCTTTTCTCGCTTCTTTAAACTATTACAGGAATGCCAAAAAACCAAAACGCTTTGGTTGTGAACTTTTTGCTACGAAATTTGCCACTGTTCATTAATAAGTTTTAAATATTTGATGCAAAACATTTGTTACGAAGCTTTTTTCTTGGAAAAAATTGTATTTCCAACCAACAAATTACTGCGCAAGAAACTGTTAGCCGAGTTCACACTGTACAATTAGTTGGACAGACTTTGGCTTAAACGACCAATGCTTGATAGTGTGAGCCCTCAGACGGCCGCTTTCCCAACTTGTTGGATGGTTTTCAAATATTTTTGAAAATTTTGAAGTTGGAAGGAGTGGAAGATTATGTGACTCAAAGTTGGACGACAAGCATTATAAGTGTGAACGCAAACTACACCCGTAGTCTGTTCTTTTATTCTTGGATGTTACGCGATGTAACATCGAGTAACTATGTCGTTCCTAAATGCAAAAAAGTTACGAAATGTAACATCGATGTCGTTCCTAAATGCAATGTTGAACTGTCAGAATGTTACGTTTCGTAACTTTTTCCAACTCATCTCTGGGACTTGAGTTTCGATGTTGATCTGTCAAACCCCTCTAGAATTGTTGTTGCTCAGATTTGTTTTGGTTTTTTTTTTTTATTAATCTTTCAAAATTCTGTGAGCAGTTATTGATTTTCAATCATGTTCATTTCAGAATTCTTTTTTCTTCATCAAAAACGAGTTTCTTTTAGCTTGTTTTATATTTTAATAAATACTTTATTCTTACTTTTGTCCAACAAAGTGTAACATCGAGTCGTTCCCAAATGCAATCATGATTTTGTAACAAACTGCGTGAACACAATGGCTGCAGAAACGCAGCTGCAAGAGATGTCAAAACATTATGCTGGGTTTACATGCATCTGCAACTGCGGAAGTGCAGAAAAGTAAAGCGAGACGGATGAAGATTACAAAGCACAAAGGTTAAAAAGAGAGACGAATAGGATTATGGTTGCAGATGAAAAATTATGGTTGCAGATGAACATGTTCATCCAACTTCCATCAAACGAAGTCTGTCCAAATAATTGTGCAGTGTGAACTCGGCTATATTGGCTTTGATCGAGTACCGGACGCAAACATGGTCATCTGGTTCCAACTTATCCATTTCTACAGTTGTAGGGGCACAGAATTTCCTTTTCCTCAAAGTTCTGAACGAATTTTTATAGTGTGTGCTTTTGTGTCGAAAAATGGAATTTAAAAAAAATGGCTTAATTTATACCCACCACAACCAAAATATTGTAAGAAAAATTTATGTAGCTCCATTGCCCTTGATCCCAAGTAATCGTTTATTGAAAGAATCATTGGGAAATACGGTTATTTCACGGATTTAATATTCATACTCGCCGCAGCCGTAATATTCCTGTATTCCGTCTCCGGAAGCTAGTTTCTGTTTCATTTATGAAAATGTCTTCGGGTTAACATAACATATTATTTGTGGGGAGGAAATAGTGTTTAATGTTTGAGATTCACTTAAAGAGAAGGCTCAAAAACATTTTCATGTTAATAATTCATCAATGTGAAGGTAACTCGTTTTATATCTCGGTTTGATCGAGACGGTTTTTGTTGAATCATTCATTCATATCGTGTTTATTCCTTTAAAAACTGTGTGTTTTGTATTTCTTAATTTTATTTCTTTTCAGTGAAATAAGTCATTAATTTATTTTGTCTGCTCGTTTTTTGTTCTAATGCTCTTTATTTGTGGTTTGTGTTGCTTCGTTGCATTTGCTTTTTGTTATTGCTCGCGGGTGAAAATGATGTGTTTCGCGTTATTCTAAATTCTAGTTTTATACATATTATGTAAATTATAATTTTGTATTTCATTTGAGATCTTCAATTTTTTGTCTGAAGTTCATTACATAGCCATACCGATTAAATGGATACGCGATCTCCTATCAATGTCAACAAAGAAGGCTTTTCATCAATTTCGTTCAAGTTTCAAAGTGGGGGTGAGTCAACTATTATAACTTTTTTTACTAGATATACATACATAACTAATTTTAATAAAATGATACTTGAAGATTTAAGTTTAAAGATTTTTGTGCTATTGGACATTTATGTCCAACGAGTCACGGTGACAGTCACAAAACATTAACCAAAACTTAGGTTTTATACAAGCTACATATGTGATTTGAGAAAATATTTTTCCTCAATAATGTTCGAATAGGTACATATACAGGCAACAAGCTCATTAGAGGGGGTATATGCAGTAAAAACACCTCCAAGAAAAGGGTAAACTAAAACTAGTACCTTTATCTCAAGAGAAATTTTTTTATCTAATTTCAATCAGAAGCTACCGTAATACAAAAGTGTAAATAAAATCCTCACCAAACGTAGCTATTGTAACGTGCGCTTAGTTCGCAAAAATAAAACTCTACCTTTCAATTTAATTCTACCACTTTATTCAGTATCTACTTTCGATATACACTTTATTTGAACTCAACTCGACTTTTGGACTATCACTTGTATTTACTCTTAACTTTATCACTCTATAAACAAGACTGACTTCTGGTTGCCTCGGGCGGGCTATTTATATCGAATGACACGCCATCTAGAACTCTCCAGTAACTTCTACATTGTCTCACATTTGCTGTCTACTCTCTGTCTGTCTGTCTCTCTACACTCACACACACTGGCTTACAAGCAGCGCCTGTCATTTATACCATTCCATTAAAGTGTTGCCAGTTGTGTTTTCGGTTGAACGTTTTTTCGATTAGGAAATTGGTATAAAATGTTGGGTTCACGTTACACTGCCCCCTCCTTAGGATTGTTCGTCCCGAATAATTCCATCTGCAGCCTCGCCACTATATCGATGCAGCCTGTCACAATGAACTACTTTTAACTTGCCTCTTAGTCCTCTTTGGATGCGGTAAACCACGTCGTTAATCCTCGTGACTACAGTATAAGGACCTTCCCAGTTTTGCTGAAGTTTCGGTGACAATCCCTTTTGACGATGAGGATTATAAAGCCACACACGATCTCCTGCTTGGAATCCTGACGTTGTCGCTTTTGTGTCGTACCGTGTCTTCATCCGGTCGCTGTAGGCTTTCATCCGTTCCCTTGTTCTTTTATGGATGTCAGCGAGTCTCTCCTTGAGGTCGTCCACATACTCGTTTGTGTCCTGTGGCTCCTCTGTGGGGCATCCAAATTTAAGTTCGCTGGGCAGCCGCATGGTTTTCCCGAACAGGATGTCAGATGGTGTTTGTCCTGTCGAGCTATGTACTGCACTTCTATAGGCCATCAGGAATAGCGGTACGTGCCTATCCCAGTCTCTTTGGTAGTCGCCTACGACCTTGGTGAGGTGTTCTTTCAAGGTCCGGTTGAATCTTTCAACCATCCCATCAGATTGTGGATGAAGTGGTGTGGTTCTCGTCTTCTTAATGCCAAGTAGTCCGCACACTCCTTGGAAGATGTTTGACTCAAAGTTCCTCCCTTGGTCGGAATGGAGTTCCATAGGCACGCCAAACCTACTAACCCAGTTAAACACAATCTGGTCGACCACCGTTTTGGCTTCTTGATTTGGGATGGCATACGCCTCAGGCCACTTGCTAAAATAGTCCATTACAACCAGAATGTATTTGTTTCCAGCGTTGGTCTCTGGAAAAGGCCCAGCCACATCTACTGCAATCCTCTCAAAAGGCGATCCAACGTTGTACTGATGCATCTTACCTTGAATCTTCCTACCAGGTCCTTTGGTTGCAGCACACTTGTCACATGTTCGGCACCACTTCTCCACGTCATCTCTAGCATGTAACCAGTAGAACCGATGTCGCACCTTCTCCAGTGTTTTGTTTACCCCCAGGTGGCCTCCAGAAGGTCCGTCGTGCATCTCCCGAAGAACTTCACTGACTTTCGATTGCGGTACGATCAGCTGCATCACATATGACTTACCGTCAGCGGATTCCCATCTTCGCCTGAGGACACCTTCTTGCACATATAGTGAGTCCCACTGTGCCCAATAGGCTTTGAGAACTGGACTCCTGTCAGAAATGTCTCCCCATTCCGGTTTCTCTTCATTTTCTTTCCATGCGAGAATGGGTTCGATATCTGGATCCTCCTGTTGAGCAGTCCTCACTTCCTCATTGCTCCATCCGCTTATGGGGTCAGCTCTTAGTCGCTGAGCGGTAATGATTTCTTTGTCTTCTTGCCGCTTGCAATGCTTGCAATCCACTTTGCAAGGTCTTCGTGATAATGCATCGGCGTTTGAGTGCAGCTTTCCTCTGCGGTGTTGGATCTGGTAGTCATAGGTCTGCAATCTTTCTATCCACCTTGCGACTTGACCTTCTGGATTTTTGAAGTTCAACAGCCAGCTCAGAGCACCGTGGTCTGTCCGCAGAAGGAATTTCTGTCCATAGATGTACTTATGGAAGTGCTTTGTTGCCAAGATAAGAGCTAGCAGCTCCCTTCTGGTCACGCAGTAGTTCCTTTCGGGTTTCGATAGGACCTTGCTGTAGTATGCCACCACTTTCTCTTCGCCATCATGCACTTGGGATAGTACCGCCCCGATTCCAACGTTGCTTGCATCTGCGTCGACGATGAATGTTTTGCCAGGTGTTGGATGTGCCAGCACTGGAGCGTTACAGAGGCGGTATTTGAGTTCCTGGAAAGATTTCTCACACTCACCTGACCATTTAAACTGCTTCCCCTTTTCGGTGAGCTGATGCAAACTCTTTGCAACTCCAGCGAAGTTCTTAACGAAACGTCGGTAATATGTGGCAAGTCCCAGAAAGCTTCGGAGTTGATGTTTGTCCTGTGGTGTTGGCCAATTTTTGACGGAGTCAACTTTTTCAGGATCAGTCTTTACTCCTTGGGATGAGATGATGTGTCCCAAATACTTGACTTCGGTTTTGAAAAGTGCACATTTTTCTGGATTCAGTTTAAGGTTAGCCTCTCGAAGTCTCTGAAACACGGCTTTAAGGTTCTTACAATGTTGGTCAAATGTTTTCCCGTAAACAATGACATCGTCCAAGTAGACTAGGCAAGCTTTCCACGTCAGTCCTTGAAGAACACACTCCATCAAACGCTCGAATGTTGCCGGAGCGTTGCATAGCCCAAACGGCATAACCTTAAACTGCCAGAGCCCATTACCTGTAGAAAATGCCGTCTTTTCCCGATCATCAGGGTGGATGTCAACTTGCCAATATCCACTCTTCAAGTCCAGCGTCGAGAACCACTGGGCTCCCTCCATGGCATCCAGGGTATCACTGATTCTGGGCAGGGGATAGCTGTCCTTTTTAGTCACATCATTCAGCCTTCGGTAGTCCACACAAAAACGAGTGCTTCCATCTTTCTTTTTCACTAGCACCACTGGTGACGCCCAAGGACTTTTGGAATTTTCGATAAGACCATCCTTCTTCATTGCTGTTATCATGTCCTCAACCTCACCTTGTTTGGCCAGTGGAAGGCGTCTTGCGGGTTGACGAATCGGTCTTGCATCTCCTGTGTTGATGCGATGCTGCACCAACTGTGTCCTACGATATTGTCCCTTTTTCGATGCGAAGATGTCAGTGTACTCTTGTAGGAGATTTTCAGCCATCCTTGTTTTTTGGTGATCAAGGTTGGATGAACTCAGTATCTTAGCTCTGATGGTTATGAGCTCCTCCGGAGTTAACGTTTTTCTCGGAGCTTCGTCTGTGATCTTCGTAATTGCTGCAACCGATTCGCAACGTCCAACGACTTCTCCTTTCTTCAACTTTACATCGTACGGTCTGGTGTTTAGTAACCGTACGGAGACCATTTTGTTTTTCGGTGCTACCAGTGTTTTCCCAATGATGACGCTTTGGGAGGAACACTCTGGGTCTGGTTCCACCATGAGGTATCGAAGGCTTCCAAACTCACCCTCCAGTTTCGTCCAAACGAACACTTCAGAAGAAGGAGGCAGAATAAGATCTTCCCTGATGACAGTTCTCAGTGTCGACGTACTTTCGTTCGAATAAGTCATTGGAAGTTCCTTATTTTGGTACTTCAAAACCTGATTACCGATGTCCAAAATAACTCCGTGCTGTTTCATAAAGTCGATTCCAATGATGCACTCGTCACATATATCTGCCACCAGGAATTGATGAGTAAACACTAGATCGGCCAGTCGGATCTTGAGACACACTTCTCCATATACTCTTGCTGCTTCTCCCGTTGCGGTTCTTAGACGGTAGCTATTGGTGTTATGAAGCCACGTCGTCTTTACCAGGTCTCGACGTACTATGGAGGCTGTGGCACCGGTGTCGATGGTAGCCACATGTTTGTTCCCGTTGATAGTAGTCTCCACAGTCAGACTTTTGTTGTCTCGTTTGGTCTGAGAGACCTGGATGGTGGTTCTGGGGCCATCGATACAAGAAACCAGCCTCTGCCCCTCGAAGTTGGTTCTTACGGGCTGATAGGCAACGCTGGTATTGTTGTTACCTTGCTCTGGGTTGAATCTCTTGCTTCCACAATGTTGACAACTGGCTTTGTTTGGTGGTAGTCGGCATTGACGCTGTAAGTGCCCGGTCTTGTTGCAGTTCCAACATCTTGCTAGTCCGCTCCGGTTCTTTTGTATTTCAGCTCTTTGGCACGAGCATTCTTCGACTATGGCCTCTCTAAGTCGATGTACTCCATGAGAAGCCTGTTCTGCTGCTTGAATTGTCAATGCGAATGCTAAAGTTTCAGAAAGAGTACGTGTTCTAGCGGTTCGCACAGACCTCTGAAGATGTATATCGGAAATGGCACGAACGAAGGACTCAACAGCAAGCTGGTTGATGATTTCTTCTCCAGCATCCGGGTATGCCAGGTGAACCAGTCTTTCGACGTCTGCTTGGAGCTGCTGTAGACTTTCACCCCTTTTCTGGACTCTGTTATTGAGTTGGACTCGGAAGACTTCTTTCAAGTGGCTATCTCCAAAGCGTTTATCTATAGCTGCCACGAGAGAACTGAAATCGCCGCTCTTACCAGCTGGAACTGTTTGAAGTAATTCAGCTGCTGGTCCTCTAAGAGCAAGAGTCAGTGCAATGTACTTGTCTTCGTCATCCCAGCCATTTGTTGTCGCGGCTGCCTCAAATTGTCTCTTATAGACTGGCCAAGAAGACTGTCCATCAAATGTTGGGGGTTTCATCTCCTTTTTCCTTGCAAACTCCCCAGCAGACTCTCGAATTTTGATTTTCCGGATCTGGTCTAATTCCTTGGTGAGAACCTCACATCGACTTTCTACGCCTTCGAAACGATTCTCTACAACAGAAAGCTGTTTTTCCACACCTTCAACGCGTTTGTCAATGGCACATACATTTTTCTCAATGTTGCCCAATTTGCCTTCTAGAATGTTTTTCTGACCTTCCAAAACATTCTGTTGCGCCTCAAGTCTTTCGAGAATATTCTGTTGTTCTTTCTTTTGATCGTTTCGTTGCTCTTCCAGACGTCCGAGAATATTGTGCTGTTGCTCTTCAATCAGCTTCTTTTGTTGTTCTTCGAGTTTTTCGAGAACATTCTGCTGTTCCTTTCTTTGCTCGTTTCGTTGCTCTTCAATCATTTTCTTTTGTTCGTTTCTTTGTTCTAATAAAAGCTTCATTATACTAGAAAAATCTACATTTTCACTTACTTCCTCTTCTTCCACTTCTGTTTCAAAAACAAAAGTGTTTACGTCTTCCCCTTGCTGTTCCAAATAGTTACGCAAGCGCAGGACGAGCTCATTTTTCGATCCCGCTCTAGAAAGATTTCGCTTACCTAACTCACTTTTAAGCTCAATGCAGTTGAGCTCTTCTAACAACTTACCCATTTTCACTGTATGTAATTTTTATTTCTCTTTTTACTTTTTTTTTTTTTTTTTTCTTTTTTTTTTTTTTTTTCTACACTTTACTAGTCAAATAAGTTTTATTTTCACTTCTGACACCAATGTAACGTGCGCTTAGTTCGCAAAAATAAAACTCTACCTTTCAATTTAATTCTACCACTTTATTCAGTATCTACTTTCGATATACACTTTATTTGAACTCAACTCGACTTTTGGACTATCACTTGTATTTACTCTTAACTTTATCACTCTATAAACAAGACTGACTTCTGGTTGCCTCGGGCGGGCTATTTATATCGAATGACACGCCATCTAGAACTCTCCAGTAACTTCTACATTGTCTCACATTTGCTGTCTACTCTCTGTCTGTCTGTCTCTCTACACTCACACACACTGGCTTACAAGCAGCGCCTGTCATTTATACCATTCCATTAAAGTGTTGCCAGTTGTGTTTTCGGTTGAACGTTTTTTTCGATTAGGAAATTGGTATAAAATGTTGGGTTCACGTTACACTATCAATGATTGAGAACTTACAAAAGAGTACTTCGCTATTGTGCAATTAGAAACTAGCCTGATGTTGCAGTCAAAATAACAAAAAGCTTGTGAGTCGATTCTCACTTCAAATCGAGAAGCGGCTGTCACTCCTCAGAATCATGAGAAGCGTTGTTTTTGCACCAATGGAACGGTTTGAGAATGCTTCTGGACGCTCCTGGACGGTTCTTTTCGTCCAATAGAAAGTGACATTATAATAGTTCAAAGAGAACATCCCACAGACAATAATCTTACAGCTTATCGAAAAATAATAGCCAAATTTTGTAAAAGTGTAAATGCAGAAAAAATTTCTTGTTTTGAAAAGTTAATCTCTAACATTAGTCCATGCTCAACATCTAAAAAACACTGTGGACTGATATTGCAACCCTTGCCGGTAGCTACATTCGTCGAATGTAGCAGGAAATAAAAATTCTATGAACTCTCTAGCGCTACACTTTCGAGTCTTTTTTTGCTTGAATTTTTAAATTACCAGAACAAAACGTCATTGCCACCTCAAAGTGGTGGGCGCTGGATAGCCGTTAGTTGAAACAGTGAAAAGAGGAGCGTAAATCTGTTGGATCAACGAGCTGAAGTGACATCTTCAAGAATAAGGAGCAATAGATTAGATATCACTTTGAAGAAACCTGCAGCTCACTGATCAGTAGTGTTTCGGCTCAAAATCACCACACATCCCTGTCATTTGAATAAAAATACATGTCATTTGACAGCCCCCAACTCGCCCCAGCGAAAACCCAGGGCGAGTTAAGGCAAACTCAGGTCGACCCCTGGGCTAAGGAACAATCAGTTTGACATTCAGGGCGAGTTTAAGCTTTTCAAAAAACGCTTTGTGGCGACTTCAGGGCTTCAACGAACGAACCTGTTCAAGAAAAAAAAATTTAAAAAACAATTTTTTTTTCAATTTTAGTCAATCTGAAAGGGAAATTCTTTAAGTTATTGAAGCTTCGGCTTCGGCCGAAGGTTGATGTTCAGACGAATATTCTGCTTCGTCTAAAAATTAACCTTCGGTCGGACACTACTGATCAGTCTGATAACGTAGGGGCGACTATAGAATTTGTGAACACTCGGTCTCATTAAATAAGGCACATGAAATTTAATTTCCTAAATTTCAACATAAGAAAGGCAATAGGAGTTCCAATGGCTGTTTCAAAGTTCTGCCAATTATTTCTGGCTCTGATCAACTACTTTCGATTAGTTGATGATTTGCTGTTCCATTCATCATCTACTAGGAAGGGACATTGGTAATTTACAAGACAAAATGAAACACAGAATGAAATCCTGATTTCGGCTTTTATTTCTTTTTATATTTCCCAATAAAGGCAAAGCTCATGGGTTTCAGGGTACTCGGTAGCCTTAGCGCCAAAGTGTTTGAACGGGAGTTCAAAGTTGCATTAACCAGATGACCATATTTTATAATTTTCGCCTTTGACATGCCCAATTCTTGAGCAAGCGTATCCAGGTTAAGTTCAAAGTCCTCACTAATTAAGAAACCCAACACTAGGAAGTAGCACAGTGCCTTTTCACTCGTATGACTGTTGCGCATTCTAAAAAAAAAATCTTTTTTTCGGACGAATAAGACAAACATTTTCTTATCACTTACTGGGAAACACTGTTTTCGTCGGAAAACCTTTCGCGGATATCAGTTTCAACTTTCTCTGTGATTTGTGACAATTCTATTGACTTAAGCGACCTTTTCTTGGATCTGAGTAAATGTAGAAGCCCGTCCATGTAAATGATGATCTTCATTTTGAGCATCGTCTGGCTGGACTGTGCACCTTTCTGCAAGCTGGTGATGACCTTTTTTAGGTATTCCGAATTTATCCTGTAAATCACAAACCATGTTATAAATTTTTATATTTTTTTAGTAAGCTCAATGTCGAAATGCTTACGGGATTTCATCGACATCTGTAGACATTAAAACGCTCACTTCCTCATCAAGGCGATCAATCAACTCTGGGGGTATCACGTCGTGAACACTGTATACATTGACCAGGTGAGTGGCATCTACGTCAAAATTCGGACGAATACTGTCCACGATTCCTTGAGTTGTGACTACTTC
Source organism: Melanostoma mellinum (assembly GCA_914767635.1). Classification (NCBI taxonomy): domain Eukaryota; kingdom Metazoa; phylum Arthropoda; class Insecta; order Diptera; family Syrphidae; genus Melanostoma; species Melanostoma mellinum. The sequence goes on along the minus strand of OU612058.1, from coordinate 70,718,115 downwards.
TTCTTTTGCTTCCAAGACTTCAGAGTTATCCACAGTGATTTCTAGCTGATCTTTGACAACATCAACGTTTACTTTGTTTCGTTCTTTATGGGTAAGATTGCGAAGATCTTTTCGTCCTCCAAAACTACGCGTCATTTTTTCCCTTGCAACCTCATTTGAGAGCAATTCAAAATGAGCTTTCTCCTTGTCTTGATACACTCGATTGATGAGCTTTACCTGGTCTATGGGAATGATCCGAACCTGCATTTTTTTTAAATTAAAATCACTGTCGTAGTTTAAAGGGAAAGATAGACTAACCTTACTAGTTGACTTGTTTCGAATACAAATATAGGTATCTGTGAGGTCATTGTTGATACATTCTCCAATCGGTCCAGTATAAACGTTTCCGCTTGTAACTACAACAGCAAGTTTTCTTTTAGTTGTCTCACATGTTGCTGGAAAATAAAGCGTGCTTTCCTTGTGCGAGTTTGTAAGGTCTCCGTTTTGAAACTTCACTAAAAGAACAAAACCCATGCAATGAGAACTGATTAAAATATTAATATCAAAATGAAAACAACTTACACATAACAGGAGTTGTCTTATCCTCTCGTCGAGGAAATATACTTTCAACAAGTGCTTTGTCTTTCATCATTGTTTGGCGTTAAGGGTTTATATTGCAAATTAATAATTTATTTTATTGCAAATAAAAGGATAATTTGAATACTTTATAGAGCTAATCGGAGTTCAAAAATATTTTATTTGTATCGTTTATCGTAGTCTTCTTTTGCTTGTCAAACTTAAGGAGGGAAGGGAAAGGCTATGGCCCAATGACTCCGTCAGACTTCAACTTCAACTTCAACTTCAACTTTAAAATATGTGAAAATTTTGGATGGCCCAATGAATCCGTCGCGTTAATGCGCTTTTGTACACAGAGCACCATGTGTGTGAGCATGTGTGTCTACCAACCAACAAAAAAAACCCAATAGCAAATGTCAAAGTCGTTAAGTGCGTTGATATTAAAAATGTTTTAATCTCAACGCCGCCACGGACGTCACGTACGTTGCTTATGGGCCATTCCCCATAAGAATACATGTGTTTTAATCGAGTTGTCAGTTGTGGCCGCTGAAGTCGAACGCGTGACGGAGTCATTGGGCCATAGCCTGAACTCTTTGCACATGGTTTGCAAAGTGACGTTTAAACACACGTGAAGTTGGCATGGGTTTGAAATTTTTATGTGCGTTCACAGGTAAAAGAATTGTGTATATCAGCCGAGTTTCATTGGGAATATATATTCACTTATATTCACTTAAGAAAAAAATCGCAAGACATCGCTCATGGAAAAACAACAACCCCTAATCCACAGAATAAGGAATATACAGAAGGTCATCTTCATCCAAAAAGTTCATTTTGCCTACAAGCTAAAATTAGCGGAAGCCCCCGGGCCGGAAAGTGAGGTCAGTGGAAAAACGGTTGAGGTGAGATCAATTCCGAAAATTTAACGTTTTTTATTTTGTTGCATAAAAGTTGGTATTTTTAAGCTTTCTTTCAGTCTAGAATGTTGAAAAATTGATTTATGTGTCATATATAAACTTTATTTTCCATTTCAGCCAGTATTTTATTCAAAAAGAGAAAAAAATAACCTAAACTGCAATCCGACGCAGACGTTTTATTAAACTTTACAACACATAGCTTTAATATCCACCAAATGCTCAAAAAAAGAAGGCTTTTTTCATGATCTTTCTTAAAGGACATTTGAGATGTAAGGTATATAAATAATATATCATTGGATTAAACAACTCTTGAAGAATAGAAATAAATTTTTTATTGTTATTTTTTTTTTACAAAATGGCGGCTGTGCAGCGATTGCCGTGAACCGCTTTTTTAAAAAGTTCTTTCGCGGCGAGCAGTAGAGGTCGTACCCAAATCCACCTATAACAAAAAAAAAATTTTTTTCATTATTTAAATGAGTGTTGGTAGTGAAGTACACATGATTATATTTTTAGAAATTTTTTCGCAAAATGGCGACGGTTTGAAATAAATTTTCTTTTTCCGACAAATAAAATCGACTTTAATTGCTTATAACTTTTTTTGTTGTAAACTAATCGCTTAAATCGTGTGTACTTCACTAGATAATTTAATGAAAAAACTACAGCTAAAGTTTGAAGTCAATCGGATGTAAACTTTTTCTGTTCTACTGCTCGCCGATTTCGAAAACATAGTTTTGAGAAAAACGCGTTTAAAGTTTCAAAATGCGATTATTGAGCATAAAAGTTGTTCAGTAGAAATTGATTTAAACGAATTTTGAGTTTAGATCAGTACTTGGGCGTTGTAGATTTTGATTTTAGGATATTTTTAGCATAATTTAAGCCAATAAAAAAAAAATGGGGAATAAAAAAAAAATTGGTGGATATTACCCCTTAATGCTATGTCGGCACCTGATGTTAACCTGGGTTTCGTTCCAGGATTGTTTGAGTTAACCAAGTAGTGTCCGCACCTGAAAAAACTTTTTAGGTTATTTTTTGTCTTAATGTCGATTTCCAGTGGTACACAAAAGCACTTTTAAAAGTGCTTTTTTGCTCGAAATATGTTACATTGAGGCACTAGATCACTTTTTTTTTGCCCCGAAAAAGCACTTTTACGAATCTCGATTCAGAGGCAAGATTTACACGCACTTTCACGTACACCAACACAAAAAATTTGACGTTTACCAGTTTGCAGTTTGATTATTTTGCATTTTTGGTTAAAGGACTAAACAATAAACTATTTTGTGAAAATGGATCGCTCAATTTTAGCTGAAATTATCAAAATATTTATGAGTCGTCATCTTGTTCTGATTCCAACGAAGAAGTGTTTGAAATTCTGAAATTCCTTACACAAAACGAAAGGCATTCTGTGAATAATTTTGTTCAAAGTGTTGTGTACAATTATTCGGATGAGGAGGTTTCTTCCTAGTGCATTTATTAATAAAGTTTCGAAAACATTCTTTCTATATAAATTGCAGAACAAAACAAACGGGAAGAGTTGGCTGTCAAAAATAGCACAAATACAATGATAAAAAAAGAATTTTGTCTTTTCTGTTCCAGTGAGCACGAAAAAAGCACTTTTTTAGAGTGCTTTTGTTTTTGCAAAGGAAATCGACATTAGTTAAAAAGAGACAGACATAAAGTTTGAGCAGAACGTCAACGACGTATGAGAGAATTCATTGGTGGCATTCAAAAACCTAGCCACTACGTAGTGGAAAGTCGACTAGCTTTGTGAATGCAAAATGAACTAAAAATGTAGTGAACCCTGAATTGTCAAATTAAGTACACAAAAACACGAAACAATTGCATTTAGAGAACTTTAAATAACCTTATCTTTTAAATCAAGTAACTTTAATTACATATCTCTTCACTGCTTTCAATTTGATAAAAATTGTCGAAAAAATTTCATTTTGCGCTTTGTAATTTTTTGTGTGTTTACCCAACAGCTGATTCTCAAACGTCAGACTAACTTTGTAGCTGAAATTTTTCAACCACGTTGAAGGGGAGATTTCAACTCGTTTTGTAGTCGATTTCGACCAATCAGAACAGTTCACTACGTAGTCACTAGAAAACTGAATGGGCCCATTCTCTCTCCACTCACTTCCACTCTCTTAAATGTCAAATTCAATGGAACGTTGGAAATAGTGCATTCAGCGCGCTTGGTTTCGAGTAGGTTATCTCGAAACCCAGTGAAGGTTTCGCTTTGTATGGCAAACCACTTGGTTATCATGTTGGTTTGGGATTGTTTTGAGATAACCCAGGTTAACTCTCAGGTGCGGACATAGCATAAAAAGGTTTCATTTTGTATGGCAAACCACTTGGTAATCGTGTTGGTTTGGGATTGTTTTGAGTTAAACAAGTTTAACTCTCAGGTGCGGACATAGCATAAGACAAAAAGATAAACTTAAAACTCTTGGTATATGCGGACACTACTTAGTTACCTCAAACCAAACTGGACCGAAACCCAGGCTAACTTCAGTGCCCCTGTTCTGTAACTATCGCCATAATAAAAGCAGGCGGTAAACGGTGGAAAATGGAACGAAATCCTACTAAATTCATAGAATTTCGTTCCATTTTCCACCGTTTATCGCCGAGGCGATAGTTACAGAACAGAGGCACAGGTGCGGACATAGCATAAAGTAAAGTTTACTAGCCATCCCTGTTTTCCACTTTTAAAAGTTACCTCGTTTCCACTTAGAATTGAATCACACTTCAATTCGAATTAGTGCCAGTGTATAGACCTACATCGAATTGAAATAGGATTACCCGATCCGATACAGCTCTTGTAGCTGGATCGATTCAAAAGAGTATGTTTTATATTTACCTATATTACTCGATTCAGTGGGTAAGTAGATACTGCATCGAAATCTGAATTATAATCCGATTCGATTACCCGATTCTAAGTGGAAACGAAGTAAGTGACCTATTTTTGCTCACTAATCGTTGATGTTTACCCATGTGCGATGTTTTGCGGTGTTTTGCTAAAGTGAGGAGAGATTCCCAAGATTCCCAATTTATTTTGGTAGCTTTTAATGAACTTTTCAGCATTCTCAAATGTAACAAACCCAAAAATATCGAAAACCTGTTCTCTTCTTTTAAATTGATTTCAATCAACCGACAAAAAAATGACTACGTAGGTTCCTGTGCCCCTGTTCTGTAACTATCGCCTCGATAAAAGCAGGCGATAAACGGTGGAAAATGGGACGAAATCCTACTAAATTCATAGAATTTCGTTCCATTTTCCACCGTTTATCGCCAAGGCGATATTTACAGAACAGGGGCACTGGGCGCCTATTCTGTAACTATCGCCTCAATAAAATCGATCGAGAAACAGTGAGAATCGCAACGAAATCCAACTAAATTCATGGAATTTCGTTCCATTTTTCATTTTCCATTTATCGTCGGAATTTATGGAGGCGATAGTTTGTTACAGAACAGGGGCACTGGTCTCGTCCAAATGAAAATGATTTGGCCAGTAAGTTCAAATGAAAGAAAAACATAAAAAAATCCTACTAAATTCATAGAATTTCGTTCCATTTTCCACCGTTTATCGCCAAGGCGATATTTACAGAACAGGGGCACTGGGCGCCTATTCTGTAACTATCGCCTCAATAAAATCGATCGAGAAACAGTGAGAATCGCAACGAAATCCAACTAAATTCATGGAATTTCGTTCCATTTTTCATTTTCCATTTATCGTCGGAATTTATGGAGGCGATAGTTACAGAACAGGGACACTGGTCTCGTCCAAATGAAAATGATTTGGCCAGTAAGTTCAAATGAAAGAAAAACATAAAAAAGTTTTGCCCAAAGCAAAGCTATTTCGTAGTTGCGGCAAACGTGATACCATTCTTGTCGCTTCAGTGTGTGTACTGTTATACATGGTGATTCGCATAAGGTGTGATAAAAAGATAGGGTGTGTAGGTTGGACCTAGACGAGCAAAAAATCGTATGGGAGGGGGGGTCCATTTTCCCCCGTTTAGGCGGGAGGGGCAATTTAAGAAAAAAGTCATTAAAAATTGGAAAAAAAATTATTTAAAAATAACGGTAGTACCTACAGAGTCGTACTATAACATTTTGAAAAGCCAAAAACTTAAACATTAATTTAAATTTAAAATTAAGTTGTTCAAGTAAATAGTTTTTGAAATATTAATTTTCAAAGTCAAAATTTTGAAAAAAAACATAATTTTTTTTCTTAAAACCACTTTTCTTCCAAATTTTACGTAATTAAGTAGTATTTTTTTGGCTTATTTTCAATGCTCTTATTTATTTTTGATCAAATACAAGAAACCGGGTGCCAAAATAACTTGTAGTTTTTGAGAAAACCAAAAATTACAAAAACGACTTTTATCAAAATTTTTTTTTTAAGTTTTTTTTTTCGTTATTGGATTCTTAAGTGAACTTACGAAATAAAGGATGGATTTTCTCTTTACTTTTTTTTATTGAGAAATCGCTTAAAAGTCCAATAACGAAAAAAAAAAAATTAAAAAAAAAAAAAATTTTACGAAAGTCGTTTTTGTAGTTTTTGGTTTTCTCAAAAACTACAGGTTATTTTGACATCCGGTTTTTTGTTTTTGATCAAAAATAAATAAGAGCATTGAAAATCAGCTAGAAAAATTCTACTTAATAACGTAAAATTTGGAAAAAAGTGGTTTTAAAAAAAACATAATCAAAATTTTGACTTTGAAAATAAATATTTCAAAAACTATTTACTTGAAAAACTTAGTTTTAAATTTTAATTAATGTTTAAGTTTTTGGCTTTTCAAAATGCTATAGTACGACTCTGTAGGTACTACCGTTATTTTTAAATAATTTTTTTTCCAATTTTTAGTGACTTTTTTCTTAAATTGCCCCTCCCGCCTAAACGGGGGAAAATGGACCCCCCCCTCCCATACGATTTTTGCTTGTCTAGGTCCAACCTTCACACCCTATCTTTTTGTCACACCTTATGCGAATCACCCTGTATATTAGTGTGCAAACATAATTCGACAGCTGAATTTGTCGCTGCCGCAACTGCAAATGCAATTAGGTTTTGGAAAGCCCTAATGACAGGTTTTCCGAACCTCAGTAGTCTGACAGAAAGCTTATTAGGAATGTCGCAGAGTATGACTTTTCTAGATTTTTAGCCAATTTTTTTTAAATAGCTCACTTTTCTGCCAGAAAAAATCTTTTTTTATTCTTTATTTATGTAGGATAGATATTTTTAAAAAACTGAAAGTTTGTTGTTTTAAAAAGTTTAATACATTTAAATTATAGTTTTCGCAGATGTCTACAATCATTATCAAACCACTTGTAAAGAGGTACGAACGTATTTGGAATTTTTAGATGCAAAAGAAGCTGAAGCTTTAATAACTCGATAATTCGCTCTGTAGGCTGCTCTAAACACACTTAACTGCAACAAGAGAAGTGTTCTTCTACGCTGGCAAAACCACTGCGTAAGCTTTTCCATCTTTCCTATTCTGCTGGGATTTTCCCGAACAGATGGAAAACTGCTTTTGTCCAGCCGTTCCCTTAAAAAGGCGAATCTTCCTCCCCTTCCAATTACCGTCCAATTGCACTTATGTCGTGGGTAACTGCAAAGTCGATGAACTCGCCAGAGAAGGAACCGTTCTACCGATCTCAACCAGTAGGTGGAACATTGGTATACCAATCGCTACATGTAAACTTATGCTAAAGCAAGAGGCAATGGATAGAACAAATCATAGGTGGAACAATATCACCACGTGCGTGGCAACAAAACGGATATGGCCAGGACTAGATCCAAAACGCACAAGATATTTGTTATCCATTACCAGACTGCAAGTTAGCTCCGTAATCAATGTCATCACCGGACATTGTCTGATAGGAAGACACGCCATAAGACTTGGCGTTCCCTCAAATGACTTCTGTAGAAGTTGCTTAGATGAGGAGGAGGGAGGAGGATACAATTCCACACCTCCTCTGCTCATGTCCTGCACTCTCTTTTAAAAGAAAACAGCATCTAGGAAAATATTTTCTTGATGATCCAAGCGATCTGGCGGACACAGATCCCCTACATCTCCTTCGCTTTATTAAAAGCTCCAAATGGTTTTGTTCAGTGAGATACTTCCTCGCATAATTTCGTGGTATCACAATGGACCTAATATTGGTCTAAGGCCGTGTGTCAATTGCGTTAAAATTTGCGTTAAAACTTATACCACGATTAAAATTTGACGTCTTGTTTGAGGTGGGATCAAATTTAGCCATTTGCTGTGTGAATTGCGTTAAAACAATTATTTTTACCAAGATTTTTGCGCAGGTTAAAAAAATTTCCCTCGATAGTATAAGAAATTTCCCTGAACAAAAATTGGTTTTCTTTTTCACGGAAAAATAATTTCAATTACAAAACATATTTTTAAGAAAACAGGGTTAATAAAAAGTCTCTGAAACTGAAAAAAAATCTTTTTCATTTATTGTTCTCGATTCTAATGTCATAGTTTAAAACAACAATAAAAAATATTCAAACAAAATTCCCATTTTGATTGATTGATTTATTCGGTATAGTAACACTGAAAATTAGTTTTCATGGCTGATATCTTTCATACATTTCAAAAGAAACAAAACAAAAAATTCGTATTTGATTTAGAAAAATGACAAATTTAAAGTGTTTTGTATTAATTCTTGTTTTTTTCATCCAGGCTTATCCTAATTTCAATTAGTTTTAATTTTTCTTCTTGAGACCCTAGAAAACAAAAGCATTGAATTTATATAAATAAATTGATTTCTAACTGACATTTAATGTATGGTTTTCCAGCCTGCCTTCGTTTTTTTTTTTATTCATATTTTGTTGTTTGAATTGAATGCAAAGCAAGAGCAAATTTCTCTATCACTAGAAACGTCAAATTTTAACACACTTTAACCTGCTCCACAGCTCAATAAATTTTAACCCATTTTATTCACCTCATTAGTGTCAAATTTTAACGCGGGTTAAATTTTAACACACATTTTAACGCAATTCACACACGGCCTAAGTGTGTCAGTTTATCTTCCTGACAGCCATTTAAACCTAACCTAACCTAACCTGTGGATAGAGAGGTTCCATGACAGGAACGAGACTCGGAAGTTTTACCAAAAGGTAAAAAGATCCTGCCAGGGTGGCAAACCCCGAACTCAAGCCTGTAAAGACCAGCAGGGAAACATAGTTATAGAGTCACAGTCGCTACTGAGGATCTGGAAAGATCACTTCTGCAGACTGCTTAACGGCGATGAGGACACAAATTCCGCTGTCAGGCAGACTGCCCCATTCAGCCTGGACGATGATCAAGAATGCCGTCCTCCCGACCTAGAAGAAGTTAAGCTTGCTATATGCAAACTTAAATCGAATAAGACTGCAGGTGCAGATGGCCTTGATGCCGAACTTTTCAAGGCAGCTGGAGATCAGTTGGAAAGGAGCATGCACCAACTGATCTGCATGATATGGTCGAAAGAAAGCATGCCCGATGAATGGAACCTCAGTATCGTATGCCCGATCCTAAAGAAAGGAGACCCTCACAACTGCGCCAATTATAGAGGGATAAGCCTCCTTAACGTCGCTTATAAGATCTTGTCTGCTGTAATATGTGAACGTCTGAAACCCCACGTCAACAACTTGATAGGTCCTTATCAATGTGGTTTTAGACCGGAGAAGTCCACAATAGACCAAATTTTCACATTACGGCAGATCTTGGAAAAAACCCGAGAACATAATATCGATATTCACCATCTCTTTATCGATTTCAAGTCCGCGTATGACAGTATCTACAGAGACGAGCTGTACAGAGCCATGTCTAGTTTCGGCATCCCTGCAAAACTCGTACGACTATGCAGGATGACTTTGGAGAATTCACGCTGCTCCGTCAAGGTCGGTAAAGAACTCACCGAGACCTTTAATGTCGAAAAAGGTTTTAGGCAAGGCGATAAACTGTCATGCGATTTCTTCAACATCATACTTGAACAGATTGTAAGAAACTCAAACGTCAACACCAGAGGAACAATCTTTCAAAAGTCTATGCAATTGCTCGCATATGCAGACGATATTGACGTAATGGGAAGAAAAAAGCGTGATGTCATAGGTGCTTTTGCGAATTGAAACAGAAGCGGCAAAAATGGGTTTGATGGTTAATGAGGGCAAAACAAAGAATATGCTGTCATCAAACAAGGACACAGAACATCGACGAATTGGACAAAACGTCACAATAGACAGACATAACTTCGAGGTAGTACAGGACTTCGTCTACCTAGGATCCGCTGTAGACACGGACAACAACATCAGTGCGGAGATCAAACGGAGAATAACTCTTGCCAACCGTTGCTTCTTTGGGTTAAGAAGGCAATTGAGAAACAAAACGCTCTCCAGAAAAACCAAGTTAACCTTATATAAGACCTTAATCATCCCAGTCCTGCTTTACGGCGCGGAAGCATGGACCTTATCGAAAGCGGATGTGGAAACCCTTGGTCGTTTCGAAAGAAAAATTCTCCGAATGATCTTTGGTCCCGTATGCGAAGGCAATGTGTGGAGAAGAAGATACAACAACGAGCTGTATGAGCTGTACCGCGACATGGGCATAGCCAGAAGAGTACGCATCGCGAGGCTACGATGGTTGGGCCATAGCGGATGGACCCAAACGCTCCGGCTCGTCGGGTGTTCGAAAGCACATTGCAGGGAAATCGTGGAAGGGGAAGACCTCGTCTTAGGTGGCGCAATCAAGTGGAGGATGACCTCAACCGACTTGGAGTGCGAAACTGGAGAGAGCTCGCCCGAAATAGAAGTCGTTATCGAAGGATGTTGGTTGAGGCCCAGGTTCACCACGAACTGTAATGCCCACCTAAGTAAGTAAGTAAGTAACCTAACATGTAACTTATGTCCCTTCTTTCCAAGGTCATGGAAACGTTGATAAACCGTCAACTTATGAAATATCTTGAAGAACGAAAGCTTCTTAATGACCGTCAGTACGGCTTTCGTAGCAAACGGTCCACTGGTGATTTGATGGCATATCTCACCGAAAAGTGGAACCAATCTTTACATTGTCTTGGAGAAAGTAAGATTATTGCGCTTGATATTTCTAATGCATTTGATAGAGTTTGGCATCAGGCTCTTTAATCGAAAATGCGTGCTTTTGGTATCGATAAGTCTTTTCTTCGTTGAATTAGAAGCTACCTTTCCGACCGTTCAATACAAGTTGTATTGGATGGCTTCAAGTCTGATACCCACTTCATAAATGCTGGTGTGCCCCAAGGCTCCGTTTTGTCTCCGACTCTCTTCCTCATTTTCATAAATGATCTCTTGTCTCAAACTTCTAAAATCCGCTTAACTGTTTTGAATGGTACTTGTATCGAAGAAACCGAAAAGATACCAATACTTGGTATATGTGTAAACGATGATCTTCGTTGGAATGACCACATATTTGAAGTCGCCGAAAACGCTGCCAAATGCTTAGGCTTCTTGAGACGATGCAGGAAGTTCTTCACCCCTTCTGATCTGGCTACAATTTAAAAGGCCTTCATCCGCCCAAAACTGGAGTACGACTGCCATATCTGGCCAGGTGCTTCTCAAATATCTTTGCGCCTACTTGATAGGGTACAAAATAGAGCGTTCAAATTGATAGGTGATAGTTCAATCGTAGAATCGATTGATTCTCTTGAACATCGTCGAAACGTAACCTGTCTCTCTCTCTTTTTTATCGCTTTTTTCACAAAGAGTGCTCTAGTGAAGTAGCCAGTTGCATTCCTCCCCTGAAACAAATTAGCCGCAACACCCGCCTCGTTAGGAATGCTCATCAGTTCTACCTTGAGCCCAACTTCGGGCGTACAGTCAAGTATAGAGATTCTTATTTCAGTCGCACCACCTGAATGTGGAATGCTTTACCTGGCTCTGTATTTCCCCTTCATTACGATTCACAAAAATTCAAAAGCAACGTGCATCGGTGTCTCCTACTAAATCCTCTCCTATTTTCCTAAATGCTCGCACTGTGTTCTATAACAATATAAGGGCAGTCATAACCCCTTGATGTGTGCGTTAATTATAGAAAGAAAGAAAAATTCAGAACGGTGAGATCCCAAATAGCTAAGCAATCTTTTTGATATATGAAATCGCGAGCGAAGAAAATCTGAGTCTTCAGAAAATTGTTAAATTGACTCAATCATATAAATACAAATACTATACAATGCATTGCTTTCTTGCAATTGGCTTACCCAAAATCAAGAGGCCAGAATCATGTCCAGAGAAAAATATAAATAAATATAGATCTGAAACTTTTTCATTTCCACAGAATAAGGCATTAGAAATAAGCCAAAATACACTTGTGTTAAGTAACGCGTTTGCAGAACAGCTCTTTTGTTAGTAAAACAGCTGGATATAAAGCTTAAAAATATTTTACACTGGACAGTATTTCGTGGTGTAATCGTATGTATTACCAATTTTTATATTTGACATTACTTATCATCTACTAAACTATTTGATATCAAAGGGATTCCGCTTTATTGCTGATGTTACTTTTGTCAACACATCTAAATCTTCGTTACTGGCGCCAAAATTACGTGCATTCATTCGACTTTTAACCATCGCTTTCACATTGTTCATAGCAATTCCATTGTAAGTGTAGTGCTTGCTTTTGATGATATGAATTACTTGCTGAAAGAGAACTTGAAAATGACATCTCGTCATGCGTACAAGTGAATCGAAGGCATACTCACAAGAACTAGTTTAATTAAGAACACAGAGAAAGTCAAGAAACTAATACTCATCAGTGCAGTCTCAGACGGAAATTGAAAGCTCGATTCATCTGTAATTCCTCGTTTTTGACGACTCTTAGGAAACATCGTACCAAAGCTACTCTCTAAAAACATATAAGAAGAACTCTCTTAACAAATTCATGGCTTATACTAATTGGAGTCCTTACCAATGTTCCACATCAACTGATCCCGCATGTTCTTGAGCATTTTAATTTTGTCCATAATTCCAAAAGAGTTTTTCTTCAAGAGTCCGCTTTGCAGAGATGTTAAGAAGTTCAAAAAGCCAATAAACGAGGGAAACTCAACCTTGTCTTCCTCAACTGGCTTTGTGTTATGTGGTTTAATGTAAGTAGCTTCGGTGCTAATAGGGGTGATTTCAGAGGGTAGTTGTTGCAGTGAGATCTTTGTTTTTGTTCTCACAATCTTATTCCGCTTTATGTTCGAGTTAATGGCGACTTGAGCAGGGACCACAATCTCAGCACTAGTTTTCAGGTGGCTTTCTCCGGATACTATAAGCTTTTGTGAATAATTTGATCCTCTAAAACGCTCCTTTTGGTATTCTATCCACTCAGGACTAGGCTCAACAGATTCCCTAGGAGTTTGTTGTTCTTGGTCGGATCTCACGGACACATTCTTATAGTCATCATTTGTTTGGGATATTTTCACCCATTCACTGTCACAACAGAAGATACAGATTTGAAAAATTATTAAGAAGACGAAAATAAAGTGCATTGTGTTGCATTAAACCACTAGTTGGCACTGTTGATATTGTTAAACTGAAGAAGAAAACGTGTGCTATGCTGCTTCTCAGAGTGGAGTGCTGCACGATAACGTTAAGGGATATCAAGTGGAACCATGAAGAGTGACAAATGCACCACGTAAGTGCCTCAAATTATGCCATTTACCTACATGTTAAGGTCGAGTGCGTTAAGAATAAACAAACTGATGCTGATGGCTGGATGACAAAAATTAATATTTTAGTGCCAATTTGCTTACCATTTAAAGACGAAGTAATTATACTCTCTAAGGCATACTTCCAAACGGATTTGATTCCTTGATACAAAGATTATGTCTGATAAAAGTATAAAGTTGGGGCGTACGTTAAGATATCACGTCGTGTCATTTAAGTGATTATTTTTGGATCAAATATAAATTTTGGGTGGGCGTTCATACAAAAATATCGTAAATCAATCGCGATAAATTGTGTGCTAGATTGTATGGTGGATAGAGCTAATTTAGCTATGGGCGCTTTGTCGTCTTCTTCGAAACCAACGATGAGAACCCATGGGTAGTCTCAGTTCTTTGTTCCTAAATTGCACCATAAGTTAATGATTCCTAACCTATCGTATCTTATGGCAATTTGGTCTGGTGGAAGGCGCTGGAAAAATTTACGCATTTAAAAACCTTAACCAAAGTACAAAGATCAGCCTGTATTTGCGTAACTGGTGCAATGAGAACTACACCAACCGCGAGCTTAGAAGTAATCCTCAATCTCACACCTCTTGATCTCTATGTTCAAGAAGCGGCAGCAAACAGTGCACTTAGACTAAATCAGTGTAATGTCTGGAAAACCAGCCAAACAGGACACGCACAGATTTTATCACGATACGTACATAACAACATCTGCACGGATTACATAACTCCATACCTGGACTTTAAAAAATCCTTCACAACCAGCTTCCCCAATAGACAGGATTGGGAGAATGAAACACCTCACCTGAACGAGACGTCTATATCAATCTATACCGACGGTTCAAAAATGGAAGTTGGAACAGGGGCAGGTTTCTTTTCAGAAAGCCTAAAACTTGCCAGTTCATTCAGACTTCCAAATCACAGCAGCGTCTTCCAAGCCGAGATCTTGGCAGTTACAAACGCTGCAAAACAGGTGTCCATGATGGCGCTATCACATGCTGATATCACTTTTTTCATTAATAGCCAAGCAGCAATAAAAGCGATTTCTGCCACTCTTGTCAAATCAAAGCTTGTTTCTTGCTGTCGCGAAGAGCTAAGGGTTCTTGGCACGCAGCATAACGTTAGACTCTGCTGGGTTCCTGGTCATAGTGGTATACCGGGAAACGAAAAAGCGGACGAACCAGCGAGGAAAGGATCAGCACTTGACCCTTCTCTCATTGATAAATCAATCAGGATTCCACCCTGTGAAATGAAACAGATCATTGGTAACAAATTAATGCGAAAATCCAATGAAAGATGGGAATGCCTAGATTTCTGTGTTACTTCCAGGAAACTATGGCCGAAATATGATAAGAACGGATCTGAAAAGCCTATCAGTATCATAACTGGACGTAACCTACTAAGTTATCACAAAAAGAAAATGGGTCTTTGCACCGATGACCTATGCAGATAATGCAATGACGAAGATGAACATGAGGATACAACTCACTTCCTTTGTCAATGCCCAGCACTCTGCCAAATTAGGAAAAAATTTCTAGGCAATTCTTTTTTAAATGAACTAGAAATATTATCAGACGCTTCAAAAAGCAGCCTGTTAAACTTCACTAAGGCCACAAAATGGTTAAATACTGAACAGACATAAACTCATAGGTTTCTAGGACGTTACAATACGCCATCCATCACAATGGATCTACATTGATCTAAGTGTGACGGAAATAAGACTAACCGTCAGTCCATTCTACTTAACCTAACCTAACCTAATGATTCCTTACCGCTCAAGAAAAGCTGTGTGAAACTTTTCAATCGAGCCAAATCTTCCAGAAATCCCATAGGCTGGGATCTCTATAAGGAATCCCTAAGGATTTACAAAAAAGGTAACGAATAAGCAAAAGATGCTCTTGGAGAGAATTCTGTAATAAAATTGAAGACTCCTCAAAGGCATCTAGAATCCTATCAACGAGTCCAAACATGCCAAGTTCTATAAAAGATGAAAACGGCAACTGGACCAACTCATATGAGGAAACACTAAACTTGCTACTGGATACTCGTTTCTCTTGTAGCTCGTTGACAATAATAGACGAGGAGCACTTGCCTCGACCTGCAAACCAATCAGGTAAAGATCTTATCTTATTATATGAGGAAACACTAAACTTGCTACTGGATAATCGTTTCTCTTGTAGCTCGTTGACAATAATAGACGAGGAGCACTTGCCTCGACCTGCAAACCAATCAGGTAAAGGTCTTATCGCTAGAGATATGCTGTTATGGGCAATAAACTGCTTTGACACTTATAAATCACCAGGGCCTGACGGAATCATCCCTGCGGAGCTCAGCAGGTTTCAGACATCATCATCTATAACTTAGAGATGACCATGAAAGGATGCATTAGCTACGCCTATATTCCCAAGAGAGAAGCTAGGGTCGTCTTCATACCTAAAGCCGGCAAACGCTCCTATGTAAATCCAAAAGATTTAAGACCTATTAGTCTGTCATCCTTCCTCCTTAAAACACTGGAAAGATTGATTGACATACACTTAAGACAAGAAATTAAGCCTAGTCTGATCTCAACGGCGCAACATTCTTTGTCTATACAAAAGGTAAATCAGTGGAAACTGGAAACTGCACTCCACTCTCTGGTTTGCACCATTGAAAAATCCCTGCCCTACTAAGAATACTCTCTCGTCGCATTCCTAGACATAGAGGGTGCATATAACAATGTTAACAATACAGCAATCACAAATGCTCTTGACGGTAGAAGAACACATCAAAACATGATAACAACAATGCTCAGCAGCAGGATCATTAGTTCCGAATTTGGGAATTACAAAACAAGCAGAATGGCCAATAGAGGAACCCGGCAGGGAGGAGTTTTATCTCCCCTACTGTGGAACCTGGTCGTTAACAAATTGTTAATCGACCTAGAGGAGGAAGGTTTCAAAACCATAGCCGATGATGTAGCAATTGCCGTTTCAGGCAAGCACTTACAAACCCTAGCTGAGCTGCTACAAACAGCACGTAACAAGCTAAACAATTGGGCTGTAGATTGTGGTCTGAACATCAATCCAAACAAAACGGAATTAGTTCTCTTTACGAGGAAATACAGAATTCCGGACTTCAGACCCCCAACTATTAAATGGGTAACTCTCACACTGTCAAATCAGGCTAATTATCTAGGTCTCATTTTTCACAAAAAACTGACCTGGAAAACCAATATTGAGGAAAGAGTAAATAAAGCCAACGTGGCACTCTTCTCCTGTAAAAAAGCCATTGGTGAGAAATGAGGTTTCTCCCCCCAAATCACCCATTGGCTGTTTACCTCGGTAATTAGACCGAAATTCACATACGAGGTGATAGTCTGGTGGACAGCACTAGACAAGATGATCAACTACTGCAAGCTGGCCAAATTTCATAGAACGGCTAGTCTGTGTATTAGTGGTGCACTGAGGACAGCCCCATCGAACGCCCTCAATGTACTACTAGATCTCACACCCCTAGATATCTTCAGCAAACAAATCGCAGCTAACTCAGCTACTCGATGCATGGAATCTACTCAGAAAAACTGAATCTCAGTCTTTTCTTCCGCCTACCCGATCATTGTAGTGTGTTCCAAGCGGAAATTCTGGCGATTAAGGAGGTGCTGTCTTGGTTCAAAGAAAACGTCATATCCTCGACGGATATTCGAATCTTCTCGGACAGCCAAGCTGCCCTTAAATCTCTTGCCTCTGTCTCTACAAAATCCATCACGGTCCAAAATTGTCAGATGTCTCTGAGGGAGATGTCAAATCAGTTTAACATTCACCTTTCATGGGTGCCAGGGCACAGGGACATACCAGGCAACTATATGGCAGACGAACTAGCCAAAAAGGGCACGACCACTTCCCTACGCTCTGAATGGAACAACATAGGTGTACCTATCGCTACATGTAAACTCCTACTTAGACAAGACGCTTCAAGGATAACAAACACTAGATGGACTGAGAGTAACAACTGCCTTGCAACCAAAAAAGTTTGGCCGTGTGTAGACTCAAAACGTTCAAAGAGTTTGTTGGCCCTGAACCTCCTGTGTCTAGGTTCTACAATAGTTGTTCTTACGGGACACTGTCTAATAGGGAGACACACCAATGGTTTCTGCAGGAGCTGCATGGACGAAGAGGAGGAGGATACCGTTCAACACCTTCTTTGCTCATGCCCTGCACTACTTCATAGGAGGAAAACTCATATCGGTGAATTCTTATTTGATGATACTAGCGACTTAGCTTACATAGATCCTAAAAGTCTTTCGAAATACATTAAGGGTGGAATTCACCAAACAATCTTAAGAGCGCTCTTAAAGCTAAGAGGCTCTTAGTTTTAAATTTGGATGTGCTATTCACCAAGCAATAATAGGGTCTAGTCTAAGCTAGTGGTAGCGACCACTCTTAAGTGTTATGAGCGCTCATAAATCTGCACTAATAGTGGTCGGTGAATAGGTTTATGAGGCACTTAGTTTAAGATTTCTTGGTGAATACCACCCTAAAAGTTCCGCGTGGTTCGACTAGCAGGTGATTAAACGACTAGTCCCGTAATGGAAGATTAATAAGTGATCAACTCGTAAGTCTTACATCGGGCTTATGAGATCAGTAGGTGATTAAGGTGCGGCCTAAGTGTGTCAGGCAATGTACTCATTGGCTGACAGCCACTTCCACCTTACCTAACCTAATGATTCCTTGTGGGTTGATATGAGTTTAAATTAATAAATAGGGGAGATGTCGTAATCAAGTATCAACTCGGAGGAAGAAGTGCCGGACATTCTATTACGATCTGGTAGAGATGTTTCTTATCTTTCAAGTTTTCCGTTAGTAGTATGATGTTTTTTACAGAGCTGAGGTCAAAAGTCCCGTCTAGGCTTTAATATTTTTTTGAGTATAAAAAATAAAAATAATAGGCTATTGGCTGTGTATTTGAATTATTTTTGTTAACACCATGATATATGACAGCTTGTCTGTGGTTAATCAGCACTGATTTAATTTTTATAAAAACGTGGTGGTAGTCTTAAAATGAAGTTTAGCCAGTAAATGAATGTCGTTGCTCATACCACCATACCACAGCTGTGTAACTCAATGTTGGTCGAAATACCAGCGTTGAGAATTAATACATCGTTTGAGCTGTGGCCTGAGCTAAATTTTTCCAGCACATGCTGCAATCGAAAAACTATGGAAACCGCGAAGAAGTCCTACTAAATTCGAAGAATTTTCAATGCCGCATTTGATCGAGGTGATAGTAACAGAGTATCGGTACTGGTAGCTTTCTTTCTGCATTCTAATTGTTGGTTCCATAACAGTTCTTTTGTTTGGGATGATTTTTTTTTGTGCACTCACACTTAAATACCGGTTCCTTGTACTACCAGCTAGCAACTTTCTTTTTGTTATAGTTTTCCAGATGTTCGTGCAAAACCCAAAAGACGCTGCCATGATTAGGAGCCTTAGTTACCAGCTCTCACCATGTCTGCGCCGAGTATCTGTAACCTCATGCGAGAAAAAGTAGAATATTCACAGAGGAAGCGCTCTGCGGTGTCCTCATCTTCTCCAAAAGATTCACAGAGTGTTGTTTCACTTAAGCCTAACACGTTTGAATGCTGGGCAAAAGAGAAGTGCCCGCTGGCAACGCCAATAAGCTTTCTACAGTCTTTTCTGCTACGAGCTAGAAAAAATGTTACAGTCTTCTTACTAACGTTGGGGAGCATACGCTTGGTTTGTCTTCTTCTTCACAGATCCAATCGTTGATTGAAGCCCTCACTGAGGACGCTGGCAGACCTAGCGACGGTTCAGGACCTGGGAAAGCAGTCTGAGATATCTGTCTAGCAAGTTCATCGGCGATTTCATTTCCAGTTATGCCGTGATGTCCCGGAACCCAAATGAGACTCAAGGAATTTATTCTTCCGATCGCATTCAGAGAGCTCTTGCATTCCTGGATCACTTACGAAGTGGTTAGAGGGTTGTGAAGGGCCTTAAGCACAGCTTGGCTGTCGCTGCAAACAAAGATACTTCCCCCGTCCATCCATTTTTCGTAAAGTAGTTCAAGGCGATTAGGATAGCATAAGCCTCCGCTTGGAAAACCGATTCGTATGATCCTAAAGATGTATGCAGTTGTATGTCGTCGTTCTCCACAAAGACACCAAAAGACATGTTGCTTACGAGTTCCTCGAAGCCCCAGTGCGAATTGTGACAGAGACCACATCGCTTTAAACGAGAAATGGTCTTGAGAGTACACCCCATGATGTAGGTATCAAGGGGAGGAAGACTCAGCAGAGCATCGAGAGCAGCTCCCGGTGTGCTGGGGAAGGGTCCAGTAACACCAAGACAAATTGTTCTTTGAAGTTTGGCAAACGAGGCAATAACGTATTGTTACGTGCGCTTAGTTCGCAAAAATAAAACTCTACCTTTCAATTTAATTCTACCACTTTATTCAGTATCTACTTTCGATATACACTTTATTTGAACTCAACTCGACTTTTGGACTATCACTTGTATTTACTCTTAACTTTATCACTCTATAAACAAGACTGCCCTCTGGTTGCCTCGGGCGGGCTATTTATATCGAATGACATGCCATCTAGAACTCTCCAGTAACTTCTACATTGTCGCCACATTTGCTGTCAAGCATCTGTACACTCACACACACTGGCTTACAAGCAACGTCTGTCATTTATACCATTCCATTATAGTGTTGCCAGTTGTGTTTTCGGTTGAACGTTTTTCGATTAGGAAATTGGTATAAAATGTTGGGTTCACGTTACAGTATTTTCGCGAGAGCTTATTCCACCAAACAACTGACGCATAGGAGATGATTGGTCTTATCATAGGCGTATAGATCCAAAGGACCCTTCTCGGTGAAAGACCCCATGTCTTACCAAAGGCTCCTTTACATTGCCAGAAAACTGACAGTGCGTTAGTAGTTTTAGACTCGACATGTTTAGACCAAAGAAGTTTGTTATCCAGGATCACTCCAAGATGTTTGACTTCATTTGAAAAGAGGATGTTGTCGCCTTTAAGCGTAAGTTGGGTCAGACCAGTCAATTTTCTACGTCTCGTGAAGAGGACAACCTCGGTTTTAAGAGAATTGAGAGACCGTTTCTGACACACCAGGTGTCAATCATTTAAGCGAGAGCGACGTGCGTCGTCTGCATATGCTTGGGCATGAACGTTAGAACTATTGAGCATTACAAGAAGAGAGTCGATCAACATGCACCACAGAAGAGGAGATAAAACGCCACCATGTGGACAGCCCTTATTCACTCCCGTTGCAACATATTGTCCACACTCCGCCTCAGCGATTACGGTTCTTCTCATTAGCATTGCTTTAATCCACAACACTAATGACTCGTCCATACAGTTTTCTATGGCATTATAGCATTGTACATACTGTAACGTGAACCCAACATTTTATACCAATTTCCTAATCGAAAAAACGTTCAACCGAAAACACAACTGGCAACACTTTAATGGAATGGTATAAATGACAGGCGCTGCTTGTAAGCCAGTGTGTGTGAGTGTAGAGAGACAGACAGACAGAGAGTAGACAGCAAATGTGGAGACAATGTAGAAGTTACTGGAGAGTTCTAGATGGCGTGTCATTCGATATAAATAGCCCGCCCGAGGCAACCAGAAGTCAGTCTTGTTTATAGAGTGATAAAGTTAAGAGTAAATACAAGTGATAGTCCAAAAGTCGAGTTGAGTTCAAATAAAGTGTATATCGAAAGTAGATACTGAATAAAGTGGTAGAATTAAATTGAAAGGTAGAGTTTTAATTTTTTGCGAACTAAGCGCACGTTACATTGGTGTCAGAAGTGGGATAAATAAAACTTATTTGACTAGTAAAGTGTAAAAAAAAGTAAAAAGAAAATAATAATTATATACAGTGAAAATGGGTAAGTTGTTAGAAGAGCTCACTTGCATTGAGCTTAAAAGTGAGTTAGGTAAGCGAAATCTTTCTAGAGCGGGATCGAAAAATGAGCTCGTCCTGCGCTTGCGTAACTATTTGGAACAGCAAGGGGAAGACGTAAACACTTTTGTATTTGAAATAGAAGTGGAAGAAGAGGAAGTAAGGGAAAGTGTAGATTTTTCTAGCATGATGAAACTTTTGTTAGAACAGCGAAACGAGCAAAAGAAGGAACAGCAGAATGTTCTCGAAAGACTCGAAGTACAACAAAAGAAGCTGATTGAAGAGCAACAGCAGAATATTCTCGGACGTCTGGAAGAACAACGAAACGATCAAAAGAAGGAACAGCAGAATGTTCTCGAACAACTTGAAGCACAACGAAATGAACAAAAGAAGCTGATTGAAGAGCAACGAAACGAGCAAAAGAAGGAACAGCAGAATGTTCTCGAACAACTGGAAGCACAACGAAACGAACAAAAGAAAGAACAACAGAATATTCTCGAAAGACTTGAGGCGCAACAGAATGTTTTGGAAGGTCAGAAAAATTGGGTAACATTGAGAAAAATGTATGTGCCCTAGACGAACGCGTTGAAGGTGTGGAGAAACAGCTTTCTGTTGTAGAGAATCGTTTCGAAATCGTAGAAACCCGATGTGATAAACAGTTCTCTGTTCTGACTAAGGAATTGGACCAGATCCGGAAAATCAAAATTCGAGAGTCTGCTGGGGAGTTTGTAAGGAAAAAGGAGATGAAACCCCCAACATTTGATGGACAGTCTTCTTGGCCAGTCTATAAGAGACAATTTGAGGCAGCCGCGACAACAAATGGCTGGGATGACGAAGACAAGTACATTGCACTGACTCTTGCTCTTAGAGGACCAGCAGCTGAATTACTTCAAACAGTTCCAGCTGGTAAGAGCGGCGATTTCAGTTCTCTCGTGGCAGCTATACATAAACGCTTTGGAGATAGCCACTTGAAAGAAGTCTTCCGAGTCCAACTCAATAACAGAGTCCAGAAAAGGGGTGAAAGTCTACAACAGCTCCAAGCAGACGTCGAAAGACTGGTTCACCTGGCATACCCGGATGCTGGAGAAGAAATCATCAACCAGCTCGCTGTTGAGTCCTTCGTTCGTGCTATTTCCGATATACATCTTCAGAGGTCTGTGCGAACTGCTAGAACACGTACTCTTTCCGAAACTTTAGCATTCGCATTGACAATTGAAGCAGCAGAACAGGCTTCTCAGGGAGTACATCGACTTAGAGAGGCCATAGTCGAAGAATGCTCGTGCCAAAGAGCTGAAATACAAAAGAACCGGAGCGGACTAGCAAGATGTTGGAACTGCAACAAGACCGGGCACTTACAGCGTCAATGCCGACTACCACCAAACAAAGCAGGTTGTCAACATTGTGGAAGCAAGAGATCCAGCCCAGAGCAAGGTAACAACAACACCAGCGTTGCCTATCAGCCCGTTTCCCATCAGGGAAACGAGTAAGAACCAACTTCGAGGGGCAGAGGCTGGTTTCTTGTATCGATGGCCCCAGAACCACCATCCAGGTCTCTCAGACCAAACGAGACAACAAAAGTCTGACTGTGGAGACTACTATTAACGGGAACAAACATGTGGCTACCATCGACACCGGTGCCACAGCCTCCATAGTACGTCGAGACCTGGTAAAGACGACGTGGCTTCATAACACCAATAGCTACCGTCTAAGAACCGCAACGGGAGAAGCAGCAAGAGTATATGGAGAAGTGTGTCTTAAGATCCGACTGGCCGACCTAGTGTTTACTCATCAATTCCTGGTGGCAGATATATGTGACGAGTGCATCATTGGAATCGACTTTATGAAACAGCACGGAGTTATTTTGGACATCGGTAATCAGGTTTTGAAGTACCAAAATAAGGAACTTCCAATGACTTATTCGAACGAAAGTACGTCGACACTGAGAACTGTCATCAGGGAAGATCTTATTCTGCCTCCTTCTTCTGAAGTTTTCGTTTGGACAAAACTGGAAGGTGAGTTTGGAAGCCTTCGATACCTCATGGTGGAACCAGACCCAGAGTGTTCCTCCCAAAGCGTCATCATTGGGAAAACACTGGTAGCACCTAAGAACAAAATGGTCCCCGTACGATTACTAAACACCAGACCGTACGATGTAAGGTTGAAGAAAGGAGAAGTCGTTGGACGTTGCGAATCGGTTGCAGCAATTACGAAGATCACAGACGAAGCTCCGAGAAAACCTATAACTCCGGAGGAGCTCGAAACCATCAGAGCTAAAATACTGAATTCATCCAACCTTGATCACCAACAAACAAGGATGGCTGAAAGTCTCCTACAAGAGAACACTGATATCTTCGCATCGCAAAAGGGGCAATATGGTAGGATACAGTTGGTGCAGCATTGCATCAACACAGGAGATGCAAGACCGATTCGTCAACCCGCAAGACGCCTTCCACTGGCCAAACAAGGTGAGGTTGAGGACATGATAACAGCAATGAAAAAGGACGGTCTTATCGAAAATTCCAAAAGTCCTTGGGCGTCACCAGTGGTGCTAGTGAAAAAGAAAGACGGAAGCACTCGTTTTTGTGTGGACTACCGAAGGCTGAATGATGTAACTAAGAAGGACAGCTATCCCCTGCCCAGAATCACTGATACCCTGGATGCCATGGAGGGAGCGCAGTGGTTCTCGACGCTGGACTTGAAGAGCGGATATTGGCAAGTTGACATCCACCCTGATGATCGGGAAAAGACGGCGTTTTCTACAGGTAATGGGCTCTGGCAGTTTAAAGTTATGCCGTTTGGGTTATGTAACGCTCCGGCAACATTCGAGCGTTTGATGGAGTGCGTTCTTCAAGGACTAACGTGGAAAGCTTGCCTAGTCTACTTGGACGATGTCATTGTTTACGGGAAAACATTTGACCAACATTGTAAGAACCTTAAAGCCGTGTTTCAGAGACTTCGAGAGGCTAACCTTAAACTGAATCCAGAAAAATGTGCACTTTTCAAAACCGAAGTCAAGTATTTGGGACACATCATCTCATCCCAAGGAGTAAAGACTGATCCTGAAAAAGTTGACTCCGTCAAAAATTGGCCAACACCACAGGACAAACATCAACTCCGAAGCTTTCTGGGACTTGCCACATATTACCGACGTTTCGTTAAGAACTTCGCTGGAGTTGCAAAGAGTTTGCATCAGCTCACCGAAAAGGGGAAGCAGTTTAAATGGTCAGGTGAGTGTGAGAAATCTTTCCAGGAACTCAAATACCGCCTCTGTAACGCTCCAGTGCTGGCACATCCAACACCTGGCAAAACATTCATCGTCGACGCAGATGCAAGCAACGTTGGAATCGGGGCGGTACTATCCCAAGTGCATGATGGCGAAGAGAAAGTGGTGGCATACTACAGCAAGGTCCTATCGAAACCCGAAAGGAACTACTGCGTGACCAGAAGGGAACTGCTAGCTCTTATCTTGGCAACAAAGCACTTCCATAAGTACATCTATGGACAGAAATTCCTTCTGCGGACAGACCACGGTGCTCTGAGCTGGCTGTTGAACTTCAAAAATCCAGAAGGTCAAGTCGCAAGGTGGATAGAAAGATTGCAGACCTATGACTACCAGATCCAACACCGCAGAGGAAAGCTGCACTCAAACGCCGATGCATTATCACGAAGACCTTGCAAAGTGGATTGCAAGCATTGCAAGCGGCAAGAAGACAAAGAAATCATTACCGCTCAGCGACTAAGAGCTGACCCCATAAGCGGATGGAGCAATGAGGAAGTGAGGACTGCTCAACAGGAAGATCCAGATATCGAACCCATTCTCGCATGGAAAGAAAATGAAGAGAAACCGGAATGGGGAGACATTTCTGACAGGAGTCCAGTTCTCAAAGCCAATTGGGCACAGTGGGACTCACTATATGTGCAAGAAGGTGTCCTCAGGCGAAGATGGGAATCCGCTGACGGTAAGTCATATGTGATGCAGCTGATCGTACCGCAATCGAAAGTCAGTGAAGTTCTTCAGGAGATGCACGACGGACCTTCTGGAGGCCACCTGGGGGTAAACAAAACACTGGAGAAGGTGCGACATCGGTTCTACTGGTTACATGCTAGAGATGACGTGGAGAAGTGGTGCCGAACATGTGACAAGTGTGCTGCAACCAAAGGACCTGGTAGGAAGATTCAAGGTAAGATGCATCAGTACAACGTTGGATCGCCTTTTGAGAGGATTGCAGTAGATGTGGCTGGGCCTTTTCCAGAGACCAACGCTGGAAACAAATACATTCTGGTTGTAATGGACTATTTTAGCAAGTGGCCTGAGGCGTATGCCATCCCAAATCAAGAAGATAAAACGGTGGTCGACCAGATTGTGTTTAACTGGGTTAGTAGGTTTGGCGTGCCTATGGAACTCCATTCCGACCAAGGGAGGAACTTTGAGTCAAACATCTTCCAAGGAGTGTGCGGACTACTTGGCATTAAGAAGACGAGAACCACACCACTTCATCCACAATCTGATGGGATGGTTGAAAGATTCAACCGGACCTTGAAAGAACACCTCACCAAGGTCGTAGGCGACTACCAAAGAGACTGGGATAGGCACGTACCGCTATTCCTGATGGCCTATAGAAGTGCAGTACATAGCTCGACAGGACAAACACCATCTGACATCCTGTTCGGGAAAACCATGCGGCTACCCAGCGAACTTAAATTTGGATGCCCCACAGAGGAGCCACAGGACACAAACGAGTATGTGGACGACCTCAAGGAGAGACTCGCTGACATCCATAAAAGAACAAGGGAACGGATGAAAGCCTACAGCGACCGGATGAATACACGGTACGACACAAAAGCGACAACGTCAGGATTCCAAGCAGGAGATCGTGTGTGGCTTTATAATCCTCATCGTCAAAAGGGATTGTCACCGAAACTTCAGCAAAACTGGGAAGGTCCTTATACTGTAGTCACGAGGATTAACGACGTGGTTTACCGCATCCAAAGAGGACTAAGAGGCAAGTTAAAAGTAGTTCATTGTGACAGGCTGCATCGATATAGTGGCGAGGCTGCAGATGGAATTATTCGGGACGAACAATCCTAAGGAGGGGGCAGTGTAACGTGAACCCAACATTTTATACCAATTTCCTAATCGAAAAAACGTTCAACCGAAAACACAACTGGCAACACTTTAATGGAATGGTATAAATGACAGGCGCTGCTTGTAAGCCAGTGTGTGTGAGTGTAGAGAGACAGACAGACAGAGAGTAGACAGCAAATGTGGAGACAATGTAGAAGTTACTGGAGAGTTCTAGATGGCGTGTCATTCGATATAAATAGCCCGCCCGAGGCAACCAGAAGTCAGTCTTGTTTATAGAGTGATAAAGTTAAGAGTAAATACAAGTGATAGTCCAAAAGTCGAGTTGAGTTCAAATAAAGTGTATATCGAAAGTAGATACTGAATAAAGTGGTAGAATTAAATTGAAAGGTAGAGTTTTAATTTTTTGCGAACTAAGCGCACGTTACAATACCATCGAATATTGTCAAAAGCACCTTGAATGTTGATGAAAATGCGTACCGCAAAATCTTTAATTTCAAACGCGCATTTAATCCTGCTAACAAGATTTTGAAGTGCGGTCTCGCAAGACTTTCATCTTTGGTAAGCATGTTGCATCTGAGGCAGAGGGTGTGTTTGGAGTGAGGTTTTACGGATGTAAGTCTCAACCATTCTTTCAAGCATCTTAAGCAGGAAGGAGGTAAGACTGATATGTCTAAAGCTCTTGGCGAGTGAGTAATCCTGTTTACCAATTTTTGGTTTGAAGGCGACTCTAACACTTTGCCATGGAGTTGGTATATACGCTTTAGCCAAACAACCATGCAGTGAAGATATTTTTCAAAGTTGGTAGCAAAAGGTTTATACTTTCCTTCAGTGCCAGGTGACTTGAAGCTGTCAAAAGATGCCACGGCATATTTGATGGCTTCGTCAGTAACAACTAACGATGACGTAGACGAGCTACGACGAGTGGATTTATCGGGAAATAAATTTTTGTGGTCCGATTAATACCTGGTTTCCTGTAAAATAAGTTTCCAGCATGAGACTGAGTGTCTCTGCTCTTCGCTTCGGCAAGTCTACTAGTCTCATTCAGTATTTCTATACTTTCACAGAATTCTTTGTAAGAGGCATTCTTTGATCTTCGAATTAACCTTTTAAAGCCCTTCTGTTTAGATCGGTACAGGTTCCAGGCAGTTGTCTAGCTGGACATACCACCTCGAAGCTACTTGTATGGGCACAATTCACTTCAAGAACTGCATATTCTACTTTTTGTGATGTTGAAAGCTTTGGTAGAGTTTTGACGAAACTACTAAGCTCATCTTTGAAAAGCGTCCAGGTTGTTTTTTTGGCATTCCTTGTAACTAAGGGAGGGGGGAACCAAATTTGCTACATGGAATTCGATGTATCTGTGGTCTGAGAACTGAGAGTGACACGTCCGACAAAACTTTGCCTCTCATGTTGCATTTGGTGCTGCCCCAAACTATGTTGTGAGCGTTAGCATCACAGCACATGATTAGCCCCAACTTCCGGCTTTCAGAGAACTCCACCAACTCCGCTACCTGACTATTGGGAGGGGGTAAAATGGAGTCCCAGGGAAAGAAAACTGGCCCAACGACGAAAGTTTGCCACTCACCGTTCGTTTCGTAGTTTACCATCGCCGCAACCAGGTCTTGACCACAAAAATGATCAAGTTTAGTTGCTGCAAAAGATCTCGATATTATGAGATAGGTCCGGGTAAGTCAGACCGTTTGTCATAGAGTATGTTATATCCACGCAGACATCCAAGACCAAGAACTCGACCTTCCCAAGCCCATGGCTCCTAGATGGCTACGATGTGTGATTTTGTACTCTGCACTGTTTGGGATGACCCTAACGTTTTGATTTTTTAGAGAATGGTGTCGATCCACCATAGAGAGATTAAGATTAAGCGATCTAGGTTAAGTTTGGTTGGATGGTGCAGTCGCAGGTGGCAACACCTCACTTGGATCTCAAGGACCCATAGTGGTCACCAAATAACAGAGTATGAGAAGGTCGGGAGGAAGGGATTGGAAGGTGATAAATAGCAGAGTATTGAGCTAGTGACTGGGTTATTGTGGCTGAGAATCTAACTAAACTATTTGGAGAACTGAATGAATTTTAGGATGGTGTTGGAAAATTTGTTGGATTCTGTTTTTGTCCTGTTCTATAGTGGCTTGAGAACCGAGGTGTTCGTTTCGCTCGATTCGAGTACTGACCCGCTTATCAAAAAAAGATACCTGACTTTAACCCCTTATCCGTTTTGGAACCGTCTGCAAAGACGAAGACATGACTTAGATGTAGTCAACATGTTCAGTAAATCCGAACTTAGGGTCCAGTATAACCCCTCGATCTTTTATTTACCATAACTCTTTCTAATGTTTCACTCCCAATATTTTAAACAAGCAAGCCTAATGAGTTCTTTCTATTGCAAGAAATTGTTTGACACATTTTGGGGCATTAAAATTAATTTGTTTTGCGCCAAGTTGAAAGCCTTTCAAGATCTTTTTGAAGCAGACGGAAATCAGTTTCACATTTGTTTTTCTTTTTCAAATTTTCAAATCTACTGCATAGAGAAGGAAGCATTGCTTTCGAAATGCACATCTGAAGAAAATATTAAAGTGTATGATTGTTGATAATTTAACTAATTTAGTTTAATTAATATTTTTTTTATTCATTCTGTATTACAAAAATTAAATCATTCAGGCACAAATAGTTCGTTCAGTTTGGTTCTTATACCACCAACATTTTGATTGTACATTGAGAAATCAAAAGCGAAAAAGGTAGATTTAGATTTACATCAGTAAAAATAGCAATTGAATCCGAGCTGAGACTCATACATATTTAATTTGCCTGCACTTGAAGCGTCGCGCCGCGCCGTGGTTTTTGAGGGAATAGGAAATGTCGAATCATAATTAAATCTATTGGCTACTAGTTGGCTTAGTAGTTTTGTAAAAACAGGCAGCCATGTTTATTTAGCGGCAGAAAAGATTAACCAAAAATCTAGCCGCCTTAAAATGAAACTAACGAATAAAATAACTTTCAGTTTATTAATTCTAATGTTGAAGCATAAATCAGGTTGTATTTAGTTAGGTAAGATGATGTTGCCGGTTTGACTCCACTTTCCACAAAACGATGCGTCAAATCGTTTTTCACCCTCGATTCTGATTGGTCCCGGGCGGCTTCTATCGACTATAGAAATTCCAGACGTGGCACTCGTTGATTTGAATGTGACAGGTGGCTTCTAACGATTCTCGAAGGGAGAATTATGTGTTGCCCGAAAGGAAAAGAGTTGCCAGAACCATCTGCCACATTTATATAGAAATCTCAAACGATATATAAAATACCATACCTTTAGGGGCCAGTTATAGCGATCAGGAAAACGAATCAAGAAAAATTTTCTAAATGTAACGTGCGCTTAGTTCGCAAAAATAAAACTCTACCTTTCAATTTAATTCTCAAAGGATATATAAAATACCATACCTTTAGGGGCCAGTTATAGCGATCAAGAAAACGAATCAAGAAAAATTTTCTAAATGTAACGTGCGCTTAGTTCGCAAAAATAAAACTCTACCTTTCAATTTAATTCTACCACTTTATTGAGTATCTTCTTTCGATATACACTTTATTCGAACTCAACTCGACTTTTGGACTATCACTTGTATTTACTCTTAACTTTATCACTCTATAAAAAAAACTGCCCTCTGGTTGCCTCGGGCGGGCTATTTATATCGAATGACATGCCATCTAGAACTCTCCAGTTACTTCTACATGTTCTCCACAGTTGCTGTCAAGCATCTCTACACTCACACACACTGGCTTACAAGCAACGCCTGTCATTTATACCATTCCATTATAGTGTTGCCAGTTGTGTTTTCGGTTGAACGTTTTACGATTAGGAAATTGGTATAAAATGTTGGGTTCACGTTACACTATGTTTTCGTTGCAATTAAATAACAAATGTTATACCAATCAATAGTAAACAGCCCAGAGAATTTTTTTTAAAATCTTCCATATTGAATCCTTTAAAAAAAATTTTAAATAAATACTTTGATCCATAGTAATTTCATTTTATTTTCTTAGGACCCTTATTCCAAGAAACAACTTTATTTCGTTCATATCAACCATTTCGAATTGTTGTTTTAAATAAATTTTAAAGTTTTTCAAAACATCATCAACGTAAGGTATAAGATAAATGTTTTTATTTGGATGTCCTCTATCTAAAAAATATAGACAGTGATCGTTAGGAAAATTCTTAAAAAGACAATTTTTTAAAATTTCATCAAAACGTCGAAACCAGCACCTAGCTGATTGTTTCAGTCCGCATATAGCTTTATTTAATTTGCATACCGTACCATTTTCTTTAGCTATACCTTTTGGTATAGTCATATAAATATCTTCCTTCAGGTATCCATTTAAAAAGGCAGACTTGACATCCATTTGATGGATTATGAATTAAATTGGTTTGCGAATGCAAGGATCATTCGAAAAGTGGCAATTCGAATAACTGGGGCGAATGTTTCGCTATAATCCTCCAAATATTTTTGGCTAAAACCCTTAGCAACAAGTCTGGCTTTATACCGAGATGGATTTCCGTTTAAATCATTTTTAATACTAAAAACCCGTTTACATTTAACGATATTTTTATCAATTGGTCTTTGTACTATCGACCAAGTATTATTCGCTTCTAGTGAATTTAGTTTCTCTCTTATGGCTTCTAACCATTTATGTTTGTCTTCCATTTCATTAATTTTTTGAAAGTTTTCTGGAACTGTATTGATCATAGATTCTGCATATAATAAAAAAATATCATTATTTATTTCATCCTCTTTATAAGAGATTTTTGGCAAATTTCTTATTCTTTCACTTTTTCTACAGTTTACATCTGCAGTTTTAAAGCGTTTTGATTGAACATTTTCTTGCTCATCATCCGTTTCTATAACACCGGATTTATCCGTTTCATCGGATTTACCTGTTTTAATTTCATCAACAGGTTTACTGTTTTCAGTCGTAGTAAATTTTGGTATTTTAAAATAATTAAAGCTTTTTAAATCAGCACGTTCATCAAGTTTCAAAATAGGTCTTGACGTTTCATAATTGTGTTCGTCAAAAATGACGTCACGGGCTATATTAAACTTATTATTTTTTGGGTTAAAAATTTTATAGCCATTGGGTTCATATCCCACAAAAATACCTTTAAATGATTTTTCATCAAATTTACTTTTTCTATTTTTTTCGTGACCGAAAACAGTGCAACCAAAAACTTTAAAGTTGTATAGCTTTGATTTTCTATTATGCCACATTTCAAAAGGAGTTTTGTTTGTATTTAATGCTTTTGTTGGGGAAATATTCAATAAATATGTGGCTGGTAAAATTGCTTCTCCCCAAAAACATTTTTTTAAATGTGCACCATTGATCATACAACGAGCCTTTTCTGTTAAAGTCCTATTCATGCGTTCAGCAACCGAGTTTTGCTGTGGTGTATATGGAACTGTGAGGTGATATGAAATACCTTTTGCTCTGAAAAAGGCTTTCATCTCATTTGAAATATACTCACGTCCATTATCACAATAGAAATTTTAAATTTTAAAATTAAAATGAACTTCGCTTTTACCTACAAAGTCCTTAAAGACTTCAAAAAGTTCGGATTTATGTGTCAATAAAAATACACAACCGTGTAGTGTCATCGATAAAAGTAACAAAATAATTTTTGTTGTTAATTGTCAAAGGACTAATTGGCCCGCAAATATCGGAATGAGCTACGAATAAAGGACGATTAACGTGAGATTTATCCTTCTGTTTAGCGAACGGTAATCTAGATTGTTTATCGTAAATACATGCTTCACAGAGTATATTTGAAGGGGTTATTTTGTCAATGATTTGACTGTCCTCAACCATTTTTCCCTCTTTTAATTGTAAAATTTTATTTTTACTTAGATGACCAAGTCTTTGCCATATCATATACTTATCATTGATGCAAGTATTTATTTCTGAATTGATATTCAGATTGAATAATAAAATTTTATTATTATTAATTTGTCAACAGACTCACCTTTCACCAAGACCTCACTACCTTTTTTAAAGATAACCTCTCCATTGTTTTCAAAATAAACTGATACTCCAGCTTCTTGGGTCCGACGAACAGAAAGAATGTTGTGTGGTATATCCGGTGAGTAAAAAACATTTTGTAACAACCTTGGAGTCCATCTTTTGTCACTACGTCTATTGAACCTCTAGCGTTCACTTGTATTGTGGTGTTCTCATTAGCGACGCTAATCATAATCGCGGTTGGTCCAGCGTTGTTAATGTTGAAAAATATTCCATACTGGTTGGCAAAATGGTCAGTTGCTCCGGAATCCAAAATAAATTTCACCTCGTTTGTTGCTGGTTTCGTAGTTGGTTTTTTGTTGAACTGTGTTCGTCCAATCATGAAGGCAAATTTTTTTATTTTTTTTATTTTATTTTATTCAATAATCATGCTTAAACAGTAAGATACAATATCTTATTAGTTAGTGTACAGCTTCATAAGTTTGTAAGAAAAAAGTAAGAAGAAAGCTACATTAAAAATACATTTTTGGAATTATTGAATTGAATGAATTAATAGTTTAAAGAAGAAGGAAATTTATATGGTCTTCATTTATTTATAATAGGTACGTTTTTTTTCTCAAGCCTATACAGTCTTGAGCAAATAGAGAAAAAAAACACGATTTAGCAATTTGGAAGCACTATGTATTTGGCATGTGACGACGTTTCACTTTTGATTTGATTGCCCATTTGGTAGAAATGTTTTGAGTCTCGATTTTTTCAACTTCTTATTTCGGTTTCTTGTTACTATGTGCCATTTACAAAGAGTCTAGTCTTAACAACACGTTTCTTTACTACTTGTACTTATATGTATTATGTTCATCCACACGTGATCCATTTCCATAGACTAAAATCTGTTGGTAGTTCTTTGAAATAATAGGTTTCATTCTACTGGCCCAATATTCGTCTCGTTGGTGATAAGGTGCATAGGAATCATCGATGTAATGTTTTGGTCTTCTCTTTGTACCTACCGAAACAATTCACCAAAATATGTTGCTTCAGTCGATGTCTGAGAGCTGGCGATTTTTAAAAACATTTTCTTATGACAACCAGCAGCCCCAATCGAATTGTTTGAACCGCTTGAGCGTCGCCTTCACGCTCTTACGCTTGCCTTTATTCAACGAAACAATAAAACAATAATTGAACAATAAAACTCTTTTTTGGCTTCAAAATATTAAGGTCACGAATGAGTTCCAGCCATAACTATGACAAATCGTTCACTTTTTCAGTTTATCAAAACAAAAAAATTCAGAAGAATTGTACAATATTTTCTAGGCTCAAAGCTGCGACTAACCAGTTTTTTTTTTATTCCTTGCGATTTTAAATGAGAAATGTCATTTTGTACATTGGATGTGTTCTGTGAGTTTACAAATTGTTCATTTTTGTTAACTAAAAAACACAAAATTGTTCACAATTGTTA
Organism: Melanostoma mellinum; assembly: GCA_914767635.1. Lineage (NCBI taxonomy): Eukaryota > Metazoa > Arthropoda > Insecta > Diptera > Syrphidae > Melanostoma > Melanostoma mellinum. The sequence continues at coordinate 70,684,496 of OU612058.1, read as the reverse complement.
GCATGTATATGAGTTTGTAGCTACACCAAACGCACCCAATGACAGCCTTCGCCATTTTCGATAACATTTCCAAAAAATAGTTTGGTAGCACAATTTTGTTATCGGGCTAAGGAAATAAGACTGAATAAATTATGAGGCTAAGGGAAGCCCAGATAGCTAAATTTTTGTTGTATTTAGCACGTGAATTTTTTAAGCCGTATAGGCTTGGGAAAAAAAACGTACCTAATGATTTAGTTAGACTGGAAATGGTTGAGTAATTCTTTACGAAACCTTACTTCGCTCCTCAGAGTCTTGAGGTGCCGAGGTAGAGCATTCCATAGTCGAGTGGCATTAACGAAAAACTGACGGCTAGAGGTTAAATATTTAAACCGAGGAAGAATCAGTGTTAGTGCTCTATGTTTGAGGAACCAAATCTTAATCTATCAAAAAGATACTGAGGTTGAAGAGCAATATAAGAGTTCTATAGCGTAATATATGGTCGAGACTCGAGACAAATTGTACAAATTTGCCTTGAAAAATGAGAAACACGGTCGTATAAGTCCATATATGTATCTGGCAGTGTTATTATATGCGACATTTAGCTTCCTCCTACTGACCGCATCGCAGTAACAAAAGATATTGCACCCAAATGAAGGTTGGTAGAACCAGTGTCTTAGCCAGCATTAGGCGAATTCTTAAAGGTGTGAAAAATTCAGAGGCCCATAACATACGGAACACACCATAGGATCTCCCCACTGCCGCATTGATGTGTTTATCCCAAGTTAAGGTTCTTCTAAGGATAGAATGGTCGATGGTGTCAAAAGCCTTAGAGAAATCCAAAAGAACTAGAAAAGTTACCTGATCCAACGCGTGTCTCATATCGTCAACAATGTTTACTATGGCAGTGGTGCAGCTATGCTTTAAACGGAAGCCAGCCTGCATTGGAGACAAAATCTTATGTACTCTAAGGTGTGCTCCTATCTGTTTTTGTACAACTCTTTCGAAAACTTTGGACATGAAAGGAAGAATGGCGATGGGTCTGAACTCGTTACCTAAACGCGTCTTAGGAATCGGAATAACTTTCGCAATTTTCCATTGGTTTGGGAAAATTCCAGTCATTAAAATGGTGTTGAATATATGTTTTATGTATGGTGAATAATAGGTAAAATAAAGTAAATAAATTTTATGTGGTTCAAAAGTATTTAAGACTTGAGCTGATCCGTTCTTGGATTGTGATTTTTTGATTTTTTTATAGTTTCTATTTTTTCCATTATTTGATATAAATTTTTTGAAGAAATAACAGTTTGCCTTCATTCCCATCATAGAATCGCTTAAATGCTCTATTATACAGTAATCCCCGGATAAATACCCCCCGCTTAGTTGCGTTACCCGTTTAATTGACCTGAATCCTAGGCAAAAAAAAGATCACATAAGAAATATACATAAAATTTCCCGTTTAAATGCATTCCGCTTAATTGCGTTTCCCGGTTAAATGGTCCAAAAATCAAAACTCTTTTTTCAATTTGAAGCAAAATTGCCCGGTTAATTGAACGAAAAAAACCAAATCATTGAAGTCACTTTTTGCTTACACCTTAAATGATTGATGATGAATTGGTCGCATTGTTGCGCGCCTACAAGTTAATAGTCAGTCAAATTGACATGACTTAAATCGTTGTGAGATTTTTTACTCTCTCGTGAGCACTCTCTTTTGTGCACTGCTACGAAATATCGCTGTGCTGGAACAGGATTAGACTGACTTTCACCGAATTTCGGTGCATTTCGTGCGAATTTTCAGTAAAGAAACACACCTATTTATTATTAGGTTTGTTCGTTAAAACCCTGGGGTCGCCACAAAGCGTTTTTTTTTGAGAAACCTAAGGTCGCCCTGAATGTCAAATTGAGTGTTTTTTAGCCCTGGGGTTGACCTGGGTTTTCCCTCAACTCACCCTAGGTTTTTGCTGTGGCGAGTTGAGGGCTGTCAAATGGCATGTATTTTTATTCAAATGACAGGGATGTGTGGTGATTTTGTGGCTTTGCGTTTTTTGAGAATTGGAAAACCCAGGTTTTTTTGACAACTCATAAGATTGTCAAGAAAACTTGGGTCAACCCTGGGTAAAGTTCAACGAGCGAGCCTATTGTTTGCTGAAACATCAGAGTTTAGCGACTGCAAATTAAAGTCTTGAAAATGTGTAAGGAAACAATGCAGGTGAAAATTACAGATTCTTACCATGATATAATGTTCTAGCCAAATAAAAAGCAAATCTGACTAATTCCCTCTTGTACGCTTGCTAAAGATATACGCACGGATTATGTACCAATTCATAATTTATGTGTTGTGTACATTATGAAAAATTGTTCCTTTTCAATCATTCCTAGGCTGAAATTGTTTTGTTCTTTTTTTATGTCTTTCCATTATAATATGTTAATTTTCCGTTCAATAAAATTTTGATTTTCATTAAAAAGGTTCTTCTTGACTTTCTTGCCAAAGTCGTAAAAAAAAATCGCTTTATTGCGTTTTCATTTCAATTAAGCGGGGTTTTTCTAAATGGGACAGCAGATCAATTAAGCGGGATTCTTTTAATTGCGTTCCCCTGTTAAATGCGTTTAAAGTTGTGCATTTAAGGTGACGCAATTAACCGGGGAGCACTGTACATCTTTTTGCAACCCTTTCCATCCTTCGCCATTTTCCTGTGTTTTTGTTTTCCCCAGCAAGCTCCTCCAGAGCTGGCAAACAGTTTTCTTCTGCAACTAGGGCCCATAATTTATTGGATATTTAATATAAATAAAACACTTCTTCTTCTTCTTAACAAATTTATTTAGATGTTGCCTCAAGCACGAATAAACTTAGAATGAAAAAAGAATTACTGAACACATCACTTAGGTATATAGTAGGGGATTCCCCGTATAACACTTTGAAAAAAGAACATAGGCTAACGGCTAATTATTTAACCGACGAAAAAGTGCCTTAAGGTGCAAACTCAATAATGAAAGTATTTTATTTTCCTTTAAGGTGCAAACTCAATAAATCCTCTGAAATTCCTTTATAATTACGACAAAAGGAGTCTTATAATGAGAATAAGAAGAAAAAGCGGAAGTATGTCATGGGCGTAGTCAGGAATTTTTTTATGTATTTTTTCGAGGACAATTTCTCAAAAATCAATGAAAAAACGAGAACATTTTTTTGAAAAAAAAGTAGGACATATTTATTGACAAGAATATTGAGAGATACTTTAAAATTATCATTTTTTTGGTTTCTAAAAATAAAGTAGGATATTTGCCTTTAGCATGTTCTGTAATAGCATTCAAAATGCCGCATTCAGATGATTCAGAATTTCTGGAGGATATTTTGATTCGAAGAATTATAAATATAAATGCCCAAATATACTCGTGTAATATTTATAGATGTCAGAGAAATCTCATTGAAAAGTCTTCGTTTTCGGCAATTTTGCGAATTGTCCTCATTTTTTATAAAAATTTTCATTCATTCTCCTTTTTTCCGTTTTTTTTCCCAAATTGTCCTCGTTTTTAAAGAGAAATCTCATTTAAAAGTCTTCGTTTTTCTGCAATTTTGCGAAATGTCCACATTTTTTTTTTTTTTTTAATTTTCATTGATAATCCTTTTTTCCCCTTTTTTCCCAAATTGTCCTCGTTTTTTACGAGAAATCTCATTGAAAAGCTTTCGTTTTTCGGCAATTTTGCGAATTGTTCTCATTTTTTATAAAAATTTTCATTGATACTCCTTTTTCCGTGTTTTTTCCCAAATTGTTTTCGTTTTTTACGATACCCTTTGAAAAGTCCTCGTTGTTTCAGCATTTTCTCCAAATGTCCTCGAGGACAAAGATTAATTTTTTCTTAAGAAACGCAGAATTTTTCGAGGACATTTGGCTTACGTTGGGGCATTTGCCCCTACCTGCCCCTACCTGGCTACGCCCATGAAGTATGTTAGTGACTTAAGTCAAACAACACTTTGACCACAGCAGGGCAGAAATAATGCAATGATCATTTTTGAAACTCAGTTCAAACCAAATCTAAATGCTTACTAAGCCCTAAATGTTTCTTAACAATTTTTAATAAAAACATTTTTAATGATAAAAATAATTTAAAATACACAACGCTGTACATATAAATTGCAAGTAATAATGAACCCATAATTTTGATCTAAGAATGCTGTTGTACAGCTCATTTTGAAAGCAACAATTTTTCAATGTGTTCCTCAATGACTACGACACAACCTCACGCCCAATAATCCTCGCCTCCACCATTACACAAAAGAAAAGAACTTTATCTAGAAATGAGGATACTCTTTTACGTCGAGACCTACTGAAACTCATTGTCCCAAAATATATACAGTCTTGCTCTGCAATAAAATACACTCTAAGCTCATCAACGTTGTTTGGAAACAAGAAAATAAAAACCATGTTTTATGTTGGTAAAGTACGTACAACACTTCTTACGCATTATGTACATACTCATACTCAGAGAATACAAGAGTCCCTTTAACACAATCAGGATACATTATCCAATTGTCAAGATGAAAACAACATACTGCTTCTGGAAGTCTTAAGGACTCTCTCAGCCAACTAAACAAAAAAGGAAAATCTAATAAACACTAAGGGTGCCTTTTGTTCAAATTCAACAAATTGAGTGTTTGGTTTCGGTTGCTTCAAATACCTATGCATGTACGGTTTTGGCTTTTGGGTAATATGCCTGACGCCAAAGGATTCCTCCTTTTGAAAGATAACGTCACGTCATTACGGCAGTATAAAGTTTTATGAACATTTTCCATCCTATACGCTTTAGGATCAAATTCTCTTAATCATAGAGGCAAAAAAGTTTAGTCCTTATGAATAGTCGCCCGCCCTACCACTACAACCTTCTAATAGCTTGGTAAATGGGCTGAAATCAGAATTCCTTGGGCGATAGGACTTTGGGTTGGTTAACTATAAAAGCAGACTGTCCAAAGATTGCCTCTTGCTCCCTGGGAGTCGCAGTCGTGTTATTAGAATCGAATAAAATTCCAGTCACGCAATATTGTGGCGTTCCAATGCAGAGCCCACCTGTCGTTTGGGCTGACGTACTGACGGTCATGGAGCATTAATGTCAGCACCTTTCTCCGAGCCCTAAACGGGTTGATAAAGTCCATTTAAACGAGAAAGTTTCAGCGGGGGCGCATAAAATTTATTATGATGGGTGTGATGGCATCTTAATGAAGAATTATTTACTTCCCAGTCCTTGTGTGCAATCTAATTAAGCTATCCAGAATATCACACCGAGGAGCCTCAGAAACGATAGCACAGTGATGGATATGTTTTGGGGGAAATTAAATTGAATTTTTTTTGTAAACTAAACGGTTGCACATGTACGATTAATGGTTTCTACAGCCTTGGCCTTGCCAGGGAAAATGATTTGGAAACAGCAATTTAAAAATTCATTTAATGGGTAACTTTTCATCTTGATAACGATTAACTCAACTCGGAATTCTTGCTTAACGGAGTCCATGTAAATGGCTGCTGTTGTTATGGGGATGAAAGAAACAAGGGAATACCTCATTCTCATTCGGTTGGAAAGAAATGTTTTCTCTTATAAACATCATCGTCATTATTTTCAAGAAACAAGATGGATGTCAAACATGCATCATTTGGAGTGATGTTTGTTACATTACAGTTATACATTATGTTTCTTTCTATAAAAAGAAATGAAAACAGCTTTGGGTAGGAACGACTTCTAAGCACGCATCGTTAGTTCGTATGATTAGCTTCAAATGATTTTGGTAATATATCTTCATATTCGTCATTCATTGCTGTTCTGGGTGTTCAGCGGATTGGGGATAATATAAATGAAAACTAGTACTTCTCATTACTTTATTGTGTATATATATAAAAGCTGTGTTATTCTCATGTGACCCTTTTTGGTAAGGATCTGGTGGTTCAATCAATCATTTTAATGGAAAAGAATTTGATTTAACATATCTTAAACGCCTATATGTCACATGTGAGTATTGTTTCATTAAATAAAATCCTTGCAAATATGTATTAGCAACTCACTTACTAAGGTGGCCATTACAGTTCGGGTTGAACCTGGGCCTCAACCAACATCCTTCAGTAACGACTTCGATTTCGGGCGAGCTATCTGCAGTTTTGCACTCTTAGTCGGTTGAGGTCTTCATCCACTTGATTGCGCCATCTAAGACGAGGTCTTCCCCTTCCGCGATTTCCCTGCAATGTGCTTTCGAAAACCCGACGAGCCGGAGCGTTTGGGTCCATCCGCTCTATATGGCCCAACCATCGTAGCCTCGCGATGCGTACTCTTCTGGCTATGCCCATAGCCCATGTCGTGGTACAGCTCATACATCTCGTTGTTGTATCTTCTTCTCCACACATTATCTTCGCATACGGGACCAAAGATCATTCGGAGAATTTTCTTTCGAAACGACCAAGGGTTTCCACATCCGCTTTCGATAAGGTCCATGCTTCCGCGCCGTAAAGCAGGACTGGGATGATTAAGGTCTTATATAAGGTTACCTTGGTTTTTCTGGAGAGGGTTTTGTTTCTCAATTGCCTTCTTAGCCGAAAGAAGCAACGGTTGGCAAGAGTTATTCTCCGTTTGATCTCCGCACGGATGTTGTTGTCCGTGTCCGCGGATCCTAGGTAGACGAAGGCCTGTACTACCTCGAAGTTATGTCTGTCTATTGTGACGTTTTGTCCAATTCGTCGATGTTCTGTGTGCTTGTTTGCCCTCATTAACCATCAAACCCATTTTAGCCTCTTCTGTTTCAATACTCGCAGAAGCACCTATGACATCACACTTTCTACTTCCTCTTACGTCAATATCGTCCGCATAGGCGAGCAATTGTACAGACCTTTGAAAGATTGTTCCTCTGGTGTTGACGTTTGAGTTTCCTACAATCTGTTCAAGTATGATGTTGAAGAAATCGCATGACAGTTTGTCGCCTTGTCTAAAACCTTTTTCAACATCAAAGATCTCTGTGAGTTATTTACCGTCCTTGACGGAGCAGCGTGAATTCTCCAAAGTCATATTGCATAGTCGTAAGAGTTTGGCAGGGATGCCGAAACTAGACATGGCTCTGTACAGCTTGTCTCTGTAAATACTGTCATACGCGGCCTTGAAATCGACAAAGAGATGGAGAATGTCGATATTATATTCTCGGGTTTTTTCCAAAATCTGCCGTAATCTGAAAATTTGGTCAGCTTTTTTGACTGCTGAAGTTCTGAAGTACACTGTTGATTCTGTCATTTATCCGCTGAGACATTTCCGAAAAGCTGTCATTATTCGCAGAGCATTATAGTGTTGATCACAATTCTTTTGTTCCGCGTTCCTTTGTCAACACTCGCACATACTAGTTTAGCAGGTCAGCTCTGGACGAAGCATCCCAGGACCCAGTGGATACCTCGTGGAGGTATAATAAGAACAATTGACGTGTACTAAAACTTGAAACATCCGGGCGTCAAGTTTACACCAGTCAGAGCCTTTCCGAATAGTAAACGCCCATCCACCACGGACGCCTCCATTCCCTCACAAATCATTGTTGTGAAAAATGTCAGTCGAAGTGACAATAAAGGTGCAGTCAGTTTTTTGCATACGAACATTTCTCAATCTCGTACCTACAAAATACATATATTATATTCGAAACCATTTTACTATAAAGACAAAGTTGATGAAAATTGGATTCGATTGAAATAAAAACACCGAAACAGTTGCACACTTCCTCACCACGCTTTTGGCTTCAACAAAACATAATAAATGACCTAGAGAACTTCGTCTTCCTTTCATCAGATGCTTCATTCAGTGAGGTTGATAAAAGCGAATGTAAAAATACTTGTTGCTAAACACCAATGACTGTTTTATGCCCAACTTGTGTAACTTCCATGTTTATTTTCATTCTCCTTCTGTTTATTATCGCAAATAGTTCTGTTTTATTATATCGAGAAGTTTCTTTTCATTTGGTTTTTCAGCAATAATTTAAATAAAATGACTTGAACCGTGGAAGAGCGTCGTAACTATCGATTGCGTGATGATATAAGGGACATATACAAAAATTCTCTTCTGTTTGATTCAGGCGAATGGCCAACTCTATCTGTTATCCTTATGCTTCCCTAAAAACTTTTTTCAAAGAAAAAGAACCCATATGTTTGTATCTATGTATGTACATATAAGTTATGAATTCTCCTGAGGCATCAAAATTTATACGTCGATGAAGATAATCCTGTAAGAATGTTTTATCCCAACCAAAGCCTTCTTAAATCTATTTGTGCGGATTTCATTTAAATGTTATAAAAACGTAGGTTGTTTCCCCATCACCATCCTCAATCTTATAAGTGGGTTTCTTAACATAATATTTATTCACTCAACTCTTAGCATTAGCAGCCTGAAAGCGGATTACTACACACACGGTTTCCGTTTACGAGTATGAAAAAGAAAAGGTCTACACAAAAATCCAATAGACGACGACGACTCCGCCCATGCACAAAGATTCTCAAACAGGATAGCTTTCGTTTTCTGTTAGCACTAGAGGCCGTTTCCTATACATATACCCAAAAAAATCCAATTGTGTTCGAAATCAATTTAAAATGTTCACCTATCTTTTAGGAATGACATCCTGCCTGGGTCAACCCAAGAATCACTCACGAGGCTGGGTTCCATTGAGAGCAGTTAATCCTTAAGACCGCTTTTCAATCAGGAACTTCCTTATCAGGAAATGAGTTTCAATAAAAAGTAAATACCTACAGAGAGATTTGAAACAAAAAGATTAAATCGTTAATATCTCACATGTTGACTTATTGCGTAACCTTTCGTTTCCCATTGGCGCCCTACACAGTTTTTATAACCTGAATTCGAAATTTGTGTCAGACAGGATTAATGCTTACAGCAGAGGTAAGTCTATTATACAGCTATCCTTTCATCTACACTTGTACTTGGGATATAATCTCTTTGAAATTAAAGATGGAAATTTATTCAACACCGTTAAGACTGTTTTACCTTTTGAAAACATTTCTTAGGATTTGACAGATGATTCCTTTGAGCTTTGCGGCGGTGCTATGCCAGCGGGTGATCGGTGGTGTAAGTTCTTTGTTGTGGTTTGTTGGCACGGAAAATTTTAATTTGCTTTCACCCCTCTTTGATGGCACCTAACCGTTTGAATTATTTCAAATTACCAAAGCCGCCACTGCCACCACCTCGCTTACGCGCCCCTAGCATCTCCAACCTCCCGGTTTGGTTTTCATAATGCAAAAGGCCTGTTACCTGTTTTGTGCTATAGGGAGGCAGGTAATCCTGCGTGATTGTATTGCTGCTTTTAATAGCAATCTCTCTGAAGTGGAGGACTAAAATTGTGTTTAAAATAAAATTTGAAATTCAGTGAAAGAAGGTAAATCACGAATTAGATGTTGGGCTAAGTAAACGGAATGGGAAAGATAAACCAAACGAGAAAAGTGCAAAATGGTTCACAGGACATTTTGTGGGATCAATGCTAATGGTGGAATCGTTGAGCGTGAATAAAATCATTAAACCGTGAAACAAGGGATAAACAAATAACACCGGAGACGCTATATGAATGAATTTACGGCTGGCATGTCGTTCTTGGAATTTCAAAAATGAAATCTTGAGAGATATTTGGTCAGGCGGAAAATTTACGAATTATAGGGTGTTATTTATATATTTTTTTTCGATTCCTTAAATTGGATCTCGTTAGTATGTTCATTGGAAAGAAAATTGTCGTTTAGAGAAAAATGTTTGCCTTGATTTGTATTTATTTTCATTGCTGTTATACAAAACAAATCGCTTTTCCTTATTTCGTTTTAAATAGCTTTGGTCTGTGTGATAAAAGCAAACTACTTGAGCTTGAGTTGATGTTTTGAACTCTAAGCACGTTTGGGCCTTAGTCTTTTGTTCAAGCATTTGTAATCGAAATCAATAAAAAATAAATCAGGCTCATTAGTCTATTCAATCCTTGTTCATCATTGCGAGGAGTATTTGAATCGCAAGTTCTTTCTCTAGTCGTATAGCTTATGCGTCACACTACTCATCAAATTTAAATAATTCGGTTTAACGTGATAACTTGGGTCCCTTTAAAGTAACTCACGTCCCCGAATAGCACCACATAATACAGTTATTCAGCTCAATATTGTGCGATTGCAAAGCTTATATTAAAAAAACATAGCCCCGAAGAGTTGGTGATCCAGTCTCTTTTTAATGTTTTTTTTTAAATTAGATTAGATTAAGTTTATTTAGCTTATGGATTTTTCATTTCATTTGTTTATTTATTTCGAAAATAGATATATAACAATGACGCATTAAGATTAAGAAGATGAAAAACTGTGACATCTACTATGGCGATTGCTATAGACAACAGAAACAGCGCTTATTTGGGTCCGGTTTTGTCGTTTGAAGTGGACTCAGGGATAAGGGGACTAGCCAAAATCAAGTTAACGAACGTATAATCCGCTATCCGCATCAGGGCTAACATTCGCCAACATAAGCCTAATATGCGCCAACGCCCCCACAGAAGAGAAAGACCACAATTCCTCGAAGAAACATTATGAGCAGTGCCCTAGACACGACGTGAAAATCGTTCTTGATGATTTGAATGGAAAACAAGGGAAGAAGGACATCTTTGGAAATACAATCGGTAAGCATAGCCTCCATGACAAAACCTCCGAAAACAGAACTTCGATATTGCTGCGGGGCTAAATCTTGTTGTAAGTAGTACACGTTTCCCGAATCTAAAAATTCATAAAGGTACATGGCGATCCCCAGACCAATCAAATTAACCATGTTTCGATCTAAGCAATGCACCCTTCCAGTGTGTTAGGTGCTCGAACTTTCCGGGGGGCCAACTTTGAAACGAAAAAACGAAACCCATGGTTCGATGAAGAATACAGGCAGACAAATACAGCCAAACAAAAAGCACAACAAATGCTGATGCAACAACGAACAAGGGCTGCTTACGATCGGTATAACGAGATCTACAAGGAGAAAAGAAGGGAAGAACACCCAATTCTCAAAAAGAAAAAGAAGCAGCATGAGAAGCGCTCGTTTGAGGAATTAGAGCGGTGCCATGACAGGAATGAGATTCGGAAGTTTTACCAAAAGGTAAAGAGATCCTGCCAGGGTGGCAAACTCCGAACTCAAGCCTGTAAAGTCCAGCAGGGAAACATAGTTATAGCGTCACTAGTCACTACTGAGTTATTCAAACATGCTGCAAACATTTGCAGCTGTTATTCAAAATCATGGCAGAGTCCCCAGTGAATGATTTCTAATGAAAATATATTTTTTTTGCTCATATTTCCAATTTGCCCTTAATTTTGTCTTTTTTTTCTCATGACTTGTTATAACACATATTTTTTGTTATTTAAAATTTTGTTTATATTTTGCTTATGAATACTGATGTGTTTGTAAAAGATCTTTAATAAATTGAAGAAAATTACTTTTTGAACTAAAGTTCATGAAAACTGTATAATATAAAACGAGTTTGTATCTCGGTTTGCGCTTTATTTTGTTTGCACTTTATTTTGTCTGACAGTGAAGGTTGTGTGGCTGATACCTTTACTGCAAGACCTAGAGACCCAATTCCTTCACTGAAAAAAATAATCATCTTCAATATGAAGAATGGCGTTCATCAACTGAAAATCATCTATATGACGCACTTTTCATCCCTATGATGCAAAAATTCATGAAAACTTTTTGATGACGGTTTCGTCAGTCATCAATAAGATGAAAGTGCGTTCATCAACTTTTTTTGGAGAATTTCATCGTAATTTGGAATGAATTAAGTTCATCAGTTCATCAAAACTTTTCATGCATGTGATGAAAACACTTTTTTTGATGGTTTTTCATCCTATTGATGATTTTTTTGTCTAAATGACGAATTAATTTTAAAATGACTTAGATATTCATCATATTTAAGAACAATATTAGTTAATCATACTGATGAAAACAATCATCAAAAAACGGACTTCGATAGGGGAAGGTGAAATGATGTAAATCATCGTCATATAGATGAATTAAATCATCATATTGATGACTTTCGGTTCTATCATGGAGAATTTGAATAGATATGCGTGATCATTTTATTGATGAAACAATATCATCACATTGATGAACAAAAGTGAGGTTTTTTAACATGGAGAATGTGTGTCGATTTAAGCAATCATTTTAATGATTAAACCAATTCATCATATTTATGAACAAACGAATGATAGAAACAGGCTTTTGTTTTACCACATCAAATGTGAACCGGTGATCATATAGATGAATTGATTCATCACATTGATGAAAAAATAGGCTTTCGATTTTATAATGAGGATGTCAATCGATCATCATATAGATGAATTGATGTTTACCATATATCATCATATTTATGAAAAAATAGACTTGGAATTTCTGCATTGAAAATTTAAATAGATATGCGCAATCATCTTACTGAAGAACTAATTCATCACATTTACGAACAAAAATGACTTGTTTTTATAATATCGAGCAAATGAATTGATTATACTCGTATCATCATATTCATGAAAAATTCATCATATTTATGAAAAAATAGACTTTTGTTTTTATAATTAGGATGCAGCTTGATCATCATATAGATGAATTGATTCATCATATTTATGAAAAAATAGACTTGGAATTTCTGCATTGAAAATTTAAATAGATATGCGCAATCATCTTACTGAAGAACTAATTCATCACATTTACGAACAAAAATGACTTGTTTTTATAATATCGAGCAAATGAATTGATTATACTCGTATCATCATATTCATGAAAAATTCATCATATTTATGAAAAAATAGACTTTTGTTTTTATAATTAGGATGCAGCTTGATCATCATATAGATGATTTGATTCATCATATTTATGAAAAAATAGACTTGGAATTTCTGCATTGAAAATTTAAATAGATATGCGCAATCATCTTACTGAAGAACTAATTCATCACATTTACGAACAAAAATGACTTGTTTTTATAATATCGAGTAAATGAATTGATTATACTCGTATCATCATATTCATGAAAAATTCATCATATTTATGAAAAAATAGACTTTTTTTTATCATTAGAATGCAGCTTGATCATCATATAGATGAATTGATTCTTCATATTTATGAACAATCATCTTATTGAAGAACTAATTCATCATATTTACGAATGAGTTTTGTAGTAGAGATATTCCACGTGTTTTTTAATCTAATAAATAGAAAGATTAATATAATTTTCAACAGTTAAAAACACTTATTTTATTTCCTCAAATGCACATTTCAGAAGCAATGCTTCCATCGTCAGTGAGATTTAATTTATTTTATAAATTTATGAATTTAATTTATAAATCTCACGGACGATGGAAGCATTGCTTCTGAAATGTGCATTTGAGGAAATAAAACAAGTGTTTTTAACTGTTGAAAATTATATTAATCTTTTTATTTATATTTACGAACAAAAATGACTTGTTTTGATAATATCGAGCAAATGATTTTGGATTGGGATGGGAGTCCTTTTCCCCAAAATCTACTCGCTTGTAGTATTCATTCAGAATAGGTTCGATAAAGAGACTTTAGAAAAGTGTTACTGACTCAAATCTTGTTTGGAAAAGAATATCTGTTCTTGCTTCATTTAAAGTCAAATATCTCAAATGTCTGTCCTAAATAAGATCGAAAGCCTTACTTTTTGTTCTTCAAATGTTAAATAGATCAAAAAGAAGCTTAGTTACACCTATTCTCTGCCCTGCGTTCTTTCGCAAATAGCTTTAGTGGTGTCTTAAAAAATACATACGAAAGACACAATTTTTTTTTGCAGAGAGGAGGTTCATCTCTTTTCATATGAACTCTTAATATTTCTTTCGGTTGAGCATTAATGATATCTTTCATAAAAATAAATATGTACTTGCTTACTTACTGCAAACATTTTTCATCAACTCAAATTTTTTCGACTAAGAAGTGACAACGCTGTGTCTGTCTACCCAATTTTCTTCATACTGATGAATATATTTCCTTAGTCATCATATAGAAGAACGATTTCGTCAATATGATGAATAATGTATAAGAATATGCAATCAGGGTTGGATAAGCTAACTTAACTATATTTTTAACATCATTAAGTTCACTAAGTTCAGAAAATCAATAAATTTCCAAAAACCAAAAATTGGAAAACGAAAAATACCATAATGTTAGGACAAATAACTACAATTTAGCAGAAAAACAATTTTGGCAAATATATAACCAAAACTTGAAAGTTCTGGCTCAGTAAAATTTGAAATTATAGCCGAAAAACGTTTTATTACTATGTAGAGGTCGCTGTTTTTGAACGGTTCTTACGAGTTAAATGTGGTTGGCCTTAACAAGTACATATGTGCAAAATATTAAAGTTAAAGTTGAATGCAGTGCTTAAGAAATAAATAATTTTTTGTCTGGTTCTGCAAAGTAAGTAAATCTTAAATAAATATTTCACTGTTACCAATATTCATTTCAGTACCTTTTCATAAATAATTGTTTCAATTAATTGTAGATGATGCCACCGGAGGGTGAAAATGTGAAAAAATAAGTGAGTATAAGATGATTTCTAAACTTGATAGGTATTATGATACAGTTTCTGTTTTGGTCCACTAGGTACTTATCACGAAGCTTGCAGTTCAAAATAAGAGTAAGTTCATCGTTAACGTACCGTCTTAACTCGTTGAAAGAAACCCCTGTCTCTTAAAATCTTAATACAATTTTATTGGTTATATTAGACCGTCGCGTCGTTAGCTTCATATCTGCCAACTCCACTTGGTATCTATATCGCTAGCGAGTTTTCTTTTACAAATATTAAAATTGGGGAATTTCATTTTAAACAAATTTCTGTGCATGCCTAATTCCATTTTAATATGACCAGCTGCTATTAAATAAGCATCTCAAAAGTAGAAAAAAAATATCTGTATTTCCCTAATTGTGTTGTTTATGTATTTCTTAGAAGACCAGATTAAAGACAAAATCATATAAATCATACCTACCATTGAAAAATTAATTAAAAAACATGTAACCCAAAGAAAAAACCCGAACGTAATAAAACAATTGAGTGTAATAATAACAAATTAGATCTGGTCACCCAAGCTATTAAGCAGCACAACAAAACC
Organism: Melanostoma mellinum; assembly: GCA_914767635.1. NCBI lineage: Eukaryota > Metazoa > Arthropoda > Insecta > Diptera > Syrphidae > Melanostoma > Melanostoma mellinum. The sequence continues at coordinate 70,669,389 of OU612058.1, read as the reverse complement.
ATATACACACTCACGATCATTTGGGTGCGCATTTAAAAATGCATTCATAAAAAACTACTGGTTGCGTATCTTATATTGGAAGTTTATTGGTATTACCCTGGGAAAACCTATTGTGTATCCTTCAAACATTTGGGATTGTCCGAAGGGATTACTATTCATAATTTTGACCTGCTTCCACTCATTGCAGTTTTTTTTATTTTTTTGCTGTTTATTGTTGAATGTAGTAGTAAGCGTTGCATTTGCGTAGAGAGTGTCCCTATTCATTATTAGATATACTCTGGTGTGTATATAGATCTGGTCACCCAAGCTATTAAGCAGCACAACAAAACCATATACACGCTCACGATCATTATGCCTTTAAAAATGCATTCATAAAAAACTACAGGTCGCGTATCTTACAATGGAAGTTTATTGGTATTGGCCTGGGAAAACCTATTGTGTATCCTTCAAACATTTGGGATTGTCCGAAGGGATTACTATTCATAATTTTGACCTGCTTCCACTCATTGCAGTTTTTTTATTTTTTTGCTGTTTATTGTTGAATGTAGTAGTAGGCGTTGCATTTGTGTAGAGAGTGTCCCTACTCATTATTAGATATACTCTGCGCAAAACATAGTACGAGTACAGTCTGCGTTGGATTTTTGAAAGCAAAAGATAAGATATAGCTACGGAGTGTGAAAAAGTGATTCGTAAATTTTATAAAATTGTTAAAGTTGTGTTAAGTTTTCAGTTTTAAATTCATTTTTTATTGTTCTTTCTTGTGTTGTGTTAAATAAGCTGTGAAGTGCGGAAGGTATGCCTTGTTTTTATTATTATTTCTTTGGGTTCTTGTAATTTTTTTACTTTGCGATCATATATGTAGTTAAATTGTACGGGGTTTGCAAGCATTTTGAGTTAGTTTTCATTTCTTGAGTTGTTGCATTGCATTGGTGTTTTAATACAGAGATTCTATAATCTGCTTGTTTCGGTGGGTGGGAATCTGGGAATCAAATATTAAATCTATTTCTTATTTCTTATGCATTTTCTTTCCAAAATTTTTTATTTTTTTAACAAATGAAATGTTCATTTTATCATCACTATAACGGTACAATTTCATCATGTTGATGAACAATTTCTTCATATTTATGAATTCTCATAGTTTTCATCAATATGATGAATTACGTGATATATGTTTTCATCATTTCTTCATTCTGATTATTGTGTTCGTCATATTGATGAACAAAGATGCAAGGAAGGCGTCCTTTTGCTTTTGGGCGTCAGTCTAGCCTCATACGCATATATTCGTAGTTTTCTTCATATTGATGAATTTATTCATCATTATTCTTCACATAGATGAATTGTTGCTTCATTTTCATCAATGTAATGAAAATCTTAAAAAAAAAACATTTTAGCTTATTCGCAGATTTTGATTTCATTGCCATTCATATTCAGTTTATGTTTGAAAATGAAAGTGAAAGGATTAAGTTCTCATGTAGGTACTTTGCCTATGTGAGCTGAGTATAAATTTTATAAAATTGTTAAAGTTGTGTTGAATAAGCTGTGAATTGCGGAAGGTATGCCTTGTTTTTATTATTATTTCTTTGGGTTCTTGTAATTTTTTTACTTTGCCATCATATAGTTAAATTGTACGGGGTTTGCAAGCATTTTGAGTTAGTTTTCATTTCTTGAGTTGTTGCATTGCATTGGTGTTTTAATACAGAGATTCTATAATCTGCTTGTTTCGGTGGGTGGGAATCTGGGAATCAAATATTAAATCTATTTCTTATTTCTTATGCATTTTCTTTCCAAAAAATTTTATTTTTTTAACAAATGAAATGTTCATTTTATCATCACTATAACGGTACAATTTCATCATGTTGATGAACAATTTCTTCATATTTATGAATTCTCATAGTTTTCATCAATATGATGAATTACGTGATATATGTTTTCATCATTTCTTCATTCTGATTATTGTGTTCGTCATATTGATGAACAAAGAGCCTCATACGCATATATCCGTAGTTTTCTTCATATTGATGAATTTATTCATCATTATTCTTCACATAGAAGAATTGTTGCTTCATTTTCATCAATGTAATGAAAATCTTAAGAAAAAACATTTTAGCTTATTCGCAGATTGCGATTTCATGAATGAATTTTTTGTATTTTTCCCAACATTTAAACAGCAGAATTGACGTGGCTTTTATTTCTTTCAATTTACAGTTCAAATGAGAAAGAAGAAAATATTTTGCTGAATACTAAACATTTCATAATTGTAAATCGTTGTCGATCAAAAATTAAAATGCAGTGTTTTTTGTGCAGGATGGATTTAGACTGCGTCTTTGCATTAGGCAAACATTTTAGAAAGATACATAATTTAGAACATAAAAGCACATTTATTTGCTATGTCAATTCTTGCGGTCAGTGTTTCACAAATCTTTCAAATTACAAACGGCATATTCTCCGATTACATTGTCCTACCACAAGCTTAAAATGTATTCAAGAAGGAAATGCAAATTCAAATACCGCAGCTGTAAGTTTGCCAACATCATCAAATAGTGGCTTTGAAGTTAGTGGCAGTAAAACTAATGGTTCTCAACAAATGACAGCTGAATGCATTAATCCAAATAAATTCTTACCTGATTTTTTTAATGAAGCATTAAAATTTTCAACTCTCCTGCATGGCAATTATAATTTTTCCCGAAAAGATGTGTATGACATTCAAAAAAACGTTAAGACATTTTTGATAGATCCTTTGCTAGATCAGTTCAAAACTTTTGCACAAGATCATCTTAATAATAACATAAAGGCTCGAACCGATTTGATGAGCCTGGTTTTCAGTTGTCGAGATCCATTTCAATATTGTGGTACGGACCATAATTTATGTCAAACACTTAAATTGAATGGATGTATGGATGAAATTAGAGAGTTTACTATAAAAAGCGATATCCAGCCCATTTATGATCGGTCCGAATTAGTGTATGCGGAAAAAATTTGTAAGGGCAGCGTCCTACCACTAAAGTCACAATTTCGAAAAATCTTCGAGCAAGAAAATATACTATTGGAAGTATTAAGACATATGAACTCCTTATACTCTAATAAACAGTACACGAACTTTATTCAAGGGCCAGTTTGGAAAAAAAAGTGTGACATGTATCCAGGAAAAACTTTGATACCCTACTTTTTGTACGCGGATGATTTTGCTGTTAATAATCCGTTAGGTGCACACGCCACAACTCATTCCGTTTGCAACTTTTACTACTCATTTCCCTGCTTTCCAAGGCGTAGTTCTAAGCTAGAGAGCATTTTCTTGGCAGCTGTTATAAAATCCAAAGATTTGAAAAATATTGGAAACGAAGACTGTTTGCATTATCTAATCGAGGAGTTGATATATCTTGAAGAGACTGGAGTAGACATATCAGTTGGCAAGGGAGAAATGCATCGCGTTCATTTTATAATGGGTCTTTTTCTCGGAGATAACTTGGGAGTAAACTCGCTTCTTGACTTTTCAAAATCATTCTCGAGCACTTCTTTCTGCAGATTTTGTAAAGTAGACCGAGAAAATTGCAGTAAGCTTGGTGTTGAAGTACAGGAGCACATTCGAACGGTCGAGAACTACAGTTATGATGTATCTGTAAATGATCTTAAAAAAACCGGTATCGCAAAAGAAAGCCCATTTAACAAAATACCTTCTTTCCATGTTGTGGAAAACTTTTGTGTCGATGCAATGCATGACTTATGTGAAGGTATATTCCATTATGATCTTTGTCACATATTATTATATCTGACACAGGAAATGAATTATCTGACATTGGAAATGCTTAATAAAAGAAAGCAAACTTTTGACTATGGGCCAATGGAGATTGGGAATTTTTCAACTGAGCTAACAATGAACCATTTGAAAAATAAGCACTTAAAAATGACTGCGCGTGAAATGCTTACTTTTGTTATGTATTTACCCCTCATGATCGGTGATTTGATTCCTTCCGAAGATGAAGTTTGGCTTTTTTTACTTGAACTAATTGACATTACGGAACTTATTTTGTCGTTCGAAGTTACATAGAGTTACTCATCTCAACATTAAAATTAAAAATAAAACATCATAATGAGCAATATGTCAAATTATTCACTGATAATTTGAAACCAAAATTCCATTTTTTAACACACTACCCTACTGTAATAAGAAATTCTGGACCGGCACGAAATTTTTGGTGTTTTAAATTTGAAGCCAAGCACAGGCCGTTCAAGGTGTATGCCCATGGAATAACTTCAAGAAAAAATATATGTCTCACTCTGTCCAAAAAATTTCAATTCCAGTTTGCAAATCTGATTCTACATTCTAACAGTAATATAAATGAATTTCACATAGAGGAGAAACATTTATGCGATACTGGATTTGCTAACATTGTTCGAGATAAGCTGAAGTTAAAAGAAGACAAAAAATTAAAATTTTATGATGAAATAGAGTATATTGGCAAAAAATATAAAGCTGGATTTTATGTTGGTAAATGTTCGAATGACTATAATATATACATTATTAGGACTATAGCTAAGGCAGAAGGGAATATATTAATGTTTTGCCAAAAATTATTGAACATTTACTTCAATTCTCACTTTAAAGCTTTTGAGGTTGATACAAATATGTTTGGTGAATTCAAACTCCTTGCATTTGATGAAATTATCGGACCTCCTGTTACTTTGACAAAAACATCAAAAGGAAAGCACCTGATTAAGCTTAAGGAATATTTTCATCAATAGTAAAAACAAAATATCTCCAGCAACTTAAAACACAAACTTTCGATAAATTATAATACATACTAATTAATATTTAGAAATGGAAAATTTGCCTGAGAGCTCAGCAACGCTGGACGATGGAAATTCGAAGCTCCTTGAGGAAACTGTAACAATCCTCAGTACTGATGGAGAACAGCAGCAGACTTCCCTCTACACTTTAATACCATTCACGGAATATTCCAGCAACAATACGGACAGTGATGACGATGAGGAATTAAAAGCACTTTTGAAGGATTGGGGTTGCATGTCTCTGTATAATTACATGCATGGTAAGATGATTATTTTATTGCTTAATTTACCTTAGCTTATTGTTACAATGTGAATATTTTCGCTGTCAGTTTAGCTAGGCTGAAAAGCCTAAAATTAGGATAAACAAATAAATAAAAGTTTTGGCGCAACAGCTCTATAAGAACCATAGGCATGTGATTTTTTTTGAAATTGGAAAAATGTACTCTCAGATTCGAGAATTACTCTTTCCAATTATACATGTTTTTTGCAGTATAAGTAGTAAGACAATTTTGCGTGTGCTAGTGAGTTCAGAAGTAATCTTCTAACTATGAAAAAACAACTATAGAATTATAATTTTTTTTTAACGAAACATGAAATATTCAAAAGAGTAATTCTATCTATAGTAAGAAATAAAACTACCGTTTTAGTGATTCAACTGACAGCTGAATTTACAACTTCATACAGGAAGGGACATAACTTTAAGTATTTCTTTTTTTCCTCAGGTGAAAATGTAACAATCGACATTTTAAAAATAATTAAAGTGGCTCAAGTAACATCTTTACTTTCAAATTTTAAACACGGTGACCGCATACTCTTCGAGTATAAGTTAGAAAAGTGGAGGGCTTCAATTGGAATGCCTCTTCAACCAGGCATTGAGCTTCCATCAACATCATCCGAAGTACGATGTCGAACTCCAAGCTCTCCATCACCATCGAACTTGTCGTCTAGAGGGATATCACCTACGTCGTCACCCGAAACAACACAATGCAAATCCATTGATCTGTCTACAATTTTAAATGTAAAAAAGCATGGACAAAATATTGTGGATTATTACAATAAAAATAATAAATTTCAAACGGAACATCGGCAGCGTCTCATTAGTATTATTGCGGAATATTTTGATGAGAACAGTATTCCCTTAAGCCTAAAAACCAGCTATAGGTTGGAAGAAGAAATACTAGAACTTTTTCCCACCGAAAAGCTCGAGTACTACCGTACAGAAAAAAGAGGGAAGCTGTACACTAAGCTGCACAACATGAAAAGGCTTTATAAATCTCTCACACTACAAAAAACATCACCAGAAAAGGAAACAAAAAAATCAAAAAAAAACTTAAGTGAGTAAAGGTGTTGCAATATTTTGTGACGTCTCCAAATAAAAAAATCGTTTTCCTAAGTTGCGGAGTCAGATGCAGAAGCTTGTGTAAAAAGCTTGAATATGGACAACTTGTCATCTGATGAGTTTGATGGTGCTTGGGATGCTTGCACCGAGTACCGACTTCTGCAAATACGCAAATGTTCATCACAAGAAGAGATTTTCAAGACATGGCCGCAATACAAAAATTTAAATGGATATCGTTTGGTAAGTAATAACTTTAAGTAACTTTAATTTTTTAAGTTAATCTCTTTGTTTTAATAGATTGACAGAGATTTCAAGACCCTATACCCTCAAAGCTTAACTATATGTGAGAACTGGGAAACTAATTTTAAGCTTATTAAACAGTTCCTCATCAGCAATGTAAAAGACAAGAAAGTAGCAGAAATTATAACACAAATAGAAGACCGGGATGCAAACAAAGGTAAAAATTACTTTATATTCATTTTGAACAAATTTTCAACTATACCTATCTTTATGCTTACTTTTTTTTCTCCATAGAAAACGCGGTACTTTGTCTACTCAAAAGCTTGCACAGCTATTTGTTTCCAACAAGGCCAGTAGTAACGAAATCACCATCAACCTCAACATCACCACGGCAAAGGATGATTCAACGATTCACTATCAAAGACTCCCAACAGGCTTTCATTTTTGAGGGAGAGAGCGTTCAGCAGATCGAAGACCACTTAGACTTCTTAAAAACGAAGAATACCAATATTCAACCCTTAATTCTTGTTTTATCGAAAAACGACGGTTGTGAGGAATATTTTGTATATCTAGATGGATATAAACTCAAATTTAAAAAACTACTGCGTGCAGTAGATATTTGTCTAAAAATTTTTTTTGTTTTTAATTTGCAATACCCAGCTGCTTGCGAGCAGTTTTGGAATTTTATACAATACTTTTTTTATTCTATAGAACCTAATAAAAAAGATATTACCTCACGAATAAGTACTATAATTGAAACGCTTAAAGATCAATAAAGTATTTGTAAACATTTTAAATTCAAATCTACTTTTTTCTTTTATTTTTCTATAAAGTTTAGAAGGAAAGTTTCTTGAACAGGTTTTCAAATTGAGGAATGACAACTTTGAAGAGCTTCATCTTAAGGTGCAGAATCGATTCCTGTTTTAATGTGGAAATGTTGGGATAAGTATTATATTGGTGATTTTTTACTAATATGTAGTGCTTTTTCTAATTCTAGGTGATTATTTTCATCGGTATGTTTAATGGAATTCAGTAATGCAATGAAACATCAGTTCACCAACCTGGTGCGTTCCTGTTCGTCGTACTAATTATCGGATTCTTCAACATTATGAAAAGTAATTATCTTGGTGATGAAGGGCTTCAAAATCTGTCAATTGTCACATTATATAGCAAGCACGCCTCCTTTTAGATTGCCCGTTGCTCATAAATATTGGAATTATTAAAATCACTGGTAGATATACATGAAAGCACTTTTAGCAAATATCAAAAACAATTCCTGTATTGTTTTTTAAATGTTTATTAACAGTGCCTTCATTCTTATAAGTGATTTTAAATATGCCCCATATTTATGCACAAAGTACACAGTTCATCTAAAAGGAGAGGTGTTTGGTTTATATGTGAAAATCAACAGATTTTGAAGTTTTTTTTATCACCAAGGCAATATTTTTGCATAATGTTGAAGAACACGATCATCAGTACGACGACCAGGAACGCACCAGGTAGATGAATAAAATCATTGCATTCATGAAATCCATTATCACAATGATGAATATAATCACTGAATTGATGCAGAAGATCATCAATATGAGGAACATATATGCTTCATATTAATGAAAATGTTCATTGTATTGATGATCCTATACATCAATATCCTGAATAGTTTTCATCAAAATTATGAACATGCTCATAGTATTGATGAATATATTCATTGCATTGATGAAAAACGTTCATGGTATTGATGTATACGATCATCAATATGATAAAAATGTTCATCATATTGATAAATATATTCACTGTATTGATGAAAAATATTCATGGTATCGATGTATGCGATCATCAATATGATAAACATGTTCATCATATCGATGAATATATTCACTGTATTGATGAAAAATATTCATGGTATCGATGTATGCGATCATCAATATGATAAACATGTTCATCATATCGATGAATATATTCACTGTATTGATGAAAAATATTCATGGTATCGATGTATGCGATCATCAATATGATAAACATGTTCATCATATTGATAAATATATTCACTGTATTGATGAAAAATATTCATGGTATCGATGTATGCGATCATCAATATGATAAACATGTTCATCATATCGATGAATATATTCACTGTATTGATGAAAAATATTCATGGTATCGATGTATGCGATCATCAATATGATAAACATGTTCATCATATCGATGAATATATTCACTGTATTGATGAAAAATATTCATGGTATTGATGTATGCGATCATCAATATGATAAACATGTTCATCATATCGATGGATATATTCACTGTATTGATGAAAAATATTCATGGTATCGATGTATGCGATCATCAATATGATAAACATATTCATCATATTGATGAATATATTCATTGCATTGATGATAAATATTCATGGTATCGATGTATGCGATCATCAATATGATAAACATGTTCATCATATTGATGAATATATTCATTGCATTGATGATAAATATTCATGGTATCGATGCATGCGATCATCAATATGATAAACATGTTCGTCATACCGATGAATATATTTATAGTATTGATGAAAAATATTCATGATATTGATGTACACGATCATCAATATGATGAAAATGTGAATCACGTTGATGAACTAATTCATTAAATTTATCGAAAATTTTCGTCATATTGATGTGCACGATCATCAATGTGATGAATACAGTCATCACATTGATGATTATTTGTAAATGAAAATTTATTATATTACTTCAATTTTCATCATATTCATGAATGCAATCATCTATATGATGAACAAAAGGAGGGGAAATTTAAGTTATCACTTTTCATCACATTCATGAACAAAGTTGATGTATGATGAACGAGTTTCATCGCTTAAAAGCTTCATCATATTGAAGAAACGCTTTTCATCATATGCATGAAAAGGTTCACTGGATCAAAATTGACGAATTTTTCATCAAATAGATGACGTTTTTCATCATTATTATGTACCTTTTTTTTTCAGTGTTCTCTAAAGGTTCACAGAACCTAACTGCAAATTTTGGAGAAAATCAGTCAAGTGGATCAGGTTGTAGATCCATGTACGGACAGACAAACAAACAGCAATACAGACAGACAGACAGACAGAATTGCAGAATCAACCTTTTTCGTAACGTCATATTTAATTGTTATCTCAAACCTGTAAAGTGTAAATATTTCATAGACAACAGTAAGAGCGCAGCTAGTAAAAATACTTCATTTAGGTTTAGAGTTGATGAATGTGAATGTATAAACAGTTGTTGCTAAGTACTGTGTAGGAAATATTTAAAATCAATAAATGTGCAGTGAAAACTAAATATTAATTCATCTTCTGTTTTTTATCGTTGAAAGTTCTGCTTTTCTATTTTGAGAGAAGTTCCATTTGTTCTGGTTTCCAAGCAATTATTTCAATAGGTAATGTGCACAGCTTTCGTATATGCTCATTGCTCATTTTTTTAATGAAAATTTAAAGAATTTTCGCCCTTCAATTGAAAGATTGAAGGGACGTAGTAATTTTGAAACCCGGAAGTGCTTCATGTTGCTTTGCAACACGAGGGCTCATGATTATTCATCGAAACGGAGGGTGCGGAATATGCAAAAAAAATACTCAGGGCTTTGTAATATTTCAGTGGTTGATCCGGTGAATTACTCGAATATTCAATCAACTAAACCGGCGATAAGAGGGATAGTTTGCATATAAGGCCTTCCAGAACAACAGATTAACTTGAAGGGCAGGTTTTCTCCGGAAATTGGCATCCACGAGGTTAGTAAACAGTTCATATATTGAAAAATTTGCGAAAATCATAATAAGTAATATTCATAAGCTCTCGAGTGTAGAATTGATAATGAGCGGAGAATAGGTTGGCACAATTTCGCTGTCTGGTTTACCAAAAGAGTATAAGCCCCTGATTTGATTGTTATGGGTATTGAAAACTTGTGTGTGAGCATCACAGGTAATTCCATAATGACTCGGATCTCACAAGACGTGAAAGCAGAGGTAGAAGTAGATGCCGTAGCTTTTTATTTTATGGCCTTTATGAGAAAATTAAGCCATTTAAAACAAATTAACGAAAAAAAAATAGTTGACAAAAGCAACGATGACATTAGGAGTGATATACCTGGATGCTAACCGTGCAACAATTACTTTCCTGAACTTTGTGCAAGCCTTCAGTCAGTGAATCAGATCGTCAACAAGAGAAACATAGCTCTTTTTGATCCCAACGGTTTTAAAGTATGCAGTGGTGCCCGTGGTGTAATGGTTAGCACTTCTGCCAGTTCTAATACGCGGAAAGTTTATGGTTCGATTCTCAGCAGATATCAAAGAACTTTGTCCACAGGTATCACCTTTGATACAACTTTGAATTGATAAATCCTCTGTTGGTAAAGTCATTGCCATGAAAAGCGCACACAGGGCATGGCTGTCAGATATTCGCAAGGCCCGATGCTCCCCGCTCTGTTGCGCTACCCTATGTTTGTACATATGTAGGGTTGTAAAGTATATAATGCTGGCAAATCAACTCGACGAGGGTCACTACAGATTCTTTTAATGGAAAACTCGAAAGTTAACTGAGTGAAAAGTGACTGGCACAGAAGAATGAAACCTCTAAATAATATACTAAGTCTTAAACTGTTGAGTGATCGTCTTGGAAGAAGTATAAAAATTCCCATACATCGATAAATTGTGCAAAGTACATATTTTTACGTGTAAAGTCTCTTTCCATTTCAGCATACAGGTCCAAGAGTGAAATACTAGAATTAGTTCATTCGGACTGACTTGTGCGAAGTTTGGAAGGCTCTCGATACCTTTGTCATTCGTGGAAGACTTATCGAGGAGCTGAAACTTGTTTTAACGGCAGTGCACATAATAAACCATTAGCCATGCAGTTCAACGTCAAAATTGATTCCTGAAGAAGTTTGGACAAGAAAGACTTCTGATATTAGCAAATTTACGCCCATTCGGATGCAAGTCCTTGGTTCAGATTGCAAAAGTACACCGAACAAAAATGGGCCCCAAAGATGAAGCTAGTTTTTTTGTTCGTTACTATATGCTTTCTTACTTAGGTGGGCATTACAGTTTTGTTTCCCAATTGCCTTCTTAACCCAAAGAAGCAACTGTTGGCAAAAGTTATCCTCCGTTTGACCTCTGCACTGATGTGGTTACCCGTGTTTATAGCAGATCCTAGGTAGACGAAGTCCTGTACTACCTCGAAGTTATGTCTGTATATTGTGAAGTTTTGTCCAATTCGTCGATGTTCTATGTACTTGTTTGATAACAGCATATACTCCGTTTTGCTCTCGTTAACCACAAGACCCATTTTTGCGGCTTCTGTTTCAATACTCACAAAAGCACCTATGACATTAAGTCTTTTTCTTCCCATATCGTCAATATCGTCTGCGTAGGCGAGTAACTGTACAGAATTTTGAAAGATTGTTTCTCTGGTGTTGACGTCAGTGACGCCAGACTTTGGAAGCATCTTTTCCCACAGTGAAGGGCGAAAATTCCCTTTTTTCCCACACTATTTGTGTGAAAATCCCGAAACTATCCCTCGAAATAATAAATTGTAAAAAACACACTTTTCATAAAAATTCAGTCTTTTTTAATTCATTGGTAGTTATAACATTTATAATTAAACAAAACTTAAGAAAAATATATGAAGGAATACTATGTATTTAATACATTATATTAAGAAAGAAAACATGAACGTAAAAGAAACTTAAAATTTAATTCAACGTTGGTAATAAAAAAAAAAAAAAAAAATAAATAAATAAAATATCTATCACATAATTAATTCAGTTGTACTCGTATACATTTTTTGAATTGTGAAGAGATAAATGCTCCGGTTTCACTTCGAAATTGAAGCAAGAAATGCCACTTGATTGAAAAGAGGACCTCAACAAACATATTGAATTCAGCAAGTCTTTTCCCAACCGGTTTCTTTTTTTCGATTTAACATCGGCTATAACAGAAAAAATTCTTTTCGCTTCCGCATTTGAGTGCGGCAGAGTTAGTGCTGTTTTAACTAATGTTCCCAGGTTAGGAAACAAAAGTTCTTCATTGAAATTTTTCATTCCACATATTTCGAACCACATTTCGTCAATAGGCATTTTTTTGAGGGAGTTCTTCTTTTCTTCACTGAGAAGAACTCCTAGGTTTCTATATTCCTCTATAACCTCACAAGAAATTGTTGGTTCAACAATTTTCAAAATATTTGAAAGGGAAAAGCTTCCACTTCTTGCAAAATCAAATGCTACATTGGGGTCAAGAAATTCGAGTTGGGCAACAGCGTCATCTTCGAAAGGAAAACGTCTAAGCATTTCAACTATGGCAGTTTTAAAAAAGCTGACACAATTTTTTTCAACTTCCGATCTACCATCAGCATCTAATTCTCATCTCATTCAAACATTCCTGACATTCCGAACCCAAAAATATTTGTTCAGCATCATACGTGAAATTTGTAGTAGGCTCTCTCAAAACCGATAGTTGGTCTTCCCATTTAAGTTCAAAAAATTCAGCTTTAATAAAGTATCGACACATTTTCAATACCAGAACCTTACACTCTTGTACATTGCAATGTGACAAGACCTTTTTGTTCTGAAAAAGTGCATTGAATTGGTTGAATATAACAAGGATATTCTTTAAAAAATAGAAATAAGTTTTATTTTTATTATTTTCCATTTCTTCAAAAATTTTCTTTGCTTTTTTTCTTTTGTCCTCAAACGCAGCCAGTCGAAAAAATGATTTTAAGGCTTCCCAGTTCTCAAGAAGCCTCACCACACATGAATGTAAGGATAACCAACGAGTATTTGCCGGTTTTAAAATTTTGCGGACTTCATTACCAAAAAACTCTTGGAACTCGACAAATTCCGCTGAACTTTTTGGACTTTCCGAAATGTAAGAGGAAATGTCTCGCATCAACTCTTCCAAAACTTTTGGTAATTGCTTACACGAGTAGGAAGCAACTAATGCCGATGAATGGCATATACACTTCATCAAAATTATGTTGGCATTTACTTGTTTCAATTTCGAATGAAAAGAGGAGTTCTTACCTATCATGACCGATGCATTATCCGAAGCCATCCCTACGATGTTACTCAGGGGAATTTGTTTTTCGGCCATCACTTTGGAAAACTGATTATATAGCGCATCTGCTCCCAAATCCAATGCATTTATGTTGATCATTTCCAAAAGCTTTGTCTTTACTTTTCCCTCTTCAGGGTGAACAAATCTGACTAAGCAGCACATATGTTTGGTGTCTGAAATATCAGTACTTTCGTCCACTAGTATTGAAAATTTATTGACTTTTAAAGTGTCAACAAGTTCTTTCTCCTCCACAGCGGCAAGAACGTTTTTAATTATTTGGGAACACTTTGTTTTTCCAAGTTTCACTGCTGCTAAAATATCGGAGCCAGGGAAAATGTTTTTCAATAAAGGAACGAGGTGTTCTACTATTTCGTAAGCCACATTATGCTCCGCAAAAAAAGCACTTAATTTTATCTCAGCCGCTTTTACTTTGTCTTGGCCCTTATTTTTTTTTTTTTTTGTAAACATTGTGCTTACCGATGCAGTTTGGTTGATGCATTTCAGATTTGCCAAGTGTTTAGAGCCTGAGCTGTGTCGCAGGATCTCCGTTTTTCCGCACTGGATTGATGTTCCACAAGCAATGCAGAATGCCTTGTAGTCATCCGTTGGAACCGACCTCAACCAAGAAGCAAACTTTGGGTCCTCCAACCATCTTGTCTGAAATTTTTTCTTATTTCCTTTTTCTGAAGACATATTTCTGGAAGAAATAGTTTAGTAAGTCACTAAATAAATTAAGCAATGAAATCAAATTACTCTTACCACAACAAAAAAAAAATTGCACTTATTCACGCACGACAACAAAAGACAAGTGACGATCAGTTTTTGTTTACGCTTATGTTTCCTTGCATTTGAATGATATATCCCATTTCCATGAGTAAATAGGTTGGTCGAATCCAATTTCGATCTGATTCTCCATGGAATGGAGATTTGAATATTGTTCCAGGAGTTTGAAAGTATGCATGTGTGACTTGAGAGCTACTTACCACACTTAAGTTTGTGTTTGGCGTTTTGATTTTGAAAGCCACCACACCACATCTACACAATGCAATCGAACAGACTTCTCATAATAGCCATATGAGTATTTGTGTATGTTGCAATTTATTGGAATTGGAATAATAAGATTGAACGCGTTCAAACGTTAAGAATAGATTGTTTGATCACAACTGAATAAAACTTATTATATTTCTGAATAGAATAAGGAATGTAGGAAAAGATTTGAGTTTATCGTAAAATCCCTTTCGCTTTCACTATGAAGTTCGAAAAATCCCTTTTTCCCTTTTAGCTTATTTTAGACTTAAAACTCCCACAAAAAGGGAAATATCCCTCGATCTGGCGTCACTGGTTGACGTTTGAGTTTTGCACAATCTTTTTTCAAGTATGATTTTGAAAATCGCATGACAGTTTTTCGCCTTGTCTAAAACCTTTTTCGACATCAAAGGTCTCGGTGAGTTTTCTACCGACCTTGACAGAGCAGTGTGAATTCTCCAAAGTCATCCTGCATAGTCGTACAAGTTTTGCAGGGATGCCGAAACTAGACATGGCTCTGTAAATACTGTCATACGCGGCCTTGAAATCGATAAAAGATGGTGAATATCGACATTATATTCTCGGGTTTTTTCCAAGATCTGTCGTAATGTGAAAATTGGGTCCATTGTGGACTTCTCTGGTCTAAAACCACATTGATAAGGACCTATGAAGTTGTTGACGTGGGGTTTCAGACGTTCACATATTACAGCAGACAAGATCTTATAAGCGACGTTAAGGAGGCTTATCCCTCTATAATTGGCGCAATTGTGAGGTCTCCCTTCCTTAGGATCGGGCATACTTTCTTCCGACTATATCATGCAGATCAGCTGGTGCATGCTCCTTTCCAACTGGTCTCAGAGTTCAGCATCAAGGTCATCTGCACCTGCAGTCTTATTTGATCGTCCAAGTTGAATGGTGCAATCTGCCTGACAGCGGAATTTGTGTCCTCATCTCCGCGCCGTTAAGCAGTCTGCAGAAGTGATCTTTCCAGATCCTCAGTAGCGACTGTGACTCTACAACTATGTTTCCCTGCTGGCCATTACAGGCTTGAGTTCGTTGCTTGCCATCCTGGCAGGATCTTTTTATCTTTAGGTAAAACTTCCGAATCTCGTTCCTGTCATGGCAACTCTCTATTTCCTCAAACGAGCGCTTCTCATGCTGCTTCTTTTTCTGTTTGAGAAGTCGGTGTTCTTTTTTTCTTCTCTCCTTGTAAATCTCGTTATACTGATCGTAAGCAGCCTTTATTCGTTTTTGCATCATCATTTGTCGTGCTCTTTGCTTGGCTGCATTTGCATGCCTACATTCTTCATCGAACCATGGGTTTCGTTTTGGTGGCCGAGTGAAACCCAGAACCTCAGAGGCAGCGGTTCTGATGGCTTCTTGGCATTGCTTCCACTGGTCTTCAATGTTTAACGCTGGCGGCATGGGATTCAAGGATAATTGAAGGGACACTCGATTGGAAAAGGCATTGGCAATCTCTTGCGATTGTAGCTTTCCGACGTCATATCTCTTCACAGCGTTAGTTCGTGCTGGTCGGGAACAAGATAAAAGATATCCTCATTCGTACCTTGGCTACAACAAGGTAGTGGTCCGAGTCAAAGTTGGCCCCTCGGAAAGTTCGGACATCAAGGACACTGGAAGAGTGCCTTGCGTCGATCGCGACATGGTCAATTTGGTTGACGGTTAATTGATATGGGGATCGCCATGTAACTTTATGAATTTTGAGATGCGGTAAGCGTTTACTACTTACAACAAGATTTAGCCCCGCAGCAAAATCGATAAGCCCTAGTCTGTTTTCGGAGTCCGTTTTGGAAGAGGAAGATGTCCTCCTTCCCTAGTTTTGCGAAGAACGATTTTCCCGTTGTGTCTAGATAAGACTTTGGAGGTTACGAAAATTCCCATAGAGCTAAAAATTGGTATTGTGGTATTCCCACATTCCAATCCCACGGGCACCTAAGATGTTCGATTGACACCACGCACGTTTTGCTAAGTCAGTCCACGAGCAGCTTATTTGCCTGTCATTCGAAACCACACTCAATGAGTGTGGGAATATTCAATGCGTAGTCATAAGCTAGTAATAAAATATTATTAAGATATTTGGCAGTAATAAAAAAACATTCAAACCTGAAACACTTTTGCGTTCACATATCATGGCGATCTTGCCAGTTTGTGTTGGAAATAAAAGTATTTAATTCCCAGTTCGAATAATAAAGATGCGAAAAGCATAGTTTAAGAACCCGAAATCGTGAGTGTCGTCAAATTGAAAGTATTTAATTAACAGTTCGAATAATAAAGATGCGAAAAGCATAGTTCAAGAAATCGAAATCGTGAGTGTCGTCAAATTGAAAGTATTTAATTCACAGTTCGAATAATAAAGATGCGAAAAGCATAGCATAGCAGTGAAAACTCTTAATATAGACAAGACATAGTATTTGACAAACTGTCATTACATCTAGGACGAGCTCACCACCAGAATAATATTTATTAACGCTTCTACTTGTGACATCAACTCCCTGCCAAACAATCCATCCATCGTATTTGATACATCGCTACTCAAAGGATTTTCCAAAGACGTTTAGTAAATGGACAATCGCATTGCTGTAAGCCTTTTGTATATTTTGTTATTATTTTTTTCAACATCTCTGAACTAGTGAGTAAAGTATGAAGAGTTTGTTTTAATTTCAATGAAAATTATTCTAGTTATGACTTGTAGTGCCATGTATATTTAGCAAATGACAGTCAGTCACACACACAGTCAATTGCAATAGCCGTAAGTTCATTAGAAAAAATAAAGAGTATGTAATCCAAACATTGATGAACATATTAATACAAAAATCCCAAGATGTTTTTTCCAATATGTTAAAAGAACGTATAACTTTCAATTTTAGCTGTAACTTTAATGAACATTGTTTTAATGTTGTCCAAGTAAGAAAAAAGTAACTTTTGCTATTGAACGACATGCACACATGTTAGATTCGTAGAATTTCTTTTGTATTCGATCATTTTTTTTTCTCATCAAATTAAATTAGATAATGGCACTGCTAAAGAAATTGCCAAGTGCCATTTTAATGGGTTTATCAGGTTATGAAATAGGTAAAGACAAGCAGGAAGAAAAGATAGAAAAGCTTAGAGACATACAAAACAAATTTTACGAACAAATTAATAACAACAACAACCAGCCAATCCAAGACAATAACCAAACATTACTTATCTTAGTAGCCGTATTTATAGTCGTGGTAATTTTGTTTTGGTCAGTTAAATTTTTCCTGCTAATCAAGTTTAACAAGACAGTCCAAAGACCAGGAATCTAAACCTATTTTCATGGCTCAACCAAAAACATGGGAAAGCTTAACACAGAAACTAAAAGAAATTAAAACCGAATTTGATAAATCATACAAATGTTTGAACAGGTTGCCTATTCCAAAAAAAAAAACAACGCAGATTAAACACTGACAGTCGTATTTATAATCCCATTCCAAAGTATGTCTAACTTTGGACAGCTCTTAGAACAGTTTCCAACTCCAAATCGTATTTATAAACACTTTCATCGTTGTCTAAGGAACGTCTAACTTTAGACACCGAAATTGGTTGTCTAAACTATGGCTAAAGTGGCATTTGCTACAGCAAAAAACAATTTTGTCGAACATGTTATAAAACACAGTTGAGAGCTCTAAGATCGAAAAAAATAAGTAGTTTGAGGTGCAAAAATACTACTTTCAACAATTTAATTTATAAATTGTACAAATTTCATCATTTTATGAGACTTGGAAAAGCTGTAACTCAAAGTCAAATCAGCTGCTTTTTTGGTCTGGTTCAAGTGCTACGCCACACTCTTTCAGAGCCATTTTGTTGTTGCACTCGTATATCAAAACACAAAAAATGGTACTGCACGGATACATCATGAACGCCACCATTTAGTTTTTCATTCGGAGTTGACAGTTTGAGAGGATGTTTAGACAACTGTTGGAATGCATTTATAAATACGAAATTGGCTAAGGGTTGTCCAACTCCTTAGACACCGTCTAGTTGGACAGTTGTCTAAGGGTGTTCTAAGCAAATTTTATAAATACGACTGTGAATATCTTACAATGTCTACACAATACCATAACAGGTATTTTTAATTCAGTAGACGCAGATTTAACCACAGAACATCGGGCAGATTTCACTATACATTTCACAACAATAAAATCAAAACTTGAATCATTATTTGATTTACTTCAAATTCCCCAAGAGTTCCCAAATGACTTCAAGAAATTTTTAAATATAGACTTCGAAATCTTTTTTGGTCCCGATCCCGATACAGAAATAAACAAAGACCAGAAAGAAGCAAGTACCAGTAAAAGTAATCTAATTTCAAGTAAAATGCCACAAACAGCTTTAGAATTTTTAAGCATTGCATCGAATATCCTTCCGGATTTCTCTGGTAATGCAGACGACCTTCAAAGCTTCTTAGCTGCGTTAGAGTTAATTGATAGCATAAACGAGGGCAATAACACCGTGGCTATTAATCTAATTAAAACTAAGCTAAAAGGAACAGCAATCAATCTAATTTCTGGCACAGAGAAAACTGTTGCTGAGGTAATTAGTCAGTAAAAGGCGAATCTGTAGACGTAATCACTGCAAAGTTGATGAACGTCCGCCAAAATTCCAAACCGGCTAATGCATACGCAAAAGAGGTCGAAGACCTCACAAAAAAACTTCAAAGTGCTTACATTTCCGACGGGCTAACGCCTCAATTAGCTGAAACATATTCCACCAAGGCCGCCATTAAAGCCATGATCAAGAACTCTAACAATGATAAGTTTTAACTTTTTATGGAGTCCGGTCAATTCAACAACATGAATGAAGCAGTGGCTAAATTCGTAAACTGTTGCACTGAAGCTTATGGCCAGCCAAATGCAATATTGCACGTCAAAAACAATCGAGATAAAAAACTATTATAACAGTAATAATAGTCAAAATAATTACTTCCGTGGAAGCGTACGAGGTCGCGGAATGGGACGCGGAAACTTTAATAACCGTTATAATAGCAATAATTATAATCGATTTAGAAATAACAATAACATTGCAAACAACAGCAATAGAAACGTTAGAATAACACAACATATTGCGGAAAACGAGCCAACCCCAAGTTCTCATTAGAAAACACGAAAAGATGTAGTAAAATTTATAATATTAGATTAACCTTAACATCATTCATAGCATTAAGGACTTCAGCAAATAATAATATAACATCATTTTTAGTAGACACTGGCGCGGACATTTCTATAGTAAAGCAGGGACAAATAGATCAATTCAAAACCATAAACACTTATAAAACGACAAGCCTACACGGCATTGGTGAAGGAGCAACTTATACAATAGGAAAGGTTCACATTGATTTAAAATTCGAAAACCTACTAATAGGTAATGAGTTTCATGTCGTAAGTGATGATTTTCCAATACCGTCCGATGGAATAATTGGACTTGATTTTATCAAAGGCTTTAATTGTACACTTAACTATGTCAAAAATCAAGATCTAGTACTTAGACCAGATAAGTTTAACCAAATTGAAATACCAATGTCATGTTCACCAAATAATAACGCAATAGTATTACCCGCAAGATCCGAAGTTATCAGACAGGTAAACGTCAAATGTCAGGAAGAAGATGTGCTTATACCACAACAACAGCTTAAAAAGGGTATATATGTGGCAAACACAATTTCAAAAAGCACTAGAGCATTTGTCCGTGTAATAAACACAACAAATGAGGACATATTAATACACAATGTAGAATTGAAAACAGAAAGTCTAAACGACTATGAAAATGTATCAATACAAAGCTCCAAAAACAATCATGTTAAATTACACAAAACTGTCCAAAAATGTTCCCTCCTCCATAAAGACTGATTTACATAATTGCACTCGAAACAGATAAGATAACGTATAATAACTTTTATAAACAAAAACTTCTTTATAACAATGCATTCAAATCTTTAAAAAAGTCACTATTAAGCCCAAACATTATCAAGTATCCAGACTTCCAAAAACAATTCTGCATAACAACCGATGCAAGCAAATACGCAGCATATGGTCCTCCAGATCGTTCACCAAAGGTGAAAGCAACAAATCCACTATTGAACAAGAACTAGCTGCCATTCATTGGGCAATACAACACTTTAAACCCTACGTATATGGTACTAAGTTCTTAGTAAAAACCGACCATAGACCACTATCATATCTATTTGCTATGAAAAACCCTTCCTCTAAATTAACACATATGAGACTAGATCTTGAGGAATACGATTTTACTGTAGAGTACTTGAGGGGAAAAGATAATCATACAGCGGACGCATTGTCTCGCATTGATTTTAAAGAAATTCAAAGTATAAGAGTTTCAGCCATCAAAATATTAAAAGTCACAACTAGATTGCAATCTAATAAACATAATGTCGAATCAACTGCAGACCAAATAGAAAAGTCATCTGCTAAGATAAATATATATGACGCGTTTAGGAGCAGAAGTAAGAAAAACAGTGCCCGGCTAGCTATTAATGGCGACTGTATGAAAATCATTAAGAATAAAAAAGTGATCACTATAGACATCAATAACTTTATCACTAATGGAAAAATTGACTTAGATCAATTATTTCTACTGCTTGAAAAAATAGCAACTGATAACGGATTGAAAAAGCTACAACAGTCACTAAGTGACGATATTTTTGAAAAGATCCGGATCAATGAATATAAAGAACAAGGAAATAGAGCTCTAACAAATCTTCGAATTGCACTAACGCTTTCAATTATTAAAATAATTAATGATGACGAGAGAAAAATAATTATGCAAAAGTACCATGATGATCCAATCTGTGGTGGCCACGCAGGGATCACACGTACTTTAAAAAAGATACCTACATCAAAAATATTTTTGGAAAAATATGACCAGAGATATTATAAAATACGTCAAAGGATGCGACAAATGTCAACAAAATAAGTCTCAAAAAAACATTAAAGAACCAATGATCATAACTGAGACTCCAACAACCGCATTTGATGTAGTACTGATAGATATTATTGGACCATTACCGATATCAGAAAATGGCAATGCGTATGCAGTCACAATTATATGTGATCTTACCAAATACCTGTGCCCTATTTCACCAACAAAGTTTGTGGGTTTTTGTAAAAATATTGCTTCACCAAACTTTGTTAATTACAATAGGGGCATTTCACGTCAAGCGGACAGGGAAAAAAAGTGAGGTTTTGAAATTTGTTCATATTAGGTCCAGTTATACTTCTAGTAGATATAAATACGAACACAAATTATTTTTTTCATATTATGTGAACTTGTCTAGTTATGGGCTCTCAAAGAATCGTCTAAATCGAAATTAGGATTTTTTAGAAGAATTTTTTCGTATTGAAAATAATTACAATAAATTTTCAAATTACGCGATTTATATACAAAATTTTCTGATCTTTTCAAAAAAAAAATCAAATTCGAAAAAAAAATTTTTTTAATCTCTTAAACCGGAAATAAACATTTCAAAGTAAAATTTTGGAGACTTCGACCATTTTTTTTTTTGAAATTTTTTTTTTTAAATATAGCTTAGACTGTCTTAATAATACACCAGAAGTTTTGAAATGGGATCAGCATTAGTTACGAAGATAGGTAAATTAATGTATGCACATGTAGCGGTCAATATAATGTTAATGTCGGTTAATATGCGAATTATGGAATTGAAACGCGACAGTATTAACATTTATTATCCTGTTAATGTTTGTTGTAGCTCTAACAATAATTAGGGGTATTCGGAACGAAGATTTGAGGAGAAATTACCCTGTATTTTAGGGTAACCCGGGTACCCTGCACAAACAAGTAAAATTTACCCTACAAAATAGTAAAAAAATTCTTCTGATACGTAGAAGTTCCTCTCAATCAGGGCAAATTTCACTATCCTGTATGATAAAACTCAATCCAATACCCGAACTGCTCTAAGAATAATAATTAGGGGCAATTGGAAAGAAGAATTGAGGAAAAATTACCCTGCAATTCACGGCAATTCGGGTATTGGATTGAGTTTTATCATGCCCTGATTGAGAGGAACTTCTACGTATCAGAAGAATTTTTTTTACTATTTTGTAGGGTAAATTTTACTTGTTTGTGCAGGGTACCCGGGTTACCCTAAAATACAGGGTAATTTTTCCTTTAATCTTTGTTCCGAATATCCCTAATTATTGTTAGAGCTACAACAAACATTAACAGGATAATAAATGTTAATACTGTCGCGTTTCCATTCCATAATTCGCATATTAACCGACATTAACATTATATTGACCGCTACATGTGCATACATTAATTTAACTATCTTCGTAACTAATGCTGATCCCATTTCAAGACTTCTGGTGTATTATTAAGACAGTCTAAGCTATATTTAAAAAAAAAAATTTCAAAAAAAAAAAATGGTCGAAGTCTCCAAAATTTTACTTTGAAATGTTTATTTCCGGTTTAAGAGATTAAAAAATTTTTTTTTTTCAAATTTGATTTTTTTTTGAAAAGATCAGAAAATTTTGTATATAAATCGCGTTATTTGAAAATTTATTGTAATTATTTTCAATACGAAAAAATTCTTCTAAGAAATCCTAATTTCGATTTAGACGATTCTTTGAGAGCCCATAACTAGATAAGTTCACATAATATGAAAAACATAATTTGTGTTCGTATTTATATCTACTAGAAGTATAACTGGACCTAATATGAACAAATTTCAAAACCTCACTTTTTTTTCCCTGTCCGCTTGACGTGAAATGCCCCAATATTGAAATTCTATTTTACAAAAGGAAATTTGTGGAAAAATTTCTTTTTCGGTTTCACCAATACAAAATTAAAGTTGTACTTTATAAGTAACCAACTTGTTAATATAACACTAATTTGTGAGTTTTCATTTCACCAAAAAAAAAATAGACTTACAAAGTTTGTTAGGTTTGTAAGAATATTCTACAGGTGAAGGTAGATGTGTAATTTTTGTTCAAAATTTGTAATTCCTTACTTTCATTTAAAAATGTCTTTGCGACGAAGGCATATAGCAGCAATAACAGCCAAAGTTATGATATTTCGATAGTGAAAAAAAAAAATTTTATCGGCTGCGTATAAACTATGATATATTTAAGTTATTTCATTTTGATGAAAAATTTCGACCGCAAATAGCCCACTCGAGTGAAAAAAAGAAGAAAAGGAAAAGGAGGATAATATGGAGTTTGCCGACATGCATGGGATATCTAAGTCAACAGTTTGCGGATGCGTACATAGAGTTTGTACCGCAGTCAGCAGTTTAATGTTCGTAAACGTTATATGCTGGCCTAACGAATATCGATATTTCTTTATTGATGAGAAGTGCTTGAGACAGCATGAAATTAAAAATGTTTGCCATTCTCTTACTTTGTCTGAATGCGTCAAGTAATCGGAAAAATTTCCGAACTTATCTTACTTATCTTATTTGTCTCTTATCAAAGAGACTGCAAATATTATATTTTCCCTGTTCATTTTGATGTTTACGCAGTACAATGTTCTACAATATTGTGAAAAAACTGTTATAAATAACAAGTTATTCTTGATGCCGGTGAAACAGGAATTTTGAACACTTGTGGCCTACAATTCATTTTTCTACAACTTTATTAGAATCGATCACAAGTTTGTGAAATAAGATCCTGCAATTGGTGAAACAAAAAACGGGTTTACAAATTTGTAGTTGTAGATTACAAGTACAAATTTGTGGTTGTAACTTTCGTTTTGGTGAAATAGGGCACTGGTATCAATACCTATCGGTGATAAAAGTGCAAAGACAATTGCGAAAATAATCTTTGACCATTTTATACTAATTTACGGGCCAATGAAAAAATTAATTACAGACATGGGCACCGAGTACAAAAATCAAACATCTAATGAAATTTGTAAGCTATTAAAAATAGAAAATGTCACTTCAACTGCATACCATCACCAAACATTAGGAACTGTAGAAAGAAACTACAGGACATTTAATGAGTATGTTCGATCATACATTTCGGTAGATAAAACAGACTGGGACGAGTGGTTAAAATATTTCACGTATTGCTATAATACCACGCCATCAGTGGAGCATGACTATTGTCCATTTGAATTAGTGTTTGGCAAGTCTCCGAATAATTACGATTTTCTTTTAAATGCTAAAGTAGACCCCATTTATAATTTGGACGCGTATGAAAAAGAAATAAAATTTAGACTTCAATCGGCTCAAAAAAGGGCCGTGGAAATTATAAAAAACAAAAAAGTTAAGGAAAAAGCCTTATACGACAGATATAGTAATAGATTAAATATAGCAGTAGGGGATTTAGTTCTAGTAAAACAAGTAGGACATAAGTTAGATAAAAGTTATAAGGGACCATTTAAAAAAGTGACCATAGACAATAGAAATAATCTAGTCATAAAAGATGACAACGACAAGACGACAACCGTGCACAAAGACCGACTTCGACATTACCATTGAAAAAAGAAAAAAAAAAATGATAAACTGAAAAGAGAATAAGAACATAAGTTTTTGCAGATGGCTGGTCTTTCAGGTACTCCGAAAACTCATCACTTCTTTTAATACTTGCATCAATTAATTCTTCCATGCCGCGATTAACAGTAACAACTACACTTTCAGTCAAAGGTTGACTACAAATAAAGCAGAATTGCGACAATTTTTTCGTGACATCAGGAACTTCAAATAGGGGTAATATAGGCTGCCTATAATCCAAGAGACAGCGAAAGATTAATCAAAACCTCTAGCAAGAGCGAGTTTAGTGGTTCCCGATGTTGAGTCTAAATGGAAGCTGGTTTAAGTACTTCTAATGAATAGTTTGAATTTTTAAACTCAATTACGAGCTATTGAATATGTAAGATGACTTCCATCATTAAGGAGTCCAATTATGATGAGCAAGACTACTTTACAAATCGATTTTCGTGTAACCTTGTGTCTTTAAAAGCCAGCTTTTACAATTTCTCTTATACAGTAATCCACTTAAAACAGACCGTTTAGCTTCTACATCCTCGGTGCAGGTGTGTTTGGCATGAACCATAAATTTTGTATTCCAAAAATGTTCACAATGAATCCATAGTCACGAACAAACGACTATTGTTAATAGATTTATGAGAACGAGGTTATTTGATATTTTATTCATGATGATAACAATTTGAATAAATAAATCACATAAGCCAAACACTCTCCTGTCTCTCAGTATGAATGATAAACTAATTAAATTAGGCAGGAGCACCATATGACTGCGAACAAAGATAAAGACCGAAGCCATCAACGGATGAATTTGACTGTCATACTTTGATGTTTGTTGATGCTGATTGATATGTTCATTTCAATAAATCAACAAAAAGGCAATCGATTGATATATGTAGTTACAGTTGGTCTCCTGCCACAATGCGGCTGCCACAATTCGGCGGACGTAAGGTGGAATTGACTTTGCCCGATATCGACGGTTTTATTTCATCCATTTGTGCAAGTGTTGTTTGTGTTACTGGGACCTTCTAAAAATACACACACATACAAATCTTCTCGTGAAAACTGATATCCCAGTGATATGATGTGCACTTCTATTTTATTGATTTATGTGTTTGATCTGTGTACTTCAGTTATCTATCCTCAAGCATCATAAATACCGAGATGAATTTAGTGAACCATTTGGATGACCGTTCATACGAGCTTCGATATTAAATCAGTTTTATATTTCAATAGGTTTTGAGAAGAAATTTGATTTGTTTTCTTTTACATCGGCTTACGAATTGAAAATAAAGAATAATCCGATAGGTACATTGGTAAAGTGAAATTGAGATGTCAGTTTTTTATAGGGCGTGGACATGACAAAGCTATTTTTAGTGTGCTGAAAATGGAGGGTGAGTTTGGTTTCAAGGCTCGAACGTAAATTGAGAGTAAAACAATGACATTTAATGGTAAATCATTATTCCCATGGTCATGTAGAAAGAATTGGAACACCTTAGAATTTGAAATAAAAACAGATGATGAATTTATTTAGTGTCTTCATATTTTTTTTATATATGGCGAGAATTAAAGTGCCCTTAGGGCCGTTCTCTTCACTAAAGTTGAAGTCAACTGAAGGATTTTTATTCACAACTTGTGATTTTGTTTTTCTTCACTCAAATTTGGCAGCTTCAACTGTCGATTT
Organism: Melanostoma mellinum; assembly: GCA_914767635.1. Lineage (NCBI taxonomy): Eukaryota > Metazoa > Arthropoda > Insecta > Diptera > Syrphidae > Melanostoma > Melanostoma mellinum. The sequence goes on along the minus strand of OU612058.1, from coordinate 70,642,709 downwards.
TCAACTCTCGAGTTGATCAACTTTCGATTTTCTCAACTTCTGGAATAAGTAGAATTTGAATGAGTAAACTTGAGAGTTGTCTGTGAAATTTAATTTTGTACTACATTTTGTTGCTTCTGTCTTTTATTTTGGATTTGCATATGTAAAAAAAAATATTAATAAAAATTATTATTTATTTATTTATTTAATTTGTAGTGCGATAATACTTCTATTTACAATTATTAATTTGTTTAAGAGATATAGAAAATTAAATTCTTAACAATTTCAATATTAATAATAGTACTAGAATGAATGTGTATTAAATGAAAAAAAAATTTAATTATCATTAGGGAAAAGCTACAAGAAAAAAACCCTTATATGACACTTAGAAACTAAAAATTGCACATAAACCCAAATCCAATGTATAGGATATCTAATTTAAGAGGTTAAGAACAAGTTCATTATCGGAATATGAACATCTTCTGAAAAAATTGTCTTGTAAGTTATATAGTACAATCTTAATTTGTTTAACATTAGCTTTATCATGAAGCCTTATTGTTGGAAAATGACGTGGCAAATTAAGCATTATCTTTAATATTTTGTTTTGAACTCTTTGAATCTTTTTTAGATGGGTCTCAGCACAGTCAAACCACACTTCAGTTTTAAATTAATTTTTTATTGTTCTTTCTTATAACTACTTACATGCTAACAAAAATGTTTAAACTAGCTTACATAATAACTTAATGAACTTACTGACTCTAGGCGGGTACTCTAAATTACACAATAACTTATTTCTAATGCCTTTCGGCCTAAAGATACCATATATATAATTCAACTAGAGCTAATACTAAGAACTAAGAATATTTAAAAAACTTAGTTTCGTCGATCATGTTAGTCAAACCACACTGGGGCACCATAAGTGAGTAAAGGCTGGAAATCAGTTTTGAAAATCAAAATTTTTTTATGGATCCCAAGATATTTGCGATTAATGAAAGGGTATAAAATTCTCAACACGAGATTAGTTTTGTTTATGGTGTTCGCAATATGTTTATCAAAAGTCAGTTTCTTGTCAAGTGTTAGCCCTAGGTACTTGCAGTTTTCAGACCATTCAATATCAACAGAGTTGAGCTGTAACATTGTTTGTGGCAAAAAATCTACTTTTCTACGACGCGAAAACCAGATTGCCTGTGATTTTTGAGCATTTGCTTTGATTTTCCATTTATGAAAAAATGTTTGGAGAATGCTGAGTGAACTTTGTAAGCTATCGAGAGCACTTTGAGGCAATAAGCTAGACGAAAAAAGAGCAGTATCGTCAGCAAACATTGCCAGTTGAGTGTTTTCATCCAATGATGGCAGGTCGGACATGTAGACATTGAAAAGCAAGGGTCCCAGCACAGATCCTTGCGGAACGCCACTGTTTATATCATATAAAGAAAATTTCATACTACCTGCGTATAAAGCAAATTTTCGATTGAGTAAAAAACTCCATACTAATTTAACCAAATATGTCGGAAAATTGAACATTATAAGTTTATAAATCAAACCCTGATTCCAGACTGTGTCAAAGGCTTTTTCGATGTCTAAAAGTACTAGACCAGTCGAAATCTTTGGATTTAGATTGCTTTTGACGTGATTTTTAATTCTTAAAATTTGATGACTTGTGGAGTGACCAGCTCTGAAGCCAAATTGCTCTCTAGGGTATATGTTTGCAGCCATGATTTAGCAATCGTTGTTTAATGAGCTTCTCCAACAATTTACTAATAGTACTCAATAAACTAATAGGCCTGTAACTATTAGGATTATCTTTTGCTTTACTAGGTTTGCAGATAGCTACAACTTTTGCTATTTTCCAATCTTTAGGGAAATACGAAAGGTTCACACAACAGTTGAAAACTATTGTGAGATATCTGGTGGCCGTTGATGGTAATGCTTTTAGCAATCTGTTGCTCATTCCATCGAGCCCAGATGACTTTTTGGATTGTAGTTGTTTAATCAACTCAATCACTGAACTATTTGTGAAAAGATTGTTACTATTTACATAACTTCGTAAGGAACTGAACTCGAGGAGCTTATCTTTTACAGTAGTTTCAGTGGAAATATCACTAAGATGTGATGATATTGTATGATTTTGACAAAAACAGGCAGCCAATGCGGTTACCTTTTCCGATTGAGTTACAAGAATGTTATCGTTAACTCGAAGAGGTGGAATTTGTGTACTTTTTTTCTTTATTATTTTTGTTACCTTCCAAAAAGGTTTAGATCCCTTTTCAAAACTAGATAAGAGGTTATTCCATTTTTTGTTTTTGAAAATTTCTATCTCGAACTTTATTTTAGTATTTAAAATCTTGACATTATTCTTGAAAATATCTAGTCTAAACCGAATCCATTTCCTCCTTTCAGCATTGCGCATGCGAATCAATCTTAAAACAAATTCAGGCAATATAAATTGATTTGTGTAAACGGGTTGGGTCTTAGGAATAGATAATTCAGCTGCTCTGTTTACAACATCCATAAAAGAATCTATGAGACTATCAACCTGATCGGTCGTAGTAACTCTTTCAACAAATAATCCATTTAAGTTTAAATTTTCAGAAAGATAGGAAGTGTATCGATTCCAATTTGCAGCATAATATTTATAGCTGAGAGGAATGAAATTATTTTCGCATACAGAGTCTTGAAGACGAGTGTAGACTGACAAGTGATTAGAACTTAAAGCGTTTAGTGTAACTGGCTGCGAGAAACGATGTGCATTGTTTGTCACAAAAATGTCAAGCGTTGAAGGATATTGAGACGAGCAACTAGGATAGTAAGTCGGTTCGAGAGTGTGTAACAAAGAAAGCGACCTGTTAACAGCAATAATATCATTAAGAATATTACCCCAACAGTTCGCTCTCTGACATCCCCACGATTGATGCCTACAGTTTAAGTCTCCACCGATTAAAAAATTATCATTTCTTCTGAGCAATTTTAAAATATCTCTTTTAAACTTAAGTCTCTTCTCATTGTAACCATTTCCACCTGGGAAACATGGGCGTAGCCAGGAATTTTTTTAGGTCTTTTTTCGAGGACAATTTCTCTTTCTTTAAAAGTATCATTTTTTTGGATTCTAAAAATAGAGTAGGATATTTGCCTTTAGAATGTTCTGTTATAGCATTCAAAATGCCGCATTCAGATGATTCAGAATTTCTGGAGAATATTTTGATTCGAAGAATTATAAATATAAATGTCCAAATATACTCGTGTAATATTTCTAGATGTTAGAGAAATCTCATTTAAAAGTTCTCGTTTTCCGGTAATTTTACGAATTGTCCTAATTTTTTTTTTTTTTTTTTTTTTTTTTTTTTTTTTTTTTTTTTTTTTTTTTTTTTTTTTTTTTTTTTTTTAATTTTCATTGATTCTCCTTTTTTCCCCACTTTTTTTCCAAATTGTCCTCGTTTTTTACGAGAAATCTCATTGAAAAGTCTTCGTTTTTCGGCAATTTTGCGAATTCTCAGTTTTTTTTTTTTAAATTTTCATTGATACTCCTTTTTTCCCCTTTTTCCCCAAATTGTCCTCGTTTTTTACGAAAAATCTCATTTAAAAGTCCTCGTTTTCCGGCAATTTTGCGAATTGCCCTCATTTTTTTATTTTTTAATTTTCATTGATACTCCTCTTTTTCCCCCTTTTTTCCCAAATTGTCCTCGTTTTTTACGAGAAATCTCATTGAAAAGTCTTCGTTTTTCGGAAATTTTGCGAATTGTTCTCATTTTTTATAAAAATTTTCATTGATACTCCTTTTTTCCGTTCTTTTTCCCAAATTGTCCTCGTTTTTTACGATACTCTTTGAAAAGTCCTCGTTGTTACAGCATTTTCTACAAATGTCCTCGAGGACAAAGATTAATTTTTTCTTAAAAAACGCAGAACTTTTCGAGGACATTTGGCTTAGGTTGGGGCATCTGCCCCTACCTGCCCCTACCTGGCTACGCCCATGCTGGGGAATATACAGAAAAGACACTAAAACTAGTTGAGTCCTGTAAAACTATTTCAATACCGATAACTTCAATAATTTCAAACTTAACGGCGGGAATGCCAAAGTGCTTGATCGATTTATTTATTAAGATAGCTACCCCTCCTCCTTTCGAATTTTGCCTTTCAAGTCTGTAGCATGCATAATCAGAAATTCCGAAACTGTTTTCATTTTTCAGCCAGGTTTCAGTTAATAAAGCTAGATCGATTTGGTAGTGTTTCATACAATCAAATAATTCATGTTTTTTATTTTGAATGCTTGTGGCATTCCAAGTGATAATTTTTGGGTTTATGTCAATCATATTGAATATAGATATTTCACTGCAAGAGTGGTAATTACATTGAATTGCACTGACTTAGAACGACAAGAACTTAATTTAGACAATACATCATTAAGAAGGGAAGAGATTTCATCGAAAGAAAAGAGTACGTTACTGCTACAGTTCTTCTCCGCACCAAGTTTATTTGTATTAGTTGATGCAGATGGTGTTACGAATTACGATTTGTGGTTTGTGGAACATCTGGGCGAGCTTTGTTGGTATAGTTTTAGTTAAAGGCGAATTGGTGAGAGCGTTCACGGGAAGAAACATTGCTTCTCTTTTGTTGCAGTGGTGGAAAATTTTCCATGGTGAATTTCAATTTGACGTGGTTGGATCAGCGTTCGGACTTCACTGCAATCGCAGTAGATCTACTGCACTTTTTGGCAAATTTTCAAATCTACTGCACCACTGCGTTTTTCTTGCCATCTACTGCGATTTTTGAAAATTTTGTTTAAATAACATTTCTGTTCACAGAATAACATCCCTGCTCAAAGAAAATAAAGTAAAACAAACTGTCAAACATAAAAAAAAATTATATGTGTCTCTTTCATGCAAATTTTTGCTTAAGTTAGCTAGGGTTAGTGTGTTGTTGGCTTGTTTTGTTGCTGCACCGTGTTGTGTTTCTGCAATACTTAATGCTTATACTTACTTGTTCCTTCTCCTCGTTTCTTTTTGCCATCTCACTTCCACGTGCGCATCAATACGAAACAAAACGTTCAAGCAATAGCAATAGCGGAAAGGCAATTCTCAGCGATGAATTTAATTAAAAACAAATTTCGAAACAAGCTCAGTGTTCAAACTGTCGAAAATCTTATGTTTGCGCATTCTTTAATTAAAAATCGATATGATGTTTTCGTACCACCACTTGATTTGATTAAATTTATAAAAAATACAAATTTATTAATGGAAAGTTTGAATTGATATAAACTGAAACTAAACATTTTCAATCGTGTGATTTTGTAATTATGACATATGTAAATGTGATAATACTTGTTTTTGTTTTTTTTTTGTTTATTTTATTGTAGTATTGTTTTGATATTAAACCAAAGAATATGGATTTTATTTTAGTTTTGTTATGTTAATAAAGAAAAAAATTATAAAACTAAAACAAAACCTCTTTTTCTATTGAAAGTCAATTCTACTGCGAAAATATTGATTCTACTGCGATTTTGAGTTCTTTTTACTGCGATTTGCAATATCTCAAGTCCGAACCCTGGGTTGGATCTCGGCCGATTACTCAAAAACGGTTTTGCGGGAAGATTATGGTGTTGATAACGCGAAGAAATTTTTTGCCTTATCTGAATATATTGTTGGCGGCTTACGCATGATGGATCAGTGGATTTGTGTGCTCCATTGCACTATTGTAGTTTGCGCACTTTAAAGATGTTTGTGGTGCTGTGCAGTCGTTTGTTTTATGGTTTCCAGAACACGATGAACAAAAAGTTTTTACGTGGCAGTGCATAGGTCCATGACCATACATCTGGTAATTATGGCATTGTGTAATTTTGTTAGGTTGTTGTCTCTTAAAATCCCATTTTACGATAGTTTTGAGAACATTTTTGTAATTGGCACGCAGCTCGTTCATTTTAATTGAGCCACGTACGATATTTACAACATATATATAATGAATATAGTTCGAGTTTGTTTTTATAGCAATAGGTTTTACATCCACGCATTTTATACCTAGCGTAATTAGTTCATTAAAAAAAAAAAATTATTATTTTGAAAGATATCCATATCCATCGTCTGACAATATAAAACGTGTCCACGGGTCTGGCTTGGAAAAGCGATGACCATGATTTCATATACCGATATCGCATTTCGAAATGAACCACAAAGATGCTGTTGGAATTGATAGAAAGTAGTTTGCCTTGGAGTAACACAAGGTACGAAATAAAATATTTTGAATATTTTTTTTGTTTAAAAAGTATTAAATTATGTGCAGGTTGGACGAATTACGTCCAATTACCCAATTATTGATAGTTCTGAGGTATTTTGCGCTGGGGTCAATACAATTGGCCATTGCTGATTTTATTGGCGTACGCATTTCAACGGTGCATCGAGTGATAAAGTGGGTGTCGGACGCAATTGCTAACCATCACCCAGTTTGTTTGCATGCCCAAAACACGAGGAGAACGGTTAGAAGTGGTTCTTGAATTTTATGCTATAGCTTAGTTTCCAAGAACTATTGGGGCAATAGTTAGCACACATATAAGAATCCAATCGCCTGGTGGAAACGATGCAGAACTTTTTACAAACCGCAAGGGTTGGTTCTCTTTCAGATTGTAGTTTTTGCAGATCTAAAAATAATAGACATCATTTCTCGTTGGCAGATAGTATCTGCACATTAAATGAAAATTAATAAAAGCTATGCCCTTGACTTTTGGTTTTATCCTTTTTCAGGGTTCTAACGATCAACGTATTTTCAAATCGTCAACTTTGAAACAACGATTTGAAGAGGGTGAATTTGAGCAGTTTATTAGTATTGGTGACTCTGTGACTCTCGCTACTCAAACACAAATTACTTGGCAACACCTTTTCAAAATGTTTCAAATAATGTTGAAAATTTATACAGATTAGTACCTACTCGAAATGTTTTTATGGAATTTGAAAAAGACGGTTTCCAGTATTGGCAACTGCGTTAAGATGTAGAGTTGATTATAATTGCTTTTGCCGTCCTTCACAGGATAGCCGTTGACAAATAGGACAAATTCCACCGGAAATCCTCGGATTCGATGACATGTTTCGTAATACACATGTATCATTCTCTAAGCAAAATCAAATACCTTCAGCAACTTTTGGAACAGGTCCCGAATTCAATGTTATTTTCAGTAAATTTTAGACCAAGAACAAACAAGACAAAATTAATCCTTACTAATATTATAAATGTGAAAGTCACTCTGTCTGTCCAGATTTCTATGTTACCGTCTCCTGCCCAAACTACAGAACTGATTTTAATAAAATTTTGAACAGAGATAGTCTAAAACCTGAAGAAGGACATAGGCTGTACATTTTATCCCTATATTCCCACGGGAACGGGAACGTATACGGGAACTTAGAAACTACAACACCGATTTCAAAAATTTTTCCACCGATAGAATGCTTCACTATCACAGAGTAACATTAACTTTAATTCATCCACATATTCCTACGGGAACGGGAGTTCTTACTAATATAAAAAGTGTGAAAGAAGCTCTGTCTGTCCGTTGTTCTATGTTACCATCTCCCGCCTAAACTAATAAACCGATTTAAATGAAATTTTGTACAAAGATTGTTCTGAACTCAAAGACGGACATAGGCTGTATTTCATTCGAATATTCCCACGGGAACCGGTCCTCACTATTATTATAAGTGCAAAAGTAGCTCTGTTTGTTCACCATTCTATGTTACCATCTCCCGCTCAAACTAATGAACAGATTAGAATTAATTTTTGTACAAAGATTGTTCAGAACCTAAGGAAGGACATAGGCTTTATATTTTATCCCTATATTCGCAAGGGAACGAGAACGTATACGGGAAATTAGAAACTACAACACCGATCTCAAAATTTTCTCCATCGTTAGAATGCTGCACTATCCCTGAGTTACATAAACTTTAATTCATCCACATATTCCTACGGGAAAGGGAGTCCTTACTAATATAATAAGTGTGAAAGTAGCTCTGTCTGTCCGTCGTTCTATGTTACCATCTCCCGCCTAAACTAATAAACCGATTTAAATGAAATTTTTTACAAAGATTGTTCAGGAGGAAGAACATAGGCTATATATTTTATCCCTATATTCCCAAAGGAACGGGAACGTATACGGGAACTTTGACACTACAGCACCGATTTCAAAAACTCTTCCACCGTTGGAATACTAAATAATCCCCGAGCAACATAAACTTTTACTCATCCCCATATTCCTTACGGGAACGGTCACCATGTTTTCACGGGAACGGAAGTCTTTACTAATATTATAAGTCCGAAGTTAAATCTGTCTTTCTATTTCTCTTTGTTACCATAACCCGCCCAAACTATTGAACCAATTTATTTTATTTTATTTTATTTTATTTTATTTTATTAATTTTGGTACAGAGACAGCCAAGAACCTGATGATGGACATATATGTTATGCAATATGCTTTATCCCTGTATTCCCATGGGAACGGGAACTTGGAAAATACAGCACACATTTCAAAAAACGTCCGCCGTTAGAATACTACACTATTCCCGAGTAATATAAACTCTTAGTCATCCTCCGGAAACGACCCTCATATTCCCACGGGAATGGAAGACTTTAGTAACATTATAAATTCGAGATTAACTCTGTCTGTCTGTTTTTCTTTGCTAATATTTACCGCCCAATCTATCGAACCGATTTATATGAATTTTGGTACAGAGATAGTCTAGAACCTGAAGATGGACATCCTTTCTAATATTACAAATCCAAAACGTTTTGGTTTCCCGTTTTCCTTTAATTCCCACTGATTGGTCATTATTAATAAGGCTCAGACGCTTTAAGTTGCAGGTGTTCGTTTAGAAAAAAATCCCATGGCAACTTTTGCGGCAGAATCATGTATCAATCCCACAAAACCTTTTTATTTCGCAAAAGATGGAAAGAATAAGAACGTCGTGTGCAAACATATACTTAAATAAAATAATATAACAATGGTTTACTAAAAAGCATGAATGTGTCTCATTTGCAAAATAAGTAGCCTAAAAAATTAAGAATGCTGCCGAAAGTCACTATTCTGCGCGGACGAAGTCACGGGTACAGCTAGTTCAATATAAATATGTATCTATATGTATTTATGCACATAAATTGATTTTTACTATCTAATATTATTATTACAAAACTAAATTTTTTATTAAAAAAAAAGACTTCTTTGCGGAAGCTGTTGGAAATGGGTAATGTGGTTGCTCTCTTGGCATGTCCACGTTTTTTTTTTAAATTTTATTTTCGAAATAAACAGAAGTCAACTTTGATCAACCGGAACTTTAATTTTCAAAGCAATCGAGCAATCGAAATTCAAATCTAAAGTTTAAATTTATGTATCTGTCAAAAATATCCCAAGGAAATTTTTAAAAACGCAAGTTCGCGAACCTTTGAATTTCAACTCTTGAATCTTCTTCTTCTTCTTAGGTGGGCATTACAGTTCGGGGTGAACCTGGGCCTCAACCAACATCCTTCTATAACGACTTCGATTTCGGGCGCTCTCTCTCTAGTTTCGCACTCCAAGTCGGTTGAGGTCTTCATCCACTTTATTGCGCCACCTAAGACGAGGTCTTCCCCTTCCGCGATTTCCCTGCAATGTGCTTTCGAAAACCCGACGAGCCGGAGCGTTTGGGTCCATCCGCTCTATATGGCCCAACCATCGTAGCCTCGCGATGCGTACTCTTCTGGCTATGCCCATGTCGCGGTACAGCTCATACAGCTCGTTGTTGTATCTTCTTCTCCACACATTGCCTTCGCATACGGGACAAAAGATCATTCGGAGAATTTTTCTTTCGAAACGACCAAGGGTTTCCTCATCCGCTTTCGATAAGGTCCATGCTTCCGCACAGTAAAGCAGGACTGGGATGATCAAGGTTCTATACAAGGTCACCTTGGGTTTTCTGGGGAGGGCTTTGTTTCTCAATTGCCTTCTTAACACAAAGAAGAACGGTTGGCAAGAGTTATTCTCCGTATTTTTTATTTTTTTTTGTCAGGAGTAAATCTTCAAAAGACACTTAGTAGTATTCGATACCAAGTAGTGTGGGATTCTTACCCACTTAAAACTCCTCATAATCAGAACCAATCTATAAACGATCGACAACAGATTTTTCTTTCTCAATAATATTATCGCTTTAAGGGAAGTTTAAACTTTTAATGCTTCCCATCACTTTAAGGCCATTAGCTCATGTGGCTTGGTTCTTCTTAATCTCCGAACATTGCCTCTCGTATTTAATACGGACCAAATTTCAGAGTTGATATGACTATGCAGTCGCTGATTGTGTGATACAGCATGTTTTCTCTTATTTGTAGGTCACGATGTAAATCGCTATTTCTTATATACCATGGTGCATTAACTATTCCACGAAGTACTTTGTTTTGGAACTTTTGGATGATTTCAGTATTTGTTTTCTTTTTACAGCCCCATAATTGGATTCCATAGGTCCAAACAGGTGTAAGTACTCGTTTATAAAGCATTATTTTATTTTCGACAGATAAGTCCGAATTTCTACCGTGTAACCAGTACATTTTTCTATATTTCAAGATGAGCTCTTCCCTTTTCTTTTTGATATGCTATTTCCATTTTAGCTTTGCATCCAAATTCATCCCAAGGTATTTGGCCGTATTGGCGTAAGGTACAGCTTGATTGTTGATGAATATTTGAACGTAGCTTAACTTTTTATTTGTAAAGTTTATATGTGCAGATTGAGCTTCATTGATCTTGATACACCGTTTTTTGGTCCAATCACTAACGGTGTCGACGGCATTTTGCAATATCTCAGCAGCCTTGACGACGCACTTACTGGATGCCGAAATTGCGGTATCATCTGGTGGCCATAATGGTGTTGTTATCCACTGGAATATCCCTTGTATACAGCAAATACAGGGTAGGTCCTAGGACGCTTCCTTGTGGAACACCAGCTTGTATTTTACTTAGCTTTGAATATTCTTGATCATACCGTAGGTACTCTGAAGAGCCGGTTCGAGATATAAGATTTTAGTATTTCGTAGTACTGCCTGGGTAGGTTCCTTTACAGTTTGTACTCTAGCCCCTCATGCCATACCTTGTCAAATGCTTGAGCAACATCTAAAAATATAGCCGAACATACTTGTTTTTCTTCTAATGCTTTTTCAACTGCATCCGTTATTCCATGAACTTGGTCTATCGTGGAATGTTTATTTCTAAATCCAAACTGATGATTTGGGATTAGATTTCTTTCTGCTATGACTTTGCTCAGTCTTTTCAGTAGCAATTTTTCAAAGACTTTTGCCATTATTGGTATAAGCGATATTGGTCTGTAAGACGTCACTTCTGTTGGTGGCTTACCTTGCTTTGGTATAACAATTACTTCAGCAATTTTCCAATGATGTGGGACATATTGGGTCTTTAGGCATGCGTTTATTATGAATTGGTGTTTTATGAAGGCTTTTGATGGCATTTCTTTCATAACCTGAGCAGTTATTAGATCGTATCCAGGCGATTTTTCGTTCGATAGTTGATTTCGACACATACTTTTTATTTCTTTGAGTGTGACAATTGGTATGTCAACTTCATCGTTTTTATAAATAAACTGTAAGCTGGTTTCAGATGTATTTGCTGGGAATGGCTTAAAAACATTCGCAAGATGCTCTGCAAACAGGTTAGCTTTTTCTTTCGGATTTCCGATCCAATTCCCGTTTAGAGATTTTATTGGCGGGTTTTGTAACTGCGGTCTTCCAGAGCGAATAATCGGTTGAAGCATCAGTCGTTAAATTTTTCAGGAATCTACTTAATGAATCATTTTTGAATTCGTAGATTTGTTTTTTCAGTTCGTTGCTTAGCCGGTTAAACGCGGTTTTGTCGTCTGGAAATCTAGTATTTTGACATTTTCTTCGAGCTCTTCTCTTCTCCAATATCAACTCTCATTTCTCGGCATGGTATTTTGTTTCAGTTTGTTTCCTACTCGAGTAAGTTGGTGTACTTTCTTCTGCAGCTTGTTGAACATCGGCAATGAATTGTTCTACCTCAAGGTCGATTTGCTCTTTTGTTTCCATAGGGGATCTGAGATTTATATAGCTTTCAAGCTTTTCTCTGAATTCACTCCAGTTTGTTTTATTATTTACTAACTTAGGATTACTGTTTTCCATTATCTCCGATTCATTAAGTGATAAAATCACCGGTGTATGATCTGATGATAAGTCATATTTTCCTTTGACTCTTATATGGTTTCGTTTGATACCTTTAATTATGAAAAAGTCAACAAGGTCTGGTATTTTACTTGAATCCGATGGCCAGTATGTTGGTGATCTGGATGAATAAAACTCACAATTGTATTTGTGGCATGCTTTGTAAAGCCTTTTGCCTTTTGTTGTTTTAAGTCTGGATCCCCAATGGGTGTGCTTAGCATTAAAGTCACCGCCAACAAGGAAGTTATGTCCTAGTACCTAGTAGATTTAGCAGTTCTGTATAATCATCTTCAGTCGGGGAACGCCTCGGCGGGCAGTATATTGATGCCAACTTGAAGTCTTTCTTTTTCATACGAATACTAATTATTGTAACTTGCATATTCTCGTTTGTAAACACAACTTCTTCATGGTGTTTTAAGCTCTTTTTTATGAGGATTGCCGATCCACCTCTAGCCTTATCAGCTGGATGAGGAGCGTGGTAGCAAATATAGTTTGATATTAAATCATCAAGAACCAGCCCACTTGAGAAATGAGTTTCGGACACCAGACAAATATCTATGTGTTCGATGTCTAAGAAGATTTTTAATTCTGATAAATGGTGTAAAAGACCGTTTGCATTCCATGTTCCAATTTTTAGTGTTCTGTCCATCATTGTTTTTTAAGCGTGACTTCTTCACTTAGCCGTTTGATGTTCAAATCCTGATTGTCAATTCTTTTAAGAATAAGTTCAAGGATTTCTTTAATGGAAGTTTCTTCATTCTTCCGCACGTTTTTAACAATCTGTGAATAGGATTTTTTTTCGTCGCTTTTGCTTTTAACAGCTTCCTTCGGAAGTTCTTTCTTACCTTTATCTTCAGCTTCAGGAGTTCTTTTTGTGTTTGCTGGATTGCTGGGCTTTATTTCACCGGATGTCATTTTGCTTTTGGATTTTTGAAATCTTTTAGCAACTGGACAGCCTCTATAGCTTGCAGGGTGATTACCTTGACAGTTTACACATTTTGCTTTCTGTTCTTTGCTTGATGGACAGTCTTTAGTTGCATGTTTTCCTTCACACTTAACACAAGCAAACTCGCGGTTGCAATATTTTTGGGTGTGGCCAAAGGCTTGGCATCGTTTACATTGCGGAACAATTTTTGATTTTCGCAGTGGTTCAATTTTGACTTTTATGCCCAAGATTGATCGAATACTATATACATTTTCAAGACTTTGTTTGTGTTATATATGTAGATATACTGTAGTATGCAGTTAACATACATACACAGATTATATAGATTTAAGTAGGTATCATGTAATTGTTAAGTTAGTCTATAAGAGGAAGTAGAAGAATAAACATCTCCAATAGAAATTGGCTCCGTGTTCTCCATTTACAAATAATATATATATAAACATTTTACTGGCGATGAGGAAAAAAAAGACCTTGAAAAAAATAAAATGTCAAATAGTGAAAATAAGCCCAGTTCAATGATGGCAAATAGTGCAAAAACATCGTTTATTGGTCATATAGAACCATTTTTGCTTGAAGATGATTTCGAGCAATATATTGAACGTTTAGAACACCTTTTTATATTAAATCAAATCGAAGATACAAACATAAAAGTGTCTCTTTTCATTAGCTTCGCGGGTAGTGATCTTTATAAAATATTAAAATCATTGATTGCCCCAAAATTGGTTAAGGAATTTACATTTGAAACATTAACGAAAACTTTGGTTGCATATTTTAATCCAAAAAGGAACATACGTGCAGAAAGACATAAATTCATGTCTCGTTCTTTAAGACATGACGAAACTCTGAGCGATTTTATGGTGGAACTTAAAATCTTAGCAGAAAGTTGTGATTTTGGTCAATACCTGGACCAAGCACTTTGCGATAAGTTTATTTGGTCACAAAAAGATGAGAAGATTCAACGAAGTCTTATGGACTTGCCTATGGAGAAGTCATTTGCGGAAATATGTGAGACCGCATTGACAATGGAGCGAACGATGAAAGAGGTTAAGGAGATGCAGGGGACAAGTAATGGCTGTGGCAGCGGTTACGCAATGAAAAATAATGTAATTGCAAGATTAACAGAGCGGTCGGATAACAGTGGATCTAGGAGAGGAAGATCATATAGTCGAAACAGAAGTAGGCAAAATAGAACCAGTTATGGAGAGAAAAGCAAGCAATCAACAAGATTTAAAGACATTCAATGCTTTAGATGTCAAAAATGGGGCCACTACGCGAGTTATTGTGACGAAAGAACAAAGAGAGGCAGAAGTACAGTAAATAGAAAAAATAACAAAGTACATAATGTTGAACTTAGTAATAGTGTTAGTGATAATTTGTCTCATCTTACATTAGGTAATGTACATTTCAATAACGGAAACAATATAAGCGATTCTTTGTTAATTAACGTCAAAATTAACGGACTCATAGTAGGCATGGAAATAGACTCAGGTGCATGCTTTTCTATTATCTTTTATCTCGCATTTTATGTATGATAAATATTTTAAAAATTCAAGTGAGCTTCAACCATTTTCGAAAAATCTTAACGTTATTACTGGTGAATCTGTATCGGTCTTAGGTTATTTTAAAGCATGCGTTTTATATGATAGTAGTGAATACTATCTTGAATTTTTTGTTATTCGATCGAAAACAGACTTTGTTCCGCTACTTGGTAGAAACTGGTTAAATGTGATGTTTTCTAACTGGAGAGACAGTTTTACCGTAAAAAGTGTTTGCATGACTAGTGTAGAAAATGAGCTGATAAAAAAGTTCCCTAACGTGTTCGATAACAATTTTGATTCTGTTATAAAGAACCATGTGGCAGAGATAGTTCTGGAGAAAAACTCTATACCAATTTTTCATAAGGCCTACACGGTTCCTTATGGACTTCGTAATAGAGTGAACGATGAATTAGACAGACTTATTGAAAATAAGATTCTAGTTCCGGTGAAGTACAGTGAATGGGCTTCACCAATTGTACCAGTAGAGAAAAAAGATGGATCGATAAGGATCTGCATTGACTGTAAGGCGACTGTCAATAAATATGTAAAAACAGACCATTATTCTCTACCAAGGATGGATGAAATTTTGTCAAGTTTCTATGATTGTGAATGTTTTTGCATTTTGGATTTAGCAGGTGCCTTCCAACAAATAGCTTTGTCGGAAAACTCACAAAAATTTATGACAGTTATAACAGATAGGGGACTTCTTCGTTACACTAGACTGCCTTATGGAGTCAAATCAGCACCAGCTACTTTTCAAGCCACAGCTGATAGCATACTTCACGGGTTAAGGAATGTTAAATGTTATATTGATGACATAATAATAGGAGGAAAAAATAAAGTAGATTGTAGGGAAAAACTCTTTATGGTCTTAGAGAGATTCCAGACATTTAATGTCAAGGTTAAACTTGAAAAATGCAAATTCTTTCAGTCGTCGGTGGAGTATCTTGGCCATAAAATAACATCTGAAGGTATTAGCCCTAAGCAGGAAAAGATTGAGGCTATTTTAAATGCTCCAGCCCCGAAGGACTTAACGTCTCTAAGAGCCTACATTGGTCTTTTAAATTTCTATAATAAGTTTATTCCAAACTTATCGGCACGTTTGTCGCCTCTTTATAATCTTCTGCGAAAGGAAACGGGTTTTGTATGGGATGAAAAATGTGAAAATATATTTCAGGAAAGTAAACAATGGCTTCTGGGAAGCAGTGTACTAACGCACTACAATCCCGAAAAGGAATTGGGTTTAGTTTGTGATGCGAGCTCGTATGGAGTGGGAGCAGTTTTGTTCCATATAGAGGAAAACGGTGAAGAGCGACCGATTATGTTTATATCCAGCTCGCTGACGATGGCTGAAAAAAAAATACGCGCAGATTGAGCGAGAAGCTCTTGCGGTTGTATTTGCAGTAAAACGTTTCCATAAATATTTATACGGAAGGAAATTTCAAATTTTTAGCGATCATAAACCTCTTGAGATAATTTTCGGTACCAAAAGTACAAACGCTATTACAGCAGCAAGGTTACAACGTTGGGCGTTGACTTTATCTCAATACGACTACAAAATATCATACAGGAAGGGTTCAAATATGGGTAACGCCGATGCTCTTTCTAGGTTACCGTTACAAGAGCAGACTGAAATTTCTAGTAACCTCATAAACTTCTTCAACATTACAGGTGAACTACCTATTAAAAGAGAAGATGTTGCTCGAGAAACATTGAAGGACAAATACTTATCCAAAGTTATTGAATTTATTACACTAGGTTGGCCTAATTCGTTCAATGACAACATTTTGCAAAAAATGTACAATAAAAGGGTATCGCTGTGTTTTACTGATGGTTGTTTATTGATAGGTAATAGAATCGTTATCCCTTGTTGTTTTAAGGAATATGTGCTTAGTTGTCTACATGAAGGTCATATAGGGATTGTACGAATGAAGAGCATAGCAAGGGGAAGCGTATGGTGGTTGAACATCGACCGAGACATCGAGAACTTTGCACGCAGTTGTGTGATTTGTCAGCAGCTAGAAAAGAAAAATGGTTCTATGGGTCTTTCGAACTGGCCAAAAACCTCGTTCCCTTTTGAAAGGCTGCACATTGATTTCTTTTATTTTAACAGAAAACATTTTTAATTATGTTTGATGCCTTTTCAAAATGGATGGAGGTAATATTAATGAATAAAACTAATGCTTCTGATGTTGTTTTTGCGTTTAGAAGATGTTTTTCAACGTTCGGACTTCCAAAGGAAATCGTGTCCGACAACGGCCCACCTTTCGGGTCAAAGGAGGTTGAACAATTTTGTTTAGCCAATGATATCAGATTGACAAAGACACCGCCATACCATCCAGAGTCTAATGGCAGTGCGGAACGTGCTGTTCAGACTGTAAAGTCATCATTGAAAAAGTTTTTATTAGATTCCAAAATAAAATCCTTACCAATCCAAACTATGTTGGATAATTTTTTATTCCGATATAGGAATTCACCAACAACTTCTGATAACTTGGCACCGGCTTCAAAAGTTTTTAGTTATGCACCAAGAACAAAATTGGACTTTTTAAAGAGTAAACCCAACACGGTTACTATAAATCCAGGTAGTAGAATCACTAAAACCAGTACTGAAGTAATTGTTCCTAACAAAAATAATCTATATTTTCAAAAAAATGATTCTGTTTGGTATCGAGTAACAAATGATAACATGGTAAGGTGGAAGGCCGCCAAAATTTTCAAAAAAGTATCCAAACCAGTTTATATCGTTAAAATCGAAAATGGTTTTCGTAAAGTTCATGGACGGCAATTGAGAAAACGCGTAAAAAAGGTTGTACAGTTTGATAACAAGAAAATATTAAATGAAAAAAGTATATCTCCTGTAAGTTATGACTTAGAGAAAGGGAATAAGCGGAAAAGAGAAAGTAGTAATTTAAGCGATGAGTTTCTTTCCATTCTACCTCAAAGAGTAAAGTCTAGAAGAGTCACTAGAAAACCATTAAGATATCAAGATACTTGGGAAAATAATAAGTATAATTTTGAACAATTTTCTAAGTTTAATTGAATTATTTTTAATTATTTTGAACTATTGTGACATTATCTTATCGTACGCACAATATGTACATATATATATATCTATCTATACATATAAAATAGGATGTATGTATGTATATATGTATGTATGTCCGGGGTAAACTCCTAAACCACCCAACAGATTTTTATGAAATTTTCAGGGTAGATATAGTTTAGTCGAGGGATGGTTCCTGTCAAGGTTTGATCCCCATATTCCCACAGGAACGTGGTTGGGAATGGAAAATTAGAAACTACTCCACAGATTTCAAATTTTTTGTCAGCACTAGGGGTGCTACATTATCTCCCTTCATCAGTAACTTAGACTATATTTCATCCCTATAATCCCACAGGAACAGAAACGGGAACGAGAACGGGAACCATAAAGTTACTTGGCCGAATTCAAAAATTTTTTCAACTCTAGGATGTTGTATTATCCCTCAGTGAGATAGACTTACATTTCATTCACATATTTCCATGGGAACGGAAGATTCCAACAGGAACGGGGTTGGGAACGGAAACTTACAAAATTCTGGACAGATTTCAAAAATTCTTTCAGCACTGGGATGCCACATAATCCTTCAGTATCTTGGCGTGTATTTCATCCCTATTATCCCACGGCGGGAACAGAAACGGGAACGAGAACGGGAACGGGAACCTTAAAGTTACTTGATCAATTTCAAAAATTCTTTCATTTCTACGATATTATATTATCCCTCAGGGACATAGACCTATATTTCATTCACATATTTCCACGGGAATGGAAGATTCCTTCGGGAACGGGGTTTGGAAATGGAAACTTAGAAACCTGTGGACCGATTTCAAAAATTCTTACAACTCTGGGATGCTACATCATCTTTCAGTGACAAAGACTTATATTTCATTCACATATTTCCATGGGAACGGAAGTTTCCTGCAGGAACGGGGTTGGGAACGGAAACTTGGAAACTACTGGATAGATTTCAAAAATTCTTCAACATTAGGGGTGCTTCATAATCCCCCTACACCTTTTGTCAGTAACTTAGGCTATATTTTTCATCCCTATAATCCAACAGGACCAGAAACAGGAACCGAGAACGGGAACATTAAAGTTACTTGACCGATCTCGAAAATTCTTTCAATTCTAGGATGTGACATTCTGAATTATAACAAATTACTTGTAAACATTTTGTTCACATAATTCTCACAAAGGTTTAACATGAACTATTAAGTTATGTCTATGTGACAAAAAAAAAAATTATAAAATGTTATTTATATCTTGGGTGAAGGGAGTGTTATATATGTAGATATACTGTAGTATGCAGTTAACATACATACACAGATTATATAGATTTAAGTAGGTATCATGTAATTGTTAAGTTAGTCTATAAGAGGAAGTAGAAGAATAAACATCTCCAATAGAAAATGGGTCCGTGTTCTCCATTTACAAATAATATATATATAAACATTTTAGTTTGCTGTCGAAAAATAGCGTGAATAAAGGCAGGGATCTCTTTATTATTATTGTTTCCCCAGCAGAGTTCTTAGTAGTCTCATTCTTAATAAGATTCTCCGTTTGATGTCCGCACTGATGTTGTTGTCCGTGTCTACAGCGGATCCTAGGTAGATGTCCTGTACTACCTCGATGTTATATCTGTCTATTGCGACGTTTTGTCCAATTCGTCGGTGTTCTGTGTCCTTGTTTGATGACAGCATATACTTCGTTTTGCCCTCATTAACCATCAAACCCATTTTTGCCGCTTCTGTTTCAATACTCCCAAAAGCGCCTATGACATCACGCTTATTTCTTCCCATTACGTCAATATTGTCTACATAGGCGAGTAATTGTACAGACTTTTGAAAGATTGTTCCTCTGGTATTGACGTTTAAGTTTCTTATAATCCTTTCAAGTATGATGTTGAAGAAATCGCATGACAGTTTGTTGCCTTGTCTTAAACCTTTTTCGACATCAAAGGTCTCGGTGAGTTCTTTACCGACCTTGACGGAGCAGCGTGAATTCTTCAAAGTCATCCTGCATAGTCGTACGAGTTTTGCATCAGGGATGCCGAAACTAGACATGGCTCTGAACAGCTCGTCTCTGTAGATACTGTCATACGCGGCCTTGAAATCGATAAAGAGATAGTGAATATCGATATTATGTTCTCGGGTTTTTTCCAAGATCTGCCGTAATGTGAAAATTTGGTCTATTGTGGACTTCTCCGGTCTAAAACCACATTGATAAGGACCTATGAAGTTGTTGACGTGGGGTTTCAGACGTTCACATATTACAGCAGACAAGATCTTATAAGCGATATAATTGGAGCAATTGTGAGGGTCTCCTTTCTTTAGGATCGGGCATACGATACTGAGGTTTCATTCATCGGGCATGCTTTCTTCCGATCATATCATGCAGATCAGCTGGTGGATGCTCCTTTCCAACTGATCTCTAGCTGCCTTGAAGAGTTCGGCATCAAGGCTATCTGCACCTGCAGTCTTATTTGATTTTAAATTGCATATAGCAAGCTTAACTTCTTCTAGGTCGGGAGGACGGCATTCTTGATCTTCGTCCAAGCTGAATGGGGCAATCTGCCTGACAGCGGAATTTGTGTCCTCATCGCCGCGCCGTTAAGCAGTAAATCAATCAGAAGCAGAAATAATCTTTCCAGATCCTCAGTAGTGACGGTGACTCTATAACTATGTTTCCCTGCTGGTCTTTACAGGCTTGAGTTCTGGGCTTGCCAACCTGGCAGGATCTTTTTACCTTTTGTTTAGATGGTTTTCAAACTTTCAAACTGTATTCAAATTGGACTCCTATAGGCTAAGGGTTGCCTGATTTTAAATTTTTTTTCTTTATAAAGTGCATGGTAAACATAGAGTTTCTTTATTTTTCACAGATGAACCAAACAATAAATAAAAAAAAAATAGTGCGTGCAGTCCCCCCGCGCGGAAGAAGTGAAACTTCCTAATATGAAAATGAAAATAGGAAGGGGTAGAAATTTATTTTGAGTGAACTCGTATTGTTTCTTTAAAAGAAAAAGAAAGAGATGCGTTACATGAAAGAGATGGATCGGAGTAAATTTTCACGGGATAGCTACAACACCATTTCATAGAACAATTTTTTATTTTTTGGTGGAGATAAGAGGACGAAAACTAGGATTTTAAAGTACATACATAGTACTTATGTATGGAATAGAATACCAGGAACCTTTCTGAAACCGTTGATTGGCCAGTGTCAGTGGTAGCTGACTGACTGACCAATGAAGACCGCAGTCTTAACACCTAAGCCCAAGACGGAGAACATTTACATACATGTTTAGACATGATCAAACATGTTAAGACATGATCAAATATGTTTAGACATGATCAAACATGTTTAGACATGATCAAACATTTTTAGAAATGATCAAACATGTTGAGACATGATCAAACATGTTCAGACATGAACAAACATGTTTACACATGATCAAACATGTTTAGACATGATCAAACATGTTGAGACATGATCGAACATGTTTAGACATGATCAAACATGTTTAGACATGATCAAACATGTTTAGACATGATCGAACATTTTTGAGCCGGGCGTAAATGGAAATTGCTTATATATACATGATTATGCCTCCACTAACTATCCGAGTACCAAACTACCCAAAGTAACTAAACATACCAAATGCCAATCCGATACCTAACTACCCAAAGTAACTAAACATACGAAATGCCGATACCAATACCGAGTAACGAAAATAACGAAAGTAACGTAAGTAATGAAAGTAACGAAAGTAACGAAAGTAGCGAAAGTAACGAAAGTAACGAAAGTAACGAAAGTAACGAAAGTAACGACAGTAACGAAAGTAACGAAAGTAACGAAAGTAACGAAAGTAACGACAGTAACGACAGTAACGAAAGTAACGAAAGTAACGAAGGTAACGAAAGTAACGAAAATAACGACAGTAACGAAAGTAACGACAGTAACGGCATCGTAAAAGTAACGAAATTTTTTTGTGAGTAACGTTTCGTTATTCGGTACAAAAGAGAATACTTGTTACTGAGTAACGAATACATACCATTTGCTACAGCAATAATTTTTAACACGGAAGTGTAACGCTGCATGTTTGCAAGTCGCATAAGAAGTTTCACTTCAAATATTTCCACCGAAAAACACATTTTACTACAGTGAAATCGTTGGGATGAATGGCGCGGAATTGATGACAGCGTTTAACACGGGAGTGTAACACGGGAGTGTAACACGGGAGTGTAACACGGGAGTGTAACGCTTTCATGTAACGCTTTCATTTTTGCAAGTCGCATAAGAGACAGCGTTTAACACGGGAGTGTAACACGGGAATGTAACACGGGAGTGTAACACAAGAGTGTAACACGGAAGTGTAACGCTTTCATGTTTGCAAGTCGCATAAGAGACAGCGTTTAACACGGGAGTGTAACACGGGAATGTAACACGGGAATGTAACACAAGAGTGTAACACGGAAGTGTCACGCTTTCATGTAACGCTTTCATGTTTGCAAGTCGCATAAGAGACAGCGTTTAACACGGGAGTGTAACACGGGAATGTAACACGGGAGTGTAACACAAGAGTGTAACACGGAAGTGTAACGCTTTCATGTAACGCTTTCATGTAACGCTTTCATGTTTGCAAGTCGCATAAGAGACAGCGTTTAACACGGGAGTGTAACACGGGAATGTAACACGGGAATGTAACACAAGAGTGTAACACGGAAGTGTCACGCTTTCATGTAACGCTTTCATGTTTGCAAGTCGCATAAGAGACAGCGTTTAACACGGGAGTGTAACACGGGAATGTAACACGGGAGTGTAACACAAGAGTGTAACACGGAAGTGTAACGCTTTCATGTAACGCTTTCATGTAACGCTTTCATGTTTGCAAGTCGCATAAGAGACAGCGTTTAACACGGGAGTGTAACACGGGAATGTAACACGGGAGTGTAACACAAGAGTGTAACACGGAAATGTAACGCTTTCATATAACGCTTTCATGTTTGCAAGTCGCATAAGAAGTTTCACTTCAAAAAAACTCATAAATTAGCACTCAAAAACCCATACATTTTATGGTACTTGAAAAAATACAAAATGGGTAAAATTTAAAAACAAAAAGGAAAAAAATTTTTAGCTTTGAATAAAACAATAATATGGGCACTTTAAGTAGTTGTTTTATATGAATGTCATACAAATACAATTACAACAAGTGCTCAAAGTCCATACGCAGTAATTTTTTTTTTATATGAGTCTTGCAATGGAAATTCAAGAAGAGCACAATGAAGATACCAGGAGCTTTATCCTTACTGAAAACCAGGCAACCCTAAGCTTATAGGAGTCCAATTTCAATACAGTTTTAAAGATTATTATTTCTCCAAAAAATTAAATCTAAAATAAGGCCCCTACAGACCTACAGACAGTATTGACAGAGAAATCGAATTTAACACAGGTAATGGTACACAAAAGTTAGTCTTTTTTTAAATTGTCAAAAAGTGATGTCAAACGAGTTTTACTGTAGAACAATTTTATTCTTAGAATATGACCAAGAATGACACCCCAAACGATAGTACACGAAGTACGGAACACCCTGTATATATGACAATCACACTTGTATGACGATATTATGCCATTTTTTTTTTGTCAATTTAGTGTAATACCGCCTTAAGAAAAGATAAGAAATTTTTTAGTCTACTCGGTCTCCCCTACGTATAGCATATGCGTTGAACTTTCTACTTTTAATGTGACGTCAGAATCGCAAATATGAGCCGCTTTTCATATGCTTAATTTAAGTACATGTAAGCCAAAGTCGTCACAAGCAATTAATTGAAATTTTCGATTGCAGTCACCCGAACTGCAATCATTTTGCATACTAATAAGCAAAGCCCTCTTCCTCAAATTTAATAAATGATACAAATACAAACGGGTATACCTACGAGCTGTTGTTTTTGGTAAATACATAAATCTGCGCATAATTTAGTATTCATATGGCAAATCAAATTTCGTTCTATAAAAGAGAATTCATTACTAAAGCAATTAGCGAAATACCATTTTATGATAGTCAAAGCCAAAAGCATTATTAAGTTTGCAATGAACCTCAAAAGTGGTTGTGTACATATTTTTTTTTTTTTGGCTATGAAACGTTTGATGCAGTTTCGATTTAATTAAAATTGTATCAACTGCATAGCCACCTACATAGATAGTATAGATATAGGCGCTCAATTGGTACGCAGAGCGAACTCATCGAATAATCATATTCCCAAGGATCCACTTCAAATGAACGTGATGTTATTTTTGTCCTTTTAGTGCAAATATTTGCTTTTGACCACGGTACACCACAACCAAATGAAGTCAAAATAAATGCGATTTTGATTTTGCTTTCGATTTCGGTGTTGATTGTTCAATGTCCGCTACTCTGGTAAAAACAATATACAAAGGTTCGTGACGAATATTTGTAGCCACATCTAAGGACGCGCTCTTATGGAGGTTTTTTTTTTGTTCAAGTTTTCGATGCCTTTGAATTTCTATGAATTTTAAATTAATCTCATTTCATTACTAAGGCACACATACAAAGGTACCTACGCAAAACAGTGGCTCTAAATTGGTCTGTCTTGCGTCAGCCAGCAACAATGCGTCGCCCTTTGCTCGCCCTTTCTTCGCTGCCGGGAGGATAAAAGAATGTCTTATTGGAGACAATTTGCTGTTGTATTCCCGTCAGGTTTTCGTCAATAGGCTCATTCGCACTTTCCCTCCCTGGGTCAAATAATTGAATTCAAATAACTCAACGACAAGAATATGAAATGGGATATTGAGAAGGGATAGTGAATGTCTGGGCTCTGGGTCTAGGCTTGCTTGTTTACTTTGGAGTGTGTGCATATATTGGAGGAACGTGATTTACGAAAAAAACAAAATTGATTGAGTGATTCAAGAAGTGGGTTGATTGTATCTAATATTTAATGGAAATGTAATGGAGCATTATGAAAAACAGCACCAGATGTGGGCAATATTTGTTATGATAGAAGCTAAGCTTAATTTATCGATGGGTGAGAATAAGAATTTAAATATTCTACCACATAAACATAGCATACGGTATTTTTTTCCGATTAAAATATCTAAACTAAGATGAGATTTATAATTTCAACAGTTTTTTTAACGATTTTAAATAGGGAAAACAACATAAAATAAGCTAAAAGTAATTTACAAATTGCAATTCGTTTTAAAAAACAGATTTTGTTGATTGGAAGATAAAAAAGACGTGAGGTGTGGTGGGATACCTGTTAGGAATAAAGTTTCTTAACATAAAACTCCAACAGGGAAAATAGCTTTTCAATTGGGTTTTGGATTCCAACTTTTTTACGCGCGATGAAAGTAAAATATCAAATATCTCAAATATGAACAAACAGAATAACAGAACAGTAGGTAGTTATAACAAAATGCTGCAGGCGGCCAACAAAAAGTGTTTGTTTCTTTTCATACATACACCATACTTTCAAACAAAACTGATGGAATTTTCACCACCGAATACTTTTGTTTGAATAATATATCCTACTTCTAATAGAAACGAGTGATTCTACATCCATCAATTTAAACACTTTAACGGTTTTATTATTTTTTATGAGTAGACTGACAAAGTTAACACATTCGAACTCCTTTTAAATTTTCAATTAAACAATTTTAGAACAAAGGATGACGTGGTCATAAACTCCCACCACTTTATCGATGGGCTTGTTGAAATCTGGATATTTTTGAAGCTCAAACCTTTTGGCTAACCCTCAAGAATGCGCTGGTTGAGCACTTCAGGAGCCTAGAAACCGGTTTGGAAAGAAAGAATTTTGTGATATATATAAACGCAGTTCAACAACCCAACGGCAGGCTCAGAGTCCCTAAAACTTATATGGAGATTATGGATGTGACGAACTCTTATTAACTTTCGATATCAATGCATTCGCAGAGATGGTCCATATTTGCCGCAAGGTGGAGAAGTTCATAAATGATCATCAATAATCAATAGTCAAACAGCGACCCAGAAACCTCGTTTGAGAACTTTATTACCCTCCACGTCGAAGGGGCGTTTCGGAACTGGTCGCTGAAGAAAAAGATGAAAAAAATCATAATCGAAACAAATATGAAAAGCTGAGGGTCGAGTCGTCAGCAAAACAGTTAAGCGGATTAGAAGTTTTAGACAAGAGATCATTTATGAAAATGAGGAAGAGAGTCGGAGACAAAACGGAGCCCTGGGGCACACCAGGATTTATGAAGTGGGTATCAGACTTGAAGCCATCCAATACAACTTGTATTTGAACGGTCGGAAAGGTAGTTTCTAATCCAACAACGAAGAAACTCATCGATACCAAAAGCACGCATTTTCGATAAAAGAACCTGACGCCAATTTCTATCAAATGCTTTAGAAATATCAAGCGCAATAATCTTACTTTCTCCAAAACAATGTAAAGATTGGTTTCACTTTTCGGTGAGATAAGCCATCAAATCACCACTGGACCGCTTGCTACGAAAACCGTACTGACGGTCACTAAGAAGCTTTCGTTCTGCAAGTTATTTCATAAGTTGACGGTTTATCAACGTTTCCGTGACCTTGGAAAGAAGGGACGTTAGTGCAATTGGACGATAATTGGACGGAGAGGAAGATTTGACTGTTTTAGGGACCGGCTGGAAAAATGCAGTTCTCCATCTGCTCCGGAAAAACCCAGCAGAATAGGATAGATAGGAAAACTTACGCAAAACTTTCGCCAGCGTAGAAGAACCTCTTCAGAATAATGGCAGGGATACCATATGTACCAGCGGATTTCTGTTTATTGAGATCTTTTAGGACTCTCGCAACCGAGCGAGTTCGAAAAAAAATCTGCTTTATAACAGAATGTACAGACTCAAGCTCATCACTTTATAGATGGGCCAGTTGAAACCTGGTTTTGAGTATTTTTGAAGCTGAAACCTTTTAGCTAACCCTTCAGGGTTTGCGCTGGTTGAACACTTCAGGAATCTAGAAATCGGTTTGGAGTTTTCGAGACGACTCTTCAAACATCGTCGGTCAGGGCTTGAAAGAGTCTTGTGATATAAACGCAGTTCAACAGTCTAACATCAGGCTCAGAGTCCCTAAGACGGATAGGGAGATTATGGATGTGACGAAAGAAGAGAAAGAAGAAAAGGACCATCGCTATCCCGATATCAAAGCGTTCCACCTCTAAAGGGATAAGAAAGCTCGCAGTAACACATGTTGGTCGGAGTAATCCCGTCGTTGAGTATCCTGGTCCTCAGAGGGCTATGGGAAAGCATCACAGTTCAACTTGGAAATTCGCTTAGACCCTTGTCCAGCCGAAGTAGATCCTATCGCCAACATACTCACCGAACAGCAATTTATGCTCATAAAAGAAGCCATCCACATGTTGGTAAAAAAAAATGATTTGTTGATGAATACCAAACCAATTGTCCGAAACGGCAAACTGGAAGGATCATATCTTACAATTTTTGTTTTAGAATATCTTCGTTTTCAATAATTCTAAATACCTCATTCCATGGTGTTAATGCTGTATTTTCAATTCGTAAGCGTTGAATAAAAGCTTCTTGAAAATTGATATTTTTCTGAAAGGTTTCTTTTTCCTTTACGAAAAAAGCAGGATTATAATCATTTCCTGTAAAAATATCGCATATAGCGAGTGAACAAGATAATTGATCCCCAAGGTTTTCATAAATTTCATTTATGTTTAATTTCAGATTTTTTTTATTCGTACTTAAATTAATTATTATTGGAATTTAATCTTTTAAATACTTACAGTCGTATTTATAATCCCATTTCATATGTCTAACTTTGGTCAGCTCTTCGAACAGTGTCCAAGTCCAAATCGTATTTATAAACACTTTCATCGCTGTCTAAGAAATGTCTAACTTTAGACACCGAAATTGGTTGTCTAAACTATGGCTAAAGTGACCATGGATACAGCAAAAACAATTTTGTTGAACATGTTATAAAACACTGTTGAGAGTGTTAAGATCAAAAAAATTAAGTAGTTTGAGGTGAAAAAATAATAATTTCAACAATTCCATTTAGAAATTGCACAAATTTAATCATTTTATGAGATTTGGAAAAGCTGTAACACAAAGTCAAATCAGCTTTTTTTCGGTCTAGTTCAAGTCCTACGCCACTCTCTTTCAGAGTCTTATAGTTGTTGTACTCGTATACCAAAACACAGACAACAGTACTGCACGGATACATCATGAACGCAACCATTTAGTTTTTCATTCGAAGTTTGCAGTTTTAGGGGTTGTTAAGACAACTGTTGGAATGCATTTATTAATACAAAATTGGCTAAGGCTTGTCCAACTCCTTAGACACCGTCTAGCTGGACAACTGTCTAAGGATGTTCTAAGGAAATTTTATAAATACGACTGTTAAAGTTTGCCTTCATTATTATTGTTATAAGCAATCTGCACAAATAACGTTTTTTCATAAACCTAAAGTAGCCCTGAATGTCAAACCCAGAGTGGTTGAGGTGAGTTGAGGGTTGTCAAATGGCATGTATTTTTATTCAAATGACAAAGATGTGTGGCGATTTTGTGGTTATGTGTTTTTTGAGGACTGGAAAACCCAGGTTTTTTCGACAACTCATAGAAATAGTTTTTTTTTTCAGCGTCTACCACGACGCACAACAACCAAAAACTAAATCTTCGGCTTCGGGCAAAACGTTGGCCGATTTTGGCCGAAGCCGAAGTTTTAGCTGATTGTAGTATTTTTAGCCGGATCTGGCCGAAGCTGAAGCTTCGCTCGGAAACTAACAGAAACCCAAGCGAAACTTTATGTTTGGTTTTGTTTGGTTTAATTTAAGTTCATTAATTTTTTAACTTATTGTTAAGTGGAATCTACCAAAAAGTCAAATTTTTTGTTGTCACGCTTGAGAAATAAACTGATTTTCTGTTTCATGAATTTCAAATACACAATATTCAATTGGAGCACCACGACAGCGTAGCGAGCTATTTTTAATATCAAATATCTGTAATCTGTATACTACTATTTTGGGCGTAGGACCGGGATAACGTAAAACGCAATTTGTAGGACAATCTGGCTGTTGAATTATATAAATATTCAATAAGTAAAAACCAAAAGATCAGCTGGTTAGTAATCACTTTTGATGACATCGTAATCGGTACATGATTGAGGAAGGGGATTCTTTGGATCAAACCATACAATTTGTAGGACAAATATTTTTTTCACATAGTTCATATAATTATCTTAAAGTTAAACAAAGAAAGAAAAGTTACTATTAAATTTATATATTTTACCCCTGCTGTCTGTTAGCTACCACAGTAGAAAGTTTGCGTAAGAACATTGTTGGGTTTCTCATCGAAACGATGCTATCTATACTCGAAGATTCAGCTTGATAATCACACAAAAAAATTTAACCAGCGATCACGGACTAAAACCAATTGTCCAAAACAAATTCATCACATATGAGATATGACAAACAATACAGTTAAAATAAATACGTACCCAGAACCAAGTAAGCAATAAGTCTACTGTACCCTTTGAATATGGAAACATTTTCAATCCTTTTGGTTAATAAATTTAAGAGGAGGAATTAACCAACACACCTTTAAGTAGATATCAGAAGTGACTTATAGTAGGGGAGCCCGAGATGCTAAATTTGCAGTTACTAAAGCGTCATGGGGACTTATTCGATTGTGAAGTTTACGTTCTAAAACGAAAACAAGTGTATGGCAGTTTTTCATTTTAGTGGGGCGATGGGCGTGTATGAGCTTTTAAAAATGTACATAAAAAAATCAGTGAAATTGAAATACTCGAGCGCGTCAGATTTTCATAGAGTATACGCGCTTTGTCTTTCTTATAACGGATATATATATTAATCTGACGATTTACTGGGGGTAAATGGGCGTAAACAGAGGTTAAAAAAACAAAAAAAATAAAAAGTTATTCGAGCGTGTCAGATTTTCAAAGTGAATGTTAAGTGTACTCTAAAAAGTGTATTTCAATAATCTGACAATTTGAGTGGGGCGATCAGTCATGGCTCATGGCTGTAAATGTAAAAAAAAAACACGTGACCTTGAAATACTCGAGCGCGTCAGATTTTTATACAGAGTGATTAACTTGATGTCTTCGTCCTCCAGGATGATAATCTGACAATTATATGGGGGCGTACTCTTAGTCTGACAATTTTAAAGTAACAATTCTTTTTGCAATAAAACAAACATGTAGACATACAGTACGGACTCGATTAACGCAACTAATAGAAATTCGGACGGTTGCAGTAACCGAGGTTGTTGCACTTACTGGGTCATATTTTCTTTGACACAAATTATATTTCATATTTCATTAGAAAATGGAATGTGCTTTGTTCTTTTCCTTTGAAATCATTCATATAAAGCCTTTTCCATCTGCGGATACTCGGAAGACTTCATCGTAACTCGTTTCCCTGGTCCGGACTCTGCTCGAGTACCAAATTCTCTGAGAGCAATTTTCTTCTTTTTTTTTAATGCGGCATATTGTTGATTTGTGAACATTATATATTTTACAAATTGTCTTAACTGAAGAACCCTTTTTTTAGTTCTGATATTCTATTTTTAATTGACAATTTTGTAATTTTTTTTTTGTAACACAGGAGTTACCTTTGAATTTTTAATAAAAATTAACGAGACCGCAACCCACTCAAATAAACACAGATGTATTTTAAGTGTTGGTTCATGTTCTTGCATGAAATATTGTTCAGATTATCTAGCTGTAAAGTAACAGCAGGAATATAGAATCAAAAAAAGAACGTGGATATAAAAAACGGATAAATAAACACATGAAGTTGCACTTATCGAGGTAGCCTTTTTGAAAAGTTGCACTTATAAAGTCAATGCGTGTTAATATTTTTGTGTTGCGAAAATCGAGGAGTTGCACGAATCGAGGGTTGCGCAAACCGAATCCGTACTGTATGTATATACAAATTTTGATTTGAAATTTTGTTGAAAATACTAAAAAAAACCTGCCTGAAAGTTTGAGCTCTTAATATTAATTTTAAGTCTTCGATCAAAAGGTGTGAAGATTTCCCATCGAAAATCAGCGGCATTTCATGGAATCACTTTAACCAAAGATGGTTTTTTATCTAAATTGAACGCTCTACAAAAGTGTTGCACAGTTGTTACTCATACCGGCCAGGTGGTACGGGCCACTAAACCAGATTTTTCCATAAAATTCACATTTTTTCGCAGTTGTCTCGTAAATAACAAAAGCTACGGAAAAATTATAAATTACAAACTTGTAGAAAATTTAGTTTCCTACAAAAAAAGTCCATAGACCAAATTGCTAATATTAATATTAAGCGAGGTATAAACCATCATATATAATACCTTTTATTGACGATTTTACCTAATCGCCCCAACCAAAATGTCAGATTATATGTTTTCCGTAATCCTGATAAAATTATCTTCAAAATAAAAAAAAATTGATAGCGCTCGAGTATTTCGAAACATCATTTTTTTTTACATCTTTGTTACTCGCCTACTTACGAAGGCCCGGCTCAAATTGTCCGATTATTGACCATCATCTTAATCTGACGCGCGAGTATTTCCGATGATCGACTTTTTTTTTACTTATCTGACGGGCTGCCCTCAGCGAAGGCCTCAACATTAAGGTTTAATATATGGTAGGAGCAAGGCCGTCTTTACCCTTTTAGGGACGCTGGGCACTTTTTGAAAATGGGGCCCTGCATGATTCCTTAAAAAGGTTATGTTGTGCAGTAAAAGTATACCCACAGAAAAAAATCACATAACTTTGGATTAATATTTATTCTTTTGTTTTTTAAATAAATAATATTTTTTTCAATTCATTAAAAAGGTAAGAAATTATTGCAGCATGTTTATGTTTTAACATAAACATTAACATAAACATACACAATGTAAAAATAAAAACAAATTAATACCTATTTCATAAGGGGTGAAGCTAGCTTAGAGCGTGAAAAAATGGGCGTAGTCTATGAATTTTTGTGACTCAACAAAAAGATCAATCGAAAATCTGTGCTAAAGGTTTTACAATTTAAGTAGGTTTTAATATACAAATATAAATTTTTTCGTCTCAATTAAGTTCAAAATGGCGGCTATCCAGCATTTCTTCGGTGCTTGATTTTAGGCGGGTTGATGGCTAAAGATGTAACCTTCTTAATTTCGGTACTAGAACAAACTCCTGAAAATTTTAGAATTTTATATAACTATACTACAAGAGAGGTTTTAGGATTTTTTCTATATTTTGTTTTTTTGTGAAATGGTGCACGTTTGACCAAAACATTAAAATTTACTACTATAAAAAAAACAACAAAATTGCTGATTAAAAAAAACTATGCAATATAAAAAAAATCCTATTTTCGTCTCCGGAGAAAAGATATCTCGAATGTAATGCCAAAATTCCGTATAAATCGGTGAAGATTTGCTCGAGTTATGTCTTCGGCCAGTTAAAAAAAAACGCTTTTAAAGTTTTAAGTACTATAAAATCATATGGGCATTTAGACATTTTTACCGGCATCCATCCTTTGTTATGTTATTTTTAAGACACTAAAGTACCTTTTGAGACAAAAAAAAATTTCGGTTTATTCAAAGATCTAGACCAGCTATTCCTTTAAGGAACAAAATATTGATATTCAAAACGATGAAAAGAGGAATGTTTATTGAAGGGGTCTTTTTCTTGATTTAAGATTTGCAAAATAATTGGTTATATCTACATAATCTATACCTCTGAGGATGTCGCTTTCGATTGACATCAGCGAAAAAATTCTCTATATTTATTAAACCATTGTAGTTCTGAGTTCGATTTTAATTCTTTTTAACTTAGAGGAGGAACGTTCACCACTGCAGTTGGTCGCTAGAATATTACCAATTTTTTCGTTTTCGTGTCGAATAGTTTTCTAGTATTGTTTTAAATTCAGGCATTCAGCATGTAGCTCATCTCAGTTTACATCTTCAGTGTAAAATTTTGCAAAAGATTTGCAGTTCTCTTTTAAGTCTTCTGAATTCAAGTTTTTTAATCGAAAAAAAAGGCAAAACTTTGGCCAATATTCGTATATGAACCTAGTCGCTGTTTCAAATCAACGCTTAGTGTGTCAACAATGGGAAGAAAGGTTTCAATTTCGAACATTTTTTTCCCAGTCAAAATTACTGAGGATTCAGAGCCGTCTAAAATTTCTACACCTAGTCCTTTCAAATACGTTTTTTTTTCTGAATGGATGATGAATATCATGAGTTATCGAAACTGTCCCTGAGCCCAATCATAAATTCATCGATTGCACTCAGCAAATTTAACATTTTTTGCAAAGACTAAGAGCTTCCTGTCTGGCCTTTCGTGCCTGTTCTAAACCGTTAGCGATAGGCATCAAAGCTTGAATTTCTTGATTATCATTATATAAGGCGCTTAGTGTATCAGCTCGCGCTTACCATCTTGTTTGAGAAAGACTTTTTACAACTTTTTTGTACCTAAATGAGCACTCCATCTTTGAAATCCTAAAAAATTAGGTGCCGTTCATCATATCTAATAATGGGTAGGGACACTCTCTAAACAAATGCAATGGCTACATTTAGACAACAAAAAATAAAAACCCCGCAATAAGTGAAAACAGGCGTTTATTATTAATAGTAATTCTTTCGGACCATCACATCGCAAATGTTAGAAAGATACACAAGAAGTTTTCCCATCTTCACAACACCATTCAACTTCGATCGTAAGACACACGTATGGATGTTTTTTCTGATTGGATTTGGAAAAGTTGTCCTGAAAATTACTTGAGTGGCCTATTTTTTTTTTGTTTGAATTTGAATATAATTTTGTTCAAAAAAAAAATTTATCGAAATATTTTTTTTTTTTTTTTAGAAAATAGACCAATAGAGTTTGAGTGTTGGTTCAGCAATTTGGGGGCCCCTGGTGATCCGGGACCCTGGGCCTGGGCCCAGTGGGCCCAGTGGTAAAGAGGGGTCTGGCGTAGGAGTACATTACATGGTGCAAGGTTTCTCCCCATATGATTTTCTGACGCGCTCGAGTAACGCGCAAAATCCCCTCTTGGGCTCCCCTACTATTAGGCAATATGTACTTAAAGGTTTCGAGACTAGGCGTGTTTTTTTCACAAGGATGTTATGTACAAAAAAAACGCTTCGTTTTTTTTTGCCAAATTTGCACACATCGCAAAAAATGTTTGTTAAAAACTGAAAGGAATTGTATAGAGTGAAAAATAAAAAAAATTTCGTACTGAAACAATTTTTTTCTCCGTTTTTTGTTAGTTTAGAAATGTCAAAAAATTTGTCCGTTCACAAAGGTAACAAGGAATTTATCTTGACTCTGTTTACATGCTGGGGTTAAATTCATATGAGATTGTGATTTATATGTGAGTTGGAAAAATATTTTGTTACTTGTTTCAAACGAATTAAACTATTAATAATAAAAGGATTAAACCATTTGTATGGCATGATTAATAATTACCTTTGAAAAAAATGTCAACATTCACAATTCATATGCAAAAAGTGCTTTCAGTCACTAAACAGACCTACATATTTTAATTGCTATTACGTTGTATTATGCATCTTTATATAAATTTACAAATCTAACTCTTAAAATCAATATAAAATTCTAAAAATCAAAAATTTTCAGCAACTAAATTGCGGAGTGTTAGAGTGGGAATACGATTTTATTCAGTTACACATTTGTGAACAGACCCTTTGCCACCCATTTTGTTTTGTTCGAGATACATGAAAGTCTCTAGACGCACCAACATTAAAAAAATAAAAAGTCGATAAACTCATTCGATACTCGACTAAACGTCAAAAATCTATCCCCGACCAAATCTTAACCATCCTTTTATCCATAACATCGGTTGTTGGGGATGTTGTTTTTTTTGTTAAATGATGTTATGTATATAACAGTCTGTGAAAAAAAACACGCCTACTGTCTACTGACAACAAAAGGTTCTTAACTTTTCTAAATTATTGTGTTTCAAAGCTTTTAGATACTTTTCTGAGTATCAAGACCATTTTTTTTTTTGTTGAAACTCGACCCAATTTTATCCAATTTTTTAAAGGCATGGAAAACAAAATAAAAGGATGCCCCATTTTAATTTCGAATTTGATTTTTAAGACTTTGATTTTGATTTGATTTTTTACTGAGTGCATTGCGCGGGAATATTCCCAAGGGATGAAGGCACGTTAGGCTTATAAACATTTCATCGAACGGAGAATGGTTTCCCTTAGGTAAAAAGAGCTTGTAAGTATCTACTGCACTTCAAATATAACCAAATTCTCTTAACTATCCCATTAGGTATAGCCTTCGAAGACACTCAGTAATAATCGGTGCCGAACACTGTGATTCTTACCACACCTAAATCATCGTCTAATCACTACAAATTTGAAAGATCGCCAAAAGATTTTTCCTCCTTAATCTACAAATCATATTAGGAGAAGCTTATGCTAAAAATACTATCTGGTTGCTTTAAGACCATCAGCTCATTAGGCTTTGTTCTTCTTAATATCCAAACATTGTCTCGTTTATTTGAGACGATCTCAAATATTTATTTACTCTCATTTATTTCTTGCAAAATATTTCAGTGCTGTCGACATGATTTTCTACTCCTACTTTGGTCCTTATTAATTTTAAAAAGAATTTCTCTTCTCCCCTATTAAAAATCATGGACAAGTTGGTGGAAACTGCTGTCAAAAAACCCTGGTTCAAGTGCACTTAAGAATTTTTAACCAACGCCTTGTCATCTAAAACTCAATACTACTCATACCATTATAAACTTTATAAATCAAAACATTCTGCGCTTGTGATTGTGAAGCAGACGACAAACTTATTGTCAAGTCCTTCAAAAGCAATCGATGTGATTGTGTGTACCTCTACTGTTGTAGGAAAATTTAATTTCAAAGTTTCAAAAGTTAGATATTCTTTGGTATCTTTGCCTCGTTTAGTTTTTTTCACTTTCAAAGGGAAGAGTAACTTAGTTAATTCAATTCTCAAGAAAACACGAGCCGCTTTTATCATCTCTTTACATCAATCAACCGTG
The DNA here is from genome assembly GCA_914767635.1 of Melanostoma mellinum. Taxonomy (NCBI): domain Eukaryota; kingdom Metazoa; phylum Arthropoda; class Insecta; order Diptera; family Syrphidae; genus Melanostoma; species Melanostoma mellinum. Next base: position 70,606,985 of record OU612058.1, on the reverse strand, counting down.
GTCACGAACAAGATACCAAATGCCTTACAAGAAAATCTTTTTATCTGATAAGAGGCTTTCAGTGTTCTTTCTTGTAGGAAATCCATTGCAATTCACCCACAAGCTCCGCCCAATTGACCTGTTTACTGGTGTTGAATGAAAAAGACAGTTTAATACGAGGACAATAAGGACAACAATAAATTATATAAGCCATGTCACTGATTTTTAATGGATTTAATGGCTATATACGACCAAGAAATGGTTTTTGAGAGGAGAGATTTCTCAGATAAGTATATACAAAAATACGGAGATAAAAGTGTTCTTGCAAATAATTAAAATAAAGCTAATGTCACAACTAGTTCTCTAAAGAAATATAAGTATGTACAATGTGTAAAAGGGTTAAGCGTAAATTTTTTTTCCACTTAACGAACATGTAGATAATAGCAAAATTTTGTTGTCTCATATTCAGTTAGTTAAAATATAATATGAAATGACTGAGAGTAACTGCCTCCGCCAGGTCATCGAAGCCTTGTAAGATCTTGATTTTAGACGAAGCTTTGTTTTTTTTCCATCCCTCTTCAGCTAGATAATTCTAAGTCCCCTTTTTCACTTTTAATACACAGAAAATTTCAAACAAATGGTAGAAGGACGAATCACCACAGGCCCATCAGACAATAGTCCCAGCGGTTCTTCTCTTCCTCGTCTTTATCAAGCATAATTGGTCGATGCAACTTTAACATCAGTTGCTTTGGAAGTTTGTCAATCTGGTATCGTCGGAATCCGAGATCCACACTGGAACCGCTCCTCCTGTAAAAACTCTAGAAGAAGGCGTTCTTGCAAACAAAAAGCCAAAATTGTAATTGACACAAGTAATTTGCGTAGGGAGAAGTCTAAAACTAGGAAAAATTTATGGAAGAATCACACGTTACAGAAGTTTCTGTATTGTACTTTGATAGCAGGAAAGACTGAACTTGGAATATTATTAAAAAAGGCAATAAAAACTGCAGAAGAGGACATCTCAATCATTCTAGAGCCAGATTCTGTTTTCCACACGTTAGTTCAGCTAAAGGAATTGAGACCGCTGTAATGAATTTTTTAGCAGAGGAAGGCATTTAATCAAATTATGTTATGGCAATTCGTTGCGACAGAGCAAATGTAAGTACCGGAAAAAATGGAGGTGTTATACGCCTACCTAAATGGTAGACACGTGCACCCAAGAGGACCCTACAAGGTTTTTCTTAAAACCCACCTCTGTCTATCAACTCCTACTCTCACCTCCACGTGGTGAACATCGGGTGCCTAGTACCTCAACTGGAGATTGGGTCTCAACCCTAGTGGAAGGTTGTTGGTGGTAGTAAACGAGAGAGGGTGAGAGAGGTGTTCCCACTAAGGCACCTCTTCTTTTATCCAGACGGCAGCGGAGGAATTCCCTAGATGGAATCAACGGTGGCGTCTACAGTTTCAGTCAGGTTGAACTGCTTAGTGAACACTTTATAGGGCTACTACAACACATTGGGAGCTCAGGCCTATAAGGAAAGGTTTATCCGGCTCCTTATCTTTAGAGTTATACAAGGATCTGGCCTTCCAGGTTGGGGCCGTGCTGTCGGGGTAACTTCCCGGCCACGTAAAGAAATCGTTAGTTGCGAAGCACCAACAAGCCTCGGATACGGACGGACTTACTGATGACTGATGACCTAGCAAACGAAAAGCGGACAACGTACTTTGGATGTGTATACGTGGAAAGTAAGGTTCCTTAATAGACCTCGTGCAGCCGAACAATTAGCAGAAGCCTTAAACTGCTTACTTACTTACTTACTTAGGTGGGCATTACAGTTCGGGGCGAACCTGGGCCTCAACCAACATCCTTCTATAACGATGCCTTAAACTGCTACAAAGCAGATATTACCGCTATCCAAGAAATGCGATGGGATGGACCAGGTAGACGCAGATTAAAAGACTCCGATATCTACTACGGCGATTGCTACCGAGAACAAAAGCAGCGACTGTTTGGATGTGGATTCGTTGTTGGAACTAGACTCAAGCAAAAAGTTTTGAGTTTCAACTATGTGAACGAGCGCATCCGCATCAAGTCCAAATTCGTCAACACAAGCCTCATTTGCGCACACGCCCCCACAGAGGAAAATGATGAAGACACCAAAGAAGTATTCTACGAGCTCCTGGACAAAACATATTAGCAGTGACCTATCTATGACATTAAGATTGCTGTAGGAGCTTTTAATGCCAAGCTAGGAACTGAGGATATCTTTAGTGGAATAATCGGAGGATACAGCCTGCACGACAACTCCTCCGATAATGGATTCAGGCTGATCGATTTCACTGCGGGCGAGATGTTCTGGTAGCTAGTACGCGGTTCCAGCACCTCAATATCCACAAAGGGACATGGAAATTTCCTGATCAATCAACCTTCAACCAGATAGACCACATAGCGATCGAATCAAGATACTTCTCCAGTTTAGAGAATGTCTGAACATTCCGAGGGGCCAACATTGACTCGGACCACTACTTTGTTGTATCCAAGATACGACTGCGGATATCCCGATCCAAGCCAAAACAAGGAAATATTGTGAGGAAATTCGACGTTGGACGACTACAATCGCAAGAGATCGCCAAGTCCTTTTCCGATCGAGTCTCTTACAACCTCTTAAGGAATCCTATGCCGCCAGCATCAAGTATAGAGAACCAGTGGCAGCACTGCCAATCAGTTTTCAGTTTTAAATTCATTTTTATTGTTTCTTTCTTATAACTACTTACTTGCTTTAATGTATAAACTAGCTTATATAATAACTTAATTAACTTACTGACCTTAGGCGGGTACTCTAAATTACACAATAACTTATTTCTAATGCCTTTCGACCTAAAGGTACTGATCAGCAATGAAATAATGTTAAACCCAAATTTTCAAAGCGTTATAAATTTATTTCAAGGATCAAGACAATTAAACAAGAGCAAGTAGACTGGTTGCTGGTTGCTGGCAAAGTGATTATATCGAGTGCTAAGCAAATGCACCGATGCTACAAAAAGAATTTAGTCAATCGACATATTATGCATAAAAAATTGACTTTGCATTGAAAGCATAGGTCTATGCAAACTCTATGCACTAAATGTGAATAACAAGTGGATTAAGATAAGGATTTAAAGAGATAAGCTTGAACAACCAACCATGGATTAAGATGTTAAGAAAATACATAGGGTAATTTACGATATGTTTGGCAAGAAATTAACATAAAGCATTGACAAAATATTTATCATTTAAATAGTTAGATTAAAAATGCAAATTCAATAAGAAAAATAATACTCATTTCTGAACACGCCGGTCCCCCTGAAGGAATTCAGGAACATGGTAAGATAGCCAGCTTGGTTATTGGACGTTTAAAATGCCGGTTTTGGTTCGTAGAGACACCACTCGTACAAGGCCGTCCTCGCCTGGATGAAGAATTTCGATTCGCCCCAAGGCCCATTTTGATGGAGGCAAATTCTGTTCCTTGATAACAACCAAATCGCCAACTTCGAAGTTTTTTTGTCTTCTTCTGCCATTTTGGACGTTATTACAATGACGTGAGGTAGTCGCAGTGCCAACGCTGCCAGAAACCTTGGAGCATGTTCTGCACTAATTGCCATCTACCAAGCCGATTAATTGGAACTTCAAGGCTGCTTGGCTCCGGGATCGCTGTGTACGGTCGGCCTATAATGAAATGAGAAGGAGTTAGAGGGTTCAGATCTGAATCGGAAATAGAACAAAGTGGCCTAGAATTAAGCAAGGCTTCAATTTGAGAGAGCAGCGTAGTCATTTCTTCAAAGGTCAAAGAATTGTTCCCTATCACCCTACGAAGATGGTGCTTTACACTTTTAACGCCCGCTTCCCAAAGCCCTCCAAAGTGAGGGCTGTGTGGTGGAATAAACTCCCACCTAATGCTGTCCGTCGCCAATGTTCTCGAAATTTTCGCGTTATGGTTTTCCGACCGAACCAAATTGTACCACTCCGACAAGGTGTTTGCAGCTCCACGGAAGTTTGTACCATTGTCTGTGTAGATGACACTGCACTTTCCCCTCCTAGCGATGAATCTCCGCAAGGCCGCTAAAAGAGCCTCGGTTGACAAGTCATTAACCACTTCCAGATGCAAGGCCTTCGTTGCCATGCACACAAAGATGGCGAAGTAGCCTTTTACAAACTTAAAGTTTCTTCCTCTGGCTAAACGAAGAGTAATGGGATAGTCACATCCAGTTTGATCAAAGGCGAAGGATGGTGAAAGCCGCGAAGCTGGCAGATCTCCCATCAGCTGCTGTGATGTGGCTTGCCGTTGACGGAAACAACCCATACAGTCATGAACGATCTTCTTTATAAGATTTCTGCTTCCCAAAATCCAAAATTCTTGGCGCACTATGGAGAAAAGCTCCGAAACACCAGCATGAAGAAATCTCAAATGAAAGCTTTTAAGAAGAAGTTTGGATAATAAATGAGTTTTTGACAATATAACCGGGTGTTTTATGCTGAAAGAAACATCGACGGCCTTTGAAATTCTGCCTCCCACACGAAGTAAACCGTCCTGGTCAACAAAAGGAGCCAATGAGAGGAGTTTTGAAGAATGGGAGACACATTTCTTTTCTTTTAAGGCAGATATTTCTTGTTCAAACTCTTTCTGAGCCCATTTCAAACATTTTTGTTTTGCATAAAGCAATTCAGAGGAACGCAGATACCCTTTGAATCGCTCCCCAGCACGAAGCTTAGTATTTTTGGCTCGCCGAACAAATGTCGCTACAACGCGAATGATACTATCCCACGAAGAAATACGTTTACAAAGTCTTTCAAGGAAGTCTTCATGGGTAGACGAAACATTGGCAACTATCGTTTCTTTCCTACTCTCCGGAACTCCCTCCAGTTCCTCGCTCTCCGTAGATATTGGCCAACACTCATAATTTCTTGAAAGCCATTCTGGTCCTTTCCACCAAATATCTAGCTCGAGTAATTTATCAGGAATTACGCCTCTTGACGCGCAATCCGCAGGATTCTCCTCAGACCGAATGCAGTTGCAATGACAGCGGGGTAGAGTGCCAAGGATTTCCGAAGTGCGATTGGCAACGAACGTATTCCAACGACGGGGGGATGCGGACAGCCAGGCTAACACAATTTGCGAATCGCAAAATGCAAAGGTTTGAATAATTCTACAGTTCAAAGAATTTTTGACAAGTTGCACCAAACGACTAAGCAGCAAGGCTCCACATAGTTCCAGACGGGGAATGGTAAGTTGCTTAATTGGAGCGACGCGAGTTTTCGCAGAAATAAGTTGAATTTTGATTTCGCCAGTTTCAGTAAGACTTCTTGCGTAGATTACGGCTGAGTATGCTTTTTCGGACGCGTCAGAGAATCCGATCAGCTCAAGACCGTCTGCATTCCCAGTACACCTTCGAAAAATCTCAACCTTTTCAAATAAAACCAATTTTTCTCGATAAGAATTCCATTTATCGGCTATCGCATTAGGCAAGAGATCATCCCATCCGAGTTTCGCTGAATGTGCCCATAACTCCTGAAATAACAATTTCAACAAGATGGTGGAAGGAGGCAGAAAGCCTAAAGGGTCAAAAATTTTCGAAATCTCCGACAACAACATCCTCTTAGTAGGCGTCGACGATGAATCTTTAATTGAGATTTTGTAGGTGAAAATATCACGATGGGGATTCCAAATTAATCCAAGAACCTTAGTCCAATTATTTGAAGATTCACGATCAAGTGAAATTGTGGATTCGGAACTGGTTCCTTCTAACACTGGCCAAAAATTAGAACTCCATTTACTCAATTCTAACCCTGCACAAGCCAACAGTTTAACGAGTTTATTTTTAAGCTCCAAAATTTTGCTAACCGATTCTGCCCCAGTCATGATGTCGTCGCCATAACAATCATCCAAAACAGAGAGTGATGCAATAGGAAACTGATCCTTGTAGTCCAGGGCAAGCTGTTTCAAAACTCTCATTGCCAAAAAGGGAGCAGGTGAAGTACCGTATGTGACGGTACGCAATCGATAATGTCCAACCGGTTCAGTGGGATTCTCCCGCCACACACAATGCGCTGAAAATCCCGCTGTCTTGGGTCAATCCAAATTTGCCTGGACATCTTTACGATGTCGGCGACAAAAACATATTTGTGGATCCTAAACCTCAGGCAAACGTTGATAAGGTTCCGCTGAAGAGGAGGTCCTACATGCAGCTCTTCATTGAGACTAACACCCTTTCCATCTCGATGAGACCCATCAAAAACAACACGCAATTTGTAATTGGTAAATAAAAAACCATCCCTGACGATGGTTCAACCTCGTTTTCGGGAATTTTCTCCATGTGGCCTAATGCCAAATAAGCCCTCATGAAACAGCAATATTCCTCGCGAAGATTTGGCTGACGTGCGAAACGACGTTCCATTGAAAACAGCCTTGACAAGCGCCAGATAGAGTGTTGGAAAAAATGATATCCTTGTGGCGAAAGGGAAGCTTGACGATGTATTTGTTGTCAGGCGCACGCGAGTATGTGTTTACAAAATGGTTGTCTACACAATCATTTGAATCCAACGAATGCATTTTGGGATCAATATCTTCAATTTCCTAAAAAGACCTCAAAAGAACATCAACATCCTCATCAATTCCAACTCTTAGCGAAACAAGTCCCTCGCTGGGAGTACGACCAGTTATCACCCAACCAAAGGTAGTATTATGGGCAACCGAGTTACCAGTCTTGTCTGTGCGTTTACCCTCACGCAAAATGCTCCAAGCCTTATCAGCTCCAAGTAAAATGTCAATGGGACCTGACTTGTTAAATCCTGGATCAGCCAAGTTCAAATTATCCACGGGAAAAGATGGATCAAGTTTAAACGATCTCAAAGGAGTATTTGTAGTAATGCGATTCAAAATGAAAGCTTCCACTGCCACTTCATTGGAATCAACACAAGACTTAAGATTGACCGAAACGACACCTTGAGTTACACAAGCTTCTATCGAAGGGAAGACGAGCATGACGTCGACGAAGGCCTAATTTCTTAACCAAATCTTCCGTTACAAAAGATGCTTGAGAGCCGGTGTCTAGTAGCACGCGACATGGATAAGCTTGGCCTGATACGTTCATGACCAGCGCAACAACAGTGGGCAAAATCCCAGAGGGGCGAATTTCATTATGCGAATGATGACTGGCAATCGAAACCGAACTATTAGTTGTTGAAGCTTGGCCTGCATTCAAATTTATATTATTATTTTCGACAGCAGGCGATCCTGAATCTATGTGGACGAGTGCATGATGGCGGACATGACAATGAGGACAACGGCCTTTCGAACGACAACGAGAAGCCGAATGATTACTACCTAAACATCTGTAGCACAACCTTTGATCTCGAGCAAAGGAACGGCGAGACGGAATGGGCAATTCGATAAACTTTGGGCACTGTGGAAGAAAATGATTTTCATTACACATAGGACATACTTGTTTACCAACCGCAAGGCTCTTAATGTTATTCGACGCACTATTGGAACGCGTTTTATGCCTATTTCCAGAAAATTTCGAGTCACTTGTCTTAGTGGCGCATGCCTCTAAGGCATCGCACCGTTTCCCCAAAAATTTTAAAAGCTGATCTATAGTTTCAGATTCGGAATTGTTTGTATGAAGAGACCAAGCCTTTCGCGTATCATAGTCTATTTTTTCGAGCAAGAGAAATATAAGCCACGGATCTCTTCCTTCCTTTTTAACCGCCTTTAACCCACGAATCACCTCGTCCGATTTATCGACTAACCGACGCAAATGTCCACTATCCGCAACCACTACACTGGGAATTTTCAGAAAGCTTTCGATATAAATGTTAACAAGATATAACGGTTTATCATAGCGGTCTTCAAGTTTGTGCCACGCTTCTTCATAGTTCACATCTCAATTCCATTCAACAGTTTCGCGGCATCATTTTCCAAGAATGATTTCAGGTAACGCATTTTCTGAGCACCAGATAGTTTCTTGCAACCGACACTCCCGAGAAACATATCGCGAAATTCCGGCCATTGTCGATAATCGCCGCCAAAGGGTGGTATTTTGTATTTGGTAGTTCAACTTCCGAACAAATCTTCTTTGCAGAAGAGCTAGATGCACAATTTTGGTCGACCAGACTACCCGTGAGAGAAATCGACGGTTTAAGGCTTCTAATTCCTTTCAAAAAGGCACTTTTCGCTTCTAAATACTTAGTTTCCGTGATTTCAAAGTCAATTTCAGGGTCCACGTAACCCTCTTCCTCGCAATATTCAAATAATTTACTTTGATTCGAACAGAAAGATTTCCACGATTCCTCTAAACGTTCCAAACGCGTTTCTAACATTTCAACATCATCGACTCTCACCTCCATTATAAATGAATGAGCACGAGTAATAGCACCTTTTAAGTGTCCACGCGATTGCTTCAAAATATTCATTATTCAAACAAGTTATGAGTTCGACACACGTGTGTTTGTATTTCAGGCAAATATCTGATTTTCACTGACCGATATCCAAAACGATGGGTTTTATCCAAATACACCTCACAGCAACCAATAAACCCCAGCAGTAACAGCAAAAAATCAATTTTCAATCAGCAAAAATAGTAAAAACTAATCTCAACAGCAGACACAGCAAAAATCCAGCGAATATATACATATATATGTATTTACGATACAGTTTACCTGGTACCAATGTGGATTGCCTGTGCCTCGTGTCCAACTCCAATGTCCAAGTCCAAGTAGCCACCAACAGCTCCAAAATTGTTCCAAATGATCAGATTAATTTATTTCAAATTATTAAAATCCGGTTAATAGAAGGACCAACTTTGATCAGCAATGAAATAATGTTAAACCCAAATTTTCAAAACGCTATAAATTTATTTCAAGGATCAAGACAATTTTACAAGAGCAACAGCAAGTAGACTGGTTGGTGGTTGCTGGCAAAGTGATTTTATCGAGTGCTAAGCAAATGCACCGATGCTACAAAAAGAATTTAGGCAATCGACATATTATGCATAAAAAATTTACTTTGCATTGAAAGCATAGGTCTATGCAAACTCTATGCACTAAATGTGAATAACAAGTGGATTAAGATAAGGATTTAAAGAGATAAGCTTGAACAACCAACCATGGATTAAGATGTTAAGAAAATACATAGGGTAATTTACGATATGTTTGGCAAGTAATTAACATAAAGCATTGACAAAATATTTATCATTTAAATAGTTAGATTAAAAATGCAAATTCAATAAGAAGAATAATAATCATTTCTGAACAGGTACAATAGATCTATTACAAAATAAAACTAATATTAATAACTAACTGCCAATCAGCCATCAGAGATGCCGCCTCTGAAGTGCTGGGTTTCACACGGCCACCACAACGAAACCTCTGGTTTGACGTCGAATGGCGGCAAGCACATGCAGCTACAAAGGAAGCATACAAAGCGGTGCTGAACTAAAAGACCAGAACTTCTTACGAGCTCTACAAGAAGAAGAGGAGAGACAACCACCGGCTTCTTAGACGGAAAAAGAGAGAGCATGAGAAGTGCGCGATCGAGGAGATAGAAGGTTGCCACAGCAGGAATGAGGTTTGGAAGTTTTACCAAAAGGTAAAAACAACAGCCTCGGGCTATAAGCCCCGAGCCGAAGCCTGCAAAGACGATCAAGGGAACATAGTTGTGGACCCGCAGTCAATGCTGAGGTTATAGAAAAACCACTTCTCCAAGCTCTATAACGGCGATGATGAACCCAATTCCGCAGTTAGAGAGATAGAAACATTAAATTTAGGCGACGTAGACCAAAAATTCCGCCAACCCGACCTGAACGAAGTGAAGACAGCAGTATTTAAGCTAAAGTCCAACAAAGTTGCTGGAGCTGATGGCCTCACTACCGGATTATTTAAATCGGCAGGCGATGACCTGGTCAGGAGTATGCACCAGCTCATTTGCAAAATATGGTCGGAAGAAAGCATGCCCAATGAATGGAACCTCAGCATTGTTTCCCCGGTCCTCAAGAAAGAAGACCCTCTGAACTGCGCCAACTACAAAGGTATCAGTCTTCTTGACATTGCATATAAGATCCTCTCTGCCGTATTGTGTGAGCGTCTGAAGCCATTCGTCAGCAACCTGATAGGTCCTTATCAGTGCGGCCTTAGACCAGGAAAGTCCACCATAGACCAAATCTTCACAATACGGCAGATCTTGGAAAAAAACCAGGAGCTTCGAATCGATACCCACCACCTCTTTATCGATTTTAAGGCCGCATATGACAGCATCTATAGAGAGGAGTTATATAGAGCGATGTCTAGTTTTGGCATACCTACCAAACTTGTCCGATTGTGTAGGATGACGATGGAGAACGCACGCTGCTCCATCAGGGTCGGAAAAGATCTCACCGATACTTTGGACGTCAAAAAAGGTTTAAGGCAAGGTGAAGCACTGACATGCTACAAGAGGCACTTTCTTTCAAAGATCCGTTCAATTGCTCGGATATGCCGACGATATTGACATAATTGGAAGAACGCAGCGTGATGTCAATGGCGCGCTTATGAGCAATGAGACGGAAGCGAAGAAGATGGGTTTAGTGGTAAATGAGGGCAAGACCAAGTATATGCTGTCATCAAAAAAGGACACCCAACACCGACGTCTTGGACAGAACGTCACGATTGACAGCTATAACTTTGAGGAAGTTTGTCTAAATAGGCGCCGCTATTAATCCAGACAACGACACTAGCGCTGAAATCAAACGAAAAATAACTCTGTTTCTTCTAACTAAGAAGGCAATTGAGTAGTAAAGTCTTCTCTCGAGCAACTAAAGTGTCCCTGTATAAGACACTTATCATCCCGGGTCTTATATATGGCGCAGAGGCATGGACCTTGTCAAAGGCAGACGAGAACGATTTAGGATGCTTGGAGAGAAAAATTCTTCGGGTGATTTTTGTCCCGTCTGCATAGATGGAGAGCTGAGAAGAAGATTTAACGACGAACTGTACGGACTGTGCAACAGCACTGACCTCGTCAAAAGAGTTAAGGTCCAGCGGCTTAGATGGCTGGATCATGTAAAGCGAATGGGCACCAATGCTCCGGCCTATAAAGTCTTCGAATCCAACCCCGAGGGCTGGCGCAGTAGAGGAAGACCGCGACTCAGGTGGCGCACGCAAGTAGGAAAGGACCTCAACCAACTTGGCATGCAAAACTAAAGGCAGCTAGCTAGGGACCGAGCTGGCTGGAGAAGCATGTTGGCTGAGGCCCTAGTCCGACCCGGACTGTGGTGCCACCTTAAGGAAGTAAGTAAGGTTCGTTCGGTCTTGGAATATGGATGCCAAGTGTGGTGCCCGTATTATGTTTTGCTCGAATTGAATCTCAAGACTTATGCTGATTGGTCTTAATACACTTGAGGAGTTCATCACTTAACGCTACCATTATATTCAAACTTTTGAAGGCTTATATAAGTTCACCTCATCTGTTTTCGTTACTAAAAATAAATGTGCCTCTTCGGAAAAGTTGACATTTTAAGATTTTGCGAACTTTTGAAACAACATTAAACTATTTGAATAATGAACCTTTTTCTCTCCTTTGTTAACAATTTAATACTTATACCTACTTACTTCTTTTGTGGATTTCAATCTTAGTTCTTATAAATTCAGAAAAGAATTATTGCTTTATAATCTGCATAGGCATTAATTATAATCCTTAAATTATTATGCAAAACTACAGTGAACAATTGTGTATCTGTAGATATAGTTTAATAAATAAAAATAAATAAACACTATTATTGATGCAGTATGTAAGGACAACGAAATCTCAAAACTCAGCAAATACTCCCGGAATAAATGCTACCGAGTTAGAGATATCGATATCCTAGAGAAATCACTGATGTCATATAGCAGAACATTTGGACATAATAAGAAGCAAACACCTTCATTTGCAGTATTAAAAAGCAAAAACGATTGTCACTCAAAAACTTTTGTCAGGCAGTAGTAATCTCATGTCCAAAAGTAAAATACATAAATGTTAAATAAATCTACTGAACATTTCTTACTTTGGTTTGTAGGTACTTCAAAAAGAATAAATCGAAAAAGCTCTCTACACGTCAGTATAAGAGAGACTCCTGTGAAAAGAAAAGCTTTTATTTTTGTGTCTCTTTGATGTTGCAGGAATTGTTAAAACGTTTCATATGAAAAAGTCCGTAAATAGAATAAGATTCAACTAAATAATTGAGGTCTGGTGCTTCTAAGGAAATTGGGACAAAAACGTTTTACTGGACAACAGCATGATTTATACGTCGCTCTTTTCTACTGGTGAGAGGAACAATTTTCAATTTCATTTGCATGCAAACAGCACTTAAAACGAATGTCTATCATTACATTCTCATCACGTCAGTATACTTACTATGTTCGTGTTTTAGGCCTCTGATTGAGATTAGTGTCTTTTGTCTTTTGTCTTTAGTTTTTGATTTTTCTCTGCATTCGACGTCATGCCTCCCACAAATTGGCCCAAGGACGCAGACTTATACCTACCACAGTCTGTTTTGTTTCAATAGCTAGAATGGGAAGGAGGTGCTACTAAATCCTCCTTACCATCCATCCTTTGTCATTCTGTCAGCTGACTGCTTTCTCAAAGAGAAAATTTCCCTTACACTCGTAACAGCTCTCTCATAATCCTTAAAAGCTTTTCCGTTATTGTCACGTCCTCTGTACGCAGACAGGTCCTTAGACTGCTAACCGCTATCATGCACCTGTTCGATTTCCTTCCTCACTCAGTTCCGAATTGTCTTCGACCATTAAAGGAGTAAGGACACGCGTTTCTTTTTTTTTATCTTGCCTGTCTGCTTTTCGCGTTGGCTCTTGCAATCTTTTTGTGCCGTTTTCAGTAAAGATAAATTAATTTGCTTACAAATCGCTTAATTTGTATAGAAATTAAAATTCCTCCGCTCCCGGCGTTGGAAACCCTTTTTTGTCGTTCACACAAGCCGGTGAAGCAAGTGGTGGCAAACAGAAAAAAAAATTTGTTTATTCTCCTCTTTATTGTCCTGACGACTGAAAGGGCTTAATTGTTTTTCTGCTTGTGCTACCAGAAAAAAAAGGAAGAAAAAGAAAAATCGTTTACTCGTGTTGAGCGGTGCCAAGTGGTTGGTTTTTCCTTGAGATTGGTTGTGATTGATTAGCAAATTGATTTCGTGTCGTTGTCGTAATTATCCTTCGGAAAAGAGATTTTTGTTAGTAGATGTTGTTTTATATTTTTGCAAAAAGCATCCGTGTGAGTGTGTTTTTTGAGAGGAAGTTCGATTATAAGAACGCTGTTTGACTTGGTTTAGTTGTCAATTAATCATAAGCGCAACGAATTGTCATCATCGAGAAAATCGCTGAAACAGAATCATCACAACCGACATATCACCATCGTCATCGCCATCATGTTTTGGATATTGCGGCGAACTGGAGCAGTGAATTTTTTCAACTCGCTGAACAATAACTGCAGCTCGTCAAAAACGAACAACAACAACACAAATGGTAAGTCTTTGGCAATAACATCATAATTTTGTTATTCGTTAGTTTGAGTTTGTGCCATCATAAAACACAAGTTCAACGATGAAGATGAAGACCGACAACCGACCAACCACATCGAAGGAGATCAGGTCGACGAATTATTTGGAGCACAAATTTAATTTAAGTCAAACGTAAGACCGTTCCATACTATGAAGTTGCTGTTCTCCTCAAAGAGCTCGAAGGTATAAATATGTTTGACTTAAGTGAGTTTCATCCGGAGGGAAATTGAACATTTCAATTTGAAAACTGAGAAGCTTGTCGTCTTAGAAGGATACTATTTCTCATGTAACAGTTTATAGGCAGGAAATGTGCGGAGGAAATGAAAGGGGATTGGCAAGTGCTCGGTTTCATTTCTCAGAAACACTGTAGAAATTTTAATTCCAATGAACATGGATGAATTCATCTTTATCTTTAGTCAAACAGTTTCGTCGGTTTGTGGAAAAGACGTTGTTAAGTTATCCAGACAGCATTTTCTCCACATGAGCATTTATTTTCTTTTGTGGGAACCAAATCAGCTGACAGATGAAATATGTCAGGCATTGATATATGTGTTGCACATGAATGAGTTTTGGCTTTTGGGTTGGAAGCTTCTTATCGTTCAATCGACAGAAAGTGCTGAAAACATTTATATTAAGATACAAAGCGGATCTACCTTTTTTTCGTGTATTTTATTTAGTTAAGGGAACAAAGCTTATTTCAGTTCGATAAACAATCATTTCAACTGATTAGACCAACGAGTAGTCCTTTTGACTTGAATTTCCTTTTTGGGTATAACCATATTTCATAAAGGGTTCTTATACGTTAGGAAAGGAATTGCACACGATTTGCTTTCTTCCATCAACCTTGTCATTGTGTTCCAGGGCTGTAATGCACAATATGCAAATCCTATATAACCTATATAACTCCAAAGTGATAGAAAACGATGGGCTGTGGACTTCCCAACGGCCATCGATGGATGATACTATGCTGACGGTTACAAATGGATCTACTTGAATTCAGAAAATCTCGACGGTTGATGACGTTTGTTTTGGCAGTAGTCGGTTTCAGTTCAGTTTCAGTTATGTTTAGCGTATGCTCACGTATGCCCTTTGAATATATACCCAGACCTCAGAGGTTTCTACTAGACTTCAACATTTTAGTTTGCTTTTAAAGACGGTTCGGCAATGATAAGGATGAATTTTTTTTTTTATTCTCTACAATGACAAGAATGCCGCAAGGTTTTCACTAGACTGATCTACTTTAATGTTTCTTTTGCGGTTGGTGTTCTGGAGATGTGTCATCTGACGGTCTATGTCCAAAGAGTATTAAGACTTTTACTGTGTTTTTTTGGTACTTTACCGGTTAGTTTTGGAAATTTAACAGGATCTGTCTTTTCTTCAGTGTCGACTAAATCTTTCGCCTTTTAGTAAAGAATGACGTGAAGGGAGAGATCTAGATAAAAAAGTTTAGTTTCTTCCCGTTTCAATTAAACATTACCAGTCGTACTTATATAAAGAAATTTTAGAAGATGAAAAGGCCAACACCCGCCAACACAATATTGTCAGTGCATACGCTTTCTAAATTGGTTGGATGTGGGCAGGTGGAAAAGATGCAGGACAGCTAGAATTTTAAGAGTCCAATTAAGGATATCTAAAAAAAAAAAAAAATAATTTTGTGTGATGGTGGAGATTTGTCAGGTATGTCGGAAGTACAAGCAACGCAGACATTTTTTTCGCTTTAAATATCGTATTCATCAAACATGGCCAACATCTTGTCACTATACAACTGTGATTGGCGTAGGACTTACGAAGGCTGTGAAAGAAATCAGACAAGTAGGAGGTTCAAAGAAAACCAAATAGTATGAATTGTATCACCATTAAAACAGTCCAAAATGAACGGAGCACAACACAAAGTATTGATCCTACAGTGAGAAATAGATAGGACCTCTAGCTTTTTGCAGATTCCGAACGGGAATCCATAAAGATGTTCCACAATTTGAAGATTCCAAAGCGAGGGTTGGGTCGCTAGCTGACTACAAAGAGTTAGAAAGCTGTCTGTTAACCACTGCAGGTTTGTGACCGGCAAATCATCAAATGGTACAAACTAAAGCAAACAGCCTTCTAGCTTTTCTGCAAACATTTGGGCCAGATTCCAGAATCGTTAGCTCAAGTTTATGTATACCTTTTGAATCGGGTCAAGGAGTATTCACATTTTTCTGTCTTCGTTCGATAAGGAACCATATTTGCGGAAATTTTGTATTTAATTAAAAACGATTTCTACTTCGTCTTAGATGGACCTGTTCACTGCTACCAGGGGCGAACGCAGAAAAATTTTTCGGGGGGGGTTTTGAAATTTGTTTTTAACATTTTTATGCTTTTTTTATACTCTGTATTGATTCGTAAAATACATTGCTAGGAGGAATCCTAACTAATATTATAAATGTGTAATGTGTAATTCTGTCTGTCCATCTTTCTATGTTACCGTCTTCCGCCCAAACTACTCAACCGATTTGAATGAAATTTGGTACATAGATAGCCTAGAACCTGAGAAAGGACATAGTCTGTGCATTTTATCCCTTTATTCTAATGAGAACGGGAACGTATTCAGGAACCTAGAAACTACAGCACCGATTTTAATAATTTTTCCACCGTTAGAACGCCTCACTATCCTCAAGTAACATAAACTTCACTCATCCCCATATTCCTACAGGAACAAAAGTTCTTACTACTATAACAAGTACGAAAGAATCTGCCGCCCAAACCACTGAGTCGGTTTAAGTAAAATTTTATACAGAGATGATCTAGAAGGACATAGACTTCAATTCATCCGAATATTTCCACGGGAACCGGTCCTTACTAATAATGTCTGGTCGTCCCACCCAAACAACTGAACCGATTCAAATGAAATTTTGTACAGAGGTAGTCTAAGTAAGGCCTGAGGAAAGACATAGACATTATATTTTATCCCAATTTCTACGGGAACGTAAACGAGAACTTAGAAAATACTGCACCGATTTCAAAAATTCTTCCACCTTTAGAATGATACACTACCTCCGAGCGAGTAACATAAGCTTTAACTCATTCCCATATTCCTATGAGAACAATCACCATATTCCCTCGGGAACGGGAGTCGTTACTAATATTCCAAAAATTCCAAAATTAAATCTGTCTGTTTTTTTTTTCCTTTGTTCCATTATTGCCATGGGACTTACTTGTACTTACTACTTGTAAGTAAACAATTCTATTTGGCAAAATATGAAAAAAGTAAGAAGATAGGCTACTGAAAAATTCAAATTGCTGCCGAAAGTCAGCTAGTATTTTTTAAAATTAAATCAATGCGCCTTGGAAATTTTGCCATTTTTATATTTATAAAGTCCTCATAGTGAACCTCAATACTTTTATAGATGTTTAGGAACATCAAACCGTTCAGTTGATCCTCGCTGGTTCTTCCTCGCAGATATGTTTTCAATCTGCGCAGATATGAAAAAGATTGCTCGCTTGAAGCCACGGATTTTGGAAGTGTGGCAACGATCTGCATAAAACAATGAACTGTTTTATATAGGGGCGAATCGCACACATTTATACCTTAAATAAATATAAATAAAGTTGTTGGGCTGTTTTTATTTTGGCATACTCAAGCAATGTTCATTGGTATGCATATGCTTATTCATACATAAGTATACCCTTTCCTAGTTGCCATTGTCGATCACATTCTTATACAGAGCCAGAGCGACTGGTTTTTAGTATGTGTGATGAAAATTTTAATTTTCGTTAGTTTTGAGCCGACCAATGCGATGTGTTTGCAAATATAAGTAGGAAAGTGAATTTTCATATATTTCTATCGCAGGTCCCATTTTATACGACCCAATACTACCTCCACATCAAGATATGAAATTTACTTACTCTAGAAAAGGATGATCGTGCTAAAAACATACCAAAACCAAAAAGTCATTCCAAAACATATGAACTACCTGCAAATTAACTTATCGATGGAAATGGATTCCGCATTTGGAAGGATTTTTTCAAAAATTTTTGACAGAATTAAATTTTCAGATGAATTTTATGCTTCCATGTTTTATATTTTGATTTTTGTTTTAAAAAACTAGTGGTTTTTTTTTTATTTCAAAAATTTCGGGGGGGGTTTCAACCCCCAAAACCCCCCCCTGCGTTCGCCCCTGACTGCTTCAGTAAGTATTCATGAGGTGCCCATAATGTAAGGGGTAATGCCTGTCTAGGATATGGGTGTTTAGGATTCGATTCGCAGAAGCATTAAATTGTTTTTTTACAGCTATTATTATCTTTTGCTACAAACTGGCAAGTCCTCCGAGACTTAAGCCAACATAAAAATCGTTTTCTAACTAGGTCGTTCGATTTCGACGCGAAATTGTAGGTCCTTGAAATGTGTCTCTTCCCGATACTCACGAGGTATGCTGCGCTACCCTAATTACTTGTTTTTTTTTTTTTTTAAAGCTAGCATTTATGAAAACCTCTTTAAGAAAATTCAATAAGAAAAACTACAAATTCATCATTCAGGACAAAAAAATATATATGCCGAAGACAAGTCATTCAAACCATATATTATGAAAAGTCCCAAAATTTTGCTTTAGAACTTTAAATTTAAAAACAAAGATTTCAAAGCACGAGGCACACAGAGCAAAATATTAAGTCCTGAAAGTTTAGCTCAGTTCCAATGATTTGTCTCCAACTTCGATAAAGTTTTTTTTTATGAATTACTTCAAAAGCTCTTGTACGAATCCGTACATACTTTATGTGCCTATGGGTTGTTGCTTGCTGTTTGCCTAGAGTCACCAAAAATGTAATGATGTTGATAAGCTTGAGTCATAAGGAAGTTACTTTGTATTTTGATTTAGTTTGTTCCGTTCATGCTCCCCACCAGTTGTAAGGTCTAGAAAGCGTTCAGCTGATGACTGAATCAAGAAAAGATTACAAAGTAAAAAATGTATTAAAAATACTGGCAATGCTTATTATCAGGTGACAAATTTTTTAGTAGACCCCTATTTTCGTATTTGGTTTGGTTCACTCCACCTGTATTGTCTTAATTTAATCCAAAAAAGTATGTTTTTCTAAAGACAGTAAGTTATTATCAAATAAAGGAAAACAAGGAGAAAAGTAAGTCAGGTACAGAATATTCGGTTACCAACCCCAATTCGTTTTTCATATAAGCTTGATTTAAGACCGTTGCGAACTCAAATTTCGTTGGAAGAATCTGAAAATGTAGCAAACTTAAAAAAAAACATTTTTGAAAAAGAATAAAAGTCTAATTTTTATATTATTGTAAAGCACATTATGCTTCTAATTTCAGTACTGCGCATATTTTCGTAAATATACAAGATCTTTTCTGAAAATAAAAAATAAGCGCGAAACAATAATGAAACAAGAAGCTTCATCTAACAAACAACCATCTCAAAATGAAATTACGGAGTGTAGTGCAGTTCATTATGAAGGAAAAGACTTTGAAGAAAATAATTTTTGACTATAACTTAGACCGTTCCTAAGCCATTATCATTGCAACGAGTGGTTTTTGAGTCGAAAACTAAAAAAAAGCACAAAAGAAATTATAGACGATCGTTTTAAATAAACGTTGACACTGCTTGAACAAGTTTCCGGAGTAGATTTACAAAAGGAGTGCAGTAGATTTCATTTTTAAGCAGTAGAATTTTTTCTCTCCCAAGAAACTCATTTATATTTAGGTACACAAATAAAAACACCAATCTCTTTCAAAGCACAAAAAAAAAATCTCAAAATAATGGATTGAAAAAACATCAATTTTTCTCCATTAAAAAGTCTAGCCATAAGCAGATAGCTGAGTATACATATGAAACGGGCGCGTTTGGAAAATGGTTGCATTCCGTGTATGAAATGAAAATTATTTACTAAGGTTAGACATTTTAGATAATCAGAATAGCAACCTGGTTTATTTGTTGAATATGAGTGATTGATAATATATCGACAACATACCAAGCAACATTTTTTAATAAGTGGCCAGACACACCATCACTAGTAGGTTAGGTACATGTGTGCTTATTTTTTAAGGACATAATAACCTTGAAGACTTCTCTTGCCCTTTTCACAGAAAAAACATATCATTCGATAAAATTTTTAAAGAAACGGAATGCTTTACCTGGCTCTGTGTTTCCCCTGCATTAGGATTCACAAAGATTCAATATAACAATAGGTTTCAAATTGACTGAGATTTCAGTAAAATATTCATTAAGTATACTTGAAATTCATTGGGGATCAGATTCAGATACTCCCTCAATTTCAATATAATCAGTTTAAACTGTAATCTTTATTTTTAACCAATATGTCACCACTTTCCACTCCTCACGAATATTTCCTTTAGCGGCGTGTTTTTTTAAATTCTTTATTATTCGTTTTGCATAGACTTTCATAGTGCTTTTTAAACTGATTATTATTTTGATGGTTTTTACATTTAAAACTAATTCTTCTTTTTTATTAAAAGGTAAAGTAATTCATTTTACCCAATTGCTTTGTTTAGAAAGTACTTGAAGCGATGTGTTTTTTAAAAGTGCTCGAAAACAAATCAAATGCAAAAGAGGTATCGTTTTCGGAATAAACTTGGTGGTGAAACCAAAAGTGCAGTACCTAAATATTTTTTTTAAGGTAGTAGGTCTATTACAGTACCAGCAACATCACAACCTTGACTCGATATTATTATTTTGAAAAGAAACAATTTTTTTTATTATTTTCTTGTATTTTTTTTTGTCCTAGAGTTCCACACAATATAATTGAAAATCTAAAAAGAAATAAATTTCTTAATAGAAATTTGGATAGATCGTGTGGATAACCTCAAACTCCTTTTTGCGATTCGGAATAATAAAATATTAGAAAAATAACGACGTGACACTAAGACTAAGTGTAACAAAGCATAATCAAATCTGAATAAAGACTTCGTCTTGTATATTAATGCTAACCACTACGCCACGGGTACCACTATTAACTCATATATCCATATAAGTACCCATAGCGTGATGGTTAGCTTGTCTGTTGTTAACCCAAAGGTTCGAGTCCAATGTTTTTCCACGGGTATCGCATTTTGCGAGGAATTGGCAAGTCCTCCGTTAATTAATTCATTGCCATGAAAAGCGCTTTCTTGATAAGCCTTTCGGAGGCGGCAGAAAATCGTAGATCCCCGCCATTCTTTTACAACTAGGAATTATTCGTGCCAGCTGATTCTTGCCCGAAAATTTTTTTAAAACATAAAAGAAAACCCTTGCCTTTATAATAAAGCTAATTTATTGGCCACAACATTGAACTATAAGCGTTTCATGCGTCTAAAATCATCATTATTTTTTATACCACATAGAATAAAGCTCACTTACAAAGTGTTCTAAGCTAAACTTTAACCCGTTCCCAATGTCCATGAGTGTATCTTGCATCGATGTATATTTTTTTATTATTATTAATTGGATAGGGCGAAGGCAAATTACATTAACTAGCACGTTGACCTGAAATATCGTTTGTGCTGTTCCCTTATTCATTCAAAGTTGAGGTCATGAAGAACCTAAGAGATTTCGAAGAAGGGGTGTTTCTAATATCTAGGACTAGTGAATCTCTTGTTGAACATTTTTAGCCTGAATCTGGCTATGGCAGGGCCTTCACATAAATGTGTTTAGCTGTTTCTGTGTTTTCGAAACAGAGATGGCAGGTGTCATCCTGGCACCTGGCTGATGCCCAATGAAGAAGTCCGTAAGTAATTTTGCTTCACGGTTTCCTTCCTACGTCTTTGAGATAAGTTGATGAATATCATTTGACTGGCAGTGGCCATTAGAGTTGTTCCAGGTGTGAATCATGTCCTGTCGTTCGCAAGTAACCAGTTACGTCGATGTAATTGAACAACTCCCAATCACTGGCATGTGCATTATCAAACATCTCCTGTGGAAGAATGATAACAATGTAAGAAATTGCGCTCCGCTTTTGACCTGGTTATCAACAAAACAATTGCTCTTCTCTTTTGACCTATGGTTATCTTCAAAACATCCATTTCTCCCAAGATTATATATGGGCAGGTGCTCCTACAACTTATTCAGAGTTGAGCCTTTGTAATGATTCGAGGTAGGAACATCATCAAAACATTTATGTCACTTGAACACAGTCGAAATATTCTTTGACTGTTCTTATTTTGTTGTTTTTTCTACAGACAGTGCACTATTGAGATAGCCAGTTGCATCTTGCATTCCTCCCCTCAAACAATTCAAACCTAAGACTAGCACGTCAAGGAATGACTCTCAGTTTACCTTCGCACGCATTCTCAAATACAGAGACTACTTTCCCAGCCACACCAAGCGAATGTGGAATACATTACCCAGCCGTGTTTTTCGTTTTCATTACAATTTTCAACTTGAATCCTCTCCTATTTTCCTAACGCACGGTTAATTACAACCCCTTGAGTTCACGCAAAATATTAAATAAAATAACGTCAGGAGTCTTTGAAGATATCTACGTTACCTCGTTCTTCCATTTTTCAAAAACGAGTTTTCAGATATCGAAAAGATATTCAGGGATTTTCATGAATAGACACCACATCCTACTATTACATTTTTCTTTTCTCCAGCACTTCCAACAAGTTGCTGGCCCAAAACAAAGATCCACAATCATTTCTTCGACTTCAACAGCTTTTTCGAAATCGAAGGCGACTATTATAAAGCCAAATTGTTAAATAAAACGTTTTCTGTCCTAATTTATCTTTCACTCAAATTGTCACGGACTTACTGTTACTACTGCTCACCACCACCCAGCATTGTCCCAATCTAGGCTCTACTACAACAGCAACAGGAAATACACAGGTCTTGTGTGTTATACTGCGTTTTGTCGTTGTTTATTTCCATATCTCAGCCTCATCCTCGTTTTCACAAAGTTTAATTTGATTAGGATGTCATTGAATAAGATAAAGTACCCAACAAAGACCCTTAATTATTCTTGAGTGTTTTTTTGTGATAGATTGTACCAACAAGTTGATTGATTACACTTAAAGGAAAAAATAAATGGTCCTTTCACCATTAATTGATTCTCTTGTACAAATACAAATTTCCTGGTTTCGTTTAAATAATCAAACTGAATTTGAATATCGTGATTGAGGGGACTCAGAGGAGCGAGGAGGTAATGGTTTTATTTTAGGAAACTCCTAGTCAATGGCGTTGTTGTCCATGTCCATTTGGAATTTTCCTTTTTTTAACTTGTTTCTTATTAATACTCGTATACTCGTATATGGCTTCGAGTTACACGTGTTTCCTTTCTTGCGATTGCTTCTAAAAACCTATTACAAGCTCATCATAGCCAGTCAATTTGAAAGATTAACAGGAACTTCTTCATCAACAAATTTCGCTTTGTGCTACATCATTGTTACCTCATAAAGTAGCAATTTGCCATTAAAGAAGATACAAAAGAAACATAATAAATACAATGTTCCGATGGCGATGGTGGTTTGTTGTAACGTTGCATGAAAGAAAATAGGGGCGTTCGTGAATAAGGAAAGGTTGAGGCTGAGTTTTGTGGGGTTTTAAATGAATTCCACTCACACATAAAGTCAATTACGTAGATTAAAAGAAGAAATTTGTAAATGGTTTTGAAGAGCCTGCTCAAAGATAAGAGCGTTCAACACGTTCAGAGAATGTTTTTTACTTAATGAAACAAGAGTGTATGCGATAAACCAATTAGTGTTTACATTTGATGAGCTTTCGTTTGAAGTATATTACTGGTATATTCATTACTTAAGATTTGTACGTTTAATAAAATTTTCAATTGAGAGAAGAAGGATCAACAGAACAAAAATTTAAGACACAGCGTGCTAAGGAATTGTCATTAAGCAGCTTTTTATGCAGGGTTTTTTGCATATGGTGTGAAAAACCTGAGCCTAATTTAAAAAAGGAATTATTAAAAACAAATTAAGTCAGTTACTAACTCATACTATAGTATTTTTAGAAGCTAATACCTTGAAAAATCAAAATTACAGTTCAAGTTATTTTCTCAATATTGAAACAATTTTTTTTTATACAACAATTTTTTTAAAAGTTACGGAACTTGTAAATGATTTAGCTGGCTTTTGATAATTTTTTGTGAAATTAACTTCTTATGTAATTGCCTCACTTAGATGGAGAAAGATAGACCTCGCCTTTCATACGATTGCCTTGACTTAAACTATCCGTCCTGAGCTTTTGTCGCATCTTACGGAAACAACTCCTTCTTCCAACATCATTCTATTAAGGATTTTTCTCCGGAAGTTTTCTCTATATTTACACTAGCTGAGCCGCCCGGCTTTGCTCGGGTCTGCAGTTTTAAGGTTGCCGTTCTGTTTTTCCTCTTCCGTGGGAATTTGGGGATGAAATATAATCTTTCTTACTGTGAAACTACGTGGCATCCTAATGCTGAAAGAATTTTAAAATTTGTCTGGCAGTTCCTAAGTTTCCGTTCCCAACCCATTCCTTTGAGAATCTTCCGTTCCCGTGGAAATATGTGAATGAAATATTAATCGATGTCACTGAGGGATAATGTTACATCCTAGAGTTGAAAGAATTTTTGAGATCGGTTCTTATCCTGTTGGATTACAGGGAATAAAAAATAGCCTGTGCCTATGTTCAAGTGACAATATTTCGGTTAATTTGAAACATAGAAAAGAAAATTTTACTTTCTTCTTTTTTTATGAAGCATTACCTATACCTATCTGCAACCAGAAAGAAATGTCATTAAAAAAACTGACAAAACTCAGAAATTGAAAAAAATGGCCTTTTTTTCTGTCGGGAATTTCACTATTTTGGATAAAAAATTTTTATTTATAATTTTTAAAAAGATGCATTTCGATGGGAAAATTTACTCTCCACAAAAAACATTCTTGGAATTGCATCAAAATTTTGCTTCGTTTTCGAGATATTATGAAAAAAACGAATGAAGATGGTTTAGAACCCATATCTCCGAATCGCACCCTCTAATTTAATAGCACTTTCGGTTTTTTCTATAAAATTAACCCATTAATCGATTCATGCAATAAAAGTCCATTCAATTTCGAGTTCCTTTATATGCCCTTTTTTACGACATAATCAATAGACTATATAGAAACATTCATGAGAAGCATAATTATTCCTTGAGTTGCTCTTCGTTAAAAATTTGAAATGTCTTCAATTAAAATTAACAGATATTTCGGAACACCAAAATGGTGAGATAATGTTTCGATTTAAAAGATCGAACGCAAATAAAGCTTCGTAAAAATCTCTACGATTTACAAGGCTGCACATATTAAAAAGATTTAATCGATGTGAGTAACGAGGTAAGACAAAATTGTCGGGGTTCCATCCAAGACCTCTCAAGGAGAACAACAAAAATTGCTTTTGGGCAGATTCAAGTTTCTTTATATCAACAGCAAATAACGGAGACCATCATATGGCACTACAGTACTCTAACAGTGACCGGACCAATGAACAATATAGCTTTAGTGATGTAGGGATCACTAAATTCCTTCGATCTTCGCTTAACGAAACCTAGCATAGCCATACTTTTGGAATTAACTTTATCAATATGAAGTTAAAAAGTTAGTTTTCTGTCAATTAAAACTAATGAGTCTTTTCCTAAGTCAATTCTTGCTAACCAATAAATAAAATTTATTTCACATGTTTTTCTTAAAAAATAAATTATATTGCATGTCTCCACATTTAGCATCATTCCATTAGTTTTACACCACTTAACTAGGCTGAGTAAACATTGTGTTACGGACGTCAGCAGAACTCCGTATGGAATTCCGCATAAGCATACACGATCACCCTGCAAAATTATGAGTTCGAATTGTCTTAGGCAATCATGTTCGAAAATACTTGACCGGACATCGGTCCATTTTGTCGCCCATCACGTCGAGAGATCATTCTTAACCTTTCTTTTCTTTCGCTGACCACAAGCTAGTAGGACGTAAGTTCAATCAAGCTCTTCGTGGTATTTTCAAGAAGTTAAAAAAAAAAAAAATTTTTTGCAGTGAATAAGTAAAACCAACATATCCAAGAATTATATTTGCCAAGAAAGGAATTGAAAGAGTCCGAGCTAAATACCAAGTTTCCTCAATTTGGTATAAAACACAGGTAAATGGTTTTCCTGCATTTTAATTTTCCTGAATCCAGCCGTTTTCAAAAAGCTCTACTTCCCGTAGTTATTACCAAATAAACAGAAGAAGAGTACTTGAGCTGACAGAAAACGGGTTTTTTTTTTCTCACGCCCTCATCGAAGAGAATCCCAGTTACATATATCCCCTCGCTGTACATACCTATGGAGCACCAAAGAGAGACTTACCACGACCGCTAATCCGTCAACTATTTTTTTTTTTCACTTGCAAGACGAGGCGAAGAACGTCTCAGTTTTCGTTGAACTCGAGACAACGACGCGTCGATCTATAAGTCGTCCTCGAGCAAGGTGCAGTGCGAGTCGTGGTCAAGGGCGTCGTGTGCGGTGCGGGGGTGGATGCTAGGCAGAAAGGGGAGCCTCAGCTAGCCCCATAGTGAAATTCTGGTGTACCCAGCGGTACTGCTGAGTCTGCTACATAATTTATCAAAAGATCATACCTTCTACCTATTCAAAATATACCTCTACTGTGTTTTTTTTTATATATATAACTTACACGCTAAAATATTTGATAACTAAGTCTAATCTTAAATTGCCTAATTTAATTGATCGAATATTAAGTGTTCAATATTGTCCACATAGAAAAAAAAAGAAAAAAAAAAGAAGAAGGAAATATTATATATTAATTGTGCATGCGGGTATATATACATAATATAGCGCGTGTTTAATAAGTCATGTGAACTTGACAAGCTGCGGCATATTCTTCAACTCTACATTTGCTACGTCATCAAAACAACCAACGGCAGAGATTGTGCACAATATCTGGACTCCGTAAGCGGTGAGTTTTTTTTTCTTTAAACTTTCATTTGATTACCTCTATGAGAATGAGACAGAAGCTATCTCTTGCCCAGTTCACCTGTCACAAGAAATCGAGTGCATGTGTACATACCTAAGCAACGTCATAATTTTTGTTTACAAAATTAAATAATTAATTACACACATATTGAATACAAGATTAACACTATTTATATTGCAACAAGATTGAATTACTAAATTTTCCTAAGTAAAACTTGAATTTAACATGCATTTACTATTTGCAATTCTCAAAAATCAAAATTAAGCATAGTCATTTTTTTTTGCATAAAACATGCATTCATGCAAAATATATTATAAATAAAATCGTGAATTAACTACTTGAAATGAACTAGACTCAATTCTTGTGGGGTTATGTGTGGGTTGGTCAGTGGACTTTTGAATCCCGATGGATTGATGTGAGTCATTCTGCCAGGCAATTGCAGGGATAGCGATCTTGTCATAAAAAAGTGTGGGTAAAAGCTATCATGGAAGACATACATTGTCAGAGGGAGGGATATCTTAGACAAGGTACCCGGGCCAATTAGCACCAGTCGTCGCCCAGAGAACAGAACAAAGCCGAGTGAAAGGTCCGTCTGTCGTCCTTTTTTTTAGTTGAAATCTTGGCATGAAATATTAATCTTTTGCGTGCGTTGGAAAACTCCCGAACAAGGGACCTCGCCCTCCGACGTTCCTAGCTGTGCCTTCTGCAAGCATGCCAAGTGGTTCCGTCGAGTTTAGTCCAGTTAATATAATCATAATGAATATTCGCAACAAAAGAAATGGCGCCCAACCTCAGAGCTTATGTTTTTAAGCCCTATCACAGTAAGATAAAGGGTCTATTACCTTACAGTAAGTCCCGGTGTTTGCCCAGCAGGTGACCCGCGTTGCTACTTAAGATAATAACTTTCAGTTTTGCTGTTTCAGTTCATATTAGTCCGAATATTTTTTCTTTCATCATATGAAAGATTCGTTGCATATGAACTTATTTAATACTCTCCTCATAGTGTTGTCTAATTCGCAGCTTCATTGCTGGAACTATTTTGTCACTATAATTTCACTTGGTTTCAGTTTTGTTCTTCAATCTAACTCGTCCGTCCGTTTATAATAAAAAGAACGAAAATCTCACGAAAGACCAACCACATTAAACCCCAATCCAATTATACAATATAAAATTCAGAAAAAAACAAAAAAACAAAATTAAGAAAAAAAAAAAAAAACAAATTTAATTTCTTCAAAATACTTAAACATTAAAACACTCTAAATATTTAAATAACGTAACATGAATGTTAGTAGAGGACCCAATACTCGCTCGAGAGGTAAATTCAACAATTCAAGGGGTCAATACTCTTCCACTACAAATAGAAACTCTACACAATCCCCAATCAAACTTAAATCAAAGA
This sequence comes from Melanostoma mellinum, assembly GCA_914767635.1. Classification (NCBI taxonomy): domain Eukaryota; kingdom Metazoa; phylum Arthropoda; class Insecta; order Diptera; family Syrphidae; genus Melanostoma; species Melanostoma mellinum. The sequence continues at coordinate 70,579,140 of OU612058.1, read as the reverse complement.
GAACATGTGGTGCAACATACTCCTCCACCAAGAAAAGTACATAATTCAATAGGAGATCTAGGACAAAACGTTCAAAACCAAATCGAAGAACCAGAACAAAATCTATTCCATCAAAACGTTAACCCGGAGCAAATAGTTAATCCTCAGAGTGTTCAAAATCCCAATCAGGTTCGCCTTGGTTCAGATCAGGTTCAAATAAACATTGCAAATAACGAGATGTCAGATCCAGCTTATCTGACACCAGCCCGTAGCAGCAATCAAGCTGCTACACAAAATGCGATTGAGAATGCCAGTCAGAAAGGCACTACTTCGAGATCTGATAATCATGATCTCCAAACTTTGGCATTAGCTTTTGAACGCATCATGGAGGCCAATAACAAGATTGTCATTAGCGAAATGAAGTCAATTAGGGATTCCTTAAGTCATAAATTAGAGCAAATAAATATTCCACCGATTCAACAAGCTCAAACTCAAAATTTTGATGTACCTTACCTAATTCTCACCCCAGAGTAGACTTTGAACAATTCCTTCAAAACATGTCATTTTCCACTCAAAATCGAGTACCCGTAAGCCACCAGACTTCTGCTTCACAGCCTTCAATCATCAACACAAATTGCAAGGTCGAAAAGTGGAAGATTTCCTTCGATGGAACCGAAAATGTGTATGACTTTTGGTTTAAAGTCGAAACCCTAAAAGAAAGGTCCCAATCTAGCTGGGATCATGTTCTAGCGAACTTTCATGTTCTTTTGAAAGGTAAAGCTGAGTCCTGGTATTGGTTCTTCCTGAAAAAGAATCCAACCGTTTCTCATGACAGTCTTAAATACGCAATTATCAAAGAGTTCAGTAAAACCGAGAATGAATATGAAAAGATGTTACGAATGGTCTCTCGACGTCAAGGTTTTAAAGAGGCATTTGATGACTTTTATACAGAGATTTTACGACTTAATGCAAGCTCAAAAGAACCTTTGTCGGATACCAAGTTGATCGATTTGATCAAAAAGAATTCGAAAGATAATTTAGGCACCTTGCTCTTTCCATATCAACTTACGGGTTTAGAACAAATGAGGGATGTAGCAAGGCAAGGTGAAGCCTTCTTGCTACACCAATCGTCTCAAAACTCGTTGAATTACAAGCGAAATGTCAGCGAGATAGAACAAGAGATTGACTCATTCGAAGACATGAAATGTGAGAGCCAAGATTTAGAGGCCTTCTCTAAATTCAACAAACCCAATTTCAAGCCTCTTGATACATCCAACTTCACATGTTGGAACTGTCAAAAGTTAGGCCACTCATTTTACGACTGCCCAAGCGAAAAACGAAATCTCTTTTGTTATCGCTGCGGCGAGAAAAACGTCACAACCGTAACTTGTTCAAAACATGGTTTAAACGGGAAAGGGAGCGAGTTGACAGCCGGGGGCACTCGTTCCATAAACACGACCCCGAGCCAATAAAAGAAACAGGTGTATCTTTAGAAAGTCAAAGACAATCTGAGGATACAAGCCCAAAAACATCGGATATTTCTAACCCTAATATAAAAACAATTATTAAAAGACCAGATTCTCCAGACAAGGATATACACGCTCAAGAAGTGCCTCGCTTTTCCTTCCATGAAAGAATGAAACATTACCAGCAAGTTAAAAAACGAATATTCACTAAGCCCATTTCAGAAAAAATTCACCAAGTGTAGGAATCGTTTTCTCGTTAGAAAAACCCACAGAAAAGCAATAGAATCTACCACTCTTGACGAATTGAATGACATGCGGCCATATCTTAATATTCAAATCGGCAATGAAAAGGTGTGGGCATTGTTAGATTCAGGTGCGGAGGTAAGCGTGTTAGGAAAAGATTGTTTGGATCTTTTGAAACGCAATTCCATTCCAATTAAGCCGTTCAAGTCAAACGTCTGCACGGCTGACTGCACAAAGCGAGAAATCTTAGGCTTGTGCAAGATCCCAATCAATCTAAATAATAGAACTAATGTTATAGATTTTCATGTCGTACCGACCTTGAAACAACAGGCTTATCTTGGTATAAACTTTTGGCAAAGTTTCCACATTAAGCCAAAATTTGAATCTGAAATTTCCTGTTTAGAAGGACAAAGATCTGATCCAAGAACACACAATTTAACCGCGGAGCAAAGAGAAAACTTGAACAACGTCATAGACTTGTTTCCGTCTTACTCAAAGTTAGGTCTTGGCAGAACACATTTGGAAGAGCACGTGATTCACACGGGTGATGCAGCCCCAATAAAGTCTAGACACTACCCGCTTTCACCACCTCGGGAAGCCGATGTCTATGCAGAAATCGACAGAATGTTGCAATTAGGAATCATTCAGGAGAGCAACAGCCCTTGGAGTTCCCCAATAGTTTTGGTAAAAAAACCGGGTAAGAACAGATTATGCATAGATTTCCGGGAGCTAAACAGTGTTGCCAAGGATGATGCATATCCTCTCCCACACATCTCAGATCTACTGAGTAGGTTGAAGGATACGCATTACATAACCGGCATTGATCTTAAGGATGCGTTCCACCAGATTCCGCTCTCTGAATCTTCTCGCGAAAAGACAGCTTTCGCGGTACCAGGCAGGCCTCTCATGGAATTTGTGGTCATGCCATTTGGCCTTAAAGATGCTTCACAAAGGATGACACGTCTTATGGACAAAGTCATACCATCTAAGTATAGGGAGAAAGTGTTTGTATACATAGACGACTTACTAATATGTACGGAAACTTTTGAGGAACACTTAAAACTTTTGTCAGAGGTAGCAGGATTTCTAAGAAATGCAAAGTTAACGATTAATGTAGAAAAGAGCAAGTTCTGCCAGAGAGAAATCAAGTTCTTGGGATATATTGTAGGCCAGGGATGTCTCAAAACCGATCCCGCAAAAGTGGAAGCCATTACCCAGTTCCCACTTCCACAAAGCGCCAGGCAAATACGACGCTTTCTCGGCATGGCGGGCTGGTACCGTCAATTCATCCCAAACTTCTCGAATCTCTCTGCCCCTCTATCCGATTGCCTGCGTAAATCAAAAGTGTTTTGTCTAACCCAAGAAGCCATTGATGCACTCCAGAAATTGAAAGACGCCTAGACAACCGATCCAGTTCTGGCGCAGCCTGATTTTTCAAGGCCCTTCGTTGTTCAATGTGATGCATCAAGCTCAGGAGTTGGTGGCGTTCTATACCAACTGGATGATCATGGACATGAACACCCAATCGCGTACGTGTCACAAAAATTGAACAAGGCCCAGAGAAATTACACAGTGTCAGAACAGGAGTGCCTTGCAGTAATCATCTCCGTGGAAAAGTTTAGGCCATACATTGATGGGTTGCCCTTCAAAATTGTCACCGACCACTCAAGCCTTAAGTGGCTCATGTCGCAAAAGAACTTGAGCGGGCGGCTGGGTCGATGGAGTCTGCGACTTCAGGCATTTACCTTCACGATGGAACATCGTAAAGGCTCGCTCAATGTTGTGCCTGACACGCTGTCTAGAGCGGAAATAGCCTAGATAGATATTGTTGAGCAAGTGAAAGAAATTGATCTCAGTTCACCTTACTTTCAGTCCGAAGAATACGAAAAGCTCAAACAAAACGTAGCCGATGATCAAGATAACCTCCCGGATGTTATTGTTTCTGATGGTTATATTTATAGACGCGTTAGGTTTCGTGTAGGCTCTCCAAACGAAGAAGAAAGTTTGTGGCGTCTTTGGTTGCCCAAAGAACTCACAGAACAAGCTATTGCAAATGTTCACAACACAAAAACAGGATGTCACGGGAATGTGACAGATGGCAACACAACTATATTCATAGCCATAGACCATTTTACGAAATTTGTCTTTCTGAAGACACTTAAGAAAGCTAGCGCTAAGGCTATATGCAACTATCTCGAAAATGATGTGTTCCAGATGTTTGGATTCCCAGAACACGTCCGTAGTGATAATGGTAAACAGTTTGTGTCTAAAGAATTTGCTAAGCTCATGGAATCCTACAACATCAAACACACAAAGACAGGCTTATATTCGCCTCAGGCGAATAGTTCTGAGAGGGTCAACAGGGAAATCTTGTCCAAAATCAGAGTTTTCGTACAGGATAAGCACAATGAATGGGACAAATATATTTCGCTGATAGGTTCTATTTTAAGGAGTGATTTTCATTCGTCCATCAAGTGTTCGCCTTATTATGCGTTATTTGGCCAGCATATGTTGTCAAATGGGTCGGAGTACTCACTTCTTAGAAAGCTCAGCTGTCTGAACGAGCCTGACATACAGACGACTTCAACGACGGATAAGATGCTTTTAATGCGAGAGAGGATTAAAGAGAATTTGCATGCCGCTCATTTGAAAGCTCAGCGTACTTATTATTTGCGGGCAAAAGACATTGCTTTTGTCCCAGGTCAGGAAGTTTTTCGCCGCAATTTCGAACAAAGTTAATTCGCAAAATCAAAAAACGCTAAGTTTCACCAAAGTTTATAAAATGTCGAATTAGGAGGCGAGTTGGTAATTGTCTGTATGAGTTGGAGAACCCTAAAGGCAAACTAATCGGAAGATATCATGCCAAGGACATAAGGCAATAGATTTACAGACTTTGATGTTACTGACTTATCGCTTTTCCTTTTTGTTTCTTGCCAATAATGTTGGAAACAAAAAAGGTTTGTTACGGACGTCAGCAGAACTCCGTATGGAATTCCGCATAAGCATACACGATCACCCTGCAAAATTATGAGTTCGAATTGTCTTAGGCAATCATGTTCGAAAATACTTGACCGGACATCGGTCCATTTTGTCGCCTATCACGTCGAGAGATCATTCTTAACCTTTCTTTTCTTTCGCTGACCACAAGCTAGTAGGACGTAAGTTCAATCAAGCTCTTCGTGGTATTTTCAAGAAGTTAAAAAAAAAAATTTTATTAATTTTTTTGCAGTGAATAAGTAAAATCAACATATCCAAGAATTATATTTGCCAAGAAAGGAATTGAAAGAGTCCGAGCTAAATACCAAGTTTCCTCAATTTGGTATAAAACACAGGTAAATGGTTTTCCTGCATTTTAATTTTCCTGAATCCAGCCGTTTTCAAAAAGCTCTACTTCCCGTAGTTATTACCAAATAAACAGAAGAAGAGTACTTGAGCTGACAGAAAACGGGTTTTTTTTTTCTCACGCCCTCATCGAGGAGAATCCCAGTTACATATATCCCCTCGCTGTACATACCTATGGAGCACCAAAGAGAGACTTACCACGACCGCTAATCCGTCAACTATTTTTTTTTTTCACTTGCAAGACGAGGCGAAGAACGTCTCAGTTTTCGTTGAACTCGAGACAACGACGCGTCGATCTATAAGTCGTCCTCGAGCAAGGTGCAGTGCGAGTCGTGGTCAAGGGCGTCGTGTGCGGTGCGGGGGTGGATGCTAGGCAGAAAGGGGAGCCTCAGCTAGCCCCATAGTGAAATTCTGGTGTACCCAGCGGTACTGCTGAGTCTGCTACATAATTTATCAAAAGATCATACCTTCTACCTATTCAAAATATACCTCTACTGTGTTTTTTTTTATATATATAACTTACACGCTAAAATATTTGATAACTAAGTCTAATCTTAAATTGCCTAATTTAATTGATCGAATATTAAGTGTTCAATATTGTCCACATAGAAAAAAAAAGAAAAAAAAAAGAAGAAGGAAATATTATATATTAATTGTGCATGCGGGTATATATACATAATATAGCGCGTGTTTAATAAGTCATGTGAACTTGACAAGCTGCGGCATATTCTTCAACTCTACATTTGCTACGTCATCAAAACAACCAACGGCAGAGATTGTGCACAATATCTGGACTCCGTAAGCGGTGAGTTTTTTTTTCTTTAAACTTTCATTTGATTACCTCTATGAGAATGAGACAGAAGCTATCTCTTGCCCAGTTCACCTGTCACAAGAAATCGAGTGCATGTGTACATACCTAAGCAACGTCATAATTTTTGTTTACAAAATTAAATAATTAATTACACACATATTGAATACAAGATTAACACTATTTATATTGCAACAAGATTGAATTACTAAATTTTCCTAAGTAAAACTTGAATTTAACATGCATTTACTATTTGCAATTCTCAAAAATCAAAATTAAGCATAGTCATTTTTTTTTGCATAAAACATGCATTCATGCAAAATATATTATAAATAAAATCGTGAATTAACTACTTGAAATGAACTAGACTCAATTCTTGTGGGGTTATGTGTGGGTTGGTCAGTGGACTTTTGAATCCCGATGGATTGATGTGAGTCATTCTGCCAGGCAATTGCAGGGATAGCGATCTTGTCATAAAAAAGTGTGGGTAAAAGCTATCATGGAAGACATACATTGTCAGAGGGAGGGATATCTTAGACAAGGTACCCGGGCCAATTAGCACCAGTCGTCGCCCAGAGAACAGAACAAAGCCGAGTGAAAGGTCCGTCTGTCGTCCTTTTTTTTTAGTTGAAATCTTGGCATGAAATATTAATCTTTTGCGTGCGTTGGAAAACTCCCGAACAAGGGACCTCGCCCTCCGACGTTCCTAGCTGTGCCTTCTGCAAGCATGCCAAGTGGTTCCGTCGAGTTTAGTCCAGTTAATATAATCATAATGAATAGTCGCAACAATTGCTGCAATAATTGCGTGTCGGCAATATTGTTAACTGTATGAAACTACTTTAGATCGTCGGCATACATCAGAAATCTTCAACCTTTAAACAGTAAGGGCAAGTCATTAATAAAAAGGAGAAATAAAAGTGGGCCAAGAGGGCTGCCTTGGGGTACACCAGAAGTTACATTGATTTGACGTGACAAGACATCACAAAACTTGACACACTGCGTCCTTTGCAACAAATAAGATTGGATCCACAATAATAAGGTGTCATGAATGCCATATTTTTTAAATTTAAAAATAAGCAGATTGTGATCAACTTTGGCGAAAGCTTTGCTGAAGTCAGTATAGATAGCATCAGCCTGGTTCCCTTTTTCCATGTCTAAAAGAATGAATGAAAAAACCATATTGATGCTCGCTTAAGACTGAAATCAGCTCCACGTTCAGGTTGTAAGTTACCAGTTTCTCAAATAATTTGGGAATAGCTGACAGGATTGCAGTACCCCGATAATTTTTGACATTGGATCTGTCTCCGTAATTAAATAAGAAATGAGTTACGCCACGTGTTAGGAAATGTCCCATTAGACAAAGATTGGTTGAAAAGTTGAAGCGGGTGCTTGGAAAGAGTTTCGGCGGTGTTTTTTAAAAACAAAAGAGGAATGCCATCGGAACCACTACTTTTTTTTTAACATCGATGGTTCTAAGGTTACGGATAAGGTCTTTCATAATGATTGAAACACGGTTTCGGTTAACATTGTGACCCGTAATATACTTAAAATTATTGCTATCAAAAGTGATTAGATTTGAATATACAGATTCAAAAAAAGAAGCAAAAAGTTCACATACATCAGATGTTTCCGAGCAAACACTACTTCGAGACTTCGAGATCGTATAAGGGAAGTTAGCTACGTTACGTTTATTGTTTATGAATTTATAAAAGTGACGAAGATTCCTCCTAATAAGAGATCTTGATTCAGCCACATATCGGTCGTAAACCATATCCCTTGTTCAATAGGTTCACATTCAATCGGTAACAGGTTTCCATAACTAACAAACTTTTGAAGTCTTCGAAATGTTTGCTTTAAAAAAGTATAAAATTGACGATTGCCACTTTTTTCTATACTTTAATCATAATACAATTGCTAAGAAATGGATGTGACTGGTGAAGGATTCTTTTCACTGCCTCTGCTTTGCGACTTTTGGATACGCTCAGCATTAGTCTTCTTTGTACAGCCCTATCGTTAGACGCCGTGGAAAAACATTTTTCTTTTCTGTTAGGACTCGAACCTCGAGCCTCCCACGTAACAGGAAGACATGCTTTCCATTAAGCCACGAGCACCACCCATTGTCATGGATATCTAGCTACAGTCACTGAATCAGCAAGTAGCCCTTGAAATGTGAGCCAGCAAAGGGTCTTCAAGTATAGCACTTTATTTATGATGTGCTCTTACCACTTAAACCTTGTATTCCAAGTTATTTGATAGTATTGGAGTAAGGTACTAATGTACTTGTGATAAAAACTGCGTGGCATTGCTTATGTTTTTGTATGTCAAGTTTATATACGTCGATTATGTTTAAGTTGATATGCCATTTTTGTGTCCAATTACAAATTTTATTGACAACAGCATCATTAGCAAAGGTGGTCGAATAATGCATCACCATTAGCAAAGGTGGTCCGTGGACGTGGTGGCGTTGGTGTCTGCTGTAATTTCCCTTGTATAGAACAGATACAATGTTGGCCCTAGCACACTTTCTTACTGTACACCATTTTCTTTTTTTTTTTTATTTCGGTGTGCGTTTGGTCGTAACATACTATAAAGGGTTGAATATTTCATTGTAGCCTGGGGAAGATCTCCAAAGTCCCAAGTGCCAAACCTTTTCAAAAGCTTGAGAAATATCTAAAACCATACCTGAGCATATACTACTTGTCTTCCTTGAAGTGTCTTTCACCACATCAATGGTTCGATGCACTTGTTCTTTCGTGGAATGTTTGTTTATGAAACCATTAGCTGTTTTTCGAAAACTTTTGCCATGACTGGCATAAGCGGTGTTGGTTTGCTACTTTTGTTGGTGGCATACCTTGTTTAAGTAGACAATGAATTTTACAACTTTCCTATGATGTGATGACTGTCCTTGTTTAAGACCTGACTTTGTTATAGATTGGAACCCTGGTGATATTTTGTAAGCTTATTAATGGTTATACAATATACATGCTTCTTATTTGTTATTCGGGTATCCGATCCACTTCTTCCTTGAGATTCAACTGGCGGTTTTTGGTCTAAGGCTTTTAGACGATAAGTCCGGGAGATTGTAAAATGTCCCTTAAAAGGCAATCTTTTAAGATATCCTGCACAGACCTGGAAAGGCATATGAATAATATAGCAATTAATCAACATAGACAAACCGAATTCATACAAAAAGACAATCAATGAATAGCTTAATCGAATTCAGTTTCCCAACAGCATCTTCTTTCAAGCAATAAACATTCTAAAAACCAATTTGAATTGATAAAAGACACAATTTTATTGAATAGCTTCGGGGGATCAAAAGTATTTAGTGTCAACTTCCTCGCTTCCTTCTTTCTTGACATTTATGAACACGCACAATTTGAAGCCGCCTCGACGGGGAGTGTGACTCCAGTAATATGATGTTACACAATAAAGCTGTTAGCTGTCTATAATGCCTCTGATGTAATTAAAATTCATTGAGCGTAAGGAATTTTTCAAACAATAGAGACAAACGATTTGAAAACCGAGCAAATAAAATCACAGCTCAGTGTAAAGCGTAATAAATCTTTTCACATTCCAGCCAACAGGCGACACCAACACCACCGTCACAGTAACACACCCACATCAATGTCAAGGACGATTAAAAACGACCACTGTCAGTCAGTCAACCAGTCACTCACTCTCCATTACCCCCAGCATGTTACGAACTTTCCTATTTATCTTCTCTTTTAATGAGTTTAAATTGTAGGGTTCTCCATTTAAATACCACAGCGCTGCCACTTGAGAATTTTTCCTCAAGTTCGTCCTTTTTTTTTTTTTGGCTGATAGGTTTCTCGTAACAAATCATTGGTGATGTCAGTGACAACATGTATGTACACAGTATGCTGGTACATTTAATTACAAAAATGTGTGCACAAAATGTTACTTGCGACTTGCGAGTGCGGCGTATGTCCTGCGTGTGCAAAATATAATATTGCCAGTAAATCTCTATGTGTATAATTAAAATGCTTGTAATGGCCTATTCAATGAATAATAATTTTGGAAGAGTGTAACCTTTCTGCCTTCCGACTTTGTGGACATGGACATTTCAAAAGACATTAACAATAAAGAAAAGGACGTTGAACATGAAGTGGGGGTGGAAGTAGATGGGGTTGTGGATAATAATGTTGTAAAGGCTGTCATTTCTCATACATGTGTGTGTTTTTGTGGCACAATTTTTGATGGTGCGGTAGCTTATGTCTTTATGATGTCTTTCAAAATCTTTAAACTTCACATAACTTTTGCACTTAGTTTTGGTCTCAACCATTCTACCCAATTCGTTGTCCTTGCGTCATTGTATATGGCTACCTACTGCTGAGAGCAGCTATTTATTTCACTTGCTGCTTTTACGAATAATTCAAATATGTATACAAATATGCATGAATGGATTGTTCTTAAGAGATTTAATGAATTAAGACTTTTTAAGGAATTGAATGACAGATAGGTACTTTCGCTGGTGTGGTTTTGTACCACAGGTCCACAGGTTACAATTATTTGATTGTTTTTATTATTTTTTCCAATCTCCCTAACGCTGACGAGACATAATTTTTTTTTTTTTTTGAAGATAGGAAATCTTCCTTAGTAATGTACCTACTAGATAAATGCACTTACATTTGTAGACCTTGGGCATTTGTGGAATCAGAAAAAATAATATTGGACGTGCCTCAACCACTAATGAAGAAAAAATAGAAGAAGAACACTAAGGATAAGATTACGCTGATTGATTTTATGCCATTGCATTAGGCAATACACAATACCTACACTGTTTCAAAACCTATTTGTGACAAAGCAATACTGAAATAAATTAATTTTTAGAGAAAAAAAAAACAAATCCAAACGAAGGAAAAACAAAATAGAAGAAAATGTTATGCCAACACAAACTCGATGCTTAAAGAGTAGCATAGCAAAATAATCATTACTGGTCCTGCTTCATTCTCCAGGCCAAACAACAGAGCTCTAACAATTTGAGAAAAGAAAACACTAAACTGCATAAAAACTTACTGTACTGTGTACTTTGTGGGTTCTCGTTTGTATTTTTGTTAAAATAATCGAAATATGAAATACTAACAATAGCAAAAAACAAATTAACACATTTGATTTGAAATATTTGCTGTGGTAGTTTGCTTCCATCATTTTTATCATTATTATCTCGGGTTGTATATTTTTGTAGCCACAGAAGGCACTGTTGTGTGCGATTGTCGTCAACAAATAATGTAAATTGTTCGAATATGAGAATAATGTTTATTTTGTGGTGCATGTTCCAGCAAAAAATAACCGCTAAATTTTTTTTGTTCGTGAAAGCATGTGACAAATCTACAGATGAGAAATCGATACATCTGTTGTATGATTAAAAAAAAAAGTTATTTGCATTACTAAGGGGAAGCTGTAATCATGACATATAATTGCCGATACACCTCATATAAGATATTTTATTCTAATAGATCGTATTCACGCTGTATAAAATTGAAAACAGATAACGCTATTTCTGCCCATGTCCGTCTAAGAACTAAATCAAAATATGTATCGAGATCGTAATACCTTAAAAAATAATTCTTTAAAAATACATCCAATGAAAATCCTTAATAGCAGAGTCATATTAGGGCGGTTTCACGTTTCACCTAAAATAATGTAATTTCAAGCGTGAGTTACGGTTGTATAAAGTTAATTGTTTAGTAAAAGCTATAATTATTAAACAATGTTTATTATTTTCGTGCTTACTTACTCAGGCGGGCATTACAGTTCGGGCTAAGATCAAGCCTTAACCAACATCTTATGCCAATAATTTCGATTTCGGAAGGGGTTTTCTCCATAGTTATGCACTCTGAACCTGTTCAGTCGGTTCTTCCACTTGATTGCGCCACCTAAGACGAATTCTACCCCTTCCGCAATTTGCCTGAAATGTGCTTTTGATAGCACGTCGAGCAGGAGTGATGATGTCCATCCGCTCTACATAGCCCAACCATCGTAGCTTCGCGATGCGTACTCTTGTGGCTATGCCCATGTCGCGGTTCAGCTCATACAGCTCATACAGCTCGTTGTTGTTACTTCTTCTCCACACATTGTCTTCACTTACGGGACCAAAGATTATTCGCAGAATTTTTCTTTCGAAACGACCAAGGGTTTCCTCATCCGCTTTCGATAAGATCCATGCTTCCGCGCCGTAAAGCATGACTGGGATGATCAAAGTCTTATACAGGTTTAGGTACCTTGGTTTTTCTGGAGAGGGGTTTGTTTCTCAATTGCCTTCTTAACCCAAAGAAGCAACGGTTGGCAAGAGTTATTCTCCGTTTGATCTCTGCACTGATGTTGATGTCCGTGTCAATAGCAGATCCTAGGTAGACGAAGTCCTGTACTATCTCCAAGTTATGTCTGTCTATTGAGACGTTTTGTCCAATTCGTCGATGTTCTGTGTCCTTGTTTGATAAAAACACATACTTCGTTTTGCCTTCGTTAACCATCAAACCCATTTTTGCCACTTTTGTTTCACTACTCGCAGAAGCACCTATGACATTACGCTTTTTTCTTTCGATTACGTTAATATCGTCTGCGTAGGCGAGTAATTGCACCGACTTTTGAAAGGTTGTTCCTCTGGTATTGACGTTTGAGTTTTGTAAATCTTTTCAAGTACAATGTTGAAGAAATCGCATGACAGTTTGTCACCTTGTCGAAAGCCTTTTTCGACATCTAAGGTATCGGTTGCCTATACAGATCTTAACGGAGCAACAATAATCCTTCAAAGTTATCCTGCATAGTCAGACGAGTTTTGCAGGGATGCCGAAACTAGACATGGCTCTGTACAGCTCGTCTCTGTAAACACTGTCATACGCGACCTTGAAATCGATAAAGAGATGGTGAATATCGATATTATATTTTCGGGTTTTTTCCAAGATCTGCAGTAATGTGAAAATTTGGTCTATTGTGGACTTCTCTGGTCTAAGACCACATTGATAAGGACCTATCAAGTTGTTGAAGTGGGGTTCAAACGTTCACATATTACAGCAGACAACATCTCATAAGCGACGTTAAGGAGGTTTATCCCTCTATAATTGGAGGCGCAATTGTGAGGGTCTCCCTTTTTTAGGATCGGGCATACGATACTGAGGTTCCATTCATAGGGCATGCTTTCTTCCGACCATATCATGCAGATCAGCTGGTGGTTGCTCCTTTCCAACTAATATCCAGCTGCCCTGAAAAGTTCGTCATCAAGGCCATCTGCACCTGCAGTCTTATTTGATTTAAGTTTGCATATGGCAAGTTTAACTTCTTCTAGGTCGCGGGAATGGCATTCCTGATCATCCTCCAAGCTGAATGGGGCAATCTGCCTGACAGCGGAATTTGTGTCCTCATCGCCGTCTGCAGAAATGATCTTTCCATATCCTCAGTAGCGACTGTGACTCTATAACTATGTTTCCCTGCTGGTCTTTACAGGCTTGAGTTCGGGGCTTGCCACCCTGGCAGGATCTTTTTATCTTTTGGTAAAACTTCCAAATCTCGTTCCTGTCATGGCACCTCTCAATTTCCTCAAACGAGTGCTTCTCATGCTGCTTCTTTTTCTTTTTGAGAACTCGGTGTTTTTCTTTTCTTTTCTCCTTGTAAATCTCGTTATACTGATTGTAAGCAGCCCTCGTTCGTTTTTGCATCAGCATTTGTCGTGCTTTTTGTTTGGCTGCATTTGACTGGTTGCATTCTTCATCGAACCATGGGTTTCGTTTTGGGAGCCGAGTGAAACCCAGAACCTCATATCGCGACGCTTTACAATAACTGCTGCCATATTAAGATGTACAATACATTTAAAAAATATACAATACTCATAAACTACTCGCAAAATTAGAATATATTAAAAAAATTCAAAATCTTAGGGTAATTTTATTTTCAACAAGTGATAACTCAAAGTTAATTGGTCATACAATCATACTGTCGATAAAAGCATTGCTATTGAGGTCATCATTTGAATAGAAAATGTTGTAAACAAAAATATTGCTCACTATCAAAGCATTTTTTTTTAAATGTCAAATCTCGAGCTACAACACGGAATAAGGTGCTTTTTTCATTTAATTACACTGAATCTTAAGATAAGATTATTTCGAAAACAAAAGGAATTAAGAATGCACAAAAGTACTTATTTTGAACCTAACCACCGACGGGCACCGCTTTCACCTCTATATCAAATCCTTTTTGGCATTCACTGGCTAGATATGGTTATTTTTCTTCTTCTTTGGTTCAACCTTTGCTCATGACAACTACAACACAAGGATAAGTTTCATTATATGTTGGAAAATCGTGTCCTTTTAAATAATAAATATTGCGACGTGCTTAGGGTAAGCGCCGCCGGTAAAGGACGCCGCTTAATTTTATGACGTTGCTCTGAGTTTCTAAAGCCATCCCAACCGTAGGCAATGAATTTATGATGTTATCAACCTCGGTTCTCAAAGTCTTTTGATGAGCTCGTAGACAACGTGCCGTCGCTGCAGTGATAATCTTTAGCAACGGTCTCTTTCTAAATACGATTGTTGGACACAAAGAACCAAATATAATTTAACATGATTCAATTTTTTGTTTGCTCCTGTTTGTTTATTTATTTAAGGCTTAATAGGATTTATTTTACTTCCAGTTCACGTCGCGTCGATTGCATGTAAAATCTTGTACTTGTACGACTATTCAAAATATCTTTAAAAAACTCTTGCTGTAGGATCAAAATCAAAGACAAAAGAAAAAGAAAAAATTAATAAGGGGGTTAATAGTTTTCCTTGAGTTGAAAAGAAAATTCCTCAAATATCAAACAAAATTTAATAATATTGAAAATAACATAAGGAAGGTACTATCTGGCATCACTTTAACCTTTCTGAAAACGTTTTCGCTAAAAAATTGAGAAGCTATTCTTTACTTCGTTTCTTTAAAGGACGAAAACACTCAAATAACTCGATTAATGTCATGCTACACAATCCAACACGATCCACACGGTGGGTGTGTTATAAACATAAAGACAGTTTCCCATATTTAACAATAATCATAGGCTTCTGATTATGTTATTTGCAAGAAAACAGTAGGTACAATTCGTTGATTTTTTTGCAGGTATCAGAAAATGAGCGAATAATAAAAAAAATCCTCGAAGTGCTATGAATCAAGACGTAATACAGATATGGTAGTGCTTGGTGCAATTCCATGAACAAAGGAAAATTTCTAAAAACTTTGAAGGACATTTGATTTTGCATCGAAATTGTTCCCAAAAAATTTGGAATAGTTTTGAATCCAAAAAGATAAGTTTCCTACAAGGCTCGGAAATCTCAACGTCATCTTTTTAAAGTATACCCACCTATAATCTTCGTAACGAAAAATATTTTACTAGGCGTTAAAAAATCGGCTTGCAACGAATTGTAGGGTCCCGACGGTTATAAGAAAACGTATGAGCATGGTGTCGTGGAATGCGCTTCAAAAATCCACGAACTTAAGAACAGCCTGTATCTGCGTCAATGGAGCAGTGAGAACTCGACCATTCTCAAGTTTGGAAGCAATGTTCAAGAATCGGCAGCAAACTTAGAATACATCAGTGCAATGACTGCCATTTGGCATTACACTGAGCCATATAGGCAATGCACATTATATTTTCAAGATACTCAGAGCACAAAACCTATAGGGATTACATAGCTATTTGCCTAGACTCTAATAAATCCTTCTCATTTAGCTTCCCCACTACCGACGGCTGGAAAACGGAAGTTGGAGCAGATGTATAGGTTTTTTTTTTTCAGAAAACCTCAACGTTGCCAATTCCTTCAAACTTCGAGGTCATGGCCTTGGGCTGCCGTGGTGCAGTGATAGAGTGTACAGTAGGTACGCGGGATGCGTGGGCTCGAATCCCGCTCTGGGCATCTACTTTTCTTTCAGCCTCCTAGTTTCGCCGCCCTTGAGGTTATATGTGAAATAACTAACACCTTATTTCCACTACTGCAACACAGAAAAAAGGGAAGGCTGCTACCCTGGTAGTACAATGGACCGGTAATTAAGTCTGAGTTCTCCAGGTTAGCATATAAGCCTCTTCTTTTTTATATATATAAAAAAAAAAAGTGTCTTCCATCAAGCCGAGATTTTATGAGTATCGAATGCTGCAAAACAGGTGGTGCCCATGATGGCGCTTTCGCTTGCTGATATCACGAGGAAGAGGTCTGAAAGTCTACTATCCCTGAATAAGCCTTCATTACGATCGCTTACCAGTATTTTAACAGGAAATAACCTACTAGGCTACAAGGCTACAAGAAGAAAATGGGTCTACACTGCCCAGCAATCTGCCACAATTAAAGATCAAAATATCTGGGCAGTTACTTTTTCCACGAACTAGGAGAATTATCAGACCCTCCAGGCTTACAGCCTGTTGAACTTCATTGAGGTCAAGAAATTGTTAAAATGTGACCAAACCACAAACCCAAAGGCTTTTAGGACGATATAGCACTTCAGAGTATCACAATGAGTAGATCTACATTGGACTAATTGTGGCGGAAATAAGATCAACCGTCACCCCATTTTACCTATCCTAACCTAACCTAACCATTCTATGAAACTTCTGCCGGCCAAGTTCAATATAAGTATTCTTTTTGCTTCATCAGCACATAATGTCGCTTCTATTTTTGAGCCGTGGCTCACGTGGCTGTGCTTCCGATGTCGTATTTGTAGGATATCCTGAATAAGTACCTCATGGTGGTGTGGAAATGATGTTGAAGTGGACGAGGCGTCAACTTTCCTTCGCTTCAGAACTGGACCAATCTAGAATCTGAGCCAGGAAAGGATTATTATCGAATCATCACAGATGGTTTCAAGACCGAAGACGGCGCTGGCGCTGGTGAGAGAGTGAGGACATACGACTGCACACCTCATTAGACAGATAAGCATCCGTCTTCCAAGCGGAGGGACATGCTATCCAAATGAATTTAAGCTACGTCAGGAACCATGGCTCGATGGGGAGAAGTATCTGTGTCTGCAACGTCGCAAGCTATGCTAAAGGCTATACTCAACCCTGTAACTACTTCGAAAGTCAGCCAACAATGCAAGAGCTCTCGAAATGCAGTCGGAAGACTATATTCTTTGAGTCTATTTTGGGTTCGAGGCCATCAAGGCATAAATGGAAATGAGATCACGATGAACTCGCGAGGTAAGGATTTCAGACAGCTTTCTCAGAACCTTAACCGGCGCTTGGTCAACAGGGGTCCTCAGTGACGATTGGATATGTGAAAAGCGCCATCGTAGATGATATGCCTCCATTAGATGCACATAGATCAAACGCATGCTTCCCAATGTTATTAAGGAAACTGCTACATTTTTGCTATCTTATTGCAGAAAAGAATTTGGAAAGCTTGCTGGCGTTGCCACGGATCACTTCTCTTTAGCCAAGCATTTAGACGTGTTAGGCTTAAGTGATACCATACTCTATGAATCCTGTAGAGAAGATTATGATACCGCGGAGCATTTACTCCGTGGTTGTTCAGCATGTTCTCGTATCAGGTTACAGATACTCGGCGCAGACAACACGACAGGGTCTTTTGGCTTTTCTCGGAACATCTGAAAAACTATAATAAAAGTAGGCTGCTATACAATGGACAATGGACCGATATTTAGGTCTGAGTGCTCAAGTTAGAATTTTAAAAACCTCCGACAGAAATCTATAAAATCACCAATTTTCAAAACTCCCGGGAAACTTTCCAAGCAACCTCATTGAGTTAGCATCAGAGAACTGTACAAAAGGTTTAAGAATCGCTTCATAGAAAAGGAAGCAAATAAAAAGTGCTTTCGACAAACCTTCTATATTGAAAATTTACCGACATATGGCCACTAACTCATAGCAGTTTTCATCCCACATATACTGATTTTGATTTTAATCCTATTTTGTTGGAATGGTGTGGAAATTTCGCGTTTGGAATACGTTTATTTTGTCTTTTGAAAACATCCCTTCATTTTCATTTGGCAAAGATTTTTCAGAGCAAACTTTAGATTGTGTGATTTGATTAAACTTTCAATAGAATGACCGACTTATCACGTCGTAATGGATTGTTTTGATTGTACAGCTCATTAAATTGCGAAAACCATGATCAGGTCTATGGACATTAACCGGGCTTAAGAATAAACACACTCATTTCATTTCAACGTCATTGATATCCTAGAACCTGGACCTTCGATAGTAAATCTATTTTACTACATCTCGTCTCACATAGTTGGTTTGCTCCATATGTTACTTACCTAAACAGCCTTCCAACAAGGTTGATGGCCTTAATATAATAAAAACAACCTTAATCCATAACCTTTCATGAAACTTTCTTCAGACAATTATTACAGTCAAATGTATCCACAACATCTGTTGTTTTTGTTTATGGTGAAGGAAAGAAGGGATGCAGGATGTGCAAAACAACATTGTGGTTTATTTGTTATTCACGCTAAGGACGTGTTGAGGGTAATCTGATGAGATAAAATCGATAAAATATTCGCTTTGTATCGGTTGAAAGTTAAATCTGTGCTTTGCTTTGTGCGTTTTAGTCGGTTGTACGGTGTACCTTTACGAAAGGGACTTAAGTTTTCGTGAATCAACTTGAGTTGTGTGAGTATTTTTGGTACATTAGTGGTTGCCGAGTACCTCTTCATCTTCAGCCAAATTACTATTTGAACTTGAATTAGAGGCACTTAACTATGTAAACATATGCTACTAATGTGTCACTTCACTACAATGTTTTACCTTGTTTTAGAATTAAATGCGAGTTCGAAGTGAAATGAAAAACAAGACTTAAATAGAAAAAAGAAAATAGTCTTTAGGACTTGAGGTGGCATTAGATTAACATTTTGCATTTTACGAATATAAAGAGATGAAAGTTAGGAACCAGCATATACAGCCCAAGACACACTGCTCTTTGAAGCTTCACGACTATTAAAAACAACGGCTTTAATTACATGTGTTTCGACTCATTAGATCCTTTTTGGTGACAGATCCTAAGCAATTGCACTCTACCACTTTAACTTCGTCAATATAACGAGTCTCCTGTAGTTCGAATTGTCTTTCTTCGCTGTTATATTCATTCCAGATAACGATTTAGGCAGGACAGCTACATATATTGAATTTGTATGCACTTTTCCGATTCCTTTCAACACATAGTCATAGTTACCGAAGCAAAACGTTTGCACGTTCATCAGCTGTCTATCAATAAGAAGCATGTATCTATTCCTATTCATGCGAACCGTGTGGTGCTTTGTATATCGATATCTTGAGAAAGTTTTATTTTTAAGTATGCAACATAAAATTTGCTATAAGATGTTCTTGCAAGACATAAAATAAAATCATTCTTAGAAAATAACAACAATAAAATTTCAACTAAAGACCCCATTTGAAAGCGTTCGTTCTACGGTTTTCAAAAGCCATTTTAATCTCCTTTGCGTTCAAAAGAATTCTATGCAAATACGTTTCTCGGTGCAGAATTGCTTTTCAAGGATGTCGCCAATTCATTGAAGTAACATCATTCCATAAAATGAAAAAGGAATTGAAAATAATGTTGGGTGATAGTTGTACAATGAACATGTAAAGGGTGGGACATCTAGTGGTTTCTTTTCAAATTATAGATTATTTTGACACAGGCAGCTGTTACTCGTATGAGCTATAACGAACCGTGAGTTTATTCAATATCGGGAGACAATGATTGCTGGGACATGTAGGTATAGTTGATGGATACCAGCGCTCTAGATCGATAGGTTTTCGAAAGCAACTGTACTGCAAAGAAGACGTGGAGAGGCAAGGACCCCGTCTAAGATGGCACAATCAAGTAAAATAGTACCTCAACCGACTAAGAGTGCGTAAAGCTGGATAGAGATCTCTCGAAGTTGAAATTGTTGGCGAAAGATGCCAGGAAAACTGACTGGCGACTATTACTTTTTGAAATTTGGATATTTGCTTCGTGTATCCCGCCTAGCGAGGAACCTTGGGGCTTAGAGCATTTCAAGGACCAACAGTTTTATCTCGATTTCGAGCGGCTAAGTTAGGAAGCGTATTTCTTGGATTTTAGAAGGAATTGCCTATTCTTCGCAAAAAATCTATGTAATTGAAAAATATAATTTTTTTTTATGCAACAGGGAAGTATGATAACCATAACGCCATTGGCACCACTGTATAGCCAAATTTTTTTAATTGAAATTAATTAAAATTTTGGATAAGATGAAGTACCCGCCACCCATGATGTGCGAAAGTTTCAAAAAGTACAACAGATTGGCATACTAGTGAACAAAATTCAATGTCCCCATCCTAGTTCGAAGTACAAAGAGGAACATTTTTAGACTGCAGTCGAGAGTCTGAGACTTAACTGGCCATCGACCTTAACATCTCAACATTCCAAGTACTAGCCTGAGTAGGAGAATTCGAATTTCTCACTTTCAAATTACATTTGACCAGAGCAATTGAAGGATCACGACACACGACCATTCACTTCGTTATTGATTCTCAGTTCGGACCTAGAGTAGTTTGTATTAGGCAATCAATGAACGGGTACCCGTGGTGTGATGGATAGCACGTCCGCCTGGTAATCCAGAGGTTCGAGTTGGAATCCCAACAGAGGCAAAAATGTTTTTTCCACGGGTATCGCCTTTCGCGAGAAATTGGCAAGTCCTCCGTTAGTATTCATTGCCATGAAAAGCGCTTTCTTGATTAGCCGTTCGGAACCGGCAGAAAATTGTAGGTCCCTTCCATTCCCTCACAAGGCATTTATTTTTATTTTATTTTTTTGAATCAATGATTTTGAGCGAAAAATCACATTTTTTAAAATTCGCATCTGGGACTCAGAAACCGGAACGTTATTGTCAAGAACCCAATTAATCTACAAAGTGTGTGACGTTTTTTCTGATAGATACGGATTGTGGAGTGGTGGCTTTGTTGGAATATTTTTTGGTGAAAATAAGGCTGGGATCAACGTTTTGGTCAACAGTGGGCTTTATACAGGGTGTTCCGTAATTCGTGTAACATATTTTGGGATGTGATTCTTGGTCATATGTCTTGGTCAAAGTCCGTTTCTCAACTTTGACATCACTTTTTGACAATTTAAAAAAAGGCTAACTTTTGTGTACCCTGACCTGTGTTAAATTCGATTCCTCTGTCAACTTTTGTGTACCCTGACCTGTGTTAAATTCGATTCCTCTGTCAATACTGATGATAGAGACCTAATCTTAGACTTAATTTTTTGTAGAAATAACAACCTTTAAGACCACTTAAGTTGAGTTTCCATAGGTTTAGGGTTGACAGATTTTCAATTTTAAATTGTGTTCAAATTTTCATCCCTAAGCAAAGTTTTGGCTTTGAGGTCATTTTTTCAGAAAATGCCTGATAAGCATAGAGTTTCTTTATTTCTTATAGATGAACAAAACAATAATAAATAAAACTTATTAGTAAGTGCACTCAAAAACGCATATATTCTATGATACTTGGAATAAACAAAAACAAGTAAAAAATTAAATTTTAGGCTTTTTACACATTTTTATTGCAACAACTAGCAATGGGAGAAGTTTTCCAAGAACTTTTGGTAGTTTCTTATTCTTATTTTATGAGAAAACAAGATGTTGCTAGCAATTCGACACACAATTCGATTCCCAATTCCAAATTCGAACTTTTCAGGATTTGTTGGATTTCAAATAGATGAAATCACATTTAACTTATTGCAACACAAAAATAAGCCTTTAGTAGGCGTACCTATGAGATATTTCATTTTAGCCTCCTCATTTCTTACAAGCTCTGGACATTCTTTAACAAACATTTGATTGGCCGACAAAACATGGTTGAAGAAGATCGTGGGTTTTTCCAAAACTCCATCCCAGTATTATCATCGACTAGTTTCAAAGGCAACAATGCTACTACATAGAATGAGAAATTCATCTGTGCTCTCTGACTCTCTTGAAATTTGCTTATATTGACTATGACCAGAACTCCCATCAAAACCCAATTGCAAGTAAGCGTTGGAATTGTGTCGTGATGTATTCCTGAAATTTCAGCAATACTTTCACTAGTCTTATTAAAAAGTTCTTGAAGGTCAACTGAGGCCGAATTTGCGGTAACAACTCTTAATTGGGAGTATCAACTTTTTAACTTTTCTCAATTCATATATACTCGGAAAGCAGTTCTTATGTAAGGCATTGACAACCGAACGCAGTAAATTATATTTTCGTTCAGAAAGATCTAGGTCCAGATATAATGCCAATGCCTCTTGTGGCTTTAATATGCGTTAATTTTTTTCTTCTTCACGTTCACCACCTGATAGACGTTTTGATATTTTTGCCGCGAAATGTAGCTCTTCAGTAGAGTTAGATTTTAAAAGCTCACTAACCCTGTGTTCTTTAGTTTTCTGATATAAATCAGAAAATTCCT
Source organism: Melanostoma mellinum (assembly GCA_914767635.1). Lineage (NCBI taxonomy): Eukaryota > Metazoa > Arthropoda > Insecta > Diptera > Syrphidae > Melanostoma > Melanostoma mellinum. Next base: position 70,556,894 of record OU612058.1, on the reverse strand, counting down.
TAAGCGGTCTTCCACGGCTTAAACTTGATTTTCCACAATAAATTGCATTTTCTAAGAAATAATGAATGCTTTTTGGAAGTATAAAATGATTTTTTAACCAGGTTCCGTGGCGTCTCGCAAAAAGAGTGCGGTTTCATGTACACGACTTCCACCTACGATCCAAATTATTGTTAAAAAGTCTCACTTTTTCCTTCAAATCATTTTCAGCTGTACGAGGACAGTTTTTTATTTTCAATTCCTTCAATATAAATTGAATAACACCTTGAATTTTAGTGTTTTTTTTTTCAAACAAAATCCATTTTTCGTCCTATAAAAAGTCAAATATTTTGACGGTCAGCAAAAAGTGGCAAGAAAAGTAAACATTTTCCGAAAGCAATAACAACAGAAGAAAATATCAGTAAAGTATATTCTACCATTTGCTAACATTTTTTGAAAAGTTCAACTTTATACAAATTTAATCCTTTAAAAAAATCTTTTTTCAAAAAATCACCAAAATTTACATAAACAAGAAAAAAAAAATTTAAAAAAAATTGTATACCAGTTCTCAATATATCCATTTTTAGTATTAAATAAAAGAATTCACAGAAACACAATATTTTAGTCACACGAGCTAAACTTGATCGCACAAAATTTGAACTTTTAATAACACTGCAGCTTAAATTATAACAACTTCTTGTGAAAACCCGAAACGAAACGAAGAAGAGAAAAACAACAAACAAAGCCAAAGCATATTTAAGTACTTGAAGATGTTAAAGAACAGGTTTAGAGCTTCTAACAAAAAAATTGCAATTTTTGATTTTTTTAATTTTTGTCCACTAGTCGACGCACTGTGCGGCGCGCGTGCCGCGGTGCACTTGCGTCTTATTTAACCGTCCCGCCAATGACAATGTAACCGGTTACTCGGGTATCCAGTTTCGATGGTAGATTTTATTGTTGGGGGTGAAGGGAGTGACATCCTTTATTCCAGAATGTTCGAGAACCATGGTGTGCCACTACTAAAAGAATCTCTCCCTTACTTTTCTACCTGTTACCCTATCCGTCATTGTGGTCAATGACCAAACGGGTAAACGATTTTGACATTTTGAGCTTTCTGTAATGCGATGAAGACAATGAACGTCTATGTTTCTAAGATCACTTGGATCGACAAAAAAGAGTTCTCCCAATACAATGAATTCGTGGAACGGATTCTTACTCCTCCATGCAGCCATGAGACATTGAGTCTTGCGACTCTATTGTCTACCCACTAGTCATTGTCCGGTAATAACACCGACTATGATACAATCTGCTGGAGAATGGTACATTTTCAATCAAGGTTTTTCAAATATAGAATGACCGAAAACGAGGTACTATGATGTAGCCATATCACATGGAACAAATTTAATCATTTTATTCGAATTTCAAAAAAACAAATTTTATATGGCACACCCGTTCATGTAGACTCTCTGCACAAATAGAACATATGGGTATTCGAAATGCAGCAACTATTTAGATGTGATTGAGATCGAATTAATGATTTTCCATTAAAATTGGCACCTCTTTGAAATAAAATGTGCTGTACGCAGCACAAATACCAACATGTCCATGTTCCATGATGGCACACATACACAACACATACACACATCTCTCAAAGGAATAAACGATAATAGAAACTCCTCTACCTACTCCCGTCTTTCTTTTACATAAATCCCTGGGATGAACATTGAACAGGCAACAAGGTCAACCAATAGCCAATTTTGCCGACTTTTATAAATTGATGAGATTTTTGTTCGGGTAGTGCGTTTTTGCTGGTGCTACAATTTATTTTTATAGAGTGTCCTTAACGTAATTATTCATTTGGCTCAATTGAGGGAAAACTTTTTCGGTTGTCACAACTACTGTCTGGGTCTTAGGTAATGGCGTTGGGCACGTCCAGACCAACGACTGCTTGTATCCAAGGAGGAGAAAAATTTCAGACGTTGGACTCTAAGTAACCTTTCACGTTTCATTGCGTTGCGTTGTTGTGAAAGAAGGCAAGAGCTGAGCATAGGTTAGATACCGAATGTAATGGGTTGTTTATTCGCATCACGAAATCAGAGCATTCGGATAAATGCTCAAGAGTATTGTTCATGAGCTGAGATAAACCGAAGAATGATAGGAAAAAAGCAAAATTGTGGAAGTAAAGTCACTCATGAAGAAAAAGCCATATTCCACCCTCTGGTTGAACATTAGAAGGTGAAAGAGTTTGTGTGAGCTCCGCCTCTCCACTTAGCTTTGGCAATAAGAAAGGGGTATTAGGTATATTTGCTATAGAAGACTAGGTACATAAACCCGAAGTGTCAAGTGTATCCACTTGCTTGTCTTAATATGAAAGCTGTCGGAATAAAAAACGTAATGGATATGTATGGGATTTGTTGTCAGTACAATGACAATACGACAATACCTACCTACTCTTGGTAAAGGTGAATGGATTGCGACTGTGTGATGTGTGTGTATGTTAACGGAACAAGTTAACAGAAACAATAGCATTCATGTATTTATTTCATATTACTTTTAAATATACAATCTTGCTAAGGTCTTTCACGGAAATTTCTTTTGATGTAGGTATTCAAAACTCATATTTTCATCCAATGTAAAGGTGAGAACTCACAATGGATGTGAGTTCTCCACTACATTTAAAACTACGGCAGGTGTTCCTCAAGGATGTATTCTCAGTCTGTTACTCTTCGCTCTTTTCACAGACGAGATCAGTGATATCCTACTGTTTTTGGTAACACCAGGATAAAAGTCTTGTTATACGCAGACGACTTGGTTATGTTTGCAGACAATCCTTTTTCGCTCCAGTTGCAAATAAACAGGTTAAATTCCTTTTGTGAGTCTTGGGGCCTGTCCATTGATACCGAAAAAGCCAAAATCATGATCTTTGAAGCGAGACTAGGAGACTTCCAGAAGAAAGTTGATCATTAAACTGTACACGGATTGAAGTTGTGCAGGAGTTTAAGTATTTAAGTGTTTTATTGACATACAATTTAAGAAGGCAATTGAGAAACAAAAACCCTCTAAAGAAAAACCTAAAAGGTAACCTTGTATAAGACCCTAATCATCCCAGTCCTGTTTTACGGCGCGGAAGCATGGACTTTATCGAAAGGTCGTTTCGAAAGAAAAATTCTCCGAATGATCTTTGGTCCCGTATGCGAAGACATTGTGTGGAGAAGAAGATACAACAACGAGCTGTATGAGCTGTACCACGACATGGGCATAGCGAGAAGAGTACACATCGCGAGGCTACGATGGTTGGATCATGTAGAGCGGATGGACCCAAACGCTCCGGCTCTACGGGTTTTCGAAAGCACATTACAGGGAAATCGCGGAAGGCGAAGACCTCGTCTTAGGTGGCACAATCAAGTGGATAAAGACCTCAACCAACCGACTTAGAGTGCGAAACTGGAGAGAGCTCACCCAAAATCGAAGTCGTTATAGAAGGATGTTGGTTGAGGCCCAGGTTCACCCCGAACTTTAATGCCCGCCTAAGTAAGTAAGTATTAACATACAATTTAAGTTTTGTTAAACACTCTATCGAGAAAAGCAACCAAGCCAAATTGGCTTTAAATTTGATGTGGACTAAATTTTTCTCCAAAAAATAAACATAAGTTAATATATTGAGTTAAAATTTACTGTATTAAAAATATATACATTTAAATGTCTGTCACTGAGAAAAATTTCAAACGCATTCATATTTAAACCAAACTCAAACACATATGATTTGGCATGGAAGCGGTTTCTATTTAATTTTAATAGAAACCTATTAACTAATTGTTGAAATGAGTTGAACATGATTTAGTTCAAATTATCCTTGCTTTCTATTTAACTTAAACGTGTTTCTATTTGCTTTAATTGACTTCATCTATTGTTCTTTCAAATAGAATTATCTTCATTTCATTTGATTATGTCCATGTTTGAAACAAATACGTTTTCTGTATAAAACAAATTGTTTCAGCGTTAGCTTTTTTAAACAGATTCATAGTTATTTCAAGCATAAATCTATTCGTTTATATCAGACTCGTTCGATTTTAAATTAACAAGTTTTTTATTTGAAATGATGGTAAAAGTTTAAGAACCGAGTGTGAATTTTGAGTAAGCATGCATATACTACAAAATCCTAGTGTACTAAGTACTAGTATACTAAATTTTTTTTTTGTGTATACTTTTTTACTCAAAATTCACACTCAACTCTTAAACAATTACCATCATTTCAAAAAAAAACTTATTAATTTAAAATCCACCAAGTTTTATATATAAATGGGAAGACATATATGCTTGCAATAACTATGGGATCTGTTTAAGAAAGCTAACGTTGAAACAATTTGTTCATAACAGATAAAAACAACTTTTGATTTAACACAAATATACAATATGCACTTCCCCAAAAATTATTTTATCACATATAGCAAAGGAATATGACTTGGAATGAAACTGTAAAAAGTTTTAAAACGTCAAAAGCTTCAAAGAAACCATGTGAAGAAAAAAAAACACTTCAGTTTATTTTTTTTACAAAAATTTATTTCTTAAGTAACATTTTCCATTATGTTAATAGTAAGTACATGTAAAGGAGGGCTAGTAATATAATAAATATTCTTGATATACAAAAATTTGTCAGGCTTTTTACCAATTTCAAATGATTTCTAGTGTAACGTTTATTACAACATACATACATTCCTTAATTTCATTTGAAAATATTGTTAAAATTTTTGTGGGAATTTCTTCGAAATCAGAGGGATGTAGTGTTTTTCCGCTGTTTAAGACTCTTTCTAATATTATATTAATAATGTCTTGGCGATGTTGAAATTACTGCTTTGCCGTCCGTTTGTTGTAGTTTATCGAATAAATTCTAAAATGAATAATGGCACAGTATTTAGGTAGGCTCGTAAAATTTAATTTTTCTTTACTTACATCTGCTAAACTGAAGGAACTTGTTGATGTTTCTGGAAATTTAACATTGAACAACCAATCAGATACTTAAGTGCCGACAGAAGTTGTACCGTCGATAATAAACTGCAAACGTTATTCAAAATGGTTTATACAGATTACTATTCAGGTTATTCTAGTGGTATCAGTGAATACCTACCTTTTCTTTCTTGTTTCTCCCATATAAAAAGACTTTCCCTAAATTCAGCCTTCTTCTGTAGAAAGAAATTTTAGTCTCTTTAGCGTAACTTCGCTTTCTAAAAAAATGTTAAATAGAATGAATTGAAGTTTGATATTGAATCCTAGATATTCCAGAAAAAAATATAAAGAAAACAAAAAAATTATATGACAAATTGTAGGCGTAAAGTTTAACAAACGGGTAAACGAAAATAATGCTTTCTCACAAAAATTTAATACGACATAACTGGAAAAACTTGTACTTACCATGGAGAAGAGGAAACAACGAAATTAAGTTCCACTCCTGAAGTAAATCCCTCAATCCTTTTTAGTCTGGATGCACAGAATCTGGTTCAATTACAAACACAGTATTTAAACACTCTGCGTTCAATGTATAGAAATTGATTATTTCCCCATTTGAAATTCTTTTTGCTCCGAAAATCACCTTAAAAGATCACTTGAAATCAACTTGGACAGAATAATCACTTAGATTTAACTTGGCGGAAAAAAGACCTGCGCGCTCGACAATCCTTATTCATTTGACTTTTTCAATGGTAACGCCAAGCAGCTTTAGACAACTACAGTTATCTTTTTACTTCGTTTGAGTTCAATTCAAATAGATTCGAGTTGGAACGTAACATTTTCTTTACAATTTTTTTCTTTTGTAAATATTTTGACTTCGTTCATATTTGAGCTAAACTCGTTCACGTTTGTGTAATGTTTAATTATTTACGTTCTTACTTCGTTTGAGTTCAACTCAAATAGGGTAAATATTTAGAAGTGGGGCTCCAGTCCCAATCGGTCCAAAAAAATTTTCTAACAATTCTGGATTATTTTATAGTATAGTTTATGTTTTGAAGTGGGGGAAGACATTTTGAATAACTAGTTTCGCCTGTAACAGTTCTCCGCATGGCCCGCTTCGCGGAGCTTATTATTTTAACCCTTTTTCCGCAGGGTTAAGCTGCTCATGCTAAATATGAAAATAGCAATTAATTTCCGTATGCAACAGCTTTCCGCATGGCCCGCTTCGCGGGGCTCATTATTTTAACCCTTTTTCCGCAGGGTTAAGCTGCTCATGCTAAATATGAAAATAGCAATTAATTTCCGTATGCAACAGCTTTTATTAGTTTTGTGGTCACAAACCACAGGCGAAACTAGTTATTCAAAATGTCTTCCCCCACTTCAAAACATCTATTTTTATACTATAAAATAATCCAGAACTGTTAAAAAAATTTTTTGGACCGATTGGGACTGGAGCCCCACTTCTAAATATTTACCTCAAATAGATTCAAGTTTGAATGTAACTTTGCTTAGTTTGTTTCTTTTGTAAATATTTCAACTTCGTTTATGTTTGAATCAAACTAGTTCATGTTTGTTTTAAATTAAATTTTGGGTTTCCCCTCTTTGTTTGAGTTCAATTCAAATAGATTTAGGTTTGAGTTATAATATTGCTTATTTTTTTCTCTTATGTTAATATTTAAACTGCGTTCATGTTGAAAACAAACTCGTTCATATTTAAATACTTTTAAATAAGTAAAATAAATAACAGGCTTTTCAAAAATCAAACAGGGATCATTTTGATTTAAACCGACTTTACTTTAAAAAATAGTTTTTTCGGATCTAAATAAATTTTAATTCGGTTTAAACAAAATTCTATTTGTACTGATTTAAACATGTAGTTAAACATGCTTCTATTTAAAAAAATTATGGTTCAATTTTCTCAGTGTATAATGTATATGCTAACACGAAATGAATGACTTTTATCATAACAAAGATTTTTAAAAAACTAGTCGAGAGAAATACTGTAGTAAAATTTTTTGATGAACGGCGAACTTTACGTTGCCGTAGACCCCTCCTCCCTCCCTGTCACATCTTGTCACACTCAGCGAGACCCCTCCCTCCCCCTGCAAGCGAACGTATTTTATGAACGACCCCACCCAGAATTATGCAATATATTTAGAGTCAGGTATAGCTCATATATACAAATATACAATACTTACAAAATCATAAGGCCAACGCAGACTTTATTACTAAAGTAATGAAAAGAAATGATTCATGTCTAGTCTACACAAGATAATCCTGAAAAAATTAGTATTACCTAACTAATGCATCCCCTTTCAAGGAGTGGAATCAACCAGTTTAATCATGACTCCTCTTTAAATTTGTCGGAATCTAACATCGATAATTGACAAGCTCAGTTTAATGATGTGATCGCGAAAGTTGACCAAAAAATTTTATAGAAAATCTTTCTAGAGCAAGTTCGTCCGCTTCCAGACTTAACTACAGGCAGTTAAATCACCAAATAGATTCAAATGTCAGTTATTTCCGAAAAGAATACTCAGCGTCCGAGATAAGCAATAAAGTTTTTTGACAAACTTTATGATATTTTTAATGGATGCCAGGGTTTTGTTGTACAAGTTTTGCAAACATGTTATTACTTACCGCAACAGTTTCTCATAAGTTACGGATTTTCCCAGTTAGAGCAGTTTCTCGAGTACCTACCTTTTTTTTTTCTTTTGTGTTTCAAATCACGTTAAAATTGAAAATTGTATAACACTTTATGTTACAAAACATCAAAAAGCTATTTTGTGTTCCCAATCACTTTAAAATGGATAATTTACTACGCTTTCTATTTTTAACTTATGTAAAGAAGAACTCGTAAAATTTTTTAAAACACTATTGTACTTTTATACTTTTTCTCAATTTGTTTCCAAATTAAAAATATTTAACTTTTTTGAAATTATTATGAGACTTTATGTAAATATTACCTATAAAGCTTTACAGTTTATATTTTCCTTTGATTTGAAATCATGTTATGATTCAGGCAGACGGCAGTAAAGCCATGTCCTTATTCTTAAGAAAACTAATTGTTACGAATATCGATGAAGTAAAGATTATATCTATCTCTCTATTACTTATTATTAAGAACGCAGTTCCAAAACCCTTTCTGTAGAATGATGTACAAGTTCTAGGCACAAGGTCCTTACCTTGACAGCATTGTTGCATGGGGTAGTAAAAACCGATGATCGAAAATTCAAAACTTATTTCCACTCATGAAATAAAAAAATAGAGACATGTATGTTCTTTGAAAACTCAATAGCACAATCTCCGTTCTTCGTAACAAATTTACATGTTCTTCAGCGAAGCCATCGTAATCAGAAAATCTATGTTTCACTTATTTCACAGATACCTGCATATTTCCATTCATACCAAACCATTGACCTGCACATGCACATGTTATGAACTTTGCACTTAATGTGCTTCCTTCTACACCATGAAAATTTCAAATAAGCTTGTATAAACTTTTATCCCTAATGTCAGAATATGAAATGCATCTCATCTGTTCTCTTTCGTGGTGGAGGCTGGAGGGTGCTACTGCTACTTCAAACAGAACAATAAATTCGGGCGAAATATAAATTGTGTATCTATAGCTGTATCTTTTTATTACTTACCTCAGAAGGAATTCCTGTGCTATGATAATTCCTGTGCTGCGATACTTCAACAAATATACATAAACCCTAAAAGAATGATTTTTGAATCGTAGGTACTTCTCAAACAAGGAGAGAAGAAGGGAAGAACACCGACTTCTCAAAAAGAAAAAGAAGCAACATGAGAAGCGCTCGTTTGAGGAAATAGAGAGGTGCCATGACAGGAACGAGACTCGGAAGTTTTACCAAAAGGTAAAAAGATCCTGCCAGGGTGGCAAACCCCGAACTCAAGCCTGTAAAGACCAGCAGGGAAACATAGTTATAGAGTCACAGTCGCTACTGAGGATCTGGAAAGATCATTTCTGCAGACTGCTTAACGGCGAAGAGGACACAAATTCCGCTGTCAGGCAGACTGCCCCATTCAGCCTGGACGATGATCAAGAATGCCGTCCTCCCGACCTAGAAGAAGTTAAGCTTGCTATATGCAAACTTAAATCAAATAAGACTGCAGGTGCAGATGGCCTTGATGCCGAACTTTTCAAGGCAGCTGGAGATCAGTTGGAAAGGAGCATGCACCAGCTGATCTGCATGATATGGTCGAAAGAAAGCATGCCCGATGAGTGGAACCTCAGTATCGTATGCCCGATCCTAAAGAAAGGAGACCCTCACAACTGCGCCAATTATAGAGGGATAAGCCTCCTTAACGTCGCTTATAAGATCTTGTCTGCTGTAATATGTGAACGTCTGAAACCCCACGTCAACAACTTGATAGGTCCTTATCAATGTGGTTTTAGACCGGAGAAGTCCACAATAGACCAAATTTTCACATTTCGGCAGATCTTGGAAAAAACCCGAGAACACAATATCGATATTCACCATCTTTTTATCGATTTCAAGGCCGCGTATGACAGTATCTACAGAGACGAGCTGTACAGAGCCATGTCTAGTTTCGGCATCCCTGCAAAACTCGTACGACTATGCAGGATGACTTTGGAGAATTCACGCTGCTCCGTCAAGGTCGGTAAAGAACTCACCGAGACCTTTAATGTCGAAAAAGGTTTTAGGCAAGGCGATAAACTGTCATGCGATTTCTTCAACATCATACTTGAACAGATTGTAAGAAACTCAAACGTCAACACCAGAGGAACAATCTTTCAAAAGTCTGTGCAATTGCTCGCATATGCAGACGATATTGACGTAATGGGAAGAAAAAAGCGTGATGTCATAGGTGCTTTTGCGAGTATTGAAACAGAAGCGGCAAAAATGGGTTTGATGGTTAATGAGGGCAAAACAAAGTATATGCTGTCATCAAACAAGGACACAGAACATCGACGAATTGGACAAAACGTCACAATAGACAGACATAACTTCGAGGTAGTACAGGACTTCGTCTACCTAGGATCCGCTGTAGACACGGAAAACAACATCAGTGCGGAGATCAAACGGAGAATAACTCTTGCCAACCGTTGCTTCTTTGGGTTAAGAAGGCAATTGAGAAACAAAACCCTCTCCAGAAAAACCAAGGTAACCTTATATAAGACCTTAATCATCCCAGTCCTGCTGCACGGCGCGGAAGCATGGACCTTATCGAAAGCGGATGAGGAAACCCTTGGTCGTTTCGAAAGAAAAATTCTCCGAATGATCTTTGGTCCCGTATGCGAAGGCAATGTGTGGAGAAGAAGATACAACAACGAGCTGTATGAGCTGTACCGCGACATGGGCATAGCCAGAAGAGTACGCATCGCGAGGCTACGATGGTTGGGCCATGTTGAGCGGATGGACCCAAACGCTCCGGCTCGTCGGGTGTTCGAAAGCACATTGCAGGGAAATCGCGGAAGGGGAAGACCTCGTCTTAGGTGGCGCAATCAAGTGGAGGATGACCTCAACCGACTTGGAGTGCGAAACTGGAGAGAGCTCGCCCGAAATAGAAGTCGTTATCGAAGGATGTTGGTTGAGGCCCAGGTTCACCCCGAACTGTAATGCCCACCTAAGTAAGTAAGTAAGTAAGTACTTCTCAAGTGAAAATATAGTTTTGTGGAGCTCTTAGAGGGGTTGATCTGTTTACAGAGAAACGGGCTACTTGCTAAAATACCATTCCGAATAAAAAATCTTTTTTACAGCACTATTCTTTTGGGTGACTTCGTTTGTCTTTTTGTTCGTTAACTTTCTCCTTAGAAAACTCAAGCAGTTCGAAGAAACAAAACAAAATATACTTTTGTAGCCCAAGGTAAGAAGAAGTTTTTATCGACTTTAAAGGGCAAAAGTCATGAAAATCATTTTCCTGTGAATATTTCTGAATTATCTACGCTAAAGTATGAGATTATGGTGAATATTCATGCATCATGCTCCAATGCTGTACCAGCGAAACTAAGGTCAATGTGTCCTTAAAGTCGTGATTCGAAAACACACAAATCCTTTACAGTCGAAATTTTAATAATTTTTTTTTTATATATATAAGCGAAGATCTCTCGGCTATATGTATATGTACGTGAAGAATAATATAATGTGATGTGCTTTTTCTCTGGAGCTGAAACATGCTGCTTAGTTGTGAAAAGAAAACACGTAGCACTTCGGTTGTGAAGGTCCAATCCCTTTATCTTATCTTTAAACTTATTTAAAATTTAATGGCAACGATTCATTATCATTTAACTTTTTAAAAGCCCATTTTATTGAACTAGATAATTATCTCGAAACTGTTGACTGGAAAACTGAATTTTTAAACCTAGAATTACAAAATATGTTTGATCGCTTTTCGAAGATTTTAAATAATGCTTTCAATCTATTACTGCCACATATAAATGGTATAATTACAGGCTAACACACCTTAAAAATTTAAAAAATTAATCTTTCGCTAAGTTTGAGATTCAAAAAATTTGGCCGACCAAATACAGTTTTGTAATCTTCGCAGGGAGTTTAAGGTGCTAGGTAAATTCTGGCAAAGAAATTATATTATGCAGTTGAATCGAATTTAAAAAATGACCCAAAAAGTTTTTAGTCTTTTATAAATTCAAAGCGAAAATCGCTCGGGATTCCGAATTCTATTTTTTTTTAATCAAAAATCTGATGAAATTGAATACATGGTTGAGCTGTTTGCTCAGTTTTTTGAATCGGTCTATTCCAACTCACATGATAATCTACTTCACCTTTCTGGTTATAATCCTAAAGTTAGTATAAGATCCTTACGGTTAGACCTCAAGGATGTCTTAGAAGGATTGCATGATCTTAAGCCAAACGCTAAACCTGGTGTTGATCGTTTTCCTGCGATAGTTTTGAAAAGATGTTCCAGTTCTCTGGCTCTTCTAAGTTTTTTGAAAGCCATGTCATAAAAAGTTTGACTTCCTATTGAATTAACATATAAGTGATACCCAACATGGGTTCATCTCGAGAAGATCAACAATCACCAATTTAACATGTTTCTCTTCTTTCGTTTTTGACGCTATTGAAAGAAAAGGTCAAGTGGATGTTATTTATACCGATTTTAGCAAAGCGTTTGATTCGGTTTGTCACAAAATACATCTTCAAAAATTGGAATCATTTGGTTTCCACTCAAGCCTCCTTCAAGGGATCTGTTCCTTCCTCATAAAAAAGGTTCAAAGAGTTAAAATCGACAAATTCAAGGGTGTTCCACAGATTAGTCATCTACGTCCTCAACTTTTTATCATATTTATTGATGATATTGTTAACTGTGTCAACTTCAGCAAATGCCTTATATACGCAGACGATCTGAAACTTTTTCTGAAAGTAACCTCTATTAGTGATTGCCAAAAACTCCAATTGGATCTTGATAATCTTTCTCGCTAGTGTGTATTAAACCGCTTGAATGTTAACGCCACAAAATGTTTTGTGATTTCTCTCTCAGAAAGCATCATACGCAAGAGTTTTAATATTATCTTGATTGCAACCCTGTTCAGAGAACTGAAAAATATACAGCCGTATTTATTAGATTTTGCTATTACACGCTTAAAACGCATAATAGTTATTCAGGGAATAAGAACCTATTAAGACTTTATTCAGTGAATAAAAAATCCTTATTTATAATCTTTTTCATCACCCATTATAGTTATTCATCCCTTATGTCAAAATCATAAAGAAACTCTCTATTTTTGTTTCTCAATGGTTGAACTGACAACAGAATTTTGTTTTGTTTTTATTTTCGTTCGGTGTTCGGTCTAAGTATAAAACTGTAAGTACAAATAAAATAACTAAAGCTAACTTAAATTTGTCATGGTTATTCCACCATCCAATGTCACTAGGTCTCTGGGTTTGGGTCATCCTCTAACTAATGCCATAGAATATGCTATTACTCGATATCATCGAATGAAATGTTACACGACTCTGTGGGTATCAGGCCGTGTTCATGCTGGTATAGCAACCCAGGTTGTGATGGGGAAGAAGCTCTGCCGGGAAGAAAACCTTAGTCGACATGAACTCAAGTGTTTGGGATCTCTCTATGACTGAAGTCGCGTTGCATTTATTATGGATCCGAAGTTGTGTCGTGCAGTGACTGAAGCATTTGTGCGGTTTTATGAAGAAGGAAGCACTTAAAGAAGTTGTTGCTATGCATCCCAGCAAAGAACGGCCAAAAGCAAGACTTCCCTAATGATATTCTAGAATGTGGAACTGATGCTCTGACAATTGCCCTTTGTGCATACAGGCACGCTACAACAACTTGGATATCAATCGTGTTCAAGGCTATCGATTTTTTTCAAATTGTGGAATGCTACTAAATTTGCTCTGATATAAAAATGAAATGGAAAATTTTATTTTTATTTGAATAAATACATAGAACAAATGACATAAAAAACACCTTTTAATGGTTTAACTTCCCATGTTAAACGTGTAACATGGTACATGGTCGGTCTTCCTTTTGGAGGTTCTTATGCATCCGAGAAATCAGCCACGACGCGTGTGAAACGGGCTCTGAAAAAAGGAAACATTCTTATATTTCTGCCTAAATAATGACTCCTTCATTGGATCAAATCTTTTTTGTACACCTTCTGCGCTATACTTCTTTCAGTGGATAACACATTTACACCATCCAAATTATGCATAAAGTTAATGTAATTTGAGTACATTTCCATTTTAGTTGCTTTTAAAACTCTCAAAGTTGTAAATAAACCACTGAATGACAACTCAATACTCAAAATCAAATGACATTTATACGCTAAAATACGCTTAAAACACGCTTAAAACACACATTTCTGCGTTTAAGCTATTCAGTCCCTATTCACTGACGAAAAATGATTATAAATACGATTTCTGATTTATTCAATGAATAGGCGTGTTATAAAGTTGTTCGGAGTTTATTATGCGATTATAAATACGGCTGATAGTTTTTGTGCGAGACATTTTATGTTATCATATAAAGTGTCCTTCCTTGTTGTCCTTAGTTTGTATTTATGCTCTAAAGCGGCTCTTGAGGGATAGAAATCTTCTTTTTCAATCAAGGCACAGAACTAATAAAGGCATGAGTGAACCAATTTCAATATCAGTTAGAGAGTTTAATGAAATTTGTGGTCATATTGATTTAACCTTCTCCAGAGATAAATTTCGAAACGTATTACTTATTTTTAAGAAATGGAAACCTATTTTGTTATAATGTGTAATCGGTTGAGCGTTTTGGATCTAGTCCTGGCCATATCCGTTTTGTTGCCACGCACGTGGTGATATTGTTCCACCTATGATTCGTTCTATCCATTGCCTCTTGCTTTAGCATAAGTTTACATGTATCGATTGGTATACCAATATTCAACCTGCTGGTTGAGATCGGTAGAACGGTTCCTTCTTTGGAGAGTTCATCGGCTTTGCAGTTACCCACTATATCTCTGTGCCCCGGCACCCAAATAAGGTGAATATTGAACTCTTCAGCCATCTCCTTAAGAGATAGGCGACAGTTAAGGGCGGTTACTGAGTTTGTAGAAACAGCGCCGCGTGATTTGAGGGCTGCTTGACTGTCTGAAAAAATCCGGATATTCCGGATATTGATAGGACCTCTTTGATCGCCAGAATTTCAGCTTGGAACTCTCTACTATGGTTTGGAAGGCGGAATGAGAGACTTACGTTAAGTCGGTTTGAGTACACCCCGCAGCCGACCCCTTCCTCGGTTTTTGAACCATCTGTATAGAAATAATGAATTGAATCATCTATCAAAAATTCTTCGTCTTCCCAGGTCGTTCTTGGTGTGATTGAGACCTACTATCAAAAACCAATTGGGGGATTTTGTAGCTGGAGTGGCAAGGGATTGATCTGAATAAATTCAGGATTATAACGTGGCCGGTGTTGTTAACGGTCCATTATGAGAAAGCTCTCATACTCATGGCTGTACTACTGTCGGCCATTTGTTTGCTGAAGATATCAAGTGGTTAGTGGTGTGAGGTTTAGGAGAGTATTTAGGGCAGCTTAGGGTGTTGAACTCAGTGCTCTGTTTATACAGAAACAGGTTGTCCGTTGGACATTGCTTAGATTATCGCAGTAGGACCTTTTATCAAGAGTGGTCCACCATACCACCACTCCCTATGTGAGTATTGGCCTGATGACCGCGGTGTAGAGCCAGTGGGTGATTTGGTACCCCCATTATTTACCAATTCCTTTTGTACAGGCAAAGTAGGCAACGGTGGATTTCCTGATTCTTTCCTGTATATTGGCTTTCCTGTTTATTTTTATTTATTTATTTATTTATTTTTTCTGGTAAAGAGAACGTGTTCAGTTTTCTGAGGGTTGACCCCTAGATCATTTTTTCCCGCCCATTTTACTAGTTTATTTAGAGCGGTTTGCATCAGATCCGTAAGGACGTGAGCATGTTTACCAGATATCGCACTGGAGACGTCATCTGCCTTTGCAATCACCTTGAATCCTTCAGCTTCTAAGTCAACTAGAAGTTCATCGACGACTAGATTCCATAGAAGGGGGGATAGGACTCCACCTTGCGGTGTTTCTCAACTGACATCTGACAGATCATTTTGTAGAGAAATTTCCTACAGTTGAGTTGATTCTCCTGCTTTTTAGCATTAGATTTATCAATTCCACTATGGAACTATCTACTTTGAGCTTCGTCCGTGCCTTTGTAATTGCAGAGTTGCTTACGTTATTGAAGGCACCCTCTATGTCGAGGACGTTGCTCAGTAGAGAAATCGACCAGTAAGATAAAAGACTTGATAAGAAGCACCTTTCTTGGAAATTGCTGAAACTGCAACTGTGCTTTGCCATTTAGCATTAGCATTAATTTTTATTGAACTTAGTACATATATAATATGTACAATTGGCTTAGATCTACTTAAAGTTTACAATGTGGGTATTTATATGTTGTTGGCACAGGGGGGGCCTAACGTTCTTACATTGACCTAAATGAAAAAATAATAATTAAAATTAATTGTTGCTGTGGTTGGTTTTTCTCCTCGTCTGTCGTTTTCTTCTCTCGGGTTGTTCAAGTCCGGTTGTCACTGTGTTTTGATGGGGAGGGGTGAGGGCGGGGGGTTGGTGGCTCCTAGCCACGGTCGTATGCTGACCCCGGGTCAGCATAGAAGTGGATGTTCACTTCATCACTTGTAGGGATAAGATCCTCATCCAGAAGTTCCATTGCTTGAAGGTACCGCGGGCTGGGATGTCTTGGCTGGCTTAGGATGCTCCTTATTAGAAGATTCGGGTGGTCGGTCATGTTTCGCAGACATCTACGGCTGGAGTCGATGAGGTACCTGTCTAGTTGTACTATTTTCGCTTCATCGTAGAGTCTCCTGTTGCTGACGTGCTTCCTTCGTATCCTGTCATAATGTAGTCCAGTGCAGATCCGCAGGATCTTCCGCTCGAGAACTGCCAGCTTGTTCATGTGGGTTTTTGTTGCCGTGTACTAAGTAGGGAAACAGTACGTGATCACAGGCCGAATGAGCTGCTTGTAGAGAAGTAGTTTCGTCTTCTGGCTTAGCCCGTTGTTCGGAAATTGCTGATTTGTTTTTTTTTTCACTTTGTAGAATCAATTGCACATACTGTGGGTGAGTTCTATTGTAGCGAATGAAAAATATAGTGTGATATAAGCTGTTGATTTGATGTGAACTGTAAAGTTGCTTGACTGGTACCTAGTGCAGGTTAAGGACTGGTAACTTTGATTCAACACCTACATTATAACGTTGTTCCCATGGTAAAGCGCAGATATTCACCGTAGTAAACAAGTTAGCCTCGGCTAAGACCATTCACAGCATTCTTTTGCGATCAAGATTTAACTATGAGCTTTGAAGAAGAAACAACCCATTTATGTACATAAAATATTCACTCGTATCACTGTTAAAAACTTTTAGTCAAATTATTTCACTGATCGACCTTTTTTGATTGTTTTCCTGGAAAGAAGAAAAGACTTTTACTGTATCACATCCCTTCCTACTTAATGGTATTCGTATTCTTTCTTCCCACTTGTACCTGTGCTACGAACCAAAAGTTTCTCCATCACGAAGAGCAGCTATCCTTTCAAGAGGTTCTGTGGTTTATATTTAGCCTTGAGGAAATTCTATCAGTAAAACTGTACTTCCGTATTTCTCTTCTTTTCGTTTATCCTTCGATTGGCTGGTACAATGTAAGCTGACGTGACATATTTCGCCTTCATGGATGTGGAATTGTAATAAGTAATGAAAAATTCAATTTGAAATATTTGAGGAGAGAGCAAGTGCTCGTGTAATCCTCTTTGCAATGCACTGGCATAAAAAAAAATCAGTTTATATCCTCCAGGCAAATGGCTTATTTAATCGATAAATTCTTCGCTGCCATGTTGGTTGCGGTGCAGTGTGGGGAAGTATGTTTAACAGCCGCAGGAGCACTATGTTTCGTTCGAAAACTCCAAGTTACTGAACATAAGTTTACTTCAGTGAACCAGTGGATATATATATATAATATATATATATATATGTACTCTTTTTATACGTACACTCCCAAAGGCATCACAATTATTTTAAGCCTCGGAAAATTAATATCTGAAAAGGGTTTATGGCTGGATGGGATTTGCAAGGCGGCGAGATGATTGAAATCTTATTCCCAAAGTGATTTAGTGCATACCCCAAAGATAACTAACTCACTTATCGTGCACAAGACATGACATGGAAGACGTAAGTGACTTAACTAAAGATAAATGAGAATAAATCTTTTTCCCGAAATAAATGTTCAGTATGTTGTACGGTTCAATGTCTAATGAGCTCAATTTGAGTATAGGCTTTAAACAAAATAGTTTTGCTGGATTAAGGTTGAACAATTTTTGATTAGTCGTCTCTTTTTGTTTTATTTTGAAGACAGAATGATCTTTGATCCTCACAGGTCACAGCTCTCAAACTAGGCGGAGTCACACTAGTGATCCGCTTGTTGCCTATTACTCATTGTAATAGAACGCAACCTACATTTGGAATATATGTCATGTGTCTGTGGTGTGGCCAACTTTTTAGTGGTGTATTATTTGTATTTGATGTGTGCCAGTTTTTTTTTTTTTTTTTGGCTTGACTTTTAAACAAACTTTGATTAGTAAGGCGAAATATGCTTTCATTAAGAAGAACGAGAAGAGCGAATTTAAAAAGCTACCGATTTTCTGGTGAAAGAGGCCATTTGAAAAAAACATTAGATACGTTTTTATGTTGTATTAATCGATTCTGCATTTCTGTTCAATAGTAAATTAAAGCGTATTGTTGATATGTGACTGTCCTTAACCTGCTCGGCTGCTCAGAGCTTTATACTCCTAAGTCCATGGGTCAATCCAACGATAAATACATGAAATTTAATAGTCCAATTTTCCCAGAAGATATAAATCACAGGGATGTGACCTCTGAGAACTAAAGGCAGGCCCGGATCTAGAAATTTGCCGCTCCTAGGCAGTTGCGAAAATTGCCGCCCCCGCCCTACGAAACTTTTAAGTTTGGTTCAGAAAATTTTTTCAACAAATGAAATGCACCTTTTTGAGGGTAGATTTTTTATTTTATTATAATCAGTGATTTGAAATCATTCAACAATTAACATTGTGTATGCGATTATTGATTTTGGCTGAAATTTTAACGTCTCGATTTTCGATCGGCAAACTCATCGATAACAGAATCGGAATCTTACCATGCTTATCATAAGATTTAATACCTTGAAGAACAGTGTTAGTCAAAATTAAAATAAATAAACGAAAAATGAAAAAAACAATCTGAAGACATGAGCAGATGTCACTCTATAGTCAACAAAGCGAATGCGTTTAATCGTTCTGCAAATAATTTTGACCTCAAGTATAGTTTTTCCGTCGCTGCAGTAAGGAGAATGTTTCAGCGCTAGAATTTGATACGGGTGTGCAAACGAGCATTCTATACGCTTTATCGAAATTTGGAAAAAGTAAATCTTATTATGACGGTAAATATGCAGTTCAGCAAATTTTTTGAAATACGGAAATAGGCAGTGAAAAATACGACGTAATGTTGCAAGTATGCTTAGTAATTGAAAAAACATAGTGCACTCTGTCAATACTGATATTTTTTGCTGTTCAAAACGTTGAAAAAGTGAAGAACAATATCTATATATATTCAACAGCTGAAGTCGAACTGACTCTGAGATTCTGGGTTTCACTCGGCCACGAAAACGAAACCCATGGTTCGATGAAGAATGCAGGCAGGCAAATACAGCCAAACAAATTGCACGACAAATGCTTATGCAAACACGAACGAGGGCTCCTTACGATCAGTATAACGAGATTTACAAGGAGAAAAGAAGGGAAGAACACCGAATTCTCAAAAAGAAAAAGAAACAGCATGAGAAGCGCTCGTTTGAGGAAATAGAGAGGTGCCATGGCAGGAACGAGATTAGGAAGTTTTACCAAAAGGTAAAAAGATCCTGCCAGGGTGGCAAACCCCGAACACAAGCCTGTAAAGACCAGCAGAGAAACATAGTTATAGAGTCGGAGTCGATACTGCGGATCTGGAAACATCATTTCTGCAGACTGCTTAACGGCGATAAGGACACAAATTCCGCTGTCAGGCAGATTGCCCCCATTCAGCTTGGACGATGATCCAGAATGCCGTCCTCTCGATCTAGAAAAAGTCAAGCTTGCCATATGCAAACTTAAGTCAAATAAGACTGCAGGTGCAAATGGCCTTCATGCCGAACTCTTCAAGGCAGCTGGAGACCAGTTGA
The DNA here is from genome assembly GCA_914767635.1 of Melanostoma mellinum. Lineage (NCBI taxonomy): Eukaryota > Metazoa > Arthropoda > Insecta > Diptera > Syrphidae > Melanostoma > Melanostoma mellinum. Next base: position 70,537,221 of record OU612058.1, on the reverse strand, counting down.
AGAGGAGCATGCACCAGCTGATCTGCATGATATGGTCGGAAGAAAGCATGCCCGATGAATGGAACCTCAGTATCGTATGCCCGATCCTAAAGAAAGGAAACCCTCACAATTGCGCCAATTATAGAGAGATAAGCCTCCTTAACGTCGCTTATAAGATCTTGTCTGCTGTAATAGGTGAACGTCTGAAACCCCACGTCAACAACTTGATAGGTCCCTATCAATGTGGTTTTAGACCAGAGAAGCCCACAATAGACCAAATTTTCACATTACGGCAGATCTTGGAAATAACCCGAGAACATAATATCGATATTCACCATCTCTTTATCTATTTCAAGGCCGCGTATGATAGTATTTACAGAGACGAGCTGTACAGAGCCATGTATAGTTTCGGCATTCCTGCAAAACTCGTACGACTATGCAGGATGACTTTGGAGAATTCACGCTGATCCGTCAGGATCGATAAATAACACCGCGACCTTTGATGTCGAAAAAGGTTTTAGGCAAGGCGACTAACTGTCATGCGATTTCTTCAACATCATACTTGCACAGATTGTAAGAAACTCAAACGTCAACTCCGGAGGAACAATCTTTCAAAAGTCTGTACAATTACTCGCCTGTGCAGACGATATTGAGGTAATGGGAAGAAATTAGCGTGATGTCCTAGGTGCTTTTGCGAGTATTGAAACAGAAGCGGCAAAAATGGGTTTGATGGTTAATGAGGGCAAAACGAAGTATATGTTGTCATCAAATAAGGACACAGAACATCGACGAATTGGACAAAACGTCACAATAGACAGATATAACATCGAGGTAGTACAGGACTTCATCTACCTAGGATACGCTGTAGAGACGGACAACAACATCAGTGCGGAGATCAAACGGAGAATAACTCTTGCAACCGTTGCTTCTTTGGGTTAAAATGGCAATTGAGAAACAAAACCCTCTCCAGAAAAACCAAGGTAACCTTGTATAAGACCTTGATCATCCCAGTCTTGCTGTACGGCGCGGAAGCATGGACCTTATCGAAAGCGGATGAGGAAACTCTTGGTCGTTTCGAAAGAAAAATTCTTCGAATGATCTTTGGTCCCATATGCGAAGACAATGTGTGGAGAAGAAGATACAACAACGAGCTGTATGAGCTGTACCGCTACATGGGCATAGCCAGAAGAGTACGCATTGTGAGGCTACGATGGTTGGGCCATGTAGAGCGGATGGACCCAAACGCTCCGGCTCGTCGGGTGTTCGAAAGCACATTGCAGGGAAATCGCGGAAGGGGAAGACCTCGCAATAAAGTGGATGAAGGGCTCAACCGACTTGGAGTGCGAAACTGGAGAGAAGTCGCCCGAAATCGAAGTCGTTATAGAAGGATGTTGGTTGAGGCCCAGGTTCACCCCGAACTGTAATGCCCACCTAAGTAAGTTAGTAAGAAGTCGTTTGTTACTTGTTACCTCGACGCTTAACCTCGATGTTTATAAAATTCTTCCCCAGGTTTGTTATCAGCATATTTTTTGAGTGATGAACAATAAATTCTTAACAATGCGCCTTTCTTATATATATTTTTACAGTTTCCCTCCACACTATTCTTACCCAATTTTAACTTTCTATTTTCGGTTCTCATATTCGATGGAATTTTTCGTCATTTTGTAGAAATCCGCATGTAAGAAAAAGACTTGTAAAGATAACAAACCAGAAATGGTTGCCGTTGAAACTTGTCACACGTACTTTTGACATAAAAAAATGACGTTATTGATCTTTCACCAAATTTTAGTAATAACGAGAGAGAAGGTTATAATTATGTTTATCACAATACTGTAGGAGAGAATAAGATGATTTTCGATACAGAAATTGATATTAGGCAAATATCGAAACTTGTCCAAATCGATTTTCTTTTTTCGATACGAGCATATTCCATTTAAAATATTACGAAATAAGCGGGAAATTCAATTCCCACGAATATAACAAGTTTTCAAATTTCATCTCAAAATTTGCCGCTTTTCATTTCTTGCTGCTTGAGGCAACTGCCTACTGTGCCTGCATGGTAAATCTGGGCCTGGCTAAAGGGTATTTTTTTTTTTAAGGTGTGTGTTTTTCAAATACATGTTATTAAAGAATTCGGAATTGTACCATTCGGGAAGGCTCTGACTGGTGTCAACTTGGCGGCGTCCAGATGCTTGCAACTTATATAGTAAACGTCAATTATTCTTGCTTTACCTCCAGGCGGCAGCCAGTGGGATCCGGATTCCACTTATACCCGAAGAAGACCTGCTAAACTAGTAAGTGCGTTATATAGGCATAAGCTTCCTTAACCCATTAACACCCAAGGGTACCAAAAGTAGAAAAGTTTATATTTTCATAGTATTTTCCTCTTATTGAGGTAAAATAACACACTTTTGCAAAAAAACAAATTAGAAAAAAAAAATTATGTTGTTAGTAATGGACCCGTACTTTATAAAGTACAACGGGATCATACATACTTTTTTATTTTGAATTGACATGACAATTTTTGAAACAGTCTCTATGAATACACAATAGGTTTGTTCGTTGGAGCCCTAGGGTCGCCCTTGGGTCGCCACACAGGGTTTTTTGAGAAACCTTAAGTCGCACTTAATGTCAAATTGAGTTATTTTTGAGCTCTAGGATTGACCTAGGTTTTCCCTGAACTCGACCTAGGTTTTTGCTGTGGCGAGTGTTGAGCACTGCCAAATAGTACGTGTTTTTTTATGACAGGGATGTGTGGTGATTTGTGATTTAGCGTTTTTTGAGAACTGGAAAACCAAGGTTTTCAAGAGTTGTCAAGAAAACCTGGGTCAACCCTGCGGAATATTCAACGAAAGAACCTAATGTAACATCGCACATTTCACAGCACCATGGGGATCGTAGATGGCACTGACGGGATCTCAACTGATTGGGTAGTTTTTTGGGAAAGTGGTATCCTGCGCTCTCCACAATGCTTCTTTTGACGGTAAGCGTAGGTTGTCCTGGATTCAGAGTATGAAGAATGAGATAGTGAAGCGATATTGCCCTGATGAAGATCACTATTGTTGTTATATGCTAGCTTGTGGAGCTTCCAGGCATTTCATACAGTTGAAGAGAGCATAGAGGTGAAGATATTCCACCACCACTTCTTGCGTCGTATTTCAATGGAGTACGTGTCTATAAACTGGTCGTGTAGGTCCACACCGCCCATATAATAATTTTTGACCTGAGGTATGTTTACCTTTTTTGTTGCTGCTTGCTTCACCTTTTCACATGTAACGATGTTATTGTCTTTGGTTCTTTTGCCCTGCATATAACATGGTTTGATTTACAATAAGTTGTCTGACTTCAGGGTCAAACAACTTTTCAAAAATAGTTTTCTGTTCGTTAAAACTCGGTTGATGAAATTGATTTTGTCCATAACGGTGAGGCAGTCAATTTATGCAAAAAATTTTAGTAGGGACAGTTTTAAAATCTATTTAGACTTCTAGAAAAATAATGTATGCATGAACCCAATGTACTTTTTAAAGTACATACAACTTTGGCATTGCCTAATTCTTTATATAAAAACAAAAATATGAAAAAACTTTAATTCTCGTAAGCTTTATGATTGTTTAGAATAGAAAACTAGAAAATAATTTAAAATATTTTGCTTATTGAAGTTTATAGACCACAAATGTCTTGGAAGGAGACAAAACTAGAAATAATTCCAAATGCATTCTAAGAAAAGACGGTTGGACAATAGTTTACTTGACCAAAAAACAAAAAAAGGACTTGAAAAATTCAGATAATATTGTATATTTAGAAAACAAATTCAAACAGATGATTTTTATTTGGAAGCATACTCTTACTACTTACTACTCTTTGCTAAAAGCATTTTACTGTACTTTTAAAAGTACAATGGGAGAGAATGGGTTAACGTCGAGTATAAATTCTTGTCTACAGAACAGACGTTTTCAGTCTGAAACTCCACGTCAACAGTTTAGTAGGTCCTTATCAGTGTGGTCTTAGACCAGAAAAGTCCACATTCGACCAAATTTTAATATTACGGCAGATCTCAGAGAATAAATCAGAAAATATAATATCGATATCACCAATTACCTTTTTATGGAGAGAAAATCTGTACAGAGTCATGTCTAGCTTAGGAATCCCTGCAAAACTCGTACCAATATGCAGGATGTCTTTACAGAACTCATGCTGCTCCGTCACTTTTTACAGCTTTTGGAGCCGTATGTCGGCAATAATTGCTCGAATATTCTCTTCCAAGCAGTCAATCGATTCGGACTTACACAAGCCCACAAAAAATAGTCGAACGCTGTAAAATTGCTAGATTTTCGAGGAAGCTTACATTTTAAAGACTGTGAAGAATCGGCGATATTTTTGAAACAAAATAGCAAACATTAATATTTACAAAATTGCTAAATTCTTGGCTATAACATTAAACTATATGCGTTTAATTTTTTCTTGAAAACGGCACGTCTAAAAAAACACCCTTTATTGTGGCAAAAATATGGGAAATACAGTACTGCATGAAGTTTGACTTGAAGCCCGTTTACTTCAGTAGATTTGAAAACCGTAGAAAAACTTTAGCCAGTGTTCTAAAATATTTCTCGCATCAACTGTCGGTTTGCAATGTCTTCGGAATTCTATTTGACAAAGTTGAATAATGGCTTCCACGGCTTCTTCCCTTTTCGTCGCATTATTCGCACAAATCGCAGGTTAGCGACAATTAAGATAATACATCTCCAGATAAAATTCCCTTTCTTATCTTATTTGAAATAAACTGACAGTAAAATGGCTTCCAAGGCCTCCTATTATACACATTTCCGTTCCTTTTCAAGAAACTGCTGCCAGAGATTACTGGGAAGCAAGTGGAAAGATGTTACATATCAAAAAATATTAAAATAATTGATCCTCTCTCTGTCTGATTAAATTTCATCACAAATTTCAAATTGATTTCTTGTTTATCCTCAAAATATCAAGGTATGCAAATTTTATCCAGATTTTCAGTAAAGAAAAGAATTGACTGTAAATTGATTTTGCAAGGTTTTTAATGGTGAATGCGCTGGTTGCTCAGCAATTAATTCTTGCCAAACTCCTACTGTTTCTATAGTATCAACATTTCCGACAGATTTACGAGAATTCAATTGCGAGATACCTACACAAGGATGAAATTTATTTTTTAATTCCACAAACAGAGTTAGGCTCTGAGAAGAGACTGCTCATCGATCTTAAGTGTTCCCACACCTGAAAAGTCATTTTCGTTCTCAACACATTACAGTATGTACTTCACTTTAAGTAAAATTCCCTTTTGATTTTCACCTTTAAACTTTTCACAAAATGTCCAAAGAGAACCGATAAAAGGCATTATAATAGGGGAGTCATTTTATAGTCAACTTTTTCTCGCAGAATAAACCAACCCCCTAACCACAATGACATGAAAAAATCGACAAAACATTTTCCCAGCGAGATATTCAAGGTAATTTTTAAAACACGAAGCCACGTAATTTGAGGGCAAATTTAAGCATACACCTGTCAGTGCAGTAGGAGTATAGGAGTATCGTTTACTGTATTCAACAAAGTGTATCAATTTTTCGCAGTAACGACTAACGAAACGACCCTTTGTCGCCTTTAGGTGGTGAAACCCGAACTTTAAACAACACAAAGGAATGGTGCAAGTATGCATGTGTTGGAATTTCGCTGTTTATATTCTTTTAAAATGCCACAAGGTTTCGCTTTAAATTGGGAGTAGAGTAGTAGGGGAGTTTTTAAATTTAATGAAATTGGAAATTGGAGAGAAATCTTTGGTGCAGTTTGAAACATTAATATAATTAGCTATACAGGGTGTTTTAAATATGGTAGGACACAAGCTTAGTACGGGCAGGTAAGGCCAAAACAAAACAAAAAATTTTAAGGCGGGAGGGGAAATTTTTTCAAAGAATTGATCATCTCAGTTTGACCGCCCGAAAAATTACAGATTTTCGCGATTTTTCTTATCATGGATCTCCTAATCGGTGTGGTTTTTTTCATAAATCAAAGCAACAACGAAGAATGCAAAATGATTTTTATTGCGGTGATTTTTTAGTTTCTTACTTTTTCTATTACAAAAAAATGTTATTAAAAAAAAAGAGTCCTGATCGGTATCCACTTTTCCGGGCTCAATTTTGATCTGAAACAATAACTCAAAAATGATTACTTATCTGTATTACAGCCGTTATCGGAGGCTTGTTTTTATATTTTTTTTGACAAAATGGCGGCGATTTGTACTTTTTTTCGACAGTTTTTCGAGAAAGTAATAGGAAGTTTTTTTTTTAAAAGAAGGACGATAGAGGATGACAAGAAGAATGTTCTGCTAAAATTTGAAAACTTTTCCCTCGACAGCGGACATCGTTTTGAAAAACACCATTCCGAGAAAAACGCACCTAAACTTTGACATCAGGAATTTTCAGATTAATCATTCACTTATGATCAATTTAACGATGAGGTCCTAAGGGACCATTTCGAATAAAAAAATATCTTTTTCGAAAGTTCTAGGGTGGCGTAAGGCCTTGAAGAACTGAAAACCGATAGAAGGTGACGCGGCGGTAGGACGACCGGACAGACAGACGCGCAGATGAGACCATACGTTCCCTTTCTCTAAGAAATGCTGTAGTATGTTTCGAAAATAATTCGAATTTCGATTTAAAAATTTAACAGAATGTTTGTAACAGTGTATACTATCCGATAATAAAAAATAAATCCTAACTAATATATTAAATGTGAAAGTCACTCTGTCTTTCCGGATTTCTATGTTACCGTCTCCTGCCCAAACTACAGAACTGATTTAAATAAAATTTTGTACAGAGATAGTCTAGAACCTAAAGAAGGACATAGGCTGTTCAGTTTATCCCTATATTCCTACAGGAACGGGAACGTATACGGGAACTTAGAAACTACAACACCGATTTCAAAAATGTTTCCACCGATAGAATGCTTCACTATCCCACAGTAACATAAACTTTAATTCATCCACATATTCCTACGGGAACGGGAGTCCTTACTAATACAATAAGTGTGAAAGAAGCTCTGTCTGTCCGTTGTTCTATGTTACCACCTCCCGCGCAAACTAACAAACCGATTTAAATGAAATTTTGTAAATAGATTGTTCTGAACTTAAGGACGGACATAGGTTGCATTTCATTCGAATATCCCCACGGGAACCGGTCCTCACTATTATTATAAGTGCAAAAGTAGCTCTGTTTGTTCACCATTCTATGTTACCATCTCCCGCTCAAACTAATGAACAGGTTAAAATTAATTTTTTTACAAAGATTGTTCAGAACCTGAGGAAGGACATAGGCTTTATATTTCATCCCTATATTCCCACGGGAACGGGAACGTATACGGGAACTTAGAAACTACAACACCGATTTCAAAAATGTTTCCACCGATAGATTGCTTCACTATCCCACAGTAACATAAACTTTAATTCAACCACATATTCCTACGGAAACGGGAGTCCTTACTAATATAATAAGTGTGAAAGTAGCTCTGTCTGTCCGTCGTTCTATGTTACCCGCCCAAACTAATAAACCGATTTAAATGAAATTTTGTACAAAGATTATTCAAAACCTGAGGAAGGACATAGGCTATATATTTATTCCCTATATTCCCACGGGAGCAGCAACGTATACGGGAACTTTGACACTACAGCACTGATTTAAAAAACTCTTACGCCGTTGGAACGCTCCATAATCCCCGAGCAACATTAACTCTTGCTCATCCCCATATTCCTTACGGAAACGGTCACCATGTTTCCACGGGAACGGGAGTCTTTACTAAAATTATAAGTACGAAGTTAAATATGTCTATCTATTTCTCTTTGTTACCATTAGCCGCCCAAACTATTGAACCTATTTATATGAATTTTGGTACCGAGACAGTCTAGAACCTGAAGATGGACATAAATGTTATGCAATATGTTTTATTCCTGTATTCACATGGGAACGGGAACTTGGAAATTTCAAAAAATGTCCACCGTTAGAATACTACACTATTGCCGAGTAATATAAACTTTCAGTCATCCTCTGGAAACAGCCCTCATATTCCCATGGGAATGGAAGACTTTAGTAACATTATAAATCCGAAATTAACTCTGTCTGTCTGTTTTTCTTTGTTTATATTTACCGCCCAAACTATTGAACCGATTTATATGAATCTTGGTACAGAGATAGTCTAGAACCCGAAGATGGACATGCTTACTAATATTACAAATCCAAAACGTTTTGATTCCCCGTTTTCCTTTAATTACCACTGATTGGTCATTATAAATAAGGCTCAGGTGTCTATGTTGCAGGTATTCGTTTAGAAAATAATCCCATGTCAACTTTATGTGGCAGAATCAAGTGTATCAGTCCCACAAAACCTTTTTATTTCGCAAAAAATGGAAAAACTAAGAGCCACGGTGTGCAAATATATACTTAAATAAAATAATATTACAATGGTTTACTAAAACGCATGAATGTGTCTGATTTGCAAAATAAGCCTAAAAAATTAAAAATGCTGCCGAAAGTCACTATTCCACGCGGACGAAGTCGCGGGTACAGCTAGTAAATAAATAAAAACGATTTTTTTCTTAAATTTCACACAGAAATGATCCCTTAAGTTCTTAAAAAAATTTATTAAAAAAGCCACTAACAATCACAAAATATAATGCTTTTAGTACTATAGTACTTTTTTCTTTACATTTTAGTTCAAGTCAATTTAGTAAAAATTTTTCGAGCAATCAAGTCTCAAAAACAATTATTATGTTTATATTGTAGGTTGTAGCATAACGCTAAGCCACACTTTAACACATGGTTTGTGTTACGCCAGCACAAATTTTTAATGTTCAACCACTATTCTTCCTCCCACCACTTCCTCAATTCAAATACTCGCAAAAGCACGCTTTTCTTTCACTAATGGCTTTTAAAAATTGACAGCAAACGAAATATACAAAATATGAAGAACCGTTGGCGTTGTGGCGCAGTGATTTAAAATGGAATGAAACGGCAAGTTCAAATATTTTGAGGAGTTTTTTGGTTTGTTACAGTTATGTCACACAGTGATAGGGTTAAGGTAACTTTTTCTTTATAAAATTAATGTTTTTCGTTAGTTCTTATTAAATTTCAAGAAAACTGAACGGACAAAACGATGTGTACTTTTTCTAGAAAACCCCTTTTTTTTCTCACAAAAGAAAGTTCAATCTATTTATTTATTTATTTATTTATTTATTTGTTTTGACTACAGTTTAAAAACTAACAGTCTTGGTTAAACTTAAACTAACTAAATGAAATTTAATTTGAAATAATTTAACAAATGTAATTTTGTCAGATCACTAGTTGAAACATCACAAACAGAATAGTAATCATTAAGAAATCTGCAAAATCTTGTCAGAGGCTCGTTGGCTAAATAATTATATCTTTGGAAGCTGACGTGTAAAGGTGTATAGTTTCGAGTCCGACGGGCAGGTACGTTAAATTTGATTAGGGAAAGTAAATATGGTGACGATATTTCTCCATTGATGATTTTTAACGTTGTTAAGTAATTGAAAACCTTCCTCCTGTCTTCTAGTGTGTTCATTTGTAATAACAACAACCTATGACGATATGGTGGAAGCAAAGCTAAACAACCTATCTTTGATTTTGTTTAGTTTTTCATAAACTAAGAAAGGTTTTTCGTTCGGTTTTCTGTGTATGACTCAAAGCTAATATGAGTATTAATTATTTCAAGAATGACTCTTAGTAAGACCAAATTTTTATTTTAAGGAAAAAAGTTTGGAACGTTATTACTCAAAAGTTATGCAATAAATCAACTTGATGTTACTTAAATGTTACTTAAAAGACGAAGTATTAGCTTTCAGAGACATTAGTGTGTGGCTTAGTTGGTCCCACACCATATTTTTCTCGTATTAACGTAAACTTTCCGTCATGAGCTTTAGTTGGACCGTATGTATAACACCCTGTATAACCCACATTTCGTTTCTCACAAATTTCTATCTATCTGCGTACGTTATCGTTGGTCTGACTACCAGCGTATACAGGGTGATTCGCATAAGGTGTGACAAAAAGATAGGGTGTGTAGGTTGGACCTAGACAAGCAAAAAATCGTATGGGAGGGGGGGGTCCATTTTCCCCCGTTTAGGCGGGAGGGGCAATTTAAGAAAAAAATCACTAAAAATGGGGAAAAAATTATTTTAAGAAAACGGTAATACCTACAGAGTCGTGCTATAGCATTTTGAAAAGCCAAAAACCTATACTTTCAATTAAATTTTAAAATATGTTGTTCAAATGAATAGTTTTTAAAATATTAATTTTCAAAAGTCAAAATTTTGAAAAAAAAAACATAATTTTTTTTTTTTAACCATTTTTCTTCAAAATTTTTCATAATTAAGTAGTATTTTTCTGGCTTACTTTCAATGCTCTTATTTATTTTTGATCAAACACAAAAAACCGGATGTCAAAATAACCTGTAGTTTTTGAGAAAACCAAAAATTACAAAAACGATTTTTTTAAATTTTTTGTTTTTTTTAAAGTTTTTTTTCGTTATTGGATTCTTAAGTGAACTTACGAAATAAAGGATGAATTTTTTCTTTACTTTTTTTATTGAGAATTCACTTAAAAATCCAATAACGAAAAAAAAACTTTAAAAAAACAAAAAAATTAAAAAAGTCGTTTTTGTAATTTTTGGTTTTCTCAAAAACTACAGGTTATTTTGACATCCGGTTTTTTGTGTTTGATCAAAAATAAATAAGAGCATTGAAAGTAAGCCAGAAAAATACTACTTAATTATGTAAAATTTTGAAAAAAAAAATGGTTTAAAAAAAAAAAATTATGTTTTTTTTTTCAAAATTTTGACTTTGAAAATTAATATTTCAAAAACTATTCATTTGAACAACTTATTTTAAAATTTAAATGAAAGTATAGGTTTTTGGCTTTTCAAAATGCTATAGCACGACTCTGTAGGTATTACCGTTTTCTTAAAATAATTTTTTCCCCATTTTTAGTGATTTTTTTCTTAAATTGCCCCTCCCGCCTAAACGGGGGAAAATGGACCCCCCCTCCCATACGATTTTTTGCTTGTCTAGGTCCAACATACACACCCTATCTTTTTGTCACACCTTATGCGAATCACCCTGTATATGTATGTTTTTCCCGCATATGCTTCGACAATAGGGTATAGGGTCTTGGTTACTCTGCTGGAAATGCGTTCTAGGTGAGGGTTCCATGACATTTTACTGTTTAGGATGATCCTTTTTTTTTGATTCCTTTGAAAATGGTATTGTTTCCCCCAAAGAGAAGAAGATTAAGGTTTCTTCTTTTTGTAAATGGGACAATAACTGTATTATGGGGGCTGACAGAGAGACCTTCATTTGAGCACCAGCTATGAACTGTGTTCCGAGCTGTCTGAAGTCTTCTTGATATTATTGTTTTCTGATGAGCCTTGTATGACAATTGCTAGATCATCTGCAAAGCCTACTGAATAAATGCCTTGGGTTGCAAGTTATCTTAGTAGGCTGTCTACAACTATTGACCAGATGAGTGGTGATAGGACTCCACTTTGTGGGCAGCCTCTTGTTAATAGTGCTGAGATTTCCAATTCTTCGATATTACTGTGTATAATTCTGCTGCTTAGCATGCACATTATCCAATAGCGAGTTACTTGTGGTACGTTGTGGTGCCTTAGAGCACGGTCTGTGGACACAAAAGAAGTGTTGTTGAAGGCTTTTTTTATGTCGAGAAATGCCACTAGGCAAATTTCCTTCTTATCGATAGAATGTTTGATCCTCCATACCTATAGTTCATTCAACGCGGTTTCCGTTGATTTCCCTGGTTGATATGCGTATTGTGATGTAGATAATGGATGGGTAGCTAATTACATATCCCGAATATGTCTATCAATGACCTTCTCCATACATTTGAGGATGAATGACATTAGACTGATTGGCCGAAAGGATTTAGGGCTTGGATCCAGATTCCTTCCACCATGACATAATCGCCGGTGAATTTGGAAGGCAATTATCTCAGACACCTTTCTCAAGATCTTGGCGTGCCAATATCCTCAGTGAGAGCTTCCGATATCGATTGCATATGGAAAGAGCACAATCAGAGAAAGAAAGATTCCATTGGATGCAATCAGATCAAACATATGCTTCCCAGCGTTGGTAAGAAAACTGAAATATTGCAGTCCATCAGGTAGGAGGAAAAGCTGTTGAAAACTTGGTGGCATTACCACGGCGACCAAGCATTTGAATGTCATCGACACAATAAGTTATACTTGTAATCACGAGAATCACGAGAACGCTGAGAACTTTTTCTGTGAATGTCCTTCAATTTCCCGAATCAGTGCCCATGTTCTCATGTAACTATCGCCACGATAAAATCCAGCAAAAACGGTGGTGACTGAAACAAAATTCTTTGACGCAGATAAAGGGTGCAGGTTACTGATGCTAATCATGAACATGGTGACTACTTGGTAGTCTGGACGGTTTATCGTAGAAACGATTTCTGGCTTTTTTTCCGAACATCTGCGGAGTTACAATTAAAGAAGGTTGCTATCTGGTAGTACAGTGGACCGGAATTTAGGTCTAACTGCTTCATCAGTTAGTGTTCACAATTCTCCGACAAAAAAAGGAATTATCGACTATACCTACTTATGTCACTTTCCATTGGACGAAAAGAACCGTCGAGGTGCGTCCAAAGGCATTCTCGAACCGTCCCACTGGTGCAAAAAGATCGCTTTTCATGATTCTGAGGGCTGACAGCCGCTTTTCGATTTGAAGTGCTTCGAGTGAAACCAATGGAAAGCGACATTAATAATGCTGGCAAGATTGTATGATCTCTGCCGAAAATGTTTCGCTCAGCTTCTCGCCTCACATACAAATATGAATGTGATCTGTAATTGAATATGTTAAGTCTGTATCAGATTTAGCATTTCTTTTTTGAAACTATTCACCAAAGTTCAGTAACTGTAGGTTTCGAAAGAAAGTTCAGGGCAAGCCTATACCAAGGTTGTTAGCCAGATTCTCTGTGCAACAAAATACACATTGCGTCCATCTAATCGTAAGGCTTGATAATTAATTGACTCCATTGTATGATTTTCATGTCGTAGATACAGACCATCAGTATTAGAAAATGAACTGATAAACCACCACACTAATTGCAAAAGTTAAAGTGACGATTTGCTATTCAAAATTGCTTAGATCACCAAATCAAGATACTGACAACATCCGCTCAACATTTTTGACAAAAGCGTCAAATGCCTTGTGGTTATCATCCTGTCTACTGTCACACACTATCAGTTGAGAAGTAATTAAATAAACTGCCTTCACACACACACATTTTGGAAGTTAATTGGAGTTGCCTTAAGGCGACGTTTTATGAATTCAAGTTCCATCTTCTTCCTTGAGAGAGCATTCTGTTTTCTATAATAAGCACACCCTAAGGACGTAAACAAAAATCTTATTGTTGATAAACTCCATCATTGCCTTTCTTGTTGAACACAAGAGTCACTCCGCTAGGAGCCATATCACCGGGAGATATTATCTCACAAAGAGCTCGTATTTAACAACTTCAGTCTATCCGTAGTATTGTTTTTGTTTTCTTCTTCTAACAAACATCAACTGTACTGAACAACATTGCTTCTCAATTTTTGGATTCAGGACTCACGACCACACAAGTCACGACGTTAGACATTTCGATGTCTGACAAAGAACGACACACAATGACAAAATCCATTCGGGGAACAATTTTATTCTGGCTCCTGATGTTACACCACACAGCAAATCCCCAGAAGACATGACGCAGGTGCTATAAATGTCCTTGTTGTACATAGTTCCATTAAAATCCGTCTATTAATTTTATGTCATGTGTATGTGGATAAGAAGGCGAGACAAATGGAACAGGCAAATCACTTTTTACTAGCGTTCTTCATTTTATTGACTTGGAATGCCAAATGAAACACCTAAAGCGTGCATCACGATTAAAATAATTTGTCTTCAAGGACAATTTGAAGTTTACAATGCGGTATACTCAAAGATGAACTAGCAAGATAGATCCATACTATAAGCGAGTAAACACACGCCAGAGAGCAGATTGTATTGCCAAAGCGAGACTAAATCTCATTCACAGAACTATCAAATTCAAGCAACTGTTTGGATTCGCAGAACTCCTACCATGTTAGTGATATTGAAATGTTTCAAAGATTTGTTTCGGGAGAACTTCAAGCGGATTAAGGAAGAACAAAAACAAAACAATGCTTTCATTTCAAATAAATTTATCTTGATATGTGAAAGCTCGAGCATTCAGCTAGGGTTTATTCTGAACTCGCATTCGGATTAGCCCCAGTTTTTGGAGCGAGTTCACGTAACGAATAAAATGACATTTGTTATCTTTTCGGTGGTTTCGCATTTGTGTGCTACTTGTGAACCGCAAAACCGTATGCTTTTAGCGACTGATGAGGTTGTCTGATGGGAAACAAGCGAAGACAAATTTCAAAGAAAAGAGTCTTTAAACTGTGGATGAAATAGTTTCTTATGTGTGCAAAAATAATTGTTCATTTTAATACGAATAAAGGGTGTTTTTTGAGACGAGTGCTTTTGAATATGTGAAATACCTCCAAAACCGGGCGATTTAACACTGCTGAATTATTTCTTGTGTGGTTATATGAAGTCGCTTGTCTACGCAGATAAGCCCGAAACAATTGCCACGTTGGTACAGAATATTCGCCACTTCACTGCTCCTGCTCCTATATTATTTTCGGCCCCCTAACGCTGCGAAAAGTGGTCGAAAGCTTGCACGAAATCATTTTTAGCTTGCGACTTCATATCGTTGTATACACAGCGTTATATTTTGCGCGGGTCGTGGACAGCATATCTTCATTAGTGTACAAATACATTGAAGATATTCGGACGTTATTTCTTATGTCTGTAGCAATCGCCGTAGTTAGTGTCACTAAAATCATCGTTTTTATGCCCGGTCCATTCCATCGACCTTATGAATGGCAGTTATAAATACTTCACAGCAGTCTAGGTCTCCGGCTGCATGTAGCCAAAGATTTTGCGTGTCGTATGTGGAAATCCGGAGACTTGTTTCCTTTTTTGTTTGCTTGGTTGGTCTATGTTTCAGAATCGTACAGTTTTTATGTGGCGGCTAGCTAATTTTGGGATCCCTTTGGCTGACCGGATAATCTGGTGTCAGTATCCTGGTTCAGATGTTAAGAGCACAACGGTATAGATGACATGCCTCCATTCAATGCAGACGGAACAAATCTATGCTTCCCAATGTTAATTAGGAGACTGTAAGATTTTTGCTAAACGGTAGCAGAAAAGAATGTAGAAAGAATTGTGATCGTCTTTGCGATGTATTCCACGGTAAAGAAGCTTTTTACGTAAAACGGCGATGCTGTTTCTACTACCCACCCACTATCCACATCACAATACGCATATCAAACAGGCAAATCAACGGAAACCGCGTTGAATGACCTAGTTACTAAGATCGAACTTTCTATCGATAAAAAGGAAATTTGCGTAGTGGCATTTCTCGACATAGAAATAACACTTCCTTTGTGTCTACAGACCGTGCTCTAAGGCACCACAACGTTCCACAAGTTATTCGCAAATGGATAATATCCATGCTAAACAGCAGAATTATCCACTGCAATATCGAAGAAGTGGAAATCTCAGCACTAACAACAAGAGCTCACAAGGTGGAGTTCTCTCACCACTCATCTGGTCAATAGTTGTAGACAGCCTACTTAGATTACTTGCAACCCAAGGCATCTATGCAGTGGGCTTTGTAGATGATCTAGCAATTGTCATACAAGGCTAATCAGAAACACTAATATCTAGAAGACTTCAGACAGCTCTGAGGACAGTTCAAAGCTGGTGCTCAGATGAAGGTCTCACTGTCAATCCCCGTAAGACAGTTATTGTCCCATTTACAAAAAGAAGAAAACTAATTCTTCTACACCGAAAGAAAAACCTTGGTAAAATCAAACAGGAAACTTGTTTGTTTTTGCGTCAAGCAGGAACATAGTTAAATTAAACAGGCTGGCATTGTCATTTTACTTACTGAAATGCTACAATTTTCATTGGTTAAATCAACAACGTCATTTTCAATTTTATTGTTAACCAACAACGGTTGTGATACTAGAAACATACATGTCCATGATACTTTAACAACGTTTGTGTTTCGTCAACAATTCTGAATTGTTGGTAAAAAATGAATATTGTTGATCAAGTATGCTCGTGAGAATTCAGCCACGTTTTTATTTGCTCAACAGTTTTAATGCAAAATTTCTATGATAAATGCCTGAATTGAAGTTTGATCAATTCAGGCATTTATCATAGAAATTTTACATTAAAACTGTTGAGCAAATAAAAACGTGGCTGAATTTTCACGAACATACTTGGTCAACAATAAAGAATAATTAATTATCCCTTAAGATAAAATGGTCATGAAACTTATCATATTGAATTGAAGTTCCATTATGCGACTTCACGTTTTCTGTGGGCTTAAGTATGTAAAATATTGGAATTCAAAATGTTACTGATACTTTAACTATTCTTTATTGATTAAAGAAGTATGAACATTGTTGATCAAACATATTGGTGATAGTTCAACAGTGAATTTGGTATTTCAATCACAAACGTGATGGTTTTTGTAATTTCAGCCGTAATTGTTAGTTAAATATGTTTGTTGTTGATCAAGTATGAAATCAACAATCACGTTGTTGGTTAAAAATTAGAACATATTCAAATCAACTACGAACATACTTAATTTAAACATTTTTATGATACTTACCTGAAAAAAAATTGATCACGGCAGCATACTTGATTTGAACATGCGTTCTTATTTGAATTCATCACGAAACTTGGTTAGTTTCACAATTTGAGATGAATTGTTGATTAACAATGAAACATGTTTAAATCAACCAAGGTTTTTTCTTTCGGTGTAATACCCTCAAATCTCTTTGGGGAAACAATACCATTTTCAAAGGAAAAAAAAAGGGATCATCCTAGACAGCAAAATGTCATGGAACCCTCAACTAGAACGCATTTCCAGCAGAGCAACCAAGTCCCTATATATGATGGTAGTCAGACCAACAATAACGTACGCAGCTGTTGTATGGTGGACAAAAACAAAAGAAATAACGGCAGTCCAAAAACTTGAAAAGATTCAAATATTGGCAACAAAATGCATTACTGGATGCATGCGTACAACACCAACATACGCTCTAAACGTCATTGTAGGACTACCTCCAATTCACCTTGTCAAATAAATGGAAACAATACTGGCGACACACCGTCTTTTCCATCAAGGACACATAAAGTCACATCCATACCCGAATGGACATCTGTCGATAATGGAAAGTCTAGAAAAACTTAATAGCTTTAGTATGTGCGATGTACAACTTTAAACTCAACTTCTCCAATGTCATCCCCCTTAGGGAAGACTGGGAGAACACAAAACTTCATCCTTCAAGGTAAGATATGGTCTAGTATTCGGACGGCTCAAAAATGGAAATTGGTACAGGGTCCGGCATTTTCAGCGACTGTCCCAGAACGAATTTCTCAGTAAGTCTGGGCAGTCACTCGTCCATTTTCCAAGCTGAAGTCTTTGCCATTAACGAATGTTCGAGAATAATATGTTCATCGAACACGAAAAACAAAACAATGTTCATTTTTTCAGACAGCCAAGCTGCGCTAAAGGCGTTAAGCTCAGTCATGTCACTCTCTGAACTAGCAAGGAAAAACACTGAAATCCTTCACTGAATCCCAGCACGCAAAGGCTATGATGGCAATAAGAAGGCAGACATCTTAGCTAAAGACGGCGTATCTTAACCGTATCTTAACCATTCGTCGATCCTGGACCCTTCTGCGGTGTAAATAAAAGCACCTTCAAACATACTGCCAAGAACATCCTACTGGAGGAATCAAATAAAGCTTGGAGTAACTCATCTGGTCAAATCTGTTCAAAACTCTTTTTGCCAGAATATACTGAAAAAACATCAAAATTCCAACTGAACTTCAATAGGAAAACCCTAAAGATTTGCACAGGACTACTCACCGGTCACTGTTCTTTAAAGATACATCTTCATCAAATGAGGCTGGTAGTGGACCCCATTTGTAGATTATGCCTCGAAAATGCAGAAACATCTCTGCACATCATTACAGAATGTCCAGCACTTTTCCGCCTTAGAAAGCAAATACTTGATTATGAGATTATCCCCCTAGATAAACTCAAACTCATTCACTCACAGAAGTTCAATTCAGGAGCAGAAGAACTGTCCTGAAACCTCACAATGGCTGGCACAATAGGTTTCATTCAGACACCGCAGTGCCCGGAGCTGAGCAAGCTCTACCCGTCAATCTAAATCTTAATCTCAATCTAAATCTAAATTTAAGGTCTAATAAACCCAACAGACCAAACAGTTGCATGTTAATGGGAATGGTAAGACTTTTCAATAATAATAATAATTTTGCAAGTCAAGGTTGCCTGCAAGATGAAATGGATTTCATGTCCAACGCCTAGGCTCTCCTTAACTACGGCCTACAACAGCAGTACTCTTAGTTGTTCTTGAGCGAAGCGACTCGACGATCCCGAGTTCGATTTTTCACTTCACTTAATCATCTCAACTGCCTTAATTTTTTCACATTTTCACAAAAAACGGGTCAACTCAGGGTGATGATAACTCCAAAATACTTCAGCTATGGTTTTTAGGGCATTTCATTGAATTTTGATAATTAAATGCGTTGTTGATCAGTTTTATCAATGGCGAATTTTGAACTTGTGTTATCTGTTCAGTAAAAATTGTTTGAATCATATTATGCGACAGCTGTTAAAGTGTAAAGAGATCTTTAAAATAACACCCCCTCTCAATGGAATACAGAATAAACTTTACAACTAGTTTTATTGAGAACATTTTCCAAAGTCATCTGTAACCTCTCGGATATGCAAATACGTAATATACGAGTATTCGAAACTACTCTGTTTGTGCAGCCAGCCTTCACTTTCCAGATAACAATTGTAAGGATGAATCTTCTTTACAAGCAGCACATTGTGTGGGCATTAAGTGTGTTGATGTTGTGTGCAAAGCAGTAAGCAGACAAGAACAAAAACAAGAATACAATCCTTTGGAGAGGAAATCATTTAAAGTTTACCTACCTTACGATAACTCGATAACTTGATTGACGTCAATGATTCCTGCACTTGATGAAGTCATCAAGAAAATTTACAGACAAAGTAATATAGTCTCATGAGTCTGAATAACCCGAAAAGCTATTATGCTGGACTATTGGACCATTTGATTAGACACTACTCTACTTCGTTTCATAAATTCAATCAAATATACCCTCAAATAAAGGACATAATATTTATTTTATTTTATTTTATTTTCAAAGGATACAATATAAATAAATTTACATCGTCCGGAATACTGTGCCGGGGCAATATGCCCATATGGCAGTTCCATAAATGATATATTTTAAAATTAAACTAACAATATTTCGTATAAATCAATAGAATTCATATACATATGTACATATACTTTGTTTAATAAAAATTTTTTTTTTTTTTTTAGAGAAATAGTATTTTTTAGATTTGAACTCGATGCCTAGCTAATAACGGAAACAATTTTGAGTTACTTGGTTGAACTGAGGGGTCTAATAATATCTCAAGGCTGGGAACATTTCCCCCGAAGTGTTCCTGTGTTATTTTACAGCTTTCTAAAATATGTCTTATGGTTTGTGGTTCTCTGCAAATACTGCATAACAGGGGATCCTCTTTGGTGAAAAGATGAGACTTGTTAAACAGTGTGTGACCTAGTCTCATTCGGGAGGGACATAATATTGTTTTCATTTATTGTTGTTCAATTTTCAAGAGGATAGTGAATGCCTGCTTGCTGCTTGATTTGTGAGTATTTCTACCGGTATCGTTTATGCAAGACTTGACTTGTATTGGTTTTCTGTCTCTCTGTTTGTGATTTTGTGTTTTTTTTGTTGTGCAAAACAAATCACAACAAAAAGAGGTTTGATGAACCAAACTACGAACAGTGTCACAAAATATGATTTTTCATATCCATTTCAGTGTGTTAAAACGGAAATGCATTCCTTCGTTGCATTTTTTACATGGGTTTTAAAAGAGATACAGTTAAAGCATGCCATTTTAGAAATATCATGCTTAATGCAAGCGTGCATTGCGTTTTGTATGAACTAAAGATTCTCTCCGCTTTTGATTCGTCTATTTCCTTAACGGCGCTAGTCTGCTGAACACCCATGATTAGGCCGTAAGTTTTGGCGCGTTGGCCACAAAACTCGTCGACAAGATCTCCAGTTTTGAATCGTTGCTTTACGAATTATCTAATCTCAAATACTTAGTAGTCAGTTATTGTTGGACTTACACGGTACCCACATGTCACATCCTTCTAAACCTTTGACCGAAACGTTAAGTGCTTCTTACAAGATCGTCACTTATAATGAGTACATGGTCAGTTATATGGTTATGGATGGTTATACTTTAATATCTTGCAGGTAGTCAAGTAACAATGAATGGAGGACTCCAGACACTTCCGCAGTGTACACTTACTGTGACTCCAACCGGACATGTTACCTTCCTCATTGCTTCTTCATACATATTCTCAATTAACCTCACATAGGCCTCTGAAACTCCTCGCTGTCTGAGGGCCACCAAGGTAGCGCAACAAAGTGGAGAGTCCCGGGGTCTAGCGCAATTTTCACATTCATGCCTTGTTAGGGAATGGAGGGAACCTACAAATTTCTTCCGGTTCCGAATGGCTTATCGAGAAACGTTTTTCATGGCAGTAAATTTACTTTTGGAGAACTTACCAGCTCCGCGCGAAATGTGATACTCGTGGAAAAACATTTTTGATTTCTGTTGGGATTCGAAACAAGAACTTCAAGAATAACAGGCAGACATGCTAACCATTATGCCACGGGAAATCCCTCGCAGTTTTGTGAACAATGATTTTGACGAATGCAGCTTCTTGTCGAATTAGAAAAAGAAAGAATAAACGGGATTGCCCAGCCGAAAAGCATGACCTATGAATCTCGAAACAAAGGGATATGTAACTTCCGGTGTAAGTTAATATCATAAAGTAAGAGCTAAAGTAGAGGTTGAACTGTCGTTTCATTAAAAAAAAATGCATAAAATATACATCTATTATTTTGTATTTATGAACTATTTGTTTGAAGACATTTATCTTTGATTGATTAGGGTTACGGATTTCAAATTTTCTCGAGACGTTAAAATCATTCATTTTAGCCATTCGAGCTTAAATTAATGATTGAACCCCAACCTTTTTGCGTTCCCTCTCTTGAGTCACACTAAGCTTAAGCTACTAATAGTCTATTGAAAACCAATTTTATATCATGGAGAATGTAGCTTTTGCTAGATATAAAAAGTAGACGCATGGATTCGTTTGGTTTTATAAAATTTGATTTACTTTTACATATAGAGCTTTGTTTTATTTAAAAATTTTTGTTATTAAATCCTACAACAAAAATGAACATCATACGTCATATACTTTGTGCACCAAAATCGGCCGTGCAAAATTTTAAGGAGTGGGGGTAAAATTTCTCTGAGAGCGATTGATGCACATAAAAGTATTCGAAAGTAACTGCTAATACCCAGAAAAGAAAACTAATTTTTTTGATGGTTTCAAATGGACTCAAGTAATTCGAAACCAAATTACTAAAGCAATTTCACTGCCCTTGCCAGTCTTCGGAGGGGAAATACTCCTTGTAACAATTACACCTGAACTACTCAACATTTTCAAGTAACGTAAAAATGATTCTCTCATAATAATCTTTAAAAATGTTTATTTAGTTTCAATTTTATACATTTTGTTACGTTCAAGATGGTCTCAAGTTATGTCGCTTCCCCAAACGGTGTCGGAGTTGGTAAAACTTTAGGTTTGAACTTTTCTCAAACAGCATCATTATAACCTTCGCGGTTCCTTGCTATTTCAATTGCCAAAAATTGCTTACGAGCAACAGCATTGAGTTTTCAGGTGAGAATTTTATTATTTTGAATAAATTTACTTAAAAGTACACTTCCGCATGTTACATGGCTTTCATAGCCCACTTTTCTTCGACAAAGGCCATCGTTTTCAACTCTTCACTCGGTCTTTGTAGAACGTCCTACATACCAAATAAACAGATTAGAGTTTTTTATGAGAATTTGTTTCTAGTTAAATATTCTAATTCAACATACCGTTTGATCGATTAACTTGCAAGAGCACGTGCTTGGGGTATATTACGTTACGTTTACGTATCAACTTAAATGTAAAATCCGATATGCAATACCAACACTAAATGGTTATTAAAAACTATTGAACAGAAGTCCTTCGACTTAGATATAATTTCTTCTTTTAAAACTAAGATTTCAGTTAGCTTATTTGCAGCTGAAAACAAAGAAATTCCTTCCACATCGCACAGAAACTATGAAATGTCAAAAATAAATATTCACACATTTCTGCTCATGGCAATTTATTCGGCTAGAATGTGTAGTATTGGGAAATTGTTTACTATTTCAAGGAGAGAGTTTTCTGTCAAAAATAAGTTGTTTTTAAAATACTCGAACAAAACTTGTGGTCGTATAATGTGGATGGATGTGTTCAAATCTGCCGTTATGGGCGCGTACTCGAACGCTACTAATCTTTCAAAAAAAATCTGTAAAACAGAAAATTGTTTGGATGTACATATGTCGTATGATGTATTAAATGTAGTGTTGTTCTTTTTGTGTACATATTTCAAAATCAGCGAAAAAATTTAGCGTTCCTTTTTCGTTGTATCATCAATTTTTTTGCTACTGGTTCATAGAACCTATATTTCCTCCTGTGTTTTTCGAACCTTCCATTCTTTTCATTGTTTTTAATCTGTTTGACTATTCTTAAAAGAATAAAACTAATGAACTTCTAGATAGACTTCCTCGATTTCTAAATTCATTTGTGCATTGTTTTTTTCTTTTGTTTTTTTGAATGCTCATATCGCTGTATTCAAATCCTAACTAATATTATAAATGTGAAAGTCCCTCTGTCTGTCCGGCTTTCTATGTTACCATCTCCCGCCCAAACTACCAAACTGATTATATTCCCTCGGGAACCGGTCCTCACTATTATTATAAATGCAAAAGTAGCTCTGTCTGATCACCTTTCTATGTTACCATCTCCCGCCCAAACTAATAGACCGATTTAAATGAAATTTTGTACAAAGATTGTTCAGAACCTTAGGAAGGACATAGGCTATATATGTTATCCCTATATTCCCACGGGAACGAAAACGTATACGGGAACTTAGAAACTACAACACCGATTTCAAAATTTTTTCCACCGTTAGAGTGCTACACTATTCCTGAGTAACATAAACTTTACTTCATCCACATATTCCTACGGGAACGGGAGTCCTTACTAATATAATAAGTGTGAAAGAAGCTCTGTCTGTCCGTCGTTCTATGTTACCATCTCCCGCCCAAACTAATAAACCGATTTAAATGAAATTTTGTACAAAAATTGGACTGAACTTAAGGACGGACATAGGCTTTATTTCATTCGAATATTCCCTCGGGAACCGGTCCTCACTATTATTATAAATGCAAAAGTAGCTCTGTCTGATCACCTTTCTATGCTACCATCTCCCGCTCAAACTAATCTACAGATTAAAATTAATTTTTGTACAAAGATTGTTCAGAATCTGAGGAAGAACATAGGCTTTATATTTTATACCTATATTCCCACGGGAACGGGAACGTTCACGGGAACTTAGAAACTACAACACCGATTTCAAAAATTTTTCCACCTTTAAAATGCTACACTATTCCTGAGTAACCATAAACTTAAATTCATCCACATATTCCTACAGGAACGGGAGTCCTTACTAATATAATAAGTGTGAAAGTAGCTCTGTCTGTCCATCGTTCTTTGTTACCATCTTCCGCTCAAACTAATAAACTGATTTAAATTAAATTTTTTACAAAGATTATTCAGAACCTGAGGAAGGACATACGCTATATATTTATTCCCTATATTCCCAGGGGAGCAGGAACGTATACGGGAACTTTGACACTATGGCACCGATTTCAAAAACTCTTCCACCGTTGGAATACTCCATAATCCCCGAGCAACATAAACTTTTATTCATCCCCATATCCCTCACGGGAACGTTCACCATGTTTCCACGGGAACGGGAGTCTTTACTAATATTACAAGTCTGTTAAATCTGTCTGTCTATTTCTCTTTGTTACCATTAGCCGCCCAAACTATTGAACCTATTTATATGAATTTTGGTACAGAGACAGTCTAGAACCTGAGGATGGACATATATGTTATGCAATACGTTTTATCCCTGTATTCCCATGGGAACGGGAACTTGGAAAATACAGCACCCATTTCAAAAAATGTCCACCGTTAGAATACTGCACTATTCCCGAGTAATGTAAACTTCAAGTCATCCTCCGGAAACTTCAAGTCATCCTCCGGAAACGCCCTCATGTTCCCACGGGAATGGAAGACTTTATTAACATTATAAATCCGAATTTAACTCTGTCTGTCTGTTTTTCTTTGTTTATATTTACCACCCAAACTATTGAACCGATTTATATGAATTTTGGTACAGAGATAGTCTAGAACCCGACTAATATTACTTACTTTCCTTACTAATATTACAAATCCAAAATTAACTCTGTCTGTTCGTGTTTCTTTGTTACTTTCTGCCGCCCAGAAAACTGATCCGATTTAAATGGAATTTTATTCAGAGATAGCCTAGAGCCTGAGGAAAGACATAGGCTTAATAAGTAATCCCTATATTTCTACGGGATCGACACCGTAAACGGGAACCTTAAGACTGCTGGGTCGATAAAAGTTCTTTCACTGCGGGGTGATTTCTGTCAAACTGTCGAAAATACATTTGACCTGAGAAGAAATGTCTATCTTGATCTTCAAATAATAATTGGCAATCGGGAATGGCTGTTTGAAAGGCGATTTCGGCGCCGACTAATGAGATAGTTAACCATATAAACTAATAAAATATGTTTGACGTATTGGGGGACGTTGGCGAATGTCTATCAATAGACAATATTATGGACACTGAGCAAGTCACATCATACCCTATAGAGTTTCTCAATTTCTTATGATTATAAGGAGTGGCAGCAAGTTGGTGTTCCAGTGCCAAAAATGAGTAATCCAGAATTGTACACAGCTACAAATTACACATCTGGGATGCGGCATTAATAATGACTGGAACGAAAAAAGGAGAAAACGTTTCGATTCCCCGTTTTCCTTTAATTCCCACTGATTGGACATTATAAATAAGGCTCAGACGCTTTAAGTTGCAGGTGTTCGTTTAGAAAAAAATCCCATGGCAATTTTATGTGGCAGAATCACGTATATCAATCCCACAAAACCTTTTTATTTCGCAAAAGATGGAAAAAATAAGAACGTCGTGTGCAAACATATACTAAAATAAAATAATATAACAATGGTTTACTAAAACGCATGAATGTGTCTTATTTGCAAAATAATTAGCCTAAAAAATTAAGAATGCTGCCGAAAGTCACTATTCCACGCAGACGAAGTCGCGGGCACAGCTAGTATGATCTAAATTTTAACTTAATTTAAAAAAAAAAAACACTGTGTTTTTCTGCATTTCTTTTATAATATTTAAAGTTTTTCAATCAAGAAAAAAATGTCTGAACATCAAATGACCAAAGCTCATAGAAATGACGATGATAAAAATCAGTTAGAAACTAGGTTTCGACTCACCGCAGTCAGCGAAATGAATTGAATCAAGCCGTTTTCAATTATTTTGTTTGTTCGATTATTATGAATGAAGGAAGAAGACGCTTTTTACTTTTTTATTATTTAAGAGTTAAAGGGTTTTAGTTTTGCGAGTGCGGCCTCTTTAAGCGTATGGCCAGGGCCGCCTCTCAGTGTGGATTGATCTTATCACATATTAAATAAATGAATACCAATATCAGATTTTTCAAAATCACTGAACTTTTTTCTAGTTTGAATTAGAAACATGAAATAAATTATTAAAAATTTTACAAAGGAAAAAATGTTATTAATGTTACTGGTCATTTTTCGGATCGTTTGATTTAAAAGGCCAACCACTCATTTTAATTGCTAAGACAACTACCGTCCCATTAAACAAACGACTTTAGGTTTGAAAAGGTTCAGGTGTTTGAAGGGATGGCGCTACGTTAAAAGTTGCCTTCTGGTTGTTTTAGAATATTACAAACCTACCTATACCAATCCAATCAATTCCGGTATCTACGTTTTAAAATGAAGTTTGCAAAAAGCCTTTATTTGACTTGCCCGTACTCACATTACACCCTTTTTACGACACGACGGACGTCTGTCCTTGTTACGAAAGGGAAAGGTTATTTTATTTATGCATTAAGCAACAACAAAATATAAATGTAAAGCAATCGTTTTTCTCCTCATTTTAAATTGTAACTGTTTTTGTATTCCACGAAGATGATTATATTTATACAATCAAGTAGTAAAAGAAAAGTGGTGTCCGTACCTGAGCCGTCCTTTTCTGTTTTAAGGTTAATTCCTTGTGTAGGTATTTGTTTGGGGTTCTGTTTCGTAAGATTGGGTACTTGAGTTCTAGATACTATCCCATCTCTGTTCTTGGATTAAATAAAGACCTTTTTACATTTCAGAAGCCAAGAGTCAACGTGCTGTACATTTATAATATTCATTATTTCATCCGCTCGAATGACCGTTTCAGACGCGTGTTGGTACTTGATTCTATCGTTTGGCAAATATGTATGACATCTGTTGTCTACGGTTAAAGCCTTAAAGATAAATAATTATTTTCTATCAGCCAATGTAATAAATATCTATTCTTAGATTTGGTAAATTTTTGAAGCGAATCGATTTCTTTGTGGTACTCGCAGGGCGGTAGCTTTTATTTTAATTTTTTAGTAGGCCACTTGCCACTTCACATCCGCCGCCTCTTGTGGCTATCAAAAATAATAATTTTCTATTTGTAGAAAGGAAGTCAATGTTGACTTTAGAGTTGCTAAATATGTGATACTTACCCTAACAATGTTGGAAAACACAGTGCGGGTGTTAGGAAATATTGAAAGGATATGAGAGGAGATGCCAATGCACTTTATTTTTAACTTCTGTGTATTGTACTGCGTGAGGAAAAATTGAGTTGGGTAAAGCATCCACACATGGCTAAAGGCCCCGGCCCATAGAACGTGGCGCGTGCGTGCGGCACCGCTTCCAACTGACAGCTCGATTAAATACACACGTTCATAAGCACCGCGAGCAACGCGCGGAACCCGCCGAGTAGCCGAACTTCTTTTTTGCCGCGGGTATCAGGCGGTGACAGAAGAGAGACATGCGCAGTCACAACCAATTTGAAGTTTTCTCTTATATGGAAAAAGTGACAATGGGCGCGTTCAAGAACCTATCGGATAGCCTATCTCGGATAGACGTATCTAAGATATCTTTTTGAACGATCGACAACAGACAACAGCTGTGAAATATATAAATTCGACTTTTGAAAACAGAAAAACATTCAAAATATCATTGCTAGACGATTATAACTTATTTTTTTCGATTTTCCACACGTAAAAAACAACAACAAGCTATCCGGATACGATTCTTGAACGCCCCCGTTTTTACTAAATTTATCTGTCAAAACACCGCAACGGATTCTATGGGTCACCCCTATCAGTTGCGCGCGGCAAAACCCACCGCGCCACCGCATCAGCTGCCGCGCCGCTTCTACCGCACGCAACGCGTTCTATGGGTCGGGGCCTTAAGACATGAATAACTGTACTTAACTGTACGACCGAAGTTGAACTGATGGTAGAACTGATGAGAATTATATATATGTATTTATCACCTATCAATTTTAACGCTTTGTTTTGTACCTTATCAAGTAGGCGCGAGGATGTTATAGAAGAGCGCCTGACCAGATATGGGAGTTATACTCCAGTTTTGGGCGGATGAAGGCCTTATAAATTGTAGCCAGATCAGGAGGGGTGAAGAATTTCCTGCTTCGTCTCAAGAAGCCTAAGCATTTAGCAGCGTTTTTGGCGACTTCAAATATGTGGTCATTCCAACGAAGATCAGCGTTTATACACATAGATAGATAGATAGATAGATAGATAGATAGATAATTCTTTATTTACAAATTAAGAAAGTTACATTATAAATTTGAATAAAGAAGTACAAGCATGGCGTGAAAGCCGTCTGCCGGATTTAATCTGAATTTTGGATTTTAAGAAAGATTCAACAAATCGTTAATATATCTTAAATTTATAAAAAAATAAATAAGTAACAAATTTTATTAGATTTTAGATTAGATTAGATTTAGGTTTATTATTTCGTAAATTTGGGTACATAATTAACAATATCAGTTTAAAAGCTTGGCTTTATGCCGTCTGCCTGGTTGACAAAACATAATTATTTCTATGAATTAGAAGAAAAAAAAAGAAAATCTTCATTAATTTAAATTGATTGATTTTACTATTGAATAGATATGTGTACTATAAAAGCAGTATAAGTTCAAAAAGTTTCAGTCATAATTTTGTGTCTATAATTTAAAGCAAGTTTGCAGTAGAGGTATAATTTTGGTACTTCAACTTCATTAAGCATTCGTATAACTTCGTTTTCCGTTATGAAATCGCTTCCAAAAGTGTTACGTCTGATCTCTTTCAGGACAGGACATCCTAACTAATATTATAAATGTGAAAGTCCCTCTGTCTGTCCGGCTTTCTATGTTACCATCTCCCGCCCAAACTACCAAACTGATTGATATGAAATTTTGTACAGAGATAGTCTAGAACCAGAGGAAGGACATAGGCTATACATTTTATCCGTATATTCCCACGGGAATAGGAACGTATAAGGGAACTAAGAAACTACAACACCGATTTCAAAAATTTTTCTACCGATAGAATGCTTCACTATCCCAGAGTAACATAAACTTTAATTCATCCACATATTCCTACGGGAACGGGAGTCCTTACTAATATAATAAGTGTGAATGAAGCTCTGTCTGTCCGTCGTTCTATGTTACCATCTTCCGCCCAAACTAATAAACCGATTTAAATGAAATTTTGTACAATGATTGTTCTGAACTTAAGGACGGACATAGGCTTTATTTCATTCGAATATTCCCTCGGGAACCGGTCCTCACTATTATTATAAATGCAAAAGTAGCTCTGTGTGATCACCTTTCTATGTTACCATCTCCCGCCCAAACTAATAAACCGATTTAAATGAAATTTTGTACAATGATTGCTCAGATCCTTAGAAAGGACATAGGCTATATATTTTATCCCTATATTCCCACGGGAACGAAAACGTATTCGGGAACTTAGAAACTACAACACCGATTTCAAAAATTTTTCCACCGTTAGAATGCTACACTATCCCTGAGTAACATAAACTTTAATTCATCCACATATTCCTACGGGAACGGGAGTCCTTACTAATATAATAAGTGTGAAAGTAGTTCTGTTTGTCCGTCGTTCTATGTTACCTTTTAACGCCCAAACTAATAAACCGATTTAAATGAAATTTTTTACAAAGATTGTTCAGAACCTGAGGAAGGACATAGGCTATTTATTTTTTTTTCCTATATTCCCACGGGAGCAGGAAAGTTTACGGGAACTTAGAGACTACAGCACCGATTTAAAAAACACTTCCACCGTTGGAACGCTCCATAATCCCCGAGCAACATTAACTTTTACTCATCCCCATATTCCTTACGGGAACGGTCACCATATTTCCACGGGAACGGAGTCTTTACTAAAATTACAAGTACGAAGTTAAATCTGTCTATCTATTTCCCTTTGTTACCACTAGCCACCCAAACTATTGAACCTATTTATATGAATTTTGGTACAGAGACAGTCTAGAACCTGAGGATGGACAAATATGTTAAGCAATATGTTTTATTCGTGTATTCCCATGGGAACGGGAACTTGGAATTTTCAAAAAATGTCCACTGTTAGAATACTACACTATTTTCGAGAAATATAAGCTATAAGTCATCCTCCGGAAACGGCCCTCATATTCCTACGGGAATGGAAGACTTTAGTATCAGTATGAATCCGAAATTAGCTCTGTCTGTCTGTTTTTCTTTGTTTATATTTACCGCCCAAACTATTGAACCTATTTATATGAATGAGACAGCCTAGAACCCGAAGATGGACATCCCTACTAATATTACAAATTTTAAACGTTTTGATTCCCCGTTTTCCTTTAATTCCCATTGATTGGTCATTATAAATAAGTCTCAGGCGCTTTAAGTTGCAGGTGTTCGTTTAGAAAATAATCCCATGGCAACTTCATGTGGCAGGATCACGTGTATCAATCCCACAAAACCTTTTTATTTCGCAAAAAATGGAAAAAATTAGAACGTCGTGTGCAAACATATACTTAAATAAAAAAAAAATATAACAATCGTTTACTAAAACGCATGAATGTGTCTTATTTCCAAAATAAGTAACCTAAAAAATAAGAATGCTGACGAAAGCCACTATTCCACGCGGACGAAGTCGCGGGTACAGCTAGTTTTCCCATAAAATGAAAAGTATCTTCTCTTTCGTTTAAATTGCAGAGGGAGCAGATAATAGGTAAATCTGGTCTATGTGGCATGAAGTTTAGCTGCAATAGTTCACCTCGTAACCTGGCCATCATCGCAATTTCGTTTACTCCATTTATGTCCTGAAAATAATTCCTCTCATTCAAATTGTGATTGAGTCTACAATAGAGTTCTCTATGCAGCGATCCTGTTGCGTTATTCAGAAAACTTTCTCTACACTTGAGGTCCACTGAAGAAATAAGCTGATAAAGCGTTTTTTTTCCAATTAATGACATCATAATTATCCAGATTCAGGTCAACCTCACAATCTCTGGCTAAGTGCATCCATTCAGCATACCAACTTGTCTTAGAATTTATGACTTGAAAAGCTGCTATTTTGGGAAGTCTATGATTTTCCATTTTCATAACTTTTAAAACATAGTCAACTTGCATTTTTAGTGTTTCTATGAAGAGAGGCGATAAACCTGTTTCCAACATAACCATGTAGTTGGGCATGTTTGGTGGCAGTCCAAAGATTCGTTTTATATAGTAGCGCAGAAGCTTCTCCACCGTTTCATATTGCTTAGCTCCCCAGACTTGTGCTGCATAAAACAATATTGATTTTGATACCGCTTGAAACACTTGGAATTTGCTACTATGGGCAATATTTTTATTGTAAAAGCATTGTTTCCACGATGCGCTGATCGCACATTTGGCCTTCGCCAGCTTCTCCTTCAAGTGCTTCTCCATATTTAAGTTCTTTGTGAGGTAAAGTCCAAGATATTTGTATTCGGTAACAATTTCAATGGCTAGGTCATTGTAATACCATTTTTCATTGGCACAGTTTCTACCCCCTCCATTCTTAAAAATCATAATTTTTGACTTTTCTAAATTCACTGTCAAGTTCCAAAGTCTGCAATACTACGAAAGCCGATTTATCATGAGCTGCATAGATAAAGGTGAAGAGGCCAAGATAACGATGTCATCAGCGGAAAGAAGAGCCTTAATCGTTTGACCTGCGTATTCGATTCCACTGGGCAAGCTTGTAACTAAGTCTTCTATGAACAGTGCAAAAAGACTTGGGCTTAATGTACACCCCTGTCTTACTCCTGATTCCGTCCTAAACCATTCAGACATCTGTTCCCCATTCCATACTGAAGCCATTGTGTTCTCATACAAGTTCTCAATAACTCTCCCAAACTTTCTCGACAAACCTATACCATATCCTAACTAATATTATAAATGTGAAAGTCCCTCTGTCTGTCCGGCTTTCTATGTTACCATCTCCCGCCCAAACTACCAAACTGATTGATATGAAATTTTGTACAGAGATAGTCTAGAACCAGAGGAAGGACATACGCTATATATTTTATCCCTAAATTCCCACGGGAACGGGAACGTATTCGGGAATTTAGAAACTACAACACCGATTTCAAAAATTTTTCCACCGATAGAATGCTTTACTATCCCAAAGTAACATAAACTTTAATTCATCCTTATATTCCTGCGGGAACGGGAGTCCTTACTAATATAATAAGTGCGAATGAAGCTCTGTTTGTCCGTCGTTCTATGTTACCATATCCCGCCCAAACTAATAAACCGATTTAAATGAAATTTTGTACAAAGATTGGACTGAACTTAAGGACGGACATAGGCTTTATTTCATTCGAATATTCCCTCGGGAACCGGTCCTCACTATTATTATAAATGCAAAAGTAGCTCTGTCTGATCACCTTTCTATGTTACCATCTCCCGCCCAAACTAATAGACCGATTTAAATGAAATTTTGTACAAAGATTGTTCAGAACCTTAGGAAGGACATAGGCTATATATGTTATCCCTATATTCCCACGGGAACGAAAACGTATACGGGAACTTAGAAACTACAACACCGATTTCAAAATTTTTTCCACCGTTAGAGTGCTACACTATTCCTGAGTAACATAAACTTTACTTCATCCACATATTCCTACGGGAACGGGAGTCCTTACTAATATAATAAGTGTGAAAGAAGCTCTGTCTGTCCGTCGTTCTATGTTACCATCTCCCGCCCAAACTAATAAACCGATTTAAATGAAATTTTGTACAAAAATTGGACTGAACTTAAG
The DNA here is from genome assembly GCA_914767635.1 of Melanostoma mellinum. Taxonomy (NCBI): domain Eukaryota; kingdom Metazoa; phylum Arthropoda; class Insecta; order Diptera; family Syrphidae; genus Melanostoma; species Melanostoma mellinum. The sequence continues at coordinate 70,504,545 of OU612058.1, read as the reverse complement.
GATGGACATAGGCTTTATTTCATTCGAATATTCCCTCGGGAACCGGTCCTCACTATTATTATAAATGCAAAAGTAGCTCTGTCTGATCACCTTTCTATGCTACCATCTCCCGCTCAAACTAATCTACAGATTAAAATTAATTTTTGTACAAAGATTGTTCAGAATCTGAGGAAGAACATAGGCTTTATATTTTATACCTATATTCCCACGGGAACGGGAACGTTCACGGGAACTTAGAAACTACAACACCGATTTCAAAAATTTTTCCACCTTTAAAATGCTACACTATTCCTGAGTAACCATAAACTTAAATTCATCCACATATTCCTACGGGAACGGGAGTCCTTACTAATATAATAAGTGTGAAAGTAGCTCTGTCTGTCCATCGTTCTTTGTTACCATCTTCCGCTCAAACTAATAAACTGATTTAAATTAAATTTTTTACAAAGATTATTCAGAACCTGAGGAAGGACATACGCTATATATTTATTCCCTATATGCAGAAACGTATACGGGAACTTTGACACTATGGCACCGATTTCAAAAACTCTTCCACCGTTGGAATACTCCATAATCCCCGAGCAACATAAACTTTTATTCATCCCCATATCCCTCACGGGAACGTTCACCATGTTTCCACGGGAACGGGAGTCTTTACTAATATTACAAGTCTGTTAAATCTGTCTGTCTATTTCTCTTTGTTACCATTAGCCGCCCAAACTATTGAACCTATTTATATGAATTTTGGTACAGAGACAGTCTAGAACCTGAGGATGGACATATATGTTATGCAATACGTTTTATCCCTGTATTCCCATGGGAACGGGAACTTGGAAAATACAGCACCCATTTCAAAAAATGTCCACCGTTAGAATACTGCACTATTCCCGAGTAATGTAAACTTCAAGTCATCCTCCGGAAACTTCAAGTCATCCTCCGGAAACGCCCTCATGTTCCCACGGGAATGGAAGACTTTATTAACATTATAAATCCGAATTTAACTCTGTCTGTCTGTTTTTCTTTGTTTATATTTACCACCCAAACTATTGAACCGATTTATTTGAATTTTGGTACAGAGATAGTCTAGAACCCGACTAATATTACTTACTTTCCTTACTAATATTACAAATCCAAAATTAACTCTGTCTGTTCGTGTTTCTTTGTTACTTTCTGCCGCCCAGAAAACTGATCCGATTTAAATGGAATTTTATTCAGAGATAGCCTAGAGCCTGAGGAAAGACATAGGCTTAATAAGTAATCCCTATATTTCTACGGGATCGACACCGTAAACGGGAACCTTAAGACTGCTGGGTCGATAAAAGTTCTTTCACTGCGGGGTGATTTCTGTCAAACTGTCGAAAATACATTTGACCTGAGAAGAAATGTCTATCTTGATCTTCAAATAATAATTGGCAATCGGGAATGGCTGTTTGAAAGGCGATTTCGGCGCCGACTAATGAGATAGTTAACCATATAAACTAATAAAATATGTTTGACGTATTGGGGGACGTTGGCGAATGTCTATCAATAGACAATATTATGGACACTGAGCAAGTCACATCATACCCTATAGAGTTTCTCAATTTCTTATGATTATAAGGAGTGGCAGCAAGTTGGTGTTCCAGTGCCAAAAATGAGTAATCCAGAATTGTACACAGCTACAAATTACACATCTGGGATGCGGCATTAATAATGACTGGAACGAAAAAAGGAGAAAACGTTTCGATTCCCCGTTTTCCTTTAATTCCCACTGATTGGACATTATAAATAAGGCTCAGACGCTTTAAGTTGCAGGTGTTCGTTTAGAAAAAAATCCCATGGCAATTTTATGTGGCAGAATCACGTATATCAATCCCACAAAACCTTTTTATTTCGCAAAAGATGGAAAAAATAAGAACGTCGTGTGCAAACATATACTAAAATAAAATAATATAACAATGGTTTACTAAAACGCATGAATGTGTCTTATTTGCAAAATAATTAGCCTAAAAAATTAAGAATGCTGCCGAAAGTCACTATTCCGCGCAGACGAAGTCGCGGGCACAGCTAGTAGTTTATAAAAAAGACTTTGTCTATCAATGTTATCAAACGCTGACTTAAAATCGACAAAAAAATGTATATAATTTTTGACTTTTGTTGAGTAACGATTCAGCTATACTCCTTAAAACAAAGATATGGTCTATCGTTGAATAACCTGGTCTGAAACCTGCCTGGAACTCGCTCAGAAGGTTAATATCATTGATCCAGGTGATGAGTCGTCTTTGTAGTATCGAAGTGAAGATTTTGTATGATGCATTTAGAAAGGATATGCCCCTGTAGTTAGACACTTCAGCCAAGTTACCTTTTTTGTAGATTGGAAAAATAATCGATTGACAAAAGTCCTGAGGAATCGTCCCGGTTTCCAATACATTGTTGAATATTACTGTTAGCCAACCAATTAACTCCATTGTGCCACGCTTATAAAATTCAACTGACAACCCATTCGCTCCTGCTGCTTTTCCTTCTTTAAGCTTTTCCACTGCTAGAATTACCTCTTGCTGTGTTGTATTGGCATCCAAAACATCATTCCTGAAATTAGGAGCAGCATAATGAAAGCTAACTGCTTCCTGAGTTGGATTCAACAAGTTCCTGAAGTGTTCAGCCAGAAGATTTGCGGTTATATCACAATGAATGGTGAGTCGTTTGCCATTTAGATTCCTTACCAAGGTCCAAAACTCCTTCGAATTTCTGCATTGTGCTAATCTGTTGGACTCAGCTTCAAAATACTCCATTTTCTTACGTTTACACAACATCTTGTAGTCGCTATTTGCTTGTAAGTACTGGTTCTTGATAAATCCGTCAGACGCATTCTTATAAGCTCTAAGCCAAGCAAATGATGAATCTCTGGCTTTTTTGCACTCAACGTCAAACCATGGGGCCGTAGGACTTCCTCGAACATCCCTGTTCGAAATGGTGGTCGGATATGACGCCTTGATAGTTTCATCTAACTGTCTTAAATTGAGTGTACGCTGAGATTGACTAAGAGCCCTGCTAAGCTGTGCTTGATACTCAATCGCATTAGATTCCTTCCATTTAAGCTTTGGTAAAACGCTCATTGTTCTAGTTGATTCGGGTATCCTGGCTGAAAGTTCAAACGTTACCACTACAGGAAGAAGGTCCGAAAAAAGTACATCTTCAACCTCGAAATCTGAAATAGGCTCATTCCAATTTGCACCAACGAGGCTGTAGTCAATAACCGAGCTACCTTGTTTGCCGACAAAAGTAAGTTCCCCCATTTTGTCTGATGAGCTTGTTCCGTTATGAATTCGTAGCCCGTATGAATCACACAAATCAATCAGGTTATGACCTCTTGCATTACACACTTTATCTTTAGACCTTCGTTCGATACCCGCCATTCTATTTTCATTTCCAGCTTCGTTTCCTATCCTCGCATTCAGGTCACCAACTACCAGCACATTTGCATTTTTTCCCCTCGCCATGAAGCCTTCCATCTTTTCAAAATCATTCTCCCATCGATTGCAGTTAACGTAAGTCGGGAGTATTCGATAACTTGTATTATTAAACTGGAGATTCAAGTATGTAACGTCTTCAAATACTGCGAATTCACACTTAATAAGTTTTATATCTTTCTTGAATCCATAAAAACACCCTCCACTTGCTCTTCCTCTAGACTGAGTCCTAATAGCTGGTATCCACTTAAAATTGAAATTATTAAATTTATTTTCAAAATCAATAAAACTACTTTCTGTTACAAACGTTTCGTACAAAAAAACAAAATCGAACTGGTTCACAAACTTATAAAAATCAATAAAAATGTGTTTGTTACTTAATCCTGCAACATTGTATGAAAGGATTTTATACTTTAAACATTTAAAACTACTATTTTTATCATTTACGTTTTTACAATTATTTTTATTTTGGCAGACGGCATTATCACTAAACACGATTCGTGTGAACACCTGCTACAGTTTGAGAGCCTTTGTTGATGTCACTGATTGCGCTTCCAACATAAGAATTTGCGTAATTAAGGGCTGTCAAATCATAGTACATAGCTGTCACCAACCAGCTGCTGAAGCAATAACAAACCATCTCTGCCCTCAGAATTCAATTTGCCGCCTTTGTCAAAATAAAAATTTTTTCCATTGATCTGCAACGTTTCTCCTCGTAAATGGATTGTGATGCCCTTATTTTTAGAGATTATGTCGGCTTTTAATTTAATCAATCGCTTTCTGCGTTCCCGTGCTGCACTTGGGTAGTGTTTGTGTATTGTTGTGCCAGTGTTTCGCAGTTTGGCTTTAGCTCGCAGCACCCGAAAAACATCTTCACGATCAGACATCTCCACGACAACATTTGCAATAGGTCTGTTCGATGTGCAGTGCTCCAGTGCGCACTGGGGAATGTCAACGCACTGAAATTATCTGTCAATGCACTGAATACCTACTCCGGATTTGATTTCACATCGAACACATAAGAGCTAATAGTAGGGGAGCCCGAGCCGCTAAATTTGCAGTTACTAAAGCGTCATGGGGACTTATTGGATTGTGAAGTTTACGTTCTAAAACGAAAAAAAGTGTATGGCAGTTTTTCATTTTAGTGGGGCGATGGGCGTGTATGAGCTTTTAAAAATGTAAAAAAAAACAGTTAAATTGAAATACTCGAGCGCGTCAGATTTTCATAGAGTATTCGCGCTTTGTCTTTCTTATAACGGATATATATTAATCTGACGATTTACTGGGGGCAAATGGGCGTAAAGAGAGGTTAAGAAAACAAAAAAAAAAAAAGTTATTCGAGCGTGTCAGATTTTCAAAGTGAATGTTAAGTGTACTCTAAAAAGTGTATATTTCAATAATCTGACAATTTGAGTGGGGCGATCAGTCATGGCTGATTTTTAAAAATGTAAAAAAAACACGTGGCCTTGAAATACTCGAGCGATTTCTGATTTTTTATTTTTAAATTTCTATAACTCAGCGGCATTTCATGGGATCGCTTCAACCGAAGATGTTTTATTCTCAAAATTGAAAGCTCTACAAAAATGTTCTTTTTGGCAAAGTCGTTACTCATACCGGGAAGGTGGTACGGGCCACTTAACCAGATTTTTGCATAAAATTAATGTTTTGTCGCAGTTATCTCGTAAATAACAAAAGCTACAGAAAAATTGTAAATTACAAACTTGTAGAGAATCTAGTTTTCTACAAAAAAAATTTTATGGACCAATTGCTCATATCAATATTAACCGAGATATTAACCATCATATATTATACATTTCACTGACGATTTTACCTCAATCGCCCCAAGCAAAATGTCAGATTATATGTTTTCCGTAATCCTGATAAAATTACCTTCAAAATAAAAAAAAAATTAATCGCGCTCGAGTATTTCGAAACATCGATTTTTTTTTACATCTTTGTGACCCGCTCAAATTGTCAGATTATTGAAATATACACTCTTTTCCATGTAATCAACCTACCATCTTTTAATCTGACGCGCTCGAGTATTTCCGATGATCGACTTTTTTTTACTAATCTGACGGGCTGCTCTCAGCGAACGCCCCAACATTTAGGTTTAATATATGGTAGGAGTACATTACATGGTGCAAGGTTTCTCCCCATATGATTTTCTGACGCGCTCGAGTAACGCGCGAAATCCCCTCTTGGGCTCCCCTACTATAAAACTCACGTAGCACTTGACTTTCATAAATTAGTTTCCTCCATTTGGCAATTAATATGGTTTTATTTCTTTCTTAGATGTATGAAATGATATGAAATATCAAAATGAAACCCAAATATTGAGTTATAACCCAATTGCCAACAAAATATACTTTGCTTTGCAATTAATCTTTTTGACGTAAACAGCTGATTTCCAATTGACAGCACTGAAAACCTCAACCCCAGAAAAAACCTGGGGCATGGCAGTGCGCACTGAGTGCTTGCACTGGACGAACATCGAACAGAGTGCAAATGCACTGGGGCAGAAAAAATGTCACATCGAACGCATCAGTGCGATTTCAGTGCGCACTAGGGCGCCCCAGTGCGCACATCGAACAGACCTAATATTAGCATCAGTGCTCATTTGACGTGCTGCAATTATTTTTGACGAATTGTTTGTTTCGAGTAGATCGAGGCAGATTGCCTTAGCTTGGTCAACTGTATCCTGAGTTTGGCCAGTGCGTGCAGGTTTCAAGTGGACAATTAAGTTTTTCTCGTTGGCCTTTTTCTCAAGTAATCCAACTTGTTTTTCAAGTAAAACACATCTTGACTTCATTTTGCGTAGTTGAAATTCCAATGCCTTATTGTTTTCTTTGAGCGTAGATATTTCAACGCAGATACCTTTTACAAATTTTATTATATAAATAAATAACATAGGTTTTCGTGCATTATTTTACAAAATTATTATACGTTATGTTTAAATTACAGCTATACATAAGTTTATGTGCATCGAAAAGAAAATAAGTAGGTATAAAAGAGATATGGAGGTAGAAGAACTGCGAAATCACAACTTATATATTTTTTTTTAAAGATTATTATCTCATTTAGTTCTGGAATATAAGGCTTTCAGTTTAGCTAAAACAAAATTAATTTACTGGACTTTGAATAATGTATTTGATTCAAAACATGTTCAAATATGAGTTTCTGTAGTATTTTGCTTGAGAAACATAACGTACCAGCACTTTCCAACCACTCTCACCGTTAAGAAGGCGAAAACATTCTTCGGGGGACAAGAAACTTTTGTTCAGATGGAGTCTACGTATTTCCTGTAGGATAGGACAAATTGCTAGGAAATGGTATACATCCTCATTCTGGTTGAGGTTACAGAGGGAACAGACTGGGTTAATGTCTGTCCTATGTGGCCTATAATTGAGCTGAAGAGTTTCGGTTCGCACCCTAAATATCAAACTCATATCTGAGACTGAGATATCCTCATTAAAGTAATTACTACTCCCCAAATTCAGATTTAGGCAACGGTATGTGGATCTAGAAGCTGATTCCCTAGCTCTATCAAGTTGGCTTCTGTACATTCATACATCAATCATAGAAATACAGTCGTAGAAATTATTTTTCCAATCTTCTCTGTTGTTGACGTTTAAATTCAGCGGTAGGTTATGTGCCAATGCAAGTGCATGCCAATTTCTGAAAGGGGAATAACCGCAACGAAGTGATATAAGTAATATTTTTTATGTAAGTTGCTATTAGGTCTATGCATAATTTTAGTAAGATAGTCTGCGCTAGCCTTCAAGTTTCTTACATATATTTGTGGTAGACCGGACTCAACGTAGATGGCGTAGTTGGGAGAGTTGAACGGTAACCGGAAAATGCGTTTGAAGAAGTATCTTTGAATATATTCCATTTCTTCCAGCAATTGGTAACCATAAACTTCATTCCCATAACAAAAGCAGCTGTTGATTGTAGAGTTGAAGACCTGGAACTTTGAAGTAGGGTCTACAAAGTTTTTTGTATTAATCGCTGATTTTGCAATCGTAAGTTTCTCTTTAATATGGGCTTTAATACTTTTAAATTAAATTTTAAAAGTAAATTTTGAGAGATAATAAAACCTAGATATTTAAACTCACTAACAACTTCAATATTGACTCCGTCTAACTTCCAGTTTCATGTATTATTATCAGATCGATTTTGAGATTTAAAAATCATTATTTTTGACTTAGCAGTATTGATTTTAAGATCCCATGAATCACAATAAAGCTTCAGTTTGTTTATCTGTAGTTGCAACATCACTGGGTAATCAGAAAAGATCACTAAGTCATCAGCATAAAGTAAAAGCTTTACGAATAAATCGCCAAAACAGACACCTCCCGGTAAGTGATTTTCAATATCATTGATATACAGAGCGAACATCAACGAGCTCAAGACGCAGCCTTGTGGGACACCTGATTCAGATCTAAATGATTTTGACTTGTTTTTACCATTGCATACCACTGCTGACATATTTGATAAAAGCTGTTCATAAACACGGATGAATTTAGTTGATAAACCAATTGAAGCTAGCTTAAATAAAAGTGATCTTCTATTGATGGTATCAACAGCAGCTTTGGAGTCTACAAAAAAGGAAAATAAAGGCTTTTTTTGTCGATAAATCTCCTAGCAATACTTGTAAGAGCAAAAATTTGATCAATTGTTGACAAACCAGTTCGAAAACCAGCCTGAAAGCAACTAATAATGTCATTGCTCTCAACCCAACTCACAAGCCTAGGTACAATATATGGGCAAAAAGTTTCCTTAGTGAGCTTAAGATAGAAATGCCCCTATAATTTTCAGGAATACTTGGGTCACCTTTTTTAAAAATAGGAGATATACTCGCCACATGGAAACAACTTGGGAATGACTCCTCTATAAACATTTTGTTTAGCAATCCCAAAACAATTTCAAGAAACTCAGGAGTTGCGTTCTTAAAAAATTCAATTGGGATGCCGTTTGACCCAGCGGCCTTATTATTTTTCATTTTATTGAGTGATGTTAATAGCTCATTCATTGTAAATGGAGAGTCGAGCTCAGGTACTGAAATGTATTGCAAAGCAAAACTAATATAACTCTGATCAGGATCTGGCAGCAACAGACCTTCGAAATAGGTAGCAAGATGATCTACATTAATATTTAGAGCCGATGATCTGCTTCGCCATCCCAAAATCCGAACATTGTACCAGAATGACCTGGGATCCTTTGATTCTAAAAGCTTCTTAGCCGCATTTTTTAGGTACAACAGCTTTTTTGAACTGCACAAATCTTAATATATATTTTGTTTTGCTCCAGATAGAGTCTCTTGAAAGTTTGGTTAGTACACTGTCTAAATAGTTTTAAGTATGTAAATGATTTCTTCCTACATTTCCGGCACTCCTCATCGTACCATTTTGATTTTGACAGCTGCAATGTGGGACGAAAAACTTCAACTGCTGATTGCCTTACTTTTTCAAGTATTGAGTTTGTAGCAGATTCCATACAGTCTGGAAGTCGTACATTAAAAGAACCCAACTGTTGATTTAGGTTTCGTCTATAATTTGACTTTTTGTCCACCCATTTAAGTTTGTCCCTATCAGCAGTTTCAACGAATTGTTCATGACTACTTAGGGAGTGGTACTCAAGCGAAACTAAAATCGGTTGATGATTAGAGAAGTTGACAGGGTGTACTTCAAAATTATTTATCAAGTCGATCCAATCACCTTTCACCACACAGAGATCAATTACAGAGCATCCTTGGGATGATATAAAGGAATAATTACCATTTGAATCACCATTTGAAACACCGTTTAAGACAAAAAAGCCAAAATCTTCAAACATTTCTATTAAAGAACTACCGTTTGCGTTTCGACATTCATCTAGTGAGTTTCTTGTGTAGGAAAACCTACCATCATTCAAAAACGGAGAGTTTTGAAAATTGCTAATAATACGACCGTTAAGATCACCGATAATCATTAAGTTTTCCGCGTTGTTGTTTAGTAGAAAACTTTGCATTTCTTCAAATTCTGAATTCCAAGAATTATAATTTAAGTAGATAGGGCAAATCTGAAAATGTTTTGAATCACATACTACGTCAATCAATATTTTATTCTCATAGTTTTTAAAAGTAATGTTTTCACTTGATATAGTATTTTTATAACCGCACAATATTCCACCACTGGCTCTCCCAAGTCTATTATTTCGAATTGCAGGGATGCACTTAACGTTAAAATTTTCAAAATATTTAAGGTATTGTAGTTCTTTTCCCTCCTCTAAAAAAGTTTCTAGTAAAATAAAAATATCATAACTTATAATTAATTTAAAGAAATCTGGCATTAGTAGTTTATTTTTAAGACCAGTGATATTATAGCAAAAGATTTTAAATTCGATTTTGTTTTTTTGGCAGACTGTCACCCTGTCCTACAAAATATTACGATGAGTAAAGCTTGGACCAGCACCATCACGCAACCCCTGACCACCAGGTGGCTCTGCCGCTACTATGGGGATCTGCTTGCTGCTGTTTACACACATACCAAGTACTGTGGTACCCGTGGCGTAATGGTTAGCATGTCCACCTGCTAACCCAGAGGTTCGAGGTTTGAATCCCAGCAGAGGCAAAATGCAAAAATGTTTTTCCACGGGTATCGCCTTTCGCGAGGAATTGGCAAGTCCTCCGTTAGTAAATTCATTGCCATGAAAAGCGCAGTCTCAATTAGCCGTTCGGAACCGGCGAAAAACTGTAGGTCCCCTCCATTCCCTCACAAGGCATGGTTGTGAGAAATGTGCTAGGCCCAGGGGTTCCTCGCTCTGTTGCGCCACCCTATTTATTTATTTTTAAGTACTGACAGCTTTTCGGTTTCTTGGATGCATTTATCATTCATGGATAATGGTAATGAAGGGATGTTAAGCTTCAACGATAAGAGACAGCATTGAGTTTTCGAAGCATTGAATTCTACTCGAATCATAAGACCCCATGAAACAATGCTGTAAAGGTCAGAATTCAATGAGCTTATCATACGTAACCGTTCCAGTTCCACATCCGAAGAGCAGGGATGTGAATTTGGAAACGAATATGAAAAGCTGAGTGGATTAGAAGTTTCAGGCAAGAAATCATTGATGAAAATGAGGAAGAGCTTCGGAGACAAAACGGAGCCTTGGGGCACACCAGCATTTATGAAGTGGGTATCAGACTTGAAGCCATCCAACACAACTTGTATTGAACGGTCGGAAAGGTAATTTCTAATCCAACGAAGAAGAGACTCATCAATACCAAAAGCACGCATTTTCGATAAAAGAACCTGATGCCTAACTCTATCAAATGGTTTAGAAATATCAAGCGCAATAATCTTTCTCTCTCCAAAACAATGTAAGGATTGGTTCCACTTTTCGGTGAGATAAGCCATCAAATCACCAATGGACCTTTTGGTACACGAAAGCCGTACTGTAGGTCATTAAGAAGCTTTCGGTCTTCAAGATATTTCATGAGTTGACGGTTTTTCAACGTTTCCATTACATTGGAAAGAAGTGATGTTAGCATGTAAGTGCAATTGGACGGTAATTGAAAGAGGAGGAAGATTCGCCGTGTTTAGGGACCGGCTGAACAAAAGCAGGGAAAATCCCAGCAGAATAGGAAAGATGGAAAAGCTTACGCAGTGGTTTTGCCAGCGTAGAAGAACACCTCTTAAGAATAACAGCGGGGATACCATCTGGACCAGCGGTATTATGAATAGTGAGATCTTTGAGGACTCTCGGAACCGAACGAGTTCGAAAAAAACTGTTTTATAACAGAATGTACAGACTCAACTTTTTGGTCATGCAAAAACTTAGCCTTTTGTTTTTAAGCATTTCAGATATTTCTGGCGCGTTTGATCAAATTTGGGTTTTCTACAGTAGGGTTATCTTTAAATTTTAGAAAACTACATTCTCGATCCCTAATCGCCTCCTAACAGCTTAAATCAGACCACGATTTCCTTTTGGAGATGATATTTTTGTTCTGTGAGGAACAAAACTTCTCATGATGTTGAGAATTACGTAAGATATCATATCAGCCGATGCATCAACGATTCCGTCGAGAAACTAGCCCACTAATCGATTCATGCAATTAAAATCCGCCCTTTTTCGATTTCCTTTATATGCCCTTTCGACATAATCAAAAGACTATTATTTGATGAAATATTTGCAGGTTTCCGCACTCTCAAAAACGGTGTTTTTTCTAGAATTGTGGTTCTCAATCTTGAGCTTCTTTTTTAAAAGTTGGTCTTTTTGACAACTGTCACTTGATTTTGCTCAGTTTGGTTTGCCATTTCATCGTTACCGTTCGATCACAATGTCGACGCTGTTTTTAACATTATTTTGAGTTTCAAACTTGTGAGAAAGCTCCAAGATTTTGATTGTGTTCTTAGTGTAAGAAGTTTGAATATCTAAAATCTAAAGTAAAAGCACTTTCTGATGAAAATATCAATCATCGACTAAGCGTAGGGTAGAAGAAGTGATGAGAAAATTTTGCCATCTTATCTGACAGAAAAAATCTCCCTAAGCAAAGGGAAGGCTCGAAACTGCTGTCAAAAATACAATTTTCAGTCAGTTGGTATTGTCATGTTTAAAGACGAAATCCACAGAACTCTGGAAACAATCCAAATCCAGGAGGCTTATGGCGACGGCAACGTATTCTGTGGCCAACTCGAAAAAAGACTGATTTTTATTGCAGAAATCGGTTTATGGGCTCTGTGATAAGGTTGCAAACCGAAATTAACGGTTAAGGTATCATATTTTCAATAGCACAGATTTGTAGATAATCATTTAAAATCGCCTTAACCTGAACCTTAGTGCCACACTAGCTGAAAATTACTGTTGAATCACTTGTAGTTCTTTTTAACTTTTTAGAAATTCTCTTAATTTAAAATCAGGGAACTCCTATTTGAAATACTTAAGACCTTGCTTTAACTCACTTGACGTTTCTCACGTGCTTTACATTTTGTGTGATTTATTATCACTTTAACCTCGGTTTTCAATCAAGTATTTCTGGACGAAAATTAAACTCTCATTGCAAAATTTTCGTTTAAATCATATATATATATAAATTTTTCACCTAACCTCATTTTATTTTTGCTTTTTCTGTCTGGACGTGTCTAAATGCACCCACGGTGTAGTTCGTTTATGTGTGTTGAATAACCACTACACCGCATTTTAAATAACGAGTGGAATTAAATCGAGTAGGTTCGTGTTACACTGCATTTTTTTTAGAAATCTCTCAAGTCATTTGACAGAATCGAATGTTTTTTAGTAGCTTTTCAAGTATAAAAACAGTATGAGTGAAAAAATATGCGTTGTTACACCCAACATAGGTGTTACACACAAAATAGTTACTATCATCATCCCTTTAATCTTTTTGATTGGTTATAGTGAAAAGCTATTTTCTTATTTCTATCATTTTTCTATACTACTCTATATGGCCATAGCGAATTTGGTTCTGTAAAAGGGATGATAGCGAACAGCTACTTCATTGTTTTTCTATACAGCGCTAAATGGCCTACAACTAAAGCTACAAAAAAGCATTCGATTCTGTCAAATGACTTGAGAGATTTCTAAAAAAATGCGGTGTAACACCACATAAACGAACTACACCGTGGGTGCATTTAGACACGTCCTTTCTGTCTGTTACTTCACTACATTGTTTGAACTATTAAAATGATGGTACTGTTTGTATTTACTTATACCAAGTCGTTGTACCTATTTGGTATGATGTTTATAAATCGTTTTTATTTAACTACCTCATTTTAAAGTTAGAGTGATGTTAACTAGAGCCGGTACTTTCTTTTAACAACGCTCTGATTATATGTATGTTTGCGCTAATATGAGGTTTGTTCGTTAAAGCGCTGGGGTCGCCCTGTGCTTGCCACAAAGCGTTTTTTGAAAGACCTTAACTCGCCCTGATTGTCAAACTCATTGTTTTTTGAGCCCTGGGTTTGCCCTCATGTTTTCGCCGTTGTGAATTTAGGTAATGAGCTGGGTTGTCCAGTGGCATGTATTTGTATTCAAATGACTGGAGGACTTGAAAACAAAGGTTTTTTTTTTGAAAACTCACATGGTTGTCAAAGAAACTTTGGTAAGCCCAGACCCTGGGTAAGGTTCATCAAAAGAACCTATGTTTTGCAAGTAAAATTTCGATGAATTAAAAATAACACATTTTTTAGACAACTACGAGCAGATTCTCTATATGGATAGCGTTCATTCGAAAATTAATAAAAAAAAAAGATTGTTATCCAAGACATTGACACAGTTCTATTCTCAAGCTCTTCTATAGCATTTGGTTACTAAAATTGTTTTATTGAATTGCAATTCACATCTCTATGAAAATTGCAAAACTAGTCGCGGAGAGTCGACATGACTCTCGTTTCAAAATCGACAAGTGAGTAGGCCTTAATATTCAGCACATTGTATGGATTGATTTGACGGTTGGAATAAAAAAAAAGAGTGGAAAGTGGTCGTTTGGAGAAAAAAAAAATCGGAAAATGATTTTTCTTCATAGCTACTAATGAGTTCGCACGACTCGTTCGAAAAACGTGGTTTTGAAAGTTATTTTTAATTGTTTCTAAAGTTGAGTTAGGAGGAAAATATTTTATGGTTATTGTTTTAACTTTTTAATAAGAAATAAAAAATTTCCTATACCAACAAATTGTTTTAATGACCTTAAAACTGCTATTTCCTTGAATGACATCAGAAGGTACTACAGTGCCATGTAAATTAGGGCTAAATTGCTGTCAAAATTTGTCCAACAGGACCAGCTAATTACCGTAAAACTCGGAACTCTAAAATTGAGAAGCAAACTTCCAGGGCTATGAATATTACAAAGTCTTAACTGAATTGTTATCCCCCCACTTCCAAAGCAGGCTAAAGTTGAGAGATTTAATGAACAACAAAAGCCTCCCAGCACTTTTAGAAGGGAGTAAAAAAAATTTCCTGTACAAACTTTGAGCATTAGGTACCATTTTTTTTTTATTATAATTTTAAAAGTCTGTAATTATATACTCAACAAATCATGAGTTGGAAAAAAACAAATTCCAGCACAACACATTGCTAAATGGCCCGAAGTTAAATACTTACCAAAAATCTCCGTAGACATATTTTCTTAGCACTTGAATGCGAATAATAGCGGGAGAATAACGATATCATATTTCCTTACTGTCTTTGGTGTAATTAAAAACCGCATCATTTCTTGAGCTTATTGGCAGTATGTTTACAGTATGGTGCGTATATGTAGGGGTTATTGGTTGGTTTTGGGAAGATGAATGAGTTAAATTTCTTTTCGTGCAATTGTTTGAATTTAGTTTGATTGCTTTTATCGATAGGACATCTCCATTCTCACATTAAATTCTGTAATGCAAATACAATTACATTTTTTTTTTAACGAATATCACGGTTTTGCTTTGAGTCTGTTACTTCACTTCTTTTGCCTGAACTGTCAAAATTGAAGTTCACATTCAATTTACCCAAGTCTATTTTAAAGTTGTCACTAGTTAGTGAAGTGTTTATAAATTGTTCGTATTTAAAGACGTCATTATAAAATTAGAATGATTTAACAAGAAAATCAATTTATAGTACTTAAAATTTTAAACGCGTTTATCTCGAAATCATTTTTTTGAACTGGCCGAAGACATAACTCGAGCAAATCTTCACGGATCTCTAAAAAATTTTAATAGTACATTTGAAATACCCATCTCCACACTCACGTACGTAGGATAGTTTTTTTTAATCAAAAATTTTGTCGTTTTTTATAGTGAAAATTTCAATGCTTTGTTCAAACGTGCACCATTTCACGAAAAAACAAAATATCGAAAAAATCCAAAGTACGGCTCTTTCTGTTGTTATAGAGAAACTAAAAATTTTCGGAATTTTATTCCAGGACCAAAATTAAGGAAATTACATCTCCGGCCATGGACCCGCCAGAAAAATGACGCGCCTCCCAACAATGCTGGACAGCCGCTTTTTTGAATTTAATTGACAAGAAAAAGTTTGTATTTGAATACTAAAACCTAAATTATGAAACCTCTTTCAAAGATTTCGCAGATTGATCTTTTTGTTGAGTCACAAAACATTCATAAATTATGCCCATTTTCACGCTCACGTCCAGTTTCCCTCCAGATAACAGAAAGCATTCTATGCTTGTATGATATGTCGATTTTTCGTTTCATTGAATTCACAAAATCACAACGGTGGGTGCTATAGGAATTTCATTTACAAAATTGTAAAATTGTAGTTAAACGAGAAATTTTATATGTATTTTATACAAATAAGTTCTGAATGTTTATGTCTACCGTGAGCGGTACTAGCCTCAATAGTGGTTTCCGTATTCTTCTTCTTAGAAAAGACTGAACGTAGATAGTGTTCTGCGGAGGGCTGCGTTAAGATCATTTGCTTTGCGGTTAAGATCATATTAGTTTGAAAGGATTTTTTGAATGTAGCTTTTGATTAATCTCCTAAGTGTGATGTGATCGAAAAGTGACTCACCCCTTTCATTTACGTCTACACTTCCCCATACTGTGTGATACGCGTTAACATCACAACTCACAACCCATTATCTTACAGATTTTTTTTCGCTGAGCTTCAGCGGCAATCTTCTTCATTATGTCACAAGAGGAGAGCCAGGGTGTTCATCAGCCACGTGGCCGTTTGCCGAAGTTGGGTTGTAGAGTTACAAGTGGAACACTGTTTCATTGCTAAGGACGTTCGATTCTACATTCTTTGATATCTTACATGGCTTGCAGAGGATTCACAGTATTTCATAGTTTTACCATTACCTTTCCAGGTCAGTTCCACTGAGGTTAAAAGACGTATACCATTAATTATTATTAATGAAAGGATTATTTACTGAATTTTCCACTGATGGTAGCTTTTAGGATTGGAGTCGTACTACACCCTTCAGATCGTATTTCAACTTATCTTTTCGCGTTTTCTTCTTCGTAGATACAATTTGCCGCCAAGCCAACGCCGGCATTCGCGACTTCTGCTGACTTTTGGCCTTATATATGTACCTGTCGCAAAAGAAAATTACTAAAAAGTCAACTAAATATCGGGTATTCCAAAAAAGACATGCTATCTAGCAATTCTTTAATCTTTCTGATATCGCGTTAGTTTTAGTTGAAGTAAAAACGGAGCTGGATGACCACGTCTGGAGCCATTCGAGCAACACTTTGAGGTTTTCAACTCAAATGGCTGCAATAAACACGTTTTAGATTGACCAAAGGAAAACAAAACTACTTTTTTCACCAAGAATGACTGCATTTTCGTTTTGAATGAGCAGACACACATAACACGACGTGATTTTATACCTTAAATTAGTCAAAAAGGTCTTTTTGAACGAAAGAATACGAGGTAGGGTAGAGTAGCGTAATCGCGGCCATCAACTCCAGTTGCCGGCCACCCATCAGAAAATTCATTTTAACTGGTGAATTGATATAGCTCTCTTTTGAGTGTTAATCTTTATATTGTCCTCTTAAACTTCTCTCTCATTCTGTCTAAATTCCTGTTGTTTCTGCACAGTCGTTTTCGATAAATCAAGACAATTGCGTAGCGTCGTAGTCTGGAAGGTTTTTTTGTGTTTTTTTTTTTTGGTTTTGTAGTGAATCTGGTGTCGAAATTAGTGTTTAAAGTGCAAATTTTGTGTATAAGTGTTTCCGACTGTTGTTTTTCTTAATAAATAAGTTATTTTTAATTAAAATCAGCTTTGAAATGTCAAAGATTGTGGTTTACTGCTGATTTTAAGGGGATCGAACAAAGGATACAAAAATACACGTGGTTGCCTAATGGCGGCCGCCACCGCACCGGCCGGAGAATGGCAACTTGATTTACTTTAATTTAATTTTTTATTAAATGAGTACGCAAAATGAGTAATAAAACTGTTCTTATTATCGTGCAGCAAAAAACATCGCTCAAATTCGAAGGTTTCCAGTGTCCGGCCCTCCCTTTTCAAATAGAACTCTTGGTGGCCGGATATAAGACACACTGTGACGAGCTTTTTGCTCTCCAGCCGAAGTTTTGCTCGTCGGATTAGCCACAGTCTTTCTGAAGAAAAACACGAAACTTCAGGATAAGGTCTTCACATTAAATGTAGATACCAACTCTTTTTTACCAACACAACTAATTACTCCTAATTAACTCAGTATAAATTATAGACTTAAAACTAACTACGGTGCCGTACAGTTCGTACGGATTGTCCTCGGTTGTAAGGACTAACGGTTAGATGCCTATTTGTAGGTAACGCCTTGACCTGGAACAAGTAGAGAAAATCAAGTATATTTACGTCCCGCCGGTGGCACGGAAACAGCAGCCAATAGTTCTGGTGGATCGGCAGGTTTAATCACGGCCCCTTGTGGCAATAGCTCTGGTGGATCCGAAGGTTTATTTACGGCTCCTTGTGGCACGGAAAAACAGCAGGCAATAGCTCTGTTGGATCAGAAGGTTTATTTACGGCCCCTTGTGGCACGTAAAACAGTAGGCAATAGCTCTGGTGGATCCGAATTTAGGTCCCCTTGTGGCACGGAAAAACAGCAGGCAATAGCTCTAGTGAATCAGAAGGTTTATTTACGGCCCCTTGTGGCACGTAAAATAACAGGCAATAGCTCTAGTGGATCAGCAGGTGTATTTACGGCCCCTAATGGAACGGCGAACAGCAGGCAATTATAAATTGTAATTAAAATAACTTCTTACCTTGTCTTATGGCTGCCTATTATGAATTGACGGCGGCGGCGGTGGGTTCATTCTTTTTCACGAAATTCAGGTTGCCTATATAAATATTTCGAAAGTAAACAAGTGTTAGTTATACTCTACGAGTAAACACTCTAATGTCTCGTGCATTCATATGGTTGTTGTGCGGGTGGTATGGTGATGATACGCTATACTTTCGTGAATCAGTGCTGTCGACTCTGGTTGTACTATAATATAAAAAGTACTATACAGCATAAAAAAGTATCAAAGGTAAGAGGTAGCATGAACGGTTCGTTACAACACAAATCCTAACTCCGGCCCCTTGATTTATCTTACGGTTGACACAAATATTAATAAGTTTACCCCTCTTTGGTCCTTAAATAGATATTTCAAAAAATCTTAAGCGATTGAAAATGACAAGGACAAGTGAGAAAGTTCAAGCAAAAAATGCCAAAAAGCGAGTTATACCTATATGCAAAGACACAGACTTGGAGCAGGCTTTTTTTGAGATCCAACAAAACAAACTGCCAAAGCCAATCCGAGCAGCAGCCAGAAACTTTTAGATCCCAAAGACAACTCCTCAGGGCGGAGTACACAATAGAACTGTGGATAGCCTTGGGAAACTTGGCCTCTGCCCTGTGCTGTCTGTAGAGGAAGAACTAAAACTAAAAAACTGGCTTGTAAACTTGGATAAATATGGTTTTCCTCAAACTTCGAAAAAAAAACGGTGCAAGCTATTATTCAAGAAGATGGACGCAGAACTCTTTTTAGAGACAGTAAACCATGCGACGCCATCCTGATCTTAGCCTTCGAACAGCTGAAACTCTCTCTAGCCCCCGCGCAAGCTACCGAGGAAGGATAAAAAATGGTTTGAAGAGCAAAGAATACCTAGCCCAAGAAAACTCTTAGACATTCTTGAGGATTCTTCCAGAATTTTCAATGCTAATGGAACGGGATTCAGAATGGCTCAAACAACTGGGAATGTGATTGCCCCAAAAGGAAACGAAAAAGAAAACCTAACTGTGCTGATGACTTTCTCCACAAGTGGAAGAACACTGCCACCCATGTTGTTTTGCCTTACAAAAGGTGGCCAAGCTGGCTGAAATCTATCCAAAACAAGAAGCCTGATTGGGTTTTTGGCAAAACAGATAGTGGATGAATGCGGGGAGAAACTTTTTTCAGTATGTGAAGGATGGTCTAAACAAATGGGTTTCAAACAATAGTGTCAAACGTCCAGTTTTATTTTTCGTTCTTTGAGTAAAAAAATGGAGAGACTGACTTATTTATTCTAACACTCTTGTGTAGTATATGAAGTATCATTATTACTTAACTTAAGATACTATTTAAAAAAAGTTCCTACTTGAATTAAATTTAAGGAAGATTTTTTTTTGTTTAATTGGAAAAAATAATTTATTTTGTATTATATGTTTTTTTTAATATCTAATATAAAATATATATATTTTTTAACTTTTTTTAATAAAGCTTTTCATTTAATATTGTTATAAAATAAGTGTCCTTTATTTAAGAAGTCCTTAGCCGAAGCTAAGAAACAAGAACCTGCAATGGAAAAATTGTCTTTTTTTTATAAAAAGTTAATAAATAATTGATAAAAATAATCAACTTTTTTTTCTCTCATTTATGAACAATTTAATAAATAGCAATTTATTTCAAGAATCATTCATATGAACGAAGAAGCATTTCGCACAAACTTTAGTTCTGTTTCCGAAGCCAGAATAGTTTTCCCCAAAGCTGAATTAGTTAAGCCATGTGTTATATTTTTATTTTTTATTTTTTTATTTATTAATATATAATTTAGCGACATTTTGTATCTACAAATTAATATACTGGTAAATACCGATTTAAAAAGAATGTTTTATATATCCATTATAACAGAGCTTGTTGGGTGCTTATTTCAAAGATACATCATACATTCCAGAATACGAAAAAGTTAATTACTTAGATATGGAACAAAGAAGTATAAGAAGAAGATAAATAAATTAATTATGTAATTATATAAGTGCAGATCACATTATATAATTCAACAAAATTTCGATTTGGTTGTGATCAATTTCCAGAAGCCATACTTTAGTTTTTTTCAAGAAAAAAGACATTACACGAATAGAACGAATAGTTATTGGAAACGTATTTAAAAGCTTGCAGGAGATACAAAAGAGTAAAAATCTCTTAGATGAGTGTTACGGAACGATGGTACAGTCACACACAAGACAATCACGATTTCTACTCATAGAACGGATATCAGAAATAAATAAATAAAAAAAATAAATAGGGTGGCGCAACAGAGCGAGGAGCCCCTGGGCCTAGCGCATTTCTCACAACCATTCCTTGTGAGGGAATGGAAGGGACCTACAATTTTTCGCTGGTTCCCAACTGCTAATTGAGAATGCGCTTTTCATGGCAATGAATTTACTAACGGAATTCCAATTCCTCGCGAAAGGCGATACCCGTGGAAAAACATTTGTGCATTTTGCCTCTGCTGGGATTCGAACCTCGAACCCCTGGGTTAGCAGATGGACATGCTAACCATTGCGCCACGGGTATCAGAAATAGGACTTTGTAAATAAATTTAGAACCGTTACATGTTTGATCCAACTCATCATCGGATCGAAATAAACTCCAAGGTATTTAAAATCATTAACTTCTTGGATTTTGAAATAACAACTACTACATTTTTTGTGTATGTCATAAGACAACAAGTTTTCAACAGCATTTCATGCACAGTAAGAAATTTTATATTGGTAAAGTACATAACTTTTGTTATGTCGCTGACACAAAGTTTATGAGTAGCAAACCAAATACGCAATAAATTAAATGGACATCATGGTTCAAAGCAGCCATAAGATCCAGAGCGCTAGATGTAGTGTAAGCTAAGTCTTAATCGTCTGCAAAAGCTGTAATTTTAGCTGAAAAGGGTAGACTAAACAAAAAATCAATGCATATTAGAAACAAGATGGGACCAAGGACAGACCATTGTGGTACACCAATGTTAGAGATTCTATTATCACTATAACAATTTGCAATTTTGACCTTTTGAGTCCTGTTCTTAAGGTAACACTTAAACCACTTATAGACTTGTCCCCTAAAGCCAATAGCGTGAGGTTTTTATAGGAGTATGGCATGGTCTACAGTATCAAAAGCTTTGCTTATGTCTACGAATAAACCAGCGCAAATTTTTTTACTGTCCAAGCCCTTGTTAACAATGGTGCAAAAATCAAGCAAGCATCTTCTGTAGAAAGCCCACTTCTGGAACCGTATTGTGAAGGACTAAAAAAATTAAACTTTTTAAGATAACCCATCATCCTTTGTTTTATGGCTTTTTTAAAGATTTTAGAAATCGGGGAGAGCATTGAAATTGGTCAATAGTAGTTGTTAGCTATCTTATTATCGCCTTTCTTTAAGATCGGAATCACAATGGCGCTTTTTAGGCTCGTTGGGAAAATACAATTTTCAACACTTAGATTAAACAAGTGAGATAGAACATCCGGTACATTAAGTGTAATTATTTTTAAGACAAGATAAGATAAACCATCTCCACCACATGAATTTGACTTATTAAGTGTGTTGATTAGAGAATTAACCTCTGACCCACTGATGGGAGCAAAGTAGAAGCTTCCTTGAGATATTTGTACAATAAAACCAAAATCATCATTACACACATTACAAAAAGAGTGTGATTCACCCAATTGACCAACTGAACCAAAAAAGTTGTTAAGAATATTAGCAACCGCAGTAGAAACATCGATTTGTAAGCCGTTACTGTTAAGTACGATACGGATGTTTTCTTAGAATTCGGATTAATTATACTATTTATAGCTCTCCATTCAGCTTCTCAGTTCTCAAAGCGAAGTGCGTTATTCACCTGCAGAATACGTTTCATTTGAATTTAAATGAATGTTTTAACGGGGAATCGAGTAATTACGCATAATATACATATTACATATACAGTAATCCCCGGATAAATACCCCCCGTTTAGTTGCGTTACCCGTTTAATTGAACTGAATCCTAGGCAAAAAAAAGATCACATAAGAAATATACATAAAATTTCCCGTTTAAATGCATTCCGCTTAATTGCGTTTCCCGGTTAAATGGTCCAAAAATCAAAACTCTTTTTTCAATTTGAAGCAAAATTGCCCGGTTAATTGAACGAAAAAAACCAAATCATTTTGCTTACACCTTAAATGATTGATGAAGAATTGGTCGCATTGTTGCGCGCCTACAAGTTAATAGCCAAATTGACATGACTTAAATCGTTGTGAGATTTTTTATTCTCTCGTGAGCACTCTCTTTTGTGCACTGCTATGAAAAATCGCTGTGCTGGAACGGGATTAGGCTAAGGCCACGCAGTCAGCGATAAGCGAGCGAGCGATTGAACGATCAGCGATTAAGCGACAAAGTCGAGCGACGAGTGGCCTTTTCGTGAGCGACATTTCTTTAGCGATTAGTTGTTAAAATGCCGTTGTCAAGAGCACTACTACAGAGATCAAAATTTCTATATTTACTTTAACCATCTGTTGCTCTTGACGCTAAGCGATAAACTAAAAATTAGAACAAGTTTGGTGACAGAGCGACGTCGTTCAGCCTAAGACTGACTTTCACCGAATTTCGGTGCATTTCGTACGAATTTTCAGTAAAGAAACACACCTATTTATTATTAGGTTTGTTCGTTAAAACCCTGGGGTCGCCACAAAGCGTTTTTTTGAGAAACCTAAGGTCGCCCTGAATGTCAAATTGAGTGTTTTTTAGCCCTGGGCTTGACCTGGGTTTTCCCTCAACTCACCCTAGGGTTTTGCTGTGGCGAGTTGAGGGCTGTCAAATGGCATGTATTTTTATTCAAATGACAGGGATGTGTGGTGATTTTGTGGCTTTGCGTTTTTTGAGAATTGGAAAACCCAGGTTTTTTTGACAACTCATAAGATTGTCAAGAAAACTTGGGTCAACCCTGGGTAAGGTTCAACGAACGAGCCTATTGTTTGCTGAAACATCAGAGTTTAGCGACTGCAAATTAAAATCTTGAAAATGTGTAAGGAAACAATGCAGGTGAAAATTACAGATTCTTACCATGATATAATGTTCTAACCAAATAAAAAGTAAATCTGACTAATTCCCTCTTGTACGTTTGCTAAAGATATACGCACGGATTATGTACCTACCAATTCATAATTTATGTGTTGTGTACATTATGAAAAATTGTTCCTTTTCAATCATTCCTAGGCTGAAATTGTTTTGTTCTTTTTTTATGTCTTACCATTATATGTTAATTTTCCGTTCAATAAAATTTTGATTTTCATTAAAAAGGTTCTTCTTGACTTTCTTGCCAAAGTCGTAAAAAAATCGCTTTATTGCGTTTTCATTTCAATTAAGCAGGGTTTTTCTAAATGGGACAGCAGATCAATTAAGCGGGATTCTTTTAATTGCGTTCCCCTGTTAAATGCGTCTAAGTTGTGCATTTAAGGTGACGCAATTAACCGGGGAGCACTGTAGCTGGTGGTTTATCGTTGTGCGCGATTATATTTTGCTGCTTGTGCGCTCATATTTATTCAAAATAGTACTTGTAATTCTCATCGTAACTCTTCGATGTTTCGCAGTTCGTAGGTCAGGGTAGCACCGAAAAACTAATTACATCACCAAAACCACCTACACGCTGTTGATGGAAATTGGACACTAGCGTATAAACTTACATTGGGTTTCGTCCTTTAAAGACGTGCACGAAAGAACACAATTGTGTCCGCAGCTTCTGTCCTCGCATAGGTACCGCTCAAACTGCAGGGGAAGTATAGAAGTGGAACTCTTTCAAATCAGAACCGACAGTCCAAACAAAAGTTCGGCACAGATATTCTTCTGATTTGATTAGCGTTCAATAAAACAAATATGTACACAGTAACCTTACAGTTACCTTTCCCTGTCTTTGCCATGTCAAAACCCACATAATTATGTTGAAAAGTGTATGGAAAATCATCATGAGCGCACAAGTCCATTGAATTAATAGAAAAGGTAGAACAAGAGAGTACCAGGTTATGGACGCTTCAAATTCAAAAATCTGATTAAACCTCGAATGAAAAGAGTAGATCGTGAACTCCAACTGTACTACTACTATGTTCTGTTAATCACATCCAAGCCTATTATACAGTGTCCTATAAATTAGGTAGGTATATGGCTAGTGTTGTCCAGGAGAATGAAATGAGCTTTTGATTTCAGTATCCTTTATGTTGTGATGCTTAATGATTTTATTCGCGCAACAACACACGGAACGGGAATATAATTTCATCATCTCTCTTCAGTCTTCAGGTACATGCATACATACATGTTATTTGTGCCACGTAGCTAGGCAGATAAAATTTAATGTGCTTAAAAAGGACTTGTTTTTTTGTTTGTTAGGTCTCTAAAGGAGCAGAATAAAAATTGTAATCTCATTATATTTTTAATGAACAATTTCGTTTAAGGCCAGAAATACTTGAATTCATTTGATGTTTGGGTTCGTAAATTATTCAAAAGTCCTTGGAGGGAAATTTGTTCTAATAAATATTAAATTTGTTTGTGCTCTGCGCTCTGTGCTGGCTTTTGTTTTTTTATTATGGCAAATCATGAGGGTTGAAAGAAGTTGTTTTATCTGATGTAACCTCATCATTGTTCAACCAATATAATTAAATAAACTGTCGGACGTTATTGTTTCTCGGCAGCCATTGCTTTTGCATACATATTGTAATTATTTATTGATCTTTTTGATAGCAAAGAATACAAAGTAATTTTAAGTAACTACACGTGCAAATAAACGACACTACTGAAGCATCTTTTACTGAAGGTAAGATATCATCACACGTTTCCCAAACGGATTCTACGGGCCTTACGAGCAGCGAAGTCAGAAATAACTTTGTCAAAAAAATAAATGGAGCCAATTCTTGGTCAATCGACAATATAGCTAAATAGTGGAGCTCATAAGTAGGTATCTAGATCTGAGATAATTTTTGATAAGCTTCAACTTCAAAAAACTTTCCTCACAATTAAATAAATAAATAAATAGGGTGGCGCAACAGAGCGTGTAGCCGCTGGGCCTAGCGCATTTCTCACAACCATGTGAGGGAATGGAGGGAACCTACATTTTTCTGACGGTTCCGAACGGTTAATTGAGAAAGCATTTTTCATGGCATTGAATTTACTAACGGAGGACTTACCAATTCCTCGCGAAAGGCGATATCCGTGAAAAAAAATTTCTGCTTCTGCTCCGGAGTGGATATAGCTCCAAGCGAAAATCAAATTTAATTAAAATCGTTAGAGCAGTTTTTTTTTTTTTTTTTTAAACCGGTTTTTTATTTTTTAATGAGTTTCTTAAAAACCAAGTATGCAAATTTTAAGATCTTATCAAAGGTTGCATGTACAGAAAATTTGAAAAAAGTAAAAATAGGGTTTTTAAATTAATAAAAAAAATTTATGAAAATTTTAAAAAATAGCATTTTCCAAATGTTGGTATGCAATTTTTAGTGAAAGACATCTAAAATAGGGAATTTATGTCAAAATCGTGTAAGTCATTAACGAGAAAGTTTTTTTTTCTGTTAGAAGTTACTTAAAACACTAGCTGGAGAATTCATACCTTAATACTGGTCCATTGTACTACCAGAAAGGACACTTTTTGCTATAGTAAGCTATTGTAAGCTGTGCGGCGTCGCATGTTTCTCTGTCTGTCTGTCTCTCTCTCTCTCTCTCTCTCTCTCTCTCTCTTATAGAAAGCAAGCCAGATATTTTCATTTCCATTTCGCATTGAACAGTGTGGTGTCGCAACGATTATTTTTGTTGAGTGTATATAAGTTTTTTGTAAATAATAAATAATAAAAAATAATCGAAAGGAACTTCGTTCCATCCGGGTATCCCTTGACACCTCTCAAGTTTTTGAAGTGAAACTTCTTATGCGACTTGCAAACATGAAAGCGTTACACTTCCGTGTTAAACATATTATCGATTGCATACTTTTTGGCACTGCTGATAAGTTGCTGTCTTCAATTCCGCGCCATTCATCCTAACGATTTCATTGTAGTAAAATGTGTTTTTCGTTGGGAATATTTTGAAGAAAATCATGTCTGTGCGTGCGAAAATTATTTCAATTGCTCAGTGAATAATCGATCAGTGTTGTGTTTTCTTTTCTTGATTTTGTCTAAACATGTTTGATCATGTTTAAACATGTTTGGTCATGTCTAAATATGTTTGGTCATGTCCAAACATGTTTGGTCATGTCTAAAAGTGTTTGATCATGTCTAAACGTGTGTGATCATGTCTAAACGTGTTTGATCATGTCTAAACATGTATGAAAATGTTCTCCGTCTTGGGCTTAGGTGTTAAGACTGCGGTTTTCATTGGTCTGTCAGTCAGCTACCACTGAAACTGGCCAAAGAACGGTTTCAGAAAGGTTCCTGGTATTGTATTCCATACATATGTACATATATAAGTAGGAACATACATCTTTAAAATCCTCGTTTTCCTCTTTTAATCTCCACCAAAAAATAAAAAAATTTTCTATGAAATGGTGTTCCGTTCCACTTCTTTTCCTTTTCTTTTTTAATGAACAATATGAGTTCACTAAAAATCAATTTCTATCCCTTCCAATGTTCATTTCCACATTTGGAAGTTTCACTTCTTTCTTTTCTTTCCATGCATTATTTTTTTTTTTTTTTTAGTAAAAGGGAGTCTTACCAAAAAAAAAAAAAATTGAAATCACAAGGTAGACAATTAAAAAGTAGTCTTTCACATGAAATTTTTTTGAAATTGTTGGAGCCGTTTTCGGTATGGCAGCCGTTATTTCAAGTCCTAGAGACTCAACTCCAATAAGTTTAATTTTTTTGTATGTATGTAAATATCATGTTTATTCACTAATGCGCTTGCACTAAGCTAAATAAATAAATTTAATTGAATTAATAATTTCCTTGAGGTACTTATCTGTTGTGCTGGTCTACGGTGCGGTTTGGTCTGCTCTGGTCCACTGTCTATGTCCAAGTGAAATATAATTACTTAGCAACAATGAGTTTGTAAGAATTCTTTTCAGAAATGTTTTGTTGCTCTAATTTGGGGTTTGATGTTTCAATTTCATTGAGAGAACGAATGTGATTCAGCAAACTGTTGAGCAACCAACACATTTTAGCAAATATCTATAAAGCAAATAGAAAGCATGTTGTTATGTACATAAGTGTGATAATGTAAGAAGGATACGCAAGTATGAGAGGAAACATAAGCAGATAAACCGGGTGCGACAAAAGTATGCATTAAAAAAAATCAACGACCCTATATCTGACGTATTTTTCGACGAGGAATCCGATGGTGATCTTGAATTTGACCTTGGACGTAACATTGAAGCCCCAGCGACCCTAAAATTTTTCAAATGGAAACTCCCATTTTTTATTGCAGATTTGGAAAGAACGCAAAATTTTACGATAAAACATGTATTTTATTTTTTTTAATGGTATTATTAGGGGTGCAGCGCTTGAAATAAAAAATACGTGCAAAATGATGTGAAATTAATGGGCTTCAAGGTTACGTCCAAGGTCAAATTCAAGGTCACCATCGGATTCCTCGTCAAAAAATACGCCGAATATAGGGTCTTTGATTTTTCTTAACGCATATTCTGCCAGGGGTTTCCATACTTTTGTCGCACCCTGTATACACATGTGCAGGTACATGCTGGTATTATACTGAGCAAAATGAAATTAATCGAGTCTACACGCTTTGATTAACCTTTAAGAAATTAAAACAAATTTAAAAACATTTTATTTAAATCTTAAACAAAAATATATATGAAATTTTCATTAACCGTCTAAAAGACAGCTGAAGTAGTTCTTAAAACCAAATCTTAAAATTATTTTAAGAGTTTCAAATCAATGGGAAAGTATTTGTTACCATTAATAAAAGTTATGATTTATTCTTGAAAATTTTTTTTTTAAATGAATTTTTTCTTATTTCTTATGTATTTATTTTCATTAAAACTTAATGAATTTAAGGGTTTTCATAGTTTTTAAGAACTTTGACACCGCAATTTACTGTCTTCTTTTCTTCTATTTTCAGGTAAATAAATAAACAGACACAATTACACTTTTCTGTCCATTGGTCTATTAAGTGAGTAATTTTTTTTTAATTTATATTGTTTATAGTTGCATCAAATTTTTTATTTCACTTTGTCTATAAACTACATTTTTATCAAGCATTCTGGCTCGTTTTATTTAAGCAAAACTGAAAATGTCGGGAAGACAATAGTTTTGACTCCCACATTTAAGGCAATATCGTCAATTTTATGAATGTGAAAATGCCCCAACAAGTTTGACAACTCGAAGCAACCAATCGAAAAAATATTTGTTTTAATAGGCTGATAGAATTGAGGCAAAACTATCTGAGAATCGCTGTGTGTGGATCTAAAATGTGTGTTTGAACCAATCTTTATTCATCTATTACCAAACACAGCTAAAACTTAAATTTTGAAATTTTTGTAACAAAACTTAATTAAAAAGTGACAAAGGAACACAATAATATTTTTATTTAAGTAGGAAGTTTATTTTTAAGTTGTAACCAATCAAGTGCAATGGCAAATTATGGTTGCCAACATCTTTCATAAAATCTCGGCATTCTTTTCCGAAACACAGGATTTTATCGCAGAATTTATATAAATGGCATGTTTAACTTTTAACAAACTTATTAATTCTGGAATGAGGTGGCTTTCATATAAATCAACACTTGCAGCTTTGAAGCAAGAAGAGTATTGTATACCTTCTAATATAATATCGAGCCAGATCTCTTTGTAACTTCATATATCAAGTCAGCTTCGCAATCAGTTGCGACTTTATAGTGTTTCCAAGTGTTCACTAGTGAAGAGATAGGCATTGATGTAAAAAGTCATTACCACACTTTTTGCTACGAATTTTAATTTTATAGGCCTACTGATCGTGCAAGTCAACGCCACCCACACTTTTATATTATGAATTCAATTCAATTCAATTCAATTTTTCTTTATTTTTTTTAAATCATAAATTACAATATTATGTTATAGTAAAGAAATATAATTAATTAGAAAGCATGGCAATATGCCGTCTGCCGTAAAGAAATTACAATTTTAAAATACAGTGAGAAAGTTTTAACAAACTTGTGCTAAGTTTATAAGTTAATTTGTTTAAAAAGAAAGAAAACTAGTAACAAACAAAACAGTGACTTTTAGTTTAGTCAAAACAAAAAATAGATAGATTGATTTAGGCTGAAATCTATTGCTGTATAAGATACACGTTTAGAACATTCTTAATGTATATAAATATAATGTTTCTAATGTACATAACAATTTAATTTCTGGACTTTTAGTTTAGTCAAAACAAAATAGATCAAAGGGCTTTTAGTTTAGCTAAAACGAAAATAACTTGCTTTTTCCCTATATGCATAGCTCAAAAAGTGGTGTAAAATTATTGTTTCAAAACATGTTCAAATAATCATCTTGATATTTTTTGCGTGAGAAACATATCCTATAAGAGACCTCCAACCACGGCTACCATTCAGGATATATATACATTCTTCTAACGAAAGAAAACTTGTGGAAAAATAGAGTCTACGTATTTCCTGTAAAATTGGACAAAATGCTATAAAATGTAAGACGTTTTCGTTCTGACCGAGATTGCATAGCGAGCAGATGGGATTTAAGTCAGATCTATGAGGTCTACAATTCAGTTCTAGCATTTCAGTTCTGACTTTAAAAATTAAGCTCATTTGAGAAACAGAAAACTCATCTCTGAAATAGTTTTTCTCACCTAAAGTGAAAGTTAGTTGTCGATAAACACTTTTATATTATAATCCGCAATAAGGTTCAGCTGTTGAATGAATACTTTCCATTTTTCTACTGACGACCAAGCAACGTTTGACATAGTGCATGGGCTGTATATAGTATCGAAGTCTGTGCCTCTGGTGACAACACCATAGTCACTCCATTTTGCATTTTCACTGTCGTTTTTAATGTGCTCAAAGTGCCCTGATCATACTTGATCATGGATTATTTTTCGTGCATGAAGCCCCACTTTAAATATTTTTGGGACAAAAAATTCATGGATACACTGTTTATCAGGCCTTTATTGGAAAATAAAAACAGCAGTCACTTTCAAACTTACACACATATGTCAACACTTAATATTTAACACACGCTTTAAAAAAAAAAAACAATGATGTGTAAATGTTTTTTTTTATGACTACAAACCACATGATATTAAACAATTGAAAGTAGAAGACCCCACTGTCTACTATAACATTTCTTTCAACACTACATTATTGTCATTTTCTTTGTAGTCAAGTCTCAAGTGTGTGTATTGTATATTGCACTTAAGTTTTAGCAATCCGACCGTTTGTTGTGTAGGGCACATTTTATATTTGGTCCGTTCGTTGAACTTTCCCCAGGGTTGACCCAGGTTTTCTTGATAACCCTATGAATTGTAAAAAAAAACACATATCCTTGTCATAAAAAAAAAAAAAAAAGAAGCACTCCGGGAGTGCCGACAGAAGTGAAAACAGAATTGAATTTCCAGTAAATATTTTAACGTATAGGAAAATCTTTTATAATATATGTAGATGTACATAAGGAAGAACATCAATGAAACTTATGAGTTTTCATTCACAATTTCATATCTTCTATTATCATCTCTACAATCATCGTATTCTAATACTGAAATAATAGGTCTATGGTATTGGTAACTTAAATAGGAATCGAACAATTTTGTATCGAATCTATTTAAATATATCGCAAAGACTGCATCAATCGTC
The DNA here is from genome assembly GCA_914767635.1 of Melanostoma mellinum. Classification (NCBI taxonomy): domain Eukaryota; kingdom Metazoa; phylum Arthropoda; class Insecta; order Diptera; family Syrphidae; genus Melanostoma; species Melanostoma mellinum. Next base: position 70,473,618 of record OU612058.1, on the reverse strand, counting down.
GCTTTATATTTCGTTGTACTAAAGCTGCGGTCATTCGTCATTGTAAATTAGTGTTCTTCTTTTAAAAATTGAAAAAGTGGCAAATTAGTAGCATCGGCGAAGTTGATGTTAAAATCACCACTCAAAATCATTAGGAAATCATCGAATCTCTCCCCAATTTTATCGTGAAGGTATGCGGAAGCGTCTTCAGACTAAATAAATAAATTTTTATATAAAAACTGTCGTATTACACTTGAACACGTATTCGGTGAACTATAAACGCCTACTGTTATAACTTGCTGTCCATTTCCAGAGTGGCAACGCCAAACACACAAATCGCCGATATCAAAAACTAGTGTACCTCGTATGCAAATCCATATGATTTGAGCACAATATGGCAGTTGTATCAGACTTCAGACAACCTTTTATAGATAGCATCTCCTGCTGCTGGACGATCGTACCTTCTGAAACTTGCAACTAAATGGAAATCTGAAATACCTATCAAATCTATATTTCTTCGTCACCCTTGTGAAATTCTGTTAAAATCAATACATTCAATTTTTTAACGATAGTGTCTACAGATCTCGTAACTGCGCTCGTAAACTTTGACAATGAAATGAAAAAAATGGACACTGCATTAAGTTTAGAAACGAAATTAATTAATATTTGAGTAATGGTTTTCAAACTATTTTCATGCAACCATTTCAACTCCATCGATAAATCATCGCGATGAGTTGTTGATCTCTTTTAATTTGTTGTAAAGTTCGAATCATCGACCAGTGCGTCTCCTACTCTGCCATGATGAAATTTCCAGCTTCACTCATCCACTTCATTGTAATGATAGTAAAATATTTGGTGCTTTTTATTTTTTTTGCGTTGCATAAATTTTTCTCTGTCCTTTAATTCCTTTCTTTCTTCTCTGAATTTCTCCGAGTCGGTAGTATTACTAGGTAATGTTGCTATTACATTCTTTTAAGTCATTTAGCAGCATCGAATTTAAGATGTTTCTTGGCTCAATGGTCGAGTCGTTGACTATTAAACTCAGGGTCTCAGGTTCGAATCATAGCCGTGGCTACAATTTTTATTTATGTATTCACTTAAAATAAATAAAAAATGTAAGTCATGGCTGGGAATCGAACCTGAGACGCTGGGCTATGTTGACTTTACATACGAAATACGATGAGCCAAAAAATGGTGTCGGTCGCGAATTCATTGCTTTACCCCCATCGCAAAAGTGCCAAACGCGCCTAAAGAAGTTTTCACTTCAAAAAACATGCCATTTGACAGCCCTCAAATCGCCACAGCAAAAAGCTAGGGCGAGTTGGGGGAAAACCTATGGCAAACCTATGGCTCAAAAAACACTCAATCTGACATTCGGAGCGAATTTAGGTTTCTCAAAAAACGCTTTGTGGAGACCCTAGGGCAACCCCAGGGCTTCAACGAACAAACCTATTCATCTTGTTTATCTGCAAGTTATAGGGACGGTTCATCGTCATATCAATTTCAATACCTCATTTGCACCACCGTAGTTGGGTTTGAGATTGAACAGGTATTAAGGGTCCGCGCAAACCACAAACTTTCTATGTACCGATAGTTTGATCGGGCTAGTAATCAGTATGAAGATGTATGCAAGTCCGCATACTACAACGATTTGGTATCGGCCGATAAATAAGTTTGATGAGCTTATCAACTGCGTTCAAACTTAACTATCGGTGAACTATCGGGCGACTGCTATATCAGTATGGAATGGAGCTCCTCGCAACCGCGCACACCGAAAACCGAATGATTGTTTGGTCGGCCTCGGCAGATAGCTCATTTCGCTCCGAGTTTTGGCGCAGCACGGTCGTGCATATTTTTTTTCTGTTATGACACTGCACAATTCTACAGAATCGCTTACCGACTGTTTTCTAGTCTGCGCACTCACCACCAACCCAATTGTTTAGTTGGCGTAGTGTGCGCGCTAACAGCCCAACCTGACCGAAATATCGGCCTAGAGAAAGTTTGTAGTTTGCGGGGACACTGATGAAGGAATTTCGTCCTCGCTATCGAAGTCCTCATCCCTATTGAAAATTTCAATATTACTTGGAACATCATTGGGTATGTGTTCGTTATCATCACAATTGTCTGTGTCTATGCCATCCTCGTCTGTATTGTAACCTGCATCTGCAATGTAAAAAGAAGGATATCGATCATTTTCTTGGAATGTATTAATTGCATTTAGAACATCATCAAATCTCCTTCCGTAAAGTGATGATTTTGAAAATGCTTTGAAATTTATTCTAAAAAAATGGTCACGACTGGATCACACGAACATGCAATTGTGTTGCAAATACGATATCAAAATCTTAAGGCTGAGTACAAGGTTTAAATATTAGGAACATATAAGTGCTACAGGGCTGCCAGTTACACATAAATTATGAAAATTGAATAAAATCAAAAAATATTAAATGGAATATTCCAAATGTTTTTAGCGAAAATTCAATTAAACCAATTTTTTTGCAGTATTTATTTACGTATATACGTAATCAAAGTTGTTAGAGCAGTTTTCTTATGAACCGATCTTATATTTTTCGGCTCAGGCTGTAGATTCATATACGGATAGACAGACATACAGAGGGGCTTGCAGGACACACTTAATGAAGTTTTTAATAGTTATCTTAAATTTTTTTTTCTGCACAATGGCAAAACATTCCCTATAGTACCAATAATCGCAAGTAAAGGAAAGATTTCATTTTTCTTACGCTTACTTAGGAACCTACCGTATAAATAAATCAACACTTTATTGTTCAATTTTATCTGGTTCTTCTATAAGTTTATATATACTTTTGAAAAACCACGACAGCACCTGTGAACAAAAAAAGGAAACGATTTACATTATAACAAATTTTAAAATAAAAAACGGTAAAACCATAAAGAAATTCAATTTTCAGTACCCTAGCGGGTACAGTAAGTACATAAAATGCGATTTAAATAGCTTTTCTCAGAGGAAACTCACCTTTGAAACCAACCATGATATCAACATATTCACAAACAAATCGATAAACTTTTGTCAGTTGGAAAAAAAGCTTACCGAGAAATAATGAAAAATCCAAACTGGTATTTTGCGCTCGAAGCATTTTTCCAAATAAAATTGCCTCCGTCAAACATCCTCAAAACTCAAAGAAAAACAATAAATTGTTTGAGTTCAAGGCTTCACTTGCACTTCAAAGTTTTCCAAATCAAGAAAAACCAAAGTCACACGAACGAAGGCCACTCGAAGCCCTATATCAATTAAAACAGCTCTTTCGTTCGAATTTGTCTTGCCTAAGGGTATACATTGCGAGAAAAGAAGTAATTATAATAAGAAGGAGATATACATAAGAATTAAAAAATGTATACATATATAAAAAAATTATCAGAATCCTACCCCGGGAGCTAATCCTTTTTGCTGTTAACATTTCAGACGATGACGGTCGAATTATAAAATACCCTTCGGTGATGATGATCTGTCTGCACAGCATCCACCATCCGCAAAGAAAATAATGTTTTACGTACTTCGATTTAATGATTAAACTTTATCGCCCGAGAGGATTTTTTTTAGCTATCAGTACCTTTATATTGATGTGAAAAAAAGTATTAGTTTTGTGAAGGCTGAAGTGGTGGAGAAGGATACTCATAAATGAATCACGACCTTAGTTGCTAAGGATAAAATCAAAATGAACATTTCATCATGAAATTGAAGGTTGGATGCTCCAAGGCGATGATGGTATCATTTTTTATTACTTGGAACTAATTGCTTAAAACAATAACGACCCAATGAACTGTTCAACCGCAGTTTTTATTTTGATGGGCCTTGTGTTTGTGTTTGTCTACTTTCTACCCCCCATGGCATAAGGTATTTGAGTGTCGTTTAAACTTTAATGACAACTTTGATGTGGCAGCACAAAACAGAGCAATGCCATGAGGCCACTTTGGACCATTGAGTGAAATGGTTTGGGAGAGCTTACGAGAAAAGGGACCGAGGGTAAATGTTTGCTTAGTAATTTTGTTTGAGATGAATACAGTACCAGTGCTTCCACTTTTTGGTTTCAAAGAGAGCAGTAGATTAAATATTTTGACAACATATTTTTACTTTTGAGCGGCAGAAGCATGAGGTGCACGAATGACTGCTCTGCATGCGGAAATCTACATATTTCATTCTTGTCTATGATTTCAAGGACGACCTTCACAATTCTTCTTTTTTTAGCAGCCTGGTCAACCGAGTTGTGCTAGTTTTTGATAAATGCAACACTCAAATTACAATAGGCCAGGTTTTCGATTTTATACGTTCTAAATAAAAAGTAATACTTATTTCTCTTCTTCTTCTTAATCTTTTTTCGGCGTCACAGGCATTGCGTCCTCCAATTATTATCACAGATCTACAATTTATCTGATTCACTTTCACACTAGTGAATTGCCAGTGGCAAACGCTGCGTTAACCTCAGAATGTCTTGACAAGCCTCCCGGTTATGTGTATATTAATCCATGCCGGTTCTCAACCAAATGCAGATTTCGTTGCAATTGCCTGTACCTTTTTTTTTGGTCTGTCCTTTTTTTTCTTCACTCGCGATGGTGTTTGAATGATGTATAATACTGCTTTTTTCACGATCTCTCGATCCCTTCCTTGAACATGGCATTCTGAACTGGTTTCGCTTTATCTTTTCTGAGATGACGCTATTACACAGGATACAAAAATCACATATCTTCAATGGTTTTCGATATCCTGTGGTGCCCAAGGCAAAATTGTCATGTCACATTGCTCAAGGACCTTTTTCTAACCTTTGATATTCGGATTTGCTCCAGAACAGGACATTTATCGAGAAACAGGTGCACATAATCTCTTATACCCATAGCACACAGGCTTTATAACTACATACCAAAATTTAGTAGAAAAATCTCTGCTGTGGCGCTTTTGACATTATAGTTGGCATGCCTGCCTGTTGCTTGGAAATTCGAGATTTGAATTTTCAAACTACATATGTAAATGATTCATACACGAGGTAATGCCAAGTTCTCCGAGAGAGTAATTGCACTGTCATGAACAGAACTTTTTCACCTTGCCGTTCGAAATCGGCTAAAATTTCCATACCCCCTTTATTCATCAAAAGAATTGGTCGAGGGAAATGCACAATACCCAGGGGATCTCCAAGATCTGTTATGTTGTGGTACTTTGTTCATTGATTTATTTATTTATTTTCTTAAATCCCAGCCCTTTATAGTTTAAGGATTTTGATCTTTAAAATTTTTAGAATCAACACATTTTTAAAAATTTCTTTCTTCACTTATCAAAATATTTTAATTTAAGAGCAGCAAATCTCTTGCGCAATATTTGGCGGAATATTTAAGGTCAGCAGATTTTTTCATTTCAATATGAATAGACTTACTTTAGAACCAAACTTGCTAATTGTTACTACTCGTGAGAGTGCTCGAAAATTTTGACTTCTCGATTACGATTCAATCGAGCTAACCGCGGACCCATAGGGAAAGGCGGGGCATATCGGGCCCCCGGGGTATAATGGGCCCCCTGATTGAGTAAAGTGGCAGCTCCGATTTTGCCTCTATCTTTTTCAAATTATCTGTGGCAACACGGGGGAACCCCCTTTTTAAGTGAAAATGACATCTGGGGTTCGTTGAGAAAAAAAGCTTTTTTTGGTCATTTGATGTTATTATCAAGTGAAGTAAAGTGCATGTTTTTATACGTGGAGTGAATGTTAAATTCAATTCTTCTCTTTTAACATCAAAGTAAGTTTGTTTATTTTGTATTAATCCAATTATTTCATCTAATTAAGTTAACAGAACAACAATCTTCATTTGTATTTAAAAGATAACACATGGGGCATAATGGGCAAGGCATAACACCGAAAGAAAAACCTTGGTAAAATAAAACATGAAGCTTGTTTGTTTTTGCGTCAAGCACGAACATTCTTAAATTAAACAAGGTGGCATTTTCATTTTATCTATTTAAATGCTATACAATTTTCATTGCTCAAATCAACAACGTCATTTTCAATTTCATTGTTAACCAACAACGGTTGTGATACTAGAAACATACATGTCCATGATACTTTAACAACGTTTGTGTTTCGTCAACAATTCTGAATTGTTGGTTAAATATGAACATTGTTGATCAAGTATGTTCGTGAGAATTCAGCCACGTTTTTATTTGCTCAACAGTTTTAATGTGAAATTTCTATGATAAATGCCTGAATTGAAGTTTGACCTATACATTTGATAGGTCAAACTTCAATTCAGGCAACAACTTCGAAACCAACAATTGCATTGAGAAAGCCAGAAGCAACGTCTGCAGCTCGAGCAATGGGTTTTTACCGTGTTGCTGTCACGAATTTTTTCCAGCTGCTGGAGGGATGCATAAAAAAACACGGATTTTCATCTGATAGAATATTTAAAGTCGATGAGACAGGTATCACAACGGTCGCCAAGAGTCTGGGAAAAGTTTTGGCGACAAAAGGACGGAAACAAGTAGGATCTTTGTCGTCCTCAGAACGGGGACAGCTTCTTACGGTGGAGATATGCATGAGCACTGACGGTTCGTACATGCCAGCAATGTTTATTCTCCCTCGTAAGAGGATGAAAGTGGAGTTGATGGATGGAGCACCACCTGATTCATGGGCTGACTGTAATCAGAATGGATTGATCACGAAGGACTTGTTTTGGAAGTGGTTTAAAAAGTTTGTTGAGTGGTCACGAGCAACGAAAGAGCGACCCGTTTTGTTGTTCATAGATGGACATGCAAGCCACGTTAAAAGCTTAGACGTTATTGACACAGCAAGGGATAATGGTATGGTTATGCTTTGTTTCCCGCCACAGTGCACACATCGACTGCAACCTTTGGATGAAAGCTTTATGAAGCCCTTGAGCTCGTATTACGGCGGCGGCGATGAAGTAAAAAAATGGCTAAGACAACATGCTGGAAGGACAGTAACTCATTATCAAGTTGGGCAATTGCTTGGTAGAGCATATTTAAAAGCGGCAACAATGTCAGTAGCTATAAAAGGTTTCAAAAAAACTAGAATATGGCCTTATAATAAGAGGAAAAAGGGCTGTAATGACCGAATCGCCGTACAAGGCTGAAACTCCAAAGCTCAATCTTGCCGCAAAGAAAGGAGAAAAGCTCGCTGCAAAAATTAAAAAGAAGAGAAAAATAGAATTTTCGGAAAGCGAAGAAGATGAAGAATGCCTTTATTGTGGGTATTTATATTCCGAATCAACAGAAGGATGGGTGTCTTTCAGAGCCTGCGGTAAGTGGGCCCATTGTTTTCTTGTTTTCCTTCTCTGTTACACCAATTTGTCGGTATTGGCTTGCGGTCGATTCGTTGAACAATGTGAACATTTTGGTCGATTTGTTGCTTCAACAAATCGACCAGTATGAACATCGCCTTTAATTAATGCATTTAAAGTTCCTTAATAATTTAAATTGTTTTGAACGTTATAAACATGTTTTTGATGTTTTTATTATCAAAAAAAACCTTAAAGGGCCCGTTATGACTCGCCTTCCCCTACGCCCGAAATCGTTTCAAATTACTAATAACATAAGAATATCTTTTCCTTATAACCATAGCTGTGATAATGGAACTTACTTTAATTCTTATTTCATTTCGCATTAGAGGTATACACTCTAAAAAAAGCATGCTTCAGAAAAAATCAAGCATATTATTAAAGCTTAAGTGCCTGTCAATTTTTTCTTTATTTGATAGCACAAAAAAATAATGGAAATAATTTTTTCAACAATTTGTTTATTTTTAGAGCAGATTTTGTTTTACATACTTCAATTCATTTTACCTTTTAGGGCGCTTTGATGAAGCTTTCAATTAAATGGCTAGTCGAATTGCTTCTCACCTGGCTTGGAATATTTATTCCATACCAGTTGACTTTCAATTTCGAAAAACTTGATTGTGTATATGCAAAAAAGTTTGATTGTATTGTAAATGGTTTTCCATATATTGTTCGTGTAGCCCCAGGATTAGCTGCCAACCATAGAAATATGACCATTTGGATTTGGATTCGAGAGGAGGTCCTGTTGATAGAAGGGACTGTCGGTGGTTTGCCAGTATTAATTCCGTTTTTATTAATAATGTGGACTTGTGGGAGTCCTAAAACGACATTTAGCTAATACTAAATGCTGCTGCTAATTTCTGAAGTGTTTCAAAAGCTGAAGCCGTGTCGACCAAAAGTAGGCTCCATACTTTTTTACTCACGGCGCGGCGGCGTTCTGGAGGTAGCCATAGTATAATGGTCAGCATATCTGTCTGTTTCGAGAATTTGAGAGGTTCGAAATTCGAATCCCTATAAAAAACAAAAATTTCCACAGGCATCGTTTTTCGCGAGGAACTGGCAAGTCCTCCGCTAGTAAATCCATGAAAAGCGCTTTCTCGATTAGCCATTTGCAAACGGCAGACAATTGTTGGCCCTTCCATCCTCTCACAAAGTATTGTTGTGACTTGTTAGAAATATTCCCTGTGGCTTCCTGCACTGTTGCGCCATCCTATCTATTTATTTTCTTAGTTCTACACCGATGTTCCACAGGGTTCTTGTGTCAGTCTGCTTCTATTTTCGTTGTTTACAGATTATCTTCCTGCTGATCCAAGGTTTGCAAGGCGCTTATTTACGCAGATGATGTTGAATTGTATTACTAAAGCTAAAGAATTGGAATCATCGAATGCGCTACCACCTGGTTGAACTCTGTCTTGGGCAAAGTATTTCAATTGGGGCTCAACCCGACGCGTCGGGTCGTCACGACGTCAAAACCAAAAAGTCAAACTATCGCACGATCATTGGGCACTTTGTACGTTCGGAAAATTTTCTCGAAACGAAATCGTTGTTGACGCGAGTGACTTACTTCCTGACTACTTTTGTAACACCGCTGGACTATTTTTTGTTAGGTTATGTAATCTCACTTGTCGACGCAGATATGCCCGAGACGACAAACTCCTTGGAAGAAGAGCTTTACTGTTTACATACGAACCCAAATGCTGCAAAACAGCAAAAGCTTGTCGGAAATTTGGCCTCTCAGCTCAAATTTATTCGATCCAGCCGCGGAATCATTTTACCGCTCAGCTTTAACTTTTTTTCTAATTTTGCCGCTATACCACTTTGCCGCTCAGTACGTGGCCGTGCTCTAAGACGGTAATTTCCATAAGAAACTACAATTTTTTTTTGTTTGATTTCATAGTGTGGAGTAACAATGTTGTGGTAAAGAATACAAACAAACCCCATCATTTTTTGCATACTTAAATATTGATAAGATCCCCACTGCCCACACCTCTCACGTTCTACTCTGAAAATAAACACAACATTTTGTTAGAAGAAAAGGTTCGACTGTTAGAAGTGGGTGGAAACAAAATTTATTACTGCCACTACACATCTATTGTTTTTGAGAAAAAAAGAACAAAGAAGAAGAAGAACCTTCAGCGCCTCACAGAAACCAGACACCAGAGATCAAATTTCGAAAAACACACTGTTTAAATGCAAAGCTTGAGGCTTGAGACATTCATTCTGAAATTCGATTGGTTGCTATCGTACTGATTTATGTTCAGACATAGAGAGCGAAGTTATCGAGTGGCGTACATATCTGCTGTTCTATGTACCTTTTCAAGTTGTGTACAAAGAAAGACTTCAACAATGAAATAAATGGGATGGAGAAGATCCCCGATGGAGCATTTCACAGTTATTATTAATTTTTTCTTTATTTTGATTGAGAAGAAAAAAGAGATGGCAGTCTTTTTAAATTCTATTCTATTGGCATTGGTATTGCAAAAATGTTCACTCTCAAGTGAAGTCCTGAGTTGCTAACTGTGTGTTGTGGAGATGTGTTTGCTAAGTGCTATCTCTCATACAAACCCTTTTGCTATTCTCGATGGACGGCTGAGCATTGCAATACAAAATTTATTGAGTGCAAGCACTGCAATCTCCTTTCAGATGAAGCTGGATATAAGAACTAAAGGTTTTTATTCAATGTGCATTGAAAAGGCAAACAAAATGTTCAAGGACTCAGAAGTCTTTATGATATATTGAAAGGGACAAGACAGGAGCAATAAGCAAAATATGTGGTGACACCGTTTTTTTGATCAGGTTATAAAGGGTGGTTAAATTTCAAGGGCCGATGTTGATTTTGAATAAAACACAAACTATTTAGGGCGTACCCCACAGGCGGATCACTAGTGTGAAGCAGCAAAGTGGGAGAGTTGTGATCGCTTCAAGATCACTACTCGTAACGCCGAAAAATGAAGAAGAAGAAGATTTAGGAAATTATTGTAATTTTATTTTATTATGATATATTGGTATTATTCAATTATGTATGGAACAAAATATCGGCCAAATGGGCGCCGCGACCACGGCGGCACACCTCCATCCGATGGTCCAAATTTTCGATGACCCTGAGGCATAATGGAGGTTCTATGCCGTTAATGTGTCGAATTATCTCATCCTTTAGCTCTTGAATTGTTGCTGGCTTATCGACGTACACCTTTTCTTTCAAATAACCCCAAAGAAAAAAGTCCAACGGTGTCAAATCACATGATCTTGGCGGCCAATTGACATCACCATTACGTGAGATAACACGGCCATTGAATTTGTTGCGCAAAAGAGCCATTGTTTCGTTAGCTGTGTGGCAAGTGGCACCGTTCTGCTGAAACCACATATCGTCCACATGCATATCTTCCAATTCGGGCCATAAAAAGTTCGTTATCATCTCACGATAGCGAACACCATTCACAGTAATTGCCTGACCGGCCTCATTTTGGAAAAAATAAGGCCCGATGATGCCGCCAGCCCATAAACCGCACCAAACAGTCACTCTTTGTGGGTGCATTGGTTTTTCGACAATCACTCTTGGATTCTCATTCGCCCAAATGCGGCAATTCTGTTTATTGACGAATCCACTGAGGTGAAAATGTGCCTCATCACTGAAGATGATTTTCTTCGAAAATTGATCATCCACTGTTGCCATTTCTTGCCACCATTCTGCCCATTCACGACGTTTGGAATGGTCAAGAGGCTTTAGTTCTTGAGCCAATTGCACTTTGTAAGCGTGTAAATGCAAGTCTTTATGCATAATGTTCATCAACGACGAGCGTGAGAGGTGCAATTGTTGGGCACGACGATGAGTTGAGGTGGACGGCTCTTCAGCCACACTATCGCGAACAGCAGCAATATTTTCTGCAGTACGAGCTGTACGAGCATGCACTGGTGTTCTCACATCTTCTACAGACCCGGTTTGCTCGAATTTTTCCACGATTTTTGCGATTGTACGCACATTTGGACGATTAAATTGACCAAAAAAATCACGAAGTGCACGATATGCATTTTGATTTGAACGCCCATTTTCATAATAAGTCTGGATAACTTTAACACGTTGTTGGATTGTGTATCTCTCCATGGTTCAAATTGAATAAGTCTGAAATAGAGAAATGTCAAATAAAATTCGGAAAAAATCTTGGCGTTTAGGTGTGGTTCACATTCAACATCGGCCCTTGAAATTTAACCACCCTTTACTTTATTTTAACATCGATTCATATCAACAAACAAGTTAGTTATAAACTAGCAGGCTAACGCCGCGCCGGCCGTCTACCAGTGTGGCGTTATTATTCAATAAGTATATGGTAAACTGGGGCACATTTGTCAGAAGATATTTTGCATACAGTTCGTCGTGTAAGAATGAATCCGCAATTGGATTTTACGCCAGAAATACACAACGAAGCGTTGATCATTATAGAGAATTTGTGTTTAGCAATGTCAAATAAATTGCTATCACAATTAGGAATGATTTCACCTGATCGTTCAATACACGACACTTTCAATTTGGATTTAAATCGTGAACGAGATTATGATGCAAATTGTTAAAATCAATATGTTCAAAGAAATGTTCCATTATTGAATGAAAAACAAAAACTTACTTTCAAATCATGAGCGAAATTAATGTTGGAAATGGTGGATTTTATTTTTTGGATGCTCCTGGCAGTGGTAAAACATTTTTACTGTCATTGTTTTTAGCTACTGTACGAACGAATAAAGATATAGCGTTAGCTCTTGCATCGTCTAGAATTGCTGCAACTTTATTGGATGGTGGGAGAACTGTTCACTCGGCTTTAAAATTGCCTTTGAACGTTCATATTTTAGAAGCGCCCACATGCAACATTTAAAAAAGATCTGGAATGGCAAAAGTTTTGCAGCAGTGTAAATTAATTATTTGGGACGAATGCACCATGGCACACAAGAAATCTTTAGAAGCATTCAATTGAACCTTACAAGATTTGAGAGGTAATAATCGTCTTTTCGGTGGTGCATTTTTGTATTTGCTGGTGACTTCCGGCAAACACTTCCGGTTATTCCTCGATCCACTGCTGCTGAAGAATTGAATGTTAGCTTGAAATCTTCAACGTTATGGAAACATGTGAAAACGCTTTCTCTCACCGAAAATGTAAGAGTTTTATTACGGAACGATTCAACAGCTGCAGAATTTTCAAAGCAATTATTGAAAATTGGAAATGGAGAATTGCCTCTAGATATTGATGCCAAAATAACATTGCCAAATAATTTTTGTTCCTTATCAGTATCAACTGCTGTGTTAGTACAGAGTGTGTTTCCATGGCATGTACGAATAGAGATGTTATTAGTATAAATGTGGAAGTTATGAACAGAATACCAGGTGTAAACGTAGTTTATAAATCTATTGATACCGTTATGAATGCGGATGAAGCTGTGAACTATCCGATCGAATTTTTAAATTCATTGGATCTACCAGGTATCCCGCCTCATTATTTACAATTAAAAGTCGGTATTCCAATTATAATGTTAAGAAATTTAAATCATCCAAGATTATGTAATGGCACCAGGTTAGTAGTTAAACGATTAATGAATAATATTATTGAAGCGACCATTTCAACTGGTAAATTCAAAGGCGAAGATGTCTTAATACCACGTATACCAATGATTCCACCTGATCTACCATTTGAATTTAAGCGTTTGCAGTTGCCTATTCGTATTGCTTTTGGCATGACAATTAATAAATCTCAAGGGCAAACGTTTAAAATCTGTGGTATAGATTTGGAACACCCAGTTTTTTCTCATGGTCAACTTTATGTTGGTTGTTCACGTGTTGGGAAACCATCTGCTTTATTCATTTATACCGCCAACAATGGAAAAACCAAAAATGTTGTTTATCAAAAAGCATTAGAGTAAAGAATATTCAATAAAACAGATTTAAAACAAAAAAACTAATATTTTACTTTCTATTTTCGCCCTGCGAAGCGGGCTAGTTGTTTATAAATACGATTTGTTGTTGGACACTATTCTAAGAGCTGTCCAAACTCCAAAGTTAGCAAACTCCAAAGTTAGACATACTTTGGAATGGGATTATAAATACGACTGTTAGTCTTTCCTCAGGTTTCCGAAGGAGAAGATCATCTCTGTATAAAATTTTACTTAAATTGATTCAGTGGTTTGAGCGGGAGATGGTAACATAGAAAGACGGACAGACAAAAATTCTTTCGTACTTACTAGAGTAGTAAGAACTCCCTTTCTTGTACGAATATGGGGATGAGTTAAAGTTTATGTTATTTGAGGATAGTGAGGCGTTCTAACAATGAAAGAATTTTTGAAATCGGTGCTGTAGTTTCTAGAAACCTGTTCACGTTCCCGTTCTCATTATAATATAGGGATAAAATGCAAAGCCTTAGTCCTTCCTCAGGTTCTAGACTATCTCTGTACCAAATTTCATTCAAATCGGTTCAGCAGTTTGGACGGGAGACGGCAACATAGAAAGGTGGACAGACAGAGTTACTTTCACATTTATAATATTAGTTAGGATTGTTCCTAGCAACAATACAATTCAATACAGAGTGTATAAAAAAAGCATAAAAATATATAAAAAAAAATTGTTCGTTCATATTCAATGTGTTTTTTTTTTTACTAATCTCATATGTGTACGCACTGGGTCCGAAAAAGGTCATTCTCCTTTATGACCGCGTCATCCGATGTCCTAAAATTGCTTAATAAACCATTCAAAAGCGTTCTTAACAAAAACAATAGGCACGAGTACGATAACTATGGCGACAAAAAATAATAACGGTTTTTGGTGGAGGGGTTCAATACAAGCATTTTTTACTATGGGAGGGGGGGGTCTATCTCCCCCCGTTTAGGCGGTAGGGGCAATTTTATAAAAATTATTGTAGAACAACGGGAAAACTTACAGATACAATTTATACTTTTTATGAAAGCCAGAAACTTGCACTTTATAACAAATTTTAAATGAAGTGGTTTCAATTTATAGTTTTTGAAATAACTGACTTCAAAGTCAAAATTTACGAAAAAAAAATTTAAAAAATCACTTTGAGTACTATGTTTCTCGTGATTACAAATGCAAATAAAAAAAAATTAGATGTAGCTAGTTGCTTCAATAAATTTTTAATCAAACGATATAAATTACTTTTTTATATGTCTTATAGTTTTTGAGATAATTGAAAAATAGTAAAACTATTGAAGTATGCATTATTTTCAAAAAATTATGGAAATACGTACGAATTTACAATAATGTTAGGAAATAAACTAGTGAAAGTATAAAAATTCATAAGACAGGTACTTATGTGCAATTAATTTCCGTATGCAACAGCTTTCCGCATGGACCGCTTCGCGGGGCTCATTATTTCAACCCTTTTTCCGCAGGGTTAAGCTGCTCATGCTAAATATGAAAATAGCAATTAATTTCCGTATGCAACAGCTTTCCGCATGGCCCGCTTCGCGGGGCTCATTATTTTAACCCTTTTTCCGCAGGGTTAAGCTGCTCATGCTAAATATGAAAATAGCAATTAATTTCCGTATGCAACAGCTTTCCGCATGGCCCGCTTCGCGGGGCTCATTATTTTAACCCTTTTTCCGCAGGGTTAAGCTGCTCATGCTAAATATGAAAATAGCAATTAATTTCCGTATGCAACAGCTTTCCGCATGGCCCGCTTCGCGGGGACTCATTATTTTAACCCTTTTTTCCGCAGGGTTAAGCTGCTCATGCTTAATATGAAAATAGCAATTAATTTACGTATGCAAAAGCTTTCCGCATTGCCCGCTTCGCGGGGACTCATTATTTTAACCCTTTTTTCCGCAGGGTTAAGCTGCTCATGCTAAATATGAAAATAGCAATTAATTTCCGTATGCAACAGCTTTCCGCATGGCCCGCTTCGCGGGGACTCATTATTTTAACCCTTTTTTCCGCAGGGTTAAGCTGCTCATGCTAAATATGAAAGTAGCAATTAATTTTCGTATGCAACAGCTTTCCGCATGGCCCGCTTCGCGGGGCTCATTATTTTAACCCTTTTTCCGCAGGGTTAAGCTGCTCATGCTAAATATGAAAATAGCAATTAATTTCCGTATGCAACAGCTTTCCGCATGGCCCGCTTCGCGGGGACTCATTATTTTAACCCTTTTTTCCGCAGGGTTAAGCTGCTCATGCTAAATATGAAAATAGCAATTAATTTCCGTATGCAACAGCTTTCCGCATGGCCCGCTTCGCGGGGAATCATTATTTTAACCCTTTTTTCCGCAGGGTTAAGCTGCTCATGCTAAATATGAAAGTAGCAATTAATTTCCGTATGCAACAGCTTTCCGCATGGCCCGCTTCGCGGGGCTCATTATTTTAACAATTTTTCCGCAGGGTTAAGCTGCTCATGCTAAATATGAAAATAGCAATTAATTTCCGTATGCAACAGCTTTCCGCATGGCCAGCTTCGCGGGGACTCATTATTTTAACCCTTTTTTCCGCAGGGTTAAGCTGCTCATGTTAAATATGAAAATAGCAATTAATTTCCGTATGCAACAGCTTTCCGCATGGCCCGCTTCGCGGGGAATCATTATTTTAACCCTTTTTTCCGCAGGGTTAAGCTGCTCATGCTAAATATGAAAGTAGCAATTAATTTCCGTATGCAACAGCTTTCCGCATGGCCCGCTTCGCGGGGACTCATTATTTTAACCCTTTTTTCCGCAGGGTTAAGCTGCTCATGCTAAATATGAAAATAGCAATTAATTTCCGTATGCAACAGCTTTCCGCATGGCCCGCTTCGCGGGGACTCATTATTTTAACCCTTTTTTCCGCAGGGCTAAGCTGCTCATAAGCTTTGGGGTGCAAATTTTTTATATGAAAAGTTTCTTTTAAAATTAGAAAATTTTTTGATTTTAAAAAAGAAATATAGTTTTACTATTTTTCAATTATCTCAAAAACTATAAGACATAGAAAAAAGTAATTTATATCGTTTGATAAAAAATTTATTGAAGCAACTAACTGCATCTAATTTTTTTTTATTGGCATTTGTAATCACGAGAAACATAGTACTCAAAGTGATTTTTAAAAACTTTTTTTCATAAATTTTGACTTTGAAGTCAGTTATTTCAAAAACTATAAATTGAAACCACTTCATTTAAAATTTGTTATAAAGTGCAAGTTTCTGGCTTTCATAAAAAGTATAAATTGTATCTGTAAGTTTTTCCGTTGTTCTACAATATTTTTTTTTAGATTTTAAGTCAATTTTTATAAAATTGCCCCTACCGCCTAAACGGGGGGAGATAGACCCCTTCTTCCCATAGTAAAAAATGCTTGTATTGAACCCCTCTATCAGAAACCGTTATTATTTTTTGTCGCCATAGTTATCGTACTCTCCCCAAACAATACAATTAATTCAGTCTGCTGGTAGTAAAAAACAAACCCGTAAGAATCCGTTTTAGGAGGGCTCCTTAATTTTAAAACGATTCTTTAAACATCTCCATTCAACCTGTTATACTTTTAAGGTGGCAACTTACTTTTTGATTCACACGCTTATTTTTTCCTTCCACAAAAATCAGTGTGTGTCCATTTGAATTTGTTTGAAAATATTTTCTCAGTGTCATTTTAAAAATTCAATCTAATCTTGTTTTCAAATCGGAAGCTGAAACTCATTTTGTAGAATTGCTTTTGAATCCCTAACGCTTACAAGATCAGCGCCCACATTTATGTACCCACTTACACAATTAATTTTCACACTTTCCTTCTATTCACTGTGGCCTCCCGAGAAATTCGCTGAATGTGAAATTATTTATAAATAAACAAATTAATTAAAAATACCTACTTAAATATAATTGACATTTCGAATGCTCAATGTGGAGCTGGAAGCGGGTATGCTTATTGTTTACATTTCATCCCACACATCGAAGTAGGTACAAGGAAGCCCAATCCAAATGGGAAAGGTTTCTGTAATTGTTTACCAGATAAAATCCTATATGCAAACGGAATAAGAATGAAGGTTTTCCATTTCCATACGATATAAGCAGATTGTCCATAGAAAAAGTCTACACCTAATGCCTGTCATACTGGGCGGAACATCCAAAATTAAGCCAATGTTTGGTAACCTGCACACGAACTTGCTGACCTCTCTCGCTCGGAATCCCTTTAGTGTCAATAAATTGTGTTAAAAAGTTTTGCCCATATCACATAAATTCTCATTACAAATTGAACAGATATGCCATTAGTTCAAGGTCTCTTTATTATTTACCTACTCACTTATTTCCATGCTGTAGCCTGTAGGTGTAGCTGTCGTCCCAAATCACAGCAATGGAAACTAATGTGCAGAAAATAAAGTTTTATTGTCGCATGGACAAGGTGAAAAAAGAAAGTCCAAATCCTGTTCCGAGAGATCATGACTCTTGCTTGTGCAAAAAGGACTTTAGCAAAGTTTCCATAAGTAAGAATAATTATTGAAGTTGAGAGATTTTGTTCTACTCCTCTAAGCAACATAATAAGTTTGTTTTTTTTTTACTGAAGCTAAGCCATCTGAAATCGCGTGATGTTTTGAGCATATTGACACATAATCAACTGATGTTTGTCAATAAAATGGAAGCGTTTCCGAATTTTCGGTTCGTTGGTTCAAATAATTGGCATCTGAATTCCGAAAACGAGGAGATTAAAGCAAATTGTATGGATGTTTTGGTGTTTAAGGGTTGGCAAGGTCCTTGAATGTTGAATTCCCTTTAAGGGTTATCGTGACAAGTACAACAAATTCATTTTCGAAACCAATCAATTAACATTCTTCGATTTAAAGATAAATGCTGAAAGTATTCAAAAACTGCAAGAAGTAAATATTTGAAGAATACGCCTATACCTTTCCTAGTTGCAGTTAAGTTCAGCTTAGCACTCACCTACCCTCCTTAGAAAACGTTTGTGTTTTTCGAGAAACATTTTATCAGAAATCATATTGAATTCGAATGTAAAAATGCTTGAGAAAAGTTCGTCTGCTGTTCGGTTTCAAAAAAATTTCCCCTTCATGTGACCTTGACGGCAATGAATATAATTGACAACTGAATTTAGTAACCTGATGAATGAGGTGGTACCTACATAAAATGTATCTTCTTCGAATGGCTACCATGGTGCCTGTAAATAGAAGAGACATCCTTTTAGACTGGGTAGGATCCCTTGCTGTGCTTGCAGCACCTCAATTTAACTTGTCAATCCTTAAGTCTCTGGAGGATGTAGACAAACAAAGAATGAAGATGTATTGAACTGAACTGAAAAAGTTCAATTTATTTTTGTTCATTGATTACCATAGCTTTGTAATTCACTTTATTGTCCCATGCTTACCACAGCATGAAAGTCTTAGATATAAAAAAAAAACCTGATACGTTGGCGGCATTGAAAATTCAGTTTTGTTCTTGAAATTAAGTTTTGTACTTAATACAGCATTTGAAAACGTTAAATTTCCTTACATTTATGGAAGCCTACTATTCCTATTCCACTGATGAGCATGGAGGAAGTCTTCTCCTAGTGAGTGGCTAAAAAACTACTTTCTAATCGTAGAGAACCGCGTAATGCTTGCAAAAGTTACTAGTGAAACACAAATAATCGCGCGGGCTTTGGATGAAGCCACTAAAATCACCTGGTCTTACAGCATTTTTGTAAAAACCCCGACCAGCAGCGACACCACGCCAGCATTAAACTAAGGTCGTCTTTATAAAGAAACTTAAGAGAACAAAGGTTGCGTTCTAACACCTCCACCGGAATAAGCTTAGTGAGGTAATAAACGACAAGAACATATGTAGAAGCTATACAAGCAATGCGCATGGAACGATTCTTTCTGATCAGTGGATGATATTTCTGCACAAGCTCGTAAACACAACCCTTTAGATGGAGATTCAGAGAATGCAGAATAGTTCCAAGTGTAAGTCAAACTTGTTGCTTTTGATGAAAAGCTATGGTGCAATCTGTATAAGCTTACCGTAAGGCGTTTAGAGGGCTGCGTAGAGTTCGAGGTTGTGCAATTGTCGATCGTCCCATGAGGGATGACAAAACAATGTAACATTCCCTTCTTGCGCAAAACTCAATTTCTTTTCAAAAATTATGAGAAAGCCGTTCCATATCTTTTCCGCAGAGTAAATCGGTTGAGGTCTTCTTCCACTTGATTGCACTACCTTAGACGAGGTCTTCCTCTTCCGCGATTTCCCTGCAATGTGCTTTCGAAAACCCGTCGACCATTCACGCTACAAGTTCTAACCATCCTAGTTCTCTTCTAGCTCATACAGCTCGTTGCTGTATCTTCTCAAAGGATTGTCTTCGCATATGGGACCAAAATTCATTCGGAGTACTTTTCTTTCGTAAAGACCAAGGGTATTTCATTCGCTTTCGATAAGATTTACGCTCCCACGTCGTAAATTCTGACTGAGCACTGGGATGTTAAAGATCTTATAAATGGTTAAACTGTTTTTTTAGAGAGGGTTTTGTTTTTCAATTGCCATCTTAACCCAAAGAAGCAACGGTTGGCAAAAGTTATGCTCGGTATCCTTGTTTAATGAGAACATATAGTTCGTTAGACCCTAATTAACCATCAAACCCCTATTTGCCGCTCCTGTTTCAAAATCGCAAAGGCCCCTATGACATCACGCTACCTTCTTCCCATTACCTTGATATTGTTTTGATTAGCGAGAAATTGTACAAACTTTAAAGATTGTTAATCTGGTGTTGACGTTTGAGTTTTGTACAATTTTTTCAAGTATGATATTAAGGAAATCGCATGACAGTTTGTCGCCTACAAAGATCTTGGTGAGTTCTTTGCTGAGCTTGATGGAGCGAGTCTTGCAGGGATGCCGAAACTTGTCATGGCCCTATACAGCTCGTGTCTCTGTAAATACTGTAATGTGCACCCAACATTTCATGCTAATTTCCTAATTGAAACGTTAAACCGAAAACACAAGTGCTGGCAACGCTATAATGGAGTGCTATAATGGAAGACGTTGTTTGTGAGTGAGTGTGTGTGTGTGCCGAAAAATACCGGGAGGGGAACCTGGACATCTAGACATCATGGTTCATAGAAAAACTACTAGAAATCTCTCGATGTTTCGCACTTCTATATAAAGAGGGAGCTGACGCAACCAGAAGTCAGTTTTATTTAGAAAGTGATAGTGTGAATATTGGATAAACGTAATTGAGTTGAGTTCGAATAAAGTGTATATCGAAAGTAGATACTGAATAAAAGTGGTAGAATTAAATTGAAAGGTAGAGTTTTATTTTTGCGAACTAAGCGCACGTTACAATACTGTCATACGCGTTCTTGAAATTGATAAAAAGATGGTAACATACCCGGGTTCTTTTTTTTTTTTTGTGTAGTGTGGACTTTGTTGTATCGTAATGAACCTTTTATTGATCTAAGCGCGTCGGTCATTTTCCCGAATGTCACCTTAACCAAACCTAACATAAAAATTTGATTTAAAAAAACTAATGAGTAGATACGCCTCCAATGACAGCGATAACATCAAAACATTGATAGTGACGTAGAAGTAATTAACGATGTAGAATAAAATTCGATGAAAATGTAACCGTCGTGGATAGGGACTATTTCTCATTAGATGGGGACAGCTGAAGCTGAATAAGACGTAGTACCCTATCTTAACTCACCGGGTGGCATCACAGAAAATACCAGTAGCTTCTTTTTCTTGCTAGAAAAAAAAAATAAACAAAGGTTAAGGTTGAGCATGCATATCCATTTATAAACTATCCTCAATAATGCTTTCGCCTTTTGAATATTAAGTTACAAAAAAAGCAGAAGTCACAGAATATTTTATTTTTACGTTTATAGCTTTTTTTCGCCATTCTTTTTTTTTTTTCAAATTTAATTGAGTCAATAACGTTTATATACTTAACAAACATTGTTGTGAATAGAAGAGTACGGGACTAATTTATCACAAAACACAGATATTTAAAGTATCGGGGTTTTCAATAAGAGCGCTATATTTATTCCTTTGAAAGTACCTACGTTCAATGCCAGTATGTATGCAACTCGATTTCTTTTGCATGGCCCCCACGGGCACGCCTGCAGAAGTCCAGATCCTGAACCCAATTTTCGACGTTTTTCAAGCATAAATCGGCTGATACTGCTGCAATTTCGCGTTCGATATTCGTACGAAGTTCATCAATCGCGGCTGTTTTGTTGCCATAGACCATAGACTTGTCGTAGCCCCACAGGAAATAGTCTAACGCGGCGTCAAATCACCCGATAGAGGCGGCGACAGGAAATAGTCTAACGGCGTCAAATCGCCCGATAGAGGCGGCCAAGCGACTGGACCAATTCGTGAGATAACACGTTCTCCAAGCTTCTGGCTGTGTGGCTTGTAGCGCCGTCCTGTTGGAACTACATCCTACATGTCCTCCAAGTCCATATCATCAATTAGGGCTTTAAATATTCGGTTATCATTGAACGGTAGCAATCCCCATTCACAGTGACGTGCCAGTCTTGATCATCACGGAAGAAGTACGACCCAATGACATCGCCGCGGCTGGCCCATAAACCACACCAAAGCATAATTCTTTCGGGGTGCAATGATGACTCATGGAGTACGTGCATATTTTGTTTATTGACGAAGCCATTCAGCCAAAAATGAGCGTCATCGCTGAAGATGATTTTTCGATGAAAATCTGAATCATTTTCAAGTTATTGCTCAGCCCAATTGACGAACATACGACGCTTCTGATAGTCAAGCAGCTTCAGTTCTTGCATCAATTTTATCTTGTAAAGATGTATGCCAAGATCTTTTCACAGAGATGCCCAACGCTTGAGAACGACGTGCGAGCGACACATTTGGGCTTTCTGCAACTGAAGCCTCAGCGGTAGCAATATTCTCGAGACTACGTGAGCATTTTGTACTGTGCCTGAGGATTCAAATTTTTCCACAAGACGCTCAATTGTTGATCTGCTACGACGATTATAACTACCATAAATTCGACGTAGCATTCTTAACGTTGACGCCACTGACTCAGAATTTCGGTAGTAAATTTTAATAATTTTGACTCATTCGTTGTTGGCTCGTATATCTTTCTTTCATGAAATGCCAAACCTTACTGAAGAGAAATGTCAAAAGAGCGGCAAGAAATATGGCGTGGTCCCTGTCGCTCTACTTTTGTAGCGTCCTTTTTGAAAAACCCTTTACAAAATTAAATGCTGGTCAAAGCTAACTGACATTCCTTTTTTTATAGATTTGTGATGGGTATGCTTTAGCTAAGTTCATTAACCCTTTATTTTTCTCTGTTTGACCAAAACTTTGTTTGTAAATTTTCAGAGCGTTCAAAACTATCGCCATCTAAACAAAAAATTCTTTCAATTAAATGAAAAGTTGGAAGTGTCTTTCCAATTTCATTTTGTTAAAATGCTTTTAGCTTAATATTCTGCACACCAAAAGCCAACCCGGCATTCTCATGTTTGCAAGTTTTGTTTATACATTTTTTCTCTCTGGTAATGAAATTAGGTCGAGTTGCTACTGAAAGAGTTTGTCACAAAGTCGCTTGCTTAAGACTGGCTTCCTTGTTTCTTCCTGAATTCATTTGCACTTAATGAAAATAAACTTGAATGGTGTATATAGCTATGAGAAATCTTCTCAATCCTTGAAATGGATTTAGGAACCAGGTGGAGAAACTTGACTGTGTCGCAGTGAGGTAAACAAGTATACCTTCCTTTCCTCTTAAAACCGTGAAAACTTAGTTTATTTTATATGCCACAGCGTGCACAACAAAGTTTGTTTTTGTTAAATTTTTGACAAAAAGAAAACCGAGTTAATCAAGGAAAAGGGTGGTAATTATCATGAGGTGAAAGAGTCAAAATGCAAAAGAAAGTTTTAAGTCTCGAGAAAATAAATATGAACAAGTGGATTGGGCTTAGAATTAATTTCCAAGCCGAATGATTGTCGCCTCTAACTGGAAAACAGAAAACATTTGGCGTTAAAACACGTGGCTAGCCAGAAAAATAGAAACTTTTAAATTTCTTTCTTTTTAGAGTAGAATATAAATGGAACATTTACCAGGGAATTATCAGGGAACAATCCTCGCAGGCTTACTATGAGGGCCGGGCCAGACGAAGTGTGCGATGAGATGAGAAATTAAAAGTATCAAAAAATTTTACTTAACTTTTTCTTTTTTAAACGGTGCGAGGTTCGTGATTTCGAAGGGAAATGGATCATAGTTCTTCTACTTGTTGGCCAACCAAATGCATATCTCGTTTTTCCGTCACAGAAGATGCCGAAAATTTCTTAAGCGTTCTCCCTGATAGATGTCGTCATTACCAGTTGCCTTACTCCTGATCACATGGGCACATTTTCGTTCAAATGTATGTAAATGTGTATGAAACAGACAACATGTAAATCTTCTTACAAATCACTATGTTGCTTCGTATTCGATTGATAAACAGCCCCACAAGAACTACCGATGTATCCAAAAAAAACGACTGTTTGGTGTGGCTTATGGGCTGGTGGTACCATCAGTCCATTTTTCTTCAAAGACGACAGTGGAAGAATGTTACCGTCAACGGCGAACGATATCGAGCCATTCCATGATAACCGACTTTTTTTTTGCCTTAATTGACATATTGTTGTTTAATGAAGACGGTGCCACATGCCAAACAGCTCGTGAAACACACGACATGTTGAAGGTTTGAATTTGTAGAGCAGATTAGATCTCGAAATGGCCAAAACCGTGCGATTTAACGACTCTTGATCTTTCTTCTGTGATTATGTAAAGTCGCTAGTCTGTGTGGAGAAGTCGAACACGATTGAAGCCTTTAAGTATAACAAAACAGGCGCAATACGTGAAATACAGCCCGAAATGCTCAAAAAAGTGATCCAGAAATAAACCTTCCGAATGAACTATTTGAAATGGAGCCTTGGACAACATTTACATGAGATTATATATTTAAAACAAAAGCTAATTTATCGATTCTAATAACAATTTTGAATGTTATGCTGAAAATTAGACTGTTTTACTCGATTTAAGAAACTTAGGGGTTTAGGAATGAAAATCGCGAGGCCGATGTCTCTTTTTAGAGAAGTCATATGACATATCGTCTGGCCCAGTACCTTTCCCTTTTTGGAGTTCTCAACTGACTCACTTAAATCAACTTCTTCCTTTGTGATTTGGGGTTACTTCTGTTGAGCTTGGTTCAGCTTCTAAAGTACGCCCGAAAAAATTTTTCTTTCGATATGTTATCAAAATACAATCATCACCTGTGCAGAACTTTGTCTTCCTCCACAAGAAAAGCCCTTAAGCTTCTTTGACCAATTTCAAAGATTGTTTTCGATCATTCCTCCTTCTTTGAACACCTAAATATTTTGAACATGGTTGACCCCTAAATCAAAGTAGTTTTTTCTTATTTTCTAAACAGCATTAGTTTCAATCAGTAGTTGATATATATTCCAGGTCCAGATATATGCTCCGAACTTCTTTCTCGCTTCTTTCCTGCAGTTTTCTGTTCCATTTCGAGACCGGCCTTTTCTTCTATATCACCTGAGGGACTGTTTGACCATGCTTTAGAAGAATTTTTTTTTATAATTAGGGCACACATCAAGTGGTTATGACTACTCTTATAATGTAATAAAACACAGTGCGAGCATTTATGAAAATAGGAGAGGATTTAATAAGAGACACCGATGCACATTGCTTTTGAACCTTTGCGAATCGTAATGCAGGGGAAATAAAGAGCCAGGTAAAGCATTCCAAATTCGGGTGGTGGGACTAAAATAAGAATCTCTATACTTGACTGTACGCCCGAAGTTGGGCTCAAGGTAAAACTGATGAGCATTCCTAGCGCGGCGAGTGTTGCGGCTAAATTGTTTCAGGGGAGGAATGCAACTGGCTGTTTCACTAGAGCACTGCTTGTGAAAAAAGCGATAAAGAAGAGTGAGACAAGAAACGTTTCGACGATGTTCAAGTGAATCAATCGATTATACGATTGAACTATCACATATCAGCCTTAACGCTCTATTTTGGACCCTATCAAGCAAGTGCAAAGATGTTTGAGATGCACTTGACCAGATATGGGAGTTATACTCCAGTTTTGGGCGAATGAAGGCCTTATAAATTGTAGCCAGATCAGAAGGGGTGAAGAACTTCCTGCATCGTCTTAAGAAACCTTAGCATTTAGCAGCGTCTTTGGCGACTTCAAATATGTGGTCGTTCCAACGAAGATCATCGTTTACACACAACCAAGTACTGATAGCTTTTCGGTTTCTTGGATGCAGGTACCATTCATAGATAATAGGCAATGGGGGAATGTTAAGCTTGAACGATAAGAGACAGCATTGAATTCTTCTCGGTTTTTATGACCCCATGATGTAACAATGCTGTCAAGGTCAGAATCCAAAAAGCTTATTAAAGCAAATTCCACATCCGAAGAGTAAGGACGTAAAATTGGAAACGAATATGAAAAGTTGAGGGTCGAGCCGTCAGCGAAACAGTTGATAGGATTAGAAGTTTCAGACAAGAGATCATTTATGAAAATTATTAAGAGAGTTGGATACAAAATGTAGCCCTGGGGCACACCAGCATTTTTGAGGTGGGTATCATATACCTGAAACTATATACTTGAAGCCATCCAACACAACTTGTATTGAACGGTCAGAAAGGTAGTTTCTAATCCAACGAAGAAGAGACTCATCGATACCAAAAGCACGCATTTTCGATAAAAAGCTTGATGCCTAATTCTATCAAGTGCTTCAGAAATATCAAGCGCAATAATCTTATTTTCTCCAAAACAACGTTAAGATTGATTCCACTTTTCGGTGAGATATACCATCAAATCACCAGTGGACTGTTTACTTCGAAAGCCGTACTGACGGTCATTAAGAAGCTTCGTTCTTCAAGATATTTCATAAATTGACGGTTTGTCAACGTTTCCATTACCTTGGAAAGAAGGGATGTTGGTGCAATTGGATGGTAATTGAAAGAGGAGGTAGATTCGCCTTTTTTTGAGACCGGCTGAAAAAAAGCAGTTTTCCATCTGTTCGGGAAAATCCTAGCAGAATAGGAAAGATGGAAAAGCTTACGCAGTGGTTTTGCCATCGTAGAAGAACACCTCTTCAGAATAACGGCGGGGATACCATCTGGACCAGCGGTATTATGAATGGTGAGATCTGTGAGGACTCTAGCAACCGAGCGAGTTCGAAAAAAAAACTGTTTATAATAGAATGTACAGACTCAAGCTCAGGTGGAGCCAAAATGATATCAGTTGGCAGCTAATTGAGTTGATAGCAAATAAACTTTATCGATGGAGCTGACATACGGAGAGTCATTGAAAACGAGCGTTGGGACCGATGACGTGGTCGAGTTCATAATGTTCTTGGCAAAAGACTAAAAGTTTTTGCTTCCTTTTGTGCACAACAGTATTTTTTGCCATACTTTTTGGTCATGCAAAAACTTAGCCTTCTGTTTTTAAGCATTACACATATTTCTGGGGCGTTTGAGCAAATTCGGGTTTTCTTCAGTAGGGTTATCTTTAAATTTTAGAAAACTGCTTTCTCGATCGCTAATCGCCTCTTTACAGCTTAAATCAAACCACGAATTCTCATTGGGGATGCTACTTCTTGTTCTGTGAGGAACAAAATTTCTCATGCTTTTTAGGGGCTTCCGGTAAGCTTGGCTCAGCTTTTGGAAAGTGCGCCCGAAAAAATTGGTCTTTCCAAAGGCCATTACAATACCATCGTCACCAGTGCAGAACTTTGTCTTCCTCGTTCCTCCACAAGAAATAGTCCTGGGGCACCTATTACGAACTTCAAAGATGCTTAATGATCATTTCTCCTTCTTTGAATACCTAAATGATTTGAACATGGTTGATCCCTTGATCAAAGTAGTGTGTTTTTATACTCTAAGCAGCGTTAGTTTTCATCAGCAGAAGGGACGACCATTTCTTCCAGGTCCTGATACATGTTCAGTACTCTATGCTTTCAGTTGATTGCACTTCTCCCTCGTTTCTTTCTCGCAGCTTTGTATTCCAGTTCCAGACTAGCCTTTTCATCGATATTGTCTGCTTAAGAGGAGTCATTCTTCTTACTTATTATTGCTTTAGCTTCATCATTCCACCACCATGTATGTGTCCTTTGCTTGTTATTAGTGTCTCTTTGAAACCAGCAGCAATGATAGCTCTATTTCTGCTAGTTTGTTGACAATTCACATAACGAGCGTTGTGCTCCCTGAATTTTGAGCTGTGCTGATGGTGTTACACAAATAAATCTGCTGTTCGAAATGAATGCAGTCCTCTTTGTCTGTCCAAATAACACCGCTTTATATTCCTAACCCTTGTTAAAAAGTTGCTTTTTTTTGCAGCGACAGCCTTATTCAGTATCACTTTACAGTATTTCACCAAAGACTTCATTAATTTGAAAACGGATACGGAATAAAAGCCAAAATAAGTTTCATTACCACCTACACAAGGTGTCGGTCTTGTATGATGAAAATGGTATTTTATGCGATGAAACCATGTGACTCGCACATTCTTTACTTATATTTTCAGACTTAAGAATTCTTCATCAGGAGGGTTCCTGCTACCGTATCCTATGACTCAATAGTAGTCTTCATAGTCCTAGTTTGTTTTCCCAAAAGGTCCGTACAAGTCTCCGTCCACACACAATATTCCGCATATTTCCTTAAATACATACGTAAGCGGGCACAGCAGAGCGGAGTGCCCCGGAGCCGTGTGCAATGTCCACTTCTCCCAACCATGCCTTGTGAGGGATTTTCAGCCGGTTCCGAATGGTAAGGAATTTACTATCGGAGAACTTGCCAATCCGTTTCGATAGGTGATACCTGCGGAAGAACATTTGTTGGTTTCTGTATGGATTCGAACCACAAAACTTGCGCGTGACAAGCAGACATGCTAACCATTACGCCATGGGCACCGTCAGATTTCTTTGCACCACAAAAATTTTAGATACTTCGAAAGATGACATAACTTCGTAATGGTCAACACGCTGCCAAGGAACTCTTCCGCAAGGATTCCGTATCATCTTAAACATTTTGTAGATTTTTGTCTCTATATCTATAAAACGGGCCTTGTATCCTGTATTTTACCATTTCGGTTCTTGGACGCACAACATGTTTGATTTTCATGGGTTTTCTTGAAAACTGTGCGAATATTCTAAGGTGCTCTTGAGCAGTGGATTTAGCTATAGGCTGAGTAGGCTGCAGCCTAGGGCGGCAACTCCAGAGGGGGTGGCAGATATTTTGAAAATAAGAATTTTTTTCTCCAACAAAAAAAATTTTCAATAGAAATGTTACTTTTTTATTATTTATGTCAACTTATTTTTATTTTTTTATTTTACAATCTTATGTTATCGACGTTCATGGTCGAGTTTCATATGACTGTGGTGAGCATAAATATGTAAAAAAAATTTTGGGGCGGCTTTTTTTCACAGCCTAGGGGCGCCATAAGTATAAATCCGCCACTGCTCTTGAGTGATATGCATCAGTTCAATTTTTGAACATCACTTACATGTTCCAGAGCACAAATTTTTTCCTAGTTTCACAATAATTGCTCTCCAAAAACTTTCTTAACAACCAAAACGTTTTATTTTCCGAGCAGTGGGGTAGAGAAGCTTCGAAAGCTTTTCCAGTGAAACTTTAAAATTTCAGAGCTATATTAAGGCGTAGATATATCCTTCCATTTTGAGGTTTTGAGGCAACTTTAAAAAAACGGGCTATCAAAATGAAAGCTCTTATTAGAAGACCCCATAGAACCACATGATTTGATATTTACAATGGTTCTAGGGTTTGAATAATTCCTAGTACACTTTCATTTTAAGTGTCCTTTTTTTTATCATATATCTAAGCACCAAGTTTCGAAAGCCTTATTTCGGATTCACAACAAGGTAAATATTTATATTTGTACGGAAGAATTAACATTTTAATTAAATTTTTAATAAAGTAAACAAGCCACACAAGTACGACTAGGTACCTGCTATGTCAAAGTCCTCCACACTCTCACAACTCACATGAGATGAATTCAGTCCAAATTAAAATATAATTTACGGGTAGCACAACACGACAGTACATTTTAAGGAGAGTTCGAAATCTGTTTGTACTTTCCCGTCAAACCACTTAATAATAAAGTGACAATCTGTTGGCTCTGCACTGTGCTTTGTTTTTTTTTTTTTTCGTTTGTTTGTTGGCAAAAAGATTTGGTGCTTTAAGCCAAGGCTATTGGCTAAAATTCCATGGAAAATCTGTATTCAATTCACTGCAATTCAATTTATTAACAGTTCAAATGTACAAATAAGACTTTGTCTTTTATAGTACCTAACAGTGGGTAGTACTAGATTATATAAGATTAGATTTAGGGCACGGGTAGAGCTTGCACAGTTCTGGGCACTGCGGTGTCTGAACGAAACCTATTATGCCAGCCCATGTGAGGTTTCAGGGCAGTTCTCCTGCTCCTGAAATGAAACCAGAAGTTAGCAATCTTCTGTGGGTGAATGAGTTTGAGTTTATCTAAGGGGATGATCTCATAGTCAAGTATTTGCTTTCTAAGGCGGAAAAGTGCTGGACATTCTGTAATAATGTGCAGAGATGTTTCTTCATTTTCGAGGCATAGTCTACAGATGGGATCCGCTTCCAGCCTCATTTGGTGAAGATGTTTGTTTAAAGAACAGTGACCGGTGAGTAGTCCAGTGCAAATTTTTAGGGTTTTCCCATTGAGGTTCGGTAGGAATTTTGATGTTTTTTCGGTATATTCTGGCAAAAAGTATTTTGAACAGATTTGACCAGATGAGTTACTCCAAGCTTTATTTGATTCCTCCAGTAGGATGTTCTTGGCAGTATGTTTGAAGGTGCTTTTATTTACACCGCAGAAGGGTTCAGGACCGACGAATGGTTTAGATGCGCCGTCTTTAGCAAAGATGTTTGCCTTCTCGTTACCATCATAGCCTTTGTGTGCTGGGATCCAGTGGAGGATTACAGTGTTTCTCCTTGCTAATTCAGAGAGCGACATTACTGTCTCTTGGACTAGTTTGGATCTTATGACAGGTGAGCTTAACGCTTTTAGTGCAGCTTGGCTGCCTGAAAAAATGAACATTGTTTTATTTTTCGTGTTCGACTTCAGCTTGGAAAATGGACGAGTGACTGCCCATACTTACTGAGAAGTTCATTCTGGGACAGTCGCTGAAAATGCCAGAACCTGTACCAGTTTCCATTTTTGAGCCGTCCGTATACCAGAACATATCTTGCCTTGAAGGATGAGGTTTTGTGTTCTCCTAGTCTTCCCTAGGGGGGATGACAATATAGAAGTTGAGTTTGAAGTTGTACATGGGAATAATAGCATCCACGCACATACTAAAGTTATTAAGTTTTTCTAGACTCTCCATTAGGTATCGACAGATGTCCTTTCGGGTATGGATGTGATTTTATGTGTTCTTGATGGAAAAGACGGTGTGTCGCCAGTCTTGCTTCTATTTTTATGAAAAGGTGGATTGGAGGTAGTCCTGTAATGACGTTTAGAGTGTATGTTGGTGTTGTACGCATGCATCCCGTAATGCATGCTGTTGCCAATCTTTGAATCTTTTCTAGTTTTTGGATTGCCGTTACTTCTTTTGTTGGGTAGTACTAACCATTTCCCATAGTCAACAAAATTACCTAGTTACACGAAATAGTACATAATGGTTTTTTTTTTTTTAGAATAGAATAGAAAGCAAAGTTTAGAATATAAAGTCGAAATATAGAAAAAGAACACTAAAAAAAAACGAAAACAAAAAGACCCTGCTTAAAATTTCATGGATGCTGTGAGAAGTGGGAAGCAAGGGCATTTTCAAAATTTGAAGCATTCAATTTTTCAATAGTCACTGTTAGAGAGTTCCTTAAGTTTGTGGCGTGGACTAAGAACAGCCGCGAAGTTCAAGTGAATAGTAATATTTAGATACCGAAAGCCTTAACGTTCTAGATGATTGAGCAAATTTAAGTTTGTCAAGCAAATAGAGAGGTTGTGAAGTCTACCAGCAAACTTTTAAAGATGTCTCCGTTTCTGGATAAGAACGGTCTGCTGCGAATAGGCGGAAGGCTACGCAATTATCCGCTGATACCAGACAGGAAGTATCCTCTTTTATTACCAGCGTGACCAACTTGTGAATGTGTATGAATGAGTGGCTTGTGCGGTGACAAAGTAAGTACATAGTTAGGCAGTTATTGCTGTTTTCAGGCTGCAACATTCCGCCCGCCTTGGAACGATCGGATGGTGAGTTCAAATATAGATGTACTGCTTAGGTAGGGTTGTTCATAGTCTCATCGTGAAACTTAAGAAGCGGTGACAATTTAACGATAGGACGAGTCAACACTCCGTCAGCTGTCTTGAGAGTAACAACGCGTACCTTGCTGTCTTTTCCCTCGTGAAGTATTGTGACTCTACCTAGTCTCCACTTGCTGGGAGGTAACCTCTCATCTCTGATAGCCACTAAATCAACTGTTTTCTGGGGAGAGTCCACTTGGATCGGTTTTGAAGTTGAACAAGGTACTCTGAACTCCACCTTCTCCAAAAATGTTGCCTCAAATTAGGAATCAGGTGCCATCTGTCGATTAGATTTCCCTTAAAGTAGATAGCATCAGGTTCAGGAATAGTTTTCAGCAGCTCCTCGATTATAAAATGTCCCGGAGTGAGAACCAGCAAGTCATTTACATTTGATGATATTGGACAGAGAGGCCTTGAAGTTACACAAGCCTCAATCTCCGCCAATAGTGTGGAATATTCTTTTTAAGTTAGAAGTTTGTCCTTCAACGAAATTTCATTGGTCCTTCGAGCCTGATTAAAACCATCGACCTATGGATGCAACAGAGATGTCTTACTCTGCATAACTTTGTGTAGAAAAATTAAGCAAAAACTAGCATCAAGATAATTTTGAAGGGAACATCCAAGAACAAGCTGATGATAATGTGATACGTGTTCCTGTCTTAGAATACCATACACGTATCTAACCATGTCATTAAAAGCGACAAGAATTTTGAGTTGCGAATGGGAATCGGGTTTGCAATACACTGTGTGACCCTTTTTGTAATGAAAGGCAGAAGTAATGTTTTATTAACCGTAGTGTTTACTGGAGTTAAGACAGAAAATGGCCAAAGCTAATGCAGGCCAGCATATGAATTCATCCGACTATATAGTTGGCATGATCTACGGCAAAAAGCAATTCATTTATTTTGATAACAAGACTGGTTAAGTGTCCACAAAAACAAAGCTGGGATTGGAAGAGAAAAATGGGAGGCAAAACAGAATTATCAATAGAAGTATAAGTGTGTGACCATTCTCAAGGGACCAACTGGAAACTGTAGTGAGATCCTCATTTAGTCTACACGCCAAATCTTCTTGGAAGCCAATCGAATGAGATATATAGCTGTACATCATCTGCATAAAGATGTATTCGAACAGAGACTAGGAAGATCTTTGATATAAAAGCAAAACAATATCGGTACTAGGATTTCACCTTGAGGAACACCTAAGACTGAGATTGCATCTGACCAATGTTTGCTCCTTGGCAACGGTTGCAAAGGTAACTCCTAAGAAGCTGCACTGCTCTCTCGTGAAAGCTAAAGCAGTATTTCAGCTTTTTGCAAGGTAAATCATGGTTAACTCTGTCGAAAGCCTTCGAGAAATCCAGTCAACAGAGAATATTCACATTGTCTAGAATCTAGATCGTATTAAACCCTAATATCGTCAAGTACCTTTATCATAGCAGTTTCAAAGCTATGCTGTTCACGGAAACCAGATTGCTCTACAGTCAGTAAATTAAACCTTTTAAGGTAACTAGAAATTTTGCGACGCTAGAAGTTTCTCGAAAACCTTTGACAAACACGGAAGAATACTAATGAGTCGAAAGTCTAAGCTAGAGTAAGCATTCGGTTTTTAGCAATAGGGATGACCTTTGCTTTTTTCCAGCTCTCAGGAAACGACATAGAAGTGATACAAAAATTAACAGTGAGTCAAAACATTGGAGACATGTGGCAGAATCTTTTTAAAAAAATTAATTGGAATACCATCTTCTCCGCAAGCGTCAGATGTGATAGAACGAATGCTTTCGAGAATATCATATTCTGATACCACTTCAAACTCGAATACCGTTGAAGGTTCAAACAACATTTCATTGTAGGGGACAAAGTTTCTGGAGTTCTTGGACGTCACTCATAACAAAGGTGTTGTTTAGATCAAGAAAGTTGAAAGGAGTAGTGCAATGTCAAACAGTGATATTTTGAAGTTCAAAAATATCTCAAAAACTCTTTCATCATTAAAATGCTTTTTTTTTATTAATTTACCATTCCTTTTGCAAATAAAGATTTGTGGCACGGAATCTTGTGCAGTTTTTGTTCTGTTACGCCAAAGAAGTTTAACTTCTTACATGAGAACATTCGTAAGTGGAAATACATTTTCTTAAATAAAAGGAATCACTACTTTTTACGACTGCATTTTCTCCCGACAGCAAAATTGCCAGATTGGCACATCTCCTTCTTTGTAATTTTAACAAAAATCAGCAAAAGACTTAAAGTATTTTATAAAAAATAAATGAAATGAGGAATACGGAAGTCAAGGAAATACTTACCAAGGACTATGGTTGTCCTAAGCCTTCTATCATACTGTTCACCTCCTTTTTCAAATTGATTTCTGACAATACTTGTTGTTGGTGGTTAAATCGAAGGTCGGCTAGAGGGATAAGAAGCCGACAGCGACGGCGACGGCTACGATAAAAGTGTTAAATCATCTCGTCTTCATCCTTAGTTCGCCTTCGTCAGTGTAAAGCACTCAGGCTTTATTCTCTCTTTGACTTTGACGAACTTCACTGAAAGATAGAAAAGAAAAGAAATCATTTATTTGAAAACTGATTGAACTTTAAGTGGGGATAAGGGTATCGCTAGCAAGTGTGTGGGTGTGTTTTTTGTGAGTATGTATGTCTGGGCAATCAATTTAAGTTCCAATCCACTGCAAAAGGCTTTGGGTAACGATATTAAACGGCACGATATTATATTGGATACAGTGATGGAACTAAACGCTTGACTCGTGGGACTTCACTCTTTCTTCTTTTTTTTTTTTTTTTAAATTGGCGCTCAAAAGAACATTTGAGAAGATATAAAGATGAAGAAATATCACATTTCCCATCTGTACTCTAACACTGAAAGCCTTATTAAGTTTTCTTTCCATCATCTGTGACATGCCAGAAGGGTGTGTCCCGACAAAAGTCAACACAATTATCCCAGCAATGTGTTGCTTGGAGAATATCTGTTGGAGTGGAGTTGATAAAGTTTGAAATGTTTGGGCACTTCTTGTGAAAGTCTTAAAGTTGTCGGGTAAAACACATGTTATACGTCGTTGCTTAAGTACGCTGCTGGGCTGGTGTGATAGATTACACTAAACACTTCGCACTCAAGAGGAAGAAAATTTCATTTTATACGAGTTGACTTTAATTACATATAATACTTCAGTTCGCGTTAATTTAGGGATTCTTATAAGCTCCTGTGTCATTTGGTGCCATGCTCTTAGTTTCTTTGAATAAACTTTTCAGCAGTGGGAACTGGCCCGATGGAACACGTTATGTGCAGTGCTCTTTCCGTTTCAAGTAGGGAATGACTCACTTAAGAATAATAAATAAATACAACAGGATTACTCCTTTCAAAAGATAAGGTTCTAAGAACGCCTCTCCTTTTGACTTTCGTATTTCGCTCTGTTGTGACAGTCTCTTTAATTACTTACTTTTACAACAAATAGCATATATTGCAATTTGCAACTTTTTATTTCAAATCAAATTCAGAAACCCTTCACTAATGCTCACGCTGCTGTCAGGTTAGCATCAAAGGGTTTTTCTCTTTCACTTCTCAATATAAAACTGAGCTGTTAAAAAATGGGTGGTTTTTCTTTTATTCAGAAACACCATATGGCTCGAAATGTATTTATTTTTTCTTTCTGAATACTTTTAAAATTATGAGTAGACAGCCATTTTATAATATTCACCGAACAAAAAAAGTTGAAAAGAATGTCTCTCGAATCATAAAATCTTTCTATTACCTTTTATTTATTTATGCAAATTGCAAAAGGAAATAATTGAAGGAGAACGGTTTTTTGTTTTCTGTATTAGTGACGCACATCTGCTTTAAGAACCACGCTATAAGAATAAGCCACATGTGTTTCCAAAAGTTCTTTTTGTATCGTAACATGTCTTTAGCGGAAACAGCCACAGCCACACAAAATGGGCAATTATTTGATGACATAATATTCATACATACATGTGTGTCATACGCATTAGACACTTCTATTTCGGTGCTTAATATTTTTGGAGCAATAGCTACATATATACAATTGCGTTTCATAAAATTGTGTTTGTACGATACGCATATAACTTCTTTGTTTATAGAACAGACCAAAAGCAGCTTTTGATTTCGTCCAGTATGCTTTATGCTACAACCCTTTGTTTGTAAAAGATATGATAACTTATTAAGAAGAAATGTAGCATTTTGATGGCGAAAGACTATCTTGAGATGAGTGCAGTAGCTTTCGAGCTCCATTATGTCGCTTTTGAGCGTCAAAGTAAATGGTAAGGCTCTCCCAAGCCGAATAGGTTGCAGTTGCGACAGTGGCAGAAGCTTTGCTGAAATTTCATGGAAACATGGCAATTACGCAATGGCAATGATACCTTTCCAGTATACAGGATATAAAGCACAGTCAGTGGTCTTATCTACAACTGCGTGTAATTTCTTACAATCTATCTATCTATCTATTTATCTTCCATACATATATATAAAAATCAATTGCTGTTCGTTAGTCTGGTTAAAACTCGAGAACGGCTGAACGGATTTATCTTATCTTGAAATGTTCGTGGAGGTCAAGGGAAGGTTTAAAAGGTAAGTAATTATGAAAGAAGGAATTGGAATAAAGTAAAAGTAACAATTTCTCTATTCTTAACTGTAATGAATAAAAAATTTAATTCAAACAATACTTTTGTTTTTTATTTTAATCATTTTTGACAACAAAAAATTAAATTAATAAATAGAAAGAGAATAAGATAATTTGATTGTTTGTTTTTGAAAAGTATTTGAATTTTTTGACTGGTAAGAATTTAAATTATTGCCCATGAGTACAATAGACTACACTTCATCTTCAAAATCCCACAGGAACTGGATTGGAGACGTCAAAT
The DNA here is from genome assembly GCA_914767635.1 of Melanostoma mellinum. Classification (NCBI taxonomy): domain Eukaryota; kingdom Metazoa; phylum Arthropoda; class Insecta; order Diptera; family Syrphidae; genus Melanostoma; species Melanostoma mellinum. Next base: position 70,437,192 of record OU612058.1, on the reverse strand, counting down.
AGTCAAATTATAAAATAAGTTTCTTCACAGTCTGTCAAAGTGATGATTTTACTCGCACTTTACTGTATGCTGACATGCCTCGCTATTACACATGGAATGTTCATCGAAATCGTTTCAGCTTCGAAAACAAGGAACACCAGTTGAAGGGAATCCAAATGTATTTGTTTCAGACGCTCTGGGTCGCATCTAAACAGTATATCCAAATAACGATGAAAGTTATTATTTGCGATTGTTGTTGGTGAATGTTCATGGTCCAACATCGTTTAAGCAACTGAGAACAGTTAATGGACATCTGTGTACGACTTAGCGTGAGGAATGTCAACTATTACATTTACTTGAGAACGATTCAAACTGGGATCAAAGCTTCCGTTATATCTTCATCGCCGCATAAAATTCGTACATTGTTTGCGATTATCATATCGACATGTTTGCAATCGAATCCGTGGGTTAAGTAAAGAGATGACATGTCTTAAGATATTTTGCTTCATGTGCGCCGTCGAACTTTGAATCTTACACTACAAATGACTGAAGAAATTTATAATGAGACATTGATCTTGATAGTAGATATTTATCTGTTGATAGCAAATAAAATACTGTCGTGTTTGGGAATGACAGCACCCAATCGTCATATGCACGATGCATTAAACCACGAGTTGCAAAGAGATCAACTATAAGACATTGAAGTATTGGCCGAAACAGTTCGTTCAAGTGTTCCACAATTAAATGAACAAGAAAGAATTGCGTACGACACTTTGATAAAAGCTGTGAGCAGTGGATCTGTTGGAATTTGTTTCCTTGATGCTCCCAGAGGAACCGGAAAAACATTCTTAATTTTGTTGCTATTGGCAAGGATCAGATCGCGAAAGGATATTGCTCTAGCGTTGGCCTCATCTGGAATAGCTGCGTCTGCTTGATGGCGGGAGAACAACGCAGTCTGCCTTAAAACTGCCACTAAACATGCAAATCACCGAAACTCCAATTTGGAACATCGCCAAAAATAGCGCAATGGCCACTATATTACAAGTATTCAAATTGATTGTGTGGGTTGAATGCGCAATGGCCCTTGAGAGGTCACTGGAGGCACTGGACAGAACGTTGAATGATCTTAGTGACAACCAAAATATTTTTGGTGGGGTCTGTTGTCAGGTGATTTTCGTCAGACTCTTCCAGTTATTCCCCGATCAACTGTAGCTGATGAACTAAAATCCTAAAATCAACGAATTAGTGGATGTTCGTAAAGACACTCCAATGCGAGTATTTTTGCAACATGATGAAACTGCAAATGTGTTTGCGAAGCAGTTGTTAGACATTGGAAATAATAGAAATGCAGTTTAGGTACTACACCTCGACCGGATTCATCACATTACCCACAGATTTCTGTCACATCACACAATCAAAAGAGGAGCTTATCAGCGTGTTTTCCCGGATATAGCGCAAGAGTTAAAAAAACATAATTGGCGAGGATCTCAATGCGACCATTCAGAATTTTCCTCCAGGACAGTTGTTTTCCTTCAAATCAGTCGACACCGTTATGAACCAAGACGACATAGTCAACTATCCCACGGAATTTTTAAATTCACTGGAATTGCCTGGACTACCACCTCACAATTTGCGGTTAAAAGTAGGATCGGTTACCATCATGCTGCGTACCATTAATCAACCTCGTATACGTCTTCTTTGTTTGTTTACGCACCACAAAACAAAACAAACAATATAGTTTATGAGAGAGCTTTTAATTGACTAACAGACTGTATAATAACAGTGTGTGTCTGTTAATATCAAATTTAAATCTTATAGAGAGCCACTATTTCAGGAGAACTCTGTTTTGTAAGTAAGCAACACAATGTGCCGAAAATAATAATAATATTTCAATCTTCATAAAAAACGCTATTTTTTACGGATTTGCTTTATTTGCTTTGAAATTAATTTAGGCAAAAGTATAGGTCTTTTACTTATCAGAACACAAAAACACATTTTTGATACATTTTCTTAAGTGTATACTTTTGCCTCTGGCGTATACGTACTATTTTTTCGTTTTATTCTGATAACAAATTGTAGTTATACTTTCAATTCACTTTATATTCAAGAGTTGAATGAGAAAAATTTTAGTTGCTGGTTGTTGCTGAATTAATTTCGTCTGTGATTTTTTTAATTCAAATTCATTGAACTTATCCCTCAGTGACATATACTTTATATTTCATTCACATATTTGACGTGAACTTCGATTCCCTCAGGAAAGGAGTTGGAAATGGAAAGCTAGAAACTTCTGGACAGATTTCAAAAATTGTTTCGGCACTGGTTTGAAGAAATTCAAAAAATTTTGAATTTTCCGTGTTTGCACAAACATGATTGAGTCAAATAGTTGTCAATTTTCAAGACGTAAAGATGAATAAACAGGAAAAAAAATTTTGGACGGAATTTATCGAATTATATAAAAGTTTACTGGTTTTGTGGTATGTTAAAAGCAGTTTAAGTTAAAAGTTTATTACATGCGAAATCGCTCATTGCCCATAGGTCCGATTGATATTGAAAACGTCAAGCAACTAATATCTTTCAAGCATGTTTGTGTAGTGTGTTGCGAAACTATGTTTTCACAACACACGTTTGTACAAACGTGTTTTCCCTAAGGATTAAAACTATAGGCCCAAGCAACGCTGGGTGGCCTGGACCTATTCCAAAAACTTCTGTCATTGTAAGAGTGCTTAATTGCCCCTGAGTAGCACTGACCATATTTCATCCTCACTCTGCCACTAGAATGAAAGCTTGGAAACTTCTTTACTTAACTTTCAAGTGATAATAAAAAAAATGAGCTACGCCGGGCGGGTCAGCTAGCTAGCTAGATAAATAGATCAGCCAGTGACATGTTTTTAAAAATAAGAGAAAGCTTATTGAAATGTGCGAATCACTCGGTTTGACGTTGCTCAATGAAAGAACACAAAGCGATAAGTCTGGTAATTTTACGTTTTTGAGAGGAACTTCTAGCTCCAGCATTGACTTCTGCTTTATTCGTGTTAAGTCGATTGTGTAAATGATTTGAAGGTAGATCAACTGGTATATTCGGACCAGTTATTTTCAAATGAAACTTTTGGATTGTTGCCAAAACTCCAATGGAAGGACTCATTCTTGGCTCCATATTTAGTCAACCTCAAGCAGAGGCTGGATCTTGTAAGCGACGCGACGTCCAAATTAGTTCTCTTGAGAGTGTTGAGCTCTAAGTGTCATGTATAAAAAATGCTGCAAAACCTCCTCAATCCAATCACAGGCGTAAGAAACGACCGAAAATGAAATCCCATGGACCGAAAATGAAATTCTTGATCGAACTTTTTCAACTCAAGAGGTGAGGATTGTGTTACAAAGATGAAAGAACAACAAGGCTCCAGGTGACGATAGAGTTCCATACGAGTTCTAAAAGTTTTCTTCGTAGAGAAATTAACGCAAGCTTACAGCTATACATTTTCGCAACTGAAAACTTCACTGAAAGCTTCCAAAGAAATATCATCTTCCTACTTTTTTAAAAAGGTGCTGTATGTATATGACCCAGGTAATTACAGAGAAATTTCATTCATGAACTGTGTCATGAAGGTTTTTACTGGCGTGACCCTAGACTGACTTGTGATATGCACCCAAGAAAATAACACTTTAAGTGAATTCCAAGCCGAATTTAGAATAAGATACTCTACAGTAGATCAAATTTTTTCCCTCACCTGTATCGCTCGTTCATACCTTAAAAAAAGTAAAAAACTATACGCCTTCTTCATTGATTTATAGGGCTGCCATCGACTCAATTGATCGTAAGGCTCTGTTCTATAAGCAATGGTTTGCACCATTGAAAAATCCCTGCACTATAAAGAATACTCTCTCGTCGCATTCCTAGACATAGAGGGTGCATTTAATAATGTTAAAAATTCAGCAATCACTAATGCTCTTGATGGGCTGCTCATAGAGGAACACATCAAAAACATGATAACAACAATGCTCAGCAGCAGAATCATTAGTTCCGAAATGGGGAACTACAAAACAAGCAGAATGGCCAATAGAGGAACCCCGCAGGGAGGAGTTTTGTCTCCCCTACTGTGGAACCTGGTCGTTAACAAATTGTTAATCGACCTAGAGGACGAAGGTTTCAAAGCTATAGCCTATGCCGATGATGTAGCAATTGCCGTTTCAGGCAAGCACCCACAAACCCTAGCTGAGCTGCTACAAACAGCACTTAACAAGCTTAACAATTGGGCTGCAGATTGTGGTCTGAACATCAATCCACACAAAATGGAATTAGTTCTCTTTACGAGGAAATACAAAATTCCGGATTTCAAACCCCCAACTATTAAAGGGGTAACTCTCACACTGTCAAATCAGGCTAAATATCTAGGTCTCATTTTTGACAAAAAACTGACCTGGAAAACCAATATTGAGGAAAGAGTAAATAAAGCCAACGTTGCACTCTTCTCCTGTAAAAAAGCCATTGGCGGGAAATGGGGTTTCTCCCCCCAAATCACCCATTGGCTGTTTACATCGGTAATTAGACCGATACTCACATACGGGGTGATAGTCTGGTGGACAGCACTAGACAAGATGATCAATTACAACAAGCTGGCCAAAGTTCAAAGAACGGCTAGTCTGTGTATTAGTGGTGCACTGAGGGCAACCCCATCGGACGCCCTCAATGTACTACTAGATCTCACACCCCTAGATATCTTCAGCAAACAAGTCGCAGCTAGCTCAGCTACTCGACTCAGAGCTACATCACAGTGCGGCCACACTACCATTATAGATAACTTTAGATTCTTACCGAATCGATCCGACTACACCATCCCCAAGTTGGTGTTTGACAATAATTTCCAAGTAACCATACCTTCAAGAGAAGCTTGGGAAAATGGCGCTCTTTTGGAAAATGAAGCAATACACTTCTACACCGATGGTTCAAAAACCAGCGAAGGTGTGGGAAGTGGAATCTACTCAGAAAAGCTGAATCTCAGTCTTTTCTTCCGCCTACCCGATCATTGTAGTGTGTTCCAAGCGGAAATTCTGGCGATTAAGGAGGTGCTGTCTTAGCTCAAAGAAAACGTCATATCCTCCACGGATATTCGGATCTTCTCAGACAGCCAAGCTGCCCTTAAATCTCTTGCCTCTGTCTCTACAAAATCCATCATGGTCCAAAATTGTCAGATGTCTCTGAGGGAGATGTCAAATCAGTTTAACATTCACCTTTCATGGGTGCCAGGGCACAGGGACATACCAGGGAACTGTATGGCAGACGAACTAGCCAAAAAGGGCACGACCACTTCCCTACGCTCAGAATGGAACAACATAGGTGTACCTATCGCTACATGTAAACTCCTGCTTAGACAGGACGCTTCAAGGATAACAAACACTAGATGGACTGAGAGTAACACATGCCTTGCAACCAAAAAAGTTTGGCCGTGTGTGGACTCAAAACGATCAAAGAGTTTGTTGTCCCTGAACCGTCTGTGTCTAGGTTCTACCATAGGTGTTCTTACAGGACACTGTCTAATAGGGAGACACGCCAAAAGACTTGGTGTGTTTTCCAATGATTTCTGCAGAAGCTGCATGGACGAGGAGGAGGAAGAGACCGTTCAACACCTTCTTTGCTCATGCCCTGCACTGCTTCATAGGAGGAAGGCTCATCTCGGTGAATTCTTCTTCGATGATACTAGCGACCTAGCGTACATAGACCCTAAAAGTCTTTCAAAATACATTAAAAGTTCCACGTGGTTCGACTAGCAGGTGATTAACCAGCTAGTACCGAAATGGAAGATTAATAAGTGATTAACTCGTTAATCTTACATCGGGTTTCTGAGATCAGTAGGTGATTAAACTGCTGATCTCTGTGGTATCACAATGGGCCCTTGCGGCCTAAGTGTGTTAGGCAATGTACTCATTGACTGACAGCCACTTCCACCTAACCTAACCTCTATAAGCTAAGCTGCTTAGGTATATCAATCAAAATGATGGAAATGCTAAGGGGGCTGTATGAAAATAACTTAACGGCAATATGGGATAGAAACGAAATATCAGGCTGGTTTTCATCAGGAGTTAAACAAGGTTGCCTCTTGAGTCCGCTCCTCTTCTCACTTTTTCTGGATGACCTCACAAGCTACCTTACCGGTGGTATTTGTTTTGCTGGTACCAAAATAAAAGTACTTTTATACGCTGACGATATTGTCATGTTCGCAGAGACTCCAAATATGATGCAAATCATGATTAACAAATTGTAATTGTACTTCCAGCTATGGAGCCTTACTTTTAACACTAGTAAATCAAAAATTATGATTTTCCGAAACGGCATAGGACGATACGCAAGAGAAAAGAGATGGAAATCCATGAATACGGACATCGAGGTGGTTAAAGAATATAAATACCTGGGTGTTATCATTACGCCTTCGCTATCGTTCAAAAAGCATTTGCAGGAGAAGCTGTCAGAGTCAAAAAAGACTTACAACTGCAATTGGAAAGGAGCTCTCAGCAAAAAAAATATTGCCCCCAGCGTCAAATTCAAACTTTGTGAATCAGTTATGAGATCGATCATCTGCTATGCTGCTCAAGTATGGGGATTCTTGCAGTGCGAAGAAGTCGAAAAACTACTAAGGTAGGTACTTTATCAAAAATATGTTTTGGCTCCCTATGAACACGCCAAATTTTATGATTCATTTGGAAACAGGAGTTGCACCAATATTCATTTTCACGCTTAAAATGCACTTTCAGTACATTGCAAAGGCTTTGGCACTTCCAAGTCATCGACTCCCAAATGTTATCGCAAGATCTTTACTGCGGAAAGAACTCAATTTTTCGAAGAATGGACAATCATTGGTCTGGAATATGGCATTCGATTACTAGATATGTATTCAGTCACCTGGGAAAATGTTTTCCCACCGAAATTAGAGAAAATAGAAGAGCAAATGCTTGTTAGATTCGCGGAGTCAGTACGTCAAAGTGAAACCCGAGTTCTATACAAAGAACAGCAATTAGATATGGGTTCAAACAATTATTTTAACGATCAAATCCCGATTAAGTTTATATTGGTTATCTTTAAGACTAGAGGAGGACTGCTTCGTTTAAATTACCAACCACATGGCGCTAACGAACAAACCCAATGCAACTTATATAACCTCCAGGCAACCGAAGGTGTTTTCCATTTCCTAGGAATTTTCCCTGTATTGATATCGATCTGCTGCTTTTATTTAATCCTCCTTTAAAAACTGGGGTCCATTTGGACGCCAGTGCATGTTTGAACACTCATAACTTTTTTGTTTTTAATTTTTTTTAAATGGGATTTTAACTCAGTGAACAAAATTCAATTTTTTGTTAAATTCTTAAGTTGAAACGATTATCAGATGTTTACAGATTTTTTGTGAAAAGAACCTGTCCACATAATTATTTCATTTCAAAAGCAGCATAGTTTATGTTTAGAAGGATATAGTTTGAAGTTGTTGGCAGTTCCGGTAGACATTTAACACATAAGGTTCTAGTGTGGCATCTGCCACATCCATCGCAGGTGGTTCTGGTTTTCTTGTCGTCAGCTCTTGGGCAAAGGTGACATATGCCCCTTTTACAAGAGAGCCTTTCGGGGACTGTTGGTAATTTTTCCCGGTCCCTCCCCAAAATACAGAGAGCATCCAATGCAGATTTTGCAATGCCAGATTGTGTTGCAGGTTGTGAACGGTTATTCAATTCTAACTCAACCAGTTCCTCCGCTAGTTCGATGAGTTTATCACTTCTGGGCAAATTTTTGTTTCTTCTAGGCGGATTGAAGTGTCGGAAAATGATGACAGTTGCTAGGGCTGCTACGTCCAGTAAGTTGTAGAATACAACCATCGGCCAGCGATTTGTTTGACGTGTACATGAATATATTGAGACCATTAATTTGGTCGAATACATCGACTCCACCTTTGGTTCGGTTATAATCCAGTATCATGGCAGGTTTACTTTGTTGACCGGAAGTGGCTTTCTCGCAGTTATGTTATGTTGATAGCAATACAACTTGTTTGTTTGGCTCCGGAACATAAGTCATCAACTCCATTTTTTCAGAAAATCCAAAGATGGATGAGTGGATTGGACGACACTGTTTTTTGTTATTGACCTTTACAGGCTTATTGCGGTCATTTGGTCATCAAGAACCTCCTTCGCTACAAAAGGTTTAGGCAAATCTCTTTTGTTTTTCCGAATCGTGCCAAGAATAGTGATCTCTTATCCAGCAACTTCAAATTCCAAATCTACCGATGTAAAAAAATGATCAATAGTGAGGTTGCGTCCAGAATTGAAATACGATGGCATCAACGACATCAGCACAGCATATCCACGACCAAGTCCTGTACTATAAGTCAGAAATCAAAAAAATTTCGAAGAAAAAATCGTGGGGTCCATTTCGGGTGGACACGACTTTAGCCGGTTCGTAAAGGAGGGTCAAGCAAAAGTATTTTGAACCTAGAGGAAGTCAAAGAAAACCTAAATGGACTGAACTGGGCCGCACTAGCCAAATTCGTGACTTCAGCTTCAATACCGAAGCCAAATAACAAAGGAAGCATTCTAATCAACAACAAAATTACATACAGAATTCACAATTGCAATTTTAACAATCTGAATTAATATAAAGTTTTGCAAATCATATGTTTAACTTTCTGACTGACGGCAAAAGCCAATGCTATAATTAGTGATATCCCAAAATAATTATTATTATTATTATGCTCATCAATTTTATAAATATTGCTAAACAAAGTCACTATCAATACTACAACTATACTGATAAGATCACTAGGTATTCTCTTCTTTCTCTCATAAACCATTTTCAGTCGAAGCTTCTACTTTCTAGAGTCGATGTTTATTATCACTCACCCGTAGTAGTAGGACTATACATGACTGTTCATAATTACTCAGCTGAAGCAAATTTCACAAATAGAAAATTTTCCAAAGTTAAATATGAGGAAACTTATTCTCAATTAATCGATACTTACTGGGCAGTTCTTACCAATGAACACAAATGCAGCTGTTGACTTTTATTGAATTTTTAAGTTATATAATTGCACACTTCGTGCCAGTATAAAAACAATTTTCTAATAAGTTTCCATGTTCGTACTCGGGAACTGTTATTAAACTTTTAAATGAAAACAATCGATTTCATAAAAGATTAGGTAATTTTAGTCGGAAGGATGATACGAAAATGCTTAAGTATTTTCGCGGTTTGTGTAAAAGGGAACTAGAAGTGTGTTATAAGAAATATGTATGTAGATAACACTTACATCAATCCAAAAAATGGAAAGTTCTTTTCATCGTAATAAAAAAAATAAAAATAAAAATTAGAGCGACTAACTCAACACTGTCAGTACAGAATAATAGTATAGTTCAATTTATTTCACACCATTGACAATATGTGAAGCCTTTTCCACGATATTCAAAAACAATTACGCCCGTCAAACAAATGGAAGCAATTTTACATCAAATGACTCACTTACGGCTAGGTGTCCTTTACATTTTTCGTTAAAATTTGAAAGGTGCTTTGACTTATCACTTCATAACTTTTGCAATTTTCTTGATAATTTGATGAAACAAAATGTATTTTAGAGATATAAACACAAACATTTGTGTATCATTCAAATGCTAAAAGTTATTCCGTAACGGTTTTTATTGGGACCGGAAGACGTAAATTTCGATTTGTTCACTATTTTGGTCGGGGCATCCGTATTTATGAACTTTTCATTTTTTTCTTTTTCGTTTTATAACAAGAAAGTATATATGCAACTAACCTCCGAGCGTTTTTTTAAAATTTTGTCTCCTTATATGAAAAAAACCTTCCCCAATTTGTTGCAATTTTTCGGTTTTCAGCATACTCTTATGGTAATAACTTTCCCGTTTATTAATATTTTTTCATAAAAAAAAGAAAATTGTAGATAAATATCTGGCGCATCTTATAAAAGCATAGGTAATAGTTTTGAGTGTTTTGAAACAGGTGTTATGATGAAAGGTTGGGTGTTTGCAAGTACATATATATGTTTATTCATTTTTTTTAAGGTAATTAAGTTCCTGAACTAACCTCCGTCCAGGCTCCATCAGGGTCGGAAAAGATCTCACCGATACATTCGATGTCAAAAAAGGTTTTAGGCAAGGCGATGCACTGTCATGCTACTTCTTCAACATCGTTCTTGAAAGAATAGTGCAAAAGTCCTACGTCAACACAAAAGGCACAATCTTTCAAAGGTCCGTTCAATTGCTCGGATATGCCGACGATATTGACATAATTGGAAGAACGCAACGTGATGTCAATGGCGCGTTTATGAGCATCGAGACGGAAGCGAAGAAGATGGGTTTAGTGGTAAATGAGGGCAAGACCAAGTATATGCTGTCATCAAGAAAGGACACCCAACACCGACGTCTTGGACAGAACGTCACGATTGACAGCTTTAACTTTGAGGTAGTTAAGGACTTTGTCTACCTAGGCGCCACTATTAACTCAGACAACGACACCAGCGCTGAAATCAAACGAAGAATAACTCTTGCCAATTGCTGTTTCTTCGGACTAAGAAGTAGTAAAGTCCTCTCTCGAGCAACTAAAGTGTCCCTGTATAAGACACTTATCATCCTGGTTCTTGTATATGGCGCAAAGGCATGGACCTTGTCAAAGGCAGACGAGAACGCTTTAGGATGCTTAGAGAGAAAAATTCTTCGGGTGATATTTGGTCCCGTCTGCATAGATGGAGAATGGAGAAGAAGATTTAACGCCGAACTGTACGGGCTGTACAGCGACACTGACCTTGTCAAACGTCATGTAGACCAAATGGACACCAACGCTCCGGCCCGGAAAGTCTTCGAATCCAATCCCGAGGGACGGCGCAGTAGAGGAAGACCGCGACTCAGGTGGCGCACGCAAGTAGGAGAGGACCTCAACCAACTTGGCGTGCAAAACTGGAGGCAGCTAGCTAGGGACCGAGCTGGCTGGAGAAGCATGTTGGTTGAGGCCCTGGTGCGACCCGGACTGTAGCGCCACCTTAAGTAAGTAAGTAAGTAAGAACTAACCTCCGAGCCCAAAATCAATATTTTTTTCTCCAAACCGCTAAATTTCAATTTCAATAAAGTCATATTTGCAAACGGTTTGTGAGGAACGAGAAGCCAAAGAACCTCAATTTTTTGTTGGTATTTTTCTTTGAAATAATCTCAATCAGTTTCAATTAAGAAATATACTATTGTGGTCACAGAATTTGATATTCTAGAAAAACTGTCTGCTTTGGGTTTTTTCTAGAAAATCTTGCTTAAAAACATATAGTTACATACGCATATTTAGTTCGAAACAAATCCGCCACTAAGTTTAATCCAAAAGAAATTTTACGAAAAGCGAATCATTTTGTGTATCCGAGAATATTAATGTATGAAAAAGTGCAATAAAGAAGTATTCCCGAAAAATTGTTCGAAAAATTTAAACTGTTTTTAGTTTGAAAAATCTGTATCGTAACAGTATTTTTTAAATTTACTTACATTTATATGGATAAACGTAAATGTGCATTTTATTCACCAACTCGTTCCCAGAAAATATTTTTAACTTCCCGCTAAGAAAATTGAAAATTTTTTTAAAATCGGGAAGTTATTGGTTTTACCCCGTTTTTCGAAAATCCAGTTTTCATCTATATTAACGCTATATTGACGGTTCCCGTGAGGGTGTCCTGATTCCTGAACTTAGTGGGAAGTTGCAGAGATGGCCTCTAGGTTACTTCTAAGTACTAGAAAAAAATTAAATCCAAACAAATACTATTCAGCACAATAATCAATTAGATATAGAAAAAAAATACGATTTTAACAACAAAATCAATTATGTTTATCCTGGGAAAATGGAGATTCAACCAAGCCTGCACGGTTTACAAGGATACCGATCAGAAACTCACCCGATCTCCCGGTTTATATTTTGTTGCTGACTCTCCGGACATTGATTACTGATGCAACGATGAGCAACAAAATCAATTTGTTTGTTTATTCCCGAAAAACCGAGAGCTAAGCAAGCTTAAACGGTCTAAAATTGTATTTGAATTTTGCACGATTTTACAGCAACAAATTAGCAACGAAATGCAGTCTATTTGTTTTCACAATTCTTACCCTTTTTCGCTATGTCTCATGCTATTTTTATAGGATGCTAGCATGTTTGTCGATTTCTCGGGATCGGCTGGAGCAACAAAATCGTTTTTTCGCAACTAATAAGCAACAAATTAGCAACAAATTTTGAGCTATTTGTTTTCAATTTTTGATCATTTAGTCCTGCCTTCGCTATTTTTCATGCTATGTTTATGTGAAGCTAGCATGTTAGTTGATTTCTCGAGATCGGCTGGAGCAACAAATTCAACAAATTAGCAACTAATTTTGAGCTATTTTTTTTTAATTTTTGCTCATCTAGCCCTGCCAGTTTTATATAGTGGGAGATATCTGGTGTACTGTCAAAGAACGAAATATTTAGCTTCTTGAATGCGACGGAAGATGGTAAATCGAACTTGCTGTGTAAGTTGGTTTATAAAATTCTGGGTTTCTTGACACTGATAGGGTAAAGTCGGGTGATATGGCACCACGGGAGATATGGCACCTTTTCAATATCTCCCACTTAATGACTTCTTTTCAAAACAAAGAGAACAACACATCATTCAGTATTACGTGAGCTCTTGAAATATCCAGTTCGAAATGCAGCAGCCTGTAAGGCACTATATTTACAGCCGTAGAAAAAAAAAGTGAGTGTGTATCTAGCAAAAAGTTTTTTTGTGTATTAGTGAAGTTCGTGGTAATACGAAAGTACTTGACGCCAGGTGTTCATTTAAAAAGAAAAAAAAGGTATAATTGTGTTCGTTTGTGTTTGCTTACTACTATAACTCTGCTAGCTTGAGTGTTTATTTCGAATATAAAAAGGAATATCAAGGTGATACCCGTGGCGTAATGGTTAGCATGTCCACCTGCTAACCCAGAGGTTCGAGGTTCGAATCCCAGCAGAGGCAAAATGCAAAAATGTTTTTCCACGGGTATCGCCTTTCGCGAGGAATTGGCACGTCCTCCGTTAGTAAATTCATTGCCATGAAAAGCGCATTCTCAATTAGCCGTTCGGAACCGGCGAAAAACTGTAGGTCCCCTCCATTCCCTCACAAGGCATGGTTGTGAGAAATGCGCTAGGCCCAGGGGCTCCTCGCTCTGTTGCGCCACCCTATTTATTTTATTTATCAAGGTGATATGGCACCTCAGAAGCTTGGGAGATATGGCCCCGGTGCCATTTCCCCCGCTCCTACACTTTATTTTGATTTTTATCGTCGTTTTAATATTATTTTGAAGCTTTGACAAGTTTCTTCCAGAAATGCCGACAATTTACAAAAAAAAATTATCTGCAAATCGTGCAAAATGGACGCAAGAGTGAAGTGCCATTTCACCCGCAAGCAGGTGCCATATCACCCTCCATTTTCTTAAGAGTCATTTTTTTATCTTTTTTATTTTTGCGACAAAAACAATTTAACTAACTGTGAATTACAAATGAGTTCCTATTTTTGGTTTATGAATATATTTTATAATAAAACTATTTTGGTTTGAAATAAAAATCTTTTTTAATTTCGAAGTTATAAGAAAAATGAAAAATGGGTGCCATATCCCCCGGCTTTACCCTACGAATCTGCGACTTGCTCCCAGCTTCATTATGCCATGTGTTCCATTAGAAAAAGGTCAAACTTAGCTAAGAGGTGCACCAACTCAAGAAAGTTCACGCGATTACCTCAGTTATCTCCTCAAAAATTTTCTAGATGACCCCTGAATGAAAGATCTGTTTGTCTAAGATCTGAATAACATTCACAAACCGTTACAGTATATCTCTCCAATTCTTCTCCTCTCACCTTCGAAAATTTCTTGATGTTTCGTTCCATTTCAAGAAGCTCTGCTCATGGTCCATGCTGTTCTCAAGGTGGTTTGCTCGACCCGGAATTGCCAAACAGCTTGCATCAGAAACAATACCAGGATTGCATCAAAGGCGAGTAGGTACACCATGCATGTCCGGAGATTATTTTTATCGTTAGATAATAATTTGTAGTATGTACCAGGGTCAACGACGAATCACAGGCAGGGTGAAATATTTCGAACTTACGTTATTGTTTTGTACTGACTTGTCAAACGTTCTGTCATCAAACATATATTCTCTACTCTACCCGCTTCACCGGCGACATTCTGCCGCCACCAGTCTTTGTATGGGCTGCCGCCTGGGGCAGGTTGCCCTCTCCACTCCAGAAACGCTACGGCACCTCTTCAAGATATTCATATTCGTAACGTCCGAAAGGAAGAAGTAGGAGAAGATAGGATTAATGACTTTCAGATATCTCCAACTAAAGCAAAAGGAGATAGAAGGCTTTATTCATATAGAGTACTTACTTGCGCTCGGGCTTAGGACTAAGGTAGGCATTATAGTTCGGGGTGAACCTGTGCTTAAACATTTTTCGATATCAATTTCAATTTCGGAAGAACTCTCTTCAGTTTCGCATTTTTACTCGGTTGAGGTGTCTTTTCACCTGAAACTGAATTTTTCCTTCCGTGAGTTGCGTGCAATGTTTTTTTTTCGAAAACACATCGAGCCAGATTGTTGGTGTCCAACCATTCTACATGTTCCACCCACTGCAGCCTTGGGATGTGTACTTTTCTAGCTATGCTCATAATGCTCTGTAGCGGTACAGCTGATGCAGTTCGTTCTTGAGTCCTGTTCTCCACACATTGATTTCGGGACCATTCAGATCATTCGTAGGATTATTTTTTCAAAACGCCTAAGGTTTTCCTTATCCGCTTGCGATATGGTCTATGCTTCTGCGCAGTAAAGCAGCCAAGCAGGACTGAGATGATCAAGATCTTATAAGTCGTTACCTTGTTTTATTTCTCAACCGAAAGAAACAGCTCATGACAAGAGTTATTCTCCATTTGATCCACGCACTGATGTTGTTCTCCGTGCCTATAGGGGATCCTAAGTAGACAAAGTCCTTTACTACCCCGAAGTTATGTAATAACTAATAACCATAGAAGAATTCTTGGCAGATTTGATGAAGATGACCACATTCAAGTAATGAAAATGTTGACTTGAAAATTTAATCTAAACTTCAATTTTTTTTGGATAGAACATTTTTGAGGCATCCTTTCAAACATTTTGCATTTATCACAATTCGTAGAGCTCTTATTTTACTACCAAACCAATCAACCTTAACATAAAAAGTCGTCATTTACTTGTTTCTCTTTAACAAGGCTTTTAATTGACTTCGATTTGAACGAGTCACTTTAATTCAGAGAAGAACTAACAAGTTCCTTCGCAAATAATTATAACCTACACATAAATAAAGACAACATTTTGTATTTTGATTGCAATTGAACCAATCGAACATCGTTTTGTAGGTAGCAACTGTAGAATAAACTTCGATATGCCCTTTTTCTTTATCAACTCCATTTGTAAAGCAATAATGCCAAATTAAATTGGCATGCTAATTAATTAAGAGCACAATGATTGGGCATTGAAGACTATAAGAAATTGAGTGTGTGCGCTTGATTGGTGACAATCCTCGATGTGAATGCTTAATTAATTGTACTTGCGGATCTGCTGTATAAAGTGGTGAGTGATTGCACTTTATACAAATGCTTGGGACTTAAGCCGCTGACGGAAATAACTGCTGCTCTAATTGAATGAAAGTTAAAAATAAATATGCACTTTATAGGCATGGTGAACTTTTGTAGAGAAAAGCAACTACCAGACGTTAGGGATGTGCTGAAATTATATTTGTTTGTAATCCAACTGGAAATGAGTAAATAAAGCCCGAACAAAATAAATGCGAGCTCCTCTTAAAGGAGGAAATTCAAAATTGCCAAATAAAAACTGCTCAGTCAATTGAACTTGGCAAGTGGTGTTTGAAATGTTGAACTGTAGAGATTGGTAACGGTATCCGTGAATTGAGTCTCAAACTCTCGGCTCCGGCAGCCACATTTACGCACTGTACGAAGACGGTAGCCATAAGCATACTAGCGCCAGTCCATCGAACGTATTATCCAACTGGCGTACATTAGCCTACCTCAAGGCTCTTAATATTTGGCCACAACTTCTTTCATAAACCACACTGTTTGAGCAAGACATCATTCACTTTGGCAGTTAGCTTTCAGTATATTCAAAGATATTCAAGCTTTGCCCGTTTTGGTCCACAAACATATCATTCTTTTCAAAATCTTGTGTGCTAGTTATTCAAGTCCGCTACTGCTTATGAGAGTTGCCACTCTGATGTCGCGGTAAAATTTACCGCTACAAAAATTATCCTTCGGATCCTTTCACATATCACTTCCTCTTCTTCGTTCTTGGGTGTGGCTGTGCATAGTTCTGGGAGAGTAAGGGGCAACCAAGGTTCCATCATCCTATGGTTTACGCATCCGGCATTCTGCAAAAACATCCCACGTAGGTTGCTGTGGCAAAATCGGTCAAAACTAGACCAGAAAAGGGACAGGCAGTCCCCAACGGACTTTGATGAACGTGCAGACGAAACAGACAAGGCAACACAAAAACACTCACCACAAACATCAATGGTAGATGATCAATTCCTTCTCAACGTCTTAAGTCACTTTGACAAAATTAGTATGGCCTTCTGCCCAACCTAAATTTACTATTAACTTACAATTAAAATTAAATTGATATTGGCATCAAGGAAGAATCAATTAGAGACGTGTTTCCGATTTTATTCGCACTTTCTATTCTAACGATCTGGACGAAGGTCTACGGAAAGCATGTCGAGCTTTCAAACTTAGCTTCTTGTGGTGTTTTTCGTTCTCCAAGAAAATATCTTCCCTGTATTTTAGTTTGGGCCGGTTTGGGCTTTGGATTTTGCTCGAATGAAATAATATTTCGGAGTAAGTCTTTCTTTAGGAGTTGAACTCGTCCACAAGGCTACTGGTAATCACTTCACCTGAACGCAAAGGACCGCGGGTAGTTGATTCATTACATCTCACTCGCACATCCTAGCCTAATGGCGGAATGCTGCAGTAAAAGTGAGACCGAACAACACCACGCTTTAAGGTCTGACGAAGATGACTGCATGGCCGATGCCAGATGGAGGAGAAAAACCCGCCAAGAAAAGATCTAGGAGAAAGCTTGCGAAAAATTAGAGCGATTTTTTGAGATACCAGAATTTTCTTTTGTTTGTGAGATTGTACGAAATTCACTGAAAAACAGAATTCCAGTTGGGAATTTGGAGAGAATTCGAGGTATACATTTTTAGAGTTGCCTTATTTGGGCAAAAACTTAGATCCGCTAGGCTTCGTTGTCCTACAAATTTTTTCTCTTTCCCAAAATTGCGGGACTTGCGACCGTTTTACTCTATTTTAATTCTTTACTTCTCATTTCGGAAACTTTCCTAACGTAATTCTTCTTTGTGTTCAAACGACACACCAATCTTTTAACTTAACTTAACTCTTTGCTTAACTTTATAAACTTTTCTCTATTTCGAGAAATGGCTTTCTGCCAATCTCGAAAGGAACTCTGTACTTTTCTTTTAAATTGAAAAGATTCTGGGTTTTAAACCAGGTTTCGGCTACGGCTTCTCAGACAACCTACGAACACAATAAAACTATTCAAATTTTCCTTTGGGAATTCAAATACATCTTCTCTTTTTTTTAAAGTCGCCAAGTTTTGGAAATTTACACCTTAAAAAAATTGTCTGGCCCCCATAATTTTTAGGACACCCTGTCCTCTAAATTGATCAACTTATTAAAATCTATTATTATTATCCAATTAATCGTACCTTTTATTAATTCAGCTACCTGATTTACCTTACCGAGTTAACCTATCGAACGCACACAGCTCAGCTAGTCGCGGTGGCAGCATAAATTTGTTGCTGGATGCACTATATTTTCCCCCAAACACTTCCTCTTACGTCTGTCTTTTCTCATACTTTTCGCACGCCGCGCCGGCGCCGCCGCCGCTAAACTAAACTAAAAAATACAGGCTGTGCTAAAGCTTTAACTTTCTTTTATTTGTTTGATCGTTCGCGGTATTTAAGTTTAGTTATAACCATAAATTTAGTTGGTTTTGTTAACCATAATGTATAGTCAATACCCTCGAAGAAAAAAGGAAGTGTCGGTGAAAAATAGGTGCAACACTGACATGATGTTTTTACTTTCCGGTGATTCTTTCGAATCACATTAATGTCACGGCATCTCTTAATTTCCGTTTCTCGTGCTGACTCTTTTTCTTCTTCTTTTATTATAGTCTTATCGATAGGAATTGGCATTTTCTCCGAGAGTAAAATTCATTGCCATGAAAAGCGCTTTCTCGATTAGCCGTTAAGAATCGTCAGAAAATTGTAGGTCATCTCCATTATTCACAAGGCGTGGTTGTAAGAATTGACTATAGACATCGTAGATCTCCACTCTGTTGCGCCACCCTGTTTGTTTTTAACTTTAACAAGTGAAAATTAATGAGAATGAATTTTGAAGAACGTTGTTTTTTTGATACGGATTGAAACTCCTAATAATTAATTTAACAATCTCAAACTCATTTTAAGCGGGAGACAAGAGACTGAACTTAATATTTTATTTCATTATTTTACTACTTCTGAGTTTTTTTTTTTGTCAGGAGGAAATCTTCAAAAGACACTTGGAAGTATTCGACACCAAGTAGTGTGGGATTCTTACCTCACTAAAATCTCCTCGTAATCAGAACCAATCTATGAACGATCGACAACAGATTTTTCTTTCTCAATAATATAATCGCTTTAAGGCAAACTTAAACTTTTAATGATTTCCATGACTTTTATACCATTAGCTCGAGTGGCTTGGTTCTTCTTAATCTCCGAACAAAGCCTCTCGTATTTAATACGGACTCCATTTCAGAGTTTGGAAGTTTTTTCATTCTTCCGCACGTTTTTAACAATCTGTGAATAGGATTTATTTTCGCTCTTGCTTTTAACAGCTTCCTTCGGAAGTTCTTTCTTACCTTTATCTTCAGCTTCAGGAGTTCTTTTTGTGTTAGCTGAATTGATTGGCTTTATTTCACCGGATGTCATTTTGCTTTTAGATTTTTGAAATCCTTTAGCATCTGGACAGCCTCTATAGCTTGCAGGGTGATTACCTTGACAGTTTACACATTTTGCTTTCTGTTCTTTGCTTGATGGAGAGCCTTTAGTTGCATGTTTTCCTTCACACTTAACACAAGCAAGCTCACGGTTGCATAATATTTTTGTGTGTGGCCAAATGCTTGGCATCGTTTACATTGCGGAACAGTTTTTGATTTTCGCAGTGGTTCAATTTTGACTTTTATGCCCAAGGTTGATCGAATACTATAGACATTTTCAAGACGTTGTTTGCTGTCGAAAAATAGCGTGAATAAAGGCAGGGATCTCTTTATTATTATTTGTTCCCCAGCAGAGTTCTTACTTAGTAGTCTCAATCTTAATAAGATTGACTGCATCAAGGGCTTGGAAGCCTGCTTGAACAAGGTCTTCTACTAATTCTTTTGGAGAACATGAGGAATGTAGAGTGTAGACCTCTGGCTACTACTTTTATTGGTCTTCTGGATTTGTTTTCACACGAGTACCACTGGATTTTATGTTTGCTTTGTTCCTCAGTGACCTCAGTCTATAGTCATCATCTTCCTCGACATTGACTTTCCAATTGTCTTTGTTATACGATGTATATTTACAAGCTTTTTTAGTACATTTCTCAATCATTTTCTTAAGATCTCCAAAATTTGGGAATCCTGTGATCATAATTGGTGGTGGTACAGTTTTTCTGTTGCCTTTAGACAAAGACTTCGGTTTAGCATTGGCTAACACATTATTTGTATTATTCTTTGTAGCACCCAAGTCCTTTTTATTTTCAGTTTCAGAGGTTTGCTGGATTTTTGTATGCAGTGTGCTTATTTCTTTGTCTTTCAGTTTCAAATAAAAGTTCTTCTTCGTCAGTTTGATACACATCAGTAAAAGTATCTTGTTGACTTGTCTGAACCGTAGACTTGTGTTCCTTGTCAAATAGGGACACCTTTTTTTCGAGTCTTTTTACTTGCTCCTGAAGACTTTGAACTAAGGTTTCAAGTTTCTTTCTTGCTGCTATTTCTTTTGCCAATCATCAAATTAATCTTTTGATTCTGTTTGGCAGTTTTCTTTGATTTCCTTGAAACTCTGTTGTCCTGCAGTGTTGATCATTTCAGAGACATTGGTTTCTTTTTGGCTAATGACTTTTACGTCATTTGTCTTAGTTGGGGTTTTCGATGGTGTAACCCTTTGGGAGTAGTTTTTTGGTGGAGTTCTCTGTATTTTCGTACTCCGTTTTGCAAAATTTTTAAGCAATAAGTGGTCCTCCCCAGAATCCGTAGGACCGATCTCTTTAGAGAGTGGATTTTCCAATTTTGCTGGAGTGCCAGCTGGGGTAATAAATCTGTTTGTTTCGTTCATTGCCATAAATTATTTAAACTTTTTTCTTATGATACAAATAGGTCAGTTACTTCTATGCGCATTTTATATTCAGCCGTCCCGTTGGGATCAGACGCTGACCAGTGTGTCGCACAATAAGTGTCAGGCGCTCTTGAATTTATTGCTGAGCAGGTACACTCAGAGTGATATTTTTCTTTCTTTGCTCCTAGTTCTTGAAAAGATAACTCAGGTGACACAGCTCATGGATCAATTAATCCAACGCTCGTCGTTAGTTGGTTATCCAACGGGCACCACTTGGAGGTGACGATGTGATTTTGCTACTTCTAAGTGCTTGTTGCATCACTGGTTAGAGGAATGTGCGTATAAATAGCCTATTAGTACTTATAAATGAGTTTCTAGATTGCCAGCCTGCTTAGATATATGCAATATCATTCAAGGTTCTTACAGAGTGACTAAATAGTTTTTTGAGAAAATTTTAGATTTGTAGGGGATGTTGGTATTATTAAGGCCTTACCGCTGGAGGGGCAGAATAATAGCAAAAGGTCAAAAAATTAAATAGAAACTCAAGTAGTTTCTTGTTTGTAATCTTAATTGTTATGACTTTAGTTTGCATACAATTGGTTATAAAGGTGTTTTCAACAGGGACGCTACAAAAGTAGAGCGACAATATCAATAAGGTTTGCAATTTCACGATAAAAAGATATACGAGCCAACAAGGAGTCGAAATTATTACCATCTACTACCGAAATTCGGAGTCAGTGGCCTCAACGTTAAGAGAGCAACTACCAATTTTTGGTCGTCATAATCGATCTAGCAGATCAACAATAGAACTTCTAGTAGAAAAATTTGAATCCACAAGCACAGTACCAAATGTTCCCGTGCCAGTGAGACAAAGAAGTGCCCGTAGGGTCGAGAATATTGCTGCCACTGAGGCAGCATTAAACGTACTTTGACATAAATAAAAATTTCATTGATATTTGAAATTGTTTTTGTTTTATCAAAAAAAAAAAAAACTGTTGTAGCGCTCTTATTGAAAAACCGGTTATTTATTCAATTCACTAATCAGCGTGTACCTTTCTGAATGTTAGATGTAATTCTTATGTATCAAAATATGGCACACGAATTAATGGGACCCCAGCCTCTTTGGAATTGGGTGTCTAGGTTTCTAAATAATGGTACTTGCTATACAACCCATATGATTATACTTACTTACTTACTTAGGTGGGCATTACAGTTGGGGGTGAACCTGGGCCTCAACCAACATCCTTCGATAACGACTTCTATTTCGGGCGAGCTCTCTCCAGTTTCGCACTCCAAGTCGGTTGAGGTCATCCTCCACTTGATTGCGCCACCTAAGACGAGGTCTTCCCCTTCCGCGATTTCCCTGCAATGTGCTTTCGAACACCCGACGAGCCGGAGCGTTTGGGTCCATCCGCTCAACATGGCCCAACCATCGTAGCCTCGCGATGCGTACTCTTCTGGCTATGCCCATGTCGCGGTACAGCTCATACAGCTCGTTGTAGTATCTTCTTCTCCACTCAGTGTCTTCGCATATGGGACCAAAGATCATTCGGAGAATTTTTCTTTCGAAACGACCAAGGGCTTCCTCATCCGCTTTCGATAAAGTCCATGCTTCCGCGCCGTAAAGCAGGACTGGGAATGATCAAGGTCTTATATAAGGTAACCTTGGTTTTTCTGGAGAGGGTTTTGTTTCTCAATTGCCTTCTTAACCCAAAGAAGCAAAGGTTGGCAAGAGTTATTCTCCGTTTGATCTCCGCACTGATGTTGTTGTCCGTGTCTACAGCGGATCCTAGGTAGACGAAGTCCTGTACTACCTCGAAGTTATGTCTGTCTATTGTGACGTTTTGTCCAATTCGTCGATGTTCTGTGTCCTTGTTTGATGACAGCATATACTTCGTTTTGCCCTCATCAACCATCAAACCCATTTTTGCCGCTTCTGTTCCAATACTCGGAACAGCACCCATGATATCACGCTTTTTTCTTCCCATTATGTCAATCTCGTCTGCGTAGGCGAGTAACTGTACAGACTTTTGAAAGATTGTTCCTCTGGTGTTGACGTTTGAGTTTCTTACAATCTGTTCAAGTATGATGTTGAAGAAATCGCATGACAGTTTATCGCCTTGCCTAAAACCATTTTCGACATTAAAGGTCTCGGTGAGTTCTTTACGGACCTTGACGGAGCAGCCTGAATTCTCCAAAGTCATTTTGAATAGTCGTACGAGTTTTGAAGGGATGCCGAAACTAGACATGGCTCTGTACAGCTCGTCTCTGTAGATACTGTCATACGCGGCCTTGAAATCGATAAAGAGATGGTGAATATCGATATTATGTTCTCGGGTTTCTTCCAAGATCTGCCGTAATGTGAAAATTTGGTCTATCGTGGACTTCTCCGGTCTAAAACCACATTGATAAGGACCTATCAAGTTGTTGACGTGGGGTTTCAGACGTTCACATATTGCCCATATGATTATACCTTCCTACTTATTTTTATCGAAAAAAAACTCCTACGGTTTCGATTAAATTCAATATGGGAGCTTAATTTTTGGTTCTTTTTCTTGTGAAAATTTTTGGAAGATTTTTTCATCACACAATGGCAAAATACCTTTGGAATATTCATGCGATTTTATTCACTTTGCATAATTAATACCGTACCCAGGGATAGAGAAAGTAGTTTTTGAAGATTTAAAGATAACCCTACAGTAGAAAATCGAAATTTGTTCAAACGGGCCAGAAATATCTGTAATGCTCAAATACAAAAGGCTAAGTTTTTGCATGACCAAAAAGTAAGGCAAAAAATACTGTTGTGTTCAAAAGGAAGTAAAAACTTTTGGTCTTTTGTCAAGAACGTTAAGAACTCGACCATATCATCGGTCCCAACGCTCGTCTTCAATGACTCTCCATATGTTAGCTCCATCGACAAAGCCAATTTGATGGTCCAGATGGTATCCCTGCCGTTATTCTGAAGAGGTGTTCTTCTACGCTGGCAAAACCTCTGCGTAAACTTTTCCATCTCTCCTATTCTGCTGGGATTTTTCCGAGCAGATGGAAAACTGCATTTGTCCAGCTGGTCCCTAAAAAAGGCGAATCTTCCTCCCCTTCCAATTACCGACCAATTGCATCAACGTCCCTTCTTTCCAAGGTCATGGCAACGTTGATAAACCGTCAACTTATGAAATATCTTGAAGAACGAAAGCTTCTTAATGACCGTCAGTACGGCTTTCGTAGCAAACGGTCCACTGGTGATTTGATGGCTTATCTCACCGAAAAGTGGAATCAATCTTAACGTTGTTTTGGAGAAAGTAAATTATTGCGCTTGATATTTCTAAAGCATTTGATAGAGTTTGGCATCAGGGTCTTTTATCGAAAATGCGTTCTTTTGGTATCGATGAGTCTCTTCTTCGTTGGATTAGAAATTACCTTTCCGACCGTTCAATACAAGTTGTATTGGATGGTTTCAAGTCTGATACCCACTTCATAAATGCTGGTGTGGCCCAGGGCTCCGTTTTGTCTCCGATTCTTTTAATCATTTTTATAAATGATCTCTTGTCTAAGACTTCTAATCAACTAAACTGTTTTGCTGACGACTCGACCCTCAGCTTTTCAAATTCGTTTCCAAAGTCACGTCCCTGCTCTTCCGATGTGGAACTGGAACGGTTGCGTATGATAAGCTCATAAAATTCTGACCTTTACAGCATTGTTTCATGGGGTCTTATGAACCGAGTAGAATTCAATGCTTCGAAAACTCAATGCTGTCTCTTGTCGTTGAAGTTTAACATTCCCACATTGCCATAATCCATGAATGGTACCTGCATCCAAGAAAACGAAAAGCTGTCAGTACCTAGTACCTACAATTATAAGGCTACAATTTATAAGGCCTTCATCTGCCCAAACTTGGAGTATAACTTTCATATCTGGTCAGGTGCTCCTGAAACATCTCTGCGCCTACTTGATAGGGTACAAAATATAGAGCGTTAAAATTGATAGGTGATAGTTCAATAGTAGAATCGATAGATTCTCTTTAACATCGTCGAAACTTTACCTGTCTCACTCTGTTTTATCGCTTTTTTCACAAGCGGTGCTCTAGTGAAATAGCCAGTTGCATAACTCCCCTGAAACAATTTAGCAGCAACACTCGCCACTCTAGGATTGCTCACCAGTTCTACCTTGAGCCCAATCTCTGGCGTACAGTCAAGTATAGAGATTCTTATTTCAGTCGCACCACCCGTGTCCCCGTGTGTGGAATGCTTTACCTTTCTCTGTGTTTCCTCTGCTTTACGATTCATAAAGGTTTAAAAACAACGTGGATCGGGGTCTCCTATTAAATCCTCTCCTATTTTCCTTAATGCTCGGATTGTGTTCTATTCCATTATAAGGGTAGTTAAAACCCCTTGCTGTGCGCGTCAATTATAAAAAAAAAGTGGCGTGATATTAAGCATGTTTGCCTTTGAATTTCGTGGTGCCAATCCTAACAGAAGCCAAAAATATTTGTCCACAGATATCGCCTTGCGCGTGTAATTCGCCAGTCTTCTGTTAGTAAATTCATTTTCATGTAAAGTGCTTCCTCCATTAGCCGTTCGGAACCGGTAGAAAATTGTAGGTATCTTCCATTCCTCCACAAGGCAACACTCTGTTGCATCATTCAATTTATTTGGTTTGTTTATTATTTATATTTAATAAGCAGTTGGTAACCCTGTATCATCTTAAAAATGATTCTAAGAAAATAAATCTTTTCTGATTCTGATTTTGATGAAACACTGATAAAATCAAATGGATGTACATTTGTAATTTTTTTCCTCCTAGGAACAACAATGAATGTCTTAACTCCTAATATTTTCTTGGAAGTCTCAAAAATTGCTATTTCTTATAAAATTTTTTTAAACTTCTTAAGAGCGGAGGTTATAAGCTCTAATGAAACGATTAAATGAACATTAATAAACTTATATTTTCGTATTCCAAAACACTCTATAATGTTTTCTCATAAGTTAATAAACTGACTTCAAAACTTTTCCCTTCCCCATTCAGATTTTTTCATACCTTTGATGTAAAAGATTTTATTGGAGACACCTTCAGGATTCGTGTTCAGCCATTAAGAAAAAAAAGCAGAAAGTGAGATACCTTGAACGTTGATACCAGAAATTTTCTCTTCGAGAATTTATTTGAACTAACTGTTTAGTGTTTTTTTTTTTTTTTTTACAAGAGTGGTAACTAAAATCTTCAAAAACAACGTGAACCTTTGAGTTTTCATTGATATAGTCACTCACTTCATAAAGCACTGAAAAAGACAAAATTCAGTAAAAAAAAAATACTAAACAACTGAAGTACGTTCCCAAAACATTTTTCAATTGTTACATCAAATGTCGAAACATTAATTTTGCAATCAAATATTTTTTCAATTTCTCTCCCTCCTTTAAACTTTTGGAATTCCGTCAAAAAAGTTTTATAAAAGAATAAAGAAACTTCATTTAATCAACAATGAATGTTTTGTGAAAGGCGTATGAGTGTACCTACAAGACGGCGACATTTTCCAGATGCTTACCATCAATATAAAACCTGTCAAGAAAATCAATTAGGTTATTGGAATGTTATTCAACATTTTTTGGTCTCTTGCAAACTCAAAAGATGAAGACAAGGAAATGCTGAAAGTCGTATACTCTCACGAATAAATTAAAGTGTCTACCTGTGAAATGCGTAGGTACATCAAACGGGACTTTTATAAACGTAGTACCTACAAAGTACAAGAAAACGTTATTAATTTCCAAAACCTTCACACTGCTAATGTACATTTTTGAATTGAATTCAACGACTTTGTTCGTATCAGTCAGGCCGGCGGCAACAAGAACCGTGGGTTTTGTTTATTTTTTGTTTTGGAAGTTAGGCCCACCATAATGAAATGGCAGTAAGAGCGCGAATTTTTATTTTTACACTACACAAAATCTTCCGCTTAGTTTTTAGCTTTACTATTCTATCCGTGTGTAAAAAGCAAAGCGAAGCTAACGAAAATTGCCTCCGGGTAGTACGGGCTTGTGGTTGAACATAAAAAATTCACACGAGCTGACCTGGGGAAAGTAGCTCAGAGCAAAATAAACATTATAAAAGTAGATTTAGTTATTATGTGCGCATAAGAAAGTTGACTGAGTTTCCATCATCCTATGTCACGAAGTGGGAGACAACGTGAGCTTTAAAATCATATCCATGCAAACGGAAATAAGTGATCAAATTTTGGAGCTTTGTCTTTCGGTAGGGAGTGGTACTGAATCGCAAGGAAAAATCCCCATCGGTAAAAATCCCCAAAAATTAAAATCCAACTTGCTAACATCCCCGCAGACATACCTAATGCACATGGATCAAATCCACACCTAAATAATCAAAATCCCCACGAAATATCCAATTCCCCATCAGTGTCCGTGTAGGTACATCTTAATTGTGTGCATTTAGTTTTCAGAAAAATCTCATGAAATTATCTCATTGTGATACTAATTAAAAAATATTAATAATGATTAACAGTTTCTTAGCAACAACTATGAATGCACATGACTGAATCCACTTTTTATTCATGGTGCGCAGTGTTTTGTCTTAGTTATAAGAAACTATAAATATTTTTTTCATTATAAAACATTAAGAATGAAGAGAAACTTTTTTTTGAATCTTTGCTTTTCGTTTGATTTAACAATTTGAAAGCGAACTTATTTTTCGCATTATTGTAACATATTACGTCTTTGAAAATTTTTAATGGATATTGGTTTGGAGATTTTCGGTTTGTAGATTTACTCTTTGGGGATTCCAGAACTGGGGATTTCCGTTTGGGGCTTTTGTTTTGGGACAAACGTCACCAACCCCTTTAGGTAGCTACTTCGAAATATTTTTTCTTTCAAATAAATGGAAACTAGAATATATTATGCACTTAGTGCATCCATAGTAGCAAAATCAGTTTTAAGATCCCATGTGCATTAACCTAATATAAATAATGCTGCTTTATAATTGCAACAAAAGACATGCACCTTAGTTCTTTTGCTTTGGTAGAGCGTATTGCCTCTTCTCGGAGGAACGTTTTTGTGCGGCTTGTTGATAAAATGTTCGAAACTATTCTATTCATACACCGAAAAAAACCTCAGTAAAAGCAAGCATGAAGCTTGTTTGTTTTTGCGTCAAGCACGAACATTATTTAAATTGAACAAGCTGGCATCGTCATTGCATTTATTTAAATGCTACAATTTTATTGTTGAAATCAACAACGTAAATTTCAATTTCGTGTTTAAACATTGAGCAAAAACATTGCTAAGCAACAACGGTTGTGATACTAGAAACATACAAACCGTGTTTCCGTAAATATTAAAATGTTGATCAACAACGTTCATGGAGCATCAAAATCGTGTTTCCTTAAGTATAAAAATGTTGGTGTTACAGTTTTGTGCTTGACTTAATACGAATTTGATAATGATCGTTGTTGATCAACAACGTTTACGGTGTATAAAACATCAAAATATGAGTAAAGATCTAAACAAATATTTTACGATTCTTCTTTCGTAATTGAATTGCTGTTCAATCCAAAGTTCTTGTATTATGTCAGAAAAAGTGGCTACAGTGGAGCACTATAATACCTTGTTCACTATGAGAAATAGAAATTTGAAACAGCTCCCAGCAGCCTCACTGGAAGAGATAAATGATTAGTCTTGTACTCTGTTTCGTTGCTATCTAAAAAATCTTTACTCTTCACCACCTGTTTGTACACTAAAAATCCTTACACTAACTTATTTACACAAATTTTATATTGATTGAGTTCAAAGGAATTAAATTACAACAGTGAATTCGGTTTTAATGCTGATTCATTGATAAATGCATAAGAATGTATTATACGGCAAGCAAGTTAGTATCAAATCAATTATTTACAGAAATCGAACTAATCATTTCGACAAACCAATGAAACTTTATCTTTTTATAAAAAATGGAAACACCATTATCTTGAGATTACAAATTTTTAATTCAAATTTTTAATTCAAAATGTATATTTATTTAAAAAACACTTTTTACGTTACAAACATTAAAGTATAATTTATTCAAGCAAACAATTTTGAATTTGAGTTTTTGATTGCATTTCGGCTATTCTACTAGCCATCTTCAGCAACACGACTGAGGGGGAAAAGGCTATGCTAATTAAAAAACAGAACAAGTGAATACAAAAAAAGGGGAAAAAAATAAAAGAGAAAAAGAAAAGTACAATTTATTGGATAACATTACAAAATAAACAAAGAAGACTCTATATTTCCCAAATCTGCATTTAATGCTGAAACATCTCTATGTATGTATAGACTCTCGTATGTATCCAGTCTGCGGTTCTCGTTAACGCACTTTAAAAGCTGTACATTATCTATTGTGGCATGGGCGTAGCCAGGTAGGGGCCAAATGTCCTCGAAAAAATTCTGCGTTTTTTAAGAAAAAATTAATCTTTGTTCTCGAGGACATTTGGAGAAAATGCTGAAACAACGAGGACTTTTAAAGAGTATCGTAAAAAACGAGGACAATTTGGGAAAAAAACGGAAAAAAGGAGTATCAATGAAAATTTAAAAAAAAAACTGAGGACAATTCGCAAAATTGCCGAAAAACGAAGACTTTTCAATGAGATTTCTCTTAAAAAACGAGGACAATTAGAAAAAAGGGGGGGGGGGGGGAAGGAGTATCAATGAAAATTTAAAACAAAAAAAAAAATGAGGACAATTCGCAAAACTGCCGGAAAACGAGGACTTTTCAATGAGATTTCTCGTAAAAAAACGAGGACAATTTGGGAAAAAAGGAGAAAAGAAGGAGTGTCAATGAAAATTTAAAAAAAAAAATGAGGACAATTCGTAAAACTGCCGGAAAACGAGGACTTTTCAATGAGATTTCTCGTAAAAAACGAGGACAATTTGGGAAAAAAGGAGAAAAGAAGGAGTATCAATGAAAATTTAAAAAAAAAAAAAAATGAGGACAATTCGCAAAACTGCCGGAAAACGAGGACTTTTCAATGAGATTTCTCGTAAAAAACGAGGACAATTTGGGAAAAAAGGAGAAAAGAAGGAGTATCAATGAAAATTTAAAAAAAAAAAAATGAGGATAAATCGCAAAACTACCGGAAAACGAGGACTTTTCAAAAAAGGAGAAAAGGAGTATCAATGAAAATTCGTTCTACTACTTTCGGTAGTACCGCTACCTAGGGTACCGGTAGTAACTACTTTCGGTAGTACCTCTTCCTAATCTCGGTAGTACCGCTACTTTCGGTAGTACCGCTACCTAGTTTCGGTAGTACCGCTGCCTAGCTTCCGGTAGTAACTATTTTCGGTAGTACCGCTACTTTCTTTCGGTAGTACCGCTACTTACTTTCAGTAGTACCTACATTCGGTAGTACCGCTACCTACCGCCGGAAGACGAGGACTTTTTTTTTCAAAAAAAAAAAATAAGGACAATTCGCAAAACTGCCGGAAAACAAGGACTTTTCAAATTTTTTCTCGTAAAAAACGAGGACAATTTGGGAAAAAAGGAGAAAAAAAGGAGTATCGATAAAAAATCTCATTGAAAAGTTCTCGTTAAATTTTCATCGGTCGTTGATTTTGAAACCGGCAGTGTAGCAAATATTTTTTTTTTCCGGGAGTTGACTTTAAAACCGGCAGTGTATCTTTAATAAAACATAAATATTTGGAAAGCTTTCTTCAGGGCAGCTATCGAGTGCTTCCATTGAATTCTTAGAGGAATTATTATTCCTTCGGATTAAATATCTATTCCAAGCTCTTAATTCTTCAAGAACAGTAGATGGTCCGGCACTCAAATATGTTGGGTAAAACTCAACAGTCTCATTAAATTTTGTTGATGCTTTGTCTATTTCTGACGAAGAATCTTTTTTTTTAATTTACAAAAGCGTTATGTTTTATAATTAAGTACTTTTTTTTAAATTTTTTTTTTTTCGGGAGTTGACTTTGAAACCGGCAGTGTAGCTAAAATCTTTTTTTTATTTTTTTTGTCGGGAGTTGTCTTTGAAACCGGCAGTGTAGCTAATATCTTTAATAAAACATAAATATTTGGAAAGCTTACTCCGGGGCAGCTATCGAGTGCTTCCAATGAATTCTTAGAGGAAATATTATTCCTTCGGATTAAATATCTATTCCAAGCTCTTAATTCTTCAAGAACAGTAGATGGTCCGGCAACCGGCACTCAAATATGTTGGGTAAAACTCAACAGTCTCATTAATTTGAAACCGGCAGTGTAGCAAATATCTTTTTTTTTCCGGGAGTTGACTTTAAAACCGGCAGTGTATCTTTAATAAAACATAAATATTTTTTTTTTTTTGCTTTGTTGATGCTTTGTCTATTTCTGACAAAGAATCTTTTTTTTTAATTTACAAAAGCGTTATGTTTTATAATTAAGTACTTTTTTTTTCTGGAGTAGACTTTGAAACCGGCAGTGTAGCTAATATCCTTTTTTTTCGGGAGGACTTTTCAATGAGATTTCTCGTAAGAAACGAGGACAATTTGGGAAAAAAGGAGAAAAGAAGGAGTATCAATGAAAATTTAAAAAAAAAAAATGAGGACAATTCGCAAAACTGCCGGAAAACGAGGAATTTTCAATGAGATTTCTCGTAAAAAACGAGGACAATTTGGGAAAAAAGGAGAAAAGAAGGAGTATCGATGAAAATTTAAAAAAAAAAAAAATGAGGACAATTCGCAAAACTGCCGGAAAACTAGGACTTTTCAATGAGATTTCTCGTAAAAAACGAGGACAATTTGGGAAAAAAGGAGAAAAGAAGGAGTATCAATGAAAATTAAAAAAAAAAAAAAAAAATGGGGACAATTCGCAAAACTGCCGGAAAACGAGGACTTTTTAATGAGATTTCTCTAACATCTAGAAATATTACACGAGTATATTTGGGCATTTATATTTTTTATAATTCTTCGAATCAAAATATTCTCCAGAAATTCTGAATCATATGAATGCGGCATTTTAAATGCTATTACAGAACATGCTAAAGGCAAATATCCTACTCTATTTTTAGAAACCAAAAAAATGATACTTTTAAAGTATCTCTCAATATTCTTGTCAATAAATATGTCCTACTTTTTTTTTCAAAAAAAAATGTCCTTGTTTTTTCATTGATTTTTGAGAAGTTGTCCTCGAAAAAAGACCTAAAAAAATTCCTGGCTACGCCCATGTATTGTGGTTGTTAGATGTTGTTCTTGCAATGCTTGTTGTGCGAAGGCAGACTTCTTTGGTTCATTATTTTCGATGTTATTGCTGTGCTCTTTGAACCTTGTTTTCACACTGCGTTTAGTATGACCGTAATATTTTTTGTCGCATTCATTGCGGCTTTTTCAAGTTGTTCTTTTTTGTCTTTCGTAGAGAGTAGAATGTTTCTAAGCTTAAATGGGTTAGAGCTTAGAGTAGACAAGTTGCATGCCGTTCTTATTGTACGACGTTTTTAAGTTGTTGGATATTTCTTATTTCTGTAGCGAATGTTATGACTACTCTTTGTTTTTCTTTTTCAAGTTTTTTGTTTTGTGTTAAAAATGTTATCAGGTTGCACTTTTTTCTCTTGGTTGAGTGTCGGTGGATAAACTTGTCGATTATTATTTCGCTGTAACCATTCACTTAAGCTGCATCTATTATGTAATTGTATTCTTTCATGTAGTTCGTCATTGATAGGGGCAAACTAACCAAACGGTGGGCCAAAGAGATGAAGGCTGCTAATTTGTGTTGTATGGGTGTATATGAATCACTTGGGATGAAGCGTAAGGTGTTTGTGTCTTAATGGTGTATACTGATGCCAATCTTGTTGTTTGATCGATGAAGTTCTAAGTCAAGAAATGTTATTTTGTTGTTCTCTTCAATTTCGCAAGTGAAATTGATCTCGTCGTATTGTTGGTTCAAAATTGAAAGTGATTCGTCTATTTTAGAACGTTTTGTGATGGTTAATATGTCGTCAACATATCGTTTCCAAAAGCTAGGCAGCAGATTTTTGTTTTTTAAATCTATTTCAAACTTTGACATGAAAGCTTCAGCAATTAGGGGGGAGAGGGGGTATCCCATACTGGTTCCCGATTCAATTTTAAAGAATCCTTTTTCATATTCGATATAATTCATGTTCATACACATTTCGGCTGCTTGCATGTAAACTTTTCTTTTTTCTGTTGGGACGCTGTGCTTAATGAGATGAGCTTTAAGTTCTCTTAATGGGATCGAAGGAAACAATGATTCAACGTCGCAAGACACCATAACTTCGTCTTCGGCAAAAGTGATTGATTTCAATAATTTTGATAGTTCACTAACCATTTTGCGATTAATGTGCAAGGCGGTTGAACACAAGCTACGATTTCTCGCATTTTTTCCCCTGGTTTGTGGATTTTCGGTAGACAGTATAATTATGGGACTTCTGGGTTCGATACTAAATTTTTCCATTTTAAATTATCACCGAAAATTTGGCTTATTTGTTTTCTAACTGAATTGGCGGCGGTGTTCATCCGATTTAGTGGAGAGCTTTTTACTTCTTTGTAACCGCGTTCATTAATCAATTTTTTTGTTCGTCTATCAATGAAACTTTGTTCTACTGCTTATTTAAGTATTAATATTTTTATTCGGGGTTTTCGGAACAGTTGTTTACAAAACTACTATTATAGCTTTAGAAAATTCAACGTAAATACAATTAATATTGCAATAAAATTATGTCTGATCGGTTGGTCTAAACCTCTAAACTATTCAATTGCACAAAATTTATGCCGCCATCTTGTATTCGCCATCTTGAATTTTGCAAAACTAAGCTCATATTCGTGATCAGCATCTTCAAAAACATCTGTATAAGTACCAGTTTTAGTGAAATTTGATTGGAGTTCACAAATTTGGTCCGCCATCTTGAATTTGAAAACTATGAAAATATAGCCTTTGATTCGTGATCAGCGACCCCAAAAATCACCGAGTACAAAGATTAAGGTCAAAATATGCAATAAAAAAAGCATGACTCAAAGGGTTAAGAAAAATGAAGTCAGCATTTTATATATTTCTGTTCGGTATAATAATATACACCAATTTTGATATCCACATAAAAATTGCAAGGAAATAGAAAAATTGTTAAATTTTTATTTTTATTTTTTATAAGTACAAAAAAACAGAATAACATGTTTTGTCTTAAGCTTAAGTAAATGCTTTTGGAAGTTTATTAATTCAAAACGAAAATCTAATGAGTTACCTAAATGCATGAAATATTCATGTAAAACATCTGATAATTAGAAGGATATTTGTAATCTGTTTGCGGAATATTTCAAATCTGTTTATTACTCAGAAAATATCTACAATTTTAACACCAATCATGCTAATTCTTCATCTGTTTTAGACATTGGTCATCTTGTATTTGCTGAGGATGAAGTTGAAAATTCTCTTAAAGCTTTAGTTTCCAATATAAACCCTGGTCCAGATGGTTTTCCTGCAATAGTTTTGAAATTTTGTGCGCGCTCACTTGCAAAACCATTGACAATGTTATTCAACATGTCTTTAAGTTGTGGTGTTTTTCTTAATGATTGGAAAATCTCTTTTGTCTCGCCTATTTCCAGATCAGGTTCTGAACACGAAATAACGAACTACAGACCCATTCGCAAAATGGCTTCAATTCCAAAAATTTTTGAAAAGATTTTGTACCAAAAATTATTATTTCATGTTAAGGAAATTATTTCTGTTTATAAACATGGCTTTTGCTGGTAGGTCAACTACCACTAATCTGACTATATTGTGTAATGATGTTGTAAAGAATTTTGAGGATAATTGTCAAACTGACATAATCTTTACCGATTTTGCGAAGGCGTTTGATAAAGTCAATCACAAAGTTTTGATTTGGAAGCTTTCTAACCTAGGTTTTCACTCAGTTTTTCTGAAATGAGTAAAATCATGCTTGGTAGGTCGCATTCAATATGTAAAAATTGATAAATATGTGTCCGACACAATTTTTGTTTCGTCAGGCATTCCTCAAGGAAGCCACCTTGGGCCAATTTTCTTTCTTTTGTTTATTTATGATCTACATCTTAACTCTTATAACTCAAAATGTCTTCTATATGCAGATGACTTGAAAATTTAGAGGGAAATTAAATGTGAAAATGATTTCTCTTTGCTTCACGAAGATCTAGAAAGACTTTCTACCTGGTGCAAATCAAATCATTTGTGTCTTAATGTTCCGAAATGCCAAGTACTGTTTTGCAATAGAAAGAACTCCTTAATCTTGTTTGGTTACAATATTGAGAGTGATACGTTAGAACAAGTTTTAGTAAAAAAAGATCTTGGGGTTATACTAGACCTTAAGCTTCGATTTACTGAACATTTTGACTATATAATAGCCAAAGCTAACTCTATGCTTGGGTTCATAAAAAGAAATTCTAGAGATCTCACTGATCCATATGCATTAAAACCTTTATATGCCTCTCTCGTAAGATCAGTGTTAGAATATTGTTCCGTTGTTTAGAACCCATCGACCCATCCTACAGTAGCCATTCAGCTAGAATTGAAAAAGTCCAAAAGCGATTTACTAGGTACGTCGTGTTTAAATTAAATTAAGGAATTGAGATGCCGAAATATTCAACCAGGTGTGCTTTAATTAGTCTACAAACACTTGAATGTCGTCGCAAATATTA
Source organism: Melanostoma mellinum (assembly GCA_914767635.1). NCBI lineage: Eukaryota > Metazoa > Arthropoda > Insecta > Diptera > Syrphidae > Melanostoma > Melanostoma mellinum. The sequence continues at coordinate 70,402,151 of OU612058.1, read as the reverse complement.
CTCAGTCATGTTTGTCAAAGATATTTTAGACTATCGAATTAATTGTCCACATTTGCTATCGCTTTTAAATTTTTATTTGCCTGGTCGAAGAATTCGGGAACGAACTCTGTTTCATATTCCTTTTCATAGATTTAATTATGCTATCAATGAACCCGTTAATCGTCGTTTAAATGAGGCTAACGCAGTCCTTTACATTAAATTTTTACTTGCGATTATAGGTACTATAAGGCAAGTCTTGCAATCGTGCAGAAAAAAAAATTTGAGATAACAACTAAATATGACATTACGATGATAGAGAATACGAAAAAAGTGGGTCCTAAAATTCTGTCTGTCTGTCTGTGTGTCTGTCTGTCTGTCTGTCTGTCCGCATATGGATCTACAGCCTGAACCGCTTGTCCGATTTTCTTCAAAATTTGCAGTTATGGTCTTTGCAGTAGCCTACAGAGGGGTTTTTGGAACTGGGTCTCAAGGTCTTGAAATAACGGTACCTGCCATGCAACCGATATGACAATACCTATTTTCCTCGAAAACGGCTCTAACGATTTTGATGAAATCTGACGTGAGGTATTATTTTTTAATAACTGTTCTTATGTTGTAAAAAATTTTTTTGAAAAAAGTCTAAGAAAGGTACGGTTTTTTCAAAACCGACTTTCTAGGTAATGGCTAACATGATTTTGACGAAATTTCATATTTAAGAAGTTCTAAGTTGTTTAAGAAAGATTGCATATCAACATTTGAAAAATTTAGTTTTTTTGAATTTTCATTAATTTTTTTAAGAAAATTTTGTTTTTTCGAATATTTTTAAAACAATATCTTTGATATATTTCAAATTTTTTGCAAGATCTTAAAACTTGTGTACTTGAATTTTTAAAACCTTATTTTTTAAAAAAATTCAAAATAAAAAACCGGTTTTTTAAAAAACGGTTCTAACGATTTCGATTAAATTTTAAGGGTTTATGTGTATAAACAATTGCGAAAAAATTGGGTTTTTAGATTTTTGCTTGAAACTTTTGGAATTTTTAATTTATTTTTTTTTCAATTCTTTTCGTGAATTGATTCAATTTTCAATTAATGATAGTTGGCTACCCTGCAAATAATCGCAAGTTCGTGCGACCCAGTCGTGCCCATTTTTTTTCATTATGTTCAAGGCAAAGTTTTAAAAATAAATTGCTAATTATTTTAACTACTTTAAATTCATGACCCCTTTTTGATGGAGTTATATTTTCCTTTTGCCATCTCATTTGTTTTAAATTATTATTGTTAATTTTACTATTATTAATATTTTTTTTTTTTAAAGATCCATGTTATATATCTTTACCGAATGTAATCTGTAATGAAATTTTATAATTTCTGTAGATGAAATAAATAAATAAAAAAAAAAAAAAAATTAAAAAGAAACGAATCACAAAAAGAACGCATTTAAATAAAAATTGATTGTTGTTGGCCTAGCGAGAAAAGTATTCAATTGACTATGTCCATGATACTTTAACAAATCTTGCGTTTCTTCAACAATCCTGATAGTTGTTGAAATATGAACATTGTTGATCAAGTCTGTTAATTAAGTTTTTATTCTTTCAACAGCTTTAATGTAAAATTTCTATGATAAATGCTTGAATTTAAGTTCCATTATGCATCTATTTAAATCACAATCAATGGTATTTAAACAACAAACGTGATAGTGTCTATAATTTTGGCTTTAAGTGTTAATTAAAGATGTTTGTTATTGATTAAGTATGAAAATAAGAATTAACTTGTTGGTTGAAAATATTCAAATCAACTTCGAACATACTTAATTTAAATTTTACCATCACATCAGCGTATTTGACTTGAAAATGCGTTATTATTTGTATTCATCACGAAACCTGGTTAATTTCACAACTTTTGATGAATTATTGAATGACACTCTTTAGGTGTATTAGCTAGCTAATAAAGTTGGTGAGTGGGAAAATGCCAAGCATAATTTTTAAATTTTTTTTCTTGGGATATTTGAAGGTTTTTTGACGTTTTCGCACAATCATACCAAAAAGGAGCACCGCCGTAAAGTAGAATGGTGTGAAAAATTGATTTGAACAATAATTTCTTGTTAGCTTTGGACAGATCAGAATTTCTATTTGTAAGAGGATATAAATTTCTTATATACTTGTTAATTTTATCGATAGTCGTCGATATGTGTTTTTGAAAGCTTAATTTTGTATCTATCATCATGCCAAGATATATGCAGTGTCAAAACCAATCAATACTAAATCCGCTTATTTGTAGTTGAACATTATTTGGCAAGAAACACTTTTTGTCGACGCGTAAACCAAATAGAGCTTTTATTTTGGAAGAGTTAACTTTAATTTTCCATTCAAAAAGTATTTTTGTAACGCAGTTAGAGATACTAAGGTACGCTGTACATCCAAGTGATGTATTCTTGATGTAAATTTGGCGGTGCCATCAGCAAACATGTAAACATCACTTTTTCATTTCACCCGATGATGATATCTGGGTATTCAATGAGTTGTGGCTCGTCAGAACAGGGATGGAAAATCGTCTTTAAGAATTTTATCGAAAGCAAAAGAAAAAGGGTATCGAATTGTACTTTTTTCATTTTTTCAAATTTTATTGAACAATAATTCAAATATTTAGTTTTTTTCATAAAGGAAAACAGCAACATAGTATGGATTTTAAGATATATTATAATAAATAAAAAAAACTTAACTTTCTTAAGTATAAAAAAGAAGCTTATCGATTTCAATTCAAGATTGTAATCAAAAGTGAGACAGTACGAGTAAATAAACCTACTATATATCACTTTTTTTCAGTCCAAGAGGTGCTCTTGTTCAAGGGGAATATTTTACACATTTGTTGATAGTATTTTATTGTCTATGTTAATACCGTGTCAAGAATGATCTTTTATTAAATTTTTTGTTTCAATAAAAGCTTTACATGTAAAAGTTTGTAAAAGTTTTCTATATTTTTATAATATTTTGAAATGAAAATATTCTCTCAACATTTACTTATCAATAATATAGCCTGAATCCACATACACATGTTAAAGAAAAAACGAAGGCTGCTAAAGTAGCTTTGAATAGCTTGTGGAAAAATTTTTTTTGTAACCATTCCGTTGATCCAGCATCAAAATTTAAAGTCTTCAACGCTACAGTAAATAATTGCCTTTGCTATGGAAATGAAATATATGCGTATGAACAGTTAGAAGAACTAGAAAACGTCCAAAGATACTTTTTCAAACGAATTTTCAAGCTACCTAAAAACACCCCTAACTATGCCATACATGCGAAATCTGGGTTACCACACATGTTTTTAAAAAACTTGAAGGCTAGTGCGGACTACATTGTCAAGGTAATTAGTCGATCAGACCAAAACATCCAAAAACGGATCCTTATGATTTGTTTTCACAATGGTTATAGCCCAATCAAAAACTGGTACGATCTGGCTATTACGCATAATTTTGCAATTTCATTACCAACTGACAATGTCGTTGCGTTAAGAGATTCCTTATACGACTGCATAGATGAGACGCTATTTCAGCAATGCATAATCCGAGGTACTTCTTCGACATCAAGAAGAATATCGTCAACTACCTTTCTCTTTAGGTGAAAAAAAACTATTTCAGAGATGAGTTTTCAGTTTCTCAAATGAGCTTAATTTTCAAAGTCAGAACTGAAATGCTGGAACTGAATTGTAGACCTCATAGATCTGACTTAAATCCTATCTGCTCGCTTTGCAATCTCGGTCAGAACGAAAACGTCTTACATTTTATAGCATTTTGTCCAATTCTACAGGAAATACGTAGACTCTATTTTTCCACAAGTTTTCTTTCGTTAGAAGAATGTATAAATATCCTGAATGGTTGCCGTGGTTGGAAGTCTCTTATAGGATACGTTTCTCACGCAAAAAAATATCGAGATGATTATTTGAACATGTTTTGAAGCAATAAATCTACACCACTTTTTGAACTATACATATAGGGAGAAAAAAAGTTATTTTCGTTTTAGCTAAACTAAAAGCCATTTGACTTATTTTGTTTTGACTAAACTAAAAGTCCAGAAATCAAATTGTTATGTACATTAGAAACTTAATATTTATATACGTTAAGAGTGTTCTAAACGTGTATCTTAACAGCAATAGATTTAAATCAATTTATTTATTTTTTGTTTTGACTAAACTAAAAGTCACTGTATGTTTGTTACTAGTTTTCTTTCTTTTTAAAGAAATCAACTTGTAAACTTAGCACAAGTTTGTTTGTTCTCATTGTATTTTAAAATTGTAATTTCTTTACGGCAGACGGCATATTGCCATACTTTTTAATAAATTATATTTCTCTATACTATAATATTGTAATCTAAGATTTGAAAAAATAAAGAAAAAATTGAATTGAATTGAATTTACATATCAATGTGCGGTTGAAAAAACACCTGGAGCAATTCAATAAATGTTTCCAAGCAAACATTTACTGCATTGGTTTTTTACCTGCGTTACTTCAGCCCAGAATTCAGATATGTTATAGTTTTGGATTTTTTTTAACTCCTCCCAATCAGCTAATGCTCTAAATTCATTATTTATTGCTTCTATGTTTTTCTTTTCATTTGGAAAATAATTTACAATAAATGAGACTATGGAAGGAAATTCACCAGAAACAACTTAATTTGGCTAAAGATATTTTCAGGAGTCAAGAAAATCATTATCAAAATCAATCTTTTTTCTTAAATCTTCTAGGAATGATACATAAAATGCTTCTACTTTGGACTTAAAATCTGAGATATGTTCATAATTTCTTTCTTTCAATATACATGATGTCTTGCATACGATGCGACAAGAGCCCAGGACAGATAGGTTGGGTCGAATCAAGCAAAATGTCATATGGGAGGGGGTCTTTAACCCTATGTTTAGGTGGGAGGGGCATTTTTATAGAAAAATTACTTCAAATGAAAAACAAATTAAGTTACCTGCGACAACGTGCTACAATCGTTTTGAAAGCTTATGCTTCGTTCTTGAATAATTTTCCTAGTTCAAGTAGTTTGAGTGAGTGGTTTCTGATAAATCGGATTTCAGAGTACAAATTTTGAAAAAAGTTTCAAATATTTTGTCATTAAATTAAATTTTTAAAAAAATTTGCTGTGCTAAGATTCGCGTTTTTGTTAGATGTTCAATGCTCTTTTTACATTTGATTCAAATACTAAAAAACAAATGCAAACAATTTTTTCGTTTTTGAGACATTGAAAAAAAAAAAACGGAAGGCACTTTTTATAGAAAACCCCTCTTTTAGGGTTGTTATTCTTTTCATCTCGACCTTTCTTCCGTTTTTTAATTACTCCAAAACTAAGAAAGCTGTTTACATCCGGTTTGATAGTATTTGACTCATAATTGATCAGAGCACTAAAGGAGGTGGTGCATACTTGGGCCCAGAGCGTACACCTATGAGACTATGCAAACGTAGCACATCGTTCGAACGCAATAAAAGCTTAGTATTGTAACTGTCTCGTTGGAATGAGGACTGTTGGTTGTTGCGCTCATGTCATGAGTATTTTATGGTATTTGGGTTACGCAAGACACCAGGAAGCAATGAATATAGCACCAGCTTTGTTTTTGGATGGTATTTTGATAGATCTAAACGAAGATTAGTCATTTTTTCTCATTTGCAGCATTAAAATGTATTATGGTTTTATGTTTAGTAAAAAACAAAGTCGAAACTGCGAAGAATTAAATGAAAAATGCATTTCCTGTGGAACATATTTTTTGTTTAATTTTTTTTATGAATTGTGTATAATGTACGTGATATGCTTTATGTATGATAGCGTAATTGTATATCAAATTCAAGCTTACCAATTAAGGATTAAAGTGGTGCAAAAAAAATTATAGGTCATCACTGATTTTTTCGAGATATTGGCTGTCAAACGTCAACGAAAATGTTTTTTTTTTAACAACTTTTAGGTCTGTTTTTTTCAAAATATAAGGCATTTTGAAAACTGTATTTTGAATGAAATGAAAGATATTTTTATGATCTTTCATATGATACCAAAATTATTGTCCTACGTGCTATGCTTTTCGAGATATTCGTAATTATTTGCAGAAATGTCAGATTTTTCCCATTTCCGGCACTCAACTTCAAGTCTAATTATCTCAAAATCACCAAGACCGAATTCAAAAATATTTGGCAGGCTGATTGGGCTGAACGTAAGCTTTCATTTGGTACTAGTCTCATAGGTGTACGCCCTGGGCCCAGGCTTCATAGAAGTATGCACCACCTCCTTTGTGAAAAAACCTTACCTTTGACAATGCAAAATTTTGTAATATTTTATTTAAAAAAAAAAAAAAAATTTGATGAAAAATCTTTTTCAATTTGAGATTTATTTACTCAAAAATCAATCACTATAACTGCTGGAAATAAACTTTAGAGTTAAGACAACAAAACATAAGCTTTCAAAAACATTTATATATGTATACGTACGTAGGTGCCATAGCTGGTTTTGAATAATTTTTATATTAAGTGAATTTTTATAAAATTGCGCCTCCTGTCAAAACGGATGGTGATAGACCCCCTCCTCCTCCCCCGTCCTATACGAATGTTTTCTTGCCTCAACCTAACTTCGGTGGAAGTGCGAAATTGTATCGAATTTAGTACTGAAGCAAAGCGAAGTGTATCGAAAAAAGTACAATCGTATCGACTTTTGCAACCCTGCGACGGAGAGTATCAAGTCCTGCTAAGCTGGAGTAGAAATTCTGTATTTTTCTGAGAAATGTCTGGACATAGGTTTTGAAAGCCCACGCAAGTCAGCAAAGATGTCCACCTATTATTGTCAGTGCTTAGAAAAGTTTTTAATATTCTGTTGTGTTTTTGCTCTAGTGATTTACTTATGGAAGAATAATCTGAGAGAATGCCTGACCTTATCCCTTCATCGTTTTCGACCGTCTGTGCTTTTATAGCCCTGTTTTCCTCCCAGCATTCCGTTGTCGGTGTGTTTGTTAGGGCCGCTGGGTTGAAATTAGTATGGGGAGGGCTGTTGTGTGTTTGAATGTCTACATCAGTTTGATTAATTACAGTCTTATTCCACGAGAGAATTGTTTTCCACTTTTAGCCGTGTGAAATATCGTTCCGCATGGGATTCCATCGACACCTCACGTCTTTATTTGATGCTGACGATGACGTTTTGACGATTTTCAATTGAAATTTAAAGAGTTTCAATAACAATGAGTTGCTTTAAGTTTTGTGTGAGATGAAGTTTTGGTTTCCAATAAACTAAATACATATATGTCCTGAGTGTTGCTCGTAGGTCATTCAGTCAAATCCAATAAAACATAAATATCAACTATATGTGATATCCAGGACAGCGTTTAAAACTTTTAAGAATGTTACAAACGTTTCTTCTCAAACCTTTACACGATTCTCAAAGGTTTCATATCCTGGAAAAGTGGAAGGCAAGCAAGTGTTTTTAATTCATCCGCTTGAAATTATATCGAACAAATGTGAAAGTCATAAAATCAAATGTGGGACAACGGGACGATTATCGCCACTATAACGCAGGACCATAAGCGCCAGTATTGAATCTGTCAATCTGCAATTAAATTTAAACCCCTTTCAAAAAAAAAAAAAGCAGTTTCCTAACGATTCTAATAAGCTCTTAAAGCATTTCCACAGACCAACATGACATAAGGCACATGTTATCTTTTTGGATGACCCTTAACAGACTGAATGAAGCTGAACAATTTTCTCAAGGCAACGAAAGTGCCAATCTTCTCAACAAAAAAAGAAAAAGTAATTGGGTCTATTAAACTGGGTTCAGATGGCCCGCCCTTGAGGACACTACACACACTTAGGTCTGTTAAACCATAAACGGTTGCCCTAGTAAGTAGAAGTTGTCAAGATGACCTATATCTTCCCACACAGCACATATCACACAGCATACAGAACACTCCCGCTCCCCATTTCGATGACACATGAAAAATACAGACTACAATAACAGATATTCTCTTCACCTGAGAGCGGAAATTAACTAGAAAATTGAATCCTTACCAAGAGGGATTCAATTTGCTGTGTTATAAAATAAAGCACCATCCTGCCCAACCTCTTTTTGGTCTGCTCAGCATTTTCAATAAAAGGATATACGTAAGTATGTTATGTAGCCGTGGTATGCACAGCACATCATGTGGAATTGGGGATTTGTAACGGAGAAGAAATATTCCTTTGATTTCAGAGCAATCGGAGGAGGGTGATGTGAAACAGATTTTGTTTGTGTGTGTGTGCTTTTTTTTCGAAGCCCTCTTGCTATTGAATTGTGTTGTACACAAAAGGGAGCATCTGGAATGGAGCGCTCTCAGTAGGGAATAGTTGTGTGATCTGTTCCCGACACTCCCAAGGGAAATAAGTTTTTCTTTTTTCTTTGCTTGCGTTTTGGCTTTGCGGGTCTACATATATGTAGGTACGCACATATTTAATGTTGGAGGAACCTATTGTGAAAATAGCAATCGGTTCTGAGAAAAATATCGCTTCTTTACGAATCACCTCACACATGTGTTTCTTTGGAAAACTACAAAGCCCGCCTACAGCAGAAGATGTTTATAGGTTTATGTGTTTGCCTTTGGGCAATGTGAAGTTACGTTATATGACTGAAGGTTGTCTTCTTCTTTCATACCTGCTGGTATTTTGATGCTTTGTATCGTTTTTTTATTGATCGAAGTTTCAATGATGGCAAGCCATTTTGTTGGCTTATTATTAGCCAATTTCTAAGAAAATCGTAAATAGACTGAGGAGTCAATAATCAAACGGCACCGACAAAATAATTCAGTCTGTGCGCTTTAAACTTTTTCACTGATTATAGCCACAAATTGAATTGTTCCAGCTGTTCGAATGAAATTGTAAATGAATCGGACGTTAACATTCTCCAAGTGTCACAGACACGCCACACGATTGTTTGGGGGTGATGTAAAGAGCAAAGGGGAAAACTTGGATTAAGAATATTCGTTTGGATTGTATTTGGTAAAGGGGCTTAGATTGTTTGTTATTAAATAGAACTCTGATAGAAACAACGGCTTATATTGAAACCAAAAAGCAGGTGACTTCTTATGTCACTAAAGCTCCTGCGAAAAGTTTTTCGGCAAGACAAAAGTTTGACATGGCAAAGATAAGTTTTGTTGATTAGTTGGATTATTTCAAGAACTCCTTTTCGAGGGACTTTCTGAGAGTCTAAGGAGTTGGAGTGGATTATAAAAACACCTACATCCACAGGACAAAATCGAAATTCTTAAAAGAATAGCATTTCGCCACTCTTATTGAAAACAAAAGGGTTAGGGTCTGAACTGATAGCTTAATTAATATGTCTCAACAAAATAAACTTTGAATTAGATTTGATCGTTGTTTGATCTTCTTCCTTTTTTCGACGCTGAAGGTCATAGCTCATCCATTTAAGTGCATCAATTCATAGTGATCCACCCATGAGGTAGGTTAGGTTAGGTGGAAGTGGCCAATGAGTAATACATGCGTACATTGCCTGACACACTTAGGCAGCATGGGTCTATTGTGATACCACAGAGACCAGCAAGTTAATCACCTACTGATCTCAGAAACCTGATGTAAGATTAACGAGTTGATCACCCATTACTGGACTAGCTGGTTAATCACCTGCTAGTCGAACCACGCGGAACTTTTAATGTATTTCGAAAGACTTTTAGGGTCTATGTAAGCTAAGTCGCTAGTATCATCAAAGAAGAATTCACCGAGATAAGTTTTCCTCCTATGAAGTAGTGCAGGGCATGAGCAAAGAAGGCGTTAAATGGTTTCTTCCTCTTCTTTGTCCATGCAGATATCATAGGAAAACACACCTAGTGTCTCCCTATAAGACAGTGTCCCGTAAGAACACCTATGGGGCTAAAAATCTCTTCGAGCAATTGAGTCTACACAAGGCCAAATTTTTTTTGGTTGCAAAGCAATTGTTACTCTCAGTCCATCTAGTGTTTGTTATCCTTGAAGCGATTTGTCTAAGTACACATATAGCGATAGGTATACCTTTGTTGTTCCATTCTAAGCGTAGGGAAGTGGTCGTACCCTTTTTGGCTAGTTCGTCTGCAATACAGTAGCCTGGTATGTCCCTGTGCCCCGGCACCCATAATAGGTGAATGTTGAACTGATTTGAGATCTCCCTCAGAGACATTTTACAATTTTGGACGTTGATGGATTTTGTAGGAAAAGAGGCAAGAGATTTAAGGGCAGCTTGGCTGTCCGAGAAGATTCGAATATCCGTGGAGGATATGACGTTTTCTTTGAGCCAAGACAGCAACTTCTTAAGCACCAGAATTTCCGCTTGGAACACACTACAATGATCGGAGAGGCGGAAGAAAAGACTGAGATTCAGTTTTTCTGAGTAGATTCCACTTCCTACACCTTCGCTGAATTTTGAACCATCGGAGTAGAATTGTATTGCTTCATTTTCCAAGAGACTGCCATTTTCCCAAGCTTCTCTTGGAGGTTAACCACACCTTGGAAATTGTTGTCAAACACCAACTTGGGGGTGGTGTAGTCGGATCGATTCGGTAGGAATTTAAAGTTATCTGGAATGGAAGTGTGGCCGATTTGATTACTGGTCCACTGTGATGTAGCTCTGAGTCGAGTAGCTGAGCTAGCTGCGACTTGTTTGCTGAAGATATCTAGGGGTGTGAGATCTAGTAATTCATTGAGGGCGTCCGATGTGGTTGTCCTCAGTGCGGCACTAATACACAGGCTAGTCATTCTTTGAATTTTGGCCAGCTTGTTGTAGTTGACCTTCTTGTCTAGTGCGGTCCACCAGACTATCACCCCGCATGTGAGTATCGGTCTAATTACCGAGGTAAACAGCCAATGGGTGATTTGGGGGGAGAAACCACATTTCCCGCAAATGGCTTTTTTACAGGAGAAGAGTGCGACGTTGGCTTTATTTACTCTTTCTTCAATATTGGTTTTCCAGGTGAGTTTTTTTGTAAAAAATGAGACCTAGACATTTGACTTGGTTTGACAGTGCGAGAGTTACCCCTTTAGTAGTTGGGGGTCTGAAGTCCGGAATTTTATATTTTCTCGTAAAGAGAACTAATTCCGTTTTGTGTGGATTGATGTTCAGACCACAATCTACAGCCCAATTTTTAAGCTTGTTAAGTGCTGTTTGTAGCAGCTCAGCTAGGGTTTGTTGGTGCTTGCCTGAAACGGCAATTGCTACATAATCGGCAAAGGCTATGGTTTTGAAACCCTCGTCCTCTAGGTCGATTAGCAATTTGTTAACGACCAGGTTCCACAGTAGAGGAGATAGAACTCCTAGCTGCGGGGTTCCTCTATTGGCCATTCTGCTTGTTTTGTAGTTTTTCATTTCGGAACTAATGATTCCGCTGCTGAGCATTGTGGTTATCATGTTCTTGATGTGTTCTTCTATGAGCAGCTCACCAACAGCATTAGTGATCGCTGTATTGTTAACATTGTTAAATGCACCCTCTATGTCTAGGAATGCGACGAGAGAGTATTCTTTGAAGTGCAGGGATTTTTCAATAGTGCAAACCAGAGAGTGGAGTGCAGTTTCCACTGATTTCCCTTTTGTATAGGCAGGATGTGCCGTGTTGATCAGACTAGGTTTAATTTATTGCCTTAAGTGAATGCCAATCATTCTTTCGAGCATTTTAAGGAGGAAGGATGGTAACCTTATAGGTCTTAAATTATTTGGATTCATGAGATCAAAAAGCGTTGGTGAGTTTCCCGATCTCAAATTGATTTGTGTAAGAGACCAAGCAAATGCAGATTTCGTTAAACTTGCCTGCGTTTGTTCGCTTTCGGATGCGTTCTCCCGATCTCTTCTTTGAACAAGACAACTGAGCCGATCGTAATCTATTTTCTTCTTTCTCCTGCTGTCATACGGAGCATGTTAATCTCAGCTGCCGTCAACTCTTACAAATAGCCGCTGTGTAGAAACTTCTGTTTAATATAGAGCGCATTTTTCTCTTGCAGAAAATACCGCAGTTTTCTCGCCACATTATTCACCTCACGATTTTTCGACAGTTGCTGTCGTCATCACAAGTAACTCCACTTTCAAGCCCACGTAAATCCGCACAGGTGATCGTATATCTTTATTTTTTCTCGCAGTCGGGCTACCGAAAACCAGTTCGATGATCTCCAAAATGTGGCACATTAGCTTGATAGTTATCCCAGCTTCGTATATCTCCTCTCCTTTCTTATAGTAAAAAGTTATTTTTAAGCGCAGGTTTTTTTTATATCAATTTTTATGAAAAACAATAAAAGTTAACGAAAATATGCGCTCAAAACACACAAGCTCTCTTAATTTCAGAGACCTTTCGAGAAATGACAACAAGGGTCGAGGTTTGAGTATTGTGTTTTTGTATATTTGTGTCAGTTAGATGTTTTCTAGCCGACAGCGGCCAGCACAAATCCATGTTTAAAATAGTCAGTGGATGCATTCAGAGTGAACGTGGTTTAGCATTTAAAAAATTTGTATGGACGCGTTTAGGGCAAACTTTGAACAACAATAAAAATTTTGAAAGAGGAGTAGAATCGTTTTGCTGCGCAGTAGATTTCCATTTAAGGCTAAACGCAGTAGATCTACTGCTATAGCAGTAGGGTGGCAGCACTGGTGGCAACGTCTTGATAAACCAAGTTCAACTTGGCCAATTGGGGCTGGAAAAATTCGCGTTATTATGGGATAACACCGTTCGTAGTTGAGGGTAACGTTTCTTCCAAGGTCGTCTTTGAAGAAAAATGAGCCGAACCACACCAAACTGTCGTTGTTTCAGATGCATCGGTATAATTCCTATATGGCATGTAGCTGTTTATCAATCCAGATGACACAGTTTTTCTTATTTAAGTACTAGCTGTGCCCGCGACTTCGTGTGCGTGGAATAGTGACTTTCGGCAGCATTCTTAATTTTTAAGGCTACTTATTTTGCAAATAAGACACATTCATGCGTTTTAGTAAACCATTGTTATATTTTTTTATTTAAGTATATGTTTGCACACGACGTTCTTATTTTTTCCATCTTTTGCGAAATAAAAAGGTTTTGTGGGATTGATACACGTCATTCTGCCACATAAAGTTGCCATGGGATTTTTTTCTAAGCGAACACCTGCAACTTAAAGCGTCTGAGCTTTATTTATAATGATCAATCAGTGGGAATTAAAGGAAAACGGGGAATCAAAACGTTTTGGACTTGTAAAATTAGTAAGGATGTCCTTCTTCAGGTTCTAGACTATCTCTGTACCAAAATTCATATTAATAGGTTCTATAGTTTGGGCGGTTAATGGTAACAAAGAGAAATAGACAGACAGATTTAACTTCGTACTTATAATATTAGTAAAGACTCCCGTTCCCGTAGAAACATGGTGACCGTTCCTGTAAGGAGTATGGGGATGAGTAGAAGTTTATGTTGCTCGAGGATTATGGAGCATTCCAACGGTGGAAGAGTTTTTGAAATCGGTGCTGTAGTGTCAAAGTTTCCGTATAAGTTCCTGCTCCCGTGGGAATATAGGGAAAAATATATAGCCTATGCTATCCCCAGGTTCTGAACAATCTTTGTAAAAAATTTCATTTAAATCGGTTTATTAGTTTCGGCGGGAGATGGTAACATAGAACGACGGACTTTCACACTTATTATATTAGTAAAGACTCCCTTTCCCGTAGGTATATGCGGATGAATTAAAGTTTATGTCACTCAGATATAGTGCAGCATTCTAACGGTGGAAAAATTTTTGAAATCGGTGTTGTAGTTTCTAAGTTCCTGTATACGTTCCCGTTCTCGTGAAAATATAGGGATAAATATAAAGTGTCTTTGTGGCAGACGAGAATTCCCAAAATCCACCATTAAATGTCGAGACTGTCCTTGTTTCTTTATGTTTTCCTTTATTTAGTAGTTTTTCTTCTTTTCTTTAAGTTTTAATTACATGTACTTGAAAAATAAAAAATATATATATTCGCGGGGAAGCCGCCAAAGAAAAAATTCGCAGAGCTCAAAATTTTACAAGTGTCGAGATTGAATGCCAATAAGTAAGTGGCCGTACCACATGTCATGGATGACGTTTTTTGGCAGGGCAGTGTTCACACCATCGTGAAGTTGGGTGCGGTTGAGTATGTATCACTCACTCCAGCACCAGAGATGTGCAAGGAGGAGTGGTACATACTAGTGAACCGTAGATGGCGTGAACATTACCGGCCCCTTGGCATATAGTGCCAAAAGAAATTTATATGTACTTCTAATAATTATACAATTTTAAGATATAATAATAATTAATTAATCAATTCAATGGTTATAAAATACAAAATGGTTGTAGAACAATGATCTGATTTCATTTGATTTCTTATTATGTTCTCAGTTGTGTACTCAGATGTGTGTGCGGTGTTAGAGGTAAAAAAGAACAGAGTTTAAATTGAGTTTATAGATACTTCATCTAAAATATGACTGTATTGAATTACGACAATTCATTTGTTCCTTGGTTCAATCATTTATAGGCAAACGACAAAGTTTGACTATTGGGCGAGTAAATTCACCAAATCGCGTTTTTATTGTTGCCACCCGCACTCTACCATCTGGACCAGGAAATACTTTAATGATACGACCCATACCCCAATCAGTGGATGGAAGGTTTTCCTTTTTAATCAAAACAAAGTCACCGATTTTAAAATCTTCAGTAGAGTGATGCCATTTTGTTCGTTTGTGAAGCACTTTGATATATTCTTCCTTCCAACGTTTGCTAAATTCATGCTGAATTGATTTGAGCTTTTCCCAGCGGTTTATGAGTGAAAGAGATTTTTCTTCAGGCAACAGTTCAGGAAAAGTTAAAAGTGGAGTTCCGGTCAGGAAATGACCTGGCGTTAACGCTACTAGGTCGGTAGGTGCATTCGACATAGGACATAAAGGTCGCGAGTTTAAGCACGCCTCTATGCGAGCTAATAGTGTAGCGAATTCTTCGAAAGAAAAATGAGTATGAAGTCCGATTTTACGAAAGTGAGTTTTGAAACTCTTTACCCCGGCTTCCCAGAGCCCACCCATATGGGGAGCACCTGGGGGAATGAAATTCCAGTTCAAGCCTTGAATCCCATATTTGGCTAAAGTCAATTCTGGAAATGATGAATGAAGCCTTTTAAACTCATTTTTTAACGCCGGCGCCGTGTCGGCACCAACGAAATTGGTTCCATGATCTGAATATACAGAATGCGGAAGACCCCGTCTTGCAACAAACCGAGCAAAGGCAGCTAGGAAAACTGCCGATGACAAATCGCTGGCGGCTTCTAGATGTATGGCTTTCGTTGAAAAGCATACGAAGAGGCATGCATAGCCCTTTGTCAAACGACAATTTCTACCCGTGAAGCTTTTGATTGTGAAAGGTCCCGCGAAATCTATTCCGGTATGAGTAAAGGGAGGAGAGTAGTTACAACGTTCATCAGGAAGAGCTGCCATCAGTTGTTGACCTAACTGTTTTCTGTGGATCGCACAGGTCTTACACTTATAAATATGAGATTTTACAAGAATTTTTACTTTCGGTATCCAATAAGCTTGACGAATCATCCGTATCATTAAGGCGTTTCCACCATGAAGTGTAAGTTCATGAATGAAAGCAACTAAGAGTTGGGTAAATTTTGCTCCGTAAGGCAAAATGATAGGATGGCGTTCACTGTAAGATAGATTTGCATTTGATAATCGTCCGTGAACTCGTAGAATTTGGTTGAAATCCAAAGTAGGATTCAAAGATAAAATTGGGCTTTTTGAACTGATACTGCGGTTTGTAGACAGAGCTTTGAATTCTTCGAAGAAAAAGGATTGCTGGCATTGACCAATTAGACGTTGTTGAACGAATTGAATTTCTGGTTGAGTAATACGAATGGAATCAAACGAAATTGGTTTGAATTTCTTCGGAAATTTTATGCGAATGTAACGATAAACATATGAGAGAACTCTCAATGCTCGTGATAACGACGAAAATCTCGACAAGATATCGATATCACTAAAGGCAGTAAACGTCAAAATTGTTTGCGGAGGAAGAGAGATGAGGCGATGCTGAATGAATTGAATTTCAGGAAGAGTGATACGGCATGAATTATAAGAAATTGGTTCAAATTTCTTTGGAAACCTTTTACGAAGAAAGCGATAAACATAAGATAGGATTCTTAAGGTACGTGGTAAACACGGAATCCTGGAAAAAATATCGTTAGAAGTGATTAAAGTAGCAAACGTCAGGACTGGTTTCGCCTCCAAGACCTCGCTTTTCGGTTCAAGGAGAAGGCTTGACGGCCATTGCGATTGAGGCTCGCTTATCCAGGAAGGGGCTTTCCACCATAGATCACTATATTTTAAAACCGATGGAGTGAGACCCCGAGTAGCGAGATCTGCAGGATTATCGCCAGATCTAACATGATTCCAGTTCCTGTTGCCAACATTTTCGATGATTTCGCTTGTTCGATTTGCGATGAAAGTTTTCCAAGTCCCTGGATGTTTTCTGAGCCATGCTAGGACCACAGAAGAGTCGGACCAGAGAAATATTTGATAAGATTCGACTGGTATTTGCGGAAGATAGGTTTTAACAAGTCTCGAAAGAAGGAGAGCCCCACATAGTTCTAATCTGGGTAGTGAAATAGCTTTTATTGGCGCGACTTTGGACTTTGCGCAAACTAGATGTGAACGTATGCTTCCATCATTGTGCTGAACTCGTACGTAAAGACAAGCAGCATATGCTTGTTCCGATGAATCGCAAAACCCATGGAACTGAACATCTCCAGAAGGAGTGTATTCCGTCCATCTTGGTATTTGAATCAACTGGATTTCACTGAACGACTCTACAAAGGCTTTCCACTTGAGAAAAGTGTTGGACTTTAGGAGCTCATCCCATTCAGTTTCTTCGATCCGGATTTGCTGCGTAAGAATTTTTGCGGTGACTATAATCGGGGCTTACCAGCCCGCAGAATCAAAAAGCTTGGAAATTTCGTAAAAAACTTCACGTTTGGTAGGAGTCGTAGAAAATCTGATAGGCTGAGTGGTGAAGTAGAAAAAGTCGTCTTTAGCGTTCCAACGAATCCCTAAGGTTTTCGTGGTGCTGTCAGAGTCAATTTTTAAAAAGTTTTCGTTTAAAACGTGATCAGAAGGGAGATGATCTAATAGAAAGGACGAATTCGAAGTCCACTTACGAAGTGGGAAGCCAGCAGAGTTGAGTGCTTCAATAACTTCGAGTTGGGTACTTTTCGCCGTTTGAAGATCATGCGCACCGGAAAGCAGATCATCAACGTAAAAGTCGGATTCAATGACTTTTGCTGCAAGTGGATATTTAAGCTGAACATCCTTTGAAAGTTGCTTGAGTGTTCTGATAGCTAAGTATGGAGCACAATTCACCCCAAAGGTTACCGTAAGAAGCTCGTAATCTACAATATTTTCTACTGGTGAAGCTCTATATAAAATTCGTTGAAATTTTGTTTGATCGGGGTGTACCAAAATCTGCCGGTACATCTTTTCGATGTCGGCGTTGAAGGCATATTTGAAAAATCTCCATTTGAGTATTAGTGAAGGTAAATCACTTTGGAGCGTAGGTCCTGCATAAAGACAGTCATTGAGACTCCTACCAGTAGACGTGGAGCTAGAAGCGTTAAACACTACTCTTACCTTGGTAGAGTGGCTCTCGGGCTTGAGCACTGCGTGGTGTGGCAGATAATAGGGGTGTGCATTACTGCTATTATGCTTTTCATGAAACGTTAGTTTGCGCATATGATTGAGCGTTAGGTATTCGGTAAGAACCTGAGAATATTTATTTTGAAGATCAGGTTTATTTTGAAGATTGCGTTCTGTGCGACAGAATTGTTGAAATGCAATATTTCTCGAGTTTCCTAGTTGAGACGGTTCGAAATCAGGCTTAAAAGGTAAGCTGACCACATATCTTTCATCGGGAAGTCTAAACGTAGTGTTTTCATAAAGGTGATCACAGTATTTTTCGGATTCCGAAGCAAAATGTTTTCGTTCAGAAAGCTCTTCCCCCTCAAAAAACTTTTTGATGCTTTCAGTAAGGGATTCATTCTCCTTTATACTCGTAGAAAAACTTTGGACTGTGGTAGGAATTGGTCCGGAAAGGATCCAACCGAAAACGGTTTTTAGAGCTAAAAGTGACTTCGAAATCTGTTTAACACCATCGCGTATAATGCTTGGATAAAGATCTGCTCCGATAAGCAAATTAACTTGAGAAGAATAATTGAAGTTTGGATCTGCTAAACAAATTCCTTCTAAATCATGAGAATCAATTAAAGAAAATGATGTACTGGGTAAGTTATTTGTAAGTTTCTTAAGAATAAGTGCATTTGTTGTTATTAGTTCGCTTGGATCTTCACTATTGATAATTGAAATGAGGCATTTTTTACTAGATTTGGCTGTTTGAGCACCACTAACTCCTAAAATCGAAATGTCCGAATCTTTAGTTGGCAAGTTTAGACGCTGTTGAGTTGCTTCCGTGATAATAGAAGACTCAGAACCGGGGTTAATTAAGGCTCTTATACGATGAATACCATCTTGACCGCAGACATCAACTAAAGCCGTCGCAAGTAAAACTCTTCGATGATTATTATTTAAAAGAAAAACCCACAAAAAGGCAACGAATTAAATAATTTCCTACCCCAGGACGAATAGCAGTGGCAACACTCTTTTCATGAACAAAGTTCCAAACCAATTAAGACGAAAAATGAACCAGCGAAAAAATGACACTATGGATGTGTAAACGGGGTTGTGCAACATAGGCACCAATGCATTTAAATATAGATTTTTTTTTTTTTTTGTAAAAAACAATTGAAAAACTTTAAATTTATTCTCCTTCTAACCACCAAACGCACACACAACTGTTTAATAGAATATGAGATAGGGATAAATATATATGTATTTTTTTTTTTTTTTTTTTTTTTGGGCAACGCAGTTGTCCAAAATGGCGGTCGTCAATGGGACGACGCGACGATGGCGACGATGACGACAGTATGTCGAAAATATTTTCCTTTTAGCGGCCAAAAGAACTTGGGCACGCACTTTCCTACGACGATGACGACGTAGATCGTCAAGACGACGACGATGGAGCAAAAAAAAGCTCGATGTGAACAACGCAATTGTCCAAAATGGCGGTCGTCAATGGGACGACGCGACGATGGCGACGATGACGACGGTATGTCGAAGGTATTTCCTTTTAGCGGCCACCGACGATGACGACGTAGATCGTCAAGACGACGACGATGGAGCCAAAAAAAAAAACTCGTCCAAAATGGCGACGATGACGACGGTATGTCGAAAGTATTTCCTTTTAGCGGCCACCGACGATGACGACGTAGATCGTCAAGACGACGACGATGGAGCCAAAAAAACTCGTCCAAAATGGCGACGATGACGACGGTATGTCGAATGTATTTTCTTTTCAGCGGCCAAAAGAAAACTTGGGCACGCCTTTTCCAACGACGATGACGACGTAGATCGTCAAGACGACGACGATGGAGCAAAAAGAAACTTGCTGAATGTTGCAATCATGCGGCTTGATGGACCAAATGTCTTTGTGGAAGACGAGAATTCCCATAATCCACCATTAAATGTCGAGACTGTCCTTGTTTCTTTATGTTTTCCTTTATTTAGTAGTTTTTCTTCTTTTCTTTAAGTTTTAATTACATGCACTTGAAAAATAAAAAAATATATATATACGCGGGGAAGCCGCCAAAGAAAAAAATCGCAGAGCTCAAAATTTTACAAGTGTCGAGATTGAATGCCAATAAGTAAGTGGACGTACCACATGTCATGGATGACGTTTTTTGGCAGGCCGGCAGTGTTCACACCATCGTGAAGTTGGGTGCGGTTGAGTATGTATCACTCACTCCAGCACCAGAGATGTGCAAGGAGGAGTGGTACATACTAGTGAACCGTAGATGGCGTGAACATAAAACCTATGTCCTCCCTCAGGTTCAGAACAATCTTTGTACAAAAATTAATTCTAATCTGCTCATTAGTTTGAGCGGGAGAAAGTAATATAGAATGGTGAACAAACAGAGCTACTTTTGCATTTATTATAATAGTGAGGACCGGTTCCCATGGGAATATTCGAATGAAATATAGCCTTTGTCCGTCTTTATGTTCAGGACAACCTTTGAACAAAATTAAATAAATAAATCAGTTCTGTAGTTTGGGCAGGAGACGGTAACATAGAAATCCGGACAGACAGAGTGACTTTCACATTTATAATACTAGTTATTACTAGTTATTAGGATTCGTTAAGTGATGAGCTAGAAATGAGCCTCATCGTTGAACTACATCTTTTGATAAGTTCGATTCGGATTCACATGGAGCCTATCCACCAAAAATTTAACTTTGTGGTAGGCCATTCGGCTTTTTATAGGTTACGGCGTGCGTCGCGACGTTACGAGTGCAATATTCTCTTCGGAACGCACTGTGCGCATGCGAGTCGATGCTTTTTTGGTGCGAAATTTGGTGATAACAGTACAGATTGCTGATTAACCAGGTTGATTATGACGACCATAATATAGTCTTAACAAATGATGCACAATTTTACAGAGCACCAATTTTTAATAAAAAATTTCAATAATTCAAATTCAACGCCATTATCAACCAGTGCAGCCAACCTGGCAAACTTAGCTCTTAAAAAATCGCACTTTATATTCGGAGAACGTAACTTTCCTTCAACTTCTTATAGGCAAACTATCACCTCATTCGAGTCATGTGGGGTATGCTTACCGACTGTGGTTCCAAAGATACTCCCCTTCCTCAGTTTTGTAGTGATAATTGCCATGGACGATTTTCTCTCTAGGGCAGGGCTCGGATATTTTTTCGAGGACCTCGCAGCAACAGGCTTTGTTGGATTACCGTCTTTCTCTCCTGTGAGGGTGTGTTGGTTGCTCGGATCGGAATCATAAAATTTGTTCGTGGTTCATTAGCTAGCATCACACACAAACCCCATATTGTTAGGCCAGGAACTTTTGGATTTGCTTTGGAAGCATAAAGTCAGGTAATTTGATGTCGTTAACTAAATGCTGCAAGGACTGATGGCTCACTAGTTGCTCATCGGTCACGTCTCTATTTCAATATACCTACTCGTACAGTAGTATTGAAAGACTCTGGAAGATCTTAAGGCCAAATATATCGGAATTGCTCATTCAGGGGTTCCTTTTTTTTGTCTGCTGAAGTCAAACGTTGATTCTGTTAGCCGAATTCATCTGAAGTGACATTCGTCATAAGCTTAAGAAAAATACTGAGGTTGGGGCAGTCAATCGTTACTAGCAAAGCATCAATGTGTAGTTCTTTGGCCAACACTTGCGTTTGGCATACCGCGAGGAGGTATAGTAAGCACAATTGACGTGTACCCACTTTAAGTTGCAATATCTAAGCGCGAGCCGCCAAGTTAACAGGAATCAGAATCAGTAGTCAGTACCTCGCCGAATAATACACAAACAGCCATTGTGTGTCAATGAACTACACAAGCAGTCAATCTCGACTCGGCTGCAGACTGTAATCAATGTGCTTGGGCGAACTCTGTAAGCTTTGCGAGTTAACTATTTTTGTGTACATTCATAGCTATGTTTCAATTATACAACAAACCTGTTGAACTCTTAACCTGTCAAAATAATTTGTTGAAAATGGATCGCATTCCAAACCTTCCATCACTTTTTTCAATGCAAATCTATTTTCAAACGGTTCATAAAAAAAAAATTACGATTGCGATCAATAATTTTGTCCACAAATCATTAGGTACAATCATTCTTCGTTTCACAAGTTGCCGCCTTTTACGATGTATACAAAATACCAGCACCAGCAGCCATACGATAAATGAGGCATTTAAAAATAAATCAAATCTGGAAAAGGAAAAAATCAGCAAAGAAATATTCATGCCTTAAATTCCATTTGCCATAATAATTTATTTTTATGATTTCACATCGCACCATTCGATTTTTATTGGAATCTTTTGAATTTCGGTTCAGTTTTGATGTTTTGTTGAATTTCATTTGTAAGTACAATGTAGGTACCTAAACTGTAGAATGGGGTGTGTTATATTTTTCAACTCATGAGCTTTCATTTCTAGTTTTGTTTGATAGTTTAACGTTTGAAATTAAAAATATCACACCGTATAAGGCATAAAACTGCTCTGAGATTTGAAGCATGCCAAGTTCTAAGATTTAGTTTTTAGTCTTTTGATTACTAACCCTCCGCTGCGCTGTCTGATTTATCTTTCCCTACTACTTCCTCACTCACTGAGGTGTGACATACTCCAATCATTACTTTAAAAAAGACACATGTTTTTATGTTCATATCCTCTTCCCAAAGTTAAGAATATTAATATAAATAGCACCCAATTTTCGAGTCTCACAAAAAAAGTTAATGAAATAAATGTTCGAAGTCAATGCACTCAATTGTTAGGTACTATCGTCCTTGCATATTATATTGTTTGCATATTTTTTCCTTTCGTGCTCTTGGCTCTTCTGTACGTTTCCAATCAACACCGCTCTCATACAACCAGCTTAACTGAAAATGAATACTTTTTTCATTACAATGACATAAACAAACTGAACTTCTCTGTTCACACTTAAATCGATAAAATAGGTACTTATAAAAGTTTTAATTTGTCTTGCACTAGCCAGCAGTCTAAAAATATAAACCAGAGTATGAAAACTATCCAATGTTAACAAAATCCAAACTTTATTGATCGTAGATATAAATAAAAAACGAAAAATAAATCGCATTTAATGTTTTTTTTTTCAGATTTCAATGATTAGATTAATTTAATTGTTATTGGATTATTACAGGGAGTTGCCAATGAATTATTCATCAGCTGCGTTCTGCAGCTTTAGTTACATAGATTTTTTTAAATTCCATATGACAAATGTTAAAGTTGTACATTGTTTGTTAGTTGCTAGCTGTAGATAAACGCTACCTTTTTATTAGTTAAATCTATATACATATAAAAGAAGTCGTGTTAGTTACACTATTCATAACTCAAGAACGGATGACCCGATTTGTCTGAAAATTGGTAGTGAGTGAGTTTAGAACCAGGAGAGGGACATAGGATACTTTTTATCCCTATATTCCTATGGGATCGACATCAATGCAATGCGTTAGCTTTCGTTATATACAAAACACTGTACTTCAAAAAAAAAAAAAAAAAAAAATTGACTTATTCGGAGAAATAAATTTGATTTTTGTATGAGATCAATACTAAATAAATATAAAAACATCAGTAGAAAGCAAATCCGGATAACCAGGAACCGCATCGCCTTACTTCCGTCTTTGAAAATTCTTCGATATACATACCTTCCAAGTCTAATAACGCGGCACCACCAAGTAAAGCAAAGTTCGTGCAAACGGATCGATCTGCCATCGCAAAGAAATTGGTCAATAGTTGCTGGAGGTGTTTCAGTACATTGCATAGCATTCGAAGCCATGAAATATACTCCTTGCACTCCACATGCACAACAGATGACCTTCATGAACAGGGAATTCGAATATACGCCAAATCCCTTCATTATACAGTTCACATATCGACCAACTTGATAGTGTGAAATTTTATCGTTGGTATTTCAAGATTGCAATCCAAAAACTGCCATATCGCAGCCTTTTGTTACATATTTGCAAATATATTTTATAGACTTTGCTGAATTGCAGTACTCAAAGTTACAATAGGCGCGTTTTATTGAAAATTTTCTATGTGCACTTATGTGCACTTATCAATAAAACGATTTTTGGTTCATATTCACTTAGCACGTCACTTTCAATTTTAACTTTCAGTGTTGGTAGGTACCCTTTGCAATTGTTCTAAGGATTAGAAACATTAAAAATTTGCATTCAGAAGAATATAAATGCATACCTTTTACTTTCCATTTCTAATTTTCTCTATTTAATTCTCGATTCTCAATTTATTTGCCGCATTTCAACTTTTTCCTTTCGATGTAAACAAAACAAATGTCACTTTAATTTTTTTTGTAATGGCTGTGTTCAATTAGATTCATTTTGTGACTCATGTTTTTGGTTGCCTTGGTTCTGATGTTCTTATGTGTTCTGTCTGATGTTATTTTTTTTTTCTGACCGATTGCGAAACTTTCATTGTGTGTGTGTGTGTGTGTGTGTGTGTGTGTGCGTGTGTGTGTGTGTGTGTGTGTGTGTGTGTGTGTGTGTGTATGTGTGTGTGTGTGTGTGTGTGTGTGTGTGTGTGTGTGTGTGTGTGTGTGTGTGTGTGTGTGTGTGTGTGTGTGTGTGTGTGTGTGTGTGTGTGTGTGTGTGTGTGTGTGTGTGTTAGTAACTGCGTGTCTAATTATGTCCCCACCAAGTCACCACCTGACTCATCTATTAGCTATTAGGTGTGTTTCTTTACTGAAAATTTGCACGAAATGCACCGAAATTCGGCGAAAGTCAGTCTAATCCCGTTCCGATTTTTCGTAACAGTGCACAAAAGAGAGTGCTCTCGAGAGAGTAAAAAAATTTCCCCGTCCTGCGGATTTCCGCCACCAAAATTTCTGTGGACAGAAATCGTGCACAGCCAAAACAAGGTCTGTTTCTTTACTTTGTGCACAGAAATTCACAATCTGTCAAATTTTAAGGATTGGGGTAAAATTCTCTCAGAAATGGTCAGAAACTCTCTGAAAGAGCGTAATTGTCTTAAAAGTAAAGAAACGCCTTGAACAAAACATTCGCAGAGAGTTTCTGAAAGAATTTTGCAACCTTTCCTTAAAAAAAAAATGTCTGTGCACAAAAAGTAAAGAAACAGACTTATTCAATCTGTTGTCGAAAATCAGAAATATGAACGAACACAACCCAAAGACTGCCAACCTTTGGGTGCCAAAAAAAGAAACTTACCAACCATCCCTGTTGTGCAGTTAGCTTACTGCGATATTTATGTGCACTTAGGCTACTGACATAAGGAGTTGTTGTTTTCCCATGAGCGATGTTTTGCTGAAGTGCACATAAGTGCACATAGAATTTCAATAAAACACGCCTAATGTGTCTCAAACGTTTTAGAAATAAGTGGCGAATGTGGAACAATCCAACTGTTGTCAACAACGGACAACGAAATCCATTATTTTCACTTTTGTTGTGACAGTTCTACTGTTGTCATCTGGTGATCGACGTCGATACAGCGGATAACCATCGTTGCCAGTGACGGTCTCAGCCGTAAATTTCCGTGGATACCGTTTAGAGCACTTTCCATCGACCATGCAAGGTAATTGGGGTCCATGAATCATATTTGTAAAAACAACATCATGTAAATCTGGATCATCTTCATCAAAGTATAAAAAATCTATAGTAAGACCATGGCGGGGAAATTGCTGGTGTCGCCATCTGCGGTCTCCATTAAAGCTTTTATGGGTTCAAAAAATTTGGCTGTGGTTGTTCACTTAGGCATTTGGATGGTATTTTTTTGGATGCTTTAATGGTTGTAGATGGTATTTTCATCAATTATTAAATGCGCTTAAATGATTTTCAAACAATGTCATGATACGCTAAATGCAAAATAACAGACTTTTTATCATTTAGAATTAAAAAGCACATCACGCTTTTATATTGCTAACAAAGCTGCCTTGGCAAAAAACAATAATATATGCTTGATAAAAAAAATTTTAATTAATAAAATGCAAACTCTGCTTATTTATTGCCTCTGAGGCAGAACAAAGTTTGCCGGGTCAGCTAGTACTGAAATAAAAGTTTACGGGGAAATATTTTCATTTGAAGACAGAGACGAAAAAAATAGTGCGTGGAGTCAATCAATGCGGAAGGAGTGAAACTTCCTAATGTGAAAATGAAAGAAGGAAGGTCTAGACTAGAAATTGATTTCTAGTGAACTCATATTGTTTCTTTAAAACAAACTTTATGAACATTGCTTACAATTAACAACTGATCGCATCTTTTAACCTGAATGACGCGGAATTGTACAACTGTTATATCAACAAATTGCGAATAGTGCCGAAAAGTATGCATTTCTTAATACATGTTAAACGCTTGACGCAATCTTGTTGTAAGTCGCATAAGAAGTTTCACTTAAAAAAAAAAACATGCAGCATGTTTTCTTAGGATACTCTGCGCTGTTTCTTTTTTGGGACTTCCATCTTCTGGTAATGATTTATTTTCACTCATATTTTGAAGAAACAAAGTGACAACGCAATTCAGGAACCTACAATTTTCTGCCGATTCAGAATGAGTTGTTTATAAGAAAACATCAAAATTTTTTCTTGTTTGCCTTTTTTTTGTTTCAAAAGTTAATGTAAATGAGGAAGAAGAAATCTATTTCATTTCAATGAACCAATGTTTTGATGGTGGTTGTCATCTTTTTCAGGGGTTATTCTTTAATGTAAAAAAAGGTTTTTATTAACACACATGACATATGTGTATACCACTTCGATGAAAATTTAGTCACTGAATGAACTATGTATTTCATTGGATTTTACTGGTGGAAACCAAGGAACAGTACACCGACGATAATATGTTCTGTGTGTCCTGTTTTCTGTTCATGTTATTCTTGTTGTTGAGCATATGTAGCTGCAGTTAGAACTCCAAGGTAATGAACATGTTCAGTTTCTACAGCATGTAGGGCCAATGCTGTCTTCCCGACATTTTTTGATTTTATATCCGACTTGTGGTTCGAAATTCTTTAACGGATTAGTTATTTTGTCGTTACGACATAGCAAAGATTGATCCTTTTTCATTTTTTGTTTTAGATAAGTATACAGCGAACCAACTGTGTTCGTTGACCTATCAGCTAGGTTGACTTCACTGGTGTTTCTTCCGACCACCTACTTAAAATGTATGGATCGTTTAGGAACAGACGCGATACATTTGTAGCTGCTAGATCTTTTTTCTCGATTGTTCTCACTAGGAGTTTAGTTTTTTGAATAAGAATTAAACTCCTTACTACTTTTGTAGGGTAGCTATTGTCCATGAGAATTTGGGTGAGGTTTTCTCGTTCGCGGAGCGGAATTTCCGATCACATAACGCAAAAACTTTGTGGATTAAGTAGATAGACACAGCTGGACTCCGAATGAGTTATTGAGTATTTTAATCCCACGCATTTGTCAGACATGCAAACATTACGTCACGGGCATCACATATACTATGTACATATTGAGTATTCATAACATAATTAATCCATTAAAAAAAAGAAAAACTAAAGTACTAGCTATGTTAGCTCATATTTCAATGGCCACAACCACATATATAATTTATGGGTGCATCACGTTAAAACTGATTTTTGAATCTAAACAGAAATGATACATTAAAATAAAATTTTTTTTTCTGATTCACAAAAGCACTTTTAAAAGGTCCTTTTTCTCGAAAATTGATTTATTGTGTCACTAGATCATTTTTTTGGTCCTAAAAAAGAACTTTAGTGAATCTCGATTCGGAGGTAAGAGTCATCACACGCACTTTCACATATACCAACTCAAAACAATTGACGTACACCACATTGGGGTTTGAAATGAGAAAAGTGAATATCAAAAGTAAATTTGATATTTTATTCATGAGGATTTGTAATAAGATGCTACTACTATGCAAATATTATTTCGTCGGCCGGGAATCGGTTTGACTCATACGCCATTTAATTTGCGGTTGAACGATAGATTGATCGATAGACATCCTTCATTTTTTAATAAGTTAATATCCGGAATAATTTTTTCCTAATCATATTTATTAAGTTACTTAGTAGGGCATTATTGTTCGGGTTGAACATCGTACGCCAATAATTTCGATTTCGCGAGCTCTCTCTAGTGTTGCTCACTTATCTTCTCCCACTTGATTGCGCCACCTAAGACGAAGTCTTCCCCTTCCACGATTTACCTGCAATACGCTTTCGAAAACCCGTCGAGCCGGAGCGTTTGGGTCCATACGCATAGCATGGCCCAGCCATCGTAGTATCGCGATACGTAGTCTTCTAGCTATGTCCATGTCGCGATTCGCGGTACAACTCATACAGCTCGTTATTATATCTCTTCTCCACACATTGTCTTCGCATACGGGGCCAAAGATCATTAGGAGAATTTTTCTTTCGAAACGACCAAGGGTTTTCTCATCCGCTTTCGATAAGGTCCATGCTTCCGTTCCGTAAAGCAGGACTGGGCTGATTAAGGTCTTATAGAGGGTCACCTTAGTTTTTCTGGAGAGGGTTTTGTTTCTCAATTGCCTTCTTAATCCAAAGAAGAAACGGTTGGCAAGAGTTATTCTCCGTTTGATCTCCGCACTGATGTTGTTGTCCGTGTCTACAGCGGATCCTAGGTAGACGAAGTCCTGTACTACCTCGAAGTTATGTCTGTCTATTGTGACACGTTTTGTCCAATTCATCGATGTTCTTTGTCCTTGTTTGATGACAGCATATACTTCGTTTTGCTCTCATTAACCATCAAACCCATTTTTGCCGCTTCTGTTTCAATACTCACAAAAGCACCTATGACATCACGCTTTTTTCTTCCCATTACGTCAATATCGTCTGTATAGGCGAGTAATTGTACAGACTTTTGAAAGAATGTTCCTCTGGCGTTGACGTTTGAGTTTCTTACAATCTGTTCAAATATGATGTTGAAGAAATCGCATGAAAGTTTGTCGCCTTGTTTTTCGACATCTCGGTGAGTTCTCTCCCGACATTGCCAGAGCAGCGTGAATTCTCCAAAGTCATCCTGCATAGTCGTACGAGTTTTGCAGGAATGCCGAAACTAGACATGGCTCTGTACAGCTCGTCTCTGTAAATACTGTTGGTCTATTGTGGACTTCTCTGGTCTAAAACCACATTGATAAGGACCTATCAAGTTGTTGACGTGGGGTTTCAGACGTTCACATATTACAGCAGACAAGATCTTATCAGCGACGTTAAGGAGGCTTACCCCTCTATAATTGGCGCAATTGTGAGGGTCTCCCTTCTTTAGGATCTGACATACATACGATACTGAGGTTCCATTCATCGGGCATGCTTTCTTCCGACCATATCATGCAGATCAGCTGGTGCATGCTCCTTTCCAGCTGATCTCCAGCTGCCTTGAAAAGTTCGGCATCAAGGCCATCTGCACCTGCAGTTTTATTTGACTTAAGTTTGCATATGGCAAGCTTAATTTCTGCTAGGACGGGAGGACGGCGTTCTGGATCATCGTCCAAGCTAAATGGGGCAATCTGCCTGACAGCGGAATTTGTGTCCTCAACGCCGCTAAAAGCAGACTGCAGAAGTAATCTTTCCAGATCCTCAATAGCGACTGTGACTCTATATCTATATTTTCCAGCAGGTCTTTACAGGCTTGTGTTCGGGATTTGCCACCCTGGCAGGATCTTTCTACCTTTTGGTAAGACTTCCGAATCTCGTTCCTGTCATGACCCCTCTCAATTTCCTCAAACAAGCGCTTCTCATGTTCCTTCTTTTTCTTTTCGTTTTGCCATGAAAAGCGCTTTCTTTATCAGCTGTTCGGAATCGTCAAAAAATTGTATGTTCCGGGGCTCTTCGCTTTGTAGCACCACCACATTCATTTATTTCATCTTTTAAATTATAAAAAAAAAAAACTTCCTAAGCCTACTGCTGAAACACTAGTTTGGTTTCAAACCTGTTGGCCGTTACATAGAATTTTAATATCCATTAGCCAATTTTTTTTATGGATTTCTTGTAAAAGTAGTACCTACGTATTCAAACGAAGCGACGCGACGCTGACATTATTAATTGAATGTCACCGTATACACAATTAGCTGAATAAAATAAAGATCCCACGAGAAATTGAAACCATCCGATATTTATAAACAAACGCACACCTACATTCAAATTACCCATGTTGTTGGAAAGGAGTTTTGATAAAATTAATGGTTTAACTTGTAGAGCGAATTTTGCCATGCTTTCAGTCGAAGACAGAGTATCTCTACCTTGTGGTTTTTTTTTTGTTGGTTTTCCAAAATCATTGGCCATAGGTACACACATTTTTTCTACGTAGACGCGAAATACGAAAATAAATTCGCCTACATCTCTTTTAAACTTTCAATACATTTTCATACTCTCCGACACTTTTATCTTTATCATATTTGAGTTGTTAATTTGTTATTATACATTGGTCTCCCGACGACGCACGGCTTGTGGTGCTAATGGTGTTTGGATATGACCAGCCCTTTTTCTAATAACTCACTTTAGTCACACACCTGGGCAGAAGCTCAACAGTGTTATCAAGCTAATTACTCACAAAATACTTTTTACACAAGATAATCAAACAAGACTCTCACATAAGCTAGATAACAATTTTGTGCAAAAAGACCGACAATGTATTGGCTACTTTCAGTATTTGTTTGAATTTTAACGTCGCAAGATGCGTGGTTCGATCGCCATCGCCGCCGCCCCGCGTATTGCTTCGTACAGTCGGAATTTATTAATATTTTTAGTTGTGATTATCATACGAGGTTGTTGGTCAGGGTCTGATGAAAGTTTTGAGTCAACTCCTACACAAAGGAGTCGATTTTCTCGAGAACGTAATTCTTTTTATTCCACTACACCAAGTGATCTTTTTTCTCCAGAAAGTTTTTCTATTTCGAACAATTTAAATGCCAGTGTAAAGCTTATTTGTCACCCTGAGCCGTTCGGTGGTGCTTCGTCATCGGTGCGTTGGAATGAAGCAGAAGTTGATAGTGTGGCGATTACTAATAGACCATGTCTACTAAGAAACGGTCTTCCACTGACCAGAAAGTGTAGACTTGATGAGAATCATCGTGCGATTTGGGACAACATTACATTCGATGTCAACAATTGTTTGGATCAGACACGCGAAAAATTGATAACCCGTACATTGGTTGACCTCGAGCAAGAGGCTTTTGTGGCAAACAAAACCAAACCAGCTGAAGCAGCAAAGCGACTTAAACGTATCCTTAGAGGTGGCGACTACAAGCTCATCCCTACGGACGTGCACTTTGCATGTAGGATTGTAAAGCAAGCTGTGGCAAGGGGAAAGTCAGCAGATCTTTGCTTGGATTTGCTAAGTATCTACAATCGTCTGATGGGAGCTGATAGGGAAGTTCTAAGGGCCTCGACAATGTTTAATTCTACCAATCGGCTGGTGGAGAGCTTTGAGACGTGTGTCGACGGAACATCACGAGAAAAGAGCACGACTGTAACCTTCACCTCTAATGAAGATCAAATCGAACTTCTTAATTTTGCTGAGCTTGGTGTTCGGGCTCATCTCGCTGAGAACTTGAGTGTGTTTCTTATAGAACCCAGTGTCGCCAACGTCTCGGGTATAGCTTTGTACGACCAGCCTAAGGATCCTCATGCTCCTGGAATGTTCCGAGAGGCTTTTGGGGACTTCTATTATCGTTTGTTATCATCCAACGAAACAGTTGACAATCTTTTGAATGAAAAAGGACTTCAACTAGCCTCGTTTATACCGCACACTCTTTGGAAAAGCCTGACCCAGAACCTACCCCAGTTACCTATTCTCATCATAAAAGTTTATTCCAATGATGTGCTCTTCTTAGAGGCTCGATTAAATACCAGTCGCAAAGTTTTCAGCAAAGTTGCATCTTTGACTATACCCGGTGTGACTGGCTTCTTCCCAGGACTTCTACCAATGGTCTTCCGAAATGATGGACCAGCGGTTAAGCATCCAGAGACGGGCTGTGGTTTCTGGAACTTTGACAGCTGGGTGAGTGATGGAATTGAAATGATAAAAACTCAAGGAGACTTCATTGCCTGTGGAACCCACCACATGACGCAGTTCGCTTATCTCATTGGAGGCGACTATCGGTATGCAGATTTCTCGGATAATGTCATCATAACCAAACTCCATCTACGTGCCTTGGACATCATTACGTTGATTGGCTGCACTTTGTCTATTATTGGTTTGTTGGGCATTTTCATCACAAGTATTGTATTTAAAGCCTGGCGAGCTAAGGCTTCTTCAAAGGTACTACTACATCTTTGCACAGCAATGATCTTCCAAATGGCCATGTTCTGCTTTGTGAACACCAATGACATGTCCGAGCATTTAATGGAGGATAGAAATTACATTGGATGCGTTGCAGTTGGAGCTCTTTTGCAATATTCTGTCCTGGTGCAATTCACATGGATGCTTATTATTGCGTTCTTTCAGTTTCAACGGTATGTTCAAGTGTTTGGCTCTAGGCCAAAGCATTTTGTCCTTAAATCGGCTTTCGTAGGCTGGGGCCTTCCTATCATACCTCCAGCTATTCTCATTGCAACTGATCGTTCCTCCTACATCCCGGATTTAAACACAGAAGGCTCAAACATGTGCTATCCTTCTGGAAATGGTCTAAACTTTGGTGTAATTTTGCCCGTAGCTCTTATCATTGCAGCCAATTTTGTTATTTTTATCATGGTCTTTTGGAACATACGTCACACAATGGAGTCTTCTTCCAAACATAATGAGAGAAAGAGAGTTATACAGCAAATTCGGCTCCTGGTCATGATGTTCTTTCTGTTCGGGTTTTCGTGGATATTCGGATTGCTTGCCGCCATGGAGGCGGGCCTAGTTTTTTCGTATCTATTTTGTTTCACCGCCACCCTACAGGGATTTGTTCTATTTCTGTATTTTGTTATCCTCGATCCGACTACAAGAAAGATGTGGTTACAACTGTGTGGCCATGCCGACGACAAGTTAAGGGAATCTGAGACAATAAGGTTGCGGATTGGGACGAGTTCTTAAAAGTTTCAGTTTTCCTTCTGAAGTTGAATGAAAAATAAGTCATTTCCTTCAAACTATCGAATATCAGCAGTTGAATCTGTGTTTTTGTGTTGTGTTTTGTGTAATTAAGACAAATTAATTATTTATGAATGTTCTCAAGTGAAAAATTAAAAGCAAATGCTTTGATTGAAAATTGTTGTTTCTATTTTCGGCCTTGGGCAGTTTTTTTTTTATATTCTGCCGAACACGGAGCTTTTCTTTTGAAAGCATTGCTATCCACCTAAAGTAGAGTGTAAGTATACAGGAAACATTTGTTGCCAATCGGAGAATATTTTGTTTAAAGCGGAAACGTTGTAGCAACAAGCTAAGGAAAGAGAGAGACGAGACTTTTATTTACCATTTGCATATTTATTTATTTTTAATGGAAAAGTATATTGATCTATTGAAAGATAATTGTGTTTGAATTTCTTAATTGCCGTTGCGTGAAAACAATTTCGGATCCTGAAACTCACTTTTCATTGATTCACGACTTACGGGAGACCCCACATTAAAAAAAAACCTATTTTTTATTTAATGGCAATTTATCTTTGACAGAAAGATAAATGTCTCCAGTCTACTTAAAAATATTGCCACTGCCGCGCTGACTGTTCTTTGTGTTTAAAATGGTTTTAATTTTGCTTTTACAAAAATAGTATTTGTTAAATATTTTCATGAATATTAATTGTTTATTTTCTTAATGTTTTTGTTTTTTGTTAAATGTATTAAGCTGGGGACCGCTTATTTGCCTAATTTTTTTTGGGGTACGGAGTGGTGTTAATACTACAGCTTTACTATTTTAAAAATGGGCACAACTGGGTCGCACGAACTTGCCATTGTCTGATCCTTATTCGTATACTAATATCTTAAACTGGTTTCAAAGGAAACTGCACTCTTTTAAATTAAAATGACTGATCAGTGCGAATTAAGGGAATACGGGGAGTAAAAAAGCTTTTTTCAGTCATTGCTCGCGTTCGTCGCTGTTTCGAATCTTCGAAGTCCAACCAGTCAGTTCAAGAACGCAATTTAAGCTCTGTGGCAGATATAAAATGGTACTGTGATTCACCTCTCGGTTCTACATAGTTAGTGGTAAAAGTAATTGGAAAACATACGGATTTTCCCAGTTTGGAATTAAGGAATTCGATTTCCAAGTATTTGTGTAAGGTAGTATGCAAATAAAATTCTCCTCAATCAATTTTGATAAAGAAAATTAAAATCATTTGCCCTCAAAATTATATTTTCGTTGCTGATAAATTCACTTTCAATATAAACTTACAAAACAGAATTTTTGAACATTAATAATAATCAATTTCAATTCAACAAAAAATTGACCCAAGAATACCGAGTAAAGTCCGATTGTCATATATGTTGTTTTCCTTGTTTTGACAACTAGAACTTTTTTTAAGAATTTTCAGACTGCTTTTTTCCATCTGAAAATCTATGTTCGAAAAACTGAAAAATCTAAATGTCAGCTAAATGTCAGTTGAAACTTCTGACTTTTGTGACCAATCAGAGCGACGAAAACTGACAGTAGTTTTCGAAGTCCCGGTGTGAAGAACGCGAGCATTATTAAAACTTTATAGTACCCCAAATTATAGATGTGTAATTTGTAGGTGTGTAAAATTCTAGACTTCTCGTTATTGGCACTGGAACACCAAATTGCAGCCACTCCTGATACTCCTAAGAATTTAGGAAGCTCTGTCTATAGGGTATGATGTGACTTGCTCAGTGAATATTTTTGAATTTTATTTGAAGATCAAGATAGACATTTTATATCAGATCAACTGTAATATCGAAAATTTGACAGTAATGACCTCACGGTGAAAGAACTTTTGAAATCGATCCGTTAGCTTCAGGGTCCCGTTTACGTTGCCGTTCCCGTAGGAATATAGGGATAACAAATACCACCCATGTACTTCCTCAGGCTCAAGACTATCTCTGCACCAAAATTCATACAAATAGGTTCAATAGTTTGGGCGGTAGATGGTAACAAAGGATAACAGATAGACGGAGTTGATGTCGGATCTATAATGATAGAGTACTTCCGTTCCCATAGGAATATGGAGATAAGTTAAAGTTTATGTTACTTGGGGATAGTGAAGCATTCTTACGGGGAAATTATTCTTAAAATCGGCTCAGTAGTTCTAGGTTCCCATTTACGTTCGCGTTCTTGTGGGAATATAGGGATAACATATGATATATAGCTTCTTATGTCCATCCTCAGGTTCTAGACTATACAGAGGTATAAATCGCTAACAAAGTAGGAAATAAGTCTATAAAATTCTGCAAGCCTTTAAATTAGTTTAAGAATTTGAAATTAGATGAAATAGAATAGAACTTAGAGAAATTAAGCTAAAAAATAGAGGTAGTCTATTTAAAAATGAAAATAAGTCTTAAATATAATGAAAATGAAGAGAAAAACAAAATTAAAAATAGTGACTATCTTAGTTAATATATTATCAACGATAATCTATAATAATTAAAATTTAAAACTAAGGATTTAAACCTGTTCGTGCTTCTTATACTTCTCATAGCAATAGGCAGGGAGTTCCAGAGACGTATAACGTGGACAAAACTTTGACGCTCAGTTATGAGATATTCACATCGAAGTAAGTATCAAAGCCCTTCTTGAACTAGGGAAGCTTAGCTTAGCATGTTAGTAATCAGGTTGTTGAGTTTGAATGACTCCATGCAGATAACTCACCGAGCGAAAGTTTAGAAAGCTGTCGATGCTATAGCCAGAGATAAGTAGTAGGTATAAAATATGATATGTGGTCATACTGCCGCAGATTATAGACGTAGCGGTAATATTATTATATGCAACATTTAGCTTGCGAGTAGAATCATAGTCCAACTTGCGAAAAACTTCACATGCATATAGCATAACAGGAAGTAAGAGAGTTTTTGCAAGTATCAGTTTTGTTTTTGTAGGAATGAAATTCCGAGTAACATAAAGAGCACGAAAACTACCCTAGAATTTTCCGATGACACTATTAAGGTGGTCGTTCCAAGCAAGGGTACGATTGAAAATTGCTCCTGAATTTTTTGCAGGGCTACATAGTCAATGAATTTGTCTTCCAACTTTAATGGGTTGAAGACCGATATATCAAATGCTTTCCGATAAATGGGCAGAGCTGTTGATTTTAGAGGATTTAAGCAAAAGATGTTTTTTTGGACCATTGTAGAATGAGGAGCAAGTCCTAATTCATTAAGCTACGGTATCATTTTTCTCTGCAAATGGTCGACTTATAAGGAGCTGCACATCATCAGCATATAAGTGAATCGTACAATTTTTACAACATGTGGCCATTCATTTACATAAAGCAAGAAAAGGATCGGTCCAAGGATAGATCCCTGGGGTAATCCAGTTAAAACTTCGAGAGAGACGCATTGTTGCCTTTCGCTAAGGTATGAATGAACTAACTTGAAAGATTCTAAAGCAAAGCCAAAACTACTTTGCAGCTTTTTACACAGTATTGGATGGCTGACAGTGTCAAAAGCCTTTGAAAAGTCTAGTAGTGAGAGCAGTGTTATTGTGAATTGCTATTCTTATTTCATCACTCTCAAGAAGTAGGGCTGATTTGCAGCTGCGTTTTGGTCTAAAACCCGATTGGCAGGAACTTAACACGTTGTTGATCCATAGGTATTTTTGCATTTGCTTCAAAAAAGTTTTTCGAACACTTTAGAAAGGAATGGGAGGATGGCAATGGGGTGGAACTCCGTAGCTAGGGACGGAAATTATTATTGCCTTCTTAAATTCTAATGGAAACTTGTATGTGGTAAGCATACTATTGAATACTCGTATGTAGGCAATAAAACGTAATAAAATAATAATAAATAAATAAATTAAATTAGATTAATAAATAAATATTACAAAATTAGGTTCCATCAAATCCAAACCTGTAGAATTGGATTTTATTGATACATATTATTGCCTCCACAACATCTTCTTGTATACCAATAAAGTTCAAATTTGCTGCTTATATCATTTGATTCTTCAGTTAATGCAACAGTAGGTGAAGTTACATTCAAGGATGGAGATTGAGAGCGTCACAATCGATGTCGTCAACTAACCTTTAACATTGTTTTCCTTTACCGATTTCTGGCAAGTTTTTCCATAGCTTTCTGCCAGTTTCTAAATTACCAAGTTTTTGTTCGCAATAAATTCTCTTAGCCGTTCTGATCATACCACCTGCAATCGGATTTATGGAAACCCTCCAGTTTGTATCGCCTCCATTGTCTATATGTAGCATCACGACGTGACATCACAGCAGTGAATTCTAAACAAATGCGTGTGCGTATATATATGTTTTACCCACTTTGTTCTTGCCTATCACAAAAAAGGCTTCAATATTTAGATTCAGTTACACTGAACCAAAAAGGTACATAAAATCAATGTAAATTGACTTAATTTTAATGTAGGAAATCATGGAAAATGGTCCAAACACCAAATTCATTAAAAATAAGTATTTTTGTTCTTACGTTTATGAACGAATTCATAACAGTATGAATGTTACATTAAACCTAAGTATTTGTGCTTAATTTTTATGACCTTTATTCTTGAACCATCAATCACTAAATTATGTAAGACGTAAGAAATCGTTCATTAAATTTAATACTTTTGCATAAAGAGAATGAATTTTTCTTAAAATCTCATGAATTTTTTCACTGATTTCAATTAAAAGCGTAAGTAAAGTTTCATAAAATTTAAGAAGTAAACATTATTTTTAGGAACTTTTTCATAAAATTTTATGATTTTTTCATAAATTCAAGCTATAAGTATAAGAAAATGTTAATAAATTTTATGAAATAATCATTCGTTTTTTGAATTATTTGATTAAATTATATGTTTTTATTCATAAATTTCTCTTTGAAACTTAAGAAAATAATCATTCTTTTGTTGAATCGTTTCATTAAATTTTATGATTTTTTTTTTTCATAAATTTTAGAAGAAACTTAAACAAATTTTCCTAAATCCAAAAAATAAAAATTCTTTAAATGATGTTTTTAATGAGCTGTATGATTTATTTAATAAAAGTTGGTAACATTTTTCATAAAATGTAAGCAAATTATGAAACCTATAATTTTTTTAATTTTTTAGAAATTTTGTTTTCATACATTTACCTTTCATTATTCCTAGTTTGAAAAATAGGACAGCTTGATTGTTAGCAATTATTCGAGAAATTTACGACCACTCATTTGAATAAAAGCCCTTAAATAAACACAATTTGTTATTTTCTCAAAACTGCATGTTTTTTTTATTTATGGTAGTTACAATTATAATTAATTGTAACAGTAAATAAATCAAGTTTTAAAAATGCAAAGGAATAATTATTTGTATAAGTATGTTAAATTCTTCAAGAAATAAAACAAAAACAATGGAAACAAAATAGTACTGTTTGACTTAGCTTAAAAATGCCAGTGTTCCTTTTGATCATCTTTTGCGTTGGAATCAGAAACGCATGAAGGCACCACATCATCTTCACTGCATCATTTTCTATTGAGTGTAAGCAAATAAAAAAGATGTGTGATTAATGAAGTGAGATCTTATGTTTTTGTTATTTTAAAAATATTTTAAACAGAAATTTGTATGAAAATTAAAAAGAGCTACCATTCGCCACATTATCGTCTTCGATATTCTCCACCACTAACTTTACGTTTTTATCTTTCAAATGGTTTTCTATAATAGAAAAAACTATTATTTTATATCTATGATATTTTTGTCAATTTACACAACTTACTTGACGATATCCGGTTGGTGTCTTATACTCTGGCCACTTTTGAAAAATTTCCGTCGAGGAATTAGCCTTCTTCATTTCTTACAGTCTAAACTGACTGCACGCCTACCAGCAGCTGTCAAATTCAGGAACCTGAAAATCACAATTTTTAATCGAGAAAATTAGTGGCAAAGTAAAAAGTAATAAAATTTAAAAACAAATTTGCGATCTCTAAACGAAATAGGTATGTATACTGGTATAAATTGTGAAAACAAAAATAAAATGTAGAACTTACCAAATTCAATATTTGCAAAGTTTTTCAATTGGTAGTAGTTTAACACTATCATCAGAGGTGCTTGACCTTTTCGAACAGCTCTCAAGGTGTTTTTTGAGTTGCAGTACTTGGATTTTCTAAAATATTTTTGATTGAACTTTCTACTAAAAATATATCATCTTTTATTTTTAAATTATAGGTATTATAGATTTATTGTACTTTGAGCATTAAAAGGTGAGTGTGAGCAAATTTTTGCTTACAAATGAAGCACAACATTCTCAAACTATTTTATATGGACTTTTCAAAATTTAAAAAAAATTTTAATAATACAATACTTACTGCGAATTATAGTCAGCAACACTCCAAGACTTTACAAATTCCTTTACTATATTCAGGACACTTCTAAATATGTTCAAAAACACAAATTTTATATTATTACCAATACTTAAGTTTTTAAAACGCTCAACTAATTATTAATTGCACAGAACTTTTAACTCTTCTCTCGTCTACAATTTCACATCCGATCACGATCTACAACAGATTATAAATGGAGCCTACAATATCCATTGATACAGCAAATTCGGATAGCTGTGAATTTCTTTTTAATTATGGAAAAATACTTAATTTTTAAGAACACATGCTAGGACGCCCAGAATTTTATGATTTTCTGCTTACAAAATATGAACAAATGCTAGCAATTTATAAATTAATTCTTAAAATTTGAAATGTAATGAATTCTGTGAATAAAAATTTGAAACAAATCTTATATTTTAAGAAAAAATTCTTAGAACCTTAGGAAAAAGCAAACTGAAAGCTATGAAGGAAATCAAGAACAACGGTAGATTGGCTTGGTTACTTCTTCAATTTATGGAGAAATACTCAATTTAAGAAAAAATACTTAAATTTTATGATTTTCTGCCTTTAAAATATGGACAAATTCATACAGTTTATGAATAGGTTCTTAAACTCTCCATTGTTATGAGATTGTGCGCATAAGATAAGAAATCTTATTCTTAAAATCAAAACCAGCTGCAAAAATGATTAAGGCGCATTATTAAGAATTACTAAAACACTAGGTACAGTTAGCAACGTCTGAAAGTGATTTATGAAAAAATACTTAATTTTTAAGAAAAAATACTAAACAGCTTGGAAGTATATGATCTCGCTCCTACAAAATATGAACACGTGCATAAAATTTAAGAATAAGTTCTTAAACTTCACTTTGAGATGAATCCAATCATAAAAAATATGAAACTAGTCTTATATTTTATGCACGATTTCTTAAAAATGATTTGCAAATAAAGGCTTCAATTTCAGAAATAAATACTTTGACGCTCAAAATTATAATTTTTTCTTACAAAATATATAATTCTTACACTTTTAAAAAATACGAATTTTGTGCATAAGAAGTATGAAATAATTCTTATCTTTTACAAATAAATAACTGTTGAATTTTTTTCTTTGAGTGCTAAGAAACTATTCATTAAAAGGAAAGAATTAATTCATAATAAATATGCAAGATTCATTAACCTTCCAAAGGAAAGGCGAATGAATTGTACTTACGGGTAAAAATTTGTTCTTAAAACCGAATCTTAAAATTTTTGTGAGAATTTTTTCATAGGAAAATATTTAAGAATGCGAATTCCTAAATGTTATGATTTATTCTTCAATAAATTTTATTTTTTAATGAATTTGTGCTTATTTTTCATGTATTTTCATAAAAACTTAATGAATTTCAGGGTATGAATGAGATTCATACTTTTTATGAACTATAATTTTTTCAGTGTACCAATACGAATAATCAGCTTTTGAAAATTTCAAAATAAATGTAGGAGAACGGAGATAGTTTACAATATATTCTGTCTATCAATGTGACTTTTGTACTTAATCACAAGCCAAATTACCTTACGTCATTTCGTTCAAATTCAATTAAATACTTTAACCCTTCACTCATCGCCAAAAAGTCAACAAGCTTTACTCGTATCGTAACAGCGCTTAACTAATATCATTATGTCTGCCCCATGTTTTCCATGCCAAAGGCTTAGCTTCTAAGTTCTTGGTATTTGTAAAGCAAATGTAATTAATAATAAATCCGTGTATCAAAATGAGCACCAGTGAGATTATTAAATTAACCCCTCGCATGTGGTTCAACAAAACGATACCGGGTAGGTATTTTACCTGTTACGTGCAAGAGTGCGAAACAAGATTTTTGGATACCTACATGTAAGTACCTGTATAAGTTAAAGTATACTATGTTCTTTCTCCTTATCCTTGACACAAACATACATCAGAGTAATTGGAGAGACCACCCTACGTTTTAGCTGGAAAATTATGTCAATGAACTTCATCCAGAGGTTGAAAAAAAAGAAGAAAACTAAGCTGTGAAAGGCTTACCCAACACAGAAATGATTCTCTTGAAAGGATTTACTGTTCAAACAAGCACTCACTCAAGTGTCATCTCACACTTGTGCCTTTTCGTAGACTCATTCATTTTAAAAGAAATGAACATCATTCTAGTGGAAATTTTTGATAAAGTGACTGCATCACTTTTCCATACAGTAAACGCATTAGAAAAGATTTGACGGGTATTGTTCTCATTGTTGTCGGCTGGATAATAAAAGCTGGGACCTTGAATTTAAATTTTTGAGGTAGATAAAAGGAAATGGGATTTTCATAAACGTAAATATGTACATGCACATAATTACTTGAATTAGATTAAGAAACTTAAATTCTTTATGCAAAATTTTTTCTAGTCAGACATATCTTGAAGCCGTCTATAAGTTATATTAAGATACATTGTACACCGAAAGAAAAACCTTGTTAAAATCAAACATGAAGCTTGTTTGTTTTTGCGTCAAGCACGAACATACTTAAATTGAACAAGCTGGCATTTTCATTTTATTTATTTAAATGCTACAATTTTCATTGCTCAAATCAACAACGTCATTTTCAATTTCATTGTTAACCAACAACGGTTGTGATACTAGAAACATAAATGTCCATGATACTTTAACAACGTTTGTGTTTCGTCAACAATTCTGAATTGTTGGTAAAATATGAACATTGTTGATCAAGTATGTTCGTGAGAATTCAGCCACGTTTTTATTTGCTCAACAGTTTTAATGTGAAATTTCTATGATAAATGCCTGAATTGAAGTTTGACCTATACATTTGATAAGACTTTTATTGCAAAGCTTGGGATAAATGAATGAATGAACAAGGGGAGTATTTTCCTGATTGTTTTAAGGTAATTTTTATGACTGTGCACTGATGAAAAGGGTAAAAAGTGTATTTGACCTGCTACCAAAATCCTAGATTAGGTTTGGTTAGGCTGTCAGGAAAACAAACTGACACACTTAGACCAATATTAGGTCCATTGTGGTACCATAGAAATTATGCCAGGGAGTACCTCACTTAACAAAACCATTTGGAGCTTTTTAATAAAGCGAAGGAAATGTAGGGGATCTGTGTTCGCCAGATCGCTTGGATCATCAAGGAAATATTTTCCTAGATGCCGTTTTATTTTAAAAGAGAGTGCAGGACATGAGCAGAGGAGGTGTGGGATTGTCTCCTCCTCCTCCTCATCTAAGCAACTTCTGCAGAAGTCATTAGAGGAAACGCCAAGTTTTATGGCGTGTCTTCCTATCAGACAATATCCGGTGATGACATTGATTACGGAGATAACTTGCAATCTAGTTATGGATAACAAATGTCTTGTGCATTTTGGATCAAGTCCTGGCCATTTCTGTTTTGTTGCCACACACGTGGTGATATTGTTCCACCTATAATTTGTTCTATCCATTGCCTCTTGCTTTAGCATAAGTTTATCTACATTTAGCGATTGGTATACCAATATTCAACCTGCTGGTTGAGATCGGTATTCGGTAGAACGGTTCCTTTTCTGGCGAGTTCATCGGCTTTGCAGTTACCCACGATATCTCTGTGCCCCGGCACCCAAATAAGGTGAATATTGAACTGTTCAGCCATCTCCTTAAGAGATAAGCGACAATTAAGGGCGGTTACCGAGTTCGTAGAAACAGCGCCGAGTGATTTGAAGGCTGCTTGACTATCTGAGAAAATCCGGATATTCGTTGAGGATATCACGTTTTCTTTTAGCCATGATAGGACCTCTTTGATCGCCAGAATTTCCGCCTGGAACACGATACAATGGTTTGGGAGGCGGAACGAGAGACTTATGTTAAGTCGGTTTGAGTACACTCCGCAGCCTACCCCTTCTTCGGTGTTTGAACCATCTGTATAGAAATGAATTGAATCATCTCTCAAAAATTCTTCGTCTTCCCAGGTCGTTTTCAGTGGGATTGAGACTTGGAACTTATTATCAAAAATCAATTGGGGGATGGTGTAGTCGGAGTGGCAAGGGATTGATCCGAATAAATTCAGGATTGTAGGGTGACCGATATTATTAACGGTTCATTGGGAGATAGCTCTCATACGAATGGCTGCACTAGCGGCCATTTGTTTGCTGAAGGTATCTAGT
Source organism: Melanostoma mellinum (assembly GCA_914767635.1). Taxonomy (NCBI): domain Eukaryota; kingdom Metazoa; phylum Arthropoda; class Insecta; order Diptera; family Syrphidae; genus Melanostoma; species Melanostoma mellinum. The sequence goes on along the minus strand of OU612058.1, from coordinate 70,359,029 downwards.
GGTGTGAGGTTAAGGAGTGTATTTAGGGCAGCTAAGGGTGTTGATCTCAGTGCTCCGCTTATACACAAACAGGCTGTTTGTTGGACCTTGCTTAGATTATCGCAGTAGGACCTTTCATCAAGAGCGGTCCAACATACCACTACTCCGTATGTGCATTGGCATCGCATCCAATGATAAGGCAGATCTTTTGCCGTTCTGCTTCAGCGACAATCCTTTTTAAAAAGTCGCCTGCAGGAGGGCCAGGATGGTCGTGGCCGAGGTAAGCAGATACCAGCCAGTAGTTGTTGTCACTGGTCTGGTATCTTGCTGTGGTTACATCTCGATTGCAGTAACTAGGGAGTAAAAATACATTAGTGCTACTTCTTACCAATATGCAGGATCTGGGTTCACCTTTGTCCTTCATATACAGCAGTGTATATCCAGAAGCCCTTAGTCCATGAACGATGGATTTGATGATCCAAGGCTCTTGGATAAGGACAATATCTTCATGAGTGGTCAGGGTCGGATTGCCAAATTGTATCATTTTCATGATAGTTTCTTTGCAGAAGACTTCTGCTGCTAGTCTAGGGCAAGCCCTATGTCTGCAAGGGATATTCTCCCTTGACACGACTTCAAGCTTAGCACCCGGCCAGAGTCCCTCTAAACTGCTAATCGCGAGGTTATACAGATCACGCGATCTCTCTCCATCAAAGGCAATTAACCTGACGCATCCCTGATACCATCCTGCGTCCTCAAGGATGGCAGGTTCCCCTGGGTTTTCCATCATAAGAGTCCAGTAGGAGGCCTGGAGCTTGTTCATGATAATCGCCCATTGATCGAAACAGATCGCACCATCCGCGTTACTCCTGTCAATGACAGCGAAAATGGGTTTGTCTTTCAGTGCGTCACTGTACGACATGTCCTTTTTGGAGCTGAGGGTGCTTGACTTTTGCACCTTAGGCCTTTTGGCGTTCGGGGTTGACTGTTCGAACGAACGTTGGCGCCTAGACGTTGAGTCTGCGCAGTTTTTTTCATTTATGGCAATGATTTTAATTGCCCATTCAAGCTTGGCAGATTGCGTTGAATCAAGCCTAGGTTTAGGTACCGCGACTAACACCTTCGCAATTTTTTCCGCGTTCTGCCTCACTCTGTGGTTTGGGAAGGTAGGGAGGTTGGGTACCCCTTTGTTGTCCGTTCCACTGTTAGACACAGTTTCTCCTTCAACTTGGGGGGAAGGGAGATTGGAAACCCCTTCATTTTCAGTTCCACTGTAAGTCACAGTTTCACCTCCAACTTGGAGGATAAGGGGACTCGCGACCCTTTCGTTTTCAGTTCCACTGTAAGTCACAGTTTCACCTCCAACTTTGATGTTAGCCCCTTTATCAACATATCACAGTTCGCGTTAGATCCGAAAGTCTCGGCCCTCTTCTGCAATAGTCTTCTCCGGGGTCCCTTCAATACGGGCAGTATGAGTGGAAGTGTTACAGAGAGTCACTGCAACCCTTCCACTTGTGTGGGCATCCTCCTTAGGAGGGGCGTTAGAACCAGAGCGCTCTCCACATTTCTTGGTTAGCTTGTGAGGCCTTCCTCGAACTGCTGTCGGCTCCCCAGGCCTTCCGCAAATCGCTTTTTCTTCCTTCTTCGTAAATAAATTTGTCACTGGCGACTTATCCTCTTTTGAGGTCAAGCCATCGCCGGCAGTCGCGACACCAGCCGACTTTTGAACGTATATCCCCGTTCGTTTTTTATTCCGTTTATTTACTCTTTCCATTATTTTCAGTTTCCAAGTTTACCAACATTGAGGTTTTGTTTTGAGTTATATTGGTTGGTCAGGTTCTGCAGCTGGATTTCTGGAGAAGATGTCCTTAAGCACCCCCACCACGACAAGGTCAACTCATAAGGGGTGTGCCAAATTCCTAATTGACTTACCTCTTCTCAGGGAGATTTAAGTTTGGGGTATGAATGCGTTCAATGGGTAAGTAAGCAAATTAGTTCATCAGTTTATCAAAATAAACCGCGATTGCAGTTTGATCAGAGAGCTATTTGAAATACCTTCATTTTCGTAAGAATAATACGCAGACATTTTATTCGCATATGGGTCTTACAATGGAAATTCAAGAAGAGCACAACGAAGATACCAGAAACTTTATCTTAACAGACGACCTCGTTCTCAAATTATTTCTGGAAACACTTTTTGAAGGCTTCGAGAAACTGGATCAGTATTAACTGCAATACCTAACGCAGGAGCTGCAACCATAAGAAGAGTCTCGGTCGATGAAAGAATACTGGCAGCTATTGAAATCGATCCTTCCATTAGCATAAGTCGCTTGGCTTTACAGTTTTATGTTTCTAAAAAAAGAGTCTCCAAAATATTGCATTTCAAAAATATGCATCCATGTCACCATACACCTGTGCAGGAACTACTTCCGATTGATTTTGAGATGAGAATCGAATTTTGTATCTAGTTGCTTGAGAGAAGCTTGAATGATAACCCGACAGACGAATCCCAGTTCACAAGAGATGGAATCACGAAATTGTTTACTCATCTGAAATAACAACCTTAACTGAATTAGAACAGCGTATTTTTGAAGGATCACTACAAGTAAGATAAGAGTTATCGAGAGCAAACATCTATAATTTAATCCAAAAACGAACTCTGGCATGCATTCAAAATGAAAGAGAGCACTTGTTATAATTTTTTTTTGGTATAAAAAACAGAAAAAACTTTTAAAAGTACCTATATTATTGTTTTATTCAAATAAACCTCAAGGCATTAAGTCTTTTTTTGATGAGTTTTTTTAATTATTGTTTTGTCCATCTGTAAGAAATAAAGAAACTCTATGTTTATCAGGCATTTTCTGAAGAAAAAAATGACCTCAAAGTCAAAACTTTGCTGTGGGAAGAAAATTTAAACTCCATTTAAAATCTGGCAACACTATAAGCCTATAGACCCCCAATTTAAATACAGTTTACTAACTTAGCCGCCCGGCTTTGCTCGGGTCTGTAGTTTTAAGGTTTCCGTTCTCGTTTTTCCTATTCCGTGGGAATTGGGGAACGAAATATTATCTTTCTTACTGTGGGACTATGTGGCATCCTAATGCTGAAATCAGTCCAGTAGTTCCTAAGTTTCCGTTCCCAACACCGTTCCTGTGGGAATATGGGGATGAAACCTTGACAGGAACCATCTCTAGACTAAACTATGTCTACCCTCAAAATTTCATAAAAATCCGTTGGGTGGTTCATATGGTTCACGACGATACTTTTCATCTTATATCAGGCACGAGAACAAATAACGCGGATGATCTTCCGACTCGTGAGCATGCCACATAAAATAGAGCATGGAAAAAACATGTTCTTTCGAATTTTAGATGAAACATTAAGGAGAGATACGTAACATGTACTAATTTTTTTTCCGCATATTCCCACGCGTTCCCAATCATGTTCGCGTATCATCCTAAATTCGAAAGAATTTTTAAAATCGGTCAAGTAGTTTTGAGGTTCATGAGGTTCAACTGGGTACATATGCATGGAAACGCTGTGCTTATTTTGTTGTGCCAGTGTGGGATTTCTCATTTGTCACTGTATAACAATTTTGATTTTGTGACAGCAAAATAGCTTTGTAGAGGAAGATCCTTAATTGTACGAACTTTCAAAAGATTATGCCTTTGGTGTTTACTTTTGTGTTTAGCACAATCAAAAACTCGTCTGATGTCTTGTTAAAAGCCTTTTCGACATCAAAAGTCTCAATGAGCTCTTTATCGAAATTGATGGAGCAGCGTGAGTTCTGCAAAGTCATCCTGTATAGTCGTACGAGTTTTGGAGATATGCCAAAAGTGGACTTTGTTCTATAGGCCTCGTTTCTGCAAAAGCTGCCATATACTCACGCTCACAACGGACCTTCTGTGATCCTAATGACTTGCTGCAGCTTGCAGCTCCCCATTCTTAACAATGTAACACAATGGTACTCAGAAGCTTATTCTATTCAACCAACAAGCATACCACAACAAACATGATCAATCTCATTAAGTAATCCAGACCTAAAAGGAAACCACCCACAATCCACATAAGTACTTCAAGCATTAATTACTAACAGAATTATGATAGGCTTTTCGATATGGTTTGTTTATTATTATTATTATTTTGTCTTTTGCCGCACTGTTGAATCTTATCACAAATCATATTTATCGATTGTTTATCAGTAAATGAAAAAACATCAATTATCACTATCACAAAATGTACACTTTACTATCAGATAAACAAATCCGATAACGAATCAAGTTGGACAGCCTAAGTTCGAGTTTTGTTTGAGAGAAATGGTTTTTCTCAAGAAAATTTCGAATGCAAACGCAAGGGTTTGGTATAAACGTGTGCTGTTCTGTTCTGTTTTCAATGAGTATAAATAGCACGGTGAGTCAATTTGCTAGTTTCTTAACAAGAAATACTCCAACGGATAAAGTTGTAATTCGAAGAATATTTTAAGTGCTGTAAATTTCGCTATGAGTGAGCGACGTTTATTTGAAGCTTGTCAACAAATTAAGCCACTTCTCGTTCAATCTATAGTACAACGTAACAACGAAAACTAGCACAGCTGAGTCATACATTCGAATTCGCGCCATTATCAGTATGCACGTGTGCTAGGTTGTGAGATGAAAATCTCATGATATTACCAGAATTCAAAACCAGTTTAAAGCAGTGTTAAAATTATTTATAAATCACACAACCAGCGGCTTAAGATTCTGGGAACACCACAAGAATTTCAACTCACAAGTCACAACCCAACACGACTACACTACACCATCCTTTGGATCCCTCAAATGACTACTCGCTCGTGTTGGGCGCATATAAACGTGTCCGATTTGAAGCTTATTAGTCTTAAAATACATCAAAGTCGAGTTTGTTGAAACACTTTTGACTCGAGAACGGCTGGACTGATTTTTATGAGGTTAAAATTTGTTGTATTTGTAACTTTCGCACACAGCAGAGTAATTATAATAAAATTCGAAAATTCCAAGGGGAACAGGTACGGGAACGGAAACTGAAAAACTACTTGACCTATTGTTTTTTCACCATTAGAATGTTGCACCATAAATAATGCCTCTAAATTACATACTTCCTGCAACTAACAACTGCGGCGTGTGTCGACGTTCCACACTAGATTAAAGTAAGACTCGAGCTGCGCCGCACTGTGGCAAACACCTCAACTTTTGAAAGCATTAAGATCTAGGCAGTTTTTTTTCCGAGGCTGGAAAGGTTGCAGAATTTGAAACAAAATTATTTATCAGCGTGTTTCATTATCTTTGGCTGAAGTAAGATTTTCGTAGAAAAAGAATATATTGAAACAGGGCATTAAAATAAACTTTTATTTATTCTCAAATTTTGCGGAATAGAGTTTGTTCATCTAGAACCTTCAAAATTATCTCATTAGATTCAAATTTCTTTTTGAGACACTACCTAAACGTTAAAAGCTAAATACCTCGGTAATTTGATGTAATAGAGTCATTTTGAGGCTAAACTTGAATTTAGCGCACAACAATTTATTGGAAAAGCAATGGTTTGTTTTTAGGTTAAAATGTTTTTGGGTGTTTAAAAAAAGGCTCTAAACAGCAACAAACTTGTTTTATTGAATTTGAAAAATCAATATCTTGAAAACGTGACGTGCCAGAGCAGTTCTAAGGCCAGATTAAAGTTCAGGGCAACAAAATCTTTCAGAAAATTTAAATTTGCTCTTTGTGGTGAAATCATTGTTGGCCAGTGCGAAAATCAATACTCCTTTTGGTTTTGAATCAAACGCAAAAAACTGAGCCTAGAAAATCTTTCTTAGTTTTTGAGAAATTGAAAATGAAAACCAGAGGTAGGTACTTTGTCCAGAAAACCTCGTTCTTACTCAGAAACCCAATCAGCGAAAAAGTAAGTTTTCAATTCGCTTAACACTTTATTAACAGAATTAAATTCGGTTGATGAAATATGTAAAACACTATTTACTGCTTACGTTGGAAATGGTAGACTATATTAATATCGTGTATAGTTTCTAAATCGTTTTTATAATATCAAATCAGTGAATCCGTTCGGAAGTAAGAACACTCTTTTTTAATCCTTACGGATTCATTTTCGGTTTGATTTTTAATTTCTCGGAAATTAAGAAAGACTTTTCTATTTTGATTTTCTGTGTTTGACTCAAAACTAATCAGAGCATTGAGATTTGATTTCTAAAAAATTTTCACTAAATAAACTTGAATTAAAATGTTACTCAAACAACAAGGTGTAAGATTTACTTTATTAAAACCCTAAACTATTTTTTCTTAGAATATGACCACAAGAATAACATTCCAAAAGTATGGCCAACGATTTACGGAACATCCAGTGTATAAACATTAATATTTTTTTTTTTATAATTAACTTGCACATCAAGGGTTATGAATACCCTCACAGTGCTTTAAAACACAGCATTTAGGAAAATAGGAGAGGATTTAAAAGCAGAAACCGATGAATGTTGCTTTTGAAGTTTTTTGAATCGTAATGTTGGGGAAAACAGAGTCAGATAGAGCATTCCACATACGGGTAGTGCGACTAAAATATGAATCTCTGTAGCTGACTGAACGTCCAAAGTTGGGATCGACGTAAAACTGATGACCATTCCTGGCAAGCCGCGTGTTGCGGCTTGTTTGTTTCAAGGGAGAAATTCAACTGAACATTCCACTAGAGCACTGTTTGTGAAAAAGCATTAAAAAAGAGTAGGACAGGTAACGTTTCGACGATGTCCAAGTTAATCTATCGTCTCTGAAATTGAACTGTCACCTATTAGTTTCAAAGCTCTGTTTTGTACCCTCCCTATCAAGTAGGCGCAAAGGTTTTTGAGGAGCACCTGACCACATATGAGAACTTTACTCTTGTTTTGGGCCGTTGAAAGCTTTATAAATAGTAGACAAATCAGAAGGGTTGAAGAACTGCATCGTCTTTAGAAACTTAAGCACTTAGCAGCATTTTTGTCGACTTTAAATACGTGGTCATTCCAACAACATAAATAACTATTTCCGCCCTTTGAAAGATTTGCGATTTTGACTGATATAAAAAAAATATCAAAACTAGAGCCGTTTCTGAAGACCGTCGAAGATTGCGTGTGTTTCGGCTTCATTTACCCGACTAGCAAAGACGTTATTTCATTCCCATTTTGCTGCCAATTTTTGGTTTTCTAATAATTTCGTTGGAACAAGGCTTCAGATAAGACATCGCCGGATGGATCAACTAGTTATTGATTAATTAAAAGTTATTAATTTTCATTTCTTATTAACTATTTACACTACTGTGCAAATCAATATAAGCAGCTGTAACAACATTTGAATCATGTTTATTATCAAGTTTAAACTTGATTATGAGATGAAACTTTTTGTTAAAAATTCTAGATTTAAAGAATTCAAAAAAGGACTTTTTTCTTTACCTCTCTTGTCACATTAGCTCCATTTTTTATCATTGTTGTTTTTGTACTCAGTAAACCCCGATCGGGTGGCGTGATGATTAGCATGTCCACCTGCTAACCCAGGGGTTCGAGGTTCGAATCCCAGTAGAGGCAAAAAATGTTTTCCCCGGGTATCGCCTTTCGCGAGGAATTGGCAAGTCCTCCGTTAGTAAATTCATTGCCAAGAAAAGCGGAACAGGCAGAAAATTGTAGGTCCCCTCCATTCCCTCAGGCATGGTAGTGAGAAATGCGCTAAGCCCTGGGGCTCCGCGTTCTGTTGCGCCACCCTATTTATTTATTTATTTTTCAAACCCCGAGCGGGCTATGTTGTTGCCTCGCGTCTCATGTCATACTATAAATTGATATAGAGATGAGGGTATCTCTGTACGTTAATTAAGAACAGAGTGTGACGAAGCGTCACAATTTAATTTCCGCCCCCACTTTCAAACCACCGCATCAAAACACTCTACGTGTTTTTCCTTTTATTTTTTTTTTTGCCCACAAGCAATTAAATTACCCAATGAACATTTATTCCAAGGCCAAATATCATCGTTTTGCATGCATCTCCTTATGAGAAAATGCATTGGCAAAGGCCTGCCGATTTTTTATATGTGAAATTGTCACTGACTTATAATTCACATTGTCTTTCAGTGGGAAAAGTAATAAGTAGAAGTGGTTTTTGCACTACAAACCAGAAAAAGATTTACGGGTTCTCATACCTCGAACGTAAACTTTACTTTTTCTCTTCTTGGACTATTTTAGTCTCACCATTTTAGGGCGTTACATTATTGCGGTGTTTGTACACCGAGTGTGTAGACGTTCCTCGCCGATTCAATTGCCCTAAGGTAGATCTAATCGATTGCGGTGTTTGTACACCGAGCGAGTGGATTCTTCTTTTTGGTAATCACCTCTACCGTTTTAGGAAGTTACATTACTGCGGTGTTTGTACACCGAGTGTGTGGACGTTCCTCGCCGATTCAATTGCCCTAAGGTAAATCTAATCGACTGCGGTGTTTGTACACCGAGCGAGTGGATTCTTCTTTTTGGTAATCCCCTCTACCGTTTTAGGAAGTTACATTACTGCGGTGTTTGTACACCGAGTGTGTGGACTTTCCTCGCCGATTCAATTGCCCTAAGGTAGATCTAATCGACTGCGGTGTTTGTACACCGAGCGAGTGGATTTTTCCTTTTGGTAATCCTTTCTACCGTTTCTAGGAAGTTACATTGCTGCGGTGTTTGTACACCGAGTGTGTAGACGTTCCTCTCCGATTCAGTTGCCCTAAGGAAAGTTACATTACTGCGGTGTTTGTACACCGAGTGTGTAGACGTTCCTCTCCGATTCAGTTGCCCTAAGGAAGTTACATTACTGCGGTGTTTGTACACCGAGTGTGTAGACGTTCCTCTCCGATTCAGTTGCCCTAAGGAAGTTACATTACTGCGGTGTTTGTACACCGAGTGTGTAGACGTTCCTCGCCGATTCAGTTGCCCTAAGGAAGTTACATTGCTGCGGGGTTGACCATCGAGCTTGTGAGCTTCTTTCTTCAGTCAACCTTCATAACGAGAGTCCTCCTCAACCGCAGACTTTTTCTACGTAGTCCGCTGCCGCCGACGAAGTGTCTTGCCCTGAGTAAGCGCACACACTTGCTACGAAGTCCGCCAAAGCCGATCGATTGTTCTGCCGTTTGCTACAACGCAGTCACTTCCTACGTAGTCCGCCCCCGCCGATCGATTGTTCTGCCTTTCCCATAACGCAGACCTTTACTTCGAAATTCGCGGTCGCCGACAGAGTGTCTTGCCTAACGCAGAACCAGTCAACAATACACCAGTATCGGACAGAGGACGCCAAGGCCGTAGCGTCCGCCCCCCCCCCCCCCCCCCCCAGGAAAAACGTCACCGCGACCTCCGAGAAGACCAGACGTCCCGAGAAGACCAACCATCCCAAGAAGACTAGTGTAAGGGACAAAGAAACGGAACTCCCTTAGCTTGCATGCAACATCGATAATTATTCATTTGTAAAATTTGTAAAACTTAAAGACCGAATCCTGAGAGAAATTGAAAAATAAATTCAGAGTTATTTGTAAAATACCCGACCGTTTCCGCGTCTTCATTTCATTTTGAGAAGTTGGACCGCCGAAACCCAAGTCTTACGAAGCTTCCTTGGGTAGACCCTGGACACCCTGAGTCCTACCCCAGCCTCGTAAAAGAAGCATCACAAATTGGCGCCCGAGCAGGGACCTGCAGAGAGTTCAACCGTCCGCCGTACCTGTCCAGGAACTGACGCAGAGTCCACCGACCGACACCGAAACCTGACCGACCAGCTTCCAAGATGCCTACCGATACCGACTCCATAGCACCGGAAGAAGATGCCCAGGAATACGAGGAGAACCCGAATCCGTACCAGAACTTAGGATTCATTTATTTCCTAAAGAAGCCTGAGTTAATAGAAACTCTGTCCCAACGTGGACAAGACACCAGTGGAACGGTTCAGGAGCTACGGCAACGCCTGAGTCGCCACTTGAAAGAAGCGCGTATGCACCGGTCAACACAAAATCTGTGCGCTGAGTGGGAGGACAAAATAGAGGAAAGGAACAATGCTGACCCTTCGGATGACGAAGACTACGCAACTGCTTCTGGATCGAATATACCGCCGTCCGCGTCGGAGCGTAAACACCAGAAATTATTCCAAAGCAGACTTCAGGTACCAGTGTTCCAGACACCAGCCATGCCCGCACCCATTGCTTCTCGAACAGCGAATCACTGTCCCCCCGCCAGATCCGAACGAGCAGTCTCCGCCCCTCCGCAAGTCGAACCACATGACAGTCTTCATACGTACCAGACCGCCGCCGCATATCCGCCACCTGGCCGTTTCGGACGCAGTTTCGAAGCCGAATTAATGAATACGGTGCGCAAGTGGGGATTCCGTTTCGACGGCTCCGGGAAACCTCTAGAATTCTTGGAGAGAATCGAGGACCTGGCAGCGTGTTACGAGATACCATTAAACGGCATGCTCCGGACACTGCCCGAAATTTTCCGCAACACGGCTCTAGAATGGTTCAGGATTAACCGAGACGCCTTAACCACTTGGGCAGTGTTTCGCCTGGCCTTTCTACGTCATTTCTTGCCAGCACGTTATTTCCATAAACTGGAAGATGAAATAATGCGCAAGAAACAAGGCCCCAAGGAGAAAGCGAAAGACTATTTACGTTCATTCCAGTACCTGATCCGACAACACCCACGCATGACTATCGAGGATAACGTAGACCGCATCTATGACGCACTACGACCAGAGTACCGACTCTACGTCAAGCGTATAGAATTTACGACTTTAGATGAGCTGATGGATCTTGCGGAGGAATACGAGTTCGTACGCCAAGAAGAGCGAAACTCTCGTCCTGCTTCAAGTCATCAGCAATACCAGTACCCGACCGCACCTGTTCCTCGATTACAAGTACAGAGGCCTTCACCCTCCTTCTCTAGTCAAGCCGTCATGCCACGAACACCGATACCGCCACCTACCGCTGCCTACGACAGAAACACGCATTGTTGGCAATGCAAGCAGAGAGGGCACAATAAAAAGGACTGCCGACGCCCTTTCAGATTGTTCTGCTCTTTCTGTGGGGAAGACGGTCGGCTCACCAAAGATTGTCCTTGTCATCGGAGTTATAACGCCGTTCTCCGCCAGTCCGGCTCCACCCATCCACCCGATCCTCGACCGTTTGTGCCTATCGAGGCTGGCGATAGAGTATACTATGCATTGATCGACACCGGTTCTTCGCGATCATTTATCGGCCCTGGCTTACGGGAAGAATGCCGCCAAATCGGAGCAGCTAGGAGAGACCAGCCGCATGCCGTGGAATTTGCTGACGGTCGAACAGCCAAACTGTCCGAGCATTATGTCCTGTCTCTGAATTTAAATGGTAAAGTAGTGCAAGGAGAAACAATTTTCCTACCCACCTTGGCAGAAGACGCCATATTAGGTATGGACCTTTTAGGAGAGGCAGGATGCACGCTAGAGCTAGGAGGCCGCAGACTTGCTATGCCAACAGCTGCTACGACCCGAGCACATACACGAGATATGAAAGGAGCCGCAGCGACGGCAAAATCATGCCTTGCTGACACCAACAATTGCGCAGCGAATATTGCAAAAATAAATACAAACCAGGAAAACTTCATTCGACCGCCGACCACCGAGCGACACAGACCTCTTTTTGGCAATAAAGAAATTTCGAATTTTGAACAACCAGACCAAAAAATGGACAAAGACAAGCAACCGAAGAAAAGACCCCCGCCGACTTCACCCGACCATCCTTGCAAGAGGAAGCCGACGCACCCTTGTCGACCGAGCCCTGGAGACCGTCCAGTTGTAGTGCAACTGGTGCAAGCTGCACCAACCAAGGCAACTACCTCCCGACGGGTAACTCAAAAACCCACTCACCCGCCGGCCGTACTCATTCGACCTCCGCCGGGCCCAGAAGTGCGGATGACCCAGATCCAATCAGTGCGGGATAAGGCCAGCACGCTATGGGACGAGCGCCAACTCAGAGAGCTGCAGCGAGCTAATCCCAGCGATCCTCCGTCAACGGTAGCAACGCCCGTGTGGAAGCTCTACGAGGTCGACTTGCCCCCGATGGACGAGGTGCGACGGTTGATCATCCACAACGTGTTGGGGGGCCCAGCTGCCAGACAATTGCATCGGTTGGATCCCAGGCTATTCCCCCCTGCCAAAGAGTCCGCGGATGCGGCCGGGCCACAGAGCCCTAGCTCTCCAGATGCCGAAACCGAAGCCGATTCTACGAATGCCGGGGACGCCAGCACGGATCAGATAGCAGCAGAGCCAAAGGAACGCTCGCAACCTCCGCTCACCAAGACCCAGCGAAGGCGAGCCATCCGGCTAAGGAACCCAGAAGCTGACCCGTTCCGAGGCATCACTTTCGTCTTCCGCCACAATACGCGACCTTTCTTCATACAGAAAAAGGACAGGAGAATCGTCGTGACTCCCAACGACACCGGTACAGAGGCGGTGCTGTCATACCAAGACAGAACCAAGGTAGTCCCGATGGAACTGCGGGAGGTGTAGGCAGAGCAAGGTCAAGTATTCCTTGATGATGATCGTAGAGCGATCGGGTTTTGTTATGATCGTAGGACGATCGAGTTTAGTTTCTTTTAACATCAGTTCTCTCTCAGGATAGGAATTAAGTTTAGTTTTTTATATTAAGCCGGAATGTGAGTTATGTTTATTTTTTTTTTATAACGTTTACAAAAAATGTTTTCAAAAAAAAAAAGGGGAAAAAAAAGAAAAAAAAAATTATACAAAAAAAAAAAGAAGAAAAAAAAAATATATATATATAAAAAAAAGAAAACAACAAAAAAAAAAAAAAAAAAATACATATAAAAAAAAAAAAAAAAAAAAAAAAGAAGGGCAGGATTTAAGTCCCTCAAATCAGAAAAACATACAAGAACTCTTCCAGTTAGTACCAGAGGGTTCTGAGACGAGAGGGTTCTCGTCTTTCGAAGAAGGGGGGATCTGTGACGAAGCGTCACAATTTAATTTCCGCCCCCACTTTCAAACCACCGCATCAAAACACTCTACGTGTTTTTCCTTTTATTTTTTTTTTTGCCCACAAGCAATTAAATTACCCAATGAACATTTATTCCAAGGCCAAATATCATCGTTTTGCATGCATCTCCTTATGAGAAAATGCATTGGCAAAGGCCTGCCGATTTTTTATATGTGAAATTGTCACTGACTTATAATTCACATTGTCTTTCAGTGGGAAAAGTAATAAGTAGAAGTGGTTTTTGCACTACAAACCAGAAAAAGATTTACGGGTTCTCATACCTCGAACGTAAACTTTACTTTTTCTCTTCTTGGACTATTTTAGTCTCACCATTTTAGGGCGTTACATTATTGCGGTGTTTGTACACCGAGTGTGTAGACGTTCCTCGCCGATTCAATTGCCCTAAGGTAGATCTAATCGATTGCGGTGTTTGTACACCGAGCGAGTGGATTCTTCTTTTTGGTAATCACCTCTACCGTTTTAGGAAGTTACATTACTGCGGTGTTTGTACACCGAGTGTGTGGACGTTCCTCGCCGATTCAATTGCCCTAAGGTAAATCTAATCGACTGCGGTGTTTGTACACCGAGCGAGTGGATTCTTCTTTTTGGTAATCCCCTCTACCGTTTTAGGAAGTTACATTACTGCGGTGTTTGTACACCGAGTGTGTGGACTTTCCTCGCCGATTCAATTGCCCTAAGGTAGATCTAATCGACTGCGGTGTTTGTACACCGAGCGAGTGGATTTTTCCTTTTGGTAATCCTTTCTACCGTTTCTAGGAAGTTACATTGCTGCGGTGTTTGTACACCGAGTGTGTAGACGTTCCTCTCCGATTCAGTTGCCCTAAGGAAAGTTACATTACTGCGGTGTTTGTACACCGAGTGTGTAGACGTTCCTCTCCGATTCAGTTGCCCTAAGGAAGTTACATTACTGCGGTGTTTGTACACCGAGTGTGTAGACGTTCCTCTCCGATTCAGTTGCCCTAAGGAAGTTACATTACTGCGGTGTTTGTACACCGAGTGTGTAGACGTTCCTCGCCGATTCAGTTGCCCTAAGGAAGTTACATTGCTGCGGGGTTGACCATCGAGCTTGTGAGCTTCTTTCTTCAGTCAACCTTCATAACGAGAGTCCTCCTCAACCGCAGACTTTTTCTACGTAGTCCGCTGCCGCCGACGAAGTGTCTTGCCCTGAGTAAGCGCACACACTTGCTACGAAGTCCGCCAAAGCCGATCGATTGTTCTGCCGTTTGCTACAACGCAGTCACTTCCTACGTAGTGCGCCCCCGCCGATCGATTGTTCTGCCTTTCCCATAACGCAGACCTTTACTTCGAAATTCGCGGTCGCCGACAGAGTGTCTTGCCTAACGCAGAACCAGTCAACAATACACCAGTATCGGACAGAGGACGCCAAGGCCGTAGCGTCCGCCCCCCCCCCCCCCAGGAAAAACGTCACCGCGACCTCCGAGAAGACCAGACGTCCCGAGAAGACCAACCATCCCAAGAAGACTAGTGTAAGGGACAAAGAAACGGAACTCCCTTAGCTTGCATGCAACATCGATAATTATTCATTTGTAAAATTTGTAAAACTTAAAGACCGAATCCTGAGAGAAATTGAAAAATAAATTCAGAGTTATTTGTAAAATACCCGACCGTTTCCGCGTCTTCATTTCATTTTGAGAAGTTGGACCGCCGAAACCCAAGTCTTACGAAGCTTCCTTGGGTAGACCCTGGACACCCTGAGTCCTACCCCAGCCTCGTAAAAGAAGCATCACCAAATTGGCGCCCGAGCAGGGACCTGCAGAGAGTTCAACCGTCCGCCGTACCTGTCCAGGAACTGACGCAGAGTCCACCGACCGACACCGAAACCTGACCGACCAGCTTCCAAGATGCCTACCGAGACCGACCAAGTACCTGAAGAAGATGCCCAGGGATTAGAGGAGAATTCAAATCCATACCAGAACTTGGGATTCATCTATTTCCTGAAAAAGCCCGAATTAATAGAGACACTGACCCTACGGGGACAGGACACCAGTGGAACGGTCCAAGAGTTACGTCAACGCCTGAGTCGCCACCTAAAAGAAGCCCGTACGCACCGTTCAACACAGAATTTGTGCGCGGAGTGGGAAGACAAGGTGGAGGAAAGGAATAACGCCGACCTTTCGGACGAGGAAGACCAGGCTACTAGATCGCACGTACCACCATCCACGTCGGAACACAAGCAGCAGAAAGTGTTCCAAAGCAGACTTCAGGTACCAGTGTTCCAGACACCAGCCATGCCCGCACCCATTTCTTCTCGAACAGCGAATCACTGTCCCCCCGCCAGGTCCGAACGAGCAGTCTCCGCCCCTCCGCAAGTCGAACCACATGACAGTCTTCATACGTACCAGACCGCCGCCGCATATCCGCCACCTGGCCGTTTCGGACGCAGTTTCGAAGCCGAATTAATGAATACGGTGCGCAAGTGGGGATTCCGTTTCGACGGCTCCGGGAAACCTCTAGAATTCTTGGAGAGAATCGAGGACCTGGCAGCGTGTTACGAGATACCATTAAACGGCATGCTCCGGACACTGCCCGAAATTTTCCGCAACACGGCTCTAGAGTGGTTCAGGATTAACCGAGACGCTTTAACCACTTGGGCAGTATTTCGCCAGGCCTTCTTACGTCATTTCTTGCCAGCACGTTATTTCCATAAACTGGAAGATGAAATAATGCGCAAGAAACAAGGCCCCAAGGAGAAAGCGAAAGACTATGTACGTTCATTCCAGTACCTGATCCGACAGCACCCACGCATGACTATCGAGGATAACGTAGACCGCATCTATGACGCACTACGACCAGAGTACCGACTCTACATCAAGCGTATAGAATTTACGACTTTAGATGAGCTGATGGATCTTGCGGAGGAATACGAGTTCGTACGCCAAGAAGAGCGAAACTCTCGTCCTGCTTCAAGTCATCAGCAATACCAGTACCCGACCGCACCTGTTCCTCGATTACAAGTACAGAGGCCTTCACCCGCCTTCTCTAGTCAAGCCGTCATGCCACGAACACCGATACCGCCACCTACCGCTGCCTACGACAGAAACACGCATTGTTGGCAATGCAAGCAGAGAGGGCACAATAAAAAGGACTGCCGACGCCCTTTCAGATTGTTCTGCTCTTTCTGTGGGGAAGACGGTCGGCTCACCAAAGATTGTCCTTGTCATCGGAGTTATAACGCCGTTCTCCGCCAGTCCGGCTCCACCCATCCACCCGATCCTCGACCGTTTGTGCCTATCGAGGCTGGCGATAGAGTATACTATGCATTGATCGACACCGGTTCTTCGCGATCATTTATCGGCCCTGGCTTACGGGAAGAATGCCGCCAAATCGGAGCAGCTAGGAGAGACCAGCCGCATGCCGTGGAATTTGCTGACGGTCGAACAGCCAAACTGTCCGAGCATTATGTCCTGTCTCTGAATTTAAATGGTAAAGTAGTGCAAGGAGAAACAATTTTCCTACCCACCTTGGCAGAAGACGCCATATTAGGTATGGACCTTTTAGGAGAGGCAGGATGCACGCTAGAGCTAGGAGGCCGCAGACTTGCTATGCCAACAGCTGCTACGACCCGAGCACATACACGAGATATGAAAGGAGCCGCAGCGACGGCAAAATCATGCCTTGTTGACACCAACAATTGCGCAGCGAATATTGCAAAAATAAATACAAACCAGGAAAACTTCATTCGACCGCCGACCACCGAGCGACACAGACCTCTTTTTGGCAATAAAGAAATTTCGAATTTTGAACAACCAGACCGAAAAATGGACAAAGACAAGCAACCGAAGAAAAGACCCCCGCCGACTTCACCCGACCATCCTTGCAAGAGGAAGCCGACGCACCCTTGTCGACCGAGCTCTGGAGACCGTCCAGTTGTATTGCAACTGGTGCAAGCTGCACCAACCAAGGCAACTACCTCCCGACGGGTAACTCAAAAACCCACTCACCCGCCGGCCGTACTCATTCGACCTCCGCCGGGCCCAGAAGTGCGGATGACCCAGATCCAATCAGTGCGGGATAAGGCCAGCACGCTATGGGACGAGCGCCAACTCACAGAGCTGCAGCGAGCTAATCCCAGCGATCCTCCGTCGACGGTAGCAACGCCCGTGTGGAAGCTCTACGAGGTCGACTTGCCTCCGATGGACGAGGTGCGACGGTTGATCATCCACAACGTGTTGGGGGGCCCAGCTGCCAGACAATTGCATCGGTTGGATCCCAGGCTATTCCCCCCTGCCAAAGAGTCCGCGGATGCGTCCGGGCCACAGAGCCCTAGCTCTCCAGATGCCGAAACCGAAGCCGATTCTACGAATGCCGGGGACGCCAGCACGGATCAGATAGCAGCAGAGCCAAAGGAACGCTCGCAGCCTCCGCTCACCAAGACCCAGCGAAGGCGAGCCATCCGGCTAAGGAACCCAGAAGCTGACCCGTTCCGAGGCATCACTTTCGTCTTCCGCCACAATACGCGACCTTTCTTCATACAGAAAAAGGACAGGAGAATCGTCGTGACTCCCAACGACACCGGAACAGAGGCGGTGCTGTCATACCAAGACAGAACCAAGGTAGTCCCGATGGAACTGCGGGAGGTGTAGGCAGAGCAAGGTCAAGTATTCCTTGATGATGATCGTAGAGCGATCGGGTTTTGTTATGATCGTAGGACGATCGAGTTTAGTTTCTTTTAACATCAGTTCTCTCTCAGGATAGGAATTAAGTTTAGTTTTTTATATTAAGCCGGAATGTGAGTTATGTTTATTTTTTTTTTATAACGTTTACAAAAAATGTTTTCAAAAAAAAAAAGGGGAAAAAAAAGAAAAAAAAAATTATACAAAAAAAAAAAGAAGAAAAAAAAAATATATATATATAAAAAAAAGAAAACAACAAAAAAAAAAAAAAAAAAATACATATAAAAAAAAAAAAAACAAAAAAAAAGAAGGGCAGGATTTAAGTCCCTCAAATCAGAAAAACATACAAGAACTCTTCCAGTTAGTACCAGAGGGTTCTGAGACGAGAGGGTTCTCGTCTTTCGAAGAAGGGGGGATCTGTGACGAAGCGTCACAATTTAATTTCCGCCCCCACTTTCAAACCACCGCATCAAAACACTCTACGTGTTTTTCCTTTTATTTTTTTTTGCCCACAAGCAATTAAATTACCCAATGAACATTTATTCCAAGGCCAAATATCATCGTTTTGCATGCATCTCCTTATGAGAAAATGCATTGGCAAAGGCCTGCCGATTTTTTATATGTGAAATTGTCACTGACTTATAATTCACATTGTCTTTCAGTGGGAAAAGTAATAAGTAGAAGTGGTTTTTGCACTACAAACCAGAAAAAGATTTACGGGTTCTCATACCTCGAACGTAAACTTTACTTTTTCTCTTCCTGGACTATTTTAGTCTCACCATTTTAGGACGTTACATTGCTGCGGTGTTTGTACACCGAGTGTGTAGACGTTCCTCGCCGATTCAGTTGCCCTAAGGTAGATCTAATCGATTGCGGTGTTTGTACACCGAGCGAGTGGATTCTTCTTTTTGGTAATCCCCTCTACCGTTTTAGGAAGTTACATTACTGCGGTGTTTGTACACCGAGTGTGTAGACGTTCCTCGCCGATTCAGTTGCCCTAAGGTAGATCTATTCGATTGCGCTGTTTGTACACCGAGCGAGTGGATACTTCTTTTTGGTAATCTTCTCTACCGTTTTAGGAAGTTACATTACTGCGGTGTTTGTCCACCGAGTGTGTAAACGTTCCTCGCCGATTCAGTTGCCCTAAAGAAGGTACATTATTGCGGTGTTTGTTCACCGAGTGTGTAAACGTTCCTCGTCGCCCCAAGTTGCCGTAAGGAACTTACATTGCTGCGGGGTTGACCATCGAGCTTGTGAGCTTCTTTCTTCAGTCAACCTTCATAACGAGAGTCCTCCTCAACCGCAGACTTTTTCTACGTAGTCCGCTGCCGCCGACGAAGTGTCTTGCCCTAAGTAAGCGCACACACTTGTTACGAAGTCCGCCAAAGCCGATCGATTGTTCTGCCGTGTGCTACAACGCAGGCACTCCTACGTAGTCCGCCCCCGCCGATAGATTGTTCTGCCTTTCCCATAACGCAGACCTTTACTTCGAAATTCGCGGTCGCCGACAGAGTGTCTTGCCTAACGCAGAGCCAGTCAACGATACACCAGTACCGGACAGAGGACGCCAAGGCCGTAGCGTCCACCCCCCCAGGAAAAAGTCACCGCGACCTCAGAGAAGATCAGACGTCCCGAGAAGACCAGCCACCCCCAGAAGACTAGTGCAAAGGACAAAGAAGCGGAACTCCCTTAGCTTGCATGCAACATCGCTAATTATTCATTTGTAAAATTTGTAAAACTTAAAGACCGAATCCTGAGAGAAATTGAAAAATAAATTCAGAGTTATTTGTAAAATACCCGACCGTTTCCGCGTCTTCATTTCATTTTGAGAAGTTGGACCGCCGAAACCCAAGTCTTACGAAGCTTCCTTGGGTAGACCCTGGACACCCTGAGTCCTACCCCAGCCTCGTAAAAGAAGCATCACAAATTGGCAAATTCTTAAGTTGCTTTACAATAATCTACGACACATGAAGCAATACTGATACCAATTTTGACTTAAGAATATCAAAACAAAAGGACCATAAGCGACTGCAGTGTCATACCAACTCCTAAATGTTATACATGTAGGTATGGTCGACACAACCTACAGAAAACGAGAGAAACCGAAAATAGTTCTTGTATCGTGGCATCCTTGAACAGTAAAGAACCAACTCGGCGATTCCTCGACGCCCGCATATAAAATTACACGCACAAGTGAAATAAACTTGGCACGTTTGTTACGAACGTAGTCCATCAAGGACTGTGAACAATAAATAGAAGGTATGTGCAATGAAAAGGCCGTTTTTCATCCAACTCACGCAAAGAAATCTTCCTATTGAGCTACCATTACCCTCTTCTCTAAGCCAAAAAAGTTATTTAATCACACGCCGTATACGCAAGCATGATTATGATTATTACCTTATTACAATGCCTACTGATGAGAGCTATCCAGAATTCCAGACCCAGATGATCAAAATATTTTTTTTCCCCTCACAAAAAAAGCCCTTTTTGGCCTAACTCAATTTGCAATCAAACCCAATAGACATCCAACAACATCACCGTATCACACCCATCTTTGAGGGAGTAGGCAGGGTTTGCTTGCGAAATCATTGTTAGCCCCTCGTGACACTTTGTATGCAGGAAAATTTTTTGAAAAAAAAAATGAAAAAAAAAACAGTTTAATCAAAAAAATATTCTCTCGTTGAAACGACATTGAAAATCAACTGCAGGGTATTGGTAGTCTGTTAGGTCGAGTCAAAGGATATCCTTTGGCCTTTTTTTGGGCTAAATTCGACTTTATTAGTCAAATCAATTCTGTTCAGCCGAGTGTTATTTATGCGCAAATAAATTTACTTTGAAAACAAAGACATGACGTCAAACACACATAGACTATGGCAAACAGAGTGTGTATAACGTTAGCATACATTATGTCGTCCAATGTTCACATTCGGACATTAAAATTGAAGCATACGATAAGACTCAGGTAAATCGTGCTTACTCAGTGAGAACGGAGTGTATTTATCGATAAATTTAATTCATGACAGAAACACACACAAATTATCTTAACAAGATTAATCCTTCAATTTAATGTGAGTGCGTACATCTGTGTCAAAGTAGACGTACACTCTGATAATACTACACGCAGCCTGGGAATAAAAATCACATACCAAATACTTTTCGTTTTTTTTATTTAAAATTTTAAAACAGAGAAAAAAATTCCGTTTTTGGAGTAGAAACAACAAAAATCTCTAAGGGCGTTAAAAAGAAAAATGTCAAATAAAGCCCCATGGGTGGAGATTGAAACATCCCATCGGGTGTCATTATCTTCACATGTCAGCCACGCACATTTTAACAGCTTTGGAGTTCAACATTTTTTGCTTTTATGATGTTATTTCTATGCCCCAAGCAAATTGACTGAGCAATTTGCTATGAATGCTTCATTTTGATTTTGAACAAATGTTTCTAGATGGAAGGGGCGGTAACAAATGTTTCAAACACAAGTTTCTTTCACTTCGATTTCGCTTGACGTTTATCAGCTCAATTTATAGGAAACTAGCTTTACCCGCGACTTCGTCCGCGTGGAATAGTGACTTTCGGCAGCATTCTTAATTTCTTAGGCTACTTATTTTGCAAATAAGACACATTCATGCGTTTTAGTAAACTATTGTTATATTATTTTATTTAAGTATATGTTTGCACACGACGTTCTTATTTTTTCCATCTTTTGCGAAATAAAAAGGTTTTGTGGGATTGATACACGTGATTCTGCAACATAAAGTTGCCATGGGATTTTTTTCTAAACGAACACCTGCAACTAAAAGCGTCTGAGCCTTATTTATAATGACAAATCAGTGGGAATAAAAGGAAAACGGGGAAACAACACGTTTTCTCCTTTTGCCGTTCCAGTCATTATTAAAATTTTTATAGTGCCGCATCCCTGATGCCGCAGAAATAGACAGACAGATTTAACTTCGGACTTATAATATTAGTAAAGACTCCCGGTTCCCGTGGAAACGTGGTGACCGGCCCCGTAAGAAATATGGGGATCAGTAAAAGTTTATGTTGCTCGGGGATTATGGAGCACTCCAATGGTGGGAGAATTTTTGAAATCGGTGCTGCAGTGTCAAAGTTCCCGTATACGTTCCTGCTTACGTGGGAATATAGGGAAAAAATATATAGCCTTTGTCCTTCCTCAGGTTCTGAACAATCTTTGTACAAAATTTCATCTAAATCGGTTTATTAGTTTGGGCGGGAGATGGTAACATAGAACGACGGACAGTCAGAGTTTCTTTCACACTTATTATACTAGCAAGGACTCCCGTTCCCGTAGGAATATGTGGATGAATTAAAGTTTATGTTACTCTGGGATAGTGAAGCATTCTATCGGTGGAAAAATTGTTGTAGTTTCTAAATTCCCGTATACGTTACCGTTCCCGTGGGATTATAGGGATAAAATATATAGCCTATGTCCTTCTTCAGTTTTTAGACTATCTCTATACAAAATTTCATTTAAATCAGTTCCGTAGTTTGGGCAGGAGACGGTAACAAAGAAAGTCGGACAGACAGAGTGACTTCACATTTATAATATTAGTTAGGGTCAACACAAATCTGTCAATATTATAGTGGTTTGAGTGCAAGATAACTCAACGTGACACAAACTCTAAGCAAGTAGTTGGTATCCGGACAAGTAAGACTAGTGGTCGCTTCGAAAACTCACAAATACGAAAAAGAGAAAAGCAAATCCCAGTGATGCCTCAACCACAATCACGTTTCGAGTTCGGCTTTAACCCCGTCCCGTGTAAGCTGGTGTTGTGTTTTACTGTCAAAGCGGGAAGTAGTTCAACCAAAATTAAATGTTTGGTTTGAGTTGGAGTAACGTTACGTTGTCTTCTCCACGAACCAACCTTACATTGAAATCAACACGTAATAGGACGTTCTATGATTCCTTTGATTGAACTTACAAACGTCATACGAAACGTAAGCTAAACCAGCATTGTGATTTAGGCAAATTTTATCGTAATTTTAGCAACTCACAAAAACAAAAAATGGGTACGACTGGATCTCACGAGCTTGCGATTGTGGGCTAAGTACAATATCAAAGTTTTGAAGCTGATTGCAAAGTTTCACGCTCTTCATAATTTGGTGGTGCCATATAGCCATCTACATATTAATTATGTAAATTGAATAAAATCGCAAAAAATATTGAAAAAAATTACATAAAAAATAGCAGGGGTTTCTAGAGAAAATATAAAAACGTCATTTTTAGCAGTTTCTAGTATAAATAGATACGGTACCCGTGGCGTGATGGTTAGCATGTCCATGCCCACCTAACCCAGAGGGTGGCGCAACAGAGCGAGGAGCCCCTGGGCCTAGCGTATTTCTCACAACCATGTCTTGTGGGGGAATGGAGGGGACCCACAATTTTCTGCCGGTTCCGAACGGCTTATTGCCAATTTCTCGGGAAAGGCGATACAAGCGGAAAAACATTTTTGCCTCTGCTGCTGTGTTAGCAGATGGACATGCAAACTATCGTGTCACGGGTACCACTCTTTTCTGAATGCATCATATAAAATTTTTACTGCAATTTTAGAAAGGCGGTTATCGAATTGGATTGATGACAACAAGCTTTTGAAGGAATTCTATGCTGGCCTTAGATCAGGCTATAAGACGGGTTATCATATTTTTGTACTGACGATCATCGCTAATTTCAGCTAGTGCAAAATAAAAAACTGTACGTGATCTTTGTTGATTTATTGGAAATTTGGCAGCACAATTGTAAAGCTTTATGAAGATAACAAGCTGCAGTTTGGAATGGTGAGGTAAAATCAAGTTGGTTTCATTATACAACAGGAGCAAGACAGGGCTGCTCACTCAGCCTGCATATATTTGCACTCTTTATTGTGGAGGAGAGAGAGGACGTAGTGCATTTCTTATGGAAGCGTCCCACATTAAAGGAAACAAGGAGAAGCATTTTTGGGAGAGATTTTCTGGATGCTGATGAAGTCATAACCCAATTGAATGAAATGGATGTTTCTAGATTGTTTCAGTTCTGCAAAATCGCTTTAAATGGTCATAAAGAATTATTATACTAGGCCTATTCTGTGGAAGCCATGTCATAATGAATTTCGTTTGTCAAATGTATATCATTTAATATTTTTAGCAATTCCTGATTTAACAATGTTCAACAAACTAACAGTCAATAAAAACTCATTTGCAAAGCAACGTGCCACAACCTCAATTTCTTTTTTTTTTTTTTTGGGCTTTTAAAAATTTGACATTAAGAGCTTGAAAATAGGTGTTTAGTTTACTTGTTTCTTTCATAAAGGCCAAGAAGGAGCATTTTTGTATCTTAAAGTTGTTTACTTAACAGCTTTGCCGAAAAACATTTTTCTTCAATAGCACAAATGCCAAAAAAAAAAAATGAGTTTTTAGTTCTAAAAATTGATCGTGTTGCACGGCTATAAGGTTAAGCGGTTTTTTGTCATCCTCGCTCTGTTGCGCCCCTCTATTTATTGATGGTCAATGTAAGTACGTACTATTAGACGATGTTATTCGAGTTGGCTCATTGGTGATAACCTTCAGACCGTATGAAGGCAATGACAACAGATAGTTTTCAATGTCTTTTTCAGACTCATTAAGAATGTCCATAATCATATCACCAATAAAAATTCTTTTATTTAAATTGTTAGCGTTTATTTCATTCAAAATAGAATTGATTTCTTCTATGAAGACATTTTTATAAAATTGATGTAACCTTCAAACGCTAAGTATCGTATTTCATTCTCAAAGAAAAGAGATAAGTTCAAAATATCTGCACTCGGAATATTAACCAAAGAAAAATTGCACTCAAAACCAACTTTGCCAAACACGGCAACTCCATCCAAAGCGTAGCTCGTAGGAATCATTACATTTTCCGAAAAGAAAATAACCCGGTATGTACGTTAAAACAATTTTTTTCAATGAATTGTTGGAAGCAAAGGAAAAGAATTTAATTTGTTTTAATTCGATTTACTTGAACTTGTAGCAAAAGCATTCTTTGAATTATTATTTCACTTGAACTGCACAGCACAGCACTAAACTTGGTGGAGAGAGTTAAAATTCCAAATAAGTCCTTGAGGGTCTCAAAATAAACGATTATTTGTTTTGCGTGCTTTACTTAACTAACTTCAACTGAATAATGTTGTTCTCTCATTTATTGAAGAAGCAATTATTATTATCAAACTAATATCTTTTTTGCAGTACCCAATAGAAATTGTTGGGCAATTGATTGCGTATTTATATTTTCAGGAAGAAATACAAAAACGAATTTCCGGTATTCTATTGCTAGGTCCATGTGAAAACTTTATATAATAATACAGAACACTGTACGTTTTAATCATTTACGGATTTTTCCTTTTTTGAAACGCTCTCAAATCGATTGAACATGATAAATGTTCAATTTCAACATTTGACCAATTACATCCCGTTTGTTTTACCGGAAATCCATTTGCAAAACAATGCATCGATTCACTGCCATAATGAATATGGATGAGGCTTAACTATGTGCTGAAAAGTTCTCTCGTGCACTGCAAATGTATAAGGGCGGAATGACATTTGATATGTGCAAGTGAATAGCGGACAGGCCGACTTAATGAACATATCGGGTGTAGACGTTTGTACGAAAGTAATTCTGTAACTTGCATAAGTCTCCAATAAATGTTTTCTTCTTTTTTAACGAGTCTTGTTGTTTTTTATTGTGACAAACTTCTGCTAAGGAAAATCAAACCGATGATAAACAAACTTCAACAAGGAACAACGTGCATTGAAGAGTTTTCGGCTATTTGGTTTGAAAATTCTAGCACTTAAGCTGTTTGTTCTGTGCGTGACGACTTGAATGTCTCAAACTTACCCATTAAATTTGTGATTTCAAAACCAAACAGACTTACTAGAATCCTTCTGAATAGATCAACAGTTTTCCATTAACTCATTTCAAATTTCACATCTTTAAAACATTCAATTTTAGTGTTTTGTTTCATTATTCAAATTTGCCTTTTTGGTGTCACATTCCATTTATTTGCTTTTGTTTTTTTTTCTGGCCTACTCTAATTTAATTGTCCTTTTCTTGTTCCATTGTAGATAAGTTCGTTAAACGACCACCTCGTAAAGCCTATGGTAGACTAAGTGTGGATTCAGATGACGGTTCCTCAATGAAGAACAATATCGATGACCCCTTCGATGATCTGGATAATTTTGAAATGATTTCGTCAAAAGAAAACGGTGCTGGGAAACATTGTCACCCCTCTGATGGCCATCATCATGATATGCAAGGAAACTTTGTCGAAAATGATTCTGACTTGGAATTGGATGGACCATCAAAGAATGCCACACGACGACAGAAAGAGATTAACGCAAATACTATAAGCCGATTACAAGCAATGTCTATGTCCGACGACGAGGATTATGGTAAGAAATAAATGGATTCACTTTTGAATTTTAAATGTCAATGCTGTTGGGGTTTTAAAGAACTCTCTTTGTTTTAAGTGCTAATGGTAGAGGAAAAGGAAAGTATAGGGTGACACGGAGTTGGGGTGGTGTGGTAAAGGTGCTTCGCTGTAGTAATTTTCCTGCGGTGTTTCTATATAGGTACTTTACATATATAGGGAGGTAGAAGAAGAATGACGAATAAATAAGATCTTTGCTTATGTAAAATTATAAAAAAAAATATAAAATAAAAATGGTAATTAACAATAAACCTCAGGAAGCCTCCGGACCTAACGCAGAAACTTTCTATGGCAGTGAAAATACTCGCGGATGATTTACCACCAATTTCTCGTGAAAGGCGATATTCGTGGAAAAACAATTTTATATTTGTGGGACTCGAACAAGAGAACTTGCAAACATGAATGCGTAACACGTTTAACGCAGATTATCAGTTGCATACTTTTCGGCACTGCTCGCAGATCGTCATTAAGCTAGACGATTTAATTGTAGTGAAATGTGTTCTTCCGTGGAAGTTTGCATTATTATCGGAGAAAATCAAATTAAAAAAACTTTTTTGTTCTTTTTAATGCGCTCAAAATATTTGTAATTCATTTCTTAAGAAAAATCACTCATTATCATCATCATCTCATTAAATTCTTCTAAATACACCGAAAGAAAAACCTTGATAAAATCAAACATGAAGCTTGTTTGTTTTTGCGTCAAGCACGAACATACTTAACTTGAACAAGCTGGCATTTTCATTGTGTTTATTGAAATGCTACAATTTTCATTGCTTAAATCAACAACGCCATTTTCAATTTCGTGTTTAAGCATTGAGCTAAAACATTGTTGACCAACAACGGTTGTGATACTAGAAAAATACATGTCCATGATACTTTAACAACGTTTGTGTTTCTTCAACAATTCTGAATCGTTGGTAAAATATGAACATTGTTGATCAAGTATGTTCGTGAGAATTCAGCCACGTTTTTATTTGCACAACAGTTTTTATGTAAAATTTCTATGATAAATGCGTAAAGGTCACGAAACTTATCATAATGAATTGAAGTTCCGTTATGCGAATTCACGTTTTATGTGGGTTTAAGTATGAAAAATATTGAAAATCAAAATGTTATTGATACTTTAACTATTCTGTTTATTGATTAAAGAAGTATGAACATTGTTGATCACACATATTGGTAATAGTTCAACAGTGTATTTGGTATTTCAATCACAAACGTGATAGTTTTTATAATTTGAGCTTTAATTGTTAGTTAAATATGTTTGTTGTTGATCAAGTATGAAATCAACAATCACGTTGTAGGTTTAAAATAAGAAAATATTCAAATCAACTCTGAACATACTTAATTTAAAAAAATTTATGAAACTCACCTGAAAAAAATTGATCGTGTCAGCGTATTTGATTTGAAAATGCGTTCTTATTTGTATTCATCACGAAACTTGGCTAATTTCACAATTTTAGATGAATTGTTAATTAACACTGAAACATGTTTAAAACAACCAAGGTTTTTTCTTTCGGTTTAGTTTTAAAATTTGTACCGTGTGTGTGAAAATCGTGTCTGTGCTTGCAAAATTAATATCGATTGTTTCTTTGAAAGTAGTGTTGTGTTTTCTTTCCTCAAATTAAATAATAGAAAATAGACTAGTTTTTGAAGTGAAGTTTCACTTCTTCCGCGCGGAAGTACTCCACGCAATAGTTTTGATTAGTTTTTAAATTTAATTTTTATTTTTTATCATTTATAACTACTTGCTTGCTAACAAAAATGTGTAAACTAGCCTACTAATGATGATGATGCCCATGAATGAAGAATGAATGGACCATTCAAACTCAAACAAGTACACCCTTCGCTTGCATTCGAAAAAAGCGAAAGTTCATGAATGATGAGGAATGACAACGAATATTTTCTCATGTTCATAGATGAAACTATATACATTTTGTGACCTAACTTGGACGTTGTTTATATATATATATATATATATGTATATATATATATATTTTTTTTTTGTTAATTATAGAAGTGAGAGATGTGTTCTTCATCACAGTATTGCACTGTGAAGTATTCGTTGCCTTATGAAGTATTCGTTGCCTAATAGTTGATTTGTTGTTTTATGTCGTTTTCCAAAATTCACTCCCAAATGAAATCGGGAGTGATTTGGAGGTGTTAGCAGGCGTTTTGGGGCTGAGGTTTCCACTCAAATTGCTCCTGACAATATTGCGAACGTCGTGAATTTTGTCATTTCCATTGTTTTTTCTTGTAGCTCTGCCACTGGCGGTTGCAATGTTGGGCATGATGGTGTTGATGATGATGAGCAGGAGAACACAATAATATTCAAGAGGTAGGGCAAGTTAAGCAGAAAACAATTCAGCAATTTAAGGGAGACACAAAAAATGGCACTCACGTATCACCGAATTTAATAAATGGTTTATAGTTTATTTTCAATTAAATATTGTTTTTGGTTGACTTCACAGTAAACAGTTGATTTACTTTAAATAAGTGTTATTCTTTTTACTTCCTTGTACTTTTAAATTTCAAAAAAGATAAAAATATAAATAAAAAATTGCGGAAACTTTTGAGAGCAGCAAAAAGTACGTCTATTCGGTAGCAGACATTCTCTCTATTCCAATTATTTGCTATTTGCATTTCGAACAAAAGATTTGTTTGAGTTGATTGCAAAATAACACAGTTCACCAGTGCTAAGTTTTTACTGGTACAATAACTAAATAATAAAATGGAAAAACTCCCAAGGTTGTAGCTTATTTGAGGCCGGCTGTGTCATCACTAATCGCTTATTTAAACTATATTTCAGTCCAGGAAATTTTAAGTAGTATTTCCATATGAAAAAAATAGTTATGAGTAGATGTTTTGTCTTTAGTTATACAGAAGACAAACAAAAACGTAAACGAACGTCACCGACGACGCACGTATGAGAGATTCCTTCTCTCTTCGCTAACTTCCTCTTTCTAAAACATCAAATTCACTCGAATATTGGAAAAAGTGCAGTTGGTTTCAAGTAGGTTGAGTTGAAACCCAGTAACTCTAACTGAGAAGGTACCACTTTCTATGGTAAGCCCCTTGTAGGTTTGGTATAGTTTTGAGTTAAACTAGTTTAAGTCCCAGGTGGAAACAAATCATGACATTGTACAGTTTAATTTTCTAAAGTTCATTGAACTTCTCAATTCAGACTAAACCACATTCGCATAGTTTGCTTTTTTAATATTTATTTATTTTATTTTTTTATTTATTTATTTATCCGTTTGTTTGTTTGTCTGATTATACATATATTTATTTATCAGAATCTCCAAAAATAAGGACCTCTGCAATTATTGGCCAAAAGTTTAAAGGGCCCTATGTGGCTGTTTAGTACACTGACATATTGTTTCGTTTTTCTTTTTGTGGCAACATTCAGTCCTAAATTAAGTACATATACGTAAGGTAGAGGCAGCGAATGGTAGACTAAGTTAATGAAGAAAATATATATGTACATAAGCAGAAATGGTTGGGGTTTCAATATTAGCGTGCAAGGAAAAGAAAGTTCAGATTCCTTCGCCTTTTTCGAGTGCATGATTTCAGCATTCATATGAAATTTTTGTGTAATTTTCCACAGGCTGTATTTTTTTTAATCTAAATTGCAAAACGTTTAAATTTTTCTAATATTGGAACCATAGTAAAAGTTTCTGATTACGAATGCCAAAAAGGAAGCATAATGGACGGTCTCGTAGCGAAGGATTGGCTGGAACTTGACTCTGTTGTTAAAATTATTTAAAAATTCTAAGAAGCTATCTGTTGCAAAACATTCATTACAAAAATGTTTCGAGTCCATTCAATTTGGCATTCGTAGTTCCAAATTGTTGCAACGGCCAGGCACTTATAACAGGAATGATTCTCAAGAATTGCTTATTTTATATCCTGGACACGAAAAAAAATCCGCTTGAGTCTGTCAGTGGAATACATGGAAAATGGAATCCAAATACATAATTGGAACAATTTGTTCTATATACAATTCAGTTTCTATAGAAAATATTAGTTCAATTGAACTCTTGGCAAAAAAAATTCTCTAGGTAATATATAGTCGATTGGTTACATTTGTTATTCAGTTTTAGCGAAAACGTAGTTATTATTCCATTTCAATATTTTAACTCGAAAACCTTCCTAATGGCTAAGCGTATGGGTTTTTTATATTTTTTTATTTGTTCTATCTATAGAAGACCAGACAATTCAATAAATTTTTTTCGCATTTCAACAGATGAATCCTTAACTTGCAATGTATGTGATAGAGCTTTCCATTGTCATAGACAGCTGGCGTCTCATCAACAGAAAAAACGGCACTTTGGGTAAGTATGTCAATATTATTTTAGGATTATTTTTGATTTATTTCAATTTAAAACCATTTTGTTCTGCAAGGCAGGAAAAAAGTAAAAATAAAAACAAATGACCGCAGAGATTCCAGGGTTCCACTCGAAACTTATTCGTTCTTTACTCATTTTGAATGCACGGCTTAAAGAATCATTTTCACGTTTTAGTTGTGCTCTTGTGTAAAATAGTTGAAGTTAATTGTAATTTAAATCGCCAGGCAGTTAAAAAATTAAGAGGAATAAGAGGGAAAAAGAAAAATGGGTTTCTGGAGTCAGAATAATTACTGTCAATACATACTTTGATTTTTCGTTTGAAACGACAAGAAAAATAAATTGAATTTATTTAACTCAGTCTTGGAAAATACGATAAAATTATTGTAGGGTAAACCGTCCTATTGTTGGCACCCCCCCAATGATTGGCACACACCTCATAAAAGGCTTAAATATATCGGATCTTCAATTTTTTTTAAATATTTTCTTTTTTAATACTATCCTTACTTATTTCTGCATAGTTTGGCATCATTTTTATTTCCCCTTAAGGTTGATGGCCGTGGAAATACAGCTGTCAAAAATGTTGCCTTAATTTCGCGCCAAATTTAAGTTAAACCTTGTGATATGCACAAGGAAAGTGGAGCGCTTACTGCGAAGGAAAATAGTGGAAAAAAGGTCAATACCGTTGTGAAGTTTTGTTTTTTTAAATAATTAAACTGCAAAGAAAAGGTAAGTTAGCTTTTTTTTAAATATTTCAAGTAAAATATAGTATTTACCAGGGGTGCTAACTATCGGATTGAAATTTCAGACCTAGGCCAGTGATTGGCGCATGCCAATCACTAGAAAGGGTGCCAATCATTGGGTTGATTGGCACTATGCCAATCATTGGAATCCATGCCAATCATTAGCAAAAATGCCAATCACTGGGTTGATTGGCACTATGCCAATCATTGGACACGTAATAAATTACAAATTTGGTAATTCTTACCAATTTTCCTTACAAATCCAATGTGCCAATGATTGGATTGGCTAGTGCCAATGATTGCAAAATTGTGCCAATCATTGGGTATGTAGACATAGATGAACTTTTTATTCATTAATTAATCTTTTATTGTATGAATTAAGCTTCCGTTTACTTTAATAAAGAAAAAAATATATCAAAAAATTTAAAGTAAAAAAAATGTAGCCCGAAAAAGTTGAGATTTCGCTCAAGGTGCCAATGATTGGGTGGTTCACCCTACTTTTTAATCGTATAAATTAAAGAATATGGAAGTGTCGATATGAACACACGGTATGACGTAGATGGGTCTTGTTAGGCTGTCTACAACGACCTCAATCGAGTAATTTCAAGAAAAAAAAAACACATCGCGTGACTCTTGATTCAGAATCATGGCCAGAATAAGATGGAAAAGAAATTAATTAATTGCTTAGCACATTGCAGTTTTGAAATTACAATTTCTTGGTGTTGCCAGAATACGCTCGAATTCGTTTAAAAAGAGCCAACACAACTATCACGAAGAGTTTCTTTCAACTTATTTTATTCAAAAGGATAGTTCTGAACCAACGAACACGAACTAAATATTACTTTTTTACTCCTCAAACTACTCGTGCTAGCCCATGTTAGGCACATATAGACACGTCTGAAGGACACAAGTCCATCTTCATTAAAAGCAGTACGTTTGAAACCTCAAATTGCATGGAAGTTTAAAATTCTTTGAAGAAAATATTTTTGAAATTTTTTAGCAATTTGGAATGTCAGTTTAAGTATCCGTGTCCGATACTGTCTTGTTATTGTTATGGCGTTTCACCAAGTAAAATTTTTGTCTTGGTAAAATAAGAGGACGCCAAACTCACTCGTTTTTCTACCAAGGCAGCTTTTTATTCATTTGACAAAAAACTCCACAAAAATTTTCCGAGACCAAAAAATTAAGCCAAACGAAATCAAGATTCGTATGCCATCTCAGCACGATGTTAAGAACTAAAAAAAGGCAAAGGAGCTGAGTCAAGCGAGACACCATATGAGATTTGGAAAATCTTTTCCTCCATTGCTTTTTTTTAGTTCTTAACTGCTTCAGTTACTTCCTCTACTGAGCGTTTTGGATTTTGTACACTCAGCCACCTCCAGTTTGCAAATAGGAGGGATCTGTCGGTAATAGGAGAGGGAGGCTCAAAGATTTTCAAGAAATGTCTTACAAAATACTGAAACGTTCTCTAGGTTCTGGTAACGGCATTGTCACTAATGGCACGTTGTGGGCTTGTGGCTGCGTTGCCCTCAAATGGATGGCTGTTGCCGTTCCTTTTTGTCTAAATTTTTTTTAGAGGTAGGTTGCCTTCCTCCTGTAAGCCTCTCGATCTTATGACATCTGTTATGATTCGCGAGGTGTCTGTTGTATTTTTCATCATCTTTCTGGTCGGGGTGGTGCCTTCCTTGGCCAGTTCCAGCAGTCTCATTCTAGGCGATTTTGCCTACCCTAGGACTTTGTTGTACAGACACAAGTTTCTGTTAAACAGGAGTACTGAAACAGATGCTTCCTATTTTTTTCAATACTGATTGGGGCACTAAGACTTAAATATCGGTCGTTTGCACTGCCAGACCAACCTTTTTTTGTTAAAACTTCCCAGACGATCGTAGAAAGGCTTAAAAAACGCTGCCATGTCAAGGAGGCTAGATAACCTGCTCTTACTGTGTCTAAGCTGAGTATCTGTTACGTGATTCGTGAAAATGATCGCGGTGTCATAATCTTTTTCACAGAATTTACAGAGCGTGTCATCCCTTTAATTTAACACATTTAAATACTAAGCGAAAGAGAAATGTCCAGTGACAACGCTTATAAGCTTTCTACAGTTTTTTCTGCTACGGGATAGCAGAAAACGCTTTCTAACTGACGTTGGCAAGAATACTAAAGTCATTCAACATTCCACGGAAGTGTTATACTCACAATAGATTAAGCCCTGAATGTTCCCGACAGATCAGGCTGGCTCAGGTCCTGAGAAACCGTTTAAGGTCCATGTCTCTCAAATTCATCAGTGATTTGGTTTTCAGTTATACCGTGGTGGGTTGTAACCCAACGACCACTTTGGAGGTAGGAGAAAAGTGAGTAGAGCCTTAAGCGCAGCTGTGCTGTCACTGTCGACACAATTACTTCTCCGCAACAAACTACAACCTTAAGTCATTCGGGTAACATGACCCATCAGGACTAGATCCAACGTCAGTTCCGGAACCGTCCGAGAAAATTCTTTTCCTTATTCTAGAATCAGGAAGAATCCTTTCCTGATAAGAATCCTTTCCTCATTCTAAAGTGGACCACTATTGTATCGGGCGGTTAAGTGTGTTAGTGACCTCACAAACTCCATTCAAACCGACAACAATCGTTTTCATAAGAACTCGCGCAATTTCATCATTTTGAAGACTTCTCTAAGTCTGTCGAGACTCTAGACAGCTCAATTGAATCCCTCGCCAAACGTGTTTCTTCTAAGCAATCTTCTCTGGATAAGCAAATTTCTTCATTAGTGGACTTGCCGTTTTGATAACACTAGAGACGTAATACATTCCACACTAGTCTCGGTTCTAAGCTTATATCCTTACGATTCAATACTCGATGAAATAAAAACTTTACGATCCTATTTTGAGTCATTTCATCAATCAATTTCAACAATTACATCAACTGATTCCTGCCATCTCAACACAATTCATCACGATTTACTCTCGAAGATCAATGATATCTCTAACGAACTGACAATTACGCGTACTACTCTGTGTGATGTGATCGATGAGTTAAAAATAACTTCTGACAAAATTGATGTCATTCCTGCAAACATCCAACCAGTCGAAGTCCACTATAACACATCTATACTCGCGGAAGTAGCTGAGTCAATTCATAGACCTTCCATTGCTTCTTTACTATCTGCCCCTAATAACGACGTCCCTATAACAAGTTCTTCTACCCAGACTGAATGTTTTGGTCCGCCCGAACCTACTATCGTAAGGCTCAACAAAACATGGTCCGTAAGTGACTGGAATAATAGACTTAGCAGATTGAAAACTCTCAATGACAGTGTCCCGTTCTTCTTAATTAACACACCTGCCAACATTGACTGCTCCTGGATTCAAAATCTTTTTATCCACAAATTTAAGATAGCTACTGAAAATTGCCTTAAGATTAATTCTTCAACCTATAAAATTTATATTCCTTACAAATATCAGTGGCTGTTCAAGTATAGTCGTAAACCTATATTTTTAAAGGACAATATTAAAATTTCAGAAACATTAAGTAAAGAATCTAAAGAACACCCTAAAATTAAAAAAAAAGTTGCATCCATTAATAAATTCAACAATAATGTAACTAGCTCTAAGTCTTACTCTTCCAATCCCCACTCTAGCCAATCCCTAAACCCACCAACCACTTTAGTCAGAAACAATCCTCTCATCTCCCATCGTAAACAAGTCTCCATCAAAACTGTTTCTAGTAAACCCTATCCCAATTTTATCCAATCCCATACCATTAACCCTTCTCCTCAATCACCCACCCACTCTTTTTCCACAAAAGCTCCCAGCACTACTAACGCTGTGCTCAGTCACTGTCCTCCTCCAGTTTTCGACCCAATGTTCTCACCGATCGCCAAGCTAACATCCAAAATCGCAGCTTCAATGAATACCAGTGATAATTTTGATGGTCGTTATTTAATGGCTAGGTAACGTGACAGCAAACTGTACGAAAACGTTCGTCTTTATCTTTCTTATCTTTATAACAAATCTGAAAATGTTTGTATTAACGGCAAGACCAAGACGAACGTTTTAGTTTCAATCCAAAAGGAAGGTCTTCCAACGGATCCTGTTGCTCTCAGCAAAATTTATATGCGCTTCCATGAATCCTTAAATATTCCCTCTTCTATACTGTTTCAAAAGACCTTTCCACTTATGCTTCCCATCTTAATTTAAAACGTTTACCTTTCCCTCGTCATAACCGCAATTTTAATCTTTCACCTCAATTTATCTTCTCGGCATGTATTACCAACTGTTATATCTCTTTACTATCAGAACGTTAGAGGCCTTCGCACTAAGACCTCTACCGTGTATCTGAACTCCCAATGCTTTCCTTATGATATTTTTGCTCTCACGGAAACTAATCTTTGCTCCGAATTTCAAGACAGCGAAATATTTACGTCTGATTTTACTGCTTTCCGTGCTGATGGTCAGATTAGTGACATAGCTCCTACTGGGCGTGGTGTTCTTTTCGCTGTCCACAATCGTCTCAATGCATCTCTGATAGAAACTTCTAAATCACCTTTGTTTGAATACGTTTGTATTAAATTGTCTATCTCCAATCTCTGTTTTTATCTTCTCTGTTGTTACATTCGTCCCTTACAACCCTGTCATGTTTATCAACAATTTGTTGCCTCATTAAATCCCCTAATCGATGCCGCAAATTCAAACGATGACTTCATTATCGTGGGTGACTTTAATTTGCCCGACCTGAAATGGATTCCATCCGAAGATGAAACTTGTTTTGTTTCTTCTAATCCTTCCTCCGAAAAGGAAATTATTTTCACTGATTGCTTTCTCCAGTCTGGCTTGTTTCAAATCAGTGGTATCCTTAATAATCTTCATAGACAGCTCGATCTCACCTTTTCCTCTGATCCTTTCAACTCCTCTGTTTTTAAAAGCACCCACTTTCTCTCTACTCTAGATCACTATCATCCCCCTCTATCCTTCATTTTCCGTATTGATGATAGCGTTCCAACTATGGAACCTGAAAACTCCCCTCGCTCTCCCAAGCTGTTTTTCCCACTCTTTGGAAAGAATCTTTCATTTTCCCGATCTTCAAAAAGGGTGGTAAAAACGAGGTCTCTAATTATCGACCGATAGCTAAGCTTTCTGCTTTCCCCAAGCTTTTCGAAAGCATTGTGTATGACACTTTGTCTTTTCACTGTAAATCAATTGTTTCCCCACTTCAACACGGTTTCTTAAAGGGAAGGTCTACTACGACCAATCTTACCCAATTCGTTTCAATGACTCTGTTGGAAAAAGGCAATGAGGTTGATGTTATTACTACTGATTTTAGTAAAGCATTCGACAAAATCAGTCATCAAATTATCTACCTCAAACTCAAAGTCTTTGGTTTCCCACCACAAGTTATCGAATAGATCAAATCGAGAACCGAATTTATAGGGTTGCCTTCAGAAAAGCTTTCTCCGATCCAATATTTGCCTCTTCGGGAGTTCCCCAGGGCAGCCATCTCGGTCCACTTCTGTTTGTGCTTGCCATTAATGACGTCGGCGGTACAGCGTCATTCTCAGACCTCTCTATTTATGCAGACGACATTAAAATAGTAAAAGTTATTTCAGCTGTTCAGGATTCTCTCCTCCTGCAACAAGACCTGAACACTTTCTTTATTTGGTGTAACAAAAATTTTCTTGAACTAAATGTCAAAAAATGCCAAAGTATGACTTTCTCACGTAAGCGTCTACCTTCCAGTCCCCGAATTTATTGCTTCCACAACATGCCCGTCCCTAAAGTTTCGTCTATTCGCGATCTTGGAATTATCTGTGACAAAGAGCTTAATTTCCACTCTCACATTAACCATATTATTGCGAAAGCAAACTCTTCCTTGGGGTTTATCAAACGCTGGTCTAAAGAGTTTTCCAACCCATACGTCACTAAAACTTTATTCACCACCTTTGTCAGGCCTATACTTGAATATGCTAGTCAGGTCTGGTCTCCCTACAAAATAACTGAATCTCGCAGAATTGAAGCTGTCCAACGTAGATTTTTAAGATTCGCTTTCCTAGCTTACCTTGGTCTGACCCTTTAATTTTACCCCCCTATGAAAACTGATTGCTACTCATTGACATGCCGACCCTCTCTAAACGTCGTCTTATCGCTGACATTGTTTTTGTCCATCAGATTATGACTGGTACCATTGACTCCCCTGCTTTACTTGAGATGATTTATATGAATATTAATCCCCGCAACCTACGTTCCGTCCCCTTTTTCCACCTACCAACTCTTCGTACCAATTACGCCCACTTTAACCCAATTTGCAGGATGCTTCGCTTATAGCTAATACAGCGGAATTACTTTCGATTTCTCAAAAAGCTCCTCATCCCTCAGAATGTACGCTTCCTCTATCTAACCCTTGAACCTGTTTTGGATTCCCTTCTTTCACCCCCCCCCCCCCCCTAATTTTAGATTAGGATTAAATATTGCACATTTGTAAATATGTACATGCATTTTTGTTTTTCAAGTTAATTTTATTATTATTATTTTTGTTATTAGTATTATTGTTGTTATTATATGCGCTTGAAATAAGCTAGATAAATAAATAAATAAATAAATAAATAAATAAATATTGATTAGACGTGCGGTAAGGATATGCTGCATCCGAGGTTGTCAAAGTTGCAGTAGGAATTACGTCAGAGTGTTGTTCTCTAAAGAAACAATACCCGAGTTTCAGTCTGAATTTATATTCACTTCAGCAAAACATCGCAAGTTCGCAAGACATCGCACATGGAAAAACAACAACTCTAAAGTGAACAACGTAGGTGGACAAAAATAATTCACTTGCAGAAGTGAACAACAGGGATGGCTGGTAAATGGCTTTTATGGAATAAAGTTGTGTAAGTGAGTACAGCGTTTTATTGAGAGCGAATTGAAGTGAATATAAAAATACCTAATTAAACTCGGCTAATACCACATTTACCTACGTGATAGCTTGTTCCTTTTTTGTACTTACTTTCGATTTTGGGTGAGCTCCTTAAAGTTTTGCTCTCTGAGTTGATTTAATTAATTAATCTTCTCCCACTTGATTGTGCCACCTAAGACGAGGTCCTACCCATTAATGATTTGCGGGCAATATGCTTTCGTATGCCCGTTTTGTCAGAACGTTGGTGTCTATCCACTGTTGATAAAAGTCCCAGCAATCGTAGTCTCGCTATAGGTACTCTTCTAGCTCTGCAAATATATCACGGTACAGATCATACAGTTCGTTCTTGTATCTTCTTCTTCACCCATTGTCTTCGCATACGAGATCAAAGATCATCCGGAGTATTTTTCTTTTGAAACGACCAATGGTTTCCTCATCCGCTTTCGATATGGCCCATGCTTCTGCTCCGCTCCGTATAGCAGGACACAAATAGGCAGCAATTGCCAAGAGTTTGATATCCGAACTAATGTTACTTTCCGTGTAACAACCTTCACAGAATCACTCTTGTAGCTACTACCTCGAAGTTATGTCTGTCTAGAGTGACGTTTTGTTCAACTTGACAATATTCTCTGTCCTTGTTTGATGACAGCATGTACTTCTTTTTGCCCTTGTTAACCATCAAACCCATTTTTGCCGTTTCTGTTTCAATGCTCGCAAAAGTACCATATATGTACATCCCGCTCTCTTTATCCCATTACGTAAATATCATCTGCGTGCAGTGTTTGAAAAGATTATTTTTCTGGTGTTGACGTTTGAGTTTTGTACAAGTTTTAATCGCATAACAGACTGTCCCTTTTCGACTTGAAATGTCTCGTTGAGTTCTTTCCCCACATTGACGGAGCAGCAGAGCCGGATTAGCCCTCAACGGGGCCTTAGGCAACCATCAATTTAGGGGCCCTTTTATCACGTCGGTTCCATTCTTTTTTCCATTAAAATAAAAACTTATAGCTTTCATAAAAATTTTACTGTCAAAACGTAATAAAACTATCAATAAAATAATCATCTACATTTTAAACATGTTTTTTTCTACATTTTTTTTAATGCAAATTCATCTATTATATCATCAATATCAATTTTCTTCAACAAATCTGACTCAATGCAAAGTACACTAACATGTCAAATCGCTCTTTTCGCGTTATGGCTCTTTTAGCATCTTTGATTTTTTTATTGCGAGAAGGATCATTGAGCAGAACAATTTGTGATCATCCATGTTAAAAAAAACTCCGAAGAGCTATTTCTGTGTTAGGAAATACATCGGAAATACCTTTCTTTTTGGCGCACCAC
Source organism: Melanostoma mellinum (assembly GCA_914767635.1). Lineage (NCBI taxonomy): Eukaryota > Metazoa > Arthropoda > Insecta > Diptera > Syrphidae > Melanostoma > Melanostoma mellinum. The sequence continues at coordinate 70,319,592 of OU612058.1, read as the reverse complement.
TTAAATATGAACGAGAATTTTTTTTTATAACTTAAGACGCTAACGATAGATTGAGTATTTACTAGTGTATTGCACTTAAACTATCACTCCCGAAAAATGATGGTCTCACTACGGTAAAAAAAACGCGGCCTTTTACGTGATAATAACAAAGATATTTTATTCACTAATTCACTTTACACTATGTAAGGGTTTGCGGTGAGTATTCTCAGACTTAACTATTTCCGTACAGCGGATTCTTCGTCTTATATACAAATTCAAATGTTCCAGAATATTATCGAAAACTCCAGTCATTTATTTTTCTCGAACATTCTCAACCTTTTCATTAACGTCTATTCTCGAACATTCAAGAAAACGTATTTGTTAAATGATAATAAATGATATATTCAATTATTTGTCATCCATCATTAATCAATTTGTTGAAATTTCCGCTTGAATACTTCTACACCCTCTGTTCCAAAAATGACGCAATTTTTTTCAAAATAAAAACAACCAGTTTACATTCTGAGATAATTCTTTTTTATTATTCAATATACTCTCCTTTCACTTCGATGCATTTCCTTATACCCTCATACAATTTGTCAAATGTGTCGGTAATGTCCTTTTTAGGAATCTCGTCTAGTTCGTTGATCGTTGCCTTTCGAATGCGGTCAATAGAGTATTATTTACTTACTTCTTTCACTCACTCTCTAATGTTTGTAAGAAAGTTTTTGACGTCTTTTTTTATTTTTTGGGGCCCCCTAAAAACGGGGGCCCAGGCAACTGCTTAATCTGCCTACTTGTTAATCCGACCCTGGGAGCAGCATAAGTTCTCTAAAGTCATCCTCCATAGTCGTACTACGAGCTTTAAATAAACTGGTGTAAGTGCTCCATTAAATTTATTGGTAGTGTACTACATGTATACAATAATCGAGCATCGATTGTATAGTAAGTCACTGAAATAAGGAAACAACTTTATGCAAAGGAGTCAGATTGAAGTCATAGACAGTACGAACGTATTTTACTCAATCCTGAAACATCCCAGATGCCGAAACTAGAACCCTTCTATTAATCCTTCTACCATTTCAATATATTTTCTACAGCCATGCAATATCCTTTTCTGCAAGTTACCAACAACCATAACCGCACCGATTCAAATATGTATAAGCAAATAATAATTAAATACAAAATATGGCTTTCAACTCAATGCATAGGCACGTGTCGTCCTCGTCAGTCTCCATCAAACTTATTGGCCTCATTACTCATGTCATAATGAACATATCTATTCCTATTTTCTATACTGAGCATCGAATATTGTCGAAATTTCAATAATTCTGCTTCCCTTGACCCTATGGTGGTTTTGAGTGCAGTTTGCTTATATTAATCCGAATGCAGCTATAAATCGATGCCAAAGTATTCACATAAATCCTTTTCCTGGATCGATGCCCTTGGGTAGGAACTTAAGAGGATTTGCATAATGAATGCCTTTTGCAACTTTTACCTATAGCTTCACTGCTGTTGTCTTGCCTTGCAGCCTTAACGAGGGACAGACTGGGTGAAATTTATGGATCAATTTATCCAATATTCTCTTCGCATATGGTATGTCTACATACAACATGGTTACTGAAATTGATTTAGTTAAAGATTTGAGGAAATGAAAAACATATACAAAAAAGCAGTTTACTTCCGTTCTCAATTATGCCCCATATAATTGCAGCCAGGATCTGATTTAATCAGCATGTAAGTCTTATATGCCACCTCATGGCTCATTTGATGTTAACCTCGCAATCAAGGCTTGTTTTACTTGCGAGTTCGTTATAAAAGAATTTTCAGATCGTGAATGTGAAAAGAAGGTTACATTTCAACATTCAGTTTTAAAGTTAAAGACAAACATGATACTTCAATGGCAAGAATAAGGAGCGAAATGTGAAACAACGTCATTAATTTGCACTTCTAACAACTAATGGTGAGTTAACTTGAAACATTCTTGGCTAATTAAGCCCCTGAAAGTGCAAAAGAAGATAACGTTAGTCAGCAGGTACCTACATTATAATGAAATGATAAGAAAAACCCATTCATGGATTGTGTTGTTTACCTCTCAAAATTGCCTTCCAAGTTCTCCATTTCATTTCTCATAAAGTCATAACCTTCAACAAGGTAGTAGCAGGCATGCGGGTTATGATTAAAAATGAAATTGGGAACCTTAAGCACTTTACATTCTCAATGCCTATGCTAAACTAATTAAGCCCGTGCTTTTCACAACCTTAATATTTTCTTAACAACAAACGCACACACATGACAGTTCCGTTGACTTAACGCGCCTCCCAAGGTCCCAAGAAAATTAATTTATCACTCAAGCAGATACTTTCGGCAGAGATAAGGGAATGTATGCAAAAGTTTCCTTAATCAAAAACCTTACATATGTTAAGCAAAGCTTGTAACATATCGTTGCGTCCCCCAGGGTGGTGAAAATTAGAATATAGCAAATAGTAGGTATATATTCAAGAGACTCTTCAGTCAAAATTTGTTCCTCTTTACTTAGGCGAATTTAGAAGATAGGTAGGGGAGAGTGGGGCAAGAAGGACCACTTAAGCTTTAGACACTTCTAAATTTTTTTGTAGTCCTAAAAGGGAAGCAAATATTTTTTAAACAACTTTTAACCTTTATCATAGTAAACAATCGCAATAGTTGAACAGTCGTACATATATCGAAATATACACAATTATACAAACTCATCTTGAAAGTCCGTTTTGCCCACTTGCGGGGCAAAATGGACCTTTGCATGGGGCAAATCGAACCACTAATTTCTTTTAATAACGATATCAAAAACAAGTGATATCAAGAGGAGTGATGGTCTTCGTATATCTTAATCAATAGCTCAAAGTTTATCGAAACAACGGGTTTATTAAAAGCTTGAGCTCTGGCTTTTGACGTGAGTTCTGGGTTGCAACCAATTCCAGGTTCCTTTTTTTTGGAAATTGAAAAGACAGCCATCTTTGTTTCGTGGTCAAAGAGATGGGGTATTTTATTCGTTTCGGTTAGCTGATAAGCAAGACCTCGAACATCACGAGTGGTCATTCCGAAGAATCTTTTTTCGAAGTCTAGCACATGTCCAGTTAATTCTTTTTCTTGTTCAGAGCTGAAGACTGTTGTGAACCGTCCAAGTTTTTTTCATTGGTATCCAACTTTATTTTCCGAACGATTGTGGGTTTCGGGATCTCAAAAACCTTGCTGAGATAACCCCTCTCTTTACTTTTGGTTGCGTCCATAGCTTTCTTCAAATCCTCTCTGATCGAACTTCCACCCTTAGTCCATTTTGCTCCATTACGTGCTGGTTTTTACAAAAAAATATTTTCATTTCCCTTAAATTATCTATTTACCTTTATATCCAGCAGTTAAAGTTGGCACTAACGATCACAAACAACTAAAAATGATCAAAATGTTTGAAATTACCAACTGTTTGCTTTCGATCGGTTTTGCAAATTGGAATTTTTTTTTAAATGTAGACCGTTTTTAAACTTTCATCATTTAAAGCGGAACTAACTCCTGTTTTTCAGTGAAACTAAGGGGAGTATGGGGAAAGAAGGTTTTTTATTAGTTCTAGCTGTTGAATATAAGACGGAGCTAGGAACCATGGTAAAAATAGGTTTAGTTATTTTTGCCCCGAGGTACTCCTTGGCCCACTCTTCCCTACTATTTAAAACTTTACCATTTATCTTAATTTGTAAATATTTGTTCTGAAATTGATTCATTTTTGCCAAAAATCCATGTTACTTCTTACGTTCTTTCATAATTCATAAGAAATCTGACTTTGCGACATAAAAAGGCAGTGTTTTTGCAGAATATTTTGATAAGAAAGATGACTTGCCAAACCATTTGCCTTTGTGTATTGACGTTAGGATGTAGTGTTAATTATTTTTGTATATTTTAATACTTTTTAAAAGCTGAAAACAACTTTAAGTACATGCTCATAAATTAGGTATTACCTAATACGAAGGTTGTGTGTTTGCGAATTCTTAACTGGAATTTTGCCACTTTTTTATGAAACTCTTTCAATATATAAATAAAAATACTACAATCAGGTTTTCCCTTAGTTACGAAAAAAATTTCTAGAACTAAGGGGGAAAACCCCCAAAGTACCTACCCTGGTGACAAAGCAGTCTGCGGATTATTGACCAACATAGAAAAGAGAACAGAACCAAAAATTGGTCTTTGAGTGGCACAATTGCTATACGGGACTTAGTGACGATAGCTGATTTTAATTGAAAGCGGCTTGCTTTTTCGACTGGTGAGGTAGGGTAGGTTAGGTAAGGTAGAAAAGGTTGATCTTATTTCCGCCACACATTTCCGCAGCTTTGACTTAACAGTGGCAGAAATCGCTTTTATTGCTGCTTGGCTATCAATGAAAAAAGTGGTACCAGAATGTGGATAGCGTCATCATGGACACCTGTTTTGCAGCGTTTGTTACTGTCAAGATCTCGGCTTGGAAGACGCTGCTGTGATTTGGAAGTCTGAATAAACAGGACAGGTTTAGGCTACGTTTATGACCGAGCGTAATCGCAACGCGCGATGCGATGAGAATCGCTCCATCGCTTGTCACATTTTCGCTATGTTTATCGTGGGCGATTGAGTGTATAGTAGCGCGTAATCGCAAGCGATTGAAAGTTAACAACACAACTCAACATTTTTTTTATTCACGTTGGAGCAGTTGAGAAAGCAATATGCGTGCATTAACTCGCAAAATTTTATTGTTAGAGAACAGCTATTTGTTGCGCAAAAAATATTTAAAAAATATAAATAAAACAAAAAATTTTCAAGTGCACCCAATCGCCACGGAACGAAAATATTATGGTGAATTCCATCATTTACACGTACGCCTTTTACAATTTCCTGAAAAATTTAAAGAGTACTATCGCATGAGCAAGGAAACTTTTGAGTACATCTTAAAGAAATTTGGTTTTATATTGTGGAAGTTACAGATATTGAAACAAAGAATTTTAAAACATGCACTCACTTTTGCTTGCCACTGTATATAAGAACAAATCACAACAGCGAAGCCCGCATTTTGTAAATTTTTGTTAAATGTAACAATAAATTAAAAACAATAAAAAACATATTAAATATATTTACTCACGTCCCAAGTCACATTTTTTTTCAACATCCTCCCAAGCTTTTCTTATTATATTTCGATAGTTGTAATCTACATGGCGCAAATTCCATAAACATTGATTATCACGCACACACTCTATGAAAATGTCCATGCTGTTTCGCTGGTTTCGCTCAAATGAATCCAAATATTTTGATTGCAAATTTTCGTCGCTTTTATCGCTTGTAATCGCTAAATTCGCTTTTCGCTAAATCGCTGTATCTTGAACACCACCATATGCACTAATATAATTTATCGCTAGTAGCGTTTCTCATCGCATCGTGCGTTTCGATTACGCTCGGTCATAAACGTAGCCTTAAGCCTTGCCCAAACCAACGCGGTGAGTGCGTGCGATGCGATTGCGATAAGTCAAATCCCTATGTAATCTTATGAACGTTTGACGTAATGCATAAGGGATTTGACTTATCGCAATCGCATCGCATGGTTTGGCCAAGGCCTTAGGCTTTCTGAAAAGAAACCTGCAACTGCTCCAACTTCCCTTTTCAAGCCGTCCGTCGGTATAAATTGGTATAGACGTCTCGTTCGTGTGAGGTGTTTCATTCACCCAATCCTGTCTATTGGGGAGGCTGGTTGAGAAGGATTTTTTAAAGTCTAGGTATGGAGTTATGTTATCCGTGCAGATATTTTTGTCTGCGTGTATAGTGATAAAATCTCTATGTGTCCTGTTTGGCTGGTTTTCCAGATTTTACACTGATTTAGCCTAAGTGCGCTGTTTGCTGCCGCTTCTTGAACATAGAGATTAAGGGGTGTGAGATTGAGGATTACTTCCAAGCTCGCGGTTTGTGTAGTTCTCATTGCACCAGTTACGCAAATACAGGCTCATCTTTGTACTTTTGTTAAGGATTTTTTTTTGTAAGCATACACATGATCCAATTTCTGATTGTTTCGTCTACTTCTAGATCATTTAGGGCTTTCTTAATTGCACTGTTTTGTACATTGTTGAAGGCTCCTTCAATGTTCATGAAAACTGCCAGTGTGTATTCTTTATCTTGCAGCTCTTTTTACACAGTGTAGTGCTGTTTCTACACTTAGTCCTTTTGTGTATGCATGTTGAAAGGTAGACATTACTTCCGGTATCAGAAAGCTATGGATATGTAGGTTAGGTTAGGCTTAAATGGCTGTCAGAAAAACAAACTGACACACTTACACCAATAAGTATTAGGTCCAAACGGATATGTAAATCAAGTAACTTTTCAAACGTTTTCAGTATAAAGGAGGTCAGACTGAAGTCTTTTACTTCTGTATGGCTGGGTTTGCCGGCTTTTGGTGTGAAGACGACTTTGACTTCCCACCATATTTTGGGAATATAGCCCAATTCGAGGCTATTCTCAAAAATGTTCTTGACATGTGGAATGACTTTTCCGCTGCATTTTTGCAGCATCATTGGGAAAATGCCATCTTGACTGGTGGGAAAGGACAGTACTGGTTTAGTTAAGAAGTCTTAAAAAATTTATCTGAGCTACAAATTTGCTACACAAAATTAAGCGGATAACAACTTTGGAAAAGTCCAGGGAGTTTATTACGGTCAAATGATTGTTATAAATAGCTATTGAATAGGTATTATTCGATACCTTCAAAAGGACTGTTGTACAGCTGTGTCCGGATCGTTAACCGCAGTTTCAAGAGGTTTCTTTCTATCAATATGAGGGTGCTTTTTCAGTCGTGTGATTTTCGAGATGAAATAAAACGAATATAATTAAATATTAGTAGTAAATAGTAGTAGTAGATAGTAAAAAAAGATAAGAAATGATTTCGGGCAAGTGGCTGTCGCGTTCGGCTTGAATAAATAACAGCCGAGAGTTCCAATTTTCGACCACTTTTTGCAGCACTTGTGGCCGAACTAAGTAATTAGGTACGTAGCGAATATTGTCTTTGAAGGCGTCAATCGTAACGTGCTTATTTGCGTTGACGAGCGAACTTACACAACCCACAAAAAATAGTTCAACCGTGTTAAATCGCCCGATCTTGGATCACAGATTAGAAAATCGAAATTATGAAAAAATTTGAATTAACAGCGATTTCGTTAAGAGACAGTTTACCAAACGTATGCAGTTCTGCAGTGCCCAGTGATCGTTCGGCTTCAATTCTTCCACGGTGAAATGGCCAACCTACAAGCATAAGTCTAGTGACACGTGTTTAAAAGACCAACTCCGAAAAATGTATTGCCAGATTGAAATACACACGTCTATATTTCTTATACCTTTGTTTCACTACCTTTTATAATATTCCAAGACCTTGGAGTGGAAAAAGAGCCTTGAGATAGGATGGTACATTTTTGCCTTACCACTTTTTAAATTCGGGATAAGTTTGGCTATGTTCCATTAGTTTGCGTATAGTTTGAGGTTATAATGATGAGTAATGTGGGAATCCTTACTCCTTACATAGTATAGAACAAATTCGCCCTCCCCTGTATGTTTGTATGCTTCGATCCTTGAAACTGCGCAACGGATTTTGATGCGCTAGAGGCTAGAGTGATCCAAGAGAAAGGTTTATATTATGTATATCTTCTCTCCGTATTCTAACGGGAACATAAAGGGGAACTCAGAAAAAGCTTGACCGGTTTCAGAATTCTTTCACTACTAGAATACTGTTCATTTCCATGTTCCCACTCGACCGGGAACGGGACATACACTGAAACATGTTTAACAGAGCGGGAAGCCTCGGTGCCCAGCTCATTTCTTACAATTGTTACTTTTGAGGGAATGGAAAAGACCTTCAATTTCATTCCGGTTCCGAAGAGTTAATCAAGAAAAGGCTTTTAATAGCAATGAGTTTATTATAGAAAGACCTGCCGATTTTTCGCGAAAAGTGATACTTATGGGAAAAAATCTTCAACTCAACCTAGCGTGTGTTGGTGACAATTTTTGGTTTTTTGTGCGACCAATGCTTTTAAATACGAGCAACACCGGGCGAGTCAGTTAGTTAACGTTTAAAGGAAAGAAGAATTTCAATAAATTCAGGGTGAATATTATCTATATATAGAAAAAATTGATTTTTTATTTGACACACACACTCCACACAAACAAGAAAAAGCTATTTTCTAAATAAATCAGTGGGAAAACCAGTTGGGAGATCGAGATTGATAGATAGATAGATAGATTTGCAGTTGGATCTTTGACAATGTGGTGCCCGAGGCGTTATGGTAAGCGTGTTTACCTATTGCGTAGGAGGTTGGAGGTTCGAATCCCAGAAACAACAAAAAAAATGTTTCTAATTGGCAATTTCCCCGATAGGAATTTTATGCCATGAAAAACACTTTGTCGATTAGTTGTTGCCTTATAGGCCAAAAATTGTAGGTCCCTTCCATCGCTTCCCGCATGGCTCGTTTCATGGAGTTTCAAATCACAACCATTCTTAACAAGTTCTGCTTAAAGAAAACTCCTGTTCGACATTTCTCAAATTCATAAAGAAAAGACAAACTCTTTATACTACACCGTCGTTTAAGCCTTCAAAAACTAAAGCTCGTTCGGTGACCTTAAGCATTTTTTTCTGTATTTTGATCAATTCTTGAGAAACACCCCATTTTAAATACCATTACTTCGTTCCCAAAATAAATGCCATTATTTCCTGCTGACATCCTGCAAAAAGGGTGACAACCTCAAGGACCACTGTTCTCGACCCAGATGATAAATTGATCAGGCAGCGTTTAAAGAACAATCAAATTTATTTAAACGCATTTATGTTATTATCCCCCCCAGGAAGTAATTTTCCCAAAGATACGAGATTTTCATATTTTTCTACGCTTCTTTCACAAAGAGCACCCATCACGGAGGAGACGACAACGATTCCACAGAAGACGGATAACGATATTAGATAACTTAGCATGAAGATGTCTTCCTTCACACTGTATCTTGAAGTCCTCTTTGTCATTGGCTTCACACATAAATTTTTCCTTCTTCTAGTCCTTTTTTTTTTTGCTCTCATACGCAGTTCTATTTCCATGTCCCATAGTCCCATACCTACGTCAGACCCCTCACTGCCATATTATTGTACCGTACGAGTATGAGGTTTGAGTGTGATGAGCGTGATACTTTTTCTTTTATGTTTTATTTACCAACCAAGCCCAGGCGAGTTGATTTTTTCATATCTGTCGTTGTTTCAGGTCGCGCATAAATATATTTGGGAAGCATGTCGCAGAACTTATTCTGATCTGATTTACAGAGTTGCACGTTCCCATTTGACTTTCAAATCAGGATTTAAATGGGTCGACGAGGCGCAGCGAGACCGTATTTTCTGTTGTTGTACTTCGTCGCGATTGAGCTTACACTTACACACTTTTTCTTCCCTCTCAAATCCTTTCTGGCAAATTTTCTACAGAGTTGGTTTTGGGGGTGTGTGCGACGTAGAAATTACGTTCTTGTAAATTCCATTTTATATTCCAGGCATGTGGGCCTAAGGGGAAATTACTCTTTCTTTTTATAAATTGTTCAGCACTTCAGCCATTAGGAACTTATTTTATTTTTCCTTTTAGCGTTTTATTTTCATTCAAACGGTGTATTTGTGTTTCTCTAGTTGGTTGCATTCGGTTGTAGTAACCACGAATAGATAAAATTTTAGCTCCAAGGACGGTTTTTTTTTGTTCTGAAAACAAAAACAAAAAAAGACAAAGTACGACTGACATAACGGCACGTATTTACTCGTTTCAACTCGTCGGATATGAGTGGTAAAGCGTACCACTCATTGTGTGTTTTAAGACAATAGAAGGACTAGCGTTAAGCTCTGTATAAGAAAGTATGCTCGAGTACTGGAAGGATGTTTATATTGTATATGAGTTGGGGATGCGAACAAGTGTAATTTCCTTATGACACGTCCCACCTGTTACGACATGCGATTGTTTTGTCAAATAGTACCACTGTTGAAAACGTGAAGGAAGCTCAATTTTGCACATTCAGGAAGTGTAATTTATCCACAAAGAAGAATGTTTATACTTTAAGTTTAATTCTTCATCTGAACAACACTTCTGTGAAGATGGATGTCTTGATTTATATTCTCAAATGACTTAGATGACGATATGAGATTGCGAGGATATGCAAGTAAGGTTCTTTCTGACGAGCTATCTTCTTGAAATGAGGAAAAGTGAACTCACTTAGCACACACAGGAGTGTGACTGTTTTCAGGTGTCCCTTAAGACCATTTTCATCAGGCAACCACTTCCGCAGCACTTCAGTCTATTAGTTTTGATAAGCCTTAAATGAAGTTTGAAAATGAAAAAAGAAGTTTTTGTGTTTGTAGACAAGGGGAGGATGTCTATTGGATCGCAGGTATGTGGGAGAGTTTTGTCGAGATCATAATGTCGAAAACCTGAGAGAAGACGAAAGTTTTTATGTTTGAAAGGAACATCTTAATTTCATTAGTGAAAGACAAGAGAAAAGACAGAGTTTGAATCAAGAATTGGTTTCCAAATTGGTAGAAGCATCTTTAATGCAAACGTGATACATCCAACTCCACACAAGAAAGATGTGGACACGCATAGAGCGCTAAGACCCTTGACGCATCCAGTGTTCGAACACTGCCATACAGTTTCAATACCTGAAATGAGCTATTCATTTGGAATAGAAAAATAACTTATGCACTCATTTTAAAAACCAATGGAGCACCCAATATTTTTTTCTATTCAGTTAAACGAGATTGCCTTTGTGTGAGTGAAACAGTTCAGTTCAGTTCTTCTTAAAAAATATTCCGTGAAGAAATTTTTCTTTTTGACATTTGAATAACATGTGTTAGCGCTTCTTGAGTCGATTATCACTTCAAATCGAGAAGCGGGTGTCACTCGTCAGAATCATGAGTATGCTCCTAGACGGTTCTTTTCGTCCAATGGAAACTGACATTAGTCTAACAGTCTGCTTGAATGCTAATTACACGATTTCATTTATTTCAAGTAAATTGATAAATATTTAGCGTCTATAACTTCAACAAATGTCAAATTCATGAATTTTATAATTTAGCCAGAGCAGATGTTTTTGATTTTTCTTTCCTCACTCACTAACTCTTAATAATCCTATTCAAAGATTTTAGATCTCTAATGAGCATGCAGAAGTTAAAAACATTCGTGGGTTTCATACGCTACCACTACCAACTGAAGAATTCAATTAATTGAAACCGCAAATAGGATTGTGTCGTCACAAAAAATGCAATTTTAATGTTTTCGAACGACTTTTGTATTGAATTGATTATAAGGCTTCATCATAATACATTGCGTACAGAAATAGGTGAAGAACGCCAAATTCTACAAAAAGTAAAACGAGAAACACTCGTTGGACGAAATTGAATGATGGCCCAATAGGATTGAGATTCGAAAATCTTACAAAAAACTGGCTCGCACGAACGACTATGTGAATGTTTTTCAAAAAGATTATATTAAGTAGAACAGGGTTGCCAACTGCACATTAAATATCGAAATTGAATGAAATCACATAAACTGCTACTTTTGGATGACGACAAAATTTTTCACAGGTGGCGACAGTATTGTGATGATCTTTTGAATGAACAGTTTCCTCGGCGCCACTTTCCAACAGCTGCACCTAACTTTACGGAAGTGTCCGACGTCACAGTCGAAGAAGTTAGGGAGGCAGTTAAGAACTCCAAAAAAGGCAAAGCGATTGGGCCAGACGAGGTACCATATGAGTTTTGGAAAAATATGGGAGACATCGGGTTAAGATGGCTCACGATTCTCATCTCCAAACTTATAAGAGGTGACAGTTTGCCTAATCAATGGAGGGAAAGTTTTCTTCTTTCAATGTACAAGGGAAAGGGATATACCAGAAGCTGTGACAACTATCGTTCGATCAAGTTGTTGTCCCACACTATGAAGATCGTTGAGCGAGGTGCGGATAGCCGACTGCGGAAAATATTATGGCTGTCTGATGACCAATGCGAGTTTGTCGCGGGTAAGTCAACTACAGACACAATCCAAAGTATAAGGATCATTATGGAAAAACACCGAGAAGCCTTCTTAGAGGATTTGCATATTGTGTTGGTTGACTTCGAAAAAGCATTCGATCGACAACCACGAGATCTGATATGGGTGGGCCTCAGACAACGAGGAGTTCCTGAAGCCTATGTGCGAATAATTATGGACATGTACGAGGGAGCAGTTACAAAAGTGAGATGCCCAGCTGGAGCCACCGAAGAATTCCAAATAACAGTAGGTGTACATCAGGGAAGTGTCTTGAGCCCACTGCTCTTTATTGCTGTTCTGGATTATTTGCTCGGAGGAAAAGTAACGCGGACAATAATGTACAACAATTATTCTTTGCTGACGATGGAGCCATCATAAGCGAGGATCCTACATCCCTGCAACGAGCACTTGACGTTTGGATTGATGTTCTGGAAGGAAATGGGTACCGTAATAGCGCTAAAAAGACTGAATACCTATGCTGACCTTTTTCTGATCCAGACAAGCCTATTCCGGACATTTATTTGAATGGAAATGTGCTTCCCAAGTGTGAAAAGTTTAAATATCTGGGATCTATGATCAATAGTGAAGCAACTTGTGATGACGACATCAATCATCGAGTAAGCGTAGGGTGGATGAAGTGGCGAGAAAACTCTGCTATCTTCTGTGATCGAAAAATGCCCCCTAAGCTGAAGGGAAGACTCTACACAGCAGTTGTCCGTCCAGCTCTGACATACGGTTCACAATGTTGGACAATGTACAAAAAGTATGAGAGCAAATTGACGGCAGCCGAAATGAAGATGCTTCGGATGACAGCAGGAGTAACAAAGCTTGATCGAATTAGAAGTACTAAGATCCGTGGAAGCCTTCATGTCAAAAGTACCATCTTGGACAAAATTCAGCACGACCGGCTCATTTGGTATTGTCATGTTCAAAGGAGAGATCCGCAGAACCCCGTACAAAAGGCAATATCGTACAACGTTTCAACAAATTCGCGACGAAAAAGAAAAGGCAGGCCAAAACACTCCTAGTACAAGCAAATGCAAAAACAGCAGCATTTGGTTGGCCTCATATATGGAACAACCCAAAACCGGGAGGCTTGCCGAAGCTTCAGCGAAAATATAAAAACACCATTTCCTTGCAATTGCTAATGCATATAAGCGCTTAAAGTTTAATCGATGTTGGAGCGGTTTTTGAGAAAAATAAGTATTATCATATCTGTTGTATTGCATTGGCAGGTACCGTTATTTCAAGATTTGGAGACCCCATTTCAATAACTCTTCTGTAGGCTGTTCTTTAAGTAAAGTTCTTACTGCAAATTTTGCAGAAAATCGGCCAAGTGGTTCAGTCTGTAGATCTATAAGGACAGACATACATGCAGACATAATTTGAGGACCCCCTTTTTTCGTATTTTCTGTCATTGTTATGTCATGTTTAATTTTTATTCTGTACGATCCTTAAACTTGCCTAGCTTACAATCGGACGTTAAAAATCATGACAGGGTAGCAAACATAGAACTCAAGCCTGTATACACCTACAAAAAAACATTGGGAGAAAATCAAAGTCACTACTGTAGATCTTATAATACCCACTTATGCAGACCTCTTAACGGCTTTAAAATGGAGGACAATCGAGAATTCAATTCTCCCAGTAAGAAGTTAAGCTTGCAATATGCAAACTGAAATCAAATAAGACTACAAGTGTAGATGGCCTTGACGTTGAACTTTTCAAAATATCTAGAAATTAGAAAGGAGCACACATCAGTGCAATTGTTTCAATCATAGAAGCATAGGTCTACTTAACGTCGCATACATGTTCTTGTTAGCTTGTAAAATGCGAACTTCTGAAAACGCCCCTTAATAGTTTTATAAGTCCTTATATCAATGCGTTTTAAGGCCAGAAAGCTCACAATCGACCAAATTTTTATGTTTCGACAGATCTTGAAAAAAACTTGGAAGCAATAAATCGACGTTCGCCATCTTTTGTTGGATTTATTGAAACGCGTATAAAGTGAGACGAGCTGAACAGAACCATGTCTGTTTTTGGCATCACAGCAAAATCTGGCACGACTCTGCAGTTCGATGACTTCAGATTCGCACTGCTTAAGGTTGATGTTAAACTCACCGAGGCCTGAGATGTCGGTGTTTGCGTTGAAATGGCCAAACACACACACTCCATAAGAGCTGAAACAATTAAGATCAAATTTCCATCAGACAATCTTAAAATATACCCAACAAGTGGACCTTGAAAGCTTGGTAGCGTTAAGGTCTTTTAAAACGACCTTGTAAATTTTGAGTCGACATCGCTTCTATTAATTTACTTACTTAGGTGTAATTGCAGTTAGGGGCGAGCCTGGGCCTCAACTAACACATTTCGCCACAAAGACGGGGTCTTCTCTTTCATCGATTTTAATGCAAGGGACTTTGGAAAGCACGTATCGAGCAAGAGCGTTGATGTCCAACAGCTTTCAATTACCAAGGGTTTTTTCATTTGATAAGACAAGGTCCAAGCTTTTATAGAAAGGCTGGGATGATCTTAGTCTTAAAGAGGTTTTTCGTGGTTTTCCGAAAGAGGGTTTTATTTCACAATTGACTTCTCAACGCAAGGTTGAATGCTTTTTCTTCGATCCAGTTTAACCAACATAACCATAGCGCAAGCAAAGTCATAGTGATATATTAATAATGTAAGGGTATGGTTTATTATATATCTACCAAAAGAAGTGAGAGTACACATTAACAAAATATGAATATTGTTTGTCTTCATCTAAGCAAACAATGAGGAAAAAGAGAAAAACACGTGAGACGTTAGCGTATAACAGAGAATTCGTCAGAGAATAGATGTTTTTCTGATGGTTGACTTCGAAAATGCGACACGCAGAAAACGATAACTTCCAGAGATGATTGAGGATGAGGAAGATCAAGGAAGCATTTTGAGTCGTCAGTTCTTTGTTACAGTCCTTGACTACCTTCTGGAAAATAAAGTACAGAAAAGCGAAGTGGGTCACACATTCCTTGCTGAAAAAAGTTAGGATCCTTCACCCCTGCAGGAAGCACTTAATATTTGGGTAAAATTTAAAGAGGGTAGTGGATACCATATTAGTCCAAAACAGACTGAGTACTTATGTTGCCCATTTTCTGCATCAAACATGACTTTTCCAGACATCTGTTTGAATGGAAATTTCTAAGCTTACTAAGTTTGAAGTTTAATACATAACGGTATTAGAAGTTCCAACAATTGTGGGAGCTTTCACGCCGAAAAAAATGAAAAAGAAGAGGTAGACGAAGTCCGTTACTACCTTGAAGTTAGTCCTGTCTTTTCCAAATTGTCGAAGTTTTTTGTCTTTGATTGATGACGACATATAATTGGTTTTGCCCTCATTTACCATCAAAATCAATTTAGCCGCTTCAGTTTCGATGCTTTCAAAAGCACCTATGACATTACGCTCATTCTTCCCATTTTGTCAATATCATCAGCGTAAGCTCGTAACTGTACAGGTTTTTGAAAGCTCATGCCTCTGGTGTTGACGTTCAGGTTCTGTTTCGAATGAAAAGAATAAATGAATTTTAACACAATGGTTTTTCAATAGGATTAACAAAATTTACTTAATATGTTACCAGGTTCTGCTTCCGATCTGCTGCTGTTGATAGTTCGAAATTCGAATGTAAGGAGATCGATGCTTAAAAAATGTTCTACTTGATGTTACAGCGAACGATCGATCAAAGCAGAACGGAAAATAAGCGGAACTGTACATTTGATCTGTGTACATGTGTGTACATACTATTAATGCTTAGGCATGAACGTTAACAGTTGATTTAAAGTACCAAGTTCAATTACATGTACAAGATAACAAGAAGTGAATATTTTTACAGTGTGTTTGACAATAATATAATGGACTGTATGAATTAACGAATGTATGATGGTTGAATGTTAATTATTATTGGATTGATTGAAAAGGCATGATTGATATAAGTAATCCATATATAGATCAATGATTCCTAAACAGGTTCTATACAATCTTTACAAGTATGGTGTTAAAGACAAGAAAGATACAATAAATCTATGATAGCACTGTATTCGTGCAACAGGATTTTTGGCAAAAAATGGGGACCAAATCCCAAAATCATCCTGTGGATGTATACTGCCATTGTAAGACCTATCCTTTCTTATGGCAACTTGGTCTGGTGGAAAGCGCTGGAAAAATCCACGCATTTAAAAACCCTAACCAAAGTACAAAGATCAGCCTGTATTTGCGTAACTGGTGCAATGAGAACTACACCAACCGCGAGCTTGGAAGTAATCCTCAATCTCACACCTCTTGATCTCTATGTTCAAGAAGCGGCAGCAAACAGTGCACTTAGACTAAACCAGTGTAATGTCTGGAAAACTAGCCAAACAGGACACGCACAGATCTTATCGCGATACGCAGAAAACAACATCTGCACGGATTACATAACTCCATATATGGACTTTATAAAATCCTTCACAACTAGCTTCCCCAATAGACAGGATTGGGAGAATGAAACACCTTACTTGAACGAGACGTCTATATCAATCTATACCGACGGTTCAAAAATGGAAGCTGGAACAGGGGCAGGTTTCTTCTCAGAAGGCCTAAAACTTGCCAGTTCATTTAGACTTCCAAATCACAGCAGCGTCTTCCAAGCCGAGATCTTGGCAGTTACAAACGCTGCTAAACAGGTGTCCATGATGGCGCTATCAAATGCTGATATCACTTTTTTCATTGATAGCCAAGCAGCAATAAAAGCGATTTCTGCTCTTGTCAAATCGAAGCTTGTCTCTTGCTGTCGCGAAGAGCTAAAGGTTCTTGGCACGCAGCATAACGTTAGACTCTGCTGGGTCCCCGGTCATAGTGGTATACCGGGAAACGAAAAAGCGGACGAACTAGCGAGAAAAGGATCAACACTTGACCCTTCTCTCATTGATAAACCGATCAGGATTCCACCCTGTGAAATGAAACAGATCATTGGTAACAAAATAAAGCAAAAATCCAATGAAAGATGGGAATGCCTAGACTCCTGTGTTACTTCCAGGAAACTATGGCCGAAATATGATAAGAAAGAATCTGGAAAGCTGCTATCATTGAATAGACCTTCACTGCGAATGCTTGTCAGTATCATAACTGGACATAACCTACTAGGTTATCACAAAAAGAAAATGGGTCTTTGCACCGATGACCTATGCAGAGGATGCAATGACGAAGACGAGCACGAAGACACAAGTCACTTCCTTTGTCAATGCCCAGCACTCTGTCATACTAGGAAAAAATTTCTAGGAAATTACTTTTTAAATGAACTAGAAGAATTATCAGACGCCCCAAAAAGCAGCCTGTTAAACTTCACCAAGGCCACAAAATGGTTAAATACCGAACAGACATAAAATCATAGGTTTCTAGGACGTTAAAATACGTCAGGGTATCACAACGGATCTACATTGATCTAAGTGTGACGGAAATAAGACCAACCGTCAGCCCATTTTACCTAACCTAACCTAACCTATGGTGTTAAAGAAATCACATGACTGTTTGTCCCCTTGTCGAAAGCCTGTAACAATGTTACAAATACACACCCTGCCGTCAGCCTATACGAATACCATTCAATTTCAATTTCAATTTCAATTTTATTGAGAATGTACAAGTAAGACGTAGTCTTTTATAGTACTTAAAAATACGGACTATGATGATAAGTAAACATTATCGATAAATAAACTTAAAACAAAATAAATAATTAACAAATGTAATATAGTAATATAGTAGGAACTGATTATAATAAATTTAGATATAAATTTAGTAATAGCAATTTTTTTTTTTTTTTTTTTTTTTTTTTTTTTTTTTTTTTTTTTTTTTTTTTTTAATTCATCTTGTTTTAATTGATTTCATTGTACATTTTAATCTGTTTAAATTTAAGTTCTAGTTTTACATTAGTCCTTAGCGAAAATGAGCAGTGATTGCATTTTTAAAGTTTGTTATTCCAATTATTCTTTTAATGGTAATCGGTAGAGAGTTCCAAAGCCTAATTACATACACAATAAAAAGCCGTGAAGAGTTCAAGTTGTTGTAAGTTGGTACTAAAATATTCGTAGTTCTTAAAGATTGGGCAAATTGAAGTTTATTATAAATGTACAGAGGTGCCTTATTATGTATAATTTTGTGTAAAAATATACAACGTCTGGCATCCAGAAATTGATGCAACGAACATCCAAGAACAAGTTGGTGGTAATGAGAAATGTGTTGGTGTCTCCGGAGACCATATACGTATCTTAACATGTCATTAAACGCCACAAGCAATTTATGTTGAGAGTGAGAATCGGGTTTGCAATAGACTACACTTGCGTAGTCGATCAATGGCACGAGCAACGTTTTTATAAGCCTTAACTTTGTATTTACAGGAGTAGCGGAGGAGAATGGCCAAAGTCTACGTAGTCCAGAGTATATTCTTGCAACTGTATGATTAATATGACTTTCAGCTGAAAGTTTTCTGTTAATTTTGAAACCTAGACTTGTAACAGTTTCCGAAAAAGACAGCTGGAATGAAGACAGAAAAACAGGAGGTAAAAGTGATGTATCAACAAGCTTTTTGGAAATTGCAATAAGCTGAGACTTTTCTGGATTCAGACAAAGACCATTGTTAACTGACCATTTAAAAATTGCCATTAGATCTTCATTAATTCTGCATATTAAATCCTCTTGTAAACCAAGAGGACGCGATAAATATATTTGTACATCATCTGCATACAGATGTACCAAAGCATTTGAACATACGTTTGGCAGGTCATTAATAAATATGCAAAATAACAACGGTCCCAAAATAGAGCCTTGTGGTACACCCATACGCAGATTCAGAGATCCTGATTGATTTTGAGCAATACAAACTTTTTGGCGGCGATTGTGCAGGTAGCATTTAATTAAGTGTACTGCTCTGTCATTAAACCCAAAATAATGCTTCAGTTTCTTGCAGAGTATATCATGGTTAACTCTGTCAAAAGCCTTTGAGAAATCAAGCAGACATAACAGAGTTAGATTGTCTTTATCATATTCACATCTTATATCATCAATTACTTTGATCATTGCAGTTTGGCAATTGTTGTCACTTGATAATTTTCGCTCACGCCATACAACTCACACGCACTAGGTGTAGATAACTTTATAAGGCAACCTGAAAAATACATGAAGACAGAAGTCAGCCCGTGTTCGAAAAGTACTAATATAGAGTACAGGCTACTTCCACAAGAGGAAAACCAGGGGTACGTAGTGCCCAGAGATTCCCAATTTTAAGCAAGGTCTCCTTGGAGTACCTAGCCCAAATCCCCCACTAGCCTCTTAAAGACTTTTGGGTTTTATCTTGCCGGCTATTAAGCCGTTGATGCTAGGATCTGCCTGTTGATGCCAGTATATAACTGTTGATTTACCAGCGATTAAAAACCCGTACTTGATGACCGTTTTGCCAGGATAGGACTAAGGATTTACCAGCGTTGGAACCACCGATCACCAGCGTTAGTGATAAGAATTAATAAATATTATATTAGATAAGCTTTACGACAGATAAAAGGATTGGACCTTCTTCGTAACCGAAGTTTTACGTGTTTTCTTTTGTCGACCCTGGAACAAAGTCATCCTGAATAGTCGTTTGGATCATGAATTTGCAACAATTCTTCTTCTTCTTTTTCATTTCCGGCGTTACGAGTAGTGATCTTGAAGCGATCACAACTCTCCCACTTTTCCGCTTCACACTAGTGATCCGCCTGTGGGGTACGCCGCGTTGACCTCAGAAAGCGTCGGCCTCCCGGTTTTGGATTGTTCCATGTCTGAGGCCAACCAAATGCTGCTGTTTTTGCATTTGCTTGTACCAGGTGTTTTTTGGCCTGCCTTTTCTTTTTCGTCACGAATTTGTTGAAACGTTGTACGATATTGAATTTGTTGTACGATCATGAATTTGCAACAATATTGAAAATAAAATAAATGAATCCTAAGCGGTCGTTGGCAAATTCTCGTTGAACTCTAAGAAAGTAGATATGTTGGTTATCAGAAAATTTGTTTTGAGTTTTTTTAATCAAAACATTAACCTCTCTTTGAATATTCTTAATGTGAGGTGATATTGTCGATGCAGTTGCTATAGACCACAATGAAGGCTTCGCTTTCAATCTTCTCCCTTCTAATACCATCACTTTCTTCGGACTCAAAGTCTGTAATCGAAAAATGTCTTGAAGGCTTACGGTACTCAGTGTTAATTTATCTTTTCCGTAGAATCTCAAAAAAACAGGGGTCGAGTGAGCGATTATACTATTTTTCTTTCAAAAGTCGCTCATATTACACAATATCAGTCTGCTGTTTATTTATCGGCTTCAAATCGGTCAAATACTAATAAAAAAATGTTAAATAGTGGTACAAAGGTGCTTGACAAACTGAGAAGATTTGCCACAAATACGTATAACTCGATCACGTGTACAATAATTCGGCACCAGGCATAAGAATAGGAGTACCTATTTCCAAAATTTAAATATTGACTCCTTTTGAAGTTAAAAATATACGACCAACAGAACTTCATTCGAACAGACAAGTGTTAAGGTTTTTGTTTTGTAACTAGCGCTCCGAATCCATCTGAAAATAAATTAGCTCCTATAAATGTTCTCTTCAAAAAAAAACATGAAGGTTTCCCTCTCTGTATTGGGAAAATAGTAAAATTTCTATTTCTAGGACATTACATAAAACATACGCTTCATGCGTCAGGCAATAGATTACCATAATGCGCCATTACTAGCTTTAATTATTATGCACGCGCATTAAACCACACTCGAGTAATCCTCTATAGAATTTCCACACGTCTGAGTTATTAGTGCACCGCAATCCTTCCCATTAAAATAACATTACACGTTACACCTACGCCGAGTGGCTATGACAACCAGTTCTTAAAACATAAATAAAAGCACCTTTATAGCTATGGGGAAGTGAAAAGCTTCCGAATAATAATTGTGACTACCTATTCGTATATTAATTAAAATATAGTAGGTAACTAGGTACCTCCACAAAGTGCATGATAGGAAATAAGTACCTCTGAACTGGAGAGTGCATTAGCTTCTCGTATAAGTATACGCTATTTCCATAAAAGACGTGTAAATTGCCTCGACGATGTAAGTAAGTAAGCACATACTGCTATTGCCGTGGGATTCCATGCAGATGCAGTGCTGTCTGGCCCCCACAAAACCCGCTCTGGCAATTTTGTTAATTACCCGCTTTTTTAAGGATGGTTGTTCGGATGAATTCTGTGGAGAACCATAATTTAATTCATTTTATGAGTGCATCGTTAGTGTTGTTGTCTGCTTGATATTTTTGTTTTATTTTGCTTAGTTTTCCATTGTAGTAGTTTGCGCCGGTTTTAAGTTTGCTCTTTTAAAGAATTGAGATTTGGGCTAGGCATAGACATACATCTTTAAGGCTGCGATGAGATGAGAGAAACAAGTAAATAAGAGGCTTACCCAGGTTGTTTTGAAAGGAAATTTTTAAGAAAAATTACTGTTTGCGTTAGTTAGTGTGCTATGAGGAGTTTTAACATCGAACAGTGGGGGTTGTAAACGGGAAGAGAGGTAGGTACATCTAAACTAATAAATTTCAAAGGACAGAAAAGCCTTTGCTCCGGCCCGAAAGTGTGAAGTGAAGCTCAAATGGTACAAGCAGATCAAGGCCTTGTCAAATAAAACACCGTCTGTTGGTGGAGACGAAATATTCATGGTGCTCCGTAATTCGTTTTACATACTTTGGGATGTGACTCTTGGTCATATTCTAAGAAAAAAATTGTTCTAAAGTAAAGTCCGTTTCTCAACTTTGACATCATTTTCGACAATTTAAAAAAAGGCTTACTTTGGTGTACCCTGACCTCTGTTAAATTCGAATTCTCTGTCAATACTGATGATAGAGACCTAATCTTAGACTTAATTTTTTATTGAAATAATAATAATCCTTAAAACTGTATTTGAATTTGACTCAAGTTTAGGGTTGTAAGATTTTAAATGGTGTTCCAATTTTCTTCCCCAACAAAGTTTTGACTTTAAGGTCATTTTTTTCTGTTCAGAAATGCCAGATAAACATAGAGTTTCTTAATTTTTAACAGATAAAAAAAAACAATAATAAAAAAAACTCATTAACAAGTGCACTCAAAATCCCATACATTTTATGATACTGGGAAAAAATCCCATACATTTTATGATACTTGGAAAATTCTAGTTTGCCAAGAAATGATTGTTTTAAGGTTATTTTTATTACTGTGCGTGCACTGACGAATAAGGTAAAAAGTGTATTTGACCTGCCACTAAAATCCTAATTGACTTACCTCTTCTCAGGGCGATTTAAGTTTGGGGTATGAACGTTCAATGGGTAAATAAGCAAATTTGTTTATCAGTTTATCAAAATAAATCGCGATTGCAGTTTGATCAGAGAGCTTTTTGAAATGCCTTCATTTACGAAAGAAGAATACGCAGACATTTTATTCGTTTATGGGTTTTGCAAGCACAACGAAGATACTAAGAACTTTATCTTAACAGACGACCTTTCGAAGGCTTCGAGAATCTGGATCAGTATTAACTGCAAGACCTAACGCAGGAGTTGCAGCCATAAGAAGAGTTTCGGTCGATGAAAGAATACTGGCAGCTGTTGAAATCGATCCTTCTATTAGAATAAGGCGCTTGGCTGTACAGTTAAATGTATCGAAAGAAAGAGTCTCCAGAATGCTGCATTTCAAAAATATGCATCCATGTCACCATACACCTGTGCAGGAGCTACTTTCGAATGATTTTGAAATGAGACTCGAATTTTGTAACTGGTTGCTAGAGAGAAGATCCAATGACAACCAGACAGACGAATCTCAGTTCGCAAGAGATGGTATCACGAATTTCCATAACCTCCATACATGGGCTTCAAGCAATCCAAATTCAAGACGGCAAAGATCGTTTCAGCGCAGATAATATGTGGGCAGGTGTAATTGGAATTAAATTAATCGGGTCTTTCAAGTTACCACCCCGACTTAATTCTACAAATTACCTGGAGTTTTTACAAAATGATCTGCCAGACCTATTGGAGGATGTTCCACTGCGTCAGCAAGTTTCACCATGCTTCCAACAAGATGGTGCTCCCGTCCAACATTGGTCGTGAAGTTAAGGATTGGCTGGATGAAAAATACGGTAGTAAGAAACGAATGAAGATGGTTTAGAGCCCATATCTCCAATTCGCACCCTCTAATTTAATAGCACTTTCGGTTTTTTCTCTAAAATTAACCCATTAATCGATTCATGCAATAAATGTCGATTCAATATCCGAATTCCTTAAGAAATAACATAACCAATAGACTAAATGTCATAAAACACACTGCGAGCATTTACGAAAACAGGAGAGGATTTCTTAGGAGGCACGGATGCACGTTGCTTATAAAGCTTTGTGAATCGTTATGCTGGAGAAAAGCAGAGTAAGGTAAAGCAGTAAGGGTAGATTTGAATATCAATCAATCAAGATATGTATGGAACTTTTGCATGGCTACCACGGACACGCTTGCAGAAATCCAGACGCTGGACCCAATTTTCGACGGTTTTCAAGCATAAATCGGCCGACACTGCTGTTCAATTTGTGGGATGTAGGCCAAGATCTTTTCGCAAAATTAGCCGCAACGACCGACGTCACAGAGTTGCCCAACACTTGAGAACAACGTGTGGTTGGACTTTCTGCAACTAGTAGTAAATGAAAAAGGGACAGAATGAAGCTTTCGACGATGTTAACTGGGGTACCCAACGTCAACAACAACACAGCAAAAGACATAGCCAAGAAAATATTTCACGATGCTCTAGCTGTGGAGGTTCCCGACAATAACATCGACAAGTGCTTTGTTCGTAAAGTTAAGAGTATGAATGAGAAAGTGGGTGACAGCTATTCAAGCGAACGTTCGGTCATTTGCTTAAGCCTAACCGATTCTTCTCTTAAGCAGCGTATCATGAGAGCCAAAGCAACAAAAAAGAATGTGTTAAAAACAAAAGTGCTGGAAAGCAGAGGAGACAATGGTTGTGATCGTGATCGTGATGGCAGTGTAAGCAGTGATGGTAGCGGTAGAAGCAGAAATACAAACATTTACATCAATGATGCGTTAACAAAATTCACACGAGCATTGTTCATGAAGGCGAAGGAGATTAAGAGGCAAATGGGGTTTAAGTTTCTATGGTTCAAAAATAATCAAATTTTATTAAGAAAGATAGAAGGTGGAAAAATCATTAGAATAAACTCATTCAATGATCTTGCGCTTATTAAGTGCAATTAATTTATTATTGTCATTTTAAATGGATTTTAATAATTTAAATATTTTTAATGATGATTTTTCTATCTACGATCTGAAAAACACTAATTGTGAAGAAATTTATTCCAATCATTGTTTTTATTTAAACTCTCCTCTTTTTGTTCACCAAAATGTTAGAAGCTTGAGGGAGAATTTCACTTCACTTGTATTACATATAGATTCTTTTGCGCGTTTGCCTGATTTTGTTGTGGTTTCGGAAATATGGATCTATGATTTCGAGAAAAGTGATTATGCGTTACCTGGGTTTAATTTTTATGCTATTACCAACGAATCTTATGCAGCAGGAGGAGTTGGCTGTTTCGTTAAATCTAATTATAATGTGTTTGATGCGTCAAAATTTGAGATTTTAAGTGCCGACATTTTAAAATTGTCTTTTATGCTAAATAATGAAGTATATATCATGCTTTGCGTATATAGACTACATATGTTTAATGTGAATGTGTTTTTGGAGGAATTTTCAGTCATTTTGGACAGTGTAAAATCAAAGAACCTAATAATATTAGGTGATATCAACATCAATATTTTGGAAAATAGTGACATTGCTTCCACATATCTAGATTTACTAGCTTCGCATGGTTTAGTCTCATTCATTAATGAAGTTACTAGAACTGGATCAGGAACATGCCTAGATCATATTTTTGGTCGTTTTTCATCGTCGACAGTTTATTTTTGTGAGAAGTGTGTTTTTGATCTCAATATAACTGATCATTGTATGACAGGGTTATTGGTAAGTCTCTTGAAAAGTGATAACGTTAACTTAAACGTAGAAAGTACTCCAAATACGATTACAAAAATTGACTACCATAAGTTAAAATCTTCCCTGGCTTTCGAATTTTGGGATGTTGTTTTAGATGAAGCTGATGTTTCGAAAGCTTACGATCTGTTTATTAGCACTCTTAGTAAACATATTTCTTGTTGTACTACCCAACATTGTCAAAAAAAATCTGAAAAAAGGCTTAAGCCTTGGATAACTAAAATTTTACTTAATAAAATCAAGAAAGAAAACAAACTTCGCTTAAAATGTCGTCGAAATCCTAGTAATTTACTTCTAAATCAGAAATATAAGATTATGTGTTCTGAATTAAAGGCAGATATCTCTAAATGTAGAGAAAATTATTTTAGTAATAAATTTAACGCAGCTGAAGGAAATATAAGACTCGAATGGCAGTTTGTTAACGATATTCTTAAGCAAACCAAAACTGCTAAAAGACCATCAGTTATAGTTTCTAACGGTTCCCCAATTACGGAGAAGTTAGGTATAGCTAACGCTTTTAATGAGTACTTCACCACGATAACAAGCAAAGGTTTGTCGAACTCCTCTTACTCCACTTGCACCGATTGTAGTCCTATGCTAAGCTTTGGTGATCATTCACAGAGACAAAGTTTCGTATTCGAGCCTATAACAGGGTTAGAACTTTTAAGAATAGTAGGTGGTCTAAAACATTCTTGTTCTTTTGGGTTCGATGGGTTGTCAAATCAGGTACTTAAAAATATTGGATGCTTTTTAGTTGACATCCTGTCGCATCTTTTTAATAAAAGTATTTTTGACGGAGTTTTTCCTGATGCTTTGAAATGTGCCGATATTCTACCATTATTCAAAAAAGGTTCTATTAATGAACTATGTAATTATAGACCGATATCCCTTTTACCTTCAATAAGTAAGATTTTTGAGAAAGTGGTAAAAAATAGAGTAGTGAGTTTATTCGCGACGAAAAAGAAAACACTCCTGGTGCAAGCAAATGCAAAAACAGCAGCATTTGGTTGGCCTCAGACAGGGAACAATCCAAAACCGGGAGGCTTGCCGACAATTTCTGAGGTCAACGCGGCGTACCCCACAGGCGGATCACTAGTGTGAAGCAGAAAAGTGGGAGAGTTGTGATCGCTTCAAGATCACTACTCGTAACGCCGAAAATGAAAAAGAAGAAGAAGAAGTGAGTTTATTAAGTAGGACTAATTATTTCAGTTCAGTACAATTCGGTTTTCAAAAAAATAAATCTACAGAAGATGCGTTGTTAAATTTTTGCTCTCAAATTTTCATGAGCTTGGATAAAAAGATGTTTACAGCTGGGTTGTTTGTAGATATTACAAAAGCTTTTGATATGGTTAATCATGTACTTTTGCTTAGTAAAATTGAAAAAGCTGGTTTTCGAGGGTTTGTTTTGGAGTGGTTTAGGTCTTACTTAGCTAATAGGTCTCAAAGAGTTAAGATTGACGACAATAGAAGCGAAGTAAAATTTCTTAATATTGGAGTACCTCAGGGTTCAGTTTTGGGTCCTATACTCTTTCTGATTTACATCGATTCGCTGTTCAGAATGCCCTTCAAGGGAATGCTGACAGCTTTTGCGGATGATGTTGGATTTGCCTTTGGATCGGAGAGTGTTTTGGATCTCACCGCGGATATAAATTTTGACATTTATTTATTAAGATTATGGTTTGCTGAACATAAATTGTTGATTAGCTCAAAAACTAAGATAATGTTTTTCAATTTGGCGGGTCAAAATAGTTTTGGAGCGGATGTATTCTTTCATGCTACTGACTGCCAAAGATTCGAAATATCTCAGTGCAGCTGCAGTAACAGCTTGTATAATTGTTCCTTTCGGAGCTGTCTCAATTGCACCGAAAAATGTTTCGAAATTGAAAAAGTCGATGAATTTAAATATTTGGGCCTCACGATCGATTCTAGAATGAGCTTTGTATATCATACTGAACATTTGAGAAAATACTTTCGTAGTACACTGCGAAGCTTCTATTTCTTGCGCAATACTTGCTCTCCAAAGCTGTTGATGAAAATCTATTATGGTGTTTTTCATTCAAAATTACAATACGGAATAACTTGTTGGGGAGGAGCATATTTCAATAGAATTCAGCCTCTACTGATATTACAAAAGCGTATTTTAAAATTGATTTGTAGGAAGCATCGTCTGTACCCTAGTTTTCCACTGTTCAAAGATTTGAAGGTTCTTCCAGTCCGGCAATTATATTGCTTTAAGGTGCTCAAAATTTTCTTTAGAAGGTCGGGGAATTTTAATTTCAGACTCATCAATAATTATGGTTTACGGACTAATTCTCTTCATTTAGTATCCATACCCAGGTTTCGCACAACTGCTTTCCGAAACTTCTATGATATCGTGTCGTGTCGTTTATTTAACAAGCTTCCATATGATTTAAGAGTTCATTCAAACATTAATTCTTTTGTAAAAGCCGTGAAAAGTTGGCTTTTTAGTCATGATCTAAAAAGTATTGAATTGCTCCTCAATGTCCTTCATTGATATTTTGGTTCTATTATCTTGTAGTTAACTGCTGTTTTTTCTTCTATTTTATCCAACAAGAATGAATTCAAAAAAAAAAAAAATCGTTTTTATTTTGCACTTTGATGGTTTAAATTTAAGGGTCACCCCACCCATTTGATATTATTTACATTCATATATAAATTTTTAAATTTCATGTGGCATTACTTCTATTTCTTTTAAAGGAATACCTATGTCACTATTATTTCTGAGTTATTATAATTATTGAAAAATTGTTATAAATTTGAATTGTTATCTAGAAATAATAAAACTAAACTAAACTAAACTGTTTCAGAAATCAATCGATTCAACGATTGGATCGCCTATCAATCTAAGTGTCCGATTTTGTTGATTTGCCTATCAAGTAAATAGGAGGATGTAGGCTTTATAAATACAACCCAGATCAGAATTCAGAAGTGGTGAAAAATTTCCTGCATCGTTTTTAGAAACCTTAGCATTTTGCAGCATTTTTGGTGACTTGTGGGGATTCCGACGAAAATCATCGTTTACACATGCCAAGTACTGACAGCTTTTCCTTTTCTTGGATGCAGGTACTATTCATAGATAATGGAAGTGGGGCGACGCGACGTTAAACTTTATCGACAAAAGACAGCATTCAGTTTTCGAAGCATTGAATTCAACTCGGTTTTCATTACCCCATGCCACAATGCTGTCAAGGTCTTCAATGAGCCAATCACATGAAATTAGTCCCGTTCCACATCCAAAGAGTATAAGGACGTGGATTTGGAAAACGGAGCTCACCAGTATCTATAGAGACTTAAAAATATACAACACAATTTGTAGTAAAATAAATAAATAAATAAATAAATAGGGTGGCGCAACAGAGCGAGGAGCCCCTGGGCCTAGCGCATTTCTCACAACCATGCCTTGTCAGGGA
Organism: Melanostoma mellinum; assembly: GCA_914767635.1. Lineage (NCBI taxonomy): Eukaryota > Metazoa > Arthropoda > Insecta > Diptera > Syrphidae > Melanostoma > Melanostoma mellinum. The sequence continues at coordinate 70,291,025 of OU612058.1, read as the reverse complement.
ATGGAGGGGACCTACAATTTTTCGCCGGTTCCGAACGGCTAATTGAGAATACGCTTTTCATGGCAATGAATTTACTAACGGAGGACTTGCCAATTCCTCGCGAAAGGCGATACCCGTGGAAAAACATTTTTGCATTTTGCCTCTGCTGGGATTCGAACCTCAAACCTCTGGGTTAGCAGGTGGACATGCTAACCATTGCACCACGGGTACCACACACAATTTGTAGTGAACGGCTTAAAAGGTAGTTTATAATTCAAGAAGAAGAGACTCATCGATACCAAAAGCACGCATTTTCGACAAGACAGCCTGATGCCAAACACTATGCCTTAGAAATCATCAAGCGCAATAATCTTACTCTCTCCAGAACAATGTAAGGATTGGTTCGACTTTTCGATGAGATAAGCCCTCAAGTCACCAGTGGACCTTTTGCTACGAAAGCTGAACTGTTGTTCTATAAGAAGATTTCGTTCGTCAAGATATTTCATGAGTTGACAATTTATCAACGCTTCGTTGGAAAGGAAGGGGGAAAAAGTTTGGGTATTGGTTTAACAAATGCAGTGGTTTTGCCAGCGTAGAAGAACACCTCTTCAGAATATCGACAGGATACCATCAGCACCAGCGGAGTTATGTGTATTGAGATCTTTGAGGACTCTCGATGCCGAGTGGTACGAAAAAATTCATTACAGAATTTGCAGACTCGAGCTCATGTGTAGCCAACACGTTAGCAGCATGTGAAGCTGCCAGCAAATTGGCTTTATCGATAGAGTTGATAAACAAGGGTCATTGAAAACGAGTCGATGACGTGGTCAAGTTCATGATGTTCTTAACAAAAGATCAAAAGTTTTTGCTCCCCTTTGGGCACAACAGTATTTTTGGCTTACTCTATGGTCACTACTCTTACTCATGCAGAGTTGGCCTTTTGTATACGAGCACTGCAAATAGTTCAAGCCTGTTTGAACAAATTTCAGTTTTCTACAGTATAGGGTTCTTTTTAAATACTCGAAATCTTCTATCTCTTTACCGAATGTCCTGTTTACAGCTCGAATCCCACCACGAATTCTCTTTGGCGATGATGCTTTTTGTTGTGTGAGGAACTTCTCATTTCATTGAGAACTACGTAAGATATTGTATCCGCCGATGCGTCAAGTTATTCAGGTCGTCTTTTAAGGAGTTCATCTTTTTATAGCGTGACGGAGTATTTGAAATCTACCGATAGGACGTAATGGTCTGACTTGCCTAGAGGAGATAATACTATAACCCTATATTTTTTGGAATGAGAACTGAGAAATAGGTCAAGGCCGTTAGCTGCATGGCCTTCAATATCTGAAACGTAGTATGTAACTTTGTTACTGTGATGATCAACTACAACGAGCTGGTCAAATCTCAAAGAACGGCTAGTCTGTGTATTAGTGGTGCACTGAGGACAACCCCATCGGACGCCCTCAATGTAGATACTACTAGATCTCACACCCCTAGATGTCTTGAGCAAACAAGTCGCAGCTAGCTCAGCTACTCGACCTAGAGCTACATCACAGTGGACCAATAATCAAATCGGTCACACTACCATTCCAGATAACTTTGGACTCCTACCGAATCAATTCCGACTACACCACCCCCAAGCTGGTGTTTGATAATAATTTCCAAGTAACCACACCTTCAAGAGAAGCTTGGGAAAATGGCACTCTCTTGGAAAATGAAGCAATACACTTTTACACCGATGGTTCAAAAACCAGCGAAGGTGTGGGAAGTGGAATCTATTCAGAAAAACTGAATCTCAGTCTTTTCTTCAGCCTACCCGATCATTGTAGTGTGTCCCAAGCGGAAATTCTGACGATCAAGGAGGTGCTGTCTTGGTTTAAAGAAAACGTCACATCCTCCACAGATATTCGAATCTTCTCGGACAACTAAGCTGCCCTTAAATCTCTTACCTCTGTCCCTACAAAATCCATCAACGTCCGAAATTATAAAATGTCTCTGAGGGAGATTTCAAATCAGTTCAATATTCACCTTTCATGGAAGCCGGGGCACAGGGACATACCAGGCAACTGTATAGCTGACGAACTAGCCAAAAAGGGCACGACCACTTCCCTACGCTCAGAATGGAACAACATAGGTGTACCTATCGCTACATGTAAACTCCTACTTAGACAAGACGCTTCAAGGATAACAAACACTAGATGGACTGAGAGTAACAACTGCCTTGCAACCAAAAAAGTTTGGCCGTGTGTAGACTCAAAACGCTCAAGGAGTTTGTTAGCCCTGAACCGCCTGTATTTAGGTTCTACCATAGGTGTTCTTACGGGATACTGCCTAATAAGAAGACACGCCAAAAGACTTGGTGTGTTTTCCAATGATTTCTGCAGAAGCTGCATGGACGAAGAAGAGGAAGAAACCATCCAACACCTTCTTTGCTCATGCCCTCCACTACTTCATAGGAGGAAAACTCATCTCGGTGAATTCTTCTTCGATGATACCAGCGACTTAGTTTACATAGACCCTAAAAGTCTTTCGAAATACATTAAAAGTTCCGCGTGATTCGACTAGCGGGTGATTAACCAGCTAGTCCCGTAATAGAAGATAAATGGGTGATCAACTCGTAAATCTTACATGAGGTTTCTGAGATCAGTAGGTGATTAACTTGCTGATCTCTGTGGTATCACAATGGGCCCTTGCGGCCTTAGTATGTCAGGTAATGGACGTAGGCAATACTCTATGGCTGACAGCCACTTCCACCTAACCTAACCTACTGTGTACTTGCCGAAAGCTTGCATCAGCATGAAAGTTACTATGTTAAGTTTTACGAATTAACTTTATAGTCTCATCATATTAATGAATCACTACTATCATGGGTTCTAATTCATCCACAGATAATAGTGCGGTAACACTGAGTTATATAAGCTCATAAAATGGATATACACTACATTTCATGGTTTCTATGCTCAGTGGTTGAATGAGCTAATCTTGATTCATATAAATAACACTGCCCCAGAGAGAATTTGTGTAATCTCACATAATTATGTTATATAACAGCTAATTAGGGTTGATTGGATACAATACTATTGATTCTTCAACTAGAAACGCACTGTCTTATATGACATAACAAGATTACATAACGTCACAGTGTTGACGTTTCAATGAGAATAGAGGAGTTCTGTACTAAACAATAAACTTTGTTGAGCTTTTAGTGTTTAAGGTATTAAAAAAAAATTGTCTCATAGTTCTTCATTGCGTTTTTCTTTAACCTCAATCCCAGTAAAACTCTCAGGTAACTAAATTCCTATCCCACATGATGGTCTCTTGGCTTTTGGCTACGAAAGTGTGCAGAGATACAGAAGAAAGCGTGCAAAAAATTATTGCGAATATTTTGCGTTTATTGAGATTTTTTTTTGGAGCGATTAAGATTTCCCCTTTTGAGAGACAGATTTGTCAGAATCGATTTGGCGGCAAAATTATAGTTGGGAATTTTGAGGAGAAAAATTGAGACAGGTCTGGAGAAGGTATTTTCCTGAGGAGTACAGGAGGAGTGAATAACACCAGAATAGCTAAGTATTTTCTTTCTTTTAATTCATATTTTGCGTTTCGAAAGATCCTTCCTTTTTAAGGGTTTTACGAACAAATTTAGAGTCGCTTTATTTGCGGCAAAACTATCCGCTAGGCCTTCGTTGACCTAACGTTTTTCTTTTCTATCCCGAGATTGCGGGACTCGCGACCGTTTTTCATTTACTTCTATCATTATTTCTTTTATTTCGGAAACTTTCCTTTCGTGATTCTTTCTTGTGTTCAAACGACACACCAATCTGTTTATAATCTTGCCTAACTTTCTTAGATTTTCTTTACTTCGAGAATTGGCCTCCTGCCAATCTCGATAACACCTTTGTACTTTTCTTTAAGATCGAAAAGATTCTGGGTTTTAATCCAGGTCTTACCACGGTTTCCCAGACACCCTAAAAATATAATAAAAATCTTTAATTTCCTTGAGAAATTTCATACTGTTTCATTTCTTTTCTTCCTAGACTTTCTTTCTTGTTTTCACTACTATTTCAGCTTTGGTTAAGGCAAACCACCATCTTAAAAGGTTTCCTGGCGCCCATATTAAAAGTGAGTTAGTACGCCCTTGTACTCTCACTCATCAAATTGTTTTATTAATACGTGCTATTATTTTATAATCATTTGATATTCCCTTTTAATCAAATCGGATTAAAAAGGGAATACCCAATCGAACCCACCCATCAGACTGAGCTACGGGAGACAGCACTGAAGTGTTGTTGGTTGCCGAAAACGAACCTGTGTCAATTTGACATTTCGTTTTTGATTAGACAAGTTGCGCGGCCGTCGGGATTGTTGACATCCCAATTTTAGTTTTCGCGTTTTAATATTAATTTATAAAGTTTCGCTTTAGATATAAATTTTCTAGTTTGCTCGCGGTGTGTGGAATTTATTCCCAACGTTTAAATAATAAATTCAAGTTCGGTTCGCGCATAAATTGCGGTAACAATTGGCAATCTCCATCCAATTCACATAAAAGCTTTGAGTGTTTAGGTTGTGCGAACCAATATTGTCCAAACATCAACCGACAATCAGTTCTGCAAACACGCCCAACTAATCAATACCATAACACCCTGATTGGAATCTCTTAAATTTTTACAACCTCATAAAAAAGCCACCTAGAGGAAAAGGACAATATTGAAGTCTGTGTTTTTGATGCCATTTACATTTACCTATATTTATTTATTTGTGAAAGGTGTGTCCTTGGAATTTTAAGTATTCTTCTCTATGTTCAGCTGAGCAAAGGTACTACGGTCCTAAAAACCCTTGCCGTATTTAACCAGTTTCGTGTGCGTAGCTTATGTTGCATTTTACTAGGGTACCTATGTTTGTATTTTACACATGCGATATAAGGCTTTCTTTATGACATGTCAAATATGGTCGATTGGGTGCGAATTAAGCTTTTACTTGTATCTACGTTGCGTACAAATTTAGATTTTGTTCAGTCGGCCTTTTTAGTGTGATCTTAATTGGTTTCGAGATAAAAAGATATGGGCAGTAAGAGAGTGGATAGGCACATGCGAGCCTATAAGAATACACCTTCTTCATTTCTCATGTCTTGTTACAAAGTTCAAGCTAATAAATGGCTCTATTAGGGCTCATATTATATCTGGGAGCCCTGAAAGCTAGACGGATGTTATTTATTTATTATTATTATTTTTTTTTTTTTTTGGTTGAAAGATATGACAGAATAAACCACAAGGAATTCATTAGGACCAGAGAACTGCCTATGGCAGTGTGGCTCAAGGAGGCTGGCTCTGCTTGGTTTGACTGTATTCGTACAGTCCTTATAAGTGTTTTTCTTTTCTCATCGGGAATGGTGGTGCTTGAGGTAATTTATGCCTAGTTTAAGTGATAAATTGGCTTGTTTTTCATTAGAAGATATCATTTTCGCTTTTCAGATAGAAATCACTATTGCTGATGCAGATAAATGGCAAAACATATTTCAGTTCTGTATTGTTATAGAAGTCAGAGATAATTTATTCACATGTTAATGTTTGGATGAAAGTATAACTACAGCAAATCCATTCAAAAGAAGTTCTAAAAGGCATAGTCGACCCTATATTTCAGTTAAGAAACCACAACCTCCATCCCACAAGTCCATAAAGGATTTTTTCTAGTGCTGTGGTATTTATTTTTATAACCTTCCCCTAATACAAACATAACTAAACATAAAATAGGTATTCATGTGAGTAAAACAAAAAAAAAACACAAAATAAGCAAACATGTGCGGGGACTGACAAGTTTCGAAGCTAATTTGTTTTTTCGTTCCTGTACCCTTATCACGTGTCGGGAAGAGAGTAGCACACTATGTACCTGTCGAAAAATACTTTTTTTCATTCGAACTGACTGTCAATTAAAAAAAAGGAAAGACAGGAAATGAATTTCACATACTTTGGGTAGGTACCTAACCTATGGTAATGGAATATGGTTTTTGAAAAACTCTAAGGAATTGTAAAATGCAAAGACAAAAGGAAAAAATTATAGTGTCCACTAAGACCCAATAGAAAAAAAAAGAAACGCATGAAAGTTTTTTCAAAACACAGCAAATCGAAGCCTGATTTTGTTCCCATGGAAAGAGTTCGCCCAATTTGCGAATAACAGCTCGGTGATGTTTGCTTGTTTTACACGAAATGATGGCGATGGAACGAGCTCATTCGTTACGTAAGTACTTGACAGTTTTTTGCTGCTTGAAAAAAAAAAATGTCTTTAAAGGTGTACTATGTACATAGGGTATGCATGTACATTACTTACTTACTTAGGTGGGTATTACAGTTCGGGGTAAACCTGGGCCTCAACCAACATCCTTCTATAACGACTTCGATTTCGGGCGAGCTCTCTCCAGTTTCTCCAAGTCGGTTGAGGTCTTCATCCACTTGATTGCGCCACCTAAGAGGAGGTCTTCCCCTTCCGCGATTTCCCTGCAATGTGCTTTCGAACACCCGACGAGCCGGAGCGTTTGGGTCCATCCGCTCAACATGGCCCAACCATCGTAGCCTCGCGATGCGTACTCTTCTGGCTATGCCCATGTCGCGGTGCAGCTCATACAGCTCGTTGTTGTATCTTCTTCTCCACACATTGTCTTCGCATACGGGACCAAAGATCATTCGGAGAATTTTTCTTTCGAAACGACCAAGAGTTTCCTCATCCGCTTTCGATAAGGTCCATGCTTCCGCGCCGTAAAGCAGAACTGGGATGATTAAGGTCTTATACAAGGTTATCTTGGTTTTTCTGGAGAGGGTTTTGTTTCTCAATTGCCCTCTTAACCCAAAGAAGCAACGGTTAGCAAGAGTTATTCCCCGTTTGATCTCCGCACTGATGTTGTTGTCCGTGTCTACAGCGGATCCTAGGTAGACGAAGTCCTGTACTACCTCGAAGCTATGTCTGTCTATTGTGACGATTTGTCCAATTCGTCGATGTTCTGTGTCCTTGTTTGATGACAGCATTAACTTCGTTTTGTCCTTATTAACCACCAAAACCCATTTTTGATACTCGCAAAAGCACCTATGACATCACGCTTTTTTCTTCCCATTACGTCAATATCGTCTGCGTAGGCGAATAACTGTACAGACTTTTGAAAGATTGTTCCTCTGGTGTTGACATTTGAGTTTCTTACAATCTGTTCAAGTATGATGTTGACGAAATCGTATGACAGCTTGTCGCGTTGTCTAAAGCCTTTTTCGACATCAAATGTATCGGTGGGTTCTTTACCGACCTTGACGGAGCAGCGTGAATACTCCAAAGTCATTTTGAATAGAAGATCTGCCGTAATGTGAAAACTTGTCTATTGTGGACATTCATAAGGATCTCTCAAGTTGTTGACGTGGGGTTTCAGACGTTCACATATTACAGCAGACAAGATCTTATAAGCGATGTTAAGGAGGCTTATCCCTCTTTAATTGGCGCAATTATGAGGGTCTCCCTTCTTTAGGATCGGGCATACGATACTGAGGTTCCATTCATCGGGCATGCTCTCTTCCGACCATATCATGCAGATCAGCTGGTGCATGCTCCTTTCCAACTGATCTCCAGCTGCCTTGAAAAGATCGGCATCAAGGCCATCTGCACCTGCAGTCTTATTTGATTTAAGTTTGCATATAGCAAGCTTAAATTCTTCTAGGTCGGGAGGACGGCATTCTTTATTATCGTCCAAGCTGAATGGTTCAATCTGCCTGACAGCGGAATTTGTGTCCTCTTCGCCGTTAAGCAGGCTGCAGAATTGATCTTTCCAGATCCTCCAGATCAAAAAAAAAAACTTTTAAGAGCAACTAGTTTTCTACGAAAATATGTATCATAATGAATGATTCTATTATTTTAAGTGATAAGTTTATCACTTATAAGTCTCGATACGCGAGAAAACCGTCAGCAACAAGAAAAACTCTATGAAGGAGCTAGGGTCATTCATATAAATAATTACATTGTAAAATCTAAAAGACGCCCACTGACAAGCCTCGAAAGCTGTTCAAACCCTTAAGCAAGAAGGATAGCAGAAGAAGAATGTCACCCGGACATCCAAGATCACCCTAATGGACGACGACACAGTTATTATCGTTGAAGCAATGATCTATGCTTTTTCTGTTTTCAACCTTTAAACCGATCGGATATGTTTTTGCCCAGTTCCTACTACTCGTGAGTCGGGACCTTTTTGGTAACAATTAATTAAATTTTTTCCTTTTCATAAATTTTTTCTACAGCGAAATACATAACGCTATATCCCTCATCGTTCCCCTTTCTAGACTTAAAAATTCTTCTACTTCCCCACTATGGTATAACCATAGGCTCCGTACTCTAAGAAATAAAAGGAACAAATTGTGGACAATCTTTCTTCGTACTCGATCTCCTACTGACTATTCAGCTCACCTTGGTTGTATTCGGTGAGCTTTTCAACACCCTTTACCAACGCTATTTAATCGAAATGAAATCTAACATTATTAATGACCCTAAGTCTTTTTATAAATTCGTCAACCACAAGAGAAGATCTGACGGGTACCCTTCCTCCCTTTCCTTCAATAACGAAACCTCATCCGATACACTCGCCGCGCCGTAGCAAACTATTTCGCAAATTACTTCAAACAGTCTTTCACGTTTCACGGATGATTCTTTTCTTCCTGACTCAGATTATTTCTCGTTTTTACCAAATTTTTCTTTTGATCCATTCCTTCCACGTTTCTTTGACTCCTATCTAATTGAAAAAAGTTAAATCATCTAAATGATGAGTATATTCCTGGCCCCGATGGTATACCTGCCATATTTCGTAAGAAATCCTCCTCCACTCTTTCCCTTCCCCTCTCAAAAATCTTTAACTTATCCATATCCCTAGAAGTTATCCCCCAAGTTTGGAAAACAGCATTTATAACCTTAATACACAAAAAATGTCCTAAGTCCGACGTGAAAAATTATCGTCCCATCGCTAAAGCATTTTGTATGAAAACTTAAGTTTTCATTGCAAATCTCTCATTTCCCCTAGACAACACGGTCTCATCAAAGGCACGTCAACAACAACACACCTCGTTGACTTTGTATCATTTTCCCTATCAGCCTTGGAGAATGGAAAAGAGGTCGATGTAATTTACACTGACTTTAGTAAAGCTTTTGGTTAAATCTCCCATAAACTTATTCTTTTTAAACTTTCCACCTTTGGCTTTGAAATTATTCTGTTTAGATGGACTTCTTCTTGTTTAGAAAACCGTTCTTACAGCATTCGGTTCAGATCCGCCTTATCCAGCCGCTTTCTAGCTACATCCGGTGTTCCCCAACGCGGCCATTTCGGCCCTCTCCTCTTCATTTTTTGTATTAACGACATTGAAATGATCATCAAACACTCCTCTATCTCTGTCTATGCGGACGATACTAAGATTTACCGGGTCATTTCTACTTCTGAAGACTCTTCTCACCTCCAACAGGATCTCGACAATTTTTCAATATGGTGCTCCAAAACCTGCCTGGAGCTAAATGTTTCCAAGTGCCAATCAATAACCTTCTCACGTAAACATATCACATCTCCTCCCGTCTCTATCTTCTAAACAGTCAAATCATTTCCCCCGTTCAGGTGATCAGCGACCTTGGCATTATTTGCGACCGTGAGCTGAATTTCCTCAAGCATATCTACGATATAATCTCTAAGGCAAATTCAGCACTTGGCTTCGTGAAACGATGGTCCAAAGTATTTGCAGACCCCTGCGTAACCCGATCCCTTTACTTTTCATCTATTCTTCCGCTTTTTGAATACGCTTCTCAAGTCTGGTCGCCTTTCCAACAAGTGCACATTGCCAGAATTGAGAGCATACAACGCCGTTTCCTCCGATTTGCTCTTCGAGGTCGTAATTGGAGTAATCCTTTGATATTACCTCCTTATCAAGACCGAATCAAACTCCTCAACCTCAATACGCTGAAAGATCGAAGAGAAATATTTGACATTCTCTTCATTCACCGAATCTTTGCAGGTACCATTAGCTGTCCAGCACTTAACGAATCCATCTTTCGAAATACTAACCCTCGTAACACTCGGAATCCTCGTCTCTTCTATCTTCCCACCCATTGAACCTCCTACGGCTCCAATTAACCCATCTCCCGAATGCTGAGGAATGTCAATTCTCGCTCTTCAAGTTTTGACTTCAATATGAGTACTCCCTGCCTAAAGCTTCGTCTCCTAAGCCCTCCAACTAGTTAACTTAAGTCTTAGCTATTAAGTTTCTTAGTTTGTAAGTCAGATTTAGTAATAGCTTGTATTAAGGCTAATAAAAGGGGGTTTTGCCCCCACCTCCGCACAATAGGACAGGAAACCCCTAAAACTGGAATTAATTCATTTGTTGGATTGTGAGAGTTGAAATATTGTTTTTTATTCATGAAACGATTGTTAATACTTAAAGAAAAAAAATACTTATGCTTATACTTATACTTATACTTTTACTTACACTTTATTACCGTTCTTATCTTTACAGTTGCGGCGGATGTGATAGCCTATTTCCATCTCTCATGCTTCTCGAACACCACAAAGAAGAATTTGAACATTGGAGTGATGACGAAATAAGTCGACGGATATGTTGCCGTCGAAATCGTGGTGACGACTACTTTACAGACACTGATTCTTTTACCAGCGAAGCAGAAAGCGAGGATCTCGAGCGTTTGTTATAAAATCAGCAATCATTGTATTCGCACTTCATCCCAATGAAGCTTGCATTGTAAATAGTCATCCAGACGAACTATGAATTTTAAGAGTGGTGTAACCTGCATATAAAATTAATGTCAAAAATCAGCCTCCTTCCATAAAGTAAACAAAAAAAAAAAAACCTAAACAAAACAATTTAATTTTATAAATCAAAAATATCACGAAGAAGAAACCTAACAAAAAAAAAACACCTAATATCAGTCAAAAATAAAACTAGAAAAGGGAAACACAAATATTTTTGTACAATTTGTAAAAGTTTTTATTATGAATCGATCAAAGTGTTTTGTTAAGTTTTTCTTATTTATCAATTTTATTATCAAATCTACTTGCCTACCTAAGCCTTTTTTGAAAAGTAATGTGTGTGCGTATTTTTGCTTCATGACAACTGTTAGATTTAAGAAATACAATATGTACATATAGAAAGGGCTACCCGCCCTCAAGTGTGAATCTCAAGTCATATGCAAAACTGGAATTTACCTACATATATGATATATCCCCGAAACAAAATAAACCATATCAACAATATTCTTATCTCATAGAACATATTTAAATAAAGAAATGAAAACTGCTCGTGTTTTTATTTTTTAATGTTGAAATGGGTTGTTTGAAAGATGGACCTTAAGTACCTACACAACAGGGTTATTCACTACCCGGTGTAACTAGTCTTGCATTGCTGTAGTGTTGTAAAAGTGTGACACTTTTGAAAATCCCAACACCAACACTTTGATCCTGTATTGTAGTATTGTAGAACAAAACTATGAAGGTGTAAGAATTTTCTGGTGCCGTTGACACTCTAGCAGCTGGTATCTTCAATACTAAATACAAATCCATACAACATTGTAGCTATTATCTGAAACTGGGATTCACGACTTAAATCAGAAGTACCCACAAAACTATAAGGCTCGTTTGTTGATGGCTGACCCAGGTATTCTTAAAAGCCACAAAAGCAGTCAAAAAAAATATTTTTTTGTTCTAAAAAAACTTAAGCGATTAGTCTCATATTATTGATAAATGAATTTAAAAAAAAAACATTTAAATTGCTTTAAAAATTTGAAAATATGAACAAATACAGTTTCAAGGCTTTGGTAAGTAATATAATATGTAACGATGAAGATGGGTACGACGACGACTTCGAAGAGAGCAGTGAAAGTGAAGACAAAAAAGACTCAGTGTTCCGCACTATCCAATTTTGTAGGTAAATAAGAGCTGGTTATTGGATGTCTATTTGAATATGCAATTTCGAAAAGGGCACATTTCGGATGTTTTGTCAAAAACCTTTTTTCATGTCATTGTGTTCTTAATACTTGTATGCACCTATTATATTCGAAAAAAGCATATCTCCGATATTCGTTCTATGGTAGATGTTATGGCGCGCAGAGAAATAAAGGTCACAACTCTGAGAGATGTGCCCTTTTCGAATTTATTGTTTTAATATAAGTCCGTTTACTGCCACAATAGTAAATAGTAATAGTATTATATTTAATTTCAAATTGCTAATATAAAAGTTTCGCTAAATTTATATGGGTTTTTTCTTTAAATTATGAATACTCAACGTGGTAAATTTCGAAAAGGTTACATCTCATGAATTTATAATATCGAAATATACATATATAAGAACGTTAACATCGAAATATTTCTGTAACTTTCGAGGGTTACGATACCCTAAAATGTAACTCAAAAATATTTTTGCTAAATATTATACTTAATTAGAAAATAATTAGTTTTTTTCATTTCCTGGAAAGTTTAAATATTCAGATATGTGCCCTTTTCGAAATTGCATATTCATTTACATCGCAACTAAACTAAACAAACTAACCATTTAAAGGATTGTTTAATTTTTAGGGCCGATGTTGAATGTGGACAACACCTAAACGTCAATTTTTTTCTGCATTTCATTTGATTTCAGACAAACTCAATTTGAATCATGAAGAATACACAATCGAGCAACGCATTAAAGTCATTTAGATTTATTATGAAAAGGTGCGTTCAAATCAAAATGCATATCGTGCACTTCGTGACTTTTTTGGTCAATTTAATCGTCCAAATATCCGTACCTACAGTCGGGAAAAACCTGCAAAAAATTGAACAAACCGAGTTTGTAGGAGATGTGAAAATACCAGTGCATGCTCGTACAGCTCGTACTGCAGAAAATGTTGCTGCTGTTCGTAATAGTGTGGCTAAAGAACCGACAAAATCAAGTCGTCGTGCGTCGTGCCCAACAATTCCACCCGCCTCACGTTAGTCGTTCATGAACATTATGCATAAAGACTTGCATTTTCACGCTTATAAAGTGCAATTGACTCATGAACTAAATCCTCCTGACGATTTGAAGCGTCGGCGTCGTCAATGGTTAAAATGATGGCAAGCAATGGCAACGGTGGATCATCAATTTTAGAAGAAAATCATCTTCAGTAATGAGGCACATTTTCACCTCAGTGGATTCGTCAATAAGCAGAATTTCCGCTTTTGGGCGAATGATAATCCAATAGTGATTGTCGAAAAACAAATGAATCTACAAAGAGTGACTGTTTGGTGCGGTTTATGGCTGTCGTCATCGCATCGGGGCGTATTTTTCCAAAATGAAGCCGATCAGGCAGTAACTGTGAATCGTGAGATAGTAATGAACTTTTCATGGCCCGAATTGGACGATATGTGGTTTCAACAAGACGGTGCCACTTGCCACACAGATAATGATACAGTGGCTCTTTCGCGCTACAAATACAATGGCCATGCTATCTCACGTGGTGGCGATGTAAATTTGCCGCGAAGATCATGTGATTTGACACCGTTGGAATTTTTTCTTTGGGGTCATTTGAAGGAAAAGGTGTACGTCGATAAGCCAAAAAGCTAAAGGATGAGATAATTCGGAACCTTAACTGCATAGAACCTTAATTAAAAATTTGGCTAGCAGTAAACATTCTATATAAATGCTGTAGGTAAGAAGAAAAATAAAACTAGGCTCAACCAGGGACGAGAAAAAGTAAAACATTAAAAAGTTTTAAAATGCAGAAAATGTATGAATCGGTTTCATGAACTTCCACCACATTAAAGACGAGCTTAGCTTTACTGAAAGATCGTAAATACGTTTTTGAATTTGCATCGTTTAAGACTTTAGGACGCTTGTTATGTATCTTGTGAATAAAAATTGATTATTGTAATTGTGTTGCACCTACTCGCAATTAAGTTCTGATTTCGGCCAATTGAAAGTGACTAGCTGAACTATTGAATGCGTACCTACATGGGTGTAGCGCGGGAAGCGTTGGGGGTGTCTAACCCCCCTCCTTCCCTCTTACGGCATGAAATATTAAAGGCTGTGTTTATTTTAACTCTAAATACAATTGAAACAAAAAATTAAGGTTTTATTTTATTCCCTCCTTGGATTTATTTTAGAGCTTGATAATGCATTCGACTCAGAATATTCTAAGTTTGATAGTTATTTGATGAGCACATTAAATAACTCAACCAAAAAGACACAAATGGGGAGGTGAATACTGAACTTGAAGATAGTTGAAGGAATGTTTCCCGAATTCAAATCAACACAAAGTTGTTGAAACATCGTGCGAATCGAACAGTTGTTTTTCTTTGCAGCTGTGGGAAAGTCATAAAGAGGTTAGCTAAACATTGTTTTCTTATTATAGAGAGCGTTCCATATTGGATAAGAACGCTTGTATTATTTTATTCAGTTTAAGTAAGTTTGTCGGTATTGACTTGCAGTAGATTCGAAAAATTTGTGTTACAGAAAGAGAAGACAAGAAAACAGTCGCTTTATTCGCATAAAGTTTCAACAAATCGACCAATGTGAACTTCGTCATTATCGTCAGGAGTAATTGAGTTCAGGCATTATGAGCTCAATGCTAAAAAAAATCAATATGTACATCCTATATCATAATTTCGTTCTCATTTCGATGTTACCTTGGTTAGTGTACAAGACAGCGAAACGTGACTCCAACTCAAAGCAAAAATTAAATCAGTAATATAAAAAAAACCAACAAAATCATAAAATCAAAGCGAACACAAAGTGCTCACACGTGTCTGACAATACGAACGCTTAAGGTCGAATGGCCATCCAAAGTGTGAAACTAATTTTTGTCCAACTCTTGCTTTAGAAATTTTGCAGATGCTGTCAAAACAAGTCAAATATTCCAGGCCAGCACCATTTTGGTTTCGGTATGAATGGACTAAGACCACACAAATGAGTTTTGGGATAGCTTCTTTGTAAACAAAAACACCTACAAAAGCAACAAATCCAATTTAAAAGAAAGTACCTACCAATTTTCTTCATTGTTAAGTCTAAAATTAGTAGCAAGCGACACATTTTATTGAGTCTGTGAGAAAAAAGTTTCAGTGTTGTATTGAGATGTGTACTGAAAGAAAATCTTATATTGGAGTAAGGCTACCATTCCATTTTCAAAGTGTTTCCCCAAAGAAAACTTTTATTGAAGTGTGAGCTCTGTGAGTGAAGTATACTCATGGCAACATCTTCGAGGTTAACGTTTTCTTCTTTCCTTTCAAGAATTTTGGTTTCTCTTTATAGACTTTTGTCTATCAGACTTTACTTGGTAGGTACCTCTCCGGCCACCTTAATATTCGAAAGAAGGTGACACCCTTTCCACCCTGCAAAAAAGAAAAAAATAAAAAAATAAGCCGCACATGTTCAAAGTTTCAATTGAAATTCGTCAGACCGTGGTGGTTCAGTTTCCAGACTTGCGTCTGCTGGATTTTCATTTGACACACCATAAGAGGCAGTAGCTTGTAGGTATTATCTGAATTTGTTTGAGTTTCGACGAAAAGTTTTATCTTTTAGTGCTATTTTTAACAAAACACTTACCAACAGCACTTCTTCTGTGTTGTTTATCAAGGAAATCGAGTAAAAAAGAACCACTCAAAGCAATTTTCCCTTTTGTCTTTAATGTGAGGCCCCTTGATGCATTTTTAATCAAACCTTGACATCCTTGTGCTTCTCTTCAGAGATTCCTATACTCCCACTAACTATTTCCTTTAAAATAAAATTGTCGTTGGATTGAGTGACAAGTCACGTCACCTCTTCATAGCCCATAAACTTTAACGACTGTTCTCCAAATCGATATTCTCACATCACAAGGTACATTTTACCTCAAATAGACAAAATGTGTCTCATGGCGAAAGTCATTTGCATAAAAGGACTTGGGACTATGATTTTACACAATAATCGATAGCTACATGTACCTACTTTATAATATACCTTTCTACATCCTACATACATGAACAGCACCAAAATAAACACTGCCGCCTCGAGCCTGTGGCCTAATGCCAGTGCTTGCTTATCATCTATCACAGAAGGGTAAAAATGTTTATATTTGTGGAAGTTTCATAACTAAATTTAAGGTTGTTGCAAAATTTGAATAACTGACATTGCTTACATATGCGTATCATGGCTATTATCAACAACTAATGGCATGACGAAGAATAAAATCAATGACACAAAAGGAAACTGATTTGTCTTCCGACAGGGTTAGCATTTTAAAATATGAATATGACTCTCTCCTATGCAGCGAAGCGAAGTGAGTTCGAAGAATAAATGATTTTCTACGTATATAATGAACCTTCGTAATGAGAAGAGGACATATAAATTTGACTTTTATACTTCACCAAAAGAGACTAATGACAAAATATTGAAAAATAATACGACAATTCGAAATGTCTAGTTGAATCATGAAAACGGGATGTCTCATACTGCCAAATGGAAGATATTATGAGAACTGATATGTATATATGTATGTATGTATAAACGCATGAAGAAAGTTTCAACTTTATTCAAATTAATTAATGGTGTTCGTTACCTCACAAGTCTTCATTTCACAATTGTATCGAGAACAGTTCATATTTCAATTCAAGTAGGTATTATTTTTAATGAATAAATTTTTGGTTTTGGCTTTAAATTTATAAGCAAGAAGCAGCTGACAATAAGGAGCCCTTTGTGACCTGTGTTTTAGATGGCTTACGGTTTTCATCTCGAAGCTTATAGTTGGTTATAGTCTGCGAACGCAATGGAGGTCGAATTACCCTCTATCAATGGGGCATTCAGGAATCTAGTCACAACGTAGTGGAAAGTTGAATAGCTTTGTGAATGCAAAATGCACTAAAAATGTAGTCAACCCTGAACTGTCAAAATAATGATAGATGCATGCATACACGAAACAAGAAACATTATTTGTGTTTTGGAGAGTTTAGACAATTCTTGCCTTTTAAATTAAATAACTTAAAATAAAAAGTTATTCTAATATGAGTGATTCGGAAGAAGATGAAGCCATGGGTTAATAGGCTGTTCTCTGAAAAACGATCCAAAAAGCTTTTGGTCCTTTGTAAATTCTAAAAAGAAATCAGATGGCTATCCAGCTAACTTTATTTATAACGCCATTTCTTTAAAAAATACTCCCGACATTTGCAATGCCTTTGCAGACCATTTTAATGGGTCTTTTTGTACTACAAATCTAGAAATTGATGAAAAATATTTTGAATATTTAACTCATTGCTCGCAAGTGAATTTTAATAATATCCTTATTCAAAGAGACAGAATTACTTACTACCTCTCTTCTCTCAATGATGACATTTCTTCTGGTCCGGACAGGATTCCGCCAATTGTTTTAAAGAAGTGTTCCTCACGTTTATGCTCTCCACTCGAATATATTTTCAAACTTTCTTTAAAATCTGGAATACTCCCCACTCTTTGGAAAAAATCTTTTATCACACCTGTTTTCAAAAAGGCACGGATTTATGCAAAGAAGATCGACGGCTACCAACCTCCTATCCTTTCATCATAAGTGTTGCAGTGCCCTTGAATGTGGAAACGAGCTTGATTGCATTTACACAAACTTCTCTAAAGCGTTTGACCAACTGTCTCATAACATCATTTTATTTTTTTTTATGTTGGAGGTTTTTAAAATACCAGCTGGAGCACTCAGACCTAAATACCGGTCCATTGTACTACCAGATAGCAACCTTCTATTTGTTATAGCTTTCCAGATGTTCGGAGAAAAGCCAAAAGACGCTGCCATGATAAGGAGCCTAAGTTACCAGCTCTCACCATGTCTGCGCCGAGTATCTGTAACCTCATGCGAGAAAAAGCAGGACATTCACAGAGGAAGTGCTCTGCGGTGTCCTCATCTTCTCCACAAGATTCACAGAGTGTGGTGTCGCTTAAGCCTAACACGTTTAAATGCTTGGCAAAAGAGAAGTGCCCGCTGGCAACGCCAATAAGCTTTCTACAGTCTTTTCTGCTACGAGCTAGCAAAAATGTTGCAGTCTTCTTACTAACGTTGGGGAGCATGCGCTTGGTTTGCCTGCATCCACTGGAGGCATGCCATCTACGATTTTGCTCTTCACAGATCCAATCGTTGATTGAAGCTCTCACTGAGGATGCTGGCAGACCTAGCGACGGTTCAGGTCCTGAAAAAGCTGTCTGAGATCCCTGCCTAGCAAGTTCATCGGCGACTTCATTTCCAGTTATGCCGTGATGGCCCGGAACCCAAATGAGACTCAAGGAATTTAATCTTCCGATCGCATTCAGAGAGCTCTTGCATTCCTGGATCACTTTCGAAGTGGTTAGAGGGTTGAGAAGGGCCTTAAGCACAGCTTGGCTGTCGCTGCAAACACAGATACTTCTCCCCGTCCATCCATTGTTCGTTACGTAGCTCAAGGCCATAAGGATAGCATAAGCTTCCGCTTGGAAAACGGATGCGTATGATCCCAAAGATGAGTGCAGTCGTATGTCGTCGTTCTCAACAAAGGCACCAGCACCAGAACCCTCGTCGGTTTTGGAGCCATCTGTGAAGATACGATAACAGTTCTTTCCAGGCTCAGATTCTGGGGTGAACCAGTCCTGAACCGAAGGAAAGTTGACTGAGTAATTTTGACGCAGTTTGAGCCTTGGGATCATCGTGTCAGACGGCATATCCATTAGACGTGAGTCAAAAGATATGCTGCTTGCGAGTTCCTCAAAGCTCCAGTGCGAATTGTGCCAGAGACCACATCGCTTTAAACGAGAAATGGTCTTGAGAGTACACCCCATGATGTAAGTATCAAGGGGAGGAAGATTCAACAGTGCGTCGAGAGCAGCTCCCGGTGTGCTGGGGAAGGCCCCCGTAACACCCAGACAAATTGTTCTTTGAAGTTTGGCAAACGAGGCAATAACGTATTTACGCGAGAGCTTATTCCACCAAACAACTGACGCATAGGAGATGATTGGTCTTATCATAGCCGTATAGATCCAAAGGACCCTTTTCGGTGAAAGACCCCATGTCTTGCCAAAGGCTCCTTTACATTGCCAGAATCTGCTGAGATCAATGTATGAGAACAATGTTTCCTATGTTTGGGACGGAAAATTTATTTCCGATGAGTTTGAAACGCAAATGGGACTAAGACAAGGATGTGTGTTAAGTACCTTGCTCTTCATTTTGTTTATAGATGATATTGTCGAGGAAGTTGGAGGGGGTATTGATTTCGGAGGTTTACGAATACCGTGCCTCATTTTTGCTGACGACATTGTTTTTCTGGCGGAATCAGTGGAGGGTATGCAGCGCATGATCAACCGTCTGGAACGATACTGTGATCAATGGAACCTGACTGTAAACCTCGGAAAGTCTAAAATGATGATCTTCAGGGACGGTGGTGGTAGATACTCGAGAAATGAAAGGTGGAGGTACAAAGGACAGAATTTGGAAATTGTTAGAGAGTATAAGTACCTCGGTGTCTTGATTTGTTCTAACCTAAGCTTCAGAAAGCATTTTGAGACCAGATTAGCAGAAGCTAAGAGAGCAATTTCTTCGGTTTGGGGACGTTGTATTGGGAGTAGGTTTGTGGACCATAGCGCAAAGATACAGATTTTTCGTGCCACTGCTTCCTCTATCATGCTGTATGGTGCACAAGTCTGGGGATGCTGGCAGTTCGATGCTGTTGAAAAGTTTCAAAGATACTTTTTAAAACGAATTTTTCGGTTGCCGAACTGTACTCCAAATTACATGGTTCATCTAGAAACTAATATGCCACCGTTATTCGTAACTACTATTAAACTACATTTCCAATATATACTTAGAGTACTGGAGATGGAAGAAAGAAGGCTACCCAATTTGATCCTCAAGTCAATAATTGCACGGAGATGCAACCTCGTAAAAGAATGGGAGCGATTAGGAGTGGAGCATTGCATAGAGAGACCGCAGAGTATAGCAGATATTGGAACCGCTAATCTTAAAAACTTCTTTGATAAGCTAATTGATGGTGTAGCTAAATCAGCTTACAATGGTTATGTTTTGGAAGCTCAATCTTCGCAGTATAGGATGTTATATAGCCAGCTCAATTACAACCTGCAAGGTAACTCGTATTTTTTAAATCGTTTGCCGCTTTCAATGATGAGTATGATATTTAAATTGAGAGGGGAAATGATCAATCTTAATTACATTCCACATCGTCCGGACCTACCGATTTTGTGCGATATATGCAACCTCAAGGAAAGAGAAGATGTTTTCCATTTTATTGCTAGATGTCCGATTCTCAGAGAATTTCGTGTCAGATTTTTTGACAGATACATAATGGACAAAAACGATGTTATCAGAATTTTAAATGGAAGTCTTGGTTGGGAGAAATTGTATGGATACACAACGATGGCGCTGAGTTATAGATCACGTATAATTGAAGGCGACTTTTAAACTGAATTGAATTTTCGAAACATTTATTATGTATTATTTTGTGTAATGTCATTCTGGTAGACGGCCTTAGGCCAAACCATATTAAACTAATGATAAGTATTATGATTGTGAACTATTGAATAAAACAAATAAAGTTTCTATAACTAAACTAAACATTGCCAGAAAACTGACAGTGCTTTAGTAGTTTTAGACTCGACATGTTTTGACCAAAGAAGTTTGTTATCCAGGATTACTCCAAGATGTTTGACTTCATTTGAAAAAGGAATGTTGACGCCTTTAAGCGAAAGTTGGGTCAAACCAGTCAATTTTCTACGTCTCGTGAAGAGGACAACCTCGGTTTTAAGAGGATTGACGGAGAGACCGTTTCTAACACACCAGGTGTCAATCATACAAAGCGCAGCCTGTGCTCGGGAACAGACAGCTTGGAGGCTGGAGCCAATCGAGAGCACGGCGACGTCGTCTGCATATGCTTGGGCATGAACGTTAGAACCATTGAGCATTACGAGTAGAGAGTCGATCAACATGCACCACAGAAGAGGAGATAAAACGCCACCTTGTGGGCAGCCCTTATTCACTCCCGTTGCAACATATTGTCCACACTCAGCCTCAGCGATTACGGTTCTATTTACTAGCATTGCTTTAATCCACAACACTAATGACTCGTCCACACCGTGTTCTCTGGCAGCATTACACATACCATCGAAACTTGCATTGTCAAAAGCACCTTGAATGTCGATGAAAATACCTACCGCAAATTCTTTCCTGTCAAGCGCGCATTCAATCCTGCTAACAAGATTTTGAAGTGCGGTCTCGCAAGATTTTCCTCTTTGGTAAGCATGTTGCATCTGAGACAGAGGGTGTAATTGGAGTGAGGTTTTACGAATGTAAATCTCAACCATTCTTTCCAGCGTCTTAAGCAGAAAGGAGGTAAGACTGATGGGTCTAAAGCTCTTGGCGAGTGAGTAGTCTTGTTTACCAATTTTTGGTATGAAGGCGACTCTAACACTCTGCCATGGAGTTGGTATATACGCTAGGGCTAAACTACCAGTGAAAATATTTTTCAAAGTAGGAAGCAAAAGGTTTATACTTTCCTGCAACATAGCTGGGTAAACACCGTCAGTGCCAGGTGACTTGAAACTGTCAAAAGATGCCACGGCATATTTGATGGCTTCGTCGGTAACAACTAACGATGACGTGTACCAGCTAAGTCGAGTGGATTTATCGGATTCAACTGATCTAAGGGAAATAGATTGCTGTGGTCCGATTGATATCTGGTTTCCTGGAAAATGAGTTTCCAGCATAAGACTGAGTGTCTCTGCTTTGGACTCGGTATAGGAACCGTCTGATTTCCTGAGCGTTTCTAGTTTGTTTACCTTGCTCCTTTTAAGGGTTTTAGTAAGTCGACTAGTTTCACTGAGTGTTTCTATACTTTCACAGAATTCTTTGTAAGAGGCATTCTTTGATCTTCGAATTAACCTTTTAAAGTCCTTCTGCTTAGATCGATACAGGTTCCAGTCGACATCTGATTTGGTCTTGAGGGACCTATTCAAAATACTTCTGGTTTCCCTGCGAAGTTTCTGTAGTTCATTGTTCCACCACGGAACCATAGATCTACTAGGTAATTGTCTAGCTGGACATGCCAGCTCGAAGCTACTTGTAAGGGCACAATTCACTTCTAGAACGGCATCTTCCACTTTTTGTGATGTTGAGAGCTTAGGTAGAGTTTTGACGAAATTACCGAGCTCATCGTTGAAAAGTGTCCAGTTAGTTTTTCTGGGATTTCTTGTAACTAAAGGAGTGGGAGTCACATTTGCTACATGGAATTGAATGTATCTGTGGTCTGAGAGTGACACGTCCAGCAATACTTTCCAGTTGGTAATCTCCTTGGCATATCTGTTAGATAGTGTCAAGTCAATTACGTCCTGTCGTATAGCCGTAACAAAAGTTGGCGTATTACCAACATTGTTAATGTCTAAGTGAGAAGACAGAATGTAATTAAGAAGATGGTTGCCTCTCATGTTGCATTTGACGCTGCCCCAAACTATGTTTTGAGCGTTTGCATCACAACACATGATAAGCCCCAACTTCCGGTTTTCACAAAACTCCACCAAATCCACAACCTGTCTTGAGGGAGGGGGAAGAATGGAGTTCCAGGGAAAATAAACTGACGCAACGACGAAAGTTTTCCACTCACCGTTCGTTTCGCAGTTTATCATAGCCGCAACCAGGTCTTGACCACAGAAGTGGTCAAGTTTAGTTGCTGCAAAAGACCTCGGTATGATGAGACAGGTCCGGGGTGGATCAGCCCGTTCGTCATAGAGAATATTGAAACCTCGTAGCCCTCCAAGACCAAGAACTCGGCCCTTCCAGGCCCATGGCTCTTGGATTGCGACGAGGCGAGTTTTTGTATTCAACACGGAAAGCCTGCTACATAGGAGTGCAGTAGCAGCCTTAGAGTGTTGAAGGTTAATTTGATTTATTATCATTGCTCCTTTCGAGGCTTTATCCCGTCCGGTCAGTGTCCGTGGACCAGACTGACTACCAGTCTCGGTTTCATTCACCAACGTTTCGGTTGGACCTCCAGGAGTTTTGACCATGCCGGCTTCGTCCTTTCCAGCCAGTGTCCGTGGACCGAATTCGCAAGCCTTGCGACCTGTTCCTTCAGTTTCATTCATCGACTTTCCAGTTAGACCAACAGGAGTTTCAACCATGCCGGCTTCGTCCTTTCCAGCCAGTGTCCGTGGACCGAATTCGCAAGTCGTGCGACCTGTTCCTCCAGTTTCATTCACCGACTTTCCAGTTAGACCAACAGGAAGTTTTGCAGAGCTTCCGGAAACCTTCTTCCTTTCGACCCTGTTCGCGTTTGCAGAAGTTGGGGTGACTTCGGTTACGTGAGACCATCCTGAATTGGTGGGTGAGACCTCTTCCGACCTGTCCCTTTTCGCCGCCGTCACCAAAGGTTCGCAACTTAATTCAATGCCTTCGGCCACCCTGGTGTCCTCTTTGCGTTGAGCCTTTGCCGCTCGCCTTCTCTCCAGCTTTTGTTGGCGCTTGGAAAGCTGCTCTCCAGAGGGTGTCATCGTTGGAGTGGGATCCACTTGTTCAGCTTCACTTAGTCCGGTGATAGCACCGCTCTGGTCAACAGCTAAGCCCGGATGAGAGATTAGCTTTGGAGGTAGTACCTCCGAGCTGCCTTCTTCATCTTTCCAGTTCAGACCACGAAGAGCTTCATGGAGAGAACTGCAGGAGTCATCGGTTACGGTACCTTCGACTCGCGTGTATCCACCAGTAAAGGTGGATACACGCGTATCATAACATCATACTTTATAAACTAAAAGCCTTTGGATTTCCCACAGTATTTATTGCTTGGATAATTTCCTACTTAAAAAATCTTATGGTCTTATGAAGTAAAATTTCGTAACGTTTTGTCAAAACCTTTCAATGCTATGTCTGGCGTGCCACAAGGTAGTCATCTTGGTCCCTTGCTTTTCATTATTGCAATAAATGATGTTATTTCTTGCATCTCCTATAGCGACATTTTAATCTTTGCTGATGATATGAAAATTTTTAAAATCATCAAAAATGCTTCATATCGCGACTTTTTACAAAAAGATATCGACAATTTTGTTGTATGGTGTTCAATGAACGGGCTAATTTTAAACACTTCCAAGTGCCAAAGTATGACCTTTACCCGCAAAAGATCTCCTAGCATTGGAGAATATTCAATATCGCAACAATCCCTATCACAAGTTTCTAGATTTCGTGACCTCGGTGTTCTTTTTAGTACCAACCTTGAATTTAATGAACACATCAACCTCATTGTTAACAAAGCAAATTCAATGCTTGGCTTTTTTAAGCGATGGGCAAAGGAATTTAATGACCCTTATGTCACCCTCTCTTTATATAACTGTTATGTTCGTCCCCATCTAGAGTATGCTTCTCAGGTGTGGTCACCATTTTATGATATTCATAAGTCTTGAATCGAAGCAATACAGCACAGATTCATACGCTTTGCTCTCAAAGGTCTTCCTTGGGAAGATCCTTTCAATCTCCCTCCTTATGAAAATCGTATTCGCTTATTAAATCTTCAAACCCTCTCACAGAGAAGAATCAACAATGATTTAGTATTTTTTCATCAATTAATAACCGGTATAATTGATGCTCCCGACTTGCTCTCCCACATAGAATTCAACTATAACGGAGGAACTCACCAACTACGTAATTTAGAGTTTATACATCGCTCCCACCACCGAACTAACTATGGCATGCATGAGCCATTAGCTCGCATGAGTAGGTTATTCAACTCTAATATTTTATTGCCGATTTCAACCTCAGTAAAAATAGTTAAAAATAATATTAAGAACCAGTTTACCATCTGCATGATTTATGTTAAGTAGTTTTTTTTTTATTACCGTACCTTAATTTTGTTTTTTATTTATAAACTTTGTTTAGTATTGTTTAACTTGTTTAGTATGTTCTATTTATGTTAATTTTAATTTAATTTAAGTTTTACTTTGTTAATTTTGTAATGTTTTTTAGTTTTCCTCGCATACGTTCCCTTTGTGCTTGTGATGGCGTTATTTACTAACCACTAACACTTGCATTAATGATGAAGAGCGTAGATAAGTGTGTACAAATGAGCTTGCTCTAAGTTCAGTACCACTTAAGTCTTTGAGATGCAAAAAATAAGTATGCAAACTAATTAAATTGTGGTCAAGTTAAAACATTTCAATTATTTTCTATGTAGCTAGAGTTGTGATTATAGTAAACGACCTCCTCGCAGTGGGTCCTTTATCTGAATTTAAACATCAAGGACATTTAAAAGAATATCGCATGAGGATTAAAAGCTACTATGAAGTGATAATTCCACAATACAATTTGGAAGAATTCCAACTTTCGAATGAGTAAAAAGCTGCTATTCGGTAATTTTTGTTTCCTTTTTTCAAAAAATTATGTTTCAATCAGATCTTTATAGGATCTTATGACAAAGATTGGAAACCTGAAGAGCGTCCAGCAATTAGAAAAAAAACTTTTGTTTACTATTTGGACAGTAAGTAAACAAGAGAGTTTTTTGTCCTCTGATGACTTGAGTTTTAACTTCGCAGCAAGTTCAGCACACACATTTTTTTTTTTTTGTGAGATTTTGGATTTGTTGTGTTCCCTTTTAGCCGAATACATTAAGTGGCCATCAATAAGCCAATATAATGAAATATCCCGGGTATGTGTAGTACAATGTTTTTTACAAATTTAATTCAACAACAAAAACTCTTATGAAGGTCTTTAGAAAAAAATCTGGATCGAAATCAAACAGCCGGTCAAGAATCCTATCGACTACTACAATTGGAAAAATACACATTCAATTATTTTACAAAGTATATTTAGTGTTTATTTCAACATTTAATTCAATTAAATTACATACTGATTTCTTTACATTGCAGGAGTTTGTAACTATCGAGCTGTTTTGATTGACATTTATGTAGGTGCTCCTGGTCGACTGCTAGAGTTTTCAGAAATAGTACTCTTTCTGATCAATTAACTCAATTGTTAAGACCCTGAGCCCTGACCCATAGAATCCGTTGCCGTCAGAATTTAATCACACCCTTCCGTGACAATTGACACCTTCTCGAGAAGCAAATTAACTTCAATATACGTCTTTGCAGTGCCAGGATAACCATAGAGAAAACTTTTAGTTTCCTCAAAGGCCGATTTCGGCGTTTGATGTATGTGGATGTTGCAAATTCGATGATGGCCAACAAAATTGTGACAGCTACATAGTTGCATTTTGCTTAATCACATCCATTTATTGAATGAAAGTGAAGATTTTTCCGAAATCCAGTTTGACGATGATAACGACCATGTCAATGATTCTACTTCAGATGAGAACATTGATATCCAAGAGAATAGAAATAGCTGTGCAAGGAAAAGAAACTTCCTGTTGAATAATTTTTAAATATAAAGTAGATAGATACCATTTTCTGTGAGATCAATCATGTTTTTATTTACACAACAAAAAGTTACAAAAATTTTTCTTTAAGAAAAAAAAGCAAAAATAAGTTAGTTCATTGCATATTCTTACTTATTAAACTAATCTTAGCTTAACTTATAGCTAGTTCTTGAAAATAGTAGATAAAACTTATTACTAAAAAAAAACCAATTCATTTGAAAACATCACATGCATCGCATAGTCTTATAGTGCAGTCAATGAAGCGAAAAATAGGGTCTTGTTATGTATTTGAATTGTTTTAACAAACACCCCTAAGTCTGTATACCATCATTTTAGAATCCTAATTATCTTAGTACTCTTATACTATGTATATATAATAAGTATTTACATAAGGTAGCCTATAAATAGATCGTAAGCTTATGAATTCTTTCTCTCTTGCTGTGACCGACAATCAATAAAGTTGTGACTCTAGTATTCGCTGCGTTTTGATTTAACATTGGCGACGAAGATTTTTTTTTAAAGTAACCCAAATTATTCAGTTGTAAGTCGGAATGTCACGTTTAGTGGGGTATATTGAACCGTTCGTAACGGGGAGCAATTTCAAGGCGTATGAGGATCGGTTGAGGCAGTTTTTTAAAATTAATGTAATTAAAGCTGAAGAAGAAACTGCGCTTTTCATCACAGTGGTTGGTGCTGAAATCTACGAAATTCTGATGTCGCTGACCATGCCAAGATTGCCGAGTGAAATGAAGTTCGAGGAACTGGTTTCTCTCTTAAGAAACCATTTTGCTCCAAAGGAAAATAAGCGAGCAGAGAGGTAATAAACTGCAGCAAGAAGATGGTGAGCCACTCTGTGAGTTTATTGTGCGCTTAAAAGCAGCAGCACAGACATGCCAATTCGGAGACTTTGTGGATCACGTGATGAAAACTGAGGTTGTGGACGATCAGGGAAGATTTAGCAATCATTTTTGCTGTACAAAAATTCCACGTATATATTTATGGTTATGAATTTCAGATATGTTCAGATCACCAGGCTTTGAAGGAAATATTTCACCCTCACAAGGGTAATTCGGCAGTCGCATCAGCGCGACTTCAGCGTTGGTCGATTATCCTATCCCAGTACAGTTATACAATTTTGTATAGAAGGGGTTCCAAAATGTCAAACGTAGATTGTCTCTCGCGCTTACCACTAAAAGAAAAGTCTGATATAGATGAGGCAAACATTTTTTATTTTAGTTCAGAAGAAAGTTTAATAGATATGAATTTAGTTAGAAAGGGTACTGAAAAAGATGAAATTTTGAAAAATGTTTATAAATATTTACATTTTGGATGGCCAAATTTTCAAAATATACCAAATAGTTTGGTAACGTATTTTAAGAAACGGAATTCATTGGCAATTGAAAATGGGTGTGTATTTTATGCACATAGAACAGTTATACCCAAAGAGTTACAGGAACCTGTTCTCAAGTTATTACATAAAAGCCATACTGGAATTGTACGCATGAAAATGTTGGCGAGGTCTTTTGTATGGTGGCCTACCTTAGACGAAAACATTAAAGAGTTTGTAAAGAGTTGTTCAGTATGTGAACAAACCCAGAATATACAAAAAGAAACTATACAAACAAAGTGGGTTGAGGCGGGGCATCCTTTTGATAGAATACATTTAGATTTTTTTCACTTTAGCGGAAAAATGTTTCTTATAACTATGGATGCATATTCAAAGTACTGTGACATAAGATTAATGGTAAAAATTTAATAGATGAGCTTACAAAGTTATTTTCAGTTTTTGGTTTACCAGGTAACATAGTTTCAGATAACGGTCCGCCGTTTAACTCGTTTGTTTTTAAAAGATTTTGTAGTTGTAAAGGAATCAATTTAATGAAGTCGCCCCCATATCACCCACAATCGAATGGTTTGGCTGAACGTGGAGTTCAAACAGTTAAATCAGTGCTAAAAAAGTTCTGCTTGGAACTGAAAAATGAGTCTTCGTTAATGGACAAAGTAAATGAATTTCTATTAAATTATCGAAACACTCCTACTACAGTGACTGGCAGAACACCCTCCGAAATTATATTTAGTTATATTCCTAAGACATTATTGCATTGTTTAAACTATAAAAGTAAACAGCAATTAATAACTAATAATCCAAGTTCAAGTAATGAGATAGTTAAACCAAATGAAAATGTTAAAAAAGTTATTGATTTGAATTTAAAAAAGAATACTGTTTTTGAAATTGGGGAGGAAGTGCTCTATAGAAACCATTTTGTACAAATGGTGAAATGGATACCAGCTAAAATAATTAAAATTGTAAGTAAGAAGACATTTATGATAATCGTTAATGGTTATGAAAGATTTGTACATGAAAATCAAATTAAAAAGAAATATTTAAGAAATAAGTCATATTTAGCTGATATAAGGCCTGATGAATTCAAAAACACTAAAGAAAACAAATTGGAAAAGTCAAAAGAAAATGAAGTAACTAAACTTAAGTCTAAAAAAACAAAATTGAAAATTGCTGAAAACCATGAAGTCAGAAGGTCTTCAAGAATCAAAAATTTATTGAAAAGATATAATTAATATGGAAAAAATTATAAAACAAAATGTAATATGAACTAATATTAAAAAGGGGAAGATGTTATGTATTTGAATTGTTTTAACAAACACCCCTAAGTCTGTATACCTTCATTTTAGAATCCTAATTATCTTAGTACTCTTATACTATGTATATACATAGTATATACATATACATAGTATATACACATATATATAATAAGTATTTACATAAGGTAGCCTATAAATAGATCGTAAGCTTATGAATTCTTTCTCTCTTGCTGTGACCGACAATCAATAAAGTTGTGACTCTAGTATTCGCTGCGTTTTGATTTAACAGGCCTTACCTCCGAATTTTTTTACTGTGAACCGATTTGCATGAAGTTTTGGAATTAGGCTCATCTTACCCTTAGCTTCAAAATTGAAAATGATTTGAACACCGCCGCCACCCTGGGGGTGGTTGCCACCCCTTTTCGGGGGCGAAGAAAAAAACATTAGATGCTCTCCTTATTTGCACTACATCTCACTTATTTTACGTGCAAGAGACTTTTAATAGTGCTCATTTTAAAGCTTATTTCAAGCAATACAAAACATCTTCTTGTATTAGAATGCATAAAATGCATCTGCTCGCCGCTAAATGGCATTGACCACGACGATTAAATTTCAGACAAAATAAAAAATGGCTTTGATCTTTTATATCTAGCTTAATATTTTTCTTAGAATACTTTATAAAAAACTTAATTGTTCATTGTTTTACTTGCTACAATTTTGTTTTTATAAAATTTTCGATAAAACGTATAGTTTTGGAGATATTTGCAATAAATAGGTGAAAAACGTGAAAAAATTGCTAATTTTCAATTGCCAATAACTCGAAAAGTATTGGACTTAATGAAAAACTTTATATTTGATTTTTTGCTTAAAATTAGGCTTTTTATCGATATCCGAGGTTATTTTGAACAAAAAAAAATTCACCCCCGAAAAGGGGTGGCAACCACCCCCAGGGTGGTGGCGGTGTTCAAATCATTTTCACTTTTGAAGTTAAGGGTAAGATGAGCCTAATTCCAAAATTTCATGCAAATCGGTTCACAGTAAAAAAATTCGGACCTAAGATGCTTCATTGACTGCACTATTAGTACATTATCACATTTGTGTAAGCGCTTTGTGCTTGAAAAAAAAAAAAAAAAAAAAAATAATTCACAAAAAAATTAATAGACAAAAATGGCACCGTTTAAACAGCTTCAGTTGTATATAAGAAACAATGATAAAAGCATAATTTAATTAAACAAATTACATCTACTTGCGGGTTCGATTTTCCTTCTCATCATTGTATTTTTGCATTTCAAAATCCAGCCTTTTTTGTTTTAACCCTACAATGCATAATTTTTTTTAATCATATCAAAAAAATATATTTGTTTCTATATAGTGTCTAGACATCACAAAGTACAAAAATAATAATCAAAGCCCATTGCGTTTGTAGATATATATATTTTTCAATTTTGTTCCATATGTGGTACAATATGCATTTATACTAATATTTGGCTCTTAATTAGGAATAACGAACATAATCAAATAGTTTTAAATATGTAACGTTTATGAATGAATTCTATTGAAAAAATTGTTGTCTTTGTTCAAACACAACTCAACACGACACTTTTCGCAAGAGTTGTATGTTTTTCCTTTACACTGTGGATACTTACAGCGTTGTCTCTTCTCGTTCCATACAGGAAGATGATCAAATTTATCAAGTCTTACATCTCGAGGTGGAAGGATAGCTGCATTACTACTTTCCTTCTTCTCGATCATGTCATCTGTGGTAGAAGAGGGTCTTCCTCTTTTTCTTTGCCACGACGGACCACACATACACAGACTCTTAGCTAGTTCTAGTATGAAATCTTTTAATTTAATATGATTGGGCTCATTCTTCTGTTCTCCTACCCTCTTGTGCAGTAGCCAGCAATTTATGGCGATAATGTCTAAGAAATGGTAGAACAAACGATGGTACCATATTCTAGAACGCATTTTTATTTTATGCTTTCCAAGAAAGGAGTCGAATAGATCTACTCCCCTCATATGTTGATTATAAATTTTTACTATTTGAGGACAATCCACTTCAATGTATTTTTTTGTTTCTTGCAATACCGTCTGACCTTGCTAATGGGCTGTTGTCCTACAAATGATGAGGATAAAACTACGGGCTTGTTATCATACCACATGACTGTAGTGACTTCCGTACCATCTACATCAGCAACCCATTCTTCTGAATGGCCTCGTTCTGTTTTAGTGTGCTTCAGGTCTTTAAGGGATGGGATTTTTATATCTTTGCCTAATCGGGCCAGGGTTGGGACTTTACTGCAATTGCAGTAGATCTACTGCACTTTTCTCGAAAAATAAATCTACTGCCTTTAAATAAAATCTACTGCACTTTTGTTCTTACTATAACTAAACAGGCCTTTACATTGAAATTTTAAAAATTATATGAGTATGGATTCAGTCAGTACCAATGAAGGTTTAGAAAGTACCTTACATTATCTTTCCTTTACGGATATGGATTTTGGTATCGAGTTCTAGCGATATATTGCTTCTCACGACTTTGAAGATAGCAAAATTTTTGAAATAAAAAAATGTTTGATTCAATTTTATGTAGAAATTTGTGGTCAAATAAAAAAGCGTTTTAATTTTAATGATACACAATTAAATCTTCTTAAGTATTTAGATGCAAAGGTAGTAATAGAGGGTACCTGTATACAATGACATTGTTTTGGCCATTGTAATGTCTTTTCCGTTCTATAATGAAAATCCTGAAGAACTAAACATTGTTTAGATGTCTTTGTTGGGAAACCAATATTTTTTAGATAAATATTATGACAGCAACTTAAAAATGAACAAAACAATGTATGTACATGTACAATGTACATACAGTTGCGGTCAAAATAATAGTAGTGTGAGTAAAAGCATTGCACAGATTGGTATTTTTCCACTTTGCATTGCGTTGATAGTGAAAACACTTTAATAATTGTTTTAAGCCTTGCGCAAACCAATGCGGTGAGATCGTACGATGCGATTGCGATAAGTCAAATCCCTATGCATTAAGTCAAACGTTTATGGACGTTTATGGACGTTTGACTTAAAGCATAGGGATTTGACTTATCGCAATCGCATCGTACGATCTCACCGCATGTGTTTGCGCAAGGCTTAAAACAATTAAAGTGTTTTGGACGTTTGACTTAAAGCATAGGGATTTGACTTATCGCAATCGCATCGTACGATCTCACCGCATTGGTTTGCGCAAGGCTTTAAGGGGTGGAAAAGGATCTCGTCAATATGTAAGAAGACCTCCAAACACCGAATATAATCTACACTTTACAATCATAATGGTATGGGCATGTTTTTTCTTCTACGGAGTTGGACCCATAATGCGGATTGAAGGCATTATGGATCAGCATCTCTATGTTAGGATAATACAGGAAGTAATGCTACCGTATACTGAAGTTGAATGCTACCGTAAATGAAGATGCTTCCAGGAAAGTAAAGTAGTGATGGAGTGGCCCGCACAGTCTTCGGACTTTAATCCCATTGAAAACCTATAGAGCGCTGTAAAAAAATATGCTTCTAGATGTAAACCAAGCAACAACACAGTCCTTTGCGAAGCGTTACAGCTCATGGAGTTCGATAAGCTCGGGAAGGGGTGGAAACCTGATAAGCTCTATTTAACGTCTTTGTACTGCTGTTATAGCTTACAAGGGACATGCAACTAAATACTAATTAAAGGTACGAACACTCAGCCACATATTGTAATAAAAATTTTGACCTAATTTTTCGATTTCGTAACATTTCAAGGTAGATTTTCCTATCCCTACTATTTTTTTGACCGCTGAATTTCAACATCTGTTCAATAAACTTGCAACTATCGGATAAAAATATTAAACTAATGTTTTTTTTTTTTGTAAGTAACTTAAAACCCCACTTTGAAAACCACGTTATTGGTTTTTTAAATTTGAATTGACGGATAAGTTTTTTTCAATTTTGTTGTTTCTGTTTGTAATTAAATACAACCACTTTACACAATGTTATACTGTGTAAGGAAATCGACGACGTAAACAAAGATTGTTGGGAACCTTCGGATTCTGTGGGCCCTATAGAGTTTTTCAATAAGTTTTTATCTGTCTTAATTTAAAAAAAAGCAATAAATAGCTAGCAATTTTGACAATACTTATTTTATTTTTAAGCTGATGTTAATAATAGTGTATGAATTTTTATGTGAATTTGTTTTAAGGAAAAATGTTTATTTTGTTATTTTAAGTTATTTATGTATGTGAATCTATGTTAAAAAATGTTTATGTTTTAAAATGAAAAATCTACTGCAGAACAGTTGAATCTACTGCATTTTTGTTTCAAATCTACTTCGGACATTTTTCCAAAAAGTCCCATCACAACGGCCTTTGTTGACAGTTCCGAGTGCTTGGATACCTTGTTTCGACAGGAAAGAAATAAGTTCAGCTGATGTGTAATAATTATCGAAAAATATTTTATATTCTTGGTGTCTCGGAATAGTTCTAGCTAAGCGAACTACTATATTTCCACTTGCGCCCAAGTCAGGCTCATTAGCATATCTCAAGTCAAAATTATTTTCCATCCCAGAGTATATTTCGAAGTCGTATGCCATGCCTCTATCATCACATAGCACGAGGAGCTAATATCCCCATTTGTGCGGTTTATTGGGAAGATATTGACGAAGGAAATTTGCAGCTTTCGTTGCGCACATCTGCACGTCCACTGATATGTCTCCCTCTAAGGTATATTCTGGCATTTCTTTTTTAGTGTTTCTAGTATTGGCCTTATTTTGTGGAGGCGATCATGTCCTGGATGATGTGATGGTTCTTGTGTGGAGTTGTCGTTAAAGTGCAAGAATCGTCTTATCTTCTCAAAATGGTTCACGGTCATAGTCTCTCTTACTATAGGTATACTCAACTCAGATTCCCAATATATTCGTATATTAGGTAATGGAGCAATGCTCATGAAAAAACATATGCCTAAATACTTTTTTATCTCGTATGTGGTGATAAGGAACGGTTAAGACGGGTCTTTTTGTATGCTGAATTTATGCATTTCTTCAA
Organism: Melanostoma mellinum; assembly: GCA_914767635.1. Classification (NCBI taxonomy): domain Eukaryota; kingdom Metazoa; phylum Arthropoda; class Insecta; order Diptera; family Syrphidae; genus Melanostoma; species Melanostoma mellinum. Next base: position 70,257,023 of record OU612058.1, on the reverse strand, counting down.
CTATGTGGTTTAGTAGGTCTTCGTCAAAAAAATATAAAAAATATTGCAATGGAGTATCCAAATTTGTGATAAGTGGCTCTAAATTTGTATTTCCAGAAAATTGGGGATGTTCAGCTTGAAAAGATTTCTTTTTCCAAATTAAATTTCAATTCTTTCTTTTATTAGTAACATTATTCGTAATTCTATTTCTTCTCTCTGGCAAAGCGAGAGAACTTCTACTTTGGCGGGATGACGTACTTGGTCCAGTTATGCTGGCCTGAGGATTTGTCGATTCTTCACTCACATTTTCGTCGAGGGTAGTACTATAATCAGCAGAACAAAATGCTGCATATCTGGTAGGCTCATTTTCAGCGTCACTATCTTCATTTATCAGGTTGTCTCTGATTTTCGCCAAGTCATCATCACTGTCTGCACTCGAAAAGTCTTGACCGTCTTCACTTCCTGACAGTTTATCTAAATACTGCTCAATCAACTCGTCAGACAATACCTTCTTCGCCATAATCTATAGTAAAATCCAAAATGTTAGAACTAATGCATGGTGTTCCATATCTATCTGGAACATTTAAATAAGTTGTAAGATATGTTAGAACAAAATACAGTAATATTTCAAAAAAATAACTTACCTTCGTTAAATATATACTATTTCGAATGTAATTGTATTTTTTTCATTTCCTAACATTCAAAAAACAATTTCTTTTTTAAGAATTATTAATTTACGTTAACCTCGAGTACTCGCCGAGCTTTCAAATTGTGTACGAATCACAACAACAATCGATAGCCAACACTATCTTCTGATGACACTTCCCATTACTAATCCGTTACAAAGTGTTGAAAAGATCTTTCTATCAGTCGACAGATGTCGCTAGGTGTCTTGAAACAAACAGTAAATTTAATTATTTTGATTGTACCATATATGGTACAGTATGCATTGTAGGGTTTTAATATTCTCAGTTCCCGTAGCTCGTTCAAATACTCTCGCGTTATGGAGACTTTTTCCTCCTCCAGCGCAACCAATTCCGCTCGATGATTTGGAGCACTGGATTTTGAGGTGTTTAGCATAAGGGAGCACTCAGCGATGAAGTGTCCAGAGGCTCACTGTCGGCGCATCGCTGACGCTGACCTCGTCTTCATAAATAAGACCCACTTGGTCAAAATAAGGCCAACACATGCGCCCTCGGCCTGTGGAAGGTTTTTTGTTGTTGTCCACTATTGCGTTGTACCGAGTTTTAAGGTTCGCCAGTTTTTTTTTTTTCAGTGAGCTCTCCTTGAAACAGTGGCCCTTTTGCTTCAAACACCGTCCTGCGCCATATTTTTGGGTTCCGCAGCTCAGTTTTGTGCTTCCTGCACTCCTCCAAAAACAGCAAAACGGTGCGGTGCTCCCAAGAAGGTTCTTAAAATAAAACCATGATAAATAGAGTATTTTTATTTGAAATTTAAAAATTTTTCTGTATTACTTGGTCTTTCCTCTGTTGGTATTGGTACATTTTGTTGACATGTTGCTGCAGAAGACACTGGACCTGTAATAGAAATATTTAAATTATTATAAATAATACGTCAGCTATATTCGTTGCTGACAACGGAGTTATCGTGACTGAAGGTCCTACACTCCGGGCACTTATATCAATGGAAGTGGGCTTCCCAAAATTCACATTTTTAATTATTTGAAAGCTATAGGTAGTCAATAGTAAAATAACTTGTGATAACGACATTAAGCACTATGAAGCAGTGGCGAGAAAACTCCTGTGAAAGAATGAAGATTTAGCAATCACATACGGTACCGAATGTACAAATATCAAAAAGGCAATGGGTTCTGCTAATAGTTACAATTTTGCACAACAAATACCAAAAAGTAAGCATATCATTTGCAAAACACTCATTACGAAGATATTTTAAGTCCTTATAATTTGGCATTCGTTGTCCAAAAATGTTATGATCGTGAAGTATGAAAATGAAAGGCAGATTAAATCATTTTTAGTACCGACAAATGCCACAAAATCTTCATTTCATTGGACTCAGACATCTCTTCGAGATCGCAATGCTCGCAATGCGAATGCCTGAAAAAGGAAGAACAAGAGAAGAAGAAGAAGGATAAAAGCAGAAGAGCGGATGAAGAAATAGAGAAGAAGAAGAACAAGAACAACTGAAGAATTAAAAGCAGAAGAAGGAAAAGTAAAAAAGAAGAAGAAAAAGGAATAGAAAAAGGAGATGCAAAAGAAGAAAGCAAAGAAGAAAAAGAAGAAGAAGATGCAAATATTTATTTATATCGAAAGTCCTTCTCCGGTTTACAAAATAGTTTTTTCATTTTACTAAAAATATAAATTTTGTACATAATCTTATTTTCAAGTAGAACCAGTTTTCAGTTTTGTGACGAAGCCTCACAGTTTCCTTTCCCTTCTTCATCTTAAAAAGCCAAACCAAAGCATTCCAGTGTTTTCATTATCACTGAAATCACCTCCCGCACAGTTTAAACACGCAGAGAAAATACCTACTTGCTTTTCATATTTGACTAAAAAGGCCAAACAAATACCCGTCTAGGGTCTTAACTCTTAACACTCCTAGTGCATTGATTATACACATTTCTTAATGTGAAATACACTGGCGATGCTTTACACATTGACGACCAGTTTTCATACAAATTTATCACTGACCGTTTATAACTCAAATTCTGTTTTGGCGCCAACGCAACGAGAGAAAATTTATTGAAATGTGCGAAACGACTGATCTAACATTGTTGAATGGAAGAACTAGAAGTGACCCGGGTGGACATTTTACCTTTATAAGAGGAACGTCATGTTCAGTTATCGATTTTTGTCTCGTTCTTGGTAGATGGATTCAGTACGTTGAAGACTTAAAAGTTGAAGAGATGGTGTTCTCGGGTCACTTACCACTGCTCGTCAACTGCATTATTTGTAATGAAGAGCCAGCTAGCAATATCTCGAATATGAAGTTTTTTTTTTTAGTTAAATTTACAATCGAGTGCAATTTATTTATTTCATATATCTACAAGCAGTCTTACAGCTAACAGATATAGTGCTCCAAGAATAAAATATTAAAATATAAATAAGTACAATAAATCAGTCTTAAATTTACTTCTATACTAAGGATTGAAAAATCAATTTCTGAAGGCACTTCATTGAAATCAGCTATACATCTTGATAACGTTTCATTACATCCATAAACTGTTCTATGTATTTTTTGAAATAGGAAAATCCTTGTTCTCGTGGACCTGGCTAGTACATGTATAGGTAATAGAGCAAGAAGTGTTGGACACTTTATGTGGTAGCATAGTAAGTCTCTTATAAGCATTACACCATGAATTTTTCTTCTTGATTCTAAGGATTTTATTCCAAGCAATAGGCACCTAGCTTTGTAATCAGGACAGAAACCCCAGCTCATTTTGTTGAATATGTATTTTGTAAATCTTCTTTGAACTGATTCTACCCTGTCAGAATTAACTTTAAACGCGGGACTCCAAATTACATCAGCGTATTCCAAACGCGATCTGACAAGAGATGTATACAATGTTAATAAAATATAAGGATCTCGAAAATCTTTGCCATTAAGTTTTATGAATCCAACTAACGAGTTAGCTTTTGGTACTAAGTAATTAATGTGGTTCCTAAAACTTAATGAGGAATCAAGAATAACACCTAAGTCCTTAATGTTTGAGACACGATCTAAGACATTAGATTCAATTGTGTAATTGAACCGAATACTGGTACATTTTCGAGTAAATGCAATAATATTACACTTTTTTATATTAAGTTTCAAGCAATTTTCGTGACACCAGTGTGTAAGAGAATCAAGGTCAGATTGAATCAATTGACAATCACCTAAGCTGTTAACTGTCAAGAATAGCTTGAGATCATCCGCATATAACAAACACCTACAATATTTGAATGCAGATATAATGTCATTGATAAAAATTATGAAGAACAATGGACCGAGGTGGCTACCTTGGGGTACACCCGATGTACACTGAATTTTCCTTGAAAAAGAAATTTCAATTTTAACCTGTTGTTTTCTACAAGAAAGATAAGAGGATATCCAACGAAGGATTTAGGAATGAAATCCAAACATCTCTAGTTTAGCAAGGAGTATTTGGTGGTTTACAGAATCGAACGCCTTACTAAAGTCCGTGTATACCGCATCAACTTGAAAACCACTTTCCATAGCATTAGTTATAAAAGAAGTAAATATGCCAGATTTGTTATAGTGGATCTACCAGATACAAAACCATGCTGTACTTCCGATAAATGTTCGCTTGTGAAGAAATCTAGTTTATTTTTCAGGATACTTTCAAACAATTTGGGAATTGCAGAGAGTTTGCAAATACCCCTATAATTTTGAATATCACTTTTTGAGCCTGATTTATGGATTGGAACTAAATAAGAAAGTTTCCATTCTTCGATGAAGATTCCATCTTGAAGAGACTTATTAAATATCATAAGGGAGTTGCTGCCAAAACTTAAATGGAGAGACACGCATATAGAAAGATATCAAAACAATCTCGACAGACTGCTGTCATCCGTTTGCGGCAATGAGATGCACTCACTACGCAACACAGATATCCTGATATCTTGCATAACACAAGCAGTTCAGTCCTTTCAATATGTTCAAAATCGGAAATGGAGAGAGCCATGGTTTGATAGAGACTGCGAAACAGCAAGAAAAAGATCTTTTGGATTTCTAAGATTGCTTAGAACAACAAATTCTAGCCTAGCAAAAAACCTGTACCAAGACGCTAATAAGGCTTTAAAAATTATTTGCCGCGAAAAACAAAACAGGTACTCACTTGACTTAATGCGCAAATTATCTCAAGTAAATGACAGTAGTACCTTCTGAAAGTTAGCTCGCTCTCTTAATGGCATTCCCTTTGTTCAAAACATTAAAATCGAAATAAACATTTTAGCAGAACACTTCAAAAATTTAATAAACACACCGATAAACTCCAATCAATTAATGCTCTATGCAAATCGAAAATCTTGATCAGACTTTCACCGTTCAAGAAGTCATGGACGCAATAGACCGATGCAATCTCAACAAAGCTCCAGGCGAAGACCGTGTGCCGTATGAGTTTTTCAAATTTGCTACATTGAACTTTATCAGAAAAATTACAGATTATTACAGACAATTACATTTTTGATAAAGGAGAAGTACCAGAAAGCTTTCAAAAAAATATTATCCTTGAAATCTTCAAAAAGGGCGATGTCGAAGACCCAAACAACTACCGAGGAATTTCATTTCTGAACTCTGTTATGAAAATATTCTCTCCTGCACAGGCTCACAAATTGGGTAGAAAATAATGATTTACTGAGCGAGTTCCAAGCGGGTCTTAGGAAAGGATACTCAACTGTTGACCATATTTTTTCACTTACATGCATCGGTAAATCATATTTGGATAAGAGAAAGAAATTATATGCTTTTTTCGTCGACTTCAAAGCGGCATTTGACTCACACTCAATCAACAGGGAAGCACTTTTATACAAGCTAAGTTGCCTAGGAATATCCTCCAAAATGCTAAAAGCAATAAAATGCCTCTACAAAAACAACAAGACGGAGGTATGGGACGGGAACGAAGGGTCTACTTGGTTTCAAACAACGTCTGGGGTTAGGCAAAGCTGTCTATTAAGTCCGATTTTGTTTTTCCTGTTCTTAGATGATTTGACATCAGCTCTACCAGGTGGTATTGCTGGCACCAACGTGAAGGCTTTGATGAATGCTGATGATATCGTCATACTATCAGAATCTGCAGAAATGTTACAAATGATGATCAACAAGCTTCAATCTTACTGTCACTTGTGGAGCCTAACGCTAAACACCAATAAATCAAATGTTATGATTTTCCGAAATGGAACAGGCAGATACGCAGTAAATGAGAAGTGGAAGTGGGAACATGTGGACCTGGAGGTTGTAAAAGAGTACAAGTACCTTGGAGTCATCTTAACAACGCAGCTGTCTTTTAAAAAACACCTGAGTTCTAAATTGATAGAATCAAAAGAGGCCATAAATTGCGGTTGGTAAAAAATATGTAGCTCCGAGTGCCAAATATAAACTTTTCAAAGCCGTAATGAGGTCGATAATGTGTTATGCCGGGTATGGGGGTACCTCCAATATGAGAAAGTAGAAAAGTTATTGAGGTTCTTTATAAAAAAAAATGTTCTGGCTCCCGGAAAACACTCCCAAGTATATGTTACATCTGGAGACTGGTGTTTCGCTGTTGTATATATTTATTTTCACTCAAGAGTCAAGATGCACCTCAATTATATTCTAAAAGTTGCTGAGCTTCCCCCTCATCGGATTCCTGGAACCATTGCAAGGCACTTGTTAAAATTAAACTTGTTTTCTTTGATACTTGATCTATAAGCTGTTAAATTGTAAAACGTAAATTCTAGAGGAAAATATTGTAAGGAAATAAATTTAGTGTTAATTAAAATTTAACCTAGCATATCATTTTGAGAAGTTGGACCGCCGAAACCCAAGTCTTACGAATCTTCCTTGGGTAGATCCTGGACACCATGAGTTTTACCCCAGCCTTTGCAAAAAATGCATCACAGTTTTTAACAAACCGGTAATATTTTTAAAAAATCACAAAGGCATAAAACTAGTTTTTGATAAAACGAGCAATTCATGAAACTGCAAATATTTGGTTTATCGACTTAAAAAAAAAAAAGATTTGAAGCCTTTTTTTTTAGTATTCATCACTAAAAATCAGTTTAAAAGAAGGCGAGATTGATTTTAAAGGAAGGAAACCAAGCATGGAAGAGTGCAATTAAAATCGAGAAAGTTCAATATTCAGCACGAGACGAAGTGCTGCTAATATTATTCCTTCGAAATAGAATGGTAAATGCAATAACAAACTTTATTCTATTTTTATATATTTTTTGGTGAAGATAAATAACAAAAACAATCAAACGTTTGAAAATTACAAAAATTGTTGGAATTCTCTATTTTACTGTTTAAATTAAAGCAGTTTCTTCGAAAAACTAGTTTTGTTATTTAAAACGATGAAATTTTTACAAATTTGCTCTATAGAAATAAAAAATATCAATTTTTATTTTTAATTTTTTTTTTTGAGAATTTGTACCGCTATTTAGTTATACCCAGGAGTTTTTTTTTGTTAGTTCATAAATGAATGAGTACCTATTTCAACTGCTTTTCTAAAGGCAAATAAAAAAAACGAAAACCGAATTAAATATCCTACCAAATACTAACATTTGTGGAAGATTAGATTTCCCAACTATTGAGAATTGTCTGAAATTTTCAATCAAATCAAACAATTGCCACCATAGCTAAAGAAATAAATAAAAATCTTATCTCTTATGCTAAGTTACATCAGCAGCAGCAACAATGGCGAAAACAACTTTGTCAATTAAATAAAGTAAACAATTTTCGGACGACTTCACAGAAAAAACAAACCAGTTGCGTTTTGCTTTCTTTCCAAAAGATAACATCCCCAGGTCGTCTTCTTGCGTATCTACTAAGGCAAATAATGAATCCATTGCGTAAATATTTCTCTTGGCAATAAAATTATTTTCAAATGTGTCGTTTACTTTTAAATCATACGTTGTTTTGATACCGACAACTGTTTCTAGGTCGAAGTCCTGTCAGAAAGTCACAATCATACGTCAGCAGATCAAAATGAGTTTCCTTACGCTTGAACTTCGTTTGGAAAAACTGAAAATTTAATTCCAAAGATCATGTGGACTACAAAAGGGCGTTTTTTTTAGAAAAAAAAAAGGTTTTTACCCCTTTGTCCTCTTTTTGTGGGGAAGCGTGATGGTCCCATATTATGAAAACAATTCGAAAACGATTTAAGCACTTTAGGTCACTATAATGCAAGAGCTACAGACTGACACCATCAACAAGGTCTTGGATAATTTCATTGATGGAAAATGCAACTGCGGAGCAGGCCAAGAAAACTATTATCATTGAGTTTGTATACACAGAGGAACCACGCTAGCTTGCGTTAAGATGTCGGTAGATGTCACCAAGTGAATAAAATCGACATTTGAAATTTTTGGGGGAATGCTCTCCACAGAAATTTGACTTAAAAAAAGGCAGCAGAAAAGGGAAATAGGGAAAACGTCATGGGTATGAAGAAATAAATGCACAAGAAAACTGTTGCTTTGAAATTTCAAATGTCGATTTATTTACTTGGTGACATCTATCGACGTCTTAACGCAAGCTAGAAAGGTTCCTCTATGTATATAAACTCAAAGCTATTATTAATGGGATGGTAGTTTGAAGCTGTTACAAATGAAGACATACATATGAACACTATAATTTTTTCACTTTATTGCATTTTTAAAAACAAACTTATACTTGGCTCACCAACTTCGTTTACCAGAAATTTATTTCAAATCAATTAACTGCCAGCACCAAGCTCGAAATCACCACGTACTATTTGAACACATTCTAGTATTGATAACAACCATTCAACAAAGAACAAAACCAAGGTTAACATTTCATCTCATCGTCATTCTCACCTTGGTGTTAAGGTTGTGGTCCTCATTGTACACTTCAGTTGAAAAACTTTATTTATTTTAAATTAGGTGCAAGTCTTGGATGGGAACCATGATTTGTATAGTCGTGTTCGAAAGTAACAAAACAAAAAATACTCGATAAGGTCGTAAGTAATGATTGGATGAGATATACTGTGGTGATTAATTGAATTGCATAACGAATAGAAATTCGGTGTAATTAACCCTGCAGCTACACGATCAAGATATGGTAAGCCATCAGCCTACATATACACTATGACAAAATCCTGTTCGTGTTTCGGCTGTGACGTAGGCGACTTACAACTTGCCAGGCAAATGGCTTTCAATCGACATGTCATTATATATTTTCAAAATGGCACCCACAAGAAATTTGAAATTCAAAGTTTTTTTCCAGGCACTCTTTTTCTCTTTTTGTGGGAATTTGACGAAGCTGTCAATTTCATGGCTACTGAAACTGCTTCTCGGCTGGCTTTCAATATTCCATACCAGTTGGGTTTCAATTTCGAAAAGTTTGGTTGTGTATGTAAGAAAGTTCGAGTGTATTGTAAATGGCTTACCATATCTTGACCGTGTAGCCTCGGGGTAAGGCACAGATGAGAAATTTAAAGTTAAGTGTTATTTTCGAGAATGGTAAACGTTACAATACTAGCCATGTTTCATTGGGAATCTTATACTCACGTTGCAAAATATCGCACATGGGAAAATAACAACGATTAGTGAACAAAAATAAGTCAATTTTCAGAAGTGAACAACAGGAATGGCTGTTGAAAGGAGTTTATAGAATAAAAGGCGTGTTTTTTATGCTGGTATATAGTACAGTAAAAATTTCTCTTCGGAAACAACAACAAAGCATTTTACTGTTGTAATTTTCCACAGAAAACAGGGATGGCATTGCTGTGGATTAATAGTTTCCAGCTTTGAAAATAACGTGGCACCACCATTTGATTTCAGTTCATCAAAGCTTTTCGAAAGGACGTGTCAAAAAAAAATGCGATATTTACAAAGACATTTTTTCTCTCGATTAAAAATAAAAAAAAATAAAAACTATTTTCATATTGAATTTTAGACCTGTTTTTCACCTGGTGGTGTATAAGGTATAACACAAGATTCTGCACTTGTTCTTTTTTGCTGAAGCTAATAGCTTTCCTCATGTAATTATTTGACTAAAAAATAAAGCCCGGTGCAAGCAAAATACAAATCAAACAAACAAACAAAGCAGTAGAAAATGATCAAAAGGTAAAGATAATGAAAATCACACATTCTCCATCAATAGAAATTCATGTTTGGGACTAGCAGTACGTGTTGCAACTCAAATTAGTTGATTCTGTTTGCCAATGGAAAATCTCGTCAGATTAGCTTTAAAATCTTTTTACATACTCCCCGAACACACCCGAAAGTTTTTTCAACAGAACAGCTGGCTTTGACATAGAGCTTTCTTAACTGCTGGAAAAAAAATACAAATTCAAACCTGGGGCCGAATTACAGCTCACGATATCGAGTGAGTGAGTGGCATTAGAGATCGAGTGAGTGAGTAACCATTTTGGAATTACAGCATACGTGACCTCTCGTATCGTATTTGCTCTTTAAAATTGTACTAGTATCATCGAATATTCACTAGTAAATTTCGAATTTCTATTAATTCATAGATGTCGCTGGTGTCTCTTTATACTTATTTCATTATTTTTTGGTAAAATTCATGCCTTTGTAAAAAAAGACAATATTTAGTAAGAATTTCGGAAAATTTAAACATAAAATACACTCGGACGGTGTTATTAAATGAAATATTGATAATAGATGGTTTCGATAGTCTATCATGTATGAATTAGAGAGCACTTAATGCATCGAATGAAATTGCGATCGATAACTGATGAGATAATGCCGAATTGTGGTACTAGATGACTCGATATCGTGAGCGGTAATACCAAATTCCCATAATTCCGATACAACTTATTCGATAGCGTGTGCCGTAATTCGGCCCCTGGCTTAGTATCGTTATTCATTTGATAGAACAATTATTACAAACCAGGGGCCGAATTACGGCACACGCTATTTTAACCCTGGCTCTGCTTTTTCCTTCAACTTGCCCTAGGTTTTTTCTGGGCTGAGTTAAGATAGTAAAAAAGGCTGTGAAATGGCACGTATTTTTGTAAAAATGACAGGGATGTGTGATGACTTTGTGACTTAGTATTTTTTTAGGACTGGAAAACCCATTTTTTTTTTTACAACTCATAGAGTTGTCAAGGAAACCTGGGTCAACCCTGGGTAAAGTTCAACAAACGAAGTTTTCATCTGGGCATCGAGAGCAGCGCGCAGAACTTGCAGTGCTGATGAAAGTAGAAATCCCCACTCATGACCGAATTTGTTATGCGCCATTCAAAATTTACAGAAGCGAGACAAGAAATTTTGACTTTCCGCAGCTGTAGCAAATTTTTTACTTGCGGGTTTTGCAATCGTAAAGGAAATTTTTGAGATACTAAATAAATATGACATTACGATAAATTGAAAATAAGAAAAAAGTGGGTCCTACAATTCTGCCTGTCTGTCTGTCCATATTTGGATGTACGGCCTGAACCGCTTGACCGATTTTCTTCATATTTTGCTGTTAGTGTTTGTGGGCAGCCTCCAGAGCAGATTTTGGATACCAGTCTCTAGGTATTGAAATAACGGTACCTGCAAGCTGCAATACAAAATTTACGATAACACTTATTTTCCCCAAAACGGCCCCAACGATTTTGATAAAATTTTATTTCTTAAAGGTCCTATGATGATAAAAATTTTTGGAAAAAGTCTTAGAACGGTCCATAGTACCGTGTCTTTAAAAACCAAATTTTTGACGAAATGTTATATTAGAAAATATTAGGTAGTTTAAAACAGACTGCGAATCAACATTTGAAAAATTTTAATTTTTTAAATTCTTAAAAGTTCTTTTCAAAAAATTTAATATTTTTGAATATTTTCAAAAGTTCGCCTTTGATTTTTTCAAATTTTGTTCAAATATCTTCTGACAAGGTCTTAAGATTTGCGTAATGGATTTCTAAACAACACATTTAAAAAAACCCGTTTTTCAAAAAACTGTAAATTTTTAGTTTCCATTTGCGCATATGTAGTAACCCATTAAAAGCCAGGCCTCTTAAAAATGTAAATAACCGAAAATACTTTTTATTACTGCTTGATACGTGTTATATTTGTTCAAAAATACAATTCATGAAAAAAAGTTACCATGGTAAGGTTATGTAAGAGTGTACTCGAATGAGTACAATGGGCAGATATGATACTGTAACGTGCGCTTAGTTCGCAAAAATAAAACTCTACCTTTCAATTTAATTCTACCACTTTATTCAGTATCTACTTTCGATATACACTTTATTCGAACTCAACTCGACTTTTGGACTATCACTTGTATTTACTCTTAACTTTATCACTCTATAAACAAAACTGCCCTCTGGTTGCCTCGGGCGGGCTATTTATATCGAATGACATTTCCTCTAGAACTCTCCAGTAACTTCCACATGGTCTGCAACTCTCCACTGTTTTGGCTGTCAAACATTTTCTCTCCTTCAAAATTTCTACACTTACACCAGTGCTCCCAGATGTGTTTTTCGGTTGAACGTTTTCGATTAGGAAATTGGTATTCAATGTTGGGTTCACGTTACACTGCCCCCTCCTTAAGATTGTTCGTCCCGAATAATTCCATCTGCAGCCTCGCCACTATATCGATGCAGCCGGTCACAATGAACTACTTTTAACTTGCCTCTTAGTCCTCTTTGGATGCGGTAAACCACGTCGTTAATCCTCGTGACAACAGTATAAGGACCTTCCCAGTTTTGCTGAAGTTTCGGTGACAATCCCTTTTGACGATGAGGATTATAAAGCCACACACGATCTCCTGCTTGGAATCCTGACGTTGTCGCTTTTGTGTCGTACCGTGTCTTCATCCGGTCACTGTAGGCTTTCATCCGTTCCCTTGTTCTTTTATGGATGTCAGCGAGTCTCTCCTTGAGGTCTTCCACATACTCGTTTGTGTCCTGTGGCTCCTCTGTGGGGCATCCAAATTTAAGTTCGCTGGGCAGCCGCATGGTTTTCCCGAACAGGATGTCAGATGGTGTTTGTCCTGTTGAGCTATGTACTGCACTTCTATAGGCCATCAGGAATAGCGGTACGTGCCTATCCCAGTCTCTTTGGTAGTCGCCTACGACCTTGGTGAGGTGTTCTTTCAAGGTCCGGTTGAATCTTTCAACCATCCCATCAGATTGTGGATGAAGCGGTGTGGTTCTCGTCTTCTTAATGCCAAGTAGTCCACACACTCCTTGGAAGATGTTTGACTCAAAGTTCCTCCCTTGGTCGGAATGGAGTTCCATAGGCACGCCAAACCTACTCACCCAGTTGAACACAATCTGGTCGACCACCGTTTTGGCTTCTTGATTTGGGATGGCATACGCCTCAGGCCACTTGCTAAAATAATCCATTACAACCAGAATGTACTTGTTTCCAGCGTTGGTTTCTGGAAAAGGCCCAGCCACATCTACTGCAATCCTCTCAAAAGGTGATCCAACGTTGTACTGATGCATCTTACCTTGAATCTTCCTACCAGGTCCTTTGGTTGCAGCACACTTGTCACATGTTCGGCACCACTTCTCCACGTCATCTCTAGCGTGTAACCAGTAGAACCGATGTCGCACCTTCTCCAGTGTTTTGATGACTCCCAGGTGGCCTCCAGAAGGTCCGTCGTGCATCTCCCGAAGAACTTCACTGACTTTGGATTGCGGTACGATCAGCTGCATCACATATGACTAACCGTCAGCGGATTCCCATCTTCGCCTGAGGACACCTTCTTGCACATATAGTGAGTCCCACTGTGCCCAATAGGCTTTGAGAACTGGACTCCTGTCAGAAATGTCTCCCCATTCCGGTTTCTCTTCATTTTCTTTCCATACGAGAATGGGTTCGATATCTGGATCCTCCTGTTGAGCAGTCCTCACTTCCTCATTGCTCCATCCGCTTATTGGGTCAGCTCTTAGTCGCTGAGCGGTAATATTTTCTTTGTCTTCTTGCCGCCTACAATGCTTGCAATCCACTTTGCAAGGTCTTCGGGATAATGCGTCAGCGTTTGAGTGCAACTTTCCTCTGCGGTGTTGAATCTGGTAATCATAGGTCTGCAGTCTTTCTATCCACCTTGCGACTTGACCTTCTGGATTTTTGAAGTTCAACAGCCAGTTCAGAGCACCATGGTCTGTCCGCAGAAGGAATTTCTGTCCATAGATGTACTTATGGAAGTGCTTTGTTGCCAAGATAAGAGCTAACAGTTCCCTTCTGGTCACGCAGTAGTTTCTTTCGGGTTTCGAGAGGACCTTGCTGTAGTATGCCACCACTTTCTCTTCGCCATCATGCACTTGGGATAGTACCGCCCCGATTCCAACGTTGCTTGCATCAGCGTCGATGATGAACGTTTTGCCAGGTGTTGGATGTGCCAGTACTGGAGCGTTACAGAGGCGGTATTTGAGTTCCTGAAAAGATTTCTCGCACTCACCTGACCATTTAAACTGTTTCCCTTTTTCGGTGAGCTGATGTAAACTCTTTGCAACTCCAGCAAAGTTCTTAACAAAACGTCGGTAATATGTGGCAAGACCAAGAAAGCTTCGGAGTTGATGTTTGTCCTGTGGTGTTGGTTACTTTTTGACGGAGTCAACTTTTTCAGGATCAGTCCTCACTCCTTGGGAAGAGATGATGTGTCCCAAATACTTAACTTCGGTTTTGAAAAGTGCACATTTTTCCGGATTCAGTTTAAGGTTAGCCTCTCGAAGTCTCTGAAACACGGCTTTTAGGTTCTTGCAATGTTGGTCAAATGTTTTCCCGTAAACAATGACATCGTCCAAGTAGACTAGGCAAGCTTTCCACGTCAGTCCTTGAACACACTCCATCAAACGCTCGAATGTTGCCGGAGCGTTGCATAGCCCAAACGGCATAACTTTGAATTGCCAGAGCCCATTACCTGTAGAAAACGCCGTCTTTTCCCGATCATCGGGGTGGATGTCAACTTGCCAATATCCACTCTTCAAGTCCAGCGTCGAGAACCACTGGGCTCCCTCCATGGCATCCAGGGTATCACTGATTCTCGGCAGGGGATAGCTGTCCTTCTTAGTCACATCGTTCAGCCTTCGGTAGTCCACACAAAAACGAGTGCTTCCGTCTTTCTTTTTCACTAGCACCACTGGTGACGCCCAAGGACTTTTGGAATTTTCGATGAGACCGTCCTTTTTCATTGCTGTTATCATTTCCTCAACCTCACCTTGTTTGGCCAGTGGAAGACGTCTTGCGGGTTGACGAATCGGTCTTGCATCTCCTGTGTTGATGCGATGCTGCACCAACTGTGTCCTACCGTATTGTCCCTTTTGCGATGCGAAGATGTCAGTGTACTCTTGTAGGAGATTTTCAGCCATCCTTGTTTGTTGGTGATCAAGGTTGGATGAACTCAGTACTTTAGCTCTGATGGTTTTGAGCTCCTCCGGGGTTAACGTTTTTCTCGGGGCCTCGTCTGTGATCTTCGTAATTGCTGCAACCGATTCGCAACGTCTAACGACTTCTCCTTTCTTCAACTTTACATCGTACGGTCTGGTGTTTAGTAATCGTACGGGGACCATTTTGTTTTTCGGTGCTACCAGTGTTTTCCCAATGATGACGCTTTGGGAGGAACACTCTGGGTCTGGTTCCACCATGAGGTATCGAAGGCTTCCAAACTCACCTTTCAGTTTTGTCCAAACGAACACTTCAGAAGAAGGAGGCAGAATCAGATCTTCCGTGATGACAGTTCTCAGTGCTGACGTATTTTCATTCGAATAGGTCATTGGAATTTCTTTATTTTGGTATTTCAAAACTTGATTACCGATATCCAAAATAACTCCGTGCTGTTTCATAAAGTCGATTCCAATGATGCACTCGTCACATATATCTGCCACCAGGAATTGATGAGTAAACACTAGATCGGCCAGTCGGATCTTGAGACACACTTCTCCATATACTCTTGCTGCTTCTCCCGTTGCGGTTCTTAGACGGTAGCTATTGGTATTATGGAGCCACGTCATCTTTACCAGGTCTCGACGTACTATGGATGCTGTGGCACCGGTGTCAATGGTAGCCACATGTTTGTTCCCGTTAATAGTAGTCTCCACAGTCAGACTTTTGTTGTCGCGTTTGGTCTGGGAGACCTGGATGGTGGTTTTGGGGCCATCGATACAAGAAACCAGCCTCTGCCCCTCGAAGTTGGTTCTTACTCGTTTCCCTGATGGGAAACGGGCTGATAGGCAACGCTGGTGTTGTTGTTACCTTGCTCTGGGTTGGATCTCTTGCTTCCACAATGTTGACAACCGGCTTTATTTGGTGGTAGTCGGCATTGACGCTGTAAGTGCCCCGTCTTGTTGCAGTTCCAACATCTTGCTAGTCCGCTCCGCTGGTTCTTTTGTATTTCAGCTCTTTGACACGAGCATTCTTCGACTATGGCTTCTCTAAGTCGATGTACTCCATGAGAAGCCTGTTCTGCTGCTTCAATTGTCAATGCGAATGCTAAAGTTTCAGAAAGAGTACGTGTTCTAGCAGTTCGCACAGACCTCTGAAGATGTATATCGGAAATGGCACGAACGAAGGACTCAACAGCAAGCTGGCTGATGGTTTCTTCTCCAGCATCCGGGTATGCCAGGTGAACCAGTCTTTCAACGTCTGCTTGGAGCTGCTGTAGACTTTCACCCCTTTTTTGGACTCTGTTATTGAGTTGGACTCGGAAGACTTCTTTCAAGTGGCTATCTCCAAAGCGTTTATCTATAGCTGCCACGTGAGAACTGAAATCGCCGCTCTTACCAGCTGGAACTGTTTGAAGTAATTCAGCTGCTGGTCTTCTAAGAGCAAGAGTCAGTGCAATGTATTTGTCTTCGTCATCCCAGCCATTTGTTGTCGCGGCTGCCTCAAATTGTCTCTTGTAGACTGGCCAAGAAGACTGTCCATCAAATGTTGGGGGTTTCATCTCCTTTTTCTTTGCATACTCCCCAGCAGACTCTCGAATTTTTATTTTCCGGATCTGGTCCAATTCCTTGGTCAGAACAGAGAACTGTTTATCACATCGGGTTTCTACGATTTCGAAACGATTCTCTACAACAGAAAGCTGTTTCTCCACACCTTCAACGCGTTCGTCTAGGGCACATACATTTTTCTCAATGTTACCCAATTTACCTTCTAGAATGTTTTTCTGACCTTCCAAAACATTCTGTTGCGCCTCAAGTCTTTCGAGAACATTCTGCTGTTCCTTCTTTTGCTCGTTTCGTTGTGCTTCAAGTTGTTCGAGAACATTCTGCTGTTCCTTCTTTTGCTCATTTCGTTGCTCTTCCAGCTTCTTTTGTTGTACTTCGAGTCGTTCGAGAACATTTTGCTGTTCTTTCTTTTGATCGTTTCGTTGCTCTTCCAGACGTCCGAGAATATTCTGCTGTTGCTCTTCAATCAATTTCCTTTGTTCGTCTCTTTGTTCTAATAAAATCTTCATTATACTAGAAAAATCTACATTTTCACTTACTTCCTCTTCCTCCACTTCTGTTTCAAAAACAAAAGTGTTTACGTCTTCCCCTAGCTGTTCCAAATAGTTACGTAAGCGCAGGACGAGCTAATTTTTCGATCCCGCTCTAGAAAGATTTTTCTTACCTAACTCACTTTTAAGCTCAATGCAGTTGAGCTCTTCTAACCACTTACCCATTTTCACTGTATATTGTTTTTTTTTTTTTTTACACTTTAATAGTCAACTTGTTTTTTTTTTTCAAATAAGTTTTATTTACACTTCTGACACCAATGTAACGTGCGCTTAGTTCGCAAAAATAAAACTCTACCTTTCAATTTAATTCTACCACTTTATTCAGTATCTACTTTCGATATACACTTTATTCGAACTCAACTCGACTTTTGGACTATCACTTGTATTTACTCTTAACTTTATCACTCTATAAACAAAACTGCCCTCTGGTTGCCTCGGGCGGGCTATTTATATCGAATGACATTTCCTCTAGAACTCTCCAGTAACTGCCACATGGTCTGCAATTCTCCACTGTTTTGGCTGTCAAACATTTTCTCTCCTTCAAAATTTCTACACTTACACCAGTGCTCCCAGATGTGTTTTTTCGGTTGAACGTTTTCGATTAGGAAATTGGTATTCAATGTTGGGTTCACGTTACAATACATTCTTTTTCGATGCAAAATGCAGTTTGGCATCTCGCTTTTGTTCGATGGACTTATGTTCTTGGCACAACAGTATACATCAAAATTGTAGCAATAAATATCGAGGCTGCAGACCATCCACTTCTTAAAGGCCAACTGCTCACTTATTTTCTTCAAATTTTCAACGTATGCAAAGGTTTTTGGCATTTCCGTGGAATAAAAAACGCGATCTTTTTTGGCCCAGCAGCAGGAAAGCTTTCATCACTGTCAGACCCGTCGCATACCTCGGCTTGTCAACAGGAATGTTTGGATCGATCAAATCTCTCTCACATCAGTCTTCTTATCTGTTTGTACATCAAAATTCGGTGGGATTATTACCATTTCCCGTTCGTTACCATCGTCTTGGATATCATCAACAGCTGAAAATAGATTTGGATACCGCTTTCCATAAAAACTTTTGCAATTAAGGGTTCGAGATGCCATTTTCTTGAAGTCCAATTATAAAATAAAATAAGTATGGTTTTGGCCAGTGTAAACTGGAATGAGTACGCCAATTTTTTTTTTAAAATACCACGACCACGACATTATTTTGTGATGCTTCTTTATCTTCCAGCTGGAGTAGGACTCAGCGGGGCAGGGTCTTTCCCAAGGAAGCCAAAAGACTTGGGGTGCGACGGCGACGGTCCAACTTCTGCGCAAAAAGGAGAACACCGACACGGCAAAAAATGTAATCTTAATTTAATTCTTTAATATACGGGTTTCAAAAAAAAGGATCTTACAATGTTTATTGTTTACAATCGTTTTTGGTTATTTCTTTACGTTAATTGCACTCTTCAAATGTTAACAATAATTTCTTTTGTTTACTTTAATCGGTTAAGAAAAAATAGAAACTGAATTTGAAAGCCTGGAGGGCCTGGTTTTTCTTGTTTATTTTCGAATTACGTTGACTTTTGTTGATGACGGTATCGGAGCGAGGTTGGTACCGAGCTACGCTGGTCGGAATTGGCACAGCCTCTGGCGGTTCGGTCGTCTAGTTACTGTGAGCTATATTTGGGATAAGCAATAATTAGTTAAGTTTAATAGACCTCACAAAATAGTGCCCACTGGGGCCTGACGTTATGAGGCCGATTACCGGTTTCCCATTATCCTGACCATAAAAGTCGGACGAGCGGCAAATTTGATATGTAATGAACCTAAGAAATACGTCGTGCCGACTTGGTCCATACGCACTACAAGGCCAGCTCATCCAAATTACAATATTCGGGAGCGGAGGGGAGTTGACTATAAATGTCGCGGCAGGTTTGGTACTTTTAATGGACCTTAGAAATGAGTTGTGCCCACTGGGTCCATACTCAATGATAGATAGATAGATAGATAGATAGTTGTTTTTTATTTGATAACATTTATAATTCTTGATTACATAGTTTACAAAAAACAAAAAGCATGGCTTTTCTGCCGTCTGCCTTGTTGACAAAACATAATAAATTTAACTTTGAAATAAGATTATTCATAACAAATTCAATAATAGTTACTATAACCGTTGAACAAATTAAATTTTAAATTGAAAACCCCATACTCAATGTAAGGCCAATTAAACCAAATTACAGTATTAATATTCGGGAGCGGCGAAGTTTTTTTTTTCTTATATAATATACGCGCACATCAAGGGGTTATGAATACACTTATAATGTTATTAACACAGTGCGAGCGGTTAAGAAGGAAAGAAAGGATTAGAAAGGATGCACGTTGTTTTTAAACTTCTGCTTATAACAATGAGAGGGAAAAACAGTACGACTTAAGAATGAATCTCTATATTTCACTGTACGTCCAAAATTGGGCTGAAGGTAAAACTGATTTGCATTCTTTGCGAGGCGTGTATTGCGGTTAAATTGCTTAAGGGGAGGAATGCAACTGGCTATTTCGTCCGAGCATTGTTTGTGAAATAAAACCTATAGAAAAGAGAGAAACATGAAACATTACGACGATGATCAAGACAATCAATTCATTCAACTAACTATCACCTATCATTCCTAATGCTCTGTTTTGAATCTTATCGAGTAGGCTCAATGATGTTTTAGGAGCACCTGACCAGATATGTGAATTGTACTCTAACTTAGGACGGATGTAGGCTTTATAAATAGTAGCCAGATCAGAAGGGGTGAAAATTTACTGCACCTTTTAAAGAAACCTAAGCATTTAGCAGTATTTTTGGCGACTTCAAATATGTGGTCATTCTAACGAAGATTATCGTTGACACACATACCAAGTACTGTCAGCTTTTCAGTTTCTTAGATGCAGGAACCATTCATGGATAATGGTAGAGAGGGAATGTTTAGTTTTAACGACAACATTGAGTTTTCGAAGCATTGAATTCCACTCGGTTTTTTTACCCCATGTAACATCAAGATCAGAATTCAATGAGCTTATCATATGCAACAGTTCCATTTCCACGTCCGAAGAACAGAGCGTGAATTTGGAAGCTAATATGAAGCTGAGGGTTGAGTCGTCAGCAAAACAGTTAAGAGGATTATTGTTGGGAATTAGAGAAACACGAGTCTTAATTCAATGAGGTTTTTTACAAGATAAGGGTAAGTATATAATTCATAGGGTATTTATATGTAAAAGGAATGGTATAAAGTTACTTATGTAATTGTAATGTAGGTATATTAATATATGTATATTGGAATAAGGAATTGCCAGCATATAATTATTATCAACAATTATAAGTTTCAGAAAGGAGATCATTTATGAAAATAAGGAAGAGAGTCGGAGACAAAACGAAGCCCTGGGGCACACCAGCATTTATAAAATAGGTATCAGACTTAAAACCATCCAAAACAATTTGTGGTCGGAAAGGTGATTTATATCTAATCAAACGAAGAAGAGACTCATCAATATCAAAAGCACGCATTTTCGATAAAAGAGCCTGATGCCAAACTCTATCAAATGCTTTAGAACTATCAAGCGCAATAATCTTACTTTTTTTACTTGCGATTATAGGTACTATAAGGCAAGTCTTGCAATCGTGCAGAAAAAAAATTTTGAGATAACAATTAAATACGACATTACGATGATAGAGAATACGAAAAAAGTGGGTCCTACAATTCTGTCTGTCTGTCTGTGTGTCTGTGTGTCTGTGTGTCTGTGTGTCTGTCTGTCTGTCTGTCTGTATATGGATCTACAGCCTGAACTAATAGACCGATTTTCTTCAAAATTTGCAGTTAGGGTCTGTGGAGCAGCCTACAGAGGGGTTTTTGGAATTGAGTCTCTAGGTCTTGAAATAACGGTACCTGCCATACAACCGATATGATAATACTTATTTTTCTCGAAAGCGGCTCCAACGATTTTGATAAAATTTTGTGTGAAGAATTAATTTTTGATTGTATTTCTTGTGATGTAAATAAAAATTTTGGAAAAAGTATAAAAACGGTACCTCCCATAGTACCGTTTTTTTCAAAACCGACTTTCTCGTTAACGGCTTGCACGATGCTTACGAAATTTTGTATTTTAGAAGTTTTAAGTTGTTTAAGGAAAACTGCATAGCAAGATTTGAAAAATTTTAATTTTTGAAATTTTTAAAAAAAATTTAAAAAAATTTAGATTTTTTGAAATAACTTCAAAACCATAACTTAGATTTTTCTCAAATTTTTTGTCAAATTAACTTTTGCTAAGATCTTAAATTGTGCATACTTGAATTTTACAAAACTTTTTTTTTTAAAAATGTAAAATAAAAAACCGTTATTTTTAAAACTGGTCCAACGATTTTGATAAAATTTTTAGCGTTTATATGTATTTGAAATTGAAAAAGAATGGCGTTTTTAGATTTTCGCTTGAGACCTTTGGAATATTTGATTGAATTTTTTTCAATATATTTCGTGATTTAATAAAATTTTCCTAATTAATGTATAGTTGGCAACCCTGTACCACCAAATATATTATAAAGAGCGAACACCAAAACCTTTTACTCAGCCTTAAGATTTTGATATCGTATTTAGAACACAATCGCAAGTTCGTGCGACCCAGTCGTGCCCATTTTTTTTTTTTTTTTTTTCATCTCAGAGACTTAAGTGGCACTGAACTTAGAGCAAGCTCGTCTGTACACACTTATCTACGCTCTTCATCATTAATGCAAGTGTTAGTGGTTAGTAAATTACGCCAACACAAGCACAAAGAGAACGTATACGAGGGAAAATAAAAAAAATGGGCACGACTAAGTCGCACGAACTTGCGATTGTGGTCTAAATACGATATCAAAATCTTAGGGCTGAGTAAAAGGTTTTGGTGTTCGCTCTTTATAATATATTTGGTGGTACAGGGTTGCCAACTATACATTAAATAGGAAAATTTTATTAAATCACGAAAAATATTGAAAAAAATTCAATTAAATATTCCAAAGGTCTCAAGCGAAAATCTAAAAACGCCATTCTTTTGCAATTTCTAATACATATAAACGCTAAAAATTATATCAAAATCGTTGGACCAGTTTTAAAAATAACGGTTTTTTATTTAATATTTTTTTAAAAAAAAAGTTTTGTAAAATTCAAGTATGCAAAATTTAAGATCTTAGCAAAAATTAATTTGACAAAAAATTTGAGAAAAATCTAAGTTATGGTTTTGAAGTTATTTCAAAAAATCTAAATTTTTTTAAATTTTTTTTAAAAATTTCAAAAATTAAAATTTTTCAAATCTTGTTATGCAGTTTTCCTTAAACAACTTAAAACTTCTAAAATACAAAATTTCGTAAGCATCGTGCAAGCCGTTAACGAGAAAGTCGGTTTTGAAAAAAACCGTACTATCGGAGGTACCGTTTTTAAACTTTTCCAAAAAATTTTTTTTACATCATAAGAAATACAATCTAAAATTAATTCTACACACAAAATTTTATTGAAATCGTTGGAGCCGTTTTCGAGAAAAATAGGTATTATCATATCGGTTGTATGGCAGGTGCCGTTATTTCAAGACCTAGAGACTCAATTCCAAAAACCCCTTTGTAGGCTACCCCACATACCCTAACTGCAAAATTTTAAGAAAATCGGTCCAGCGGTTCAGGCTGTAGAATCATATACATCCAGACAGACAGACTGTTACGTAGCAAAACCTGAAAAAAAAAAGATACCCAATGTATTATCATTTAATCCAATAACTTCATGCTACTTACCAGTTACCATAGGTCATACAAGAATTTCCTTCTTTTTTTGCTGTTGTTCATTGTGCCAATTTTGATATCGTCAATCAACCCTAAAAAAGTATAGTAAAGATAAATTAAACTGAAAAAAAAACAAGAATGAGAGTTTGTTTACAAAATGCAAGTACACTGCTGTTCACTTAATTAGACGCACAAATTTTTTTTTACATAACCCTAATTTTTTTGTAAGTGTGGGTAGCAATTGTCAAACAATTGCATTTATTTGAAAGCTTATTATATTCTTAACAAAATAACACTGACAAGTCCAAGGTGAGTGGAAGTAAACGGACATTTTGTCTGTCTTTTGTCTATGCTCCAAGAAAAAGCACACTTTTTTTTTGTTCACATGATTAGACGCACCTGTAAAATTAGTAAGTTGGCCGCGATCTGTTACGTGGATTACAGTTAGCTGTAAAGTTTAAGCAATAAAAAAGTGTTTGCCACCGATTTCAGTCCAAACTGTTGGAAAAAAAAGTTTTAGCTGCAGAAGAAAAAGGGAAAATTGACGTGCTGCAATCCGAAGAGTTTTCAATGAGGAGAATTGCAACAAAAATAGGCCGAAGTTACCATGTTGTGAGGAATTTGATTAAAAACAGTGATTCCTACGATAAAAACTCCAAAGGAAGGACAAAAATGGCTTTAACTCCTCAGGATAAGAGAAAAATTATAAAAATGCATCAAATTCAACTCTTTGCACCAGTAAATTAAAGGTAAAAGCGGGGTTAACAGCCAGCACATTAACTGTTCGTCGAGATATTTTAAGTGCAGACCATCTTCAATTGAAAAAGCAACAAAAAAACGCCTCCACTCAACGCCAAAGGAGCAAACAGCGGTTGGAGTTCGCACGCGTTCACATGACCTGGGATACTAACTTTGGAAATTAGCTTAATTGTCCAAATGCAGTTTTTTCTGTCCAAAAAAATTTAGCCTAGATGGTCCTGAAGGATATAACCACTATTTCCATATTTATTTTTTCGTCAGAAAAAACTGCATTTTGACAATTTAGCTCATTTCCAAAGTTAGTATCCCAAGTCATGTGAACGCGTGCAAACTCCAACCGCTGTTCTCTCTTATGGCGTTGAGTGGAGGCGTTTTTTTGTTGCTTTTTTAATTGAGGATGGTCTGCACTTAAAATAGCTCGACGAACAGTTAATGTGCTGGCTGTTACCCCCGCTTTTACCTTTATTTTACTGGTGCAGAGAGCTGAATTTGATGCATTTTAAAAAATTTTTCTCTTATCCTGAGGAGTTAAAGCAGTTTTTGTCCTTCCTTTGGAGTTTTTATCGTATGAATCACTGTTTTTAATAAAATTTATCACAACATGGTCACTTCGGCCTATTTTTGTTGCAATTCTTCTCATTGAAAACTCTTCGGATTGCAACACGTCAATTTTCCCTTTTTCTTCTGCAGCTAAAACTTCTTTTCCAACAGTTTGGACTGAAATCGGTGGCAAACACTTTTTTATTGCTTAAACTTTACAGCTAACTGTAATCCACGTAACAGATCGCGGCCAACTTACTAATTTTACAGGTGCGTCTAATCATGTGAACAAAAAAAAAAGTGCATTTTCTTGGAGCATAGACAAAAGACAGAAAAAATGTCCGCTTACTTCCACTCACCTTGGACTTGTCAGTGTTATTTTGTTAAGAATATAATAAGCTTTCAAATAAATGCAATTGTTTGACAATTGCTACCCACACTTACAAAAAAATTAGGGTTATGTAAAAAAAAATTTGTGCGTCTAATTAAGTGAACAGCAGTGTACATACGAAAGGTATGTACCTATGAAAATATGTAAACAAACTCCCACCTGATGTCTTACAAAAACAAAAGAACTCAATACTTACCTGTGAAAGTCCAAAGAAAATAAAACCACCTAAATAAGAACAAAAAAAAAGAAATAGAAAAACAAAACAAAGAAACGAAAACAACTCGCGATATTTAATTAAGAAACAAAACAAAACAAAAAAAAGGGAATACGAAATGTAAATTCGCGAAACACCTATGTTATCAAATTATTGTTTTGACACTTAGATTACGCACTGGGTTGCGCACACTATCTATCTCCCTCTAACTCAAGGTAATGAGTATTGCAATTCAGCAATATAATAATGCATTACATTTGAGAGAGAGATTTATGTAAGTTTTTTTGTAGATTAGTGAAGGTAGGTGTTATTGATTAGGTGATAGGTAATGTATGCATAGAATTAGGTAATGTCATAGCTTAATAAAGAGTAAGGTAGGAGAAAGTAGGTATGTATGTAGGTGTGTGAAGAAAGGGGGTGGACAGTTAGTGAGAAGTACAGATGGCAACATAGGAACATATGGTAAATTTTAAAGAATAATAGAAAAACGTTAATCAGCTGTCTACCGATCCAAATAGAGAGGTAATTATGTATTTTGATTTGACAACGGAATTCGAACCAAGTGCTTATGTACCCGAGTAGCAAAAGAGTTCGACAAAGAAAAGAAAATTGTAGAACTTTCTTTTTCAAAAGAACAGCTGGCAAGGAAAGTTCGGTGAAGATTTTTTTCATAAGATAATTTGTATGGCAAATCTAGCCAAGTGAAATAAAATAAAGTTAAATCGAATCAAAATATAAATTAGTTTTGACACCGTATAAAGAAAAAAAAAAAAAGGAAAAATAAAAGAAAGAATATAAAAAAAGGAGACAGTTGGAGAAAGTTGAGGAAAGCTTTCGAGAAATTAGAAAAAAAAGGAGAAAATAAAAAGCAGAGGTTGGTAAGACAACCTCTGCCAGGTTTTTTTTTGACCTACCCAAGGTCAAGGGCAACCATCGAGGACCCGTATAGGAAAATATATGTAGATACATATGATATGTGAGGAGCCTGAGGTGGAGAAGGAAGGAAGAAATTGAAATGATTAGATGAAAAGGAGGCTGAAAGTGAATCTAAAGAAGAAATTAAGAAAAGTGAATTTAAGGAATAAGATTGAAAGTGAAATTAAAGAATAAAGAACTGAAAGTGAATTTGAAAATTAATAGTAAATTTTAAGTGAACTAAAAGCATAAGAAGTGAATTGAAAGTGAATGTAAAGAAAGATTTGAAGAAAAAGAAAGATAAAAGTATAGAGAATATTAAATAGAAAGAAAAAGTGTAAAGTAAAGAAAGAAAAAAAAAAGGAAAAAGGAGAAAAAAAAATAGTATAGTGAATTTTGTTTTTGTTAAGTTTTAAGAGGGTAGAAATAGAAAAACCCCATAAAGAAAAAAAGGAAGTTTGGTGAATGGTGATATATAATATATATATATGTATACATATTTAAATAATAACACAGTGGAAGAGTCTCACGAGTGCTGCCGGCAGGACAACGGGGGATATCAGCAAAGAAAACCGTAAGTTTGGTTTTTTTATTATTAAGAAAAAAAAAAGAATACTTTTGATATAGATCATATTGGATATACCTATATATCTATATATAAAGGAACGAAGTTCTATATCACAAAAACTTCCATTTTTTTATCATATCTGAAGTAAATAGGGTAGCATGATTTATTGCAAACATTGCATTGAATTTTTTTTTTCTTCTCTTTTTATTGAACAATAATAAATGTATATAGAATCTTTAAAAGACTATTTTTTTTGAAAGGTTCAGTTTTTTTTTTTTTGTTTGTTCAATATGGATTGCTAAAGTAAGCATAAAGGTGTGTGATGGCTGAACTAGGCCGTCCAATGTGAGCGTTGAGGGTTGGTTGGGAAGTTTTGTTTCATTTTTTTTTTTATTATGACGATGTGACTGACAAGACATAATATGACAGACTAGGTTTCAGCTGGTAGGTCATTTCAGGGGCCATCTTCACAAACAAGGCCAAGAAGATGGCATTTGGTTGCATCGGACCGATGCAAGGGTGGGTTGGCCATGACTTCGTCACCAACATCTGACGAGCGCGTCGGAGCCTCCAGCAGAGTTCCGTCCGACGTTGAAAGGAGACAAGGGTGTTTTCGGTTCAAAAGGTAGTAGGTTAGTAGTGAATAGTATTAAGTAGGTAGTAGGTTAGTTTAGGGTATTTTGGTGTTGGGTTAGGTAGGTTAGATAGGGATTAAGTTTTTTTTTATTATTTTTTTTATTTTATTTTTTCTTCTTTTGAAAAAAAAAAATTCTTTTAGTAGAAATTGGAATTTTTTTTTGATTCGAAACACCATCTTCTTTTGTCCTTGGATGGAGCTCACGTCTCTAGGTTTCGCATTTCCTTTTTGTTCCTTTTCCTTTGTCCTATCCTTATATAGTAGCTTCCCTTCCTATTCCTTTTCCATTCCTTCCTAAATCCTAGGCACGATAATTTTGTTTAGTGAGTGGGAGGTACTATTGAAAGAGCAAGAATCCCCCCCATCCGACGAGCTAGATCCGAGTAACCGCAAGCGTGCCACTGCTCCTTTCAATAGTACCAAAGTTCATCCCCTGTGGATTCCCAGCTCCTAACAACCTTGGCCTATCGTAGATAATTTTCATTTTTTTTTTCTTTCATTTTTTTTCCAATTTAATTTTTTTCCCAAAACCCGATGCAAATCTAGGGACAGAGGGAACTCTTGGTGGTCATGAATCGGTGACTGCTATCCAGTCTGAAGGCTTTACGTCTGAGACCTAGTGAGGTAGTTCACTTTTGATTCAGGATGACGCCAAGAGTAGAGTGAGGTTAACGACGTCTGACCCTCAGCTATCCGTTGAGTAGGGTTTACCCAACTTCTCGTGAGGTAGAGGATTAGGCGTCGAGAACTTCATTCATGTGGAAGTAAATTCTCACTTCGGAGCCAACCATATTTCTGGCTAAACGCCGAGGTTTATGTAGTGGTTTTGAAGTGGGGATGAACTGAAGCACCAGCTGGACTCCGAGCGCACCAGCTGAAACAGACGGACAAATACTTAGACACGACAACCAAAACTTTGAAACAATCTACCGGCAAGTAAGCATTCGGAAAGGAAAACCAGTGCAGCCTCACACACCTTAGCAAAACATTAAGATACATACGTACAACAACAAAACTAGTAAAAAAAAAAAAAAAAGATTTTGGATTTGTTTTTTTATTATTTTATTATTTTTTTTATATTTTTTTTTTTTACATTTTTTATATTTTTGAAAATTTTAATATATATATTTTTTTATAAATTTATATTTTTTTTTGAATTGTTTTTTTTTTTTTGATTTTTTTTTGGGTTTTATTTTTGAACTTTTTGATTTTTTTTACTTTATTATTTTGTTTTTTTTAATTCACTTTCCGTCCTTTGACTTTTTTTACTTTTTTATTCTTGGTTCAGGAAAGGTTTTACACTTTTTGAATTTTTTTAGGAAAGATTAAATTTTTTTTTTTTTTTTTTTAATTCTTTAGATTTTTGAAGTTTTATTAGGGTTAGTTTTTTAAGCATTTATTTTTTTTGAATAGGTTAGTTTTTTTTTTGGTTTTGAATTTTTTTTTGTGGAATTATATATTTTTTATTTTTTTATTTTATTGTTGGATTTCAAAAAAAAAAGGTTTTTTAGCAGCTTTTTAAGTTTTGAATTTTGAATTTAGTTTTTTTTAGTTGATTCTTCTTTTTTTTTTGCTTGTGCAAAAATTTCGTTCAACTTTGAAAGAAAGGAAAACCTGAAGAAAGATTTCTTTTCGGTGTTCTCGGGAATAAGGTGCTTAGTTTGAATTCCGTTCCGAATCGTGGTAGGATGGCTGACAAGGCTCGAAAGCAAGGAGCCATTCCGAGAAACGGGCCAACCACGAGAAGTTCGGCTAATCAGGTTGGGGACCCGATCGCAGGAAGAACAGGTGTGCCAGTGCCGGCGGTTGACGTTCCGGAAGGAAGAAACGCGATAGACGGTACTAGACCAGACCAAGACGTAATAAACATGATACGAAATTTGAACGATAGACTGCAAAACGAAGACACAGACCCAACAGATACGAACAGGAACCAAGAACAAGGACAGTACGAACAGGAAAGGAACCACAGTGAAGACGAAGAAGAACACGGTGGTGATGAAGATTACTTTAACAACGAACCTGGCCAGACAGAACGCGACAGACTTTTGGAAGAGAACAGGAAACTACAAGAAGAACATTCGAGACTGCTACAAGAACAAAGACAAAACCAGAATAACGCGAATGGAGGGGACGCTGTAAGGCCAAGAATTTTGACAACACAGGACCTTTACGAAAGGATGGAGACGGTGGCGAATCTAGCTGTGAAGGAAAGCCAGACAAGGACGATGGGTTTCTTAGCCGAAGGCTTAAGTAGCGTTATGAAACTACTGGACAAGACGATGACGACAATGGACCAGAAATTCAACGCACTGGAACTCTCGTTGACGGAACACAGGAACACGACGACCAGGAGATCAGACCAAGACCAAACGCTTACGAACGAAAGGGCCAGCCACTCGAGAAATAGTCAACCTCGACATGGTCCATCAAACGCTCATCACTCATCTAGAGACAACAACCCGAGGGTTGATGTTCATAAATGGGGGGTGAAGTTTGATGGAACGTCAAAAACCATGTCGGTTGAAAGTTTTATTTTTAGAGTGGAGACGATACGAAAGAAGACAGGACTTACGGACGATCAGCTGTTTGCAAACTTCCACCACCTCGTTTCCGGAGCGGCAGAGCAATGGTACTGGCAATATCTGGAGGAGAACCAGGACGATTATCTCCTAAATTATCACGACTTGAAGAGTGAACTCATCAGGCAATTTAAGCCAAATAAAAGAGATTTCGAGATCCTGCGATCGATTATGGATCGGAAACAGCAGCCTCACGAGACATTCGACGAGTTTTACGCCGATATCAGGAGTTTGACATTGCAAATGCAAGTCAAACCAAGCGAACCGGACCTGATATCGATGGTGAAGAAAAATTTAAAAGAGAGAGTAGCGACGTTGATATTTGGTTGCTCTATCAGTAGTATAAGGGAATTGAGAGACGAATGTAGACGAGCAGAAGAACACTTGACGGCTAGAGATGCAAAGAGAAGATTTGTTAATGAGTTGGGACAAGAGAGGAAAGTTAGTACTAGGAGGTATGACGAGTCAGATGACGAAGAAGTAGAGGTAGCAGCTTTCCAACCGAATAGAAACGACAAAAGACATGACAGGTATAATGACAAACAAAAACCAATAAACAATGACAGAGATAAACTTAATGACAATTTTAGAAACAGACAACAGACGGGAGTATGTAACTCGACGTTTCATACTCTGACTTGTTTTGGGTGTGGACAAGGTAACATACCCTATAGATGTCAGACTTGTCAGGAAAACTCCAGGGTCGGTAGTGTACCCGGGAGCCAACAGCCGACGAAAATGACAATCCCGGAGAACAACAAGACAGACGACAAACTGACCAAGTGAACATTTTAAAGAGAGAGATAGAAAAGACTGAAACCCCAGTGACTCACTTGACCAATGGTATTGACCCTAGGTTGAGCCTACACGAAAGGAAGAGACGCTATGAAGAAGCGCGAAAGCGAATCTTCAGTGAAGAACTGGACACTACAAAGACGAAAAGTAGAAACTATAGGAAAATAGCTAGGCTAAGGGAAATAAGTGCAATAAAAAGACGAATGCATAGCAGGATAGAAGCTTCAATTTTGACAATAAGTGACGACAATAGACCTTTTACAAAAGTGCAATTAGAAGGTGAGGACATCTTAGGTCTATTGGATAGCGGAGCCTCAGTGACGTGTTTAGGGAAAGGTGCAATAGACTTTGTCAAAAGAAAAAACATACAAATGACGAACATGCAACATGCGATAAAAACTGCTGACGGAAACCAACAGAGAATCGAAGGCAGTTTCAACGCGAATGTCTCGTGGGGTGGAAGATCCAAAATCTTAGAAATATTCGTGGTCCCCAGCCTACAACAACCTCTCTATTTGGGTGTAGATTTTTGGAGCTCTTTTAATGTTGCTCCAAATATTGTGAGCGAACTCAATGTGACGACAGTGCCTAGCACCGAGAAACAACAAAACATAGAGCTAACCGAGGAACAGACTAAGCGACTGGAGAGCGTCAAGGTACTGTTTCCTTCTTTCGCTGTACTCGGATTGGGTAAAACCAATCTTGAGGAACATGTTATAGAGGTGGACGACGAAAACATTCCCATCAAACAGCGACATTACCCCATTTCACCAGCCGTTCAAAAACTGCTTTACGCAGAGATTGATCGGATGCTTGAAATGGGTGTGATTGAAGAAAGCAACAGTGCTTGGAGCTCCCCAGTCGTATTAGTTAGAAAACCCGGGAAAAATAGGTTATGTCTAGATTCGCGCAAAGTAAACGCCAGAACGAAGAAATTTGCATATCCTCTGCCACATATTGAGGGAATAATTAGCAGATTGCAAGACACTAGATATATATCTAGTATAGATTTAAAGGACGCATTTTGGCAGATTCCTCTAGAGAGTAAATCAAGAGAGAAGACAGCCTTCACAGTCCCTGGCCGACCCCTGTATCAGTTCACGGTGATGCCGTTTGGACTGTGCAATGCGGCTCAGAGGATGTCCAAGTTGATGGACAAGGTGATACCAGGTCGCTTACGTCAGAATGTGTTTGTTTATTTAGACGATCTATTGATTTGCTCTCCAGACTTCGAATCGCATATCAAGACTCTAGAAGAAGTTGCGTTTGCTTTGCGTCAGGCGGGTCTTACCATTAATGTAGAAAAAAGTAGGTTTTGTTTTAAGGAGATTAAGTACTTAGGATATGTAGTAGGAGACGGACACATTCGAACGGACAGAGACAAAGTGTCGGCGATCGACGATTTCCCTATCCCAAAATCCCCAAAACAACTCCGCAGATTTCTAGGCATGACGGGCTGGTACAGACGCTTCATCCCGAACTACGCGACGATAGCAGCCCCAATGACTGACTGCCTGAAAAAAGGGAAACAGTTCGAGATGTCGGATGAAGCGGTGACATCATTTCACACACTGAAAAGACGACTTGTAGAAGCACCAATACTGAACAACCCAGACTTTACTAAACATTTTTACATACAATGTGACGCTTCGACCACAGGAGTAGGGAGCGTGATCTTCCAGATGGATGACGACAAGAACGAGTTGCCGCTGGCATTCATGTCCCAGAAGCTTAATGTAGCTCAAATGAACTACAGCGTGACTGAACTCGAATGCTATGCGGCGATTCTGTCGGTGAAGAAGTTCAGAGCCTACGTTGAGGGCCTACCTTTCACTATCATCACCGATCACGCCAGTCTCAAGTGGTTGATGACACAGAAGGACCTGTCAGGGCGATTGGCAAGATGGAGCCTTAAGCTACAGGCGTTCGATTTCACCATCGAACATAGGAAAGGTGTCCAAAACGTAGTACCTGATACTTTGTCTCGCATCCATATGGAAGAGATCGTGAAAACCGACTCGACTCCTGGAATTGACTTCAGTTCAACGCACTTTTCATCCGAAGAGTATGAAGAACTGAAGAAAGTAGTGGATCAACAACAAGACCGACTTCCCGACATTTGCATTTCAGACGGATACGTTTACAAACGCACTGACATACGGACAGGTGACGCAATACAAGAGGACCGCGCCTGGAAACTGTGGGTTCCCGAAGGACTGCGAGAGGAGTTATTAAAGACTGCGCATGACTCACCAGCATCTGGACACGGAGGCATAGGCAAAACATTAGCAAAACTGCGTCAGTTTTACTATTGGCCTGGGTTGGCCACCGATGTTCAACACTGGGTGAATTCATGCGACAGTTGTAAGTGCAATAAATCCATAAACCAGACGACTCGACCGCCGATGGGACAACAGACAATTACTGAACGACCATTTCAACGCTTATACATTGACTTCTTAGGACCATACCCACGGACTTCAAACGGAAATACGCATATCTTCATAGTACTTGATCATTTTAGTAAGTTTGTGTTTTTGAAAGCAATTAGAAAAGCAACATCATCTGAGGTAGTTAAATTTCTAGAAGAAAGAAAACGTCTTTCATGTTTTTGGTGTACCTGAATTTGTCCATTCAGACAATGGTAAACAATTCGTCTCAGAATTATTTACCAGCTTTTTGAAACGATACGGTGTAAGACACACCCGTACAGCCATCTACTCTCCGCAGGCAAATGCCTCAGAAAGAGTGAACCAATCGGTGTTGGCTAAAATAAGAGCCTATCTAGGCACAAACCAAAAGCAATGGGACCTCCACGTTAGCAACGTTGCATTCTCACTTCGTAGTGTAATGCACGAAGCAATCGCGGTGGAACCATACTACGCTGTGTTTGGTTACCATATGATCCAAAATGCGAAATCATATGATCTCCTTCGAAGACTTGACGCGGTGAAAGAATCCAATATTGAGATTCTAAACCGAGAAGATCGATTGGAATTGATTCGCGCGAAAATATTTCAAAATTTAAAACTAGCGCACCAAAAAGGCATGAAAATTTATAACACTAGTATTAAGGACGTAGTATACCAACCAGGACAAATAGTATATCGCCGAAATTTTAAACAAAGCAACGCTGCCGAGAATTACAATGCTAAACTCGCGGCTAAATTTACAAAAAGCATAGTTTTGAGAAAAATAGGTAACTCCTTGTATGAAGTTGGTAATTTAAGAGGCGAAAAAGTAGGAGTTTTCCATGCCAAAGACTTAC
Source organism: Melanostoma mellinum (assembly GCA_914767635.1). Classification (NCBI taxonomy): domain Eukaryota; kingdom Metazoa; phylum Arthropoda; class Insecta; order Diptera; family Syrphidae; genus Melanostoma; species Melanostoma mellinum. The sequence continues at coordinate 70,223,518 of OU612058.1, read as the reverse complement.
ATACTTAAAGTACGCATGGTAATGACGCACTCAGATGATGTTGTCTTTATAGTCGAATAGTACCTGATAGTTTTAGTAAATGTTTAATTTATTTATTTATTATGTATTTGTACCTATTTACTATAATCTTTATTACTGTGATATTATTAGTTATAAGTATATAGCCTACTGTGATATTTCTAGCTATAAATATATAGCCGCCTACTGTGATATCAGACAGCACCGCTGGATAAAACGTATTCTGTGATATTGCTAATTATTAGCACCCATTTTTCTGTGATAAACTTTTTTTTTTTTACCTCTCTTAGTCATCTGTGATATTTTTTTTTTTGCTTATTTATTGATTTATTTATATATATTTTTATTTATTTATTTACATATCTATAGTTTTATTTATTTATTTTATTGATATATTTATTTATTTATTTATTTATTTAAGCTTATTTATATGTTAATTTATTTAGTGAAGTCCGAATTCGTTCATTAGTCATAGTGCAATATAGAATAGAAGACGATCTAACTACCACCCCCTAACTCAGACATTGAACAATTAGCACAGGTATCAAAATAAATAGACATAACAGATTATATGTATATTAGTTATTAAAGTTTATTTCAGTTTAAGTATATTATAAAATAAGAATCTAAATTTAATTTTAAAATAAAAGAGAGCATGAGACTTATTAATTAACTCAGGGAGTAGGCTCTACCACACGTTACGAGACCCTATTTACAAACAAAGTATTTTGCAACGTTTGAATTTTCTTTACGATGTAAGTGTTCTCGCGACCACTCATCCACTTCCACCGAGCCTGTTACGTAGCAAAACCTGGAAAAAAAAAGATACCCAATGTATTATCATTCAATCCAATAACTTCATGCTACTTACCAGTTACCATAGGTCATACAAGAATTTCCTTCTTTTTTTGCTGTTGTTCATTGTGCCAATTTTGATATCGTCAATCAACCCTAAAAAAGTATAGTAAAGATAAATTAAACTGAAAAAAAAAACAAGAATGAGAGTTTGTTTACAAAATGCAAGTACATACGAAAGGTATGTACCTATGAAAATATGTAAACAAACTCCCACCTGATGTCTTACAAAAACAAAAGAACTCAATACTTACCTGTGAAAGTCCAAAGAAAATAAAACCACCTAAATAAGAACAAAAAAAAAGAAATAGAAAAACAAAACAAAGAAACGAAAACAACTCGCGATATTTAATTAAGAAACAAAACAAAACAAAAAAAAGGGAATACGAAATGTAAATTCGCGAAACACCTATGTTATCAAATTATTGTTTTGACACTTAGATTACGCACTGGGTTGCGCACACTATCTATCTCCCTCTAACTCAAGGTAATGAGTATTGCAATTCAGCAATATAATAATGCATTACATTTGAGAGAGAGATTTATGTAAGTTTTTTTGTAGATTAGTGAAGGTAGGTGTTATTGATTAGGTGATAGGTAATGTATGCATAGAATTAGGTAATGTCATAGCTTAATAAAGAGTAAGGTAGGAGAAAGTAGGTATGTATGTAGGTGTGTGAAGAAAGGGGGTGGACAGTTAGTGAGAAGTACAGATGGCAACATAGGAACATATGGTAAATTTTAAAGAATAATAGAAAAACGTTAATCAGCTGTCTACCGATCCAAATAAAGAGGTAATTATGTATTTTGATTTGACAACGGAATTCGAACCAAGTGCTTATGTACCCGAGTAGCAAAAGAGTTCGACAAAGAAAAGAAAATTGTAGATCTTTCTTTTTCAAAAGAACAGCTGGCAAGGAAAGTTCGGTGAAGATTTTTTTCATAAGATAATTTGTATGGCAAATCTAGCCAAGTGAAATAAAATAAAGTTAAATCGAATCAAAATATAAATTAGTTTTGACACCGTATAAAGAAAAAAAAAAAAAGGAAAAATAAAAGAAAGAATATAAAAAAAGGAGACAGTTGGAGAAAGTTGAGGAAAGCTTTCGAGAAATTAGAAAAAAAAGGAGAAAATAAAAAGCAGAGGTTGGTAAGACAACCTCTGCCAGGTTTTTTTTTTGACCTACCCAAGGTCAAGGGCAACCATCGAGGACCCGTATAGGAAAATATATGTAGATACATATGATATGTGAGGAGCCTGAGGTGGAGAAGGAAGGAAGAAATTGAAATGATTAGATGAAAAGGAGGCTGAAAGTGAATCTAAAGAAGAAATTAAGCAAAGTGAATTTAAGGAATAAGATTGAAAGTGAAATTAAGGAATAAAGAACTGAAAGTGAATTTGAAAATTAATAGTAAATTTTAAGTGAACTAAAAGCATAAGAAGTGAATTGAAAGTGAATGTAAAGAAAGATTTGAAGAAAAAGAAAGATAAAAGTATAGAGAATATTAAATAGAAAGAAAAAGTGTAAAGTAAAGAAAGAAAAAAAAAAAAGGAAAAAGGAGAAAAAAAAAAATAGTATAGTGAATTTTGTTTTTGTTAAGTTTTAAGAGGGTAGAAATAGAAAAACCCCATAAAGAAAAAAAAGGAAGTTTGGTGAATGGTGATATATAATATATATATATGTATACATATTTAAATAATAACACAGTGGAAGAGTCTCACGAGTGCTGCCGGCAGGACAACGGGGGATATCAGCAAAGAAAACCGTAAGTTTGGTTTTTTTATTATTAAGAAAAAAAAAGAATACTTTTGATATAGATCATATTGGATATACCTATATATCTATATATAAAGGAACGAAGTTCTATATCACAAAAACTTCCATTTTTTTATCATATCTGAAGTAAATAGGGTAGCATGATTTATTGCAAACATTGCATTGAATTTTTTTTTTCTTCTCTTTTTATTGAACAATAATAAATGTATATAGAATCTTTAAAAGACTATTTTTTTTGAAAGGTTCAGTTTTTTTTTTTTGTTTGTTCAATATGGATTGCTAAAGTAAGCATAAAGGTGTGTGATGGCTGAACTAGGCCGTCCAATGTGAGCGTTGAGGGTTGGTTGGGAAGTTTTGTTTCATTTTTTTTTTTATTATGACGATGTGACTGACAAGACATAATATGACAGACTAGGTTTCAGCTGGTAGGTCATTTCAGGGGCCATCTTCACAAACAAGGCCAAGAAGATGGCATTTGGTTGCATCGGACCGATGCAAGGGTGGGTTGGCCATGACTTCGTCACCAACATCTGACGAGCGCGTCGGAGCCTCCAGCAGAGTTCCGTCCGACGTTGAAAGGAGACAAGGGTGTTTTCGGTTCAAAAGGTAGTAGGTTAGTAGTGAATAGTATTAAGTAGGTAGTAGGTTAGTTTAGGGTATTTTGGTGTTGGGTTAGGTAGGTTAGATAGGGATTAAGTTTTTTTTTATTATTTTTTTTATTTTATTTTTTCTTCTTTTTGAAAAAAAAAATTCTTTTAGTAGAAATTGGAATTTTTTTTTGATTCGAAACACCATCTTCTTTTGTCCTTGGATGGAGCTCACGTCTCTAGGTTTCGCATTTCCTTTTTGTTCCTTTTCCTTTGTCCTATCCTTATATAGTAGCTTCCCTTCCTATTCCTTTTCCATTCCTTCCTAAATCCTAGGCACGATAATTTTGTTTAGTGAGTGGGAGGTACTATTGAAAGAGCAAGAATCCCCCCCATCCGACGAGCTAGATCCGAGTAACCGCAAGCGTGCCACTGCTCCTTTCAATAGTACCAAAGTTCATCCCCTGTGGATTCCCAGCTCCTAACAAGACACACAGACAGACAGACAGAATTGCAGGACCCACTTTTTTTGTATTCTCTATGATCGTAATGTCATGTTTAATTGTTATCTCAAAATTTTTTTCCGGCACGATTACTTATATTATTACACTTATAGTACCTATAATCGCAAGTAAAAACATTACAAAAATATAACAAAGTATAACTTAAATTAAATTAACATAAAGAGAACAAACTAAAATTGTGAAACATTACTAAACAAGGTTATAAATAAAAAATGAAATTAAACTACAGTAATAAAAAATCTATTAAACATGAATCATGCAGATGGTACACTTGTTCTTAATATTAATTTTAAACTACTTTTACTTTCTCCAAAACAATGTAAAGATTGGTTTCACTTTTCGGTGAGACAAGCCACCAAATCACCATTGGACCGTTTGCTACGAAAGCCGTACTGACGGTCATTAAGAAACTTTCGTTCTTCAAGATATTTCATAAGTTGACGGCTTATCAACGTTTCCATGAAAAAAAAAAAATCTGCTTCATCACAGAATCTACAGACTCAAGCTCAGGTGGAGCCAATATGCTATCAGGAAGTGTCAAGTTGGCAGCAAATTGAGCTGCTAGCAAATTAGCTTTAGTTGGCCGAATGGCCAGAAATATCCGGAACCCGAGTGGACACATCAACAAGCTGAGTTAAAAGATTTAATTCAGCAAAAATCTCAACACACCTACCTTCGGGGATTGTCGATGATGTTGATTTTGATGTTGTTGTGCACATTGAAATAACCCGCAATGGCGATTTCAGTGCGAGGATAAAGGGAAACAATTCTTGTAATGGAGTCAGATAGCGCATCGAACTCGTTAGAAGTTGAACTACTATCTAAATTGGGGCTTCTATAAATAAAACAGTAATGGATGGTATGCTTATTGACGGTGAGTTTTAACCAAATGAAATTAAAGTTCGTATTTGAACAAAGGCCGTACTGTGGTAGTTGATAAGAAACATCATTACGGATATACACGGCGAGGCCATGGGATGAAAAGAATAATGGGCCTAAAGGCCCCGGCCCATAGAACGCGTTGCGCGCGTGCGGCACCGCTTCCAACTGACAGCTCGATTAAATACACACGATCTTATGAGAGGTGACCCATAAGTGCCGCACGCAACGTGCCGAACGCGCCGAGTAGCCCAACTTTCTACTTTGCCGCGGCTCTCACGCGGTGACAGAAGAGAGACATGCGCAGTCACAACCAATTTGAAGATTTCTCTTATATGGAAAAAATCACAATGGGCTCGTTCAAGAACCTATCTGATAGCCTATCTAGGATAGCCGTATCTTAGATACCTTTTTGAACGATCGACAACAGACAACAGCTGTGAAATATTAAAATTCGACTTTTGAAAACAGAAAAACATTCAAAATATCATTGCTAGACGATTATAACTTATTTTTTTCGATTTCCCACACGTAAACAACAACAACAAGCTATCCGGATACGATTCTTGAACGCCCCCATTTTGACTAAATTTATCTGTCAAAACACCGCAACGGATTCTATGGGTCACCCCTATCAGTTGCGCGCGGCAAAACCCACCGCATCAGTTGCCGCGCCGCTTCTACCGCACGCAACGCGTTCTATGGGTCGGGGCCATAAAGGGTGCGTGCGTGCGGCACCGCTTCCAACTGACAGCTCGATTAAATACACACGTTCTTATGAGAGGTGACCCATAAGCACCGCGAGCAACGCGCCGAACGCGCCGAGTAGCCGAACTTCTATTTTGCCGCGGCTCTCACGCGGTGACAGAAGAGAGACATGCGCAGTCACAACCAATTTGAAGTTTTCTCTTATATGGAAAAAGTGACAATCAAGAACCTATCGGATAGCCTGTCTCGGATAGCCATATCTTAGATGTCTTTTTGAACGATCGACAACAGACAATAGCTGTGAAATATTAAAATTCGACTTTTGAAAACAGAAAAACATTCAAAATATCATTGCTAGACGATTATAACTTATTTTTTTCGATTTCCCACACGTAAACAACAACAACAAGCTATCCGGATACGATTTTTGAACGCCCCCATTTTGACTAAATTTATCTTTTAAAACACCGCAACGGATTCTATGGGTCACCCCTATCAGTTGCGCGCGGCAAAACCCACCGCATCAGTTGCCGCGCCGCTTCTACCGCACGCACCGCGTTCTATGGGCCGGGGCCTTAAGCTATACGCAGGAAGGTAAAACTCGATAATAAAAGTTGACAGCGCGGCAGATTTGATATTATTTAATGGACCTTACAAATGAGTTGTGCCCACTGGGTCCATACTTCAAAACAAAGCCAATTAAACCAAATCAAAAATGGCATTGCAAGTCAGCAGAAAAGAAACTATAGCTTAAATCGGAATGGTATTCCCATATCCAAAGTCAGCTGATAATTTCCCTTCCCTTTTTGGAGGCGATTTCACATCTACTTATCATTTCTGCGGCAAGTAGGGGATGTGAACTCAAACAAATGAAAAAAATGTAAACAAAATTTTTTTCTTATCTCCTTCGAATGCAGCTTATAGACGATCGTCTCATAGCCGTTGTATGTGTAGTTTGTTTGGGGCGGCTACGGTCAAAAATGTGACGTTTAGTCACAATTTTTTCATAAAACTTGTCTCGAATCTTGTATTTTATAAAAAACTTGTAGCTGAGAGTAATTTATTCTTTGTTATTGTCAAAGGTCTAAATTTTTATGAATTTTTCTCTTCTTGGAGGACAGAAAACAGCAAAAAAAACAGAAGCACCAATCAAAAAATTTTACACAAATACTTGAAAACAATGCGCAGTTTCAGCAAAACGAGTGCCAAGCAAAAAACATATAACAATGTATGGTTTCAAATTGAGTAAAATAAAATTTAAAGTCCTTCTTTTAAAAAAATACCAATTCTAAAATTTCAAAAATACTGTGGCTGATAATGGGTTAAAAGTTGCGTTTTTAGATTTTGGCTATAGATATGAAATATTTAATTTAACCTTTTTCAATATTTTTTGCGTGGTTATTAAATTTTCATAATTATTGTGTAGCTGGCAACCCTGTGCCACCAAATATATTATGAAGGGCGCGAAAGCTTGTATTCAGCTTCCAGACTTTTATATTGTGCATATCCCATAATCGGAAGTTCGTGCGACCCAGTCGTGCCCATTTTCCTTGCTTGAAAAAAGCTGTGAGTCGGTCAACCCTGGGGAAAGTTCAACGAACGGGCCTTATGTTTGTTGCATCTTAAAAAAACTAAAGCAAGATTCACTAGGCCGGGCATTAACAATGTACAAATAATTCAGACTCGACTGTTTTTTTTAACTTTCGTATAAGTTTCTTCCAACAGATAACAAACGATTGCTTTTATCGAAGCTGAAAACTGGTACGTCGGTTTTTTTTTTTGGATGGTGTGTGACATTTGAACTGGTTTTGATTTTTTGGTAAAGCCCCTTTATGAGGAAAACATTTTCCAGACACACTTTGTATATGAAAGCATACAAAACAAGTAAGTTTAGCATAAAAACCTGAGTCTGTGGTTAAAGTGCCGATTAGAATCTTCTATGCCTTAATTTATTCTAATCCACACTTCTTTCTCGTGGCACTTAATTACTATTCACAATGACCAGTTTAAGACATTTTCATATTAACCTACCAATATGCCGATTCTAAGCTGTTCAGCTTGCACATTTCAAGAACCACTCACTGAAAAACGTCTCAAGTCAAACCAATTACTGGCATTTTAAATAAAAACTTTAATCGATCTTAAACAACAACAGTAAATACAGGTCGACTATGGCACAGAATCAATAAATTTACTCCCATGAGATTAATGTGCCCAGCCACTTAAAAATAATCATGTTTCGTCTGCTTTGTACACAACCACACAATATCATTAATCTTCGATGCATTCACACTATGCTCTTGACCTTAAGCTAATGCTTGTAACCCCTTTGTGGCGGCAGGTAGGAGCTCCCAGGTACTACATCTATACCAGTTGGTAAAAATGGTGGTTGGCTGTTTGTGTAAAGGTCGTCATCGTGGTTCTCCGAACTGGTGTGTTCAGTGTTTGCATATGGTGGAAAGCTCACGACTCCATTAGAACCACTACCAAAATGCAGATGGGGAATATTTCCGGCCTGAATAGCTTTCGTGCTTCCAGGTATGCCAGGAAGAAGTTCACCCGCATACGGGAGCAAGCTCATAGGCAATCGTGAAGACTGTCCATATTGCTGATTGTTGGAAGCAACAGTCACAGCTGGACTAGAACTGCCTGAAGATCCATGACCAAAGGTTTGTGAATTTCCTGATAGTCCTGACGATCCCACAGCAAAGCCTTGCGAGCCTCCTGATAATCCTGACGATCCCACAGCAAAACCTTGCGAACCTCCTGATAATCCTGACGATCCCACAACAAAACCTTGCGAGCCTCCTGATATTCCAGGGGAATTGGTCTTGGAACTTCCTGGAAGTCTGTCATATTGCGCCTGTATTTCTTGCGTAGCACGAACAGCATCATCTTCAGTCCTGTACTTAACGAAACGCACTTCTGGCATACGAACTGAGCTTGCTCGAACTTCCTCGAATCTTCTTTTTAGATCTTCGATGTCGGGTTCTTTGCTGAGCACATACACTACGGTTTGGGTTTGGACTGCCTCTTTGGCCAAGTTCAGCAACGTGTTTTCATAGGCAGTGTTCCTCGGAGTCTTGACAAATATCACTTGCAGTTCCTTTTTTACATTTGGAGCTGTTTGCGGAACACGATAACGAGGCTGACTGTTGACTTGTTGGCCATTTGAGTTTGAATCTTTGTAGAAATATAACGACTTCCTGGATCCATCTCTGTCAACAACCGACGGAAAACTCGCGTGGCTTACCGCAGGCGCAACATTGTAATTGTATCCTAAATGTGCAGCACTGCACACTCCCAAGAGAACCGCCAATACCTAAGCCAAAGAGCAACAGTGAATAAAATCCTCCAGTGAGCAAATCGTTGATTGAACTTACCAAAAGCCGATTCAAACTGCTCATGTCGACTGTCCAAGCGAAAATGACAGCTCAAATCAGAACGAAGCTCGACGTTATCTCCTCTCTCTCTCTCTCCGTCTGTCTTTTTTTAACAAGTTCAAGAACAAAACCGGCCATCAGTTGGCATGAAATATCTACTCCAATTTGGCAGAGGGTGTGTTTTTTTCATTCTAAAGTCGGTTGTGTAAGTACAAAGCCTGTTTTGAATCAAAAACAGGGACCATCGCTAAATACAGTTGCCAAAAGACAAGACCCATAGTGTCTTTCGCGAGTTTCCGGTATAAACTTGCCTAGTTATGATGGGGTCAGTCTATAATTATTTATTGTAAATGATAGGCAAGTCAGAATGGAATTCCCTCCATTAATGATAACCTGATTTATGATGCCGGCAATTTTACAACTTGCAGTTGCTTGACAGTAGAACAGTAGTACGCCACAAACACCAGTAAAATTCATTGAATAATTATTGGAAACATGTTTTATGGGCGAGTCGGACTCGGTATCGTACAAGTTTACATAATTGGTTGATCGAGAGAGAGATGAAAACAATTCGCCGCAGAGTAAGATTTGATACCATCTTTCAAGTGATAATTTATGACGATCGTTCAAGCATGCGCGTGAACGCGTTTAATTTAAACAAACGTCAACGTGTGATGCGATCAGTTATGTAGATTTGGTTAATGTTTGTGTTTTAGAGGAGATTTTGTTTTGTTGTTTTGGTTTTGGTTACAGTTTAAGAATTCGGGTTTTTGTCAGACGGTGAATCGGTTTAATGATAATTGTGTGTTTACGTAGGCGGGTGTGATAAAATTTTAAAACTGCGTGGAATGCAGAAACAAAATTAATTGAGTTTACTTCGAACAGGAAGCGGATTCCGGCACTGAGGCTTAGCAAAAACAACGCTGGCCTTGGATTGCAACAGGAAATTTTTTGAATGTTTTAGTCTCATAAAAAGACATTACCAGTGACGAAGAACAGCAGAGGGCATGACGCATGACGTCAAACATTAAATCATTGCTTTGCTTAAGCTAAGATATTTTGAGAGTATTGTGATAAATTTTAATAAGTAATGTTCGCTACTGACAAGAATAAATGATCTTTAAAGAACAGTTTGAAGTGTCACACTGCATTGCCTGACAAACAAAACCTGAAACGTAACGCAGTGGGAGTAACTTCTTTCATGGTTTTGTCAATTACCCCTGAGCAATTAGTACTCTCATGAACTATGATGATATGAAGTGCTAAATTGAATTCAAATAATGTCTTCCCTCCAAACGATTTAATTAATTGAGGTACTCCCTCACACACTTCTTTTTTGATATTTTTGATATTTATTTGATATAAGTCTAGTGATTGTTTATATCACCACATCAAGATCGACTGGTGTAGCGCTTCAGTGGCGGATTTACTCCATTGCCTTGTTTTTGGTGGGAATTAGAGTTCGGTTGAAGCTGGGATCGTTATCGAGCAGCTCGTAGCGAAATTATGTGAGATTGGTAAGGTAATTGCTAAAGAGATGCCGTGTCGGGAGAGATGTCGCATTCAACCAAACTCACATATCTATTCGTCCAGACAAAAATTTTTTTTTGCCTTTTGCTCCTAACTTAGTGTGGACGTTCCTCCTTACCGAAAGCCGAACCGAATTCGAATCGAATGAAATGGATCCGTATACCGATCGGCATAGTGTGCAAGCACCTTTAGGTATGGAACTAAAAACGTAAGAAAAAAAATTGGAAACATCCGACATGCAATGTGATTTTTTTGTGGTATGGTTTTTTGCGCACCTTTTTTCCAAAGGAAATTTTTAAGTTCGTTACAAGCACCTAACCTTGGTGTTTCTGGGCCTACCTCAGCACACCGGGAGCTGCTCTCGACGCACTGCTCCCCTTTCTCCCCTTGATACCTACATCATTGGGCGTACTCTCAAGACCATTTCAGGTTTAAAGAGATGTGGCATCTGGCACAATTTGCACTGGAGCCATGGGCGTAGCCAGGTAGGGGCAGGTAGGGCCAAATGCCCCAACCTAAGCCAAATGTCCTCGAAAAATTCTGCGTTTTTTAAGAAAAAATTAATCTTTGTCCTCGAGGACATTTGGAGAAAATGCTGAAACAACGAGGACTTTTCAAAGAGTATCGTAAAAAACGAGGACAATTTGGGAAAAAAAAGGGGAAAAAAAGGAGTATCAATGAAAATTAAAAACAAAAAAAAAAAAAAAAAAATGAGCACAATTCGCAAAATAGCCGGAAAACGAGGACTTTTAAATGAGATTTCTCGTAAAAAACGAGGACAATTTGGGAATAAAAGGAGTATCAATGAAAATTAAAAAAAAAAAAACTGAGGACAATTCGCAAAATTGCCGAAAAACGAGGACTTTTAAATGAGATTTCTCTTAAAAAACGAGGACAATTTGGGAAAAAAAAACGGAAAAAAAGGAGAATCAATGAAAATTTTTATAAAAAATGAGGACAATTCACAAAATTACCGAAAAACGAGGACTTTTCAATGAGATTTCTCGTAAAAAACAAATACAATTTGGGAAAAAAGGGGGAAAAAGAGGAATATCAATGAAAAATAAAAAAAAATAAAAAATGAGGATAATTCGCAAAATTGCCGGAAAACGAGGACTTTTAAATGAGATTTCTCTTAAAAAACGAGGACAATTTGGGGAAAAAACGGAAAAAAAGGAGAATTAATGAAAATTTTTATAAAAAATGAGGACAATTCGCAAAATTGCCGAAAAACGAAGACTTTTCAATGAGATTTCTCGTAAGAAACGAGGACAATTTCGGGAAAAAAGGGGAAAAAAAGGAGAATCAATGAAAATTAAAAAAAAAAAAAATGAGGACAATTCGCAAAATTGCCGGAAAACGAGGACTTTTAAAAGAGATTTCTCTAACATCTAGAAATATTACACGAGTATATTTGGACATTTATATTTATAATTCTTCGAATCAAAATATTCTCCAGAAATTCTGAATCATCTGAATGCGGCATTTTGAATGCTATTACAGAACATGCTAAAGGCAAATATCCTACTCTATTTTTAGAAACCAAAAAATGATACTTTTAAAGTATCTCTCAATATTCTTGTCAATAAATATGTCCTACTTTTTTTTCCAAAAAAATGTCCTCGTTTTTTCATTGATTTTTGAGAAATTGTCCTCGAAAAAAGACCTAAAAAAATTCCTGGCTACGCCCATGACTGGAGCTTTGAGGAACTCGCAAGCAGCATATCTTTTGACTCACGTCTAATGGATATGCCGTCTGACACGATGATCCCAAGGCTCAAACTGCGTCAAACTTACACAGCCAACCTTCTTTTGGTTCAGGACTGGTTCGCTCCTTGTATATTTATTCTATAGTACTCTCACAGTTCATTGTAATTTTCAAAATGAATTTGGAATGTTGTCCACAACTTTTTTTCATATGGCTTTGTATAGGAAAAAAAGTTGTGGACAACATTCCAAATTCAATAATACTCCTTCATTTTGGGAGAGATGCCGCACTTTTGTTTTGAGAAGATGCCGCATGCTTAAATGGCCCTAAAATACATGTGGACATAATCAAGGACTAGTTGAACATAAGAGGCGCTGAAAGAAGCCCAGGAAAACATTAACAAAAGAAAGTACCAGTCGGAAGTTCAAGAACCAACAGCTATTTTTTCCGAAACGGCCGATTCATGTTCTGAAACAATCCTGGAACCAGTAATCCTAGTCCAACTACCAGCCATAGGTACATCATGCAGTCATTCCGAAAATGAAACGCGCACCTCATTATGTTTCATCAAACTAACGCTATCAAAACTACTGCAATCACTGCCGAAATTCCAGTGCCTTTTTTCTAATCGTAGGCAATTGGGAGAACTGTTAGCTTCTCCTATTTCAATTGAAAAAAAAAAACTTGAAGCCGCCAAAAGAAAGGTTGAAGTCCAATGACGATCCAAATGTTTGTTCTGAATGTTGGGAAAAATATTTCAAATCAACAAAAAGTGAAGATTGGATCCAATGATCTGCATGTCAGAAGGGGCTGCATGAAAACTGTATACGGTACAAAACGTTTGAATCTACCCTGAGTATGGACTGTGGACGGGATCAGGAACGGAAACAGCATGTTTAGTGTTTGAAATTCAATGAATTTGCTATGCGGCATCTTTCCCACAAATGCATGGCGACGCGACAGCGAGATGACAAGTGTAATACATCTTTTTTTATTTAATAAAAATTTTTATTTTTTTCGAGTTAAGTTTTTTTATGGTAGGAAATCAATCCATTTTTAAGTTTTTATGTAAATATATCTTATTTCACTTAAATAAACCCATTATACTGACTTTTTTTTAAAACAGGGACATCTCTCCCGCAATTACCCTATTACCGCTTACGTAATCGGGGAACCTATTACAATTTGGCAATATCTTAACAGTAATCGAAAGGAGATGCAGTCCTCTGCTCACTAACTATACATAGATAATCCTGAAATAAAAAAGATTGTGCAAATTTTTTTTGTACTTGTTGCACGGCAGTACACGAACCGAACATCTCGGGTTGTGTGAGTTAATTTGAATTAAAAGATGAAAAAATCAGTGCATTTGCATTGTAAGTGGGGTCGTTAACGAGGGAAGACCATCGCGAGTGTTTTCGAAGCTGCATTTTGGAAAAAAGGAGTCGAGACCGATGTGAAATGAAAGAAGTTATGCGTAAAATTATATGGCACCGAGCGCCTGTTCGCGGCATGATAGCACTACATACCGTACCGTTAGTTAAGTAGCATATACATATTTATGTAGTTCAGGGTTGGGTCTAAAAAAAAAATCGCGCAGTGCTCCTACCTCATATTAAACTTTTCATTTTTCCTACTCATTAACTTACTTACTTACTTACTAAGGTGTGCATTACAGTTCGGGGTGAACCTGAACCTCAACCAACATCTTTCAATAATGACTTCGATTTCGGGCGAGCTCTCTCCAGTTTTGCATTCTGAGTCGGTTAAAGTCTTTTTCCACTTGATTGCACCACCAAAGACGATGTCTACCTCTTTCACGATTTCCCTGCAATGTGGTTTCGAAAATCCGTCAAGCCGGAGCGTTTGTGTACTTCCGCTCTACATTTCCTAACTGTCGTAGCATCGTGATGTGTACTCTTCTACTATTCTACTCATGTCGCGGTACAGCTCATTTATCTCGTTGTTGTATCTTTTTCTCCATACGTTGTATTCGCATACGGGACTAAAGATCATTCAGATTATTTTTCTTTTGCAAGGCTTAGGGTTTCCAAATACGCTTTCGATAAGGGCCGTAAGGCAGGACTGTGATAATTAAGGTCCTAGGTTTTTCAAGAGAGGGTTTTGTTTTCTAATTTCCTTCTACTCGCAAACAAGCAACGGTTGGCAAGAGTTTTTCTCCGTTTAATCTCCACACTGATGTTGTTGTCCGTGTCTATAGCGGATCCTAGGTGGACGAAGTCCTGTACTACCTCGAAGTTATGTCTGTCTATTGTGAAGTTTTGTCCAATTCGTCGATGTTCGGTGTCCATATTTGATGACAACAAATTCTTCGTTTTACCCTCATAAACCATCAAACGCATTTCTGCAACTTCGGTTTCAATGCTCGCAAAAGCATACCTATGACATCACGCTTCCTACTTCCCATTACGTCAATATCGTCTGCGTAAGCGAGTTATTGTAGGTACAGCCTTTTGAAAAATTGTTCCTCTGGAGTTGAATTTTCGGTTTTGTATAATCTTTCAAGTGTTATGTTGAAGAAATCGCATGACAGTTTGTCGCCTTGTCTAAAGCCTTTTTTGATATCAAAGTTCTCAACCGACCTTGACGAAGCAGCGTGAATTCACCAAAGTCATCCTGCATAGTCGTACGCGTTTTGCAGGTATGCAGAAACTAGACATGGCTCTGTACAGCTCGTCTCTGTAAATACTGTCATACGCGGCCTTGAAATCGATAAAGAGATGGTGAATATCGATATTATATCTTCGGGTTTTTTCCAAGATCTGCCGTAATGTGAAAACTTGGTCTATTGTGGACTTCTCTGGGCTAAAACCACATTGATAAGGACCTATCAAGTTGTTGACGTAGGGTTTCAAACGTTCACATATTACAGCAGACAAGATCTTATAAGCGAAGTTAAGGAGGCTTATCCCTCTATTATTGGCACAATTGTGTGGGTCTCTCTTCTTTAGGACACCACTTGTCTTTTTTATGACTTCAATGAACAACTTTACGTGGTTTCTGAAGATTCGTTAAGAAGAAAATAGCACAGTAAATGTAAATATGGAAATGCTCAGTGCCTACGAGCGCTATTTCTGTCAAATGCACCCTAAGTGACAAATAAGTGAGTGTGATGTAAGCCTTTAAAAAAATTGGTCTATGGTTCTAAGCGGTTTGGTGAATGTACGAGTCTTCTTAAAATAAAAATACTTTGTCTCAGTATTCATTTTAAGTCAGAGATAATTTTTTTTTTTTATATTCTTAATTTGTTCTGCTTGGACCTTAATCTTCCGTTCTTCGTCAGTCTTTTAAAAAATATACGATACCGCATCCGCTTTCAAATTGGACTCTTTTAAATCATTGATATGCTAAGATGTGGCTATTTAAATTGAATCAACTCATCAAAACCAATTCAAAAGTTCCCCATATAAGTTAATTTACATATAGTCGCCAGGCCAATCATATTGACACTAATATGATTCATTTAATGTTTATGTGATTGAAGAACTAGTGAGCCTTTTAAGGAATAGTTTTCTCATTTAATTGAAAATCTTTTGATTGGGGTCTTTAATTTTTTCTAGATTAACACAAATCAAACTAGATTTTCAAGTTACCATAACGAAAGTGGTTTCGTAGAGACCTAGAAACAGGCAAAGTTCTTGTTTTTTGCTTAAAACGCGTTTGTGTATTTTCTACAAAATTACTTAAAAATGAATTCTTTTGATTTGTAGAATCTATTTTGTGTTTTGCCTGCAAATTAGAATTCATTATTCGATGGGAATTTCCATAAGTAAAAGTTAATCCACAAAATTGGAAATGAGATCTTAAAAGTCACACAAATATCGAAGGAAAGAAGTGATCTTTGAAACATCGGGGTTCCGCCGACAGGTAGAGATAACTGGCTTTTCCACATGCCTACTTTTAAACAAAAGGGCTTGAGAAGATTTTTGTAATTCACCGACTGGGTCACACACTTTTACTATGATGGCTATTCACAAATTCCATGACACGTGTTTTTTTTCCCGAAACGATGTCGGCCTTGAGGGATTTAATCTCTAACCCAGGCAATCAAATGGATGAAATTGGGGTTGTGTTAAACGTCTTTTTTTTAACTTAAAACCTAAGTTGGCGTCTCTATTGGTTCCGATAGTACCACTTCCTGCAAAAATCTAAGACGATGATATTTAGAAATGCAGGTGGTCGCCATTCACGGTTTGAAAAATGGAAACTGAACGGTGAAGAAATTGAAATTGTACCCAGATACAAATATCTTCTCTATCATCTAACATCATCCTCTTTAATTTTAAAGCCGCACTTTGTTGAAAAATTATCTGATGGTAACAGAGCTATCTCTGCAATTTGGGGACGTTGTTTCAAAAACAATTACATATCACCGAGTGCAAAACAAATTCTGTTCCGCTCGACTGCAGCTTCAATAATGCTTTACGGAGCCCAGGTATGGGGCTACAAACGTAACGAAGAGGTGGAAAAATTTCTGCGCTACTTCTTCTAACTATATGCTATACACAGATTGAAACTGGAACTTCTCCTATGCGCTTATACACTCTTAAAATGCACGTTAATTATGTCTTAAAAGTAATAGAGATGAATGAATCCAGAATACCAAAAGTAGTACTACTACGGAAATCAAATAAAAGTATTTGCTAAAAATGGCTTCCGAATGTAGCATGAATCTGACAGTGAAAGTAAAATAACAACCTCATCTTTTAAAAGAAAAACTCAAAACAATCTTGGAGAACCTTTGCAGACACTGGAATGACCGAAAATTTTGCGTAATCGCTAGGTAGTGCGAAGCTTCACGAGTTGGAAAAGCTCGCTCAATGAAGAGCTAAGGAAGAACTTCTGCAAAGTTGTGTGAAATTTTAAAAAACACCAAAGTTGTGTAAGGCTGCAGAAAGTTGGACAAAGTTGCCTTCATTTTGCCCAAAGTTGTGCAAGGCCCTAGCGAAGTAATACAAAAACGCAGTTATTTGACGTTGTGCGAAATAAATGTAAAAAGTTGTGCGTAGATGTGCTTGATAGTGTGAGGCTGCGCAAAGTTCTAATAGCATAACCAAAGTTAAGGTAAGCAAGGTGAACATGGGCGTAGCCAGGGGGGTGGGGGGGGGGGTGCTGGGGTTCAAACCCAGATTCAGATATTGGCTACCGTACCTATTTCCACTGCTAAACCAGAAAGGAATTTTTCAAGTCTACGGAGACTTAAAAACTACTCGCGGAACACAACGAGTGAAAACAGACTGAACGGCTAGGCTCTTATGAATATTCACTATGGGATAGATATTGACGTAGATGAAGTAGTCATATTATATAAAGGTTATTTATTTCATGCACTTCCATTAGTTTCATTTTCTTAAACCCCCCCCCCCCCCCCCCCGCAAACTTGAACCTGGCTACGCCCGTGAAGGTGAATCTGCGCAAAACTGTGCGAAATTTCAGAAAGTAATGAGCTTTGTATAAAGCTATGCCTATTAACACAAAGCTGTGCAAAACTAAACGAAATTAGTAATAAACTTTGCAAAGTAGCTTGCTCCCTTTATTTAACAAAAGCGTTTGACCTTTCTGGCATGAAGGTATACTCTCGAAATTAATTTCCTTAAACTTACCCGTCTTCTTTACAAAAATGATATTAAGTTTTCTGTTCAACTGATGATTTCTCTGGCCTAAGTCAGTCCTCAAAAACAATTTTGTTTGTAGACCATACTTTAGTTTTCGACTCCCATGAAAGACCCCACATTACGCTAGGCGGCATATAAAATCATATTGATTTAATACTTTCGTACTTAAAATACTTTAAAGCGCTTTCTCCATTGTAGGTCCCTTCCATTCCCTCACAAGGCATGGTTGTGAGAAATGCGCTAGGCCCAGGGGCTCTGTCGCGGCAACCTATTTATTTATTTATTTACTTAAAATTATGGGGCATAAGGCTTGACTAACATAAATTCGAATCTGTTAACTTCCGTAATGCATCTGCAAAGGACTGTAGCTGAAGAGCTTCAGAAATTTGAAAGAACTATACTAAGAAAATTTACCGGTATATTCAGAAGACTTTCTGGAAGGTGGTTTAGGTATAGTGTTGTCTATGAAAAATCCGGGGAAGAGCCGTTATTGAATTATTTATTAGATCTATATAAACAAAGAATATGATTTTTGCAACAGCAACCGAATCCTGCGACAAAAACTACAGATTCCGGATTCAGGATAGATACTATACTATTAGACTGATTCAAAAAAAAGAGCTCTCCATTTCATATAAAATTGCCCCTCGCGCCTACACGGAGGGATATAGACTCCCCTCTCATACAACTTTTTTTTGTCTTGACCAAACCTATCCATCTTTACCCTTTGAAAAACCGTATCTAAAACACCCTAAATAAATAAAATAAAATTCTTAAAGTTAATAATTAATTTTAAAAATAGTTAAAAATTGAGAGCGGTGAAATTTTTTTTTTTGAACTTTTTTCTATACGCCATTCAAAACACATTTCCGAAAATTTCATGACAATCCATGGACCTGGATTCCTAGGTAAAAAGCTTACGGCCCTCCACTAAATGTAATCACCATCACCATCTAAATAAATTTTGAAAAAAGCCCAAAAGCATCACTTCCAGTTGGTTTTGGCAATGGTATTTGCCGGCACAGGGTCAGAAGGCCACAGGCCACAATGGTCTTTTGACTCACTTGGATGGGTTCAATTAAATCTAAAACAGAAATATCATACTTCAATTCAGAATTTAAGCTATTCACAGATAATTCAGGAGAACGTAGCCTATACCTTGGTCTATTATTGGATTTTGATTACTTCAAAAATTCCAGCCTTTTTGAAGCAGTTTTGTATAGTTGGTGGGGTAACAAGCCTCCAAGACCGTTTGACAATCTTCAGAGCATTTAGAGCCGTTTCTTCACTAAAAGTTGAAGTCAACTGAAGGATTTTTATTCACAACTTGTGATTTTGTTTTTCTTCACTCAAATTTGACAGCTTCAACTGCCGATTTTCAACTCTCGAGTTGATCAACTTCCGATTTTCTCAACTTCTGGAAAAAGTAGAACTTGAATGAGTAAACTTGAGAGTGAAATTTAATTTTGTACTACATTTTGTTGCTTCTGCCTGTTATTTTGGATTTGCATATGTAAATAAAAATATTTTTAAAATAAAAAATTATTATATTGAGAGTCAACCATCGTCTGACAATAAAAAGTCCACGGGTCTGGCTTGAAAAACAGGTCCCGAATTCAATGTTATTTTCAGTCAATTTAAGACCAAGAACAACCAAGACAAAATTAAAAATCAAACATATTCAATATATGTACATATGTATCTTATCTATTTGCATATGCATATGTACATGAATTGATTTTTACTATCTAATATTTTTATTACTAAACTAGATTTTTAAATTAAAAAAATGACTTCTTTGCATTAGCTGTTGGAAATGGGTATTGTGGTTGCTCTCTTAGCATGTCCATGTTTTTTATTTTTTTTTTATTTTTTTTTTTTTCGAAATAAACAGAAGTCAACTACCGGAACTTTAATTTTCAAAGCAATCAAAATTCAAATCAAAAGTTGAAAAATTTCAACTTGTGATTTGAATTTCGGTACATAAAAAAGTATCTGTCAAAAATATCCGAAGGAAATTTTTAAAAACGCAAGTACGAGAACCTTTGAATTTCAACTTTTGAATAGAAATTTAAATTAGTGAAGAAAAACAAATTTTAACTTGTGTCTCAACTCTCTAGCTTGCCTCAACTTTACAGTTGGCCAACTTTAGATTTTGAGGCTAGTTGAGAAATAGTGAAGAAAACGGACCTTAGTGAATTAATGTCTGTATTTTTGGTATAAAATCCATATCATGACATTATGCATTATCAACTAAGAGTAGCATTTTTTCTTCTTCTTATTCATAACGTCACCAAACTTTTTAATGATTTCAATCCTTGTAGGTATACGGGTTGGCATCAAAGTTCTGCCGGGGTCAAAATTCTGCTTTTAGAATTCTGCTTTTCAAAATTCTGCTTATCAAAATTCTGCCAATTATAAGGAAAAAGAAGGTTTGGAAAATGTTAAAAAGCGCGCGCAGAATTTTGAAAAAAGAATTTTGACCCCGGCAGAATTTTGACCCCAACCCGGGTCCCAGTTAGGGATACAAGATTGTTTTTGATGAAACTGGTAATCGATTTCTAAAATCCCGGACTTTCCCGGACAAAACACAATCAAAAAAAGAGTACGAAACTACGACCAAAACAAACATATAAAACTGTTTTTTTTTTAAGAAAACCATTTCATTACGGTTTTTTTAGTTGTTTAAATTAAATTTTAAATCAAATTAAGAGTACAAGAATAGTATCAGGGTACATCCCTTAACCATAAGTCACATATGTTGGCATCAAACTTAAAACAAAGCGGTCGGTCGGGTCTCGTTGGGTCGTGCGTCGGGTATAGTCTTCGAATTCCTCTTTGGTTTTTTTTTATTTTCGCGTCGAGCTGTTTTACATTTAGACTTTCTGTCTGCGACGCAAACTGGAGTTTGTTTGACAGAGAAATGGAAGTAAATTTTGATATTTCAGACAAAAAACTTCTAACCACACCAAGAAAAATCAAAATAACTACAGAAAATGAATGAAAAGTGAATTTTCGAGACTTTTCATTGCGTCAAGACAAAATCGTCTCCATGCAAAAGAAGACTTAGTGATCTCCGAACTCCGATTAGCTGGTTAAATAGGTATTTAATTGAAGATAACAGACAAGCAGGTAAGTACAAAGGGTTGAAAAGAGGAAAATCCCGGACAATTAAAAAAATGTATTCCGGACGTCCCCGCAAAGGCAAAAAGGGTACACTTCCGGAAAAACCCGGACATATGGCAACGCTAATCCCAGTAGGAAGAGCCTTTAAGAATAATTCAGTCCCATCCGCGTTGTAAATATTTTCTACTTTATATTTCTGTAGTAGATCTGGCACCACGAGTTCTACAAAATTATTTGCGGCTTCAGCGTTGGCTGAACCGCTCTCTCCATGAAGCCTCCTAAATGAAGTGTTGGATACGTTTTTTTGTAGTCATTGGCAATTAAAGTCTGAAATATTCAGCTGAATCACAGGTTGCTGCTTTTTCCAATAAAATTAGACCCGTTATTTTTCCATTTCGTTCGCCTATTTTATCGAAAAATTTGTTCATAGCTTTGTCTAGAATTTCGTATTTACTAACTCTGTTTTTTTTTTTGTTTAAGTTCTTGCATTTGAATTTTTCTTCTTCGAATTGTTCTACGTTTTTTAATAATTTAGATGAAATGTCCCTCAAAATAAAATAAATAAATAGGGTGGCGCAACAGAGCGAGGAGCCCCTGGGCCTAGCGAATTTCTCACAACCATGCCTTGTGAGGGAATGGAAGGCACTTACAATTTTCTGCCGGTTCCGAACGGCTAATCGAGAAAGCGCTCTCCATGGCAATGAATACTAACGGAGGAATTGCCAATTCCTCGCGAAAGGCGATACCCGTGGAAAAACATTTTGGCCTCTCTTGGGATTCGAACCACGAACCTCAAGATTAACAGGCGGACATGCCAACAATCACACCACGGGAACCACTGTCCTTTAAGCAATTTTATATTTCTCTCAAATTTATGTTCGATTTCTTGCCGATTTAATTTCTTCCAAAACAATCAAATTAGTTTTTAGTGAAATATTATTCCGCGACATTTTCATTAAGGTAAGCACGACGATAGCAGAAAGAGCATAAGCACAACAGATACATAACGAATTTATTGTCAAAATGAATCAACTTCAAATGTCATCATAAATGACATGAATAAATGACATTTTGTTTGTTCGCTTTGCGCAATACTGCGCATACATACATCAACAAAACTGAACTTTTTGGTTTGAGATGAAGTCGATTTACGTTGTCTTGAAAACGATCCAACGAAACATCGAATCAAGGTGAAAAGTTGACAGAATGTACTCATCAACTTCAGGCGAAATCGAAGCATAAGCGGCATTGTGATTCAGGCATAATTGGTTTCACACATTCAAGTACATAGCAAGGGAATCATTGAGTGGCTCTGATTCATTTAAGGGGCCGGTTATAGCGATCATGAAAACGAATCAGGAAAAATTTTCAAATGGAATAATAACTATGTATTCGTTACAATTGAATAACAAATGTTATACCAATCAATAGTAAACAGCCCAGGGAATTTTTTTGTCAAGAAAATGTTCAACTGAACAAATACTTTGCCGTAAAATTGTATTTTTCTATTTTCCTGATGGAATTGGAACAGGAAAATAGAAAAATACAAATCAAACAGAAAATATTTGTTCTATTATATCTTTTTTGGGCACAAAAAATTCTTTGAGTGATTTGCCATCGATTGGTTTAACATTTGTTATTCAATTGCAACGAAAACATAGTTATTATTCCATTTGAAAATTTTTCCTGATTCGTTTTCATGATCGCTATAACTGGCCCCTAAGCAAATGGAAGATCAAACTCGAATCGCTTCATTCAACGGAATACGTAGGATGCCGCAACAGGAAGGGGAACCCCGGGGCCTAGCGCATTTCTCACAACCTTCCCTTGTGAGGGAATTTTCTGCCTGTTCCGAACGGCTAATCGAGAAAGCGCTTATCATGGCAATGAATAATTTAGTACCTGAGGACTTGGTCTTCCTCGCGAAAGGAGATGAAAAAACATTTTTGGTTTCCGTTGGGATTCCAACCACGCACCTCCCGCGAAACGTGCAGACATGGTTGCCATTACGCCACGAGCACCTACTACCTACTTTACATATGGGGCAACAAATGGTTTGATTAACTTTTAAATCAACCACTTGTTACAGTTCCCCACTACCTTCAACAAAATCATAACAGAGTTAACGTAACATACATAAGTCTTGTATCACTTATTTACCAGCTCCTGGAACCTTGTCAAGAAATAAACCAGCAATACGACTCATCAGCAATTGGCACCGTCCATCATAGGCTCTTTTATTTCGATTATGCAATTCAGAGCATAACTCTTGCTAATCGTTGTTTCCAATCACCTACTTGACCAAACTTCAATACTTTTTCACCGATCGAAAATAGGAACAATAGCAACTAAAAGTGCCCATTTATCAATGATCGATGGTAAGTTGGTCTTAGCATCAATCCTATAGCATCCTCGAGAAAATTTGAGTGATTTCCCACTTTTTATTTTCAATGATTTCAAAAGCGATAATAACTACAAACAATGCTTCAACATTTTGCAATTTTCCGCCGCACCACAACACAGCATCTCAATCGACTCAATTTAAAGTGATTGACAGCATTTAATTCTCGTCGATATCAACACAATAAAGCTGCAGAAGAGATGCCAGTAGGTGGTAGCAGCAACACTTTAAATCGACATAACGTTAAAAAAAAAAAAAAAAAATTGAAAACGTCGATAAATCCTCACTCTTCGCCCTTCGTCCTTCGCCCACTTAACCGCCTTTTCACAATAAAAGAAAAAAGAATTTGTTTTTATATTTTTCTTTTTTGTTCTGTGTTGTGTCCATCATGCGGCGATGTTTAAGTTAAGCGGAGGCATAAATCAATCTGGGAAAATTATTTCGTTTTCGCTTTTTGAGTTGATGCCCTCCCTGCCTGGCCCATTTTTGTGTCGTGTACTCACAGTTGTTTATATTGTTGCTGGATTATTCATAAAACATCATCATATCAGATGTGTCTTCTGTCCCTGTACTGTCACATTTTTATATGTAATATTTTTCTCGGAAAACAAATATCCTTTGTGCATAAGCGCTTTTCGTCATTTCTCTTCGTTTTTTTTTCTGTCCTTAAATCGCTTGAGTCGGTTTTTGTCTGTTTCGTGTCATGTGCCATGCCAATAAAGCGATGTTTGGTGTGTGCTTCAATTGCAACACATGTATGTATATATGTAGTCGCTGTTATAAGCAAAATGTTCATGATGTCTTTTGTCCTTACAAACATGCATCGCATATTTAATCTCATGTTTTGCAACATTTTTTGTGCACAGTCCATAATGAATGTGATGTGCGTTTACTTTTTTTTTAACCATCGTGGTTCGATGAAGCACAGAAATCAATTACGACCTTTAGGCTTACAGCCTACCAATTATATTTCTTGAAATTTAAAAATATTGATTTTGTGCACAAAAGTATTGATTTTGGTTTTTTCTCCTTACAGAGTTCTCGAACGAAAACGTATAAGCCCAGTCATATTAGGGTTTTGACCTCGAAATGAAAGATAATAAGGTGGAAATTGGCATAAACCTTTGTTTTGTCGTTCTAAATGTGGTCTCAAAAGTCACAAGTTCTATTGTATGTCCGCGTCTTAAGATATTGAAGGTCCAACGTCACAAATATCTCTCTTTTTATTGCTGAAATGAGATTTATATCTATGTTAAGGTTGTTGAATATAAAATTCCCTACAACTTTTGTCTTTACTGTTTTTTCATACGATCAACCGTTTTTGCGGTAGATCGCGAAGAGTGCGCCGCGTACAGTCATATGTGGCCTAACGCAAGGCCAAGCGTGAGTTACGGTTATCAGTACGTTGTATAACGTTGTATTGTTTACTAGAAAATTATAGTTTTTGAACAATGCCCATTATTATTTGGGCATTACAGTTCGGGTAAGCCTAAGCCTCCACCAACATCTTACGCCAATAATTTCGATGTCGGACGAGTTTTCTCCAGTTATGCACTCTGAACCTGTACAGTCGGTTCTTCCAATTGATTGCGCCACCTAAGACGAATTCCACCCCTTCCGCGATTTCTGGAAAATGTGCTTTCGATAACACGTCGAGCCGGAGTGATGATGTCCATCCGCTCTACATAGCCCAACCATCGTAGCCTCACGAATCGCGATGCGTACTCTTCTAGCTATGATCATGTCACGGTACAGCTCATACAGCTCGTTGTTGTATCTTCTTCTCTGTACATTGTCTTCGCATACGGGACCAAAGATCATTACTAGAATTTTTCTTTCGAAACGACCAAGGGTTTCCTTATCCGCTTTCGATAAGGTCCATGCTTCGCGTCGTAAAGCAGGACTAATCAAGGTCTGATACATATGCCTTCTTAGCCCAAAGAAGCAACGCAACGGTTGGCAAGAGTTATTCTCCTTTTGGTCTCCGCACTTATGTTGTTGTCCGTGTCTACAGCGCCAGCGGATCCAAATTAAACAAACTCCTGTACTACCTCGAAGTTATGTCTGTCTATTGTGACGTTTTGTCCAGTTCGTCGATGTTCTGTGTTCTTGTTTGATGACAGCATATACTTCGTTTTGCCCTCATTAACCATCAAACCCATTTTTGCCGCTTCTGTTTCAATACTCTCAAAAGCACCTATGACATCACGCTTTTTTCTTCCCATTACGTCAATATCGTCTGCGTATACTAATAACTGTACAGACTTTTGATTGTTCCTCTGGTGTTTCCGTTAGAGATTTGTACAGTCTTTTCAAGTATGAGTTGAAGAATTCGCATCACAGTTTGTCGCCTTGCCCAAAACCTTTTTTGACATCAAAGGTCTCGATGAGTTCTTTACCGACCTTGACAGAGCAGCGTGATTTCCCCAATGTCATCCTGCATAGTCGTACGAGTTTTGCAGGGATGCCGAAACTAGACATGGCTCTGTACAGCTCGTCTCTGTAAATACTGTCATACACATCCTTGAAATCGATAAAGAAATGGTGAATATCGATATTATGTTCTCGGGTCTTTTCCAAGATTTGCCGTAATGTGAACATTTGGTCTATATTGTGGACTTCTTTGTTCTAAAACCACATTGATAAGGACCTATCAAGTGGGGTTTCAGACGTTTACATATTACAGCACACAAGATCTTATAAGCGACTTTAAGGAGGCTTTTTTTCTATATCCCGCGCAATTGTGAGGGTCTCCCATCGATACTGAGGTTAAACTCATCGGTCATGCTTTCTGCCGACCATATCATGCAGATCAGCTGGTGCATGCTCCTTTCCAACAGCTGCCTTGAAAAGTTCGGCATCAAGGCCATCTGCCCCTACAGTCTTATTTGGTTTAAGTTTGCAAATGACAAGTTTAACTTCTTCTAGATCGGGAGGAAGACATTCTTGATCATCGTCCAAGTTGAATGCCCGACAGCGGAATTAGTGTCTTCATCCCCCGCAGAAGTGGTCTTTTCTGATCCTCAGTAGCGATTGCACGAGTTGCGAACAGGTTATCCTCATTCTTACCTTGGCTAAAACAAGGTAGTGCTCCGAGTAGAAGTTGTCCGCTTACCATTTGCATTCCCAAAGATGTCCTCCTTCCCTAACTATGCACTGATACCGCCAAGGACGGTGAAAATTTCGCTTCATGTCAAGAGCATTGCATACATTATTTTGTAGCTATTGCCATTTACGAGAAAGGGGCAGAAAAAAAAACATTTACGAAAAAATTGGGTTAGATGACCTGTACTACCTCGCCGGTGTGAGTTACGACTTCAGCGCTATGAGCTTTTTTGTGGAGCAATGAATTTAAAAAAAAAACCTACTAATGTCTCAGACTATACCTTAAAATGCCTCTGAACTGTAGAATTTTGAAGAAGAACGATTTAAGCTAACGTGTATTCTAAACAGGGAAAAAAATATTCAAAAAAAAGCACCCTAGTATTTAGTTAATTTCAACAAACGGAAATTTAAATAAAAACAGAGCCTTTAGTTTACTTATGGCAAAAAGTCTTTTTAAATCAGAGCGTACTACAGTTAAAAATTAAGAAGTCACTTTTGAGTTCATTTCATAGATTCTAATATTAGACACTGAGTGAGTTACATCAACACTCTGATAAACATTGTCCTGCGAAACTAATCCTACATATTTCTATTTATGACAACATCCACTTTTAAAGTGCATCGATGTGAAACCTTTGGAAAATTTAAGTTTAAGTGTGCGCTATTTAAATGGAAATTAATGAAGTTAGTACAGAATTTAATTTTCCCATTTGCTACATATTATACTACATACATCATACATGCATACGAACGATACCAACAACCTTTTCGTATTTATCTTTTTATTACTTTCACAACACAAAAATGCTTTAGCGGCGAGCGTCTATAGACGATGTTGTATCCATAGTTTTGTTAAAATTTCTATTTCCGTGGTCAGTACAAAGTTGAACTGTCTATCACTTGTTCAATTTAAAAATCTTTTTAAAAAATCAGACAAAATACCAAACCTGTACACTTTACCGAACATGCAGAACGAACGTGATTTGCTTGAGGGTAGCACTACCCCTAACGTTCTGCATTTTGCAGCTAATTGATGGCATTATGGACTGCGGACGTGAGATTCATTTTGTTTTTTCTTTTTTTGGGACTGTGTTTTTGATGAATTAGTTCTTTAGTTTGTATTCATAGGGTTTTTGGAAGAATTTGTCATGAAAGACGAAGATAGAAAGAGGAGTTCGGATATTATGAATGACGTTGTGGAATTAAATGTATATAATGAGTTTTGCAACCTTTTTAAATCTTATTAGATATTTATGTGTTTTTGTGGGACTTACGTTGTGGAAAGTAAATGTGAGTTTGGTACTCATTTCGTCATTTTAAAAATTGAATTTAAAGAAAAAAAAAAGAGAAAAAAAATTACTTTAAAAGTTTGGAGTCGGTGATGGTCTTTGGAGCTTCACCGTTGAAACCGCAAAAACTTACAGAATCCTTAGAGGCTAGATTCCACTGCACGGCATTTAAAAACAGAAGTTTAAAGCTACCCGAAATCCGAAATCTTTTCAAATATGTCGCAAAGTAATGCTGCAACTGGAACGAATTCTACTATATTTGTGGTGCAACATCGAAACACTTCAACAGCATTGATTTTATAGAGAAATCTACTTTAACTGGTGTTAATTTTGGACTGTTCGTATTGCACGCCAGAATTAAACTCTTTGAAAGTATTCTACACTTGGCATTTGGCATACAAACTACCCGTACAAAAACATAGTAAAACTAGAACAAAAGAAGAAATAGAACTGGAAGAACAAACTAAGCGCCACATTCAAAAAATGTTTCGAACTGAAACTGGACTATTGGTAGACATGTCGAAATCAAACTTTGGGAACACCAATGATGGCAACACCAGCAAGAAGTTTTTTGAAGATCCCCAGTTAGCTGCAGACATAACCTGAATAAATGTTGGATTGATTTATAGATTGAAAGTCATATTAGAAACCATTTCAAGTGGACACAAAATTGATTCACAAAAATATGACCAATAAGATACAGCTTCGCCTTTATAATTGGCACCCAATGACTCCGACAATGCACAAAATATTGATGCACGGTGCAATCATAATGGAAAACTCGTTGTTGCCAACAGCCCAATTATCAGAGAAGCTGCAGATGCCCGCAATAAACATTTACGCTTGTATCGGGAAAATTAGCAAGGAAAAGAGCAGAGCATTTCAAAATCATATTGTCCTGAAGCAATACACTAATACACATACTTGTTTCAGCAGCTTATTACACCAAACCCGATTCAGACATTGAACCCCAAGACGAATCTGTTACTAAATTAATATGAATTAAGATGTAAGCTGTAAGCGGTGTAAGCATACCACAACCGAGATGCAGCCCAAAACGTATATGAGAATATAGAGAAAGAAGAATATGAAAAGATCATGATGACAGATTGCCATATGGTCACGAGGTAATGACAGATTGTCAAGAGAAGAAAAGTAAAAATTGATTGATCTATTGCACCTTGATAATTTAAAGAAAATAATATTTTAATTGTAAAAATGTGTAATTAGAGAGAATGCATAGTCGGAGAATAGACATTTAATGTCGTTTCTCTTTGTTACAGGTATAAATAATGTTAGTATTTGTAAGGTTAATAAAATGAAAAAAACTCTTTGTTACAGGAGAAACTCAATAATGTCATTGATTTTTATGCTGTCTTAGCTAGATTAATTGAAAATAAACTTATAAAGATTTAAACTATTTTTAAATTATTTTTTGTAAGTTGAAAAATTGTTAATTTATTTATTTATTTATTTATTCGCTTAATTCAAGCTATGTAATACTTAAACAAACAATAATAACTTAAATCTATCTTAAAAACTAAATGTGTTTGTGGGATTATGGAGGATTGGAATATAAATCTCTTTTAAGGGAAGATATACTTTTGTTAAAGTCGAGGATGTGTTGTGAATTATTGGCTAAGCGTAACATACGAGTAATAGGGTTGAAATGCCCATAATTAGTGCGGTGAGTAGGAAGGTTATAGAAAGGGACGGATCTTAGGTTGCGTGAATTGGTATTGAGGACCATGTTTTCAAGAAGTGCGGGGGAGTCGATTACGCCAGTTATAAATTGGTGCACAAAGAGTATGTCAGCAACATCGCGACGTCTAGCTAGGGTGTGTAAGTCGATTAATTGTAATCTATTTTCATAGGGAGGTAAGATAAGGGAATTCGACCAAGGAAGATTGCGTAAAGCAAAACGAAGAAACCTTCGCTGTACAGTTTCAATTCTAAGAGAGTGGGTTGTTTGATAAGGAGACCACACCTGAGAAGCATATTCAAGGATGGGTCTGACGAAAGTTATGTAGAGTGACTTTGTGACGTAAGGATTTGAAAATTCCTTAGACCAGCGTTTTATAAAGCCAAGGGAAGAGTTAGCTCTTGATATAATTTGGTCAATGTGGGAACGGAAATTGAGTTCTTTATCACAATAGATACCGAGATCGCGAATGGAAGACACTTCTGGAACGGCTACGTTGCAAAAGTCGTACATTCGAGGGGGGAGAGGAAGACGTTTCCGTGAGAAAGTCATGAATTGACACTTGCTAACATTAAGTTCAAGGAAATTTTTTGGACACCAAGTTAGAAAGGAATTTAAATCTTGTTGAAGCAGGGGAGGGTCGAAATGTGTCAAAATTACCCTCGTAATTTTTATGTCATCTGCGTAGATAAAAAGGTTGGAGTAGGAAATAATCTTGTCCACATCATTTATGGCGAGGACAAATAAAAGAGGGCCAAGATGGCTGCCCTGAGGAACACCAGAAGTGGCGGAAATAGGGGTCGAAATAGAGCCGCGGAAAACTACCTTATAAAAACGGTCTTCCAAATAGGATTTGACCCATTGGATGAATAGTGGTGGAAAACCAAAAGCTCTTAACTTAACATAGATAATGCCGTGAGAGATTTTATCAAATGCTTTAGAAAAGTCAGTAGTAACTACATCAACCTCGCTGCCTTTTTCTAAAGCACAGATTGTCATAGAAACGAATTGTGTAAGGTTCGTTGTGGTTGATCTGCCCTTTAAGAAACCATGCTGTAGTGGGGAAACAATTGACTTGCAATGAAAATTAAGCGTATCATAAACTATACTTTCAAAAAGTTAAGGAGTTGCTGAGAGTTTAGCTATGGGACGGTAGTTGGAAATTTCATTTTTGCAACCTTTTTTGTGAATAGGGAAAATAAAAGAATTTTTCCAAACTGTTGGAAAAACAGCTTGTGTGAGCGAGAGTTGAAACAGATTTGAAAGCGGTTCACTGATTGTGTTGATGCATTTTTTAAGAAATATGGCAGGGATACCGTCCGGACCAGGAGAGAAGTCATCTTTAAGTGAGTTAATTTTTTCGTAGACAGTGTCCTGACTAACCCTTAGAGAAACAAAACTGGTATTTGAACTGTTTGTTTGTTTGATAACTGAAATAATTAAGGTCGGGTTCAATCATATCTTCACTATACGATAGAAAGAAAGCAAAAGAAACAAAAATAAAAAAATTCATTTCATTTAAGTTGATAATAAGAAATAAAAACTATTAATATATTTTAAAAAACATTAAAATATTTCTAAATCTACTTGAAAATAGTTTTTTTTATTAAAATTAAATTTTTTTTCGTCCCATGAAACCCAACAAAAACGATATAAGTGAATAAATGTTTTTGGCCGCATAAATGTGAAAAATTTACCAATGTATGTGTGGCGGATATAAAGATGGCTTTTTGGCACCGCTACTGTCAATCAGTAGTATCATTGATTCCATTTACGCACAATGCCTACAGACAATCCAAAACAATTCATTCCAATATCATTTTGTAGTTTCGATTGAATAAATATATTTGCAAAGTTTCAAAATGCAGCGCAAGAAGAGGTAGTTAAATTAAAATTGAACACCATAGCATGTTATGCTCCTACAATATCAAATATTGAAAACAGGTTTATACTTTTTGTTCCTCACAGCGCACGATCACTTACATATTACCTATCTACATTGGACAGATGAAGATTCCTACCAAAAATGTACAATGTTGCGAGTACTTGGATTTCTGGAGAAATGGACGGGATTTTACATGATATTAAAAGAAATGTTTTCAAAATAGAGTATACATTTTAACAAGTATAACACCAGTTAATGGTGATGCATTCGATCTTCTGTGAAAACAACTTATTGAGTCGTATATAATAATTTTTGCTTGAAAAAAGTTTAAATTCACACATCAAGTGTGCTGAGAAGAAAATTTTACGGCCACATGTATTGTGTTTTATTTTTCATTTGCGATTCTTCATTTGTTTTGTGAATTTGTGAGTTTATTATAAACATGTGCTTACCGAAAAAACTGCAATTTTTTAAAAATAAAAATGAGTGCACGAAGTAGATATATATTGCAACTTGCCCTAGCGCGTTCTGGAAACCATAATGTCAGTGGTAAGTTCATATTTCTTTTATTATTTTGTAATAACAAGTATTTCATTACAATTTTGGATAATTATATTTTAAAAACGACACGACCTCTACCTGCAATAAAAAGCTTTTATTCACGTCAATCCTCTCTGGCTCCGTCCTTGCCTTCGGATATGCCAAATATTTTTGATTATGATGAAAGCACCAACGATAAAGATTTCAGTTCTGACGACAGTGCCAAAGATAAGGATTTCGTTCCAGATTTTAGAGAATTATGTAGTGATGGAGACATGATGGATGCTGTATCAAGTATTTCAGTGTCAGCCAATGAACCTATCCCAATTGAAAACTTGGACAATCAAGGTGAGTTGGAAGAAAATAGTGTAAAAAAATGGGCTAGAGCTATAAGGAAGAAAAGGAGTGCCCACTTACATACAACAGAGTTGGTTTATTCCGTCTTCAAAGTTACAACACTCTATAGAGGCTACAAATTTGGTTTTTAAACATATTTTAAATATACAAAATTACAATAATTTGAAAGTTATAGCAATTTAACTACCTTATTTCTTATTTCATTTCTATTAACATTGAAATCTATGTCGAAATCATATTCGCTGTAATCCAAACAAGCTTAATATTTATTTACACATTTAAAAAAAACTACACTTTATCACAAGGACTTGTTGAAATTATGTGAAAAAATATATTCTCTTCATCCTCTTCCATGATCTCGCCCTATATTCTTTTTCTCTCTTCTTACTGTCTTCTTTCTTTTACTGCTTTTACGCAATTTATCACACAAGACCTTAAAAAAGTTAAAATAACATTGTAACAAAGAACATATGTAACTGCACTATTCAAAAAGTATACAAAATTACAAATGTAAAAATACATGAACACGCCTGAATAAATTAAAAAATAAATAACTGACGGCTATCAAAAGGACCAACTGCGAAAATTGTATTACCAGATTGAAAACAACACGTTCAAAAAAATTAATGAAGTATTGTTTGTTTTTCAACAGTTTCAAATCAACTCTTTTATTATTAAATGGACTCCTTTTTTGTTCGACTCATGTCGGTTGTGGTTGTGGAAGCACTGGAGACTAGAGGGCATACAACTATGGTTGTGATAAGAGAAACAGCTGTTTTGGTGAGCTACGTCGGCTGACATGAAATAAATAGGACGGCACGGCGCAACAGAGCGAGGAGCCCTTGGGCCTACCGCATTTCTCACAACCATGCGTTGTTAGGGAATGGAGGGGACCTACAATTTTCACCAGGTTCCGAACGGCTAATTGAGAAAGCGCTTTTCATGGCAATGAATTTAATAACGGAGGACCTGCCAATTCGTCGCGAAAGGCGATACATGTGGAAAAACATTTTTGCCTCTGCTAGGATTCGAACTTCGAACTGTGGGTTAGCAGGTGGATATGCTAACCATCACGCCACGGGTACAACGTCAGCCGTCGGCATCGTGCTGAATAGAGACATTTCCCTGGAGTAGAAAAGCATACGCCACCTAGTGTTGCCGCGATCAACATATGAGTCAATTCGGTTTTGTCTTTTTGTAAATCAAAATTTTACAAATATTAAAATTAAAAATTATTAAATTATTTGGAATGATGAGGTTGCTTTTATTGAATTCAGACTGGAATTTAGTACATACATCGTTAGGTTTTATAATTTCAAACCACTTAAACTTAGCAATAAATAAAATAAATAAACGATGAGAGAAAACAAATCGTTTCAAAAAAAGTATCCCCCAATTCCCTTTAAAAGAAGTATCGCCAAGTATAAAAAGAGCGAGCAAAGCAGTGTCGTGAGATGCGTCATGAGTCATTAGCTTTATCATACTGATCCACGGCGGCTCCTAGTACCTGAAATAAAACCGCCATTGTCATGGGTGAATATGCTTTTAAGCTGTGGCATATGAGGAGATGAGGACGTTTAATACCAGTTTACTATGACAACTTATCTGACTTATCTATTTACAGTTAGGCGAGAGACGGCGTAGAATCACAAATTACCGTCGCACATGCTACTACCCTCGATTACCCTCGATGCAGCCTTGACAAGAGGTGCCCAACGTTTTACAGTTGGGCCACAAGGGGGCCTTAGAATCTACCGATCTCATCCACCAGAGCTTTTCAACTGTTCTTTCATATTCCATAATAGCTGTGAGCTTTGCCGTCACCGTCAAGGATAAGCTATAGCCTATACCATATACCACATTGCCACTTGGGGCTGTATTAGTATCAATTCTTAATAACTCTTTAAATATTTCATACATTAACAAGAATATAAGTGATTGCCCTGTTGAGAGGCGCTGAAGTTGCCTCGTTGCCGCTCAAAAATACTTTCAGCTGATTCCGTACCTCATCGACCGACGCCACGCGACGTTGATAAATTTCTAACTTGGCCGTTTAAATTGGCATACAATTTAAGGTCGAAAAAATGCATTAGGTCCGCGATTTTCTGCAGCTTTGTTGCGCCACCTTATTTGAAATTCGATGTTAATCGTGCGATTGATTTATACGCTTCCAATTTGTGAAAATAAAAAACACTTGTCAAAAAGGTTATTAGCTTTCTAAAGTTCAGTCAGACTTTTTCATTGACTAACGAACGGTTTTAGTTTTGTGTCCTTAGAATTTATGACTTAATCTCAGTGTACCGATATCAAACCATTCACGCCCCTTGTCTTCTCATGAGTACCTAATGAAGACCTTTACTCAAGAAAGATACAAAATTTTTGTCATGAAAGAGCAATAGTTGAATATAAAATCTTTCACTGCTTTCAAGTCTCTCCTTCGCATATGAAGTAAGTCATTTCTTCCATCAAGATATAAAGAGGACTTAAAAACTCGCAGCAGAGTGTCCCAAGGCACACACACACATCACTTCGCATCGTCGAACGTTTAGTTCGGGTTCATTCAGAAAGACATAAAAGTGTGACATGTGACTTGACTGAATCATAAAAGTGACATAACCATAGCGCACCGTGAAAAAGTCTTGTTTCCTTTTCTTTCATGAAAGTTATTTGTTCATCTCGATATGAGAAATGGTCCTCGGTCGATACGCAAATAAATCAGTAAAAAACCAGTGCTGGAACCAAAACCCATTGAAGTAGTACTTGTGTAAAATTGAGTGCATTTTGCAAAGGTAAATATAATTTAAGAATTACCTTTTGAACATTGGTTTGTTTGAAGTGACTAAAGTAATTCATGAAAAATTTAAGCATTTGCGACCATACGTGCGAAACTAAATCAACAATAGATACTAAACCAAGGGCTTGATCCGAGCATGACACGATTGGTCTCTGAGGAAACCTTGCCAATCCAGTACGGAGACGAAGAACAATAGATCAAGACTTTACTGCTCTGCGAGAAATGACTGACGGTCTGAATATCAGTGGTAAGCCAGAGCTTATGAGGAATGTCACAGGGAATGAATTCGAAAAGCGGAACCAACGTTGAACTTCAGCAGACGAAAAGCAGAAATTCCGGCATATGCTACTGCGACAAATTTGGTTTAAATGTCTTTCAGGATTTTTCAACGCTAGGAAAAGGTATTGAAACAAAGAAGGTAGTGAATAGACTCTTGACAATAACCCTGATATCCAAGAGGTGCAATGGAATGATTCGGGCAAAAAGAAGGCGAAAAACTGCGACTCTGCCTCCATCTAGTGCGCTCATCTTCTCAGAAGCGCCCAACCTTATAGCAAAGATTTACATGTAGCGACAGTTAAACCTATGTTGTTCCTTTCAAGTCGAAGAGATAAGTCGTTGATTTTTGGAAAAATCGTCTGCCAGACAGCTGCCAGGTATTTCTCTGTGTCCCGGCACCCATGAAAGTTAAATGTTGAACTAATCTGACATCCCCTTCAAGGACGACCAATAGTTTTGGACCGTAATAGATTTTGTTCAGACTCAGGCAAGAGCTGTTAGAGTGGCCTGACTCCACGAGAAGATACAAATATTCGTGGAAGATGCAACGTTTCCTGCGTGCCAGGACAAGATTTCTTTTATCGCCAGAATTTTCGGTTGGAACACACTATAACAGTCAGGTATCCGGAAGAAATGACTCAAATTCAGCTGTTCGGAAACGAACTGAATATTGAAAATTACATAAATAAACATTAAAATAAACAGAGCAAATACAGTCCACAAAAATATACGTCAAAAGAATTGTAAACAAAAACATAGAATCTTATATATGTACTTAAATTAATGATTCTACTGTACATGAAGTCATATGACAAAATTCTTGATACAAATCGAAAAATACAAGCAAGTGGTTACAAAGTGAATTTTGGTGCGTTTTTAATTATTTGAATATCTTTCTTACGGAAAATTTCAGAATTTTAACTTTTCGAACGTAGACATTTACATCAGCCATTTCACTTTCTTTCACTTCCAACAGCGCCACAGGTCTTAGAAACTTCTCTTGAGAGAATGGTTACTTGGGAATTGTTATCAAACACCAACTTGGGAATGATGTAAATTAATCGATCAGGGATGAATCTTAAGCAGTTCACTTGCACTTTAACAAGTTAATTCACATTGAAAATAAGTTAAAGTGCAAACGGTGAGACTTCTTTCCATTATGAAATGATATTTGAGTTCGCAGAAAAAGGAACTAAGGTCCGCGGCTCTTACTGCCATTTAATCATGGAAATAAAACCCCGTGGGCTTTACTTCCAAAACAAAGAGGAATTAAGACCCACGCGTTTATTGCCGCGGGCCTTATTGCACCGTTTTCTCCATATACTCTCTGTTGAGGTTATAAGCCTCAATTATCAGGCCATTGGGCGAGGTCTACGCTCTTGCAGTGTGACCACGAGTCAGTTTTATATTGAAATTGTCGATCCCGTTTATTTGAGCCCCGTTGTAAAGGACCTCATTAGGATAATATTTTCTGTACTCCGACTCTGATGCTCTGTGCAATCTAAGACAGGTCCGCAGACACTGTCTCTCAAACACCCGAATCTTTTCCATCTGAGACGCTGTAACGTTGAACCACACAGGGCACCCATAGCCAATCATTGGCCTTTTGAGGACCATGTATAGCAAATCACCTTCATTAGCTTTCAAGTTGATTGCTCTCAAACAGTCTCCTTGTCAGAGCAAAGGCTCATCTAGTCCTGGCCAGAGCCGCATCCATATGCTTGTTAAGATATAGATACTGATCTAGCCAGAGGCTGAGGTACTTGACTACTACTTTGTTGGCAGTGGGTGGTCATGTAGACCAACGATCAAAAGCTTCCGCCAATTCTTTCGCGTATCCCAACGAGATTCTAAAAACAATTATTTTCGGTTTCTGAAAGTTGATTTTCAACTTCCAGTCATCGCAATATTGCTAAATCTTATCGAAGTCACGCTGCAAAAGAAATCTAATGACTTCGATTTTGGACCTGTTCTGTACGCAATGAAGTCGTCGGCGTAGGCTATACCATGGTGGAGAGAACCAATTAGATCGCTGGTGAAAATGCTAAACAAAATAAGCGAATTCACACTATTGCAGACCGTTAAGTATTTTTAAAGTTATATATTTATATTATATATATTGCAACAAAATTGTCCGCCAAATAACCTTTTTTTTTTAAAATGGGCGCAAAACGTCGAGTGTAGCTTCGGCTGTGTGGCACGTAGCGCCAACCTGTTGAAACCAAATATTGCCAATATCCTTCTCTTCTTTGTGAACAAAAAGTTCGTTCAACATTGCCCGATAACGATCGCCAATGACTGTAACGGCCACTCCTTGCTCATTTTCGAAGAAAAATGGCCCAATATACCTCTGGTTCAAAAACCAATCAAAATCTTATACAGGGTTACATCGATTGTCTTCTTAACCCAAAGAAGCAACGGTTGGCAAGAGTTATTCTCCGTTTGGTCTCCGCACTGATGTTGTTGTCCGTGTCTACAGCGGATCCTAGGTAAACGAAGTCCTGTACTACCCCGAAGTTATGTCTGTCTATTGTGAAGTTTTGTCCAATTCGTCAATGTTCCGTGTCCATGCTTGATGACAGCACATACTTCGTTTTGCCCTCATTAACCATCAAACCCATTTTTGCCGCTTCTGTTTCATTACTCGCAAATGCAAAAGCACATCAATATCTTCTGCATAGGCGAGAAATTGTACAGACTTTTGAAAGATTGTTCCTCTTGTGTTGACGTTTGAGTTTCTTACAATCTGTTCAAGTATGATGTTGAAAAAATCGCATTACAGTTTGTCACCATGCCTGAAACCCTTGTTCACATCAGTGGTCTCGGTGAGTTCCTTACCTACCTTGACAGAGCAGGGTGAATTCTCCAAAGTCATCCTGCATAGTCGTACGAGTTTTGCAGGGATGCCGAAACTAGACAGGGCTCTGTACAGCTCGTCTCTGTAAATACTGTTATACGCGGGCTTGAAATCGATAAAGAGGTGGTGAATATCGATATTATGTTCTCGGATCTTTTCAAAGATCTGCCGTAATGTGAAATTTGGTCTATTGTGGACTTCTCTGCTCTAAAGCCACATTGAAAAGGACCTAGCAAGTTGGGGTTTCAGACGTTTACATATTACAGCAGACAACATCTTATAAGCGACGTTACGGAGGCTTATCCCTTTATAATTGGCGCATTTGCGAGGGTCCCCCTTCTTTAGGATCGGGCATACGATACTGGGGTTCCATTCATCGGGCATGCTTTCTTCCGACCATATCATGCAGATCTGCTGGTGCATGCTCCTTTCCAACAGGTCTCCAGCTGCCTTGAAGAGTTTGACATCAAGGCCATCTGCACCTGCAGTCTTATTTTATTTAAGTTTTCCAATAGCAAGCTTAACTTCCTCTAGGTCAGGAGGACGGCATTCTTGATCATCGTCTAAGCTGAATGGGGCAAGCTGCCTGACAGCAGAATTTGTGTCCTCATCGCCGTTAAGCAGTCCAGAAATGATCTTTCCAGATCCTCAGTAGCTACTGTGACTCTATAACTATGTTTCCCTGCTGGACTTTACAGGCTTGAGTTTGGGGTTTCCCACCCTGGCAGGATCTTTTTACCTTTTCGTAAAACTTCCGAATCTCGTTCCTGTCATGGCACCTCTCTATTTCCTCAAACGAGCGCTTCTCATGCTGCTTCATTTTCTTTTTGAGAATTCAGTGTTCTTCCCTTCTTTTCTCTTTGTAGATCTCGTTATACTGATCGTAAGCAGCCCTTGTTTGTTGTAGCATCAGCATTTGTCGTGCTTTTTGTTTGGCTGCATTTGCCTGCCTGCATTCTTCATCGAACCATGGGTTTCGTTTTGGTGGTCGTGTGAAACCCAGAACCTCAGAGGCAGCGGTTCTGATGGCTTCTTGGCATTGCTGCCACTGGTCTTCAATGTTTAATGTTGGCGGCATGGGATTCAAGATTAATTGAAGGGACACTCGATTGGAAAAGGGACTGTAGCAGCCACCATAGTAGATCTCACAGTGTTTCAACTTTTTTTATGGACCGGGCATACCGGACATAATCCATCGCACTTCTTGGATGGCGGTTATGTCTGCTTTGTAGCAGTCCAGGGCGTCCGCTTATTCTCCAGCTGCACGTAATCCGTTAAGATTTCTTACGTTCAACGTGCAGATCCGGAGGTCATTGTCCTTTTTTCGTTTGCTTAGGTCGTCAACTTTGAAATCATAATCGTTATCCGAGGCTTTTGGTTGGTTCGGAACTGGGCTTTTTTTACGTGGTTGGGTAGTTAACCCGCACAACCCCCAACCTGGACGGCCAGGTCCTTTTGGATCCCTTCGAACCCTGCTGCAGGGGTGTGAGTGCTTCCGTTGGCTCACCAGGAGCTCATCCGCCACCATTTCCACTTCAATACCCAGTAAACCCTGAAAGACCTTTACAACAAATATGTTGGAATAGCTCCTTCAAGGGTTTCTGCTTTTTTTGACTGCTGAAGTCCACCGTTGATTCTGTCGTTCGAATTCATCCGCTGGGACATTTACGCGAAAGCTCTCGTAGACCACTGAGATTCGTGCAGTCAGTCTTGTTCGCAAAGCAATTACATTGTTGATCACAATTCTTTTATCCGCATTCCTTTGTTAACACCTGCACTTTCTAGTTTAGCAGGTCAGCTTTAGACGGATCATCCCACGGCCTAGTGGATACCGGTAGGAGCTATAGTAAGCACAATTGACCTGTACTATAAGTTGCAAAACCTGGGCGCCGCCAAATTGGCACCAGTCAGAATCTACCCGAATAGTACAACGACATCCATAACAAGGCCTATAGTCTTCCAAAAACCTGTACAATTCTCGTGCTACGCAGACGATATTGACCGCATGGTTAATGAGGGCAAAACGAAATATAAGTTCACAGTATTCCTAAAACTTATTTCAATTTGCAAATTTGTAGTTTATGGGCGGATTACCTTTGATGTCTCAGCCAGTAACTGATCATTGCTTGCCATCATTTTTAACGTTGTGTTTTCCCTTGACAGATACCTTCGCAAAATAACTTTCCAATTAAGATTCAATATGCTCCTCACTTTCCATATGGGTCAGCATTTTCAACTTAAGTAGATACTATTTAATACGAAATTTCATGGTTTGGTCTCATTGTTTGCTTTGACGTCACTAGTATTTTCCCAAACACACGCATTTGTGTACAAATCGTATTACAGCGCGCAAAAGGGGTTAAGAGTATATTACATTAGGTTGCAGAGACAAGTTTCTAGGCTAACATTCCGAATTCGCAACATTTCCCAAAATAATTTCCTTCGCAACAACATCAAGTTGTCCTTATCAAAAATATTCCCTAGGCTTCTAGTGCGCAAGCTCACCTAAAAATTCGCCAGCTTCTGCAAAAGGGGAACAAGTTCAATTCAAAAACCTTTTTTTGAAATTTGCTCTCGCAGTTTCTTCCTCTCTTTGCCGGAATGGTTCGCCATTGCCACCACCCGTCGACGTTCGTCTATTGAATTAAGGACTGAC
The DNA here is from genome assembly GCA_914767635.1 of Melanostoma mellinum. Taxonomy (NCBI): domain Eukaryota; kingdom Metazoa; phylum Arthropoda; class Insecta; order Diptera; family Syrphidae; genus Melanostoma; species Melanostoma mellinum. The sequence continues at coordinate 70,182,921 of OU612058.1, read as the reverse complement.
CTAGTTTAATGCACTGTTAGTGAGGACAAAAAGTAAGCACAGAAGTAGTCTATCGCATGTTGGCAGCGAGATAGGATAGTCTACCGGACTATTTTTTTTTTCTGCTGCTTTCCAAAAAAGAAGATGTCTTACGCTAACGCACTCAGGCCTTTGGGGCGAACGATGTCTTTTTCAACACGATACACGACGAACGCACAAAATTTGAATAGAAAGGATTTTCATTCATCTCAATCCCTGAGGGTAATCTTCCTTAAATGGCCTTGGCACGTTACCCTTTGCCTATCCGTTTGCAGACGGAAACTGAATACCGAACAAAAAAGAGTCAACAGATACAATGTATGTTATTGAGGACAAACAAAAAGTAAGCAAATGTATTTTCCGACACCGACAGTAAAGAAAGGCATACCAAAGGAATTTTCCAACTCCTTCGATAATAATTAAGTGAAAAAAAGAAGAGAAAATGTAATTTAACAGGAAAAGTTTTTCACGTGCTGGAAATACAAATTTAGGTAAACCTCCCCGGTCCCCACACCCGCAGCACCTGCAGAAAAATAGACTTCTTCACTCTAGCGACTTTGCTATATGGGCTTTGGGTCGTCTGTGCGTAGCAAGGCAGACCATAAACAGATGCTCTGGAGGAATAAAATGGCCTTGAAGGAGTTCAAGAAAATACAAATTTATGTATCTCCCACAGATGGGAGTGTACTATACAACACTGCGGTACGCGTACACTTGGCAATTTATCCTGCTTATTTTGCTTATCTTCTTCTGTTTACTTTTATACTACTCAGGCTCGCGGTGTTAATCCGCGGAATCTATTATTGGATTATGCCAGTCTGAAGCTAATCGGATCAAGAAATCTTCATTAATCCGAGTAAATTTTAAATTCTGTTCAGGTTTGGTAGTGGAGATGGTTAGTATAGATGGTTTTCCTCAACAAATAGGGAGTGTAACCTTTGACAGTATACTTAGAAAGAGATGTTACCCCCGCAAATAACTTAAAGAGGGGCCAGTTTGATTTATTGACTTTAAGGGACTGCCAAAAAGGAAATGGAATGCTCTGTCATGGTTGGCTTATCGGATCAATCGGGATCTTTCATCATAGAAACCATGGTTGGTATTTGTAAAGTGACTTCACGCCCATTGTATTGTATTAATTTTGATTTTGGCTTGTGCTTCGACATTTGGAACGTTTTCGGATAGCAATACAGGAGGGCATCTATTGAACTGAAGGATTGAATCAACTGCAGAGAACAGTTTCAGGACACAGTTTGTTCTTGAGATTGTAAAGCTGCAAACAGAGCTCGTATACTAAAAGAATATACCATCGCCTAGAACTGGGCAGTATCCACAATAACGCAAGAGGCTAGCGTCACTAATTGGACTATTAGCAACACTTGTTGGGAGGAAGTGGTCAGTTCAGTAACTGAAAAGTTGAAAGTGATGGTTTTTTGATCATTGAATCCCTAATGGACCACAAACAAGATGATGCAAGGAGCTACAAAAATCTTGCCGTATTGATAAACGCGGAATAGCCTTATAAATAAAAATAAATAGGGTGGCGCAACAGAGCGAGGAGCCCCTGGGCCTAGCGCATTTCTCACAACCATGCCTTGTGAGGGAATGGAGGGGACCTACAATTTTTCGCCGGTTCCGAACGGCTAATTGAGAATGCAATTTTCATGGCAATGAATTTACTAACGAAGGACTTGCCAATTCCTCACGAAAGGCGATACCCGTGGAAAAACATTTTTGCTTTTTGCCTCTGCTGGGATTCGAACCTCGAACCTCTGGGTTAGCAGGTGGACATGCTAACCATTACGCCACGGGTACCACAGGAATAGCCTTATTCCATTGATTAAGTTACCATTATACCATTTTCCATTTGATTAAAGCTACCATTATACATTTTCGACTTAATCCATGGAATGCAGCTGTTCCGCGTTTATTAATACGGCGGTTAGAAAATAAACTTGTGAGCCTTACTAAAGTAAATTGCAAGGTACTCAACGGTCGATAACATTTTCGTACTTCACAATGTAGCAGAATTATGTGCAGCACAGGGGAAGAAATTATACGCGTTCTTCGTGGATTTCAAGGCCGCATTTGATACAGTGGATAGAAGGTCGTTGTTATACAAATTATATTGTAAAGGAATGTCTCACTAATTTGGAAAAATAATAGAAAATCTGCTAGGAGATACATGGGCTGCAGTCTGGGATGGTGAAGTAGTGTCAGAATGGTTTGAAACGAGAATGGGTGTAAGACAAGGTTGTTCGCTGAGTCCTTTGTTTTTTGCGCTGTTCATCGACGATGTAACGGATATCCTGCCTGGTGGAATAGAAATCAACGGAATTTCTATCAAAGCACTTATGTTTGCAGATGACATAGTGATCCTAGCCCACTCACCGGAAACGTTACAATTAATGATAAATCGATTATGCGATTACTGCATACTGAAGTCAAAGATCATGATCTTGAACAGAGGAAGAGGCAGATTACGAGCAAGTGAGAATTGGCACTACAATAACGCAAGACTCGAAGTGGTCACCGAATATAAAACCTTGGAGTGATCTTTACTAGTAACTGAAAAATGGAAAAACACCTGAAAGAGAAGCTTGCAAAGGCAAAAACTGCAATAAACTCCACGTGGAAGATTTGTTTCTCCAACAATTATTTAGCCCATAGCACAAAATTCAAAGTTTTTGAGTCCGTTGCAGAATCAATCTTGCTTTACGCAGCACAAGTATGGGGAGGTCAACAATATGATGAAGTAGAAAAACTTTTACGCTTTTATCTTAAACGCACCTTCAGACTGCCATCGAATACACCAAACTATTCACTAAACTTGGAGACTGGATTACCAGCGTTGTTTATTAAAACGCTAAAGTTGCAGGCAGATTACATTATCAAGGTCTTGAACATGGATGATAGCCGACTTCCGAAGAGAGTTATGAAGAAAACAGTGAGCAGAAAAGTTGGTTGGTATGAGGAGTGGACTGAACATGCACGCTCGTGTAACTTCCATCTAAATCTTGAACAAGAGCTCCACTCAAACTGGAAAAAAATATTATATGAGATCATTTCCGTCACAGATATAAACTGCAGAAATGAGTATGAAAGAAAAGCAAGAGGATCCCCCTACAGATCGGTGTACAGCAGACTCAACTATAACCTACTACAGTCAAACTACTTTCGAGACGAGTTATGCGTAAAATCCATTTCAATGATGTTCAGACTAAGGGTAGAACTTCTTCATCTCAACTATAGGCCACACCGAGAAGACCTTCCAATATTGTGCAACATATGTAACACAGCAGAACGAGAAGACATATTTCATTTTGTGGGTAGATGTCTGACTCTTCGTGAATCGAGGCGACATTTGATACTCTCTCAACGGAACAAGTTTTGAAATTACTGAACGAGCTATCCGAGCAGTTATTACTTTTTTGTAAAACAGCACTTAATTATCGAGAAAGAATAAGAAATGCTAGCTTCTAATGCAACAAATCATCTTCAAACAACGATAAAAGTAGTTCATCATTTAAACTTTTGTATAAACGTAGATTTTAACGTCATTTTTTTTTTATATTCAAAATTAAAATTTAAAAGAATTTTTTTATTTTTTTAACTTTCATAAATCAGTACCAATCGGCAGACGGCATAGCCACGCCATAAAGATTTTGTTTATTTAAACTGTTATATATGTACTTATGTTGTAAACAAATAAATCATTATAATCTAAAATCTAAATCTAAATCTATAGTAAATTGGCCTGCTTTGGACAGATACAAAATGAAATACATATGTGTGACAAATCTTTTCACATGCATTAAAACTTACATGTGAAAAACATTAAATTGAGGCAAATCAGCTAAAGCTAAAGCTGGTGGATGGGCGTTGTACTATTCGGGTAGGCTCTGACTGGTGCCAACTTGGCGGCGCCCAGATGCTGTAACTTATAGTACACGTCAATTGTGCTTACTATACCTCCAAGCGGTATCCACTGGGACCTGGGATGCTCCGTCCAAAGCTGACCTGCTAAACTAGAAAGTGCAAGTGTTAACAAAGGAATGCGGATAAAAGAATTGTGATCAACAGTGTAATTGCTCTGCGAACAAGACTGACTGCACGAATCTCAGTGGTCTATACGAGAGCTTTCGCGTAAATGTCCCAGCGGATGAATTCGAATGACAGAATCAACGGTGGACTTCAGCAGTCGAAAAAAGCAGAAACCCTTGAAGAAGCTATTCCAACATATTTGTTGTAAAGGTCTTTCAGGGTTTAATGGGTATTGAAGTAGAGATGGTGGCGGATGAGCTCCTGGTGAGCCAACGGCAGCACTCACACCCCTGCAGCAGGGTACTGACATTGGATATTACAGCCCTTTATGTCCGAAGGGATCCAAAAGGACCTTGCCCTCCAGGTTGGGGGTTGTGCGTAGGGTTAACTACCCAACCACGTTAAAAAAGCCCAGTTCCGAAACAACCAAAAGCCTTGGATAACGACGCCTTGGACTGCTACAAAGCAGACATAACTGCCATTCAAGAAGTGCGATGGAGTGGACCGGGCATAAAGAAGATGAAAACTGTGGTATCTACTATGGCGACTGCTACACACAACAGAAACAGCGCTTATTTGGGTGCGGATTTGTCGTTAGAAGAAAACTCAGGGATATGGTGATTAGCCAAAATGCAGTTAATGGTATAATGACCATCCGCATTAGGGCTTAATTCGCCAACATTAGCCTTATATGCGCCCATGCCCCCACAGAAGAGAAAGACGACGATTCCAAAGACTGTTTCTACGAGCTCCTCGAAGAAACGTATGAGCAGTGCCCTAAACACGACGTGAAAATCGTTCCTGGCAATTTTACCGCAAAGCTAGGGAAGGAGGACATCTTTGGAAACACAATTGATAAGCATAGCCTTCACGACAAAACCTCCGAAAACGGACTGAGGCTAACCGATTTTTCTGCGGGGCTAAATCTTGTTGTAAGTAGTACACGCTTCCCGCATCTCAAAATTCATAAAGGTACATGGCGATCCCCAGATCAATTAACCGTCAACCAAATTGACCATGTTGCGATCGACGCAAGGCACTCTTCCAGTGTGCTAGATGTCCGAACTTTCCGAGGGGCCAAATTTGACTCGGACCACTACCTTGTTGTAGCCAAGGTACGAATGAGGATATCTTGTTCCCGACCAGAACGAACTAACGCTGTGAAGCGATATGACGTCGGAAAGCTACAATCGCAAGAGATTGCCAATGCCTTTTCCAATCGAGTGTCCCTTCAATTATCCTTGAATCCCATGCCGTCAGCGTTAAGCATTGAAGACCAGTGACAGCAATCCCAAGAAGCCATCAGAACCACTGCCTCTGAGGTTCTGGGTTTCACTCGGCCCCCAAAACGAAACCCATGGTTCGATGAAGTATGCAGGCAGGCAAATGCAGTCAAACAAAAAGCCCGTCAAATGCTGATGCAACAACGAACAAGGGCTGCTTACGATCAATATAACGAGATCTACAAGGAGAAAAGAAAAGAACACCTTCTTCTCAAAAAGAAAAAGAAGCAGCATGAGAAGCGCTTGTTTGAGGAAATAGAGAGGTGCCATGACAGAAGTTTTACGAAAAGGTAAAAAGATCCTGCCAGGGTGGAAAACCCCGAACTCAAGCCTGTAAAGACCAGCAGAGAAACATAATTATAGAGTCACAGTCGCTACTGAGGATCTGGAAAGATCATTTCTGCAGACTGCTTAACGGCGACGAGGACACAAATTCCGCTCTCAGGCAGCTTGCCCCATTCAGCTTGGACGATGATCAAGAATGCCGTCCTCCCGACCTAGAAGAAGTTAAGCTTGCCATATGAAAACTTAAGTCAAATAAGACTGCAGGTGAAGATGGCCTTGATGCCGAACTTTTCAAGGCAGCTGGAGACTAGTTTGAAAGGAGCATGCACCAGCTGATCTGAATGATATGGTCGAAAGAAAGCATGCCCGATGAATGGAACCTCAGTATCGTATGCCCGATCCTAAAGAAAGGAGACCCTCACAATTGCGCCAATTATAGAGCGATAAGCCTCCTTAACGTCGCGCCGCTTATAAGATGTTGTCTGCTGTCATATGTGAACGTCTGAACCCCCACGTCAACAACTTGATAGATCCTTTTCAATGTGGTGTCAGACTAAAGAAGTCCACAATAAACCAAATTTTCACATTACGGCAGATCTTGAAGAAAACCCGGAAGTATAATATCGATATTCACCATCTCTTTATCGATTTAAAGACTGCGTATGACAATATTTACAGAGACGAGCTCTACAGAGCCATGTCTAGTTTTGGCAAAACTCGTATGACTTTGCAGGATGTCGCTGTAGAATTCAAGCTGCTCTGTCAAGGTCAGCAAAGAACTCACCGAGGTCTTTGATGTCGAAAAAGGTTTTTGGTAAGGCGACAAACTGTCATGCGATTTCTTCAACATCATACTTGAACAGATTGTAAGAAACTCAAACGTCAACACCAGAGGAACAATCTTTCAAAAGTCTGTACAATTACTCGCCTATGCAGACGATATTGCCGTAATGGGAAGAAATTAGCGTGATGTCATAGGTGCTTTTGCGAGTATCGAAACAGAAGCGGCAAAAATGGGTTTGATGAGGGCTAAACGAAGTATATGCTGTCATCAAACAAGGACACAGAACATCGAAGAATTGGACAAAACATCACAACAGACAGACATTACTTCGAGGTAGTACAGGACTTCGTCTACCTAGGATCCGCTGTAGACACGGACAAAAATATCAGTGCGGAGACCAAACGGAGAATAACTCTTGCCAACCGTTTCTTCTTTGGGTTAAGAAGGCAATTAAGAAACAAAACCCTCTCTAGAAAAACCAAGGTAACCTTGTATAAGACCTTAATCATCCCAGTCCTGCCTTACGGCGAGGATGCATGGAAATTATCTAAAGCGGATGAGTAAGCCCTTGGTGGTTTCGAATGAAAAATTCTTGGAATGATCTTTGGTCCCGAATGCGAAGACAATGTGTGGAGAAGATACAATAATGAGCTGTATGAGCTGTACCATACAGCATAGCCAGAAGAGTACCTACCCATCGCGAGCCTACGATGGTTGGGCCATGTAGAGCGGATGGACCCAAACGCTCCAGCTCGACGAGAAATCAAATTGCAGGGAAATCGCGGAAGGGGAAGACCTCGTCTGAGGTGGCGCAATCAAGTGGATCAACCGACTTGGAGTGCGAAACTGGAGAGAGCTCACCCGAAATCGAAGTCATTTTAGAAGGATGTTGGTTGAGGCCCAGGTTCACCCCGAACTGTAATGCCCACCTAAGTAAGTAAAGTAAGTAAGTAATCAGCTAAAGCTAGGTGCAAACCGGATTCTCCTATCAACTAAATGGTATGGGCGTCTGGATCTTGATTGCGTGGAAACTAGTTGCTGAGGCTCTTCTGTCACACTGGAACTAGATTCACTTTAAAACTTTGGTGGTGCTAGCTGCTTCTATCCATTATTTGACTGATTGTGTCAGGTGAAGAAACCTCAGTAACAGGGCGTAGCCATTGCACTCTCATATCCAATAAAATCTTGACGAAGATGAGTATGATGGTGACGATAAGGAATTCGTCGAGGTAGATGATTGCTAACTATGATGAACTAAGGGTAGTTACTGTATTGTGTCAGAAATGTTTAATAGGCATAGGCACATTGACTAATACACAACGTCATTTCTGTGCAATATAATTGCCAGATCATGAAGTGTCTGCGCATTTAAAACTGAAAACGTTTTCGATCGTGTCGGGCAAGATGACATGACGCTCGTCCGTCCAAGTTGAAATACATATGTAGTCTTACCTAGAAGGTAGTATTTTATTTTGATTTACAAATTATTTTCAAGATGCCCATTCAAAATGCCCATTCTTGGTCAAAAGACGACATAGAAAGGGCAATTGAAGAAAAACCAGAAATGTGGTTGGCTTTCTGCATCAAAAAAGTACAATGTGCCTCAAGCTACCCTTCGCCATTCCACGAAATCTGGGACGCTTCAAACCTTCATTTGATCAAGAGACTGAAAAGCTCTTGGTTCTGCACATACTTGAATTCGAGTGTCGTTTCTTTAGTTTAACGACAACTGCGAGGTCGGAAAACAAGCATTTCAGTTTGCAAAAAAATCCAAAATAAACCACACATTCGATAAGGAGACCAAAATGACTGGTCGGTACTGGCTGAACGGATTTAGATCTCGGAACCCAACATTGTAACTTAGATCTCCTGAGCCAACATCTGCTGCAGGGGCAAAGGCTTTTAATAAGCCACAAGTAATGAAATTTTTTCAAATGTTAAGTGAAGTAATCACCAATATATTACCACAGCCCATTTACAATATGGATGAGTCTGGCCTCAGTACAGTTCAAAAGCCTGCCAAAATATTTGCTCTCAAAAGAAAGAAAGAAGTTGGGCGCCCGCCGAAAGAGGTCAGCCAGTGACAGCTGTGGCTTGTGCTAATGCAACTGGGAATATTATTCCTCCTACTCTAATATTCCCACGCAAAAATCTCAAATTCAAGTATTTTGATGGTGCACCACCTGGAACTTTGGAGTTGTGCTGGTGGGCGAACTATTTTGTAGATGGATGGAGCATTTTGTGAATTTCATTGGTTGCAACCTTGAAAATAAAGCTCTTTTGATTCTTGATGGTCATGGAAGTCACAAACATCTGCACGCGTTAGAATTTGCCAAAGCTAATGGTGTTGTTATGTTGTGCTTGCATCCCCATTGCACCCACCGAAGCCCTTGGATGTGTCATTTTTTGGACCTCTCGATACCTATTTCAACAGGGAATTTACCAAATGCCTTTGAAACCTCCCTGGCAGAACAGCAGGCCTCTTCCAAATCAGTGCTTTGTTTGGTAGGGCCTATGGAAGTGCTAGTATCTGTCAGAAACATTACAAGTGGCTTTGAAAAGTGTGGAATTTATCCATTTAATACCAAAGTATTCCCCGATCATATGTTTTTGCCTAGTGATGTCACAGAGAACGAGTAAAGCATTGAACACCCCGGAGCAGATGGCACCGATCCACTCGATATCGTTGTTGCAGGTCCTTCAACATCAACAAGCATGATGGTAGAATCAACTGCCACTTCTAGCTCTTCAACATAATTTTATCACATGGAATCAGGTCCTGCGGCATCACCAGATCCGGCAGAATCTCCTGATGTAACAAGTTCCTCGTCATCAAACTTGCATCTTCAACATCATCAGCTCATCCGTTCGTTGATCAAATGCTCAAATCCATTTCACCATAACCGAAATCAGTTTCAACAGGTCGTGCAAGAATTGATAAAAGGTAAGTTACAGGCTCTCAGTTTCCTACTTTAAAGCCCATTTAAGAACGAAATTAGGGCTCAGGTACAGGCTAAATGCTAAAAATGATAAAGAAAACCGCAAAAGCCTTAGAGCTCGAAAAAATTAAAATAGAGGTATGTCATCTTACCCAAAGGTATGTCAACTTAGACTTGGCTGTGACCTAATTTTAAATTAATTTATAAAAAATACTAATTTACGTTCCCTTCAATAACTTTTAAGTTTTTTGTTGTGACAAATAAACGAATAAACAAAATTCACTTTGTTTCTTTTGCTATGAGCATAAGTTTATTTTATTTTAAGCTCCAAAGAAAAAATATGTCATTCTAAGCAAAGCTATCCCCTACTTTATGGCGAAGGTGTTGGTGACGGTAATGATAGCGATGGTGATGATGGAGATCGGGACAATAGAATTTCTTCTGGTTTTGGTGAAGACGCCAAGTACCATGATCTATCAGCCTTTGGTACATTTTCTCTCCCAACGGGTAGATTACCACACTTTTTACCCATTTTGCTATCCTTAGATATTGACGAACGAGAACTTTTTATCCTGTAAAGTATTTCGGAAGGTAACCACCTTTCTCTTGACATCTCTTACTTATTTAGGTGAGCATTATAGTTCGGGGTGAACCTGGGCCTCAATCAACATCTTTCTGTAACGACTTCGATTTCGGGCCAGCTCTCTTCAGTTTTGCACTCTACTTCGGTTGAGGTATTCTAACACTTGATTGCACCACCTAAGACGAGGTCTTCTTCTTCCACGATTTCCCTGCAATGTGCTTTCGAAAACTCGTCGAGCTGGAGCGTTTAGGTCCATCCGCTCTACATGGCCCAACCATCGTAGGCTCGCGATGCGTACTCTTCTGGCTATGCCCATTTCGTGGTACAGCTCATACAGCTTATTATTGTATCTTCTTCTCCACACATAACGTCAGTATCGTCTGCATAGGCGATTAATTGTACAGACTTTTGAAAGAATGTTCCTCTAGTGTTGACGTTTGAGTTTCTTACAATCTTTTCAAGTATGATGTTGAAGAAATCGCATGACAGTTTGTCGCCTTGTCTAAAGCCTTTTTCGACATCAAAGGTCTCGGTGAGTTCTTTACCGACCTTGACGGAGCAGCGAGTTTTGCAGGGATGCCGAAACTAGACACGGCTCTGAACGGCTCTATAAATACTGTCATACGCGGCCTTGAAATCGATAAAAAGATGGTATATATCGACATTATATTCTCAGGGTTTTTTCCAAGATCTGATGCCGTAATGTGAAAATTTGGTCTTTGTGAACTTCTCTGTTTAAAAACCACATTGATAAGGACATATTAAGTTGTTGACGTTTGGTTTCAGACGTTCACATATTAGAGTAGAAAAGATCTTATAGGTGACGTTAAGGAGGCTTATCCTTCTATCATTGGCACAATTATGAGGGCCTTCTTTTTTCGGGCATACGATACTGAGGTTCGATTACATTCATTAGGCACGCTTTCTTGCGACCACATCTGCTGATCAGTTGGTGTATGCTCCTTTCCAACTGATCTCCAGCTGCCTTGAAATGTTCAACATCAAGGTTTAATTGCTCCGATCGACTTGAAACTTTGAAATATTATCTTGAGACGCTATGCATTCATTTAATAAAATTCAAAATATAGTGAAATTTCCCTTGGGGAGACAGCCATGGTGCAGACATTTTTGTCCGTCTAAGAAGGTTGTCTGTATAATGAAATCAAACAAAAACAGACTCCCATTCACTCGAAAGCTAATTTTTTTTTAAGTAGTTCAGCAGCTTGGGGTTTTCCTATTTTAAATAATTCTGTTGCTAGTTCCCGTATGCTTTTTTTATATTTTTGGTTAAATTTTATTACGTCTACCTTTTCTTTTAAAGTCAAAGTTCTCTTTTTTGGCGGCATCCCGAAAACATGTTTCTATAAAATCTACATAGGGAATCAAGAGAACTTAACGCTCCTTTCACATTACACGATTTCGCTCGTGCGGGAAAAAATCGCCCGGTCAATTTTTCTTGATCGACTGATACTTTTAATTTATTTGATTGCGCGTCTCAGTTCGAAAACTGTTTAGTAGCCAATCAATATTTAATCGCTTAAAAACAAAAAGAAATCGTGTTGAAGTAAGAGGGAGTAGTGTTCATACTGCATCAAATCGTGTTGAAATCTTGAAATACATCAAAATTTGCCAAACCAGGAAAAAAGTTCTGTTATCTTTTTGATCACCAGTTGCTTGTCTGGTCCTGGTGGCATTCTTGTTTTGCTTTCGGTCGGAGAAGTTCGTGTAAGGTAAAGTGTAAAAGTGTTTTAATAATTACATATATTTTTTAATGGATCTGCAAAATAGTGATTTTGTGTTCAGTCAAGGGCGGCACACTATTTTAAGTGATGCATTGACGTACGAGAAAGACGACCAAGGAAATATAATCCTTAATTTGTCACCATCAGTGTCAGTGTTGGACCGAAGTCAAGTTTGCGGTATTTATCAAAAGAAGATATTTAAGGAGCAATACCACCTATTGGCCTGCGAGCATGTTTCCGAGAAAAATTGTTTATCTGGAGGAAAACTGAGGTATTAATCAATCCTTATCGAACTTAAAAAAGTTTTGTTTAATATAAACTATAATATTCTTTTCGGCCGGCGATGACCTGGTCAGGAGTATGCACCAGCTCATTTGCAAAATATGGTCGGAAGAAAGCATGCCCGATGAATGGAACCTCAGCATCGTTTCCCCGGTCCCCAAGAAAGGAGACCCTCTGAACTGCGCCAACTACAGAGGTATCAGTCTTCTTAACATCGCGTACAAGATCCTCTCTGCCGTATTGTGTGAGCGTCTGAAGCCATTCGTCAACAACCTGATAGGTCCTTATCAGTGCGGCTTTAGACCAGGAAAGTCCACCATAGACCAAATCTTCACACTACGGCAGATCTTGGATAAAACCCAGGAGCTTCAAATCGATACCCACCACCTTTTTATCGATTTTAAGGCCGCATATGACAGCATCTATAGAGAGGAGTTATATAGAGCCATGTCTAGTTTTGGCATCCCTACCAAACTTGTCCGATTGTGTAAGATGACGATGGAGAACGCACGCTGCTCCATCAGGGTCGGAAAAGATCTCACCGATACATTCGATGTCCAAAAAGGTTTTAGGCAAGGCGATGCACTGTCATGCGACTTCTTTAACATCGTTCTTGAAAGAATAGTGCAAAACTCCTACGTCAACACAAGAGGCACAATCTTTCAAAGGTCCGTTCAATTGCTCGGATATGCCGACGATATTGACATAATTGGAAGAACGCAGCGTGATGTCAATGGCGCGTTTATGAGCATTGAAACGGAAGCGAAGAAGATGGGTTTAGTGGTAAATGAGGGCAAGACCAAGTATATGCTGTCATCAAGAAAGGACACCCAACACCGACGTCTTGGACAGAACGTCACGATTGACAGCTATAACTTTGAGGTAGTTAAGGACTTTGTCTACCTAGGCGCCGCTATTAATTCAGACAACGACACCAGCGCTGAAATCAAACGAAGAATAACTCTTGCCAATCGCTGTTTCTTAGGACTAAGAAGGCAATTGAGTAGTAAAGTCCTCTCTCGAGCAACTAAAGTGTCCCTGTATAAGACACTTATCATCCCGGTTCTTATATATGGCGCAGAGGCATGGACCTTGTCAAAGGCAGACGAGAACGCTTTAGGATGCTTCGAGAGAAAAATTCTTCGGGTGATATTTGGTCCCGTCTGCATAGATGGAGAATGGAGAAGAAGATTCAACGACGAATTGTACGGGCTGTACAGCGACACTGACCTTGTCAAACGAGTCAAGGTCCAGCGGCTTAGATGGCTGGATCATGTAGAGTGAATGGACACCATCGCTCCGGCCCGGAAAGTCTTCGAATCCAATCCCGAGGGACGGCGCAGTAGAGGAAGACCGTGACTCAGGTGGCGCACGCAAGTAGGAGAGGACCTCAACCAACTTGGCGTGCAAAACTGGAGGCAGCTAGCTAGGGACCGAGTTGGCTGGAGAAGCATGTTGGTTGAGGCCCTAGTCCGACCCGGACTGTAGCGCCTTAAGTAAGTAAGTATTCTTTTCGTTGCAGTTTGGGATTGACGATGAAACTTTGTCGGACTCCATTGCCAGTAAAGTCGTTTCCTGGTTAAAAACCCAATCCAGTGTTTGTCTCACACCAACGCCATCAACGAGTACCTATTCAAATTCTAAATTATCCAAAGTAAAAATTAATATTTCAAACATTTTGAGAGTATTCTAATTTTTTTTTGTTCTATTATATTTTAGAAACTTGAAAATCTTCTGGAAGAAAACTCAAAGGCCAAAGCTGTTAAACAATATTACAAGGATAATAATTACTTAATTGACTTATTTCGGGCCGATATAATAAATATTATATATTATTTGAATGTATGTAATTTTAAAGAATAAAATAAAACCGAATAATATATAACTTAAAAAAATTGCATTATGTATTAGAGTCATTTCAATTCTTGTTCACTCTCATCTTACTTTAAAACGAAAACATATTGAGGAAAATTCAAGTTGTTTTAATACGACAAGGAATTGTTTTGAAAGTAACTATCATGTTATTTTGACATGAGAGCCTAATTGAATCAATTCGAATTCTTAATTTGTTTTAAGGTGAGTATCATTTTGGTTTAACAAGGATCATCGATTTATTTCAATTTTAAAATCTATTTGATTCAAGAGGATATGTGTTTTATTTAAAAAGGGTAGTCATTTTGATTCAACAGGAATCAACGAGTCATATAAGCTGATATCAAGTTATTTCAAAATGATAAGAATTTACGTTTGTTTTACAAGAAAATCATTTTAAATCAACACGAAACTCCATTAGAGCAAAATCATACCCAAAAAGTGTTGAATCTATCCTATTTTTTTTGATTTTACACGATTATTTTTCTGTGTATATATATACTAGCTGAGCCGCCCGGCGTTGACCGGTTCTGTAGTTTTAAGGTTTCCGTTCTTGTTCTTTGCCTCCGTGGGAATATAGGGATGAAATGTAGTCTTTTTTACTGTGGGATTGTGAGGCATCCCAATGCCGAAAGAATTTTTTAAATAGTAGTTTCTAAGTTTGCATTTGCAACACCGTTCCTGTGAGAATCTTCCGTTTCCGTGGAAATATGTGAATAAAATATAAGTCTATGTCACTGAGAGATAATGTAACATCCTTGAGTTGAAAGAATTCTTCAAATCGGTCAAGTAACCTTAATGTTCCCGTTCTCGTTCCCGTTTCTGTTCCCATGAGATTATAGAAATGAAACATAGTTATAGTTAAATAAAGTTAATGATGGAGGAGGATAATGTAGCACCCCTTATACTGAAAGAATTTTTAAAATCTCTATTACGCCTTAAATGCAATAAATAAGCAGATTTTTGAATTCAATTAGTTTATTAGAATCCACAAAAACACAAAAAAATTTTATTCATTATTGTTTCTGTATTTTTGTACATAGGTTGCCCTTCATTTGAGTTTCCTTGAACATGCCACATATGTATAATTGACCATGGGAAAATCGTGGATATTCTAAATTCAAACCACAAAGTTTCTGGATTGGCCTTTTGATTTGTTGATGGCCATGACAAATGCAAGACGTATCGGAAATTGAAGTCTTTTAAGTTCAAACGGCATATCGGTTGGGATCATCGGGATCCTCGGACTGAGAACTTTCTCGCGTTTGAGTTTTCCTTTCAATATCGTAGCGTAAATTACATTGTTCATCAATTTTCTAACCACCAAACGCGTACCGTTGCACAGTTTTAGTTGGTTTATGTTTCGAAGCATGATTACTATGGAGCCAACCTTTAGACGCAAATTGTGCGGTGGTAGGCCAGGCTCATCCAAAGAGTTTGAAAATTCAATTGGATAGTTGGTGGCTTCATCTTCATTTGTGACGAAGGCAATAGATTTGAATAACTGCATTTTTCCAATGATCTTATTTAGAATTATGTAGTTCAGGTCATCTACATCTTTATTCTTAGCCGATAAAATTGCTCTACATACTCGCAAGCGACGTGCATTTGCCCAATGCAAACTCTAGGACGCAAGCTGTAATCATCGTATCGATACGCTGCTCGATTCAAATCAGCACTTGATAAATATCCTGTTCTGCGTCGCAAATTATCTATTTGTTGAATTCTGTTTTTCGCTCGACGATTTTGCATTGCCAACCAAGCCGTTTCACGGGCTGCCTCACTTTGGTCTTGTGATTGAGAAGCACGAAATCAAGCCATACCTAAGCGGTGCCGTTCGCGTGCAATTTCTTCAGTCCTTTCATTTGCAGTGTTTCGTATCCTTCTGGCATTAAGGCTTTGCCGGGAAAGATTCGATTTTCTTAGTGGAGGCATTTTTGGTCAACTTCACCTCACTTCAATTCACCTAAAAATTGATTTTTGTCAAAACTCAAATTTTTAACCATTTATTCAGACAAAATTACTTAGCTGCTCGAGATGCGTTTTTGGTTTATAACCTTTTAAACTTCACTTCACTTTATTAAATAGGCAATTCCTTTTTTTAATAGATTACATATGTATATGTATTAAATTTATTTAATATTGATGTCATACAAAAATCTAATTTATCGCACAATAAGTCATTTTTTTGTTTTTTTAATGAACAGTGTTTTGTATATAACGAAAACTAACGCATTGCATCAATGTCGTTCCCATAGGAATATTGGGATTAAGAGTATCCTATGTCCGTCTCCTGGTCCTAAGCTCCCTCCCCACCAATTTTCAGACCAATTGGTTCAGCCGTTCTTGAGTTATGGATAGTATAACTAACACGACTTTCTTTTATATATATAGATATATATATATATATATATGTATAGAACAGTCAACACAGAGTGTCCCATGAACTAACTAAGATGTTAATGCAGATGAGGGCGTGGAAATAAATGGATGGGAAGGTTTTTAAACATGGCATTTATGTATTTAATAAATTTAACAGCGTTATGACATGTTCATTCCTGCACTATTGTAGGTCTAAGAGAAGATATTTTGTCCTTCATACGTGAAATTTCTGTCCGCGTCCGTCCAAGGGAGTGTTTGCCAAAGGAAACTGAAAACAATGAAAATTGTATGGAGCAATTTTCGTGCAAAAAATATGTCCGTCTTAGGGAGTTGTCCGCAAAGGTAGATTTCACTGTATTAACATTCAACTTTAAATCGTGACAATGAGTGGTCGACCGAAATCGGTAGTCGTTACAGAAGGATGTTGGCTGAGGCCCAGGTTCACCCCAAACTGTAATACCCACCAAAGTAAGTAAGTACCAAAACGTTTTTACTGGAATACACGCGTGCAACCACAAAGTATGAGAAACGTCAAAAATATAAACCCTTTCAGTTTTGAATGTGATAAGTGATAACCATTTTCTTAGTTCACATTCTTTTGCGTCGTGTATTTCTTAAACTCTGATTCTGATCCCGCTTGTTGAATTCTTTTTACGTTTTATGTGAGAAAAACTGCTCAAGTTGAACCGCACGAAAAACTTTACACAAAGGGTGAATACTTCAATTAATTTATTTTTAATTAAAGGCTCTCAAGTCGCAATCCCGACAACTTCCGAAGAGACTCCCAGAGAACGAGGACGCATTGTGAAAATCGTTTACTGTAATTTCGAAAACAGTCGACAGCACACAGTGACACAAACAGAGCGTGCACTCGTTCGTCGTTCCTTCCTTTTGCATCCATTTGCTCCTTCAATTTAACGCTGACTCCATCCAGCTTACAAGGACATTTAACAGTCCCTGTTCCTGCCAACCCTGATTTACTTAGGTACTTCAACATCAGACCAAAAAAGGGAAAGCAACACAACAACCGCGCAACGTTAAAAAAATTACCTAAGGAAAGCCATCGTCAACTCAAATAGAAAAAAAAAACTCAAAATAAAGGAAAACAACAACAACGCATACTCCCAGAAAGTTAATTGAAATTGTTGCACGTACATTAACAATTCGCATTTAATGGAAACACCATGCAAAAGAGGTTCTTCAAGTTTATTTTGTTTTCCTTGTGATATTTTTCCTGCTGGCTGAATATGAAGCCATAGGTTCTCGTAACCCGGTATACTGTTTACCCTTCAAATGTAAGGTAGCGATGGTGTTGGCGGCTACGACGCCGACGGGGACATCAGACACCTCAGTACTCACACCCAATCGGTAGCTTCGAAAATAATGTAGAAATGAAAACTTTGTAATAAAATTGATTTGTATGGTTCGGAAGTTTGATTGAAAATATGTGGCAGCTTCGTTTGGACATAAAGTGGTTGATTCACAATAATAATTAACCGAGCAGCAAATGCTTTGGAATTGTTTTGCATTTTGATTTATTTGCCAACCCATATCAAATTCGTAGGCATTCGAACAAACAACTTTTTCAATTAATTTGCAGAGTACCTACATAGCATTGGTATTGGTATTGGTTAACATGTATTTTTTTATCAACTCCTAGGTATCCACGTATTTTATTTTACTAGAAAAAAACTTTTTTCGGAATGAAGTTGAAAGCAAAAAATTGTATTATCAACTATGTATAATCAGGGCCGGATTTAAAATTGTGCGCCCTGTGGAAAATGCCGCCCTATGACTTAAATTTTACTTTAATAGTTTTGATATCTTATTTTTTTAAGAATTAGAATAGCAAATTGATTGCAGGAAACTTTTATTATACATTATACATTATACATTATGTTTTATTAATATTTATTCCTTATTTACTCATCTTAATATAAATAAATTACGTGTCACAATGCTTGTCCGCGATGGACTCCTAATCTACTTAACCGATTTTAATCAAATTTGAGCACCGTCTGCAGTTTGATACAACTTGAAAGATAGGATAGCTTACATCTCAATTTATTTTACGCTAGCCACAGCAACGCTTGGCCGGGTCAGCTAGTATATTGTATATTATTTATTTTATACTATAGTAAAATAAAAAATATTTGCATTTTTCTTAGAATTAAAGACAACTTATATTAGTAGTAGTATTTTCACAGGCAAACTCGCCTTACTTGAATTGCAAACTGGTCGATTAAATCTTAACAATTGTAGAACGTAAGTAATTTTTAACTCGTTTAAAACAAGAAAATGATCGCTCTGCGCTTTAATTTTTTAAAGCTAAAGTTATAAATATTTGATAAGCGATTTCTACGTTTGGAAACTCAGTCTAATATATAAATAGGCTAAGGAAAATCTTTGGGTCCCTTTTTCTCTGTTGTTTTCCAAACGATTCTCTTAATTTGTTTTTGGGTGGTTTGGTATTGATGAGTAGAAGTGTCATCAATCATTTTTACCTGTGTCTACCTGCCCTAATTGCTTAAAATCAACAGGTGTGTTTTACGTGTATTTTATATGGGAAAGACATATTTCAGAGCTTTTTTGTTGTTTCTTATGTACAGTGTGTTTGTGCAGTGTGTGTGACGAGTGTATATGTAGTGTGTGTGTAGTGTGTGTGTGCAGTGTGTGTGAGGAGTGTATGTGTAGTGTGTGTGTGTGTGTGTGTGTGCAGTGTGTGTGTGCAATATAAATAGGTTGGAGTGAATAATGCCTTTACTTTGTTTATATTGAATGACAGATGGTTGACAGATGACAGATGACAGATGACATATGACAGATGACAGATGACAGATGACAGATGACAGATGACAGATGACAGATGACAGATGACAGATGACAGATGACAGATGACAGATGACAGATGACAGATGACAGATAACATATGACAAATGACAGATGACAGATGACAGATGACAGATGACAGATGGCAGATGAAAGATGACCTGTGTCTACCTGTCCTAATTGCTTAAAATCAACAGGTGTGTTTTTATATGAGGAGTGTATGTGTAGTGTGTGTGTGTAGTGTGTGTGTGTGCGCAGTGTGTGTGTGTGAGAGAGAGAGAGAGAGAGATAGAGAGTGAGAGAGAGAGAAAGAGAGAGAGAGAGAGAAAGAGAGAGAGAGAGAGAGAGGGAGAGAGAGAGAGGGAGAGAGAGAGAGAGATAGATGTATTTTTAAGCATTATTTCCCTCTAATTGCATGTTCAGTGTGTGTGTGCAGTGTGTGTGTTCTTTCAGCATGAGAAATGATAAGTTTTAATTTAGTCTTTCTCTCTCTCTCTCTCACACACAATATGTGTGTGTGTGTATTAGAGAGATAGAGAGAGAGAGAGATAGATGTCTTTTTCAAATTTATTATAAATTTCTTCTCTCATTTCTTCGCGTTGCGAAGAACACGGCACATTTCAATATTCAAATTGTATTTTTCTTTATAGCTTTGTGCTTTAAGTTCTTCAAAATAACCAGCTGGTAATTAATTTGATTGCAACACGTTCACGCCGGCGCGGCGTGTGCCACCGGTGGCTCGCATAGAACTGTCTCATCAGCTCAGCCGTCTGTGGGCGAGAAACATGAATTACAGTGCCGGCGTGAACGTGTTAAAAAAAAATCAAATGAAAATGATATGGAAATAATATGTCTCCTTACAATAGTATTGCAAATGCACATGTATCGAAAAACTCATAACGTGTCAGTGTAAAAGAAATGGAATATAAACCAAAACTATTGCCTTCTCCTTCCTTTATGAATGCAAATCATTTTCGGCAATTCCAGCGGACGCAATTTCCTCTCTTGCCTGCTTTTGCGATTACAATAAATAACTCACAAGGCCAAACGTTTGATAAAGTTGGAATTCTCTTGAGAACACCAGTTTTTTCACACGGCAATTATATGTTGCGGCAAGCAGAGTACGGTCATTTAATGGTTTACGTTTTTATATTTCCAATGAAAACGGACGGAAAACGGAAGGTTACCATTTCTTAATGACAATAGATTTTTCACGAAAAATATTGTATTTACCGAAATTCTTCGAAGAAATTAATTAAAAATAATAAATTAGGTTAAGTTTAATTAAGTTGGACTATTTTGACCAAAATAAATTCCATTTTAACGTGTTTGGCTTCATTCAAAGCTACAGGCGCAACTTATGAGTTATGACGGCCTTAAAGGTATAGTTCTTCGTTCATTAACTGTCTTTTAAAAATTGACTAATGCAAAATTTATTAAAAAAAATATTTCACGTGCATTTGAAGCAATTCATGGTTTTCCACCATTTCCAGACATAATTATCCGGCTTATTGGTGAGAAAAGGATCTAAGTTAAAGACGATTGACTATTTACCGTCGCCAATCCCTTAATATTTCTCACCACGACGCTTGAAGAGGAATAATTTTTTTATTTTATGTTAATTAAAAAAAAAAAAAAAAAATAAGCGTGCTTTTCAGATTTTTTTGTTGAATAAATTATTAAATAAAAATCTTAATTACAAAATTTTTTTCTTTTAATTAATGCTTGGTTGAATTTCGACCACTGGGCGACCCTAGGAAAATCTTTGGGTCCCTTTCTCTGTTGTTTTCCAACCGATTCTCTTAATTTGTTTTTGGTGGTTTGGTATTGATGATTAGGAGTGTCATCAATCATTTTTACCTGTATGTACCTGTCCTAATTGCTTAAAATCAACAGGTTGTTTTACATGTATTTTATATGGGAAAGACATATTTCAGAGCTTTTTTGTTGTTTTCTTGTGTGTGTGTGTGTGTGTGTGTGTGTGTGTGTGTGTGTGTGTGTGTGTGTGTGTGTGTGTGTGTGTGTGTGTGTGTGTGTGTGTGTGTGTGTGTGTGTGCGTGTGTGTGTGCGTGTGTGTGTGTGTGTGTGTGTGTGTGTGTGTGTGTGTGTGTGTGTGTGTGTGTGTGTGTGTGTGTGTGTGTGTGTGTGTCTGTGTGTGCATATGTGTGTGTGCAGGTATATATATATATATGTTATGTTCACGAAAATAGTAGTGCAGTAGACCATTATATATAAAACTTATTTCTAGCTTGCTACGTTTTGGAAATTGGACATATATGTGCAATAATTTCGGAGAAAGGGACATAAAGAATAGAAAAATTTCCGTTAAGTCCCGTTGCTTTTATTTCTTTTTGTCTTACTTGGAGCATTTTGATATTAGTGCAGAAATCACCTGTTCATTAAAATAGTTGTGCTTAACGTGAGTGGCTGCAAAAAGTTATTAAATAATTCAAAACGAATCTAAAAAAGAAAGAAAGTAATTAAATAATTTTCAGAAGTAAATTTATTACTATCGTGATGGTTTTCTATTTTCAGTGGGTAGAGGAAAGCATTGTTCGGCAGAAAAAAGAAAAGTAATTCTTGATTTAAGAAAACAGGGCCAGACCTACAAACAAATCGGAAATCTGCTTGGATGCACAGCTCCTATGATACGTAATGCTATCAAATATACTGCAAAACCTGAAACACGTGGTGGTAAACGCAAAACTACGGAGCTAGAAGACAGACGAATTGTGCGATATGTCAAATCCAGACCTTCAGCTTCATCAAATATAATAAAAAATGAGCTGAACCTATACGTTAGTGCAGTGACAATTCGTCGACGGCTTATAGAAAACAATTTGAAGGCTAGATGCCCCCGGAAAGTACCCCTGCTAACAAAGAAACATATTGCTGCAAGAATAAAATTTGCAGAAGAACATTTAAATTGGACACTCAAAAAGTGGCGAAACGTTCTTTGGACCGATGAGAGCAAAATAGTTTTGTTCGGTGGAAAAGGCGTCAGACAGTTTGTTCGTCGTCCACCGAACACAGAATACCACCCTAAATACACTATCAAGACGGTTAAGCATGGAGGGTTGAGTATTATGATATGGGCCTGTTTTTCATATGCTGGCGTAGGCCCTATCCATATGATCGATGGCATAATGGATCAAACAGTGTACGTCAATATATTAAAGGAAGTAATGCTACCTTATGCTAGTTGGGAAATGCCCTTAAAATGGATGTTTCAACAGGATAACGATCCGAAACATACTAGTAAACTAGCTAAACAGTGGTTTGCATCTGAACAGATCGACGTAATGCCATGGCCAGCACAGTCTCCGGATCTTAATCCAATCGAAAATTTGTGGGGAGATGTCAAACGGGTTGTTGCGACTGCGAATCCATCAAATCGGACCGAGCTGTGGCAAGTAGTTCGAGAGGCATGGGCACAAATTCCTTTGAAGCGCTGTAAGGACCTCATAGACTCTATGCCACGTCGCTGCAAAGCTGTAATTAACAACAAAGGGTTTACCACAAAATATTAAATTTTGAAAAACATAAAGATAATTTTTTCTTCATTTAAACATAAACTTTTGCTTAACTACTATTTTCATGAACAGCATAATTTTTTAAGTTTATTTAGATTAAGCCTCTGTGTATATACAAATAAAAGTTTTAAACCAATGAAGCTGTAAAAATGTTGGAAAATAAATAAGAATCACTTTTTTTAATAACTTTAGAGTGATTGTTTTACTCATCATTTGAACCCGTAGTCAAATAATTAGCACTCATCAGCGCTACTATTTTCGTGAACATAACTATATATTTATATACAGGGTGATTCGCATAAGGTGTGACAAAAAGATAGGGTGTGTAGGTTGGACCTAGACAAGCAAAAAATCGTATGGGAGGGGGGGGTCCATTTTCCCCCGTTTAGGCGGGAGGGGCAATTTAAGAAAAAAATCACTAAAAATGGGGAAAAAATTATTTTAAGAAAACGGTAATACCTACAGAGTCGTGCTATAGCATTTTGAAAAGCCAAAAACCTATACTTTCATTTAAGTTTTAAAATAAGTTGTTCAAATGAACAGTTTTTGAAATATTAATTTTCAAAGTCAAAATTTTGAAAAAAAACATAAATTTTTTTTTTTAAACCATTTTTTTTTCAAAATTTTACATTATTGAGTAGTATTTTTCTTAACGAAAAAAAAACTTTAAAAAAACAAAAAATTTAAAAAAGTCGTTTTTGTAATTTTTGGTTTTCTCAAAAACTACAGGTTATTTTGACATCCGGTTTTTTGTGTTTGAACAAAAATAAATAAGAGCATTGAAAGTAAGCCAGAAAAATACTACTCAATAATGTAAAATTTTGAAAAAAAATGGTTTAAAAAAAAAAATTTATGTTTTTTTTCAAAATTTTGAATTTGAAAATTAATATTTCAAAAACTGTTCATTTGAACAACTTATTTTAAAATTTAAATGAAAGTATAGGTTTTTGGCTTTTCAAAATGCTATAGCACGACTCTGTAGGTATTACCGTTTTCTTAAAATAATTTTTTCCCCATTTTTAGTGATTTTTTTCTTAAATTGCCCCTCCCGCCTAAACGGGGGAAAATGGACCCCCCCCTCCCATACGATTTTTTGCTTGTCTAGGTCCAACCTACACACCCTATCTTTTTGTCACACCTTATGCGAATCACCCTGTATATATATATATGTGTGTGTGTGTGTGTGTGTGTGTGTGTGTGTGTGTGTGTGTGTGTGTGTGTGTGTGTGTGTGTGTGTGTGTGTGTGTGTGTGTGTGTGTGTGTGTGTGTGTGTGTGTGTGTGTGTGTGTGTGTGTGTGTGTGTGTGTGTGTGTGTGTGTGTAATATGTGTGTGGTCGAATTTCGACCACTGGGCAGTGTATATAAATTTAAATAAATAGTTAATTATGAAGTAAACGATAGTTATACAAACAGAGAACATTAATAAACAGTAATAAAGCAAACGAAACATTGCTTAAAGTATCACAGATATAATTCAGAGACCAGCGGGTTCTCTGAAACCTCGCAGGTATTTTTGAAATTATTTGTAAGCTTACTAATTCTATCAGAAATCAATTCAACATTCGTTACTGTGTGCAAATCTTGTGTAGAGTAATGCCATGGCAAATCAAGCATCATTTTTAAAACTTTGTTCTGTGAAATTTGCAGTTTTTTTATGTGACATTTCGCAGCTATACAATAATATAGATTGGAAAATAACTTTGAATATAACAATCTTGTTTTCAGTTGAGAGTAGTGATTTTCTATTTATAAAAGGGTAGAGCATTTTAATGGATAGACTTATTTTATGCAAAACATTTTTTACGTGGTGATTGAAAGTAAGCTTAGAGTCTAGATGAACACCAAGATATTTAACGGATTCTTTCCATGGTATAATAGTTCCACTTATATTAATAGACTCGCTTGGAAGATAGCAATGCTTTCTTTTTCGAGAGAAAAAGATGGCTTGCAGTTTATCCTCATTGACTTTTATTTTCCATTTATTGTAGTACCTCTGTAAGATCTCCATCGCATTTTTCAGATTCCTCTCGATATCGAGAGCAAACGAATGTGATGAATAAATTGCTGTGTCATCAGCAAAAATTTCTGATTCACAGTTAGGTAGTGTAGGAAAATCAGAAGTGTAAATGTTGTACAATGATGGCGCAAGGACTGATCCTTGGGGAACACCAAAATTGAAAAAATTAACTTTCGAAACACCAGAATTTACATGAACTTGGAAACATCTATTTAACAAAAAGCTTTGGACAATCTTACACAAAAAATTTGGAAATTTAAATTTGATTAATTTGTAAACTAGACCTTCATGCCAAACTGAATCAAATGCTTTCTCTATGTCGAGCAAAAGCATTCCTGTTGATTTATTTTGCAAGCGTTTTTCAATCACATGATTACAAATTCTTTTTTTTTGGTGGGATGAGCTGTGAAAGCGCCTAAACCCAAATTGTTGATTAGGAAAAACATTTTTATCCTCGAAAACTTTCAGAATCAGTTCTTTTATAATTTTTTCATATATTTTACCTAATGTGCTCAGTAGACTAATGGGTCTATAACTCGTGGATAATTCTGGGAACATACCAGCTTTGAGGATCGGTACAACCTTTGCTTTTTTCCAGTTTGAAGGAAAGTATAGACACTTAAGACATGCATTCATTATATATGTTAAATATTTTAGTGCAACTGACGGTAAATTTTTTAAATAAATAGTTTTAACTAAATCTAACCCACCTGTTTTTCGCGTTTGTAAGCTTTTAATAATAGATTTAATGTTGTCCTCAGTTACAAGTGCATTAGATGGAGTTAACACCACAAGGTTATCGAAATTTTGTATTGTGTTATCAACAACTCTAATAGTTTCACTCTCTCCTAAATTTTGTAAGATTAAGTGGTTTTTCATGAAATTTCTCGCTAGTTCCTCTGCTTTTTCTGTGTCAGTGAAAAAGATTCTTTCTGAATCTTTTAGAAACGGTATGTTCCTATTTTTGGATTTAACAATTCTCATGATATTCCAAAATGGTTTTCCATTTTTGTCTAACATTTCTAGTTTGCTATTCCACTCTTTGTTTCGATATGTTTGTATCTGATCAGAAATTTGCTTATTTAAATACGAAATCATTCTACGCGAAAAAGACTGGCGAAATCTTTGCCAATTTCTTTTGTGTAAATTTCTCAATTTGATTAGTTCTAAAATCTGAGGAGGAAAGCTTTTAAAGGAATCGCTCTTAACTCTTTTTGGAACACTTTCATCTATTGAAGAAATAACTGCGTCTGTGAAGACATTAATCATAGAATCCACCTCTTCTTTGTGAACGTTCACAAAGTCTGTGGATACACTTAGAAGCTTTCTTTTAGTCTGACGTCTAAATAAATTCCAATTTGCATTTTTAAGGTCTTGAAAATATTGCACAGTTGAAATTCCCGACCATAAGACATCACAAAAAACTGGATTATGTGATAAAAAATATCACAGCTTCACAGCGAATCCGATTCCCGTTCTGTGAAAAAATGAAAACAAACGTCAAAATTTCTTCACATGATAAATTATTTATCACAAAAGAATTTGTCCGTGAAGTTTAAATTTGAAAATGGAAGTTCAAAAAAAAGAGGGCAAAGGGCTTCAACAGCGCCCAAAAACAGTTTTTAATTGATTTTTTGGAGCAAAGGCAGGAATTGTCAAATAACAAGTAAGCACATAATTTAAGACAATTTAAAATAATCCTTATCTACGATGCAAAACAATTCCATTTGCAGACCTGCAACTGTTGACGGTTAACATTTTCGTTCAAACGCTTAGACGGAACTAAGTGTT
Organism: Melanostoma mellinum; assembly: GCA_914767635.1. Taxonomy (NCBI): domain Eukaryota; kingdom Metazoa; phylum Arthropoda; class Insecta; order Diptera; family Syrphidae; genus Melanostoma; species Melanostoma mellinum. Next base: position 70,156,537 of record OU612058.1, on the reverse strand, counting down.
CAGTTGAACAACTTAGGGGGAACCTTAAAAGAGTGACCGAAATGGAGGAAGTATTGTAGAGATCTTGTGTAAGTTTTATAAGTAAAAACATTGTGGCAGACATAAAGTCACTAAGAATAAGTGTTCGAAGTCGCGATACCACTGCGAAGGAAAAAATCAAAGACCTCATAGAAACAGACGGGTGAGAACAGAAACGACAGAGTTGAATGAAGTGCTTCTCTATTTTATTTTCAACTGGATTTTGTCCATTTCGGAGTGACCGCCGCAATACCCTCATTTTCTTGCTGGGCAAATAATAACATATGTAAATATATGAAAAATAGCTTCTTAATAAGAAAAGACATTTTCGAAATGAAATAACCTTTGTTCACCACGGCCTCTATTGTTAAATACCAACTGAATAATTATGCCTGACATGTTTTAAAATATTTTTTTACAAATAAAAATTAAAATTGACGCAAAAATGACAACATTTATCATTTAGTACTTTTTAGTACATACTGTCAGAGTGATTTATCATTATGAGTTCGGGAATCGCATCAGATTTTTTTGTGAAGTGATAAAATGAAAAAGCTGTGTGAGCACTGAAATGAAATAATTTTTATCCCTTTACAGCTTCACAGTTACAGAATCGACCCCCTGGTTACCAGGAGTAGTTGGATGTGTTGATGGGACTCATATAGGAATCGTTGCTCCGTCTGGGTTGCGTCATCAATATCTAAATAGAAAAGGATATTACAGTTTGAACGCTATGATAGGAAGTATCTTTTATAGTTTGCTTTTTGGTTTTAATTGCAAAGTTTCAAGGCATGTGTGATATCCTGGATCGACACATGATTCCTTTGTGCGGAAGTCCAGCCATCTTAAGTCAGTTCGTGAATCATGGTTTCAAAGAGGAGAACGTGCAATGTACCTTGGTAAGTTCAAATTCATTTTTTATGGTATTTATTCGTTCAAAAGCCTTTTCTTATTTTAAGGAGACGCCGCCGCCGGCCGGTTATCCGCTTTCGCCTTGCTTGCTTACTCTTTACAGGAACGTGAGCACTGGATCGAGGCAGGCTTTGTTTAACAAGCAGCACGCAAAATGGAGGAACATTATAGAAAGGACTATTGGTGTCCTAAGGAAATAGCATTACGCTCCTTCAAAGGCGAAACAAATACATAGTTAATGCGTGCTGTGCATTAATCAATACCTATTTGTTTACGATATCGAATAGAAGAACCAGAGATAGTAGTAGAGGAAATAATTCCACCAGTAGAAGATCGACAGCTCGAAGCAATAAGCAACACAGAAGCCGTACGATAAAAGATAAAATAATGGAAATGCTATGAATTAAACAACATTAGATTGTATTTTATTTTAAATAATTTTTTTTTTCAAAAATAAGTCTTCGACTCTTCTTAAAAACTAAAAACAAAAAAGGATAAAAACTAAAAGAATTCATTCACAGCAAAAAACAAAGAAACAATAACACGAAAAAAAAAACATATTAGGAACGATCAATTTTTTGAATTGAACTTTAGAGTCTCCAACTAAAGCTTTCTAGCTTCCATTTCTAGATACTCAACGTGTCGTCGGTTGTCATCAATGTTTTCCTTTTCTTTACGCTTCTTGGCGGCTTTTAGTAAACATAATTTTTCTTTTTTGATTTCATAAGTCTTACGTAAGTATCTGGCGATGTCGGCCAAGGAACTTTTTTTTGTCATTTTTTATACTGATCAAGTCTACCTGTGCTTTTGTTTGTTGTTGCAACAAACAAAGACGTTTCTTCTCAGGGCAGTCCTTTTTTCCAGTCCTTTTGACTGGAGGTGGTGGTGGTGGTTGCGTAGCGACTTCCACAGAATCTTCCTGTGCAATGACTTGGGCATCCAGTGGTACTTCTCCTCTGATAGCTCAAAGATTTGGATGGATGAACCAAAGCACACACCTTCAGGACTAACTGCTTGCTTGTCCGAGCAATTCATCCACACCTTGCTCCAAAGGAGTCAATGCAATTTGGGAGTACGGAGTATGGACCCTCACCACTTCGGTTTTGTTAACCGATTGTTTTTTTTTTTTTTTTTTTTGAAATCCAGCCAAACCTGTTGAATAAAGAAGTTTTGTTTTGATATTGTTTTAATAATGTTTATAACAGATATCAATACCTTATGCCATTCTTTTCCCGTGTGACTAGGTGGTCCAAGTGAGTTGAGGGTTGTGGCAAATTGGTCCCAATATTCTTTTTGATTCCTTTTGGAGGAACCAAACTCTCCGACACCTCCTGCTAAGTCGGTGTTGGACCCCATCAATTCGACCAGCTTTTCGAATTGAGCTCTGTTGGTTCTCTTGCAGCTGAAAAACAAAATAATCAATAAATTATGTTGTTTATATTCATTTACATTGTTTTGTTTTCCGACATTTTCCTTAGCTACTTATCGGTCGACTTTTTTTCACGTTCGACAAAAAACAACATGAAGGGCAATCAATTTAACGAACTTTTGATAATCACAATAGGGTGAGATCACGTTTCGAAAATCATTCGACATTTAAGTCGAATCACAGGGCACAGGGGTGTGAGTTCGTCAACCGTAGTACCGATTTCTCACACTCAAACGTTTTTTCGTTCGACTCGCCAATCGCAATAGGGGTATTAAATCATTTTAGTGATTGCCTTAAAATTGTTGGTACTAGACTTACGATCTTTTTTTTTCAGGACACATGCTTGTAAGACCCTTGAATTATATATTTTTTCGTTGTTAAAAAAACAACGACTAAACAAATGAAAGAAGTTTTTTGAACTTAACTTTAGGCTTATGTCGTGATAAATTACCAAATGATCTGATTTGCTTCATTAAAAACAACCTTCTTCTGATTTCAACTTGAAATAAGCGCTTGTATCATGATTTGAGCCGCTTAAAAAAATATATTTTCTTATTGTTTTGATCAATTTGTGCTCAAGATAGACGCAAGGCGTTGTGCAAATGCATTTTTGATCTATTTAAATTTAACGGCTATTTTTTGTAGTATAGTAACGGAACCCAGACTAAATGAAAGGTAAACAAAATGGAAAATATGTGATATTATTTTTCACTTTTAAGTTCATTTAACTTATTAGCACAGTAATACATTGCAAAGTAAATGGACGGGAAATGAAGAAAAAAAATAAATAAATCTTTAGATTTAGTTCAGCTTCAGCGTCAGGGATGGTTGCAAAATTGAATAACACAGGATTGTTATTTACTTTCATGAGATTCAGCAAAGAAATTTGAAAAATTTTCAGAGTAGAGAATAAAAGGAGTAGATCTCAAAAAATCTTAGTGGTGGAGTAAAGTTATTTTTTTGGTACCCGTAGCGTGATGGTTAGCATGTCCACCTGCTAATCCAGAGGTTCGAGGTTCGAATCTCAGTTGAGGCAAAAATGTTTTCCCACGCCTATCGCCTTATTCGCGAGAAATTGGCAAGTCTTCAGTTAGTAAATTCATTGCAATGAAAAGCGTTTTCTCAATTAGCCGTTTGGAATCGGCAGAATATTATAGATCCCATCCGCTCCCTCACAAGGCATATGGTTGTGAGAAATGCTCTAGGCCCAGGGGCTCGCTCTGTTGCACCACCCTATTTATTTATTTTATTTATTTTAAAGTTATTTTTCTTCTCAAAACGGAAGAAGATTTACTTCGAATGGACTAAGGTTCTAACGCTGGATCAGACTTGGATGAGACATAATATTGTCAAGAAGTCTTCATTTGCATTGATGAGGGATGATTTTTTTGTATGAGAAAGGCGATTTCTACGGAACTCTTTTTGACTTGCCTATAGTGCTTCTTCAGATAGCTGTCCTAAAGGTATTTCAAAAAATGAAATTATATCTGAACCATGTATCAGAAGTTTATAGGCATATAATCCTAACTGTACAGCTGAAGGTACCGAAATTTTTCCAAATTTAAAATTTTTGTCAAAAAGTCATTAATAGTATTCATTATTATTGTTATCACTATTTTTACTATCATTATATTTTCTTTCTTTCAAATGTATGTCTTCAAAGACTTATAAGATTTATTCTTAATGTGTAGGAAAGGTAAATAAATGGATTAAATTGAAAATTGAAAATTGAAAGTCTAACTTTTCCCGCCAAACCATTCTCAGCTGTGCGATTACAGTTTCTTAATTAAATTGAATAACACCTTCAATTTAAGTGATTTTATCAAAAGAAATCCATTTTTCGAAAATTTTTTCACTTTTAATGGTTTGACCTTGTCCTATAAAAAGTCAAATATTTTGAAGGATAAAAAAAAGGACAAAATGGCATAAAAGCATATATGCTGCCATTTGCTAACACTTTTTATAGTTCAAGTTTATACAAATTTGAACTTAAAGGGAAGTATTTTTTTCAAAAAATTACCAAAATTCGCATAAAAAGAAAAAAAAATGTATACTACTGCTCAATATCCATTTATAATATCCTAATAAAAGAATTTACAGAAGCACAATACTTTTCTAACACGAGTTGAACTTGTTAGCACAAATCTTAAACTTTTAATAAAACTGCTGCTTAAATTATTACAATTTCTACTCCAAACAACGAAGAAGAGAAAAACAATAAACAAAGCCAAAGCAGATTTAAGCACTTTAAGATGTTTCAGAACAGGTTTTGAGGTGAAGACCAAAAAATTGGATTTTTGTTTTTTTTTTTCAATTTTTGTCTACTAGTCGACGCACTGTGCGACATCTGCTGATTTCTTTTTTTTGTATTATGTGGAAGATGTTTTCGAGATCTAAGAATCGAACCTGGTTTTATCAAAGTTTCTCTTTAATGACTGCATTTGCTAGTCGGTCGTCATGTAATCTAGTGAGACCAGTGCCCTATTTCACCAACTCACAAATTTGTAATTACAAGCGTTGTTTAACAAAGTTTGAGGGTTTTTGTAAAAATATTGCTTCACCAAACTTTGTTAATTACAATATTGCAATTGTATTTTACAAAAGGAAGTTTGTGGAAAAATTTCCTTTTCGGTTTCACCAATACAAAATTAAAGTTGTACTTTACAAGTAACAATCTTGTTAATATAACATTCCGAACTTATCTTACTTATCTTATCTTATCTTACTTTTTTTATAAGAGACTACAAATATTATATTTTCCTTGTTCATTTTGATGTTTACGTACAATGTTCTACAATATTGTGAAAAAACTGTTTTAAATAACAAGTTATTCTTGATGCTGGTGCAACAGGAATTTTGAACACTTGTGACCTACAATTCATTTTTCTACAACTTTATTAGAATCGATCACAAGTTTGTGAAATAAAATCCTGCAATTGGTGAAACAAAAAACGGGTTTACAAATTTGTAATTGTAGATTACAAGTACAAATTTGTGGTTGTAACTTTTATTTTGGTGAAATAGGGCACAGGTGTTTTAGATGACAATGGCGAGAGATTATTTCTCAGATAGAAGTGCCAAAAATAATCTTTTGTTTCTTATAGTCCTTTGGAGTTTAATACACTGGAGTTCATTTTGATATCTTCTCCTAAAAATTGAACTTATTTCCGTTAACGAACTCAGGTTGTTAGCTGTACGCCTGTACGGCCTGAATTATGTGATTCCCGAAAAGGGTAAAATTTTTCTTTGATGAGCTGTTTTAGATCTTTAATGCTTTTCAGTACACTGCGAATGAAAGCGGACAGGAGTTTTCTTTTATATTTGTAAATTGCATCTTTTCGCAACCTTACATGTTCCTTCAGTCTTCTTTTAATTTTTTTCTTCTTGCTATAGGCTTCAATGTAATCCAACCCCACAGTAGTCGCAGCCTTCTCATCAGTGCGGAGATCAAATGGAGAAAAACTCTTGCCAACCGTTGCTTCTATGGGTTAAGAACGCAATTGAGAAACATAATCCTCTCTCGAACAACCAATTTAACTCTTTATAAAACCTTAATCATACCAAGCCTGCTTTACGGCACGCGGGGAAGCGTGGCCCTTATCGAAAGCGGATGAGGAAACCCTTTTTCTTTTCGAAAGAAAAATACTCCGAATAATCCTTGTATGAGCTGTACCGAGATGTGGATATAGCTAAAAGACTACACTTTGCGAGGCTACGATGGATGGGCGCCATATAAAGCGGACGGACCCAAACGCTCCGGAATCGATGGGTGTTCGAAAATACATTTCAGGGAAATTATGGAAGGGGAAGACCTCGTCTTTGGTGGCGCAATCAAGTGTAAGAAGATCTCAACCGACTTAAAGTGCAAAACTGGGAAGAGGTCACCCGAACTCGAGATGTTTGTTGAGGCTCAGGTACACCCGAACTGTGATGCCCACCTAAGTAAGTAAACTGGCAGCGATTTCAAAATCTAGTTTTCGATAAAAGAATGCTTTTTTGAATTTCAGCACGACTTCGTTTCTGATCGATCTACTGTCACAAACTTGGCTAATTTTTCATGCTGTGTTATAAATATGTCTTAGAATAATCATTGTCAAATTAATGTGGTGTAATGTAATGAAAAATAATTTTATTCGCCATGCAGTAGCCTACACGGTCGGTCTAATTTTTACAATGGCTTCACGTTTCACGAATACTGTCCTTTAAAGCGTCAATTGTCTCTGGCTTATCGGCGTAACACTTATCTTTTACGTCACCCCACAAATAGTCCTACGGTGTCAAATCGAAGCTCGGAGGTGGCCAAACGACATCACCTCTGCGGCTGATAATACTATCTTCAAAAACAGGGCGCAAAACATCGAGTGTAGCTTCAGGTGCGTGGCCCGTAGGCCGTAGCGCCGTCCTGTTGCAACCAAATGTTGCCAATACCCTCCTCTTCAATTTTTGTGAACAAAAATTTGTTCAACATGACCCGATAACGATTAGCATTGACTGTAACGGCCACTCCTTGACCATTTTCGAAGCAAAATGGCCCAATTATGCCTCTGGAATAGAATCCGCACCAAACAGTGAATCGATTTGGGTGTATCGGCTTTTCAATGTATGGGGGTTTTCTGTGCCCCAAATGTGTCAATTTTGATTGTTTACATACCCACCAAGATAAAAATGAGCTTCATCTGAAAAGATGATTTTTTGGCATGATTTTTAAAGTAATGTCGCAATATTTACCAGCGTTGTTCAAGCGTAAACACAACCATATTCGTTCAGCGGAAAGAGAAAACAAATTATACAGGGTGATTCGCATAAGGTGTGACAAAAAGATAGGGTGTTAAAAAAAATTATTTAAAAATAACGGTAATACCTACAGAGTTGTGCTATAGCATTTTGAAAAGCAAAAAACTTATACATTTATTTTAATTTAAAAATAAGTTGTTCAAATAAATAGTTTTTTAAAATATTTATTTTTAAATATTTTTTTTCCATTTTTAGTGATTTTTTTCTTAAATTGCCCCTCCCGCCTAAACGGGGGAAAATGGGCCCCCCCCTCGCATACGATTTTTTGCTTGTCTAGGTCCAACCTACACACCCTATCTTTTTGTCACACCTTATGCGAATCACCCTGTATGTCAAATCAGGCCTACCTACCATTCACGAAATAAACACTAGTTGAAAAAAACGTTAGATGGCGTACCCTTTACTTTCTCATAACTTACCGATAGATCTGAAAGTGTGTTGATATACAGTAGACTTTTGAAGACTTTTAGTTGTTCTTCTGGGGATCCATAAGGCAGTCACTTGGGCCCACTGCTGTTTAAAATTTATTTTAGTAACATTGCACTGGTCAACAATGGTTCTGTTTCCAAAAGCATGAAAAACATGTTAACCCAAAAACAAACCATTGTTTTTCCGATGATTTGCTATTTGCTGAATCCATATCTGGCTTCAAAATGGCTTACATCAAATTTTTGAGGTATTTGGCTTCAAAAGTTGCAATACTCGGTGATGCACTAGTTTCAAGCCTAGATGCAGTCTCGAAAGAAAACTAAAGTCAGAAAACATATTTCAAAGGTTTTGGATGTGCTGAATTCAAATTCAGACACAGAACTGCTCTATCTCTATCACACTAGGTTCTTGAGATTATAAAAAGAATGAGGTCAGGTAATCAATGCTTTATTTTTTGGCGACCTGGCGTTGTAGCGCGATTCCCTGGCTGGATTTGAATTCAGCTCACTGAGAACTTTAAAAGTGAGTTTTCTGTTTCAAAATAATGCATGACCGTGTATTTGATGTAATAGAGCAATTTTAATTTTAAGACCAATCATGGATTCAACGGATAATAAACCATCATTTTCATGTTAAAACAGAAGCTGAAAGTTAACAAAAACTGGATTTTTTCGATTTTGAACGTTTAATATCTCAGATCGGCCTAAATAATTTCTTTCGAAATTTAAATTGGTCATTGCGCTTTCTCGAGAAAAACGTTGATGCATCAGCTGATCAGCAACGTAATTCTCAACGGCATGAGAAATTTTGTTCCTTACAGAACAAAAAGTATCATCCCCAAAAAGAATTCGTGGTTTGATTTAAGCTGTAAAGAGGCGATTAGATATAGAGAAAGTAGTTTTCGAAAATTAAAAGACAACCCTACTGTAGGAAACGAAAATTTGTTCATACGGGCCAGAAATATCTGTAATGCTCAAATAAAAAAGGCTAAGTTTTTACATGACCAAAAAGTAAGGCAAAAAATACTGTTGTGTCCAAAAGGAAGCAAACACTTTTGGTCTTTTGTCAAGAACATTAAGAACTCGACCACGTCATCGGTTCCAACGCTCGTCTTCGATGACTCTCCGTATGTCAGTTCCATTGATAAAGCCAATTTGCTGGCAGCTCAATTTGCTGCTTACTCGACACTTATTGATAGCACATTGGCTCCACCTGAGCTTGAGTCTGTAGATTCTGTGATGAAGCAGATTTTTTTTCGAACTCGATCGGTTGCGAGAGTCCTCAAAGATCTCAATATTCATAAATCCGCTGGTCCAAATGGTATCCTCGCACTTTATTCTGAAGAGGTATTCTTCTACGCTGGCAAAACCACTGCGTAAACTTTTCCATCTTTCCTATTCTGCTAGGATTTTCCCGAACAGATGGAAAACTGTATTTGTCCAGGCTGTCCCTAAAAAGGCGAATCTTCCTTCTTTCCCAAATATCGTCCAATTGCACTTACGTCCCTTCTTTCCAAGGTCATGGAAACGTTGATAAACCTTCAACTGAAATATCTTGAAGAACAAAAGTTTCTTAATGACCGTCAGTACGGCTTTCGTAGCAAATGGTCCACCGGTGATCCGATGGCTTATCTCACCGAAAAGTGGAACCAATATTTACATTGTTTTGGAGAAATCAAGATTATTGCGCTTGATATTTCTAAAGCAATTGATAGAGATTGGCATCAGGCTCTTTTATCGAAAATGCGTGCTTTTTGTATCGATGAGTCTCTTCTTCGTTGGATTAGAAACTACCTTTCCGACCGTTCAATACAAGTTGTGTTGGATGGTTTCAAGTCTGATACCCACTTCATAAATGCTGGTGTGCCCCAGGGCTCCGTTTTGTCTCCGACTCTCTTCCTCATATTCATTAATTATCTCTTGTCTGAAACTTCTAATCCGCTTAACTGTTTTGCTGACGACTCAACCCTCAGCTATCAGCTTTTCATATTCGTTTCCTACTTCACGTCCCTGCTCATCGGACATGGAAATGGAACGGTTGCGTATGATAAGCTCTTTGAATTCTGACCTTGACAGCATTGTAACATGGCGTCATAAAAACCGAGTAGAATTCAATACTTCGAAAACTCAATGTTGTCATTTGTCGGTAAAGCTTAACATCCCCTCATTACTTTTATCCATGAGTGGTACCTGCATCCAAGAAACCGGAAAGGTGTCAGTACTTGGTATGTGTGTAAACGACGATCTTCGTTGGAACGACCACATATTTGAAGTCGCCAAAAACGCTGCTAAATGCTAAGGCTTCTTGGAACGATGCAGGAAGTTCTTCACCCCTTCTGATCTGGCTACAATTTATAAGGCCTTCATCCGCCCAAAAATGGAGTATAATTCCCATATCTGCTCAGATGCTCCTCAAACATCTTCGCGCCTACTTGATAGGGTTCAAAATAGAGCGTTAAAAATGACAGGTAATAGTTCAATCGTAGAATCGATTGATTCTTTAGAACATCGTCGAAACGTTACCTGTCTTACTCTGCCTTATCGCTTTTTTCACAAGCAGTGCTCTAGTGAAGTAGCCAGTGGCATTCCTCCCCTGAACGATTTTGCCGCAACACTCGCCTCGCCCAACTTCGGGCGTACATTCAAGTAAAGAGATTTTTTTTTTAGTCGCACCACCCGAATGTGGAATGCTTTACTTGCCTTTGTATTTCCCCTGCATTACAATTCACAAAGGTTCAAAAGCAATGTGCATCGGTGTCTCCTATTAAATCCTCTCCTATTTTCCTAAATGCTAGTTATTATATATATAAAAAGAATTGCGAGCTGTTAGGTATAGATACTATGCTCATATTTAGATTCAGCGAAGCAAAAACGTTTAAAATAATATAGGTAGTCTGCTTTAGGAAACAGTTGACCAGTGAATTTCTATCTATGAGCTAAGCGTTAGCTTGTAGATGACTGATGAATGAATAAATAACTAGTGAAATTAATCATTTTGCTGTAGAAGTTGCAACTGCATAACGCCTCCTTTAAACTCTGATATCAACTAATTGTCGAACGATACTACTTGTAAACACGTTCGCTTAGCCGTATTTAATTAATTTGGCATTTAGTAGCTATAAAGACAAATTAAAATATATGTAGTTCCGTTCCTTCAGCTCTAGATTTTCCCACAGTTCAATGTTAATTTGAATGCCGTCCTCTCGAATCAACTGCTGCCTTCTAAGGCAATGTGTTTAATAATGTTTGATTGTATGGTGTGACACTTTGATTTGTCCCACGGGTCACATTACCGTGCGAACTACAAGATACATAAATAATTACTGTACTTTACAGCAAGGCCGTGAATCGCGATAACATAGCGTGACGACTTCCGACCGACTCCTGTGACATGGTCTATACAACAAGCCTTATCAGAATGATTGCCCTCTTAGCTCTTAACTACACAATACATCTACATATGTTAAAATCGTTCATTGTGCCAACGAATACACCACGCAACCAGTGGCAACAATTCCAGTCGGAAATTACATGCCCCATTCTGGCAATAATGTCTGATGTAATTCTTCTCATTCATATCATAGATAGTCATCAAAATAATAGGACCTTGTTGTTCCTGGTTTTGCAAAAGTGATATTCTATAGTTTCTACGTAATTTGATGCGCTTATTTATTTCTTGAAATCTTCACAATTAGCTGCACCTGTGCATGTCTGTAGCTTATATCTTGTACTATATAGCAGTTTAAAACGACTTCGTTATATGCTTACCCACATCAGAGCCCCACGAGTCCATTAGGGACTTCCAAGAACATGATACCTTCGGATTCAAATAAACAATGTGCTTTTTAAAACGTAGAGACAATATAGATTGCCCGGAATCACAACCATGCCAGCTATTCAAACGATCCATTATCCATGTTCGTAATCGATATGTGAATTAATAATTTTAAACGGATTCGTGATCCAGAACTAGGCAGTGTTGTTGCTATCTATATAGCTACAACGTTGCGTTCAAGGGTTTCACTGGCATTGTGTGTTTATTGAAGAAAACGCTTTTGCTCCATATCCAACCTAGACCAAAGCAGATATGTACCACTAAACACTAAGCATGTCAAACCTTATGCCGGGTGGTTTGGTAAATTTTTTATTTGATTGCGTGCTTCCGAACAATTCCAAATAAATTTGGTTCGTTTTCTTGGGAAATCAATTATTTTCCAATTCACATTGTCTTGGGAAATCAATTGGCAGCAGAGAAGTTAACGTTTTTCGAAACGAAATAAACACTGGCGCTATGGGGGATATCCCAACTAAACATTTCAGACGCAGGTGTTGAACAGGCTTAGGTTAGCTGAATGATAAATGGATTTATTAGCTGCAGATAATTAATAAGGAGTAATACTTTATCAAGTGCTGAACAGTTAAAATGCGAAATGATTATTTGTTTCAATAAACGAATTTAACAACGAGACAAGTGGCATACCTACATTTTGAATAAATCGATGATTAGAGATCAACAACTGAAATAAAAGTTTTGCCTTTATTTCTGTCCTCCATTGGAGGGATTTGAACAAATGGAAGCAATTCAACAGCAATTATTTATTTAACGATGGCTGTGATTGGGCTACATGCGAAAAAAGAGATGGGCTGCCTTTACAACCGAAAACAGCTAGAAAATGTCTTATTCCTTGAGCCGCAGCCGGGAGGTTTTTGTGTGACGAACTGCTTTTTTCATTGACAAATCTTCCTAGCTTACTTATTTAAGTGGGCATTACTGTTCCGCTGTTCGGGGTAAGCCTGTGCTTCAACCAACATGAGTTGATAACAATTTCAATAACGGGCGAGCTCTCTCCAGTTTTGTACTCGAAGTCAGTGGTGGAGGCCTTCGCATTTTCCTTCCAACCAACCAAGAGTTTCCTTATTTTCGTTCGGCAAGAGTTATTCTCCGTTTGATCTCGCTTCTGTTTGATCCAGCTTCTGTTTCAATACTCGCAAAAGCACCTATGACATCACGCTTTTTTCTTTCCATTACCTCAATATCGTCTGCGTAGGCGAATAACTGTACAGATTTTTAAAAGACTGTTCTTCTGTCAAGTTTTTTACGATCTTTTCAAGTATGATGTCAAAGAAATAGAAACTTTGGTCTTCTATTGTCAATATTTCTGGTCTAAAACTACATTGATAAGGAAATATCTGATTATGTTGACGTGGGGTTTTACACCTGGCGCAATTGAAAGGGTTTACCTTGTTTACGATCAGGAATAAAATACTGAAGTTCCAATCTGGTGGATGCTCCCTTTTAACTGATCTCTAAGCTTGCATATGGCAGCTTAAATTCTTGTAGTTCGAGACGATGTCATTCCTGATCATCGTCCAACTTGAATGGGGCGTACTGCCTGACAGCGAAATTTGTGTCTTCATCACCGTTAAGCGTTTGCAGAGATAAAGTAAGGTTAGGTGGAAGTGGCTAACAGGCAATGAGTAATTCCTCTTTAGCCGCAAGGGCCCATTGTGATACCACAGAGATCAGCAAGTTGATCACCTACCGATCTCAGAAGATCAATGTATGACTAACGAGTTGATCACCCATTAATCTCCCATTCCAGGACTAGCCGGTTAGTCACTCGCTAGTCGAACCACACGGAACTTTTAATGTATTTTGAAAGGCTTTTTGGGTCTATTAAAGCTAAGTCGCTTGTATCATCGAAGAAGAATTCACCGAGATGAGTTTTTCTCCTATGAAGTAGTTCAGGGCATGAGCAAAGAAGGGCTTGAACTTCTTATGCTTCTGCAGAAATCATTGGAAAACACACCAATTCACACAAGTCTTTTGACGTGTCTTCCTATTAGACAGTGTCCCGTAGGAACACTTATGGTAGGACCTAAAAACAGGCGGATCGAAGCTACCAAACTCTTCGAGCGTTTTGAGTCAACACACGGCCAAACTTTTTTGGTTGCAAGGCAGTTGTTACTCTCAGTCCATCTAGTGTTTGTTATCCTTGAAGAGTCTTGTCTAAGTAGGAGTTTACTTGCAGTGATAGGTACACCTTTGTTGTTCCATTCTGAGCGTAGGGAAGTGGTCGTAAGCTTTTTGGTTAGTCTTCTAGTCTTCCATACAGTTGCCTGGTATGTCCCTGTGCCCCGGACCCATAAAAGGTGAATGTTGAACTGATTTGACTGATTTGACATCTCCCTCAGAGACATTTTATAATTTTGGACGTTGATGGGTTTGGTAGAAACAGAGGCAAGAGATTTAAGAGCAGCTTGGCTGCCCGAGAAGATTCGAATATCCGTAGAGGATATGACGTTTTCTTTGAGCCAGGACAGCACCTCCTTAATCGCCAGAATTTCCGCTTGGAACACACTACAATGACCGGGCAGGCGGAAGAAAGACTGAGATTCAGTTTTTCTGAGTAGATTCCACTTCCCACACCTTCACTGGTTTTTGAACCATCGCAGTGTAAAAGTGTATTGATTCATCTTCCCAAGCTTCTCTTGATGGTACGGTTACTTGGAAATTGTTGTCAAACACCAACTTGGGGTGGTGTAGTCGGATCGATTCGGTAGGAATCTAAAGTTATCTAGAATAGTAGTGTGGCCGATTTGATTATTGGTCCACTGTGATGTAACTCTGAGTCGAGTAGCTGAGCTAGCTACGACTTGTTTGATGGAGATATCTAGAGGTGTGACATCTAGTAGTTACATTGAGGGCGTCCGATGGGGTCGTCCTCGGCGCACCACTAATACACAGGCTAGCCGTTCTTTGAACTTTGGCCAGCTTGTTGTAGTTAATCATCTTCTAGTGCGGTCCACCAGACAATCACCCCGTATGTGAGTATCGGACTTATTGCCGAGGTAAACAGCCAATGGGTGATTAGGGGGAAGAAACGCCATTTCCCACCAATGGCCTTTTTACAGGAGAAGAGTGCCACGTTTGCTTTATTTACTTTTTCCTCAATATTGGTTTTCCAGGTGATTTTTTTGTCAAAAATGAGACCTAGACATTTGGCCCGATTTGACAGTGTGAGAGTAACCGCTATATTAGTTGGGGGTCTGAAGTCCGGAATTTTGAATTTCCTCGTAAAGAGAACTAATTCCGTTTTGTGGGGATTTATATTCAGTCCACAATATTCAGCCCAATTGTTAAGCTTGTTAAGTGCTGTTTATAGCAACTTAGCTAGGGTTTGTGAGTGCTTGCCTGAAACGGCAATCGAAACACCATCGGCATAGGCTACGGTTTTGAACCCTTCGTCCTCTACGTCGATTAGCAATTTGTTTACGACCAGGTTTCACAGTAGAGGAGATAGAACTCCTCCCTGCAGGGTTCCTCTACTGGCCATTCTGCTTGTTTTTTGAATTCCCCAGTTGTTGCTATCATGTTCTTGATATGTTCTTCTATGTGCAGCCCATCAAAAGCATTTGTGATTGCTGTCTTGTTAACATTGTTAAATGCACCCTCCATGCGAATGCGACGAGAGATTGCAGGGATTTTTCAATGGTGGTTTGCAGAGGTCGTCCTTCTAGATCCTCATTAGCGACTGCTATCCATCCTATCACTTTGTTTCCCTGTTAGTCTTTGAAGGATGATCTTTTTAAATAAAAAAAAATAAAAAAAATAGAACGGCGCAACAGAGCGGGATGCCCCGTTGTCTAGGGCATTTCTCGCAATCATTCCTTGAGAGGGAATGGAGAGGACCTACAGTTTTCTGCTTTCTAATCGAGAAAACGAGTTATGTAGCAATGAAATATGCCAGTTCCTTGCGAAAGGCGATACCCATGGAAAAGCATTTTTGGCTTCCGTTGGGATTCGAATTACGAACAGAAATAAATGTTGTCATCAGCTGTTATGTCTGCTTTGCAGCGGTCTAGATCTTCTGCTAAGACTCCAGCTGCATGTAATCTAACCTTCCACATCTTGATCCAGATACCATGTCCTTATTTGGTTTGCCAGGGTTATTGTAATCGGAGAATGTTCAGGGTCTGAGAACTGCTGTGGGCTTACCAGCAGCTCATCTTCTACCATTTCCACTGTAAGTTGTTGAACCTTTTCAGCTTCCATGGACAGAAATAGTTTTACGTGTAATTCAAGGCCACTAAATATCAATGTGCCAAATAAATTTGTGCTCAGCGATTTCTGCTTCGAATTAGAAAAAACCAAACACCTTCACAGCAAAATCAAACTCAATTTTTTTTAAAACTTATTTCATTTGTGAAAATGGTCTACCCTGACAACCCGTCAACGATCGCACATTTGCGTGATTGGATGGCTGGCTGTATTGAGGAAAAACAGGAGGAAATGCGGCCCAAGTTTTTTTTTTTTTTTAATTTATTGTTTGAATAAAAATAACTTCGCAGATTGTAGACATTGAGCTCGCATTGAACCCAAATCAAAACTGAAGTTTTTGTTGCAATTCTACGCAAATTGATCTTCCGTTCATAGTAATTTTTTTCCAGGCAAACCCTTACGGTAGGTACTTTGTTTAATTTACCCACCGAAGGACTCTTGCAATTGTAATTGTCCAATCGCCCTTTTGTTTCAACTCTCTGAAGGTTGCTGGCTAATTTTTTCTTGTCACTACTGAACGTTGAGCCCAGTAAATTTTGACCTATTTGAGTGAAGCATTTATACCCCATTCATCTCCTTGGAATGTGCACAAGTTTTTCCACAGCTTGTAGAACTATTCTCATGCATAAAATGTTAATTAAAATAATTTCCTCCCGGAACCATAAAAATCCCTACACACTCACACACACGAAACTATGCATTGAAGAAAAACGAGGGTAGTATGTGAGATGTGAGTAACAAACACCACCCGCAAAGCCGCCTCACTATATATTCGCCTTCCACAATGGCTGAGTCGTTGGGCTAGTATCAACATCTAGGAACTTACATTTATGTCCAGAAATCCTCTGAGCACTGAAACTGTTTGAAACCAGCATGAAAGTCGTTTTGAAATGTTGTAGAAGCCGAGAGATCTAAAAATATGGTCAATTGTAACGAAGAAATTAATTTACACTGCTAGCGTGTAAATAGCACACGGCCATTCCTTGGACAAACAATTGAAGTGACAAACATTTTGAAGGCGTTTTTACATTTTCATTGCTGTTCCCTACTGTGACAGCATCTCGTCTCCTAAAATATTTCCATTTGACCTACCTATCGTCAGTTATCAACTTCGGCAGCCTGGGCCAGTTTTGCTAGTTTACATAGCCTTCCTTGGAAGGCAATCCATCTGGAGTGTTATTAGATTGCTAAGTAAAGGATTTCAGCGGCCCTTAAATGTAACGATGCAGCCCTGATTGCCCACTTGAGTAGTCCACGTCACTTCAGATCTGCAAAATTAAACTTCGCTGGCTGGTTCGTGACCAAGCTTGCACCCAGCGGGAGGTCTCACGAATGTATTACACGCGTGGCGTGCGTTTCCATTGTGTGTCATTCTATTATCGCGAACATGATGTACACTCATAATAGTTGGTTTGTATTTTATTTCCCAGCGGTTTCAGGGTAGAACGCACGCAAGTGGCCAACAGCCTGGCTTTGACTGGCCTTCCACCAGGACGAAAAGTATGTAAGTGTGTTATAATCCCATTGCAAGGCAGGGTGGCCATCTCGTCGTTCAGCAAGTTCAGCTACACACGTCACAGGGAAGCATAGCAAACCAGTAACCAGTATACACTACATACCTTAACCTAAGAGAGTGAGAGAGATGGCCGGTTTTGTGTAAACGCCAGGTGCTCCTGTTCAGAGCCTTAATCTAATCTAAAGTTTTGTCGCGATAGGCAGAGTGGTTTTGCACAAAAAAACAAGCTGCCCGATGTTTTTTGAATACCTAATTAAGATAAGTAGGTTGATTAGTGAGCTCGGCGGTGGTTGGAGGTGGTTGGAAAAAAACCATGACTACTACGTGTGAAAAAGTCTGGGCTCTAGGTAAATTAATCACTTAAAAGGGTTGGCTTGCTCTGGCTATGTTGCTTCTAGGGTAGGTATATATATGTAGTTGTGGCAAGGACTGCTGTGGTAGTTGGCTAATTAGTGCGTGTCCTCTACAATTGGGGACTGCACAATTTTTGTAATAAACCCAGAATTGGAGTGAAGAACATGTGTGCTGCGGTTCTTGACAGCGATGGTTTATTATCGTGTGGCGGTAATCTGCGAGGTGTGTTAATTTTAATCAAACACTCCGCTCAGTGGCGCAAATGAGTTTATTTTTTTTTCTGGTTTTTGAATGAGGAAAGAGAAGGCGTGTTCGTCAGTTCATGATTTGAATAAATCACTCATTTTGGAAGCTATAATGCGGAAAATAAAAATATGAATAAATTTCCAGAGTTGGTCTATGGCTAGAGCGGCACGATGTGGAAGTCTTTGAATGGGAAACATATTTAATTGCGTCAGTATGTCATGTTTCTATGGAGTTAACAAACCTAATGATGTTCACGCTCAGATTGCGGTGAAATTAAAGTCGATGGTTTACCTACTCGTACCTGGTAAACTCGTGCAGATGTTGTAAGTGTCCAAAATAAGTAGACGCACGTTGTTTGTGGTCTATTGAAATCCACTCTTTTTATTTTCACTGTGCTTGTAATTTTGATTATGGAGAATTTGTGTAATGAGATCTGCGGCTATTTAGTAGAATGCGTTCCATACTTTTTGGGAATCCCACGTAAGACGTAACAAAGGTGTTTATGTGTAATCAAAGGTGACGTACTGAATGGTGAAGAAGAAAGCATTTTAAACTTTCCTAATTCTGTGGTATAAAGGCTTTTCACCTTTGCTCAAAATATTTAAATCCCTAAAAATCTTAACGCTGGCGCTGATGAAGGTTAAATTGGATGGGGGTTCAGCCCCAAAGCAACACCTCACTCGTATCACAAACGATCCATTGCACTCCCAAAGATAACGAAAAATAAAGGGAGGGTATGGTAGTGAGAAGGAAGCGGTGATTGGTACTGACTTATAATTCTTAGAACTATGAATGCTCACTGAAACATTTGCGGAACTCTGAGGCTAGTTTGATCTGTCGCTCATTTCCTTTAAGAAGTGTACTCCGAGGGCTGTTATCCCGGTGTGAGAAAATCTTGGGCACCCACAGAAGCAGTGTAATGACCTTTCTTCTGCTTCCTCGTAGTGGTATTTTCTACAAAAACTTAAACTAAGAATTGCGGCACGGGTGGGACGATTATAAAGACCAAAAATCGGAGTTAGCGCTCTTAAAGTTGCAGCGACTGACTCAAAATTTTGATAGTACCATTTAATAATTTGGAAACGTTGTTGATTCGTGTAACTCACCATGGTGAAATGGAAGACCTTAATGAGCAATCTGTTGTTTACAGAATGTCAAAAGACCTTAAAGGCGCGTTTACATTAATGAAACAAAATGGATAGTCCCCAATGGAAAACCCTGTAGGTTGAGGTATTTTGGAATACAATCGAGAAATACAGTCACGTTCTTACAAGCCATCAGAAAATAAATGTATTATTTGGGCGAACTGTTTTGTTTGTTTCTTTTCCAATAAATTAAATAAATTAATTACTCAACGGATTACAATGTTAGCCGAAACCCTGTTTCAATCACTATGGAAGACCTTATCCGTATCCTTAGAAGCATCGATGGTAGGTAGTGGTCCCAACGGCATTCCTCATTTGTTTTTAAAAAAAGACAGCTGAAATTATTTCCAAGCCTTTGCTTCAACTATTCAACCAATCATTGTCTAATGGGTTATTTCCTAACACGTGGCGTAACTCGTTTCTGTCAGCTATTCCCAAATTATTTGAGAAACTGGTAACTGATAAGCTGAACGTGGAGCTGATTTCAGTCTTAAGCGAGCATCAAAATGGCTTTCTTAAAGGTAGATCTACAACTACCAATTTAGCAGATCACACCTCATTTATTCTTTTAGAAGGTTGTAGATATCTGATGCATGCCGACGATCTAAAGTTGTTTCATACAGTTATCAATATTGCCGATACGAAATTATAGCGGCAATGTTTAATCAGCCTAGTAAAGTGGTGTAAATCTAACGGAATGATATTAAATGTGGAGAAATGCAATATAAATTCTGGTTTCGTTGAGCGAAGATCCAAGGAATTTTGTTATCCCTATATATCACTAAAGCTAAATATTAATCATTGGTCCGCTCCCTGACTGTTAGAGTACTGTAGTGCAATATGGTCTCCGTTGTATGCTGTTCACCTCACCTTTATTCCAACTAGTTGGACGGAAGTTAAAGTCATATTTATTCCCAAAGCCGGTAAGCCCTCACACACTGAACCCAAAGATTTCAGATCAATAAGCCTGATCCTCATTTCTACTTAAGACTCTAGAAAGACTTATAGAAACGCATATCCGAACAAAACTAAATAAAAATGTGATCTCTACATCCCAACATGCATATATAAAGGGCAAATAAGTTGAGACTGCACTTCATGAAGTAGTCGGAACCATTGAACAGTCAATCCAATATAAAGAGTACGCGTTGGCTACATTCTTCGATATAGAAGGGGCCTTCAACAACGTCGAATACAGTGCTATTCGCATGGCATTAGGTAAGTTCCATAAATATCGAGCCAACGTCATCAAACTGGATCGACTCCATGCTCCAAACCAGAATAGTAAAAGCAGAAATGGGTGCAAGTACCCTAAAAGTCAAAACTTGTAGAGGTACACCTCAAGGAGGAGTGTTTTTTTTTTTTTTTTGCATCTCAGAGACTTAAGTGGCACTGAACTTAGAGCAAGCTCGTCTGTGCACACTTATCTACGCTCTTCATCATTAATGCAAGTGTTAGTGGTTAGTAAATAACGCCAACACAAGCACAAGAGAACGCATACGAGGGAAAATAAAAAAAACATTACAAAAAAATAACAAAGTATAGCTTATATTAAATTAACATAAAGAGAACAAACTAAAATCTTGAAACATTACTAAACAAGGTTATAAATAAAAAATGAAATTAAACTACAGTTACTAAAAATCTACTAAACATGAATCATGCAGATGGTACACTGGTTCTTAATATTAATTTTAAACTACTTTTACTGATGTTAAAATCGGCAATAAAAGGATTTGAGTTGAATAACCTACTCATGCGTGCTAATGGCTCATGCATTCCATAGTTAGTACGGTGGTGGGAGCGATGTATAAACTCTAAATTACGTAGTTGGTGAGTTCCTCCGCGATAGTTGAATCCTACGTGGGAGAGCAAGTCGGGAGCATCAATTATACCGGTTATTAATTGATGAAAAAATACTAAATCATTGTTGATTCTCCTCTGTGAGAGGGTTTGAAGATTTAATAAGCGAATACGATTTTCATAAGGAGGGAGATTGAAAGGATCTTCCCAAGGAAGACCTTTGAGAGCGAAGCGTATGAATCTGTGCTGTATTGCTTCGATTCGTGATTTATGAATATCATAAGATGGTGACCACACCTGAGAAGCATACTCTAGATGGGGACGAACATAACAGATAACAGTTGTATAAAGAGAGGGTAACATAAGGGTCATTAAATTCCTTTGCCCATCGCTTAATAAAGCCAAGCATTGAATTAGCTTTGTTAATAATGAGGTTGATGTGTTCATTAAATTCGAGGTTGGTACTAAAAAGAACACCAAGGTCACGGAATCTAGAAACTTGAGATAAAGATTGTTGCGATATCGAATATTCTCCAATGCTAGGAGATCTTTTGCGGGAAAAGGTCATACTTTGGCACTTGGAAGTGTTTAAAATTAGTCCGTTCATTGAACACCATACAACAAAACTATCAATATCTTTTTGTAAGAAGTCGCGATCTGAAGCATTTTTGATGATTTTAAAAATCTTCATATCATCAGCAAAGATTAAAATGTCGCTATAGGAGATGCAAGAAATTACATCATTTATTGCAATAATAAAAAGCAAGGGACCAAGATGACTACCTTGTGGCACGTCAGACATAGCATTAAAAGGTTTTGACAAAACGTTACGAAATTTGACTTCATAAGACCTATTTTTTAAGTAGGAACTTACCCAAGCAATAAATACTGTGGGAAATCCAAAGGCTTTTAGTTTATAAAGTATGATGTTATGAGACAGTTGGTCAAACGCCTTAGAGAAGTCAGTGTAAATGCAATCAAGCTCATTTCCACATTCAAGGGCACTGCAACACTTATGATGAAAGGATAGGAGGTTGATAGCCGTCGATCTTCTTTGCATAAATCCGTGCTGCTGGTGGCAGACAACATTCCTTGAAAAAAAGGAAACGCTTTCGAAAACAATTTGTTCAAATACCTTAGGTATACATGAGAGCTTTGAAATAGGTCTTTAGTTTTTTATATCGGTTTTTTCACCCTTTTTGAAAACATGTGTGATAAAAGAATTTTTCCAAAGAGTGGGGAATATTCCAGATTTTAAAGAAAGTTTGAAAAGATGTTCAAGTGGAGAGCTACTCGCAGTAGCCTATGCTGATGACATCGTCATCATGACTTCGGGAAAATTCACAACAACCCTTTGTGAACTCCTTCAGTCAGCTCTAAACAAGCTCATCAGCTGGGCAAAAAACTGTGGGCTAAATATAAACCCTACAAAAATAGAACTTGTTCTATTTACGAGAAAACGTAACATTCCAGAAATATACTTCCACCCAACATTAATGGTATACCAATAAATTTATCTGGTACGGCAAAATATCTCGGAATTGTCCTTGATCGTAAACATAACTGGAAAGAAAATTTAAAAGAAAGAGAAAGGAAAGCTCAAATCGCTTTCTACACTTGTAGTAGAATTTTCGGAAAAAAATCGGGACCTGGTCCCAAAACGCCAAAACTATTTACTGGATGTATACATCCATAGTAAGTCCAATCCTCACATATGCCTGTCTAGTTTGGTGGCCATCATTAGAGAAGGCTTCAAATCTTAAGACCATGACCAAAACCCAAAGGCTTGGATGCATTGGCTCAACTAGTGAAAACAACACCAACTGCAGCTCTGGAAACCTTCCTGTCGCTAGCCCCCTAGATCTTTTTACTAATTAGATGGCCGCCAAAAGCGCACTGCGACTCAAACAATGCAACAATTGGAAAACAGGCCTATCAGGCCATAGAACTATCATGAATCATACAGATATAGACATTCAAACTACTTAACCCCCCCCCCCCCCCCCTCCCCGCATATTGATTTCAAACCAGTGGCCCTAACAGTCTTTCCGACAAGTCAAAGCTGGGAGGAAAACAGGGTTTTAAAAGGAAATCACATTTCCGTCTTCACAGATGGTTCCAAAACGGACGAAGGGGTAGGGTCAGGTATCTTTTCAGACTACCCCATTATGAATAGATCAATAAAGCTTCCCGACTTCTGCAGTGTCTTTCAGGCAGAAGTACTCGCAGTGTGCGAAGCCGCGAAGCACCTAGCTACGCAAAACCTGATCAACAAAAATATTGACTTCTTTTTAGACAGTCAAACGGCCATTAAAGCTATCTCATCCATTATCACAAAATCCAGACTAGTAGACAACTGTCGCAGTAAACTAAGACTGCTCAGCGAAACAAACACAGTTAGTTTAACCTAGGTTCCAGGACATCGCAACATAATCGGTAGTGAAATGGCGGATAAGCTGGCTAAAATCGGGTCAGCACTCGAATCCAGCGAAACGAACACCTCAGTTCTAAGGCCACTTGAGCAAGAAAAAATCAAAATCAAACACAATTTTCTAAAAACCGCCAATAGCAGTTGGTCGGTCACCTTTAGAAACATGCCGAGTCTCTAGAAACCTTTGGCCAGATATTTCCAAGAAAAAAACGAAATTTCTACTCCAGCTAACCAAACCTTTGCGGTTGATGTAAAGAATCTTGAATCTGTCCAAAAGCAATTTTTGTTGTTTGCATTGAGAGGTCTTGGATGGAACACTGACAGTTTTTTCTAACTTCGTTATTCACATCGACAAAATCTTATTAATATGTGCAGCCTTGTAAATTGTAGAGAGATATCCGAAGCTTTATTTGCGTTGGATCTTTTAAATGGAAATATTAACTCACCATTTTTGTGTAATCTGTTAATCCTAACGTTCGTATTTCAAGAAATACCAAATTTTTAAGGGAGAGCAACTCAGGGACTAATTATGCTTCTCATGAATGTTTCAATAGATGTTCAAAAACATTTAATAAATATTTTGACTTCAATGTAAATATGAAGAAAGAAAACTTCTGGAGAAAAATCCTGAATAGAATGATGTTTGAAGATTCTTCTTGAATTTATTGCAAATCCGTTTTATCAATGAAATAAATTGTGTTTATGTATATAATACGTATAGTACAACAAATGTGTCTTATTTTATTTTCTATGAAGTGCACTCTTCGTTTCGTTATAATTAATGTTGTCTTAATTTGGCAAAATAAACTTAACTAAACTAAATGAGTTTTATATATATTGAAAATCATTCAAAGCAGTTCGACCTCTTTAACGTTGTGTCGGCTATAAGATCTTGTGTGCTGTTATATGTCCACAATAATTTTTTAGCGCGCACATCAAGGGGTTATGACTATCCTTATAATGTTATAGAACACAGTGCGAGCATTTAGGAAAATAGGAGAGGATTTAATAGGAGACACCGATGCACATTGCTTTTGAACCTTTGTGAATCGTAATGCAGGGGAAATACAGAACCAAGTAAAGCATTCCACATTCGGGTGGTGCGACTTAAATAAGAATCTCTATACTTGACTGTACGCCAGAAATTGGGCTCAAGGTAGAACTGATGAGCATTCCTAGCGAGGCGAATGTTGCGGCTAAATTGTTTCGGGGGAGGAATGCAACCGGCTATTTCACAAGAGCACTGTTTGTGAAAAAAGCGATAAAAGAGAGTGAGACAGGTAACGTTTCGACGATGTTCAAGAGAAACAATCGATTCTTCGATTGAACTATCACCTATCAATTTGATCGCTCTATATTGTACACTATCAAGGAGGCACAAAGATGTTTGAGAAGCACCTGACCAGATATGAGAGTTACACTCCAGTTTTGGACGGCTGAAGGCCTTATAAATTGTGGCTAGATCAGAAGGGGCGAAGAACTTCCTACATCGTCTTAAGAAACCTAAGCATTTAGCAACGTTTTTGGCGACTTCAAATATGTCGTCATTCCAACGAAGATCATCGTTTACACACAAACCAAGTACTGACAGCTTTTCGGTTTCTTCGATATGTAGGTACCATTCATGGATAATGGAAATGGAAGAATGTTAAGCTTCAACGACAAGAGACAGCATTGAGTTTTCGAAGCATTGAATTCTACTCGGTTCTTAATACCCCATTTAACAATGCTGTCAAGGTCAGAATTCAATGAGCTAATCATATGCAACCGCTCCAATTCCACATCCGAAGAGCAGGGACGTGAATTTGGAAACGAATATGAAAGGCTGAGTATCAAGTCATCACCTAAAAGGTTGAGAGGATTAGAAATTTCAGACAAGAGAGCATTTATGAAAATGTGGAAGAGAGTCGGAGACAAAACGGAGCCATGGGGCACACCAGCATTTAAGAAGTGGGCATCAGACTTGAAGCCATGCAATACAACCTGTATTGAACGGTCGGAAAGGTAGTTTCTAATCCATATAAGAAGAAGAGACTCATCGATACCAAAAGCACACATTTTCGATAAAAGAGCCTGATGCAAAACTCTATCAAATAAAAAAAAAAAAAAAAAAAGGGTGGCGGAACAGAGAGAGAACAGAGAGAAATAGTTTGGGCCTAGCGCATTTCTCACAACCATGCCTTGTGAGGGAATGGAAGGGACCTACAATTTTGTACCGGTTCCGAACCGCTAATCGAGAAAGCGCTTTTCATGGCAATGAATACTAACGGAGGACTTGCCAATTCCTCGCGAAAACTCTTTATATAGAAGCAAACCATCATCATCGAACTTTCTAGATAAGACAAGAACCTTCAAGCAATTTCTAATAATACCGGTTTTTGTGTTTTACATCTCTATTCAAGAAACTCCTTCGATCCGTTCGTAATGAACTTCGATGTTCTCTATGATAGGCATTGCTGTTGAGTTGAACGTCTGTTTTATGCGGGATTACATCTAGTTTTTGAAAGTATTAACTTTGAAATCGGCAGAGAATTGTGTAAGCGATGGTAATGCGTTAGGCCTAGCTTTGTTGACCCACCCTATGTAGGTACTATTATTGCACCTTTTTTTCACACGAAATAAATACTTGCCTAGAGGCTCTAAATGAGGTGAAAACAATCCATTGTCGCCCATTGCCCAACCCTTGTGGACAGAAAAAAGTGGCAATAATTTTCATTACCCGCA
The DNA here is from genome assembly GCA_914767635.1 of Melanostoma mellinum. Classification (NCBI taxonomy): domain Eukaryota; kingdom Metazoa; phylum Arthropoda; class Insecta; order Diptera; family Syrphidae; genus Melanostoma; species Melanostoma mellinum. Next base: position 70,130,675 of record OU612058.1, on the reverse strand, counting down.
TGAAATGCAATACGAACAAGACTTTCATTTGTGGAAGTGCATCCTTATGAGCATCTGCTGATTGCAGTAATATTTTTCTTAAAACACCATGTACACTGTTGCAGAGTGTGTCTACTGAACAAACTATTCCCATCTCTGTATCGAAAAATCATTAGCATAATGATCCTAACTAAGAGTATAATTGCAGATGGTGGGGGTGGTAACGTAGATTAGAGTTACTCCAATGTATGCTGTGAGTTCTTAGAACTGTTTGTTAGGCACTGAAGGTGTTAAACAAGCACCAAAACTGAAATAAGAAAAAAAGGAGACAAATGCCTTAGCAGGTAGGCAAAAAGTTTACTTCGGTATAGCGAATTACATTTAATTGCCAGCAAGAAGAATAATAGACACAACGGGCTATACGAAATTTAAAGTTCCATTAACTAATTTAAAGGCTAAAGAGTAATGGCGGCGGGTGGCAGAATAGCAGGTGGTGCGGGAGCGAATAGTGAGGTTTACAATGCCCAACCTCCGTCTCGCAGCACCATCAGCAAGCTGCACTTCCTAAGTAGTAGCTATTTACAGAACTGTAGTCGACATAGTTTCATTATACAATCGTGGTGGCTGATGCTTTGCAAAGCTCAACAAAAGACCAATTTAAAAGTTCCTCAAGTGTTTGCCTGTAAATTGAGACAGAATGACGCTACCAACTGCACAAGGTCCTCCCATCAGAACTTCTTGCTTTGCATTTTGCAATAGTCGGATTGGGAGAAGAGGCATGGGACCACAACACAGCAGAGCGCTAAGTACAAAACTGTGCTTGAGGGTGAATATTCAGTAGCCCGTAAATATTGTTGCATGACTCCATTAACTTTATAGACGAACATCGCGGCTCATTCGGTGAAAATTCTTCATGCGAATTTTTCAAGGATTTTCCTCCAAGTACCTAGTTGTTGTTGCTTTTTTTTAATAAAAAATTTTATTTTTATTTATTTAACTTTTCTTTTAATGCGATGATTGCTTTGAAGGGTTACATTTGAGAACTTGAAAAGAAAACTTTGTGTATCAGGCTAACCATCAAGTTGGTTTCAATGTATCCGCGATGTTACATAGGAATTTTTTAATCGCATTTAAGCCAGAAAAGCGAAAAGAATCGTTGAATTAAAATTGTTGCACGGCATACGTCCAAGCCAAGAAGGAGGTGACGATGTATATATATATAGGTTTAGCACTATGGCGTAGTCTTTTTGGAAGGAAGGTAGGTATAAGTAGGTATAAATAAATGTTGTTGTGATATGAAGAAAGGAAGTGCTAAGAGTAGGCACCCAGGTGAGAGAAACACAAACTATAAAGTAGGTTAAGTGTCTGAAACACATTGGATGTCTAGAATGGGGTGCATTGAGTAAGCTTAATGGCTTTCAACACGTTAACTGAAAGCTGAAGTTTGAAAATATTCAACAGGAGATTGTTGAGGATTTGCCAAGAGGAGAAGTCCGTTTCATGGGATTATTCAGATATCCTCATTTGGAATTCAATTACAGAATTTTGCAGGCATTGCATAGGGCTCTTATGAGTGTGAAGAGAGCGTTTGAATAATTTTACTCAAGTGTATGCAGGGTTAGCATTTGCTAATTCGAAAATCAAAGAAAAAACCAGTGAAGTGAATTCATTGCCAAATAAAAGAGCAATCAAGTTTTAAAGTAAGATTCAAAGGAATATTGAATCAAACATTCAAGCAATGATCTTAACATCTGAGTCAGAGATTAAAATCAACCAAGTCTGCTTGTGAACATTGAGCATTTACTTGAAAAACCAAGCTTGAACAAACTGAGTTAACCCACTAGCAAGTACCTGGGTTTAAACAATCTTGTTTGTTAAAAGAGGGGTATTATTATACTACATCTCAACTCTCAAGAATGTAATGCTGACTTTCGGCAGCATTATAAATTTTTTAGGCTATTTATTTTGCAAATAAGACACATTCATGCGTTTTACTAAACCATTGTTATATTATTTTATTTTAGTATATGTTTGCACACGACGTTCTTATTTTTTCCATCTTTTGCGAAATAAAAAGGTTTTGTGGGATTGATACACGTGATTCTGCCACATAAAGTTGCCATGGGATTTTTTTCGAAACGAACACCTGCAACTCAAATCAGTGGGAATTAAAGGAAAACGGGGAATCGAAACGTCCAGTCATTATTAATGCCAGTAGGTATAGGGACGGTTGAGCCTGGGAAAATTCTGATGAGCGTGGGAAAATTCTGAGCGAGCCAAAAGGGTGCCGTCGGTCTGATCAAAAGGAGATAATAGGGTTTAGAGGCACGTAGGTTGAAGATCCTTACGATGGGATGAGAGTAAAGAAAAAATGAAAAGTAATGTTGTGTGTGTGCGAAGAATCAAGAATAGACACGATCTGTTGATAGATCTTAGAACGTGGGTGTGAAATTGGTAGTTTGTTGATAGATATAGGAATAGGTAGGACTGAGATTGTGATATGAGATAAGAAAATAGAGACAATAAAGGGGGAAGATGGTTTTTATTGAGTATTTTTTATGGTTTTTTGTTTTAGATTTCGCTGGCGCTTGGAAGTGGTTGATTTTTTTATATGTTTGGAATTTGTTTGAGGGTGAGGTGAGGGTAGTAGTAGGAATGTTTTTTTTGTTTTGGTTGTAGGCTAGAGAATTTGGTCACGTCCGATATTTGGTTGGGGGCATAGATTGTGTATGAGCAAGTCGTTTAACAGCTTAGCATGAAAGGTTGTTGTCATGTGGTTGTTTTACTCTATACCCTTGGGTAAGGATGTGAGATGTGACCCATGTTCGAATAGCGATCGCTTAACGACAAAATCCATGATCAATGTTGAAATCGAGTATCTGTGTAGCACAGGAAGGTAAAATAAACCAATACTCATTGTGAGGAAAGATGATTATAGCAAAATAGAGGCACAGCCAGAATTTGAAACTTAGATATTTTATGTGCACAAAACGAAGTGAAATAAACGAATAGGTTTTTTTTGTACCTATTAGCTTTCACTGGCGGTTGGATTTTTTTCTTGCAATTTGCTCTCATTCGATATTTGTATGTACATTTTACACCTTAGCATGATTGGTCTTTGGTATGTTTTACTTTATGCCAAAAGAGTAAGGATGGTTTTTTCTTGAAAGGAATTATTATAAGGTTGTCGGCGTTGAACAAAGGATAATAATAAGAGCGTCTAGAGGCACGTGGACAATTGGTAAAGAAAAAATTGAAGCTGTGTGTATTTTGAACAATACATACGATCCGTTGATAGATCTTAGATCGAAGATGAGAGATTTTGGTAATTTGTTAATAGGTACTTGACGATAGAGAATTTTATCACGTTCGATATTTGTTTGGGCATAGATTGGGCATGAGCATGAAATTTTACAGATTAGCATGATAGGTCTTTGGTATGTTTTATTATATGCTATAGAGTAAGGATGGTGATTTCTTGAAAGAAATTATTTTAAGGTTGTCGGGGGTTGAACAAAATCCTCGGTTTGTAAAGTCAGCTTGAGGACGGATTCAATTTTATGTGTGAGTTTTGCATTCTTGTTCTTTTATTCCTCTATGAATACATTGAATATTTGCAGTCCTACCGAATGAACATTGCTTACATAAACAAGCTGCAATTGCATAATAAGAAGAATCAATTTATGATGGGGTTGACATAAAAAACTTTACCTACATAAATTAAGAACTCAAAAATGTCTACTGAGAAAGAATTGAAACGAAAAGGACGCGGAGCATGGTCGAAAAAAACAGCGATCGTATAGGGTGTCAAGCTAAGTTTAGTGTCAAAGCCAACAAAGTTCTCTCACCTTATGTTGGAAGTGAGCCAAAAGCAACAAAACGGAGATATTTTTTTGGAAAAAAAGCAAATACCTATAAGAAGGTGACATTTCCTCAAGTTGTTGATAGATGTTTATAATCACCACATGGGAGGTGTAGGTTTACTTGACTCTATGCTTGGCTATTATAGAATTCATTTCAATAATAAATTCAATGGTACAAACGAATTTTTTTCTACATGGTGGATATGAGCCTTGTAAATGCTTGGTTGTTATGGCGCCGAATCCACGTCAATGACTACATGCCGTTGTTTGCTTTCAAACTCGCCGTTTCCGAACATATGCGTAGGGCAGGAAAGGTTTTTAGTGTTGCCAAAAAACGTAGCCGTCCAGCCGGAACACCTACTTTAACCACCCCAACAAGCCGAGCACCCACTTCATGTAGCTTAAAAAACTCACCAATACCGATTAAAACGACCTAGAAAACTCCCTCAAGACATCAAGATAATGTGGATCATTTTCCGGAATGGAATAAGAAACAAAGACAATTATGCCAGAACTGCTACAAGTTTCGATCTCTTACGCAATGCAAAAATGTGAAGTATATTTGTGCTAAAATTAGGAACAAAACTGCTTCAAAGATATCCACAAGACATAATTTCTTTTGTTTTCCTTAACGCATACGAAGCCAAATATGCCTTTATTGTTTTTCGAACTTTTTTACTTCAATGCATACAAGTCCATATATGGCTTTGTTCTTAACTTTTGTTAAAAAACCAAATTTTTTTCTAATGATACAGAATAATTACTTGCCTAATAAAAGATATTTTCTAAAAAAATTTTTTTTCAATCGCCTTCTTAATTTATGCAATAAGGGGTTAAGACAAAATTTTAAGCCTAATAAATAGTTCTCTAGTTTTTGATGAAATCCTTAAGTTCTTAAAGGATTATCAACACATACTATTGGAGGAGCATTATGAAGAATTCATCAATTCTATAGCTTTTTTAAGGAAATTTGAAAACGTATCGAATACCTTATCACAGTACGGATGTCATTTTACAAACTGTCCTTGGTCTTCAAATTTGTGTAAAATGGGGCCTAATACCTGCGCATGTTATATGCTTGAAAATGAAATGTTAAGAATGAAAAAACTAATGTCTTTGTATAAACGAATAAAATAATGACATTTACTCTCAACAGTACCTATACAACCATGTCAAACTTCATGTTATTCCCTAGTTTAAAGTTGAAGAGCCTGTGAGAGTAAATATAAACATGCATTTGAAAAAAGGATATACACCTAATTGGACCACAGAAATATTCAAAATAACAAAAGTTCAACTTTCAAATCCTGTCACCTATCTCTTAGAATATTTTCAAGGTCACCCTGCAAAAAGTAGTTTCTATAAGCTGGAACTACAAAAAAAAGTTTCTAGATACTTATCTTGTAGAAAAAGTGATTCGTAGGAGAAAAAATAAAGTTTTTGTAAAACGGCTTGGTTTTCCTTCTGAACACAACTCTTGGATATCAGCACATCTACAAACTCATTTATGATATTAAAAAAAAAAAAAAAACACGTAAATTGTATATGTATATTAATAAAAAATATTTATTTGTCAAACATGTAATTTTTTTTTTTGTTATTTTTAACGTCATTAAAGTGAGCTTCATCGTGGTTGTTTTTAATGTGTTTATTATTGTTTGTACTGTCGATGAATTTTTTTCGATTGTCTCTAATTGAAATTGAAAATATGTTCTAAGTTGATCACATACTCCATCAACATTTTTCTTTGAAGCTGCATCATCACTTTCTTCGGGGATCTTGAATATTTTAATCGATTCCTCTTTAAATTATAATCATCGTTTTCAGTTTTTGTCAAATCCTTCACCAGCTGTACCAGGCAACCCTCTTTCTCCTTTCAATCCTATAGGACGATGTTCACCTTTCACTCCACTGGGTCCAGGTCTCCCTTTCACTGTTCTATTTGAAAAACGTCCGATACTTTTTTTTTTACTGAACTATATTGGCCTCTTTTAATTCTTCAATAATTGAAGCCATCTCGTTAGAATGATTATTGTTACCGGATTGTTGTGATGCAATAAGAAGTCTTAAACGATCTACGAGCTCGTTTGGATTACCCCAGAAGAAATCTTTCTTATTATTTGATAATTGCATCAAGCCAGAACCGATTGAAGGTGAAGTGACACCAGCATTATTATCATCATTTAATAGTTTACTTATGACTTCCCTGTATTTATATCCTCTATGACCTAGTATCTGGTTTCTTGAATCGTAAGACCTTCTGTAAGCATTGGTATTATACATTATATCTTTATACGATTTTAAATCTTCTTTACTATATAAGGAAGTGTTAGGTTTTTTCTTGAATATTAGTTCAAACAAACCCTTCGTGCCGTTATATGTCTTATTATTAATTTTTAGTTCTTTTCCTCGAATTTTTAACTCTTTGTTTCCGATTTGTAGTTTACCATTGTTCAAATGAACTCCATACACTTCGTCAAGGGATTTTGAATTATTTATCAATAAATCTACATATGACTGAGGAATTTCTTCAAATTTTTGTTTTAATTGCAAACCAAAGTTGCGAGCAAGACTTCTTCTTCGCACACGATCACTTCTACTAGTTCTGTTTCTAACTGACGTTGGCTTGGACGTTTTAGGGGTTGATTCACTCATGAGTGAAGAACTAGTGTTCTTAATATTGGGTGTTCTAAATTCATCATTAACATCCTCATCATCATAGTCATCGTCATCATCATCATCATCATCATCATCACCATTTTCATTTTCATAATTCAGTTTTATTTTCTTGTGCGGAGACTCAAAATGATGCTGTTGTTGAGGTTTTTGCGAATGTTTTCTTTTTGTGTGTTCTATTATATCTCTAAGAGGTTTCGTAATAGGTTTGAAAGTTTCTTCAAGTTGAAGTTCGAGCGCTTCTTTCCCTTCTCTCAGAGCTTTATACTTTTTTCGTAGAGCATCAGTAGTCTTAATAAGCTCTTTTGTTAAATCTTCATTTATTTGCATCATAGTGTAGATGTTGAATTATAGAATGTAAATAGTTATAAACTGTTTTGATCTGCTTTTAACTGTATCAGTTTAAACACTGTATACCTTCGAACAGATGCAGTACGACTGTTGATCGTGACTGTATAGTTAATCTCTTTTATGGTTTTAGGAAACAGACAAAGCGTTTCTATAACGATCATTATTACGGGGCTATCCTTGTCAATAACTAAAAAACCATACGAATCATTCCAGCATTCAGAACACACCCTTTGAAATGTTTGAATCGTCATATCCGAATTTTGAAAATTTTCGTAAAGCATCAGTAGTCTTAATAAGCTCTGTAAATAGTTATAAACTGTATTGATCTGCTTTTAACTGTATCAGTTGAAGTACTGTATACCTTCGAACAGATGCAGTACGACTGTTGATCGTGACTGTAGTTAATCTGTCCCGAAAATTGATTGTGCTTAGCAATACTGTAAAGTAAGGATGCGACCCATGTTTTGTTCTGAATTTTTAATTTTGCTGGCAAGATTTGAAGGTTTGGGATTGATTTGTCACATCCGGAATTGGTGGTTGTGGATGGTTTTTATTAATTTTAAAACAATTTTTATACCGGGAGTGTAAAATATACCAATAATGCAAAAATGCATTGTGAATATTGATAGAGGGTTGAGGTAGTTAGAACTTATAGATAAGCTATGGAATAATTTGTTTTCCATTCTTGAATGTGATGCTGTCTCTTTTTTCTTTTATAAATCAGTGGCACCAATAACCAATATATTGCATTCCCCTAGAGTTTCTACTACCTATAAAAGCAATTGTTCTCTGAGTTTTCTGTTCAGATTATTTTTGAACAATCATACAAAAGAGCCAGCAACATGCAGAATATATTTAATATTTTTTCAATATACATGGAGGAGTTCTCTGCCGCGTGCTGGGAGCTTAAGGAGTTGCAGGAAGCTTTGCGCTTTGAAATCCAGGACGGAAAACGGACTGGTACATTGGGGAGTGCGCAGACCATCGCGCATATTATTTTAGCTTTAAATATACGAGCTATTGAGCTTGGATTCAAAGACGACATACCACAAATACCACAGGAGGCTCACATATTATCCCATTAAAAACTTTTTGAAATAAAAAACTTTACACAAATTTTCTTTAGCCTTTTTAATTATTCGGATTCAGCTGTTGTCATAACAGTATACATAGTTTCTTTTTAGTTTTCTACCATATTTTGTTGCCTCATTTCTCTTGACCAGAGTGATATTAGTGGCATGAGCATTGCTTCTAATGACAAGTTTAATTCGGCAAGTACTCGAAAATGGTTATCCTGGACACGTCGTCGCTCTTCTTCGACTGAACCTATTAGATTGTGTGATAAGACTTTGAGAGTTTTTTGTTCATCGACTTCTTCGTAATGATTTTCAGTGGGGCCATATCTGGTGATGTATTCATTTCGATCTTCAGATGAATCAAATGCATAAAGTGTTTTCGAGCGGAAGCTCTTTGCTGACCGAGGTGGAAAGGAATTCCTCGGTACACTCTTTGATGGACCAGGAACTGGCAGTATTGGCAAAAGCCTGTCCTTGTTAGGAATGTTTGTATGAAATTTGACATCACCTGGCTCGTAGTATGCATATGAGTAGGCATGATCGAAGGTCACTAGTTGAAGTTGATGTTGTTGTATTTGTGGTATGTCTTTCATTGGTTGATGAAGTGGAATTACAGAAGACGTCGATGGAGTCTGTGTCACGGGCATATTTGTATCCACATCACCAGCAGCAAAATAATAATCCAAAGGTTAGTTCAAAGGTTCAAAACAATCCATATAGGTAGTAGAAACTCTAGGGGGATGCAATATATTGGTTATTGGTGCCACTGATTTATAAAAGAAAAAAGAGACAGCATCACATTCAAGAATGGAAAACAAATTATTCCATAGCTTATCTATAAGTTCTAACTACCTCAACCCTCTATCAATATTCACAATGCATTTTTGCATTATTGGTATATTTTACACTCCCGGTATAAAAATTGTTTTAAAATTAATAAAAACCATCCACAACCACCAATTCCGGATGTGACAAATCAATCCCAAACCTTCAAATCTTGCCAGCAAAATTAAAAATTCAGAACAAAACATGGGTCGCATCCTTACTTTACAGTATTGCTAAGCACAATCAATTTTCGGGACAGATTAACTACAGTCACGATCAACAGTCGTACTGCATCTGTTCGAAGGTATACAGTACTTCAACTGATACAGTTAAAAGCAGATCAATACAGTTTATAACTATTTACAGAGCTTATTAAGACTACTGATGCTTTACGAAAATTTTCAAAATTCGGATATGACGATTCAAACATTTCAAAGGGTGTGTTCTGAATGCTGGAATGATTCGTATGGTTTTTTAGTTATTGACAAGGATAGCCCCGTAATAATGATCGTTATAGAAACGCTTTGTCTGTTTCCTAAAACCATAAAAGAGATTAACTATACAGTCACGATCAACAGTCGTACTGCATCTGTTCGAAGGTATACAGTGTTTAAACTGATACAGTTAAAAGCAGATCAAAACAGTTTATAACTATTTACATTCTATAATTCAACATCTACACTATGATGCAAATAAATGAAGATTTAACAAAAGAGCTTATTAAGACTACTGATGCTCTACGAAAAAAGTATAAAGCTCTGAGAGAAGGGAAAGAAGCGCTCGAACTTCAACTTGAAGAAACTTTCAAACCTATTACGAAACCTCTTAGAGATATAATAGAACACACAAAAAGAAAACATTCGCAAAAACCTCAACAACAGCATCATTTTGAGTCTCCGCACAAGAAAATAAAACTGAATTATGAAAATGAAAATGGTGATGATGATGATGATGATGATGATGACGATGACTATGATGATGAGGATGTTAATGATGAATTTAGAACACCCAATATTAAGAACACTAGTTCTTCACTCATGAGTGAATCAACCCCTAAAACGTCCAAGCCAACGTCAGTTAGAAACAGAACTAGTAGAAGTGATCGTGTGCGAAGAAGAAGTCTTGCTCGCAACTTTGGTTTGCAATTAAAACAAAAATTTGAAGAAATTCCTCAGTCATATGTAGATTTATTGATAAATAATTCAAAATCCCTTGACGAAGTGTATGGAGTTCATTTGAACAATGGTAAACTACAAATCGGAAACAAAGAGTTAAAAATTCGAGGAAAAGAACTAAAAATTAATAATAAGACATATAACGGCACGAAGGGTTTGTTTGAACTAATATTCAAGAAAAAACCTAACACTTCCTTATATAGTAAAGAAGATTTAAAATCGTATAAAGATATAATGTATAATACCAATGCTTACAGAAGGTCTTACGATTCAAGAAACCAGATACTAGGTCATAGAGGATATAAATACAGGGAAGTCATAAGTAAACTATTAAATGATGATAATAATGCTGGTGTCACTTCACCTTCAATCGGTTCTGGCTTGATGCAATTATCAAATAATAAGAAAGATTTCTTCTGGGGTAATCCAAACGAGCTCGTAGATCGTTTAAGACTTCTTATTGCATCACAACAATCCGGTAACAATAATCATTCTAACGAGATGGCTTCAATTATTGAAGAATTAAAAGAGGCCAATATAGTTCAGTAAAAAAAAAAGTATCGGACGTTTTTCAAATAGAACAGTGAAAGGGAGACCTGGACCCAGTGGAGTGAAAGGTGAACATCGTCCTATAGGATTGAAAGGAGAAAGAGGGTTGCCTGGTACAGCTGGTGAAGGATTTGACAAAAACTGAAAACGATGATTATAATTTAAAGAGGAATCGATTAAAATATTCAAGATCCCCGAAGAAAGTGATGATGCAGCTTCAAAGAAAAATGTTGATGGAGTATGTGATCAACTTAGAACATATTTTCAATTTCAATTAGAGACAATCGAAAAAAATTCATCGACAGTACAAACAATAATAAACACATTAAAAACAACCACGATGAAGCTCACTTTAATGACGTTAAAAATAACAAAAAAAAAAATTACATGTTTGACAAATAAATATTTTTTATTAATATACATATACAATTTACGTGTTTTTTTTTTTTTTTTAATATCATAAATGAGTTTGTAGATGTGCTGATATCCAAGAGTTGTGTTCAGAAGGAAAACCAAGCCGTTTTACAAAAACTTTATTTTTTCTCCTACGAATCACTTTTTCTACAAGATAAGTATCTAGAAACTTTTTTTTGTAGTTCCAGCTTATAGAAACTACTTTTTGCAGGGTGACCTTGAAAATATTCTAAGAGATAGGTGACAGGATTTGAAAGTTGAACTTTTGTTATTTTGAATATTTCTGTGGTCCAATTAGGTGTATATCCTTTTTTCAAATGCATGTTTATATTTACTCTCACAGGCTCTTCAACTTTAAACTAGGGAATAACATGAAGTTTGACATGGTTGTATAGGTACTGTTGAGAGTAAATGTCATTATTTTATTCGTTTATACAAAGACATTAGTTTTTTCATTCTTAACATTTCATTTTCAAGCATATAACATGCGCAGGTATTAGGCCCCATTTTACACAAATTTGAAGACCAAGGACAGTTTGTAAAATGACATCCGTACTGTGATAAGGTATTCGATACGTTTTCAAATTTCCTTAAAAAAGCTATAGAATTGATGAATTCTTCATAATGCTCCTCCAATAGTATGTGTTGATAATCCTTTAAGAACTTAAGGATTTCATCAAAAACTAGAGAACTATTTATTAGGCTTAAAATTTTGTCTTAACCCCTTATTGCATAAATTAAGAAGGCGATTGAAAAAAAATTTTTTTAGAAAATATCTTTTATTAGGCAAGTAATTATTCTGTATCATTAGAAAAAAATTTGGTTTTTTAACAAAAGTTAAGAACAAAGCCATATATGGACTTGTATGCATTGAAGTAAAAAAGTTCGAAAAACAATAAAGGCATATTTGGCTTCGTATGCGTTAAGGAAAACAAAAGAAATTATGTCTTGTGGATATCTTTGAAGCAGTTTTGTTCCTAATTTTAGCACAAATATACTTCACATTTTTGCATTGCGTAAGAGATCGAAACTTGTAGCAGTTCTGGCATAATTGTCTTTGTTTCTTATTCCATTCCGGAAAATGATCCACATTATCTTGATGTCTTGAGGGAGTTTTCTAGGTCGTTTTAATCGGTATTGGTGAGTTTTTTAAGCTACATGAAGTGGGTGCTCGGCTTGTTGGGGTGGTTAAAGTAGGTGTTCCGGCTGGACGGCTACGTTTTTTGGCAACACTAAAAACCTTTCCTGCCCTACGCATATGTTCGGAAACGGCGAGTTTGAAAGCAAACAACGGCATGTAGTCATTGACGTGGATTCGGCGCCATAACAACCAAGCATTTACAAGGCTCATATCCACCATGTAGAAAAAAATTCGTTTGTACCATTGAATTTATTATTGAAATGAATTCTATAATAGCCAAGCATAGAGTCAAGTAAACCTACACCTCCCATGTGGTGATTATAAACATCTATCAACAACTTGAGGAAATGTCACCTTCTTATAGGTATTTGCTTTTTTTCCAAAAAAATATCTCCGTTTTGTTGCTTTTGGCTCACTTCCAACATAAGGTGAGAGAACTTTGTTGGCTTTGACACTAAACTTAGCTTGACACCCTATACGATCGCTGTTTTTTTCGACCATGCTCCGCGTCCTTTTCGTTTCAATTCTTTCTCAGTAGACATTTTTGAGTTCTTAATTTATGTAGGTAAAGTTTTTTATGTCAACCCCATCATAAATTGATTCTTCTTATTATGCAATTGCAGCTTGTTTATGTAAGCAATGTTCATTCGGTAGGACTGCAAATGTTCAATGTATTCATAGAGGAATAAAAGAACAAGAGGGCAAAACTCACACACAAAATTGAATCCGTCCTCAAGCTGACCTTACAAACATCGCTTTATTTTCGGGGGACTTTGTTCAACCCCCGACATCCTTAAAATAATTTCTTTCAAGAAATCACCATCCTTACTCTATAGCATATAATAAAACATACCAAAGACCTATCATGCTAATCTGTAAAATTTCATGCTCATGCCCAATCTATGCCCAAACAAATATCGAACGTGATAAAATTCTCTATCGTCAAGTATTAACAAATTACCAAAATCTCTCATCTTCGTTCTAAGATCTATCAACGGATCGTATGTATTGTTCAAAATACACACAGCTTCAATTTTTTTCTTTACCAATTGTCCACGTGTCTCTAGACGCTCTTATTATTATCCTTTGTTCAACGCCGACAACCTTATAATAATTCCTTTCAAGAAAAAACCATCCTTACTCTTTTGGCATAGAGTAAAACATACCAAAGACCAATCATGCTAAGGTGTAAAATGTACACACAAATATCGAATGAGAGCAAATTGCAAGAAAAAAAAATCCAACCGCCAGTGAAATCTAATAAAAAAAAAAACCTATTCGTTTATTTCACTTCGTTTTGTGCACATAAAATATCTAAGTTTCAAATTCTAACGGTCATATCGATCCATCGATATTCACAACAACAAAAAAAAAAAAAAAGTCAACGTGCGTCTATTTTGCTATCATCATCTTTCCTCACAATGAGTATTGGTTTATTTTACCTTCCTGTGCTACACAGATACTCGATTTCAACATTGATCATGGATTTTATTGCTATGTGAACATGGGTCAATTCCTTACCCTACGGTATAGAGTAAAACAACCACATGACAACAACCTTTCATGCTAAGCTGTTAAACGACTTGCTCATACACAATCTATGCCCCAACCAAATATCGGACGTGACCAAATTCTCTAGCGTACAGCCAAAAATAAAAAAAAAATAAAAAAACATTCCTATTACCCTCACCAACCGGCGCACAAATTCCAAACTTATAAAAAAAAATCAACCACTTCCGAGCGCCAGCGAAATCTAAAACAAAAAACCATAAAAAATACTCAATAGAAACCATCTTCCCCTTTATTGTCTCTATTTTCTTATCTCATATCACAATCTCAGTCCTACCTAATCCTATATCTATCAACAAACTACCAAAATTTCACACCCCCGTTCTAAGATCTATCAACAGATCGTGTCTATTCTTGATTCTTCGCACACACACAACATTACTTTTCATTTTTTCTTTACTCTCATCCCATCGTAAGGATCTTCAACCTACGTGACTCTAAACGCTATTATCTCCCTTTGATCAGACCGACGGCACCCTTTCGGCTCGCTCAGAAAATTCCCAGGCCCAAGTGCCCCTATTCCTACTAATGCCGCATCCCAGATGTGTAATTTGTAGCTGCGTACAATTCTGGATTACTCATTTTTTGCACTGGAACACCAACTTGCTGCCACTCCTAATAATCCTAAGAAATTGAGAAACTCTATAGGGTATGATGTGACTTGCTCAGTGTCCATTATATTGTCTAATGATAGACATTCGCCAACGTCCCCCAATACGTCAAACATATTTTATTAGTTTATATGGTTAACTATCTCATTAGTCGGCGCCGAAAACGCCTTTCAAACAGCCATTCCCGATTTGCCAATTATTATTTGAAGATCAAGATAGACATTTCTTCTCAGGTCTAATGTATTTTCGACAGTTTGACAGAAATCACCGCGCAGTGAAAGAACTTTCATCGACCCAGCAGTCTTAAGGTTCCCGTTTACGGTGTCGATCCCGTAGAAATATAGGGATTACTTATTAAGCCTATGCCTTTCCTCAGGCTTTAGGCTATCTCTTAATTAAATTCCATTTAAATCGGATCAGTTTTCTGTGCGGGAGATGGTAACAAAGAAACACGAACAGACAGAGTTAATTTTGGATTTGTAATATTAGTAAGGATGTCCATCTTCGGAATCTAGACTGTCTCTGTACCAAAATTCATATAAATCGGTTCAATAGTTTGGGTGGTAAATATAAACAAAGAAAAACAGACACACAGAGTTAAATTCGGATTTATAATGTTAATAAAGTCTTCCATTCCCGTGGGAACATGAGGGCGTTTCCGGAGGATGACTTGAAGTTTACATTACTCGGGAATAGTGCAGTATTCTAACGGTGGACATTTTTTGAAATGGGTGCTGTATTTTCCATGTTCCCGTTCCCATGCGAATACAGGGATAAAACATGTTGCATAACATAATATATGTCCATCCTCAGGTTCTAGACTGTCTCTGTACCGAAATTCATATAAATAGGTTCAATAGTTTGGGTAGTTAATGGTAACAAAGAGAAATAGACAGACAGATTTAACTTCGTACTTATAATATTAGTAAAGACTCCCGTTCTCGTGGAAACATGGTGACCGTTCCCGTGAGGGATATGGGGATGAATAAAAGTTTATGTTGCTCAGGGATTATGGAGCATTCCAACGGTGGAAGAATTTTTGAAATCGGTGCCATAGTGTCAAAGTTCCCGTAAACGTTCCTGCTCTCCTGGGAATATAGGGAATAAATATATGGCGTATGTCCTTCCTCAGGTTCTGAATAATCTTTGTAAAAAATTTAATTTAAATCAGTTTATTAATTAGAGCGGAAGATGGTAACATAGAACGACGCACAGACAGAGCTACTTTCACACATATTATATTAGTAAGTACTCCCGTTCCCGTAGGAATATGTGGATGAATTAAAGTTATTATGTTACTCAGGAATAGTGTAGCATTTTAACGGTGGAAAAATTTTTGAAATCGGTGTCGTAGTTTCTAAGTTCCCGTATACGTTCCCGTTCCCGTGGGAATTAAGGGATAAAATATATAGCCTATGTCCTTCCTCAGGTTCTGAGCAACCTTTGTACAAAATTTCATTTAAATCGGTTTATTAGTTTGGGCGGGATATGGTAACATAGAAAAGTGATCAGACAGAGCTACTTTTGCATTTATAATAATAGTGAGGACCGGTTCCCGAGGGAATATTCGAATGAAATAAAGCCTATGTCCGTCCTTAAGTTCAGTCCAATCTTTGTACAAAATTTCATTTAAATCGGTTTATTAGTTTGGGCGGGATATGGTAACATAGAACGACGGACAGACAGAGCTTCATTCGCACTTATTATATTAGTAAGGACTCCCGTTCCCGCAGGAATATAAGGATGAATTAAAGTTTATGTTACTTTGGGATAGTAAAGCATTCTATCGGTGGAAAAATTTTTGAAATCGGTGTTGTAGTTTCTAGATTCCCGAATACGTTCCCGTTCCCGTGGGAATTTAGGGATAAAATATATAGCCTACGTCCTTCCTCTGGTTCTAGACTATCTCTGTACAAAATTTCATATCAATCAGTTTGGTAGTTTGGGCGGGAGATGGTAACATAGAAAGCCGGACAGACAGAGGGACTTTCACATTTATAATATTAGTTAGGATTGCAGGTAGATCGAGGTCTTCTTTTGTGTCGGTGTGCACAATATCTCGGTGACTGTTGCACCGATCCCTCTGAAAATTTGCACACTTCTTTTAGAGGTAATGAAACGAGGATTTTAAAAAAATGTTCATCTCATTTTTCCGGACAGCAACAAAATGGCGGCATTTTTAGGCAAAAAACGAGTTTTCACTTCAAATTGTGACCAAAATTTCAACAAAAAAACCTATTAGGTATTACCTAGAGAAAGTTGTCTATTAACGAAATCTTTTTGGATTCTTGATTTTAGATGAACCTGTCAAAAGTTATCTTCCACACCGCAAAAAATCGAAAAAACTTTACACTTTACACGTCACTTCTTACAGTTATACTTTACACGTTACACTTTACACGTCACACTTTACACGTTACACTTCACACGTTACACTTCAAACGTTAGAATTTGCACGTTACACTTTACACGTTACAATTTACACGTTACACTTAACACGTTACACGTTACACTTTTCACTTTACACTTCACACTTGACACGTAACACTTGACGCGTAACACAATAATAATTAATCAAGATTAAGAGGCATCAAGGAATCTCCAAGGTGTACTAAGCTTGGCATACCGACTAAGACTCCAAAAGTTTCTCACTGACTTTCCCCTCGGGACCACTTGCTCATTTCTTCGAGAGGGGATCCGTGTCTAGGTGGCAGGTTCTAGTTCCTCAACGACCTCTTCTTGTTTCTTTGTTTTAAGGATCTGCGTCAGATACAGGCTGATTCGCCTCCAACTCTCCTCGTCTCTCAGCATCTCCTGGATGATATTATTCGGGCTGAGCTCTCCGATAACTCGATTTATTCCCTGACGGGGAGATTCCCATCTACTACACTCGAACAATCTATGATAAGCGTCGTCTGTAAGCGAATCTCCGTACTGGCACGATGGACTTCTATTTTTCCAAATTTTTTGGAACTGTGTGACGTAGTAGTTCACTTCACCGTGCTTCCGGTTACTCTATTCGCTTATGTCTCCGATCAGCCTAGCAGTCCAGCGTCCTCTGCTTTCGGACTCCCAGCGTGCTTGCCACATCTGCAATGTGATTGCTTTCGCTTCGACGCTCGCCGATTTCTGCTTTCTTTTCATGTATGTACTGTCTTTGTGTTGCGAGGAGGTCAATTGGTACGCCACCTGCAACTACAAGAATTACTGGCTCAGACACTGTGCGGTACGCGCTCGCTATTCGCAATGCACCGAGCCTCTGTACCGATGCTAGTTGCTTCCGGTACTTTTCCAGTTTAAGTGCTTCAGCCCAAATCTCGCTTCCGTACAGCAGAATTGAATGGGTTGTTGCCAGGAGAAGTCTCCGTCCACCTACATTTGCCATCAGCCTAGAAAGGTGGTTTGTAACCTTTGATGCGCGTTCAGCTGCCGTTCGTATCTGGTCTCAAAAGCTCAGTTTCGTGTCGAGCTTTATTCCCGAATAATTTATCACGGTTTTCCTTTTAATAAGCTCGGTTTCGATATGGAAATCGATGACCGTGGGAATTCGTTTTTTCGTAAGAACTAATACTTCGGTCTTTTTAGTAGCCAGCGACAGCCCATGTTCCTCCATCCAGGAATTTGTCCTTCGCATCACTTGGTTCAACTTTCTCTGTGCACTTTCGGTGTCCCTTGCAGTTATCACCGCAGCAACGTCGCGTCGTCAGCATATCCAACCAAAAAGCAGTCTTCGGGCATTTCCATACAGAGAATGCCATCGTAGAAGATGCTCCAGAGGTCTGGTCCAATGATAGATCCTTGTGCTGCTTCAGCTGTGATATCTTTTCGGATCATTCCTTCAGCGGTTTGGTAGATAAGTTCTCGTTATTTGAGATAATCTCTAATCATCCGTAAGAGATACTCTGGAGTTTGGAATCTTGCTTCAAGTGTATCAATCATGTTTGACCATCGGGCTGAATTGAAAGCGTTTCGTACATCAAGTGTTATTAGCAGCACAATTTTCTTGGTGTTTTGGCTGACTTGTTGAGCATTTTCGACAGCCCTTACTACTTCTTCCATTGCTCCTATTGTTGAGCGTCCTTTCCTAAAGCCATATTGTCTTTCAGACAATTAAATTAAACTTTAAACGTTACTATTTACACCTTACACTTCAGACGTTACACCTTACACGATACACTTTACACGTTACAGTTTACACGTTACACTTTACACGTTACACCTTACACGTTACACTTTAAACGTTCTACTTTAAACGTTACACTTTACACGATACACTTTACACGATAGACTTTACACGTTACACTTTACACGTTACGCTTTAAACGTTGCACTTTAAAGAACGTTATACTTTAAACGTTACACTTCACACGTTACACTTAACACGTTACACGTTGCACTTTACACGTTACACTTTAAACGTTACACTTTACAAGTTATATTTTACACGTTACACTTTACACGTTTCACCTTATTCGTTACAATTTACACTTTACACTTTACACAAATGACTCCTTTTTATGGAATGCTAAGCAATTAAACCGCGGATACAAGACACTACGTCATTCGCTGGATTTAGAGACATCAAGGACACAATTTGCTACTTTCTAGGTGGAACAATCACAAATGTACATTCAATCAAATTCAATTTACTACATTTAAAATGGCTTCAAAATATTCCATAGAAGTAATTGCAAACAAAGCTGGCAATCAGTGAAGCCTCCAACAGATTCTAAGCTTGTAGAAAATAAAACGGAAGCTGTTAAGACAATTGCTAATATTATGTATTGTCTGTAACAGAACAAATATTTGCCAACAAGCCGAGATTTGAGCGAGAATTGTGTGAATTGATAATGCTCACTATGGCAACTACGTAAAAGTTTTTAATCAACATAGCTTTTTAATATCAATAATTTTAAGGTAAATATTCTATCTTCCCTTTACTGAACATTCAAATTGAACAGAGTATAGATCGTGCCTTGGTGCTATTTTGATATAGACAGCTTATGTTGGCACATGCCTCTAACTTCCTTGGTCGAGGCAAAAAGAGTTTAACATCCGTCATTTCTATCAACAGACTGCAAAAGACGTTTTTGTTGGATATGGCTTAGAGTCATTCGAGAGATATCCAGGGAGTGGGTCTCCGATCCATTAGCCATCTTGAGATTATAATAGCGGTTTCTGTGCCTTTTGTACCCTAGAAAGCGGATAACAAGTTGAAGCAGTTAGGAGGCAGAGATGTGGTCCTTTCGAGACCAAAATGGGAATGGCAAATCGATTCTACAACAAAAGTGTTCGAATGCTTGAAGTTCTTCCTTTGTATTCCTAAGAAGCAAATGGAAGAGTTCTCCAAAACTCGAAACCTTTTCGCGTTTACTTGTACCTATTTAATATTCGAACCAAAAAAAACTTTCGAATATCTCGAAAGTGGATTAGGTTTACTTGGTTTTGGGCTTCAAAAAAAGGCAGGGGAAGTAGAAGAAGTACGTCTACATGTGGAAACAGTTTCATTTACATACACGCCTTTAATCGACAGCTCTACTTGTCCGTAGCGATAAGCTACTTAAACTCACCTTTTTGTCTTATCTTAAGCAAATGGGGAGCTTGATGGACCCAGTAAACACAAATCACGTTGTTCAAGTAGTTTCCCGACTTCCTTTAGCCACCTCTAACCTTCTGGAAACTCTTCGACTTAGACTTCTTCCTTCAACAGTTTCGATAAATTGTACAGAAATCACCGTTCTGCCGAAAAATTTAAGTATAGAAAAAACAGATCTAAACTTTTACTCAAACATGGCATGGGTTAAATCTTTTCGTGAATTGTTATATTGCACCCTTGCTTCACCCCCGATGAGCTTGTAGAGCTTTAACTTTTGGAATCCAAAGTTACATACCCTGGAACTCAACTGTCTTGTTCTCAACGCATTTATCCTTAGCAAATCAGACCGTTTACTGTTGTGCTATGTGCTCCTTGGTCTGGATCGTAGTTGTTGATACCATCAACATATGTTGTTAGCAATTTATAACGCCAGCGATTTTCAGATGCGTTCCTTTAATTTCATTTCCATCCTCTCCTTCCCGACTCTCCAGAGATGTTGTGTACAGTAGAAACCTATACGCCCATTTTTGGTATATTAACACCCGTCGCAGGAATGAGACAAGACTCTTTTCCAGCCCAATGAACCCAACGAATGGTACACCTACGTAGGAAAAAAAAGATAAGAGGATGTCTGTTTGTTTTTCTGTTTTTGTCCTTTTTTCTGAATCAGCTCCGCAGTAGAATCTATAGAAGAAGCTCATATAGATGCTTGCCTGCCGTAATAAATTTCACTGTGCAGCACACTTGTTGTCAACAATAAAAACTGCCGATTATTGCAGATATCGTGTAACATGCCAATGAATTTTAATTAATTAATAGCCCCATGTTTTTGTCTGTGTGAATCAAAAGGGTGCAGGACACAACAATGCAATGTTGCAAGGCTCAAAGGGGGCGGTTTTATAACCATCGCTCTCTGCATACAGACAGCCGCTGAAGTTGATGGAGTTAATAATTGATTGACGGAAATTAAATGGGCAGGATTTACCTTCAGAGATGATGTGCCATTGGCAATTTTGTAAAAGAGCAAAAAGTTAATGTGTCATACCCAATGTTGGGATGGGTATATGATGCACTTTTATCCTGTGTCCTGTTTGCTTGCGTGATTTTAATAATATTCATCCAAATTTAACCGGATTCGCCTTTTGGTAAGTTTAAGGATACAAATTATGAAAAAGGAAGCATCGACATAAATTAAAATAATTAAGGATACATTAACGAAGCTGGGAGTAGGTACTCATATTCGTATTGTGCGTGTCATTTTAAGTTCACTTTTAAGTTCTTAAAATTTAAGTATTTCCTTGGATAAGCCATGACTTTAAAACTGGACATTTTAAAATTCTTTGTTCGTCTTTGAAGCTTACGGTGCTTTTGAATGGTGATCTCTTAACTCACGGGTTACCTACTTTTTCTTTAGTTTCCACATAGTAAAGCACATTTGCACTGATTGAAAGGCTATATCTATGGTCAGTTCTTTTTATCCTTAAAAGAACTGAAATTCGCTTCGTATATTTCTTTTAAACACAAAAATTTAAAATATTTCTCCTAGTTATTGCTGCATGTCAGATTCATTTGAATTCACAACTTCGATTGTGATATTACCACAAGACAGAATAGATCACAATGCCATAGAAGGTTTGTGTTGCCGCAGACATTCTTTCCAGCCAGACTGATCACATTCTTTTTTTAACGATGGAAGGAATGAAGATATCCTGTTCACGACGCCAAACGATATGAGTTCGGAAAGCTACAATCGCGAGAGATAGCCAATAATATTTTCAATCGAGTATCCCTCTGCTATCATTGAATCCTATGCTAAAAGCGTTGAAGACCAGTTAATTCCCGATCTGTGAAACTGTGAAGTGAAAAAAAAATATCATTACAGTTTTCACAAAGTTTTTTTCATTTTATGACTTCACGAACCCATTCCAAGCGATTGCCGATCTCAAAATGAGAAGTTCTCAAACAGTGTTCTAAATCGTTCTAAAACGTTGTTAATGATAAATTCTGACAATTGTCTCTCATTTTCCAATTGGATTTTTCCGCGCTTGAGTTTTGTTTTTCATAATTGAATTTTTTTACCGGCTCATACCGCAATGAAAAAAAATTTATCATTTGAAAAAAATTTAACATTTGAGGTTTGATTTTCACTAATCGAGAATCGAATTTTCGGTGAAGCTGTGACAAACGTTTTCACTTCACAGCTTCACAGATCGGGAATTGACGCCCAAGGACAGCAATGCCAACACACCATCACAACCGTAGCCTCTGAGTTTCTGAGTTTTATTCGATCCCTAAAACAAAACACATGGGTCGAAAGAAAAATGCAGACAAGCATATATGGAGCAAAAAAAAACCTCCCCTTGTACAGGGAGAAAAGAAGGTAAAAACAACAAATTATGGAAAAGAAAAGTATGCAGCAAGGGAGGAAATCGGAAGATGACATGACAGGAATTAAAATCCAAATTTTTCAAAAGTAAAATGATAATGCTAGTAAAGCCTAGAAAAGAACAGCAGGGAAATATTGTGATGGAATAGCAGCTTGAGGATCGGGCCAGACCACTTCTGCAGATGCATATAGCTTAGAGGATCTGAAGACACTAATTCCGTTCTCAGGCAGAATCCCCATTAAATTAAGACGATGATCAAGAAGTCCGTCTTACCGACCTAGAAGTTAATTTGTCATATGTAAAGGGGTGGTCTTAAGTAGGAGAAATAGAAGAAGAAGTGAGTGTTTGCAAAATGATAATCAAAGGAAGCCAACACATCAAGAACATTGTGCAAATGCTAGCACTGGTTGACCGAAATGATGAAACGAATGGACATTGCAGCCGGAAGAGCACAGGGCAGTGGCGTTGATAGCATTTCGCTATTTTCATTTTCTTAAAAGTTTTAACAATTAAATAAACAAATAAAAAGACTTCATTGAATTCATTATGTATGCCATAAAAAATTATACTTTTTAAAAATCATATATTATGCGCATTAATTTGAATACGAACTAGAATAAATATTGATATAATAAGTCAAATAATCTTCTTATCTTCTTAATATATATAAATCACGTGTCACAATGTTTGTCCGCGATGGACTCCTAAACTACTTAACCGATTGCAATCAAATTTGTACACCGTGTGCAGTTTGATCCAACTTGGTAGATAGGATAGCTTGCATCTCAATTTATGATCGACCACTATAATTACGTGTCACAATGTTTGTCCGCGATGGACTCCTAAACTAATTAACCGATTTTAATAAAATTCGGATACCGTGTGCAGTTTGATCCAACTTGGAAGATAGGATAGCTTACATCTTAATTTAGGATCAACAACCATATGTTGTTGAGACTAAAGTATAATTTAAATTTATTTTAAAATAAACGAAATACAGTGAATTTTACTTTTTTATTTTTGGAGTAAGTATAGCCGGCTAAGTGTAGCTTGACTTAAGTATAAATCAAATACAAATTAAATCTATATTATAGTGAACATAATCAGGCGAAATTACTCCAGCTTTTTGATAATTGGTGTTTCGTTATTCAATACTGTAATTAAACTATATACATGTAAGTATAATTAGCCACGTGTTGCTGTGGTTAAGGTAAGATATATACAGCTATTCAATGCGCTATAATAGCATGTTTTTCAGTTTATTTTGTAACGATTAAAATGTTATTTTCAGTTGAATGCCACCCAAAAAATCTTATCTCAACAACAAGAGGAGCAAAGAGACACGACGCAAACGCGTTGAAAGAGCTCATCAGTCGGCAGAACAAATCACCACAAGAAATGGAGCTCAAAGATTCAGGATAGCAGAGCTTCGTGCACAAGAGTGTCAAGAACAACGTGACGAACGTATGCGACAGAATAATGGAAGAATAAGAGCAGCACGAGAACGAAACATAGCTGCAACACGAGTACAAGAACGACAGAGGCAGCGTGAGATTGCAAAATGATCCATCAGCACAAATATAGATGTTGGGAACGGTGAAATAGAGCTGCAACCAAATACTCAATGCATTAAACTGCCAGACAATTTCTGCACTGTTCTTCAGGAAAAAAATGAATTGATTCAGAGTATTTTTCCGGATAAACAGAGTAATTAGGTACTTGAATCATAACTGGCTCAGTCACCGGGCTATTTTGGCAGCTAAAAATGTAGATGTTGATGAAATTAACTTTCAGATACAACAGTTGTTACCAGGCGATCTGATGTATTTTAAATCAATCGATACTGTTGTTCACTAGATATACCCGGAATGCCACCACATAATCTTCGATTAAAGATGGGTTAAACTATTATTCTCCTGCGTAATTTAAATCAAAAAGATAACCGGAAATATTCTGGCAGCATTTCCGATCCGTCTTGCATAAATAAATCAAAAAGTCAATCGTTGAATGTTTTTCTCATGGTAAATTATACATATATGGCATGCTAACGAGTCGGAACCCGAGTGGCACAGATCTGAGTTTTGTTATAAAAGTGTAACCAAATGGGTAACATAAAGGTAACACTATTGTTTTCAAAAACCAACTCAGTATCATATAGATAACTAGGAGGTTTTTGAAAACCTTTAGTGAAAACAAGAAAAAATATGAGTAACATAATGGTATATAGAACAAAGTTCTGCGACTAAAAAATGTTAGTGTAACATAGAAGTAGCACCCGAGTTTCACTGTTACTGGTTTTAGCATGTGTTTAACATACAACCGAATTGCAACTACTTTGTTACTTTCATTTTGACGTTTCAAATTCTTTCCTTTTCAAAATAGAACTTGAGTAACTAGGAAGTAACACCCAGGTTTCAATTTATCAATTCTGACATCTTCCTTACAATAGCGAATTGAAACCTTTTTCAAGTATTAAATTTTTAATGGCACCGATTAAATTTAAAAAAAAATTTGAAGAGTTATTGAAAAAAGTGAAAAGAAATGGTAGTTTCTGGAAAAAGAAGAAATCCATTCATTTACACTACAAAAGTAATGCAAGAGGTCAACTTAAAACAGCAAATGTGCCAGGCGGTCTTGAAATACCTATCAATCGTTCTAGAAATGCAGAGGAAAATGTCTATGTTCCAGCCAAAATATTTAATAGCTTTACCAATGACGAACAACACGCCATAAGCGGACTTTCCAATCAGCTTTAGCAAATTGGTCTGTGACGCATCATATTACTCGAAGTTCTATGAATTCACTTCTCGAGTTATTAAAAACCTATCATCCAAATGCAATAAGCCTGCCAAGTGATGCCCGCACTCTAATTCAAACTCCTCGCTACACCAAAATTAGCAATTTCGAAGGCATAAATAATACGTATTGGCACTATGGATTGAAAAAATGTCTTCAAGATGGGCTTATTAAATTTTCATACAATGTGAACAAGTGCTTTTCATTAAATGTAAACATTGATGGTCTTCCACTTTTCAATAGCTCCTTGGTTAATTTTTGGCCAATATTAGTTCAATAGTATTTTACACGATGGACTTAGATTAAGTGATGGAAGAACAATGCTTTTTAAGATTCGGTGTTTTATATGTGACACTCCAGCTCGAGCATTGCTGCGAGGTACATAACATAACGACGTTGATTGCATAGAATAATAAATTAATATTTCTACCTAAAATATTTAAGGTGTCATCAGTCATAATGGGTACAACTCTTGTCTTAAATGCATAACAGAGGGAGAATACAACTATACTGCGTGTACAATGGTGTTCCCTGAAATTGATGCTGCTTTGAAACAGATGCCGAGTTTCGTTGTGGTGTATACGAAGGTCACCATAAATACCGAACCATTATTGAAAATATAAGTGGCTTGGATATGATCAACGATTTTCCCATTGGGGACTCCCTGCACTTAATAGATTTGGGTATCACGAAAAGATTTTTGCAGGGGTGGAAAACAGGATCACTGAACCATTTCAATGCTAAATGGTCTGCAAGCGACATAAAAAATGTTTCCCAATTCCTTTGCAATAACAAATTGCCGAATACAAAAATAATGTGTCGCAAATATGACAGTTCGCGAAAAAGTTGTTGCAATGTTGTAACCAAACACTTCTTTGTTACTTCATTTAGTAACAAGCTAGTAACAACGCGATAACAAGACAGTAACAAACACAATTTTAGTTCTCTTTAGAAAAGAGAGAACTGACAAGTAACATTATAGTAACAAACAAGTAACAAACCAGTAACAATTCAAATGAAGCATTTTTTGTAACAAGAGAGTAACCACATACGTTTTTGTTGCTTCGATTCTAAGAAAGAAGGTAACAATACAGTAGCAAGTCAGTTAAATTTGAATTTAATGTCAATGTATATCAAAACCCAGAGGTGTCGGTTAGAAATTAAAGTAGCAGAATAGCTTCTAACACTTTTAGGAGGATTAAAGGTACTATAAGGAAAGAAAGAAAAAGGAAACGTAGTTAACATTGTTTTTTTCACAGTGACCCTTTTTCTTGTTATAATTAGCGACCGTGAGGTCACTATGGAAAGCGGTGTGGCTAATGCACGTGCCACATGACGAAGTCGCTATCTCTAACAATATCAAAAGTTGTTTTTTTCTTTTGTGGAAGTATGGGAAAGTAATAAGAAAGTAATCTCCTATAAACCCCATTTTTTGGGAGCGAAATTTTTTTTTTTAAATGCTGCTTTTAATTTATTTGTCTTATACGTTTAATCGCATTTTTAGGTTTAAGTCAAATACATTTTTTTAATTTTAATTTTAATTTTTATAAATGAGCTTATTGGTTATTTGGACATACCTACATATATCTTCAAGTTTTTTAAAATAATAACCGATAATTGGCTACAATTCTTTCAATCTTCATTTATTTAATACATATGTACATTTAACGTACTTCCAAAATACTAAAACTACTCTTAAAAATAAGCGACAGCTCTGATCACATCATCAATATTAAAGTTGGCGCTACGATATTTTCAAGTGTATTAAACATAATGGAAGTAACAAAACGGTTACTATTATGTAACATATAAGTTATTCATCGCCGGCCATATTTCTTATGAAATTATAATTTTTAATTAATGAATAACCTTATATTATCAAAATTTCTTCAAATGACTTATTTAAGAAATACTTATTTCGACTTAAAGTTGCTAAGCTGTTGATAGAAATAAAATAGACTACTTAATTTCAAAGAAAAATAAGAAACAAACATTTTAGATATTTAAAAAAAATAATAATTTGAAGTTATTTGAAAGGCGCTTGAATTTTACAAGGGGTAGAAAGTCATATTTCGTGAAACAATTGCGAGCGTTTTGAAAATAATGCTGTTATTTAACCGAAATTCGAACTATAATAATAATAATTATCCCAGACAAAATAACCATTGACAGTATTAGCTACTTTATTAATTCCAACATATGTGAAGAGAAAACTGGAAAAAGTTCTCATTATAATTTTTGTTATTCTTTTGTTACAATTAAATAATAAAACCTATGAGCTTTTTGTTTCAATTAAGTAACAAAAAATTATTTGCATAAATGTTGGTAATAATATGGTACGTGTGCTTACTGCGCTCCAATTTTTTCTCTTAACTAGCTTTAGTAACAATAGAGAAAAAGAAACCTAACAGTTACCTGCCAAATAAAGGAACAATTAAGTAACAATGTTACACTATTGTTACTTAAGAGGTAACAAATAAGTTCCAAGCTTTACTTATTTGCAACCAAAATTTAGTAACAAGACTGGACGATTTTCTCGCTTTTTTGGTAACAAATTAGTCATTAGGACTCATTTGCAATCATTTTGTTACAGTCAATCAGTAACAAGGGAGTCACTATGACTTAATTGCCACTAACTGTGCCACTTGGGAAGATCATCTGCGTTATTTGTTCTCCCACCTGATAGTTAGACGAAAAATATCGTCTATCACACGGTGCTTCAGGAAAAGTGCAACACATGCACGTAAATAAATCTATCTATCTATCTATCTATATCTATATCTATTTATAATTTTATATAGAAAAGGATGTATGTGTGTTTGTATCTATGTCCGGAATAGACTCCTAAGCTACCCAACGGATTTTTATGACATTTCCAGGGTTAACATAGCTTAGCATAGAGATGGTTTCTGTCAAGGTTTGATCGCCATATTCCCACAGAAACGGGGTTGGGAACGGGAACTTAGAAACTATTGGAGGATTTCAAAAATTCTTTCAGCACTAGGATGACACATAATTCCTCAGTAACTTAGTAAAGATTTCATCCCTTTAATCCCATAGGAACAGAAACAGGGACGAAAACGGGAACCTTAAAACTACAGACCCGAGCAACGCCGGGCGGCTCAGCTAGTATATATATATATAAAAGAAAGTCGTGTTAGTTACACTATTCATAACTCAAGAACGGCTGAACCGCTTTGTCTGAAAATTGGTGAGGAGGGAGCTTAGGACTCGGAGACGGACATATAGGATACTTTTTATCCCTATATCTCTATGGGAATGACATCAATGCAATTCGTTAGTTTTCCTTATATACAAAACACTGTACTGTAAAAAAAAAACAAAAAAAAATTGACTTATAGTGAGAAATATGTAGATTAGATTTTTGTATGAAATCAATATCAAATAAATATAAAAGCATCTTCTGTAGAAAGCACTTCCGGTTACCCAGGAACCGCATCGCCATGCTTCCATCTTTAAAAATTCTTCGATATAGCATTCCATATCCACCTCCGAGTAAAGCAAAGTTCGTGCAAACGGATCGATCTGCCATCGCAAAGAAATTTGTCAATGAAGTTGCTAAAAGTGTTTCAGCACATTGCATAGCATTCGAAGCCGTGAAATACACTTCTTGACCATACTCCAGATGCACCGCCAAATGCACAACAGTAGGATCCGTCGTGAATGTGGAATGCGAATATACTCCAAATCGCTTCATTACAGTTAACATAACGACCAACTTGATAGCGTGACATTTAATGGTTGGTATTTGAGGATTGCAATCCAAAAGCCGCCATATCGCTGCCTTTTGTTACATATTTACTGAATTGCAGTACTCAACGTTGCAATGCGTCTTAATGCTTAAGAAATAATTGGCGAATATGGAACAATTTTACTGTAGTTGTCGACAACGGATAACGAAATCCATTCTTTTCACTTTTGATGTGACAGTTCGACCGTTGTCATCTGGTGATCGACGCCGATACAGCGGATAACCATCGTTGCCAGTGAGGGTCGGCGTAAATTTCCGTCTATGAATCATATTTGTAATAACATCATGTAAATCTGGATCGGCTTCCTGATCAGGAATCTCGGCACATGATATCATCTATTTGGTCAGGCTGAATTCTTTCCGCTATCCAAATAAGAACGTGTGCGTGCGGCAGGCTTCGCTTTTGGAATTGGATTGAATACATCCAGCATCGAGTATCTTCAAAGACGCGTTGTTTAAAAATTAAGTTCATCAGGGGCCGAATTTTTTGCCTGAATATACGTGCTGTGATTTCGTGGCTATCACTTGAGGCTTTACCGGGAAGCAGCAATTGAATAATTTCTTACAAATAAAAGTAATAAAGTGATCTGGCCGTCCGTAATGACGAACATATGTCATTGCATCTTGCACATATTCATGCATCTGACGTGGACTACCAATGAACATCGCCGTCGTCGGCAAAATAGTAGATCGACCAATGCTAGCTGCATTTCCTTCAGTAATCAGTACAAACTGCATCACGTAAATGGATGTACTCCTCAGAACGCAGTTTAGCTTGGTTCAACCTTATGAACGTTAAACGTTCCGTTTTTATTTAGACATACTCTCAATCATATACCCCTTATGCCTCGACATTCACGGCGTTGCGTATGTCTGTATTTTTATTTTTACATCTGCGTTATTTGTTCTCGCGCCTGATAAGCCGAAAAATATCGGCTATCACAAGGTGCTTCTGTGAAAAGTGCACCAATATAAATAGCTTATAAAGAATCATTAAAATGCTAGATTTTTTTTGAATACATATACATATATATTATCCTAAAAATTGAAATTAATAAAATCCAAACTCTGCTCATTTTTTTGCCTCTAAGGCAGTAGGCAGAACAAAGTTTGCCAGGTCAGCTAGTATTAATTCAAAAATAAAATAAAATCCAGTTTTCTGCTCTTTTAGATAAAATACTTATAACCTCGTCTGCTATTTAGGTATTTCGCGATGAATAGCTAGAGCAGCCAAACCATTCAAACGATCCTGCAAGTAAGTAAACATCTAAAGCTTACCATACTTTTATTAAAATAGACATATTTTTAATATTATTATATTTTTTTGATCATGCTTTTCTGTTTTTATTCTCATTAAACTGGAGAAAGTTATATCGGCAGTTCAGTTTGAAACCGGCAGTGTAGCTAATATCTTTAATAAAATAATTAATGAGGAAAGCTTTCTTCGGGGCAGCTATCGAGCGTTCAAATGAACTATTAGAGATAGTATATTCCTTCGAAACAAATATCTCTTCCAAGTTTTTTTTTCTTCTAGAACAGAAGATGGTCCGGCAGCCAAATATGTTTGGTTGACCTCATCAGTTTCATCAAATTGTTTAGATTCTTTGCATATTTCAGAAAAAAAATTCTTGAAAAGAACCGAGTTCTGTTTTATGTTTATGTTTTCATGGTTTGTAAATTTTTCTCCAAGGTCCGTTGCATATAGAAATAGAGAGAAGGACTGAAAACAGTTACACGAAAATATTCTTCTGTACTTTGAACCGAAGGGCTCAAACGATTCTTTTGTCGCTTCACTATCCTCTTATGTGTAAAGTCAATGTCAAAGACCTCATCTATTTTTTTTTTTTTTTGCATCTTCAAACGCTTTCGAAAATGAGTCATCTTCTGCCCGTTAAATTTTTAGTTGATTCCTTAAATTGTACCATAGCTTGGACCAAGTCTTATACTTTAATTCACTCTTTGATTTTCACGATTTAATGGAGTCCGCTCGAAGTCCATATCGTTTCTTAAAAATGCGTTACTTTCCAATGTTCTTATTTGGTCAAGAGTCTCGAATACAAGCGGTAACAGCTCCTCAAAATCTACTACTACTACTTGATATTTTGAGATCTATCGCATTAGATTCAGCTTTTTTAATGTCTATTTTTATGGAGTCTCTTAGCTTTCGCTTATTGTTTTTTTATTTTTGGTGTATTGAAATAATTGTAAACTCCTTCAATTGTGGTAGAAAATTTTTGGCGTATAATCGCCTGAACACCATTGTATCGACCAGACATATTGCTTGCTCCTTGTCCGATCAAAAAAATGTCCAGATCACAATTCTGAAGATTTTCCACTTTTTTTAATGTTTAGTAAACTGCTGAGATTTAAAGAGAAAAGATTTTATTCATACTTGTAGTGAAAGTTGTTGGAACCATTTTCGTTCTTATAGAAAACCATTTGAAACTTGTTCGACAGTGGCTGAGTCCTCAGTTTCATCCGACAGCATCACAGAGAAGAATTTTACATCTTTGATTTTAGCTTTTTTTATCAAAATTTCTTTTTCGAAACAAGCTTCGATAATCTCGTTTTATACAGAAGAACTTGTATATTATCGCGTTTCTCCGGGCCATCTAAGTGCATACGG
This sequence comes from Melanostoma mellinum, assembly GCA_914767635.1. Lineage (NCBI taxonomy): Eukaryota > Metazoa > Arthropoda > Insecta > Diptera > Syrphidae > Melanostoma > Melanostoma mellinum. Next base: position 70,099,269 of record OU612058.1, on the reverse strand, counting down.
TATTTCAAAAGAGCTCTAAAATTTTCTTCGTTCGATCCAGGAAGTTGTTTTACATAATTATTCGCCCACTATCACTATGCCCATATAAGGCTAACTCTTGTCGCCCTAGGCCCTATTTTTGGAAATCTGTTCAATTCGCGAACTTTCAATTAAATTTTCAACACATTTGTTTTTATCCTTTTCATTGCGCAGAAAATTTTCGCTGAAACATAATACATTAAGATGGTATCGCACCTCCGGCAATATCGACACAATTGCATTTTTTTCTGAAATTGAGTTAAAAACGACATAATGTATAAAATTTAGAGTTTTATACGTAGTAACATCGCCGTGATTGTATCTTTGCTAGTGCCCAAGAGGCCACTTTTTTGTTTGACACAAAAGCTAAGACTATAAAACTTGGAGCAACAAAGTCGTTGCGCACGATACTTCGTAAATGGTAGTTGTGCAAAAAGTATTGGAACGCCGTAACGTACGAAAGGTCAGAAAAAAAGTGTATTTCTTAGTATAACAATGACATAATTGCGCACTTCGCGTCGTTGTTGCTGAGTTTTTTTTTATTTATCCCAAAACAGTTTTTTGTGGTTAGCTGTCTTTGTGACATTTTAGCCCTCTTATTTACTCAATATTACGAGACTTTTCAATTCAGCCTTTTCTATATATGTAAACATACATTTTTTTAAAAAAGCGTGTTTCAATTCCGAAATGCCCATTAACGTAGAGTACAAAAGTCTCAACTGTCACAAAAAATTAATTCCTGAATCAAAAATGACACAATTGGAGTTCTTCAAATCCTCCAAAAGCTCAAAAAAGAAGCAGGTGAAAGATAAAAAAAGGTAATAATATGAACTCTTACTCACTGCATAGTAAGCTATTATAAGGACACTTGAAGGCGATTCTGTAGGCCCATACAAGGGCGTTATTGAATTTTTAATAAGTAAGCAAACTTTAAACGTGATTCTTCAACATTTAAGAAAATTGAACTCACGTTGTTATTGCACTGGAGGTGCGGTATGTCTTTTTCTGATGTGTGACTTTTGCGCTATGTGACGGAAAGCTGGATGGAAGATCTTTTTCTTATACGTTTACCTTTTATGAGTTGTTGAGCGACGTAAATATATTTTTTTTAAAATCACTATTAAAAAAAAACTTAAAAGATTACGTGATTCGTCAAAATAATTATTTCTTTCAAAAGAAGTTGGCTTTGTATTTTACGCTTAGAATGGAGGTATAATTGTACAATCCTGTGAGTACCTACTAATAAGACTTAATTGACGCAGGAAGTAGGTACTAAATTTCAGAGTGCGTTTCTTTTACTTATTTCGTTCATGACTGGTTATGTTGAACAATTATCGATCTCAATGGGGAGGAAAGGGGGGGGGATATCGCCCTGATCCCCCTATCTACACCACTGCACAGGGACCAATGAACCAATCCTTTTGAATACCTTCAAAGATGGCATTCTCTATATGAACTAACTCGAAAGTTGGTTTCCAGTTGGATATGCTGATGACGGTGATAACTGCAAGGGATACCGAAAGATTACAGAGACAACTGAATAAGAAGTGATGGGAATGACGAAATCCTGGATGGGGAATGGGCTACTGACGAGACTCAAGTAGTGCGACTAACCAAAATAAAAATTTCGACGATTATCGATTCCGACATCAAAACCGAAAGAGAAATAACGTGGGAAAACACCTGGCAGTAAAGCTCGAAACAAAACTGAGCTTTTCGGACAAGATATGTAAGTCACAAGTTATTTGCGTGCAAGACTTCTTCTGGTAACAACATACTAAATTTAATTGTACGGAAGCGATATTCAGACTGAAGCACTTTCGAAAAGAGCTGGCATCGGCTAAGAAGTGCGGGCCTTTGCAAATAACATAGCAAGCGCTTGCCGCACAGTGACTGCGCCAGGAATTCTTGGTTTTTAACAGGGACGCTACAAAAGTAGACCGTTCAAAATGTTCCCGTATACCAGTGAGACAAAGAAGTGCCCGTAGTGTCGAGAATATTGCGGCTGCCGATGAGGCTTCAGTTGCAGAATGCCCAAATGTGTCTCTCACATGTCGTTCTCAAGCGTTGGGCATCTCTGTGACGTCCATGTGGCGAATTTTGCGAAAAGATCTTGGCCTACATCCTTACAAGATCAATTTGACGCAAGAACTGAAGCCGCTTGACCACCAGAAGCGTCGTATGTTGTGAATTGGACTGAGCAGAAACTTGAAAATGATTCGGATTTTCATCGAAAAATCATCTTCAGCGATTAGGCTCGTTTCTGGCTGAATGGCTTCGTCAATAAACAAAATATGTGGTACTGGTCAGGCAGCGTACTCCATGAGTCATCATTGCATCACGAAAAAAGTAGGGTTTGGTGTGGTTTATGGGCCGGCGTCATTGGGCCGTACTGTTTCCGTGATGATCGAGACCGGAACGTTACTGTGAATGGGGATCGTTACCGTTTAATGATTACCCTATGTTCTTGGCCCCAATTGGATGTTATGGACTTGGAAGACATGTGGTTCCAACAGAATGGCGTGGCGCCACAAGCCACACAGCGAATGTCACAATCAATTTTTTGGAAACTAAGCTTGGAGAACGTGTTATCTCACGAAATGGTTCAGTCACTTGGCCGCCTCCGTCGTGCGATTTGACGCCGTAAGACTATTTCCTGTGGGGCTACGTTAAGTCTATGGTCTATGCCAACAAGCCAGCGACGATTGATAAACTTCATACGAATATTGAACGTGAAATTGCAGCAGTATCGGCCGATTTATGCTTGAATATTGGGAGTTCGCTGGTCTGATCGGAGACCTAAACAAATAGATTAACCGGAAAGAAGCCCTTCATACAAACAAAGAGATTTAATGATAGACGACGCAACGGGACAGCACACAGTGTTCGAGTGCAGTAGATGGGAATTTCAACGAAAGGAAATAACTATGAAAACATCGCAGAAATCAGCCAAAGCAACATCATCACAACGATGCTGGTGGACGAATCGCAGTGGAGGCGAATAAGCAAGTATCTGACACAGATACAAACATCGAAGAATGAGGTACAAGGGGAGGTATGGATATTTGCTTATGATCCGTAAATCGTTTTTCCAAAACCTAAAAACAAAATTTTATGACCGAGACACTGCCCGAAATGTGTGAAAAGTTTGACCTCAAAACAATCGCTGCCAATCTTCCCGAGGCAGCCATTCAAATGATTTTGTTTTTCACACTTAATGGCAAATCAAACCAAAAATGTATTGCTGTGTGTGTTTTAACTGTATTCCAAAAATGATTGACCCCTTTCCATAAGTAAAAGAGAAAAGCAGTCTTCATATAATTTATAAATGCGGCGCTCACTGTGTGACGTTGAAGACCGGAAGTTGTCCTGGAAATGATAAATTGACTAATTCAGTGCTTGCATGTTTATGATCCTCCGGCTTGTTCGACTAGAAAACATAATCGCGCGCATCCTTAGGAACAAAAATTGCAACCACTGTTTCATCATGTAAGCAGACAAAAACAAGTACAAAAAAAACTACAACAACGAGCACGCCACATACGCTTTTAGCTCACATCTCACTCAGTTGGGCGAGTGTGATGTATATTCAAATTCTAAGCCACCTCAGGATACAGTTTTAGAATCAATGGTGCTGAACAAAAGTAATCGCTGTATTAGAATGAAGTGTAACTGACGCTCACAAATAGTGTATATGAAAGGTAGGCAGGCGGCCGGCGCTGCAGTTTGTAAAAGTGTATAGGAATAGCAAAGTTGAACTCTTTGGCATTTTTGGTATTCACGTTTACTAAATGCTCCCCGTAATGGCTCAGTACTGCCATCTCCAACCGTCATATTCAGCATCATTTCATATGATCCTTTTAACCTCCTCCTCAATGCGGCGGGCGGTATGGTGGTTTGATAAAATGGGAAACCTGAAACCAATTCACTATTGTGTTCAGCTGGTGGGAATTATCCTCAGGCGAGTGGTTAAGGGACTGAACTTTATTTCCGAACCATTAAAAATGCGGATTTTATGTTTTGAAAGAGTTTTTTTTCACTCGTTTTTGTTCGCCATCACCCAGGCTGATGTTGTTGTGTGTTTGGCTTGAATGGGAGTTTTACTACCGAACGTATTTGTTTTGTTGGCCAGAGCTTAAAAATGTGCACATACACTGCCAATTTACTGAACTGATTGCAAAAAAATTCAATTGAATGTTTTCGAACATATTTACATGCGAACAGGAAGTGGACGTAGAAAAAAAATAATGAAAAAATAAAAAAGGAAATGCCACACTCGCTCTCTTTGATGGGTGGAAACTCAAAGTGAACCGTGTGGCGCTATTCCGCACTTTATTTGGATTGTTTTAATTTAATCATTTGTTTGTATTTATGTGTGGCATTAAGTGGGGTAGCAGTTCAGTCACCACAACACTTGACGTAGATTTATCGATAAAAATGATTTTATAAGGAAACACAATAACGGCAAATTAATAAACCAGAATTTAACTAACGAGTTTCTCAGAAAAAAGTAATTTGTCGGTTTAAATATTGAGCCTTTAATTTGATTGCTGTTTTGTTCGGTGTAAGTCCACCGATCTGGGCAAGCAGTAGGTATTTCAAACCAAACAAATAAAAAACTGTTCATAGGTGCAAAGCGTAGAGTTGGTACTATGTTTTCAGTTGAATTGGAGATTAGTTTTTATGTAATGTTATTTCTCTTTTATTTATTTATTTTTTCGTGGGAAAAATTCTCACCCTGATTGGATGTACTTTTCGCTGAATCTTTGATGTCAAGCGGCAAACAATTTCAAGCTCAATATAAGGAATTATAAGCTGCTTGCGTGGATTTATATTGAATAGGCTTTAGTGGTTTGCCCTAATAAAAACATGCCACAACTAAGTACCATGTTTTGATTATATCATTTTTGTGTGCCAAGCAGATCAAAAAAGGACAAAATCTCATGTCGCATTTTATGCGGGGTGAAAAAACATTTCAGGCGACCTTACCACTGGTAGGGATATAGGAATAGCATGAATTCGATAGATTAAATTAAACACAAAATTTTTTCTTATAAGGACTCTAGATCATCAATAATTGTGCTGACACTGTTCCTACAATAATTCTCACGGCCGTGATAGACACAAGGTAAATCAGCGCTATGGCACATTATAGTAACGACAATGATCAGAAATGCCGTCCTCTCGACCTACGATAAAACTTAAATCAAATAAGATTGCGGGTGCAGATGGCACTTATGACGAACTTTTCAAGGCAGCTAGAGATCAGTTGGAAAAGAGCATGCACCAGCTGATCTGCACGATAGAGTCGGAAGAAAGTATGCCCGATGATCGTATGAGCTATCCTAAAAAGGGAGATCCTCTAAATTGCGGAAATTAAAGAGGAATAGAGGCTTCCTTTACGTTGCTTACTAGGCCCCAACCAACATCCTTCTGTAACGACTTCTATTTCGGGCGAGCTCTCTTAAGTCGGTTGAGATCTTCATCCACTTGATTGCGCCACCTAAGACGAGGTCTTTCCCTTCCGTGATTTCCCTGCAATGTGCTTTCGAAAACCCGTCGAGCCGGAGAGTTTGGGTCCATCCGCTCTACCATCATAGACTCGCGATGCGCACTCTTCTGGCTATGCCCATGTCGCAGTACAGCTCATACAGCGCGTTGTTGTATCTTCTTATTCACACATGGGCTTTAGCATCAAATCAAAGAACATTCGGAGAAGTTTTCTTTCGAAACGACCAAGGGTTTCCTCATCCGCTTTCGATAAGGTCCATGCTTCCGCGCCATAAAGCAAGACTGGGATGATCAAGGTCTTATACAAGGTCACCTTGGATTTTCAAGATAGGGTTTTGTTACTCAATCGCCTTCTTAACCCAAAGAAGCAACGGTTGGCAAGACTTATTCTCCGTTTTATCTCCTCACTGATGTTGTTTTCCGCGTCTATAGCGGATCGTAATAGACGAAGTCCTACCTCGAAGTTACGTCAGTCTATTGTGACGTTTTGTGTAATTCGTCGATGTTCGGTGTCCTTATTTGATGACAACATATACTTCTTTTTGCCCTTATTAACCATCAAACCTGTTTTTGCCACTTCTGTTTCAATACTCGCAAACCTTAGACATCACGCTATTTTCTTCCCATTACGTCAATTGTCAATATCGTCTGCATAGGCGAGTAATTGTACAGACTATTGAAATATTGTTCCTCTGGTGTTGACGTTTGAGTTCCTTATAATCTTTTCAAGTATGATGTTGAAGAAATTGCATGACAGTTTGTCGCCATGCCTATAACCTTTTTCGACATCAAAGGTCTCGGTGAGTTCTTTACCGACCTTGACGGAGCAGCGTGAATTCTCCAAAGTCATTGTGGATAGTCGTACAAGTTTTGCAGGGATGCCGAAACTAGACATGGCTCTGTACAGCTCGTCTCTGTAAATACTATCATACGCGGCATTGAAATCGATAAAAAGATGGTTTATATCGATATTATACTCCCGGGATGTTTCCAAGATCTGCCGTAATGTGAAAATTTGGTCTATTGTGGACTTCTCTGGTCTAAGACCACATTGATAAGGACCTATCAAGTTGTTGACGTGGGGTTTCAGACTTTCACATATTGCAGCAGGCAAGATCTTATAGGTGACGTTAAGGAGGCTTATCCCTCTATAATTGGCGCAATTGTGAGGGTTTTCCTTCTTTAGGATCAGGCATACGAAACTGAGGTTCCATTCATCGGGCATGTTTTCTTCCGACCATATCATGCAGATCAGCTGGTGCATGGTCCTTTCCAACTGATCTCCAGCTGCCTTGAAAAGTTCGGCATCAAGGCCATCTGCACCTGCAGTCTTATTTGATTTAAGTTTGCATATCGCACCTCCGGTGGTACAACGACGTAAGTGCAACTATGTCGATTCTCCAGAAAACGTGATTTAACATTTTAAAAACCTTTTTTTATTAAAAAAAAAACATACAATTTCATTTATTTTTGTTGGAATAAACTGATTTAAAAGTGAAATTGAACATATTTTTTGGCAGTTCAGTAATTTTTTTTGTGCGTCAAGCAGTTTTCATATTAAAAATAGTATAAGTAAGGATAACAGTCTCTTTACATAAACAAACTTGAAAAACATTAGCAAAAGAAGTTTCATAATAACTTGGAATGGTATTATTTTTAGCAGGCTTAATATATCTGCTTTTTTTCTTGGTGCCAAAGGTATTCTTGATGAATATGAGGGCTTTAAATGTATATTTTGAAACTCTTTTGTCGCAGAAGAACGCAGGTTTGCCGTTTTAAAAAGAACTTGTTGCCAGGTAATGTCTTTATAGCTGGTTTTGTAAAAATACACACTACTGCCTCTTTAAAAACGTAAAAGTCTAATATCTGACATTTTAATGTGATTGTGTTATACATACGAATTTTTTTTTTGCAACATTCTGTTTCCTGTCAGGGTTTCGAGTCTTTTTTCCCCTTTTTTATAGGGAAATTGGCCACCGAGTCTTCTGGTTGTTGATCAGTCGTGTCATCAATGGAAATATTCGATGTATCACTGTCACTCTCTGAACCTAAACCTTGACCTTCTGTAGAAGAGTAAGCACTTTCATCCGCAGAAAAGTCTTTGTTTTCCGAATCGAGGATTTCATTGAATGTTTTCCGGAAAACCTTCCTAAGACCCATTTTTTTACTTGCGATTATAGGTACTATAAGGCAAGTCTTGCAATCGTGCAGAAAAAAAATTTTGAGATAACAATTAAATACGACATTACGACGATAGAGAATACGAAAAAAGTGGGTCCTGCAATTCTGTCTGTCTGTCTGTATTGCTGTCTGTATATGGATCTACAGCCTGAACCACTTGACCGATTTTTTTCAAAATTTGCAGTTGGGGTCTATGGAGCAGTCTACAGAGGGGTTTTTGGAATTGGGTCTCTAGGTCTTGAAATAACGGTACATACATACTTTTACTTTTCTCGAAAGCGGCTCCAACGATTTTGATAAAATTTTGTGTGAAGAATTAATTTTTGATTGTCTTTCTTATGATGTAAATAAAAATTTTGGAAAAAGTATAAAAACGGTACCTCCCATAGTAACGTTTTTTTCAAAACCGACTTTCTCGTTAATGGCTTGCACGATGTTTACGAAATTTTGTATTTTAGAAGTTTTAAGTTGTCTAAGGAAAACTGCATAGCAAGATTTGAAAAATTTTAATTTTTGAAATTTAAAAAAAAAAAATTAAAAAAATTTAGATTTTTTGAAATAACTTCAAATTCATAACTTAGATTTTTCTCAAATTTTTTGTCAAATTAACTTTTGCTAAGATCTTAAATTTTGCATACTTGAATTTTTCAAAACTTTTTTTTTAAAAAAATGTAAAATAAAAAACCGTTATTTTTTAAACTGGTCCAACGATTTTGATAAAATTTTTAGCGTTTATATGTATTAGAAATTGCAAAAGAATGGCGTTTTTTAATTTTCGCTTGAGACCTTTGGAATATTTAATTGAATTTTTTTCTATATTTTTCGTGATTTAATAAAATTTTCCTAATTAATGTATAGTTGGCAACCCTGTACCACCAAATATATTATAAAGAGCGAACACCAAAACCTTTTACTCAGCCCTAAGATTTTGATATCGTATTTAGAACACAATCACAAGTTCGTGCGACCCAGTCGTGCCCATTTTTTCACTAGTTTTCACAGTGAAATATAATTGGTCATTTTCGATTTTTGACTTCATTATACATATACGGCTGAAGAAGTACTTGGGCTTCGGAAATTTGAGCTTTGGGGACAGCTTCAAATTTTTTCATTGTGGTTGCAAGTTTTGCAAGGATTTTTCCACGTTCTGACATTTTGTAACAACGTCCTATATACAGAAAACGATCCCAGTATTTGGTTGAACAATGACACAAAATATACTTATGTACGTCGCTAAAATTTTTTTTTAACATACAATGACGCATTCCACATTTATGTCGATGTCTCACTAAAATATAAGTAAATACCTTAAATATTTCGAAAGAAAAACCGTCATATTGAGTACTTACGTCCTTGTTTAACCGAAAATAAAAAAAAAATTAAGCAAAAAACGAGATCTGTAACACAAGTGACAGATAAGGCTATGTTTTCCCGATACATTTGATTAAAAACATTGTAACGGTACAAAGTCATATCTGCCTCCTGGAGGCAAATAGAATATTTTCAATTGGGTCTTTGTTTTATCGGAAAGAAATACCTCTTTGTAGAATTGTGGTGTCATTAACTCAGAAAATTTGAAACTCGCACTTGCGTCGTTGTTCCACCGGATGTGCGATATAGCAAGCTTAACCTCTTCTAGGTCGGGAGGACGGCATTATTGATCATCGGCCAAGCTGAATGGGGCAATCTGCCTGACAGCGGAATTTGTGTCCTCATCGCCGTTAAGCAGTCTGTAGAAATGATCATTCCAGATCCTCAGTAGCGACTGTGACTCTATAACTATGTTTCCCTGCTGGTCTTTACAGGCTTGAATTCGGGGTTTGCCACCCTGGCAGGATCTTTTTACCTTTTGGTAAGACTTCCGAATCTCGTTCCTGTCATGGCACCTCTCTATTTCCTAAAACGAGCGCTTCTCATGCTGCTTCTTTTTCTTTTTTAGAAGTAGGTGTTCTTCCCTTCTTTTCTCCTTGTAGATCTCGTTATACTGATCGTAAGCAGCCCTTGTTCGTTGTTGCATCAGCATTTGACGTGCTTTTTGTTTGGCTGCATTTGCCTGCCTGCATTCTTCATCAAACCATGGGTTTCGTTTTGGTGGCCGAGTGAAACCCAGAACCTCAGAAGCAGCGGTTCTGATGGCTTCTTGGCATTGCTGCCACTGGTCTTCAATGCTTAATGCTGGCGGCATGGGATTCAAAGATAATTGCACGGAAAGAATTGAAAAATCGCCAATTGCGAATTTCTGGTTTGTAATTTGCGAAATCCCTTTTTTTGTAAATTACACTGCTTTAATTATAAATTGATCGAAAAAATAGCAATTTACTCTAAGTTTCATCTCAAATTACAAAATTTTTTAATTTGTGATTTACAATCAAGTATCGTAATTTAAGAATTTCGTCTTTTTAGTAGTTTACAAGCTTTAAATCGCAATCTACTACACTTCCGGAGCACAATTTCGTTTTACAATTTATTTATCGTGGTCCACAAAATAAGTATAGCGATTCGCTTTCTCGAAATACTCAAATTGGGAAATTTAAAGGATGATCTAGATATTAACCTCAGAAAAACGTAATCTACGAAAATCCTGTACAGTAAATTACAAATGATGAGTCGTAATTCTCTTATCTCTTGAACACTACCTCCTTTTTAACTGTCTGTTTATGCTCACATTTTAAGCGATCACTTTTTATTTACCTTCGCAGCTCAACGTTATCATCGCCGACTCACAACTTCAAGACGTCTGGTTCAAATCCACACAGCGCCTAAGCCAGTATTGTTTTCTTTCTCTATGCACCCCGACACTGAATCCCAACAAAACAATTCACCAGTCCCATATCGCCGTATGCTATAACTACCTACCTTCAATTTGAAAAAGGGGTTGTTATTAGATTTTTGATTTATTACTGCAAATTGGTCTCGAATTGCGATTCGCGAGTCACAATATTTTTTGCTTCAAAATATTAACTGATACTAAAAATTTCTGAAATGCAATTTTTGAGTGTCAATTTCATCATTTCGCTCTTTTTTTCAAATTGCAAACAAAAAGTCGCAATTTGATAATATCTGACCCAAGGTCTAAAACTGGATTCATTAGTCGTGATTCACAGCTGATTTTCCTTGATCTGATCTCGGAATTCTTTCCGTGTGAAGGGACACTCGATTGGAAAAGGCATTGGCAATCTCTTGCGATTGTAGCTTTCCGACGTCATATCGCTTCACAGCGTTAGTTCGTTCTGGTCGTGAGTAAGATATCCTCATTCGTACCTTGGCTACAACAAGGTATTGGTCCGAGTCAAAGTTGGTCCTTCGGAAAGTTAGGACGTCAAACACACTGGAAGAGCGCCTTGCGTCGATCGCAACATGGTCAATTTGGTTGACGGTTAATTGATCTGGTGATCGCCATGTACCTTTATGAATTTTGAGATGCGGGAAGCGTGTACTACTTACAACAAGATTTACCCCGCAGCAAAATCGATTAGCCTCAGTCCGTTTTCGGAGGTTTTGTCATGGAGGCTATGCTTACCGATTGTGTTTCTAAAGATGTCCTCCTTCCCTAGCTTTGCGTTAAAATCGCCAAGAACGATTCACTCGTGTCTAGGGCACTGCTCATACATTTCTTCGAGAAACAGTCTTTGGAATTGTCGCCTTTCTCTTCTGTGGGGGCGTGGGTGCATATAAGGCTAATGTTGGCGAGTTTAGCCCCTGATGCGGATGGTCATTATACGCTCATTAACTGGATTTTGGCTAGTCACCTTATACCTGAGTTTTCCTCTAACGGCAAATCCGCACCCAAATAAGCGCTGTTTCTGTTGCCCGTAGCAGTCGCCAAAGTTTATGTCGCAGTTTTTCATCTTCTTTATGCCCAGTTCACTCCGTTGCACTTCTTGTATGGCATTTATATCTGCTTAGGGCGTCGTCGGCTAGTGGTGATAGCCTAAAAGAGAAAAAGAGAAATTGGATATGCAACTAAGGGATATAAAACGGATCGTCTATGGCGTCAACAGTTCCAGTCAGGATACACTACTCAATGAACGAGTTATATGACATAATAAGGACAACGACCTACGAATCAGCACTTGGAAGATGGTACCCGTGGCCCAATGGTTAGCATGTCTGCCCGTTACGAGTGGAGTTCGAGGTTCGAACACTAAAAGCATCTAAGAAAAAAAGTGTTGAGTTTTTAGAGAGCATTTACACACTGCCGCGTCTGCCATCATACCCCTATACTTAAGAGAATAATAGAGATACCAAAGACAGATTCCAAGAGCATCTCAGCAAAACCTACGAGCATTGCCCTTGCTATGACACTAAAATTGTTCTTGCTGCAATGCCAAGCTGGTCAAGAAATAGATCTTCGTTGGAATAATTTCCACTTTGGGTTCAGACGTAATGGTAGCAGATAGGGGCGGCCGTGGTTGCAGTGGTAGAGTGTTCAGTAGGTACGCCGGATGCGTGGGTTCGAATCCCGCTCTGGGCATCTACTTTTCTTTCAGCCTCCTAGTTTCGCCGCCCTTGAGGTTATATGTGAAATAACTAACACCTTATTTCCACTACTGCAACACAGAAAAAAGGGAAGGCTGCTACCCTGGTAGTACAATGGACCGGTAATTAAGTCTGAGTTCTCCAGGTTAGCATATAAGCCTCTTCTTTAAAAAAAAAAAAAAAAAAAAAAATGGTAACAGATATGCTATTCCCAGATATAAAAAACTGCTAGAAGAAAATGAAGTCACTAACCAGATTGGCCCTGTGAGATTGACGCACCACATTCTCATAAGCATACAGGATGTCTTTCACACTTCGACACGGACTACAACCTCGTTGTGTACCCAAGGTACACCTGCGGATATTCTGGTTGCAGCCAAATACAAGAAAATTCAACGCCAAACGGAAACCAAAATTCAACGTCAAACGGAAACAGTCACACGAGATTTCTAGGTCCTTTTCAGATCGTTGCTCCATCCGTCATTTTAGAAGTCCTTTGCCGCCGGAGTTAAATGCAGAGAACCGGTGCCGTGAAATAAAGTCGAAGGCAATAAGGTCGAATCGACTTTATTACGTTTTTTGGGAAATAAGGTCGAAAACAACAACAACAATATTTTTCTACCTTATTTCCCATTGAAAAGGTAATAATGCCGAAAAGAAAAAACGAAAATATTTGACAAAAATAGGAATGCCCAAAGTTGAGAAATAAAGTCGAAACCCGTTGAGTAATAAAATCGAATCTAATTTCTGTTGGGTAAAGTAGAAAGAAATCAATGGCAATGTCATGTGTTGTGTGTTATCGGAACAACTGTACTTAAAAAAAAAATATGTGGTGAGGTTTATCGCAAAGTAATCTGTTTTTTATGTAAGTACTATTGATGCTTCGCAGGTTGACTTGTTTGCAACTGTTCTTTAGAATAGCAACTTCTTTAAAGAATACGTTTAGTTTGTTTTTCATTTCAAGTGCATGCATATTATATGTAGAAAGTTTTTGTGGAATTACTGAGCGTCGTCGGCCCGCGCCGACCCCGCGCGCAATCATTGTTTATAAAGACTTTAACTTTTGGTAAGAGGCCCCGCGCCGCGCGCCTCTTCAGCCTGCGTCGCACCGGGCCGCGCCCCCACCGACGAAAGTTCAACTCCTTAAATCCAATGTTCCTCAGAGCATTTCTTTTTCTGCCAAAAGTTAAAGTCTTTATAAACAATGATTGCAAAATATTAAACATGGAATTAAAGTCGAATTCAACTGAGAAATAAAGTCGAACGCTATTTTCGGCAAATTTAGTGCCAAAATGATTTTCGCCCTTATTTCCCAAAGTTGGTAATAAGGTCGAAAGGTGAATTCGACCTTATTTCCCAATTTTTGGGCAATAAGGTCGATTCGGCCTTATTGCCTTCGACCTTATTTCACGGCACCCAGAGAACCAATGGCAACATTGACAAGCAGCCATTGGAGATGCCACCTTTGAAGTCCTTGGTTTTATAAGGCTGCCACAACGAAACCCATTGTTTGACGAGGAGTGCCTGCGAGCTAATTATTGAAGAAAGTCTCTACGAGAGAAAAAGGAGAGACCAACACCGGTTTCTAAAAAAAGCGAAGGCACGAGAAGTGCACGATCGAGGGTTATTGGGATGCAACAACAGGAATGAGATACAAAAACTTTATCATAAGGTGAAAAAATCCATTCGAGACCTTATTCCTCCTACCGAGGCCTATAAAGCCCATCAAGGGAACATCGTAGTAGAACCTTATTCGAAGCTAGAGATATGGAAAGAACATTCTCCAAACTGAATTCGACTAATAATAGTTCCATTCTATTCAGGCAACAAAGACCAAAATACTGCCCACCCAACGATTTAAAGGCTAAAGTCCAACAGCACTGCGCAAACGGACGATGCCATAAAATTATTTAGACAAGGCGACGCGCTGCCATACAACTTTTTTCAACATCGGTTTTGAAAAAAACTTTGCGAAACATATCTTTCAAAACTAGAGACACGATTTTTCAAAAGTCCATTCAACTATGGGGGTTTTAAGAACACAGCGTATAGCCAGTGTTGGGTTCGTTAGCCTTGAGGTGGACACCAAGAAAATGGGTATAACAATTAGCCAGGGTATTGAGACAAAGGTACCCAACATCAACGTCATAGACAAAACACCATCACAGACAGGTTTAGCTTTTCATGAACGAAAGAGTGGAAACCAGAGGTGTAAACGAATATCCATGACTTTCGATGAACTGTTATGCTGGTACAAAATAAAAATTACGCGAGAAGAAAGATTTGCGATGCCATTGGCTCTTAATATCCAATGAATAAACACAGCGAACTCATTCTCCTCCAGCACGTACTGCTTCCATCAATAACCACAACCACATCTTTATACAATTGCTACAAATAAAATAAAACACCGTTGGATTTTCTGTGTATGTATGTAATATGTATATAATAACATATCCATCTTTGGATTGCCTCCTTTCCTCTATCCTTGATTTTATCTTAACTGCTAAAAAAAACCTTTTTTGAGCTCTAAAACTATGAAGCTTAAGCCGGTTTCTTCGCTTTGCAAAACATTTTCCAAGTCACACCAATGCCATATTATGGATTTCCCTTTGGTTGGATGGTTATTCATAAGCTATCATCCTTATTTTGCAAGCATTTCCATAGAATGGAGTACCTAGGAGCAATTCTTTCTGATCCTGTATATTTGAATGTGTTCTCTGTAAATGCAAAGGAAGCATACGCTAGTAACATTCCATCGCTTTTTCTACTTTTTCCATGGTAAAGTAATTCCTAGAATCTTTTAATATTGAAGCTGCGGGAAATAAGTTACACACAGCTCCAGCATTTCAGACATTCAAATGCCTTTACGACAAAACATCGAATTTATCTATTGAATATACAAAGACGCCTGCCTTGCCTATAGCTACTTCTACAAAATTTCGTTTCATGTACAACAAAATTAATCTCATGTAGTAACTCTAGAAAGACAGTAGGGGCCATATTAAGTGATTTGTAATATGCATAAAAATTGTGCATAGGGGTAGAGATAGAGATAGAGATAGAGATAGAGATAGAAGTAGAGATAGAGATAGAGCTAGAGATAGTGATAAGGATAGAGATAGAGATAGAGATAGAGAAAGAGATAGAGATAGAGATAGAGATAGAGATAGAGATAGAGATAGAGATAGAGATAGAGATAGAGATAGAGATAGAGATAGAGATAGAGATAGAGAAAGAGATAGAGATAGAGATAGAGATAGAGAAAGAGATAGAGATAGAGATAGAGATAGAGATAGAGATAGAGATAGAGATAGAGATAGAGATAGAGATAGAGATAGAGAAAGAGATAGAGATAGAGATAGAGATAGAGATAGAGATAGAGATAGAGATAGAGATAGAGATAGAGATAGAGATAGAGATAGAGATAGAGATAGAGATAGAGATAGAGATAGAGATAGAGATAGAGATAGAGATAGAGATAGAGATAGAGATAGAGATAGAGATAGAGATAGAGATAGAGATAGAGATAGAGATAGAGATAACTTTTAGACTTTTTTTAGACTTTAATTTTTTTATGTATGAAAAAGTATTTAACAATATTATATGTTCCCGCGAAGCATTTTGGCTTGTCTGCAGGAGATTGTGTTACACAAAAATACAATTTAAAGCAAGAATCTTACGTGATATTACATAGTTACAAAAGATTATAAAAAAATTATTTTAATTTTACTCATGTGAGTTTAAAAAGAAATTTTTAATTTGTTTTTTTCTAGTTTTGAAATTTTCAATATCTACTAAATCTCGAGGTAATTTGTTGATGGTTGCAGGAACTCTGTAAAGTAGTTGACGTCTTCCGTATAGATTGTAGTTGGTGGGCAATTTAAGCATTCCTTGAGCGCGTCTTCTGGTGTTGATCATATGGTCTATTGGTCGAATGAATCGATTGTCATCGTAGTACTCCAGTATAAGGGTCATCTTAAAAATTTGCTCAACGTTGAGAGTTTTAAATGTGCAATCATTGTTTCGCGTATTTCCATTATTGATTTGTTTTTAAGCTGAGTTTTGAAGTTTTTGTATTTTTTGAATATGCGTTGTTGCAGCATTCCCCCAAGCAAGTATGCCATACCGAAGCTTGGACTCCACTAATGCATAATACACTTGCTTCATCACAGGAACTGAAGTATAGTACCGCAAATGGGACAGCGCATATAAAGCCTTTTTAAGGTCCATGCGCAGCTTGTCTATGTCTTGGCTCCATAGAAAATTACAGTCGATTACCACTCCAAGATATTAGTAAGTTTCCACAATTTCGATTGTTTCATTGGGGTTGTTGGGACAGGCATCATTTTTTACAAGTATTTTGCTTTGTGTAGATTTGAATTGTGGGCTGCGGATATGCATTATCTTAGTTTTAGAGGCATTGATGACCAAGCTATTGTCGTGACACCAATTAACAGCAGCATTGAACTCCTCCTGCATTATCATTGTCGCCATATCCAAAGATCTGTGACGAACCACAATCGCTGTATCATCAGCAAAGGCGAATGGAATGCCCTTCTTAAAGTATAGTATTTTCTATTGTATCACTCAAATGGTTGGATGTAACAAATCTGCAATGATGAATAATTTGCGATGTTTGAGAAGCGAAAAGTTGTGCACATTCATTTGACAAGGTTTGCACTGCAGTGGTTGGAAAATGTTTTGCCATTATTTCGTCGACATTTGACTTTTTTCTTCCTAGTATTTGATTTATTAATCCCCACGTCTTTCTAGGATCTTTTTAACCTGAATAAACTGGTTTTTATAGTAACTTGATTTTTGGGCTGCTATCATTTTATATGCGATAGAGATAGAGACAGAAATAGAGATAGAAATAGATATTGTACTTTCAGCATGTGACATACGGGCATAAATATTTAGTTCCCAATTTAGTTATTGTGCAGACGTTACTTCATGGGGTCGTACCATTGACCAATGGTCAGCGATCAAAAATATGTTCATGACGAAGCTATACCCGAGCTGTGCAGTTTCAGTTCAATATAATTGGTGATATTCCCTAACATAAAATGGAAAATTTTGCCGATCAGTAGTAACAACGTGCAGGCACATGAGTTAAGGGAATTAGTTTATGAGCATGACACAGGTGGGCAGGCTCAAAGATAAATGTACACCAAACACAAATAGCTCATATTTTACTATTGCTAGCTGATCTCTCTTCGAAGATAAGGATGAGAAAGTCCCTCTTGCTTTAAAAAATTGAATTAACTTCAAACCCCGATGATGTAGGACAAATATCACATACGCAGGTCCGTAAAATGTGTTGCAAAAAGGATCGTCCAGCACTCACGGGATGAGTATCAATTTTTTGTTAGCACTCACAAAGAGCTAAAATACGCTTCAAGTACCAAATTGATGGGATTATGTTTTTATAATTCAGTAAAGCTATATGCGTCTTTTTAAATACAAATAAAAGAAGACGAGGTATATGTAGGTCATCGAAGTCGATGAAATGTGATAAGAGCTACGCCCAGAGCTAGGCGATCAAATTTTTGGTGAACTACGTCACCAACAAATTAATACCACTTCAGTATATTTTAAAAGTTTTCGTTCAGAGGCCGCGTTTACACTGTCCATCGAAATACCAACGAATGTTATATATATACGATTGTTGTGGGATGTGGGCCAATGTTTGTATTCCAGCAACGTTTCCACAGCTCAGAACAGTTGATGGACACATGTGTACTTCTTACTGTGAAGCGTGTAAACTGTTTCTGGCTATGGCTTCTGACTGGGGAAGCGTCCAGGATATTGTATCATATATATCATAACATCATATCGACATATTTATTAAGTCAAAAAATACATGGAAGAATGAAAGAAGATCCAATGACCACAACTCTAAAAAAAATTGGCGTTTCGTCCAGGTGCGCGTGCGACATATTTATATTTATTATGCTTCGAATCCAGAGATTTGTGAGTAAAGTAGAGGGAGGACATGTCTGCGGATTTCATGAATCGCGCACCATTCGATGAACAATACATCTAGACACTTGTTAGAAAGAAAACTCATTACGGAACGGGAAGCCTTAGTCAGTTGGCAAAAATGTTCAAAAATTGAACGAAAAAAAATTAATGCGTATGAGTCTTTGACAGAAGGAGTGAACAGTAGAACTTTTGGAATTAATTTCATCGATGCTTCGGCTTCCATAGCGACTGGATTTAAATGAAGTTACTCTACCATAACTTCCATGTGGAAAAGCAAAGCACAATCTTGCAACATCATCAAAAACAGTGCAATGGCAAAGGTTCTCCACTTTCCGGGTATGCAAATGAACGATGGCCCACAAGAGGTCAATGGTGGTTACTGTTCCTATACTCGTGGTAGCCACTGGGTACGTTTTGCATCCAAGGGCAATGATCAAGAATCCCGTCTTCCCCATCTAGATGAAGTTAAATTTGCCATATGTAAATTTTAATTAAATAAGACTGTAGGTGCAGACGTCCTCGATTGCGAACTTTTCAAGGCAGGTTGGAGAACAGTTCTAAAGGGCCATAAACCAGCAGATTTTATCAATGCGTTTTAAAAACAAAACAATCGAACAAATTTTTTACATTACGAAAGTCTGGGAATATCGATTTCAAGGCCGCGGTATCGTTCTTTGCAGCGACGAGCTGTACGGAGTGAAGTCCTGACTCCCTCCAAAGCTCGATCGACTATGCAGGATAGCTGTGGAGAAATGACACTGCTCCGTCACAATCGGTAAAAAATCGGGACCCTTGATGTCGAAAAAGGCTATGGATGAGATGACACACTGTCATTCGACTTTGCTTAACATTGTAGATACCTTAAACGTTTGTATTTAATATAAAAGTCAACACCAGAGACAAAGCCTATACAATTATGGGATAAATGAGCGTGATGTAATAGTTGCTTTGGTGAGCATTGAAATAGGGTGCCGTGCAACAAAGCCGTGCGAAATAAGGCCGAAGGGGCTTTATTTCCACTTAAAATCGGAAATAACGTCGAATTGTAACAATTTCCTAATTCGACCTTATTTCGCAAAAAAATTGTAATAAGTGGAAATAATGTCGATTTCTGGATTGGGGATATTTGTGTGGTAGGCGTTATTACCCAATGTAAAACACCACATGTATTGTATATTGAAGTATCAAACAAAATTTTATTCCTGTGAAAACAAACAAGAAAGGTATACTTTTGCAATGAAAAGTAAGCATTACATCATGTCATAAGATCTTTATCTGAGATGAGTTGTATTGTGAAAAGTTATTTATTAAGCAGCTGAGCGCAGTTCGGAGGGGGGGCCGTGGCGGCGCGGACGCAACACCGCGCCTGCAGGCCCACGCGCCGCCCCGCGCGCCCGCACTGCCCCGCGCGCCCGCACCGCCTCGCGCCAGCCCGCGCGCCCTCGCCGGCGCGTGGGCCTGCGGGAACAAAATGTCACAAAAGACAAACATAGCTTTGAGGTGGTACAGAACTTGATCTTCCTAAGATCCGCTTCAAGTACGGAAATCAACATCATGGAGGCGATCAAATGCATAGAAATACTTTTGCCAATCGCTGCTCCTTTGGGTTAAGAAGGCAATTGAGAATCAAAGCAATCGCTAGAAAAACCATATGTTAACCCTTTGTAAGAGACTGAGCATCAAAGTCCTGCTGATCATTTCAATCCTGTTATTCACGGCGCGGGGCATTGGTTTTATCTAAAGCGGATGAAGAAGTCTTTCGTCGTTTTGAGAGAAAAATAGTCCGAATGATCATTGTTCCCGTATGTGGAGATCATGTTTGGAGAAGAAGATTCAACAAATAACTGTACGTACAGCAAGAATGGATGGACACAACAAAGTAGACCTGAACCGACTTGAAGTGCGAAGCCAGAGAGATCGCCCGAAGTTTAAGTTTTTGGCGAAAGATGTTGTTTGAACCTCAGGCTCATCCCGAAATGAAATGCTCACGTGTGTAAGTAGATAAAGATATAAGCGTTTGCCGTTATGTTTTAAAATTTTGGTTTTAGATTTTGGCTGGCTCCATTAAATTTCAGCCGATAGGCCCAATTTCCGACAGCATTTTGGGCCTTGTTCCAAAGCGTCAATCGTCTGGGCTTATCTGCATAAACAAGCGACTTCATATAAAACCCACAAAAAATAACCCATCAGGATCAAATCTCCCGATCTCGGAAATAGCTCACAGGTGTAAGAATTGGCGCGTCAACAGCAATTTCGTTCCAAAACAATTTACTGAACGTACGCAGTGCATAGTGATCGTGCAGCTTTAATACTTCCGCACGAAGAAAGAAATGACAAACCAAACTGATCATAAATTAGAAGTCTGGTGTCAAAAAGCCTAGCTCTGAAAAAAGTATTGCCAGATTGAAAACCAAACGTCTGAAAAAAACACCCTTTAGTCAATTGAAGTCAGAATGTTTGCTCGATCGTCAAAATGTAAAAAAAAAAACATTATTCAAATCAACCGAGCCTGTTTTGAGACTGACGAAATAAAGTTAATGCCGTGGATAAGTGTGGTATCGAAGAGATCAAAGCAAAAATTTGAAATCAAAGTCCATTTTTACTGGCTTTGACTGTGTATGTGTGTTTTCCCACTCAGTACAATATACTCGCACATTCATAGGTGTTTATGTTATCACACGTCAATTTCAAAAAAGCAAGAAACCATAGTAACGAATTTCTATAGCGACACCAAGCAAGGTGTTCGAACTTCAGAAAAGGATTTTCCAATTGAACACTCAACTTGTATTGATGTAAAGGAAAAAGACTGATAGAGAGTGCCTACTTTTGAGTGTCTCTACAAACCAAAACGAAAAACTTCAATATACCACAATTGGGTTAAAGGGGGCTTTCGAATGTTTTTCCCTCCCTTTTTTTTGTTATGTGCTTTATATTTTTGTTTGCCTATTTTGGGACACTACACCACAAAATGCATGCAATCAACATGACAGGGTTAGTGTGAAGAGAGAGAGATACTCTCGTGCTTGATGGCAATGGAGAAATACGAGCACAACGATGGCTTAAAGTCTTTGGGTACCTACTACCTACCTCTATGGCAGGTTGGTGTACATCATATATAAAATAGGCAAAATAAAAAGAAGCAATGGGAACACCAATCTCCTACTCCCATACATTCCAGGAACTCTCTGCACGTGCTACGGGAATAGACACTTGCGACGTGAGCACTTAACCCGACCGATATTTAATCGGTAGTGGAACTATGCTGGAGAAGTCTGGCTGGGAATTGGAAATAAGTATTTTTGTGTATATGTACCAAGACCAGAACCTAACTATTTACCTGGTTGCATTTGCATCGTGAGTAAAAGATGTACAAACGTTAACAGGGAACTGTTTGGGGGCATGTACCTATACGGTTACGGTTCCAACTGCCAATATTCATTCCCTCCTCTACTCTAAACTGTCGATTTCAGATATTCTCTGTGCGTGCTTCGGCATCCATTTGCCATTGGGATACGTAAATCAAGAATTTCCTCGAGTTTATTAGGAACACACGTGTGGAATGGGTGCTACAGACACTTGTTCTTGTTGTTTACTTATTCCAACTTTTATTACAAACTTCTGCTTTCCAATTACAGATTTTACATTCGCTCACTAGATGTACATTTATGTATGTAGGTAAATTTATATACGTTCATGTGTACCTATGCATTGAGCTTTCAGTTATCCTTCTTTTTCCCGCACCTATCTATCTACACTGTTAACAAAAGGTGAGGTGGGATCGGGAAGGGTGTTTCAGTTCAATCGTAATCGTTTCAAAAGGATGATTTTGATATTCGTGTACGTTTTATCGAAATTCTTATTCACACAAATCCAGCAAAGGCCCAAGGCAATAGCGGATGCACTACGCATATCCAAGAACCAAATCAGAAAATTTCGATCTAAATTCGTGGGTGGTCGGTAGAATATTTAAAATTTTTGTTTTTGGATGAGGAAAATGTTTGAGGCGTGAACCAGCTTCGTTTCCGGGTTTTGTTGTTTGGCTTTGCAAATGCCGGGATGTTTGTATTTGATCAACATTTTGAAGTTCCTTATTTTCTTTTGTATTTCAAATGCGGAAGCAGTGTTTAATTAGGTGCTAAGCATGTCGGTTCTAAGGCTTCTACTCAAAAAGCGAGGGCCCAGTTGGTTGTCATGAGGTGACTTATAAGTGAGGAACATAATTTTGGCTGATACATATGTACATTATGTAGATACATATGTACATTATGTACGCAATGGCCATACTTTCAACAAGAGCAAGTTTATTGCTATTTTTCTGATCTCTTATTTCAGTTTTACGTTTTCGTAAGGTAATTACTTTGAAAGAGTGGTGACTCAGGCGTAATATTAGCATGGCTGTTACGTGAGAGTTTCAGGTTCAAACTCGGCAAGTCCCCCGATAGTAATTTTAACTGAATTGTTCGGAATCGGTATCAAATTGTAGGCCATTGGATTGCGTTTGGTCCCGCGGTTCCCCGATTTACTTTTATTTTAAAATGCTTACAAGTTAATGGGTATCGCATTCGTTTAAAAAAAGAATTGTGGTTTTTCAATCTAACAATACTATTTTCGGAATTGGTCTTTTTGACCGCTGTTTGTGCTGTGGATCAAAATTTCGAAGAATATCCGAAGGAGTGCATCCGCCATCGATTGCCCGTAGGCATTAGAACTGTGCTCATTCAATTTATTGAAGATTTAACCGAGGTTTTTGAAGTGAAACTTCTTGTGCGACTTCCAACAACGTTGCGTTAAACGTTTAACGCGGATTATCAATTGCATACTTTTCGGCACTGCACGCAATTTGTAAGTATAACAGTTTAACTTCTTCCACAAGGACTCCACGCAAAATTTTTTTTGGTTTGCTGCCTTACCAAAGTCAACTCTTGAATGAATTGAGGCCGAACGAACATAAAGTGCGTCGCCAGTTAAGTTAATGGGACCTGAAAAAAGTGGCCGGTTTTCAAAAGAAATTTTTTTTCTGCGATGAAGCTCGCTTTTGGTACGTTATGGGTGCGTTAATAAACAAAGCTGTCGCATTTGGAGTCATTATAATCCACAAGCCATTGTTAAGACGCGCCGTTACATCGCCAAAAAGTCACAGTTTGGTGTTCTCTATGGGCAGAGGGAAACATTGCTCCGTATTTTTTAAGAAATGAGATCGGCCATAATGTAACACTCAATGGAGAACGCTATAGACTCATGTATAATGACTATATGACTTTTGGTTCCAACTAGACAGCGCTACATGACGTACAGCCAACGAAAATAAAATTTCTTGAAGGAAACTTTTGGTGAGCGAATTATCTCGAGTCGTGTGCCTGTGGCGAGGCATCTAAGGTCGTGTGATTTAACACCACTGATTTTTATTTGGTTATGTGAAGTCCCTTGTCATTATCCCCGAGTAACATAAAAACTAATTCATCCCCATATTCCTACGGTTCCCTATATTCCCTCGGGAGCAGGAACGTATACGGGAACTTTGACACTACAGCACCGATTTCAAAAATTCTTTCACCGTTAGAATGCTACACTACCTCCGAATAACATAAAAACTAATTCATTCCCATATTTCTACAGTTCCCTATATTCCCACGGGAGCAGGAACGTATACGGGAACTTTGACACTACAGCACCGATTTCAAAAATTCTTTCACCGTTACAATGCTACAATATCCCCGAGTAACATAAAAACTAATTCATCCCCATATTTCTACGGTTCCCTATATTCCCACGGTAGCAGGAACGTATACGATAACTTTGACACTTATGCACCGATTTCAAAAATTCTTTCACCGTTAGAATGCTACACTATCCCCGAGTAACAAGAACTTTAACTCATCCCCATATTCCTACGGGAACGGTCACCATATTCCCACGGGAACGGGAGTCTTTACTAATATTGAAAATGCGAATGCAGCTATGTCGGTATTTTTTTCGTATGTCTCCCGTTCACAGAACCAGAGGAAGGACATAAAAAAAAATAAAAAAAAAAATAGGGTGGCGCAACAGAGCGAGGAGCCCCTGGGCCTAGCGCATTTCTCACAACCATGCCTTGTGGAGGGAATGGAAGGGAACTACAATTTTTCGCCGGTTCCGAACGGCTAATTCAGAATGCGCTTTTCATGGCAATGAATTTATTAACGGAGGACTTGCCAATTCCTCGCGAAAGGTGATACCCGTGGAAAAACATTTTTGCATTTTGCCTCTGCTGGGATTCGAACCTCGAACCTCTGGGTTAGCAGGTGGACATGCTAACCATTACGCCACGGGTACCACAGAAAGGACATAGACTACATATTTTTTCCCTACCTATATTCCCACGGGAGCAGGAACTTATACGGGAACTCTTACACTGCTAGAAGTTTTATTTCCTAAAAAGCTAAAAATGCTGCTGAAAGTCACTATTCCACGCTAACGAAGTCGTGGGCAAAGCTAGTTATTGATAAATGACAGTTCAGTTGTAGGTTCAATTGATTCTCTGGAACATCGTCCGTCGTAACGTTTCATGTCTATCTCTTTTTTATCACTGTTGTTATTGTTACAGACAGTGCTCTAGTGAAGAGGCCAGTTGCATTCCTCCCCTGAAATAACTTCGTCGTACTACCCGCCTCGAAAGGGATCAGTTCTCTCTTCAGCTCACCTTCAGTCGTACAGTTAAGCAGTTAAGCAGTTAAGCATTTCAATTTTTCCCCACGCATAAAAATACGCAGAAATTCAAGAATGGAGTGTATCGTCATCTCCTTTCCATATTTCCTAACACTCGCATTGTGATTTCCAACATTATAAGGGTAGGTAGACCCAAAGTCACAAAACCTTGATACGCGTCAATTACAAAGAAAAGAAAGGCGGAGATTTAAATTGTGTTAAATAAGCCCAGGCGAACTTAAATTAAACAATAAGCTTCTTCTTTTAGATCATCTTATCATCTGACTGTTACAAGCGTAGATGATGACAATCACAGAAGCTCTATCAATCAACCAGCCATCAGGTCCTTGGTAGCGAACTCTTTTAACATTAGTCATTATTTGGTTATTATCTTCTAAGCTAGGCACGCATTAGGTAGCATAACACAGGAGTTTTGGACTCCGTTGTCGCGGGCTCCCATTTAAACGTGATAAGCTCGCTGCGGCAATCAAGTTGCCTTATGCACGCCCAGCTTAAGGGAAGCATATGAAATCGCCAAAATGCAAAACTACTGCACGTCTGACTTGAGTTAAAAAGTATCAGGATACCTATCGTCAGACGGATAAATCAATCGATATGAGTCTCAAACGCAAAATCTCAAAGTTAACACCAAAATAATAACGAGTTTCTATTTTGTTCACATAATTAAAAAAAAAAAAAACAAAAAAAAACAATCCTAAGCTTTCCTAAGCTTGCAGCAAATACTTAATTTTTTTTTTTCAATTTAAGATTTAATCTCTATCAAAACGAAATATGTTTTGTAAGTACTCACACATTTAAAATTGCGTGTAGTATTTGTTAAAAAAAAATAGTAAACCAGCCAATTAATATTCGCATTTGTAGCTAATTGCAAACAAACCCGCCTACAAAACAAATGCTTGTTTTATATTTGACCTCGTATAGAAATGAACCCAATCAAGGATAAATAAATCCTAAAAGGATTTAATGAGCCCATCACAAAGTCATTAACAGAGATTTCAGCGAAACAATTCGATCAGTTAATACCCCAGCAACAGTGAACAGATATAGATAGAGAGAAAACACAGCTCTGAGTTCTAATTGATTGCATCCACAATGACCGGGACACACCTAGCTGACTTTAGGATTAATGACTTCATAAAATACTCGTTTCCCTCCATCAGCTGCGGGTCATTGAAATCAATTAAAAGGATTTGTGTCCTACTGAAAGCCTTGTTACGTTTGCGGCCGGTGCGAGTGTCTCTCGTCCCAACGATTAATGAGTTCAGTTAAACATTTTCGCACAGCATTTATCTCCGGGCCAAATGGGCTGAAATGACAAATAACTGAGATTACGCTTTGCTACTAATGAACAAAACAAACGCACTCGCATTAAAAAAAAAAAAATACACACAGAATCTAAACAAAATACACCGTATACACTCTCCGCAAAGATTGAACACACACACAGAGGGCTCCTACGGATGTCAAATTGGTTGGGGTGGAAAAGAAGCTAGGGTGTGAGAAAAGCAATAGGCTAAGTAAATAGGATATGGGTCATGGAAGCGTTTAATTTGAATGCCAATATTTTTCTCAAATTGAACTTCCTTGTTCGATTAAAATTCCTTAGCATCCCTAAGGGGAATACTCCTCACAAACGTGACCAATATACAAATTGCTATTTTTTTTTTCTACTTTCGTTGGAAGTTATTCGGTCAACTGCTGCTGTAATTGTTGAAAAAAAAAAAATTTGTAAATTTAGAAAGGAAGTCCTAGTGCGGAATCTCAATTGAATATTGAGATGAGATTTAATTGACTTTGTTCAAGGAGAATTGCCGAACAGGGCTTGTTATTAAATCCAATGAGCCGATGGTGAATCTATACATAGATTAAGTTAATTTATGTAACTGCTTGGGGCACTTGGAAGACAGGATAAACCGACGTGTACTACAGCTAAAAGAATGTCATTCTAAGTAAAGAAACATAAAAGCTGTAGAGTTGGGCTCGACCAATTAAGGGACTGAGAGATTATACTTAGTTGACTGAGTTGAAGACTTCTCGTTGGAGCAGATACTGCGTTCATCTCCGACTTCTAAAAGCTATTGCAATATGAATATTTGATCGCAGTAGAGACTCAATATGGTTCAGAGCATATTGCATTTTCCTCAACCATCCTTACAAAACAAATGGAGGAAATGTGCAGACCTACTAAAAGTTTTTTTTTTCTAATTTTTTGTTTAGTCACAAAGAAATCTATAGATGATCGATGATTGAAAGAAGTTTGAAGTAAATTATGAAACATAAGATAAAATCGACGAAGCAGATGGAAGCGATGATAAGAAGGAGGCGAATAGGATCAGGAACGAAATGGCGGAACACAGGAAACATAGCCAGTTTTTTTCGTTAGGAGTGGAATGGAATTGCAATCATCATTGAGAAAGAACTACTTGTTGACTATTTCGAGGTGTAGTGACCGTTGGATGCATCTACAATTTGCGATGCTTGGAAAAGTATTTAATATTGTCAATACATCTGATGCATTTTGGCTAGAACTTCACATTCTTTTTGAAAATATCCCAGAAGAGAAGTCTCTGTTTGTTGACGGAGATTTGGACGAACTTGTTGGAAAGACAAAAAAGATGAAGACCTTCACGGAATAAGTTTAGAAGGTTTTGTGATAACAATCTTCGAGAACGTTATACCCTCTGGTAATATCTGTATCTTCTCATACAACCCAAGCAGTCCTCAATTCAGCAGGAAACAGCTGTCACGAACTCAACCGCCCAAGACCTCTCACTCTCATGGAGATGTCAACATTCAACTATTCATGGAAACGAAACTGCGTTATACCGATTTTAATCAGCAGGATGAAGATAGGTATACCGATCTATATTTCGTTCGGATTACACCGACACTTATTATCAGAACGCAATATGGAGTTGAGGTGATATTTTCGATCTTCAACGTACAATTAAAAAAAAAAAAATTGTCTCTTCTTTTTTAAAATGTCTTGTAATAATTCAATTCAATTACAATCCTGGACAAAACTAAAACAATAACAAACATTTGTTTACTATTTTTCTTTTAAATAATCTTATGGGAAAGCTTTTCTATAGATTGAGGACTATTCGTTATTTAAGACATTATTCAATAAATTAAGTAAGTCGATCCCCGGATGAAAATCATTTCACCCCCTTTGAAGTGATCAACTCGGTTTTATGTAGTAACTTGCTTTTTTCAAAAAAAAAAATACGGTTCTTTGGGAACTGAATTCTTTTAGGCCAGTTGTCCCAATTTAGAAAAATTCCAATTATTTTTTGCCTCTTCTTTCAAAAATATGCATAAAGTTATAAAATCAAATATCCACGCATATTTGTTATCAAAGTGGCAACCTTTGACACATCAGTCCAGTGGATAGACCCATACAAATTCATGAAATAAGTCGGAGAGCAGCGTGTTATTTTCTTGTTCTCCAAGCAGAGACCTAACAACTTACCTACCTCAAGCCTCAAACTGCAAACCTGCCATACACATTTTTGTTTATAAGCATGTGTCCATGGGAAGAAATGCGAAGGAAAGCTTTTTTTCTTTTATAAAACCAATATCATGCAAACACCGAAGTGTGCAGAACAGGGTTGGGACTTTACTGCAATTGCAGTAGATCTACTGCACTTTTCTCGAAAAATAAATCTACAGCCTTGAAATCAAATCTACGACACTTTTGTTCTTACTATGTATAACTAAACAGGTCTTAACATTGAAATTTTAAAATATTATATTAGTAGGGATTCAGTCAGTACCAATGCAGGTTAAGAAAGTACCTTACATTATCTTTCCTATACGGATATGAATTTTGGGATCGAGTTCTAGCGATATACATATTGCTTCTCACGATTTTGAAGAAAGCAAAATTTTGAAATAAAAAAATGTTTGGTTCAATTTTATTTAGAAATTTGTGATCAAATAAAAAAGCGTTTTAATTTAAGTAATACACAATTTAAACTTCTTAAGTATTTAGATGCATAGGTAGTGGTAGAGGGTATACAATGACCTCGTCTTGGCCATTGAAACGTCTTTTCCGTTATTATGATGCTGTTGACATAACAGCTTTTTAGGACAAACTTTAAAAATGAAGAAAACCCTTTTGGAAAAAAAATTGTTGATGTTCATATAATATGAATGTTTACTTTATGATCACTGCCAGAAAGTAGTACCACAGCAGATCGGAAATTTTCGACAGTTAGTTAAGTGAAGGATAAACTTTGCAACAAATTCAATAAAACCATACTTTAGAAAATTCTATACTGTGTAAAGAAATGGACGACGTAAACAAAGATTGTTGGGAACCTTCGGATTCCGTGGGCCTTATAGAGTATTTTAAGGGCACTGTTGCACCTAAAGGGTTGAAAAAAATCAATTTAAAAAAAATATATATTTATTAAAGTACAACATCTGGAGAATATTTCCTGAAATTTTTAAGTTGATCTGACGAATAAGTTCTGAGTTACGGTCGTTTAAAGTTGGCGCCATTCGTTCGAGTCAGTGCCACTTGATGAGTGAACACGGTACTACAATGCTTATTGTATAGAGTGGGGACAGTTAACGGTAGTACATTTACGTAGCCGTGGAGTAGTGTAGTGGTGAAAAAAGTCGATCATTAAGAAAAAAATTGTAATGCGATTTTCTCAAAGCCACTTTTCTGAAGACGGTGACCGCGATAACTCAAAACCTGTTCAACCGATTACTCTCAAATTTCGCGCACTTGTTGTTAATACAAAAAGAAGAAGTGAGTAATCGCGGGTTTTTTATTTTTTCTGAATAGAACCGATTTTATTGCCAATTTAAAGTCCAATTT
Source organism: Melanostoma mellinum (assembly GCA_914767635.1). Taxonomy (NCBI): domain Eukaryota; kingdom Metazoa; phylum Arthropoda; class Insecta; order Diptera; family Syrphidae; genus Melanostoma; species Melanostoma mellinum. The sequence goes on along the minus strand of OU612058.1, from coordinate 70,069,556 downwards.
TGGAGTGAAAATCTAATTTTTTTTAAATGGTCACCAAAAATTCAAAAAGTGAAATTTTTGGAAACCTAGCGATAACTCACCTGGAAAATATTTTATCTAACGATATCTTTTAAAATTTTTAATTTCAGATAATTTTTGAAGGCGAAGTCACGGTCACCGCAAAATAAAATTTTTTTTTACATGCCCTTACTTATTTACATCTTACATGTTAGTTCAGTCGTAATGAATATTTTGGTGTGGGAAAAATTACAAAATATTGTTTAAATATGTAGTATTACATATGTGTGCAAAATTTCGTTCAAATCCATTCCATACTTTTCCTGCAAAAAATTCACGAAAAATCGAACGTTCCAGGTGCGACAGTGCCCTTAATAAGTTTTTATCTGTCGACTAAATAGGTAGCAATTATGACAGTACTTTTTTTGAATTCAAAGCTGATGTTAATATTAGTATATGAAATTTTAAGCGAATTCGCTTTGAAGAAAAATGTTTATTTTGTTATCTTATGTTAGTTATGCATGTGAATCTATGTTTAAAGTTGTTCATGTTTTGAAAATGGAAAATCTACTGCAGAACAGTTGAATCTACTGCATTTTTGTTTCAAATCTACTTCGGACATTTGCCAAAAAGTCCCATCACTGGTGCAGAAGCAATGCTGCAAATGAGTACTGGGCTACTGCGCCGTCGCTATGCACAATATTCACGTGCTCAGTGCTCACTGCTCAGACCTCAGACATCAGAGCACAAAGAATAAGAGATAACAAACAACAGATCTACCTAAAAATATGACTCTAGACGCTAGAGCTAGAAGCTAGAACACCGGGTTATTTTCTTCCATAAAAAACATGTATTGAACAGAGAGGTACCTAGCGCTAGGCTCTTCTCTGTTCAATACATGCTTTCTTATGGAGGAAAATAAGACGATGTTCTACCGTCATATTTTTTGGTAAAAGAAAAAAGAGGAGAGAACACAAATTTGTTCTATCCAGCAACAAATTTTATAAGACGTAAAATTTGGGGTTACCTTGTATGTTGCTAAAGTTTTGTGTTTGTTTATGGAGTGAATTGAAGAGCCAACATGTGTGTAGAATAAAACGGAAAGCAGAGTGGTAGTCTGGTAGTTGTTAAAAAAATGTTGGCAGCGAGTTCATGTGTATGATTAAGTTTGATTTTTTGTTGCCAGAAGTCTAAGATGTTTCGGATGTGAATTTCAAAAGGTAAGTCGGAAATAATCGACTTATGTATATGGACGCTTCGCCACTGGTAGGTACATTAAGAAAAATCTAACAAAAATTTACTTTAATGCATAAAATAACTGAATCTAATGCCTTTATTATTAGCCATAATTGGCTTTCACATGCATAACAAGTTTTCTTTTAAAAACAATCGCATTGTTTTTAGATTTTAAATCACTTGGGAAAGTAGGTATTAGGTATGTATATGTATAACTTGAAACCTTTATACAGTAATTAATTTTTCTTTATTTTCTTCACTGCTTCACAATTCACTAGCTATTATTTGAGTTCACTATCTTTCCTGTTTTTTTTTTGTATTACTCTCGTTATTTTCTTCGCTACCTCACAACTAACTAACCAGTGTCCCTTTTCTGTAACTATCAACTATCGCCTCGATAAAAGCAGGCGATAAACGGTGGAAAATGGAACGAAATCCTATTAAATTCATAGAATTTTGTTCCATTTTCTACCGTTTATCGCCAAGGCGATAGTTACAGAACAGGGGCACAGGTATTTAAGTTCACTATTTTTCCTATGTTTCTGCTTTTTATTAAATTCTCATTATTTTCTTCACTATTTCATAGATATTTCACTAACTTTTAAGGGTAACTTTTTCCTATGTTTCTTTTTTTCAATTCTCTTTATTTTCTTTGGTAGGTATACCACAAAACTCACTAGCTTTCTAAATTATTTCAATAAATTTGTATTGTTATTTTTGTAGCTTTACCGCACTTTTTCACATAAAAATTGAAATACTTTGCCAAAACTCAAACAACTTTGTAATCGCCAAAAACTTGTAACGGCCAAATCTTATGTACAAATCATTTTAATTCCTAATTCGCACCTGCAAAAAATATTGACCATTTCATCTACTCCTATTGTTGCATGAAAAGTATAAACACATAAAATTATGTAATACTCTATACCTATAAATATATCTATTCTATACCTAGGCTTTTCCCATAGCATCTCCATTTCTTTTTCTAAATCTACAATTTTGGAATGCTTTTGCTCCAAGAGTAGATCATGTTTTTGTTTTTCGGACTCTAGCATAGCAATATCCTTCATTGTTAGATCCCTTTGAGTTCCTTAAAACAAAACATAAGTACCTAACGTTAGCACATTAAAATCATATTTGCTTAATGGAAATACATTACCTATTGAACAATGAGTCGGGTTTTCCACCGCATTAATCTCTTCTAAATATTCATCTAAATATTCTACTTCTGAAAATGCCTCCTCTTCCGAGATTACTTGAACCTCGACTTGGACATTTTCAACACGGACAGGGACAGTAAATTCAGCCAGTAAAAAAAAAATTATCAGAAACAATCAAAGCATCAAATAAAAACTTACTCTCTTGTAATCCTTGAATTACTTTATTTGCATCGCGCCTCCTTTGACGTGCAAATCTTCCAGCTTTGAGTTCTGATTTCTTTGATGTTTCATAACCCATATGTAGGCTTGGTACCCAATCTGGATTAAGATTATCGTGCCTAATAACTCCTTATTAGTAACGTACCTACTTCATATCCCATTTTTACATACCTGTAATGAAATGCTTTGAACACACACGAGCCACTTTAGTGACAAATTCTTCAACCTAGGAGTTCTACTCCTAAGTTGAAGAAAACGATAGAAACTACAGTTTTCTGTGTTCAATGAGTGGTTCGAACACTGTTTCACGCAACAACTCACCGGCATTTTCACAACACTTTTATATATTTTTGTTCTTAGGAGTTTAAGGTTTCAATTTGCACACTATTTCTTCCTTTTTATTACAAATTCACTTCACTAAACAACAATTCTCAAACTAGTTTACGTTTTTGCCTAGTACCGCCAACAATGTTTTCATACAAGTGACTTCAGCTGTCAATTTTTTTTTTCTCTCTCTTTTGACAGTGACACTATCGCGAAAAGCCCTATTAAACATTATGCCTTGGAGAAAAGCGCACACGCAAAATGCTTACCTTTCACCTACTCAACCTACTCTTATTATTATATCAAATGTTGCAACGCATGTGTAATTTTTCTATGCCTACCCTTTTCCCATAGCCAGTTAGCCAAAATCAATTGCTATGGCCTATACCAATGCTCTCATACACTATCCAACATTTCACTATACGTGTACGGTGTAGGTACATTTTATACCTAAAAACTATTTCTAAGAGGAAAAACATTTGTTGTTATTTGTTTCCTGCTCTTCCCTTCCTTCTCTTCAAATACCTACAGTTTTGTGGAATATATTGCAACTTTTGTGGCGTGTTCAATTCCCACTTTGTCACCGGAACGGGGCAAAGTAATACTACCTACTATAGAATTAATATACACTGGTTGTACTTTATAAGTAACAAACTTGTTAATAACACAAATTTGTGAATTTTTATTTCTTAAAAAAAAAAAAAAAATTTACAAAATTTGTTCAGTTTGTAAGAATATTCTACAGGTGAAAGTTGATGTGTTTTTACTACCATAACAAAAATGTCATGTCGACGAGGGCATAGCAGCAGCGAGCAGCCAAAATGACGATATTTTTTTTTATATTTAAAAAAAATAGCCGCGTATAAATTATGATATATCTGACATATTTCTTTCAAATGAAAAACTTCGTCCTAATCGATGCAAGGCAGAGAAAATAATTTCAATCATTGGACCGCAAACAGAAAAAACAGTGCTCTAACATCAAGGCAGCAGTTTGTAACAGCTTTGTGTTGGCCAGGAAATAGAGGACAATACCACGGAGTTGCTGATATGCACGGGATATCTTAGTCAATAGTTTACAAAAGCTTGCACCGCAGTCGTTAGTTTAATGTTCGAAAACGTTGTACGCTGGCCTAATCAGCCTTCATTGATGAGAAGCGCTTGAGACTGCAATGAATTATAAAATTTTTCCATTCTCTTACTTTGTCTGAATGTGTCAAGTACGACCTAAACGGAAAAATTTCCGAACACTTGTAGGTATGTTTTTTGTCTCTTTACAAAGAGGCTGCAAATATTTTATTTTCTTAGTTCATTTTGATGTCTACGCAGCACAACGCTCAACAATATTGTAAAAAAAAACAGTTATAAATACCAAGTTATTTTTGATGCCGGTGCAACAGGAGTTTTGATTTTATTTGTGACCTACAATTCGTTTTTCTAGAAATTTATTAGAATCGATCACGAAATTGTGAACTAAGATCTTGCAAATGGTGAAACAAAAAACTGTTTTACAAATTTGTAATTGTAAATTATCTACAATTAACAAGTACAAATTTGTGCCCTATTTCACCAACTCACAAATTTGTAATTACAAGCGTTTTTTAACAAAGCTTGTGGGTTTTTGTAAAAATATTGCTTCACCAAACTTTGTTAATTACAATATTGCAATTGTATTTTACAAAAGGAAATTTGTGGAAAAACTTCTTTTTCGGTTTCACCAATACAAAATTAAAGTTGTACTTTACAAGTAACAAACTTGTTAATATAACACTAATTTGTGAGTTTTCATTTCACCAAAGAAAATAGACTTACAAAATTTGTTAGGTTTGTAAGAATATTCTACAGGTGAAGGTAGACGTGTAATTTTTGTTACAAATTTGTAATTCCTTACTTTCATTTAAAAATGTCTTTGCGACGAAGGCATAGAGCAGCAATAACAGCCAAAGTGATGATATTTCGATAGTGAAAAAAAAAATTTATCGGCTGCGTATAAACTATGATATATTTAAGTTATTTCATTTTAATGAAAAATTTCGACCGCAAATAGCCCACTCGAGCGAAAAAAGAAGAAAATGAAGAGGAGGACAATACCATGGAGTTGCCGACATGCATGGGATATCTAAGTCAACAGTTTGCGGATGCGTGCATAGAGTTTGTACCGCAGTCAGCAGTTTAATGTTCGAAAACGTTATATGCTGGCCTAACGAATATCGATATTTCTTTATTGATGAGAAGTGCTTGAGACAGCAAGAAATTAAAAATGTTTGCCATTCTCTTACTTTGTCTGAATGTGTCGAAGTAATTGGAAAAATTCCCGCACTTATCTTACTTATCTTATTTGTCTCTTATCAAAGAGACTGCAAATAATTTATTTTCCTTGTTCATTTTGATGTTTACGCAGTACAATGCTCTACAATATTGTGAAAAAACTGTTATAAATAACAAGTTATTCTTGATGCCGGTGAAACAGGAATTTTGAACACTTGTGGCCTACAATTAATTTTTCTACAACTTTATTAGAATCGATCACAAGTTTGTGAAATAAGATCCTGCAATTGGTGAAACAAAAAACGGGTTTACAAATTTGTAATTGTAGATTACAAGTACAAATTTGTGGTTGTAATTCTCATTTTGGTGAAATAGGGCATTGGTTGTAACTTTCATTTTGGTGAAATAGGCCACTGGTTGAAACTCTGCGGATTTAATGTCTTTTTGACTTTTTATTTTGGCACTACCGATGATTGTTTCCAATGATGAGGAAAAATGTCATGTCGTTTATAACTCTGATGAGAGAAGGGACAATAAATCCCAAAGCACACAATATCACTTAGGCGACAAACCGTTTAAGTTTCTTTTACTAATCATATTTTTAAGAATACTTCTTAATTCGCTCACATTAACTAGTTTAAACTTAAAGCATAGTTCATCTGAATCAAAACACTAATAAAAATGGTGAGGTATTTTATTGAGTTTCTTCGACAAAGCCAAGCCATTTTTCCACCCTTTGTCACTCCTAATAAAAAAGCCTCCGTTTCTTATCCATATTTTCGAAGGAATTATTTTTACCCTACCCAAACTTATCGTAGCTGCCTTTTCTATGTATAATGACAAAGAGTTACAAGAACAAATGCCTCATACGCACTTAAACTTTTCCCTGTATGAAATTAGTTTTATGGTCGCTCTTATTAACAAGCGAAACACTAATAATTACCGAAATTAAATATTTATGATAAGGCATGTTATAACGTTCCTCTTATTGTTCTACTTACTATTATCATAGATTACATATTTGGCGGGAATTTATCGCCTAGTCTCCATTTACGGCACTTGCCAGTAAATCACTTTTAATGATATCACAATTTATACTCCGGCCATTATGAAAGCTCAGACTGCGAGTACCTACATAATATCCCTATTCGTTCGCTTAACAAATCGCAAAGAAAATTGCCAAAAGTCATAAGGTATAACATTTGCAAAAGGGTTTGCCGTAGACGTCATTGGCCACCCACTACCCCTAACTGGTTTTACTACAACTTATATCATTGTATCAGGCAACAAAGTGTTTGGATCTTGAAGTCCTTTTTGATTACGATCAGGAGCGCATTTGTGAAGAAGTTAAACTGTAGAATGGTTTTTGTTTTGAAGACAGCACTTCGAATCATTTGAGTGGGATTGGTGCTAGGAAAAAGTAGATGTTGGTGTGTAAAAGCACTTTTATGTATCAACTATGTCGGGATATTTTATGCGACATTTTTTTTTTTCAATTGCTTTTAGTGGGAAGATTTTCAGTGCAAAATTTTTTTGCTGTGTGAAACTTTCAACGATAGCCTTTTCAACCTCAAAAAGTCGTTTAGTCGAAAGGACATCATTGAAAGGTGCACCGGTACACAGTGGAATAAATGGGATCTCAAAAATAAATTGGCAGATGACCGAAGACAGATGACAGACAACAAACCACAAACGATAAACGACAGACAAAAGACTACAGACGACAGACAACAAGGAACAGACTACAAACCACAAACGACAAGCAACAGACGGCAAACGACAGATGACAGACGACAGATGACAGACGACAGACGACAGACGACAGACGACAGATGACAGACGACACACGACAGACGACAGACGACAGACGACAGACGACAGACGACAGACGACGGACGACACACGACAGACGATAGACGACAGATGACAGACGACAGACGAGAGACGACAGACGACATACGACAGACGACAGACGACAGACGACAGACGACAGACGACAGACGACAGACGACAGACGACAGACGACAGACGACAGACGACAGACGACAGACGACAGACGACAGACGACAGACGACAGACGACAGACGACAGACGACAGACGACAGACGACAGACGACAGACGACAGACGACAGACGACAGATGATAGACGACAGGCGACAAACGACAGACAACAGATGACAGACAACAGACGACAGATGGAGATGACAGATGAAGAAAAAGATTTATTTCAGATATGAAAAGAGGAAAGGGAAATTCCATTTTTAGTTCAATGTAAGTTGAACTATTGGTCAGGGCTTCAAAAACTTTTCTTGTTCGACTACGTTGATGGAAGTTAAAATAAAAAAATATGGCTAGCAAAATTGCACGTGAGGGTTACATCGTTTCAACTGTGATATAAGCCAATTGTACATTGCTCTCACTCACTTTTCGTAAAGAGCACTGAACTTGTTTTGTTTGATTAATTGGAACGAAACTGGCTCCGATTTGTTTTTTCTTTTTCTCTTGTCATCTGCAAAAAACCTTACCTTCAATAGAAAATTTGTTTGTTCATCTGCTACTTTCGCCTTCAGATACCAAATTTCATATTTTGCTTACTTTAAATTCTTAAGAAAATTAAATCTTTTTTTAAATAAAATTTGCACCATTTTAAGCCTGAACTACATCGAAACATAAAGTGAAAAAAGTAAATAAACTAAATAAAGTAAAAGCTTTTCAAATACACTCATATTACTGCGTGGCACCTGTTGGCAACATTAGAAGAACTCCGAAAAGCTTATTGACGGTTAAATATTTCAAAACAAAACAATAAACAACTTGTCAAAAAAGAAAAATTTCTGTTTTTGGGAGCTGGCTATGGTTAATGTTCAATAATTTTAATTGAATACTCCTCAATTTACTTTGAAATGTGAAAACAAAGTTGACATTAACTTCAATTTTTTAATTTTCAAAATAGGTTTGAAACTATGAAAGAACTTTTGTTATGAAAACTACAGGATTCTAGTGATGAAAGCGCTACCTTTCAAGAAAAATAAACTAAATTATTTGAATGTGTTTGTTTTCAAAAAATTGTTCAAAGGGAAAGCTCCGACATAGGCTAGCTTTTTTCAAACACACTTTTTTAAAACTGAGAGGAAGAGATTTAAATTTGTTTTTGATAGAGGAGTTCACAACATCTTTTGACTTTTTCAAGCAACTTTTTACTTTGTGTTTCGATGCAGTTCAGGCTTTAGGATCTTAAATGTCAACAATTTTAAAAATAGTTATCTAATATATAAATAGGCTAAGGAAAATCTTTGGGTCCCTTTTTCTCTGTTGTTTTCCAAACGATTCTCTTAATTTTTTTTTGGGTGGTTTGGTATTGATGAGTAGAAGTGTCATCAATTATTTTTACCTGTGTCTACCTGTCCTAATTGCTTAAAATCAACAGGTGTGTTTTACATGTATTTTATATGGGAAAGACATATGTATTTCTAAGGTTTTTTGTTGTTTCTTATGTACAGTGTGTTTGTGCAGTGTGTGTGACGAGTGTATGTGTAGTGTGTGTGGGTAGTGTGTGTGAGGAGTGTGTGTGTGTGTGTGTGTGTGTGTGTGTGTGTGTGTGTGTGTGTGTGTGTGTGTGTGTGTGTGTGTGTGTGTGTGTGTGTGTGTGTGTGTGTGTGTGTGTGTGTGTGTGTGTGTGTGTGTGTAGTGTGAATAATGCCTTTACTTTGTTTATATTGAATGACAGATGATTGACAGATGACAGATGACAGATGACAGATGACAGATGACAGATGACAGATAACAGATAACAGATAACAGATGACAGATGACAGATGACAGATGACAGATGACAGATGACAGATGACAGATGACAGATGACAGATGACAGATGACAGATGACAGATGACAGATGACAGATGACAGATGACAGATGACATATGACAGATGACAGATGACAGATGACATTTGACAGATGACAGATGACAGATGACAGACGATAGATGACAGATGACAGATGACAGATGACAGATGACAGATGACAGATGACAGATGACAGATGACAGATGACAAATGACAGATGACAAATGACAGATGACAGATGACAGATGACAGATGACAGATGACAGATGACAGATGACAGATGACAGATGACAGATGACAGATGACAGATGACAGATGACAGATGACAGATGACAGATGACAGATGACAGATGACAGATGACAGATGACAGATGACAGATGACAGATGACAGATGACAGATGATAGATGACAGATGACAGTTGACAGATGACAGACGGCAGATGACAGATGACCTGTGTCTACCTGTCCTAATTGCTTAAAATCAACAGGTGTGTTTTTATATGAGGAGTGTATGTGTAGTGTGTGTGTGTAGTGTGTGTGTGTAGTGTGTGTGTGTGCGCGCGTGTGTGTGTGTGAGAGAGAGAGAGAGAGAGAGAGGGAGAGAGAGATAGATGTATTTTTAAGCATTATTTCCCTCTAATTGCATGTTCAGTGTGTGTGTGCAGTGTGTGTGTTCTTTCAGCATGAGAAATGATAAGTTTTAATTTAGTCTTTCTCTCTCTCTCACACACAATATATGTGTGTGTGTATTAGAGAGAGATAGAGAGAGAGAGATAGATGTCTTTTTCAATTTTATTATAAATTTTTTCTCTCATTTCTTCGCGTTGCGAAGAACACGGCACATTTCAATATTCAAATTGTATTTTTCTTTATAGCTTTGTGCTTTAAGTTCTTCAAAATAACCAGCTGGTAATTAATTTGATTGCAACACGTTCACGCCGGCGTGTACCACCGGTGGCTCGCATAGAACTGTCGCATCAGCTCAGCCGTCTGTGGGCGAGAAACATGAATTACAGTGCCGGCGTGAACGTGTTAAAAAAAATCAAATGAAAATGATATGGAAATAATATGTCTCTTAACAATAGTATTGCAAATGCACATGTATCGAAAAACTCATAACGTGTCAGTGTAAAAGAAATGGAATATAAACCAAAACTATTGCCTTCTCCTTCCTTTATAAATGCAAATCATTTTCGGCAATTCCAGCGGACGCAATTTCCTCTCTTGCCTGCTTTTGCGATTACAATAAATAAATCAAAAGGCCAAACGTTTGATAAAGTTGGAATTCTCTTGAGAACACCAGTTTTTTCACACGGCAATTATATGTTGCGGCAAGCAGAGTACGGTCATTTAATGGTTTACGTTTTTATATTTCCAATGAAAACGGACGGAAAACGGAAGGTTACCATTTCTTAATGACAATAGATTTTTCACGAAAAATATTGTATTTACCGAAATTCTTCGAAGAAATTAATTAAAAATAATACATTAGGTTAAGTTTAATTAAGTTGGACTATTTTGACCAAAATAAATTCCATTTTAACGTGTTTGGCTTCATTCAAAGCTACAGGCGCAACTTATGAGTTATGACGGCCTTAAAGGTATAGTTCTTCGTTCATTAACTGTCTTTTAAAAATTGACTAATGCAAAATTTATTAAAAAAAATATTTCACGTGCATTTGAAGCAATTCATGGTTTTCCACCATTTCCAGACATAATTATCCGGCTTATTGGTGAGAAAAGGATCTAAGTTAAAGACGATTGACTATTTACCGTCGCCAATCCCTTAATGTTTCTCACCACGACGCTTGAAGAGGAATAATTTTTTTATTTTATGTTAATTAAAAAAAAAAATAAAATAAGCGTGCTTTTCAGATTTTTTTGTTGAATAAATTATTAAATAAAAATCTTAATTACAAAATTTTTTTCTTTTAATTAATGCTTGGTTGAATTTCGACCACTGGGCGACCCTAGGAAAATCTTTGGGTCCTTTTCTCTGTTGTTTTCCAACCGATTCTCTTAATTTGGTTTTGGTTGTTTGGTATTGATGAGTAGGAGTGTCATCAATCATTTTTACCTGTATGTACCTGTCCTACTTGCTTAAAATCAACAGGTGTGTTTTACATGTATTTTATATGGGAAAGACATATTTCAGAGCTTTTTTGTTGTTTTCTTATGTACAGTGTGTGTGTGTGTGTGTGTGTGCGTGTGTGTGTGTGTGTGTGTGTGTGTGTGTGTGTGTGTGTGTGTGTGAGAGAGAGGAGTATAGTGTATATATATATATGTGTATGTGTGTGTGTGTGTGTGTGTGTGTGTGTGTGTGTGTGTGTGTGTGTGTGTGTGTGTAATATGTGTGGTCGAATTTCGACCACTGGGCGACCCTAGTTTCTTTAAATGAGTAAAATACTGAAAACCAAAAGTGAAAATTTTTTTTTTTGAGAAACCTAAACTTTTTTCAAAAAAAATTTTATTTGAGGAAAAATAAATTGGAAACAACTTTTTTTATCAAATAAAACATTTGATTTTACAATATTTATAAATCTACCTATGTTATAGAAAATTTTTTAGTGAATAATATCGTTATACTGAAGCGGCTTAGTTCTTATCACTGCACTATACATACTTAGTGTCCGCTGAACTTCAATTTGCTGCCATAGTTTAATTATGGAGCCATTTTAAGTTGACACTGACAGATTTTCCGTAAAATATTGATATAGTTTACAGAGGTGTTTTTGGAATTGGTATGTCTGGAAACAACGGTGCCTGCCATATAAACTTTGGTATAGTTTCTACACCTACAACCTTTATGAGAAAGGGCTTTAACGATTACGATTAATTTTTGTGTGAAAGATTAATTCTGTGCTGAAAAGGCAAAAGCTCTTAAGTTTAGTTTCATTTTCAAAGTTTATCAGAAAACGAATTCTTAATTTTCAATCTCTATTTAAAAACTTAGCTTATGGTCATAACTTTCTTGTTTGTAAAGATAAGTCATTATGTCTTTTTAACGATGTAAAAAGTTGGAAAACCATACCTCCGGCCATGCGCAATGAGCGCCGAGCGACCGAACGACGCGACGAGTCGCTGAGCGACGAATCCGAGCGGATGGGTGGTCATTTACTAAACGACGTTGTTGAGTCATTAGTTGGGAAAATGCCATCGTCAAGTGCAAATTGTCGTAGCTTATTAGTTAAAAGTTGTGTTCATATCATATTTATAGATCTTTAATAGCGTTCAGACTCTACAATTAGTTGGACAGACTTCGTTTGTTGGATGTTGGCCGGTGGGATGTAATTTTCGTTCAGACTTATCAGATTTGTCGTCCAACATTGTGACATAAATGTTCCTCCGCTCCATCCAACTTCAAAGTTTGCAAACATATTTGAAAACCATCTAACAAGTTGGACAATCGGTGTACTGAGAGTTCACATTATCTAACATTGGTCGTTCAAACCAAAGTCTGTTCAATAAATTGTATACAGTGTGATAGGGATTGCAATCCCGGGAGATTTTTTCAATCCCGGGATTTCGGGATTCAGATATGTCAATCCCGGGATCCCGGGACTAGTCCCGGGATTGGCTTAATATTTTAGACAGTTAAAAAAATTACTTGGTTGATGGCTGATTTATATTTAAATCTATTTTTTGTGGTGTTTCGATGACAAATTGGTGTGAAAACCTTTTGCTTCTTTTCTCTAATGATTTTAACTCTTTTGTGCAGAGCTTGCATTGAGTTTTTGTAGTTATTTAACTAGCTTCAAACTGTTTTTTAACTCGTCATTTTATGAGAAATTCTTATAGTTAAAAAACGTAAACATTATGAAGGAAATGCACATTGGTTTTTTGTTTTGAAATTAAGTCTAAATTTAGACCATCCTTGAAAAGAGCGATACTAGCACTCAAAAATACAAAAGAAAAAATAATGTACAAAGGGATTTAGAAAAAGAGAAAGGATAACCAAAAACTAGTTTACTAATTTTTTTCTTTTAAGAATAGTCAAATATAGATCAAAAACAATGAAAAGAATGGAAGTGTCGAAAAACATACGACGAAACATACGAACTAGTTTGAAAGTTCTCAAAACACAACCTAGTTTTCAACCATTTTTAAACCAATGATAGAGGTCTAGTAGATACTCAAAATTATGTTCTTGCAATTAGGATGCTTTAGCCTTTTATAAATCGAATCGAATCTGCTCTCACAAATGAAAACAAGATATTTATTCACAAAGCTATTTTTATGCAATATGGATGTCCATTATGGGCTAAAGTAGCTTTTTGGAATAAAAAGAAATTACAATTATCACAAAATAAAGTTTTGAAAAAAATGCTAAATCTCCCTTGGTACAATTTAACCCTAGATCTCCACAGAAAAGTGAATGTTGAGTCGATTTTTGAAAGAATTGCAAACTTTCGCTTATTTTTTAATTAATCTATTCATTTTGAATACATACTTCTCTTTAACTGATTGTGTGTTTCTCTTTTCCTTTAAATATTATTTTCATTTTGAATATTTGAATACTTTCTTCATGTGTTCTATTCATTTATTCATATACAGAGCTATGCACACAGGAACGGGAAACTTTTTAACTTTGTTTTGGAATACACCCAAATAGTGATTTACAGTGAAAAAAATTGTTATTAATTATTATTATTAATTCAAAACCAAGTTGAAACCAATTTAAAATTTTTTTATCGGAAAAGTTTGCCAAAATAATCAACATTTCAATCCCGAAAATCCCGGGATTCTACGATTCTAATCCCGGGATTTTCGGGACCCAAAAAAGACTCGGGATCCCGGGATCCCGGGGTCCCGAATCCCGGGATTGCAATCCCTAAGTGTGAATCCCATTAATAAGACCGCGAGTCCGTAGATATGGTGTACACCCCATAAATTGTGAAAGGGCAAATTATGTTGAATTTCATCATTTATATCAAAATTTTCGCAGATATCCAGATCGATTTTGGCAATATTGTTGTGTATGCTAGTACCATCATTTGATTTGCTGTTGGAAAAAATTCGACCAAAATTAACACGACAAAAGAGAGCAGTTAGTCCAGAACAACGAAGCCAATTTAATTAAATGTGTTTGTATACTGCACAATTTTGTGAGAGAGTGCGATGGCGACAGTGACCTTGATTATATTCACGTATCAGCAGAAATGACCAATGACATGCGCGACCGAACAATGAGCGACGGGTGCTGCTCAGACGATCAAAATATCATACAACAATAACCCTATTGTGTGCCTAATATTAACACAGAAAAGCGATAGCGCGATGGGTTACAACGGTCGCAAATGATAGTTTTATGATCATTCAAGATTTATCATTGTCTAGTTTTTCATAATCAAACATTGCTTCAAATCAACCAGTTTGATTTTCGTCGCGTTGCTCGTAGCACTCAACGAGAAGATGACATTTTTATAGCCTGGGGCCTATTTCACAGATCATACATCACATACAATCTATGATTTTAAAACTTATTGTACAAAATACTGTTTCACAGAAATGTTGTATGACTGCTGTCTATAGGCGTGTTTTTTTCACAGGACTGTTATGTACATAACATCATTTTACACGCAAAGCAAAAACAACATCCCCGACAACCAATGTTATGGATAAAAGGATGGTTAAGATTTGGTCGGGGATAGAGTTTTGACGTTTAGTCGAGTCTCGAATGAGTTTTTCGACTTTTCATTTCTAAATGTTGGTGCGTCTAGAGACTTTCATGTATCTCAAATAAAAGCAAAATGGGTGTCAGAAGGTCTGTTCACAAATGTTGAACTGAATAAAATCCTCTGCCCACTCTTACACTCCGCAATCTTGTTGCTTAAATTTTTTTTTTTAGAATTTCATTGATTTCAGGGATTAGATTTGTATATTTATATAAAGATACATAAAAGAACGTAATAGCAATTAAAAAAGATCTGTTTTGTGATTGAAAGCACTTTTTGCATATTTTTTTTCACATTTTTCTGTGAATGTTGACATTTTTTCAAAAGTAATCGTTAAGTAATCCATAAAATTTGTTTTATTATTTTATTATTGATAGTTTAATTCGTTTAAAACAAGTAACAAAATAATTTTTCCAACTCTGACATAAATCACAAGTTTCATATGAATTCAACCCCAGCGTGTAAACAGAGTCAAGAGAAATTCTTTGTTACCTTTGTGAACGGACCTATTTTTGACGTTTCTAAACTAACAAAAAACAGACAAAAAAAATTGTTTACCTGCATTAATTTCACTACGAAACATTTTTATTTTCCACTCTATACTATTGCCTTATGTTTTTAACAAACAGTTTTTGCGTTTTTGTGCGAATTTGGCAAAAAAAAAAATCATTTGTTGCCTTTTATTGGTTTGACAACTGACCGAGAACACCAACCCACAAATAAAAAAAAACGAAGCGTTTTTTTTGGATATCATGTTATGTACATAACATCCTTGTGAAAAAAACACGCCTTATGATTGATTGATTCGACTTGAAACGCTTCTGAAAGTGTGTTGAAAAGAACTCAATTGTTGTCCAAGGAACAACATTTGATTGAAACTCTCGTTTTATGAAAAAAGCTATTTTTCCTTTTTTGTCTGCTACTTGGCTTTTGGTAATAACAAAAATCGTTGGACGCCAATCCTCTCACAGACAATTTTCTTGTCTGAATTCAAATCTAAAAAAAAAAAATTCAACCTATATTTATCCCAAAAGATATTTCAGAAGCAAAAAGCTTAAAGTTAAAATTATACGGGGTTGCCCAACCGAAAATTTCGGGTGTAAAGGACTATTCACATGAGCACGACCAACGAACGACGAATAAATCAAGAAATGAGATTTTAAGTACCTTACTAGCATAAATTCCTCACGAATCTTTTAGGAAACAATGGAAACATAGTTCATACTTATTTTTAGGTGGATAAACTTTTATTTCTGTGCCTTAAATTAAAAAAAAAAATGAGAAAAAAGTTTATTCGTTACGAATAAATATCTAGTAGGTACGAACTGTCAGACTTTATTCTCGTTCCACATACGATCCACACTCCAACGAATAAATTTTTCGCGCGCGCTTAACCTCAAAATCATTCCCCATTTTTGTTTTGCATGTAAATTGTGTTCGTTATTCGTGACGAATATAAAACACTCATGTGAAAGGAATGTCAAAATTAACGAATATTCGTTCATTCGTCGTTCGTTGTTCGTTCTCATGTGAATAATACTTAAGACATTAAGTAAGTCCCCTATTACATGATGTCTCACGAGCCCAGTCTCACATGAGTGCGAAAAAGAAAGGAGATGTGAGGAAATGAGATGCACAAAAAAATTCCCGATGAGTACCGTGCCGATTTTTAGCAGTCTCATATTAGGCGTTTTTCTATTTTAGTTCCGAACCGTGAACTGAACGGAGAACGAACAGCGTGAACGTGTTCTGAACTGAGCTATGTGAAGTTGGCTGCGCTCAGACTCTTGCTCTAAATGCCCCGTCATATTATTTCGAGCACGTAGAGCGCGCTCGCGTAGTGTTCTGAAGAAAAAAGAAAAGCATTTTGAGCGTTCAGATGTCGCTGAACTGAAAAAGAAATACTCTTACGTTTTTGACGTTTCACTTCTCTGTTCAGAACTAAAAAAGAAAAACGCACATTGACATTTCTCTTTTCCCATATTTGTTTTTGCTGTGTTGCTTTTATGTATTTTTTGTGTTGGTCAAATGAGCGTCATCTGAATGTTTTTTTCATTTTCGTTGCGGACTTGTTTCTTATTTTTCAAATCAAAAGTTGTAAAACCATTCTGTTATTTTTGTAATTTTATCAAGCAACTTACTTTATTTAGAGAAAAATAAAACTTTGAAATTTATAAAGTGACAACAAGAAAAGGATTGAAAGAGAAATGAAGAATTTTCAATTTTGAGAAGTGAGCCTTCAAAATTGAACATGTAATAGTGATAGTCTCACGGGATGGAAATTTAAAAGGAACGTCAAAAATGAGACATGTCTCGTGAGACATCGTATAATAGGGGACTAAGAGTCTTACTTAATGTAAGAGCTAAAATAGGGGTTGAACTGTCATTTTATTAAAGAATATGGATACAATATGTACTTTTTATTTTGTTTTTATCAACTTTCAGATGGAAGACATTCAACGTTCGGATTGATTATAGGCCCATTCGAGCTCAAACAAATAACTTTAACGTCTGGAGTAAGTTTGAGCCCGGTACTATTTGCGTTCTCTCTCTTGAATCTCAATTTCCCCACGCAATATAATGTAAAGAAATTCAAGATGGATGTGCATCGGCATCTCCTTTCTTATCCTTTCCTTATTTCCTAACACTCGCACTGAGTTCTTAACATTATAAGGGTAGTCACAACCCTTTGAAGTGCGCTTAAATTATTAAAAAAAGCTAAAACTACAAATTCCCCTATTATACGATGTCTCACGAGACTTGTCTCATTTTTGACTTTCCTTTTAAATTTCCATCCCGTGAGACAATCACTATTACATGTTCAATTTTGAAGGCTCACGTCTCAAAATTGACAATTCTTCATTTCTCTTTCAATCCTTTTCTTGTTGTCACTTTATAAATTTCAAAGTTTTATTTTTCTCTAAATAAAGTAAGTTGCTTGATAAAATTACAAAAATAACAAATTGGTTTTACAACTTTTGATTTGAAAAATAAAAAACAAGACCAAAACGAAAATGAAAAAACATTCAGATGACGCTCATTTGACCAACACAAAAAATACATTAAAGCAACACAGCAAAAACGAATATGGGAAAAGAGAAACGTCAATATGAGACTGCTAAAAATCGGCACGGTACTTATCGGGAATTTTTTTGTGCATCTCATTTCCTCACATCTCCTTTCTTTTTCGCACTCATGTGAGACTGGGCTCGTGAGACATCATGTAATAGGGGACTAAGAGTCTATCCAAGACTGATTATATACCGAAATGAATTTTTTCTCTTACTATGATTCTATAGAATTTGACTTTTACAAAATTGAATTTTGATTTGTTCAATAATTTTTGCTGTCAAATCATACAACAAAAATGAACTTCATACAATCTTTCCAATATCTAGCCATGTTCACACTGTACAATTAGTTGGACAAACCTCGTTTGATGGAAGTTGGATGGTCTGATGAAGTTTTCGTTCACACTTATCAAGCTTGTCGTCCAACTTTATGTCACATACCCTTTCACTCCGTCCAACTTCTAGATTTTTAAAAATTTTTGAAAACCAAGTTGGACAAGCGGTCGTTTAAAGTGTTCACACTATTGGTCGTTCAAACATAAGTCTATCCAACTAATTGTACAGTGTGAACAGGGCTAATGAAATCTGTGAAATGTGTGTTGTATGTTGTATGAAATGTAATGTTGTATGATCTGTGAAACGGGCCCCTGGTCGCTGCTGGTATTAGAACACGCATTGTGGTAGCACTACTAACAAGCAACGCAACTGACCGAAGTTCATCGTTCGGTCGTGCGATGCAACTCCAATCAGTAAGCCTTAAGGCGGTATTACACTTACATATAAATATGGCAAGTTGACAAAAAAATATGGCACAACATTGTCATATAAGTGTGATAGTCATATATATATGGCAGTATTTGTACGTCTCCATATACAGGGTGATTCGCATAAGGTGTGACAAAAAGATAGGGTGTGTAGGTTGGACCTAGACAAGCAAAAACTCGTATGGGAGGGGGGTCCATTTTCCCCCGTTTAGGCGGGAGGGGCAATTTAAGAAAAAAATCACTAAAAATGGAAAAAAATTATTTCAAAATAACGGTAATACCTACAGAGTCGTGCTATAGTATTTTGAAAAGCCAAAAACTTAAACATTAATTTAAATTTAAAAAAAAGTTGTTCAAATTAATAGTTTTTGAAATATTAATTTTCAAAGTCAAAATTTTGAAAAAAAAACATAATTTTTTTTTTTAAAACCACTTTTTTTCTAAATCTTACGTGACTAGGTAGTACTGGCTTATTTTCAATGCTCTTATTTATTTTTGATCAACACAAAAAACCGGATGTCAAAATAACCTGTAGTTTTTGAGAAAACCAAAAATTACAAAAACGACATTTTTCAAATTGTTTTTTTTTTTTAAGTTTTTTTTTTGTTATTCGTATGGTGTGCTGTAATACAAAATCATAATTGTCACCATATAAGTATGTTCGTCTTGTGTCTAGTCGTGTAGAAATATAGGAACATTTCTTTTTTTTTTCATTATTATCTCTGTCACTTTTTATTAAAATTTACATCTATGTACGAATATGCATGTGTAGTAAAATTTCAGATTTCACAAATGCACAATACAAATAAACATAAAAGAAATAACTACAAATAGAGAAATAAAAATAAAAAGCAAAGGATGCCGATTGTGTGACATGCGCAAGCCATATAAAATCAATCGATTTTTATATGACTAGTTCATTATATTCATGCTGGCCATACTTTATATGGCACAGGCTGTCATATAAGTGTGATAGCTTTTCTTTGTCATATAATTATTGTTTGCCATATAAATTGTCCATATATATATGGCATAGTGTATATACATTATATGACAACTTTGTTCATATATATATGATAGTGTTATACCGCCTTTAGTTGTTGTTCAAAAACCGTCAACCTCGTCAAAACTCGTCAATGGCTAGCACGGTTTTGACGAAATTTTGAATTTAAAAATTCCTAGGTTGTTTGAGAAAGATTGTGTACGAACACTTAAAAAGTTTGAATGTTTGAATGTTTTTTTTATCTGTTCAAATATTTTCAAAAGGGTTTATTTGAAATTTATCTTCTACCCTGTTATTAAAATACGCTTAATTGAATTTTATAGAACTTCATTTAAAAAAAAGTGAGGAATAAAAATTTTGTCGTGCCCATTTTTTTGATTCTGTGTTGATTTTACACAAAAACTGTTTCATCACATTGAAAATGTGAACAAAGTTTTAGTTATATGCGTACGAAAAAGACTCGCCTTATAGATTGTATAGAGTCTCTTTTTTTCGTACTTACATATGTATATTAAATTAGCTGGCCCACCCTGCGTTGCTCGGGTCTCATTTACCCTGCAGCTACACGATCGAGATATGGTAAGCCATCAGCTTACATATACACTATGTCAAATTCCTGTTCGTGTTTCGGCTGTGACGTAGGCGACTTACAACTTGCCAGGCAAATGGCTTTCAATCTACATGTCATTATATATTTTCAAAATGGCACCCACAAGAAATTTGAAATTCAAAGTTTTTTCCAGGCACTCTTCTCTTTTTGAGGGTATTTGACGAAGCTGTCAATTTCATGGCAACTGAAACTGCTTCTCGGATTGCTTTCAATATTCCATACCAGTTGGGTTTCAATTTCGAAAAGTTTGGTTGTGTATGTAAGAAAGTTCGAATGTTTTGTAAATGGCTTACCATATCGTGTAGCCCCGGGGTTATTTAAAGCGTTGTAATCACAAAACTGTCAAGAATGCCTGAAAATATCTAGATTTATATTTATTTACTAGGCGTGCCAGCGACTTGGTCCGCAAGAATTGGCATAACTTTTTTATTTATCAACCGATTGACATGAAATAAAAACTAAATGTTAAATGAAGCTTACCAAAATATATTATTGAAAACCCCATCTAAATAGGATAAACCGTTTCTGAGATTAGCGTGCACAAACAAACAAACTATTACGTTTTTATTATATGTACAGATATAGATAGAAGATATATTGCCCATTTAATTTTCATTTAATAAATACATATATGTATAATAAGTTGAATTTTGATCATTAAAACACTTTTTACATTTTTGTCAAATATTAATTTCGGAGTCAGATTATTATAAAAATTTATAGTAATCCATATAAGCATTGAGAAGCATAAGCAACTTCGTTCCTCTCATGTGTCCTACCGCACCTCATACCTTTCCTTTCTTTCAAAATGACGAAGGGCTTCGTCATCCGCTTTAGAGGAGGTCTTTAATTATTCGCTATATAGAAAAACTATTGGATGATAAAGATCTTATAAAAGGTCGTGAAAAGTAGCTCATCTTTGATTTCAGTCTCCAACACAACTTCAATGCTGAATATCACAGCGCCTGAAAAATAAAGTGTAAGTTCCCTCCTGGAGGATTCCCTTCTTACACCAAAAACTACCCATTTGAGCAACTTTAACCCCTTCACTTCTTGAAGAAAACATTTTGAAAGAAAAACTTATTGGAAAGTATAAATGTGTAGAGTAAAAGCGTGTACCCTTATATTGTGGTTGGTTGTGTCGATTTCGAATGGTTTATTTTTTCATGGTGGTGGTTGAGGAGGAGCTCTGCGCTGACCATGGGACTTACTGCCTGGTGACTTCCGTCCTCATAACTCAAACGCAAATTTATATTTATTGAAGTCAGAGTTTCTTAATTGCTCGACTTTGTCAACTAAACGACAATGACTTTCATTAATTTAGAGGACAAACTTCTCCTGCCAATAACTGTGTAATGTTGGTGTGCGTTTATATGGCCGGGAAAAGATTTTATAAAATGCACTTTGTCCTTATGAAGAAATGTTTGGTTTTATTGTAAAATTTCTTCAAACGGATAGGGTAGGTTTACTTTGTTTCTCATGTCAATTTACTCCCAGCTAAAAACTGTCCTTAAAAATTGGTCTTTTCTATCTTTTAATTCTTAAGATCTCGAAAATAAGAAGTTAATCAAAGATGTCGGAAGGGAGGAGATCCGAACTTCGGCCTTACACAATCAAAGCTCGAATGAGTGATTCCTCTTAAAATATTTTAAACCTCCAAATGTGTATCCTTTTAAAAAGTACCTTGATTTGTATTTCGTAGCTGCACATAGGGTACCTTACGCATTAGCAACAAAAATCAGTCTTTATACAAGGTTGCATATGTTGTTCTTCCGTAGTTCGTTAAGTCAACCCCCGCACGATGTTTGCGAAGAAACGATGGTCATCCTCGTTTGGCGAACTTGACTTGTTATTAGCTTTGTGGTTTTATAGCAGTTTACTTGGGTTAAGTTTTAATTGCCATGCTTGAAAGGGTTATACGAACAAGTCCCGTCCGTTGAATGCAGGCTGTGATTTCTTTTGCATTTGTAATAATGAGGAGGAGGATTGGGCCAGTGCGGTCGAATTGTGCTATGAATTGAATAAAATATTATTGGCGTTGGTTGGTGTAATCAAATGCTAAAGTCAACTTTCTGTAGAGATTGCAGAGTTGGTATGGAAGTGACAGATTTGTATGGCAGGATATCATAACGTTCAGGCGAGTACTTTTGCGATTAACGAGCTGGTTAGTATCCATCTGTGAAGCAGCTATCCCAGCACCAATTATTATAGTTTCTAAAAAAAACTGCAATAACAAGATTCCAAAAACCTCCTTACTTATTTTGTTCGTTTCGACAAAGTAGGTACAGATCACAGACAGAACAGAAGAACCGAACATTCGAGTTGAGAGTATAATTTTGAAAGACGGCGTTAAGAATCGTTTTATGGATACCGTTTTCTGTTGCTAACACATTTAATATTTACAGAAACTCATTTCTACCAAAAATTATCTAATGGTATCTGAACATCTTTGGTACCATAATCAGTTGATAGAAAAATTACTTTTATTTCTCCTCGTCTTAGTTTTTTGATTCGAAATCGATAAAAAATTCTGATTGTTAAGCAAAGATGACTTGAAATGCTTATTCGTTTTTAAAAATCTGGTTTTAAGTATTTCACAGCTGTTGTCGACAGCTATCTGAAAAAAGATGTCTGAATCGCTCACAATGGTATCTTAAGATACAGGCAGCCGCGAAAGCCTATCTACATTTTTGTTTTGTATAGTTTTCATTGAATTATCAAGACGTCCAAAGCATAATCTTATTAAGTTCTCGAAATAAAAAAAACCTTTTTGGCTGTTTTCATGGTACTGTCTGTAATAAAAAAATGTTTGTTTCTGAAATTTTCTAAAGCAACTTCATTTTTAATCCATCCAAAGAACTGAAATTGTCATTACGGGTGATTTCTGGCCAGACAACACCCGAAGGAATGAATGCAAAGATTTTTGCTGAGTTTAACCAGCTAACTCAGCTAGTTGACGTGCCGACTCGAATATCTGACGTTGATGGTCGAGTTGAAAACACCCATATTTCTTACCTCTGACCCTGATAAATACACCATGAATGTACTATCACCTCTAGGCAGATTAGACCATTGTGTCATATCTGCTAATTTCTCGTGCCAAAATAACCCAGTTAAAGATAAAATCCCAAAGAGAACCGCCTGGCAATACGAGAAAGCCAACTGGGACGGTCTAAATTGTTTCTTTAAGAACTTTAACTGATCACTATGTTTCTCGATAGTGACGCTGTTTCCAGATTTGGTCACATACTTTATCCTTTTAGGAATGAGAACTTTCATCCCGAATAGGGTGAAAAGTATCAGGCCCAAGCAAAAACTCATGGTTTGATTCGAGCAGTAAAGAGGTAATCAGGGTTAGAGAAGTACCTACGCTTCCGACGATACAAAGCCAACCCAACTGAGGAAAATCGGAAAAAGTTTAAACAAGCCAGGAAAGCCAGCAACGTTCATATTCAACGAATGAAATTTTTACATGATTAGAACTGCTATAGTTCTGAAGAGGTGTTCTTCCACGCTGTCAAAACCATTGCGTAAGCTTTTCCATCTATCCTACTCTATAGGCCCGCGTGGATGGAAAACAGCATTTGTCCAGCCAATCCCTAAAAAAGGCGAATCTTCCTCACCCTCGAACTACCGTTCAATTGCACTTACTTCGCTTCTTTCTTAGGCTATGGAAATGCTGATCAATTTATCAGCTTAAGAAATATCTCGAAGATCGAAAGCATCTTAATGACCGACAATATGGCTTTCGTTGCAATAGGTCCACTGGTAATTTGAAGGTATATCTGACCGAACAGTGCCACAAGTCTTTACATCGATTTGGAGAGAGTAAGATTATTGTGCTTGATATTTCAAAAGCATTAGATAGAGTTTGTCATCAAGCTCTTTTATCTCCATGCTTTTGGTTTCGATGAGTTTCTGAAACCCACAAAATAAATGCTGGTATGCCAAGGGCTCCGTTTTGTCTCCGACAACTTTTCTAATTTTCGTTAACAATCTTCTGTTTGAAACTACTAATCCACTAAATTGACAGTATCCTCAGTTTTTCATATTCGTTCTTAAGTTCACATCCCTCCTCTTCGGACGTTGAACTAGGGCGGCAACTAATGTTAAGTTGATTTAATTCTGATCTAAACAGCATTGTCCAGTGGGGAATAAAAAATAGCGTAGAGTTTAATGCTTCCAAAACGCTTCTAGGAATGCCCATCAGTTTACCCTTGATTCCAATTTCGGACGTACTATTAAATACAGAGATTTCTTCTTCAGCCGTACCACGCGAATGTATGATGTATTGCCCAGCTCTATTTTTCCCTCTCATTACAATCTTCAGAAATTTAAAACTAATGTGCATCGGTAACAGCTTTCAAACTCTCTCCCTTTTTCCTAACGCTCGTACTGTGCTACATAACATGTTTAGGGTAGTCACAACCTCTTGAGTGCGCACAAATTATAAAAAAAAATCGCGATTATATTCAAAGTTTGCAATCCTGCAGGACAAAGATTTTGAGATAACAATTAAACATGACATTACGATGATAGACAATACGAAAAAATTGGTTCCTGAAATTCTGTCTGTCTGTCCATATATGGACCTAGAGCATATCCAGGCCGCTGAACCGATTTTCTTCATATTTTGCATAGTCTGTGTCTGTTTAGAAGTCTTAGGAGTCTCTAGGTTTTGATGTAACGCTACCTGCCATACAACCATTTTGATCATACTAATTTTTCTCGAAAACGTGAAGGATTATTTCGTGAAGGTTGTTCTTATGACGTAAAATTTTTTTTTGGAAAAAGTCTAAAAACGCTAAACTCCATATTATCTACGGTATGGATATCACAATTCTTACGAATTTTTATCTTATTTATTTTTGTGGCCAAATAACAATTGCGAATCAACATTTAAAAAGTTCTTATTCTTGAAGCTTTTATAACTTTGAAAAAAGAATTTTTTCAAATTTGTGTATTTGATTTTGATTTTTATGTCGAAACATTACTTAAGTTTTAAAAAACTTATTTTGCAACAAAGTCAAAAATAAAAAACTGTTTTTTAAAAAATCTGCTCTAACGATTTTCATTAAATATTCAGTGTTTGTATGTTTAAAAACTGCTAAAAAGTGGCGTTTTTAGATTTTCGCTAGAAACCTCCGGAATATTTGTTTAGTTGGCAGCCATGTACCACCAATAATATTATGAAGAACGCTTAGCCTCAAGACTTTGATATTGCGCTTAGCACGCATACCGCAAGTTTGTGCAACCCAGTCGCGCAAATTTTTCGTATTTACGTTACGTGTGAGACGGTACAAATTGATACAAAACTACGTCCGTCAGCGTCGGTTGTCGGACCGATTATCGTAGTTCAAAACCATCGTCGAGGAGTCTCTTCGTTTGATTTGAAATAACCTCATAAGTTGTATTGGACGGTTTTAAGTCTGATACTCATTATAAAAATGCTGGTAAGCCCCTGGGTTCCGTTTTGTCACCGATACTTTTTCCCTCTTTTTCAAAAATGATCTTTTGAAAACCTCTAATAGACTAAGTTGTTTTGCTAATGACTCTACTCTCAGTTTCTCACATTCGTTTCCAACTTCACGTCCCTGCTACTTCGGATGTGGAACTGGAACGTTTGCGTATGACTAACTCATTGAATTTGACCTTGACAGCATTGTAGTGTGAGATAAAACCAAGTAGAATTCAATGCATCGAAAACCCAATGCTATCTTCTGTCGTTAAAGCTCGACTATGCCTCCCAACCACTATCCTGGAATGGTACTTGCATCCAAGAAACCAAGAAGTTATCTGTACTCAGTACTGTAAGTGTGTCAACGACGATGTTCTTTGGAACGACTTCATATCAAAAACCACCAAAAATGCTGCAAAATGCCTAAACTTCATGGATAAATCATTTCCGTACCCCACCCTCGATTAAGAGAAGCAGCCATCGGCCACAAATATTTGGCAAGGGGTTATTTTATTTTTATTTCACCGAAAGAAAAAACCTTGGTTGATTTAAACATGTTTCATTGTTAATCAACAATTCGTCTAAAATTGTGAAATTAACCAAGTTTCGTGATGAATTCAAATAAGAACGCATGTTCAAATCAAGTATGCTGCCGTGATCAATTTTTTTTCAGGTAAGTATCATAAAAATGTTTAAATTAAGTATGTTCGTAGTTGATTTGAATATGTTATAATTTTTAACCAACAACGTGATTGTTGATTTCATACTTGATCAACAACAAACATGTTTAACTAACAATTAAGGCTGAAATTACAAAAACCATCACGTTTGTGATTGAAATATCAAATACACTGTTCACCAATATGTTTGATCAACCAATGTTCGTACTTCTTTAATCAATAAAAATAGTTAAAGTATCAGTAACATTTTGAATTCCAATATTTTTCATACTTAAGCCCACAGAAAACGTGAAGTCGCATAACGGAACTTCAATTCAATACGATCAGTTTCGTGACCATTTTATCTTAAGGGATAACTTATTATTCTTTATTGTTGATCAAGTATGTTCGTGAGAATTTAGACGTTTTTATTTGCTCAACAGATTTAATGTAAAATTTCTATGATAAATGCCTGAATTGAAGTTTGACCTATACATTTGATAGGTCAAACTTCAATTCAGGCATTTATCATAGAAATTTAACATTAAAACTGTTGAGCAAATAAAAACGTGGCATACTTGATCAACAATGTTCATATTTTACCAACAATTCAGAATTGTTGACGAAGCACAAACGTTGTTAAAGTATCACGGACATGTATGTTTCTAGTATCACAACCGTTGTTGTTTAACAATGAAATTGAAAATGACGTTGTTGATTTAACCAATGAAAATTGTAGCATTTCAGTAAATAAAATGACAATGCCAGCTTGTTTAATTTAACTATGTTCCTGCTTGACGCAAAAACAAACAAGTTTCCTGTTTGATTTTACCAAGGTTTTTCTTTCGGTGTTGGGACCGTAAGTACACCAGCAGATCGACCGGAGCTATAACCTGCTGTTTCTCCGGATCACCATCAGGGCCCATAATTAAAGCTGTTAATCGATCAACCAGAGCATCTGCCTGCTTTTTTGTGCCTGATAAACCTGAACTTATCTTTTTGTTCTAGGTTACAGAACCTTGGATCTTCACAGATCCAATCGTTGATTGAAGCCCTCACTGAGGACGCTGGCAGACCTAGGGACCGTTCAGATCCTGAGAAAGCTATCTGATATCCTTGCCTAGCAAGTTCATCGGCGATCTCATTTCCAGCTATGCCGTGATGGCCCAGAACCCAAATGAGACTCAAGGAATTTGATCTTCCGATCGCATTCAGAGAGCTCTTACATTCCTGGATCACTTTCGAAGTGGTAAGAGGGTTGAGAATGGCCTTAAGCACAGTTTGGCTGTCGCTGTAAACACAGATACTTCTCCCCGTCCATCCATTGTTTGTAACGTGGCTTAAGGCCATTAGGATAGCATACGCCTCCGCTTGGAAAACGGATGCGTATGATCCCAAAGATGAGTGCAGTCGTATGTCGTCGTTCTCCACAAAGGCACCAGCGCCGGAACCTTCGTCGGTTTCGGAGCCATCTGTGAAGATTCGATAACAGTTCCTTCAAAGTTCAGATTCTAGAGCGAACCAGTTCTGAACCTAAGGAAAGTTGACTGAGTAATTTTGACGCAGTTTGAGCCTTGGGATCATCGTGTCAGACGTGAGTCAAAAGATATGCTGATTGCGAGTTCTTCAAAGCTCCAGTGCGAGTTGTGCCAGAGACCACATCTTTTTAAACGAGAAATGGTCTTGAGAGTACACCCTATGACGTAAGTATCAAGGGGAGGAATTTCAGGTGTGCTGGAGAAGGCCCCAAGTAACACCAAGACAAATTGTTCATTGAAGTTCGGCAAACGAGGCAATAACGTATTTACGCGAGAGCTTATTCCACCAAACAACTGACGCATAGGAGATGATTGGTCTCATCATAGCCGTATAGATCCAAAGGACCCTTTTCGGTGAAAACCCCCATGTCTTGCAAAAGAGTCCTTTACATTGCCAGAAGACTGACAGTGCTTTAGTAGTTTTTGACTCGACATGTTTAGACCAAAGAAGCTTGTAATCCAGGATCACTCCAAGATGTTTGACTATATTTGAAAATGGGATGTTGACTCCCTTAAGCGCAAGTTGGGTCGGGCCAGCCAGTGTTCTACGTCTCGTGAAGAGGACAACCTCGGTTTTAAGAGGATTGATGGAGAGACCGTTTCTTACACACCAGGTGTCAATAATATAAAGCGCAGCCGGTGGTTGGAAACAGACAGATTGGAGGCTGGAACCAACCAAGAGTCAATTTGTTTTACGTCAAACCGAATCACTGTTCCTTAAGCCAAACATTCAACACAATATATTGATACCTTTTCTAATTCTCAGCAAACACTATTGCCTAAGTAATTTTAAAGATATTGGCCAATTCGTAGACTCTGGGTGCTCCTCATCAAGAAAGATTACAAGAGCACAGCCGTGGGCCACATTATACCATAAATATACACAAATGTGTCATGTAAGGTACCCACAAGTACCACATATCATCTCTATACTGACGGCACGACAGTAACTGGAGAATAATGCAACCTCCATCAAAACACTTTAACGCATAATATTTCATTCACCTTTACAAATAGGCAGAGGAGCACAATATTACATAACCAACGAAAATGTCTTGATGGCATGAGGCAAAACCATCTGATTGTGTAATTATGTTTGGGGTTTCTCACAAAAGACTTGAGGGAGCCAATCTTTGATGTTTACACTTTTGAAAGCCCTTACCTTGGCGTTAATCTCCATTTGGTCCATATGAAGTTGTAAAAGGGACGAATGAGCCTATCCATAACACTTTAGCAAAGCAAATTTTAAGGAAACAGGCATCAAAGATTTTCTGTCAGATCATTAAGCACCTCTGAAAGTCTGAAAGAGAGGATATAATGGCACCGGAACTACTTGGATACACTCAACATACTTTCTTCTGGCTGTGCCTGGCCGCCCATGCCCACCCTTTAAAGGTTTCTAAAGACATTACAAGCACATTACAAACAACATAGGGAGATACGACCGACCGACGACCGACGTGTGTGTGTTGCCGTTGCTTGTTGGAATCATCGGAGGTGTATCTTTCATCTGGCACATCGCCTTTGAAAACTAGTTTCTGTAGTAGAATACCTACCGCTCGCTAGTATATATGTATACACTTGCCGCTTCGGCTTTTAAGGAGGAAAGTGTTTAATGGCAGCAATTAGTTGCGAATATTAAATGCAATTTGCTCGGTAATTTTCGCATATTGTATGTACATTTACCGTTATTTATCACTGTCATTAGCACCGCAACTAATTGTTTCTATTTCGGTGTGTGTTGGCCAAATGAATGTCTGCTCTAAACGTAGACGTACCTACTCGTCCTGCGTATATAAATAATTTTCTAACCAAACAAAAAGGATTTGCGTTCACAACCTTCAAAAACAATTCAAAAACAAATGTTTCGGTCTATTCGCACAGCTCTCACCTGGTCGACAAGGATTCGAAGGAGGCATTTCAGTAAAGCATGTTATGGTGCGAGGGGGAGTGGAGCGCCAGCCGCCGGAGCTTAAAAGGGAGTGTTTTTTTTTTTTTGAATGACAATCAGCTGAAGTGGAGAGGGATTAATTTATTAGACAGTGGTGTGTGTTGGGTCAGCGCACAGCGGATGTATATCACTATTGGCAGCTCACTGCGGGGATGCTGAAATTTTGATTAAACATAAATACTGGAGGTCCTTGGGGCTCCTTTATTTGGCATATAAATATGCAAGAGAGAGTTTTAGAAAAATGTAGGTAAGGGTGTGTTTATTAGTTTTCTATTTTTTTTTTTTTTTCACTCCTGGGATAATAAAATAATGTTTTTGTAAAAGCCCACATGTGGTGATCATTGTTTGTGTAGAAACAATTCGATTTTACATGCAATCCGTGCCCTGAGGCTGTTAATGTTTTGAGAAGTAATGAATTTTAAACTGATGTTGATTTCATTCGAAAAACATGTGTAAATTCTGAAAACAATGTTATGAATTCATTCTATTCCCCAATTTAATTAATTCATAATTTCACCGAGGAAGAATAGTGAAATATTCATTGAAAAAATAGGCAAAGTTTAGGAATAAATTGTTGGATCAACAGCAGGTAATCTATGCCTGAATATAGGTACTTCGATATATTATTTGTAAAATACAAATATATGCCAAAATTCATTATTTTTTGGGTAGGTAGGTATATTTCCTGGTATTTTGTTGGTCCCACGGTACTGAGTGAAACCTGCAAAAAATACGAAACGTGATGTGATGAATACATAAATGTTCATTTTTAATAAAAGGAGCAGTAGGTATATACCTACTTTTCCACAGACAGAAAAAATGATTTGTTAAATTAGAAAAAAGATCAATTCTAAAAATAAATTTGAGTCAGTAACGAACTAGGGGCTGTTTTTTAAGAGGTGTAGAATCATTAAACCGTATCACAGTGGGGCAGAAAGTGCCTTTTAACAGCGATAATTATAAATTTTTGTGTTGACTATGATCAAATATATATATATATATATAGGTACTTTCTGAAAAGATTTTGGTATGCTGAATTCCAATCCGAAGTAAAAACAACGGTACTACTTCAGGTTTTTCAGATAATGCCGTTATAAGCTTTTTATTGAAGTTGTTTGGTATTTTTTGTGTTGTGAGAAACTTAAAATAATAAAAAGTACAAAAATCAATTATGATCTCAGTGTTTTTCTTATTTTGAACACAATTCCCAAAAATTTGTTTCTAGTGGATTGATCATAATCTAAAAAGCTCTTTACGCATATTAAGGGTTGAAGACATTGAATGCATAATGCACATTGGGACTCATCCATAGCGACAACTGGCTTGTCGAAGTACTTCAAATAGGTTCATATTAGAAGTAGTGATTTGCTAACATTTTTAAAATGAAAATGAAAGCAAAGTAGCAGTAATAAAGCACCCATATTAGTTTTTTTTATCCTATTTAAAACATTTTCTTATGCTCGTGCGTGCATTGCTTTTCAACATTTGATAAGTTATTTATCTATTTTTTAAAAAAGCTCAAAGAAAACACAAATCTATATACCTATCTCCAATACAAAATTATTTTGGGCTGTCAAAACAGCAATTTTTCTTATGTTGTTAATAGAGCTGCAAATCAGCCCGGCAGAGAGAGCGAATCTCAATTTGATGATTCACTTTCTCCAAAAAATACTTTTGTTGGTTCAAGTTCATATATTTGTGATTGAATGGATTCATTTTCTCTACTGACCAATATATCTGACTCTTTTTCGAAGGATATCTTGATAGGCCTACAATACCATGGAGAAGAAGGACAAGGATTCTTCTAAAATTTTTCTTTTTTTGTTTGACAGCTTAATTGGTACTAAGCAAATAATAAATACAAATCAATCATCTGCATCATCTGTTTTGTTTGTAAACCTTTGATGGTATTCGCTATGCCCCAGGAGAAACTCAATTTAGAATAAAGAGTAAGTTCATTACAGCTCGCACTAATCAGTACATCTTTCTGTGATGCACAAATTCGTTCAGCAGTGTGATCAAGCAGCTTTTGCATCGGAACTTCAGCTGTTTGTTCACTTACAATAAGATTTGCTGGGTAACATTTCGATTTTTCTTTTTGCACAACTTTGTAAGAACGCAGAATATCAGGTACATACTTCGACTTCCTTATGGTATCGTATTGCTCTCGAGAGAGTTTTGCTTCTATGAGCAACGATAAAGCTTGCTCAGGCGTTAGCATAGTTTTTGAGCTTTTTGGAGTACAAGGTGGGGGAGACAAGGTTTGTTCTAAAAATTCTGCAGATTCCTTGTCTCTAGCAGCTCGGAAATTTATTTAAGCAGCGAATATAAACTCTTCTGCAACAGTATTTCGCAGATCAGCTACCCTTTCACGTTTTCTTCGGTTACTCAATTGATCAAAACTATAGTCTGAGGGCGACCAGGGGGTAATATTATTATAAATGTGAAAGTCACTCTGGCTTTCTATGTTACCATCTCCTGCCCAAACTACGGAACTAGCTTAAATGAAATTTTGTACAGAAATAATCTAGAACCTGAAGAAGGACATAGGCTATATATTTTATCCCTATATTCCCACGGGAACGGGAACGTATGTATACGGGAACTTAGAAACTACAACACCGATTTATTTATTTAATCATCCACAAGCTAATGCTTAACAGATTGCATACTGGTGACAAATGACAATTATAAAAAATAATTATGTAAATCCTAATCCTAACTAATATTATAAATGTGAAAGTCACTCTGTCTGTCCGGATTTCTATGTTACCGTCTCCTGCCCAAACTCCAGAACTGATTTAAATGAAATTTTGTACAGAGATAGTCTAAAACCTGAAGAAGGACATAGGCTGTACATTTTATCCCTATATTCCCACGGGAACGGGAACGTATAAGGGAACTTAGGAACTACAACACCGATTTCAAAAATTTTCCCACCGATAGATTGCTTCACTATCCCAGAGTAACATAAACTTTAATTCATCCATACATTCCTACGGGAACGGGAGTCCTTACTAATATAATAAGTGTGAAAGAAGCTCTGTCTGTCCGTCGTTCTATGTTACCATCTCCCGCCCAAACTAATAAACTGATTTAAATGAAATTTTGTACAAAGATTGTTCTGAACTTAAAGACGGACATAGGTTGTATTTCATTCGAATACTCCCACGGGAACCGGTCCTCACTATTATTATAAGTGCAAAAGTAG
The DNA here is from genome assembly GCA_914767635.1 of Melanostoma mellinum. Taxonomy (NCBI): domain Eukaryota; kingdom Metazoa; phylum Arthropoda; class Insecta; order Diptera; family Syrphidae; genus Melanostoma; species Melanostoma mellinum. The sequence goes on along the minus strand of OU612058.1, from coordinate 70,036,567 downwards.
CTCTGTTTGTTCACCATTCTATGTTACCATCTCCCGCTCAAACTAATGAACAGATTAGAATTAATTTTTGTACAAAGATTGTACAGAACCTAAGGAAGGACATTGGTTTTATATTTTATCCCTATATTCCCACGGGAACGGAACCGTTAGAATGCTACACTTTTGCTAAATAACATAAGCTTTAATTCATCCACATACTCCTACGGGAAAGGGAGTCCTTACTAATATAATAAGTGTGAAAGAAGCTCTGTATATTCGTCGTTCTATGTTACCATCTCCCGTCCAAACTAATAAACCGATTTATATGAAATTTTTTACAAAGATTGTTCAGAACCTGATGAAGGACAAAGGCTATATATTTTTTCCCTATACTATCACGAGAGCAGGAACGTATACGGGAACTTTGACACTACAGTCTGTCTGTTTTTCTTTGTTTATATTTACTGCCCAAGCTATTGAACCGATTTATATGAATTTTGGTACAGAGATAGTCTAGGACATGAAGATGGACATCCTTACTAATACTACAAATCCAAAACGTTTTGATTTCCCGTTTTCCTTTAATTCCCACTGATTGGTCATTATAAATAGGGCTCAGACGCTTTAAGTTGCAGGTGTTCGTTTCGAAAAAAATCCCATGGCAACTTTATGCGGCAGAATCACGTGTATCAATCCCACAAAACTTTTTTATTTCGCAAAACATGGAAAAATAAGAAAGTCTTAAAACTTAAATAAAATAATAAACAATAACTAAAACGCATGAATGTGTCTTCACTATCACTACATAGTATAAAACAAAGTCGCTTTCTCGGTCCCTATGTCCCTTTGTATGCTTAGATTTTTAAAACTACGCAACGGATTTTGATGCGGTTTCTTTTAATGAATAGAATGATTCAAGAAGAAGATTTATATGTATGATACATGCATATTATAGTAGAGAAAAACCGAGAAATTTAAAGATTTGTATTGTGATTTCGTAAAAAAAATATTTTTCTGCGCTTATACTGCAAACGCTGACTACACCTTACGAGATAGATCAAATTTATGTACTACGGAATTGTATATTAAAAAAAAAAATATATAAAAATCCGCGACAGCATATGTTTATCTCCTTAGGATAACCACAGTAACCATATTTATCTTTTACTATTACAAAAAAATATGGGTTATTTACCAAGCTATTTTATACATACGATACAGTATCATTCCTTATACAATAAAATACATTAGATACGTTTTGCATTTCGTGTAGATCAAAATTGTCCTTAACAGCATGTGAATCAAATAAATATTTCCGAAGATATCACAGATTTAAAAATTGCGAAACGTAATTTTCTTAATCTTAAAATTTTGTTTCCTAAGTCGGTATCTACGTTAATTTACGAACGGCTTGACCGTTTCCGATGAAATTTTTTTAAATATATTTTCTGGCTCAGAATATACTAATAACTTTTTTTCATACCAGTTTCCCACGGGAACGGGGATATGAAAGGGAACCGGAACGGGAACGAAAACTCCAAAAATTCTGAGCCCATATTAAAAATTATTTTGATATTAGGATGTTACATTATCCCTTACATAGATTTTATTTAAGGTCCATATTCCAACGGAAACTAGAAACTTTTCGGCTATTTTCAGCTTAGTCCAGCTGGTGCTTCTGACAATTTTTTAAATAATTTAGATCCGAGCACCGCCGGGCGGGTCAGCTAGTATAATATAAAACAGTACTTAAAATACAAAAATGTAAAACAACTTGTTTTTAAATGAATCTCGGCTTAAATGTAAGTCAAAAACATTGCTTACTTCATTGAATGAGGAAATTGCTCGTGAAAGAGGTTCATTTTTTCCGTAATTTGTTCTATGTGGTTGTAGAAAAAGGAAATTTCTAGGTCTTAAGCATCTTAAAGGAGTGCAAGGCTGCTACCTTGTGCATGGCTGCTACCTTGTGGACAGCCATTATTCACTCCTTTTGCAACATATTGTTCACACTCCGCCCTGGCGATTACGGTTCTATGCCCTAGCGTTGCTTTAATCCACAACACTAGTGACTCGTCCGCACACCGTGTCCTCTGGCAGCATTGCATATTCCTTATTACCTTACCCAACGGAAAAATCCAGCAGAGTCTATTAATTATGAAGACAGTAGTAGTTACGAAAGAATTTCACAAAAGACACTGAAAATAGAAGCCTCCGAAAAGCATCGAAAATATGCAACCGCATGCATATCACTAAACGGAAAAAGTAACAAATAATATCACCAAATGAGTCAAAAAATAAGTACGTGTCTCAACATAAGTGGAGAAAGTTGTCATCTCATCTCATAATACACATATGGCGAAGAAAAAGACACTCGAAGATGTCACAGACCAGATATCATCGAGACCATCAAGAGAGTGATTGAAAGTGTCCATCCAAGGAATGGGAGTGTTTTGCATGTGGCAAAAGAGGCCATACATCAGTCGACTGTCGGAACAGCAAGTCAATCAAAGTCATCCATTGTGTTCAAGACCAAAAAATACTCAGTTCTAAGCCAAGTCAAGATCAACGTCGAGATGGTATAGATATGAGGGCAACAGAGTCAGTGATGAGTGGAGAGGAGTACCGAAAAATATTGACTGATCTATATTTAGATAAGTCTCAAAATAACCTTTGCACAGTTGCGGATAATGTCCGAAAATCGTTCGGTTGTTATCAATATTTTTGTGAACCATAACATAAAACCGCGAATAGGCCTTATTATGTCCACACAACTTTCAAGTATTCTGCCTTTTAATAAAATTACCGAAAATCGCCAAATTTTGCCACTTAAGGTATGTAATATTTTGCACAAATTCTGCTAGTGTCTCTTAATGGACATGCTCTGCTTATAAAACTTCGTTAACTATAGCGCACTGATTAAAAGAATGCATCGAAATTTAATAGAAAATGGCTTCGCTGCGTTTGTTTGATAGAAGATGCACTTTCCTAAAAATAATTCTTAGTTAGGAACCATTTCAATCTGTACATCTTTTCATTCGACATTGTTGCAAAAGTCCGTATGGATTACATAAAAAATGTATTGAAATTATCAATATGTAAACAATCTTGGCTCTAATAAAGGAACATAATGTATGTCCTGCTGTCTTGGCCCCTGATGGGTTTCGTTCTATTTCACCTAGGTACATAAATACACACAAACCAGTGGTAGCTGCTTCAAACACTTTTCTAAACTTTAGAATTTTGATGAGATTTTCGCTTTGAAATGTGGTTGCATTTCAATATCGGTTGCAAGTAGTGTGCACATGAAACAACTCCCAACACTGAGTTTCTTGCACTTGCATGTAACAGAAATGAAGGATGATGCACATGGCTGACCTAATGGACAAGGAAAGCTTGTGGTCATTGAAATATGAAAATCATGAGTATGTATAGTTTTAGTGAAAATGATAGTCACATAATTTTGAACACAACCGTATATGTATTCATAAAGAACTTTTAGACACACATTCATAGGGTGGCACAATAGGGTGCCTAGCGCATTTCTCAAAAATATGCCGTGAGGGAATGAAGGGGACCTACAGTTTACTGTTTGTTCCGAACGGCTAATCAAGAAAACGCTTAACTTGGTAATGAATTTACTGAGGAAGAACTTGACATTTCCTTGCGAAAGGTGATACCCGCTAAGTTACATTTTTTGGTTTCTGTTGAAAATCGAACCTCCTGCGTAACATGCAGACATCTCAGTTATTACTCCACGGACACCATTGAATTGAATAGGCTAATAAACTATTGAATGATAGAAAAGCCATATAAAGCGTGTCGTTAAAATAATATTTAATAATAATAATATTTATTGTTTATCATAGTTTCACAGTAAGATAAATCTCATGACCTGTGAAGGCCTTACAAAGTTAGCAATGTTCAAAAGAAAATTTTTAAGATAAGTAACATTTGATTAATTAACAAGACTTGCCTTATAGTACCTATAATCGCAAGTAAAAAAGTAATAGAGAAGAAAGAGAATAAGAAAAAGAATGAAAAAAGAAAAAAAATGAGAGTATCTGAAATCTGAATCCATCATCTAGGAATGATTGAAATATCTTAACATAAGATTTCTTAACATTTTAAGTTATTATTTATGTATCACTGGCCTAGTGGCTCTCCTAAGTGTAATGGGTAATGAGTTCCTAAAGCGAGCAGCATGGAAACGAAATGAGCGTATAATAGCAGTTCTTCGTGAGGTAGCAAAATTTAGTCTGCTGTACAAATACCCTGGATGATGATTATGCATAAAATCGTACAAGAACGTAAGACCCATAATCTGCAGATAGTAGCAAGATATGTGGCCAACATAACTTTGATGATTCCTAAGTGACGTGCTTTGGTCACGTATTCTCCGGATGATTGTCCTAGTCCAATCAAAGGAATAGTTGAGGTGTCTAGAGAATATTTATAGATGCATCGTATCTTAGACTTCGCTGGGTTAAGAGAAAGATTTTAAAAGATTTAAAAGCCCGCTGCTGAATGACTTCTAGGTCTTGGTTAACTAAATTGATGGTACTATTTATCATATCCAACGGACAGCACAAAAAAAGTTTAATGTCGTCATCAAACATTGGACAGAAAAATGATTTACAAATTGTAGGAGCTCGTTGACATATAGTGAAAACAATATTGGCCCGAGAATAGAGCCCTGCGGAACACTTTCAGAAATGATGACATTTGACTTCCCACTGCCACACATTGCTGATGGTCGGTAGATATGAGTAAAGTAATTTGACCGCAAGAGAAGAAAATCCAAAATTATGCAACAGTTTTCTACCGTGTCAAAAGCTTTTGAGAAATCCAGCAAAGTTAAGATAGTAGCACAATTGGTGTCCATGGCTTTGCGAGTCTCATCGACAACAAGCAAGAGTGCGGTTTTGCAACTTCTTTTCGCACGAAAACCAGACTGAGCAGAACCCCAGAACTCAAACTATAGGAAATATCTTTGCCTTTTTCACGAAACACGGTATTCACAAGTGGTTAAAAAATGATTGTAAATATGAGTGATATGCTTGAAGATGAATGGGAGGAGAAGCTTTAAAAATTTAAGATTTATTTATATAGCTATAGCATCTGACTTAATAGACAGTAGAGCTTCAACAACATCTTCATCCGTTAAGCGAGTAAAATAGAATTTTGTTGTGTTGACATCATCTTCACTTGGTAGATCCGTAAAGAGTATTGAGTCATAATCTACACCTGGCGTAGCTGATACTGATGCAAATCTAGAATTTAAAACATTACATTCGACATCAGAAGGCACAGCCAATCGCTGTTTACCATTTCCCAGCTTTTGCCAGAGAGTTTTCCCAGACTGTGTTTCAATAATTAAGTACCAAACCAAGAAGGAAAGTTGGAAATTGGCGACCTGAGTCGTATTGGGACATGCTGGTCAAAGAGTGTTTTTATGTTGCTTTCCAAAAATGATAACACTTGGTTCACCGACACCATTGTATAGATATCATCCCAAGATATCTGTGTAACATCACAACGTAAACGTTCGTAATCAATGGCATGACTAACTTTGTTCCTCATAGATCAAAGAGCATCATCCCCTAAGAAAATTGAAGGTTCGATTCGAGCTGTAGAGAGATGATTAGGGAAAGAGAATAATGTTTCCAGATTTTCAAAAATGACCCTATCGCTGAAAACAGAAATATGTATGTTTAAGTGCGCCAGGAACGCCTGCAATACTCACATACAGAAGTCCAAGTTTTTATATGACCAAAAGTTAAGGCAAAAAATACTATTGTGTCCAAAAGGAAGTAAAAACTTTTGGTCTTTTGTTAAGAATATTAAGAACTCGACCACGTCATCGGTTCCAACGCTCGTCTTCAATGACTCTGCTTATGTCAACTCCATCGACAAGTCAAATTTGTTAGCAGCACAGTTTGCTGCCAACTCTAGACTACCACACAGCAGTCTTGATCCTCCGGAGCTTGTTAGTATGAACTGTGCAATGAAGCATATATTTTTCCGTACTCGATCGGTAGCAAGAAGCCTTAAGGATCTCAGCATACATACCGCTGGTCCAGATGGTATCCCCTCTGTTATTATGAAGAGGTGTTCTTCTACGCCGGCCAAAACCACTGCGTAAACTTTTCCATCTTTCCTATTCTGCTGGGATTTCCCGAGCAGATGGAAAATAGCTTTTGTCCAGCTGGTCCCTAAAAAGGCAAATCTTCCTCCCCTTCCACTTACCGTCCAATTGCACTTACGTCCCCTATTTCCAAGGTCATGGAAACGTTGATAAACCGTCAAATTATGAAATATCTTGAAGAACGAAAGCTTCTTAATGACCGTCAGTACGGCTTTCGTAGCAAACGGTCCACTGGTAATTTGATATTCACCGAAAAGTGGAACCAATCTTTACATTGTTTTGGTGAAAGTAAGATTATTGCGCTTGATATTTCTAAAGCATTTGATAGAGTTTGGCATCAGGGCCTTTTATCGAAAATGCGTGCTTTTGGTATCGACGTGTCTCTTCTTCGTTGGATTAGAAATTACCTTTCTGACCGTTCAAAACAAGTTGTATTGGATTGCTTTAAGTCTGATACCCATTTTATAAATGCGTGTGTGCCCCAGGGCACTGTTCTGTCTCCGAATCTCTTCCTTACTATCATAAATGATCTCCTTTCTGATTCTAATCCTCTTAATTGTTTTGCTGACGACTCAACCCTCAGCTTCTCATATTCGTTTCCAAATTTACGCCTCTGCTCTTCGGACGTAGAAATAGAACGGTTGTGTAAGATAAGCTCATTGAATTCTGACCTTGACGGCATTGTTTCATGCGGTAAAAAAAACTGGTTAGAATTCAATGCTTCGAAAACTCAATGTTGTCACTTGTCATTAAAGCTAAGCATTCCCCCTCTACCATTATCCATGAATGGTTCCTGCGAACATAAGCAGCTAGTCATCCACCCAAACGTCGTTAGAGGAGTGTGCTTACTCATCTCTAAAATTTCTTTATAAGTACCTACCTACTGCAGAAAGTCGAAATTTTTGTTTCGGCTAAAGACGATCCCTAGCAGTTTGCAATAACTTATGAGTGTTTAGAATTTCCGATGTTATTCTTGTTCGATTGAGATTGATATCACGTAGGGAGTGGTACTCTCATCTTGCCAACTGTTTTGTTTCAGTTAGCCTAATACATACTTCACTATAGCTACTATAAGAGAAGCCTTAACAAAGGTTCTTAAGCTGATGTCATAAAATATGTACATCAATTCCATTATAAAAATGATTTGCGTATGTAAGTATAGATAAGACTGTAGCCAACAAAGGAAGATCTTGGTCCTCTTAATTATTATGAATTTAATCTTTAGAATTTTATTATCCCAGCGGCATCAAATCGTGTATTCGCTTTCATCAATTGATATACGTAGTTAATGTAACAGATTCTTTGCAATTTTCATATCTAGGAGCGGAGCTTCATAAATTGGCTATGAAAGAAGGTGAGCAAGTAATTTTAGAAATAAATTACAATAAAAAGAGCAATAAAAATTCTTTGAATGCTTTGACGAGAGCTGATTTCTGCTGTCGGCATTCCAAGCCTTATGAAATTATACTAAATTCGAGCTGTTTCAGACATACTGCAAGTCTCCTCAGTTCAAAAAGAAAACAAAGAGGACTAAAAAAAAGCCCATCAACAAAATCATTTAATTCTCCTTACCATTGGTAAAAGAATTACAATTTACTCCCCCGAGAGCAATGCCCTTTGATTCAATCATAAAATGGATATTGCATAGGAGCACCCCTCAAAATAAAAAAAAAACATACCTACCCCGACAGGAATTCTTCTGAAAGGGTAGGTACATACTCAACTCCAACTCTGGTATATTTGTAGTTTGTACAAAAAAAAGAAAGGAAAAAACCTTTTCCTTTCAATTTTGCAAAATCAATTGCAATAAATAAGATCTGCGGCAGCGGCCAGTGGTAGAAATAAAAGAAAAAAAAAAACAATAAACCTATCTGACCAGCAGGACAGAGAAGTATTGTGTGGTCCAATAGACTACATGGTCGACTTTCAGGTCAAACATACATTCCACAAAGTTCAATGTGCCGTAACACTTCACCCATAAGCCATAACCAGGAAACATTTCCCAATCGAACCGCCAAAGTGCAACCCGTCAACTCACATCTCTTGCTCCTTATACCGATTCCAAAAATTTTGGGACTACTACTCCGATTACACTTCGCTACACTTCACAGTTCGCATATACATAGGTATCTACATCTACATTAAACCTTCTATGGAACTGACGGCACTAGAGCTTCGGCTTGCAGAAAGTTCTGTTCATAAAATGTTCGTACTTTGTACTTCCCGTAACGTTGATTTTCACATTGAAGTCAGCACGTTTCCTGTTTATCCAACAGCAGAGCACAGAGAAAACTACAAACAAGCAATAAAATTCCAATTGAGAAAAATGAAATTTACACGCCATAAAGCAAATCATCATCGGTGGCTGGGTTTCTGGGACTCGCCGGCCGGCTGGGCCGTCTATCCCTTATAACCTTATAGCAGCGTCATCTCCGACATATATAATAATAGCAAAGGTTATCCCTTTTTCCCTCGGCATTGTCGGCAAGAAAAAGACTGGAGCCGGCCGAAATCCATCCCATTGGCAGGGTGAACCTTTAAAAATAAAAACACAATACTCAACAAAAGAAAGAAAAAAGTGTATAAGTATATCTTCAGCACCATTGCGAATGGGGTGGGGATGATTCAAAAATAAAAAAAAGGATCTTACATCGATACATCGTCAGTGTTATTTGCAAGACAGACAGTTCTGTACGAAGAAGCCTGGGATTTTGGCACTTGACTGCCGTCGTACATGATGTTGATGTGCGGAATGCTAATGTGCATTTTATAGTTGCTCAGTATAGTGACGACAAAGGACGAGCAGTAAAATACCACCTGCCACAATCTGTACACTGGCGCCCGTTTCGATTTAACGTGATTTGAATAAATTGCCGAGGATTAAGGTTACAACATAAAAATAAGTAAATAGAAAAAAAAATTGCACACACATTCTTTGTCAAGGGCTGGCTGATACTTTCGTGCGGGACAGGCGATCGAATCGGTATCCTCGGGGTTGGGGCCTAATGTCTTTTAGGTGCCCACACATTCCGAACGCCCAAGTTAAAAAGCGCTTTTCTTGTATTTACTCTCAGATACCAGTGGAGAAACAATTTTATGTTTCTGCTTTTCAAACCTCTAACACCCAACTAACAAGCAGACACGCTAAGGGTACAACAAACTAATTACACACCTTACAATCAACTAAAAAATAAAAATGCTAAAGGTTGCTATGGCTCCTAGGCTCCTACTCATCTTCAACTTGCGGCCTACGAAATTTTCTGTAGTGAACTTATATTGACATGACGACTAGCTCCGATTCTGGAAACTTCCAGGTGGCTGTGATCCTTTGACGTACAATGAGGTGCAATCAAACAGCAATCCTTGTCACAGAACCCGATAATAATTTCTTCCCGCATCTTTTCTCATAATAGTTGTTGCCTGAATTTTGATGATTCCCATGCTCGCCTGTGGGAATGATAGTTTGAATAGGAGTGCGAATGTGAATTTTTACCTCTTTACAAATCTGGATCTCGATCTATTGCTTCCAACTATAGGGGGATTGCAAAACTGAGCTGTAATCCAAAACTCTTTGAATCACTCATGTTAACTTTATGTTTTTAATTTAAAACCATATGTTTCACCACATCAACATGGATTTTTCGGTGGAAGATTCATTGTTTCAAATTTAATGGAGCTAACATAAAACATCTCTACAGGATTCCCGAATGGCCAACAAACTGACGTTGGTTACTTTGATTTCTCAAGAAGGCATTTGATCAACTGAAGCATCGTATACTGATAAAAAAGTTGGAACAACATGGCTGTTATGGTTCTCTTCAGAAATGTTCGAATTCCTTCGAATTCTTCTCACTAACAAAACGATTTCGATGCTCTTTTGAAATGGACTGCTATTAATAAATTATCACTGAACAATTCAAAGTGTAAGATTAGGACTTCTTCTCGGATCACCAAGCGGATTTTGTATTGAACGGGCAGTTACTAGAACGATGCGAAAAGTTCAATGATCTCGGGGTGCTCTTTGATCGAAAGCTTACATTCAATGGCCAAATTGACTGCGTAGTCAACAAAGCAAAATCCAGACTGGGAATGATTAAGCGTTGGTCAAAAGAACTTAACGACCCATATGTTACAAAGACTCTTTATGGTGGACTCGTACGAAGCTGCTTAGAGTTCGCTTGTCAAATTTGCTCGCATACATATGCTTCCCATATTCAAAAGAAAGAATCAGTCCAGAAACAGTTTCTTCTATTTGCACTTCGCGATTTCAACTGGAATGATCGCTTTTTGCTTCCACCATATCGTCATAGGTCATGGCTATTACAAATGAACAAACTAGAAGACAGGAGGAAGGTTTTCAATTACTTAACAACGTTAAGAATCATCAATGGAGAAATATCGTCACCATATTTACTTTCCCTATAATCAAATTTAACGTACCTGCCCGTCGGACTCGAAACTATACACCTTGCACCTTCAAACGCCAGCCTTCAAAGATGTAGTTATTTAGCCAACGAAACTTTGACAAAATGCTGCAGACCATTTAATGAGTACTATTCTGCTTCAACTAGTGATCTATCAAAAATACATTTGTTAAATTATTTCAAATTAAATTTCATTTAGTTAGTTTAAGTTTAAATATGACAGTTAGTTTTTAAACTGTAGTTAATACGAAATAAATAAATAAATAAATAAATACGAATGGGAATTGGAATGGGAACGGGAATGGGCATAGAAATGCAAATGCAAATGCAAAAGCGAATGCAAATGAGAATTGGAATGGGAATAGCAAAAAGATACGAAAAGAGAATGAAAACGAAAATCAAAAGAAGTAAGAAGTAAGAAAAATACTGATATGAGGTTCATTAAAATAAAAACGGCAAAACAGAAAAACAATCTTCCGCATAAGACAAAAACAGAAACCTTCGAAAATGTTGGTCGAGATAGCCCTATCAACCCTAATAACTTCGCTCAAAGCGAAACGAAACCTTTCAGCATGGATTTCTACGTTATACTTTGCACGGTTTTTTCCCATATATAAATGCTCATACATACATTTTAACCCTTAGTAGGTCTACTGCCCGATGAATGGAACCTCAGTATCGTATGCCCGATCCTAAAGAAAGGAGACCCTCACAATTACGCCAAGTATAGAGGAATAAGCCTCCTTACAATCGCTAATAAGATCTTGTCTGCTATAATATGTGAACGTCTGAAACCCCACGTCAACAACTTGATAGATCCTTATCAATGTTGTTTTAGACCAGAGAAGTCCATAATAGACCAAATTTTCACATTACGGCAAATCATGGAAAAAACCCGAGAATATAATGTCGATATTCACCATCTTTTTATCGATTTCAAGGCCGCGTATGACAGTATCTACAGAGACGAGCTGCACAGAGCCATATCTGGTTTCGGCATCCCTGCAAAACTCGAACGACTATGCAGGATGACGCTGGAGAATTCACGCTGCTCCGCCAACTCACCGAGACCTTTGATGTCAAAAGGTCAGGCGACAAACTGTCATGCGATTTCTTCAACATCATACTTGAACAGATTGTAAGAAACTCAAACGTCAACACCGGAGGAACAATCTTTCAAAAGTCTGTACAATTACTCGCCTATGCTATTGAAACAGAAGCGGAAAAATGGGTTTGATGGTTAATGAGGGCAAAACGAAGTATATGCTGTCATCAAACAAGGACACAGAACATCGACGAATTGGACGCTGTACACACGGAAAACAACATCAGTGCGGAGATCAAACAGAGAATAACTCTTGCCAACCGTTGCTTCTTTGGGTTAAGAAGGCAATTGAGAAACAAAACCCTCTTCAGAAAAACCAAGGTAACCTTGTATAAGACCTTAATCATCCCTGTCCTGTTTTACGGCGCGGAAGCATGGACCATATCGAAAGCGGATGAGGAAACTCTTGGTCGTTTCGAAAGAAAAATTCTCAGAATGATCTTTCTCAATTCTCAATCAATCTCAATTCCCGTATGCGAAGACAATGTGTGGAGAAGAAGATACAACAACGAGCTGTATGACATGTACCGCGACATGGGCATAGCCAGAAGAGTACGCATCGCGAGGCTACGATGGTTGGGCCATGTAGAGCGGATGGACCCAAACGTTCCGGCTCGTCGGGTGTTCGAAAGTACATTGCAGGTAAATCTCGGAAGGGGAAGACCTCGTCTTAAGTGGCGCAATCAAGTGGATGAAGACCTCAACCGACTTAGAGTGCGAAACTGGAGAGAGCTCGCCCGAAATCGAAGTCGTTATAGAAGGATGTTGGTTGAGGCCCAGGTTCACCCTGAACTGGAAATGCCCACCTAAGAACGTAAGTAAGGTCTACTGAAATTAATCAGCTTATTTATAATTGCTTCAATAACGGTAGTTGTAGCAATTAGCAAACATAATCTTTATTCATACACGGGTTTATCGATTGTACCTCTATTCTTCAGAAACATTTAATTCTAATCCAATCCCAATAATCTTCCATCTACTTTTTTGAATACCACGAATTACTAATAGCTTACAAAACTTATTTGAATTTCTTATAATAAATCATTCAAATTCAGCTTTTCTTTATCTCTATTTTGAAGACCGATCACAGCTTCTATGTTTTGTTCATGTCCTTCAATCTCTCTCAAAAGAAAACTATATCTAGGGGACTATTCTTCCTGGATGATCAGATCGATCTGGTCAACACAGACCGCTGTATTTAAAGCTCTAAGTGGTGTATTTAACTGAAATATTCTCTCACACACTTCCTATGTTATCACTATGGGCTTAATATTGGTCTAAGTATGTGAGTTATCTTCCTGACAGCCATTTTAAACTAATCTTACCTAGCCTTTGTAAGCCCTAAGTCACTTTTTAATACTGCCTTGTAAGATGTTAAGCCTAATGTCGTTTAATAAACTCTAACAGGTGAAACGGGATGGTCTCTCCTCTCACTATCGATGGCTGCTGTTATTATAGTAGATTACAAAGCTCCTCTTTTTTGCTTAACAAGCTAATAAGGCAAAGAGTGTAAAAATCACTGGAGTTTCTATTGATATGCAGTTGACTGAATAACAGAACATCAAGTTTTTGTGGTACTACCGTCTCCACAGAACTTTGAGACTTCTGATGGCTTAGTAGTCCAATGACGGTATGACTTCTTACTTCACAGACACAAATGAAGAACTCATGTAGTTTCGTTAGGTTCTACCTCGCATTTAAAGCCTTACATATTTCTTTCTATAAAAAATTCAACACCTAATCCTAGATAGTAAGATTCTTTGGTCCCAACAACGATGATCCCAAGGCTCAAATTTTTCTTTGGCTCAGAATTGGTTCAGTCTTTTGAATCTGAATCAGAAACGGACCCTTGTCAACGCTCTAAATACTTGGAAAGCGACTAAAAACTGCAATATTCCTTTGAAAGTCTTCGGAACACAAATTTTTATTTAATCCTTTTTTGGTAACAGATTATTATCACCTCATAACCTTCTTGAGATTTAAAGCAGCGTTTAAACTCACTCCTCAGTGAGGTTTTTATCAAGGATTTGATCTGTCAGGAGCAGAAGAAAAAAATCGTCGTTAAATCTTTTACTTCGGTGCCTCAGCGCACTTAGTTGTAAAACGGAAAAATATTATACCTTCATCGTCATTGGAAGAATGGAACTCCATACTTTTAGGCTCATAATGCCATGTTGCTCAATCCTTAAGAGTCTGTCATAATATTACCAATTCAACTAACCCAGATTTCTATGCGCCTGATTCTCAAATGGGGGGTAGCGGGCAGGGCTGCTGCCTCAATATCAATTAAAGTAATAATAATAATCAGCATGTAATAACTTACGAAGAACTTAACCATTAATCATTTTTCTATTATAACTGTCAGAGCATACCTCACTCTACTATACTCCCACAAAACCTATAAAAAATCTTTATTGGAAATCGTTTACCATAAAAATAATTATTATTTTATTTCAGATAATTTATAAATCGAAACTAAAAAGATTTTAAGTTTCCTAAAAACTGAAAAATTGCATAGGTACTTAAGGCCATTTTTATTCGAAGAGGTCTTTAAGCTTGCAGAGTTTCTTATTCGACTTGTTATTCGAAGTTCAGAGTCAATTTTTGAGTTTTAGAAGTAAGAAAGTTGGTTAATACTTTTCTATTTCTCAACTACTGAAAATAAGATTACTTTAAATCGTAGTGGAGAAGTCGGCTATAAGTTGCAACTGGGACTTGAACCTCGAACCTCCCACGTCACAGTCAGACGAGCTATCCATTACGCCACGGGATGATGATTCATTCCAAAGTTTTACTAACACACCCTGTTTTGTAATTGCTTTGATATCGTAGCGCCTTAACATGTGCGAATTGAAGTAACTACAGCTCTGCCCTCACTCCTCATGTCCTGATCATATACCACCAATACAGCAAAAAAGATGTTCTGTGAACTGGGCTAAGTGAACAATTGAATTCTGTGTAGCGTTTTTACAACCCCCTCCTCCCAATTGTATCGTCAGATACGCCACCAAACCTACCAAATAACAACAACAATAATCACGGTCAATAAAATCAAATAAAGTTAAATAATAAAACATTAACGATGTATGAAATTGAATTTTAAACGCCCTTCTGTGGCAGGATGCGTTGAACGAGGGTTTATATTTTGTTGTTGTTTTCTTTTTTGTTTGCTGTTGCCGCTGCCGCTGCTTCTGTGATTTAGCCCAAGCCCACATAAACGCGAATACTCGAAACCAAAGTGTGTTAATGTAATCAAATCGCAATCATGCGAAACGTGATTTTTAAATTGGCTTAACCAAAATGTAATGTCAATAATAATTGTGGGCTAGTTTTAGTGATAATGGTTTTATTCATATATTTTTATTATTATTGTGGTTTACTTAACGACTATTTACTCAGTCAAGCTGAGTCAGCCTAATCGTAGTTGAAAAGTATTCACACGAATACCGCAACCATTTGTAACGTGCCATTTATTGCTATACCGATGTGCATTCGATTGAAAGAGATTTTTGAAAAGTAAACAAATTGATTAAACAATTTCACACATTATCATGCCAATGATGTTGATTTAAAATGTTATTGCAATTTAGTCGTGTTCTACAATAGGATTGAGTGTGGCATGTAGGAAAGTATTTAGGTTTTGGCTTTGAAGATAGTTAAGGGTTAGATTGTGTGGATTTTTTGTGCAGTATGAATGAAATTCTCTTTATTTTATGTTTAGTGTGAGGACTGAGGAAATTGTAGGTCAATATACACTCCAATAGAGGCACATTATTATAAAGTAAATCGATAAAGTTTTACCAATCTAGGCTCTGCTAAAATTTAATTGAGCTAGGGTTTCTGTCAATTCAGTATTCTATTCAAAGTCCTGTGCAATAGATGGTTATACAATACCTATATGTATACATGTCGCTTCCAACGATTGACTTACTCGTTTTTTGTTTTTGTTTTATTTGGATGGTCCCACACGCAGGAACTTCCACAAAAAAAGCCATTCTCGGGTCTTTCTTAGATACTGCTATTTTTCCCCGAACTTCGCACCGCGGTTGTGAAAAGCATGTATACTACATAACATATACAGGGTGTCCCGTCATTCGTTTTACATACTTTGGGATACGATTCTTGGTCATATTCTAAGAAAAAAATTGTTCTACAGTAAAGTCCGTTTCTAAAGTTTGACATCACTTTTTGACAATTTAAAAGAAGGCTAACTTTGGTGTACCCTGACCTATGTTAAATTCGAACACATGATTTCACATTTTTGGAACAGTAGAGACAACTTTTACATTTTTTTATGTTTCCACTCATTGCTGGGAAGTGCTTCTCAGTATCAGTAAGGTATTCCGAGTATCAGTAAGGTATTCGACAAAGTTCTTAATAGAGCACTGTTCACATGGGTTGAGAACAAAAATATTATTCCAGAAAATCAGTTCGGTTTTAGGGCGGGTAATGATGCCCCATATGTACATGCCTCGTCTAAACTAGTATCTGATATTCAATGGAACAAAGCTAAAAAGCAGTGTATGTACGGGTGCATGTCTGGTAAACTTGGAGAAAGCATTCGTAACCGTTTGGTTAGAAGATCTTTTCTATAAGTTGATCAGGTATGGCATGACGGCATGAGTAACGTTTGTTGTGAAAAGTTGCAATATAACTTGATAACTTCTACCAGAACTTTTAAAATACAGAACGGTCTGATACAAGGAGCGGTAAATTCGCCTATTTTCTTTAGCATTTTCACTGGCGATCTAATTGGTTCCCTTCACCATGCTATAGCGTACACCGATGACCTCATTGCGTACAGAACAGGTCCAAAGATCGAAGACATCAGAAGTCTGTTGCAGAGTGACTTTGATAAGATTTAGCAATATTGCGATGACTGGAAGTTGAAAATCAACTTTCATAAATCGGAAACAATTGTGTTTAGAGCCCCGTTGGCTTGGGCCTCATGGGATGCGAGAAAGAACTGGCGAAAGCTGGTGATCGTTGATCTACATGGCCACCCACTGCCAAGCAAAGTAGTAGTCAAGTACCTCGGCATCTGGCTAGATCAGTATCTATATTTTAACAAACATATGGATGCGGCTCTGGCCAGGGCTAGAGGAGCTTTTGCTCTGACAAGGCGACTTTTTCACAGCAGTCAATTTGATAGCAGAGTGAAGGTGATTTGCTACATGGCCCTCATAAGGCCAATGATTGTCTATGGGTGCGCCGTGTGGTTCAATGTTAAAGCGTCTCAGATGGAAAATATTCGGGTGTTTGAGAGACAGTGTCTGCGTACCTGTCTTGGATTGCACAGAACACCAGAGTCGGAGTACAGAAGATATTATACTAATGGGGTCCCTTACAACGGGGCTCAAATAAACAGAATCGACAACTTCATGATAAAACTGACTCGGGGTCACACTGCAAGGGCGATAACTTCGAACAATGGCCTGATATTTGGGGCTTACTACCCCAACATAAAATATATGGATTCAGTGGATTTGTTCCACCGGAGGCTTTCTTCTATTTTGACATGAAATGTTTGATTCAGGATAGGTAGGCGGTCCCGCTTATCTACCACGTCTGCCGTAAGTCCGTAGAATGACGGCTCCTTTACAGCCGAGACGTTGCCGCAGTAGGCGGAGAAGTTGAAGAGCTCCTCCGGTTCAGTAGGGCGGTCTCAGATCGCGATCGACGGGACGTTTTTAAAATGTCAAAACTGTTCTGGTGGTTGTCTGAGCAACATATTGAAAATGATACTGATGGCAATTCGCCAATGGCTGGCTTTCAAAGATTTAGGGTGTAAGACTTAGGGTATAGGCGGTGGGCACAGTGGCAAACAAAAAAATCACAAAAATAAAAAAAAACAAAAAAAACAACATAAAACAACATAAAAACCAAATTAAAATATTACAAAATGCAAAAAACCAAAAAAAAAAAAAATTACAAAATACAAAACAAGCAGAAGCTACTTTGGCTGCTCTAGTTTTAAGTAGGTTTAAGTAGTTTTAATTTGTTTTAATTAGTTTTAAGAAAACAAAAAAGAAATGATCCGAATTCGCATTTCTTTCTTTTCTCTTCTTTTGGAATAATGTCTTTAAAGAAGTAAATTGTACTCAGATTACACTACAAGCTAAGGGATTAAGTGTTGACCACTTGGTTAAAAAAAATAGAAGCCCATCGTATTTACGTTGAAGAAAAACGAACGAAGATCGTAGAAGACGCCATTAACCTTGGTATAAAAACATCGGAGAAATGCGACATTCCAACAGATTGAAAAATTCGTCGTAAAAAGCGAATGACTGGTGAGTCGAAAACTGATGCAGAGAACGGAAAGACATGTTCGATTGCTTTGTTCGATTCATCACTGAACTTCGAACAAGAACAGAGTCTATTAAGGAGGTGGCTTCATTGTTTGAAGGTCTACAGCCGAATACTTTACTTTTAGCAAACATTAATGATTTGAAAATATTTGTTTCAAAATTTGCTAGTGCTTATGATGAGGTGTCAGAGTCAGACGAGACTCAACAATCTAGAAATTTTAACAATTGAACATGAGACGACCCTGCAAATAATTTTTAACAACGTTATCAGCGAATTGTCTGCTTTAAAAGCTACGAAGAAGACGTTTTATTAATTTATTTTTTTTAACAATGTGAATATGTAGAAAGATACATAAATTTTTGTTCTCCATTTTTTATATTTTTTATTTGAATTCAAATAAAGAAATCCCAGTATGTAGGTATATGAAATAGCGGAATTTCATTTATTTTGCTGTTTTACATTCTGGGAGTGACACCATAATTGCCGCCCCGGGTGCCAATATGCTAGCTACGCTACTGAAGAAGCTGTCTTTGATTTCACCTCAAATTTGAGGATGTTTCTGGCAAAGAGACTCTCTGTATTTTCTACTCTGTAGACTGTAGCTTTTACAGGCACCTACGCAAAAAAAAAGTTAGGAATAGGTGCGTAATATACTCCGAAATCCTATAATAAGTTCAGCAATACACCTCAAGCAGAGTTACCACAAGGATACAATAGTATCCCGAGGGACTCTTTTTGTCTTTTTTCCCGATGGGTTTCTGGGATACATACTTTTTAAAAGGGATAATTTTTTTTCACAATCATTTGAACTCAAAGAATGTTGAGTTTATTAAAACAACAAACAAGAAAATGAAATATCTAACTGAAATTGTTTTTGTTTAGTTATAAAACTCACTTAAGAATTGTCTTGAGTTATTATTTGGTTGAAATCTGTTGAAAACACCCGTGTAAACAAGTATTTGTCGACACATTAGATACATCGTGTGAACTGCCAACTAATTTATATTGCTGAATGCATTCATTCCAAAAACCTTTTTTGACAATTTTTGCTAAAACTCACTAATAGAGGGGGAGGCCCTTTATAGCAACAAAAAAGAAACACAAAGTTCCGTTTGTCAAGACAAGACAGAAGAAAAATATTTTAAATACAATTACTCTAAAGAAAATAAAAATGAAAATATTAGACCACATATATAAATAATATACTTGCATTAAGATGGATAGGTTAAGTGAAATAAGCTAATGTAAGAACTACGCACACAATATTCTTGAAATTTCTAAAAATTCAGATTTGTAAATTAAGAAACGAATATGCGAAATTTCAAGTGGAACTACATCAAGCAAAACAACAACGAATACAACGGTGATGACGAACACTGTGACTACAACGGCATCCTCGAGAGCTACAACAGCGGCGGCGTATTTGAGGACTACAACATCAGCTTCCAAGACATTCACATCCGCGTCCACGAAGGATAAAGAAGTTGCAAACAAAAAACATTCCAATGAAGCTACAGACCAAGATCAGGCTAAAGATGAGTAGTAGTAGTATTATTTTATTTTATTATTTCTAGGTAACAATTCAATTTTATAACAATTTTTCAATAAGTATAATAACTCAGAAATAATAGTGACATAAGTGTTTCTTTAAAAGAAATAGAAGTAATGCCACATCAAATTAAAAAAAATATTATATTGTAACGTGAACCCAACACTAAATACCAATTTCCTTATCAAAAACGTTCAACCGAAAACACATCTGGCAGCACTGGTGTAAGTGTAGAAATTTTGAAGGAGAGAAAATGTTTGACAGCCAGTGGAGAGTGGAGACAATGTAGAAGTTACTGGAGAGTTCTAGATGGCATGTCATTCGATATAAATAGCCCGCCCGAGGCAACCAGAGGGCAGTTTTGTTTATAGAGTGATAAAGTTAAGAGTAAATACAAGTGATAGTCCAAAAGTCGAGTTGAGTTCGAATAAAGTGTATATCGAAAGTAGATACTGAATAAAGTGGTAGAATTAAATTGAAAGGTAGAGTTTTATTTTTGCGAACTAAGCGCACGTTACAATATATATGAATGTAAATAATATCAAATGGGTGGGGTGACCCTTAAATTTATACCATCAAAGTGGAAAACAGATATAGTTTTTTAAACTTTTTTTATATAACTTCATCTTGTTAAATAATTAAAGAAAAAACATCAGTGATGACATGATGGGCATTGAGGAGCAATTCAATACTTTTTAAATCATGACTCAAAAGCCAACTTTTCACGGCTTTTACTTCTTCTTCTTCATTTTCGGCGTTACGAGTAGTGATCTTGAAGCGATCACAACTCTCCCACTTTTCTGCTTCACACTAGTGATTCCGCCTGTGGGGTACGCCGCGTTGACCTCAGAAATCGTCGGCAAGCCTCCCGGTTTTGGATTGTTCCATGTCTGAGGCCAACCAAATGCTGCTGTTTTTGCATTTGCTTGCACCAGGAGTGTTTTGGCCTGCCTTTTCTTTTTCGTCGCGAATTTGTTGAAACGTTGTACGATATTGCCTTTTTGACGGGGTTCTGCGGATCTCTCCTTTGAACATGACAATACCAACTGAGCCGGTCGTGCTGAATTTTGTCCAAGATGGTACTTTTGACATGAAGGCTTCCACGGATCTTAGTACTTCTAATTCGATCAAGCTTTGTTACTCCTGCTGTCATCCGAAGCATCTTCATTTCGGCTGCCGTCAATTTGCTCTCATACTTTTTGTACATTGTCCAACATTGTGAACCGTATGTCAGAGCTGGACGGACAACTGCTGTGTAGAGTCTTCCCTTCAGCTTAGGGGGCATTTTTCGATCACAGAAGATAGCGGAGTTTTCTCGCCACTTCATCCACCCTACGCTTACTCGATGATTGATGTCGTCATCACACGGCTTTTACTAAAGAATTAATATTTGTAAGAACTCTTAAATGATATGGAAGCTTGTTGAACAAACGACACGACACGATATAGATGTTTCGGAAAGCTGTTGTGCGAAACCTGGGTATAGATACTAAATGAAGAGAATTAGTCCATAAACAATAATTAGAAAATCTTAAGCACTTTAAAGCAATATAAGTGACGTACTGGAAGAAGTTTCAAATCTTTGAACAGTGGAAAACTAGGGAACAGACGATACTTTCTACAAATCAATTTTAAAATACGCTTTTGTAATATCCATAGAGGCTGAATTCTATTGAAATATGCTCCTCCCCAACAAGTTATTCCGTATTGCAATTTTGAATGAAAAACACCATAATAGATTTTCATCAACAGCTTTGGAGAGCAAGTTTTGCGCAACTTTGCAGTGTACTACGATAGTATTTTCTCAAATTTTCAGTATAATATACAAAGCTCATTCTAGAGTCGAACGTTCACTTGAATAGCTGTCACCCACTTTCTCATTGTTACTCTTAACTTTACGAACAAATGTTGTTGTCGGGAGCCTCCACACTCCACAGCTAGAGCATCGTGAAACATTTTCTTGGCTATGTCTTTTGCTGTGTTATTGTTGACATTGGGTACCCCAGTTATTTCAATGCAGTTGCTTAGATGAAGTTGCTGCTGCCAATTGTGTTTGTTCTCCAACATATCAACTTTAGATTTAAGAATCTCGTTATCTTTGCGCAATTCGTTCAAAGAGTTCAAATATTGTTGATTTATTTTCTCTAGAGTGAGCTAGATGACCCAAAGCCAAAACTAAAAAGATTAAGAGTTTTTCGAAACCAATGGGTTACTGAATAGTGAATATGAATGGTTACAAAACAAAACCGGTTCGGCTTTTTGTAAGGTATGTGACAAAATTGTATTTAATTTGAAATCAAATTTAGAAAGGCACGCTGGTTAAGACTATCATAAAAAAATTATCAGTTTAAAAGATGCCAAACTAGAATAGATCTAAACAAATCAAATGAAACTAAATTATTAAAGAAACAGGTTGAGTTAGCAGAACAAACCTTAGTGATGTTTTGTGTAATGCTCATTTGCCATTTCTGATAATGTTTTTTTTACCAGAATAACTTCGAAAATGTAGCCCGATTCCAAAATAGCCCCAAATATTGTTTGTGGCAGAACTAAGGCAATAAAAGTTTTGAAAGAAAATCTCTGCCAAAAAGCAAGACTAAACAATTGAATTGCTTCAGAAGGAAAAATTTTCTTTAATCACTGATGAGATGAGTCAAGTGATGTAAGTTGTTCTAAAGCACTGGTTCTCATTGCAAAAATTTTTAATAAAAAAAAGAGAGCAGTATGGTCGACATTTTTTTTGGGCTTTTAAAGATGCATGATTGTACTGCTCAAGCAATTTTTGAAGCTATAAAGCTTCATTTTGCAAATTTAAATATTCCAATGAAGAACTTGATTGGACTGGCAACTGACGGGGCAAATGTTATGGCTGGTGAAATAAACGGGCTTCAAGCTAAGCTAAAAAAAAGATAAAGGAAATTTATTCTTCTCAAAGTGCATTTACCATTGCCTTCACCTTTGCGCAAATTACGCTTAAAAAATACCAATTATTGTTGAGAAAACAGCGCTGGCTCAAACTATGTGGCTTTCATATGAGTCTGTTGTCAACCGAATTTTGGAACAATGGGAAGCTTTAAAACTCTATTTTATTTCTTGCTGTCTAGAAGATGAAAATGAAGATGCTCTCGTATATTTTAAAAATTATAAATAGAATTTCAGTCAAAGCAACTACATATTCATGCTCTATTTAACATTTTTGAAAGTAACACCAAATAAATTTTAAGAAATTTTGTGAATATACCTGATACCTGATGTTCAGAGTCAGATTTCAAAACACAGAATGAAATATATATTGGAATTCAAGCAAAAGAGTTTATTGATCAAAATTATATTGATGATCTCAATGGAGTAGTCGCCACTCCAATTTAAAGGAATTTTATAAGGAATTAATTGAACAAGTATTGAAACGATTCGAATTTGATAATGAAGTTATAAGAACCCTTCGGATTATTAGCCCGAAGGGTTCTTATAACTAATCCGAATTCAATTAAAGACATATCACTTCTTGTAGAGAGATTTCCTAATTTAATCGATTCCAACAATCGATCTGCAGCAGCAGAGCGAAAGTTTTCAGAGCTTCAATTAATAAAAACAAAAAAGTCTAATAGATACGATATCGGAACGATGGAGGATATTATTTTTAATAAGAGATATGTCCTGAAACATATCCGTATACCAACATATCCATATACCGAAGATCAAATCTACTCCCTCACATCCATCGCGGACATTTTCATTAAATATAAAAAGAAGTTGTATGCCTTCTTCATAGATTTTAAAGTGGCCTTCGACACGATCGACAGAATTCTCTGATGCTTAAAGCTTAAACTATATAACAAGGGTTTTTCAACAAAATTTGGACGCATTTTGGATAAA
This sequence comes from Melanostoma mellinum, assembly GCA_914767635.1. Lineage (NCBI taxonomy): Eukaryota > Metazoa > Arthropoda > Insecta > Diptera > Syrphidae > Melanostoma > Melanostoma mellinum. The sequence continues at coordinate 70,013,180 of OU612058.1, read as the reverse complement.
TTGTATGAATCTACAACATCTGCAATATCATTCAACAACGACGTAACGGAATCATATGAAGCGGAAAAAGGAGTAAGACAAGCTTGCATCTTAAGCCCTCTTTTGTTTGCACTCTTCATTGACCACATGGAGGACGATCTACAGGGTGGAGCAAAAGTTGCAGCAAATCTTCTAGTGAAATCCGTAAAATTCGCCGATAACACTGTGATATTTGTTGAAACGCCTGAAAAATCTCCAGTTGATGATAAACAGAATAGCTGCATACTGCTACAAATGGAGGCTTCAGTAAATCTAAGGTTATGATTTTTCGTAACGGTGGAGGCCCAAACTGTCGCAACGAAAAGTGGAGATTTGATAGTAAGGAAATCGAAGTAGTTAGTGACTATAACTACCTAGGAGTTAAAATATCAAGAAATCTGAATCTGAGAAACCACATTGTGGAGAAACTGGCCAAATCAAAAAATGCACTCAATGCAACAGTGAAGTCCATTTGCAAAAGAAAGAGTCAATTTAAATTCAAAGTTTCGAATTTTTGAAACAACGCCAAAGGCAGTTATTTGTTACGCCGCACAAGTATGGGGCGTGGGGCCACAAAGAATTCAGTGCGGTGGAACATCTTTTGAGATATTTTTTAAAGAGAACTTTGAGGCTTCCAAACAGTACTCCAAATCACATTCTCATACTCGAGACGGGTCTTCCTCCTCTATTCATTTCGACACTTAAAATGCAAGGAGACTACATATTGAAGACGTTAACCATGAACGAGAACAGGCTCAACAAAAAATTAACTATGGTCATTTTAAGAAGGTTCGAGAGTTGGAGTAACTTAGCTGCTTTTTGTGACCGTCAGCTTACTTTAAACGAAAATAGACCAGAACAATGGAAAGCTGAACTTTATGATCTGATAAGTGCAGTTGATGTGAAAAAAGAGAGGAATTCAATACAAGAGCAAGAGAGTCAACAAGCAGATGTATTTACGCAATGCTCGATTACAATCTTTCAACAAGAAGTTATTTCAAGGAAGGGAACTCAGCTGACCTCGTGTCACTGATTTAAAAAACAAGAGGAGAGTTGCTGCCACTCAACTTTATAACGCACAGAGAGGAATGCCCAGAAATCTGCAATCCGTGTAACCAATGAGAAAGGGAAAACAACTACCACTTCTTTGCAGATGCCCGATCTTAATGAAATCTCGGAGGAGTGTTTTCGGGAAGAGTTTACTCAGTGAAGATGAAATGATAACCATTCTCAATGCAGCTGATTGGAAAGTTCTGTTTCAATTTGTCAAGCTTGCTCTTTCATACAGGAAAAAAATTATAGATGAACTTTTTTAAACTTTTTTAGACTAAAAAATTACTTAAAATTTACTTTAAAGTTTATATTGTCAACTGGCAGACGGCTTTGGCCATGCTCTAAAAATGTTAGTTTATTATTATATACCTATACATATAATCTTTGTAAGACCTAAAGGAAAATAAAGCATTTGTTAATCTTATCTAAATCTAACATATCCATTAAAAGTTCGGACATCCACTTAAGTAACTATTAATTTATTTAAATTACTATTAATTTAAAGTACATAATGTTTACAGAATTATTTGTTTTTGTTTATTTGTGAAAAGTGGTTTTATTGTATGTATTAACACTATCAAGTGCATTTTTTGAAAAGGACACATAACATATTTATTTTCAAAATGACTCTTTCTATTGCCCTGGGGGACTCTAAAATAATTTTGGCTCCCGCTGGCCCGCATCACTTACCTCACGACTGAACACAAAAACAAATCAATAGTGAGGTATGGTTGCTCAAAATTGTTTTGTTTTTGTGTTCAGTGGGTGAAATCCATTGCCGAAGCGATTACCTATAAGGTCACGAAAGTGGATATGAAAATTTAAATTACACGGTGAATTTCTGTAAATTTAAAACAAAAACGCAAAATTCGATTCAATAAAATAATGCGAGTTCTTCAAAAGCAAAAAAATATATAAACAAATAAATTGCGTTTAGACACAGCAAAGAAACTACAGTCCGCCATCTAACGTTTTTTTTTAATTTAACTAGTACTTATTACGTGAATGAAGACTTACAAGCTCATGTCAAATTTGACAGAAAAAAATTAGTTTTATCTTTCCGCTGAACGAATATGGTTGTGTATACACTTGAATAGCGCTGGGAAATATTGCGACATTACTTTGAAAGTCCGATGCCGATTTTGCCAAAAAAAGTCATCTTTTCAAATGAAGGTAATTTTGATCGTGGCGGGTGGGTGTTGATTCTGATTCATCAGAGTTCAACCTGCCTGGGTATAGCTTAGTGCCATTATTCTTTTCTTTCCATGGCCTCGCCGTATATGTCCGGAATGATATTGCTTACCAGCTTCTACCACAATACGGCCTCTGTTCTAATACGAACTTTAATTTCATTTGGTTAAAATTCACCGTCCGTAAGCATATCATTCATTATTGTTTCATGTATAGAAGCCCCAGTTTAGATAGCAATTCAACCTCTAACGAGTTTGATGCGCTATCTGACTCCATAATAAGAATTGTTTCCCTGTATCCTCACACTGAAATCGCAATTGCGGGCGATTTCAATGCACACAATTCTGGTTGGCTTCGACATTCTGCCCAGACAACACCCGAAGGAAAGTGTGTTGAGATCTTCGCTGAGTTTAACCAGTTAACTCAACTTGTTGATGAGCCCACTCGGGTTCCAGATATTGAAGGCCATGCGGCCAACACTCTTGACTTATTTCTCACTTCTCATCCCGAAAAATACAGGGTTGTAGTATCATCTCCTTTAGGCAAATCAGACCATTGTGTCATATCGGTAGATTTTTCGCTTTCCGTCACGGTAAAAAAAGATAAAGTCCCTAAAAGAACTATGTACGAGAAAACCAATTGGGACGGCCTGAATAATTTCTTTCGAAATTTTAATTGGTCATTGTGCTTTCTGGACGGAAACGTTGATGCATCAGCTGATATGATATCTAACGTAATTCTCAACGGCATGAGAAATTTTGTTCCTCACAGAACAAAAAGTATCACCCCCAAAGAGAATTCGTGGTTTGATTCAAGCTGTAAAGAGGCGATAAGGGATCGAGAAAGTAGTTTTCGCAAATTTAAAGATAACCCTACTGTAGAAAACCGAAATTTGTTCAAACGGGCCAGAAATAGCTGTAATGCTCAGATACAAAGGGCTAAGATTTTACATTACCAAAAAGTAAGGCAAAAAATACTGTTGTGTCCAAAAGGAAGTAAAAACTTTTGGTCTTTTGTGAAGAACATTAAGAACTCGACCACGTCATCGGTCCCAACGCTCGTCTTCAATGACTCTCCGTATGTCAGCTCCATCGACAAAGCCAATTTGCTGGCAGCTCAATTTGCTGCCAACTCGACACTTCCTCATAGCATAGTGGCTCCACCTGAGCTCGAGTCTGCAAATTCTTTGATGAAGCAGATATTTTTTCGAACTCGCTCGGTTGCGAGAGTCCTTAAAGATCTCAACATACATAAATCCGCTGTTCCAGATGGTATCCCTGACGTTATTCTGAAGAGGTGTTCTTCTACGCTGGCAAAACCACTGCGTTAACTTTTCCATCTTTCCTATTCTGCTGGGATTTTTCCGAGCAGATGGAAAACTGCATTTGTCCAGCCGGTCCCTACAAAAGGCGAATCTTCCTCCCCTTCCAATTACCGTCCAATTGCACTAACGTCCCTTCTTTCCAAGGTCATGGAAACGTTGATAAACCGTCAACTTATGAAATATCTTGAAGAACGAAAGCTTCTTAATGACCGTCAGTACGGCTTTCGTAGCAAACGGTCCACTGGTGATTTGATGGCGTACCTCACTGAAAAGTGGAACCAATCTTTACATTGTTTTGGAGAAAGTAAGATTATTGCGCTTGATATTTCTAAAGCATTTGATAGAGTTTGGCATCAGGCTCGTTTATCGAAAATGCGTGCTTTTGGTATCGATGAGTCTCTTCTTCGTTGGATTAGAAACTACCTTTCCGACCGTTCAATACGAGTTGTGTTGGATGGCTTCAAGTCTGATACCCACTTCATAAATGCTGGTGTGCCCCAGGGCTCCGTTTTGTCTCCGACTCTCTTCCTCATTTTCATTAATGATCTCTTGTCTGAAACTTCTAATCCACTTAACTGTTTTGCTGACGGCTCGACCCCCAGCTTTTCATATTCGTTTCCAAATTCACGTCCCTGCTCTTCGGATGTGGAACTGGAACGATTGCGTATGATAAGCTCATTGAATTCTGACCTTGACAGCATTGTTACATGGGGTCTTATGAACCGAGTAGAATTCAATGCTTCGGAAACTCAATGCTGCCTCTTGTCGTTGAAGCTTAACATTCCCCCATTGCCATTATCCATGAATGGTACCTGCATCGAAGAAACCGATAAGCTGGCAGTACTTGGTATGTGTGTAAACGATGATCTTCATTAGAATGACCACATATTTGAAGTCGCCAAAAACGCTGCTAAGTGCTTAGGCTTCTTGAGACGATGCAGGAAATTCTTCACCCCTTCTGATCTGGCTACAATTTATAAGGCCTTCATCCGCCCAAAACTGGAGTATAACTCCCATATCTGGTCAGGTGCTTCTCAAACATCTTTGCACCTCCTTGATAGGGTACAAAACAGAGCGTTGAAATTGATAGGTGATAGTTCAATCGTTGAATCAATTGATTCTCTTGAACATCGTCGAAACGTTGCCTGTCTCACTCTCTTTTATCGCTTTTTTCACAAGCAGTGCTCTAGTGAAGTAGCCAGTTGCATTCCTCCCCTGAAACAATTTAGCCGCAACACCCGCCTCGCTAGGAATGTTCATCAGTTTTACCTTGAGCCCAACTTCGGACGTACAGTCAAGTATAGAGATTCGTATTTCAGTCGCACCACCCGAATGTGGAATGCTTTACCTGGCTCTGTATTTCCCCTTCATTACGATTCACAAAAATTCAAAAGCAACGTGCATCGGTGTCTCCTTCCAAATCCTCTCCTATTTTCCTAAATGCTCGCACTGTGTTTAACAACATTATAAGGTTATTCAACTTGATGTGCGCGTTAATTAAAAAAAAAAAAAAAAAAAAAAAAAAAAAAAAAAAAAAAAAAAAAAAAAAAAAAAAAAAAAAAAAAAAAAAAAAAAAAATTTGGGGCACAGAAAACACTCACTCATACATTGAAAAGCCGATACCCCAAACAGAGTCACTGTTTGGTGCGGATTTTAGCCCAAAGGCACAATGGGGCCATTTTGCTTCGAAAATGAGCAAGGAGTGGCCGATAGGTAGATACCGTGACTTAAGGCCAAGCGACATAAGACTAAATTTGAATGTTTGGCCTTATGTCACTTTGCGAAAGCGACACAAGGCCAAATTTTAGGAGTTGGCCTTATGTCACTTTCCCAAAGCGTCATATATGGCCTTATGTCAGTTAGAACTCAAAAGTGGTTGTAGGTACTTGGATTCCAAGAACAAAATTCATATTCCATAACTTCAAACAAAAGACAAAAAATGGTTTAATATTCAAGTGTATATTGTAAGTATTTTCATAAGTTTTTAATTAGGTATATTACTATAAAACAAGAAATAAGGCATACATATATATAACAAGCAACAACATAAAAGCATTCCAATGAAAATAAATGCTAAGTCAAAAGATATTTACAACAATTCAAAAAAGATCTTATACTTCATACAATTATCAAAAAATGTGGGTTGTATTCTTCACAATTTACTAATTGGACAAAGAATTTGATTATTGTTTTTCATATAAAAAAGTGGACAGCAGAGGAATGAGAGTGTAGTCCTCTATTATGAATTGTATTTCTGATTAAATTCATGTGATGCATTGTTTCATAATGGAATATACAATTATAATTAAAAATGGGAGTGCATACATACAGAATATTTTTAAGAATCAGTGATACAAAGATATATGCTTGAAATGTTGTTCCATCTGAAACAAATAATTTTGCCAGCTTTCTTTTTCTGCATTGAAAGCCCGAAACGCTGGAACAGATTTAGTGACACCTCCTTGACTTCCCATGATTTCTTTAAGGAATTGTTGGTGAGTTCTTAGCATCTCATCCATGCATTGTCGGTGTAGCAGCAAAATTTTATTCAGTTCTTCTTTCTCCATTTTTTTTTTTTTTTTTTTTTTTAGAAAAAAGAAATCTCTTCATCGTCGCTAATAACTGTTGTGATAATTGACAGGCTTATTACGGAATGATTTTGTACATGAAATATTAGCTTATTATATCTGTGGCAACATGGAAAAACGACATAAGTAGACTTATGTCGAAAATGAGTTTTTCATACCATCCGATGCGCAATAAGCCATTCCGTCTGTCATATTTTTTTTGTATTTTTATCTCAAGGGGTTAAGGAATTACAGACAAAAGAAAAACGACTTAAGTCTGTATCTACAGAGCTTGCCCAAGGAAAAACAACATAAGAACAATTTTTTAATTTTTATTTTCTACTTGTGCTTTTATTCCATAACAAAAACCAAATCAACATGCACATAAGTTTACTTATGCTCTTTTTCTAAAACTGTTATATTGTTTCTCCATGACCATAAGTTTACTTGTGCTCTTTTTCCAAAATGAAATCGTAGCTTACATGCAAATAAGTTGACTTGTGTAGTTTTTCCAAAATCAATTTCGAACATAAAACATGCACACGTTTACTTATGAACTATTTCAACACTTCGGTTTATAAAAAGAACAACACAAGTTGACTTGTGCTGTTGTTCCAAAAGACGTTACAGAATATACTTGAAAAAAATTTGATACTCAGTTGTAACTTATGCCGTTTATTTCTTTAAAAATGTCTGTTCTGGTAGGTTGGCGTTGGGTTGCAGTTTTGTTTGGGTTATTGTATTTTTATACGTGATAGATGTGTGCCGAAAGTTGACTTAGTTTGCGAATAGTTTTTCTAAGTGTTATATGTGAAGTGCTAAACAAAGTTGATATTATAAGAAAATAAAGAGAAAATTATTTTGATAAAAATAATAATGTCGCGTGGAAGCAGAATGTTGTCTTTAGCCTTAGAAAGAGCAGCCGCTTTAAGTGCAAATAAAAAAGGTCAGAGAGATAGCGTTTGTGAAAATATTGAAGGTAAGTTCTTAAGCTTAGAAATCAGAAGAATAATTACAATTATAATGAATATTATCTTAAACATAAAATGGGATTTTATTTAAAAAAAATACCTTAACACCTACCCGTGCAGTAAATCAATGAAATATTTGTTCTTTTATGTTAAGTGAATAGAAGTGGTTTGGCCTTGTTTTGCTATTATGTATTTTAAAAAAGATAAATGAATCTACGATTAATTTCGAATAATTATGTTTCAGAAACATTTGGTGATCCAAAATACACTCCATCAGAAAACATAAATCAAAAGTCGGACGGACCTCCAGGATGTAAGTTCAAACTTACAATCATTTTTTATATTTACCTATTATAGAGATTACTTAATCTTTTCTTAAGATGGTAGAACCAACTTTAAACATCTTTTTAATTCGAAAGGTTCAGAACCATTCCTGGAAGATTCAGATGATTCAGTTAAGGATCCAGATTAAAAAAATATAGAGCATATAGAGCATTGGGGTAAGGTCCTTGAAAAGTCTGTTGATATAGTTTGTCATGATTCAGTGGTGATGTCGCATGATTCATTGGAGTTTGTAAATAATTTTGACATTGATGAAACACCTTCAACTCATCAAAAAGAAAATATAGCTACACCAATCACCAACAAGATAAAAGGGGCTAAGAAACGCCGACAGGACCTGAGAAATAAAGGCTTTCCTTACAACACTCTTAAACAAAATAAACAAGTACAGGCCAGAAAATTAAAACCATTATCATCTTGCAGAAATAACTGTGGTAGCAAAGTTACGGTTGAAAATCAACAGCTATTATTTGAAAATTACTGGGATTTAGGCTGTTACAATAAAAGAGTTCTTTACATTTCATCACTGATTCATATTCGGCTTATGAGAGCCATTATTCGAGGCGGGATACGTCTAAACTGTACTTACAACCAGGTTTGACAATTTCAAAAATGTATAATCTTTATTGTTTGGAAAATGAGGAGCCAAAGAGCTTATCCACGTATACCAAAATATTTCATGAGCTGAACTTGAAAATAAAATCTCCCCAGCTTGCTACGTGCGATAAGTTGCATCACAAAATTTTAGCTATAGAAAGTGCTGATGAAAAATTAAAGCTCGAGGGTGAGCTTGCAAATCACCAAGAAAAAGCTGATTTTGCTTACACTTGCAAAAAAAAAGACAAAGAGCTAGCCAAAACCAACAAAGCTATTGCAGCATATGCGTTTGATCTCCAGCAGTGCTTGCCTACACCATATTTGAAATCGAATATTGCATTCTATAAACGTCAGTTGTGGACCTATAATTTAACGGTTCACAATTTGGCTAACGATCAACCTCATTGCTATATGTGGCATGAGGGAATGGCAAAGAGAGGTGGAAATGAAATGGCATGTTGTATTTTTAAGCACATAGACGAAGAAATTCCTGTTGCCGCCAAAAATTTAATTTTTTATAGTGATTCTTGTCCGGGTCAAAATAAAAACACGCATGTTAGTTGCATGTTTATAGCTGCCTTAGCGAATAGCGAGCAACTAGAAGTAATTAACCATAAATTTCTGGAACCTGGTCATACCCACATTCCCACATGGAATGTGATGTCGACCACTCTGTTATTGAACGGAAAAAAAGGAAGACAACAGCTAAGATTCATCATCCAAGAGACTGGCAGAACTTAATTGCTGGCATAAGAGACAGAAATCCTTTTAAAGTGAAGGTACTGCTTGAGCCAGATTTCCTAGACTTTGCTGCAACCTCAAAGAACAAGTTCACTTGGCGAAAGGTGAATACTGACGGCGAGAAGTATTCATGGCGTGAATTCCGGTGGCTAAGATATCAAAAAGACAACTTCGGTTCAATATTCTACAAAAACACTTTGAACGACGATGAACCATTTAAGGAAATAAATATAAGAAAACGTGGCGGAAATAGTCTTATTAGATCTGACATTCCATTTATTCAACATGTCCCTCCTATTTCAAGAGAAAAGGCGCAAGATCTTCTTTTCTTGTTGGATTTTGTCGATCCTCAGTTTCATGCATTCTATAGAAGTTTGGTTGTTGATACCATTACAAAACAAAACGTTCATCCGGATGTAGGTGACAGCGATGAAGATGAAGACTAAAGAAGAAGACGCTAAGAAAACGATATGTATTTGCTAATTTTATTTTAAAGCAATATCTGAGAACTTTTGTACTTAATGAAAAATTTAAAATGTTGGTGTTCTTTTCATTGTCAAACACTTTTACTTAATGTTGATTTTTAATAATAAATATAACGATAAAGTTGAAATACTGTACCTTTAAGTTTCTCCATTGAATGTAAATAATTATTTTCATCCTTCTACAAATGAGTCATTTCAACAATTTGTTGGGAAAAACGAGTTAAGTCATTTTATTTCAGTGCATTATTTTATTTTGTGTTTGGAAAAATTACACAACTTAACTTAAAAAAAATTATTTAATTGAACTCATTGAGGAAAAAAAGCACAAGCAGACTTAACTGACAGTTTAGTTAAGGTTTAAACAAGGAACAACGACATAAGTCATATTTTTATCAAAATCAGCTATAAAGCTATATAAATTTAATTCTTTATAAATTAAAATAAAATCTTACAGTAATTTCAGTCATTTGCACGTTCAAACTTCGTCAAGAAGTCTAGTATCTGATTTGTAATTGGAAACCAAACATTCAAATCGCTCTCCTGAAAAGTAGTAAAAACTGACTTATGTCATTTTTCCTTGTTGCCACAGTATAATAAAATAATCGAGATGAGTAGATAACAATAACTTGAGTGACAATTTATAGCGGATAGTATTCTAATGGTTTTGCTGATGCAGTGCAATGTTGTATAAATACTAAATGTTGCGAGATACAACAGTTCAAATATAAGTTATGGAAGTAATCCAACATGATTGTCTTGCGAAAAATGAAATTGCAGTCCAAAAGATTAATTTTTACACAATTGAGAAGAAGAATTTTAATGAGCGCAACATGTAAAACGCTGGTGTTGATAGCAATCCTAACGACATAAACAAACAATAAATTGAACAGTTGGCCTTATGTGCAAAGTGACATAAGGCCAAACATTTAATGTTTTTCCAACAAACTGTTTCAAACGCGCACCATTTCGCCAAAAAACAAAATATCGAAAAAATCCTGCGTACGGCTCTTGCTGTTGTTATATAGAAACAAAAAAATTAAAATTTTCACCAAAAAAAAAACCGCAAAATTGTTGATTGAAAAAAAAACTATGCAATATAAAAAAAATCCTACTCACGGCTCTGGAAAATAGTATTTCGAGTGTACTGTCAAAATTTCGTATAGATCGGTGAAGATTTGCTCGAGTTATGTTTTCGGCCAGTTAGAAAAAAGTGATTTCGAGAAAAACGCGTTTAAAGTTTTAAATACTATAAAATTATACGGCATTCCTGAGGAGCGCTAACGCAGAATGGAAAGTTTGGGCATTTAGACATTTTTGCCGACATCCATCCTTTGGTATGTTATTTTTAAGACCCTAAGGTACCTTTTAAGACAAAAAAAATTTCGGTATTTTCGCTCTAACTCACTCGCAGAATTGAGCAACAGGGATGGTTGGTAAATGGAGTTTATGTGAAAGTCACTAACCAAGTGAATATAGCCATATAAAGCGTTTATTGAGACTCGAGAGTGAAGTGAATATAAGTGAATATAAAAATTCCCAATAAAACTCGGCTATCATTCGATTTCCTTGTCACAAAAATAATCTTTTATTCGTGGAAACCAAGTACTTTAATCGTCTATTAATTTCACCCCACATCCATTTCCCAATTTGTCAGCACTCTATACCAAATAAAAGATCTTATATAAACCAAAAGTGGTTTTAGCCATTGCCCATCTTGAACGCCTGTACTATTTTCAGTTGATGGAACTTCGTTTCACACTATCAGTTCCACCCACCCATGTAAATTTTGATTGAGAACAACCTGATAATTATGAATAGAGGTAACGAACCAACATTTGTAACAAAGGTAAGAAAAGAAGTGTTAGACGTTACACTATCCACCAACTCTGGTACGCTAGTAACCAGTAATTGGAGGGTCTCCAACAACGTAACCTTCTCTGACCATAGAATGATAACATTCGAAATAGAACACAAATCTGAAATCTGTATCCCTTATAGAAACCCTAGGAAAACTGACTGGGGTCTCTATAACCAAAAACTGGCCCTAACTCTCAGCCAGAACAAAAATCAGCCTTTGCTTAACTGCTCAGCCATAGAGACACAGGTAAACAAGCTTACGTCAGACATAATCAATGCCTACGAAAGCTCATGCCCGTTATCCAAAGGGAAAGGTAGATCCAACCCCATATGGTGGTCAAGCGAACTATCGACCCTTAGAAGGAACTCTAGGAGGCTCTTCAATAGAGCAAAATTTAGCAACCTTTCGGCTGACTGGGACCTATACAAGATCAGTAAAAATGAATACAAAAATAGAACTACCTACGCAAAAAGAGCAGCCTGGCGCAACTTCTGCTCAGATATTGAGTGCACAAATGACGCAGCAAGGCTAAGAAAAGTCATGTCCAAGGTCCAAAATATCCCTAGTTTTCTTAGAAGACCTGATAACACATGGACTGACTCATGCTCTGAAACTATAGAGTCACTCATGAACACCCACTTTCCAGGGTGTTCTCAAATGACATCCCCAGAACGCGGAAACCCTAGCGCTAACGTTAGATCCAACATAGGAAATCTATTAGTAGATAATAGGAAGGTAATGTGGGCCATTGACTCATTCTCAGCATACAAATCGGCGGGTCCGGACGGTATCATTCCAATGATGCTCCAAAGTCCCAAAGACTTGATTGTGTCGATACTAGTGGAAATATTGAGAGGTTGTTTAAACCTCACCTTTATTCCAACTAGTTGGAGAGAAGTTAAAGTCATATTTATTCCCAAAGCCGGAAAGCCCTCACACACTGAACCCAAAGATTTCAGACCAATAAGCCTATCCTCCTTTCTACTTAAGACTCTAGAAAGAATTATAGAAACGCATATCCGAACAAAACTGAATAACAATGTGATCTCTACAGCCCAACATGCATATATAAAGGGCAAATCAGTTGAGACTGCACTTCATGAAGTAGTCGGAACCATTGAACAGTCAATCCAATACAAAGAGTACACGTTGGCTGCATTCCTCGATATAGAAGGGGCCTTCAACAACGTTGAATACAATGCTATTCGCATAGCATTAAGTTCCATAAATATCGAGCCAACGCTATCAAACTGGATCGACTCCATGCTCCAAACGAGAATAGTAAAAGCAGAAATGGGTGAAAGTACCCTAAAAGTAAAAACTTGTAGAGGTACACCTCAAGGAGGAGTGTTATCCCCGCTACTCTGGCTCCTAGTGGTTAACCAAATCCTGGTTAAACTCGACAGGAGCGGAATAAAAGCAGTAGCCTATGCCGATGACATCGTCATCATGACTTCGGGAAAATTCACAACCACCCTTTGTGAACTTCTTCAGACAGCTCTAAACAAGCTCACCAGCTGGGCGAAAAACTGTGGGCTAAACGTCAATCCTACAAAAACAGAACTTGTTCTGTTTACGAGAAAACGTAACATTCCAGATATACTTCCTCCCTCCATTAATGGAATACCAATAAACTTATCTGGTACGGCAAAATATCTCGGAATTGTCCTTGATCGTTAATTTAACTGGAAAGAAAATTTAAAAGAAAGAGAAAGGAAAGCTCAAATCGCTTTCTACACTTGTAGTAGAATTTTTGGTAAAAAATGGGGACCTGGTCCCAAAACCATTCACTGGATGTATACATCCATAATAAGACCAATCCTCACATATGCCTGTCTAGTCTGGTGGCCATCATTAGAGAAGGCTTCAAACCTTAAGACCATGACCAAAATCCAAAGACTTGCATGCATTGGTTCAACTAGTGCCATGAGAACAACACCAACTGCAGCTCTGGAAACCTTCCTATCGCTAGCCCCCCTAGATCTCTTTACTAAGGAGATGGCGGCCAAAAGCGCACTGCGACTCAAACAATGCAACAATTGGAAAACAGGCATATCAGGCCATAGAACCATCATGAACCATACAGATATAGACATCCAAATAGACTATACCCCCCCGCATATTGATTTCAATCCAGTGGCCCTAACAGTCTTTCCGACTAGAGAAAGCTGGGAGGAAAACAGGGTTATAAAAGAAAATCACATTTCCGTCTTCACAGATGGTTCCAAAACGGACGAAGGGGTAGGATCAGGTATCTTCACAGACTACCCTAACATGAATAGATCAATAAAGCTTCCCGACTTCTGCAGTGTCTTTCAAGCAGAAGTACTCGCAGTGTGCGAAGCCGCGAAGCACCTTGCAACGCAAAACTTGATCAACAAAAATATTGACTTTTTTGTAGACAGTCAGGCGGCCATTAAAGCTATCTCATCCATTATCACAAAATCCAGGCTAGTAGACAGCTGTCGCAGTAACCTTAGACTGCTCAGTGCGACAAACACAGTTAGTTTAACCTGGGTCCCTGGACATCGTGACATTATCGGTAATGAAATGGCGGATAAGCTGGCAAAAATCGGGTCAGCACTCGAATCCAGCGAAGCGAACACTTCAGTTCTAAAGCCACTAGAGCAAGAAAAAAGCAGAATCAAACACAATTTTCTAAAAATCGCCAATGACAGGTGGTCATCTTTAGAAACATGCCGAGTCTCTAGAAACCTTTGGCCAGATATTTCCAAGAAAAAATTCGAATTTCTACTCCAGCTAAGCAGACCTCGGCTCTCTCTGTTGATTGGCATTCTCACGGGTCACAACTCGTTGGGTACCCACATGATGAGAATGGGCATTAGCACATCCGACTTATGTAGAGGATGCCAAGATGAGGAGGCAGAGGAGGGATCTTTCCACTTCCTCTGTGAGTGTCCTAGCTTAGCCCACACTCGGAAAAAAACCCTCGGAGAATACTTCTTCGACGAACTGGGCGACATCTCTAACCTCCCACTGAGCAACGTCCTGAAATTTACTCAGGGCTCCAAATGGTTCAGTGGGAGTTCCCTACCACAATAACCATCCACCTCTCCAATCCTCCCATTTCCTCATCCTCTGATTTCCCGGGGAGCACAATGGATCCTCGAGATCCGAGTGAGGTGTTGCCACTTGTGGCTACACCCCCCATTCAACCTAACCTAACCTAACCTAACCCATGTAAATCAGTAGTAAGACATTCCCGGTGTTCAATTGAAAACGTTTTACATATCGAGCTTTGCGGAAGTACCTATGTAAGTTTCAGTTTTTATAACTTGAAACTTATATGGTTTTAATCAGTCCAATTGGTTAATAACGACACAAGTTGATGTAGAACAGAACTATTAAAATTTAATTATAGATTAATAAAATAATTTAACAATAATTTTTGAATTACCTAAATCAACAATTATGTCGGCTTAGGGCTCTGTAACCCAACTTCTTGAGCAATTGAAAACGAATGAAAAATTAAACATCAAAACAAAATATTAATAATTGAAAAGTAAGACCATTTACACTAGCTATTAATAAAGCAAGTAGTTTTTAACAAAGTATGAGATGTGGCAAATGTAGTCATAATGGTGGCTAAGTTTGTATGTTAGATGGCAACAAACTTACACCTATAATCTGAATAAAGATCATTTTAATTTCCATAGTTTCGTTATTGTGTTGTGAAATATGAAGTATTTTTATACAAAATACACAAACGGTTTAATATTACATCGAATATTCGTATTCTTTCGATTAACCGTATAATTTTTATGCAGTGCAAAATCTTTCCGTCTCCGTGAGTGTGAATGATCATTTTGCTTATTGTTTTTTCTTCATAAATTGGAATCCATTGTGTGTAGTTTTTTTTTTTTGATTTTTGTTAGAATGATGGTGTTCTACGTAAAGTTTTCTCCGAGTTTGATGTTAGAAAAATAATTCGATTTCGGCGCGGCGCCGCGCCGCGCCGGCAGTGAAGAAATGAAATGTTTTTCTTGCACACTTTGCTTTGTTTATTGCTTGTCATCCGATTCCGATTGTGTAAGTTCTTAAATAATTCCGTTCATTATATTCGAAGTAATCTGGATACGCGTTCTCAACATAAAAGCCCCTTTCATACATGGTTTTCATTCCCCAAAGTTTTAAATAAAGTAAATCTTTAAAAAATGAAGCCTGGTTTCCAGTTTATGTTAGTGAAGCAAAGTGTTTATTACTTTGAGCTATGTAAGTGTTGAAATTTGTTCTGTCTCCTGAAAGAAAGAAAATGTCCCTTGAATTCCGCATTCCGCAATACGTTTTCGTCTTCCTTTTCCCTAAAAAAGTGCATCTGAAATAAGTGTTTTGTTCAGTGATATGTAAGTGCAGTTGTGTTTTGTAAAAATCATAAGCTCTGATTCTTTTGCATGAATCGTTATTAGTGCTCCTCTCTTTGCTTAAATCCAAAATTTGTTCTTGTATTTGCCAATGAAATTAATTTTTCCATTCAATGTTTAGTGATAAGTGTTTTTCGACAGTCGTTGCGTCGTCGCTTTTTGAAGAGAAGTCTACAGATTTACTTTGTAAAATTCAGGAAAAGGGTAAGTTTTGTGTTTGATTTCTTAAATGTTTCACATTTCAGTCTCACATTTTTTAAAATGTACATTTTGGTTTATGGTCCTATCAGTGTTAATATACTAAGCAAAAAACCAACAGTTAGTGCCCACATTCAGCTAAAAAAGCAGCAATTAATTAAACCTTTGTCTTCGGCCAAATTCGCCCGAAGTTTTGGCCGAAACCGAAGGTTTAGTTTCTGGTTGTTGTGCCGTGGTAGGCGCTGAAAAAAAATTCTGTTTTCGTAGAACGTAGAACCATTTTGAGTTATTTGTTGATATCTTCTTTAATATCAATTAAATATTAATAATTGTTACTAGTTTAATTTGTTATTGCGTTTTCGAAAAGTTAATTTAATTTATCCCCTTAATTTGGTTACTGCATGTATACATTCTTAGTCCGGGATCCCTCGCCCAAATTTTTTTGTGATTATTATCAAGCTAATCTTCTGAGTGGCTTCTTTGACAACTCATAGGGTTGTCAAAAAAACCTGTGTCAACCCTGGAGAAAGTTCATCGAACGGACCTTGTACCATAACTTTCAAAAAAAAAAAAAAAACAAACACCAAAATGACAATTCTTGTCGGACTAGCGATACATACCCGTTTTCTTGTTTGAATTGGACAGAGAAAACACTAACCTTATAATGTAATATTTTTGTCCTACAGTTAGTAATGAAAATAAGGATTTGGTGGTATTGACATTTTCTGAGCGTATTACTGAAAAAACGTACCACGGAATTTGTAGGACAATCTGACTATTAAATTATATAAATGTTATAAATAAGTAAAAACCAAAAAATCAGCTTTTTAGTAATCACTTTTCTTGACCTCGTAATCGATACATGTTTGAGGAAGGGATCAACATTTTTTCACATAATTTAGATAATTATCTTGAAGTTTAACTAAGAAAGAAACTGTTACTATTAAATTTTTTAGTATCATGAAATCGACAGATTTTACCCTTCCTACCTCTGTAAGCTACCACAGTCGAAAGTTTTCGTTAGAAAATTGGTGGGCGTCTCAACAAAATGAAGCCACTCAGGCAAAATTAACTTGATAGTAATCACAAAAATATTTGGACCAGGGATCCCGGACTATCTGGAAAGAATACAATTACTTAGTTTTCATTCAATCTAAAACTAAAATTCTTCAAGTTCTTGAAGCATCGGCTTCGGCCGAAGTTTGATGTTAAGCCAAATATTCGGCTTCCGCTACAAATCAACCTTTGGTCGGACGCTACCAATAATTATTACTTCCATTTGGACACAATACTTTTGCCTTACTTTTTGGTCATAAATATAAAAACTTGGTCTTCTGTATATCGCACCCTCAGTGCAAAAGAGCTTTAACTCAAAAAATACCATTTCGAGAAAACGCGTCTGCAAAATACTGACTCTAGACTTTCGTTGATAGCTCACCATACGATAGCAATTTTCAAAATGTCGAAGCTCTATTACGAGAACAAATATAGATATATAATATTTTTAATATATTATATATATTTAATTTGTTTAATTAATTTTGCATGAGAAAAAGAAAACTTTTTTCCACTTATCGCTCTTTTGCATGGATACATTAAAAAAAAAAAAGGAAGATATTTTGGATTATCGCTGTATTGCATTAAGAATAATGAAATATTTTTGTTTTGTATCTGTATTGCATTGGAACTAAAAATTGTTTGAAGTGACATATTTTGGAATGTCTCTGTCGTGCATAGATTTTTTTCTTTAAAATGAGAAAATAAGTGGGATTTATAGGACCATTTTGGATTAGCTCTTTCTTGCATTGAACTTAAATAAAAAAAAAGGTGAACATTTTGTTTTGGCTCTGTTTAGCATTGAAAAATTTGAAACCGATTGACATGCCATATGATAAAAAATGTTGTAAATAGTAATTATCTTCCGAATTTGTTTGATCATGTAAACGACAAGCCACTCAATAGAAAGGTAATTTAAAAAGCAACATTTTCTCATCATTAACTCAAAATTGTCATTTTTCGACTTATAGCTCTTTTGCACTGAGAGTGCGATATGAATGTTACACTCGTTTCTAGCGCGCTTTAACTTATTTCTGTTTTCTTAAGTATCTTTGAAAATTCGAAAATATCTATTTTTCTTTTTCCGTGATCATCTATTTAAAATTTAAATTAATAAATATAAATACATAAATCTGGTGGCGCAACAGAGCGAGGAACCCTAGGGCATAGCGCATTTCTCACAACCATGCCTTGTGAGGGAATGGAGGGGACCTTCAATTTTCTGCCGGTTCCGAACTGCTAATCGAGAAAGTGCTTTTCGTTGCAATGAATTTACTAGCGGAGGACTTACCAATTCCTCGCGAAAAGCGATACCCCCCCTCGTGAAAAAACATTACATTTTTGACGAATCTCTGGGGTAATAACGGACATGCCATCAATCACGCCACGGATCACACCTGGATGCATACCATCCTATCTTTGTAGCTCGTGTCAAGAAAGCACAATGACCACTTAAAATTTCGAAAGTCCCAATAGGTCAAATGTAATGAAAAAAAGAGTTTCACGGAAGGAATCGTTTGTACTGTTGGCGCAGACAGTAGCTTTTTTTTATACGTGCACATCAAGGAACTATGAATTCCCTAATAATGTTAGTGCACGAGCTAGGACAATAGGATCGGATTCAGAATAGACACTGGTGACCATTGGTTTACAATGGAAAAGATATAATAATAATGGTTGGCAGCTGAGATATGAATCTCTCTACTTGACTGTTAATTGCCTATAGACATGATTTCTCCTTTAGCCGCATCTAACGATATCTAACGACAAAAAGGAATGATCTCAAAGACGTCAATGCACAACTTTGTAATGTCTCTAAGTCTTTGAGGTCTGATTATTTATTTCACTATGTAAAACGCAACACTATCGTTTCTCTAACCTCTTTAACGGGACCGATTCATCCAAACAGTTGTTGTTTTCTTCAAGAGCTTTCTGAATGGCGTGGCAGTGATTCCATGCACTTTATATGTAAGTTTCCTTTGAATCTAAATCCTAATACTTAGTTATAAGTCACTTGTCTGCTTTTGCTGAATGAAATGAAACCGTTTTGGTGCAATTTCTTAACCTCAGCAACAAGTCTCGGATTTTTGTTACAGAAATAAACTCACATTCTCTTCTATAACAGAATCAGTCAGACAAAGAAGGTACAAAGTGCCCCAACATTTAGAGAGATTTTCAAATGTTTGCTTATTACAAATCAACACAGACACAGATACTTACCTAATGACATTACTAAAATGCATAAAAATAAATTATTTTTAAACTTAAGGCACTCGTTTGATGGGAATTTTCTTTCATCATTAACCAAAATTCCCGTTGAAAAGAATAACAACGCAAAACATTGCAAAAACGTTACATTTATAATAACCACCATCTACTTGCTCAAACATCAATGTGAGTCTTCGCAGCTCAGACGGCTTATGTTTCAAATATATACAGCCACAAAATATTTTGACTCAATTGTGTAAGAGCTCATGAGGACTCGTTTCAAATAGCAGTCGTCCTTGGCTGTGAAAAATAAATTAAACCAAAGTACATTTAATGAACCAAATGAGGCTTACAAAAGACACTGTCGGGAAGGAAAGGGCGGGAAAGTTGACAGTGTTACTGCTGAAAATGAGCGCCCGCTTTACAAACGGAAATAAACTCAGATTGTGAAATTTAATAAAACGCAATTTAGTTTTTATACCGCCACCACCGTTCCGTCGCGATGTGCCCGCCGCGCCGCTCTTCACAGTGTTCGAACAGCATCTGCTTTACCGCGCCCGCAACGCCTGCCACCCATATCACCACCGCCCGCCGCGTTCCGCACCCGAATCGTTCCATAAAACAAGCAGAATATAGCGCAGAAAATATTTTCATTTTCGCATTTTATGCAAATTGAATTGCACGAGATTTGCATTCATGGAACATCGTTATGCCGCTCAAATCTAATATTTTGTTAAACATATTTCGTGCTCGTTGCAATGCGCGCATCCATTTGATTCGTTCAGATTTAATATTCAATTATGTATGTCCGCCTTTCGGTTTGGCGCGGAGTATAGCGGAAAGGCAGCAAGAGGCACGGTGCTCGGCGGGCACCCTTTTAGCGTGCATCGACTTTGGTGTAGGTATGGTGGTGGTGATGGTGATGGCATTGGCATACGGCTAGGCATGGTGGAGGTATTGCCCTCAAACTTCAAAGTTGATGGTTTCTTATTTCTTTATACAAAAAACGTATCCTTTTTACTGTTGCTGGTTGAATCGTCGTCGTTCTTAGGAAAAATGTCAAAATTTAAATATATTTACTACGTTGCCTCTTGCTTTGACCTTGTGTAAGCAGAGATATGTCGTGCTGGATGCAAATGAGCTGAATTTAAACTGTTTTTATTGTTTAATCATTTTACTTAAGGGCTGACATTGTAAAAAGAAGAATAAACATGATACTTTGAGTTGTAGGATTTACGGCACAAGTTTATG
Organism: Melanostoma mellinum; assembly: GCA_914767635.1. Taxonomy (NCBI): domain Eukaryota; kingdom Metazoa; phylum Arthropoda; class Insecta; order Diptera; family Syrphidae; genus Melanostoma; species Melanostoma mellinum. The sequence continues at coordinate 69,992,938 of OU612058.1, read as the reverse complement.
CAGAGATATGGGAAGGTTTTCCCCCTTTTCTTTTACGTTTATATATAAAGTTATGGGACACGGACACGGGTTTTATGCTGAGGAAGGAGGATGACTTCCAAACGAGAGCATAATGTATGCTAAGTTGAGTTAGGAAAGTTTTTCAAAAGGAATATTTTTCAAATTGTGTTTTGGGTTTCACCGAAAAGGTTAAAGTTGAAATGGTTTCAACCGCATGCATAGCACTCTGTTAAGGGCAGAAATGGTAGTTTCAAATGGCAAGTTCGTAGAACCTAGGTCGATATATTTTTTTGTTATTAAAGTCCTGTTCTTTCATAAGCAGTGTAATATTCAGAATTTTCTCAAAGATTGTGGTGTCATTTGTGGCCCTTAGCGTTTTGCAATGGTTAGACTTCATATTTAAATATATCAAAGGTTATGTGTGCGCATCACATCGCTCTTAAGTTGCATAAGAACTCTTTAATTCCCTTAACGTAACAAATGAGCACCGACACAAAATAAAATCCTTTGGAATAAGTCAGGCACTATACCTCCCTTACTAAATGATGATAAAACAAGCTGAGCTATCGTAAAGAACACGGCTACGTTCTTTTTGCTGTTGTGCTATATATGATTAATCGATATACTGTGCTCAAAAGGTAAAAGCTCTTAACTCTATTTTCATAGTTTTTCAGAAAGTGGATTTTTAACTTGCAGTATTTGTTTAAAAAAAATTAAGAAGGATGTGAAGAAACAGTTTTCAGTAGTCTTGCCTTTATATACACAATTATTTAAATAGTAAAACTAGATTTTGATAAGTGGAGTATTTAATGCTTTTTTTAATGTTTTTTTGACTTAAGTGCTTTTACAAAAACAACTTTTTCAGTTTTTCATATACTAAGTATCCTAAGATGTTCTTCCAATTCGTATTTTTAATTGATTTGAGTTTTAAGTCAACTTAAGCTATTTTACTTTAATGAGCAAAGAAAATATTAGATATTCTTAAAAATATAAGATATCTTAAGTCGACATAAGCGATTTTACTTTATTGATTCATATCGAACTTAAGATATTTTACCCAAATAATTTCTGCCTATTATATGATAAACAAAATAAATTGATACATAAGACGAATCATCCTCTACTTAAGTTGTTTTACCTTTTGCAAAATCCTACGAATTAAACTTAAGCCATTTTACAAAAGGTCATAACTTTCTTGTTTTCAAAGATTAATCAACAAGGGTAAAAAAGAAAAATAGTTTGTGGGCAGAATATATAAGAAATGGATAAACAGCTAAAACCACTTAAGTCGACTTAAGAGCCTTTGCCTTTTGAGCACAGATATTATGTACTTATAAAAAAAAGTCTTGCAAAGTTACACCATCTGTAAGCCGAGGCCGACTGGACGGATTTTGATGAACCATCGCTTGTTTGATTTGTTTCCGCTCCAAATAGAATATTAAGTTCTCTAGTGAGAGGTCTGGGGACTGGGCACTGGGGCAGACACTTGGCACTAAAAATTTACAAAAATTTAAGTATGGTGCTCTCGAAGGGATTACAGGTCTCCCACTTATATCCGCCCGTGGAATACTTTAATGTCTTTTAGAGAACGTAAACCGTTATGACCTTAGCAATAACTTAAATAAAACACAGAGAACGTCTTTTGCGTGACCACAATCGTAATCGTAATCAATCCATTTTATTTTTCAGTTTTCTTTTATACACAAAATTTGCTGACACATTTCAAACTATAATTTTCATAACCACGATACAGCTTTTGTTGACGCGAGGCACCAAACAAAACAGCCCAAATGCCTTGTCAGCACAAAGTATGAACGAACTTGTACATGTGAAAAAGCAATTGATAAGCATTCATTAAATAGCAAGCTGTGGTCCCATGCTAAACGTGGAAATGTGTTGGGTGCAGATCTCAGATACTTAAAACAAACGGTATGATTGGAGAAACTCTTACCGACCTATTAACTAATTAAACAGTTCGAGATGAACCTGGGAATCAAACAATATCTTTCGCTAACAATTTTGATTTCAGGCGAGCTCTATCCAATCTTAGGCCGCGTTTCCATTTGCAACAAAACTTCTGCAAGAAATGTCTGACAGTCTCTCCGACAGTGACTTGCAAGTGGAAACTGAGAAGCAAGTTCGATCGCGACAGTTCTTGCACAAGTTCTTGAGAGTATTTGCGAGTGCAACAAATTGCAGGTTGAAACAGGTTTGCTTTGACTAGCGACAGTTCTTGCAGCTTACCGAAATAGTTTCGTATATATTGCACTCGCGGCTGGGTTGGTTTTTGTTTACAATAAAAAATGAGCCCAAAAAGAAAACGTGAATCGTCTCGCGAAGAAACAATACGGTTAATTAAACGAAAATTATAAAAATCGAATAAAGAAAAATTCAATACTTGATAAGATCGCGGAAGAGTTCCTCATAAATGAGAATGAAGTGTATCGGAAGCTTCATAATTTAAGGAGCCAATGGCAAAATGAATTGAAAAAAAAAAGAAATTAAATTGAATCGCGCAATCGAGTGTCCTGCTTTTTGCTTTTTTGATAGTAGGTCCCACTTTCAATAACAAAACTTCCAAATCAACCGCGGTCATCCGAGTGAAATTGAAGTATTGCTGAGCGTCTTCTATATTAAGTTCGTTCAATAAATTAAAGAAAGCACGAGCTTCCCGTCTTCTTAAAATCCAGTCGCGCACCCAAGTTGATCTCTTTTTCTTTTTCATCAATAAAATTGTAATTGCAGCTGCTAAACGTTTACGTCTTCTCGCCATGATTTGAATTTTAACTAAATAACCCAATTTCTTGCGACATTAATTACTCCCCAGTGTAGATACCTCTGCAATAAATTGCGACAGTATGATGCGCGAGCTTCTTGCAAGACATTTATTGCAGAAGAAATTGCAAGAATTCATACAGCAATGTAAACGCTACTGCAAGAAACTTCTGCAAGACTTCCGCGAGTTTACTTGCAAATGGAAACCCGGCCTTACACTCAAATTGGGTTCAGGTCTTCTTTCACTTTATGAAGCCATCTAAGACAAGGTTTTCCCCTTCCACGACTTCGTGGCGATCTTCTTCCTCCTCTTGGATGTTATGAGCAATCCTGATCTTGAAGGCATTACAGCTCTTCCACGAAACTACTAGAGATCGTCAAGCGATTTCTCGGCAATGTTCTTGAGAAACCTGTCGATTCGGAGTGATGATGATGATGAATCTGCGTTACATGTCCCAGCCATCATAGTCTCATGATATGTACTCTTCTACCTTTCCTCATGTCGCGGTATACAGCTCATATAGCTCTAGTTGTTGTATCTTCCTCTCCACACACTGTCTGCGCAATCGGAACCAAAGATCATCCGGAGAATTTTCCTAGTCACAGGTGAGAGGTTGATAGGGGTATCCTCATCTGCTTTAAATGAGGTCTATGCTTCTTTGGCACAAATCAAAATTGATACCCCGAAAAGCTTGGACATCAATAACACTGAAAGATTGTCGGTGAATGGATCTGCTATGTGCAATTAGTAATTTTTGACATGCGGGAAGCATGCGCTACAAACAACTGGATTCTAGCCAGCCAGCGAAATCGACTAACCTGAGCGTAATGTAGAAGACCCATCTACTCCTCTTCACCAACAGCAAAAAAAAAAAACTCAAAATGGTAAAAACAACTAATAACTTTAAATGCTCATATGGAGAGAATCTAAGAGAGGGGCGTCCTTGTTGGTGGCTGCATGACGTTCTCAAGTCCCATTGACCCTTGAACTTGGGTGGCCTAAAAAGGAGCAGATCTAAGATAAGAAATGATTAAGAAACTCCGAAACTCGGCAGTCGGCACAGAAATTTGTTTTCTAAAACTTTTCATGGACCCTCAGCTTCAAGCTTATCGATGTTCGGACTGCTTGACGGCGATGAAAACTATTCCGCTGTCAGGCAGATTGCCCTATTCAGCTTGGACGATGATCAAAAAGGTCGTCCTCTCGACCTAGAAAAAGTAAAGCTTGCCATATGTTAATTGAAATTAAGTAAGACTGCAGGTGCATATGGCCTTGATGCTAAACTTTTCAAGGCAGCTGGAGACCAGTTGGAAAGGAGCATGCACAGCTGATCTCCATGATATGGTCGGAAGAAAGCATGCCTGATGAATGGCACCTCAGTATCGTATGGGAGACCCTCATAATTGCGCCAATATGTGAACTTCTGAAACAACACATCAACAACCAAAACAGACCAAATTTTCACATTACGGCAGATCTTGGAGAAGACCTGAGAACATAATATCGATATTCAACATCACTTTATCGATTTCAAGGCCCCGTATGACAGTATTTACAGACTCTAGCTGTACAGAGCCATGTCTAGTTTCGGCATCCCTTCAGAATTCGTACGACTATGCAAGATGGCTTTGGAAAATTCACGCTGGTCCGTCAAGGTCGGTAGAAAACTCACTGAAACCTCTTCAACATCAAACTTGAAAAGATTGTAGGAAACTCAAACGTCAACAACAGAGGAACAATCTTTCAAAAGTCTGTACAATAATTCGCTTACGCAAACGATATTGACGTAATGGGAAGAAAAACCGTGATGTCATTGCTTTTGCGACTATTGAAACAGAAGCGGCAAAAATGGGTTTGATGGTTGATGAGGGTAAAACGAAGTATATGTTGTCATCAAACAAGGACACAGAACATCGACGAATTGGACAAAACGTCACAATAGGCAGACATAACTTCGAGGTAGTAGAGGAGTTCGTCTACCTAGGATCCGTTATAAACACTGAAAACAACATCAGTGCGGAGATCAAACGGAGAATAACTGTTGCCAACCGTTGCTTCTTTGGGTTAAGAAGGCAATTGAGAAACAAAAACCTCTCCAGAAAAACTGAGGTAACCCTGTATAAGACCTTGATCATTCCAGCCCTGCTTTACAGCGCGGAAGGTTGGACCTTATCGAAAGCGGATGATCTTTGGTTCCGATTGCGTAGACAATGTGTGGAGAAGAAGACACAGCATCGAGCTGTTTGAGATGTACCGCGACATTGGCATAGCCAGAAGAGTATAGGTACGCATCGCGAGGCTACGATGGTTGAGCCATGTAGAGCGGATAAACCCAAACGGGTTTTCGAAAGTACATTGCAGGGAAATCGCGGAATGAGAAGACCTCGTCTAAGGTTGCGTCATCAAGTCGATGAAGGCCTCAACCGACTTAGAGTGCAAAACTGGAGAGATCTCGCCCGAAATCGAAGTCGTTACAGATGGATGTTGATTGAGGCTCAGGTTCACCCCGAACTGAAGTGCCCACCTTAGTAAGTAAGTAAGTTATAAAGGAGCCCCAATTAAAATGACCCTTACCCAATACCAATTAAGCAGTTTAGTTATAGTTTCACCTTCCGTCAAATACCAGAAAGCTGAAGAACAGTAATATTAATTTATCTATACCAATAGTTTAAAAAAATCTGGTACTAAGGCGCTAAGGCCTTGGTGGTTATCATAAACACATTTCGTCGGGGTCGTCGCTGGAATCACATACTCCACACAGTTTTGTAATTATTGAATAATGTCAATGTCTCCGCCATCTCCCATCTGTCATCTCTCATCGGTCACTAATCATCAATCATCTATCACCTGTAATCTATCATCTGTCATATGTCATCAGTCATTTGTCACCTGACATCTAAAACCGGACATCAGTTATCTTACACACATCAAACATCTGTTATCAGTCATTCGTCATTTGTCATCTGATATCGCCTGTAATCTGTCATTGCGGTTATCTGTCATCTGTGATCTACCATCAGTCATTTGTAATCTCTTATGTCATTTGAAATTTGCTTATATAGATACGACATGTATAGGTTCTTATGCGGACTTTTTTTCTTCGTAGGTACCTATAGTAAAAACAAGTGTCAGAGATTTTAATTGAATAATTTCCAAACTTGAGTTCATTTCTCTATTTGAGAAAAACTACTTATGAAACTACGATCCCAGTGGTAACGTCGGAATAGTTCCAAGTCCAAAATATCCCTAATTTTGTTCACTGTGTGGATCAAGCTAAGAAAAATTCCAATAAATGAGGCGGTGGAGGACCACAAGGAAACTAGTTACTTCCTACTTAAAAGAAAAGGTGTTTTTCTTGTTTCTTAAAAACAAATTTTAAAGCTCTCCCAATTAACCATTTCATTTTCAATTCCAATCCCAGCCAGATAAACTGTCAGATTTGCCCTCTTTCGTGAGCTTAGATTTTCTAAATGAATTCCCTACTACCCCTATTCATTTATTCTGTCGAATTAAAGTTCTCCTTAAAGAACAAAAATCTACGCCTGATTTTCCTTTCTCCAAGTATACCAACCCCAAACACGGATAGAAACTCACATTGAATGTTGGTTTCTCGTTCAAATTAACATCTTTATCGACAATCATCAAAACAAAGCACAACCACTGAGGATGAGTGGGCAACATTTTGCCGGGCTCAGCACTTTCCACCATAAAAAGTTCAACAACGTCTTTTTCAATCTACCAGCTAAATTATGAAATCAATGCCCACCGAATCTATGGGAGCCATCTTAGGCACAACTTAATTGTCTAGTCCCGCATGAAAGAAAAACTACCTTCCGTTGTTTCATCAGTTTGGTGTTAATCTGACAAAAAATCCTCTCAATGTCAGTGGTTTTTTGTTTTTTTATTTCTATTTTTGTTCTCCTCAACACTCGCAAAACAAAAAGGTGTTGAGGACTCACATTCTTATATCAGTTGTTTGACTTTTAACATAATTTTGACATTCGTAAGCTGCCCTAAGCCCTGGTGATAATAATAAACTTGCTAGGAGCAATCTTTTCAACGATGCAAACTTGTGTATATTTACATAGTCATAGTCAACTGTAGAATGAACCCCTATCAACCTCTCACCTGTGATGGCGCTCTATGGCTTCTTCTTTTATCCCACAACCTCATGTGTTCGCCTAAAGGTACATAATTATTTCGGACGGACGTCAAAGAGGGACTAAACCACCGGAGTCCCATCATAGGAGAGAATGGATATGAAAAATTGGAAGTCTGAAGTGAGAAATCGTTTGCTTAGGATATTTTATCTAAGCCCCATCAAGTGCTTACCAAGGGCAAGTATACCTTACTACCTATACCTACCATCCAGTCTTGGAGGCCAACAAAACAGGGGAGCAGCATTTTCAAGTCTATTATGGTGTTGGCCGATGTATACAATTTTCAAATGATTTCGTCGAAGGATAAACCCTCCTCGAAGGATAGGTAACTTTATTTCTTGAATATCGATTTGTGTTCAGTGTTTGGTAATGGTTGCAGGCCAGGAAGAATGTTTCAGACGTGTGGTTTAGCAAATGATTTATAATTTATCGCTATTAAAGGATTTTCCTATCGATAAACTCTCTGACATATAATACGGGACGCGTGTCTCTTTTATAATGGAATAAGAAAATTGATTCTTTGGCTGGAGACAGCTTTCATGGGATATTTATTTATATGGAGTAGGGTTCTCTCCGATAAAGTTTTGTGTATATGAATAAAGATACCTATATAGATTTTGGTATTTGAAGTGAAAGTAATCAAATGATTCTAATGCAGTGCGGCCTAAGGCTAGCGTTTGGGATGATGGAAGAGTTTATTAGACTATTGACTATACAATAAGACATGTTGAATTGAATTGATTGTAGTTATAAAAACAAGCGTTGTCAAATTTTAACGTCAGCTTGTTCTATTGAATGAGTGAGTCAATTGGCTTTCACAATCTAAAACTATTTTCAGTTGTAGAATCTTTAACTTTGATTGTTGATGGGGTTGGGAAGGGTTTCTACAAAACATGCATGAGTAATTTGTAAATCCGTTTTGGCTTAAAAGGTTTAAGTTTTCGAGCGGTGAACAGGGCGTGATTCCGAAAATTTGCTTTGTGGACAGCTTCCTGGGAAAGACATTTAAAAACAAACACATATGCAAAAGGATTTGGCGTAGAAGCAGCAGATACGGTAGCAAAAACACTTATACACAATAAGTGGTATGAACGCTGGGAGTCGGAGAGCAGAGAAAGCTAGGCTGATCGGAGAACCGTGCAAATGGAGTAACCGAAGACATGGTGAAGTGAATCACTACGTCAACCAGTTCCTCGCCGTATACGACTGCACAAGATTGTAGAAGGAAGAAACCTACCGAGATTTCTAAACAGACTAAAGACTTGTTGACAATAAATAAGAATCTCTCAGACAAGAATCAAACAGAGGTATTGGAGAAAGAAGATGCAGATGAAGTTCTAACCGAAGAGTCCTGAGCACGAGAAAATAAAAATATTTCTTTTTAAAGAAAAGTACTTACACGGGAATGGCGTCGAAGAAAGAGCTTTGCACAACATTTTAAAAAGTTGAATAATAGTGTGTGGTTTTGCCGAAAGCTTTTTCGGACATCAAAGATCTCGGTAAGTATTAAGCAGGTCTTGACAGTGCAGCGTTAATTCTGCAGAAACCATCTGGAATGGCTCTGTGGATTTGATTTGTGGAAATTTGAAAAGTTGGTCGATGTAAGACTTTTCTATCCTGAGCCAACATTGATAACAACCTATGGAGTCTCATAGAATAACTGATTATAGCAATATAGCAAACGAAATCTAATATTGGACGTTAAGGAGAAATATTCTTCAATAATATACTCAAATGTGAGGGTCGCCCTTTTTACGATCAGACATCCGATACTGAAGTTCCATTCGTTAGAAAAGCTTTCTTGCGACCACATCGAGCAGATCAGCTTTTGCATTCTCTTTTCAAACTGATATTCAGGCACCTCTAATAGCTCAGCATCAAAGCCATCTGCACTTGCACATTTATTTGATTTGATTTGTGTCGGTAGCAGGTTTAAGTTGAATGGGGTATTACGTATTATGCTACTGTATGGGTATTCGGCTTTCAGCCGCGTTTTTGTCTTCATCTTCATTCAATGAAGAATACAGGCATGCGAATGCAAAAAGAAAACAAGGCAAGCACACCGAATTCTCGAAACGAAAAAGAAGCAGATTTTGTTTGAGAAAATTTAGAGATGCTGTGGTAGGAATGAGGTTCGGAAGCTTTACCTAAAGGTAAAATGATCGTCGCAGGATGGCAAGTTCTGAACTCAAGCCTGTAATGACCAAAGAAAAAACATAGTGAAAAAATAGTATTGGTTAGTGAGGATCTTAAACGACCACTTCTTAGGACCGTCATACAGAAAAGTCAACATCAGAGATAAAATATTTCTAGAGTGTGTACGATCATTTCATTGGACAAAATGTTACAATAGACAGCTACAACTTCGAGATTCAACAGGACTTTGTCTACCTAGGATCCTCTAAACATACGGTTGTCATCAGTGCGGAAATGAAACGGATATCAACTCTAGCCGACCGATGCTTTTTGGGTAGAGAATGTGATTGGGAAAAAGAAATCTTTGGAAAAGCCAAGGCATTTCTTTGTTGCGCTTGGTTATGAGAATACTTCTTCACAAATAAAAAAAAAAAAATGAGGTTTCGTGCGACACCTGCTTGGAACGAAGTTCCTTAACATAAAAATCCAACAACGGAGAATAGTTTTTCAATCGTGTTTTCGGATTGAATAAAAGAACGCTGGAAGCGGCCAGCTTCCATGCCTACACCATACTCTCTTAAAAAATTTGTACACGCGAATGCTTTGGTTTGATCAATATTCTAAATAATAATATTGTTATAACGTAGAATGTGTCTTAGGTTTAACCCTAACTTCTTATCTCAAACGCACTAAGGCAGAAAGATGGCTTACGATCTCAGCACACACTCGATGTTTGTCGAGCGAACATAAGCTGTGAGCTGCTTCAAGCTTTGGAGAACTAACTCTCTATACGATTGTCTTCTAAAGAAGAACGGTGGAGAGATAGTCAATCTGAGTTTATGCGTAGAGTTATAATAGTCGAGGGTAGAGTAACTTCGTATTACTAAAAAGGTATTAATAAAGCGAAAGCTTAATTATACCGTGGATGTGTTTTTGTCATTGAAGACGATTGAGCTCCCTCATATTTATATATACTCATATTTATATAACCATTTGGAAACCTGAGAAAATTTCAGGACATTGCTCAATGGCAGGTTAGAGATGTCGCCCAGTTCATCGAAGAGGAAGTGGAATGATCCATCCTCTGCCTCTTTATCTTGGCATCCTCTACATAAGTCGGATGTGCCAATGCCCACTCTCATCATGTGGGTACCCAACAAGTTGTGGCCCGTGAAAACGTCAATCAACAGAGAGAGACGAGGTCTGCTAACCTGGCCAAGAAATTCTGTTTTGTTGTTAGAAATATCTGGCCAAAGGATTCTGAAGACACGGCATGTTTCTAAAGATGACAACCTGTCATTGGCAGTTTTTAAAAATTTATGTTTGATTCTGTTTTTTCTTGTTATAGTGGCGTTAGAACTGAGGTGTTCGTTTCGTTGGGTTCGAGTGCTGACCCGATTTTAGCCAGTTTATCCTCCATTTCATTATCGATTATGTCACGATGTCCTGTAACCTAGGTTAAAGTTACGGTTTTTGTTGAGCTGAGCTAAGATTACTTGCGACAGTTTTCTACTAATCTGGATTTTGTGATAATGGATGAGATAGCTATAATGGCCGCCTGTCTATGAAGAAGTCAATATTTTTGTTGATCAAATTTTGCGTAGCCAGGTGTTTAGCGGCTTCGCACACTGCGAGTACTTTTGCTTGACAGACACTGCAGAAGTCGGGAAGCTTTATCAATATCTATTCATGGAAGGGTAATATGAGAAGATACCTGACCCTACCCCTTCTCTTGTCGGAAAGACTGTCAGGGCCACTGGATTAATATAGTCTGTTTGAATGTCTATATCTGTATAGTTCATGATGGTTCTATGGCCTGATGTGCATGGCGCTTTTGGCCGCCATCTCCTTAGTAAAAAGATCTACGGGAGCTACCTACAGGAAGGTTTTCAGAGCTGCAGTTGGTGTTGTTCTCATAACACTAGTTGAGCCAATACATGCAAGCCTTTGTATTTTGGTCATGGTCTTAAGGTTTGAAGCCTTCTCTAATGATGGCCACCAGACTAGACAGACAGGCATATGTGAGGATTGGTCTTATTATGGATGTATACATCCAGTGAAAAAAAAAATGAAAATGAGCTACAATCCATCAGAGGTTCGGATATACTAACCGCAGCTATCACGGAAGCAGCAAGACCTCTACAAACTAAGGCAAGCAGTAAAGGTAAGCAATCTTGGTATGATTGGGAGTGTGAATCAGCGAGGAAAAAATCGTTTGCCTATCTCCGTCTGGTAAGAAGAAGCAACTCAAACTACGCAAAATCCAGGTATCAAGAAGCAAATAAAGAGTATAAAACCATTTGCGCAGACAAACAAAAAGCATATACACTTAACCTGTCGAGATTGCTGGCAAACATCAAAGATAGTCGGTCTTTCTGGAAGACTGCGAAAATGATCAACAAGGCACTATTCACAAAAGGAATCAAAGTGGAATCATTGATTTTAGCAGAACATTTTGAAGAACTACTAAATCCACAGCTAAATCAAAATGCAACCCTATATGCTCTCCCTTACCAAGAAGTTATGACATTGGACCGACCCATAGAAATTCAAGATGTTAAAAGAGTGCTAAATCGATGTGGACCTAATAAAGCTCCAGGAGAGGATCGAATCTCATATGAAGTTTTCAAAAACGCTACAGATGACTATCTTCAAAAACTAACACTAGCTTATAATTTTATATGGGACACCGGAGAAGTACCAGCAAGCTTCAAGAGAAGTGTCATTCTGCCAATCTTCAAGAAAGGAGACCCGAATGAGCCCAGCAACTACAGAGGCATATCATTTCTTAACGCTATAACTAAAATATTCACAGGAATTTTATTGGAACGCCTTTCAGAATGGGTAAACGAAAACAACCTCTTGAGTGAATTCCAAGCGGGGTTCCGAAAGGATTATAGCACAGTGGATAACATCTTTTCTCTGACGAGCATCGCTCGAACGTATCTGGATAGAGGAAAAAAACTTTATGCGTTTTTCGTAGATTTTAAAGCAGCCTTCGACTGTGTGGACAGAAAAGCCCTGTTTTACAAAGTGAGCAACCTTGGAGTTTCAACTAAAATGTTAAATATTTTGCAAAAACTTTACGAAGAAAACAAATCGGCAGTTTGGGATGGAAATATTTTATCCAACTGGTTCGAATCAACAACTGGCGTAAAGCAAGGATGTCTCTTGAGCCCGCTTCTCTTTTCAATTTATTTGGATGATCTGACTACATACCTGCCAGGAGGAATATCATTTGACGCGACGGACTCCAAATAAAGCTCTTACTTTATGCCGATGACATTGTCATGCTGGCTGAAACCCCAAACATGCTACAGATAATGATAAATAGACTGCAACATTATTGTTCAATTTGGAACCTGCAACTAAACACAAATAAATCTAAAATCATGATTTTCCGGAATGGAAGAGGACGCTACGCAAGAGACGAAAGTTGGACATGGCAAAATGAAACCCTTGAAACGGTGAAAGAATATAGGTACCTCGGAGTCACAATCACTTCAACGTTATCCTTTAAGAAACATATCTGCAAGAAAAACTAAGAGAGTCAAAGCGAGCAATAAACAGCACCTGGAAAAACGTTTTAAGCAAACAAAACATTGCACCTAGTGCAAAGTATAAAGTCTTCGAAGCAGTCGTAAGATCTATTATGTGTTACGCAGCACAAGTTTGGGGTATCTTCGAGTTTGAAGAAGTAGAAAAGCTTCTTAGATATTTCATCAAGAAAACCTTCAGACTACCGGAAAATACACCAACCTACATGTTGCACATCGAAACTGGTCTACCCACGTTATATATACACACACTTAAGCTGCATTTCTCATATATTTGGAAAATCATGAATCAACCAAATCATCGACTCACCAATAAGATAGTTTTGTTTTTAAAAGACAGAAATCTCCAATGCTTTACGGAATGGACGAGATTGAGTGACATCCATGATGTTCAACTTCTCCAACACAATGGAAGATCTTTCGGTGGCTCCCTGCAAATACTTTTAGGAAAAATTGAAGAATCAATGTGGAATGCTTTCAAAGAACAAAGTCAGCAAAGCCAAACAAGAAGTACCTATAGACTACTAAGTCATAACCTAGGTGATAGAAATTATTTCGATGACCGAAACAGTCTTGATTTGATATCAACAATCTTTAAGGCCGAGGAGAACTCATCAACCTTAACTACTTGCCATATAGAGATGACAGAGCTCCAGAATGTACTCTGTGCAACCTGCGATGCAGAGAAGATATATGTCACTTCATTGGTATCTGCCCCATCTTGAACTCGATCCGAAGGTTATCTTGGGGAAAAAATAATCTTTCATCAAATGAAATCATTAACATATTAAATGGAGAAAATTGGACAATCCTCTACAACTACCTGAAAACCGCTCTAAAATATCGACAGCAAATTATTAACGAATCTTTTTGAAATTGTACTTTTGTATATATAGTTATGTATTCTTATTTCACGATAACTAAATCAACAAAAAACTTTATTGCTTTATAAAATAACTCTTTTTTTCGGCTGACGGCATAAGCCAATGTCTTTTTGTGAAAATTGTTAAAAATGAACTTTGTAACTATAAAACTATTTTTATTTTTATCTCAATAAAATCACTTTACTACTACTACTACTACTACATCCAGTGAATGGTTTTGGGACCAGGTCCCCATTTTTTCCCAAAAACTCTACTTCAAGTGTAGAAGGCGATTTGAGCTTTCCTTTCTCTTTCTTTTTAATTTTCTTTCCAGTTAAATTTACGATCAAGGACAATTCCGAGATATTTTGCCGTACCAGATAAATTTATTGGTATACCATTAATGGTGGGTGGAAGTATATCTGGAATGTTACGTTTTCTCGTAAATAGAACACGTTCTATTTTTGTTGGGTTTACATTTAGCCCACAGTTTTTTGCCCAGCTGATGAGCTTGTTTAGAGCTGTCTGAAGGAGTTCACAAAGGTTGGTTGTGAATTTTCTCGAAGTCATGATGACGATATCATCAGCATAGGCTACAGCTTTTATTACTCATGTCAAGCTCAACTTCTAGGATCCAGAGTAGCGGGGATAACACTCCTCTTTGGGGTGTACGGGTACCTCTACCTATACAAGTTTTGACTTTTAGGGTGCTCTTCTGCTTTAACTATTCTCGTTTGGAGCATGGAGTCGGTCCAGTTTGATGCCATTGCGTTGGCTCGATATTTATGGAACTTAATGTCATGCGAGTAGCACTGTATTCAACCTTGTTGAAGGCCCCTTCTATATCGAGGAATGCAGCCAACGTGTACTTTCTATATTGGATTGACTGTACAGTGTTCAATGGTTACGACTACTTCATGAAGTGCAGTCTCAACTGATTTGCCTTTTATATATGCATGTTGGGCTGTAGAGATCACATTATTATTCAGTTTTGTTCGGATATATTGAAATTTAAGAAACTGAATACAAGTTAAATACTTGATTCTTAATATTTATATATGAACACTAAGTGGCAACACTGAAGAACTAAACTTCTGTTATAAATTTCTATTACTTTAACCTATAACGTATGTGTAAATGGATAATTAAATCACTCTGAATTTAAACGACTAAAGATAAACTTGTCTCTCTCTACTTTTGCTTTTTCTCCTGAATATCTTACAGGATATACGTCTCTATAAGTCTTTCTAGAGTCTTAAGCAGAAAGGAGGATAGGCTTTATTGGTTTGAAATCTTTGGGTTCAGTGTGTGAGGGCTTACCAGCTTTGGGAATGAATATGACTTTAACTTTTCTCCAACTAGTTGGAATATTTCCACTAGAATCGGCACAGTCAAGTCTTTAGGGCTTTGGAGCATCTTTGGAATAATGCCGAGAATAACCCTTCAAATTGGATAGCGGGCATGAGTTTTCGTAGGCATTGATTATGTCTGACGTAAGCTTGTATACCTTCGTCTCTATGGCTGAGCAGCTAAGTAAAGGAGATTGTTGTTCTGGATGAAAGTTAGAGCCAGTTTTTGGTTATAGATACCCAAGCTAAATACTAAATTGCTTAAGTCTGGATAGGAAAGATATTTTGCGTTGCGGCGACCCAATTGTCGTTGAGTATACGTTCGAATAAAATTTCAAAGTTCACTCTCAACGTTCTCCCAACCCTTGTGCTTCTATTGCGTGAACAATGTGCTTTCTGCCTTAGAGAATTCTCGTTTGGAGAATTTTCAACCATTGTGATTGTTTAACAGTTTCCTCGGCACCACTTTCCAACAGCTGCACCTAAATTTACGGAAGTATCCGACGTCACAATCGAAGAAGTTAGGGAGGCAGTTAAGAACTCCAAAAAAGGCAAAGCTATTGGGCCAGACGAGGTACCATATGAGTTTTTGAAAAATATGGGAGACATCGGGTTAAGATAGCTCACGATTCTCATCTCCAAACTTGTAAGAGGTGACAGTTTGCCTAATCAATGGAGGGAAAGTTTTCTTCCTCCATTGTACAAGGGAAAGGGAGATACCAGAAGCTGTGACAACTATCGTTCGATCAAGTTGATGTCCCACACTATGAAGATCGTTGAGCGGGTTTTAGATAGCCGACTGCAGAAAATAATAAGGCTGTCTGATGACCAATGCGGATGTGTCACGGGTAAGTCAATTACAGACGCAATCCAAAGTATAAGGATCATAAAGAAAAAACACCGAGATGCCTTAGAGGATTTGCATATTGTGTTGGTTGACTTCGAAAAAGCATTCGTTCGACAACCACGAGATCTGATATGGGTGGCCCTCAGACACCTGAAGCCTATGTGCGAATAATTATGGACATGTACGAAGGAGCAGTTACAAAAGTGAGATGCCCAGCTGGAGCCACCGAAGAATTCCAAATAACAGTAGGTGTACATCGGGGAAGTGTCTTGAGTCCACTGCTCTTTATTGCTGTTCTGGATTATTTGCTCGAAGGAAAAGTAACGGACAATAAAGTACAACAATTATTCTTTGCTGACGATGGAGCCATCATAAGCGAGGATCCTACATCCCTGCAACGAGCACTTGACGTTTGGATTGATGTTCTGGAAGGAAATGGGTACCGTATTAGCGCTAAAAAGACTGAATACCTGTGCTGCCCTTTTCGGATCCAGACAAGCCTATTCCAGACATTTATTTGAATGGAAATGTGCTTCCCAAAGTGTGAAAATTTTAAATATCTGGGATCTATGATCAATAGTGAAGCAACTTGTGATGACGACATCAATCATCGAGTAAGCGTAGGGTGGATGAGAAAACTCCGCTATCTTCTGTGATCGAAAAATGCCCCCTAAGCTGAAGGGAAGACTCTACGCAGCAGTTGTCTGTACAGCTCTGACATACGGTTCACAATGTTGGACAATGTACAAAAAGTATGAGAGCAAATTGACGGCAGCCGAAATGAAGATGCTTCGAATGACAGCAGGAGTAACATTTAAGAAGTACTTAAATCCGTTTAAGCCTACCTGTCAAAAGTACCATCTTGGACAAAATTCAGCACGACCGGCTCAGTTGGTATTGTCATGTTCAAAGGAGAAATCCGCAGAACCCCGTCAAAAAGGCAAAATCGTACAACGTTTCAACAAATTCGCGAGGAAAAAGAAAAGGCAGGCCAAAACACGCCTGGTACAAGCAAATGCCAAAACAGCAGCATTTGGTTGGCCTCAGACATGGAACAATCCAAAACCGGGAGGCTTGCCGACGACGCTTTCAGAGGTCAACGCAGCGTACCCCACAGGCGGATCACTAGTGTGAAGCAGAAAAGTGGGATAGTTGTGATCGCTTCAAGATCACTACTCGTAACGCCGGAAATGGAAAAGAAGAAAAGTTATTGTTTTACAGCAAGAAAAATTATGACGTAAATTTGGAAAAATAAAATGTTCGGTTTATTCCTTTCTCTTTCGTATGACTTCTTTTGTTTGTGTTGGTGATTGGACTTAATTTTTGACTGTGCAGGCACAGATCACATAGATTTTTTGTTAGTTAGAAATTTTCGCGCCATATAAAACTTCGTTCCAATAAATAAATTTAGTACAACTCAGTCAAATTTAAATCTTTCCGATAAACTCGGGAAGGCAAAAAATATTTTGATGAATTTTTCGCTTGAAAGGTACCTACTGTTTCTTGTGCCTCTAGTTTCAGACTAATTCCATGTTGCCTTTTTGTAAGAAATTCGCATTTTTAATTGCTCAAAGGCTTTCGATACCATCAACCACAAGATTCAGATGTCAGATGTTCAGATGTCAGATACTTTCTTCAAGTTACAAATTTTCTTCTGAAACTGTGAGACTTACTTCTTCATTTCTCTCTCGAAAGTGCAGGCTGTTGACTTGGGAAATGAGTTTCAAACTTTTTGTCTGCATCCAATGGAGTTCCACAGGGTTAAATTTTAGGTCAATTACTTTTTTCAATCTACTTGTAGTATATGCCAAGATACCAAAACTTTTGCATCATTGCCAATAACATCTATTTGCTGACGATCTGTAAGTGATGGAAAGGTTGACGATTGAGTACATACATACTCCAGTTAAATGAGGATCATTCCTCAATCAGGAACTTGTCCATAAAAATTGTTCGTGGCCCAAACCCACTAACAAGCAAGTGTCACATTATTTCAACGACATTCGGATATTTTACTCAGAATATCAAAAAGGCAAATATCTTCAGCTTACCCTTAGTCGGAATGACCACATCAATCAAGTTATTGAAATTGGAAGGGCTTATGCAGTTCTCCGATTAGTGTTGGCATATGAGATTTTTTATTAGTTCCGATTTCACATTTTTGTATGTTTTAATTTCTTTTTTCTCTCTTTTATTCAAATCACAGTCAAGTCCTTTCAAACAATCAGCTATAGGTATACAACTACGTCAAGCTTTGCGATTTAAATGCCAGTTTATCTTCACAACTAGAAAAAATCAATGGGGTGCAAATTAGACAATCAGTGTATCACAAAATTTCCAAAAGAACTTCAGTTTTCCTCTAATCCCTGGAAAGTCCTTAATTTGTACTTTATTTTGCTGTGATCCGTCCAAAGACCCAGGACATAAGCAAACAATTCAATCTTCTCTTCAGAAGCTGACAAACCCCAGCCAAAATTAGGTAATCTTGATTTTCAGAAAAGAACAAATTTGGTAATAGTCTTCAGACAAATGAAATGATGTTTCTCCTCTTTTTGGGAAAAAATTATTATTTCGTGTTTGTGTCCTGCCTACCTTCCTACGACCAAGAAGGAATTTGTTCCTAATTTTTTCTTCTTCTGGTTGACTTCGTGCCCTGGTATTACCCACAGTAACAGTGCGTAGTCCTCTTTGGAGTGAGCGTTTCAATTTTAATAAGCAAAATTAATAAAAGTAAGTTCCTACATCTGTTAAAACTTTTGAAAACAAATTTGCTAGAGACGAGTTCCTTTACATAGCTCCTCCAAGACAAGCACAAACAAGAAAAAAAAGAAAGAAAAAAAAACACCCAGAAGCCAATAATTCAATTACACAGCCAAAGGACATCTGTTTAAGTTCTTCAACAGAAAAATAACACAATCTCCCCCACCAAACATTTCTTTAAACCTAAGCTTGTTTAATTTACCCGAGGTCAATCTAAAGTAGGTAATGCTAAAGTTTCTTACAAAATCTGTTGACATTTATATCATGTTCCTTCACCATAGGATGTCGTCAAGTCGCACAGCTTGACACTTAAAATGAAAAGCAATTCAAGAAGAAACGATGAAGAGTGGTCTCCACTTCCCCAATGACTATTATACATACACACAAGAAGAGTATCATCGTAAGATAGCAGAATCCATCATTTCATACTCCCAATTACCCACGGTATCGTGTCGCATCTGATTGCGGTGGGGAAGGCCGTAAAAAAATTGATAAAATACTTTCTTTTTTTTTAGAAATATTTCGAAATATTTCACAATGTGTGAGTGAAAAAAGGAAAAAAAATGTCAATGTCATCTAAACGTCACAAGGAGACCGAAAAGATTGCTTCAACACCCTTGACTCTATTGGGCTTTGTTCTTGTGCATCTTCTTTGCCCCCAGAGGAGTTGTTGCTCTGTTTTCTGTCTGTTGAAGACTGAGAACAACATGAACTTGCAAAGGAATGTACATAGCTTGTAGAGCACAAACAAACAAACGGGAATTCTTTTTTTTACCCACACAGTAGTAGTGTTGTGAATTGAGTTCTTTTTGGACTGAATGTGTGCTTTCAATTTCAAGGAACAATCGCATTTCGAGGACACACTTCTTCTCTTTTTAGAAAACAAGAAGACAGATTTATCCGTAAGAAGGCCGCAGGCATTAAAATTCAATTAATTTCAAATGGAAAACTAGATGAGTGATGGACTCCCACAAAAAAGTCACTTAACATAAATGTCATTTTAAATTAGGAGCGTAGATATTTACATTTTACCCAAAATTAATTTCTAAAATAGGGACTTTTGGAATTTTTTCGATATCCAGCTAGTGACTGTGAATATTGGGAATGTGATAGCATAGCATTTACAAAAATTCAAAATGTCGTCCTTTAGAAGTTTATTTTGCTGGAGAAGGTGGTGTTTTAAAAATAAGTTAGTAACGTTTTCCAGAAATCAACAATTTTATGCCAACGCGGAAATTCGAACTGCTATGATAGAAAATGTTTTTTAATGGCAGTTCGTAGGTATTACTGAAAACTTGCTTCGCAAAAGATGATACCCGTGAAAAACCTTTTTTTTAATGTCTCTAGGATTTAAACAACGAACCTCCTACGTAACTGACAGACATGCTAACTACTACGCCCCAGACACTACGATAGGCAGTGCTTTCATTTCATAAAAGAAGTAAGTTGGTTCGTTAAATATATTATCCAGGGTTAAACCAGGTTTTCTGAGTTTAAAAAAAAAAAAAATCAGGTTTCTGGCTTTCAAAAAAAGGGTATTCTATGTAATCACAACACATCCCTGTTATTTGGAGAAAAAAATTCAACTGATACCTAAACTGCATCCAACAAAATCTAAGTGCTATTTTTCGGGTGAATTTAGGACAAACAAATGGGTAAAAAAACACAACGTTCAACATTCAGAACAAGCTGCGGTTTTTTATTAAAAGCTTTGATGAGTCTACAGGACAAACCCAGCGATTCAACAAACACACTGTAACGAAGCATTTGAGAAGCTCGTTACAGGCTTTCCCATTTCATCTCCCCAATACCCCGCCGTCGCCATCTAGCGGATAAAAGTAATAAGGAGCATACTTATCCGATACAGCAACCAGAAATTATTCACGCAGCTAGGACACCATATAGCTTGTGGTGTGGGGAAAATCATATGCCACCATTTAGTAAGAGATCGCATCGTATTCCACCATGCACAAGCAGTGTGAGCCTGTGAGCTGTGCTGTGACCTGTGAGACATGACCATCGGTAGAGCTTGATGGTGGATAACATGCATGGTAGGGCTACACAGGAGTGGGGGTTATCCCAATGCTTTACATGGGTTTACATATGATTCCACGATGAGCTGTGGCCTGTGGGTATAAAAGGAGCAGCTCGGCCCGATAAAAATCAGTTTGCCGGCACTGGCCATGGCCAAGAGGTGCAGTTCCCTTGAAGGAAATAATAGTATGTAGTTCCCGAATAGCGACCAGCAGTGTTTGAGTAAGTTTTGTGAAATATATTAAATTTTTTAAGTACTGTGCCACCATTGGTAAAGACTAGTGCCTGTGATCCCCCAGAGCTATTGCCTGTTTGAGACTACCTACCAGGGTCTTCAGACGCCTGTGTTTCTGCCTACCAGGGGTTACGACCGCCTGTGTTTCTGCCTACCAGAAGCTTCAGCCGCCCGTGTTTCTGCCTATCAGGGGCTTCGGCTGCCTGTGTTTCTGCCTACCAGGAGCTTCGGCCGTATTTCTGCCTACCATGGGCTTGGCCACCTGTGTTACTGCCTACCAGGGGCTTCGGCCGCCTGTGTTTCTGCCAACCAGGGGCTTCGGCTGCCTGTGTTTCTGCCTACCAGGGTTTTCGGCCGCCTGTGTTTCTGCCTACTAGGGGCTTTGGCCGCCTGTGTTTCTGCCTGCTATAAATACCGATAATTACTAATTCATTTTATCCCTTAGCAACCACAAGTCCCCAGGGATAACGAAACCAGAGCTGCTGTAACTGACCAGGAGTACTAGGAGTCATTAAGGTCCCCGAAGCCGATACGGAAGCGGACAAGCCTGAAACCTAGCAGCAGATAATATCTGACTTACTTTCATATTTATTAATTAATAATAATATGAAATATAGTGAGCTCGCAAAAAAAGAGTGTTTCTAACCTAGTGAATTTTTGAGTGTTTTTGTTCACTAAACCCTGGCTAGCCGTGAGCATTACTTCGGCTGGGAAATTAGAAGCACGTCACCACACCTAGGGCCTGTAACACAAGGCTCACGTATACACAAAGCCACAAGCTTTCTGCTTTTCTGCAACTGACACAATACAATACAATATGGACATAGCCCTTCAAGTGGTTCTTGACTTGTGGACTTGTGGCTTTGTCAAAATCATAAAATGTTTGCAATCAATTTCCTGGCAATATATTTCTGTCTTGCCGGTATTTCTTTTAACTGAAATCCCCATCCAGCGGTGTCTGTAATTCAATAAGAAAAAAGAAACTCAATTACTTTCCGTCGTCCAAAGATCTTCCTGGAGTACACAGCCCCGGATCTAGGGGGGGGGGTTAGACCGGGGCACATGCCCCGGGCGGCAAGTTTAGGGGGCGGCAAAAACAAGTTCGAAATTCGCTCCCGCTCGCCCACAGGAATCACAGAACGCTGCAGCACTCGTGTCTGCTACAACAAATCATTGCTCCCTAAAACAAACATCACACAAAAAGAGCATCAAAACCATTTCACACTACATATTCATTACCAGACCCAGCATATCTTCTGCAGGTAACGTGGGTTGCAAGCGCAAAATAAAAAAAGTAGCTACTTTTCGGTTCCAAAACAGCAAAGGTAGTTGCGACCGAGAAGTACACAAATTTTCTACCTTTCGGCAATAATGGATGGTCTGCTCAAAACTTTACAAAAAATGAGACAAAATCCAATGGAGTACCTATTGGATAAATAAGGCTAGAGAAGTGGCTGAAAAAAAGGTGTTGACTCTTTCTTGCAAAACAAACGAATTCAGAAACATAAAATACATTTCGATTGGATATGTGAAGATGAATTACAAACCCTCAAACCTGTTCAACTCTTTTCTAAAGAAATAATGATGGTGTTTGATCGAATCATATCAGAAATTAAAAAGAGGTTTGATTGTGCTGCCATGCTGAATATGAACTTCGCTTTTCTTAATGGCTCTAATATTTTGAAAATGTCAATTGAAGAACTGCAAAAGTATGGAGCGGATCTGGCTAAAAAATATGAGCGAGATGTGAGCACCGTTGAATTCTGTCAGTAACTCTATGTTTTTAAAGAGCAAGCTCCGCTTTTATTTGGTGACATTGAAAAAGCTAACTCTTGCAACAGATCTATGCGCATGATTTGCAGGATGCTTTTCCAAATATTTGTGTTGCCTTGCGAATTTACTCTACGTTTCCCACTACATCCGCAAGCTGTGAGCGAAGTTTTAGCAAACTAAAACTAATTAAAAATTATTTGCGATCATCTATGAGCCAGGAACGCTTATCCAGTATAGCAATCTTAGCGATAGAAAATCGAATCGCACACGAATTAAATTATGATAAGGTCATACTATTATTTGGTGAACAAAAAGCTTGAAGAGTAAAACTGTAATTGCAAATGATAAATACAATAGTAAATTTGATTTTGTCTTTATTATAAACATTTTTATTTTAAGTCCTATCCTGTGCTGTATATAAAATATATACTCTACATATCTGTAAATAAATAGGATTAAAACTGTAAAAACAGCGGTTTAAGCATTTTTTCTGAAAGGCTTGTGTCCAGTTGTCAGTCAATAAGTGAAGATCTGTTAGCTGAAATAATAAAGATTATAAAGGTAAAAGCAAATATAAATTGTTGGGGGCGGCATTTTCAATATTTGCCCCGCCTTTAAAAAATTGAAGATCCGGGGATGGGAGTACATGTATCATGGTATTCCAGAAATGATAGCTTCAAAAAGTACTATGTATAAGGATGGTTCGTAAATATCATCCGCTGCAGCACCAGATTTTTGGCTGCTTTGTAGGTACTTTTTTCAGCTCCTTCCGATAAATTGTTCAGAAATTATTTATTTTTCTCACCGCAGTTTCCTGGTCGGCATCTGGAAATTTTTCCTTTAATTTTTGTACTAAACGTTCGCTATAATCCGGACTCTTTACTTTCCAAAGAGTCAGATTTTTCAAATATACATATATGTATGTATGTATGTGTATATCGAGAAACTTTTTAAAAAAGAAAATAATTCCAAACTAGCCATTCTATTTATTTCCACACAATAATGATTTAAGAAAATGGAATACAGCCTTTTGCTTTTGTATTAAGTTTAATCTTAAGTAGTATTCCCAGGCATAATAAATCGTGTAGAGTTTTGCACTTTGAAGCATTCACTTCTACTCTTGGTTGCTCAATTGATTGAAATATCAAGCTCAAGAAATAGAAAGGATAAAACAAATATTTGACAAACAAACCCTTGCAGTCATCATTCAAAAACTTGACTTTTAGTGATCTCTCTGACTCCGTAGGCCCAATTGTGTGCTGTGCGACGTGACGGCGCAAAGTGAACAGAAATAGTAGTTTTGTGCGATAAATTTTATTCAGAATTTTCTGATCAATTAACTGTCAGATTGCGAAGCTACCAGTGGCGAAGCGTCCATATAAGTCGATTATTTCCGACTTGCCTTTTGAAATTCCCATCCGAAACATCTTAGACTTCTGGTAACATGAATCAAACTTAATCATACACATGAGCTCGCTGCCAGCATATTTTTAACAACTACCACTTTCCATTCCTTCTTATTTTACACACATGTTGGCTCTTCAACTCACTCAATAAACAAACACAAAACTTTAGCAACATGCAAATATTACGCTCAGAAATGACATAGGAGGCTATACTTTCTTTTCATATTTCTCCGAAAACGAAAACATTACCGGGAACCTGTAAAGTACTGGACAGATTCCAAAAACTCTTTCGCCCTTACAACCAGCGCTTCATTGCCCTTCAGTATTATAATTTTTTCACACAGGAACGGGAATGGGATGTCAAAAATATACGGTGTTGTCCCCAAGTTAAAATAATAGACTACAAATACTGGACCGATTCCGAAAATTGTGTTTTTTTTGAGTGCTTGATTTTGATTGGTCTTGAGTAACATATAGACTTAATTTCATCCCCATTTTGTTTTTTTTTTCACTTAACATACTCAATTCGATCACCGTAGGGCACAAACTACGCTGAGCGGGTCACCTAGTAAAATTATAAGAAATATTAAGAGGCAATATAGAAATCCCCGGTTAATTGCGTCACCTTAAATGCACAACTTAAGACCCATTTAACAGGAGTACGCAATTAAAAGAATCCCACTTAATAGATTTGCTCATTAAGAAAAACCCCGCTTCATTGAATTGAAAACGCAATCAAAATTTTTTTACGACTGTGGCAAGAAAGTCAAGAAGAACCTTTTTTAAAAAAAATAAAACTTTATTTAACGTAAAATTAGCATAAATGTAAAAGAAAAAATGGTTTCAGCCGAGGAATGATTGAAAAGGAACAATTTTTCATAATGTTCACAACACATAAATTATGAATTGGTACATAGTGTGTGCGTATATGTTTAGCAAGCGTATACAAGAGGGAATTAGGCAGATTTGATTTCTATTTGGCTAGAACATTATATCATGGTAAGAATCTGTAATTTTCGCCTGCATTGTTTTCTTACACAGTTCCAAGATTTTAATTTGCAGTCGTTAGATTCTGATGTTTCAGGAAACAATAGGCTCGTTCGTTGAATTTTCCCCAAGGTTGACCCAAGTTTTTTTCGACAGTTCTATGAGTTTTAAAAAAAACCTGGGTTTTCCAGTTCTCAAAAAACGCTAAGCCACAAAATCACCACACATACCTGTCATTTGAATAAAAATACATGCCATTTGACAGCCCTCAACTCGCCACAGCAAAAACCTAGGGTGAGTTGAGGGAAAACTCAGGTCAACCCCAGGGCTAAAAAAAACACTCAGTTTGGCATTCAGGGCGACCTTAGGTTTCCCAAAAAAACGCTTTGTGGTGACTCTAGGCTTTAACGAACAAACCTTATAGAAAATTATTTAGGGGTGAGTGGTTCATTCGAACAAACGAGCGCGAAACAGTTATGTGTCGTCGGTACGAGTTTAAGCGCCACATACAGAACGAATACTTTCGCCTAATATTCGGCTATTCGGCCAGGAGGATCGCTGAATATTCGGTATTCGGCATGTAGCCGAATATATAATTCGTTGAAAGTCTAGTAGGAAGTTCTTTTTACAGCTTTTCGAAATTGCAAAATTTTGCATTGATTGACCAAAATAGTGCAGAACATAAAAAAAAAACAACTTAAACCTTAAACGCATTATGCTTATCAGAAACTACTAGTAATTTATAACCAAAATTTCAAAATGATCTTTTTGGCACTGATCTCTATGGAGCTGCCCGAGTGTGCGACGTCTGTCAGATGGCAAATATTTCACTTGTTATCAATTGAATCAACGACCGCACCGTTCGGAAACTGCGATGTAGGGTTATAATCCAACGGCGAGAATAGTTATCCTTTGGCATAAAATCATCCCATTCGCATTCAAATTGTCGCAAAAACCTACTCCTGGACCGTAAACTTCCTCGAGAACAGTTCAAATCAGAATGATGCATGACTCAGTAAATGAAAAAAAGTCAGAATACGACTGAAAATCATATTCACCCTACATGCGGCACTATACAAGTTCAATATGCCTTCCCTATATCAAAGAAGCCTCACCGAATTAACTTATAAAAGATGAATTGCAATTGTTCGCAGCAGAAAATAGCCCTTAACATAACCTGCTGCACTGCCCTTTTTAAACTTGGAAGCGGAGTTGTTCGTTGAAAGAGTATATATTCCGCAATCGATGCGGTCAGTGAGCCAATCAAAACAAATAACAAACAATTTTGTGTATTGAAAATCAACAGATTTATAAAGTATTTTTTGTAAAGCCTTCTTGAACAAAAGACACTCGGCGGAGAGCGTTATGAGACAGTTTAATTTGCCTACCACCATTGTTTTATCTTGTGCACGACCGTCCTAACAACAGGCACTTTAACTGCATACGGCTTGGGTACTTTAACTGGTACATACTTCACAACTGGATAGGGCACGTGTTTCTCCACTGGCACAGGCACCTGCTTCTCAACCGGATACGGAACGTACCTTTCAACTGGAATTTTAAGTTCCCTTTCGACGGGGACTTGTATTTGTTTTGTAATCGGAATATGAATGGGAACAGGCTTGCGAATGGGAATAATCACAGCATTCGATATTGGAATCTGGATAGGTTTGGCATAAGGAATGTGCACCTTTTTAACTACCGGATACGGCACATAGTTAATTACATCCGTATGTTGATGCTGGGTAAGTCCTGAATGACTTTGATCATAATCGTGCAGCGAGGGCCCTCCATTATCATGGAAACCCCTGTCATCTCCTACACCAGACTCCTGTTCATATTGATGCGAAAAATCATTTTCTTTGAACTTATCAATATCGCTTTGATGATGAACCTCATATGAATTTCCTGATTCTGATGCAGCAGTCTGATGGTATGTTCTTGGTTGGTGGTATCCATCAGAGATGTGGCTTTGTTGTTCGTCGCTTCCTCCCCCACTGCTGCCATATCGATTTTGGTTGCTTCCATAGTCAGGTTGGCTTTCTATAGTGTCTCGTTGTTCGTGCTGGCCAAAGTCATTCATCCCAACGCCGCCGTATCCTTTTAGATAATCAGCAAGTGCGCTCGCAACTGCATTATCCTTTGTGGGTGATGCATACTGAGAACCACCGCCACCGCCGCCGCCGACACTCGTTCTGTCTCCAGCGCCTGTGGTCACCGAATTATAATGTTCTACCATGATTCCAGTTGCACCACCATAAACCAAATTTGCAGCAAGTTGCCATGCCAACAGCGACAACGATAGCACCAGTCGTCTCTGCTGAGGGAATTTCACATAGGGACAGAAAAACATATATTAATCTCGTAAATGTGATAAAAAAAAAGAAAAGATATTTTCAACTTACAACATTCATGGTTGCACCAGAGTGAAATAATTTAACCATAGTCGTGTCGTGGATGATGCCTCTACAGTGGTCCTGGCTGTTGTATTGTTCTGCAGTGCCGGAGCAGCACATTTATATGACATGTCCCCCTGAAGATATCGTTGTTCATCTGGCATGAACTAAATTCGAAATCGCAAGTAATGTAACAAAAGGCTGAAGAGTTATCTGCGATGGCAATTATGCGGATGAAAGTGAATTGAATAGCTGCCTCTCTACACCAACCTGCTCCCTGTTGCCTCCTCACTTTGATAGACGAAAACAAATTCGAAAGACAAAGTTGAGCGGTGAATGTTTGGATTGGAAAGTCCGCACGGGGGAATGCGACTACGAATAGTACACTTGACTTTCGATGGGGATCAGAAGTTGTACGCGCATAATGTTGCATTTATGCAATCTTACCTATAGGTGAGCACTATGAGCACAGCAAATTGATAGATAGTTTTACAATATTCTGTCTGTGGGGGCCTTTTGGGTGGAGTCGAAACCTTCAATTTAAGGTAAAGTGTAGTGCAGCTATGGAGTAAGAAGGTCGATGCGGTGAGTGTGAGTGCGCTCACCACCTTTTCAATGAGAATGCCAATTATATCTATTTGCAAAATGAATCGGCTGGTGCAAAGTTATTGGGTATAATTGGGCGTCTTCGGTAGTTGGTAAGTAATTGGCGGAAACAAGGAACTCAGTAGAGTGCATAAACAAAAGAAAAGTTTGGATATCTTGGATTTGGAATTGCGTGGCTTAACTTGGTTTTGAAGTTTTGTGTCAGTTTTGCGAGTCTAGAGAATTTGCTTCTTTTTGTTATTTATTTGCTTGAAGAGTTTAAGGCTTATGCAATAACAACTAGTAAAGGGGGTTTTTTCAGTATTTGCTAAACTTGGGAAAATAAGTTTAAAGTTTTTGCACGATTTCGGTTAGTTTAATTTCAAAATAATTGTTGTGTTATAGTTAAGGGAGCATTATGCCGATTTAACGAGCAAAACGTTCAATCATTGCTGCACCTACTGCCACTCTAATTAGAGTCCACTCATCAAAACGGTAAAAATAAGATTTTCAAGTGCTTAAATAAAACAACTTGAATAAAAGGCATGGGAACAGCAACTGCTGTACATGTTCGACAAAAGTTCATTGACGATGCTCAAGGACAGTTTGTATTTAGGGATGACGAAAAAATCCGGCACAGATTGCGATAAATAATAAATAAATAGAGCATTTCTCACATCCCATGCATTGTGAGGGAATGGAGGGGACCTACAATGAATTTACTAACGGAAGAATTGCCAATTCTTTGCAAATGACGAATCACGAACCTCGGCCACGGGTAACACAGATTGTTACTCTGATAGTCTTTTATCCATCAGTTTTATCGATGTCACGTTATAGGATCCTGAATCCCAGCAAGAAGCAATTAACAAAATATTTAAGAAGGTAGTGGGATACCGTAAAGGTTCAACAAGGACTGAGTACTTGTATTGCCCATTTACTGATCCAGATATTTGTTTAAATGGCGAGGAGTTGATGAAGATAAGAGAAAACACCGTCATCTTCTGTGATTGAAATACACCTTCAATATGTTGGACAACGTACAAAAAGTATGGGAGTAAGCTGCATCTCAGCAACTGAGATGAAGGGAAGTGTCTATGAGCACTTACGATGAAGGTTTAGCGTCTATTCGTGCCCATAAAAAAAAAATACAACAGATATGTAGTCGAGAAATGGATCTGGCATCCAGAAACCCTAGGATATATGCCACCAATGCCATTTCCCCGCTTCTTCTTCTTCTTTTTCTTTTTCATTTCCGAGTGCGTTACGAGTAGTGATCTTGAAGCGATCACAACTCTCCCACTTTTCCGCTTCACACTAGTGATCCGCCTGTGGGGTACGCCGCGTTGACCTCAGAAAGCGTCGGCAAGCCTCCCGGTTTTGGATTGTTCCATGTCTGAGGCCAACCAAATGCTGCTGTTTTTGCATTTGCTTGTACCAGGTGTGTTTTGGCCTGCCTTTCTTTTTCGTCGCGAATTTGTTGAAACGTTGTACGATATTGCCTTTTGGACGGGGTTCTGCGGATCTCTCCTTTGAACCTGACAATACCAACTGAGCCGGTCGTGCTGAATTTTGTCCAAGATGGTACTTTTGACATGAAGGCTTCCACGGATCTTAGTACTTCTAATTCGATCAAGCTTTGTTACTCCTGCTGTCATCCGAAGCATCTTCATTTCGGCTGGCGTCAATTTGCTCTCATACTTTTTGTACATTGTCCAACATTGTGAACCGTATGTCAGAGCTGGACGGACAACTGCTGTGTAGAGTCTTCCCTTCAGCTTAGGGGGCATTTTTCGATCACAGAAGATAGCGGAGTTTTCTCGCCACATCATCCACCCTACGCTTACTAGATGATTGATGTCGTCATCACAAGTTGCTTCACTATTGATCATAGATCCCCGATATTTAAACTTTTCACACTTGGGAAGCACATTTCCATTCAAATAAATGTCTGGAATAGGCTTGTCTGGATCCGAAAAAGGGCAGCACAGGTATTCCGTCTTTTTAGCGCAAATACGGTACCCATTTCCTTTCAGAACATCAATCCAAACGTCAAATGCTCGTTGCAGGGATGTAGGATCCTCGCTTATGATGGCTCCATCGTCAGCAAAGAATAATTGTTGTACTTTATTGTCCGTTACTTTTCCTTCGAGCAAATAATCCAGAACAGCAATAAAGAGCAGTGGACTCAAGACACTTCCCTGATGTACACCTACTGTTATTTGGAATTCTTCGGTGACTCCAGCTGGGCATCTCACTTTTGTAACTGCTCCCTCGTACATGTCCATAATTATTCGCACATAGGCTTCAGGAACTCCTCGGTGTCTGAGGGCCACCCATATCAGATCTCGTGGTTGTCGATCGAATGCTTTTTCGAAGTCAACCAACACAATATGCATATCCTCTAAGGCATCTCGGTGTTTTTCCATAATGATCCTTATGCTTTGGATTGCGTCTGTAGTTGACTTACCCGCGACAAACCCGCATTGGTCATCAGACAGCCTTATTATTTTCCGCAGTCGGCTATCTAAAACCCGCTCCACGATCTTCATAGTGTGGGACATCAACTTGATCGAACGACAGTTGTCACAGCTTCTGGTATCTCCCTTTCCCTTGTACATTGGAAGAAGAAAACTTTCCCTCCATTGATTAGGCAAACTATCACCTCTTACAAGTTTGGAGATGAGAATCGTGAGCCATCTTAACCCGATGTCTCCCATATTTTTCTAAAACTCATATGGTACCTCGTCTGGCCCAATCGCTTTGCCTTTTTTGGAGTTCTTAACTGCCTCCCTAACTTCTTCGACTGTGACGTCGGATACTTCCGTAAAGTTAGGTGCAGCTCCTGGAAAGTGGCGCCGAGGAAACTGTTCATTCAAAAGATCATCACAATACTCTCGCCACCTGTGAAGAATTTTGTCGTCATCCACAAATAGCACTCCTTGAGCATCATTGATGAACTTCGGCGAACGAATCTCCTGCGCATTTCTCCTTCTCTGAGCGGCTATTTTGAAAATGGTTGCTCCCTTATTCAAGTAGCTTTGTCTTAGCTCTTGCATTGCCTGATTTGCTTCAGCAGCTGGGGCAGAAATCTCTTCCAGCTCTCGATACAGGCCCTGCGTGCTTTTTGCTTGAAGTTGGGCGCACTTTTTCTTCGCTTCTTTTCTGCAGCTCTTGTATTCCATTTTGAAACGCGCCTTGGTCTTTGCATCTAAGAAACGGGCTTTGTTTGCTGTGTTTCGCCATTTCGTTTCCTGAACACACAAGATGTCCACTCGCCTCCTTCTCATCATGTCTTCGAGTTCGAGACTTCTACCAGTCATACTTCCAACGTTCCAACTCGCGACTCTAAATTTTCGTCCAACTCGTCGCATTACTTTGCTAGCCCCCGGAATCCGTATAGCTCTGACCCGAACATTTCTGCTCGGTCCAGGATCAGCTCCATGCATAGCAATGGAACTGCCTGGCGGGGTAGTGCTTCTTATGTTCGCAAGTACTTCCATAATGCTCAAAATTTTCAAAAATTTTCCTTTCATCCTTTTCGACACATGCATGCTCCATTTAATGAGTTTGATTTCCCTTTTACTACACCGGTGATCTCCAGTCGTGTAAATCCCGGGATCTGCATGCATACTTGGGGAGAGTTTTTAGGTGGTATGTGTGTCGCTAGACTCACTTTGATGTTAGTTGTCTAGATATGATTGTTCCTTTAGTCGCCTTTTACGACAAGCGGGGAGGCGCTGCAGTGCTATTCTAACCCGACACTGCACGGGTACCCCCCATTTCCATTTCCATTTCCATTTCCCCGCTTCTACTTTTGAAAACATTTATTTTTCAACTTACCTACTTACCTTCTTCTTACTGCTTTGGTTTTCCTTAAGAAATTCTTACAGTGTACATGCAATAAAAAAAGAAGCTTTATTCACCTTTTTTAAGCACAGAGAAAACTTAGGTAACTGCAAAGCCGATTAACTCAATTTTAATCAGCAGATTGAACAATGATGTACCAATAGCGAAATGCAAGCAAGCTAAAGTCATGAATTAAACAAATAGCAGGTGAAGTAACACCACTACTTGTGTGTCAGCTGAACAGATATGGCTAAAATAAGATCTAAAACGAACAAGATACTTGCAATCCATAACCAGATAGCACATTGGCTTCGCAGTCTGGACTTACTTATACTAACTAAGTGTGGTGAACCTGAGCCTTAACCAACGATTTTGATCTCGGGCGAGTTCTCTCCAGTTTTGCACTTTAAGTCGGTTGAGGTCTTCTTCCACTTGATTGCGCCACCTAAGACGAGTTCTTCCCCTTCCACGATTTCCCTGCAATGTGCTTTTGAAAACCCGTCGAACCAGAGCGTTTGGGTCCATCCGCTTTACATGGCCCAACCATCGTAGCTTCGCTATGCGTACTCTTCTAGCTATGCCCATGTCGCGGTACAGCTCGATGTTGTATCTTCTTCTCCACACATTGTCTTCGCATACGGGACCAAAGATCATTCGGAGAATTTTTCGTTCGGAACGACCAAGGGTTTTATCCGATTTCGATAAGGTTCATGTTTCCGCGCCGTAAAGCAGGACTGGGATGATCTAGGCCTTATACAAGGTTACCTTGGTTTTTCTGGAGAGGGTTTTGTTTCTGAATTGCCTTCTTAGCCCAAAGAAGCAACGGTAGGCAAGAGTTATTCACCGTTTGATCTCCGCACTGATGTTGTTTTCCGTGTCTATAACGGATCCTAGGTAGACGAAGTCCTGTATACTACCGCGAAGTTATGTCTGTCTATTGTGACGATTTGTCCAATTCGTCGATGTTCTGTGTCCGTGTTTCATGACAACATATTCTTTGTTTTACCTTATTAACTGTCGAACCCATTTTTGCCGCTTCTGTTTCAATACTCGCGAAAGCAATTATGACATCACTGTTTTTTTTTTTTTTTTCAAATTACGTCAATTTCTTTTGCGTAGGTGAGTAATTGTACATGCTATTGATATATTGTTCTTCTGGTGTTAACGTTTGAGTTTTGGACAATTGTTTCAAATATGATGTTAAAGAAATGACAGTTTGTCGCCTTGTATAAAGCCTTTTTCAACATAAAGGGCCTCGGTGAGTCTCAAAAGTCCTCCTGCATAGACGTATGAGTTTTGGACGGATGCCGAAAATAGACATGACTCTGTACAGCTTGTCTCTTTAAATACTGTCATACGCGGCCTTGAAATCGATAAAGAAATGGTGAATATCGATATAATACTCTCGGGTTTTTTCCAACATCAGTCTTATTTGATTTAAGTTTGCATATGGCAAGCTTAACTTCGTCTTAGTCAGGGGGACGGCTGATCGTCGTCCAAGTTGTCCAAGTTGAATGGGGCATTCTGCCTAGCAGCGTATAAGTTTGGAATTTGGCTAATAACCATATCCTTTAGTCTACCTCTAACTGCAAATCCGCATCCAAATAAGCTTTGTTTCTGTTGTATGTAGCAGTCGCCATAGTAGATGTCGCAATTTTTCATCTTCCATATGTCCGGCCCATTCCATCGCACTTCTTGGATGGCAGTTATGTCTGCTTTTACAGCAGTCCAGGGGTTCGCTAATTCGACAGGTGCACGTAATCTGTTGAGAGATCTTACGTTCCATACGTGGAGATCCGGAGGTCGTTCTCCTTTTTTCGTCCTCGTATTGAAAGATAATGAAAGGCCTTTAAACCAAATATGTCTTTAATGTCTATGTCTTATGTCTTCTTGCAAACATGACTTTTAAGAAAATCGTTTTTTAGACCACTAAAAATTTTTTCGTTTCAAGTACCTTACGCATACTGCATGGGTCCCCTCCATTCCCTCACAAGGCATGGTTGTGAGAAATGCGCTAGGCCCAAGGGCTCCTCGCTCTGTTGCGCCACCTATATATAAAAAATAACGGTGACCATGTCAATATTACAATTTTATAGCGAAGTTGGCTGCATTTCAATGTAAAAGAAAAAAAATATGGCCGAATTTCTTTTAAGAACACAAATTCTTAAGTTGAAGTTTGACCTGAAAATCTTTCTTTTATATCTACTCTTTTCCGCATTGAACTTAAATTTAGGGCCAGTTGCTCAATCGAATCATAAATTTAAGTTCTACATAAAGTTTTCATTTTTGTATGAGACGTTCCGGAATTCTTAAGTTCTACATAAAATCCCCATGCTAAAGTAGAACTTAAATGTATGATTCGATTGAGCAACTGGCCCTTAAATTTTAAATTTTTAGTTCGGTCATAAAAATTTGGAAAAACAAATCATGTGACGTAAAGACTCGACTCGACGAATTTGAGCCATCATTGGGAAGGAAAATCATATAGCGAGATTTCTAAGTGCTCAAAAAAGATGGTATTTAATGCTATTCAATGTTTTAAGAAAAATAAGACCATCATAGAACAAATTCCACGAAAGCCGAGACCAAAGTCAACCTCTCAAAGAGAAGATGCGTTCATTGTTCGGGAAAGCAAAAAATCCCTTTGCAACTGCGGGGAAAATTGAAAGGGCAGTGTTTGTTGAAACTGATAGTGGACCGTCTGTAGGCACCGTCAAAAGAAGGTTGCGTGAAGTTGAACTTTTTGGGCGCATAGCAAGGAAGAAACCATTACTGACTGAAAGTCACAAAGAGGCCCGCTTGGCCTTTGCTAAAAAGTATAAGCACTGGTCAATCAGTGGAAACATGTGCTTTTTTCAGAAGAAACAAAAATTAATTGGATTAATTCTGATGGAAAAGCTTGAGTTCGCTGTCCGAAATCCCAAGCCTACAAACCAAAGTACACTCGCGTTGTTATTAGTAAGGACTCCCGTTCCCGTTGGAATATGGGGATGAATTAAAGTTTATGTTACTCGGGGATAGTGTAGCATTCTAAAGGTGGAAGAATTTTCGAAATCGGTGCTGTAGCTTCTAGGTTCTCGTATACGTTTCCGTTTCCGTGGAAATTTATGGATAAAATATATAGCCTGTGTCCTTCCTCAGGTTCTAAACTATCTATGTATAAAATTTCATGTCAATCAGTTTCAGTTTAGTAGTTTGGGCGGGAGACGGTAACATAGAAAGACGGAGACAGAGTTACTTCCACAGTTATATTTACTTAAACAAAACATCGCAAAACATCGCTCATGGAAAAACAACAACTCTTAAGTGAATATAAGTGAATAGTGCAAGTGAACAAAAATAATTCACTTGCAGAATTGAACAACAGAGATGGTTGGTAAATAATGGAGTTTGTGAAAGTGAACTTGGTAAGTGAATATAGCCATATAAAATGTTTTATTAAGACTCGCAAGTGAAGTGAATATAAGTGAATATAGAAATTCCCAATAAAACTCGGCTAGTATTAGTTAGGATTAAAGAACAAGAAACAAGCATGTGATGTATTTCTTGAAGTATCGCATAGGTAGGAACAGTGCAAACATATCTATACAAATAACTAGTCCAGTATTAAACTTTCGCCTAAGACCAGAAATTGCTCAAATCGCTACATAACGACTTAATCCTAAAAAAAGATAATAATTGTAGTTCTTGGAATATATACCATCAAACTCTTTCCTACATCTTGCTCATAAAACTGGTTATTTGTTCTCCCATTTCGACTATTATTAATGACTTCACTTCCAATTATTATCCATACTGCAAAGACCATCCAATATTTCATATAAATTTTCTACACACATGTGGCTGTGTTCTGTTGAATCGTTGAATGGCATGGTTTACTCTCAAAAGAAGGAAGAATGTACCTAGAGTTCTAATAAATTGCCACTTGTGTGTTGCTGTGTATATGTGTAGGATGTGCCATTCATCCTTTATTGTTATGTTTATTATGATTTCTTTAATTCTCCCTTGATGATTACCATTGCCATTTCGCAAGACACTTCGTCACGACTCTCTTCGTAAAAGCATGGAAAGACTTAAAAGAAGGCTGTGTTGTGTTGTTGTGTTGTGCAGCTAAAACTCCATTACCAAACTTACATACGTATAAATCTCTAATTTAAACGAAACATTCGTCCTTGTGGAAAACATTTGTTTGTTGTTTTTTTTTTTTTTTGTACGTAGGAAAGCAATTCCAAGGATGCCAGTAAGTTGTATGTGGCTAATATGTGGAGAGAAAGTAGAACCTCTTGTGCGAACAAATGAAATTATTATTGTCATAACAGTATTTTGTGTGCGAACTTGAGATAACCGAAACAAGATTATGCTGAATAACATTTGTTGAAGTTGATTGCAGCGAGCATATAATTTTATAATTCGAGTAAGAGTTAAAAATATGGTTAAGTGGGAGAGTGTAAGTGAACATGATAGAATATGGAATAAATCTAATGCGCTATATCCTTATTATGTTTGCAATGAAATTTGCTTATCCAACCATGCTCGGGACAGGGAAAGACGAATCTAGAGAGAAGCATAGACTTGTATTACGTTTAACTTCTCGCTGTGCCCGAGAGCCGCGACTTTGTCCGCGTGAAATAGTGACCTTCGGCAGCATTTTTAATTTTTAAGGCTAGTTATTTTGCAAATAAAACACATTCACGTATTGAACCTAACCTAATGAGCTAATGTTATAATTTTTGTTATATTTTTTTATGAAGTATATTTTTGCACACGACACAACGTTCCTTCTTTTTCCATCTTTTGCCACTGGATTTTTTGCTAAACGAACACCCGCAACTTTAATCTGAACCTTATTTAGGGTAATTGCGGGAGAGATGCCGCGGTTTTTCAAAAACGCGTTTAATTTATATATTAAACTGAGATAAACTTTATCAGTCGTTTTTATAAAATTTGCTTAGAACACTCTTAGACAATTGTCCAGCTAGACGGTGTCTAAAGAGTTGGACAAGTCTTAGCCAATTTTGTATTTATAAATGCATTCCAACAGTTTTCTAAACAACCCCTCAAACTGTCAACTTCGAATGAAAAACTAAATGGCAGCGTTCATGATGTATCCTTGCAGTACCATTGTCTGTGCTTTGGTATACGAGTACAACAACTATAAGGCTCTGAAAGAGAGTGGCGTAGGATTTGAACTTGACCGAAAAAACAGCTGATTTGACTTTGTGTTTCAGCTTTTCCGAGTCTCATAAAATGATCAAATTTGTGCAATTTATAAATGGAACTGTTGAAAGTAGTATTTTTGCATCTCAATCTACTTAATTTTTTCCATCTTAACACTCTCAACAGTGTTTTACATGTTCAACAAAATTGTTTTTTGCTGTATCAATGGTCACTTTAGCAATAGTTTAGTTAACTAATTTCGGTGTCTAAAGTTAGACATTTCTTAGACAGCGATGAAACAGTCGTATTTATAAAATTTGCTTAGAACACCCTTAGACAACATCCTCTCAAACTGTCAACTCCGAATGAAAAACTAAATGGTGGCGTTCATGATGTATCCGCACAGTACCATTTTTTGTGTTTTGATATACGAGTGCAACAACAAAATGGCTCTGAAAGAGTGTAGCGTAGCACTTGAACCAGACCAAAAAAGCAGCTGATTTGACTTTGAGTTAAGCTAAGTGTACACGATTGGTAGGTCTGACAATCATTGTCAGATCTGCAAACGTCTGACAATGTGGGCAAATGAGCTGACAATGAGGGTGAAAATGGAATTTGTGAATTTCGACAAACTAAATTGGACAAATAGCTGGCAATAGATTTGCGGATATTTGTAGATTTCTGCAAACCGTGTACACACAAATTTATTTGTGGATCTGCGCATTTATTTTCAGTTCATTGTCACATCGCATCTGTCAAAAAATTTTAAAGCTAAAAGTGAAAAGAACATAGATTTTGTTTTTAATCGTTTAATATTCAACTAAAAGTGAAATATCAAAAAACAATAGGGTAAACGCACTAGTACCCGGACACTTAACTTTTTTCTCAACTTTGACTTCAAACCATTTTGTAACCATAAATGCTACAGCGAAAACTTTTATTGATTGTAAGAATATAGACATTTCTCAATAATATGGCGTTCAAGTAAATTGCAAAGAGATCATTGTTAAAATAAATAAAATAACAATTCAGAAAAGTTCCATTTGCGTTAGTACCCGGACAGCAAAGTTTAGTACCCGGACGCCTTTGTTTTAGTACCCAGACACAATCATTTTAAGAGACAAGCCATGTCTGCGTACTGAAAATATAAGACAAGCACACATTTTTTGTATCCATACAGGGCTTGTCTCTTAAAATGATTAAATCTCTCAATGATTAAGTCTCTTAAAATGACTGATCTAGTATCCGAACGCTTTTATTTCAGTATCCATACACAATTATTTTAAGAAACAACCCCTGTCCGGGTACTGAATATGCATGATAAATCGCACTGTGTTAGTACCCGGACAGCATGTCTGGGTACTGAAAAACATATTCAATTTTGGTGTTAGTTCCCGGACACCACAAATAATGGCAAAGATTTTATTAAATTTGGTTTTTTTTTGTAAATTGTTTTAGTTAATCATATTTCCAACGAAACCAATGTCTTTCCATTACAATAAATTAACGATTACTTGTTAAATTGCTTACAACTAAAAACTGTTCCCACTATTTTTTTCTTACCTAAATCGACAACGAGACCGCATCTTCAAACCTTAAACAATAAAATGATGCGTAGTTCCTAAAGTACGCATTTAGAGTACCTGAAACTTTGCATGCAGGTATAGGACACATTGAAGGACCCATGTATGTTGTTGTTTGTGGATTTTTTTTTGTGTGATGTAGCTATTAATCGCAAAAAAAGGTCAATGTGTCCGGGTACTAACACTGTCCGGCTACTAGTGCGTTTACCCTATAAATGGATAAAAACGTTGCAATCGCAACTATTTTAACGGCGTATTTGTTAGAAAGCAGCGATGATGAAACAGCCAAACAGCCGAAAAAGATGTGTCGTAAGGTATGGACGAAGGATTGGGTGGCCCGTCTTGAGCAGGAGGGATGCTACGGAAAATTGATGGTGGAATTGCGAGCAGAGGAACCAGAACTGTACCGAAATTTATTGCGAATGGATTACAAACAATTTGATCACCTTTTAGCTTTGGTGGCTCCACATAATATACAAAAAAAGATACGAATATGCAATGGAAAGCAAAATTATTTGAGAACTACTCCAAGGTTTTTTCTTATGTCGTTTTCATATCTACAGAAAAAATAAGTTTTCATTCGGTCCGAATGGAAAGCTAGCGTTAAGATTAGATTTCCGAGAATAGAATACAAATACGAGTATGTACAATAAAATACTTCCCTTTGTTTTATTTCGATTTTACGTTAACCGGCCAGCGGATTACATACAAATTTAGCTAATTTTGTGATGCCCCGCAGTCTGAATTCATAGCAAGACTTTTTCGCCTCTGTGAGCTCATCTGGAGCATTATAAATTTGATTACGCGGTGTCATAAATACTCGTCGTCTGAGATCTTCTGCTACAGATTGCAAATCTGAATGAAAACTACTTGCAGCTTCGTCTAGAAAACATTGGTATGAATATTGATTCAATACCGAAAATAAATTCACTTACCACTTACCAGTGACTTCTGATACCAAAAAAGAATAAACAATCTTCTCTGAGTCGGAAACATCCGAGAACTTCTTTTGTTCATCTGTTTCACCAAGGAATATTTTAAATTTGGTTTCTGCATTTTTGGTTTCGTTGGCCTAGCATTTTGTCTTGCATTTGTTTCTCTGTGTGTGTGTTTTATGAACAAGAAGTTTGGATATTAATCCTCAACAAACGGCTTTGTATCCTGATTAGGTTTAGTTGTTTTAGCCATCTGGAATAATCGCACTATATTCATGTGGAAATGGTCGTTCTGCAGAAAGATCATAAGTGACACACAGAAATGAATATAATGATGTTATGTCATCCATTTCACTGGTTATCTCATCTTTTTAATATGAGTTAGCATCCATAACTAAAAAAATTTTCACGTAATTAACTCATTTTCTATAAAAACAAAAATCACCTTTAAATTTGCGATGAGTTTTGTAGTTGACAATCCAAGTGATTTTTTTCCCCCTGTACTCCTTCTCAGATTTGTCTGCCAATGAATAAATTTGAAAATGTTCCTCAAACTGGGTCTGCAAATTTATTTATTGCCAGACATTTGCAAAAGCGTCAGAAAATGAACAAAATTTGTGTACACATGATTGCCACATTTGCAAATTAATTTCTTTTCAAAATGATTGATGAACAAATTTTTCTGCAAAAAAATTTGGTGTGTACACGGTTGTCAGCTTGCGTGTACACGATTGTCAGATATCTGCAAATTAATTAGCAGATATTTGTCTACAAATTAGCAGCCAAATTGTTTTTCTGCAAATTTATTTGGTGTGTACACGATTGTCAGCCATTGGAGACAAATTTTTCATTGACAAATCTGGCAATATTTGCAGATCAGGCAATCGTGTACACTTAGCTTTACAGCTTTTCCAAGTCTCATAAAACGATGAAATTTGTGCAATTTATAAATTAAATTGTTGAAAGTAGTATTTTTGTACCTCAAACTACTTATTTTTTTTTCGATCTTAGAGCTCTCAACAGTGTTTTATAACATGTTCGACAAAATTGTTTTTTGCTGTAGCAAATGCCACTTTAGCCATAGTTTAGACAACCAATTTCGGTGTCTAAAGTTAGACGTTCCTTAGACAACGATGAAAGTGTTTATAAATACGATTTGGAGTTGGACACTGTTCTAAGAGCTGTACAAAGGTAGACATACTTTGGAATGGGATTATAAATACGACTGTTCTTAGACAGCGATGAAAGTGTTTATAAATACGATTTGGACTTGGACGCTTTTCTAAGAGCTGTCCAAAGTTAGACATACTTTGGAATGGGATTATAAATACTACTATGTATGTGTTTATAATAACTTAAAATTGGATTTATTTCCTACCATAAAAAAGAACTTAGCTCAAAGAAGATAACAATTTTCATTAAAAATAACACAAAACAAAAAAATATCACATGTGCCATCTCTCCCTGCATGTCCCTGCATGATGCCGCATAGCAATTCGTTGACTTTAAATAGTAGATGAGCCCGAGCCGCTAAATTTGCAGTTACTAAAGCGTCATGGGGACTTATTGGATTGTGAAGTTTACGTTCTAAAACGAAAAAAAGTGTATGGCAGTTTTTCATTTTAGTGGGGCGATGGGCGTGTATGAGCTTTTAATAATGTAAAAAAAAACAGTTAAATTGAAACACTCGAGCGCGTCAGATTTTTATACAGAGTGATCAACTTGATGTCTTTGTCCTCCAGGATGATAATCTGACAATTATATGGGGGCGTACTCTTAGTCTGACAATTTTAAAGTAACAATTCCTTGTTGTTTCTATTTTTTGTTACTGGATGCAATCAAAAAATATGTAGGGTAGATCGAGGAGGATTTGACGAAAGGAGGATTTGTCATTTTCAAATATCGCACTACTTATAACGCGCAAAGAAAGGAAATATCAAAATAAAGAGTTCTTGACATGTTGTGATTCACTTACATGAAAATGCCACTTGTGGCTAGGGTTTGTTGACCTACGCATGAGTCTATTGTTTTTGGTGCATTTTTTTGATAATTTTACAATTTCGTTTTTACGGATAACAGTTTTCAGTGACAATTTCCTTTATTTTGTATTTTGTTATTTGATTAACCAATCAAAAGGTTTTGGCAGTAAATATATGTTTCAGTGTTATAGCAACTCCAAAAGTTTGGTAGGCTTAAAATTTTTAATTAAGTGTGACGAAAGGAGGATTTGACATCTAAGAATAAGGATGATTTTACAAATTGTCAAATCCTCCTACAAAAAGGTTTAAGCATACCTAATTAGAATATAAGTTTAAAGATACTCGAATAGTTATTAAAGAAAATATGCTAAATATTAAAAAAAAAAAACAAAGAAACATCCGGAAAAGGTTATTGAGGAAGATTCACTCAAAAAAGCATTAATGGAGATTAGAAACAAAACTGAAACACCAACGAGTGCTGCTCGGAAATACAGAAACTTTTGTCAGAAAAGCGGGTCCAAAACGAGCTTGAAAGTAAGGCTAGCATTAAATATTCTGTAGGTAAGGTACAACCAACATCGAAAGAGACCGATTCGACGGAATATTTGAAAAAAATGTTCAAATTTACAACACAGTCTGACAGTTGATATGGCAAGGCGTTTTGTGTACGACTATGTCATAAAAAATAAGATCAAATGCCTCTCATCCCGCCATAATGAGCAAGCACCTGGAAAAGCTTGGCCCGATTTAAATTTTTTACAAAAACTGCTATGGCTGATTTGTTTTTTGTAAGCTTAAAGGTCTCCTTTTGAAGCATTCATTCAAGCCCGAAAATATTTATAACCGCTATGAAACTGGAATCACAACGGTTATGTTATGGACTCGATAAGAGTAAGTTTTGTTGCTTTATACGAAAAGAGTAACATTTTATTATAACCGCCAATATATTTTTACACATCATAGCACAGAAGAGTAAGCGAACTGTGTATCAAACCGCTTCAGGCGAAAATGGGACTTTAGTGGCAATGATTGCATTTGTCAATGAGGCTGGAAACCATATTCCTAAAGTCTTAATACGCCCTTGAAGGAATTCATGAAGGTGGCTATATCTGGGGTCATTGGCTTACTTTCTAACAGTGGATGGATGCCTCCAGAAATGCATCTCTTAAAACACTTAAAACGTTTTTCGTATTGTTCAAAAGAAGATCCTATTCTACCAGTCACTCCAGATCAAAAGAAAAAAAGATTTAACGTCCATTTTGCACGTCTCGACATTCGTTAAAATACTAACTCGATTTTTTTTTACAAAGTTTTGCGTTTCATCATAATTCAGAACGCATTTTTATAAAAATTATTAGATTGGCAAATCCTCCCACCAGTTGTGAAAACATCCTAAAGATGTGTCAAATCCTCCTAAAAAGTAGGAGGTTTTGTCACTTTCTGAATATTGGTTCATATCATCAAGACTCTTTTGAATAAAATATTGGGATGTTGATAACTTTGAAGTCAAATAACTAAGGATCACCGTCCATTACGACGTTTTTACCAGTTCGCTAAATGTTGGCCCAGTAGTACAAAATATTATTTTTGTGTCAAATCCTCCTCGCTCTACCCTACACATATTATGTATTTAAAAATTTTGTATTGAAATTTTGTTGAAAATACTTTAAAAAAAAATCCTGAAAGTTTGAGCCCTTAATATTAATTTTAAGTGCTCGATCAAGAGGTGTGAAGATTTTCCATTGAAAATACACGGAAACTCTGATTTTTTATTTTTAAATTTCTATAACTCAGCGGCATTTCATGGGATCGCTTTAACCGAAGATGTTTTTTTCTCAAAATTGAAAGCTCTACAAAAATGTTCTGTTTGGCAAAGTCGTTACTCATACCGGGAAGGTGGTACGGGCCACTTAACCAGATTTTTGCATAAAATTCACGTTTTGTCGCAGTTATCTCGTAAATAACAAAAGCTACAGAAAAATTGTTAATTACAAACTTGTAGAGAATTTGGTTTTCTACAAAAAAAGTCTCCTGGACCAATTGCTAATATCAATATTAACAGAGATATTAAACATCATATATTATACATTTCACTGACGATTTTACCTCAATCGCCCCAACCAAAATGTCAGATTATATGTTTTCCGTAATCCTGATAAAATTACCTTCAAAATAAAAAAAAAATTAATCGCGCTCGAGTATTTCGAAACATCGATTTTTTTTACATCTTTGTGACTCGCCTACTTACGAAGGTCCCGCTCAAATTGTCAGATTATTGAAATATACACTCTTCTCGATGTAATCAACCTACCATCTTTTAATCTGACGCGCTCGAGTATTTCCGATGATCGACTTTTTTTTACTAATCTGACGGGCTGCTCTCAGCGAACGCCCCAACATTTAGGTTTAATATATGGTAGGAGTACATTACATGGTGCAAGGTTTCTCCCCATATGATTTTCTGACGCACTCGAGTAACGCGCGAAATCCCCTCTTGGGCTCCCCTACTAAAAGAATTAAAGATGCCTTTTCCTTTCCTGATCCCGTCCACAGTCCCCACACAGAGTGGAATCATTAGTTTTGTACAGTGTACAATTTTCATGTAGCCATTTTTGACAAATGGAACATTGGATCCAGTCTTCTTTTTTGTGGTTTTGAAATAGTTCTCCCCAACATACAGAAAAAGGCATTGGGATCGTTTTTTTTTACAACTGAAATTGGAGAAGTTAACACCCCTGCCAATAGCCTACGATTAGAAAAAAAGTCGATTGCAGTTGTTTTGATGGCGTTAGTTTGTTGAAACATGATGAGGTGTGCGTTTCATTTTTGGACTGACTGGTGATCTATGGTAGGTAGTTGTAGTTACTGGTCCCAGGATTGTTTCCGAACATGAAACAGCTGTTTCGGAAAAAATAGCTGTTGGTTCATG
This sequence comes from Melanostoma mellinum, assembly GCA_914767635.1. Taxonomy (NCBI): domain Eukaryota; kingdom Metazoa; phylum Arthropoda; class Insecta; order Diptera; family Syrphidae; genus Melanostoma; species Melanostoma mellinum. The sequence continues at coordinate 69,948,642 of OU612058.1, read as the reverse complement.
AAATTTTGGCAGGTACTCAAACCGTTTATCTGCTTTTCGGAGAGACATTCTTTTGTCAATATTTTCTCGGGCTTCTTTCAGCGCCTGTTATGTTCAACTAGCCCTGGTTAATGTACAATTGTATTTTAGGGGCATACTGAAGCTTAATACTCTATTAAAAGAAAATACAAAAGCCAATTCAGCATGCGGCATCTTCTCCAAACAAAAGTGCGGCATGTCTCCCAAAACGAAGGAGAGTGCCCCACCCCATTAAAACTGAAGAAAAAAAGGGGGGGAACACAAAGGAGTATTTCTTAATATTTATTGACTGTACAAAACACTTATCCTGCACAAAACACGCGAAAACTTCTTTTCAGATCGACTACTTGCAACAAAATAAAACAAACTGCAAAAAAATCCCGTTACATTTCGGATGTTTCTAATTTTTGGTCCAAAGTATTTAGTTGAATACCAAAGGAACAAAATGCAAAACAAACTATTTTGTGGGGACGACTAGATATGTGAGTTTGGTTCAATGCGGCATCTCTCTCGACGCAATTACCCTATACCAATATCTTATGCTGGTTTCAGAGGAAAATGTGTTGTATGTTGTCCGGCTGCAAATGTACTAGCACTTTAACTCCTCCTGGAGCATAGGGCAGCAACCAGATCCCTCCATCTTTCCCGGTTCGCCGCAACGGGTCTTAGTGACCACGATTGAATACCTTGAGCAATACCGTCTTTACCATAGGGGCACACGGGGCCCGTGCCCAGGGCCCCCATCTTCAGGGGGCGCCGAAAGCCGACAAATTTGTTCACACATTTATTCTCAAAACATTTTTGTCAAGCTCATAACCCTGTTTTCCCAAATCAGTAAGTTATGAGAAGGTATTTACAAGCATTTTACAAGGCATATACGTCTGCTCCTATTCCTATTGTATCAAATAATAATATTTACGCACGTATCCTGCTACCGTTGTGGCGGCTCATTCGCCTCACTTACGCCACAGTAGAGAAACAGGGAACGAAAACTTGCTTCTGCGCTAACCACCGAACATCGATGAATGTGACATACCGCCAGAAGTGAAAAGAAGAAAGACATTCAGAAGATAGACGCCACAGCAGTAACATCAAAAAGAAAATTATAAAATTTATGTAAAAGTTTTTCAGCATTGATTTTAGCCAAAGTTCATGCAATAAATATTAAAATACAAAATCAATATTGTTTGCCACCTTTTTTATTGAAGTTTGACAGTAGTGTATAGGAAACACTACAAATTAACACTACACCGTATTTACTATGCACGCCATCTAACGATCACTCATGCAAACCACTCCGATTTGATATACCTCGATACTCCAGATGCTGACTACAAAGATACATTTAAAAGAAAAAAAAAAATCGCAGCACACGTATTATCTTTTTGGGAAGGAACATCGGAGACTGCACAGTTGAAAGGCAAGGAAGAGCTTCGTGTAGATACTTTCATTCCCATAATTGACACATTAAATACACAATTAAAAAAACGTTCGGCAGCATACGAAGAAATTGACAATCGATTCAGTTTTCTTTGTCAGTTAGGGGCCAGTTATAGCGATCAGGAAAACGAATCAGGAAAAATTTTCAAATGGAATAATAACTATGTTTTCGTAACAATTGAATAACAAATGTTATACCAATCAATAGTAAACAGCCCAGAAAATTTTTATTGTCAAGAAAATGTTCAATTGAACAAATACTTTGCCGTAAAATTGTATTTTTCTATTTTCCTGATGGAATTGGAACAGGAAAAGAGAAAAATACAAATAAAACAGAAAATATTTGTTCTATTATGTATATCTTTTTTGGGCACAAAAAATTCTTTGACTGATTTGCCATCGATTGGTATAACATTTGTTATTCAATTGCAACGAAAACATAGTTATTATTCCATTTAAAAATTTTTCCTGATTCGTTTTCCTGATCGCTATAACTGGCCCCTTAACAACGATCGAATCTTCTTACAAATTAACAAAAAAGTGCAAAGAATTTGCAGAATTTTATCATGAAGACATTAATGCGTACGAGTTCAGAACAGAATGTTTTCATTTAAGCCAATATTTAAAAAAAACATATCAAAGCAATCAGTGGATTTAAATATCTCAACTTTACATATCCCAATAAAGACAGATAAATTGGAAGAAACTTTTCCAAACGTTGAATTTGCTACCATGAGGAAGATTCCTTTGCCTAATGGTTACTAATTTTACTGGAGAGCGGTCATTTTGAAGGCTTAAAAGGATAAAAAATGAATTGCGAACCACAATGTCACAAGAGCTGCTTAGTAACTTATCAATAATGTGTATAGAAAGAGATATCCTCCAAAAAATTTAATTTGACGATATAATAGAAGATTTTGCTCAACAAAAATCCAGAAAAAAACAGATCGTAATGGTAACCAAAAAAACCAGCAGGATACCAATATAATTAATCACATATTATTTATTAAACTGTATATTACCCATAATAAATGATCATAGGAGAAAAATGTTAGTATAATTAGCTTTCTTTATTGTGTAAAAGTGCCCCCAAATTCTTGTGTGCCCAAGGGCCCCATCATAGTATAAGACGGCCTTGACCTTGAGACTGAGCTTCTTTTAAATCAGATGACCTCCAGGTTGTTTTTGGCCTTCCAACGCGTCTCTCACCCTGAGGATTCCGTTCGAATTATTGTTTCGCTATGTTGTCGTTAGGTTTTCTCAGTGTATGGCCTATCCAACGCCACTCTCGTTGGGTGATGTCTGCATACAGTTCCATCTGTCCGGTCCTATGCCATAGATCAACGTTTGATATGGTTTGCGGCCACCGGATCTTCACAATGTAGCGCAGACAACGGCTGACGAAGGCCTGTAGCCTGCTCGAGATGTTGACGGAGCATTTCCATGTTTCAGAAACATACAACAGCACAGATTTCACGTTGGTTTCGAAGAGTTTCAACTTGATGCGTAGCGATATTTTGCTTGAGTTCCACAATCCACACAGGAGAAAGGATTTCAAATGCACTACGGGCTTTGTTTATACTATTGTTAACATCCAGGTCCGTTCCGCCATCAAGTGCAATAAAACTGCCCAAATAATTAAACTGCGTGACTTTCTCTATGGTTCCCTGCCTTAGAATAACTCTTTCAAACTAAAATGATAAATCCGTGTGATGTGCAGGAATACGGGGAATCGAAACGTTATCTCTTTTTGCCATTTCAGAAAGAATTAAAATTTGTATAGTGCTATCATATCCTATTAATATTATAAACGTGAAAGTTTGTATGTGTGGATGTATGTTTGTTCCTCTTTCACGCAAAAACTGCTGAATGGATTTCAATTAAACTTTCAAATAATATAGCTGCTTATACATCAGAATAACACATAGGCTACAATTTATCCCTAAATTCCCTCGGGAACGGGAACGTATACGGGAACTTAGAAACTACAACAACGATTTCAAAATTTTTTCCCACTGTAAGAATGCTTCATATCCCCGAGTAGCATAAAAACTAATTCATCCCCATATTCCTACGATTCCCTATATTCCCACGGGAGCAGGAACGTATACGGGAACTTTGACACTACAGCACCGATTTCAAAAATTCTTTCACCGTTAGAATGCTACACTATCCCCGATTAACAAAAACTTTAACTCATCCCCATATTCCTATGGAAACGGTCACCATATTCAAACGGGAACGGGAGTCTTTACTGATATTGAAAATGCAAATGTAGCTATGTCAGTATGTTTTTCGAATGTCTCCCGTTCACAGAACCTGAGGAAGGACATAGACTATTTATTTTTTCCCTATATTCCCACGGGAGCAGGAACGTATACGGGAACTTTGACACTACAGCAGCAATTTCAAAAATTCTTTCACCGTTAGAATGCTACACTATCCCCGACTAACATAAAAACTAATTCATCCCCATATTCCTACGGTTCCCTATATTCCCACGGGAGCAGGAACGTAAATGGGAACTTTGACACTACAGCACCGATTTCAAAAATTCTTTCACCGCTAGAATGCTACACTACCCCCGGGTAACATCAAAACTAATTCATCACCATATTCCTACGGTTCCCTATATTCCCACGGGAGCAGGAACGTATAAGGGAACTTTGACACTACAGCACCGATTTCAAAAATTCTTTCACCGTTAGAATGCTACACTACCCCCGAGTAACATTAAAACTAATTCATCGCCATATTTCTACGGTTCCCCCTATTCCCACGGGAGCAGGAACGTATACGGGAACTTTGACACTACAGCACCGATTTCAAAAATTCTTTCACCGTTAGAGTGCTTCACTATCCCCGAGTAACATTAAAACTAATTCATCCCCATATTCCTACGGGAACGGTCATCATATTCCCACGGGAAGGGGAGTCTTTACTGATATTGAAAATGTGAATGTAGCTATGTCGGTATGTTTTTCGTTTGTCTCCCCTTCACAGAACCTGAGGAAGGACATAGACTAGGTATATATTTTTTCCCTATATTCCCACGGGAGCAGGAACGTAAATGGGAACGTTGACACTACAGCACCGATTTCAAAAATTCTTTCATCGTTAGAATGCTACACTATCCCCGAGTAACATTAAAACTAATTCATCCCATATTCCTACGGTTCCCTATATTCCCACGGTAGCAGGAACGTATAGGGGAACTTTGACACTACAACACCGATTTCAAAAATTCTTTCACCGTTAGAATGCTACAGTATCCCCGAGTAACATTAAAACTAATTCATCACCATATTTCTACGGTTCTCCCTATTCCCACGTAAAACTAATTCATCCCCATATTCCTACGGGAACGGTCACCATATTCCCACGGGAAGGGGAGTCTTTACTGATATTGAAAATGTGAATGTAGCTATGTCAGTATGTTTTTCGTTTGTCTCCCCTTCACAGAACCTGAGGAAGGACATAGACTAGGTATATATTTTTTCCCTATATTCCCACGGGAGCAGGAACGTAAATGGGAACTTTGACACTACAGCACCGATTTCAAAAATTCTTTCATCGTTAGAATGCTACACTACCCCCGAGTAACATTAAAACTAATTCATCCCCATATTCCTACGGTTCCCTATATTCCCACGGGAGCAGGAACGTATACGGGAACTTTGACACTACAACACCGATTTCAAAAATTCTTTCACCGCTAGAATGCTACACTACCCCCGGGTAACATCAAAACTAATTCATCACCATATTCCTACGGTTCCCTATATTCCCACGGGAGCAGGAACGTATAAGGGAACTTTGACACTACAGCACCGATTTCAAAAATTCTTTCACCGTTAGAATGCTACACTACCCCCGAGTAACATTAAAACTAATTCATCGCCATATTTCTACGGTTCCCCCTATTCCCACGGGAGCAGGAACGTATACGGGAACTTTGACACTACAGCACCGATTTCAAAAATTCTTTCACCGTTAGAGTGCTACACTATCCCCGAGTAACATTAAAACTAATTCATCACCATATTCCTACGGTTCCCTATATTCCCACGGGAGCAGGAGCGTATACGGGAACTTTGACACTACAGCACCGATTTCAAAAATTCTTTCACCGTTAGAATGCTACACTACCCCCGAGTAACATTAAAACTAATTCATCGCCATATTTCTACGGTTCCCCCTATTCCCACGGGAGCAGGAACGTAAATGGGAACTTTGACACTACAGCACCGATTTCAAAAATTCTTTCATCGTTAGAATGCTACACTACCCCCGAGTAACATTAAAACTAATTCATCCCCATATTCCTACGGTTCCCTATATTCCCACGGGAGCAGGAACGTATACGGGAACTTTGACACTACAACACCGATTTCAAAAATTCTTTCACCGCTAGAATGCTACACTACCCCCGGGTAACATCAAAACTAATTCATCACCATATTCCTACGGTTCCCTATATTCCCACGGGAGCAGGAACGTATAAGGGAACTTTGACACTACAGCACCGATTTCAAAAATTCTTTCACCGTTAGAATGCTACACTACCCCCGAGTAACATTAAAACTAATTCATCGCCATATTTCTACGGTTCCCCCTATTCCCACGGGAGCAGGAACGTATACGGGAACTTTGACACTACAGCACCGATTTCAAAAATTCTTTCACCGTTAGAGTGCTACACTATCCCCGAGTAACATTAAAACTAATTCATCACCATATTCCTACGGTTCCCTATATTCCCACGGGAGCAGGAGCGTATACGGGAACTTTGACACTACAGCACCGATTTCAAAAATTCTTTCACCGTTAGAATGCTACACTACCCCCGAGTAACATTAAAACTAATTCATCGCCATATTTCTACGGTTCCCCCTATTCCCACGGGAGCAGGAACGTATACGGGAACTTTGACACTACAGCACCGATTTCAAAAATTCTTTCACCGTTAGAGTGCTACACTATCCCCGAGTAACATTAAAACTAATTCATCACCATATTCCTACGGTTCCCTATATTCCCACGGGAGCAGGAGCGTATACGGGAACTTTGACACTACAGCACCGATTTCAAAAATTCTTTCACCGTTAGAATGCTACACTATCCCCGAGTATCATAAAAACTAATTCATCCCCATATTCCTACGGTTCCCTATATTCCCACGGGAGAAAGAACGTATACGGGAACTTTGACACTACAGCACCAATTTCAAAAATTCTTTCACCGTTAGAGTGGTACACTATCCCCGAGTAACATTAAAACTAATTCATCACCATATTTCTACGGTTCCCCCTATTCCCACGGGAGCAGGAACGTATACGGGAACTTTGACACTACAGCACCGATTTCAAAAATTCTTCACCGTTAGAATGTTACACTATCTCCGAGTAACATTTAAACTAGGTCATCCTCATATTCCTACGGTTCCCTATATTCCCACGGTAGCAGGAACGTATACGGGAACTTTGACAATACAGCACCGATTTCAAAAATTCTTTCACCGTTACAATGCAACACTATCCCCGAGTAACATTAAAACTGATTCATCCCCATATTCCTACGGTTCCCTATATTCCCACGGTAGCAGGAACGTATAGGGGAACTTTGACACTTCAACACCGATTTCAAAAATTCTTTCACCGTTAGAATGCTACACTACCCCCGAATAACATTAAAACTAATTCATTACCATATTTCTACGGTTCCCCCTATTCCCACGGGAGCAGGAACGTATACGGGAACTTTGACACTACAGCACCGATTTCAAAAATTCTTTCACCGTTAGAGTGGTACACTATCCCCGAGTAACATTAAAACTAATTCATCACCATATTTCTACGGTTCCCCCTATTCCCACGGGAGCAGGAACGTATACGGGAACTTTGACACTACAGCACCGATTTCAAAAATTCTTTCACCGTTAGAGTGCTACACTATCCCCGAGTAACATTAAAACTAATTCATCCCCATATTCCTACGGGAACGGTCATCATATTCCCACGGGAAGGGGAGTCTTTACTGATATTGAAAATGCGAATGTAGCTATGTCGGTATGTTTTTCATATGTCTCCCGTTCACAGAACCTGAGGAAGGACATAGAGTAGGTATATATTTTTTCTCTATATTCCCACGGGAGCAGGAACGTAAATGGGAACTTTGACACTACAGCACCGATTTCAAAAATCCTTTCACCGTTAGAATGCTACACTATCCCCGAGTTACATTAAAACTAATTCATCCCCATATTCCTACGGGAACGGTCACCATATTCCCACGGGAAGGGGAGTCTTTACTGATATTGAAAATGCGAATGTAGCTATGTCGGTATGTTTTTCGTATGTCTCCCGTTCAAACTGCTAAACAGATTTTATTAAATTAGCTACAGAGATTGTCTAGAACATGCGGAAGGATAAAGACTATATATCTATCCTTATATTCCCACGGGAACGGAAATGGGAATTCAAAAACTACGGTCTCAAAAGTATTTTTAACAAGGCTACAAGTTGTTGAAATAGGGGTTGAATGTTTTTTTGGAAATACCGCAATTTTTAAGGCTAGAAGTTTTATTTCCTAAAAAAGTTAAAAATGCTGCTGAAAGTCACTATTCCACGCGGACGAGGTCGCGGGCACAGCTAGTATATCATATTAGTATGGACTCCCAGCAAAGTGTAGCATTCTAAGGGTGGAAGAGACTTTGAAATCAGTGCTGTAGTTTCAGTACTTGAGTCAAAACTAATATGAGGATTGATTATTTGAAAAAATGGCTATCGTAGAGATTTTTCCAAGAAATTTTTTTTGAAATAAATAATCTGATTAATAAAATATTTTCCAAAACTCGAAAGCTGAATTTCGGAATAGACTGATGCTTTTGACTCAATTTTCAGAAACTAAATTTTGAAATAAACTAAACAGATACATACCTACATCAAGAGTATTACCTTTAATTCAAAATTTTAACAATTTTATTAATTAAATTTGGTATCTCGATAGAAGAAGAATATTTTTTTTGTACTTAAATGTATTTTTTTATATTAATAAAATTTAAAAATACTTTAAGAACTACTTTTTTTCCTGGCTTAACATAAGAATTTGTTTCACATTCAGAGGGAACTAAAACCCACAATTTTAGTAACGAATTTCCCACTGTACATGGGAACAAAGGCCACTTTAGTAGAGTAGATTTTGTTCCCATTAAGTAAGAACTTAAACCCTCAGTGAACTTAGTTCCTGGGAACGTATTTTCCTGCACAAATGAGAACTTAGTCCTTCAGTGGACTAAGCACCTGGGATCTTATTTCCCTGCACCATCCATCCTATCGTCTTACGCTTATGTCGCGTATACAAAATACCCTCTACAAATATATTTATAAAAGAAGATAAAGAGAATTTGAGATGAAAGATAATAATTCTTTTTATAAACTTTTGGAAACTGAATAGAAAGAATAATTGAAAACGGTTCATCCGTTTCTTGGTTACCGTTCTCGTGGGGATAGGAATAAAATATATAGCCTTTGTCCTTCCTCTCGTTCCAAAGTATCTTCACCAAATCTCACTTGAATCGTTTTAGCGGAGCTGCAGCAGGTTTCAGATATCATCATCTATAACTTAAAGATGATCGTGAAAGGATGAATCAGCTATGCCTATATCCCCAAGGCTTGGAGAGAAGCTAGGGTCGTCTTTATACCCATAGCCGGCAAAAGCTCTCATGTAAATCCAAAAGATTTAAGACCTATTAGTCTATCATCCTTCCTCCTAACGCTGGAAAAAATTAATAACGTACGCGCGATTTTTTAATTTTATTTTCTCAAATCAAATAATACACAACAACAAGTAAAATAATATCTCCAGATTCCGGAAAACCATATCTCTACTTTCTAATGAGTCGGAGGAAAGTCGGAGGACTTTTGTCCCACTTAAGTGGGACAACTATTAAGGAGGTAACTCTCACTCTGTCAAATCAGGCTCAATATCTAGGTCTCATTTTTTACAAAAAAACTGACCTGGAGAACCAATTAAGAGGAAAGAGTAAATAAGGCCAACGTGGCACTCTTCTCTTGTAAAAAAAGCCATTGGTGGGAAATTGGGTTTCTCACCCGAAATCACCCATTGGCACCTCCGTAATAAGACCGATTCTCACATACAGGGTGATTGTCTGGTGGACCGCACTAGACAAGATGATAAACTACAGCAAATTGGCCAAAGTTTAAAGAACGGCTAGTCTGTGTATTAGTGGTGCTCCTCAGTGCCCATCGGACGCCCTCAATGTACTACTAGATCTCACACCCCTAGATATCTTCAGCAAAAAAGTCGCAGCTAGCTTAGCTCAGAGCTACATCACAGTGGACCATTAATCAAATCGGTCACACTAGCATTCTAGATAACTTTAGATTCCTACCGAATCGATCCGACTACACCACCCTTGGTGCTTCCTTGGAAAATGAAGCAATGCACTTCTACACCGATTTTTGTAAAAACCAGCGAAGGTGGAAGGTAGGAAGTGGAATCTACTCAGAAAAACTGCATCTCAGTCTTTTCTTCCGCCTACCCGATCATTGTAGTGTGTTCCAAGTGGAAATTCTGGCGATTAAGGAGGTGCTGTCTTGGCTCAAGGAAAATGTCATATCCTCCACGTATATTCGAATTTTCTCGGACAGCCAAGCTACCCTTAAATCTCTTGCCTCTGTCTCTACAAAATCCATCACGGCAAAAAATTGTAAAATGTTTCTGAGGGGGATGTCAGATCAGCTCAACATTTACCTTTCATGGGTGCCGGGGCACAGGAACATACATACATACATACATAGACAACTGCATGGCGGACGAACTAGTGAAAAGGGCACGACCACTTCCCTACACTCAGAACGGAACAATATAGGTATACCTATCTCTACATGTAGACTCCTACTTACAAAAGACACTCCAAGGATAACAAACACTAGATGGACCGAGAGTAACAACTGCTTTGCAACCAAAAAAATTTGGCCGTGTGTAGACTCAAAACGCTCGAAGAGTTTGTTAGCCTTAAACTACCTCACCTATATCTAGGTTCTACCATAGGTGTTGTTTTGGGACACTGTCTAATAGGAAGACACGCCAAAAGACTTGGTGTGTTTTCCAATGATTTCTGCAGAAGCTGCATGGACCGAGGAGGAGGAAGAAACCGTTCAACACCTTCTTTGCTCATGCCCTGCACTACTTCATAGGAGGAAAACTCATCTCGGTGAATTCTTCTTCGATGATCCTAGCGACTTAGCTTACATAGACTCTAAAAGTCTTTCAAAATACATTATGAGTTATGACCCTTGCGGTCATAGTGTGTCACGCAATGTTTGTAGATATTACTCATTCACTGACAGCCACTTCCACCTAACCTTACCTTGGGCGAGAGATGGTAACAAAGGAAAACATAGAGACAGAAATAAAGCCAACGTCCATCATCAAGGATCACGAGTGTTCACTTTTTTCCATACGTTTCCAATATGAAGATATTGCTGCCTTAGTTTCGGCCATCACTGTGTGTGCCTTATACATATAATAGGTTTACTTGACGAAAAAGCATGATTGTGAGATTCGTGGGCGATGAACGGCAAGAAAATATATTAATTAATCTACACAGCTCCCCATCAAAGACAGTCTCAAGCACGAGGTTTCCAAACTCATTAAAGTATATATATTGCTCGATCTCCCGTTTCCCGATTAATCAAAAACAGGAAAAATGCAAAAATTGTTCCCTTCATTTAGCCCTCAATCAGAGCAGCACAGTTTGTAAATATTTTTCCAATTCAATGCACCTGCCTTGACTTAATTTCCTACCAAAATTAAATTGATAGTCCATAAAATAGATCATCGTTATGAGACTTCAGTATAGTCTTTCTCGCCTTAACGACGCACATACTTATTAACTGTTATGAGCTCTGCGCTGCCGTAAAAATTCCCCCCAAGGTACCCGTTTTCAAGCAACAAAGCCTCATTTTGTTGGTACCTATAGCCAAAAGCAGTATTTTGCGCTTCTTATCCCATTAAAATTTAAATGCAGACACCATACTGTCATCAAAGAAGAAGAGAAGGAAAAGGAATCTCTCAGTTTAGCTGAAAACAAAATACAAACAACACATAAAAAAAATATACAACTGAAACGAAAGCAAATGGAAAAGAAAGAAAAATCGAAAGACAGCACGAGGACAACACAAAAATTGTCTATTTGTGTCAAACAAACGCCTCGCAGCAAGTCGCCGACTCGTTAGAAAAGGAAGTCACAACGAATGCGATACAAAGAAAACCTCATCTTCTGTTCAAACAGGCAATTCCCTGCTGCACAATATGTGGAGGAGTGTACAAGGCTCTTCCCGATATGGGTTTAGATAATCATCATCATCATTGTCATCGCCATCACCGTAATCATCTCATACTGAGTTGGGTGGTTTTGGTGAAGGGAGGAGGACACAGCGCATTCACTCGGTTTGCCTGATTCCCAGTTTCCCACATAAGAGCACTTCGAGTATATCTATCGATGTGTGATGTGAACTTGTGTATGGCTTGATGTGGAGATACGATGCCAAATGAAGCCCTTAAACTCAATTCAATGATGTCCTTATTTTTTTGTTCTTGATTTTTTCTTCTCTTTTTTTCTAAAAAAAAAAATGGGATGGGAGAACATCAAGTAAGCGCTTGGGAATAAATTGAGTTTTTAATTTTTTTTTTCTTGTATTTTGTCACTTTTTCCTGCGGGCTGTATCCACATAACAAGACATTTGAAGTGTTCTAAGAAGCCACATACAGCTTCGACGACGACGCGCATACCTAAGCAAGATGAAGACGGCACAGCTCATTGATGAAATTAGCCATAATCCCCATTAGGCATTTCGATCATCATCATTGTGGCAGTATTTACTTACCGCGGAATTGGTTCTAAATTGAGAAATCATTTTGGTGGCATGGTGGCTTGAAGCTTTGTGTAATGACGAACAAAGGAAGGCGCAGCGCAGATGAAGAACAAGGCTTAATTTATGAAAATATATCCAAATTCTGGTTTTGGTATGTGTCACGGTTTATTTTTATTGAACTGCTATCGATTTTTAAATTAAATTTCTTCTTTGTTTCAATGAAAAGTTAAAGAAGAGTGCTTTGGAAAACTGCTTTTCATTTTATTAAGAAAAGGCGGAAACTGATGACAGAAAAGAAAAGTTATTTCCTAAAAAACAAGCCAATTTTGTAAAAAGACATCTAAAAAATTCACTACCAGGACTAAGGAATCGTGACACCTTCGCCAAACTTTCAAATACAGCAACACAATTAATCCACTTAAACCACCGACCGTTTAGATTTTAGCCTTCGAGCAGGAAGAATTTGAGTTAAGCTATCCAACAAATGGATGTTCAACACTCTGACTGCCAGCTGTGCTCATGAGTTGCGAATCGAAAAGCAAAAGATCTTTTAGAAAAACAACACCCGAACTTCTAATTCTCTGAAGAAAAGCTGCACCTCGTTCCAAATGGCTGATAACTTTTCAATGGCTATTTTAAATGCCGAAATGGACAAACTCTTAGACCAGGATCTAGTTATATATATTAGGGTGTTCCTTATTTCACTTTTTTGCGAAAATTGCGTGCAACGCACCTACATATGTATATATCGATTCTAAAAAATTAAAAAAAAAAAAAATCCATAATTTTTTTCATATTATCTCTAACCCTTCCTGGCCCTATTTTCCTGTCATTTTTGAACTAATCAACGAAAAGACTTCGAATTAGGCTCAAATGAAGAAAAGGAGAATAGTAGTAGTACTTAAATGTGATTTTATTATTTCTTGATTGTTTTATGGTGTTCAAGTTCACAATCAGCATTGGCTCTTCCCGTCAGCCGAAAAAAGAGTTTTTATTCAATATATACAATAAGCTCAAAGTTTGTAATTTGTAAATTCAATCAAAATTAAATAGTAATTTATATTTAGAAGGCTTCATTTAAAATATGTTGACGATAATTAAGTGCAGTTTTTATATACTGACAAAGGAGGTTCCAGTCCATTAAGTATCTGTATAATTACTTCCACTGTGAGCGTGCCTTTTCCCCAGACGGATGCACGTATCTCCTTGAGAATATAGGGCATCTTCCTAAAATGTGCTGGATATCTTCGCGAGTTCTTAGGTTGCATAAGCAGCACTCTGGGCTTAGATCGCTCCTGTGGGGCAAATAGTTGAGGGGTAAAAGTTCACCTCCGGCCTTGAAAATGGTGGAGATTACTTCAATGCTGTTTGTATCGCAGAAATAGTTTTTGTTCTCTAGGTTGTGTTTCAGCAACTTATAAGTGGATCTCTTTTGGCTCTGGAGACTTTGACTCCGAAAATTGTCGCGTGTCACGTCTGCAATCTTCTCGATTAATTTTTGTTGGTTTCTGTTTAATTCATCAATGTTTGCAACTGTTAGAAAGATATAATGTTCCATTCCAAGTCTCAACCACTCGCTATAGAACTGCAAGCTTCTGCCTTGAAGTTGAAGATGTTTGGTAATTTTATATACAAGACGATGGGTAGATTGCATCATAACTTTCCGGATATAAGCGAAGTGTAATCCAAGTGTGTAGATGTATAGTGTTTGTAGTTTGGGTGCGAAAATTCTCTTGAGGAAGTATCTGAGCAGCTTTTCCACTTCTTCAGATTGGAAGATGCCCCAAACTTGAGCTGCATAACAAACGATAGATCTCATCACTGCTTCGAAGATTTTGTACTTTGAACTTGACGCGATTCCTTTTTTGTAGAGGACTGCTCTCAAACGCGCCAAACAGCAGTTTATGGCGCGTTTGGATTCCTTCAGTTTTTCTTGGAGGTGTTTCCTGAAAGATATTTGTGGGGTTAAAATGATTCCTAGGTATTTGTATTGCTTGAATTTTCCCAATTCTTCGTTTTGCCAGGTCCATCTCTCATTTCTAGCATATCTCCTTATACCATTTCGAAAAATCTTAATCTTTGACTTTGCAGTGTTGAGTTGTAAATTCCACATGCTACAGTATCTTTGCAGTTTATCATCAGTTGCATTCCATTTGGGCTTTCTGCTAAAATGACAATATCATCAGCGTACAGTAGAAGCTTTATTTTCATGCCCGCGAAAGATATTCCACCCGGTAGAAAATCTACAAGGTCATCGAGAAATAATGAAAATAGAAGCGGACTGAGTAGGCAACCCTGCTTCACTCCTGTTTCCGTAAGAAACCATTCGGAAAGTATGTTTCCATCCCAGACCGCGGTCATGTTTTCGTTATAAAACGCTTTAAGTACTCTCAGCAGTTTCGTTGACATTCCCAGATTACTAAGTTTATATACTAGGGCTTTTCTGTCAATGGAGTCGAAAGCAGCACTGAAATCTACGAAGAAAGCGTAGAGCTTTTTTCCATTGTCTAGGTATCTTTGTGCGATGATTGTGAGGGCGAAGATGTTGTCAACCGTACAGTATCCCTTCCGAAAACCAGCCTGATATTCGCTAAGATTTTTTTCGTGTACAAAATCAGTGAGTTTTTCTAGTAAAATACCTGTGAAGATTTTTGTGACTGTGTTGAGAAAGGATATGCCTGTGTTATTGCTCGGTTCTTTGGGTCACCTTTCTTGAGGATTGTGAATATAATGTTTCTTTTGAAGCTTTTAGGAACTTCGCCTGTATTGAAAATGAAGTTAAAGCTTTTTGCCAATTCCGTTTTGAAGTTTTCCGTCGCATTTTTGAAGTACTCGTAGGGGATACGGTTTTCCCCAGGGGCTTTGTTTGGCATTGCGTACTGTATGTCATTTTCGATAGATGATGCACTCAGCAGATTTTCGAAATATTCAGCTAGGATGTGTACTTCCGCTGTTATGCCTCGCCTAAAGGATGGTCCATTGAGAGTTTTTGCAATTTTCCAAAATGATCTGCTGTCCTTTATACTCCTGAGCATTGCAACAAGTTATAGCTAATATGCTTTTTGTTTCTCCAGTCAGGTAGCTTTGTACATTTTGTTCGCCTCTCTGTACCTATTTTTTGCCTCATCCGTGTTTTCTTTTCTAAGAAGCCGCAGGAATGTGAAGGATTTTTTTCTGGTTGTTTCAAATGCCCAATCGTACCATGGTTGTATAGCTTTTGTTTTTGTCTGTGACTGGAGTGGCTCAGCAGCTTTGGATATGTAGATGGTGAGAATAGCTGTTCCATTTATTGTTTCGACGCAGCTTAGGTGAGTGAATCTTTCCAAGTTCTGGTTCTTCCATTGCAGTTTTGGTAGCAAGCATCTTTTTGCCTCGGTTGAGGTGCTTCGTAAATTGTCTAGTTTGATAGTTACGGATATTGGTAGGTGATCCGAATACGGCAGTTCCTTGACTTCGAAATCGTGAACACCTTGAAGACATTTCCTTTAAGAAAGCAGTAGTCTATGGTTGAACATGCTGTGCCCCTTATAAAAATAAGATGACCTTCCTTATCACTTTTGGAGAGTCCGTTAAGTAACGTTTCACATATTTCAAATTTTCAATTAGTTTTTTACCGTTCCCATCGATTTTGTTGTCCATTGAGCTTCTCTTCTCTACGGTTGACTTAGGTATGATATCCGTTTCAATGTTTAAAACTTGTGTGTCTCCAACTCTTCCGTTGAAATCGCCTATAAGTATTACATTTTCTTTATCATTTTCTAACAAGAAGTTATGGATATTCGTAAACTCCTCCATCCATTTATTGCAGTTGATGTATGCTGGTATTCGAAATATTTTTCCTCTTTTGGATGTAATTTCTATCAGATCACTGTTCAAGATTTTAACAAACTTACAGTCCCAATTCTTTCTGAGCTTCTTTTCAATTCCATACAAGCATCCCCCGCTAGCCCTGCCTTGCGTAAAAGTTCTTACTACTGGAGTCCAAAAAAGTTCATAATTTACAAAGAGTTGTACAAAACGCTCAAAATTTTTTTCAACAAAGGTTTCGTAAAGCATGAATATTTATCATAACTGTTTACAAATTGGAAAAAATCATTATATAATAATTTATTTGACAAGCCTGATATATTAAAAGATAAAATATTAAGATAACAATTAAGATTACATTTAGGTTTCTGGTTAACTTGGCTGACGGCATTACAATTAAAAACGCTGAATGCGTTCACCTCCATTTAAGGCACTGTCTTCTGGCATGGATTATTTTTTCAAAGATATCTACGGCAATTTCAATGACCTAACAATAAATTAGATTTTTTTTATTTATCATTTCACTAGCTGAGCCGCCCGGCTTTGCTCGGGTCTGTAGTTTTAAGCTTCCCGTTCTCGTTGTCCTTCTTCCGTGGGAATTTGGGGATGAAATATAACCTTTCTTGCTGTGGGACTATGTGGCATCCTAATGCTGAAAGAATTATTGAAATGTATCCAGTAGCTTCTAAGTTTCTGTTCCCAACCCCATTCCTGTGGAATCTTCTGTTGCCATGAAAATAAAGTGAATGAAATATAAGTCTATGTCACTGAAAGATGATGTAACATCGCAGAGTTGAAAGAATTTTTGAAATTGGTCCAGAAGTTTCTAAGTTTCCATTTCCAACCCCGTGGAATTATGTGAATGAAATGTACATACATAAGTCTATTTCACTGAGGGATAATGTAACATGCTAGATTTGAAAGAACTTTTGAAATCGGTGAAGGAACTTTAAGGTTCCCGTTCTCGTTCTCGTTCACGTTTCTGTTCCCGTGGGATAATAGGGATGAAATAAACGCCAATTTACTGAGGGATTATGTGACATCCCAGTACTGAAAGAATTTTTGAAATCTGTCCAGCTTTGCTCGGGTTTTTATTTTTAAGGTCTCCGTTCTCAATCTTCCTCTTCCGTGGGAATATAAGGATGAAATATAATCATCTTTCTTACTGTGGAACTATGTAGCATCCTTATGCTGAAAGAATTTTTTAAATCTGTCCAGTAGTTCCTAAGTTTCCGTTCCCATTCCTGTTGGAATCTTCCGTTCCCGTGGAAATATGTGAATGAAACATAAATCTATGTCAATGAGGGATAATGTTACATCCTAGAGTTGAAAGAATTTTTGAAATCGGTCAAGTAACTTTAATATTCCCGTTCTCGTTCCCGTTTCTGTTCTTGTGGGATTATAGGGATGAAATATAGTTTTAGTTACTGATGAAGGGAGATAATGTAGCACCTCTAGTGCTGAAAGGATTTTTAAAATCTGTGAAGTAGTTTATAATTTTCCGTTCCCAAAACACTTCCTGTGGGAATATGGGGATCAAACCTTGACAGGAACCATCTCTAGACTAAGCTATGTCTTCCCTGAAAATTTCATAAAAATCCGTTGGGTGGTTTAGGAGTTTACCTCGGACATACATACATACATACATACATACATCCTATTTTATATATATAGATTTGTTATTAACAAAAACTCTATATACAATTTTTTTATTACAGCAGCCGTTTTTGAACGGCAAATCAAAGTCGCCGTCAAAGCCCTCCAAGAAGAAAACAAAGCCCTAAAGGAGGAAATTGAAAAGTTGAAAGATGTTGAAAAATTTCTCCAAAAAATAGTAGAAGAGGCTGAAAAATTTTTCTCTCAGGCCTTATCGTATAATATAGCTGGTCTTGTCAATTCAATTCAATTCAATTCAATTCGATTCAGTTTATTTAAAATGTTTATAACAATGGTATTAAACAAAATAATTTTACTTAGTTAAGTTAAATAAACAAACTAATTATTAAGACAAAAAAAAAAACAATTTTTAGAGATACACTTGGAAAAAAAGAGAAGAAGAGATAGAAAAAAGAGAAGAAAAGAAAGACAAGGCAAGTAGCAAACCCCACAACGAAAGAAAGAATATAAAACAACATTACACTGAAACTATGGCAATGTTCTACAGTAGAAGTTTTTTTTTTTTTGAGGTTTTTTAAAATACCAGCTGACTCAGACTTAAATACCGGTCCATTGTACTACCAGATAGCAACCTTCTATTTGTTATAGCTTTCCAGATGTTCGAAGAAAAGCCAAAAGACGCTGCTATATAAGGAGCCTAAGCTACCAGCTCTCACCAGGTCTGCGCCGAGTATCTGTAACCTAGTGCGAGAAACACAGAGGAAGTGCTCTGCGGTGTTCTCATCTTCTCCACAGGATTCACAGAGTGTGGTATCACTTAAGCCTAACACGTTTAAATGCTTGGCAAAAGAGAAGTGCCCGCTCGCAACGCCAATAAGCTTTCCACAGTTTTTTTCTGCTACGAGCTAGCAAAAATGTTGCAGTCTTCTTACTAACGTTGGGGAACATACGCTTGGTTTGTCTGCATCCAATGTAGGCATGCCATCTACGGTTGTGCTTTTCACAGATCCAATCGTTGATTGAAGCTCTCACTGAGGACGCTGGCAGATCTAGTGACGCTTCAGGTCCTGAAAAAGCTGTCTGAGATCCCAGCCTGCAAGATCATCGGCGATCTCATTTCCAGTTATGCTGTGATGGCCAGGAACCCAAACGAGACCCAAGGAATTTAATCTTCCGACCGCACTCAGAGAGCTCTTGCATTCTCTATAGTAGGAGTACAATTTTTTTTTTTTTAAGGTTTGAATGCTATTTGTGTTCCGCACATTTCGTGGTAAGGAGTTCCACAGACGTGAGGCATTAACAAAAAATTAACGATCAGAGTAAGGACAAAAAAAAAAAAACGCGGAATAATAATTTGATTTGTTCTAAAAGACGACGAGTGTAATATATTTTCATGAAGGTGAGAAGGTTGGTTGACCTATAACTATATTTTATTTGAAAGAGCAAAGTCAAAGTTCTCGCTTTTAAGAGGTTTTCAAAAGACATTTCATAGATACGTTTAGCATAAGGCGAAATATGATCATATCATCTTAAGTCGAAAATGTATTGAACTACACAATTATAGGCATTAATTTTTCTTCGGTTGTAGCTGTCTAAACAGCCAAAGATCTCAAAAAAAGCCAAGCCAAAGCAAGCGAAGTGCACCATAAGCTTTTCCTACGACTTGTCTAATATGGTTGTTCCAGTTTAATGTCCTGTTAAAACAAACACCAAGATTTTTTGCTGTTTCCACAAATTATACTTGAACATCATTAAGTTCAATAGCAGAGAAGTAAGAAACATCAAGCCGTGTTTTCAAAATGACCAAACATTTTTTTTCTACAGGTTGAGAGCTAAGCCGGGTGGTACCCGTGGCGCAATGGTTAGCATGTCCACCTGCTAACCCAGAGGTTCGAGGTTCGAACCCCAGCAGAGGCAAAATGCAAAAATGTTTTTCCACGGGTATCGCCTTTCGCGAGGAATTGGCAAGTCCTCCGTTAGTAAATTCATTGCCATGAAAAGCGCATTCTCAATTAGCCGTTCGGAACCGGCGAAAAATTGTAGGTCCCCTCCATTCCCTCACAAGGCATGGTTGTGAGAAATGCGCTAGGCCCAGGGGCTCCTCGCTCTGTTGCGCCACCCTATTTATTTATTTATTTTTTGAGAGCTAAGCCACACCCAGTAGTCCATTGATTAATGCTTTTTAGATTTTCATTAATCTTGGAAGTGCAGTCTTCCATTAATCCGAGCGGACAGCTCCTGATTAGTTGAACACCATCAGCAAACATGTGATACTTACAGTAACGAATAAGACTAGGAAACTCGTTGAAATATAAAGAAAAAAGGGTAGGACCCAATATTGAGCCTTGGGGCACGCCTGAAGACAGAGGTAAAAACTTCCACAAGCGTCCACTAATAGAAACAGCTTGTTTCCTTTCGGTTAGATATGACGAAATGAGTTTAGTAGCATCCAGGGAGAAGTTATATATTTTTAACAGTTTTCGACACATAAGGTCATGATTAATTGTGTCAAAAGCTTTCGAATAATCTAGTAAAGTCAAAACGGTTACATGATTATCAACTAAGGCATTCAGGGTATGTTCAATAACATCAATGAGGGCAGTTGTCGCACTATGGCCTTGCTCATAACCTGATCACCTAGGTGCCAATATATTATTACTTGATAAAAAAGTGTTTAACTGCCTTTACATGTTGTTGATTTCGTCACAGTCAACATGCTCCAAGTAATTTTTTCATGTTTTTCAGAAATTTCCGATAGGTTTTTATACAGTTTACGTCCACTCAGAGGCGTTCTAAGACGATTTTGGTACCACGTCACTTCTGCTGTACGAATAAGTCTGACCGAGAAATTACGGAGACGGCTATATCCGACCAAGTCCTCAGGTAATCTAAAACGTTTCCATCGTTTGTATACTGAATTCCTAAGTTCTATTTTTTCACGTATTTCACGATTGAACCATGGACACTAACCATATTTTACACGCAACGTTTTTAACGGAATATGATTTTCGAAAATTTTACTTAAATTGCTTCGAATAAAATCAACTTGTTCGTCTTCCGTTTCCAAAAAGTAAACTCTTGTCCAATCAACTTGTCTCAAATCAAATTCGAGTCTTGGACTTTCAATGCTTTTAAAATCACGAAACTGTTCTTATTGGTCGTTGGAGAATAAAGTCAAACGAAAAGTGGATAAGATCGTGTTTTGAGAATCCAGAAGTTTGAAGTTGGTTAAAAAGAAGTACCTTGTTAAGATCGCTAACAAAAAACACGTCCAAGAGCGTACTAACATTTTGCGAAAAATTAGTTGGGAGAAAGGTATTCACTGCATGCTTTTATAACTATTTTTTCGAGAAAATAAAATTATTTTATCTATCTATTTACCACTGTGTTTCAAATAGCACTATGTATGACCTCTAAGCTCCAACAAAGCCAAAGACACAACTATCCTTAAACCATCAATAATGGCACAGCATGGATGACATATTTTCATGGGGTTAAAATCACGGGATCGGCGATCTATAAGCGATTTGTCATATAGTGAAAAGTCCCAAGTTTGCACAGATAATTATATAAAATGTCAAAAAGCAAAATCGCTTCGGTGCGTTTCAAAGTATTTGACAGAGTTCGAATCAGCTGGAGTCCCTCTGTCAGGTTCCTTCGTTTTGTTAAGAATAAAGCTTCGACCTTGAGAAAGTAAGCTTTACTTTCAAATCAACGAAACACTATCATGGCTCTGATTATTTTCAGAGGTCGCATGCATAACTTCCAATTTGACCAACAAACCATTCACCAGTTATCTTAACGTCCTTAACAACCAAATTCATTACGCCTATCTGCAGCCAACTACATATTTTGTATATAAAACAGGTGTTCGGTATCTTACAAGGAATCAATTTAACTTTAAGTGATGATAGTATCTGCAAACATTTTCATGCAATTATGCTGCAGCTGATACGATTAAGCTCTTTCATTTCTATACCACACGAACGATGTCTGCCCTCTTTTGTGGATTCAATTCACTTCACTTAAATCGTGCACACAATTTCTTGGCATTGGTCCAATAATTGTGGTCTTTTACAATCATAAGGCAAAAGTTCAAATGCACAAGAAAGCACAAAACCTATATGCAATCCTTTTGGCTGCTGCTCGTCTGAACTAAGTTTCATTGATTATATGGCGAAAAGGATTGGCTATAATTGAACTTGAAACTGAGTGTTTGTGTGTGTGTGTGTGTGTCGATGTGGCTGTGAGTATTTGTGCAATTGTAAGATAATTTAATTAAACCAAATACACTGGTGTGATGCATGATGATACAAGAAATTCCTTTTAAGACTTAACTGACTGGAATAATGATCAATTTATTGAAAGTTATCTATTCAAAATTTGTTGTTGTTATTGTTCTCCAGTTAACCAAGTGAAGTAGTTAAAAGAGCTAAGTGCAGCAATACGAGATCAGAATAAATACAGCAAGTGGTTCGGCCAGGTAATGGGCAGGAGAAACTTTATTTGGTTCTGTCTTAGACAGATTGGTTGTTAATGGACCGTAAGATAAAAAAGACTTCCGTAACAATGTTTGTAAAGGAATTACAGAGGGAAAACCAACCAGTTTCAACAGTTTATTTTATTGCTACTTCTTATAGCCGTAGTATTGAGCTCACAGCTTTGAAGCTTATGGAAAGTTACTTAAACTATTCGCTGCCAAGCCTATATTATCTTTTTCTATAGTCATTCCCATTGCCATTTATATTATGCTTGTGGCAAAAAAACTTGCTAAATCAAAAGCTTGCATGTTAAAATATATTCAAAGTACTAGTATACTCGTCTTGGCAGTGCGGGATAAGATTCCAATGTAGCGAATTTGTTAACAGGTCGCTCACAAACCATCTACCGTACAACCAAAAAATGTCAAATTTCCTTGGCACAAATACTGGTGTCCCACAAGGATCCATCTTGTGTCCACTTTTGTTCACCCTGTTCAATAACGACATTTCATCATTTTTTAAGTGTTGTAAATTTCAAATGTACGCAGATGATGTGCAGATACACTATAGCTATCCGATAGATTTTTTTGATGATGGGAGCGGGTCAAAATTCTTGCTTCAAAATACATACTGCTTTTTAAAATTCTGCTTTTGACCCGTTAACCACACACTGAGTCCAATGGACCCGCTCTGACTTTGAATCGATGTACCGTACACCCATCCCATTCAAATGCTAATCGCAGCGCCGAGCCGCCTGTTGTAGTCTAAGGGCACTAGAATTTTTTCATTTTTTTTAACGATTTTTTAAGATGTTTTTAAATATTAAATTGACAATAAGTACAATGCAGCTCTCTTTGATAATGTTTGAACTGTATGTAAAAAAAATTTTTAAGTCATTTCATGCAAATAAAAGTGCTCTGTTGACATTTTTTCATGCTCGGGTCCGCTCGACCCATGTGTGTGATTTTACATATGTGGTTAACGGGTTAAAACAAAAGTTCTTCTTTATTTTGCTTTTTTTCATTCTGGTTGACAAAATTCTGCTTTCCGAAATTCTGGCTATTAAAAAAGAAAAAAATTGCTGATTTTTTTATAATACTTTATACTTACAGAAGAACAAAAACAAAGTTTGAAAACAAAAAAAAAACTTGAGCATCAAATAAAAAAAACGACACAGATAATATAAAGCTAAGCAAAAAGAACAATATTTTTTGCAATACACCTCTTCTCTCTCTTGTTTGTTCATTTTTCAAAATGCTTTTTCTTTTTTTGTTTATCCCCTCCCCATGCTACGCACGCTCATATTATGTTTTGGCACTGATAAGTTTTTTTTGCAGGTCTCCAATTAATTTATAGAAACCTGCGTGGCTACGGCCAACTACTACTAACTACTACAACCAACCCTGGATTTACACTAGGTGCTCTCGGTGCTTTGGCACAGGGCGGCAAATTCTATGGGGGCGGCAAAATTTGAAACGAAAGTCAAAGATTCTTACAGTCATAAAAGAATTTTTCGGGACAAAGGTGTTATATACGCCTGAAACACATCACATTATCACTGTAAATTTCCGGAATTCCGATTATCTTATTATTATTCATTTGGAGTTAATTATCTACATCTTTCCGATTAAAATTAAAATCACGCGCCTTAGCATACGAAGAATAAAACTCCCTGATACACTCGTAGTCAATGATACTCGTCTTCAAGTATCCTTGCTGCACGGGCGGCAGCTGTTTCTTCGTGGTAGTAGCAACGAGTGTATATATTTATGTTTTTGCCTACTACCGCCAACAATGTTTTTATACCAAGTTGTCCAAGCTGTCCATTTTTTTCTCTCTCTCATTTGACGGTGACACTATTGTGAAAAGCTCTATACTCTATACACTCTGGCAATATTTCTGTTGCCCATCGTCTGTCAGCTGCTGTGACTCGATTTTCGATCAAGTCAAGTTAATATTATCAAAACAAAACAGTTTAATATTTATCTTTTTGTTCAAGTTGATGATATATATTCTGTAGACTATGAATGATGGGCGGAAAAGGTTAAGCGGGGCTGCTTATAAAAAGCGCGCTTCAAATAAGGCCAGCAAGGAAGAGGAGATTTTGTGCGAAACTCCAAAACTGGAAAGTCTTTTTATTAAAAAGAAAGAAGGCGAAAAGCGTATTAATGACTGTTATATTTGTCAGCACTTATATTGTGAATTGTCGTTGCGTAAGTGCAAGGGAGTCTGTTATATTTGTCAGCACTTATATTGTGAATTGTCGTTGCGTCGTTTTGGCAGCCCTGACAAATGACAGAAGACGTCACCAAAAAATCGTCATCGACAGATCCCGCCTTTTATAGATCAGATATCTTTTGATCCCGCCAGAACTTAGTCGTCTAACCAAGTTACCATTGAATTTATACTTTCCCTTTTAATAAAGATATTTAGTAATAGTCTCAGGTCTTGTGTTTCATTGAAACCATTCTCTCAACTTATTACAATGACGGCAATTGTTTCTCATGGTTTCTCATGTTCATTGAAAACACTGGACATAAAGCAGAAGATTTGTTGATGGCTGTAATATCTGTTAAATGCTTCGACCTTAATTGTCGAAGTCAGTCGTACGATAACGCGAACAATGTGTCACTCAATGTGCACTTCCACGCGTATTGCTCCGAGAAAAAATTAGAACGTGATTCACCATCCAAGCTATTAAAATTCTTGAAAACAAACGACTTATATACCGAGTTCCCAAAAGTTGAAATAGCATATCGTATATTTATGACATTATCAGTGACGAATTGCAGCGCAGAACGTTCATTTTCATGTTTGAAAAGAGTCAAAAACTATTTTCGTTCAACTTATGACGGGTAGTCGGCTAAATAGTCTAGCAATTCTGTGCATCGAGTCGGATTTGCTTGAACGCTTGAATTGTGAAGAACTAATAGATCAGTTCGCGGTAAGGAAAGTAAGGCGTGTTTGCATTTGAAAACGAAAACGATTATAAACATCCGTAATTATCTTGTATGTCAACTTTGAGTTTTATTCTCTTATGAAAGAGCTTTATGTGATTATTCTTTTACCATTTTACAATAAATGAATTCAAACCTTACATTTTCCATTCATTTCATTCGTTAATTATATAGTAAACGATCTCACTAACATTTCAATTATTTATAAATCAATAATAAAGGCGGCATTTTTTAAGGTGCACAGGGCGTCATTTTAATGAAGGGCCCTGACTACAACAACTTTAAGCTGACGAAGCCGAGCCTCTACATTGTTTTTCGTTCTGGGAATGCATCTCTAGTTTTATCATAAACAATCCAAAACTCAGGAGGATATTTACAGTTGTCTCTTACATAGAACATAGTTGTTTTGAAACCAATCAACTAGCCTTAACACGTCTGAAACTGAATCATCTATAATACTACGTAAGCTTTCGTAGTATTGTGATGTCATGTGAGAATTATGCAATTCTCTTAAGTAGGAGAGCGACAATAAGGAAATCAAAAAACCATTTCTCTGCTTTCAAATTCTTAAGAAAGTAAAGGGCCTATACAATAATACTCTTAACCGAACTTAGCCTAGCCAAAAACCGGATGAAAAGTTTTCGAAAGTTTTAGTTAAACGAAAAGCCACTATAATCTGGATACTTATAAGAGAGTATTATTACAGAGTAGATAATACAGAGTATCCACTTCCACCCCTTCAACCCGAAACACCCGCAAAAAATTTTTCAAAACGAATTCAATATGTCGTCCTATTTCTGAGTTTGAGGTTCTGTGCTCACTAGTATGAACTGTAAAAACTTAACAAAACGCCTGCATCGGTATGAAATTTTTTTTTACTAATTTTTGTCTTTTTCAGTGAAATACTGGTCAAAATGGAAAAAAAAAGTTAATTCCTGCAACTTAAATTCATTTTTCTAAGTTCTAGTCTGTATGAAAATTAAAAACTATCGATTTTTTTGCACCCAAAAAATTTTTTTTACTTTTCAAACTCAACTGACTTTGTTGTGCGACCGCACACAATGGCGGCTATGGTATGTGAAGGCCAGTGAGGGCATCCGGGTGCGGACATCCGGTCTAGTTTAGCTTGTAGGCAAAACGCACAACCTTGCTGAAGTGGACTCTCTGGTTATACTCTGTGCTTATAAACATGCGTTGAGCTGAGTTGAGTTAAGTTGATACCACAGAAGAGATACACAAGAGGGCAAACCACATCACACAACACAATGTAGACAAATGGAAGTTGCGGGGCAAGAGCAACACTTCTCTTTCTCTCTTCTTCTTTATTCCTCTGTAGTCCGTTCTTTTTTGCCTTCGATGTTACGCGATGCTGTAGTATCAAAATCATCGTTGTTGTTGTGTATCTTTTGACTTTGTTAGAAAATCATGATTGTATTTAGGAACTACTCGATGTTACACTTTGCTGGTCTGTCAAAAATAAGAATAAAGTATTTCTTAAAATATAAACCCAGCTAAAGGAAACTCGTTCTTGATGAAGAAAAATATAACAAGATTGAAAATCAATAACTGCTCACAGAATTTTGAGAGATTAATAAAAAAAAAAAAAACAAAACAAATCTGATCGACAACAATTTTAGAGGAGTTTGACTGATCAACATCGAAACTCAAGTCCCAGAGATGAGTTGGAAATAGTGGAAAAGTATACCCCTCAAATGGCAGAGATGAAAAGGCTCGCCTCAAAGTATAATACTAAATCGGCCATAAAGAAGTGAAGAAGTGCTGCCAACTCCAAACAAAGATCTCTTGTTTCTGTCTGGATGAAATTTTTGCTCCGGCAAAAATTGTCCCTGAGTAATATATGTGCAAACCATAAGCATGAAAAACGACAGTTGATGTTTTCTAATAGAATGTTCCTTTAACGCTTGGAAATTTCAGCGCACTTATAGGCGATGGGAGCTTAAACATTTAAGTGTGATCATCACAAAGTATTTATTTATATTTTATCCAACTGGTTTGAATCAACAACTGGCGTTAAACAAGGATGTCTCTCGAGCCCGCTTCTCTTTTCAATTTATTTGGATTACCTGACTACATACCTGCCAGGAGGAATATCATTTGACGGACTATAAATAAAGATCTTACTTTATGCCGATGACATGTCATACTCGCTGAAACTCCAAACATGCTACAGATAATGATAAATAGACTGCAACATTATTGTTCAATCTGGAAACTGCAACTAAACACAAACAAATCCAAAATCATGATTTTCCGAAATGGAAGAGGTCGCAACGTAAGAGACGAATGTTGGACATGGCAAAAACCCTTGAAACGATGAAAGAATACAGGTACCTCGGAGTCACCATCACTTCAACGTTATCCTTTAAGAATCACCTGCAAGA
Organism: Melanostoma mellinum; assembly: GCA_914767635.1. Lineage (NCBI taxonomy): Eukaryota > Metazoa > Arthropoda > Insecta > Diptera > Syrphidae > Melanostoma > Melanostoma mellinum. Next base: position 69,921,019 of record OU612058.1, on the reverse strand, counting down.
AAAACTAAGAGAGTTAAAGCGAGCAATAAACAGCACCAGGAAAAACGTTCTAAGCAAACAAAACATTGCACCTAGTGCAAACTGCAAGCAAAGTATAGTCTTCGAAGCGGTCGTAAGATCTATTTTGTGCTACGCAGCACAAGTTTGGGGTATCTTCGAATTTGAAGAAGTAGAAAAGCTTCTTAGTTATTTCATCAAGAAAACCTTCAGACTACCGGAAAATACACCAACCTACATGTTGCACCTCAAAACTGTTCTACCTACGTTATATATACGCACACTTAAGCAGCATTTCTCATATATTGGGAAAATCATGAATCAACCAAATCATCGATTCACCAATAAGATGGTTTTGTTTCTAAAATACAGAAATCTTCAATTGTTTACGGAATGGACGAACGAGACTAAGTGACATCCATGATGTTCAACTTCTCTAACACAATGGAAGATGTTTCGGTGGCACCCTGCAGAGAATTGAAGAATCTATATGGAATGCTTTAAGCAAAGCCAAACAAGAAGTACCTATAGACTACTAAGTCATAACCTAGGTGATAAAAATTACTTCGATGACCGAAGCAGTCTAGAATTTATATCAACAATCCTTAAAGCCAGGGGAGAACTCATCAACCTTAACTACCTGTCATATAGAGACGACAGAATTCCAGAATGTACTTTGTGCAACCTGCGATGCAGAGAAGATATATGTCACTTCATTGGTATCTGTCCGATCCTGAATTCGATCCGAAGGTTATCTTGGGGAAAAAATATTCTTTCATCAACTGAAATATATAAACGTATTAAATGGAGAAAATTGGAAAGTCCTCTACAACTACCTGAAAACCGCTCTAAAATACCGACAACAAATATTAACGAATCATTTTGATATTGCACTCTTGTATATATAGATATGTATTTTTATTTCGCGATAAGTTAATCAAAAGAGAACTTTATTGCTTTGTAAAATAACTCTTTTTTCGGCTGACGGCATAAGCCAATGTCTATTTGTGGAAATTGTAAAAAAAGAACTACCTATTTAACTATAAAACTATTTTTATTTATATCTCAATAAAATCACACTTTACTACTACTACTACTACTACTCATCACAAAGTATGCAAACGTGAAAGCCTTAAAATGCATTTTTTAAAGTTGTGTTAAAATGTTTTGCAGAAAAAGTGCCAGCAAATAAAAGCACGTGGAAGTCGGCAAATTACTTTCAATTTTGTTCTTTCAAACATTGATGCCGAGTAGGTACCTACTTGAAAGCTAAAATTTCAGACACAAACATGTGCAAAGCAAACGATAACATCTGAATGAAAATCAATCAGAAAACCAGGTCAGTAAAACGCACTAAGTCACAAAATGAATGTCAGCTTTCAAGAAAACAGATGAATCACCTTTTCAGCAACAGAAACACTATCTTATGGTCAAAGGAGATAACTCATCAATCTGAAGTCGTTAGCTTAAATGAATTTGAAAATTTAGAAAGCACTCTCACAAATGGAATGCTCTTATTAATAAAGATACCTTTTGCCAAAATAGTATTCTACGAAATTGATTCTGCCTGACTTTATGTGTGTTGATGTATAAGTCGGTACAGTTTCGTTTGCCATGTCCAGGCATGACGTATACCACACTCCTCTGTACATGTTCACTGACAGGAAAGGTATTAAATTAGGTCAGCTGCATCAGCATCAAGGAAAAACCACATCAATCGTCCGTATAATAAGGTTTTAATGGAAATTCTCTGTTAATAGGAATAGTAGCGGTTTTTCAATGCAGACCACGCGAAGAGCATTTCAGTTTTGAGATGGTGACACAGCAGTCCACGAATATTGATTGTATTGAGGTGTGTACACACTGACCGCAGTTCGTGTCATTCCTAAGTTCGCCCGTCTTGGATCGTCCGGCTGTGTGTGCATGGCTAACCTCATTTTGGCTTCTCAGTTCGCATGAAATTGCCCAGCTATAAAATGCATCTTATATGTGCGTACCTTAATATTCAAATGGCATGCCATTGAAGTAAATGTGACTTTTGATTTGGTAAGGTACACAAGAGTCTGCTTATGCGGTAGCGGTAGCGGTAATTATGTACATAAGCTACACTGAAAAACAATTGTCATTTTACTCTGTTTTTACTCTTTTTCATAGTATAGCAATGTTGTCAAGGTCAGAATTCAACGAGCCAATCATACGCTTACTTACTTACTTACTTACTTAGGTGGGCATTACAGTTCGGGGTGAACCTGGGCCTCAACCAAACATCCTTCTATATTCTATAACGACTTCGATTTCGGGCAAGCTCTCTCCAGTTTCGCACTCCAAGTCGGTTAAGGTCTTCATCCACTTGATTGCGCCACCTAAGACGAGGTCTTCCCCTTCCGCGATTTCCCTGCAATGTGCTTTCGAACACCCGACGAGCCGGAGCGTTTGGGTCCATCCGCTCTACATGGCCCAACCATCGTAGCCTCGCGATGCGTACTCTTCTGGCTATGCCCATGTCGCGGTATAGCTCATACAGCTCGTTGTTATATCTTCTTCTCCACACATTGTCTCCGCATACGCGACCAAAGATCATTCGGAGAATTTTTCTTTCGAAACGACCAAGGGTTTCCTCATCCGCTTTCAATAAGGTCCATGCTTCCGCGCCGTAAAGCACGACTGGGATGATTAAGGTCTTATACAGGGTTACCTTGGTTTTCCTTTAGAGGGTTGTGTTTCTCAATTGCCTTCCTTACCCAAAGAAGCAACGGTTGGCAAGAGTTATTCTCCGTTTGATCTCCGCACTGATGTTGTTGTCCGTGTCTACAGCGGATCCTAAGTAGACGAAGTCCTGTACTACCTCGAAGTTATGTCTGTCTATTGTGACGTATTGTCCAATTCGTCGATGTTCGGTGTCCTTGTTTGATGACAACATATACTTCGTTTTTCTCTCATTAACCACTAAACCTATTTTTACCGCTTCTGTTTCAATACTCGCAAAAACGCCTATGACATCACGCTTTTTTCTTCACATTACGTCAATATCGTCTGCATAGGCGAGTAATTATACAAACTTTTGAAAGATTGTTCCTCTGGTGTTGACGTTTCAGTTTCTTACTATCTGTTCAAGTATGATGTTGAAAAAACGCATGACAGCTTGTCGCCTTTCCTAAAGCCTTTTTCGACATCAAAGGTCTGGATGGGTTTATTACCGACCTTGATGGAGCAGCTTAAATCCTCCAAAATCATCCTGCTTAGTTATGTGAGTTTGGCAGGGATGCCGAAACTAGACATGTATAGAGCTAGAGCCATGTCTAGCTCGTCTCTGTAAATACTGTCATACGAAGCTTTGAAATCGATAAAGAGATGGTGAATATCGATATTATTTTCTCGGGTTTTGTCCAAGATCTGCCGTAATGTGAAAATTTGGTCTATTGTGGACTTCTCTGGTCTAAAACTGATTTATAAGGACCTATCAAGTTGTTGACGTGGGGTCTCATACGTTCACATATTACAGCAGACAAGATCTTATAAACGACGTTAAGGAGGCTTATCCCTCTATATTTCACGCAATTGTGAGGGTCTCCCTTCCTTAGGATCGGGAAAACGATACTGAGGTTCCATTAATCTTCTTCATCACCGTTGAGCAGTCTGCAGAAGTTATCTTTACAGATCCTCAGTAGTGACTGAGACTCTACTACTATGTTTCCCTGCTGGTCTTTACTGGCTTGAGTTCGGGGCTTGCCACCCTGGCAGGATCTTTTTACCTTTTGGTTAAACTTCCGGGTCTCATTCCCCTCATCTCAAGGCACCTCTCAATTTCCTTAAACGAGCGTTTCTCGTGCTGGTTCTTTTTCTTGAGAATTCTATGTTCCTCCCATCTTGTTTCCTTGTAAATCTTGTTATACTGATCGTTAGCAGCCCTCGTTCGCTTTTGCATCAGCAATTGTCGTGCTTTATTCTATGGCACAAAGGTAAAAAGCAGTTTTAGGCTGCATTTCTGGTTGACTTGGAGAATGCATTCGATACAGTTTAGCTAGTTAGATAGCCTTTTCTTAAAGTTGCTCAGATTTGGCATGAGTAAACCGCAGCCTTAAATTCTTAATGACATGTTTCATGATTGGACTTTTGTTGTCTAAAGTGGAAATGAAACTTCTACCACAACTTTCAATATTCTGAAAGGTCAGCAACCTTGGAGCAGTGAACTCGATTATTTTATTTCACATTTCCACTAGCGATCTAATTGGTTCTCTTCGCCATGCTATACACAAATAAATAAGGAAAATGTCAGCTGAACTGGACTCGTCTAAAAATTTTCATCCACTCAATGATTTTAAGTTCACATGCTGCATTACTCATTGTTATATACCATCATCAAATTTTATTCATGTGGCTCATTCCACATTAAAGTTATTTAAAAATAAAGCCAGATTCCACATGCCAAAGCAAAGGCGTATGCTGTAATTTCGATCCCTCACGAGAGGTACACTTTTTCAAACTCGTCTCTGGCAATTCTTTAACTTTTCGACTTAATTAGATACGTTTGGTTTTCAACTTGATGTCTCTTCTTATATGCATATGTACTTTGACTCTAGAACTATCACTATGACTGATTGAATAAATTAATCTGCTCGTCTTATGTCGGGCTTAAGAAAGCATCTTGAGCACGTCATAGCTGCAAGGAGGTTAACTCAATGTAGGTTATCCTTATGGCAAATGGATATGGGTTGATGTATGTAATTGCTTTTGGTCGAAAGTTTTTAAAAGCAATTTTAATGGCTCAATAAGCTCGAAGCGATTTTCCGAAATTGGATTTCCTTTCAATAATTTAGTTTATCCCTGCAACGACAAAAATTTACCCACACTCGCATACAATTACCTATATGAACATTGAACACAAACTGGTACAGGCAAGCTCATAGGCTAGGAATAGGTACGACGTACAAGAGTGGGTTTGACTCTTTCAGAAGAAAGACAGCACTAACACTATTCCAAAGTTTATTCCTTTTGAAACTTTTCACAAATGGTTCGAATTGCATTTACCTGAGCTCTATAAATGGTTCTATTAACTACACCTGTATCATCTCGATTCGTGGGTGGCAGTTGGTCCGACTTCTTTTCGAGCTATATCTCCTACCCGTCTGCATTGAAAAGAAGAACACGACTCGACGGGCGACGAAGCAACGACGGATGGATAAAGTTTGTTTTTAAACGACATTAAATGACTCTTCCAGCCAAGTGTTAACATCTCCAAGTTGAAAGAAATAGCTTCACTGCCTCCTCTGGGTAATTGTGGAACGAGATGATTCTTTTAACGGTTTCTTTCAAAATGGCTAATAGATGACTTTGAAATCACACTGATGGCTGGCATATCCAAAGAATCGATAAAGTACCGAGACAAAAACGAGGTGTACGACGACACGACGACGCGACGCAAGAACCAAAGTGAAGGAAAATAACCCTTTGCTGTCTTTCAATCAGGTGAATTGGTGAACTTTTATATTGGATTGATTGAAATTAAAAAGTTGCTTTGCAGATGGGATTGGAAAGCCATTCTACGCCTGGGTAGAGCACATTAAAAGAATGAAACACATTATGAGTCGTAGCAGAAGTAAGGGCAAAGCATTTCGAATAATTTGAAGTGGAAAAGTTTTTCAATCCCAAGAAATAAGAAATTAAAAAGGGAAAAAAATTATATTGGTTTATACCTACATTCACTTTTTCGAATATTAATTAATAAGTTGAGATGGAATGGCGGACGAGTGAGTATCCTCGGGAATCAATTTGGGAATAATGCATGAAGTGGCAATCAGATTCCATTATTTGAGTGGTTCGGGCAAACAAAAAAAAAGACGAACCAAACTTGGATGATAATTCCAGTGAAGATGCTGAGATTCATGATAATATTTCAATGGCCTGATTATATTGATCACATTTCACATCCTTAACTACACACTCAAGTTGGTAAGATTCAATTCGAGTTATCGGGATGGATTTTAACGTCTCAGTGATTAAGGTTTTCGTTTTTAGAGGAGACATAAGGACTTTGAAATGGTATGGCATGGCCACTCTACGTTAATGAAGAGCTGTTTCAAGATGAGTTGCAAATAATGTGATAGTCGAAATGTTTCAGCGTTAAGATCTTGAGTTCTTTTGGTTGGTTTTGGTAATTCCAGGACTTTACTTATGATAAAGGTGATTTTGTTACAAAAATTGGCAGGGAATACTCATGCCGACGTTTTATTACTTTTTTCCTTTGGTTTGACTTTAAAAGCTCTTTTCTAATTAGCTAAAACAACCGCAAAATTAAAATGTAAAAACCCAGTGTGCGCTACGATTCAGGCGAAAAGTCTCAACAGTCGCAACATTGAGAATTTCAAATGAATTTTAATGTGAGTTTTCTGTAATGTCGATTAGAATGTGGCTACAAATAGAACAAGAGCCCCTGGTCACAGCTCACAAGCGAATCAGGGCACAAAGAGCTCGGGTCGGCCTGTGCCTTGTGAATTTCTCTCAACCAAAACTGGTATTTCTATGCGGATGTTAAATGAAAAATACGAGTTGAAACGTCTGGGAATGTGGGAAGTATATCTTCTCTCCTACTCCTCGAAAGCAACGCTCAAAACCATCTTCTAATCTTCATCCTGTCTTCTGGTTCAGACAATAGCAGTGTTGGCAAAAGGTAAACCTTTTTAAAGCATGAAGGCGAGATTTGCCACTATCAAATAGGTGTGCCAAAGAGATTAATAACTGGAAAGTTTTGCCAGAGGTGTCACAGATACCACAAATATATTAAATTCTATGTAACTCAACCTCTTAGCGACATGGAATCCCAAAAAGGCCAACTTGATACTCTTCAACGATTAGTTTTGTCATTTCGACAAATTTCTTTCTATTCTCTTGACATGGAAAGTGGAGGATGCAGTTCCTAATGTAAGTTGTACTCTTACAATAAGCTTTATTCGGCTTAACCAATGCCTTGTAAATCTATGGTTCCGTGATGGTGGAACGCTCAACTACAGAAACGTGGGAGTGAAACCAGATGTCATCTAAAGACCAATTAAATGGCCGACTGGAACTTGCACCGATCAAAACAGAACCTCTAAAAGTTAATTTGAAGATCAAAGAATCTCTCTTAGAGAGAATTCCTTGAAATCAACGAACAGGTGAAACTAGCCGATCGACAAAAGCCTTTAAAGGAACAAAGTAAACAGACTGGAAACAACCAGGAAATTGAACGGTTCCTTTATACCAAATCATGAGTAGAGACACTTGGTCTTAAATGCCAGAAACTCATTTATAGTGAAACCAGGTAATCGGTAGGTACACAACAATCTATTACTCCCTGGTTTTGTTAACCCGATAATTCCACTCTATGAAGCAGGTACATTTCATTGTTAGCTGCTCCAAATTAGGGCATTCAATATGCTGTGGCATCTTTTGACAGCTTCAAGTCACTTGGTTATGAACAAATTCTCTTCATGGCTTGTCAAAGCGAGCTGGGTAAATGTTTCATCATTTATTCATCAAGTCACTTGGCACTGACGGTATTAATCCAGTTATATACCTACTTTGAAAAATATTTTCACTTGCAATATAGAGTTAGTATATCCCAACCTCTTGGCAGAGTGTGCGAGTCAGTTTCCTACCAAAAGCAACACTATTCACTCACCAAGACCTTTAGACACATCAGTCTTTCTCCTTCCTAGTTAAACTGGAAAGAATGATTGTGATCTACATTCTTAAATTCCAAACACACCCTATGCCTTACATGCAACCTGCTTATTAACTCGGATAATCTTGTGAGATCGCAATTCAAATTTTTTTTCCTTTAGTGACACCTTAGAGGGCGTTTTTGACAATGTTAGCTTTGATAGCAAGTGCAAGGCTCCAAAGAACGTGTGGAGGTATCATTAGTCTTTTGATTTAAAGCAGTGCTAATGAATGTAACAGTCACGGCTGAAGTGAAGTGTGAACAAAACGTTGCAACAGGAACGAATAAGGTGGCACTTTATCTTCTCGTCTATGGTGCATGCGGTGGTGCTGAGTCCAGCCTAGAAGCTGTTTTGTCCCTAGCATAGGCAACGCTCAACGTGATTAATACCTGGTGTGTTAGAAACGGTCTCTCCCTCGTCAATTTTTAAACGGCGGTTGTTCTACGAGATCAGCTAACAACAGGAAAGTTTCCACAGCCGCCATTAGTGTCGTTCATAAGGCACTGTTTAAGCCAATGCCAATTGACCAGGTTTTTAAGGTTTGACGCTTTATCTAATGATGGCAACCATACCAAACAGGCGTATGGGAGGATTGGTCCTATTATGGATGTGTACAACGTACATCCAGTAAATAGTTTAGGGACCAAGTCCCAATTTTTGCCTATAACCATGAGAACAACGTGGTCTCCCACCAATGTGCAAAGATGACAGACTTTCAAATATTCCATCTCTATGTCCTTTCATCTCTATGTTCTCATTATTAGTGAAATTAAAGAAAGAACAGAAGTGCATTCAAAAAGGAGGAAACTCACAATTGTTATAAGTAAACTTTTAGAAAGGCTATCAGAACTCAAAATCAACAGCAGCCGTGGAAGATGTGCGTCACTTTAAGATGTATAAAAAAGCTGCAGCAAAGCATTTTGTGATGCATTACGGAGCTATTTAAATGACAAGATCTTAAAATACCTAGTCTGGGATATGTATCCTGTCAAAAAAGGCAAAAACGTTTTAGGCACAAGAGTTCGCTTCCTTCAGAAAGGAGATTTGTCAAATGGCTTTTGGATTAGCTTAAAAGTGCTGCTGGATAAGGCGCCTATTCAAACAAGAAAGAAAACTGGGAAAGACTGGTTCACTTTGTTTAAGAGTCTCACGTCCTTAAGCGAACAATCGCCTTAGGAGCGTAAAAAACATGTTTTTTGGGATTTTTTTAGAGGAAATAAATTAATCCAACCATTTTCAAAATTAGAAGAAATGTTTATTAGAATTGTTCAGTATTCAGAAAAAATTTTAGTTTGCTCTGAAAAAGACTTTTCAAAGCTCGTTCTTTTGGATTTCCTCTTAAGGACTTTTGGGTATTGAATAAATAACGATTTTGACCAATTGTTTAAATTATATCTGTTTTTATATTAAACTAGCTGTGCCCGCGACTTCGTCCGCGTGGAATAGTGACTTTCAGCATTCTTAATTTTTTAGGCTACTTATTTTGCAAATAAGACACATTCATGCGTTTTAGTAAACCATTATTATATTATTTTATTTTAGTATATGTTTGCACACGACGTTCTTATTTTTTCCATCATTTGCGAAATAAAAAGGTTTTGTGGGATTGATATACGTGATTCTGACACATAAAGTTGCCATGGGATTTTTTCTAAACGAACACCTGCAACTTAAAGCGTCTGAGCCTTATTTATAATGTCCAATCAGTGGGAATTAAAGGAAAACGGGGAATCGAAACGTTTTCTCCTTTTTTCGTTCCAGTCATTATTAATGCCGCATCGCGCATCCCAGATGTGTAATTTGTAGCTGTGTACAATTCTGGATTACTCATTTTTGGCACTGGAACACCAACTTGCTGCCACTCCTTATAATCCTAAGAAATTGAGAAACTCTATAGGGTATGATGTGACTTGCTCAGTGTCCATAATATTGTCTATTGATAGACATTCGCCAACGTCCCCCAATACGTCAAACATATTTTATTAGTTTATATGGTTTACTATCTCATTAGTCGGCGCCGAAATCGCCTTTCAAACAGCCATTCCCGATTGCCAATTATTATTTGAAGATCAAGATAGACATTTCTTCTCAGGTCTAATGTATTTTCGACAGCTTGACAGAAATCACCCCGCAGTGAAAGAACTTTTATCGACCCAGCAGTCTTAAGGTTTCCGTTTACGGCGTCGATCCCGTAGAAATATAGGGATTACTTATTAAGCCTATGTCTTTAATCAGGCTCTAGGCTATCTCTTAATAAAATTCCATTTAAATCGGATCAGTTTTCTGGGCGGGAGATGGTAACAAAGAAACACGAACAGACAGAGTTAATTTTGGATTTGTAATATTAGTAAGGATGTCCATCTTCGGGTTCTAGACTATCTCTGTACCAAAATTCATATAAATCGGTTCAATAGTTTGGGTGGTAAATATAAACAAAAAAAAACAGACAGACAGAGTTAAATTCGGATTTATAATGTTAATAAAGTCTTCCATTCCCGTGGGAACATGAGGGCGTTTCCGGAGGATGACTTGAAGTTTACATTACTCGGGAATAGTGCAGTATTCTAACGGTGGACACTTTTTGAAATGGGTGCTGTATTTTCCAAGTTCCCGTTCCCATGGGAATACAGGTATAATACATGTTGCATAACATAATATATGTCCATCCTCAGGTTCTAGACTGTCTCTGTACCAAAATTCATATAAATAGGTTCAATAGTTTGGGCAGTTAATGGTAACAAAGAGAAATAGACAGACAGATTTAACTTCGGACTTATAATATTAGTAAAGACTCCCGTTCCCGTGGAAACATGGTGACCGTTCCCGTGAGGCATATGGGGATGAATAAAAGTTTATGTTGCTCAGGGATTATGGAGCATTCTAACGGTGGAAGAGTTTTTGAAATCGGTGCCATAGTGTCAAGGTTCCCGTAAACGTTCCTGCTCCCCTGGGAATATAGGGAATATATATATGGCGTATGTCCTTCCTCAGGTTCTGAATAATCTTTGTAAAAAATTTAATTTAAATCAGTTTATTAGTTTGAGCGGAAGATGGTAACGTAGAACGACGGACAGACAGAGCTACTTTCACACTTATTATATTAGTAAGGACTCCCGTTCCCGTAGGAATATGTGGATGAATTAAAGTTTATGTTACTTAGGAATAGTGTAGCATTTTAACGGTGGAAAAATTTTTGAAATCGGTGTTGTAGTTTCTAAGTTCCCGTATACGTTCCCGTTCCCGTGGGAATATAGGTATAAAATATTAAACCTATGTTCTTCCTCAGATTCTGAACAATCTTTGTACAAAAATTAATTTTAATCTGTTCATTAGTTTGAGCGGGAGATGGTAACATAGAAAGGTGATCAGACAGAGCTACTTTTGCATTTATAATAATAGTGAGGGCCGGTTCCCGAGAGAATATTCGAATGAAATAAAGCCTATGTCCGTCCTTAAGTTCAGTCCAATCTTTGTACAAAATTTCATTTAAATCGGTTTATTAGTTTGGGCGGGAGATGGTAACATAGAAAGGTGATCAGACAGAGCTACTTTTGCATTTATAATAATAGTGAGGACCGGTTCCCGAGGGAATATTCGAATGAAATAAAGCCTATGATGAATTAAAGTTTATGTTACTTTGGGATAGTAAAGCATTCTATCGGTGGAAAAAATTTTGAAATCGGTGTTGTAGTTTCTAAATTCCCGTATACGTTCCCGTTCCCGTGGGAATTTAGGGATAAAATATATAGCCTATGTCCTTCCTCTGGTTCTAGACTATCTCTGTACAAAATTTCATATCAATCAGTTTGGTAGTTTGGGCGGGAGATGGTAACATAGAAAGCCGGACAGACAGAGGGACTTTCACATTTATAATATTAGTTAGGATTGGGCTTTTTTGGTCACTTACATTTGAATATGCAAATAAAAAACTTTATTTCATATTTTTCCCTACGTTTCGTCGTAACTTCTCGACTTCTTCAGGGGAATTTTATTAAATCTGGAGATAACATAAATATTTAACAATCTGAACTTTTTAAAATTTTTGATGTGAACTTACATGATTTTTGTTGTTTGTTACATATAATAATAAACACTATTTTTGACAATTTAAACTGAGTTATTTCTTCTAAAATAAAAGGAGTTATAAACATAAATAAACGGAAATTTAGTACCAAACTTACAGAGAAAAAAATACATGAACTGCATGAAAGTAAACAATCAAGAATTTAAAAAGTTATGCTTAAATTACACCGCTCTTAATGCAAGAGAGTAGCTGGCTATTGTGTTGTATCAATCTTCTTGTGTATTCATTGTTTTGTCTATGTTTTGTTGTATACGTAGGCTTTCAAGTTTGTATCTATTGTTTGTTCTCTTTTCTTTGTCCATTATTAGCCGCATTTTATTATTGATCTGATCCGGATCAGATCATGGGCTTAATAGCGTTACAACAACAAAGCGAAATCCTGCTTTTTAGTTGGATCTATTTTTGTGATCTAAAAATTAGTTCTTCTTTTATCCACAAGAGGAGACTTTCCATTGAAAACGTTGGTATCATTTCCAATATTTCCAAAAACAACAGTATTGCCACTTGAACATTTTTATCTGTGTGAAATGAAATATATTTTAGATAGATAGCGAGAAACTTCACATTTATTCATTTTTGTATAATACATGAAATAATGAGAAAGTTTTACAAAACAAAACATATATTCGTGAAATTAATAAGAATTAGTACAAAAAAACATATATTTGACAAAGTGCATGAGTATCATATTTCCCTAAAGAAAAGAACAAAAAATTTACCATTGAAAAAAAAGTTCGTGGGGCAACTCTGCAACTCTTTTGAAAATTCAGTTGAAAGAGCGAGTCTCTCACAACTTCCAACGGGAAATATGATGATCCAAAGCTGTTTTATTATCAAGATCTGATCCGGTTTGGATCATTGTGATAATAAAACGCGGCTATTGTTGTATTATCAAAGTCTGCAGAGTGTCCAGTTTCTATTATATGTTGTGATAACCCAGTGGATTCTCTTTTGTTGCGGATGTCAGCTTTGTCTTCGATCAACCTCGTCTCTAGTGATCTTTTTGTTGTTCCGACTTTTGGGTTTTAGTTTGCGGCTATTAAGCCGTTGATGACAGGATTTGCCTGTTGATGCCAGTGTTTGACTGTTGATGCCAGTATTTTACTGTTGATACCAGGACTTGCCTGTTGATGCCAGATTGCCAGTGTTTGACTGTTGACTGTTGACTGTTGTCGTACTTGATGACCGTTTCGCCAGCATAGGATTAAGGATCTACCAGCGTTGGAACCACCGATCACCAGAATTAATAAATATTATATTAGACTAACTTTAAGACAAATAAAAGGATTGGACCTTGTAACCGAAGTTTTACGTGTTTTCTTTGGTCGGCCCTGGACCCGACGAGCATACCCCAGCTCTAGAGAAAAAAGCACAACACAAGGTTGTTAAGTGAATTCACTAGAATTTATTCTCTATGGAAGAAATAAATCCAAATGCTTATGTTACTATTAGAATCATGCCTACAGTTTCCGTCAGTGCAGCTTCCGCTGAGAGAAGCTACTCAAAGTTAAAATTTATCAAGACTTACTTGAGAAGCACGATGAGTCAAAAGAGACTGTATGCGCAATCAGTACTATCAATTGAAGCTGAAATAGTTTTGTTATTTTTTGATTAGCAATAAAACTAGTTTAGGTACTCATACATTAGTTAAAATGAAACTTAACGTTTTCTTAACTGGGCAATATAGGAGATCTCTCAAACCTAATTTCTGCGACGTCCACTTGTGGCCTTGAGCCGCCACGGGCAGTAGTTCTTGATATCTTAACAGTACCAGTTAACGATCTTTTTTTGTCACTGATAAAATGATTATATCAATGTTAAAAGTTTTTTTTTCGATTTTTTTTAGATTTAATCTTTTATCAGTTATTTTAAAGCAAATCAATGCATTCAAAATGTTTTTATTTTTTTATTTTGTGGAAACATTACTTGAAAAAATTTATGAGAATGACGAAAACAAATTTGTTCTATTTTGTTTTTTTTATCGCCAATTTAGTGCTTAAAAATAAATCTAGCGTTAGTGTCAACAAATTTACAAATTGTGTGTTGTTCAATGTTTTCTTTTCTTATTTTAGAAATTGTTATTAGCTTAGCTGTTTCAAAATTTAATCTTGGAACAAAAAAATTGGTCAAGAACTGTTACTGAGTAACCGCCAAAATTAACAGTTATCTAGATACAACTTTAACTTTTGTAACATTTACTTAGTACTCCCAAATAACTTTTCAGGCCATTGCTAGTGGGAACCCTTGTGTGGCCTTTGGCAAAAATTATACATCGAAACTGGATGAATGGATTAAGTACACTTAGTCTCATGATTCGTGTAAGTCCAGCAACAAAAACAAAATACCAAAAGGAAGTAGCTATCAGCAGCTGCCATTTCACCTTCCGTTTTTTTTTCAATCATTATTTCTTAATAATTTTTATTTTGGAGAAAAAAAAACAAAAAATAATATGTGAATTATCTTCCTGTTCCCATTTTGTATTTATGAATTGGTTTTAAAATGAAGTTTTTATTGTTTGAAAAAGGACGGAAAATGGTGCCATATTCCCCGAGTTTACCCTAACTATTAGACGACCACATCTTGAAATTTGGTGGCATTTTTCCATCACAGAAGATGGCAGAGTTTTCTCGCATCAAAAATTATCTGGATCAGTAAACTGTCAGTAAAGTAAACTTTAAGTCTTTTTGAAATTCTTCTTCCTTCTACAATTTGAATAAAGCTCAAGTGTTAAATTGGCAAGATTCAGTGACCTCAAGTAGGAGTCCCAATTCATACATATTCTCGATCATTCGCACATAGGTTTTTGCCTTCTTCGTTTCTTCGTTTTCTTTACGCCGCGCCACCCAGATCATTTCTTTTCTTCTACCCTTACGGCGCTACGTTAATCGCAAATGGCAAATCGCAATCTCAGATCACACCTCCTCCAACTTATCTAATTCACACTACTGATCCATTCATGATTCATCTTCAAATATCCTTCCATATTCCCGATGTTGTAGGGTTAACTACCCAACCACGTAAAAAAGATATAGTTCCGAAACAACTAACAGCCTCGGATAACGATAATGATTTCAAAGTTGACGACCCAAGCAAACGAAAAAAGGACAACGACCTCCGGATCTGCACTTGGAACGTAAGATCTCTTAACGGACTAGGTGCAGCTGGAGAATTAGCGGACGCCCTGGACTGCTGCAAAGCAGACATAACCGCCATCCAAGAAGTGCGATGGAATGGACCGGGCATAAAGAAGATGAAAAACTGTGACATATACTATGGCGACTGCTACAGACAACAGAAAAAGCGTTTATTTGGGTGCGGATTTGTCGTTAGAGGTAGACTCAGGGATAAGGTGATTAGCCAAAATCCAGTCAATGAGCGTATAATGACCATCCGCATCAGGGCTAAATTCGCCAACATTAGCCTTATATGCGCCCACGCTCCCACAGAAGAGAAAGACAACGATTCCAAAGACTGTTTCTACGAGCTCCTCGAAGAAACATATGAGCAATGCCCTAGATACGACGTGAAAATCGTTCTTGGCGATTTCAACGCAAAACTAGGGAAGGAGGACATCTTTGGAAACACAATCGGTAAGCATAGCCTCCACGACAAAACCTCCGAAAACGGATTGAGGCTAATCGATTTTGCTGCGGGGCTAAATCTTGTTGTAAGTAGTACACGCTTCCCGCATCTCAAAATTCATAAAGGCACATGGCGATCCCCAGATCAATTAACCGTCAACCAAGTTGACCATGTTGCGATCGACGCAAGGCACTCTTCCAGTGTACTAGATGTCCGAACTTTCCGAGGGGCCAACTTTGACTCGGACCACTACCTTGTTGTAGCCAAGGTACGAATGAGGATATCTTGTTCACGACCAGCACGAACTAACGCTGTGAAGAGATATGACGTCGGAAAGCTACAATCGCAAGAGATTGCCAATGCCTTTTCCAATCGAGTGTCCCTTCAATTAGCCTTGAATCCCATGCCGCCAGCATTAAACATTGAAGACCAGTGGCAGCAATGCCAAGAAGCCATCAGAACCGCTGCCTCTGAGATTCTGGGTTTCACTCGGCCACCAACACGAAACCCATGGTTCGATGAAGAATGTAGGCAGGCAAATGCAGCCAAGCAAAGAGCACGACAAATGCTTTTGCAAACACGAACTAGGGCTGCTCACGATCGGTATAACGAGATTTACAAGGAGAGAAGAAGGGAAGAACACCGACTTCTCAAAAAGAAAAAGAAGCAGCATGAGAAGCGCTCGTTTGAGGAAATAGAGAGGTGCCATGACAGGAACGAGACTCGGAAGTTTTACCAAAAGGTAAAAAGATCCTGCCAGGGTGGCAAACCCCGAACTCAAGCCTGTAAAGACCAGCAGGGAAACATAGTTATAGAGTCACAGTCGCTACTGAGGATCTGGAAAGATCATTTCTGCAGACTGCTTAACGGCGATGAGGACACAAACTCCGCTGTCAGGCAGATTGCCCCATTCAGCCTGGACGATGATCAAGAATGCCGTCCTCCCGACCTAGAAGAAGTTAAGCTTGCTATATGCAAACTTAAATCAAATAAGACTGCAGGTGCAGATGGCCTTGATGCTGAACTTTTCAAGGCAGCTGGAGATCAGTTGGAAAGGAGCATGCACCAGCTGATCTGCATGATATGGTCGAAAGAAAGCATGCCCGATGAATGGAACCTCAGTATCGTATGCCCGATCCTAAAGAAAGGAGACCCTCACAACTGCGCCAATTATAGAGGGATAAGCCTCCTTAACGTCGCTTATAAGATCTTGTCTGCTGTAATATGTAAACGTCTGAAACCCCACGTCAACAACTTGATAGGTCCTTATCAATGTGGTTTTAGACCAGAGAAGTCCACAATAGACCAAATTTTCACATTACGGCAGATCTTGGAAAAAACCCGAGAACACAATATCGATATTCACCATCTTTTTATCGATTTCAAGGCCGCGTATGACAGTATCTACAGAGACGAGCTGTACAGAGCCATGTCTAGTTTCGGCATCCCTGCAAAACTCGTACGACTATGCAGGATGACTTTGGAGAATTCACGCTGCTCCGTCAAGGTCGGTAAAGAACTCACCGAGACCTTTGATGTCAAAAAAGGTTTTAGGCAGGGCGATAAACTGTCATGCGATTTCTTCAAGATCATACTTGAACAGATTGTAAGAAACTCAAACGTCAACACCAGAGGAACAATCTTTCAAAAGTCTGTACAATTACTCGCCTATGCAGACGATATTGACGTAATGGGAAGAAAAAAGCTTGATGTCATAGGTGCTTTTGCGAGTATTGAAACAGAAGCGGCAAAAATGGGTTTGATGGTTAATGAGGGCAAAACAAAGTATATGCTGTCATCAAACAAGGACACAGAACATCGACGAATTGGACAAAACGTCACAATAGACAGACATAACTTCGAGGTAGTACAGGACTTCGTCTACCTAGGATCCGCTGTAGACACGGACAACAACATCAGTGCGGAGATCAAACGGAGAATAACTCTTGCCAACCGTTGCTTCTTTGGGTTAAGAAGGCAATTGAGAAACAAAACCCTCTCCAGAAAAACCAAGGTAACCTTATATAAGACCTTAATCATCCCAGTCCTGCTTTACGGCGCGGAAGCATGGACCTTATCGAAAGCGGATGAGGAAACCCTTGGTCGTTTCGAAAGAAAAATTCTCCGAATGATCTTTGGTCCCGTATGCGAAGGCAATGTGTGGAGAAGAAGATACAACAACGAGCTGTATGAGCTGTACCG
This sequence comes from Melanostoma mellinum, assembly GCA_914767635.1. Classification (NCBI taxonomy): domain Eukaryota; kingdom Metazoa; phylum Arthropoda; class Insecta; order Diptera; family Syrphidae; genus Melanostoma; species Melanostoma mellinum. Next base: position 69,903,454 of record OU612058.1, on the reverse strand, counting down.
CGACATGGGCATAGCCAGAAGAGTACGCATCGCGAGGCTACGATGGTTGGGCCATGTTGAGCGGATGGACCCAAACGCTCCGGCTCGTCGGGTGTTCGAAAGCACATTGCAGGGAAATCGCGGAAGGGGAAGACCTCGTCTTAGGTGGCGCAATCAAGTGGAGGATGACCTCAACCGACTTGGAGTGCGAAACTGGAGAGAGCTTGCCCGAAATAGAAGTCGTTATCGAAGGATGTTGGTTGAGGCCCAGGTTCACCCCGAACTGTAATGCCCACCTAAGTAAGTAAGAAGTATTCCCGATGTTGAAACATCGAAAAAAGCAATGGCTCTTGGAAACTGAAGCTTATCAAGTTTTTCCTCCAATCACTAAGTCAAAGTTGATTCCACTCGGGCTTGTATAGTTATGAAATTCAATTCAGACCTGCGATTCTAAGCTTTAATTAGTCTAGGATTAGAATGCAGACCCCTATGACAGTCTTTGAAACTGTGTTTCCCGTTGTCACGTTGGGGAATCGAATAGAACTCCAAGCAACGACGTTTTCATCTGATCCACAAGCTCAATTAGAAGCAATTTTCTTTCAAATCCTGCTAAGTGACCGCATAAATAGTTAATTGATAGGAAACAAAGTTTTTAAAACACTCAGTAAAAGGTTACCTGTACACACATAATTCATATCGAGGAAACCAACAACTATTATACCCTCATCTCATTGGCAACTTACGAGCAATACAACCATGTAACACCTGTAAGGCTCAAAATTTTCAAATAATAATTAAAAATTAACCCGTTCCCTCCGATGGCCATTTAAAAGAATTTAATGAACCCACCAGCACAAAACACACCACCATCACAGCACGTTTACACTGTTCAAAGCCATCTAACTTTAATATGTTAGCAGGTGCTTAGTCGACTCCAAACCAACGGACACTTTTCTCTGCCAATGCCATTGGTGTTATGTTGATGTCCTTTGTCACTTACCCCTTCCCTATCGAATATATATAGCACAGCACTCTCATTAAGTCATTCGTAAAGTTACCATAGTGCCCTATAAAGAAAGGGTTGAATCTTGACTTCTTGTACAATATATCACTGGAAACGATGCCAATTCACCCGAAACGGCCCCAAACCCCCACATCTCCTCTGCCTGCATGACTGCCGGACAGCAAGGATGGCGGTTACCACAGGTGTTTATAAAATCTGAGAAAGAGCTTCAGCCGAAAGTGGATGTGATAGTGAAAAACTTATAATTGCTGGTCCTGAAATGGAATCCTTTTTCGGATGATTTTTGTGTACTTCCTTTTGTTTGGAAAAGTAGGTTGGTCACTGGGGGTAACCTGTGCGGATGGCAAGCTACTGGGCTTAGCGTAGGTGTTTGACTTGGTTTATTGATCGGGTTACGGAATGGAAGGACTAAAATCTTTTTATACTTTTTGGCAATTATCGGGCTTGGTTTTGAGTGGAAAGGATGCTGTTTTGGGGTGTGTATTCAACACCAGGTACCTTACTGCTTTCATAATCCGTTTTAAGCTTTTATCCAAGTAGGTACACCTATACATACTTGTCGTTCTGGGAATTTTTTTAGTGTGTTTAACGCGATAAGTGCCATTATCGTGTGCCTCGTGCTTACTCTGTAATATGTAGGCTTGGAAGGTTAGCTTATTCAACCATATTCACAAGGACCAGTTTCACACGTTTAGGTTACACGTTTAATGAGAAAGGTTTTCGAGGAAGTTGTATTTTCACACATTATTCTGAGTGTTACATGAATACGGCAAAAAGGATTCTAGAGCTATTGCCAATGCTTAAATGTGTTTTGGGGAAATTTGATAAAAAATGTGTATAAAATTATAATGTCAAGTGTGCCAAGTCTTGAGTTCGAATAAAGGTTTGAAAATCCCCTATTTCAGATATGTGGATATAATGGATATTTTCAAATAGTTACGTCTGCAGAAGCATGATGATATGAAAAAATAAATTCAAACATTAGGTAGTAACTCAACGTTTGTCAGCGCACAAAGCCTAAGGCAGCTGGTGCCCATGAAGGAATTTTCCCATCGGAAAATCAAAATCGAATTGAATTGAGATATGCCTTTCATCCCTCCCCTCCAGGCTTTAAAGGTGGTTCCGATCAGAGGATATCGAAGTAAGAATATGACGTAAAATGACTCCCAATATTTTGGTTGAACGTAGTAATTGATTCATCATAATTGATAGCAATTTCTTGCAAGAGGAAGAGAAACACCAACACGAAAAACATAAACTGCCTAAACGTATTTTGAAGGGTATGTGCTGCATTGATTAGAAGAATATTTCCTTCAAAATGGAGCAACCTGTAGGGAAATGGGTTTTGCCAAAGCATATTCGGAATGCGTGACGAAAGTAAGGTAGATCCTTGGTTATTTGTACTAGAGCTCTCGATAGAGTACGTGTACTTAATTATACTCAAAGTGTATAAGAAACACGTTTATCAAAAAACTAATTACTTATTAAAGTTAGCAGTTAAAAACAGACGTGGAGACTTTTAGTTTTTTTTATCACACTATGAAGAAGGCTGGATACAAAATTTAACTCTTCGGACCAGAAACTGACGGCCGCGAAACTCTCACCCAAACTCATAAACAGTATGTTGACCACCTGCGGCCAGATGATCAGTCTTAGAGCAGGCGTCAAACCTCAAGACCATAACCAGTGACATGAGAATGACACCAATGGTGGCTCTGGAAACTTTCCTGTCGCTAGCTAGACGTTTTCTTTAAGGAGATGGCTCTCACAACCGAACTGCGAATCAAACAATACAGTAGTTCGAAAACAGACAAACCATTATGAATCACACTGATATAGAAATTTGAACAGACTACACCCTGCATACTGACTTCAATCCAGTGGACCTTAAAGTCTTTCTGACAGTAGAATGATGAGGGAAACCAGGGTTATATAAGCAAGTCCTCTGTCTTCACGGACGTTTCCAAAGCAGATAAGGGGGAAGAGGCAGGAATCTTCTCGGATCACCTTTCTATGAATAGATTATTAAAGCTCCCCGACTTTTGCAGTGTCTTACAAGCAGAAGTACTTGCAGTCTGTGTAGGCGGCCATTGAATCCATTTCATCCACTGTTACAAAATCCAAATGCGTAGATAACTGTTGCAGTTATCTAAAACTGCTCAGCTCAACGAAAGCGCAACTTTTATTTGGGTTCCCGGACATCGTGACATAACCGGTAATGGCGTTAATCGGTTCAGCACTCGAATCCAGCGAAACGAACACCTCAGTTCTTAAGTCACAAGATGACGACAGCAAGGGAAAAACAGAATCCAACGAAACTTTCCAAAAACCGCCAGTGACAGTTGGTCATCTTAAGAAACATGCCGGGTTTCCGAAACTTATGACCAGAGTCTTTCAAAAAACAAAAAAACAAAATTGTGCTCCAGCACCTTTCTCCGTTGATTGGCATTCGCAAGGGCCACAACTCATTGGGTAATGGGTACCCACACGATGAGAATGGGTCTTACCACATCTGACTTATGCAGAGGATGTCAGTAATGAGAGGCACAGGAAGAGTCACTCCACTTCCTCTATGAGTGCCTCAGCTCAGCTCACACAAAAAAAAAACCATCATCAGACAATATTTCTTTGACAAACTGTGCGTCATATGAAACCTCCCACTGAACAGCATTTTAAAGTTCACTCAGATTTCCAAATAGTTAACTGAGGGTTCTCAACCCCAATGACCTAGTCGACAACCCAATCCTCCGCTAGTCATCACCTCGCGAACGGAGACTTCTTTTGGTAACCAGACTCTAAATGCCAATGTAAGGAAGTTAAATTCAGGCTGAACAAAAAACGAGTACCGAAAAAGCTTTTGTTGGTACAAGGGTGCGGTCCCCTTCGAATAGCCACTGCAAACTGCGCAATGTCTAAGCCAGCAGCTCTTTTAGTTGCAGGTGTCATACCAATTGATCACCTTGAACCAAAAGAGAATGCATACCTAAACGAAAAGAAAGCTGAAATTAGCGTGGAATCTGCGAGTACGGAAGTGAAAGCGCTTACACACAGCAGAAGTGGCAGGAACGATCGGAGTCAGAAAGTATAAAGTCCCTGAATGCTAGACTGATCGGAAACCTAACCAAATAGAGCAACCGGAAAGACGGTGAAGTAAACTAGTCACTCACACAGTTCTCCAACGGACTTGGGTAATTCAAAGCCTTGCTGCACAAGATAATGTGAATAAGCACGTATCTGACTTTTGATGCAGATCTTGAAAATAAAAACAACAAGAGGTACTTGAGGAACCGCAACTTTTACCTTAGACATGGGCCAAACTTATATAAGACAGTCGAAACCCGCCAACGCAAAGTCGGTGGGGGAGATCAGCCAGAAACTTTTGGAATCTCAGGTCTCAGCCGGTAAAGTTGGCATACCATATAGACATATAGAGTTCGACACGCACAGGAATGGATGCTTCCTTTTTGTGCGTATGACAATTCAAAAACGAATAATATTATACTTAAGTTCAAAATGACTTTTAGAATCAGACAATGTCAAAATGCGAATTCGCATTCCAATACCATTTTTTTTGTTTTTTTGTTTTTTGATAAACACTAAACAAGCTACTGACAATGACCGACGAGGAGCATTTGCCTCGACCTGCAAACCAAACATGTAAAGGTCTCATCTCTAGAGAAATACTGTGGGCAATTAACAGCTTTTTACCCTTACGAATCACCATGGCCTGACGGAATCATCCCTGTGGAGCTGCAGCAGGTTTCAGATATCATAATCTAAAACTTAGAGATGATCATGAAAGGATGCATCAGCTACGCCTATATTCCAAAGGTCTGGAGAGAAGCTAGGGTCGTCTTCATACCCAAAGCCGAAAAAAGCTCTCATGTAAATAAAAAAAATTTTAGACCTATTAGTCATTCATCCTTCCTCCTTAAAACACTGGAAAGAATGATTGACATACACTTAAGACAAGAAATTAAACCTAGTCTTATTTCAACGGCACAACATGCCTATACAAAAGGTAAAACAGTGGAAACTGCACTCCACTCGCTGGTTTGCACCATTGAAAAATCCCTTCACTACAAAGAATACTCTCTCGTCGCATTCCTAGCCATAGAGGGTGCATTTAACAATGTTAAAAATACAGCAATCACTAATGCTCTTGATGAGCTGCTCATAGAATAACACATCAAGAACATGATAACAACAATGCTCAGCAGCAGAATCATTAGTTCCGAAATGAAGAACTACAGGATTTCCAATAGAGAAACCCCGCAGGGAGGAGTTCTATCTCTTCCATTGTGGATCCTGGTCGTTCACAAATCGCTAATCGTCCTAGAGGACGACGGTTTCAAAACCATTACCTATGCCGATAGCACCAACAAACCCTATAGCTGAGCTGCTACAAACAGCACTTAACACGCTTAACCATTGGGCCGAAGATTGTGGGCTGAATATTAATCACCACAAAACAAAACTAGTTCTCTTTTCGAGGAAATACAAAATTCCGGACTTCAGACCCCCAACTATTAAGGAGGTAACTCTCCCACTGTCAGGCTAAATATCTAGGTCTCATTTTTGACAAAAAACTGACCTGGGAAACCAATATTGAAGAGAGATTAAATAAAGCCAACGTTGCACTCTTCTCTGGTAAAAAAGCCATTGGTGGGAAATGGGGTTTCTCGTGCCACAAATCACCCACAGGTTGGGGCACAGAGACATACCAGGCAACTGTATGGCAGACGAACTAGCTAAAAAGAACACGACCACTTCCCTACGCTCAGAATGGAACAACATAGGTGTACCTATCGCTACATGTAAACTCCTACTTAGACAAGACGCTTCGAGGATGACAAACATTACATAGATGGACTGAGAGTAACAACTGCCTTGCAACCAAAAAAGTTTGGCCATGTGAAGACTCAAAACGCTCGAAGAGTTTTTTAGCCCTGAACCGCCTGTATCTAGGTTCTACGATAGGTGTTCTTAAAGGACACTGCCTAATAGGGAGACATGCCAAAATACTTAGTGTGCTTTCCAATGATTTCTGCAGGAGCTGCATGGACGAAGAGGCGGAAGAAACCGTTCAACACCTTCTTTGCTCATGCCCAGCACTACTTCATGGGAGGAAAACTCATCTCGGTGAATCCTTCTTCGATGATACTAGCGACTTAGTTTACAAAGACCCTAAAAGTCTTTCGAAATACATTAAAAGTTCCGCGTGGTTCGACTAGGAGCAGGAGGTGAATAACTAGTTCCCTAATGGAAGATTAATGGGTGGTCAACTCGTTAATGTTACATCGGGTTTCTGAGATCAGTTGCTGATTAACTGGCTGACCTCTGTGGCATCACAATGGGCCCTTGTGGCCTAAGTGTGTCAGGCAATGTATGCATTTCTCATTGGCTGACAACCACTTCCACCTAACCAAGCCTAATACCATTTTTATCAGAAAACAGTTAAAGTTATTACAATCAAAAAACACAATATAACACTCAATACAAGTGTGTACACATGCATTATGGGACTCTAATTTGTTTCGTTCCTCAAAACTATTCATGTACTAGGAATAGAGTTTGTTGGAGTAGTAAAGTGTAGATTATTTGATTTTCGAACTTTCGTTCAATGCTTCAAGTCAAAAACTTGGTATTTCAAATTCGCATCATCAATACTGACAAAGGTTTTGCCCAATCATGCAACTATCCAAAATTATCTACTAATGCAAGCAAACATTTTTACATGAGTTCTGAGTACGCTAAAAAAGTCCACCTAGCCTTAACGCATTGTGCCTGTGTCTTGTAGTTGTTATGAACAGGAAAAGACAAGAATGAGAGCATGGCCGCACTAAACAAATGGGTGTTTACATGACGTACATTTGCAAAATGAGTCACCTAGAAAATACATTGCATCACGAATAAATTTCATACAAAATAAGCTGAACAAAAACAGATGTGTAATTCTCTTTTTTTCGAAATCAGAAAGCATAAGCATCGAAAAATCTGTGATCTCCTCCAGTCGTCAACCACAAATTCAATCAATAAATATAAATAGTTTAAAATTTCTCGATACATACACAGAGGTAAATGCGAATGTCTAATTCAAGTGCTAACAACTTGATATTCTGCAAATGCAAACTTACATGTGTATCTTTCTTGAGTGTAGACTAATTTCTAATCAAATAAGCTCCAATTACCACATGACGGCAAACATTCACTTTGATGTCTTTTTATTGTCATAAAAATAACACGATATTACTCTAAGTGACAGGTAATCAGACCAGGACTACGACTTCCCTAAAGCCTCACGTGGAAGGTGGAAATGTGAAAATATAAAATGACTTCTCCAGAGACTTCCTTTCTATTGATGACAGCAGCTACATTATACGTTATGCCTTGCCATCTCATTTCTTCATATGCCCATCATTCTTCATCGGGTGAAACTTCGCGCCAAACACATCACTTGCTATATTGGCATACCTACGAGTACACCACCATCAAAAAACCCAATCATTCAGCAAATTACCTTTCTCAATTGAATTTTGAACTCAAAGCAGCAGCAGTAGTAGATGTTGTATAGTATGTAGTAGCAATGCCACCACCACCATTTACCAACATTGCCGGTCTTCTCAACATCAACTTGATTGATCAGAATTAGAAATCGCAGTTGCTTGTCATTCCGCGAGGCAATCAATTTAATTGGTAAAAAAAGCGTTTGGATTTTTTTACTTTTTGTTTTTGAAATGGTTTTTGAATTGCTGGCTGTTGTTTTCATTTCTGTTATCCTTTTTTTTTTGCTCATATTATTGACTCTCGACTCGTATCAGTTGATTGAACACATTGCATGGACAACAAAAATGCTTCTCGACCTTACTGATTCTTACACTGCCTACATCGCGAATGACTGAGTAACTGGGATTTTTAGTTAGATAGATATTTTTACAATCTTATTCGTGTCCGCTCGTAGTTCATAGAGGAGTTAAAGGATACTAGGCTTCTATGTGCATACAAAAAATGTCTGCTAGGACATTTTTATTGACTTGATTTGAAGTGATAAAGGGAAAGTGTTAGTGTTATTCGCTTCTAGTATCTGGCCCCAGATTGCGTAACATTTTAGAGGACTATCGTCTAAGTTTATAATAAAATAACTTTCAATCAACCGCTGAAATCGAAACTAAACAAAACAATCGTTTGATGATACAATCGACTATAGACGATTGAATGATAATAAAAATCGTTCAAAAAGTAATAGTCAAAAAGCTGGAAGCAAATTTTTGGACTGGAGTGATAACCAAAAACAATGCACATGTATGTGCAGATACACGCACCATTATATCAGATTCAACCGTCTGGCAGGTTCCTTTTTCAGCCCTGGGCCGGAAGTGGGCGTTCGAAAATGGTAATTTTTCAGATTTTGAGGTCGAAGTGATAACCACATAAATGATACATCAAAAAATCAGAAAAATTCCCCTGATTACAAAATACTCGGTCCCAAACGATTTGGTTTCAATCAACTGCTTGCCAGACGCATTTTAACACTTTTCAAGTGCATTTTTCAGCTTAAAGCACTAATAACCTTTTTCCTATTACATATAACCAAGAAATTGGTACGTCAAAAAATAAGAAAATTTACCCTGATTTTCAAAAAGTGTATTTCAGATGATTTAGTTTCAGCCTACTGCTTGCCAGAGGGACTTTAACATTTTTTTAAAACGCACTTTTCAACTAAAAGTATTGATAACTTTTTTCTTATCACATGTAACCAAGAAAATGGTACGCCAAAACATCACAAAAGTTCCCACGGCTACAAAATAAGTGTGTCCAAAAGGATTTCGTTTCAGGCTTCTGCTTGACAGACGCATTTCAACATTTTTCAAATGCATTTTTCAAATTAGCTGATAGCTTTTTTTTATCACATGTAGCCAAGAAAATGTTACGCCAAAACATCAGAAAAATTCCCCTAATTACAAAAAAGTCGGTCTCAGACGATGTGGTTTCAGCCTTCTGCTCTTCAGACGCATTTTAGCATTTTTAAGTGCACTTTCAGCTTAATGCACTAATAACTTTTTCCCCATTACAAATAACCAAGAAAGTGGTATGCCAAAACATCAGAAAATTTATTTTGATTTCAAAAAAGTCGGTATCAGACGATTTGGTTTCAGTCTTCTCCATGCCAGACGCATTTTAACTTAAGCATGTTTATCAAATTCAATGAATAATTGCTTGTAGTATTTCATTTAAATGAAATTTTGGTTTTCATTCAATTTGATAAACATGCTTAAGATAAAATGCGTCTGGCATGGAGAAGACTGAAACCAAATCGTCTGATACCGACTTTTTTGAAATCAAAATAAATTTTCTGATGTTTTGGCATACCACTTTCTTGGTTATTTTTTTCTGATTTTTTAATGTATCATTTATGTGGTTTTCACTTCGACCTCAAAATCTGAAAAATTACCATTTTCGAACGCCCACTTCCGCCCACAGCCGAAAAAGAAACCTGACAGACGGTTGAATCTTATATAATGGTGCGTGTATCTGCACATACATGTGCAATATTTTTGGTTATCACTCTACTCCAAAAATTTGCCTCCAGCTCTTGGTCTATAAAGGAATCTGGGCCTTGTTGAAATAATTTGAAATTAATAAAAATCTCGTTAAAGCAATTCGAAGTATATAATGTAATAAATTAATTGTGATGATGACTTTTAAAAATTCTTCTAGTTGTAAAATCTATTCCAATAACGAATAAATGAGCATGATACACGATAGTGTGACTATATCAGCGTACGAAAAAAGATCAAATATTTTGAGCATGGCTTATACCACATTCAAATCAAATAATTGGAGAAGAAATGGTTTGAAAGAGATTAGTGATTAATAAGGCAAGGCAAAAAGTGCTTATCGAGTGCCATGAATGTAACATCCATATCCGGTGTTCCTCAAGGAAGCCATCAGGGGCCACTATTATTTCTGTTACATGTCAATGATATTCCTAATGTTCTTTTTCAATCCCAATGTCTTACATATGTATGCTTATGATTAAAAATTTACTTATTTAAATGGAATCCGATATCCGACTTATTCCACACATTCAAACAGACAGGAGCGAATTCAAAAACATTTCACTAGATACTTGTTCTATCTCTTACGCTGGAATATTGTTAAACCTTCTTACAATGCTCGCTGTCTGCTTTTTAGCCTACAAGACCTGGAAACACGTCGTAAAAATTTTGATGTATAATATTTGTAAGAGATAAATGATAAAATTGCATGCTCTTTTTTGCTTGATTTGATTGGTATCAATTGTCAATCATATTCTATCAGATCTAATATTTTATTTTTTGTACCTTATCATAGAACTAATTTTGGTTTCAATGAACCTATTGCGCGTTGCTTAAGACAAGCAAACTCAATAATTATGTCATGATGCAAGTATGTATTGATATTTTGAACTTTTCTTATAGTAGAAATATTTTTAAATTAAATTTGAAATCTATTTTGCACTCTGGTGGTTAATTAGGTACATATATATATTATATAATCCATGTTTTGTATTCAATAGTCGGTAAGAATTTTGTAATTCTGATTGACTAAATTAAAATTAAATAAATAATTAAAGAAGTATCAGTGACGCGAAAACAAAATCGAGTATTATTTTCTCCGACTCGAAGGACCATTAAATACCATATGTGAGCTCACACAAGTCTACTAAAAATCTGTTTAAAACTAAGCTCAGAGAAGGCAACTAAAATTGTTGCCAGTCAAACAAAAAATACGTTACGATTCTCCAATATAACACAGAAACCAAATCGGAAGCAGATGAGGGACTCAAAATAAAAATACCCCGTGATATCTACCCGATTAAAGATTTTGAAGAAAAGAAGAAGTATTTTAGCTTTACTGTAAACCGACCATAGCTAGATGAATAGGAATCGGTGGGATATTACCTTATCTGGTATACGTTGAGTGAACGGGACAGCAACGCTCCCGCTCGACTTCGAAAACACACTAGAATCAGATCACAAAAGTCTTAAACCCTGACTAAGGTGGCACAACCTAATGAAAATATGACCTAAAAGGTAAGAACTGCAAAGTCTAAGACATCTTACCGGGAATCGGAATCATTTTTGGAAAATTTTTAGTATTAGGTTCCTTGACACAGTTCTTAGATGCAAGAAAGTTAATTTTTCTACATAAGATACTGACTACAAAAGAACCTTTTTATTTGTTTGAAAAAGTGCAGTTTTTGCAATCCCGAAGAACGCTTAACCTCATTGCACCAACTTGTAAATTTATAAACTCAGCACGGTCGTTTTTTGTCTGTACTATTAAACTTTGGAACGCTCTGCCAACTCGTTTAAAACAAATTTACGGGACTAATGAATTTAAAAATAAAATATTACAGTTTGTATCGGAACAGCGTTAGTTTTACATACTGATGTATTTTTTTTTTTCTCAAATTTTCTCTTCTGCTATTTAATAATCTATCCTCTTTACTTTGCAACTCACTCTTCATTCCTACATTTATGTACTTCTATTTTTCCTACCTTTTCTTTTTAATTTACTTTATCTACGCACTATATTGTTTTGGCTTTTAGTATTAAGATTTTTCAAATTAAACAAAGTATCACTTAATGTACTATAAAAGACTAGGTCTTACTTGTACATAGTAAATAAATAAATGAAATGAAATGAAATCCATCAAAATCAAAAACAGCACGCAGGAGTTTCCATACATGTAACGAAGTATTTTTGGTTTGTCTATATGCCAGCAAAACCTCCATCATGTAACTACACTTATACACAAACCTTTGTCCCGAAAAGAAATCTAGCTTAGTTCTGATCCCAGATACCAGTGTTATAGCGTCGAAGCCAACATCAAGCTAATGTTCCTCTATATCACCAATATATCCCACGACCATCAGCATTGCTTAAGCCGACGAGAGCATATCAATTATTACATACAGATACAGAAACATATAAAAATAATCCAACAATATCAACAAACCTGTTTAATTAAAATGTATAAAATCCACCAATTTAACGAAGCAGAGCCCCTTCTGTCCTCTCAGATTTTTAGACAAAAATGTAAGTCGAAGAAACTACAAAAAGTATTAATAGATATTCAAATACGCCCAATTCAGCTCGAGTCCTACGGTTATCTAGTGTGCTGCATAGATTCAGCAATATTTAGATGAAATTAATTCTATGTTATTAAAAAATATTGAAGCTTTTTAGTTTTCCAAGAATGTTAGAAATTTGTTCAGCAGTTTTTATATTCAACTTTATATACGATCCCGTTCCTAAAGGAATATGTAGATTAAGGAATATGAATATGTAAAGAAAAAGCTAAGTTACTTTTAAAACCGGTCATTTTTCTAGAAAATTGAAAATTTCTTCCCTTTCCCCCCATTATACAGACTGCATAAGCTGGGAAGGTCCTCTCTATGTGGCATATAAATTCAAATGTAGAAGTTCTGTACGAAGTCTCACCTTCATCGAGATGTGCTCCACACTATTCTGGGCTCTAAAGTAGTTTCTTTCTTTGTCATGGTTATGGCACAGCGCACAGGCGACTTTGAACAGCTCGGTGTAGAGAGCTGGTGGCATCTTCAATATATTTCTCTCTAAGCTTTTCATCAACCATTGCAATTAACCTATAAAGTTGACCTTTCCATACGCTTAAATTTTCAATTTGCAAGTCTAGCTCCATTCCGGATACCAGCTGTATTTCAGGTTGACTACGTCTTAGGCAGCTTTCTTGGGAATTCTTTCATTATTCATTTTCAAAACTTTGATAGTATAGTCCACCTGGGCCTTGACGAAGAGTTGTGATAATCCTGTTTCCAGCATCAGGACGTAGTTTGGTGTGTTGGAAGGTAGGTGGAATATCCTTTTAATGTAGAACCTGAACAACTTTTCAACACTTCCATATTGCTTGTACCCCCGTACCCCGTATGTAGAACCATCTTTCGTTTTAGCTATTTCTTCCTCCACCATTTCTGAAGATCATTATCTATGTGATTTGTTTATAGCGGATGATTTTTTAGCTGGTTTGGTTTTGGCAACACTGGTTTTGACAGCTGACGTGTGTAAAGTACCTTGTGTCACTGTCAAACAGCTTCAGTTTGGTTTGCAATTTAACCATGGATCGTCTTACAAATGAATAGCGCTTGCAAATTATTGAATTTTACTATCAAAATTCGTGCTCGGTTCGAAATGTTCATCGCGCGCTGCTTCCATTTTATGGTCGGCATTCTCGACCTTCTGAGCAGTCTATTCGGAAGATTGTGACCAAGTTTCGCACCAAATTTACTTTGTTGGACATTAAACCACCAACACGTTTACGTACTGTGCGTAGTGAAGGTGTGACGGTGCCAAATGCCACAGTGACGCCAGACTTTGGAAGCATCTTTTCCCACAGTGTTGGGTGAAAAATCCCTTTTTTCCCACATTGTTTGTATAAATATCCCGAAATTATCCCTCGAAGTAATAAATTATAAGAAAACACCCATTTCACAAACAATTTTCTTTTTAGTTTATTAGTAGTTATAGCATTTATAATGTAAGCAAAACAGAATTTGAAAATTAAATTAAACTGAATTTTATATTCAAACTAGCTGTGCCCGCGACTTCGTCCGCGTGGAATAGTGACTTTCGGCAGCATTCTTAATTTTTTAGGCTACTTATTTTGCAAATAAGACATATTCATGCGTTTAAGTAAACCATTGTTATATTATTTTATTTTAGTATATGTTTGCACACGACGTTCTTATTTTTTCCATCTTTTGCGAAATAAAAAGGTTTAGTGGGATTGATATACGTGATTCTGCCTCATAAAATTGCCATGGGATTTTTTTCTAAACGAACACCTGCAACTTAAAGCGTCTGAGCCTTATTTATAATGTCCAATCAGTGGGAATTAAAGGAAAACGGGGAATCGAAACGTTTTCTCCTTTTTTCGTTCCAGTCATTATTAATGCCGCATCCCAGATGTGTAATTTGTAGCTGTGTACAATTCTGGATTACTCATTTTTGGCACTGGAACACCAACTTGCTGCCACTCCTTATAATCTTAAGAAATTGAGAAACTCTATAGGGTATGATGTGACTTGCTCAGTGTCCATAATATTGTCTATTGATAGACATTCGCCAACGTCCCCCAATACGTCAAACATATTTTATTAGTTTATATGGTTAACTATCTCATTATTCGGCGCCGAAATCGCCTTTCAAACAGCCATTCCCGATTGCCAATTATTATTTGAAGATCAAGATAGACATTTCTTCTCAGGTCTAATGTATTTTCGACAGTTTGACAGAAATCACCCCGCAGTAAAAGAACTTTTATCGACCCAGCAGTCTCAAGGTTCCCGTTTACGGTGTCGATCCCGTAGAAATAAAGGGATTACTTATTAAGCCTATGTGTTTCCTCAGGCTCTAGGCTATCTCTTAATTAAATTCCATTTAAATCGGATCAGTTTTCTGGGCGGGAGATGGTAACAAAGAAACACGAACAGACAGAGTTAATTTTGGATTTGTAATATTAGTAAGGATGTCCATCTTCGGGTTCTAGACTATCTCTGTACCAAAATTCATATAAATCGGTTCAATAGTTTGGGTGGTAAATATAAACAAAGAAAAACAGACAGACAGAGTTAAATTCGGATTTATAATGTTAATAAAGTCTTCCATTCCCGTGGGAATATGAGGGCGTTTCCGAAGGATGACTTGAAGTTTACATTACTCGGGAATAGTGCAGTATTCTAACGGTGGAATTTTTTGAAATGGGTGCTGTATTTTCCAAGTTCCCGTTCCCATGGGAATACAGGGATAAAACATGTTGCATAACATAATATATGTCCATTCTCAGGTTCTAGACTGTCTCTGTACCAAAATTCATATAAATAGGTTCAATAGTTTGGGCAGTTAATGGTAACAAAGAGAAATAGACAGACAGATTTAACTTCGGACTTATAATATTAGTAAAGACTCCCGTTCCCGTGGAAACATGGTGACCGTTCCCGTGAGGGATATGGGGATGAATAACAGTTTATGTTGCTCAGGGATTATGGAGCATTCCAACGATGGAAGAGTTTTTGAAATCGGTGCCATAGTGTCAAAGTTCCCGTAAACGTTCCTGCTCCCCTGTTAATATTGGGAATAAATATATGGCGTATGTCCTTCCTCACGTTCTGAATAATCTTTGTAAAAAATTTAATTTAAATCAGTTTATTAGTTTGAGCGGAAGATGGTAACATAGAACGACGGACAGACAGAGCTACTTTCACACTTATTATATTAATAAGGACTCCCGTTCCCGTAGGAATATGTGGATGAATTAAAGTTTATGTTACTCAGGAATAGTGTAGCATTTTAACGGTGGAAAAATTTTTGAAATCGGTGTTGTAGTTTCTAAGTTCCCGTATACATTCCCGTTCCCGTGGGAATATAGGTATAAAATATAAAGCCTATGTTCTTCCTCAGATTCTGAACAATCTTTGTACAAAAATTAAATTTAATCTGTTCATTAGTTTGAGCGGGAGATGGTAACATAGAAAGGTGATCGGACAGAGCTACTTTTGCATTTATAATAATAGTGAGGGCCGGTTCCCGAAGGAATATTCGAATAAAATAAAGCCTATGTCCGTCCTTAAGTTCAGTCCAATCTTTTTACAAAATTTCATTTAAATCGGTTTATTAGTTTGGGCGGGAGATGGTAACATAGAACGACGGACGTCTGTCCTTCCTTGAGCTTCTTTCACACTTATTATATTAGTAAGGACTCTCGTTCCCGTAGGAATATGTGGATGAATTAAAGTTTATGTTACTCAGGAATAGTGTAGCATTCTAACGGTGGAAAAATTTTTGAGATCGGTGTTGGAGTTTCTAAGTTCCCGTATACGTTTTCGTTCCAGTGGGAATATAGGGATAAAATATATAGCCTATGTCCTTCCTAAGGTTCTGAGCAATCTTTGTACAAAATTTCATTTAAATCGGTTTATTAGTTTGGGCGGGAGATGGTAACATAGAAAGGTGATCAGACAGAGCTACTTTTGCATTTATAATAATAGTGAGGACCGGTTCCCGAGGGAATATTCGAATGAAATAAAGCCTATGTCCGTCCTTAAGTTCAGTCCAATCTTTGCACAAAATTTCATTTAAATCGGTTTATTAGTTTGGGCGGGAGATGGTAACATAGAACGACAGACAGACAGAGCTTCATTCGCACTTATTATATTAGTAAGGACTCCCGTTCCCGCAGGAATATAAGGAAGAATTAAAGTTTATGTTACTTTGGGATAGTAAAGCATTCTATCGGTGGAAAAATTTTTGAAATCGGTGTTGTAGTTTCTAAATTCCCGTATACGTTCCCGTTCCCGTGGGAATTTAGGGATAAAATATATAGCCTATGTCCTTCCTCTGGTTCTAGACTATCTCTGTACAAAATTTCATATCAATCAGTTTGGTAGTTTGGGCGGGAGATGGTAACATAGAAAGCCGGACAGACAGAGGGACTTTCACATTTATAATATTAGTTAGGATATTAAGATACAAACATATGTATTTATCACATTTTACTTAGTAGGAAAACATTGACGCAAATGAAGAAGCCTAGGTGCAGTCTCCAAAGAAAATTAGAGTCAGAAAACATATTTTCAAAGGTTTTGGATGTGCTGAATATAAATAGTCAGGGAATCGTGCTACAACGCCAGGTTGCCAAAGAATGAGGCCTTGATTTCTTGACCTTATTCTGGCTATAGTCTCAGGAACCTAATGAGATAGAGAATTTGAATTAGAATTTGAATTCAGCACATCCAAAACCTTTGAAAATATGTTTTCTGACTCTAATTTCCTTTCGAGACTGCACCTATACTTCAAACTAATGAATGACCGAGTATTGCAACTTTTGAAGCCAAATACCTATCTATGTAATAGAGCTGTAGGCCAGATATGGATTCAGCGGATAGCAAATAATCGGAAAAGCAATGATTTGTTTTTGGGACATTTAAATTTGCGTCTGATACGTTAACGGAAAACCGGGACACCAGACAACGCTATCTCTAGATAAGCTGCTTATAATGGTGACCCATATTTCCAGCAGTTTGAAAGTATGCATGTTTGACTTGAGAACTACTTACCACACTTAAGTTAGTTTTTGGCAATGTGATTTTGAAAGTCAACACCGCTCATCTACACAATGCAATCGAACAGGTATAAATTGATTGAAATTGCGAAAATTAGATTGAGCGCGTTCAGATATTTAGAATAGTTTGTTTGATCACTATAGAATAAAACTTATTATATTTCTGAATATGTAGAATAAGGAAAGCAAGAAATGATTTGAGTTTATCGTAAAATCCCATTTGCCTTCACTATGAAGTTCGAAAAATCCCTTTTCCCCTTTAAGCTTATTTTGGACTAGAAATTCCCATAAAAAGGGAAATATCCCTCGATCTGGCGTCACTGAAATGCCACACAGCACGCGAAACAATGGCGCAATTGCGAGGCGAGTTTGGTGAACAGTTAATTTCACGTTTCGGGCCGGTCAATTGGCCGCCTAGATCGCGCGATTTGACACCATTAGACTATTATTTGTGGGGGTATGTCAAGGCTAATGTCTATAGGGACAAGCTCGCTTCGATTGACGCACTGGAAGCCAACATCCATGCATTCATTCGTGAGATACCGGCCGATATTCGTGAAAGAGTATGTCAAAATTGGACTCAGCGGATGGGCTACCTGAGACGCAGCCGCGGTCAACATATGCATGAAATTATCTTTAAACATTAAATTGCAAGGTTCAAACTATCGATTCAAATAAATATTTCATTAATTTTTTCGAATTTTTTGTGTTTTAAAAAAAAAAAGTTCTAAACCTCTTAAAAAATCACCCGTTTTTACTTGAAGATTCCACGTTGTACAGTACCTACCTATATAGTTGATTGATCATCAATTGAAGCGGTTTGGGGTGAGGAAGATAGTAGTACAATGTCGTCAGCGTAAAAAACGGCCTTTGTAATGGTCCTTGCAAATTCTAAACCTCCGGAAATGCAATCCGTTAGATCCTCTATAAAAAGCGCAAATAAGAGAGGGCTCAGTGCACACCCTTGCCGAACACCAGACTCCGTTTGAAACCTTTCGCATAATTGTTCTCCATTCCAAACTGCTGCCTTAGTTTCCTGGTACAGTTTTGTAAAGTTTTTCCAAGCTTTGTGGACATCCGAAGTCCATAGAACTTGTAGATAAGCGCTTGCCTATCCATCGCATCAAACGCTGCTTTGAAATCTATGAAGAAGCTGTATAAATTTTTTTTCTGTTTTGCAGCAAAGATTCTCCAAATATCTACAAAAATATGATCGACCGTAGAGTACCCCGTCCTGGAACCAGCTTGATATTCATTCAATAAATGGTTTTGCACATTGATGCGGTCTTGAAAAATTTTCCATCAACCATCGATCACACCATCAACACTAATTGCTTGTTGTGTCTGATGCAAAGCTGAAGGTTGAGTAGATATACTTGACATCATGTGTCGAGTATATAGGTATGTACATTGTACAATGTACATATATCAGATTGGATTCGAAAAATTACGAAAGTTCATTCGTAGAATAAACGAAAGTCATTCGTAGAATAAACGAAAGTCATTCGTGGTATTGCACCACGAAATTTTCGTAGAATATATGTACGCAAGACTTAGTTATAATTATATACAAAATATTTTTTTGTGTGTTAAGTTACATTTTTTACCTAAGGTTCCCAACCTTTTACCGTTGAGCCAACCAGTTTGATCTCATCTACAAGAGCCTTACACCTGTCGTTTCAAGTGCCATCAATGGCCGTTCATAATACCTGTCATCGTTACCGTCACCGTCAAGGGTTGACTGCCTTTTGCGGTTGTCCCACTTGGAGCCGTATTATTAATGCCGATTCTTAACAAGTAACTTGGTCTTTTTTTACTTATTTACCTCGTTATTGCCCGCCGAATCCGTCGGCCATCGACTGATGTTACGCTGCAACTTTTCGTCATAAACTGACGGACCTTGAATAAATAATTAAAAGAGCTGTCCAATAACGTTTTCGTGAAATTGTAAATAAAGAGTTTCTGATCTTCTGGACCGGTCACGCCATGAGTTCTTTCAGCTGGGACATTGAAAACATCTCACTTCTTTTAACTCCGCATGAGAGCTCAACTTGCTCTACTTCGCTTTCAATTGATATTGAAATGAGAAACATTGTAAAGTGCTGGGTTAAGATCAAATCGTAATCATGTGTCTTTCCGTAGTTTTCTACTTTGAACACAAGCTGATATGACTGAAGAGCCCTACTCGTTATGTGCAAATTACTAACAAATAAAAACAGCTGTACAAGAGCTAAAACACTTGGTATAAGCGGTGGATATTTTTATTCTCGCATGTGGTACGTATACTAAAACTTTTCAGGCGTTCCCCAAGGAAGTCATTTGGGCCCACTGCTTTTTGTTTTATTTTTAAATGATTTACCGCAATATCTGAATCATTCGGAGTTCTTGCTGTATGCAGATGACCTTTAAATATTTAAAGCAATAAAATCTTTACATAATTGTATTGAACTACAGAGTGATATTGGCAATATTATGAGATGGTGTGAACACATCTCCTTGTAGTTTAATGTTAATAAGTGCTCTGTTTTGACTTGCTCTCGTATTTTGAACTTTGTGTCGTTTAACTATACACTATGTCATCTGTATCTCTAAGCAGATTGTCTTCAAAAAAAGATGTAGGAATTAATTTTGATTCTGAATTTTGTTTTGGCTTAAATTATGATCATTTAGTTGCCAAAGCTAATGCTTTGCTGGGCTTTATATTTCACAATTCTAAGGATTTCGTAGATCCATATACTATTAAGGGATCCAAAAGGACCTGGCCCTCCAGGTTGGGGGTTGTGCGTAGTGTTAACTACCCAACCACGTAAAAAAAGCCCAGTTCCGAAACATTTAACAGCTTCGGATAGCGATATTGATTTCAAAGTTGACGACCCATGCAAACGAAAAAAGGACAACGACGCCCGAATCTGCACTTGGAGCGTAAGATCTCTTAACGGACTAGGTGCAGCTGGAGAATTAGCGGACGCCCTAGACTGCTGCAAAGCAGACATAACCGCCATCCAAGAAGTGCGATGGAGTGGACCGGGCATAAAGAAGATGAAAAACGGTGACATCTACTATGGCGACTGCTACAGACAACAGAAACAGCGTTTATTTGGATGCGGATTTGTCGTTAGAGGAAGACTCAGGGATAAGGTGATTAGCCAAAATCCAGTCAATGAGCGTATAATGCCCATCCGCATCAGGGCTAAATTCGCCAACATTAGCCTTATATGCGCCCACGCCCCCACAGAAGAGAAAGACGACGATTCCAAAGACTGTTTCTACGAGCTGCTCGAAGAAACATATGAGCAATGCCCTAGACACGACGTGAAAATCGTTCTTGGCGATTTCAACGCAAAACTAGGGAAGGAGGACATCTTTGGAAACACAATCGGTATAAGCATAGCCTCCACGACAAAACCTCCGAAAACGGATTGAGGCTAATCGATTTTGCTGCGGGGCTAAATCTTGTTGTAAGTAGTACACGCTTCCCGCATCTCAAAATTCATAAAAGCACATGGCGATCCCCAGATCAATTAACCGTCAACCAAATTGACCATGTTGCGATCGACGCAAGGCAAGATTTACAAGGAGAGAAGAAGGGAAGAACACCGACTTCTCAAAAAGAAAAAGAAGCAGCATGAGAAGCGCTCGTTTGAGGAAATAGAGAGGTGCCATGACAGGAACGAGATTCGGAAGTTTTACCAAAAGGTAAAAAGATCCTGCCAGGGTGGCAAACCCCGAACTCAAGCCTGTAAAGACCAGCAGGGAAACATAGTTATAGAGTCACAGTCGCTACTGAGGATCTGGAAAGATCATTTCTGCAGACTGCTTAACGGCGATGAGGACACAAATTCCGCTGTCAGGCAGACTGCCCCATTCAGCCTGGACCATGATCAAGAATGCCGTCCTCCCGACCTAGAAGAAGTTAAGCTTGCTTTATGCAAACTTAAATCAAATAAGACTGCAGGTGCAGATGGCCTTGATGCCGAACTTTTCAAGGGAGCTGGAGATCAGTTGGAAAGGAGCATGCAGCAACTGATCTTCATGATATGGTCGGAAGAAAGCATGCCCGATGAATGGAACCTCAGTATCGTATGCCCGATCCTAAAGAAAGGTCACCCTCAAAACTGCGCCAATTATAGAGGGATAAGCCTCCTTAACGTCGCGTACAAGATCTTGTCTGCTGTAATATGTGAACGTCTGAAACCCCACGTCAACAACTTGATAGGTCCTTATCAATGTGGTTTTAGACCAGAGAAGTCCACAATAGACCAAATTTTCACATTACGGCAGATCTTGGAAAAAACCCGAGAACATAATATCGATATTCACCATCTTTTTATCGATTTCAATGCCGCGTATGACAGTATTTACAGAGACGAGCTGTACAGAGCCATGTCTAGTTTCGGCATCCCTGCAAAACTTGTACGACTATGCAGGATGACTTTGGAAAATTCACGCTGCTCCGTCAAGGTCGGTAAAGAACTCACCGAGACCTTTAATGTCGAAAAAGGTTTTAGGCAAGGCGACAAACTGTCATGCGATTTCTTCAACATCATACTTGAACAGATTGTAAGAAACTCAAACGTCAACACCAGAGGAACAATCTTTCAAAAGTCTGTGCAATTACTCGCATATGCAGACGATATTGACGTAATGGGAAGAAAAAAGCGTGATGTCATAGGTGCTTTTGCGAGTATTGAAACAGAAGCGGCAAAAATGGGTTTGATGGTTAATGAGGGCAAAACAAAGTATATGCTGTCATCAAATAAGGACACAGAACATCGACGAATTGGACAAAACGTCACAATAGACAGACATAACTTCGAGGTAGTACAGGACTTCGTCTACCAAGGATCCGCTGTAGACACGGACAACAACATCAGTGCGGAGATCAAACGGAGAATAACTCTTGCCAACCGTTGCTTCTATGCCATCATATGATGGCATAGTGTGGACCGTATTATGCACGATGTCTTTTGATTGATTTAGAGCCTCTTTATGTCAAAAGTACCATCTTGGACAAAATTCAGCACGACCGGCTCAGTTGGTATTGTCATGTTCAAAGGAGAGATCCGCAGAACCCCGTCAAAAAGGCAATATCGTACAACGTTTCAACAAATTCGCGACGAAAAAGAAAAGGCAGGCCAAAACACTCCTGGTACAAGCAAATGCAAAAACAGCAGCATTTGGTTGGCCTCAGACATGGAACAATCCAAAACCGGGAGGCTTGCCGACGATTTCTGAGGTCAACGCGGCGCACCCCACAGGCGGATCACTAGTGTGAAGCAGAAAAGTGGGAGAGTTGTGATCGCTTCAAGATCAGTACTCGTAACGCCGAAAATGAAAAAGAAGAAGGAGAGCCTTTTTATAAAAGAAGGGAATGTAATTTTGCTTTATTTGCTCGCGACATATTTTGCAGCCATATCGATTGTTCGTACTTGTTTTCTTTGATAAACATTATATATACTCCTGCCCTTTGCCTTCGGCCAAGAGAAAACATCTTCATGTACTTATCTAGGCATATATCAAGATATGGTCAGAATGAGCCTTTAACTAATGCAATGTACTATTTTAATAAGTTTATAAGCCTAACTTGGTAACTCAGTTTCTAGTAAGAACGTATGGAGAAGACTGAGAGAAATTGGTATTGGAAAACAATCTAAGCCTCTTCCTAGTGACATTGACTGCGATGCACTTAATAAGAACTTCACCTCCAAGCCTCATTTCTCAAACGAGGAAATTCCAAGCAGTTTCTTAAATGAAGTTGAAACAGGTACTGTTCAAAACAATTTCAGTTTTGTAAGGCTTCAGGAAGAGGACGTTGTTGAGGCAATATTATCAATTAGATCGAATGCCATTGGTCTAGATCTAATAAACCCTAAATTTATAAAGCTCCTTTTCCCATACTAACTACGTTTTATGACGCACATTTTCAACACCATTTTAACAACCTCTGAATTTCCTTTGGATGGAAGAGAGCAAAAATTATTCCCATTCCTAAGAAAACCGCCAGCTTAGAGACAGAGTTCCGACCAATAGCTATTCTTCCCTTCTTTTCAAAAGTCTTCGAGAAAGCAGTCTTTAAGCAAGTACAAAATTATCTGTTTTCCAACAACCTGTTGAGTTCCTGCCAGTCTGGCTTTCGCCCGAAACGGAACTGCACATCAGCCCTACTTCTAGTTTCAGATGAAATAAGAACTGCAATAAATGGCGACCAAATATCAATTCTAACACTATTAGATTTCTAAAAGGCTTTCGACACTGTCAACCATTCAATATTGTGCAAAAAGCTGCTAACTTAATATGGTTTCTCCATCGAGTCATGTAAGTTAATGCTTTCATATCTCAGTGGGAGACAACAATGTGCTATCGTTAATGATCGCTCGTCCAGTTTTATGAATGTTCTAACCGGTGTTCCACAGGGATCGATACTTGGACCAATTCTTTTCTCCCTATATATAAAAAAATCCATCCTTATGCCGACGATGTGCAGATGCTGATCAGTTGACCTTTGCCGGCGAAAAATGAGGCAGTTGCCTTAATGAATGAAGATTTTTTTCATCTCACGTTGATCTAAGGGAAATGCCTTAATCCTAAATCCAGTTAAGTCAAAAGCTATACCCATCTGTCGTAAAGTCCTCGATGAATCTACTTTTAGTTCATTGCAGCTTGACGACACACCCATTGATTACGTAAGCTCTGCTACAAATCTGGGCATGGTTTTCAATCGCAGCTTGACATGGAATGACCATGTGAATAGTGCGATAGGGAAGGTTTATGGATGCCTCCGTACACTACATGGTTACAAAAAGTATCATACCTAACAAAACTAAGCTTCTACTTGCGAAAACTCTGTTACTTCCCGTATTACTTTATGGATGTCTTAGAGGAATTAATGAATAAGAGGGAAAACCATAACGTCTCTTGCCCCCCAACTTCCATTTGTTTAAATTGTTGTTTTTGTAATCGCAGCCTCCATCTGTGAATACGTGTGAGCTGCAGCAAAAAGGCGCGAAAAAGTTGTGGAAGTATATGTGCGGTGAGTTTATTTTCATTTGACGCTTGGCTGTTTAAAACATAACCTGAAATTTAATTTTCACCACACTACTGAAAAATTCTTAAGGGGAGGGTTTGAACAACACCAAAGTTTTTGTTTTTTAAAAACTAAATTTCTTTTGTAAAGCTGGGCAAGATGTGAAAACTCATAAACATGCAACTATGCTGATACTATTGGGATTCATTATATTGTGATTCGCTCCCTCAGCTCGGTTATTTGTCTTAACTTTTTATTAATACCAAAACCTAAATATCAAACTTTGCAAACATTTTTTGAAAAACT
Organism: Melanostoma mellinum; assembly: GCA_914767635.1. Taxonomy (NCBI): domain Eukaryota; kingdom Metazoa; phylum Arthropoda; class Insecta; order Diptera; family Syrphidae; genus Melanostoma; species Melanostoma mellinum. Next base: position 69,878,977 of record OU612058.1, on the reverse strand, counting down.
TATCACAGTCAAAATTTTGAAATGCAGCAATCTTGTAGATATTATGGAGAGCTCAGAAAGCCTTCATTCATCTCTTTAGCACAATTACTTACAAAGCGCCAACACTTTAAGTTTTGATTTTTTGTTTTTATTAAAAGCTCGGTAGAAATTTTTTTAAAAACTTGTCTCAATCAAAATATTTAAATGTGGAATTTTTGTCCACGTTGTGTTGAGCTCAGAAAGCCATCATTCATCTCAGTAGCACAATTATTAACAAAGCTCCAACACTTAGCACAAAAAAAAATTAAAAATTAAAGTGTTGGAGCTTTGTAACTAATTGTGCTACAGAGATGAATGAAGGCTTTCTGAGCTCTCCATAATATCTACAAGATTGCTGTATTTTGTCAGGTTGCTTTTTGTCAAAGGCTGAGGTAAGCTCAGCGGATCCAGAGTCTTCCAAAGAAGCAGCAAAACTTTAGATTATTTAAGCTAGTTTTATTACCGATATTATAAAAATTTTTAGTTTAATACATTTCATACAATGTTTTACAATGTTAATTCATATTTCTATTTCGCATTCTGTATTTATGAGGGTAGATTCCACGCCTCTCCTGGTGAGGTTTCACTTGGGGTTCGGCAGGGATGTGGTTTAGTCTGGGGTTCGTGAACAGGTTCTTGGATTGGTCCTCGTGCCAATCGGATGAAGACTTCCTGTCGTGGATTGGTCTTGGAATACTTGGATTAGGGGGTTCTATCTGGGTTAGGTGTTTCCAGCGCTTGGGTTCGGATTATTGTTGCCTGTCTGGGTTTAGAGGCTTCCAATTCTAGTGCTCGGATTTGGAGTGGCGCTGGGCTGGCCGGTATCTCTCCAGGGATAACGTAGGTTCTGTAAAGATACTTGGGAACGGGGGTTAATGGTTGCTCTGAAGTAGCAGGAGCCACTAAATTCACAACGAGGTAGCGTTGGACACTTAATTCACAACGAGTTGGCGTTGGACACTATTTACTTACCCAGTCTTGGTTTCTGGACTCTGCTGTTGCGCTGCCGGTACCGGAAAGCCTCCTACTATTACTTGAGTACTATCATGAGTTCCTTACTTGTCCACTGCCGGGACTTGAACTGATTTTCATGTATTTCACTGGTTCCCTTATACACCTTTTGGTAGTAAGTGAATGTGAGCTGTATAGGTCAATGAAATATGACTCCACGTTAAGTCATTGGTAAGCTCCTGGTGATGTTGTTGTTGTATGTTATATCACCATTATCGTTGCTTATGTTGGTACATGCAAAATTTCCAATTCCATCGGTGTTGTTGGTGGTTTATATGGCTGTTGTATTTGGTTTGTGGAGGTGAAAATGTAATGGGTCATTACAATTTCAATATTTTGATTGAGATAAGTTTTTCAAAAAATGTCTACATAGTTTGATATCCGCATTCAATTCTTTTACTTTTGATTTTTTTTTTATTCAATTAATTAACTGCTTAAATTGAAGCTTATGCAAAATGAATTCATATTTATTGGTTACTGTTTTGCTTTAGTATATATTTTTAAAGCAGTCATACTTTTCTGTCTATTTTTCTTAAGAAACGTTTTTAAAAAAAGAAGAAATAGAAGGGAGGAGACTACTCAGAGAAATCTTTAACAAAAAAGAAAATCACTACATAGTATAAAACGAAGTTGCTTTCTCTGTCCCTATGTCCCTATGTATGCGGCTATATATTTTATACCCGTGCGAAGCCATAGCCGGCCCGCTGTGTTTTTATATATAACGTTCACAGTTTTTTTGTAGTGTATTTAGTATCAATAGTATTTAGTGTGAAGCCGGGCGGGTCGCTAGTATTTTAATATTTTGATGCTTAAATTTTTATTTCCAAATACTTAAAAAGTATATAATCACAAATAAATTTTATTTACAAACCCAAAAAAAAGTTTTAATTCCAAAAATTCTGCCAGACGTAGACTTAAGGTGACTAAAAGTAAAAAAAAACCGGTTCCCAAACGAGAATAAAGTAGTATTGGTACAATTTTGTGTAAGCCCTGTGTTGAGATCCGAATATAAAGTGGAGCTAGTGAAATTTTGTGAATGAGTGCGTGCACCCACAAGCTGTGGGGTGGTATCAATGTGTATGTATGGTTTTCCCTCTTGTTCTTTAATTCCTCTAAGATGGATGTAAGGTCTTCGGTGACTTAGACTACGTGACTACCCGTAAACTTAATGTTGTTTATAACAATATTGCCCGATATGTATATAACCTACGCCGATATGATCATGTTTCTTCATTTTCGAAACAAATTTGTGGCTGCAGCCTTGATAGACTATTGCAATTTCGTTTTCGATCACTAAGTTACCAGCATCTAATAATCCAATCCGAGCAACCGGATTATCTACATAGTAGGCTGAGTTTCCTTCATTCTACAAGGTCTCGCGCTCTTATACCACCTCGTTTTAAATATCTCACAACTCAGCGTCAATTCTTTGTTCATTCTATACGCCTTTGGAACTCCCAGCCAATCGCAATGAAGGGGATTAAAAGCATCAGAAGGTTAAGATGTTTGCTTTTCACATATTTGGCAAATAGTTGAACGTAAGGTTACAGTAATTGTATTGTAAATTTTTCTTTTTATTTCTTATTTCTCTTATCTCTTTAATTTTCATTAATTATCACTTTTATTATTATTAACTTTTTTTTCTTCTTCTTTTTACTATCTTTTGAATACTAAATCAAATGTAAGGTAAATTCAATTTAAGGCTTGCAATATTTTATTAGACTTATGCTCCACATTGTAAGCGATTTAAAGTAAATAAAATACAAATACAAATTGATTTCAATTTATGTAGAAATACATGCAAGAGCTTGATACTAAATTCTGTGTTATGTGAATGATAATTTGTATTCTAAATATAACTATTGTTACTTATTCAACATTATTTTTATATTTTTTTTTGTTACCTACTTATCGTTACTGTTATCTATTAAAGTTTAAGACTTGCTAGATAAATACATAAATAAATAAATTATTATACCTAAATAGTCCTACTGCTTTGTCATCGGCTTGGTAAACTGTTCAAATTCACGACACTGTGTGACGCCTATTTTAAATAATAAAGGCACCCCCGATTTTTGTAAAAAAAAAATTGTTTTTGGCACCAAATTCGAAAAACATCTATTGGTGTTATTTCATGGCGAAACATAATTTCCATTCGCTTGAGTTGTCCTCTTAGCTTACATTCAAGATATATCAGCTGAAGCTGACATATTTTGCAACAGCAAAAACTCTTTTTCAATTTCCAATTTCCATGTGCACCGCAAACCCCCAAACGTGATTCGCATCAACACCCTTCGTCGAGTGCTGGTCGAGGAGGTGGTTGGTGAAGAGCGAGGTGCGTTGCGAACCCAAGGCGAGCGGCTGCTGTCGGCTGGCGGTTGCATTGGGCTTGGGACCGGTTGGTGGTGACGGTTGTGTGGACAAATTCATTGTTCACAAAACAGACGCTCATCCCGAACAACCTTGGCCGCAAAATGATGTCCTGATGCAGTGCATTGCAAATGCACAGCACATATTGTGCAGATAATAATCTCGGCTCTTGGGCTATTTTTAATTATTGCATGTTAATTGTTTCACCACAGGAGGCATAGGAATTTTACAATTATGTCCTGCATGCAAAGAGTGCTGGACTCATCCTGAAACAATGTTAGTTACGTGTTGAAAATTGCACTTGCAGCTTGCGCTTATGGAAGCTACATCTCATCTTCAGCATTATGATGATGATGTCAGCAACCTTTACAAAACATAAAGTGTCAGTGCATGCTGTGCGGGTTGTTCAAAGCATTATTTGAGAGTTCTGTACATAATCAAATGCCTATGTCTATGCATATAGGCATAGACATAGGCATTTGATTATGTGATCAAATAAAGGGAATTCATTCAGGAATACAATGTGAGATTTCACTGATTTAATTAAATTTGTAGGGGGCCCTAGACAACCCAACAGTACAAATACCAAATAGTATTGTATTGTTTCAAAAGCGGACTTCGAACAGAGCCATTCAAACACCAGCAACCCCTACTGTTACGCCAGACGATGTTTATGAAAAGTTTTCTTAAATTGAAAACGAATTGTTTATAGGTACAATAAACTCATTAAAATATGCGTCAGATTTATTGGAATGCAATTTGAAAATTTTGGTCAACTAATTCGGACTGTAAAACTGTTGTTTTTGGCAAGCAATTAGAACTTCGTGTTGCTCAATGCATTTCAGTCTAAAGCATTGCTAGAATCAAAAGAAGTTTGCCGATATTAGGGAGTAGGTTTTCAATAATGGGACCAGTGGTACTATGGTTAGCATGTATGTCGTCACCTGGGTGTTTGGACGTTCGAGTCCCATCAGAAACATACAATTTTTCTTCCACGCCCTGGGGTCGACACGAAGCGGTTTTTGAGAAACCTAAAGTCATTTCAAACTGAATGGCAAGAGCCCTAGGGTTGACCTAGTTTTTCCCTCAACTCGCCCTAGGTTTTTGCTGTGGTGACTTCAAATCTGTCAAATGGAATGTGTTTTTATTCAAAGGACAGGGATGTGTGGTGTTTTTGTGGTTTAGCAATTTTCGAGGACTAAAACCCCGGCTTTTTTTTTAAATTCATAGGGTTGTCTAGAAAACCTGGGTCAACCCTGGGTACCGTTTCTAGTTCTTTTGATGTTTTAATACCCATTCAAACAACTGTTTGCCAATTCTTAATAATTTCAACCTTCAGCACCTTATTTAAGCTGGTGATTTCAATTTCGACAATGTGAAAGAAATTCCATTACGATGAAATGCAAATTGTTCTTTTTGATTTCTTTGGACAGTATGATTTTTTTTAAATAAACGGAAACGTAAACCATCTGAATCGAATACTAGATTCAATTTATGTTGACAAGGAATTAATTATGACTATCGACCAGGCGGATGTTCCTGTTGCTAAACATCATGATTTTTTACATTTTAATATTTAAATTACGCATTTTTTAAGAAATCCCTTCATGACAAAATCTTTATTTCAGATTTCAACAACGCAAATTGAAATGCTATAAAAAAAACTATTGAATATTTTCTCGTGCAGTAGCCTACACGATCAGTTTTTTAAGCACATTATCGATTGTGTGCAGCTATTTTTCACCAATGGGTTCACGAATACCTATTGTCTTTTAAAGCGTTAATTGTCTCTGGCTTGTCGGCGTAACACTTATCTTTTACGGCAACCTACAAATGAAATAATAGTCCAACGGTGTCAAATCGCAGCTCCGAGGTGGCCAAACGTCATCAGTTGTGCGGCTGATAATGAGATCTTCGATCGAGTGTAGCTTCAGCTGTGTGGCATGTAGCGCCGTCCTGTTGAAGGCAAATCTTGCCAATATCCTCCTCTTCAATTTAAGTGAGAAAAAATTCGTTTAACATGGCCCGATAACAATCACCATTAACTGAAATGGCCACTCCTTGCTCATTTTCGAAGAAAAATGGCCCAATTATGCCTCTTTACCAAAATCAGCACCAAATAGTGACTAGTTTTGGGTTTATCGGCTTTTCAATGTATACGTGCGGGTTTTCTGTGCCCCAAATGCGACAATTTTGCTTGTTTACATACCCGACAAGATCTAATTGATCTTCACTGAAAACATGATTTTTTTGGCAAAATCGGCATCTTCTTTAAGTCGTTTGCAGAATGGCATTGGATGGTCAGTTGGCCTCAACTCCTGGAGCAATTGGACTTTGTATGGCGTCATACCAAGGTCTTTATGGAAAATTCGTCTCCATAATTTGTCCGAAATGTTCAATTGTTGACAACGACGGTGAATTGATGTTGATGACGCTTCATGCTCACTTTCTGCCACAGCAGGAATATTCTCGGGTGTTTGCACTGTTTTTGGCTTTTCACGCTTTGGTTTATCGAAGAGGATGTCCGTTTCTTTTAATTTTTTCACAAGATAACGAACATACAGAGCTGACGGTGCTTCTCTTCTTCTTCTTCTTCCAAAATCCGTACGCAATTTTCGCACACATTTTGCAACATTACCATGATTTTCAAAGTAATGTCGCAATATTTCACAGCGTTGTTCAAGCGTATACACAACCATATTGCTTTGGCGGAAGGATAAAACTAATCGTTTGTCTAATCAGACATGAGCTAAGTGGTACCATTCACGAAATAAGCACTAGTTGAAAAAAAAAGTAATAACGGTAGATGGCGGACACTTTATAAAATAAATAAAAATAGTATTTTCTCGGCAACAAATTTTACAACCTGGAAAATGAATTTAATGTTCTGTAAAGTGTTTTATGCAAGAAATTTGTTAAATCTACAAATGTAGGTAGGTCTCTAGCGAAATAGCAAATTCTTTTGGTTGATCATTAATTCGAAACAAAAATCTAATGAGTTAGGGATGAGTGATGTTCGTAATTTATTTGCGAAACAGACAATTGATCAGAAAAATTCAATAATTTTAACACCAATCATTCTTATAGTTCATCTGTCTTAAGACATATGCCATCTGGAAGTTACAGAGGCTGAATTACCAAAATTCCTGATTCAAAGCATCGATTTTTCCGAATATGGAGAGGCCAAATATTTTGATCCTTTCCAAGCTCAGTAGGGGAGAGTGGGTATATGGGACACTTTTCGGTAAGATGTCAACTGCTGGCAACTTATGACTCATATCTGCACATGACAGTTTTTTTTTTAAAGATATAATAACATTATGGCAAGCTATTTAAAACACTAAAGTACCAAAAGAATACCAGAAAATATGATAAAACTCATTCCATGCAACACAAAGCGTTGTCCCATTCCTCTTGCTGTCAGCAAGAATGGGACAGCTATGTGGTGGAATGGGACACTTGTGTTCTACTTGCGAGATATATTTCATCATAGTATCTAAAACAAAATTTCTGGGAAATAATAAATGCGGGTGGAATCGTTTTTCCATAAGTCCTGATTAGACCACAGATGGCGACAAGTAGACCACATTCTCCAGAGTAGCCTTCACGATTTGTTTCACTTCTTACGATGAGATTACTTTTGGATGATTGTGCACAGTTGACAGTCCTATTTTGTCACAATTCCAGATTCTATCTGGACAAAATGGATGTCTTGAATAGAAACAGATTGCTATAAAATTTGCCAACGCTCGTTTTTTTTTTTTTTGAAACTTGTGCATCGCGATAAGCATGAGACTGTGTAAGTTAGTTTTTGTTTATTAAACGATATATATTTACAATTGATACTTATACTAGGTAATTAAAAAAATTAAAAAATTAAAATAATGAAGGAATGTTGGCACATAGGGGCCTAACCAAATACATTGTCTAGAATAAAATAATAACTTAATATTATATAGCTGAAAAGAAAGAGAATTCTTGATTATAAGTCAGTTGACTTGAGTTATCTCGGGATGTTCCGTCCCGGTTGTCGCTGGTGTCCCTCTCTATGGGGATGTTGTGGGAGGTGGCTTCAGCCACGGAAGTATGCTGACCCAAGGTAAGCGTAGAATTTGGGGGCTTCGTCATTGGCTGGTATTACTTCTTCGTCCAAAGTTTACATCACGCTTAGGTATCTTGGCACAGGGTGTCGGTCCTCAGTGGTCATCCTCCTCACCAGGGGATTATTGTGTTTGCTGATATTTGCAGCCGTTTTCAATACAGCTGATAAGACGTATTGGTCCAAGGGCGTCATCTTGGCTGTCTCGTACAGATGCTGGTTGCTGTAATGTCTCTGACGCTGGTAGTTGAAAGAGAGACCGGTGCAGAGTCTCAGAATCTTTCTTTCGAAAATTAGGAGATCCTTCATCGCGGTCTTCGAGATATTGAATTAAACTGGGCTTCCGTAGTTGATGACGGGTCTCAGCAACTGCTTGTACATCAGTAGTTTTGTTGGCTGACTTAGTCCTGTCCTTCTCCTCAGCAAAGGGTACATTCGGTAGAAGGCGTGGTTGGCCTTCTTAAGTACAGTGCGTGAGTGCGGGTTGAATCTAAGCACCTCGTTAAAGTTGATACCTAGATACTTCGCGTTTCTTTGGGCATGGTCTGGTTCCATCAGGTAGAGTAATGGATGTGGCTCTGCAGTTACCAGCAGAACAACGGCCCTTCCTCCGGTCCTTCTGTATCTGTAGCAGACGAGCTCTGACTTATATGAGTTGATCCGGATATCCCACTGACTATAATAAGAATATAGTTTGTGGATGTGAGTTTCCACTCTCCGGGCAGCTATGGTTGGTGATATGGATGTGCTATACATCAGAGAGTCATCGGCGTAAAGCATAGGTTTTCGCAATCCCTTGGGGTTGGTTGGTCCGACGTCATGATGTTGAAGAGGAATGGTCTTAGTTTTGATCCCTGAGCGACTCCTGCTCTGATGTTCTTGGTGGCGAACTTTGCGCTTCCAATTTGGACGAAAAAGTTTCTGTGGGAGAGAAAAGAAAAAATTATTTTTATTAATGGAGCTGAAAAGTTTAGAAGATTTAGTTTATGGATGAGTGCTTCAATCCAAATGCTGTCAAATGCTTTTTCGATATCCAAAAAGCATGCGACGGTGACACGACGGCTGTTAAGGTCTTCGGCGACGTCATTGTGTAGTTTCACCAGCAGATGCAGGTTTGAATGCTTTTCCCGGAAGCCGAACTGCATGTTTGGGATGATATTATTATCCCTGCAGAACTTTTCAACTTTCTAAGTATTAGCTCCTCTGGGAGTTTACTTAGATTGTTGAGTAGGGAAATGGGCCTGTAGTGGTCGATGAGGTTTGGATCGCCTTTCTTCGGGATCGTCACTATCTTGGCCGTTTTCCACTTTCAGGGAAAGTAGCTGTTGTTGATGAAGTTGTTTAAGATGATAGCCTGAAAGATCATCACTGTCTGTGGGAGCCTCTTCAGGACGTAATTTGAGACATTGTCTAAGCCTGTTGATTTCTTGGGCTTGGAGCTGTGTATTATTTCTGCAATTTCTTCCGGAGTGGACAGGTTCAGGCAGTTGATTGGGTCACTCGACGGATTATTGTTGCTGAATATTGCTGCATCAGTGTTGGGCCCCAGGGACCGTTTTATCGATGTTTCGTTTTCGTCAAGAAAATCAGGCTCATTAGAATGTGCGGGCACGAAGTTGCCTTCGAAATAGTTAGCGAATGCCTCCGCCTTTTCCTGATCTGATCTGGCTTCCCCGCCGTTGGATGTGTTGACTTCTGGTATTGCGTTCTTTTTGCCAACTATCTTGTTTATCTTCTTGAAAACATCTGGTCCAGGTCTTATGCTTTCCAGTCTCTTCTGGAAGTGGACGTCGTTGCAGTGCTGGATCACGTTCCGGAACATTATGTTGGCTTGTTGAAGTTCGCCCCAAACAGTCCGGTAGCTGACATTGGATGTGTTGAGTTCCCTTTGGTGTATCCTTTGCAGTTTCTTACGTAGTACTTGCCTGTGCTTGTACAGGTTTTGCACGTAATCAGGGAGTTGTTGCGTGTTGGTATCTGTCTATGCTCTTCTTTGGTCGCTTTTGGCAGTCAAGTGCAGTGGAAATCGCTTGTTCCAACGACTCGACAGCAGTGTCAATTTCAGAGTTCAACATATTCCTGTTTTCTGCTGGCAGAATCAAAGATTCCTCAACTCTCTTTTCAACTTCTCAGCATCCAGTGTTTTGTAGTTTATGAAGTGTTCCGGCGCGGCGGTTCCATGGCAAGAAGGAGAGGTTGGCACAATTTTATGTTCAACTGAACTGCTTCGTGGTCCGTGTCGCTGGGAATGAGGGTACAGGTGAAGTTTTGTAAGCCTGGAATGAGAAAAATAAAATTCGCTGTTATAAGGAAGAAATCAAGTGTAGATGGCGTCCTTTGGAATGTTGGTCTACGTTATGATACAACAGGTAGTGAGGTTTGAGCGCTACACTTATCCAACCAGTCTGTAATCGTCCTGCCTTCTATGTTTATCACCGTATCGTGCCAACGGGTGACCTGAATAGAAGTGTTCCAATCATTCTGTAGAGCACTTCAAAAAGATAAAAAAAATTTACACCTAAAATACTTCGGCGACTTAACAAAATAGAAGTTAATTCACTTCACCATATTTGATTTTACCTATAGAATTCACTCCTTGTACAATAATTTCATTCACTTATTATTATTTTTTTTTTTTCACCCAAAGTTCGCTCAAATTCTCAACTGCGTAATTTTAACTGCGCACAAGACCTGTTTTGTGGACCGGTAGATACAAATTAAAGAACAATTTGTGATAAACAGAAACGACAAACGAGAAAAAAGATACGACAGCCGGCGACGTTCAAGGAAATGCCTGTGTCCGATACACACCCACTCTCCCCTACATATATTTTAAATATTAGTATTTCCTATGGTATCTAGGTAAGTTGTTCAATGCCGATAGTTAAAAATCTCCTCGTTTTCATTGAAAACAAAGAGTGTTTCCAAATGAATGGTCAATATTTTAAGTGACGTCTTTCTTTTGATAATGTTTTAAATGGAATTACAAATTTTATATAAAATCAGTTGCGACAGCGGAACCTGTGTATTGTTTTCCCTTAAACAAATTTTCTAACAAACGCACTCAAGGACAAAACATTTAGTTCTGAAATGCTATCATAACATTGAAAGCAGTTACACGGTTGATGTCTTTTATATAGCTTTACCATTCAGATAAAAGCATTTGTAATATGAAGATATTACATGCGACAACAGCAGGAGCAACTCCAAGACTTCCATGCGTGAAAAATTTCTGTTGAAACCAGCATTCCATATGAACTTCCTGGCTTGAAAATCCTTTTATTTTTTCTTCCTTTTCTAAGGAAAGAAAAGTGAGGACTGTTTTGTGGCAACAGTGCGCGGCTCAGGCAAGCGATATGAAGTGAATTGCTAAGAGTGGCACACATTCGTATGTGCTTTTACCTTTTTGAAGGAATTGTGGCTATGAGCCCGAGAGGATTCTCGTCGGCAAAGCACACTTTCTAATTACGAAAAAAGAACTAAAATTATAACACTCGTTTCGAGCGGGAAAATCTATTCGCTCCAACGAACTCAGGAGTCTGGGTAGCTCTACAGAATTCTCATGCTCAACGGCAGCGAAAGAATTACCCGGCTTTTGCGATTGAGATGGCGGTTCTATGCGTTAATCGCTGATTTTTTACACATGACGCCGTACCGGAAGAGTAATGAAAGTTGTTTTTTTTTTTGTACTCAAGAGATGAATTTAAATGGAAGTCTTCTAAGGAAATGCAATTGTTGATTTCTTTCGTTGCTATTTTATTTTCAAACACAAGCTTTAGCTTAGATATTTACATATATACGTACATATATGGCTAATGGGTAATTGGGTACATATTACAAGCTGTGCACAGCAATATTTAATGTCAATAATTCCCTACCTAGGAAAAGATAAAAAATTGTTATGGAGTCTACAAGTGATGTTTCCAGAAAGTACTTCTATCCACTTCAGATTGTTTCTAGGATACAGAGCCGATTTATATTTCAATACAAAAAATATGACCCTTTGATTGTTTTAATTTTTGTATGAGCTAAAAGTAGTTACCATTCAAAAATTGTCTTCCATGAATTGGGATCCTTCTCATTATTTTTACGCTGATTACATCAAGGAGTAACAATGGATGATGATGAATGAATGAGATGGGCAGTATTATAAAACACTACGCTTGTTGTCTTTACTTATTTTTGAGGGACTTAATCAATTGAGAAAAGGATACTTATTTTTCCATTGAAAAAAATCTTATATAAAAAGTTTTCACCAGCAGAACGCGTAGGTTTGAACATCATTAGAAAACAAATGTAATGATTTGCAGTGTTTGGTTACGATTTGCAGACAGAAACAACTTACTTAATTTAAAGTGACGCTTTCCATGAGCTACAAGAGACATCAGTCTTGAATAAATAAATTAGGTGACTCAACAAAGCACAGAGGCTCTCTGGGCTTAACCAATTTCAGGGAACTAAAATTTTCGCCAATTCCGAACGGCTAAGTTAAAAAGCGATTTTCATTGCAGTGTAGCTACTCTCGAATGGCTTTTCTGTACCTCAAAACAGTCAATATTCCATATTTCTGGTACTCGAAACACTCACGTAAGACGTGACAGGCAAGCATACTAAAAATTACGCAAAGCTCAGCATCTCTTTGTTTAAAGTAAGAAAAATTTCGATCGGTCACAAAAATTTGATTCAAAACTCTTTAACGGTAATTTATAGTCCGGCCAATTTATACATAAAAATAGTGGTCTAATAGAGAAAATTCCGACAGAGCCAAATTTTCGTAGAAACCTTAGGCTTACCACTAAGATAAAGTGTCAAAAGTCCCAATCAGCCCCATGTGTGCTTAAAGACTTATTCGGGGTCAAAGGTCAAAATTTAAGGTTTTTTGGATTTTTGTCGAAAACGGTAAGTTTTATCGAAAAACACCTCAGCAAAGTTGTATATCTTAAAATTCTCTATAAAAATGATCCTTTTTTTTTCTCTAAGACCCACTATTTCCCAGATATTGCGCTTGTAAGAATCACGTTCTACATAATATGCGTACATATGCCACGTATGTACTTGTACATATTTAGGTGCTCAACCAAGAAAAAATGCCTACTCGTGTCTCCTTTTATGTCTACATTATACTATTCTAAGAAAATATACTCTAAAAAGACCGCCGCCTGGTCCCTTCTGAAACCCCTCTACTGGAATAACATCATCTGGCTTTGAATATGGCTATGTGTATTTATTACAAGCGTCTACTATTGTATAGTTACTGCTGATCAATACAAAAAAAATGTCACAATTTTGCTTTATTTGTAATAAACTTTTGACTGAAGATGAAACTGTTTTGGTCAGTCGTGGAATGCCAACTTTAATCGATTCAAGTGTCGCGAGAAGTGATGAGTTTGCTGATTATTTAAGAAGCCAAAAGTGAATTACAATTCACGTGGAAAATCATATACCCGAATCCCGAAAAACTTCAATCTCTGTATCAAAAAGACAACGTTAGGAAGAACAGGCCAGTACTTCAAAAGTAAGTCCCCCCTTACTAGAGCGCGAATAAGTGAATACAGCTTTTGTTGAAAAAAAAACACTGCTTATTTTGTGGCGATGAAGCGGAAGTGGACAAGTGGACAAGTGGGCAAGTGACAAGTGGACAAGTGGACAAATTGACAAGTGGACAAGTGGACAAGTAGACAAGTGGACAAGTGGACAAGTGGACAAGTGGACAAGTGGACATGTGGAAAAAGGGACAAGTGGACAAGTGGACAAGTAGACAAGTGGACAAGTGGACAAATGGACAAGTAGACAAGTGGACAAGTGGACAAGTGACAAGTGGATATGTGGACAAGTGGATAAGTGGACAAGTGGACAAGTGGACAAGTGGACAAGTGGATAAGTGAACAAGTGACAAGTGGACAAGTGGACAAAAGGATAAATGCACTAGTGGACAAGTGTACAAGTGGACAAGTGGACAAGTAGCCAAGTGGACAAGTGGACAAGTGGAAATGTCATTGTCATTGTCATTGTCATTAGATGTTGCGTGGTAATAATCGACCCTCTAACTTCCACGGTACAGAGGCTTACATGCTAACACAATATCACCACGGACACCACAATGAAATGAACTCAATTTAAATCGTAGGGGAAATCATCAGCTCCTGTTTTCTTTCACTCCACTTAACGGAACTTCTACTTAATTACACAAGTATTTCACTTTCTTCCACTATTGTTTTTTTCTCTGGTCCACTCAAATGGTGGAAGTGTTGCCAATAAGCTCGATCCCAACAAATGGTCTAATTACACATTCAAATAACTTTCTTGTTGTGAGTGAAAATAAAATAGAGTGGGTTTACAGTGAAGGCTATAGTCCCCAGTTTTAATACAACAAAATACAAACGATCCACCCTGCACAGCCAAATCAAATAAAGTTTGTACTTTGTACTATAGAGTAGTCTTCACACCAGTTAAGTGGAGGTGGAATATAAATATTTTATTTGTTAAACATGCCTTGCCAATCGACCGAGAACTGATTGGATTGATTGAGCATAATAAAAAATATTCTAAGATCCATTTTTACTACACATTTACGAAATATTTAAAGGTCATTCATACTCCCAAGCCCCAAAAGTACTGAAAAAAAAAATTACGTTGAATTTGATCGGATTAGTTGGTTTTTTATCTTCAGAATTTAGTAAATCCAAAGCAAAGTAAAAGTTTTCTTATAAATTTCAATGAAAAACATTAACGGTATGCCAATATTAACAGAAGGTTGTTCTTCTACCTACCTACCCAATGAAAGAGAAAGTTTAATCCCATATTTAAAAAAGACGAGTATAGGTTACTTTTTGGCAACTTGGGCTGCGTGGGTAATGTCTCACATTCCCCCATGTTTTTTTTTTTTTTTTTTGATGGGAGCAATTTAATGCACATGGTTGTTTATTTAAAATACTTTTTATGAAGAGAATACTCGCAAACAGCCACCACACAACACTCACCTGTGTTTTTCAAAATAAGGGCATGTGCTGAAATTAAAAACTTTTCGAGTTAATTAAAATCGTGATAATTTAGAAATTTCAGCAGAGAATGTTTTTTATGATTGCTTACGAGTTAAGTTCCATCGTCGCACATTCAAGGATCGAAGAAGGGAGAGTTGTTTATATTTTACGTAACAAAATGTTTAGGTATCTACATATATATGTGTGTACGTAGGTATATTGCTCCTTCAAAGTTTAACCAAAAATTAAGTTACCTCAATAATAATAATCCAGCCACACCACACACGCCATTCGAATCAAGTTCATACACAAACACACACAATACTTTTATACACATTATATATATACCAACAACGTTTCTGTGCCCGGGAAACAAGCAAACTTATCTCAATCAAATCGCCTTGCAAACTTCGAAGTTCGAAATTAGTTACATTTTATCCTTGGCCATTCGAAGGCTTCAAATGCTATCGCATGGATCAACCATTATTAGCAAATTAATTAGGATCACTTCTTGTCCTATTCAAACATCTGAACAAAATATAGTTACGGAACGAGGAGCCTCTAGACTTTCTACGCTAAACCCAAGTTGGTTTGAAGGAAGTGAGTCGTGAGTGTAGTAAGCTGGATGCTGGACCCTTGTGTACCTACATACATATGTGTATACACTACACCAAAAAATACTACTTCTACACTTCAAAAGAATCATCGAGAAAACTTTTTAAGAAAAGAAAGAAACTTGTGTTTTTCTACGCTGAAAGATGGATAAGAAAGTCAAGGCGTGCAAGTGGTATACGTAGTTTCTTCATATATGTATGTTACATCCATGTGCACATGCTCATGTAGTATGAAGGAATAAACTGCCAGAAAAGTCGAACGTATAGTCTCCATGCATAGTTTTTATTCGGTTCATTCGAGACTGAAGAGGTTAAAATAAGGAAGGAGTGAAAGGAAAACACTACTGATGCAAAGGGTAAACTTTAGGGCTTGATTTAGTTTTAGATTTTGCAAATTGAATGAAATGAATACAAGGTGTTAGGGCGGGCATGAGCGGGATACTTTGAAAGAACTTTGCAACTTTGCTCTGATGCTTTTTTTTGCCGCACTATTTCTTTTTTGTTTTGCGTCCTTTTCAATTATGGCAATGCTTGTGGGTGATGTGGGTTTTTTTTTTTTTGTATTTTCAGTTTACAGTTGTGTAAAGGTATTCGGTGGAAATCTATCCGTACCCACTTATTGCTTGAAGGCTCTGGCAAGAGAGATCGAATATTGTTACGTTGGACTGCAGTGTCTATGTCGAGCAAAATATTTTTTTTCCAAAAGAAGGGTAGGAATATGGTGTTTTCCATGATGGTAGGTATTTGGGTAAGCAAAAGTTAGAAAAGAACTATTTTTTTAAAGGTTTGGTTTTCGTACTGTGCTTTTGCGGTGTTTCCTAGAAATGGAACCGGACTACAAAAAAATTCCGAGTGTTTAGTTGATAAGCAATCTTTAGTGCTATTGGCTTTCGGCTTTTGAACTGCACAATACGAAGTGAGAGTAGCAAGGCCTTTGGTAGTCGAAAGCAAAAAATAAGACTCTGAACTGAGAAGAGATCTGTGCTTCCCTCTTCAGCATGAGAGCCCACAAGGCCACAAGGATTGTAAATTTCAATACAAAGGAATTCCATTGAACCAATCTAAAGAGACAAAAACAAGTCCTAGAGCTCGTTTCAGCCTTTAGATCAAGATTTATTTGATTTCTTGCAGTAGAACATTGTTTTTTTTTATGGTACAAATTGTTAGCAAAGCTTTGCATTTGCTTCGGTTCGTTGCTCGAAAGTGTGATTGGTAAACTCTTATGATTCCGTCACGATTGTATCGACAGCATGAGCAGCAAGTCAGCCCCAGAACTGTGAGTACTCCGTGTACTCCGTTTTTTGTATAAAACGTACATCGGTGCATATGTAGTTTTCAAATAAGTTTTTCTTCATCTCATTTCTGCAAAGAACATGAAGTGTAGATAACAGGGTAAGGGTATAGCTATAAAATTGCTATAATTTTGAAGGAAACTTGCTCTGCGAGTAATGAATGGCTGCGCGAATCTCGACATTTTCTATGGCGACTTCTGCAATAACGAAGCAATGCTAAATTGGCTACGGGTTTGACGTTAAGAGTACCTACACTTAGAGATAAGTTTTTTCATAAGTATAACGTATAAAGACCTTCCGCATCAGGGCTTAGTTCATTATCGTTAGCCCACAGAAAAAATGAGAGTTGTTTTCAGGAGCTCCAGTTTTAAATAGCGCAAAATAAAATAAAATACATGTTTTTTCGTTAAATTTTGCGTTCTTTCCAGATCTGCAATAAAAAATGGGGGTTTCCATTTGAAAAATCGAAATTTGGGTCGCTGGGGCTTCAAGGTTACGTCCAAGGTCAAATTCAATGTCACCATTCCTCGTCGAAAAATACGTCGGATATAGGGTCGTTGATTTTTTTTAACGCATATTCTGCCATATTTCCAGGGGTTTCCATACTTTTGTCGCACCCTGTATATAGGATGCTGGTACTTCAGAAAAAAAAACACCAAAACTGGATATATCGGATAGTTACTCTTTTTATTGTTACTGACACATTTCCTTTCAGAGTGAGAGTTTTACATAAAGCGATGAATTTTTTTTTTTTGCGGCAGAATTTGTCCATTGCTGTTTTTATGTATGTATCTTAAAATTTGCTCATTTTGATAGTTTTAGTTTTATTACAAATCTCCGTTTGTTAGGCCATATTACCCACGCCTATCTTGTATTTTAGTGTTTTCCCAACATCAAGTAGCCTTAGTAGACATTACAGATACCGCCTCTGAAGTGCTAGGTCTCACACGGCCATCATAACGAAACCCCTGGTTTGACGACGAATGCCGCAAGCACAAAAAGACTAGAACTGCTTATGAGCTCTACAAGCAGAAGAGGAGAGACAAACAGCGGCTTCTTAGACGGGAAAAAAGAAAAACTGAGAAGCGCGTGATGGAGGAGAAGAAGGATGCCACAGCAGGAATGAGGTTCGGAAGTTGTACCAAAAGGTAAAAACAACAACCTCGGGCTATAAGCACCGAGCCGAAGCCTGCAAAGACGATTAAGGGAACATCGTGGTGGAACCGGAGTCAATGCTGAGGATATGGAAAGACCACTTCTCTAAGCTCTATAACGGCAATGATGAACCTAATTCCGCTGTTTGAGAGATAGAACCATTCGATTTAGGCGACGTAGACCAAGAATTCCGCCAACACGACGTCAACGAAGTGAAGACAGCAGTATCCAAGCTTAAGTCCAACAAAGCTGCTGGAGCTGATGGCCTCACTGCCGAATTATTTAAAGCGGCATACGATGACCTGGTCAGGAGTATGCACCAGCTCATTTGCAAAATATGGTCGGAAGAAAGCATGCCCGATGAATGGAACCTCGGCATTGTTTCCCTGGTCCTTAAGAAAGGAGACCCTTTGAACTGCGCCAACTACAAAGGTATCAGTCTTCTTAACATCGCGTACAAGATCCTCTCTGCCGTATTGTTTGAGCGTCTGAAGTCATTCGTCAACAACCTGATGGCTGATGGGTCCTTATCAGTGCGGCTTTAGACCAGTAAAGTCCACCGTAGACCAAATCTTCACACAAAGGCAGATTTTGGAAAACAAGGACCCAGGAGCTTCAAATCGATACCTACCACCTTTTTATCGACTTTAAGGCCACGTATGACAGCATCTATAGAGAGGAGTCATATAGAGCCATAGGTATCTAGTTTTGACGATGAAGAACGCACGCTGCTCCATCAGGGGTGGAAGAGATCTCACCGATACATTCGATGTCAAAAAAGGTTTTAGGCAAGGCGATGCACTGTCATGTGACCTCTTCAACATCGTTCTGGAAAGAATAGTACAAAACTCCCACGTCAACACAAGAGGCACAATCTTTCAAAGACCCGTTCAACTTCTCGAATATGCCGACAATATTGACATAATTGGAAGAACGCAGCGTGATGTCAATGGCGCGTTTATTAGCATTGTGACGGAAGCAAAGAAGATGGGTTTAGTGGTCAATGAGGGCAAGACCAAGTATATGCTGTTATCTAAAAAGGACACCCAACACCGACGTCTTGGACAGAACGTAACGATAGACAGCTATAACTTTGAGGTAGTTAAGGACTTTGTCTACCTAGGCTCCGCTATTAACTCAGACAACGACACCAGCGCTGAAATCAAACGAAGAATAACTCTTGCCAATCGCTGTGGACTAAGAAGACAATTGAGTAGTAAAGTCCTCTCTCGAGCAACTAAAGTGTCCCTGTATAAGACACTTATCATCCCTGTTCTTATATATATGGCGCAGAGGCATGGACCTTCTCAAAGGTAGATGAGAACGCTTTAGGAGGCTTCGAAAGAAAAATTCTTTGGGTGATTTTTGGTTCCGTCTGCATAGATGAAGAGTGGAGAAGAAGATTGAACCAGGAACTGTACGGGCTGTACAGCGTAGCTGACCTGGTCAAACGAGTCAAGGTCTAGTGGATTTTTATTTGCATTGCACCGAAAACCGCGACTCAGGTGGTGCACGCAAGTAGGAGAGGACCTCAACCAACTTGGCGTGCAAAACTGGAGGCAGCTAGCTAGGGACCGAGCTGGCTGGAGAAGCATGTTGGTTGAAGACTTGGTCCGACTCCGACTGTACCGCCACCTTAAGTGAGTAAGTAAGTAAGTAAAGCTTTAAATATAAATAACTACTTAAATTGTTCTATGTAGAAATGTGTTTCTACATATTGTCTTTCATAAAACACAATTCTCAGTTGAATATTGATCTGTAAATATCAATGACCGCGTTCCCTTACCTTTCAGCAACATTATTTCATACACATGAAGTGGGGCAGAAAGTAAAAACTGGGTCTCACCACGTCCTCTCATTTCTGCCATAGCCTTTCTGCAGCCATACACGGGCGGTGTTGGCGGCCTCCTTTTTCGAATAAATAATACTGATGTCCTATCAATGTTTATCGATAGATTTATGTTCTGTGGGTGGATGTTGTAAAATTGACTCTCAACGTGGATGCGAAACTTTTATTAGAAATTTATTTGTTAAAAGGAATCACAAAACAAAGAACCAAACACTAACATAGAGTCAAGCCGGATATTGCAATGGCAAGTTGTGTGCTAATTTAGAGAGCTCTGAGGTTGGTCGTTGGATTTTATGCTAGACAGGCACATTGTTCTACAAAAGATAGTCTGCACTCGGGTAGTTGTACAATGTACAGGGCAATAAAAATTGAGAGCATTGCAGGAGGTCAATTGGAAAGCATATACTGAGTCTGGGTAGCGTTGATGGTTTTTTTTTTAAGAGCAAAACAAGTAAAATGCTGTTGGTTGATTTTTGTTATGTTTTTCTTTACATTGATTTCAGCGACACACATCATAATTTATTTATTTATAATATTACTAGCAAACCCGGCGAACTCCGTTTCGCCACCAGATGGAATCGTTTTTTGTGACATTTCGTTTGGGGATAAAAAGATGAAGAAAAATGTTTTTTTTTTGTTCTACATTTGAAAAGGAAAAAATTTTATTTCATTTTACAACAGTAATGAATTCATTTCGTTTACAAAAATGAATTGTAATTTAGTTGAATTTCTCTTAGTAAAAAACGTAAGTGAAAAAAATAAAGCGTTATACGTGTCCGCCAATTATCCGTTTCATAGAAGTGCTTTATGGTTAACCACATTTTTTTTGTTTTTAGGAATTTAACACAAACAAAGCGGATGGCTTCCCAACTCTTGACCACGCAAAGTATAGCTGCCCATGTGAAAAACAATAATTTTTAAATTTATCCCGCAAACACTAAGCGATTGGCCTTGCAAGGCGAATCGGAAATTGCAATCGGTTGAAGTCAAACGGAAGATCAGTCGGAATCATTGGTATTCGAGGAATACATACATTTGCACCTGCGTACTTTCCGTTAATAATGGTTGCCTCAATCAAATTCGGCATAAGTCTTCCGCAAGTGGAATACCGTTGCAAAGTCGCGGTGGATTCAAATTACGCAATATCATATATCATATCACACCCTTGGTCGTTTCGAAAGAAAAATTCTCCGAATGATCTTTGGTCCCGTATGCGAAGGCAATGTGTGGAGAAGAAGATACAACAACGAGCTGTATGAGCTGTACCGCGACATGGGCATAGCCAGAAGAGTACGCATCGCGAGGCTACGATGGTTGGGCCATGTTGAGCGGATGGACCCAAACGCTCCGGCTCGTCGGGTGTTCGAAAGCACATTGCAGGGAAATCGCGGAAGGGGAAGACCGTCTTAGGTGGCGCAATCAAGTGGAGGATGACCTCAACCGACTTGGAGTGCGAAACTGGAGAGAGCTCGCCCGAAATCGAAGTCGTTATAGAAGGATGTTGGTTGAGGCCCAGGTTCACCCCGAACTGTAATGCCCACCTAAGTAAGTAAGTATAAGTATATATCATATCTTCATTTCCATTTCCAACAGCAATCGTTTGGAAAATTGTGCTTCAAGTGATTTCTTATGTGCCATTGTGCACTCATCCCAAACAATAAGCTTGCGTTGCATCAACAATTTTCTCATTGCACTGGATCGGGAAATATTGCATGTTGGAGTATCAATTGTGTTTAAATTGAGTGGCAACTTAAGCGCAGAATGTGCAGTTCGACCATATCTAGAAGAGTCTCTGCAATTCCAGATGATGCTAACGCCAAAACTATGTCACATCTTGATCAAATAGTGGCTAAAATCAATGAAGTAACAAATGTTTTTCTTGTTCCTCCAGGTGCGTCCAGGAAGAATACACCACCAGTATTACTGGTCCAATATCTAAATTGTCATCATCACTGTAGTTCACAGTGGGATCATATTGGAATGCCAAGCGATTGTATGATGCCAATGATCTTCGTGTGCTCAAGCGTTGTCTCAATCTGGCATTTTCTCTTATTATATTGTGTTGTTCTTCGCTTAAGTTCTTTGAATACACTTCTTGCTGGCTTGCATGCCTTGTGCGGCGGCCGATGTTCGCACGAGCACGTCTTACTTTTGGCATTTTGGACTATTGTCCGACTGGTGAATTTAAACTTAAATGCACGATCCACATAATTTACACAGTTAAACTTACCACCTTAAGGACAAATGCCTGCTATTGTATTTGAATTGATTTGATGGTTTCCAAATAAATTGTTAAGAAACGAATAATTTTAATCTCAATTTCACAAATTCACAGTGAAAGATCGTGTGTCACATGAAACTGAGTTAACTCATTTAATAACTGATCAGAGTTGAATGTATGTAATTGAAAAATGATTTTCCCTTCCTGCTTTTCTCTTGAAATTTTTCCTGAATTTTCTTTGCTATAAACCTCATGGAGCCTGAGACCTTTCCAACAAATGCAAAACCGTGGAAATCGGGTAGTGCGTTCTGGAGTTATAGCGTCAGGAAGGAAAACTCGACTTAATTTTATATATATACTAGCTGACCCGCCCGGCGTTGCTCAGGCCCTACGTCAATCGAATTAAGTAATTTTAGTTAAGTAGTTTCCAAGTTTCCATTTTAGTGGGATAATAGGGATGAAATGTAGTTTATGTTACTCAGGAACAGTTAAGCACTCTAACGATGGCATAGTTTTTGGAATCAGCCAAGTACTGTTAAAGTGAAATGCGCATTGAAATCGGTAGTAGGTGGTTTTTTTTAATCCCGTTCTCGTTCCTGTGGGAAAATGGCGATGAAATATTGTTTAGATTGCTCAGGGACAGTGAACCATTCTAACAGTGAAAGAATTTTTGTAGTACTTTCCAGTTTCTTGGTTATTTCGCCAATACCGTTTCCGTTCCCGAAAGAATATGGGAAGGAAATATAGTCTTAAATACTCAGGAGCAATGAATCATTCAAACATTTTCGGGAATTGGTCCAATATTTTCCAAGTTCCCACTAATGTTGTTGTTCCCGTCCCGATGCTGAAGTTCGTGACACTTCTTGAGTACATCAAAGTGTCAGCATCTGCACCGCTGAACATGGTCTCAGAGACCACCAAGTGGTTTTACAATACCCTCATTTGGTCTGAGCCAAAATTAAAATTTTCTTCGAGTCTTTATTACTTCATTCATTTCTTCTTGTCTACATAATAACCAAAGAACTTCCACTTCACTTTCATTCGAACCCAATATCCCGCTGTCATTGCTTAGGTCAAAGTGTATAGTATCACTTTAAATCAGTTCGTTTTGTTTAGCGAATGTAAATAAAGTTCAATGTGCGGTCATTTCATATGAAAAAATAGTTTGGATTATTGTAAAAGTCACATTTTTAACTAAAAAAAAGTTTAGATCTCTATTCTTACCAAGTGAAAATTAAAAGAGTTCTCAAAAACAAACAATCCAATAGTCTTACTATTTGTTATTTCATTAGCTGAGCCGCCTGGCGTTGCTCGGGCCTGTAGTTTTAAGGCTCCCGTGCTCATTCCTGTTTCTGTTGCCGTGGGATTATAGGGATGTAATCTAAGCTAAGTTACTGAGGTATTATGTGGCATCCCAGTGACGAAAGAATTTTTGAAATCTGTCCAGTAGTTTTTAGGTTTCCGTTCCCAGCCCCGTTCCTGTGGGAATCTTTCGTTACCATGGAAATATGTGAAATATAAGCCTAATTCACTGAGGGATAATATAACATCCTAGAACCTAGAGTTGAAAGAATTTTTGAAATCGGTCAAGCTACTTTAAGTGCCCGTTCTCGTTCCCGTGGGATTAAAAGGATGAAATAAAATCTAAATTACTAATTGAGGGGGATAATGTAGCAATCCTAATGCAGGAGGTGGAAGGGTTATAGAAATCTGTCGAGTAGTTTCTAAGTTTCCTTTCCCAAACCCGTTCCTGTCGGAATATCCGGGAATTTTTTTATAATCCCGTTTCTGTGGGAATATGGGGAACAAACCTTGACAGGAACCATTTATAAGTCATTGTGACCGAGGGATAATGTAACATCCAAGAATTGAAAGAATTTTGAAATCGGTCAAGTAAGGATAAGCTTTCGGTTCTCGTCCCCATTTCTGTTCCCGTGGGATTATAGGGATAAAATATAGTCTAGGTTACTCATGGAGGGGCGTAATGTAGCACTCCTGGTGCCGAAAGAATTTTAGAAATCTTTTTAGTAGTTTATAAGTTTCCGTTTCCAACCCCGTTCCTGTGGGAATATGGGGATCAAACCTTGACGGGGGACCATTTATAAGTCATTGTCACTGAGGGATAATGTAACATCCTAGAGTTGAAAGAATTTTAGAAATCGGTCAAGTAACTTTAAGGTTCCCGTTTCTGTTATCGTGGGATTATAGGGATGAAATATAGTATAAATTACTAATGGAGGGAGATAATGTGGCAATCCTAATGCAGGAAATGTTATAGAAATCTGTCCAGTAGTTTCTAAGTTTCCGTTCCCAAACCCGTTCCTGTGGGAATATCGATTTTTAAATATTTTATGTCATAAAAACCTTCTCCTGACAATAACAAACACAACAAAAAAAGAATTGGCCAAATTGGTCCAGGCGTTGTTGAGTTATGCGCTTACCAACACATTTTGCGATTCATTTTTATATATAAGAAGAAAGATAGAAGATAGATATATCAAGCGGATATATAATAATAAATTGACTTTAACATCTGTGTATATATTTACAAATATAGAATACTAATTACTAATTTGAAATTAAGAAAAAAGGAAGATAAGTTAGTTCAAGGATTAGGGAGAGGAAGTGTCCAAAATTTTCTGAGGGATGAGGAAGTTATGGAGAGATCGAAAGTATTGCTGTTGCAGTCTCTAAACGAAGCTTTCTGCACATTGGATCAAAATGTGTCGAACTTCGGTTATGAAGAAGGTCCAATCCTTTTATTTGTCTTAAAGCTAGTATAATATAATGTTTGTTAGTTCTTATTACTAATTCTGGTGGTGGTTCCAACTCTAGTAGATCCTTAGTCTGCTATTGCCTATGCTGGCAAAATGGTCATTAAGTACGGGTTTTTAATCGCTGGCATCAACAGTTAAATCCTGGCATCGACAGCAAAAATACTGGCATCAACAGACAAACGCTGGCATCAACAGGAAAATCCTGGCATCAACAGTAAAAATACTGGCATCAACAGCCAAACACTGGCATCAACATGAAAATCCTTGCATCAACAGTCAAAATACTGGCATCAACAGTCAAACGCTGGCATCAACGGGAAAATCCTGGCATCAACAGTAAAAATACTGGCATCAACAGTCAAACACTGGCATCAGCACGAAAATCCTGGCATCAACAGGCAAACGCTGGTATCAACAGTAAAATCCTGGCATCAACAGCAAAAATACTCGCATCAACAGACAAACGCTGGCATCAACAGGAAAATCCTGGCATCAACAGTAAAAATACTGGCATCAACAGACAAACGCTGGCATCAAACCCAAAGTCCTTAAGAGGCTAGTGGAGGGATTTGTGCAAGGAACTCCAAGGATACCTTGCTTAAAATTGGGAGTCTATGGGCACACTACGTACCCCTGGTTTTCCTCTATTGGAAGTAGCCTGTACTCGGGATTGGTACTTTTCAACACTTTTCTATCTTCTCGTATTTTTCAGGGTGCCTTATAAAGTTATCTGCAACTAGTGAGTGTGAGCTCTATGGCGTGATTGAAAAATATCATATGGAAACAATGGTATGTATATTGGCTGGCGGTAGGGTGTGTATTTGTAAGTTCGCTACAGTATACAAAGCTTAATAGAATTGGCGAATAAGTTGAGACATTTGTCTTACACCATCAACACAGTCCAAAATTGAGGTAACACAACACAACTTAAGTGGGATTCTCCTGAACGAATTTGCTTAAAGAGAGGGGGACTTCCCGTGGCATAATGGTAATCATTTCTGCTTTTTACGCTTGAAGTGACTGTTTCGAATCCCAACTGAAACCAAAAATATTTTTAGATGAGTATCACATTTAGCGAGCAATTTTTAAGTCCTCCGAAAGTAAATTTATTGTCATGAAAAAAGTAAGCCATTAGGAATCGGAATAAATTAGTAGGTTCCCTCCATTCCCTAACAAGTCATGGTTGTGAACCACAGGGCTCTCCGGTTTGTTGCGCCACCCTATGTATGTATGCATGGGTGCCCTCAGACAACGATGAGATTCAGCGGCATATTTGAGGATAATTGAGGATGTGTATGAAGAAGCAATGAGGATGGTAACATATCCCGCTGGATTCACAGTCAGTGTACACTTCGGAAGTGTCTGGAGAATATAATCTATGAAATAGGCCCCAGGTTTACTTTCAAACACGTTTTTTTTTTAGGTTTTTAAAATACCAGCTGGAGAACTCAGACCTAAATACCGATCTATTGTACTACCAAATAGCAACCTTCTATTTGTTATAGCTTTCCAGATGTTCGGAGAAAAACCATAAGACCACTCTGCCATGATAAGGATCCTAAGTTACCAGCCCCCCCCCCCCATGCCTGCGCCGAGTATCTGTAACCTCATGCGAGAAAAAGCAGGACATTCACAGAGTGCTCTGCGGTATCCGGTTAGAGGGTTGAGAAGGGTCTTAAGTACAGTTTGGCTGTCGCTGAAAACACCAGATACTTCTCCCCGTCCGTCCATTGTTCGTAACGTGGCTTAAGGCCATTAGGATAGCATACGCCTCCGCTTGGAAAACGGATGCATCTGATCCCAAAGATGTGTGCAGTCGTATGTCGTTGTTCTCCACAAAGGCACCAGCGCCGGAACCTTCGTCGGTTTTGGAGCCATCTGTGAACATTCGATAACAGTTCTTTCCAGGCTCAGATTCTGGAGCGAACCAGTCCTGAACCGAAGAAAAGTAATTTTGACGCATTTTGAGCCTTGGGATCATCGTGTCAGACGGCATATCCTATATGGGTGCCTATTGATTCGCACATTTTATTACGCATTCCTTTATTTTGTTTTCGACACAATTATTTTTGTTTACTTCGCATTGCGTGTTTTGTTTTTCTGTTACTTAGATTTTCAATCATATCGCTGCACAGTTACTTTGCATTTCTTATCTTTCTAACCATGTGTTTCGCATTTCCATTGAACTTACAAATGATTATTTGGACTTTATTTATCTCGATAACTGTTTTTTCGCATTTTGTCTCGACGGTAATCTATTGTTCAGGCATTCAAATACTTCGCTCATTATCAGATTATTATTATTGATATGTTCAGTTTTGGTGTTCAACTGAATGTTTTTGTTAGTAAAACAATGCACCCAATATGTATTTCGAAATTTGATATAATTTCTAACTAATTGGTTCTGAAAATGCTTCATAAATATGATATATCTTTGATGATTCTAATCAATTTTCAATAAAGTTTGATGAGAAGCTGAGCAAAGAACCGGTACAGTTAAATTTTTGATTATTTCGCCGTCGTTTGATTGGTATTTTCCTTTTGTGGATGAAAAAAGAGGCTAGAGGTGTAAAAATTCGCGTGAATTTTTACACCTCTAGCCTCTTTTTTCATCCACAAAAAGCAAAATACCAATCAAACGATGGCGAAATAATCAAAATCTATATAAACAAAAGCGAACTTTTCGAAAAACGAAACAATACAAAGCGAAACGAGCCAAATATAAAGTTATCAAAGGCCAAATGATCTTTAAACGAAACGAATGCAAAGCGAAGCGAGAAATATCGAAAAATAAATAAACTAAACAAACGAAAAATTTGACAACAAAATGCGAAACAACAAAAAGCGAAACAACTTGGGCGAAACAACAATAAACGAGATAAAAATGACGAAACGTACCATACCCATCCTATATCCATTAGACGTGAGTTCAAAGATAGCTGCTTGTGAGCTCCAGTGCGAATTGTGCCAGAGACCACATCTCTTTAAACGAGAAATGGTCTTGAGCGTACACCTCATGATGTAGGTATCAAGGGGAGGAAGATTCAGCAGTGCATCGAGAGCAGCTCCCTGTGTGCTGGGGAAGGCCCCAGTGCCCAGTAACACCAAGACGAGGCAATAACGTATTTACGTGAGAGCTTATTCCACCAAACAACTGACGCATAGGAGATGATTGGTCTTATCATAGCCGTAAGAACCCTTTTTGGTGAAAGATCCCATGTCTTGCCAAAGGCTCCCTTACATGCCAGAAGACTGACGTTATAGACTCGACATGTTAAGACCAAAGAAGTTTGTTATCTAGAATTACACCGAGATGTTTGACTTCATTTGAAAAGGGAATGTTGACGCCTTTAAGCGTAAGTTGGGTCAGACCAGTCAATTTTCTACGTCTCGTGAAGAGAACAACCTTGGATTTAAGAAGATTGGTGGAGAGACCGTTCTCGACCATCGTCTCCATATGCTTGGGAATGAACGTTAGATCCATTGAGCATTACAAGTAGAGAGTCGATCAACATGCACCACAGAAGAGGAGATAAAACGCCACCTTGTGGACAGCCCTTATTCACTCCCGTTGCAACATATTGTCCACACTCCGCCTCAGCGATTACGGTTCTATTCACTAGCATTGCTTTAACCCACAACATTAATGACTCGTCCACACCGTGTTCTCTGGCAGCATTGCACAATGCATATGCCATCGAAGCTAGCATTGTAAAAAGCACCTTAAATGTCGATGAAAATGCCCACCGCAAACTCTTTCCTCTCAAGCGCGCATTCAATCCTGCTAACAAGATTTTGAAGTGCGGTTTCGCAAGATTTTCCCATGTTGCATGTTGCATCTGAGACAGAGGGTGTAATTGGAGTGAGGTTTTACGAATATATATCTCAACCATTCTTTCCAGCGTTTTAATCAGGAAGGAGGTAAGACTGAAGCTAAAGCTCTTGGCGAATGAGTAATCTTGCTTACCAATTTTTGTTATGAAGGCGACTCTAACACTTTGATATGGAGTCAAAAGGTTTCTAAACTATTGTTAACCACACGTTACATTACGTTTTATTTAATATTTTTTTAATTTTAATCAATTTAGCAACTTTCACACACAAAATTCGCTCACATGCACAGATACTTACTAACTCAGCATTCGATCAAATTTTAACTACTTTTGATCAAGAAGTGGTCGTTTACCCTATTCTCGTATTTTTTACTCACGTTTCAACTATGGATTGGTTGATCAGGAGCTATGTAGGTTATCATGTATTAAATGTAGTATAAGTAAAACACAATTAATGTACCTGCATGGATTGTCAATCTTAGCATTGACCTGTAGACATTTCACTGATGGTATAGGAGGGAGTTAACATATAAATCAATACATACTGGGCTGCTAATCCGTGAAACTGAATCTTTGCTCTCGGATCATTGGTTGTCATAATGACCTAGATGATGTGGATGATTGTCATAACACTGATGACAAGATGACAATCAAGCAGCCATGCTAATGAGTTAATTTTACGAATGTCCGTCCATATAGACAGTGCATATTATTAGGTACTGACCGACTGCACAAACGAGTAATTAATCCGATTTCCTTATCTCGATGCTACTAGAAGAGTACATTTCCATCTGCTTTCCATGTAAATGAAGAGTTAGCTTAACATTCGCAGAAGGAAAGACCTTTCTTTGAGATTTCAGCAGATGGCTCTTAATCAGACAGTCTCCAGCGTTAATTAGTAATAATGTGTAGTAACGACCGACGACGGCGACGGCCGACGACAGACGACCAGATATTAGCATTGCATCAAATTAGCAAATCCTTCTGACATTTATCCACTCAAAACTAATTAAGGTAGCCGTATCCATTAATCTAAATTTCAATGATAAATTTGCGGCCGAAGTGCACTGGTGGGTGTTATGTTCATACATACAGACATTCATTCACTCATCAACCATCTCACCATCATCTGAACCCTTTTATCAAACCAGCCATACTGCGAATAATTCAATTCCCCAGATCAATTATTATTGTTGGCCCTAATTTTGATTTATTATTTTTGGTTTGAGTGTCAGTGTGGCTGAAGAAAGTAGAAGCGCAATCGATTTATATGGTTGAAGAATTGATTTAAATGTGGTTAGTTGGCAAGTGGGGTCGGGCAAATGACAGACTATATATCTTATTTTTGGGCAAGTGAGGGTAGTTTGCTCGCATTCATTATGAAGGAACATTACGCTATCGTCCTAATAGCCATTGTTTGTGTTTCGACATAAATTTCATTTTAAGTTAAAGAAACTCAATTAGTTTCTGTAAATGAATAATGTTTGACGTGAGAAATCAAGGTGTAGTACCCAACTACCATATTGGTTACATAAGCACTGTCTAACACTAATCGCCTTAATTAAGATTTAACAATGTTTTGTATTGTCCTTGTCATTGCAGATTTGGAATAATGATGACGGGAATCGGGTTTACATTGAATTTAAACTTTTTTTTTATAATTAACGCGGCCATCAAGGACACAGTGCGAGCATTAAGGAAAATAGGAGAGAATTTGAAAGGAGACACCGATGCACGTTGCTTTTGAACCTTTGTGAATCGTTATGCAGGGAAAATACACAACCAGCTAAAGCATTCCACATTCGGGTTGTGCGATTAAAATAAGAATCTCTATACTTTACTGTACGCCTGAAGTGGGGCTCAAGGTAGAACTGCTGAGCATTCCTAGCGAGGCGGGTGGTGCGGCTAATTTTTTTCAGGGGAGGAATGCAGTTGGCTATTTCACTAGAGCACTGTTTGTGAAAAAAGCGATAAGAGAGAGAGAGAGAGACAGGTGACGTTTCGACGATGACCAAGAGGATCAATCGATTCTACAATTGAACTATCAAAAATCAGTTTTAAGGCTCTGTGTTGTACCCTATCAAGTAGGCACAAAGATGTTTGAGAAGCACCTGACCAGATATGGGAGTTATACTCCAGTTTTGGGCGGATGAAGGCCTTTGAAGACATTTGCAATCTTACGGCAATTGGAGGAAAAGTATTTCTTCTAAATATCTGGAAAACCGCAGGTACCCACTGTCCCTTCTTAAAAAGTCGAATTTACTTTTGCATGTTTTGAAGAAGTGCTCTAAACATTTCCTTCCGGTTGAAGGTGTGGGTTATTCGAGAAATATCGTGGATTGAACTTTGTCTATAAGCTCGCTTTGTTAGTCGGTCTTTTGACGGGTAGTTTTGTGTTGCAGGATGAGGGTGGCCTTTGTTAAATTAGGGCCAACTAGCAAAATAACCAAGGCAGTGTATAAAGAATGGAATAAACGTCCTCCAATTAAAAAAATAGTTGAGCATGGGGCCAGGGGCGTAGCGAGGGGGGGGTGTGGGGGGGTGTAGCACCCCCCCACGATTTTTCCGAGTCGGCAAATCGAGGAAGAAAAAAAAAGTAGATTTGTCGAGTTAAGTCAACTCAACCAAAAAAACACGAATGGAAGTGTTTGTGACAGTGGATTTGTTGCCAAAAAAATAACAAATCGGCAAATTAAGTTAGAAAAACAAAGTAGATTTTCCGATTGCCATGCGGACTCGAGTGATCTCAACCAAAAAGACACGAATGGAAGTGTTTGTGACAGTCGTTTTTTGGCCAAAAAAAATAACAAGTCGGCAAATTAAGTTAGAAAAACAAAGTAGATTTCCCGACTGCCATGCCGACTCGAGTGATCTCAACCAGAGAGACACGAATGGAATCGTTTTTGTCTCAACTTAGTAATTCTATAATCAGGGTCCTGGGGGTCAATTCCCGATCTGTGAAGCAGTGAAGTGAAAACATTTATCACAGCTTCACCGAAAATTCGAGTCTCGATTAGTGAAAATCCAACTTCAAATGTCAAATTTTTTTTTATATTGTAACGTGCGCTTAGTTCGCAAAAATAAAACTCTACCTTTCAATTTAATTCTACCACTTTATTCAGTATCTACTTTCGATATACACTTTATTTGAACTCAACTCGACTTTTGGACTATCACTTGTATTTACTCTTAACCTTATCACTCTATAAACAAGACTGCCCTCTGGTTGCCTCGGGCGGGCTATTTATATCGAATGACATGCCATCTAGAACTCTCCAGTAACTTCTACATTGTCTCCACATTTGCTGTCAAGCATCTCTACACTCACACACACTGGCTTACAAGCAACGCCTGTCATTTATACCATTCCATTATAGTGTTGCCAGTTGTGTTTTCGGTTGAACGTTTTTCGATTAGGAAATTGGTATAAAATGTTGGGTTCACGTTACAATATGATAAATTTCTTTTCATTGCCGTATGAGTCGGTGAAAAAATTCAATTATGAAAATGAAAAATGGCAGCAGAACTCAAGTGCGGAAAAATCCAATTGGAATCCAATTGCAAAAATGGGAGACAACTGTCAAAATTTACCATTTAGAACGTTTTAGTACTTTTTAGAACACAGTTTGAGAACTACTTTTCATTTTGAGATCGGGAATCGCTTAGAGTGGTTTCGTGAAGTGGGAAACATGTTAAAGTGAAACAAGTAGGAGCGGCTGTAAATCCATTCGAAGCTTCAAAAAGAAAAAAATTAGTCCCATCTGTCCCGTCATCATCATCATGTCCTAATGTTGTTCAACCTAAGCCTTTAACTCATCCTGAAGTTTCTGCTGCAAAAGAAAAACCAACCGAATTTCGTTCACCAGTAATGCGTTCCAAAATAGCTTCGATGTTACGCGATGCTGTAGTGTCAAAATCATCGTTGTTGTTGTGTATGTTTGGCTTTGTTACAAAATCATGATTGCATTTAGGAACGACTCGATGTTACACTTTGTTGGTCTGTCAAAAATAAGAATAAAGTATGTCTTAAAATATAAAACCAGATAAAAGAAACATGTTTTTGATGAAGAAAAAAGAATTCTGAAATGAACAAGATTGAAAATTAATAACTGCTTACAGAATTTTTAAAGATAAATGAAAAAAAAACCAAACACAAATCTGAGCAACAACAATTTTAGAGGGGTTTGACAGATCAACATCGAAACTCAAGTCCCAGAGATGAGTTGGAAAAAGTTACGAAACGTAACATTCTGACACTTCAACATTGCATTTAGGAACGACATCGATGTTACATCGCGTAACTTTTTTGCATTTAGGAACGACATAATGTTACCGGATGTTACATCGCGTAACATCCAAGAATAAAAGAACAGACCACAGCTTTACTTGAAAACATTGTTGAAATTCAAATTTCTCCGCAACCATCAACTTCCCAAGCATCAACCCCCCAAGCATCAACTTCCCAAGCATCAATTTCCCAATCAACAACATCACAAGCATCACCATCGCAAGCGTCAACTTCAGAAACATCAACGTCTTCTGCTTCACAATCGGCAATTTTGTCCCAATTAAATTCGAGTTCATTGCCCAATAAGGTTGAAATTGATCTTCCTAATTGGGTTTCGTTTGCTGGCAAAGTTGGAGAATTTATGACAAATTTTGATCGAGTCAATCAGATCTTGGACAACCTGAAGAACAAAGATGTGCCAAATATTGCCGAGTTTTTTGCCGATATAATTGATTGTTTCACATGCATCCACAAAGAAAGCTTTGATTTTTTGGATATTGCAAAAAATGAAGACAAACTAGAACGAAATAAAACACATTACATTCATGTTGGAAGTGAGGTTTTAATAGACCGTGACCCTGGTAAACGGAAAAAAATTTCGACTGCCAATGAACGTAAGTTTCTATGTTCTCTTGGGCCATACCAGCCGAAGCTTGACATTTTTCCAACCAATGCAGATATACCTTCATACAAACAATACCGATTCAACCCAACATGGTATTCTGATTATTCATTTTTGGAATACAGTCCTTACAAAGTTGCTGCATTTTGCTTTGTTTGCATTTTATTCCCAGAAAGGATTCAAAGACAATTTGCTAATCCGGAATGGGTATCGGTGGGTGTTCGTCAGTGGCAAAAAATGAAGAGTCGCGGTACACAAAAAGAAGGAAAATTGGTTAATGGAAAAGCTAACGTCAACGTTTTGCTGGACAAAGCTGAAAGACAGCAAAGCATTCAAAAAGAACAAGAAAATGCGTACCATTTAAAAGTGCTGCAAATTTTAGTTGATGTTGCGAAAACTTTGGGAAGGCAGGGATTACCTTTTCGTGGTCATAAGGAGTCCGATGAGGACGATGGAAATTTTCGACAAATCACTTTACGACATTGCCCATTAATGAAAAAGTGGTTGAACGGGTCTTCAAAAAGGCCGCGAGTTGTGACGTATCTTAGTCCGACTACCCAAAATGAATTTATTGATATCTTGGGTACTACAACTCAAAAAATCATCGTGAATGAGATCAATAAAGCTGGTATTTTTTCTGTAATGGTTGACACAACCCCTGACTCATCGCATCAAGATCGACTTGCTGTCAACATTCGATACTTAGTCCAAACCGAAGAGAAATCTGTTCCTATTGAACGCCTTTTGGAAATGGATGTCGTTTTAACAAAGAAGACTGGAGAAGAGTTGGCACAAAAAATCATATCTAAAATAAAAAATCATACAAAAATTCAATCCTATGACTTTGCCAAAAATATGTCCGGGAAGTATAATGGTACCCAGAGAAAATTGTCAGAAAAATGTGGTAAGAAAATCCCGTACATTCCATGTCAAGCGCATCGTATAAATATTTTCGTTGAAACAGCATGCAATTCAAGCGTACTGATCAAAGAGTTTTTTAATACTTTGGAAGCATTGTTTGTTTTTTTCTATGGTAGTACAAAACGTTTTCAGTGTATGCAAGAAAATTTCAAAAACATTGAAAACTCCTTGCAATTAAAAAATTTGTCAAAAACTCGATGGACTGCTAGAGCTGAAACAGTAAAAGCTGTGTGGATATCCTTTGAAGGCATTGTAAATGCTTTAGAAGGAATAAAAAGCGATGCCAGTTCTTTTGATAACAATAATCATACCTCTGCTCCTGGACTTTTGAAAAAAATCTTAGATTTTGATTTTATTAGTTCGTTATATTTTTGCAAAAATGTCATGTTTAAAGTTAAAAATTTGACCGAAAGTCTAGAGGCGGAAGAGTTAAACGTTTTTGACGCTTCATTACTGATTCGAAGCACATTGGAGTTATTTCAAGAAATGAACGATGATGACATTCAATTAAATGCTTTGATAAAAAGTTCTTCTTCATTTGCTGAAAAACTAAAGATAAGTCCCGAAAACGATTTTTTAAAACATCATAGAACGCGTCGGTTACCAAAGAGAATTGATGAAAATTCTGAAACTGCTTTTGTATTTGATCTAGAAACATTTTATAGAAAAGAGTTCAAAATGGTTCTTCAAACTTTTATTTCCCACGTTAAAGATAA
This sequence comes from Melanostoma mellinum, assembly GCA_914767635.1. Lineage (NCBI taxonomy): Eukaryota > Metazoa > Arthropoda > Insecta > Diptera > Syrphidae > Melanostoma > Melanostoma mellinum. The sequence continues at coordinate 69,844,211 of OU612058.1, read as the reverse complement.
TCTAACAGATAATTTTACCATTTTTGAACCTTTCTTAAAAATTTTTAAAATACCCGCTTCCAGAGCAAATGCCAACATAGAACTAGTCAAATCTATCATAGAATTAGATCCATTTTTTTTAAAGAAGATGTGGACTGCTATTTATCGGAACTGCAAATTCTTCTTTTTACTTGTGAGAAATGCTCAAATTTCGATGCTCCTGTGACGTCGGCTTCTTGTGAGCGGTCATTTAGTAAACTTAAAATAGTTCTTAATTATTTGCGTACGACGATGGGTAGTGATAGGCTAAATTCATTAATGCTTCTGTATTCCTCAAAGGATGTTGTTGATAATATTCAACCTAGTGAGGTCGTCAACAAATGGGCATTATTAAAACACCGGAGAGTTGGAGTTTAAATTCCAATTGATGAACTTTTTTTTGAATAATGATAAAATTTTTAAAGACTAAAATCAAAGAATATGTGCTCTTTCTCATACCAAATACTATATTGTAATATTGTTTCTTATAAATACTTTTAATTTTTTTTGTTGTTATATCGTTAGGTATTGCAATTATAAACTGATTTAATGTTAATAAATGAATTTCTGTGAAATGAACACTTTAACGTTTTTAAATAGTTTTATTTATTTATTAGCTGAGCCACCCGGTGTTGCTCGAGTCTGTAGTTTTAAGGTTCCCTCTCTCGTTCTTCCGCTTCCGTAGGAATATGGGTATAAAATATAAGTTTTTTTTACTGTGGGATTATGTGACATCGCAATGGCGAAAGAATTTTTGAAATCTGTTCAGCAGTTTCTAGGTTTCCGTTCCCAACCTCGTTCCTGTGGGAGTATGGAGATAAAACCTTGAAAGGAACCATCTCTGGTTTGAACTATGTCTACCCTGAAGATCTCATAAGAAACCAGTCTATAACGGACATAAATACAAACATACATACATCCTATTTTATATATGTATATAGATTTATTTTTTGATGCAGTCGGCAAATTCTGAAGACTAGTCGGCATTTCATTAAAATTCACCCCCCCATGGCTTGGAGCCTCGCTACGCCCCTGCATGGGGCCTACTACTTCACTGTTGAATCTTAAAACAAAATATTGTATCTTCTTCTTTTTCGACGTTATACGTGCATTGTGATCTCGAATGGATAACAGCTCTCCCGCTTATCTGCTTCACACTAGTGAAGGCAAGCCAAAAGCTTCATGACGTTGCGTTTTTGACGGTGTTCTACGGTTCTCTCCTTTGAACACGACTGTACCAACCGACCCGGTCGAATTAAATTTTTTCCAAGAGGGTATTTTTAACGTGATGGATTCCACAGCTCTAAGTGCTTCTAATACGATCAAGCGTTGATATTCCTGCTGTGCTGCTCAGCAACTTCATCTCACCTGCCGTCCACTGACTCTCATGCTATTTTACTTTCTCCAACATTGTGAACCGTCTGTGAGTTCTGAACGCTTCTGTGGAGAGTCTTGCTTTATGCTTATAGGGCATATATTGCTATACATTTATGTACATTAGTCTTCTGTATTTTATCTAACAGGTAGTCAATTACTGTAGTATAGAGCAGACGTCTCAAAACCTACTGTGACTTGAAATGTTTCATTGACTACAGCTGGAAATTTTACCATCGTCATCGCTCCTTCATGCATACCCTTTATCGTAAACGCATAGGCCTTATGGTTTACCTCTGTTGTTGACTTAGCCTCAACAAATGCACTTTGGCTATCATTATTTTCTGCAGCCGGTTACCCAATAACTGATTAACGGTCGTATCTTTCTTGTCTTTGTAGAAGAAGAAGAAGAAGGAAAGAAGGTATCCATGGCATGATGGTAAGCATGTTTGCCTGTTAACCGGGAAGTTCGTGGTTTGAATCTCAACATAAACTAAAAATGTACGGGTATTGCCTTTTGCGAGGAACTGACAAGTTCGAGATCGGCACAATATTGTAGTTCCTCTCCATTGTAAATTCCCTCGCAGCCACAGCTTAGATGGCCATCTGTAGTGCAACCACAAGCCATTTTTTTTAGCAATTCCTCTGGGCAGGAGGTGCAATTCTGCGAATCGGAATCAATCCACATTCAGAATTTGTTGACTTATATTTATATGAGAATAATATTGAATGAAAAAGAAAACAAATATTGAACATTGTTTCATGTTTTTGGTTTCTTATGGCCCCACGGAACTTACTACCTGTAAAGTTTTGAAATTTGTTATTTAGTTTAAAATGATCTAAGTATTAAGTATTATTAAAAAAATTTTTTTAAAGGTTTTTCATAGCTTGGTAAACAAAAGTTCTTGTACCACTGTTGTATTTGGAACAAAGTTCTTAGGCCATGATGTTTGACGGCATCGTGGGTTGGTGGTATCTGAATAACCAGCGAAAAATTAGCACTTTTTGATAATTTGTAAAAATATTGGAAACGACAGTTGCTTAGGGTCTGGTTCAACTTTGTTCCATACAAAGAAGCTACAGTCAGTATAAAAAGGATGAAAAACAACGATAAATATCTATGATTAAGTGCGGTTATATATTTCAGTCAATTCCAAACGCAAAAAGTTCTCTGATATAGCATTTAAAAGACAATTTTATTTACTTTCTTTATATGAAGCAATGCCTATACCTTTCTGCAACTAGAAAGAAATGCAACAAACTGACAAAACTAAAAAATTGGAAATTGTAAAATTTTTTTTGTTAGGAATTTTGGATAGAAAATTTTGCTTACAAAAACGTTTTGGAATTGCTCAAAAATTTTGCTTTGTTTTCGAGATATTTTGAAAAAAAAAACGAATAAAGATGGTTTAGAACTCAAATCTCCGATTTCAATAACACTTTCGGTTTTAACTTCATAACTAGCTCATTAATCGATTCGTGTAGCAAAAATCCACCCTTTTTCGAATGTCTTTATATGCCCTTTTTTTACGACATAACCATTAGACTTATATTTTTTTCTAAAATCATTACATCCGATAGAATAAATTCCTGATTTTTGAAGCTGTTTATCTGTAGATCCTCCAATTACATTTTTTATTTCGCTGCACTCACTCACAAGGATATTATGTTTATTAACAATTTGTCTTATCTTTGATGCTATTTCTGTATAGAAATAAAAAATTTTAATATTTCTTTCCTTCATTTCTTTCATTCCTAATTAGACGTAAAGTTTTATAATTTCTCAATTCCTGTTTTCGTCTATGTACAATAGTTAAATCTTCAATCAAAATTTCGGTATATCCATCAAATATATATATCTTAAATTTTTTGTAATTTTTTATTTTTGTTTCTGTAGTTATCGGAATATTTAGAGCTCCAAAAATCATCGAGTGAAACGCTGACATCTTATGTTCAAAGAAATTGAACGAGTCTGATGTAATGTATCTCATAGTATTCGATGGTTTTCTGTGGATATCAAATTCAAAATTGTTTGCATTCCTAGTTATACCTAAAACAAAAAAATTTAGTTTCCCTTCAATTTCTTGCCCGTATGTAAATTCTATTGATGGGTATTTATTTTTATTTAAATTGTTAATGAACTGACGGTGTTTATGCATTTTGATAATCGCCCATATATCGTCTACATAGGTACATATCTTAACCAAATTCTTGGAAAACTGTCTGGACTTTTCATTTCAATTTTTATATTTATTATTATTACTAGCTGACCCGCCCGGCGTTGCTCAGGCCCTACGTCAATCGAATTAAGTAATTTTAGTTAAGTAGTTTCCAAGTTTCCATTCTAGTGGGATAATAGGGATGAAATGTAGTTTATGTTACTCAGGAACAGTTAAGCACTCTAACGATTTGGAATCGGCCCAGTACTGTTAAAGTGAAATGCGCATTGAAATCGGTAGTAGGTGGTTTTTTTTAATCCCGTTCCCGTTCCTGTGGGAAAATGGCGATGAACTATTGTTTAGATTGCTCAGGGACAGTGAACCATTCTAACAGTGAAAGAATTTTTGTAGTACTTTCCAGTTTCTTGGTTATTTCGCCAATACCGTTTCCGTTCCCGAAAGAATATGGGAAGGAAATATAGTCTTAAATACTCAGGAGCAATGAATCATTCAAACATTTTCGGGAATTGGTCCAATATTTTCCAAGTTCCCACTAATGTTGTTGTTCCCGTCCCGATGCTGAAGTTCGTGACACTTCTTGAGTACATCAAAGTGTCAGCATCTGCACCGCTCAACATGGTCTCAGAGACCACCAAGTGGTTTTACAATACCCTCATTTGGTCTGAGCCAAAATTAAAATTTTCTTCGAGTCTTTATTACTTCATTCATTTCTTCTTGTCTACATAATAACCAAAGAACTTCCACTTCACTTCCATTCGAACCCAATATCCCGCTGTCATTGCTTAGGTCAAAGTGTATAGTATCACTTTAAATCAGTTCGTTTTGTTTAGCGAATGTAAATAAAGTTCAATGTGCGGTCATTTCATATGAAAAAATAGTTTGGATTATTGTAAAAGTCACATTTTTAACTAAAAAAAAGTTTAGATCTCTATTCTTACCAAGTGAAAATTAAAAGAGTTCTCAAAAACAAACAATCCAATAGTCTTACTATTTGTTATTTCATTAGCTGAGCCGCCTGGCGTTGCTCGGGCCTGTAGTTTTAAGGCTCCCGTGCTCATTCCTGTTTCTGTTGCCGTGGGATTATAGGGATGTAATCTAAGCTAAGTTACTGAGGTATTATGTGGCATCCCAGTGACGAAAGAATTTTTGAAATCTGTCCAGTAGTTTTTAGGTTTCCATTCCCAGCCCCGTTCCTGTGGGAATCTTTCGTTACCATGGAAATATGTGAAATATAAGCCTAATTCACTGAGGGATAATATAACATCCTAGAACCTAGAATTGAAAGAATTTTTGAAATCGGTCAAGCTACTTTAAGTGCCCGTTCTCGTTCCCGTGGGATTAAAAGGATGAAATAAAATCTAAATTACTAATTGAGGGGGATAATGTAGCAATCCTAATGCAGGAGGTGGAAGGGTTATAGAAATCTGTCGAGTAGTTTCTAAGTTTCCTTTCCCAAACCCGTTCCTGTCGGAATATCCGGGAATTTTTTTATAATCCCGTTTCTGTGGGAATATGGGGAACAAACCTTGACAGGAACCATTTATAAGTCATTGTGACCGAGGGATAATGTAACATCCAAGAATTGAAAGGATTTTGAAATCGGTCAAGTAAGGATAAGCTTTCGGTTCTCGTCCCCATTTCTGTTCCCGTGGGATTATAGGGATAAAATATAGTCTAGGTTACTCATGGAGGGGCATAATGTAGCACTCCTGGTGCCGAATGAATTTTAGAAATCTTTTAAGTAGTTTATAAGTTTCCGTTTCCAACCCCGTTCCTGTGGGAATATGGGGATCAAACCTTGACGGGGACCATTTATAAGTCATTGTCACTGAGGGATAATGTAACATCCTAGAGTTGAAAGAATTTTAGAAATCGGTCAAGTAACTTTAAGGTTCCCGTTTCTGTTATCGTGGGATTATAGGGATGAAATATAGTATAAATTACTAATGGAGGGAGATAATGTGGCAATCCTAATGCAGGAAATGTTATAGAAATCTGTCCAGTAGTTTATAAGTTTCCGTTTCCAACCCCGTTCCTGTGGGAATATGGGGATCAAACCTTGACGGGGACCATTTATAAGTCATTGTCACTGAGGGATAATGTAACATCCTAGAGTTGAAAGAATTTTAGAAATCGGTCAAGTAACTTTAAGGTTCCCGTTTCTGTTATCGTGGGATTATAGGGATGAAATATAGTATAAATTACTAATGGAGGGAGATAATGTGGCAATCCTAATGCAGGAAATGTTATAGAAATCTGTCCAGTAGTTTCTAAGTTTCCGTTCCCAAACCCGTTCCTGTGCGAATATCAATTTTTAAATATTTTATGTCATAAAAACCTTCTCCTGACAATAACAAACACAACAAAAAAAGAATTGGCCAAATTGGTCCAGGCGTTGTTGAGTTATGCGCTTGCCAACACATTTTGCGATTCATTTTTATGTATAAGATTTATTATTATAAATTCTTTATTAAAGTTCTCAATATTTTACAAGATTTTATATTTTTCTAAGAATGATTGCATGGCAAAATTTGCCGTCTGCCTCGATTGACTTATTTCGAGATTTGTTACGAAATGGAAAAAGTTATAGTTAAAGGAAACATAATTCTAGAAAAATTAGAATAAAAAATAGATTGTTGCGTGAATTCATTTAAACAATAGAAATATATAAAATTAAAAAATTGAATTTCATAATATACAGAGCCTACATTACGATCTCATTAATCAGTCTAAAAAACTGCTACGATACCCTAAGGCATGATTAATATAAAAACAAGGAATTTTCCAACCAAAAACCCCGTTCAAAATCTGTTTTGTATCTTCAAGTGTAAGAAAGCTCTTCGAAAATAAAGCCTGCGGATTTCTTGTAATATTGGGCATACAGCTATAAAGTGGTACGTATTTTCAGTTTCATTAAGGTTGCACAAAGTACATACCGGGTGAACGTCACTTCAATGCGTCTTGCCAATTGGTCAGGGGTGTATTCAAGAGATCAAGATTCTGGTAGTGGCGATTAGCCAACTCTTGCCATTCTCTGAAAGGTGATAACTGTTTCCGGAGAGCGTATTGCATAATTTGTTTGTGAAGGTTTGTGTCGTGTCTATTCATTACTCTTATTAAATAATCCGCATTTGATTTTTAATTCTTTAAGAATATTTGAGGTATACCGAATTCAACGTAGATAGCATACTGGCAAGCTTAAAAATGCGTTTAAAAAAAATACGCTGAGAGCTTTCAAATATCATTATTTTGGACTTTGTGACATTAATTGAAAGCTCCCATAAGTCGCAAAATCGCTTCAGTTTGTTTTTTTGAAGTTGTAGAGTTATAGGATTATCTGCCAATATGACTATATCTTCCGCATATAGAAGCATCTTTATAACAGTTTCACCACACTTAATTCCTCCCGGGAAATCTTTTGATACATCATCAATAAACAAAGCAAACATAATCGGACTTAACCCACAACCTTGAGGAACACCGGCTTTAGTATTAAAAAATCGGACATTGATATTCCATTCCAAATAGCCGCAGAAGTATCGGTTATAAGTAGCTTATATACATTGAGGAACTTTGTCGATAAACCTAAGGTTGAAAGCTTATAAATCAAAGAAGCTCTATTTACAGTGTCAAAAGCTGCCCTAAAATCGACAAAAAAGACATACCCTTTCTTCTTTTTGTCCAAAAACATTTTGACTACACTTGTTAGCGCATATAAATGATCAACCGTGGATAGTCCCGCTCTAAAACCAGCTTGAAAAACACTAAGGAGTTTGTTCTCTTCAACCCATCTCGTCAACCTATGGTATAAAAGATGGGTGTATATTTTTTTAAGACAAGGTAGGATCGATATACCCCTATAATTACTGGGAAGGCTTACATTACCTTTTTTAAAAATAGTGCAAATCCAAGCTTTTAAAAACGATTTTGGGATTGTTTCCCCTTCAAGAAGACTGTTAAGAAAAGAGTTAATTAATTCCAAAAACTCGGTGTTGAATTCTTATAGAATTCAACGGGAATGCCATCAACCCTTGCTGCTTTATCATTTTTCATTGATTGGAGCGTAACTTGTAACTCTGTTGCTGTAATTGGCCCATCAAGTTCAGGAACTATGACTAGAGGTAACGCATACTCTTCAAAGTGATCTGCGAGTTTTTCAACTTCAATAACTGAAGATGACACAGCCTTACAGCCACCAAGCAGTCTCACCTTTGCCCAGAAAACTTTTGAATTCTTACACGATGAAAGGGTGACAGCAACATTAGTAATATAGTTTTTCTGTTTTTGAACACAGAGATTTTTATAGCTTGTTCGAATCTAAATACAGGGTTTTAAAAGAATTTGAATTAGTCTTTCTGAAAAGGTTCAGATAGGCAAAAGATTTTTTACGCAATTTCCTACATTCCCAGTCAAACCACTCAGCAGCAAACATATTCCCAGAGTGAGTATTTTTGGTAATCCAAGATTCTCTAATACATTTTGTAATAAATTCAGCTGTTTGGTCACAATAACGATGTTCTTGAGCAGGAACGCAGATTAATTTCGCATCTAGTCTTCGTTTAAACACATCAGCACGATTATCTACCCACTCTAACTTATTAATTGCGTTCCTGGGCATCAACAACAGATCTTCAAGTTTAAGCGTTGTAACAGTTGGTAAATGACCAGAATAATTTGCAACTAAAATTTCAAAATCTTCAATAGCTCCAATCCAATTAACCCTCGCTTAGCAATAATCTATTACTGAAGTGAATCTATTACCCGAAACGAAAGTAAGTTCCCCTCTTTTATCACTTTTAGTTACACCATTTAGAACTTTTAAATTTTTATATGCGTCATAAGAAAATTTACTAAAAATGGGCTCATAAATGATCACATACTACCACCGAATTTATGTCGGTTAATCTTTTCATTAAATTGGAACCAATTTTTATCCATGCATAAATTAGTAAGAATTACAAATTCATTAATTTCTTCAGGCTTAAGTGCATTTCTTTCTAACCATTTTCTTAGAAAGATTGAAGATTCATTAGTTGGAACATTATGATATAATGAAACAACATTGAATGTAGCTTGAATCTCGTTGCCAGCTGCTTTAAGGTCCTTAACTTTTTCTTTGTCCATTTCTTATAGACGCTGTTTTAAATTAAATTGGCAGATCATTCAGTTTTTCTAATAACCAACATTCAAATTTCGATAATATTGATCCAGTTGCTGATGTAATATGTCTTAATTGTTTTCCTTGTTTTTTATAGTTTCAATTGAGTATGTAACAGTGGTAAAACTGGTTAGAAACATTTCATTTTCTTGATAAACTAGCATCATTAAAGAGTTTTAGTGATTTTTTAGTAGTTTGTTTTTTTTTGTTCTCCTTATCATTCCTGGTAAAGGATTAAAAATTACTTCTTCATAAGGTCCAGTTCTTATAAATTGTTCAGTTATTTCAATGTATTCTTGCTTATACGATATTATGACTCTTATCGGCTTTCCTGAAGATAACTGAAGTTATCTTTTCTTTTAGACTTTTCACTGCTCCTCTGAAATTGTTAGCAGTCATGTTTGGTAGATTTTGATATTTAACTCTCTGTATAGTTTTGCCCCTTACTCTAGCCATAGAGGAATAGAGAACAAAAGGGAAAACCATTACTTCTCTAGCCCTGCACTTCCATTTGTTTACATTGTTGCTTTTGTAACACGAGATCTATCTGTGATACGCGTATTCAGTTGAATATAAAGCTGTGTCACTAAAATAAATAACACCACTTTATTTTCGGTTTTACCTACTTACTTAGGTGGGCATTACAGTTCGGGGTGAAGCTGGGCCTCAACTAACATCCTTCTATAACGACTTCGATTTCGGGCGAGCTCTCTCCAGTTTCGCACTCCAAGTCGGTTGAGGTCTTCATCCACTTGATTGCGCCACCTAAGACGAGGTCTTCCCCTTCCGCGATTTCCCTGCTTTCGAACACCCGACGAGCCGGAGCGTTTGGGTCCATATGCTCAACATGACCCAACCATCGTAGCCTCGCGATGCGTACTCTTCTGGCTATGCTAATGTCGCGTTACAGCTCATACAGCTCGTTGTTGTATCTTCTTCTCCACACATTGTCTTCGCATACGGGACCAAAGATCATTCGGAGAATTTTTCTTTCGAAACGACCAAGGGTTTCCTCATCCGCTTTCGATAAGGTCCATGCTTCCACCGTAAAGCAGGACTGGGATGATTAAGGTTTTATATAAGGTTTTTGGTTTTTCTGGAGAGGGTTTTGTTTCTCAATTGCCTTCTTAACCCAAAGAAGCAACGGTTGGCAACAGTTATTCTCCGTTTGATCTCCGCACTGATGTTGTTGTCCGTGTCTACAGCGGATCCTAGGTAGACGAAGTCCTGTACTACCTCGAAGTTATGTCTGTCTATTGTGACGTTTTGTCCAATTCGTCGATGTTCTGTGTCCTTGTTTGATGACAGCATATACTTTGTTTTGCCCTCATTAACCATCAAACCCATTTTTGCCGCTTCTGTTTCAATACTCGCAAAAGCACCTATGACATCACGCTTTTTTCTTCCCATTACGTCAATACCGTCTGCATATGCGAGTAATTGCACAGACTTTTGAAAGATTGTTCCTCTGGTGTTGACGTTTGAGTTTCTTACAATCTGTTAAAGTATGATGTTGAAGAAATCGCATGACAGTTTGTCGCCTTGCCTAAAACCTTTTTCGACATTAAAGGTCTCGGTGAGTTCTTTACCGACCTTGACGGAGCAGCGTGAATTCTCCAAAGTCATCCTGCATAGTCGTACGTGTTTTGCAGGGATGCCGAAACTAGACATGGCTCTGAACAGCTCGTCTCTGTAGATGCTGTCATACGCGGCCTTGAAATCGATAAAGAGGTGGTGAATATCGATATTATGTTCTCGGGTTTTTTCCAAGATCTGCCGTAATGTGAAATTTTGGACTTCTCTGGTCTAAAACCACATTTATAAGAACCTATCAAGTTGTTGACGTGGGGTTTCAGACGTTCACATATTACAGCAGACAAGATCTTATAAGCGACGTTAAGGAGGCTTATCCCTCTATAATTGGCGCAGTTGTGAGGGTCTCCTTTCTTTAGGATCGGGCATACGATACTGAGGTTCCATTCATCGGGCATGCTTTCTTCCGACCATATCATGAAGATCAGTTGGTGCATGCTCCTTTCCAACTGATCTCCAGCTCCCTTGAAAAGTTCGGCATCTAAGCCATCTGCACCTGCAGTCTTATTTGATTTAAGTTTGCATATAGCAAGCTTAACTTCTTCTAGGTCGGGAGGACGGCATTCTTGATCATGGTCCAGGCTGAATGGGGCAATCTGCCTGACAGCGGAATTTGTGTCCTCATCGCAGTTACGCAGTCTGCAGAAGTGATCTTTCCAGATCCTCAGTAGCGACTGTGACTCTACAACTATGTTTCCCTTCTGATCCTTACAGGTTTGAGTTCGGGGTTTGTCACCCTGGCAGGATCTTTTTACCTTTTGGTAAAACTTCCGAGTCTCGTTCCTGTCATGGCACCTCTCTATTTCCTCAAACGAGCGCTTCTCATGCTGCTGCTTTTTCTTTTTGAGAATTCGGTGTTCTTCCCTTCTTTTCTCCTTGTAGATCTCGTTATACTGATCGTAAGCAACCCTTGTTCGTTTTTGCATCAGCATTTGTCGTGCTTTTGTTTGGCTGCATTTTCCTGCCTGCATTCTTCATCGAACCATGGGTTTCGTTTTGGTGGCCGAGTGAAACCCAGAACCTCAGAGGCAGCGGTTCTGATAGCTTCTTGGCATTGCTGCCACTGGTCTTCAATGCTTAATGCTTGCGGCATGGGATTCAAGGATAATTGAAGGGACACTCGATTGGAAAAGGCATTGGCAATCTCTTGCGATTGTATCTCTTCACAGCGTTAGTTAGTGGCTACAACAAGGTAGTGGTCCGAGTCACAGATGGCCCCTCGGAAAGTTCGGACATCTAACACACTGGAAGAGTGCCTGCCTTGCGTCGATCGCAACATGGTCAATTTGGTTGACGGTTAACTGATCTGGGGATCGCCATGTACCTTTATGAATTTTGAAATGCGGGAAGCGTGTACTACTAACAACAAGATTTAGCCTCGCAGCAAAATCGATTAGCGTAAGTCCGTTTTGTCATGGAGGCTATGCTTACCGATTGTGTTTCCAAAGATGTCCTCCTTCCCTAGTTTTGCGTTAAAATCGCCAAGAGGGCACTGCTCATATGTTTCTTCGAGTAGCTCGTAGAAACAGTTTTGGAATCGTCGTCTTTCTCTTCTGTGGGGGCGTGGGCACATATTAGGCTAATGTTAGCGAATTTAGCCCTGATGCGGATGGTCATTATACGCTCATTGTCTGGATTTTAGTTATCACCTTATCCCTGAGTCTTCCTCTAACGACAAATCCGCACCCAAATAAGCGCTGTTTCTGTTTTCTGTAGCTGTCGCCATAGTGGATGTCAAAGTTTTTCATCTTCTTTATGCCCGGTCCACTCCATCACACTTCTTGGATGGCGGTTATGTCTGCTTTGCAGCAGTCCAGGTCGTCTGCTAATTCTAAAGCTTCACGTAGTCCGTTAAGAGATCTTATACGTTCCACGTGCAGATCCGGAGGTCATTGTCCTTTTTTTGTTTGCTTGGGTCGTCAACTTTGAAATCATTATCGTTATCCGAGGCTTTTGCTTATTTCGGAACTGTCCTTTTTTACGTGGTTGGGTAGTTAACCCTACGCACAACCCCCAACCTGGAGGGCCAGGTCCTTTTGGATCCCTTCGGGCACAAACGGCTGGAATATCCAGTGTCAGTACCCTGCTGCAGGGGTGTGAGTGCTGCCGTTGGCTCACCAGGAGCTCATCCGCCACCATCTCTACTTCAATACCCTGTCCTAGTATTGAAAGACCCTGAAAGACCTTTAAACCAAATATGTTGGAGTAGCTCCTTCAGGGGTTTCTGCTTTTATGGCTGCTGAAGTCCACCGTTGTTTCTGTCCTTCGAATTCATCCGCTGGAACATTTACACGAAAGCTCTCGTAGACCACTGAGATTTGTGCAGTCAGTCATTGTTCGCAGATCAATTATAGTGTTGATCTATCACAATTCTTTGTTCCGGATTCCCTTATCAACACTCGCACTTACTAGTTTAGCAGGTCAGCTCTGGACGGAGCATCCCAGGTCCCAGTGGATACCGCTTGGAGGTATAGTAAGCACAATTGACGTGTACTATAAGTTACAGCATCTGGGCTCCGCCAAGTTGGCACCAATCAGAGCCTACCCGAATAGTACAACGCCCATCCAAAACCATTCGGTTTGGAAACCCGAAAATAAATTGGTGTTTGTGAAGTCAGTTTGAGGACAGACGCCGCGAGTTTGAGGACAAACGCCGCGCCGTGTTGTGTGTATAGTTTGGTCTCTTGTTATATCTCCTCTGTGAATAGCTTTATCAACAGCATCATTGAAAGGTCTAAGCTCTAAGAGCTGTTTCAATGTTGATTAAAGCACTTTGGATAGCTTCTTCTTCTTCTGGTTGTAATGCAAAATTTAATCCTCTGTTAATTAATTCCAGTTCGTTCGTTGTAAATTCCAAACTTGAAATATTTTTCACAAATCTCCTACTGGTTCTGCTTACTTAAAAATCTTCTTTTAGTCGTTATGATTGACTCTGCCTATTAAAAGATTGAATTTGTAAATTAGAAATTATTTCTTCTTAACCAATTCACATTCAACTGTATCTTAAGGATGCTATATAAAAATATTCTAATCGCTTGATTGGTCTATTATTTGTAATTGATTAACTCCCTTGTCATTTAATATATTGCTGAGATATAGATGGATGCAGGGAACATGCTTCACGTTTAACTACAGACAGGCTTGAGTAGTTTGGTTTGATCAAGATTTAGCCACATTTTCTGTCATTCACATAAAAAGCTTTCTCTATGATTCCCTTATTATCAGAATTTGTTAGACCTCAAAGTTAAATAAAATTCGATTTGAGGCAAAATCTTTTGATTTCGACAGTAAGTCCTAGAAATCAGAACCTCTCCGCCCCCATTTATCCTCTGGAAGAAGATAAGGAAAAGTTGTGTTCAGTATTTTCTTCAAGCATCACTTGCCGTGTCATCAAATGAAGATATTCACATACACCTACCCTACAATTTTTGCTCGATATGAACAATATAAAAAAAGAAGACGTACTATTTTGCTATTCATGCAAACACTTACCCTTCCTCTATGGCGCTCAATCAGCAAAACGTATGATGCAGATTTTGATTTAACTGTGTCAACAAAACTTATGTTTAAATAAATACTATTTGCATAAACAAATCAAGCCTGAGGATAGGCACAAGACGTGTAGGTACCTTAACACGAAATACGTGTACGAATAAAATCCCCGAACACATTTTCACGCACGTGAATGTTTTTCTTAAAGCAATATTTTGTTTTTATTTCACTCTCTTCTCGTTTTGCAATGGTGTAGGAACAATATTGCTGACAGCTTTTTAAAAAGCTCTTAAGATGTATTGTGCTAAAGTAGGTTTGATTGGATGGAGATGAAGATGAAGACGAAGATAGAATATGAGGACCTAAAATGCCAAGTTCACTTAAATGGGTCAGCTCCTTGAACATTTCTTTTGGCCTTCTCTTATGTTCATAAGTAAAAGTTGAAAGGTCATGTTGGGTAGGTGTTTAACTTTTCCACATTTAAAGTTTTTTGTTCAAACACAACCACCATTTTAGTGTCCTCCAATTTTTATTTTATTAAATTGCTGTTAGGCTAATGCGGGTTTGTTTGTGCCAATAATACTTTTTTTTAGAAGAAAATTGCAAGTTTTCACATTCAGTTTTCGAAAACAAATCTTCTTATATATAAAAATGAATCGCAAACAACGCCTGGACCAATTTGGCCAATTCTTTTTTTGTTGTTTTTGTTACTGTCAGAGGAGAAGGTTCTTATGCAATAAAAAATTTAAAAAATTGCGCGGGTATTTCCACAGGAACGGGGTTGGGAACGGAAACTTAGAAACTACTGGACAGATTTCTATAACCCTCCCTGCATTAGGATTGCTACATTGTCACCCTCCATTAGTAATTTAGATTATATTTCGTCCGTATAATCCCACGGAAACGATAACTTAAAGTTACTCGACCGATTTCAAAAATTTCCACGGTAACGGAAGATTCCCACAAGAAAGGGGATGGGAACGGAAACTTAGAAACTACTAGACAGGAACCTAGAAACTACGGACCTGAGCAACGCCGGGTGGCTCAGCTATTAGTGAATATTTTCAAATATGAAATTAGAACGTCTTTTACCTGACATCATTTTCGGCTTTTTTTTTCAGGGGTTCTTAATTTGTCTCTTATTTTGTTATAGGCAGAAACACATTGGTGTGCAAATTTGCTCATCGTTGCAATTTGCACATTGAATTTCAATGGAAACTGAATCAATCACACAGCAAGCAAGCTAAAGAAGTTTAAACCGAAATTATAGAGTTACTAAAGATTTTCTTGAAAAGTACCTACGTAAACAGGCAACAGAAATCAATTGCTTTGAAATTTAATTTAGCAAATTTCACTTTCCAGGTCGCGTGAAAAGTTCTTAGATTAAATTTTGAATGTAATTTTCTCATCTTTTTTTTATTTTAATTTTGGTGTGGACAAAGCCCCTATTTTGAATTTCATTTCATTTATTTACTTCGAAAATTGTATTATTAGCTGGGATACATTAAGATATAAGATGTAAGTGAAGCAAAATTATCTTTAAGCCTCTCTGCGACTGGGCAAAATGCAATGTTTCTCTAAGATAGCTAAGATAGATAGAAAGTATCCACACAAATTATGAATGATGCTAAGGAGCCTAAACAAGGTTCTGAAAGTTAAAAATTTATCTAGTTCTATACCGAAAAGAGTGTGTCATCCAAACATACTTTGGGGTGTGATTCTTGGTCATATTCTAAGAAAAAAAATGTATTACAGTAAAGCTCAATTCTCAACTTTGACATCACTTTTTGACAATTTAAGAAAAGGCTAACTTTGGTGTTCCCTGACCTATGTTAAATTCAATATCTCTGTCAATACAAATGATAGAGACCTAATCATAGTTTTAATTTTTTGTAGAAATGACAGTCTTTAAGACTGTATTTAAATTTAGCTTCCAAAGGTTAAGGGTTGCCAGATTTTCAATTTTAAGTGCTGTTCAAATTTTCTTCCCGAAACAAAGTTTTGACTTTGAGGTCATTTTTTTGCAGAAAATGCCTGATAAACATGGAGTTTCTTTATTTTTTACAGATGAACTAAACAATAATAAAAAAAAACTTTGTAGTAAGTGCACTCTAAAACCCATAGATTTTATGATATTTGAAAAAATACAAAATGGATAAAATTAAAAAAAAAAAAAAAAATAGATTTTTAAATTTGAGGTTTGTTTGAATAAAACAATAATATGGGCACTTTTAGTAGTTTTTTATGTATTAAATACAAATACAATTAAAACAAGTGCTCAAAGTGCCTACGCAGACATTTTTTTCTTATATGAGTTTTACAATGGAAATTCAAGAAGAGCACAACGAATATACCAGGAACTTTATCCTTACTGAACATCTGGCAACCCTTAGCCAATAGGAGTTCAATTTAAATACAGTTTCAAAGATTACAAGACTACAAGTAAGACAAGAGTTATCGAGAGCAAACACCTACAATGAAATTCAAAAACGGGCTCTGGCATGCATTCAAAACGAAATAGGGCACTTTGAGCACTTGTTATAACTGTATTTGTATAAAATACATAAAAAAAACTACTAAAAGTGCCCATATTATTGTTTTATTCAAACAAACCTCAAATTTAAAAATCTATTTTTTTTTTTTTTTTAATTTTACCCATTTTGTATTTTTTCAAATATCATAAAATCTATGGGTTTTAGAGTGCACTTACTACAAAGTTTTTTTTTTATTATTGTTTAGTTCATCTGTAAAAAATAAAGAAACTCCATGTTTATCAGGCATTTTCTGCAAAAAAATGACCTCAAAGTCAAAACTTTGTTTCGGGAAGAAAATTTGAACAGCACTTAAAATTGAAAATCTGGCAACCCTTAACCTTTGGAAGCTAAACTTAAATACAGTTTTAAAGGCTGTCATTTCTAAAAAAAATTAAAACTATGATTAGGTCTCTATCATTAGTATTGACAGAGATATTGAATTTAACATAGGTCAGGGTACACCAAAGTTAGCCTTTTCTTAAATTGTCAAAAAGTGATGTCAAAGTTGAGAATTGAGCTTTACTGTCATACATTTTTTTTCTTAGAATATGACCAAGAATCACACCCCAAGGGATGTTACACGAAGTACGGAACACCCTGTATTATGAATAAAACGAACACAATCGTTAAACGCAACATTAAGTTTGCGTTTACACTCACAGTCCAAAACAGAATACACAGAACAATTAAAAGTAAAAAAGGATGGCAATATCAAAGACTTTATTAGTTTTTTTTTTCATGTTAGGTAATAGGTTATAGCAATGCAGAAGATATTCTGAGACTCCGTAATCCTGAGTATATTTTCCGCATTGTATCTGATATTGCCTTCCTTCTCCTCACAAGGCATGGTTGTGAGAAATGCGCTAGGCCCAGGGGCTAATCGCTCTGTTGCGTCACCGTATTTATTTATTTTATTTTATCTGATATTGCCTTACAACAACTAAGATTGCCCTTAATTTTATATCCTAGGTAGGTTACATCATCTACATAAGCTATTGCTTCATTATCAACGACTACCACAAAAAAATCTGAAGGGGTTACACGAATATCTAGTGCTTATCATAGCTTCAAACTTAGATGGAATAAGTTTCATGCTGTTTTCAATAGCCCAACAATGGAGATGGCTTAAATCATCATTAAGTTTAACTTTAACTATTTTTATTGAACAGGTATACATACAATTGGTTCTTAATTCTAAAGATAACATTTAGATATATTTTGTTTTGTTGGCACAGAAGGGGCCTAACTTTAAATAATGTGCTGTTTGCCAAAATAATTATAATAATTGCATATGATAAGAAAAAATATATATTTATAAGGTTATTAAACAAATCTTTGGTTGTTCAGATCCGGTTGTCTTTAATCATCATTAAGTCTAGCTATGCAGTCCTTCATCAATCTTATGGGGCGAAAAATATAAAGATTAAAGTACAACGTCATCAGCATACAAATGAACTTGACTACTGTAAATTATGTCAGGGAGATCATTTTAGATTAGATTAGATTAGATTATTAGATTATATTTATAGTTTCATATAAATTTTTTAACAATTATTGAATAATAGAAAAATTAAAAAAATTAAAAAATTCCATTAAACTTAAAGAAAAATATAAGAAAGGCTGGTGACATTATTCATTCATTATTTTAAAGAAATTGAAAAATAGAGTTGAATGCCACATCAAAAACTATAAATATCAAAAATTAAAAGTAATTGGGTTTGGTGACCCTTGTAGAATTCACATAATAAAATTTTAATTATTTTGTTTTTTTTGTTTTTTATATAATGCAAAAATTGATATCAAAAACACTAAGCAACAATAACAGATGTAGTAGAAAATTGAAAAGTGGATGAAAATTAACCCAAAACATCAAAAATATAAGACTCCAGAGCAAGATAGTCTAAGGAAAGAAGCCAAATTTTAACGCTTTTAAAAAACTTTCCAGGTATAGTTAATAAGTTTGAAAGGTTTCCACGAAGATTGTATCTCGAAATTAAACGAAAATTGAGATTCCCAGACTTCATATAAAAAGTTTTTAGCACCTTGAAACAGTATAAATGACGAACTGGAAGTATCTTAAGAGCACAGAACAAAGGAAAAGTAGAGTGCCTACTAGCCTTACGACAAATTATTCTAACGATATATTTCTGCAATACCAAAAGTTGTTGTATTTTGTTACGATATACACCACCCCAGCAAGCAATTCCGTATTGTAACTTAGAATGGAAAATACCATAGTAAATTGTCATTAACAGTTTAGCTAAGCATACATTACGCAAATAATAAAAATGTCGCAGTGTACACCGAAAATACTTCCTCAGGGATTCAGCATGATTAGCAAAACTCATCCGAGAATCTAGAGTCAGTCCCAAATATTTAAACTCGTTGACTTTCTCAACTGGAAAACATTTATCACTACAGTTTATATCACTATAAAAGGAAGGAGGAGAGAAACCAAACGAACAGTGTCAACAGTTGGAATCTACAACATTCAGGAGCATGGAAGAAAAAAATTTGCATTCAACATGGTAGATGAAGATAAACTGTAAAACATTATCTTGGTCTTAGAGCTTATTACTAAATTATGTTCATAGAACCAGAGTCGCAATAGGTCTTAGTCCCAATTAATATTGTAGACGAGGTCTAAAGGACTATAAGTGCCGTATGAAAACGCAGTGTCATCAGCAAAAGCAGTTGGTAAACCTTTGAAACTAATAGCAAAAAGCGAATTGATGTAAACTAAAAATAGAATCTGGCCCAGTACAGAACCCTGTGGTACACCCCAATTAAGAAACCTTACGTCACTTCTTGTATCATCCATTTTCACTCTTTGCGACCTGTTTTCAAGGTAAGACCTGAACCAGTGAAGCACGAAACCTCTAAAACCAGCTTTCTCCAACTTCCTTAGCAATATATTGTGATTGACCATATCAAATGCTTTTGTGATGTCAACAAATAGGCCAGCTACACATTTCTCGTCTTGTTGTGACATTGTTAATGAACAAAATTGTGAGAGAGCATCTTCCGTCGATTTGCTCTTTAAAAAACCAAATTGAGCTGGATTGAAAAACTTGGTTTTATCTAAAAAACTCAAAATTCTACTTTTCATAAGTTTTTCAAAAATTTTACTGAAGACAAAAAGAAGTGAGATGGGCCTATAATTAGATACTAATTTCAGTAGGAGAACCCTTTTTGAATAACGGTAAAACATCTGCACACTTTAGCTCTTCTGGAAATAAATATCGAAAAGAGCAGAGGACCCCAAACTGAACCTTTCGGTATTCCCAGGTTGTTAACTAAGGGATTGGAGATACTATCTTCAGTTTAAATCCTTTGAACTCTATTCGATAAATAATCATATAGCATTTTCACTGATGAATTAGATAAATTTTAATTCTGTTTGAGTTTATTGAGGAGAGAGGATAGAGTGGTTAATGCAGTCAAACGCTTTCGAAAAGTCTAGATAGAAGAACAATTACACCAAAATTGTCGGAATCAAGATCATAACGAATGTCCGATGTCGCTTTGATAACTGAGGTTTCACAGCTATGTTTATTGCGAAATCCAGACTGCCATTTTGAAATGAGGCAACGATCATTCACATATTTCTGGATTTGGTCATTCATAATCTTTTCAATTACCTTGCAGGGAAACGACAGAATACTAATAGGTCTGTATTCCGCAGGATTGGACGAGTTTGCTTTTTTAGGGACTGGTATAACGTTTGCATTTTTCCAAACGTTTGGAAAGTATCCACTGAACAAGCAATAGTTGAAAATATGAAGCAGATAACTTCGAACAATTGGAAGTACATTTTTCAAAAACTCTGGACCAATAGCATTAGATTTAACTGATTTGACAGCATTTAAAAGTTCACAGTACCTAATCAATCCAAGAAAACGACGATGAATTTGCACAACCAGGGGTAGATAAAAGGGGTTGGGAAAAGACTTGAGGAAGATGGAATCAGAACTTTAGACATCGTTTCAGCGCTAAATGGACATTTATTTTTGTTTTTATTTTCTTTCACACCGAGATCTTTCAGATTACTCAAGAGTTCTTTAGAACTAAGCGTAGGATCAAGTTGTCGTAGTAAGTAACTACGTTTAGAGTTACGCATAAGAGATACCACTCTGTTTGTCGCATACGTATACTGCCTCTTATTGAACACAGAAGGGTTGATCTTGTATCTACGAAAGAACCTCTCCCTTTCCTTTATACGTAGCTTAATAGAATTGTTGAACCACGGACAACTTTTTCCCACTACTTATTAAGTAACTTTTGGAACGTAATCCTAACTGACAGTATAAATGTAAAAGTAACTGTCTGTCCGACTTTCTATGTTACCTACTCCCACCCAAACTACTGAACTGATTGAACTGAAATTTTGTCGGATATAGTCTAGAACCTGACGAAGGACATAGGCTATATATTTTATCTCTTAATTCCCACGGGAACGGAAACGTATTCGAGAACTTAGAAGCTACAGCACCGATTTCGAAAATTCTATTCCCGAGTAACATAAACTTGAATTCATCCCCATATTTCTACGGGAACGGGAGTCCTTACTAATATAATAAGTGCGAAAGTAGCTCTGTATGTTCGCCTTTCTATGTAACCATCTCCTGCCCAAACTACTAAACTGATTGAAACGAAATTTTGTACAGAGTCTGGTCTAAAACTTAAGAAATGACATAGGGTATTTATTTTATCCCTATATTCCCACGGGAACGACAACGCATATGGGAACTTTGACACTACAGTACCGATTTCAAAAATTCCTGCAAAAGATGGAAAAAGTAAGAACGTCGTGTGTAAAAATGTACTTAAATAAAATACGAGGGTGGATTGATAAGTTTCCGGCCTGACCAAGAGATGGCGCCACTAGGCCTACCTTGAGGTGGCGTTCTATAGTACCATCCTTAGATAGCTTGTAGCTATAGTTTCAGCCCGATTGTCATGTTATTTTAGGTTTGAGAGCACACTGAACAAAACGCCTCTGTGTTTTTCTTAAAAATGGAAAAGCTGGAAAATCGAGCTGTCATCAAATATTTCTATTTGAAGGGGTTTGAAGCCGAAGGAAATCAAAGAAGAGATGGACTCAATACCGGGGCCATTCTCCCCATCATATTCAACCATTAAGCAGTAATATAATAATAGGCTACTTTAAGCATGAATGTGCTTTTTTTGCAGAATAATTAGCCTAAAAATGCTGCCTAAAGTTACTATTCAGAGCGGACGAAGTCGCGGGCATAGCTATTCAATTTATATACGAGAAAACAAATTTTTTAACAATGACACTTTAACATTAATATCCGGTAAAAAATATATTTCATCCCACTCAAAGTGACTAAAATTTGACCGCATTTCGTCATAGTATTTATATGGCTTCTTGAGAAAATAGAAGAGTTTGAAGCTGATACACCGAAAGAAAAACCTTGGTAAAATCAAACAGGAAACTTGTTTGTTTTTGCGTCAAGCAGGAAAATACTTAAATTAAACAAGCTGGCATTTTCATTTTATTTATTGAAATGCTACAATTTTCATTGCTTAAATCAACAACGCCATTTTCAATTTCATTGTTAACTAACAACGGTTGTGATACTAGAAACATACATGTCCATGATACTTTAACAACGTATGTGTTTCGTCAACAATTCTGAATTGTTGGTAAAATATGAACACTGTTGATCAAGTATGTTCGTGAGAATTCAGCCACGTTTTTATTTGCTCAACAGTTTTAATGTAAAATTTCTATGATAAATGCCTGAATTGATGTTTGACCTGTAATGGGGTGCAGATAGTTTTCAAACGATTAATTCATTATAGGAGGTGTTATTATAGGATATGGACAAGAAGACAACTTCCACGTTCCACTTCTCTGCGTAGGAAAAGAATAGAAAGGTTCGTGTCTAGAAAAAGTGGAACTAGATCTCAAATAAAGGGAGTGGTGTAGGGTTCCTATTAGAATGACTGAGAGAAGACGCTTCGTTAACTCAGACAAGCAAACAGGCAGGGAAGCATGGGTACAAGGGGGAGTGATTTTGGTTAAATTGGGCTGAATTTTATTTAAAAGCTGAAATTTAATCACACCTATTTTTGAAAAATTCGAAATCGAATTTAGAAACTAAACTTGTAATTGTCTGGTTAAAATCCAGCGCGAAAACTCAAATAAACATTGAGCGGAAACACTTCCATGTTGGAAAAGCCCAAACCAAGCTATAGTGTGTGAGAGAGAATTAAGAAAAAAGGTGGAAACAATCGGCAGTTGGATTAGAAATTTGGAAGATGACGGGTCGTGGTAGCGGTGGAGTCGCGTAGAGTTTTTTTTTTTTTGGGTACAGTCAAGAAGAGCTAAAATTTTTTTTGCGAGCTAAATTTTTTTTTGCTAGGAAGAAAAATATACGAGTTGACTGGATAATACGCGATCGTAGGTTTTGATGGACGCGGTGTGAATTCCACGCGCACAGACTAATAAAGTTACAATCGGTCGTAGAAGCGTCCCGGTCACTCCGTCAATCACTCACAGTCAATCGCACACCTTCACACGCCTTCAGTCAAACCATTCGTGCTCCCAAAAATAATCATACTCTTACTCGCCACGATCACACCGTCAATCACTCACAGTCAATCGCACACCTTCACACGCCTTCAGTCAAACCATTCGTGCTCCCAAAAATAATCATACTTTTACTCGCCACGATCACACCATCAATCACACGTGGTCAGTCAAACCATTCGTGCTCACAAAATAAATAAATTTTTATTCGCACACCATCAATCACACTTTGTCAATCACGCTGTCATTCAAACCATCATCCACACTCAAGCACGCGTTCACGGATGTGCTGTCGTCACTATCACACGATCAGTCATCAATCACTCGTCAAGCAATCTGGCATTATCGGTCTAAGAAGACGTATACCGGTCTCTAGCACCCACGCGTCGCCGACGCATGAGCAATCACGTGTTTGTCATACCGTGATACACGCCAGGAAAATAGTTTCAGATCTCGGAAAGAGCAGCACGTCACCTTCACAGGATCAGACACACGCCAGACGCCACGATATATACCGTCAAACATATCATCACTCACGCATCAATACATCACAAAGTTTTGTCATCATCCCACGAACAATTTCATCATCAATCACACGTCAATCGCTCATCATATATCAGATCGTTGATCAGGGGATATCACACTGTCAGGGGTCCCGTCAGACAGTCTGTCAAAACAGCGACATCCTCTACACCGAACGCGTTGGAAGCAACACAGGAATAGACAATAACCAACTCACAGTACCGGCCACCCCCAGGAGGATAGACATCTTTCGCCAAATTTACCATCATAGTCTATTGATTATGTCGTTAAAAAGGGCATATAAAGGAACTCGACATTGAATGGACTTTTATTTCATGAATCAATTATTGGGTTGATTTTAGAGAAAAAACCAAAAGTGCTATTAAATTAGAGGGTGGGATTCGGAGATATGGGTTCTTTACCATCTTCATTCGTTTTTTTAATATATCTCGAGAACGACGCAAAATTTAGATGTAATTCCAAGGACGTTTTTTGTAGAAATCAAATTTTCCCATCGAAATGTATCTTTTAAAAAATTGTAAAAAAATATTTTTTATCCAAAATAATAAAATTTCCGACAAAAAAAAAGTCAATTTTTTTCCAGTTTTTGAGTTTTGTCAGTTTTTTTAATGGCATTTCTTTCTGGTTGCAGATAGGTATAGACAATGCTTACAAAAAAGAAAGTAAATAAAATTTTCTTAAAAAAACTTTATCAGAAAACTTTCTATGTTTGAAATTCACCGAAATATTGTCACTTGAACATAGACATTTATCGTTCTTTTTCATCATTTTTATACTGACTGCATTTATTTTTTATTTTGTTGAAAGAAAAACGTTTTTTACTCAATTGAAAGGTATTTGTTGTACAGAAGTGTTTTTTATATTTACTTTTGGATTCTTTTACTCAACAATATAAGTGTATAATTCTGAAAGTACATATTATATTTCTTCAAAAACATTTTGAAGGTCTAAATCGACATACATACATCTTCAAAAATGTCCTCTTATGCAATATCGGCTACTTGCACAATATCGCAATGAATTCCCATACATTCTTAACAAAATATTGAGTAAGCGATTTGTAGTTTTTTTGGTGGTACCCGTGGCGTAATGGTTAGCATGTCCACCTGCTAACCCAGTGGTTCGAGGTTCGAATCCCAGCAGAGGCAAAATGCAAAAATTTTTTTCCACGGGTATCGCCTTTCGCGAGGAATTGGCAAGTCCTCCGTTAGTAAATTCATTGCCATGAAAAGCGCATTCTCAATTAGCCGTTCGGAACCGGCGAAAAATTGTAGGTCCCCTCCATTCCCTATCAAGGCATGGTTGTGAGAAATGCGCTAGGCCCAGCGGCCCAGGGGCTCCTCGCTCTGTTGCGCCACCCTATTTATTTATTTATTTATGATTTGTAGTTTTCTGCAACCAAAGCTTCCATGGCAACATATAGTTTTTAAGCAATATCTCTGGTGCAGGAGGTGTAATAGGGCGAATCGGAATCAATCCACCACCTCAGTTCAGGAGCAGCATTTACAAAAGTGGTTTTCGTGCCACTGTTGGATTTGGAAAAAAGAGAAGCGGGTCGAAATGCTGTATTTTAAAATACGGTAAGGTCGAAATACTGTATTATACTGCATGCTCATAATGCTGTATGGTTAATATTATGTATTTCAAAATACTGTATTTCAAAACACTCTATGTACAAAATACTGTATGATCAAAATACTGTAGTACAAAATTCTGTATTTCAAAATTATTCATCTCAAATTGCTGTAAGAGCTTATCTCAGTATCTCAAAAATCTGTTTGTAAAAATACTGTATTTTTACATAATTCCGTTCTTAAACTTCCATTAAACATAAAGCAGAACTCGATTAATGTGTTTTTCTTTTATTGAAAATCTTATAACAAATGTACAACCAAAATACATCAATAAGTCATAGATAAGTAAAGTGTAATAAGGAAATTTATCAACAAAAACGAACTAACGAAAGATGCCAAAAAACACACACAACGAAATCACAAAATTCCTTGTACAGTCAAAATACTGTATCTCAAATTTAAAAATGCTGTAGGTAGGCTGAAAAGTAAAAATTGTTTTGAGAATGTAAGAAAGTGCGCATACAGCATTTTGAAATACAGAAATTTGAGATACAGTACTTTGATCACACAGTATTTTGAACAAAGAGAAATGAAGTATTTTGAGATACAGTATTTTGACCCTAACCCGGAAAAAGTACACGCATCACGTGTTGGCGGTATTTGTGCCAGCAAAAAATTTGTACTTTTTGATAATCTGCAAAAATATTGGTAGCTACAGTTGCTTAGGTCTGGTTCAACTTCTACATATAAAGAAACTGCAGTCAGTATAAAAATGATGAAAAACAACGATAAATGTCTATGTTCAAGTGACAATATTTCGGTGAATTTCAAACATAGAAAGTTTTCTGATAAAGTTTTTTTAAGAAAATTTTATTTACTTTCTTTTTTGTAAGCATTGTCTATACCTATCTGCAACCAGAAAGAAATGCCATTAAAAAAACTGACAAAACTCAAAAACTGGAAAAAAATTGACTTTTTTTTTGTCGGAAATTTTATTATTTTGGATAAAAAATATTTTTTTACAATTTTTTAAAAGATACATTTCGATGGGAAAATTTGATTTCTACAAAAAACGTCCTTGGAATTACATCTAAATTTTGCGTCGTTCTCGAGATATATTAAAAAAACGAATGAAGATGGTAAAGAACCCATATCTCCGAAACCCACTCTCTAATTTAATAGCACTTTTGGTTTTTTCTCTAAAATCAACCCATTAATTGATTCATGAAATAAAAGTCCATTCAATGTCGAGTTCCTTAAGAAATGACATAATCAATAGACTACAACCAATCAACCAGCTGTGTATTTAATTAATTAATTACCCCATATATAATAGTGACAGTAGGTATTGGGGGACCACGGCGTGGAAAAATTTTGGATGGTATGGTGCCCTTGAATTCGTTTGAGGTCACCGCGGTGTTTATTTAATGGATGTTAATGGGGTGTTTAATGGGTGTTTAATGGGTTTATGTTTTGTTTGAGGTGGCCGCCGCTGCGCTATGGGTGATTTTGGAATTTAATTTAAATTGAAATAAAAATGCAGACTGCCGAGGCTGAGATTTGAACCGGGGCCTCTGGCGTGTCGCTCGAGTGACAGATGCACTAGGCTATCGGGGTAGTTGTAGGTTGATGTGTAAAAAGTCTACTTATGCGTACAAAAAAGTTATTTATAGAATCTTTTGGTATGTTGAGGCTTATAAAAAGTGTGACGGTTGGTGGTGGTTTGAATTTGTTTTTTTGTTTAGCTTTAAGATAGAGAATTTGTCACGATCGATTTTTGGTTGTGCATTGATTGTGGATGAACAGCATGTCATTTTACAGCTTATCATGAGGTTTCTTTCTTTCAGACATAGACACTGTTAGTTGTTCTATTTTTAGATTTAGATTTCAGAACTGAAAATTTGAATTTGAAAAATAATCTGTCTGCTGTTAGTTGTTCTATTTTTAGATCTTGTTGAAGGGGATTGTGGGTGATTTTGGAATTTAATTTAAATTGAAATAAAAATGCACACTGCCGAGGCTGAGATTTGAACCGGGGCCTCTGGCGTGTCGCGCGTGTGACAGATGCACTAGGCTATCGGGGTAGTTGTATGTTGATGTGTAAAAAGTCTACTTATGCGTACAAAAAAGTTATTTATAGAATCTTTTGGTATGTTGAGGCTTATAAAAAGTGTGACGGTTGGTGGTGGTTTGAATTTGTTTTTTTTGTTTAGCTTTAAGATAGAGAATTTGTCACGATCGATTTTTGGTTGTGCATTGATTGTGGATGAACAGCATGTCATTTTACAGTCGTTCAGCAACAGCTATCGTGAGTAGACGTGTTTGACGACTTTAGCTGTGAGTATATATTCAAGTGGAGTGTGATACAAAAGTATAAAAAGTTCAGTGAGATTTAATTAAGGCAGTAGCCGAAAGAGTCTAGCAGAAGGTACATAGTGTGGAGGAACGCGGGTTCAACTCCCACCCGGGCGCATAGGAATTTTTATTTTTCTGAAGCAAATTGCTCAGATAAAGGAAAAATTAAATAATAGAGAGGGAAAAGAAAGCGACACAGTCGTTTGTGATGGACCGTACCGGTCCATCAGCATCAAAAAAAGTGTTGGATGAAAATCCAACACAGAAAACAACAAGCAAAGCAACGGCAATGCAAATTGCGGTGCCAGCAATAGCAGCAACAGCAGCAACAACAACTGCAAAAAAGAGGCGGCGCATAAAAGCTAAGCCAAATCTGGTATCCCGTAACCAAAAACCAAAGGGAACCGATAAGGAGGTCGACGATGATGGGATGTCGACCAGCAGCGAAAGTATCGTGAGTCTAAATTCCACTTACGATTACGAATCAAACGGTGGTGAGGGCCGTTACACCGGTAGTGGAAACTCGTTCGCTGCATTGGCAGACGACGGGGACGGTGTGGACGAGGGAGCAAATGACAATGACAATGACGACGATAAGAAAATCCAAGCATTATCAAATACAGTGGAGAAGCTCCACAAAGAGATCGAGGAAATTAAATCCAGGCAAGTGGCTCGCAGACTAGCAGAAAGCGAGGCAAAAAAACAAATGTTGTCAAAGTCAGACAATGCCAAACAGCAACAGCCAACAACAACAAAGGCAAATGCAAAAACAGCTCCCGTGCAGCAACAAGGCACGACAGCTTATAAAATAGCTGGGGAGCAAAATCAAAGAAAGAAAACTGCTACCCAAGAGCAGCAACGAGGGACCGCGGCTAAAAAAGCCGCGCCATCAAAGCAGCCAGGGGAGACGATGCCAAAGCAGCAGCAGCAGAGACAACAACAACAACAACAACAACAACAACAACAGCCAACACAACAACAGCAGCAGCCAAAGAAGTCAGCAGCTAAAAGCAGGGTGCCCCCTATCAACACCCACAAAATGGAAATAAAAGCGACAAAAAGCCTGTGTAAGTCCGCCATAGGCGATAAATTTGTAATTAAACGATTAGGACAAGATCGACATGCGATCCAATGTGAAAACATTGGTGACCATAAGATCGTTCGGGAGTTGCTTGCTAAGACAACCACCGAATTTTATAGTTACACTCCCAAAGAGGAGAAACCAAAAAGTATGTTATTGAAAGGGGTAGAGCCTACCTCTGACCCAGAGGAGCTCTTAGCGGAACTCCGCATGTTGGCGAGCGACGATCTCGAGTTTATCGGGGTCAAGTCGTTCACCACGGCTAAGGCTAGACGGGAGAGACGGCTATTGCCGATGTTCCTCGTCACCCTATCACCCAGTAGCCGTCTGGAGAGTTTGAGGAAAATCTCCGTCCTAGACTACCAGATGGTAAGATGGGAAAAAATAAACAGGCGCGGGGACATTTTACAATGTCTTCGTTGCCAAAGGTTCGGACACGCCGCATTCAACTGCCAAATGCAGTCGAGATGCGTAAAGTGTGGTGAGAACCACAAAGAAAAAGAGTGTAAGCTCGGTAAGGAAAGGGTCGAAGATAAGACCCAACTGAAATGTGTACTCTGTGGTGGAGATGGACACCCTGCTAACTATCGGGGATGTCCTCGATACCAGGTAATAAAAAAATCATTAAAAGCTGCTCCAACAGTAACCAAGGACGAGGGAAGGCTTACAGCCAGACCAGTTCCAAGGGCCGTCGTTCCCCAAGTTTCCTACGCCCAAATGGCGGGTGGAGCTGGGAAAACGGTACAACCTCCCCAGAAAGCGGCCGCACAGCCATCTGTGTCAAAGGCAGCTACTGGGGAGTCAGAGGTGATGGTCGCTCTGCGTGTCATTCAGGCACAAATGAGTGAACTATCACGGCAAATAAGTGAGCAGGCGCGTAGGGTGGACTTGATCTACCGTGCAGTGCCGTCGCTTGCGCAATTTTTAGGTTAACGGGCGCGCTGCCGGAGAGGCCTTTTAAGATCCTAGCCGTGAATGTGAATTCGCTAGTTAGGGTAGAACGACGAGCCAACTTCTTTGAGTTGTTAAAAGACCAACGTCCTGATGTATGTATGGTTAGCGAAACTAGGCTAAACCCGCATCACAATTTGACGAATAATAATTACATTATCGTAAGGAGGGACCGACCCAACTCGACTTTCGCGGGTGGGGTTGCGATCTTCATACGTAAGGGCATTGTTCATAAAGTAATATATAGTGGTGAAGTACGCCGATTCCAGTTGCTTGAAGCGTGTATCGTATGCATCCCTCTCCAACAGGGGAGGCGGTTGTATGTGGTCGCGATCTATGCGCCGGAGGCTTCTCAAAATTCATGTTTTATAACAGAGCTCGAAACACTTTTTCGATGTCTGAAACTGAATTCGGATGAAAACTATTTCCTTTTGGCCGGTGATTACAATGCTAAACACCAAGATTGGGGAAATCAATTAGCCAATCCAAGGGGGACCCAGCTATTCAATTGGCTGGGGCTCCACAGCATTGAGTGTAAAGTCGATCTGCTGGCTACTGACAGGCCTTCATATCCTCGAAGTGGCTCTTATTTGGATCTATTGCTTTTAGACTCAAGACTTAAACTGACCGACGACATTCTTCGACGGACGAAAAATTGTTTGACGACGGTTGACTACGACAGTGACCACTGTGGACTTGCCGCCGTCATACTGCTTCCGAACGACCTTGTGGAACTGGAGGAGTACGTGCCGACGCATTCTTACAACTACGGTAAGACACGTTGGCCGCGCTTTTCCGGTGCCGTCTCAAGGGAAATTCGTTCAAACGGTATTGCGCCGCCATGCAACAGGAATCTGTCGAACGTTGAGATCGATGGATACCTGCAAAGTATGGAGGATGCAATCCGTACTATAATGAACAGGACAATTCCTAAATATAGGCAACATGACCCAACGAACATGTACAGAAACGCAACAATCGACGCACTCTACAAACAAAAAAGTAGACTCCTGTCGAGACTCAAACTCTTGCACAGGAGGTTTACTGACCTACACGATTTGGAGATTAGAACTCTGAAGTCACAGATCAAAAATCTCCAACAGTTAATTAAAGAAAATTACAGAATATCTATATCTCTTTTCTGGAACAACAAAATTCGGGCTGTACAGTCTAACAACCCGAGTATGTTTCCGGAAATAAATAAAATCTTTAGGAGAAAAGATCAAAATGACCTTCAGAGTATTAAACTCCAAAGGACGACAGAGAACAAAGACTTACTTCTGACATTAGGAATAGATCCAGATGACGCCATTTTGGATGATGACCACTTTATAGTGGAAGATGCTCAAGAGAAGGTAGAGACTGTGGGTGCTGTTTTCGAGCGAGTATATAAGGTGAATGAGTGCATTCGCCCGAATTACGACCTTGAGAACAGAGCCTTCGTTGGACACTTCTATCTTAGAGACGAGATCTCGCATTGGCGATCCGAGAATCCTGGTTTCACTAGGTTCAATGACGACCGACTTGCTAATGCAGTCATTGCCCAGCGAAACGGGGATAACACCCTGTTCGTTTCTAAGATGGACCTCGAGAACATCTTTCACAAAATAAAGAAAAAGAAGTCAGCAGGAGTCGACGGCATACCCAATGTTGTGCTGCGAAACCTCCCTTCGGAAGCGGTGGACATATACACCACGTTGTTCAACAATGCGCTGAATAATGCATATTATCCAGTGCGTTGGAAGATGGCAGTGGTCCATCCTCTCCTTAAAAAAGGGAAGGATGGTTCCAATCCAGCAAATCTCCGGTCAATTAGTCTTCTTCCGAGTATCAGCAAAGTATTCGAGAAAGTTCTCAATAGAGCACTGTCCACATGGGCTGAGGACAAAAATATTATTCCCGAAAATCAGTTCGGTTTTAAGGCGGGTCATGATACCATACATGCCGCGTCTAAACTAGTATCTGATATTCAATGGAACAAAGCTAAAAAGCAGTGTACGGGTGCATGTCTGGTTGACTTGGAGAAGGCTTTCGACACCGTTTGGTTAGACGGTCTTTTCTATAAGTTGATCAGGTATGGCATGAGTAAACCACTGCTATATATTCTGAATGACATGCTTCATGGTAGAACGTTTGTTGTGAAAAGTTGCAATATAACTTCTACCAGAACTTTTAAAATACAGAACGGTCTACAACAGGGGGCGGTGAATTCGCCTATTTTGTTTAGCATTTTCACCGGCGATCTAATTGGTTCCCTTCACCATGCTATAGCGTACGCCGACGACCTAATCGCGTACAGAACAGGTCCAAAGATCGAGGTCATCAGAACACTCTTGCAGCGTGACTTCGATAAGATTCAGCAATATTGCGATGACTGGAAGTTGAAAATCAACTTTCAGAAATCGGAAACAATTGTGTTTAGAACCCCGTTGGCTCGGGCCTCATGGGATACGAGAAAGAACTGGCGAAAGCTGGTGATCGTTGATCTACATGGCCACCCACTGCCAAGCAAAGTAGTAGTCAAGTATCTCGGCATCTGGTTAGATCAATATCTATATTTTAACAAACATATGGATGCGGCTCTGGCCAGGGCTAGAGGAGCTTTTGCTCTGACAAGGCGACTGTTTCACAGCAGACAACTTGACAGCAGGGTGAAAGTGATTTGCTACGTGGCCCTCATAAGGCCAATGATTGTCTATGGGTGCCCTGTGTGGTTCAATGTTACAGCGTCTCAAATGGAAAAGATTCGGGTGTTTGAGAGACAGTGTCTGCGCACCTGTCTTGGATTGCACAGAACACCAGAGTCGGAGTACAGAAAATATTATCCTAATGAGGTCCTTTACAACGGGGCTCAAATAAACAGGGTCGACAACTTCATTATAAAACTGACTCGGGGTCACACTGCAAGAGCGATGACCTCGACCAATGGCCTGATTTTTGGGGCTTATTACCCCAACTTAGAATATATGGAGAGAACACGTTTCAGTGGATTTGTCCCACCGGAGGCTTTCCTCTATTTTGACATGATAGGTTTGATACAGGACAGATCGGCGGTTCCGTTGATCTACCACGTCTGCCGTAAGTCCGTGGAACGACGGCTCCTTTATGGCCGGGACGTCGCCGCAGTAGGCGGAGAAGCTGAAGAGCTCCTCCGGTTCAGTAGGGCGGTATCAGATCGCGATCGACGGGACGTTGTTAAAACGTCAGAACAGTTCTGGTGGTTGTCTGAGCAACAGACAGAAAATGATACCGATAGCGAGTCGCCAATGGCTGGCTTGCACAGGCTTAGTGTGTAAGACTTAGGGTATAGGGGGTAGACACAGTGGCAACCAAAAAAAATTTAAAAAACGTAACAAAAAAAAAAAAATTTAAAAATACAAAATACAAAAAAAAAAAAAAAAATTAAGCGGCATCGAAAACCACAAAAAAAAATTGTAAAAAATCAAAATCAAAAAAAAAAAAATGTAAAAACTTATTGTTGCGTCCCAAAATCCAAAAAAAATAGAAAAACTTACAAAAACCAAAAAAAAAATTATAAAACACAAAAAAAACCAAAAAAAAAAAAAAAAATAAAAGCCACTGTGGCTGCTCTAGTTTTAAGTAGTTTTTAAGTAGTTTTAATTAGTTTTAAGTAGTTTTAATTAGTCTAAGTAATTTTAAGAAAAACATATAAAAAAGGATCGAAAAAGCTAAGTTTCTTAAAATTTTCTTAGCCTTAATACTAGTTATAGTTAGAAATAGATATTAGATCATTAGGCCGAAAGGCATTAGAAATAAGTTATTGTATAATTTAGAGTACCCGCCTAGGGTCAGTAAGTTAATTAAGTTATTAAATAAGCTAGTTTAATCATTTTTGTTAGCAAATAAGTAGTTTTAAGAAAGAATTAATAAAAAATGAATTTAAAACTAACTAAACATGTCATTTTACAGCTTATCATGAGGTTTCTTTCTTTCAGGCATAGACACTGTTAGTTGTTCTATTTTTAGATTTTGTTGAAGGGAATTGTGACTTGGGAGTATCGTTTTTGCGTATTGTGTTTGATGGACTGGGAGGGGAAGTAAAATATGAAAGGAAAGATTATGATGACAATGTAATGTATGTAGGGTTTTTTTGTTGTGAATTTCGATGGGTTGATATGGTATGGTAGCCAGAATGTGTAGGTAGAGAATTTCGAGCGATGTTCGATTGTGCATAGATTGCGTATTGTCAAGAAGATGCTCTGCAACTCAACTTGACCTAGAATTGCATACAAACAGCGAGTGGCCGTTGGTTGCGGATTTTTATTTTTTACTTTGGGGGGTTAGATTTCAGAACTGAAAATTTGAATTTGAAAAATAATATGTCGGCTATTAGTTGTTCTATTTTTAGATTTTGTTGAAGGGAATTGTGACTTGGGAGTATCGTTTTTGCGTATTGTGTTTGCTGGACTGGGAGGGGAAGTAAAATATGAAAGGAAAGATTATGATGACAATGTATGTAGGGTTTTTTTGTTGTGAATTTCGATGGGTTGATATGGTATGGTAGCCAGAATGTGTAGGTAGAGAATTTTGAGCGATGTTCGATTGTGCATAGATTGCGTATTGTCAAAAAGATGCTCTGCAACTTAACTTGACCTAGAATTGCATACAAACAGCGAGTGGCCGTTGGTTGCGGATTTTTATTTTTTACTTTGGGGGTTAGATTTCAGAACTGAAAATTTGAATTTGAAAAATAATATGTCGGCTATTAGTTGTTCTATTTTTAGATCTTGTTGAAGGGGACGCCGCGCTGCGTGCTGCAGCAAAGAATATTTTTGGAGTTGAAATTTTAATTTTAAGATAAGCTAGGGAAGCAATCGACCCGCCTACGCGATGAATAAAAGTGAGACGTTTTCTTAGCAATTACAGTTCATTGC
The DNA here is from genome assembly GCA_914767635.1 of Melanostoma mellinum. Classification (NCBI taxonomy): domain Eukaryota; kingdom Metazoa; phylum Arthropoda; class Insecta; order Diptera; family Syrphidae; genus Melanostoma; species Melanostoma mellinum. The sequence goes on along the minus strand of OU612058.1, from coordinate 69,809,904 downwards.
CATATGGATTTAAAAGAGGATTCAAAAGATAATTTTGTAATTCAATTATGTTTTTCTTCTTCTTCTTGACTTTTTGAAAATAAAAATATAAATAAAATAAACCACCATGTTTTTTTTTTATAGAGTAATAAAATATTTTATTATTGAAAAAGGTATACAAATTGTCACGTGTTAGATAAGTTTTTGAACTTCTCCTGTCATTGGATTGTATTCAACTATACGATCGTGAAGAATAAGACAATACATTGTTGTTAAATCTGGAACAGGGGTGGACGTTTTGAGTTCAATTCTTACATCGACAGGTCCGTTTTTAATTGATTCATTTTGACGAGAACAGTCAATAACCATAATTGGAGCAATGTCTTTATATTCTTGTGGAGATAAGAGTGGTAGTGGTGGCTTCTGATAATATGATTGTTGAAACTTGCTGTACATCTCATAGAGAATAGCATATTGATTTAGATTAAACTTCAAATTTAAATCTTCACGAGGATATGCTTCTGAGTTCAAATATACTTTCACATTGCTAACATCGCAATGATCGAATTTACTAGCATCTTTGTTTAGATAGTTCTTACGCGCTGTTTGTAGTGCAATTATAATATATCTAGGTTTTTCAAGTTGTGTTGAGGTTTTAACTGTCCACACATGATCCGTGTTAGTAGGTAGAGTAGGATATTCATACATTTCCCAATTTCTAAAATGCATTTTAATTGGTTTCGATTGAATTTGTTTCAATAGTACTAATTTATTGGAATCGGATAAGGTAATGTGAGGAACCCTCCATTGTAGTTTATGGATTGCCATTTTTAAATTTTCTTTTTCTGTATTAATGTAGGCATTTTCATCAGTTCGAGTTCGAATTAAAATCAATTCATGTCTTGCGTTTATAATGATTTTCTTATAATCCTCAGCAAATCCTAAAAGATTTTTCAATGGAATGCAAAAGTTAAAACTACCCGATGAAAGTGAAATACTATCCTTTCCAGTCCATGAAGAATTTTCCAAACTTTTACTTTCATTCTCATTTAATGATATAAAATTTTTTAATAATGTTGTAATACCAACATTTTTATTGTTTTCAATATCGATACCATTGAGTTCATAATGTATTTCCTCAAAAAGAAATGGTATAGCATTGTTACATAGTTTTGCTGTGGAAGAAACTCCGCCATCTGCTTTTGTCAGACTTCCTTCTACATAAATGAAACTTTCACTGGGTAAAATGCACAGATCCTGCTGTTGTATAGGGATACGTATTTCATCACTGGTATTGAAGGATTGAAGAAATGCTGAATAACTATGATACTCAAATTTTGTAATGCTATTATCATAATTAGGACAGTGACTAATATTTAGTATTTGACTCATTTTATTATTATTTTTTCTTTTTATTCTTTCAGGACAAATCCTAGTGATAGTAGAAATGCTTTGTTTTCAAGAGACAATCTTGATCTTGATCGGTTTGACGTCTTTTCAGAACTAATTGAATGATCAACTTTGATGTCAGATATATAATTATTATAGAGTAACATTACGTTGATTTCGGTTTTAAATGTAATCGAATGGTTATTGTTTCTCCTCTAAAATTTATTAGATCACCGTCTTGATCTACAAGCCTTAATGATAAAGAAGTTATTTGCTTGACGTTCACAGGTAAATAGATGACATTTTTTGGAACCTCTATGATTTTATACCCTGCTCCTGCTTCCGGTGAAAATTCATGAATAGTGTGTACAGGAGTATTATTAAAATAGGAACCAACAATTATGTTGCACTCAATTCTTATGACGTTTACTTTATTAATGTCAACCGCTAAATCTGACATATGAGTTATACCTTGTTCAAGTACACGCTTACCAAAGCCCAATAATGTTCCAATAGACCTAGGTCTATCGAAGTAAATTATCTCGTTACTCTCAACTTCTGCTTTTAATGTATTATTGTTTGCTTCTATCTTTACCTTGGCGGTAGAATTTTGCATTAACAATGTCTTAGAAATCAAGAACGCAATGTCATCTATTTCATAGGATCCTACTGGAATTTCGATTTCGTTTTCTCCAATATGGAACAAATTGTTTCGTTCATCCACATTTGGAATTGAGTTATATGTTTGAAAATCTACGAGGCCACAAACGTAATCCCTATTCAAGTTTAATGGTGGGAAATATTCAGCTGATAGATAGGAAGTTTCCCCGCTTAGTGTAAGTGTCAATGCCATGACGATGAAATAAACAATGAATATTTTTTCAAAAAATAATCTTTATATTTATTAGAAGTAACAATCATATAAGAATTTCAAACATAAATGACCACAATTAGTGGTATTGAAATCTTGGTACTTAGTATAATTGTATTTGATATTTAAACCTAAATAATGAATTACTTCAATAGGAGGTTGAAGATTCCCAAAACTATCAAAATATTCAATTAGTTTGCCTTTTTTACAATATGCTACCCAATGTGTTCCTGGTCCTTTTAAAGAATCTAGATTAACGATTCCACATTCATTTTTCCATGGCTTATACTGGGGTAAATTATCTCGCATAAAAACACCACGAAAATGAGGAATATTCATTTTTGCAAAATGAATTATATCCAATTCATTCAATGCACGTTTGGGTAGCGAATCTAAAAGTTTTTTGGCTGCACATGTAAAAATAATCCAAGACCCTTCTTATAAGGTTTTAGATGTAGTCCATTACCCATTGCAATAGATTCCATCTTTGTATTATGACGTTTCTTTTCTTCTAGATCTTTTTTAGCATTAAAAGCCTCATTCACAGCTTTAGTTATACCTGCAGCACCTCCAGATAATGCACCTAGTGCTGAAAGTCCTGCAAAAAGAGGAACAAGGAATGGTACTACTCCACCTGATTTAGGTACAGATATAACTCTTGGTGTCTTAATATTTTTGTTTCTCTTAATTATTCTCTTAGCCGCTGACAAAGCTATTTTAATAGCACTGTTTAAATTGTAGGGTTTTTTAGTAATAACAATTTTTCCCACATCTTTAATTGATTTGTTAAATGTGAGCTTACACTACTTGCTCTTTTTAGTTTTTTTATCAGTTATACCCATTCCAAACTTTACTTTAGCTTTCATCAAGTTAGTGACTAATAATGCGTTTGCTCGTTCTCTTATACCTGCGTCTTTTGATTTAACTCTTTGCCAAGCTTTTTCAGCTAAAATTTTATCAGCTATATGTCGTTCAGGTGTATTCTTTAATTTGGAATATGAAATATCGTGCTGTTTACAAGCTTGATCAAGTAAGTTTATCCCAGGATCGCCTTTAGCTAAACGTTCTTCCAATTTTGTTCCAGGCCCACAGTACTGGTAACCTGGTAAGTGAAGTTCAAATGGTAGTTTATTAATTACAGAATTCAATAAACCTCCTCTCCTTTCACAATTTTTCGTTGACTATTAGGTTGATTAGAAAAATCTATCATTTTATTAGGTACATATACAACGATTTGCAGAGGTCACTAATAATGTTATGACATTTTTTTCAATAAAACCTTGATATATATGGGAAAATCATTTAGTTTTTGTCATCATGCGATTCATAAAACAACAACATCAGCTACCAATAAAAAACATGGATTTGGTTAAAAGAATTGAAACAAAAAAGCACAGTATATTATTGCCCAATAGCATAAGAGGTTTGATAACAGGTCCATCAAATTGCGGAAAAACTAATGTAATGATGACTTTGCTACAACATCCAAATGGCTTGAAATTTGAAAATATATATATTTATTCAAAATCTTTACAACAGCCAAAATATGAATTTCTACGAAGAGCCGTCCAACCAATAAAGCATATGGGGTTCTTTACTTTTTCCAATAACAGTGAAGTTATACCACCTGAAGAAGCTAAACCAAACTCTATATTTATATTTGATGATATTGCCTGTGACACTATTCGAACATACTTTAGCATGGGGCGACATCATAACATTGATAGTTTTTATTTGGGCCAGACATATACCAGAATACCCAAACACTTAATTAGAGACAATGCTAATTTTCTAATCGTCTTTAAACAGGATGATATGAACTTAAAACATATCTACAATGATCATGTAAATTCAGATATGTCGTTTTCAACATTTCAAAAATTATGTGCAGAATGTTGGAACATTAAACATGGTTTTTTAGTTATTGATAAAGATATGTCTTTGAACAAAGGTCGTTATAGGAAAGGCTTTGATAGTTTTCTGAAACTAAATACAGTGTAAGTATACAGTTCAAAAGTTCGAAAAGCGGGTTGCAGCTGTTACGAGCGGTTTGAAAGCGGTTTGAAGCTGTTTGGGGCTGTTTGAAAAGCGGTTTGGAGCTGTTACGAGCTGTTCGGAGCGGTTTGAAAAGCGGTTTGAAGCTGTTTGGGGCTGTTTGAAAAGCGGTTTGGAGCTGTTACGAGCTGTTTGGAGCGGTTTGAAAAGCGGTTTGAAGCTGTTTGCGGCTGTTTGAAAAGCGGTTTGGAGCTGTTACGAGCTGTTTAAAAAGCGTTTTGAAGCTGTTCGGAGCCTTTTCTAAAGTTCTGTTTAAAGCGGTCTTACCCCTTCCCTATAAAACAAAACACATTATCATTTTGTGTCATATGTGCAGAAATGTTCTATGAGAACACTTCGTTACAGTTTAATGAACACAATACTACAGTTAAAAATCGATTCACACAGTTCAATGATCAAAGTTCATCAATTAAGACAAGTACCTGTAATATCTTTCTTAACTTAAATCCATTAATTCGATTATTTCGATGTATACGAACCTTATTTACGGATTGTTTTTATAAAAAAGCAAACAAATAAAAATGATGCATATAGATGTGAAACTTAAACAAGAACTTATTAAAACCACAGAAGCACTACGAAAAAAATACAAAGCTCTTAAACGGGGTAAAGAAGCTTACGAAACTCAATTAGAGGATGCTTTAAGACCAATTACTACTCCACTTAATAAATTAGTTAAGCAAGAGGAAGATCATGAAAAAAATATTTTTCAAAGTTCTACAAAGAAAATTGAACCCACTAAAAAGGAAGAAGAATTTATTACACCGTCACCTTCCATTAGTTACGCCATTACAGATAACAATAATAGTACTCCAAGAACCCATTTAGAACTTTCGAAGACTAGAAAAAGTCAACGCATTAAGCATCGGAATTTTGCAGAGCAGTTATCTCATGAAGAATTTTCCGACATTCCTAAAAAATATCTGGATCTATTTATTAACAATTCCAATTTAATTGATAATATTTATATGGTATATACTTGAAAAATGGAAAGTTATATATTGGAGATGGTGAGTTCAAAGTTCAAGGAAATGATATACATGTAAAAACTAAGAACTTTAAAGGGACACATGGATTATACGAGCTCCTATTCATGAAAAGACCAAACGAAAAAATATATAATAGTGAAGGCTTAAACAACTATAAAACTATATTAACGGATACCAATTCGCATAGAGATTCCCATGATTCAGAGAAACAAGTACTAGGTAATCGTGGTGCTAAATACAACATAATAAAACATTTATTTGCGAATACCACACCATCATTAGGAAGTGGATTAATGACATTATCAAGCATGAAGAAAGACTTTATATATTGGGATGATCCGAATGAACTTGTAGATCGATTGAAGCTTTTAATCGGGTCACAACAAGCAGGGAATAATAATCACTCTAATGAAATTGTCTCTATTGTTGAAGAATTAAAAGAGAATAACATAATTGTATAAAGACATATTATGAGTAAAGACAAATTTGGTCGTTTTTCCAATAGAGCTAGAGTAAAGATTGGGCCGCGAGGATTGCAGGGAGAGCGGGGTCCACAAGGTATACCAGGACCACCTGGCGAAGGATTCCTCAAAACAGAAGCTGGAGATTACGATTTAAAATTGAAAAGATTACAAAATATTCAGGAACCCTATGATAAGAGAGACGCTACTTCCAAAACCTATGTCGATGAAAAAATTGAGCACATGCAGCGAAGCTTTCAAAACGAAATCCATCATTTACGACAACAGTTTTTAAAAAATGCATATATTGTGGTGAAAGATTCAGCAACTGGAAAATAAAATCAGTTTAATTATAGACATCATAGTGTCAAGTCACAATTCATTCGTTATGTCTAACATTAAATATACTTTGATTATTGAAGATATTTTAAACTTGCTTAAGTATAATCAGAATATCTTATTAGAGGAACATTATGAGGAATTTCTGAACACTATGAGTTTTTTGAACCAGTTTGAAGGTGTATCATCGTCAGAGTCTGTCAATGGATGTCATTTTATAAATTGCCCATGGTCCTCGAATCAATGTAAGGAAGGCCCAGACACATGTGCTTGCTATATACTTGAGAATAAATTATTAAGAATGAAAAAATTGATACTATTATATAAAAGATTACAAAATAAAAAAATATAAGAATGAAATGTTTTTTTTCTTTTCAATCAGTTTAAAGAAAGATGAGTAAAAGAGGTGTTGTCAATGAATTACATAAACCTGCTCGGAGGAATTTTAAAAAAAGGCGAGTTATTATTAAGGGATTAGATGATTTATGGCAAGCTGATCTAGTTGAAATGGGTGTCTATTCAAATGATAATGAAAATTTCCGATATCTTCTCATGGTTATTGATACATTTTCCAAGTTTGCTTGGACAGTTCCCATCAAAAACAAAACAGGGCACAATGTCACTATTGCTATGCAACATATTTTCAGTAAAGACACACGTACCCCAAAAAACTTACAAACTGATGATGGGAAAGAATTTTTCAACGCCTCTTTTCAAAGTCTCATGAAAAAATATAAAATCAATCATTATTCATCATTTACTTCACTTAAGGCATCTATTGTTGAAAGATTTAATCGTACCTTAAAAACACTTATGTGGAAGGAATTCAGTGCAAGTGGTTCATATCGGTGGATTGGTTTAATAGATATGCTTACTAAAAAATATAATAATTCTATTCATCGAACAATCAAAATAAAACCATCCGAGGTAAATGCTGCAAATGAAAGGCATTTACTCTCAAAAGTATATAATCATATAAAAATTCATATTCCCCCGAAATTTAGAATTGGAGATTTCGTAAGAATAAGTAAATACAAACATGTATTTGATAAAGGATACACACCGAATTGGACAACGGAAATCTTCAAAATAATCAAAGTGCAACATACAAATCCTGTCACATATCTACTAGAAGACTATGAAGGTACCCCAATTAAGGGTGGATTCTACGAACTTGAACTACAAAAAACAAGATTTCCCGACACATTCCTAATTGAAAAAGTTCTTCAAACGAAAAAAAGTCAGATATTTGTTAAATGGCTTGGGTTTTCATCCAAACACAACTCATGGATTCCTAAGAAATTTAAGAAAAACTAAACTATGTAATCTCAATACCTACATAAGGAAATAAATTATTACTTTTACTGATAACAAACAAATTGAGTTTTAGATTCATTGTAGTAATATTTTTTTCATGGTGCAGCGAACTTAAAATTCAATAAACGCAGTCATCCCCATAAGATTCTACAAAAACCCAGCTCACAGCTCTGAAGATGTATGAAGATGTATGAGATGTTTTAGATAAACACGGTAGCCGCCCAATACTGTAATAAAAGTCGAAGGAAAAAGCACACCGTAAGTACCTAAGCCTAAACACTTTTCAAAGAATTCTCTCTCTGATAAGAAGAAAAAAACATGATTTTTTTTATAGCTTTTAAAAAAAGTTTTATTTCTCATATTTTTAAAAATTTTTGCAAAAACATATATATTTCTATAGGGATGATAGGTACATCATCCCCAAAACCCAGCTCACAGCTCCTAATGTTTAAAATCTTGATGAGGTGTGCTACACTCTGTAGCCTCTCCAAGGTTGGCACCTCTCTAACCAAACGTATTTCTTCCTCTAAGGCATCTTGTATATGCTGCAATTCCCTACAGGCTTGGGAGAACTCCCTCAGATATTTTTCAAAAATCTGGAAGATGTCAAGAATTCCTTCCTTATCTGTGGAACTTTGACGGTTCTTCATTTTATTGTTCTTTTTTGATGACTGATACTGAAAACTTTAAAACATTTGTTTTTATACTTTTTTCGATAATTCGATTCCACTTGTGCATGCTAAGACACATAAATACTTCCTTATATTTATCAACCCCCCATTAGCTCCATTGAAATGCCAGATCCACATTCAACGATCAAATGCATCAACATGACCAGATCCTCTTTCATAAAATCTACAATTCAAAATTTAAAAGAGTAAGCAGCCACCACTACCCGCTTTTGTGATTATTCAAACATAGTCAACCATTCAAAATTCAATCCATTACCATCCGTCACACACACTTTTTATAACATTCAACATTGTGCATGAGCATGTCATTTAACATCTTAGCAGCATGTTTTTGTCACAATCCCCTTCAACAAGATCTAAAAATAGAACAACTAACAGAAGACAGATTATTTTTCAAATTCAAATTTTCAGTTCTGAAATCTAAATCTAAAAATAGAACAACTAACAGTGTCTATGCCTGAAAGAAAGAAACCTCATGATAAGCTGTAAAATGACATGCTGTTCATCCACAATCAATGCACAACCAAAAATCGATCGTGACAAATTCTCTATCTTAAAGCTAAACAAAAAAAAAAAACAAATTCAAACCAACACCAACCGTCACACTTTTTATAAGCCTCAACATACCAAAAGATTCTATAAATAACTTGGCGGCACAAATACATTTTTCAATTGATCATATTCCGATGTGTCTGCTGCTTCGCAGCAATATCCAGCTATATACAATCCAAATATGTTCGTCTTTTTTTCTCAATGCATCAACAAATACCCCACCATAATTTGTATGGTTTTTTCACAACCAGCAACAACTCAGCAAACATACCAAAAAGATTCTATAAATAACTATTTTTTGTTCGCATAAATACACTTTTAACACTTCAATATACAACTGCCCCGATAGCCTAGTGCAAGTGTCGAACGCCCCACACGCCATAGGCCCCGGTTCAAATCTCAGTCTTGATAATGCATTCTTTTTTTTTTTCTCAATGCATCAACATCTCCTTTTAAATCAAATATGTAACCAAATTTCTTACTAGAAACCACACCACACAAATAAATTTTTCACAACCAGCAACAACTCGCAAACATACCAAAAGATTCTATAAATAACTTTTTTGTACGCATAAGTAGACTTTTTACACATCAACCTACAACTACCCCGATAGCCTAGTGCATCTGTCACACGCGCGACACGCCAGAGGCCCCGGTTCAAATCTCAGCCTCGGCAGTCTGCATTTTTATTTCAATTTAAATTAAATTCCAAAATCACCCATAGCGCAGCGGCGGCCACCTCAAACAAAACATAAGCCCATTAAACACCCATTAAACACCCCATTAACATCCATTAAATAAACACCGCGGTGACCTCAAACGAATTCAAGGGCACCATACCATCCAAAATTTTCCCACGCCGTGGTCCCCCAATACCTACTAGTGACATTAAGAGTTTTGGTTTTCCTTCTTTTTTTTCTTAAAAGGTTTTTTTATATAGTTTATAAACTTTGTTTTGAGTACCTAAAGGGTTGAACGGGCTTTGTGCAAAACCAGTGAAATTCGATTTGGTGCGAATTATGCCCAAGAGCCATAAGTGGAATATTTTTTTTTCTCTCTCTAACAGCTAACGATGTAAATAAACATTCCCATTGAAGCGGTGCACCTCATCACTGGATGTTCTCGGTAAGTCATTGATATGATTATATTTTGTTGTTTTTTTTGTCTTGGACGAAATGAATTTTAAGAAAAATATTCCATGGTAAGGTAGTAGAATAGTGGGGAAAGTCACAACGTGCGGACATATAGCCCGGTCAATAGGGAAAGAATTTTTTTTGTGTTAGATTAATTTTTCTTTGAGATACAGTACGAGTATTGTAAAGTAACTTCCGTAACCGAATTTTACTAGTATTTGTGAACTTAAAACTGTGGTTAAGAAATAAGGCATAGATGGATAATTACCCATTGAAAATACTGAGAAGACCTGAAGAAGTAGTAGAAAACGGAATTTTGAGTAAAATTTTTATTTTGTTTTGTTTAAAATTATTCAAGTAGTACTAACTTTTTTTTTGATGCCTGAAAAATATTGAAAAGTATAATTTTTTTAAGAATATCGGAAGAATTATAATTATCGGATAAGACTTAATAAAAATTTGTTTAAAACTTATTTTTGAATATAATATTTTGGATTAATAAACAAGACAGTGAAATTAAATGTTAATAGAGGAGAATGAAGGTGTTATCATTTCGATCGAAGAATTTAGCCATAGATCAATTGTTTTAGGTTAACGATCAGGAGAAATGGAACTTTAAGTTTTCCATTAATGGGTGGATGTGGTATCCTTGAGGCCTGTCAGAGATGAAGTTAATGTGAGTGAGTCATTATTTAGGGGGCTACCGCAATAATAATGTTGGAGATCGCGGTTGCCAAGGACGTTTCATCAAGATGTTACGTGGGTGGGCTTTCCTCTTTGGACAACAACATCTTGTCCATTCACTTCCCCAGGGTTGCCAACGGTCAATTTCTTAATGCACGCGATAGTTCTTAGAAGTGAAGCTAACAGTTCGTTTTCGTTTAAATTAGGACGGTTTCAGGTCTCAAATTTTATTATTTGAACCAACTTTTTTTTGTATTTTTGATACAACTTAACACCTTGTTGTAGATTGGCATGTAAATACGTAACAAACGTTCAGTGTGTATAGGCACGAACCCATCCCATTCCGACGAGCAGAGCTTCGGCATCCAGCAAGCATGCCATGCCATAGTATATCACTGAACACCCTTCATTCCTACTGCCAGGATGGGCCTTTGAGCACCCTGTAAGCTAGGGGTCGTATTGGTAGTAGAAGGAGTGAAGGTTTGTAACGACACTAGAAATCGTGTGTGAAGCGAACGTGCTGAGATGAGGCACCATGAGGGTTATAGCACCTTCCCTTAGGAAGATTAAATTAAGTTTTCACATGAATGTCCTTACAAAACCATAAAGGTTCCGTTACAGACCTATACATTTGATAGGTCAAACTTCAATTCAGGCATTTATCATAGAAATTTTTCATTAAAACTGTTGAGCAATTAAAAACGTGGCGTGGAATTCTCACGAACATACTTGGTCAACAATAAAGAATAATTAATTATCCCTTAAGATAAAATGGTCACGAAACTTATATTGAATCGGAACTTCACGTTTTCTGTGGGCTTAAGTATGAAAAATATTGGAATTCAAAATGTTACTGATACTTTAACTATTCTTTATTGATTAAAGAAGTATGAACATTGTTGATCAAACATATTGGTGATAGTTCTACAGTGTATTTGATATTTCAATCACAAACGTGATGGTTTTTGTAATTTCAGCCTTAATTGTGAGTTAAATATGTTTGTTGTTGATCAAGTATGAAATCAACAATCACGTTGTTGGTTAAAAACTAGAACCTATTCAAATCAACTACGAACATACTTAATTTAAACATTTTTATGATACTTACCTGAAAAAAAATTGATCACGGCAGCATACTTGATTTGAACATGCGTACTTATTTGAATTCATCACGAAACTTGGTTAATTTCACAACTTTAGATGAATTGTTGATTAACAATGAAACATGTTTAAATCAACAAAGGTTTTTTCTTGTACAAGTGTACAAGTTGTCTTGTCGTATTATTTGGGGGACGCCGACGCGACGGAGGTAGCTGAAAAGGGACTTGAAAAGAAAGAAAGAGAGAGACTGCTCCTACCCGCTCTTGATAAACTCCTTCTTCTGCACCGCAAAATGCAATCGGATCACACGATCACTTTCTAGGGTCGGCTTCATTTCATTCATTCTCCCTGTTTCATCTGAACGATAACGCCTTTGAGAACTAAAGTGAAACAACAGCAGCTTTATTTTATTTATTTATTTATTTATTTATTTCATCAATTGATTTCAAGATCTGCTGATTACAAAAATTCAAAAAAAAAATAACTTTATCATAAGTTTGGGTAAGATACAAAATGTACATACATAACATGATAAGCAATTTAAGATAAATTAATCAAGAACAAAAGAAATTAATTGCATAGATTAAGTATTATTTTCTTAAAAATATCCCTCTTCATGCAAAGGTCGATATCATTGCATACTCCGTTAAAAAGTTTTAAGGCACGTGTTAGCGGCTCATTTAAACCGTAGTTAGTCCTATGAGGAGCTATATGGAATAATTCAATTCTGTTTCGAAGCGTTCGTTCAGGAGCATAAAAAGGAATCAAGGAAAGCAGTTCCATAGAAGATATTCGATTATCCAAAATATCTTTTACAAATAGTATACATTGCACTTGTCTGCGACATTTAAGCGTTTTCAAATCTATGAGAGAGCACCTTGACTTATAGTTCGGTAGGGACCCAACCCAGTTAAATATTCTCAGGGCATAGTTAGTAAATCTTTTTTGTATCCTTTCTATTCTCAAACTAATATTTTCATAGAATGGTGACCAAACAACACAACAATACTCTAAAACTGGTAAAACCAAAGACATAAACAAGGTCTTAAGCGTATACGCATCCTTGAAATCAGTTGAATTTCGTTTTAAAAAACCTAACAAAGAATTACCTCTAGACACCACATAATCAATGTGTGTGCTAAAGTCCAACTTTGAATCAAAATGGACTCCCAGGTCTTTTATAGTACTGACTCTTAAAAGGCTAAAATCATGGAATTTGTATTCAAAATTTATAAGAGATGAAGATCTTGAAAGACTAAATATTTTACATTTTGAATAGTTCAGTTCCAAGCGATTGTAACTACACCAATTTAAAAAATTTGTTATGTCCAACTGCAGAAATAGACCATCTGCAAGTGAAGACGTTGTAATAAAAATGTTCACATCATCTGCATACATCAAAATGTTACAATATCGTAATACAGCAGGTAGGTCATTGGTGAAAATAATGAACAGCATTGGTGAAAATAATGAAAAACATCGTGTTCAGAGAAGCATATTAATGAAAAATCAGTTATAGGACTTATATTTGGATATAGCTCACTAGTATCCGCGATTAGGTCACTATTATAAGAAGTTTGAAAGAATTGAGCAAAGAGATTACATGAGGATTGAATATTGTCTGATTTATGACTTTCATATTCCATATTCTGGGGAAACGATGAAACTTTTCTTTTAGAGTTTAAAAACACCCAAAACGATTTGGAATTTGTTTTTATATTTGATTCAGTATTATTAATATATTGCCTGTGCAGAAATTTGTTTAAAAAATCAAATTCTTTCCGTAAAAAATCTAACACGGTCTTCGAAAATATTTGTTGATTTATAACGCTTAAATGCCTTATTCTTGGCATTTTCCAAATTTTTAATCCTTGAGTTCATCCAAGGTAGTTTAAATGTCCTTTTTTTGACTGAGGTAGGAACAAAACGTTCTATTCCTTCAAACACAATGCTTTTAAAAAGAGTATACATATCTTCTAAGGATTTACCTTCCAAAGAATCCTTCCAATTAACAGTATTGAAGAAACTATTGAGCGCAATAAAATCTGCCCTTGCATATTTATAAATTTTAAGTTCATTTACAGGTAAAACAGAAGGATAATTATAATATTCGAATGTTAAGCAAACAACTTTATGATTAATAGAATTGTTTAGAAGAGGGAAATTCGATGCTTCTAAGTAGTATTTGAAATCATTGTTTATAAACACTAGATCTAAAATTCTTCCCAAACTATTTTTTACATTATGAATTTGAAAAAGCCCCATAGCAGAAAATGAATCAACGATTAACATCTCTATATCACTCTTCGCATTAAATTACCAGTCGATGTCACCAACGTTAAAATCGCCCAGTATGCATGGAGATTGGTTCGTCGTTAATTCATTCACTATTGCTTGAGCCTTAGAAATGTGATTCGAATATAGGTCTATTTCACTCAAAGGTCGGATGTAACTTACAATAAAAAATAAATCTTAATTTCAGCAGAATCTTTAGAGCTTACACAAACACATAGTTGATCAATTTCATCCGCATCATTCAATAAATTACGTTGAGAACTGTTGAAAGTTAAACGGACAGCAATCATCACACCGCCTCCACGTTTCCATCCTGTATTTATTGAACGATCTTTACGATACACATTGAACGATGAATCAAATAGCTCAGAAGATAAGAAATTTGAGTTTAGCCATGTCTCAGTTATGATGATAACATCATACTCATGCAGAGAAGAAGACAAGAAGAGCTGGTTAGTTTTAGTCCGCAAACCACCAGCATTATGAAAAAATACTCTTATTTCTGATAATTTTCTTTTTTGTTTTGGAATGATTACTTTATCTTGCTGTCGTCTTCCCTCTTCGGAAAATTTACAAATTTCTTAATTTGTAAATGCTTAGGCCATATCGATGCATCCAAAGCAGCATCAAAATGGCTTGCAGGTATCCCCAACTTGAAATTCACAAAGCGTAGTGAAGAAGAATCATAATAATCAATAACATTCTCCTCAGATACATTACATACTGTCTAAACGGGAAATATGTAGAAACCGTAGACGAGGCACAGATTGTAATGTGATTTCACCCTCTACCGCAGCGGCAGTCCCAAACAATACACTCAGAAAAAAAACGAGCTAAATACAAGAAAATCGGTGTCAAAGCAAGCCTATTCGTTGACGAAAGTCTGTCAACCTCGAAAATTCTTAATCCGTGCCCGAAATTCTTGTTTTAAGCCTTTTTTTTGATAAGCCTCAAATTCTGATTTCAAGAATGTTCTCATCTTAATATAAGTTTATTTGAGCTTAAATATAAGAATACAAAGGCTTAATGTCAGACTATTACAATCTAAAATTAAGATCACGTATTCTTAAATATACAGGAATAAGAATAAAACATACTTAAATCAAGTTTCTTATATTCCTAAATTAAGCATTAACAAACTTGAAGCAAGAACAAAATCTGGTTTGTTTTAGTTGCTTTTGGATCACTTCTAGCTCTTTTAATTTTGAAGTTAGACTGAAATTAAGCATTACCAAACTTGAAATAAGAACAAAAACTCTTTTATTTCAGTACCCTTCGGATAGCTTCTTGCTTATTGAATCATGATTCAAGATTTGTAAGCTCTTACCCTTAGAATCAATCCTTTTTCTCACCCCTTGTCCCCATCCCATTTCCTCTCCCCCTCTCCTCCATAATAAAATTAAAAGCACTTATAATTTCAATGTGTTTATATTTTTTTAATTTTTATTTTACAAAAATTATTTAAGTATACTTAATTCTAAAATAGTTTATTCTTTTGTTTAATGGATACATATGGAGTGGTGGACTTAAAAATTATGTAATAATTTTTACTTCAATGGTGCTTATTAAACAACCAATTTGAAATGATTGGAAATGATGGTCAAATCAAAGGTTTTCTACTCGTTGGCATAGAACATAAACTGTTTCATTCTGAAATATAAAATTTTTTATTTTATTGAGTTTAAAGTTATTACTAACATCATTACGTACAGTTTATTGGTGCCATGGTGGTAGAAATGGCGTCGTCTTCAGCTGAGTAGTCAACGTTTTCTCCATTTCTTATATCTTTATCACTTTGTCACTCACTAAAACAAAGTTTCCATCAATGTTTATAAACACATATATATCACTAGATCTTACAATGTTTTCAATGTCATTTTCGTCATTTTACCATGCGGTAAAAATATCACTTAATCACTCAATAAGAAATCCATCCGAACCGGAATAAAGTACGCTTCAAAATGAAACAACAATCTAAGCTTCTTTGTAATCAAACTGCATCATACAAGTTTAAGATCGCCTCGGCTTAATTTGAGAATATCAATCTTAGCTTAAGATAGTTTCGGATTGTTTAAGATTGTATCGGCTCGTTTAAGACCGTATCGACTCGTTTTAACATTCAATAATCTTAAATTAAGAATCTTTTGTTCTTAATAAGAAAACGAAACTAAGTCAAGATAATGAAGAACTTAATTTAAGAACGTATATCTTACTATAACTTTAAAAAAATCTTATATTAAGAATGCAATACTAAAATCAAGTTTTGTGTTCCTATTTTCGGCATAAAAACTCGTTTTCAGAATAAAATTCTTGAATTAAGAATAAAACGTGTCGTTTTTGAGATAACAAAACTAAGAATGCAAAAAAATAGAACTAAACCTACTCGTACTTGATTTTGCGGTTGTTCTCTGAGTGTACCTTGTTGGAACGATGAGCACCCTTCCGTAATGTAGTACCAGCAGCAACATTGGCAACACCTTGAGTGAGAGGAGCATTTTTCTCAGCTTCAACATCATCAACATTAGTACCTACTATTAAGTTACTCCTAACACCTTTGCGAGCGGGAATAACAGGTAAGGGTTCCACATTGTTAGAAAATTGTGGAACTGCATTTAAGTCAACTCCCGGATCAGAAATTTCCTCCACCACAATGGAAGCTGTTGCAATAACTGGAGGTCCAAGAGATAGACTTTCTTTGGAGGAAAATGAGTCAAGTTTGTCAAAGAGATAGTGCAATGAGCTGGTAATGAATCTGAGTATTAAGCATTGATAAAGGCCACGTTTTCGAAAAAAAAAACTTACAAGGCCCACAATCGCATTTATAACAGTAAGTAATATATAATAAGTCTTAAAAACAAGTTCATTGAAGCTTACGAAAATATAACGAACGTTGCTTCCTCCCATTGCTTTTCTACCAAAAAACCTTGAAAGTTCAAACTTCAAAATTCTATAGTTCTTTACAATAACTTCGAAGCATTAACAAATTAACAAATTCCAACGGCAAAACGTTACTACTGATGCTTATGGTGATTGTCCCAATCTGCCTGGCCATATATTTTCCATTTGAAAATTTAACTCTTCATTTGGTCTAACGACAATGATGAGCCCAGTGTTGCCAGATTTTTGAGGAAGGATTCCCCATTCGAGGGTTGTACATTCCCCTTTTTCCCCATTTGTGCCAGTGAAATTCCCCACAAATTCCCCTCGGTATTAAAATTAATGTATATGTTCGTTTTAACTTTCAATTCTTTTTAATTTTAACAGCTGTCACTATTAAAAATAATCGTTCTGTGTCGGTGTTTGAGTGGGGTAATGGTAGTGCATATTGAGCCACTAGACTTAATTGGAAAACAATAGATTTTCTTCAAAATCTATCATTGCCGTGATTTCTTGCCAAAATTGTTCGACTGGCAGCGGCTGAAGCCTTTCTTTTTCGTAAACAGCCATGGAAACAGGAAGTTCTCTCCAATCAGATGCCAGTTTTTCCTCATAACAATTTGGAACTTTTACAAAATACAATGAAGTTTGCTTACATATATATATTCTCTTCGAAGCATTCAAAGTAATTTGTGAAGAGAGAAAGCCAAAGTCTTAATTTCATTATTTTGAATTGAAAACCTCTTTAAAATTTCATAAATAGCTCGTATGTAAAAAACTAATTTGAAGATTCCAGCGAACAAAACAAACAGTAATGATTTTTCAAGCCTTTGCATGATCTCTCTTTGTGTAAGTATATGAGATGTTTGTTTACGCACTCCTATTTGTAAATCAGCTGGCTTTGTTTGGTATAGTTAGTATAAGATTCTGTTTTTCCCCATACTTTGAGTAGATCCCCCTTTTCCCCTTTTACCAAATTTTCGACCACAATTCCCCGCAAAAAGGGGAATTCCCCTCAATCTGGCAACACTGGATGAGCCTCTACTAACCCGGTCAACATGTTATCTCATCACCACAGCAAAAGAGCACAGAATATGCATGCTCTCAGTCGCAGGTATGAATTTTCGGATATCGTTAAATATTCATACGACATAAGTGCTACACCCTCACACCTCACTACAGGATGCCTATGCCATTATTACCCATTAATTTGGAAGTCAATGAGTGGGGATGACACTATACATGGCTGAAGGTACTTTATTTGTTGTAGGTGTCGGAGTCGGTGTGTTGTTTGATATCACATTTCAGTTGCCTCTCTGATCTCATATCTCATTTTGGATTTTGAATGGAAATTATTTTGAATTCTGGATGAATTAGTTTGTGGTTTGATGTATGAGTAGAAAACAGGTTGCATTCGTAAGGCATCCTTTGGGATTAGAAAATCAAGGCTTTCAGATGAAACTGCATAAAACGAAAAAGTTTATGTTTGAGCTTTTGAAATGTGGTTACTCAAAGAAAGGATTTAGTAGAATTGGTTTTGAATTATAAGCAACTGTTTTAAAATCTAAATTGTTTGGATACTTTGCTTCGCTGTCGAGATATCGATTTTTGAAGTGGAAAAACATATAAATTTGATTTCTACATATTTCTAAAAATTATTTTGTAACTAGTTTTGTGATTCAAAATGGAACTTTTGTATGATTTCCTTATTAAGGTGGGCAATACAGTTTGGGGTGAACCTGGGCCTCAACCAACATTCTTCTGTAACGACTTCGATTTCGGGCGAGCTCTCTCCAGTTTTCATGGCCCATCCAGTGTAGCCTCGTAATGCGTACTCTTCTGGCTATGCCCATGTCACGGTACAGTTCATATAGCTCGTTGTTGTATCTTCTTTTCCACACATTGTCTTCACATACGGGACCAAAGACCATTCGGACAATTTTTTTTTCGAAACGACCAAGGTTTTCGTCATCCGCTTTGGATAAGGTCCATGCTTATCCCGCGCCGTAATGCAGGACTGGGATGATCAAGGTCTTATACAGGGTTACCTTGGTTTTTTTGGATAGGAGGTTGTTTCTCAATTGCCTTCTAAACCCAAACAAGCAACGGTTTGCAATAGTTATTCTCCGTTTGATCTCCGCATTGATGTTGTTTTCCATTGGAAGCAATATCAACAAGGCACCAGTAGTCTCTGAGGTTCTGGGTTCCACTAGGCCACCAAAACGAAACCCGTGGTTCGATAAAGAATGCGGGTAGGTAAATGCAGCCAATTAAAAAGCACGACAAATGCTGATGCAAACGCGAACAAGGGCTGCCTACGATCAGTATTACGAGACTTACAAGGAGAAAAGAAGGGAAGAACAGCGCATTCTCAAAAAGAAAATGAATCAGCATGAGAAACGTTCGTTTGAGAAAATTGACAGGTGCCATGACCCGAACGAGATTTGGCAGTTTTACCAAAAGGTAAAAAGATTCTGCCAGGGTGGAAAGCCCCAAACTCTAGCCTGTAAAAACCAGCAGGGAAACTTAGTAATAGAGTCACAGCCGATATTGAGGATCTGGAAAGATCAGTTCAGCAGACTGCTAAACGGCGATGAGAACACAAGTTCCGCTGTCAGGCAGAATGCTCCATTCAGCTTGGACGATGATCAAGAATGCCGTCCTCCTGACCAAGAAGAAGTTATGCTTGCCATATGCATACTTAAATCAAATATGAGTGCAGGTGCAGATGGCCTTGATGCCGATTTTTTTAAGGCAGACCAGTTGGAAAGGAGCATGCACCAGCTGATCTGCATGATGTGGTCGGAAGAAAGCATGCCCGATGAATGGAACCTCAGTATCGTATGCCCGATCCTAAGGAAGGGAAACCCTCACAATTGAGCTAATTATAGAGGGATAAGCCTCCTTAACGTCGCGTCGCTTATAAGATCTTGTCTGCTGTAATATTTGAACGTCTGAAACCCCACGTCAACAACTTGATAGGTCCTTATCAATGTGGTTTTAGACCAGAGAAGTCCACAATAGACCAAATTCTCACATTACCACAGATCTTGGAAAAAACCCGAGAATATAATATCGATATTCACCATCTTTTTATCGGTTTCAAGGATGTGTTATGACAGTATTTACAGAGACGTGCTGTACAAACCCATGTTTAGTTTCGGCATCCCTGAAAAACTCGTACGACTATGCAAGATGACTTTTGGAGAATTCACGCTGCTCCGTCAAGCTTAGTAAACCGAGATCTATGGTGTCGAAAAAGGTTTTCACAAGGCCAAAAACTGTCATTAGATTTCCTTAACATCATTTTTGAAAAGATTTTAAAATACTCAAACGTCAACACCAGAAGAATTATCTTTCAAAAGTCTGAAACAGAAAACGGCAAAAATGAGTTTGATGGTCAATGAAGACAAAACGAAGCAAACATCAATGAATTGAACAAAAAGTCACAGTAGACACTAGACAGTCATTGAGTCATAACTTCTAGGTACAGGACTTCGTCTTATAAAGATGCGCTATAGACATTTAAAACAACATCAGTGTTTAATAACTCTTGCCAACAGTTGCTTCTTTGGGTTAAGAAGACAATTGAGAAACTAAATCCCTAAGGAAAACCAAGGTAAGCATTTATATGACCATAATCAAGCCAATCCTCCTTTACGACGGACAAGCGTGGACCTTATCGAGAGCGGGTGACGAAGCCTTTGGTGGTTTCGAAAGAAGAGTACTCCGATCGATCTTCGGTCCCGTATGCGAAGAAAATGTCTGGAGAACAAGATACAAAAACGAGAACCTGTAAGAGCTTTTCTGCGACATGGGCATAGTGAGATGAGTGCACATCGCCTGACGACGATGGTTGGGACATGCAGAACTGATGAGCATCAACACTCCGGCTCGACGGGTTTTCGAAAGCACTTTACAGCTCAAACGCGGAACAGGAAGACCTCGTCTATTATAGCCGTAATCAGGTGAAATAAGATCTCAACCGACTTAGAGGTACAAAAGTGGAGAGAGCTCGTCCGATGTTGAAGTAAGTATGAAGTCTTTATCGTTGGTTGAGGTTCAGTTTCATCATTAATTGTAATTCCCACTTAAGTAAGTAAGTTCCAAGGAAGCATATTGAATCCTTCCTTTTTGTTTAAAACAGAATGTTGAAAACAAAAAAAAAAAAAAAAGCAGAATTATGTCCGTTGGTATAAGCATATCTCTGAAGGGGAGATCAAGAAAACGCCACGCCCGCCGTTTAAAAAGCAATATCGTGTAGCGTCATAGCACAGACAAAAACAACGACATGCCCATTTGGTTGGCCTAAACTAGTGGAAAATATCTGAGAACTTGTTATTCTCTGGTAACATTCAATGTAACCTTAATGACAATAAGAAGCAAGCTTTTAAAACCCATCGTTAATCAAATTGGCAAAACTACCGGTAAAATTTTCTTGAGATAGTTTGCCATGAAGTCTGCCTCATGAAATTCCTAAGAAAAGAGTTTTCATATTGATTTTACAGATTTTTTATAAATTGAATAAAAGATAGTGGAGTGAACAGTGAACTTCTTTTCTAAAGCTTAGTTCACACTGTACAATTTGTTGGACAGAATTCGTTTAGAGTTGTCGTTCAACATTATGATATATATTCCTCCGCTTCAAAATTTTCAAAAATATTTGAAAACCATCCACCAAGTTGGACAAACGGTCGAGCGTTTACATCATCCAACATTGGTCGTTAAAACCAAAGTCTTTCTTAAATGTGAACTCCGTTAAAAACATTAGAAAAACGCTAAAAAAAACTATCGACACTGAAAGGTGTAGCATATTCTCACATCAATGTCATATAAGGAGACCAGTTACATCATATTATAGAGGACGATTGTTCAAGTTTACCTTAGCGATTGTTTGAATAAATGTAAACAATACAATTCTCCTTTGTTATGAAATTAAATATGCAAAACGCTTGCACTTGAATGTCTGCATTGTTGTTCACTTGAAAGTGAAATTTCGGTTTTTAGTTTCATCATAGACATGAATGCAATCGAAAGTATGAAATGAGTCCAACGTTAGCACCGAGAGAAAACTGGAAACACTTCAGTATAATAAACATAAGATGAATGCTACATAAGTCTAAAATAATTAAGAACTAGAATTGATCAGTTGTCATGCCTAACTCAAGTTTCATGTCAATTCAAAACTTTTTTCACGACTCACGAGTAGGTACCTATCTACACCTGCAATATTGAGTACTGTGCATTCGTACATCGATAGTTGCAAAAGAGGATTCAAGTAAAGATAAAAAGTGCCGCTAGACCGGCATCGTGGTGTAGTGTGTCTGTGTATCTCCATAGTACCACGATTGCTTTTGTGATTCATTCACTTGAACTTGATCAATGATAATGTCTCTATGGAGTTTACCTTTCAAGGTTCGCAAAACTGGTTGCTGGTTGCTTGTACATAAGTTAAACCAAATAAAAGGCGAAAAGGGAGCTGAACTTTCAGCTCTTGAGTTACACGATGTAATTTGAGCTCTATGAAAGTAGTTTGTTTGGGTTGGGGCTGTACCTACGTACTTTGCATTGGAAAATGGTTTTGTCTGCATCAATAACATGAAATACGGGTGCCAAGGCGGTTCCAATAGACACCGATCGTGCAAAGATCACGATCACTGATTCTTGGATGTTTTGCGTTGAAGCTCACTTATTTTCCCATTCCAAAGGTAGGTATTTTAAGAGAGCTCTCTGATCAAACTGCAATCGTAACTTATTTTGATAAACTGATGAACAAATTTGTTTTCTTATTCTTTTATACGACTTATTTACCTAATGAACATTCATAGAAGGGGTAAGTCAAGAAACCGCATTTTGCCAATTTAGCTTATTTCCAAAGTAAGGTAGTTTCCCCAGGTCATTTGAACGCGTGCGAAGCGTGAGTAAACTTTATTATTATTGAAAGTTACTTAAAAAGGTGCTCTTTGTTCAGAAAATAACGGTTTCTTTTTTTTGTCAAAATATTTGCAACCACACTGAAGCATTTTTCAACCAAATATGATGATGGAAAAGCAATAAGAATTTTTCGAGCAACGTTTCTTCAGTGCAGTATATCGAGTTACAATGCTGCGCTGCAACCATAACTTCTGATAGACTTAATTTTGCGTAAGCTCTTCGTCCGTTTTGAGGGTGATCGACTCTTTTTGCATTAAAGCTAAAACACAATCACGCGTCGTCCGCGCGTCGGCCTCATTTGACAGAAAAATCAAAAGTTCAACCATAGGAAATCTGTAGAGTCTCACACAATCATATAAGCATTGGCTTCTTCCATGGGTGTCACACTTTGTCGTCTTGAAGGATTTTTGATGACTTTGAAAAATTTGGAAACTGTTAGCATTCTTTCCCGCTTAAATTTTGTTTATAAGGAATGAATTTTCCCACAAACGCCGATATAATTAACTTTGTTTTGATAAAGTTCAGATCATCACCCTGCAGCTGCAAGTTGACTGTTGAACATGCCAAAAACATTTACTAAATGACTGATTGTAAAAACCGGTCGTTCAATTCTTCAGATTTTCTTCTTAAATCCTCCCTCTCTTAAACACATTCTACAGCAATTTCTAACATTACTTTGTTATAATAGTCCTGAGCATCTTTTGGAACAGTAAAGAACTTCATGAGTTTCTTGACATCAGCCAGCTTTTTGAGGGACACTTTGTTTATGATGTAGCTTCGTCGAGTAAGCCATTTTCATAAATAGTTGAAAACTTCTCCTTAAAATGTCAACCATAGTGGGGAGGCCGCTGAAAGTTTTCTTCGCAGATTTGGTAATTTTTTTGTCTTTTTTTTCGAGTTATGTTGAAGCTTTGATTTAATGAGCTTCTTAGCGTCTACATTTATTCATTTCAAATTAATTTTTATTTACTTTTTTCTTATATCTACTTACAACTTACATGCTAACAAAAATGTGTAAAACTAGCTTATATAAGAACTTAATTAACTAACTGACCCTAGGCGGGTACTCTAAATTATTCAATATCTTACTAGTAATGCCTTTCGGCATTCTTATGAATTAAAAACTAGAACTAGTTAAAACTAAGAAAATTAAAAAAAAAAACTTAGTTTCAAAGATCATTTTTTTGTATTTTCTTAAAACTAATTAAAACTAACTAAAACTACTTAAGACTAGAGCAGCCACAGTAGCTTTTGGTTTTTTTTTTTGGTTTTGAAATTTTGTTATTTTTTTTTTTTTTGGGTTTTTTGTATTTTGTAATTTTTTTTTTTTTATTTCATCATTTTTTTTATTTTTTTTGTTTTTTTTTAGATTTTTGTAATTTTTTTGTTGTCCACTGTGCCCACCCCCTACCCTAAGACTTACACGATAAACCTGTGTAAGCCAGCCATTGGCGACTGACTATCATCATCAATATCAATTTGTTGCTCGGACAACCACCAGAACATATCTGCCGTTTTGACAACGTCACGACGATCGCGATCTGAGACCGCCCTACTGAACCGAAGGAGCTCTTCAACGTGTCCGCCTACTGCGGCGACGTCTCGGTTATAAAGGAGCCGCCGTTCCACGGACTTACGGCAGACTTGGTAGATTAGCGGAACCGCCAATCTATCCTGAATCAGCCCTTCCCTATCAAAATAGAGGAAAGCCTCCGGAGGGACAAATCCACTGAAGCGTGTTCTTTCCATATACTCTCTATTGGGGTAATAAGCCCCAAAAATCAGGCCATTGGTCGAGATCATCGCTCTTGCAGTGTGACCACGAGTCAGTTTTATAATGAAGTTGTCGATCCTGTTTATTTGAGCCCCGTTGTAAAGGACCTCATTAGGATAATATTTTCTGTGCTCCGACTCTGGTGTTCTGTGCAATCCAAGACAGGTACGCGCAGACACTGTCTCTCAAACACCCGAATCTTTTCCATTTGAGACGCTGTAACATTGAACCACACTGGGCACCCATAGACAATCATTGGCCTTATGAGGGCCATGTAGCAAATCACTTTCACTCTGCTATCAAGTTGACTGCTGTGAAGCAGTCGCCTTGTCAGAGCAAAAGCTCATCTAGCCCTGGCCAGAGCCGCATCCATATGTTTGTTAAATTATAGATACTGATCTAGCCAGATGCCGAGGTACTTGACTACTACTTTGCTTGGCAGTGGGTGGCCATGTAGATCAACGATCACCAGCTTTCGCCAGTTCTTTCTCGCATCCCATGAGGCCCGCGCCAAAGGGGCACTAAACACAATTGTTTCCGATTTATGAAAGTTGATTTTCAACTTCCAGTCATCGCAATATTGCTGGATCTTATCGAAGTCACGCTGCAAGAGTGTTCTAATGACTTCGATCTTTGGACCTGTTCTGTACGCGATTAGGTCGTCGGCGTACGCTATAGAATGGTGAAGAGAACCAATTAGATCGCCGGTGAAAATGCTAAACAAAATAGGCGAATTCACCGCTCCCTGTTGTAGACCGTTCTGTATTTTAGAAGTTCTGGTAGAAGTTATATTACAACTTTTCACAACAAACGTTCTACCATGAAGCATGTCATTCAGAATATATAGCAGTGGTTTACTCATGCCATACCTGATCAACTTATAGAAAAGACCGTCTAACCAAACGATGTCGAATGCCTTCTCCAAGTCAACCAGATATGCACCCGTACACTGCTTTTTAGTTACGTAGTCGTAAGTGGAATTCAGACTTTCAGTGCTGGTCGACATCGCATCTTTGTCGACCTCTTTGTCTGCTGCTCCCCTTGGTTTTTGCTTTCGCGGGACCATATTCGGCTACACTTTCAAGCGCCGCCTTCTTTTAACTGCAGTTGTTACTGCCTCAGATGTTGTTGCGGTTGTTGCCGCTGCTGAATTGTTGTTGTCGTTGCTGTTGATTCCAACTCCAACGTTCTTGATGATGATGGACCGGATAGGTCCATTAAAGTACGAGTTGACTCCTCAAATTCTTTGAGGAGCCGCTCCCTCTCTTTTTGTTGTGCTATTTTCTTTAGCCAGAAAATATGAACTTTTAAATTCGCGTCGGGATCGAGATCGTGTTCCTCCACGCCGACGATATTTGAAAAAAAGTAAACTTTTATTTATGCCATTGCTGGGGGTCGATCCTAGGATCCTCCGCACCCACTGAAATGCTCTATCTACTAGGCTATGCCCAAAAACACTGCTTCTAATAACTTCTTAAACACTCTCCGAATTAAACGAAGAACGAAGTTCTTAGCGTCTTCTTATAGTGATTAGTGATAATTTCGTTCTCCCTATATACAGGTAGTCCCGTAATTCGTGTTACATACTCTGGGATATGATTCTTGTTGATATTCTAAGAAATAAATCGTGTTGGAGGGAAGGACTATCTCCTTCCATTAAGGCAGGAGGGACAGTTTTAAAAATTTAAAAGAAATAAATAGCTGACTTTTATCGAGGCAACCTCCTGGGCTATCAGTATAATCTTTTGGTTTGTTCATTAAGCCAGAATTGAACTACGCATAAAAAAATCTTTTTATATTTGGACTTTTTTATGTTCTCATTCGACTCCGCTTATTTGAAAAGCCTTTGACGGACCAGCAGCATATTAAGTCTAATGGAAAGGCAAATTATACCTGATTTATGCAAAAACGTATGCATGTACTTTCTAACATAAGTACATATTCCGAAAATAGCAGCAACGTCACCATTCAAAAATTTGCTGAAATAGAGTACGTTTTTTTTAAACTACCTACCAACAGTTATGTCCAGATAAAAAAGGTTAGGATTGGAAAACCGAATATACCTAAATAAAAATGTAAATATAAACATAAAGTACCTATTTGTCGAAATAGTACCTACTTAGGTACGACATGAAATTTGTTGAGTTTTTTTTTCTCAAAGTGCAACAGCGATAACTTTGGCGACAAAAAATAAAAACGGAATTTAGTAGACGGGTTCAATACAAGCATTTTTTACTATGGGAGGGGGGCGGGGTATATCTCCCCCACGTTTAGGCGGTAGGGGAAATTTTATAAAAATGGACTAAAAATCTAAAAAAAAATATTGAAGAACAACGGGAAAACATACTGATACAATTTATACTTTTTATGCAAGTCAGAAATCTGCTCTTTATAATAAACTAGCTGTGCCCGCGACTTCGTCCGAGTGGAATAGTGACTTTCGGCAGCATTCTTAATTTTTTAGGCTACTTATTTTGCAAATAAGACACATTCATGCGTTTTAGTAAACCATTGTTATATTATTTTATTTTAGTATATGTTTGCACACGACGTTCTTATTTTTTCCATCTTTTGCGAAATAAAAAGGTGGTGTGGGATTGATATACGTGATTCTGCCACATAAAATTGCCATGGGATTTTTTTCTAAACGAACACCTGCAACTTAAAGCGTCTGAGCCTTATTTATAATGTCCAATCAGTGGGAATTAAAGGAAAACGGGGAATCGAAACGTTTTCTCCTTTTTTCGTTCCAGTCATTATTAATGCCGCATCCCAGATGTGTAATTTGTAGCTGTGTACAATTCTGGATTACTAATTTTTGGCACTGGAACACCAACTTGCTGCCACTCCTTATAATCCTAAGAAATTGAGAAACTCTATAGGGTATGATGTGACTTGCTCAGTGTCCATAATATTGTCAATTGATAGACATTCGCCAACGTCCCCCAATACGTCAAACATATTTTATTAGTTTATATGGTTAACCATCTCATTAGTCGGCGCCGAAATCGACCTTTCACACAGCCATTCCCGATTGCCAATTATTATTTGAAGATCAAGATAGACATTTCTTCTCAGGTCTAATGTATTTTCGACAGTTTGACAGAAATCACCCCGCAGTAAAAGAACTTTTATCGATCTAGCAGTCTTAAGGTTCCCGTTTACGGTGTCGATCCCGTAGAAATAAAGGGATTACTTATTAAGCCTATGTGTTTCCTCAGGCTCTAGGCTATCTCTTAATTAAATTCCATTTAAATCGGATCAGTTTTCTGGGCGGGAAATGGTAACAAAGAAACACGAACAGACAGAGTTAATTTTGGATTTGTAATATTAGTAAGGATGTCCATCTTCGGGTTCTAGACAATCTCTGTACCAAAATTCATATAAATCGGTTCAATAGTTTGGGTGGTAAATATAAACAAAGAAAAACAGACAGACAGAGTTAATTTCGGATTTATAATGTTAATAAAGTCTTCCATTCCCGTGGGAACATGAGGGCGTTTCCGGAGGATGACTTGAAGTTTACATTACTCGGGAATAGTGCAGTATTCTAACGGTGGACATTTTTTGAAATGGGTGCTGTATTTTCCAAGTTCCCGTTCCCATGGGAATACAGGTATAATACATGTTGCATAACATAATATATGTCCATCCTCAGGTTCTAGACTGTCTCTGTACCAAAATTCATATAAATAGGTTCAATAGTTTGGGCAGTTAATGGTAACAAAGAGAAATAGACAGACAGATTTAACTTCGGACTTATAATATTAGTAAAGACTCCCGTTCCCGTGGAAACATGGTGACCGTTCCCGTGAGGGATATGGGGATGAATAAAAGTTTATGTTGCTCAGGAGTTATGGAGCATTCCAACGATGGAAGAGTTTTTGAAATCGGTGCCATAGTGTCAAAGTTCCCGTAAACGTTCCTGCTCCCCTGGGAATATTGCGAATAAATATATGGCGTATGTCCTTCCTCAGGTTCTGAATAATCTTTGTAAAAAATTTAATTTAAATCAGTTTATTAGTTTGAGCGGAAGATGGTAACATAGAACGACGGACAGACAGAGCTACTTTCACACTTATTATATTAATAAGGACTCCCGTTCCCGTAGGAATATGTGGATGAATTAAAGTTTATGTTACTCAGGAATAGTGTAGCATTTTAACGGTGGAAAAATTTTTGAAATCGGTGTTGTAGTTTCTAAGTTCCCATATACGTTCCCGTTCCCGTGGGAATATAGGTATAAAATATAAAGCCTCTTGTTCTTCCTCAGATTCTGAACAATCTTTGTACAAAAATTAAATTTAATCTGTTCATTAGTTTGAACGGGAGATGGTAACATAGAAAGGTGATCGGACAGAGCTACTTTTGCATTTATAATAGTAGTGAGGGCCGGTTCCCGAGGGAATATTCGAATGAAATAAAGCCTATGTCCGTCCTTAAGTTCAGTCCAATCCTTTTACAAAATTTCATTTAAATCGGTTTATTAGTTTGGGCGGGAGATGGTAACATAGAACGACGGACGTCTTTCCTTCCTTGAGCTTCTTTCACACTTATTATATTAGTAAGGACTCCCGTTCCCGTAGGAATATGTGGATGAATTAAAGTTTATGTTACTCAGGAATAATATAGCATTCTAACGGTGGAAAAATTTTTGAAATCGGTGTTGTAGTTTCTAAGTTCCCGTATACGTTTTCGTTCCCGTGGAAATATAGGGATAAAATATATAGCCTATGTCCTTCCTAAGGTTCTGAGCAATCTTTGTCCAAAATTTCATTAAAATCGGTTTATTAGTTTGGGCGGGAGATGGTAACATAGAAAGGTGATCAGACAGAGCTACTTTTGCATTTATAATAATAGTGAGGACCGGTTCCCGAGGGAATATTCGAATGAAATAAATCCTATGTCCGTCCTTTAGTTCAGTCCAATCTTTGTACAAAATTTTATTTAAATCGGTTTATTAGTTTTGGCGGGAGATGGTAACATAGAACGACGGACAGACAGAGCTTCATTCGCACTTATTATATTAGTAAGGACTCCCGTTCCCGCAGGAATATAAGGATAAATTAAAGTTTATGTTACTTTGGGATAGTAAAGGATTCTATCGGTGGAAAAATTTTTGAAATCGGTGTTGTAGTTTCTAAATTCCCGTATACGTTCCCGTTCCCGTGGGAATTTAGGGATAAAATATATAGCCTATGTCCTTCCTCTGGTTCTAGACTATCTCTGTACAAAATTTCATATCAATCAGTTTGGTAGTTTGGGCGGGAGATGGTAACATAGAAAGCCGGACAGACAGAGGGACTTTCACATTTATAATATTAGTTAGGATTTTAAATAAAGTGATTTCAATTTATAGTTTTTGTAATAACTGACTTTAAAGTCAAAATTTAGGAAAAAAAAATTTTTTAAATAACTTTGAGTATTATGTTTTTTGTTATTTCAAATGCCAATAAAAAAAAAATTTGATGCAGTTAGTTGCTTTAATAAATAAATAAATTTATCAAATGCTGTAAACTACTTTTTTCTATGTCTTATAGTTTTTGAGATAATTGAAAGATAGTAAAACTATTGAAGTATGCAATGTTTACAAAAAATTATGGAAATACGTACGAATTTACAATAATGTAAGGAAATAGACTATTGAAAGTATAAAAATTCATCAGACAGCTGCTAAGGTGCTTATGTGCAATTAATTTCCATATGCAACAACTTTCAGCATGGCCCGCTTCGCGGTGGCTCAATATTTTAACCCTTTTTCCGCAGGGTTAAGCTGCTCATGCTAAATATGAAAATAGCAATTGTTTTTCTAGCTGCAAGTTATTTGATTGAACTGAAAAAAGTTTTGTAGCTATTTTCATATTTAGCATGAGCAGCTTAACCCTGCGGAAAAAGGGTTAAAATAATGAGCCCCCGCCAAGCGGGTCATGCGGAAAGTTGTTGCATACGGAAATTAATTGCACATAACGTCAGCGAAAGCTCAATTGGTCTATGTCCACTTTTTTTCGAAAATGAACTAATGATGCAGTTTTACTAATTTGGGTATGCTCTTTCCGAATCTAAAACATGTTTTTGTCTATCTTTTATAGTTTTTCAGATAATGTACACCCACTTTGTTCTAAGCGCCAAATTTTTCATGCTAAGTTAATTCCAAATTGATCTAAGAGACAAAATTGTATGAAAGAGAATAATTTTGCACACACATTCAGAAAGTCATTTTGTTCTAAGCGCCAAAGAATTCTTTATTGATTATTGGACTTAGAACAATGCATGAAGAAAAGAGTAAAATAGATTTATTGCAAGACCATGTGACCAATCGGTCTAAATCCATATTTTTGTTCTAAGTCCACGTTTTTTTTTTTTTTCAGGACAATGCATACTTATATGGTGGCTTGTTCTATGTCCATTTTTAGGTTATTGGCTTTCTTGAATATTTAAAATAGCGGGAAAGGATTTATAGTGATTTTATTACTAGTTTAGGCAAAATAATGGCAAGAGAACAAAAAAAAAATTACATGAGCAGAAATGAGCTAAAAAATGTGACTATAATTCAATTTAAAGACAAAATATCGTCCCCTGTAAAATTTTATTTTTGTGACTTAGACCAATTGAGCTTTCCGCAGACGATAAGCACCTTAGCAGCTGTCTGATGAATTTTTATACTTTCAATAGTCTATTTCCTTACATTATTGTAAATTCGTACGTATTTCCATAGTTTTTTTAAAATATTGCATACTTCAATAGTTTTAATATTTTTCAATTATCTCAAAAACTATAAGACATAGAAAAAAATAGTTTACAGCGTTTGATTAAAAATTTCCTAAAGCAACTAGATACATCGATTTTTTTTTTATTGGCATTTGTAATCACGAGGAACATAATACTCAAATGGATTTAAAAAATTTTTTTTTTCCTAAATTTTGATTTTGAAGTCAGTTAATTCAAAAAATATAAATTAAAGTCTCTTCATTTAAAATTTATTATAAAGTGCAGATTTCTGACTTTCATAAAAAGTATAAATTGTATCAGTATGTTTTCCCGTTGTTCTTCAATATTTTTTTTTAGATTTTAAGTCCATTTTTATAAAATTGCCCCTACCGCCTAAACGGGGGAGATAGACCCCCCCTTTTTGTAGTAAAAAATGCTTGTATTGAACCCCTCCACCAAATTCCGTTATAATTTCTTGTCGCCAAAGTTATCGTACCTACTCGTGCCGTGCAACAATACTACTTATCATTCTTTTAATAAAATAATGGCAAAAGTAACGAAACACTAACTTAAAAGTTTTAAGTAAGAACTTGTCTAAAGGGGGTCTATTGCAGAAGTTGTAGACCCCCAAAATCAGATTTCGTTATAGCCGACCCCTGAGAACTTTTAAAATCACTGATGTAGTTTTAGCCTCAATTCCGGATTTGGTTACTTTTATTTTCTTACCAAAGCCTTTTTTGTTATAAAAAAGAGTGGTGTTAGTCAAGTGTGTTTAAATTTATATAATTCAATAGTTTTCCACTAATCTGGTTGCATCTTGACAATATTTTTCATTTCAACTTTACATATCGAGTGCAATTGGGTGACGCCCTGAGAAAGACCCTTAAAGTTGTAGCTATTGATTTTGTTTTTCGGATAAACATGAACTGCAATTTAAAAAGGATATAAAAAGTAATTAGGAATACCTGGTATTGAGATGTTGATTGGTTTCAATTGGTGTCAATAAATAAAAACTCAAGGCCAGCTATGTGCCTCATACGATTAAAAAGCTTAAAATTTTTCATTGGGGCATGAAAACGAACAACATCAATTGATTGGTTCACTAACAAAGCTCTCAGAACAAAATACTCAAGCAGAAATTAAAAATCATTTTCAATGAAAAACCTCAATACAATTCAATCCCCCTGAACAAAAGTGCACTTGGTTTGCTGTCTCTCTTTTAGTCTACACCTTCATAAAGAGAGCTCAACCGGAACAAAAGAAAAACCCATCACAGCACAATGTGGCCCTTCGGTACTTTCACACAACACTTCATCAAGCGAACCAAGCAAATTCATCTCCACATCAAAATCCGCCCAACATCAAGGTATAAAAGAACGCATAATGCTTTTGCAATTTGCATTTTATAACCTGCATACGACACAAGCGTACGCATTCAATTTATCGTCACAACGGGTATTCAATTTACTTGGTTCTCCACCGTGGTATACTTGGTGCGCCTCCATCAAAACTTCCATTGACGAAGAGATGAACACTAAAGATGTGCACACAAAACTGGCCCTAGCATTTTTCTGTTGGATATTACTGATAGCCGTGTCTGAGGTCCAGGGACAGTATTCAAGTTATCAATCTGAATCTTCGTACTCGTTGCCCCGTTATGAAAATGAGAATCAAAATTACTATGACCATTCCGATGGCGGCGATTTGGATTCTGCTGATGAATACTCCAGCGACCCATACCAGCGTCAGCAATTCCAATACAATGGAAATAGTGTAAGCGATATTGGAGACTTTGACGTTCAAGACACATACAATCAACCACATCAGCCCCATTCAAATTACCAGGAGTATTTAGATGAGAATGTTTTTCAATTCCAACAACCCCAGGACAGCTACGGGCGACCCTTTTCCAATCGCCAATCGGCCGGTTATGAAGGGAGAAGGCCATCATCAACGGTTGCTGGTTCGTTGCATAAAATTATGGGTTTTAACAAAACCGAATCCATGAACAACTATAGGATGGCTGATGATAATGTCAAATATCCACCCCTTGACAGTGAGATACACCTGGGGCAACCAATGAACAAGCAACACCAGTTACGTGCGGCTCCAGGTCAGTACAGAGCAGCAGACAATCAAATGTCGTCACCATCAGCTCCTAGTCACTTGAACTATCATCATCCACAAAGTTATGAAGGAAAAGTGAATCCAGCTCCGAAGGACAACACATTTTCCTCAAACACTGAAACACTAATGAGGATGCTAGGTATGAGCAGTATTTCAACACCAATATCTACTCTTTCTAGTCAGTTAAATGTAAAACCAAACATTCAGCGTGAAGAGCTAGATGAGGATCAACAGCAGCATATTTCAGACGCAAGTCAAGCCCTCACTCATTTCGCATCGCCATTGCACAGCAACACTTCCTTAAGTCACACATTTTACGTGGCGGATAGTGATCATATGGATGTCAACAGCCACCAGCCCCTACTCGAGGCTCATTCGATTCCTATACATATACAGCAAAAGTATCTCGTCCAACTTCCCCATGTCGTGTCATCGCCACCACCCGTGCCAGCACCCTACCCACTGGGCAACCCGATTCCCATCAGCAAACATGTCGAGATAACAAAACACATCCCGGTTCCCGTTTACAGGCAAGTCCATGTACCGTTCCGAAAGCCTGTTCGTATCGAAATACCCCGTGCTGTGATTTCCACCCACACTCGACCATATCCCATCAAGATACCAACCGTCACGAAGACCGTAGCTTTTCCAATGGTGAGAGAAGTGAAAATTCCAATCGAGAAAGTAATGCCATATCCGGTGGAGCACAGGGTGCCGTATATCGTCCAGAAACGGGTCCCGTTCGAAGTTGAAAAGCAAATAACTGTACCGAAATATTATCCGTATCCGGTTAAGGTACCGATGGTAAGGACGATCCTGCACAAGAACAAGGCACACTTGCATCACTCGTCCCTTTTGGGCATTCACCCACAACATCGTTTATAGAAAAGCTTACAGTTGGGTGGTCATTTATTTAAAGGGAGACAAAAATAAAGTTGTGCTGTGTTTTGTTTTCTATGTATTTGCTTTAAGCTTTGTTCTACGGTACACCGGAAATGAATGAATGAAGTTGGTGACAGTTGTCCGTATCACCGGATTGACTCAACTTGACTGGCAGCATTTATTCTAACTTTGTGTGCCAAACTCCAAAGTTTTTATTACCCAATTTAGAGATGAACGTGTTTACAAAGAAGTCATGTTTGTTAGTGCGCACAACTTATATGTGTGTTTACTTTAAGATCTTTTGAGCTAAGGTAGTTAGTGCTTAAATGTATGTTTATAGACAAAAAAAGAAACTGAGAATAAAATAAAATAAAAACCTGCAAAAGTTTATTTGAAGAAATTGAACACGAGTAAAGTTCAATTTTTGTTGAATGTGGTTGTTGGCTATTTGCTCATGGAATCACAGCATATAAACTGAGAGAATAATGTTTTGAAGTTTGGGCAATGGCTAGTTTTTATTGCAGTTTTACTTGAATAGTTTGGTTTATATTCGTCTCACGGTTGAAATTTATTTTGAGCGAAATCACATCAATCTACGCTTTTGTACTCATTGGCTTTAGATTGACTCTGTCAAATCTTTTTAACAGCGCTGTTCTTAGAGGCTGGGTATAGTGACTTTGTGAATTCAAATTAGTGCTAAGATGTCCTATCGTTGATCGTGTGTTGTGTGTATGTAAAATCACAGCATATCATTTTTGGGTGCTTCTACAATTTGTAGTAAATAAAAAACACAAAAAAAGTCAAGTCAAGAAAGCATTCAATAAAAAAAGGTCTTGCGAATTGCGATTGTGTTAAATTGAACGAAATCGCAAAAAATATTGAAAAAAAATTCAATTGAATATTTGAGAAGTTTCTTTCTTTTTCTTTATTGAAAATCTAAAAACGCCACTTTTTAGCAGTCACTGAAAAATTTAATGAAAATCATTAGAGCAGTTTTCTTAAAACCGGTTTTTTATTTATCACTTTTAAAAATCAAGTATGCAAGTCTCCTTGCCTGAAGATATTTCGACAAAAACTTTGAAGAAAAAATCAAAGACAAGGTTTAGAAAATGGTGCAGTGCAATAAGCCCCTCGAAAAAATAAAATAAAATAGAAGAACTAGTTTTTAGATCACAAATGAGTGGGTATTTGCACGGTGCCTGAGTTTATATTCGTCAAGTGTGTGCACTGCTGTTTTGAATGGCGAAATTCGGAAACTATTATCTGGCTGGAAATCAAAAATCCTGCTGGCAATGTGTTAAACACGGTGAGTACAAAAGCATGAAGCCGTTATAATATTTAAGGAAGTTTATCCAGCTATTGTTAGAAGAACTCCAAACTAGATACAATAAAGAAACATCGTAGCAAGCTGTTCAAATGAATGGCACACTTCGATCTTCCCTTTTACTTGCGATTATAGGTACCTACTATAAGGCAAGTCTTGCAATCGTGCAGAAAAAAAATTTTGAGATAACAATTAAATATGACATTACGATGATAGAGAATACGAAAAAAGTGGGTCCCACAATTCTGTCTGTCTGTCTGTCTGTCTGTCTGTATGACCGTCTGTCTGTCAAGCCTGAACAGCTTGACCGATTTTCTTCAAAATTTGCAGTTAGGGTCTGTGGAGCAGTCTACAGAGGAGTTTTTGGAATTGAGTCTCTAGGTCTTGAAATAACGGTACCTGCCATACAACCGATATGATAATACTTATTTTTCTCGAAAACGGCTCCAACGATTTCGATAAAATTTTGTGTGAGGGATTAATTTTGAATTTTCTTTCTTATGTTGGAAAAAGCCTAAAAACGGTACCTCCCATTGTACCGTTTTTTCAAAACCGACTTTCTCGTTAATGGCTTACACGATCTTGACGAAGCTTTGGATTTAAAAAGTTGTAAGCTGTTACAAAAAGACTGCATATCAATATTTAAAAAAATTTAGTTGTGGAAATTTTTAAAAATATTTTTAACAAATTTTGATATTTTGAAATAACTTCAAAACTATAACTTTGATTTTTTTCAAATTTTTTGTCAAAACAACTCTTATTAAGATCTAAAACTTTGCATACTCGACTTTTAAAAAACAGTTTTAAAAAAAAAATGAAAAATGAAAAACCGTTTTTTGGAAAAACTGCTCCAACGATTGTGATTAAATTTTCATCATTCATATGTATTAGCGATTGCAAAAGAATGGCGTTTTTAGATTTTTGCTTGAAACCTTTGGAATATTTTATTTAATTTTTTTATTATCTTACGTGATTTAATTCAATTTTCATAATTAATGTGTAATTGGCAACCCTGTACCACAAAATATATTATGAAGAGCTAATACCAAAACCTTTAACTCAGCCTTTAGATTTTTATATCGTATTTAAAACACAATCGCAAGTTCGTGCGACCCAGTCGTGCCCATTTTATTTTATGTGCCTAGCGATTCTTCAAAAAGTCATGAGTTTTACATTGTCGCTATCAAAACAACTGAAAACAGTTAACACCGCTGCTGAGATCATTCAGTCACGTGGATAAAGTTATTAATGCTTTGCAATTTTTGAGAAATAATGTTGACAAAGAGTACGGTCATCTTATATGAAGACGCAAAGGTGATGTTGGATGAAAATGGTGATACACAGCAAATACCACGTACCGTTGGAAGGCAACTTAATCGCTCTAACCCTTCTGCGTCGGATATACAGGGTGTTCCGTAATTCGTGTATTATCCTTTGGGGTGTGATTCTTGGTCATATTCTAAGAAAAAAATCGTTTTACAGTAAAGCTCGTTTCTCAACTTTGACATCAATTTTTGACAATTTAAAAAAAGGCTAAAGGCTTGGTACACCAAATACCCTTCCCTGTGTTATATTCGATATCTCAGTCAACACTGATGATATAGACCTAATCTTAGACTTAACTTTTTGTAGAAATGTCAACCATTAAGACTGTATTTAAGTTGAGCTTCCATAGATTTAGGGTTGCCAGATTTTCAATTTTAAATGGTGTTCAAATTTTCTTCCCGAAACAAAGTTTAAACTTTGAGGTCATTTTTGGCAGGAAATGTCTGATAAAAATTAACAGTTTTAATAAAAAGACTCACAAATAAGTGCACTTACAAATCCAAACATTTTATGATATGAATTTGGAAAAAT
The DNA here is from genome assembly GCA_914767635.1 of Melanostoma mellinum. Classification (NCBI taxonomy): domain Eukaryota; kingdom Metazoa; phylum Arthropoda; class Insecta; order Diptera; family Syrphidae; genus Melanostoma; species Melanostoma mellinum. The sequence continues at coordinate 69,772,564 of OU612058.1, read as the reverse complement.
GCAAAATGGATAAAATTAAAACAAAAAAATTATTTTTAGATTTGAGGTTTTTTTGAATAAAACAATAATTTGGGTACTTTTAGCAGTTTTTTTAAATTTATTTTATACAAACACAAAGCTCAAAGTGCCCTCCTTCGTTTTGAATGCATGCCAGAGCCCGCTTTTCGATTTCATTGCGGATGTTTGCTCTCTATAACTCTTGTCTTACTTAGACTTGTAATCTTTGAAACTGTATTTAAATTGGACTCCTATAGGCTTAGGGTTGCCACATTTTCAGTTAGGATAAAGTTCCTGGTATCTTCGTTGTGCTCTTGAATGAATGAATGAATGAATAAAGTTCCTGGTATCTTCGTTGTGCTCTTCTTGAATTTCCATTGCAAAACTCATATAAGAAAAAAATGTCTGCGCATTCTCCTTTTGCAAATAAAGGCATTTCAAAAAGCTCACTTATCAAACTGCAATCGTGACTTATTTTGATAAACTGATGAACAAATTTGTTTTCTTATTCTTTTATACGACCTATTTACCTATTGAACATTCATTCCCCAAATTTAAAGCAAACATCCACAATGAAATCTAAAAACGGGCTCTGGCATGCATTCAAAACGAAGAGGACACTTTGAGCACTTGCTATAGTTGTATTTGTATAAAACAAATAAAAAAAAACTACTAAAAGTGCCCATATTATTGTTTTATTCAAATAAAGCTCAACCATTTTGAATTTTTTCAAGCATCATAAAATGAATGGACTTTTGAATGCACTTATTAATGAGCTTTTTTTAATAGTTGTTTTGTTCATCTGTAAAAAGTAAAGAAACTCTGTGTTTAACCGGCATTTTCTGAAAAAAAAAAATGACCTCAAAGTAAAAACTTTGCTCCGTGATGAAAATTTGAACAACATTTAAAATTGAAAAGCTAACCCCAAACCTAAAGCAGCCCAACTTAAATACAGTCTTTGAGATTGTTATTTCTACAAAAAAGTCTAAGATTTGGTCTCTATCATCAGTATTGACAGAGATATCGAATTTAACACAGGTCAGCGTACACCAAAGTTAGCCTTTTTATAAATTTTCAAAGAGTGATGTCAAAGTTGAAAAACGAACTTAACAGTAGAACAATTATTTTCTTAGAATATGACCAAGAGTCACACCCCAAAGGATAATACAAGAAGTACGGAGCACCCTGTATAAAGGTTGTTTATTTCATGCACTTCTATTAGTTTTATTTTCTTGAACCTTAATTATTTCTGCTTATTATTTAAACCCTGATAAAGAAGGCCCTAGTTGAATAAGTCGATTAGTGTTGGAATTGCGTTCATAATGTCACATGCATTTTAATCTCAAATGAAAAACCTATGAAAATTTATACAAAGGGTCCGCCATCTAATGTTTTTTTTTTTTTTTAACTCGTGCTTATTTCGTGAATGGTAACAGTTCATGTCTGATTTGACAAAAAATTTGTTTTATCCTTCCACTGAACGAATATGGTTGTGTATACGCTTGATCAACGCTGGGAAATATTGGGACATTACTTTGAAAATCATGGTAATGTTGCAGAATGTGTGCGCAAATTGCGTACGGATTTTGGAAGAAGAGAAGCACCGTCAGCAGGGTATATAAACAAGCAAAATTGTCGCATTTTGGGGCACAAAAAACCCGCACGCATACATTGAAAAGCCGATTAACCCAAAACGAGTCACTGTTTGGTGCGGATTTTGGTCCAGAGGCATAATTGGGCCATTTTTCTTCGAAAAGGAGCAAGGAGTGGCCGTTTCAAAGGAGATCGTTATCGGGCAATGCTGAACAAATTTTTGTTCACAAAAATTCAAGAGAAGCATATTGGCTACATTTGCTTTCAACAGGACGGCGCAACGTGCCACACAGACGAAGCTACACTCTATGTTTTTTGCCCTGTTTTAGAAGACCGCTGCATTATCAGCCGCAGAGCTGATGTCGTTTGGCCACCTCGGAGCTGCGATTTGAAACCGTTGGACTATTATTTGTGGAGTTCCGTAAAAGATATCTAAGTATTACGCCGACAAGCCAGAGACAATTGACGCTTTAAAAAACAATATTCGTGAAGCCATTGGTGAAATACAGCTGCACACAATCGATAAAGTGCTTAAAAATTGGACCGATCGTGTAGGCTACTGCATGGCCAGCCGAGGCAACCATTTGAATGAAATCATTTTCCATTAACCGGAAGGATTGTACTTTCAAATAAAAAAAGAAATTTGAGAAAATATTTAGTAGTTTTTTTTATAGCATTTTCAAAAAAAGAAAAGTTATTTGGCGGATTCTTTATATTTATCTGCCTCTGCAAAACATCTAGTCGACTTTGTTAACATTTTGAGTGACCATGCACTCAAAAATAACCATTTGCATTCGATGAACAACTTTCAATTTATTAACAGAATGCTAAAATGTATAAAGTAGTTCAATGTTCCACAATTTGTGAACAAAATAATTCAAATTCAAATGATTCCGCGGCATAATTCATCAGTCAAATTCATTGTATACAATAGAAAGAGACAGGTGGTCTACTTCGGCATACGAGATTGTCAAAACAGAAATGGCCGTGTAAAGTGCAGACACGATTGTGCAGTTTCTTGAAAAATTAATTATTTCGGCGTAAATTTGTTAGATTTCGGTCCTAAAGTTATAATTTCAATTTCATATTTATGTGTCAATATCTGAGCCAATATGTCAAAGTGCGGGGTTTCATTTGGTTGTGGTTTTAATAAAAATCAATCTTTTTTAATGTTGGAGACAATTAAAATCTCTTGTGATGTTTTTTTAGTCCCTCGCGAGAGATAAATTGAATGCGTGTGTTTGATTTTTAATGAATGCCTACTTTGGAATTATGAGGGTGAGTACCTACATACCTAGTTACTTAACAATTCTACCTACCTACATTGTTTTCATGTTCTTCAGAAAATGAAATAATGTGAATTTAATGCTCCATCAGTAAACGTCTATGCAGTTCCTGATAAAAGGAAACGTTTGGTTTTCTTTGTTGTTGTACATCTCAATAGAATAACTTTGAATTGGGAGATCGAAAAATCCCTTGGATTGGTTTAAGAGAAAATATCTTCATAATACGTTTGCCTCTTTTTTTTTGAATTGATACCAAAAATATAGGAGTATATTTAAATGTGATTTGCGTTTGAGAAATTGAACAAAAGCACCCTTCCTACCACGATGTCAGTTAGGACTTTGACAGAAGGCTAGGTACATATTCGCAAACGATAGCTCAACAACTTCAAATCACATGGTTCCTCTAAATGCTTTCACATTACACGTCAAAAATGATGTTAATTTTCCAATAAAACTCCTGATTATTTTGATGCATCTCAAGAAATCAAACAGCAAAGACACATGTCGTTGTTTGCAGTCTGTGAGGTTGAGTTGTTTTATTAATTGAACTTTTGAAGACCTACGAACTGCATACATATATGCAAGTCTGCCTTAAAACAGGTCTTACGTTATTGTTAAACTTCTAAAAAATTATAAACTGGAGATAAGCAAAACCTTTTTTCATACATTATATCTTTCACTGTTGATCATTTCTGCATTCGCAATAAGAAGAAAAAAGTGTCGGGGTTTTCAATAAGACCTTTAAAAAAAAATTGTTTTTGTGGCCAAGCGACTGGACTATTTCGTGAGATAACACGTTCTCCAAACTTGGTTTCCAATAAATTGATTGTGACATTCGCTGTGTGGCTTGTGGCGCCGTCCTATTGAAACCACATGTTCTCCAAGTCCACATCATCCAATTGGGGACAAAAATATTCGGTTATCATTGAACGGTATCGATCCCATTTAACAGTAACGTTCCGGTCTTGGTCATCACGGAAAAAGTACGGCCCAATGAAGGAAGGGAGACCCTCACAATTGCGCCGCCAATTATAGACGAATAAGCCTCCTTAACGTCACTTACAAGATCTTGTCTGCTGTAATATGTGAACGTCTGAAACCCTACGTAAACAACTTGATAGGTCGCTATCAATGTGGAAAAGTCCACAATAGACCAAATTTTCACATTACGGCAGATCTAGGAAAAACCCCGAGAATGTAATATCGATCTACAAAATATTTTATCGATTTCAAGGCCGCGTATGACAGTATTTAAAGAGACAAGCTGTACAGAGCCATGTCTAGTTTAGGCATCTCTGCAGAACTCGTACGACTATGCAGGATGACTTTGGAGAATTCACGCTGCTCCGTCAAGGTCAATAGAGAACTCACCGAGACCTTTGATGTCGAAAAAGGCTTACGGCAAGGCGACAAACTGTCATGCGATTTCTTCAACATCATTGAAAATATTGTACAAGTTAAAACGTCAAAACCAGAGGAACAATTTTCCAAAAGTCTGTATAATTCCTCGCATATGCAGACGATATTGACGTATGGGAAGAAAAAAGCGTGATGTCATGTGCTTTTGGGAGTATTGAAACAGAAGCGGAAAAAATGGGTTTGATAGTTAATGAGGGCAAAACGAAATACATATATGTTGTCATCAAACAAGGACACTGTGATCAAACTGATCGACGAATTGGGAAAAACCACTTATGAAAGACATATCTTCGAGGTAGTACAGGACTTCGTCTACCTAGGATCCACTATTGACACGGAAAAAAATTAGTGCGGAGATCAAACGGAGAATAACTCTTGCCAACCGCTGCTTCTTTGAGTTACGTAGGCAATTGAGAAACAAAACCGTCTCCAGAAAAACTAAGGTAACCAACCTTGTATCCCTGTAGCCTTGATCATCCCAGTCCTGCCTTACTGCGCGGAAGCATAGACTTTATCGAAAGCAGATGAGGAAACCCTTGGTCGTTTCGAAAGAAAAGTTCTCCGAATGATTTTTGGTTCCGTATGTGAAGACAATGTGTGGAGAAGAAGATACAACCACGAGCTATGTGAACTGTACCGCGGCATGGTCATAGCTAGAAGAGTACGCATCGCGATTCGCGAGGCTACGTTGGTTAACGCTCCGTCTCGACGGGTTTTCGAAAGTACATTGCAGGGAAGTCGCGGAAGGGTAAGACCTCGTCTTAGGTGGCGCAATCAAGTAGAAGAAAACCTCCACCGACTTAGAGGGCAAAACTGGAGAGAGCTCGTCCGAGATCGAAGCAGTTATTTAAGGATGTTGGTTGAGGCCCAGGTTCACCCCAAACTATAAGTAAGGAAGTAAGTAAGATGAAAAACAGGGCGAAAATTCAATATGAACAATATGAACATAGTTTAGTGGAGGACCGTAAGCTTTTTACCTAGGAATCCAGGGCCAGTCCATGGATTTTCATGAAATTTTCGGAAATGTGTTTTGGATGGCGTATAGAAAAAAGTTAAAAAAATAAAATTTCACCGCTCTCAATTTTTTAATTATTTTTAAAATTAATTACTAACTTTTAGAATTTTATTTTATTTATTTAGGGTATTTTAGATAAGGTTTTCCAAAGCGTAAGGATGGATAGGTTTGGTTAAGACAAAAAAAGTTGTATGAGAGGGGGGTTCTATATCCCTCCGTGTAGGCGCGAGGGGCAATTTTATATGAAATTTACTTCATTTTTTAAAAAACTATTAAAAATCAACTAAGTCACTTACTTTCTCATACTTTAGTGTTTTTGAAAGCTATTGCTTTGTTCTTTAATAAAAATTTTAATTGAGTTCAATTAATGAAAAGTTTTGGAGAAATCAATCCCCAAAGTCAAAATTTTGAAAAAAGAAAATATTTTTTTCTTAATTAATTTTTTTTTTTCATAATTTTGCCCCACAAAGGGCCATTTTTTCTTTCCATGTTCAATGCTTATACTAATATTTACTCAGAGCAAAAAACCGATTACAACAATTTTTCTTGGTTTAAGAGAAATTAAAAAAAAACGAAAGATACTTTTTTCCAGAAAACAAAATGTCGTTAATTTCCCGCTAATTGAACTTTTTTCCTGGAAGTGAAATATGAAATGTGTCTTAATTAGCACATAGAAAAAAGTTAAAAAAAAAAAATTTTATGATCTTAGTTTTAATATAAATTATAAATAATTATTAAAATTTTAGAGTTATATTTTAATTATATTAGTTTTAAGTAAAATTTTAAAACTAAGACCTATTACAAACTTGAAACTTCATCTCAAAGGACAGCGCATATGCTAATTTGTGCTCTAAATGCTGTTTCCTCTCAAACGAGTTGATGGAACCGAAAAAATGTGTTTTTTTGCCAAATTTTGAATTTTCAACCATTCAAAGAGACTTAAATCAGTTAAATTAACGGCTCGAAGTTTTTTTTTAGGTGGGGAGCCTGCTGATGTGTAGTTCTTTCTTTAATATAAGAATTGATGCATCCCTTATTGATATATGTTTGTTTGCATACTGAACGCACGTAGAAAAATTCGCGAGTATTTATTTGGCAAAAAACCATATTTATTTGGATCCATCAACACGTTTGACCAGAAATAGCATCTAGAGCACAAATCAGTATATGTGGTGTCCTTTGAGACCAATTTATAGGTCTAAGTTTTAAAATTTAACTTAAAACTAATATAATTAAAATATAACTCTAAAATTTTAATAATTATTTATAATTTACATTAAAATTAAGATCATACAATAAATTTTTTTTTAACTTTGTTTTATGTGCTATTTAAGACACATTTCATTTTTCACTTCAAGGAAAAAGTTCAATTAGCGGGAAATTAACGACATTTTGTTTTCTGGAAAAAATTATCTTTTTTTTTTTTTTAATTTCTCCTAAACCAAGAAAAATTTTTTTGTTCGGTTTCTTACTCTGAGTTAATATTAATAAAAGCATTGAGCATGAAAAGAAAAAATGGCATTTTGTGGGGCAAAATTATGAAAAAAAAATTAATTAAGAAAAAAATATTTTCTTTTTTCAAAATTTTGACTTTGAGGATTGATTTCTCCAAAACTTTTCAAATTAAAATTTTTATTAAAGAACAAAGCAATAGCTTTCAAAAACACTAAAGTATGAGAAAGTAAGTGGCTTAGTTGATTTTTAATAGTTTTTTAAAAAATGAAGTAAATTTCATATAAAATTGCCCCTCGCGCCTACACGGAGGGATATAGACCCCCCCTCTCATACAATTATTTTTTTGTCTTTACCAAACCTATCCATCCTTACGCTTTGGAAAACCTTATCTAAAATACCCTAAATAAATAAAATAAAATTCTAAAAGTTAATAATTAATTTTAAAAATAATTAAAAAATTGAGAGCGGTGAAATTTTATTTTTTAACTTTTTTCTATACGCCATCCAAAACACATTTCCGAAAATTTCATGAAAATCCGTCGACTGGCCTTGGATTCCTAGGTTTTGCCTTTTTTATGTCTAACGGTCCTCCACTAGTTTTTATTTCTTGAATTTTTAATCGAGAGAAATAATTTCTTTTTAAATATCACATTTCTTGTATACACGTTTTTCGAAATGCTGTCATGAGGTTCACACTGTACTGAAATTAATGGAGGCGCAATCTTCTTTTTTTCATCAATTTGAATTTATTTGCAGGGTTACTGCCTCTTCAATTTGTATATATAACCATTTTCGGTATATTAATATTTATTTCTGTGACCACAATTGAGGAACGTAGCCAACCTTTTCAGTGTAAGATAAGAGACCGCCAACTTCTTTTTATAACTATAAAATAAAATTGTCATGAAAGTATAATCGGAAACTACGAGTAAGTAAATTGCATGGATTCAATTCTCATCAACGCCGTGCTGTGCCGCATGCCGCCGAAATCATTCCGTTATCCTTTTCCGGTGGATAGTTTTTGTTTCAGCTATAAAAATTGCGTTAAGTTAATTTTATTTACCTAATGGGAAGGAATAGTGTTTCGTGTTTATTTTTAGTAGTAGTAGCATACACACGCATGTATGTATAAGCATCAGCTATTAATTACTTACAATAGTAACTATTAATAATCTATATAGGTATCTTATGAAAAGTTTAACAAAAATTTATTTATATGCATAAAATAACTAGTTTTAATGATTTTATTAGCTATAATTGGCTTTCACATGCGTAACTAGTTTTCTTTTAAAAGCGATCACGTTATTTTCCAATTTTAAATCACTTGGCAAGGTATTATATAACTTGAAACCCTTATACAATAATACATTTTGAGATCTTGATGTTGTGCAAAATGGTAATCTAAAATTTCCACCACTTCTAAGGTTATATGGCTGTACATCGGCAACATAAACTATTTGACTAGATAGATATCTTGGTAACATATTGTTTTTGATTTTGAATATAAAAAATAGCACATTCATTATCATTCTTTGATTAATTGAAAGCCATTTTAAAGTATTTAACATATACTGTATATGAGTTAGTCTGTTACACATCAGAATACATCTCATTCCTCTGTTTTGTAGTTTTTGTAACCTATTAATCATTTGATTGGGTCCTAAGAAAAGTATCGTTGAACAATATTCGAAGTGTGGTTTTATCATTACATTATACAGGGTGATTCGCATAAGGTGTGACAAAAAGATAGGGTGTGTAGGTTGGACCTAGACAAGTAAAAAATCGTATGGGAGGGGGGGTCCATTTTCCCCCGTTTAGGCGGGAGGGGCAATTTAAGAAAAAAGTCACTAAAAATTGGAAAAAAATTATTTAAAAATAACGGTAGCACCTACAGAGTCTTACTATAGCATTTTGAAAAGCCAAAAACCTAAACATTAATTTAAATTTAAAACTAAGTTGTTCAAGTAAATAATTTTTGAAATATTAATTTTCAAAGTCAAAATTTTGAAAAAAAACATAATTTTTTTTCTTAAAACCACTTTTTTTCCAAATTTTACGTTATTAAGTAGTATTTTTCTAGCTTATTTTCAATGTTCTTATTTATTTTTGATCAAACACAAAAAACCGGATGTCAAAATAACCTTTCGTTTTTGAGAAAACCAAAAACTACAAAAACGACTTTCGTCAAATTTTTTTTTTTTTAATTTTTTTTTTCGTTATTGGACTTTTAAGTGAGTTCTCAATAAAAAAAAGTAAAGAGAAAATCCATCCTTTATTTCGCAAGTTCACTTAAGAATCCAATAACGAAAAAAAAAATTAAAAAAAAAAATTTTGACAAAAGTCGTTTTTGTAATTTTTGGTTTTCTCAAAAACTACAAGTTATTTTGACATCCGGTTTCTTGTATTTGATCAAAAATAAATAAGAGCATTGAAAATAAGCCAAGAAAATACTACTTAATAACGTAAAATTTGGAAAAAAAAGTGGTTTTAAGAAAAAAAATTATGTTTTTTTTTTTCAAAATTTTGACTTTGAAAATTAATATTTCAAAAACTATTTACTTGAACAACTTAGTTTTAAATTTAAATTAATGTTTAAGTTTTTGGCTTTTCAAAATGCTATAGTAAGACTCTGTAGGTACTACCGTTATTTTTAAATAATTTTTTTCCAATTTTTAGTGACTTTTTTCTTAAATTGCCCCTCCCGCCTAAACGGGGGAAAATGGACCCCCCCCTCCCATACGATTTTTTGCTTGTCTAGGTCCAACCTACACACCCTATCTTTTTGTCACACCTTATGCGAATCACCCTGTATATTCTTATTGCACATACTAATGAAATTTTGAGCCTGATTTTTTGGAAGAACCCGATTTTTTTGGAAATTTTACTGCACACATAATTTAAATGATCAAAATTTAATTTCTTATCTAAAACCACCCCTAAGTATTTTATCTCATCAACTTTCTCAATTATTTCCCCATTACTTATAATATTTATATCTGAAACACCATTTATTATAATTGCCTTTGTTTCGTTTGTGTTCAGCTTCAATTTATTCATTTTTAAATAGACCCCTACTCTATCCCGATCAGTATTTAGTTGATTGATGCAGTCATCCGCTGAATTTCCAGTAACATACAGCAAAGTATCATCCGCAAAAAGCCTGGTTTTAGCATGCTGCAGCACCTTCTCCAAATCGTTTATGTAAATGATGAAAAGAAGAGTTCCCAACACTGCTCCTTGAGGTACACCCAACGTTACATCTAGGACATTCGAAAAGTCATCAGATATCTTTGTTCTTTGAGTTCGATCTGACAGATAACTTTTGAACCATTGTAGTTTTCCTCCTCTTATTCCGTATTTCTCCAATTTTAGCACAAGTATATCCCGATCTATTGTCTCGAACGCCCTTTGCAAGTCCAGAAAAACAAGCAACAACCACTTTTTTGTCATTTTTTTCTGTTTTCCATTCCGTCACAACTAGATTTAGAAGTGATTCACAACTATGCTGCTGCCTAAATCCTGATTGGTAGTCCGTCAAAATATGGTTAGTTTCCATATAAGCTTGAAATTGCCCGTGAACAACTTTTTCTAAAATTTTACTTTCCGTTATTAGCATATTGACCGGTCGAAACTCCGCGGGATTTAATGTCTTTTTGACCTTTTCTATTGGCACAACCAATGATTGTTTCCAATGATGAGGGAAAATACCATTTCGTAGAGATTCGTTTATAACTCTTAAGAAAGAAGGGCCAATAATGTCCAAAGCACACAATATCATTTTAGACGACAAACCGTTTAAGTCTCTTTTATTATTCATATTTTTAAGAATACTACTTAATTCGCTCATATTAACTAATTTAAACTTAAAGGATAATTCATCATTATGATTCACCAGATTTTTATATTGAATGAAAGGTATTTTATCATTTATCTCCTCTACACTTTTAATGAAAAAATAGTTAAGCTTATTAGCTATCTCCTTTTTACACTTTATTAATTCACCATCACAGATTATTTCTCCCACTTCATTCTTCTCTTCTCTAAGCACAAGTGTTTTAATCGCCCTCCACATTGATTTTAGATCGGTAGCTTGGTCTATTTTTTTGTAATGAAATTATTTTTAACACATTGAAGCTCATTCGCATATTTATTTCTGTATATCTTATACCTGTTCCAGTCACTACTATTATTTGACCACACGGCTATCCGATGAAGTTGCACTTTCTTTTTCTTCATGCTACGCAAGTTATTATTGAACCAACAGAAATTTTCACTTCCAACAATTGTTTTATGAAACATCATTTTTTCCAAAGCAGACTTTACTATACAACTTATCGATACTGCTAAATCATTCACCGCAACATTACTTCTGAAACTTGAGGCTCCACCATTTAATAGCTCTCTACGAAAACGGTCTTCTTTGAATAACAATGATTTTATCACCTTTTTACTACGATTCTCTTTAACACTACTAGTTTCGATGTTGATTACTAGTGATTCGTGATCACTTATTTTAAATTCCGCGTTTACTTTTGCACTTACATTTTTACCGTTAGTAATTACATAGTCTATCAAAGTAGAAGAGGTCTCTGTAACACGCGTCGGCTCAGTAACTATTTGTTTTATTGAAGTATCCGAAAGACTTTCATAAAATACATGTTTTGTATGTCCCGTGTGAAAACCAATCTATATTAAAATCACCCATTATAATTACTTCAGTATATTCGGCACTCACAATATCTTCAATCTTCTCTCTAAAAAAATCACAAAAAACATTTTCAGGAGAGTTTGGGGATCTATAGACTCCAACAAAAATGATATTTCTGTTCTTTGAATACACTTTGATAACTAACCACCAAATCATTTTACCAATTGCTATATTAACAATTTCTTGAACTTGCCATTCGGGCTTTATGAAAAAAAATACTCCTCCCGTATGCTTCGATATACTATCGCATCTAACAACGTTATAATTGTTTATTTTTATTTCCGAGTCTTGAACGTCAGATGTAACATGCGTTTCCGTGGCACAAATAAATTCAAAATTATTTTCTGATATTAACACTTCTAATTGAGCAATGTTCTTTTGCATTCCCCCTATATTTAAACATAAGCACTCAATTAATTTATTTGATTGCTCTCTCTTTCTTTCTTTGCAGCGTAGGGCAACAACAGTTGTTGATAGTTACTATCTCTGCAATCATGGTTAACGTCAATTTCAGTCAGGCTTAGCCTCTCTTTTGTCTTTTTACAATTAACGCACTACTTATTTTCACTTTTGCATTCTTTGAAAGTATGAGGTCCCCACATTTAGCACATACCTGGCAACTCTGCTTACACACTGTTGATCTATGGTTGAATCCCCAACATTGAAAACATCTTAACACCCTCAGACTTTCATACACTGGGCAACTATCCCACTCAATGTTCAATTTTTTTAATCCCATCACGTATTCGAAACCTTTTCCGTCTATCTCAACTATCGCATTGTAAACCCGATTGTTTTTAAATGATTTGTAAATTTTAACGCACTTCATTTCAGTTCCTTCTAAATTGTTTTGTTTTTTTATTGCTTCAATTATTTTGTTTTCTCCCGTATTTTCACTCAATCCAGTAATCAAAATTTTAGGTAAACGCATTTTAGGCAAATGCACATCATAAGTTTCACTCATTTTCTCTTTTATTTCGCCAGCTAATTTTGACCGCGCCTCATTAGTTTCACATCTAATAGCAACCGCTCCATTTTGCCTATTCATAATACCACTCACTACTACATTTAATTCCGACGGCTTAATTTTCTCTTTAACATCTGACCTTTTTTTTTCACTTTCTTGTTTTGATCTCGGCTTCAAAATAACCGGCGCGTTAGCACTAATCGATTTCTTTATTTGATCGGCATATGAACACTTGCTCTTCTCATTACACTTAAGCTCTTTAACGATATCAACTCTCATCTCTTTCACACTTTTCATGACCGTATAATTATTGTTTGTCATTTTTTTCACATCATCACATATTTTTTCTCCTTGCTCTTTAAAAGCTTTGCTTAAATCACTCACTTTACTTATTTCAGCCACACTCTTTTCACATATTTCTTGCGCACTTTTCAGTTCATCAATTCTCTTCTTATACCCCTCTTCAATTGCTTGCAGTAAATGCATAATTTCCCGCTTGTTATCATCTTACGCACTTTCAAAATCATTTTTATATTCTTTTAAGTGATCACTATTCTTCTTCACTGCTTCCAACATATCTTTTAAGACAAGGTCAACGTTGTGTATATGTTACAGCCAAAGTAATAAATCTGGTAATAATGACTATTATACATTTATTACTTTGACTAACTTTGACAAGTTATTATGAATAATGTCCAGACAAAGTGATTAATTTATTACTTTGTCTAGTGAATTTGGCCATTATATATAATGACCAGTCATTATGTATAATAGCTATTTAATCACTTTGACTGTAACATATATGTTATAGTCATAGAGATTAAATAGCTTTTATACATATGTATAGTCATACTGATTAAATAGCTATTATACATAATGACTGGTCATTATATATAATGGCCAAATTCACTAGACAAAGTAATAAATTAATCACTTTGTCTGGACATTATTCATAATAACTTGTCAAAGTTAGTCAAAGTAATAAATACGGTCTAGCCGACTTGTTACCCCTCCCTCTCTTCATATCGCTACCGCGTTCAGTATGCAACAGCTTTCCGCATGGCCCGCCTCGCGGGGCTCATTATTTTAACCCTTTTTTCCGCAGGGTTAAGCTGCTCATGCTAAATATGAAAATAGCAATTAATTTCCGTATGCAACAGCTTTCCGCATTTATTTTATAATTTAGTTTTTTAAATAATCTTTGTGATTAGTTAAGGCAAATTGAAATATAATTTTATAATTTTAAACGCATACCTACGTGTTTTATTACATTATCCAAGCCATCGAAGATATTATATATAATAGCTAGTTAATGTGATTAATTTTGTGTCCATTATCACTTTAACCAAACTGAGTAGATATTATGCATAATGGCTAGCTATTATACATAATATCCAGATTTATTACTTTGGCTGTAACATATATACAAAACACAATCGTCGCACATATACCTAATGTTTTTGCACGTATCCAAAACATTGGCACTATTTGAGTCGAGCCCACTGCTGCACTGTGGAATATTTTATTACACACGCCCGCACATCTTAAGCCGCGAATTGTTTTTTTTACACTTTTTGCAATTGTTTGTCATTTCTTACTTTGAAATAAACCACATTTGCTATTTAAACACTTAGCAGTCTTTTTCTGCAACCAAACACAATTAAATTAATCAATTAAATTGGATTTTCTTTAAATTATTTGGAACTTTTGTTTAACACGTCTATCTCTTACGACTCTCTCTCTGAAAAAAAAAAAAAAAAAATTGTGCCTAGCTCTGCCTTGCATTTAGTTGATGTGAAGACTAAAAGGAATTTTATATAAAATCCTGTTTATTAATGTAAGGGTGTTTTGTTTTACATTTGAGATCTGTGGACCATATTTTTTTTGCATACATCGGTGGGGTAGGCATAGTCATTTTTTTAAAAACTGTGAATTTTCTATTTTCCATTTATATGTATGTTATCAGAAAAACCTGAGTCGATTGTAAGTTCTTTCTTAATTGTGGAACAATAAATTCATTATATTTTCGTTTGTTACACTTATAAGTGAATTATATGTCTATTTTCTTTAAGATCATAAGTTTGTTTGAAGCTTACAAAGTTGCCAAACCAATTAAAAGGATAGGCGATGATTTATCAATATCATCGAAGAAAGTGTACCTACATAAATTTCAGCGGTCGAAGTAAGTGGTGATCTGATTATACCTTTATTTTTCATTCAATAAGGTTGTTATGTACATATTACATAGATAATTTGAAAATTTGAGAAGCTATTCGACATTTGCTTTTATTCTTTACTTTTAATTCATATTTACTGTTTCTTCTTACATATTCCTGTTAAGCTACTATTAAAAATGTGTCAAACTAGCTTTAAAACCAATTAAACTATTTAACGGGTGCTCTTAGCTAATTGTTCAATCCAAAAGAATCTCTTACCTGCAAAGAATCCGATCCGAACCTGATGTGCTCCTAAAAATGAATACAGTTATCCACCTTTTACTCTCCACAATCTTTCTTTTTATTACCAAAACGTTAGAGGTTTTCGTTCTAAAACTCACTAAGTTTACTTGCAGTCTCACAATCTTCTCTTTGACATATTTGTACTTACTGAAACAAACCTTTCCCCGGTTTCTCCAGTTTAGCCCTTCCCATCACTAACCTGTTCAAACTATCCCTTTTAAGTGGAGTCTTCCTGGACTTATGGAAAATATCCGTTTTTATTTCCAACTATAGACCCATAGCTAAACTCTCTCATATCCCTAAGCTTTTCGAAAGCATTCTGTATGAAATACTTTCTTTTCTTTCCAATGCAAATCGATTGATATCCTCCAAGCAGCATGGTGTCTGTAACGCAAGATCCACAACCACTAATCTAGTTTAGTTTGTTTCCTTCTCTCTTTCTGCGATGAAAAAAAAAAAATTATGTAGACGTCATTACCACAGATTTCAGAAAGGCTTTCGACAAAATCTCCCACACTTTAATCCTCTTTAAACTTTCCTTACTCGGATTCAGCCCTATCCTACTCAAATGGATATCTTCATATTTGAATAACCGCCAATATAGATTTCGTTTCCGTTCTACTCTTTCAGTTCCTTTTGTGGCAACCTCCGCTGTGCCCCAAGGCAGCCATCTTGGACCCATCTTTTTCATTCTTGCCTTAATGATGTCGAAAAGATAATCCAATTTTCTCCTATCTCACTTTACGCGGGTGACGCTAAAATTTTCAAAGTCATCGCCCCCGATCGAGATTCTCTTCAGCTTCGAAATGACCTCTATTCATTCTTCTTTTGGTGTTTTATAAACTTCATTGAACTAAACATTGCCAAATGCGAGGCAATAACTTTTTCTCGTAAAAGTAATAAACCTCCCCCAGATTCTATCATCTTCTGAACCTTCCTATAAACCGTGTGCAGCTTTTCTTTGCACCTCAGAGACTAAGTAGCACGAAGCTTAGAGCAAGCTCATTTGTACGTACTTATCTACGCTCTTCATCATAAGTTTATCCGAGATTTAGGAGTTCTCTGCGACGGCGAATTAATTTTCGTTCTCATATTGACGAAGTAATATCAAATGCTAATTACGCCATTGGTTTTATCAAGAAATGGTCCAAAGAGTTCCGCAACCCCGTTGTATCGAGATCCCTCTATATTGCCTATGTTCGCCCTCTCCTTGAGTATGCATCGCAAGTGTGGGCTCCATGTCAAGCGATTCATATCTCAAGAATCGAAAGTGTTCAACGTCGTTTTCTGCTAAAAGTAAAAAAAAACTACAAGAATAAAACCAATAAAAGCAAAAAATTAAAACTTCTTTAAAAGATATGAGAGAACTGCACTTATTTGGGTGGGAAATATATAGTTAGTGGTGAACCTGTGCCTCAACCAACATCTTTCGTCAGCAACTTCGTTTTTGTGCGAACTCTCTCTAGTTTTGGACTCGAAGTGAATTGAGGTCTTCTTCCACTTGATTGCGCCATCTAAAATGGGGTCTTCCCCAGCATCAACTCGTAGTCAGTTAGCCTCGGAAAACCACCATTGGTGTGAATAAAGGGAAGTGTTGGTTGTTTACCAAATGCGAACCAATCCTTTGATTTATGGCTGTAATGTAAATCTTGTCGCAAAAACGAATAATCACCTACACCAACTTGAACTTTTTTTTTCAATGGACTATGAAGTTGAATTGTTGTTGTATCTATTGGTAAACTTCTATCTAGAAACCTTTCTTATTTAAATGCATCGAACCATAAAACTTACTCAACTCCCGTGTAAAGCTTATTTTACATCCATTAATGTCTACATTTTACGTGGGAGTTCGAAGCTTGGATCCCACAAACATCCAATAATTTTTTGCCTCTTACAAGGAATTGGCAAGTCGTCAGTTCGATTACATACCGTTTCATGAAAAGTGCTTGCTGACTTCATTTGGAATCGGCGAAAACTTGAAGATACTTTTCATTCCTCAAATAAGTATGCGGCAGACCACAATGCTCGCCGAATTCTGTTGCACAACCATATTTGTTTATTTATTTTATCAAATGCATTTCCGAGTTCATGTTCTATTAATTCAACACACCAAATACAGTGAGTGCCCTCACAATACGCCAAGCATACCAAAATGTCTAAAAACTGTCTACAAACATTTTACGGTAACCAGTTTCAATAAATCAAATAGTAAATAAAGCTTCGGAAATGTACCCCAGTGTTTGTAAACAATTTTAATTTAAATGTGAAACAACAACGTCATCACCATTACCACCCAAACTTTCACCATTTTGTACGACCTCAACCACTTTTGGCATGACTCCAGCCTTCAGCGTGCATAATCGTTTCATTTACACAATTTCAAAATTCGCTACTCACTAAAAACGAAACCGCAATGCCACTTTTGTTCGCTACACTACACTCAACAAGTACTGTCCGGTTTCCAGTTAAACCACAGTGATTTTGGATTTTTGCCATAATGCCGTAGTTACTAAGTTGCCACCCAGTTTTGTACATAAGAAGGAGGCAATTCTAAATCTATTTAACGACTAGCAATACAGCTCCATCTATATTCACAATGTTGTTTTGCAATTTCAAGTGTTTACTGCACTTTTAATTGCGGGTTAATAACTGTTATTTTTGGAACTAAGTGCAAATTTTCACAAACTGTGCACGAGCAAGTATAAAACTTGCCAAATTGCCAAAAGGATAACAACAATTCCGATGCAGGCTAATTGAAATATAATTTTTAAAACTGCTTGTGCATTATGATGTTGAGAAAAGGATATTTCCACTGAACAGAAATCGCCGAACATTAGAATAGGAGTAGAAAATAGAAAAGCTTATTTTGCTGAAGATTTAATGAAAAAGCAATTTACTTGGTATGTTGACATAACCACGTTAATATGACCTCATTTTAAATGTTTCCAGTTGAAGTAAGAACAACACTTCAGTAATTTTGATTTGCTTTTACAAAAATTATGTGATTAGCCAATAAAAGGAAAGGTGATACCAGTGGAAAAATAGTTATTTTGCCTCTGTTGGGATACGAACCACGAACGAACTGTTAACAGGCAGATGTGCAAAATTTCTGTAAATGAACTCTTCACACACAATTGTTGACTTCAAAATTCAAAACAATACAGAACTTCAACTTCTTGAAAACTTGATGGTTCCATATAAGGACTAGTCAGGTAGTCTCCCTTCAGCTTCTTACAGATATCGACTAACGACATTTTTTCTGTCGGACGATTTTAAAATAATAACTGATCACTCTTTTTTTTACTACCAGATAGCAACTTTCTTTTCTTATAGCTTTCAAGATGTTCGTAGAAAAGCTAAACATTGCCATGATAAGGAGCCTAGCTTACCAAGTCTCACCTTGTCTGCGCCAAGTATCTGTAACCTAATTTTAGAAAACGCAGAATGTTTTCAGAGGAATTCTTTGCAGTGCCACCATCCATTTGCAGACTGTATCACTTAAGCCTACATCATTTAAATACTTGTAAAATGAGAAAAAGTCTTCGTGTTAACGCCAATTAGCTTTCTACATTCTTAATCTTTGAAATTTGGGGAACGAAGCAATAACGTCTTCACTAGGAAACTTAATCCACAAACCAAATGAAACGTTGGGTATGATTGGGCTGGTCATAGACGAAATCCTTCACGGTGATAGAACCCTTGTCTTGCCAAAAGCTCCTGTTCGTTGCCAGAAGTCTGAACGCTTTAGCAATTTTCACTCCATATTGATTGGACCAAAGAAGCTTGTCATCTAAGATTTGACTTCGTTTGAAAACGGAATGTTAACCGTTTTAAGTGTGAGTTGGGTCAAACCAATCAATTTTCTTGTTCTTGTGAAGAGAACAACCTTGGTTAGTTAAGAGACCATTTCCAGCATACCAGTCTGTCTCTGGAACAAAAAGCCTTAAATCAGCTTTATATCTCCACTTCCGCGATACTTCTCATTAGAACTGGTTTAGTTCGCAAGACTTTTGGTTCGTCAACAGCAATATTTTATCAAAAGCGCCCTCCATGTCGATGTATATACCCATCGCAGAATCTTTCTTGTCGAGTGCACATTCAATCCTGCTGCCAGGATTTAGAAGTGAGGTTTCACAAGAATTTCTTCTTAGAAAGCAGCGTTTCCAATAGTTCTTCACTTTTCTGCAACGTACGTAGTTGATTGATTCAAGATGGATTTCTCAGTGGATAGAATAGTAACTATCTTTCGAACCGTTCAACACAAGTTGTTCTGGATGGCAATGCATCTTATATGCTTCTCACAATCAATGTTGCGTAAAAGCTAAACCTACCCAACTTATTATTACATCAGTGAAACTTTCATTGAACCAAACTGAACAGATTTCAACCCTCGGTTTGTACAATACTGTAATGAACACCCAACATTAAGTACTAAATTCATAATCGAAAACGTTCAACCGAAAACACAAGCGGCAACACTATAGACTATAATGTACATTTAATAGAAGGCTAGACTATAATGTACATCTAATAGAAGGCGTTGCTTGTAAGTCAGTGTATGTGTGTCTAGAAATATACCAGGAGGGGAAATGCTTTTCAGTAAAATACTGGAACGTTCTCGATGTTGGAAATTCCTGGAAAGCTCTAGATGTAATATGTTATTCTATATAAAGAGGCCGCTGATGAACTCATAGAGTCAGTTTTGATTATAAAGTGATACTGAAAAGATTGGGTTCAGATCGAATAAAAGTACTTAGTAGAATTATACTAAAAGGAAAAGTTTTACTATTTCGAACTAAGCGCAAGTTACAATACCAACAATTTTTAGTGGAAAAGCGATGAACTTGATTAAAGAAAATGGTGCAAAATGTTTGAGCTTATATCACCTACAAAAGATAATTCGTCCTTAGATGTAGTCTACCTTGCACATTTGTCCAGGTGCTCCTTAACATGCTTCAATCTTTTCAGATTAGACCCTTAAAAAGTCAGCACTTTGTTTAACGAATGCGAGAGTATATCGAGAGCATTTTGTCGAGTACACCGAGTAGACCTTGTGCAGTTGTAGTCAAATATGTCATTGCAGTGTTTGTTTTAATGACCGAAACTAGTTCCTTGTTTGGTTTTGAAATATTTTTTTTGCTAGAGCTTGTCTGCCGCGGCCGAATGAACTGTCAAAACGGCAGAATATATTGGTTATTTTATCACTGCTCGAAAAATAGGATGTTTCTTGTTGTGGTCCTTTAAAGTTCTCTAAAGACAATCACCATCTTTCTACAATGATATTCTAAAATAGGTTTGAAGTTCACCCATCATTAATGGTCTCCAGGTGCTTCTTAGGATTTTACATTAAGTTTTCCGATGCCTTTTCGTTTGTCCATTTGATTACCTCTTGCATAATGTGATTGTTGAAAAAACGTTTGAAATTTAAGAGGGCATACATATGCTTTTTTTTTGATTAGGAACAGGTCCAATGGCTCCTTGACATCTAAAAACATTAAAACTCCGAATGCAAAACAATTTGGATTCGGCTCTTTCCATCACTTGGAGATTGAAAAAATTCTTCAATTGGTAGTTCTTATTTGACCAGACGTCTGATTCCATAAAATTCTCTAGTACCCCAAACGCTTCAGGTTAATTTATATTCACTGATGTGACATTCACAAAACGCCTTCAGACATTTCCATTTCTTTGCTAGTTTTCAATAATAACTTTGGACTCTAGAGGCTGTCAACAAAACCTGAGTCGACTCTATCTCAAATTCAACAAACGAACTTAAGTTCTATTTCGCCTAACTGACAATGAATGATCATTTTTTTTAACAAAGAAAAACATTTGTGAAAAGTTTCGTACCAATCGTCTTCTAAGGTATGTATAACCACGTTCTTGTTATGAACTTTATTATTCGTTTATAGAAAAAAAAACATTAATTCCAAACTTCCGTTTATAGTAAAATAGAAAAGTTCAAAAAAAAAAAAAATTTGCATATCGTTAATATCCGCCAACGATTCCAGTTAACAATTTGAAGATTTTATTCCGTTTCCTTTCAAGGACACAGAGTATGGTCTCTTCATCAAGGAGTAACTTTTTTGGAAGAAAATCATACGAGCATCAATAGTCAACTACCAAACGTCAACGGCACAGATAATCCGGTCTTTTCAATTCGGTTTGTTCCCTTCGAGGAAGTTTGTTGAAAAACTTATACCTATAACATTCACTTGGTGGTAACTTTTAAGTTCCAACACACACTCGCACCTATCGATACAAACTCCAAAAAAAAAAGAATAAGGAGTGATGGAATGGAGGCGATCTCTTACTTTGCTTAACGACTGCGACAAATATCTGGAGGACGTAGCTCCATACTCAAATTCACTGCATCAGCATGTTCCCAAATTGAACTCTCTTGATTTGGCCTTGTTGACTTTTGAACTTTTTCAATTGATGATTTTCGTTTTGTAACTTAACTATAACCTACCTGCCGCTCTCTACGCGCTACTGGATGCTAGGGAAGTGAAGTTTTTAAAACTTTCGAATGATATTCGTTTTACGGGATTTAGAAATGCATTCGAAAGGAATAAGTTTTAGGGAAGTTCAATTGGAAAATTTGTATTTTCTTTTACTTTTTGCGACAAGCAAGTAAATTGTTCATCTGTCGGGTATAGCTCGAAACTTGATGGAATTTACAGGTTTGTACAGGGTGTTTTACATAAGGTGCGACAAAAGCCCAGAGCGGATTGTTTTGGTCAAGACAAGAAAAATCATACTGAAGGGGGGTTTCTATTTCCCAACGTTCAGCCGGGAGGGGCAATTTTGTAGCAAACTTAGTCAATTTTTTGAAAGAATTATTAACTAGGTACTCCTACCAATATTTTGTTCTTTTATTAATATTTACGTTCAAGTTAATTTAGTGAATGATTTTGAGGAATCAAGTCTTGCATTCGAAATCTTGGCAAAATAATAAAAAATTGCTTTAAAGGATTTTTTCTTACAAAAAGTCAATGGTTTTCTTTATTTAATTTTTACTCAAACACAGAAAACCGAATTAAAAATCTTTATTATTTTTTTAAAAATGAAAAAATTAATTAATTAAATTAAATTTGTTGATTTTTTGTTTTTTAATTTTAATTTTGAGACTTAATTGCTCAAAAACCATTGATTAAATTGACTTGAACCAAAAAGTTAGAAAGAGAACAAAATATTAAATTTCAAAAACACATTAGTATATGCTAATAAGTGACTTCGTTTATTTCTAATAGCTTTTTTTTTAAATAAATCAAATTCTAATTACATTGCACCTTCCGCCTAAATGGTAGGAGATAGACCCCCTCTCATATGATTCTTGTCTTTACCGAATCTTCCTGATCTAAGGTTTTGTAGAACCGTACAAAACACCCTGTATAATAACTTGTATCTTATATACAAAATAGAGGGTTAAGGGCTTTAGGCTTCGAGTCACTTAAAATTGAACTCGATGGATTGACTCACTTCTACAACCATAAACAGCAAGTTTCAATTGAATTTTATTGGCTTCTATTTGGCAAACAAGTGACTTGTTGGTTGCTCTTTTTTTGAATTTAAAGTTGTAAAGGTATTAGCGCAAATCTATAGTCAGTGTCTTTTTCAGATAATGCTCTAGCTGACATCACTATCTTAAAATGAGTCATTTAATGTAAAAGATTCGTAAACAACTCACTAACTTACTAGTGACAACTTTAAAATGGACTTGGTTAAATTAAATGTGAACAGACTGTGTCAACGATCTTGAGATTGTGTGCTAAATACGATACAAAATCTTAAATCTTCCTTTGATACATATATCATGAGATGCTCTCTTAAGACCATTTTCCTTTTATAAAGTAGTAGTCTGTCACAATTCGGACTGCAGCTTTGAGAATTTCGCAAACAGCATATCTTTTGACTCACGTCTGTTGGATATGCCTTCGGAAACATAATCATCCACTTCTCAATGACTTAATCTCATTTGATTTAAACGCTGTAAACACCTCTAATTCAACGCACTTTTCTAGTATAACGTCTACTTTGCTTGATATTTTCTGGGTGAGTAGTTTAGAAAAAGTACTATTATATGATCAGCTTTCAGCTCCTTCCTTCTCGAAGCATGACTTAATCTTTTTAGCATTTGACTACAATCTAAACCCGTTGGTGCAAAATACACAATACAGAGACTTTAAACGCAATAATAATGTTTTATTAGAAGAAGAAACTAGACAACTAAACTGGAACTGGAATGTCATTAACTACCTACCTACATCTGATCAGAAAATAAGTTTTTTAAATGAAACCATTTCAACTCTCTATGACAAACATGTTCCTCTTGTTATCAAAATATCTGCTACGAATGGGAAACCATGGTTTTCTCACCATATTCGGCAGCTTATTTTTAATCGCGATCAAGCTTATAAGCGGTGGAAACGATATAGGTTACAGGACCATTTTAATATGTATCGATGTTATCGCAACCAAGTTGTAGTGGCAATCCGCTCTGAAAAGCGTCAAATGTATGCAGACAAACTTAACCCAACGCTCGACGGACGAAAACTGTGGAATGATCTTCGCCAAATTGGAGTAGTCAAAAGTAAAAATGATGCACTGGTGACGTCGACAGCAATGAGCTCAACAAAATGTTCATATCTTTGCCAGCAACCCACCATATCACAACTAACCGTACGCTTCCTACACTTAACAGCGATAGTATGATTGGCTTTGGTTTCAGGTCAGTTGTTAGCATTGAGGTAGTTGAAAGTATACTGTCTATCAAATCAAACGCGATTGGCCTCGATGAAATGAACCCTAAATTTTTAAAAATTATACTACCTATAGTACTACCCCTTATAACTCATATTTTTAACACCATATACCACTCAATTCTATGTGATAAACTTCTTCGTTTCTTCAACTTTTCGACTTGTTCTGTTAAACTTCTATCTTCTAATCTGTCCGGACGAAAACAGTGTGTGCAGTTGAACAATGTTCTGTCTGATCTTCTTACGCTATCGCGTGGTGTACCACAAGATTCCATTCCCCTCTTGTTCTCTCTTTACGTTAATGATTTACCGTCAATTGTTAAATATTGCTCTTTACAAATGTATGCCGATGACGTACAGTAGTTGTATTTTAGTTGTCCTTTGGGGCTCATAGAGAATGGTGTATACAGAATAAATAAAGATCTCGAGTGTATTTCGACTTGGTGTCAACTTAATAGTCTGCTGAATCCTAAAAAATCAGTTTGTTTGGTAATTTCTAAAAAATCCGTCGACTTACTATACTTTCCCCCTATAAATCTGAAGTGATATATGTAGAAACGGCCAGGAATCTCAGTGTGATTTTCAACCGCACTCTTACATGGAATAATCACATTAACTACGTAGTGGGTAAGACTTATGGTATTCTCCGATCATTGTGGGCAACACAGTCTTTTACTCCTCAAAGAGTTCGAATGCTTTTGGTGAAAACACTAATTGTACCAACTCTAATCTATGGTTGTGAAATTTATTCACATTGCGACTCTGCCAGTAAGAGAAAAGTAAATGTGACCTTCAATTGTCTAATACGCTAAATTTACGGTCTTCGTAAATATGACCATATTTCAAATTACTCCAAAGCCATCCTTAGCATGACATTCGAAAATTTTCTTAAGTATCGCGCCCTTAACATGCTCACTAACATACTTCTGTGCAAACAACCCCCTTATATCAGCGAATTAATAAGTATGGCATCCTCACATAGAACTAGAATGCTTGTTCAACGCCTCTATGGTTCTCTCACAGCCGAACGAAAGTTATTTGTGTGTTCCACTCGTCTTTGGAACACTTTGCCGCAAAATATACGAGATATAAATGATGCTGTCAGATTGCAGATAAAGACAAAAACTCACTTTTCTCTTTTATAGACAACATTCAATGTCATTGTATAAAAAACCTAACTATGCCTGCCCTACTCTTTTTCTTTCTTTGCTCTCTTTCCTTCTTTTCTTATTTTCTATGTTATTATTTACAAATTTGAATCTATTTATTATTTTCCATTTTCCTTAATAAAAATCTTTAATGCATATCTTTTCAATAATTTGAACTATATAAAACTTTCCATTTATGAACTCCTATAAAATTGTTATATCTTTAGCTTTCATATGTATATGTAATAATATTGTTATTAATCTAAGCTTATATCTATCTTATAAGACAATCTGTTTTAATTTATGTATAAGCGTTTCATGAAGAAATAAATAAATAAAAAAAAAAAAAAATAAGGCTCATATGGAGTCACGAAGCAAAACTGTCGAGAAAGGACTGGTTCACTCCATAATCTGCACCGGGAAAGAATTTTAAGGAGATCTGCACGGATGGTTCCTAACTGATTGGCGGCGATACTTTTGTAAAGGGAGATAATATACGACTGTACGGGCACGCCTCATTAAGCGCATATGCGTCCATCTTCCAAGCGAAAACGTACGCTATCCAAACGGCTGTAGGCTATGTGTTACGATTTACGAAGGATGGTTGAATGGGGAGACGTATTTGTGTCAGCGCGACACACAAGCTCTTGTCAAACCTCTAACTGCGTCAAAGGCTATATCCGAAACTGACACTTAAACTTGTTTAACTCAAAACTATCTTAATGGTGGATTTACATGTATCTGCAAGTGCGGATGAAAATCGGAAAAAGACACAAGATGTAAAATTCATACTTGTCTGATAGAGAGGGAACGAACTTCCTAGTTATGGTTGCAGATGAAAAATTATGGGTGCAGATGAACATGTTCATCTGCAACCACAATTTTTCATCTGCAACCATAATCCTATTCGGCTCTCTTTTCAACTTTTGTGTTTTATAATCTTCATCCGTCTCGCTTTACGTTTCTGCACTTCCGCAGCTGTAGATGCATGTAAATCCAGCATAAACCAACGTGATAACCAAGTGGTTTGCCATACAAAATGAAACCTTTTTAGTCACTGGGTTTCGTGATAACCTAATCGAAACCAAGTGCGCTGAATGCACTATTTCCAATATTCCATTGAATTTGACATTTAAGAGAGTGGAAGTGAGTAGAGATAGAATGAATTCTCTCATAAGTCGTTGACGTTCTGCTCACACTTTATATCTGTCTCTTTTTAACGTAAAACAAAAAGATAAACTAACTTTTTTGCATATGCGGACACTACTTGGTTAACTCAAACCCACCAGGAATGAAACCTATTTAAACTGCAGGTGCGGACATTAAGGTGATCCACTAATGCTAAACCGCTCTGAATGTGGACGAAAGAGAAAATTGTTTTGTTGCTGTTTTAGGACATTACTGGCCATGCAAGGCAACGATCTTAGACAGCTTGAACCAATGCTTAGTCTACAAAAATCTTTAGTGAGTCATCAAAAAACAATTAGTTCTGTCAGTAGCACAGCCGTAGATTAAATGCTCCTGTTGGGTATAAACAGATTAAACGTATGCTCTCAAATGAATGTTATAAACCTTAAACTTTTATTTATAATTTACGCCCACATCAAGGGGATATGACTACCTTAGAATAGAACACAGTGTGAGCATTTAGGAAAATAGGAGAGGATTTAATATAGGAGACACCGATGCACATTGCATTTAAATTTTTGTGAATCGTAATGTAGGGGAAAAACAGAGTCAGGTAGAGCATTGCACATCCGGAAGGTGCGACTAAAATATGAATCTCTATATTTGACTGTACGTCTGAAGTGGGACTCAGAGTGAGGCGGGTGTTGGGGCTAAATTGTTTCAGGGGAGGAATGCAGCTGCTATCTCACTAGAGCACTGTTTGTTAAATAACCGATGAAAGAGAAAGAAACAGGTAACGTTTCTTCGATTGAACTATTACCTATCAGCTTTAACGCTCTGTTTTGTACCCTATCAAGTAGGTGCAAAGATGTTTGAGGAGCACCTGCCCAGATATGGGAGTTATACTCCAGTTTCGGGTGGATGAAGGCCTTATAAATTGTAGCCAGATCAGAAGGGGTGAAGATTTTCCTCCATCGTCTCAAGAAACTTAGCCATTTAGCATCCTTTTTGACTACTTCAAATATGTGGTCATCCCAACGAAAATCATCGTTTACACACACACCAAGTACTTACAGGTGACAGCTTTTCGGATTCTTGGATGCAGATACCATTCATGGATAATGGCAATGGAGGAATGTTAAGCTTCAACGACCAAAGACAGCATTGAGTTTTCGAAGCATTGAATTACTATATCTCATAGCAAAAAAGACAGTAGAAAACTTGTTACCTCTTGGTCATTCTATTTTGCAAAGCACTTGTGGTGAATATGATGTGAATATTATGTGTTATAGAAACTTGTTACAATTATCATGACTGACTTGTATTACAAGTTCTTGCAGCTTTGTGTTACAGGCCGCCAGAAAAGCTACAAGTATAACAAGAGAAGCTATTCGCTGGTACTGTGGGACGTTATTTTGGTCTGAGTGTTCCAGCTAGACTGTGACTATTCTATCCTATAAAGTATGTAATATGTAGCACATTTAAAACTTCAATATTTCATGACAATTGCCACAAGTGTACACGAAGTTATCAAAACAAGTGTTAGCGTCTCTAAAGGCCCCGACTCATAGAATCCGTTTCGTCCGTTCGCTGCCGGATTCAACTGACAGCTCGATTAAATACACACGATCTTATGAGAGGTGACCCATAAGTATCGGATGCAACGGGCGCAATGGAAAAAGTAGCCCAACTTTTAACTTTTGCGTCTGGCAGAACTGATGACATGCGCAGTCAAAACCAATTTGAAGTTTTCTCTTCACGCCGCAACGGATTCTATGGGTCACCCCAATCCGTTGTGTCCGGTAAAACTCACTGCTGTCAATTGAATACGGCAGCTTACGGACGCAACGGATTCTATGGGTCGGGAATTAACTTTTTTTTTCCTTTGCGTTCTTATTTGCATGCGCGATTTCTATACAAAGTGACAAAAAAAAAGCCGAAGGAAAATACATTTTTCACCAACAATTTTAAAAAGTTTTGGTCTTTGAATTCAAGCAAAACTATTTTGGAAATTTGTCAGAAACATAGACAGTCGTATTTATAAAATTTGCTTAGAACACCCTTAGACAACTGTCCAACTAGACGGTGTCTAAAGAGTTGGACAACCCTTAGCCAATTTCGTATTTATAAATGCATTCCAACAGTTGTCTAAACATCCTCTCAAACTGTCAACTCCGAATGAAAAACTAAATGGTGGCGTTCATGATGTATCCGTGCAGTACCATTTTTTGTGTTTTGATATACGAGTGGAACAACAAAATGGCTCTGAAAGAGTGTGGCGTAGCACTTGAACCAGACCAAAAAAGCAGCTGATTTGACTTTGAGTTACAGCTTTTCCAAGTCTCATAAAACGATGAAATTTGTGCAATTTATAAATTAAATTGTTGAAAGTAGTATTTTTGCACCTCAAACTACTTATTTTTTTCGATCTTAGAGCTCTCAACAGTGTTTTATAACATGTTCGACAAAATTGTTTTTTGTTGTAGCAAATGCCACTTTAGCCATAGTTTAGACAACCAATTTCGGTGTCTAAAGTTAGACGTTCCTTAGACAACGATGAAAGTGTTTATAAATACGATTTGGAGTTGGACACTGTTCTAAGAGCTGTCCAAAGTTAGACATACTTTGGAATGGGATTATAAATACGACTGAAAGTGACCAAAAAAAGCCGAAGGATAATACATTTTTCACCAACAAATATAAATATAATTGGTCAATACACTATTAAATAAAAAAATAAAAAAAAACTATTTAATTTTAAACGGTACGATGTTAACTTCACGATAAACTACGCAAAGTAAGCTCGAACATCGATAAAGATGAAAATATTCTTCATTATAGCGGCGCCGAAAATTCCGAAGTCGCAGAAAACCAAGTGGTCTCAAAAACTGCATATTTCAGTTTCGAATTTCTAAACACATATTTGAACACAAAAATGAATCATTTATTGCTTTTGCAAATTATCGCAAAAACATTATTCGAAGATCTAAATTGAAAAAACATCTTTGTTATTAACAAAAAACAAACAAACAAAAAATCATTTTTATTTAGTTTGGTACCTACTCTTTTGGACATGTGATATATTTACCTGCAGATTTCAGATGATACATTGAAATTAAGATGCAAAATCTGCCAGCACAATTCTCTATAAGTTCAATTTCCTTAACATTTTCATTCATCATCCTGTCCAAATATTCAACTCGAACATTCAAACATGAAATGCAGAAAGATAAATCACGTTTCCAGTTTCCTCAACCTTCCAATCTTCAAGGGTAGTAGTGGGATTTTCTCGCATCAACACGAAAACTAAAACAAAACGAAATGCAAAATCTACAAAAAAAAAAAAAAACACCCACGGAAGTTCTATAAACTTTTTTTGTTTGAACATCGATATCCTTGTGTTGATGGAACACCTGAGGGGCTAGAAAGGAATCAAGACATGCAATATTTTCTACTTTATTTCAACCAAGAGTCTGATAGAGTGAACACACACAATAATTTTCAAAAAAAAAAAAAAAAAAAAAATGCAATGTAGACTACGGGATAGTGTTAGTGGAATAATAGAGTAGGTATTGACTGGTGAAAGTGATTTGAGTAGGAATGCGGACAAAATATGGATGATATTTTATCAATTTAGGACTAAAAAGTGTCTTTTCGTTTAGAGACCTCCCAAACCAAAGTTTTTTTGCAGTCGCGGCAATTGAAGTTTTCTAAGTACATTTTCTTTCAGCAGTTTTGGCATTGCCGTAAAACAGTGACTGATGTGGTTTTGCACATGCTAGTGTAAATAATCTCCGAACTCCGAAAAAAATTGTAATATCAAGAAATTTATACTTTGGCCCAACAATTTTCGTAGGTACATTCTTTGAAATGAACCCAAGTACTTAAAATTCTTTACTTAAGAATGCAAATGTTGAACGTGCAGCAAGAATTTTTAATCTTAATTTAAAGATAAGAAATGTAAAAACTTCAAGAACTTACGTTGTTGCCCCAAGAACGAATTGTTAAATAAGCTCAACAACTAAAACCGTAGGTATAACCAATTACGAATTTAGAAATAGTTTTTTTTAAATTCTTTGAACCACCATATCATGGAAATGGCAAGACTTACGAACAAAATGCGCATAATACATTTTTTGTAGAAAATTCGATGATCTACCATTTTTGTCGGAACTATTTTTGCGGTAAAACTCACCGTTTAGCTGAAAAATGCGAAAAACCTACTTTCATCATCAATAAAGTTTTTTGCACAAGAGGGATTGATGGGGACTTTTCAAAATTCATTCATTGAAGTATGAGAGTTTTTGTAACCTTACTTCAATTTCAAGGACTGAATTGACTGGATTACTATCCAAAGAAAATGAAAGAAATTTCTACTGTGGTCTTTGTGATTGAGAGATAGATGAAGTTTAAGGGTTATGAAATTAAAAACCTACGCAGTAGGTTTTTACTTGTGCTCTTAATTTTACCCGGGTAATACCCATCACCCCAAGCTAATGTTTGACAATAATTTCCAAGTAACCATACCTTCAACAGAAGCTTGGGAAAATGGCGCTCTTTTGGAAAATGAAGTAATACACTTTTACACCGATGGTTTAAAAACCAGCGAAGGTTTGGGAAGTGGAATCTACTCAGAAAAACTGAACCTCAGTCTTTTCTTCCGCATACCCGTTCATTGTAGGGTGTTCCAAGCGGAAATTCTGGCGATTAAGGAGGTGCTGTCTTGGATCAAAGAAAACGTCATATCCTCCACGGATATTCAAATCTTCTCAGACAGCCAAGCTGCCCTTAAATCTCCTGCTTCTGTCTCTACAAAATCCATCACAGTCCAAAATTGTCAGATGTCTCTTAGGGAGATATCAAATCAGTTTAAATGGGTGCCAGAGCACAGGGACATACCAGGCAACTGTATGGCAGACGAACTATAGCTAAAAAGGGCACGACCACTTCCCTACGCTCAGAATGGAACAACATAGGTGGACCTATCGCTACATTTAAACTTCTACTTACACAAGACCCTTCAAGGATAACAAACACTAAATGGACTGAGAGTAACAACTGCCTTGCAACCAAAAAATTTTTGCCGTGTGTAGACTCAAAACGCTCGAAGAGTAGTAGTAGTGTAGTATCACAATGGGCCCTTGCGTCCTAAGTGTGTCAGGCAATGTACTCATTGGCTGGTGGCCACTTCCACCTAACCTAACCTAATACCCATCACGAAAATTACCCAGATACCGAGTACCTGGGTAGAACGGATATTACCCTAATTAGCGGGTGCCCGGGTAGTGCGGTTATTACCCCAGTTAGGTAATCGGGTGGCCTAAAAGTAAAAGTAGACAAAGTAAGCTATTGGGTACCTGTCAGAGTTTCTGTGCTTGTAAGTTAAAAAGAGCTCAAGTTAACATAAAGTAAAAATCATGTTTTCAATACCACATATTTTCCATTTTGTTTAACTTTCATTTAATAAAATTAAATAAAAAAGATAAAAGCAATTTATGTTTAAATGAACAAAAAATGCGTTTGCACTACAGCTTATGTCTATCTTAAGTTTAAATTGATCGAAACGATAAGAAAATACATTTTTTTTGAAATGGCTTAGATAAGTCATGATATAAGCGCTTATTACAAGTTGAGATCAAAAGAAATGATAGCTTATGTAGACATAAGTTGTTTTGAACGTAAGCAAATCGGATCATTTGATAACTTATGTCGATATAAGCCTGAAGTTAAGTTTAAAAACAATTTTTTATTAGTTGTGCGGTCTTTTTTATACATGAAACAATATGTATGTAATTTAAGGGTATCACAAGCATGTGGCATAGATTTTACGGGTAGCGAAGAGTGAAAACGAAAATGTAAGTTTGTTGATATTTTCGATGAAGGATCAAAGTCTGTCACAACCAAGTCATCTGAACTTGAAGTAGAGAAAAGTTTTTGAATGAAAAAAAAAAAAGTTTGTATTATTGTTTTATTTCTTTAGGTTCGTGAAATAAATTCTTTATTTTCGTTGTTTTGGTCGACGGATTAGATTTTACTTTTCATGGTTTTTATAACTTTTTTTTAATGGAATAATGAAATCATTGATTCAGGTTTTCGGAAAATCGTTTTCTTTCTCTTTTTGATATCATAGAAGGAACGCAGGCACACGTGAAATAGCGGGTACCCGCTGCCTTACGAGTGCACGAGTAATACCCGACCGGCATCCGGTACTTTTGTACCCGTGCAATACCCGACAATGCTCGGGTACCTTAGTACCCGAGTGGCTAGCCGGGTATGCGGGTATTAGGAACTCTAGATTTTACTTAATGAAAATAGACTGTTGACATAAGAACAATGATTTTATCTTCAATTTCATTAAAATGATTGTCATGGTTGTTTTCAAAATAACTTTAATGTTGATTTTAAAACAAATATTTTTTTTTCTTTGATTCATGAAGTCAATATATGTATAATAATACAAAAAATTTACTTTGTCCATTGTTATTTCAACTTTTTATATTCTTGATAATAATTGTTAACTGAAGAACGAATTGTTGGCTCGACAATTTGATTCTTTCTTTTAGGATATTTTTCGATACATATGTAATTCTTTGAAAATGTTTAAAAACGTTGAAATTATTTTTTCAAGACTTTCATTTTTAAGTTGAGGTATTTATTCTTGAAAAATCAGAAATGAGTTTTTGCTTCAACAACTGTTTGTTAAGTCAACAATTTGTAAATCACAATGTCACAAGAAAGAAAAGCCGTGGCGCTTTTATAAAATTTAAAGTCAAAAGTCTGATTCCGCTAATCGGAGAGTGGTTGGCTTAAGAATATTAAATCACTAAATCGAAAACTTCTTTCCCACGTGAATGCAAAAGACGAGACAATCAACTCATAGTATCTATACTAACAGCTAACACACGACATGCCTGGGTTTCCTCACAATCTACTTTAAAGAAACCCTATGTTTTTGGTTGATGCGAATTCAAGAAAGCTATCAGTGCATTTGAACAACATCAACAAAGACAAAACTCGAGGAAGAATTTGTAATACCAACAACAGCATAGTGGTGGACTAATAAAGTTAAAGCAATGGAAAGTAGCTTTTCGGGCATAGTCAAATATCAAGTGCCCCTGAAGTCAATGAAACGAAAAGGCTTGCCTCAAAAGGCAGTACAGAAGCAGAATGAAAGAAGTAAAATAGAAGTTCGAGTTGCAAAGAGCACAAAGAGCATGTATCGGGGCTCGGAAGTTGAAAGAGTTTTCTGTCGTGGGTGCTGATACAAACCAAGCTATTCAAAAAACTTTAATGAGGGGGTAAACATCTTCAAAATAGCGGCTCAAAGAACTATATTAACGTTCTTCAGCTTTTTGTGGATGACGTGCAAATTCCGTACAAATGTTGAAAGTGTTGTGACGGCCTTTTGAACGAACAGTTTCCTCGAGAGCACTTCCCAGAAGCTAAACTTATGGCACTTTCCATTGGTTTCACTCGGGGAAGTACACATTTTAAAGACCAATAGAACACTGCCCCCATCACAGCACCAATTATGGCATGCATGAGCCGATATCGCGCATGAGTAGATTATTTAATTCAAATCATTTACTTTATTGATTTTAACATTAGCAAAAATATTTTGAAACAAAAGCTTAAAACCAGTGCTTCACATACTTGAAATTTTTTTTCTATTACAGTGGAGGTCCAGTATAACGAATGCCGATATAACGAATGATCGATATTACGAACACTTTTATCAAGTCCATTAGGTATTCTATATAACGAACAAAATAACGAATTTCAGACGAAATGGAAATTACGTACTCTATATAACGAACAAATAACGAATTTCAGAAAATGAAAAAAAAATTACTGTAAGTGTATTAATGTGTCTACTTACATGTATGTTCGTGATAATATTGGAAGATACATACACACAAAGAGTGTTCAATGACTTGTTCTAGAACAGTTTCAGACAGAAAAGATCAGACTTTTGGTGTTCAATGAGAAATTTTCTGTTCTTTTCTGATCTTTTTTGTGTTCAATGAGCTGTTCTAGAACAGTTTAGCACAGCATTTTCTGCACCTCCTTTTGAGCAAGTGCAAGTTTGGTGAAAACTGTCAAAAGCAGCTGTTGACTTTTTGCTCGTAGTTTTTTAAGCGCATTGTAATTTTAATTTGTTGTGAAAAGTTCAAAAAAATTTTTAAAAATCAGGAAAATAACACCTAATCTTGTGCTGAAAATAAAATTACTTATTCGTGACGAAAATACGATAAATTAAATTGATATCTGAAAAAGAAAAATTGGTGGTTGTTTTTTTTCGTTTTTGTTGTTGCTTTTTTTGACAAGTTTGCTTGTTCTAACTTGCCTGACGTTTTTCACTGCTTCTGTGCTGTGCTGTGCTGTTCTGATCTCAAAAAAAGCCATTGAACACATCTAATTGCACGTTTTATTTATTTAAAGATTTGTATGACAAAAAGGTTTCGATATAACGAATTTTCGATATAACGAATTGACTCTGGACATTATATCGTTCGTTATACTGGACCACCACTGTATTTGTTTCATTTGTAATCTGTATTAATTTTTATATTATCTAGTCTAGTCTTGTTTAATTTGTTTATGTTTTTTTTTTTTTTTTTTTTTTTTTTTAATTTATAGGGTGAAGGTGAAAAATTACCTTTACAAGCACGTCGACCTGAAAGATCTTTTGTGCTGTTCCCTTAGGTTTAATTACACTTAGTGTATAGGTTTGTTCATTCGAAGCTGAGGTCATGTAAGAACCTAAGAATCTTCGAGGAAGAGGTGTTTCTGATATCAAGGGGACAGGGGAACCCTTTATTGAATATTTTAAGCCTGGATCTAGCTAAGGCAGGGCATTCACATAAAATGTGTTCAGCTGTTTCTATGTCTTCAAAACAGAGACGACAGGTGTCATCTTGGCTGATGCCCATGTTTTTAAGATGATACTTGAGAGAGCAGTGTCCAGTGAAGAAGTCCGTAAGTAACTTTGCGTCACGTTTGCTCATGTCAAGAATTTCTTTCATACGTTTGTGGGATAAGTCAATGAATAGTTTTGACTGACGATGGCCATTTGAGTTGTTCCAGGTGCTGATCATGTTCTGTCGTTCCCAGGTAGCTAATTCGTTTTTTAGGCTACTTATTGGTAGACCACAGTAGGGTTCAGGGCCTTTGAATTGAGACTGAGAGCCAAGTCTAGCAAGTCGGTCAGCCTCTTCGTTACCCGGTACGCCTTCATGACCAGGCACCCATGAAAGAGTTATTTTATTGTGAGTAGCTAATTGAAGTCAGGCAGTTCCAAACTAGTTTGGATTCGATTTTTGTCCAGGACAGAGCCTTTAGTGCTGCCTGACTGTCAGAGCAGATTAGGATGCTTGATCTTCGGGGGTTTCTTCTAATGCATTCTCTAATACAGAATTTTATAGCCATTACCTCTGCCTGAAAGATAGTAGTTGTGTTACCAAGGGATGTAGATGATTTAAAGTTGGGACCGTAAATCCCTGCACCTACACCGTTGTTTGTTTTTGAACCGTAAGTATACCAGATGTATTAGAAGTTATTTGTAAGAATTACAGGGTTCTTCCATGCTGAGCGGTTTGGAAAGATTACTTCGAAGGGGTGGTGTAACATTATGCGTTTAGGCATAAAGTCCGAGGAGTGTGCTGCAGGCGATTTCAGTATTGGGAGCACCTGCAGAATACTCATATGTCCTTGTAAGTTTTCCTTCCTTGAGTAATTAGTGAGATGAAGCTTTAGTCCGCTTAGTGCAGCAGTCTTCTTTACTCTTTGATGTAGCGGAGGAAAATTTAATAAACTTTCTAACGCTAAAGTTGGGCAGGTGCGCATTGCACCTGTGATACCTACACAGGTTAGTCTTTGTAACTTTTGCAAAGATTTGCGGGCATAAACTTGTTCTGTTCTTTGCCACCAGACCAGCGAAGCATAGGTTATGATGGGTGTGATAATAGTGAGGTAAGTCCAGTAAATCATTTTTGGCCTAAGTCCCCACTTTTTACCAAAAAGTCTAGAACAGGCCCAGAAAGCATTTGTTGCTTTTGCTATGGTTTTGTCTAGATGTGGTTTCCAATTGAGTTTATTATCCAGGGTTACTCCTAGATATTTGACCTCTTTGGAAAAATTAATTTGAACACTATTTAGGGATAGTGTTTGGAGATCGATTTTTCGTCTCCTGGTGAATGGAATGATGACTGTTTTGGTGGGGTTGACCTTAAGCCCTTCTTTGTTGCACAAGTCATTAACTTTGTTCAGGGCCCTTTGCATACGGTTTGTGACCTGTGCTTCTTGATTGCCTTGAATAGAGATGACTAAGTCATCAGCGTAGCCTTGTGTATCAAGGCCCAGCTTATTGAGGTCATCCAAGAGCTGATCTATTACAATTGACCAGAGCAGGGGAGATAAAACACCCCCTTGGGGACAGCCTTTAACAGCATTAACTGTTATTGATGTTTGACCTAGTGTTGTGCAGATGGTTCTGCCACTTAACATAGAGTCAATCCATTTAATGGTTGGTGTGTCAATTCCTTTGACAGTTGCAGCGGTTTGAATTGACAAATACGTAGTATTGTCAAAAGCGCCAGAAATATCAAGAAACGAGCAGAGTATGATGTCTTTCTTAGCAAACGCAGTCTCAATTTTGCTTACCAGCTGATGGAGAGCTGTAACAGTGGATTTACCCGTTTGGTAAGCGAATTGGTTAGCATTGAGAGGATTTGCTATTAAGGCCGTACTGCGAATTTGTAAATCAATCACTTTTTCCATGACCTTTAGAAAGAAGGATGTGAGACTGATTGGTCTGAAAGATTTCGGGTCTGAGTTTGATCTATTGCCACCTTTTGATATATGAATACTACTCTCACCTTTCTCCAAGTTTGAGAGATGTAGCTTAATTCAAAGCTGGATCTATAGATAAGTATAAGTGAGCAGATTATGGTATCAATTCCATACTGCAAGTGCAAGAGAACAGGAAAGATACCTTCTTCCCCGGGCGCCTTGAAAGGCTGTTGGGAGGATATTGCCCATTTGATGGAGTCTTCGTTAAAAATTTTTCTAGCTAGACTTCTTGTTGTGCTATTAGGTGTAATGTAACTCACATTTGTGGTTAGAGATTGATCAGTGGTATGTATACAGTCAGGAAAATGAGTGGCCAAAAGTAGGCTCAGAGTTTCACTGTAACTTTGGGTAAAACTACCATCCGATTTTTTTAAAAGACCAATACCATTGTTATGATCTTTAGCTAAGGCTTTTTGAACTCTAATTGAAGAAGGCAAGTTATCGATACTTTCACAGAAGTTTTTCCAGGTAAGTCGTTTTTGCCTTCTTATCATCGAGTTGTAAGTCGTTAGAGTTGTTCGATATTCGCTCCACGAATTGGTTCGTTTAGCTTTGTTGAACAACTTTCGAAGCTTTCTTTTTAACTTCTCCAACTCACTGTTCCACCAGGGAACATCGCGATTTGAGTTGATCTGTCTAATGTGACAGCTGGACTCGTATGCGCTTGTGATTTGTGAGCTTAAGCGTGTTGCTTCCCTTTCAAGTTGATAAGGAGAGTCAATGTTTGGATAGGATGGTTCAAATTCACAACGAAGTGTTTCTGTGTAGAGATTCCAGTCCGTGTGTCTTGGTACCCTATTGTTTTCTATATTGTTGGGATTCGGCCTTGACAGATCAAATCTGATGTGCCGGTGGTCCGAGAATGATATCTCTTTCGAGACATGCCAATTGAGAATGTTGTTGGCTATGGCAAAACTTGCCACTGTCATATCCAACACTTCTTTCCTAGTGGAGGTGACAAAAGTAGGTTCATTTCCCTTGTTTAGAATATCTAAGTTTGAGTGCATAAGAAAATCTAAAAGTGACTCACCTCTTTTGTTGATGTCTGTACTACCCCATATGGTGTGATGGGAGTTGGCATCACAACCAAGTAGTAGCTGTCTTCCCCTTGCGTTGCAGTATCTAACAAGTTTTCTTACCTCTTCAGGTGGTGCGGAGGTAGTATCTCCCGGGTAGTAGGCTGAGGCTATTACAATATTTTGTAAGCCTCTTGCCGTGGGGATCTCAGCTAGTATCGCAACTAGATCATTTGTGATGAATTCTGGAATGTGAAGAAAGTTAGTTCTTTTATGGATAAGAAGCGCAGCTCGTGGTTGGAGTTGCGTGTTGTCGTATATTAACTTACACGATTGTGTTGGAAGGCCTTTTATTTGGCCTCTTACCACCCATGGTTCCTGGACTAGTAAGTAACAGTTTTGTGAGGGGCTTTAGGATGGCGGAGTTGAACATCGCCAAACCTAAAGTCTATAATGTCCTTTCTGGTTTTCAGTAGAGCCACTGATTTGTGGTCCACCGAAAAGGAAGGAATACAGGCGGCACCTTTGGCTTCTCTTCTTATGATCCTTCATTCAGGAACGGGGAGACCCTCATTCTGGACCTTGATTGCCGTGAGGATCTGCTCGTTCGTGCAGGTGGGACCAACGGGGAAATGGCCGACCAGAATTTGGTTTTTGGGAATTTCTTCCTCTTCAACCGCCTTTAGTGAGGCATTCTCCCAAGGCTTTAATTTTGGAATTTCGCCTTTTAGCCAGTCAGCCGTGACCTTGTTTTTGCAGTTGAAGACAAGCCATCCTGGTCTGAAATTGGTGCCAAAGAATTTGGGGCTGATATCCCCTGTCTTTTGGCTGCAGATCAAACCAAAGATGGTGTCTTGCACTGCTGTCATTTGGTCAGTGTTAAGTAGCGTTTCCGGGAAGTCAGAGACAAGGATACCTATTTTGTAACTCTCCAGCGCTTGCTTAAAATTTTTTTGCTCTATTTTTTGTTGATTTGGAGGCGGATTTGATGTGATAGGCACATCAACAGACCTCTGCTTGTGATCAATGTTGGGTTTTGCTATTTTGGCACGATTTGTGTCCCTAGGGAAGGATTCAGAGCGATTCCTTTTTTCTCCCTTTGAAACAGCCGTTCTGGCTCTATCCCTGGCTTCGGCTTCGTTAAGGCCGCTAGCCAGAAGGAATTCAAAGCGATTGCGAGCAGCTCCGCAAAGCTTGACGCGCGCTTTTTGTGTGGATTTGATCGTTTGATCAGTGTGTGTTGTAGGGGCAGCTTCGTTAAGAAGCTTCGCCTCCTCCAAAGAACCAATAGTTGGAAGGTTGTCAAGACCTGTCTCCATTGGTGTGGATGCACTTAGAGCAGCATCACTCTCTTTAAGATTAATATTAAAAATATCTATTTTGTACCCACGAGTAATAGGGAAAGTAGGTCACCATTGGCCCTATGCCAACGTAAAGGACTTATAATTTAAACTGGATTTGCCTATAGGTATCCAGAGTTCGCAACTAGCGACTAAGAACTCCTTAGCCATTCAGCCCTCGGCGTCGCTGTTCAACCACTGGCTTGAGGATTGTTTATCGACCTTTACTGGTCTAGATCCGTTATGTTCGGTTATTGCGTAAGCAAGTTGCAGTGGCACCTCGAGCAGGATGTTATTTGCTAACGCATAACGGTCTTGAAAAGGGAGAGGCTAGAGTTTCATGGAATACCAGACTCTTATTGCGCTTCACCTGTTCCTGGGTCTTGTGACCCTGGCCCTGGCTTGTTTATGTTATGTAGCTATAATTTTCTTTGTTTTTATTTGCTTCATACGCTCTCTTTGTGCTGGTGTAAACTTCTAACACTTGCATTTATGATGACGAGCCCAGTGCGACTTATGTCTCTGAACTCTGAGATGCAAAAAAAAAAAACATCCAGAATTGTTTCTATTCAGTTTAACGTAATTTCATTTGTGTGAGTGAAACACCTATGGCTTTTAAGCAATATTCCTTGAAGAAACTTTTCATTTTGACAATTGAGTAACATGTGTTAGTGCTTCTGAGTCGATTCTCACTTCAAATGCAACGGTTTGAGAATGCTTCTGGACGCCTCTAGACGGTTCTTTTCGTCCAATGGAAAGTGACATTAATTGAACGTTGAAAAAAAATATTGAGCCAGTAAAGAACCCCAAAAAATGCAAAGGTGCTGTGCCAGACAAGATACCATACGAATTTTGGATAAATATTGGAGACGAGGGGTAACATAGCTCATGGTTATCATATTCAAGCTCATTGGAGGTTATGGTCTAGCGAAGCAAAAGATGGAATTTGCTTCACTAAATTATACAAAGCCAACAGAAAAACAGAATTGTAATACGTATCGTTCAATCAAACAGATGTCTCCCACACAATTGATAGTTCGGTCAATTTAGACATTCAAACTTACATAGACAAATTTTTTCAAGCTTAAAAGTTAAAAAAAAACATAAGTTTTTCGCGATTTTTAGCAAAATGTTAGTGGAATATTAGTTTGATTCCAACGAGGTTACATGCGAGACCTACCTACATCGCTCTTGACGCAATTTACTTGTACCCAGGATGAAATGAAGAATTTGAAGGAATCAGACAAATAAATTTCACTACTTTACAT
Source organism: Melanostoma mellinum (assembly GCA_914767635.1). Lineage (NCBI taxonomy): Eukaryota > Metazoa > Arthropoda > Insecta > Diptera > Syrphidae > Melanostoma > Melanostoma mellinum. The sequence continues at coordinate 69,732,152 of OU612058.1, read as the reverse complement.
CGCTTTTATCATTTACAGTCTGCTAATATTTGTTATTTTGTTTTAGTTTCAAATTGAACAGTATTAAAACTGGCCCGTGGAATAGGCCTATTGGGGCAACCACAAAACGTGCTAAGTACCTATACTACCTCAAAGGTGGCGTAAAAACGTGTGCATATTATGGCGATTACAAATTTTACAGATTTTCGAATCGTTCATGCTTATTTTGACATTCTATTCGATAGAAAGTTAGTCGAATTCGAAAGAAGTGCATTTTGAGACTCGAATGATTCGAATGTTAAACATGTAAAATTTCAAATCGTTCGAGTTTTTTAAAAGTCAAGTATGCAAAGTTCTAGATCTTGCTAGAAGTTATATTGACAAAAAATGTGAAAAGATCAAAGTTATAGTTTTGAAGTCATTTCTAAAAATCAATTTTTTTAAAAAATTTTATAAAAACTTCCAAAACTAAGTTTTTTTTAAATATTGATAAGCAGTCTTTCTGCAACAGTTTACGACCTTTTTAAATCCAAAATTTCGCCAAGATCGTGCTGCCATTAACTAGAAAGTCGAATTTAAAAAGAAACTGTACTGTGAGACCTACCGTTTCTAGCCTTTCTCCTAAAATTTTTTTTACATCATAAGAAAAACAATTCAAAATTAGTCCTTCAAACAAAATTTTATCAAAATCGTTGGAGACGTTTTCGAAAAAAAATAAGTATTATCATATCGGTTGTAAAACAGGTACCGTTATTTCAAGACCTAGAGACTCAATTTTAAAACCCCTTTGTAGGCTACTCCACAGACCCTTACTTCAAATTTGTAAGAAAACGGTTCATTGGTTTAGGCTGTAGACCCATATACAAACAGACAGACAGACACACAGACAGAATTGCAGGACCCACTTTTTTCGTATTTTCTATTATCAAAATTTTTTTCTGCACGATTGCAAAACTTGCCTAATAGTACCTATAATCGCAAGTAAAAAAGTATTTTTACATTTGCTATAGATAATTTTATGATTCACAATTTTTGTCTTATGTACTTATTTTTATGATAAAACTTACCGTTTTGATGAAAATCGCGAATAACTTTGACCTTGAATAACATTTTTTCAATATATATTTTGAACGATTTTACCAGTTCTCAGCTTGTAATTTTTTGTGACTTCACTCTTATTTTTTTATCTAATTTGAGCGAACTATGAGAATATCGTAGTTCCTCATATCAATAGCCAGCATTCTGCGCTGGTTGACAGCTACGATAATTGATATGGATGGCTCTAAAACAACGAGGAGCTCTGGAAGCTTATGTGCTTAGCTAGAGTCACCGAAGTATTCAAGTCTATAGAACCCCAAGTCACAGTAAATATACAACAAGGTGTGCATTTTGTTTGTCATTGACTATCTGATCGAAGGTAAGGTAACGGGCACCAATGTTCAACAATTATTGAATGCGTTCGGTGAACCTTACCCAGTGTTGAGGTAGGTTTCATGCCCAACCCTATGATCTGTCAAAAAATAGGGTTTTCGGTTCTTAAAAAACGTTTAACCACGAAATCACCAATCATCAATCAAAAATATTCTTTGAGGTAAATTTTCACTTTGATTTTTGTGTAACATGTATTATCACCACGGATCACCACTCATAGGACCGGAACCTTTTTGTGGAGTAACAGAAAGCCACATTAAGAAAGAAATCAAAAAATCGAAGGAAGACAACAGAGTTAAACACTGGAATGACCTCCCCAAAATGCGCCAAGCCAAGCTTTTACTTGGCACTTTTAACACAAAACGTTACAAACACTCAATAAAACTAAGTAGAAACAATTTAAAGAATGCTAGCCGGGTTCTTAACCTCAACACTGGAGACTAAGAAAGCACCTAAAACTACTAGGCATAGAGAGCAACGACCAATAGATATACTTATACTTCAACGAACAGGAAGAGTCTCCTGACCACTTCTTAGGTGACTGCGAAGCTCTATTACCTACACCAAAGGAAGAAGTACTTAGGATCTTACTACGTAGCGGAGGGGGAGCTTAAACTCCTAAGCGTAACCCAGATACTAAGTGTCATCAGAGGAACTAATCTGGATGAAGTACTTTAAAATTAAGGAATACCACTTAAGAAGTAGGGGGTACAATGGATCATAAGGTCGAGGTGCAATACAAACCCCTATTATTTCATTCATTCATTCATTCAATATCATTCATTCATTCATTCAATATGAGTCAAGGCGAGCTGATATTTTTCATAAAAAGCTTTATGGACACGGGCCACGACCATGGGTTCAATGATCAAACCTTAACATTGAAACTAGATTCAAATGTTCTATCAGCTGATTACTTTAATAGATGAACAGAAAGGCATAGCAAAAAATTCTCACGGACACCTGTAGACAGTTTTTCGATAGAAATGTGTTTATACCTCTGCAAATTTTTTCTTGACACATAACAACAACATCATTCGGGTACGTCTATTAAACACTTTATATATGTTTGTTTCACGTTTCGCTTTCGTTTATCTATCCGCTTTCCGACACCAAAAGTACACCACGAAGAAAAAATATTAGTATCGGAATTTTTTCCTATGGTAGGTTTTCCTGATAGGCTACGGAACGGTTATAGGGCAGACAACCTTCTCACTCTATCTTAAGGAAGTCATCTATACGACAGAGTTAAGTTAAAATAATTCAATCAGTTAAGTTACGAATTTTATTTTTCTAAATTAAATAATGAACATTCCTTGGGGGAACGTTGTGTCGTTCTATTGAAAAGCCAGTAAAACAGCTTTAGAATCGACAATTGGCGTTTAAGTAAAGCGGATACTGTCATTGTGGTGACAAAAAATGAAGAGTTCAAAAGAACCCCCAGCGTTAAGGTCTTAAATTTATTCTAAACTATTCAACCGAATTGTGTTTTGAATACTGTTGCACTTCCGTCCGTTCTTTTAGTTTCCAAAAATTTGGTAAGCCAACACTCAGTTTGTTTCCTTTCCTTCGTAGTACCACATTTTGCACTTACCTAGCTCCTCACGTCTTTCAAATCAACTCGCAACTATGGAAGCAAACCACAACTCTTTTCTTTTTTGCCTTTTAATAGTTTTCTTCTCAACTCTCAAAAAACAAACTGTGAACAGAAAAAAAGCCAACATAAATATAATTATTGTATTCAAACATAAATAAACGTAGGTACCAAAAAATAAAAAATTTATAAGTTTTCAGTTATCATTATCCAAGCACTCGTCTAAGTGCTCATTGATTTTATCGACATCTACTTCACGACAGCACACCGGACAGGGTCTTGTTTCCGCATAGATTCCCTTCATACGGGTTTGTCTATCACTGAGATTGAGATCGCTATCACTCGCACTTGCGGATTCTTCACTAACCGCAGGAAGGTTCACAAGATCCTCTTCCTTGTAGCCGGCGTCGAGTAATATGTCTCTGGTTCGCGAAGATGAAGTAGGTTGTCTCTTTTTAGAGGTTGAAGTGTTTGCCTTCGGATGGCTAGAGGTAGAAGTGTTTGCCTTCGGATGGCTTACCTTCTTCTTGTTGAATTTCGGAAATACAACTTTCACCGAAATACCCACACATCCGTCTAAGTGATTCGAAAAGTCTTCACGCTTAAGTTTTTCCTGACAAATGGGACAACTGATGATGTCTTTGTTGGGATCGTTTGAATATCGGGAACACGATGGCACTACAGAGTTTTCATTCTTGAATTCTTTCAGTAAGGTATCCTCGCCAAATAGATCATCAACGAGTGATGTATCTGCGAGTTCAATTGAGGTGTTTATGGCATCATCATCATACTCATCGTCTATCAGGACGATATCATCTTCTACTCCACCTAACAGATCGTCTGACTCATCTAGGATTTCCTGTTTTATTTGCCTTTGTCGTGTATCTGCGTCTGCAAACACTGTAGCCTTGCGCGGAGGTTGTTCAGATTCACCAGAGTCACTGTCGTTCTCATCTTCCGAAGAAGATATAGCAATGATAGTGTTTTTGACTTCATGGACCATAACGTCATCGTCGAGAACCACCCAATCAGTTTTTGTCGTAGCTTCATCTGCAACGAAGTTGTCCTTCCCATCATCTCCCGACAGAGACAACCGACGACGCTTTGAGTGTCCGGAAACGTTTTCATCCTCTGGGTCCGTTTCGGGCGTTTTCTTATTGGCGGTGGTTTCGAATCTTTTCAGCCAGACATTGCGAAGATGGTCCCTGTCGACTTGTTTTTCGCTTTGGCTAGATGTGTTGGTGGTGCTTGTCAGCGAGTACCCTTTCCCGGTCATAGAAAAGTCACGAGGTGCTGGAGTAGCGTTGCGAGGTTGTCCATCTTCACCTGGAAATACATTTCAATACAAGGTTGAGGTGTTTCTTATGACTTTACCTAAATCCTTGAAGCCAACAACATTGGCAAGGTTTCCTTGAGCACGATTAGGTTTGGGTGCTGTTGGATGTGTTGGTGTGTCTGTTCTATTTGGAGTTTTCGTTTTGGGATTCAAGAGCAATGTACCTCCACCATTACTTTTGATTGCTCCATTCATCTTTGCTGGACCGGCTATAAGAACAACAAACAGACATTGGGAATAGGATTGATGTTGGGAAAACAGTTTGCCTACCACCATTTCGCCCGTTGCCAGTAGTTGGGAAAAATTTCCTTAGGTCTGTTCCGCTGGGGTTAGACTGAGATCGAACGTTATTTGCCTCAATCGCTTTGGATTTCGATCGACCCTTCTTTTGAGGTTTCTCTGGTTCCTTTACTTTCATGAACGTTCCTCCACATGAATTCAAATGTTGACTCCACCAAATGTCGTTTGGGCCGGGGGCTCTGTTTGATGTTCGCTTTACGAACCCAAAAAATGGAGCTCGGTGCTGGCAACTGCCATTGCACTTCCACCAATGTGTTTTGTAGACATTAACCTCATCGTGGAACGAATGGTAGACCTTGAAAATACAAATTTGTTTTAAAATTTTCACACAACCTTCAGCTCATAGACTTACTGTGATGTTTGTTCCTGCTACTTTGTTGATTCCATTCATAATTTTCTTGAAATTGGGTCCATGGCCGCCATTTCCTTCTCGTATCCCAAGTACAAAGCAGTAAGCGTGTATCATTTCATGCTGCAAAAAAGAACATTTCAATGAGCAAGTTAGTAATGAACACTTAAAGCTATCAAGCAATTTTCATACCAACATAGTTTCGACGAGATCTTTCCTTGAACGCAGTTTCAACAGTGGCTCACTTAGACGAATGGTAATTGCCATGCCAAGGCCGTTCCTTCTCGAATAACAAATCCCAGCACAACTATACATTCGCTTACTCCATTCCAGGGTAACACAACGCAGTTTCTTTTGGAAGAATTTGTCATCGAAAGCACGAAACAGGGCATGCGAATCTGGAGTTGGATCAAGTGTTTCCCATTGGGGATGGACTAAATTTTGAGTGCGATTTAGGTATTCATCGTCGAGATTTGAGCGGTATTTGCCATTACCACCAGTTGTCTTTGGCTTTTTTGGCGGTTTTCTGTCGGGAATTTCTTCAATTTCCTGCAGTACACAATAATTGCAACACAAAAACAAAATCATTATCACAGAATAAAAAACGATTTAATTGAGAATCTCCATACGTTGTCCGATAATCCCTCATTCCATTTCTTTTGCATCTCAAGGGCTAACAGATAATCACGGTCCTCTGGCATTTTCTCTCAATTTTGTTTTCATTTGTTTTCAAAACAGCTTTAAAATTTAGGAATTTCAATTTATAAACTGAAGTTGTTTTAAATGTTGTTGTTTCTAGTGACTTTATTAAGAAGGTATGTTCGTTTTTTAGAATTCGGTTTGACAGTTGTGCAAGTTGTCAGATAGGTGTCACCTAGGTTGGAAGCACAATACACGCATGTCAGAAGAAGCTACTTCCGAGCGCTGAGTTTTTTTTTATTAAGGAATAAAGAACAAGAGAGAAAACAATTACTTCTCTTGCCTCGCAACTTCCATTTGTTTACATTATTGCTTTTGTGACACGAGATCCATCTGTGATACACGTATTAAGTGAATAACATCACATCATTTTGGGATTCCGAAACCGGTTTCGGAGTCCGAAAATAAAGTGGTGTTTGTGAAGTCAGTTCGAGGGCAGATGCCGTGGTGTCTGCCTGCGTGAACACAATGGCTGCAGAGACACAGCCGGCAAGAGATGTCAAAACATGAAATACATGCGAATACAAAAACAACACAAGACGGAGTCGGACAAGTTAACTTTATTTTAACTCTTGCGGCTCTGGCACCGTCTGCGTATGCGTTTCATAGTATTCACGCAATATGTGGTTTTCTCTCTTGTTTCTCTTAATAGTCTATTGATTAGATCGTAAAAAAGGCATATAATGCTGGGTTTACATGCATCTGCAACTACAGAAGTGAAGAAAAGTAAAGCGAGACGGATGAAGATTACAAAGCACAAAAGTTAAAAAGAAAGACGAATAGGATTATGGCTGCGGCCATAACTAAGGAAGTGCAGATGGTTCGGTCCTTCTTTGTCGGACAAGTATGAATTTTACATCTTGTGTCTTTTTCCGATTTTCATCTGTACTTGCAGATGCATGTAAATCCACCATAGAGGAACTCGAAATCGAATGGACTTTTATTGCATGAATCGATAAATGGTTTAATTTGAGAGAAAAAACCGAAAGTGCTATTGAATTAGAGGGTGCGATTCGGAGATATGGGCTCTAAACCATCTTCATTCGTTTTTTCAATATATCTCGGAAACGAAGCAAAATTTTGATGCAATCCAGGGGACGTTTTTTGTAGAGAGCAAATTTTTCCATCGGAATGCAATTTTTGAAAAATTATAAAAAAAAGTTTCTTGCAGACAGAGAAAATGTAAATATTTTCAAATTTTTGAGTTTTGTTAGTTTTTTAATGGCATTTCTTCTTGGTTCAAGATAGATAAAGGCGATGCTTTATCCTCACGTTTTTAAGAAAAAGTGAAAAACAAAAACAGTTTTCTTAAAATTTTTCAAATTTTTTTTTCAATATTTTGTGTGGTTTTATTTAATTTTCATAGCTAATGTGTAGTTGGCAGCCCTGTACCACCAAATATATTATGAAGAGCGAAAACTTAAACCATGTTCTTAGCCTTCCGATTTTGATATCGTATTTATCACACAATCGCAAGTTCGTGCGACCAAGTCGTGCTCGTTTTTTATTTTAGATTGTTAAAAGGACTATATTGTAACGTGCGCTTAGTTCGCAAAAAAAAATAAAACTCTACCTTTCAATTTAATTCCACCACTTTATTCAGTATCTACTTTCGATATACACTTTATTTGAACTCAACTCGACTTTTGGACTATCACTTGTATTTACTCTTAACTTTATCACTCTATAAACAAGACTGCCCTCTGGTTGCCTCGGGCGGGCTATTTATATCGAATGACATGCCATCTAGAACTCTCCAGTAACTTCTACATTGTCTCCACATTTGCTGTCTACTCTCTGTCTGTCTGTCTCTCTATACACTCACACACACTGGCTTACAAGCAACGCCTGTCATTTATACCATTCCATTAAAGTGTTGCCAGTTGTGTTTTCGGTTGAACGTTTTTCGATTAGGAAATTGGTATAAATGTTGGGTTCACGTTACACTGCCCCCTCCTTAGGATTGTTCGTCCCGAATAATTCCATTTGCAGCCTCGCCACTATATCGATGCAGCCGGTCACAATGAACTACTTTTAACTTGCCTCTTAGTCCTCTTTGGATGCGGTAAACCACGTCGTTAATCCTCGTGACAACAGTATAAGGACCTTCCCAGTTTTGCTGAAGTTTCGGTGACAATCCCTTTTGACGATGAGGATTATAAAGCCACACACGTTCTCCTGCTTGGAATCCTGCCGTTCTCGCTTTTGTGTCATACCGAGTCTTCATCCGGTCGCCATACACTGTGGCCCATGTCCCTGTTCTATTAGGTCTATCTGTCAGCCTACCCACCTCTATGTTTGAATCACAGACATAACAATTTCGGAACCACTTCTCCACGTCACCTCTAACATGCAGCCAGTAAAAGCGTTTTCGCACATTCTCCAGTGTCTTGTTGACTCCCAGGTGGCTTCCTGTAGGGCTTCTATGCATCTTTTGTAAAACCTCTTTGATTTTCGATTGAGGAACAATAAGCTGCATTACAAAGGATTTACCGTCAGGAGATTCCCATTTGCGCTGCAGTACGCCTTCTTGCACGCGAAGCGAGTCCCACTGTGCCCAATAGGCTTTGACAACAGGGCTTTGGTCAGAAATGTCATTCCAGACAGGTTTTGTGTTGTTCTCTTTCCATTTGAGAATCGGTCCGATGTCTGGATCCTTCTTTTGAGCAGATCTCAATTCTTCCTTGTTCCATCCGAATATGGGTTCCACTCTCATCCGCTGAGTCTTGGTCTCTACTTTCCGCCAGCAATTCCATTGGGGGTTTTCTACCTGATGACCAATTCGGTATTGATAAGTCTCCGGTCTTACTCTACAGCTCGCGGATTGATTTTCTTGGACTTCACAACGTCGACAAGCAGTTTCAGTTTTAATTGGTGGCAACCGGCATTGTCGCTGTAAGTGCCCCGTCTTATTACAATTCCAACATCTGGCAAGTCCGTTCCGCTGGTTCCTTTGTAGCTTAATTCCTGGGCATGATCCAGCCTCGAATATGGCTTCTCTTTGACAATGTACCATTTGAGAAGCTTGCTCAGATGCTTCCATCATTAATGCAAACTCTAGAGTCTCAGAAAGAGTTTGTGTTCTAGCAGTTCGCACAGATCTCTGAAGATGTTTGTCAGAAATGGCACGAACGAAGGACTCAACAGCCAGATGGTTGATGATTTCTTCTCCAGCATCCGGGTATGCCAGGTGAGCCAGTCTTTCGACGTCTGCTTGGAGCTGCTGTAGACTTTCACCCCTTTTCTGGACTCTGCTATTGAGTTGGACTCGGAAGACTTCTTTCAAGTGGCTATCACCAAACCGTTTATCTATAGCTGCCACGAGAGAACTGAAATCGTAGCTCTTACCAGCTGGAACAGTTTGAAGTAATTCAGCTGCTGGTCCTCTAAGAGCAAGAGTCAGTGCTATGTATTTGTCTTCGTCATCCCAGCCATTTGCTGTAGCAGCTGCCTCGAATTGTCTCCTGTAAACTGACCAAGACGACTGTCCGTCGAATGTTGGTGGTTGTACTTCTCTTTGCTTTAGACAATCTCCACAAGTTTTCCGTAGCTCCATTTTCCGCATCTGGTCTAGTTCTTTAGCCATGTTTTCGATTCGTTTCTCCAAAGTGGCAAGCTGACTTTCGCATTGACTCTCAAGCTTGGAAAATCGTTTCTCAACACATTCAATGCGTTTTTCTAGGGCACATACATTTTTCTCAATGTTACCCAATTTACCTTCTAGAATGTTTTTCTGACCTTCCAAAACATTCTGTTGCGCCTCAAGTCTTTCGAGAATATTCTGTTGTTCTTTCTTTTGTTCGTTTCGTTGTGCTTCCAGTTTTTCGAGAACATTCTGCTCTTCCTTCTTTCGCTCGTTTTGTTGCTCTTCAATCAGCTTCTTTTGCTGTACTTCAAGCCGTTCGAGAACATTCTGCTGTTCCTTCTTTTGCTCGTTTCGTTGCTCTTCAATCATTTTCTTTTGTTCGTTTCTTTGTTCTAATAAAAGCTTCATTATGCTAGAAAAATCTACATTTTCACTTACTTCCTCTTCTTCCACTTCTGTTTCAAAAACAAAAGTGTTTACGTCTTCTCCTTGCTGTTCCAAATAGTTACGCAAGCGCAGGACGAGCTCATTTTTCGATCCCGCTCTAGAAAGATTTCGCTTACCTAACTCACTTTTAAGCTCAATGCAGTTGAGCTCTTCTAACAACTTACCCATTTTCACTGTATAATTACTATTTTTCTTTTTACTTTTTTTTTCACACTTTACTTCAAATAAGTTTTATTTACACTTCTGACACCAATGTAACGTGCGCTTAGTTCGCAAAAAAAAAATAAAACTCTACCTTTCAATTTAATTCCACCACTTTATTCAGTATCTACTTTCGATATACACTTTATTTGAACTCAACTCGACTTTTGGACTATCACTTGTATTTACTCTTAACTTTATCACTCTATAAACAAGACTGCCCTCTGGTTGCCTCGGGCGGGCTATTTATATCGAATGACATGCCATCTAGAACTCTCCAGTAACTTCTACATTGTCTCCACATTTGCTGTCTACTCTCTGTCTGTCTGTCTCTCTATACACTCACACACACTGGCTTACAAGCAACGCCTGTCATTTATACCATTCCATTAAAGTGTTGCCAGTTGTGTTTTCGGTTGAACGTTTTTCGATTAGGAAATTGGTATAAATGTTGGGTTCACGTTACAATATGTAAACCTTCAAAATTCTTTTAATTTCGAAGCTGTTACTTCCTTGGATGTGGATGTGGAAATTTCAATAAAATCTAACGCCATTGGATTCGATCAAATCCACCCTACATTTATCAAAGCAGTAATGCCACTTATCCTTCCGTTTGTGACAGCTGGTATAAACTCAATTTTTACAAAAAGCACATTTCCAACCCGTTGGAAACTTTCTAAAATTACTCCAGTACGAAAGAACCGCAGTGGAAAATATCTATTCTGCCATTCTTGTCGAAAGCCGTTGAAAGATTGATGCAAAAGCCAATCAATCGTTTCTTGAAAGGTTATAGTCTCTTATCAGTTAAGCAGTTAAGCAGTCTGGTTTTCGCTCTCTAAACAGTAGTACTTCTGCGCTTTTGGATGAGGAGAGCTATGGATGATGATAAAGTCGCGTTCTTGGTCCTTCTTGACTATTCCTAAGCATTTGATACAAATTGATCATAAGATCTTATGTCGAAAACTATCGTTAAATTTCAATTTCGCTCCGGAAGCAGTAAAAACTTATTAACCCATATTTAACCGGAAGAAAACAGGCCGTGGTTTTGGGTACTGTAGTTTCCAACTTCCTCTCATTAATGCGTGATGGTGTCCATTTTGGGACCTCTTCTGTTTTCAATCTATGTGAATGAAATTCCTTCCCTTATAAAGTGCGGGGATGTGCATATGTTTTCCGATGGTGTTCAGTATTTCCAAAGCTCACCGTAAGGTCTAATAGAAAACTGTGTAAGCAACATCAACGATGATTTGAATGCGATTTCTAGGTGGTCGAACGAATGTGGACTTTTTTTAAGCCAACTAAAACAAAGTGCAAAGTGCCTTGTCATATCTAGGAAAAAACTCGATTTAACCTACTTTCCTAATGTATTGTTAAATAATGTTCCTGTGGAGTTTGTTTATACGGCTAGGAATCTCGGAGTTTACTTTAATAGGACTCTCACCTGGAATGACCACATAAACTCTGCAGTTGGAAAGGCATATGGAGCCTTAAGAATATTATCTATCACAATAAAATTCACACTAATAGAAACTAGAAAAATGTTGGCTAAAACATTAGTAGCACCAATATTAACATATGGATGCGAAATTTTTTGCAATATGGATTCCGTTTCTCTAAGAAAAATCAATGTCGCCTTTAACAATGTTACTCGATATGTTTTTCGGCAAAATTGGCATGATCATATGGTTTATGGTGTTAGCTTTATTAACCTCCTTAAAATTTAAGACACTGACAATCTTATTCAAAATTGTTCAAATCAAACAGCCACCTTACCTCTACAATTGTATCCAGTTTTTGTCATCTAACAGAGCCAACCAAATCTCTATTCCCAGTTTTAGGTACTTATCTAGCAACCGAACGACAGTTTTTTGTTAACGCTGCTCGCCTTTGGAATTCTCTCCCACGTGAATTAAGAAGAACGGATAACATAGGAGTTTTTCAGAAGAACTTAATTGCGTTCTTATCAGAAAATCATTAATTTCCACCTTTTTATGTTTCAAATCATTAAAATTGAACCTTTCACTATTTTATTTATGAATGAGAGTCTTAAGATCATCGAGTCTCTCTCTCATTGTGTGGTAGGAGTTTGTTTTGGGGAGGTTATTTTCGTAATTCAATCGCTTCTCTTTCATTATAAATTATCTTCTATGTATTTTTAATTATAACTTTAAAATCTTAAATTTTAATCATTAAATTTGTTGAAATTTTATATTCCCTAATTTTAAATTTTTATTTACAGTTTATATTTAAATTCTAATTAACTTTTTATTAAATGCATCCACATCAAGGCTTAGTTATCTTAAAGATGTACATCTTAATATTAAGCTCTATAAAAATAAATACAAAATACAAATAAATAAACAATAATGATCATTTTTTTTTGTTTTTTTGACACATACCTACTCTTGATCCAGGCGCGGATCTAGCATTTTTCTCCGGAGGGGGTCGCGGGATAAAAAAAAAAAAATAAATATAACAAAAATAAACTGTTGTTTATATTAAATTATAAATTGTTTATATGTATAAAAAATTTACTTTTAAAAGTAAGAAATGTCTTAGCCAATAAATTTTTTTCTGAAACGTTTCCTCGTGTGTTTTCAAATGGCTTCGCCTCATTTATGGCATCGTGGCTAACTTCACATCAGTTTGCAATCAAAACATTGAAAGCACAACAGCCCATTGTTGATTTCAGTGTCGTTGAAATCAGGATAGTTTTCATTTTGTTTTGCGATAAACAAAGAAGGAAACGGAACAAAAACCAGAAAATAAACAACAAAAGTAAAAAATATAAAACAAGGATTCATTTGACGGATGCTTTAAGGTAAATTAATTTGAATAATATGGAGTAAACATCAAGAGAACCGAATGTATGAGCAATGAGCATATTGGGGGGGGGGTCATGACCCCTGTGACCCCCCCCCCCCCTCCCCCCCTTGAATCCGCGCCTGTCTTGATCCAAACGGAACGGAATCCTTAAATATTTCTGAAACAATCATTGAAACAAAGGTTTTATTACAGAAGGTTTTTTTTTTTTCAAATATGGTTTTATCTATACAGGTTGTCCCGTATGTCTTGTTGCATACTTCAGGATGTGATTTCTTGTCATATTTTAAGAAAAAAATTGTTTTACAGTTTTCACTTTTTGAAAAGGTAAAAAAAGGCTAACTTAGGTGTACCCTGCCCTGTGTTAAATTCGATTTCTCCGTCAATACTAATGGTAGAGACCTAATTTTAATTTTTTTTTTTTTGAGAAATGATAATTTTTAAAACTGTATTTAAATTTGACTCCTATAGGTTTAGGGTTGCCACATTCTCAATTTTAAATGGTGTTCAAGTTTAATTCCAAAAGCAAAAGTTTTGACTTTGAGGTCATTTTTTTGATAAAATACCTGATAAACATAGAGCTTCTTTATTTTTTTTTTACAGATGAACAAAACAATAATAAAAAAAACTCAGAAATAAGTGCACTCAAAACCCATACATCTTATGCGGAATATACACTGTTCAAATGCTTGAACAGCATGTGAGAGTGTATTAGTAAATTCTATTTTACTTTGGATATACACACTTCAAGCTTGAGTCTTCAATCATTGTTGGTGTTGTTGTTGTTTTCCCCATTAAACTTCGCGCTCTGTGACGACAATGTTCGCTTTGCGGTGTCTTTACGAAATGTATGCTGGATCAAGCATTCAATCTCGCATATACACTCTTCAATGATTGAAGCCTGATTGAACGAAAATCAAAACGATTTGATTTTGCTTCCAGCATACACACAATGCATACGTGAGTTTTTTTCACTAATACACTCTTACATGCTGAACAGTGTATATGCCGCATTATGATACTTGAAAAAATACAAAAAAAACCGATTTTTAGCTCTGAGGTAAGTTTGAATAAAACGATAATAGGTGCCGTGACATTGTGCCAAGCGACATTATGCCAAATTTAGAAATTTGGCACAATGACGCTTTTGCAAAGTGACATTAGGCCAAACATTAGGGTTTGGTATAATGACGCTTTGTAGAAGTGCCATAGGACCAAATTAGCTAGTGACATTGCGCAAAATGTAGAAATTTGCATCGTCTTGCTCATCTGTGTTTACAGTCCTTTGCGACATGACTAAAGGGATTATTGGCTTAATGACATTTAAGAGACTCCCACGCTTATCATTCATAGTGTGAAGGTCTGATATATTCAAATGCTTTGTTTTTGAGCATAAGATAAAGTAATAGTAAGAAATTCGCCTGTGTGTGTAAAAGATGTGTTCTTACTTAGTTCAAGTGATGAACTAAAAAAAATCTGCAGCCTACCGGAAAGGAAGCTAAAAGCGAAGCGGGAAAAAATTTGGCAAGGGGAGTATGGGTTTGTGTTCTAAAAATTAAAAATTCGCACGAATTTGGCAAGGGGAGTATGGGTTTGTGTTCTAAAAATGAAAAATTCGCGCGAATTTTTAATTTTCAGAACACAAACCCATACTCCCCTTGCCAAACTTTTTCCCGCTTCGCTTTTAGCTTCCTTTTCGGTAGGCTGCAGATTTTTTTTAGTTCATCACTTATATCTTAAAATTGAACTAAGTAAAAACACATCTTTTACTGACACACGTGATATTCTTACTATTACTTTATCTTATGCTCAAAAACAAAACATTCGATTGTTTCAAATGATTTTTTAGTTTCTTAATCAAGTCTTTAGTTTATGATTAGTCAGTTATTTACTTTTTTTATTAACAAGAGATCTGTATTTTCATAGACTTATCCATTTGTATAGTTCTTATGACTCACGAATCTGAGCAAGTGTATCTTCATTTGTTTCGTTATATTGAAAAATCGTAAAAAAGCGTCAGGGTACCAAATTGGCCTAATGACGCTCTACAAAAGTGAAACTGTACCAAACGCTAATGTTCGGCCCTATGTCGCTTTACCAAAGCGTCATTGTGTCAAATTTCTGCATTTGGCATAATGTCGCTTGGCACAATGCCACGGCACCACAATAATATGGGCACTTTTAGTAGTTTTTATGTATTCTATACAAATACAATTCGCACCAAAATAAAGGGAGCAGAAAGAAAATCCAGATTTTTAGGGGACTTTCAATAGGCTATATCTTATACAAAAATGGTCGTACAGAAAAAAGCAAATTGTAGCTCTAAGTGTCTAGTTTTCGAATCTGAGTTTGAATTTTTTTTTTCGAAAATATTTTTCGAGTAATTCTCTATATGGACCGAATAGCTTGTTTATTCAGCTATAATTTGTTTTTTTTTTTTTTTTTAAATCTCGATACGAGCATTTCTCGCTGAGATATCGGTATTTGAATGGAAGAAGATCATTTTGTCTTTGATTACCAATATCTCAGCAACCAATGATCGCACAGAAATTTTGAGGTTGGTTTCAAAAACTTGAATAAATTCTCTACGAGGATTGGCAATCAAATTTTAAATAAAAATTTGTTTTCAACCATTAAATAAATTTGAAAAGCAACCAAAAAAGGGCTCTTTGCGGTTTTTTGGAAAATCAAGCGCCCAATCAAATGTATTGCGGAAACCACAAATGTTAAGTGTTGTACTGTTCAATATACCCTCAAAAACTCTACGAAGTTTCAATTTAATCCAGCCAATTTTTCCCACTTCATCGAATTTTTGAAAAAATTAAAGGAGCAAGAATTTCGTATTTAAGAAAAAAAAAAAAATCGAAAATTGTTGAAAAAAAAATACAAAATTTTTGAAAAATTTCCAAAAAAATTAAAAAAAAAACAAAAAATTTCGAAATTTTTTTTTCTGTGGTTTTGTTATGATTGCTTGAAAAATATTTTCAAAAAAAATTTCCAAACTCAGATTCGAAAACCAGACACTAAAGCCTGAACTACATCGAAACACAAAGTAAAGCCTGAACTACATCGAAACACAAAGTAAAAAGTTTCCTAAAAAGGTCAAAAATATATCCAAACTTCTCTATCAAAAACAAATTTGTATTTCTTCCTCTCAGTTTAAAAAAGTGAAAGCTCGCACATATCGAAGCTTTCACTTTAGGCAATTTTTTGAAAACAAACACAATCAAATAATTTTGTTTATTTTTCTTGAAAGGTAGCGCTTTCATCACTAGAATCCTGTAGTTTTCATAACAAAAGCTCTTTCATAGTTTCAAACCTATTTTGAAAATTATAAAATTGAAGTAAATGTCAACTTTGTTTTCAAATTTTAAAGTAAATTGAGGCGTTTTCAATTAAAATTATTGAAAATTAACCATAGCCAGCTCCCAAAAACAGAAATTTTTCTTTTTTGACAAGTTGTTTATTGTTTTGTTTTGAAATATTTAAACGTCTAAAAGCTCTTCGGAGTTTTTCTTATGTTGCCAACAGGTGTCACGCAGTAATATGTGTGAATTTCAAAAGCTTTTACTTTTTTTAGTTTTTTACTTTTTTCACTTTGTGTTTCGATGTAGTTCAGGCTTAAGGGCCAGTTGCTCAATCGAATCATAAATTTAAGTTCTACATAAAGTTCTACTTTAGTATGGGGATTTTATGTAGAACTTAAGAATTCCGAAACGTCTTAAGCCTGAACTACATCGAAACACAAAGTAAAAAGTTTCCTAAAAAAGTCAAAAATATATCCGAACTTCTCTATCAAAAACAAATTTGTATATTTTCCTCTCAGTTTAAAAAAGTGAAAGCTCGCACATATCGAAGCTTTCACTTTAGGCAATTTTTTGAAAACAAACACAATCAAATAATTTTGTTTATTTTTCTTGAAAGGTAGCGCTTTCATCACTAAAATCCTGTAGTTTTCTAAACAAAAGCTCTTTCATAGTTTCAAACCAATTTTGAAAATTATAAAACTCAAGTAAATGTCAACTTTGTTTTCAAATTTTAAAGTAAATTGAAAGATATTCAATTAAATTTATTGAACATTAACCATAGCCAGCTCCAAAGAACAGAAATTTTTCTTTTTTGACAAGTTTTTTATTGTTTTGATTTAAAATATTTAACCATCAAAAAGCTTTTCGGAGTTTTTTAAATGTTGCCAACAGATGTCACGCAGTAATATGTGTGTATTTGAAAAGCTTTTACTTTTTTT
Organism: Melanostoma mellinum; assembly: GCA_914767635.1. Classification (NCBI taxonomy): domain Eukaryota; kingdom Metazoa; phylum Arthropoda; class Insecta; order Diptera; family Syrphidae; genus Melanostoma; species Melanostoma mellinum. The sequence continues at coordinate 69,715,161 of OU612058.1, read as the reverse complement.
AGTTTTTTACTTTTTTCACTTTGTGTTTCGATGTAGTTCAGGCTTTATACAAAAATGAAAACTTTATGTAGAACTTAACTTAACTTAACTTAACCATGTACTATAGTGTTTTTGAAGGTTGATATTTATATTTTAACTAACATTTTTATTGAAGAACAAAATACCAGATTTCCAAATAGAATGTATCCTCCCAGAGATAGACCCTTTCCGACACGACTCCATACGATTTCTCTTTTTACTTTATCCAACCTATCCGTCCTGAGCTTTAGTGCGTGAACACAATGCATACGCATACGCATACGGAGCCGGAGCCGCAAGAACTGTCAAAATATTAAAAACTAGCAAATTCATTGATGTGAACACAATGCATACGCAACGCACTACGCGCCGCAAGCCGCAGCCGGAAGTACTAAGATCCGTGGAAGCCTTCATGTCAAAAGTACCATCTTGGACAAAATTCAGCACGACCGGCTCAGTTGGTATTGTCATGTTCAAAGGAGAGATCCGCAGAACCCCGTCAAAAAGGCAATATCGTACAACGTTTCAACAAATTCGCGACGAAAAAGAAAAGGCAGGCCAAAACACTCCTGGTACAAGCAAATGCAAAAACAGCAGCATTTGGTTGGCCTCAGACATGGAACAATCCAAAACCGGGAGGCTTGCCGACGATTTCTGAGGTCAACGCGGCGTACCCCACACGCGGATCACTAGTGTGAAGCAGAAAAGTGGGAGAGTTGTGATCGCTTCAAGATCACTACTCGTAACGCCGAAAATGAAAAAGAAGAAGAAGAAGAAGTTGAACATGTCAAAAAAAAGTGGAGGTGTCTTCGCGACACTTATTTAAGAAATATTAACAAATCGAAAGTGTCAGGACAAGCTACCGACGATGTAGAGCCCGTTGGAAGGTATTCCATGCAAATGAAGTTCTTGAAAGACCATGTGAAGCCAAGAACGTAAGTATTTAGATACTTCGAAATTAAAAAGAATGATTTTGTTGTGTTTGTTTTTTTTTTATACCTAGAACAATGAGAAACTACATCGAAGAAAGTCAACAAACATTGACAACACCAACACCAACAGCAATGACACCAGTGGTGCTAGTGGATCCAGGCAGCCCAGTCTTCGATGACCTGGAGGAAGAAGAAACACTCTCGTCGTGCTCTACTCCGTTGGCATCGACGAATGCTCCAGCTTCAGCTTAAGCTTCAGCGCCTAAACGAAGGAGAGCAGAGCCGGTCGATGTCTGCAGTAGAGCAGACATTTTTATAAGTACCTTGAGCTGCATGAAGGAATAAATAGCGAGGTCAAAATTTTCAAAAATAGATACACCAGTAGTGCAGTCATCGGAAGACGAATTGTTTTGTCGATCAATAATCCAAAAAATCTCGAAATATCCTTTGGAAGTGCGGAATAGCACGAAGCTAGAGCTACTCCGCTTCGTAAATCAGGTGGAGATGGATTTAGTCAATGAGGGAGCCCTTAATGTTTAACTTTGTTTTGAATTCAATATACATATATGATTTTTGAAGTGCCTTATTTTTTTTTATGAATACTTACCTTGTGTTTTAATAGTTACTTTGATTTTAAGGAAAATAAATGTTGCTGTTTTTGTTGAAATTGTGTTTTTTTATTATAAAAGGCATAAAGCTCAAAAGGTTTCCTACGTCCTGAGGTTGAAAATCAATTTTTCCTTCATTTTGGAAATAGTCACCCCTATCACGAAATCCATTCGGAGAAATCTCCGAATGAAAAAGCACTATGAGAATCCCGACAAAAAGCAATCACAAATTCCGAAGGAATTCTAAAAAAGCATTGCTCGCGTTTTTGGCACCTTTCTTCGAAAATCTTAACTTAAGATTCTGTCACTTTTCCCTTGTTAAAAGTTTCAGATTTTCAGATGACAATTCAGATGACATTTAGATTTTCAGATTTTCGAACATAGATTTTCAGATGGAAAATCTTGGCTGAAAATCTGAACTTAAGATTTTACTTGTCAAAACAAGGAAACAACGTATATGACAATCGAACTTTACTCGGTATTCTTGGGTTAGTTTTTTGTTCTACAAGTTTTCGCTTATTTGTTGAATTGAAATTGATAATTATTGGTGTTTGGATATTCTGTTTTGTAAATTAATTTTAATAGTGAGTTTATCAACAAAGAAAATACATTTTTGGAGGCACACGATTTTCATTATTTTTATCACAATTAAGTAAAATGAATGTAATTTTAATACTGCTTAGTTTGGAAACACTTGGAAGTCAAATTGTTGAATTTCAAACAGAAAAAATTTGTGTTTTACAATTAATTTTACTACTAACTATGTAGAATCGAGAGGTGAATCACAGTACCATTTTACATCTGACACAGAGCTTAAATAGCGTTCTTGACTGACAGTAGTAGTTTCGAAAATTTCGAAGTTGCGAAGAACGCGAGCATTGCCTGATTGAAAAAATGGTGTCCATTTTCGAAGTCAGCTGTCCTATGTCAAATTAAATACTCGAAGCAATAGAAACAAAAATACCTAAACTTTAAAATAAAATCCCTTAACTTTTCCCAAATACATTTTTTTTACCGATTTTTATTTTCTAGTAAAAATTGATTAATTTGCACTTTTTGTGCTTAGAATAAGTTATAATAGATTTGTTTCACTGATCAAATCTTAAATATTTTATGAAATAAACAATTTTACTGTCGAATATAATCATATATTTTCTTCATCAAGTTATAAATTCCCAAAAGAGGATTTTTGTTAAGTGGTCCCAGAGCACTTTCCAATCTTTCAAATACAAATTCATTCACTTAACAAACCATAAAATAATTTGTGAAATCCAAGTTTGTTTACAGATAAAATTTAAGTGCTGTTTTGAGTGGCAACAGGTAAAAAGTAATCTAACAATCTTACCACTACTTTTTAAACAGTCCAAATCTGTTAATTACGCTTAAATTTGGAAACGGGCATAACGAGGACAGTCATTTGAAAAAATGTAATTTCTTTCGGAAAGAATTTTATTCATTGATACGTGTTTATAAATATAACCGATGTTCTTATGGGGTGAAAACAACAAACAAGCAAAAACAGGCTGTATGAAATGTTATCCTGTTATCCAGACATAGCAAAAGGATACGCTAAATGACCAAAAGAGGAAGTTAATGACCACTGGGAGGAAATAAAAACAGAGTTGGATCTAGTTTAATTTACGAGATAATTTTTGTTTTTGTTGTTTTTTCTTAAGCAGAATTATATTTTGTAAAATTGTTTTATACAAATGTGTTTTTTTTTTCTTATAGTTTAACAAATGGATTTTACCTATGGCTCTACGCTCTACGACAGAAGAAACTTGTCGTAGAAAAGGACAAATGGATTTTACCTATGGCTCTACGCTCTACGACAGAAGAAACTTGTCGTACAAAAGGACGTCTTATTTCCGTTTCATTCGGAATTAGTGATACCAAATTACGAATTTCGAAATTCGTTCCACTCCGAATGGATTATGTGATAGCAACATCGGGAAACTTGGACTTTTTTCGATAACGATGGAATCTGTGATAGGAATTTAGCCCTCAAGAGTCAACTTTTTTCGCATTTCAGCTGCTCCTTTCGCTCGGTTGTTAGTTCCACACCTGCGAATGGGTAACAAAGTGTTAGACTCCTGACGCCAAGCACCGTTGGTGCGCTCTCCCAATTCGTTGTAGGTGTCAATGTAGGACTCTGGGCAGTATGTTATGGTGTCTGTACTTTTTAAAAAATTGTGCAGAATTGTACAAGCAAGCACAATTTTGTCGACATTTTGAGGATGAAACTCGATTGCCTTTCCCAGGATTCGCCAGCGGGCTGCTAGGATCCCGAAAGTGTTTTCAATTTCTCTTCGTGCTCGTGTTTGCCTAAAGTTGAAGATTTCTTTCTTCTGGTTCATTCAAAAGGGTGCCAAATTCATTCTAAGAGGGAAGGCACTGTCACCAACAAAATAGTACGGAACTTTTCTGTCGGAATTGGAGATTTTTTTCGGAGGCGGTAAGTTTAAATTGTTACCAAGTATTTTTTTGCCGATGGTACAGTTGCGAAAGATTCCAGCATCGCTCTGGCTACCGTATGCTCCAACATCAACAGCAGTAAATGTATAGTCGGCGGCGTCACAAATCGCCAGCAATACGATGCTGAAATACCCTTTATAATTTATATATTTAGAACCTGTATTAAGAAAATACAAAACAGTAAAAAATAACCTCAATAGCTTGGCGTTCTTTTAACCTGTATTCGGTGGACATTTAATTTCAACATGTTTGCCGTTAATGATTCCAATGCAGTTAGGCATGTTCCAGGTTTGATTGAAGCCTTCGCCCACATGTTCCCAATCACATGTTTTGAGTTCTGGTGACAAAACGTCCCAAATAACTTTGCAGGTTTCTACAATTATTTTGCGAACCGTTGATGCTCCCATTCTGAACGACCATGCCAGATAGTTTGGTGATACTCCTTTGGACAAATACCTTCATAAAGAGAGAAAACTAAGACTCAATAAATTAGATTTTACAATAGCTTACGTGAGTGTCAGAACCAATCTGCATTCTGGACCTATTGGCTTCCGAATAGACGTTTTGGTCAGACTGTTTTCGACCAATGTCAAAAGCAAGTCAAACTGCGTTTTGCTCATGCGAGTAGACTTGAAAAACAGGTCAGGATCATGTTCCTTGATAAACTTGAAGCTAGTTTCATAATATCCTTCGGTTTTTCTACTTTGGTAATTGAAATATTGTAAACCAATAACAAATCTGGATTACACCCATCAAAAAAAACATATCTTCATTCTCACTTTCCATTTTAGCTTTTATTTTATTTTCATACACTCAAATTTGATATAAATAAGATTTCATGCAAAAAACACATCCAGCTGCATTGTGTGCAGTTTTTAAAAAACACGTACGACACACTTTAACAGTTCTTTTAGCACCGACTGTGTATTTCGTCTGCGGCTCTCATTGGCCGCGTCCCGCGTTCCTGGCACCTATCTTCGAAAATCTTGACTTAAGATTCTGTCACTTTTCCCTTGTTAAAAGTTTCAGATTTTCAGATGACAATTCAGATGACATTTAGATTTTCAGATTTTCGAACATAGATTTTCAGATTTAAAATCTTGGCTGAAAATCTGAACTTCAGATTTTACTTGTCAAAACAAGGAAACAACATATATGACAATCGAACTTTACTCGGTATTCTTGGGTTATTTTTTTGTTCTACAAGTTTTCCCATATTTGTTGAATTGAAATTGATAATTATTGGTGTTTGGATATTCTATTTTGTAAATTAATATTTAAAGTGGGTTTATCAACAAAGGAAATACATTTTTGAAGGCACACGATTTTCTTTTTTTTGTCAAAATTAAGTTAAATGAATGTAATTTTAGAACTGCTCAACTTGGAAATACTTGGAAGTCAAATTGTTGAACTTTGAACTGAAAATCGGTGTTTTTACAATTTATTTTACTACTACATAACTATGTAGAATTGAGAGGTGAATCACAGATCCACTTTTGACAAAAAAAAGTTCAGATGGTCGTTCATGGACTGACAGATCTCTTCGAACTTTCGAAATTTGTCTTGAACCCGGCCATTGTGTTCACGCAGCTAGTCGTAATAACACCCTGTAGTGTATTATTGAAATACGTAGGTACTTTTTTTTCTGTAAATGTCTTTGATCACCATACTGCTCACCATATGACTTCATTCCTCACTACAGTCTGGTGTGTGCCTTAATGCTTACTTCTCCATTTGGAATCAGAGGTTGCAACCTTAGCCGAGCATTTCTTGGTTTCTTGGCTACGGTTGGTGTATCTTCTTAAGAACATAACCTGGAGCCTGTAACACAAAGCTAAAAGTCTGGAACTATCTAATTGTGTATATGTGCACACAAACTTTTAGATTTGTGCAGCAGAAATTTTTTTAAACTTGTCATATTTCACTATACAGGGTGTCCGGTAATATGTGTATTATCCTTTGGGGTGTGATTCTTGGCCATATTCTAAGAAAAAAAATTATTCTACAGACTACAGTAAAGTTCGTTTCTCAACTTTGACATCACTTTTTGGCAATTTAAAAAAGGCTAACTTTGGTGTACCCTGACCTGTGTTAAATTCGATATCTCTGTCAATACTGATGATAGAGACCTTATCTTAGACTTAATTTTTATGTCCCATGGATATTTTCGCCTGCCTTACTTTTTCTTTCTTCGTGATCGTATCTGTGAACGGGATATGATAGTGCCTTCGTGTCTTTGGATCGCTCCTTTGAACATATCATTCAAAGCACCTTTATCTCAACGGCTGTATGGAGCTTGACATACAACTGCGATGGAGGGCATTCCCCAAAACTTTCAAGTTGCATCAAATAATGAAAAACAGTGAAGTTTTCTCACCGATTCATTTACCTTACGGCTTACGCTTACTCGACGATTAACATCGTCATTCCAAACAAAACTTTCAACGCTATACAAAAAAATAATTAGGTGTCTTTTTACCTAAGTCTGCTGCCTGATGATTTCTGATTCAACAGATGCAGGGCTTCATATTTGTGTAGCAAAGGTTTTTATCTTCTGTGGGCTCTTATTGTAATACGGCTCCCATGAGTTTGTTTTTTTCCAACTTCAACAACTTAAATATACGCTTCCCAAGTGCCGTGCACTTAAGAAGATTGAAATAAAACATTCGCAATCATAAGCCCTCCCCTAAACTTTATGGTTTGCATTTGCAATGTGTGCAAACAGTAACACTATACTACATACATATACATATCAAGAAGCAAAGAAAATTAATTTCCTACAGAAACTATGGCAAATGTTAAAAAAAGCACTGAGCTGCACCAGTCGTGATGGTAGGTTCATATAGCTTGTTCAGGAAGTTATCTTCAACTCTAACCTAACCAGAAACCGTCTTTCAAAAGGCAAGAGACAACATAGAAGCAACACCGACGAATTCAAATCGGAAGCACAGTGAATTGAAAAGTTTCTTCTCCCGGTGCACCCATTATGCCTGCAGCAACATATTTGTATGCCATATCTATATCCTGCCTGGTCCTAGCATAGTTGCCATCGTGTTCCTACACTATCTTCTCTCACCTGGGAATGGGTGGATCGTTAGAGTTAATCAAGGAAACCATTTTCAAAATCAAAACTTTCTTTCACTTTTTGTTCGTCTTCCATGCTTCATGGGAACAGCACCGCAGCGCAGCGTTGGTACCTACCTACCTACCTACTGTGTGTTTGTGTGTGTGCGTTGGTGGACTTCTTCCTTCGGAAGCTAGTTCCACTTCCACCTGCTGCCGTTGATATTTTGTTTATTCTGCCTGGCACAAAGGACTTCATACAAAAAAAACAAACACAAAACAAAAAACAATCAGAAAGATAACTTGGAAAAAACAACACAGAAACCGATTTTAGTAAATTGATACTTTATCAATATTCATCCGTTCTATTTGCCAGGTGGGACATGAGACGATGGGCGTGAGCTTCCTTCCGCTTTACTAGAATCATAAATCTTACGCCGCGAGGGTTTTTTGTTTTATAAATAAAAATTGATTTTCTTGCATCTGCTTGCGCTGTTGAATCAAACAGCAGCAAGGAGAGGGAAATAGGAAGACGAGGTGCTTCTGTTATAATACTACATTTCTATCAGAAGGAGGTAGTGTGACTTCCTTAGACCTGAGGTGTGTGCTTCCAGTGGGATATCGTTTTGCACACTGCATAATCAAAATTTGCCACAGTTCGGATTTATCTTCCCCTGTTCCTTCAGTTGGCTTCCTCATCCGGGGATTAGCTTTTTGCAGAGTTGGCGTTTTATACCAACAGAATCGATAACTTCTGGAAAATTGGAATGAAAGCGCCACTGTCCGATTGTAGATTATTGTTTTGTTTATTTTTGTTTTTTTTTTCGCTTATCGAGGAGTGAGGTTCAGCTCCAAAATAATTATTTGCATCGGAAGGTAAACTTGAATGGATCTTGCATTGGGCATTTTTTTTTTTTTTGTGAAGCGAACAAACTAATTTATGGAGATTGCCGAGGAAAGGTTAGAGAAAAAGCCTTTCTGGGGCTTAAGCTTATTTTCGTTTAATTGGAATATCCTTTGGGCAAATTCGTAGTTTTGTAACCTGGTACCTAAGTTGTGCTTGCTTGGAAAGGATTCGAGAAAGTTAGACAATTCTTCTATTGCAGGATTGACTTTAAATTTTGCAGAGTTTAATAATAATATGGAGCCATCTAGTGGTCTCTTTTAAAGTCGTTGGTTATTTCGACACTGACGGCTGTTTTCCGCTTAAAGTTTTGAAAGTAAGTCAAGCCAAACGACAATTTACGCTTGAAAAAAAATCTTGGGAAAGTTTATTAACTTATTATACCAAACTGAGTGCTGTGTAGCCCATATGATGTGCGTTTGAAAAAAGGCTAATATGAAGCACCAGTAAAACTGAATATAATTATGAGACTCTCACCGCAATTCGTCGCCTGAGAACCGCTGTTTTTTATAGACTTGTAGCTTTCAAGAGGGTTTTAGGCAAGGCGACAAGCTGTCATGCGATTTCTTCAACATCATACTTGAACAGATTGTAAGAAACTCAAACGTCAACACCAGAGGAACAATCTTTCAAAAGTCTGTGCAATTACTCGCCTATGTAGATGATATTGACGTAATGGGAAGAAAAAAGCGTGATGTCATAGGTGCTTTTGCGAGTATTGACACAGAAGCGGCAAAAATGGGTTTGATGGTTAATGAGGGCAGAACGAAGTATATGCTGTCATCAAACAGGGACACAGAACATCGAAATATTGGACAAAACGTCACAATAGACAGACATAACTTCGAGGTAGTATTACAGGACTTCGTCTACCTAGGATCCGCTGTAGACACGGACAACAACATCAGTGCGGAGATCAAACGGAGAATAACTCTTGCCAACCGTTGCTTCTTTGGGGTAAGAAGGCAATTGAGAAACAAAACCCTCTCTAGAAAAACCAAGCATGGACTTTATCGAAAGCGGATGAGGAAACCCTTGGTCGTTCGAAACAAAAATTCTCCGAATGATCTTTGGTCCCGTATGCGAAGACAATGTGTGGAGAAGAAGATACAACAACAAGCTGTATGAGCTGTAGCGGGACATCGGCACAGCCAGAAGTGTACGCATCGCGAGGCTACGATGGTTGGGTCATGTAGAGCGGATGAACCCAAACGCTCCGGCTTGACGGGTTTTCGAAAGCACATTGCAGGGAAATCGTGGAAGGGGAAGACTTCGTCTTAGGTGGCGCAATAAAGTGGATGAAGACCTCAACCGACTTGGAAAGCAAAACTGGAGAGAGCTCGCCTGAAATCGAAGTCGTTATAGAAGGATGTTGGTTGAGGCCCTGGTTCACCACGAACTGTAATGCCCACCTAAGTAAGTAAGTAAGCTTTCAAGAAAAAATAAACATTATTTAAGGTAATGGACAAGAATTAATTTTTATGAAGATTAGAGTTTTTTTTTTTAACTAGATAGGGCGAAGATAGAGAAACTTTACTAGCACGCTGACTTGAAAGATCTTTTGTGTTGTTCCCTTAGGTTAAAACACCTAAGAATATTCGAAAAAGAGGTGTTTCTAATGTCAAGGGAACAAGTGAATCCTTTTTGGAAACTTTTTAGCCTAGATCTGGCTATGGCAGGGCATTCACATAAAATGTCTATGTCTTCGAGGCAGAGACGGCAAGTGTCATTTTGGCTGACGCCCATGTTTTTAAGGTAATATTTGAGAGAGCAGTGAAGAAGTCTGTAAGTAACTTTGCGTCACGTTTGCTCATGTAAAGAATTTTTTTCATACGTCTTTGAGATAAATTGATGAATAGTTTCGACTGGCAGTGGCCCAGGTGTGGATCATGTTCTGCCAGTTCCCAAGTATGTTTAATGTTACTGATTGGGAGACCGCAGTAGGGTTCGAGCTAATTGAGATAGACGTCAGGCAGTTCCAAACTAGTACGGACTCGATTTTGATTGAGGACGAGGCCTTTAGGTCTGCCTGAGGAGGTTCTATATTCTATATAGCTGTTACTTCTGCTTGAAAGAGTGTTATTGCGCTATCAAGGAATATAGATGACTAGCTGTACCCGCGACTTCGTCCGCGTGGAATAGTGGCTTTCGTCAGCATTCTTATTTCTTAGGTTACTTATTTTGGAAATAAGACACATTCATGCGTTTTAGTAAACGATTGTTATATTTTTTTATTTAAGTATATGTTTGCACACGACGTTCTAATTTTTTCCATTTTTTGCGAAATAAAAAGGTTTTGTGGGATTGATACACGTGATCCTGCCACATAAAGTTGCCATGGGATTATTCTCTAAACGAACATCTGCAACTTAAGGCGCCTGAGACTTATTTATAATGACCAATCAATGGGAATAAAAGGAAAACGGGGAATCAAAACGTTTTAAATTTGTAATATTAGTAAGGATGTCCATCTTCGGGTTCTAGACTGTCTCTCTACCAGAATTCATATAAATAGGTTCAATAGTTTGGGCGGTAAATATAAACAAAGAAAAACAGACAGACAGAGTTAATTTCGGATTCATACTGTTACTAAAGTCTTCCATTCCCGTAGGAATATGAGGGCCGTTTCCGGAGGATGACTTATAGCTTATATTACTTGAAAATAGTGTAGTATTCTAACAGTGGACATTTTTTGAAAATTCCAAGTTCCCGTTCCCATGGGAATATTTGTCCATCCTCAGGTTCTAGACTGTCTCTGTACCAAAATTCATATAAATAGGTTCAATAGTTTGGGTGGCTAATGGTAACAAAGGGAAATAGATAGACAGATTTAACTTCGTACTTATAATTTTAGTAAAGACTCCGTTCCCGTGGAAATATGGTGACCGTTCCCGTAAGGAATATGGGGATGAGTAAAAGTTAGTATGGCTCGGGGATTATAGAGCGTTCCAACGGTGGGAGAGTTTTTTAAATCGGTGCTGTAGTGTCTAAGTTCCCGTAAACGTTCCTGCTCCCGTGGGAATATAGGAAAAAAAATATATAGCCTATGTCCTTCCTCAGGTTCTGAACAATCCTTGTAAAAAATTTCATTTAAATCGGTTTATTAGTTTGGGCGTTAAATGGTAACATAGATAACGGACAAACAGAACTACCTTCACACTTATTATATTAGTAAGGACTCCCGTTCCCGTAGGAATATGTGGATGAACTAAAGTTTATGTTACTCAGGAATAGTGTAGCATTCTAACGGTGGAAAAGTTTTTGAAATCGGTGTTGTAGTTTCTAAGTTCCCGAATACGTTTTAGTTCCCGTGGGAATATAGGGATAAAATATATAGCCTATGTTCTTTCTAAGGTTCTAAGCAATCTTTGTACAAAATTTCATTTAAATCGGTTTATTAGTTTGGGCGGGAGATGGTAACATAGAAAGGTGATCACACAGAGCTACTTTTGCATTTATAATAATAGTGAGGACCGGTTCCCAAGGGAATATTCGAATGAAATAAAGCCTATGTCCGTCCCTAAGTTCAGAACAATCTTTGTACAAAATTTCATTTAAATTGGTTTATTAGCTTGGGCGGAAGATGGTAACATAGAACGACGGACAGACAGAGCTTCATTCACACTTATTATATTAGTAAGGACTCCCGTTCCCGTAGGAATATGTGGATGAATTAAAGTTTATGTTACTCTGGGATAGTAAAGCATTCTATCGGTGGAAAAATTTTTGAAATCGGTGTTGTAGTTTCTAAATTCCCGTATACGTTCCCGTCCCCGTGGGAATTTAGGGAAAAAATATATAGCCTATGTCCTTCCTCTGGTTCTAGACTATCTCTGTACAAAATTTCATATCAATCAGTTTGGTAGTTTGGGTGAGAGATGGTAACATAGAAAGCCGGACAGACACATTTATAATATTAGTTAGGAAGTTAGGATTTGAAGTTTAGACTTAAATCCCTGTACCCACTCCGTTGTTAGTTGTTGAACCGTCAGTGTACCAATTGAATTGGAAGTAACTTGTAAGAATTACAGGGTTTTTCCATGCTGAGCGATTATTTAAGATTACTTCAAAAGGATGGTGTAACATTATACGTCTAGACATAAAGTCCGAAGAGTGAGCTGCAGGCGATTCCAATATTGGGAGCACCTGCAGAATGCTCATATGTCCCTATAAGTTTACTTCAATTAAGATGTTTGTGCGATGAAGCTTTAGTCCACTTAGTGCGGCAGTCTTCTTTAATCTTTGGCGTAGTGGAGAGAAATTTAATAAACTTTGTAGTTGGGCAGGTGATATCTACACAGGCTAATCTTTGCAGCTTTTGCAAAGCTTTGCGGGCATAAACTTGTTCTGTTCCACTAGACTCGCGAAGCATAAGTTATGATTGGTGTGATAATAGTGAAGTAGGTCCAGTAAATCATCTTTGGCCTGAGTCTCCCTTTTTTACCAAAGAGTCAAGAACAAACCCAAAAAGCATTAGTTGCTTTTGCTATGGTTTTGTCTATATGCGCTCTCCAATTCAGTTTGCTATCCATAGGGTTACCTCTAGATACTTGACCTCTTTGGAGAAATTAATTTGAATACTATTTAGGGAGAGTGTTGAGAGATTGAGTAAAGGGAATAATAACTGTTTTTGTGGGGTTGACCTGTAGCCACAGTCGTTCATTTGTATTCGGTTTGTGACCTAATGTGCTTCTTAAATGGATCTGACCAGGTCGTTAGCGTAGCCTTATGTGTCAGGGTTCTAGGGCTCCATTTTTTCTCCGACTCTCTTCCTCATTTTCATAAATTGCAACTCCGGTAGAACAAGGGACAAAGTGCTAATAATTCTGAAAACGCGTTAAATGTGCCAATGTCCCTAAAAAACTAATTTCTACCTGTAGGAACAAAGCCGCTCACTAGATTCAATATATTTTCGCCAGAGGGCAGTAGTGCCTATGTAGTTTGTACCATTCGTACGATTTTTTAATGATATTGGAGCATTAAGGTCATTAAGGTAAATATGCCTTTTTTCCTTTGCATTCCTGAAAGACATGGTCACATTTTGTGTACTTATGCCTAATATGAGATCAAATGTTAAACAAAACCAAGTGGTTACTTTGGTCATAATTACAAGACAATTCAAATTTTGGTGCTAAAAGGTCATAATTGTATGCATACATTATTATTTCATTAAATATAGTAAAGAAATAAATAATTCAGTCTTTTGAATTACATAATTTGTATTCACAAAAGTATAAAAAATACACTATCTTACATTAATATGGGTAGAGAAACAACATAATAATTTAAAAAAATCTTAAAATGTCTTTCCTCAACAATTTGAAACTTAGCACTTCGGCCCTTGCCTTCCAGAGAGTGCGAAATGATCTCTTGTTTGAAACTTCTAATCCACATAAATGTTTTGCCAACGACTCGACGCTCAGCTCTTCGGATGTGGAACTGGAACGGTTGCGTATGATAAGCTCATTAAATTCTGACCTTGACAGCATTGTAGAATGGGTTAATCAAACCCGAGTAGAATCCAATGCTTTGGAAACTCAATGCTGTCTCTTGTAGTTGAAGCTTAAGATTCTTCCATTGCCATTATTTATTAATGGTACCTGTGTCCAAGAAACCGAAAAGCTGTCAGTACTCGGTATGTGTGTATACGATGATCTTTGTAGGATACAGGCTTAGGCTTCTTGAGACGATGCAGAAAGTTCTTCATTCCTTCTGATTTGATCCATGATCAAAAAGCATACATTCGCCCAAAACCCATATCTGGTCAGGTGCTCCTTAAACATCTTTGCACCTATATTTGATAGGGTACAAAACGCAGAGCGTTGAAATTGAGAGGTGATAGTTCAATAGCAGAATCGATTGAATATCTTGAACATCGTCGAATTGTTACCAGTCTCAGTCTCTTTTATCGCTTTTTTTTTCATTTATTAATTTAAGTAGCAACATACATTATTTTTTTTACATTTGGTAAGGATATTGTATTTTTGAGATTCAGGATAAGCATTTCCTTTCAAATTGTACATATTTTTGTGTAAATACATTACGTGAAAAGTAATTTTGTTTAATGAATTTTGATATTGATCATTCAAGGGAAAGCCACAAATAAAAACCCTTATTCAACTCTTAAAAACTAATATTGCCACGTTAAATTAACTAAAACTGTAATTTGAAACGATCAAGCATCATTTTTAGAATTTTGTTCTGACATCTTTGGAGGTTGAGCTTGTAAGTCTTAGCGCAAACGTTCCAAACAGGGGCACCGTATAAGAGGATATATTGGAAAATTGATTTGTGCAATAAAATTTTGTTTTCTTTGCTGAGTTTAGAGTTTCTGCATATTAATGGGTATAGAGTTCTTTTGTATAGATTTATCTTGTCAATAGTTGTAGATATATGTTTTTTAAAACTAAGTTTTTTGTCTAGTATGACCCCAATATATCGACAATGCTCGGACCAGTCAATATCCACAGAATCCATGTGAATTTGTACACTGTTTAGAAAAAAACAAGACTTTCGACGCCTCATAAACCATATTGCTTGTGTATTGTGTTTTCAAAGGATTTACCTTCCACTTCCACTTAAAGAAGTATTTTCGATTTTAGAAAGAGCAATATGCAACGTGTGGTAAACTTCTAGGTAAAATGTGCCCGATGTAAAAAAAGCCGTGTCATCAGCAGACATTGCAATACCAATATTATTTCCAAGATTTGGTAAATCGTAGACAAAGATATAAAATAATATGGGACCAAGTACTGTACCTTGAGGAATTCCATATGGAATATTATGTACAGAAGATATATCGTCTTGTACTTTTACAAAAAATTGTCTCCCACTTAGGAAGCTGAAAATAATTTTTACTGTCGCCATTAGAAACTTAAATCTAACAAGTTTATGTATCATTGCATCATGCCAAACCGTGTCGAAGGCCTTTTCAATATCTAAAAGCACTAAAGCAGTCGACTCTTTTTCATATAAAATTTTTCTTTGATATGATTTTTGATTCTCAGAATTCGGTGGTTTGTATTGTGAAGGGGTCTGAATTCAAATTAATAATCTGGCAGAATATTGTTCGCAGTTAAATGATTGTCAAGATTTTCCTTGATTATCTTTTCTAATAGCTTGCTTAGAGAGCTCAGTAAGCTAATCGGCCTATAGCTGCTAGCAATGTCTTTTGGTTTGCCGGGCTTTGCGATTGGTATTAGCATAGCAGTTTTCCAGCAATTTGGAAACTATCCTAGACAAGCATTGAAAATTGAAGTCAGATATCGTAAGCCTAAGAACGAACTCAAAATTTTATTGCTTATACCATCCATGCCGGAACATTTTTTAGTTTTTAACTTTGGAATCAAGCTTCGTATTTCATTAGGATTAACTAAATTCAAATCTGTTAGTTCGATACTTGATGTCGAAATAAAACTTATTGTTTTTCTTACATCAGTGGAAGTATTGGCGTCACTTTTTTCGTGATTCTTTGCAAAACTTGAAGCAAATAGATATGCGTGCTTTGTCTTTTGGTGTTATTATAAGTTCTTTTTCTGTTTTGAGAGGTGGGATACTTGAAGCTCGTTTTTTTATCACTTTCGAAACTTTCCAAAAGGGTTTACTGGATTACTCAAAGGAGGAAAGGAGATTGTTCCAACGCGAGTGTTTTTCGATTTCTTTTGATATTGCAGAATTAAGAAGTTTTGTACTGTCGAAAAAGCAGTCATAACGATAACGAAGCCATTTCCTTCTTTCTGAGTTCCTTAGCCTTTCATCGCTTTTTCTACAAACACTGCTCCAGGAAAAGAAATGGCTAGCTGCATTCCTCCCCTAAAATAGTTTAGCGGCAACACCCACCATTAGGAATGCCCATCAGTCTTACATTGAGCCCAACTTCGGGCGTAGAGTCAAGTATAGATATTCTTATTTAAGTCGCACCACCCGTATGCAAAATGCTTTACTTAGCTCTGTATTTCCCCTGCATTACGATTCCTAAGTACTCACCTTGTGTTATATTCATAACCCCTTGATGTGTGCGCTAATTATTAAAAATATCTTGAAATAGCATTTATAACTAAGAAACTGAGCTTGAAAAAACCCTAAACCCACTAATTTTTATTCGTAATGAGTTAAATTGCCATCTACCGACAAATGTACAAAAATTTATTTTGAAATGAAGTTGGCACGGGTTGCCTTCATCGTAGTAAAGTGAAATTTGGTATACAAGTAGTGCAAGGAGTTTTTTAAGTAATGAGTTTCACTATCTTTGTATATGTCAAAGGAGACCTACAAGTTCTGGCGATTCTGAACTGATGAGTGAGTGAGTGCTTTGGATGAAAGTACAGTTTCGATGTTTCTCGGTTTGGAACTCCAAACTCCCACGTAACAGCACTTCGCCAAGGGCACATTATGTTAATAAATTGTTTGAAACGAATATAACCGTGCGTCGCCGTGAGATTCGAGCTCCTCCATCCATAGCCTATGGACAACAACATGCCTTTGGTTTTCTTTGTGTGCACACAAAAAACTGTCTCGTTCAATTTCAAAACAACTAACAAGCTAGTTAAGAACATGATTTTTAAGCCTAGAACGAAAGTATAAGCGGACTTATTTTTGCGCTTTCATTGGGGGTCATAGTGATAAAAAGATCCAAGTAACAAAAATAAATAAAATTGGAAGCGAAGCTATGAACTCGCATCTAAATTAGAATATTTTGATAGTCAACTTACTTACAGGAATCGCCGGATAAGTGCCTCTCCTTAAATGTCCAAACCTGCGAGGAACTTAAGCGGGTTAGGCACTTATAAAAACCCCGCTTAAGTGCTCAAAAGCACTTTTTGTGTTATGAAGAAAAAACGATTATATATGAAAAATTCTTTAAAAATTTTGATTCTGAGAAAATAGAGATACTTATGCGGGATAGGCACTTAAGCGAGAGGTACTTATCCTGGGATTTCTGTACTTACTTATTTAGGTGGGCATTACAGTTTGGGGTGAACTCGACTTAGATTATGGGTGAGCTTTCTCCAGTTTTACACTCTAAGTCGGTTGAGGTCTTCATCCACTTGATTGCTCCACCTGAGACGAGGCCTTCCCCTTCCGCGATTTCCCTTCAATGTGCTTTCGAAAACCCGTCGAGCTGGAGCGTTTGGGTCCATCCGCTCTACATGGCCCAACCATCCTTCGCGATTCCTACTTTTCTAGCTATGCCCATGTCGGAGTACAACTCGTTGTTGTATCTTCGTCTCTACACACTGTCCTGTCATACCGGACCAAGGGCTTCCTCATCCGCTTTCGTTAACGTCCATGCTTCCCGCCGCAAGGCAGGACTGGGATGATAAAGGTCTTATACAGTTTTACCTTGGTTTTCCTGGAGAAGATTTTGTTTGTCAATTGCCTTCTTTACCCAAAGAAGCAACGGTTGGCAAGAGTTATTCTCCATTTGATCTCCGCACTGATGATGTTGTCCGTGTCTACAGCGGATCCTAGGTAAACGAAGTCCTGTACTACCTCGAAGTTATGTCTGTCTATTGTAGAGCTGTAAAAGTAACGTTAAAATGAGTACCCGTATGTATACGTTACTTTTGATCTGAGTACTCGGTACAAAAATGTCGTTACTTTCGTTACTTTCGTTACTTTTTTAAAACTTGGTTTTGGGGTTAAAAAAGTATTTTTTACTGTTGAATCTCTAAAAAAGATGTTGTATTTAAGTGTGTTAGTTATATAGGGTTAACTTAACAAATATTTATATCATTGTAGAAAAATCATTGCGTAAAAATTAATAGCTTTTATGAAGTCATATGTCTGGCTTTCCAATATAATTTTTGAACTGAATTTCAAAGAAGAAATGGTATAGTAAAGTATTATCATTTACTCTTCTTCGGTGAGTGAGCGTCTAAAATCTTCTTTTTTCTGATGCTTTCATAAGAAATTGTAAGGAAGTAATCAATGAAAATCATTTATCAATCAAAAACAAACAAAAAAATAGAACTGAAATTCAATTTTAAAAATTAATCAATGAAATAGCATCACAAAGACAAACTCGTCAAAATGAAAATAATTGAAATTGAAATGAAAATCAAACGTGAAGCAAAAATATCTTTAAAGCACAAAAAAAATTATACGTATTAATAATACCGTACAATTACAAATATGATGAGCACCTACTGGCGTAAGGATTACAACTGTTGTCTTTTTGACCAATGATCAAAATATTTATACTAAGTCATAGCATAGTTGGTGTCAGTGTTCCTTTGATGGAAAAACCCCAAAAAAGGATTTTCAAATCCAGGCCAAATTCTATTTAACAGGTAGTAAAAGGTTGCACAGCCCACCGCCAAAAAACCGCCAATAAATGAATAAAAGAAAAAAAGGGCTTTTCTGATTCATAATTCGGTGGCGTACCTACATAATTAAAATTTTTTTTGATGTCAAAATGCTTCATTCTTTCTTTCCTTTTCTCAGAAGTAGAAAATAAAACTCAAAGTTCAGCTAGAAATGCAAACCACCGATTTGATTGATTTACAAGACTTTTCAGTTTTCATTAATGGAATCATTGCGAAAATTTTACTCAAAGAAAATAACACATGAGACCCATTAAACTTTGTTTTCTTCTTCTTTTTTTCATTAATTGGAAAATTTTTTACTTTACATACAGACTCAAAAATATTAATAACTAACCATACAAACCTATCGCCAAAATAATAATAGATGATTGCTTAAAGATAGAGAAATAATTCTATACAATTTTCCAAGCATCTTTCCTATCATGTAGAAAAAGAACCAATGAATTTATAAACGTTATTCTTTCAAAGGTTGGTACTATTAGACTTTATTAGACATGTTAGACATGACCAAATATTACCCATACAAAAACATACCATACGAGTTTTGAAACTAAGAAAAAGCAATAACTAAGAAAATAATAATAAATAGAATAAAGCAAGGTACAATAAAAGATGCAAATAATGCCAATCCCAATAACTACCTTTAACATAACACTACATAAGAAAAAAATGTGGTACCACCTACATTATTACAAACGTAAATACATATAACTCCCTTTCATTGGCTCATTAAAAAAACCACAAACCTGAAACAATAAAAAAAGAAATCCATTTGTTTCCCTTTCAAATTTCAGACGCACAAATTAGCCTGTGTGTTGCACCCTTCATCTCCACAGCAGGTATACTATACAACGTATACACATTACACAATTCAGTACACACACAAGGTACAGGTACTGGTATTTGCTACTGATATCGATACCGAACCGACTCGACTACCCACCCGAGTACCAAACTACCTAAAGTAACTAAACATGCGAAATACCAATCCGAGTACCAAACTACCCAAAGTAACTAAAAACATACGAAATGCCGATACCGATACCGAGTAACGAAAGTAACGAAAGTAACGAAAGTAACGAAAGTAACGAAAGTAACGAAAGTAACGAAAGTAACGAAAGTAACGAAAGTAACGACAGTAACGACATCGTAAAAGTAACGACATTTTTTTTCGAGTAACGTTTCGTTATTCGGTACAAAAGAGAATACTTGTTACTGAGTAACGAATACATACCATTTGCTACAGCACTAGTCTATTGTGACGCATTGTCCAATATTTCGATGTTCTGTGTCCCTGTTTGATGACAACATATGCTTCGTTTTTCTCACAGTAACCATCAAGCCTATTTTTGCCGCGCCTGTTGCAATACTCGCAAAAGCACCTATGACATCACGATTCTAAATTCCCATTACGTCAATATCGTCTGCGTTGATGAGTAATTGTACAGACTTTTGAAAGATTGTTCCTCTGGTGTTGATGTTTAAGTTTCTTAAAATCTTTTGAGGAATGGTAATGAAGAAATCGCATGACAGTTTGTCGCCTTGCCTAAAACTTTTTTCGACATCAAAGGACTCGGTGAGTTCTTTACCGACCTTGACGGAGCAGCGTGAATTCTCCAAAGTCATCCTGCATAGTCGAACGAGTTTTGCAGGGATGTCGAAACTAGACATGGCTCTGTACAGCTCGTCTCTGTAGATACTGTCATACGCGGCCTTGAAATCGATAAAAAGATGGTGAATATCGATATTATATTCTCGGGTTTTTTCCAAGATCTGCCGTAATGTGAAAATTTGATCTATTGTGGACTTCTCTGGTCTAAAACCACATTGATAAGGACCTATCAAGTTGTTGTCGTGGGGTTTCAGACTTTCACATATTACAGCAGACAAGATCTTATAAGCGACGTTAAGGAGGCTTATCCCTCTATAATTGGCGCAGTTGTGAGGGTCTCCTTTCTTTAGGATCGGGCATACGATACTGAGGTTCCATTCATCGGGCATGCTTTCTTCCGACCATATCATGAAGATCAGTTGGTGCATGCTCCTTTCCAACTGATCTCCAGCTCCCTTGAAAAGTTCGGCATCAAAGCCATCTGCACCTGCAGTCTTATTTGATTTTAGTTTGCATATAGCAAGCTTAAATTCTTCTAGGTCGGGAGGACGGCATTCTTGATCATCGTCCAGGCTGAATGGGGCTGTCTGCCTGACAGCGGAATTTGTGTCGTCATCGCCGTTAAGCAGTCTGCAGAAATGATCTTTCCAGATCCTCAGTAGCGACTGTGACTCTATAACTATGTTTCCCTGCTGGTCTTTAAAGGCTTCAGTTCGGGGCTTACCACCCTGGCAGGATCTTTTTACCTTTTGATAATCACCTAGGAACATAATAATGGAGTCAATGAATTTGTTAAGCAGGCAACCTTTGAAGGTCTTCAGAAACAGCTCTGATTTTTATAATCTTGTTTTTAATTTTTTTTATATTATATAAATCAAAATCAGAAACAATTATTATTTATGTAGTTCACCTTCGGTAGTTTGAAGTGCGTTAACAAAGTATGGGTTTTGTTAAAGGAACGCTTATTCATACTTTGCTTGAAAAAATTAATAAATCCGTTAATTTAATAAGAGTGCAGCATCTTTACCATTCACCTTCTGACCTCTATTCAGTGCGTGATTTTCTGCTTTCGTTAAATTAACTATACAACCGCAGGTCTATAAGCAAGTGAAGCTTATTTATCTCAACACGAAAACACCCACTGTATTGGATTATAACTCACACAATTAAGCTCATTAAACAAAAATCTATTGCTTCGATGTCGCGGTACAAACCAAAATGAAGTTAGTGTAAAAATATTTCAACACCAACAATCCTCGTGGTCATGACCTCAATTTCATCACAAGCACACAATCATACTACACAGGCAGGCATCGCAAATCCCTATGTTCATCCCTTAGGAGAACAAAATCCTTAAGCGCCCAAAGAGCAACAATGAAAAAAAAAGGAAGAAAAAACACACAACATTCCCAAAACAACTAAATTGAGCTTTTTATGATGCTTTTTGGTAACCAAATTTAAATGAGCACACTTTGGCCCCCAAGGACCAGGCATCCAACATGCACAATGAACCACTCACCCACAACTCCCGATGAAAGATGGCTTAGTCCACCTGCCTTCGGGGTTATTTATCACCAACAATATTATGCCAGCCCCTCCATTCATCCCTCTTCTTATAATTTGAAACATGTTTTTTCAAAGCGAAGAAAAAAAAGAAGTAAAAATAAAATAAACGGGAATATATGAAGAAGTAAAAAGAATGAAGAGAAAAACTGTAGGTAATCCAAAACGCCTTTAGAGAAAACTCAAAATGTCATATTTTATTATGGAAATAGCTGGAGTTAAAGTGTTATACACAACGGAAGGCCCCAAAGGTACAGTACGTAGCTTAGCCCCCTGTAGGTGTATTTTAAGCCTAAAGCCGTTTAAATGCCAACGTCTCTTTAAACTTCATGTACCTGCAACCTTCCGACACAACATTACATTATATATACCTACCGTTAAATTGCCGCCTACGAGAATCATTGCAGTGATGATCGTGAAAGTGTTTTCTGCTTCCGTAATTTACCAATAGGAAAAAGAGGAACCTGGGCCGACAATTCCCTTATCCGTGTAAAATTTATTCAAGTAAAAAGGATTTTTATTGGCAATCGTTGGAAGTTTCTTCTTATGTGTGCTGCTGTGCGCCCTTGGAACTGTGAACCTTGCTAAGTTGCAGAATACGGAACTGATGTAAGTAAGGCCAGGGGGGTATTGTGCTTTTTGGAGGATTTCAGGCTCAGAGTGTTTTTGGAGTGAGTGGTTTTAATAAGTCACCTAAGTATTATGGAAAAAGAAGACAAGTGAAGTCTGACTGTATTTTTTTACCACCCTTTTCGTCTTGTAGAGTGATAGATAAGGAAATAAAATACTTAAGTGGGCATTAAAATTTCGTGGTGAACCTGGACCTCAAATAATATCTTTCACCAATAGTTTCAACTTCGGGCGAGTTTTCTCCAATTTTGTGTTGTAGGTCCTTTAAAGTCCTCTTCCACTTTTGATAGCGCCACCTAGGACGAGATTATGCCCTTCCGCGATTTCTCTGTAAAACGACGATGTATCGTTAGCTCACGCGGGTCTTTAGCAGGGTATCTACACTCGCATCTCGGCTACAAGAAGGTAGTGGTCGGAGTCAAAGTTGACCCTTAGGAGGAAAGCTCAAACATATAAAACACGGAAAGATTGTCTTGCCATTTCATTTAATTTCATCCACTTGGTCAATTTGGTTGATGATTGATTCATCTGAGCAATTTGCAATTCTAAAGATGTTTTTCTTTCCTAGTTTTGCATTGCAATCGCCAAGGGCGACTTTGAGTTCATGTCTAGACTAAAGCTCATAATATGTTCTTTCGAGGAGTTCCTAGAAATATCGTTTTTCTGTGCTGTTTTTCTTCAGCATAAATATTTGGCCAATTTAACCCTAATGCGGACTATCATTATACGCTCATTCATCAAACTTCGGCTGATAACCTTCTGTTGTACGGTCGACCCTTACGAAAAACCCCACCTTTATTTTCATCTTTTTTATAAACAGCGTCCTTGGTTTGCCCTTATATATACACAACACTCGATTTTGGGGCGAGCAGGAATGTGGAGACTTCAAATAATCGCTCACAAAATAGTTAGATCGCCCGATCTTGGAGGTAGCTCACAGCTTTAAAAAAATTAAAAATATGTAAAAATCGGTGTCAACAGCGGCTTCGTTTCAAGACAATTTGCCAAATGTACGTAGTGCCCAGTAGTCTTCCACAATGAAATGGCTAACCAAACTGTCTATTGCAATCTGGTTGCTTACCCTTGCATTTTCCGCTTATCGTTCTTCTTCAGTTTATCATTTACATTTCATTTCGAATTTTTATCTGATCAGTGCCCTAGATATATGAGGAGAGTGTTGTTTTGACTTGTACTTACGAATAGTGGAGGACCGTAAGCATTTTACTTAGGAATCCAGGGCCAGTCCATGGATTTTCATGAAATTTTCGGAAATGTGTTTTGGATGGCGTATAGAAAAAAGTTAAAAAATAAAATTTCACCGCTCTCAATTTTTTAATTATTTTTAAAAGTAATTATTAACTTTTAGAATTTTTTTTTATTTATTTAGGGTATTTTAGATAAGGTTTTCCAAAGCGTAAAGATGGATAGGTTTGGTTAAGACAAAAAAAAATTTGTATGAGAGGGGGGTCTATATCCCTCCGTGTAGGCGCGAGGGGCAATTTTATATAAAATTTACTTCATTTTTTAAAAAAACTATAAAAAATCAACTAAGCCACTTACTTTCTCATATGAAAAGAAAAAATGGCCCTTTGTGGGGCAAAATTATGAAAAAAAAAAAAAAATTAAATAAGAAAAAAATATTTTCTTTTTTCAAAATTTTGACTTTGAGGATAGATTTCTCCAAAACTTTTCATTAAGTGAACTCAAATAAAAATTTTTATTAAAGAACAAAGCAATAGCTTTCAAAAACACTTAAGTATGAGAAAGTAAGTGGCTTAGTTGATTTTTAATAGTTTTTTAAAAAATGAAGTAAATTTCATATAAAATTGCCCCTCGCACCTACACGGAGGGATATAGACCCCCTCTCATACAACTTTTTTTGTCTTAACCAAACCTTTTCATCCTTACGCTTTGGAAAACCTTATCTAAAATACCCTAAATAAATAAAATAAAATTCTAAAAGTTAATAATTAATTTTAAAAATAATTAAAAAATTGAGAGCGGTGAAATTTTATTTTTTAACTTTTTTCTATACGCCATCCAAAACAAATTTCCGAAAATTTCATGAAAATCTATGGACTGGCCTTGGATTCCTAGGTTTTGCCTTTTTTATGTCTAACGGTCCTCCACTAGAATTACTTTTTACTTTTTGACACATTTTCTACATTATTTGAAACTCTTTATATATTATAATAAGACCGTTTAACCTAAAAGTTTTATCATTTCTATTTTCAAATTTTTAATTTTTTAATTAGCGTATTGGAATTTTAGAATTTATTACAAAGAACTCTATTCTATCAAGAAGCCCCTTCATTTGATACCCACATTGAGGAAGTAGTGAACAAATATTTAATCCGCCATTTTGTAGCAACAGCCATCTCAGATTGACGGTCATACCGGTATTAAATCTTATTGGCATAATAACTAAGAGTAAAGAGTGTGCCAGATTTCAGATAAATCCGCCAGTAGGAAAATGGGTCAAATTAAAAGTACTAAATATGAATCCAATACATCACACACTTATAATAAAAGCGACCTGACTCAAAATTTTGCTTAAGTTAAGCTTTTATTTTTGTTCTAAATTCTCCGCTCTGCCGTGCCCTTAGAATGGAAGTGAGTTAACTGAAAATTGCATTTGAGAGAAATGAACAATAAAGTCCTAAAAAGTATACTAGGCTTTAGGCTAGTTTACTTCGAAATCAGAAACTACTGGAATTTTGAGTTTGGTAACTTTCATTCTAAGGGTGCGACATGAATAAAAAGACAAACAAACAAGCAAGCCTAGTTAAACCGTTTGAAAATACGTCACAATCAGATATCTTACTAACGACCGATTTCTTCACATTAGTACCCGGTCTAGCTAGACGTACTAGCTTTAATACTTGGTCCTACATAAAAGTTAATATGTACTTCTTCATTTCCTCACTTCATACTCGTAGATACTAGATTTAAATTCCCACTGCTAGCTATTACGGATCTTTAAGTGAGGGTTTTTTCAATAAGTGCGCTACAAAAGTTTTTTTTCTTCAACAAAACAAAAACGCTTTTGGATATCTTTATTCCTGTGAAAGTACGTTAGATACCATTATGTATGGAACTCGATTTCTTTTGCATGACTAACACGGGCATGCTTGCACAAGTCCAGACGCTGAACCCAATTTTTTAACGATTTTCAAGCATAAATCGGCCGATACTGTTGCAATTTCACGTTCGATATTCGTACGAAGTTCATCAATAGTCGCTGGTTTGTTGGCGTAGACCATAGACCATAGACTTGACGTAGCCCCACAGGAAATAGTCTAACGGCGTTAAATCGCACGACCGAGGTGGCCAAGCGACTGAACCATTTCGTGAGATAACACATTCTCCAAACTTGGTTTTCAATAAATTGAATGTGACATTCGCTGTGTCGCTGTGTGGCTTGTGGCCCCGTCCTGTTGGAAGCACATGTCCTCCAAGTCCATATCATCCAGATTGGGTCAAAAATATTTGGTTATCATTAAACGGTAGCGATCCCTTTTCACAGTTACGTGCCGGTCTTGATCATCACGGAAGAAGTACGGCCCAATGACGCTGCCGCCGCCGGTCCATATACCACACCAAATCGTTATTTTTTCGGGATGCAATGATGACTTATGGAGTATGTGTGGATTGCTGCCCGACCAATACCGCATATTTTGCTTATTGACAAAGCCATTCAACCAGAAATGAGCTCCATCGCTGAAGATGATTTTTCGATGAAAATCCGAATCATTTTCAAGTTGTTGCTCAGTCCGATTCACGAACATAGGACGCTTCTTAATTAAGAACGAAGTGTGAGAGACACATTTGGGCTTTTTGCAAACCGAAGCAAGCCTCAGCGGCAGCAATAATCTCGACACTACGGGCACTTCTTCTTCTTCTTCTTCTCACTGGCACGAGAACATTTTGTTTTTTGTACTGTGCCTGTGAATTCAAATTTTTCCACTAGACGCTCAATTATAATTGATCTGCTAGGACGATTATGACAAATTCTTCTTCTTCTTCTTTTCCATTTCCGGCGTTACGAGTAGTGATCTTGAAGCGATCACAACTCTCCCACTTTTCTGCTTCGCATAGCGATCCGCCTGCGGGGTACGCCGCGTTGACCTCAGAAAGCGCCTCCCGGTTTTGGATTGTTCCATGTCTGAGGCCAACCAAGTGCTGTTGTTTTTGCATTTGCTTGTACCAGGAGTGTTTTGGCCTGCCTTTTCTTTTTCGTCGCGAGTTTGTTGAAACGTTGTACGATATTGCCTTTTGGACGTGGTTCTGCGGATCTCTCCTTTGAACATGACAATACCAACTGAGCCGGTCGTGCTGAATTTTGTCCAAGATGGTACTTTTGACATGAAGGCTTCCACGGATCTTAGTACTTCTAATTCGATCAAGCGATTATGACAAATTGATTATGATAAATTGGACGTAGAGCTCCTAGCGTTGAGGCCACTGACTCCGTATGTCAGTAGTAAATTATAATAATTTCGACTCGTTGGCTCGTATATCTTTTTATCATGAAATGACAAACCTTACTGAAGAGAAATGTCAAAAACACGGCAGGAAATATGGTGTCGTTTGCTGTCCCTGTTGCTCTACTTTTGTAGCGTTCCTGTTGAAAACCCCGGTTTCAAACTGACAGAACTTATTTTAATTTTGGATGTGAAGAAATGATTTGATACCGATTTGTTTGTTGTTTTTATGACTAGTACCAGATCTTTCGTTAGTTCTGTGTGAAGAAGTTTTCCGTTAAGAGTTTTAAGTCGTTCTGTGATTAATATTTCCTATAACTAACTTAATGGCGTCAAATAAAAAATTTCGCCTTACAGAACATATAAAATTAACTGAGTGACTACATTTGCGACCGAGGTTCCTATATTTATATATATTTTTTCATTTTCAATTTTCTAATATGGTTTGGGATGTTATTTGGATATTTGTTTACACATTCAGTCGACTGTTTGGCATCAAAATTGTTTAGAATACTTTTGTGTTAGCAGACCTTAATGGTCCACTTCACCACCTTACCTTAGCGGGCTTGTTCCACCCAATAAAACTTTTTTTTTTATCAAAAATCATTCACCATACATACTTTTTCCTTGTGCGAATTTCAAAAAAGGAGTTTTTAGTTTTATTTACAAAGACGGACTTTGGCTCACAAAAAAACCGAGTAAATGTTGGCTTAGCAGTCAAAATTTGTGTGAAGATTCCACTGAAGGCAGTGGTTATGTCAAATTGGCCGTTAAGACTAACTGTTCAAAATGATTATGTTTGAAGGAAACTCGTTTTTTACCTGCGCGAAATATAATCTTTTTCGAATGTTACTATTAAGATATTTAATAAGGTAAATTAAGATTACTGCTAACCGCGGCTCTCTCTGTACACCAGTTAATATGCTCGAGCAAATGGTTACCACATCAAGCACTTGATTCTACTCAATTCTCATCTTTAATGAAAAGATTCAATGAGCCTGATCTCCTAACCTGCTGGCGCCTAGAGAACTCGCAAAAGTCATGAAGCCCCTGAAATAAAAACTCACATACTTAGAGCACTGAAATACATGTTAGACGGTTCCTGAATTTCTTTCATTTTTTTCGAGTGGGGCGCTCCGAATACAGATGTAATCTCATAGAAATGGCAATATGAGTAACATAAGTTTATGGCTACAACGCTCATGTTACATGTAGGTATCACATGCGGTAGATTTGGAAATGGCATTATTATTAAATGGAAGAAAATATTAAAATGTTTTCATCTGAATATTATGCAGTAAATTCGGTGAGAAATCTCTGTGAGTTCAAGAACATTTTAATTTCTGAATTTGTTCGAAGCAAAAGGTGCGAAACCCAAAATAGATGTGAAAATTTATGCATAATTCGCTCTAAACGAATTCGTTGCCTTACTTTCTGTTCTCTATCTGTCTCTCTCTTTGATATAAAAACTTTCTGTTTTCTTAAAGCACAAAAAGGAATGCTGTGAAGATATATTTCAAATTTATGCATGGAAAGAGCTCTCATTTAATATAAGGAAATATTATCGGTTCGCAACATATTCTCGGTTGATTAATGCACAAAACTTTTAGAGAAGAAAGTTAGTCATTATTATGCTGTAAATACGTACTTGGATGTAAATTCAATGTAAAAAAGCCGACCGCAAGTCATCATTAAGGTTGGAAAGTTTCGTTTTTCTTTTAACTGACTATTTTCCTTGAGCTGAACAAATTATATGAAGAGATGGACGTTCTGGCATTGCGAAATTAAGGTGAATCTTGTGGAACTTGACGTTATCAAGGGCATGATATCTGCTATTCATTAACAGTCCAACATCCTATGTGCCAAGTGTTGGACGACCACCAATAAAAAAAGGGAACGCTAAGAAAGGACTGAGGTTCTTCAAAAAGAAAAAATGCTTGACGTGCAATTTGGTCCTGTTTTTCGTACAAGAAGAGTTATAATCAAAGATGGCAGAATTTCAACTATACATTATTTGCCTGCTACAAACGAGGTAGTTTATGTAGTTAACGTATAGTCAAATGTAATTAACATATCGCTAACTTCCAAAATGTTTTCTCAATTCAACGGCCATATTGGTAATTCGCTCCGTAGCGTAGTGCAGATGCACTTCTATTTCTAGTTACCTTTTAAGACGGGGTTTTTTCTGCACGGTTGTAAAACTTGCCTTATAGAACCTATAATCGCAATTAAAAATATCTAGCAAAGGCATGCCTGGATCATAAAAGGGCCAAAACTAGAGTGACCAATCTTTTCTTGATTAATACGGTACCCACTACTTTCTAAAACTCTTACACATACGTTTAATACTCAATTATCAGCAAAGAATACTTTGGGGTCATGTACTTAAATATTCAGTAGGTTGGTAGTCGACCACTGTAATGAAGAGCAATGGACTCAAGACGCTCCCCTGCTGAACACCTACTGTGATTTGGAGTTCTTCAGTGACTTCAGCTGGACCTCTTACCTTTTCCACTGTTCTTTCACACATGTCCTCAAACATTCGCACATTGGTCTCTGAAACTCCTTGTCTATCAAATGCTTTCACCGAAGCTCATCAGCACCAAATACAAATCTTCTTCGGATGTTTTTCCATTAGGATCCTGAGGAATGGAAGGGACATGCAAACTTCTTCCGATTCTGAACGACTAATAGAACAAGCGGGAACCACCCCCTTCTCCCTCTCTGGGCTTGGAAATGAGAATAGTGAGCCGTGTGAAGTCCAAGTCTTTAAAACTCAAATACTGTCACATCTTTGCCTTTTTTGTATTTCTTATATGCCCCAATAGCTCCATCGACAAATTTTCGTTAAGCTATCATGGTCATATCGGTAGATTTTTCGTTTTTCGTCACAGTAAAAAAAAGAAAATGTCCCTAAAAGAACTGTGTGGCTATACGAGAAAGCCAATTGGGACGGCCTGAACAGTTTATTTCGAAATTTTAATTGGTCATTGTGCTTTCTCGACGGAATTGTTGACGCTTTGGCTGATATGATATCTGTCGTAATTCTCAACGGCATGAGAAATTTTGTTCCTCAAAGAACAAAAAGTATCACCCCAAAGAGAATTCGTGGTTTGATTCAAGCTGTAAAGAGGCGATAAGGGATAGAGAAAGTAGTTTTCGAAAATTCAAAGATCACCCTACTGTAGAAAATCAAACGGGCTAGAAATATCTGTAAAGCTCAAATACAAAAGGCTAAGTTTTTGCATGACCAAAAAGTAAGACAAAAAATACTATTGTGTCCAAAGAGAAGTAAAAACTTTTGGTCTTTTGTCAAGAATATTTAGAACTCGACCAGTTCATCGGTCCCAACGCTCGTCTTCAATGACTCTCCGTATGTCAGCTCCATCGATAAAGCCAATTAGCTGGCAGCTCAATTTGCTGCCAACTCGACACTTCCTGATAGCATATTGGCTCCGCTTGAGCTAGAGTCTGGAAATTCTGTGATGAAGCAGATATTTTTTCGGTGGTATCCCCTCCGTTATTCTGAAGAGGTGTTCTTCTACGCTGGCAAAACAACTACGTTAACTTTTCCATCTTTCCTATTCTGCTGGGATTTTCCCGAGCAGTAAGTAAGAGAGTAAGATTATTGCGTTTGATGTTTGTAAAGCATTTGATAGAATTTGGCATCAGGCTCTTTTATCAAAAATGCGTGATTTTGGTATCGATGAGTCTCTTCTTCGTTGGATTAGAAACTACCTTTCTGACCATTCAATACAAGTTGTATACTAGTTGTATTGGATGGCTTCAAGTCTGATACCCACTTCATATGTTGGTGTGCCCCAGGGCTCCGTTTTCTCTCCAACTCTCTTCCTTATTTTCATAAATGAAGTCTTGTCTGAAACATCTAATCCACTTAACTGTTTTGCTGACGACTCGACCCTCAGCTTTTCATATTCGTTCCCAAATTCACTCCCCTGCTCTTCGGATGTGAAACTGGAACGGTTGCATGTGATGAGCTTATTAAATTCTGACTTTGACAGAACTGTTGAATGGGTTAATCAAAGCCCAGTAGAATTGAATGCTTTGAAAACTCAATGCTGTCTCTTGTCGTTGAAGCTTAACATTCCCCCATTGCCATTTTCCATGAATGGTACCTTCATCTAAGAATCCGAAAAGCTGTCAGTACTTGGTATGTGTGTAAACGATTATCTTCGTTGGAATGACCACATATTTGAAGTTGCCAAAAACGCTGCTAAATGCTTAGGTCGGTAATGAACATCGTTGAAAGAATATCCATTTCTTCTTCTTGGAGCAGATATTTTAAAAATGGTTGCTCTTATATATTTTATGCACTTCGTTTTGTCGTTTTTTTTTTTGTTGAAGATCTTGGTTTGCATCTACACTCGGGGCAGACATTTCTTCCAGCTCCCGATACATGCCCTGATTGCTCTTCATTTTATTTATTTATTGTTTGACGAGCACCTTGAACATGTTTAAAAGCCTTTTCATCATGGCACCACCATGTTTCCTTGGCTTGTTGGCAGTGTCCCTTGATTTGGATGTCTTAAAGTAACTTTAGTGAAGGGAATCCCATATATTTTGGGCTGCATTCTCTGATGTTTAAATGGTAGACACGTGCACCCAAGAGGACCCTAGCGTTCATAGGTTTTTCTTAAAACCCACCTCTGTCTATCAACTCCTATTCTCACCTCCACGTGGTGAACATCGGGTGCCTAGTACCTCAACTGGAGATTGGGTCTCAACCCTAGGAAGGTTGTTGGTGGCAGCAAACGAGAGAGGGGGGGGGGGGAGAGGTGTTCCCACTAAGGCACCTCTTCTTTCATCGGCAGCGGAGGAATTCCCTAGATGGAATCAACGGTGGCGTCTACAGTTCCAGTCAGGTTGAACTACTTAGTGAACACCTTATAGGGCTACTACAGCGTATTCGGAGCTCAGGCCTATAAGGAGCGGTTTATCCGGCTTCCCATCCTTGGAGCTATACAAGGATCTGGTCCTCCAGGTTGGGGGTCGTGCTGTCGGGGTAACTTCCCGGCCACGTAAAGCAATTGTTAGTTGCGAAGCACCAACAAGCCTCGGATACGGACGGATTTACTGATGACGAACCTAGCAAATGAAAAACGGACAACGAGCTTCGGATCTGTACGTGGAATGTTAGGTCCCTTAATAGACCACGTGCAGCCGAACAATTAGCGGAAGCCCTAAACTGCTACAAAGCAGATATTACCGCTATCCAAGAAATGCGATGGGATGGGCCAGGTAGACGCAGACTAAAAGACTGCGATATCTACTACGGCAATTGCTACCGGGAACAAAAGCAGCGACTGTTTGGATGTGGATTCGTTGTTGGAACTAGGCTCAGGCAAAGTGCCCTGGCTATGACATTAAGATTGTTCTAGGAGATTTTAATGCCAAGCTAGGAAGAGAGGATATCTTTGGTGGAATAATCGGAAGATACAGCCTGCACGACAACACCTCCGATAACGGATTCAGGCTGATCGATTTCGCAGCGGGGCGAGATGTTCTGGTAGCTAGTACGCGGTTTCAGCACCTCAATATCCACAAAGGGACATGGAAATCTCCTGATCAATCAACCGTCAACCAGATTGACCACATTGCGATCGACGCACGGCACTTCTCCAGTATAGAGGATGTCCGAACATTCCGAGGGGCCAACATTGACTCGGACCACTACCTTGTTGTAGCCAAGGTACGACTGCGGATATCCCGATCCAAGCCAACACAAGGAAATACTGTGAGACAATTCGACGTTGAACGACTACAATCGCAAGAGATCGCCAAGTCTTTTTCCGATCGAGTCTCTTAGAACCTCTCAAGGAGTCTTATGCCGCCAGCATCAAGCATAGAGAACCAGTGGCAGCACTGCCAATCAGCCATCAGAGATGCCGCCTCTGAAGTGCTGGGTTTCACACGGCCACCACAACGAAACCCCTGGTTTGACGACGAATGCCGGCAAGCACATGCAGCTAAACAGGAAGCATACAAAGCGGTGCTGCACAAAAAGACTAGAACTGCTTATGAGCTCTACAAGCAGAAGAGGAGAGACGAACACCGGCTTCTCAGACGGAAAAAGAGAGAGCATGAAAAGCGCGCGATCGAGGAGATAGAAGGATGCCACAGCAGGAATGAGGTTCGGAAGTTTTACCAAAAGGTAAAAACAACAGCCTCGGGCTATAAGCCCCGAGCCGAAGCCTGCAAAGACGATCAAGGGAGCATCGTGGTGGAACCGCAGTCTATGCTGAGGATATGGAAAGACCACTTCTCCAAGCTCTATAACGGCGATGATGGACCCAATTCTGCTGTTAGAGAGATAGAACCATTCGATTTAGGCGACGTAGACCAAGAATTCCGCCAACCCGACCTGAACGAAGTGAAGACAGCAGTGTCCAAGCTAAAGTCCAACAAAGCTGCTGGAGCTGATGGCCTCACTGCCGAATTGTTTAAATCGGCCGGCGATGACCTGGTCAGGAGTATGCACCAGCTCATTTGCAAAATATGGTCGGAAGAAAGCATGCCCGATGAATGGAACCTCAGCATCGTTTCCCCGGTCCTCAAGAAAGGAGACCCTCTGAACTGCGCCAACTACAGAGGTATCAGTCTTCTTAACATCGCGTTCAAGATCCTCTCTGCCGTATTGTGTGAGCGTCTGAAGCCGTTCGTCAACAGCCTGATAGGTCCTTATCAGTGCGGCTTTAGACCAGGAAAGTCCACCATAGACCAAATCTTCATACTACGGCAGATCTTGGAAAAAACCCAGGAGCTTCAAATCGATACCCACCACCTTTTTATCGATTTTAAGGCCGCATATGACAGCATCTATAGAGAGGAGTTATATAGAGCCATGTCTAGTTTTGGCATCCCTACCAAACTTGTCCGATTGTGTAGGATGACGATGGAGAACGCACGCTGCTCCATCAGGGTCGGAAAAGATCTCACCGATACATTCGATGTCAAAAAAGGTTTTAGGCAAGGCGATGCACTGTCATGCGACTTCTTCAACATCGTTCTTGAAAGAATAGTGCAAAACTCCTACGTCAACACAAGAGGCACAATCTTTCAAAGGTCCGTTCAATTGCTCGGATATGCCGACGATATTGACATAATTGGAAGAACGCAGCGTGATGTCAATGGCGCGTTTATGAGCATTGAGACGGCAGCGAAGAAGATGGGTTTAGTGGTAAATGAGGGCAAGACCAAGTATATGCTGTTATCAAGAAAGGACTCCCAACACCGACGTCTTGGACAGAACGTCACGATTGACAGCTATAACTTTGAGGTAGTTAAGGACTTTGTCTACCTAGGCGCTGCTATTAATTCAGACAACGACACCAGCGCTGAAATCAAACGAAGAATAACTCTTGCCAATCGCTGTTTCTTCGGACTAAGAAGGCAATTGAGTAGTAAAGTCCTCTCTCGAGCAACTAAAGTGTCCCTGTATAAGACACTTATCATCCCGGTTCTTATATATGGCGCAGAGGCATGGACCTTGTCAAAGGCAGACGAGAACGCTTTAGGATGCTTCGAGAGAAAAATTCTTCGGGTGATATTTGGTCCCGTCTGCATAGATGGAGAATGGAGAAGAAGATTCACGACGAATTGTACGGGCTGTACAGCGACACTGACCTTGTCAAACGAGTCAAGGTCCAGCGGCTTAGATGGCTGGGTCATGTAGAGCGAATGGACACCAACGCTCCGGCCCGGAAAGTCTTCGAATCCAAACCCGAGGGACGGCGCAGTAGAGAAAGACCGCGACTCAGGTGGCGCACGCAAGTAGGAGAGGACCTCAACCAACTTGGCGTGCAAAACTGGAGGCAGCTAGCTAGGGATCGAGTTGGCTGGAGAAGCATGTTGGTTGAGGCCCTAGTCCGACCCGGACTGTAGCGCCACCTTAAAGTAAAAAAGTAAGTATTCTCTGCAGTTTGATGATCCTTACCCAAGATGCTGAGAAAGAATTGCGCCTTTTTTACTTTGCCCAAATAATATCTGACCACTTTATTCAACACAGTATCCCTGGTTATTTTGAAACTTTCTTCGGTCCCAAGTACCCCTTCCTCAAGGATGATATATAAGAGCTTTAGTCCAAAACAATTGAAAGATGATGATGATTCTTTTAGCAAGGCTTTATTACAACTGACTTTTATACAACTATTCAAGTGACTCGAAAGGTATTAACATTATCAAAATGACGTTATATATTTAATACATAAATCATACGACATCGTTCGATCGATGACGTTGCTTAGATAAAAGAATATAAAGCATAGGTACATTAATCACAAAATTGAGTGCATCTGTGTGCATAGTAATCTCTTATACAATTAAGTGTATTTTAGAACTTGAAGCGAATATGCAAATGCACAGTGCAGGGCATGGGCGTAGCCAGGAATTTTTTAGGTCTTTTTTCGAGGACAACTTCTCAAAAATCAATGAAAAAACGAGGACATTTTTTTTTTTGAAAAAAAAAGTAGGACATATTTATTGACAAGAATATTGAGAGATACTTTAAAAGTATCATTCTTTTGGTTTCTAAAAATAGAGTAGGATATTTGCCTTTAGCATGTTCTGTAATAGCATTTAAAATGCCGCATTCATATGATTCAGAATATCTGGAGAATATTTTGATTCGAAGAATTATAAATATAAATGCCCAAATATACTCGTGTAATATTTCTAGATGTTAGAGAAATCTCATTGAAAAGTCCTCGTTTTCCGGCAGTTTTGCGAATTGTCCTCATTTTTTTTTTTTTTTAAATTTTCATTGATACTCCTTTTTTTCTCCTTTTTTCCCAAATTTTTTTACGAGAAATCTCATTGAAAAGTCCTCGTTTTCCGGCAGTTTTGCGAATTGTCCTCATTTTTTATTTTTTTTTTAAATTTTCATTGATACTCCTTCTTTTCTCCTTTTTTCCCAAATTTTCCTCGTTTTTTACGAGAAATCTCATTGAAAAGTCCTCGTTTTCCGGCAGTTTTGCGAATTGTCCTCATTTTTTTTTTGTTTTAAATTTTCATTGATACTCCTCCCCCCCCCCCCCCCCTTTTTCTAATTGTCCTCGTTTTTTAAGAGAAATCTCATTGAAAAGTCTTCGTTCTTCGGCAATTTTGCGAATTGTCCTCATTTTCTTTTTTTTAATTTACATTGATTCTCCTTTTTTTTCCCCTTTTTTCCCGAAATTGACCTCGTTTTTTACGAGAAATCTCATTGAAAAGTCCTCGTTTTCCGGCAGTTTTGCGAATTGTCCTCGTTTTTTTTTTTAATTTTCATTGATACTCCTTCTTTTTTTTCCCAAATTGTCCTCGTTTTTTACGAGAAATCTCATCCCTACCGAAAGTAGGGAGCGGTACCTACTCCTTCTTTTTTTTCCCAAATTGTCCTCGTTTTTTACGAGAAATCTCATCGAAAAGTACTGCCGAAAGTAGGTAGCGGTACTACCGAAAGTAGTTACTACCGGTAGCTAGGTAGCGGTACTACCGAAAGTAGTTACTACCGATAGCGGTACTACCGAAAGTAGTAGAACGATTTTTCTGAAGATACTCCTTTTTTCCCAAATTGTATCGTTTTTTACGAGAAATCAATGAGAAGTCCTTGTTTTCCGGTTTTGTGAATTGACCTCATTTAAATTTTCATTGATACTCCTTCTTTTTTTTCCCAAACCGTTTTTTACGAGAAATCTCATTGAAAAGTCCTCGTTTTCCGGCAGTTTTGCGAATTGTCCTCATTTTTTTTTTGTTTTAAATTTTCATTGATACTCCTTCCCCCCCCCCCCCTTTTTTTTTCTAATTGTCCTCGTTTTTTAAGAGAAATCTCATTGAAAAGTCTTCGTTTTTCGGCAATTTTGCGAATTGTCCTCAGTTTTTTTTTTTTAAATTTTCATTGATACTCCTTTTTTCCGTTTTTTTTCCCAAATTGTCCTCGTTTTTTACGATACTCTTTAAAAGTCCTCGTTGTTTCAGCATTTTCTCCAAATGTCCTCGAGGACAAAGATTAATTTTTTCTTAAAAAACGCAGAATTTTTTCGAGGACATTTGGCTTAGGTTGGGGCATTTGCCCCTACCTGCCCCTACCTGGCTACGCCCATGGTGCAGGGTGATTCTAGTATCTTTCATATTTTACGATTCTTACAGATCGACCATCCTGACAACAAATCGTCCTCGATTTTGCCGTGCAAATGCATTTTCTCTTTCAAAAATTTCTTTATCATTTAGAACATATTAAAAAGGTGAATTAGAATTAAACATTTATCAAAAAAAACGAAATGTATAGAACATGCAAATGAATTCTAATATAACACAATATAATAAAACAATAATGAAAACGATATTTTTTTTTTTAGTGCATTAGTCAAAATTCGCATATGGTTTCATGTTCTCTGGAGAACAAACTCCTTCATAGGGGACCCTTGAAATTTGAAGATTGTCAAGATCTTTAATTACGTATCTGTCATTAGGTAAACTTTTCACAATTACATACGGCCCTTTATATTTAGGCATAAGTTTTTTATTAACTCCCGGAGTGTTTACGATATTTTTAATCATAACATGATCTCCAACCTGGTAAGTGTGCGGTAATTTATGTTTCTTGTCAAAGTATTCTTTATTGACTTTCTGACTTTCAGCTATTCTTCTCTCTGCATCTTTTCTAATCCATTCAAAGTTTCTAGATTCATCCTCGACAATATTACTATCTAAATAATCTTTAACTTTGTCAAAAACTATACCCTTTTGTCTAACACCAAATAAAAGCATACTAGGACTATAACCAGTACTCTTGTTAACAACATTATTTAGCGCAAACTCAACTTTGCCTAAGAATCGTGTCCATTCTCCTGGTTCTAACTCGCTTTCCTTCGCTAACATTGGGGTTAAGGTCCTATTCATTCTCTCCACTTGGCCATTTGACTGTGGTGAACTTGTCGCAATCTTAACATGTTGGATCTCATAGGATTCACAAAAACTTGAAAACTCGTCAGACGTGAAACAACTTCCACGATCTGAGACTATACGAGTAGGCTTACTGTAGCTCGAAAAATATAGTTCCAGACATTTCACAACTTCTCTAGTGGTGGTACTTTTCACTGGGTAGAGTTTGGAAAATTTTGTAAAACCATCGACTATCAAGAATATATGTTTTTTTAGATTTCGAACTGAAGATGGCAACGGACCGTAATGGTCAATATGTAAAGTCTCAAACGGTTTATTACTTTTCGGAATATTATGTAATACTCCTTCCTTTTTTCCTGTTTGAGGTGAAAAATGAATACATCGAAGACAATTACCAATGTAATTTTTGATTTTGTTCTTCATGTGAGGGAACCAATATGTTGTCTTTAGAAACTCATAACATTTTTCTACGCCAATGTGGCATAAAGCATCATGGTGGGTTTGAATAACATTCCGTTCCATTTGATTTGGAACATAAAACAAAACCTTATTGCCAACTTTACGATAGACAAGACCGTTTATCAGCTCATAAGAAGAGCTTTCTCTTTCTTCGAGCATCTTGACCAAACGTTTTACAACTGAGTCCTTCTGTTGTGAAGCTGCAAGTGCAGACTCAAAGGAGTCAGACTCAACAATGAAGATGTTATGGCACCTGCTAAGAGCATCCACATGACACATTCTTTTGCCGTCTCTATGCTCAATGGTGTATTCAAAATCTTGTAACTCAAGAGCCCAACGAGATATTCTCGGATTCAAAAGTTTTTTGTTCAAAGTTAATGTTAATGATTTACAATCGGTAATTATTTTAAATTTTATTCCAATCAAGTAAATTCTAAAACGCCTGAGTGCTGATATTATTGCCAGAGTCTCAAGTTCATAGGAATGATAATTTGACTCTTGCGCTGTGGTACGCTTTGAGAAAAAGAAGATCGGATGTAAAAGCTTATCCTCTTGGCGCTGAAGCAAAACAGCTCCGAATCCTAGACTGCTTGCGTCGCAATGCAACTCAGTTTCGGCGTTTGGATTGTAAATTCGAAGTAATGGAGCGTTCAAAAGCATTTGCTTCAACTCTTCAAAAACTGTCAGACATTCATCATTAAAAACAAATTTAGCATCTTTTTTCAGTAAATCATAAAGTGGTTTGGAAACCAAAGAGAAGTTTTGAATAAACTTACGGAAATATGAGCATAGGCCAAGGAAAGAATGTAACGACTTAGTATTTGTTGGAATCGGAAATTCCTTAACTGCACGTTAACCGTCTGCATTGGGACCGATCCCGTCTGCTGACACCTCATAACCTAAGTACGTTATCTTTTCCAACATAAAGTAGCACTTATCCAACCGTAATTTAAGATTATGCATTTCCGTTGAGCGCAAAACTTGCTCTAAAATTTCAAAATGTTCTTCCTTTGTTTTTGAGGCTATGAACAAATCATCAATATAAATTAACAATTTTCCTGATTTTATTAAGTCTTTAAAAATGAAGTTTATATATCTTTGAAAAACTGCGGACGCATTTTTGAGTCCGAATGGCATGCGCATATACTCAAATTGACCTAATGGTGTGACAAAGGCAGTGTATTTGATAGAATCTGAGGACATTTTCACATGGTGGAAGGCGCTCTTTAAGTCGAGCAGCGAAAAATATCTTTTCCCACGTAAAGTATCGAGATGATCCTCTATTAGAGGAAGCGGAAAATTGTCCTTTAAAGTTATTTTATTCAATTCGCGATAGTCTATGCACAAACGTGACTCGCCAGATTTCTTTTTAACCATAACAATCGGTGACGAAAAGGGTGAATTGCTTTCACGAATTATATTATTTTTGATTAAATCGTCGAGAATCTTTTGCAATTCTTGTTTGTGTGCAAATGGCATCCGTCTTGGAGCACAATTAAAAATTTTGTTAGAATCTTTCAAAACAATATTCATTTGAAAATCATCGCATGCACTTACCAAAGAAAAATCATTTCTATTTAAAATATTTTTATCTAAAACACTTTTCGTAATTAAATTAGTAATTTTCATCTTCTCTTCAAATTTCAGGTTTTCGTTTATACGCAAGTTATCATAATTTTCTTCAAAGCACGTGTCTATATTAAAAATCGCATTCATTTCAAGGTCAATATCGTTTTCATGCACATAATCAGTTTTGTCATCTACACATAATTTGATCTTACTTTTTTGCAAAAAATCTCTGCCTAAAATTGCAATGTTTCTCATGGTGTCGTCTTTGACCACAAATAAACTTAAATAAACATGCTTTTCATTGAATAGAACCTTACAATTTACCTTACCAAATATAACTAGCTTACTGTTGTTAATACCACTGTATTCTGGTTGTGAGGACTCCAAGGCTGTCATCAGATATGCAGGAACATATTTTTGTTGAACTAGACTAATGGGGCTGCCGGTGTCTATAATTGTCATCGCTTTCATCATAAATGAAACTTCTTTGCATTTGTCATTCATAAACTCGAATTTAAGTTCACCAAAAAAATCTTCTAGAACCGCTGTCGTCGATCGCTGAGTAATTACTGGCTCATAATTTCCAAGCATAAGCACTGATGCTGATTGCGGGCAGTCTTTGATCATGTGACCAAGTTTCCCACAGCGAAAA
This sequence comes from Melanostoma mellinum, assembly GCA_914767635.1. Taxonomy (NCBI): domain Eukaryota; kingdom Metazoa; phylum Arthropoda; class Insecta; order Diptera; family Syrphidae; genus Melanostoma; species Melanostoma mellinum. The sequence goes on along the minus strand of OU612058.1, from coordinate 69,674,965 downwards.
CAAGTTCCTTTTTCTCTTTTCTGTTTCGGGCAGTTGATGACGGTGTGGCCTACGTCATTACAGTTGAAACATTTTATGGTTTTGCTGCTTCGGATATGTGGTGTTGGTTTGATGCTCACAGCTTGCTTGGTGTAATTTATTGTTGAAAACAATTCGCTCCTCATTCGCTCATACTGTCTGAGTGCAAGCTTAAATTCGGGTAGTGTGTTGGCTGCAAGCAAGAGTTGTTTATTTACTATAGAGTCAGGAATACCTTTTATAACATAGTTGATGATATCAGACTCTTCCAGATCAGTTGCGCTGGCTATTTCCTGCATGCTTAGCAGATATTGTTGAAGGTTCTCTTCCTTTTGCTTTTTTCTGTTTCGAAGAGCTGCGTGTACGTCTGAGGCTGAAGTGTGATGATGAAACTCTTTAAGAAGTGCTGACTTGAGTTCGCTCCATGATTGACAAGATGTTGATCTTAAAAAAAGCTTCGCTGTCCCTTTAAGCAGTCGCTGAGCATAGATGAAACTTCTCGATTCGTCAAATTTATACATCTGTTTAGATTCTTCAAAAGCTTGAATCCATCTCGTGACAGAGTAATTGTCATCGCCTGTGAAATGAGGTAGAGAATCTTCTAAATCTCGAAAACTTACACTTTCAGCTCTCGATACAGGTTCCACTGGGTTATCCAATTCAGCAAGTCTCCTTTTTAGTTCCCGAATCTCTTCTTTTTTCCTCACGACATCTCGTAGTGTCTCCAACTGCTGTGTCACAAGTCTATTTTCTTCTTCAATTTCAGATGAGCTGTCGTCGTTGCTCATGACATCAAGTACGCTTGTCGGAAATAAATTATCAATTTCGGCAATGGTGAGTTGTGCAATTGCCTGCTCTAGCCGCATCTTTAAGGCTGGTTTTAGTCCATCAATTGCCAGGTTCATTTCTCCCAACTTTTCTTTTAACTGCATCACAGTTGCTGTTTGCAAAAATGTATTGGCACGCTCTGTCATCTTTCATTCGTGGACTACTTTTGTCACTTAATTTATTAATTGAAAACTCTCAATTAAATACATAAAACATAAAACATAAACTTCGATCAAAACTTAAACTGTTCATAAAACATAAACTTAAGGGGGTAGGAACAGTAATCTCACTTCTGATGTTATAAGAGCTTTAGTCCAAAACAATTGAAAGATGATGATGATTCTTTTAGCAAGGCTTTATTACAACTGACTTTTATACAACTATTCAAGTGACTCGAAAGGTATTAACATTATCAAAATGACGTTATATATTTAATACATAAATCATACGACATCGTTCGATCGATGACGTTGCTTAGATAAAAGAATATAAAGCATAGGTACATTAATCACAAAATTGAGTGCATCTGTGTGCATAGTAATCTCTTATACAATTAAGTGTATTTTAGAACTTGAAGCGAATATGCAAATGCACAGTGCAGGGTGATTCTAGTATCTTTCATATTTTACGATTCTTACAGATACCAATTCCGTTTTTGCCCTGATCCGTTTTATAGAAGAAAATCATCTTAGATAATAATAGAAATTCGAAAAAATAGAGATGCGGTGTCCGACATAACACGGTACTGGATCATCCGAAATCAAAAAATCAAAATTATTTCTTTAGATAATTGTTTTACCCAGGTGTTGCCATGAAAGGGTTTTTGAAATTTCAATTTTTCACTTCTTGGGAACAGTTTTGAGGGAAAGATCCAATTTTTTGAGAAAAATATTGCTTCAATACTATTGTAAAACAAAAACCAGTAATAAATCTTCAAAAACTTCCAGCGGTACGGTTTATCGGTTATTAAAGACTATCCTCTTAAATCGCCTCTTAAAGACTATCGGATATGCGCTGTAGTGTTATTTTAAGCCGTCACTGATGATGACTGCAGCCTGACTTTTGATGACTTTTGTATTATTTACACAGTTTCTATTACGGGTGGATAAACAAGGCCAACGAAAAAACCAAACCAAATTCAACTAAAAAAATTGCCAAGCTCCATAACCTCTTTCTCATCATGCGAAGTATAAGTAGTATCTATAGAAGCTTTTATATGTCTGACAAATCCATACTCTTATTTTGTACGTACCAATAAGCCGAAATAAAACAAAGAAACTTCATAAACATTCAATTGACTATAATGTCAAGTTAAGCCCTCTGAGAAAAGCTAATTACGCATTCGATCGTTAAGCTACGTTAGGGCACGCTTCGACCTCTTGAAATCATATGCTAGAACACGTCAGTGGGTGTTAATACATTCCCGCCTCATTGCATCTATTATACTATCACCTCTGCAGTTATCCTTCCAACACAAGTTTCATCTAAAAACCATTCACACCCTACAACTCCTAACTTCCTCGAATGTGTGTTTTCGTAAATTTTCGATTGAAATTCATAGTTAAGCCCTTCGTCTAGAGTTGCTTTGCTTCTAGGTACCTATACCTACTTCGTGTGCTTTTGCTTTTGCGTTTTGCATCACTTGGCAGAAAGTCATAAATTAAATATACAACCAGGGCACTATGTTCCTTCTTGAAAATGCTATGAAGCAGACCACTCACATTAGTCCTTACTCACTCACCCAACAACACTCCAGCCAACAATTTCCAGCTCTAGAAATTCACCATTGCGCCTTGTGTGTGTATCATCCCACACTGGGGAGTCTCTCTTGCTGTGTGGAAGATACTGTAAGGAGCATAATTATTGCAATAATCGTAAATAATAGTCTTGTGAAATATCACCAACATTACCAAGGGGGAGGTCGGCACTCGGCACAGCATACAGAAAAGAAGAGGCAAGTACTTACCTAACCTAGGGAGTATCTGTCTCAACTTCGTTACCACGATACATAGATGCATATGGAAAGTTTGAGTTATGCTTCGCCAGGCCAAAAGAGTTTATAATACTTTCAAGGCAATATTTTGGTGCATCGTCTAGCTAGTCCTTCATACTCATATAAACTTAAAGTTTTGGTGCCCTTTTAAGCAACCAGCTGGAGCAATCAGAGGACGATGGAAGGTCTGGCAGATAGCTTTTTATACACGCCAATGTGCACATTTTCGTTATTTAAAATGAAGTGAAAATGAAAAACAGTTGTGAATACACTAGTGATGCGATTCCATGGGCAGTTCCACAGGGCTGCATTCATAATTTGCGTTATACTTTATGCATTGAACTGGCTTGAGTACTTGTGGCTGTTTGAATATATTGAAATACTTACCATCGATCGTTCTGAACGTCCAGCTAAGAAAGCTGGACTTTTGAGTTTTTTTGTAAGTCTGAGCTGGGAATGGGGAAAGTCGCCATCCGTCGAAGCTGAGTATGGAAATCTAGTAAAAAGTTTGAGCTCAACAATTATGTACACTCATGGTCACACAATTAAGTCATTTTTATAAAACTTTAAAAAACATATCCATATATTAAGTACAAATTACAACGAAAGCAAAATTTGTTCAAATTCTAAATATTTACAACCACAATCATTAAAAAAAAACCAAAGAAAATAAATTCCACTGTAACAATAATCATTTCTATAACAAAAAATCAATAATATATAAAATAAGTGTGGCCATATAATTAAGTCACCTGAAAAAACTAAGCAAAATATGATAAAAAACATAGTTTTTTTAACCGCACAGTTGATATTTCGTAGGATAGCCTTTCTGTTTTGATACGGCGGATATTCTCCTTGGCATGGAGTCCACCAAACCTTTGCATTGCTCTACGCTACTATTTTTCCACTCTTTCTGCAAAATACTCCAGAGAGTAATCTTGCTGGTTGGTTTTTTTCCGCAATTTTTATTTTTTTTTTTAGAATGTCCCCAAATTTCCAACAGGGTTTAAGTCCGGTGACTTTGCTGGCCACCCCATTCACTTTACGCTCTTCAAGGAAAGGGTCATTGTCGTTCTGAAAGATCCATCACTGGGGTAATTGGTTCTGGCAGTCGCCGAGAAGATTTGTCTCCAGTATATCCCGGTAGTCAATACCTGTCATTTTACCGTTTATTTGACACAGCGGACCGACACACCATGGCTTGTGAAACTCGACCAGACCATTATAGAATCAGCTTTGGTTGGATATGTAAACCTAATTTTATAAAAATGACTTAATTGTGTGACCATGAGTGTATATCGCTTAGGCTTTCTGCACTTGGAAGTCCCTTTCAAAAACATTGCAATGACAACATAAACAATTATTATTATTTGTAAAAAGCTGTTCTTCAATATTTTATATAAGTTTTTAAGCAAAGTCTTTTGCAATTATTTTTAATATTATTTTTGTACCAGTGAAATTCTTTTCAGTTACATTATTTCTCAAAACTCATCATTTCTTTCTATACATTCCAAAGAAATTTTGCAGTACTCAGTGTAATATCCATCTCATCCATCTCACCATAGTTGGGCACCTTCCGACGAAGTTGCCCAACTAGAGCTATTATACTTGTTGTTTCCCTAGCCACCAGGGGCCGTAAATAAAATTGAACTTCTTTATTTGGCTCAGATTAAGGTACCTACCCTCTTTGGACGGACAGAAAAGGTTATTTCACAATTTTTTTCCACAAATGTAGATTATAAATATGCATATACATATATTAAAAATGTAAGACTCTAAAATACTCTATCAAAACAGACAAGAATACTTTTTTAATATTTATTTAAGACCAAGGCGGGGCTAGTAAAGCATTGGGGCAGATTGGGATATCAAGATATCTCAATAACTATACAAGGCACGTGAAAGCACCAAATCGCAGAAAGAAGGAGTTGCGCAAAGCGAACTGAATATCTTGAATGGAAAATCTGAACCTTACCATGAACATAACCGTCAACCTTACCGCATATTCTTTATGGCTATAGCTATAGCGTATATCACACGAATTTTTTTTTATTCAAAAATGACAAAATAGCAGCCATTTCAAAATTCTTATGAAATCCATTATAGCTTTTATCATAAAGAACACCTGGTACAAATTTGGGAGTGTTCGTTTCTCGAAGGAATTCTATCAACGAGCGTTTTTAAAACGTCATTCCGAGGTATTGGGGGTTCAGGTAGCCACGTAAACGTCATGTAAAAGTACAATTATATCGCTTGGATATTTTTGAAATACTAGTATGATACTTTCCATTTTACACTTCAGAAAATGCAATAAAAAAGAAATCGCTTTTTTGAAAATTCTAAGGAATGTAGACCTTCACAGGTATCCATTACCTTACCTGCAGGCAGCAAGTTATAAGCGACCGGGCAGATATCTTGAAGAACTTCCAGGAACGCCGCTTAACTTAAATCAAAAAATGAACTGATTAAGAGATTTTTTCATAGGTCTTGAAGAATTTTTTACTCAAATTTCGTATTTTTTTCAGAAAGATCTTCGCTAATCCGACGAGCGAGATCTCGGCATCAGAACTTTGCACACGACTCTACTTAATATATGAGACATTACTCTTGACACTTTACACTCCAAACCTGACACTTCATAATTGACACTTGATGCTTCAATCTTGACACTTACACTTGACATTCCATACTTAACACTTGACGCTTGACGTTTGACTCTAGAAATTTGTAGTGTACAACGATCAAAATATGATTCAAGCCGCAACCAAAAAAAGTCTTATACGAGATCCAAATCCAAAAAATGCTGACTGCAAAGAAAATTAAGTCAGATTATTAAGGCCGTCTTTACCCTTTTGGGGGCCCTGGGCACTTTTTTTGGCCTCTTGTGTGATAATATAAAAATCTTATGTTGTGTATAGTGAAGGTATGTATACGGAAAAATCACATAACATTGAATTAATATTTATTCTTTTAATTTTAAAATAAATTAAATTTTTTTAACTCATTAAAAAGATAAACAGTTTTTGCACTAATTAAAACATAAACATAAACAATGTTAAACTTAAAACAAAAAAATAAATATTTCATTTTAAAAATAAACAAAATTAAAATATCAAACAACTAGATAAGTTATCCAAAATGCAATTTAGAAAACAATACATATATTGATATGCAAAAAAAAATACAGACTATATTTTCTTTGAATCATTGTAGTTCTGAATTCGTTTTATATTCTTTTTAACTTAGAGAAGGAACGTTACTTACTGCGATTGGTCATCACCATACTTTAGGAAATTCTAAGTGCAATTTCAGTATTTGGAAATTCTTCTTCAATTTTATTTGTTTTGGAAAGTTTAAAGTTCTAGAATATGGTCAGTTCATTTTAGTGTCGACTAATTTTATAGTTTTCTTTTAAATTCAGACATTCAGCATGTATTTAATCTCGGTTGACACCAGTTTAGCAAATGATTTGCACTTTTTTTGAGCCTTTGGAATTCTGATTTTTTAATTGAAAAAAGTCAAAATGTTTTCCAATCATATATAAAACCTAGTTGCTGTTTCAAATGAACGCTTAAAGTGTCGGCAATGGGAAGGAAGGTTTCAGTTTTGAATCTTTCTTTCCCAGTCAGAATTACTCAGGGGCCTCGTTAAAAATAGGTTTAGTGATGTTTGAGGAATTTTGGGGCCCCTAATGATTGCAGGGCCCTGGGTCCGGTCCCATTGGGCCCAGTGGTAAAGAGGGATCTGCAGATGATTGAATTGAATGCCGCATTGCCACTGCGATACCCGTGGTGTGATGTTAATCCAGAGGTTGGGATTCGAACCAGAGGTTCGACTGAGTCGCTCGAATTTGCGATTGTATGCGCAGTACAATATCGAAATGTTGAGGCTGAGTAAAAGGTTTTAGCATTCGGTACAGGGCTACCAGCTGCACATCAACAATGTAAGTTGAATAAAATGGCGTAAAATGTTACAAAAAAAATTAAACATTCCAGATGTAGCGAAAATTGAAGGACTTCACCTTTTAGTAGTTTTAAATAAATATAGGTACACAATGAAATTTTAGTGGAAAAAACATTTTTTTCAAAATGAGTTTTTTTGTAAATTAAGGTCTTAAGACATTCGCAGAAGATGTTTCGACAGACTTAAGAAAGTTCAAAGTTGATGTTTTGAAAATATTTAAAGAATCAGAGTCGTCTAAGCCAGTTAAACGAGAACGTCAGTTAAAAAAAAAAAAAAAACGGAGCTGTAAAAGTACCGTTCTTAGATTTTATTAAAAAAATGTCTTACATCAAAAAGAGATAAATGGAAACTTATACTTCACATAAAATTTTATCGAAATCGTTAGAGTTCGAGAAAAATAAATATTGTCATAAAGATTGTTATGACAGGTACCGTAATTTGAAGAGCAGTAGACCCAATTTCAAAAACGCTTCTGTAGGCTTCCCCGTAGACCTTAACTGCAAATTTTGAAGAATTACAGGACCCACTTTTTTGTATACTCTATCATCGTAATTTTTTTTCTGCAGGATTGCAATACTAGCCTTATAGTACCTATAAGCGGACTCAAAACGATCAAAGAGTTTGTTGTCCCTGAACCGTCTGTGTCTAGGTTCTACCATAGGTGTTCTTACAGGACACTGTCTAATAGGGAGACACGCCAAAAGACTTGGTGTGTTTTCCAATGATTTCTGCAGAAGCTGCATGGACGAGGAGGAGGAAGAGACCGTTCAACACCTTCTTTGCTCATGCCCTGCACTGCTTCATAGGAGGAAGGCTCATCTCGGTGAATTCTTCTTCGATGATACTAGCGACCTAGCGTACATAGACCCTAAAAGTCTTTCAAAATACATTAAAAGTTCCACGTGGTTCGACTAGCAGGTGATTAACCGGCTAGTACCGAAATGGAAGATTAATAAGTGATTAACTCGTTAATCTTACATCGGGTTTCTGAGATCAGTAGGTGATTAACTTGCTGATCTCTGTGGTATCACAATGGGCCCTTGCGGCCTAAGTGTGTTAGGCAATGTACTCATTGACTGACAGCCACTTCCACCTAACCTAACCTAACCTATAAGCGGAAGTGAAAAAATAAGCTTAAACTTTTGCATATTTTCTGCCATCCTTATACTCATAGTTGTAGTGCTCCTTCCTGGTCCGTAGAAAAATTTGATCTTAAAAAAAAAAAAAAAAAAAAAAAACACCCACAAGAACATTTACTACAGTGCTTTCAGTTTAAGTTATCATGGGATGTTTCTTTTACCCTTTTTATCTTGGAACCATTTGCATTCCTTATGTACGCTTTGTCTTAATAATTCTGTCATTTCAGAGTATACTCAAAATATTATTGTTATAAATTCTTCTGGCGTGAATTTTAGCTTCAGTTTTACTATCTACTCACCATATACAACACAGCGCAGCGCTAGGTATCACACCACTAGAGAAGTAGAACCGTACTGTTTGTTGGTGTGATTGTGGCTTGAGGTTGTTCAGATGATGCCTGGCCATTACAAGTATTTATATCTAGAAGTCCTCCATTGGGGTCCATTCATTTTTAATGAGGACTTTGCCGAACGTTTTCTCCTGAAATATGAAATAACATCCAAAGTGGTCAGCAGCATGAACGTTGTAACATTGTACCTATACTACCATGAACAAAGTATACGAAAGAGGTTTATTATTACATTATACACACTGTTTTGAAGATAAGTCTAAAATCTCTTGTTGAGCTGTTATGGTCACCGGGATATGGGTACATAAAATAGTTTCCTGGAAAGTTTTTGGTTTAATTACAGTCCGAAAACGAATGTAATGACCTCACATGCGTAAGATTTACGACTTTTAATTACGCTTGTGAATTGGGTGTTTTTAAGGACGATCCAATTATGTTGTATTTTGTGTCCGGTCGGTACATAGTAAAATCGGCTTTGGATTTTTGAATGTGTGTTCGTTTTGTTGGTCAGTGGTATATGCAGTGGGCCATTAGAAATAGTTAGATTTGGAATTTAGAGCAAAATGTGTGCTTTTGGGATCGAAATAAAAGTGATAATTTGAATGGACTTAGTTGGGCATTAACACTTTCAACATAAAAGGATTATGTGGTAAGTCACAGTGATAATGTATTTTAGCTTGTGGCTTACAGTTGATGAGAGAAACAAGGTTTTGATTGATAGGTAGTTCGAAACGATTTAACATGAACTGGACTGGACTCTTATTGCATGATTTTTTGTTATTTGTTCTTATGACGATTGGACTTTGGACTTAAATATCTGGGATCTATTATCAATAGTGAAGCATCTTGTGATGACGACATCAATCATCGAGTAAGCGTAGGGTGGATGAAGTGGCGAGAAAACTCCGCTATCTTCTGTGATCGAAAAATGCCCCCTAAGCTGAAGGGAAGACTCTACACAGCAGTTGTCCGTCCAGCTCTGACATACGGTTCACAATGTTGGACAATGTACAAAAATAATGAGAGCAAATTGACGGCAGCCGAAATGAAGATGCTTCGGATGACAGCAGGAGTAACAAAGCTTGATCGAATTAGAAGTACTAAGATCCGTGGAAGCCTTCATGTCAAAAGTACCATCTTGGACAAAATAAAGCACGACCGGCTCAATTGGTATTGTCATGTTCAAAGGAGAGATCCGCAGAACCCCGTCAAAAAGGCAATATCGTACAACGTTTCAACAAATTCGCGACGAAAAAGAAAAGGCAGGCCAAAACACTCCTGGTACAAGCAAATGCAAAAACAGCAGCATTTGGTTGGCCTCAGACATGGAACAATCCAAAACCGGGAGGCTTGCCGACGATTTCTGAGGTCAACGCGGCGTACCCCACAGGCGGATCACTAGTGTGAAGCAGAAAAGTGGGAGAGTTGTGATCGCTTCAAGATCACTGCTCGTAACGCCGAAAATGGAAAAGAAGAAGAAGAAGACGATTGGACTTTGTAATTAATGTCAAGAACAGCGATTTGTCACTTTTTTCAGAATAAATCAGCAATCAAGTGAAGAAAAATACATTTTGGGGACACATTTCTGTGCATCCGTAAAAACTTTGGCGTAGCTGAAAAATTGATAGGTTTTAGGTTTACATGTTTTTTGTTAGAGACAATATTATTTAATTGGGGCAACTGAGTAGACGACTGTATATTAAAGACTTTTTTTACGAGATTAGAAATCATTTATTGAAACTAGGAAACGTAGGTACATGGTACATACATCTTTTGATTGACATTATAAGCTAAAGCCATCGATACAATTTTTTTTGGCGGCTCTGCAGCTCTTCAAGGTTGACACCTCAAGTATGCGCTGCGCAAAAACACTTTTTGACGAGATGTGTTTAAAGTTTTCCTTCGTTTTATAATTCCATGCAATACTCGTTTTTCACGGATTTACTCTTTTTGAGCTCAAGACTAAATGTACAAGGCCGTTGACTTGGTGCGTGAATTAACCTACTGCAGTATATTAGAAGCCCTATCAGTTTTAGCACTATCTATACACTTTTCAGGCTTCTTATGAGGCTAAAAATACTTGGAATAGTTGATTTAGATCAAAAATGAGTCTAGCCCTGAAGTGTTGTTCGACACCTGATCGGAAAGAAGTTCCTTTAATAGATACCTAGATAGATAGATAGATGGGCTACTCTTTGGAAACTTCTAAAAAACGGTATAAAATCTTATAAATCTTGATGTAATAGAGTTGGGAAACCATTTTAAGCTTATTCTAAACCCATCTGACTCTATAATCCAAGAAAAGTTCCAGTATGCGGTTCCAGATGTAAAGAGCGAGCTCCTTGATAGACCCGTATCTGAGCAGGAAATTAGAAGCTGGCTAAATCAGAGCAAGGATCGAAAAGCACCCGGAACTGACGGTATACCTGTTGAATTTTACAAATATGGAAGTAGTACGCTCGTGAGATTGCTTACGAATGAATACAACAGAATATTTGAAACTGGAGATATCCCATTAAGCTTCAAACAGAGCATAATTCTTCCTATTCACAAAAAAGGAGACCCTAACTAGGCTGAAAACTATAGAGGGATAACATTTTTAAATTCATCTCTTAAAATATTGATGGGTGTTTAATCAAGGCGTTTTCAAGAATGGACTTCACAAAATCACCTTTTAGGTGAGTTCCAAGCTGGTTTTAGAGAAAACTAATAAACAACAGATCATATTTTTAGCCTAACCACTGCAGCACAAACTTTTATAAGGTTGAAGAAAAAACTATATGTTTTCTTCGTTGATCTGAAAGCCGCATTCGATACTGTAGACAGGAGTGGACTTTTTTAAAACTGTATAACAAAGGACTATCTATGTTTGGAAATCTTTTAGAAAAAACATCCTCAGCAGTTTGGGACGTTAAGCAGTTAGGTGATTTCTTTGAAACGTTGACGGGTGTTAAGCAAGGGTGCAATTTCAGCCCTCAAGCTTTCATCATGTTTATACTTAAAGGTTTTGTTATGTACAGATATTCTAGTCCTGTTTGCTGATATATATATATGTTGTCCGGCTGCAAGTGTAAGTGAACCTGTTTGCTGACTAACCGGAAAATTTACAAAGAATGGTCAATCAGCTGCAAAGGTACTGCCAAGATTGGAAGTTAAGTGTTAACATAACTAAATCAAAAGCAATGGTATTCCACAAAGGTGGTCGAGGGCTAGCATGAAACGAAAAATGGTTTTTTGATCGTCAGGAACTGGAAACAGTTAAATCCTACAAGTATTTGGGCATTAAAATTCGCAGTAATATGAATATGTATCAACATCTTAAAGAAAAACTCGTAGCGACTAAAGCAGCCATAAGCGCAGCATGGAAAAACTGTTTGGATGACAAAGAAATCTCATTTAAAACAAAATATCAAATATTTCAGGCTGTTTCGAAGTCAATCATGATGTGTATGGGACACAAGTTTGGGGGTATAAGCAACACGAAGTGGTGGAAAATCTTCTTCCATTCTTCCTAAAAAGGATATTTAAAATTTCACAATGTACGTGAAACAACATTGTACTTGTGGAAACTGGTCTTTCGCCTTTATTTGTTGAAACACTCAAACTTCACCTCGATTATATTGTAACGTGAACCCAACATTTTATACCAATTTCCTAATCGAAAAACGTTCAACCGAAAACACAACTGGCAACACTTTAATGGAATGGTATAAATGACAGGCGTTGCTTGTAAGCCAGTGTGTGTGAGTGTAGAGAGACAGACAGACAGAGAGTAGACAGCAAATGTGGCGACAATGTAGAAGTTACTGGAGAGTTCTAGATGGCGTGTCATTCGATATAAATAGCCCGCCCGAGGCAACCAGAAGTCAGTTTGGTTTATAGAGTGATAAAGTTAAGAGTAAATACAAGTAATAGTCCCAAAGTCGAGTTGAGATCGAATTAAGCATATATACTGAATAAAAGTGATAGAATTAAAGTAAAAAGTGAAGTTTTATTTTTCGAACTAAGCGCACGTTACATTGGTGTCAGAAGTGGGATAAAACTTATTTGACTAGTAAAGTGTAAAAAAAAAAAAAAAAAGTAAAAAGAAAAATAATAATTATATACAGTGAAAATGGGTAAGTTGTTAGAAGAGCTCAACTGCATTGAGCTTAAAAGTGAGTTAGGTAAGCGAAATCTTTCTAGAGCGGGATCGAAAAATGAGCTCGTCCTGCGCTTGCGTAACTATTTGGAACAGCAAGGGGAAGACGTAAACACTTTTGTTTTTGAAACAGAAGTGGAAGAAGAGGAAGTAAGTGAAAGTATAGATTTTTCTAGCATGATGAAACTTTTGTTAGAACAGCGAAACGAGCAAAAGAAGGAACAGCAGAATGTTCTCGAAAGACTCGAAGTACAACAAAAGAAGCTGATTGAAGAGCAACAGCAGAATATTCTCGGACGTCTGGAAGAGCAACGAAACGATCAAAAGAAGGAACAGCAGAATGTTCTCGAACAACTTGAAGCACAACGAAACGAGCAAAAGAAACTGATTGAAGAACAACGAAACGAACAAAAGAAGGAACAGCAGAATGTTCTCGAAAGACTCGAAGTACAACAAAAGAATCTGGAAGAGCAACGAAACGAACAAAAGAAAGAACAACAGAATATTCTCGAAAGACTTGAGGTGCAACAGAATGTTTTGGAAGGTCAGAAAAACATTCTAGAAGGTAAATTGGGTAACATTGAGAAAAATGTATGTGCCCTAGACGAACGCATTGAATGTGTTGAGAAACGATTTTCCAAGCTTGAGAGTCAATGCGAAAGTCAGCTTGCCACTTTGGAGAAACGAATCGAAAACATGGCTAAGGAACTAGACCAGATGCGGAAAATGGAGCTACGGAAAACTTGTGGAGATTGTCTAAAGCAAAGAGAAGTACAACCACCAACATTCGACGGACAGTCGTCTTGGTCAGTTTACAGGAGACAATTCGAGGCAGCTGCGACAGCAAATGGCTGGGATGACGAAGACAAATACATAGCACTGACTCTTGCTCTTAGAGGACCAGCAGCTGAATTACTTCAAACTGTTCCAGCTGGTAAGAGCTACGATTTCAGTTCTCTCGTGGCAGCTATAGATAAACGCTTTGGTGATAGCCACTTGAAAGAGGTCTTCCGAGTCCAACTCAATAGCAGAGTCCAGAAAAGGGGTGAAAGTCTACAGCAGCTCCAAGCAGACGTCGAAAGACTGGCTCACCTGGCATACCCGGATGCTGGAGAAGAAATCATCAACCATCTGGCTGTTGAGTCCTTCGTTCGTGCCATTTCTGACAAACATCTTCAGAGATCTGTGCGAACTGCTAGAACACGAACTCTTTCCGAAACTCTAGAGTTTGCATTAATGATGGAAGCATCTGAGCAAGCTTCTCAAATGGTACATTGTCAAAGAGAAGCCATATTCGAAGCTAGATCATGCCCAGGAATTAAGCTACAAAGGAACCAGCGGCACGGACTTGCCAGATGTTGGAATTGTAATAAGACGGGGCACTTACAGCGACAATGCCGGTTGCCACCAATTAAAACTGAAACTGCTTGTCGACGTTGTGAAGTCCAAGAAAATCAATCCGCGAGCTGTAGAGTAAGACCGCAGACTTATCAATACCGAATTGGACATCAGGTAGAAAACCCCCAATGGAATTGCTGGCGGAAAGTAGAGACCAAGACTCAGCGGATGAGAGTGGAACCCATATTCGGATGGAACAAGGAAGAACTGAGGTCTGCTCAAAAGAAGGATCCAGACATCGGACCGATTCTCAAATGGAAAGAGAACAACACGAAACCTGACTGGAACGACATTTCTGACGAAAGCTCTGTTGTCAAAGCCTATTGGGCACAGTGGGACTCGCTTCGCGTGCAAGAAGGCGTACTCCAGCGCAAATGGGAATCTCCTGACGGTAAATCTTTTGTAATGCAGCTTATTGTTCCTCAATCGAAAATCAAAGAGGTTTTACAAAAGATGCATAGAAGCCCTACAGGAAGCCACCTGGGAGTCAACAAGACGCTGGAGAACGTGCGAAAACGCTTTTACTGGCTGCATGTTAGAGGTGACGTGGAGAAGTGGTTCCGAAATTGTTATGTCTGTGATTCAAACATAGCGGTGAGTAGGCTAGATAGATTTAATAGAACAGGGCCATGGGCCACAGTGTATGGCGACCGAATGAAGACACGGTACGACACAAAAGCGACAACGTCAGGATTCCAAGCAGGAGATCGTGTGTGGCTCTATAATCCGCATCGTCAAAAGGGATTGTCACCGAAACTTCAGCAAAACTGGGAAGGTCCTTATATTGTAGTCACTAGGATTAACGACGTGGTTTACCGCATCCAAAGAGGACTAAGAGGCAAGTTAAAAGTAGTTCATTGTGACAGGCTGCATCGATATAGTGGCGAGGCTGCAGATGGAATTATTCGGGACGAACAATCCTAAGGAGGGGGCAGTGTAACGTGAACCCAACATTTTATACCAATTTCCTAATCGAAAAACGTTCAACCGAAAACACAACTGGCAACACTTTAATGGAATGGTATAAATGACAGGCGTTGCTTGTAAGCCAGTGTGTGTGAGTGTAGAGAGACAGACAGACAGAGAGTAGACAGCAAATGTGGCGACAATGTAGAAGTTACTGGAGAGTTCTAGATGGCGTGTCATTCGATATAAATAGCCCGCCCGAGGCAACCAGAAGTCAGTTTGGTTTATAGAGTGATAAAGTTAAGAGTAAATACAAGTAATAGTCCCAAAGTCGAGTTGAGATCGAATTAAGCATATATACTGAATAAAAGTGATAGAATTAAAGTAAAAAGTGAAGTTTTATTTTTCGAACTAAGCGCACGTTACAATATTTTAAAAACCAACTCTATGCAAAGCGAAAGATTACCGAATCGATTGTTTAAGTACGTAATAAGAACCAAAACGCTTTTTTTCGACGAATGGCAAAATCTTGCTGATTTCTGTGGATACAATATTAACTTGGATGTAGTAAGCACCTTGCACTAGAAAGAAGAGTTCTACAATTGAATTTCGGCAGTTGATGAGAAGATGCACGCAAATTGTATTGAAAAGGTGGAAAGTTCTGTTCATCGAAAAATTTACGCTAACTTGAATCACAAGCTCTGTGAGAATAATTATTTGAACGAAATAATTTCAACGATTTTCAAAACTTCTTCTTCTTCTTTTTCATTTTCCACAAGTAGCAGTCCTTGAGCATCATTGATGAACTTCGGCGAACAAATCTCCTGCGCATTTCTCCTTTTCTGAGCGGCTATTTTGAAAATGGTTGCTCCCTTATTCAAGTTGCTTTGTCTTAGCTCTTGGATTGCCTGATTTGCTTCAGCAGCTGGGGCAGAAATCTCTTCCAGCTTTCGATACAGGCCCTCCGTGCTTTTTGCTTGAAGTTGGGCGCACTTTTTCTTCACTTCTTTTCTGCAGCTCTTGTATTCCATTTTGAAACGCGCTTTTTCATTTGTATTTCTTGAGGGGCACTTCGACCAAGCTTGGAAAGCTGCTTTCTTCTTTCTAATCACTGCTTTAGCTTCATTATCCCACCACCAGGTTTCCTTAGCTTGTTGGTGGTGTCCTTTTGAGACTCCTTACAGTGATTTGGCTCTCTCTAAGCAGGTTCGTTGTAGGCGATCTCACATATTTTGTGCCGTGATTGCATTTGAAACTGCGTCAATGGTATTACGCAGCTGACTTTGCATATACGAAATGAATTGCTGTCCTTTGGTTTTCTCCAGATTGTACCACTTAATTCTCCCAGGAGCCTTTGTTTGTTTGACTTCCTTCACCGCATCCGTAAAAAATTCTGTTAAAAGAAGACGGTGTTGTAGAGCGGCAGCTTCTCCTTGTATCACTTTGCAGTCTTTCACCCGAGATTTCATGTTATTGGTTACCAAATGGTAATCAATCTTGGTTTCATTTCCTCCCCTGCTGTAAGTGATAAGGTGTCGGTCTTGTTTGATGAACATGGTATTTAGTACGATTAGACCGTATGACTTGCACATATTTGCACATATTAAGAATATCTTCACCAGGAGTGTTCCTGGTGCTGAATCCCAAACCTCCATGGCAGCCTTCATAATCCTCGTTTGTCTTCCCGACATGTCCATTCAAATCTCCTCCAACAAACAAATACTCTTCTTTTGGGATGTTCTCAACGATTTTCAAAACTAAAGCTGAAATATTGAACTTGAACTTCATCCCGCACCGGGAAGATTGACCAATTTTTTGCTCTCTGTGTAATCTACGAGAAAGAGAGAACACGGGAAAAGAATCTTAGATAAAGCGGAAAAGAAAACTATTTTGAATGGTTCCGATTGGAAAAATGTACTGCTATTGTCAAAAAGCTTTAAAATACAGAAAATCTATCATAGAAGAAACTTTTTAATAACAACGTTATTGTAACTTTGTCAAACTTTTGCAGACGGCATTATAAAGCCATGTCTTAGACTTAAATGTATTAAACATAAAATTGTTATTATAAACAAATTCAAGGAAATAAATAAATTTTTATATATTTCATCTTATCTTATCTATCTATCTATCTAGATAGATAAATACATTCTTTATTTCCTCAATATATAATCCGGTCAAATTAAACCAAAAATTGATAGTGAAGTTACATAAATTCGCACCAAGCTGAAAGTTGGTGAGATTGTTTAAAATATGATTCCAAATAAAACTTGAAAGTTCCCCAACTTTCCCCTGCATGGAAAAAATTTTATTCGAGGTCAAAGGTTAAAAATGTGATTTTTTCCCGATTTTTTGCGATTTTCAGCAAAACGGTAGGTTTTAAAAATATCAGACGCAATTGTAGATTATAAATTTATCTATAAAAAATATTAAGCTACTTTTTTTCTTACGAGTCACTGTTTCGGAGATATAACGATTCAAAAATTGAGAAAAGTTATAATCGTAATAATAAGCGCACGTTTTCACGCCACCTATGAGGTAAAGTATAGCGCGTTTTTTTTAACTTGGTTTCCCAAGTATTCTATTCTATCTGTCCGTTATGATCCTATTTAATAATAACAAAATATCAAAAATTGGCAAAGACTGCAAAAGAAAAATACGACGTAAATTAAAATAAAGTAGTGAAGTTTATTCTTCTAATTCATAGCCATTAAAATCTTTTTCTTGTTCTTCTTCTTGATCTTCTTCAAACGAATCCTTAACTGTTGGTGATTCAACATTAGAGCATGACCGGCCTTGACAATTGGTACATGCCATAGAACATATCAGTCCTTTTTTGCAACCACATTTAGCACTACATCCCTTTTTACAGTTACAAAAAATTGTGTTCAGCAGTTTTTCCGGCGCAGGTTGGTTCTAGAGTGTTGTTGATTAGTTTCCAACCCCAGTCTGTCTCTGTAGGGTCAACCAAGCCACATTTGAAATTGATAATATACGCGAAGAAGATGTTGCTGTTTTTTTTAGGAATGTTGATGCTCCCGACTTCTCAGTGATAATAAGTTTTTCACCATACTTCAGTTTCAGTCGTAGCTTTATCGTTCTGTTATCTAAAGCCGCAGTTTTGCAAACACCATGTAATTCATTTAAAGTGAACTACTGAACGCTATTTTCAATGTAATTAAATATTTCCTCCATTGCCCGATCCATAGCTTCATCTTTAGGACGACCCTTTAGCTCCAGTGGAGGGTTTCAAGAAAGAATTAAGAATTAGCTTCAACTGCAACTAAATCATTTTTGAATTCGACTCGAGCGAGAAAAGCTTTCGCTGTCGTCACAAATCCTAGCTACTTTCATAATTGAGCCTTTAAATTCAAATGTCCTTACTTTACTGATTCGACGACGAGAACCTCATGATTTTCTTTTCTCGTGTTCTTCATTCAATTCTTTGCCAATTCAGACATTTTTGTAATTAGCTCAAAGCAGACGGATATATGTTAGAATAAACACGTATTTTCATTAGAGCGTAGTTTTCAAGACAAACGGTATTTCATTTGTCATGAATAGCCACGCATGCCGTTGAAAAGGAGAAACTATTTAATCATACATATATATTACATCTTTGGAAATGCAAATACGAGGCGTACTCATATTATTAAAACGATCACAACTTTTCTAAATCTTTGAATCGTTATATCTGTTAAACAGTGGCTCGTAAGAAAAAAAGTAGCTTTACATTTTTTATAGATAAATTTATAATCTACAATTGCGACTGATATATTTTTATGATAAAACTTACCGTTTTGCTGAAAATTGCAAAAAATCGGAAAAAATCACATTTTTTACCTTTGACCTCGAATAAAATTTTTTCCATGCAGGGGAAGGTTGGGGAACTTTCAAGTTTTATTTGGAATCATATTTTAAACGATCTCACCAATCAGCTTGGTGCGAATGTCTAGATTGACCGGACTAATACGTTACAATTTGTTTTCTTAAGAATAAGGATATGGCTATACTGCCGTCTGCCTGAAATAACATTCCATTTGATTTCAAAACAAAGAAAAATATAAAAGTGTAAAGCTTTATAGGTAATATTTACATAAAGTCTCATAATAGCTTCAAACAAGTTGAATTATAGATTTAGAAAAAAAAGAGAAAAAATATAAAAGTACAGTAGTGTTTTTAAAATTTTACGAGTTCATCTATATACCTACACAAGTTAAAATTAGAAAGCGTAGTAAGTTATCCATTTTAAAGTGACTGGAAACACAAAAAAGCATTTTAATGGTTTGAACCATAAAGTGTTATACAATTTTCAACTTTAACGTGATTTGAAACACAAAAAAAAAAAACCATTTAATTGATTTGCAACAAAAAAGGAAATTGCACTCCAGAAACTGCACTAACTGGGAAAATTCGCAACTTATGGGAAACTGTTGCGATAAGTAATGGCATGTTTGCAAAACTTGTACAAACTAAGCCAACCCCGGCATCCATTTTAAATATCATAAAGTTTCGGCAATGTCAAAAAACTTTCTTGAAAATATAGACGTCGTATTTCCTGTAACATTGGACAGATCTCTATAAAGTGATAAATATCTTCATTTTCTCTTCTGTTACATAAGGTACAAAGCTGCGGCCGATCACCTCGGTGAGGTATGTAATTTACATTCAAAATTTCTACCCTAGCTCTAAATATAATGCTTATCTCGGACGCTGAGTATTCTTTTCGGAAGTAACTGACATTTGAATTTATTTGGCGATTTAACTGCCTGTATAGATAAGTCTGGAAGCGGACGAACTTGCTCTAGAAAGATTTTCTATAAACATTTTTTGGTCAACTTTCGCGATCACGTATGCAAACTGAGCCTGCCAATTCGTTAGATTCCGACCAATTTAAACAATAGTCATGATTAATGGATAGTCGATTGAAAGGAGATGCATTGGTTTGTAATAATTTTTTCAGGATTATCTTGTGGAGACATGAATCACTCTTTTGCATTACTTTAGTAAAAAAGTTCCTTTTAATATAAAACTTCGGGAGCGGAAAGTAACCTTTTCACTTTATTTTTGGAATGAAACTTCTTCACGCGAGATAAGAGTAAAATATCATCACAGATAGATTTATAAAGTAGGAACTTAACATTCAAATATGACCTTGCGTTATGTATAAAAGAATGCTTTGGGCGGCAATCAAAATGTGGCTGGTGCTCTTAATGTTTCAAATTCTAACTTTTGTAAGCCCCTTCATTTAAAACAATTGGATTATCATATTCACTGACGTAGAAGTGGAGGTGGCAGGTACGCGAGAAGTGAAAAGTGGACGTTTCAAGACGAAACAATAGAGGTTGTTAAGGAATATAAGTACCTGGGAGTGTTGATTACTTCTAACCTAAACCTAAATAAACATCACTTGAACTTTTCATTTTGATTTTTGAAAATCAACACTCCGCAAGGAAACAATAAATTTTTATATTTTTTTTCCTTTTTTTTTCACTAAATAAACACCTTCAACAAAAACTATATGAAGCTAAACGTGCATTGTCATCGGTTTGGAGAAGATTTTAGATAAGAAAAATCTTTCACATATAGCGAAGTATAAATCTTTCGATCAGCTGCATTATCAATTCTCTTTTACGGGGCCCAAGTATGGGGTTATCTTTCCTTCGATGCTGTAGAAAAATTCCTTCGTTTTTTTATTCGAAGCACCTTTAGGTTGCCTAATTGTTCACCAAATTATATGTTATATTTGGATTGGAAACAGGCATAGCACCGTTATTTTTGGATACGCTAAAAATACATTTTGACTACGTGGAAAGAGTAATGGCGATGGGAGAAGAAAGGATTCCAAGACTGGTTCTGAAACAATTATTAAATTCTGGGGGAACTTGCGTTAATGAGTGGAAAAAATTGGCAGACGATTCTTTAGCAGAATTTACAGTATTAATTGATGAAAATCCTGAAACATTGAAAATACAGTTCAACAATTTGTTGAAGAAAGTTGGAAGCATGATGTGTGATAAGTTCAATAGAGTCGCAATACAGAACCTACTACAGCAAGCTGAAATACCAGCACTTATTTCCTGGAGCAAAATACAACTGATCAAATCAGCGCAATATTTAAAATAAGAGGTCAAGTTTTTAATTTGAATTATATTCCACATCGACCTGATCTACCATTATTGTGCGATCTATGCAACTTGAAGGCCCGTGAAGATGTTTTCCATTTTTTGGGAATCTGTCCAATACTCAAGGAATTTAGAAGGCGTTTCTTTGCAACGGACACCCTTAGTTTGGTATATTAGATATTGGTATAGCTAGATATATTTTAAATGCTTTTCGTTACAGAAAGCAAATCATTGAAGAAAACTTTTAAAACTTTTTTAAGAAAAAAAAAAAAAAAAAAATTGTTTATGTGAACTTCATTTTTTGAAAATGTGTTATTTAAATTTAAATGTCACTATGGTAGACGGCCTTCGGCCAAACCATATAATACTTAGTAAAATCGTGTAATGAAATGTAATGTTAATATTAACGAAGTCAATAAACTAACTAACTAACTAACTAACTATTCACTGACGGCTCTAAGTGGGACGAAGGTATATCTTTCGTTGTTGTTGACTCTAACAATAATCTCCTCTCAGCAAAAAAAAACTACCACAATTTTCCTCCATCTTCTCTGCTGAACTTAGCCAACTTTAAAGAAACACAAATTGCTTACAAATCTAAGAAAAACTCAGTGATATGCACCGACAGTCTCTCAACCTTAACTGCCATCAAAAATATAAAAAAACCGATCATCTTTCATTTGCAAAATCAGAGACAATGTCATCAAACCTGGAGAACGGCTTAAGATATTTGGGTTTCTATTTTGGCGTAAATGGAAACGAACACGCAGACCGAGAAGCCAAATTAACTGCTAAAAACAACAACCAAGCTATCTCTAAAAATCTCTAAATAGCTCTCATAAAACAAGATGTCTCCAAACTGACTAGCTCATACTTGTACGATCGGAAACTATTAGTTTGGTCCCCATATAACTACTCCTCCATCAATCAAAATGGCAGCCCAACTGTCTACCCAACCACTACCTCTGCAACCATCAACAAATGCTTCATCAGGCTGAGAATTAGACACACCCAGCTCGCCTACAGCCGCATACTTTACAAAGACCCGCCACTCACATGCCATCTCTGCCAAGGTAACAACCAGGTTTCAATCTACCAATTAACAACGGATTGCACGAAAATCAATTTCAAATTCTCAAAATTTTTAGCTTGCATAATAATATTAAACTTTTGTTTTTCAAACTCAGCTAAAAGCTATGGTAGCTACTAGCTATTAAATATTGTATTGTACATTCATGTTTCATGTATAATTCAATAAATAATAATCACAATAATAATACTAAAGCATATTTTTGCAGAGAATCAATGAGTCATACACCTTAATCTCTGAAAAAGCTGATGGAATTTTTACTCACTAATACGTTTTTAGATCAATAGTCTTAATAATAAGTCCAACTTTAAAAAACTTGTTATTCCACTTCCAAATTTTTACATTGCTACCACCACAGAACTTGGTATTAAAGCTAAGAAGTAGTGTTTCATTATTCATTATTATTATTGTAGTTTAATTCCTTTTATTATTTAACGCTAACATTTGCATTAATGATGAAGAGCGTAGATAAGTGTTTTAAAAATGAGATTTCTCAAAGCTCAGTAGTCTGTACTGCTTAAGTCTCTGAGATGCTGAAAAAAATCTTAAAAACTTTTCAGAAGTAGCCTTGTTTTAAGATTCGTGAGAGTTGTTTGCCCACCGAGTGAGACGATTCTAGACCCAAACCTTAAATTGTTCGATCTAATGAGTGTCATGCCATTTTTTTCAAATGAAGGGACAAAAGTAGTGTAAGACACACCTCCTCTCTATCGAAAATACAATATGTTGAACCGGGAAAATCTATGTAAGCATCATTATATAAAACGATCACAAATAAAAAGAATATTCTGTCGAAACAAAGAATTTAAGATAGCTGTAATGTTACCCAAAACTTTCCAGGCTTTCAAGAAGATACTATTCGTATAAAGAGTTTTCTGTTAACTTATATACAGTAGACGCTTGATGTAATAAATCATGGAGGAGTGAACTATCCAGTATAGTGATAACCCAAAATTTAACATGTAGGTACTACTCTAAGTAGTGAACAATAAAGATCTTGATATAGTGAACACATAATTTTTCTCAGGTTTGAACAAAAATATCGCAGCTGCAATGTGTCTACAGCGTGTCGATTGCCTTTGAACAAATTTCACTGTTCAATGATCTATATCTCACATTATGAATCACAAAAGTAAGTAGTCACTTGACTCAGTAGAACCATTGAGTTTATATACATAGAGGAACCATGCTATCTTGCGTTAAGTCGTCGATAGATGTCACCAGGTACATTAAATCGACTTTTAAAATTTTTTGTCGAATACGTTCCACACAAATTTAACTTTAAAAAAGACAACACGAAAGGGAAACATAAAAAAAGTCATGGGTATAGAGAAATGCACAACACATTGTGCTTTGTGTGAATCTTGTTTGTTCATCTGCATGCATGTAAAATGTACTTCTTCGCAGTTGTGAAGGTATATCTTTCTTCTGCTTATGCGTTACGTATAGGTAGATACATTTATGTGAAACTGAATGTAGGCAGCGAGCAACACTTTTTTTTTTAAATTACTCATTGCATATGTGCGATTTGTTTTTGTCGAATATAGTGAAAAAGAAAATTGGTGCGTGTGTGCCTTGTTCCTTATCTTTTTTTCATTTTTCATTCCTAATTCAGTTTTGGCTTGCAAGGACGTTTGTTACGATCAAGAGTTAATTTTTTTTCTTTCAGCAATGCCTTCGGTATGTGCTTATGCAAATTGTTTTAATTCCTATAGGACGGGGGGTCTATCATTTTTTAGTTTACCGACTGATGCTAGAAAATTTATTTGGGCTAAGCACTCGGGAAATCCGCAGTTGGAGAACTTGGCAAAATATGCAAAAATTCACATAAAATTTTGTGCAAAAGCATTTTTATGCGAAAGATTTAGTTGAATCTGGTACGAAAAAAAATATTAAGCCAGATTCTGTACCAATCTCTGTCCCCAACATTTGTTCCTGTTCACAAACTTGTAGAGACCCAATTTGTGAAGAACTTTTACAAAAATTTTCTTGTTCAGGCGAAACGAAAAAACATAATTTTAAGCGTAAACATGAAGATGTGAATGCTACAACTTCTATTAACTTCCCCTCTTCAGAAGACAAAGAAGATGACGATCATTTATCTTTAGAAGAAAATAGATCTCCACCTGGCCCAAATTTAGGAACCTATTCTAATCGAGCGTGGGGGCAGGGTTCGAAAAAAATACATCTTGTATTCCCGACTCTTGAGAATTCAGATAGCGTAGCTTCTTGTTCACACCATGTGCCTAAATTTTTATTCAGGTCGCCGAAGAAAAAGACTGACGATGAAAAATTAGAAGAAAAATTTAACGAAGTCTTAAGCGACAAACCTGACTCAGTGCGGACATTTATCTCTTCTCAATTATTACATAAACCAGGTTCTCAATGGAAAAATGATGAGAAAGACTTGTATTTAAAATTTTATTATAAATCGCCGGTCATGTACAAACATTTAATGGATATTGGGTTTTTGGCGCCTTCAATATCTACCATTCGAAGATGGCATTCTAACACAAAATTTTCGCCTGATATATCTGAAAAAGTTTCGCTTTCAACATTAGACAAAAAATGTGTCCTACTGTTGGATGAAATGGCAATAAAGCCAGAATTAGAATATAATTCATCAGAAGACGTAATTTATGGCTTCGTTGATCATGGGAGCTTTGGCAGAAAAAATTGTGTTGCCACACATGCACTTTTGGTTATGCTTAGAGGGCTAAACAGCAATTGGAGACAAGCAATAGGAATTTCCATCGGTAACGTCAATGGGGTTCGCTTAAGTAATATTATTAAATATTGCATTGATATTATTATGAATATGGACTTCGAAATTTTAGCAGTAAACACTGATCAAGGCAGCAACAACAGAAGTGCTTACAGAATTTTAGGAGGGACAGTTGAAAGACCCTATTTTTTGCATAACAATAAACAAATTTTTTTGCTGCATGATGTACCACATCTTATTAAAAGTGTGAGAAATAGACTTTTAGATGCTGACATTTTGACTCCGGATCGAGTATCTTGGAAAATAATTGAAAAATTATTTGATTACGATTCTGGAACCATTAAACTCTTATATAAACTTACAAAAGAACACCTACAACCAAATGCGTTTCAAAAGCTATCTGTAAAGTTGGCAGTGCAAGTATTTAGTAGAAAGGTAGCGATGGCTATTTCTGCAGCAGTAACCAATAACTTCTTCACAGACCTTGAAAAAAGCACCGCTATCAACACAGAGAAATTTATTCTATTTATGAATAAGCTATTTGACAATTTAAATAGCAGTACGAAATATGCAAAAAACCCGGATAAGAGTTCAATTTCTTTTGAAAAGCATGATATTTTAATGAACCTCAAAGAATCGGTAGAAAAAATATCTCTATGGCAATCTGAAGGAAAAATGAGTGAGCCATATTGTTTTGAAGGACTTAAGCAGACAATTAATGGAATTCTTGGTTTATGGGAATATATTTCCACAGTTCCAAACCAAAAGTATTTAATAACATCCCATCTTAATCAAGACCCATTGGAAAACAACATATCTATGCTTAGAACAAGTAGAGGATCTTATGCAAAATCCATCAGCGGCTCGCGTTTGCAAAAATTTAAAATGGATTTGTTTTCAAAACCTTAAGCCTTCAGCACTCAGTGGATACGAATGTTCAAATTCCGTGAACTTACTTCAACAATCATGTTTACTGCAATCAAATGAAACCGTTAATGTTGAAAAAGATGTTAGTGTTGATATCAGTGCAGCTGATGAGGAAATTCAAAATGACAAAGAAAATGATTTAGAGGATATTTTGGACATAAGCTTAGAAGACAAAAAAACACAAAACGAAAATCTGCAGAATTGTGCAAATGCCTATGTAGCTGGATGGTTAGTTAAGAAAATTACTGCAAAAAATCAGTGCAACGACTGCGTTAAATACTTAAAAGAGACTGAAAATTATGACAAAAAAACTGCTGAACTAATAAATCTTCGGGCTTACAAAAATTTTAGTTTGACAACACCATCAGATGCCTTTGAATCTGATTTGAAATCAGCAATTGCGGTATTTGATCGATATTTCAAATACTTTAAAAGCAAGGAAAAAGTTCATAGGCACATGTTCAAAATACTTTCCAATAAAGTCAATTTGAATTGCAGCTGTGAAATTCATTCTGACTTTATAATGGGATGCATCACAAATGTATTGATAAGGTTCAATGTGAAACACTTTAATAATTCCTTAAAAAGTCTTCCATTTAAAAAGAAAATATTGCAAGCCTCAAAGAACGGCAAGCTAAACAGAAAAAAAAAAATTGCAAACAAATATAGGAAAAGAATATTCCGTCAAAAACATGCAAGACAATCACAAAAGTACTTATAAGTACTAAAATAAATACCCTAAAGTGAGAGGCAAGGGGAACTCACTCAAATCAAGCACCCCGAAAATGGTGGATAAAAGCGCATTATCACCTCCTCGTGGTATCTGCCGGATGACTATAAATGTCAACTAACGATAACTAAGCGTCTCTTAAAAGGTATAAAATTAACTCAATTATTTTACATCAGGCCTTACAAGAACCTGAACCTACTTTAAATGTGACGAACATTTTAATAGCTCATTTATGCTAACTCCGGACTTCGCTTTCCCTTAATGCGTCCACTTTGTGACACATCTTTTGTTTATTCGAGATTTGAAGTCTCCAAGTTTCTGAACATTTTGAGATATAAGTCCTGTGTTAGGATAAAGGTCCTGGTATCTTCGTTGTGCTCTTCTTGAATTTCCATTGCAAAACTCATATAAGAAAAAAATGTCTGCGTAGGCACTTTGAGCACTTGTTATAATTGTATTTGTGTAAAATACATTAAAAAAATATTAAAAGTGCCCATATTATTGTTTTATTCGAACAAACTTCAAAGCTAAAAATCATTTTTTTTTTTTTTAATTTTACCCATTTTGTATTTTTTCAAGTTTTATAAAATGTATGGGCTTTTGAGTGGACTTAATAATGAGTCTTTTTTTTATTATTGTTTTGTTCATCTGTAAAAAAATAAAGAAACTCTATATTTACCAGGCATTTTCTGAAAAAAATTACCTCATAGTCAAAACTT
Organism: Melanostoma mellinum; assembly: GCA_914767635.1. Lineage (NCBI taxonomy): Eukaryota > Metazoa > Arthropoda > Insecta > Diptera > Syrphidae > Melanostoma > Melanostoma mellinum. The sequence goes on along the minus strand of OU612058.1, from coordinate 69,647,913 downwards.
TGCTTGGGGAAGAAAACTTGCACACCATTTAAAATTTAAAATCTGGGAACCCTTAGCCTATAACAGTCTAATTTAAATACAGTTTTAAAGATTATCATTTCTCCAAAAAAATTAGGTCTAAGATTAGGTCTCTATCATCTGTATTGACAGAGATATCGAATTAAACACAGGCCAGGGTACACCAAAGTTAGACTTTTTTTAAATTCTCAAAAAGTGATGTTAAAGTTGAGAAGTGAGAACTTACTGTAGAACAGTTTTTTTCTTAGAATATGACCAAAAATCAAATCCCAAAGTATGTAATACGAATTATGGAACCCCCTGTATATGCATGTTGAGGTGCAGAAGAGTAGAGAAAAGTTTGAATTTTTTAGAGGTTTTAGCCATATTTTTATTGAATACTTGTTAGTACAATGTTTAATCTTTGAAATCTGCTTAACGCATTCGCTGCCAAGCCTAAATTATCTGTAGTCATTCCCATTACACTTTTTACATATTTATATTATGTTCGTGGCAAAAAAAATTTGCTAATTGAAAAGCCTGCATGTTAAAAAATATTCAAAGTAGGACGAATATACTAGATAAAATGCCAAGGACGAGTATACTCGTCCATTGAATGGGTTTTAAGAACATGAAATAGTACAAATAGTTGTTTTTCATAACAATTTCCTCAAAACGCTGTTTTTAAAGGGGCTTACATCCAGTCCAACTGCTCTACTGAAAACATAAAACCAAATAAATTTTCTTACTATAGGATCTTGTGGTGTCCTTGAATTATTCATTCATTCATCAAATTGAAATATACATACATACATTACATATTATGTGGACTGGTGGATCTGAACAGAAATACCAAACCAAACAGTATTTCATTCCACATACATTCCAAAGTCTACTATATTCCACACCTGTTTGCTTTTAGAACCAAAATTAAGGTTCTAGTATTTGCTAAAATAGAGCGCCATCCATTCGACGAATTAACGCAATATTCTGTTTCAGCCGAGGTAGTTCCTCTATGTATATAAACTCAATGGTAGAACACAAGCATTGAATAACTATATATAGAAGCTGACACCCGAATTAAACAACTTTCTCAAACTCGGTATAATAAGATTGTTAAGCACGGGTCACACACAGCTGCTGCCAGCGGCGAATTGACTGCCAGCCGCTGATCAGCTTTGTGTGACCACAAAATTCGCAACCAGCCCTGGCAGCCGGCGAGCGTTTAGCAGCGGCTGGCGAAGTTGAACATGTTCAACTTTTGGTAGCAAGCAGCGGCGGCTAGCAGCTAGTAGCGCAATCTGACCACATCGGCTGGTAAGAAGCAGCGAATAGATTTGACTTTTGACATGTTTGCTCATATCAAATCATTTTCAGATTAAAAACTTTTAGTTTTAATAAATACCTGATATGTATATATTTTTAGTTTTTTTATTGGAAACATCATTTAAAACATTCTTTAAAGAAATTGAAAAAAACCCTATGAAGTGTGAAAGAGTATGGTCTCCAGCGATTCGGGAACAGCGCAGAAATTCCAACCCATCAAATAGGAATAGCTCTTTGATATAAAATTCGAAAGCCTTCTTAAATATAAATGGCGGATTAAAGATAAAAATATATACGAATTTGTAGACCTGCGAGCTTATGATGAAGCACAGTTCCGTCGTTTTGGATGTCTCACGTTGTGTACAATACATTTACTGGCATCTCTTGTGCACATGAAGAGCTCTTCGACATTCACAGATGGTTCTGCTGTCACAGCCAAACTGGCGTTCATTTCTAAGGAACTTATATGACCTTTAGTTAATGTGTCTTTGTTCAAAATATTTTCGTTGTCATCAATCAGGGGAGTTTCGAGCTGATTTTTTGTTTTACGAGTCTTTCCTTTTTAAGTTTTTTTCAATCAAATGGTTTGGTTGTGGACAATCCATTAAATGGCTTGTGATATCTAGAGGATTACCAAGACATTCGCATGGCGTATCAGTTGAGTGTTCTACAAACACAGCTGGAACAGACATTAGAACATAATATCTTCTATAAGCACGATCCATTCCTAGATAGACCTTCGCTCGCAGAACACTCTTTCCATCCTTTTCTTTAAGCTCATTTTTGGCTGGTTCAAGGGGCTTTGCTTGTCTCGTAGTTGCTTGGGGAGAACTTGAAGTAGAATTGGCGAGGTTGGTTTCTTCATTGGCTTCTTTCTGAACTTTGTTCTCGACAATTTCATCAATTGCCTGAGGATATGTAAGATTTGAGCGATGAGTGTTTTCAGTATTGCAACCAAATCTGATATTGGGAGCCAACACCCGATGCCAAAAGATGCAATCTCAGCATTGTTGCTCTCGTTCATTGTATCGCAAAGTGAAAGTGTGATACTGTTGTTGGATATACAGGCAATGGGAGCTCGTGACACTGCCATTGGAGTCTGGAAAAGAACCTTTTGGGAGCGAAACTCATTAGCGATTGCACTACGAGTTTTTTGAGAAGTCGAACACAGATCTCTCGGCCGTTTGGCTATTCACCAAGAGCGAATCTGTGGCGTAGCGAACTGGGCTTCAGCCTCCTTGAGAGGTGTTTCGATTGACAATCTTGCTAATGGAGCTGCAACATTTGAAGAACATCGATTCTCTTCAATTGGTTTCAAAGGTTGTTGAAGCTTTGGCGGTGGTTTTTGCAATTCACTAGAAAAGTAAAAAAAAGTTTTCTAAACAGCAAATTAAAATTTAAGTATGGCAGCTGCTGTCAATCGGTTAGCTGTCAGCCTGTGTTTTGACGTGTGGCTAGCAGCTAAGTGTGACCGCACTGCCAGCCGCTGCTTGCTGCTGCTACTGCCAGCCGCTGGTAAGAAGCGGCTGGCAGAAGCCGTGTGTGACCCGTGCTTTACCTAGCAATAGTCAGACTATTTATTATTGTTTATGTTTTTGTCTCTGCTTTGCTTATTTCATACACAAACTATTTTGAAATAAGGGTAATTTGGCAGTTTAGGTTTTAAAATATGTCCCTTAACGGATTTATTTCTGGAAATGGTATTGAAAAGCGACAACAATCTTTAATTTTGAAAATCAAATCTTTGAATAATTAATTTGTTGAAAAATGGTGTTTTGTAATTTTAAATATTGTAAAAACAGTTATGGATCGGGAGTTACTCGTTTTAAGTTACCAAAAGACCCAAATCGCCGCAATATTTGGCTTTTAAATTCGGGAAATTGTTACTTAAAAGAAATGAAAGAGAACCTACCGTTGCCACCGTTTAATATTTGCGCCGATCATTTTGAAAAAAAAGGTTTGGCCTCAGGCAGTATGCGGTTACGATTGCTTCACGGTGCAGTTCCTAAATGTTATTTTAAAGAGAACAACATAAGAAATCAAAACACAGTCGATTCCAAGGAAGGATGTATACTGAAAGAAGTGTAAGTATCTAATAATGTGCTTGAGTCAGACGCAGGAACTTAAATCGGAGTACTTATTTGTTATCAATAACTTTTTTTTAAATCAAATAGTTCAGCTAATGAAAAAAGAGAATCTATGGAGCAGACATCCATTGAAATAAAGAGGAGAAAGGTTCAGCTCACTTCAAGAGACACAATAATTGAATTTTTTCCAGATGCAGTGCCTAATTACTAAAATCTTTCTTTCTAAAATCATAATCAGATCTATTCCTTTTGACTTTGCTCGTCAGTCATAAATCATTACCAAAGAAGAAAACGAATTTCCCAAAAAACCAACTGACTTGGTGACCTCAGAAAGCTCATACTTAATGTTTAATAATCTAAAAAATTTACAGTAGTTTAGGGGCTTATAATACCAGTCTGTCTAGTTTCGTCTTTTTATCAATTAGGTTAACAAGAATATGTAACTAATAGTAAACTATCAAAACGGCTAGTGAATTCTAAAACAAAAAAAAACAAAAAAAAAAACAAAAAACAATTCATCTTCACACTCATATCATCACAAAGGACTGACTGAACAGAAAGGAGTGTACTACCTGTATTCTCTATCTTGACTTCATTTTGTCGTTTAAGAAAATATTAATTTAAATGGCTTTTAATTCAGTTCTTCAGCAAAACTAAAGGACATCTGCTTATACTCGTATCCTGAACTCAAAGATGAGCAAACTAGCAAAATCAAAATTCATCCATCATCATGTTGTCCTTGACAATAGAATCAGAGAAAACCTCCGGAAATTTCCCCAGATAGATGAAAAATAAATAGAGCATGAAATGGAAACGGAAATAGAAAGACACAAAGAGCCCTCAGTGTGGTATGAATACAAACATAGAATGTATCACATTGCCCAGTATGGCATTGGTACAAACAAAGTATGATGGGCAGTAAAGAGCTTGTCCCTATAAGTTGCCCTCAAGGATAAATAAATAACCACCATATGACAGTTATCCTGGCTTGTATGTAAAATTGTGGTTCACATTGCGCTTTTACCAAAATAAAATAGAAAAAATACGCTCAAAGGAGTAATATTGTGTTTTGTGTAGTTGGTTAGTCTGTTGCCATTCTTCTCTTCGTTTTCTCAGAAATATGAACACACACACACACACTGTTTTTACTGTTTTATTGTGTTTCTTCTGGCGATTGTTTGTTTCTCAAAAAAGGAATGTTTGAATAGGTACGTGTGTTTTTGAAGAATCTCATACTTTTTACAATTTTTCGTTTTTGTTTTGTAGTTTCTGTGAAGCATATTCTTTCCTACCCGCATGACGTATAAACATATTTTCTCATAATTTGGGTCCGTTGGCTTTATTTGATTTAACAGAAGTATGAGGATCTTCGTTGTACCTAGAGAAGTTTTTAAGCAATTCCTTATGGTGAAGACGTTGAAGTGAAACTGCATCATTTTCTTGGCATTCATTTAGCACTGATTATACAGACTGTTGTTGTGTTTTTAGAAAAACCAAAAGTCAAGTCTCCAAATACAAGCTACGCATATATTTCGGGTATTGCTAGTATTGCTTTTCACAATGAACATTTTTGTAGAAAAGAAAGAATGAAAGGGTAAACATAAACAGTTTTCTAACCGGAAATAGACTGTTTGGAATTTCAAAACGATGCCAGTTTATTGAATAAACTCACATTTTCATCATGGCAAGAAACACGTCTGCAAATTATGCAATAAAATTTCTGAAATTCGGAGTTGTGGCTTTGCTTTCTTTCAGAGGTCCGTAACAAATGATAACATATTATACATAATGTCAACTTACTATAAAAGTTCGCCTACAACTATACATCGACTTTAAAAGAATCGATATTAAGTGACAATAGCCGCGTTTTATTATCACAATGATCCAATCCGGATCAGATCTTGATAATAAAACAGCTTTGGATCATCATATTTCCCGTTGGAAGTTGTGAGAGACTCGCTCTTTCAACTGAATTTTCAAAAGAGGTGCAGAGTTGCCCTACGAACTTTTTTTTCAATGGTAAATTTTTTGTTCTTTTCTTTAGGGAAATATGATACTCATGCACTTTGTCAAATATATGTTTTTTTGCACTAATTCTTATTAATTTCACGAATATATGTTTTGTTTTCTAAAACTTTCTCATTATGTCATGTATTATACAAAAATGAATAAATGTGAAGTTTCTCGCTATCTATCTAAAATATATTTCATTTCACACAGATAAAAATGTTCAAGTGGCAATACTGTTGTTATTGGAAATATTGGAAATGATACCAACGTTTTCAATGGAAAGTCTCCTTTTGTGTGAAATAGAAGAACTAATTTTTAGATCATAAAAATAGATCCAACTAAAAAGCAGGATTTCGCTTTGTTGTTGTAACGCTAATAAGCCCATGATCTGATCCGGATCAGATCAATAATAAAATGCGGCTAATATTGCCACAAAAAATATAAAAAATTGTGACAACCGTTTACATTAAGCATTCCATGAAATTTTCATTCTTCTAATCTTTTACGACAACCGTCTCTAGAATTCCTAAGTCGTACCTAATGGTAATAGGCTTGCATTTTAAGATTTTTTTTTTATACAGAGCGGGGGTAACGTAGCGTCTATGTGAATAATGCTGTTGGGCGAAGATTGGGATAAGCCTGCCCGTAGTAGGTGTACTCGTTGACAACATCAACGTAATGGTTGCTAAATTCCCATTTTTTGTTTCAATAATTTCGTCCTTTCTCGTTGCTGTCTCAGAAATATACCAGTCTGCTTATCACTGTAATTCTAGCGGTAACTCAAATAAGGAAACATTGTCATCCACAAACATGGAAGTGTCCTTATGATTCAGACATCATTAGATACATCACCGTTCCAAATTTTATTTATAATCTACAAAATAAAGCAAAAAAAGCGGACTAAGGTTGCAGCTTTGTCTGAGTCCAATTTCGAACTTCTTTCATCTTTGAATTTATATGAGTTGTATGAGTACACAAACTCTCGGTATTTTAACATAACTATCATTTACTGTTTTTATAACTTCAGCATATTTCTATCAGTCGTATCGAAGCGCAAATGAAAAGTGCTTTTGAGTTTGGTCGTGTTATCAATAGCTATTTACACGCCAATGTTTGGTAAAGTCTTTTCAAAATATTACTGTTTGAGAACGTATCGAGTTTTATTCCAACATACAAACTATATGTGCATTTAAATTTAACAATTATTCGGTGTTCGCATTTGACAAACCTAACATACGTTAGGTATATTGTTTTTCTGTATTTTGGCTTCTGTAAATTACTTGTCATATGATGTAGTCGTTAGCTAGCTGTAATTCGCTCAGAGTTCTTACTCTCTAGCTGTAAAATTAAATTCCTTTCGTTTTCTCATGTCTTTCTTATTATTCGTATATTAAAAGTGTTATACACTTCTATTGATTATGCTTGTAAATTGATTTTGTTGTTTGTTCGGTCACTTGCTGTTGGACCACCCGAGATAACACACGAATAAATTTGTGATCAATATTTAATACTGTTTTTTTTTTTTTCATTGGTTGTGCTGCGTGCTGGTTGGTGCAACATTTTTCGTAGTGGGAGAAATATCAAGAGTGAAAATTATTAAATCTTTTTCGTTTCGTTATTGAATATTTTTTGGTCCTTCGAGCCGGACACATTCGTTAAACAATACAGTCCATCATTAGAATTAAATCGACACAATAATTACACGAGTTTTAATATTTTTCGACATCAAAGTGTGAGCAGTTATCGTCAATCTCGCAGTCATAGTGGTCTTAGGAGCACCCCACATTGAAATTCGGTAACTGAGATTGTTCGGTTGATCGCCGCAAAAAGTTTAGGGCTTCTCAAATCGAGTGTTTCGTCGGGTTGATAAACTTAATTTAAAATGGCTCAAGCGCTTTCACTAGCGGCTCTTCGCGCCACACGTGGCCATCTTAAAGGCTCTTTGACGAGATTATCGTCGTTCGCCGAGTCCATTGATGGCAGAACTTCAATGTGCGATTTAGAGGTGAGATTGAGCAAAGCAATTAGTGCTTGGGATGAGTTCAATATAACTCAGAAACACATGTATGAGCTTGACAGTGTGGAAGGCTATACGGACCCGCTTCCAGATTATGAGGAATTCGAGATCAAATTTTTAGCGGTACACTCTACCTTATTGGCGGCTATAAAAGAGCGGGAAAAAGTCGAGCGGAGCCAAGACGTTGTCGGTCTTCTTGCTGATCAGCAAAAACTAATTCTTGAATCGCTAAATAAATCGCGGAATACAGACTCAAGATATTTCTTTTTACCCAAGATCCACATCGAACCGTTTTCCGGGGAGTATCACCAGTGGCCATCATTTAGGGACATGTTTGAAAGTGCGGTTCATAGCAAACAGAATCTCACGCCGATTCAAAAATTTCTTTTTTTGAAATCATGCTTGCGTAGCACCGCGTTAGGTCTTCTTAGCCATTTACCGTTGACAAATTCGACGTACGAAGACGCGTGGACTCGATTGGTAAAACGGTATGATAGGCCACGCCACATTATAAACGGTAACATCAAATCGTTCATGAACTTACCGTCGTCCAACCAGTGTAACGTCGAACAGTTACGGAAAATATCGAACGGTGCGGATGAAATTGTTAGGGGTTTGACTGCGGTGAATTCGCTCAGTCGAGATCCGTGGATAATTTACCTTTAGCTTAACAAACTAGACCCCGAATCGCGGAAAGCATGGTCCGAAGACAGTAGCACGGTAGATAATCCTACTATTGACGAGTTCCTAGATTTTTTGGAACGACGGTGTGATGCACTCGAGAGTGCACATTCTAGTTCGCGGGACAGTATTAGGTCAAAGAGTTCGGGAGTCAAGAGCATGCACACCACATCGGGTTCATCGCGCGCCAAATGTAACGCTTCGCATCTGCTATCACAGTACCCAGACTTTTTGGGGATGACGGTTACTGCTCGAAGGGATTTCGTTAAATCCAACAAAGTTTGTTTTAACTGCTTGCGGTCTGGTCATTCGTCGAATCGATGCCAGTCCAAATTTCGGTGTTCGGTCTGCAAATCGCGTCACCATACCTTGGTTCACGACGCTTCGGTTTTCAATAATCGTAATGAAAATGTGCCAGCCAACACAATTAACAATTCCTTGAATCGAGGTCCAATTCGTGAGTTTGTTCCTCAGAATACTTCGTCGGCTTCGACTTCAAACTCATTCGTGCTAAACAACCATTCGCTTAACACAGCTCATCCAATTCCACACACTTTGCTACCAACAGCCATAGGAAAGGTACAAGATGTTCATGGTGCGTATCAGGAAGTTCGTATCCTCATCGACTCAGGCTCGCAGGTTTCTTTCGTCACGGAGTCATGTGCCCAACGCCTGGGACTCAAACAAAGAAACGCTCGCATACCCATTAGCGGTATTGGATCTACCAGTGCGGGTAAATCCAGAGGCCTATTATCACTGGTAATAACGTCACGGTGTGATAAATTCAGTATCCCAGTTGATACTTACATCCTATCCAATGTGACTTCCAAGTTACCTACGATTTCGTTTAGCGTTGAGGATTGGGAACATTTACAGCAGTTGAACTTGGCTGATCCATCATTTAATAAATCTCACCCTGTCGATATTTTGTTAGGTGCTGACAAGGCGTGGAATCGAGGGAGCTGTACAAAGCCAGCAAGGCCACCCCATTGCACAAAATACAATCTTCGGTTGGGTGTTCGCCGGTCAGTTACCATCGCTGAAGAAGGCTAGCATTGTATCACATCACGTCGAGCTAGATGTGGACGCCATTTTACAAGCGTTTTGGACAGTTGAAGAAGTCAATCCAAAGTCAATAACTTCCAAAGAAGACCAGGAGATCGAAGAACATTTTTTACGCACTCATCGCCGCGATGCTAATGGCAAGTATATTGTTGATCTTCCATTTAAATCTCAAACCCAATTCGGGAATTCGTTTAATGGAGCTTTTTCGAGACTTAAATCCATGGAAAGGAAGTTTTCCAACGACAAAAGCTTTTATGAAAGCTACAACAACTTTTTGAAGGAATATTTGGCCTTAGGTCACATGACAAAGGTCCCCAGTGTGGACATCAATAAGCCAAATGTTTTTTATCTACCTCACCATGCTGTGTTGAAGCCGGACAGTACCAGCACTAAACTTCGGGTCGTTTTCGATGGGTCGTCCAAGGACTCGTACGGTCAGTGTCTTAATGACTCGTTGATGATAGGTCCACCCATTCAAAGGAATCTTTTCGCTGTTTACCTTCGTTTTCGACGACATCAATTCGTTTTTACCGCGGACATCGTTAAAATGTTTCGCCAAATTTGTGTGTCGGAAAAGGATCCCGATTTTCAACGTATCGTTTGGCGAGAGTCTCCGTCGGAACCTTTAGAACACTTTCGTTTGCGCACTGTGACCTACGGAACGTCCTGTGCACCTTTTCTTTCGGTTCGGGTTCTTGAGCAGCTTGCTAGAGACAATGAAAACGAGTTTCCTGTCGCTTCGGAAATAGTGTTAAACGATTTCTATGTTGATGACGTGGTTTCGGGCGGTGACACCTTGGATGAAGCGTTATATAAACAGTCGAACTTAATAGACCTTGTGTCAAAAGGCGGTATGCAATTAAGCAAGTGGCAAAGTAATTCGGTTAAACTTATCCCAAATAGCGACAATAGTGGTGAATCCAATGTGCTAATCGATACCGACGCGGATTCGTGGATAAAAGTGCTCGGGCTCTATTGGAACTCAAAGTGCGATGTCTTTAGCTTTCGGTTAAACTGTGTGCCTACCGAATCGGTCACAAAAAGACAAATTCTTCGTGACGTTGCACGTATTTTCGATCCACTCGGGTTTCTTTGTCCTTCGGTAGTTTTATTGAAAATTCTCCTCCAAGAACTTTGGCATCGGAATTTGGAGTGGGACCAAAAAGTCCCTAATGCAATCGCTATGCAATGAAATCGGTAACGCAGTGAATTATCGAATTTGACCAACATTCAAATACCTAGACCCATCAGGTTATCACGCGATTCGTTCCAAATACATGGGTTTTCTGATGCATCGAGTGCTGCCTACGCTGCGGTGATTTATTCGCGCTTTCGTCGTGTGGATGGTAGCTTTGAAACCAACATAATTGCGGCTAAATCTCGTGTTGCCCCTTTAAAACAACTCAGTATTCCCCGCTTAGAGCTCTGCGGCGCTCTTCTGTTGGCCAGACTGCTCGTTGCAGTACAACAGGCCTTAAACATTACCTTCGCTGATGTATAGGCGTGGTGTGATTCAAGGGTCGTCCTTTCGTGGTTGTCCGCTCCTGCACGTAAGTGGAACATTTTGGTCGGTAATCGCACAGCTGAAATTTTACAGGCCATTCCAATGTCCAGATGGTTTCATGTTCGATCTGCGAGCAATCCAGCTGATTGAGCTTCACGTGGCATTTTACCTGCACAGCTGTTGCAGCACCCGCTTTGGTGGACAGGCGTTTGACGACGATCCTAGGTGCATGACTGAAGCCAAAATCGAACTTACACACTCGTTACACATTGTGAGTGAGGAACATCCATTCGAAATACTCTCCAGCCGAATCTCATCATGGAACGTTTTGGTAAGAACTGTTGTCCAAGTAAATCGCGCTATCACAATCTGCAAGGGAAAGAAACATTCCTCAATTCTGTTCAAACCTTGCTGCCTTTCGTCGTTTCGTCGCGCGCCGTGGAAAACCGTCGCATATGTATTCTGACAATGGCACAAACTTCGTTGGAGGTGCTCGGTTACTTTCAGAAATGCATGAACTCGTTCTATCTGAGCAACATAATTCGCTTATCTCAGAATCGTTACCCCGAGATGGCATATCGTGGCACTTTAACCTTCCTGCGGCACCACACTTCGGCGGTTTGTGGGAGGCAGGCGTCAAATCTGTGAAGAAACATCTTCACCGGGTACTAGGACCAGATGTTCTTACCTTCGAACAATTTTATACGCTATTAACGCAAATCGAGGCTGTGCTCAATTCGCGACCTTTATGCACAATCTCTGATTCCGACTTAGATCCACTAACGCCTGCTCATTTCTTTCTAGGTGAGTCATATGCTGCGATCCCAGAGCCGTCACTGTTGGATATACCAATCAATCGACTATCCAGCTGGCAAAACCTACAAGCAAAAATACAAGGGTACTGGAAGCGCTGGCAAACGGAATACTTGACATCACTGCAGAATCGTCCCAAATGGCAAAAGAAAGAGGCAAACATCAAGGTCGATGATCTCGTCGTCATCAAAACAGCAAATCTACTGCCTGGAAAATGGTTTATGGGCAGAGTCATTCAGACCCATCCTGGCGAAGATGGTATAGTTCGTGTCGTCACACTTAAAACGGCTAATGGAAATCTTGTTCGACCAATTCACAAGTTAGCTATCCTACCCAGCTGCTGAAACGTTGTTCAGGGGTGGGGGAATGTTTGAGAACGTATCGAGTTTTATTCCAACATACAAACTATATGTGCATTTAAATTTAACAATTATTCGGTGTTCGCATTTGACAAACCTAACATACGTTACCCTATTGTTTTTCTGTATTTTGGCTACTGTAAATTACTTGTCATATGATGTAGTCGTTAGCTAGCTGTAATTCGCTCAGAGTTCTTACTCTCTAGTCTCTAGCTGTAAAATTAAGTTCCTTTCGTTTTCTCATGTCTTATTATTCGTATATTAAAAGTGTTATACACTTCTATTGATTATGCTTGTAAATTGATTTTGTTGTTTGTTCGGTCACTTGCTGTTGGACAACCCGAGGTAACACACGAATAAATTTGTGATCAATATTTAATACTGTTTTTTTTTTCTTTTTCATTGGTTGTACTGCGTGCTGGTTGGTGCAACATTTTTCGTCGTGGGAGAAATATCAAGAGTGAAAATTATTAAATCTTTTTCGTTTAGTTATTGAACAATTACTTTGATGAGTTAAATCTTTTGCTCAAATTTATTGTTGGCATCTTCATCCAAAAAGTCAATACTGATATAACTCTGTAACTTGATAGGTTGGTGTTTTCTCCTTTTTTATGGATTGAGCCCAATCTTAGTGGTCTGTCAGAGCTTATGGGTAACGTCACAGCGGCTGACTTCGACTTAGAGAATCATCCGTGAAATTCAGCAGCCAAAAAGCAGATACTCCTGAATAAGCTACTTCGACTTGTAAGTATTTGGTTCAAAGTCTCTCAATATTAGGACAGGGTACTTAAGTGGAGATAATGGCGGATGAGGCCTTGGCGAACCAACGTCAGCTGTTAAACGCATGCAGCAGGGTACAACACCGCATCATTCGGCTCTTTATTCCCCATGCTTCAGACTTAGCCGCCATCCACCAAACATTGGAATGGGCCTGGCGATGAAAAATGCGTCATACACTTAGGTGACTACGCAAGACAACAGTTTTACAGCTTATTTGGGTAAGAGAAATATTAAGGGATAAGGTTATCAGTAAGGAACGTGCTATGAAAACCAACATCACTGCTGAATTCGCTAACATACCCCTTGATATGCTCACTCGCCTTCATTGACGACACCGAAGTGAAAGACGATAATTCCAAAAATTTTTCCCAAGGGCCTCTTGAAGAGCACCAGATAACATCATCCCGCAAAGCTCAGGAAGGAGTACAGTGTTGGAAATACAATCGATAAGTCTGTAGGACAAAATCTCCCGAGAGATGTTGTACTCAAGCTTATCGGATTTACTGAGGCTCTTAATCTAGTTCTTAGCAGGAAACGCTTCTGCAGCCTCTGAGGTTAAGGGTTACAATGCAATGCCTCTAAAACGAAACCCATGGTTCGATGCCGTAGAAGTATGCATCAGGCATGCAAATGCAGCCAAACAGAAGGCAAGACGACGAAAAAAAAGCAGGGCTACATTTGACCATGCAACTGTATAGGTTGACCCTAATCTACGATACGCACGGATATGTTTCCCACTAATTCACAAAAAGGAACAGGAACCCCTTTAAATTCAAAAGGACGTAGACTAGGTTGTCCGGGTAGGGAAGTGCGGCAGGCATGCTTGCGATCGCGCGACACTAGCTCGACGGAGGCGTAGGATCTTGCACTTCTATGCCGGACCCGTTAAATCTTACATGCCTAATTTCTATAAAAAATATACACAACCACTCAAACCACAAATGAAAACAAGGAAGGTTTGTATACCTATTCTGAACAACAATGTTTAGAAACTATGAGACGGTATCAGTTTCCTTTGCGCTGCCCACCCTCAGTCGAGTTCGATGAACTCTGACCATCCTTGGCTAATGTCCCGCAAAATTATCTCCTGGCATTAACCCCTAATTTAAAGCCGGAATGAATTAATAAGCTTCACCCGCTATCCGTCGAATATACCCCCTCATTACACGCCCCCTTCCAGCACCACAAAATGATTTAATAACTCATTTCTTTTAAAATCATCATTCCAACAAATGATGACTGCCGACAACAGAAAATCTATGTTTCATTTTAAAAGTTCAACTTGCTTTATTTGGGTATCGATATTTGATCTCTTAAAAAACTAACACATCCTTAAATATTCAACGCTCTCTGTGGTTTTCTACGATATTAACGCGTATAATTTCGTTATCTTTAAATTCAATTTAATATTTCATATCAATTATATAGGTGCATGAACTTATTCTACAATGTCTCTTTAATTTATAGTTTTTGAATCTTCTTATCTTGGGTTTTTCTCTCTTAAACACTCTTTTATCATCTTCTATTTCTCTTTTTCCTATTCGATAAATTAAAATAAAATACAGAACAACAGAACTACACTGTGTATTCAATAACTCAAACTTTCTCTTGAGTACTTTTTTTTCTTTTGTTATTGTTGAGCATAAACAAAAGGATTGCTCAATTTTTCAACCCTTAAATATTATTTTCGTTCAATAGATTTAAGATAATATACCTACCTACTTCAAAATAAAGAAAAATTGGACTCACCAGAATGCTTCTCTTGTAAGCTTACGTTTGTTTACTTTTACTCGATCTTAATTTGGCTTTTACTCCGACGATGGTGTGCTTAGCATACGTTGACGGGCAGCACAGCACTCACTGGTAGGCTTATCGCTAGATAACTACAAAAACAAAACCTTAAAGCAATTGAACGATTCTTATTCGAGATTAATTTTTTTTGTTACTTATCTTTTTGTTTTCTTTTCCCTTTTGATTTTACCTTCGTTATGCAACGTACAAATTTTACCACTGATCACAGAAGAGCTTACAATATGCTTACTAAGCCTATCTTAATCGATACCTGTGTACCATCCGTTTGATCATACGTAATGATTGCACATCATTAATTAATCGTTGATCTGATAAGAGCGCATTAATGGTAGAGCGCAAGCGTCAGCTTTTGGGCTTTCGGGCGCGGACAGGTTGGACGTTGGAGCAGTAGGTGCTCGATGGGTTGCTGTTGTAAGTGTTCTTGCTGATATAAGTTAAATTTTTAATATTTAATTTTCTTTAAAAAAAAACTTTACGTTTTTTTTTTTCTTCTTTTCTTTATTTAATTACTTTATTTATAAACGGGCAGCGATTCTGCCTTCCCAAATACGAATGACAAACTTAGAATTATTCAAACATCTTTTATACCTACATTTTGCTGACCAATCAATAAATCGATATCGACGGATGGTTTGGTGTGGCATCTCGTGGGGATTTCTGCTGACTTGCACATTAGATCACGTAGGCAGCTTGTGTGCGGATTTGGTTCGTATTTCGGTGATCATCTCATGGGGGATATTCTGCTGACTTGCAGATAGGGTCACGTAAACAACTAGTGCGTGGATTTGTTTATTTCATGCGATCGTTCGCTGGCAGCTTGTGTGTGGATTCCTATGTCGTCTTCTCTTTGTGTTTTGCCTTTGGGGAAGTTTTTGCTGTGTTTGCAGAATGGGGATGGATTGGAAGACTTTGTTGCGCGTTAATATATTTGGCGTTAACTCCTCCGGCTTTAAATTTTAACGTCCTCGTTAAAGATTAAAAAATGGAATCTTGCTGACCCTTTCTATTTGTGTAGGATCAGGGATTGTTTCTGTTGTTAGCACTGTAGGTAATTCGATTGAAACAGGAATAGAACGTGAAGTTTCATTTCTTGAGTATTTATTTCTAAATTTTATAATAGCTGCAATAATTATAGCAATAATTATTAAAGTTGATATGCTAAAACTGGTAATATGTCCAACTAAGTTTTCTTCTTTCAGAAGTTGTATTTGATTAGTGTTGTTGATATGAAGTTCTTTCAACGTCTCGAGTGACAGTACTTCTTCGTATGTGCTTTGAATTTTATTTGGTTGTAAAATAGCTGGCAGTGGTTTGAATCTTGAAAGTTCTTCTGAGATGTATTTCTTGTTTCCGATTTGTATAGAGGTGTTGGCAAACTGGATTACAAATGTTCCATTTATATTTCTTTTTTCGTTGTCGATGTTGATGGTTCCATTATATTGGTTTAAAAATATTATTCCAGGTGTTATTTCTTCTACTGATGGGATGTATCGATTGGTCATTTTTGTGCAAAACGATTCTTTACTATTTAAAAGATTACTTATACAATCTTCATTACTTAACTCAACTACGTCATTATTTTGACAAAGATTTATGTTATTATATGAATTACATTTACTTTTTATTCCATACAATTTTTTGTTGCAATTTAAAATGTTTTCAAAATTTATTTTACTTATAATATTATTCGTCTTTATGGGCTTTATTAACAATGTGTCGCAAGTTGTTGCATCCGTTATAGGAATACCAATAATATAAATTATAGATTTATTACTTGAAGCTATTTTTATTGTTGAGAATTCTATTGCTTCGTCAATATTTATGTATTGAATTTTATTTTTTTCAAATATATCATTAACAATTTTTAGTTCTGGTTCACTAAATAAAAATGAATTAATTAGTCCTGCTTTAGCCCAATTCATAGCATATTCTATGTTTACAATTTCTTCTCTTATTACTTCTAATTGAAATTTTAAATTTAATGATATTTCATCGGTGATAGTTACACCTTCTTTTACAATTTTGATTACGTGATTCGTAATGTTTGAAATTTTATTTATTCGTTCTAAAGCTAATTTATTAATTATTACTTGTTGGTTATTATTTTCCAAAATATTATTTATTTTCTGTGTAAGAATTATAAGATCATCATGGTCTGGATTACCTGCGATCCATTTCCATGTTTTTCCAATAAGATCTATTGATCTTTTAACTTTCATTTTAGGTTTTAATCTTTCTATATGGCTTTTTAATAAGGAGATTTCATGGATTAGGAATGGGTAAATGGTATTATCTTTATTAATATTTGTGTGCATTTTATTCTCTATATTTTTTATTACGTTTTCATATGATTCAAGATCAATGACATGAATCAATCTAAAAGTGCCTGTTTGGAGTTTAGCATTTCCTAGATGAAATGTTACCGCCTGTGAATTTGTGTAGTCCAGAATCTGAACACTTGCGAGGCATGGTGCCAGGATAAATCTAAAAAGATAATAGTTAACTCTTAATATTATTTTTGTGAACAATTTTGCCTGATTGTGTTGTTACTGTCGTTGTATTGTTTTGTTTTATTATTTCTCGTTTAAAACGGGGTGATAACTTTGAGCCTAGTCTTTTGTTTACTTTAACGTAAATTATATCACCAGGTGTATAGTTCTTTGGTTCGTGTTTTTTTTTATTATGATATTTCAAATCGATATTTTGTTTCTTTTGTAGCTTGATTATATTTTCCTCTCTTGCTTTTTCTAACTGGTTTGGATCGGTACTGACGTTTCTTCCAAAAAATATTTCTATCGGTTTTTTTCCTATTGTAGAATGAATTGAACAGTTGTACTCGTACACTGCTCTGTCTAGTAATTCTAGGAAGGATCTATGAATCTTTTCTGTTTTTAAGCAACGCATGATTTCTGAGAGTGTGGAGTGGAATCGCTCCACTTGTCCATTGACTGTGCTAGAATAGGGAGGTGTTTTGAAAATTTCTATTCCTAATTGATCATGCAGTAGGAAACGAATAGAGGCTGCGTTGAAGGATTTTTCATTATCAAAGATGACTAGTTTCGGTATTCCGAAAGAAAATAGAATTTGTCTTAAAGGTTCTACGATGTCTTGCACGGCTCTGGACTTCAGTATTTTAGTTTGAGCATATTTGGAGAATTTATCTAATGCGGTAAGAACAAGATGTCCTTCGGTTGAATAGATATCTAAATGTATAATATGACCTGGATACTGGGGAATAGGTGTGGGTTTGAGTTTGGGTTTCTGGGGATGCCGATCATACTTGTGTTCTCGACATATATGGCATTGTTTAACTATTTTGTTAATTTTTGAGTTCATTTGTGGGAAGTAATAGCTTTGGAGTAGTTGGGCTTTATTTTCTCGCGCATTTCTATGCGCTCTGTTATGGGTTTTTAAGATAAGTTCTTCTTGTTCAGTTTGATCAGTTACATCGAGCACTTTTGTTTGTGTGTAGCGGACCTTATAATTTTTGAAATGAAGTGGATATATATTTTGGATAATTCCCATAGTTTCTTCGTTGGTCATTAGTCCATTTATTATGGTAGGGATCAAGTATCGTTTAAATATTGAAATAAGATTTTCTTTACTATATCGAGGTTGTCTAAATATAAGCCTACGAAAATTTGGGAAAGGATATTGGAGTTTAAAGTTTTCTTCTTCGTCTATAAGCAGAATGAGTTGATTTTTAAAAACGTTGATTGGAACTTCTACTGCTGGAATAAGTTCGTGAGATGAACTTTCGTCGCTATGTTGGGATGCTGTAAGAGAATTAATTTGAAGGTGAGTAGTAGGTGGTCTAGAAAGTGCATCAGCAACCACATTAGTGCTACCGGGCTTGTATTTTAGCTCGTAGTTGTATTCTTCCAATGCTGCTTTCCAGCGTTTCATTTTCGAATTGTTATTTTTGCTACTTAAAGCATAAGTGAGGGGTTGGTGGTCAGTCAATATTTTGACTCTTGCTGAGCCATAAAGGTAGTTTCTGAAAACGTCAAGAGCCCAAATTATAGCCAGCATTTCCTTTTCGTTTGCGGCGTAATTTTCTTCCGTCTTATTTAGGGTTCTGGAAATAAACATTATGGGCTTGTCTTCTTGTGATAGTACTGCTCCGAGCGCGTAGTTCGAAGCGTCAGTGGTAAGTTCAAATCCCTTGCTATAGTCGGGGTAAGAAAGTACAATGTCTCCCGATGCTAAGGATTTTTTTACTTTATTGAATGCTTCCATTGCTTCTTCGTTTAGTTGAATTAATACTTTGCTGGAGATGTTTTTGGACAATCGTCCATCTTCCCCTCTTAAAAGGGCTGTTAAGGGTTTTGCTAGCTTAGCGTAGTCCTTAACGAAGCGGCGGTAATACCCTGACAGACCTAGGAATGATCGTAGTTCCTTGAGAGTGTTAGGAGGTGGAAATTCAAGCACTGCTTTAACTTTTTCGGGGTTAGTTTTGACGCCATCTGAGGAAATTATGAAACCAAGGAATTCGACTTCTTTTTTAAAAAAGTCACATTTGTCAAGCTGAACTTTCATGTTTGCAGCTTCCAAGGTCTTGAAAACTTTTTCAATATTGTTTAAATGGGTATCTTCATCTTTACTGAATATGATGATATCGTCGATGTAAACGAAACATATTTTCCCTATATGTTCTCTCAAAATATCATCGAGTGCTCTTTGAAAAATAGAAGGGGCATTTTTCAACCCAAAAGGCAGCCGGGTGAACTCGTACTTTCCATTATTCACCGAGAAAGCTGTTTTTTCAATATCTCTTTCTTTAAGTGGAATTTGGTGAAACCCACTTTTGAGGTCGATAACTGTGAAAAGTTTATTTTGACCTAATTGTGCGAGCACGCCGTTAATTTCTGGGATAGGATATCGGTCGGCAATAGTTATGGCATTCAATTTACGATAATCGATCACCAATCGATATTTTTTTTCGCCGGAAGCGTCTAGCTTCTTTGGAACAATCCACACCGGTGAATTGTACGGTGATCTTGAAGACCTTATTATGCCATCTCTGAGGAGTTTTTGAATTTGACTCTCTACTTCATCTTTAAGAGCCATTGGGTATGGATAGCATTTGGTGTATACGGGAGAATCTGATGAAGTTCGGATCTCACCTTTGACAACGGTTGTGTAAGTTAGTTTTTCGTCTGGGTCATCAAATAACTTGAAGTATCTTTTGGTTATGGATTTGATTGAATCTTTTTGTTCTGCTGTCATGTGTTCTGTTCTTACAGATAAAGTATTTACTGCTTCTGCAGTGAGTTGTTTGATTCGTATCTTTATGTTGTCTTTAATAGTCATGTAAGAATGCTTTGTGTAAATTACGGCAGATAGTTCCTTCAAACTATCATTTCCAAGAATGCCTTGAAAGGATTTTAAAGACGGCATGAGAAAGAATTTAATTTTTAGATCTTTTAAGCCAAATAAGTTAACGAAGGTATGATGGGTTATTTCTATGTTCCCTCCAACAGAATTAGCATAGAATATTTTTTCATTAGGAATAGGGTTTTTTACGAGGGAGGATTGCATATAATTTTTGTTTGAACCTGTATCTATTAAGATTTTTAGCACTTCGCCACCATTTGTTTTAACTTCTATATAGGGCAACGAAGAGCTTGTTAACCTAAAAAATGAATATCGCTAAGTTCAGATATTACTTCAGTATCGTTTACTTCTATTTCCTCTTGGGTTAACGGTTCTATGTAATTACTAAAGCTTTGTTCGTGCTGTTGATCAGCTAAGTGTAGTTCAGCGTAATACTGATCCAGTTCCGATTGTTGGGTTGCGGAGTTTTCTTGGTCTGAAGTTCCTAGGTGAAAATTTCTTTGCATTTTATTTGGAAAACTAGGTTGTTGTGGTAAATTATTAGGTCTCTTTGGTGCAGGCGGCCAATTTCTCTGTTGTTGTGTTGGCCTGTTAACATAATTTACTCTAGCGGTGCCGATTGTGGAGGTTTCCATCGGTTCTGGCCTTGGTTGCGGCCTTGGAAATGGTCTGTTAATATTTCCTTGGATTCGATTTGGTAATTGATTTGGGTAACGATTATTGTTATTACTGAAAGGATGTTGTTTAGGGATGTGGTTATTATTAAATGGGTATGATTGTTGGTTAAAGTTCATAGGTTGAGGAAAATGGGTAAGTTGTGGATAAAATGGTATTTGATTATTATGCATATTTGGATTTGGTCTTCTAGGAGGAAGTATTGGTGGAATTGGTTGATGTAATTTCCTAATTGCTCCTTGGTGATTATGAGCATAATTTGATCTGTAGTTCTGATTTTCTAATTTAAGGCACAGGTAGAGAGCCTGTGGCAGGTCAACGGGTTCGCGGATCCCGAGGAGTCTAGGTAGATCTCCTTTAAGACCTCTTACGAAGGTGTCAAGAGCTTTATCTCTATAAGTTTTGGTAAGTAAGGATAGTGCTTCTGGACCAACGTCCATGCAACTAATTTTATTTAAAATAAGGGATAGGTGGGAGTAAACAGCTTGATAGAAGCCTTCCACAGTATCGTTCCCTTGTATGAGAGAAGTCATTTGGTACTCAAGTGTACCCAAGTCGCGTTTATCCGCGTAGTGAAGGGTGAGGCATCGGGAAATACATCCCCAATCGAGAGGGGTATTATAGGATTCTAACGCAATATCTGCGTTTCCTACAATTTTGTTCCGTATGACGTTTAAGACGCCGAAATATTTTGGTGAACCTTTGACGGGTTCGTAAAGGTGAATAATTCGATCTACGCTCTTCTTCCAAGAACTGAATTCCCCTGGTTGCCCAGAGAATTCTCTCAGGCACCTAACTACATCTGGGACCTTGTCAAGGTCTCCGAGATTGGATCTCTGTGTTGGATCGATTACTTGATCGATTCCTTGAAATCGATCAGAGTTGGGATTTATGATATTTTGAATGATATTTCTTCCCTCTGTGTTTAAGACATGGTTTACTATGGTCACAACCATATTTTGCAAGTCGGTACGAGTGATTGAAGCATTGTTTTGGCTAGGTGAAGCGGTTGGCGGAATGTTTCCGTTCATTTCGGGTCTAATTAGGTTATTTGGGTTGGCCATTTTTCTTCTTATACGTATAAAATTTTTTTTTTTTTTTTTTATAAAAAAATCACTTAGTTACTTTTATCATATAAAATTTAGCTTTTTTTTTTTTTTAAATTATTTTCTTATGTTTTAGTAAAATTGTTTCAAATGTTTTTAGAATATAATTTTTCAAATAAATGTAGTACTTATTGTGAACCAAAACAAGGGTAATTATAATATAGATTATCATAAAGCACTAAAAAATATCGTGTTCGTTAATTATAAACAAATATTTGTTTTTAATTTTTATTTTACTTATCTAATCTAATCTAGACTTACATAAAGAAAATTACTAGTGACTTCATTGTGGTGCGGCTAGCTTCCTCTGATGCTTCCGTTTTGTCCTGCTGGTTTCTACTGCAAGGCTACTTCGGGGCCCTTTGTGACTTCTGTGTTCACTTTCACCAATAATGTTCACTGTTCACCTTTGTTCTTTTTCTATTAATAGATGAGTGTTTTCAATATTCGCGTTTTACTTTCTTAGTGTTTCTATTTTGGTTTCTTGTTTTTCTTTGCTTTTTAGTTTTTCATTAGAACTTGACGGTATGTTTTTTTTCTATTTTTTTCTTTCAACGAACACTAACGCACTATTGTTTTTTTTCTTTTTTTAAAAACACGGCTACTTGAGACGATTTGTTTTCTTTTTAAACCACGGCTACTTGAGGCGATTCGTTTTCTTTTAAAACCACGGCTACTTGAGGCGATTCGTTTTCTATTTAAACCACGGCTACTTGAGGCGATTCGTTTTCTTGCTAAACCGGTAAGCGAGGATATGTTCGAAAGGACGCGGCTACTTAAGGCGCTTTTACTTTTATTTAGAACTCACACGCAATACCGGTCCCTGCTCGGGCGCCAGTTAAATTTTTAATATTTAATTTTCTTTAAAAAAAAACTTTACGTTTTTTTTTTCTTCTTTTCTTTATTTAATTACTTTATTTATAAACGGGCAGCGATTCTGCCTTCCCAAATACGAATGACAAACTTAGAATTATTCAAACATCTTTTATACCTACATTTTGCTGACCAATCAATAAATCGATATCGACGGATGGTTTGGTGTGGCATCTCGTGGGGATTTCTGCTGACTTGCACATTAGATCACGTAGGCAGCTTGTGTGCGGATTTGGTTCGTATTTCGGTGATCATCTCATGGGGGATATTCTGCTGACTTGCAGATAGGGTCACGTAAACAACTAGTGCGTGGATTTGTTTATTTCATGCGATCGTTCGCTGGCAGCTTGTGTGTGGATTCCTATGTCGTCTTCTCTTTGTGTTTTGCCTTTGGGGAAGTTTTTGCTGTGTTTGCAGAATGGGGATGGATTGGAAGACTTTGTTGCGCGTTAATATATTTGGCGTTAACTTATATAAATGGTGTTCTATGTATATGGTGATCTTGACTGATCATGGAAGTAGAAAGTCATTGATGTTGCGGGCTCTAATCACATGAACCGGAGAATGTAAGTCCAGGTAAGCTGGATTCGCTCAATGGAAGCTCGAGTTGATTTGCAGCTGAACGCTGATTTTTGTTGCTGGATTTAATGTCCGAGGTGTATGCCAGGGAACGGAGAGAATTCTCGCTCCTACACGTGTGTACGCTTGAAGGGCAATCCCCGTGTCTCGTGACTTTCTCTACAAGGTGGATTATCAATATTTTAAAGTGGTTTTACACAATTAAGAGTATTTTTTTGCGCTTTGAATCAAGCACTAATTTACCTTCACTCGGAGAAGTGTTGGTTACGATTTTCTCGGGAATAAGCCCGAGATTCAGCGCATATAGATGAGATTTTCTTCTCGGTCTTCTCTGCAATCACTTTAGTAAATTATTTCTTATTACTTTAATTAAAATACTTTGATTGAGGCTGGAAATTTACCTTTTCCTTTACGAACTAATAAGAAGTAGAACTTCGACAAGCCTAAGTATAATTTTTAAGTTTATCCACTTATCACTCACGAGGAACGAAGACTCATGGATCGTACTTATCGATAATCCAGGGTTCGAAAATGTCGTCTATTTCCTTTTTGGTACTTAACGAACGACACAGCTGATAGGTTTTTCGACTACGATTTTTCGCAAGTATATACAGGGTGCTACTTTTATAGTACTTTGATTTTGTGTGTGGAATTCCGTATGTTTGTTATTTATTTATATCCTTTTTATTTTTAATTTTTTTTGTTTGTTTGTTCGGTATAGGGGTCCCTACAAACAATACGAGGACATGTACAAGGAGAAGAGACGGGAAAAGCATCGAACTCTCAAACAGAAAAAGAAGCGGCTTGAGATACGCTCATTTGAGGAAATGGAGAGAGGAGCATGTTGCAGCAGATCTAGATATGGATAGAAGAAAGAGTGCTGATCAATGGAACCTCAGTTTAGTAGGTATGTCAGATCCCAATAAAGGGAGGCCTTCACAATTGCACCAATTATTGAAGAAATGCAACGACGAATTGCAGAATTAATTTTTCCAACCAGTTCTCCTTTGCGTGAAAAAGGTCAATGAGAAGTAAATCCCACTCTAGGAAAACCAAGGCAACGGATAAGGAAACTCATGGACCATGGTCGACTCTGAAGAAAAATATTCCGAAAGATATTAAGTAGGTACCGTATGTAATGACAAGGAGTGGAGACTGGAGAAGGATAATCAGCGACTAGCTGTATGAATTGTACAGCGGACAATGGCATGGCAAGAAAAGAACGTATGTATCGCGAGACTACGATGGCTGAGACATGTAGAGCGGGTGCAAATCAGCGGTACGGAACGACGGGCTTTCGATAGAAAATTTCAAGGACATTTTCCTAGGTGGCGCAATCAAGTTGAAAATCAACTGACTTAGAGTGCAAAACTCACCCTAAACATGAGTGCCCATCGTATGTAAGCAAGTAAGTAAGTGAGTACGTGTCCCTGTGCACGGAAAACAGCAAAATGACCCTATCTATCCACTTAATGCTAAAAGTTTTTTAACGTAACAAACGTTCAGAAATTGTTATTTCAGATGATTTAAAGGTTTTGAAAATTTTGCTTCAAAAGAATATGGGAGTCCTTAAACGAATTTGGCAACACTTTCAACTAAAAAGCATTTAGATCGAACAAAAAGTCATCTTTCATGAAAAGGGATGATTCTCATAGCTTAAAGGGAAGTTCAGAAAAAAGTCAGTTACTTCAAGCTATACTCAGTACATTTCTGTTAATTTCCGAACTTAATGTCTCCTTTTATCCTTGCTATAAAGCAACCCACTTCTGTTCACTACATTCCATATATTTGTTGGAGAACTCTATTGCCAAAAGCCGAAGCTCATCTTTCAGTCCGTTGTTAATTAAAACTGTCATACACATCCTAAGGAAAGGCAATAATTACTCTTTGTAGACCAGAAAAGTTCAAATGACGCACTTTCATGTTCCCATCAGCCGTTAAAGTAACGTAGCTTACACCACTCAAAAGTTTGGCCCCACATCACCTTTACTCCAGAAATTTTCTGATACAGTGCATCATCTATGTATGCTTCATACATTTTGTCAGAAACAAGCAACAGAGACTTCAAAGAAGCACAACACCCGCCATAGTGAAAGTATACTGAAAAAACTCTAATTGCTTAATTCTACGAGTATACATCGAGTGTAGCCTGCTCATAAGTGCAGGCAGCTTATAAATTATTTTAAAATGTGTCGCTCTGCTTCGAACTCATACCTTTTGCAAAACTTTGGTTAGCCGACTTATAGTGAAAAAGAGGAAAAGAAGTCTAGTATCACAGGAATACTAATTAAACAATCATAATTATTAACTTTTTTGAAAATTTTGTATGGAAAATTGTGGTATGGAGGATGGAAAAGAGCATGAAAGGGCATAGTAAGGCTAACAGAGGTTAATTACAGAAAAGGAAGTTACACAAGTGTAGTGTTCTGCAAAATAATAAGTCAAACAACTTTGCAATGTTTCTATGCCAACACTGAGCAATTAATTTTGTAAGTTACTACGAGCTTATCAACGGGAACAGCCACTTTGTTTTAATGCTTTTACCTGTAAACACCTCAAGGGTCTCAACAAGTTGAGTATCGTTTAAGTTTGTTTCCTCTTTTTTTTTTATTATATGTGAAACGAGGTCAGGCCAGCTCATTTAGCTGATTAATGAAGACAATGAACGAATGAGCTGAGTTTTTATTCTTCAATTAAGCCGGGGTAACTATTCCAAAAGAGAAGACAAAAAATGTACGATGGGGTATTTTCCCTATTGCATTTTTTCGAATACATTTTCTGTGAAAACACAGACTAAAAACAGACTTGCTCTTAGCTTGCGAAGTTGTGATACCTTTGGGATTACAGTACCCGCTACATTGCCTTTTTAAGAAGAAAAAAAGCTTTAGCATTGAATAATTATGGGTAATTTATTCAATGGAAGTTGTTTAATCCTCTCTAGTAGTGTCCTCACATGTTCCCACTTTTGGACGGCACAAGAAATTTCTTAGTTATGCCAACCTTCACGATAGGTACATAAGAAGTTAACAAATGCAATCCTTTCTACATCCCCATTACCCATTAGGACTTACCTGGTTCTGGAATTCTCCTGCTAAAAGAAGAGTAAACTGAAAAATAAACCAACTTCAAGAAAAAACGAGGGTTATCGGAATTCAATTTATTTCTTTGGTCTAAAATTTAATCTACTTCGCCAATCATAAAAACTTCTGTATAATTAAGGAGTCCCTCGTTGATATGAAATATCGTTAGAGTATGGCCTTCTGTCTCAAGATTGTCCAAACTTCACACATCGATCGAATTTTCAAGCATTCGCATTCGGCTAAACGTTTTGGTTTTGGCTTCGGATGTGTGCACTCGGAAAAGCTTGGGTAAGGACATGGAGCTATGACACAATTTGCTGGTTGCCGCACTAATTTACACCTGATATCCGCTCGCACTCCACGACATCCGGGAAGAGCAATCTTCAAGCAGTTCTTGTTCTGTTTAAGATCTTTTTGTCGCGAGCAACTTGCCAAGTCGCTGTTTTCAGTCTTCATACATTTTGCCGTATCAGGTCTCGCTTTCCTTGGTCGTCGTTCAAGTGGAGGATATTTGTCTTGGGGATATTCACACACCACCGTTGGTTTCACAAGTCGCGCAGGGCATTCGACCCATGTTTGTTGGTATTCTCGTTTCGCCTTATCAGATGGTTTGTAGTACAAAGCATCGAAACGAACTTGTGGGCATGTTGCTTCGGTTGGTTCACATTTCGGATTCTCCCACATAGAACGAAACTCTTCTTTTTTGGGAATTTTCCTTGGTGGCATCTCATGCTTGTTGTCCTCGCAGGTTGTGT
Organism: Melanostoma mellinum; assembly: GCA_914767635.1. Lineage (NCBI taxonomy): Eukaryota > Metazoa > Arthropoda > Insecta > Diptera > Syrphidae > Melanostoma > Melanostoma mellinum. The sequence goes on along the minus strand of OU612058.1, from coordinate 69,621,057 downwards.
TAACAATTTTCCCTTTTGGACATTTAGCTTTGTCCTCAAAACAGCCGCTTATATTTCGAATACTGCTCACAAGATGATTGGTGGTATTTGGTTTCAGCAACAAAACGCGATTGCATTTTAAGACGAAAGGATTCATTATAAGAATTTAATTTGAATTTTTTTTTCACGAGAAATTTTCAATCTAATTTTTTAAAGCCAACTGTTTAGTTGAAAAATTTAAGCCTGAATGAAAAAATAGAATACAAATTCTACGTTGACTGCTGATAAATTTATTTTATTTGTTTTTCAAAAACTGAGTGGGAAAATGGAGAGTAGTTTGTATTCGTAAATAACCTCCCAAGCAAAAGCGTTGTTGCAGTGGTGGCAGCGGCAGTTGCAGTTGTCAAGAGTAAATTATACAGCGACATATGAGAATACCCACCGACGCGAATACGCACCAAACGTTTTCATATATTTGTATTGTCGCGGAAGCAAAATGTTGACAACAGGTTTTCTGCGGCTGCCGCAATTGGAAAAACGCTTTGGTTTGTGATAACCTAAAAAATAAGCTATCAGTGTAATAGCCAAAGATCCTCCACAGTTTGAACATGCGTATGAAGAATTATTGGCATAAAGTGTTGAGGTAAACTTCAGGCGTAAGCTAAAGGACACCAAAGCCATAATCTAAATACAAAAAATAAAATTCACTAGTACCAAATGTTAGAAGCCCATCACAACTTACTTATTGGTTATTCGATGAAAATCAATAGCAGCCATTGGGACAACGACTTCGAAAGTATGAAAGGAGCAGTAGCCCAAAGCAGAACCTTTGATTGGTTGGAGTGGGTGATTTGACTGCAAGAATTGGAAGTAAAGAAGGAAATGAAAACAAAGCACTAGGAATTGAGCGAAAAATAAAGGATCCACATCCAATATGTAATGCAAGAGGCCTTAAGCTTATTGAGTTGTGTAACTCGTACGGGTTAAGTATTCAAAAGGGACCAAGTTTTTCAGACACGGAATATTAAGTTTCTTTTGTTGGCCATCCAGGCAGCTCGGTGTTAGACTATAGTCTCATTGGTAAGGAGTCACTTTCCCATTGTTTTGACTTTTGGGATTGCTTCGATAGTAGCTGAAGAAACAAGGGCTATGAATCTCTTGCCAAATTGAATGGAACCAATGCGATAGAATATCAAACACAGCTAAATATTGCACTACAAAGACAGATAATAAAAATTTCGTTCCCAGTAGAGACTTCAAACAGGATTTTGCAACAATATTTTATCGCTTCTTGGTTTGATAAAAAAAAGTCAGTATTTGCAGGCAAACAGTGCATATAAGACATTGTGTAGACGAAAAAAGGAAACGTTCTTTGAAACAGAGTCTTGGCAACTGGCTTTTTGTAGGAATTCAAAAGAATTTTGGTGCCTAGCACGGAACCTGGACGGGAAAAAATACACCATCCATTGTGATCTATGTCCCAATCTTTTGGCATCACTTTCATTGCATTTTTCACTTCTCATCATGAAAAATACAGGGTTAGGGTTGTAGTATCATCTCCTCTAGGCACATCGGACCATTGTTTCATATCGGTAGATTTTTCGCTTTCCGTCACGGTAAAAAAAGATAAAGTCTTTAAAGGAACTAAGTGGCAATACGAGAAAGCCAATTGGGACGGCCTGAATAATTTCTTTCGAAATTTTAATTGGTCATTATGCTTTCTCGACAGAAGCTTTGATGTATCAGCTGATATGATATCTAACGTAATTCTCAACGGTATGAGAAATTTTGTTCCTCGCAGAACAATAAGTATCATCCCCAAAGAGAAAATATACACAAATCCGCTAGTCCAGATGGTACCCCCGCCCCTATTCTGAAAAGGTGTTCTTCTACGCTGGAAAAACCTCTGCGTAAACTTTTCCATCTTTCCTATTCTGCTGGGATTTTTCCGAGCAGATGGAAAACAGCATTTGTCCAGCCAGTCCCTAAAAAAGGCGAATCTTCCTCCCCTTCCAATTACCGTTCAATTGCACTTACAATCCTTCTATCCAAGGTCTTGGAAACGTTGATAAACCGTCAACTCATGAAATATCTGGAAGAACGAAAGCTTTTTTATGACCGTCAGTACGGCTTTCGTAGCAAACGGTCCACTGGTGATTTGATGGCTTATCTCACCGAAAAGTGGAACCAATCTTTACATTGTTTTGGAGAAAAAAAGATTATTGCGCTTGATATTTCTAAAGCATTTGATAGAGTTTGGCATCAGGCTCTTTTATCGGAAATGCGTGCTTTTGGTATCGATGAGCCTCCTCTTCGTTGGATTAGAAACTACCTTTCCGACCGTTCAATACAAGTTGTATTGAATGGCTTAAAGTCTGATAAATGCTGGTGTACCCCAGGGCTCCGTTTTGTCCCTACTCTCTTCATCATTTTCATAAACATAAATGATCTCTTGTCTGTAACTTCTAATCCACTTAACTGTTTTGCTGACGACTTGACCCTCAGCTTTTCATATTCGTTCCCAAATTCATGTCCATGCTCTTTGGATTTGGAACTGGAACGGTTGCGTATGATAAGCTCATTGAATTCTGACCTAGACAGCATTGTTACATGGTGTCATTAAAACCGAGTAGAACTCAATGCTTCGAAAATTCAATGCTGTCTCTTGTCGTTGAAGCTTAACCAAAGTATGGAATGGTGAAGAGTTGTCAGGGTGGTTTGAAACAGGATCAGTAGTCAGACAGCGTTGTACAATGAGACCAAGCCTGTTTGCTTTATTTATTGAAGCCCTAGTTGACTTTCTACCCAGTGGGATTGAATACGCAGACCTTAGAGTTAAGGCATTACTTTTCGTAGATTATATTTTACTTTTGGCATTTCTTTGCAGCTAATGATAAACCGGCTTTCACGATATTGTATGCTTTGGAGTCTGGTTGTGAATTTGAATAAATCTAAAATTATGAGGGAAAGGAAGGAGGAGGACGATATTGCATGAACGAAAAATGGCAATGTAATGGGGAGAGCATTATATTATTGTCAAGGATTTTAAATACTTGCGAGTTTACTTCACGAGAAATTTTAATTTTGGAGAGGCATTTAAAGGAAAAGCTCACAAAAGGCACAATCAGCGCATCGTGGAATAGATGCTTCTACAACAGAAATATTGCAAATAGCAGTAAGTTCAGGATATTCGAAGCTATATATGAATCTATTTTGCTCTACGAAGCGCAAGCTTTGGGGACAAAAAGGTTTGAAACAGTGGAGTTACTATTGCGCTACTACATCAAGCGAGTTTTTAGACTACCTCCCAATATTACAAATTATATGATAGCATTGGAAACAGGCTTATCACCCCTTTTCATTCGCACGTTGAAAATGCAAGTGGATTATGTTTTGAAGGTTATGAAAATGGATAATCACCGGCTCCCAAAGATAGCAGCTCTACAAGATATACGAACCAGATCAAGTTGGTATGCAGATTGAATGGACCTTGCTAGAGACTGTGAGATTGGAAGAGGCCCCTTTACCAGCTAATATCAGCAGCGGCCAGGGGCGTTTTCGATTTTCCCGAGTCGAAAAATCGAGGAAGAAAAACAAAGAAGATTTGTGGATTTAAGTCAACTCAGTCAGCAATTCCTACACTACACTACATTTCATACAACATACAACAGTTTTTAAATCATACATCACATACAATTTTCACATGGCATTCTGATTATTTATTTTGGAATACAGTCCTTACAAAGATGCTGTATTTTGCTTTTCTTGCATTTTATTTTCTGAAGGAATTCAGAGACAATTTTCTTATCTGGAATGGGTATCGGTGATTGTTCGTCAGTGGCATAAAATGAAGAGTCGGGGTACACAATCGGCGCTGGCTTGTTGGAAAGACTTGATATTATCTGAAATACTTCTAAGAGGAATACTCTTTGCCGATAATCTTGTAAGAGTTCTCCTCAGGATCAGGTCTTACTAGCCGATAAGTTTTCTGAGGTCAACGTAGCGTACCCACAGGCGGAGAGAGAGAGAGAGAGAGAGAGAGAAAGAGAAAGATGCCCTTTTAATCCATATAATCAAGCCGAGAAAGATGTTCCTTTAATCGTTATAACCAAGCACTATAATAAAAAAAACTAACCATTCATACATCCCGAAAACTGTTCATCAAATCCCTTTTCATTGCGCTACAATTTTTGAACAAAAGCACAAAGCTTTAAAAAAATTTTCTCGAAATCAAATTTCAACGCAAAACGTGTGTTTCATCTGGATGGGTATTTCTCCATTCATTTCATGTAATTGAGACATAACATTGTACCTTTCCTTTTCCAAAGAAGAATAGTCAACTTGAATAAGTATGTAATCTCATATTTCTTTTGATTACATTGCAATTCCATGAGACAAGCTAGAGTATGTAATCAAATAGGAAATCAACAGCCCCATAGATGAATTCGACTTCTCTTAATTGACATATTTCCATTTGGGACTTGGTGTCCACATGGCAGGTGTGCTCAAATCAGCGAGGATGTCGTTGAGTGTTGCTTGTTTAAGTATACGCTATACGCTATACGCTGTACAGCATCAAGTCACGTGGAACATCACATACGACCGATAAAAGCACACAAATGAAAAGGATTCCTTTGCAGTACAACTATAGGAAAATAAAGCAACACCAAACTCAAACTGTCATCTATTTCAGGCACTTAAACGAAACCCACACTCAAGCCAAGCATGAGCTCTCGAGAAGAACTTTTCTGTCGTTAATTGCGTTTTCATGTATGTTTGTTTTTGGTTTGGGTAAAAGAAACCAAACTGACACAGCACTGCCCGACGATATTCATATACAAAGTGTAATTACAATTACAGCTACTAATGGATCCCTCAAGACCGAATACGTAATGGTGTAATAATACCTATGAGCAGCTTGTGGTAGCATCCTTACAATTCATAATTGTGACAACTCCGACGCCGACGACGTGTAGTGATGCCTGGCAGGGTGTGTATAAGACATGTCACGTGTGTCAGAATAAAAGTGGAAACAGTTATTGTATTATTGGAGTCGTTATCTGTGTAGGTGTCCTTTTTGTGTTGGATTCTTTAGTAATTTAAAATAATATCTGCTTTTATAAGGGTTTTCAAGAACTAAATTAAGTTTTTCTCATGGTTTGAGAGAGATCTTAATTTGTCAAGCTAACTTTGTCTTAACGGACATTTGGCAGTTCTAAACGACTATTATGTTCAGCATATTTGAATATTTTTATTTATATGAAATCCACAGGAGTGGATGACATAAGAATCCCTATACTAGACTGAAGTTGTGCAAAAAAAACTTTGAGATTTTTAAAGTATGTATTTAAAATTTTTCTTTATCTTTTTTTATCAAAATGTTTTCCTTGACCTTTTTCTTTCTCTCCATTTCTTTCTTAGTGCGGCATATGGCGTCAGCGATAACCTGGTGTCATATTCGACACCGTCCATGATTTTATATCAATTGCTGGTGCTACCAACGACATAACTCATAGAGATTTTACAAGCGAAAATACTCGAACTATGCTAATTATTTTATGTACCTACTCAATGCTCTGGTTTGAAAATCCGCCACCTTGAGCATTCGGCTTTTCGCCGAAGTTGGATGAATCTAGAAACTTATTCGAGAGTTCAAGTGTTGATGTTGTCTGTATTTCTGAATCGGTTCTCAAGCGAAATTAATGACGATTATTTCAGCATTTACGGTTTTCATAAACCTTTTCGGTGTGATAGGGTGGGACGTGGGGGTGGTGCAGCAATTTATGTTCGTATTAATCTGCAGTGCAGTCTAATATAATGAGAGCTGCGGTATCTAGTGACAAACAGTATTTGTTACTATCAAATGAAATTTCAATAAAATATTCGATGTACGATGTACAGGCCCAATCGAAATATTAATTTAGCCCAAATATCTAATATTATTGATGAACTATTCGATATCTCCCCATTCATTGTACTTGTGGGCGATTTCAATTGTAATATCTTACAAGACTCTAGTTTGGTATTGATAGTTTGAGTTCTACTGGTTTGTATCCTGTCAACACATCACTGCCCAGGCCCACGCAAATCACACGATCCAGCTTCAGCCTTCTTGATGTTTGGTTTGTTTCCCACCTTAATAAAGCACTCCATTTTAATCAAATTTCTGCTCCCGGTTTCTCTTACCATGACCTTATAATCTAAACGTATGAATGCGAACCCTGCAACATCGAGAACCTTTTCAGCTATCGTGATTTTAAGAATGTTAACCGGAGAATTTTAGAAAGTGATGGTAGTTGTGTCGAATGGTCTCGAGTGTATTCATAATTTTATCAGTTGATGAATCGTTTTTTATCGTTTTTTGAAAGTAACATACGCCAACTTTTCAACACTCATGTTCCATTGAAAACCAAATATACGTCAAGAGATCAATATTTATGGTTTACAGACAAAATAAAATTTTTGATAAGAGAACGTGATCAAGCTTTTAAGCGTTGGAAAAGATTCCGTATTGATTGTATTGTTTTCACGATGTTTTTAGAACGATGAGAAACAAAGTATGTATGTACATAATTCCTCTACAATTTATGTCCACAAAATTTTTTCATACGACTCACCGTTTCCGCGTTAAATCAAATCCAAAAACTTTTTGAGTTTTCCAAAATTGCCAAGGGGGGAGGCATCCAACTTTTTGGTTCTAAGTTAGTTTCGGGTCCTACTAACAATGGGTGAAATTTGTACCCTGTACGATTTTTTTAATTTTTTTTTGCCAGATTTACTGTACTTATATTAGCTGCAAATATTCAATTCCACTTGTGGTGCTTTAAGCAAATTCATTGCTTCCAGTTCCATTTTTTTTTACAACATTTCCCCTGTAAACTCATTGAGATACAATAGGATCGGATGACAACAAAAAATGGTTAAAAAGGTCAATGTTAGTGTGCTCGGAATCCTTTCTACTTCTGTGTTCTCTTACGAACTTAAAATCCTTATTTTTAGCCTCTTGTGCTTCCTCTCCTAGTTGTCCAATAGGTAAAAGTGCTTGCTCAATAAATGCGGATCCATGAATAAAGACTTTGTGAACACTTGTTGGCATATTGTACCATGGATGTAAAGATACGTAGTTGTGTGCAGTTTCCAAGGAATATTCATAAAATTGAGTGACATCTATTTCGTATCCAGATGAAATGGTTTGCAAACAATATAGAAGCGATAACTTAAATCTTCATCTTCAGCCGACTTTTTATAGTTTTCAAAAAAAGTCCTTGTTGTATTTCCAGTATTTGTAGATCCATAGAGGTTTTGGCTGATCAACTATGATGCCAAATTCTTCTCTCAATTTATCCACGACTTCCTTTTTCCTTGACTTTACTAATTTTTTATTTTCTTCTCCTCTTGCCTGCCAAGATTTGATGTAATATCTTTATGATGTTTGCAAGCAACATTCAAAGAACCTTATCCAAGAATGTAATGATGACAATCTGAAGTCTTGATTTTTATGGAAATTTTTTTGGTAACATTTTTGAGATCGTTCATTTCTGATGGCTTAGCTAAACACATATATGTAACATCTTTGCGTTGACTTTGTGTCGGTCAATGTGTGACAAACTTTGCCATCATCCATTGTAATCACAAGATTAAAGTCAATATTTTTATCCTGATATTAATACCTCTCTAAGTTTGCTATTTGTTTTTAATGTTATCGAGTTCTGATCGAGTAATTTCTGGAGTTTCTTTGGCAAAAATGAATTTAATAGCTCTGCAAAATCGAGTGGAAGATGGTACTTTATTTTGCCATACAATATTGGTTTTATTTTGGCTATCGCGTAGTTGTAAAGGCACTTGTCATATAATAATTGCAGATGAGTATTTTTCCGATGAGTTACTAAGTTGTCGATAGCTACGTTGACCAGAGCTTGCATCTATACCCCATTTACAAATCAGAGTGAATCAGAATTAGAATTAGAAAAATCTTTATTCATTCTTTTTTAGTTTCAACTTAAGACTACATAATAGCTATCATTCTTTAACTTCAAAGTTAGTGTTGAATGATACAATTGTGAATTTAATTTACAATAATAAGAAACTGTTGTGGGGTGACAATCAGTATTATAAAAATTACAATGATTTAATAAGTTAAGCAAATCAATATAATTATTTCAGACATAAGTTAAAAGATACGTTTTTATTTTTAAACCTGATACACACTTCAACATTGCTTACAATTAAGTTTAAGTCAATTGTGAAAAGCCAATCTTTCAGTAAGACGATTTTTGTTGCAAATAATTCGAACAAGATGTTTTTGAGCAATAATTAAAGGTCTAAAATTATTTGCATAAGAACCACCCCAGTTAGATAACCCGTACGGAGCTTTAAATTTAAGTTGATGTAGACAAGGAAAAACAAAGGGCCGAGCACAGATCCCTGTGGCACTCCACTTTTTAAAAATCGAGCTTTACTACGTTTACCATTTTAAACAATTCTTTGGACTCTTCCTTTAATGTATGATTTCAACCATTCAAAAATTACTCCTCTAAATCCCGCGTTACACAAATAACCTTATAGTAAATCATGGTCAACCATATAGAATGCTTTCGTCATATCGCCATTGTAGATTATAGTTATTATTTAAACTGCTACATAGCCTAAGAATGGCGTCTTCTTTTGATTTACCTGAACGGAAACCAAATTGATTTGAGCTAAAGATTTCGTATTTATTCAGGTAAGTAAGTAATTCTCTTGACCCTAAGTATCCCAAAAATTTTTGAACAAGTAGGAAGAATAGAGATCGGTCGGTAGTTTCGCATATTTTTTCTGTTGCCCTTTTTAAAGAACGCAAATAAGTTGACATCTTGTAGAATGGTAGTTTCCAAACTACATACATACTTCGTAAATTTTCTTTATAAATGCGTTCTATTCTAAAGGAATGAATGATGAAACTGGGATTCCAAATTACAGTGCACAGTGCAGTATTCTAAAGTGGATCTAACATAAGCAGAATAAAGTGATTAAAGCGTGTATCACAGAGTATAACCAGAGAGTCAACTCCGGCAAGGTAGTGCCATTTTGCCTACAAGCTAAATCTAGACCGGGAACCCGCGTTTACCACGACCGGGAACCCACGTTTAAAACAGCCGCCATTGGCAGCCATTGATTTTTCAGAGAATAAAAATCAGTTGAGTTTGAAAAGTAAAAAATATTTTTTTGGTTGCAAAAAAATCGATAATTTTTAATTTTCATACAGCCAAGAATTTAGAAAAATTCATTAAAGTTGTAGGAATTAACATTTTTTCCCATTTTGGCTAGTATTTCACTGAAAAAGACAAAAATATAGTAAAAAATTTCATACCGATGTAGGCGGTTTCTTAAGTTTCACAGTTCATACCAATGAGCACATAGCCTTAAGCTCCCCACACGATAACACCCCTGCTGTGGTAGGTAAGAAAATGAAATGTCATTTATACGTATACAAATAATAAACATTGAAAGTTGGTTTCCAAACGTTTGTGTAAATTATTTTTGTTGAAAAGTTTTTAAATAAAATCCAATAACCAAATTTTATTTTGCAGACGCAGATACCACTAGATTTTTAGAACAAGAGCAAAAGGAATTGTTAACGTTTGCCAAAAAGGTTCTCGTATCAGTCAAGGAGCATTTCCATTGCATTTTAAATACACTCGGCGGCCAGGAAGTCATTGTTGATCGAAGGAGAATTAGTAATTTGCTGGAAAATATCGCTGGACCAATCTGTAAAACGCTCAATTCGCTTCTATGTTCTATCCTACGGTGAAAATCACAAATGAAGTAAATGTATCAGGAGCAGGAGATAGCTTCACAAGTGGATTTATAGATTTATAGCAAATATGCTGAGTGGAAAATCTGAGAAGTGTGTTGCCCTTGGATTTGTCTCTGCTGAGGAAGCCTTACATTCGTTAGAAGCAGTTCAGCCCAAGTACTTTGACAGCGAACCAGTTTTAGAACCGCTCAAATGGAAACAACTTTAGCCTACTGTTGCAATTTTTACATTTAATCACAAATGTGTTATTTTTTACATATTAAAATAATGCGATTAGTTTTTAGTTTATTAGTTTGCTATTACTGTGCAAGTTTTTTTGTTTGAACGCTCCAAACTGGAAGAATGAGCTTGAAGAAAAGAACAATAAACAGGTCTTGAATGAAAATCGACAGACCACGCCAGCTTCAACATGTCCACGGAATGTAGCGATGAATTTTCCATCTTCAGCCCGCCACAGACGCACTCACTGACTTATCGAAACTTTGTTAAAACGCTGCAAATTTTTCCTCTGGAATTGAAGGAACAGCTAGTATTTCTTGTTTATAAAACTTCATAGAGCCATACTCACTAGGAATCTTAGTGTACAGTTTCTTTCTGTCCATAACTGGATGGTATGGAAAAGTTCGCAGAACATAATCTGTGCTCAGGGACATGGACATGGCCGCTGAAGGTTTTGTGCAAAACTCCATCCTGAAACGCTGAAACCTGAGGAAACTTCTTCTGGTTTTGATTCAGCAAAGCGTATTTTTTTAAATAAATTTTTGTAAGTTTTTTTAAGGTTCAATAAATAAATAGTCGTAAGATTTTCCATTTGGGTTTTTTTGCCAAATGTCAAAGACCATGTCATGTTTTTGTTTTTACTTTCCTACCTATTGACGTTTAAATTCTCACCACTACTCCATTTTTAATCAAGAAATAGGTCGCCATTTTGAATTCGTGTTGAAAAATTTTTTGAGGGTGTTTCAGGCAAGGGGGGTACGAGTTGGCACTCTGTATTATCTACTCTGTGGCGTGTATGGATCTTTAAAGTCCGTTAAATCGTTTGACAAATCCCTGTATTGAATTAGCTTTAGCAACAATATACTCAATCAGTCGTACTTATAAAATTTCCTTAGAACATCCTTAGACAGTTGTCCAGCTAGACGGTGCCTTAGGAATTGGACAAGCCTTAGCCAATTTTGTATTTAAATGCATTCCAACAGTTGTCTAAACAACCCTTCAAACTGTCAACTTCGAAAGAAAAACTAAATGGTAACGTTCATGATGTATCCGTGCAGTACCATTGTCTGTGTTTTGATATACGAGTACAAAAACAATAAGGTTCTGAAAGGAGTGGGGTAGGACTTGAACTTGACCGAAAAAACAGCTGATTTGACTTTGTGTTTCAGCTTTTCCAAGTCTCATAAAATGATCAAATTTGTGCAATTTATAAATGGAATTGTTGAAAGTAGTATTTTTGCACCTCAAACTACTTATTTTTTTTTTCGATCTTAACACTCTCAACAGTGTTTTATAACATGTTCAAAAAAATTGTTTTTTGCTGTATCAATGGTCACTTTAGCCATAGTTTAGACAACCAATTTCGGTGTCTAAGGTTAGACATTTCTTAGACAGCGATGAAAGTGCTTATAAATACGATTTGGAGTTGGACACTGTTCTAAGAGCTGTCCAAAGTTAGACATACTTTGGAATGGGATTATAAATACTACTGAATATGTCTAACAAAGTTTTATTTAGATCACACCAAGATCTTTCTTTCAGATACTCTTTCCAGAGCATGGTAAGTAATTTTGTACTCAAAAAAAAAAAAAAAACAAAAATTGGTGAAAGAAAAAATTGGTTAATCGACACAAACGAAATTCGCCCTATAAGATAGGATTACATCCATTTTAAAATATTTAAATGGAATCCAAACCGTTCCAATTTATTTATTAAAATTTTATGACTTACTCTATCAAAAGCCTTTGCGAAGTCTGTGTAATTCACATCAATCTGGTAACCCTTTTCAAGATAACTAAGAGTATAGTTACTCCGTGGTACCCGTGGCGTAATGGTAAGGATGTCCATAGAAAGCTAAGTTTTTTTTAAAATTTTTCTTAGTTTTAACTAGTTCTAGTTTGTAATTAATAAGGTATCTTAAGGCCAAAAGGCATTAGTAGTAAGATATTGAATAATTTAGAGTACCCGCCTAAGGTCAGTAAGTTAATTAAGTTTATTATAAGCTAGTTTTACACATTTTGGTTAGCATGTAAGTAGATATAAGATAAAGTTAATAAAAATGAATTGAAAATGAAAAATGAAGCATGTCCACCTGCTAACCCAGAGGTTCGTGGTTCGAATCCCAGCAGAGACAAAAATGCAAAAATTTTTTGCACTGGTATCGCCTTTCGCGAGGAATTGGAAAGTCCTCCGTATTCTAAGAAAAAAATTGTTCTACAGTAAAGTCCGTTCCTCAAGTTTGACATCACTTTTTGACAATTTAAAAAAAGTCTAACTTTGGTGTACCCTAACCTGTGTTAAATACGATATCTCTGTCAATACAGATGATAGAGACCTTATCTTAGACTTAATTTTTTGTAGAAATAACAATCTTTAAGACTGTATTTAAGTTGAGCTTTCATAGGTTAAGGGTTGCCAGATTTTCAATTTTAAGTGGTTTCCAAATTTTCTTCCCCAAACAAAGTTTAGACTTTGAGGTCATTTTTTCGCAGAAAATACCTGATAAACATAGAGTTTCTTTATTTTTTACAGATGAACAAAACAATAATAAAAAAAAAACTTCGTAATAAGTGCACTCAAAAACCCATACATTTTATGATACTTGGAAAAAACTAAAAAAAGGTAAAAATTCTAATTTTGTCTTTTTTACGGTTTTTTATTGCAACAACTTGCAAAGGGAGCAGTTTTCCAAGAACTTTTAGTAGTTTCTTATGTATTTTATACAAATACAATTATAAGAAGTGCTCAAAGTGCCCTCCTTCGTTTTGAATCCATGCCAGAGCCCGTTTTTGGATTTCATATATATACGAGTACAACAACAATAAGGTTCTGAAAGAGAGTGGGGTAGGACTAGAACTTGACCGAAAAAACAGCTGATTTGATTTTGTGTTTCAGCTTTTCCAAGTCTCATAAAATGATCAAATTTGTGCAATTTATAAATGGAATTGTTGAAAGTAGTATTTTTGCACCTCAAACTACTTATTTTTTTTTCGATCTTAACACTCTCAACAGTGTTTTATAACATGTTCAACAAAATTGTTTTTTGCTGTATCAATGGTCACTTAAGCCATAGTTTAGACAACCAATTTCGGTGTCTAAAGTTAGACATTTCTTAGACAGCGATGAAAGTGCTTATAAATACGATTTGGAGTTGGACACTGTTCTAAGAGCTGTCCAAAGTTAGACATACTTTGGAATGGGATTATAAATACGACTGAATATGTCTTATAAAGTTTAATTTAGATCACACCAAGATCTTTTTTTCAGATACTCTTTCCAATGCACAGTTAGTAATTTTGTACGCAAAAAAAAAAAAAAAATTGGTGAAAGAAAAAATTGGTTAATCGACACAAACGAAATTCGCCCTATAAGATAGGATTGCATCCATTTTAAAATATTTAAATGGAATCCAAACCGTTCCAATTTATTTATCAAAATTTTATGACTTACTCTATCAAAAGCCTTGCGAAGTCTGTGTAAATCACATCAATCTGGTAACCCTTTTCAAGATTACTAAGAGTATAGTTACTCCGTGGTACCCGTGGCGTAATGGTAAGCATGTCCACCAGGTATTCGAGAAAGTTCTATATAGAGCTCTGTCCACATGGGCTGAGGACAAACATATTATTCCAGAAAATCAGTTCGGTTTTAAGGCGGGCCATGATACCACACATGCCGCGTCTAAACAAGTATCAGATATTCAATAAAACAAAGCTAAAAATCAGTGTACGGATGCATGTCTGGTTGACTTGGAGAAGGCTTTCGATACCGTTTGGTTAGACGGTCTTTTTTATAAGTTGATCAGATATGGCATGCGTAAACCACTACTATATATTCTGAATGACATGCTTCAAGGTAGAGCGTTTTTTGTGAAAAGTGGCAATAGAACTTCTACCAGAAATTTTAAAATACAGAACGGTCTGCAACAAGGAGCGGTGAATTCTCCTATTCTATTTAGCATTTTCACCGGCGATCTAATTGGTTCTCTTCACCATGCTATAGCGTACGCCGACGACCTTATTGCGTACAGAACAGGTCCAAAGATCGAAGTCATCAGAATACTCTTGCAGCGTGACTTCGATAAGATCCAGCAATATTGCGATGACTGGAAGTTGAAAATCAACGTCCAGAAATCGGAAACAATTGTGTTTAGAACCTCGTTGGCTCGGGTCTCATGGGATACGAGAAAGAACAGGCGAAAGCTGGTGATCGTTGATCTACATGGCAACCCACTGCCAAACAAAGTAGTAGTCAAGTATCTCGGCATCTGGCTATTTTAACAAACATATGGATGCAGCTCTGGCCAGGGCTAGAGGAGCTTTTGCTCTGACAAGGCGACTGTTTCACAGCAGTCAACTTGATAGCAGAGTGAAGGTGATTTGCTACATGGCCCTCATAAGGCCAATTATTGTGTATGGGTGCCCCGTGTGGTTCAATGTTACAGCGTCTCAAATGGAAAAGATTCAGGTGTTTGAGAGACAGTGTCTGCGTACCTGTCTTGGATTGCACAGAACACCAGAGTCGGAGTACAGAAAATATTATCCTAATGAGGTCCTTTACAACGGGGCTCAAATAAAAAGGATCGACAACTTCATTATAAAACTGACTCGTGGTCACACTGCAAGAGCGATGACCTCGACCAATGGCCTGATTTTTGGGGCTTATTACCCCAACTCTGGGTATATGGAGAAAACGCGCTTCAGTGGATTTGGCCCACCGGAGGCTTTCCTCTATTTTGATATGGTAGGGCTGATTCAGGATAGGTTGGCGGTTCCGCTGATCTACCACGTCTGCCGGAAGTCCGTGGAACGACGGCTCCTTTACAACCGAGACGTCACCGCAGTAGGCGGAGAAGCTGAAGAGCTCCTCCGGTTCAGTAGGGCGGTCTCAGATCGCACACAATGAAATCCAAAAACGGGCTCTGGCATGGATTCAAAACGAAGGAGGGCACTTTGAGCACTTCTTATAATTGTATTTGTATAAAATACATAAGAAACTACTAAAAGTTCTTGGAAAACTGCTCCCTTTGCAAGTTGTTGCAATAAAAAACCGTAAAAAAGACAAAATTAGAATTTTTACCTTTTTTTAGTTTTTTCCAAGTATCATAAAATGTATGGGTTTTTGAGTGCACTTATTACGAAGTTTTTTTTTATTATTGTTTTGTTCATCTGTAAAAAATAAAGAAACTCTATGTTTATCAGGTATTTTCTGCGAAAAAATGACCTCAAAGTCTAAACTTTGTTTGGGGAAGAAAATTTGGAAACCACTTAAAATTGAAAATCTGGCAACCCTTAACCTATGAAAGCTCAACTTAAATACAGTCTTAAAGATTGTTATTTCTACAAAAAATTAAGTCTAAGATAAGGTCTCTATCATCTGTATTGACAGAGATATCGTATTTAACACAGGTTAGGGTACACCAAAGTTAGACTTTTTTTAAATTGTCAAAAAGTGATGTCAAACTTGAGGAACGGACTTTACTGTATGATAATTTTTTTCTAAGAATATGACCAAGAATCATATCCCAAAGTATGTAAAACGAATTACGGGGCACCCTGTATAACTTCTTTGAACAAAAAAGGCAATTTGTATTGTCATATATGTACTATCTTTTCAAGTGTTTATAGTGAGCGCTAACGCTTCGTCTGGAAGCATGGGTGTAGGCAGGGGCGCAGGGCTATTTTTTTCTACCTTTTTTCTATTCCTGCTTTTTTCAATACATGTTGTTGGATCTTCTGTAACTTCTTTAACTGTATGAGCAACGTGTCGCCTACCACTCTTCCATAATGCAGATTAAGTTCCACGAGAAAGTTCTTCCAATGAATTATTATTAGCCACCAAATTTTCCACTTCTTTGTTGACTTCTAATACGAGATTCACTGAAACTTTTTGATGGTCTTCCAGCTCTTAAGGGTTCAGGTTGAATATTATCAGATTCATTGGCAGAAAATGTCATTATTTTTTGAAGCCATCTTTCGTTATCTTCCAAAAATCTCGCTCTGTATTTTTTTGGTTTTTCCCATCGATGTTAAACATTTCTCGCAAAATTGAAAAAAAAAACTGATATTGTACATCCTCGATTTTTAATTGCTTAGTATTATAAATGTGTAATGCCAATGATTTTACGCACTCCACCTAGGTATTTAAAAAATTAAATTATAGCCATTCTTCAAACAGCTTCATTACGATTCACAAAAATTCAAAAGCAATGTGCATCGCTCATAAGCTTTATATTTATTCTACTTTAGCCTTTAATCTCACCAAAATATAAAGTCCAAACACAATGACTCTTCTCTGCTTGTTTCAAATCTGCTTTTGACATTAGAAATAACTCCGCACTATCCTGAATAGCACATTTAAATCTCCACACACATAAAAAGCATCCAACAACATCTCATGCATAAGCAAACCTAGTCGCACTTCACCCATTTTTCCTTATTATGTATTTAATTCTCTGGGAGTGTGTTTGGAGGCAATCCCTTATCCTTGCACGCAAATAAATCAACTAGTCACTGAATCAATTGAAAAGCATTAACCCGAAAAAAGTAATTCCCGCCCACTTGCTCCTTGGTAAAATTTCGCATTCAGGTCAATTCAAATTAATCCGATTGGCACAAAAGAACCAAAATCACCAACAAGCCCCAATAATAAAATAGAATCTTATATACGTATGCATACCTACTGCCACCGCATATACACAAATCCCCAGCACTTAAGTCAAGTGGGCATGTGTGTCTGACTTTGTTTGCATATACTATACCTACCTACTTTCCATTTTCAATACGAGAAAAACACACACTTAAAGCCGCATCGTGTGTCGTCCTGAAACCATTTCGATATTTGATTTGAAAGTAAATCCTCTAACATTCACACATCCTTGTTATCGCATCGGCACATTGAACTGTGTGCTAAGACCCTTCAGAAACACTGATTTCAATTCGAAAGCAGCCCATGATGGGGGTAGTGTCTGTCGGTTTCGGTAGTGGGTTTAATCTGGCCAATGTGCACCCAACCCAATATGGTGCTGACATTATTCAAATGTTGAGAAACACTTTTTGAGGAATTAAAAAAAAAAAAAAAAAAAAATCACAAGGATAATTGAATTATCATCCTTCCTTCCCATCATCATCATTACTCGTGTGCAAATATTTTTCTAAGAACAAATTAAAAGGTCGTCGCTATCGTCGTCGTCGTGATAGTCGTGGAGTCGAACGCCGTCGACGACTATGACCGACACAACAACTTCATCATTTTCTTTTGCATGTGCCTGTGTAGGTCCTTGATGGTCCGCAGGCATATGTACAAAGGACGCACGAAACGGATGATCTGTTTACTGTTGATAAATAATTCGTTAGCATATTTTATAATACCTACCACGTTTTCCACTCGGCCAAAGATTATACTCAAAAATATTCCATCCACACACACAAAATGGACGACCAACCAAGGGCGACGACGACGACGCAAGGCCCAAGAATTTTCAAAATTTTCCACTACTTTCACGGATAAGAAACCAAACAGAACGGAAACTTATTTGGGGGTGAGTATATTTTTTGTGTCATCCGCTTGTTCCGATCCCTTTTCAAATATCCGGCCATATGCCAAATTTATATGCAAATAACAAACAAACAATTAAATTTTCAATCTGCGATGCTGATAGAGCACCCATCCTCCACCTACGCCTCCGTCTCCGTCTCCGTCTAAATAAACCCACACGTACGATTATGTACGAATACCTACCACCTACCACCCTTGATGTATAGGCTTCTTTGTTATATGTGCGTGTGCGACTGTGCGTATTTGGTTCTTTTTTTTTGCTTGATATTTGGTTTTCATAAAAGTCAAAGTTTTTAAGTGAATGGTAAACATTGAAAAGAAGTCCTTCGCTTGATGATGAAAATCTTTTTAGAACTCTATTGCACCCAAAGGGCGGGCGAGGATGCAATCCCAATTTGAACCCCCCGGCGGATTGCAATTTGTTATTCTGATGTGTGCTCTCAAGCAATTTAAATTTTGGGAATGACACAAATTTAAACTCAATCCCAATTCAAAGCGTAATCGTGTCTAAGGATGTTCTGTCTATCACACCCTGAATTGGGCTTGTCTAATGGGATTTGACAAAAAAAAAGTGAAACTGAAAAACTACAAAGGATTTGTTATGTAAACAGCTAGGGGGCATCATCATCGTCTGCAAACTTTAAAAAAGAAAACATAACTAAGCAATATCATCCCCATCATCATCATCATCATCACCATTTATCAACTATGTAACTGTGATTCGTGTCAGTGGCAATTAGGATTTTCCATTATTTGAGCATTTGGCCGGGTCCAACACCCCTTGATGTTAATTTGCTAGTTGATAAATGTCGCAAACAAGGACATTTGGGAAAAAGGTTTCTATTTTTTGGGGTGTTGTTTTGGTCGGATGAAAAGGGTTTTTGTGGGGTTTTAATTTTGATATACTCGTAATGCCTGGGGCGATCACTTTTCTGAGTTCTTGTTGAACATGGACAGTCATATGATTCAAAAGACCAAATGGAAATGTTTTCTTACATAAAATGAGATCTTCCAAATCTTAAATTTATAAAATACATAGCTTTGAGGACATTGTCATTTTCATTCTTTCTTGTTACTCTTGTTCAGTCGTTTAAGGAATATTAACCTCCTTGCTGCTTCCGAAACGATTGAGTATTGGTCTCTTTAATTTTAAGCTCTCGCAGGTCGCTTACAAATAAATGTATAGGGTGATACCAGTTTATAACGATTAATTTAATTGGACTTTATTCTTTTTCTTCTTTTCGGCGGTCGCGGTCTCGAAAGGATCACAACTCTCGTACTTGAATACCTATATGTGCTTCACATTAATGATTCGCCCTTGTAGTACGCCCCGTTCTTTTTTTTGCATCTCAGAGACTTAAGCGGTACTGAACTTAGAGCAATCTCATTTGTACACGCTCTTACTTTTCAACACGAGCAGACTTAACTCTTCTCATATTTTTCAGGGTGCCTTATAAAATTATCTGCACCTATGTGAGTTGTTGGCAGGGTTACCTTTGGGACTCTTTTGCGTCCTTTTGACTCTTTTTTAAGGTCTGGACTCCAGGACGCCACTATTTAAAAATCATTGAATTCGGACTCCTTTTACAAATCGAGGACTCTTTAAGAACTGAAACATTTTTTTTTAATACAACATTTCCGTCGAATACATTTGTTCTGCTTTTGTTTACATCCTATTTTGAATTCAGCCATAAAAGTTAATGTCAATAAGGTAAAAGCATGTTTTCTTTGCTTGTAATGTAATAGATATGACACATGAGAAATGAGGTACCTACAAACAAATTCTTTTAATTGAAAAATAACTGAATTTGTTTATGTTTGGTAGGCAATAATTTATATTTGTTTTCCTTTCTATAATTAATTAAAAAATGATTGATTATAAGAAATGTTCAGTCGTATTTATAATCCCATTCCAAAGTATGTTTAACTTTGGACAGCTCTTAGAACAGTGTCCAAGTCCCAATCGTATTTATAAACACTCATCGCTGTCTAAGAAATGTCTAACTTTAGACACCGAAATTGGTTGTCTAAACTATGGCTAAAGTGACCATTGATACAACAAAAAAACAATTTTGATGAACATGTTATAAAACACTGTTAAGATTGTTTAGATTGAAAGAAATAAGTAATTTGAGGTGCAAAAACACTACTTTCAACAATTTCATTTATAAATTGCACAAATTTCTTCATTACATGAGACTTGGAAAAGCTGTAACACAAAGTCAAATCAGCTGTTTTTTTTTTGGTCTTGTTCAAATCATACGCCACACTGCTTCAGAGCCTTTTAGTTGTTGTACTCGTATACTAAAACACAAACAATGGTACTGAACGGATACATCATGAACGTTACCATTTAGTTTTTCGTTCAAAGTTGACAGTTTGAGAGGTTGTTTAGACAACTGTTGGAATGCATTTATAAATACGAAATTGGCTAAGGCTTGTCCAACTGTTTACACACCGTCTAGTTGGACAGCTGTCTAAGGATGTCCTTAGCAAATTTTATAAATACGACTGGTTATTTCTTATAGTTTGTATGGGACTCTTTTTTTTACCCAGGACTCTTTTTTCTGACTCCTTCCAAAAATTTTCAGAGGTAACCCTGCCTTGTTGGCATTAGAGAAAAAATGCATGTGTCAATATTAGTAGGTATGCGTATTTGCTTCGTTACAATATACATATATGTAGCCGCTGATTGTATTTGCAAATCCCTTCTTAATCTGCTGAACTCTAGAGCGATGGGAGCAATAAGCTTGAGTTTTAGCTTGTTGTGTAGTCTATTTTGTTTGTTTTTAACCGTCTTAAAAAAAGATGAGAAGCAAGGAACAGAATTATGAACAACTAGCTGTACCTACACGCGACTTCGTCCGCGTAGAATAGTGACTTTCGGCAGCATTCTTAATTTTTTAGGCTACTTATTTTGCAAATGAGACACATTCATGCGTTTTAGTAAACCATTGTTATATTATTTTATTTAAGTATATGTTTGCACACGACGTTCTTATTTTTTTCCATCTTTTGTTGGATTGATACACGTGATTCTGCAGCATAAAGTTGCAATGGGATTTTTTACTAAACGAACACCTGCGACTTAAAGCGTCTGAGCCTTATTTATAATGACCAATCAGTGAGAATTAAAGGAAAACGGGGAATCAAAACGTTTTGGACTTGTAATATTAGTAAGGATGTCCATCTTCAGGTTCTAGACTATCTCTGTACCAAAATTCATATAAATCGGTTCAATTGCTTGGGCGGTAAATATAAACAAAGAAAAGCAGACAGACAGAGTTAATTTCGGATTTATAATGTTACTAAAGTCTTCCATTACCGTGGGATAATGAGGGTCGTTTCCGGAGGATGACTTAAAGTTTATATTACTCAGGAATAGTGTAGTATACTAACGGTGGACATTTTTTCAAATGTGTGCTGTATTTTCCAAGTTCCCGTTCCCATGGGAATATAGGGATATAACATATTGCATAATATATATATATGTCCATCCTCAGGTTCTTGACTCTGTACCAAAATTCATAAAAATAGGTTCAATAGCTTGGGCGGTTAATGGTAACAAAGAGAAATAGACAGACAAATTTAACTTCGTACTTACAATATAAGTAAAGACTCCCGTTCCCGCGGAAACATGGTGACCGTTTCCGTAAGGAATATGGGGATGAGTAAAAGCTTATATTGCTCGGGGATTATGGAGTATTCCAACGGTGGAAGAGTTTTTGAAATCGGTGCTGTAGTGTCAAAGTTCCCGCATACGTTCATGCTCCCGTGGGAATATAAGAAAAAAATATATACAATGGGCTCATCAGTTAGATGTTGTTTGTACCTTTCTAAGATGCAATGTTTGGTCGATGTTTGTCGACACATATACAGGGTGTCCCATAATTCGTTTTACATACTTTGGGATATGAATCTTGGTCATATTCTAAGAAAAAAATTGTTATACAGTAAAGTCCGTTTCTCACGTTTGACATCACTTTTTGGCAATTTAAAATAGTCTAACTTTGGTGTATCCTAACCTGTTTTAAATTCGATATCTCCGTAAATACAGATGATAGAGACCTTATCTAAGACTTAATTTTTTGTAGAAATAACAATCTTTAGGACTGTATTTAAGTTGAGCTTTCATAGGTTAAGGGTTGCCAGATTTTTAATTTTAAGTGGTGTCCAAATTTTCTTCCCCAAACAAAAGCTTTTGAGGTCATTTTTTCGCAGAAAACACCTGTTAAACATAGAGTTTCTTTATTTTTTACAGATGAACAAAACAATAATAAAAAAAAACTTCGTAATAAGTGCACTCAAAAACCCTTCCTTTTTAAGATACTTGGAAAAAACTAAAACAGGTAAAAATTCTAATTTTGTCTTTTTTTATGGTTTTTTATTGCAACAACTTGCAAAGGGAGCAGTTTTCCAAGAACTTTTAGTAATTTCTTATGTATTTTATACAAATACAATTATAAGAAGTGCTCAAAGTGCTCTCCTTCGTTTTGAACGCATGCCAGAGCCCGTTTTTGGATTTCATTGTGCAAACACACTGTAAACTTTATATTTCTAGGGGAATGGGATTGCACTCTTGCACCTAGAGAAGGTTTTCCCATTAGTCTGGCCGATGTTTAATGAAAAATAGAAAAATTCTAAAAGAATCGACCAAACATTGCGTCTTAGAAAGGTACAAACAACATCTAACTGATGAGCCCATTGTTTGTACCTGGGCGAAACGCATAAGGAGTGAAGATCACTTGAACTTTTCATTTTGATTTTTAAAATCAACACTCCATAAGAAAATAGTAAATTCTCTTATAATTTTTCTTTTTTTCATAAAAAAAAAAAATATATAGCCTATGTCCTTCCTCAGGTTCTGAACAATCTTTGTAAAAAATTTCATTTAAATCGATTTATTAGTTTGGACGGGAGATGGTAACATAGAACGACGGACAGATAGAGCTACTTTCACACTTATTATATTAGTAAGGACTCCCTTTTCCGTAGGAATATGTGGATGAATTAAAGTTTATGTTACTCAGGGATAGTGTAGCATTCTAACGATGAAAAAAATTTTGAAATCGGTGTTGTAGTTTCTAAGTTGCCGTATACGTTACCGTTCCCGTGGGAATAAAGGGATAAAATACAAAGCCTATGTCCTTCCTTAGGTTCTGAACAATCTTTGTACAAAAATTAATTCTAATCTGTTCATTAGTTTGAGCGGGAGATGGTAGCATAGAATGGTGAACAAACAGAGCTACTTTTGCACTTATAATAATAGTGAGGACCGGTTCACGTGGGAATATTCGAATGAAATATAGCCTATGTCCGTCTTTAAGTTCAGAACAATCTTTGTACAAAATTTCATTTAAATCGGTTTGTTAGTTTGGGCGGGAGATGGTAACATAGAACGACGGACAGACAGAGCTTCTTTCACACTTTTTATATTAGTTATGACTCCCGTTCCGGTAGGAATATGTGGATGAATTAAAGTTTATGTTACTCTGGGATAGTGAAGCAGTCTATCGGTGGAAAAAAAATTTAAAATCGGTGTTGTAGTTTTTAAGTTCCCGTATACGTTCCCGTTCCCGTGGGAATATAGGGATAAAATGTACAGCCTATGTCCTCCTTCAGGTTGTAGACTATCTCTGTACAAAATTTCATTTAAATCAGTTCTGTAGTTTGGGCAGGAGACGGTAACATAGAAATCCGGACAGACAGAGTGACTTTCACATTTATAATATTAGTTAGGATTAGGATTTATAATATTAGCTAGGATTTAGATGCGACAAACAGGTACTTAGATGGTAAAATTGTACTCTCACCTCCACGTGGTGAACATCGGTTACCTAGTACCTCAACTGGAGATTGGGTCTCAACCCTATTTTGTTGGTGGAAGCAAACGAGAGAGAGGGGGGTGAGGTGTTTGGACCAAGGCACCTCTTCTTTCCTCCAGACGGCAGTGGAGGAACTCCCTATATGGAATCAACACGGTGGCGTCTAAAGTTCTAGTCAGGTTGAACTACTTAGTGAACACCTTATGGGGCTACTTAAACATATTTGAAGCTCAGGCCTATAAAGAACGGTTTATCCAGCTCCCCATCTTTGGAGTTATACAAGGATCTGGCCCTCCAGGTTGGGGGTCGTGCTGTCGGAGTGACTTTCCGGCCACGTAAAGCTATTTTTAGTTGCGAAGCACCACGAAGCCTCGGGTACGGAAGGGTTTACTGATGACCAACCAAGCAAACGATAAACGAACATTGAACTTCGGATCTGTACGTGGAATGTTAGGTCCCTTAATAGACCACGTACAGTCCAACAATTAGCGGTGGTAAACTGCTACAAAGCAGATATTACCGCTATCCGAGAAATGCAATGGGATGGACCAGGTAGACTCAAATTAAAAGACTGCGATATCTACTACGGCGATTGCTATCGAGAACAAAAGCAGCGACTGTTTGGATGCGGGTTTGTTGTTGGAACTAGACTCAGGCGAAAAGTCTTGAGTTTCAACTATGTTAACGAGCGCAACAACCTGATAGGTCCTTATCAGTGCAGCTTAAGACCAGGAAAGTCCACCATAGACCAAATATTCACACTACGGCAGACCTGGGAAAAAACCCAAGAACATCAAATCGATACCTACCACCTTTTTATCGATTCCAAGGCCGAGTATGACAGCATCTGTAGAGAGGAGTTATATAGAGCCATGCTTTGCCAAACTTGTCCGATTGTGTAGGATGACGATGGAGAACGCACGCTGCTCCATCAGGGTCGGAAAAGATCTCACCGATACATTCGATGTCAAAAAAGGTTTTAGGCAAGGCGATGCACTGTCGTGCGACTTTTTCTTCGTTCTTGAAAGAATAGTGCAAAACTCCCAAGTCAACACAAGAGGTATACAATCTTTCAAAGATTCGTTCAATTGCTTGGATATGCCGACGATATTGACATAATTGTAAGAACGTAGCGTGATGTCAATGGCGCGTTTATGAGCATTGAGACGGAAGCGAAGAAGATGGGTTTAGTGGTAAATGAGGGCAAGACCAAGTATATGCTGTCATAAAGAAAGGACACCCAACACCGACGTCTTGGACAGAACGTCACGATTGACAGCTATAACTTTGAGGTAGTATGGAAAGTGGAGAAGAGATTTAACCATGAACTGTACGGGCTGTACAGCGACACTGACCTGGTCAAATGAGTCAAGGTAAAGCAGCTTAGATGGTTGGGTCATGTAGAGCGAATGGACACTAACGTTTCGGCCTGGAAAGTCTTCGAATGCAGCCCTAAGGACGGTGCAGTAGAGGAAGACCGTGACTCAGGTGGCGCACGCAAGTAGGAGAGGACCTCAACCAACTTGGCGTGCAAAACTCGAGGCAGCTGCTAGCTAGGGACCGAGTTGGCTGGAGAAACATGTTAGTTGAGGCCCTGGACAGGTCCGACCCTTACTGTAGCGCTATGTTAAGTAAGTAAAAACAGGTACTGTTTTAAAAACAGTTATTTAAAATTACGAAGAAAGTATCTGTATCCATATCACGGAAAGCAAGGTACCATTGAAATTGATAGAACTCCATATTCAGTTTTACAAATTTTTTTTTTTTTATTGAAGTAAAATTCATAGCTATAGGCAGCATATTGACTTGCTCAAGCACTGCTATATAAGGCACGATATCTGCACAACTAATTCATTAATGTCATCCTTAAACACTTGGTCGAGGAAGTTGCCTTTTCATTTTCATTCGTGTTTACTTGATTGTAAGCAAAGGGACTCGTTGAGTCGATAAAGGACATGCTAGCTTCAGAGGTAAGTGATGTTGCTGATAAAAATTTGGCATCTTCTTCGAAAACCTCAAATTCAATGTCAGGTAAATTAATGTCACCAATAAATACTTAGCGATCGTTGGGTTTTATCGCCGAAACGAGTTGTTTGTTGACCGTGCATTGGTCGGAAAATTCATAGTTCATTTTTGGTGAAATAAACATAGATTAGGGTTTGTAATTTTTTTTTTCAACAAAGAAACAGGCTTAATACTTTCTGGAAGGTATAAGAAGAAGCCTCCTAAAATTTGAGCTCTTTAACATTAAGGAGTGCCTGTTCTTAACTTTCCATTTAAATAACATACAAAATATTTTTATGTTTCTTAAATTTCTAGCTTGACATTTGAGCATTGTAAAAATGAACTGAAAAGTTATTTTAGTAGGAAATTGAATGCTCTAGCCTTTCTGAATATATTCAAAGTCAAAGTTTTAAATGTATGAAATTATGGCTTTTTCTTTATCAAACTCAGTCACTCACATGTCGTTTTAGAGTCAGATATCAGCAACGATTGACCAAACAAATAATACAGCAAAATATATGTAGCGATCCCCATTGACTTTTACGTCGACGCGACGACTGTTTTCGTCAACATAAGCACAGCCAACACAAAATCCCCAACATACAGTTGATTTTTGGGGATCAAGTGATGTTTCTTGAAGCCTATTGAGGTTTCCATTCAACTCTGAAGAACAAGTTTCTTTAACTCCTTTAAAGCTTCCGTGTCCCATTCGGAATTTTAGCGATAAATTTTAAAGATTGATAAAAGCTCTTTATTCATAACCTTCATTATGATGAAAACCTTGCTGAATGTTCTGACATCGAAAGCTCAGTCAATATTCAAAGATGTTAAGCCCCAATGTAAAAGCTTTTATATATTTTCAGAGATTTAAGAATATTATTTAATTGAAGTTGCACTCGATAAAAACAAAAAAAAAATCATACTTCAGATGAACCCTGGTACTCCTTTAAGAAAACACATAAAAATCTACTTTCCATCCACAGCAACGTCAATCTGCTTTTGGAATTCGACTACCAGATGATACCCATCTGCATCTTCCGCTACCAGTTGTACATGACCATTCTTTGCGATTTAAGTCACGAAAATCCCATCAAAAAACTTAATAGCCTTCTTGCCGTGTCTTCATCCGCTTTTATTTTTTTTTAAGAAATGAAAGTAAAAAATTTCGACAGCGTTGGCAGTCGTAGAAAGACAAGGTAAAATGAAAGAAAAAAGCCACCTCTTATAGCATAAAGTGACTCGGAGTCCATTCAATCAAACTGCTAGCAAATTTCGAGTCCATCAAATGGCAGATATTACCCCTCAAACCTCACCCCAATTCAGTCCAGGCACGACAGTGGGTTGCTACGCAAAAAAATGCAAATTCTTATCGTTCGCCTTTTCGGCACTCACTCTATATCTCTTATATTGAATTTTCATTAGTTAGATGGAGATGGAGGAAGCTCTCCTGGATGAGCCTTGGATAAACAGGCTATTGCAAAGGAATCTAATGGTAAGTGGAATTTGTTTCAGCTGCTACTTCAGGAATTGAATGTTCTTTTTCTCGAGAATAGTGAGTGTCCTCTGAAAGGACATTTAGGATGTTACATTTAAATTGAAATATAGCTCTGATGTACTACTTCACTTAGATGGTTGAGTAAGCATAAGATATCTACATCTCATCCCTTATCCTATACCTGCCCGTATACCTGTCTAGGTAAAACTTCCAACGCAATGTCTTTTTGTGTCTTTGAATATGTATTCTGACCAGTGTCTGTATTCATCTTGATGAATCAAAATCAATCTTTTGACACAAAACAAAAAAAAGAAGGAATCAATGTGTCAGGACAGATTGATTACGTGCAGACCTGTACATAAGAGTTTCAATGATAATATTGCCTAAAAGCCAAATTGATATTCCGCTAGAAAACTATACATAAATTCAACAGATGGAGTGGTGGAATAACTTCAGTGGAAACGATGTGTCGAAAAATAAATGATGGACACCATCTGCAAGCAATTTCCATTATTATGAAAAATATTTCTCAGAAATAACTTTACAAGGCATGTTAATACTTATGTTGGACTTTGGAATTCGAAGACACAAAAAGTTTGTGTTTACAAGGAAAATTGTGGAGAAGAATCTATGTACATCGTGGTTGAGTGTCCAGCTCTCCCATGTTATGTATAAAAGTATGAAAGTAAGTAGTTGTCAACAGCTGACATGATACTTTGTATAAGAGCAGGAGTAGAAAAGCCTGATAAGTGATAGTATCAGAAGTACATAGACGACATCTCGTAAAAATACCATCTTGCCGTAAATAGAGCGCGAATAGTTCAGAATCGAAAGCCGAAAAACCCCATCAAAAGATCAATATCATACTAAAACGACAGGAACGAAAAAAAAATTGGCGATAGAACTTGTGGTACTCACGAACTCAAAAACATCATCGTCATGAATGTAACAGCCCTAAAGCTTATGTTTTTAAACTCCAACATACCAGTCGCGATATCAAACAACCATAAGAAAGCCTCAAAACTGAGACATCTACATGATATAAGTATCTACAAAATGGGAATTGAAAGTAAGGCCGAAGAGAAATACGCTTCAAAGTTGACAGTAATCACCAGTAACAGCTGTCGGCGATAGCTTCGCATCGAAATTCCATAAGTCGCGTCGCGTCGCCAGTTACACGAAAAGAAGACAGGCAACGCAGAAATCTTTGGAAAAAATATGGCCTCACATAGGTACGTATCACATGGCTACTTCATATGGTGGCCGTCATTATAGAGAACGCACAGCCTTCTTTACCACTGGGGCCACTGGGCCCAGGCCCAGGGCCTCGCAATTACCAGGGGCCCCCAAATTGCTGAACCAACACTCAATCTCTTTTGGTCTGTTTTCAAGAAAAAAATAAATTTCGATACATTTAAATTCAAACAAAAAAACAGGTCACTCTAATAATGATCAGGACAACGAAACCATATACTCCTTTATGTTCGTTTCAGGGTACTTTTAAAAATCCAATCCGAAAAAACATCCATACGTGTATCTTACTATCGAAGTTAAATGGTGTTGTGAAGATGGGAAAACTTCTTGTGTATCCATCTGACATTTGCGATGCAAGGGTCCGAAAGGGTTGCTAAATAATTTTCACTAATTTTGGGTTTTTTATTTTTTGCTGTCTATTGTTGATGTAGGCGTTGCATTTGTGTAGAGAGTGTCCCTACTCATTATTAGACATACTCTGGAATGAACGGCACTAAATTTTTTAAGATTTTAAAGATGGAGTGTGTTGACTGCTCATTTAGGTTCAAAAACGTTGTAAAAAGTCTTTCTCAAACAAGATGGTCAGCTGATGCACTAAGCACTAAGAAGCTCTGATGCCTAGTAACGATTTAGGACAGACACGAAGGGCCAGACAGGAAGCTCTTAGTCTTTGCAAAAAAATGTTTAATTTTTTGAGTACAATCGATGAATTTATAATTGGGCTCAAAGACAATTTCGATAACTCTCATTCATCATCCATAAAAAAAAAGGATTCCAAATATAATAACCTTTCTGAACGGACCTCAGTAATTTTGACTCTGAAAGAAAAGTTCCAAATTGAAACCTTTCTTCCCATTATTGGCACTCTAAGCGTTGACTTGATACAGCGACTAGGTTCGTATTCGAGTATTTGCCAACGTTCACAGATACAGAAGACTTAAAAGAAAACTGCAAATCTTTTGCTAAATTTTACACTTAAGATGTAAACGGAGTTGAACTACATGCTTAATGCCTGAATTTAAAAGAGTACTGGAAAACTATTCGACACGAAAATGTTGATGTCAATCGAAAGCGGCATTCTCAGGGGGTATCGATTTTGTAGATATAATCAATGATTTTGCTAATCTTTAAGCAATAAACATTACTCTTTCCATCTTTTTGCATATCAATATTTTGTTCCTTGAACTACATTCCTTAAACTATATCTGAATTCAATTCATTGTTATTTAAATTTTGCCAATTTTTGAATTCTAATATGAAAAATTTATTATTTTGTTTTTATTTTTACATTATTTATGTTTATGTTAACGTTTGTGTTAGAAAATAAATATGCTGCAATAACTATTTACTTTAGTAATGATTTATAATGATTGATGAAATATTGATTTAAAGTCTTGTGTTTTTTTCCGTATACCTACCTTTACTACACAACATAACATTTTTACAGGGGCCCCATTTTCAAAAAGTGCCCAGGGCCTCCAAGAGGTTAAGACGGCCTTGATGAACGCATCAAACCTATAAATCGAAAGACTTGCATGTATTGGCTCGTCCACTAACTTGAATAAGACACCAACTGCAGCTCTTGAAATTTTCCTGTCACTTTTCTCCTTTCACCAAAGGGATGGCGACAAAGGTAGATTATGTCACCTTGTTCATGGATTGTTCCAAAACGGATGAAGGCGTAAGATTAGGCATCTTCTTAAATTATCTCTCACAAATAGATCAATAAAGCTCCCAAGCTTTTGCAGTGCACAGAAGTATTTGCAGTCTGTGAACCCAGCCCACAAAGCATCTCGCTAAGCAAAAGGTGATGAAAAATTATCAATATCTTCATACACAGCTAGAGAGTAAAAAAGACAGCGTTCATAGTCTCAATATCTATTTTTGCCCAATTTTTAGAAAATGGTTGCAGTACCTTAAGACTGGTCAGCACAGCGAAGAGCGAACCATTGTAACGGGTGATTTTTTAAGAGGTTTAGAACTTTTTTTTTTTTAAACACAAAAAATTCGAAAAAATGATTGAAATATTTATTTGAATCGATAGTTTGAACCTTGCACTTTAATGTTTAAAGATAATTTCATGCAAATATTGACCGCGGCTGCGTCTCAGGTAGCCCATCCGCTGAGTCCAATTTTAGCATACTCTTTCACACATGTCGGCTGGTATCTCACGAATGAATGTATGGATGTTGGCTTCCAGTGCGTCAATCGAAGCGGGCTTGTCCCTATAGACATTAGCCTTCCTTGACATACCCCCACAAAAAGTAGTCTAATGGTGTCAAATCGCACGATCTAGGCGGCCAATTGACCGGCCCGAAACGTGAAATTAACTGTTCGTTCACCAAACTCGCTTGCGCCATTGTTTCGCGTGCTGTGTGGCATGTGACACCGTCTTGTTGAAACCACATATCATGCAGGACAATAACTTCTATTTCGGGCAAAAAAAAGTTTGTTATCATCGCTCGGTAGCGTTCACCATTGACAGTAACGCTGCGATTCGCATCATCTTTGAAGAAATATGGCCCAATAATGCCGCCGGCCCATAAACCGCACCAAACAGTGACTTTTTCGGGATGCATTGTAGCTGTTGCAATGCTTCTGGCTGGTCTTCACTCCAAATGCGGCAATTTTGCTTATTTACGTACCAATTCAACCAAAAATGAGCCTCATCGCTGAACAACATCGCTCAGAAGGTCGAGAATGCCGACCATAAAATGGAAGCAGTGCGCGATGAACATTTCGAACCGAGCACGAATTTTGATAGTAAAATTCAATAATTTGCAAGCGTTGTTCATTTGTAAGACGATCCATGGTTAAATTGCAAACCAAAATGAAGCTGTTTGACAGTGACACAAGGTACTAAACACACGTCAGCTGTCAAAACCAGTGTTGCCAAAACCAAACCAGCTAAAAAATCAACCGTTATATGAAACGTATAGTAATTAGTAACACCATGAACACTCCCGATGCTTTCGCCACCTACCTGCTCGATTAAAGGACTTCTCTTTTGAATCGGATAAAAAGTGAAGTGTAGAACCATTGTATATATGATACCCAAGTGTACCTCCAAAATAAATTTCAACAGAACCGCAAAGTTCGTTAATCGAGCAAGTAGATGGCTATAGCATCGGGAGTGTTCACATTAGCACATCCGATATGCAGAGGACGCCAAGTTAAAGAGGCAGACGAAGGGTCGTTCCACTTCATTTTGAGTGCCCCAAGGTTGAGCCATATTTTAGAGAAAACTTCTTCAACATACTGCGGGTTACATCTCTGAACAGCAACAGGAGGTTGCCAAAAACGAATCAGTGATGAAAAGTATGCTGGGCTTGCACAGAAAACTATGTCAAATATACTTGCAGTAGTTTTGACTTCAATTCAAGAATCATGTTCCCGCTGCTTAAAAATTTAGAAATGGAAGACAAAAAAAGAAAATCAAAGCGATATTTTTGCCAAAAATTCCGAATTCCTTTTCTAATTGGGATGACAAATAGAAATGTGTTACCCGAGGCGTAATGGTTAGCATGTCTGCTGTTAACCTTTCGCGAGGAGGTTAACTAAACTCATTGCCATGAAAAGCGCTTTCTCGATTAGGGGCCAGTTATAGCGATCAGGAAAACGAATCAGGAAAAATGTTCAAATGGAATAATAACTATGTTTTCGTTACAACTGAATAACAAATGTTATACCAATCAATAGTAAACAGCCCGGAAAATTTTTTTTGTCAAGAAAATGTTCAATTGAACAAATACTTTGCCGTATAAATGTATTTTTCTATTTTCCTGATGGAATTGGAACAGGAAAATAGAAAAATACAAATTAAACAGAAAATATTTGTTCTATTAAATCTTTTTTGGGCACAAAAAGTTCTTTGAGTGATTTGCCATCGATTGGTATAACATTTGTTATTCAATTGCAACGAAAACATAGTTATTATTCCATTTGAAAATTTTTCCTGATTCGTTTTCCTGATCGCTATAACTGGCCCCTTACCCGGAACCAGCAGTAAATTGTAAGTCCTTTCCATTCCCTCATAAGGCAAGGTTGTGCGCAAATAGCTAGGTCGGGTGCTCCTCGCTCTGTTGCGCCACCCTATGTAGGTATTTATTTATTTATTTATTTATATGGAACGCATAGTCAACAGATTTGCCCAGCTGCGAACGAGCACCTTTTCTTTAATAGAAAGCTCAATCACAGCATAAATGTCATAAAAACATTTTTATTCTAAAATTCAGTTATTTAGATATGTGCGTTACCTGAACCAATCCAAGAGGTTTTTTTTGGAAGAATTGGATTTTCTCTTTTGTAATCTTCAAGAAAATATGTATAAAACAAAACAAGGTAAGTGCAAAAATGTAAGAGAAAAATTATCATAATGGACCACTCATTGTCTATTTAATTTTTTTTTCTTAATTTAAATCAAAATGTTAAATATCCCTTTTTTCTCATTTGAAGAAAATGGTTCAATCTAAGAATAAGACTGTTTTTTGCATTTCGACTTGAGTAAAAACTATGATATTTTAGACTTTTCAAAATGAAGCTAAGATAAGATAGTATTATAAGCTTGAATTGAATTTGAATTGAAGTTTATTGAGTTTGTTTTTGGCTACATTTACAATGATTTCAATAAAGTTCTAGTTTAATGTACAAAAGTGGCTGTAAGGTATGATCTTCTTTAATGAATTTTTTTTTAAAGATTAACCTCGTGGCTGTCAGTTGCTATAAAACATTTGTTGTCCTTCTCTTGCTCATAATCATTAACAATTTTACTTGAAACGAACGTTTCTTCTGTATACAATATCTTTATCTTTATATATATAAAATTTCCCTGTCACAATGTTAGTTACCGTACTCCTCCGAAACGGCTTTACCGATTTTAACCAAATTTTATATGCGTATTCAGTAGGTCTGAGAATCGGCTACTAATTATTTTCCATACCCCTAAGTGATAAGGGCCATCTACCCTTAACATTATTTCTTTAATTTACACTGTGACACGAGAATTTTATATATTAGATTTTACAGTCTCAGTGTAAATGTCATATGAACTATATTCTAAAGTAAATTTATTATCAATTTATTTTATAACATTGAATATGGAAATTTTATATATTGATTCTTATTCATTTGATAGAAAATATTGTTGGGATGTTGGGCAATATAATTTTTGGGTTCTTATAAGAGCTCTTACTTCCACATAATTTCAATGGGTCGGGAAAAGGAAAGGGAACCGTAACGGGAACGGGAACTCTAAAACTTACATTATCGCCTACATGGTCTATATTTCATGATCAAATTCCTACAAAGCGGGGAAACTAGAAATTTTCGGGCATTCTTAAACTTCTTAATTAATTCTTCTTAATTTTCGTTTCTAGACATTTTGGTGTGAACAACGCTTTAAATAAGTTAGACCCGAGCAACGCCGGGTGGGTCATCTAGTACATATATATAATTTTAATACCTAACCTAAATTAGTGTACACATTATTCATACTTAAGGACATGCGCAAGCGCTTGTTGAATTGAAGTAAGGGTGTTTCTCTGCTATTTGGAAATTCGTCCACACAAGGGTGTCCTTAGCAAATTTTATGAAATATTGAGAATATTTGTTAGTTAAATGAAGGGCAATAGCATATTAAATATATATCTTTTAAAAGCCCACACATTTTCCTCTTTGTTTTTTAGTTGTGGACGATTTTATGCAAAACCCTGACAGGGGACTGTTGTAACTATTCATTGGAATATGTTTTAAGGTCAAAAACGAATATTTTGGTTTATTAAAGTAATCAAAGTCTTTATTTTTCTTTATCGTTTTTAAAATATGTAATAGTTTGGAATAAATCAACAGTATTAAAACTAGTTTTACTTATTAAAGTGAATTTTCTTAGGGCTTATAACATTTGTGTTAAACTTAACAAAATAAACTTCTTAGTTCACCGGTTTTTTAAAAATAATTGTATGACAATAAAGTCAGTCTTTATAATAATAAAAAACCAAAATATAAACAAAGACAAATTACTACAGCTAATCATTTATCAAAACCATGCTATGAAATGACAGGGGACTGTTGGCCAGGGGACTGTCATTTTTTCATAAATCTATATATATAAAATAGGAAGTATGTATGTATGTATGTATGTATGTATGTCCGGGGTAAACTCCTAAACCACCCAACGGATTTTTATGAAATTTTCAGGGTAGACATAGTTTAGTCCAGAGATGGTTCCTGTCAAGGTTTGATCCCCCTATCCCACAGGAACGGGGTTGGGAACGGAAAATTAGAAACCACTCCACAGATTTCAAAAATTCTTTCAGCACTAAGGGTGCTACATTATCTCCCTTCATCAGTAACTTGAACTATATTTCATCCCTATAATCCCACAGGAATAGAAACGGGAACGAGAACGGGAACCATAAAGTTACTTGACCTATTTCAAAAATTCTTTCAACTCTAGGATGTTACATTATCCCTCAGTGACATAGACTTATATTTCATTCACATATTTCCACGGGAACGGAAGATTCCTTCAGGAACGGGGTTGGAAATGGAAATTAGAAACTACTACAAACCACTTCAAAAATTCTTTCAGCATTGGGATGCCACATAGTCCCACAATAAGAAAGATTATATTTCATCCACAAATTCTCACGGAAGAGGGAAAACGAGAACGGGAACCTTAAAACTACAGACCCGAGCAAAGCCGGGCGGCTCAGCTAGTATTTAATAAAACAAAATCATTTAAACATATCAAATTATCGAAACAGATGTGGCTCCATACTAGATAATTAATTATTTTAAACAAGTTGTCGTTATTAAAACTGCTAAAACGGAATAAAAAAGGCTTGTCAGGGGACTGTTTTCCTAACTGCCGAGACGCGTGGATCACTAGCAGATGCAGTCGTCACACTAAAAAAAAATGGCGGCTGCTCGCTTAGCTCCACAACCGAACGAACTTCACACCGATTGCGTTTCGTTTCACGATCTAAATGTTTCGCCCCAAAACAAAATTTGACTTCAGCGCTGTTTTCAAATTTTAACAGGGGACTGTTTCAAAAATTTGAGGACAGCATTCGCACATAGATATTTTGAATAAATTATATTGTAAAAAATAAAATTGAGTAGTATAAAGATATTTAATATAATTTTTATGTATTTGGATATTTTTTATTCAGTTATCAACGGCAAAAAAAATTAATATTGGTAACAAGGCTTGTAATTCTTTAAAAGGGACGTACCAGGGGACTGTTTTTTGGGGTGTTTGGGGTTTATTTATTCAAATATAACATGATTAAATATGTATCTAAATAAGCTGTGGCGTGCCAAGAATGCATAATACTATGTCATTATTGATACAAAAAGCTGAGAAAATTTTTAATTTATTACATAAAATTTGCTTGGGACAGCGATTTTCCATTTAGTGAAGAAATGCCCGTAAACATTTATATGTTTAGTCATTTTGACATGCAAATAACAAAAGCTGATATTATAATATACATTGAATTTATTGGATTGATGAGACTAAATTACATGGTTATTGTCTCTATCTTTTAAAAGCGATAGCTCAGTTATGAATTAAGTTACTCTTTAATACACACTCCTTAATCACTGATAAAAAAATTTACAAAAATTGATTTTTACTGGCATTTTCTATGTACATAGTTTGACCTTCGGATCCAACGTGTTACGATGAAGCTTGGATATTTTAGGTCCAACGCTGATTTCATGTCTATCGTCATTGTCTTCAGTGTCTTTTTTTCATCGCTGGTTGATTTCGATGAAGTTGGTGAGCCCAGGTGGGGCTGATTTTTACGAGGCGTGAACTCACAGCCCAGAGTCCAGGATGGATCTAACCAGGCATTTGCCTGTATCAGTTTAAGTTTTATTCCTCGTTTTGAGGCTATCAGTTGCTCGAATTGAACATTACAACTCGGTAGTAGTTAGTAAAAAAAAGTGCGGTATCGGCCACAGTTTTACACTTTTACAGTTTTTGATAAACAGTTAAATATTTTACGGTTTATGTTTAATATAGGACGGTTGTGTCCACCCAAACACAAGCGTCCTCGACCACGTTTTCGACATCACTCTGGGATTAGGTATAAGCTTGTAGGAGTCGCAGTTTGACATTAAAATGAGAAATTAGAAAAGTTTTATACACAGAACACAGCGCATTAGAAACTTGCTTTGATAACGTCGAATTCTATTTAATATAACTTGACAAGTTCTCATTTATGTTGAGATAATAGGTAGTCAAATCCATGGCAAATGTACTCATTTTTAATTTAACTTGTCAACTGAAAGTTCAACATGCTTTATTTTCAATCGTGTTCTGATGTTGAAGTGTTTGTAAAAATGACGGCGGTGCTTATAAATAATGAGGTAGTTCTAGTATTGATAATACCTATGTAGCTGATTTTTCGAATTCACTAATGAAGAGTAACGCGAATGCGAACTTACCGCAAATCCTTTCAACTCCCCGGGAGTAAATTCCAGCGAATTCAACAAAAAGGCATGAATATCTTTTTTGTTTAGTTTAAAAAGTCATAAGATGAAATTTTTTTTTATTTTCCAAACCGCTTCTGAACAAAAGATTTTGAAATTAAGCCGAAGGATGTACAAGTACATATCCGATGCGACAAAGATTCACGACAGATAGGTTTGGTAAATACAAGTAAAAAATCGTTTGAGATGGTTGATTTCTTTTCTTAATAAAATTGCTCCTTCCACAAAATCGGAGGGAGATAGACCTCCTTACGACGCGATTTTTTCTTGACTTGACCTTACTTATGCGTTCGGAGTTTTTGTCGAATCTTATGGTAAACACCCTATGCACATAATGTATCTTGAAGAATATAGTTACTATATCATTTCAACAATTGCTTTTTCATATGTCCTTAAGACTCTAGGCAGAATCGTAAGATGCATTTTCCCGGGCAATAAATACTATGCATTTGTGTATCACAATCTTGAGATATGACATTGACATCTGAAGCATTTGACGAGACTTGAGAAAACATGAACTCCTCCGACCAGAGCAAAATATTTTCGAACCTTTGTATTTATATATAATTGTTTCTTTGTATTCAATGGTCGATCTCTTTTCGTTTCAACAAGCATAAGGACAAGGAGATTCTTCATAAGAAAAAAGAATCAGAAACACGAGAAGTCGTGGCTGTTGTTGTTGGTATTTAAGTTTTTTCTTTCAGTTTTTTTGCCTTACATTTAAAATAAAAGGTGAAATCTCAAAATAAACAGGAAGGAACTCTTACCGGATCAAAAGTTCGTTCTTGTGCTTTCTTTTGTGTTCTTGAAAGTTGCAGCAGTAATTCCTTCCCACCGCCATCGCCATCTTCTGCAATTTCTTCTACACTAGATGTGTGGAGGAATATTTAAAATTAAACACTTGAAACGAATACAATCACGTACTTCCATCCGGTGCTGCCAGCTTCTATGCTTCCTGTTCTTTACCTACATTGCACGTTACCATGGTAAACAAATTTATTTAGTTGAATAAAAAACGAAAAAAGCCTAACCCACACTCTTCCATACCAGAGGAGGTAGAAAGACAGGGGGATGGCATACTTTGAAACTTTGCCTCTTTCGCCTATATGTCCCACGGATGTATGTACCTTTAAGGATGAATACGTTTTATTATGCATGAGAAAAAAAAAAAGAAACACATCAAGTCATAGATAGCAGTAGGCAACGGTAACTGTAGCTAAGCGCCCGCTGCCGCGCCATGCTGCAGTATCTTCTTTCCCTAAGATAAGAATGACAATTCTTATTCAAGGAATGTTTGGCATTCGAGAAGGATTTATGCTGTGAGTTTATACGGAACAGATGAGAAATAGATATCTTTGTAGTTGATAACTCGATTGCGTGTGACAGATGAACGTGTAATTTTAATTTATACAGAGATTAAAGGATAAATGTCTCTGAATGGCACATTTTAGATAAGCCGATATGTGCGGTTTGGTAAGTATGGACTATGAGATCCTTACAAAATAAGAATCAGCGTATCTCTTTGAATTATGATAAATTGTATGACTGGAGGTATTTTATTGAGGTGAGATGCGTGTGGCTTTGTTTATTTAGTACACGCCGACTAAGGTACTGCAGATAAGATTAATTAGAAGTTTAAGCTTCTCAGTATGTTTGTTAGTCGTCACATTGAGTATGTTAACTATTCGATGGGTTGAGATAAGGTAGTTGGCACCACTTTTTATGTTTTCCTGTTGTTGATAGTGCCTTTCTATTCAATTTTAATGTAGAAACTATTGCGTCCTCTTAGCTAACTTAAAAATTTAGAAGAAGACTGTTAAGACTAAGGTTCTGCACCCTCAGTTGACATCATTTTGACGAAACTCTAGACATGACTTGATGTTTTGTTCACGTAAAGAAAAAAAACGAATTCTATAATTCTATAAAGAGAGAAAACTACAATGGCAGTCATAACTTCGAGGTAGCCCTTACTTCTATGATTTTGTAGAACTGGAAGGCACTACTATAGTAAAACTCTTACAAAAAAATAATATGTTTATCATTCCGGTTTACATTAATTGTAACAAGTGGAAAGAAGATTTTGAAAAATTAAGCAACTTAATGAATCAAATGACTAGTAAAAGTGTCATTTTAATCATGGATTTCAATGCCAGAATCAGAAGTATGCAAATACACACCGCACAACCTTTACTATACTACACACTACAGTACTCACCCCTATCATGAAATCCACTCGGAGAAATCCCCGAGTGAAAAATCACGATACGAATCCCGACAAAAAGCAATCACAAATTCCGAACGAATTCGAAAAAAGCATTGCCTGATTGAAAAAATTAGTGCCCATTTTCGAAGTCAGCTGTCCTACGTCAAAATGAATACTCGAAGCAATAGAAACAAAAATCCCTTAACTTAAAAAAAATCCCTTAACTTTTCCCAAACACA
The DNA here is from genome assembly GCA_914767635.1 of Melanostoma mellinum. NCBI lineage: Eukaryota > Metazoa > Arthropoda > Insecta > Diptera > Syrphidae > Melanostoma > Melanostoma mellinum. Next base: position 69,581,987 of record OU612058.1, on the reverse strand, counting down.
TTTTTTACCGATTTTTGTTTTCTGGTAAAAATTGATTTATTTGCACTTTTTGTGCTTAGAATAAGTTACAATAGATCTGTAATATTGATCAAATCTTAAATGTAAATATATAAATAAAGTAAGTAAATACATATATATAAATACTAGATGAGCCACCCGGCGTTGCTCGGGTCTAACTTAGTTAAATGCATTGTTCACACCAAACTGTCTAGAAACGAAAACTAAGAAGACTAAGTTTAAGAATGCCCGAAAATTTCTAGTTTTCCCGTTTCTGTATTAATTAGGTCATGATTCATGAAATATAGACGGTAGGCGATAATATAAGTTTTAGAGTTCCCTTTCCCGTTACGGTTCCCTTTCCTTTTCCCGAACCATTGAAATTATATGGAAGTTAGAGCTCTTATAAGTGAACACAAAAATTAAATTGCCCAAATCTAATAAAAATGTAGCTTAGACCGAACTTTTTTATCACCCCAACAATTTTTTTTTTGTCAAATGAATAAGAATCTAATATATGTATAAAATTTCCATGTCACAATGTTATAAAATAAATTTACTTTAGAATATAGTTCATATATGACAATCACACTGAGACTGTAAAATCTAATATATAAAATTCTCGTGTCACAGTGTAAATTAAAGAAATAATGTTAGGGGTAGATGGCCCTTATCACTTAGGGGTATGAAAAATAATTAGTAGCCGATTCTCAGACCTACTGAATACGCATATAAAATTTGGTAAAAATCGGTGAAGCCGTTTCGGAGGAGTACGGTAACTAACATTGTGACAGGGAAATTTTATATATATAAGGATGAAATAAACAATTTTACTGTCGAATATAATCAAATATTTTCTTCATCAAGTTATAAATTCCCAAAAGAGGATTTTTGTTACGTGGTCCCTGAGTACTTTCCAATCTGTCAAACACAAATTCATTCACTTGTGTTTTTTAACAAACCATAAAATAATTTGTGAAATCCAAGTTTGTTTACAGATAAAATTCAAGTGTTATTTTGGCTACCAGATAAAATAATTTAACAATAATACGAAAACTATTTAAACACTCCAAATGTGTCAATTTCGCCGCTTAAATTTGGAAACAGGCATAACGAAGACAGTCTTTTGAAAAAATGTAATTTCTTTTGGAAATAATTCTATTCATTGATAAGTGTTTCCGTTTATAATAACCGATGTTCTTAAAGGGTGAAAACAACAAACAAACAACAGGTTATATGAAATGTTATCCTGTAATCCAGACGGAAAAAGGATACGCCAAACGCCTAAAAGACGAAATTAATGACCACTGGGAGGGAAAAAAAAACAGAGTTGGATGTAATTTAATTTACGAGATAATTTTTGTTTTCATTGTTTTTTCTTAAGTAGAATTATATTTTGTAAAATTGTTCTATACAAATGTGTTTTTTATGTTTTAACAAATGGATTTTACCTATGGCTCTACGCTCTACGACAGAAGAAACTTGTCGTAGAAAAGGACGTCATATTTCCGTTTCATTCGGAATTTGTGATACCAAATTACGAATTTCGAAATTCGTTCCACTCCGAATGAATTATGTGATAGCAACATCGGGAAACTTAGACTTTTTTCGATTACGATGGAATCTGTGATAGGGCTGACTATCTCAACAACAAGCCGACTGTCTAAAGATGATATCTGCAACCAAAATGGTCTTGATCTTTTGGAAATGCTGCAAATGTATGAAAGTCGTTTTAAATGGTTGCGCTTATGGAAATACGGAGGGCCACTACACTTTTGTTGGAGGACAAGGGAAATTGAAATCCGTTATTGACTATTGTACAGCGAATGACGATTGAATAAACTTGGTTGCAAACTTAGTAGTTGATTATAAAACTTATTCTGATCATATGCCTCTCGTATTTGAATGGAATAGTGAAAATACATTTCATCATCAAAACCTTAAATGGAAGAAAGAAAACTTGAATACTACCAAAACAAATTAAATATACATATCTCTGAGTCTTTTTTAGTTAATGAATCCATCGAGTTGTTTTCAAAGGAAATAATATCGTGTATAAGAAACTCTTCAATGTGGCAACCATCTGGATCCATTACAAAATTCAAAAATAAGTGGTTCGATAAAGAATGTATGAATGCCCGCAAAAAATCATTTACTCTTCTACAGGCGCTTCGTAACTTTTATACCGAGGCACTAAGAAAATGGTACGTTGACTCAAACACCTAGTACAAGCAGTTATGTCGCACAAAAAAAGCTGAATTTGAAAATATGCAAGCAAAATCGTTAAGTTTGACTAATAATTCAACAGACTTCTGGAATTTAGCTAAAGAAATAAATGGATCCAACTTTATAATTGGTGCTCATATGTCCGCAGATCATCTTTCGCACCACTTCAAAAACATGCTCTCTAGTAACTCTGATTTGTCCTTTTCTTATGCAGAACCACTGGTTATAGAGGAAACTTTGGACTGTGAAGTAGACGTAAATGAAATAAATAACGTACTTCAAAAAGCGAAAGATGGAAAAGCATCAGGGTAAGATGGAGTTCCATATGAATACTTTAAAAATGCAACACCGACTTTTAATAATAAGCTAAAGCAATTTTTCAACCAGATTCTTTCAACCGGCTTTATTCCCACTTCATTCAAAAAATCTGTTATTTTCCTTATCCATAAGAAAGGTGGTACGAACAACGTCGCGAATTATCGGGGAATATCATTTATGAACGTTTTGGCCAAAATTTTTTGCGGTATTCTAGTGAACAGAATAGAAAAGTGGGTTCAAACTAACCAAACATTTTAACGGACTTCCAAGCGGGTTTTAGGAAAAACTGTTGTACTGTGGATCAGACATTTGTTTTAACATCAATTGTCAAGGCATTCCAAGCCAGGAAAAAGAAGGTTTCATTGTTGATTTTAAGGCAGCCTTTGACCTTGTGAATAGAAGTGCTCTTATATATAAACTCTCCCAACTCGGAATCTCAACCAAACTTTTGAAAATATTAAGAAATATGTATGTTGGTACAGAAGCAGCGGTATGGGATGGATCTACGTTCTCACAATGGTGTGATACTAGCACTGGTGTTAAACAAGGATGTCCCCTCAGTGCTTTGCTATTTGCATTGTATATTAACGATATTGGCACACATCTTCCTGGTGGAATTCGGATGGCGGACACTACAATTAATGTTCTTCTGTATGCGGACGATCTAGTGATCCTTTCAGAGTCACCAGAAAACTTGCAGCTCATGATAAATCGGTTCTCAACATACTGCAGAACGTGGGGTCTTACAATAAATTCTGAAAAATCCAAAGGCATGGGATTCGCAGATTCTTCTCACAATCTGGTTAGAGAAAGTTGGTTCTTCAATGGTCATCGTCTTGAAATCGCTAAAGACTACAACTATTTAGGTGTCACGTTGAACAAAACGATGGATTTCAAAAATCATCTAACTGAAAAGGCGAAATCTGCACAAAGCTTGCTGAATATGACATGGAGGAATATTTTCTCAAACCAAAATGTGTCGCTGTCGGCTAAATACAAGATATTTGAATGTGTTGTAAAAACATCTCTTTGCTATTGTGCACAAGTTTGGGGAACGGATGAATTTGAAGTCGTAGAAAAGATCCAAAGAAATTTTATAAAAAAGCTGTTTAATTTAGCAAATGGAACACCTAACTACGCAATAGGGCTTGCTAAACTCTTTACGAACAGTCTTAAGCTGCAGGCTACATCTATAAAGTTGCTACACATTCTGATGATCGTTTGACCAAGAAAATGCTTTTTTTTGAAATACGGAATAAAGAGTGGTGGATTGCAAAGTGGCAAAATATTGGCGAAAGCTGTGGAGAAGTTATCCAATTTGATTTGAATAAGTTAGTGCAACTGAAAGAGCAGCTTTACAACGTAATTCAAAAACACGAGGATAATGTGCGGGAAAAATTAGTAACAAAAGCTAAGCAGTCTAAGAGCAGAATAATGTACTCACAACTCAATCATAACCTGCTGAAGAATAATTATTTTCAGGACAAATTCAATTATAAAGAAATATCACTAATATTCAAATCTAGATGTAAATTTTTAACCTTAAATGACAGTTCATACAACGGAAGTTTCCAGCAATTCGGTACCCTCTGTAACATCAAAGCAAAAGAAGATTGCTTTCATTTTATAAGCATCTGTCCAGTATTTCAACCTCAAAGACGAAATTTCTTTAAGAAAAACAGCTTTACAATAAATGAACCATTAGACTTATTAAATGGTGAAAATTGGAAATTATTGTATTGTTTTCTAGATTCAATTTATAAATATCGATATGTATTAATGACTGAATTCATTTAAATCAATTTATGTAAATCTTTATATACATAATTCTGCTGTACGTGTGTATGTAATTGAACTCCTTCTAAACGGCTTGACCGATTTAAATAAATTTTTCTGTATGCGTTTGAGTGGCGCCCTGAATGGCTTAGATTCACAAATCAGCCCGGCAGATGGAATTGGAATATAGTCAAATTGACAATTTCAGTATTCTTAACTGTATTGAAATAAAAATTAAGTTCAAACAATGATTTTTTTTTTTACAGCAAAAAATTAAAATAATAAATAACAAATAATAGGGTTTGATTTGAAAAATTCTTTTAATTTTTTGACTGATGTGATAAGAATAAAGATTAAAGTTTTTTAAATTTTTTGCACCTGAGTACCATAAACTTATAATGTTATAGAGTACAGTGCGAGCATTTAGGAAAATAGGAGAGGATTTAATAGGATAATCGTAATGTAGTTGAAATACAGACCCAGGTAAAGCATTCCACATACGGGTGGTGCGACTAAAATAAGAACCTCTATACTTGACTGTACGCCCGAAGTTGGGCTCAAGGTAAAACTGATGGGCATTCTTAGCAAGGTGGGTGTTGCGGCTAAATTGTTTCAGACTGCAACTGACTATTTCACTAGAGCACTGTTTGTGAAAAAAGCGATAGTAAAGAGTGAGGCAGGTAACGTTTCGACGATGTTCAAGAGAATCAATCGATTCTACGATTGAACTATCACCCATCAGTTTTAACGCTATAGTTTGTACACCCTATCAAGTAGGCGTAAAGACGTTTGAGAAGCACCTGACCAGATATGGGAGTTATACTTCAGTTTAAGGCGGATGAAGGCCTTATAGATTGTAGCCAGATCAGAAGGGGTGAAGAACTTCCTGCATTGTCTTAAGAAACCTAAGCATTTAGCAGCGTCTTTGGCGACTTCAAATATGTGGTCATTCTAACGAAGATCATCGTTTACACACATACCAAGTACTGACAGCTTATTGGTTTCTTGGATGCAGGTACTATTCTTGGATAATGGTAATGGGGAAATATTAACATTCATCCTCAAATTCTCCCAGGAAGGGCAATGGGATCGGAAATTCAAAAACCATTGGAACGAACTGTAATTTTTGTCGCTATTACAGTACGATGTCATCCCAAAATTCCCACGAGAATGGGACGGTAACAAGAACATAAGCGGGAACTTGGAAAATACTGGACCAATTCCAAAAAATTTTCAACGTTAGAGTGTAAAGTGCTCCTGAGTAATAAAGACTATAATTATTTTCTTTACATATTCTTTCGGGAACGGAAGCGGGAATGGTGACATAATCAATAACCTGGAAAGTACTTAACTAATTCCAAAAATTCTTTCATGGTAAGAGTGCTTCAATGTCCCTGATTGTTATAGACTATAGTTCATCAACATTTACCCACAGGAACGGGAACCGGAATTCAAAAACCACTGTACTGATTTCAGTACGGTTTTTCACCATTACAATACGGTGCTACATAGACTACATTTCATCCCCATATGGGAATGGAACGGGAACTGGGACATATTCGGGAACTTTGAAAATGCTATACCGATCCCAAAAATTCTGTCATCGTTAGAGTGCTTAATTGTCCCTGAGTAACATAAACTATATTTCATCCTCACTATCCCACTAGAATAGAAACTTTGAAACGACTTAACTTTCAATTTGATGAACGTAGGGCCTGAGTTACGCCGGGCGGGTCAGCTAGTTTAATTATAAAAATGTACAAATGTATAAACTTTACCCACTGAGCTTACGACAACGCCGAAGCTTCAAAATTCGTTATGTTTATTCGAACTGTATTGAAATGTTTTTAAATAAAATGAATTACTTACTTACTTACTTCTTCTAACCGCAATCATAAACAAAAAATAATATTATCTTCTTATTGAGGTGGGCATTACTGTTTTAGGTGAGAATAGGGCTCAACCAACACAACTTTCAGTCGCATGAGGTCCTATAAATACCTGCGCATCCTAATTGTCCTCAGTGGGCCTTTATCAATCCGGAGTGTTATGTCCACCCGCTTCCGCTCTTTGTGAGTTTTTTTTTGGTTTGTAGAAGTTTGGTTTAACTATAAATTACCTTATTTTCAAGAGTAAGACAACGTTGGGTCTCAAAGTAGATGTTGTTTTCCGTGTTTGTTGTGGAACCTAGGTAGGACTACGTCCTACGACCGTCAACAGCTCAACATTAGGCCCAGGCCACCTCCATGAAACACAATGTTAAATAAGACATTCCGCTTGAAAGCAGGATTTATGTGTTAATCGCCATTCAAAAATCCACAAGACTAGTCTTTTGCTAGGCTACATAAATACGTAACTGCATTCCCCATCAAACCATGGGCCTCGTTTTGGGGCCGATTGAAACCCCGAACCGTAGAGACAGCAGCTCAAAATATTCAGGGGTAGTTGGAAGGAAATCGAATGGAGAAGACATTGATTATATCTTTCGGTGTTTAAGCTTTCCGACTTCATAATTTTAAACAGTGTCCGTTTGGTTACAGCATTACATCTGACTTATGTAGAGGGTACCAAGACAAAGAGGCATTAGAAGGATCATTCTACTTCCTGTGTGAGTGCCTGAAAATTCTCATCGACGAATAGGTGACATCTCTAATCTTTCCATTAAACAGCATCCTAGAGTTTCTTTGTTCCAACTGAAATGATTCAGTCACGTCGAACAACCCCAATAACCCAGTAACCATCAAAATCTCTACTCACTCCTTTTTCTCAAATCCCCCACTCTCCAAATCTTCCTTTATTTCATGGAGCGGAATGGATTCTAGAGAATTAATAGAGGCGTTGCCGCTTGCAGCTGTTGCTGCACTCCTTACCCACTAATCAAACCAAAGTAAACAACTTTCACTTTTTCAATCAATTTTCAAAAGAAGGGAAAAAATGAATGATCAATTAGGTATATCCCCTCTCTACCGGTGTAGGTACTCCTTTTCGAAATTATACTGTCTTGATATCATAGTGTAACGATAACATTCATTAAGACCTACCTCAAAGGGTAGGAAATAATCTGTAAAGCAAACATTGTTTATCCTGCCCTGGCCTAGTGGCCTTAACTTGTTGCTCGTTGGCATTCTCAACAACATTAAATGTACTAAAATTTAATGGTCATTTGCAATCATTATTAAATGGTATCGATAATAATTTCTTGTGATTCTATCGAAATTACTCTATGTTGCAGCTGTTTCATCACCTATAGACATAGACACTAGGACGGCTATATCAACACGAACATGCATGTACCTGGATTGAAGGATAATTTTGACGATAACATTAGTTTATCGACTGTTGCATCTGGCATGCAATGTCGTACCTTGTCTCTTATAATTATCAGAAGTTAACTGATTTAAATTGAATGTCTGTATGGGAATTAGTCCGTAGTTAGTGTTGGGCAACTAATAGACTTATCATAAATTAAGGGTAAAGAAGTTCTTGCGAGATATGAAGGAAATCGAGTTGATTGAGTGAATGTTAACATACTTAGTTGGACGCAACAGATTTTAATAAGTTATCTTCAGTATTACACTTTGTAAAAGCTCCTTTCCACTTCATAGTGCTACCTTAAGGAACGTCGCCGTCGTTCCCAGTTGAAATTTCCCTCAAGTCTGTTTTTGCAGAATCGTCGAGCCGCGTCGGGTGTTGGTGTCTATTCAATCCAAAACTCCCAACCAACTTCAGGTTAAACTAATTTTGCCGTACAAAAAATAAAATAAGTTAATAAATAGGCGCAACAGACCACAAAATAACTCGGAGCCTAGCGTCTTTCTCGTAACCACATCTTGTGACCTACAAATTTGTTGTGGTTTTTTGGGCTGATGGAATCATCGGTCCGTTCGTATATAAATTTGCTAGTGGAATTTTCCCAAAATATCTAAAATATTTTATAAATAACAGTGCCTATGAAATCTAAATTGTATAACTTCATTGTCTTATTTATTGACAATGTAATTCTTTATTGTAGGGTACCAGAAAATGGAGAAGAACAAAAGAAAAAGCGATAAGCTCAAAGGTATGGAGTACTGGAAAAGTGGTGTGGTCAAGCTTCTTCCCGTAATGAATCCTCTTTGGGACCAACTTTTTCTAATGCCGAGAGTAAGATTGTGGTGACAAGCGAGCCTTCGACGTCAGTTGCAGTATCGAAAGTTGAAACCGAGTCGGCGGTGCTTCCGGCGGTGGCGCCCAGTTTTATGCCTGCGAGCACCATGCCTACATTTGGCCTGGCAACGACTAGCAGCAAGACCAGCTCATTTGTTACACCAATCTTTCACTCTGCAGCTAAGCTGGACGTTGGTTTTTACATAAATCAAGACGAGGATGAAGCTTTAAAGGCCAAAATCTTAAAAAAACCTTGAGCCCCACCTAATGGTTATAAGTTTCCCGTTTCTACAAAACGAAATTTGCGCTTTCAAACGAAATGGATGGAAAGATTCTCCTGGTTGTCATATTCCGAATGCAAAAGTGGAGCGTTCTGCCGAATTTGCGTCGTAATGAGGCGTTCACTTGATGAAGGCAAAGGGGGCTATCAGCGGGTTGGCAAGCTTGTAACCGAGCCTTTTTGCAAGTGGAAAAATGCACTGGAAATATTTGAGGTTCATGCGAAATCAGGATACCACAAACGGAATTCGGAACTGTCAGATAACTTCCTTAAAGTTATGTCTTCTCAGGTTATTTGATGAGCAAATGTCTTCTGAAAGAAAGAGACAGCAACAAGAAAACCGAAAGAAACTAATTCCTATCGTGAATGGAATAATTTTTTGTGGCAAACAAGGTATTCCCTTAAGAGGTAAAACTGATTTGGGGCGGATCCATATCACACCAGAGTCTGAACAACCCCTCCAGAATGATGGTAATTTTCGAGCACTATTGCGATACGCAGCCGAATCTGGGGAAAAAGATCTTTCTGAGCATTTGGTCACATCGCAGCAGAATGCCCTTTACACAAGCCCTCAGATCCAAAATGAAATAATAAACATTTACGGTGAAATTATTCAACATAATATAATAATTGAAGTACAGGAAACAAAATTTTTTGCTATTCTCGCTGACGAGACGACCGATATTGCGCATATGGAGCAAGTCTGGCTGTGCTTGCGTTATGTCGACATAAAAGATGATAAACATCACAAGGTTAAAGAGATGTTCCTCGAGTATGTTCCAACTGCTGACGTGACAGGATCCGGTCTTGCTAATCTCATACTCACAGTTCTGAAAAGCATGGTCTTGATTGTTCTCATATGGTAGGTCAAGGCTACGATGGAGCTGCAGCTATGAGTGGGTATTTGCACTGTGCCCAAGCGTATATTCGTAAAGAATGTGCTTTAGCTCTGTATGTACATTGCAGTACACACTCTCTCAACCTTGCTATTGCTGACTCGTGTTCACAAGCAGATTTGCGAAATTGCGTTGGGATCGTGCAGTCTGTTGGTTCCTACTTAAGACATTCTGCTCAACGCACTGCTGTTTTGAATGGTAAAATTCGGGACCTATTACCGGCTGGAAATCAAAAAACTCTGCTGGCAATGTGTGAAACACGGTGGGTTCACAATCATAAAGCTGTTATGCGATTCAAGGAAATTTATCCAGCTACATATTGTCAATATACTCGAAGAACTACAAACTAGCCACAATAAAGAAACACCGCATCAAGCTGTTCAAATGCTTAACACACTTCGATCTTCGAATCTTGTTATGTGCCTAGTGATTCTTCAAAAAGTCATGAGCTTTGCATTGTCGCTATCAAAACAACTTTTGCTTTGCTTTCAGCGTGGATATAGCCCTATAAAGAACTGGTATGATCTGGCTGTTACAAATAATTTCAACATGACACTAGCAGTGGAAAATATTGAAGAACTTAGAAATACACTCTGTGACTGCATTTCTCTAATAGATGACAAAATGTATCGATGCTGTCTTGATCGTGCAAGAGAGTCACCATCTAGAGTCATTTATCGACAGCTGAATTTTAGCCTAGGAGAAAAAAATTATTTTAGAAATGAGTTCTCACCATCCGCAATAGGTTTGATCTTTAAAATCCGAAGTGAAATGATCGAACTCAATTTTAGGCCACATAGAGGGGATATTAACCCAATTTGCTCGCTCTGCAATCTTAACCAAAATGAAAATATTTTGCATTTTTTAGCGTTGTGTCCGATTCTACAAGAGATTCGAAGACTCTACTTTAGATCCAGTTTTCTTACTCTGGAAGAAAGTATTAGAATACTAAATGGAGAAAGAGGATGGAAATCACTTATTTGTTACGTTTCACATGCAAAAAGTTATCGAAATACGTACATGAATCTTTTCTGAATCAGAGTAATGTTCATAATAATTTTTGTTTTAGCTAAACTAAAAGCCCTTAATAAGCAGATATCATGCCTGCACTGAATAACGCAGTTTCTTTTGTATTTTTTTTTTTACACAGATGTAAGATATATTTTTCGTTTTCACTAAACTCAAAGTCTTCTAAAGTAAAAGTAACAATCTTATGCTTTATCTCAATTTACAGCAAAAAAAAAAAAAAAAACATTTTATTTTTGTCGTTTAATCAAATTACTTATAACCTACTGTAATAACCTCAGTTCGAGCTATTTAAATATACACATGAAACATAAAAACATATTTTCCTTTCAAACATATTATTGTCTATGAAATCTAATAGGTAATAACTGATATATGTATGTAAAAAGCAAAATCTACTATCATCTTAATATATATAAATCACGTGTCACAATGTTTGCCCGCGATGGACTCCTAAACTACTTAACCGATTGTAATCAAATTTGTACACCGTGTGCAGTTTGATCAAACTTGGTAGATAGGATAGCTTGCATCTCAATTTATGATCGACCACCATAATTACATGTCACAATGTTTGTCCGAAATACAGTGAATTTTATTTTTTTATTTTTGGAGTAAGTATAGCCGGCTAAGTGTAGCTTGACTTAAGTATAAATCAAATACAAATTAAATTCATATTATAGTGAACATAATCAGGCGAAATTACTCCTGCTTTTTGATAATTGGTGTTTCGTTATTCAATACTGTAATTTGAAACTTTTTTTGTGCGTTTTCGCACAATTACACCAAACAGGAGCACCATAAAGCAGAATGGTGTGAAAAATTGATTTGTACAATAATATTTTGTTAGTTTTGGACAGATCAGAATTTCTATTTGTAAGAGGATATAAAATTCTTATATATTTGATAATTTTATTGATAGTAGTCGATATTTGCTTCTGAAAACTTAATTTTGTATCTATCATAATGCCAATTGCCAAGATATCTGCAGTGTTCAGACAAATCAATATTAAATCCGCCCATTTGCAGTTGAATTGTAATTAATACATTACAATATTAATACACTACATGAATATTATTTGGTAAGAAACACTCTTCGATTGATCATAAACATGCGCGTGAGATTGCAAAATGATCCATCAGCACAAATATTTTCCGAACAGTTACTAGATGTTGGGAACGGTGAAATAGAGCTGCAACCAAATACTCAATGCATTAAACTGCCAGACAATTTCTGCACTGTTCTTCAGGGAAAAAAAAAGAATTGATTCAGAGTATTTTTCCGGATATACAGAGTGATTAGGAACATGAATGATAACTGGCTCAGTCACCGGGCTATTTTGGCAGCTAAAAATGTAGATGTTGATGAAATTAACTTCCAGATACAACAGTTGTTACCAGGCGATCTGATGTATTTTAAATCAATCGATACTGTTGTTAATGAAAATGATAGTGTAAATTTTCCAGTTGAATTTTTAATTTCAGTAGATATACCCGGAATGCCACCACATAATCTTCGATTGAAGATGGGTTCAACTATTATTCTACTGCGTAATTTAAATCCACCTCAATTATGCAACGGTACACGTATGGTCATTAAAAAGATAACCGGAAATATTCTGGAAGCAATCATTTTAACTGGAAAATTTAAAGGAAAAGTGGTCCTGTTGCCACGTATTCCAATGATACCGTCAGATTCTACCATACCCTTCAGAAGGTTACAGTTTCCAATTCGTTTGGCTTTTGCCACGACTATAAATAAGTCTCAAGGCCAAACAATGTCCATTCCAAAATTCGTACGCAATTTTCGCAAACATTCTTCAACATTACCATGATTTTCAAAGCAATATCGCAATATTCCCGAGCGTTATTCAAGCGTATACACAACCATATTCGTTCAGCGGAATGATAAAACTAATTATTTTTCAAATCAGACATGAACTAAGTGTTATAATTCACGAAATAAGCAGTAGTTGAAAAAACGTTAGATGGCTGATCCTGTATAATGTATAACCCAAACATCAAGCACTTCTTTCGATAGTGAACGGTTTGGAAAAACTCAATATACTTTTAGTATGTGCTCGGATGCTACCATTCCGGTGTACAACTTTAAATTCAACTTCTCCATAGCCATCCCCTCAGGGGAGACTGGAAAAACAAAACGCCTCACCCTTCAAGGCAGGCTTTGACACTGATGGCTCGCAAATCGAAATTGGCTCAGGCTCCGGCATTTTCAGCGACTCTCCTTTTCAGTAAGTCATTCGTCGGTTTAAAAAGCTGAAGTGATTAACCAAAGGCTAAATAGTACCTACATCGAACTTGAAAAACTAAGCAAAAGTGTTATTCAAGTTGTCCTAAAAGAACTGAGCTCACCTTTCATACAAGATCCAAACAAGTCCAGGTGATAATTATGCCATTCACCGAACTAGCAAGAAAAAACTATATAAGTAAAGCTTAAGCTTGGCGTTACTCTTTTTTGTGTGAGAATAAACTGAAAAGTGAAAACACATCAAAGTTCTTACTGAACCTCTGTAGGAAAACTCTCAAAACTTGCACAGGACTGTTAACCGACCAAATGAGGTTGTTATAGCAGACCACATGCAGACTATGCCCCGAAAATAAAGAAGCATCTCTGTACATTATTAGAAAATGTTCAAGAGTTTTCCACCTTAGAAAGCAAATGCATGACTATGAGATCATGCAGTCCATAGAGAAACTCAAACTCATTCACCCACAGAAGATTGTTCACTTCTGGGCCAATTCAGGTACAGGAGAACTGCTCTGAAACTTCACATAGGCTTACAAAGTTTCACCGCAGAGCTGTCCAAGATCAAACCACTGTAATCCAATCTAATCTAATCTTTCTCACGTAGTCCTGATACCAAAATTAAAGCTACGGCCTTCATTGCGTTGATGGCCAGTACTAAGCTACTGCGTCAGCATTCTACTCATTTGACAATTTTGTGGCAATGGATGATGCTTTGCTTTTAAAGGCCATCTGGCTGTTTGTGTTTTTGAAGATATCGATGATTTTGTTGATCACCTTTTGCGTAGTGACATACTTTGCGGCTTCACAGACTGCAAGTACTTCAGCTTAAAAGGTACTGTTATAGTCTGTTTGCTTTATTCATCTGTTTATTGGGGGGATATTCTGAGAAAATGCCTGACCCTACCCTATCATCCATTTTGGAACCATCTGTGTAGACGTAGACAAAATTTACACTAACTGCGAAGATGGAGATATGATTTGCCTTTATGTGAAAGTTTCCACAGATGCAGTTCACTGGTTTAGACAATGTATGCCAGTCTATGATCGATTTTGGTCGTGGTTTTGAGAATTGACGCGTTCTTTATAATGATGGCCATCAACCATACTGGGTTATGTGAGGATTCTTCTCGGCTTGGATGTTCAGTGGATGGTTTTGAAACCAGGTCCTTATAGCCTGCCAAAAATTCTACTGCAGATATATAAAAGACGATTTCTTTCTTTATCTTTTTTTTTTGAGCTTACAATCGAGAAGAATTCCGAAACTAACGCTATTATGGCACGTCGATCTATCAGGCAAAGTATATGGCAATTCGAAAACACTTTTAAATATTCATTTGCAACAAAGCCACAGGCTTACATACGAGCACAGCAGGGCTGGGTCTTAAAAACTTCCCATGTTTAATTTCGTGAGATCAAAATTGCAAATTGATTCGAATGAATATCATAAATGATATCTGCAAAACTACCATCCCCACCCACCCTTTTCCCGTTTTGTTGAAAAAGCCATCACATTCAATGACATAGGTGATAATCCAGTCGCAGCTTCCAACCACAAGCCAGTCCTAGCGGAAGCAATCCTCCAGAGAAAATGACAAAAAGCACTGAACCGAATTTATTTCCTACAAAGAAATGGGAATGAGCCTTTAAAAAAAAAATAATATTTTTCAACATCGAAAATCCCTGCATTTATGTTGCCACAAGAATAACTCCATTGAGACAATAACACACAGCGACAGGATATAAATTATGAGGCTCGTAAAGGCAATCGTTTCATATAGCCCATAGAAGGAGCATGAGGAAGGGAATGTGTGTATATAAATGAGGCAAAAGACTCTGATACACAGCAACACACGCAAGCAGACATCATACCAAATCATTCAGGTGCGATTTGATAAATGGCGGCCTATATTCCCAGATTTGATTGAAGGGATGTATCACTGGATTATTTAACACTGTTTTGAGCTTGCAAGATTGATGCCGATGATTATGAAAGATGGATAACATCAGGATGCGTGCGGAAATGCGAGAAGCAGCAAGCGGCAACATTGCGGGAACCAAGCACCACCAACGGTGTTGTGTTTTGTATTGTAAACGACCAAAATTAACTTAGCTCCTAATAGGGATCTCGCAAATGGATGGGCTTTTCTTCTCTATTTAACTTTCAGCTGAAATCATTTCGAAGAATGAAAATAGATTGGCAGCTGTGTACGTGTGTGAAATATTTTTTGTGCCTTTCTTTATTTTCCCTGCGAATGAAAGGCGGGGAAATTAGAACGCTTGCTCCACACAACGAGAGAGAGTGATTTAATCGAATTGATAACGTGTATTTTTGACAAGTTGTGTTCGTGAGTCAAATCATTGAATGAAGACTGCGGGGGTTGGTGACTAAACTGCCTTTTTCAGTGACATATTGAAACGCTTTTTTGAAACACCAGCAAATTTTAGGGAGTCGAGTCGGTAAACTGCAAAACGAAAATAGCTTTGCTTAAATTTTTTTGTTTCCCTTCTCCTCACATGTTGCAAATCTTTGCGTGCCATAATCCAAATCATAAATCTAACTCAACTGGTAATCCAAATCAATGAATCTTCACAAACTAGCCATGATGGGTAAGCAATTAGCAAACAAATTGTTAATACCCATCTCATCCGAGTGAAGCAAACAAAACGAGGAAGAAAAAACTGAACACTATCTTAAATCTGTAGAACAGCACAATCAACTCAGATAAATTGATTTCAAATCGACATTAAATGAAGTATGTTTGTATAAATGAAGCGCAAGAAGATTAATTACGAATGTCACCCTCGTTGTCATGAGCATTAATAAAAAAGGGAAATGATTCTACTTTCATCCGCCTCTAGGATTTGATTGTCTCAAGCAATCCCCACCCCCCACATCGACACGAACACATAAAATGCAAAAACAAATAAAAAAAAAAATGAGAACAGAAACAAGCGATAATCGTCTTTTGGAGTAATTTGTCTTACTTGCCTGTCACATATCTCTTCGAGGGATACCATTAGTTATCCCATCAGCAAGTGTGTTTGGAGAACAATTTTTGAAGGGGAACAAGATGCTGAATGCCCTGCAGAAAGCATCCTCGTACCACACCGAGGAACAACTTGATGAGCGCTGGCTGAATTGCTCATTCAGTAAATTTTTTGTACAACAACACCCTGCCCCCGCTCCCGCCCTTCCCATCCACAAACAATTATACTGTAGAAGCAAATACCTACATGACCCAAGACAACAGAGTGTCAAAAATATTCCAAATTAAACTTAGTCGTAGTACACTGTCAGAAAAGGTGAGTCCAGAAGAATGATTCAATGAAAAATCGTTTGAAACTGATTTTACAGGGTGATTTCAATAACAGCCCGGTATTTCGTCGGGATAAAAAAGATTTATGCAAAAATACAATTGGAGTGTGTGTGCTTACTTCCTCCAGAAAAAAACCCACAGTAACATACTACCTTAGTTTACTCTACTACGGACTTAAAAAGCCTCCAGAAGGTTTCCATTATGTTACAAGATTTTTTTAATATTGTGCATTCTTTAAAACATCCATGATTTTCCGAGCGATATGGCATTGCTATCACGTTATCGAGTGATCTCGAACCTTTTTCATTCTTTCGTATGGCCGTGATCACCTGTAACCCAAACGAGACTCAAAGAATTAAGTCATACGGGTGCACTCAAGGGCGCCCTGGATTTTTCTTGAAGTAGTTGGAGTGTTGAGTAGGGCTTTAAGTATACAAATTGGCTATTGCTACAGTCACAAACAATTCGTTTTTTTATATCGATTTTCCACAACTGGTATGAATAAAATCTTTTTCCTGAAAATCTCGAATATAGAAGTTTACCAAACATTATTGTTTACAAACCGGCAAAAGTCGTGTCCACCCGAACTGGGGTCCAAATGGACCCCACGATTTTTTCTTCGAAATTTTTTTGATTTCTGACTTATATTGTTCAGCTATAGTTCTTCTGGCTATTGTATGAATTGTTTCTAAGTATTATATATAGCAGGGATAAAGAAATTTAAGCAGAGATGTCATTATGCAGGTATGTAGGAGGTCAGCAATAAAATTTTTCAATTTCAAAAACGGTGGAAATTGCCTAATTTGCAAATCTGGGATTCCCGCTTATCCCTTTCGATATGTCTGTTTTACGTAATTACTGATTGTAATATTGATGCATATCAA
Organism: Melanostoma mellinum; assembly: GCA_914767635.1. Taxonomy (NCBI): domain Eukaryota; kingdom Metazoa; phylum Arthropoda; class Insecta; order Diptera; family Syrphidae; genus Melanostoma; species Melanostoma mellinum. The sequence goes on along the minus strand of OU612058.1, from coordinate 69,564,852 downwards.
TGTTCTTGCCAGGTCCGCCTATCAAAAGAAAAAAAATAGTCATTATTTCACTTTGTTCAGGTAAAAATGATTGAATTTCCTCAATACATGCCAAGCAAGCCTGCCAAAAATGGCTTGAACTTTAGGTGGATGTATGAAAGCTCAACGGGCTATCCACTGAAGTTTTCTGTCTACACTGGTAGCTCTGACCGAAGTTCCTACAGGACTTGGTCGTGGATATGATGTGGTGATGTCGTTGATGCCATCATATTTCAATTCTGGACGCAACCTCACTATTGATAATTTCTCTACGTCGGTGGATTTGGCATTGAAGTTGCTGGATAAGAAGATCACTATTCTTGGCACGATTCGGAAAAACAAAAGAGATTTGCCTAAACCTTTTGTAGCGAAGGAGGTTCTTGATGAGCAGAATGAGCCTGTAAAGGTCAATAACAAAAAGCAGTACCGCCCAGTCCACTCATCCATTTTTGGATTTTCTGGAAAAATGGCGTTGGTGAGTTATGTTCCGAAGCCAAACAAACAACTGGTATTGCTATCAACACAACATAACTGTGAGAAAGCCACTTCCGGTCATCAAAGTAAGCCTGCGATGATACTGGATTATAACAGCACCAAAGGTGGAGTCGATGTATTCGACCAAATGGTCTCAGTTTATTCATGTACACGCAAAACAAATCGCTGGCCGATGGTTGTATTCTACAACTTACTGGACGTAGCAGCCCTAGCAACTGTTATCATTTTTCGACACTTCAATCCACCTAGAAGAAACAAAAAATTGTACAGAAGTGATAAACTCATCGAACTAGCGGAGGAACTGGTTGAGTCAGAATTGAATAACCGTTCTCAATATGCAACACAATCTGGCATTGGAAAATCTGCAATGGATGCTCTCTGTATTTTGGGGAGAGTTCAGGAAAAATTACCAACAGTCCCCGAAAGGCTCTCTTGTAAAAGAAGCAGATGTCACCTTTGCCCAAGAGCAGATGACAAGAAAACCAGAACCATCTGCGATGGATGTGGCAGATGTTGTTGCCCTTGCCACACTAGAACCTTATGTGTTAAATGTCTCCCGAAACTGCCCACAACTTCAAGTTAAATTCTTCTAAACATAAACTAGGCTGCTTTTAAAATAAAATAATTATTTATTAGAAAAAATATGATTTTTCATAGAATTTTAGTACTGGGGTCCAAATGGACCCCAGTTCGGGTTGACGGGTTCTTTTCACAAAAAAATCGCAGAAAAATCTGTAAACATCTGATAATCGTTTCAACTTAAGAAATGAATAAAAAATTGAATTTTGTTCACTGAGTAAAAATCCCATTTAAAAAAAATTAAAAACAAAAAAGTTATGAGTGTTCAAACATGCTCTGGGGTCCAAATGGACCCCAGTTTGTAAACTAGGGTTAACAATGCAGGTTATGCTCTTGCAAAGCTTATAGCGCAAAATCCTCGAAATTGTGATCTGGACATTTTTTTGATCTGCCAAGGGTAGGGCAATTATTCACCAAAAATTTGCTCATCATGCCTCTGTACGTCCTTTGTGCAGCACATTCTTTAAACCTTTTTATATCTGTTTCCAGCAAAATACCAGCCATTAGAGACTGCCTTAGCACAATTGAAGTAGTTTACAGTTATTTCAATACACCTAAAAGAAAAGAATTGCTGCAAAAAACAATAAGCGAAAGCTGAGACCCCACAAAAAAAATATTAAAAAATGCTGAATCTTATGCAATTAATCTCAAAATATCAAGCACGATTTTGCGGATCTATTTCCGTTTGTGTTCTAAACTCTTGAATAAATAAAAACAAAGCTTAAATGTTATAACCAACTCTCGTTGCCATTAAGTCGTTAGTTTCAAAGAGTGAATTTAGATTTGGTCCAAGCGATGGATCAGCTAAAAATTAAATGGGCATAAAACGACGCATTTTCAAAAGTGTTTAAAGATGCAAAAAAAAAAAATTTACAAACCGTGAAAACATGCTAGAAGGGTTTACGGTTCTTTGGTGTACCCTTATGCCTGATTTGTGTTAAATTCGATTTCTCTGTCAATACTGATGGTATACAGACCTAATTTTAAGCTAAATTTTTTTGGAAAAATGACAATCTTTAAAACTGTATTTAAGTTGGACTCTTATAGGCTAAGGGTTGCCAGATTTTCAATTTTAAATAGTGTGCAAGTTTTCTTCCCCAAGCAAAGTTTTGACTTTGAGGTCCTTTTTTTCAGAAAATGCCTGATAAACATTGAGTATATATATTTTTTACAAAAGAAAAAAACAATAATAAAAAACTCATTAATGAGTGCACTCAAAAACCCATACATTTTATGATACTTGAAAAAATACAAAATGGTTAGCTACATAATTGCATGCACTGGGAGCAACAAAAAATAGAGGAAAATTTGTCCCTGGTCCTTTTGAAATCTGTATAAGCTGGAGTAAAGATCTTTGGTAGTTGCGGTTTATTGCTTTTTATTGTGCCGACTGATGTTGTTTTTCTAGTGAAGTTCAAGGCCGCTGAGGTGAAATAATTATGTCCATCGTTATGTTCTAACCCTTATTAGCTTATTAGCTTATTGGGCATGTACATTTTGAATGGGCATCTCTCCCTTCTACCAACGAGTTGCTCATCGATGGCAAGCCTTTTCGAAGGATGTTAGAAACCAACCAGGTTGCTTTCGAACAAGTTCCACATATGCCTAAAAGCAGCTAGCTTAAAAGTCAGAATAGTAACAAAATAGTTTAAGCATGTTTAGCCATGTATGCAACCTCTTGTAGTTATTTGAAACTTAACAGAAGAATCGCAAATGCATTACCAAAATAACAAACATAGATAAATGTTGTACCATTCAAGGATTCCATCCATCGTGCCCTTGCTGAAGTTTCATCAGAGCATCGACTCTTAACAAACTTTCACTCGATCACCGACTGAAAACACTGAATTTACAGTGGGAACAACGGGTTGCTGCTCCTCAGGTTGACCTGAATATTTTTTCCTTTTTAATAAATTCGACAAAAGTATTATTTCAAAGCAGTGTTTTACATAATGTGTAGAACTCTTTTCACAAAAAAAGTCATATGAACACTTACCTAACACAGTCATACGGTCCTTATAATAGTGCCCTCCAGAAGTTGGAACAATATATTTTAAATCGACGTTTCTTTTGTGCTCTAACCGATAAACGTTTGTTGAACCAGTAACCCACCACCACACATTGCTAGCCATTCTTTGATAATTAAAAATCAAGTCCTCTCCTTGATCTGCGTGATCCACTCAAATATCGTAGCTCATTTGTTGTTAGGTTTGATTTGGCAGACTCGTTTCGCTAATTAAAATATTATATACATCAATCGGTCAAATGCTGCAAACAATTAAATAAGGTTCTTCAAATCACTTTCTTTCCGATTCAAACGAGCAGTCCTTTAATCGAGCAGGTAGGTGGCTATAGCATCGCGAGTGGTTATGGAGCTACTATAGATTTCATATACTTTGGAGCTGCCGTAAGTATTTGTGTTTTTAATAATTTTTTCAGAAGATCAGAACATCAACGCGGGCAATATCGTAACGGGTAACACCTGGTTTCATTAAAATTATATTTTCAGCTCGAGCGCGTGCGATTAGAAGCATGAAGTTCAGGAAAAATTAAATGTGCAAATTAAACGAGTCGTTCTTTAATTAGTTTTTTAAAAAGCACTTTATTTTCATATCTTAAAGTTAACTTAAGCTAGTCCTAAACGACGAACATGCTCGCCGAGCATGCTCGTTTGCATTATCCCACAGACGAACACATTTGCCGAGCATTAATTTCGTGTTGATTATCTACAGCGTAAACATGTGAATTCTTTTATTGAATAGTATCTGTCTGTTGCTATTTTATTTTATCCGCGATATGCACACGACCACGTTCACAGCAGAAATTAGGTTTGGTTCATAGTAAAAAACCGGTTTTGCTCGCGAGCATGGCCCTACATGGCGAACAACGAAGCCAACGAACATGACAAAATCGAAATTTTTCGCCAACAGCGAGCGGCTCGCCAACTGCTTGCCAAATACCAACCAACCCCTAGACGATGAAAATGCGGCGAGCACGAGCATGCTCGGCGAGCATGTTCGTCGTTTAGGACTAGCTTTATTCTAAGACAATGTTACTCAACGACGACGACTGCTTCGGTTCGCGTTCTGTTATAATCTCCTTTTAATATCTGCTGTTGTTTCTGACTGGAGCTTGAATTCTTGAATACAACCTCATTGTTTATGCTGGCCATCCGCGGTCATTGTTTATGCTGGCCATCCGCGGTCTCGCTATTCTAAGAAGCGAATCTTAAGATAACAGTTTATCTGTGGTCTGTTTATGTTGACCATCCGTGGAGTCTATGGTGTGATATTATTTTATGTGTGATATGATTGGGGATGATTGAAGGTGTTAACTTGCAATTGACAAAATTGTAACACACCTGATGGATTCAGTGGAGTTGGGCTCCAAATTATATCGTTTTTAGAGACAAACTGCGAATCGGCACCCACTGAATCTACAGGTGTTTTTCTTCACATTCATTTTCTGATTCAGATTGATTCAGACGTTGTTTTCCTATGTGCAAAGTAAAGCGATATTATGCTGAAGAGATTACAGATTCTCAATCAAACTCGGCTGTTATGAGGAAGTGAGTAAATAAGTTAGAACTCAGTACTTCGCTGAAGAAAACAAGTTACGAACCATGAAAATATGAATTCCTATATGTAAACATCAGTTTAACCTCCAATACTAGCAAAAAACCTGAAAAGATGATTTATTGACAGATGTAGGTGTGGATTTTAAAGTAAATCTTTCGGACTTCAATGAAAAACGCAATAAGCTTTTGGATTGAAATCTTTCGAGAAAATCGGTCCGGACAAAGTCAAGTAGAAGTGCAAATAACGAGTCTCTGAAATATTCCACAGCTGAACCAGTGTCAAAATTCGATCTGTAAATATGGTGTCCACCATGCGGTGGAATACAAGTATTGCTAAACTCAATAATCCACTGATCACCTAAATCGTTTGCATGCTTCATAAATTGGAATCTATGTTCTCCCAGCGACCTGAATTGATTTAAGGCAATTGGCCACGGAGGGGAAAATCCTTCTATCGCCATCTATTCTCCATTCGTACCTTGAGCGGCTTTGGTTTGGTTGTTCATTTATATTAAAGGATTGTATTTTCATAAATGCTTGAATGATCTTCGAACAATTTTATGATAAGAGCCGTGTTTTATTGGGAATCTATACTCACTTTAGCAAACAACGCAAAACATCATCGCACATGGAAAAACAACAACGATAAGTGAACACAAATAAGTCACTTTCAAAATTGATCAATAAGAGATATGGCTTTTATATAATCGAGTTTATGGAATAAAGTTGCATTAGTGAGTACGCAGCGTATTAGTGAAGATTACTATAAAATTCACAATAAAACAAGGCTACGATTACCCCAAAATAGCTATAGATAGCAGCGTCTCTCGCTCCACATTGCTGCTACTAAGTCTTATAACTAAATACAATGATTAACCCTCTTACCACAAAAGCCGTGTTTTATTTGGAGTCTATACTCACGTTTGCAAAACATCACAAAACATCGCACATGGGAAACAGCAACGATTAGTGAACAAAAATAATAATCGTTGTTCACTTTTGTTGTTGTTTTCCCATGTGCGACGTTTTGCTGAATTGAATACAGATTCCCAGTGAAACTCGGCTAAAGTTGCATTATTGAGCAAAGCGTTTTATTGAGACTCGTTAGTGAAGATAATTATAATCTCCCTAAATCCCAATAATACACTAAAAGCAATACCAATCAAGAATTGCGATTTATTTTATTTAATTTGGAAAACATTAACATTGCGTTACAAATAAAAAAGAGTATTACCTATTATCCACTTTAAAATGTCATGTTATCGCTTATTATAAAAGCATTACGTTTAACTTCTCTTCTGTAAGAATGTGCCCAATCACAGAATATTTGTCTCTCTGAGTCGTATTATTCAAATGCTGCTCTAACTCGACTGTCAGCGCCAAGTTAATTACCTACACACAAAAAAATAAAATTGATCCGAAAAGAAGACATTTAGTAAAACAAGACAACGATCAAAATTCAGATGTGGAGTCGAAAGAGTTTGAATAAAGTTAGTTAGCGTTACTCCAGTTTCATTTAATTTAATTTTAATTTAATTTTATTTATTTCAAATCGCTTACAAAGTAGCACAGAAGTCTTATAAGTTGTTGAATGCCTTTAAATTAATATAAAAAAATAAATTTTAATAACTGGTAAGTATATGTACAAATTTAGCTATTAATAATGATAGGAAAAATTAAAAGTAAGAGAAAAGAAAAGGTAATATAAATGGGTAAATTTACATTCTCAATGATCTGCCAAATAATTAAAAAGTAATGATTTAAATGTTTAAATTGTTGATACTTGATATTATGTGACTGAGTCTGTATGCCACAAATCATTGTGTTAATCAAGTAGTTATTCCGAATAAATTCTGAAAACAACAAAAGGTATGCTTCTATTGAAATCGGATTTAGTTCTTTTAACAAAAGTTTGATATTTCTTCTTTGGCACTTCTCAGCTCAAACCTCTCTAATGACATAACTGCGTGGTAAAAGGCCATGTTGCTCTGATGGAAAAGATCTTTTGTCTCTACACCGTAATGCTTTTTCAGCGCCAGCCTACAGCAGTATGGCTATGTAGGCAAAGATCTCATCCTCTGTTGCGTCATACCACCGTCGCATTGTTTTTGTTTCGTTTGACAATGGATTTTCCTCATATACACTCTTTTTGCTTTTCTATTTGTTTTCAAGACTATATTTTCCGCAATAGCTGGACTCACCAACGAATTGAAGCAATCAGCTTTAATAGCAAATATATTCGAACATATAGGACCCTCATGGCTCAAACGTTCATTGCGATCTCGATTACGTTTTTCGACTTCATTTGGCATTGACCTCATAAATGTCATTTAAATTCATATTTCGGGCCGTACATCGCATTCTTCGATTGGAGCAGCAGGCTCACCTTCAACCTCCTCCTCCCGGCAACTTCCTTGTTGTCGTTGCAGTTCCACTTAATCTTCATTCTCCATATCAAATACAGCCAGCTGAACGCGTAAGTCAAGCAAAGCTTCGTTTGGCTCGTACTTCGGATCATCAGCATCTAAGAAACCTGCACCAGCATCACTGTCGTCGTCTTCAGAGTTATTTTCATGAACTCTTTCTCCTTCATCAACTACTTCATCCATAACGCGACCATAATTTTCATCAAAAATTCTTGCTCTGCATTAGTCAAATCCCGACTGATGATGTATTTAGCAGGAATAGTATGCGACTCATGTCATCCATATTCTAAAAAAAATCCATGAATAACAAAAAGTAACTCACCTCACACAAGTTTTTTTTACTTATTTCAAAATAAAAAGAAATTGTGTATGCCTTAAGTATACAAGACAGTTTGTCTTTATATGTGAAGTTTATTGCAATAAATGATAAATATACTGAAACCGTTGCAGAAGTAATTTTTGTAAAATAACGATACACGATTCCGCAATGAAGTAATGAAATATATAGTAAAAATATTCAAGATCAAACATATAACTAGTAGTGTAGACCACCCACAGTCAAACGGGCACCAAATCCACCATCGGTTTTGTACAATCTGTGAAGCTTGAGCTTTGTAGTCATTGTGTCTTACGGCATATCCAGTAAGTCAGTCCATTTGGTACTTGAGAGTTCCTCAAAGCTCCAACGAGAATTGTATTTCAGAAACCAGATGCCACATCTGTTTGAGCGTGAAATGATTTTTATATACTCTCAATAACCCTTGATATCAAGGGGAGAAAGATTCAGCAGTGCGTCAAGAGCAACCTCTGGATTGCTCTAGAAGGCTCCAGTACATTCAAGATATATTATTATTATTATTATTTATTTTTTTTTGATAAAAAGATAAAAAGGTGACTGAAGCTGTCAAAGAAAGCCATACCATATTTGATGGCCTCATCACTCATCAGTAGCAATGAACGATGGCATATACCAGTTGCCCGAGTGAATTTATCGGACTCGCCTAACTAATGAGAGACAGACTTGCATCAGCCTGAGTGCCTCTGCTTTTGTTTCGCTATAGGAACTGTTTGATTTTTTGAGTGTTACCAGTTTATTTTCCATGCTACCCTTTTAGTAGTTGCAAGTTTGCTAGTTTCACTGAGTCCTTCGATACTTTCATAGAATTCTTTGTAAGAGCCATTCTTTGATACTCTAATTTAACTTTTAGAGCCCTTCTGTTTCGATCGGTGCGAAACCTGTTCAGGAGGCGTTTGGCTTAACTGCCAAGTTTCTGTAGTTCAGCGATCCATCACGGTGCGGTAGATCTACTAGGCTTTGGTTTTGCTAGACATGTCAGCTGGAAGTTTCTTCTAAGGGCACAATTTGCGCTAAGAACTAATTCCGCCATTTCAGTCTTGTTAAGAGTTTAGATAGAGATTCGACGAAATTACCAAGGCCGTCATTGAAAAGCGTCCGGGTGCTACATTTTTCTTCTTTGTTCTTATTTAAGTTGAATAAAGTAATAAATGCATTTGGCTAACTTAATCTTCATTAACTCAATACAAGCTATTTTTTTAAGTGTACGTTAAATAGCCAATAGCAAAAACCCCAAACCCAATCTCTACGAAATTTAATTTCTTCCCAACTTAGCCGACCCAATTGTTCAATGGAATCTATGCCTTAATTACGCCCAAACAAAAGGTCATTGAAACCGTACAGCACATCATTCAAAATCCCATCGCCTGACGTAGACATCGACGAACAAACGATGACGACAGATTTATTCTATAGGCCTGGTCAATGACTATACGGCTGACCAGACGGGGTCAGACAGAGATGTATTTTCGACCATGGCTGTGACATTGACGTCGTCGTCGTCGTTCAAATGCCTACCATGGATTGTTCATTTTACCATAATCGTATTTCAAGTGTTCAAGTGCAATCTTGTGTGCGTGCTTAAATGGAAAGAACAAATAAAATGATTAAATCGGCAAACATTCGTGCAACACACAAACGTCCACATTCACATTCACATACATTACTAATTAATTACTTCCGGCAAGGATTAAACTGAAACGTTCGCATCTGCAGGATGGCAAACCTCTCGTCGGTCGGTAAGTAAGTTTGTTTAAGGAGGACAATAACACTGCCTATATTGAACGTTGAACCTTTTCAGGTTCGGCATTGAATTGGCTGTAAATACCAACATATGAACAAAGACAATTTAAACTTTGCTGTACGTCCTTACCAGACCAGGTTAGTTCGTGATGGACTCAATGAAAATCACCTTAAATAGGATTAAATGGAAGCTAGGTGTTCCAAGTCGATCTAAGAGATCATTTGATTTCATGCGATTTTGTTGGGCATTTTAAATTATGTGGAATGCGAATTAGTGTCTTAAGATTCTCAGAGTAGACGTGAATTGAGGGGCTACAGAGAAAAGAATATAAACAAAACACTTTGTGAGAATTGTTGAATTTTAGTTAATTCTTGAAGACTTGATCTGATTCCATTAAGGCTCCAAATAAAAACAAATGTTTACGTGGGTGCCGTGACATTGTGCCAAGCGACATTATGCCAAATGCAAAAATTTGGCACAGTGACGTTGGGCCGAACATTAGCGTTTTGTACAGTGTCGATTCTGTAAAGCGTCATTAGGCCGATTTGGTACCCTGACGCTTTTTTACGATCTTTCAATATAACGAAACAAATGAAGATACACTTGCTCAGATTTGTGAATCATAAGAACTATACAAATGGATAAGTCTATGAAAATACAGATCTCTTGTTAATACAAAAGTAAATAGCCGAATAATCATAAACTAAAGACTTGATTAAGAAACTAAAAAATCATTTGAAACAATCGAATGTTTTGTTTTTGAGCATAAGATAAAGCAATAGTAAGAAATTCGCGTGTGTGTGTAAAAGATGTGTTCTTACTTAGTTATATTTTAAGATATAAGTGATGAACTTAAAAAAGTCTGCAGCCTACCGAAAAGGAAGCTAAAAGCGAAGCGGGAAAAAATTTGGCAAATTTGGAGTATGGGTTTGTGTTCTGAAAATTAAAAATTTGAGCTAATTTGGCCCTATGGCACTTCTATAAAACGTCATCACACCAAAGCCTAATGTTTGGCTCAATGTCACTTTGCAAAAGCGTCATTGTGCCAACATGTCGCTTGGCACAATGTCACGGCACCGCTCACGTGTGTCAGCGGAGACAGGTGGGAAGAAGTTTTGTAAAAGTCGAAAAATGGTAAGAGTTTTCCAACGATCTAGAAAATATAGTGATGCTTTGGAAATCGGTGAATTAGAAAGTGGGGACTACCCAATATTAAGACGCAAGGCCCGTCGCAACGCTTTCGGGCTGTTTAGGTTTAATTAATTTATCAAGAAAACAAACAAAAGTCATTGATCTCAGATATTTCAACCCTTGGGACTTGTTCAGCTCTTTTACATTCAAATAAATGGCTGACATAACAAGGCATTTCTTAAGGATTTTTCATTAGGTGGCCAAAAGAAAAATATCTCCTCAAACAATATATATACAATATAAAAGGTTCGTTGGCTTATTGCTTCATAACTTTTGCAATTTTCTTGATAATTTAATGAATAAAAATGTTTTTTAAAGATGATAACCACTAAAACATTTGTGTATCATTCAAATGCTGAAAGTTATTCCATAACGGTATTTAAAGGGACCGAAAGCTGTTTTTTATTTCGATTTGCTCACTATTTTGGTCGAGGCATCCGTATTTAAGAACTTTTTATTTTTTAAAACTATTTTTTTTTTCGTTTTATAACTAGAAAATATACATGCAACTAACCTCTGAGGGTTTTTCTTTTTTAATTTTGTCTCCTTATATGAACCTTCGTCAATTTGTTGTAATTTTTCAGTTTTCAACATACTCTTATGGTAATAACTTTGCCGTTTATTAATATTTTTTCATGAAATAAAAAGGAAATAGTAGATAGATATCAGGCGCATCTTATAAAATCATTGGTATTAGTTTTTAGTGTTTTGAAACAGGTGTTATGATTAGAAGTAAGTGAAGCTGCCAATTTGTATCTTCTTATTTCTAACTTTCTTTCTATTCTTCTAAATTCTCCATACATACTTGATGGCAGATGTTTTATTGATCATGAAAGATTTGCAAAAAAAATCTCCAGAAAGGGTGTTTGATTCTGTCTGATGTCTTAACTTTGAAATAAAACGCTCTCAAAAAGTTGAACTCATGCTGCAGGACGGCACTCCGAATCGAAATGTTATCAGCGTTCATCAATTTTCTTGACATCCGGCTCAACATTGAAGAAAATGAACTGATCAAAAGATTTTCTACATTTGTAATGGCGAAAACCACAGGAGAAATAATTCAAGAGGATCGATTCTTGGTTCAAACCATTTTTGGCGAAGAAAAAGCTTCCGACTTTTCACCAAATGTTAGCGGTTGTTGGCCAGCAATCCAAGAATCAGAGATCTCGACACTTCAGACGAAGTTGCAAAAATGTCGCATAAGCTGCTTCGACTTATACCAGTGACATGTGGGATTTTGCAGAAACTGTGCTCTTTACTGGTCACTTCACCTAACTCCATGATTGTTGAGAAATTGATTTGCCATTATAATCAAATCAAATCAAACAACTGAGTGGTCAACTTCAGATAAGACCATGAACTCGAGAATGTTTGTGGCACTGAATGGAGTAGGTACAGCTTTGTATGATCCGAGGCCAGCTGTAGCAGAGTTCCTTCGCAAGAGAGACGTTACCGAGAACCTGATCTCACCTTGTACTCTGAAGTTTTTTCGTATAGATGGCGGTTTGTGATGTTATAATCATATCTATTCAATATCTATTCAATTGTGATCGACGGGTTGTGACTCACTCATACCAAAACATTTGCAGTAAAAAAAGTAATTCCAGAAATAGTTATTTTTCATATCCAACTTATTATATACTTGCCCACAAATTTTTAATTATAATATGCTGACAAAAATCCTCGAGCACGTCCAGAATTAATAGAATTTATATATCTAACGGTAGTAGTGAGTATATTTTTTTTCCATATATAAATCCTCATTGACAGTATATTTGATGACTGTCATTCATTCGTTGATAAATTTCTTCGATTAGCACCTAAAAACGTCATTAGAATTTGCAAGTTATATATTTTTTGACATTTTCGGGAAATCATGTATATGTTCAGAAAATTTCTGACATTATTTCAGTAAGGTGTTGTTCACGCATTGGTTGTGGCCAGATTATGATTACTACGTGGCCACGGCCGAGTACTACGTGGCAATTTTGCCACGTTCGTATTACTTAAAAAATGGGCACGACTGGGTCGCACGAACTTGCGATTGTGTGCTAAGTACAATACCAAAATATTTAGTCTGAGTAAAAGGATTTAGTATTCGCTCTAAATATCTTTGGTGGGCTCAGGGCTGCCAACAACAATTCAATAATGAAAATTGAATTAAATCACGCAAAATATGGAAAAAAAATTAAAATTAAATATTCCAAAGGTTTCAAGCGAAAATCCAAAAAACGCTATTCTTTTGCAAGAGCAGTTTTTTTAAAAATCGGTTTTTTATTCTTCATTTTTTAATAAAACAAAGTTTTTAAAAAGTTAGGTATGCAAGTCTTAAGATGTTGCAAGAAAGTGTTTTGACAACAAAATTGAAATAAATCAGCAATACCTTTAAAAATATTCAAAAAAAAAAACCAAATTTTTTTATAAAAATTTAAAAAAATTTCAAAATTTAAAATTTTCCAAATCTTAATATGCAATCTTTTTTATGTCACCTACGACCTCTTAAATATAAAATTTCAGCAAAATCGTGTCAGCCATTAATGAGGAAGTCGGTTTTGAATAAAACGGTACAATGGGGGGTACCGTTTTTAGACTTTTTCCAAAAAAAATGCGTAATAAGAAAAGCAATTAAAAAATAATTCTTCACATAAAATTTTATCGAAATCGTTAGAGCCGTTTTCGAGAAAAATAAGTATTATCATATCGGTTGTATGGCAGGTACCGTTATTTCAAGACCTAGAGACCCAATTCCAAAAACCCCTCTGTAGGCTACCTTACAGAGCTTAACTACAAATTTTTAAAAAAAATCGGTCAAACGGTTCAGGCTGTAGATCCATATACACACAGACGGACATACAGACAGACAGACAGACAGAATTGTAGGACCCACTTTTTTCGTATTCTCTATCATCGTAATGTCATGTTTAGTAGTTATCTCAAAAAATTTTTTCTGCACGATTGCAAGACTTGCCTTATAGTACCTATAATCGCAAGTAAAAATGCACTGTGACATAAGGTATGACTCGATAAGCTCAGTCTTTTTGGATTTGTATGATACCCAGTTAGTTCTTATACGTCAACCATTAATAAGACGCTTTTTTGTAGCATCTCAACAATCCTATAAATCAGCACACATAGAAAAAGAAGCGATATACTCATTTCTCAGCAAACAATTATGGTAACAGTGAAGTTCTCAATTTTTAGCTAAAAATGTGTAAAAAAGCAACATCACGCAAAAATGAAATTATCACTCTTTGATTTTCGAGTTCGCGATTTGGGAACTAAATTGTTGATTGTGGATAGAGCAAGCTTTTCAATCCTGCAGAAAAAAAAAATTGAGATAACTATGAACATGACATTGCAATGAAAAAAGTGGGTACTGCAATTCTGCCTGTCTGTCTGTCCGTGTATGAATCTGTAGCATAAATCGATGGAATTCGCAGTTATGGTCTTTGGGGCAGCTTACATAAAGGTTTTTGGAATTGAGTGTCTAGGTCTTGAAATAACAGTACATGCCCTTCAACCAATATAATAATAAATAATACTTATTTTTTTTAGAAAACGGCTTCAACGATTTTGATAAAATTTAATGTGGAGGATTAGGCTCAGATTGTCTTTCTAATGACGTAAGAAAAATTTTAGAAAAAGTCTAAGAACGGTACCTTCCATAGCACCGTTTTTTTTAACGACATTAATCGGCTTATACCTACAATGTCGACGACATTTTGTATTTAAGAAGTTCTAAGTAGTTTTAGAAAGATTGCGTATTTACATTTGAACATTTTCAGTTTTTGAAATTTTGGAATTCAAAACCGTATAGGGGAGAATGCGTTTGTATGGGACACAGGAGGAATGGGACACAGACATTTTCTTCATAGTCGTATCTTTTTTCTCGTTTCTGTTGACCACAAATTTGATCTTTAATCTGCAGGTACCGGTCAACAAAACAGGTCTTGTGCGCAAATAAAATTACGAAGTCGAGAAGAAAAAATGGTAATTATTGTATAAAAAGTTAAATCATTGAGTGAACTTTGGGTGAAAAAAAAAATTAATGAAATTACTGTACAAGGAGTGAATTAAATAGGTATTATCAAATGTTGTTAAGTGAGTTCATTTTTATTTTGTTAAGTCTGTGCCGTATTTTAAGTGTTAGTATCCTTTATCTTCCTGAAGTGCCCTACAAGATGATTGGGAAACATCTATGCAGGAGGAAGGGGACACTGTCCAACGCTTAACGCGATGCACAAGTTTTGAATAAAACAAACGTTTGTAAATTTTGAAGCGATCTGTTAGACGCCTGTTCAAGACTTCTATTTTGTCCAGACAGAATCTAGGATTGTCACAAAACAGGATTGTCAACTGTGCACAATCCTTCAAAAGTAATCTCACCGTAGGAAGTGAAACAAATCGTGCAGGCTACTTCTGGAGAATGTGGTCAACTTGTCGCCATATGTGGTCTCATCAGTGCTTCTGGAAACGCTTTTATTTTTTTCCAGAAATTTTGTTTTAGATGTTATGATGAAAAATATTTCGCAATTAGAATACAAGTGTCCCATTCTACCACATAGCTTTCCCATTCCTCCTGAAATTAGAAGGAATAGGACAAGGCTTGGTGTTGCATGAAATGAATTTCATCATATTTTCTGGTATTCTTTTGGTTACTTTTGTGTTTTGAATAGCTTGCCACAATGTTGTCAGATCTTAAAAAAACTGTCATGTGCAGATATGAGTCATAGCTCATAAGTTGCCAGCAGTTGACAACTTACCGAAAAGTGTCCCACTCTTCCCTATCATCGATTTTTTTTTCAAATTTTTTGTCAAAACAAATTCTGCCAAAGTCCTAGTTTTAACATACTGGATTTCTATAAAACTCGCTTTTGAAAAAAGTGGAAAATAAAAAACTGTTTTTTCAAATACTGGTCAATTAATTTCGATTGAATTTTCGGAGTTTATATGGACTAGCAACTGGAAAGGAATGGAGTTTGAAATTTTTGGTGAAATTTTCTTCAATATTTCGCGTGATTAAATTCAATTTTTATAATTGGTGCACAGTTGGGAGCCTTGTACCACAAAATCTTATATAGATTTAGATTAGATTAGATTTTATTCAAGATAACAAGTTACAGTTTTACATCATTGAGAAACATTGAATAATATAGAGGCATGACATAAAAGTCGTCTGCCTGAGTAGCAATTTTTCAAAAAAATTTAACAATTTGTTTTTATTAGATACATGAAATTATATTGATAGAAATTATTTTGATAGAAAATTCTGGTGCTTAATTTGAGCTGAATGTATGTTTATTTTTTGAATACTGTGGCTTGAGTTATGTTAAAACAAAGTGAGATGGGCTTTTAGTTTAGCTAAAACGGAACATGATTATTAAAAATAAAAAAAACTTTTAGTTTAGTCAAAACAAAAAATAAGTTTGATCAAATATGAGAATAACATTAATTTGTTAGAAATTTTCTTTAACTATTCTCGTTCTATGAGAGTTGGCTGCGATGAAGTAGTCATAAAGTTGTTTCCAATTGGCCATTTAGAAAGCTTTTTACTTCATCCAAATCAAGAACACTTTTTCCAAAGTAGAAACGCCTTAGCTCTCTCAGTATAGGACAAACGCCAATGAAATGATGTACATCTTCCTTTTCCTGTAAATTGCAGATAGTACAATTGCCAGATCCTTCGTTACGATATGGTGAAGAGTTCAGTCTTAACATTTCTCCTCTAATTTTAAAAATTGTTCCAATCATAAGACACGAATAGCTGCTTTTAAAATAGTTGTTATGAGTAAGGTTGTAATTTGCCTTCGAGTAGTATTGTCGCTCTGTTGACTCTCGAGCTCTTTCTATAAAGCTGTATCTTTCATTTTCATCTGTTAGCTGTATAACTTCATAGAAACATCTTTTCCATTGGTTCGTATTTATTTCGTTTAGGTGTAACGTAATTCCACAATCCGCTGCTATTCCAAACCAATCTTTTATAAAAAGATTTTTTTTTTTTACATTGCGTGCTGGAGAATTATCTTGGGCAGTCTGTAATCGTTCATTTTTGTAACTCTTACGAGATAATCAGCATTTTGTTTTAGGGTTGTGATAAACATAGTTGGAAGTCCGGTTTCTAAGTAATACATGTACTTGGGTGTATCAATGGGTAAGTAGAAAATTTTACGCAGAAAGAAACGAAGCAAGTACTCGATGATTTCTAATCTTTGACCTCCCCAAAAATGTGCACCAAAGAAAAGAATAGACTGCGCAGTGGCATTAAAAACACTCATTTTTGAGCTTACAGCTATGTGTTTGTTGCTGAAAATCTTGTTCCAGTTCCAGCAGATTGCTGTCTTGGCTTTACCCAATTTAGTTTTCAAATTCCATTTTTAAGTTGAACGTCAGCTCCATTCCCAAGTAAGTGTATGTTTTTACCACTTCCAAAACGCGTTCGCCATATTTCCATATTTCGTTTCTTGCTAATCTTTCAGATCCTTTTTGAAATACCATGATTTTAGATTTGTCAACGTTGACTTCCAAGCACCACGTTGTGCAGTACTCTAAAAGCTTGTTAAATCTTATCTTATATATAAAAATGAATCGCAAAATGTGTTGGTAAGCGCATAACTCAACAACGCCTTGACCAATTTGGCCAATTCTTTTTTTGTTGTGTTTGTTATTGTCAGGAGAAGGTTTTTAGGACATAAAAAATTTAGAAATTGATATTCCCACAGGAACGGGTTTGGGAACGGAAACTTAGAAACTACAAGACAGGTTTCTAAAAAGATTCGAGCATTAGGGGTGCTACATAATCCCCCTCCATCAGTAATTTAGACTATATTTCATACCTATAAACCCTCGGGAACAGAAACGGGAACGATTGCCGAAACCTTTAAGTAACTTGACCGATTTAAAAAATTCTTTCAACTCTTGGATGTTACATTCATACTTAAGTGACATAAAATTATGAATGATTCCTGTCAAGGGTTGATCCCCATATTCCGACAGGAACGGGTTTGGAAATGGAAACTTAGAAGCTGCTGGACAGATTTCTATAACATTTCCTGCATTAGGATTGCTACATTATTCCCCTCCATTAGTAATTTAGACTATATTTCATCCCTATAATCCCACGATAACAGAAAATTCTTTCAACTCTAGGATGTTACATTATCCCTCAGTGACAATGACTTATAAATGGTCCCCATCAAGGTTTGATCCCCATATTCCCACAGGAACGGGGTTGGAAACGGAAACTTAGAAAATACTAAACAGATTCCTAAAATTCTTTCGGCACTAGGAATGCTACATTATTCCCCTCCATGAGCAACCTAGCCACGGGAGCAGAAACGGGAACGAGAACCGAAAGCTTATTCTTGCTTGACCGATTTCAAAAATTCTTTCATGGCATTATCCCGCAGTCACAATGACTTGTAAATGGTTCCTGTCAAGGTTTGTTCCCCATATTCCCACAGGAACGGGATTATAAAAAATTTCGCGGATATTCCTACAGGAACGGGTTTGGGAAAGGAAACTTAGAAACTACTTGACAGATTTCTATAACCCTTCCACTTCCTGCATTAGGATTGCTACATTGTCCCCCTCAATTAGTAATTTAGATTTTATTTCATCCCTTTAATCCCACGGGAACAGAAACGGGAACGAGAACGGAAACCTTAAAGTAACTTGACCGTTTTCAAAAATTCTGTCAGCTCTAGGTTCTAGGATGTTATATTATCCCTCAGTGAATTAGGCTTATATTTCACATATTTCCACCTTAACGGAAGATTCCCACAGGAACGGGGCTGGGAACGGAAACCTAAAAACTACTGGACAGATTTCAAAAATTCTTTCGGCACTGGGATGCCACATAATCCCTCAGTAACTTAGCGTAGATTTCATCCCAATAATCCCACGGCAACAGAAACAGGAATGAGCACGGGAGCCTTAAAACTACAGGCTCGAGCAACGCCAGGCGGCTCAGCTAATGAAATAACAAATAGTAAGATTATTGGATTGTTTGTTTTTGAGAACTCTTTTAATTTTCACTTGGTAAGAATAAAGATTTAAACTTTTTTTAGTTAAAAGTGTTACTTTTACAATAATCCAAACTTTTTTTTCATATGAAAAGACCGCACATTGAATATGGGATATGAGGTTCGAAATGAAGTCGAAGTTCTTTGGTTATTATGTAATCAAGAAGAAACAAGTAAAGTAATAAGGACTCGAAGAAAATTTTAATTTTGGCTCAGACGAAATGAGGGTATTGTAAAACCACTTGGTGGTCTCTGTGACCATGTTGAGCGGTGCAGATGCTGACACTTTGATGTACTCAAGAAGTGTCACGAGCTTCAGCATCGGGACGGGAACAACAACATTAGTGGGCACTTAGAAAATATTGGACCAATTCCCAAAAATGTTTGAATGATTCATTGCTCCTGAGTATTAAAGACTATATTTCCTTCCCATATTCTTTCGGGAACGGAAACGGTAATGGCGAAATAACCAAGAAACTGGAAAGTACTACAAAAATTCTTTCACTGTTAGAATGGTTTATTGTCCCTGAGCAATCTAAACAATATTTCATCGCCATTTTCCCACAGGAACGGGAACGGGATTAAAAAAAACCACCTACTACCGATTTCAATGCGTATTTCACTTTTACAGTACTGGGCCGATTCCAAAAACTATGTCATCGTTAGAGTGCTTAACTGCTCCTGAGTAACATAAACTATATTTCATCCCTATTATCCCACTAGAATGGACACTTGGAAACTACTTAACTAAACTTACTTAATTCGATTGACGTAGGGCCTGAGCAACGCCGGGCGGGTCAGCTAGTATACATATAAAAATGAATCGCAAAATATGTTGGTTAGCACATAACTCAACAACGCCTGGACCAATTTAGCCAATTCTTTTTTCGTTGTGTTTGTTATTGCCAGGAGAAGGTTTTTATGACATAAGAAATTGAAAAAAATTACACTGATATTCCCACTTTGGGAATGGAAACCTAGATACTACAAGGCAGGTTTCTAAAACGATTCAAGCAGTAGGGTCGCTACATCAACCCCCTCCAACAGTAATTAAGATTATATTTCATCTCTTTAATCCCAGGGAAACAGAAATGGGAACGAGAACGGGAACCTTTGTTATACCTACATTTAGTTCCTTCACCTTTACCTACTATGCCAGTAAGCATAACTGTTATTATGCATATTATTGCTTTATCAATATTATGCATACTAACAGTTTCCGGCCGCACTTATTGCGACATGGCTAAGTAGGTCAAGCTGAATTCCAGAATGCAAGTTAAGCAATGCATTCTGGAGTTCAATCAAAAGTTCCAGCCAGGTCAACGGAAATATGGTGAGTCTATTGTTAACTACCGAAACGAGAGGTTGTGTGTCTTTTTAATTTCAATTTTGTACGTTACATTTCATTACATTTCAACTTAACTATATTACATTTGGCGCAGCCGGTTCGCGAACCTTTAAAAAAAAAAAAAAAAGTAATTTGTGTTTTTAATTTGAATCAAATACAAAAAAAAAAAAAAAAAAAAAAAAACACCTATCGTACGTGTCGTGATCGTGTAGTGTGGACTATTGAAAACAAGGGGTCACCGAAAAAAGAAAAGAGGAAAAGTGAAGGAAAATTCTTGTGCTTTTGTGTGCAGTGCTCTGTGGATTCATTTAATTGTCATCTGCCTTTGGCTTTTTCTTAAACTTGGATAAAATAAGTTACACCAAAAACAACTTGCCAAAAGAAGAATTGGAAAGAAACGTGAAACATACTACATACTGATACTGGTAAGAAAAAATTTTAAGAATTTTTTTTTGTTTCTTTTATTTTTATAATACATTGATTTCCGCTTGTTTTTCCGCACTGGTTTACCTTCTCCGTTTATGGTTTTATGGTTTTTTTTTTCTTTTTGTTGTGTTTTCGTGCATTTTTTTTATGTGATATATTTTTTGTTTTTGGCTACCTACGAATTGTTTCTGTTTGCAAAGAACAATGGGGTACGATTCAGTTGCCAAATTAGTACACCAACTCATTCCGCAGTTTTCTGGGGCACGAACTCCAGAACTATCGTGCAAAGTGTACGAGTTCCTAAATGCATGTTCCTTAGGGTTAAAGTGCATAGAAGCGGATAGTGAGGTAATTTATGTGAGCATGATATCAACAAAACTGGTTGGTGATGCTTTCGAACTGGTGAGATGTGGGAAGCCACAAACAGTTAGGGAGCTCGAAACCCTAATTAAGGGGACGTACCTGACTGTGAGGACTCTTGAAGACGTTACGGGAGAAATCAAACAGTCCCATCTACTGTCCTCGGAAGATGTTCATGCATTTGCAAGACGCCTAGCTGGTCTGCAAGTTAAAGCCACTGACATTATCGATGCGAATTACGCAGCTAGTGATTCCGTAGCCCTAAAGACTGAATTGAAAAATGCTACTATTGCAAGTTTCAAAACAGGGTTACTGGATCCAACGCTGCGTCAATTCGTACTCACGGTCAACCAGAATGATTTGCAGACACTAGCAGACACGGTGTCAAAAACAGCTGACTTACTGCGGCCGGGATACTCCGCGAGCACGCAAGTAAACAGCTATTTGCCTCATCTTCATGGCGCCACATCACACCTCGCATCACCACATCTTAACACATCCATACACCTTGTTAGCCCATATAGTTACATGAATGACCATTCGAACAATTACAGTCACAATCCCCCCAATGCTTACGGTGTTAACAACAATTTACACTCCATGCCTTCCGTGAACAGTAGTTCACATTTTCCGCCTCCACAAACAAATGAACAAGATACCAGACGACATCCTCAGATAAAATGCGGGTTTTGTAACAAGTCAAACCACACTTACGCAGAATGCCGACTGAGGAAGAGCACGCCCTATTGTGAGGCTTGTACCTCGTATGGGCACAGTAGAGATGTTTGCCCAAAATCTAGTGTCTTTACTGTGACGCGCACTACTCACAAGACCAAAGTGAAGTGCAAGTGGTGCTCCAGACTGGGTCATGTGGAGGACGACTGTTTCTCAAAGAAAAACTACTTGAAGGAACAGTCGGGAAATGGACCGGGGGTCAGTCTAAGAAAGTAGGCTGCACCCCAAAAAATTTACTGTCAGAAATTAAAACAAATACCCAGCCCCCAACAAATTCACAACCACCTAGCAATGAAAAATTAAAAGCCGAAAATGAAACTGTATCAAAAAATAAAAAAAAAAACACAAAACAAAACCATCGCTGGGCTCAAGCAACAAACAGCAACGAAAAATAAAAAAAGCAATGTAGACGAAGTAAAGCCATTAGCGCCTGTATTAAACGATCGACAAAA
Organism: Melanostoma mellinum; assembly: GCA_914767635.1. Classification (NCBI taxonomy): domain Eukaryota; kingdom Metazoa; phylum Arthropoda; class Insecta; order Diptera; family Syrphidae; genus Melanostoma; species Melanostoma mellinum. The sequence continues at coordinate 69,543,125 of OU612058.1, read as the reverse complement.
AGAAAAAAGAACACAAAACATTGACTCGGAGGAGTTAAATTTCTTTACTTTTGAGTCGATTCGTAAAACGAAGCAGAAATCAAGGCCACTAGTTTCTGGGACAAAAATAAACCTAGGTCAGTTTGGTTTCTTATTTCTGATTTTCAATCTTCGTTTCGTTTGGAGTAAGTGCTATTCAAAGGTGAAATTCGTCTATAACTTTTTGAATGATTATTTTAAGTGTTTTGTTTTGAAGTGTTTTAACCAGTATGCTTTGCCGAAAAGTAAGAAAAAAATATTATACGCATTTAGGAATCTTCGTAAGCATGACGTGTTCGTCGAGCTGCCTATGTCAAAGGCCAAGTCCGAAAAGGTACTTCTTCTGGTCGACACAGGAGCAGACTCGAGCTTACTAAAAAGAAGCTCATTAAAAAATGCTACCAATATAAATATAAATGAAACAAAGCAACTGGGTGGTGTTTTCGGTGGAGTAGGTATGACATTGGGTACAATTAAAACCAATTTACTTTTTCCAAGAAAATTTTTTACTAAGTGGAATGTTGTAGATGGACTAGAAGATATACCTGCTGATGGTATACTGGGTCGTGATATCCTTTGGAATCACTCAATCATCGACGCAGTTTCCAAAAGAATAAAATTTTTGAATGAAAAAAAAGAATTTTTAATTGATCTACCTCTAAAATGCCTGCCAACAAATCCTCCTCCTATTTCTTTACTAAACGTTGTCAAGTGTAGGATTGGAGCTCGTACGCAAACTATTGTTAAAATAAAAATTCCGAATTCCAAGTCAAACGAATTCCTGATACATTCACAGGAAATTGATGATGGAATTTATCTAGGAAACACAATAGTTAAGGCACACGACAACTACGTCCATGTCCCTGTTTTGAACAGTACAAGAGAGGACTATTTCATGGATACAAGCTTCATACCTACACACTCAAATCTTAAAAATTATACAATAGTAAAAAATAATCCGGGATCGAAAATATATGCGAATTTTAAACAAATCCACATTAAGGAACGGGAAAAGAACCTCCTATCTTTAATTAAACTAGATCATAACTTAACAAAGCAAGAAAAAAAATCTATACAAAATTTATGCATTAAGTTTAATGATGTATTTTTACTAAAAGGTGATCGTTTAAGTTATACACCCGTGTTAACCCACAACATACCCACCAAATCTGACCAAGCACCAATCAATACAAAGCAATATAGAACTCCGCAGATTCACAAACAGGAAATTGAAAGGCAAGTGCAAGAAATGCTTGACCAAGACATAATTTCTGAAAGTAAATCACCTTGGAATTCACCATTGCTCATCGTGCCAAAGAAAATGGTTGAAGGTCAAAAACGGTGGAGGGTGGTTGTTGACTTCAGAAAACTAAATGAAGTCACAATCAAAGATGCATTTCCCCTTCCTAGAATAGAAGAAATTCTCGATCAGTTGGGGAATAGTCAATTTTTCACCACATTGGATTTGGCAAGTGGCTACCACCAGGTAATGATCGATCCGGCTGACAAGGCAAAAACCGCGTTTTAGCACTAGCAAAGGGCATTACGAATTCAATAGAATGCCGTTTGGGCTAACCGGTGCCCCAGCAACCTTCCAAAGGATCATGAATCACATCCTGACTGGTTTGCATGGCATTGATTGTTTTGTTTATTTGGATGATATTGTCGTCTATGGCAAAAATCTTGAACAACACAACGAAAAGCTTGCAAAGGTTTTGGATAAGTTAAGGCAACACAACCTGAAGTTAAATATTGAAAAATGTAATTTTCTTCGCCGTGAAGTAACGTATTTAGGGCACGTGTGCTCTGAAAACGGATCTACTCCAGACCCATCAAAAATTCAATGTGTCTCCAATCTTCCCACCCCAAAGACAGTAAAGCAGGTACAATCATTTTTGGGGCTTGCGAACTACTATAGAAAGTTCATACCTCATTTCTCTCAAATATCCGCTCCAATCACGAAGTTATTGAGAAAAGGGGAGGTGTTCGAGTGGTCCTCAGATTGCGAAAAATCATTTAGGTTTCTTAAAAAAGCTATTTCTTCACCGCCTATTCTGATATATCCAGATTTTTCGAAACCGTTTATCTTGACAACCGATGCGAGTAACGAAGCTTTGGGAGCCGTTTTGTCTCAGGGCAAAGTTGGTGAAGATAAACCTATAGCTTTTGCTAGTCGATCTTTAAATAAGGCCGAAAAAAATTACTCAACCATAGAAAAAGAATTGCTTGCCATAGTTTGGGCCTGTAAGCATTTCCGAACATACCTCCTTGGTCGTAATTTTACTATCTATACGGATCATCGCCCTCTGATTGGTGTTTTTAACGTTAAGGACCCAACAACAAGACTAGTTAGGTTCCATCATAAGCTGTCGGAATATGATTATAAGATAATGTATAAGGCAGGCAAAACAAACTGTAATGCGGACGCACTCAGCCGAATTCAGACGGATCCCGAAGAAATTAAGGTGGTCCAGACAAGGAGTAAAGTGAAATTGAACATAGAGAACACAAAGGTACCTATAGACAAAAAGAAGAACGACCATACCGTGTCAGAACAAATTCCTGAAGGTGAAATAATAACTGATTTGTCCAAAACATGGAAAATCGGTCCGCCTATAGGCATGGGAAGTCATGGTCAAATATATTCAGCGTGTAAAGCATCGAGTTCACCAAAGAAGCCGTCCGACTATGAATATGTCGTCAAAATTGAACCACATGGCAATGGGACGTTGTTTGTTGAAATGCATTTTTGTATGCACAATGCTCGTTTCAAAGACATTACACAGTTTAAACAGCAGCGCGGACTTAAATCTTTTGGGATGCCTTATCTAGTTGGTAAGGGATCACACGACATTAACGGTGTGAAACATCGTTTCGTTGTAATGCCACGTTATGGAGACGATATTTGGAAGCTTTTCTTGGAAAACGGAAGAAGGATTCCAGAACACACAATTTATCGTCTTGGCTTACAGATGTTGGATGTGTATGAGTACATCCACGGCCGAACGTATGTCCATGCCGATTTAAAAGGAGCCAACATCTTATTAGGTTATGGGAAAGGTGGTGCTTCTCAAGCATATTTGGTAGACTTTGGTTTAGCTACTCACTACACCCAAAAGGATTTCAAGCCAGATCCAAAGAAAATGCACAATGGTACAATTGAATACACATCTAGAGATGCACATCTCGGTGTAGCAACAATGCGAGGAGACTTTGAGATCCTTGGGTATAATCTAATCGAGTGGTCAGGCGTGATGCTGCCTTGGGTACAGGAAAACCTCCTTAAAGTTCCGATTAAAGTCCAGAAGTCTAAGGAAACTTTTATGAGAGATGTAAGTACTGGGTTGAAAAAACTATACCCCAGAGGAGTGCCAAATCCAATAATGGAATTCATGAAATACGTCGCTGCTCTGGAATACAATGAGACACCAGACTATGAAAAATGCCGAAATATATTTCAATCGGGACTTAAAGCCCTTAACGCTAACAATTCAGGAGACTTAGAATTCAAACTGAAATCATCACAAGACTCTAAAAACAGGAAAGAAAGTAATGAGCTCAATGAACTCAATGACAAAATAGTCACTGCTCCAAACCAAAGGTTTGTCACTTTAACGGATCCAGCTGATATTTTAACAGTTCTCCGTGATTTCCATGATTCCCCACTTGGTGGACATCAGGGAACATCAAAGACGTTTGCGCGCATTCGCTGTCAGTTTCGATGGAAGAACATGCACAAAGACATCGCAAGCTATATAAGGAACTGTGAAAAATGCCAAAAGAATAAATCTGGAAATCTAACGAAAATGCCAATGGAATTAACGGATACTCCATGCTCCCCTTTCGAAAAACTATATATGGACATGGTAGGGCCCCTTCCACTAACGCATTCCGGAAACAGGTATATTCTAACGTTCCAAGATGACTTGACTAAGTACATGGCTTGTGTAGCAATTCCGGATGCTGAGGCAGCCACTGTTGCTAGAGCCTTTTATGAGGAAATCATAACACGTTTTCTCATACCGAAAAAGCTCATAACGGATAATGGATCTAATTTTACTTCAAAACTGTTTTCTGAAACATGTAAACTTTTGAAAGTTAAGAAAATCCATATAACTGCCTACCACCCACAGGCCAATGGTTCTCTAGAGCGAAGTCACAGACCCTTAGCGGAATATCTAAGGAGTTTTGTTGATAATGACAGCCAAAATTGGGATCAATGGCTTAGGCAGGCTATGCATGTCCATAATAATACTCAGCATACATCCACCAAACTGACACCACTTCACAGTTTGTTTGGCCTCAATTTTGTTATGCCTACAAATCTAAAAGGTAAAACTACCCCATTATATAACATCGAAGACTATCCGCAACAGCTAAGGTATCAACTCCAAAGGTCGCATGAGATAGCTAGAAACAATCTAGAAAAAGCCAAAATAACATCGAAAAAGCAGTATGACCGAAAGGTTAATCCCACGTCCTTTACAACGGGACAAAAGGTGTTGCTTAGAAATCCTGTTCGAAAAAACAAGTTTTCACAAATCTGGTTAGGACCCTATGAGGTAGTTTCAGTCAGAGGTGACGTCAACACAACCATCAAAATGGGTAGAAAAACGAAGCGGGTTCACAACAACCAGCTAAAAGCATTCTATCATTTGTGATCCAATCTTCAATGGGAAATTATTACATATCACCAATTCGTACAATCTTACTAATTCTTTTTGTCTTTCCAGAATTTGAAGAAAAGGATTCACTAAAAGAAGCCCAAAGAACCAAAAAAAAAAAAAATATCTTAACCTAATTTAAACTGTAAAAAAAAAGTGTTTCCTTATTTGCAACAACTTTTCAATAATTGCATTAAAATTAAAATAAAATGTTTAATCTTAATATAAATTTAGTAGTAGTTGCGTTATTAGTTATAAGCATTTACCCCGGGCAGACGAATAGTGAACAGCCATTCAACGTCCAACAACTGAAGCTGACCTCACCAGTGGTGTTCGAAGCGGTGGAAAATGCGGTATTTTATAGTGATACGTGGACAATATTTACGAAGTTCACACCACTGGACTCCGGAATGGTTATTCAAATGGTGGAAAAGTGCGAACAAAAACTGGAAACCCTGTGCAGAAGCATTCCGGACGACGATTTCAAACGTTACTGTCAATTGATCGCTCAAGAGACTGAGACAAACATCGACAACTTACGACGAACTGCCTTTCGTATGAAACAACTTACACATGCTAAACGTCAAAAACGCGCACTGGAGTTCATATGAGGATTTTCAAAATGGGCCTTCGGTACTATGGATAGCAAAGATGCTAGGAGCGTTTACCACCAGTTGGAAGTTCTCCACAAACAGGATGCGAGCTCGTTCGAATTAATGCACCGACAGTTAAGTGTCATGAAATCAAACTTCGACACGTTATCCAAACCCATTTCACAACTGACAGACGAAATCGAAAATATGGCTGTGAGCATGGGTAACCTTAGTGCCACTTTCCGAACGTACAGTCAAGTCACGAACAAGGAAATCGCGATGCTGAAAGCGACAAGTGAAGCGACTGCAATGACTTCAGTCATAACCACAAAAGTTTTAGAAGTCCAAAACCGACAATCCTTGGAACTTTCAATTTTGGATGACCTGTACCAAAATAAGATACATCCTTTGGTATTAGACGAGGGAAATATCACCGGACTATTGCGGAACATAACGAGTAAAGGAAGATTTTTGTTGGACAACCCCCTCATAATAAACCAAGTCGCCAAAACCTCGGTGTACCTTGACGGGGGAAATTTTATGGCAAAAATTATACTACCTTTACCCGAATATATTCGGTACAAGGTCCAGAAAATATACCCCCTACCAACATCCTTTAACGAGAACTGGGACCTTGTGCTAGACACCAAGCATGAGTACATTGCCGAAGCAGAAAACCATGATCGTTTTGTCATCATGAGCGAAACAGAGTACGCACAATGTGCAATGGTATTGACAGGAGGTTCCCTCACCAGGACGGCTATTTGTCGGCATGAAAGACCCATCCTTACATCGGGATCTAATGAGTGTCTGGTAGAGCTTATACAGCACGCGCCATCATCTAAGAACTCTTGTAAATATGCTGCGATTCCCGCAACGGAGGCGATATTCCTTAAGATGACGTCCGCCAACGAATGGCTTTTCAAAGTTAAGGAAACGATGTCATTGAACGTGAAGTGTGAAACCCAAAATTACGCAGTAACACTGAGCGATTCGGGAATATTGCAAATGAAGCAGCCATGCGAAGCAATTGCAAAAGGGTTCAAACTGTTTTATGAATTTCATGCTGAAGCAATAACTGAGTACAAACAGCCCATGGTAGACCACTCAGGACTCAAAGAAGCACTGTTGAGAAAAGTTAGTGTCTCGAAATCAGCACCTGTACCAGAGTTACTTCCGATAAAAATTGGCAATCATAAAAATTTTGCCAATATTTTAAATGAAGGGAAGAAGAGTATCGACGATTTAATTCAATCTTGGGACGGCCTGGAGGCAGAACGTAAAGCAGACAGCCAGGACTGGGAACTGAGTATTCATCGATATTCCATGATGTCCTTCGTTTCGTTAGTAGCAGTAGTAACCGCAGTAGTATTTTTGATCCGCTGTCTACGAAAAGGACCACCAACCATTCCGGCCCAACGAAAATATATAGCGAATTCCGAAGTGATAGAAATGCCAGCTTATCTACCAAAAAGAAGAGCGCCCGTAACACGACCACCACCACCACCAGTACAGACCGACAACAAAAGTTCAACAGTCTACGGAGTCACCTCTGCTCGGGTGTAAGAAAAAAATATTCTTTTCAAAAAACTGTTATTTAATTTAAAATGGTAGAATTATATCAACTTAAATGTAAATTAACGTAAATACTACCGAAAAAACAAAGCCCCATAAGTTAATAATTTCCTCAAAATCAGACAAGCAACACTAACTATGAACGCATATAAATCAATCCAATAAACATTTAATGTAAAAAAAAAAAAAAAAAAACTAGATCAATATGTAATTATTTTTTATTAATGATTAGTATGTTGTACACATAACGCATATACTTACTACAAAACAAGCAAATATCATGTTCTGAATAAAAAAAAAAAAAAAAAAAAAACATAAGTTAATAAAAATAAACATGTGAATATGAATATTTTATACCAAATTTAAAAGCAAATGCTAACTTTTGATTGTTATATTTAAGCCAATATATATTGTATAAGATTTCGAGTTAATATACATAGCTAAACTAAAAAAAAAAAAAAAAATATTATTTACACATAATCATACTACGTGAAATATTGTTAAGCATTACTCACTATAAATGTATGTGTAATGTTTTGTCTGTGTGTTTAAGTTTCTAGTTTAATATTATTTGATTTGAACTAATAGCGAATAGACATTGTTATTTAATCTCTTATTTTAGAATAAATTTAACATTATATTAAATAAAAGAAGACAAACCTGTTTCTGGAGACCTGGCTTGAACTTCCCAACGGCGGAGGGATGTTATACCTACATTTAGTTCCTTCACCTTTACCTACTATGCCAGTAAGCATAACTGTTATTATGCATATTATTGCTTTATCAATATTATGCATACTAACAGTTTCCGGCCGCACTTATTGCGACATGGCTAAGTAGGTCAAGCTGAATTCCAGAATGCAAGTTAAGCAATGCATTCTGGAGTTCAATCAAAAGTTCCAGCCAGGTCAACGGAAATATGGTGAGTCTATTGTTAACTACCGAAACGAGAGGTTGTGTGTCTTTTTAATTTCAATTTTGTACGTTACATTTCATTACATTTCAACTTAACTACGTTACACCTTAAAGTTACTTGAGCGATTTCAAAAATTCTTTCAACTTACTGAGCGGGTTTGGGACAAATTTCAAAAATTCTTTCGTCATCGGAATGTCACACAACCCCAAATAAAAAACGGTTATTTTTCATCCCCAAGTTCCCACTTAAGCGGAAAAACGAAAACGGGAACCTTAAAACTTCAGATCCGAGCAACGCCGGGTGGCTCAGCTAGTATATTATGAATACCGAATACTAGAATCTTTCACTCAGCCCTAAGATTTTAATATCGTATCTAGCTCACAATCGCAAGTTTGTGCGACCCAGTCGTGCCCATTTCGGGTACTTTTTGACAACCATGGTGAGCTCAAACTCCGAAGTAAAAAATCAAAGATCCTCCCATCAGTCGTAGAAGGTGTGGTAGTCGTGACAAAAACAGCGAGTTCGAAAACTCTATTAGATTATTTACAGCTTCGAAGACATTGACATTGCCCACAACGATTTCAAACGATTTCTATCAAACCAAGTATGCAGCAACGTTAGATTAGATTAGATTAGATTAGATTTTATTTTTCTTTTCTATACATTTGCAGATAATTCTTACTAAAACTAATGTTAATTACAAATTTTAAATAAGCTAACGAAAAGATGTAAGAAAGAAAAACATTTAGTTTTAGTTAGAATGTGCATTTTATTCACCAACTAGTTCCTAGAAAATATTTTTAACTTCCCGCTAAGAAAATTGAAAATACCCTGTTTTTCGAAAATCCAGTTTTCATCTATATTGACGCTATATTGACGGTTCCCGTGAGGCTGTCCTGATTCCTGAACTTAGCGGGAAGTTGCAGAGATGGCCTCTAGGTTACTTCTAAGTACTCGAAAAAAAAAAATGAAATCCCAACAATTAGCAGTCAATTTATTTCCACAATTCTTAGTCTTTTTCGCTATGTGTCATGCAATTTTTATGTGAAGCTAGCATGTTTGTCGATTTCTCGGGATCGGCTGGAGCAACAAAATCGATTTTTTCGCAACTAATTAGCAACAAACTAGCAACAAATTTTGAGCAAATTTTTTTTAATTTTTGCTCATTTAGCCCTGCCAGTTTTATAGAGCTAAAATAAGAACTCAAATTACAATTACAGTTACATATATCGAATTTGTGACATTTTGGTGCATGGAATTTACAAAATTAGCCGGGGAAGTCAAACTGAAAAACATTATTTTTGTTTTTCCATATATTGTTTCTGCCAAACTGGGTCATTATTTATAAACATTGTATTGCATAGGATGCGACAAAAGCACAGGGCGAATTAGTTGGGTCATGACAAGAAAAAATCGTTTGGGAGGTGGGACTCTACTTTAACGCACATGCCACTTGCTATCCACAAGCAGATTGCGCATTGGATCTGTAATCGGTGTCATTAAGGGACACTTCCTCATAGGTACGCCAATTGACTCGGCGGGCGTTCCATCAAACGACTTCCGCAGAAGCTGCTCTGACGGGGACAAAGAAGAGACAATCTCATACCGCCTCTGTTCATGTTCTGTACTCTCATTCAAAAGAAAACTGCATCTGGATTTCTTCTTCTATGACCCATCACGAGCACAGATACCCGCTTAATACTGGTCTAAAAGTGTTTCTTGGTTTCCTAACAGTCATGTTAACCTAGCATAACCCAACCTAAGAAAGAGTAGGAGGAGGAAGAAGATTAAGGAGGAAGAATGTAGAAGAATAAGAAGAAGAAGAAGAAGAAGAAGAAGAAGAGAGAAAAAAAGTGGAAGAGGAAGTAATTAAAAGGCAAAGAAGAAGAGGATGAAGAGGAAGACAGACGCCAAAGAAAAGCTGTATCAATACTAACTTATGCGTGCTATTTTCAAACACATTTTGGGTTTGGGGAAGTTTACAGTCCGGCAACAAATTTCTGAAAGTCTTAGATGTGCTGAATATGAGAAAACGGTCTTTATATGCGCATCAATTTTATGTTTTGGCACAGGCAGAAGATTGGTACCCGTGGCGTGATGGTTAGCAGCATGTCATAACCCAGAGGTTTCGAATCCCAGCAGAGGCAAAAATGTTTTTTCGCGAGGAATTGGCAAGGCCTCCGTTAGTAAATAAATTGCCATTAAAAGCGCTTTCTTAATTAACCGTTCGGAACCAGCAGAAAATTTTAGGTCCCCTCCATTCCCTCACAAGGCATGGTGGTGAGAAATGCGTTGGGCTCAGGGCTCAGGGGATCGTATCGCTCTGTTGCGCCACCCTTATTAAAAATTAAAATAGGCAGAAGATTCATCAGTGTATATTTAATAAATTTTTGTATTTTTGCATTCACTTCATGGACCAGTTGCTGTTAATGACTTAGAATTGTTTATTTAAAATCATTAGAAAAAATTTGCAGAACAAAGAAAACTATTCCCCAGTCTGAGGCCTGAAAAGCGCCACCTAATTAGTTACGAAAACACGATATTCGTTGAGCAGCAATTAATTTTATTAAAATAAAATCAAAAGTTTAAAATTACGCTTAATTATAAGTTGAAATGTATGACTCCACACAGCTCTAGCTTTCACTCCCAACAGCCAGTAGGAACAATAAAGTAGACTCTTCTGCTATGAAGAACTCAATGATTAAAATTGAACGATTAGTGCCCCTGTCGAAAGCTGTTGGCTCCCTAGCAGGGGGTTTGTTTACAACTTCTTGTTTATTATGAACCTTACTGAGACAAAATACTATATACGTTCAAATAAAATAAGGAAGAGCAAATTAATATATCAATATCCCGTCTCTAACCATTCGCAAGCATCATCCACCATAGCACACCCCAGCTATAGCTCTTGGTATCTTATTCCATGCCTGGATGCCATCTACCACCAAAAAGCACTGTTAGAGGGCGAGGATAGGAAGTGGTCTTTTTTCGCCACCTAAACATTTTACCGTTTTAATTAATTTTTAAATATTTTGAGTTTTAAGTTAACGCTGTGAAGTATTATTTTAATACATTTTTTTTTATTTGATTCCTGCATTTTTACTCCACAGTCGTCTGTCTACACGAACGATGGCGTTGTTCTTTAGGTATATGTATAGTAGGTGTTTGTGAGTGCGAGAAAATGCGAAAACGAAAATTGCTGTGTTGGGAATAATAAAATTAAATTTCATCCCGTCCTTGGCCCAATCCCATGCCCATACCGAAATTTAAGCCATTGTATTTTCTCCTCCGGCGAGTTTTGTTTATTTCGCAAATAATCATAATAATAATTATATTTTTTTTTCACTTCGTCGCGTCGTGGGAGTATGGGAAAGCTAAGCTAAGTGCTGTAGAGTAGCAGGGGCACCGGTACCGGTTGGATCTGGCAGAGAGCGCATCATCTAGATTCTGAATTATTTTTAAATAGGGTAGATGGATGGTGTTATTAATTAGACATGAAGGAGCGTAAAAACGGGGATATGGTCCTTTTATGTAAATTTGTAAAATTTCCATGCGCTACCAGTCCAGAAAGAATAGGAAAAAGCTCCAGGGAGCAGAAAGCATTTTTCTGATTGTAAGAAGTAAATTTTTATCCGATTTTGTTTTACGCTTCATTGGGTTGCGATTATTTATGACGTTGACTTTTAATCGGACGTTAATTGTGAATATATATACAACGGCAACGTTTAACGTAAATGCGCTTTGCTATTAAAAAATTTCACATGCAATTCCTCTTTTTCTCCTTTGTATCAAAATTTGTCGTGCTTGTTGTGTGGCTGCATTTGCTACCAGTATTTTTCATCGGACCATCTGTTTCATTTTGGGGCCGAGTAAAATCCAGAATCTTAGATGATATGGGTTGTTGGTCATTTGAGGAAAGAGAGAGGTGCCATGACAGGAACGAGATTCGGAAGAAAGGAAAACCCCGAACCCAAGCCTTTGAAGACCAGCAGGGAAACATAGTTATAGAGTCACAGTCGCTACTGAGGATCTGGAAAGATCATTTCTGCAGACTGCTTAACGGCGATGAGGACACAAATTCCGTTGTCAGGCAGATTGCCCCATTCAGCTTAGACGATGATCAAGAATAATGATCCGAAGTCTCTATTGTGGGGCACCTCTTTTGTGGAGGCCCGGGGCAGTTGCCCCGTTAGCCCTCCCCTAAACCCGGCCCTGAGTTTTGGCATCCCTGCAAAATTCGTACAACTATGCAGGATGACTTTGGAGAATTCACGCTGCTCCGTCAAGGTCGGTGGGAAGAAATAAGCGTGATGTCATAGGTGTTTTTACGAGTATTGAAACAGAAGCGACAAAAATGGGTTGGAAAGTTATTGAGGGCAAAACTAAGTATATGTTGTCATCAAATAGGGACACAGAACATCGACGAATTGGACAAAACGTCACAATAGACAGGATCCGCTATAGACACAGAAAACAACATCAGTGCGAAGATCAAACAGTTATCATACAGACAGCCTATTCCCTGGGCTTACCTTCTACGCCAAATACGCACCCATATGAGAGTTGTGTCTGTTGTCAGTAGTAGCTGCTATATAGTAGGTGTCGTAGTTTTTCTCTGCCCAGGAGCCCGGCCAATTTCATTGCAGTTCTTGGCGGATTTTCAGTAGTTTTGCGCTCCGCTTATGATCCAGCTGAAGTTGTTTTGTTAAGAGATCTTGTACATTCCATCACATGTCTTAGTCTTATTTTAATTTGCTCGAGTTGGTATAGGCGAAATATTTATTGCAATCTGAAGCTGTTGATTGTTTTGATACCAAGGAATAGAAAGATGTGTGAAATCAACATAAATCGGGGACTGCTTTATCATAGAGTCAAGGCTGTTTTGAGCATCCTCAGTTATAACCTACCATGCCTTAAATAGTTAAGCCTAATATCATTGTCTTCAAACTGCGCTAAGAATATATTAGAACTAGGTAACATTTAACAAAGTATTTTCACCGTGCCGTGACGTGATGGTTAGTATGTCTGCCTGATACGCAGCTGGTTCGTGGTTCGAATTCCAACAGAAACAAAAGCATGTTTTTCCACGGGTATCACCTTAGAAGATGAATTTGCCCCCCCCCCCCCCCTCCCCGATACTGAATTCATTGCCATGAAAAGCGCTTTCTCGGTTAGCCGTTCGTAACCGTCAGAGAATTGTAGGTCCCCTCAATTATCTCACAAAGCATGGTTGTGAGAAATACGCTAGGATCCGGAGCTGCCCGCTCTATTGCGCGTTCGTAGATATTTTAATTTGCAAATTGTAAATAAGTTAATAAAATAATGGATAAATAAGGTGGTGCACCAGAGCAACGTTTCCCAGGGACTAGCGTATTTCTCACTACCTTGCCTTTTAAGAAAATGAAGACGACGTACAATTTGCTACGGGCTCCAAACGGCTAATCAACAAAGCGCTTTTCATGGCAATGAATTTATTGTCAGAGGACTTTGCCCTTTCCTCGCGAAAAGTGATACCCGTGAAAAAACGTTTTTGGCTTTTGTTTGTGATTTATAAAAATTCCAAAGCTTTTAAGTGTCATCTGAACCACTTTAATGAAAAAAGTAATTGCGTTTCTCATTTGTCTATATGAAATGAGCTCATTGCAGTCGTTTGAGTTGAAAATCTCAGAACTCGGCTGTTATTAGTCGTATCATTGAAATGCGAGGATAATATTAACTTTATTTTTGAAACACATTGGCCAATAGGAAACCTTTTTCATCAGAAATGATAAAGAGATTTCGTTTCAAATGAACCAAAGCGGTCCGCAAAAGACCGCCTTCCCCCCTTAAATGACTCAATTGCGAGGTCGTGTCTTACAACCTAAGACGAGTAACACAGTGGATGCATAAAAACACTTCATGTTATTAACTCGCAGGTTTAAAGTAAACAAAACCAATTTTTTTATTTTTTTTTTTATTTTGATCAAGCTAACAACATTCTTAGATTGGTTGTATAGAATCTCAATGAGGTGACAATTCTAAACTTAACCCAACATATACTTAAACTCTTTTGTAATATATTTTGAATTTATTAAATACTCTTATCCGGTGCATTCGATACTAGTTCTAACTAAAGAATGTACATAAAATAGTTTTTCATAATTATTGATTTTGATTTTGGTACCCGTGGCGTAATGGATAGCATGCACACCTGCTAACCCAGAGGTTCGAGGTTCGAATCCCAGCAGAGGCAAAATGCTAAAAAGTTTTTCCACGGGTATCGCCTTTCGCGAGGAATTGGCAAGTCCTCCGATAGTAAATTCATTGCCATGAAAAGCGCATTCTCAATTTGCCGTTCGGAACCGGCGAAAAATTGTAGGTCCCCTCCATTCCCTCAGAAGGCATGGTTGTGAGAAATGCGCTAGGCCCAGGGGCTCCCCGCTCTGTTGGGCCACCCTATTTATATATTTTATTTATTGATTTTGAATGAACAACACTTCTAGCTTCTATCTAATTAAATGTTATCTTTTGAAATGTTACTGTATATGAAGTTCATAATTTTCTTGTAACTGATAATAGTGAAAAATAAATAATAAATAATAATAATACTACTACTCTTCTTCTGTTGATACAAGCAGAAGAGGTGATTAACTTGAAAGATTGCTCCAAGTTGAAGAAAAGTGAATACAAGCCACAGTATCTGAACCCAAATTTCCTTGACAACCGTATGCGTTGTCAAAAAAGGCTTGTTTTTTAGTTTTCAAAAATCTAAAAATCACCACAAATCCCTGTTAATTCAACAAAAGTACGTGCCATTTGACAGCCGTGTTCACTAACTGAAATCGCCCAGTTAAAACTAAGATTTACTTCTGGGCCAGTTGAGATCAAACCCAGGGCTCGAGAAACACTATGTTTGACATTTATTAAAGTCGGCACTAATTTGCACCGACTGACTGGAAAGGGGACATAAACCTTGACCAGACCGAAGATGGCAATACAAAAGGCTCTTGTACCTTTGTATGCTGGAGTAGTTTTGTAGTTGTGATCTATTAATACTTCATTACCACTGGTGAGGTGAAGTAATAATAAGAAATGAACACAACAACCTGTTGATTGCAAATGATAATCTTTATTGGCTTACAATACTATATATACAAAAGAAATGCTAACACTAACTTATTTACAAAAGTATGCTAAAGGTTTGCTGATGCTGACTGTACATAAAAAAGATATCGATTGAATTCCAAGGAATTAAGTTGCAAGAGTGCATTCGCATTCGCACAGAAATAGAACTATTACCGGAACTTGTCCCCACTGCAACGTCTTGCGTGGAAGTAGATGCAGCAATTCAATATCATAAATGTTATTAAAATAAGAAACAAATACAGATCCTTGTGGACGAGAACAAGAAACGAGTCATATCTCTTAGAAACAAAGTTCCTTAATAGTAGAATTAAAGCTTTATTAACGGAACATAGAAATAAAATTTGGAAAAACAAACTCAGTAAGTTGGATAAAGCAAGCAAACCGTTTTGGAATATTACGAAGGTTATTAAAAAGAAAAAGTGCGCTGTTCCTGCCTTCAAAACAGGAAGTTCAGTGTTACTATCAAACTCGGAAAAAGCTGATGCATTGGCTAGGGAATTCTCTTCAAGCCATTTAGTTACCAGTAGCATGGGGGGAAGCAATGAACTTGAAGTTGCCGTTGAACAGTCCTGTGAATCTATTAGGTCTTTTATCGTATACACCAGGGGTGGCCAACAGGTCGATCGTTACTGACTGTTAGTACAGTCGATCGGGGCAAGGCAAAAATGTAAATACGTAGACCAGACATAGTCTTAAATGGTTTCAATAAAAACATATACAATTGTGGTCACCGAATTTGAACAATTAATTCTAGAAAAACTGTCAACTTTGCGTTTTATACTAGAAAACCTTGCTTTAAAACATATACATACGCCCGTTTGTTCGAAACAAATCCGCCACAAATTGTGTTCATAATGTTCATATCTTTGTCAGTGTGCCCAATGATATCTGTTTTCTTAATGTGCCTACTAGCACAGCGCATGTTCGCATAGTTGAGGCAAGTTTTTACAAAGATTTCGAGATCTTTTGGACAAAATAATAGAATTTCTTGATGAAATTGGTAATAATTATTGTCTATCACAGCAATTGTGTGATAGACTCGCAATGTGATTTAGTTTTGTTGGCAGATTTTACTGAAGAACTGATTACATTACTGATTCTACAAGTCAAGAATAAAACATTAACAGAAATGATGAGTTCTATTGCAGCGTTTCAATGTCAAACAGCGTCTATGATAGTTGACACAGAGAAGAAAAAAATTTGAACAATTTGTTTAACATCAGGGATCATATGGAAAAATATCCTGCCTACAGTTTTATTTCTGAGAAAAGAAATTAGGGCAGGGGTAGCAGACTTCGAAATTCACTTTGGTAATTTCAGAAAAATTGACAACTTGGTTCAATTAATCAGTTATCCGTTCAATGATTCCTTTGATAATAGAGATATCTATGAATTGGCTACAAATTTTGAGAAACGAAATTATTACTCTGCACTGCGATATATTTCTTAGCCCAGGTCATCCTCTGGTCAAGATTTCTGGGCATTGGTTTCCAACGAAAAACATCCAAATTTGAAGAAAAGTTAGTGTTGCACAACTTCATTCGTGCTTTGGTTCAACATATTTATGTGAGTCAGCATTTTCCTACTTCAAGCATACAAAAAGTAAACACCATTCTCGCTTGACAGACGCTCATACATTGGATTCTTTAAGACTGGCAATCTCCAACTACAAATCAGATTATGCTAAACTATAGTGGAAGATACTCAGACGCAATGGTCACAAATTTTCAGTTATGTTTTTTCGCTTAGTAAAATAAAAAATGCTACATGAATGTGTAATGAACCATGCTGTTTCATGTAAGATTTCAAGAAGTATGTAATTGGTAGATCGCACAGGGTCTCGCTAGTGAAAAAGAGATCTTGGGTCCAATCAAGTTGGCCACACCTGGTATACACAAACCAGAAAGCGTGCTAACTCTGGTTGATCTTGAGTGCATATTAACAGGACTAAAAATATCAAAGTCACCCGGACCTGACAGGTTATTAAACTTATATCTCAAGAAACTACCCCAAATGGGCATTAAGTTTCTACTCAATTTATTTAATGGATGTCTTAATTCAGGCTATTTTCCTAAGGAATAGAAAAAAGGAAAAATTATTCCTATTCCAAAGCCAGGGAAAGATGCATCTTCGCCGAGTAATTATCGGCCAATAAGCTTGCTAAGCTCAGTGAGCAAATGCTTGGAAAAAGTTGTAAAAAAACTGAATCCAAAATCACTTGAGTTTATATAACATCTTACCGGTAGAGCAATTTGGATTTAGACCCAACCACAGTACTATCCATCAGATTCATAGGATAACAAAAGATGTTAAAAATAAATTCGCAGTAGGTAAAATCACAGGATTAGTCCTACTTGATGTGGAAAAGGCGTTTGACACAGTTTGGCACAATGGACTGATTCACAAATTGAAAATTTTGAACTTCCCCCCCATCATTGTTTAAATAATTTTCTCCTTTCTAACTGGGCGTACATTTAGGGTTTTTGTTAATTGCGAATCTTCCGAATCTAAGGAAACTGTTGCGGGTGTACCCCAAGGATCTGTTTTGGGCCTCTTTTTATACAATATTTACACATCTGACTTTCCGAAACTTAGGAACTACGAAACTGCCATATTCGCAGATGACACATGCATTTATTCAACGGATTCAAATGGTTTAGTTATAGAAACCAATTTGCAATCTGCCTTGAATTACGTACAAAGCTACTTCCATAAATGGAAGATCAAAATCAATGCTGGTAAGACCCAAGCTGTCTTTCTCACAAGAAAAAGAAACGCTTGTTTTTTACCTAGTGGAAGATTAATAGTTAATGGATTGGAAACAGATTGGAAATCTAGTGTCAAATACTTAGGAGTTCTTCTTGACAAAACCCTAACTTTCGGTTTACATATCCAACAAACAATAAATAAAGTCAATGTAACGATAAGAACGCTTTTAACGTTTATTAACAGGAAGTCCAATCTAAGTAAAGAAAATAAGCTAATTTTATACAAGGCAATTTTTCAAAGCATCATGCTATACGGCTCACCTGTGTGGGGAAAATGTGCAAAAAGTCATCTGCTTAGACTTCAGACTATGCAAAATAAAATTTTGAAAATGATGCTGAATTTGCCATGGCATTAGTCGAGTTGTTTATTTATTTATTTACTTATTATTTATTAACTTATTTATCTATTTAGTGGTACCCGTGGCGTAATGGTTAGCATGTCCACCTGCTAATCCAGAGGTTCGAGGTTCAAATCCCAGCAGAGGCAAAATGTTTTTCCACGGGTATCGCCTTTCGCGAGGAATTGGCAAGTCCTCCGTTAGCATTTATTGCCATGAAAAGCGCTTTCTCGATTAGCCGTTCGGAACCAGCAAAAAATTGTAGGTCCCCTCCATTCCCTATTTATTTATTTATTTTTATCTATTTATTTGCCAATTCATAATTGTTGTTTTTAATGTATATATACATACATATTCACTTGTGTAATTATTATATTATTTATTCATTTGTTGGCTCATTATTTTGTTATATATTTCTTACTTAATATACAAATGTTTGTATAATCTTTGAAAACAGTTTGTAAGAAGTCTATAATCTGGCTGAGGTGATTCTCAGATATTTCCTCCTCTTCTCTCCATCTCAAATATAGGTTTTTCTTGTAGCTTTTCCTTCTATCAATTAACTCAACTATTATCCTAACTTCCTTACTAATATTATAAATGTGAAAGTCACTCTGTCTGTCCGGATTTCTATGTTACCGTCTCCTGCCCAAACTACAGAACTGATTAAACTGAAATTTTGTACAGAGATAGTCAAGAACCTGAAGAAGGATATAGGCTGTACATTTTATCCCTATATTCTCACGGGAACGGGAACATATACGGGAACTAAGAAACTACAACACCGATTTCAAAAAATTTTCCACCGATAGAATGCTACACTATCCCAGAGTAACATAAACTTTAGTTAATCCACATATTCCCACGGGAACTAGAATTCTAACTAATATAATAAGTGTGAAAGTAGCTCTGTCTGTCCGTCGTTCTATGTTACTATCTCCCGCCCAAGCTAATAAACCGATTTAAGTGAAATTTTTTACAAAGATTGTTCAGAACCTGAGGAAGGACATAGGCTATATACTTTTTTCCTATATTCCCACGGGAGCAGGAACGTATACCGGAACTTTGACACTACAGCACCGATTTCAAAAACTCTTCCACCGTTGGAATGCTCCATTATCCCCGAGCATCATAAACTTTTACTCATCCCCATACTCCTTACGGGAATGGTCACCATGTTTCTACGGGAACGGGAGTCTTTACTTTATTATAAGTACGAAGTTAAATCTGTCTGTCTATTTCTCTTTGTTACCATTAACCGCCCAAACTATTGTACCTATTTATATGAATTTTGGTACAGAGACAGACAGGTTCTAGAAACGTGAGGATGGACATATATGTTATGCAATATGTCTTATCCCTGTATTCCCATGGGAACGGGAACTTAAAAAATAAAGCACAAATTTCAAAAAATGTCCACCGTTAGAATTCTACAGTATTCCCGAGTAATATAAACTTTAAGTCATCCTCCGGAAACGACCCTCATATTCCCACGGGAATGGAAGACTTAAGTAACATTATAGATCCGGAATTAACTCTGTCTGTCTGTTTTTCTTTGTTTATATTTACCGCCCAAGCTATTGAACCGATTTATATGAATTTTGGTACAGAGATAGTCTAGAACCTGAAGATGGACATCCTTACTAACATTACAAATCCAAAACGTTTTGATTCCCTGTTTTCCTTCAATTCCCACTGATTGATCATTATAATAAGGCTCAGACGCTTTAAGTTGCAGGTGTTCGCTTATAAAAAAAAATCCCATGGCAACTTTATGCGGCCGAATCACGTGTATCAATCCCACAAAACCTTTTTATTTAGCAAAATATGGAAAAAATAAGAGCGTCGTGTGCAAACATATACTTAAATAAAATAATATACCAATGGTTTACTAAACCGCATGAATGTGTCTTATTTTCAAAGTAAGTAGCCTAAATAATTAAGAATGCTGCCGAAAGTCACTATTCTTGGCGGACGAAGTCGCGGGCACAGCTAGTAATATTATAAATGCATTATTATAAATTTTTCAGTAGTAAGGTAGCCTTATACCAAATCTCTGTAAATTGTGCAATATAAGTTGTCAAAGTGAATTCGGTATTAATGCTGATTAATTGATAAACGCATAAGAATGTATATGTCAAGCAAGTTAGTATTAATTCAACTATTTACAGTATGTCAAAAAAAAAAAGAAACAGTATGATATGATTTGATTTGAAAGCAGAAGTAACATTTAGTTTTGCAGTTAAGCTGCCTAGTAATTGCGAAATTATACAACATTCAGAGCGAGTTCAGGTTAAAAAAAAAAAGCTTTGTGGCGACCATAGGGCGACCCCAAGCCTTCCACGAACGAACCCATTCAATAAGTTCTTAGCTACCGTCACAAAGTAATCATCGCATTTGATCTACTGTCATTATTTGCAGCAGTCTTGTATGAGTAATTTTTCGAGGTTATAAATTCCCTATTCCGAGCCGACTACACTGCGGAAATGATTTCTTTCAAAATGTTCATCTTGCTTAGAAAATGTTTCTTGGCGGTTTGGTGTCTCTCTTCGATTGACTATCAGCAGTTTTTGGGGAAATAAATTTTGTCTGCAAATAAAACTCTCGAAAACGTATCCTGCGGTTGCAGACACAAAGTAAAAAAACATAATAATCAGGGGACCCTTAAAGGGACGGAGAAAATGGTGAAAAACAAAGAACATTTGTCCTACAACTCCTTATGTGATTTTAAACTTTCACTCCCTTTGGACTTCAACTGCTGCGCATGTTAACAGTTGGCATTTTCAACACTTAATCACTTCAACATATCAGCAATTTGCAACCCTTGACATAAAATTTTGCAATTCTTTCAATTCTCTTATCACAAAGTTATCATCTCACAATGACACGTCCTGTTTCAGCGCTGCTTTGTGACATCGGCATCGTTTACTGCAACAGCAAAATTGTTTCAATCTCCGCCAGATGTTAATCGTTGCTTTTGAATCTATTCACAGACTATCGCAGATCATCATCACTCACGCATCATGCTCATTCATTGACATTCGGCTTTTAAAGACAAAGTCCCCCGGATCGTGTATCCAATTACGTCCTACATGCTCTCTATTATCACATAAATCTCTCCAATAGATACTTTCTTTCATGCACCGGCAAACACAACTCCTAACTCCACCCAACATAAAATAAATTATCCAGCCTTTCAAAGAATTCATAAAATGCTAGAGTGCATTTGGATTATTCACGCTTCCCTGGCTTTTCAATAAAACAATTTTCGATTGTTATCTTGTTCGCTTGTAGGGCAGTTTGTAGCGAATAAGTGCTGCTTGTTTATGCTCAGATATGACATGACATTAGCTAATTACCTACGCATGCACGGCCATCAAACTCGTAATAACTTATGTGTGCGGTCCATGCACTTTTCCGACACATAAAACAACATTACGTTCCATTTTAGGTGGTGCACGACGGCGAATGTAGTCATAAATCCAATTTGTCCGGATGTGTTGTAAACATTAAGGAAACTCCTTCTTTCAACTGAACTAAAATGATTTTAGTCCCCCGTAAAATTTTGGAATTTCAGAAAAACTAACCACTTGGGCCGTTAGCAACCTTACCATACCAACCTACCAACCATTCATCCATTCAATTCGATTAAATGTCTCTAAAATGTGCGGGGGTTGGAGAATCCAGAAGGTCGTTAATTCTTATGACGCGGCCGACGCACTGTGTTAAACGACACCAGACATGGGGAGATTATGTGTGTGTGTATCATTCGGCGAGAAGCAATATAGATAACCCTTAAAGGTTTGATAATACCGCGAGGACGTCGTCGTTGATGACGTGTCGATAAGAACTTCTATACTTGTCCCGTACAATGTCAACGATGGCACTTAGTTCCTATTGTTCAATTTAATACCAGACATTCATGAATCAGGATTTCAGGATCAAGACCTCTCGCCTCATCCATTGTTAAGGTCTTTTGTTTTTCCGGTGTCGTCGTCGCTCCTTAAGTGTCATCGATTCTATAGCGTAGAATTGATAAGGTTCACACAACCCTTGCATTCAACCCACCCCTGGGAATTGTTTTCTTTTGGTAAGGGGTTGCCAAATCTGCACCCTATTCTTCCTCGTTCCAATCTTGTTTCGGTCAAAACAAATTTTAATAAAACAAGATTTCTTTTTGTGAGGGAAACAGTTTTCGTCAATCCTGGGGTGATGATTTATACCTACATATCAACTTTCCCTCTTCTAATGTGGAATCTAAAGGATTTGTATTGTGGACATGACTCCGAAATAAACAAACAAATGAAAAATATGAAATAATAATTTCACGCATGCAATAAGGTCTGCAAGTGTAATAGATGCCAACCCAACCCAAACCTAATGTTTTGTTTACTACAATGAGGAGGGTAATGCGAAGCAGCAACATTTTGGGTATGTTTGAGTTTGTCCGTCGCAGTCGTCGAGCTGTTGTTATTTAAAGTTTATTGAAATTGTTGGCCGTTTTTTGCATTCGCATTATCCTTTTGATTTATAATGTGGCGCTGCCTGTATCGCGTGTATGGAATTCAATTACAATGATGGAACAACATTTGCGGAACTCATGTGGAATGTAGTGGAAAATTTTACCGTCTGCAAAAGTTTTCCTCTTATTTTTTTTTTTCTTGTTTATTCTTTCGTGTTTGATATTGAAATGAATTTATATTCGAAACCCAACAAAACACAATGAGGCAATTTGCCGAAAAGTTGTTAAAATTGTGTTGGCTTTTCTAACTTTGCCTTGGGGTGAAAAAATAGTAGATACCTAGCAGAAGAGTTGGTTTATTTATTTTTTAATATTGTTGGCCAGTTTTTGATATATGAGGTTCCAGTAAGGAAAAAGCGGGGAATATACATTTGTGTCGTACACAAATTCTTTCGTGCCAAATGTATCTTATATTCTTCACATTTGCTTCACTTTTACCAAACTAAGTTATATGCGTTTAACATGTTCTTATTCCTAATTTGTTTACAGGAACTCTAACGCAAGTCCATCTCCTGCAGTTGCGCAATTCAAAATAAAGATAGTTCGTGGAGTCTCTCCGCGCGGAAGAAGTGAAACTTCAAACTTCCACCAAAGAACACATTTCACTACAGTCTAATCGTGTGGCTGAATGACGCGGAATTGATACAACTATTATATCAACAAATTGTGAGCAGTTCCGAAAAGTATGCAATCGATAAGAAGTTTCACTTCAAAAATGATATTGTTTTTTGGTCTGGAATGAATTCCAGATTATTTTAAAATCCGTGTCTATTAAGAGGCACCAACCAGAATTTTGTATGTCTCTTCAAATTGTTCCAAAATTGTTCAAAAAACACATGTTGTATACATATATGTATATCGGTAATAAGTCAACAATTTTGTTTTCCTATAGTCGTAAATAGTCACCGGCTTAGCGTTGTAGGCAAACAACTTCAAATTCTCCCATACAAAATAGTCTAGTAATGTTACATCGCATGATTTTAGAGGCCTACTTACAGATTGAGGAACTAAAAAATATGTGAAATCAAGATCAACGGCAATTTCATTTCGAGCCAATTCACGGAGACCGAATGTAATTCCTCAATGCCCGGTGTTCTTTCGGTTTAGATTCTTGGATGATGACGCATCAAATCAAACTATAGATAAATCACTTGGTATAGATGACACAATGTTCTATACCTAACCGTGGTACCAGTGGCGTAATAGTTTGTCTACCTGTTACGCCAGAGGATAATAAAATTCATTGCCATTAAAAGCGTTTACTTGGTGAGCCGATGGGAACCAACATAAAATTGTGGGTCCGCTCCATTCATTTACATATGGTTGTGGGGAATCGGCTTGACCCCACGGTTCCCCACTCTATTCATTACGACAAGAATTGTATGAACATTTACTTACTTACTAACTAACTCAGGTGGGCATTACACTTCAGGGTGAACCTGGGCCTCAACCAACATGATTCTTTTACGACTTCGATTTCGGGCGAGCTCTCTCCAGTTTTGAACGCCAAGTCGATTGAGGTCTTCATCCACTTGATTGCACCACCTAAGACCTTCCGCGATTCCCCTGAAATGTACTTTCAAAAACCCGTCGTGTCAGAGCGTTTGAGTTCATTCACTCTACTACTCTCTAGCTAGGCCCATGTCGCGGTACAGCTCATACAGCTTGTTGTTATCTTCACATTGCCTTCGCATAAGGGACCAAGATCATTAGGAGAATTTTTCTTAGAAGCAACGGTTGGCAAGAGTTACTCTCCGTTTGATCTCCGCACTGATATTGTTTTCCGTGTCTACAGCCGATCTAGATAGACGAAGCCCTGTACTACCTCGAAGTTATGTCTGTCTATTATGACGTTTTGTCCAATTTGTCGATGTTCTGTGTCCTGTTGAAAGCATGTCCACCTGCCAACCCAGAGGGTCGAGGTTCCTTTCGCCTTTCGCGAGGAATTGGCAAGCTCTCCGTTAGTACATGCCAAAGCGCTTTCTCAATTAGCCGTTCGAAACTGGTAGAAAATTGGAGGTCCCCACCATTCTCTCACAAGGAATGGTTGTAAGAAAAGCCCTAGGCCCAGGGGCTCCTCGCTCTGTTGCGCAACCCTATTTATTGTTTTTTTTTTTTTAACCATCAAACACATTTTTAACCGCTTCTTTTTCAATACTTGCAAAAGCGACTTTTTTCCCCATTACGTCAATATCGTCTGCGTAGGCGAGTAATTGCACAGACAGAAAGATTGTTCCTCTGGTGTTATATTTGATATTTTGATATTTTATTGTGTATATGACAACTGTACATTAAGATAACTTATAACTAGTACAGGATATATAAAGTAGTTAAATTAAGGATGTGCAAGAATGTAAATACAAAAGGAATTGAATTAAAACGTATTGAAAAGTTAGTTACAATTATAAATCTTTTAAACAAACATTAAAAAAAAGAAAAGCAAAGTCGCCACCAATATGTGAATATTTGAATACAAAAAAAGGATGTACATATAATTAAAAGTATATTACAAAGTTCAGCATATTACAAAGTTCAGCTCAAATTGCAGAAATATTCAAAGCAGAGTTTATAAAACTTTCTGTGTTTGATTCCAGACCTCAAATGACTGGGAAGATTATTCCACAGCCTAACAGCACAAACGAAAAATTGCCTGCGTGAAGTTAAAGAGGCAAACGTGGTAAAGCGTAACAACGTATAACGATTGGAGAAGCAAAAGTCTAGTTTGTCGTAAAGATAGCTCGGAGTCTTGTTAATGATAAGCTTGAAAAGAAAAGAACAGCAGCGATATTTCAAGAAAGCGTCTAGGCTACAACCTAAGAGCTGATGAGCCTTAGAAGAAACACCGCGATCGTACCTTCGAAGATTAAAAACAAATCGAGCAATTGAATTGAATGCAACTTTGAATTTTTGCAGTGATTGGGAATCGAGATCTGCGAACAGTTCGCAGCCATATGATAGGATGGGTATGACTAGCGCTTTGACCAATTTTAGTTTAACATCAGTAGGTAGGAATGCTTTAGTTATAGATAACCCTCTTAGTGAAGCATAGATTTTAGAGATTACGGAATTGATATGCGCATCCGAAGTCAACGTATTGTTGAATATTACACCGAGATTTTTTGCCTGGGTTACATACTCAATTGGGCTAGCATTTAAGTAAAGAGGAGGAACGTCTTCAAAATGAGGTTTATTTCTGGAAATTGGAACTGCTTTCGTTTTCCCCGGATTAAGTTTGAGCCCATTACGTGTGGACCAATCAAAGATTGAACATAAATCAGCATTCATTTTACTTATTGCGTCTTCGATCATTTCGAAAGGAAAGCTAATATATAATTGGACATCATCCGCGTAGATATGATATTGACAATAAGACACTACTGATGGCAAATCATTGATGAACATAGAAAACAGTAAAGGCCCAAGGATATATCTTTGAGGGACGCCGACACCAACATTGAGGAATGAGGATAAATTGCCATTGATCGACACAGCTTGCCTACGATTTGTCAAATATGAATAAATAAGATTTTTGGTTGTATCAGAGAAATTAAAATAAGTAGTCAGTTTATCACAGAGTAGTTTTGAGTTTACACAATCAAATGCTTTCGAGAAATCAAGAAGTGTTCTATGAATAAATAAGATTTTTGGTTGTATCAGAGAAATTAAAATAAGTAGTCACGCAGTGGCGAGGGGTGAATAATTCCAAAAGGTAACTCGAAGGAAACTTAGTCACCAAAACAAAAGTTTACTGAAAATTTTTTTTGTGCAATGTTTGTCTTCGCATCAAGCCAAAATGTCAAGTATTTCAAACCAACCAGCTATTAGGTAGAGCGTCATAACTTTTTTTTTCATAGAACTAAGCTAATTAAAACTATTTGTTTCCTCTAAGTGGAAATCAGTTAAGCAACAGTCAATTGATATTAAGGCCAAAGTCAAACCACTGAAACCTACTATCGGAAAAATTTTCAGACATTTTGCACTTTTCAATTTTTAAAGCCTTAATTTATAATATTTAAGAAAATCACGAAAAGCACTAAATCAATTTAAATAAGTATTGCACTGCGTTCTGCTAGTAAACTGCGTTTTTCAAATAAAATACGGCTCATTGGGAACGGAATTCATTTAAGCCAATTGTGCCACTTTAGAAAAACTCCAATTATTTTTTGCATTTTCTGCCAAAAATATGCTTTATGCTATGAGATCTAATATCCACGCATATTTATTATCAAAGTGGCAACCTTTGACACATCAGTACAGTGCAGAGACACATACAAATTCATGAAATAAGTCGGAGACCAGCGTGTTATTTTCTTGTTCTTCAAGCAGATATCTACCTCAACCTGCAAAACTGCCACATACATTTTTGTTTATACACATGTGTCCATGGGAAGAAATACGAAGGAAATCGTTTTTTCTTTTATAAAACCAATATCATGCAAACACCGAAGTGTGCAGAAGCAATGCTGCAAATGAGTACTGGGCTACTGCGCCGGCGCTATATTCACGTGCTCAGAGCACAAGGAGATAACAAACAACAGATTTACCAAAAAATATGACGCTAGAACACCGGGTTATTTACTTCCATAAAAAAGCATGTATTGAACAGAGAGGTGCCTAGCTAGGCTCTTCTCTGTTCAATACATGCTTTCTTATGGAAGAAAATAAGACGATGTTCTACCGTCATATTTTTTGGTAAAAGAAAAAAGAGGAGAGAACACAAATTTGTCCTATCCAGCAACAAGTTTTATAAGACGTAATATTTGGGGTTACCTTGTATGTTGCTAAAGTTTTGTGTTTGTTTATGGAGTGAATTGAAGAGCCAACATGTGTGTAGAATAAAACGGAAAGCAGAGTGGTAGTTGTTAAAAAAATATTGGCAGCGAGTTCATGTGTATGATTAAGTTTGATTCATGTTGCCAGAAGTCTAAGATGTTTCGGATGTGAATTTCAAAAGGTAAGTCGGAAATAATCGACTTATATGGAAGCTTCGCCACTGGTAGTCAGTTTATCACAGAGTAGTTTTGAGCTTACACAATCAAATGCTTTCGAGAAGTCAAGAAGTGTTATCACAGATGTATACAGTGCTCCCCGGTTAATTGCGTCACCTTAAATGCACAACTTTAGACGCATTTAACAGGGGAACGCAATTAAAAGAATCCCGCTTAATTGAGCTGCTGTCCCATTTAGAAAAACCCCGCTTAATTGAAATGAAAACGCAATAAAGCGATTTTTTTTTTACGACTTTGGCAAGAAAGTCAAGAAGAACCTTTTTAATGAAAATCAAAATTTTATTGAACGGAAAATTAACATATAATGGTAAGACATAAAAAAAGAACAAAACAATTTCAGCCTAGGAATGATTGAAAAGGAACAATTTTCATAATGTACACATCACATAAATTATGAATTGGTACATAATCCGTGCGTATATCTTTAGCAAGCGTACAAGAGGGAATTAGTCAGATTTGCTTTTTATTTGGCTAGAACATTATATCATGGTAAGAATCTGTAATTTTCACCTGCATTGTTTCCTTACACATTTTCAAGATTTTAATTTGCAGTCGCTAAACTCTGATGTTTCAGCAAACAATAGGCTCGTTCGTTGAACTTTACCCAGGGTTGACCCAAGTTTTCTTGACAATCTTATGAGTTGTCAAAAAAACCTGGGTTTTCCAATTCTCAAAGCCACAAAATCACCACACATCCCTGTCATTTGAATAAAAATACATGCCAAATGACAGCTCTCAACTCGCCACAGCAAAAACCTAGGGTGAGTTGAGGGAAAACCCAGGTCAACCCCAGGGCTAAAAAACACTCAATTTGACATTCAGGGCGACCTTAGGTTTCTCAAAAAAACGCTTTGTGGCGACCCCAGGGCTTTAACGAACAAACCGTATTATAAATAGGTGTGTTTCTTTACTGAAAATTCGCACGAAATGCACCGAAATTCGGTGAAAGTCAGTCTAATCCTGTTCCAGCACAGCGATTTTTCGTAGCAGTGCACAAAAGAGAGTGCTCACGAGAGAGTAAAAAATCTCACAACGATTTAAGTCATGTCAATTTGACTATTAACTTGTAGGCGAGGCGCGCAACAATGCGACCAATTCATCATCAATCATTTAAGGTGTAAGCAAAAAGTGACTTCAATGATTTGGTTTTTTTCGTTCAATTAACCGGGCAATTAAGCGGAATGCATTTAAACGGGAAATTTTATGTATATTTCTTATGTGATCTTTTTTTTGCCTAGGATTCAGGTCAATTAAACGGGTAACGCAACTAAGCGGGGGGTATTTATCCGGGGATTACTGTATTTCCTATCAATAGCCAGCCTTAAATCATCAGAAACCTTAACAAGTGCTGAAGTGCAACTGTGCCCGGATCTGAATCCAGACTCCAGTGGGCTTAAAAGATGTTTCAGGTCTAAATAATTTTTGATTTGGTTCCTTATGATTACTTCAAAAGCTTTCGATAAAAATGGAAGAATGGCTATGTATTCACCTTTAACACCTTGCTTCGGGATAGTGATAATCTTAGATTTTTTCCAGGAGTTGGGGTAGACTGAGGTCTAATAATGGTATTAAAGGTGTGGGTTATATGAGGAAGTATGAGAGGTAAAAAGATTTTAAGGAAGTCAGGATGAAGGTTATCTAACCCAGTAGACTGCGTGAAATTCAAAAGCATCATCCCTATCATTCGATATTATTGTAGAAGTGCAAGTAGAAAAAGAATTGTGCGGGGAACAGAACTTTAGGTTCAACTACTCTACATCAATATTTTCATCGGGCACATACGTGCGTTTATTCACACCAATGTTGCGAATTTCTTTCCACAGGAATTTTGATGATTGATTTGAATTGAATCTTTTTTTATAGAAATTTTGCTTATCTCCTGTTATTAATTTGGTAACCTGGTTGCGTAATGTTTTGAAATTACTTAACATTTCTGCACACCGGAAACGTTTCCAGCGACGATATGAGATATCTCTAGCTTTTATTGCATTTAAGATTTCATATAAGAGATCCATGGACAACTAGTAAATTTAATCTCACGAGTCTTAATTGGAACATGCTTATTAAAAAGATCGTCTATGGCTGAGGTTATAAAATCGACTTGATTATCAACGTCAGATGTCATGAAAACTGTTTGCCATTCAATTGCAACGCAATCGTTGAACAAGTTTTCAACATTGATATTTTTAAAGTCCCGATACTGGAAAGATTGTGGAGGAGTAGTCTCATAACATAAATCAAAAGTGGCGAAAATAAGCTCATGATGCGAAAACACAGGAACGGATAACTGACTAGAACACGTTACAAGACTTACATCACTTACCAAAAAAACATTTGGCATAAAATGGGTTGGCTCAACACTATTTAAAAACGAAAGTCCCAATGAATACATAGAAGATTTAAACGAAGCAGACGAAGATAGAAGAAGATTTATATTAAAATCTCTGCAGAGTATTAATTTAGGTGAACGGTAAGACATTTCCTCAACAATCGGAGATTTTTTTTTTTTTTTATTAAAAAAAGAAGAGGCTTATATGCTAACCTGGAGAACTCAGACTTAATTACCGGTCCATTGTACTACCAGGGTAGCAGCCTTCCCTTTTTTTCTGTGTTGCAGTAGTGGAAATAAGGTGTAAGTTATTTCACATAGAACCTCAAGGGCGGCGAAACTAGGAGGCTGAAAGAAAAGTAGATGCCCAGAGCGGGATTCGAACCCACGCATCCGGCCTACCTATACTGAACACTCTACCACTGCACCACGGCCCCCCGGAGAGATAACACTTGAGCTAAAGCTATACGTGGTGGCATGTAAATAGTACCGACGCTGCATCTATTTTCACCATTGAACAAGTCTATGAAATAATAATCACAAGCTTCGGTACCATCTGAACACTTGGCATGAGATGATTGAATATTATTTTTGACATAAATTGCAAAACCTCCTCCTGTTTTTTGAGTTCGGTCAGCTCGATAAGGTTTTTTGAATCCTCTTAGGGAGAAAAAGTTGCTATTAAGAGAAGGGTGGAACCAAGTCTCCGAGACGCAAAATAATGTCAATTAAACTGTCTTCAAATATCAATCTAAACTCATCAAACTTATTAACAAGGCTCTGAGCATTAATGAGGCAAATATGTAAACCATTACTATTTTCACAGAGAGTGTTTATTAGGAAATTATTTTTTTCGTTTATGCTGTTAAGCCCAGTGTCATTGTTGCTGCCCATTATTGCAACAAAAGTCTAAAACTAAGCTGGAATCAAAAAGAGAAATTCTGTAAACATTTGTTTTATAAAAAGGAGAGTAAGAGAAATAGAATAAAAAAACAACAATTTGAACTGAAATATCATAGACAAGAATTGAGTACAAACAGAGAAAGAAAACTTGGTGCGACAGAGAGAGACGTTTGAGTTTCTTACAATCTGTTCAAGTATGATGTTGAAGAAATCGCATGATAGTTTATCGCCTTGCCTAAAATCTTTTTCGACATTAAAGGTCTCGGTGAGTTCTCTACCGACCTTGACGGAGCAGCGTGAGCTCTCCAAAGTCATCCTGCATAGTCGTACGAGTTTTGCAGGGATGCCGAAACTAGACATGCCTCTGTACAGCTCGTCTCTGTAGATACTGTCATACGCGGCCTTGAAATCGATAAAAAGATGGTGAATATCAATATTACGTTCTCGATTTTGTCCCAGATCTGCCTCAATGTGAAAATTGGGTCTATTGTGGACTTCTCTGGTCTAAAACGACAATGATAGGGACCTATCAAGTTGCTGACGTGGGTTTCAGACGTTCACATATTACAGCAGTCAAGATCTTATAAGCTAAGTTAGGGAGGCTTATCCCTTTATAATTGACACAATCGTGATTGTCTCCCTTCTTTAGGATCGGGCATACGGGCATATGATACTGAGGTTCCATTCATCGGGCATGCTTTCTTCCGACCATATCATGCAGATCAGCTGGTGCATGCTCCTTTCCAACTGATCTCCAGCTGTCTTGAAAAGTTTGGCATCAGTTTGCATATGGCAAGCTTAATTTTTTCTAAGTCGGGAGGAAGGCATTCTTGATCATCGTCCATACTGAATGGGGCAATCTGTCTGACAGCGGAATTTGTGTCCTGATCGCCGCTAAGCTGTCTGCAGAAATGATCTTTCCAGATCCTCCTCAGTAGCGA
This sequence comes from Melanostoma mellinum, assembly GCA_914767635.1. NCBI lineage: Eukaryota > Metazoa > Arthropoda > Insecta > Diptera > Syrphidae > Melanostoma > Melanostoma mellinum. The sequence continues at coordinate 69,511,424 of OU612058.1, read as the reverse complement.
CTGTGACTCTATAACTATGTTTTCTTGCTGGTCTTTACAGGCTTGAGTTCTGGGTTTGCCACCCTGGCAGGATCTTTTTAACTTTTGGTAAAACTTCCGAATCTCGTTCCTGTCATTGCACCTCTATACTTTCTCAAACGAGCGCTTCTCATGCTGCTTCTTTTTCTTTTTGAGAAGTCGGTGCTCTTCCCTTCTTCTCTCCTTGTAAATCTCGTTATACTGATCGTATGCAACCCTCGTTCGTGTTTGCATAAGCATTTGTCGTGATCTTTGCTTGGCTGCATTTGCCTGCCTGCATTCTTCATCGAACCATGGGTTTCGTTTTGGCGGCCGAGTGAAACCCAGAACCTCAGAAGCAGCGGTTCTGATGGCTTCTTAGAATTGCTGCCACTGGTCTTCAATGTTTAATGCTGGCGGCATGGGATTCAAGGATAATTGAAGGGACACTCGATTGGAAAAGGCATTGGCAATCTCTTGCGATTGTAGCTTTCCGACGTCATATCTCCTCACAGCTATCGTTCGTGCTGGTCGTGAACAAGATATCCTCATTCGTACCTTGGCTACAACAAGGTAGTTGTCCGAGTCAAAGTTGGCCCCTCGGAAAGTTCGGACATCTAGCACACTGGAAGAGTGCCTTGCGTCGATCGCAACATGGTCAATTTGGTTGACGGTTAATTGATCTGGGGATCGCCATGTGCTTTTATGAATTTTGAGATGCGGGAAGCGTGCACTACTTACAACAAGATTCAGCCCCGCAGCAAAATCGATTAGCCTCAATCCGTTTTCGGAGGTTTTGTCATGGAGGCTACGCTTACCGATTGTTTTTCCAAAGATGTCCTCCTTCCCTAGTTTTGCGTTAAAATTGCCAAGAACGATTTTCACGTCGTGTCTGCTCATATGTATGTTTCTTCAAGGAGCTCGTAGAAACAGTCTTAAGAATCGTTGTCTTTCTCTTCTGTGGGGGCGTGGTCGCATATAAGGCTAATGTTGGCGAATTAAGCCCTGATGCAGATGGTCATTATACGCTCATTAAGTGGATTTTGACTAATCACTTTATCCCTGAGTCTTTGTTTATCGATAAGCGCTGTGTCTGTTGACTGTAGCAGTCGCCATAGTATATGTCACAGTTTTCATCTTCTTTTTGTCCGGTCCACTCCATCGCACTTCTTGGATGACGGTTATGTCTGCTTTGCAGCAGTCCAGAGCGTCCGCTTATTCTCCAGCTGCACATAATCCATTGGGACTAGACCCCGGGGATCCCCACTCTATTGCACCACGAAATGTATGTACCTACCTACATTTATGTACCTCTAAAAAAGCATAATTCAATTTTGTATAAGATCCTTACAACTTGTAAGGATCTTCCACTAAAGGACTCTTTAAACACGTTGGCTTTTATGCTGACCTTATTCTAAAAGCGGTTATCCTATAGTATAGACCATATTAGGATAAAAACGAATTCGGTACCATCCTTGTAGAAGAGCTACTTGGCAGCGTGTTGACTATTTCGAAGTCGAGTGACCGTTTTAGGTTTCATAAATTTATGAAGCAAGGAAAGGTATGGAATATTGTCACTCAACAAGCTTTCCCCTTTAAATATGTGCAGGTGGAAAAAGATGCATTTTGTTTTGGTATAATTTTCACAGTTTACTTAAGGGTTTAGGGTATCCCAAAAGAATTTTAACGTAAATGTTTAGAAGACAAACAAAGATTATGAAGACCGGAATGGTGGTATGGGCTTACGTCACCAGGAATCCACATTCGAACGACACATTGTCACTAATAGAAGTGCTGAATATTAAGCCAAAATTGATTTGGTGTGCTTGGGAGTGAACTATTTCGGAAAGCTCTGACTGGCAGTGCGCGGTGCTCAAATGCAATTTATATTGACTGACGTGTAGTCAGTTGTGTTTGCTAAGCCTCCACACAGTAGCCACTGGGAAGTGGGATCGTCCACCCGGAGATGACCTGTTAGTGTTGACAAAAGGCCCAAGAAGAAGTAGATCAAAAGTCAACACTATAATGCTCTGCGAGTAATGACTGACTGCCTGAACCTCAGTGGTCTACCCAGAGCTTTTGGGAGTGTCACAGCTGATAAATTCGACTTTCAGAATGAATTCATGGTGGCCTTCAGCAATATATAAAGCAGACTTTTGGTTTAAAGGACGTTCAGCGTGTTTCAATACTGGAACAGGGGATTAAAGTATAGATGGTAACGGATGTGCTCCTGGGAAGCTAACGAAAGCTCTAATACCTCGGCCGAAGATTACTGCTTCCGGATCATCCGTGCCTTTATGTCCAAGGAGATCTCAAAAGGGCCAGGGCTGTGCGTGGGGATAACTTCTTAACCACAAAAAGAACTGCAAGGTTAACATTTATGATTTCATCCCTTAACGGATGACGTCCTGCCGAATGATTAGCGGACGCTCCAGGACTACTGCCATAAAGAAAACCTCTATCCAAGAAGTGCATAGTTTCGGTTTACTTACAAGGTCTGGTAGATTCTTGCAAAGTTTTTTGGATGAGTAAAAGTTTGACTCTGATATCTGGCTGCGTTTGTGATGATTCTGGGTCTTGTGACTTGTGTCAGAGATAATGACAATTCAGGAACTGAAGTTTTGAAAAGTAATGCGGTTATTCTCAGTTTTACGATTCCATTATTTTCAACGGGCTGAGATGACGACGGTTCTGGTTTTCTTTGCTCTCGTCTGGTGTGATGATTCTTGGAATGGAACTAAAACGTTGTGGTACCAAAAGGAACGATAAAGAGGAAGGGTTGCTAGTTTCTAAGATAAATTGTGAAACTACATCATCTACCACAGATCAAGCAACTAAAAAGTCTGTAAATAATTTACTGTTCACTGTTCATTGTTAAGGCGTAGCAAAACTTGCAGCAGACACGCAGGCTTTAGTTGGGTTTTCTTAAAATTTCATGAACAAATCAATTTTCAAAATTTATTTTATGATTACATCACAGATATCCATATCTAAGAAACATTCCTATGTTTCAGGTCCTTAAAGTATGACTTAGGTTCAAACATTGAAACACAACAGAATTTCAAAATGAGTAAAATTGGTTCCAGGTCTTTGAACAGAGAGGTTTCTCTCTTCGGCACCTTCCAACAAAATCGGATTAAATTCTTTGCGATTGCAATTTATACTAATCGCTACTGAACGAATTGAATTTGACTCCTTTACCACTTCAACTCAATAAATAACGTTAAACTAAACACCAAAGCGTTGAACGCGTCTGTCCAAATTAGCATGGTCTACACTCATGCTAATTGCGATATATTAGCAAAGTCAAATGTTTAATTGTTTATTATGAAGAATCACATTTGTTAGAATAACGAACAATCATCGAAACTTTATCGAAATCACTTTGAAGTCAAGAACACTGGTTCAACTGAAACGCTAAACACTTTCCGCCTAACAAGATCATTTAATCGGCTTTTAAACACGAACACGAGCCAACAACTGCTCACGCAACAACTTAATTACAATTTTAATTGGTCTAATTAATTAATGCCTCTTTGGTTTCACTATAGGCTACACCTACCCTAATGGCTGCGAATGTTGAATGTTTCCTTTTCACTTGAAAAAGCGTGTGCCCACTTGTTATCCCGTTATTATTAGAATATTTGAAATGCGCACCGCCTGCCATCTCCTTGTCAAAAATTTACAATTACAACGAACAACGCTCAAATGACATTCATGTAGCTAAGCTATAAAAAGGACCTTGGGTTTCCAACATGTTTCCTGTAATGAGAGACCGTTTGTTGGGTTAAGAACACAGCTTAAGTGAGCACTTCAACATCGCCATCCTGTTCTGCTGTTCAACTTGAACTCATCGTGTGCTTCTTCTTCTAATTTGAGTCCATTTCAATTGTGTTTGAAAAAGGCGAAGAGGACGACAAGACAAAACGACCATGTCCACTGGCAATATGATAGCCTGGCCAAGAGATAAGTTTGATGGTGAAATTTTCATCTCTGATTTATATTTTGCACTCCGGGAGTCCGGGAGCGAAAGTACTTATACTTATTCTGCAAGATACCAAAGAGGTCCTTTTGAGCAATTCTCCACTAAATTTTGTAACGTTCGCCGATAAAGTCTAGGTAGTCTGCAATCCCTCCCCTCTCTTCCTGCAGCCCGTTCTATTATCCGGTCGATTGCATCATCATCATCATCCTCTCCATAAAAATAACGAACGCAGTCTTCGATGATATCCTTGGATTGGAATGTATACTTTCATTCGGAAGGGTTGGATGGAATCCTTTCTATTTTCTCTTTTCTCTATCGCCACATCTGACTCTGTAAAAAGGGGTTGGTGGCGTCTGCCAAGTATAAATCATATCGAAAAATAATAATTTGTTAATCCCATGAATAACGTTCGTCTTTTTTGTTTGCATTTCCTTGGTCTTTTGTCTAGGACGCATCTAAAGTTGATTATATTATTTTAAGGGGCTTGCCGGGAGGACGGCAGAAGCATTGAAACCCTGAAACTGAAATCGAGAAGCGATGGCACACGTCTGACACGTGCGGCCCTTATCGTTGCATTTTGGCGGCCGTGAAATGAAAAAACAACATTAATCTTGTAGGGCGAACACAAGCAACCCAAACCAGGAACTTTGGAGTTTGGACAGGAGGTGGAAGATTTAATTTCGATTTGTGTTGGACGTTTGGTGGTTCTTGGCTGGATCTTGGACGTAAAACGTGGCATTCGTGTCTACTAGTGATGTTTGATTTATAGAGTTCACTGGCGGGGAAGACTGAAATTTAATTACATCGACAAGAGAGTGGTTTCTATTGAGTACAAGAAATATTTATGAGAAAAGGGACTCGTTTGTCGATTGTTGATTTAATGACTACCTATGTGAGCTTTTGTAAAGGGATATTACCTAGACATGTATATACATTTGTTTAGACTAACTGGATATTGGATATGCGTACAAATAAGGATGCTAACGTGGGTTGGTCGTTACTATAGAGTTGTGTGGGTTGCTCTTTAAAGCAACACAATTATTTTCATTTTGAATTTGAACTGATATTGAAGCGAAAGTTCCCTATGGAACATACTTTTTAAAAAAAACGACAAAAAAAACCTTTGTATTTTGTGTCTGTACAGTTAAAAATAAAATCCCATTACAAACCACAAGCAAACTAAGTCCTCAGAGAGAGAAATGTCTCCAAATTTTAATTTTTCAAAATTTGCCGACATTCATGCTTATTTTGACATTCTATTCTAATGAAAGTTTAGTCGAATTCGAAAGAAGTGCATTTAGAGATTCGAATGATTCGAATGTTAAACATGTAAAATTTCGAATCATTCGAGTCTCAAAATCCACTTCTTTCGAATTCGATTAAACTTTCATTCGAATAGAATGTCAAAATAAGCATGATTATTTTTGTAGCTGCTAAACCAGAACAAAAATTGCATACTAAGTCAGAATTCTTTAAGGCAAAACGCAATTGTCAGGAGTGCGTTTAGAGCGCATACGTTAAAAACGCAAGAGTCAAAATTTGAAAAGCACTTGTCGATATACAGAAAATTGTGTTCCTAGAATGATCTTCCTCAATTGATTGTTCATTTCAGAAAGCTTCGTTGACGTCCTCTCAACAAGACCCCAATTGACAATCTACCTTTCGCTAGGGCTAATAGAAGCTATTTCCTCATTTCCATTATAAATTTTGAAAATCTTATGGAAACCTGTTCGGTGAACTTTCGAGAAGTTAGATATTTACTTTCCTTAAGACATTTCCTTACAGGCCTTATCAAGGCAGAAAGTTTTCATTACATATTTCATTGTTTCAAATTTAAAACTACTAGCGACCCACCTTGGCGTCGCGTGGGTACAATGCTGATACAAAATAACACTACGGAAAAACTGTGAACGTTGTTGTATATAAAAACACAGCGACCCGTTATGGCTTTCCATGGGTATATAAAATAACAGAAAGCAGACGCTACGCCCCGCAATTTTTAAATCTGTAATATGTTTCTTCGAAAATATTCATTTAAATCACATACTGAAATGTATTTAATTGGATAAAGAATGATACTGTATCGTTTAAAATAGCTTGGTAAATAACCAATATTTTTTTTTTGTAATATGTAAAAGATAAAAATGGTTTCTGTGAGTTATCCTTAGGAGATAAACATATGCTGTCGCGGACTTTTTTATTTATCTTTTTAAGATATATACAGTTCCGGGTTTAGCCAGCGTTTGAATGTAAGCGCAGAAAAATATGTTTGTTACGACATTACAAATCTTTAAATTTCTCGGCTTACATAGGGACATAGGAAAAGAGAAAGCGACATTGTTTCAAAAAATTATTTTGAATTTTATTTAAAAAAATATTTTTATGGTAAAATCAAAAAACACAAATCGTAGACAGAAAAACAAAAATTGTCATTACGTATAGCTAATAGTAAAGGGCCTTAAGGAGCAAATAAAGGAAACAATAGCTTCCTATGTAAGGCAATTAGCTTCTTAAAAACGCTTCTTTCTCACCACTTCCACAAGAACTTTGCCTACAAGCTAAGTGAAAGCAATAAATTGTCATTAACAATATATGTATTTACATAAGGTCTTAAGGTAGCTACATAAACGAAGTAATAGCTTCCTACTAAAAGCTACTAGGTTGATTTAAAAAAAGGGGGGCATTTCACGTCAAGCGGACAGCGAGAAAAAAGGGAGGTTCTGAAATTTGTTCATATTAGGTCCAGTTATACTTTTAGTAGATATAAATACGAACTCAATTTTTTTTTTTTCATATTATGTGAATTTGTCTAGTTCTAGTCTAGGTTAGGTAAGGTTTAAATGGCTCTCAGGAAAACAACTGACACACTTAGACCAATATTAGGTCCATTGTTCCACCTATGATTTGTTCTATCCATTGCTTCTTGCTTAAGCCTAAGTTTACATGTAGCGATTGGTATACCAATATTCAACCTGCTGGTTGAGTTCGGTAGTATTGTTCCTTCTCTGGCGAGTTCATCGGCTTTGCAGCTACCCACGATATCTCTGTGCTCCGGCACCCAAATAAGGTTATTGAATAATATTGAACTGTTCAGCCATTTCCTTGAGAGATATGTAGGCGACAGTTAAGGGCGGTTACTGAGCTCGTAGAAACAGTGCCGAGTGATTTGAGGGCTGCTTGACTATCTGAGAAAATCCGGATATTCGTTGTGGATACCACATTTTCTTTTAGCCATGATAGGACCTCTTTGATCGCCAGAATTTCCGCTTGGAACAAGCTACAATGGTTTAGAAGGCGCAATCAGAGACTAACGTAGAGTCGGTTTGAGTACACTCCGCAGCCTACCCTTTCGTCGGGTTTTGAACCATCTGGGATATAGTTTTAGGTGGTACAGCCGATGAGAATTACTTCATGGACAGGAATAGTAATATCCGCGGCCTTTTGAAGTTTGGCTGGAACTACACCATCAGGTCCAGGGGATTTGTATGGGTCAAAGCTGTTAATGGCTTAAACTAGTTCTTCCCTCGTAATCAGATCGGGGTTGTTTGTTTTTATGCTACCTGATTCTATGGAGTCATAGCTGAATTAGTTCTAGAGCTGCGTGGAAAGTGAGTGTCCAGAAGCAGATTGAGCGTTTCTCTGCAGGATTCTGTCCAGCCGTCAGTAATTAGGCATGGTTGGACTTTTTAAGAGGATTTTTCTTAATTTAAAAGCTTTTTTCCACAGAAGTTTCTCCAGGAAATTCTTTTATTTTTCCTCAATTGATTTTTATATATTTTGAGGGATTCCTTGTAGGAGTCCCAGTCTATATAGATTTTTGATTGTTTAGCTCGGTTGAAAAGTTTTCCGCATTCCTTCTAGAGCGGTTCCAACCCTGAGCTCAACCACAGTGTTTTTTTTTCTCTTATTTTTATTGCTATTATTCTGATGCGAGCTCTTGGTCTGCATGGGATTTCCACCTTAACTTCAACCTCGAGCTTTGCAAGAGGCCAGAGACCTTCAAGGCGGCTGACTGCAAGCTTGTACAGACCTTGCGACGTCTCTCCATCAAAAGCAATGAGCCTGTAGCCTCACTTGCTCCTGATGGTATCAACCAGCCTCATCAAAGGTTTCAGGTTCTCTCGGGTTCTCCATCATGAAAGCCCAATTAGGCCTGGAGCTTGTTCAATGTTCATGTTCACTGTTTGTTCACTGATCAAAAGAGATCGCACCATCTGCATTGCTCTTGTCAATTATGGCGACTACTGTTTTGTTCTTTAGCTCTTCGCTAAAGGACAAGTCTTTTCTGGTGGAGCTGCTAATGTGCACCTTTGATCGCTTGGGTTCCGATGTGGTTCCTTCGAAGGGTCGATTTCTTTTTGAGGAATCGCTGGTGGGAATTTTGGCAATGCTGCTCTTAGCCCACTTAAGTTTAGCGTCCGCATCAGAAATCTATTGGTTTTTCACCAATCCTTTTCACCTCCTTGCATTTCGCCGTTTCCTACGATTTGGGGGTGGAAGCTTCCCTTCCTCACTGAGAGCAGAGCATTTTTCAGCGCCGCTCCCACTAGGAGAGGAAATTGCCTTCGTGCTTGTAAGGGGGGAGGGGGTTCTTCTTCTCGGTCGGATCGTAGTTCACAGCACCGTGACTTAGAATAGACCCCTCCGTGCACACATTACGATGAAGTTGGGTTGTGGGATTGGGAGTGCAACAGAGATTCACTGCTGCACATTCAATATTACGGCCACTAGTTCCCGAATTTGATGAAGTGCTGGCGTCGCAAGGGTTGACTATAATACACTACTTCCCCTTTGTTCGCCAAGGGCAGTTCCATTAAATTCGGAGGTCGAGTACTACCAGGGAAGGCATTTGCACCACCACTGGTCGTAGCGTCTAGGATTGAAGGTGTTCCCCCTCCCCGGATGGTTTCTCAACCCTTCCAGTGAGTTTTGTTGACCCACAATCCCTACCGCTTTTCGCTTCTTGTTCTTTATCGTTAATAAAAATTGTCACTGGCGACTTATCCTGTTTCGAGACCAAGCCATCGCTGGCAGTCGCCACTCCTGCCCACTTTTGGACGTATATCCCCGTCCGTTTTTTATTTCTTTTTACTAACTTTTTCCATTGTTTTATTCCCAAGTTTTCTAACATTGAGAATATTTTGAGTTACTTCAGTTGAGAGGATTCGCAGCTGGATTGCTGGAGATCAACTCTTAAGCACCCTCACCACGATGTTATGTTTTTCTTCTGTTTTAAGGAAAACACCGACTTTAATATTCTTATATTTTATTTATAAAATATATCGCTTATTAATAATATAAAATTCAATGGTTATGATTCTTATGCGGAGGCGCGTGTGATCGGCTTGACAGACAGAATGAGAAGAAGATTTTCTAGTCTTTGACATACCGATTACAGCGCATTCGAAATAGGAAAAAGGATGTTCGAAAAGAAGGCAGTCATTTTATAATAGTTGATGTCATGTTATACTATTTCAGGGTTGTCATTAAGTCATATATAACAACTCTCCCCTTCTTAAAAAAAAATGACTTCCTTCATTTCACTTCTTACAGAAAATTTCAATATACTACTTCTTCTTTCTATTTCTATTTGTTTTAAATTCAGATACATATTTCTTAGTCATTTTTCTTTCTCTATTTGATCTTCGTAATTGTAAGTCTTTACTTTCTTTTATAGAAGGGCTTTCAATATTTTCATTTTCTTCTATTACTTTATTTTTCTTACAATTTTCTAAAGAACTATTTTGATTCTTATTACTTAATATTATTTCCTTGTAATTTTTGTCTAACTCTTTTACATTCACGTCTGATAAGTAAATTTTGCTTTTTGAAGGTGAACATTTAATTTGATTTTTATGTACATACTTTATCAACCCGTTTACTTTAATTAAATATCTTAAATTACTCAAAACTTCCATAACCTGAGCTGGTATCCAGCGCACAAAATGTTTGAATGGATTTTGATACAAAATTAAGTCACCTTTTTTGAAATCACTTTTTACAATATTCATTTGATTAGGTGTTTTTGGCTTATGAGATTTCTTAAATTCACAAAATTTGTTACTAAAATCAAAGTTTTCTTTACATTTATTATTCACAAAATCTAAATTTGACCTAGGTTTATATGAAAAAAGCATTTCCGATGGACTTTTAGATGTGGATGTGGACGGCATATTTCTATCGTTATATAAAAAGTTTTCAATTTTATTTAAGAGTAACGTCGTGTTATTTTTATCCAAACAAAATTTCACTAAGACGTTTTTTACAGACTGTACACCACGCTCAGCCAAACCATTTGACTGTGGGTGGTATATTGGCGATTTTAAAACTTCTATATTCTTGTTTTTAAAAAACGATTTAAAATGAAACGAATTAAACGGTGGACCGTTATCTGATACAAGTTGTTTTGGGTACCCGAAAGTTCGAAACGTTTTCTCAAGTGCATTTAGTGTTTTTAAAGCGTCAGTGGAACTCATGAAATGTATATCTTTGAATTTACTGTAAGCATCCACAATAATAAGAAAATTTTTGCTTTGAAAACTAAAAAAATCTACATGAACTCGCTCAAATGGAAAATGCGTATCGGGCCATTTTGTAGTTACCACTTCTTTCTTGACGTTTCCAGTTATGGTACAACTCTGGCAGCCTTTCGTGAATCTATCAATGTCTTGATCTATGAGAGGCCACCAAACATATGAACGAGCTAGCATTTTCATACGATTAATACCACAGTGATTTTCGTGAAGCAAATTTAAGCAAGAATTCCTTAAACATTTCGGAATTATAATACGATTTCTATAAAATACGCACTTGTTCTCTGTAGATAAGTTATTTTGTACTTTTTTGAAAAGGTTCGACAAATTCTCACTTTGATAAGCTTTATCATGCAAAGATTTATACAAATCCATCAGCTCATCATCATGCGCCATGTGATGCTGGATAACGGATACATTTAACATTGGATTTTCTAGTTCTGAAAAATAGTTGATCGGTATTTGTTCCACCTCTGTTTTTTTATTCAACGGCAATCTAGATAAGGCATCAGCAGGTGCCAAGGACTTTCCTTTGCGGTACTTAATGATATAGGAATATGATGACAATATTATGCTCCATCTTTGGAGCCTAGAGACAGATACCGCAGAATTGTTTTTATTTGGACTGAAAATTTCCTGCAGAGCTTGGTGGTCTGTGCATAAGGTGAATCTTTGACCATAAATGTAAATATGAAACTTTTTTATCGCAAACATTATAGCTAAGGCTTCGCGATGAAGCTGCGAATAGTTTTGTTCTGCTTCATTAAGTGTGCTCGACACGAACATTACAGGCTTTTCAACCCCGTTTACCACATGTAAGAGCACTGCTCCCACCCCATAAGGAGATGCGTCTGAAGCGACAACAATTGGTTTATTAGGGTCATACAGCTCTAATAAGCTTTCATTTGTTAGAAATTGCTTACTTTTTTCAAAAGTTTCTTGACAACCCGAATTCCAAATAAATTTTGCATTTCCTAAAAGGTCATAAAGCGGACGTAATTTAGAAGACAAATTTGGGATGTATCTATCTATCTATCTATATATATAAAATAAAGTTTGGTTTTGTGTTCGTTCGCTAACCAGCCAAACCGATTGACCGATTTTCTTATTTTTTTTTAAATTAAAAAAGAGTTAGAGTAGAAGGTTTAGGACAAAAAAAATTTTATTTTCAAAAAAGGGAAGTGTGTTTAAAAAAATAATTAAGTTTCAATTATTTTCCCATGCAAAATTACAATACACACAGCCTAGATGCTCACAATGCTTTCTATTTATTTTAGAACAGAGTATATCTAATACTCCTAGATGTATTCCTTATTACATTTGGCTTGAAAAGTGTAAACAAATAATGAGGAATGTTATTTTTTGCGTTTATTACTAAATGATGTTCGTGGGCCAACATCTTTTGCAGATTTACGAACAGTTGATGGGTTTTTATGTCCTACATATCGTGAAGCATGCAGGCGTTTAAATTTACTGGAAGATGATAAACATTGGAATAACACCTTAGAAGATGCAGCTCTTACGGCAAATCCACATCAAATGCGTTCATTATTTGAGTTATGGAGAATTCATTGTGATCATTTGTCAGAAGATATTTTGCATACAGTTCGTCGTGCAAGAATGAATCCGCAATTGGATTTTACGCCAGAAATACACAACGAAGCGTTGATCATTATAGAAAATTTGTGTTTAGCAATGTCAAATAAATTGGTATCACATCGTTCAATACACGACACTTTCAATTTGGATTTAAATAGTGAAAGAGATTATGATGCAAATTGTTTAAATCAATATGTTCAAAGAAATGTTCCATTATTGAATGAAAAACAAAAAGAAGTTTACTTTCAAATCATGAGCGAAATTAATGCTGGAAATGGTGGATTCTATTTTTTGGATGCTCCTGGCGGCACTGGTAAAACATTTTTACTGTCATTGTTTTTAGCTACTGTACGAACGAATAAAGATATAGCGTTAGCTCTTGAATCGTCTGGAATTGCTGCATCTTTATTGGATGGTGGGCGAACTGCTCACTCGGCTTTAAAATTGCCTTTAAACGTTCATATTTTAGAAGCGCCAACATGGAACATTTCAAAAAGATCTGGAATGCCAAAAGCTTTGCAGCAGTGTAAATTAATTATTTGGGACGAATGCACCATGGCACACAAGAAATCGTTAGAAGCATTTAATCGAACCTTACAAGATTTGAGAGGTAATAATCGTCTTTTCGGTGGTGCATTGGTGTTATTTGCTGGTGACTTCGGCAAACAATTCCGGTTATTCCTCGATCCACTGCTGCTGACGAATTAAATGCTAGCTTGAAATCTTCAACGTTATGGAAATATGTGAAAACGCTTTCTCTCACCGAAAATGTAAGAGTTTTATTACAGAACGATTCAACAGCTGCAGATTTTTCAAAGCAATTATTGAAAATTGGAATTGGAGAATTGATGGTAAAATATCATTGCCAAATAATTTTTGTTCCTTATCAGAATCAACTGCTGCGTTAGTACAGATCGTGTTTCCCAATATTTTAAGTAATTACCAAAATCATGATTGGTTAAGTCAAAGATGTATATTGGCATGTACGAATAGAGATGTTATTAGTATCAATGTGGAAGTTATGAACAGAATACCAAGTGTAAACGTAGTTTATAAATCTATTGATACCGTTATGAATCCGGATAAAGCTGTGAACTATCCGATCGAATTTTTAGATTCATTGGATCTACCAGGTATCCGGCTTCATTATTTACAATTAAAAGTCGGTATTCCAATTATAATGTTAAGAAATATGAATCATCCACGATTATGTAATGGCACCAGGTTAGTTGTTTAACGATTAATGAATAATGTTATTGAAGCGACCATTTTAACTGATAAATTCAAAGGCGAAGATGTCTTAATACCACGTATACCAATGATTCCACCTGATCTACCATTTGAATTTAAGCGTTTGCAGTTGCCTATTCGTATTGCTTTTGGCATGACAATTAATAAATCTCAAGGGCAAACGCTTAAAATCTGTGGTATACATTTGGAGCACCCAGTTTTTTCTCATGGTCAACTTTATGTTGGTTGTTCACGTGTTGGGAAACCATCTGCTTTATTCATTTATACCGCCAACAATGGAAAAACCAAAAATATTGTTTATCAAAAAGAATTAGAGTAAAGAATATTCAATAAAACAGATTTAAAACAAAAAAAATAATATTTTACTTTTTATTTTCGCCCTGCGAAGCGGGCGGGGTCTTGCTAGTTTTGAATAAAAATTTAATAACCCCAGATATGACTGTAGTTGCTTGAGGTTAGACGGTGGTGGCGCTTTGAGAATAGCCTCAAGTTTTTTGGGATTTGGACAAATACTTTTACCTGAAATCACATGGCCCAGATATTTAACAGACGTAACTAAAAATTTTGATTTTTCGATGTTAATTCTTATATTGTGTTCATTTAGTCGAGATAACACCAAAAGTAATTTTTTGTGACAATCGTCTTTAGTCTTACCCCCGATAATTATATCGTCCAAATAACAGAAGACACCTTTAAATCCCAATAACACCCTATCCATGACGGATTGAAAAATAGAAGGAGCACAAGATACCCCATATGAGAGACGAGTATAAACTAGAAGTCCTATCAGAGTATTTATCACTAATTGATCAGCAATGAAAGAATTATAATGACAAATTTTTTAAAACGTTATAATATATTTCAATGATCAAGACTAAAGAATGGACTGTATAATATAAGGCAATTAAACGTTCTCCATGGTGGTTGCTGGCAAACTGAACTATCGCAAAACTAAAGCAAAAGCCCTCGATGCTACAAAAGAATTTTGGCAATCACATCTTATGTGTGAAAAATTAACATTGCATTGAAAGCATAGGTCTATGCAAACTCTATGCACTAAATATTGGTTGACAATAACATAACGATTTACACAGATAAGCTTGAATAACCAACCATGGATTAAGATGTTAGAAAAAATACATAGGGTATTATACGATAGGTTCGGTAAATGAAATTAATTAACATTAAGTATTGACAAATATTTATCGTTAAAATAGTTAGATCGAAATTTGCAAATTAAACAAGAAAAATAATCATTTCTGAACACGCCGCCCCCCCTGAAGGAATTTCAGGAAAATGGTAGCACAGCCAGTTTTGTTATTGGGCGTTTAAAAATTCCATTTTTGGTGCGAACCGACGCAACTCGTACTAGATTGTCCCCTCCTGGATGAAGAGTTTCAATTCGCCCTAGCGCCCATCTTGATGGAGGCATATTGAGCTCCTTTACGACCACCAGGTCACCAATTTTAATATTCCTTGTCTCCTTTTTCCATTTGGGACGTTGTTGTAGTGAGGTCAGGTATTCAGAGTGCCATCTACGCCAGAACCCTTGCAACATATTTTGAATGAGTTGCCACCTTCCAAGTCTATTAAGTTGGACATCTAGACAGTTTGGCTCCGGTATTGCGGTATATGGTCTACCTATAAGAAAATGAGATGGTGTTAGAGGGTTCAAATCTGTATCAGAGATAGCACAAAGAGGCCTAGAATTTAATATGGCTTCAATTTGAGAAAGCAAGGTGGAAATTTCCTCAAAGGTCAAAATGTTATTCCCTATTACTCGTCGAAGGTGCTGTTTAACACTTTTAACCCCCGCCTCCCAAAGACCACCAAAATGTGGGCTATGTGGAGGAACAAACTCCCATCGGATACCTTCAGCTGCCAATGTTGCTGACACCAGTTGGGTGTGTTTCTCGGAACGTACCAATTCAATCCATTCACACAGAGTTCTCGCAGCTCCTTGGAAATTGGTGCCATTGTCGGAGAAGATGACGCTACATTTTCCTCTTCTTGCGATAAATCGCCTTAACGCTGCTAAAAAGGCATCCGTGGTTAGGTCACTGACGACTTCCAAGTGTAACGCCTTTGTCGCCATACAAACAAATAATGCAAAATAGCCCTTCACATACTTTGGATTTCTTCCTTTTGCGAGTCGAAGTGTTATTGGTCCAGCATAGTCACATCCCGTTCGGTCAAAGGCAAAAGATGGTGAGAGTCTTGAAGACGGCAAATTTCCCATGAGTTGTTCAGACGTAGCCTGACGTTGTCGAAAACATCGCATGCAGTCGTGAACAATTTTCCTTATGTGGTTTCTGCTTCCTAAAATCCAAAACTCCTGTCGCACTAAAGAAAAAAGTTCTGATACCCCTGCATGTAGGAATTTAGTATGAGCATCCTGTAAAATCCACAGAGAGGCCGGGTGACCTTTCGGCATTATTATGGGGTGTTTCTGACTGAAGGAAATATTAACTGCATTGGAAATTCTCCCCCCAACACGAAGCAGCCCAACAGCATCCAGAAACGGTGACAAAGATGACAATTTAGAGTGACTAGAGACACAGTTTTTTGTTTTCAAGGATTGTATCTCCTCGGAGAACTCTTCTTGAGCCCATAGAAGACACTTCTGCTTGGCGTAAAGCAATTCAGTGGAGCGCAAGAAACCCTTCACTCGTTCTTCTGGGGGAAGCTTACCATTCTTCGCACGGCGAACAAAAACAGCTACAATTCGAATGACTTTGAACCAGGAAGAGACTCGTTTCCCTAGTCTGTCAAAAAGTCCTTCTTGAGCACACAACAAATTAGCAGTAACAATTTGTTTTCTTTCTTCTGGCACTTCCTTTAGTTGCATTCCGTCAGCTGAAATCGGCCACGAATCGTAACTCATGGCCAGCCAGACTGGACCTTTCCACCAAATATCGAGTTTCAACAACTTGCTGGGCTCAACTCCTCTCGACGCGCAATCAGCTGGATTTTCCTCTGAGCGAATATAGCTCCATTCGGAACAAGGAAGAGCATCAAGAATTTCAGCCGTACGATTAGCAATAAAAGTGTTCCATCGACGAGGAGGAGAAGAAAGCCAAGCTAACACAATTTGAGAGTCACAAAAAACAAAGGTTTGGGAGGGCTTGATATCCAAAGAAGCACGAACTAACTTTACCAAACGACTCAATAGCAGCGCCCCACAAAGTTCAAGGCGGGGAATTGTCAACTGCTTGACAGGTGCAACGCGGGTTTTAGCAGCAGCAAGTTGAACCTCGATTTCTCCATTTTCTGACATGCTGCGGACGTAAACTACGGCAGAATATGCCTTCTCAGAGGCATCTGAAAACCCTATCAAATCAAAATTCTTCGAATTCAACGTAAACCTTCTCAAAATTTCAACCTTTTCAAAATAGAGCAAATCTCTTCGGTAGGTAATCCATTTGTCAGCTATTTCACTTGGCAGTGTATCATCCCATCCGATCTTAGCTTCATGCATCCACAACTCCTGGAACAGCATTTTGAATAAAATGGTGGCAGGAGCCAGCAAACCTAAAGGGTCAAAAATCTTAGAAATTTCTGACAACAGCGTTCGCTTAGTTGGTGACAATGGAGATTTTTTCTCTAACGAAATTTTGAAGGTAAAAATGTCACGGTGAGGGTTCCAAATTAGTCCGAGGATCTTTGTACATTTGTCAGTGCTATCCAAATCAAGAGAAAATGTTGGCTCAGCATCCAAACCCTCCAAAATCGACCAACAATTTGAACTCCATTTGCTTAACTGCAAGCCCCCAAGGGACAACAACTCGATCAGCTCCGCCTTTAATTTCAAAATACCTGTTACAGAATCCGAACCTGTTAGGATATCATCAACATAAAAATCGTGCAATATAGAGTTTGATGCAATAGGGAACTTATCCGCGTAATCTAGAGCAAGTTGTTTCAGAACTCGCATCGACAGAAATGGAGCAGGAGAAGTTCCGTAAGTAACGGTACACAGCCGATAGTGTCCAATGGGTTCATCGGGACTTTCTCGCCACACAATACGTTGATAGTCACGATGTTTCTTATCCACCCAAATTTGCCGAAACATCTTGATAATATCGGCACAGAAAACATATCTATGGACTCTAAACCGCAAACAAACATTTATCAAATTACGCTGGAGTGGAGGACCTATATGTAATGTATCATTCAGGCTGGTACCATTTCCATCCTTATGAGAACCGTCAAAAACAATCCGTAATTTGTTAGTTATGACAGCGTGATGCGGCAAATAGTAGATCTTACCAGAAGTCGGTTCAACCTCTTCTTCCGGAATACGCTCCATGTGTCCTAAGTCCTTGTATTCCTTCATAAAACGACAGTACTCCAAACGAAGATTCTCCTGACGAGCGAAGCGACGTTCCATAGCAAACAATCTGGACAATGCTCCAGAGAGAGTGTTGCTGAAAGCGACATCATTTTGCCGAAAAGGCAACTCCACTACATATTTGCTATCAGGTGAACGAATCTCTTCAATTTCCCAAAACGATTTTAGAAGAGCATCAACATCCTGCACGATTCCTACAGGTAGGGAAACAATTTCCTTTATTGGGTTCTTACCCGTTATTACCCACCCAAAAATCGTATTATGAGCGATCAAGTTACCGCTTTTATCAGAGTGACGGCCATCACGCAAAATACTCCAGGCCTTGTCCGATCCTAGCAACACATCAATAGGACCTGGAACGTTAAAGCCTGGGTCGGCCAATCGCAAATCATCCAACATTAACGATTTATCAAACTCATGAGGCAAAAATGGAGTTTTCGAAGTTATTTGATTCAAAATGAAGGCTTCAACCTGCAATTCATTTGAATCATAACAAGATTCAAGATTAAGGGTTACGGCACCTTTGGTAACACCAGCTTCCAGCGAAGATATTCCAGAAATAGGAACCCGAGCGTGGCGACGACGAAGATGCAACCTTTTCGCCAAACCTTCGGTAATAAAGGACGCTTGAGAACCTGTATCGAGCAAGACGCGACAAGAGTGTTTGTTACCAAAAACATCTGAAACCATAACAACGACTGTAGGCAGTATACCAGAGGGGCGGGTTTCGTTTTGAATATGGTTGCTAACAATTGATTCCGAAGAAGCTTGAGAGGTCGTGGGCATTTCCATAATCAAATTATTAGCTTCAATAAGCGGCGACGGCGAATCTAAATGCACAAGTACATGATGGCGAATACTACATTTGGGGCAACTTGTTTTTGAACGACATCTCGACGACGAATGATTGCTTCCTAAGCAATTGTAGCAAAGTTTATGATCCCGAGCATAACTACGACGCGAAATAACAGGCAAAGCAATAAACTGGGGACATTGGGGCAAATTATGATTTTTATTGCACAAGGGACATATCAAATTTGAGACGGCAAAGCTTTTTATATTGTTCGAAGAACTACCCGAACGCGTTGATTGTTTATGTTCACGAAGCCTTGATTCATTCGTTTTATTTGAGCATGCTTCTAGAGCATCGCATCTTCTTTCCAAAAAGTCAATTAGTTCTTGAACGGTAGTTTTTTCAGAATTGTTATTATGAAGAGCCCAAGCCTTACGCGTGTCTAAGTCCGTTTTACTAAGCATTAAATAAATCAGCCAAGGATCTCTGCTTTCACATTCAAGAGCCCTCAAGCCACGAATAACCTCGTCTGATTTATCCGCTAACCGACGCAGGTGTCCGCTATCCGCGACTGCCACCGTTGGCATCTTCATAAAAGCTTCAATATGCGCGTTTATAATATATAACGGCTTATTATACCGGCGTTCGAGTTTTTGCCACGCTTGCTCATAATTGCAATCCGCTATTTCTATACCGATTAAAAGTTTTGCGGCTTCACCAGTTAAAAACGATTTTAAATAGCGCATTTTATGAGCACCCGAAAGGTTTTTCTTACAGCCTATGCTTCCTAAGAACATGTCCCGAAACTCAGGCCATTCGCGGTAATCTCCCCCAAAAGGAGTTATCTTAAACTTAGGTAGTTCAATTTCACTAGAAGTCTTCAATTGAGTTTTAAGAAGAGTTTCTAACAAGGCGGCTTGTTGGTTAAGATGTTCATCGGGAGAATCATCACTAGCTTGAGCACGCGGCGGAACCGGAGGAGGAATTGAAGGAGTGTTCTTTCGAATTGTTTTAAGAAACGCACTTTTCGCATCGAGATATTTTTTCTCCGTAGCTTCAAAATCAATTTCGGGATCACCATATCCCTCTTCCTCAGCATATTTAAAAAGCTCATTTTGGTTAACACAAAAATCCCTCCACGTTTCTTCTAACCGTTCTAACCTAGTTTCTAAATTGTCTATGTCATCATCGGCTACTTCTAATATATACGTATGCGCACGTGTTATCGAACCCTTTAAATGTCCACGCGCTTGCCTTAGGGTATTCATGAGTATTGCAGTTCTTGGTAAAACCCGAACACGTGAGCTCAACAAATCTTAAGAACCTCTTTCACAAAATCCAAACGCTTCAAATCACAAGATTTCTTTCAAAAAAGCAGCTATTTAACCGCACCTCAATACAGCACTTCCAAGCCTACCGAACAGCAACCCAGCAAACAAACAGCAAACAAATTTATTATAGATTGATACAATTTTACCAAAAGTATTTGCAGGTCCAATAGTCCAATAGAGCAGCCAACCACCATATAATCGAAAGCACTTTAATTTACAAAAAATATCCGGCTTTACGCAAGGACCAACTTTGATCAGCAATGAAAGAATTATAATGACAAATTTTTTAAAACGTTATAATATATTTCAATGATCAAGACTAAAGAATGGACTGTATAATATAAGGCAATTAAACGTTCTCCATGGTGGTTGCTGGCAAACTGAACTATCGCAAAACTAAAGCAAAAGCCCTCGATGCTACAAAAGAATTTTGGCAATCACATCTTATGTGTGAAAAATTAACATTGCATTGAAAGCATAGGTCTATGCAAACTCTATGCACTAAATATTGGTTGACAATAACAAGTGGATTAAGATAACGATTTACACAGATAAGCTTGAATAACCAACCATGGATTAAGATGTTAGAAAAAATACATAGGGTATTATACGATAGGTTCGGTAAATGAAATTAATTAACATTAAGTATTGACAAATATTTATCGTTAAAATAGTTAGATCGAAATTTGCAAATTAAACAAGAAAAATAATCATTTCTGAACACTAATAGTTCCTTACAATTTTGATCCACCGATAGTTGTTGATAGGCTCCTCTTAAATCAATGACACAAAAAAACTCACATTCTGCTAACTCCGCGAAAATGTCGTCCATGGGTAATGGGTAATGTTGCATCATAATGCATTTGTTAATGGTAACTTTACAGTCCATGCAAATTCTCAATTCGCCATTTGCCTTAGGCACTATTACAATTGGGGTAGCCCATCGGCTAAATTTAATAGGCTCTAAAATTTTTTCATCAACAAGACGACTGAGTTCCGCTTTAACTCTATCCCTCAACTTAAATGGAACACTATATGCACAATGAAAAATTGATTTCTGACAACCATCCAAAACAATATTCGCGGTATACCCTTTAATTGGATCATTATTTTTGTTATCAATAATGTTTGGATATTTTTCCCGAATAAACTTTAAGATCGGACACCCTACTTCTGTTTTTATATAATTCATACCTTTTGCACTTTCCGTATACATTTTACGCCAATTTGGGAATAAAACATCTTGCCAATCTCTTCCCAACAAAGGCTTTCTTGGCCAGCTTCCTTTGACAACAATTATAACGCAGTTCCAACATCCACCTCCAAACTCCACCGCCACGCTCATAACGCCTAATTCTTCAATTTTATTACCTAAAACAGTGCACAAATTATTAAATGACTTTTGTAATTCTGTATTGTAAAAATAATGGCAATAATGTTTTTCTGACATAATAGTTACCGATGCACCCGTATCGATCTCAAAACTGGTTCTTACGTTATTGATAAGCAATGTACAATGTACACTCTGCTGGCTCTAGGTGATGATCGTGAATCGTGATTGCTCCTCTTGTTATCTGCATTCTTTTTATTCTCTGTATTGGATGTTGACAGTTGACACTTCTTGGCTCTCAGCACTGACTATATTGATTCCGATCTTTGGCGTTTGTGTTTTTTTGTATCTGCATACTCTAGAAGTATGCCCAATTTTGTGGCATGAAAAGCACTCCCAATTATCTCTCTTTGCTGGATATTTATCTTGGTCGTGACTATTTCCACAGCGATGACAAGATTTTTTTGATAACGAAAGCTGTGGTCTCTGACGATTTGTTTCGTAGCGTTCACCTGACGTTTGATGTGTGCTTGACGAATGACGACTACTTTTTTTATTCTGTATTGCATTTGAATGTGGTTTTGATGGCACGCTTCTGTTGTTGTTTTTTTGTTGAAAAACTGCATGTATATTTTGGTGGGAATGTAAAGATTTTGATGTTTTTTGTGAAAGCTCCATGTTTAATGCTTTCGTAGTGTATTGTTCGAAGGTTAGCGGTTAGGTTCTTTTCACTAAATAAGGCCTGTTGTATTTTTTCACAGGTTAATCCCACAATGAAACGATCGCTCAAAACATCATCTAACATTTTAATTTTATACTTGTGCACATCTTCTGCTGCCTTATCTGGAATGATGTCTCCGAAATAACAATACTGCGCCTGGGCTTTGAGACGCACAATGAACTCGTTAATAGGCTCACCTTCCTCTTGTTTCAACTTGTTGAATTTATATCGCTCTGCTGTCTTATTATGCTTGGGAGCGAAGTGGGCACGTAGCAGCGATATAAGTTCTTCGAAAGGTCTTGCGCTAGGCAAATCTGGCACTGTCAGCGATAATAGGAGCTCGTGAATTTCTGCTCCAGCGATGGTGATAAAAAGTGGGGTAAGAGCTGCTTCTTCCGTAATGTCGTTGATTTTAATAAACTGACGGACCCGATCTTCATACTCCAAAAAATTTCCACCGCTGACAAAAGGCTCCACACAACCGTTTTACCTCGACATTTTATTGGTTTTAGATCGACTTACACACGTGGACGTTTTTTTCCTCGTCGCCAATTTGTTATGTTTTTCTTCTGTTTTAAAGAAAACACCGACTTTAATATTCTTGTATTTTATTTATAAATTATATCGCTTATTAATAATATAAAATTCAATGGTTATGATTCTTATGCGGAGGCGCGTGTGGTCGGCTTGACAGACAGAATGAGAAGAAGGTCTTTGACATACCGATTACAGCGCATTCGAAATAGGAAAAAGGATGTTCGAAAAGAAGGCAGTCATTTTATAATAGTTGATGTCATGTTATACTATTTCAGGGTTGTCATTAAGTCATATATAACACACGACAAGGTCAACTCATAAAGGGTGTAGTTCTAGTCTAGTCTAGTCTTAATCGAAATTAAGATTTTTTTCGTATTGAAAATAGTTACAATAAATTTTCAAAAAACGCGATTTGTATAGAAAAAATTCCTGATCTTTTGAAAAAAGGAATCAAATTTAAAAAAAAAACTTTTTTTAGTCTCCTAAACCAGAAATAAACGTTTCAAAATAAAATTCTAAAAACCTCGACAATTTTTTTTTTTTTTTTTTTTTTTTTGAAGTATAGCTTAGACTACCTTAATAGTACACCAGAAGTTTTGAAATGGGGTCTTCATTAAACGCGGCAGTATTTACAATTATTGTCCTGGAATTTTCGATATTATTCTGAATCATTTGAGTTTGTTTATAAGACGGGGAATTCGCTGTACGGGGATAGTCAAATCCGAAAATACTCACCGTAAACACTTACATAGTGTTAAGTGAATAAATATCCTTGTTATTATCACGTTAAAGTCCGCGTTTTTGTTTTTCTTGACCTTAGTGAGACCATCATTTTTCGGCAGTGATAGTTTTAGTGCAATACTCTAGTAAATACTGAAACTATCGTTCGCGTCCTAAGTTGTTATTATGTAAAAAAATGTCTCGTTCATATTTAAGTGGGCCCAAAAAAGAAAGGTTGCCGGAGAAAAACGATCACGAACAAGTGCAGTGTTAAAAAAAGTTCCAAAAATCGACAATTATTTTCATCAGAAAGTAAAGACACCAAGCAGTCAAGGACTTGCCACCAGCCCACCAGTCCAGAATTGAACGATGATCCAGTCAGTTCAACACCTGAATCTTCAAACCAATCGCTTGTGGCAAAAGTGTACCTACATAAAAGTCAAGGTGTAGAAATTTCCAACCGTTCCAACGATCCAGGAAAATGCGAAAAATTTATTAGTGAAGATGTAAGATTTTGGATAGAACATGGGCCATCTACATGTCAAAATTCGATTGGACCATTAGATTCAAGGTATGCAAGCAAGAATATTGAGTTCGAATGAGAATGAGATCTATGTTCCTTGTTTCGTGCGTTCCCTTAATTTGGTTGGAGAGCATGCTGTGAAGTGCTGTTTTTATGCAGTAGATTTTTTTCGATATTATGCAGATATTATATAATTTTTTTCAGCTTCCAACTATCGTTGGGGCGTATTTAAAAGTAAAATAAAGAAAAAGAAAACTTTGAAGACATTGTCTACACGCTGGGAAGCACATTCGGATGCGACGAATGCAGCTACGATGCATTTGATATCATACTAGAGGCCATTGACATATTTATATGGACTGCTAGTTGGCTCCTTAAAAGTGAAGCCAGCGATAAGCGACAGTGCTGCATCTTGGTTCGACTGGTTGTCGAATCTAGAACTAAACTAACACATGTATGTCTCTTTCTTTAATTAGTTAAAAAGAGAAAAATATAAGTTGGTCTTGTAGATGGCACCCATGAATGAAAGAATAATAAGATTACGACACGCGCATGTCTTGCTTTTTTACATTCAGTTGTGACGTATGAGGAGACAAAAATCGCGGGAATTCAATAGGAAATACGGGCAATATTTGTTATTCAAAACTTTAAATTCAAAAATTGAATTAAACAAGGCTTTAAACATGCAAAAATATCACAAAAACTAATAAAAGATAATTACAAAGAACTTGAACTAGAAGAAATCCACGATCTACTGGATGATTTGTATTTGCAACTCCTCAGCTTAGTCGAACAGCTAGTGCAATGCAAAGTAACAATTGAAAAAGGACCAAATACTGTTGGAATTTCACAACTACCCACAGAAGAAACTCCAGAATACCATGCTCTAGCTCGAGTTGAAAAAGTGAAATCGGAAAGTGTCTGCTCTGACAATGAATTCCAACTTAAACGATATCCCGTTGACAAAGAAGCTGATGAGAAGTTGATGCAGACAAACATTGAAAAAAAAAACTACATGATTATCTTCTTTACTTTCAACAATATATTGTAAGAGGAAGTCGGCTTTAAGAATAGCAAAGGTACTTTTGCACTGACACCCCACGAGCACGCACAATGTCCCTTTAAATAGATCGGTTTTGTTTCTATACAAGTAGATATTAAGAGTCGACTTCAGTTCTTACATGTAGTTTAGGGCAGCTCCAAGAATTTTTTTGTCATCCTTAGCGAAGTTTTTCACTTCACTTTTCACTTTTTTCCGAACACGAATGTTCTTTCGTATACGCATACTAAACCGGGAAATAATCGAAAACTCAAAACCACAAAAAAGGAGGTTAGTTAAAATAACAACATAAACACACAAATAACAAAGTAAAGCAAGTATTTATTCAGATTTATCGTTATTATTCTCTATTTTATTTTTTACAGAAGTCCACTCAACAAGACCACTCTACAAAAATAACAAAATAAACAAATAAATGTCTCCTGTGACGTATGTGCGCAGAAAAATCAAAAATGAAACACGAACTGTCGTAATCTTGTCTTCTTTCATTCATGGATGGCACCTAATTCTTGGGAACAAATTGTAATGTTGCCGTAAATGGCCGCATGGTGCACCATGAGGGCTAGTGTCGCTTGGCTTCAAAATCTTTGCCAGTCTTATATGGAGATTACACGCAACTAGCAGTCCATATAATATAATATGTCAATGCTAGAGGCTCTATAAATCATTGCTGATGATGAATCACAAAATACTGATACTCGTGATTAGGCGACGTGTATCGCGAATGAAATGCAAAAATTGGAATTTGGTTTCATGTGCTATCTATCTATTTTGACTGCTATGCGTTGAATGAGTAACTTTTTGTAAAGTGAAAAAACAGTAAAACGTATTCGTCGCCGTCGTAGAAAAAAACAGCCTTATGACGGAAATGCTCCAGAAATTGAATTCTCGCCTCGCGATGTTTTTTGGACAAAAGGTTTCCTCGAAATCATCGACAATCTTAACAGTGAAATCAACCGATGTGCGAAAGTGTATACCTATTCAAGTTTCAGAGAGATTTACCTACCTACATTTCTCGTCAACTTTTCTCTAAGTGATGGAGAACTCTACGACGCTAGGTATATATAACTTAGTTCGTTTTTATTCTAGAGATTTGGAAGATTCATTGAAATGAAACAATTCCAAAGTTACGTGAACTCCAGATACACTGATGCACAAAAAACTCATTGTCATTTGCATAAGATTCTAATGGAAGATCAATTAGCCGATGTATTTCCTAACACAGAAATAGCTCTTCGGATATTTTTAACATTGATGATCGCAAATTGTTCTGCTGAACGATCCTTCTCGCAATTGAAAAAAAATCAAAGATGCTAAAAGAGCTATAACGCGACAAGAGCGACTAGACATGTTAGGTATACTTTGCGTTGAGTCAGATTTATTTAAGAACATTTATATTGATTTGATTTTGATACGGCCGAAAACACCGCCCTCAGACACCGAGGAGTTCCTGAAGCCTACGTGCGAATAATTATGGACATGTACGAGGGAGCAGTTACAAAAATGAGATGCCCAGCTGGAGTCACCGAAGAATTCCAAATAACAGTAGGTAGGTGTATATCAGGGAAGTGTCTTGAGTCCACTGCTCTTTATTGCTGTTCTTGATTGTTTGTTCGAAGGAAAAGTAACGGACAATAAAGTACAACAATTATTCTTTGCTGACGATGGAGCCATCATAAGCGAGGATCCTACATCCCTGCAACGAGCAATTGACGTTTGGATTGACGTTCTGGAAGGAAATGGGTACCGTATTAGCGCTAAAAAGACTGAATACCTGTGCTGCCCTTTTTCTGATCCAGACAAGCCTATTCCAGACATTTATTTGAATGGAAATGTGCTTCCCAAGTAGTGTGAAAAGTTTAAATATCTGGGATCAATATGATCAGAATGATCAATAGTGAAGCATCTTGTGATGACGACATCAATCATCGAGTAAGCGTAGGGTGGATGAAGTGGCGAGAAAACTCCGCTATCTTCTGTGATCGAAAAATTCCCCCTAAGTTGAAGGGAAGACTCTACACAGCAGTTGTCCGTCCAGCTCTGACATACGGTTCACAATGTTGGACAATGTACAAAAAGTATGAGAGCAAATTGACGGCAACCGAAATGAAGATGCTTCGGATGACAGCAGGAGTAACAAAGCTTGATCGAATTAGAAGTACTAAGATCTGTGGAAGCCTTCATGTCAAAAGTACCGTCTTGGGCAAAACTTAGCACGACCGGCTCAGTTGGTATTGTCATATTCAAAGGAGAGATCAGCAGAACCCCGTCCAAAAGGCAATATCGTACAACGTTTCAACAAATTCGAAAAAGAAAAGGCAGGCCAAAACACTCCTGGTACAAGCAAATGCAAAAACAGCAGCATTTGGTTGGCCTCAGACATGGAACAATCCAAAACCGGGAGGCTTGCCGACGATTTCTGAGGTCAACGCGGCGTACTCCATAGGCGGATCACTAGTGTGAAGCAGAAAAGTGGGAGAATTGTGATCGCTTCAAGATCACTACTCGTAACGCCGAAAATGAAAAAGAAGAAGAAGACGGCCGAAAACAAACATAGAAAACGACATGTTTAAAATGTAATTGGCAATTTTATTGAAATTGTTAACGTTTTGATACTAAAATTTTTATCGAATCGAAAATCAAAAACTAGTCCATGCTAAGAAAGTTCTGAAATTATTTGCTCAATTTGAAGCACACAAAGCTGTAAATCTACCACTGCCACTAGAAAGTTTTAAATCATTTTTGCATGTATACTACGTACTTAGTCAGGAAGTGCAGTTCAATCTTATGTTTATTACAGCCAGATAGGTGTATACTGTACATGCGACTCCCTTTGAAACGTAGCTATTGAAAATCCAATAGTTAACCTCCTTCTTCTAAGTTCATTTCTACAGAAATGTAACTTCTGGTACGAGATTCTTTTGGAAGTTGTAAGAAGTAAAAGGTAAAGGCACTGACTCGCTCACAAAAACTCTAATAATATGTTTACTCTTTCTTAGAAAAGCAAGCACCAAAATAACGTTTCGTCATGCTAAGTTGTCATTGCTCAATGGTACATACGTTTTTTTCTTCTATGATGATATGAATTTATTAGAACACTCATCATTTGATCGAGTTTAAGCTTTCCTAAATGAATTTCAACTTGTTCAACAGTTTCTAAAAACCTTCCAAGGCTTTCATGTCCTTTCAAGGAAAATTGTATTTTTGTTCATTTTTCCAAATTATGAAGGTAGGTAAGATATCAAAGGGAAGAGAAAACTCCCAGTGATTTATCCAGACTACGATGATAAATTTCGATGTTCCTATATATGTCCTGATATTCATTCAAAAAAGAACTCTTCTGTACCTAACATTTTCCCATGTAGTATCTGTTTCAAGTATGATATTTAGTTTTAATGCTAATGAGAATATATGAATGTATGTATGTATGTAAGTACGTGAAAAGAAATGTGGTGTTTAAGTGAGAGAGTAGAGAAGTAAATTTCCAAGGACGCAGGACGAAAAGTAAGTATTCAACCAACTGAAAAGTAGACATTTTTATCATTTTATTACACTGAAAATGACAAGTTCTCCTTGTCATCGCAGTTCTCGTCGTCGTCGTCGTCGTTGTCTCGCTGTGTCCTTGTCTGTTTCTTCGTTTCACTGTTGAAAATGTTATCAAATAAATTAGAGTTGATGTTGGCACTCATATCACTGTCGTATTCTGTCTGGAGACTTTGAAAAAGAAATTCATTGACTTTTGTGCCACTTTCAACAGAATATAAATACTGATGTGAGCAGGCAGAGTATGTTAGGGAGATGTTAAGTAGACCTACCTACCTATTTATCTTTGGAAATAGAAGACCCATTGCTATGACATTTGTAGCTTTTACCTGAGGGCGATTTGTTCTTTGCAACATTAAATCTTGTTCTTTAAATGATGCGCTATATTGGCTGAAGCCATTCGTTGGCGATTGCTATTTTAGAACTTTTGAAAATACTCTGGCATCCCAGATTCCGCACTACAAAATCGATAGTTTTGGGAAGCTTTTCAGTTGCCTAAGAGATGAATATGAACATATGTATGAATTAACTGTGAAATTATGTTTCGTTTACAAAAAACACAAAATTTTTGCTGGGCAACTTTAATCGACACCCACTCACCTTATACACGTTACAGCTATGCCATGATACCTTCTCCGTTTTTTTTTTGTTCATACCTACATATGTACCTACATGACATTGAAACATGAAAATTGTAAAAAATGAAAATTGCTAACCATTTGACATCGTTATCCAGATTGCCGAGACATTTTGTGAAAATATTCAACTTTCATAAAGGACATGCGAAGACAGTGATCTTATACGTCATTATAGCTTCGCTATTGGTGTTTCGCTTGGTCGTTTAAAGTTATTTTTAACCAGAAGAGAAAAGTGATAAAGAAATTTAAAATTTTAGTACATCAGGTAAATCTTGATGGTTGAACATTACAGGTACATAAAAGAATATGAACTGTGTACGTATATGACGAGGAAGACTCTAAATATTGTTAAGAAATTGTACTCTATACATACGAGTATGTGTGTGTTGAACTTTGTATATGGGTAAGTTAAGTATGCTATGGAGAATTCAACAGAATCTACACTTCTGGATCTGGGTATGTGCATAAAATTTTATTAGCTTTTTGAAGAGATTCTCAATTATTGTAACTTAGTGAATTAGGTCTCCTGGTACCTAGATTAAGATTTTATATGAACTTTCATATGAACTCATCATGACAGATTGACAGTATACTTACTATGCGGAGTGAATATATATGCAACAATGAATACGGTTTGGTAGTTTTGAATGAGCAATGAAGTTAAGGATATGTTTAAGTTTAAGTTTGCTTTATTCATCTACCGAGCTTAGCTCTAACAGATTTCAGATATAATATTTAGTAATATGACAAATCTTGTAAATGACTTTTGCACTCTTTCCAACCGATTTATGGAAGTTACATAAGTAGGGCACCAAATGATGGAACAATATTCAAGAAAAGGACGAACAAGGGACATATAAACAGATTTAAGAGCATACGGACTAGAAAACACTGCGCACGATCGTTTGACGAACCCAAGCATAGAACTGGCTTTGGCAACAACATAGTCAATGTGGAGTGAAAATGAAAGTTTGGTGTCAAAAATCACACCAAGATCCTTAACTTTAGTTACGCTTGAAAGTGAAATTTCGGAAATCTTATATTGACAAATAACTGGAGCCAAAATACGATAAACAGATAAGGACTGACATTTAGTAATATTCAGAGAAAGCTGATTAAGCTTACACCACTTGACGATAATGTTCAGATCCGATTGAAGCCTATTGCAATCAAAAGTGCTTTAAACACGCAAAAATATTTTCAGATTATCAGCATACATAAGGCAATAAGCATACTGAAGAAGGGTTGGAATATCGTTGATAAAAATATTAAAGAGCAAAGGTCCCAAGTGATTGCCTTGAGGAACTGCCAATAAAACGTCAATAGGATTCGATTGAGAAGAACCAATTTTAACAATTTGCCTCCTATTTGTAAGTAACTGTAAATCCATTTGAAGAGGGTCAAATGAAAACCAAATGATCTAAATTTTTCAATGAGAACATTAGCCGCATTTTATTATTGATCTGATCCGGATCAGATCATGGGTTTATTAGAGTTACAACAACAAAGCGAAATCCTGCTTTTTAGTTGGATCTATTTTTGTGATCTAAAAATTAGTTCTTCTATTTCACACAAGAGGTGACTTTCCATTGAAAACGTTGGTATCATTTCCAATATTTCCAATAACAACAGTATTGCCACATGAACATTTTTATCTGTGTGAAATGAAATATATTTTGGATAGATAGCGAGAAACTTCACATTTATTCATTTTTGTATAATACATGACATAATGAGAAAGTCTTACAAAACAAAACATATATTCGTGAAATTAATAAGAATTAGTGCAAAAAAATATATATTTGACAAAGTGCATGAGTATCATATTTCCCTAAAAAAAAGAACAAAAAATTAACCACTGCAAAAAAAGTTCGTAGGGCAACTCTGCAACTCTTTTGAAAAGTCAGTTGAAAGAGCGAGTCTCTCACAACTTCCAACTGGAAATATGATGATCCAAAGCTGTTTTATTATCAAGATCTGATCCGGATTGGATCATTGTGATAATAAAACGCGGCTATTGTTGCATACAGCATCGAAGGCTTTCACAGAATCAGTAAATACAACATCAACTTGATAACCTAACTCAACGGAATCAAAAAGGTATTTACTGAAAAGCATTAAGTAAGTCACCGTAGATCTATCTACCAGATACAAAGCCGTGCTGGTTTGGAGAGATTTGTTCTTTGAATGAGAAATTGAGTTGAATGTACATACATCTTATGTTATTCAAACAACTTTACCTTATGCGAAATTTACTGAACCCTATCAAGCAAGCTGAAATTGTCTAAAAACACAACTCTTAGCCAATTGCAATCATCGTAATCGTTTTTCGACCAATCAAGCCGAAGGGATATAGAAATTCAATACAATTCGATGTTCTGTCGCCCATTTTGAATCATCGTAAATCAAATCGAAGCGACTTATGCTGGGTCTCCACATGTCACTAAAATTACATGGTTTGACAGATCAAAGTCTTGTCAATAATTGATAAAATTGCCAGTTCATTTTCATTTGTGTCATTTACTGTCAAAAAATTTGTTGCCATTTCATTGATAAAGAAATTTTTACAAAATGTTTTGTCAACTCAATGAACGCTATTTCCACTTGTGCTGTCATTTCTGAACTGCCAGTGGATTGCACTGAAAATTATTTTCCTCCTTGCTTGATCGAATTTTTGTTTTGTGTTGCAAGGTTTTCATGATTTTTTCATTCGAAGAGCAAGCAGAGCCAGAGAAATGCTTTCCCATGAATTATTATTCATGTCCCGGTTCTTATAGGACTTGCTGTTGGAGTTCCAAAGGTTTTCAAACACCTCCACGTTGCTTATAATTTTTATGGAAGATTCAACGATCCACTCCGTCGCCGTCGTTGATTTCCTCTGCCTTCGAATTTTTTTCTTGAATTTTTTCCATACCTAATAATTAGTATCATCAATTAATGTGGTATCGTGTTATTACTTGTCATTTCATTGACTGATTCAACACGTAGCCAAAAAAAAAAAAAAAAATGTCAATGTCAGTGAATGATGAAGTGCCATTTCGTTTGTCAAACAGCCAGTTTTCACTTGTCATTCAAATTTACTGTCAAAAATAACCGAGGCTCTTCATCAGTTCAATGAATGTTAATTTTTGCAATTTACAATTGTCATTTTTTTTTAATGACAGAAAATTAGGTCATTTGTCATGTAAAAAATGGGGAAGGAAACCTGGCATTAGCAGCAAGAACGTTCGTTTTTTTAGTGACGACAGAGGAAAACGAAATGTATTAAATATATAATATTTGAATAATAAACCAAAAACAATTTGAGCAGCTGGTTGCTTAAGGGGAGGGTGACGTTAATTCGTTAAAAAAGCCATGTTTTTTTTACTAAAGACAATTACACATTAAAAATTGACATTTCAAGAATGTTTTGTAAAATTTTTCGAAAGAAATATGTAAGAATACGGCAAAGGCCGCAATCATTCGGACGTGCTTCGAAAAAAAGGCGAGTTGAGGTGCCCTTCATATCAAAACTCATTCGTTAGATAATACATAGTTTTCTCCAAGTAATAAAGAATCTCCATCTAATCTCCAAAGATATTAAAAGAATTAAAAACGAACAAGACGGAATCGAAAACGGAAAATTTTTTTCGTTGTCGGCACGCTGCTGCTTTGCAAAATGGCTTCTATGGGTGCATATTTATAGTTGATTTTTACTACAATTTTTACCATTCTCGACACATTTTTGTGCATCGTTTATCTTTCGGTATTATGCTGTCACTAGAATGACATAGTTTGACAGATCAAAATCTTGTCAGTATTGATACAGTTGCCAGTTCATTTCCACTTGTGTCATTTACTGTCAAAAAATTGGTTGTCATTTCATTGATAAAGAAATTTTGACAAAACGTTTTGTCAACTCAATGAGCGCTATTTCCACTTGCATTGTCATTTCTGAACTGGTAGTAGATTGTCAGTGAAAATTATTTGCCTCCTTGCTTCGTCGAATTTTTGTTTTGTGTGTTGCAAGGTTTTCATCTTTTTTAATTAATAAAATAAATAATGTGTGAAATGAAAATTAATTAATGTTATGCCTGCTGTGGATATAAGGCAAAGAAAACCTTTTAAGAGGAGGAACGGGTGTTTACATACTTTGAGGATAATGTCGGGGTGAATAGTCAACAATAAAATAAAAAATAAAATAAAAACGTTTCATACAATTTTTATGGAGGATTCAACACCGTCGTTGATATTCTCTGCCTTCTATTTTTTTCCTTTTGAATTTTTTCATACCAAAGTACTATTTGTTTATGTTTTCTCGTGTTATTACTCGTCACTTCATTGACAAAAGATTCAACACGATGCCAAAAAAAATATCGATGTCAGTGAATGATGGAGTGACATTTCGTTTGTCAATCAGCCAATTTCCACTTGTCATTCAAATTTACTGCCAAAAAATGACCGACGCTGTTCGTCAGTTGAATGACTGTCAATTTTTGCAATTTCCACTTGTCATTTTTCTCGATGACAGAAAGCTAAGTCATTCATCATTTAAAAAATGGCAAGTGGAAACCTAGCATTATAAATGCTTGAGAAATCTCGACAGATTGCATTGTTGTGACATTTGGTGTCACAACAATGGAAGTCATTTTTTTGAAAAAGAGATCAACGTAAAATAAATACAATATAAACCATTCTTTTTTTTTGTCAGGAGGAAATCTTCAAAAGACACTTGGCAGTATTTGACACCAAGTACCTCACTAAAAACTCCTCGTAATCAGAACCAATTTATGAGCGATCGACAACACATTTACTTTCTCAATAACATAATCGCTTATAGTGGGGGGCCCAGAGCCAATCCATGGATTTTCATGAAATTTTCGGAAATATGTTTTGAATAGCGTAGAGAAAAAAGTTAAAAAAAAAAAAATTTCACCGCTCTCCATTTTTTAATCATTTTTAAAATTAGTTATTAGCCTTAAGAATTTTCTTTTATTTATGTAGTGTGTTTTAGATACGGATTTCCAAAGGCTCAAGATGAATAGGTTTGGTTAAGACAAAAAAAAAAAAATTGTATGCGAGGGAGGGTTTTTATCCCTCCGTAATGGCGGGGGGGGGGCATATGAAATTTCTTCAATTTTTTTTTTTAATCAACTAAGCCATTTACTACCTCATTATATAATGTTTTGAAAGCTAATGCTTTGTTCT
Source organism: Melanostoma mellinum (assembly GCA_914767635.1). Lineage (NCBI taxonomy): Eukaryota > Metazoa > Arthropoda > Insecta > Diptera > Syrphidae > Melanostoma > Melanostoma mellinum. The sequence continues at coordinate 69,477,325 of OU612058.1, read as the reverse complement.
TTAATAAACATTTTTGTTTTAGTTCAATTAATTAATATTCAATTTTTAAATTAATTTTTTTTTTTTTAATTTGCCTTTCATAAGGACCATTTTTTGTATCGGTTTTCAATGCTGTTATTAATTGAAAAAAAAACGAAAGGTAGTTTTTTCCAGAAATTAATTACTTAATTTTCCGCTGATTGAATTTTATTCCCGGAAGCGAAATATGAAATGTGTTAATAAATGTTAAATACCATATAAAAAAATATTAAAAATAAATTTCGTTCAATATAAATAAATCATAAATAACTATAAAAATTTTAGAGTTATTTTTAATTGTATAAGTCTTAAGTTAAATTTTAAAACAAGAACCTAAACCTATTACAAACTTGAACTTTGGTCTCGAAGGACAGCACATGTACCTACTGTTTTAGTGATATGTGCCCCAAAATACATAAAGTGCCCTTTAAAATTAATAAAAGCATTAGATATGGAAAGGAAAAATGGAATTTTGCAACAAAAAAAAAAAACTAATTAGGAAAAAAATATTTCCTTTTTTCAAAATTTTGACTTTAAGGCTTGATCTCTCAAAAACTTTTCATTAAGTAAACTCAAATTAAAAATTTTATTAAAGAACAAAGCAAAAGCTTTGAAAAACACTAAACCATGAGAAAGTAAGTGGCTTAGTTGCTTAATTGCCCCTCGCGCCTACACGGTGGGATATAGACTCCACTCTCATACAATTTTTTTCTTGTCTTAATCCGACTTATTCACCCTGAGCCTTTGGCAAACGCTTTCTGAAACACCCTATATAAATAAAATAAAATTCTTAAAGTTAATAATTAATTTTTAAAATAATAAAAAATTGAGAGCGGTTTATTTTAGTTTAGTTTCGTTTATTCCATAATAAATTATTCACAGTGATACGAAAGATTAATCTTTTTAAACATCAAATACAAATTTAACAATAAAATTGAATTTCACAAAAGAAATATTAAAAAAAATAAAATTTGTGGCGCAACAGAGCGAGGAGCCTCTGAGTATAGCGCATTTCTCGCAACATTGCCTGGTGAGGGAATGGAGAGGACCTACAATTTTCTGCCGGCTCCGAACGGCAAATTCAGCAAGCGCTGTTCATGGCAATGATTTTGCTAACGGAGGACTTGCCAATTCCTCGCGAAAGGCGATACCCTTAAAAAAAATGTATGCCTCTGCTGGGATTCGAAAATCGAACCTCGGATACCAGCAAAAGAAATATTAAGAGAAGGAAAAAATGAAAAAAAAGAAAATTGAAATAATTTGAAAAAAAAAATTAAAAAATTTTTATTAAATTTTTTCTAAACGCTATTGAAAAAACATTCTCAAAAATTTCATGAAAATCCATGGACTGGCTCTGAATTCCTAGGTTTTGCCAATTTTATGTGTCTAACGGCACTCAACTAATCTATCTATCTGCCTATCTGTTTATTTTTATATGTTCATACATGCAAAAGTTGAACCGAACAGTAAACAGTGGTATGACCATCACAAAACCTTAAAGACTAGACTTTAAGGAGTGCGTCTCAAAAGTTTTGCATATCTCTTACTCGCTGACTTAAGATCTGGCTCATACGTATATAAATGTAGCTCCATCAGTTGAACATCATAAATTCCTTTTTTTTTTTTAACCAAAAACAGCCTCCTTTTGCAATGAAAACCGCAATAGCAACCACATTCGAAAATAATCATAATAATTGATTGCCGCACTCGTCAAGACTTTATTTTACACAATTGTTCAAACCGCATCACACCCGGTAACAAAATGCTTGAATAAGCAGCATGTCGTCCGTCCTTTCCAACACAACGCAATCAACGGCACATAGCAACATAATGCAAGTACCTACCTGCAGTTTTGATGTGTATCCATATAAATGCATATGAACGAGTTTAATTTCATTAATATACCAACAATAGATGTGCCATCCATAGCCAAGGAAAGGGGGATAATTAATAGAAACACAATTGAAATCAACCATTCAATCAAAATTCAATAACACCACAAAATTAGTTTATTTGAAGTAAACATCGCATGGGGATGGATGGATGGATGGATGGATTTATAGGTCACACTTGAAAGTGAATTCATGAGGCTAGTATCGAATAGAGCAAGTCCATTGATCAATTGTCGAGTTAAGTGGATTGCTTGCTGGATTACAACCAAAAGACCCCTTTTAAGGGGTTTCCATTCGCTCAATAATCGATTCGTGTTAAAACGACTGCAACGAATGTTTGTGGATCAAAGTCAGTAAATAGGGGTTTGATCTTTGATACGTTTGATTGATATAGTGTTAGTAATTATCTACTGTTAAGAAAGTATCGGAAAAAGTCAAAGAGTAAATTGGATGCAATTGGACTTTTTTCAACCCTGTCGGTTTTCAGAAAGCAGGAAGACCCATTCAAACTCATTCGGGCTGATCGGTATGTTCCGGTTGGTGCCGTTCGGCATTATGAATGAAACGGTTGGGTATTTTTTTTTTTCTATTTCTAACTTTTTAAAAATAAATTAAACACTTCCAAGTGTCAGTCCATTGCCATAAGCACGCGCTTTTTAACATTTTCCACACCTTCTTTATCTTTATAATTGGCAGAGTATTGATAAGCAGAATTTTGAAAAAAGAATTTTGACCCCGGCAGAATTTTGACCCCAACCCCCTTGATATACAACATACAAGTGAGTTAGAAAGAAGTGGTTTTATTATTTTTTTTTTTTTTCAATTCTGGTTTATGAAATCGATTTTTTTGTTTCTTTGAATGAAAATATTTCAAATAATTTTAAATTCAAACGCTCAAATCGACCATTCACAATAAACTGTTCAATTCATCTTGAAAAAGAGAAAGTGAGGAAGACAAAGAGTTGGGGTGGAATGACCTGAGAACTTCATTGTTCAATAAATCCGTGAAATCAAATGATCGGTTGTGTTCGCGGAGCTCCCATCCCACCTCCCAGCAGAAGAATATTCAATTCCATTGATTAAAGTAATGTATGCCACTGAAGTTGGCCAGTTTTACTTTATTCAGGCGCAAAAAAAAAAAAAAAATCAACGCTTTTTACTGAAGTGAAGTGCAATGTTTTTGCGTCCTATGTTTGCAAATATTTTTACTTGCGATTATAGGTACTATAAGGCAAGTCTTGCAATCGTGCCGGAAAAAAATTTTGAGATAACAATTAAACATGACATTACGATCATAGAGAATACAAAAAAAGTGGGTCCTGCAATTCTGTCTGTCTGTCTGTCTGTCTGTCTGTCTGTCTGTCTGTCTGTCTGTCTGTGTGTCTGTCTGTCTGGATGTATATGATTCTACAGCCTGAACCGCTGGACCGAATTTCTTAAAATTTTGCAGTTAGGGTATGTGGGGTAGCCTACAGAGGGGTTTTTGGAATTGAGTCTTTAGGTCTTGAAATAACGGTACCTGCCATACAACCGATATGATACCTATTTTTCTCGAAAACGGCTCCAACGATTTCAATAAAATTTTGTGTGTAGAATTAATTTTCGATTGTATTTCTCATGATGTAAAAAAAAAATTTTGGAAAAGTTTAAAAACGGTACCTCCCATAGTACCGTTTTTTTCAAAACCGACTTTCTCGTTAATGGCTTGCACGATGTTTACGAAATTTTGTATTCTAAAAGTTTTAAGTTGTTTAAGGAAAACTGCATAACAAGATTTGCAAAATTTTAATTTTTGAAATTTAAAAAAAAAATTTAAAAAAATGTAGATTTTTTGAAATAACTTCAAAACCATAACTTTGATTTTTCTCAAATTTTTTGTCAAATTAACTTTTGCTAAGATCTTAAATTTTGCATACTTGAATTTTACAAAACTTTTTTTTAAAAAAAATGTAAAACAAAAAACCGTTATTTTCAAAACTGGTCCAACGATTTTGATAAAATTTTTAGCGTTTATATGTATTAGAAATTGCAAAAGAATGGCGTTTTTAGAATTTCGCTTGAGACCTTTGGAATATTTAATTGAATTTTTTTCAATATTTTTCGTGATTTAATAAAATTTTCCTAATCACTGTATAGTTGGCAACCCTGTATTACCAAATATATTATTAAGAGCGAACACCAAAACCTTTTACTCAGCCCTAAGATTTTGATATCGTATTTAGAACACAATCGCAAGTTCGTGCGACCCAGTCGTGCCCATTTTTACTTGCGATTATAGGTACTATAAGGCAAGTCTTGCAATCGTGCAGAAAAAAAAATTTGAGATAACAATTAAATACGACATTACGACGATAGAGAATACGAAAAAAGTGGGTCCTGCAATTCTGTCTGTCTGTCTGTATGTCTGTATGTCTGTATGTCTGTCTGTATATGGATCTACAGCCTGAACTAATAGACCGATTTTCTTCAAAATTTGCAGTTAGGGTCTGTGGAGCAGTCTACAGAGGGGTTTTTGGAATTGAGTCTCTAGGTCTTGAAATAACGGTACCTGCCATACAACCGATATGATAATACTTATTTTTCTCGAAAACGGCTCCAACGATTTCGATAAAATTTTGTGTGAGAGATTAATTTTGGATTTTCTTTCTTATGATGTAAAAAAAAATTTTGGAAAAAGCCTAAAAACGGTACCTCCCATAGTACCGTTTTTTTCAAAACCGACTTTCTCGTTAATGGCTTACACGATCTTGACGAAACTTTAGATTTAAAAAGTCGTAAACTGTTACAAAAAGACTGCATATCAACATTAACAAAAAATTTAGTTGTGGAAATTTTTAAAAATATTTTTAAAAAATTTTGATATTTTGAAATAACTTCAAAACTATAACTTTGATTTTTTTCAAATTTTTTTTCAAAACAACTATTATTAAGATCTAAGACTTTGCATACTCGACTTTTAAAAAACAGTTTTTAAAAAAAAGTGAAAAATAAAAAACCGTTTTTTGGAAAAACTGCTCCAACGATTTTGATTAAATTTTCATCATTCATATGTATTAGCGATTGCAAAAGAGTGGCGTCTTTAGTTTTTTGCTTGAAACCTTTGGAATTTTTTCATTATTTTACGTATTTAATTCAATTTTCATAATTAATGTGTAGTTGGCAACCCTGTACCACAAAATATATTATGAAGAGCTAATACCAAAACCTTTAACTCAGCCTTTAGATTTTGATATCGTATTTAGAATACAATCGCAAGTTCGTGCGACCCAGTCGTGCCCATTTTTTAATCTTAGTTTGTGGTTCTTTAAATAAAATCCGTGAAAGTGTTGAAAGGTCCCGAGCCTTGTAAGCAAATTGAATAATTCTCGTGCACTCGATGATTTGAAGCTTTTTTCAGCTAATGTCGTGTCATAATCAGCTTAATTTGTTCGAACTTATTTTTTTTCTTAGTGTGTATACTGTGGTTTCAAAAAAAGCAAGGTGGTTTTTCATTCATTTTGATTTTTAATATGAAAAGCAGAATTACGCGCAATTGTGATAGCGCACTTATTGTAGATGTACTTGGTGAGTTAATAACAACAAATTGTTGTTTGACTACCATATTTTTTGCATAACTTCCGATAAAGCTTAATTATCAACAGCCTCTCCATTCGTGTCAATTCTTTGTCAAACTTATTGGGGCACCACAGGAAGAAAGTAGATAATAGTAATCTGAAGACCAACAGTGCGTTGATTGCAGTGGCAGATCTAGGTGTGCTGGCGCCCGGGGCGAGAAAAAATTTCCCGTACGAAAAAACCACTATTGACAACTATTAGCCTTACCAGTTCCCCCTCTGCTTTATGAAAGTGTAACGTGAACCCAACATTTTATACCAATTTCCTAATCGAAAAACGTTCAACCGAAAACACAACTGGCAACACTATAATGGAATGGTATAAATGACAAGCGTTGCTTGTAAGCCAGTGTGTGTGAGTGTAGAGATGCTTGACAGCAAATGTGGAGAACATGTAGAAGTTACTGGAGAGTTCTTGATGGCATGTCATTCGATATAAATAGCCCGCCCGAGGCAACCAGAGGGAGTCTTGTTTATAGAGTGATAAAGTTAAGAGTAAATACAAGTGATAGTCCAAAAGTCGAGTTGAGTTCGAATAAAGTGTATATCGAAAGTAGATACTGAATAAAGTGGTAGAATTAAATTGAAAGGTAGAGTTTTATTTTTGCGAACTAAGCGCACGTTACAAAAGTAAAAAATTGTTATTTGTATGAATAAAATTGAAAATAATGTGGGTGTGTCAAGGTTATATTAAATCTTATGTTCATATGTATTACAAGTTGTATTCCATTTCAATTGTTTTGTTCGAAAAAACCTAAAAAGGCAACATATTTTTGTGTTGTTGGCCAACAGTAAAACATTACTTTTGAAACATAACTTTTCTGACCCTGGTTGCTGCAAATTTAGCAATTAAGCCACGGTAATCGAGTGATGCTCCTACTTCATTTTCAATGGAAAGTATAGCCTGTTTTGGCTGATGGTTGTGCGGAGATAAGATTTTATCAATTTCAGTTTACTGAATGATCGCTTATACCAAACCACAGAAAAATTTTCAAAGCCGTTCACGCCTCTAATCCCAACGATGAAATGTATGAAAGTATTCTTTTGGAGTGAGATCGAGAGGTTCTCCTTTTTTATTGACATTGTTAAGGAAGAATTAGCAGGTCCTCCGTTAGTATTCATTGCCATGAAAAGCGCTTTCGCAATTAGCCGTTCGGAACCGGCAGAAAATTGGTGGTCCCTTCCATTCCCTTACAAGGCATGGTTGTGAGAAATGCGCTAGGCCCAGGGATTCCTCGCTCTGTTGTGCCACCCTAATTACTTACTTACTGCACGGAAAGAATTGAAAAATCGCCAATTGTAAATTTCTAGTTTATAATTTGCGAAATCCCTTTTTTTTGTAAATTACACCGCTTTAATTATAAAATGATCGAAAAAATAGCAATTTACTATTTAGTGTCATCTCAAATTACAAAATTTTTTAATTGGTGATTTGCAATCAAGTATCGTAATTTAAGAATTTTGTCTTTTTAGTAGCTTACAAGCTTTTAATCGCAATCTACTACTTCCGGAGCACAATTTCGTTTTACAAATTTATTCATCGTGGTTTACAAAATAAGTATGGCTATTCGCTTTCTCGAAATGCTCAAATCAGGAAATTTTAAGGAAGATGCAGATATTGACCCCAGACAAACGTAATCTACGAAAATACTGTACAGCAAATTACAAATTATGAGTCGCATTTTTCTTATCTCTTGAACACTACCTCCTATTTAACTATCTGTTTATGTTCACATTTTAAGCGATCATAACTTTACCTTCGCACCTCAACGTTATCATCGCCGACTCACAACCTTCTGGTTCAAATCCACACAGCACCTAAACCGGCATTGTTTTCTTTCTCATATGCACTCGACACTGAATCACAACAAAACAATTCACCAGTCCCATATCGCCCTATAACTACCTACCTTCAATTTGAAAAAGGGGTTGTTATTAGATTTTTGCTTTTACTGCAAATTAGTCTCGAATTGCGATTCGCGAGTCACAATATTTTTTGCTTCAAAATATTAACTGATACTTAAAAATTCTGAAATGCGATTTTTGAGTGTCAATTTCATCATTTCGCTCTTTTTTCAAATTGCAAACAAAAAGTCGCAATTTGATAATATCTGATCGAAGGTCTAAAACTGGATTCATTAGTCGTGATTCACAGCTGATTTTCCTTAATCTGATCTCGGAATTCTTTCTGTGTGTTAAGGAGAAAAATTACATCCTTGACAATATCAAACAATTCTTTCCCATTTAAATCATTGGCATCAATTTTGGCTTATGATTTGCATTCATCTTTAATTTCCATTAGTTTTCTATTAACAGTTTCCTTATAGTCGTTAAGGTATTCTTTGAAATCGAAGAAAAATCCGAAGCGCTCATTCAGCAATCTCAACGAGTGCAGACTTCGATCGATAGACTGTCCAAAATTTCAACTAAAAAGCGTCTTGTTTCTTGGTAGGTATCGAGTGCAATGTCATCAGCAAGTTAACCTTGCATCTTACGTTTTCTCATTCTCCTCCTCGAAATCGTAAAATGTGCGAGAAAAAGTGATCAAGGGGTCAACCCTCAGAAAACCGAACTCGTTCTCTTCACTAGGAAATACAAAATTCCTCAACTAACAACTCCATCAATAAATGGAATCCCACTTCAACTCTCCAACGAAGCTAGATATCTAGGTATTATCATAGACAAAAAGCTAAACTGGAAAGCCAATATAGAGGAAAGAATCAGGAAATCAACCGTAGCCCTGTTTTCCTGCAAAAAACCCATTGGCACTAAATGGGGTTTCTCCCCCCAAATCACCCACTGGCTCTACACCGCGGTCATCAGACCAATACTCACATACGGAGTAGTGGTATGGTGGACCGCTCTGGATAAAAGGGCCTACTGCGACAATTTAAGCAAGGTCCAACGAACAGCTTGTTTATGTATTAGCGGAGCACTGAGATCAACACCCTCAGCTGCCCTAAACATACTCCTTAATCTCATACCACTAGATATCTTCAGCAAACAAATGGCCGCCAGTGCAGCCATTCGTATGAGAGCTATCTCCCAATGGACCGATAACAACATCGGTCATGCTACAATCTTGAGTTTATTCAGATCAATCCCTTGCCACTCCGACTACACCATCCCCCAATTGGTTTTTGATAATAAGTTCCAAGTCTCAATCCCACCAAGAATGGCCTGGGAAGACGAAGAACTTTTGAGAGGTAGATTCAATTCACTTCTATACAGATGGGTCAAAGACAGAAGAAGGGGTCGGCTACGGAGTGTACTCAAACCGACTTAACGTAAGTCTCTCATTCCGCCTCCCTAACCATTGTAGCGTGTTCCAAGCGAAAATTCTGGCGATCAAAGAGGTCCTATCATGGCTAAAAGAAAACGTGATATCCTCAACGAATATCCGGATTTTCTCAGATATTCAAGCAGCCCTCAAATCACTCGGTGCTGTTTCTACGAACTCAGTAACCGCCCTTAACTGTCGCCTATCTCTTAAGGAGATGGCTGAACAGTTCAATATTCACCTTCTTTGGGTGCCGGGGCACAGAGATATCATGGGAAATTGCAAAGCCGATGAACTCGCCAGAAAAGGAACCGTTCTACCGCTCTCAACCAGCAGGTTGAATATTGGTGTACCAATCGCTACGCATGTAAACTTATGCTAAAGCAAGAGGCAATGAATAGAACAAATCATTGGTGGAACAGTATCACCACGTGTGTGGCAACAAAACAGTTATGGCCAGGACTATATCCAAAACGCACAAGACATTTGCTATCCATAACCAGATTGCACTTTAGCTCCGTAATCAATGTCATGACCGGACATTGTCTGATAGGAAGACACGCCATAAGACTCGGCGTTCCCTCGTTCTGCAGAAGTTGCTTAGATGAGGAGGAGGAAGAGACTATTCAACACCTCCTCTGCTCATGTCCTGCACTCTTCTTTAAAAGAAAACGGCATCTAGGAAAATATTTCCTCGATGATCTAAACGATCTGGCAAACACAGATATCCTGCATCTTTTTCGCTTTATCAAAAGCTCCAAATGGTTTTGTTAAGTGTGGGTATTCCTCACTTAATTTCTTATGGTATCACAATGGACCTAATACTGGTCTAAGTGTGTCAGTTGTTTTCCTGACAGCCATTTTAACCTAACCTAACCTAACCTCGAAATCGTTATTCCCATTTGTTCGACATTTTTTTAGCTTTCAATGTGACTTTGTTGCATAGACTAACTCTTCACTCTTTGATGTGGTTTACAATGTCAGAAGTAATACTGATCATTTTGGTTTGAAACATTTTCTGCGTTCTGTCAATAGAAGGAAGGATCTCCGCCCATAGGAGGAGCACAACCAGAAAATCAAATTTTTTAGCAGCACCGTGACAAATGCTGCATCTTGTGTAGTGTCCCCGGTTTCAGATTACTTTGTCAAGTTTGGTAAATAAGGTATTCTCTGAAAGAAAGTTTGTTATGACGTTTCGAGCGCCCCTTGTATAAGGATGTGTTTATATGCGTAGCGCCACGGGAAAATATGAATTTTCAAAACGCATAAAGTGTCAGTCGATATCTGAGTTTGATATCTGAGGGTTTGAGATTAAGTAGAATGGTTAGGGCAGATGAGGGTGTTGTTCGCAATGCTCCGCTTTATATGCAGATAACGGCTGATCGTTGGACCTTGCTAAGCCTATAGCAGTAGATACTTCGCTTCGTCTGAAAATTTCATTGGGATTCCATTAATTAATGGATGGAGTTCGTAGTTGCATAATTTTATATTTCCTAGTGAAGAGAACAAGTTCAGTTTTCTGTGGCTTAACCAACAGATCACTTTTCCCGTCCGTTTTAAGAACTAATTTGTTGGGAGGTAGTTTGCATCAGCTCTGTAAGGACGTGGGCAATGGGCATGCTTTCCTGATACTATAATGCTACCGCTACCTGCGTTCGTAATCTCTTTTAATTCCTCATCCGCCAACTTCTTTTACGAATATGTTCCATAGAGGAAGAGATAGGCCTCCGCCTTTCGACGGCGGTATTCCTCTACTGACAACTCTCTTTGTATTGTAAGGCTTTTGAAAGATTATTAGATACTCTAGTGCAACAGTTTTTTGAGTTTTGCACAATCGTTTCAATTATGACGCATTAAAGTTTCAAAAGCCTTTCAATTTAAAACACCCTTCGTGCGCCAGTCGGTTTAACGTTTTGTAATTAACTTACTTAGTTCTTATAGTAGGAACTTTATTCCTTGGACTTGCCCCCCAACAAATTACAATTCTCAAAATCAATGTACAGCGCCCTTTTCTAATGGAGTGATGCCCTTTTTTAATATTTTTCTAGTACATAACTTATAGACTTCGTCAAATTTCATGAAAAAAGGGGAATACTTGAACTCGAGTAATTTCGTAACCTCGCTTATTTACCCAAAGATACTAAGAACTTTGTAGAGTTTAATAACCACGTTCTTGACGTATTATCCCCTTGAACAATATCAATATATCACTACTCTCTCATCTTCTTAAGTTTCCTACATTCTGCAACCATAAATTACCCCTATCAGTTCTCGCACTGTCTTTACCTGAAGACTATATACCTAATCTCACGACACTATTCACAACTAATACAAGTCCTCTCTCCCTCTCTCTCATTCACTTTCTCTATTCATATCCGAATACTTTCAAATCTCATTTTAACCTAGATAAATTGTCAAATGCACATCATGATATTAAATTCATCCAGAGATTTATTTTGCAGTAGTCTCCTGTGGTGCCATAGGGTGACATTTCTTACTCATAACTCGATTACGGTCCATGGAAGCGACGCAGAAAAAAATACACTCCTCCCTTGAAAATGTTTATGTTCGACCATATGTCACTTCATGCTATGTCAAGGCGCACAAGTGAAAAGAACAAAAAACAGTGAAGAGAAAAACCCAACGCAATAAAAGAACAAGAACTAGAAAGAAGTTTTCTTACACAACAACTATAAATAGCATTCTACAATTGCCAAAACATTATGATTACCGCTACTAAGCATTCACCCGGACCAGCAGAAACCAGCCGACCAAACGGGCTGTTTCCTTGCTCGGCCAATCTCACCCTCGCCTCGGAGAGCCACAAAAAACTTTGTCCACTCTTCATCCATCCATCCGTTCACCGCACAATATTCTTAAAGTTCCTTAGACGAGCTTGAACTTACTCAAACAAACAGCACACAGACATACTGGCCATCTAAACTAAGCTAACACAACGCACAATCAGGCTTATAGCATAGCTGCGGCTGGACTTTCTTTTTATCTTATCCTTTTTCACGGTTTATTCTTTGCTAGGGTATCATTTGATTGTTAGTGATTTTGTGACAAATAACACCGAATTCTCATAAATCCCATTGATCAAAGTCAATGGTAATTATCTTGGCCGCGAAGTTTACTTACTCATTTGACTCGTGGACATTTACACAAAGAAACCACAATGACGTCGAAGATATGAAATCAGAAACATGCAAAGCTGGCGAAAGTAGAGCTGATGGTTGACTGCAAAGCTGGTTGACTGCCACCTAAAGTAGATTATTGATGTTCTTTAATTTGGCTTATGTATTCAAAGACAAAATCTTGCAACTATTAAAGTGCACTTCCCAAGTGAAGTCCTTAAGCGAGTACATTTGCTTCTGCATTTGGCATATGAACCAGGTGCCGAAAAGAATTTCTTTCATAAGCCTGGACCACATTGAATATCAAACTCCTCGCGGAGCCCAGATGTCAGATCGTCAGAGCAGTCAGATCTCAAACTATTTCAGCGGGATTCTGACAACGGATTATCCAGCCTTTGTGTCCGAGGTGATTCCAAAAGGGCCTGGTCTTTCAAGTTGGGGGCTGTGGTGATAAGAGTTGAAGCTGGTCCTTCGGAAAGTTCGGACGTCAATAAAACTCGAGGAAAGGAAGTTTTGTCATGCTATGCTTACTAATATCCTCAATACAGCAGATCTAAAAAAAAAAATCCTGGTTATATAACATTCAAGCACACCATTTTTTCATCGATTTCAAGGATGCGTATAGTTTGGCATCACTGCAAATCTTGTCCTACTCTTCCAGATGACTTTGGAAAAGGAGTAGACCTTTGATGACGAAAAAGACTTTCGAAAAGATGACATACTTAAATGCGGTTTCTTATAGCCCATGCCGATGATGTAGCAATTGCCGTTTCAGGCAAGCACCCACAAACCCTAGCTGAGCTGCTACAAACAGCACTTAATAAACTTAACAATTGGGCAGAAGATAGTGGACTGAATATCAATCCCCACAAAACGGAATTATTTCTCTTTACGAGGAAATACAATATTCCGGACTTCAGATAATAAGGGGTATTATATCAGGCTAAATTTCTCATCTCATCTCATCTTTGACTAAAATTGACCTAGAAAACCAATATTGAGAAAAAAGTAAACAACACTCTTCTCTTGTAAAAAGCCATTAGTGGGAAATGGGGTTTCTCCCCTCAAGTCACCCATTGGCTGTTTACCTCGGTAATTAGGCCGATACTCACATACGGGGTGATAATCTGGTGGACAGCACTAGACAAAATGATCAACTACAACAAGCTGGCCAAAGTTCAAAGAACGGCTAGTCTGTATATTAGTGGCGCACTGAGGACAACCCCATCGCACGCAATCAATGTACTACTAGATCTCACATGCTTAGATATTTTCAGCAAACAAGTCAGCTACTCGACTCAGAGCAACATCACAGTCGACCAATAATAAAATCGGTCAAACTACCATTCTAGATAACTTTAGATTCCTACCGAATTGATCTAACTACACCACCTCCCAAGTAACCATACCTTCAAGAGAAGCTTGGGAAAATGGCACTCTTTTGGAAAATGAAGCAATACACTTCTACACCGATGCGATGGTTCAAAAACCAGCGAAGGTGTAGGAGGTGCAATTTACTCAGAAAGTCTTTTCTTCCACCTACCGGATCATTGTAGTGTGTTCCAAGCGGAAATTCTGGCGATTCTGTCTTGGCTAAAAGAAAACGTCATATCCTCCACGGATATTCGAATCTTCTCGGGTATACAAGATGCCCTTAAGTCTTTTGCCTCTGCCTCTACAAAACCCAACATGGTCCAAAATCTTATGTCTCTGAGGGAGATGTCAAATCAGTTCAATATTCACCTTTCATGGGTGCCGGTGCACAGGGACATACCAGGCAACTGTATGGCAGACGAACTAGCTAAAAAGGGCACGATCACTTCCCTACGCCCAGAATGGAACAATATAGGTAACGTATACCTATTGCTTCGCTACATGTAAGCTCCTACTTTGACAAGACGCTTCAAGGATAACAAACAATAGATGGACAGAGAATACCAACTGCCTTGCAACCAAAAAAATTTGACCGTGTGTAGACTCAAAAAGCTCTAAGAGTCTGTTAGCTTTATACCGCCTGTATCTAGGTTCTACACACTGTCTAATAGGAAGACACGCCAAAAGACTTGGTGTGTTTTCCAATGATTTCTGCAGAAGCTGCATGGACGAAGAAGAGGAAGAAACCGTTCAACACCTTCTTTGCTCATGCCCTGCTCTACTTCATAGGAGGAAAACTCATCTCAGTAAATTCTTCTTCGATGATAGTAGCGACTTTGCTTCCATAGACCCTAAAAGCTTTTCAAAATACATTAATAGTTCAGCTTGGTTCGACTAGCAGGTGATTAACCGGCTAGTCCCGTAATGAAAAAATAGTGGGTGATCAACTCGTTAATCTTACATCGGGTTTCTGAGATCAGTATAGGTGATTAACTTGCTGATCTCTGTGGTATCACAATGAGCCCTTGCGGTCTAAGTGTGTCAGGCAATGTACGTACTACGTAGGTCTTACTCATTGGCAGACAGCCACTTCCACCTAACCTAACCTAAACAAATTCAATAGTAGATGCGTTTTTGTCGCAATCATATCAACTCAGCAGTGTGATCTCTGATCACAATATCAAATCAATACTTAGCACTTTTAGTAACGTTTTTTGTTTATTTTTGTTTTCAAATTACTGACAAAAACGCTATCAGTAAAATTTTTAAGGATATGATAAAAATTGCGACTGTTAAGACTCTGACTTTTATTCACTCGCGGTCAATAAATAACCTAATAATAGACATTAGATTTTCATTGTCACAGAACAAGTCGTTGTTTAAAAAAAATTGTAAAAATTACTACAGAGTTGTCATAACTCCCATTTTCTGGTGGGGGTTATTTATTGACCGCGAGTGAATAAAAGTCAGAGTCTTAACAGTCGCAATTTTTATCATATCCTTAAAAATTTTACTGATAGCCATAACAATGAGTAAAACGATAGCAAATAGTATACGCACGCAAAAACTCCGTAATACCCAAGTTCTCTTATAATGGAGATCAGAACAGAATTGTCACTAATCGTTATCTTCCATATGAGCATAGGGTGCATGTGCAACACAACTCTTTGTAGCCAAACTAACGTTTCCCTTATTTAGTCCTACTTTGGATTCACTTTTTTATTTTGCTCTGTAACACTTAAGGACTTTTGGTCAAGAAAAAGAAAGCGAGCATAATTTGGACTACGGGACCTTGTGACGAGAAACTTTTTTTCAAAAACCACCGCTCCGCTCGCCGCATTCGGTCAGTCGGTCCTTTGCGAATAAACTTTTTTCCCTTGTTTTTTTTTTCATCCAACATCCTATACCTATACTTTTTGTTGGTTCTTATTCCTTTTGACTGCTGTTGTTTTATTTTCTTGGCACTTTTGGTCTTTTCGGTGATAATCATAAAACCATAGAAAAAAAAAATTCCAGACCTACACACGTACACACTCACATGCCTATACTTTCTCCAAACTAGGGAGACATAAAAATAAGCATTCACCATTGACCCATCTCCATTACATTGAGCGAGACCAGCAGGCTTTCTTAAAGACACCAGCAGAAGTAGCAGCAAGTGAATCCTTTTTGGGGTAAAAATTGCCATATTTGTGGTCTCGGTTTTATCGAACAATAAAAATATCTTCAGATGAACTACGTACATGATTGTGATAATGTTTGTGTGTCTAACACTGGTGTGCTGTTTGGCATGAGTGGGCGAAATATTACGTATGAAGGACGAAATTATTGCTTCGTAATTTATGTAGAATCCTACTTACTTTTATGCCTTCGTTTTATCCTCTTATTGAGGGATTTTATTTTTTCCTTCCATATTGGTCAGATGATTACACCCATTCAAGGATAGAGAAAAAAAAATGGGCAGAAGCTCAGAGTGTGGTCAAAAAGCAATTTTTTTTAAATAAGGCACAGATGTATAGGTAAACATGATTCAGACAAATTGTGGTGTCCTATTACGGCAATGGTCTTCAAGGGGGTGTATTTTTTTTATAACCAAAGGTATATTTTTTTTTTATGTGAAGAAAAAACAGAAGGAATTCTTTTAGTTATATTGGGAGTCATAATTTGATGCTGAGTTATTAAGGATGGATGGTAGGTAGAGAAATGGAAAAAATAATGAGAATACAATGATGCTGCATAAAGCCTTTTGGTAACATACCTGCCTGAATTATTAATATTCGCATTTGGTAAAGGTGATGCTCACAAGACCATGGCTCGTGCTGTTCATTTTTAAAACCCAATGTCTTGACAGCAATGGCTTGAAATGGAAGTTAAATTACTTTGTGAAGAATTGACAAAATTTCTCTTAAATATCTGGAAATCGACTTTCATTCGATTGGGGTAACTCAGAGGATCACATTTCTGCTGTTAGATTCTGATATGATTACTGCTTCTCCAAATGAAAATTGCAAATTATTTTACCTTACTCAATTGGAATCGAAAGCAAAGTAAGAAAAAGAGATCTCTGGAGCTGGTCATATTTTGTAGAAAAAGTCGACGAATTGAAATTCAATCTTCAACTTCTGCTATCCCAGAAGTAGTAGTTTTTTTTTTTTTTGTAAAAAAAAAGAAGAACTAATTCCATCACAGCTCCCTTATCCATTTTAGCCTTCTACAGCAAATACACTTGTTCTACAAAGAGATTTTGTTTTGAATTTTCAAAATTCAAAAAAATAGTTCTAGTATTCTAGTTCGAATGCTGTGCCGATTCATTTTAAGCTTTTGGCTGTTTTACACTTTTTGCTGAAAAAAGGTGTTGGAAATGACTTCAACTTAGGAATATCTCAGCCAACTTTTTTTTATTATTGTCGGAACTGCTGAAAATATTTCAACAACATATCTATCCAAAATGGATCACTTGAGTTGAGTTTTTATCAAAAAAAAATGGGATCTCCAGGAGTTAAAGAGTGTATAGATGGGACCCATATGAGGATAATTACTCAGAGAAAAGACATAGAGAATCTTTACTATAGCAGAAAGAGCTTTCATTCTATTAATGCAATGCTGATACCTAAAGTTTTATAAACAATAAAGTGATGATGCACCAACCATACATTCACAGGTGTGTGGCCACTGACCACAAACCTCAAATTCGATATGTTGATGCTAGACATTCAGGATCATGCTATGATTTATTCGTTTGGAATAATAGCGAGGTGCGAACCTTTTTACATGACAGATATAGCGATGGATAAAGAAACACCTGGCTGTTAGGTAAAAAATTGCTTGTACAACAATATTTATTAGAGACTTTCTTATGTCAATCCCTTTTTAGGAGACTCTGGGTATCCTTTTGAAAATTTTTGGATAACTGCTTACCGTTCCGCATCGGAAGGAGGCCCAGAAGCAACATTTACCACATTCGTACTAAGGCATAAGTAATCATGTTGAGAGATCGAATGGAGTTTTAAGAAATAGATGCAGGTGTATGCCTGCTATGAAACTCACAACATTGCAAAATGCTTCAATACACCCTACGATAGTGATGACATTTTTGAACATGAAGACCCTTCTGAATTGTATGAAACTCTTAACCGTAACGAAAGTGCGAATGCAGTTCGAAATTTAATATTGAATTCCCTTGTTTACTAATTATTGGTATTTGGTTTAATGAAAATAAATTTTTTTATGGTAAAAAAACTTTTAATATCAAGATCACAATCAACTTGATTTATGATAGCTACAAGCTTCTTTGAGCAGTTCGTATCTGTAACGTTTTTTGTCAAAATACTCCTTCTTAGATAAACTTTTTCTTCCTCAGTCTTTGAAAGTCGCCGCAAATATTTATTTATGTCCTCTTTCAAAATCTCTGCTTGAATCTTTGATCGTTTAACCGTAGCATTCTTTCTTTTACCTCTTTATGTGAAGTTCCTCTCTTTTCTTTTCTATATGGGTTCAGAGTTGACGAACATGAGGGTTGAGTTTTCGGATTTGAATTTTCGTTTTCAAAAATAAAATCATCCTGTGGCACTTGAATTTGTTGTTCGGATGTTTTAGTAACTCCATTATAGTTGGGCTAGTTGAATGAACAACATGTTCATCATCAGTTGAAGCAGTTCTGCAATGCTTTCTTCGTAATTGATCAGGACAATCGTCTGTTTTGGACCACCTCCAGTACCATTAAGGAGTTTTTTTTGCTTTTGTTCATTTCTAGCCTTGTTGAAAAAGAACAAATAAATAAAACATTTCAGAATGAATTTAAGATTTGCATTTAAAAAGCCGGTGCCATCACGGCTTGGCCTTATGCTTTTAAGCTTTTCCGCCAAATCACCCCAAAACACTTTAACACTTAACACTTTCTTAAATAGACCCCGCTTTCCGTGGCCTCTGGCCACCTCTACCAACGGCTCAAATGACACCCTTTATGTAACCTAGTGACGCTATAAAAGTAGAGCGACAGGGACAGCAAATGACACCATATTTCTTGCCGCTCTTTTGACATTTCTCTTCAGTAAGATTTGTAATTTCATAATAAAAAGATATACGAGCCATCAACGAGTCGAAATTATTAAAACTTACTACCGAAATTCGGAGTCAGTGCCCTTAACGTTAAGACCGCTACGTCCAATTTATGGTCGTCATCATCCTAGCAGATCAGGGGCGAACGCAGAAAAATTTTTCCGGGGGGGAAATGCTTTTTTGCTTTTTTTATACTCTGTACTGATTTGTAAAATACATTGCTAGGAGGAATCCTAACTAATATTATAAATGTGAAAATAATTCTGTCTGTCCAGCTTTCTATGTTACCGTCTCCCGCCCAAACTACTCAACCGATTTGAATGAAATGTGGTACATAGATAGTCTAGAACCTAAGAAAGGACATAGGCTATGCATTTTATCCCTTTATTTTAATGAGAACGGGAACATAGACAGGAAACTACAGAACCGATTTTAAAAATTCTTCCACCACCAGAACGCCTCACTATCCTCAAGTAACATAAGCTTCAACTCATCCCCATATTCTTACAGGAACAAGAGTCCTTACTACTATAACAAGTACGAAAGAATCTGCCGCCCAAACCACTGAGTCGATTTAAGTAAAATTTTATACAGAGATGATCTAGAAGGACATAGACTTCAATTATCCGAATATTCTCACAGGAACTGGTCCTAACTAATATTATATATGCAAAAGTAGTTCTGTCTGTTCGTCCCGCCCAAACAACTGAACCATTTCAAATGAAATTTTGTATCTACAGAGGTAGTCTAAGACCTGAGGAAAGACATAACCTTTATGTTTTATCCCAAAAAATCAAAATTTTTTCCACCTTTAGAATGCTACAATATCCCCGAGCGAGTAACATAAGCTTTAACTCATTCCCAAATTCCTATGAGAACAATCACCATATTCCCTCGGGAACGGGAGTCGTTACTAATATTCCAAATCTCCAAATTAAATCTGTCTGTTTTTTTTTTTCTTTCTTCCATTATTCTCATGGGAACGGAAGTACTTTTACTTACTACTTGTAAGTGAACAATAATTCTATTTGGCAAAATATGACGAAAGTTAGAAGATCGTGTGCGAAAATGTATTTAAGTAAAATAATATAACAATAGGTTACTGAAAAATTCAAATTGCTGCCGCAAGTCAGCTGGTATTTTATAAAATTAAATCAATGCGCCTTGGAACTTTTGCCATTTTTATATTTATAAAGTCCTCACAGTCAACCTCAATACTTTTATAGATGTTCAGCAACATCAAACCGTTCAATTGCTCCTCACTGGTTCTTCTTCGCAGATAAGTTTTTAATCTGCGCAGATATGAAAAAGATCGCTCGCTTGAAGCCACGGATACCGGAAGTGTGGCACCGATCTGCATAGAACAATGAACTGTTTTTTATATGTAGGGACGAATCGCAAACATTTAAGGTGTCTATAAAGTTGTTGGGCTGTTTTTATTCTTTTATCATACTCAAGCAATGTTCAATGGCATGTTTATGCTTATTCATACATAAGTATACCCTTTCCTAGTTGCCATTGTCGATCCGATTCTCATACAGTGCCAGAGCGACTGGTTTTTAGTATGTGTAATTAAAATTTTAATTTTCGTAGATTTCGGTCGCGACTGCCATTAGTTTTGGAGTCACCGATACGATGTGTTTCGGTCGCAACTGCCGTTAGTTTTGAAGCGACCAATGCGATGTGTTTGCAAGTATAAGTAGGAAAGTGAATTTTCATATATTTCAATCGTAGGTCCCTTGTAAACGACCCAATATTACCTCCACATCAACATACGAAATTTACTTACAATAGAAAAGGTTGATCATGCTAAAAACATACCAAAACCAAAAAGTCATTCCAAAACATATGAAATACCTGCAAATTAACTTATCGATAGAAATGGATTCCGCATTATTTGGAAGGATTTTTTAAAAATTTTTGACACAATCAAATCTTTAGATGAATGGAATGGCAGCACCATGTTTTATATTTTCATTTTTGTTTTAAAAAACTAGTGGTTATTTTCTTATTTCAAAAATGGGGGGGGGGGGGGGGGGGGGTTCAACCCCACAACCCCCCCCCCCCCTGCGTTCGCCCCTGTAGCAGATCAACAATTGAGCGTCTAGTGAAAAAATTTGAATTCACAGGCACAGTACAAAATGTTTCCGTGCCAGTGAGACAAAGAAGTGCTCGTAGTGTCGAGAATATGGCTGCCGCTGAGGCTTCAGTTGCAGAAAACCCAAATGTGTCTCCCAAACGTCGTTCTCAAGCGTTGGGCATCTCTCTGAGGTCGTCGTTGTCGCGAATTTTCCTAAAAGGTCTTGGCCAACATCCTTACAAGAATAAATTGACGCAAGAACTATAGCCGCTTGACCACCAGAAGCGTTCGTAAAGTGGGCTGAGCAACAACTTGAAAACGATTGGGATTTTCATCGAAAAATCATCTTCAGTGATGGGGCTCATTTTTGGCTGAATGGCTTCGTCAATAAACAAAATATGCGATATTGGTCAGACAGCAATCCACACTTACTACATGAGTCATCATTGCATCAAGTAAAAAGTACGGTTTGGTGTGGTTTATGGGCCGGCGGCATCATTGGGAGGTTCTTCTTCCGTGATGATCAAGACCTGCAGCGATCAATTTATTGGAAACCAAGTTTGGAAAACGTGTTATCTCACGAAATGGTTAACTCGCTTGGCCGCCTCGGTCGTGTTTGTTAAAATACGGATACTGTTCTAGCCAGAGGCCGAGGTGTTTGACTACTACTTTCCTTGGCAGTGTGTTACCATGCAGATCTACGATCACTAGCTTTAGCCAGTTCTTTCTCGTATCCCATGAGGCCCGAGCCAACGGGGATCTAAACACAATTGTTTCCGTTTTCTGGACGTTGATTTTCAACTTCCAGTCATCGCAATATTGTTGAATCTTATCGAAGTCACACTGCAAGAGTGTTTTGATGTCTTCGATCCTTGGACCTGTTCTGTACGCAATGAGGTCGTCGGCGTACGCTATAGCATGGTGAAGGAAACTGATTAGATCGCCGGTGAAAATGCTAAACAAAATAGGTGAATTCACCGCTCCCTGTTGCAGACCGTTCTGTTTTCTTAAAGTTCTGGTAGAAGTTATATTGCAACTTTTGATAACAAACGTTCTACCATGAAACATGTCATTCAGAATATACAGCAGTGGTTTACTCATGCCATACCTGATCAACTTATAGAAAAGACTGTCGAACCAAACGGGATCGAATGCCTTCTCCAAGTCAACTAGACATGAACCCGCACATTGCTTTTTAGCTTTGTTCCATTGAATATCTGATACTTGTTTAAACGCGGCATGTATGGTATCATGGCCCGCCTTAAAACCGAACTGATATGTTTGTCCTCAGCCCATGTGGACAGAGCTCTATTGAGAACTTTCTTGAATACCTTGAGAACTTTTTCGACTAATTGACCGGAGATTTGCTGGATTGGAACCATCCTTCCCTTTTTTAAGGACAGGATGGACCACTGCCTTCTTCCAACGCACTGGATAATATGCATTATTCAGCGCATTGTTGAACAACGTGGTGTATATGTCCACTGCTTCCGCTGGGAGGTTTCGCAGCACAACATTGGGTATGCCGTCGACTCCTGCTAATTCTTTTTTTTTATTTTGTGAAGGATGTCCTCGAGGTCCATCTTGGAAACGAACAGGCTGTTATCCCCGTTTCGCTCGGCGGTAACTGCATTTGCAAGTCGGTCGTCATTGAACCCAGTGAAACCAGGATTCTCGGATCGCCAATGTGAGATCTCTATTCTCAAGGTCGTAATGCACCTTATTTACTTGCTCGAGCACCCATTGCCTCTACCTTCTCTTGAGCATTTTCCACTTTAAAGTGATCATCATCGAAGATGGCGTCATCTGCCAGAAATAAGTTTTAGTTCTCTGTCGTCCTTTGGAGTTTAATACTCTGAAGGTCATTTTGATCTTTGCTCCTAAAGATTTTGTTTATTTCCGGAAACATACTCGGGTTGTTGGACTGCGCAGCCCGAGTCTTATTGTTCCAGAAACATGAAATGAAAATTTTATGATTTTCTTTAATAAGCTGTTGGAGATTTTTGGTCTGTGACTTCAGTGTTCTAATCTCCAAATCATTTCGGTCAATAAACTTCCTGTGCATGAGTTTGAGTTTCGACAGGAGTCTACTTTTTTGTTTGTAGAGTGCGTCGATTATCGCGCTTCCGTACATTTTCGTAGAGTTATTTTGCCTTTATTTAGGAATTTCCCTGTCCAATTTTCTACGGATTGCATTCTCCATACGTTGCAACTGCAAGTACCCATCGATCTCAACGTTCGACAGATTCCTGTTGTATGGCGGCGCAATACCGTTCGAACGAAGTTTCCTGAGACGGCACCAGAAAAAGCAGCCAACGTGTCTTACCGTAGTTATAAGAGTGTGTCGGCACGTACTCCTCCAGTTCCACAAGGTCGTTCGGAAGCAGTATGACGGCGGCAAGTCCACAGTGGTAACTGTCGTACTCTACCGTTGTCAAACAATTTTTCGTCCGTCGAAGAATGTCGTGGGTCAGCTTAAGTCTTGAGGCTAAAATAAACAATGCATTTACAGTAGTGTCAGAAATCGATGCGACAAAATGCCCAAAGTAAAAGCGGCCGTTTTACTCGATTACAAACACTTCTCGCATAAAATCGATAGAAAATGTCTTCAGAAAAGTTTTCGTGTGAGAATCTTGCGGCAGACTCGCAAGTGTTGCATCAAATATCGATTCACTGTACGTGTTCGGTGTACGCACGTGAATGTAGACATTTGACATTTCTCTCATTTCATTCAAACGTTTCTTGCACTACTTAAACCGCTTTAGGATAATGCCAAACAAAGTGACCGTTTGTGCAATGTCCTCTCGTAAAAAAGAGCATATTTTTCTTATTATGTGAAAACTCAGCTGTTTCTACACTTTTGTCCTAGCGATCTACATAATTCGTATGCAAACTAAACCATCTGCAAAGGAAGGTTTTTAAAGGTTTTCGTTAAAAGACTTTGAAAGGAAAATTGTTGAGCTGACAAAATTTAAGCAAATGATTTAGTCCAAAGAAATTATTACTTTTGTTGGAAGGGCGAATCCCAAATCACTTTCCAAAAAGCGTCCAACAGAAAATTGAAATTGATAGCTTAAGTGCCCCCTACTTTCTTCTCTGATGACAATAATAGACGGCAGGGTATTTGTAATCATATATCCCATGCCCAATGCGAATGCCCATCCATATGCTTCTCAGCTCGTAGCATCAAATATTTACTCCATATATCACCACCATCGCCATCAGGTTACTTGAGAGAATGCGTACCCCAAATGGTGTTGCTCGTATTGTGTTCTAATACCGACCATATCCAAACACCAACCAACACAACGTGCAAATGAAATCATTTAACGATTTAGTTTGGACGCGAGGCCTTCTAATCCTAATTGAAGCCCATTAGGACAATATAGGGCGAACATAATCATAAATAATAAAATAGCTTCGAATCGCCTTGAAGGATTTCCCTCTAAATGTACAAAAAAAAAAAAACAAACATATGAGTGTACCTTTTAGCAGCAACGACGACGACGGACGCTAACGCCTCCAACATGTGGCATAGTAGTGTATGGAGGTAAATTGAATAGGTATATCCATCCATTCTCTAGCCCAGGCGATATACTTACTCTCCTATTCAACCATAATGTCGTGGTGTACCCAGAGAATATGGTTTCTTTGCAGGACGTAGTTGTTATTCTTCGTGCACTTTATGGTGGATTATCCTTGTAAGGGAAGAGAAACAGGGTCACACAAAAATAATGCATTGCGACGTCAGCAGCGGATACAAAAGGGATTTTCGCAGATTAAAAGATAATAAAACGCCGCACCGCAAAAATGCCCGAGCCATGATTTTTGTTCCGCGACCGTGTCCCTCGTTTTTATGATTGTGATTAATTTAAGGTTTTTTTTGTTTTGGGTTTGTGTGTTGGGTGTCGGCGTTGTCGGCGTTGGCCTTTGCTGCTACGCATAATAGCTTATGATTTGTTTTTGGTCGGTTTTGTTTCGTATGATGGAAGTTTGGCCAGCAGGGGAGTGCTGCTATATAAAAATATAAAACAACAGATGTGCTAACAGCTAACAGTTTTTGATATATGAGCTCCGTATTTCTGTGCGAACTGTATCGATATTAGTTTTATGAAGACAAATTGCAAAAGGACATGAGAAAAAGGTTTCGAATGAGTCTTAGGCGATGGTAATTATTATTGGTGGAATGGATGACAAACCTAATAATTTATCGGTGAAATGGTGTCGTTAAATTGGTTTATTATTGATAAGGCAAACGGCAAAGAATTCAACAGGAGAAACAGGCATTTGTTATTTAGTTAGAACATTGCCGTAATTTTGTATTGAATCTGGATCTTTTGAGATTTGGGAAAACAAGAAAAATATCGGGTTAAGTTGGTTTAGGATTCCTATCTCCAAGCTGACAGTAGGGAATGGTAAAAAAAAACAGGGAAGGTTATCTTGTACGAATGTGAAAAGAAAAGGGAGATAACAGCTTCACTGTTGGCCCTTGACTTACTGCTACAGCCATCATGTGCCAAATAAGTTGGAATGGAAATATGCTGCCCAAGCGTGAAAGTTTAAATATTTGGGATCAAAGATCAATGATCAAAAGTGAAAAAACACAGTTGTTTTACAGCGCCCCTCAGCGTTACTGAAGACATTGGACATGCGTTAGATAAAGATGAGATAACGTTCTTGGTTCTGCTCGATTTCTCAAAGGCTTTCGACTCTGTTAACCATGATATCTTATGTAATAAGCTTATGCATAACTTCAATTTTTCTCCTCGAAATATTAAGGAAATTCAAAACGCAACAAGATTTAAAAGACTATTAATAAACCACTTTCGAACTTATACAAATATTAAAAACTAAAATTTTAAACTTAAATCTGTTTTATAATTTGCTTCAATTTTAATAACTTCTCTTTATCTTGATCTTTAGTTTGTTAAATTAGGTAATGACTAGCTTATAAGATATTATATCTTACAGTTGTTAGGCATTCATGAAATGAAATAAAATAAAATAAAATAAATAAGGAGGTTGCTATATATATGGTTTTTGAATTAGCGGAAAAATGCGGAATAAGGCATTATTTCAGTCACCAAAAAGAGCTGGAATAGACTGGTTTCTGTGGACTTTGTAGAGAACTATGTTCAAATAACGAAGTCGGATCAATGGTTTAAATGCACTACATCGGGTTTTTCAATAAGAGCGCTACAAAAGTTTTTTTTTTTTAATAAAACAAAAACGGTTTTAGATATCAATGATTTTTTTTTTATTTCTGTGAAAGTACTTTTGATGCCATTATGTAAAAAATTCAATATTTTTTGCATGGCCACCACGGGCACGCTTGCAAAATTCTAGACGCTGAACCCAATTTTCGAAAGTTTTCAAACATAAATCGGCCGATACTGCAGCAATTTCACGTTCGATATTCGTACGAAGTACGGCCCAATGACGCTGCCCGCCCATAAACCACACCGAACCGTAATTTTTTCAGGATGCAATGCTGACTCATGGAGTACGTGTGGATTGCTGTCTGACTAATACCGCATATTTTGATTATTGACGAAGCTATTCAGCCAGAAATGAGCCTCATCGTTGAAGATGATTTTTCGATGAAAATCCGAATCATTTTCAAGTTGTTGCTCAGCCCAATTCACGAACATACGACGCTTCTGGTGGTCAAGCAGCTTCAGTTCTTGCGTCAATTTAATATTGTAAGGATGTAAACCAAGATTTTTTCGCAAAATTCGCCACAACGAACGACCGACGGCACAGAGAAGCCCAACGCTTGAGGAAGATGTGTGAGAGACACATTTGGGGTTTCTGCGACTGAAGCCTAAGTGGATTCAAATATTGTTGATCTGCTAGGACTAAGACAATTATGACGACCATAAATTGGACGTAGCGATCTTAACGTTGAAGCCACTGACTCCGAATTTCGGTAGCAAATTTTAATAATTTTGACTCGTTGTTGCTCGTATATCTTTCCATCATAAAATTGATTGAAGAGAAATGTCAAAAGAACGGCAAGAAATATGGTGTCGTTTGCTGTCCCTGTTGCTCTATACTTTTGTAGCGTCTCTGTTGGAAAACCCTTTATAGTACTTTTGGTCTCATGTTTCGTGTTTGTCCTTCAACACTTGAAACAAAATGTCAAGAGTCAGTGCAGTGTAAAATCACATGCCATTTCACACTCCATTTTTTTTTTTCTTTTTATTGAATTGAAATCATTCTCAGATTCAAGAATTTTTAGCATGAGGACAATTTTTCAGTTTGGTCTGTTTGTCCGTGGATCGGAAACCACGCCCACCGAGGTTCTAAGCTCTGCTCACTGCAAGAAGGCCAAGTGTGATCCCGACGAGCAGTATCCGGGTGTTGTAAGAACCCGCAACAAAGAAATTGCAGAATAAAGCAACCTTCTAAGAAGACTTAACAATAAACATATTGTTTGTGATTTTTTCAGCTACCTATTCCATATCAAATGAAAATCTTTGAAATATACTCCACACTTGCACACAAATTTACTATCTTCACACAGATTAATATGTCTACCTCTTTGCTCTCCCACAGAAAATAACTTTAATACTGACGACTCGAATGCAGATTGCCTTTCGAGCGATGAATGTTTTCAACAGTAGCATGAACACCTCACGTAACTAATCTTACAAAAGACATGAGCAAATCGACTGCATTCCTTTAAGACAAGGATTAGACGATACTCATCAGCAATTGAAATTCCTAGACTAGATGGATGCTCTCCAACCACCTATTTCGGTGTACACAAACCCATTGATGTTTCCTAATGTTACACCTCCTTTAAGCTTATGCTACTTCGAAATCCCAACGATGCTGCTTATGTTGTTTCGTTGGTTAATGCTTCGGATTCTGATTGTTGGCATTGCAATGGTGGGAGTTTACTCAAGATGTGTTTATAATCTGCATCGTCATCATGAAACTCATTAATATTTATGTTTTATGGTGAGAATATGAAGATGCACAGAACACGTCTCTTAAGATTTTCGCTCCCAACCAAATACATCTAATGGATCAAATTGTCATAGGCAAACAAGTTTGCCCAGTAACTCTCAGAAGAGTGTCTTCAAGTTTGCATATTACCTGAGCAAAAGATTAACACAAGCTGCAGTTGTAAAGACTAAAGACGGTACCAAGATGGAATGCTTATAACGACAAAATTTCCGCCCAAATCTCACAATTGGGACACTTAGTCTTCTTAACTCGTTCTGTTATTTTATGTAAGTATTTGCATGCAACTGTATTTTAAAGTCGAGATGAATATGAAGCCATCATCTGGAAAAAGGATTATAAACTATGTACTATGGCAAAGATAACACTGTCTCTCTTATTAAGGACAAATTAAATTGTTCGAAGAAGCCATGTACACTACAAGAATATCAACCTATGATGCAATAGCAGTTTCCATTCGAACAAATAAACTTAATTGCAAATCAAACAATTGCGGTCTTCACTCAATTATACTGATGCATGTTTAGGGCTTATGGTCGAAAGAAGGAGACAACCCACATTCGGAACACAAAGACTTACTCTTGGTACAAATATTTTTGGTTAAAAGCAAACGATTGATTGTGATGAAGTTTTGTTAGTGGTATGCCTATATGCCAATTCTGTAGATCTTTAAAGGGTGTTTCGGCTAGGTATGTGTTGTTTCAACAATTTCTGTTTATGTAATGCTTGGATTTGTACTGAACTTTATTTAAGAAAATTTTAAAGGATTGTTTGAACTGCTACGTAACTAATCAGTGCTAAGCATATTTTGCCTATAGCATTGTCGTTTTAACTTGCTTGTCTTCTACTCCTGTAAGCCACACAAGTCGTCGCTCTTATTTGTTTACTGAATTAAATTCTCAATCAAACCTGTTTTCTGGTAGAAATTCTAAGGACGATACTTTGAAAAGGAATGGTAGGGCTTTAGTGGAGCTTTTCGAAAGTTTTGGCTATTGGGTGTTGAATGGTACATCGAGATCAGACGTAGATGGTGAACTTACTTTTGTTAGTGGTCAGGGAAGTTCTGTTATTGACATTTGTGCAGTCTGAATGTGAAAGGTGAATGGCTTCATGCTATAAAGGATTTTGAAGTACTGGCAGCAACTTTTTCGACGCATTTTCCAATCCTTGCCCGAGTTAGTTTTAGCCAAGAAAGTCCTGTTAATCAGGCAAATAATCTGAAAAGGCTACGCTGGCTACCGCATGAGACAAGCATCTACCAACTTAGGCTAAACCGTATAACATTATTTCACTTCCTCATCCTAGTTCTGCTCCTATGGAACATTTAATAGAAAAAATTACTAACGCAATCCGATCTTCCGCTTCACAAAGTCTTTCCGCCTATCAACCAGTATCACTCTGTAGATGGTTCGATAATGAATGCAGTAGACTTCGTAAAAAAGTTTTTGCTTTACTTAACCTGTTTAGGAAATCGAATTCTGACTTTTTTCGATCTGCGTACTTCCAAGCTAACAAGTCATATAAAGAAGTGTGTCAAAATAAACGGCTTATCTATACCAAAAGCCAAGCTAAAAACTTGGAAAAATGTAAGGACTCGAAAACTTTTTGGTTTAACGTAAGGGCATTAGGTGGAAACAATCGTTTATCTGACAGTTCATTACAAGCCAACATTTTAGCCTCTCATTTTCAACCACTATTGACAAGTAGTTCTGAACATCAGTCTTTTCACTACGCCATTCAAAACCTAGTGGTCGACGAGCTTGACTCGCCAATAGTTTTATGTGAACTTGATATGGCTCTCAAAAAGATGAAAAATAATAAAGCTCCAGGTTTCGATGGCATCCCTGTAGAGTTTTTCAAACATTCTACCCTGGAATTTAAACAGTACCTGCAATCGTTTTATAATTATTTGTTTGAAAATTCTTGTATCGCTAACAGCTTTAATAAAGCCTTAATCTTTTCTATTTTCAAAAAAGGAGATGTCAGCTTGCCTGAGAATTATAGAGGTATTTCAATACTTAATTCGATAAGGAAGGTGTTCACTACAGTTCTGTACAATCGACTTTCAAACTGGATTGAATCAAATCAACGATTAAGCATTTTTCAGGCTGGTTTCCGTGCTGGGTTCTCGACAGTTGACCATATTTTTGCTCTGTCAAGCATTTCCACCAAATTCATTCAAAGGAAAACAAAATTATATGCATGCTTTGTTGATTTCAAAGCAGCCTTTGAATCAGTCAACCGCCAAGCTCTTATATACAAAATGGCTAACATTGGTATATCCAGGAAATTCCTGACAATCTATGAAAAGTTTCTTTGTGAAACTAATGCTACGGTTTGGGATGGATCGGAGACATCAAGTTGTTTTGGAACTACGACAGGTGTTCCTCAAGGATGTGTCTTGAGTCCAATCTTCTTTGCTCTTTTCATAGACGATATTTGTGAAAACTTACCCGGCGGTGCCAGTATTTCAGATATGTTTGTCAAAGTGCTTCTCTATGCGGACGATCTTGTCATGCTGGCAGATAATCCTTCCTCCCTTCAACTTCAAATTAACAGGCTTCAGAGGTACTGCAACAACTGGGACTTAAAGATTAACGCTTTTAAAACAAAAATTATGGTCTTTGAAGCTCGGAAATGTAAGAGGTTGAGAGAAGAAAATTGGTTTCTGAACGGTGAACGCATAGAGATAGTACATAGGAATTCAAATATCTGGGAGTGTTGATGTCCGCTAATCGTAGCTTTACGAAGCATGTTAAGAAGAAGAGCAAAAAAGCCAAAATTGCATTTGGCGTGATTTGGCCTAATTTCTATGCAAATGAGAATATAGACTTGGGCTCTAAGTATCGGGTTTTTGAAGCCACAATCAATACTTGTTTGTGTTATGGTATCCAAGCGTTTGGCCATTCCCATTTTGAGGAGTTCCAGCTTATACAAAGGTTCTTCATCAAACGCCTTTTTCGTCTACCGAATTCTACTCCAACATATGCTATCCACATTGAGTCAGGTATTACCCCCATTTACATAAAAGCTTAAGAACTCAATCCGATTTTCTGATTAGAACTATGAAAAAACCCGGTGTTAGTCTCCACAAGTCTATAATGCAAAATCTTTTGCGCACGCGATCGTCTCCTTTCAAAGAATGGTGTGATCTTGCACTATCTCATGGTCTTCAATATACTCTTTCAGAATTCAACTTAGATAGCTGGCACGAGTTTTTTGCAAATGTCATATCGAAGGTAGATGAAGAGATATACCTCCAACATTTAAGGCGTGCGTCGGCGTCAACAACGAGAATTATAAACAGGGATTTGAATCACCACCTCCAATCCAAAAATTATTAGAAAATAGAATTCCCTGCTAGAGCTATAAGCACAATTTTTAGAGCAAGAGTGGAAATTCTTAGCCTGAACTTTATTCCTCACCGATCAGATCTATCAATCTTGTGCAATTTTTGTAATAGAAACGAGCGGGATGAAAGTCACCATTTTATAGCCATTTGTCCAATTCTTCAGGAACTTCGAAGGCTCTATTTCCAACAAAGCGTCCTCTCTAGGCCACAACTGATAGACATTTTGAATGGATCCGCAGGATGGACAAATCTCTACAAGTTTTGTGACCATGCTCTTGCTTATCGAAACAGTTTTTTCTAGTTTTTTTAATTTTGAGTAAATTTTAATTCAACCGGTTAATTTATCATTAAAAAAAAAGTAAAGGCTTTTTCATTTTCGTATTTTGTCTAAAAGCTATAATTTTTGCAAGAACTTTGTATATAATACTATATTTATTTGCTTTGTAATTTTCTTATTTCGTCTTTAAGCTATATTTTTTGTAAAAACTTTGTATATAATAATATTATATTTATATTTTACAATAGGTATCTATTCTTGTTAAATTAATCTATCAATTTTATATTTAAACTCGTCATGTATTAGAAATGTCATTATCTGGCAGACGGCAACATGCCGTGTCCATAAATTCTTTGTAAACCCTAATTTGTTTGTTACTTTTTGAAATAAAGGATAATAATAATAATATTTGTTTACTGTCGAATTTGGGTATGAAAAAGAACTACATCCGAGAGAAGTCAGAGCCGTATTTATACTCAAAGCAGGTAAACAGATTTCAGCTTAAACAACAACTTTTTAGTAATTTTTTAGTTCAAGTGTGGATTGATGAATTTTATTCGCATCTTTTGTATCATATTAAGCGTACTTTTAACAATATATGTGGTATTGTTGAATCACGTAGAAATATTGAGGCTTAAGCCCGTAACATAGCTTTCCCCAGAACGCCTTAGAAAAAAAAGCATTTTGCGGTGTTCACTGTAACTTGGCCGAATATTATCGAAAATGAAAAATTTTCATGGTTTTTACTTAAAAAATTTTCAAATCTTCTATAAAATAAAAAAATAAGCGCATGGTCAAAATCACTCGTATCACGACAAGCTTATAACATAAAATGAGAATTAATCATCCCAGTCCTGCCTTACGGCGCAGAAGCATGGACCTTATCGAAAGCAGATGAGGAAACCCTTCGTCGTATCGAAAAAAAAAATTCTCCGAATAATCTTTGGTCCCGTATGCTAAAAAAATGTGTGGAGAAGATGATACAACAACGAGCTGTACCGCGACATGGGCCTAGGCAGAAGAGTACGCATCGCGAGGCTACGATGGTTGGGTCATGTAGAGCGGATGGACCCAAACACTCCGGCGGATTCTCGGATTCTCGAAACCACATTGCAGGGAAATCGCGGAAGGGGAAGACCTCGTCTTAGGGTGCGCAATCAATGTTTGTTTGTTTGAGGCCCAGTCAATGTTTGTTGATTTAGGCCCAGGTTCACCCCGAACTGTAATGCTCACCTAAGTAAGTATGCAATGAATAAGCTTTATATCTCTACGACAAGCTTTACCGAACGCTCGCCGTTAAAATTCAAGGACAGCGGACTAGAAATACTTCATCAATAAATGGAGTTATACTACTCGTAATTTTCTCCGACAAAGTAAATTATCTCGGTCATATTCTGAATGCAAAGCTGAATTGGAGATCAAATATACGAAAAAGAGTCAGAAGAGCCACAGCAGCTCTTCTCCTGTGAAAAACCTGTGGGTAATTTATTTACATACCACTCTCTAGTTGTACAACGGTGGCCAAATCGAACGGGATGGCAAATGGCATTATGGTGGATATCCTTTCGAAATTTTTTTTTATCGTGACAAAGTAAACAAAGCGTAACTATTTGTTCGTATATGCGGGGATCGGGGAGTTCATCGCCCAACACTTTAAGAAGACCTTAGACAAGCCCTTCAGTCTCTCCTAATCATTGGTGTTTACTTAAGCGGAAGCTAGATGAGCAAACAGGACGAGGAAGCCGATGCACATGCCCTTTCGAAAATGCATTTATGACATCTCTTTTCCACAATCCAGGCGATATTTTCTGAACGTAAACGTTGGCGGCGCCCAGATGCTGTAACTTATAGTACACGTCAATTGTGCTTACTATACCTCCAAGCGGTATCCACTGGGACCTGGGATGCTCCGTCCAGAGCTGACCTGCTATCCGAACAAAGAATTGTGATCGATGAACACTATAATTGCTCTGCGAACAATGACTGACTTCACGAATCTCAGTGGTCTAAGAGAGCTTTCGTGTAAATGTCCCAGCGGATGAATTCGAAGGACAGAATCAACGGTGGACCCCAGCAGCCATAAAAGCAGAAACCCCTGAAAGAGCTAATCTAACATATTTGATTTAAAGGTCTTTTGGGGTCTTTCAATACGAGGACAGGGTATTGAAGTAGAGATGGTGGCGGATGAGCTCCTGGTGAGCCAACGGCAGCACTCACACCCCTGCAGCAGGGTACTGACTCTGGATACTCCAGCCCTTTGTGTCCGAAGAGATCCAAAAGGACCTGGCCCTCCAGGTTGGGGGTTGTGCGTAGGGTTAACTACCCAACCACGTAAAAAAAGCCCAGTTCCGAAACAATTAACAGCCTCGGATAACGATAATGATTTCAAAGTTGACGACCCATGCAAACGAAAAAAGGACAACGACCTCCGGATCTGCACTTGGAACGTAAGATCTCTTAACGGACTAGGTGCAGCTGGAGAATTAGCGGACGCCCTGGACTGCTGCAAAGCAGACATAACCGCCATCCAAGAAGTGCGATGGAGTGGACCGGGCATAAAGAAGATGAAAAACTGTGACATATACTATGGCGACTGCTACAGACAACAGAAAAAGCGTTTATTTGGGTGCGGATTTGTCGTTAGAGAAAGACTCAGGGATAAGGTGATTAGCCAAAATCCAGTCAATGAGCGTATAATGACCATCCGCATCAGGGCTAAATTCGCCAACATTAGCCTTATATGCGCCCACGCCCCCACAGAAGAGAAAGACGACGATTCCAAAGACTGTTTCTACGAGCTCCTCGAAGAAACATATGAGCAATGCCCTAGATACGACGTGAAAATCGTTCTTGGCGATTTCAACGCAAAACTAGGGAAGGAGGACATCTTTGGAAACACAATCGGTAAGCATAGCCTCCACGACAAAACCTCCGAAAACGGATTGAGGCTAATCGATTTTGCTGCGGGGCTAAATCTTGTTGTAAGTAGTACACGCTTCCCACATCTCAAAATTCATAAAGGCACATGGCGATCACCAGATCAATTAACCGTCAACCAAATTGACCATGTTGCGATCGACGCAAGGCACTCTTCCAGTGTGCTAGATGTCCGAACTTTCCGAGGGGCCAACTTTGACTCGGACCACTACCTTGTTGTAGCCAAGGTACGAATGAGGATATCTTGCTCACGACCAGCACGAACTAACGCTGTGAGAGATATGACGTCGAAAAGCTACAATCGCAAGAGATTGCCAAAGCCTTTTCCAATCGAGTGTCCCTTCAATTATCCTTGAATCCCATGCCGCCAGCATTAAGCATTGAAGACCAGTGGCAGCAATGCCAAGAAGCCATCAGAACCGCTGCCTCTGAGGTTCTGGGTTTCACTCGGCCACCAAAACGAAACCCATGGTTCGATGAAGAATGTAGGCAGGCAAATGCAGCCAAGCAAAGAGCACGACAAATGCTTTTGCAAACACGAACGAGGGCTGCTTACGATCAGTATAACGAGATTTACAAGGAGAGAAGAAGGGAAGAACACCAACTTCTCAAAAAGAAAAAGAAGCAGCATGAGAAGCGCTCGTTTGAGGAAATAGAGAGGTGCCATGACAGAAACGAGATTCGGAAGCTTTACCAAAAGGTAAACAGATCCTGCCAGGGTGGCAAACCCCGAACTCAAGCCTGTAAAGACTAGCAGGGAAAACTAGTTATAGAGTCACAGTCGCTACTGAGGATCTGGAAAGATCATTTCTGCAGACTGCTTAACGGCGATGAGGACACAAATTCCGCTGTCAGGCAGACTGCCCCATTCAGCCTGGACGATGATCAAGAATGCCGTCCTCCCGACCTAGAAGAAGTTAAGCTTGCTATATGCAAACTTAAATCAAATAAGACTGCAGGTGCAGATGGCCTTGATGCCGAACTTTTTAAGGCAGCTGGAGATCAGTTGGAAAGGAGCATGCACCAGCTGATCTGCATGATATGGTCGGAAGAAGGCATGCCCGATGAATGGAACCTCAGTATCGTATGCCCGATCCTAAAGAAAGGAGACCCTCACAACTGCGCCAATTATAAAGGGATAAGCCCCCTTAACGTCGCGTACAAGATCTTGTCTGCTGTAATATGTGAACGTCTGAAACCCCACGTCAACAACTTGACAGGGTCTTATCAATGTGGTTTTAGACCAGAGAAGTCCACAATAGACCAAATTTTCACATTACGGCAGATCTTGGAAAAAACCCGTGAACATAATATCGATATTCACCATCTCTTTATCGATTTCAAGGCCGCGTATGACAGTATCTACAGAGACGAGCTGTACAGGGCCATGTCTAGTTTCGGCATCCCTGCAAAACTCGTACGACTATGCAGGATGACTTTAGAGAATTCACGCTGCTCCGTCAAGGTCGGTAAAGAACTCACCGAGACCTTTGATGTCGAAAAAGGTTTTAGGCAAGGCGATAAACTGTCATGCGATTTCTTCAACATCATACTTGAACAGATTGTAAGAAACTCAAACGTCAACACCAGAGGAACAATCTTTCAAAAGTCTGTACAATTACTCGCCTATGCAGACGATATTGACGTAATGGGAAGAAAAAAGCGTGATGTCATATAGGTGCTTTTGCGAGTATTGAAACAGAAGCGGCAAAAATGGGTTTGATGGTTAATGAGGGCAAAACAAAGTATATGCTGTCATCAAACAAGGACACAGAACATCGACGAGTTGGACAAAACGTCACAATAGACGGATATAACTTCGAGGTAGTACAGGACTTCGTCTACCTAGGATCCGCTGTAGACACGGACAACAACATCAGTGCGGAGATCAAACGGAGAATAACTCTTGCCATCTTGCTTCTTTGGGTTAAGAAGGCAATTGAGAAACAAAACCCTCTCCAGAAAAACCAAGGTAGCCTTATATAAGACCTTAATCATCCCAGTCCTGCTTTACGGGGCGGAAGCATGGACCTTATCGAAAGCGGATGAGGAAACCCTTGGTCGTTTCGAAAGAAAAATTCTCCGAATGATCTTTGGTCCCGTATGCGAAGGCAATGTGTGGAGAAGAAGATACAACAACGAGCTGTATGAGCTGTACCGCGACATGGGCCTAGGCAGAAGAGTACGCATCGCGAGGCTACGATGGTTGGGCCATTCTGAGCGGATGGACCCAAACGCTCCGGCTCGTCGGGTGTTCGAAAGCACATTGCAGGGAAATCGCGGAAGGGGAAGACCTCGTCTTAGGTGGCGCAATCAAGTGGATGAAGACCTCAACCGACTTGGAGTGCGAAACTGGAGAGAGCTCGCCCGAAATAGAAGTCGTTATCGAAGGATGTTGGTTGAGGCCCAGGTTCACCCCGAACTGTAATGCCCACCTAAGTAAGTAAGTAAGTAAACGTTAATAATAGCATTTCATTCATCGTTGTAAGGAAAGCGCAAAATAATTTAAAGAGTTAGTTAACAAGTGTATAGAGGAAAAGATATCCAATTTTGTAGCCCTATTTATTGATCTGAGTGTGTCTGTCGTTTTCGGGAAAACAACCTCAACCTAGACTTTTATAACGTTTGCCCTTCGTTTACTTCCTTTTGCCTCCGTTTTTGACACCTTCTGTTACAAAAGCATCTATGATTTGATATCGTGCTTACATCTTCCCATTACATCTATATCGTCTTCGTATACAAGAAATCGGAGGGTAGTATGTCATCCAATAGAATGCATTTCTCGATATCGTTGAATGTTTTACCGACCTTAACGGCGCAGCGTGATTTCTCCAGAGTTATCGTACATAGTCGTACGAGTTTTGCAGAAATGCCGAAACTAGACATGGCTCTGTACAGCTCGTTTCTGGAAATACTGTCATACTCTCATACTCGGCGTTGAAAACGATAAAAAGATGGTGTGTGTTGATATTAAGTTTGTTCGTTGAAGCCCTGGTGTTGCCCTAGGGTCGCCACAAAGCGTGTTTTGAGAAACCTAAATTCGCCCTGAATGTCAAATTGAGTGTTTTTTGAGCCATAGGTTTGCCATAGGTTTTCCCCAAACTCGACCTAGCTTTTTGCTGTGGCGATTTGAGGGCTGTCAAATAGCATGTATTTTCTTTTTAATGACAGGGATGTGTGGTGATTTGTGGTTTAGCGTTTTTTGAGGACTGGAAACCCAAGGTTTTTTGACAACTCATAGGGCTGTCAAGAAAACCCGGGTCAACCCTGGAGAAAGTTCAACGAACAGACCTATTATAGTCTCGAGTTTTTTTCAAGATCTTCTGTACTGTGAAAATTTAGCTGATTGTATACTTTTCTGTTATGAAACCGCATAATAATAATCTCTCACTCACATGATGTTCGAAATCATTTTCATTTCAGTATGATTACTGCCGGAGTAATTACTCGTGTCGATTATGAAATCCGCAATAGTCTACATCCGATCCGCATTGAACTAAATTATTGAATCCAGCAGATGAACTGCAATATAGATTCGCGAAACCTTTCTTACCATTATCCTTAACCTGTCAAAAGCTTTCATAATTATAGAATGTACATATAATCTAATAAAATATTAAACTATAGATTCCGTAGCGTTTTTTTAATACAAATGAAATTGGAAGGAGAATCGGTGTGTGGTACCGAAGGTCCAAGCTTAGAATTTTTGACCTGGCCTAGTCCTTTGTGTGTAAAATTAACTTGATTTAAAAAGCTTGTTCCTTTTTAAAAAGAAATGATTCATTATTTTGTCTAAACCAACAATGTTTTGGTCACAGAGTTTTGGTGTTTAGACTGCTTTTCGTTTTGTCTCGTCAGGATCGTGTTTTAACATTGTATTACATTGACTTTTTGACGGTGTTCTTTGGAACTTTCCTTTGAACATGACAATAACAAGTGAGCCGGTCGTACACTATTGTTTCAAAGATAGAAATTTTGACATAAACACATTTGCGGATTTGGGTACTTATAAAACGATCAAGCTTTATTACTCATGCTGTCATACAGAGCGTCTTCATCTCAGCTGCCGTCAACTTACAGCCCGATTCTGGTAAAAAGCCACAAGTTACAACGTTCTGACCTGCTGAGAACCATATTACAATTTGAGTGTTGAGTGGAAAATCGGGCTGTTACTTTCATTCTTTTTGTCCAACATTGTGAACCGTACACTCAGAGAAAAAAATAGTCATTAATGACTATTTTTTAACTATTTTCGTAATAAAAATCGGGAACACTATTTTTTATAGTTAAAAATAGTTAAATACGACTACTGCCATAGTTATTTTTAAAATTAACTATGAAATAGTACATTCTACTACAAATTATAGTAATCGTTGACTATTTTATAATTACTTGATGTTTTCTTTTCAATGCAACTATTCAGTAGTTAATGTTACTGATAACATAGTTATTTTAACTCTTTTGTAGTCACTTGATGTTTTCCTTTTAAATCAACCATACAATAGTCAATGTTACTAGAACCAAAGTTATTGTTGACTATTTCAAAAGTCAATCAATATTTTTCCTTGAATTAACTGAAAAATAGTCAATATGATTAATGAAAATAGTTAAAAGGGAAACTGTTGAGATTGTCACTTATTTTCTTTTCGAAATCATCTTCTGACAGCCACTTTTAAGTACTTGATTAGTAACCTGTATGTTCATATCCTAAAATATACTTACTCATGGAAGCTTTTTAGTTTGGAATTCTAGGGTTAACCTACTCCAGAAAAACATAACCTCAAATTTTCTGAAAATTTCTTCAACAACAAAAAATGTATTGCTTTTTATCAATTTATTTGCCTATTTCTTTTTACATAATGTTTATAAAATTTATATTCTTCCTTTTCCTAGTTTTTTAGTGTTTCTAAAACTCGTAAAACTGAAGTTTTTTCAAAATAGTTTTTGTTTTCAATAGAATTCGAATTTTAAGGAATATTTTAAGTTAAATACAAAGTAAATCAACAAGAAACCAATGCTTTTAAGAAGCTATCAAATCTGTAAATTAAATTGTCCAAAATAACGAAGAACTCTTTTAGCTCACCAAGAGGTTCTCCAACAGCAATCAATTATGGTTGACAACTAAGTGCCATTTCCAAGTACATTTTTGACCGTCGTTCAATAGTCGTTCAACCGTCGTTCTGCTGCAGCCGTCAGATGCAAAAGGAAGCTTACTTGCGATGCAGTACAGCTTGGTCGCCATGGTTTTCTTGTCCTTTGAGTCTTATTAAATTAACATGATGTATGATGTAGTGAAGGAGCAGAATTATAGTAACATCTCGTGAATTTAAAGTATGAAAATTATGACTGAGTTAATAAAAATGGGTTCAATTTTACCTGGTAATGTTTTTTCATTAATACCTTCATACATTTTCGTTTGTCTTTAATGTTTGACAGCAACCGGGGAAATTTCAGGATTAATTCCGACCATCTGTCAAACAGTACCCGTGGCGTAATGGTTAGCATGTCCACCTGCTAACCCAGAAGTTCGAGGTTCGAATCCCAGCAGAGGCAAAATGCAAAAATGTTTTTCCATGGGTATCGCCTTTCGCGAGGAATTGGCAAGTCCTCCGTTAGTAAATTCAATGCCATGAAAAGCGCATTCTCAATTAGCCGTTCGGAACCGGCGAAAAGTTGTAGGTCCCCTCCATTCCCTCACAAGGCATGGTTGTGAGAAATGCGCTAGGCCCAGGGGCTCCTCGCTCTGTTGCGCCACCCTATTTATTTTTTATTTTTATTTTATCTGTCAAACAGCCCCATTGATTTTTCTTTGCCGAAATTTTGAGTGAAATCCTTATTTATCTAGTAGAAAGTAGATTTGAAACATTTTCAATTGTTTGTAGGCTAGCCCCTTTAAAGGTACATGTATATTTCAGAAATCTCGCGAGGCTAAGGAGCTTTATTTTTTGGTAATGATAAAATGTAAAAAACTCACCAACAAAGTTTTGATACAGAATATCCAGATTCCAGTCTTGTAAAACAGAATACAGCTGTCTATCGATATTTGTCACTGAAGAAGCCGTTGACTGCAGATCTGTTAATTGTTCTTCGTCTGCAACGAAGTCTAAAAACGGAAGTGAAACTGCTCTTCACTTGCGCTTAAGTCTAAATTTTCACTAATATGGTTTCTATTTTCATCACTTTCTTTTCACTGCTTACACAAAATCACTTACAAATTGTTTACCTCTGAAATTACACTAATTTTATCGAGTCCCGAGATTAACACTGCAAAAGCTCACAATAGAATGATCGAATTCCAAACAACAACGAGATCGACACGCACGTAAATGTATACTACTACATAGTAATCTCCAACTAGATTTATATATGGTAACTAGATTTATAATAGTAATATATGGTAAGAAATGACTACAGAGTAGTTACAAGTGACTATTTAGCCCCAAATGTTGAAATCCAACGCTCGAAAATCGACCACCATATAGATTTGATTTTATTTGTTTTCTGCATGTGAAGTACTAATTTACACAGATGTTCACTATAACATAGTTAGACTATTCCGTTCCAAATATTTATATTCCACCAATAAACAGAGACGCACGCAGATCTTCTTCTACATAGTAATTTCCCAACTACAGCTTAGTAAGAAATAACAAAATAATAGTTACAAGCGACTATTTAGTTCCAAATTTTGAAACGAGACGCGCAAATCTACTACTACATAGTAATTTCCAACTGTGTATGTAGATTTTATTTGTTGTTGACTACAGCTCAGTAAGAAATAATTACTGAATAGTTAGAATTGACCATTAATAGTCATTTCGCAGAAACTGTTAAGTAACTATAGTTTACATTGTGGAAAAATCAAAATAGTCACTATTAACCATTTTGTATAGCTACTAAGTAGATTTACTGCTTTCTTACTATTTTATTACTATTTCTAACTATTTCTTAACTATTTCCGACTTATTTTCATTTACGAATAGTTATTTGATAAATTTAACAGTATGACTGTGACAATAGTTGCAAAAGTAACTATTTTTTTCTCTGAGTGTATATATGTGAGTGCTGGACTGAGAAATCGTTTCTAGGATAAGACCTTCAAGCTTCGTCGTTGTCGCATTCCCCAAAGGAGTCTATTGTGTGCCTGTGCACTGAGGTATTTTCTTACTCCAACTTATTTAGTTAGTTAACCGGACTCCCATTAAAATCGCAAGCGATAAGTGCCTCAACTTCACTTCGGAAGCTTCTTCCAATAACGGAGCATAACGCGACATGGAAAAGATAGTACTTTTATGGGAGCCGGAATCGGAGCCATTTGCGCCGTCATCGTCTCAGATGTAAGTGGGACGTAATTGTTATCGTAAGACCGTGCATCATTGTTCAACAATTTTCATGGGAAAATGATTCCTTGAGAAAAATGAAGATGACGAAATTGCTTTTTGATGGTTTTTTTTTTTTGAGGAGTAGAGATTGAAAAGCAGGGTCGAGGTGTGTGTTTAAAGATGTTGACTGCCTCAGATCGAAATTGAGTTGCATGTTAATTCAATTCCTTCAGGGGTTGATGATTTGCCTATTGTAAGAAGTCGAAGCAAAACGCTGCTTCCACAACGTTGCAAAACATTGGTAAAAAACCAATACAAATGAAAGAGTAACATATTATCAACAAGAACTTACATTCACTTTTAAATACCCGCAACAATTTTGGAGCGGATGGGAAACACCAAAAATTTTATGGAGTGCGGATGACCAAACGGATTCGATAATACGCCTATTTGACCTGTATTATCGACAATCTTTCATTTTCACATTGTCGGATTCATTTATACCAAAAATGTCAAAACTCGTGCGAATCGCTTCCCCAGGCCACTAAAATTTTGCCCAAACGTAAAGTGCTTCTGGCAGGGTTGAACGAAGGATCCTCATCAA
Organism: Melanostoma mellinum; assembly: GCA_914767635.1. Taxonomy (NCBI): domain Eukaryota; kingdom Metazoa; phylum Arthropoda; class Insecta; order Diptera; family Syrphidae; genus Melanostoma; species Melanostoma mellinum. The sequence goes on along the minus strand of OU612058.1, from coordinate 69,435,408 downwards.
CAAAGAACAGTTGACGTATTTTTATGTTTTGTACTTTAATTTCCAACATTGCACTTGAAAATGCAATGTTAAGCTGTGGGTCTTTCTGTGGCCTCCTAATCAGTAGCCTTAATCCTGAACTGGAGACAAATTCTGTTTCAACATCCTGTTATTGCCAGAGATTGTCATCATACACTTCAAGACTTTCTCTAACTGTTTTTTCATAAAAAAAAAAAAAAAAAAATACCCTACATAGAATATCCCCATCAGGTCTTATCTAGAAGATTACTTCTTCGATGATCTAAGCGATGTGATAAACGCTGATACCCTTTAAATCTATCACTTTATTGAAAGCTCCAACTAAGGCAGTTAGTGTGAGGTACTCCGTTTCAACCTAGGACTAGTCTAAGTGTGTCAGTTGGCGATGTAAACCTAACCTAATCTACCATAGCCAGTTTTACACATCTTGCGTCAATCGCAGGGGTCAGTCGGTATATGCACGAAGGATGATGTGCTTATAATAAAAAAAATCATTTAACTTGATAAAGAATTTATGGCTGCGAGTTTAATTACTAATCAACTGTGTGTCGTTTTAATGACAACAAAACTGTTCATTGTTTGTCTTCGGTGTGGTTCCGCTCGAGTTATCGCCGCGCATAATGACACATCTGTCAAAAGTTTACCAGTCACTGTTCAAAACTCCAAATATATTTCATTCATTCCAAATTGTGATTGATAGCGGCGCCTAATGCATATGACATTTGTTAATGTTCACATTCTTACGGTTCCCTGATCTTTTAATTATCAACAAAACGTGTATGCTTATCATTCCGAATATTTAAGTAAAAAAGAAAGAATGTGGGGGTTGCACCCTCAGATCATTAGAACCGATTACAAATCAACTAGCCGACACGTTCGTACCTTCGGAAAATGTAAATAAACGTGTATCTACCTTTTGCCTTCCTACAAATCGAAATTTGTCCCTGCACACGTATAGAGAGAGTTCGCTGACTAGTAAACAAAATTAATTAACGCCATTGCTTCCTGAAAACCAGACTTTCCATAATCGATGGTGAACCCCCCGTTAATAATAAAATATTGAAAGGCCCAGAAGGTATGTCATGACTAAACGAAATCACTCTCTTCAACACACACCATGGGGGGTGTCCATTGAAGTAGAGTTCTAACGACACGCAACTTAAATCATTGATGAAAGGAGGTAATCAATTAAAAGAAAAGCGGGACCCGGGACATAATGTTTGTGTATAATGTGCTTGCTAATGCTTATCTTTGTTGTTAAGAGGCCAACGACAAAAGGTCAAACAAAAAAGAAACAGGCATCAAATTAAGATAGATGTAGGAGGACATTGAATTCATGCGTAAGAGAAAAAGTGAAAGAACAGCTGATGAATGCCCCATGCGTCTTGATGATTTTCTTTTGAATGTTATACTCAATCATTTTTGCTACATTCCACGATTTTGTCATTTGAAGTTGTCGAATTTGTCTGGTCTGAACGAGGAGATAAAAATATTGACTTTACAGACTCAGTTCTAATTTTGAAAGAATAAAACCTGTGCTCACGACATTTTGATTAAAATTTGTAATGCAAAGCATAAAAAATAGAGCGGCACCCAAAACGAAGCAAAAGCATTACTTTGACCTCTACTTTTAGCAATTTGCAGCATTTTTGAAATTTCTAAAACAAAAATCGAGGGAAGATGTGAGATTGATTTGATGATTGATGTGAAATTGGATTTTCCTATGTGCATTTGTACCTACGTTCCGAGATCTAAATCGCACGCTAAGTAAAGACCATAAATAATTTGCTACCGCCAAATGAAAACCCAATTGAACTAACTGAAATGATAAACACGTTACACTTAACGCACAATAATATCCAATAATATCCATTTGTTGATTTTCTCAGAAAATTACAATATTTGGTTTTGCCACAGCAACGACAAAAAAAAAAAAAATTAACATGGAAATGTGCTATGAACCATTTGTCATCTGAAACATTTTGGGTCTGTAAACAGGTCAGGCCATCAGTATATGGCGTTGAATTTCTTCGATTAAATCGAGCATCCTAATTCCAAGACGTCATAAATAAATTCAAATGCTTAGCTTGATGACAGCCCCCTCTTTCTTTTTCTCTTCCAAAACGATTTTACCAAGTAGTATAGTGACTATATTAAGGATTCCTTTTTGGCAACAAAATGCGAGAAGCTGGGGCGTATAAATCACATAGCCCCACAATTTCTGCTTAGTCTTCAAATAAAGTATGCGTGGAAGTGACTGTCCTACAGCTGTTTGTTCTTTTTTGGTTATAAGTGAAAAAGGAGAACGCCACAGTTTTAACACCCATTGTGTCACAGATTATTCTTAAAGCTTCTGGAAATCATCTACCTTCTAAATGTCAAACTCCATGAAGGAAGGAAATTGAACATGTGCAGTGCATCTTTCAAACATGACAAGTATGAAAAGAGTATGATATTCAAATAACCAGGCCATACCTAACTTCATTACTTTCCGGATATATTTTTTCCTTAAATCGAACACCAAAAACTCGGGTATGAGATATATTTCTAAAAATGCAAATTTTTAGAAAATGTTTTTCTTTAATCAAATCGGTATGCCACTTTTAAGATTAAGTAAAAGCCATTTGGTAGATCTTGTCCTTAAAACCCTCCTTTAAAACCTGGGGTCCATTTGGAACCCAGAGCATAATAATTTAAACACTCATAACTTTTTTGTCTTTCATTTTTTTTTTAATGGGATTTATACTCAGTGAACAAAGTTCAATTTTTAACTATTTCTTGTGTTAAAACGATTTTGAGGTGTTTACTGATTTTTCTGCGATTTTCATCTCATCCACCCGACATGGGGTCCTTTGGACCCCACTGCTAAAATTCTATGAAAAATCATATTTTTTTTTTAATAAATAAATACTTTATTATAAAAGTAATATAGTTTATGTTAAGTAAGGATTTAACTTGAAGTTGTTGGCAGTTCCGGGAGATATTTCACTCAGAACGTTCTAGTGTTTCAAAGGCAACAACATCTGCCACATCCATCGCAGGTGGTTCTGCTTTTCTTGTCGTCTGCTCTGCCCCTTTTACCAGAGAGCCTTACGGGGATTGTTGGTAATACTTCCTGAACTCTCCCCGCCCAAAATAAAGAGGGCATCCAATGCAGATTTTCCAATACCAGATTGTGTTACAGGTGTGTGAACGGTTTTTCAGTTCTGACTCCATCAATACCTTCGCTAGTGATAATATCACTTCTGAACAGATTTTTGTTTCTTCTAGGTGGATTTAAGTGTCGAAAATTATTACATTTGCTAGGGCTGCTACGTCCAGTAAGTTGTAGAATATAACCATCGGCCAGTGAGTAGTTTGACGTGTACATGACTATATTGATACCATTTGGGCGAATGCATTGACTCCACCTTTGGTGCGGTTATAATCAAGTATCATTGCAGGTTTACTTTGATGACTTCCGGTGGCTTTCTTACAGTTATGTTGTGTTGATAGCAATACCACTTGTTTGTTTGGTTTCGGAACATACACTGTCAGACAAAATAAAGTGCAAACCGGAATTAAGATACTAACTCACTTTATTTTATATTGTTTTCATGAACTTTATTTCAAAAAATCATTTTCTTTGATTTATTTAAGTTCTTCTACAAACATATCAGTAGGTATTCATAAATAAAATATAACCAAAGTTAAAATAACAAAAACTATGTGTTGCAACAAATCATGAAAAAAGAGAAGACAAAATTAAGTGCAAATTCAAAATATCAACAAAAAAACATATATTTTCAAAGGAAATCAGTAACTGTTGGCTACCCCTTTATTTTGAATAACAGCTGAAAGTCGCTTTGGTATGCTGCGAACCAGATTCTATCAAAATTTCAGATGGAATTCGCTCACATTCTAATTGAAGGGTTTCCAAAGAGATGGTTTTTTTTCGCCGACCAGCTAACGAAATTCTGTCATCTAAAAGAAAAAAAATATGGAAAAATAAAAAGTAGGTACATAGCTTCTATTTTATTTAAATTAATCAAAAATTACATTTAAGAAGTGATTCAATGCATGTAATGACCTATGGTGAACAACCAAAATTTTAAGTTTTTTTTTTAAATTTAGACGTTGAAGTGACTGATTTAAGATATAGTGGCAATTCATTAAAAAGTCTACATGATGCCGCTCTAAAGAATCTACGACAAGCAGTTGTGCATGAGTGAGGAATATTTACCATAAGTGAATGGTTTCCACGTACGTTATGGTTTCTAAGAACTCTAAGATTGCGATGAACAGGTCTCATAAAGAATATTTTTAATAATAAATAAATAAGGTGGCGCGCCGAGATATATAAGGATTCATTTACCATCAATTTCGGCTTGACAACTTTCAAAAACTTTTTTTTTACTCAATGTAAAAATGAAAAAGTGCGCAAAAAGTATTGTTTCGAAAATAATTAAATTTAGTACAGTAGACGCTCGATATAGTGAAGTAATAAAAACCAGCCATTTTCACTATTTGGAGATTGTTCACTATTTCGAGCGGGAGGCTAGACACGCTTTCCAAAGCTAAATTTGATCAAATTTCTTATTTTGTTCAGTGTGAAGATAATTATATTAATTTAATCTATAAACAAACACTTTAATCAAGTTGACTGCTAAAAACAAAAACAATTCTTAATACATCATCACTATATACAAAGTATAAAACAAAGATGTATTTTCTGTCCCTATGTCCCTCTGCATTCTTAAATTTTTAAAACTACGCAACGGATTTTGATACGTTTTTTTTTTTCAATGAATAGAGTGATTCAAGAAGAAGGTTTATATGTATGAAACATACATTTTATTGCAGAGAAAAGCCGAGAAATTTAAAGATTTGAAATGCGATGACAACATATTTTTCTGCGCTTGTATTACAAACGCTGGCTTAACCTTACGAGATTGAACAAATTTATGTACTACGGAATTGTATATCTTAAAAAGATGAATAAAAGTTCACTGCAGCATGTGCTTATCTCCTAAGGATAACCCACAGTAACCATTTTTATCTTTTACATATTATAAAATAAATACGTGTTATTTACCAAGCTATTTTAAACAATACAGTATCATTCCTTATCCAATTTAATACATTACAGTATGTGATTTAAATGAATATTTTCGAAGATATTACAGACTTAAAAATTGTGGGACGTAGCGTTTGCTTTTTTGTTATTTTATACCCGTGCGAAGCCATAGCGGACACCGCTGTGTTGTTAGTTCACAGTTTTTCTGTAGTGTATTTAGTATCAACACTGTACCCGTGCGAAGCCGGGACGAGTCGCTAGTACTCATGTAAAATAATATAAAACAAAAACATTTTAACTCATAAAAAACGAAAAATTTACATTAATGTACATAAATATAACATGTACAAATTAGCATCTTTTTTCACTATAACAATCAATTTTTTGGAAAGTAGTTTGTTTATTTTGTCTGCTGTTGTACAAAAGTAAGAACACAGCAAGAACTTGTGTTCTACTGAGTCAAGTGACTACTTTCCTTTGTGCTTCAGTGTGAGATGTACATGAATGTACGGTAGAATTTGTTCAAATGCAGTCGACATACTGTAGACGCAATGCAGCTGCAAAATTCTTGTTCAAACCTGAGAAAAAGTATGAGTTCACTATTTCGAGATCTTTATTTTTCACTATTTAGAGTAGTGCATGTAAAATTTTGGGTGTTCACTATACTGGATAGTTCACTCTTGCGAGATTCACTATATCGAGCGTCTACTGTATTTCAAAAAATTTATACATTTTTTTTCCTGATCTAAGCAATAAACACATATTTAATTTTTTAATAATTAGGGTGGTGCAACAGAGCGAGGAGCCCCTGGGCCTAGCGCATTTCTCGCAACCATGCCTTGTGAGGGAATGGAGGGGACCTTCAATTTTTCGCCGGTTCCAAACGGCTAATTGAGAATGCGCTTTTCATGGCAATGAATTTACTAACGGAGGACTTGCCAAATCCTCGCGAAAGGCGATACCCATCAGAAAACATTTTTGCCTCTGCTGGGATTCGAACCTCGAACCTCTGGGTTAGCAGGTGGACATGCTAAATATTTGAATTCATTTCAAATTTCTATTTTCTATTTGAAAGCAGTTCAGTTAGACAAACTAAAGAACATTAAATTCGTTTTAGAGCTGATCACTAGATTGTGGCTGGCAAATCAGGCTCTAAGAATACTAAGGTCCCAGTTGATATCTGATGTCAAGTCTAATAGGCTTTTTGTCCCGTATGGACCAAAGATGCTCTATCAGATTGAGATCTTGGGATTGAGGTGGCCATTCCAATAATTCTACGTTGTTTTGAGAATAAAAACTGCTTTGCCACTTTGCAAGTATGATTCGGATCGATCTTGCTGGAAAATGTAGTTGTTTTTCTCTAATAATGTTGGCGTAATGAGAACCTGTCATTTTGGTGTCAATTTTGACAATATTATCAACGCCACCAAAGGGAAAACATCCTCAAACCATGATAACCCCAACCATGTTTAACGATTTTTTTATGCATCTTTGGTAGAGTCTTTCTTTGGGCTTGCACAAAATTATTTTCCTTGATTTGGATTTAGACTCATAGGGCCTAATTATCCTTTCCCAAAATGTTTGTGGTTTTGCTAACTACTACTTTTTTGCGGAAGCAAATCTTTTTTTATATTTATTTGGCGTAGCAAAAGTTTTCTCTTTGCCAAATAGTTTCGTAGCCCACTTTCATTAAGTCACCTTCTGACTGTCTTTGTACTTACGTCTGATTGTAGGTTATCTTTAATGTTTCTAGCTGTTGATAATGGTTTTTTCTGGCCTCAAACGTTAATCTGCGGTCACCAGGTGTTAATGTTTGTTTTCCACTTTCTTCCACTTTTACTTCTAAAACTGGCAGCAGATCCCCGTTCAATGAAGTTCAAATAAACCTTCTGGGTTCCAGAAATTCACAGACCATATTTTTCTCCTAGATCACGAAAGGTCAACCGACGTCAACGATCCGAAACTAAATATTCTTATTGATTCTTTCAATTCAGGTGATAGTTATTCCAATGTAAAGGCTTATAAAAATAAAATTCAACTTGTAGCAAAATTTTTGCAAACGGGCATAAGATAACCTCACTTGTTGGTCATTTGGGCTTATATTTTTATTTTGAATTATGTTTTATTTGCACAGGTATTAAAAAATTGCACTTCATTTTGTCCAAGCTCAATGTCATTTGGATTTGCTTGAAAATTAATATTGCAGTTCATGTTTAAAAGAGAACAAATATAACGGAGTATTTTTAAAGATTTTTTTTTGCAACTCAGAGACTTAAGTGGTACTGAACTTAGAGCAAGCTCATTTGTACACACTTATCTACGCTCTTCATCATTAATGCAAGTGTTAGTGGTTAGTAAATAACGCCAACACAAGCACAAAGGGAACGTATACGAGGAAAAATTAAAATATTACAAAACTAACAAAGTAAAACTTAAATTAAATTAAAATTAACATTGATTGAACATACTAAACTAGTGAAACAAGTTTGATGAAAAATGATAAAGTATATAAAGTAGGAACATGAAAGAGAGTGATTAATCTTTCTCAGTGTTTATTCTCTGAATTTTTAAAATGAGTTAAGTGCATTTCCACTCTATTTTGTCTGACAGTGTAACTCACAAACGCCATTTTTCCAGAAAATCCAAACATTGATTAGTGTACTGAACGATACTGCTTCTTGTTATTGACATTTGCAGGCTCATTCTGGGCATCCAGGATCTGCTTCGCTACAAAAGGCTTACTCACATCTCTTTTGCTCTTCCGGATCGTGCCAAGCCCAAGAATGGTGATCTTCTTATCCAGCAACCTCAATGCTGAGTCCGTCAACGTAAAGAAATTTATCAATAGTGAGGTTGCGTCTAGAATTGAAATAAGATGGCTCAACATCATATTAACGACCAATTCTGTACTTTGGTCAGAGCTACCAGTCTAGTTAGAAAACTTCAGCTTTCATTTAGCCACCAAAACTTCAATCCAAATTTGGCAGGCTTGTTTGGCATGTATTGGCAAAATTCAATCTTTTTTGAGGTCATAAAGTTGTTTGATGACCTGAACAAACTGAGATAATGACTACTTTTTTCTTTCGATGCGTATACCTGACAAGAACAACTGATATGTATGGTATTATTCGGTAATTACGTAAAACAGACATATCGAAAGGGAGAAGCGGGAATCCCAGATTTGCGAAATTTGGCAATTTTTATCGATTTTGCAATTGAAAAACTTTGTTGATGACCTCATACATACCTGCATAATGACATCTCTGCTTAAATTTCCAAAAAATTCATACAAAAGCCAGGTGAACTATAACTGTACAACATAAATCAGAAATCAAAAAAATTTCAAAGAAAAATGGTCTGGTGGACACAAATTTTGCCGCTTCGTAAAGGGGGGTTAATATACCTCAAAGCGGTAACAACTGAATTCTGGTTTCGTCGAATCAGGACTGACGTGACTTGAAATACTGGCAAGAGTGAGTTTTGATCAAAGAATAAATAACAACGCTAAAATGGTCTGTTGTGTAGTACCCGTGGTGTGATGGATAGCATGTCCGCCTGTTCGAGGTTCGAGTTCCAATCCCAACAGAGGCAAAAATGTTTTTCCAGGGGTATCGCCCTTCGTGAGGAATTAGCAAGTCCTCCGTTAGTATTCATTGCCATGAAAAGTGCTTTCTCGATTAGCCGTTCGGAACCGGCAGAAAATTTAAGGTCCCTTCCATTCCCTCACAAGGTATGGTTGTGAGAAATGCACTAGGCCCAAGGGCTCCTCGCTCTTTTGCGCCACCCTATTTATTTTTTATTTTAAAATGGTCTGTTAGTAATAGAAGACTGCCCGACGATCAATGGTCTGCCAGAACATATTTGGGAACATCCTAGAAGATTGATTCGACTTACAATATCGACAGAGAACTAAAGCAGTCAAAAAGCTACTCCGTCATATTTGCTTTGGCAGTTTTTCAGTTTCTCAGAACTAGGACAGAGTATTGAAATGGAGATTATAGCGGATAAGATCCTGGCGAACAAACGGCATCTCTCAAACACCTGCAGTCAGGTACTGACTCTGATGGATTGTTCGGCCTTTTTTGTCCAGTAGCATTCCAAAGAAAACTGACCCTCCAAATTGGACGGTTGCGCATTTGTTTGACTACCCAGCCATGGAAAAATCTTACGATTCCCGCAGTTTTACTTCACTTAGAGTATGAAAAGATTTTAGCTTCTGATCTACACAATATGGTCGAAAGAAAGCGTGCCCGATGAATGGAACATCAGTGTCGTATTTCCGATCCTAAAAATGTGAGACCCTCAAAATTTCCACAATTATAAAAAGTTAAGCCTCCTTTACGTCGCATATAAGATCGTGTGTGCTGTATTATGTATAGGTTTGAGGGCAATCACAATACACCATCTTTTTATCGATTTCAGCGCCTCGTTTTGCAGTATCTGCGGAACTCAGCTCCACAGAGTCATGTCCATGAGTAGATGTCCATGACTCCTGCTTGGCATTTATTTTTACAGTGTTACCGATTTGATATTTACTCTGACTCTGCAAAGTTATTTTAGATCAAAATTGTTTCATATACTTCCTGTTTTTTGTCCGCAGTTTATATGCGAGCTGATCGATTATTACTTTCATGACTTCATCCTCAAAGGTACGACGAGGCTTGTTATACCGTCTCCAGTTTTCTAATCAAAATGGATTAAGCCACAAATCAAACAAAGGTCGTCCCAATAATGTGCACTGCTGAATTTTCTGTCCCAGACTATAATGCAGACCCTCCAAGCTCCAAAAGTACATAACCCAATAACTAGCAAACTCAATTTAGGCCCTCCATCACAATGTATGGAGATTATTAATTGGATTTCTTGATTATAGGGCTCATAGTTGCTTTGTTAATGCAAATTGAATTTCAAGGTTAGAGTGGGGATATAATGCCAATACACAGGCCAGTCTGTAGTTGCCTATGTTGCTCATTCATTCAGAGCTCTGCGAAAACCTTTAGCTGAATGTTGATGAGGTTTTGTGTTTAATTAGGAACGAAAAAGGATAAATGAAAACACAAGCTCACCTACACACACACGGTCTCTGATATTTATATGTAGTATCTCGAAGAATGACTCTTATTTGGAGGAGTATGATTAGGACAAGACGAGTCCAGTGGATTGGTGAAAGCTTTCAGATTTTCTTTTGGGAAGAAGTTGCATTGGTCTGCCACTGCGAACACAGAAATCGGATGGTGTCGGAGTCGGACAGAGACTCTTTTTTCCTATATTATTCACTGCCGCCGGGCCGGCCCAACGCAACGGTGTGAATGTTGAGACAGTTATTCAGACGAAACTGTTGGGCTGCTGGGCAAGATATAGAATATTCCATTCGCTTGCTCTAATCCAAATGAAAATTAAATCCTCTTTTCTAAGTGGATACGAACGAAGGAGTGTTGGTTTGCGTGTGCTTGATAATAATTTTTCATATTTTTTTTCAGCTCTTGGAATCCTTTCAAAGGGTAGGAGAGCACAAGGAACATTGAAGTGAAAGGCATGCCCTGTTAGATTTATCTATAGAAATGCCCTTGAATTTAACCCTTTGTTCGCACTTAGACAGTTTTGCTTTTTGAAAGAAGATTCCCGATTAAGGTCCTTGCTAAGGATGCGGAATGTGGGTCAATGATGGAATCTTTTTCGTAGAATTTCTTTTGGTATGGAGTGGAGTGGTGTGGTGTGGTGTGCACCGTTTTGTTGAAGATTATTGCCATTTGGCGCATTAAAATAACAAAGCTCGTCCAAGATTGATTATACGGGTGTTTGGGAAAAATCATTATTCCTCAACTGGACCGAATGATTTATTTGTGCTTGGTTTGGTTTATCCTTCAGTTTTTATTAGTTTTTTTTTTTGTCTCCATAAGTGAATGGAAATTGTTGATAAGGGCTTTGAAAACTCAGATAGATGATTATTATTTTTCCATGAGTTGTCAACGGGCTTGTCCTTCAAATTTCATTGCTTTGTTCTTTGTGTAATGACTGCCACTCAGTCATCATTTTGGATTTAAATTGGCAGTATTTGAGGTGACAATTGAAACCATGTTTTTGTATAGGTATACTACGACATACCTACTTTTCATACTATGGATAATGGGTATACCAGAGTGTCAAATCGAGGTGGAATTGATGGCGTTATGTGTCGAACATTATAGATAAAACGTATGTACTGAATCAAATAAACAAATTCAAATGAATTTTAACATTTTGGGAATGTGATCCCATTTTTTGAGAAAAAAGCGTGTGTGTGCAATTCAAACATAGTAGAAGTGAAACATTAGAAGAGACAAGGCGTCCGCCGATAATTCACTTAAGAAGGTAACCTCTCCATCTACTTGACCTCCTTTGAGATTGAACCTTATGGAGTAGTTTTCCCGAGTCATAACCGGGTTGACATTAGCTAACTGAGCTTAGCGCCTTTGGTATCGGACGGGTAGCCTTAGGGCTCTTAACTTGTTTCGTAACGTGGGACCAACGAAGGACTTGGTAGAGCCCGTATCTACTAATGCATTGAAGATCTGTCATCCTTATGGGGACAAAATATGGCAGATCGTACCAATGGCTATGAGTCGAGTTCACCTTTGGTCGTGGTTTGGACACTACTGTCGGCTCTAGCTGAATTGGATTACTGGTTAGTTGTTCAGGCGTATTCTTATGTTGGGCTGCCCACTGACCAAAGGGCCGGTATGTCTTCAGGCACCATCGGTTATGGTGACACGCCGCGCCGGGGTGGTAGTTTTGAGCACAGCTACAAGCTACTCGGGACTGGCTCCTCTCTTCGTGCCTGGCATACCGTACTCTGTCGCCTTCCGTCGGGTTGTCAGCCTTATAGCGGATGTTCGGTTGTTCCAGTTCTGAGTCGGCTGGGTGTGGCGCTTGCACGTGCAATCCTTTATTAAGCGTCCGTCTTCCTCACAGTTTAAGCAAAATAGTTGAAAGGGTCGGTGACAGTTCCTCTTCTGATGTCCTCTTTGTTTGCAATTCCAGCAATGCCTATTGCGGTCATACGGCACCGATATTGCTCCTTACTGTGCTCGGCGTGCAGGAGGTGGGCCCAAGGCGGTTCTCATATTTTTACTTGCGGTTATAGGAACTATAAGGCAAGTCTTGCAATCTTGCAGAAAAAAAATTTGAGATAACAATTAAACATGACATTACGATGATAGAGAATACGAAAAAAGTTGGTCCTACAATTTTGTCTGTCTGTCTGTCTGTCTATATATGGATCTACAGCCTGAACCAATGCAACGATTTGCTTCAAAATTTGCAGTTAGAGTCTGTAGAGCACTATACAGATGGGTTTTTGGAATTTAGTCTCTAGTTCTTGAAATAACGGTACCTGCCATACAACCGATATGATAATACTTATTTTTCTCGAAAACGGCTCCAACTACATATTTCGATACAATTTTTTGCGAAGGATTGATTTTGGATTGTTTTTCTTATTGTTTGTTGGGAAAAACCTAATAACGGTACCTTCCATAGTAACGTTTTTTCAAAACCGACTTTATCGTTAATTGCTGACACGATTTTGACGAAATTTTGTATTTAAAGAAGTCGTAAGCTGTTAAAGAAAAGAAAGACTGCATATCAATATTTAAAAAAAACCTAATTTTGGAAATTTTTATAATTTTTTTTAAAAATTTTTCATTTCTAGAAATAACTTCAAAACCATAACTTTGATTTTTTTTTTAAATTTTTTGTTAAAATAACTTCTAATGATTTCTAAAGCTGTGCATACTAGACTTTGAAAAAACACTTTTTCAAAAGAAGTGAAAAACCGTTTTTCGAAAAAACTGGTCCAACGATTTCAATTAAATTTTCATCATTCATTGCTTGGAATCTTTGAAACATTTAATTTAATTTTTTCATTTTTTTGTGTGATTTATTTCATTGTCCATCGTTAATGTGCAGTTGGCAACCCTATACCACTAAATATATTATGAAAAGCGACTACTTAAACCTTTCACTCAGCCTTAAGCTTTGAATATCGTATTTAGAATACAATCTCAAGTTCATGTGACCCAGTCGTGCCCATTTTTTCTTTGTTTTTGACATACCTACTCATATTCTTCTGCTAGGTCTGTCGGCTCCTCCAACGTCTGGAAATTCATCCTTCGCACAGCAAGTCGGTATTCTGGGCGTAGGTTGTCGTATATCCGATCGACGTTGTCTTCCTGACTCATTTTGGGATGCTGTCTAATGAGGAATTCCATGGCCCGGATGAAGTCTCTGGCCATCTACCGCGGCCCTTGTTTCTTTCGCCAGATCTCCTCCTCCAACTTGAGGACGAAACGTGGCAGTAAGAAGTACCTGAGGAAAGCTTTGAACTCCTCCCATGTCTGAAAAATTCCTCTGTAGATTCGTAGCCACTCTAAGGCGGAACCTCTGATCGGTATCGAATAACAATGTACCAACTCTTCTAGGCGCTCCATGAACTCGAGGGCATTTCCCGAACCGTTAAATTAAAGGCCCCATTTTCGGACGGTGTTCATGGTCTCAGCCTCGGGACTTCGGTACATTATGTATCGACCTGGTTGGTTGCTACTCTCTAATTCGGGATAGCGTGTGGGTAGACGAATGTGCTTGAGCTTAAAATTGTTGCTGGGCTTGCGCCAGTAGTCTGGTGGTACATGCCTCCTACGGCTGTAGTTGAGCGTTAGGCTTTTCGACCACCTCTGTTTCACTGGTAGGTTGCTGTGGTGCCTTGGTTTCATCTTTGTATGATCGTTCTTGTACCAACTGGGAGATTTCCGTGCACAGGTTCTGTGTCGAACGGTGAGTCCTGGAGTCTGATGTAAGTATTCAGGCGGGATCGCAATGCAGACACTGTGCCACTAGTGTCTCACTTTTTAGAAGCCATTTTCTCAATGAGTTCCGTCTTCTTCAGCAGGTAGATGAACGCAAGATTTTCTTCGACGTCCATGTTGATATTACTGTCGGTATTTGCCATGGTCCTATACCAATGACAACGGTTTAAATTTTTAACTATGGGAATAAGAAACTTTTAAATTTTGGTATTTTATATTTCGGAAGCATATTCTTATAGAAAATTAGTTGCTCTACAAAAAAGGTTTTTATAATTATTCGACAAATTCACTCCTTCAAAAGTTATTCGAGGTAAAATTTTTGTCAGAAATCAAGAAAAAAACTTAAATTTACTCTAAATTAAACTTTAAACAAAACGTCCAAACTCATAGCGATGTAACGATCCATTCAACCGTTTTTATCTCGTATGAGGTATGACGTATGACCGACACAACTTGAATGTCCACCTTAAGTAAACATTAACCCACTCCACTTTGTGTTTCTGCTTCTTTGCCTCCTTTGTTGTCGCTTCTGTAAAATTCATTCAAAGGGAATGAGCTCACATTTTGCTAAGAAAAAGAACGTTACGCTTTCAAATCTAAAAAAGGGATTAATACCCTTGGGATATAATAGCCTCTCAAATATTGAACAGCAGAACCCGTATCGCTTTCTCCAAAGGATCATAGTACGACTACGAGATTATGCTGTATAAATATTAAAACCTACGAGTTGTTGCACTATTTGGATTCTTTTCTTTGCATTACAGAACAATCCCCCGGATTCACCCGGAGCAAACACACATAACCCTGCAAGCGCATCCCACAAATGCAAAACGTGCACATCAGGATAGCAAAGCAGGTCACCGCACCACTCTGGCGGTTGAATTCCTTTTAGAACACGTGGCTATTTAAGCACTACCTATATCTCTGCGATTCTATAGACAAAAATTTGTATATGTATGTATGTACATACAAAAAAGTAAAAAAAAAAAAACAGAAAGAATGCAGTCCTCCCTCTGTGACAGTTGAGAGGACTTCTAACGCTTAACCTCTGCCCTGAAAGTTTGTTTTGTTTGTGTTTTCCTTGTTTGTTGGTGGTCTGCCGACAGCGGCAATACAGTGTTTCTTTTTCTAACCCCATTGTCGTGGACAAAAGGTTGACACAGTCACACAGGGCTCACGAGAACCCTATTCCCATGAATCTATTTGGGAGAAGCGTGAATAGTTTGGTGGGCATCTTTCTATTTGAACTTGCATTTGAATAAATAGGGTTTTACGGTATTGTTATTTTTTTCCTTTTTTATGTTTTTGTTATTATTTATGTAGCGGAGAACAAAAACTTGTGGGATGATTTTTTGGTTCAAAACTATCAAAGAGGACGTTTTTGGAATGGTTTAGAAGACAAAAATGTTTCATTTTATGGTGCGCTGATATCCTCATCGTCACAGGATCTCAGTTGCAAAATCGCAGTTATTTATTATGACAAAAAATTTGCTTTGAAAAGGGCGCTGCATGAATCTTTACACTTGAGGTTAGACATGTGGGAACGATTTGATAAATATGAAATAACCTTGTGTTTTCCAGGCATAAGTTTTTGGCAGAACTAGTGCCGCGAAATCTTCCAATATGAAATATCAATGTGGCTTTTATGATTATCTAGCTTAATATGCTTATCTGATATGGGCGGGAGATATGAAAAACGAATCACGACGGTTTCCTTAGAGCCATTTTATTTCGAAAAAGATAAGCTTTGCATCTACAGTAGACTCTTAAAAATCGAGAGTGTTCACGTAAGCAAAGTTATTCATGTTGTCAAAGATGCAGTTCTTTAAATTTTCCAAATAAATTAAACACGGGTCTTAACTCAAGTTCATATATTTTAGATTTGCACATCCCTAATTTAACGAGGGCTGCTTACGATCAGTATAACGAGATTTACAAGGAGAAAAAAGAGAAGAACACCGAATTCTCAAAAAGAAAAAGAAGCAGCATGAAAAGCGCTCGTTTGAGGCAAATACGAGGTGCCATGCCATGAAAAGATCCTGCCAGGGTGGTACATAACCCAAAACTCAAGCCTATAAAAACCAGTAGGGAAACAAAGTTGTAGAGTCACAGTCTACTGAGGACCTGGAAAGATCACTTCTGCAGACTGCTTAAAGGCGGTGAGGACACAAATTCCGCTGTCAGGCAGATTGCTTAATTCAGCTTGGACAATGATCAAGAATGCCGTCCTCCCGACCTAGAAGAAGTTAAGCTTGCCATATGCAAACTTAAATAAAATAACACTGCATGTGCAGATGGCCTTGTTAACGAACTTTTCAAGGCAGCTGCAGACCATGATATGGCCGGAAGAAAGCATGCCCGATGAATGGAACCTCAGTATCGTATGCCCGATCCTAAGGAAGGGAGACTTTCACAATTGCGCCAACTACAGAAATAATAAATAATAAATAAGCCTTCTTAACGTCGCTTATAGGATCTTGTCCGCTGTAATATGTGAACGTCTGAAACCCCACGTCAACAACTTGATAGGTCCTTATCAATGTGTTTTTAGACCAGAGAAGTCCACAATAGACCAAATTTTCACATAACCGCAGACCTTGGAAAAAACCCGAGAATATAATATTGATATTCACCATCTATTTATCAATTTCAAGGCCGCGTATGACAGTATTTACAGAGACGAGCTGTACAGAACCATGTCTAGTTTCGGCATCCCTGCAAAGCTCGTACGACTATGCAGGATAACTTTGGAGAATTCACGCTGCTCCGTCAAGGTCGGTAAAGAACTCACCGAGACCTTTGATGTCGAAAAAGGTTTTAGGCAAAGCGACAAACTGTCATGAGATTTCTTCAAAATCATACTTAAACAGATTGTAAGAAACTCAAACGTCAACACCAGAGGAACAATCTGACTTCGTCTACCTAGGATCCGTTGTAGACACGGATCACGGACAACAACATCATTGCGGAGATCATACGTAGACTATTTCTTGCCAACCATTGCTTCTTTGGGTTAAGAAGGCAATTGAGAAACAAAGCCCTCTCCAGAAAAACCAAGGTAACCTTGTATAGGACCTTAATCATCATAGTCCTGCTTAATCATCATAGCATGGACCTTATCGAAAGCGGATGAGGAAACCCTTGGTCTTTTGAAAGAAAAATTCTGCGAATGATTTTTGGTCCCGTAAGCGAAGACAATGTGTGGAGAAGAAGATACAACAACGAGCTGTATGAGCTGTACCGCGACATGGGCATAGGCAGAAGAGTACGTATTACGAGAATACGATGGTGGGGTCATGCAGAGCGGATGGACCCAAAAGCTCCAGCTCTCGACGGGTTTTCGAGAGCACATTGCAGGCAAATGGCGGAATGGGAATACCCCGTGTATGGTTGCACAATCAAGTGGGAGAAGACCTCAACCGACTTATCGTGCAAAACTGGGTATCGCTTGCCCGAAATCGAAGTCGTTATAGAAGGATGTTCACCATAGGTTCACCCCGAACTCTAATGCCCACCTTAGTAAGTAAGTAGGATGACAGGTTCAAGCAGAATGGCGATCTATGCCACGCATTTTATGCCGCATCAATTTTTAAACTCTTAATTGACAAATCGTGTTATCAGCCATCTTGATGGTATCAAGAGCTGCAATTTTGTGTGGGGACTATGAAGGATGGATTTTATTTCAACAATTTCGAAAGCATGAATCGCCTTTCACGAGGAACTGACAAGTCAAGAAAACCACACTACCATGCAAAGCACCAACTTTCTTCACCTTTCAAATACTGCATAAACTTGTGGGTCTTGAAATGCGCCAGACGCCGAGGAGAGTTTTGTTGAGTCGTATGTAGATCTTTTTTTTTTATTCAAAAGTGGAGCAAATTTGCTTTGATCGGAGCACAGTTTGATCGCTGGCAGTAAGTATACAGGAAGTTTTATTTCATGCGAAACAAATTATATCAACTTGTAGGTATTCTGCCAATTGGACAACCTTATAAAGTCTTGCACTTTTAAAAATATATGTTCATCCAATTAGTAATAAAACGAAAAAAATATTAGTTTGTATGTTTTATGTTATCCAAAACCGTAAATGATATGCTTATATTATTCAATTTATGACATTTTATTTTAAAGAAAATTCTAATGAAAATAGGTTAAAAGTATTCCCTTTTAAGAGTTATTAATACAATCCCGCTAATTCAGCCAATTGTCTTGTCACACTGATATCGGTGAAAACGTTTAGTAGGTACCTACTTTATTTTGAAAGGGAATCAATAATTTTTTCATGATCCCAAACGACAGCTTCTGAGAGCATCCCAAAAGCCTGAAATGCATAAACTCAATAGAACGATGGATTTGATCAATTGTTTTTACGATAAACTGTTTTTCTTTTATAAATTGTTTGTTTTTAGTTCGAAATACTCAAATTTGTTGGCTGCTAACACCTAGCCCTTGGGCAATTGGCTGACTTCCAATTGATTTTAAATATGAGGGTCCCTATTTCTGAAAGTAAAGTCCTAATATTGCTTCCTTAGTGTGTTTTGCTAAACCAAATATCAACATCTTTAGTTTCAAAGTGCTAGCATTATCCGGAATGTTACCATCTACTATTTTACTTTTACTGTGTAACCACCCCTGAAACAGCCTCTTAATCCTAAAGTTTAATTTATGATACCCAATCCAAGTCCTGGTGTACCAATCATCGACTGTCCCCTGTGAAATTCTGTCAATCCTACGATTTGATTCCAACCAGCCCGCGTAGCAAATCCTTTTATACGCATTACCAACCACTTTTTATGGTTCTCGAGTCCCAGGTTTGTTTACTTTTGTACCACACACACATGATTCTCGACAGGCGACGCGACGATTCTGAATGCTTGTGTCCTTAGGATGACGACGGATGAGTGTAAATCAATTAATTGTGTTTGCCATTGTTGCATTATACTTATTTTTATCTCACAGTGTGTGGCTCGGTATACCAGTAGGTATATGCGTGTATATTTTTAGGGTAAGTGCAATGGGATTTTCCTTTTCAGTTTACCTATTCTGAATCTGATTCCTGAAGTCAGAATCAGGACATGATATTATAACACAAAGGGGAGGACCAATGCGAAAAAACATTTTTCAATTTGTTTTATGTTAATTTTGTTGGAAAAAAGGCAAACCGGAATAAGAGGATTCCTATTGAAAGGATAAGCGGGAAATTAATTGCTTCTCTGTTGGTTTGCATTTAATTGCACAAATGAGTTTACAAAACTTGTTTTTCACTGAGCCTTATTGACAGAGGTGTTGTTGGATTATGTTAGCTGAGATAGGATGCACATTTCTATAAAACCATTTTTGTGAAATTTTCCCTGATAGAGGTTATAACGTTCTGTGACTTCGTAAAGCCTAATTTTAGTGTTTTTTTGTTACATTTCTGATTTTAAAGAAAGACAAGCAAATTAGAGTCAATAGTTTCGACCACTAAAATAAACCAAAAGGAAGAGCCTCCTCTCACACATTTCATAATCTGTCTTTTTGGAACGCGATTTGTGTATCAACTCACGTGCCTACAAAATTGTGTTGTTACTTTTCCACATGATTTTAAATGTGGGCAACGAATCGAAAAATTGAAAAACTGAAATGAACGATTGAATGAAATTTTGATGCAAACTCGATCGCTTGCTCACTGAATATGCCTATATATTTATGCTGCTTTTTATTTGAAAAGGAGTACTCAGAAGCAGTGGCGTGGATAGCTTTTCGCTATGGGGGGATAGATCTAGTTCGCTCATTTTTTTAAAATATTAATAATTAAAAAAAAAAAATAACAAGACTTCATTGAATTTATTATGTATGCAGTATGCCATAAAAAATTATATTTTTTTAAAGATAATATGAACTAAAATAAATATTGATGTAATTAGTAAAATAATATTAATTTAAAAATAAATCACAAATTATGGATAAAAGACTTATAACCTCGTCTGCTGTTTTATGTATTTCACGATGAATAGCTAGAGCAACCAAACGGGAGCGGGTCAAAATTCTGGCTTCAAAATTCTGCTTTTTAAACGAAAATTCTGCTTTTCAAAATTCTGCTTTTTTTTCATTCTGGCTGACAAAATTCTGCTTTCCAAAATTCTGCTTTTCAAATTTCTGGCTTTTTAAAAAGAAAAAATTCTGCTTTCTTCATATTATTTTTTATTTGCAGAAGAACAAAAACAAAGTAGGAGAGCGATAAGAAAGAAAGAGTTTGCAATTATTATCAATATTCTGCCAATTATAAAGAAAAAGATGGTGTAGAAAATGTTAAGCGCGCGCTTTATACTCTTTCTTTTTTCCTTTATCCTCTCCCCATGGTTCGTGCGCTAAATTTCTGTTTTGGCAGTGCACTGATAATGATGAGCTCCTTTCGTAGGTCTCCAATTAATTTAACGACACCTGCGTGGCTTCGGGCAAGGGCAACTATTACTTTAAGCCGACGCGACAATGCCAAGCCTCTCCTCTACATTGTTTTGCTTTCATGGGAATGCATTTCTTGTTTTATAGTTTTATCATAAACTAACTGAATTCTGTTATTCTTTTGAGTAGGAGAGCGACAATGAGGAAATCAAAAAACTACTTCTTTACTTTGAAATTCTTTAAAAAGCAAGTTTTTGCAATTATTATCAATATTCTGCTAATTATAAAAAAAGAAGGTTTGGAAATTTTCCAAACCTTCTATTTCTTTATAATTGGCAGAATATTGATAAGCAGAATTTTGAAAAGCAGAATTTTGGAAAGCAGAATGTTGAAAAGCAGAATTTTGGAAAGCAGAATTTTGAAAAGCAGAATTTTGAAAAGCAGAATTTTGAAAGCAGAATTTTGAAAAAAGAATTTTGACCCCGGCAGAATTTTGACCCCAACCCCAACCAAACCATTCAAACGATCCTGCAAACAAGTTAACATAAAAAGCTAATCACACAAGTCATTAAAATAGACATATTTTGAAGAATCTCATTTCGTTGGTCATGCTTTTTGTATTGTTTTTATTCTCTTTAAACTGAAAAATGTTCTTTCTGGAGTTGACGTTGATACCGGCAGTGTAGCTAATATCTTTTATAAAATATATATATTGAGAAAGCTTTATTCGGAGCAGCTATCGAGCGCTTCCAATGAATTGTTAGAGGAAATATTATTTCTTCGGATCAATTATCTCTCCCAAGTTTTTCATTCTTCTGATGAAGAATCCTCAAAAGAACCGTAAACCTTTCTTCGAGAGATCTAAAATTTGGACCAAGTTTAAATTCACTCTTTGAAACTCACGAAACTTAATGGCAACGAGAGTTGGTAAACCATAACCTTTAAGCTAATCTATAACTCGAAATCCATAGGGTTTTTTTAAGTTCTTTACGTCACTTTCCTATGTTCTTATTTGGTTAAGAGTCTCGAACACGGAAATAGGTCCTCAATATCTTCAACTGCTTGATGTTTTGAGATCTATCGCGTCAGATTCAGTCACTTTCGCTTATTGTTTTTTGCAGCATATCTTTACTTTTCGGTGTATAGAAATAATTGTAAACTGCTTCAATTGTGGTTAGATAATCTCTCATGGCTGTTATTTTGCTGGAAATAGATATCGCAAGGTCCAAAGAATGTGCCACTGCTCAGAAGGGCAGTATGAGAATGCTTCCGATTCTCATACCGCTCCAAAAAGATTACTTCTTCCTTTTTCGATCTTTCGACTATCTAGGTCCCCTATTCCTTTTCACTAAAGAGACAGCGGCAAAAACGCACTGCAACACAAGCAATGCAATAATTGGAAAACAGGCTTATCAGGCCACAGAACCATTATGAACCATTCTGATACAGACATTAACACCGACTACACCCCACTTATACTTTCAATCCAGTTGCCCTACCCTAACAGTCATTCCGACAAGAGAATGCTGTGAGGAAAACAGGGTTACAAAAGAAAATCATGTAGATATCTGTCTCCACAAACGGTTCCAAAACGGATGAGGAAATAGGGTCAGGGATCTTCTCAGACTACCCTCCTATGAACAGATCAATAAAGCTCTCTGACTTTTGCAATGTCTTCCAAGCAGAAGCAAAGGGTTTTTCAACAAGGACTCTACAAAAAAAGATCATCAGGGGCAGCAAACGACGCCATATTTCTTGCCGTTCTTTCGACATTTCTCTTCAGGAAGGTTTGCCATTAGAAAGACGATGGAAATTATTAAAATTAACTACCGAAATTCGGAGTCAGTGGCCTCAACGTTAAGAGCGCTACTTCCAATTTAAAGTCGTCATTATCGTCCATATTGAGCGTCTAGTGGAAAAATTTGACTACACAGGAACAGTACGAAATGTTTCCATGCCAGTGAGACAAAGAAAACCCCGTAGTGTCGAGAATATTTCGCTATGTCTACGGGTTACGCAGATATGACCATACGTCAAGAATTTGCTCGGCTGCAGTTTATAACAATATAAACTATACAACAACATCAATGCAAGAAACTGTATATTTTTACACCAGCTAATCAATGTTAAGGCATCGTCATATTTGTTTAAAAGACTTTCAGTCAATCGGTCCGAAAGAACAATAAATATAATTCCGAATCTTTGGAACTACCTCAACTCATCCCGTTTATTTTTTATACATGCTGTAAGACTCTGGAACTCCCTCCCGTCCTCAATCAAAATAATTGTCAATCCCAAAACATTCAAGTCAGCTATCTTTTTTCTACTTCTCATCTCTTTAATACAAACCAAATACACTTTCCCTTCTTTATCTGCAAGAATAGATTAAATTGTTATAAATTGTTATAAGCATAAATGTAAGCTGTTTTCAACTCTTTTGTTTAAAACATAATTGTAAATTTTATTTATTTTTGTTAATTTTAAGATTTATATCAATAAATTAATATTGCTGCCGCTGAGGCTTCAGTTGCAGAAAGCCCAAATGTGTCTCTCACACGCCGTTCTCAAGCGTTGGGCATCACTGTGACGTCGCGTCGGTCGTTTTGGCGAATTTTGCGAAAAGATCTTGATCTATATCCTTAAAAGATTAAATTGACACAAGAACTGAAACCGCTTGACCACTAGAAGCGTCGTATGTTCGTGAATTGGGCTGAGCAACAACTTGAAAATGATTTTGATTTTCATCGAAAAATCATCTTCAGCGATGAGGCTCATTTCTGGCTGAATGACTTCATCAATATACAAAATATGCGGTATTGGTCAGGCAGCAATCCACACGTACTCCATGAGTCATCTTTGCATCCCGAAAAATTACGCTTTGGTGTGGCTTTTGGGCCGGCGGCGTCATTGGGCCGTACTTCTTCCGTGATGATAAAGACTGGTACGTTACTATGAATGGGGATCGCTACCGTTCAATGACAACCGAATAGAATTGATAACCAAAACCGTTTTTGTTTTATTTAAAAAAAACTTTTGTAATTTAAGAATGCCCAGCTAAACGAACATCGTAAACTTAATTTGGGTTCCAGAACATCGTGACAAAACAGGAAACGAAATGGAAGATAAGTTGGCTAAAATATGGTCAGCACTTGAATCCTGTGATACCAACTCCTTTGCTCTGAAGTCACTAGAACAAGAAAAAAAAAAAACAGAATCCAAAAAAATTTTCTAAAAACCGTCAATGACAGGTGGTCGTCTTTAGAAACATGCCGGGTTTCCAGAAACCTATTGCCAGATATTTCCAAGACAAAAACAGAATTCTTGCTCCATCGACAGAGAGAGAGTCGATCCTAGGTACTAACTAGGCTTCGACTCTCTCTGTTGATTGGCATTCTGCGACGCGTCACAACTGATTTGGATACCCACATGATGAGAATGGGCATTAGCACATCCGACTTATGTAGGGGGTGCCAAGACGAAGAGGCAGAGCACTTCCTCTGTGAGTGTCCATGTTAGGCTACACTAGGAAAAAAGCCCCCGGAGAATACTTATTCGACAATCTGGGCCAAATCTCTAACCTCCCACTAAACAGAATCCTTAAATTCATTCAGGTTTCCAAATGGTTCAGTGGGGGCTCCCAATCCCAGTGCCCCAGTCACAAACCCAATCTTCTGCCGCACCTCTCCTCTACTTCCCTATCCAATGTTATTCGGGGAGCACAATGGATCCTTGAGATCCGAGTGAGGTGCTGCCGATTGCGACTGCACTCTCCATCCAACCTTATCTAACCTAGGTAGGTTCGCATTTATGTAAGTCAATTTGTGTGTTCTCTTTTGTGAGAAATGCGGATAGTGCTTGAGAAATAGTATTGCTCTTGAAAAGCTTTTCAGTTCATCACAGAAAACAAACTAAAACCTGGACAGCCTAGACTATATAAAATGAAGTCAAGCTGACATGCAGCTCTTCATCAGCCAATATCAACTTATACTAGTACAAAACTCCGTCTTTCTTATCGACCTAGCGATCATCGTGATCTTGTAATGTAAACCCAAATCGCAATGTAGTTGCATTTGTGAGCCGCTTGTGTCCTTCTTTTTCCTGGGTAGTATTTTAGACTTGAGAGCTTGCACGGATCCCGATAATTCAAATACGATTAAGATTTGGCACGCCTGCTTTCAAATGGAGCATCTTCAATGCTTCAGTGACTTTAGTTGACCATTTTACCTTCGATACTGCCCCTTAAAAATATCCTCATTCATCCATATGTACATAGGCCTCTAGAACTCCTCTTTGTCTTAGAAGTGTCCATATCAGTACTCGGGTTTGTTGTTGATGTTATTGTTACGCTTTTTGGCAGTCAATACTTGCAACATCCATGTCCACTCAAGTCTTTGACATCATCCAGGAGATGCTGAGAGACTAGGTGAGTTGGAAGCGAATAAGCATGTATCTGACACTGATTCTGAAAACAAAGAAACAAGAAGAGAAAGTTGAGAAATTTGAAACCGATACCCAGACACGGATCCCCCATCGGAGAAATGCACAAGTGGTCCCGAGGAGGAGATCAGCGAAAAACTTTTGGAGTTTTCGCCGGTTTGCCAAACTTAGTACACCTTGGAGACTCCAGCACACGGGGAAGTATCTATTAGTCTAAGAGCTGGAAGCAAGTTTTTGGAGTGGAGTGATAACCAAAAATAATGCACATACATATATGTGTAGATACACGCACCATTATATCAGATTCAACCGTCTGGCAAGTTTCTTTTTCAGCCGGGGGCGGGGGTGGGCGTTCGAAAATGTTAATATTTCAGATGGTTTGGGTTCGATATCCCGTTTTTTATAATCCTGCTTTTCATTTTCCCGCATAATCGCGCGATTTTTAAAATAAAACACCTGATGATGACTACAAAAGCGGGATTAAATATTAAAAAGAAGAAGAATATTTGCAATAGTTTTTTATGCAGAAAATGCAAGAAGAAAAACAGTTATCAGTAATATATTCAAAGATCTGTCCCAGTTTCTCTGTATAATGGTATTAATAACAAAAGTGTTCAGACAACAAAACTTTCAACATTTGAGAATTGATATGTGGGTGATTCTTATACAACTGTGATTTTTGCAACTCAAAATTTTTTAAAATCAAAAATGCTTTAAGACTTGTGATCTGGGTGTTTTTGGTCTTTTATTATACTCAAAATTAAGCCTGTAACGTAGCTCTACTACAACTGCAATAGAAAAGAAGCTAGAACAAAAATTAGAAATTTCAGTACAACGGTACTGACATCAAAATGAAATATTCAGAATATTTGGCTAAATCTCTTAAAATAATAAAGCAAGTGATAAATTATAGGATTTTGGTAATCATACAGTAAATGTCTTCCTGTATTTTCTTCCTTGATTTTAACAATCTTTAAAATTTATTAACAGTAGAATTAAAATAATTTTTTTTATAATACTCAATAAACAAAGTTTAACATTAGTTAAATATTGAAATTCTTTGAAGTTTTTCACAAAATAAAATTTAAATTTTATAACACTAGATCAATTAAGTATCATGATAAATTAAAACATCAAGGAAATATTCATTTAAATATTATTTGCTTTGTTTGCCATGGCACTGACATCCACGGTACTGACAAATGTCAGTACCGTGGATGTATAATTAACCTACTAAAATTCTCACACGTAATTTAAATGATTGGCCACATAATTTTGAATTCAAACTTGAATTTATATAATTATTCAGTATAATTGACATAATCATTCTATTAACACGCCTGAATTTCAATACCATGGTACTGACCGGTAATTTTATGACATACCTTTTAAAAAACACAACAAATTATTTTTATTTTAACGTCGAGTCTAAAAACAACCACACAGCAATGAATTGTACACAAATAGTCATTCTTCAGAATGCCACTAGAGCGAGCAACAGAAACTGAAAAAAAGATGGCGGTTAAGCGGGAAATACTTTAGTTTGAAAATTTAAGAAAATTCCAGGACATGAATCAATGACCATTATTCCTTTCTACTAGTCAATATTGGGATACAATTGTAGCATAATTTGATGAAATGAACAATAGGTTTTAGGTATAAAAGTAAAACTTTTCATTATATTACGACTACTTATAGAAATATATGTATTTAGTTCGAAAAACGAGATTCGGACATGCCAATTTACTGACATTTTGGATATAATCTTGCAAATTATTCGTGATCCATCAATATTTATGCTTCAATATACATTGTCGACAGTAAAAAAACTATCAAATTCATCATAATTATCATTTTTTAATAAAAAAAAACATACCAAAGAATAAATACAGTACTAGACATAAAAAATCACAGTTGTATAAGAATCACCCATGTAGTGTTTAAATGAACAATATTGAATAATACTTATCCAAATATAAAACGGGCTAAGCGGGATTAAACGGGATTTTAAAAGGCGGGCTTTTGATTGACGGGATTTTGATTAAACCGGATTGTCACGAACGGGATTTTAACAAAACGGTATTTAAGAAGACGGGATTATAAACTTTTTTTTGTCGGGATTTTAAAAAACGGGATTTTAAAAAGCGGGATTCCGATACGCTCCCATTTCAGATTTTTAGGTCGAAATGATAGCCACATAAATGATACATCAAAAAATCAGAAAAATTCCCCTGATTACAAAAAACTCGGTCGCAGACGATTTGGTTTCAGCCTACTGCTTGCCAGACGCACTTTAACACTTTTCAAGTGCATTTTTCAGCTCAAATCACTAATGACTTTTTTCCTATTACATTTAACCAAGAAAGTGGTACGCCAAAAAATAAGAAAATCAACCCTGATTTCCCATCTTAGACGGTTTGGTTTCAGTCTACTGCTTGCCAAACGCACTTTAACATTTTTTCAAACGCATTTTTCAACTTAAAGTACTGATAACTTTTTTCTTATCACATGTAACCAAGAAAATGGTACGCCAAAACATCACAAAAGATCCCCCGACTACAAAAAAGTGTGTCCAAAAGGATTCGGCTTCAGACTTCTGCTTGCCAGACGCATTTTAGCTTAAGCATGTTTATCAAATTGAATGAATATCAAAAATTTCATTTAAATGAAATACAACAAGGCAAGCAATTATTCATTCAATATGATATACATGCTGAAAACTTAAATGCGTCTGGTAAGCAGAAGGCTAAATCAGAATCGTCTTGGATCGACTTTTCGTAATCAGGGGAAATTTTCTGATGTTTTGGCGTACCATTTTTTGGTTATATGTGACAGGAAAAAAGCTAGCAGTACCTACTTTAAGTTGAAAAATGCACGTTACTAAAATGTTAAAGTGTGTCTGGCTAGCAGTAGACTGAAACCAAATCGTCTAAGACACACTTTTTTGAAATCAGGGTAGATTTTCTTATTTTTTGGCGTACCACTTTCTTGGTTAAATGTAATAGGAAAAAAATCATTAGTGTTTTGAGCTGAAAAATAAACTTGAAAAGTGTTAAAGTGCGTCTGGCAAGCAGTAGGCTGAAAACAAATCGTCTGCGACCGAGTTTTTTGTAATCAGGGGAATTTTTCTGATTTTTTGATGTACATATGTATCATTTATGTGGTTATCATTTCGACCTAAAAATCTGAAATATTAACATTTTCGAACGCCCACCCCCGCCCCCGGTTGAAAAAGAAACCTGCCAGACGGTTGAATCAGATATATTGTGCGTGTATCTACACATATGTATATATGCATTGTTTTTGGTTATCACTCCACTCCAAAAATTTGCTTCCAACTCTTGGTCTATATGGATACTTCCTATTACGGGGGTTAAATCCTCACTTTCATTATACCTCATCAAAAGTAGTTCCTTCCGCAATTGGTTTGCAATGCATTTTTGCGAAGACACTAATCAATGCATTGAACATCTCCTCTGCCGTTGATTTCTCTTTAATGATTTTCAGTTGTCCATCTTCCATCATGAATAGTTTGAACTATGACTGAAGTACATTTCTTTTCATCTGAAACTACATACATACATATGTATGTATCTTTCTGCGAGCAGCCTCATCCGTCTCTTTCCCAAGAATAGTTTCCAAATCCTACTCAATGTACATATTTACGCAGGAGTTTTTCATCCAGAAAAATCCCCACACGACATTTCCAATTCCTGTAACTCGTGCCACCAAAAAGTTGAATCTGGAAAATACAAAAATTACTATCAACTTTGTATTATGTATCTTTTCTTTTTCTTCTTCTGAAATTGAAAATAATCTCTTTCGCAGTGAACAAAGAATTCTTATTGAAATCCTTCAATTTTTGATGAAATTCTTCTTTTTAAGGTTTTCCTAGTAACGGTATTCTATCTTCAATTTCTGAAAAAGACCAAAACAATTTAATTATCAAATATTCCACAACGAAGTTATCAGACGCAAGTTTTTAAAGAGACAGAGAAAAACTCATTTTAATTTTTGAGAGTAATAATTTTCTGACTTGTCAAAGTAAACTATGCTTCTTTGAATTATTCGAAGTTCTTTTGATACAAAGTATTTTACAGAATTAGACATGCAGTCAGTCGATATGGTATTTATGGACAGAAATGAATGTTCCTGTCGAAGTTGATACAATGGTTAGTCAACTACCAAGAAATGTTGACGATGCTCATTGCTATTATGTTCACAAAAAAACAAAAAAAAATTATTCATTAAAGCAGTTACGTTCATGGACTTATTAACAAAGGAAACTTCAGAATATTGCCAGACTATTTGATAAAAATTCCGCTTTATGTTCATAAAAAGATAACAATCAGCGAAGTTCTATTTCATGGTTATCCAATAGAAATCAGCTGGCATGTTCCGATCGAAGATAATCCAAAACCTCAACAACAAACCCTTATGCGGAATGAATAAACCATTCCGACCTGACTGGGACGGCATCAATGGTAGTTAATTTATGTAAGCTACCAGCTACGCGAACAGATTGTCTAGGTATGTACTGATCTGCAGTATCTTTTGTATAAGGCTGCTAAAATCATGGGGCGACGATTAAGTCAATCGTTAAGAATTGCTTTCAAACAAGTCAAAAAATACACCAAAGTCACAAAAGCGGAGACACAGTCCGAAAATTATATCGACTATTGTACATAAAAAATTTTTGTTTTCTTCTTAGCATTGGTCTGACCGAAAAAATTATCACGATGCCTAAATCGAAGAACATACTCGACGAACTTCCGTATTTTCGTCGTGTATAGGCGCTGGTTCGCGAGCAGCACGCGAGTGGCTGTTGGTGAAAAATTTGGTTTTGGATGTTCGTTGGGTTTGATTTTCGTCATGCAAAGCCTTAGCCATGTTCGCGAAGTTGACCTCATTTTTCCTGTGAACGTAGTCGGGCGCATATCGCTGATTAAGTAAAATGCCGAAAACCACGATTTTATAGAAGAACTAGCTGTGCCTGCGACTTCGTCTACATGGATAGTGGTTTTCGGCAGCATTTTTTATTATTTAGGCTAACTATTTTGCAAATAAAACACGTTTATGCATTAAAAAAAGTTATTGTAATATTATTTTATTTAAGTACTTTTTTCGACACGATGTAGCCCGTAGATCTTTCTGATTGCAGATTTCTGCAAAACAAGGAGATGATTGATATTAGTTTGGTATGCCCCACCCCAGCAGCTTATGCCATACTCCACTGGGGTGGGGCATACCAAACTAATATCAATCCTCTCCTTGTTTTGCAGAAATGTGCAATCAGAAAGATCTACGGTGCTAATCGGTTAACTCCTTCTATGGCTCTATTTAGGTCCTTAAATATTTTACCTCTCAGGCATCTTTATTATTACAAAACATCTAAAATATTTTTTAAGAGGGATGGCTATTTACAAAGCCCAATTTCTAATATTCGTACTATGCGAAGTAACTTTGAATGTCAAGTAATCGTCCCCCCTTTTCGTACTACTCATCTCAGAAACTTCTACTCCATTGTGTCGTGCAAGCTCTTTAATACCTTTCCAGCAATTATTCGTACTGTTCGCTCATTGCCTTTATTTTTAAAAAAAGTTAAAAACTGGCTTTTTGGATTTGACCACACTCAAATCGACGTTTTGCTTTCCTATATCTCTTGATAATGAACTTTTTATAGAGAATATTTCTTTCAATTGTATATACCTTTTTCTATATATCAGATTTGCACAAATATGTAATTTTGTTTTCATTTAAAATTTTGCATTTGTTAAGAACTAGAAATTGTAATTTTTCACTGAAGCATTAATCACCCCACACTCACAGAAAAATAGAACTATGTAAAATGTTAGTGGTATTTAATACTATTTTTTTCTAAATACAAAATGTCACTATAAATAAAATTAATAATTAAAAAAAAAAAAAAAAAAAATGTTTTGCCAAATAAAATGTTTTTGCAGGTTTGATACATATGTGATTTTTTCTTTCTAAACGAACACCTGCAACCTTAAGCGTCTGAGCCTATATTTACCTATACTTATACAAAATACTGGTTTCAGAGGAAACTGTAGACGTACTCTTTTAAACTAAAATAACAAATCAGTGAGAATTGAAGAAATACGGGAAATCAAAACGTTTTCTCCTTTTGTCATTCCTGTCATTCTTAAAACTTTTATATTGCCACATCCCAGATGTGTAATTTGTAGCTGTGTACAATTCTTGATTTCTCATTATCGGCGCCGAAATTCACCTTTCACACAACCATTCCCGATTGTCATAATTGGAGATGAAATTTCTTCTCAGGTAAACTGTGATATCGACAATTTGACATATATCACTTCACGGTGAAAGAACTTTTGAAATCAGTCCAGCAGTTTCAAAGTTCCTGTTCCCGTGGAAACATTGGGATAAAACATATAGCCTATGTCCTTCTTCAGGTTCTAGATTATCTCTGTACAAAATTTCATTCAAATCAGTTCATTAGTTTGGGCGGGAGATGGAAACATAGAAAGACGAAGAGACAGAGCTACTGTCGCACTTTTAATATGTGTAAGGACTTCCGTTCCCGTAGGAACACGGGGAAATGGAGATGAGTTAAAGTTAATGTTACATGTTGATAGTGTGGCATTCTAGCGGTGAAAGAATTTTTGAAATCGGTGCTGTAGTTTCAAAGATCCCGTTTACATTCCCGTTCTCGTGAGAATAAAGTGATAAAATATATAGCCCATGTCCTTTCTCAGGTTCTAGACAATCTCTGTACAAGATTTCATCAAAATCGGTTAATTAGTTTGGGCGGGAGATGGTAACATAGAAAGGCCAACAGACAGAGCTACTTTTGCAATTTTGTAATTTTTTGAGTATGAGAGCTACTAAATAGACGTGTTTTTTTCGCTGGCAGTTTTCTAACAAGTTTTTCCACCTAAAAGTCCTTATTTCATCTCGAACTGTTCACTGCATGGCTCTATAAGTTTTTAACTATACCCTGGCTATAAATTTTCGTGATCCAAGTGTGTTATTAGTGAAAAGTTTGTGCAAAATCTTTATAAATTTTAGCAATTAAAAGTATTCCTTTGTTCTTTAATCGAACTTACATACATTCCCTTCGAACAAAACATTTAAAACATATCTAATGTCTAATCTAATTTTGACCAATTTTATAATCACAATAAAATTGTTTCTGATGAACATTATTACTTTATTATTCGAGCTGGCATCACTCCATAAATTTTGCTTTATCGGAGGACACCATCCGAAAAATGATATTAAATTTTTAACAAATTTTATTTGATTTATTCAACTTGGACATAATAGTAATTGTGATTCAATCAATCAAGAATGCCATCCTCCCGACCTAGAAGAAGTAAAGCTTGCCATATGTCAACTGTAGTCAAGTTAATCTGCAGGTGCAAGTGAATACCCGATGAATAGAACCTCATAATCGTATGTCCCACCCTAAAAAGGGAAACCCTCACAATTGCTCCAATTATAGAGGGATTAGCCTCCTTAACGTCGTTTATAAGATCTTGGCTGCTGTAATATGTGAACGATTGAAACTCCACGTCAACAACTTGATAGGTCCTTATCAATTTTTTTTTTTTAGACCAGAGAAGTCCACAATAGACCACATTTTCACATTACGGCAGATTTTGGAAAAAAACAGAGAACATAATATCGATATTCACCATCCCTTGATCGATTTCAAGGGCGCGTATGATAGTATTTACAGAGACGAGCTGTACAAAATCATGTCTAGTTCCGTCATCCCTGCAATGCTCGTACCCCAATCAACAATTTTTGGTTAAAAAGCCGCTTAAAAACCTGATTATAACTGGGGTTTAGAAACCTAACAAGTTTGAAATTGGTTCAAAAGACGTCTTAAAGACCTATCAGGAGCATCTTCATGACCGAAAATGGTCAGTTACTTTGTAACCCCAGTCAAATTGAAGTTAAAAAAAAAACCCTGTATTTATGACCCGTTCCAGGTTATTTTGCTACCA
Source organism: Melanostoma mellinum (assembly GCA_914767635.1). Classification (NCBI taxonomy): domain Eukaryota; kingdom Metazoa; phylum Arthropoda; class Insecta; order Diptera; family Syrphidae; genus Melanostoma; species Melanostoma mellinum. Next base: position 69,402,670 of record OU612058.1, on the reverse strand, counting down.
ATTTTTTAAGCTTTTCTAAAACCGTTTGTTGACTGTTTACGCAAACCTATTTTTGATGTTATTTCTCTACCTCTTGCTAACGTTTTTTGAACGTCGTTGAGACGTATTTTAGAGCCGTTCCAGTAAGGTTACATCGCTACTAATTTTTTTAGCTTTTTTATAACCGTTTGTTGACGGCTTATACAAACCTATTTTTGCAGTTATTTCTTTCCCTCTTGCAAACGTTATTTCGCAACGTCGTTGAGACGTATTTTAGAACCGTTCCAATAAGGTTATTTCGCTACTAATTTTTTTTTTTAGCTTTTTTATTACCGTACTAATATGAAGCAAAAAACATCAAAAATCATTTTTAAATTATATTTTTTTTCAACTTATGTAAAACGAGTGCGACGTTGAACGCGTATGATAATTCGCCCTCTGGTATGATAATTTTAAACCAATTGTATGATAAGTCATTCGCTCAAATATGGCAGCACTGAGGTTGTTGTACTTGTTGCACTTTCATCCCTGAAAATAAAATTTAAAAAAGGAATAAGATTTACTTTAAAGAATTAAGAAGAAAGTAATTAATTAATTTAGGCTACTCATAATCATATTACATAAAACAATTTCGAGTCAGAATTACATACATGCAAGACATAATTAAGTATGTGTATCAGAATTTATAAGTAATAAGTACGTTGCTTGAAAAAATTTACGATTCAAGTTATTGTTTTTATTTTACTTACAAGCATTTTCCAAGTCTGAAATGGGCTTGCTTGAGATACGCCTTGAAAAAGGCGGTTGCATCTGCATCGCTGAAGGTTGGAAATCTTTCCCTTACGGCTTCCAGAATGACGTCGAATGTATATTTGTAGTGCTCAAAACTCTTCTTAGTCGCAGTTCCCAACCAAGAAAATTGCATCAGCAATTCGTCGCAAAACATAAATTTGGCTATGGTGCGAATATTTTTATTCGAGGTTAAACCTCCAAAAGAAACCAGCTTCCGCACCTTTTTGAGTAAAAAAATAAAAAACGGAACAATGGAGATACAATTTTAAGAAAATATAAAAAGCTGAATATTATATGAATATTATATGAATATATGAAAGAATATTTACCGATAAAAAGACCAGGAAAATGTAAGAGAAAATGAATGAAGGACGAAATCAACGGAATATTGTTTCACGCAATTCTGAAAAAGTTTAAAATTGACAATTTACGTTTTCGTTTTCATAAATTTGTTGACTTTAAAGGCACGAAAAATAAACAGACACACTTTACAAAATACGCTATGTATGTATGTATTTTAACCGTAAAAAAAGTTATTTCACAACTAGTATGCCGTTCTCATTAACGCAGTCCTTTTTTGTTTTGTTTTTATAATTTTTGTGAACACATAATGCAATACATAGTTAGAATCAATTCAAACAATATTTTTCGAACCAACTCTAACAGCACATTACGATAATATTTTCGAGCTATGTACATACAAAACAAAACAAATTTCACTAGCCCGAATTGAATTAAACGATCACAATTGCATGCAATATAAACATACCTTAAATTTCACTTAAGATTCTTTCACTTAGATTCACAAGCAAACTTTTATTTTTAATTTTTAAAACTTATACATTTTTTTTTTTGCAGTGAGCAACTTTGCTAGGTATGTTCTTTCCACTTTGATACACAAGACGACAATGAGATTCCTATCTATCCAATTTGTAACCAAGGTTTTAAGAAGTAATATTAGAACTGGTTTTATTTTTACTTCATAATTGCAAATCGGGTTACTTGATGGCTAAAAAAGAACCATTTTTAAATGCAGGTTCCAAAGACGATTTTGGGTAACCAAATTCTAACTCGAGCTCTTAAGAAACCTCAAAATAACGATTGAATTTTACCAGGAACTAACTCAAGTCAAATAAAGGTTTGGGTTAAACCCAATATTTGAGCGTGGTTACGACATAACTTTTCTCTATCCAATTTGTAACCAAGGCTTTAGTAAGTTATATAAGAACTGGTTTTATTTTTACTTCATAATTGCAAATAGGGTTACTTGATGGCTAAAAAAGAACCATTTTTAAATGCAGGTTCCGTAGACGATTTTGGGTAACCAAATTCTAACTCGAGCTCTTAAGAAACCTCAAAATAACGATTGAATTTTACCAGGAACTAACTCAAGTCAAATAAAGGTTTGGGTTAAACCCAATATTTGAGCTTGGTTACGACATAACTTTTCTCTATCCAATTTGTAACCAAGGCTTTAGTAAGTTATATTAGAACCGGTTTTATTTTTACTTCATATTTGCAAATCGGGTTACTTGATGGCTAAAAAATAACCATTTTTAAATGCAGGTTCCATAGACGATCTTGGGTAACCAATTTCTAACTCGAGCTCTTAAGAAACCTCAAAATAACGATTGAATTTTACCAGGAACTATCTCAAGTCAAATAAAGGTTTGGGTTAAACCCAATATTTGAGCGTGGTAACGACATAACTTTTCTCTATCCAATTTGTAACCAAGGCTTTAGTAAGTTATATTAGAACCGCTTTTATTTTTACTTCATATTTGCAAATCGGGTTACTTGATGGCTAAAAAATAACCATTTTTAAATGCAGGTTCCAAAGACGATCTTGGGTAACCAATTTCTAACTCGAGCTCTTAAGAAACCTCAAAATAACGATTGAATTTTACCAGGAACTAACTCAAGTCAAATAAAGGTTTGGGTTAAACCCAATATTTGAGCGTGGTTACGACATAACTTTTCTCTATCCAATTTGTAACCAAGGCTTTAGTAAGTTATATTAGAACCGGTTTTATTTTTACTTCATATTTGCAAATCGGGTTACTTGATGGCTAAAAAATAACCATTTTTAAATGCAGGTTCCATAGACGATCTTGGGTAACCAATTTCTAACTCGAGCTCTTAAGAAACCTCAAAATAACGATTGAATTTTACCAGGAACTAACTCAAGTCAAATAAAGGTTTGGGTTAAACCCAATATTTGAGCGTGGTTACGACATAACTTTTCTCTATCCAATTTGTAACCAAGGCTTTAGTAAGTTATATTAGAACCGGTTTTATTTTTACTTCATATTTGCAAATCGGGTTGCTTGATGGCTAAAAAATAACCATTTTCAAATGCAGGTTCCATAGACGATTTTGGGTAACCAATTTCTAACTCGTGCTCTTAAGAAACCTCAAAATAACGATTGAAATTTACCAGGAACTCACTCATGTCAAATATAGGGTTTGGAAAAAACCCAATATTTGATCGTGGTTGCGACATAACTTTTTTCTAGCCAATTTGTGACCAAGGTTTTAAGAAGTTATATTAAAACTGAAGTTATTCTACAACCAAGGTTACAAATTGTTGATTGGGACGCCTATGCAGGATGACTTTGGAGAATTCACGCTGCTCCGTCAAGGTCGGTAAAGAACTCACCGAGACCTTTGATGTCGAAAAAGGTTTTGGGCAAGACGACAAACTGTCATGCGATTTCTTCAACATTATACTTGAAAAGATTGAATGAAACTCAAACGTCAACACCAGAGGAACAATTTTTCAAAAGTCTGTACAATTTCGCAGACGATATTGACGTAATTAATGGCAAGAAAAAAGAGTGATGTGCTAGGTGCTTTTGCGAGTATTGAAACAGAAGCGGCAAAATTGGGTTTGGTGGTTCATCAGGGCAAAACGAAGTTTATGTTGTCATCAAGCAAGGATACCGAACATCGACGAATTGGACAAAATGTCACAATAGACAGACATAATTTCGAGGTAGCAGAGGACTTCGTCTACCTAGGATCCACTATTGACACGGAAAACAACATTGGTGCGGAGATCAAACGGAGAATAACTCTTGCCAACCGTTGCTTTTTTAGTTTAAGAAGTCAATTGAGAAAAAAAACCCTTCAAGAAAGTTTAAGGTAACCCTGTATAAGACCTTGATGATTCCGGTCCTGCTTTACGGTTCGGAAGCATGGGCATTATCGAAAGGGGGGCATATGCGAAGACAATGTCTGGGGAAGAGGATACAACAACGAGCCTTATGAGCCGTACCGCATAGTTAGAAGGATACACTACGTTAGGCTATAATAGCTGTACCATGTAGAGGAGATGGACCCAAACACTCCGGTTCGACGGGTTTTCAAAAGTACATTGCAGGGAAATCGCGGAAGGTAAGACCTCGTCTTTAGTGACACAATCAAGAGGAAGAAGACCTCTACCGACTTAGAGTGCAAAACTGGAGAGAGCTCACCCGAAATTGAAATTGTTGTCGTAAGATGTTGGTTGAGGCTCAGGTTCAACCCGAAATGTAATGACCATCTAAGTATGCAAGTAATCAAATCAGCTAAAACAAAGCAAAGAGATCTCTTCTGGCATACTATTTAACATCTTCAAACCTCAAATCAGAAACCGTTTAAATTGGCCACTGGTCCAGCTGGCAGTGGAAAGACTTTTGTGATCAAACTTGTTATGGAAATCGATTGCAGATAAGCATTCAACGACGGTTACTGCAATGCGTACATAACTTGCACATCCACTAGTAAAGCTGTTGTAGCAATTGATGGCACAACAGTTCACACCGCTCTTAAAATATCTATTTCAAAACAGCTATATATAATCTGAAATGCTGCATTTGTATAGTAAACTTGGGCACATTCGTTACTTTTTTTCTTATGCCTATATTACTGCTGCTTATACTTTCAACATAATTCTTTTTGGCTTAACAGGTTTTTATTTGACTTTCCATGTTGTGGTGTTATGATTTGTTAATATTCAACTCTGCTTAATGAAAGTGCCCCGGGTAAGGGCAATGAAAGTATAAGGCCCGTATTATGAGTAGCGAATCGAACTAAATCCAAGCGAATTCTATAATTTCGTATTATGAGTAGCGACTCGCTTAAATAAAGTTCATTTCAAATGTCAAAAAGTTATCGACTAGAGCTATCGGCCAATTATGAGTAGCGAACGTTCGATATTCTATTCACCCAGCGCAGCGCGTCAAAATCAGTCGAACTAAAGTTGTTGGTGATAAAGCAAGCGAACAAAGGGTTTAGTTTTTTTTTTTTTGTGTTTGTTTACTGTTTCTGTTTGGATGCATTTCTTGCAAAAATGAGTGAATTAAGAAAAAAAGTTCTTAGATTTTTATTTACTATTAAAACAAGATGCTATTTTCTTTCGATTCATTGAGGACAAACAGCAGTCAGTTCGCAACGCATTTGAGCAATTGTTTTGCAGTTGATCTCAACCCACTTGGCCCTCCTTCTTGTTAGAGGAAAAAATGGCATAAGATTTAAAATTGAAACTGAAAAAATAATTTCAGAAATCAAAAAGTGATTGTATAGCTAGCTACTAGAGGGAGACAATATACGCCACTGTCTTTGTAGCCTTTAGAACAAACAGTTGACTACTTACTCAGCCCTTCAAAAGCATTAAATACATCTGGCTGTATCTTCTAATGAAGAACGAATACAAAAGGATCCCCTGCAGAATGGAAGAAGCAATTCTGCAGAAAATATTATGCAGTAATAATGAAAATGCCTAAGTTCTGAAAAATGAAGATACCCAGCAAGCTCAAGGACCATCATCATCTGTTCAGCGGCGATCCCTGCCAGCTTATAAAACAGAACAGAGAAGAAGAACAAAAGAGAACAGTTCAAATGAAAGAGAAAATGCACATATAAAATTTTTAAAAGACTAAACTAGCACACTAATTTATTCCATGCACCCTCATTTTCTTCCACATCTTCAAAAAACAAATCACCACTATTAATCATACTTCTAATGAATTATTTTCTTAATATTCAATTGAGAAAGATGTTCTGTTAACAGATCAACAACAATTATAAGGCAATTTGACATATGACTTTATGAAATATTCACTTTTTTATGTTGGTACCTATCACATCAAAAGGGAATGTTGTAATTCGCTACTCATAATACCACAAAGCTCGTAGTTCACTGAACAGTTCGCCTAGAAGCGAACGTTCAATTCGCTACTGATAATACGGACCTAAATTAAGAAACGCTACAGGCATTTGCTGAAAAAAAATTACTTCAAAGTCAAAACTTTTCTGGTGGAAGAAAATTTTAAACCCATTCAAAATTGAAAATCTGGCAATCCTAAGACTATAAGAGCACTATTAAAATAAAGTTTTAAAGGCTTTTATTTCAACAAAAAATAAGTCTAAAATTAGGTCTCTACCATTAGTATTGACAGAGAAATCGAATTAAACACAGGTCAGGGTACACCAAAGTTAGCCGTTTTTTAAATTGTTAAAAAGTGATGTCAAAGTTGAGAAACAGACTTTATTCAGCAATTTTTTTTCTAAGAATATGACCAAGTATCACATCCCAATGTATGTATGTATGTATGTAATATGAATTACGGGACACCCTGTATATCTGTGTTTTATTGCATTGGAACGAAAAAACATTTCAACTTGAACAGACTCTTTGTTCTACGAATTGTTATTAGAAAAAAAAAAATCTAGAAAGCTTTAATTACGAATTCATTTGGGATATTTTCTTGTTGTATTAGAAGTATTGATGTCAGTAAGAAAAAAAATTTATCTTTTACGTAATAGTTCTATATTTTACTGAAACATTTTATATAATTGAATTGTTCAACAAAGATTTATTATTATGAAAATGTGATTTTTTAATGAAATCTTGTCCATTTTTTCAGCTCTAAGAATAAAGGTGATTTCATTGCGAACAGTTCCTCACCATTAAGTCAAAAGTGCCAATTTTTGACTTGTTGCTCTGTTGTAAGTACTATGGGTTATTTATTAATATGGGTAGTCCTTAGGCAAGACCAGAAAAAATTTGTATGAATTAGCCGAACCATTCCAAGTAACAGTATGTGTACAGAACACCAAAGTACTGTGAGGCTTCTTTGTCTTTGGCTGAGGAAGAACTCAGCGGGTTCAAGGTTTTTCCCAAGGAAGCTCGAAAACTTGGGCAGCGGCAGTCCAACTTCTAAATAACGAGGCAAGACACGGCACATACGAATTATAATAATTTTTATTATAGTAACTGAATCATTAAACGACAAATCTTTACAAAAAGTGTTCAAGTACGTTGTAAATCAGGCTATGGCCATCGTCAAGCGCCTGGAACACGGCACGTACGGTCGGGGTGGTGGATGCAATTCGGTACGTCTTTTTGTTCTTCGGAACGATAGAGGTCGGGGCGGTGGATGCAATTCGGTACGTCTTTTTTGTTCTTCGGAACGATAGAGGTTGGTTTGATCGTCCTGGGGCGGCACGGGGTTTCAGCTGGCTTTGTTATTGCGGCCTAGTACTGGATGCGCTCCTGTAAATAAGTAAGTGATTATATTAGGAACGTTGCCCAGAATATGGCGCAACACTTCTTGAAATAGCAGGGAGAGGAGTGACTATCGCAAAGCCACAGATGGTGAATTTCTAGGTCATTTAGATTAGGGCCCATTGAGAGCACCACCAAGAAAATTCAAATAACTCGGGAATCTATCTACCGGCTGGGACCCTTAAGAGCACCGTTCGAAAAATTCGGCGAAGAATATATGGAAATTTGTCGACTGGGCCCCTTGACAGCACCGTTCGAAAGATTCAGCGGGTTATATGGAAAATTTATCGGGGGGCCCCTTAAGAGTACCGTCCGAATAATTCCGGGTTCGAGGAGGAAATGGAGAAGGAAAAAAATTATAACATTAAAGTAGTATTCCCACATTTAATATTGGTAATTTCTTATCTGAATTTACACCAAAATGTCACTTCTACTTATAATGTTTTGCGCTGGAAGTAAGTGTGAGGTGCACTGGACGAGTGAACTATTTCCATTACACTACCCATGTACACACTCATTCCTGCTTATGGTTGAATTTATGTTTGCATGGAGCCAAATTCACGATGTGCACCAACCGAGTAGTGTGTTTGCGTCGACACGACGATTGGTCTTTGGTGTTTGCTGTGTCGTGGTGCATGTTTTTACTTGGCTGCGCAAATCATTTCTTAGTGCCCGTGGTCTCTCTCTTGGCAGAGCGACTATATTTTGCGATTCGTAGAGTGAGATGTTGGCGGTTCGGCGGTGGCAGAAAAAAAGTGTGACGCATCGTCACAGTACACCAAACATTTTCGCTGAGGAGGGCACCGTATCAAACACAGTTGAGTACTAGTGTTGTTCCTTTTTCAATCAAGGCATGTCTGTTTAAGTCATTTATTAGAATGGAAGTGTGTTTTTCAAGTGTGAGCAGTTTAAATATCTGGGATCTATGATCAATTAAAGCAACTTGTGATGAAAACTTTAGTCATCGTATAACCGTGCTGTGGATGAAGTAATGAGAAAGCTCTGCCGATGCCGTCTCTGTGATAGAAAATGCCCCCTAAGGGCCCCAAGCATATTATCGAGGTCTTTTTAACATGTTATGCTCAAAGGAGAGATCCAGAGACCCCCCAAAAATGCAACGTCCAGACACGATCTTGGACCTTGTCGCCGCTTTCTGAGGTTACGGGAGGATGGTTAGTAAAACATCTTAGTACCCTAATTGAATCAACACCAATCACTGAAACGAAAGTAAATTCAATTTCGAGTTTTTTAAATTTTTTTAAAATCGAAGCAGTGTGAATAAGTAATGAAAAAAAAAATCATCCGAATGTGTATCCAAAAAAACATTTTTTTCAACGTTCCGAATAGGTTTGCCCCCTTAAATCGGAAAACCCTGACCACCATCACATCCACTTGGTTTCAATCTCAATGAAATATTTTTGTCTGTTCAAATTTAGCTACACCACAACACAGCTATACCCTCATAAGACGAACGACAAGATTTATTGCTTTTTTATTGACCTTATCGAATTCAAATCAAAACAAGAAACCATTCCACCCTCTTAACAACATTTAATGGCGTGACAATTGACCACATTGTATATGTGAAGAAAAATAAAATAAAGTCTGCTTACCCTCTTCATCATTCTTTCCACTGAGAGCTGCAAACTTGCAATGGGTACATTTTCCTTGCTGCAACGAAACTTATACAAAAAAGAAAACAGAGGCGCTTTTTGTCATAGTTTTTCTCGCACAAATGAATCTCAATTTTGTTGCGCAACATTTCAACCCCTGCTTTGATACTTTCGGAGTTGTTTATCGAAATTTCCCCAACCTTTTACCACCACCAGCGTTTGCTTTTGTTTTTCCTCCTTTCAAACGTTTAGTGGTGAATAACTCGTTGTTCTCCGTTTGCAGACATTCGGCGAAAGGTTTTCCATCTGAGAGAGAAGCGAATATTTCAATATCTTGCCGCACCAATTTCTGAGGGAAGGTTTTTCATTTTTCGCTGTTTGATGTCTACTACACCCCCTCAATTCGCCGCATTGCGAGTAGATAGAAAAAATGTCGACATTGTCGGGGTTATTTTTTCCTATCAGTGTTTAGTTGAAAACAGACTTTCCGGCATAATCGACGCGTTTTCCCGACCCACTACACCAGAAAGCGGGGTGTCTAAAGTTCAAAGGCTTTTCCCATTGCAACTGTTCTTACAACAAACAGTGATAATAAAATCCGCTCGTAATAACAGTGATAAGTGATTTTCTTTTTTGTTGGTTCAGATACCAACCATCAGTACTGTTTGGCACTAGACAATGTCCTTGTGTTGGACTTCTTTATTTTGTGGACAAGTAAGCCGATTAACCAGAAGCAATTCGTGAGCTTAAGGAAAAAAAAAATCAAGTCCCTTGAATCCATTAAACCAAACTGCAGTGTGCCCCTAAATAGGATTAAGCTTACCACTTTATTGAGCGGTTAGATGCATCTCAGTGCCCTCTGTTGCTCCAAGTAATAGCTCCTCCATCACTGATTGCTCTGATTCTGCATATCGGTCGTGTTAACTTCGTCACCAGAGTAGCGCGTTCGTGTCATCCTTCTACATCCGTTGTTTTCCATATTTTTTTTTTGTTTTCGCTACATCCGTTTGCTGTCGTCAGTTCGTTTAGTGTTTTTGTGGATGCTACTACTGCTCTCATTGAATATGCGCCACCTAATGGATTTCTGTTTATCTATCAAGGACTCAAGATGATTTCAATATTATGATGAGGATTTGTGCGGTTTCGCATTAAGTGCGACAGTGAATACTGATTGATAAGAGTGAGTGTTTCCTTACATGAGTGTACGATTTAATCGAGAGCTTTAACCTATTCGAGGTCTTCGCATAACCAACCCTTGTTAGTTATATAGATATAGAGGTGTGCGACGAGTGCTAAAGTGGGATTTAAACGTTTCTCCATCTATACCGAATTGTTGTTGTCTTTGAATCGCATATGTGCAAAAGTGTTTTAATTGATAGATATTCTTGCAACAGTTTTTCCCTAGTTCGTTTTTTTTTTTGGTGCAGTACCTACCTAATTAAGTGCTGTTAGTACAACAAAATAAGGAGAAAAAACGAGGTTAATCCTAAAGTGTATCTATTGTTTCGAGAGAAACAAACAAGAGTGTGGAAAAGAGAGAAAGAGTGAGAGAGATAGGAAGATAAGAAATTAAAAAAAAAAAATTAATTGGTACTAGTTTGGATAATACGAAGGCAAAGTTTGTGCAGTGAATGGTTATTTTACTTTCGAACTACCTACCTACCTATGTCAAGGATTTAGGATTACCGACCGATTGAGTTTGTGTTTGCTTGTTTATGGTGTGGCTGGCAGCAATAAAGTAGAACACTCGAAGTTGAGGTGTTTCTTTCAAGGTAAGTTTTTAACAAATTGCAATTAGAGTTTCTTGTCGTTTGTATCGAAAAAAAAAGTTGGCTGTGATCAGAAATGTAAAGGAAAATGTTTTGCAGCTTTTGCTCAAGACAAATTTGGAAATTCAATATTTGAGAATATTAATTAAATTGATTCCTTCTGTTCTAAGCGAGTTAGGTATCTGGTTGGGAGGATATGTATTTATGTGCTGAGGTTGGCAGATCCTAGAAATTTTAACGGAGATTGTAAATTATGTTTGTTTTTACATCTCGCACAATCGTAGCTAAAGAAAGTGAAACTGGAATTTCTGGTCAAACTACAAAAAGTTACTTCAAATCTTTCGAGGTTCAGTGGTTTTTTTTTCAGTGGTTTTTTGTATATACAATTGTAACATAGGTGTTCAAGCTAAGAAGCGCAGTCTACGGGTGAAGCACAAGTTCACAAGTGTGAAAAAAATAAGGCGTGATTCTTTGTGAAGAATTGGAGGACCTGGAAATGTTGTCTATTTCGAACTGCCAAATGAAAAAGCTCCTTTCATGGGTAGTGAAATTGCTATCGGAAGAATTGTCATTTTTTTTAATAATTAACACGCACATCAAGGGGTTATGACTACCCTTATAATGTTATAAAACACAGTGCGAGCATTTAGGAAAATAGGAGAAGATTTGAAAGGAGACACCGATGCACGTTGCTTTTGAATTTTTGTGAATCGTAATGCAGAGGAAAACAGGGTCAGGCAAAGCATTCCACATTCGGGTGGTGCGACTAAAATAAAAATCTCTATACTTGACTGTACGCCCGGAGTTGGGCTCAAGGTAGTTCTGATGAGCATTCCTAGCGAGGCGGGGCACTGAGTTTGTGAAAAAGCGATAAAAGAGAGAGAAGATTTCCCGGCAAAAAAAAGTTAGTAGAGAGCGCAATAAGGCTATGGACTCCGCAGGGCCTAACGCAGTTCAAGGATCGAAAAATGTATGTCGATTCTGAAGTAAGAAGGCATTTTTCGTGGCACTCTGTAATTGCATTCAGAGGACCAGAGCCATTTCATTTCTGATTATCGAACCTCGAACGCTCAGCAAAAAGAAGGTTTCATTGCATTCACTTTAGAACGGAAGGACTAGGTTAACCTAAACTGAAAAAATTTAAAAAAAAAAATGAAATAAACGCCAAGCACGTACCTAAATTGACATCTTACAATTCGTTGCAAAGACATGATTTTAATCTTTTATGTTTTAAATAAAGAAAACATAACTGAGAGGTATTTACTGTTTGTGTTTCAGCGGAGTGCTTCTATCTTAAATCAAAATAAAAGTTTTGGTGATTTAACTTCGCTCAGGTACAACAATGAGCTTATCAGTTTTTAAATGAAATTTGTTTTCGTGAATAAATTTTGAGTACCTACCTATTAAAGTCTTAAAGAAATGCTACAATATTTTTCAATTTTCATGATGGCATGCTATATTTTTGACCAAAATAAAATGATTTCCACCATTTTGTGTGAAATGATGAAAGCTCAAGTGAAGAAAAAATATTAGTCATTTAAACAAAAAAGAAGGCAAAAACACACAGGTTTCATAGCTTTGGATTTCTATATCGAAATTTAAGGGGACCGGTGGCTTAGAAATTTAAAAAAATCGATTTTTCATTTTTTCAATATTTCGAAAGTATAGTATCTTAAGAATATACTGTGAAATTTTCATGCGGAAATTCCCAATATTATAGCTTCTACAGCCCATTAACCAGGTAGAGAGCGGTCCGCGCGCTCCTATACCTCAAACTTTAAACTCATTTATCTCGAAACGACTTTTTTCGGCACGCCGCCGGGGGTGAAAATAAAAAAAAATATTCAACCGAACAACTTGAAATTTGGATATGTTGTTCACAACATGTATGGCTATCGTCGGAACTAGAATCATAATTTTATTCAAACAATTTTCTATTGTTTACACTAAAAAACTAGTGAAAAAACCCCGATTTTACGAAATTTTTTTTTCAACGTCCGCCATTTTGTCAATTTTCAATTTTTTCAATTTGTTCTAGTTCCGACTATAACTGTACTCTTTCTGACTAAGAATGTCTTTGGATTTTTGGTTTCAGATGAGTAGAAGTCTCGAAATGATCTACGGGGTCCGGATCCGATTTTTCGAGAGGGTCATCTTTAGCGGAATTTTTATCATAATACATATTGTTTTTAAAATGAAAACAAAATTTTTTTATATGATTGATAAAAGAAGTAATGAGCTCGAAAAGTTAGAACATCGTTTTTTTATTTTTAATAGCAAAAAAAAAAATCGTGAAAATAGGTGTTATTTTCGTGCGCTAGAACACCGGGTCCCCTTAAGCTATTTCGCGGGAAGAATTCTATGATCAAATTACGAAAAATTAATTCAGTTTTAAACTTTGGATTATAAAAAGGTAGATTACTACTCCATATTTGAGCGAAATAAAGATATTGACACTCAGAAATCGTATTTCAGTATTTTTGAGTATCTATCAATAAACATTTCGGAGCAAAAAAATATTGTGATTCGCTAATCGCAATTCAAAACTAATTTGTATTAATTTGAATGTTCTTTTTATAATTTGCAGTCAAATAACGACTGTTCTTTAAATTGTAAGCCAGTGGTTGGTAGGTAGTCTTACAGGGCGAGTTGTGATTATGTCGGGGTGCATTTGAGAAAGAAAACAATGCTGGTTAAGGTGATGCAAAGTATTTGAAGTTTTATGGTAGGGCGGAAAAAATTACGCTGAGTCTGAACTAGTGAACAGACTTTAATGAAATGCTTCACACTTGCTTAGACCTGGCTTATTCATATTTCCATATTAAAAAAAAAAAAAATTTTACCTACACTACTCACAAAAATTAAAGGAATACAAAAAATGCAAGTATTTCTCGAATTTTTGACGGGCTGTATTTCAGTTAGAAATGATTATATTTCAAAAAATAAAAAAAAACATTATAATGCTCCAAGACTGTAGTTTTCAGATCTTTTGATCAAATTTTTTTGATATGATCCGAATAAATAGAGCGAAAAAAAATTCCAAATTTTTTCGCTCTACGCACGGGAAAGACAAAGCAACCCTATGAAACAGATTTGTTTTTATTGAGCGATATTCAATTCAGTTTTAATTCCATTTTGATTTTTTATCTGTTATTACCACTTACTTGCTAGCAAAAATGTCTAAACTAGCTTACATAATAACTTAATTAACTTACTGACCCTAGGCGGGTACTCTAAATTACTCAATAACTTATTTCTAATTCCTTTCGGCCTAAAGATACAATCTGTATTTCAACCTATACCTAACTAATATTATGAACTAAGAGAATTTTAAAAACTTAGTTTCTTTTGTCATTTTTTTGGTTTTCTTAAAACTACTTACAACTAATTAAAGCTACTTAAAACTTGGGTAGCTTTTTTTTTATTATTTTTTTGGTATTTGTGTTTTATAATTTTTTTTGGATTTTTGTTTGTATTTTTTCTATGTTTTAAAATTTTAATTTCTTTTTGTTTTTATTAATTTTTTATGATTTCCTTTTTTTTTTATTTTCGACGCCGCGCCGCTTTATTTTTATGATTTTTTTTTGATTTTTGTGTTTTTTACTTTTTTTGTTTTTGTTTGGTTTTACAATTTTTTTTTTTTTTGGTAGCCACTGTGCCCACCCTAAGTTTTACACTCTAAACCTGTGTAAGCCAGCCATTGGCGACTCGCTTTCAGTAACATTTTCAATATGTTGCTCAGATAACCACCAAAATAGTTTTGACGTTTTAATGACGTCCCGTCGATCGCGATCTGAACCCGCCCTACTGAACCGGTGGAGCTCTTCAACTTCTCCACCTACTGCGGCAACGTTACGGTTGTAAAGGCGCCGCCGCCGTCGTTCTATTGACTTACGGAAGACGTGGTAGATTAACGGAACCGTCAATCTGTCCTGAATCAAAACTATCATGACAAAAATTTGTCCGCTGGGACAAATCCACTGATATAACACGTATCTCCATATATTCTATGTTGGAGTAGTAAGCCCCAAATATCAGGCCATTGTTCGATGACATCGCTCTTGCAGTGTGACCCCAAGTCAGTTTTATCATGAAGTTGTCGATTCTGTTTATTTTTGAGCCCCGTTGTAAAGGACCCCATTAGGATAATATTTTCTGTACTCCAACTCTGGTGTTCTGTGCACCAGAAATCAAGCAAAAGTAGATGCTTATGTCTTAACCGCCAATATCTCTGAAACCAATATTATCGTACAGCAAAAAGAAGGCTAGTTTTATAAACTGGAAAACCCAAATTGAGAAAAAACCTTTTTCTTTTTTTCAACATGAAAATTACAAACATTTTTTTTTCAATTTTCGATTTTTTTTTAGTGATGATTCAATGCAAAATTGAGAGCGGAATTTTTCATTATGAAGATTATGCCACGATTATGGATAAAAAATTTTTTTCTTTAATTTGTGCAAAATTTAAGATGCTCGGGGCACAAACTCTAATCAATGGATCGATCTGAAAATTTACAGGCTTTTTAGAGGTATATTGAGGTGAAAAAATCGTACAGTGTCTAGCTTCCCCGTCGATATTTAAAGTCGATTAACCAAAATAAGGGAAAAAGTCACCTTAGTCACCAATTTTATTTAAACTGGTACATCGATAAGATTTTTTTCTGGAACTTTTTATGAATTTCGATCGGAAATTTTTCCAGTATCTAAAACTGGCCTTTTGTTGCTGTACGATTATTGATTGCAGAGATATTGGCGGTTAAGACAAAAGCGTCCTTTTTTGTTTGATTTCGGATATCTCCGCGACAAAAGGGTCGTATTGAGCTCAATAAAAAACGAAATTGAAGCTGAATAAACAGATTATGTTTCATAGGCTTTGCTGTGCCTTGAAAAATTGTTCGTGCACGAAAAAAAAGATAAGAAATTTGGGATTTTTTTTCGCTCAATTTATTTGAATCATATCAAACCGTAATTGAGGAAAAATTTTGATCAGAACATTTGAAAACTAGACCCTTAAAATGTTTTTATTTTTATTTTTTGCAATACGATGATCATTTTAAGCCCGTCAAAAATTCGAGAAAAATCTGCATTTTTTTAACTCCCAGAATTATTGATATTTTTAAGAATTTCGAAATGAAATATTTTTTTTGTTTTCTTACAATGTTCTTCACTTGATTAGTCGCATAATTTTTTTTTTTACATAAACCTAATTTTTTTTGTAAGTGAGGGTAGCAATAATAATCAAACATTTGTATTTAAATTCTCAACAAAATAACATTAACAAGTTGAAGGTTAGTGGCAGGTAACGGATATTTTTTCTATCTTTTTTCTATGCTACAAGAAAAGCTACAATTTTTTTCTTGACATGATTAGACGCACCTGTAAAATTAGTTAATTCAGTCAAAAATGTTAAAAAAAAGTTTTAACTGCAGAAGAAAAAGGGAAAATTAACGTGTTGCAATCCGAAGAGTTTTTAATGAGAAAAATTGCAAAAAAAATTTGGCCAAAGTGACCATGTTGTGAGGAATCTTATTAAAAACAGTGATTCATACGATAAAAACTGCAAAGGAAGGACAAAAACGGTTTGAACTCCTCAGGATAAGAGAAAAATTTTAAAAGCTGCATCAAATTCAGATCTCTCTACCAGCAAAGTAAAGGAACAAGCGGGGGTAACAGCCAGCACATTAACTATTCGTTGAGTTATTTTAAGTGCAGACCATCACCAATTAAAAAAATAAAAAAAGCCTCCACTAAACGCCATAAGAGAGAACAGCCAGCGGTTGGAGTTCGCTCGCGTTCAAATGGAAATGAGCCCTAAGGTTTCCATATCTTTGTTGCGTTACACTTCTTATTTTATTTTTGTCTTTTTTTGCATCCTTTTAGAAGGCTTGAGGCACTTGTGAGAGTCTATCAATGGGAGACTTTCGATATGGTCCTTATTGCGTCTTATATTTTCATGATGTTTTGCTTTCAGCTTTTTATCTGCTCCTTTCTTCTTCTTTTACAGAACCTCTAGGGCCTGGAATCCCTGACACTGACTTTTTCGTTCAAAGGTCTGTCGTTCTATCGTTGTTGTATCGTTGAAAGACTGCTTCACGTAGCTTTTGTTTCAGCGTTTGAAAGGTATCAGTGGCGAAGCGTCCATATAAGTCGATTATTTCCGACTTACCTTTTGAAATTCACATCCGAAACATCTTAGACTTCTGGCAACATGAATCAAACTTAATCATACACAACATTTTTTTAACAACTACCACTCTGCTTTCCGTTTTATTCTACACACATGTTGTCTCTTCAATTCACTCCATAAACAAACACAAAACTTTAGCAACATACAAGGTAACCCCAAATATTACGTCTTATAAAACTTGTTGCTGGATAGAACAAATTTGTGTTCTCTCCTCTTTTTTCTTTTACCAAAAAATATGACGGTAGAACATCGTCTTATTTTCTTCCATAAGAAAGCATGTATTGAACAGAGAAGAGCCTAGCGCTAGGCACCTCTCTGTTCAATACATGCTTTCTTATGGAAGAAAATAACCCGGTGTTCTAGCGTCATATTTTTTGGTAAATCTGTTGTTTGTTATCTCTTTGTGCTCTGAGCACGTGAATATAGCGCCGGCGCAGTAGCCCAGTACTCATTTGCAGCATTGCTTCTGCACACTTCGGTGTTTGCATGATATTGGTTTTATAAAAGAAAAAAACGCTTTCCTTCGTATTTCTTCCCATGGACACATGCTTATAAACAAAAATGTATATGGCAGGTTTGCAGGTTGAAGTAGGTCTCTGCTTGAAGAACAACAAAATAACACGCTGGTCTCCGACTTATTTCATGAATTTGTATGTGTCTCTGCACTGGACTGTTGTGTCAAATGTTGCCAATTTGATAACAAATATGAGTGGATATTAGATCTCATAGCATAAAGCATATTTTTGGCAGAAAATGCGAAAAATAATTGGAATTACTCTAAAGTGGCACAACTGGCCTAAATGAATTCAGTTCCCAATGAGCCGTATTTTATTCGAAAAATGCAGTTTACCAGCAGAACGCAGTGCAATACTTATTTAAATTGATTAAGTGCTTTTCGTGCTTTTTTTAAATATTACAAATTTAGGCTTTAAAAATTGAAAAGTGCAAAAAGCCTGAAAAGTTTTCCGATAGTAAGTTTCAGTGGTTTGACTATGGCCTTAATATCTGTTGACTGTTACTTAACTGATTTTCACTTAGAGGAAACAAATAGTTTTAATTAGCTTAGTTTTATGCTGGTTAGTTTGAAATACTTGACTTTTTGGCTTAGTGCGAAGACAAATATTGCACAAAAAAAATTTTAAGTAAACTTTTTTTTGTTGGTGACTATGTTTCTTTCGAGTTACCTTTTGTAATTATTCACCCCTCGCCACTGAAAGGTATAGCTGTTTTACTATCGTTTTGTAAATTTTGGTAACTATTTCGGTATTGCATTCCTCTACAATTCTATGAGATACGATTAGTAAAATAATAAAACACTATTAAGAGTAAAATCTTTTCAGAACACAACCCAAATAGTTACAGCTCTTAAAAATTATACGATTCTGACTCAATTAAGAGTTGTGAGAACGCAATTATTGGCAAACGGCAAGTAATCCGATAGGAAAATTCATTGACATGAAAAGTGCTTTCTCGATTAGCCGGCAGAAAATTCCCTCACAAGGCACGGTAGTGAGATATGCGCTAGGCCCAAGGGCTAATTACTCTGTTGAGCCCCCCTATTTATTTATTTATTTAAAAATGAGATAAACTTAAGTGAACATGCTCAGTTGCTCAGAGCAAAAACTAACAGGGGTTTGTTTGACATCTCTCAAAGGGAATGATTCGAAAGAAGATTTAAATAAATGTATTGCCTACAAAAAAAAAAAAATAATAATAATACTTGTGAAACCATCTGCTTAAAATAAAAGGAATACATAATGTCGCACCTCCGCTCCGGTGGTCCAACGACGTAAGTGCAACTATGTCGATTCTCCAGAAAACGTGATTTAACATTTAAAAAACCTTTTTTATTAAAAATAACATAAAAATTGCAGATTTTAAAGCTGCGTTTGACTCTATAGATAGAAATGCCCTTTTTTTTTAAACTTACGCAGAATGGAATGTCGACCAAAATTCTAAAAGTGTTGAAAAGTATGTACACTAACACGCGCCAGAGGGTGTGGGATGGTGTAGATTTCTCTGAATGGTTTGAGACGTTATCGGGAGTACGGCAAGGCTGTGTTCTAAGTACCACTCTTTTCGCAATTTTTTTAGACGATATAACTTCTAACTTACCTGCAGGAATCCATATTGCTGGCCTCACCATCAAGGTGCTTCTTTTTGCAGACGATATTGTTTTATTTGCCGAATCTCCACAAAGTTTACAGTTAATGATAAACAAACTTAACAATTATTGTAAAATATGGAACCTCACTGTGAACTTAGAAAAATCCAAAATTATGATTGTCCAAAAGAGGCAAAGCAAACTGCTGAAAAATGAAAAATGGTATTTCGACGGGCGGGTGTTAGAGACAGTGTTGGAATATAAATATCTTGGGGTACTGTTGAAGCCTAACATGAAAATGGAGTCTCACCTAGAAAAAAAACTGTCTTCCGCCAAAAGCTTAATCAATGCCTCATGGCAGAAGATTTGTAACAATAATGATGTTCCATCGTCTGCCAAATACAAGGTATACGAAACAGTCGTGCGATCGGTCATGTGCTACAGTTGCCAAACCTAGGGCTTTAAGTCATTTGAGGAAGTAGAAAAACTTCAACGTTTTTTTCTAAAAAAGACTTTTAACTACCTTTAAACACACCAAACTACGTGCTTAATTTAGAAACAGGGTTACCCACACTTTTCATATACACCTTAAAGTTGCACTTCGACTATATTCTAAAAGTGCTGAATTATAGCTCAAATAGAATTCCTCTAATTCTTACAAGATACATTTTCGAAAAAAAAATAGACTGGATCGTCGACTGGGAATTAATGGCACAAAAATGTAGCGTTGAGTTAAATATTCAGTGATCTGATATCAATATATTAAAAAGTCAGTTATACAATGTGATTGAGGCCTTGGACATCACCCAGCGCAATGAATTCACTCAGCAGGCAATATTCTCTATAAATAGGGTGATATACCCGGAACTGAATTATAATCTGATGTGCAATAATTATTTTAATGACGAATTAAGTGTGGAAGCGATATCCTTGATTTGCAGAGCAAGGGGTGATCTCCTAAATCTAAATGGTACACCCTACAATAACGCCACCACAGTTCTTTGTAGTTTGTGCAATCTCAAAGCAAAGGAAGATTGCTTCCATTTCCTAGCCGTATGTCCTGTATTCAGAGAGCTTAGATTGATCCATTTTGGTTGTCTTACACTTACCCTAGAGCAAACAAAGATAATTTTAAATGGCGCAAACTGGACTAGCCCTTACAAATATTTAAAATCCGCAAAAAATTACCGGTATATTATAATTAACGAATATGATTAATGTTATCTACTAAAGAGCGAAAATTGAATTTAAATATCATGGTTTTAGTTAATAATGGAATATAAAAGAAACAATTTTACTTAAACTAATTTTATATAGAGTCAAAAACAGGCAGACGGCAACGCCATTGCCTTTTATTTTTATTATGTAAAAATCTATTTTTATTTAACAAAAACACATAAAACTGTAACTAAAGTTGTTTATATAATAAAAATCCTAATCTAATCTAATCATAAAAATTCATTTATTTTTGTTGTAATAAACTGATTTAAAAGTAGAATTGAACATATTTTTTGGCAGTTCGGTAATAAATAATAGTATAAGTATAAGGGAAACAGTCCATTTACATAAACAAACTTAAAAAACATTAGTAAAAAAAGCTTCATAATTACTTGGAATGATATTATTTTTTAGCAGGCTTGACATACATATCTACTTTTTTCCTTGGTGCCAAAGGTATTCTTGATGAATATGAGGGCTTTAAATGTATATTTTGCAACTCCTTTGTCGCCGAAGAACGCAGGTTTACCGTTTTAAACAGAACTTGTTGCCAGGGAATGTCTTTATAGCTTGTTTTGCAAAAATACACACTACTGCCTTTTTCAAAACGTAAAAGTTTAATTTCTGACATTTTAATGTGATCTGTGTTATATACAATTTTTTTTTTTCAATATTCTGTTTCCTGCCAGGGTTTCCAAGGTTCTAGTTGTTGATCAGTCGTGTCATCCATCAATGGAAATATTCGATAATAATAATAATAATAAAGACGGTTAATTATAACGACCATACAAAGTTACGTTTAAAAATTTAGTGATTAAATATCAAATAATCCTCTTTGGGGACAGCCTCAAATTTTTTCATTGCGATTGCAAGTCTTGCAAGCATTTTTCCACGTTCTGACATTTTGTAACAACGTCCTTCATACAGAAAACGATCCCAGTATTTGGTTGAACAATGACACAAAATATACTTATGTAAGTCGCTTAAAAAAATTTTTTTTTAAAGAAACAATGACGCAATCCACATTTCTGTCGATCTCACTAAGATATAAGTAAATACCTTAAAAATTTCGAAAGAAAAACCGTCATAATGAGATCTTACGTCCTTGTTTAACCGAAAATATAAAAACATTGTTACCTTACAAAGTCATATCTGCCTCCTGGAGGCAAATATAATATTTTCAATTGGGTCTTTGTTTTATCGGAAAGAAATGCCTCTTTGTAGAATTGTGGTGTCATTAACTCAGAAAATTTGAAATTCGCACTTGCGTCGTTGTACCACCGGAGATGCGATGTTATGACAGCTGTTTTGAATGTACGAATCCAGCATCCAAAATAGCTTAGGTATATTCTGTAAGTAAATAGAGTAGATAATACAGAAGAGTCAACTGATATCCACTTTGCGTGAAACACCCTCAAATTTTTTGCGGTGTTGACTTTTTGAATTGTTGCGTTTGGTTTTTGTTTTAATTTCTCTAAAGAAAGATTTTTTCAATCGGTTTCCTGTTTTTTTTTTTTTTCTCAGAGTTTTGACTTTGAGACTCAGAAACTATTATTTAAAACAACTTCAATAAAAATGTTAATTAAAAAACGAAGTATTAGCTTTAATATGCGGTAGAAAGTTGTTTAATTGATTTTAAACATTTTTTTTTTTAATTAATCCAATTTTTATTTTAAATTTGCTCCTCCCGCCTTAACGGATTGAGAGTGTGACCAAAAACAACATTTCAAAGTATGGCACACGAATTACTGAAAGTATGATTTTTACTGTGAAAATTTAGCATTTTCAATGCTTGAAATAGAAGCAAGGTGGAGAGAACAAGTCCAGCATGCAGTTCAATTAAAACAAAACGAAAAAAATCATTAAATTGACTTATTTTACAACTAATAGAAATCAATATGAGTGTCGACTTCACACAGGATAAATCATATATACCAAAAATATGAAAAATATGATCATCACAATTTTAAAAAAGGATTTGATGGTGATTAAAAGTATTTCTTGTCCGGTTTGATTTACATTGGGAATGTCATAGCACGCTACTCTCCAATGATGATATTCGGTCTTGAGTGAAACCCAATATGGATTAGTTTGAACGCAGATGCATATCGCCTGCTTGTCTGCTTTCATGCGTCATTTTTTTGGAAATTGTGTATCATCATTTAATATACAAATCCAATTGGAGCTCCCAATATTTATATACCACCAATTGAGTGTAAATGTGGTTTAAAAGTAAAAATGTTCCAAAGTAAAAGGTGTTTTTGAAGAAGAAATTAAACGCAGACAGAGTTTGTTATCAAGCTCATTTATAATGAACTAGCGACCTGCCCCGGCTTCGCACGGGTACGATGTTGATGTTAAATACACAACAGAAAAACTGTGAACATTTAAAATTGGAGTAAAACAATTCCGCTTTTCCTATACCATGAAGACTTCCTGCTTTCTTTGGAATATTTCATACACAACATTTTTATTTATTTACTTTTTACATTTTTACCTCGCAATTTTTAAATCTGTAATATCTTCGAAAGTATTCATTTCAGTCACATGCTGTAAAGGGCAATTTTGATCTACATGAAATGCACAACGTATTTAATGTAATTATTTGGATAAAGAATGATACTGTATCAATAAAAAACACTTGGTAAATAACCCATATTTTTTTTTTGTAATATATAAACCGAAAAGTGAAACAAACCACTGTTTTCGAGAAAATAACACTATTGCGCTTCACCTTACCTTATAAATTTTATAAGCCGGTATTAGACTTGAAACCATCCAAAACAACTTGTATTGAACGGTCGGTAAGGTAAGCTCTAGTGTCTAGTTCAACGAAGAGGAGACTCACTGATACTAAAACCACGCCTCATTACTTAGTAAAGGGTTTTCCAATAAGAGTGATATGATTTCTTTTTTGGAAAAAACACACTTTTTGTTAAGGAAATTCAAATATTTTTTATTTAATGTGCAGTTCCATCAATACATTTAAGTTTTAAGTAAAACGCCATTCAAATGGCCACCACGACTTCTTCTGCAGCAACAAATAATATGAACCCAATTTTTAAACACTTTTCCCACTAAATCAAGTCGTATGTCATGCATGGCACTTTCAGCATTGACTTTTAAAGCTTGAAGAGAATCTGGTATATTTTGAAAGACCAATGACTTCAAATAACCCTACAATAAATAGTCTAATGGTGTTAAAACACGACTTCTTGGAGGCCATTCAATATCACGATTTCTTGAAATAATCGAATCTCTAGATTTTTCTCGCAATAATTCAATTGTTGCATTTGCTGTGTTGTCAAAAACAATTTCTTCCAATTTCGCCCATAAAAATTTGGTTATCATCGATCTATACCTCTCTCCATTGACAGTAACGGTGTTACCAGCTTTACTTTGAAAGAAGTACAGACCGATGATTCCACCAGCCCAAAAACCACACCAAACTGTCAATTTTGGTGAATAATGGTTTTTCATAAATATTTTGTGGATTTTCATCGGCAGTTTTGTTTATTTAAGTCACAGTCAAGTCAAATAAAAGTGAGTCTCTTCGGAAAAGATGATTTACTTACAAAAATCGTTATCGATTTCAAGTTTTTATAAGTCAAAATCAGAAAGTTCACGACTTTTACGGTGGTGCAATGGTGAAATGTAGAAACTTCTAAATGCAATAAAAATCAAATGAGTTATCTTAACATACTACAAATGGTCGAAACGCCACTGCAAAATCATATCATACCTATTGGAAAACCCTTTATAAAACAAAGTCGCTTTCTCTGTCCCTATGGCCCTCTGTCATAGGGATTTTGATTAATGAATAGAGTGATTCAAAAGGAAGTTTATATGTATAATACATTACATGCATATTATAGTAGAGAAAAGCCAAGAAATTTAAAGATTTATAATGTGATGTCGTAACAAACAAATTTTTCTTCGCTTACATTGTAAACGATTGCTACGGAATTGTATATCTTAAATTATGAGAAAAAAGTCCGCGACAGCATATGTTCATCTCCTAAGGATAACCCATAGAGATATGCCATAAAATCAGTTGACCTTTTGCTACGAAAGCCGTACAATCAGTCATTGAAAAGCTTTAGTTCTTCGAAATATTCAATAAGTTGACGACTTATCAACGTTTCCATGACTTTGGAAAGAAGGGACAGTAATGCAATTGGACGGTAATTGGAATGGGATTATGATTCGCCTATTTTAGATGATGTTTTCCATCTGCTAGTGTGCCCCACGGCTCCGTTCCATCTCCGAATCTCTTCCTGTTTCATAAACGATATCTTGCCTTAGACTTCTAAGTCTTTTAATTGTTTTGCTGACAACTCAACGTTCAGCTTTTCATATTCGTTTTCAAATTCACGTCCTTGCTCTCCGGATATCGAACAACTGGAACGGTTGCGTATGATTAGCTCATTGAATTCAGGCCTTTGACAACATTGTTGTTGGTTGTAAGAACCGAGTAGAATTCAATTCTTCGAAAACTCAGTGTTGTTATTTGTCGCTGAAGCTTAACATCCCCTCATTGCCATTATCAATGAATGGTACCTGCATCCAAGAAACCGAGAAGCGATCAGTAGATACTTGGTATGTATGTAAACGATGATCTTCGATGGAATGACCACATATTTGGAGTTGCGAAAAACCCTTCTAAATGTGCTTAGGCTTCTTGAAACGATGCATTAAGTTCTTCACCCCTTCTGATCGGACTACAATTTATAAAGCATACATTCGCCCAAAACTAGAGTACAATTCCCATATCTGGTCAGGTGCTCTTCAAACATATTTGCGCCTACTTGATAGGGTACAAAACAGACCGTTGAAATTGATAGGTGAAAGTTTAATCGTAGAATCGATTGATTCTCTTGAGCATCGTCAAAACGTTACCAGTCTCAGTCTCTTTTATCGCTTTTTCTGCAAACAATGATCTAGTGATATAGCCAGCTACATTTCTTTTTTGAAACAATTTAGCCACAAAACCTGACTCCCTAGGAATGCTCTTCAGTTCCACTTTTAGCCCAACTTCGGTTGTGCTGTAAAGTATAGAGATTCGTATTTTGTTGCACAATCCGTATGTGGAATGCTTTACCCGACTCTATTGTTTCCCACATTACGATTCACTAAACTTCAGAAACAAGTTGCGTCGGGATCTCCTATCAAATCCTCTTCCACTTTCCTAAATGCTCGCATTGTGATCTATTTCTTTATAACATTATAAGGGTAGTTATAACCACTTGATGTGGGTTATAAAAATAATTTGATAAGACGACGAAAATATTCCTAACTCCTAAAATAGTACTACCAAATTGAAAACCTAAAGTCTAAAAAACATCCTTTTTATATGTACAACCAATCGCAACCTAAGCAATATAAAAGTTAATATCATCAAGATGGTGAAATAAAGGTCACTTGAAGTTCTTTTTACCGAAGTTTTGCTATGTTTTTTTTTTATTTTACGAGATTTGCAACTCGTTAGATTTTTGAGCTCGAGAAATTGAAAGAAAGTTTGAACAAAAGAACATTTTGATTAAACTCGAAGTATCAAAATGTTCTTTCGTTTAGTTTTTCATTTAATTTGCATATATTCTTCTCACTACGTTTGATTGAATCATTTAAGAAGTTTTATTTTATTAATAACCTAAGACAATAAGTTCAACAAAGTCTGAAACTTAACGACCTTCGACCTTCAGCAAAAATCAAATTCATTCATAAAATTTCAAGAGCGCAATGAACACTCGTTGTGTGTAGGTTTCATTGTTATTATCTTTTGTTTAACAAAAAAATCAGTCAATCGAATAGTCATTTGCAAATGAAAACATTCTAAGTCAAGAATAACCCAGAAGCTAAACTTAATTTGTAACAGAAGTCCGTTGGCTTTGAAAGTCTTACCCGGGATCAAAGTCTTGTTGCAAATTAAAATCACTCTCGCTCATTTCACAGTTGGCTGAGTAGACGAGTTTTCCTGTCAGTAGCAATCATAAATAGTACGTACAAACCGGTTGTTGTATAAACAATATCCGATTGATTTCTTGAAAAGAAATCCACTTTAATCTAAGAATATCATTTAACAGCTCAAAAATATACCAACCAATACCTACCTCCTCTTTAAATTAATTGGCTTTCCCTTACAAAATTCAAAGAATAAAAACTGCGTAACGTGCTTTGCAATCTATTTATTGCGCCTTTATCTCGTTTATGATTCAGAAGCAAAAAGAAACTTTGTGCTAAAAAGACACCTCTATAAAATAAGTTGGCTCTCTCTCCCCCAAGCGAAAGTCTCTAGCAAGTAAAAAAGGCTAAGTATTAAATAAAATTGTATATAAACTTAAATGGGAAATTGTATTTAAGGAAAAGAAAAAGATCGATTTATTGCGAAGTGTCCTCATCTTGCCTACCAAAATGTAATAAAAATTATCCCTTAAGTTGTCAGCAACTTGTCAATTTGTATACACCAACTCCATTCAATAGATTGTCATGACTATTCGAATTCCTCTCCTATTTTTTTCTTGCCATTTTCTGGGCTCTTTCTTGGTCTTCCCTCTTGCTTCTGTTTTGCCCAAAGCAATCAAAATGCGAACATAAGACTCACGTGAGAGGATATAAAACTACGTTAGGTTCTTGGCCTTATGGTGACCTTTTTTCTACCTTTTCTTATGTAGATTAACATCATGGAGACGGAAATGTCTTTGAATTACTTTAAAGCTCTCGTCTTCAGTGTCCGGCAGAGCTGGGGAGGAGTATAATAAGAACTTCATTATGCAAAGCAAAACAAACTTATTTGTCGAAAATTTGAAATTTATCCCCAAAACAAGAACACAGCACTAATCCTCTCTCTTTCTTTCACTTTCTTGTTTCTTGTTTGAATGAGTGTTGTAAAGAGTGAGAGAAAGACATTATTTTTAAGCTCGTTTCCCTTGTTGATTGTCCTCGATCTCATCCCCGCTGATTTTATTTTAAGGACGACCATGTCCTGTCCATGTCCAAGACCATGTTTTTGTATATATATTTTATGTGCGAGTATGTTGTTTTCTTCTCTTTGGCTGAGAAAATACAAACCTCGGGTTAAAACTCAGGTGAAACTTGTATGCTATTTCTTGGTAGGTAGAGGTATACACGAGGTAAGTACTGATGTGAAATAAGCCGCAGGTACTTTATACTTTAATAACTGTTACCCCCATGCCTGCCTGCCAGATTGGGTTTGTGCGAATACGAACAGAGTAAGTCTACTGGGTAGGTAGGTAGGTATACAAGTTCTGTGATGTAAAAGCTGTATGCGTGCGTTGGCGTTGGCTTTGAACAGCCCCATTGAACAATGTGTATATGGCAGTGGAGTGCTCGCATTAAATATAATTATAGTATAATTATTACAAAACACAATGTAGACTCTCTAGTAAAGAGGATCCATTGTGGGGCACTAAGCCATACAAGTGCGTTATATAATAGTTTCATACTTATCCTGGAATTAAGTAGGTCTTAAGATAATAAATTACATACCGTTATCATGGTTTCAGCGGTTAAATGAATGTACATACGTAGATATACATTATTACGTAGGAGCAGAGTGTGCGTTACCAATTAAGGGGGAAATTCTTCGAATCGACTCTGATTGGCATCATCTCTAGTTATGGAATTTCAAGTTTATCCACAGATAATGGGTAAAGGCAGATGTAATGTAAGTTGCTGTGGTTTGGATAATTGGGAATTTATATTGGCTTGTTCAAGCATTTGTGCCATGATATGGTAAATATCTTACCAGGGAAATATTAATCTGTGTTTGTGTACCTCGCAAGAGATATACATGTTTAATCTTGAAGGTTGTTCCACTGATCGCTATCGAATAATACCTACCAAGTTCGGATTTGTGTGTTTTAATTGATAAGACAATGAGATATTTGGACTATATGGAGTGAATATGTTTTTTTTTTTTTAAATATGTATATTTTATAGTTAGCACAGTAACTAAGCGGGATATGGATGTTCATATAAAACAACGCTTGCAATGCAAGTGAAATCAACTCAAGTAAGGGTCTGGTCGAGCGGTTAAAAGTTGCATCTGTTTACTTGAGTGTGCGTTTAATGTTGGGATAAATGTTAAATTCATTAACGGTCGTATTGAGTCGATGAATGTTATGAGAAAGGGGTATTTAATAAAACCTATTATGTCCACAGCGGAACTATCACTCAACTGTTTTAATACTCTGCTTTGTTTCCTATCAAACAAATCCAAGGATGTTTGACTAACATCTAATCAAACATTTGAGATTATATTCGAATTATGAGAGGACAAAAGACTTTGCATTTTGCTGTGATGAGTTTTAAGTAACTGATTCTGAGATCATACCATACCATTTACTTTGGTTTCGATAATTTTTTTTTTTAATTTAATTTTTTTTTGGAGAGATTCTTTACGCACCCGTAAGGAAGTATTCAATATCCATACTTTTCTGTATGCCGGGCTCTCCAAAATGTACTAAACTTGGCGTAACGGCTAAAACATCAAAATTTTCTCGCTCATCTCCCCCTCGCGACCACTTCCGCATTTCTTTGAGGGGGGGATTCGGGATCCCGTGATCACGGGACCCAGAGTCTTTTTCCTGTCCCGAAAATCCCGGTATTAGTTGAAAAAACTTATTTAAAAACTGCCTTAAAATATACAATATGATAAACTTAAGTTTAATATGATTTGGCCAATGGCCGTCTACCATATTGACAATTTATTTAAGCTTAATATGCATTTTATAATTTTGTATTTAATTCATTTTTTTTTTTTTTAAAAGTTTCCTTCGAGGATGCGTTGCCTGTAGTTAAGTGCATTAATTGTGTAATTATACAAAGTTATCCAGCCTTGTTTTCCATTCAGGACATCCAAAGACCAAAGTGTCATTCAAATCCATCGAGGCTACATGAAAGTACCTCACTCGAAACTCCTTCAAAATGGGACATCTGACAACAAAGTGATATACATCTTCTCTCTCCTTGAAGTTACAGAGCTCGCATAGAAAAAATCCCGGTATTAAAATCGCAAAATCCCGGGATTTTCGGAATATATTTGTTGAATATTTTGACTTATTATTTTAATGTACTTGAATTTCTTAGGACAAAAACAATTTTAAATTGGATTCCACTTGATCGATGAATTAATAATAATAGCTCATAACCATTTTTTGCACGGCCAATTTTTTCTTTGGGTGTATTCCAAAACCAGCAAAACATAGCAAAAAACTGTGTCCTTACTTTTTCGTTATATCTACATTTTTTTTGCTATCCGTTTGTAGAACCACTTTATAAGTACCTTCATGGTTGAAATCTGGTTTCTTCTTGCTCTAGAGCATAATTGGATTGTGTTTTGAGTACTTTCGAACCAGTTAATATATTTCGTCATGCGTGCCGAACCTTCCATTCTTTTCATTGTTTTTTATCTGTTTGACTTTTCTTATTGCTGATTTTTCATTCTCCAGATAGCAGTCTGATAGTGATAGACGTTAAATTAAGTTTATCCCTTTGATAACCCAAAAATCAATTTTTGAATTGTCAAACAGTGTTATTCCTAAGAATAAATACCTTATGAGAGAAATAAATTTATCTGTTCCCACAAGAGAAGAATAAACAAATTTTCTTAGGAATAAACAAATTGTTAAAAAATTATTTTTATGAATCGATTTTGAAGACATACCTACATTTTTTGCTAGAACGTATTTTGGATATTCATTGAATATACATACTACGAATTATTTTTTATTGAAAAATGGAAAATACTTATTTGTTTGTTTATTTGTCGAATATTTTGTTTCCTCAAATAATAACCCGTTTGTTTATTTTGAGAATGATATATATAATATTTTGTTTATTTTGAAATTAAAACTAGAAAACTAGTTTTTGGGTATCATTTCTCGTTTTGTAAACCCTTTTATCCATTGTTTTTTCTTTTGTATTTTTAAATGCTAATATCGCTGCATTCAAGGTTGGTCTAATTTTAAACTTAATTTTAGAAAAAAACTAATAAGTTTTTGGGCGTTTTCTGTTTAATATTTTAAATTGACTGAAGATCAACTGATCAAAGCTCATAGAAATGACGATGATAAAAATCAAATCAGTTTAAAGCTAGTAAAATTACTACCAAAGCCCAATGCAAGCTCTACACAAATCGCAAAAAAATAGAGGGTATCAATAAAAGGTTTGCACACCTCTTTGTAATCGGATTCCGAAAACAATCAAATAAGTATTTTTTTTGACAATAATAATAGTCGCTGACAAAAAAAATAAGCCAATCCCGAGAAATTTTTGTAAACAAAAATTCGTTCAACATGGCCCGATATAGATCGCCAGTGAACGACCATTCCTTGCACATTTTCGAAGAAAAATTGCCCGATTATGTCTCTCGACCAAAATCCGCACCAAACAGTGACGCGTTTTAGGTGTATCGGCTTTTCAATGTACGCGCGCGGGTTTTTTTGCGGCCCAAATGCGAGATCAAAATGAGCTTCATCTGAAAAGATAATTTTTTTGGCGAAATTGGCATCTTCTCTAAGTCGATCGCAGGCCCACTTAGCGAAGCGAAAACGCATTCGATGGCCAATTGGCTTCAAGTCCTGAATAAATTGGACTTTGTATGGCGTCAGACCAAGGTCTTTATGCAAAATTCGTCTCAATACTGTCTCCGAAATGTTAAATTGTTGAGAACAAGGGTGAATTGATGTTGATGGCGCTTCACGCACACTTTATGCCACAGCAGCAATATTCGCGGGTGTATACGCAATGTTCTTGACTTTTCACGCCTTAGTTTATCGATGAGGATACCAGTTTCTTTCACTTTTTTTCGCAAGATACCGAATACGGAGTTGACGGTGCTTTTCTTCTTCCAAAATCTGTACGCAATTTTCGCACACATTCTGCAACATTACCATGATTTTCAAAGTAATGTCACAATATCTCCCAGCGTTGTTGAAGCGTATACACAACCATATTCCTTTAGTGGAAGGATAAAACTAATTATCTGTCAAATCAGAGATAAGTATTAACATTCACAAAATAAGCACTAGTTGGAAAAAAAATTTTGATTGCGGACCTTCTATTTGCACTTCCTAAAAGCAAAACATCTATTGAAAAAGTTTTTTTTTGTTTGTAAGATCTCATACTTGTAATCAATGGATCTGATAATAAAAAAACCTATTTAAAACATCAGTGTTACAAGAAAACAGCCTGCAAAAATTATTATATGTACCAACAGAAAAAACACAAAATATTTTACAAGAGGTCGCATTGGGGCTGCAAAATCTTTAAGTGCACACTTCAATAAATAAAACAGCAAATAATAAAAAAAAAGTCTCTGGGGGGTTGACCCCTGAAATCCCCCCCCTTCAACCATGTACAAAACCACGTATCTACAAAGTTGAAAAGCATTTGCTGGATTAATTAACTAATTTGATTTTAATGTTAAAAACATTTCAGGCTCGCTGAAACGCGTTGCTGGTAGATTGTAGTGAACGAAATTATGGCAATACCTTTGGCTTTAGTTAGATTTTTTTTTTCCTATAGCCTAGTAAGCTGCTGAAATGAAAAGAAAAATCCAATACAAAAATGACAGGACGGAATCGTAAACGAAAAATGTCGCTCACCTTTTCGTCGTGCAGTACGCTGCTGCTCTGCGAAAAGGGTTTTATGGATGGATAATCGTAGCAGATTTTTTACTACAATTTCTTATAATTCTCCACACTTTTCCGTCCATCATTTATGTCGCGGGACAATAAATGCTAGCGAAATTTTGACAGTTCTATTGTTCTTTTTTTGTTTTGTGTATTTATAGTGCCATTTGATTAGAATTTCATTAAAGAGAAAATGGAAGAATTTTATTTAGATTGTTTGAAATAAATCGATAAAAGCTGTGAACATGGGCTTTGAAAAAGTAATTGTGAAATGAAATTAAATCAAAACGAGCAACCGAATTGCTATTCTAAAAAATTATTAAAGCTGTTCAGCAAGTTTGGATGCCTGGTTTGGAGCAAGTGACATCGCTCGCAGTGAGACAAGTTTGTTACAACAAAAACCGACAATGAAGAACAAGGTGGCGAATATTTCAAGAGACACCCAACCAGGAAGAGGAACTATTTTTCAACACACCAACACCCATTGTAGTCGAAACATCCACATTTTTGAATTAATGAAAACTGAATACAAATGTTTATTTACTTTTGGATTTTTATCTTTTATTTGAAAAATAGTTGAAAACAGGGAAATTTTCGTCTTGCTGTTCAAGATGATTCCTTCGTATTTTGTTGGAATCACGTTCGTGGCGTCCTTCTTTGTCAAACGATGTTGGAATCCAACGTTGACACCCAAATGTTCCTGTGGACACCGAAACCGAAGTTTCCTGTGGATGAGAAGTTGTCTCTCCTTAACTCGTATTCACGGACCTTAAGGCCACGCTCCAAAATCTCTTCGGCCTTAGCGCCTCGAACTGTGCAGTGAACAGTGATTTTTTCATTACGTCTGATGCCGAAAGAAGGTACGATATAACGAGTGTTTGAAAAAACTGGTTGTTTACCAGTTGCGATACCTGAAAGTTGACAAAAAATGTTTATTCGTTGAGTATTCAATTAATGCACTATATAGTCCTGAGCTTACCTTAGCTGCACGAGTCAACCTATCACCGGATTCACCCACACTAATGTTCAAGCAGAGTTTTCGGAAGTGAAGTTCCTGGATATGGTTCTTAGTTACTTTTGTTAACACATTTTATGTTAAAAATATTAATTAGTTTTATTGCTTCTTGTGACACTTTTGACTTGACTTTGGTTGTCACTTTTTCTAAACAGCTGATTATACTCTACATAAATATTTTCCGCTGACGTATCGTTCACGATTTTAACGTGCTCGTGGAGATTAACGAAAAATTCCGTTTCGAATCAGCAGCGTACTAGGCTTATGCGCGAGCTTGAAGCTTGAATCCTAGAAACATTCACTCGATTTTTTTATTGGTATAGCTTTGAGCGATAAATTGTAAGGTCTCAGGAATTATCACACCAAAATGTTTGGTTACTTTTTACAAAAAAAAAAAAAAGAAAATGGGCACGACTGGGTCGCACGAACTTGCGATTGTGTTCTAAATACGATATCAAAATGTAAAGGCCGAGTTAAAGGTTTTGGTATTATCTAGATCTTCATAATATATTTTGTGGTACAGGGTTGCCAACTACACATTAATTATGAAAATTGAATTAAATCACGCAAAATAATAAAAAAAATATATTAAATATTCCAAAGGTTTCAAGCCAAAATCTAAAGACGCCATTCTTTTTCAATCGCTAATACAAATGAATGATGAAAATTTAATCAAAATCGTTGGACCAGTTCTCCAAAAAACGGTTTTTTATTTTTCACTTTTTTTTAAAAACTGTTTTTTAAAAGTCGAGTATGCAAAGATTTAGATCTTGATAGAAGTTATTTTGACAAAAAATCTAAAAAAAATCAAAGTTATACTTTTGAAGTTATTTCTAAAAATCAAACTTTTTTAAAAAAATTTATAAAAATTTCCAAAACTAAATTTTTTTAAACATTGATATGCAGTCTTTCCTTAACAGTTTACGACTTCTAAAATCCAAAATTTAGTCAAGATCGTATAAGCCATTAACGAGAAAGTCTGTTTTGAAAAAAAACGGTACTATGGGAGGTACCGTTTTTAGGCTTTTTCCAAATTTTTTTTTACATCATAAGAAAGAAAATCTAAAATTAATCCCTCACACAAAATTTTATCGAAATCGTTGGAGCCATTTTCGAGAAAAATAAGTATTATCATATCGGTTGTATTGCAGGTACAGTTATTTCAAGACCTAGAGACTCAATTCTAAAAACCCCTCTGTAGGCTACCCCACATACCCTAACTGCAAAATTTTAAGAAAATCGGTCCAGCGGTTCAGGCTGTAGAATCATATACAGACAGACAGACAGACACACAGTCAGACAGACAGACAGACAGACATACAGAATTGCAGGACCCACTTTTTTCGTATTCTCTTTGATCGTAATGTCATGTTTAATTGTTATCTCAAAATTTTTTTCCGGCACGATTGCAAGACGCCTTATAGTATAGTACCTATAATCGCAAGTAAAAAGATTGACACGAATCTTTGCTGAAAAGAAATGTCGATAAATCCTAAAGATCTCGAAGTTATTACACAAATAAAACATTTTGAAGAAAGGGGGCCTAGTAAAACGTTACGACTCGTTACAAAGGCGTTAAAAGGTATTTAAACATTGAACATTTTGCAAAAAAAAAAAACCGAATTCGAATTTCCTAAGTTGGCAAAAATTTTTGTAAGTGTTTTAAGGGGAATTTTTGTTACCAACTATAATCCTTTTCGTTTATTTTTTTTTTTTCATTAAATGGTCATTTAAGCTCAACGTACCTAACATTTGGAGAGAGAAAGAGGCGATACAAAGAAAAATATTACATTGGAAAGGGAGATTCTAAAATCAAAAAATTTCAAAAATTGCGTTACGTCATTTTATATAGAATCTAGATTATAAATAGATTTAGATTTAGATTTAGATTTATTTCAAAAAGAGTGGCTATGTACAGTAAGATGAATCTTATAACGTACAATTTTCTAAAGTTTGTAGATAATAATAAATCATTGAAAATTTATTTACAAAGTTTTTACAATAGTTACGTATAATTAAACGCCCCATAGCCGTTCGAAATCGGCTAAAAATTTTAAGCTCACTTAGCTCCTCAAACTTTGTTGCGTCACACTATTTATTTATTTATTGTATTTCTAAGTCCTTTTTTCAATTCAAGTAGCATTATGAACACAGCTTCAACTAATAACAACGAAGCCTTCCCGCCAATAAGTTTCGAGCATATTTTTCTCTGATTCTCATTATTGACAGAATGACAGTGCAACAAGTTTACTGGTAATGAATTTATAAACAGACTCTAAGTAACAAGGAAATAAAGTAAACTTAGAAGCCTTAATCAATTCACACGGGACAAAATCTTTACTTTCAAGCCCCAAAATCTCATAGATATTTCGTTATGTACCATCGCACCACTGTTCACCTTCAGAGGTATTATAAATTGTAACCCATCGCTACACCAATAAGCCTACTTTCAAACCCCTAATTCTCCAAAATGACCGACCGAATCAACAGAGTGTGTAATAATAATTATTCTCAGACTTACCCGAGAGAGTAATAAAACGCTTCTTAATCTGAACAAAGGCAATTACTCAAAGTCCCCTTGAAGATGAGGTAGTTTTTGTTTTTTTTTTTTTTTTGTTCTGTTTTTGTTTTCGCACTTTCATCCTTTTCGGTTTGGTGTCTTGTACAAAAACCGGGGGATAAAATGAAAAATGTGTTAATTTACCATAATTTCTCCCATTGCGGATGAAAAAGTGAACACAACCTTGGGAATTAGCTTTCCAGTTGTTTGCCATTCGATTGTTGGCAAACACAAAACAAAAATTTTATGAAACTCATTCAAAGTTGCCATTGCTATTCTTGTAGAAGCAGTAAGTTGGTGGGTTTTCTGTTGTCTTGTTGGAGGACGGCGAAGGTGTTGAGAAACTGAAAAAATTAAAGTTTACAGAGGAAAATAAGGACATTCAGTAGGACAAACAAAGTTCTAACTATTAATTAGGAATTTAGCCCTGTTTGCGGTTAGTAGGGTTGGGCCCCCAAACCGAACTAAAAGGAAGGGAGTGCCAACATGGGAACAGATTAAAAGGGATCAAATAGAAATAGACACCTAACTGTATAGCAATTATTAAAGGTTTTCGTTTGAGCCTCGAAGGGTTCAGTGAAAACTTAGAATCTCACACTTAATCTTTTGATATTGTCACAAATAAAAAAAAAAATGTATTAATTTATTTTAATTCTTTAATATGCTGACAGAGGATTGTTTAATTTAATAAATAAATAAATAATGGGCAACAGAGCGTGCATTCCTCATGGAAGGGAGTGGAGGGGATCTAGAATTTTCAACAAATTCCGAACGGCAAATCGGGAAAGCGCTTTTTATAGCAATGAAATTACTATCGGAGGACTTGCCAATTCCTCGAAAAAGGCGATAACGGTCGAAAACCATTTTTTGTTTTCTGGCAGAGGTTAGTTAAGAATGTGTTTGTTTTGAATTTCATTTAGAAAGTAATCAGAAAGAAGTCCGAAGCTTAGTTCTACGATAGCACCATCAGGAAATTATAAAAAAAAAAGAAAGCAGAAGGTTCATAAGCCCAAGTCCTGCAACATATTTAACTTCGTCGTCTTTTTTACTGTAAATCTGATGGTGACGTTGAGTTAATGACTTATGCTAGACATCCAAATGAACTTGTCACCATAATTAATGGTGTGCGCTTGAGGATGTGCTGTCCGTCCGTCCGTCTGTCCGGCCGTTTGCCATCAACACTACCAGCAGGAAGCAAACTTGTCCCCACTGGAAATAAAAAGCGAGAAAAAAAGTTAAAACAAAAGTAAGCAAAAAGCTAAGCAGCGCAGCGCAACGCTAAGCTTAAGTCAATGTTTACTCGAAACGAACAGACGACAGAATAGACCCACCCACCGTGCAGCAAAATTAATTTTAATTGTTTTAATGCAAAAAAAAGTTTTTATTGTGTCCTTCAAGAACATTCCAGGACAACTTGTGTTCCTTTTGAGAAATCATAATACAAACTAAGAAATCTCGCTCCACGATGTCGTCGTCGTTGGTAAAGTACGGCTAAAATTAGTGGCTGTTATAGGTATAGATGGTTTATGTATAAGCTAAGCAGATATTAATTTATTTAAAGTATAATGACAGTAGCAGTGGGAAAGGAAAAACATAAATCAATCGAATTCCATAAGAAAACACCAAAATCAGTGTTGTTAGTGTGTGCCCAAAACTGATGTTATTTTGCACATAAATCTCCGGACGCTAATGCAGAGGATATTGATTTTATCAATTTTCAAAACGGGAAACCAATATGACAAAGTGTGATAAATGTTTTATGTTGATTTGCCGACAGATATTGAAAGGATTTAACTCTGCTCTGCGGGAGCATTGCGTGTTATGTTATGTTGTATTGTGTGAATACTGCGGTGGTGTGTGGTGACTCTGGGGGCGATGTAGAAGGATGTTATTTGGCTATCGGATAAAATGGATGAATGGATAAATCAAGCAGAAGTTGGTTTTATTCCCGCGATACATCATTGAGATGAATATATTCAGGCTTATGGACAGTTTGGGTTTAAATAAATTATAAAATTTTAATCTATTCCCATCCTAGACACTGACACATGAATGTATATCGACATATATTTTAGTGTTCAATATGGTTAAATAAATTCTAGTGAATGGGGGCTAAAGGACTTATGTGCACTTTGAAACGGATCATTGTAATCAAAGAGCATAGAAAAGGGTGAATTTTGTGAATTAATTGACTCTAGATTGATGACGTAGTGTTTGTTCTGAGAAATGTCGTTAATTCGTTGCGATATTTGAGGTGAAATGTTAATGGGAGTGATAAAGCAAATGTAGATTGACGGTTGACTGATGCGTTTCAGTGGGGTAGGGCTTAACTTTTTCCAAGGAGGCTGAATTTCTATGCAATGGCTCAACATAGCAAGGAGCCCATGGACCTAGCGCAATCCTCACAATCATGTCTTGTGAGAGAATGGAGTGGACCTACAATTTTCTGCCGGTTCCGAACGTCTAATTGAGAAAGCGCTTTTAATGGCAATGAATTTCCTAACGGAGGACTAGCCAATTCCTCGCGAAAGGCGATACCCGTGGAAAAACATTTTTGCCTCTGCTGGGATTTGAACCTTGAACCTCTGGTTGGACATACTAAACATCACGCCAAACGGGTACCGCTCCTATTGGCTTTATTTCGCATTCTAAAAGTGAAATAAAGCCAATTTTAACGTTTGGCACTATTACACTTTGATGAAGTAAAATAATGCCAAACAGATTAAATCATTGAAAGGGAAAAACGGCCAAATGAAAAATTTGAATAGGCACTCGATTTAGTTTCCATACTGAATAGTAATAATAGCAACAAATTTGCTCTTATTATTATTTTTGGATAAGGAAAAATAAATAGGAGAGTGTATAATGTTTAGAGTGTTCAGTTTTCCTTACTGCAAAAATAATAATAGCAACCAATTCGCGCGAGTTAAGTTGCTTACTTAGTTTCGGCAACGAGAGAAAAATAATAAAACTTTAATTTCCCTTTTTTTTTGTTGTAGCACAACCTTTTTATTTGCTTCTCCGTTTCTGACTGCTTCGCTTAATCATACTGTACCAAAATTTGGCTTGGCTTATCATCTATACCGCTAATCGATACTCAACAGGTACATAGCTGTGTAATCAAGTTGCTAAGCTGTGGTGAACAGAACAGATTATACATAAGATATGTTATATGCAATATATGTAATATAACTCTTCCCCCTTAAGTATGAACTTGAATGAAGTTCATTTAATTTTATTTGCGGGTGTTTATGTCTACATATAGGTATAGCTAATGAAAAAGTTCATAAATTATATAAAAATCTGTACACTTTGTGTATTGAGGTTTTAAGACACATTTGCATTTGAATTACTTAGTTATGTAGTTTATCATCGAATTCATGTTGACAATTTATGTTTTGAATATATTAAATTAATTATGTATAATTGAAGTTAAATATATTAGATTGGATTAATAAATATTATTTATTCAAAACAAAGCATTTGCTTATACATTTAAATTATACGTGGTTTCCTAGAAAGAAAAACGAAATCCATTGGTTATAGTTTAATTATTGGGTTTTATACTATGTTTGTTTATTTAAATTTTTTTTTTTTTTTAGATAACAGTAGAGAAAAATCCCTTCTTTATTTTTTTAGAATAACATGTTTTTAATAATTTAAGTATGTTTTGCTATAGGTATATTAATATTTTTTTTTTTTTATCTTTTGTTTATGTACCTTTCTTTTATTTGTTTCGACAGTAATCTTGTTATTCCGAGTGACAATGTGGTCATTAAATCTTGGAGCCAATTTATTTCGTCTATCGTCCACTTCAAATATTTTTTCATTGACTTCATAACTAGGGGGATCATTACGTGACTGATTGATTTTGTTTATATAACTCTCTTTTAACTTGAGGCTTTGGTCATGTACTATT
Organism: Melanostoma mellinum; assembly: GCA_914767635.1. NCBI lineage: Eukaryota > Metazoa > Arthropoda > Insecta > Diptera > Syrphidae > Melanostoma > Melanostoma mellinum. Next base: position 69,363,310 of record OU612058.1, on the reverse strand, counting down.
TTAGATAACTGCTCATAGTTCTTTCTATGTTGATCTAAATATTCCTGCTCTGTATGAAAATTTGGTTTAGATGGAAATGGTTGCCCTATTGTCTGTATATGCCCCGAAAGAAGTTCGAAAGGTGATAATTTCGTTGTCGAATGTATCGAGTTGTTGTATGTTAGTACAGCCTCGTCAACCACTTCTTCAATTGTTGCTTCTTTGTTTTGGACCCTAATTATACGAATTATTTCGGTCAATGTTGAATGAAAACGCTCGACTGGAGAATTAACAGATGATGTTTTCTCACAAATGTTGTGAAATTCAATATCGTAGAGATCTAAAAACTCCCTAAATAAAGTGCTTACAAATTCACTTCCGTTGTCAGATACTACTTTTTTAGGAATACCGTGATGTGAAAAATAGTGTCGGAGACACTTAATTAAATTGATACTTGTTCTTGCATTTAGTGCGTAGGCACTCGCAAATTTGCTAAATTTATCAATTATAGTAAGGAAATTTGTTTTATTTACAGAATAGATATCGATATGTATTATATCGAGTGGTTTTGATGGAGTTTCGGTAGTTTCCAGCTTCAGTTTTTCCCTGTTACGATCATATTTATACCTTTGACAGATATCACAGTTGTTTATAATCTTTGAAATTACATGTTTCATGGTAGGAAAGTAAATATCCCTTTTTAGATGCTGTAAGCATTCTGTCATGCCTCTGTGATTAGAGTTTTTGTGGTAGTCTCTTATTATTCTTTCTTGTTCATCCCTTTCTGTAATGTCTTTGAGCAAAATTGTGGACCTAACCAGCTTTGCACGTGATCGATGGAAAAATTTCGTGAAAACAGCTTGAATTACCGAGAAGGTATCATCATCTGATAAAATGGCGGTCTGTCTTTTTGTATTGAGGTATTCTTTTAAAATTGAAGTAATAACAGATTCGTTTGCAGGATTACAATGTTCTATAATGTATCTCTTTTTCCTTTTGAATAAAATTTGAAGCTTAGAAGATGTTTCTAATTTTGAAGGATTTTGACGGATAATGATTTGGTGTGAAAACTCATTAATTGGACGTTCGGATATTGGAATACCAGTATCAAAATTTTCCTCCGCTGAGTGTATAGTTGACGCATTTGAAGAGGTATCCAAATTGTTTTGCATCGATATCGATTCTAAATTATCAAATTCTGTTTCATTTATATTTACTTCAATACGTGAGAGTGCATCGGCATTAGAGTTTAGTGAGCCTTTTTTGTAGACAACTTCGTAATCATATTCTTCGAGACGCAGTCTCCACCGAACAAGCTTTGAGCAAGGATCTTTTATTGAAAAAAGCCAGGTCAGAGGTTTGTGGTCAGTCACTATCTTAAATCTTCTTCCATACACATAAGGCCGGAAATATTTTGTTGCCCAAACAATACCCAAAAGTTCCTTCTCTATTGTGCTGTAATGTTGTTCGCTTTTTGATAGTGTCCGACTTGCAAAACAAATCGGCCTATCCGAACCTAAAGTTCCTTGTGAAAGCACGGCTCCTAAAGCAACATTACTAGCGTCTGTAGTAATGATGAAAGGTTTGTGGAAGTCTGGATATTGTAGGATTGGATCATTACACAGAAGATTCTTACAGTGTTCAAAACAACTTAAGAACTTAGAGTCGGGCACAATTTTATTTCCTTTTCGTAGGCATTGTGTTAAAGGTTTTGTCAGGTTGGCGAAATCCTTTATGAATTTTCTATAATAGCCTAGGAGACCAAGGAAAGATTTTATTTGTTTTTGTGTGGTCGGGAGCGGGAACTTTTTGACTGCACTTATTTTATCTGTATTTGGTTTGATTCCCTCAGGCGTAACCAGATGTCCTAAAAACGATACCTCTTTACGTAAGAACTCTGACTTGGTAATTTGAATCTTTAAGTTCGCTTCCTTTAGTCTTTGGAAGACAGCATTTAAGCTCTCTAAATGTTCCTGTAGTGAAGTGGAATACACTATAATGTCATCCATATACACTAAACAGTTCTTGCCTTGAAGTTCTTTTAAGACATTGTCCATAACACGTTGAAAAGTTGAGGGCGCATTTTTGAGCCCAAAAGGCATTCGGACGAACTCATAGTGACCATTTTCAACTGAGAAAGCTGTTTTAGGGATATCCTCTTTTTTTATTTCGATCTGGTGGAAACCTGATGCAAGATCTAGTGTAGTAAAGTAAATGCTTTTACCTAGCTTATCAAGAATGTCTGTGATATTGGGGATAGGATAACGGTCATCGATGGTTTTCTCGTTCAATTTTCGGTAGTCGATTACCAACCTCCATTTATCCTTTCCACTTGCATCTCTTTTCTTTGGGACGATCCAAATCGGAGAAGACCAGGGTGAAAAGCTAGGACGAATAATGCCTTGACTGAGCAAATCACTAATCTGTCTACGAACTTCATCTTTATGAACATAAGGATATCGGTAAGATTTTGAATAAATAGGAACTTCATCGGTGGTCTTAATTTCATGCTTAATAGAGTTTGAAAACGTTAAGTCTTCACCCTCTTGAAAGAATAAACTTTTATATTCACGACAAAGGTGCTTAATTGCCTTTTCTTCTTCTTTATTTAAGTGATCGGTTCTTATAATCGGTGTTACACTTTTTGGTTTAATGTTTTGTGAGTTTTCTATGGAGTAGTTATGAACTTCTATAAAATTGTCTATTGACTGTGCTCGAATTGGTTGCTCAATTACAAAGGTCTGTTCAGAGTTCGATTTATTAACAACCTCTATTAAGCAGTACCAATTTCGAGCCTCATACAACCCCTCGGAAATAATTAAATCAGGTGTTATTATTGTAGGTTTTATATAAACGCTTCCAGATTCAATATCAACCGGCATCAAGCAAATTGACTTACTTAGCTCTGGAACGCTATAAGGTTTTGACAAAAGGTTTGGTTTGAAACTTAAGGGAATACTTATATTTTTAATTTTTAGAGTTGAATTTCTAATATCGATTGTGAATCCAAGCTTTCTTATGATATCGATTCCAATCAAACCATCGAAATAATTGTGAAATTTAAATACCAGGAAAGTTAAGTGCTTATTTGTATAGAGCTCACGCAACCCATTTAAAACGATTTCTTTATTAACAAATTTTGTGTCAAAAATTGTTTTTATCCCAATTGGTTGAATAGTTCTTGGTTTCAAAAAATTCGCTACATTTGGACATACAAATGACCTATTGCTGCCGGTGTCTATTAAAAATTTCAATGGCTTATTGCTAATGCTATTAATGGTCAAATAAGGCAAAAGATTTGAGTTATAGTTATTTAGGTCTATGTAACCTATAGACTGTCCGAGGCAGGTAAGTGAAAATTTACATCATCAACTACAGCTTCATTTGAAGGATTTGCACTTAGGGGATCATCTAGACGATGGTAGTATTTCTGATCATGAAAATGTTGTTGCGGCTCAGGAGCTGAAGATGTGTTTTGAGTTGGATAATAATTTGATTCTGAATAATTTTCCTGTTCTAAAAGCTGGTTTCCGTTTTTGTAATAGTTCGATTCGATGTTATGTAACTGTTGCGTTTTAGATTGAGGATGGTTTGCAGACTGCTTTTGAGTATAAGCATAAGAAACCGACATAGGCTCAGGTGGTGGGTATGATCTGGAACTCGTATTCGGCTTAACATAAGGAGTATAAATGTTATGATTGAGAGCTTGAGGAGTATTATAATTTGTTGCACTTGGTATATTTTGCCTATTGTAATTTTGTTTAGGTAGGTTGAGGTTTGTGTTTGCGAAACTCTGGGTTAGTCTGGGTGTTGGTTCAGAATATCTATAGTCTGCTCGAGATGGTACCTGAGGTGTTCTAATGGTTTGTCGTGAATGTGAAAGAGGTTCATTAAAACGATTTTGTTTGATTTGAGGCACTGGTTGAAAATACTGCTGACCATGAAAATATAAACAATTCTGCTCCTCCAGGCAAAAAGAGAGAGCTTCTGCTAATTTAGTTGGTCTCATTGCACGTATTGTTGAACCAAAAGGTTCCCTTAGCCCTGACAAAAATGAATTCAGGCACATTTCCTCGTAAAGCGTCCTTTTAGCTGCAACTACAGTTGCTTCCTTTTCATGCAATCTTACATGATTCATAATAGTGGAGAAGATTTCAATAATTTTGGCGTAAAATGTTTCCACATTATCTACTCCTTGCTTTACTTGGTGTAAATCACGAATAAGACTTGTTTTATTTCTTTTGTCAGCGTAATGAACTACTAAATTGTTTTTTATCTCATTCCAATCGGTGGAAGTACCGTACATATTTAGCACCTCATTCGCTTGACCAGTTATCTTATTGCGAATCGCCCTTAAAATGATATTTGCATAATTTGTTCCGTTAATTTGAGGCATTAATTAAACTCAATATTTCTTCAACATTATTAATAAAGTCAAATAATAAACGCGGGTTACCATCGAAACAAGGGACATCTTTTACTGCATCTGGAATTCGCAGTGAATTAAAGATTTCTAAAGCTGGGTTTGAAGTCATAACTGAAGCTGAACTTTTTTCTTTTTTTTCGACAGAAGGCTTATCTTTGTTATGATCGTCGTCGCTATCACTATTGTCGTAATAACTGTCAAACTTAACAAGATTGTAGTTTTTAATTTTTTCCAAATCTACCTTAAGGGATTTTTCCTTTTTGTTTCGATTTTTAATTTTATTTAACATAACCCAATAACAAACTTAAAGCAAGGACTTACCCTTTGTTTTTTTTTTTTTTTTTTTTTTTTTTTTTTTTTTTTTTTTTTTTTTTTTTTTTTTTTTACACTATGAAAAATTGTTTAACAAACTAATACAATGTAGGTATTTACTTTAATAACTATGACCTTTGCTTCTTTTTTTTTTTTTTCGTTTAGGTATATGTATTGTGTACACTATCCAATCAATTTAGACTTTTACAGTTGTGTTATGTATAACCTTATCAAAATTTCAAAATTAAACATGCCGCGGAAATTTGCTTATATGTATGATTATTGCTGTTAAATCGTTAGATTTTTAAATGATATCTTATTCACGAACTTATGATATGAACGATGGCTTGTTATGGTTTTATTGCGGTTCTTAAAATGTTTTGGGTTTTCCTCCTTTTTAACTCTGAGGAGAGGTTCTCGGCATCAGGAATTCTAAACTATTCGCTTAATACCTCCGAATCTTGGATTTTTAAGAAGCTACTTTTGTTTTGGTGTGTTTTCACTTTTAAATCCGTTTGAATACCGACTGCGCCAGTTAAGTTGCTTACTTAGTTTCGGCAACGAGAGAAAAATAATAAAACTTTAATTTCCCTTTTTTTTTGTTGTAGCACAACCTTTTTATTTGCTTCTCCGTTTCTGACTGCTTCGCTTAATCATACTGTACCAAAATTTGGCTTGGCTTATCATCTATACCGCTAATCGATACTCAACAGGTACATAGCTGTGTAATCAAGTTGCTAAGCTGTGGTGAACAGAACAGATTATACATAAGATATGTTATATGCAATATATGTAATATAACTCGCGCAAATTGTTGAAAACAGCATAAAAATCTTCTGTTAAGCTACGTGTAGACGGTATATAAAATAAAAAATAAGCCACACATTTTTGCACATAAAAAGTTGGAATTCAACACAAAATATAAACGTAAATCAAAGCACGCCAACACGCATATAAGGGTGTTCAGACGACGAACGCACATCAAGTGTACGCGAATTTTTGCGGTAGATGTGCGACATGTTCACACGATATGCAGAAAAATCCGCACAATACCCATTTGCGATCATATGCAGGTTTGCGTTAATTTAATAGATTGTTTGACCTTTGTGTTAAGTTCATTGTTTAGTAGTAGGGGAGCGTTCAACTATTACGTAACGCAATTTTTGAAGATTTTTAACCTCCCCCCCTTGTAACAAACCGTAACGTTTTAATGTACTCCCTCCCTCCACCTCTTTAAACGTTACATAACACTTAATTGACCATAAAAGCAATTATAAACAGAAACCCAAACAAAATTTAGCATTTTACTCGAAATAAAATCGTATTCTTAAAATTTTTTAAAAATAATCAACAAATAACCAAAGCCTATAAAACCAATTCGATTGAAATTATTCCTCTGTCCACGGATTTGCTAGCCACTCAGATTCTTTCATCACAGGCACCTGGAACACATCACAGATTCTGGAATTGTTAACCCATTGCATAAAAGAACATTAAATGACGTACAACACAAACTAGGGTTTCACCGTAAAATATAAACGAAAAGGTTTGCGAGAACAAATTAAAAATCATAACCAGACTATAAATGAAAAAAGTTACGTGTTGTAAGAAAGACCCCCTCCCGCCTCTGTAACGCATCGTAACGTTTTACGAGGCCCCCCTCCCCCCCAAATAGCGTTACGTAATACTTGAACGCTCCCTAGTACATTAAATTGAGAACTTTGAAAAGAAAGTGGGCTGCTATTGCTGTTTTTTTTTTGGCATTGGATTAAATTGAAATAGATGAAGAAAGTGAAAGTCGCGAAGAATCGGGTGTGGAACAGTTACGAATGCATTATACTGTGTGGGCAAAAAACTGGCTTCTTCTTCGCCAGATGGAAGCTCTACAATAAATTCGCTTGAAGGACTACGATCGCGAGAACATGGATCTGAAATAAATGGAAATCGAAGTAGTGAATGAACACTACTTGCGCAATGTACCTACATAAATTGCCAGGGGGAAATACAATGAATTGGCCACTCATTGCCAGAGCTCCGTTGAATCCTTGGCCATACATATATGAGCAATCGACGCCAACATCATGTAAATAATTTCTGAATGAATCTGCTAAACCTCGTATACCTATATAAATTTTGAGTAACAGACCCCCCTTGCCCAAATCCTGGATCCGCCACTGTTAAGTACATATTGCATATAGGAACAAAAACACAGAAACAAAGTAGTAAGCTTTTGGCACTGTAGGCCATTAAATTAGATTAAATGAGATTAAATTTAAATCAGCTCCTTCTCCAATTCTTCGGTCGAACCACAAGCCTTGCAATCAGTTGCTATTTCCTCTTCTCGGATCGGTTCTAAAACGTCTATATCAACTTCCTTTCTGTATTCTCGAGAAACGAACTAATTGAACCGATGACGAACGTGAATCGTCCCCTAAAGAATTTAATAAATATTATTTCAAGCCGTTTCGTGAGTGGTCAGCTTGGTTTTCAGAAAGATGTTTTAATTGGTACGATAAATAAACGCAGAAGATTGAATTCTTGTTGCTTCTTGCAAAGCAGTCCACGCTGAAATTAAAAAGCCAAGCGAGCAGTTGTCGATCTTTTTTGGCGATGTTGATGTCGAAAGCGGTGTTAAGGTTTCATAACCCCTTGATGTGCGCGTTAACTATAAAAAAAAGTCCCAAAAAAAGGGCTCTTCTTCACCGCAGTAATTAAGGCTTTAATTTCACCGGGCGTCCAATTGAGCTACACAATTCGAATCCCAGATTCTTTCCGTTGGCGGTGTACCATATTTTGCTGGGGGAGTTTGAGATCTATATCGTGTTCGCTCATTTAACTTTTTTGTGCTTTTTGCACTTGAAAACTGATCACAACTACACTTCAAAATAACTACTGATTTGCGTAAAATATGCACATTTGCGTGGTCCTATTTTCATGTCAACGCATATAATTGTGACGATCGCACATGCACGCAAACTGTCACAAGAAATGTTCGAGAGTGTTCAGACCATTTGCGAAAAAGCCGCACATTTATGTGCGATCTCGTCGTCGTACATTGTCCGAACCATTTGCGTGCATGAGCGGACTGTCCCAAAAGAGTGTTCAGGCGAAATGCGTCAATATTGACATACTATGACGTTAAAATGACGTCAGAACCGCAAACATGTGCGGCTTTTATATGCCGTCTGCACGTAGCTTTAGTTATACATACATATATATTTAATATACTGACTTGCACATTTTTGTACAAACCTTAACTGTTGTAAATATTATGCTCCCTTCAATCAACTCAATTAAATTTCAAAAACTTAAGCATGGTTTTTATTTAATTTTCTGTAATCTTAGCAATCAAAAGCGAAATAATGACAAATTGGCCTCACTTCGACATTGTGAAACAAGGCCAAACGTTTAAATTGGGCCTTATTTTACTTAAAGAAAGCGAAATGATGCCAAATCTCTTCATTTGGCCTTATTTTACGGCACCTTATATAATAAATAACTTATTTAACTTACTGACCCTAGGAGGATACTCTAAATTGTTCAACAACTTACTACTAATGCCTTCGGCCTGAAGATAATTTATGAATTTACAAACTGTTACTAAAATTAAACTAAGAAAAATTGAAAAACTTAGACCTTTTTTTTTGTTTAGAAGAAATCACACAAAGGAGAAGCAGTCGCATCGAAAAGCCTTACTACAAAACACGAATGTGCACAAAAAAGCGAAATCATTTGCGAATGAAGAGATCATCAGATCATCGTTTGGTGTAGTAAAAGAACAAGAACGAAAGGCTGAAAAATAAAAACATAAACTTATCGAAAAATATGACAATTATCGAAAGACTCTAAAAAAGAAATGGGACCTCTTCAACAGACACCAAACGCATGGGACGAGAGCCGGCAGGAACATACAATAGATTGGAATTGCGAATTGGAACGTTGCATTGGTTTGAATTAAAACTGCATCGTCGAACTTAAAAATACGATAAAAAAGACTTTTTGATTGTCAGAGAAACAAAATGGGGAAACATTGAACGCATAGTGGCAGTTTGATGGATATAAAGACAAAATGTTTTGATAAGCAACGGAGAAGGTTAAGAACAACCACGATTTCGCTTGGCAGGGTTTTAAAAATTTCACATTCTTATTGTTGATTGAGATTCGGGATAGGTATAAGAAAAGTTGTCGAGTTTGTACTGTGAAGGTTGGCCTCGTGGAAATTTAGCAAAACAATAACACTGGAAGAGTGTTTTTTTCAATCGCGAGATAGACAATTTGGTTGAGCATTATGTAATTGATTTGGGGATCATCGCGTACCTTTTTAAATTTTGAATACCGGGAAGTGTATGCTACTAACTTGGGACAGTATTTACAAAAATATCGTTATATAGGTGGAATATAGGTCTTACCTCAGGAGTTTATCTCTAACGACACCTAGTGAGCGTTGTTTCTTTTGTCCATAGCAGTCGCAGTTTTTTCAGCTTCTTTATGCCCGGCCTACGACGCGGCGCGCCGTGGCGTCTGCTGGTTCTCTGGCTGCACGTAGTTTGTTAACATTACGTCTTTGTACTTTTTGGGACGAATAGCTTATTCAAGGTTCCGATTTGCAATCGAACGCATAAACACGCGCCGTACACAGTGTCCGACCCCCAATTTAGTTTCCGTGCAGTCAAAAAAAAAAAAAAAATATTCTAATCTCATGCAATAAATTAAATCAAAAAGAAATATTACCTACCCATATACAATCTATCAAAATCCACCGTCGCGCCGCGAACAATCATATAAGAAATGTGAAAAAGTGTTCAAGTGCTAGTGTGCCACCCATCATAATTAGAAATTAAAAAATATAATATCAAAAAAAAACAACATCCATAAAATTAAACACACAGTGCGGTTCCCTCTTTGTCATCTCCTATCCCACACCACTCTCGTAGTCTATGCATGTGCATACATTATTTTTTGATTTGATTTTTTTTCTCTTATCAATATAGTGTGTGCAGGTACTGAGTTTGCGAGTTTGTTAGGCGGATAGTCAATTCAACGGGTGTTGATTCCGTGAGTAAACTAAAGCAAGTTGCTGGCTGGGCATAACACCGCTAGTAATTTGTTTTGGTTTTCTGATAGGAATTTTCACTTGTTGTTTTGACTTAGGTTGCGTCTGCGTTTGATACTTTGTTTTGTGTGTTTCTGTGAATCGTAATGCTGGGTAAATTTCGGGTCGACTTTAGCAACATTAGGGGGCTAAGATCGAATTTCTTTGCTGTGTACGCTCACACTGCAAAATGCAGGCCAGCTGTTTTGGCACTGAGTGAAACACAGGTGGGTGTTGATTCTGATCCCTCAGAGTTCAACCTGCCTGGGTATAGCTTAGTGCCATTATTCTTCTCTTCTCATGGCCTCGCCGTTTATGTTCGAAATGATATTGCTTACCAGCTTCTACCACAATACGGCCTTTGTTCTAATACGAACTTTAATTTCATGTGGTTAAAATTCACCGTCCGTAAGCAAGTCATTCACTATTGTTTTATTTATAGAAGCCCCAGTTTAGATAGCAATTCAACCTCTAACGAGTTTGATGCGCTATCTGACTCCATAATAAGAATTGTTTCCCAATATTATCACACTGAAATCGCAATTGCGGGCGATTTCAATGTACACAATTCAGGTTGGCTTCGACTTTCTGGCCAGACAACACCCGAAGGAGAATATGTTGAGATCTTCGCTGAGTTGAACCAATTAACTCAACTTGTTGATGAGCCCACTCGGGTTCCAGATATTGAAGGCCATGCGGCCAACACTCTTGACTTATTTCTCACTTCTCATCCCGAAAAATACAGGGTTGTAGAATCATCTCCTTTAGGCAAATCGGACCATTGTGTCATATCGGTAGATTTTTCGTTTTCCGTCACGGTAGAAAAAGATAAAGTCCCTAAAAGAACTGTGTGGCAATACGAGAAAGCCAATTGGGACGGCCTGAATAATTTCTTTCGAAATTTTAATTGGTCATTGTGCTTTCTCGACGAAAAGGTTGATGCATCAGCTGATATGATATCTAACGTAATTCTCAACGGCATGAGAAATTTTGTTCCTCACAGAACAAAAAGTATCATCCCCAAAGAGAATTCGTGGTTTGATTCAAGCTGTAAAGAGGCGATTAGGGATCGAGAAAGTAGTTTTCGTAAATTTAAAGACAACCCTACTGCTGAAAACCGAAATTTGTTCAAACGGGCCAGAAATATCTGTAATGCTCAAATAAAAAAGGCTAAGTTTTTACATGACCTAAAAGTAAGGCAAAAAATACTATTGTGTCCAAAAGGAAGTAAAAACTTTTGGTCTTTTGTCAAGAACATTAAGAACTCGACCACGTCATCGGTCCCAACGCTCGTCTTCAATGACTCTCCATATGTCAGCTCCATCGACAAAGCCAATTTGCTGGCAGCCCAGTTTGCTGCCAACTCGACACTTCCTCATAGCATATTGGCTCCACCTGAGCTTGAGTCTACAAATTCTGTAATGAAGCAGATATTTTTCCGAACTCGCTCGGTTGCGAGAGTCCTCAAAGATCTCAATATACACAAATCCGCTGGTCCAGATGGTATCCCCGCCGTTATTCTGAAGAGGTGTTCTTCTACGCTGGCAAAACCACTGCGAAAACTTTTCCATCTTTCCTATTCTGCTGGGATTTTTCCGAGCAGATGGAAAACTGCATTTGTCCAGCCGGTCCCTAAAAAAGGCGAATCTTCCTCCCCTTCCAATTACCGTCCAATTGCACTTACGTCCCTTCTTTCCAAGGTCATGGAAACGTTGATTAACCGTCAACTTATGAAATATCTTGAAGAACGAAAGCTTCTTAATGACCGTCAGTACGGCTTTCGTAGCAAACGGTCCACTGGTGATTTGATGGCAAATCTCACCGAAAAGTGGAACCAATCTTTACATTGTTTTGGAGAAAGTAAGATTATTGCACTTGATATTTCTAAAGCATTTGATAGAGTTTGGCATCAGGCTCTTTTATCGAAAATGCGTGCTTTTGGTATCGATGAGTCTCTTCTTCGTTGGATTAGAAATTACCTTTCTGACCGTTCAATACAAGTTGTGTTGGATGGCTTCAAGTCTGATACCCACTTCATAAATGCTGGTGTGCCCCAGGGCTCCGTTTTGTCTCCGACTCTCTTCCTCATTTTCATTAATGATCTCTTGTCTGAAACTTCTAATCCGCTTAACTGTTTTGCTGACGACTCGACCCTCAGCTTTTCATATTCGTTCCCAAATTCACGTCCCTGCTCTTCGGATGTGGAACTGGAACGGTTGCGTATGATAAGCTCATTGAATTCTGACCTTGACAGCATTGTTGCATGGGGTAGTAAAAACCGAGTAGAATTCAATGCTTCGAAAACTCAATGCTGTCTCTTGTCGATGAAGCTTAACATTCCCCCATTGCCATTATCCATGAATGGTACCTGCATCGAAGAAACCGAAAAGCTGTCAGTACTCGGTATGTGTGTAAACGATGATCTTCGTTGGAATGACCACATATTTGAAGTCGCCAAAAACGCTGCTAAATGCTTAGGCTTCTTGAGACGATGCAGGAAATTCTTCACTCTTCTGATCTGGCTACAATTTATAAGGCCTTCATCCGCCCAAAACTGGAGTATAACTCTCATATCTGGTCTGGTGCTTCTCACACATCTTTGCGCCTACTCGATAGGGTACAAAACAGAGCATTAAAATTGATAGGTGATAGTTCAATCGTAGAATCGATTGATTCTCTTGAACATCGTCGAAACGTCACCTGTCTCTCTCTCTTTTATCGCTTTTTCCACAAACAGTGCTCTAGTGAAGTAGCCAGTTGCATTCCTCCCCTGAAACAATTTAGCCGCAACACTCGCCTCGCTAGGAATGCTCATCAGTTTTACCTTGAGCCCAACTTCGGGCGTACAGTCAAGTATAGAGATTCGTATCTCAGTCGCACCACCCGAATGTGGAATGCTCTATTTGGCCATGTTTTTCCCCTTCATTACGATTTACAAAGATTCAAAAGCAACGTGCATCGGTGTCTCCTTTCTAATCCTCTCCTATTTTCCTAAATGCTCGCACTGTGTTCTATAACATTATAAGGGTAGTCATAACCCCTTGATGTGTGCGCAAATTATAAAAAAAAAAAAAAAAAAAAAAAAAAAAAAAAAAAAAAAAAAAAAAAAAAAAAAAAAAGGTGACATTCCTCATAAGCTCCTGTACGCTATTGTAATACTGTGTTAACTTAATCAGTAAGTACTCGCAGAGCTTTTCAGTGTTGCTGTAAGTGAGAGTGTTGATAAATGGACGGAAAACAATGAGGTAAATACTCGCAATTACTACAGTTTGGCAAGGTGTGTGGTATACCTGTAGCGCATTTCTACCTGTTAACGGAGAGGTTCGTTGTTCGAATACCACCAGAAACTAAACATGTCTTTTTCACGGGTATCGCCGTTCGCGAGGAATTGTCAAGTTCTCCGTTAGTAACTTCATTGCCATGAAAAGCGCTTTCTCGATGAGCCGTTCGTAATCGGCAGAACATTATAGGTCCCCTCCATTTCCTCACAAAGCACGGGTTGTGAGAAATGCACTAGACCTCGGGGCTCTTCGCTCTGTTGCGCAACCCTATTTGTTTATTTCTAGTACCCAGTAGTTACTGCGAGGAGATAAGCACAATTGACGTATTTACAACAGCTTGATAGCAGGACTGGTAGCTAACTAGAAAAAAAAATGCGACAAACACAGTCTGTTTATGCATTCGGGAGCCAGGTGAAATGCCACCTTCTTTACACCCTCAAATATTTTTTAAACATGCAAAGGGCTTGAAGTGATCAATTTTAACCTTCCTTCCTTCACACCCTGTACTAAAAATATGATTTCATTACCTACAGTGACAAAGTTGATGGATCAAAAAATGAGTTAAAAAGCAAATAAACTTTATCTTTTGACGAAGCCTAAATTAAAATAAAGTTCATTTCCTCATTGTCATCTCGCCAATTATCTCGTTTGAAAATAATAAAGAAAAGAGACTAGCAGATGTAACCCCAACAACGATGTAAACCCAGCAGTTAAGTGCGAAAATTAATTACGCTAGTCTTCGTACTGTCCGAGTGGCGGCGGCATTTGCTTTAAGAAGAAAAATTCATGTGCAACAGCCACGAGGGAATTTTCGCGGCCATTTGTCAAAAAACCACAGAAGAAGAAACATCCAAAGAAAAAGTACTCAAAGCTGACTCTAGACATAATTATTCTAAGATTTGGTATTTAAACCTGTGTAAGTTTCAATTACATATTTTAAAATTGTATTTATGTAAAATAAAACTTCTTTTTGCGTAGCAAATAAAATCAATTAGAACCCAAATTGGAGAGGATTTTATTCTGGTAAAACCAAAGAAAGTCGAGAGTCAACATAATTTTATTTGACAGTCTTAAGGATATTTCTTTCTTCTGTGGCTGTTCTACATCATGATGGACAATGTGGAACGCAGTTGTTCGAATGCGAATTGTGAACTTCCAGATGACAACGAGATGGTCTCATGTGATGCATGCTCGCGATGGTGGCATTACAAATGTGCTGCTTTTAATCCTTCCATGTACGACACAGCAACACCTTGGTTCTGTCGCGGTGATGATTGCGACGATGTTGCTAGGTGTCTGAATAGGGAAATGTTGGATGAGGCAGGTGATGCTCCTGGTGATAGTGAGGCTGATGGTCTGTCTGATGCTCTTGACGTTCTCATAGTGGCAGCTAAAGTAGCGCAATCGACTGTTGAGCAGAGAGACATCGAAATTGCTTCACTCAAAGCTGAAATGGATCAGCTCAAATCGAAGTTGGTGGCAGCCAGTTCAGTTTCCGCTGAACGGGAAGCTAAGTCCGCTGCGTCTGTGACACCTGGCTTAGGGGGTGAAAAAATAGAGGCGATTCGGAAAATTAGTAAACGACATAAGGAAATCTTAGGAAAGCCGTCTAATACGACGGCGTTAAATGATAATTTGGGCAAATCAGGTAGTCCGCGCACCGCAAATACAGTAGACCGCCATGACAGTTCGTTGCACAATCCAGATATGGCAAAGTTGCTGACCATTTTGAATCGGAATCAGGTTCAGGATCTTCCGCCATTTTCGGGACTCGATAGGAAGGAATGGCCCTACTTTGAATCCGTCTTTCGATCCACGACGGAGGAGGGTAGGTACAGTAGGAAGGAAAACGTTGCCCGTTTGCGAAAAGCACTAACTGGTGAAGCTTTCAATCTTGTGAGTGATCGTCTGAGATATTCGTCAGATGCTGAAGCTATTATGAGTTCTTTGCGAGCTATTTACGGCAGGGAAGATGTCTTGGTGCACAGCCTTACGTCGAATTTACTTAAACTACCATCATTGACTTCTGGTAGTGACATGAAGCTGCGTCAGTGGGCTGTGGTGCTGAATGGTTTTGTGGCGGATATTCATTCGATGAACTTAGACAAGGAACTTGATAACAGCTATGTCTTAACCGATCTATCAAGCAAACTGTCCCCTGGCCTGTATCGTGAATGGCAAAAACAGAAGTTCAACAAACCTCAGGCGAACCTTGAAGACTTCGCAGCGTTCTTGACTGAAAGGTTATATAGCCTACCTCCAGAGCTAACTAAGACAACACGAACGTCTACTCTTGATAAGGCAGCTCATCCGAGTTCATCGCGCAGGGTGCTAACTCATCAACCTATTGTTTCCGAGGAGCTAAGGTGCTTAAAGTGTGGCAGAGATGATCATGTTTTAGTGGAGTGTGGTGTTTTCAAAAAGTTATCGGTGGAAGAGAGGCAGTCCTTTGCCAAAGATAAACGAATTTGCTTCAAGTGTTTGAGTGGAGTAGCACATAGATGGAAAAATTGTGCCAATGGTAAAAGGTGTAATGTTAATGGGTGTTCGAAACCACATCATTCCTTGCTCCACCCCGCTACGCCAACGTCAAATTTAAGTTCAGTCGCTCAGCCTTTTGTGCCAAAACCACAGATTCATTCGTCTCATTTAGAAGCCAATGTTCCAGTCTTGTTCAAAGTGGTTCCAATACGTCTTTACGGTAACAATGATAAATCGTTAGACACATTTGCGTTCCTAGACGACGGTTCTGCGATAACGATGATTGAGAAGGATGTTTCTGATTATTTGGAGTTGGAAGGTGAACCGGAGAAGCTGTCACTTCAATGGACAAAGGGAGTTTGCAGAGTGGAGGACTCAATGCGCATTAGCTTATGTGTCTCTGCCGTTAATAAGCGTAAGCAGCATGTTTTAAAGGGGATCTACACAGTGAAAGGCTTAGAACTGCCTTGTCAAGATCTCAAAGTCGAAACATTAAAGAACTATGACCATCTGAAGCACTTGCCACTGCCTCAACTCAACAATGTGAAACCAACAATTCTGCTCGGGTTAGATCAGTCAAAATTTCTGGTCAGTAGCAGACAGCGGTCTGGAAAGGACAACGAACCACATGCAGTAAAAACACTTCTGGGATGGACTGTTTTCGGGAAGACGAGACCAGAATCCATCGTGTCTTGCTCTCACGCCCCAGGTGTTTCTTCTATTTCATATTTTCACGGCGTTGGGAAGGAAGACGAGGAACTTCACGACTTAGTCAAACGGCATTTTTCCACCGAGGAGTTTGGTGTCCGACCTCCTAACGGCAATTTTGTGAGCAAGTCCGACGGTCGTGCGTTAGAAGTAATGGAACGCACCATACGCCGCGTTGATGATCATTATGAGATTGGTCTACTGTGGGATCAAAAGGAGGTAAAGCTACCTGACAGTTACTCTTTGGCGTTAAAACGACTTATTAGTTTAGAGAAGTCCCTGCAGAAGAAGCCTGAACTTCTCGAATGGATGAATCATCACATGCGTGACCAGATGGCGAAGGGCTACATCAGAATTGCGACAGAGGAAGAACTGAAACGTGACTGGGCTCGAGTTTGGTACGCTCCAATGTTTATAGTTGTCAATAAAAACAAAGTTCCTCCAAAACCAAGGGTTGTTGCTGACGTTGCTGCCAGGGTTGAGGGAGTGTGTCTGAACTCGCATTTGTTAAAGGGTCCAGACAACCTAGTTCCTTTGCATGCTGGGCTTTTCAAGTTTCGCGAGAGGTTAATTGCAGTCAATGCAGATGTGCGTGAGATGTTTCACAGGATCAAAATCCATGAAGCTGATCAACAATGCCAAAGGTTTCTTTGGCGAGATGGAGAGTGTTCTCGGAAGCCGACCGTTTTCGTAATGTCAGTAATGATGTTTGGTCCCCGTTGTTCTCCAGCCTCAGCCCAATTCGTGAAGAATTATCACGCGAACATGTACAAGGAGCAGTATCCTGAGGCTGTTGACGGTCTTGTTAATAGGACATACGTGGACGACTACTTTAATAGTCACGATACGGTGGCGGAAGCCGTAGCTGTAAGTAGAGATGCAATCAAAATCTGTAAAGAAATGAATTTCGATCTAGTGGGATTTCAATCCAACGATAAGTCATTTTTAAGCCAAATCCCGGAGGCCAACGTAAAGGCGAGTTTAGTGAGCATGGATCCGAATGAGTGCGAGAATTACGTTAGCAAGGTCCTGGGTATGTTTTGGCATCCGTCTTCGGACATGTTGATCTATCAGCTCAATGATGATGAGTACGTAAAAGGGGATCCTGACCCAATGGCTGTAATTACCAAAAGAGACATCCTGAAAACAATAATGAGGATTTTCGATCCACTAGGCCTTATTTCCTGTTTCATCATCAGAGGTCGAGCCATCTTGCAAGAAATTTGGCGGGAGGGTTTCGAATGGGATGAGCCGATAACCGGGATTCTAAAACAACAGTGGCTGGATTTCGTGCAAGTCTTGAAGCAAGTAGAGAGCATCAAGGTACCTCGGTCTTACACATCGTTTCCTCCTGGGAATTCAAAGAAAAGCTTGGTAATCTTCGTCGACGCTTCGGAGAAAGCTTTTGCTGCTGTTGCTTACTGGCGTTTTGAGCAGAACGGAAGGGCGGAAATTGCGATTGCAATGGCAAAGGCGAAAGTAGCACCCGTGAAGAAGCTCTCAGTGCCTCGTTTAGAGCTTCAGGCAGCTGTTCTTGGCGTGCGGGTTGCACAGACTGTGGTGAAGACGCATTCAATTCAAGCTGATGATGTCCTGTTCTTATCCGACTCTAGAACCGTGCTTTCGTGGATCGGCTCATCGACCTTCAAATTTCCAAGTTTTGTGGCAGTTCGAGTGGGTGAGATTTTGGAAACTTCGAATCCATCTCAGTGGTGGTTCATAAGGTCTGTCGATAATGTTGCCGACGATGGAACCAGATGGCGTGATCTTTCGGACAGTTCCAGCTACACTAGATGGTTTGGAGGGCCAACATTTTTGCAATTGCCTCGGAACGACTGGCCTATTACACCAGGAAAATCTGTCAAAGCTGTTGACCAGGTAAGCGAAATCGTTTCCAAATTCCCTGTTTACTTACATGCGAAGAGCGTATCTTACAAAATTTATGACGAGTTCAAGCCAAGGTTTCGTGGACGATGGCTTTCAGGAGTAAGAGTTTTGGCTTTCCTCCTGCGTTTTAAAGACCTTTTGAGAAGGAGGTCTATAGATCGAGAAAGGTTTGTTACACCAGCAGAAACTATGCGGGCCCAAAATTGGCTGTTCAGGAAGATTCAGCAAGAGTGTTTCTTTGAAGAGATTGCGTGTCTGGAAGCGAAGCGACCTCTAGGTCCCAAAAATTCTTTATCGGGCCTATCACCATTTATCGACAGCGAGGGAACTTTGCGTCTAGGCTCCAGAGCACAAAATGCGAAAGTCTCATATGCAGCTCGAAACCCTGCGATCTTGCCCAAAAGTCATCCACTGGTAGACTTATTTATAATGCATCATCATGAAGTTAATTTACATAGGGGAAAGGAGACAACGATTACAGATATCCGAGAGAAGGCCTGGATTATATGCATCCGTGTAGCGGTCACGCGAGTCCAATCCAGCTGTTCCATGTGCAAAAGGCTCAAAGCAAAGGTGACCATGCCACTGATGGGTCAACTTCCTGAACCACGTTTATCATTTGACATGAGACCGTTTACACATGTGGGCGTCGATTGTTTTGGCCCCATGTACGTCAAATTTGGAAGAGGAACGACCAAACGATATGGCATGATATTCACGTGCCTAAGTTTCCGAGCAGTTCATATTGAGGTCTTAAATGATTTGAGCTTAGACCAATGTACGATGGGAGTTCGGCGTTTCCTGATTAATCGTGTGGTTACAAAGTACATCTATAGCGATAATGGTTTAAATTTTGTCGGGACGAAGAACCGTTTAGAGAAGGACGTAAGAGAGATGGAAAATGCTCTAAGTGAGTACTGCGCAAAGTATGAGGGCATAGTCTGGCGTTTTATTCCCGCATACTCTCCTTGGATGGGAGGAGCCTGGGAGCGGCTCATAAGGTCCATCAAGTCTAGCATTGAGTTTATTTTGAGAGGAGTGGTTCCCAGAGATGATGTTCTTGTCAACGCCTTACTTGAGGCTCAAGGGCAAATCAATCGACGGCCATTAACACACCTACCGGTCAACCCAGATGATCCCAGACCACTCACGCCGAACTTAGTTCTTTTTGGCGACAGCGATAGAGACATCACTGCACCAGGCATTTTTTCGGATAGCGATCAGTGGAGCAGATTGTACAGCAGACGAGCACAGCATCTTATGAAAGAATTTACAAGACGATGGTATAGCGAGTACCTGCCGGAGATAACTAGGCGTTCAAAGTGGCACCGTATTACAATTCCAGTAAAGATCGACAGCATCGTTTTAGTCATCGAACCGGGAGAGGTAAGAGCGGCTTGGAGGTTAGGCAGAGTAACGAACGTCTATCCCGGACCGGACGGAGTAGTTAGAGTGGCAGACGTGCGGCTTGCAAATGGATCTGTCTTGCCAAAGAGGTCAGTCGGAAGGCTCGCTGTTTTAGATATTGAGTCTTCGCATACAGCTTCAGACGGGTCCCGGTATGTCATCTCGCCAATTATCTCGTTTGAAAATAATAAAGAAAAGAGACTAGCAGATGTAACCCCAACAACGATGTAAGCCCAGCAGTTAAGTGCGAAAATTAATTACGCTAGTCTTCGTACTGTCCGAGTGGCGGCGGCATTTGCTTTAAGAAGAAAAATTCATGTGCAACAGCCACGAGGGAATTTTCGCGGCCATTTGTCAAAAAACCACAGAAGAAGAAACATCCAAAGAAAAAGTACTCAAAGCTGACTCTAGACATAATTATTCTAAGATTTGGTATTTAAACCTGTGTAAGTTTCAATTACATATTTTAAAATTGTATTTATGTAAAATAAAACTTCTTTTTGCGTAGCAAATAAAATCAATTAGAACCCAAATTGGAGAGGATTTTATTCTGGTAAAACCAAAGAAAGTCGAGAGTCAACACTCATTAACCTGCCATTCTGTAAACATTTCATGTGCGTCAACTCTACTTGTAGATATTCTTTTGTTGAACAACAAAAGTTGGTGGGTGCCCAGGCTATAGTTGCATCAATAGTGATGCCCTGTGGATTTTACACACTCCACTCAACTGATATCCTGTAACGAAAACTTTTAGTCGAGTCCGCACGCTCCTACTGGGCTATCCCAGAAAGGATAGATTCTGAGTTTCTCTTTTTTTTTCTATTTGTCTATAGATGTAGGCGAAGGAAGATGGTTTGTTTCATTTCATTCTCATGCCTCGTCATCGCACGTATCTCATTCTATTTTATTAGCAATTTTCTCCTATGAAGAGGGGCTCGTTCCTTTTTATTTCCTTCATATTCGTACTTGGTGGTCTCTGATGTACATCGCTGGGACTACGTCCTGGTAATACCCACTTGCAATGTGTTTCCTATACTTCATTAAAGTTTTTACATTAGATAAACTATGCAAGTCGGTAAGATCTGGCTATGAACCCAGTTCAAGAGTTGCCGGATTGTGTTTTTTTTTTCTTTTTTTTTTTCTTTTTTCAACAAAATAGTTTTGTATAAAAAAAGAAAAAGAAAAAAACAGTCACATAGTACGTAGTTTTTGTGACAGTACCACGTTAAAATAAAATTTTGAAGAGAAATTAAAAAAAAAAACACTCTTCACATTCGCCTTTACCGTCCATTTGATGTAACTCAGTTGGCAACACACGAGCCTGTATGGACCCATTCTAGTATTTTTCCCACAGTTTAAGATAAGTTTTATTACATTGTTGCTTAGAGGGTCTTTTATTAATAATCCAGCATAACCGACTACAAGAACTGCCATCAACGAAGAGAACGAACGGAACAAGAGGCTTTCTTGGAAGACACGCCATTACATGGCATTAAATAGGACTAAAGCAGTGGAAGTTTTCTTATATCTCCTGCTATGTGGTGAGATAGTCATAGCGGTAAAGGGTTTTGTTTAATTAATTTTGGCTTTCATTGAGGCTGCATAGCATATACGGCGGCGTATACTGAAGGTACATTGCACTCATTATATTTATGGATGATGAAAACTAATTATAATTTGCTGGCAGGTAATGGAATAATGTTACTTGCAGAAGAATTATTGTATTGGTGCTGTTTACTAGTTGGAGCATCCATTTAGCTATAGTATTTTCATTTAATAAAGGTGTTTATACTCTAGGAACTGTGATACCTATGAATATGATCAAATAAATTTTCATCAGTGTGAGGCAACAAAATGCCTCGGAATAATCCCCAGAAAGACGGTGCTGTGACAAGTAAGCTGAGGTATGTTGAAGTATCGAGTACTTGTTCACCTGGAAAGGAAAAAAACCAAAAGTTAGTGCTATCTCAGAGCAATTTGAGTAAAATTATTCCACAAACGTTCAAAGTTGCCTTGATGACCATATAGCCCCGGCTTTGGACAACGATATATGTAATTGGAAATACTCTTGATTTATATCTCCTGAGAGCATATTTGAGCATGAGTCTATAAATTCTGTGATGAAAAGGTTTTCTTTTCGTACTTTCTCGGGTGCGAGAGTCCTCTGAGATCACAAAGTACATAAATCCGCTGGCCCAGATGGTATCAATGCAGTAGTTCTAAATGGATATTATTTATGTTGGCCAAGACATTGCGTTAGATGTTCTTCTTTCCACGGAAACGTTGAGAAATCGTCAACACATGAGATATCCTGAAGAAATAAGGCTTCTTAATGATCGACAATAAGGCTTTCGTAGCAAACGGTCATTTGATGGAATATCTCACTGAAAAATGGAACCAATCCTTACATCGTTTTGGAGAAAGTAAGATTATTGCGCTTAATATTTTTAAAATGTTTGATAGAGTTTCGCGTGCTTTTGGTATCGATGAGTCTCTTCTTTCTTGGATTAGGAACCTCATTTCCAACCGCTCAATGCAAATTGTATATTAGATGGTTTCAAGTCCTTTTAAAACTTCTTTCTTATCCTTTCCTTATTTCCTTACACCCGCACTGTGTTCTCAACAATATAAGGGTTGTCACAACCCTTGAAGTAAAATATTAAAAAAAAAAAAAAAAAAAAAATACTGGTGTGCCCCAGGGCTCCACTTTGTCTCCGACTCTCTTTTTCCTATTTTCATAAACGATCTCTTAACTAAAATTTCTAATATTCTTAATTGTTTTGCTGACGACTCAACCCTTAACTTTTCATATTCGTTTTCAAATTCTCGCTGGCTGCTCTTCGGATGTGGAACAGGAACAGTTGTTATATGGGGTAAAAAAACCAACAAAAATTAAATACCTTGCAAGTTCAATACTATTGCCTGTCGTTCAAGCTTAACATCCCCATATTGCCATTATCTACTAATGGCACATGCATCAAAAACACCGTAAGGCTGGCAGTACTTGGTTTGTGTGTATGTTTAATACGCGACGACCTTAGTTGGAATGACCACTAGTTTGAAGTGGTTAAAAATGCTGCAAAAAGCTTTGGCTTCTTAAGATGATGTATAAGGTTTTCATCCCGTCTGATATGGCTACAATTTTAAAGCCTACAACCTCCCATAACTGGTCAGGTGCACCACAAATATCCTTGGACCTGCTTGATTGGGTCTAAAATAGAGTTTTGAATTTGATAGGTGATAGCTTAATTGTATAATCGATTGATTTTATTGAACATCGTCGTAATTCCACCTCTTTCGATCTTTTAAAAGTTAGCGTTAGCATCACAGCACATGATAAGCCCCTACTTCCGGCGTTCACAGAAATCCACCAAATCCGCAACCTGTCTTGAGGGAGGGGGTAAAATGGAGTTCCAAGGAAAGTAAACTGACGCAACGATGAAAGTTTTCCACTCACCGTTCGTTTCGTTGTTTACCATAGCCACAACCAGGTCTTGACCACAAAAATAATCAAGTTTAGTTGCTGCAAAAGAACTCGGTATGATGAGACAGGTCCGGGGTGATTCAGACCTTTCGTCATCTCATAGAGAATATTGAACCAAGGCCAAGAGCCTTTGCAGGCCCATAGCTCTTGGATTGCTACGAGGTGAGTTTTTGTTTTCAACACGGAAAGCCTGCTACACGAAACACGAGACGTTGTAGCACATCTTCAGTATTACTGAATTGCCCCGGGATAAGCCAGATGGCTTTCGTTAAGACCGGCGGCCGGCCGGCGGTGCCCTGAAGATTTCAAAAGAGGAATTTTGGAGCGGGGGAATTTTAGGCACAGAAGCACGTAGCCAGTGAGCGGTCTGCCGATTAGAGCACTCGACCAAAAAGGTTTCGTCCTCATAACAACATCCCTCAGACTGGATCTGTGTACTTTCAGCCATATCCAGCTCCCACAGATCATCTTCACAGTGCTTGCGCTCTGTGATGGTCATGCTGTTGTCATTGCCAGCCTTAAAGAAACGCACTTTGAAATGCGAGACAGCCACTCTTTTATAGGGCAGCCGTCTTTTATTTTGCTGTGCGACGAATTTTGCTCCTTTCGAGGCTTTATCCCGTCCGGTCAGTGTCCGTGGACTAGACTGACTAGCAGTCAGCAGTCACGGTTTCATTCACAAACATTTCGGTTAGACCGCTAGGAGTTTTTACCATGCTGGCTTCGTCCTTTCCAGCCAGTGTCCGAGGACTGAATTTGCAAGCCTTGTGACTTGTTCCTCCAGTTTCATTCACCGACTTTCCAGTTCGACCAACAGGAAGATTGGCAGAGCTTCCGGAAACCTTCTTCCTTTTGACCCTGTTCTCGTTTGCAGAAGTTGGGGTGATTTCGGTTACGGGAGCGACCGTCCTGAATTGGTGAGTGAGACTTCTTCCGACCTGTACCTTTTCGCCGCCATCACCAAAGGTTGGTGTCCTCTTTGCACTGAGCCTTTGCAGCTCGCCAACTCTCCAGCTTCTGTTGGCGCTTCGAAAGCTATTCTCCAGAGGATGCCATCTTTGGAGTGGGATCCACTTGTTCAGCTTCACTTAGTCCGGTGGTAGCACCGCTCTGGTCAACAACTCGGATGAGAATTTAGCTTTGCCTTCTTCCTCTTTCCAGCTCAAACCACGAAGAGCTTCATGGAGAGAACTGCAGGAGTCATCGGTTACGGTACCTTCGACTCGCGTGTAACCACCAGTAAAGGCGGAAGTAGGTATGTAAGATGGGGCCTCCAGAATACGTGCCCCTGCCGTAATGAAAACTACGGGTGGATTTCGCTTTGACGACTGCCACCAAATCCTTTGGTTTATCTTCCGTACTGAAACCACAAGTTGATTTCACTCTTTGTGGAATTTCATTGAACCAAGTTTACTTTCACAGTGCTTGAGTTTTTACAGAGCCCTTTATGAATAAGTCGAAAAGGATGCGAAAGAAAACTTTTTCACATCGGTGCTGTTAGTGCTCTTGTTTGAGGCACAAATATGAGCCTCCTTGCAACATTTTTTGGTGTTATAGGTAAACAATAAACGTACATTTGTTAGGTACTTAGTGTAGATTCAAATATCCTGCGTTTGGTGAGCCTGCGATAATTCAACAAAAATTAGTATTAGATACAAATGCATTGAGATAAATTTGGCATAGCAAGCAATAATTTTCGGATGCCAATGCCAACATATTCGCTGCATTATTAAAGAATGGAACTGTCAACAACTTAGCAATTGAGCAGAACTACAAACGATGCTCCTTCCACAATGTTTGACAATAAAATTGTTGTTCATATTAATAACACCATTCAAATATGTTGATTGTCATTATAAATGCAACCAACAACAACGGTATTCGTGTAAATCGTTCTGAAAGTCAGCCCCAATGATTGCATTCTCACGTCACTGAACTGCTTAAATTTTCCATGCAATGCACATCCCATGCGAACGGTAATCGTGTTTTACAACACACACAAAAAGTAGGAATAAAATATTTATTCAGTCTGAACGTTGAATTTGAACGTCGCGTCGTGTCGTCGCTCGTCGGTCGGTCGGTCGGTCGTAGTTGTACACACTCCTCCTCTCTATCTCTTTGTATAGAGTATGGGTTCTACTCGATTTCCTCTACCAGCATGATATTACATGACAACAACAAATATTTTCATTGTGAAGAGCTTACTGCTACTACAATATCATCTCATCGTCATCATCATCATGTAGTCCTGCAGCAGCAGCAGCAGCGGCATTTCCTTGGAGCTGATTCAATCGATATAAGTTCTTCTGGAGTCAGGCGGGAAATCGATTTTTTCAATTGATTTCCCAGCTGAACCGACAACCGAGTACGAGTTGAAGGGTAGGTATTCGTAAGCAACTCTATAATAAAGGCATTGGTGCAGGAGGTCGGTTGTTGGCCCTTCATAAATGAGAATCTATAGCTACATGCCTACTCTCTCGAATAATATGTTATGCAAGAACTTTGAAAAGGATTACATAAACAAGTAAAACTTGTTTTGGTTAATTGAAAGGATAACCGAGCAGACACAGAGAGAACTTACAAAACATAGATTGAAGGTAAGCAGCTCTATGATTTGTTTATCCATTTTAATAAGGAAACAGGTAGGTGTACCTGGCAAGGCCTAAAGCAAATAACGAGGCTGTGAAAAGCCTATCTGTTATTTGCCACCTAAGGTTGTAATTGCCGAAGAAAATATAGAAATTCTTAGTATGTTGTGTAGTAAGAGTAGACAAACCAACGAATGTAGTGTAGATGCTTTGAAATTCGAAATGAAAGACTTGGAACCTTCTCTTAGACCAAGATTTACTTTGTGTGGTTTGAAAGATCCTTTTTAATTAGCACGTAGTTGTATATAGGGTTTGTGTATCAATCCTTAACGACTTCCTACATTACTTGTATGTTGAATGAAATTAATTCAAACTCTGACCCTTTTCACTTTACTCTTTGAAGTTATTGTCGACAAGCACTTCTCTCACAATGTTTTTGGTTTCATTTTTGATTTAGATTCGTCTTTAAAGTAAAATTTTGAACATTGGTTTTCTAAGCTCATGCATAAAGCACATAAATAGGCACGTCATGCTATCGTGATCAAAATTAAATTTATTTTAAAATGTAATCTCAAAAAAGTCCCCTCTGCGGTCACTCTGTATGATAGACTGGCTCCAGACCTGCGATGAAATTGCTGGAAGTATTGTGGAAGGTAAGTTCTCAGTTTCTACTCATAGAAAGACGAAGAAATTGATTGAAACTTTTAATTGCAGTTTTGAAAAACTGCCGTGGTGGAGAAATGTTTTTTTGAATGAAGTACTCCTTGAAACGTTGGTTCGATTTCTTCCGGTCAGCAATTCTTGAAATCCTACAGAAAAAAACTTTTAAGCTAAAAATGTGTTTTATTCAGAATATGTTTTAGACAGTAAGATGATAGACAACACAGAATGGTGGGTCACTCAATTCTGTCTGTCTTTCTGTCCTTACATAAATCTACAACCTGAACTGGTTGACAGATTTTCATAAAAACTTGCAGTGATGGTCTATTGGCAGCCTACTGAAGCGTTTGTGGAATTAGGTTTCTGCATAAAACAATACATATACGGTAACCCAACAGAGTGGGGAGACCCAGTGGCGGGTGGCGCCAAGCGCATTTCTCACAACCAAGTCTTGTTAAGGAATGGAAAAGGGACCTACAATTTTCTGTCGATACGGCTCATTGAAAAATCGATTTCAATTGTAGGAGACTTGACAATTCCACGCAAAAAGTGATATTCGTAGAAAAAAAAATTTATTGTTGGTGTTCGCACCTCGAACCTCCCGCATAACAGGCAGATATGCTAAGCATTACGCCACGAACACAACTAGGTTCCTAAAATTTTATACAACTGATAGTAAAAACCCAAATCCCAACCCGAACATCGTAGGAGACACGCAGTTGGTGCTGAGAATCCGAAAAGACCATTTTTCCAAACTGCTAAACGGAGGAGACCGCCAACAATCCGTTTCTTTGTAGAACAACCCATTGAGCTTGGACGATGATGGTCAAAATATCCGTCCACCCGACCTAGAAGAAGCGATAGCCAAACTTAAGTCGCACAAGACTGCTGAACTTTTTAAGGCAGCGGGAGATGACTTGGTCAGGAGCATACACGAACTCATCTCTAGAATTTGGCCGGAGGAAAGTATGCCCAATGAATGGAAGCTGGGCATAGATTTAGATTTTCACACTTCGGCAGACACTGGAGAAAACTCAAGAGCTCCGAGTCGATACACACCATCTCTTCATCGACTTTAAAACCGCATATGATAGCGTTGATAGAGACGAGCTATATAGAGACATGTCACATCTCGACATCCCTGCCAAATTTTGCCGCTTGTGCAGGATAACAATGGAGGATTCTCGCTGCTCCGTTAAAGTCCGTAAGAACATCACCGCTGAGTTTCATGTCGAGAAAGGTTTGAGACAGAGTGATGCGCTTTCATGTAACCTTTTCAACAACGTGCTTGAAGCAATTGTACGCAACCCACAAGTCAATACCAGACGTAAAATTTTTCAAAAGTCCGTTCAACTCCTTGCTTATGCCGATGACATTGACATCATGGGCAGAACAACGCGAGCTGTCAGTGGAGCATTTGCAAGTATTGAAGCGGAAGCGGTTAACGAGACGAAAACGAAGTATATGCTGTCATCGAGAAGAGAAGCCCAACATCATCGACTGGGACAAAACACTTCCATGGGCAATTATAACTTCGAAGTAGTCAGAGATTTTGTTTACCTGGGATCCACTATTAGATCGCACAACAACATCAGTGCTGAGATCAAACGAAGAATCACACTTGCTAATCGCTGTTTCTTCGGGCTTAAAAAGCATTTAAGTACTAGAAAGTAAAGCCCTCTATCAAAGAACTAAAGAGACCCTATATAAAACTTCAATCATCTCAGATCTGCTGTATGGGGCAGAGGCATGGACACTCTGAGAGGAAGATTCTTCGGGTGATGCTTGGCCCAGTGGTGGAGAAGATTCAACCACGAAGTTTACGAGCTCCACAGTGATATCGACGTATTCAAAAGCTGAAAATACAGCGACTTAGATGGCTAGGTCACGTGGAGCGCATGGCATCGACGCAACGATTCGATTCCAACCCCAATGGACAAGATGACAGAGGAAGGCCTCATCTTAGGAGGCGCGATCAAGTGGTGAATGACCTCGCAACCAACTTGGTGTGCGCAACTGGTGGCAGCTAGCAAGGGACCGCGCTAGCTGGAGAGGTTTGTTGGTTGAGGCCATGATCCACCTTGGATTTTAAGCGCCATCTAAAGTAAAGTAAGATAGCTAAAATATTAATATTTGTGCACAACATTAAATTAATATGCTTTTTGATAGCCACACGTCTTAAAAAACACTTTTTCCTTAAAAAAGTTAAGAGTTTTCTTTCTACCGATAGAGAAAAACCATTATTTGTCAGGCAACAAAACCGATCCGATATGGCCTAAACTGGATCATAAACGCACAAGACATTAGTTATCCTTTAGAAGATTGCAAAAAGGTTTCATAATCGGTGTCACTACCAAATATTGCCTTATTAGCAGACACCCCCAAAGGTGCGACTATTGCAGAAGATATTTGGCCGAGGAGGAAGATCCACATATCTACATATCCCGCATATCTACTGTTCCGGTCCTGCTATTTCTCTCCCCCTCTCTCTCATTCTCTCTCTCTCTCTCTATCTCTCTCTCTCTCTCCCTTTCTCTCTCTCTCTCTCTCTCTATCTCTCTCTCTCTCTCTCTCTCTCTCTCTCTCTCTCTCTCTCTCTCTCTCTGTCTCTCTCTCTCTCTCTCTCTCTCTCTTTTTCCCTCTCTTAAGCGAAGACTTCACCTAGGATGATCCAAGCGATCCTCCGTTTTATTAAGAACAGTAAATTTTACTGTTAAATGAGACATTCCTTATATCTCTCATGTCTCATGTGGCGTCGCAACGCCATTTAAACCTTACCCCACCGATTTCTTCCATACGAAAATGAATAAAATTTTAAGTTGTTGTATTGTACCTTTAGATTGTACAGGTTTGGCCAGAGAACGCAAGCACCTTCCTAATTATGCATGAAAACAAATTTAAAATAAAATATTGCCAAATTGCTGGTTTGATCTATAAATTCTAAACTCAATTATAAAATTTATTTTTCCATTAATAGAAAACTCTATTAAAATTTAAAATAAACATCACGATGCAGGTACATATATAGATACATACTGCTGATGCTGAGTCCTGCGTATCCAATATGGAAAAACCAAATCGAAAAACAACACCAACCAATGCAATATGCAGATTTATAACTCTCAATTATGTTCATTGCCACACATATATTTAAAAACGCCAAAGTCTTCACAAAATGTGCTGTCCTATATTTATTTATTTTTTGTGATTACAAAAAAATGCATATTTATAAATTTTCCATTTTTTGCTCATTTCAGATCTGATCCATTCAATTAAGTTGCCCAACTTTGCGTTAAATGACCGTTGACAACGTTGACAGCGTAAACAATATTATATCCGCGGATAATAGAGCCAAAAGCCTTCCATATAACAGCAAAGCATCATTGGATGCAAACAATCAGTGCCGTTGATTTTGATTAATCACCAGTTAAAAATATTATTAAATTATCTTTACCGTCAAATGACCCATGCATTCTACTCTAGCTCTACCCGCCGCATATAAAAACATATGATGACTTTTTTGTTTGTTTTTATTACTTTTATTAACGGATACTGATTGGCAATTTTAATGATTCTAACAGCATCCTCGATAAGTCGAGCATGATTTTAAATTGCTTAAAAATGAATTGAAGACGAAATACCGAAATAGGCCGACAACAATTATAAGCCACTCTAGCTAGAAGCGGTGTATAGAGAAGAGAAGAAGTCATTTACAGATAATTAAACTCCAATTAAAAGTAATTCGCAGAAAACAGTAAGCAAATAAAGTAAATACCTACCTCTACCGGAAGGAGAAAAAAAAAATAGATTGATGCAAAAGTACTTCCTCAAAGGGTAACACAATAATAACAACGAAAACGTTTTTCTCTAGGATTTCCGGATCAAAATACTTGCCCGTGTGTGTGTGTGTGTTTAACGTTTGCTTTTACAGAATAAGGCTAAAGAACATTAAAAGGCTGCTGCCAGTGATAAACCTTTTTTCTCATTTGATTATTTCTTCTTCGTTTTTTCTTTTTTTAATTCGTTTCTGTCGAACCACAATGAACATTTTTTTACGCAAAATGGCAGCAAAAACGGCTAAGAGAAACCCGTCAACAAAATCAACAGCTAAAACTGCAACGACAACAACAACAACGGCAACTACAACGATAAGAATAACGGCGGCAACAACAACAGCGAAAGCAACAACCACAGCAGTATCAGCGAGAATGAATTGCCCCATTTTAATTGTAATTAGCTTCAGTTGCTTTTTGCATCTAGGACTTTTGCTAACGTCAGCAGAGGGAGCCATTTCTACTCGAGGTAAGTACCTAGTACCTATACCTAACTTAATTCCATACCTCGGTTCTTTTAATGCATTCATATAATGGCAAAACATATTTGTTTGCATTTGCAAAGGTATCTTCTTGGTACGTTTATTTTAATTTTTTTTTTTTTTGTAAAGATACGGTTGATGTTATTTCAAATCGTCTGAGCTACAAACGAGATAAATAACTTTCCGGAAGAAAGTTGAAAATACCTTTTCAGTAAAAATTAAGTATACTGGCAGTGAGCTTTTATTCATAAGCTGTCTTCTATCATCGTTTCATTGAGAGTCTCAACATAATTAAGGGGGTTTTCCATGGACCATGGTTTTATTTTGATCTTTGGACTTTTTGATTTATACGACTGTTGGATCGCAGGTCACAGCGCAAGTTTAACTCAACCATTTCTTTTCAAATAGAGGCTTCGAAGGCATGTTGCAAAATTACTGCAATCGTCAGAATAGCATACTGCCGTCTAAAAGTTAGAGTCCAACGTAATAAACTGACACTAAGTCTGACGGTTGATTTTATAAATAAAGCATGGTTCTTTTTTAATTAACTTGTTGCTTGAAGTATACTCAACACTTACAGGCAGTAAAATTTGGATTTTTGATCCAGATTTTCTAAAAAGTGACGTAGATAAGGACGCACTATTAAGACCTTACCACTGGTAGGGGGCTAATGATAGCCTGAACTCAATAAATTTACTTAAAGATAAAAGTAACTTTATTATTTGCAACTTCAATGATTATATGCTCTCTTTTGTTAATTATTTTTTATTTATTCAAACTATGCTGACTCAGTTTGTTAAATAACACTCATACTTACGAAACAAAGTGAACATGATTCCAATAAAACCACGCTACTTTTTGTTGACACAAGCAAACAACAAAAACAGCTTTGGCGTACTGGCAGTCAAATGATTGAAAGCTTCTGAAGTGGATTACTGAGAATTATTTGGGTTTTCCAATATTACCAAAATTCACCACTTGTGTGTGCTTATTCAAAGTTTTTTTCATGACCTAATTCTTATGTGGGTACTACAGTTCAAGGTAAACCTATAAGCCTTAACGGTCGTCATTCGTTAACAATTTCGGCTGAGTTCTCCACAGTTTGCACTTTAAATTGAAAACCACTTCATTGAGCTACCTTTTAGTATTCATTCCCTACCTTTTAGTATTCATTCCCTTTTAGTGAATTCCCAATGTGCGTTCGGAAACCCACCGAGCCGAAGCGTTGATGTCCACCCGCTCTAAATGTCAACATGTCTTCGCCATCGTAATGCGGACTGTATTAAATATACCCATGTCACGGTACAGCCCATCGTTGTTGCATCGATTCTACACTATTGTCTTCACATGAGAGGCAAAAGCACTTCTTTCAAAACGACCATCATGCTTCTCGCGGTGTATAAAGTAGAAGTGGGATGATCAAGGTCTAATAAAGGGCTACCTAGATTTGTAAAGAGAAGGTTTTGTTTCTCAATCAAGAAGGCAAGACCTGTTGACAAGAGTTATTTTCCTTTTGATTTCCGCATTGATGTAAGCCACTGTAGCCTATAGCGGATCCTATGTAGACGAAGCTTTACAACCCAGTTTATTGAAAATTGAAATAAAACACACAAAAATCGTTTTAATGTCAATCAATTTTTGTTTTATTGGAAGGATAATTTTATGACTTTCAAGCATGTGGCCGCCGCAGCTAGCTCGAATTAAGCCAAGTCTAGAGGTTCAACTTTCAACCTCTTTTTCGAACATTTGAGTCCGTATGTTGGCAATAACGCCACGAATGTTGGCTTCCAAGTCTCCTTACGTTTCTGATTTGTTGCTGTAGACGAGAGACTTCACTTATTCCTAAAGAAAATAATCCAATGGTGTCAAATAAAACGATCTTGATGGCCAATTGACAAGTCCATTCCGCAAAATTATGCGCTCATCGAATGTTTCCTTCAATAAATCGATTGTGACGTGCGCTGTGTGGCATGTAGTGCCGTCTTGTTGGTATCAAATCGCATCCACATTCATGCCATCCAATTCGGGAACAAAATAGTTGATTGTCATGGCTCTATTCCGGTTTAAATTAACGGTAATTGGCGCGCCAGCACCCATAGAGTACACCAGTCAGTTTTTGTGGAAGTAATGGCGTCTCAAGGTACTCTTGTGGATTCTCTTCACTCCAAATGCGGCAATTCTGCTTGTTGACGAAACCATTCAACCCAAATGAGCTTCATCACTTAACAAAATTTTGCGATGAAAATCAGCGTCGAGATCAATCTCATTTTTTACTCATACACCAAAATCACGACGCATTGCATGGTCTCACGGCTTTAATGTGTGTACAAGCTGGATCATGTAAGGTCTTAAGTCAAGACTTTTGATCTTCCATTAAGTTGATGGACAAAGCTCAAGTTGCTGTGCACTGTAGTGAATCGATTCGTTTGGGTCCCCTTCAGCACTTTGAACTAAACATAAATGACATTAGTGTTGGCCGATTTGACCCAAAGATGTCAGTTTTATCTCTATTCGAAAAACCAACCTCTGAAAAATCTCCCAATTTTACATTGATATCGTCTCCGCAAGCGAATATTTGTATAAACCTTTAAGGTTTATCCCTCCGGTGTTGATGTTTGAATACTGCATGATATTTTCAAGTTCGTAGTAAACAAAAAGTGCGTCGCCTTGTCAAAAACTTTTTTCGACATCAAAATTTTCGGTGAGTTCCTTACCTACCAGTAAAGGTGTTTGAGTTTTGCAGGGATACCAAAACTATCACTACTATACAAGATGCTGCTACCTACTTGCTGAACTGCAAAAAAGGTTTTTGGTAGATAAAGGTCACGCCACGTACATCAATGGCATAGAAAACACGGAGGTGTCAATAGACGATATCTTAATCCATGGCAAAATTAGAGAAAACTACACAAAATTCTTGACAAAATTCAAAACAGAAGTCTTAAACTTAACGAAGACAAGTGTGTTTTTAATACAACAAATGTAAAATTCACATATTCGTACATAGCAAAGGTGTACGAGCTGATCCCAACAAGGTGAGTGTCATCATGGCTCTGAAAGCACCAACAAATAAAGTTGAGCTACAAAGACTACTGGGAATGGCCACATATCTGAGCAAGTTTATACAAAATTTTTCAGAGTTAACGAGCAGCCTTTGATGTCAGCTGGGTATGGACCGAAGACCAAAACAGCGCTTTTGAGCGCTTACAAAATTTTTTTTCTTACCCCAATGAAGATTTAAAGCTCCAAGTGGACGCCATCAACTCAAGCATTGGAGCTGTGCTGCTACAAGGTGACCAACCTGTTGCTCACGCATCATAAGCATTGTCACTATCTCAAATCTTTTTTCCCCAAATATAAAAAAAGGCAAAGCGTTTAACTATAAACCGATCACAAGCCACTAGAAACTACATATTTTTAAAAACCTATAAAGTCGGCTCCGAAAATGGGCTTCAAAAAATTTTATTTCAACTAACGCAATACAATCGACAGATCATTATACAGAAAAGGCAAGGAAATAACATTATGGTTGACATACTAAGCAGAGACTGTTTAATTCCACCTTGTGAAAACGAAACTGATCGAACTGAAATATATTCGCTACATGAAGTGTCAAATTTTGTGATGAAACGCTTTAAAGAGACAACTGCATCGGGTCACGAGTTAAACAACTTGTCAAAGTGCCTCTGCAAGGGCGACCCGAATATCTTCACAACGTTCTAGTTGAGCTTCGTAAATACTGGCCATTTGTTGAAGAAATAACTTACGAAAATAAGACGTTATTCAAAGGCACATAGCTGATTGTTCAAGCAGCTTTCCAACGTGAAATGCTAGTTAAAATATATGACAGACATGGTTTTGTACAACTCGTCTCTGCAAAAACAAAAGATTGTGTAGTATTGTTTTTTTACTCTCACCCTCTCACGTTTATTCAAGATCTGCTGTAATTTTCGGGTCCATATTAGCCGAGTTCACATTGTACAATTAGTTGGAAAGATTTTGTTTGATGGATGTTGGATGGTCGGATGTAGTTTGCGTTCAGACTTATCAGATTTGTCGTCCAACTTTATGTCATATATTCGTCCACTCCGTCCAACTTTAAAGTTTTCAAAAATATTTGAAAACCATCCAACAAGTTGGCCATGCGCTCTTCTGAGGGCTCTCATTACCAACAATTGATCGTTTAAGCCAAAGCCTGAACCATTTGTGCAGTTCGAAGTCCGCTATAAGCAAATTCCTGTAGTTTAAATAACTAAAGATCAATTAAAGTGTCAAATAAATTCCGAAAATATCAAATTAAAATAAATGTCAATTATGTTTTTAAAATTTAAAGTAAATTGAAACATAATCAATTCAATTTATTGAACATTTACCATTGCCTACCAACCTCCGAAAACTTCACAGAAAAGTTAATTCTTTTCGTTTTATATCAAGTTTTCTTCTTTGACAACTTGTTTATAGTTTTGTTTCGAAGTATTTGACCGTCAAAAAACTTTTCCGAAGTTTTCAATAGTTGTCACGCAGTTATACATAAATATACATATGTATGTGTGTATTCTGAAAGCTTTCACTTTTTTTTATTTTTTTTACTTTTTTACTTCATGTTTCGACGTATAGTTGAGACTTGAGACTTACCCCATGCGTTTCTTCAAATAGCTTGTGGAAGCATTCCTTGGAAATATCGTCTTTTTCTTCTATGGAGTAGCTTATGCCGCTGGTGTTGGCGAGTTTTTCTGATGCGGGTTGTCATAATACATTGAGGAAATTATGAAAACTCGCATCAGCTTTAAATCTTATTCTTGTTGACAATCTTTTCCCTGAGCCAACCTTTCACGAAATAATAAAATAAATAAATAGGTTGGCCCAACAGAGCGAGGAGCCCTTCGGCCTAGCGCTTTTCTCACAACCATTCCTTGTGAAGGAAAGGAAGGGACCTACAATTTTCTGCCGGTTCCGAACGGCTAATCGAGAAAGCACTTTTCATGGCAATGAATACTATCGG
This sequence comes from Melanostoma mellinum, assembly GCA_914767635.1. NCBI lineage: Eukaryota > Metazoa > Arthropoda > Insecta > Diptera > Syrphidae > Melanostoma > Melanostoma mellinum. Next base: position 69,327,688 of record OU612058.1, on the reverse strand, counting down.
AGGACTTACCAGTTCCTCGCGAAAGGCGATACCCGTGGAAAAAAACATTTTTGCCTCTGTTGGGATTCGAACTCGAACCTCTGGATTAACAGGCGGACATGCTATCCATCACACCACAGGTACCACAAAAGAAGCTCAACCAAAATAAGAATCATTTCTTTTGTCTGACTGGTAATCCGTCAGTAAATTCATTGACATGAAAGCCTTTTCTCGATAAGCCGATCGGAATCGGCAAACATTTGTAGATCCCCTCTATTGTTCATATTGTCAGAAATACGCTTAGCCCCGGGGCTAACTGCTCTGTTTCGCCACATTATTCATTATTATTATTATTCATTTATTTATTTTTATTAAGGGTCTTCAACGGTGAAATCCTTATTGTTGTGCCCAGGATGATGGTTTTTTGAAACCGTAAGCTTTTACGTTGTCAACCCTAAAAGCATTTTACCTGGTAAACCAGGTCCTTTTGAAATCTTCTTGGCAGCATTATCCCGTGTCTGTACTATGTGGTAGGAATTTGAGAGCTACCTTCAATACCCGGTTCCTTGCATTGAAATAAACCTTTATACCAAATATGTATTGTATATGTTGGTTCTTTGTGTTGAAATAAACCTTTAAACCAAATATGTCGGAGTTGCTCATTTTGGGCTTTGTGCTTTTGACTGCGGATCTCCACCGATTATTTCCAAGTCATATTCATCCGCTGTTAAATCCGCCATGAGCTCTGGTAAACCATTTCTCATAGAGATGGTCAACACTATCTGGTACGAATGCAATGTTCAGATTAAATTTTGACATTTGGGTATTTTATTCACAATATACAGTTAAAAGTATGGAGGTTCGGCTTAATAATCAACATGCGTGTAGCAGGTTGACTTAAAATATCCTTTCCCGCGGTTTGATCAGGAGGTGAAGTTTTTCAAAACTCAATACAGAAGATTGTGGTACCCGTGGCGAAATGGTTAGCATGTCCACCTGCTAACCCAGAGGTTCGAGGTTCGAATCCCAGCAGAGGCAAAATGCAAACATGGTTTGAATTGGCAAGTCCTCCGTTAGTAAATTAATTGCCATGAAAAGCGCATTCTCAATTAGCCGTTCGGAACCGGCGAAAAAATTGTAGGTCCCCTCCATTCCCTCACAAGGCATGGTTGTGACTTGTGAGAAATGCGCTAGGCCCAGGGGCTCCTCGCTTTGTTGCGCCACCCTATTTATTTTATTTTTAATAAAGAAGATGAAAAAGAAGGAAACGGATTTACCTACAATATTAATTTATACCTTTAACGAAGAGGCAAGGCATGTGTAGTTTAATGGTCATCTGAAATGAAACTCACACAGAAACATATTTTCATTCTAAATCACCAATGTGTTTCTTCTGATAGTTATTAAAAATGAAATTGTTTTTTGTGTAAGCCTGTTGTTTAACATTTAAAGAATATGTCCCTAACATTTTAAACCGATCTAAGCAAAATGCTTGATTTTATTGTCTTACTAATCTCCTCTTCGCACACTTAAACAGCTGCGAACGTTAAACCTTAAATGCGTTTTTCCCAAAACTACTTTTTCTAATCTGCATACATTTTCTAGATACCTATAAAGCACCTTTTTTACATCTAGTATGTGTGCTACCCACAAAATGGTGGAATTATTGGCGGAAAATAACAGTTTACACTTTAAACGACCGCCAAAAGTATTTGAACGACAGGCCAAACTATCGAAGAAAGTTGGGGGGAAAAATTGATAATAGTTTAACAAAAGTTGAGGTAAACACCGCAAAATATTTTTTTACGAGGCATTCTGGGAGAACTGATAGAATGCCTCCAAAAAACAGTTACACTCCCTCCATTTCATGAAATTTGATGTATTTGACGAATTTTATAAAATTTACATTAGTTCCTTCGGCGTGGAGAAAAGTAAGAGGCGGTAGGGGATATCCCCCACAATAGCCTCATAGTGCAAACACGTTGCATTTACTCACCCCTTTCAAAAAAGTTGTATAACTTTTTCGAAGGGGGTGGGAAATGCAACGTGTTTGCACTATGAGGCCATTATGGGGGACATCGCCTACCCTCTCTTACTTTTTTCCACGCCGAAAGGACTCCTGTAAATTTTATAAAATTCATCAAAAACATCAAATTTCATTAAATGGGGAGGTGTAACTTTTTTTGGGATTGTGACCGCCACCTGTTTGCACTTGGAGGTTGTTGTGGGGGGCACCCCCTACCACCCCCGACTTTATCCCTTTACCAACTATCCTTACTAAAAAAAAGATAATCTACAAAAATAGTGTTTTTTTAACGCTGAACCCGAACCACTTCCCCCTTTAAAATTTAAGAAGCGTAGTAAGGACTTAGCTTATGAATACAAAGTGAGTAAAGTATGAGTAAAAAACAAATTCAAACTAAAACTTTATTGAGACTACAAACTACAAAATTATGAATATACACATGATTTTTTTTTGTCGACCTAAAGATATGTCCGACTGAAACTAACTTTATACAAAAGATTTTTAGCTTTTAATCATAGGTTTCAATAAAAGATTTTTGAATGATTGGTAAGCGTACACTTGCTCCCGGCGCGCGTTAGTTAAAAAACCAAAAACACTAATCCTAACCGTGAACTCATTCAACAGATCTATTTGCATCCAATGCAACCGAGCCCTTCAGAAATACAAACATTTAACTTTTCTAAATGAAAATTTAAAATAATTTGTAAACAAATTTCCAACACCTACAGTAAGGATTAAAAACAGTGCACAAAAGATTACGTTGAACCCACACTTTGCGGGTTAATTCACACCATTCTCACCTTAATCTCCAATGTTTGAATAAAACAAAAAAAATTGCCGTTTAAGTTTGAATATGAAAATGCCAAGCCATTGTTAATTGTTTCTATACCACGTATAGAGGAGAAGCTTCCTCAAGCTGCTATTTTATTCGTTAACGTTTTGTAGTACTGTAGGATACTTAAACTCACAGACCGCAAAAACACACCGTGTGGATGTGCATGGTGCCGCAGTGGGTTGCCTTCTCTTTGTTTAATACATACTCGTACAAAAAAAAAAGAAGTCTCAGTGGCTTAACATATTCCCTGTTTTACCATTTGCGTGTGTGATGTGCACACACATGATACCGGAACAGGGCCATGGATAAATAATAAATTTATGAAATAATGAGGATATTGCTTTAAGACTAATGAGGAAAGAAAACGAAAGGAGATGCTAATTAAAAGTAATAAATGAACAGGATTTACTCACATAAATAAAATATGCAAATAAAAAGTATAGCTGTATAGCGTATAGGGCAACGTTAAAAGCAACAAAATGCATGGCGTGCGTGTTTGAAATATATTCTACAAAATCGTAATAGAAGAAGGAGAAGTTTTTGTTTTTAGAATAATTTTCAATTGTTGGTTATAGAAAAGGGCGTTCTTTCATGTCGGAATGGTCTTGAGAATGGAACACTCATTTAGTGCAGAGAAATGGTAAAAAGTTTTGTCTGAATGCCAAAATTCCTTGGTACCTACTGCAAGAGATTCGTGTTGGGGCTTATTTGTTTTGTTTGGGTAATTTTGAGCTAAGTTTTAACTTTTTAGTGTCTGCAATAAAAAGATTTTCTGCTGATATCATGGCCGTCTTTATTTGAACATTGGAAATGTAAAAGGGTCTTGCAAAAATTGAGAAAATAAAACTCTTCAGCCTAACTCAAAACTTACGAGTACATCTAACAAGACACCCTTGCCATAGCTTTTTTTGTGATTTACATGCAGTCTGATCCTGACTGATACCTCACAGGTCACAATGATTCAGTCTAGTCGCTTTCAACTCAATACTCAAATTGTGATGTGGTCCTCAGCTGGTCACAACGTTATGTCTTGTCTTGGGAGTGATAACCTACTTGAGCGATAGGGTTTTTCAGAATGATTTGATTTCGATTCCCTTTTGCCAAAAAGAAAGGAATGAAGATTATGTTCAGTAAAACAAGACTCCTTCCTAGAGAAATTATTACGTACGAAGAAGTGGGTTATTGTCGCACGAGGCTAGAATATATCGGTGAGCGCTACAAAAGTTTTTTTTTTAAATAAAACAAAAACGGTTTTGGATATCAATGAAATTCTTTATTCTTGTGAAAGTACGTTCAATGCCATTATGTATGGAACTCGATTTCTTTTGCATGGCCACCACGGGACCGCTTGCAGAAATCCAAACGCTGAGCCCAATTTTCGACCGTTTTCAAGCATAAATCGTCCGATACCGCTGCAATTTCACGTTCGATATTCGTACGAAGTTCATCAATCGTGGCTGGCTTGTTGGCATAGACCATAGACTTGACGTAGCTCCACAGGAAATAGTCTAACGACGCGGCGTCAAACCGCATAACCGAGGCGGCCAAGCGACTGGACCATTCCGTGAGATAACACGTTCTCAAAACCTGCGGTTTCCAATAAATTGATTGTGACATTCGCTATGTGGCTTGTGGCGCCGTCCTGTTGGATCCACATATATGAGCCTCATCGCTGATTGGACGTAGTGCTCTTTACGTTGAGGCCACGGACTCCGAATTTCGGTAGTTAATTTTAATAATTTCGACTCGTTGTTGGCTCGATATCTTCCATCATGAAATGGCAAATCTTGGTAAAGAGAAATGTCAAGAGAGTGGCAGGAAATATAGAGTCATTTGCTGTTCTTGTCGCTCTACTTTTGTAGCGCCCCTGCTCAAAAACCTTTTTCTAGTATTGGTTTACACTCTGCTTGGTTTACACTCTGCTAATATATGTAATTTATTAATGCTACTGATGTTCCCACAGAGCCAAAAATGTTCTTTCTACGGATATCGCCTTTTGCTTGGAAATGGCAAGATCTGTCAGCGAATCTCCATATTGGCACGAAAGGCTTTTTCTTTTTACGATTTTGTGCAGGAAAGCATTGAAATACCTGTGTGCTGTGTGCTGTGTCCGTTGAGGAGCTGTGTGGCGTAGTAGTTTCAGCGTTCACCGCTTCCACGTCGATTTCTACTTTCATTCCATGTATGTATCTTCTTTGTGTTGCGTGGAGGTCAATTGGTGCGACACCTGCAACTACAAGAACTGCTGGCACAGACACTGTGCGGTATGCGCTTGCTATTCGCAAGGCACTGCACATCTGTACCGTTGCTAGTTGTTTCCGGTACTTTTCCTGTTTTAGTGCTTCAGCCCAAATCTCGCTTCCGTACAGCAGAATTGAATGTTGTTGCCAGGAGAAGTATCTGTTTGCTTTCGAATGGTCCACCTATACATTAACCATCAGCTTAGATAGGTGACTTGTAAGTTGTAACCTTGGATGCGCGTTCAGCAGCCGTTCGTATCTGATCCCTAAACCTCAGTTTTGTGTTAAGCTTTATTCCCAAATATTTTACCACTTTTTTTGCTTTTTATAAGTTCGGTTTCGATGTGAAAGTCGATAACCGTGGGAATTGGTTTTTTTTTTTGTTAGAATTACTACTTCAGGCTTCCCAGTAGCTAGCGGCAGCTTATGTTTCTTCAGGAATTTGTCCTTCGCATCACTTGGTTCAACTTGCTCAAAGCGCCTTTGCAGAAATCACCTCAACAACGCCGTCAGCGTATCTAACTAGAAAGCAGTCTTCGGGCATTTCCATGCAGAGAATGTCAACGTAGGAGATGCTCCAGAGGTCTGGTTCAATGATAGATCCCTATCATTGCTGCTCCTGCTGTGATATCTTTTCGTATCATTCGTTCAGTGGTTTGGTAGAAAAGTTCTCGTTCTTTGAGATAGTCTTTTGTCATCCGTAAAAGATGCTCTGGAATTTGAAATCTTCTTTCAAGTGCATCAATTATGTTTGACCATCGGCCTGAATTAAAAGCGTTTCGGACATTTCTTGGTGTTTTGGCTCCCTTGTTGAGCATTTTAGACAGCCTTACTACTTCTTCTATTGCTCCTATTGTAGAGCGCCCTTTCCTAAAGAAGGAATCCAAAAAATTTGAATCCAATGTGTCAAGCCAGATAAGATAAGAACTCTTTCAGAAGCTCCATTACAAATAGATGTTAAGTGTGAAGAGAAAATTGATCGCAAGGTATCATCCTTTGGACATACTTTTTGTGTTCTACATTCCATACAACTCATAAGAAATGAAATCAAACACACATTTAAAAAAACGTTGTTCTCCAGAAAAGTCCTTCTTCTCAAATACAATAGAATGAAAGATTGAGCCCTTTTAGTCGATGGTAAAAGCAATTAAAGCAGACATATGCCTGCAACTCAAAGTAAAAGTATGCAGTGTGCACTAATGAATACCTTCAGGAAGCAAATTCTTTCTTCAGATACTCTATGGTATTTTGGAAGCTCTACAACAGGTTTCACCTAAGCCCAAGTAGATTTTCTCCAACGAGAGCCTTTTGGAAAGTGTAAACCTAATCGATGAAGAAACTTAAATCAATTTCAACATCTTCCCCACCCCTTTCCGATTTCTGTGATTGAATCTTTCAATTTATTTCGTCCCTCATATAGCCAACGGTCATATTACCAAAGACGTAACATCACAAATATTCAAAAAATTTAATTATCAAGCCAATGAATCGTGATCTACATACTGTTTCGTTTATGGAGTACTCTTTGAAATATCTCACAGCATGTTTATTAGCCCCAAGACTTGATTAAGTGTGCTTAGCCCAATTTGGGTTAATTTTTCAAACCCGGTCCACTCTGAACTTTCCAATAGCTCCCATCTATTCTCCAAGTGGATGACTTTATCTGTTCTAAAATTAAATGTCCTCATTTCGATGTGTCAAAGGGATGTCCCTATTCCTCTATCAAATTCACTTTTCTAGGGTGTAAGGGCGTATAAAGACAAACTGTCTGACATTTGGAAAAAAGGACTTCATCGGAAGGACTAACGACAAAAGAATCGTTTAAAACTTTCTCTTTTTTTTATTCTTGTTGTTTTCTGTTATAATTCTTCGATAGGTCCTTTTTTTCTCTATTCTTCAACAACTGATTGATGACGGGTCTTCGATGACCCAAATTTATAGATATAGGTAGCAACTCGTTTATTTGAAATATGTAGTATCGTTGTATTTGGGAATTGATGTTCCGCTTCGTTTGGGCTATTTGAATTGTCAATGAGGCGGTGGAAAGAGCTGTTTTATTTTTGTTGGTATTGATTGTATTTAAGGCTCAAGACTTGAGTTGTGGGGAGAGCGAGAGAGAGAGAGAGAAGAAGAAAGAGTAGAGAGGAAGAGGCGGAATTTTTGTTAAATAAAACATTGAATTTGATTGTTGATTTGGGTGCATGATTGAACTTTTTCTTGTCCTTTAAATTCTTTTTATTGTCTCTTATTGTGGGTAATTCCATTATCCCTTTTTGACTGGGGGGAGCTTTTTTTTATTTTGCGTTGGATAATTAAAAAGACGAACTTTTTTAATTCGACCCCATCCCTTTAAATTTGTTTCTTTAATTGATAATGGAAAAGGTCAAAGATTTCGATTTTGTTTTGTGTTCTAGGGACAGATCGCAATTAAGTTGATATTGGAGGTAGCTATTAAAACAGGATTTTATTTAGGGGTTCATTATATCGAGATTATTTCCTTTTTTTATTTTTAATTCTTACATTTTGTTACTGTCGCATTAGTGTCAAATGCGGAACGTATGTTCGGAATTAATTTAATATCCGTCTCAAATTAAAACGACCGTTGTTTAAATAGAGAAACCATAAAATTAAAAAAAAAAAAAAAAAAATCGCGTGACACAGAATAAGAATTGTTTTGGAAGGTAAGCTTGTAAGCTTGTGACTTGGAATAAGGAAAGTATTAAGACAAAGTGCAGCGGAGTGGAGTCTTAACTATAAAGTCGCTTCAGTAGGGGTTAAACTTTATGATATTAATTTCTAGACAAATTATGTTAAAGCACTTTTTTGTCAATATTTTGACAACCTGCTTCATATATTGTCTATTAAAGTTAAGGACCTCGTAAGTGAACAAATGGAACAAAAGCTTTATTTATTCGCAAGAAAATAAGAAAAAACAGTCCCACGTACCACGTTTTGGCACGTTCAGTGTGCTGTTCTGAATTTTTCGTAGAAAAGTTTTGGACCCAGGGCGCACACACATGTGAGACGTGAGATACGCACCATTTGAAAGCTGATCTTAAGCTGAATATGTATTCCAAATATTTTCAGAAGCGGTTGGGAATACTTCGAGGAATTTTGAATGGAAGTTGATGTAAGAAAAATACAGAACTTTTTTGGTAAGGTAAAAGTTATGATTTGCCACCAAATATATTGCATCACGTTGTCAGCTTGCCGAAAAGTCTTAATGAGTCCCTTACCAATCTTGACGGAGCATCTTTAGTTCTCCAAATTCAACCTGTATAGACGAACACGAATTTAGCATCAGGGATGTTAAAACTAGAAATGGCTTTCTACTGCTCGTTTTCTGTTAATGCTCTCGCACACGCTCCTTTGAAATCTATGATATCGTGATGGCCTTTATCGATACTGTTCTCTCATGATGCTTGAGACATTCACTTATCTTATATGCGACTTTAAGGAGGCTTACTCCTTTTTTGGGACAGCTGTGAGAGACTTCCTTTTTTTAATTCATCGGGCATGCTTTTTTTTAACATATCATGCAGATCAGCTGGTGCATGCTTCTTTCCATCTGATTTTCAGATCCCTTGAAAAGCTCGGCGTCAAGACGATGTGCACCTTCAGTTTTATTTGATTTAAACTTTCTAATAGGTCAGGGAGGTGTAATTCTTGATCATCTTCCGAGTTATCATTTTATTGAAAGCGGAAATTGTTTCTTTATCGCCCTTGAGCTGTCTGCAGAATTCGTTTTTCTGGATTTTAGATCCTCAGTAGCGACTGCGTGTCCATGACTTGGTTTATCCTTCTGTCTTTTGTCGACTTCGAGGTTAGCAACTCTTAAAATATATTGTTATCTTTTCGTTACTTACGAGCCTAATACCAATCGTCTTAATTTCTTCAAACGAGCGCTTCTCATGCGTACTCTTTTTCTTTTTTAGAAATTGAGGTTTTCTATTGTCCTTTTTTCTTCCGCTAGGTTTGTCAACCTTGAATTAAAAGTTTTGGTTGTTATATTATCGTGGAATCCTTATGCATAAATCTCAACCTAGAGGGCCGGCCAGGTCCTTTTGGGATCCTCTAGGCTGGATGTTCCGGTGTTAGTACCCTGCTGCAAGAGTTTGAGTGCTTGGAATGGCTTGCCAGGAGCTCATTCGCCACCATTTTTATTCTAATATCATGCCCTAGTATTGTAAGACCTAAAAAACCAAATATATCGGATAGTAGTTCATGAAGTCAAAAATTTTTTCTAAAAATCAATCCGATGTGCCAGGACAGTCAGTCATTAATCGCAGGGCATTATTGTGTTCCCTAAGGGCTAAATATTGATAAATTGAAGGAGAGCAACACCAGCAATTACTAGTTTAACAGGTCGCCTCTGGCTATAGTTCTCTCGGATTATTGGCTTTTTTACATCTATATCTACCTTTGAATTAACGATGAAAAGCGTAACTATGAAGTAACTCTTAGCTCAGTCCCATCAAGAGATGCAAAAAAAGCACTCTGTCAAATTTAGGACACCTGCAGCTTTACTCGGCAGAAGGATATTGTAAAACCTTCATAACTGTACACTTTCATGTGAAATTAATTAAATAAAAAAAACAGCCTTCTTTATTGAAGTTGGCAGTGCATAAGGTAACTATTTAACAGACCATTTTTGTTTCAGTAAATTTCTAAGGCTTCTTTTTGTGCCAACAAAATGACCATCAATCCTTTCGCAATAGAGACGCAAAAAAAGGATCATTAAAAAAACTTAAAAGAAGACGAACGTTTTGGGGATTCGCTGGCGATGAGATTCTTCGAAAATTAATTATCATTCTTTTCCCATTCCCGTTTTTTTTTTTCTTCTTCTTCAAATACCACAAGTATAAACGCTCCAAGGGCTAAAAATCAAATAAGCAAAAAATAAAATGAAAAAAGAAAACGATAACTACAAAGGATCAGCTCACAAGGAAGAAAAAAGGGGGAGAAAAAATATAATTGCAAGAAGCAAATTCTTCCCTCTTATCGTTATCAAGTCTATAGAAAGAGGATTTTCTTTCGAGGTACCTACAGAGGAAAAAAAATCTTTTTATTGTTGTTGTTGTTGCTTTGTTCGTCTAGGGAAGTGTTCTCAGTGTCTTTGGAGCAGCAACCAAAAGCGCTTCTTGCTAAATTTTCCCAGCCAAATCAGAATAGCCCAAGGGTGGTGGTAGGGTGAGTTTAGAATGAGGTTAAAAAAACATCGTTTTCCTAAAAAATTTATGCAAAATAACACACCATCATCATCATCATCATTTTTTCAGAGTTTTTCCTACTGCCTTTATTAAACACTGATTAAAGGGATAATAGCGGTTTTGGGAGTAAAGTTGCTTTTTAGTGATTTCGTGTAAGAAAAGCGCTACTTTTTCGCTTTGCCACCCTTTAATTGGTTTTTTTTTGGCTTCGTGCCGGTCGCCTCAACCGCATAAGAAAATAAAAAATGTGTTTGTAATGTCCTGCAAAAAGATAAACGATTTAATTTGGGTAAGAATCCCTGGAAGGGATAACCAAAAAACAGGTTAAAGAGACGAAAACAATTTGCCAACTTTACCAAACAAAGTCAGTTGGTTAATATTATTTGCTTTTTTTAATTAAGCACACCCACACACGTACACGAAAAAAAAAACAGAAGGAAAAATGTATAACTTTATGTGTGAGGCTGAAGACGGAAGATGGGGGTGTTTGGGGTTTAAATTTAAACGGAAATGACATGGTGATATTTTATGGGAATTAATTCATTTACGATGGAGTTTTTTTTTGGATTTAAGGCCAAATTTTAGCTTTTAAATTAAATCACTGTAATTGAAAAATAAATGACGATTGGGCAAATGTAATCATGCGAGGTTCTCCCAAAATACTGTTGGTTTTTGGGAGTTGAGATTTAGGGGTGAGATTAGCTGTCACGTGTTCAAAGTGTTGTTTTTTAAATATTTAATGACTCAGAAATTTTTGCGACATTAATGCGGTTATTAACCATATTTTTTGTTACTGCGATTGACAACATTTCTTGATACAGGGTGGAGTGTAGGGTGAAGTGTAAATTCTAAGGAAGTTTAACTTCAAAAGAATATGAGAAACCAAAAAGCTGAAACGATATTAAAGAAAGGGTATAAAGTGGAACGACGGGCTAAGAGAGGACAACCTTGCTCGGAAAACGTAGCTATATCGACCGTTCAGCCATCGCCAAACAAATTATTATGATACATGCCAAAACAGATTACATGTTTACATTGTTGCTACCCTCACTCAAGACGCATAATGTTGTTCCAATTGAGAATAAGTGTCAGTATATTTTTCTGAATATAGTAAACTAATACTTTCATTAATCGCACGGATGATTGAAAAATTATCTACACACGAAAAAAAACGATATTCCACAGCTAATCCGGTCAAATTAAACCAAAAATTGATAGTGAAGTTACATAAATTCGCACCAAGCTGAAAGTTGGTGAGATCGTTTAAAATATGATTCCAAATAAAAATTTAAAGTTCCCCAACTTTCCCCTGCATGGAAAAAATTTTATTCGAGGTCAAAGTTCAAAAATGTGATTTTTTCCCCATTTTTTGCAAACACAATTTTGACCTTTGACTTCGAATAAAATTTTTTCCATGCAGGGGAAAGTTGGGGAACTTTCAAGTTTTATTTGGAATCATATTTTAAACGATCTCACCAACTTTCAGCTTAGTGCGAATTTATGTAACTTCAAATGCCTAGATTGACCGGACTAAGCGTTGTTTATCGAATTTAACTTTAAAATGAACTGTCAAATGACAGCTGGTTATGTTTCAATGGGGAAATACTGCAAAGGTTGCTAGATTATTATGCTGCCAATGCCAGCTGCTCAGCAATGGTTGGTTCGCAAATAGTTTTGTTACAGTAAATGGCGAAGAATTGATACGACAACGAATTAATGGGTTAACTAATGATCAATAAAAACACATGTAGGATTTACACAAAATCAAGGGCGCCAGGAAATTTTTGTTTGGATTTTTAAAACCAACTTTATCGCTGTAAGAGATCTTCAAATGAAATAAATGAAAAAAACGCGATTAATTTGGAAAAGGAATAAAAATGTATTTTGTTCAGACATTTACGGGTGTAAGCATTTACTACTACAGCCTGTAGTTGTAAGACATGAAATTTTTTTCGTATTGTGGTGTACAATGTAAGAAAAATCTGGCAAACAGCCAGTTAACAATTTGAATGAGATGAAAAGCCATATCTCTTCCTTATTGAACAAATATTAGGTTGCTTGCAATCTGCCTCTGCTTTTATTTGTGAAAGATCTCCAGACCCTTTTTGGTTCTTATAACCGATGTCGATAAAGTCTTAAGCCGTCCACTGGCTCAATGTAGGGGTACCTATTTTGGTCGCTTTTCCGAGATGCCTTGAAGATGCCACTAGCTGATGGACTAGGGTTGCCTTGTACTCTGCCAGCACTTTGAAGCCACAACAAATGGAATAAAAGGAGGTCTGTCTAACTTGTTGCAGTAAAACTTACCTGGCGCTTAAGGGCCAATCGAGTTGGCATAGGATCCAAAATGTCAAATCAAAGGCATTTCATATCAAAAATAGAGCTTTTCATCGCTAGTAGTTGTTTTTATTTAAAAAAAAACTCCTTCCTTTATAGCGAGACATAATCTCCAACAAATGATAAATCTTCTCCTTATCAGGTTCACGGTAAGAAAACTTCCAGTTTTTAATATATCCGTATCTGGGCTCTGAGGTCAACCAAGTGCAGTTATCGTTGCATTTGTCTGTACCACGAGAATCTTGTTGTCATAGACAAGAAGCAGTCCTTATGCATCCTTTAGCAGGTTTAACCGGCTAGTCCCGTAATGGAAGATTAACAAGTGATCAACTCGTTAATCTTACATCGGGTTTCTGAGATCAGTAGGTGATTAACCTGCTGATCTCTGTGGTATCACAATGTGCCCTTGCGGCCTTAGTGTGTCGGGCAATGTACTCATTGACTGACAGCCACTTCCACCTAACCTAAGCATCCTAAACTTCAGGAACCTAATCTCCTGAGCGTTTCTCTTTCTTCGAGTAACTGTTTAAGAGATTGTTGACCTTTTATTCAAATTGATTATCATATTTCTTGTAAAGCTTTGTCTGGTGCACGCGGGGGTAGATATTCTCTCCGAGCTGTTTGCTGGGAGATCGGCGAACTCATTAGATACAGACAGTCAGATTTTTTTAAGGTGCACTCTTACCTCATCTTATTGCCTCTTACTGCTGAAGCTTCATCATTCCACCATCATGTTTCTTCGGCTTGTTGACAGCGGCAGCGTCCCCTTGAAACCTCTAGCCTTATCCAAGCAAATTTGTTGTGGGCAATCCCATAAGCTTTGTGTTGTGCTCCGTGAGTTTTAATTTGCTGGTGTTGTACATTGTTTGTATGTTTAAAATCAGTGTTTGCATGTTTGAAATTAACTGCTTGACTTTTCAAATTGTTTCACATGTTGGTCGTAAAAGCCTTTATTTGATTGATATCCTCCACCTCTTCCAAAAAATTTCTGCCAGCAGAGGAGGCTGTTGTCAGCTAACAGTTTCTCCCATTTAAACTCAACGGTGTTTCACCCAAGACTTCATAAATTTGGCCATTAAATAAAAGTCGGTTCGGCTATCATTTTGGCCACTGCTTTGAGTGCCAAAATGTTGACTTTATTTGATGAGCTTGATATTTAGCACAATAAATCTATGTGACCTGCAAGTTCTTGATTTCACCACGAGGGTTTTTAGTATCGTATATCATACCTTACTGGAAGTCGTTGTAATCCTCATATATCCGTCTGACAGATCCGCTAAAACTCCGCCAACAAACAAAAACTCCTGTTTCTTATATCATTAAGTAAATTTTGACTATTTTATCCGAAATGCATCTTTTTTCACCTGGTCCAATCCAATCTGAACAATGAACATGCACTGGCAATGTTCCATATCATTCAAATTTAAGAAACATGAAAAGGTCACTGTACTTAAACTTACGTCAACAAGCTGCCAAGGAGCTCTTCTACAGGGACGGTACCTCTCTTCCAATTCAAAACATCGGCTAGTTATGCTTCTGCGTCAGCATTCCTAGCGAGGCTGGTGTTGTGGCTAAATTGTTTCAAGGGAGGAATGCAACTGGCTATTTCACTAGAGCATTGTTTGTAGAAAAACCGATAAAAAAGACTGATACAGATAACCCTTCGACGATGTTCAAGAGAATCAATGGACTCTACGATTGAAGTATCAACTATATATCTCAAAGCTCTGTTTTGTACCCTGTAAAGTAGGCGCAAAGATGTTTCAGGAGAACCAGACCAGATATATTAATTGTACTCTAGTTTTGGGGGGGCCCTTACAAATATGTAGAAGCCAGATCAAAATGGGTAAAGAATTTCCTGCATCGTTTTGAGTATTTCTTGGATGCAGGTACCAATCATAGATAATGGCAATGGGGGAATGTTAAGCTTAAGTGACAAGACACGCAGCATTGAGCTTTCGAAGCATTGAATTCTCCTCGGTTTTTATGACCCCATGTAACAATGCTCTCAAGGTCAGAATTCAATGAGCTGATCATACGCAACTGTTAAAGTTCCATATCGGAAGTGCAAATACGTAAATTAAGAAACAAATATGAGAAGCTGAGGGTTGAGTCGTCAGAAAAAAAAAAATTGAAAGAATAAGAAGTTTCAGTCAAGACATTGTTTGTAAAAAAGACATTCGGAAACGAAACCGAGCCCTGGAGACTACCAGCATTAATGAGGTAAGCATCAGACTTGAAACTTTCCAAAACAACTTGTATCGAACGGCCGGCAAGGTAATCTCTAATCCGAACGTAGAAGAGACTCATCGATACCAAAAGCACGCATTTTCGATAAGAAAACCTTATGCGAAACCATATTAAATGCTTTACTTTCTCCAAAACAATGCAAAGATTTTTCTGTGAGATATGGCATCAAATCATCAGTAGACCTTTTCTTATACGAAAGCCGTACTGCCGTTCAATAAGAAGCTTTCGTTCTTCAAGATATTTCATAAGTTGATAATTTATCAACTTTCCATGACCTTGTAAAGAAGGGACGTTAGTGCAATTGGACGGTAATTGGAATTTGAAGAAGATTTGCTTTTCTTAGGGACGGGCTGGACAAAAGCCGTTTTCCATATGCTCGGGAAAATCCCTGCAGAATAGGAAAGATGGAAAAGTTTACGCAGTGCTTTTGCCAGCGTAGAAGAACACCTCTTCAGAATAACGGCGGGGATACCATCTGGACCAGCGTATTTATGTATACATATTTTGAGGTATTTCAGGGTTCTCAAAAACAGGCGAGTACGAAAAAATGTCTGCTTGTTGCAGAATTCACAGTCTGAAGCTCAGGTGAAGCCAATGTTTTTCTTAACAAAAGACCAAAAGTTTTCGCTTCCTTTTGGATACAAAAGTATTTTTTGCTTTAATTTTTGGTCATGCAAAAACCTTCTGAATATATGAGCATTGCAGATATGTCTAGCCCGTTAAAACAAATTGCGGATGAGAAGTGAGAAATAGGTCAAGAGTGTTGGCCTTGGCCTTCAATATCTTGAACCCGAGTGGCTCAGCTCAGTGTGCACATTTTTCATTTGTTGCTGGTTTCGCTAGACTAGCTTTGATGGAATGTTTAAATCAACTTTCTCTTTTTATATCGCCTCTTAAGCCTAGTACGCTGCTGATGCCAAACGAAATTTTTGATTTTTCTCCACATTCACCACGACGACAATCGTGAACGAACATTCAGTGGAAGAGAATATTATCAGTTTTTTTAGAAAAGTTATTGTCAAAGTCAATAAAAATTGATTTTTATTCGCAAAATGAATTTACAGGTAATTTTTTTCAAAGTATTTTGTTTTTCGTGGCTTATCTTTTTTATTTTTTTTTGGGAGATCAACTCTTTTTCCAAAAAATTTTCTTCCATTTTGCGAAAGTTTTTATTGTTGTGGCCTAAAATAAGAACAGACAATACAAATGTCAAAATTCCACAAGCATGTAGTGTATCAGGAGATAAATGATGAACGAAAAGAAGAGCGAAATGTTTCGTTTCCGGTTTTCGTTTAAGCAGTGTACTAGCCTTTACGACGAGCGGAGAGGTGCTGCTGTGGTTTTCCAAACAGTGAATGTTGTAAGTGTTCCAATTGGAATATTTCTTTTCAAAGATTTTATGAATATTTTCTTCGAAAAACGTCTTTCGACAGCCTAGCACCAGCTCGTTTTGATGTAATTATAAAAACTTCGTTCTCATTATTCGCATATAGCCACGTAAGCAACCAGGAAATGATTTCCTTCGAACTGTTTGTTTCAAATTCCACTTATTGGTAAATTATCATTTCCAAAGAAAATTGCAAAGCTACCAAGATTCCCTTTTTACTGTTAACTTCATTTAAAATTCCCATGCGACCCCATTTGCAACATGAAAGTATTTTAACTTCTCAGCGAAAAACAATGCGCCTTCCGGGAATCTTCTTAAATTATCGTATTTTGTATAATGGGTTTCCTTTGAAGCCATTAGGTATCTATGTAAATTATATATTCACCGAACAAGTCCACACAATAAACAGCACCGTCATGGTTCCGCAGTAGGGTGTGCCCCTCGTTGCTGCCTGTTGAGTTTCGAAACACAAATCGCCTTTCAATCAATATACCACTTACTGGCAATGTATACCAATTACAAGAAACGGCACAATAGACGCTCCGATGAGCAAGGCTAGTAAGTAATACCTAAGTATATCTACATAGTATAAATTCTTAGCTTACATAATATACTAAACTTAAATAAACAACATCAAAAAACCACACCACATCGCTCGTTTATAGAAAACTTAATCCCTTTAATTAAACACACAATACTTTCCCCGCAAATGGTGGGTATTGTAACCAGAAAATTGCCCGCGACAAGAAAGGCCTGAAACCATCTAAGAGAGATCCAGGAAAAGAAGAAGAAGAAGAAGAAGAAGGAAAAAGAAGTGGAATCCATCAATAGCTTGCAGCTATACATACCAGATACCAACCAAACCTCCACTGCGGTCCTCGGGTATAGTGTGTAACACCACAACCAACATGTAAGACACCTCTACCACTGCTGCCTTTCACCGGGCTGGCAGAGGAAGCTCATGGTTTCCAGTTCAGCATTATTTGTGTAAAGGGAATTAATCGAATTAGAAAATTGAGGTGATTTGGAGAGAAATTAAGTGAAGCTCGATAATTGAAATTTAATGAAGGTTCATTCAATGTGCAACGGGGTACAATGACGACACACCGACCGCTGCCGCCGCGCAGCATCATCTCTATCGGCTAATGCTATAGAAAAGGGTGAAGTTTGTATTGAATTCCTTTGGCTTAGCTTAGCTGTTCAACCATCCATCAGTCGTCACCATAAGCCAATCTTTTCAACGCCACTGCCTTAAGGGATGGATGCTCAGGACTTTGAGGGGTATTCTTCGATTGATTTCCAATCACATTCGACAGTTTTTTTTTCTCCGTTGGCTTTGGAATATTTCTTTACTTTTTTGCATAGCTGGAAATGACTATCTAATGATTCTAATTCATGGACCTTCAATGAAAGTGATTTTTAATTAAATTATCAAAAAAAAAAAGAAGGAAAAAATAAGTAGACCTGCAGCGGCTACCATTTGATGGTTCTGCTTTACTGCCTTTTGGCGTTTGCTGTGTCATACTACCAAAAAATATTGTGTAGCTGACATGGATACCTACACAGATTTTTTTTCTTTTTTAATTCCGGTCAGAAAGGTCAGGGTATAGGTATATCGATCTATAACGTCGTCGTAGTCATCTTATTTTTTTTCCATTTTCCTTTTAAAGCGAAAGGAGGTGGATTTAAACTTTCCTTTTAATTTTTGGAGATGAGTGTGATTTGCATATGGTTGTCTTGTGGGCCTGGTAAGGGCTCTTCGTACAGTCAGATAAGCCAAAATTAGTTAAGAATTCCGAAATTTAAGATAACCAGCTTTTACCTCTTGTAAAATTGTACTCAATTTGATATTATGGAAGTTTTATAAGCAAAAGCCAAAGCCCACAGTACATTGGAGTACATTGCTCTTTTCCCAAAATTTGTTAAAGAAAATTTGTAATTTTCTAGAAACGAGCGATGTGGTGTGGTTTTTTGATGTTGTTTATTTAAGTTTAGTATATTATTTAAGTTAAGAATTTATATTGTGTAGATATACTTAGGTAGTACTTACTAGCGTTGCTCTTCGGAGCATCTATTGTGCCTAGCTATACTTTTAAAATTTTGTAATATACTTTGCAACTAGGTTACTTACTAGATGTCGCTTACAATCAAGGGTGGATCACAGCCTCAACCTACAAGCCCGGTTCCTGGCTAGCTGCCACCAGTTACACACACAAAGTTGGTTGAGGTCATTCACCATTTGATCGCGCCACCTAAGATGAGGCCTTCCTCTGTCATCTTGTCCATGGGGGTTGGAATCGAAGACTCGTGGGGCTGATGCGTCGATGTCCATGCGCTCCAAGTGGCTTAGCCATCTTAGTCGCTGTATTTTCAGCTTTTTGACTAGGTCATTATCACTGTAGAGCCCGTAAAGTTCGTGGCTAAATTCCTCCTCCGCTCTCCACCAATGCATACCGGGCCAAACATCACGCGAATAATCTTCCTCTCAAAGCAACCCAGCTGGTATTCATCAGATTTTGTCAGTGTCCATGCGTCTGCCCCATATACATCAGGACTGGGATGATTAAGGTTTTATATAGGGTCTCTTTTGTTCTTTGAGAGAGGGCTTTACTACTTAAATGTTTTCTAAGCCCAAAGAAACAGCAATTAGCAAGTGTGATTTTTCGTTTGATCTCAGTACTGCAATGTTGTTGTGGGACGTAATAGTGGATCACAGGTAAACAAAGTCTCTGACTACTTCGAAGTTATAATTGTCCATGGTGGCGTTTTGTCCTATTCGATGGTGTTGGGCTTCTCTTCTTGATGACAGCATTTACATTCTTCGTTTTCATCTCGTTAACAGTTAAACCCAATGTCATCAGCATAAGCAAGGAGTTGAACGATTTTTTGACAAATTGTACGTCTGGTGTTGACTTGTGAGTTGCGTATAATTGCTTCAAGCACGATGTTAAAAAGGTTGCATGATAGCGCATCACCCTGTCTCCAACCTTTCTCGACATCAAAGTCATCGGTGATGTTCTTACTTTAACGGAACATTGAAAATCCTCCATTGTCATCCTGCAGAAGGGGCCAAGTTTGGCAGGGATGTCGAGATGTGACGTGTCTCTATATAACTCGCCTCTAACAACGCTATCGTAGGCGTTTTTTTTTTTACTTTTGGAGAAATGCTTTACGCACCGTAAGGAAGTATCTAAACTTCCCCGTGTGTCGGACTCTCCAAGGTGTAAACTTGGCATACCAACTAAAACTCCAAAAGTTTCTCGCTGATCTTCCCCTCGGGATCACTTGCGCATTTCTTCATGTGGGATCCGTGTCTAGGTGGCAGGTTCTTGTTCCTCAGCTACCTCTTCTTGTTTCTTTGTTTTCAGGATCTGCGTCAGATACAGGCTGATTCGCCTCCAACTCTCCTCGTCTCTCAGCATCTCCTGGATGATATTATTCGGGCTGAGCTCTCCGATAACTCTATTTATTTCCTGACGGGGAGATTCCCATCTACTACACTCGAACACTGTATGATAAGCGTCGTCAGTCAGCGAATCTCCGTGCTGGCACGAAGGACTTCTTTTTTTTCCAATTTTGTGCAGGAAAGCGTTGTAGACGTAGTAGTTCACTTCACCGTGTTTCCGGTTACTCCATTCGCTTATGTCTCCGATCAGCCTAGCAGTCCAGCGTCCTCTGCTTTCGGACTCCCAGCGTGCTTTCCACTTCTGCTGTGTCATTGCTTTCGCTTCCGCCGCTTCCACGCCGCGCCGATTTCTGTTTTCTTTTCATGTATGTATTGTCTTTGTGTTGCGAGGAGGTCAATTGGTACATTTCATAGGCGGTTTTAAAGTCGATGAAGAGATGGTGTGTATCGACTTCAAATTCTTGGGATTTTTCCAGTATCTGCCGAAGTGTGAAAATCTGACCGTTTGTTGATTTTCATCGCCTAAAACCACACTGATATGGTCCAATCAGGGCGTTGTCAAAAGGCTCTAGGCGGATGCACAAAATAGTCGACAGAATCTTGTAAGCGATGTTGAGAAGACTAATACCTCTGTAGTTGGTGGAGTTCAGATCATCTCCTTTCTTGTGGATAGAGCTCTCTATGACGAGCTTTCATTCATTGGGCATACTTTCTTCCGACCAAATTCTAGAGATGATTTGGTGTATGCTCCTGACTAAGTCATCCCCCGCTGCCTTAAAAAGTACTGCTGGCAGACCATCTGAGCCAGCCGCCTTGTACGACTTAAGTTTGACTATCGCTGTTCTTACTTCTTCTAGATCGGGTGGACGGATATTTTGACCATCATCGTCCAAGCTGAATGGGTTGTCCTGCAAAGCAACGGATTGTTGGCTGTCTCCGTTGTTTAGTTGTTTTGAGAAATGGTCTTTCCAGATTCTCAACACCGTCTGCGTGTCTCCTACGATGTTCCCATTTTCATAACGACAGGCTTCTTTTTGTTCTGGGGTGGTATCCTTGGGTAGAATGTTTCACCCTTTAATAGAACTTTTGCGTATTACCTCTGCCGTAATATCTCCTAATAGACTCGACCGCTTGGTTTTCTTGCTCCCTCTTCTTCCTTCTTAGTGGTCGGTGTTCTTCTCTTCTTTTCTGCACATAGATTTCGCACCAATTCTGGTAATAGCTTGCAGCATTGCCTCATAAGCCTCTTTCTCAGCTGCATGTGCTTGCCGGCACTCTTCATCGAACCAGGGGTTTCGTTTTTTTTGTCGATTGAAGCCCAGTACATCAGAGGCGGCACTTCTGATGGCAAGTTGGCAATGGTTCCACTGTTTGTCTATAGTTGCAACTAGGTTAGGTTAGGTAAAATGGACTTATTTCCGCCACATTTAGATCAATGTAGATCCATTGTGATACCTTGGAGTGTCGTAAGTTCCTTAAAACCTTAGCTGGTTGGTAAATTTTTAACCATTTGTGACCCTAATGAAGTTCAAGAGGCTGTTTCCACGAGGGTCTGATATTAATTTTTTAGCTCGTTGAAGAAACAACTGCATTAATAAGGAAATTAAGTGGCATCCTCTTGTCCGTATTCGTCATTGCATCTTCTAAATGAGTCATCGGTGCATTTGTGCACAGATATTGTTCTGTTAGAAAACTGATAAGATACGTTCCTATCGTATTTTGGCACATAGTTTCCTGGAGATGTCACAGGAATCTCGGCATTCTCATCTTTCATTGAACCTTCGTGTTATTTTGTTACCAACGATGTGTTTGATTGCACACGATTTTTATTGGTCTATGAAAAAAGGTTCAATGTTGAGCGCTGGACTGACAGCCTTTTCGTTTCCCGGTATGCCACTTCGCGATGAATTGACAAGTCCTCCGTTACTGAATTCATTGCCTTGCCACGAATAGCGCTTTTATCGTTTAGCCTTTCGAAACTGGATGAAAATTTTAGGACCCTCCATTCCCTATCACAGCATGGTTGTGCGTGGCAAGAACCTTTAGCTCTTCGCAACAGCAAGAAACAAGCTTTGATTTGATCCTATGCAACTACATTGTTAGGTAAAAGGCAAAATGGTTTCAATTTATACTGAAACGAATATTTATTCCAACTGCCTTCTGAGTTTTCTTACACAGTCCTAAATAGGTACAGCAAGTACAGCCCAAACAATGAGTGAGATTGACAACAGCTCGATTTCAGCTTAGGTCCACGACAAAGGTGATTCGGAATGCAGTTTTTTCTCATTCACTAAAATCTTCGTTATTGATCGCGATGAAACATCATATCCCGAATAAAGATGCTTCACAACGCTATGTCATTATTTGTGAATGACTGCATCTCGTAAATAGACGGACATTTTCACAAAGTAATGTTCAAGGCCATGACGAAAAACTCGTAAAACAAACGCATAACCTTTCCCCACGAACAAGAAGATAGACTAGGAGAGATTTTATGAGTTTATTTCCAAACCACCCGAAATATAGATAACGATTCACTCAGCAACATGGGCAAAAAGCGAATATGTACACACAAATTCCATTAGAATACAATAAAAATTTTATATCAATCAATCGCTAATTTTCCCAATGGTCTTCCATCCCCAAGTACGAGTAAGTGTATTACGTTTACGTACTTATATTTCCCGTCAAAATCCACTTAGAATCCAGTTCATAAAGTTGAGAGTATATCATTGACTCAATGATTCATTGCTAAATCCGGCAACAAATCTTGGTTTAAGTGCAAAACTATTTGCAATAAATTCATAAGATTAAATTGCAAAACTTGTATCCTACATAAGCCGCACTCCAGAAGAGTGGTATGCCATGCCATCGTGTTACTTATCTCAAGTACATTCGCATAAAATAAACAGAAATCCTCTCCGAAAAATTTGAATGAAGATTTAGCGCAATTAATCTACCCACCCAATTTGTCAACCAAATTCTAAGTCGCAAAACTATTTCCAACATTCAAAGTGAAAATATTCCCTGTGCATTCTGGGACTGGGACTGTTTCTGTTATGGCTGTTGTAGCTCTGATACCTACTACCAGTACTGTCCTTTATTTTAAAAACGGCGAGTTTGTTGGAAGAAAGGGGTGGGTGGTGAAATCCTTTTGCGTGAAATTTATTTGCAAATATAAAATATTTGAAGTCATAAATCAAACGGAAAAAGTATATATTATAGAAGGAGCGGAGCTTCTGCTTTTTTTGGGCGAAGATTAATGATATCCAAAGCAAAGTCACACCCACCACTCTGTTTTCGTTCTGTCATGCAGTACTCTCGCAGAAGATACTTGGTACATACTCGTACATCGCAACAGACACACAACACACAACCCTTATGTCGAATGCCAAGAAATTTGTTTGCTGAATAGCTGAGTGAAATTATTCTTTAATTGCATCCACTCCACCCTTCCCACAAACTGATTTATTTTGTCTCTTCAACAGATGAGAGATGAAAAGAGAGATTGGGGATGAGGAGCATTGTTCAGCAAACGCATCGCCTCCCCTCACAACAAATAAATGAATGTGAATAGCTAGCTAAGATGAATGAAATTTCGAAAATGCAGTTCCATAGGAAAGAACAACATAAGAAAACAACTCAGTAAGAGTTTTCAAATTTTCGTGAAAATTGCACACTGCCAAAGACTTAAAACGTGCAAAAACTTTCTTATTCAAGTTATTATAAGGAGAAATAAAATGAATAAAAATAACAGGGCGTTCGGCATCCATCCTGTGTAGACACTGCTAAGTGAGGAGATAAGTTTTTCGCGTTCTTGCATCTTGCTATGGCATAGCTAGCTAGCTATCGTTGTTTGTAGAATGTTTGTTGTATTTCCGGGAATAAGTTCAAGAGTTTAATGTAAGTTAAATTCTTTCGCCCATCGTTATCATCAAAATTCTCTTTCTACTGAGGTTTTAATTGAAGGAGCAGCGCGGTTTTGGTGTGGTGTGCGGTGTGGGGAAGTGGTTATCCACCCTCAATTTTCATATACTTTTCGGTTTCAAATTTAATGGAATTTTATTTTTAGCTGTGAATGCGACGGGATGGAAATGAAAAACAAAAGTCCTGATTTTATGGAATCAATTCTGAAAATTTTATACTTGACTTTTTGATTTCAAGCAGAGCCGGTAGAATGCTCTTTGAGGTGAAGGCGTGCTTATTTCAAGGACGTCTTTACTTGTGATTAAGTTTTCTGGTATTATGTCTTTTGTAAAAGAATTGGTTGCTGTTGCAAGTAAGGACTATAAAGTGTTTTACTTTAAATTAAAGGCGGTTTTTGTTTTGAATACTGATTCTAAACTCGATGAAACGAAAATGCGTCACGATAAGGAAATACATTAATGTATGGGCTTCAGCTGCCTTCCCGGGTAACCTTGCCGTTGGTTGCAAGAGAACGAGATAAAATACATTAAACAATATTTTATATTCTAGGTCTTTATGCCCGTTGGGTTCCCACTTCCCAGCGTCTTTCTCTCTATCACCATTGTCTATATATAAGAGCCTTGTAAAATCGGGTAGTCTTCCACTGGGTTTATCTATAGATAATACTCGTACTGGTATCAACGCCCTCCTATATGCTGACAACTTTGTACTCCTATCAGACAGTTCTATTGTAACAAATGGAACCTTTCAGTCAATCTTGGCAAGTCCGAAATAGTTATTTTTCGAAACGGAGGTCGCAGAGCTGCTTGCGAGAAATGGTTTTATAATGACACAAAAGTTACGGTATCGAACCAATATAAATATCTTTGTGTTGTGTTCAACTACAACATATCTTGGAACGAACATTTAAATAACCGGCTCGCATCATCCAAAAAATCAATAAACGCTACTTGGTCCAAGCTGCTCAGAAATAAATCAGTTCAACACTCAGCAAAATTCACGATGCTGCTACGCGCTCAAGTGTGGGGATATAACGAACATATACAAGTCGAAAAGCTACAAAGATTTTTTATCAAAAAATGTTTTCTCCTACCTGATACAACCCCCAACTATGCCTTACATATCGAGACTGGACTTAATAAAGCGTTCCTAACAACCCTGGAGTTACATTTTTCTTATAAACGGAAAACACTGCATCATTCCAACGGTAGGTTATCCAGAATACTGTCGGAAGCAATTATAAGAAAGAAAATCTTCTGGGCTAAGGAATGGCTAGATCTTTTCCACGAAACGTCAACTGACTTTGAGTTCACCATAAATGTAAATGAGTGGAAAGGATTGCATAACATACTTTTGTCGAAACTTAAGGAAACACATTGGAATGGATTTGTCAGCAATACGAAGCAATCCCAATTTCACGATGACTACTGTAATTTGCTCTACACCGAAGTTCCAAACTACTTTAATGACGCCAACCCTCGTGATATGATCTGCCTTATATTAAAAACTCGCTGTGGATCTGAATTTAAGAGCTTTCCAAAGAAACACTAATGGTTTATGCACACTTTGCAACTTTGATGCCTCTGAAAATAGTTTTCACTTCTTTGAAGTATGCCTGATCTTTAGAGGCTCAGACTATAGAAGAACATTTCTTGGTAATGACGTACTCTCCCGAACACAATTTTTCAATGTTTTGAATGGCAGCTGCTACTCTAATCTCTATAAGTTTTTGAAATCTTCACTAAAATATTGAAATCTGATCCTAAATGAATTTTCTTAATTTATATAATTCACTAAGCTAAATTCTTTATTGTTACTTTTTAACCTGACAGGCAACTCTATGTTATTGTCATAATTAATTTTATACCAGCATATACAATGTTCTTGTTATACCTTTTTTATGGAAATAAAATTATATATCTGTCTATCTATCTATCAGTGGGCATATCTGTATATACAGGCAGCGAGTACAGTATTGCGAGAAAGCGATCCGAGATGTGATATCAGATTGCGTAGAAGTAAGCCCAAGGCTTGAAAAAGTGTAAGAAGCTTGTGAGTACCTACCTTCGCTTTCGCTCTACAGTCTAAGTTTCTCTTTCAAACTTTTGCAGTGCCTGATTTATTGTAAAATTGCAAATAGTTCGTGTTTTATAAATGTTTTTGTAGCTGCATTTTACAAAGCCTTAGTTTGAAGCTAGCGAGCTGTACGAGTATCATTGAAGAGAAACTTCAACTAAATCATTACGATTTAGGTTAAAAAAAAAGAAAACTTATTTGTGTTTTGATTTAATATTCTGAGTTCATGCTTCTACTATCCCCCACCAGCGATAAGGTCTTCAATAAAATGAAACTTCTTAAGCACTGTCTGACTTGAAAATTCAATGAAATGAAATGCGACACAAAACAACTATTCAGAAATGGGATTCAGTCTGTCAAAGAATGAGGTAGAATACAAGTTTTACAATAATCATCGTCTACTTTTCGTTCGACCTTTTGTAGTCGCTTTGTATTTTGCATCCGTTTCTCCAAACAAGACTCGAAAACTCTTTGCTTTTTGAGCTTTCTCAAATTTGTTTTTGAAAACTCGCACAGTCAATGCGGTGCTGTCAAAACTCTTTCTGTGCTTTGAATTTTCTAACTAAAGATTCTTTATTTGGTTTTAGCATCCAGATTTTGGATTTGGGCCTTTCCGACAGTTTTAGAAATAATGCAAACTTCGGCGCCAGAGGAAGGTATTGAGATGATCAGGGTCTCACAAAGAATTACCTCGTTGTTTTTGCTCAGCAATCAAATGATGGTTAACCAACAGCTAAACTGCTACTAAATCCACAGTTCACTTCGGTGAGCATTACCGCTTTTGTATTTTCCCCGCAATGTGCTTCGAAAATACGTCTCTCCGAAGCGTTGATATCTCAATCGCCTTCCTAACCCAGAGCTGCAGCGTTTCGCAAAAGTGATTCTCTGTTTGATCTCATAACTGATGTTATTTTCCGTAGCGAATCCTAGGTAGAAGAAGTCTTTTACTACTCCGAAGGTGTGTCTTTTTTATTGTGATATTTTGTCCAATTCGTTGATGTACTCCTTTGATCACAGCATAAATATCGTTGACCATTGAATATTGAAACCATTTTTTCCGCTCTGTTTTAATGGCCGCGAAAACACCCATGATGTTAAACTTCTTTCTTGACATTACGTCGTCTGCGTTACAATATTCTCAAGTTTGATGTTGAAAAAGTTGCATGATAATGTGCCCTCTTGTTGACAGACTTTTTCGACTTCGATGAATTCTTTGCCCGCCTCAACGGAGCAGATTAATGTCTTCAATTTCTCCTGCATAGTCGAACGAGGTTTGCATCGATGCCAATATGAAACATTGCTCTGTAGAGCTCGTCTCTATTTAATACTGGCATGCAGTAGAAATATGGTGTATTTTGTACTCCTTGGTTTTTCTAAGATCTGGTATAATATTAGAACTTGATCGCCTGTAGACTTATCTTGTCTAAGAACGCACGAATGAATGACGTGAAGTCTCAGACGTGCAACATGTGCACTCCAGACAAGATATTTTCTCCGACGTTGATAATTCCTCTACAGTTTACGTAATTGCGAGGGTCTCAATTTTTTGTTCCTTTCAAACAGATTTCCTGCTTTCTTAAAAAGCTCGTCAACCAGGCCATATGCACGTACACTTTTATTTGACTCAAACTTGCAAATTGGAAAGCTTTACTTTCTCTTAGTTGGGAATACGGCATTCTTGAACATTATTCAAGTTGACTTGGACTCCTTAGCTGAAAGTTGATTTACTTTTGCCTTTAGCGGTAAACAGCACAGTTGATAGTAGTTGTGTTCAGGCATTCAAGTTCCGTCAGGTCCCCCACTAAACGACAACTTTGGAAAAAGAAGAATCTAGAGCTCAATGCGCAGCAGTTGACTTTTACTGGCAACGAATCATTGGGTTTCGATATCTTGGATCTTGAAACTCCCATACAGTTCTTTCTTTACTTATTTCCCCCCAGAACATAAAAAGAACATTTCTGAAGAAACGAACCTCTATTTGGTACAGAAAGACCCCAACAACACTTTTAATGTATCGGAGACCGAAATCAAACAATTCATTGGTCAAGTATAGGTATATTATGACAATGATTCAGTTGCCTAGAGTTACAAATCATTGGAGTTCCGTCTTTAGTACACCTCTCATTCAACAAAATATGCCAACAAATAAATTTGAAAAAATCAGACAGCTTTTCAACGACAACACTATAAATGTCTTCCCAGGAGCAATCCTGATGCCGATAGGATATTCAAAATTCGTCCAGTTGTTGAGGCATTGAATGAATCATAATATGTAAAAGTTCCGCTAGAAACAAAGCTTTGCGTTGATGAGCAAATGTGCTCTGCAAAAGCAAGAAATATGCTTAAAAGATATAACCCGAATAAACCTCAAAAATGGGGTTACAAATTGTACGTTTTGAGTGGTGTTTCAGGTTTCTATTATAAGACAGAGTTTGAAACTGGAAAAGAAAACATTGTGAGATCTGATGAGCCAACTTTGGGAGCATCTTCCAATGTCGTAGTAAGATTATCGCGCATGATTCCTCGACACCAAAATTACAGGATCTACTTAGATAACTACTTTACTTCTTTGCATCTTTTGGAACACTTAGCCAAAAATGGTATTCATGGTTTTGGTACTATAAGAAGGAATAGAATTCCTGGTTGCAAGTTCTCAAACGAAAAAGTGATCATGAAAAAAACCGAGGATACTCAGAGGAATACGTAGCTAACATCAACTTGGTAGATGTTTCAACCGTTGTTGTATGCAAGGATAATAAGTTAGTTACATTTTGGCTTCCACTTTTACTGGGCAAAATCTCATATCTGAAGTACGGAGATATGGTAAAAAGTACTAGAGATATATCAACATCTCGCGACCCAATGCTGTTGGCGAGTATAACGAACGCATGGGTGGTGTTGACCTTATCGACAGTATAATGGTATACGGCTGAGGAGGAAACGATGGCAGATGCGGCTGTTTTGTCACTATTAAGACTTTACGATAGGTACGTATGGCTCTACAAAAGCGGTGAGCAATTATAAAAATCTTGCTGACAAGACCGTCATGGCATCCGCAGATTTTCGCCTAGAAGTTTTCGAAACTCTGAGCAAGATGGGCTCAAAAACTGGTTTCACCACAAGACGATCTATAGAAGGTGATATCCAAACAAAAAAACTTAAGGGATCTGCCCAACACGTATACCACCACAAGCAGTCCACCAAGATCAAGTCGATCACTGGCCTCAATGAACCGAAAATAAAATACGATAAAAGTTCCCAAAATGTGCTGGATTCAATCATACCGTGTGCTAGAAGTGCGGTGTAGCTTTATGCTGAACCAAAAACAAAAATTGTTGTAGGAATTTTCATCTATGTACAAAATAATTTGATTTGAATTCATACAACTCAGCTTTATAAAACAATGAACACCGAAAATAAATTAAGCCTAAATTTAGTCTCGGTATCGCTGCGCGAAAAACAAATTGACTTTCCTGGAAGTTAAGACAAATCAGCAAGCAGAGGCATCACAACTAATTTTTCTTTGTCAGAACTCCAACCCACTGAGACTAAGGCCTGCACCACGTCAATACACTCCTGCTTATGGGATTCTGTTCGCCCATCCACACTGAATTTTGAGTACAAAACTTTTCCCTTACAAACATTCTCTGTCAAGGATGTTTGCTTAACGCTAACTCAAATATCAATTGTATCCCGTCTTCTTAAAAACGCTTAGATTTGAACACAAACACACACACACACGCGCGCATTTCGTATACGCGGAGGCATGAGTATACTTATACCAATATGTGCAACGGTTCTTCATTCATCTAGCTCAATTCAAATCCACCGTTCAGAGGATTGTGAGAATACGGGAGTAGGTATGAGACTATGGAGTTGGGCGCAAAAGACTAACAAAAATTGTTCAACGTTTTTGTTTGTTGATTTTGTGATGTTGAAATTTTGCTGATTTCGCTTCAATCACATCATAACTTATTTGAGTTCAAGTTGTTAGACGAAATGCTACACTGCGTTGGAGGACGGGATGGAGTGTATACTTTTGTTAGGAGTCAAGTCTTGGATAAAGTGAACAGAGAATAAGGCCCTACCCAACCGCACATCATCTTCGGAGTGTGTATTTCCACGTGGACTTTTTATATTATGTATATTTTTTTACTTTGAGCAAAAAAAAAGTTTACTTTTCAATCAATATTGATTTAATCCTTATACTGTTGGAAATTTATTCCAATGAAATTTTCCCTACTCACAGATTACTAGAATCGAGTGTTGGTAAGGGGGTGGAAGGGGGAGAGCGGTGCGTGGTGGCTGTATAACAGGGGACATCCAGGCAACGGTAAAGTTTCTTATGAATTGAATTCGTATAGTAGCTGCGCCTATTTTTGGTAAAAGTTTCTTCAGAAATAATTTATCACGTGTTTTTTCTTGGTTTTTTTCTTTTTGTTGCTTTTGCAGGCATTGAAGGTGGAGACTACCGACGACGTGGGTTGAGAAGAGGGTAGTGTAATTGATTTCCATTTATTTATTAACATTGGGAGTTGATTTATGAATGAGAGATTTTCCACAGTCAGAGTCGCACGCAGTAGGGGGTGGGGTGGTGGGTTAGTGAGAAGTTTTTTTTTCTTACAAGAAATGGAAATAACTTTGGGATGGCAGTAGAGTTTTTGTAGCTACATCGATCGAACCAGGGAGGCATAACTTCATAACTTGTTATTTATAAACAAAAATATCTAATTTTTCAATAGCTTCATTGAACATAGGTTTGTTATGACTATGACTACAACACTACACCGAAGACACCCCCTCATCAACTTTGAAAACACACAATATCCAAAAAGAGGAGGGGGGAAATAAGTTTCAAACTTGATTTGGTTTCCTTGAAGTGGATTAGTTCAACAATTGGCGGTTATAATGAGGGAGAGAACGTAAACGTAAACCTTCTTAAAAAACTTGTTATCACAACAATTTTAAACGCAAGGGGGAGGATATGGGGATGATTTATGTCTCGAATTTTCTTGAAATTGTTTTAGTAAGTTCCCATCATTGCCTATGAGTTTCAAGTAAGAAAACAAGGACTGGGGGTTTAAGGAAATCGGTGAACATGATCGGGACTTATAAATCTTTTGGATGCCGGAAGTGGGTATTGGTGATTTAGACTGTGGAGTAATTAGAAATCACATTTATTTAATTAGGGTGACAAATTATGTTTTCGAATTTTGAGTTGTTTAATTCGGAGGCAATTTAATGAATTTGGCAGTTGAGATAATCGATGTGTTTTTTATCATATACATGCTGACCCACCCGGCGTGGCGTATCTAGCTCGGGCCCTACGGTGATCGAATTGAGTAAATAAAGTTAAGTTTCCATTCAAATGGGAAAATGAGGATGGGATATAGTCTTCGTTACTCAGGAGCAATAAAGGACTCTAATAGTGTCAGAACTTTTGGAATCGGTTCAGTATTTTAAAAGTTCTCGGTTATGTTCCAGTTCACGTTCCGTTCCTCTCAGAATGTGGGGGTACAATATAGTTTATGTAATTTGGGGATAACATTTGCTGTAATAGCTTAAAAAAAATTTGAAATCGGTCAGTGGTTTTAGAATCCCGGTCCTGTTTTTGTGGGAAAATGGAGATGAAATACGTTCTATATTACTCAGGGGCAATGAAGCGCTCTAAGGGTAAAAATTCGTCCAGTTTTTTCCAGGATCACCTGTGTCATTTCTCAGCTTCTAGACCACTTTTTTCAAAATTTATTCAAATCGGCTCAGTAGATTTAAAGCCTTTGAATATAAACTCTTAGTTCCCATTTTCGTTGCCGGTCCCGTTTCCGTATGAGGATGGGAATCAATGACACTCCAACGGTGAAATAAAATATTGAAATCGGTCAAGCAGTTTCTAAGTTCCAATGTATGTTCCCGTGTATGTTCACTTATATATCTTTCTCATGTCTTCGGGATCCACTAGCCATGTTCCTTTAAAGGTCGTGCTTGGTATTGTGAGGCTTCTTTGTTCCCAGCTGGGGCAGAACTCAGCGGAAGCTGGAAAACTTGGGTAGCGGCAGTCCAACTTAATCAGTGAGGTGGTTTGTTTTGAACTCAATTAAGTAATCACCAATCGAATGGAACACGGTGCAGGCTAGCTGGCCTGGTACGGTCGGGGCGTTGAGTGCAGGCGGCACTTTCTCTTCGATTGGAAAGCTGAGGGTTAGTTCTATCGTCTAGCGGGCGGCCGGCGCGGGGTTTCGATATTGTCGGTGGCTGGTTCGGCTGGTGTGGGCATCCATCAATTACTTACAGCAATTTCGGGGGAGAAGGTCTTTTTTTGTTATATAGTTTAGGAGTTGATATCAAAAATAAAGGAATTACCATTCAATTGGGATCGAGAGGCATATTATATTATTAGACAAGGAAGCCCTTGCCTCCAAGAGGAGGGTTGTATAATGTTAATGTATATAGTATTTACCAAGCGTTCATGTTACCTGTACCAACATTTGCTACGTTTTGGTGCCTGTTACTTTTTGTGCCACAATGTTCTCCCAGTGTCGACAGCACTTGCACAATACGGCACACCACCCAAACAACAGCAAGAACAATGTAAATTGTTTACTCGCCGAGTTTAACTCACATGTATTACAGTACAGCCATTAAGGATATACAATCCTCTGGAAAGCAACGTGCGTGTCAGTCTTGTCTCTTTTTTATTTTTAACGCTTTTTTAGAGAAAAGTATCGAGGTGCATACATACCCAAAACGTCCTCTGTATAAGTTGCAACTTGCATAGATATTTTGTCAAGGGATCTTGTGGTTGTTGTGTCTGTCAACATAGGTTTTTTCGACTCTGAAAGCATTGCAGATAAAAGTGCATAGTGACATGGTGTAGACGAAGCATTGTTGCTTGGGATTAAACCAACGCTAATGAGCGATTGTAAATGTGAGTGCACAGCACATGCTAACAAAAATGTGTAAAACTAGCTTATATAATAACTTAATTAACTTACTGACCCTAGGCGGGTACTCTAAATTATCCAATATCTTACTACTAATGCCTTTCGGCCTTAAAATACCTTATGAATTAAAAACTAGAACTAGTTAAAACTAAGAAAATTTTTTAAAAAACTTAGTTTTCAGGATCATTTTTTTGTGTTTTCTTAAAACTAATTAAAACTAATTAAAACTACTTAAATCTACTTAAATCTAGAGCAGCCACACTAGCTTTTGGTTTTTTTTTTGTGTTTTGTAATTTTTTTTGTTGGGTTTTTTGTATTTTGTATTTGTTTTTTTTGTATTTTGTTATTTTTTTTTTTTGGATTTTTGTGATTTTTTTGTTTGCCACTGTGCCGATAACCACCAGAACATTTTGTTGTGTTGCTCCGATAACCACCAGAACATTTTCGACGTTTTAACAACGTCACTACGATCGCGATCTGAAACCGCCCTACTGAACCGGAGGAGCTCTTCAGCTTCTCCGCCTACTGCGGTGACGTCTCGGTTGTAAAGGAGCCGTCGTTCCACGGACTTCCGGCAGACGTGGTAGATTAGCGGAACCGCCAACCTATCCTGAATCAGCCCTAAGATATCTAAATAGAGGAAAGCCTCCGGTGGGACAAATCCACTGAAGCTCGTTTTGTCCATATATTCAGTGTTGGGGTAATAAGCCCCAAAAATCAGGCCATTGGTCGAGGTCATCGCTCTTGCAGTGTGACCACGAGTCAGTTTTATAATGAAGTTGTCGATCCTGTTTATTTGAGCCCCGTTGTAAAGGACCTCATTAGGATAATATTTTCTGTACTCCGACTCTGGTGTTCTGTGCAATCCAAGACAGGTACGCAGACACTGTCTCTCAAACACCCGAATCTTTTCCATTTGAGACGCTGTAACATTGAACCACACGGGGTACCCATAGACAATCATTGGCCTTATGAGGGCCATGTAGCAAATCACTTTCACTCTGCTATCAAGTTGACTGCTGTGAAACAGTCGCCTTGTCAGAACAAAAGCTCCTCTAGCCCAGGCCAGAGCTGCATCCATATGTTTGTTAAAATATAGATACTGATCTAGCCAGATGCCGAGATACTTGACTGCTACTTTGTTGGATAATATGCATTATTCAGCGCATTGTTGAACAACGTGGCGTATATGTCCACCGCTTCCGAAGAGAGGTTTCGCAGCACATCATTGGATAATGGATATAATATTATCTGATCAGAGGGTGGTGTTCTGTCATCTCTTCTTCTCTTCTCTGTTGGATTGTAAATCATTCTCTGATCCAACGGGTCAAAAGTCTTCAGAGCACAAGCCTTGCCATCTTCGTCGGTCCTCTTTACAAAAAAAAGTTGTCTTCCTCTCTACCCAAATAAAATTTACTGGTTTGACATAAATTGCACTTAAAAGCAAACGATAAGTCAAAATTTTTTCGATTAAACACGCCGAGCCGTAAATTACCACAGCACTGACGGTCTTTTGACATTTTAATGGCGTTTTTGTGAGACATGAGGCCGATCAACGAATAGGATTTTCAAAATCTCTAATAAGACAAATTGGCACCTTTGACGTTGTCGAAACAACAGCTCACGTAGAAATACGTCATTGCTTTTTCTCACCAATTATTATAACTGTGTTGGGCGTAAGCTGGTACTCCCGTCTAGGCATTGTAAAAACTTGATAAGTTTACTAAATAGTCTCTGACACAATTTGTATTGCATTGCTGACGATCTGACAAACAACCAATGTTTCGACAAACATCTAATGAATATGGTGTCCGGATGGATATGTTTTCTATTAGCTTTGAGCTGCTCAAAGTTCTACTTCACACTTTTATTGCTTCAAGAACTTTTTACGAAAGCAAGAATTTCTTTTCTGAATGCAGTCGGAACATTTAATTTTTCTGTCAACGATAAAATCTGGCCTCTTTTAAAATTGCAGCTTCATCCCGCTTTTCTTCGTACATCTGAAAAATTTAATAATAAAATGGGTTCGCGAAACAAAGCTGAAAACTAACGTATTTCAGGAATTTTCAACTTTATTTTGATCTCGAACATCTAATTGAGAAAGAGCTTATTGTGGCAGTTTCAGTTCTCGAGGGGGACCTGTCAAATCTCTATAAAGCTTAAACAATATTTATTGCTATCTGGTCAAATGAATCAGTATTTACGGCTTAGTGCTGCAATTATAACTGTAATATTTTACAAGCATGAAACGAAAAGTATGAAGGAAACTTGTCCAAAACCTATAAAGCTCTTAACTCAACCGAGCAAGTACAACTACCGCCTTTCCCCATATTTATTATTTCGAAAGTTTGCTACGATTTATTCTGCCATCCACAAATCGAAAAGAACATGGCGGCTGGAAACAACTCCCAAAGCCAAACATTCAGTTTATTATTCGAAAACTGTGAGCAATAACTTTGGGGAAATATCAGAAACACCTGCCATATGCCAGCTTTAACATTTGTTTTTATTCACGTTGGTTTTTCTGTTTTTTTCGTATACAATTCCTTGTGTGTTATGGCGAGTAGTAGGCAAAGAAGTAAGTACCTTGGAACTATTGCAAGGAACAGTACACAATAAATAGCTACGTACGACGAGAAATGTTTACAATGGCAGAGGAATTATTGTTGACCATGTTCCCTTGCGCTTATGGCCCCGAAAATTGCCTGCAGGGCTTGTACTCAACGCCAAAGTAACGACCAATTCGCAGGACTGTCTTCACCTATTTTTAAAGCACATACAGGCAACAATACAATTGTTGTGGTCTTTGAGTATAGCAACTATGTATATAGAGGCATACAAATACATACGTATACCTTGTGCTATAGCTGTTCAATTGTACATGTTTGTCAGGGAATAAAGTTTACATACGAATTGTGTATGCTATTCAACTTCTCGGACGGACAATGGGTGTTTTCAGCTACAGCAAATATTTAACCATGACAATATTGACTGGTAGAATGTGTGTTGGTAGAACGAAATGAAAAATGTCCACTTCAAGAAATATTGTATCTGACTTTCATGAATTTCGGTCTTGATTCTTCTTCAGTTCAGTGCTTCAAACTTTTGAAAGAATAAAACTTCACATGCCTCCTTATTCACTTCACATGACCCAGCATCGGTAGGCAATTTTACAGACCGGATTTTTGGAACTTATTTTGCAGGATTTCAGAATGGATATGCGGATGGCTGCAGCCTGTAGCTATACTTGAATGTTCGTCATGTTAACATTTTATTTTTGCATTGAAATTCGATCAAAGCATTTGAAGTTTATTAAAGCTTGGTATTCTTGTAGAACTTCGTAAGATTAAAGCATTCGCTTCTAATCACGTCAATGCGGTGAGTTTTTTTTTTTATAATTAATGCGCACATCAAGGGGTTATGATTACCCTTAAAATGTTATAAGACACAGTATGAGTATTTAGGAAAATAGGAGAGGCTTCGAAAGGAGACATCGATGCACGTTGCTTTTAAGTCTTTGTCAATAGTAATTAAGGGGAAAACAGAGTCAGGTAGAGCATTCCACATTCGGGTGGTGCGACTTAAAAATGAATATCTTTACTTTACTGTATTTCCGATTTATTTACGAGGTAAAAGTGATGAGCATTCCTAGCGAGGCGGGTGTTACGGCTAAATTGTTTGAGGGGGGGGGGGGGGGGGAATGCAACTGGCTATTTCACTAGAGCACTGTTTGTGAAAAAAGCGATAAAAGAGACTGTGAAAGGTAACGATTCGACTATGTTCAAAGAATCAATCGATTTACAATAGAACTATCACCTATCAATCTTAAAGCACTTTTTTGTTTCCTATCAAGAGGGGAGATTGTGGTCAAAAGTAACATTTTACATATTTACATATTTGGTTCTATAACTTTTGAACCTAAAAACATAGAAAAACATTATAACGCGCAATTTGACAAGAGGATATTTGGCTATCTTTTTAAGCTACTCAGTTTTCCAACTTTGTGTTTTCTTCTGGTGAAAGCTGAGAAAAAGAGGTGAAAGTCGAATGTTACAATCGTCCTTTTCCCTATTTCAATTCACAAAGAAAGGACGGTTGTAACACCATCTGAATCTAAAAGAATAAACGAAAGATATTGGCCCTTATTGCGAGTGTCGCTTAACATTCGAGGCGACAAGGGCCGAAAGCTTCGATAAATTTTCCTTTTGGTATTGCGTATCTTCATCGACAAGGAATTTTGTTACTGTGAATAATAAAAGTAGTCATTGTGAATAAATCCTATAATTTGATATTTGAGTTAGTTTCAGGGATAGTCGAACGCAAGAATACAGTCGATAACGACCGAATTAAAAATTGAAAGTATCGAACAATTAGAATACGCAATACTGAATTTCATTTTAAATTTTCGACTATCGACAACCGTCGCACACTGGGGCAGAACGACCGTATTGGTGGCAATAAATCAGCCCAAGGACCTAGGGACCTGAAAATTTCTGGCAATGTTTATATAATCAATCTATTGATATTTATAAACCCAATATTGACCACGCCCACCAAAACGCCCACTTTTTGTATTTTAAGAAAAAATTTAAAAATGTAGGGTTTTCAAATGGGCCATAAATACGCTTAACAACAAAATATATGCTTTCTCCTTATGTCTTATTAAAAATAAAATGAGTAAACATATTTTTTTGTAAAAACCGAAGCAAAACAAATTTTAATTCAATTAAATAATACAACAAATTGATTTTTATTAATTTAAAACAAAATCATCGCTGTTTTCACCACTGCTATCTTCTTCAGCCTCAGAATAATTATTATAAACAGGAAGGGCTTTCAGCTAACCCATTGCTTGAATTGGGAGGGGTTGCTCCTTTTTTTCCGATAGTTTCTTCATGCTTGTTATTATGGGATCAGAACTTAGTAAAAAAGAGTTAAAAATATCTCGGTTATTATTTTCTCTGCTTGATTCCCGAGAATTATGTTCTCCATAATTTTTGAAGTCCTTGTTTCTTGACTCTTGGGCTTCCTCAGTCAGTTGACCAATTGGTAAAAGAGAATCGGCAATTATTTGTGGTACACGAATTAAATATCTATGAAGGGGGGGTGACATGTAATAAAGGATACTTTTCCACATAAAATCTTGCAGTATCAATTGCGAAACCTTTAAACTTTTCGACATTAATTTCATGGCCGCTAGCCATTACAATCATAATAGTGTGCATCTTTTTATGAGTTGAACATCAATCTTTGTAATTTCTGCAGAAATCTCAGCATTTTGAAAAAAACGTCTGGCCGTATCGCCACATTAGAATTCCCGAATCCGGGCTTTGGTTTGTCTATTATTAATCCACAACTCTTTTTGTATCCTTTTTTGTTTTCTGCAACAACTATCTTGTCATCCCATCGAGCTAGCCATTTCTTAAGAGGCAATTTGTTACACCTATATTATCGAAGTTTCGAGTTCGTTTTTTATTAACTTTTCTTCCAAAAATTCAAATTGATTTTGAAAATTAATATTTTCTGATGACCGAATTATATTTACAAGCTCCCTTCGAGTTATAAAAATCGTATTCGAACTTGTACCTAAAGGTTAAAAAAAATCTTAGAAATCCTCAATTTTTTTTTTGTCGGAAAGCAAATTTTCTTAAAATACTTTTTGATGAAAACCGCAAAAATCCGCAAAATTTTTTTGCAGTTCCAAGAAAAAGATAGCACCAGCTACCAAAAACAACAAAAATTAAGTTTGGGACTAACTGGGAACACAATTAAACTGATCAATGTTTGCAGAAAGAAGCAAAAAAAAACATGAGACTTTAAAGTATTTAATGATAATTACCGTTTTTCATAATTAAAAGCACTTTCTCACAACAAAAACTCTTAAATAGCTTAACAAACACCAGAACTTGAAGTCTATATTCCAGAAATTTTAATATTAAATAACCTCTACTTTTATTTAGACAATTAAAAACACTTAACAAATTTCTTCACAACAAACTCCAGCTATCTGTGAACAAGAATGGCTTGCGCCGATGCATATCATTCAAAATGTGTTTATGATAACGGTCTCAAACTTTTACATTATTATCAGTGGGGTATTTGACTATAAGAAAAAAAATACAATGCTCCCATACAGCCAAATTCATTTTTCGATTTATTGCCAACAATGCGGTCATTCTGCCCCAGTGTGCGTCGTGTAGCGACAGCCAGACGACACTCGGAATAAGAGCCATTGTTTTAACTTCATATTTATTAAATAAAAATTAATAAAATAAAAATTAAAAACTAAAAGCAGTCTTGTAATATTTACAAACAACAAGTTCGATTTCAATTCAGGAATTAACTTTTCACTTGAATCAGAGATTAAGTTGCAATACCATCATACATAGCAGACAATCCAATAGACAAAAATATAAACAAATAATCATATGGCAAGTTTGAATTTTGGATATGGCATAACGTTTTCGAAAGAAAAAGTTCTTCCCGATGCCGTGGGAGTTATACCAGGTAATGGTAAATTAATACCTGAGATGGCATTAAGAATCAGCAAACTTGTGATGAAGATGGAGGCAGAATTAACATTTGAGATGGTTTCAGAATGTTTGGAACGTTATATGGATTTGGTCTATCAGTAACATCGGAAGGAGAAAACTCATCATCCCCGATTGTAACGTGTTACAATTGTCCACTCAAAAAATGTTACAACTGTCCACATCTCGTTTCTTTATTAAATATGAAGTTTATTCAAATACTACTGCGTCGATTAAAAAACCACTTGAACCATCAAATTTGAAATAAAATGGTAATATTACCGATGAATCGAAACTGTATTATTTACAGTAATTTTTTCAAAAGCTCACCACAAAAAAAAAATTCTTTTATGTGCAAATCCCAAATTTTGAAATATTCCTGGCTAAGTTCAGTACTTTGACAATTGAAATTTTGTGGGTGCATTCAGCCTCGAATAGCGAAGAATTCTTCATTTAGAAATGAACGGTTACAGGCTCAACGCGCTTTACTTTCGATTCGAAAACACTCTCTTCTACGTGCAAAAATGTTTGAAGGCACCTGACCAGATTTGGGTTTTCTACTCTAGTTTTAGGCAAATGTAGGCTTTAAAAATTTTAGGCTGATCAGAAGAGGTGAAGAATTTCTTGCATCGTCTTTAGAAACTTAAGCATCTAGCAGCGTTTTTGGCGACTTCAAATATGTGGTCGTTCCAACGAAGATCATCGTTTTCACTCATACCAAGCACTGACAGCTTTACGGTTTCTTGGATGCAGGTACCATTCATTTATAATGGCAATGGGGGAATGTTAAGCTTCTACGACAAGAGACAGCATTGAGTTTTCGAAGCATTGAATTCTACTTGGTTCTTAAGATCCCATGTATCAATGCTGTCAAGATCAGAATTGAAGTAGTTTATCATACGCAACCGTTCCAGTTCCACATCCGAAGAGCAAGGACGTGAATTTGGAAACGACTATGAAAAGCTGGGGGTTAAGTCGTCAGCAAAACAATTGAGAGGATTAGAAGTTTCAGACAAGACATCGTAGAACTTTTGCTTCATTGAAAAGTTTTCGTTCTTAAAAAATGTTTCATCAGTTTCACACGATTTTTCAACGTTTCCATGACCTTAGAAAGAAGGGACGTTTCTGCAATTGCAGAATTTACTGTTTCAAGCTCAAGTGGAGGCAATGTGCTATCAGGAAGTGCCGAGTAAGCAGCAAATTGAGCTGCAAGCTAATTGGCCTTTTCGATGGAGTCATCATTTAAGCCGAGCGTTGGGACCGATGACGTCTTCGAATTCTTAATATGAGTGGAACTCTAGGTAAGGTTAGGCTAAAATGGCTATCAAGAAAACGGCATTAGACCATTAATTAGTCTAAAGCGACCACTCATAAGAATAAACGGAACTAGCTCGATGCTCACTACAATTTGAAACTTTTTAAGATCACGTGGATCACTGAAGAAGTCTTCTATTGTGATACTTTTTCCTCCTGCTTCTTTGTTCGTCTTACGAACATCTTGATCTTGAAAAGATCATAGCTTTCCCATTTATCTTGCTATACCCCCGTGGGGTATTCAATGGAGAATGAAACTCTAAGTACAAATATCATAGATATTTGATCCGTTGTTAGGTCATCTCGGAAGTAATTCTTTTGATTTAGATTGTAGTTAAGCTTGCTGTACGACATTCTATAGATGGAGTCTTTTGCTTCGGATGTGCATCGTCTATAATATATCGATCGTCTACT
Source organism: Melanostoma mellinum (assembly GCA_914767635.1). Lineage (NCBI taxonomy): Eukaryota > Metazoa > Arthropoda > Insecta > Diptera > Syrphidae > Melanostoma > Melanostoma mellinum. The sequence goes on along the minus strand of OU612058.1, from coordinate 69,286,816 downwards.
GCAGCAATCAATTGGTACTGAAGGGGTTTCCACCGAAGACAGTCTTCAGGTGCCAGATTTATACCTTCTTCTTTAGCTCTAGCCACTCTCCGAAGTAACCTGATTTTCTCTGTATCACCTGCAGTGCTGCTATTTCCGGGAGACGCTCATCTGACATCTGAAGGACCTTACATATGTGGTCAACATTCAACTGTTTTTATAAACAATGGAGAGATTTCCAGTTCCAGTATAAGTTCGGTGCGTTCGGTGGTAATCGAAATATCTTTTTTATATAAATTCGGAGCATTTTTTCAACGGTTTCATATTGTGTTGTGTGTGTTTTACAATGATGATATGATACCAGAATATACCTACAAACAAATTATTCAGTATTTAAAGTACATATACATTTTTCGAAAAGTGAAATTTTTCGTGCTTATGTTCAAAGTAAAATATTAATGAATAGCTAGATTGTTTGCACTTTCGCAGATGTCGATATCAAATTTGAACTTGTTTATCTATGGTATGTCACAATGGAAATGGTTACGTACTGTGTCATGTACCTACATTTATGTATCTATACTTAACTCCCACTCCATTGAACTGTCATTTGAATTGCGTAGAAACGGTGGGCGGTACTAGGCCTAAAGTAGATCAACCGTTTAAAATAAATGTCAAATGAGTTTACACAAAATGTTTTCTTCTAACCACAGACAAAATAACAATCATCAATCAAAGTTCGACTTGAGGTTTTCAACATTGACAGATTGAAAACTTAAATTTGTTTCGATTTGTTGAAAATTCATCGAATTCAATGGAAATCTTACCGCAGGACTTAAAATGACAAGTCTGTTTCCATTGCTATTGTGCATGTATTTGATGCTGTTTTATATGAACACACTTAATATGATGTTAGTAATGCACCCAAGGGACATCAGGACATCAGAGGCCAAACAAGAATTGAAAGCAAACACAAAAATTTCTTTCCAAGCTACATTAAATGTTAACAGCTTGCGTTTGAGTAACTTCAGCATACGTCCTTTGGATAGGTTACCCGAGCAACTGACAAAAATCAATATTAACCTTCTGTTTCCGAATGAAACCAACCGACCAAGCATATTATACATCCAAACACAAAGTAGAAACTATACTTCCTTTGAAAAATCTGCAAGTCAAAACCCGGTTATTATTTGCAATGTAAGGTATCCGCTTCGCTCGGGGTCAAATTGGCTATTTTATATAATGGAGGTCTTAGAATTTTCCTTGAAAATGTGTATAATTAAAGTGCGCTAACTCTTTCTACATACATTGCCCTCGCAGTCGACGACGTCTTAAGTTGTATTACAAAGTGGAAAGTACATAGTCGATTGTCGAGTGGCTAGGACTTGGGAAGAAGAACGCTTGCATGAATAATTGAGCGGAGGAAATTAAAATTTTTAATTAAAATGTTGGCATATTGATATGAGTCGGGTAAATAAGTCGAAATGAATCGAAGTTAAACCAAGTCAAAAAGTTTTAGTCTCTGAATCAGTGATTGAGTTTTAATTAGAAAAAAAGTTGCTGTAGCTGGTGCTTGAAAATCTGTTTCGATAAAGCAATTACATCGCAGTTCCCGTGTCGTTATATCGGGTTTTTTCAAAAAGAGCGTTACAAAAGTTTTTTCAAATAAAACAAAAACGGTTTGGGATATCAATAAAATTCTTTGTTCCTGTGAAAGTCCGTTTGATGGAATTATGTCTGGATTTTTATTTCTTTTGCATGGCCACCACGGGCACGCTTGCAGAAGTCCAGACGCTGAACCTAATTTTCGACGGTTTTCGAGCATAAATTGGCCGATACTGCTGCAATTTCACGTTCGATATTCGTACGAAGATCATTAATCGTCGCTGGATTGATGGAATAGACCATAGACTTGACGTAGCCTCACAGGAAATAGTCTAACGGTGTCAAATCGCACAACCGAGGCGGCCAAGGGACTGGACCATTTCGTGAGATAACACGTGCCCAATTCACGAACATACGCAGCTTCTGGTGGTCAAGCGGCTTCAGTTCTTGCGTCATTTTAGTCTTGTAAGGATGTAGGCCAAAATCTTTTCGCAAAATTCGTCACAACGACATCGCAGAGATGCCCAACGCTTGAGAACGACGTGTGAGAGACACATTTGGGCTTTCTGCACCTGAAGCCTCAGTGGCAGCAATATTCTCGACACTACGGGCACTTCTTTGTATCACTGGCACGGGAACATTTTGTACTTAGCCTGTGGATTCAAATTTTTCCACTAGACGTTCAATTGTTGATCTGGACGTAGCGCTCTTAACGTTGAGGACACTGACTCCGAATTTCCGTAGTAAATTTGAATAATTTCGACTCGTTGTTGACTCCTTACTGAAGAAAAATGTCAAAAGAGCGACAAGAAAAATGGTGTCGTTTGCTGTCCCTGTCACTCTGCCTTTGTAACGTCCTTGTTGAAAAACCATTTAGTAAGCTTGTTTGAGGTTTGTGGTTCGAAATCGAAGAAAAAGAAAATGGTTTTCACGTGTATTGTCTTTTGCGAAGAGTTGACAAATCTTCCGATAGCAATTCTATACTGCCATGAAAGGCGCTTTGTCGACGAGGAGTTAAGAACTGGCAAAAAATTTATAGGTCCAGGAAAAGCGTTATGCTTTTCGAGGACCTATATTTTTCACAACCACATCATGTGAGGAATGCAGGAGACTTGCCAGTTCTTCACAAAAGGCGATACCGGTTGGAAACAATTGAATGTTTCCAAGACTAGAACCTGAGATTTAACCTGTAGACCTTTAAATGGTTCACATGTTTCGAATTTCTTGTGGTGAGCTTCTGGGCAAACCTTCCGAAGTTGGTTTAGGTAGTCTCTTAGCCAACGACAAACATGCTCGCTGAACTTTTTTATTTGCCTTCGCTGAAAATGAAATTGGCGAGTGAATGTCGGTGTTTCTTAGTGTAACATGCGTGTGATCAAGAAGTTCCAAAATTTAATTGCTCGCCAGCAGGCCCCTACAGCCTACACGGCAAATATGAAAGCCAAGGAACAGTAAAAAACCGAAACTTTTCTCTAACAGCGAGCAGCTTACGAACCAGCCCCTATACATGAGCCATTTCCACCAACATGCTCGTAGTTTAGGGCTAGTTTTAATTGTGTTGCACTGGAGCTTTGAGAAATTAGAAAACAGTTCTATTTTAACTCAAGGCTCAAAATATAAAAAAATAAATGGCTAACTTTTCTTCATCTCGGGACTGGCTCACTCTAGAATCTGAAAGGATTGATATCGGATCCTTACGGCTGGTTTAAGAACCGATCGATGGTGAATCTGGCACTGTTGCCCTACAACTGCACACCTCTTTAGACACATAGTGATCCATCTTCCAAGCGGAGACGCTTTTCAAATGGCTACGCGATACGTAACGAAGAATGGTTGGATCGGAAGAATTTCTTGTGTCTGTAGCAACCTCCTCTTTCTTCTTTGACAGTGGTCTTGAAACCTAAGATTTCTCTGAATGCATTTGAAAAGGTAAAATTCTGTGAGTGTTCTGGGGTTTTGGACCATCATGTTATAACTGGAAACATATTTGGATACAGATTCTCAGAGCAGCGTTATAGCTGGTAATCAAAACTCCGTCTTGCGGCTTTGCTCCAAGCATTTTGAAAAGACATAACCCAAAAAGGTTGCTTCCTGGTAGAACAATGGAGCAGAATTTGGGTCTGACGGCTTCATTTAGTATTTTATAAGCCTCCGGCAGAAAATAAGGACGATGGTTGGAAGTTAGGAAAAAAAAGACAATTTAAGCAAATGGGGTTCGTCTGCAGTAGGACCTATAACTCATCCTGAAATTATTTTGACTAATATGTACCATGTCACTCTGACTACACCACCTCCATAACCATAACCTACGATCTTCTTCAACTGCTTCGTGAAGGTTTGTTGATGCAGAAATTCTGAGATCTATTCCATCCAACAAAGTTGAAGTTAGTCTTTAGAAAATGTTTTACAGTCTCTAGACAATCGTTGGCAGTGGATGGCCTCGTTATACGTTTGCTTTGCCTTTGATCGACTCAGCGAGCGTAGAAGCTGAAAATTATCTCGAAAAGTATTGAGAAAGTGAATTGACTCATGTAAAATTGCGATGATCAAGTCTCCTATTCTTCAGCGCAGCTTTCAAGTAACGCCTAAACTTGTTTGTCCTCTCACTCAATCTGCATTGTGTTGATGGGTGGGTTGGGTAGAGTAGGCATTGGAGTTGCCTTGGCTGATTAGGGTTACTCGTAGTAAAATATTCTTATCACCGAAAGGCATTGTAATTTTCCAGAAGCATGCAGCACAGCTTCTGTGCTGAGTCCTTCCGTTTAACGACACAGCAGTAAAATGCTAAAATGATAAGAAAGGACTACCAACTTGAAGTGGGTTTGTGTTGTTGATTAACACGAGAGACAACACCAACAAGAATAACAAAAAACGGTGCCATAGCCAGCCACGAGCAAGGGAAAAAAAAAAGAAAAATACATACAAAATACAGAAAACAAGTACAATCAACACGACGCAAACGACGACGACATAAATATCATAATTAGGTTTATTTTCGCCATGAATGAGTGTGCCTCTTTAATATAGCTTAGTGTGTGTGTGTATGTGTGTGTTGTTAGCTTGGGCCTGTTGAGTGAGCTTTTGCTTGCATTACGCTGTAAGGTTTTCATTTCCGAACGGATGATGTTTTTCCTTTTACATTTCTCGTGGAAGAAGTTTTGTCATTAGAAGTGTTATTGTCTGTGACGTGACAAGGCGAGTGGGTGGTTGAGAGCAAATAAAATATTCGTCACTGCTCATAAATTTTATCTTGACCCTCCCTGATTGCCACAACACAACGCAACACGGAACCAGTAAGTCAAAAAGTTGATGCCTGTGCGACGACTTTGATGCCACGACGAGGCATAACCTTGAGAAATGGTCTTTGTTTGTGTATCTACCTATTCCTATCTAGATATTATGGGTACAAGGAAGGCACTTGCTTAATTGCCCGCTAAGAATTGTTAAATATTGCATTTTCAAAGACAAATACCATTTGATTTAGAAGATAAAAACTTTTAAGTTGCTATGTGTGATTGTATGTCCTGTAAAGTCCTAGTTCTGTGTTCTTTACAGTGTCTGAGTTGAAGCATGTAATTAAGGGACCTTTAGCGATGTTACAGTGAGGGGAATAATAATTTTTCTTTTTATAGATTTTTTTTTTTCTTGTGAAAAATGAGAAGGTGATTAAGAAGAATTTATTGGGCATAAAGGTGACACAATCTGGTGTTTTAATCGCATTACGCGGGCCAGATTGAATTGTTGGCTTGTAAAATATGGCCTTTAATTTAAGTATATATCAAGTGAGTTTATTATACGTACAATAGTGTTTGATGGGCTCGAGTTCGAGTATGGTCATCACACGGAGCCATAAAGATAAGATGTTTTTCTAAGAGCGCTTTGATTTGACTGAATATTTCGCTGTGGCAGTTTGATGTTCACTTGCTCTGAATGCTTATTGATTCAGCCTTCTTGTGAACCAATGGAATGAATACTTTAGAAATCTGAAAAAGAAATTCGCTGAAGGAAAAGTGAAGGATCAACATGAGTAATCAAGTCGATTGTCAAAGGATTGTACAACTGTCCCACTTTTCTGCTTTTTCGGTGTTCGGTGACCATCCCGTTGGGTGACCCCGAAGATTTATAAATAAAAAAAGTGTTAGACTGACAAAATACCGTATAATATCCACAAGTGGGCCGCAAATTACCCTCCTTTTCGTCCTAACCTAAGAAGTCGAATGAAAAATTTTAGAAAAGAGACAAAAATAATGTCGTCTATGGCAGAAAGTTGGAAAGTTGGAAAGAATGATTGACAAGAAATACAACCTATCAATAAGTGGAAACTGCACTCCACTCTCTGGTTTGCAGCATTGAAAAATTCCTGCACTACAAAGAATACTCTCTCGTCGATATCCTAGAAAAAGAGGGTGCATTTAACAATGTTAACAATACAGCAATCACTAATGCTCTTGATGGGGTACACATACAGAAGAAGACATCAAGAACATGATTAAAACAAAGCTCAGCAGCAGAATCATTAGTTCCAAATTGGGGAACAAAAACAAGCAGAATGGCCAATAGAGGTACCACGCAGGGAGGAGTTCTATCTCCCCTATTGTGGAACCTGGTCGTTAAAAAATTGCTAATTGACCTAGAGGACGATGGCTTCAAAACCATAGCCTATGCCGATGATGTAGCAATTGCCATTTCAGGCAAGCACCCACAAACCCAAGCTGAGCTGCTACAAAAAGCACCTAACAACATCAATCCACACTAAGCGGAATTAATTTTATTTACGAGGAAATACAAAATTCCGGACTTCAGACAGGGACAAAGATCAGGGGTTAACTCTCACACTGTCAAATCAGGCTTAATATCTAGGTTTCATTTTTGATAAAAAACTGACCTGGAAAACAAATATTGAGGAAAGAGTAAATTTTTTTTTTTTTTTTTTTTTTTTTTTTTTTTTTATAATTAACGCGCACATCAAGGGGTTATGAATACCCTTATAATGTTGTTAAACACAGTGCGAGCATTTAGGAAAATAGGAGAGGATTTGAAAGGAGACACCGATGCACGTTGCTTTTGAATTTTGGTGAATCGTAATGAAGGGGAAATACTGAGCCAGGTAAAGCATTCCACATTCGGGTGGTGCGACTGAAATACGAATCTCTATACTTGACTGTACGCCCGAAGTTGGGCTCAAGGTAAAACTGATGAACATTCCTAGCGAGGCGGGTGTTGCGGCTAAATTGTTTCAGGGGAGGAATGCAACTGGCTACTTCACTAGAGCACTGCTTGTGAAAAAAGCGATAAAAGAGAGTGAGACAGGCAACATTTCGACGATGTTCAAGAGAATCAATTGATTCTACAATTGAACTATCACCTATCAGTTTTAACGCTCTATTTTGTACCCTATCAAGGAGGTGCAAAGATGTTTGAGAGGCACCTGACCAGATATGGGAGTTATACTCCAGTTTTGGGCGGATGAAGGCCTTATAAATTGTAGCCAGATCAGAAGGGGTGAAGAACTTCCTACATCGTCTCAAGAAGCCTAAGCATTTTGCAGCATTTTTGGCGACTTCAAATATGTGGTCATTCCAACGAAGATCATCGTTTACACACATACCAAGTACTGACAGCTTTTCGGTTTCTTCGATGCAGGTACCATTCATGGATAATGGCAATGGGGGAATGTTAAGCTTCAACGACAAGAGACAGCATTGAGTTTTCGAAGCATTGAATTCTACTCGGTTCATAATACCCCATGCAACAATGCTGTCAAGGTCAGAATTCAATGAGCTTATCATACGCAACCGTTCCAGTTCCACATCCGAAGAGCAGGGACGTGAATTTGGAAACGAATATGAAAAGCTGAGGGTCGAGTCGTCAGCAAAACAGTTAAGTGGATTAGAAGTTTCAGACAAGAGATCATTAATGAAAATGAGGAAGAGAGTCGGAGACAAAACGGAGCCCTGGGGCACACCAGCATTTATGAAGTGGGTATCAGACTTGAAACCATCCAACACAACTTGTATTGAACGGTCGGAAAGGTAGTTTCTAATCCAACGAAGAAGAGACTCATCGATACCAAAAGCACGCATTTTCGATAAAAGAGCCTGATGCCAAACTCTATCAAATGCTTTAGAAATATCAAGCGCAATAATCTTACTTTCTCCAAAACAATGTAAAGATTGGTTCCACTTTTCAGTGAGATAAGCCATCAAATCACCAGTGGACCGTTTGCTACGAAAGCCGTACTGACGGTCATTAAGAAGCTTTCGTTCTTCAAGATATTTCATAAGTTGACGGTTTATCAACGTTTCCATGACCTTGGAAAGAAGGGACGTTAGTGCAATTGGACGGTAATTGGAAGGGGAGGAAGATTCGCCTTTTTTAGGGACCGGCTGGACAAATGCAGTTTTCCATCTGCTCGGAAAAATCCCAGCAGAATAGGAAAGATGGAAAAGTTTACGCAGTGGTTTTGCCAGCGTAGAAGAACACCTCTTCAGAATAACGGCGGGGATACCATCTGGACCAGCGGATTTATGTATGTTGAGATCTTTGAGGACTCTCGCAACCGAGCGAGTTCGAAAGAATATCTGCTTCATCAAAGAATTTGCAGCCTCGAGCTCAGGTGGAGCCACTATGCTATGAGGAAGTGTCGAGTTAGCAGCAAATTGAGCTGCCAGCAAATTGGCTTTGTCGATGGAGCTGACATACGGAGAGTCATTGAAGACGAGCGTTGGGACCGATGACGTGGTCGAGTTCTTAATGTTCTTCACAAAAGACCAAAAGTTTTTACTTCCTTTTGGACACAATAGTATTTTTTGCCTTACTTTTTGGTCATGTAAAAACTTAGCCCTTTGTATCTGAGCATTACAGCTATTTCTGGCCCGTTTGAACAAATTTCGGTTTTCTACAGTAGGGTTGTCTTTGAATTTTCGAAAACTACTTTCTCTATCCCGAATCGCCTCTTTACAGCTTAAATCAAACCACGAATTCTCTTTGGGGATGATACTTTTTGTTCTGTGAGGAACAAAATTTCTCATGCCGTTGAGAATTACGTTAGATATCATATCAGCTGATGCATCAACGTTTCCGTCGAGAAAGCACAATGACCAATTAAAATTTCGAAAGAAATTATTCAGGCCGTCCCAATTGGCTTTCTCGTATTGCCACACAGTTCTTTTGGGGACTTTATCTTTTTTTACTGTGACGGAAAGCGAAAAATCTACCGATATGACACAATGGTCTGATTTGCCTAAAGGAGATGATACTACAACCCTGTATTTTTCGGGATGAGAAGTGAGAAATAAGTCAAGAGTGTTGGCCGCATGGCCTTCAATATCTGGAACCCGAGTGGGCTCATCAACAAGTTGAGTTAACTGGTTAAACTCAGCGAAGATCTCAACACACTTTCCTTCGGGTGTTGTCTGGCCAGAATGTCGAAGCCAACCAGAATTGTGTACATTGAAATCGCCCGCAATTGCGATTTCAGTGTGAGGATACAGGGAAACAATTCTTATTATGGAGTCAGATAGCGCATCAAACTCTTTAGAGGTTGAATTGCTATCTAAATTGGGGCTTCTATACATGAAACAATAATGAATAATATGCTTACGGACGGTGAATTTTAACCACATGAAATTAAAGTTCGTATTAGAACAGAGGCCGTATTGTGGTAGAAGCTGGTAAGCAATATCATTCCGAACATAAACGGCGAGGCCATGGGAAGAAAAGAATAATGGCACCAAGCTATATCCAGGCAGGTTGAACTCTGAGGGATCAGAATCAACACCCACCTGTGTTTCACTCAGTGCCAAAACAGCTGGCCTGCATTTTGCAGTGTGAGCGTACACAGCAAAGAAATTCGATCGCAACCCCCTAATGTTGCTAAAATCGACCCGAAATTTACCCGACATTACAATTCACAAAAACACACAAAACAAAATATCAAACGCAGACGCAACCTAAGTCGAACCAACAAGTAAAGGTCTCGATTGGAGAACACAAGCAAATTACTAGCGGTGTTATGCCCAGCCAGCAACTTGTTTATGTTGTAAATAAAGCCAACGTGGCACTCTTCTCTTGTAAAAAAGCCATTGGTGGGAAATGGGGTTTCTCCCCCCAAGCCAAGATGATCAACTACAAGAGGCTGACCAAAGTTCAAAGAACGGCTAGCCTGTGTATAAGTGGCGCACTAAGACAACTCCAGCGGACGCCCTCAATGTACTACTAGTTCTCACACCCCTAGATATCTTCAGCAAACAAGTCGCACCTAGCTCAGCTACTCGACTCTGAGCAATATCACAGTGGACCAATAATCAAAACGATCACACATCATCGATTCATTCTACACTGAGGGAAAAACTGTGTCCGATATTCAAATGGGAAAGCATTAAAATTGCAGTTGTTGGCGTTTTTAAAGCAACACATTTGAATTGAATTGAAAGTAGTTTGTTTCAAATACAAAGTTCTTTTGCGAAAGCAGATAAGTAACTTTGCCTTTTGAATTGAATAGTTCACTTCATTGAATCGAAATCTTACTTTTTTGAATTAAGATCAAAAGAAAACGTATTAAAAATAAACGAGAATACGCTTCAATTTTTGAAAAAAAAAAAATGCATTTGCATTTTCTTTATTAAAATACTTTAAAATTATAGTAAAAACACATTTGAAGCAAACGAAAACGCTTTTCTATACCAACAGTTGGGCTTCATAGGAGTTTTCTTTGTTGAAATAGGAATAGCGGCATTCGCGTATTAGTAATAAAAGAGTCAAGTTCTGTAAACGAGTGAAGTGAAGTGAAATTTATGGTAAATATTGTTGTTTTTTATTACTTTTACTCGGAAGATCTGTGTGCTCTAAAATCGATTGTAATAGGAAAAAAAGTTGCTAGCTAAATATGAAATTGTGAATATTCAAATCTTTTATAGCATCTTCTAAATCTGTTTAGTTCAACACCAAGTAGGGGCCTACTTCAAATATCTGAGAACAACAAGCGCTCCGAGAATACCCACCGGGAAGGACTTGTGCAGTTGATAATTGAAGAAGCCTTGTGTACAAACATACATTTCCTGCTGAAAAATCTTCTGAGGTAAACTACTAAATGTTGAATTTTTTGTCAATATTATTATTAATTCATTTGTTACTTATTAGTTTCTCATATCTTTTCAAGGACTTCTAAAACTTTAATATTTTAATGAAAGTTGCTGTAATTTTGAATATATCTATTTTGAAATAATATACGTAAGTGCCAATTAAATCATAACCACATTTATTTACGTTTTTGTAGATAAACACAGACTTCGACCAACTACATCCGGAAAATAATAAACAAAATCCTTCTTAAGGATATTGACAACTTTACTAGTCCACCCCTCAATCTTAATCAGCAAAGCAATGGCAACACATTTGTTAGAAATAAGTATTTTTAAGTTTTATGCATAATGTACCTATATGTTTAATTAATAACGCTTTTTTAAAAATAAATAAAATATGTCACTTTAATTGAACAAATTTGTTATTTTATTTAAAGTTTTTCAATTTATCTAGTTTGGTAATATACTGAAAATTACCAAACGTGCGATTACTTATTGAAAACATATTTGATTCAAATCGAATACGACCCTTATTTAATTGAAATTCGTGAAGTATTTGAAGCAAAAGGTGTCGCTTTTGAATCAAATGCATGCATACTTAAAATAAAGCACCGAGCGCAATAGGTTAAATGAATCAAAGCTTTGATTTCAGAGTATTTCGATTGAAATTCAAGGAAGAATTTCATTTAGAAATAATGCACATTGTCTTTCATCTATGGTCAATAAGCATTTAAAAGAAAAGCCATCCTTAATTAAATCAGAGCTAATAGTTTTTAGAATTACAGGTCTCCTGTCGTTTAAATCATTGTCAAAAAGCATTTATTTCAAGTGGAGTTTTCATTAAATTTTTATTCAAAAGCGTTGCAGCTTTGACTTTAAGAAAAACGCCTTTAGTGCCAAATTGTTGCCTTTTTTCTTTGATTCAAAGCCTTTTTTTTGATTTGGTGACGTTTTTTGGCTCAGTGTAGATAACTTTAGATTCCTACCCAATCGATTCGACTACACTTCCCCCAAGTTGGTGTTTGATAATAATTTCCAAGTAACCAAACCATCAGAGAAGCTAAGGAAAATGGCACTCTCTTGGAAAATGAAACAAAACACTTCTACACACTTCTGATTCAAAAACCAGCGAAGGGGCAGGAAGTGGAATCTACTGAGAAAAACTGAATCTCAGTCTTTTCTTCCGCCTATCCGATCATTGTAGTGTGTTCCAAGCTAAAATTCTGGCGATTAAGGAGATGCTGTCTTGGCTCAAAGAAAAGTTCATATCTCCCACGGGTATTCGAATTTTCTCGGACAGCAAAGCTGCCCCTAATCAAAAAACTGTATGGTGGACGAACTGAACTAGCTAAAAAAGAACGACCACTTCCCTACGCTCAAAACGGAACAACATAGGTATACCGTATACCTATCGCTACATGTAAACTCCTACTTAGACAAGACGCTTCAAGGATAACAAACAATAGATGGACTGAGTGTAACAACTGCCTTGCAACCAAAAAGTTTGGCTATGTGTAGACTCAAAACGCTCGAAGAGTTTGTTTGAACCGCCTGTATCTAGGTTCTACACACTGTCTAATAGAAAGACACACCAAAAGACTTGGTGTGTTTTCCAATGATTTCGGCAGAAGCTGCATGGACCAAGAAAAGGAAGAAACCATTCAACAACTTCTTTGCTCATGCCCTGCACTAATTCATAGGAAGAAAACTTATCTCGGTGAAATCTTCTTCGATGATACTAGCGACTTAGCTTAAATAGACCCTTAAAGTCTTATAAATATTGGGATCTAATTTTTGATGTACAGACCCAAAATGCATTGATTTTGTTCCATTTTTTTTGTTTTTTTGTTTTTTTGAAAATAGGTGCCATGGGAACTTTGTTTTTTGCATAAGACATGATTAACAGAAAAAAATACTAACTATTTATGTCGATGCTCATTGCTCACTTAATTTAAAATGAAAGTGTAAAATTTTCAACATAATTTTTTCAAAAAGTTTGTAAATATTATTCATAAATATCCTTTTCTACTTTCAGGTAAGTTGATGAAACAACAATAATACTAACAGCCCAAGATAATTCGTAAATTTCAGGTTTGCTAAAAACATGTTTTATTTATTATCAATTTAAATCAAACTCAGTTTGAGCAAACGAAATTATTTATGAAAATTGGAGATAATAAATAGTATGTGTGTCACCGCAATCTGACAATGAATTCGGCTTAACTTTGTTAAAATAAAACTAAAAAAATTTACATGCCTCTTTCGTTTTCGAAATTTTGGGTTTTGAAATAGAAATGCTTTATATTTGGAGATAGGAAATATTTTTTTTCTTTTATCGATCCACATTGGGTTTCTGTAGCATCTTATGATGGCCTTAGATGAACACGAATTTATGGCTATTATAAGATGCTACAGAAACCCAATGTCAATCGATAAAAGAAAAAAATCCTTGATAGAATCTAATTCCCTCCATTTAGACGGGAGGAGCGATTTAAAAAAAATGACTTAAAATTTTTCAAAATTTATTTCAAACAAACTTAGCCACAAATAGCCGTGTTCTATGTACAATGTCACTGAAAGCTATCACATTGTTGTTAAAATTGCATTTTATTTGAAATTCTTTTAGTTAACTGTTTCTAAGTAGTCAAGTTTCAAAATCAGAAGTTTAAAACAAAATATTAATAAAGGTCATTTTCTTTTGAATTAATCAATTCTCTCATTTGTTCTTAGTCTAACATTCAATTATTAAGAACGAAAATGTTACTTTTTTCCTGCAAATCCTTCCAATTTATTTACCTTTAATTACTTATAAAGGCAAATTCGAAAATAAAAAATGAGATAGCAATAAGGCATTTAGATGATAGAGAATACGAAAAATTTGGCCCTCTGAAAAATGTCTATCTGTCTGTCTGTTCGTATATGGATCAACAGGTTGCAGTTAGGGTCTGTGGGGCAACTTACGGACGTTTTTTTTTTTTTGGAATCGGGTGTATAGGTCTTGAAATAACGGTAACTGCCATAAAGTTATTTGCGATAATACCTATTTTTCTCTAAACGGCTTTAACGACTTCGATTACATCCTGAGAAAGTTAAGTTTGATAAACCAATTTGCAAAATACCTAACTAAAAAGAGAAAAAGTACTAGAATGCAAAGGAATCAATGCAGGAAGTAATATGAAGCTCATTTAACTGCACAAGGAGCCATATATGGCTTTTGAATTTCAAATGTTGATTATTGCGATTTCACAACTGATACAGGAAAAGTACCGTTTCGATAGCTTAGAATAGGTATTCTTTATATTTATTTATGTATTTGGTTATGTAATAATTTCCAATAATAATTATTATTGACTTCAGAGTAACTAGGAGGTAGTTTTTTTTTTAGAGTGTTTCAATATGGAAGTCGAATTCAAGTGTAAAACTTTCAACTATGTTCGTCGACTTCAAGATACGACGCGTTTTCGACAACTATTACAACTATTTTTATGGATGCCATATATGGTTGCTTCGAGTTGAAAAGTCTTCGGAAAGAGGGCTACCTGACTCAACTTCAAGCACTCCAAAGCGCCAACAAAACAATAGAAATTCGAATCCTTCAACTCCTGTTTGTTTCACCTGATTCTTCAAAGAAAATTGTTTGACGTCAAGATTTTCCGCTGAATTCCGTTCGCTTGGACTTTGTAGATCACCTTCCTGAATGGCAAAACACAAGACAACGATGCCAAAATAACTGCAAATACAGGTCTTTCATTATGTGTAAGAAATGTGGATTTAATCTGCGCCTGAACAAGGACAGAAGTAGTTTCGCACCGTTCCGTAATTTACTTACTGTGAGCATTATTTATTATAATAAAGTTATTAGTTGTTTTTTTTAATAAGTTATGGGCTTACAATTATATTTAAGAAACCTTTTTTGTTGAAATCTTTTTGGTTTTTTAATTCACTTTAAATAAAATTTGTTTAAACAATTTTTTTTTTGTTTCAATCTCTTAATTAAACTAAATGAAAAACCAAAACGACGAAAAATAATTTTTTTTCTCATTGGATCATAGTGCGTGCAGTAATTACTCTCTACTAGCTTAAAAAAAAAAAAAACAAAAATCTTTTTAATTAATTTAAATTCTGCTTTATTTGGCCTTATAATCCTAACTGAATTCAATACAGCAAAATAAATCCGCTTCTAAGGAACATTTTGAACCAAGAACTAACCATGATTGTGGATTGGGGTGTGAAATATGTGGCGCAACAGGGCAGGGCGTATTTCTCACAATTCCATACATTGTGAGGGATTCGAGGGGACCACTAATTTTCTGCAGATCCCGATCGGCTAATCGAAAATACGCTTTTCATGGCAGTGAACTTACAATCGGGGGACTTTGCCAATTCCTCGCAAAAGGCGATAGGTACTCGTGGAGAATCATTTCTTGGTTTATCTTGTGATAGGAAACATGAACCTCTGGGTTAACAGGCAGACACTCTAACCACTACACCAAGGGCAAAGGTTTTTGCAAAGAACAAAAAGCTAGGTTATGTATCACTAGAATCTTAAATTATAAAAGTGAGCCCAACGCATTTATTATCTAATGAGTAAATGAATAAAATTACTCCAAACAACAAATCACAAAATTAAAAATTTCTCAGAACTTCTCAAAGAAAAAACGAACTTGAAAGACAAATCTTTTTGAAATTCCAATGAAATAATTCAACTAGACACATTTGCCTATCGAGCCATCAATCAATCAACAAACAACCCGCATTTTAATTGAATCTTTACAACTTTGACCCTTTCATTTACACTCAACATTCGGCAACAGAGTGCCTTATATTAATTTTACAAGCAGCAAGCCTTTATAATTCTACACTGTTTGGGGCGGCTATGGTATCCTTTACCAATTTTCCCCAATCCCAATATCCAACCCTCAGTACTCACACTTAATCAAATCCATGGCCTGACCCCATAGATTCGCATTGTTAAGCTCAATTTACAATGTCACTTACCCTCTCTATCTCCCTCTCTCTCTCTTCCTTTGTGCCTTTTATAACCAGATATTAACTTTCTTTTGAAGTAATAATTCTTCCTTCAGTTATCCTAAGGGACTATTATATTTGTATACAAAAATAGATGACGGCAGAAATAGAACACTGTTTTAACTTTAACATCCCCATGACTTCAATTTTTGGTACAAAACTTTAACAATCTGTACACGCTGGTTACTAGGGACAAGTTTAATATATATCTCTATCAAAGGGTCTTTTTATGTAGAGGCCTTTTCTATTTATTAGATAGCTATATAAATCTGAAGTGACAACAAAACATTCGGCCTTCACTGTGATAGCTTAGGTACCTACTTCAAGGAACTGAAATATTTATTATGGTGCTGAGAGTAAGGTGGTGAAGTAATTGTCATCACACACGTTTACCTAACCTACATAAATATGTTTGTATTGTAATGGACAGAGCTTTATTCTATTTCTGATAGAGTTACTTCAAGTGGCAGTCTCTCAATCTCAATCATGGCCTATTGGCTTGGCGGTGTACATTAAGGACGACGAGTACGTAAATCAGTCAGGAGCGTAACAGTTTTAATTTTTGTTTTTAATGGTAAGATTTTTTTCAGTTTGTTGTTTTGCTTATAAATAGCGAAGTTTTCCTTTCAAAACATTTTGGCTCTAGATCTCGGCCCAGTCTCCGTAATTTTTAAGACGTTTTTCACTTGGTCGTCTATCGTTGCTGGTAATTGTTGTGCGTAATTTCGCTTTCAGCGATTGTACAATAACTGTTTTACTATCGTCTTACAAAATTTTAAAGCTTTTTTATGTTTTCGAACACGTTTTTCTGGTATATAAATTCTAGAGTAAAGCCTTTTAAAACCTTATCGAATGACCGTTCTAAACCTGGGTGTCTTCCAACATATCAACAAGGTAAGCAACAGAGACTTGATTTGTTCAGTTGGGGTCGAAAGGGGGTACATAAGTACGTAGTGGACATGAGAGATCACATCAATAGAAATTCTAAAGAAGGCAATTAAGTTGACCTACGGAGTGACAACTATACGCTTCTGATTCTGTTGTAGGAGGTAGAAAGTAGAGACGCTTTTCCAATTACCGCACCCCTTAAAATATAACCACTTGAAGCTCTATGACAAAAAGCGAACAGAAAACCCTAATTTAAGCCCTAATCATGTACCAAAATGAAAATTTTCGTATGAATCTCATTTATTACAAAGTGTCAGGAAATGTATAAGGGACTTAACATTTTCTACCGTTTCCGAACGGCTAATCGAGAAAGCGCTTTTCATGACAGTGAGTCTACAACCGGTGGACTTGCCATCTCCTCACAAAAGATAATACTAGTGGATAAATATTTTTGTTTTTTTAGTTTTATTTTTTGTTTTGAAATTCGAACCACGAACTTCCCGCGTAGCAGGCTGACATGCTAACCATACCCCACGGGTACGATATGAACTGTGTCAGCATATCTTATGTACATAACACTTTTTTTTTTTTTTAATAAAAAAGAGGAGGCTTATGCTAACCTGGAGAACTCAGACCTAATTACCGGTCCATTGTACTACCAGTGTGGCAGCCTTCACTTTTTTTTTTTTTTTTGGTGCAGTAGTTGAAATAAGGTGGATGTAATTTCGTATGTGGCGTCCAGATGAAACTGGGAGGCTGAAAGAAAAGTAGATGCCCAGAGAGGGATTCGAACCCACGCGTCCGACCTACCTACTGAACACTCTACCACTGCACCACGGTCACCCTGTCACAAAACACTTACTTACAAACTTAAGGTGGCGCTACAGTCCGGGTCGGACTAGGGCCTCAACCAACATGCTTCTCCAGCAAGCTAGGTCCCTAGCTAGCTGCCTCCAGTTTTGCACTCCAAGTTGGTCGAGGTCCTCTCCTACTTGCGTGCGCCCGCCACCTGGAATCACGGTCTTCCTCTACTGCACCGTCCCTCGGGATTGGATTCGAAGACTTTCCGGGCCGGAGCGTTGGTGTCCATTCGCTCTACATGACCCAGCCATCTAAGCCGCTCGACCTTGACTCGTTCGTAAATGTATTTATTTATTTATTTATTTATTTATCTAGCAAGTCTTAAACTCTAATCGATAACAATAAGTAACAAAAAATATAATAAAAATGAATAACATTACTTATAGGTATACAGGGTGATTCGCATAAGGTGTGACAAAAAGATAGGGTGTGTAGGTTGGATCTAGACAAGCAAAAAATCGTATGGGAGGGGGGGGGGTCCATTTTCCCCCGTTTAGGCGGGAGGGGCAATTTAAGAAAAAAATCACAAAAAATGTGAAAAAAATTATTTAAAAATAACGGTAATACTTACAGAGTCGTGCTATAGCATTTTGAAAAGCCAAAAACTTATACACTAATTTAAATTTTAAAATAAGTTGTTCAAGTAAATAGTTTTTGAAATATTAATTTTCGAAGTCAAAATGTTGAAAAAAAACATAATTTTTTTTTTTTAAAACCACTTTTTTTTCCAAATTTTACGTAATTGAGTAGTATTTTTCTGGCTTATTTTCAATGCTCTTATTTATTTTTGATCAAACACAAAAAACCGAATGTCAAAATAACCTGTAGTTTTTGAGAAAACCAAGAATTACAAAAACTACTTTTTAATTTTTTTTTTCTTAAAGTTTTTTTTTTCGTTATTTGATTCTTAAGTGATTCTTAAGTGAAAAAAAGTAAATAGAAAATTCATCCTTAATTTATTAAATTCACTTAAGAATCAAAAAACGAAAAAAAAAACTTAAAAAACAAAAAAATTTAGAAAGTCGTTTTTGTAATTTTTGGTTTTTTCAAAAACTACAGGTTATTTTGACATCCGGTTTTATGTGTTTGATCAAAAATAAATAAGAGCATTGAAAATAAGCCAGAAAAATACTACTTAATTACGTAAAATTTGGAAAAAAAGTGGTTTTAAAAAAAAAATTATGTTTTTTTTCAAAATTTTGACTTTGAAAATTAATATTTCAAAAACTATTTATTTGAACAACTTATTTTAAAATTAAAATTAATGTTTAAGTTTTTGGCTTTTCAAAATGCTATAGCACGGCTCTGTAAGTGTTACCGTTATTTTTAAATATTTTTTTTCCCATTTTTTGTGATTTTTTTCTTAAATTGCCCCTCCCGCCTAAACGGGGGAAAATGGACCCCCCCCTCTCATACGATTTTTTGCTTGTCTAGGTCCAACCTACACACCCCATCTTTTTGTCACACCTTATGCGAATCACCCTGTATAAATATAATACAAATTATCATTCGCATAACACAGAGTTGAGTATCAAGTTCTTGCATGTATTTCTACTTAAATTAAAATCAATAAGGCATATAAATTTATTAAAATAATACATTGCATTAGTTAAAGGCTCATTCTGACAATATCTTGTTACATGCCTAGGCAAGTACATGAAGATGTTTTCTCTTGGCCGAAAGGAACGCGCAGGAGTATTATGTTTAGTAAAGAAAGCAAGTAAGAACAATCGATATGGCTGCATAATATGTCGCGAGCAAACAAAGCAAAATTACATTGCCTTCTTTTATAAAGAGGCTTTAAATCGATTAAAAGACATCGCGCTTCATATGATGGCATAGTGGAATAAGAATAAATCTTTCGTAGCGCGAATCTTGTTAACCTTTTCTGGATACGCTCGATGCGCATTATTGCGTTTCCATAATATGGACTCCAAATTATTGAACAATATTCTAATTTAGACCTTACTAAGGATATATATAACGTTTTAATTGTATACGGATCTACGAAATCCTTAGAGTTACGAAATATAAAGCCCAGCATAGCATTAGCTTTGGCAACTAAATGATCATAATGTAAGCCAAAACGAAATTCAGAATCAAAAATAATTCCTAGATCTTTTTTTGAAGACAATCTGCTAAGAGTTGCAGATGACATAGTGTAGTTAAATGACACAGAATTCAAAATACGAGAACAAGTTAAAACAGAGCACTTATTAACATTAAAATACAAAGAATTGTGTTCACACCATCTTATTACATTGTCAATATCACTCTGCAGTTCAATACAATTTGATAGAGATTTTATTGCTTTATAGATTTTAAGGTCATCTGCATACAAGAAACATTCTGAATGTTTCAGATATTGAGGTAAGTCGTTTACAAATAGAACAAAAAGCAGTGGGCCCAAATGACTTCCTTGGGGAACGCCTGAAAAGTTAGAGATAACCTTAGATATACTGGAGCCAATCTTAACATATTGCTTTCGATTGGTTACATAACTTTCAATCCAGTTTAGCAAGCTAGAATGAAAACCTAAATCTTTCAATTTTCGAACTAGTACTCCATGTTGAACGCGATCAAAAGCTTTTGAAAAATCTGTAAAAATGGTGTCTACTTGGTACCTATTCTCTAAACTCCCAAGACAATAGTTTGAGTAGATAGCTAGGTTTGTTGAAGTAGACCTACCAGACACAAAGCCGTGCTGGGAAAGAGAAATATGATTTCGAACAATTGAATAAATTTTATCTTTAACAATTGCTTCAAAAACTTTTGGAATGATTTGAAGTTTTGCAATTGGTCTATAATTCTCAACTTCTTGGCGGGAGCCAGATTTGTGAATAGGTGTCACGAAAGAATACTTCCAACAATCCAGGAAAACGCCTTCACTCAATGAAAAATTAAACAAATATTTTAACGGCACTAACAAGCTATTTTTACAGTTTTTCAAGAATAATGGTGGAACATTATCTGGTGCACATTTACAGCTATCTTCCAGTGCAGAGAGTTCATTGAGAATGTCAATTTCTTCTACTTGTAAATTGCCTAAATGAAGAACAGGCTCACTTTCTTCCAATACGTGCGATATCGGCTGTTCAGCAACATAATTTGATTGGAAAAAAGCCGCAAAAAAGTTACAAATAACTTGCAAGTTAGTACTAACTTCTCCACAATATTTAATGGAAGCAGGTATTCCCGAAAATTCTTTCTTAGAATTGATCACGCTCCAGAATGCCTTAGAATTATTTTTGATTTTCGATTCGAGGGACCATATATATTGGCGGTAGGAAAATCTTTTTAAAAACTCATATTCTTTTCTAAGGCGACAAAATTCGGCACGAAGAGAACTATTGCTTAGACTTCTACGATAGGCTTTTATCATGGCTGTTTTTAAATTTCTTAATCGCTTATGAAACCAAATCGGGTGTTTATGATTATAAATCTTTTTTTCCGGCACGAATCTTAAAAATACATCTTCAAGTACTCCCATGAAAGAAGAGTAATCTTGATTTAAATTAGAAAAACTAAAAGTATTATTCCATTTTATGGAATTCAGGAAGTTATTAATTTGTACATAATCGGCTTTTGCAAAATTATAGGAAGATAAACTACGAACATCGTTCTTACAAAAAATAGTGCTGTTAAAATCAATCAAAATGAATAAGGCGTTATGGTTAATAGTGTTATGCGATAAGACACATTCAGGTTCGCTTACTGTTACATCTAAATCTTCGTTAGCAAAAACCAAATCAAGGATTCTACCTAAAGAGTTCTTAACAAGATTGGCTTGCATTAAATTCATGGCTAACATTGCATCAATAACAGTTACCTCACATTCAGCATTAACATTATAAGGAACAATACATTTGCTTTCATAAGCCCATTTTACATTACCTAAGTTAAAATCACCTGGTACAATAACATAAGCACTACTATTAATATTTTTAGCAACAGATTCGATATTCAAAATGTGGGAATTATAAATGCTTACGTCAGAACCCGGGGGCATGTAAGATGCAAATACGTAAAAACATGAAGACGACATATTGATTCTTACGCAAATCTGCTCAATCAAACCTTTATCATCTGACAATTTTATTAGTTGGCTGTTGAAGATCGAACGCACTGCTAACATAACACCACCTCCTCGGATTTTTCCAGTTTGAATAGGACATCTATCTCGTCTGTATACAGCAAAAATGTCGAATCAAAAAATTCAGAAGAAAATATTCCATCGCACAACCAAGTTTTGGTCAGACAACAATAGCATAAGGGCAATCCGATGAGGCAATGAAAAATTCCGTAGTCTTCGTTCTCATTCCACTCATGTTTTGATAGTAAACTGTTTGATAACAGCTGTGAGCATCGAAAGCTAGGTTTTGTGGCCGATTAACTATGTCGCTGTACAGCCCGTACAATTCGTCGTTGAATCTTCTTCTCCACTCTCCATCTATGCAGACGGGACCAAGAATCACCCGAAGCATTCTAAAGCATTCTCGCCAGCCTTTGACAAGGTCCATGCCTCTGCGCCATATATAAGAACCGGAATGAGAAGTTTGATTTCAGCACTGGTGTCGTTGTCTGAATTAATAGCGGCGCCTAGGCAGACAAAGTCCTTAACTACCTCAAAGTTATAAGGCGTCGGTGTTGGGTGTCCTTTCTTGATGACAACATTATACTTCGTCTTGCCCTCATTTACCACTAAACCCATATCTACTTCGCTTACGTCTCAATGCTCATAAACGCGCCATTGACATCACGCTGCGTTCTTCCAATTATGTCAATATCGTCGGCATATCCGAGCAATTGAACGGATCTTTGAAAGATTGTGCCTCTTGTGTTGACGTGGGAGTTTTGCATTATTCTTTCAAGAACGATGTTGAAGAAGTCGCATGACAGTGCATCGCCTTGTCTAAAACCTTTTTTGACATCGAATGTATCGGTGAGATCTTTTCCGACCCTGATGGAGCAGCGTGTGTTCTCCATCGTCATCCTACACAATCGGACAAGTTTGGTAGGGATGCCAAAACTAGACATGGCTCTTGACTCCCCTCTATAGATGCTGTCATATGCGGCCTTAAAATCGATGAAAAGGTGGTAGGTATCGATTTGAAGCTCCTAGGTTTTTTCCAAGATCTGCCGTAGTGTGAAGATTTGGTCTATGGTGAACTTTCCTGATCTAAAGCCGCACTGATAAGGACCTATCAGGTTGTTGACGAATGGTTTTAGACGCTCACACAATACGGCAGAGAGGATCTTGTATGCGATATTAAGAAGACTGATACCTCTGTAGTTGGCGCAGTTCAGAGGGTCTCCTTTCTTGAGGACCGGGGAAACAATGCTGAGGTTCCATTCATCAGGCATGCTTTCTTCCGACCATATTTTGAAAATGAGCTGGTGCATACTTCTGACCAGGTCATTGCCTGCCGCTTTAAACAATTCGGCAGTGAGGCCATCAGCTCCAGCAGTTTTGTTGGACATTAGCTTGGATACTGCTGTCTTCACTTCATTCAGGTCGGGTTGGCGGAATTGTTGGTCTACGTCGCATAAATCGAATGGTTCTATCTCTCTTACAGCGGAATTGGGTTCATCATCGCCGTTATAGAGCTTGGAAAAGTGGTCTTTTCATATCCTTAGCATTGACTGCGGTTCCACCACGATGTTCCCTTGGTCGTCTTTGTAGGCTTCGGCTCGGGGCTTATAGCCAGAGGCTGTTTTTTTACCTTTTGGTAAAACTTTTGAACCTCATTCCTGCTGTGGCACCCTTCTATCTCCTCGATCGCGCGCTTCTCATGCTCTGTATTTTTCCGTCTGTAAAGCCGATGTTCGTCTCTCCTCTTCTGCTTGTAGAGCTCGTTAGCAGTTCTAGTCTTTCTGTGCAGCAACAAAACAACAATTATTTATTAACCAGAATCACTTCGATTGAGATTACAAAAAGGAATCCTTCTTTGTGTTCTGGTTTGATTTATTGAGTATATGCTTTTATTATTCCCCCACCAGCGGTAAAGTCTTCAACTGGCTTTGCAAGTAACTTTTTGCTATCGAATGCTCATATATGCTCGCCGTGTCCATTTTACACTTTTTTAACCTTCTAAATACCGTCCAATTACAACAATGTCTTTTCTTTGTAAGGTCGTCAAAACATTATTGATAAACTGTCAATTCATAAAAACAAAATCTCCTCCATCGACGACAAGGTGAAACTGGTAATTTGATGGCATATAATATAACCAAAAATGTAAACGAATCTGACATCGCTTCGGAGTAAGATTATTATTCTAGATATTTCTGAGTTATTTGATACAGCCTTTTGGCAAAGGCACTTCTATCGAAAAACTTGCGTTTGGTATCGATGAGTCTGTTCTTCATTGGAATAGAAAGAACTTTACAATCATTCAACACAAGTAGTGTTTGCAAGTCTGATACTCACTTTATAAATGTTGGTGTGCCGCAGGTATCGGTTTCGTTTCCATATTTCTTCCTTATTGTCATATCGATATCTTTAGGACCCATATTGCACTGTGGTGAATTGAACTAAAGGTACATTCTATGAAAGTGAGAACGTGATACTTGTGAGGTCACTTAAGTACATGTAAGTCTTAAGCAAATGTTGAATGAAATTGGAGTTGTTGAATAAAGATACCCATTTTTGACAATGAATTAAGTTTAATGATGTTTTAACATCATTGGTTGACGAGCTAAGAAAGTACGTGCAGTGAACCTCCAAAATACTCGGAAATAAATCTGCTATAGAGCTAAGAAATTATCTCAAAAGTTGGGAAACTAAGTTATAACATAACAAAACACCACATATTTGAAGTCGCCAAAAGTGATGTAAGATCATTATATTTTTTAGATCCCTCCTGATCTGGCTTCAATTTAAACAGCCGCCTAAGACTAGAGCGTAGCTCCCATATCGGGTAGAAAACAAATTTATAAAAAGGGTAGCGTTACAGAGGGAGGAGACCCAGGGCTTAGCAGCGCATATCTCACAACCATGCCTTGTGAGTTAATGGAGGGACCTTAAATTTTCTGCCGGTTTTTAACGACTGGCGCTCCGAATTGAGAAGGCACTTTTCATGACAATGAATCTACCAAGGAAGGACTTGCCAATTCCTCCCAAAAGGCGTAACCCGTGGAAAAAAACATTTTTGCCTCTGTTGGGACTCGAGCCACGAACCTCTGGGTTAACAGGCAGACATGCTAACCATCACGCAACGGATACAACATCTTTCCAGGTGCTCCACAAATATTTTTGCGTCGACTTGATAGGCTTCAAAACCAAGAGTTAAGAATGATAGCTGATAAATAGAACGTGGATAAATTGATTTTTTGAACATCGTGGAACCGTTGCTGGTTTCACTCTCTTTTATAACATTGTTACGATGAGTGCGCTTATTATAAAAAAAAAATGTAACAAACTCAGATAATGAGGGCAGAAGGTGTTGTTCTTTGACGATAAAAAGAGTACGTGAAGAGTAATCGGTGTCGGTTCAGTTAAAAGTAAACAAATGTAGATGAATGCTTTACACGATCGATCAAAATAGGCATTGCTTGGTTTCACAGCTTGAATTCTCTAATCATCTGCCAGTTTTCTTCTAGCTTTTTTTTTACTTGTGAGTGACGAGTTCTTTGAAAAAACTTACAACTAACTTCAGCTTGTCCATCGCCCTCTTTACCGCCTCGTTCAATCAAATTGTCTTTAGTTTGAAGGGCACGATATGATTACAAAGAAGACAGAGAACGTCGAAGACAGAACTTTTGCCCACACCTGACAGACCACGTTATATTTGGCCGTTTTTTTATTTTTTTTTTATTTTTTTTATTTTTATTTTCATTTTTAACTCAAAATTGGCCGTTCTTTAAGCCTCGGTGACGACATTATTTGAGACCTCCTTACAGTCGTTTGCCACGAAAGTTCTCAACTAAAAATGGATATACATATCGGTAAGTGGATATACAACACTCTTTGCATTTCTTACTACTTGCTTCAATTTTTCGAGCTAGTCTGTGAAACAATTAGCTTTAGATTAAGTCTGCTTCAGGCTAAAAGTGCGATAAACCCTATCAGTTGTCGATTATTTATAAGTAATTGGGTCATTTTCTTATAAATTGCTTGTCGATAAGTTCATTCTTGGTTTCAATGACCAACAAGAGGTATACATAACGAACGTTTCCAGCTTATACAGTCTTTGTTATGTTCCTAAATAGGAATATTGTTTCTGTCTGAAGCCTTCTCAGTCATTGCTTTTTTTTTAACCCTACGCAAGTCAAAAAATTCTTAGCGAACACATCTTTTCTCGTTTCTAGTAATTTTACAAAGCCCAAGAAGATTACACAGTAGTCACCCAATTTAATGAAATAAAATGCTCGCCTGAAAGATTATGACTGGGGTTGGTAACACACTTGCTCTTTTTAAGAGGTTGTTCGTTTTACTTC
Source organism: Melanostoma mellinum (assembly GCA_914767635.1). Taxonomy (NCBI): domain Eukaryota; kingdom Metazoa; phylum Arthropoda; class Insecta; order Diptera; family Syrphidae; genus Melanostoma; species Melanostoma mellinum. Next base: position 69,260,933 of record OU612058.1, on the reverse strand, counting down.
TGCAAATCTGTTGCACTGACAGCCTTGAAATCCTTGGATCGCGACTATGTGTGAATTCTTTCTCATTTAAATCCAAAAACGGGGGACAATTTTTAGCAATTTCAAGGGTGTAAGCGTCCTTGAAAAGTAAAGGGAGTAAGAATATATCTCACAATCTTTTGAGAGAGAAAGTTCAGCATATGTGAACATTTTTTATCCTCAGTTAGTTACGGGAGAATCTGATAAGAAGTATTTAATTTTTTTTAAATCAAGTTTTATAAAGCCACTTCTATGAATGTATGGTGGAAGTAGATACTAAGCTCGGTGAGCCATAGCCTAGCGCATGTCTCTCAACCACACCTTGTTCGGAATGGAAAGAACCTAATATTTCCAAACGGTTAATTGAAAAAGCTTTTTTTATTGCAGGGATCGGGGGACTTGCCAATTACGCGCGAAAAGCAATATTCTTTTAAGAGTGATTGAATGCTTCTGAAATTCGAACCTAACTCCCACGCAACAAAAAAACATGCTTTCCATTATGCCACGGGAACCTCATTTTAGCTTATTTCCATTGAGATTATCTAGATTTTAGTTAATCCGTCCACACATCTTTCTATCTCTTGTTGATGTTTGCGATATACCAGTTAACCGCTGGTTTACGCTTTTGTCACAATGTAAGGTAATGTCACTTAATGATAGGGGCTACGCAACAAAGCTAGGAAGATCTCGGGACCTAACATCGAATTTCGAAGACCTATACCATTTTCATGGTTGTCTAATTACTCACGGAACATTTTTCATTTTTCTCGTGAAAAACATATTACATAGATGTTTCTCGGATTCAAACTTCGAACTCTCACGCTGACATGCTACGCTATGAAAAAGGGATTCCGGTTTAAACAAACGCAATTCAAGCCCTGTTGAAACCTTTCGAAGCTTAATCTATAATGTTAGACAGTAAAATCAAACGATCTCGCAAAGAGACATAAACTTCCGTTCGCTCGGGCCTCATGCAACATAAAAATACGCCCATGGGTTACCTGGAGCAATACATCACATGCCTACATAGTGAAAAATCGAAAACAAAGCAAAACAAAACATTCAACATCGACTCGTCCTCATCCATCCATTTAACTTCAATTAGTATCTTTCTCTAACTCTCAGAGTTGGCACTTATGCACCATATCACCATTTTTCATCCTGCCTACACCTACGATATAACCGGATGTATACATACCTCCATATATCCTTGTTCTCTATAGCACGTTAGGTAAATTGGAATTGGAATTCACTCTGTCCCAGTTTTGTGAATGGCAGCATACCAGTATGGTACTGGTACTGGCACTGGTGCCTGCAATGATGGCCTCGCTAAAATATCCTGGATGGTGTTGTGAGCTATGCGCATTGTGATCTGTTCGGGTCCCTAATTGCACAATAAACATTGCCATGAACCAACAATTAAGTGTTTCGAACACCATTATCCTGTTCGTTGGATGAAACTTATTTGATCCGGAGCTGAGCCATGCATAGTAGGGGAGAGTGTGGTCGAAAGTAACATTTTGCGTATTTGGTTCTATAACTTTTGAACCAAAAAACATAGAAATATATTATAACGTGCAAATTGACAAGTGGATATTTGGCTATCTTTTTCAGCTACTCAGTTTTCCAACTTTCTATTTTCTTCTGGTTAAAGCTGGACAAAAGAGGTGAAAGTCGAATGTTACAACCGTCCTTTGCGTTGTTTCGATTGTAACACAGAGAAAGGACGGTTGTAACACCACCTAAATGTTAAAGAATAAATGAATGATATTGTTTCAACTTCATATTTAACAAATAAAAATTAATAAAATAAAAATTAAAAACTAAAAGCAGTCTTGTAGTACTTACAAACAACAAATAAATTAATACCTGAGATGGCTTCAGGAAATAGCGAAGCTTGTGATGAAGATGGAGGCAGTGATGTCAAATTATCATTTGAGATGGTTTTAGAATGTTTGGAACGTTATATGGATTTAGTCTATCAGTAACATCGGAAGGAGAAACTCATTATCCCCGGTTGCATTGTGTTACAATTGCCAATTCAAAAAATGTTACAATTGTCCACATTTCGTTTTTTTGATTAAATATGAAGTTTATTCAAACACTACTGCGTCGATTACAGAACCGCTTTAACCATTAAATTTGAAATAAAATGTAGTGACATGGTAATGTTACCAATGAATCGAAATTGTTTTATTTAAAAAAATTTATTCAAAAACTCACCACCAAAAAAATTTACTTTTATACATAAATTCCACCTTTTGAACTATATTTGGCACGGGTCATTACTTTGACAGTTGAAGTTTTGTGAGTGTATTCAGCCCCAAATAACGAAGAATTCTACATTTAAAAATGAAGGGTTACAGGCTCTTTTTTCTTTTAAAGTTCAATGTTACAATTGCAACGCGTTACTTTCGACCACACTCTCCCCTATATGTACTTGTATAATATAGCATAGCAATGTTACTTCAGCAGGCTTGGACAATGGACTCGCACCAATGTAAAACCTAACGACAAACAAAAGATGAACAAAACACGCAGTGTTACACCACCACACAAATTGTCTATAAGTCAATGTATTTTAATTTATTTGGAGTAATTCAAACTAAAGTGCGAATATTTGTTCGAGCGTTACATCCTGTTTTAATATTAACCCATGTACGTAAGTACGGTCGTAGGTGTCGGTATGTCAGCACGTACCAAATAAACTGATTGATTGATTGTGTGTAAGTCACTTTTGTTGTGAGCTGTGAGGTGAGGATGTTTGTCCATTCGCGTGCTAACTTTCACGACCGATGAGGTCAGGAAGTAACTTTCCCGTGATGGGAATTTAATTAATTTTTGATATGTATTTTGTATTTTTTTTTTTGCCTCTTTTGTATGGGCAAACAGTAAATCTGGAATAATCCAGGCAGTCCGATGAAGAAGTGGAAAATTGTGTTGATTGACCACAAATAAACTTGTAAATAAAACGACGCCGCGTCGCCCCATGCCGCCCCGTTATAATAGAAAAACCAACTTAGGGCATTTGGATGTTTGCTGTTTCGAAGTTTTTTTTCAGGGACGTTAAATTGTGTGCGTTCAAGGATTGTGTTCATGACTAAGTCCTTAATGAATTCGGCATGTGTTGCATTGAGTCGTTGACAAGCAATAGTTGTTCACCGAAAATATTTTCTGAATGTTTTTTTTTGTTGCTTTTTTTCTTTTGCTTTTAATCAAATGAGTCTAAATTATTATAATACAAATTCTCTTACTGTTTTGAATGAAATAACTCGGTGGGGAGGCCAAGCAAAAGTATAGCAAATAAAATGGCACAGCATGAGGAGTTTCGTAGTTTGTTCCTTCGAAACTTGGTCCTTTAACATCATAACTTCAACTGCGCAGTGAGCAAAATTGAAAAGTATGACAGTTTGAGGGAGTGCTTATTTTATTTAAATCAGAAAGAATTCTGTTCTGAAAGAATCCGGAGCAAGTTAAATAAATTTGTGTTCATCAAATGGTAGGTGCGTAATCAGCCCTGCAACTGATTCTAGTGCTGAGCTGCGACTAAAACGGACCGGATATGAACTGACTGATAGCAAAAAGCAAATGGTTATTCCATGCTCTCTAAAAAGCCAAGGGTCCTGTTATCCATTTTCGTGTTGCATTCCACTACTAAATTGAATTGAAAATACATTCTTGTTTCGTCCACAAAAAAGTTATGCACACTCAACATTAGATGTGGACATCTTCAGTCGAATTCATATTCCCATTCCAAAGGATGTCTAACTATTCGCAGTTCTTAGAAGCTAGAACACTCAAAAGTTCCAAATTGTGTTCATATACACTTTCATGTCATGGCTGCCTAAAGCGAGAGAGAGATAGAGAGAGAGAGAGAGAGAGAGAGAGTAAGTTTTCGCTTTAGAGATTAGACAGAGTCTATTCTTCTAGTCAAAGTATAAAAAATTAAAACACAGATTATGTCTTAGCTTAGAAGTTTTGAATTTCAAAGATTTAAGGAGTTCGAAAAGTGGTTTGTGAGATGCCCGTGCCGTATAATGGAAAGCTTATTTGCTTAGGTGGGCAATGCGGTTTGGTTTCCTCACTCTAAACTCATTGTGCTTTCTCGAGGGAAACGTTCATGCATCAGCTGATATGATATCTAACGTAATTCTCAACGACGACATGAGAAATTTTGTTCCTCACATAGCAAAAAGTATCATCCCCAAAGAGAATTCGTGGTTTGATTCGAGCTGTAAAGGGACGATTAGGGATAGAGAAAGTAGTTTCCGAATATTTAAACACAACCCTATAGTAGAAACCCGGAATTTGTTCAAACAGGCTAGAAATATCTGTAATGCTCATATAAAAAAGATCCAGTGTGTGCATTACCATAAAGCAAGGTAAAAAACACTGTTGTCCAAATGAAAGCTAAAGCTTTTGGTCTTTTGTGAAAAACATTAAGAAATCGACCACGTCATGGGTCCCAATGGCTCTTTTCCAATGACTCTCCGTATATCAGCTCCATCGATAAAGCTAATTTCCTAGCAGCTCGATTTGCTGCTAACTCGACACTTGCTGATGGCATATTGGCTCCACCTGAGATCGAGTCTGCAAATTCTGTGATGAAGCAAATATTCTTTCGAACTCGCTCAGTTGTGAGTGTCCTCAAAGACCTCAATATACTATATAAATCAGCTGGTCCCGCCGGTAATCTGAAGAAGTGTTTTTCTACGCTGGCAAAACAGCTGCGAAAACTTTTCCATCTTTCCTATTCTGCTGGGCAGTTTCCGTGCAAATGGAAAACTGATTTTGTCCAGCCGGTCTCTAAAAATGGCGAATCTTCTTCTTCTTCCAATCATCGTCCAATTACACTAACGTCCCTTCTTTTCAATGTCATGGAAACGTTGATAAACCATCAACTTATGAAATATCTCGAAGAACGATAGCTTCTTAATGATCCACAGGTGATTTTATGGTATATCTTACCGAACACTGGCACCAATCTTTACATTGTTTTGAAGAAAGTAAGATTATTGCGCTTGATATTTCTAAAGCATCTGATACAGTTTGGCATCAGGCTCTTTTATCGCAAATGCGTGCTTTTGGTATCGATGAGTCTCTTCTTCGTTGGATTAGAAACTACCTTTCCGACCGTTCAATACAAGTTGTATTGGATGGCTTCAAGTCTGATATCCACCTCATAAATGCTGGTGTGCCCCAGGGCTCCGTTTTGTCTCCGGCTCTCTTCCTCATTTTCATAAGTGATCTTTTGTCTGAAACTTCTTATATGCATAACTGTTTTGCTGACGACTCAACCCCCAGCTTTTCATATTCGTTTCCAAATTCACGTCCGTGCTTTTCGGATGTGGAACTGGAGCGGTTGTAAACATGGGTGAATCAGCGCGGCGCTAACGCAATGCGTTGACGCACTAACTGCGCTATGTGCGCTGATACACTTTTGCCTGCGCCAATAACTCAGTGGCGCAATTGCAACTCAATAGCAACACAACAACCAGATCCGATATACAACATAAAACTTACCCAAAAGCATTGCAAATTGAACTTCAAACGCTTTCATACTCAGCCCCAGCACAGAACCAAGAGCCATAGCCAACACTCCAACAGCATCACACACAAGTTACAGACAAAAATCATCCCTTATCTCACACACAATAGTTCAATTCAATTCAATTCAAAGATTCATTTATTGCAAGTTAACATTACATTTACAAAAGTTTTTATGAATTTTTTTAAGCATTGGCTTAGCCGCCAGCTCGACTGGTAACTTTAAAAATTTAATATAATTGAACAAGTTAGTGTACATTATGATAAAAGAAGTAGTTACAAATATCTTTGCATATTATTTATTTGAAGGATAATGAGTTTTGAGTAAGAATATTCCGTTATTAGAAGCATTCGGTAGTGGTAGCTATTTCGGGCAAATTTGACAAGTTTGATCCAATCTCATCCATTTAAAATTTCAATTGTTTCTCGGACTGAAAGGGTAGGTTTACCAAAGTATGTCCTTCTTTGTTCTTTGAAAATGGGACATACACTAATGAAATGAAAACAATCTTCTTTGGATCTTAAATTGCACAAACTGCAAAATTGGTCAAAGCTTCCGTTGTATGGTGTTCCATTTAAATAAAGAAGTTCGCATCTTATTTTAAAGATCATTGAAATATCTTTGTAGCTATGAGAATCTTGAAAATAGTTCTTGCCACACAAGTTATAATCAAGCTGGCTATAAAGTATTCTGCTCTCCGATTGACATGCGTTTTCTATCATCTGATTTCGAGTAAAGTCTTCAAGTTTTTGGATGATTTCGTAAAATTTAACTTTCATCGCATCAATGTTGTTGGGGATCATCTGCACATTTTCACCGCAGAAAGCAGCAATATTTTCCCATGTCCTCAGCCACCAGTCCTTATTTCGAATTTCGTAACGCATCATTATTTTGCATAGGCGAGTTTTCTGGAGACCAAACACTTTAATTAAATAGTCGGCTTGTAACTTGAGAGTGAAAGTAAAAAGTTTTGGCAGTCCTGTTTCCAAGTATATTGAATAGTTTGGTGCGTTTAAGGGGATATTAAACATTTTCTTTAAGAAATTTCTTTGTAGCTTTTCAACTTCCTCGTATTCTTCCATTCCCCATACTTGTGCAGCATAACAAAGAGAAGATTTTACAATCGCATTAAAAATTTTATATTTTGTTGAAAGATTGATATGTTCGTTTGAAAAAATCTTCTTCCAAGTCAGATTAGTCAAGCTTTGTGAAGTTTTAGCTTTTTCTGCAAGGTGCTTTCTAAAATCCAGTGTTGGGTTGAGCAAAACTCCCAAATACTTGCATTCTTTCGATACATCTAAACGGCATCCATTAAGCATCCAGTTGTTTCTCACTTCACCTCGAGAGGAACGCGAGAAGACCATTACTTTTGATTTTTCAGTGTTGATTACTAAACCCCATTTATGACAGTAGTCAGTTAAACGATTTATCATCAATTGAAGGGTCTCTGGTGATTCGGATAGTAAGAGGAGATCATCGGCATAGAGCAATATATTTATTGTGATACCCGCAATTCGGACACCCCCTGGAATGTGCGCAGCTATATCATTTATAAAGAGAGCAAACAAGAGAGCACTGAGCAAGCATCCCTGTTTTACCCCCGTAAGTGACTTAAATGGATTTGAGTACGTTTTGCCATCCCAAACTGCTGCTTCGGTATCTGTGTACAAACACCTGATTATTTGTATAAATCTTGTTGATACTCCAAGTTGAGAAAGCTTATAAAATAAAGCATTTCGATTCACCAAATCAAATGCAGCTTTTAAATCGACGAACAACGTGTGTGATGTTAAAGTAAATATGTGATCAACCGTCGAATAGTTTTTTCTAAAGCCTGCTTGTAGTTCCGTAAGTATATTGTTTGTATCAACCCAATCTTCAAGCCTGTTAACGAGAACACCACAAAATATCTTCGCAATAACATTCATGAAGGATATGCCTCGGTAGTTTTCGACTGCATTTAAATCACCTTTTTTATGGATGGGAAAAATCACAGATTTCTTGAATGAGGACGGAACATCACCATTTTCGAAGATCTTGTTAAAGAGTGTGAGTAGATGGTTGTAAAAAGTAGGAGAAGCATTTTTAAAAAACTCGTAGGATATCCCGTCTTCGCCTGGGGCCTTTCCGTCTCCGGCTCTTTGAAGGACGATTTGTATTTCATTTATTGATATAACTGAATCTAATATTTCATCACAAATGAGTGGCTCTGCGTACAAGAAAGTAGTAGATAAGTTGTTTTGAAGAAGGTTTTTGAAGTAATCAGAGAGATCATCTGCAGAAACACTTAATCCAATGGAGTTATGTGAACCGTTTATTTCTTTTGCTATTTTCCAAAACTGCTTTGTATTTTTGATTTGACTGAGGGATTGGGCTTGCATAGATTCAAAATTGATTTTCTTATTGAGACACATTTTCTTATAATTGGAATTAGCTTGAATGTACCATTTTCGAATTTCATCACGAAATGCTTTCAGTAGAGCAAATGATTTTTTTCTTGCATTTAGACATTCTACATCAAACCATTTTTGAGTGACAGAATTCCTCAGGTGATGATTTGGGCTGATTGAAGTATTTCTTATGCATTCTGTTAATTGGTTGGAGAGCGCGTCAGTTGATTGGTTAGGTGGAGGGGTGTGCAATAGGTAATTATCCAAGCGATGATGGTAGGTATTTAAATTTGTAGTTTTCCATTTTAGTCGGGGCATCAAGCTAAGAGATCTCTGTTGTGGTTCGAAGTGAGATTCCCATTCAACTACCAACGGCATATGATCAGAAAAATGTTTGCTCAAAATTTCAAATTTTCTTATAAGGTTGATCCAATCGCTATTTACCGTGCAGTAATCGATCACTGATTTGCCTTGCCCACCAACAAAAGTAAAGTGACCTTCCGCGTCTCCTTCTGTGCATCCATTTAAAATAATACTGTCGTATATCTGTAGCATTTCTAATAATCTCATTCCATTTTGGTTGTAGATATTATCCTTTGATGTTCTATTATTTATATTTAAAATTGATGAGTTTGGTATAACCGTTTGAGTTGTAACTTGGTTAACACCTATTCTGGCATTAAAGTCACCGACCAACATAGAGTTTCAGTTTTGCTGTTTGTATTCCATAAAGGCACCCACCGCTAGCACGTCCTCTTAAATATGTTTTAGTTGCAGGAATCCAAAAAAGTTTATATCCGTTAAAATATTTAGTAAATTTACTTGAATTTTCAATTGTAATGTGAGTTTCAAAAATAAAGAATATTTCGAACGATTTAATAAAATTAAAAAAGTCTATAAACATGATCTTATTGTTAAGCCCTGATCTCACACACAATACTACAGTAGTGTACTCGATAGCACAACGTTAAGAGAACAGAACCAAAGGCGCATTTGAGTTATAACTGCGCTATTGAGTTACAACTGCGCCAGTGTGTCTTTGCGCTATAGAAGAGTCAATAGCGCAATGATACACTAGCGCAGTTGTAACTCAGTAGCGCAATGATACACTAGCGCAGTTGTAACTCAATAGCGCAATGATACACTAGCGCAGTTGTAACTCAATAGCGCAATGATACACTAGCGCAGTTGTAACTCAATAGCGCAATGATACACTTATGGCGCAGTGATACCACAGCGCAGTTGACTCTTTACTCTTATCTATATTCTCAGAAATCAGGATATTTTTTTTGATAAGAATAATGAGTACTGAAAATAGTGGTGTTGGTTGTTGGTCTGTTGGTTGGCTGATGGATGCTTGTATGTTGTATCGCAGATAAATCTCTTAATTTTATTTGTTTACATTGTTGTTTTTGTAAAACTAGATATATCATTACTAAACGTATGTAGCTGAATATAAATAAAGTCGTGTTTTTAAAGACAATTGTATGGGCGTTGGGCGGTGGCGGATGCAGTTGTGTGTGAGGTTTACCCTCTGGTTGTTATTTCTCTTACAAGCTACCAAGAAAGGGTGGGTATTTTTTTCACTATCACACGATTTCTTTTTGTTTACATTTTGATCTCAGCCAAACCTTACTACAACGGTAAGCGTTGCAACATATGCAGATTGAGCTGACTAACTTTATTTTTCTCAGCAGGTGAAACACTTTACCTGAGAAATCATTCACCAATCTCACCTATGTAATCAAATAAAAAGTTTAATTTTGTCACATCACTTAAACTCAAAATATACAAGACATAAAAGAAAATAAATCATTTTTCCACTGGATATATTCAGTCCAGAAAAATTGCGCCATAGCGCAATTGCGTTAACGCATTGCGTTGATACAGTAAACTGCGCTTGAGTTAGTGTATCAGCGCACGATATTTTGCTGCGTTACCCATGTTTAAGGGGTTGCGTTTGACAAGCTCATTGAATTCTGACCTTGACAGCATTATTACCTAGGGTCTTATGAAGCGAGTTGAATTCAATGCTTCGAAAACTCAATGCTGTCTCTTGTCGATGAAGCTTAACACTCCCCCATTGCCATTATCCATGAATGTTACCTGCATCGAAGAAACCGAAATGCTGTCAGTACTTGGTATGTGTGTAAACGATGATCTTCATTAGAATGAGCACATATTTCAAGTCGCCAAAAACGCTGCTAAATGCTTAGGCTTCTTGAGACGATGCAGGAAGATCTGCACCCCTTCTGATCTGGCTTCCTTTTAAAGTCTCCATCCAACCAAAACTAGAGTATAACTCCCATATCTGGTCAGGTAATAGAGCGTTAAAATTGATTGGTGATAGTTCAATCGTTGAATCGATTGATTCTCTTGAACATCGTCGAAACGTCATCTGTCTCTCTCTATCGCTTTTTTTACAAACAGTGCTCGAGTGAAATAGCCAGCTGCATTCCTCCCCTGAAACAATTTAGCCGCAACACCCTAATCGCTAGGAATGCTCATTAGTTTTACTTTGAGCCCAACTTAAGACGTACAGTCGAGTATAGAGATTCGTATTTCAGTCGCACCTTCCGGATTTACAATGCTCTGACTCTTTTTTCCCCTAAATTACGGCTCACAAAAATGCAAAAGCAGCGTGCGTCGGTGTCTCCTTTCAAATCCTTCTCTGTTTTCTGTGTCTGAGATTAGGTCCTCAAAATCCTACGTTACAGACAGACATGCTAACCAATACATCATGGGCACGATACAAAACGAAAAGTTGAACCATACGAAATTTTTCGCAAACAGCGAGCTGCTCGCGACGAAAACAGAGCGAACACGAACATGTTCGTTGTTAAGGAGTATGTTAACTGACGCACTGACTTGAGAACAACGCTTTCAGTTATGGCCAAGTGAATGTGTGTTTGTCTGTGAATGCCTCTTATCGCTGATACGACATTTTGTTAATTCAAGGTCACCAAACTTTGTCCACCCACACATCAGTTCGTCTCTAAAAAGTTCTCCTGTGACGAAATATTCCCAAAAATCATAGTGATACTCCCCTTCTCCATGGAGGACTTGGTTAGTAGTGCTTCTTCCCAATTTTATTCGTCACGTATATTTGTTTCGTCTATACACCTGAGCGCATCAGCTTGATGTATTATTTATTTTCATTGGACATTTTGTCTTCCTGCACGAATGGTTTTAGACTTTTTTTTTATTTATTTGCGTTGGTTTTACTTTCTCTTCATCTTTGTACAAACTTCGTTGTCTATTCTTATGTAGATTCATTCTCACTCTGCTGTGGCATTGTGGTCTTTCTGTTTCATTTGGATGAAATGGAATGAATATATGTATATGCAGAATCCTTGAAGTTGTTTGATCCCACAATTCGGGTTTTGGTTTTAGGAATAGCAAATGTGTTGTGAGGAATAGTCCGGACTGCCTTAAAAAAAAAAAGGAAACTTCTTGCAAACAGTCTGATGAATGGATGGACTCTTTGTGGTTGAGTGTAAGAGGGTCTCTAATTCCCCAATGAATTTTCAGTTCGATACTTTACGATTTTTCTTATTCCCTTTCATTATATTGGTTTGCTTCCCACGAAGGAGAAGCAGCAAAAAAATTTAGAAAACTTTTCTCATCGGTTTCTTTATTTAGTTTCATTTTGGTTATTTTGTTCTTCTTTCTTTTTTTGTCTTCATTATTTGGTTTAACTCCTCGAGGATTCATGCCGCATAGCAATTTCGGGAACAATTTAAGGATGCTTCACTTCGATTTTATTCTCCAATTGAATTCTCAATAAGAAAGAGTGGAGAGTTGATGGTTTGCGATTAAAAAGAAGTGGAATGTTCTACCTACGTCTGTGTATCCACATAAAAGAAACGTGTTGTTCTTGTGTGGTCTTAATTTGATCTCAGGTTTAATTTTTATGGAGTTTCTCTCACTGTTTTTTGTTCCTTTTTTCTTCATTTTCGGTTGAAGAAGCTACAACATTATTCTGTGAAATTAGATATGGGAAATGGATTCTAACCAATATAAAATTTATACATCTTTGGGTTAAAAAGATGGTTTGAGGAAATGGTCCAAACAGCTGAGTTTTTAGTTTTCTCTTCGTACCCACAGCAGACCTAATGTGGTTCAAAATGTATTTTAACACATTTATTTAAATTCACAAGAGCATGTGAGATGGACAACCTTTAGGTAGGGTCGGAAGTAAGAGCAGTTTGTATCTGTGTGTTTAAGATTTTCGTTCTTGGTTTTCCGATGAAATGAGCTATACTTTTGCATTTAGTGTTTTGGTGGTCAAGCGTGTACATTCGAGAAAGCTCTGATTGGTGTCAACAATAGTCGAAGGAAGATGTGTTGAGATGTTCACTGAGCTAGATCTTTCAAATTAACTTGTAGATGAGCCCACTCGGGATCCACATATTCTTGATACAGCCAACACCCTTGATCTATTTTTCTCCGCTCATTCCGAAAAACATAGACGATTATCAAGAAAGCCGTTCTTCTGACCTGGAGGATGAGCTTGCTTATACGAGATCAAATCAAATACAACTGCAGATGGTATTGACGTCGAGCTTTTCCTTCCATCTGACGCTCAGTTAGAAATCCATGCATGCACCAACTGTGTAAAAAAAATTGTCTCAAGAAAGCATGCCCGATCAATAGAGTCTCAGAATCGTATATCCGATCCTTATTGAGGGAGAATCTCACCGCGCCAGTCGTAAGGTAAAAGGCTTCCTTAGTGTTGGATCGTATCAGCTGTAACATGTGAACGCTTAAAACCCTTGGTCGAATATTTAAAAGTTGCGGTTTTAGACCAGAAACGTCCACAAACGACCGAATTTACAGATAATAGAGGATCCTGGAAAAACATAGGGCTACAATATTGATGTAAACATTTTTTTATCGACTTCAATTCACTTACGGCACTTATTACAGACACGGGCTTTAGGCAGAGAGCGATGTGCACTGCTTTTGGCATCTCGGCAAATCTGGTAGTAAGAGGCAGCATCACTTTGGGGAATTAACTCAAAGATCAACACCAGAAGCATAATCTTTCATAAAAAGTTTTCAAAACTTCTCGCTGATGCAGACGATATTTACGAAGAAGTACGCATAATGTCATAGATGCTTTTGGGAGCATTGAAACAGAAGAGGCAAAAATGGGTTCAATTTTAAATGAGTGGAAAATGAAGTTTATGCTGTCAACAAATAAGGACAGACAACATCGATGAATTGGACAAAAGGTCATAATTGATAGACACAATTTCGAAGTATTTCAGATTTTTTTTCATCTAGGACCCACCTAAGGACACTGAAAATAACGTCTAAGAGGATATCGAATGGAGAATAAGTAGACAACAGAGACAACCGAGAAACATAATATTATACCTATAATACTCTCAAGAAAAGCAATGGAAACCCTTTATAAGACCTTGATCACCCCAGTCCCAGTCCCTATGCTGCGCATAAGCATGAACCTTATCTGAAGCGAGCCAGGAAACTTAACTTGGTCCCATTTGTGAAGACAATGTGTGAAGTAGAAGTTTCAGCAACTAAATAATTGGCATAGATGGAAGAGTACGCATCACGAGATTACGATGACTGGGCCATGTAAAATGGGTGGACGTCAAACCTCTGGTTGGAAGCGTTTTTGAAGGCATGGAAGAGAATACCCAGAAGTAAAAGACTTCGTCTTTGGCTACACAGTTGAAGGGGACCTTAACCAAAGGCACGCACTAGGCAGCCTGGTTCCTGCGCCCGGCCCGGCCTCCAGTTCAACGGGAGTTCAAGGTTGCATAATGCCTCCTATACACAACATAAAAGTGACGATAATTGGCTTGTAAGCGCCTAGCTTTAGAGAGCTCACCTGAAATCGAAATTGTTGGCGAAAGATGTTGGTTAAGGCTCACCCCGGACTGTAATACCCACCTAAGTAGGCAAGTTACTGCTTATGGGGCCGTACTTGTGTATCGCTATTAGAGTCATGGTTCATTTGTACATTTTGAGCTCCCTCATAAAAGTAAGCAGGTACAGCTAAGCAGTACCTCGATAGTCTTCCACTGTCTTAGCTAGTTTCATGGATATTAAATGTTTACATTAGTGTAAGGTCTTATGTGTTTTCAGTTAGTGAAATGATGTTTTTTTAAGACTCTCTGACTACGCAAACACCCAGAGAAAAACATGTGTAAAATTGGCCTAAATCGGAGTCTAATTTATCTTAGGACTCAGGCTGTTTTGAGCTTATGCTTAGTTCTAATCTATCATGCCTTAAATGGCTAAGGTAAATATCATTGGTTTCCAGCTTTGCTAAAAAAGCTTAGAACTAAGGTAAATTGAACCTAACATTTCATTTAAGAACTTATTTTATTGCCTTAGCAATTAAGGTAAAACCATTGAATAATTATATACACATATATAAGTAACACCGGAATAAATCACCAACTGAAGTTCTTATGCCGATAGTATCGATATTGGTTAGTTTAACAACCTTTTTGCAAATTTAGTCCCAAAGGATATTTTTAATTACTGTTTTTGGTTACCGATGATGTTGCTAAGGCACTTCCACACTATGCCGAGCGGCATCAATCGACACATGCCGATCGGCAATACCGACTTAGTGTGGACGTCCCGATCGGCCTTCCTCCTTACCGAAAGCCGAACCGAATTCGAATCGAATGAAATGGATCCGTATGCAGGTCGGTATAGTGTGGACGCGGCTTTAAGATTAAAAATGGTTTTTAGTTGATGATGGCGTCTGAGAATTATGTATTTGATTATTACCCGACGCCGTTTTTCTCTCTGAAACTAGATTAGTCTCGAGACATCGGCTTTACTTTGAAAAGTACACTATATTCCGTACAGACAAAGATCTCGCTAAAACAGGCACTGCCGTTTTAGTAAAATCTTCTTTTCAGTGCCGTAAGGTCATTATTCAAGGTTTGGTTACTTTTGAAGTAACCTGTGTAGTCATACCCCTCGAAAATAACGAAGATATCCTTCTGATATCTTTGTACAATCAATGCGCTGCGTCCCGTGCTGACATAAGACACGACCTTGATTTGCTTAACGCATTCTGCCAAAATTACACCCAATTCATAATTGGAGGCGATTTCAACGCACGCCACCAACTCTGGATGGATACCTTGAGTACTCCCCAAGGAGTTGCTATATCTGACTGGCTATGTGATAATTCTCACGACCACTCTTTCGAGATTGTCTCTCAACCAATACCAACATTTCCGCGAACCCCTTCGACACTTGACTTCTTCATGTGCTCACCTCACTTAATTTGTAGAATTCCAACACTAACTAACTTCTTCTGCACTGCAATTGTATCTGACTCCGATCATTTAGCTGTAAAGTTAAACCTTCGTCTTCGGACAAATTTTAATATTCTAGCTACTCCTCAGCAAGAATATATTAATTACGCAAAAATCAATTGGCGAGTTTTTCAGAATTCCTTAACGGAAAAGCTACAAAACTGTACGCCTTGCACTTCAGCCAACCTGACCAATGAAGACATTGATTTTGCAATCAATTCCATTGAAAGCTCAATTACCAGTACAATTGCAGAGCAGGCCCAAGCCCGAGATCTCAAATCCAAGTATAAAGACTTACACGAATACATACAAAGTATGTATAAATATAGGCAAAAACTTCGGAAAATTCTACAGAAAATTTTTCACCGTACTTTAAGTACCCACGGGGATGAGTACCAGAGTGTTCTATCACAACTCAAGTGTCTCAATACCCTCATCGATCAAAACACCAAAACCTATATCGACTCCCAATTCAGAAAACGACTTAACGTCATAAAACCTGGTCCGAATACATTCAAGCAAATAAACCAAATTGTAGGAAAGAAATCTCCTATACTTGGGCAACTACAACACAATGACGTCGCTCTTGCATCCGACCAAGAGAAAACTAACGCTTTTGCAGACTTCTTCGAAAGCAATTTCAAACCCATTCCACCTATTCATTTGCCTGAGTTCTTCTCAAACGTCAACAATGAAGTCTCATTATTAGTTTCACAAAACCCGGAGCCGCTCACAACATTTAACGAAGAAAATTCATCAGTCTTCACAACAACCGATGATATTTTCACAAATCCGCTTGACCTTTACGGTTCAATCCAATGCGGTAACTCCAAAAAATCTTCGGGACCTGACAAGGTTTCCAATTTTGTTATCAAGAAACTCCCTCCGACTGCGATTATAATTCTTACGATTATTCTCAATAACTGTCTTAACAACAGTTATTTCCCAAGTAAATGGAAAATAGCGGAAATATTCCCAATTCCTAAGAAACCAGGGGCGAATTCTGTAAGCAGTTTTCGACCTATCTCGCTCCTCCCAAACCTCAGCAAACTACTTGAAATGCTAATTCTCAACAAACTTCGCTCACTATGCTCCTCAATGGGTATAGTGCAGCATAACCAATTTGGGTTCAAAGCATTCCACTCCACTATCGACCCGTTGTTAAAGCTTCACGCAGATACAACCCTGGCTCTTAACAAAAAAGAGGTAACAGTAGCCTGTCTGCTTGATATTCAAAAAGCATTTGACACCGTTTGGATAGACGGTCTGATTTTCAAGTTGAAATCATTTCACTTGCCTAGACATCTTATCACAATCATACACAGCTTCTTGACCAACCGTAAGTTTTGCGTACGAGTAGGAAATACCAAGTCTGTATTCAAAAACATCTCCGCAGGGGTTGCCCAAGGCTCACGTCTTGGACCTGACCTCTTCAATCTTTTCACCCTCGACCAACCAGCAAACACGCCAACGACAAAAACCCTACTATATGCTGATGACTCCATCACTTATAGTGCATCCATAAGCCCAGAAATAGCTCTCCGTAGAGTGAAGGAACACATCCTTAGGCTCTGGGAGTACTACCTACAATGGGGAATTAAAATCAATCCCACTAAAACAGAATTAATCTACCTTAGGAATCCCTCACGTAATGGCATAGCCACAAGATGCAAACTCCTGTCCCTGACACTCCCCGATAACACAATTATCACACCTAAGCAAAGCGTTAAATACCTCGGAGTTCATTTCTTCGAAAGGTTCAAGTTTAATCAACATGCTAAACACACTCTTCGCAAGGCAAACGGTGCCTTAGCTCTCCTTCGTCCTCTTATGAAAGTAAGAGGTGGTCTCCAAACACGAACGAAACTTCTGCTTTACAAGCAACTAATTCGTCCTATACTAACTTATTGCTTTCCTATATGGTACACAATAAGCCCAACATATATGAAGAAAGTGCAATTATTCGAGCGCAAGGCTCTTCGCTATTGCACATCTTTGTATAGAAAACCAAATTCAGTCCGCTACTACAGCAATGAAAAACTCTACGAGACAACTAAAATTGTTCCTATAGACAAATACCTACACAACCTCAGCACCAAAACGCTGAGGAAAATCCCATCCCATCCCAGCCCTCTTATTAATATAATTACAGGTAACGCAGCCCCCGACGACCGATATCTCCAGGTGCTATCCATAATGGATCCAGCATTTCGAATGTCGCAAGAAGACAGCTTCGAAGACTTCTACGTCGCTGCAGGAAGAGGAACGCAGTACAACAGAGGTTGAAGACACCAAGAGACCCAAAAAAGTGGAAATACAATAGCTTCCAGGACCGAAGCGACCATCCAACTAATATTCCTCGCCCACCAACATTACAGCCAACGACCGTCAGCACTGCTCAAGCCGACGAGAACATACCAATTATTTATTTAAGAAACAAGTAAATGTTAGACATAGATACCTTTTTAATAAAATGTATAAAACCCGCCAATTTAACGAAGCAGAGCCCCATCTGTGCTCGCAGATTTTAAAACAATAATGTTAGTCTAAGAATTTATAATTGTATATATCAAATATTGTAAAACAAATGAGCTTTTCAATAAAAACTTAAATTGTAAAAAAATTGTATTTGATTATTATCAATTATAATAAAATCCCTCAGGGAACATATTATAAAATCTAAACTGCCAAATCTTCTTCATTTGAAAATGGTTTGTGTATGAAAGGAAAGCGTAGACAAAAACATAAATAATAATAAATGGGGTGACTGTTGCTAGGTAACAAGCTTCTTATGTCTGTCGTGTTTGAGAAAGTCTATATGTAATTATTCAGTGGTAAAACATTTCTGATCTTACCCATGGTGTCACCTGTTTTAGCATAATTTCTAGTGCAATCTTACTTATTTTGTTTTGCCTATACTAAGGCATTTTAACTTAATGCTTTGGTAAGTTTTACCAGGTATTGTAGTTAAGGAAATTGTAAATTTTACCTAGGTTCTAAGGCAGGTCATATTCTTTTTACCTATATCTGCGCCTGAATTATCATAGTTCTAGGGTAATTTGTCCTATTCATTTCTGTAAACAAATAAAATAAACACAAGTGTATTCTCACACATATATGTATACTAGCTGTGCCCGCGACTTCGTCCGCGTGGAATAGTGACTTTCGGCAGCATTCCTAATTTTATAGGCTACTTATTTTGCAAATAAGACAAATTCATGCGTTTTAGTAAACCATTGTTATATTATTTTTTTTAAGTATATGTTTGCACACGACATTCTTATTTTTTCCATCTTTTGCGAAATAAAAAGCTTTTGTGGGATTGATACACGTCATTCTGCCACGTAAAGTTGCCATGGGTTTTTTTTCTAAGCGAACACCTGCAACTTAAAGCGTCTGAGCTTTATTTATAATGATCAATCAGTGGGAATCAAAGGAAAACGGGGTATCAAAACGTTTTGGACTTGTAAAATTAGTAAGGATGTCCATCTTCAGGTTCTAGACTATCTCTGTACCAAAATTCATATCAATCGGTTCAATAGTTTGGGCGGTAAATATAAACAAAGAAAAACAGACAGACAGAGTTAATTTCGGATTTATAATGTTACTAAAGTCTTCCATTCCCGTAGGAATATGAGGGACGTTTCCGGAGGATGACTTAAAGTTTATATTACTCGGGAATAGTGTAGTTTTCTAACGGTGGACATTTTTTGAAATGGGTGCTGTATTTACAAAGCTCCCGTTCCCTTGGGAAAACAGGGATAAAACATATTGCATAAAATATATGTCCAACCTCAGGTTCTAGACTGTCTCTGTACCAAAATTCATATAAATAGGTTCAATAGTTTGGGCGGTAAATGGCAACGAAAGGAAATAGACAGACAGATTTATTTTCAGACCTATATTAGTAAAGACTCCCGTTCCCGTAGAATCATGGTGACCATTCCTGTAAGGAATATGGGGATGAGTAAAAGTTTATGTTGCTCGGGGATTATGAAGCATTCCAACGGTGGAAGAGTTTTTGAAATCGGTGCTGTAGTGTTAAAGTTCCCGTTTACGTTCCTGCTCCCGTGGGAATATAGGGAAAAAATATATGGCTTGTGTCCCTCTTCCGGTTCTGAACAATCTTTGTACAAAATTTCATTGAAATCAGTTTATTAGTTTGGGCGGGATATGGTAACATAGAACGACGAACAGACAGAGCTTCTTTCACACTTATTATATTAATAAGGACTCCCGTTCCCGTAGGAATATGTGGATGAATTATAGTTTATGTTACTCTGGGATAGTGTAGCATTCCAACAGTGGAAACATTTTTGAAATCGGTGATGTAGTTTCTAAGTTCCCGTAAAAGTTCCCGTTCCCGTGGGAATATAGGGATAAAATATAAAGCCTATGTCCATCCTCAAGTTCTGAACATTCTTTGTACAAAAATTAATTTTAATCTGTTCATTAGTTTGAGCGGGAGATGGTAACATAGAAAGGTGAACAGACAGAGCTACTTTTGCATTTATAATAATAGTGAGGACCGGTTCCCGTGGGAACATTCGAATGAAATACAGCCTATGTCCGTCTTAAACTTCAGAACAATCTTTCTACAAAATTTCATTTTAATCGGTTTATTAGTTTAGGCGGGAGATGGTAACATAGAACGACGGGCTGACAGAGCTTCTTTCACACTTATTATATGAGTAAGGACTTCCTTTCCCGTAGGAATATGTGGATGAATTAAGGTTTATGTTACTCTGAGATAGTGAAGCATTCTATTGGTGGAAACATTTTTGAAATCGGTGTTGTAGTTTCTAAGTTCCCGTATACGTTCCCGTTCCCGTGGGAATATAGGGATAAAATGTATAGCCTATGTCCTTCTTCAGGTTCTAGGCTATCTCTGTACAAATTTTCATTTGAATCAGTTCCGTAGTTTGGGCAGGAGACGGTAACATAGAAAGCCGGACAGACAGAGGGACTTTCACATTTATAATATTAGTTAGGATTTTTCTATAATTTTTTTTTCTTTGTAATTTTTTTACCTGATCTGCAGCATGTGAATATTTGTTCAGTGGCCACTCCTGAAGAATTTTTTGGATGTCAACATCATTATTCTCATAATTCACTTTTTCATCTGAATCCAGTATTTTTTCCCACTGCTTGATCACTGTGTCCTAGCTGCTCTGCAACTCAGGACTGCTTAGTAATTCTATTGAATTTTTAAAACAGATCACACATATGTCGCTGGTTCATATCCGGCTCGAAGGACCAAAATGTTTTTCGTTTAATAATGTTTTTACTTCAAACTCAGTTCTTAGTTTTATAAAACTCGCATGTAAATTCTCAAATCTCAATTCAATTAATAAAATACATTCAAAACCTTTGGTATAAGAACTTCAAGTAAAGACCTTTATTTCACCTTCATAATTTTTGACATTAACTTCAAAGTTATTGGAAGTTTTGTAAATTGACGTTCAATCTTGAATGCGGATGAACGTATACAGCTTGTAAGATGCCATCCAATCGATCGATGATAGCGTTCAACAGCAATCTTCGTCGAAAGCATAAACAAGCTTTAATCTTTTCGGAAAGTCAGTTTTGTTCATGAAGATCAAAATAAGAGCTCACCTCACAATTTCTTAACTCAGGTAGAGACTTTGTAAGTCACTATTTCTGCACTTCACTTTGACTGCACATATAGTATCTTCTTTGATTGATTTCTTCACTTTTTAACTTCACACATTGTGAAAAATTGATCCGCGCTCTTTGAAAATCACAAACCAAGTGACCTGATCGCACACCCGACTACACGCAAATAACCTAAAATAACGGGTTACTAAACAGACTTTGCATTAGCTCTGAGGTTAAAAATGAGAAGTCTAAGGCAAATTTGAGTTAGGTGTAGGTAAAGCTTACCTTGTATTAGCCATAATTAGTGCAAGGCAAAAATATCTTATAGGCTTAAGGCAAACATTGAAATAAGTGTTAACCTAGTAGATTTTGTCTAAGAAATGGGCAAAGCTAAGCTTGTCTAATGGCACCAAACAAAAAAAATGGAGACACCGATGCACGTTGCTTTTGAACCTTTGTGGAATCGTAATGCAGGGGAATTACAAAGCCAGGTAAAGCATTCCACATTCGGGTGGTGCGACTGAAGAATCTATATACTTGACTGTACAAACGAAGTTAGGCTCAAGGTAAAACTGATGAGCATTCCTAGCGAGGCGGGTGTTGCGGCTAAATTGTTTCAGGGGAGGAATGCAACTGGCTACTTTACTAGAGCACTGTTTGTGAAAACAGCGATAAAAAAGAGAGAGACAGGTGAAGTTTCGACGATGTTCAAGAGAGTCAATCGATCCTACGATTGAACTATCACCTATCAATTTTAACGCTCTATTTTGTACCCTATCAAGTAGGCGCAAAGATATTTGAGAAGCACCTGACCAGATATGGGAGTTATACTCCAGTTTTGGGCGGATGAAGGCCTTATAAATTCAAGCCAGATCAGAAGGGGTGAAGAACTTCCTGCATCGTCTCAAGAAACCTAAGCATTTAGCAGCGTTTTTGGCAACTTCAAATATGTGGTCGTTCCAACGAAGATCATCGTTTACACACATACCAAGTACTGACAGCTTTTCGGTTTCTTCGATGCAGGCAGGTACCATTCATGGATAATGGCAATGGGGGAATGTTAAGCTTCAACGACAAGAGACAGCATTGAGTTTTCGAAGCATTGAAATCTACTCGGTTTATAAGACCCCATGCAATGAGCTTATCATACGCAACCGTTCCAGTTCCACATCCGAAGAGCAGGGACGTGAATTCGGAAACGAATATGAAAAGCTGAGGGTCGAGTCGTCAGCACTACAGTTATGCATATAAGAAGTTTCAGACAAGAGATCATATATGAAAATAAGGAAGAGAGTCGGAGACAAAACGGAGCCCTGGGGCACACCGCAGCATTCATGAGGTGGATATCAGACTTGAAGCCATCCAACACAACTTGTATTGAACGGTCGGAAAGGTAGTTTCTAATCTAACGAAGAAGAGACTCATCGATACCAAAAGCACGCATTTTCGATAAAAGAGCCTGATGCCAAACTCTATCAAATGCTTTAGAAATGTCAAGCGCAATAATCTTACTTTCTCCAAAACAATGTAAAGATTGGTTCCACTTTTCGGTGAGATAAGCCATCAAATCACCAGTGGACCGTTTGCCACGAAAGCCGTACTGACGTTCTTCAATATATTTCATAAGTTGACGGTTTATCAACGTTTCCATGATCTTGGAAAGAAGGGACGTTAGTGCAATTGGACGGTAATTGGAAGGGGAGGAAGATTGGAGTTTTTTAGGGACCGGCTCGACAAAATGCAGTTATCCATCTGCTCGGAAAAATCCCATCAGAATAGGAAAGATGGAAAAGTTTACGCAGTGGTTTTGCCAGCGTAGAAGAACACCTCTTCAGAATAACGGCGGGGATACCATCTGGACCAGGGGATTTGTGTATATTGAGATATTTAAGGACTCTCGCAACCGAGCGAGCTCGAAAAAATATCTGCTTCATCACAGAATTTGCAGACTCGAGCTCAGGTGGAGCCAATATGCTATGAGGAAGTGTTGAGTTGGCAGCAAATTGGCTTTGTCGATGGAGCTGACATACGGAGAGTCATTGAAGAGCGTTGGGACCGATGACGTGGTCGAGTTCTTAATGTTCTTGACAAAAGACCAAAAGTTTTTACTTCCTTTTGGACACAACAGTATTTTTTGCCTTACTTTTTGGTCATGTAAAATGTTGGGACCGATGACGTGGTCGAGTTCTTAATGTTCTTGACAAAAGACCAAAAGTTTTTACTTCCTTTTGGACACAACAGTATTTTTTGCCTTACTTTTTGGTCATGTAAAAACTTAGCCTTTTGTATTTGAAAAATACTTTGGTTAGGCGTCTTGAATTGCCTTAGCTTTAGGCAAAAATATGCCGTCCAATATTATCGATACGAAAAATTTCGCCTTAGTTTTTTAATCAGAATTATTCATCATTAAAAAGGGCGTACCTTAATTGACTTAATAGTGAGCTAAGTTATGCTCGTCAAATAACATCCATATAAAAAACTTTAACTAAGGTGTTTAAGTTAATTTTACACAGTTTTTTCTCTGGGTGTACCTATTGCAGACTTCAATTTACCAACAAATACGCGGTTCTGCTTTTGATAAGCACAAAATATACGAGCTTAAAAATAATATGAGAATTACTTTTTTGCGAATTTTGCAAGACATGCTTAACATACTTCCGAGGTGCTGAAACCTAACTGCTGATATGAGTCTTCTCTCCAAAAAAAAAAAAAAATCGAATCCTCCTTATGATAGTAGTTGTTCCCAAGGTTTTGTTAACAACGTCCTTTTAAAAATGTCTGCCGACTGTACAGCAAATTCTAATAAGCTTAATAGTTTTACTTTCTTTGTCTTTGCATCTGGAAGTTGACTTACTGCTTATACTTAACGCTTTCACCAAAATCAAAACTTCAAACCTCAGATTCGAGGAAAGAAATGAAAATTTAATTCACAAATTTCCCTAATTCGAGAGGAAAACTAATTTAAATTCCTCCATTAAAGTGATTCCATCTTCCTTTGCCTTCTATTTTTTTTTTACACAAATTAAATTTAAATCAAAAAAAAATCAGACAAGTGCCAAGCATAAACACAACACTTACCTATACATTCACTGCGATTCAAAACAAATTCCTATCTCACATAGGTATGTACTATAGGTACCTTCTTTCATATTCAAATCAAAGCATCAGATATTCTATCCTTTTGCTTACCTTTACACACCATCCGCCACTTAGAGAACAGGGAGCTGAATCTTTTCATATTCAACGAAGTTTCCTTAGTCTCGCTTGCTTGAAACAAAAAGGATTCCTTATAACATTTAATTATAAGAAAGGACCAATGAACGGTGTTGCCCTTATTTTACTTTACTTAAAAAGAACATTTCAACTAGGGCTTTTAAGATCAAAGTGTTTGACTGGGCTCTACAAAACAAGCCTTTCAAGTTCTTCATCTCTCGGTTACCCAGTGGAAGGCACATTTAAAAAAAAAATAAGCAAAAAAATAAATATTATCCTTCCAGAATCTACTTAGATAAGATCGCAGTTTAAAAATGGAATATTTTCCTTAACAGTTTTACGATGCGACGAGGGGAGGGATTCTTCCTCCTTGAAACAAATACCAACATTGTCCATAGAGATCCTAGAGACGTACGAGTAGATATTCCGTTCTGCCAAAAATCCCTTCTGTAGAAAGGATATTACCTATTGTAAATATAATAGCTTCGGACTAGATATTATAGCTTCACGCTTCTGTTGCCTGTGAGGAGCTCGCAAAGAACGCCTCTTTATGTGCATATTATTACGATTAGAATCGAATTTTCTCTGTCCTAATAACCCCCTACAGTGTGGACTTGTGCTATTTAAGCTTTAATCCTTACGTAAGGACCTTCTTTAGATGGAATGACCGAAAGGCGATTTCTCGTTCTTTGAAAAAGTTCAGTCATGTTGCACATATGACTTCTTTCACCATTTTGTATCCCTTCTTTGTCTCGGTTTGCCTGTGTTGCCAGTAAAGTATGGGCTTGGATTTTCAATGTAAGAAATACCTAATTGCGTTTGAGCATGATTCGTTTTATAATACATCAGACAAAACAGAAGCTATTTGTGTGTATGAATAAAACAAATCCGGATCAATTTTGTGTAGGATTTTGTGTTTCCTTGTCAAACACAGTCAATTTATGTCGTGATTCCATTATCTTTACATATGTATTACTCTTAATTTCAGGTACATAATTTTATCTTCCGAATTCGGAACCATAGAGCTGAAATTATTTTAGCTATTACTTTGGCTGACTTGAAGCTTTTAAAATGCAACAGGAAACAAACCCAAACTACTCTGTAATTAATGACAATCAGATAATGAATTCTTTTGTTGCCACGGGTTTTTATGATGCATCAACCTCACACGAGCTTCATTCAAATACTCGTTTAAATGACACCCCGTGACAATTGGTACCGAGTAGTGTGGGTTTCTTACAGCACTTAAACTACTTTGGAACTATAACTCTGGAAGATGGACAAATGATTTTTCTTATTGGAAACATTATGTATAGCTATTACCTCATCAGGCTTGGTTCTTCTTAACCTCCGAACATTGTCTCGCAGCTTTAAAACGGTCTTCATTTTTGAGTTGGTATTACTTTGCAGATGCTGAATGTGTTCTGAAGCGTGTTTTTTTAGCCAATTGTAATTAACGATGTATGTCGCTATTTCCTAAATACTGTTGACATTATTTATTGTTTCACGAATGACTTTGTTTTGGAACTTTTGGATGGTTTTGGGATTTGTTTAATTTGCACAGCTTCAAAAATGGATGCAGGTTTCAGTACTTGGTTACATTATAATGTTGGTTTGTTCTGGATAAATTTGTCAAAGTTCCTGCCCTGTAACCAGTACATTTTTCTGTATTTCAAGCTTAGCTCTTCTTTTTTATGTTGCTTTTTCTATCTGAGCATCTTATGTGCTTTTTCTACCTGAGCTTTCCATCCAAAGTCATTTGGCAGCATTGTAGTGAAGCACAACGGAATTATTTAAAACTAATACATTGCTTATGTTTCTAAAGTTTAAATGCGCCGATTTTATTTTGCTAAATTTGCTACGCCGCTTTTTCATCAAATCACTAACTTTATCAACTTGTGTAACCCTCATAACGTATTAGATGTCATTATTATACTAAACCGAACACGTGAAAACCGAATACAATTGACATGAACATTAATTATGACTAATTAACACACTTTAATGTTTACACTTTTAATTTTGTCTTTTTTTCCGCGTTTCACGTCAACAAATAGTCACAACAAAAAAACGATAAAAAAAAAAACAATCAAAAACACGTACCTGAATGCATTACGGACTGCATGCAGTCCATCATCAGCATCACGATTCACGACTGATCAAATCAGTGGCAGCGTTACCGTTGGATATTTTCGAAAAGTTGCAAAAAAAGTGGCACTCGAGAAAAAAAGGTGGCACTTGAAATAACACCATATTATGTATGAAAATTGACTTATTGATAAAAATTTCACACATCTGAACGAACTCGTAGGAGTTGAAGAAAGCACATAATCTTAACAATCACAATCGCAAGTTTCAGTTTTTAGTCGGCTGGTTAGTTTATATTTCATCAAATTTAGCTTGGAAAAAGCCCAGCGCAGGCACTGCTATTAGGCAAAGTTAATATTTTTGCAACAAATTCATATAATATGTAAGTCAGAAAAAAGGTATTCATTCAAACTATTTTTAATGTTAGCCACTTCAAACCAAAACTATTCGATATTGACAATTTAAAAAAAATTGCTTTAAGCTTCAAGCTTGGTTGGGCTTCAAGGTAAAAAAGACTTTTTGCGAAGTTTGTTCTTAAATATGGATTGAGTAATTTTATTCGGACCTTTCGTACATTATTGAGGATACTTTCGACAGTAAAAAGGTAATTTTTTCATGCAAAAATATTGAAGCATAAGCCGGTAACAGAGCTTCGTAAAGAACGTCTTAAGAAAAAAAAAAACAATTTGCGGTGTTCACCATAAATCGGCTGGAAATTATTTGAAAATAAAAAACCAAGAAAAATTAGCCAAATTATGACCAAATCTTCCCCCATCAAAAATGAAAAACTTTCTATTTTTTGAGGCATTTAGACTCCAAATTTATCAAGTCGAAACAAGAAATCACTTATTTAAAACTAGTCCTAAAAGGTAATTGAACAATATAAATTTTTAGAAATAAAATCCGTCTAAGCAGGTCTTAAGGAAGGGGGTATGGGTTTTAACTTTCGAAAAATCGATTCTTTTTTTCTATCTCTTATCTTACTGTTTAATATTTCAAAAAAATGTCCTTAAAATGTTAGGTCAATAGAAGCAATATTCTTAAAGTTATTGTCTTATTAATCTCCTGGCCACCAACGCTCTAACACAAGTTCATAAACTTTAGACGCGTTTTTCTCGAAACCACTTTTTCAAAGTCCGTGTTCACTGTTATTTCAAAACTACTTGAGCTATTCATTTTAAACTTTATACACATTTTTGACATATAAAATACCGCCTCCCAACGTTAAGTAAAAATTTTGTTTTCTACCCCCAAAAAGGCGGAATTTTTAGTGGCAAATAGCAATTTACACTTTCAATGGCCGCAAATTTATTTTTGAATGAAAACTAAAATTATCAGAGAATGTTTGGGGATTTGGTCATGATTTGGCTATTTTTTTTTTTGGTTTATTATTTTCTGGGGGAAGCTCTGTTACCGGCTTATGCTTGAATATTTCTGCATGAAAAAAAATTACCTTTTTACTGCCGAAAGTATGCTCAATAATGTACGAAATGTCCGAATAAAATTACTCAATCCATATATTTAAGAAAAAACTTCGGAAAGAAAGTCTTTTTTTTACCTTAAACCTAGCTTGAAGCTTAAACTAATGTTTTTTAAATTGTCAATTACGAATAGTTTTGGTTTAAAAAGGCTAACATTAACCCTAGTTTACGATTTGGGGTTCGCGCGAACCCCAACGCAAGTTTGAATGCTTATAACTTTTTTCTTTATCATATTTTCGACCTGGGATGAAAACTCAGTGAACGAATTTCATTTTTCTTTACGTTTTTCATCGTATTTTCACCATAGCGATTTTAGATAATTTTCTGGAATTTTTTTCTGAAAAAAACTTACAAAAAAAATATGGTTCCGGCTTGTTATGACAGCCTGAAATAGCCTTCGCAAGATTGTGTTGTGTTGGTAATAAAACGACCTGTTTACATATTTGGTTTTGGAACATAAGATACCAATGCCATTCTCTGAAAAAATCCAAAAATGAATGAAGTGGACAGTACTGATCTGATCTGGTACGGTCAATTCAATTCGTTCAAAAGTATTTCAACAGGCTGGAGAGTGTTTGTCCTGGCTGATAATTGAGCTCAGCGACCAATTGAATCGTCGAAACGGAGGAAGATTCAGATGTTCAAAATGTGTACAATTCATCACGGCTCGAAGAATTGATGCGCATTGATAGTATCCCAAATTAGATGTGAATACAAATTTTGGAGTTCGCGCGAACCCCAATTTTTTTTATTGCATTATTTGTCGTGCCGTAAACTAGGGTTAAAAATAGTTTGAACGAATAACTTTTTTCTGACTAACATTATATGAATTTGCTGCAAAAATATTAACTTTGCCTCATAGCAGTGCCTGCGATGAGAGGGCTTTTTCCAAGCTAAATTTGATGAAAAATAAACTCACCAGCCGACTAAAAACTGAAAATTGCGATTATGATTGTTAAGATTATATGCTTTCTTCAACTCCTACGAGTTCGTTCAGATGTGTGAAATTTTTATCAACAAGTCAATTTTCATACATATATGGTGTTGTTTCGTTTTTTATTTCAAGTGCCACCTTTTTTTCTCGAGTGCCACTTTTTTGCAACTTTTCCAAAATATCCAACGGTAACGCTGAGCAGTTTTCATACGCGTCCAATTTTCTCTCATCTGTTATTTGTTTTCTTAGACTCACACAGCTTGCATTAATAATAAAGTGGTTGAGCTTTAAGACGTTGTCTGCAATAGCAGAACTTTGATTTTTATTTTACTTGATGTACGCACAATGTTCTTTAAATCTTTCTTCGGTGGCTCTTTTGGTTTGACCATAGTATGTAAATACCATTCCAGTCATCACACTTTATTGCATATATACCCGACTTTTTCATGTCGTCAATTTTATCTTTCGTCGACCCGAGTAGATTTTTTAGTTTTGTTTTACTTGAAAAGACTAATTGAATGTTATGCTCTCGGAAATTTTTTGATATTTTGTTTGTTGAAATTTGAAGCAATTAAATTTACAATTGAAATGGAGGCAAACAATAAAATTTGTTTCCTAGACCTCGAAGTCAACAAAACGTGTGAAAATGAAATAGATGTTTCAGTTTACCATAAACCAACAAGTACACTTCGGTTTATTACGAGTGATTCACATTGTTGTGACAACACTTATAACGTTACAGAACACAGTGCGGGTGTTAGGAAATAAGGAAAGGATAAGAAAGGAAATGCCGATGCACATTATTCTTGAATACTGCTTGGGTTAAATCGAGTTGGGTAAAGCATTCCACATCCGGATGAGCGGTTAAAATATGAATCTCTATACTTAGCTGTACGACCGTAGTTGGATTGCAGGTGAGCATTCCTTGCGAGGTGGGTATTGCGGTGGTATTTTTAGGGGAGGAATGCAACTGGCTATTTCCCTAGAGCACTGTTTGTAAAAGAAGCGACAAAAGTGAGGTAAGTAACTACAGTTCGACGATGTTCGAGAGAATCAATCGATTCTTCTATTGAACTATCACCTAAAAGGCTTAACGGTCTGTGTTGTACCCTATCCGGTCAAACGAGTTGCTGAAACCTTCTCATTCGTT
This sequence comes from Melanostoma mellinum, assembly GCA_914767635.1. NCBI lineage: Eukaryota > Metazoa > Arthropoda > Insecta > Diptera > Syrphidae > Melanostoma > Melanostoma mellinum. The sequence goes on along the minus strand of OU612058.1, from coordinate 69,231,179 downwards.
TAAGTTACATAGCGAAAATACGGGTAGATCTTCCCTATGCGGTATGAAGTTCAGTGGTAAAAGTTCTGTTCGCAGTTTTATCATTGTTGATATTTCGACAATACTTTTCTTGTCATTTAAATAGCTTTTGTCCCCCAGATTGTGTTCTTATCTGCTGTTAATTTCCCTATGCATAAATTCAGTTGCATCTCCTCATTCTAGAATTTTTCTCGTTTTCTAAGGTCTTCTGCAGAAATGGGCTGGTAAGCTGACGTTTCTAGCTTTATTATTGGTATAATTTACGTTTATCTCCGTGCCATATTCTGATGCTAGCTCTATCCAATTTGTGTACCAGCCTGTTTTCTTCCTTATGGCTTGCAGAGCTGCTATCTTTGGAAGTCGGTTATCATCCATCTTTAATGCCTTCAAAATGCAATCCACTTGAATTTTCAAAGTTCGTATGAAAAGCGGAGATAAACCGTTTGGTAACATGATAACGTATTTAGGTGTACTATTCGGCAATTGAAAAATTATTTTGCAAAAGTATCGCAGAAGCTTCTCGACTGTATCATACATCTTCGTTCCCAAAGCTTGCGCCACGTTTGAAAATCAGAACCTTGTATTTTTCCAGGTTAACAAATAAGTCCCAAAGTTTACAATATTGAAAAAGGTGATTTATCATGCAGTGATTCTGGTGAGGCTGCCAACCGTAAAAGGTCCGCAAGGTCATCAATGAATATTGCAAACAAACTTGGGCTCAATGTGCACCCCTGCCTGACACCCGATTGCCTATTCAATCCTTCCGACAGCAGCAATTCTCCATTCCATACTTTTGCAGTTGTGTTCTACAGATTCTGTAAAATTCATTAAAACTTCCATGACATGCCGTTGTTGAAGAGCTTGTATGGAGATAAGCCATTTCCTGTCGATCAAATCAAAAGCAGATTTGAAATCCACGAAAAAAAGCAAACAGCGTCTTTTGTTTGCGAATAAATGATTCTTCAATACTCTTGAGGGTATATATATGGTCCATTGTGGAAGACCCTGACCTAAATCCTGCTTGAAACTCTTTCAAGAGTTTGTTTTCATCAATTCATTTGGTAAGGCTTTTTTGCAAAATAAGCGTGAATATGTTGTATGACGCATTAAGAAACGATATACATACTACAGAGGTATTATTAACTTTCTTTCTTGTATATCGGGAAAATAATGGATTCCTTGAATTCCTGCGGCATAAGACCAGTTTCCATTATATTGTCATAAAATACCAGCTGGAGCACTCAGACCTAAATACCGGTCCATTGTACTACCAGATAACAACCTTCTATTTGTTATAGCTTTCTAGATGTTCGGAGAAAAGTCAAAAGACGCTGCTATGATAAGGAGCCAAAGTTACCAGCTCTCACCATGTCTGCGCAGAGTATCTGTAACCTTATGCGAGAAAAAGCTGGACATTTACAGAGGAAATGCTCTCCGGTGTCCTCATCTTCTCCAAAAGAATCACAGAGTGTGGTATCACTTAGGCCTAACACGTTTAAATGCTTGGCAAAAGAGAAGTGCCCGCTGGCAACGCCAATAAGCTTTCTACAGTCTTTTCTGCTACGAGCTAGCAAAAATGTTGCAGTCTTCTTACTAACGTTGGAGAGCATACGCTTGGTTTGTCTGCATCCAATGGAGGCATGTCATCTACGGTTGTGCTCTTTACAGATCCAATCGTTGATTGAAGCCTTCACTGAGGACGCTGGCAGACCAAGCGACGGTTCAGGTCCTGAGAAAGCTGTCTCAGATCCCTGCCTAGCGAGTTCATCGGCGATCTCATTTCCAGTTATGCCGTGATGGCCCGGAACCCAAATGAGACTCAAGGAATTTAATCTTCCGATCGCATTCAGAGAGCTCTTGCATTCCTGGATCACTTTTGACGTGGTTAGAGGGTTGAGAAGGGCCTTAAGCACAGCTTGGCTGTCGCTGCTAACAAAGATACTTCTCCCCGTCCATCCATTGTTCGTAACGTGGCTCACGGCCATTAGGATAGCATATGCCTCCGCTTGGAAAACGGATGCCTATGATCCTAAAAATCTGTGCAGTCGTATTTCATCGTTCTCAACAAAGGTACCAGCACCAGAACCCTCGTCGGTTTTTGAGCCATCTGTGATGATACGATAACAATTCTTTCCAGGCTCAGATTCTGGGGTGAACCAGTCCTGAACCGAAAGATAGTTGACTGAGTAATTTTGACGCAGTTTGAGCCTTGGGATCATCGTGTCAGACGGCATATCCATTAGACGTGAGTCAAAAGATGTGCTGCTTGCGAGTTCCTCAAAGCTCCAGTGCGAATTGTGCCAGAGACCACATCGCCTTAAACGAGAAATGGTCTTGAGAGTACACCCCATGTTGTAGGTATCAAGGGGAGGAAGATTCAACAGTGCGTCGAGAGCAGCTCCCGGTGTGCTGGGGAAGGCCCCCGTAACACCTAGACAAATTGTTCTTTGAAGTTTGGCAAACGAGGCAATAACGTATTTACGCGAGAGCTTATTCCACCAAACAACTGACGCATAGGAGATGATTGGTCTTATCATAGCCGTATAGATCCAAAGGACCCTTTTCGGTGAAAGACCCCATGTCTTGCCAAAGGCTCCTTTGCATTGCCAGAAAACTGACAGTGCTTTAGTAGTTTTAGACTCGACATGTTTTTACCAAAGAAGTTTGTTATCCAGGATTACTCCAAGATGTTTGACTTCATTTGAAAAAGGGATGTTGACGCCTTTTAGCGTAGTTGGGTCAGACCAGACAATTTTCTACGTCTCGTGAAGAGGACAACCTCGGTTTTAAGAGGATTGACGGAGAGACCGTTTCTAACACATCAGGTGTCAATCATATAAAGCGCAGCCTGTGCTCGGGAACAGACAGCTTGGAGACTGGAGCCAACCGAGAGCACGGCGACGTCATCTGCATATCCTTGTGTCATCTTGCTGATCAGTTCCATTGTACCATACTTATAAAATTCAGTTGGTAGGTATACCATTTGATCCAGAGGCTTTCCCGTCTTTAAGTTTTTCTAAAGTTAAGGTCACTTCTCTATACCCTATCGAAAAATCAAGAACTTCGCAGTATAAAGATGAAGTTGTATATTGAAAAGATATATTTTCTTGTGCTGTCCAATGACGTGATTGAGATCGAATTACACAACCTAAAATGAACCTAAGTGCATGTAGATAATTCATTCTTTTTTAGATGTTCCTTCGTTCTTCCTCAATTTTTTCAATTGATTTGAATATATATAAAAAGGGTGGTGCAACAGATTGTGGAGAAGGGGGCCTAGCGTATTTCGCACAAAAAAAGTCTTTGCGATGGAATGAAAGGGATCTACAATTTTCTGTTGATTTCGAACGGTGCTTTTTGTGGCAATGAGTTTTACTGTCGGAGAACAAGCCAATTCCTCGCTAAAGACGATACCCATAAAAAACATTTTTGCTTCTGCTTAGACTCGAACCACTTATCTTCCGGTTAACAGTCAGCCATGCTAACCTAGGAGTGAGTAAATATGTGGTCCCTTTTGCATGTATCCAAGAGTATAAAGACAATGTTCAACTCAGGGCAGTTATTTTAGCTCATAGCAACACTTTGGGTTTTCATTGCTTTGATAAGAGACCGTTATAGTTTAACGAATATTGCGAAAGATAAGATTTTTGTAGTTTTCCGCTCAGCAGATCTAACAGAAACCTCTAACAAACTACTCTTTTACTCACTAACTAGTTGACCTAAACGATCTTTCAGAAGAGTTGCGTAGGTGAGCTGTAGATGAGCCCATACTTATAAATTCGCAAGCATTTCCGTTTTAGTTTTTATTTCGCAATAGCTTAAAGTGTTTTATTCGTTCACCATTCAAACCTCGATCCTAATTGTTTCCATCATATACATATTAATTTCAAACAGGAAAAAAAAAAACCAACAGGTGACTGGTCACTTTCAACAGATTGTGTCCTTTTCTTTAAGTGTATAAATAAAGGTGATTACAGGTATTCTTGTCACGTATATATACCTCTAAGAAAGTGAGCCAAAAGTGTCTAAACAGGTTATGAGAAATCTAGGATAAAGACTTTATCCATTTTGGTAAAGGACTCACCAAATTACTTGCCTGATTCTTTTTTCAACAAGCCTACATATAGAAATAATGCCAATTTCGAGAAAATCCAAAAACTACATCAGTTATCAGCCAAATAATAAAATTAATTTACCTTATGGCTTACTGAAAAGACATCACAAAACCCCAAACAATATTGCCAAAATCAAAAGGAATTTCATCCTTTTTATTGTATCCTCTTAGGCGCCTTTCTGAAGCAAATGGGTCGAATCGAAAAATCACATTGGTACACAATAAACGAATTAAGTCCCATTGGTGTATGGGAAACATTTTGCACTTTTTCCATTATACTTAAGGTTCCTCGCCTCTTCAAGGTTTTCAAAGAAAGAAAAAAATAATAATAATAATAAAGGATCTGTTTTAAAGAAACGTGCTTCGATTATAGAAAGGAGTTCAGTACCCTTTAGAATTTATGCAACAGCAGGGAATTTTTCTTTCGTTTTCTTATTTTGTTTTCTAACATTTTTTTTTTCATTCGCCATTCGTTTGACCTCTTTAAGGAGATTTTTCCCTGCAGAAGTGAATGCGGATCCTTTTTTTTTTGTATGAACTCACTTTAAATTGGTATGTAGGTACTTGAGTGTTTACTCACCGAAACCTCTCGAAATAATACTTTTGCTAGTGAAATCCTTGTAGTCCCTTCTATCAGCCACTCAAACGGCAAAGTGATTTTTGTTTCCATTCCACTTTTTCTTGATTCATAATAATTGGCTTATTAAGGAGAGGACATATTTCATTCTTTTTGATCTGACATTTGACTTTCTGTGTGGGAAGGGATTTTAATTGGGGTGTTTTGATTAAGTCTACTATTTAGAGCTTATTTGGAGATTTTTTTTTCCTGCTTTATGTGAAAAGTTTACTTAATAATTGAAGGATTTACGCACTGAAACAAAACACACGACTCAGGTTCTGGTCAGCAGCATGTAACCGACAGTCTACGCAGTAGTACTTTCTACAACACAATACCATTCCCACACACAAACACATCTCAGTTCCACCCTCTCGAACAGAGCTTACTAAACCCACCGCTACTCGCATGGCCCAGACTCTGATTAAAGCTTCTAAAATGCTTATTCGTGCTTACATGGTTCGTCTGTCAGTTATAATTTTAAATATTTTAAATGTTTGTTCTTTATGTGATGTTTGACGAGCACTCTCTCCTTCTCCGTTGCTATTTTCGTATATGCGAATGGGTTGGGTATGCTTTTATGGTCCAACAAGAATGAATCAATTCCATTACGAGCTTTAGTCCAATAATCTCTTAAAATTGCGAAATGTTTTTCAGAGAATGAAGCAAGGAATAAAGGGGATTACTATATTTTTATATATTCATCGCATACACATCAGATCGTTTCATAATCCTTTCATACAAACTTGCTTGTGTTTAGTGCTTTATAGAGTGGTTGTTGTTTTGTGGATAAGTAATACTCGTAGAGAGACAGGGCACATGGCACATGTCTTTTGTGAATAAGCTTGGAATTGGTTTTTTCATGATTATATAGTTTTTGAAGCAACCATATGAAATTTAGAATTGTGTGTTAACAAATATTCGTTCGTACAAAGTGTACATTTTGATGAGTAGGTATACAATATTGTTTAGTCTGAGTAAGTTATGGTTACCTAGTGTCAATCCAACGCAATAGCAGCTTTTCAGAGTTGAATGTCTAGGAGCAATTAGTAGTAGAGCGATGACATGGAGGTTAGCCTCTACAATTGAAATCAGCCAAATAAAAGCAAAAAAGCGAAATAGCTTGTGTTGTAGTTTACTTACCACGAATATTTTTTAATCTTCAACTCAATCTTTGCTGCTTCAGCTAAGTCTTCGCTACCAGCCTCCAAGCTGTCTGTTATCGAGCACAGGCTGCGCTTTATATGATTGACACCTGTTGTGCTAGAAACGGTCTCTCCGTCAATTCTCTTAAGACCGAGGTTGTCTTCTTCACGAGACGTAGCCAATTGACTGTTCTGACTCAACTTACACTAAAAGGCGTCAACATCTCCTTTTCAAATGAAGTCAAACATCTCGGAATAATCCCAGACAACAAGCTTCTTTCGTCTAAACATGTCAAGTCTAAGACTACTAAGGCACTGTCAGTCTTATGGCAAGACATGGGGTCTCCGAAAAGGCTCCTTTGGATCTTTACGGCTATGATTAGACCAATCATCTCCTATGCGTCAGTTGTTTGGTGGAATAACATTATTGCCTCGTTTGCACAACTTCAAAGAACAATTTGTCTTGGTTGTTCTGGAGCCTTCCCCAACACTCCGGGAGCTGCTCTCGACGCACTGCTGTATCTTTCTCCCCATGATACCTTCATAGTTTAAAGACATGTGGTCTCTGGCACAATTCGCACTGGAGCTTTGAGGAACTCGCAAGCAACATATCTTTTGACTCACGTCTTATGGATATGCCGTATGACACGATGACCCCAAGGCTCAAACTGTGTCTTATCTTCCTCTCTTCCATAAACGATATGCTTTGCTCTCTGAAGAATATCCAATAAGGATAAATTCATCACTCCTTGGGTCTAATTTGGACCTGCTTAGAGTTTTGTTTAGAACAAAATCACGACAACCAATTTGACGAAAATGCCTAACGTTGGGCACCCTACCCGTCCAAATTTGTTGAGGTGTTTTTTTCATTGTTTAATACTGTAGGGCAGTGATTCCGTATATATGCCGAAGTTTGAATCAATTCAGCCCATAAAAACTTTGGAAGATTCGCTTCAACCATAATGCAACGTGTCATCTCAACCAACGTGCGGTTCATCCGCTCAGCAATGCCATTCTGTTGAGGAGTGTACTCAGTAGTCAGTACCATTTCCACTCAAGTACTTTGAAAAATCTTCACTCAAAAGCTCTCGAGCATTGTCACTCCGTAGTGTTTTAATTTTGAAGCTAGTCTCATTTTCCACTAATTCTTTAAAAGTCTTAAAAACACTCAAGTATATTGACTCTTCTGTCGCAAAAAGTAGACAAACACCTTCCGAGAATAGTTGTTAATGAATGTAGCAAAATATAAGCTTATTGATTCGACGCTCATCGGACCACACAGGTCCGTGTGTATGATTTCTAGTATCTGCTTTTACGATTTTTCTGTTTTTATAGGGAATAGAAAAGTCTTGATTGTTTCCCTCTAATACAGGAAATACAATCTATTTTACTTTTTCCAAAGTTTGGCAACCCTATCACCATTGAGTGGTCTTTAAATTTACGAAGTGATGCACAGTTCAAGTGACCATACCTCTTATGCCAGCATTCTTTAACATTGATTTCTACTTTGTTACACTTCTCATTCTTATATTCCGATGCTAAAATAACTGAGTAAAGTCCCTCGCGCTTCACAGCTTCTACCAACAACCTTTCACCACGGAAAATATGTGCACGACCTCCTTCGATCAACTCTTTGCATCCGTTATCAGTAGCTTTGCTTGTTGGGATGAGATTACTTCTTAAGGTTGGAACAAAGAGAGTGCGATAAAAACATATTTTTCTATTTTCTCCTTTTACTTTGATGTCTAACTGAACCGTTCCTATGCCTTCAACATTTGCTGATTTTTTGTTTGTTAAAAGCTAATTAACTTACGAAATTCTTCTACCTTTTGTCGAATTCCTTTTCGACCGAAAGTTTCCTTCAAAAAATCCTAAAGTTCCTTGGAGGTTACATTTTACATATGATTTTACCAGGAAAACTTGTGCTGGTTCCATCGCAATTATCAGCTCACATCTAGCATCCATATCTTTGGTGTTCCGTTCTTCAATTTTAGAAGCGTCAGCCGTGGGTTTTGTCTCCAGCCCCTGCACAATTTTTAACAGCCGATTTTTGTGCAAAACTGCCTCCATTTGAGGCTTCCAAGTACAATAATTTGACCTATTGAAAAGTGGGATTTTTCCCGGGACTAAAGTCATTTTATTCCAAAATACTTATTTAATCTTTATACTATTTTTATTCCGAAGGGTCTGGGCCCATAACCTATTGAAATTATTTTATGATGTTTCTAATAAAAGAAGATTAAAAGACGACTTTGTTAATTTGACTTCAGTTAAATAAGAAGGAAGCAAGACAAGAGAAAGATATAATAAGTCATTGACAGCTGCTACGTTAAAGATACAGAATTTGTAGTTTGTAGGATTTAGTTGTAGTATGTATTTGTAGCAAGTTGAAAAGTATATATATATAAATGTTGCTTATTTCAACAAGCTGGAAATGAGATCACCGATGTACATGCTAGGAAAGGATCTTAGACAGCTTTATCAGGAGCTGAACCGTCGCGTCATTAGGTCTGCCAGCGTCCTCAGTGAGGGCTTCAATCAACGATTGGATCTGTGAAGAGCACAACCGTAGATGACATGCCTCCATTGGATGCAGACACACCAAACGTATGCTCCCCAATGTTGATAAGAAAACTGCAACATTTTCGCTATCCCTAAGCAGAAAAGACTGTAGAAAGCTTATTAGCGTTACAAGTGGGCACTTCTTAAGTGGAGAAGATGAGGACACCGCAGCACTTTCTCTGTGAATGTATTGCTTTCTCTCGCATGGGGTTGCAGATACTAGGCGGAGGCGCAGACATGGTGAGAGCTGATAACCTAGGCTCCTTATCATGGCAGCGTCTTTTGGCTTTTCTCCGAACATCTGGAAAGCTATATCAAATAGAAGGTTGCTAACTGGTAGTACAATGGACCGGTACTCTACTTCGGCTTAATCTTCGCTGCTTCAGCTTAATCTACGCTACTTCAGCTAAACCTTCGCTGCTTGAACTTCGCTTCTTCAGATCAATGTTCGCTTTTTCAGCTCAATCTTTGCTTGATTTGCTCCATCTTCGCTTGTTTAGCTCAACCTTTACTTGATCGACTAAAATTGCTTGTACAAATAGTTGGACAGACTTTGGTTTTAACGGCCAGTGAAGGACACAGTGAACCCTCAGGGGACCGCTTGCCCGACGGGCACGGCAATCATCTAACTGATGAGCCCAATTGCCGTGCCTGGGCGAAACGCAATATGGAGTTGAGGTGATCTGTACGATCTTTAATATACATTTTTTAATAAAATTTTTTTCTTTTTAAAATGTTCTTTAAATAATATCAATTACAACTCCAGGACAAAACCAAAACAATAACAAACACTTCTATGCTATTTTTCTTTTAAATAAACTGCCTTATTATTTTGAAAATCCTTGCAATTGTTTTTTATTTGTCCTTTTCCACCAGAAAGGAAAAGGTATCATGGAAGAAATAAGTGCGTATCTATCTCGTTAGCAACCAGTACTACCTGCGGAATATAATTTTGGTTTTATGTCTTGTAACACTACGAATACCTCACTCAAGAACTAACTGCACTACCCGAGTCCAGTGATCGAGTCAGTGAATACTATTTTTTTGCAGCATTTGCTCTATATTGAGCCACATAGTTTATCGACTTCAATAATTGGTTTAAATACTGATGAAAAAATGTCGAATTGAGAAACTATAGTGCCCGATAAGGCGATAACGCAAGAAGTAATACCAAAAACACATAATTCAGTCACGTATTACTAGATCACGTGTACGGTAATTCGGCCCCTGATTTTGTCTCTATCGATTGTGGCACAACTTTACCGTTGTTTTAACACAACGTTCTCCGATTTCTTATCTTTCGTCTAGACTCTAGACTCTATATCAATGAGAAAAGCAGCTGGCTCATCAGAACAACTCGCCTCGAAATTATTTTGATTTAATCTAAGAACTTTTCCACTACAAAAACTAGCCAATGCTTTAATTTTTATTTACATTGAATACTTACTCACTTCTGACATCCTTATCCAAAGAAAAGAAAATGTTTTCTGGATACACAGATGAATAAATACTTTTTCTGTTTACTTTTACCTTTGCTTTTCCTTGCTCAGCACTTAAATAAATTTTATATATTCGTAAGCTGCTTGTTGTGTCCGAAGTCCGAATATGTAACATCGCAGCGAGAGTGTTTTCCTATACTTTCTGCTTATCTGAACATGACCATATCCTGACATGGGACTGGGGCGTTATTTTTGTCAATGGCAGGGTAAGTAAAATAAAAGACATGGTTGTTGTTATTTAATCTTCTACACATTATTCTGTGTACAAGAACAACGCTGCCGATAAGATGCATTGATTAAGCCAGCCTTTGAAAAGCTTGGACACTTCCAATATATTCACGACTGACGGCCATAAATATGCAACGCTGCTTGAACATGCCATTGCCAAAGTAGCTCCTTCACAACAAGTTCTTATAAATTGAATAAACTCTTTGAAGAGCTGATGTCCATGGCTCTCACCATGAATATCATAGAAAAATCGTAATCTTTTTAGGCTTGAAAAGGGAGGGACAGGACATAGCTGAGATGTACACACAACATAACAAACAAAAACAAAAAACCAAACAAAAGAGAACTTGATACAAATATTGAATTTGTCGTCCGCCACACACATCAACCTATTTATCAGTAGTTGGCTACTTTACTTACATCGATTGCGACAGCCCACAGGAGTCGTGTATCGTCCTTTTGGGGTTCTCTTTACGACTTCAGTTTTCGATAGAACCAGTGAAAAAAAAAAAAAAAAAAAAAAAAAAAAATAGGTAGAAGAATAAATTCCCTACGCTCGATAGGGGAACATTTATCGATATTGGCATATGAGTATATTGGCTTTTATTATTGTTTTTACTGTTATTGTCTTTGGAAATTTTGTCTGTGGCATTGTTGTTTTACTGTCGCTTTACATCATTGTTTTGTTCCTTTATTCTATTAATTCCTTATTGTGATTATTTCCTTGGAAATGGCTGTAGCTTAGTTATGGTTATTTGCAGATATAAAATTAAAGGAAATTTGATATTAAAACCAATATACATCGATGAGGGTAAGTTTGGTCTCGTTGAAGTATACTGACATTTAAAGATTATAGTTTTTGTTGCGAAGAAAAAGTTGCTCGATCGATTTTTATTCGGAAATTTGCAAATAAAGTCTTATCAGTGTTAAAAAAAAAGGTAGGGCATTAACATTGCTAGAAATTGGCAATAATTAGAAATACTTCAAAAAGCCGCACTCGCAATTGAAAAAAGCGACAAATTATTAGCAGGCTACATCATTTTTACCAATAACAGTTAGATTTTAAATGCTAGACGCGAAAATGACCAATAGCAAAGTATTACAGTTCAGTGTGCACCTGGGCCTTTTTTTGGGTTTTTTTCTAGGCCACGCCAAGCTTGGGAACTCACATGACAAGTGGCGTGACGTTTTCTCTGCCTTTTCGTCCTGACATCCTCTACGGAAACCGGAATTGTTTATGAAGGAAATCGGGTGTGCTTATGCAGGTTCCCGCCATGTATCCAATGGGCGTTGAACTCGAACCGTATGGATGTCAATCGAAGGAGAGAGCCGAGACTTTGTAATACGGAACAAAAAAAAAAGCTTGCCATAGGTTCCTGAAAACCTTGCAAGTTTCTGGAGAATGGTAATTGGCTGTTCTTAGATAGTTATTTTGCTATTGTATTGAGTATTGAGGTATTGGTTTCGCTGGATTCAAGTGATGTAACGATTGATTACTTCTTATCTGCCAATTTTTTTTCTCTCATTTATGCCACTGGGCTGGGTAACCTAAACTTTGTTTGCAGAACCCTTTCCACTAAACAGCCTTGAATTACTGCGAGAGCGTTCTACTAAGTTGAGTTTCTGGCTATGGTTGAGATAGCTTTCAAAGGCGCCTTGATGTCCGTGAAAATGTCAATGTTTTTTCTCACCAATTTGTGCAAACTGAGATGTTTTGCCGCTTTATAGACTACAAGTTAGAGCCAATGCACAGAAGTCTTTCTTTTTTAATGAAGGCTGCAGTAATTGGTCATTGTGCTTTCTCGACGGAAACGTTGATGCATCAGCTGATATGATATCTAACGTAATTCTCAACGGCATGAGAAATTTTGTTCCTCATAGAACAAAAAGTGTCATCCCCAAAGAAAATTCGTGGTTCGATTTAAGCTGTAAAGAGGCGATTAGGGATCGTGAAAGTAGTTTTCGAAAATTTAAAGACAACCCTACTGTAGAAAACCGAAATTTGTTCAAACGGGCCAGAAATCTCTGTAATGCTCACATACATAAGGCTAAGTCTTTGCATGACCAAAGGTAAGGCAAAAAATACTATTGTGTCCAAAAGGAAGTAAAAACTTTTGGTCTTTTGTCAAGAACGTTAAGAACTCGACCACTTCATCGGTCCCAACGCTCGTCTTCAATGACTCTCCGTATGTCAGCTCCATCGACAAAGCCATCCTTATAGCGTATTGGCTCCACCTGAGCTTGAGTCTGTAGATTCTGCGAAGAAGCAGATATTTTTTCGAACTCGCTCGGTTGCGAGAGTCCTCAAAGATCTAAACATACATAAATCCGCTGGTCCAGATGGTATCCCCACCGTTATTCTGAAGAGGTGTTCTTCTACGCTGGCAAAACCACTGCGTAAACTTTTCCATCTTTCCTATTCTGCTGGGATTTTTCCGAGCAGATGGAAAACTGCATTTGTCCAGCCGGTCCCTAAAAAAGGCGAATCTTCCTCCCCTTCTAATTACTGTCCAATTGCACTAACGTCCCTTCTTTCCAAGGTCATGGAAACGTTGATAAACCGTCAACTTATGAAATATCTTGGACAACGAAAGCTTCTTAATGACCGTCAGTACGGCTTTCGTAGCAAACGGTCCACTGGTGATTTGATGGCTTATCCCACCGAAAAGTGGAACCAATCTTTACATTGTTTTGGAGAAAGTAAGATTATTGCGCTTGATATTTCTAAAGCATTTGATAGAGTTTGGCATCAGGCTCTTTTATCGAAAATGCGTGCTTTTGGTATCGATGAGTCTCTTCTTCGTTGGATTAGAAATTACCTTTCCGACCGTTCAATACAAGTTGTGTTGGATGGCTTCAAGTCTGATACCCACTTCATAAATGCTGGTGTGCCCCAGGGCTCCGTTTTGTCTCCGACTCTCTTCCTCATATTCATTAATGATCTCTTGTCTGAAACTTCTAATCCACTTAACTGTTTTGCTGACGACTCGACCCTCAGCTTTTCATATTCGTTTCCAAATTCACGTCCCTGCTCTTCGGATGTGGAACTGGAACGGTTGCGTATGATAAGCTCATTGAATTCTGACCTTGACAGCATTGTTTCATGGGGTCTTATGAACCGAGTAGAATTCAATGCTTCGAAAACTCAATGCTGTCTCTTGTCGTTGAAGCTTAACATTCCCCCACTGCCATTATCCATTAATGGTACCTGCATCGAAAAACCGAAAAGCTGTCAGTACTTGGTATGTGTGTAAACGATGATCTTCGTTGGAATGACCACATATTTGAAGTCGCCAAAAACGCTGCTAAATGCTTAGGTTTTTTGAGACGATGCAGGACGTTCTTCACCCCTTCTGATCTGGCTACAATTTATAAGGCCTTCATCCGCCCAAAACTGGAGTATAATTCCCATATCTGGTCAGGTGCTTCTCAAACATCTTTGCACCTGCTTGATAGGGTACAAAATAGAGCGTTAAAATTGATAGGTGATAGTTCAATCGTAGAATCGATTGATTCTCTTGAACATCGTCGAAACGTTACCTGTCTCTCTCTGTTTTATCGCTTTTTTCACAAGCAGTGCTCTAGTGAAGTAGCCAGTTGCATTCCTCCCCTGAAACAATTTAACCGCAACACTCGCCTCGCTAGGAATGCTCATCAGTTCCACCTTGAGCCCAACTTCGGGCGTACAGTCAAGTATAGAGATTCTTATTTTAGTCGCACCACCCGTATGTGGAATGCTTTACCTGGCTCTGTGTTTCCCCTTCATTATGATTCACAAAAATTCAAAAGCAACGTGCATCGGTGTCTCCTATTAAACCCTCTCCTACTTTCCTAAATGCTCGCACTGTGTTTATAACATTATAAGGGTATTCATAACCCCTTGATGTGTGCGCTAATTATAAAAAAAAAAAAGGGTATGCTAAAGATTGGTCTTGTTATGGATGTGAACATACAGTGAATGGTTTTGGGACCAAGCTCTCTGGGCTTACCAGAAGAAAGAATTTTATTTTATAAACACAAACAAATATGTGGTACACTTCTCATTTTATTCCGCAGAACTGAAGATCAGTGTTTTTGACAAGAGCCAGGTCTTTCAAAAATCACAAAGTGATTCCCATTCCTCAGAGTTCTATGAGAACTATTTCTTGAAACCGATTCTTGAAGAATATGGCCCATTAAGGTCCGTCAAAGTTGTGTTTTGTTTTTTCTTTTGTATACGCAAATCTGAATCATGAAAGTTTATCAAGTTCGCGATTTATTTATAAAGTTTCTGAGGAATTATAACAATTTTTTTACTCTTTGCAACAACTTGGCTTGGAAAATGGTCCTTCGAGTCTGATCTGAAGTACCTATTCTTTGATTCAAATTCATGTGTTGATTATTCCGACTATATACTTCGTAAAGTTTATCTTATTTAGTGACCCAAATCATCTAAAATTCTATAACGAACTTTCTGCCTCAGCTTTTTCATTTCATGATTTAATTTTTGCAACTTTTGATTTCACCAAAGATTCTTATATTTCTCCACACAGCTTTCAATATAGAGATTTCCGTTATGTTCTTATAAGTTCTACAAAACTTATTTTATGAATGTGATTCTCTGAACTGGAATGAAATGTTTCAAACACTTGATGCTAATCTTATCTTTTCTTCAAGTATGTTGCAATTAAAACTAAAGTGATTAAGAACCCTTGTAGGATAGTCCATGGATGTCTGACCATATTATGAAAGCAATGTCACTTCGTGGCAGTCTGTATTTGAGATGGTAAAGGTTCCAATGTCAGGATATGCTCGGCGATTTTAAACGGGCTAGAAACAGAGTTACTTACATGATCATACAGGCGGAAAGATTGCATTACATATATAAATTCAGTTCGATTCAATCCTTCAAAAATTTCTGTAAGCAAGTAAAAGGTCTGGGAATATGTAATAACTCTTCCTACCATGAAGATGAAATCAATAAAGGTACGCAAGTTGAACTCCTTATTTTCTAAAATTGAGAAATGAAAACCTATCTCATTATGTGTTCCGTCTGAGGTCATATATGATGTTGGGGAAGCAATATTCTCCGTAAGACCAAAGTGTGTTGGCCTGGACTGTGTTCATCCCGATTTCATCAAAATTTTGCTGCCCAAAGTTCTCCCATATAATTACAACTGTTATCTTTAATTCAACTATCTCGACAAGCCAGTACCCTATAAGGAGTGGAAGCGTGCGAAAGTAATCCCAGTATTAAATAAAAAGATTAATATAATTTTCAACAGTTAAAAACACTTATTTTATTTCCTCAAATGCACATTTCAGAAGCAATGCTTCCATCGTCTGTGAGATTTATAAATTTAATTAAATTAAATTATTTGTCAAAAAACTAACAAAAAAGTACCAAAAAATTCAGGAAAAAACTCAGAATATAGACCGATCGCTATTTTAACGTTCATCTCTAAGGTTTTTGAAATCATAATCAGCAACCAAACTGAAACGTATGTTAACCCTTTGGAATGTGGCTTCAGGAAAAGTCACAGTTGTGTAACGGCCTTATCGAAAGTCAGCGTAGATGTTCGGCGATTTTCAGGGAAAAGTTAAAAAAAAAAACAATTTTAACTCTTTTGGATTTTCTTAAGCTTTCGATTCGTTTGAACCAACTTTGCTATGTAATAAGCTATGCAAGCTTCTTAATTTCTCGTCTGCTGCAACCCAGATAATTTTCTCTTACTTGTATCATCGATCACAAGCAGTATTCAACAATGGTAAACAATCATCATTCCTTGACTTAAAAGAGGTGTCCCACAAGGTTCGATACTGGGACCCTTACTCTTTTCATTATTTATAAACAATCTTCCATCTGTTCTGATTCACTCCTCCTATCATATCTATGCGGATGATGTTGAAATTTATCGCATTTTCGATTGGGGCTTGTCGAAGACGCAATAGCAAGAGGTAATGAAGACCCTGCTTCCAATGGTCAGTTGAAAATGACCCAAAACACATACTTAGTTGCGTCACCTCGCGTTGCCAGTTTTTAATTTATGCTGTGGAAGTTTGGAATCATCTCTCTTTGTGACTCAGAAACAAGATTGGACGCACAGTTTTCTTCATTACTATTTTCATATCTATCACTGGAATCTTCTCACTAAAGTTAATTTTATTTTGCATGTTTATAATATAAGAAAATTCATGACTTTGAAACTCTTACTATACAGCGTTTTCTATTGAAATACATACTACGAAATGAAGATAAGTATAAAGTGTAGCGCCTCAACAGATTTGGCCTTTTCACGTGTGTGTTGGGCTACATAGAATAACAATGTCTTTTAGCTCTGTTTCGATTTGCGTTTTCACAAGTCTTTCTAGAGTCTCGAATATAAACGAGAAGATGACTTTGCATCTGATATTATTTGGATCAGTGTGTGAGGGTTAGTAGGAATATGGCCGAGCATACAACCCCTGAAAATGTCCGCATCATTGCAATGATGACTTGAAGGCCTGATATTTGCATTGTGATATCGATTAACTGATTTTCTGTGTTAGAAGTGACAATGGTGTTAGGGTCACCTTATTTTAGAGATGCTAAAATGCACTTTGGGAAGCTAATACTGATGAGTTACTCTAGAGTTTTGGAGATGGAGTTAGTACATGTGAGTTCGTCTAAGGAATCTTGTAAGATTTTGGAGCTTTGATATGATTTTACTTCTGTTTAAGTTACCATATGTGACAGCAGATATTCATCGAACTGGCATCCTGTGCTAGGAAATTTCACAGACATAATGATCAAATATGGACAATTTCACGACACCAGTATCAACCTCTCCGAAAAACCGACTGAGTTGCACTTCCAATAATGAATTTTGTTTTGAGGCGGCGTCCATTCTTAGCCATTTAGGAATCCGAATCCGTGCATTGGATATGGTCCAGTGATTTTTGAATTTTTGAATTACTATGATGCGCGTTGTGTTATCATCCAACTCTCGCTTCAATTACAATTCGCGTTAATATACAAAAGTAAATTAAAATTCTTCTTTTTCACAACCAAAATTCTTAATGCGCACCACACGCCCCATCCCTTCCCTACACTGCCACCGACCGCACCGCTGAGCAATACCCGGAATTCGGAAATGATTATGTAGATAAATTCCAAACTTCCTTAGAACTCAAAAATGTATTCGAATTCCAATCCAGCATCATCGTTTGCCTAAAATTCCATTGCATAAGATCACAGGATATAATATGAATGTAAATTGATTTCAGGACACGAATATCCACCTGGATATTGGACGACTCATCGCAAATGTGAATTCTTTCATAAAACCTTCATATTTCGAACTGAAGTTCGATTACCAATGGAAGGCGGGTATAGAGTGTATCGTCGTTTGGTGAGGTCATTCCATTCAATCGTTCATTCGTAGGTTTTGGGTACGCGGGAATAGGTGGAAGGTATAGGTTGGAATACTCATAATCATATACAAGTGTGGAGCACCAGCACCAGCACCAGCACCCGCACACGTCTAAGTAATTCCAATTATTATTCCGGGTAAATCGGGAATAATTACGGCCTACAGTTGTTTGCTCCCAATGGGAGGCTCAATTCTAATGAACATTTAGCTCTGCCGCGTGTGGAAATTGCTCTCAGCTTTAAGTTTATTAACAAAATATTTCAGGGCAACACAAAAATTAATTGAATCTGCCAGGCTGGAATTTTCACATGCCATATCCGACGTGATTCTGTGTAATTCACCATCGCTGTGTGTAGGGTAGGCTATATAGAGGGTAGGTGCTCATATGTAGGCATATACATATATCTTTGCATGGTGGTATCCATTTTGATGTTCAAAACAGCGTTGGAAACGGAAGAATGAAATTTGATAGTATCCCGCCCGACTTTGAATGTGTGTATGTGTTTCGGGTTTTGTGCGGATGTCGAAAGACAACATCAGTCTCTTGATGAAGGCCTGTGAAATTCCATTCTTTTGTAATGAAAACTTCTTTTTGCCGAGAGAATTAACCTAGGTACGTACAGAATAAAATACTATGATATGGCAAAGAATGCCAGGGGGGTGGTTCCTGTTATTGTTGGGGTTTGTTGCCGACCGGCAAATTGTGGCATTTTGGAACTCGTTGATGATGTGGTGACGATGGTTTGGCGCTGATGAATACATTGTGGTCCCATTTGAAAAGAACCAACACAAGGAAGACACGATAATGAAATCCCTCAAACCCGATTACAGTATTCTTTGAATTGGGTTGAGGATAGGGAATTGTGTTGGCTGTATAAAAACAGATCAGAGTTGGGGTAGAAGAAGGTATAGCGAACAATGTTCCAGTTTTATTGCGAACTAAGGAATTCTTGTCACTAATTGCTACATACTTCTAGGAATAAGGCAGTAAGCTCAATTAATTTGCCAAATCTGGAGTTATGACCATGACAAGTAGTGTGTATGGGTACATAGTCAGTTCCTCAGTCAGCCCACTATTTATACAAAAAAAAAAAAAAAATAAACATCATACTCAGTTGACACTATCCGATACCTGCATTGCGAAATATGTGCAAAACTGTTCCCACTGACTCGGCAATGATACAAAGTCAGCGACTTTGGGACACAGACTGGCACTGGAGTTAGTTCCAGTTTGAACTTCATCGAATAGAGATTTCAACCTCGTAAAGAGTTTATAAAGTGTTAAATCCGATTTCTTATTTACGTAAGTCGAACAGTTGGGACGACCCCTTGGTCGGCGTTCGCGTTTTTTTTTTTTATTGTCCTCGTAAGGATAATTTTACTTACTCATATGAAAATGCCTTTTAAATAACAAGAAGTATTTTGTAACAAATAAAGCTCATCAATTAGCAACTGTGCCTTGGTATCTAAGTGAGAGTGTCCCTTTTGCAATTGTCCATTGTTTTATATTTATGAAACATCTTCATGTTTGTAGACAAAAATGGTTGCGATGGAATTGTATTGTGCTTCTTCAGTGGTACCCGTGGCGTAATGGTTAGCATGTCCACCTGCTAACCCAGAGGTTCGAGGTTCGAATCCCAGCAGCGGCAAAATGCAAAAATGTTTTTCCACGGGTATCGCCTTTCGCGAGGAATTGGCAAGTCCTCCGTTAGTAAATTCATTGCCATGAAAAGCGCATTCTCAATTAGCCGTTCGGAACCGGCGAAAAATTGAAGGTCCCCTCCATTCCCATGGCATGGTTGTGAGAAATGCGCTAGGCCCAGGGGCTCCTCGCTCTGTTGCGCCATAATATTTATTTATTTATTTATTTCTTCAGAAAAAGAAAAACTGAGCCAAAACTGCAAGAGCTTATGTTTAAACTGAGTTCACTTTGTAAAAGCTGGTAACAAACACATAGGAATAAAACAAAAATGTTTTCGATTGTTTTTTGGGATCTGGCCCACTGGGAATATTGAAATACCTCTTGTCACAAACTATCCTTAAAGGGTCATTTATGACGGTTCCATGAAATTTTTCTAAAACAAATTTTTTCTCTAACATGGCCTCGCTAAACGGTGATTCGAGTTTTTTTTTTTCAAAATGTTCTTATCCATAGTTTGATGTTTGTTTGTAGTCATAAATTCAAAGTAGTTCACATTCAATAGCAACAATAAATTTAATTTTAATTGGTCATTGTGCTTTCTCGACGGAAACGTTGACACATCAGCTGATATGATATCTAACGTTATTCTCGACGATATGAGAAATTTTGTTTCTCACAGAACAAAAACTATGATCCCCAAAGAGAATTCGGTTTGATTCGAGCTGTAAAGGGGCGTCTAAGGATAGAGAAAGAAGTTTTCGAATTTAAACAAAGTCCTATAGTAGAAAACCGGAAATCGTTCAAATGGGCTAGAAATATTTGTAATGCTCATATAAAAAAGGCCAAGTTTATGTATTACCATAAAGTAGGGTAAGAAACACTGCTGTGTCCAAAAGGAAGCAAAAACTTTTGGTCTTTTGTTAAGAATGTTAAGAACTCGACCACGTCATCCTACCCAACGCTCGTCTTCAATGACTCTTCGGATGTAAGCTCCATCGACAAAGCCAATTTGCTGGCAGCACACAATACTTCCTAACAGCACATTGGTTCCGCCTGAGCCTGAGATTGTGAATTCAATGAATCATCAGAGAGTCCTCAGAGACCTCAATATACACAAATCCGATGGTCCAGATGGTATTTCTGAAGAGGTTTTCTTCTACGCTAGCAAAACCACTGCGTGTACTTTTCTATCTGTCCTATTTTCTTGGCTCTTTCGAGCAGATGGAAAACTGCATTTGTCCAGCCGGTCCCTACAAAAGACGAAAATCCCCTTCCAATTACCGTCAATTGCACTAACGTCCCTTCTTTCCAAGGTCATGGAAAAGTTGATTAATCGTCAACTAATGAAATTTTTTCGAAGAAGGAAAGCTTCTTAATAACCGACAGAACTGCTTTCGTAGCAAAAGGTTCACTGAAGATTTGATGGCATATCTGACCGAAAAAAAGAAATTACGTGCTTTTGGTATCGATGAGTCTCTTCTTCGTTGGATTAGAAATTACCTTTCCAACCGTTCAATATAAGTTGTATTGGATGGCTTCAAGTCTGATACACACCTTATAAATGCTGGTGTGCCCCAGGGCTCCGTTTTGTCACCGACTCTCTTCCTTATTTCCATAAATGACCTCTTGTCTCAAATTTTTAATTCTCTCAATTGTTTTGCTGACGACTTAACCTTCAGCTTCTCCTATTCGTTTCCAAATTCACGTCCCTACTCTTCAGATGTGGAACTGGAACGATTGCGGATGATTAACTCATTAAATTCTGACCTCGACAGCATTATTACATGGAGTCATAAGAACCGAGCAGAATTCAATGATTCAAAAATTCGATGCTATCTGTTGTCGTTGAAGCTTAACATTCCCCCATTGCCATTATCCATGAATGGTACCTGGATCCAAGAAACCGAAAAGCTGTTAGTACTTCGTAGGTGTGTAAACGATGATCTTCGTTGGAATGACCACACATTTGAAGTCGCCAAAAATGCTCCTAAATGCTTAGGTTTCTTAAGACGATGCAGGAAAATCTCCACCCCTTCTGATCTGGCTTCTCAAACATCTTTGTGCCTACTTGATAGGGTACAAAATAGAGCGTTGAAATTGATAGGTGATAATGCAATCGAAGAATCGATTGATTCTCTTGAACATCGTTGAAAAGTTATCTGTATTATTTTTTTTATAGGTTAATTTTTTAGGCAATCCTCCCTTGAAACAGTTTAGCCACAACACCCCCTGCTAGGAATGATCAATAGTTGTTCCTCGTACCCAATTTGGAAGTTCAGCAAAGTATAGAGATTCGTATTTTATTCGCACCTCCCGAATCTGGAATACTTTACCTGACCCTGTTTTTTCCCTTCATTACGATTCACTCACTCAATTCAATTCAAAAGCCATGTTCATCTATTATCCTATGTTCGCACTGTGTGGAACATCATAATGATGTGCGCTAATTATGTAAAAAAAAATTGTCCAGCCATCGTAAACTGCTTACTCTACTTGCAGTTTAGCTCATACACCTCTTATTGTATCTTTTTCTCCACACATTGTCTTCATATACGTGACCAAAAGTCACTGAATTGTTGATGTTTGTCATTTGAACAACCTTTTCAAGTGTTATGTTAAAGAAACTGCACAACATTTTGTCGAAAGCCTTTTCCGGCATCAAAGATCTTAGTGAGTTCTTTGATTCCTTGACGGAGCAGTGAGAATTCTCCAAAGTCATGCTGCATTCTGCAATTCTGCGTACTCGTATAAGTTTTTTCTCTCTTTACATCTCGTCTCTGTAAATACTGTCGTTCGCGGCCTTGAAAACGATAACAGGATGGTGTATGTATATTGATGTTATATTCTCGGTTTTCTCCAAAAGCTGCATTAATTCGAAAATTTTGTGGGTTGAGAACTTTTCTGGTCTTAAACCATATGACCAATCAAGTTCTTGACATGGGGTATTATAGAGGTTCACATATTACAACAGACAAGCTTTTATCAGCTTTAAGGATCCTTTTTCCTCTATAAATGGCGCTGTTGTTATAGGATCTCTCTTATTTAGGGTCGGGCATACTATACAGAGATTGCATTCATTTGGCATACTTCCTTCCGACCATATACCAAATCAGCTATGGTGCATGCTCCTTTTCAACTTATCTTAATCTGCTATGAATTGCTCGACGTCATGTCAGGGCGATCTGAACCTGCAATCTTATTCGATTTAAGGTTGCATATGCCAAGTTCAACATCTTCATGGTCGGAAGGACAGTATTCCTTAGCATCGTGCATTCTGCCTGTCAGCGGAATTGGTGTCTTCATTGAAGCTAAGCAGTCTTCAGAAGTGGTCTTCCCGCCTGGGCATGATCTTTTTACCTCTTGGTAAAACTTTCGAGTCTCATTCCTGTCATGTCATCTCTCAGTTTTCTCAAACTAGCGCTTCTGATGCTGCTTAATTTTTTTTTTTTCTTTTTTTTCTGAAAATTCATTGTTCTTGCTCCCTGCGTTCTTCATCGAACCATAATCTTCGTTTTGTAGGCCTAATAAGAACCAGAACCACAGAGTATACGGTTCTATAGGCATGTTAGCGTTGGTTCTTGCGAGTCGTGAACCTAATATCTTCGTTCGTGCCTTGACTACAAGAAGGTACTGGTTCAAGCAAAGTAAGCCCGTGATAATATTTCGACATCAAAAACAATGGAAACAATGGTCGATTTGGTTGAGAGTTGATGGCTGCAACATTGATAGGTCAAAGTATTTCATTTGAGGGTTTCTGTTTTTTGGCTGCTGAGGTCCACCGTTGGTTCTGTAAGTCGAATTCGAATCCACTGTGACGTTTTCCATAAACTCCGTCAGACCGCTGAAATTCGGGCAGTCAGTCACTTCTCGCAGACTATTATAGTGCTGGTCTATTTTTTCTTCGTTCCTTTTTCAAGACCTACACATAATATAGTTTGGTTAGAAGTTCCCAATATCCTGGGGCAACCGCCAAGTACCTACGCACCCAACCACTTTGAGTTGAAAAGAAGGCCATATTGTAGTTTGAACTGGAAACACAAATCATTTTTAATAAAGTCGTCGAGACCTTCATGTGGAAAGCCAAAAGACATCAAATTATGTGCATGAATGTTGAACTCCAAATCATCCGAACTCCCTTCAACTCGCGCCCAGTTAACTCATACTTTTGAACTTTGTACGATACTCTTTTTAACTAAAGCATTATAAAAAAAAAGTAAAAGCGATGTCAATTGGAGAGCCTGAAAACTCTGTTCCAGTTATAAAAATGAAAAAAAAAAAAAAATTATTTCCAATTCAAAAACTGACATACATACGTTCCTACTCACAATACATGAGAAGTTGTTTGTTAGGATCAGCGTCTTCTAAATAAACCGATTGGAATAGACAATCTAAAAAAATAGTGTCGATTCAACTTATGAGCTCATGACTCATGAAAAGGCAAAATATTCTCAAAGGAGTCAAATTTTATTGGAACCCATAACCTTATGTTGATTTACAAATGTCTATGATGAGTGTGCCAAGCACAAAATCCTTTCTATCCCAACCACAACCCTCACTCAAAGTCCATTCTTCATTTTCAATATGTTTTTCTCTCTCATATTTTAACAATGTAAAGCCCCAAAAAATAACAAAAGGAAAAGAAAATAGAAGAAAAAAAGAAAACAAACGAAAATTTACTTCCCATAAATTGTATTTCTTCACAAATTGTATCACCCTTTCCGAAGCAACACTTAATATGAAAAAATTCCTATTTACAACAATTGCTTGGGAATATCATTTAGGTATAAATGAAAATTGTTTATGCGATAGATGTTTTCCATTCTAGCAAATTGCCCTTCGAATCGTGTTGTTATTTGCCGATCCGCCCACACTCCTTAGTAATGTAAGCCCCCCTCGAAGTCCCAAAACCCCAAACTCATTCCCATACCTACACCATCATCCATGCACTTGAGATCGACATGGTTCTTCTTTGTTTTTTTTTTTTTTTACTGTCAATTTATTTGCCTATCCATATAAATATGTATGCGCGGATATATGGAGATATTTTTTGTTTAACGCTGTTCATATATTTCCATAAACACAAAATACACACTTTGTCAGAGAAGAGTGCGTGTGTAGGGAAAAAATGAGAAAAAAAGATGCGGGCGAGTGGTACTTATGAACATGCTCCGGACAAAAAATGGAGTGCGAGTAAACGAATATGAAGACTTGATTGTGTTGAGTGTAAATCCTCCGAGTCTCGATCTCGATTTCCTGACAATGGCTTGTCATTCTAGATAAGACACGAAATAATGCTGAATTCTTATTCAGAATTTATAATGAATTGTATTTCAACTCCTCTTGAGATGACATCGTCCTACTTACTCCTTCCAAGCATTACACACAGGCATGTCAGTAGGGGAGAAGGGATGTTGTTGAGGCAATGACTTTTTTTTTGTTGATGTTTTTTTTTTCTTACTCTTTTCATATTGTTTGTAATTCTTCTGTTTTCTTTATAAAGGTGAGACTCTGGGATATAATTCATTCAAGAGCATATAATTCGTTGAAGCCTTTTCTTTTTCATTTCAAGGACTCGTGTAAGAAAAATTTGTATCTAGCTTTTTCTCTATGAGAAAGAATCTCAAAGAAACTAAATGATGGTTCTTATTTAAATGGTCCTTATTTCACCAGAGCGTGTGTTTTTTAAGTGAAACTTCATATGCGACTTCCAACAAGGTTGCGTTAAACGTGCATTATGGATTGCATACTTTTCGGCACTGGTTGCAATTTGTTGAAATAACAGTTGTGTCAATTCCGCGTCATGCAGCCAGACGATTCAATTGTAGTGAAATGTGTTCTTAGGTGGAATTTTGATGTTTCTTTTTTTCTGCGCGGAGGTGAACTATTTTTTTCAAATTTGAATAAACGAAAACGCGTCACGTTACGGAAACAAATAGAAAAAAGTATAGTAAAATAAAATAAATAAATAGTGTGGCACACCAGAGCGAGGCCCAGCGCATTTCTCGCAACCATGTGTTGTGAAGGAATAAAAATATAAACAGAATTCTACTAGTATGTACCAATGCTACAACGAAAACAAATTCGGAAACATAAAAACTACTGAACCGAAATCAAAAACATTCATCTCATTATCCTGAAGCCAAAATTTTTTAAGGTCTCACTTCTTCCACTAGCGAATTGCACAAATAAATCTTTTTTTTAAGTTGTTTTAAAAATACCGTCACCTCAAAAGAAAAGGAGTATAGTTGAGGTGCCGAACAACTCGCGCATTTCATTTGGCAAACGATGATCTCGCGAATGTCTATACAATTTTTATTCATTTCGCAAGAGTCAGCTCCCAAATTGTCATCTCGCCTTGCACTCATCTCGCTGAAACATTAACTCGCACAAGTCATTATGCATTTTCTTCTTTCGCATTCCAATCAACTGGCTGATGATACTTTCGGATTCCCTTATCTCGCAAACAGTTAATTCGCAACACGCTTCTAATCCACTTGTTTATTCAATTCTTTGCACGCATTTTTTTTTCTTCAGTTTTATTGATGTTTCATGCAGTGATCTTGTGATAGCCCTTGGAGTAGTTCAATGCGAATGCTAAAGTCTTTTATTAATTTTTTCTATAATTGAAATGTTTATGACAATAAATTGTTTTGATTTGTTTTCCTTGTTGTTAATAAAATAGTGTTGTACATAACAATTGAAATTTTTGCTTACTATTTCATTTAGGTGGGTGGTTTTTGGTTTTATGTTATTTGGCAAAATATTATTATTATTATATTTTTTGAATTTGTTTGGTTTTCACTTTATCTCATGTTCACAAATTTCGCACGAAATTTGGCAAATAATATTTTGCCAAATAACATAATGCGAAATATCAAAAAGCGAAATAAATCAATGCGAGATAAGGTAAAGCGATTTAGGTAACAGCGAAACAATAAATGCGAAATGATCTTACAGCAAGATGAACGCCAAGGCAAACATTAATTTGCCAAACAAGAATTGCGAAAAAACAATATGCGAGTTTTTTATATGCGAAATAAGAAATTGCGTATTGTACTTTGCGAAGTGAACGTTTGCGAGAAAAAAAACCGCGAGTTGACCCCTACCCGTATAGTTGCTAGTCGAAAAAAGTCGCGAGATCTCACCGCCATACTTTAAATTTTCTAAAAAGGAAATTTTTGCTAACAAGACCAAATTCCACCTGTCTCTCCCCTAAATCATGCGTCTCACTTAATTTTCCTTATTTTTTCGTGTATGTATTTTTTTTTTTTTTTAGATTTTGTCTTTATTAGAAGTAGGTATGTTTTGTTTCTGGAAGAAAAATAAGAAAAGAAAACATTTGTCTCGTACCTTCATCTACCTTATATGTACATCGTTTTGAGTAATAAATTATCTTTCAACCTTTCTACTTCCTGAGCCCGCACTCACAGTTCTCCATGGTTAAGACAATGAAAGAGGTATTTTTGGATTTTAATAAGATCCACTTGTCACAATTGACTTGAAAAAAGGATGAAGATGAACAGGCGCTCAAATTCAACTTATGCAGGAGTGGGAGAGGTGAAAATAAAGTTTGTTTTTACGGAATATTGTTTGAAAATATGTGAGGTAAGATGTTATAGAGTTCCTAACGTTTCTTTGACGGCATAGGCTTACTGTTTGTTAAATGGAGACACACGTCAGTGTTGTAAATGTTTTGTTTTCAAAAGTTTTCTCTTTTACTTATTCAAGGACATTGTTTATTGTTTTGGCTGAGGTATTTAAAGCAAGGACTAAAGATTAAAGTATAAATATAAAAATGTAAACTTTAATTTAATTTTTAAGATAAAAACCCTGCTCCAGTTGATCTTAGTTTTAAATAAAAAGTTAAGTGAGTCATTCAGACTCGTAGTTGTCTCCGCTTTGGCGAAAATGAAAGGGAGATTGTCACTTTAATGGTAACGTAAGAATACTAGTTTCGGACTTCTGGAAAATGCAACGTTTTTCGTGGATAAAGACTTTTGTGAACACTTGACAAGTCCTTCGTGACTGATTCTACCGCCATGAATAGCGCTTTTTCTCTGAGGTAGGCGCTTGGAATCAGAGAAAAGCTGAAGGTTCCTGAACTGTGTTAGGACGTGAACTTTCTTGTTTAACCCAATTGGTTTGTTTTTAGTAATTTTTGTCCTTCATCGGTATTTTCGCAAAATTAAAGTTAACAAAAACAACTTGAATACAGCGCAATAAAATGAAAATTTTTCAATCTTTTCTTCTCTTATGACTCCCAAATCAATGTTTCTAGAAAGAAACATAAAGCCAAAACGTCCTACCAAAGACCACTTAATACTCCAAACTACGCCATTCATCTCGAATGGCAGATACGTGCCCAGGCAGATACGCGCCTAACCAAAAATATGCTGATATACGAGCTGAGGAATGAAGATTGGTGGCTGTTCTAATGGAAGCATTTGGGAACTATATGCGATGAAGAAATCGTAATAAGTGTGGACAACTTAAATCTTGTAAAAAACCAGCTCTACAGAATAATACAAAAGTATGAAGATTCAGTACGTGATGATTTCTCAGTAAGAGCTCGTAACTCTGAGAGCAGAATTTTATATTCATAACTTAACACTTCGTCGGCTGAGTTCTATCTTGTTCAATGTCCATTTTTCAAAATGTTGGGAAATCGATTTTTAAGGTTCAGATCGAAATTTTGTTATTATATTTGAAGATCATTGTTTGGAAGTAAATTTTTTCTGCAAGCGTAGACAATTTTAGTTTTAAAACAAGTCACACTAGATGTTTTCCTTTTCTTTTAAAAAAGTTATAAATTAAAATCAATGAGGAAGTCGTTTTGGATATTGAACAACGTTGTATGGAGCAATGACAAGTTGGAAATATTTTTGGATATTGAACAAAAAAACTGAATATTGAACAACATAGAAAGAAACACAAAAAGAAAGAGAATATAAGAAAACTTTTAGATTTAATGTTAAATAGAACAAATAAAATAGTTCTATATTTTAGGGCTGATTTAATATTGTTTTCCATTCGAAATTACTTGTATAATGACCTAAAAATTAAGTAAAAACTCTTTTATTTTCAATTCAAATCCGAATTTATTTCAGCAAAAAAAAAATCGTTCTCTTAGAAAACAGAAGTTAAACATAAATTCTTTTATTTAAGATCTTATTTATTGCTTTATAATTCACTTATAATATAAAAACAAAACTTAATACACCTGAATTTAAAAAAAATTCAATTCAAATCCGAATTTATTTCAGCAAAAAAAAAATCGTTCTCTTAGAAAACAGAAGTTAAACATAAATTCTTTTATTTAAGATCTTATTTATTGCTTTATAATTCACTTATAATATAAAAACAAAACTTAATACACCTGAATTTAAAAAAAAAACGACAGACTTTATGAATTCACTTTTGTCAGTATTAGGTTTAAAGTGTTATATATGAGGTATCTAATAACAGTAAAAATATAAATAATGCTTGAAGCAGGAGATTAAAAAATTAAAAATACTACTCTTTCATTAGATTGTAGTTAATGATTTCGGATAATGCTTTCATAGAAGCGTTGGTCTTGTATATTTGGCATATACTGTAACATTGCCTGAATATCTTTTTTCTTTTCGCTAGAAAGCTTAATGTTAAAAATACTGTTCTCGACTTTTGGAAGCTTCTCAAATTTGAAACCTCTTACAGATGATGATTTTCTGATTTTTGAAGTTTTGAAATCCTCATCGTGACTGTTTTTGAAGCTTATGCAAAGAAGGTCACTGCTACTATATTTAATCTGTCTGCAACCTTTAAAAGGAATCATATTGAGGTCCGAACTAGCCTTATTGAAATTCAAAAAATCGGTTTTCTTAAGTTGTGCTATTCTTAGCTTAATTTTTTTATAGTTTATCCCGTTTAGAATTCTTATCAGGGAAACGGGGCTATAAACTTCTAGATCTTTTATGTATTTCTCAATTCCACTGTGGACCGCATCCACTTCTTGGACTTGAGAATGCCCAGGTTCAGAATATTTTTGTGTTATGGTTTCTATAAGTGGATTAGCTTCCATGAATTTAAGAATTGCTAACGATACCATTCTGTTCTTATTTTGCGGAATGCAAGAATCTGACCACAAAATTATTTTTCTGGTTTTTGGGAGATCTTTTAAAACGTTTTTTAAAATGATGGTGAGACAAGACGCAATATCATTGCCTGAACGCCCACTAAGCGTTTCGTGCCAAATTCCACAGTAAGTAATTTTGTTGTTTTGACAAAATCCTGTTAAATTGTACACAGCATACTTACGTCTGTAAAAGTAGCTTGAAACGTTTGCCTTAGGGAGCGAGAAAACATTCTGAAGGTCATAAACTATAACAGCCGTATCATTACACTTATTTTTTCGATCAATATCGCGCTCAACCTTCGCTTTATTATGATTGCTGCGATGAGTATTGTAATCTCGAGTCTCAGCTGCACTCGGATTTTTTGTAGCTGTAAACTTGGCACATTTATCGCAAATGTCTTTTTTAGGCTTAAAGAAAGACAGGTTGAATGACATATTGAAAACATTTCGGTAAATACCACAACTGACAGGCTTTTTTACTTTCTCAACATACATATTGTACATTTTCGTCAATGAAAGACCAGCTTCGAGGTATTGTTTTTTTGTGTTTGATCGGCAGTAGTGAGAATCCATCACTGGGAAACTCTTAATATGTTCCTTAACTATATTTATATCTTGTTCTGCGGTGACTTTTTTAATAAATTTTCCATGTTTAGGAGCACTATGAGTACCCGTTTCATTATATTTTGTCGAAAAAAAGTAGTATATGCGTTGCTGAGAAATATCAAGAGTAGACAAAAAGAATTTTTGACAGACATCATATAAGCAATTATCTTTTTCGAAGAAATATATTTAAACGTAAAACTTTTTCTCGACTCAGCATTTTGTGTTCTTTTTCGTTTTGGTTGCTGTCTTTTTACAAATTTGGAATAAAATTGCCCTTTTTCGGTGTCTTTTAATGTCCAAAAAGCATTAAAAATTCGTTCGCGATCTTCGTCCAAAAAAATTGTAAGACAGTTATGACTGCACTGCAAGTAATGTTGCAACAGGGCGATTCTTGAACTTGACGTTTTTTACGCTTTCGACCATTCCCATCAAGATACTCCTTTCCACTTTGACGCATTCGCTTTTGCGTATTGCCTTTCCATAACGCGGAAGTTTTAACTCTTTTCTTACCCGATCCAAGTAAACATTCTTTCGGTGACGATTCCCATTCCTGTTGCGATACATGGGGATTTTCCGATATCTCTTTTTCCAATGCAGGCGTAGCGACTCCTTGTTCAGATAATGCAGCTACTTCAGAAGCATGAAATTCTGATATTACAGAATCAGGATTTGCTGCATTTATCATACTTAAAAAAAATTTTTTTTTGAAAACAACAAATAAAACATTATAATGTTTGCTCACTGTAATACCTTAAAAGTGTTTTCGGATACTGCACTAATTCTGGAATTTGTCTTGAACTTTCATGAGCTTCTGATTCAATAACTTCATTATTGACAACGCTAAATCATACAATTTTATTAGCATCAATCGTAAAAATATGAGGCCGAAATTTTGCAAACTTACTCTAAGGGATCGATTGTAATCCTGTTATCTGGGAAAGATAAATCAATATCGTTCAAAATCCTGAAAATACACGAAAGCTTTAACAAAGAAAAAATATCAAATAAGTTTGTTTATTACATTGCAACTTCATCCGGCAATTCAGGTTCAGGGGAAGACAATAATTCGATTCCTTCCATTACGCTCTGCAAAACAATTATAAATGAATTTAAATCTGTAAAAAGAACCAAATCAAATAATATTGCAATGGTATAAATAGCTTACGTGTCTTTAGAGTCGATCCTTATCACAATTCAAAATTCACGTAATCACGGTAATGACGTCCTTACTCGCTGAAAGATCACAACTGACTGATAATACACAAAAATCAAATGCACCATTGGTGATCTGCATTGATATTGAACAAATAGAATGAAAGTATACAGTTGGATATTGAACAAAAGCTTCCAATATAATTGGACATTGAACAAAATAGAAATGAATGAAGTACATACGTATATTGAACAAAACACTCAAAATTGTGGATATTGAACAGGATAGAAATTATAAGTTATTTTTTTTTAAATATTCCAAAAATTGTTCAACGTAATACAGAACGAGTCAAAAGTGGTTTATTGAACAAAAATGACATCCAAAACAGTTTGAAATGTGTCCTATTGAACAAAGCAGTTTTCCATAACTTGAAAACTAAAAGAGATAGAACAAAATGGTTTGCGCCAAACGAAAGAGCGCCCCCAAATTATGAAGACTGCATACCTAACTCAATTTCGTGAAAAATGGTCTATTGAACAAGATAGAACTCAGCCGACGACTTATTTGATAGAGATGAACTATTTTCGCGACGTGTACAGTTACAGAGAAATATCCCTCACTTTCAAAATAAGATGTGAAATACTCTTCTTAAATGAAAGCCCATACAATGGAAGTCTTAATCAATTTTGTTCAATATGCAATCTGAAAGCTTAAGAAGACTCTTTTCACTTTTTAAGTATATGCCCAGCTTTTTCTTCACAACGCCTGATATATTTCGGAAAAAAGACACTGTCGATGAAAGAGGCAATTGAAATCTTGAACGGACTCAACTGGAAAAACCTATGCAATAACCTATCGGAATGCTATACATATAGAGCATTATTGATCGGTGAATTTGCATAACGCATTGTCGTATAAAAATTAAACAAAAGAAACCATAAACAATAATAAAATAAACTTACAAGCACTGCTTACCGAACTGAAGGCAATACCATAGCTCTAAAGTCATTGTTAAACTCATTGTTAAATAAGAAAACGAAAAATAAATGAATTCACTTACTTACTTACTTACTTACTTACTTACTCCTATCAGAGAAACTGACGTTGATAAAAAAGACCTTCGACTCAACGATTCAGTAAATCTGAAAATATTTTCTATTCACATAACTGCCTCAATTTTAACTTAGGTATTACTATGCCATCGCTTAGATGAATACCACTTTCAAAATAATTACTTTGAATCTATAGAGCGGTTTCTCAAAGATCTAATTAGTTCCTAACAATGCACTCTCAAAATACTTTGACATAAACCATCGTTGAAATGTTTGTTTCAAATATCAGCTCCTCCTCCATCGATTAAAGCCGTTTAGGGCCGCCATTATTATGGCTCATCTACCTCATCGGTAGTACTTAAAAAAAGCACTTTCACTTCTCCGTAAAGAAATAAAAAACACTTAGACCACTTTCTTTCAAAAATCGACAGAGAAGAGTCCAAAGGGGATTATTAACCAACATGGAGTAGCTTCTTATAGCGATATTTTGTTATAAGCAGAGAAAAGTAAATCTATCATCTGGAGGTAAAGCTAAATAAATAATTTCAGCCGAAAGTGCATCGTGTCATGTACTATTATAAATTATCTGAAAGAATAAATAAATAAATTTAGTTGAAGAACTTGATTAGGTTAAAAGCGTTTCGGGATTTAGTGAGGTTCGATTGGCTTCTCATTATTTTTATTGCAGTCCAATTTGGGCGGTGCGGTGCGGCTTGCATTCCATTATATTTAATTTTTAAGTTTTCTTTACAAGCCAATGCCAATGTTACACGGTGCCGTTGTAATTCAAAGTAAAAATCCATTGTGTTATCTTGACCTCCTCACCACTGGGTATACTGGTTTTGTCTAACCGGGGCTGGTTTGCCAAAATAGAAAAAACGAGTGCTGACAAATTGGCAAAAATGCCTACAGCAACAGCCAGAATCTCAGTGGTCTAACAGAGGGACACTACAATGGACGAGTTCGTTTTACAGAACTTACAGTGGACTTCAACTGTCAAAAAGCAGAAATCCTTGAAGGAGCTACTCTAAAATATTCGGTTAAAATGTCTTTGAGGGTCTATCAATACTAGAACAGGTTATTGACATAGAAAAGGGAGCTGGTGAGCTCCTGGCGAGACAACGGCAGCTTTCATAGTCCTGCAGAAGTGACCTGAAACATACTTATTATTCGGCCTTTTATGTTCAAGATGATTCCAAATGTACCTGACCTACCAGGTTGGTGTGTAGCGTTAGCCACCCAACCAAGTCTGGCTAAGTGCAAAATATTTGGATTCGAATCAACAAACAGCCTCTCATAACAGTAATGATTTTAACATTGAAGACCCTAGCAAACAAGAAGAGGGCAAAGACCCCCATAATCCGGATCTGCTTATGGAACATAAGATTTCTTAACGAATTGCGTACAGCCATGACAGGAATGAGGTTCGGAAGTTTTCCCAAAATGTTAAAAGGTCCTGTCAGGGTGGTAAGCCCCAAACTCAGGCCTGTAAAGACCAGTAGTGAAACATAGTTATACAGACGCAGTTGCTATTGAGGATCTGGAAAGACAATTCCTGCAGACTGTTTAGCGGTGATGTCAGGCAGAATGTCCTATTTCACTTGGACGATGACCAGGAATGTAATGGTTGCCATGTTCAAACCTAAATCAACTAAAACTGCTGGTGCATATGGTATTGATGCGGAAGTTTTCATAAGTCAGCTGAATTTGGAAAAGTGCATGCCAGGTGATCTGCATGATACGGTCGGAGGATAGTTTTTTTTCTTCTGTTGGAGGTTTTTTAAATACCGGCTGGAGCACTCAGACCTAAATACCGGTTCATTGTTCTACCAGAGGACCAGAGCAACCTTCTATTTGTTATAGCTTTCCAGATGTTTGGAGAAAAGCCAAACGACACTGCCATGATAAGGAGCCAAAGTTACCAGTTCTCACCATGTCTGCGCCGAGTATCTGTAACCTCATGCGAGAAAAAGTAGGACATTCAAAGAGGAAGTGCTCTGCGTTGTCCTCATCTTCTCCACAAGATTCACAAAGTGTGGTATCACTTAAGCCCAATACGTTTAAATGCTTGGCAAAAGAGAAGTGTTTAGGATAAGACAAACGATACTAAGTTCCAATTCATCGTGCAAGCTATTGTGGGTTTTTGACAGCTTTAAGCCACCCGGCACTGACGGTGTTTACCCAGTTACGTTGCAAGAGAGTATAAACCTTTTGCTACCTACTTTGAAAAATGCTTTCATTAGTAGTTTAGCTCTAGCGTATATACCAAATCCATGGCAAAATGTAAGAGTCACCTTCATACCAAAAATTGGTAAGCAAGACTACTCACTCGCCAAAAGCTTTAGACCCATCATTCTTACCTCCTTCCTGCTTAAAACGCTGGAAAGAATGAGATTTACAGAGATCATGGTGTGGACGAGTCATTAGCGTTGTGGATTTAAGCAATGCTAGTGAATAGAACCGTGATCGTTGAAGCAGAGTTCTTACTCTTTGAATGTCCTGCTTTTTCTCGCATGAGGTTACATATACTCGGCACAGACATGGTGAGAGCTGATAACTTAGGCTCCTTATCATGGCAGCATCTTTTGGCTTTTCTACGAACCTCTGGAAAGCTATACCGAATAGAAGGTTTCTAAGTGACAGTACAATGGACCGGTATTTAGGTCTGAGTGCTCCAGCTGGTATTTTGAAAACCTCCAACATAGTAAAAAACCGTTCAATTTAGGAGATCTAAGAGCAAAATTTCTTAGCTCCTAGCAGTGTGAAATTAACAAAATCTAATTCATGCAAGCAACTTCAAGTACAACTGGAGACTGCCAATTCGCCACTCTGCCCTAACAAAAGTCACACACATCCCAAGACTCCATTGACCATTCAACTGCCATTGCTTCTTGTTGTTGTTTCACTTTGGATTGACTTTTTG
Source organism: Melanostoma mellinum (assembly GCA_914767635.1). Classification (NCBI taxonomy): domain Eukaryota; kingdom Metazoa; phylum Arthropoda; class Insecta; order Diptera; family Syrphidae; genus Melanostoma; species Melanostoma mellinum. The sequence continues at coordinate 69,196,116 of OU612058.1, read as the reverse complement.
TCCTTCATTCTTCCGGCATTTTCTACTCGCAGGCTAATATGATTTTCATCAAAGTATATATACCATTCTGGGTGTTTATTTGAATAAATTTGCAAACAAACTGTCAGCAGCATATACAATGTGTCTATTTACAAATACATACTTCACCATTCGTCCTTTGCTAACCAAATCAAATCAAATGTCAATATCTCACCACCCCACAACGGACGAGACATACTGTCACTACAGAATACAAATCGACTTGAGAACGCGTTTCAAAATTTATTAAGTCCTTGCATGTCGCATTCACAGTCACACACCCGCTGTCCATTGGTCGCAAGGAAAAAAATATAAATCAATAAATTTATGATGTACTTGTGTAGCATTTGATCAAATAGAGTAACAAAAAAATAAAAATAAAATGCTGGAAAGAGTGCGGTGTCCCTGAAGAAGACGAATACACCAGAATGTCAATTTAGAAAAAGGGAAATTAAAAGATAGTTTCACATCCTCCGACATGACAATGCGAACCATGGGACAATACAGAGACTCTATATCTGTACATAGTCGTCAACTTGTATATCAACTCCAAAAATTACTTTCGTTTTCTATGGACGCTCTTGTTCTTGAGATTGAGATGAGAGACACCAGAGTTCAAAAACTGACTTGAACTGACTTCTTAAAACTGAAGAGAAGCGCGAACACTTGGTAACAATACGAGAGTGTCCTCTGGATAATAATCACCTTTTGTTTAACAATTTCCCACCTTCCCTGATCTCCTTTAACAGGTGCTCGTGTTTGAATGAATTGCTTGCTGCGTTTCCTCCTTCATCCACATTGACAATGAAAAAGTTCTATGCACCACAAGTCAAAGATTTTGCTTCACACGTTCACACTCATGTACACAGCTACGTCATAAAAGAACGGAAAAAACAATACCAGAGGGTTTTCAGTTTTCACACACAAAAAAACACAAAAAACAAAAAAACATTTGAAACAATGGAAACAATACAAGAAAACGAAACAATTATTTCTACGGCTCAGCTCGTCTGCGTCCACCCTTTCAGTTGGAGCGTGTGGAACAAATCTCGTTTTTTATGTAATTTCCCATTCCTGATGCGTTTTGTCAACTCTTTTTTGTCCTTCCTCCTCCTTAAGGAGCATATATAATAGTGAATCCTTTTTCCTTTTGAGTGCCCCCGGGCCTTAACATAATCAGCAACATGTTTGAAGCAGACTTTACTTTGTTCTTGAAATCATTCATTATATTCACAATTCACACATTGTTCAAAGATTTCGCTCACAAATGGTGTCATATGCCTTTGAAATATTCGTATGTTATCACGTCTCAAGGGTTCCTAAAACAGAACATCCCCGAACCCCCCAAAATCCCTCACAAAACAAAAACAATTTGATTGAGTTATGATTTTCTAGTTGAATATTTTATGTATTTGAAATCAAACCCTTTGCGTTTATGGATGATTTTTTCCACTTAGTAAACGAGAAATAAATAACACCCTGATGATGACTGTCCTTTTTTTGGTATCTCATTGAGTATGGGTGGTAGCTGGTAGGCATGTGGGTGTGGGTATTGGTTTTCCTCACAACAAAGGGACTACAACGGTATATGTCAAACTAATAATGGGCAAATGGATAGTTTTGTGATAGGCACGTGGCAAAGTCTGTGTCTCATGAATATTATTTAACTTCCTTGTTTTTATTCATGATGGGAAATTTATTGAACTTTGGGCTTATTTCGATTGGCATTTGATATAAACGCCAGATAAAGGTAACTTAACGGTGAATTGGAGGCATATCAGCTGATGGGTGACACATAAATAATATCAAATTAGTAGATTCCTACCTATATGAAGTTCATTTACAACTTCAACATGTAAACATTAATTCAATTCATAAATATATACCTATTTGTTTTGCTAACATTAGGGGGTGGGCTGAACAAACATTCAAGGGATGTGTTTGTGTACCCACCGATACATATATTCGTATCTTGAAAGAGCTGAGTCAGTGAGTAGGTACTCCGCACGTGTAGCTCTGCAAATTAAAAACAGTTCTTGCTTGGGTTAGCGATTTTTTATGAAATGAATTAAATTATTGGCCAGGATGTGCGGGATCTGATTATGTAAATTTTTTGCAAAATGGGAGTTGTATCGCATGAATAAATAACTGTTTTGTGAACCTGTCTATTGGAATGATATATATTTCAGCGCGTGGTTATTTAAAAGCATTTTGACAGTGGGGTGTTTTATGGAGCCATGTCCAATTAATTATAAAAGCATGAAAATGGAGGTACTTAGGTACCTACATTTTGTTTTCAAACATGAGCGCCCTCTGGGATGTGCGATTTTATTCAATTATGTATTTCTAAGCATTCCAGGATTGGCCTCATCTTTTTGCTGATTTTTAAATCACAGCTTCTTTTAAAGTATTTATGCATTTGAAGATATTAAATATTTATGAACAAATGCTATGCTGTTTGTAATGTTAACGAAGGTCCATGCCCCTCAATCAATGGAATGGTTTAGGAAAAAAAATTAATTTCAAAGGTTCACATATTTCGAGGTTTCCTTGAAGGACTGTAGCAACCATCTACACGGGGGCTTTTGTACTTATTAAGTGTAATAATATTAGCGCTGTGCACATCATAATGCTCATTATAAAATAATAAATAATAAAAATTATTTTTGTCATAAGCTCGGGGTGTATTTATGAAGGTATTTCAATAATTTATGTGAGGAATGATTGTTATTTATCGGGAAGGACTTGCTTGACGCTGGAACTTACTGCAGTGTACAAGCTAGAAGGTATTTACAATTTGCTTTTAAATTAAAAGAAAACTGTAAATCTTACAAACAAACTTAATTTTTTTTTCGTCTTATGAAACTTTAAAAATTTTACTGCTATGTGACTTTAATCTGTTCTAGAACGATCTCCTTCAACTGCTTGAATTTAAATGATTCATATCAGAAAGCTTCTGTACAATCGGTGCTCCTACTGATTTATGTTGAATAGATCATAGTATAAAACTGTAACTAGTAGTGCCGGTTACCGTGCAACACTATAAGACCGTGGTATAAAAATGACGAGTTTTCAAGCACTCACTTGAAATTGATTTGAAAGTCTTCGTTGTTTGTATTTTGAGGAGCCTGATTTTTACGACTTTTGACTCTGTTGGATGTTTCACTAGGCTACTGTCATGGTGCCTTGCTAACATGATTAAACCGTACGTGTCTGGATTTTATCCGGTACTAACAGGGTTTTCAGTCGTTTCCCAAATCGGATTGTTTATATTTTCAATTTGCATCTAATGTTTTCCGATGTTCTGACGCTCTGCATTGTTCAAGGCTCTCTGAAATGAAGTGATTACAGTTTGCGGCTTTCGAATCAACGGCTCGTTGAATTTCATCATTTGACTTGGAATCGAGTTTTAATTTTATTTTGGTGGGGGAAGAACCCAAATTTATTAGGCTTAATACAAGCTATTACTTAGTCTAACTTACAAACTAAGAAACTTAAAAGCTAAGACTTAAGTTCACTAGCTGGAGGGCTTAGGAGACAAAGTTTTAGGCAGGGAGTACTCATATTGAAGTCAAAACAAGAAGAGTGAGAATTGACATTCCTCAGCATTAGTGAAATGGGTTCATTGGAGCCGTAAGAGCTTCCATGGGTGGGAAGATAGAAGAGACGGGAATTCCGAGTGTTACGAAGGTAAGTATTTAGAAAAATGGATTCGTAAAAGGCTGCGCAGTCAATGGTACCTGTAAATTCGGTGAATGAAGAGAACGTCAAATATTTCTCTTCGATATTTTAGGGTATGTATTTAGGTTTATGAGTTGGATTCGGTCTTGATAAGCAGGTATCAGCGGATTACTCCAACTAAGACCTCGAAGAGCAAATCGGAGGAAACGGCGTTGTATGCTCTCATTACTGGCAGTGTGCACTTGTTGTCAATGCCACCAGACTTGACAACCGTATTCAAGAAGCGGACGAACAAATGGAATGTAAAGGGATCGGGTTACGTAGGGGTCTGCAAATTCTTTGGACCATCGTTTCACGAAGCAAAGTGCTGAATTTGCTCTAAGGACTATATCTACGATATACTTGTTGACCTGTCTTTGAGGAACACGTGTTGTCTAGGGGAAATGAGAGATCTGCAACGAAAACTTAATTTTTCATACAAAATCGAAAATTTTGGGTATATGCGATAGTTTAGCGATTTGACTATAATTTTGACGTCGCACTTATGACCTTTTCTGTGTATAGGGGTTATAAACGCTGTTTTCCGAGCTTGGGGGAAAATTCCTATAAGGATATGGACAAGTTAAAGATTTTTGAAAGGGGAAGGGAAAGAGCAGATGAGCATTTTTTTAGAAATATGGCAGGTATACCATCGGGGCTAGGAATATATTCATCATTTAGATGAATAAATTTTTCTTCAATTAGATAGGAGTCAAGAAATGGAAACGTAGAAGAAATGGAATTTGTTGCAGAAGAGCATGACGATTCAGTTATTGATTATTTTTAAATAGGTAAGTTTAAAGAATGGGGAAAGCGACAATTATTTATTTTTAAAGGCGGAGCGATAAACAAACACGTCTGTGCTTGAGGAAAGTCCAAGAACGAATGCTTTTTCAAACGTGTTGGACTGTATCCTGCCTTGACCGCTGTTTTCTGGTGTTTTGTTTTGGTTTTTAGTTGATGGGAGCTGGGAAATTAATGTAGGTTTCCTGGATCTGAAAGTTCAATATCTAGATACGGATTCTCCCAATATATTGATCGGTAACGGTAACTTTTTACCGCATGGTAGTATGACGTATCATAATATGAATGAGAGATATCATCTGAATGCTCCTCACGTATGGTGTTATCTTGATACTCAAAAAGAGTCCACAACTCTTTTAATTTGATCGCTAGCTTGTCGTAATAGGCCGAGGTCTTCCTATCTGGCCCATATTTTTTGTAGCTTGTGATAAGCGTTTGAATGCGCTCACCGATTTCTTGTTGAATTGACGCTTTTTCTACTAGTGTTGAAGACGTTTCCTAAGTTTACGGCTTGAAACGTTATGTGGGAAAATACTTGAAATATGGAGTGACCATCTCTTACCACTGTTGGGGTAAGCAAATCAAATCAGGGTCATCAAATTTACAATCGGTTCTTCTACCCATTAATGTTGAAATGATCACAGTGTAGCACCATGACAAGATGTTGTGGTTACAGTGAATCACTATATCACCTTGATATAAAAACGACAAGGTTTTAAGCAGACTCACTTAAAGTTGGTTGTTTCAGAGTCATACTCGGCCTTTTTTTCTAAATGACTTAATATATATACCTGCTGATTACATTCCTCAGAGCTGTCTCTCAATGAACCAATCCTGAACTTGTTCTGATTAATCTCAATGCATTCCAGCCACACTATCCTCCAACTGAGAGCAAGTCCCAAGTCTTTTTTCCACCAAGATCAATTTAAGATGAAAAGAAACTTTTAAGAGATGCTTCAATTCATTTGTATACAGATCGAAGAAAGGGATGGTTGCGAGGTGTACTCAGACAGACTAAGCCCAAGTAACTCATTCCGCTTCCCAAACCACTGTAGCGTGTTACAAGCGGAAATCCATGATTTTGCCAGAAACAGAACCGGTCTCAATCAGCAGGTTGGACATTGGTATACCTACCAATCGCTTCATGGAAGCTCGTGCTAAGGCAGGATGGCATGGATAAAATAAACAACAGTTGGAATATCACAACTACTTGGCAACAAGAAAGATATGTTCAAAATTACATTTTAAACGCACAGGACAACTGCTATACATGAGGACATTACACTTTGGCTTCATAATCGGTGTTTTTACCGGACACTGCCTCAAAAGGTACGCCCCAAGACTCGGCGTTCCATCATCGTCGAAGAGCAAGAAGTGACAATCTCCTCTTGTATGTCCTGTATTCTCGCTCAAAAGAAAACTGCATCTAGGAGAATACTACTCGTACCTCGATTATCCAAGTGATCTGATGAACCAATGTACCTTTACCTTTATTAAAAGCTTCAAATGGTTTACTTTACTCAGCACACTTAACTTTACACACACTTAATTATGGTTTCACAATGAGCCCAATATTGGTCTAAATTTTCCTGATAGCCATTTAAACCTTACCTAACCACATCACATTTGTTCAGAGTCACACAACTTTCAACAAAGCGATACAATTTGATTATTCTAAGCCATTCAACACACATAAGTGTGTTCAAAATTAGATAAAGTTGGCATTTACAAGGAATCACCGCATTAAAATATTTCTCAAATTCCAATACAAATTATTCATACCCCATAAACATCATACACATAGACACACAGATCCAACGCCCCGTCATCGGTAGCATTAAACTCAGTTGGAATTTTAATGATCAAGTCAAACATTTCCCATCTCGTATGTATATTTGAATAGGAAGTATGCAGAACTAGACAAGGTCCTTAGCAAGCTGCCCGATTAACAAATTCATGCTTCTGGCTGATGCTCCAAATGAGTTATGTACTTTGCAAAAAAAAAAAGAGAAAAAAATATGTTAAGGTGAACAAAAAGCACCATGAATATGAGAAACATTCTGCAGAGAGACCATAAAAATCGAGTATAATTACATTCCAAAGCCATTCCAGCTAAATGATCGTTTCCTGTTTCGCCATTCCTCATCTCAAACTGCCTTCTTTCATTTTATTTTTCTGTGTTTTGTGTTTTAAATCACCATCTTCTCACACATTCATTATTCCATTGCTATAAAATAGAAAATTGCTTTTCGGTTCTTCTTTTAGAAGAAATGATTTTTCTCTCTTTGGTCATCCATTTTCGGGTTCATGGCGCGGCACATTACAACAAGAAAAACCCAGATAGCAAAAGAGTAGCTGGGGTTGTTCCCATCCCCTGCGCTCCTGTTCCTGGTACTGCTCCTTAGGAATGGAGGTGTAGAGAAAAAGAAAGAAAAAAATAATCTTAATGGCATATAATTATATTTAATTCAACAGAAAATAATGGTACAACTATTTGCGGTAAATCTTTTTCCTCCCTCCCCTTATGACCAATTCAACACCGCGCCGAGCCAACTCAACTTGCCGTTCGTTTTGTTTTTTGTGATGGTTTCCGATTTTGTATGTTCTGTGCTGTGTGTTTCTTTTGGATGGGAGAATATGTGCTCCTGAAAGATCTAAAAGTCCTTGTGCTACTTAAGAATTCAACTGCATCAGGCTAAAGTACAGCGAAACAAAGAAAAAGGCGCTGCGCTTATAATAAAGAGAAGAAAATTTGCACTCTGATTTTTTTTTTCTTAATTTGATAAGAACATACATATAAAGAGTCGTTCGTATATATTTTACAGCAGCTTTCCTGCTGCAAAATTCAATGGAAAATGACAGGAAGGAAAGGAGACCGCGCGCCGTTCGCCGTTCGCCGCTCGCCGATGCGATGGAGGAACTTTTGCATTTAATTTAATGAAAACTTTGAATTTTTTCTGTTTTTGTCTTTTTATTGAATAGCGAACGTACTCCAAGTATTCCCTTAGCATGGAATGAAGTGCTTTGCTTAGACAAATTATGTATACAGTCCTATTTAGTCCTTATCGTGCGAAGGGACAAAACGCATTAGCGCCAATATTCAACACACTCACATCGGCTCTTTCGTGGGTATACCTTCCAAGGGTCGGTCCATGGTTGATGATGCTGTAGGATGGTGGGGTAGAGATCCAACAGCCAATATTAAATTCAATTTGTATCGCTGGTTGTGTTATACAACAAGACGACCGACGACGACAAGGACGACAAAAGAACACATTGAGTTGAACAAGTGGTTTTGCTCGTTCGATTCTCATTTCAATGGAAATTTGTTTTTTTTTTCCTTGCATTTTTTTTAATACAAGAGTACCAAGAGTGTGTATAAATAAGTTTAATTTCTTTTCTGCTTTTGCTGTAAATGTAGATAAATTTAATTACCTCGAGGATTTTTATTTTCAAAAATCTACTTGTACCTACTTATTGGATTTTTCGTTTCGTTTGTCAATATCTACCTATGTTTGTAGTGTGTGTAAGTAGCTACCATGGACAACGACCGACTTGAGTTAAGTGGATAACACAGCAGGAGGTTGGTTGTAGGGATACTCCGGAGGGTGATTGAAATTGGTAATATTATTGCGAGCGTAAAGATGAAAGCAACAAGTTTGTGTTGTTATTTCAGGGGGCGATTGTATTGTTTGAGCTTGTTTTTCCAATAGAACGAGTTTACTTTCGTAAGACACTTTAAAGTGCTTACGCTTGTTCTGGAGTGGTGGGAGTTAATAAGTTTTTGTTACCTTTTATTCAATGTCGTCCGAGAAAGTATCATTTTTCGATTAGAGTTCTTTTGTATCTCTTCGATTGACATTAATTTACTTGGAAAAACGGAGGGAGGTTTGCATTTAAATTGCTTGCTACCTTTTACGCCGTATTATTCATTCCATGAATGGGTCATTAAGTGCCTACTTTTTAAAACATAGGTTATTTTGACACTCACAGAAGTTTCTAACTAGAAATTTTGAAAAACATGTCAGTATTATACCACCGTAGAACGAAATGAGTCTCGATTGAAGAGCGTTGGGAAGCATTGAAAACTTATTTTCAAAACAAGTGCTGTTTATAGTCCAGACAGTGCGTATTTTTGAATAAGTTTTGGCTAAATACAAAATATAAGAAAACCTCCAATTTTCTGCCGACTCCAAACGTTTTATTCAGAAAGCGTTCCGGGGCCCGGGGGTGAGGTCATTATCTACACCTTCAACGAAAGCGTTTTTCATGCCAATTAACTAATCGTCGGAAGAATTCCATTTCCTCCCAATACAAGTGGAAAAATTTAATTTTTTAATTTTTTATTCGGACTCGAACCACGAACCTTCCGCTTATCAGGCAGACATACTAATCATCACTTCACGAGAACCACAACTTTTTGGGCTGTAAAAGTCACTATGTCCTAGGTTAGCCGTGATGTTCCCTCAGCTCGTAGACTTATGTAATTATGTATGTATCTGTTGTGTAGATTTCTGTTAATATAAATCATTTTATAGGTACTCACTTTTCATGAAACAAAAAAAAAAAAAAACAAAGATGTAAGACTCATCACCGCACCTTTTATTTGGTGAATTGAATTAAAGTGCTTCTTTGTTCAACTTCGTTCGGCACGGCATAACTATTTTGAGATAAACTAGACTTGGATACTCAAACCATAACTCAAGGGACCTATGAGCACTTGAAGAACTCTTACCGCTTCACAATTTTAATCACAATTTCAGTTTGTTGGCCGTTATTTAGCTCTTTTACAAATACGTTTCTTGCAAGTTCTTTCCAAGACCTGTTTCCAGCGTTGCCACTGTTTAAAAAAATTTTCGAAGTAGATTTACAAAAAAAGTTCAGTAGATTATTTTTTCAAAGAAAAGCATTTATAGTCTTAAACCTACATATACATTAGGGTGGTCCTTATTTCACTTTTTTTGTGAAAATTGAGTGCGACGCCTCCTACCCTAAATCGATTTTAAAAATTGAAAAAAAAAATCCCTAATTTTTTGAAATTTTTATCTTTATGCCTTCCTGGCCCTATTTTAATGTTTTTTTTTTTTTAAATAATCAACGGAAATACTTCGAATTAGGATCAAATGACCCATCTCTAAACACTCTACAGCCGCGTGTTTGGTTGATAAAATTTAGATCATTTGTTTATACTCTATTGTTAATAAACAAAAAAGCTGATTTCTTATTTCGCTCAATCCACCAAAGATATCAACGGCAATTTTAATGGCCTTAAATTAAATTAGATTTTTTTTGTTTATCATTTCATTTGTTACTAACAGAAACTCGATAGACATTTTTTTTATATCAGCAGCCGTTTTTGAACGGATGATCGATAAAACAAAAACTTCTTAATGAAATAGGGTTAGGAAGGGTTAGGAATAAAAATTTTAAGAAATAAGGGAATTTTTTTTCCAAAAGTATGTATCCCAAAGTATGTAAAACGAATTACGGGACACCCTGTATATATAAAAATGAATTGCTGTTCGTAAGTCTGGCTTTAACTCGAGAATAGCTGAATGGATTAAACTTATCTTGGTCTTGAAATAATCGTGGAGGTTAAGCGAAGATTCAAAAAATAAGTAAATATGAAAAATAAGAATTGGCATATAATAAAAGTAACAATTTCCTTATTCTTAACTGTAATGAATTAAAAATTTAACTGAAACAATACTTTTGTTTTTAATTAATCGTTTTTGACAACAAAAAATTAAAATAATAAATAACAAATAGTAAGATTATTTAATTGTTTGTTTTTGAAAATTATTTTAACTTTTTGACTATTAAGAATTTAATTTATTGCCCGTGAGTAAGTACATGGGCAATAAAAAAAGTATACTTCATCCTCAAATTTCCACAGGATCGGAAATGGAAACTTCAAATAGTCAATTCATGAAGTTATGTAGATTTCTGAAAGCAACCATTATATTTAAGATTTGACAACCAATCTTTGTGAGTAAAGATTACCGCTACGTGCGCGAGAACTTTCTCTACTTTTGTGATTCTTTGTTATAGTGACATTCCAGGTAATGTGCTTTTTCCAATAATTTTTTTTTTTTTGATATTATGTAATAGTGACAATTAACTACTAATTTAACAATTTACGATGACGAGGAGCAGGCGACCTGACTTAGGTCGAAGATCTCAATGCAACCATTCAGAATTTTCTTCCAAAACAGTTGGTTTCCTTCAAATCAATCGATACCGTTATGAACCAGGATGACGTAGTCAACTATCCCACGGAAATTCTAAATGCACTGGAATTGCCTGGACTACCACCAAAAGTCAGTTGTCATCATGCTGCGTAACATTCATCAACCTCGACTATGCAATTTAGCAAGACTGGCTGTGAAGAAGCTGATGAATTACGTCATTGAAGCAACAATCATAAAAGGACAATACAAAGGAGAGGATGTCTTGATCGCGCGAATACCGATGATTCCAACGGATTAACCATTCGACTATAAATGGTTACAATTTCCAGTACGTCTGGCTTTTGCGATGACCAAAACTAAATCACAAGGACAGTCGTTAGAAGTTTGCGGAATCAACTTAGAGTTTACCTACACGCACGTTCACGCGTCGAATAACCGTCTTCTTTATTTATTTACGCACCACAAAACTTTACAAAATATATAGTTTATGAGAAGGCTTTAAATTGACTAACAGACTGAATAATAATAGTGTGTGTCTGTCAATATCAAATTTAAACATTCAAAATAGCCAGTATTTCAGGAAAACACTGTTTTGTAAGTAAGCAACATGATATGCCGAAAATAATAATAATATTTCAATCTTCTAAAAAAATGCATCAAATACGGATTCGTTTTGTTTGTTTTGAAATTAATTTAATCAAAAGTATAGGTCTTTTATTTATTAGAATACAAAAAAGACATTTTTGAAACATTTTATTAAGCGTATACTATTAACTCTGGTGTATACGTACTTTTTTTTAAGTTTTATTCTGTTAATAAATTGTAACTATAGTTCCAATTCATTTTATATTTAAAAGTTCACTGAGAAAAACTTTTGTTGCTGATTGTTGCTGAATTAACTTCGTCTGTGATTTTATATCAATTCAAATTCATTGAACTTATTCCTCAGTGACATAAACTTATATTTCATTCACATATTTGCACGTGAACGGAAGATTCCCTCGGGAAATGAGTTGGAAATGGAAACCAAGAAACTACTGGACAAATCTCAAAAATGCTTTCGGCACTTTGATGCACATAGTGCTTCAGTAACTTATAGGGACCCTACACTACACAAACCTTTTGTGCAAACATTTTTGTATTTTGTTTTTGTAAAAATCTTTGTGCAAACTGCTTGAGTAGCCATGTTGAGTGTTTGTGCAAACGGTGTGTTGAATTTGCTCAAATAGCTGTCAATTTTCAAGAAGTAAATAAATAAACAAGAACAAATTTTTTGGACGGAATTTTTCGAATTAAATAAAAGTTTACCATAGTTGTGGTGCGTTAAAGGCAAAATTTATTGCAGTAATAAAAGCAGCACATGCGAAGTCGCTCTTGCTCATAGGACTGATTGATATGAAAAACGTCAAGCAACATATATCTCTCAAACATGTTTGTGTAGTGTGTGGCGAAACTATGTTTGCACAACACACACGTTTGTACAAACGTGTTTGGGTAGTTAAGGGGCCCTATTAGCGTATATTTTATCCCTCAGCATTAAAACTAAAAGCCAATTGAACCTATTTCAAAAACTTTGTCATAGTTAGAGTGCTTAATTGCCCCTGAGTAGCATAGAGTATAGCATATTTCATTCCCACACTGCCACTAGAATGGAAGATTGGAAACTGCTTTACCTAACTTTCAAGTGATAAATATAAGGCCTGAGCTACGCCGGGTGGGTCAGCTAGTACATATATAAGAATCAATTTCCGCGTGCGTTTTTCTCGCTATAACTCGAGAACGGGTGGACTGATTTGGCAAATTTGGCTTTGAATTATATTATTTGTGGTAGTTCAGGGAATGTTTAAAAGGTGAGTAAATATGAAAAAAAAGGATAGGAACGAAAGCCACAATTTCTTTATTCTTAACTGTAATGAATTAAAAATTAAATGAAAACAATACTTTTTTTCAATCGTTTTTGACACCAAAAAATTTAAATAATAAATAACAAATAATAAGATTATTGGATTGGTTGTTTTTAAGAATTCTTTTAATTTAATTTTTAAATTGGACAATAAATCGCTGCCTATGATTACATATTTCTTTTTTATTGAGTGATTTACATTACCTCAAAAGTACTCAGGAACGGGAACGGAACAGTAAACGAGAACTAGATAAGTGCTTTTATTGAACAGTCACCCAAACCATTGATCAAATTTGAATGAAATTCTAAACAAAGAAATGGTATAGAACCTGAGAAATAACATACGCTAGATTTCCTCTCCATTTTCCCAAGGGGACGGAAACATAACCGGGACCTTGAAAAATACTAGACTGATTACAAAAATTCCATCACTAGTGGAGTGTTGCTCCTGAGTAATTTTAATATATTCCACCCCCGAATTCCGACAGGAACGGAAATTCCAAACCACTGGAACGATATACAATTTTTAACGCAATTACAATAGGACGTTATATTTTATCCCCAAACTCTCATGAGAAAAGGACAGTAGAAAGAACATAAGAAGGAATTTGTAAAATACTGAACCGATTTCAAAAATTCTGTCACTATTAAATTGCTTCATTGTCCCTGAGCATTATAGACTATATTCAATTTAATTTAATTTAATTTATAAATCTCAATAACGATGGAAGCATTGCTTCTGAAATATACCTATCTGAGGAAATATAAGAAGTGTTTTAACTAAGTTTCAATAATCTTTTCATTTACAAATAAATGCATCAATTTCTTTTCAAAACATAAAAAGAAATTATTTATAAACAAATTTCAAAAAAAATCTGATTCTCTCTATTTAAAACTTTATAGCCAGCCATAAGGAGAGTGTGCACCTATAATCCGAAAATGGTTGTATTCAGTATATGGAGTAGATCTACTGCAATTACAGTAAAGTGACAACATTGCGTTAAAACGTCTCCAAGGGAAATATACACAAATACTTAAGTCTTGTGATTTTCACATTTAAATAGAAAAATATTTGCTGTAAAGAATCTTGAAAATTTTTCGTATGGTTTCCATAACCTGTGACGAAGCGTCACAATTTCTTTTCCTACCCCACCTCCAAAACACCACATCAAAACACTGTACGTATTTTCTCTAATAATCCCCATACTTAATTACAGTACAAAGTAAATGCCTACTCCAAGGTAAAACATTGTTTACTTTTCCGTACCTCATGCTCATCACTTTGTGTGCGTCTCCTTATGGAAAAATAACGGGTGATTTTTGAAGAGGTTTAGAACTTTTTTTTTTTAAACACAAAAAATTCGAAAAAATGAATGAAATATTTATTTGAATCGATAGTTTGAACCTTGCAATTTAATGTTTAAAGATAATTTCATGCAAATGTTGACCGCGGCTGCGTCTCAGGTAGCCCATCAGCTGAGTCCAATTTTGGCATACTCTTTCACACATATCGGCCGGTTTCTCACGAATGAATGCATGGATGTTGGCTTCCAGTGCGTCAATCGAAGCGGGCTTGTGCCTGTAGACTTTAGCCTTGACATACCCCCACAAAAAATAGTCTAATGGTGTCAAATCGCACGATCTAGGCGGCCAATTGACCGGCCCGAAACGTGAAATTAACTGCTCACCAAACTCGCCTCGCAATTGCGCCATTGTTTCGCGTGCTGTGTGGCATGTGGCACCGTCTTGTTGTTACGTCTTGCCAGTACGTAAACGTGTTGGTGGTTTAATGTCCAACAAAGTAAATTTGGTGCAAAATTTGGTCACAATCTTCCGAATAGACTGCTCAGAAGGTCGAGAATGCAGACCATAAAATGGAAGCAGCGCGCGATGAACATTTCGAACCGAGCACGAATTTTGATAGTAAAATTCAATAATTTGCAAGCGTTGTTCATTTGTAAGACGATCCATGGTTAAATTGCAAACCAAACTGAAGCTGTTTGATAGTGACACAAGGTACTTGCTGTCAAAACCAGTGTTGCCAAAACCAAACCAGCTAAAAAATCACCCGTTACATTGGCAATGGCCATCCGATTTTTATATGCAAAATTGTCACTGACTTACAATTCACATTTTGTATCAGTGGAAAAGTCAATGAATAGAGGTGGTTTATTCACCTTAATTGAGAAAAAGATCTACGTAGTTTTTATTGTTGTGGCTTTTGGTGGGCCAAGCAAGTAAGAACTTATTCATTACTTTTCTCCTCCCTCAAGTCGTGTGAAAGATATTCCCCCGTGAAAGATATTCTTTCTTTTCTTTGACTTTGATAGTCTCCTTATAGGAAATTACATTGATGCGGCTATCGGTGGGCCGAGCGTGTAAATTCTCCTTAACGTTTAGTCCATTGTATATGAAACATATAGTAACACCATGAACGAACACTTCTATTTTGGTGGTACACTTGGATGTTATATATACAATGTAAGGTTCTACACTTCACTTTTTTCCGATTCAAAAGAGAAGTCCTTTAACCGAGCAGGTAGGTGGCAAAAGCATCGGGAGTGCTCATGGTGTTACTATACGTTTCATATACAATGGTTTAGTCTTCGTAAAACAGATCTATTCGTTGCGGCTTTTGGTGGGCCGAGCGTGGGGATTCTCTTTTTCGGTAGACGTTGTCCGTCTGTGAAGGAAAGCTCACATCAGCGTACGCAACCGCAGAACTTTTCTACGAAATTCACCGCTGACAGAGTGTTTTGCCTCGAAGTAAGACGCACGCACTTTCTACGAAGTCCGCTAACGTCGATAAATTGCTCTGCCGTTTTATAAAACGCAAGCACTTCCTACGCAGTCCGCTGCCACCGATAAATTGTTCTGCCTTCCACGCAACGCAGACCCTTGTTACGAAATCCGCCGCCGAAGAGAGAGTGCCCTGCCTAACGCAGAGCCAGTTAGGAGTTCACTGTTGCCGAACAGAAGAAACAGCGGCCGTAGCATACAACTAGATACCCCGAGGAAACGTCACCCCGACCCCGGAGAAGATCAGCCATTCCGAGGACCAGTACCAGAAACAAAAATCATTAAAACTTACTTTTTGTGAAAATAGAATCAGATTAAACTTTGTTAAAATTGTAAACCGATTCTGAGATTAGACATTATAATAAATTTAGATTTAATTTTGAACCGACCGTCTCGTCTCCTGGTATTCATTTCTTGAGAAGTTGGACCGCCGAAACCATAGTCTTACGAAGCTTCCTTGGCTAGACCCTGGACACCCTGAGTCATACCCCAGCCTCGCAAAAGAAGCATCACAAACCTTGGAACATATTTTAGCCGTATGTATAAATGTAGTAATGAAACTGGAACTGTGTTATTCTCTGAGAAATGGTTTTTGTACAGCTCAGTTTAAGAACATTACAAGAAGCGAAGTAAGAGTTATAGAGAATAGAGCTCTTCGGGGTTTCTTCAATACACTCTTGTGCTGATTTGGACATTAAGGTGTTGATCAAAAGTAGCAGCATAGTTATGCGACATTCCAAATTTATTCATGAGCAAGATTCGACAAATTTTTTTTTTAAATTCCTAAAACTAGAAGAATACGTTATTTGAAAATAATCATTACTAATTTCTGATTTTTAATTGAATTTTCTTTTCTTTTTTTTTCAGGTAAGATCCCAAAAAATGTACCCATTCAATCAAAAACTTTTAAACCTGAGTGAGTATCTTTAATTCAGAAAAAAAGCTGAGCACGGGGTTGAACGTTAATTTCAAAAGTTTTTATTTTTAGTCGTTTTTTTTTAATAAATGATCTGTAGTATCATATCAGTGTCAAAAACCAGAGCTGTACGAGTTCGGACATACTTTTTGCACAGTACTTTCGGGTGTTTTATGTTGTTTTCTTCGTGTCACAAAAACCATGGGATGATGTCCACGTTGTATCGTGGGTATGAAGTTTGCTGGCTGAACTGTTTTCGCATATTCTATGAATGAAAAACAATCTTTACTTAGCTGAAGTCATAACGATAGCTGTTGCGAAAAAGAAAGTTACTTTTCGTTTTAATCTGATTTATGAACGTAATTTTATTATCATTCCCCAACCAGTGGTAAGGTCTAAATAGTTCGTCCTTAACAAGAGCCTTATGTGTTATTTCACTAAATGGTTGTATGTAGTTAGCTCGGTTTCAAGTCTTAAAAATCAAGAGCACGTTCAATTCCCCCTTCCAATCCCCCAACGGAATATTTGACGAGCATCTGCTCTCTACCGAAAAATCAATGAATTATTTATTTTCGACCCTCAATCGCCTGTGTAATGGCCCTAATTTTTTTATCTTCACACCTCTGGTAGAACACTGCATCCGCAAAGCTTATACATAAATATGACAGAATAATGAAATTCTGACACGTGTGGTGCTTCTGCCAATTGTCGACCTTTAACCTTCCAGTTGAAGAATATATTTTTCTTTCGCTGAACCAAAGGATGAAAGCAAATATGTTATTTCTTATCCCAAAACAATAAACTTCCATTATCCTTGCAGATTGCTTTTCGTTCACAACATTTAATCTTTTTTTTTTTCCTAAAATGAAGAAGGCAAATTAAATCGTTCGACAGAATTGTTCAAAACATGATTACTTCCTTAGAATTGAAAAGAGTCCTAAGGCTCAACGTATAAAGCAACAAAACGGTGAGACCACCCAGAGCTCACATTATAGCCACACATCTAGGCTCACCGTAAGCCTCCTTTTGATGTCAGTTCGTCCGTCTGCCGCACCGCGCTGCGCCGTCCATCAACACCACAACCGCAAGGCACAAGTTATACCCAAATTGTGAATTGAATTGCAAAGGGCTCTTTCAAAATTCATGAGAATGCCAACAGATATGAATTTTCACGTCTCTAAAGGTCGTCAGCTGCAGACGTTTGAGCAGTGTCGCTTTATGTCAGCATCCATAAACCAACCTTGAGTTCATAATGTGGCCATCTGAGGAGAAGGAGAGGATATTTATATGGGGCTTGGCAAAGGCAAAGTTTCAATAATTAATAATAAAAATAATAATTAATTACAAATTTTCACTTTAGCACCGAAACGGTCCTTGTGAGAGTGCAAGACAACCGTTTTATGACGGAAATATTCGCTTCATGGCCATCCTTTGAGGATTGACTATACATATACAACATATTTTGTTTTTGTAGAATAAATTTCCAAATTTGTTTTCACTGGTGTAAAGTTGATCATAGGCTCACTGGGGAACCTTGAGAACTTGATTTACAAAGGAATATTTTTTTTATTAATTTTTCTTTTGGTGTTGCGTAAAACATCACAAACAGAATGTGCACCGATGAACTTTCTCTGCCTCTCTTTTTTATGTTAGATGAAAGGGCACACTGAAAGAACATAAAAACGAGAAATAGGATTTGTGGGAAAGAAGAATTAAAAAAAAAAAAAAAAAGTTTGCATCCCGAGAGTCACTTGGGAATAAGTGTTGAACATGAACAACACTGAACACAGCCAAAGTGGTATGCGAAGGAGCCGAGATCAAGTTGCAATGAGATTTGGGAATTTTCCAAGTTAACTTCTTGACTTTTGACTACCGCAGGCAAACAGACTTGATATACTTTCGTGTGCGAGTCACTTTTTATGTGTTTTTTTTTATCTTCAATCCCACATTGCAAAACATGAAATTATTTCGTATAATCTTTGCTTTTTTTACTTATACAACGTTTGTTTGCATTTTGCATTGTAATTTTAACAGAAAGGCAGGCAAGGCATTACAATACGAGAATTTATGGTGTGGAAAATTATAATTTGTTGCCCTTATGTCCTCCGTGTCAGAAACTAGAGTCCGGGAGGATTGTGCAAAAATAAAAAAAAAGATGGGCTTACACAACAAACGGAGTCTGGACGTTAAATAAACAACCATTCAAACCATTCACAGCACAGTGTTTACAAGTTTAATATTTTATTTTACGTCGTTGCTTGTACTTTGAAGTACCTACTGTTGCGGTGTAATTGGATGATAGTGAGGCAAAGAAAAAAATAAGCCGAGTGTTGACTGGTGAGTGCTTGGTTATTACCCTGATGCGGAAAATTTAAATCATGTTAACCATGCCTATATAATCCGCTCGATGCTAATCAAAAGAAAAGCCAAAAGTGTGCACTTAGCGTGGGCATAATACAAGTTTGTCGTGATGTGGTAAAAGTCAAGGAATTATGTGGTCATATTGAGGTGCGCGGAAACTTTACCCTTCGGTGTGTTGTTTACTTTGAACGCCAATTTGGTTCACAAACAAGAGTAATTACCGAGTTAGTACGCTAAGAAGGTAATTTACTTATTTAACGAGGGGGAAAGAAGTGTTCAGGAAGAAAAGCTGTGTCTTTAACTTAAATGATGACGAGGTTGTTTAAGTAAAGAAAAAAGTAATAAAAAAGTTTTTTTTTAGATCGAATTGTGTTAATCGGTTCACAAAGTTTGTTTCACAACAAAACTCGTATGCCTTTGATTTGGATTAATATTTAAAGACAATGACGTCTTTTCTACTTTGACATGGTTTAAGATAATGTCCAAGAGATTGGCTCTTCCATTTTAATATGCAAAACGAGGTTTATATCACAACGCACAAAACACAAAAGGCTATAATGATAAATAAATAAAGAGCAAAACATTTCTTAGTATGTAAGTGGTATTTAGTCCAGTCAGTGTGCTGCTTGAGCTTCAAAAAATTGGACTTGGCAAAGGAGCAGACAAACCCCGGACAGATTATGATGAAGTTAATTAAAAACATAAAAACAATTTTTTATTGACATTATCATTAACGATAACCAATACGCTACGATTATTGTTATCAAATCTTTCCAGCTTGGCTGCTTCACACGACTGATTCACTTATTCGGTGTGTGTTATTAAAGGTTTGATTCAACATAAGATTAAGTTTGGTTGGGGTGCAGGGTGCAGCCATTTTGCTCCCGGAATGAAGGAATGGGGCTAGCGTGAATGGAAAGAGGGGCAAGGATATTAGATAGGGCGGCCGTGGTGCAGTGGTATAGTGTTTAGTAGATAGGCCGGGCGCGTGGGTTCGAATCCCGCTCTGGGCATCTACTTTTCTTTCAGCCTCCAAGTTCGATGCTTTCTTTGATTTTCGAATCAGCCTTTTAAAGTCCTTATGTCACGATCGGTACAGGTTCCAGTCAGCCTCTTAATTAGTATTGAGATATCTATTCTGAAGATTTCTGATTTCCCAGATGGAAAGTTTTTGTAGTTCGGCATTCCACACGAACCCTAAAATTTACTCAATACTGATCTACGCGAGCGCGCCGTCTGAAAGCCTCTTATCAGGACACATTTTAAGTTAGCTATATTTCACACTTTCTGCTGTGTTGCGAGAGGTGGATTTGAGATTTCACGATATTAACGAGTTCATTGTTGAAAATTTTCCAGTTGATTTTTTTTCGGATTCCTTGTTACCAAAAGGGTCTATACCCTTTATTAACCACATTCTTTACGTGGAATTGAACGTGTCTTGGGTTCGATAGAAGCACGTCCAGCATAACCTTTGTTATAGAAATCTCTTTTGTATATTTGCTAGATAATGTCAATTCAATTACTTTCTGTCTTCTAGCTGTAACAAAGGTTGGCTGGTGTAGACTACAAGCTAACGTCATAATAAAAAGAGGAAATGAAACTCAAAGGATTGTTGCCTTTTGCATTTGGTGCTGCCCTACACTACACTGAAAAAAATAATCATCTTCAATATGAAGAATGGCGTTCATCAACTGAAAATCATCTATATGACGCACTTTTCATCCCTATGATGCAAAAATTCATGAAAACTTTTTGATGACGGTTTCGTCAGTCATCAATAAGATGAAAGTGCGTTCATCAACTTTTTTTGGAGAATTTCATCGTAATTTGGAATGAATTAAGTTCATCAGTTCATCAAAACTTTTCATGCATGTGATGAAAACACTTTTTTTGATGGTTTTTCATCCTATTGATGATTTTTTTGTCTAAATGACGAATTAATTTTAGAATGACTTAGATATTCATCATATTTAAGAACAATATTAGTTAATCATACTGATGAAAACAATCATCAAAAAACGGACTTCGATTTTGAGATAGGGGAAGGTGAAATGATGTAAATCATCGTCATATAGATGAATTAAATCATCATATTGATGACTTTCGGTTCTATCATGGAGAATTTGAATAGATATGCGTGATCATTTTATTGATGAAACAATATCATCACATTGATGAACAAAAGTGAGGTTTTTTAACATGGAGAATGTGTGTCGATTTAAGCAATCATTTTAATGATTAAACCAATTCATCATATTTATGAACAAACGAATGATAGAAACAGGCTTTTGTTTTACCACATCAAATATGAACCGGTTATCATATAGATGAATTAATTCATCACATTGATGAAAAAATAGGCTTTCGATTTTATAATGAGGATGTCAATCGATCATCATATAGATGAATTGATGTTTACCATATATCATCATATTTATGAAAAAATAGACTTGGAATTTCTGCATTGAAAATTTAAATAGATATGCGCAATCATCTTACTGAAGAACTAATTCATCACATTTACGAACAAAAATGACTTGTTTTTATAATATCGAGCAAATGAATTGATTATACTCGTACCATCATATTCATGAAAAATTCATCATATTTATGAAAAAATAGACTTTTGTTTTTATCATTAGGATGCAGCTTGATCATCATATAGATGAATTGATTTATCATATTTATGAAAAAATAGACTTGGAATTTCTGCATTGAAAATTTAAATAGATATGCGCAATCATCTTACTGAAGAACTAATTCATCACATTTACGAACAAAAATGACTTGTTTTTATAATATCGAGCAAATGAATTGATTATACTCGTACCATCATATTCATGAAAAATTCATCATATTTATGAAAAAATAGACTTTTGTTTTTATCATTAGGATGCAGCTTGATCATCATATAGATGAATTGATTTATCATATTTATGAAAAAATAGACTTGGAATTTCTGCATTGAAAATTTAAATAGATATGCGCAATCATCTTACTGAAGAACTAATTCATCACATTTACGAACAAAAATGACTTGTTTTTATAATATCGAGCAAATGAATTGACTATACTCGTATCATCATATTCATGAAAAATTCATCATATTTATGAAAAAATAGACTTTTGTTTTTATCATTAGGATGCAGCTTGATCATCATATAGATGAATTGATTTATCATATTTATGAAAAAATAGACTTGGAATTTCTGCATTGAAAATTTAAATAGATATGCGCAATCATCTTACTGAAGAACTAATTCATCACATTTACGAACAAAAATGACTTGTTTTTATAATATCGAGCAAATGAATTGATTATACTCGTATCATCATATTCATGAAAAATTCATCATATTTATGAAAAAATAGACTTTTTTTTATCATTAGGATGCAGCTTGATCATCATATAGATGAATTGATTCTTCATATTTATGAACAATCATCTTATTGAAGAACTAATTCATCATATTTACGAATGAGTTTTGTAGTAGAGATATTCCACGTGTTTTTTAATCTAATAAATAGAAAGATTAATATAATTTTCAACAGTTAAAAACACTTATTTTATTTCCTCAAATGCACATTTCAGAAGCAATGCTTCCATCGTCAGTGAGATTTAATTTATTTTATAAATTTATGAATTTAATTTATAAATCTCACGGACGATGGAAGCATTGCTTCTGAAATGTGCATTTGAGGAAATAAAACAAGTGTTTTTAACTGTTGAAAATTATATTAATCTTTTTATTTATATTTACGAACAAAAATGACTTGTTTTGATAATATCGAGCAAATGATTTTGGATTGGGATGGGAGTCCTTTTCCCCAAAATCTACTCGCTTGTAGTATTCATTCAGAATAGGTTCGATAAAGAGACTTTAGAAAAGTGTTACTGACTCAAATCTTGTTTGGAAAAGAATATCTGTTCTTGTTTCATTTAAACTCAAATATCTCAAATGTCTGTCCTAAATAAGATCGAAAGCCTTACTTTTTGTTCTTCAAATGTTAAATAGATCAAAAACGAAGCTTAGTTACACCTATTCTCTGCCTTGCGTTCTTTCGCAAATAGCTTTAGTGGTGTCTTAAAAAATACATACGAAAGACACAATTTTTTTTTGCAGAGAGGAGGTTCATCTCTTTTCATATGAACTCTTAATATTTCTTTCGGTTGAGCATTAATGATATCTTTCATAAAAATAAATACTTGCTTACTTACTGCAAACATTTTTTAACAACTCAAATTTTTTCGACTAAGAATTGACAACGCTGTGTCTACCCAATTTTCTTCATACTGATGAATATATTTCCTAAGTCATCATATAGAAGAACGATTTCGTCAATATGATGAATAATGTATAAGAATATGCAATCAGGGTTGGATAAGCTAACTAAACTATATTTTTAACATCATTAAGTTCACTAAGTTCAGAAAATCAATAAATTTCCAAAAACCAAAAATTGGAAAACGAAAAATACCATAATGTTAGGACAAATAACTACAATTTAGCAGAAAAACAATTTTGGCAAGTATATAACCAAAACTTGAAAGTTCTGGCTCAGTAAAATTTGAAATTATAGCCGAAAAACGTTTTATTACTATGTAGAGGTCGCTGTTTTTGAACGGTTCTTACGAGTTAAATGTGGTTGGCCTTAACAAGTACATATGTGCAAAATATTAAAGTTAAAGTTGAATACAGTGCTTAAGAAATAAATAATTTTTTGTCTGGTTCTGCAAAGTAAGTAAATCTTAAATAAATATTTCACTGTTACCATGGTACTGAAATGAATATTGCAATATTCATTTCAGTACCTTTTCATAAATAATTGTTTCAATTAATTGTAGATGATGCCATCGGAGGGTGAAAATGTGAAAAAATAAGTGAGTATAAGATGATTTCTAAACTTGATAGGTATTATGATACAGTTTCTGTTTTGGTCCACTAGGTACTTATCACGAAGCTTGCAGTTCAAAATAAGAGTAAGTTCATCGTTAACGTACCGTCTTAACTCGTTGAAAGAAACCCCTGTCTCTTAAAATCTTAATACAATTTTATTAGTTATATTAGACCGTCGCGTCGTTAGCTTCATATCTGCCAACTCCACTTGGTATCTATATCGCTAGCGAGTTTTCTTTTACAAATATTAAAATTGGGGAATTTCATTTTAAACAAATTTCTGTGCATGCCTAATTCCATTTTAATATGACCAGCTGCTATTAAATAAGTATCTCAAAAGTAGAAAAAATAGCTGTATTTCCTTAATTGTGTTGTTTATGTATTTCTTAGAAGACCAGATTAAAGACAAAATCATATAAATCATACCTACCATTGAAAAATTAATTAAAAAACATGTAACCCAAAGAAAAAACCCGAACGTAATAAAACAATTGAGTGTCATAAAAACAAATTAGATCTGGTCACCCAAGCTATTAAGCAGCACAACAAAACCATATACACACTCACGATCATTTGGGTGCGCATTTAAAAATGCATTCATAAAAAACTACTGGTTGCGTAGGTATCTTATATTGGAAGTTTATTGGTATTACCCTGGGAAAACCTATTGTGTATCCTTCAAACATTTGGGATTGTCCGAAGGGATTACTATTCATAATTTTGACCTGCTTCCACTCATTGTAGTTTTTTTTTATTTTTTTGCTGTTTATTGTTGAATGTAGTACTAAGCGTTGCATTTGCGTAGAGAGTGTCCCTATTCATTATTAGATATACTCTGGTGTGTATATATATGAAAAACTCATTAAAAAACATTTTACCCAAAGAAAAAACCCGAACGTAATAAAACAATTGAGTGTCATAAAAAAAATTAGATCTGGTCACCCAAGCTATTAAGCAGCACAACAAAACCATATACACGCTCACGATCATTATGCCTTTAAAAATGCATTCATAAAAAACTACAGGTCGCGTATCTTACAATGGAAGTTTATTGGTATTGGCCTGGGAAAACCTATTGTGTATCCTTCAAACATTTGGGATTGTCCGAAGGGATTACTATTCATAATTTTGACCTGCTTCCACTCATTGCAGTTTTTTTTTATTTTTTTGCTGTTTATTGTTGAATGTAGTAGTAGGCGTTGCATTTGTGTAGAGAGTGTCCCTACTCATTATTAGATATACTCTGCGCAAAACATAGTACGAGTACAGTCTGCGTTGGATTTTTGAAAGCAAAAGATAAGATATAGCTACGGAGTGTGAAAAAGTGATTCGTAAATTTTATAAAATTGTTAAAGTTGTGTTAAGTTTTCAGTTTTAAATTCATTTTTTATTGTTCTTTCTTGTGTTGTGTTAAATAAGCTGTGAATTGCGGAAGGTATGCCTTGTTTTTATTATTATTTCTTTGGGTTCTTGTAATTTTTTTACTTTGCCATCATATAGTTAAATTGTACGGGGTTTGCAAGCATTTTGAGTTAGTTTTCATTTCTTGAGTTGTTGCATTGCATTGGTGTTTTAATACAGAGATTCTATAATCTGCTTGTTTCGGTGGGTGGGAATCTGGGAATCAAATATTAAATCTATTTCTTATTTCTTATGCATTTTCTTTCCAAAAATTTTTTATTTTTTTTAACAAATGAAATGTTCATTTTATCATCACTATAACGGTACAATTTCATCATGTTGATGAACAATTTCTTCATATTTATGAATTCTCATAGTTTTCATCAATATGATGAATTACGTGATATATGTTTTCATCATTTCTTCATTCTGATTATTGTGTTCGTCATATTGATGAACAAAGATGCAAGGAAGGCGTCCTTTTGCTTTTGGGCGTCAGTCTAGCCTCATACGCATATATTCGTAGTTTTCTTCATATTGATGAATTTATTCATCATTATTCTTCACATAGAAGAATTGTTGCTTCATTTTCATCAATGTAATGAAAATCTTAAAAAAAAACATTTTAGCTTATTCGCAGATTTTGATTTCATTGCCATTCATATTCAGTTTATGTTTGAAAGTGAAAGTGAAAGGATTAAGTTCTCATGTAGGTACTTTGCCTATGTGAGCTGAGTATAAATTTTATAAAATTGTTAAAGTTGTGTTGAATAAGCTGTGAATTGCGGAAGGTATGCCTTGTTTTTATTATTATTTCTTTGGGTTCTTGTATTTTTTTTACTTTGCCATCATATAGTTAAATTGTACGGGGTTTGCAAGCATTTTGAGTTAGTTTTCATTTCTTGAGTTGTTGCATTGCATTGGTGTTTTAATACAGAGATTCTATAATCTGCTTGTTTCGGTGGGTGGGAATCTGGGAATCAAATATTAAATCTATTTCTTATTTCTTATGCATTTTCTTTCCAAAAAATTTTATTTTTTTAACAAATAAAATGTTCATTTTATCATCACTATAACGGTACAATTTCATCATGTTGATGAACAATTTCTTCATATTTATGAATTCTCATAGTTTTCATCAATATGATGAATTACGTGATATATGTTTTCATCATTTCTTCATTCTGATTATTGTGTTCGTCATATTGATGAACAAAGATGCAAGGAAGGCGTCCTTTTGCTTTTGGGCGTCAGTCTAGCCTCATACGCATATATTCGTAGTTTTCTTCATATTGATGAATTTATTCATCATTATTCTTCACATAGAAGAATTGTTGCTTCATTTTCATCAATGTAATGAAAATCTTAAAAAAAAACATTTTAGCTTATTCGCAGATTTTGATTTCATTGCCATTCATATTCAGTTTATGTTTGAAAGTGAAAGTGAAAGGATTAAGTTCTCATGTAGGTACTTTGCCTATGTGAGCTGAGTATAAATTTTATAAAATTGTTAAAGTTGTGTTGAATAAGCTGTGAATTGCGGAAGGTATGCCTTGTTTTTATTATTATTTCTTTGGGTTCTTGTAATTTTTTTACTTTGCCATCATATAGTTAAATTGTACGGGGTTTGCAAGCATTTTGAGTTAGTTTTCATTTCTTGAGTTGTTGCATTGCATTGGTGTTTTAATACAGAGATTCTATAATCTGCTTGTTTCGGTGGGTGGGAATCTGGGAATCAAATATTAAATCTATTTCTTATTTCTTATGCATTTTCTTTCCAAAAAATTTTATTTTTTTAACAAATGAAATGTTCATTTTATTATCACTATAACGGTACAATTTCATCATGTTGATGAACAATTTCTTCATATTTATGAATTCTCATAGTTTTCATCAATATGATGAATTACGTGATATATGTTTTCATCATTTCTTCATTCTGATTATTGTGTTCGTCATATTGATGAACAAAGATGCAAGGAAGGCGTCCTTTTGCTTTTGGGCGTCAGTCTAGCCTCATACGCATATATTCGTAGTTTTCTTCATATTGATGAATTTATTCATCATTATTCTTCACATAGAAGAATTGTTGCTTCATTTTCATCAATGTAATGAAAATCTTAAAAAAAAACATTTTAGCTTATTCGCAGATTTTGATTTCATTGCCATTCATATTCAGTTTATGTTTGAAAGTGAAAGTGAAAGGATTAAGTTCTCATGTAGGTACTTTGCCTATGTGAGCTGAGTATAAATTTTATAAAATTGTTAAAGTTGTGTTGAATAAGCTGTGAATTGCGGAAGGTATGCCTTGTTTTTATTATTATTTCTTTGGGTTCTTGTAATTTTTTTACTTTGCCATCATATAGTTAAATTGTACGGGGTTTGCAAGCATTTTGAGTTAGTTTTCATTTCTTGAGTTGTTGCATTGCATTGGTGTTTTAATACAGAGATTCTATAATCTGCTTGTTTCGGTGGGTGGGAATCTGGGAATCAAATATTAAATCTATTTCTTATTTCTTATGCATTTTCTTTCCAAAAAATTTTATTTTTTTAACAAATGAAATGTTCATTTTATCATCACTAACGGTACAATTTCATCATGTTGATGAACAATTTCTTCATATTTATGAATTCTCATAGTTTTCATCAATATGATGAATTAAGTGATATATGTTTTCATCATTTCTTCATTCTGATTATTGTGTTCGTCATATTGATGAACAAAGAGCCTCATACGCATATATCCGTAGTTTTCTTCATATTGATGAATTTATTCATCATTATTCTTCACATAGAAGAATTGTTGCTTCATTTTCATCAATGTAATGAAAATCTTAAGAAAAAACATTTTAGCTTATTCGCAGATTGCGATTTCATGAATGAATTTTTTGTATTTTTCCCAACATTTAAACAGCAGAATTGACGTGGCTTTTATTTCTTTCAATTTACAGTTCAAATGAGAAAGAAGAAAATATTTTGCTGAATACTAAACATTTCATAATTGTAAATCGTTGTCGATCAAAAATTAAAATGCAGTGTTTTTTGTGCAGGATGGATTTAGACTGCGTCTTTGCATTAGGCAAACATTTTAGAAAGATACATAATTTAGAACATAAAAGCATATTTATGAATTCTCATAGTTTTCATCAATATGATGAATTAAGTGATATATGTTTTCATCATTTCTTCATTCTGATTATTGTGTTCGTCATATTGATGAACAAAGAGCCTCATACGCATATATCCGTAGTTTTCTTCATATTGATGAATTTATTCATCATTATTCTTCACATAGAAGAATTGTTGCTTCATTTTCATCAATGTAATGAAAATCTTAAGAAAAAACATTTTAGCTTATTCGCAGATTGCGATTTCATGAATGAATTTTTTGTATTTTTCCCAACATTTAAACAGCAGAATTGACGTGGCTTTTATTTCTTTCAATTTACAGTTCAAATGAGAAAGAAGAAAATATTTTGCTGAATACTAAACATTTCATAATTGTAAATCGTTGTCGATCAAAAATTAAAATGCAGTGTTTTTTGTGCAGGATGGATTTAGACTGCGTCTTTGCATTAGGCAAACATTTTAGAAAGATACATAATTTAGAACATAAAAGCACATTTATTTGCTACGTCAATTCTTGCGGTCAGTGTTTCACAAATCTTTCAAATTACAAACGGCATATTCTCCGATTACATTGTCCTACCGCAAGCTTAAAATGTATTCAAGAAGGAAATGCAAATTCAAATACCGCAGCTGTAAGTTTGCCAACATCATCAAATAGTGGCTTTGAGGTTAGTGGCAGTAAAACTAATGGTTCTCAACAAATGACAGCTGAATGCATTAATCCAAATAAATTCTTACCTGATTTTTTTAATGAAGCATTAAAATTTTCAACTCTCCTGCATGGCAATTATAATTTTTCCCGAAAAGATGTGTATGACATTCAAAAAAACGTTAAGACATTTTTGATAGATCCTTTGCTAGATCAGTTCAAAACTTTTGCACAAGATCATCTTAATAATAACATAAAGGCTCGAACCGATTTGATGAGCCTGGTTTTCAGTTGTCGAGATCCATTTCAATATTGTGGTACGGACCATAATTTATGTCAAACACTTAAATTGAATGGATGTATGGATGAAATTAGAGAGTTTACTATAAAAAGCGATATCCAGTCCATTTATGATCGGTCCGAATTAGTGTATGCGGAAAAAATTTGTAAGGGCAGCGTCCTACCACTAAAGTCACAATTTCGAAAAATCTTCGAGCAAGAAAATATACTATTGGAAGTATTAAGACATATGAACTCCTTATACTCTAATAAACAGTACACGAACTTTATTCAAGGGCCAGTTTGGAAAAAAAAGTGTGACATGTATCCAGGAAAAACTTTGATACCCTACTTTTTGTACGCGGATGATTTTGCTGTTAATAATCCGTTAGGTGCACACGCCACAACTCATTCCGTTTGCAACTTTTACTACTCATTTCCCTGCTTTCCAAGGCGTAGTTCTAAGCTAGAGAGCATTTTCTTGGCAGCTGTTATAAAATCCAAAGATTTGAAAAATATTGGAAACGAAGACTGTTTGCATTATCTAATCGAGGAGTTGATATATCTTGAAGAGACTGGAGTAGACATATCAGTTGGCAAGGAAGAAATGCATCGCGTTCATTTTATAATGGGTCTTTTTCTCGGAGATAACTTGGGAGTAAACTCGCTTCTTGACTTTTCAAAATCATTCTCGAGCACTTCTTTCTGCAGATTTTGTAAAGTAGACCGAGAAAATTGCAGTAAGCTTGGTGTTGAAGTACAGGAGCACATTCGAACGGTCGAGAACTACAGTTATGATGTATCTGTAAATGATCTTAAAAAAACCGGTATCGCAAAAGAAAGCCCATTTAACAAAATACCTTCTTTCCATGTTGTGGAAAACTTTTGTGTCGATGCAATGCATGACTTATGTGAAGGTATATTCCATTATGATCTTTGTCACATATTATTATATCTGACACAGGAAATGAATTATCTGACATTGGAAATGCTTAATAAAAGAAAGCAAACTTTTGACTATGGGCCAATGGAGATTGGGAATTTTTCAACTGAGCTAACAATGAACCATTTGAAAAATAAGCACTTAAAAATGACTGCGCGTGAAATGCTTACTTTTGTTATGTATTTACCCCTCATGATCGGTGATTTGATTCCTTCCGAAGATGAAGTTTGGCTTTTTTTACTTGAACTAATTGACATTACGGAACTTATTTTGTCGTTCGAAGTTACAGAGTTACTCATCTCAACATTAAAATTAAAAATAAAACATCATAATGAGCAATATGTCAAATTATTCACTGATAATTTGAAACCAAAATTCCATTTTTTAACACACTACCCTACTGTAATAAGAAATTCTGGACCGGCACGAAATTTTTGGTGTTTTAAATTTGAAGCCAAGCACAGGCCGTTCAAGGTGTATGCCCATGGAATAACTTCAAGAAAAAATATATGTCTCACTCTGTCCAAAAAATTTCAATTCCAGTTTGCAAATCTGATTCTACATTCTAACAGTAATATAAATGAATTTCACATAGAGGAGAAACATTTATGCGATACTGGATTTGCTAACATTGTTCGAGATAAGCTGAAGTTAAAAGAAGACAAAAAATTAAAATTTTATGATGAAATAGAGTATATTGGACAAAAATATAAAGCTGGATTTTATGTTGGTAAATGTTCGAATGACTATAATATATACATTATTAGGACTATTGCTAAGGCAGAAGGGAATATATTAATGTTTTGCCAAAAATTATTGAACATTTACTTCAATTCTCACTTTAAAGCTTTTGAGGTTGATACAAATATGTTTGGTGAATTCAAACTCCTTGCATTTGATGAAATTATCGGACCTCCTGTTACTTTGACAAAAACATCAAAAGGAAAGCACCTGATTAAGCTTAAGGAATATTTTCATCAATAGTAAAAACAAAATATCTCCAGCAACTTAAAACACAAACTTTCGATAAATTATAATACATACTAATTAATATTTAGAAATGGAAAATTTGCCTGAGAGCTCAGCAACGCTGGACGATGGAAATTCGAAGCTCCTTGAGGAAACTGTAACAATCCTCAGTACTGATGGAGACCAGCAGCAGACTTCCCTCTACACTTTAATACCATTCACGGAATATTCCAGCAACAATACGGACAGTGATGACGATGAGGAATTAAAAGCACTTTTGAAGGATTGGGGTTGCATGTCTCTGTATAATTACTTGCATGGTAAGATGATTATTTTATTGCTTAATTTACCTTAGCTTATTGTTACAATGTGAATATTTTCGCTGTCAGTTGAGCTAGGCTGAAAAGCCTAAAATTAGGATAAACAAATAAATAAAAGTTTTGGCGCAACAGCTCTATAAGAACCATAGGCATGTGATTAATAGCGAAATTGGAAAAATGTACTCTCAGATTCGAGAATTACTCTTTCCAATTATACATGTTTTTTGCAGTATAAGTAGTAAGACAATTTTGCGTGTGCTAGTGAGTTCAGAAGTAATCTTCTAACTATGAAAAAACAACTATAGAATTATAATTTTTTTTTAACGAAACATGAAATATTCAAAAGAGTAATTCTATCTATAGTAAGAAATAAAACTACCGTTTTAGTGATTCAACTGACAGCTGAATTTACAACTTCATACAGGAAGGGACATAACTTTAAGTATTTCTTTTTTTCCTCAGGTGAAAATGTAACAATCGACATTTTAAAAATAATTAAAGTGGCTCAAGTAACATCTTTACTTTCAAATTTTAAACACGGTGACCGCATACTCTTCGAGTATAAGTTAGAAAAGTGGAGGGCTTCAATTGGAATGCCTCTTCAACCAGGCATTGAGCTTCCGTCAACATCATCCGAAGTACGATGTCGAACTCCAAGCTCTCCATCACCATCGAACTTGTCGTCTAGAGGGATATCACCTACGTCGTCACCCGAAACAACACAATGCAAATCCATTGATCTGTCTACAATTTTAAATGTAAAAAAACATGGACAAAGTATTATGGATTATTACAATAAAAATAATAAATTTCAAACGGAACATCGGCAGCGTCTCATTAGTATTATTGCGGAATATTTTGATGAGAACAGTATTCCCTTAAGCCTAAAAACCAGCTATAGGTTGGAAGAAGAAATACTAGAACTTTTTCCCACCGAAAAGCTCGAGTACTACCGTACAGAAAAAAGAGGGAAGCTGTACACTAAGCTGCACAACATGAAAAGGCTTTATAAATCTCTCACACTACAAAAAACATCACCAGAAAAGGAAACAAAAAAATCAAAAAAAAACTTAAGTGAGTAAAGGTGTTGCAATATTTTGTGACGTCTCCAAATAAAAAAATCGTTTTCCTAAGTTGCGGAGTCAGATGCAGAAGCTTGTGTAAAAAGCTTGAATATGGACAACTTGTCATCTGATGAGTTTGATGGTGCTTGGGATGCTTGCACCGAGTACCGACTTCTGGAAATACGCAAATGTTCATCACAAGAAGAGATTTTCAAGACATGGCCGCAATACAAAAATTTAAATGGATATCGTTTGGTAAGTAATAACTTAAAGTAACTTTAATTTTTTAAGTAAATCTCTTTGTTTTAATAGATTGACAGAGATTTCAAGACCCTATACCCTCAAAGCTTAACTATATGTGAGAACTGGGAAACTAATTTTAAGCTTATTAAACAGTTCCTCATCAGCAATGTAAAAGACAAGAAAGTAGCAGAAATTATAACACAAATAGAAGACCGGGATGCAAACAAAGGTAAAAATTACTTTATATTCATTTTGAACAAATTTTCAACTATACCTATCTTTATGCTTACTTTTTTTTCTCCATAGAAAACGCGGTACTTTGTCTACTCAAAAGCTTGCACAGCTATTTGTTTCCAACAAGGCCAGTAGTAACGAAATCACCATCAACCTCAACATCACCACGGCAAAGGATGATTCAACGATTCACTATCAAAGACTCCCAACAGGCTTTCATTTTTGAGGGAGAGAGCGTTCAGCAGATCGAAGACCACTTAGACTTCTTAAAAACGAAGAATACCAATATTCAACCCTTAATTCTTGTTTTATCGAAAAACGACGGTTGTGAGGAATATTTTGTATATCTAGATGGATATAAACTCAAATTTAAAAAACTACTGCGTGCAGTAGATATTTGTCTAAAAATTTTTTTTGTTTTTAATTTGCAATACCCAGCTGCTTGCGAGCAGTTTTGGAATTTTATACAATACTTTTTTTATTCTATAGAACCTAATAAAAAAGATATTACCTCACGAATAAGTACTATAATTGAAACGCTTAAAGATCAATAAAGTATTTGTAAACATTTTAAATTCAAATCTACTTTTTTCTTTTATTTTTCTATAAAGTTTAGAAGGAAAGTTTCTTGAACAGGTTTTCAAATTGAGGAATGACAACTTTGAAGAGCTTCATCTTAAGGTGCAGAATCGATTCCTGTATTAATGTGGAAATGTTGGGATAAGTATTATATTGGTGATTTTTTACTAATATGTAGTGCTTTTTCTTATTCTAGGTGATTATTTTCATCGGCATGTTTAATGGAATTCAGTAATGCAATGAAACATCAGTTCACCAACCTGGTGCGTTCCTGTTCGTCGTACTAATTATCGGATTCTTCAACATTATGAAAAGTAATTATCTTGGTGATGAAGGGCTTCAAAATCTGTTAATTGTCACATTATATAGCAAGCATGCCTCCTTTTAGATTGCCCGTTGCTCATAAATATTGGTAATTATTAAAATCACTGGTAGATATACATGAAAGCACTTTTAGCAAATATCATAAAAACAATTCCTGTATTGTTTTTTAAATGTTTATTAACAGTGCCTTCATTCTTATAAGTGATTTTAAATATGGCCCATATTTATGCACAAAGTTCACAGTTCATCTAAAAGGAGAGGTGCTTGGTTTATATGTGAAAATCAACAGATTTTGAAGTTTTTTTTTATCACCAAGGCAATATTTTTGCATAATGTTGAAGAACACGATCATCAGTACGACGACCAGGAACGCACCAGGTAGATGAATAAAATCATTGCATTCATGAAATCCATTATCACAATGATGAATATAATCACTGAATTGATGTAGAAGATCATCAATATGAGGAACATATATGCTTCATATTAATGAAAATGTTCATTATATTGATGATCCTATACATCAATATCCTGAATAGTTTTCATCAAAATTATGAACATGCTCATAGTATTGATGAATATATTCATTGCATTGATGAAAAACGTTCATGGTATTGATGTATACGATCATCAATATGATAAACATGTTCATCATATTGATAAATATATTCACTGTATTGATGAAAAATATTCATGGTATCGATGTATGCGATCATCAATATGATAAACATGTTCATCATATCGATGAATATATTCACTGTATTGATGAAAAATATTCATGGTATCGATGTATGCGATCATCAATATGATAAACATGTTCATCATATCGATGAATATATTCACTGTATTGATGAAAAATATTCATGGTATCGATGTATGCGATCATCAATATGATAAACATGTTCATCATATTGATAAATATATTCACTGTATTGATGAAAAATATTCATGGTATCGATGTATGCGATCATCAATATGATAAACATGTTCATCATATTGATAAATATATTCACTGTATTGATGAAAAATATTCATGGTATCGATGTATGCGATCATCAATATGATAAACATGTTCATCATATCGATGAATATATTCACTGTATTGATGAAAAATATTCATGGTATTGATGTATGCGATCATCAATATGATAAACATGTTCATCATATCGATGGATATATTCACTGTATTGATGAAAAATATTCATGGTATCGATGTATGCGATCATCAATATGATAAACATATTCATCATATTGATGATTATATTCATTGCATTGATGATAAATATTCATGGTATCGATGTATGCGATCATCAATATGATAAACATGTTCGTCATACCGATGAATATATTTATAGTATTGATGAAAAATATTCATGATATTGATGTACACGATCATCAATATGATGAAAA
Source organism: Melanostoma mellinum (assembly GCA_914767635.1). NCBI lineage: Eukaryota > Metazoa > Arthropoda > Insecta > Diptera > Syrphidae > Melanostoma > Melanostoma mellinum. Next base: position 69,160,962 of record OU612058.1, on the reverse strand, counting down.
TGTGAATCACGTTGATGAACTAATTCATTAAATTTATCGAAAATTTTCGTCATATTGATGTGCACGATCATCAATGTGATGAATACAGTCATCACATTGATGATTATTTGTAATTGAAAATTTATTATATTACTTCAATTTTCATCATATTCATGAATGCAATCATCTATATGATGAACAAAAGGAGGGGAAATTTAAGTTATCACTTTTCATCACATTCATGAACAAAGTTGATGTATGATGAACGAGTTTCATCGCTTAAAAGCTTCATCATATTGAAGAAACGCTTTTCATCATATGCATGAAAAGGTTCACTGGATCAAAATTGACGAATTTTTCTTCAAATAGATGACGTTTTTCATCATTATTATGTACCTTTTTTTTTCAGTGTAGGTTGCGTAAGCACATGATAACCACAAGTATCTTCATAGAAACCTAGCAGCTCCGTTTCCTGTGTAATGGAAGTGGAAAAAAAGGAAATCCAAAAGAAATTTACTGATGCAACGACGAAAGTCTGTCAGTCGCCGCAACCAAGTCTTGACTGCAAAATTGGTCAAATTTGGTTGCTCGATAAGGTAAAACAAGTCAGGAACAGCTGTTTATAGAGTATTTTTAACACTCGCAACCCCCTAAGACCAAGCCAAGATTAGTACGAGGTGAGTTTTTGTATTCAACACGAAAAACCTTCTACATAGGAGTGCAGTAGCAGCTATAGAGTGAATATCCTTGATAAACACTTATCCATCCCTCATCTTCTTTTCAAGACGAAAATGTGAACGGAAGTTGCGGCTGAATTTGACTGTCGCCAAAGAAGCTTGAACCATTCTCACCACAAAGTAAAATTCGTCTTCCCGATTCGGTCGATACCGGCCCATTGAAAATTTCAAAGGTTGTATTTCAAAGGAGGCAATTTTAAACACAGATGCACACAACAATTCAGCGGTCCAAACAACATCTATGTGACAGGATATGAGTGCTCTCTACTACAGCTGGCTCTCATTGATGATCTTCATGATCATGCGGTTGTCATTTTCAGCCTTACAGAAACGTTAATTCAAAATGGCAGCTCTGCTATAGGTTATCTGTACCGATTTATCTCCTTTCGAAGCTTAATCCCTCCCGTCCGTTCAGTGTCTTTGAATCGAACTGACTTGCAGGTACGGTTTTCGTCACTGACATTTCGGTTGGACCTCTAGGACTCTTAAACGTTATGTCCTTACTCCTTCCGGCTAATGTCCGTGCAATGAATTTTCAAGCTTTTCATCCTTTGGGTTAAATCTCATTACCAGGCTTTTCAGTTAAACTACCAAGAAGTATCACAGATCATTTGGAAACCTCCTTTCTTTTGACTCGTTCGCGTATCGCGTTGGCAGAAGATGAGGTTAATTTGGTCACGGAACACTGTTTGCCTTCACTCCGTCTTTTGCTGACGCTGACGCTGGAAAGCTGTCCCAAAAAGGATGCTTCTAATAAAGTGACATCGACTTTTTCAGCTTCACTTAATCCTATGGCAGTACCACTCTGATCAAGAGCTGAACCGGGATGAGATCTTAGTATCGATATTGAAACTTTTAAGCGGCAGCGCTTCATGAAGAGAGCTGCAGGAGTTAACTTTTAATTTAAACTTATCGTCAAAGTATTTCCATTTTTTCGTAAAAAATTTGGTCCTCAACAAATGAAAACCTCGATTTTGGTATAAAAACCTTAACTGCACCCTTACACATGTACGTTTTCATTGGTTGTTTCGTTTCTGCGGGATCACTCCAGTCTTGAATGAAGCTGCCTTCTTCAAATTTCTTGAGAGCAGCAAAATTTAATGACGCATGATCTGAGTACAACAAAACTTACGACGTTATACTCCAACAACGGTGTCACATATATGCAAGTCGAAGTTGTATTCATTAACAGACAATCATCCGATGGTCACAAAACATCAACTCTCTAAAAGCCTCCCCTATAAGAGCTCAGCGCTTAAGCATCTTCCATTATCTATTCAGTATCATCACGATGACAGAAGATGTCATTTGTTACGCTTCCTTTGTATATGTAATGACTTTCTCGTGGTTGTAATAAAAAATTACAAAAAAAGCAACAAAAAAGCAGGAAAGAATTCGAGGGCGATATTTTTAAGAGCCAGCAACTCAATAAAACGCGCTGAGTAAAAAGAAATAATCCAACAAGTACATTCTTCCTCCACCACATTTAAAAGTCGTTTTATGTCTAATCGATTTGCACTCCTTCGCTTTATGCCTTTTGCGGTAATTTTGGCAACACTGAATACCATTTTCTTTGGTGGTGCCGCAAAGTTGATACAAGAAAGATAACAACCAAACTAATTTCTTTTTTTTCCATTTTTTTTTTTCTGCTGTCATTCACTTGAGCGCGCTTCAGAGGATATGTACATGTATCTGCTCTAACGTCTCCTTAAGCTAAGTGTATCTATGATATCAATTTAACATCTGGATAAGGTGGTTCCACATGGCAGTGCGCCAAACCAAAGCCATTTTATCTGGGGCACTGGTTCGGATAGCAGCAGATGAGGGTGCTCTTCAGAGCGTATAGGAATGTACATATCTTGAAGAACCACTTCGAAATTCGGATGGAGCTTCCATTTGTATTTTATTTAATAAAAAAAAATGATCACATTCATACATATATACCTCTAGACTTTAGCGTTATACAGCAAATTTGAAGAGAACGGCGCGTAGAGGAAGAAGACGGAACTAAACACAGTTTGAATAGATTATGTGTAAGTTAAGAGCTTTTTCAGCTGATGATACCTACCGCCATTACACGGTTAGCTATTTCTCGTCGATAAGAACCACCGAAGCATTAAATCCTATTATTCGATTTGAATTCAAATCACTGCACACCCTGAATTGTGTTTATGTTGTGTTTTCTACATGAACACTTGGCAATCCTTTATTGAGGATGAATTTCGGTGCTAGGTTTGGACTTTTTTTGTTCAAAAATAACAGAAAGGGTTGACAGGATTTTTGAACTTTGAACGATAAGTGGAGATGGTGTTGTTTCTCACCTACACACACCGATGACAGGATAACGTTAAGGCGATTGATTTTATAAGACTTCCTTGGAAATAAAAGGACAACGGACGTGGACATAGACGAAAGTTAAATCGGGCACTGCAATGCAGTGCAATAGACAGAGTCTCGAGGTTAATGTGATTCAATTTGCTGTACAATGAATTGGAAATTTTATTGTACCTAAATCATGTCACATATGTTTGTATGTGTATCTACCCTTTTGGATACAGAAACGATTTAAAAGGAGAATTTAAAGACATCTTCTGGAGTATTGAATTTCGTTTAACATTTTACATTGAAACAGGTAGTCCTTGGATAAAACGTAATTTAGAAGTCATGTGACTTTAAATAGTGGATTATGCCGTCGTGCTTAAATTACATACCTAAATATATACGTATAGGTATATAAGAAGTAAAATGTGATTTATGTTTCACAGTCTCGTATGTCAAACGATTTGTCTGGATTTAACTTTAGTCTTTCCGAAATGGGATATGTAAATTAAAAACACGAACGTGAATAAGCTCTTTTTTACTTATATTTCAAAGCCTTCGAAGCGGGGGTGTTATCCGATTGAAGAATCTATTTTTATACACATTGCTTTGTTAAAAAAAGAACGTCAATCCACAGCATTGGTAGTCTTATTAAAGCTATTTTTTCCTGATCAATGAATGGCTTTTGAACCTACGTAGTTCGTTAACTTTCAAAATGCTGGCTGATGGTTATGGCGTCTTATGCTTTTTTTCATGCCATAAGCTTAAACAGAGTGACTGCAAATAAATAGGGTGACGGGTGTCGCAACACAGCGAGGCTCCCCAGGGCGTTTCGCATTTCTCACAACCATACCTTGTGAGGGAATGAAGGGGACCTAACATCTTTTGCAAAAGCCAAGACAAACTTTTGAGTTCCGTGGTGCAACATTCCTTCCCTCATGTTGCTTACTTATGTTTTTCGAATTTCTATTCTTCTTCCGCCTATATGCTGCTCTTAGACCACTTTACAACTTATTTACAAGCTGCATTCAAATCGAAATCATATTTAAAAAGTCTGGTTAAAAATTTATATATTACTGAAATACATTTTTTGAATTCAATCACTTTTCAAAAGCCAAGTACATATCTTTGCCAGCAAATTTTTACTATGGCAACCTCTTTGATGAAACTAGGTTAAGAAAAAATGCACGTCTCCTGCAAGAACTGCAGCAGAGTGAAAACAAAAATACTACTTGTTGACAAACAGACCACATCTTTTGACTATGGAATTTCATTCGGATTATATCACAAACAACAGGAATTTCCTTCCTTGTAATGATTTCATTTGAATCCTTACAGACACAAAGAAAAAAGTTCCCAGTCGAGGGCGTGAAACTCGATCGTCTGAGAACAATGCATGAATTGACACCTTCGCATACCGAAAGGATTCTCAATGGGAAGGAAACGCTAAGTAACACTTTAGGTAGCATACTTTTGCTCACTTTCCAACAGAGATACGAATGAAAATCTGGAAAACATTTCACTGTCAATAACAGGAATAATTTATGTATGTACTAGGCACTCGTGCCATACCAACCTTGCAGGAATTTCGCTTCAAGAACTGCATACAAAGAACGATATTCTGAACAAAAATAAATAAAAACAAGCCAACCGCATTTGAGATCGAGTTTATATTGAAATGTTCTTCCCTTAAATTGCACTGACAAGACTTTACTCGATTCGCAAAACAGGAGCGCTGCTAAATTATGTAGGTTCAAAGGCCAATATGAGAAAATTTTTGTTCAATTAAACTAAAATGCTTTGCAAACGATTACATTCATTGCAAAATCATTTCTACTCTAAAATTATAGACACAAGTTACTGGTGACAAAAAATCGATTCACGTCTACTCTCGTTGAAAAGCTGACTAAGGCCGTGGCTTAGGAACTATAAGAAATTATGAGACGTTTCAATGAATTTCGTGAAACAATCTCTACTTTTTGACAATAAAATCAACCTCAAAGCACAGCAAACGGTTCTGTAATATCTTAGAACTTTCTAGTACTTACGCGACTGATGGAGGTCGCTGTGCAATAAAAGATGGATCAAGCTCAAATCATGGAGTGAGATTTCGGAACGTTCCGAATATTATGGAAATACTACCGCGCCAGGCACGATTACGAATTTTTCTCATCCTGGACCGAGCGGAAAGCCTCGGCTAGGAACTAAACTGACTCTAGCAACATAGAGAGACAAATTTCGCTATGGTTAAGAAACGCGAGTTGGAACGACTAGTTGATCGAAGTTTGGAACTAGGGGAGATGAGGAGAAGGAACCGAGTAGACATCTTCTTTGTCCTAGAAAAAGTATGGCTGAAGACAGGAAACAGAGCCCTTTTTCGGATCTGAAAACAAAATCCTTTAAGATGCTTTCCTGTTGGATAAGTCAGAAATCGGTATCATTCTTTCTGAAGACTTTTTTATCAGCGTGTTGGCCATTTCGAAGTCTGGAGATTGTTTATTGTGGAGGTTCAAGCGGACATTTTGAAAAACAAACGAGTATTATGAGGACTTCCGTGGATGTATAGGATACAGTAACAGAAACCCTCCTGGTGAAGATAGGTGGGATGTGAGATGTAGAACACAATTATTGCAAAGGGGTTTCAAATAAACACTACCAACAAACCAAGAAAATATTGGGGTGGGGGAATGATAAAACTAAAGCAGTGATCAATAAGACGAAAGAGACTTTCAAAGCATAGTCGAAAGGCGGTTCAAAAAATAGACATAAAAGAGGAAGCCTACAGGTGGAATAGAGAAGTTGCAAGAAAGAAGCGAAAAAATGCGCCCAACTCCAAACTATTAGAGCACTGAGGCGGTTTATTGGAAGCCGGAAGAGATTTTGACACCCGCTGCTGATACAAACCATAAGCTATTTAAGAAATTCGACAAATCAACTTGAATGAAGGGGCAATGGGCAATCATGTTTTCGCTGTAATAGAAGATTTCTTAAGAAAACCCTTGCGTCTAATACTGATTTTTTTTTTTTCCATTCAGGACGCGCTTACAGCAATGTACTCTTTCAGCAATATACTGAGAACCCTGGAAGACCAATCTCTGACTCAAATCCGGAGAAAGCTGTTTGAGAACATTGCCTTGCAAGTTCATTGACGATCACGTTTCTAGTTATGACCGTGGTGCCGTGAACTCTAACAAAACTCAAAGATTTTAATCCTCCGACTATGCACTCTGGGAGGTCCTAGTTTCCTGGATAGCTTTCTGCAAATTCCCTTAAGCACAGCTTTCCTGTTGCTGAGCTGAAGACACAAATAGCGTATGTTTCCCTTGAAAAATGAATTTCTGTGTGTCTAATTCGGGGTGCACTTGAATGTCATCGCTCTTCACAAAGGCAACATCGCCACATCCATTATCGGTTTTGAAATCATCCGTAAATAAACGACAACAACCCTATCCTGGCTCAGATTCTAGATTGGTCCTGTCCTTAACCTAATAAAAGTTACCTTTGCATTTTTGACGGAGTTTGAGATTCGACATGTCCATATAAATGGTTTTGAGAGTATGTCCCATGATGTAGGCATCAAGAAGAGGAAGATTGAGTATTGAATTAGGAGCAACCTCTGGAGTGATCAGGAAAGCTGCAGTACAGTCAAGACATATTGTTATTCTTTGAAATTTGGCAAAGAAAACAAAAACTTATTAGCTTAATAAACTTGTTATATAAAACAATTGACATTTGAGATGATTGGTCATAGACGTATAAGTCCAGAGGAACCTTTTCGGTGACCGAAACGATGTAGTTTCAGAATAGACATTGCAGATTTCAATTGCAAAATCAAGAATCTTGTTATCTAGGATTAGGTATACTCGAAATAATGTTTGACTTCATTGTGAAGGGAACGATGACGCATTTCAGTATATCTAAGTTGGGTCTGTATAGACTCCAGTCAAGAGAACGTTTCATCCTAACTTTCTAACCTTTTTTTACGTTTGAGTCTGAACGTTGCATGATATTGACTTTTTAGAGGCGTTCTCTGAAACTCACCTTTGAAAAAAGTAAAATATCAACTGAGCCCTTCGTCCTTTACTTTTTACAAGGTGGAAGTTTTGATGTAAAGGCTTTCACGGATGCAGGTACTACTTATAAGATCTTGATCGTTTGTTACTCTGTTACTCCTTCTGTCACAGAGATGAATCTTCATCTCAGCTGCCATCGTGAACCATGTGTGAGTGTTGGACGCACTGCAGTGGTGTAGAGTATTCCTTTCTGCTTAGGAACAAGAAACTTTTCTGTCACAGAAAATGTCAAAGTTTTCTCGCCGCTTCATCCATCCCACATTTATAGGATGATTGATATCTTCAGAATTTGTTGCTTTGATATCGATCATAGATCCATGATTTCAAATCCTTTTTTTGTGCTGGTTCAACATTCACCTTTCATGGGTGCCGGGGCACAGGGACATACCATGCAAATGCATGCCACCACCACTTCCCTACGCTCAGAATAGAACAACATAGGTGTACAAGTAAACTCCTACTTTGAAAAGACGCTTCAATGATAACAAACACTAGATGGACTAGAGTGACAACTGCCTTGCAACCAAAAAAGTTTGGCCTTGCGTAGACTCAAAATTCGAAGAGTTTGTTAGCCCTGAACCGCCTGTATCTAGGTTCTACCATAGGTGTTCTTACGGGTCACTGTCTAATAGGAAGACACGTAAAAAGACTTGGTGTGTTTTCCAATGTTTTCTGCAGAAGCTGCATGGACGAAGAAGAGGAAGAAACCGTTCATCACCTTTTTTGCTCATGCCCTGCACTTCTTCATATAGGAGGAAAACTAATCTCGGTGAATTCCTCTTCGATGATACTAGCGACTAAACTTACATAGACCCTAAAAGTCTTTCAAAATACATTAAAAGTTCGGCGTGGTTTGACTAGCGGATGATTAACCGGCTAGTCCCGTAATGGAAGATTAATGAGTGATCAACTCGTTAATCTTACTTCGGGTTTCTGAGATCAGTAGGTGATTTTCTTGCTGATCTCTGTGGTACCACAATGGGCCCTTGCGACCTGAGTGTGTCAGACAATGTAGGTACTTAGGTATTACCTACTTATTGGCTGACAGCCACTTTCACCTATCCTAACCTAACGCCTAACCTATCACCTCCTATAAACTTCGATATGGGAAACGTGAGCGATCTAACCCCTTGTCTCCCACTTTTTTAGACAATTTAAAAGTTTTCTAGTCTGCCCCAGCAACTTTGCCTCTTTTTGAATGCTTAACAGTTTCACTATCTTCTTCGGCTGCGATGTTAGAAACTTCCCTTTAGTATTGTTGAGCTTTGGGAAAGTTTTATGTAGGAACTGTTTATTCAATACGACATAAGTAGACTGTCGCTACTGTGTTGTCATTTACAAGCTGCCGTTGATCATCTTTAAGGAATTTCGTTGAAAGAAATTGATGAGCATTTCTATTTGTTTGAGCGGCGGGTTTAATGTTCTTGAAGTCGCATTGCGTTCAAGTTGCAAACTATTTTATAAAAAGAGTAAATAAATATCCTTCCTACGCTACAAAATAACTTTTTTTCCTCTTTGAAGTTCTTTGTAGCACACAGCAAATGCAGCCCTGTCCGAATATGTTAGCTCATATTGGCAAAGCATGCATTTGTTTTACATAATATCTGCTGACTGCATGCACTGAGATGTTACTTCTGCACAGACGACAACCCGCATAAAGCCGCAGAGCTTATGCAATGTATGTCGTAGCTGAAGAAAGTAAGATACCCTCACTTCAAGTGCCAGTTAAGCTAAGAAATATGAACAGCAACGTAACTAACTGCATCTGGCTTGTTATGTGTAGGTATAGTTTTATCTATCTCCGTTCGAGTTTGTCGTCTCCGTCGTCGTATGTGTGTTTAACTGTATGCCTTCTTAACAACATCGTCGCCGTCGTCATGTCCTGCCACTTTCCCAGCATACAGGTAATAATAATTTATAACCGAAAATGATATTGAGAGGAAATTGAAATGCAATTCAATATTTTATGTTGCTCGGTTGCCGTGCCGAGTTGTGAACCCAAATCCTTGAAAACTGTTTGTGCTTCCTTGCCGGAGCAATTTCCTTAACCATACCTTCCAGGATGCTGTTTTTGTTCCTCTTCGCCTATCTTTCAACTCACCCACCGACCCAAACCAAAAACCATGGCCAGAATAAGGGATACATTATGAAAAGTATGCATACACAACAGAAAGGTACATACTTAGGTACGAAAGTGCATCAGGAATCCTTTGTGTTTTGTAAAGTTAAACAGTTTAATATTTTGGGAGGACATTTATGTTTTATTTTTTGCTTATTGCATGTAAAGTGTGCTACGAAGCAGGTTCTATTTGTGGATTTATGAAAGAATTTTCTGCTGACAGAAGAAGTATATTATTTCTCGAATGCACTTCACCGTTCTCCTTCTGCATACATACCTACCAAGCCAGCATAACGAACATAGGTGTCTGTATGTCTTCCACAGATTCCTCGCTTCTTGTTCAAGCATGTAGGTAGGTATGTGTTTGTACGAAGGAGGTGTCTGGCAAGACAATGGGTGCGCGGAGTATAGAACATCTTTGATGCAACATCTCTGGCCAAAAAGGAAGAATATCGACAAGGACCTGCCTGGTTTTTATATCTTAAGCCAACAGTATAAACAGAAAATAATAATATTATGTAAAGTGTATGCGATAAAATTTACCACTAAAGTGTCTGCGAACATACTCTTTCATCCTCACTAAATGAATAGGAAGAGATTCTTTCATCGCGTTCGGATTTTTTACAAAAAAGAAAAGAAAAAATAATAATAAAACGAATCTGGTGGCAAAGAAGTTGATGAATGCACTTAAATTCCAGATGATGTATGCATGAGTGTGTGTGTGTGTCTATAGAGGTCTATACAGATGACTATGATGCATGAAGGATGGCTCATGTCAGCAGATATTTGTGTTTGTTTTGAGGTTTTTTTTGCAGTTCATAAAAGCATTATGTGTGCAAGTTTGTGAGGCTATGGTGTCACTTGATGTAGCAAGGGTTTGAAATTTGAAACGAGTTGAGCCCTTTAGCGGAAAATTGATATTAAAATGTATGCTCTTCAACAGCAGACACGAACTAAGAATTCATGTTATTAGTTTCATCAATTCAGTGACAATGGATTAGAAACGCAAACAAGGATTAGAAAATGCAAAATAAAATAGAAAAGAACCGTTCTATGACGACGGTTACTATGTTTTCATCTTGCTTCGAGTGGGAACAAGAGGAGTAGGTACATTTACAAGGATGCGATAAGCTTCAGTAGTTAGAGGTGAGTGTTCTAAGTGAGTTCGAACTGCGCAAGTTTATGCAAAATTCATAGCTGTTCCGTTAAAATCTCGGTGTGATTCCTCCAGTGAACCACAAAATGAGAGCATTTTGAATAAAAAAATAAATAAAGTGTACAGGAAATTGCTAATTTTGAATGCAGAAGTAAGAACCCCAGTTTGTGTTTGAAATACAGTTATACAAGTCGTTAACCTACACCTAGGTAAGGTTAGGTGGAAGTGGCTGTCAGCCAAGGAGTAATGCCTACGTACATTGAATAACACACTTAGGCCGCAAGGGACCATTGTGATACCACATAGATCGGCAAGTTAATCAACCTGATCTCAGCAACCCGATGTTAGATTAACGAGCTAATCACCCACTAATTATTCATTACGGGACTAGCCGGTTAATCAGCCAAAACTTTTAATGTAGGTATTTTGAAAGACTTTTAGGGTCTATGTAAGCTAGGTCGGTAGTATCGTCGAAGAAGAATTCACCGAGTTGAGTTTTCCTACAATGAAGCAGTGCAGGGCATGAGCAAAGAAGGTGTTGAACGGTTTCTTCCTCCTCCTCGTCCATGCAGCTTCTGCAGAAATCATTGGAAAACACACCAAGTCTTTTGGCGTGTCTTCCCATTTTCCCGGTTCAGGGCTAACAAACTCTTCAAGAGTTTTAAGTCTTCACACGGCCAAACTTTTTTGTTTGCTAGGCAGTCTTACTGCCTAAGTAAACTCCTTACATGTAGCGGTAGGTATACCTATGGTGTTCCATTCCTAGTGAAGGGAAGAGGTGGTGCCCTTTTCGTCCATTTCCATACAGTTGCCTGGTATGTCCCTGTGCCCCGGCACATCTCCTTAGAGACATTTTACAATTTTGAACCGTGATAGATTTTGAAGAGACAGATGCAAGAGATTTAAGGGCAGCATGGCTGTCCGAGAAGATTCGAATATTTGTGGAGGATATGAAGTTTTCTTTGAGCCAAGACAGCACGTCCTTGATCGCCAGGATTTCCGCTTGGAACACACTACAATGATCGGGTAGGCGGAAAAAAAAGACTGAGATTCAGTTTTTCTGAGTAGATTCCACTTCCCACATCTTCGCTGGTTCTTGAAACATCGGTGTAGAAGTGTATTGCTTCATTTTCCAAGACAATGCAATATTCCCAAGCTTCTCTTGTGGTATGGTTACTTGGAAATTATTATCAAACATCAACTTGGTGGTGGTGTAGTCGGATCCATTCGGTAGGAATTTAGAGTTATCTAGAATGGTAGTGTGACCAATTTTTGAGAAATAATTTCATTTTGTTGGGATTGATATTCAGTCCACAATCTACATCCAATTTGTTAAGCTTGTAAAGTGCTGTTTGTAGCAGCTCAGCTAGGGTTTGTGGGTGCTTGCCTGAAATTGCAATTGCTACATCATTGACATAGGCTGGTTTTGAAATCTTCGTCCTTTAGGTCGATTAGCAATTTGTTAACGACCAGGTTCCACAGTAGAGGAGATAGAGCTCCTCCCTGCGGGGTTCCTCTATTGGCCATTCTGCTTGTTTTGAAGTTCCCCATTTCGGAATTAATGATTCTGTTACTTGTAACGCACCACTAGAAATTAACAACGTTCAACTCAATATCTTTCTAAATATGAATTTAAAAGTTGCTGAAATATGCCACAGGTACCAGTCAAGCAACAACACTTCCCTCAACTTCAATTCGATGCCATATTCGAATATTCGCGCTTATGTGACATGCAAATGGTTTTTTGAGTCTCCTTGGAGTACGAGGCATAAACTCTAGAACCAGTCTTTTTTAAGGCTTATGAATTTGCCAGCGGTTGAGCTATTGATGCTTGAAGTTGACTGTGCCAGCGTTCGACTGTGTTAACTTACCAATGTTGAAACACGCTTGATGTATGCTAGAGCATTGTTATGCGCAGGCGAAAACACATAAAAGGAGCATTTTTTGTTCTACTTGTGGTTTTCAATCTTCTTTTTTCGGAGTTTATCGTTTTGACAGTTGTCCCTTGAATTATGCTCAATTTGGTTTGCCGTTTCATTGTTTAAGAAATGAATCCACAGGACACCTCCTGCGTACGTTTGGTAATCGCCGATTTTAAAACACTTTCGAGTTTTAAACCAATGAGTTACCTCAAAGATCGAATGATCTAATACCGCTCTACTTTTTTTGTAATAAGCTTATGGTTGTCTTTGGAGGTAAGTCCGAGACAATTGACGCCTTGGAAGAGAATATTTGGCTCGTTATTAATGACATACGGCCCCAAATGCTGATTTATTATTGGGCTTCTCGGCTGAAACTCATACGAGCCAGCCGCGGAGTTAACTTGCTCGAAAACGTTTGAAAAGCAGAGGTGTACACATTCATCTTTATAATAAATTTTTCGCCTTAAAAAAATAAAAAATAAATAGGGTGGCGCAACAGAGCGAGGAGCCCCTGAGTCTAGCGCATTTCTCACAACCATGCCTTGTGAGGGAATCGAGGGGACCTACAATTTTGCGCCGGTTCCGAACGGCTAATTGAGAATGCGCTTTTCATGGCAATGAATTTACTAACGGAGGACTTGCCAATTCCTCGCGAAAGGCGATACCCGTGGAAAAACATTTCTGCATTCTGCCTCTGCTGGGACTCGAACCTCGAACCTCTGGGTTAGCAGGTTGACATGCTAACCATTACGCCACGGGTACCACCATTACCATTTTGCGCCTTAACACTTATTATTGCTTTTAATTTCTTCTTGGAAACCATTCGTCTCAGCAAATATCTTTTACTAAACACAAACCATTTGCTATCTTTTTGTAAGCCTGGCGTCGCGATTGTTCGAATGAGTAACTTATAATCCTGTAACGAGGTTTTATTGTAGATATGGATATGTCCACTATATCACTGCACATTGCACAATGCGCTGCACTACACTACAGTGGGGACGCTACGAAAAATCGCACAAAGAGCAAATAGAGCATTCAAAGTAGTGTGTAATATTCTATATCATCCCTACGCTGATTTAATATTATATGGTAATGTGCTTGTTTCCTTATCGTGAAGTATTTTCGTTTCATCAACTTTTAAATCGCAGCATTTTCAAAAGAGTTTTACTTCTCAGAACTGTTCTATTTAGTTTACGTTTACATAGCGTGAGTTTCTCAGTGTTCAAAATGCGTTTTTTTTTTAAGAGGGAGGCTTATGCTGATCTGGAGCACTCAGACCGAATTTACGGCTCATAGTACTACCAGGCTAGCAGCCTTCCTTTTTTTTTTGTTGTGCAGCCGATGGAAATAAAGTGTTAGTAATTTAGCATATAACCTCAAGGGCGGGGTCCAGATAATGAAACTGGTAGGTTAAAAGAAAAGTAGATGTCCAGAGCGGGATTGGAACCCACGCGTCCGGCCTATTTACTGAACACTCTGCAACTGCACCACGGACGCCCTTTTAAAATGCGTTCAATGGTGTTCATTTAAAAAAATTACTTAAAACAGAGACTCGACGACGAAACTAAACTGATTCTCAGAACAAAACAGCGAAATTGGAATATATGTGTGGCATATTTTGCTACGTGGTGCAAGCGTGCAAGAGGCTTAGTGGTAAGCATGTCTGTCTGTTACGTGGGAGGCTTGTGGTTCAAACGCCAGAAACACCACCAAAGTAATGATCGTCTTGTGCATCGCCTATCGCGAAGAATTGGCAAGTCTTTCGAGAGTAATCACACGCTGCCAAGAACCACAGTTTCTAACTTAGCCGTTCGGAATCGACTCGATTTATTTAATTTATGATCTGCTTTATATGTGATTTTGTCAGAAAAAGCATTGCAAAACCGAACAAACGTACAAGCTATGAATTAAAATCACAGTTTAAAGTGTTCTCTACCAGCGGTAAGGATTTCATAAGCGCAGCCTCTTAAGTTTATTAAAGCAGCCTTATGCATACTCATTTGACTATGACTATGGAAGTTTAAAAATGATTTTTGGCACTGGATTTTAGTCCAAGTTCTCTAAAGTTTTCCAAACACAAAATTTTCTTATGGTCCCGATGTGAACCCATTTTTTTTTATCAAAATTGATTTTATTTTTATAAAATTGAAAGGATAAAGATTTCCTCTCTCAAAAGCAGAGTTTCACGCTCCCAGCCATGAAAATCCTTCGGTCGATTTATGCATCTCCTTATGGGGAAATACATTGGCAGTGGCCATCCGATTTTTATATTCAAAATTGTCACTGACTTACAATTCACATTTTGTTTCAGTGGAAAAGTCAATGAATATAGGTGCAACATCCTTTTTTTTATCCTTTTAAAGGGTTTTCCTATAGGGACGCTACAAAACTAGAGTGACTGGGACAGCAAACGACGCCTTATTTCGTGCCGTTCTTTTAACATTTCTCTTCAGTAAGATCTACGAGCCAACAGCGAGTCGAAATTATTAAAATTTACTACCAAAAATCGTCAGTGGCCTCAACGTTAATAGCGCTACGTCCAATCAACGATGGGGCTCATTTCTATCTGAATGCGGCTTCGTCAATAAACAAAATATGCGGTAGGTACTGGTCAGGGTCAGGCCTCGATCCACACGTACTCCATGAGTCATCATTGCAACCTTCTTATTCAATTAAAAGACTGCTCAAATTATTCCGATTTAAAAAAAGCACCGTTTGACACAGTTGCTTGTGGCAGCCCTAAAAAGTCATAAGTCACATTTTGCTTCTTTTGGAGCTACACTCGCATCAAAAATTCGAACGCACTGTAATTGGAGTAGAATTCGTCAAAAAACGTAGAAGAATTTTTATAATAAAATCAGGCAAATGAAATACCTGTGCCTTTCTTCGTGTTTTTGTAAGGTTCCTGAACTGTGTGTTGTTTAATAGAAGCGATGAACAACCTCACCTTTAAACGCACTACAAAACATACTCTTACTAGCTGAAGACTTTTAATGGTTGGATTAACTGGCAGGCATGTAATAAAGCTACACCTATGAGGCCCTTTCGTCCATACAGCACCGCTAAAATGAAACTTCTTTGACTTAAAAGTCAGTTGAGTTGTGCAGCCTTTGACACGATAAATTTTCATTAGATGTGAAATAAAATTCAGAGTCTGTATTGCTTTTGCCTGCGGGAATCCCGAATCTCAAAAACCACGGCCTACATTGGTTGAAGGAAAGATTTCTGAACCACTTTTTATTTGTTTCTGCTCATCCTTACTTTTCGCCCGAAATCGACTCCATCCAATCGTTTGTGTCTGCTCTGAGTATATACCCAGATGCTGAGAGCGCAATCAAAAACAATCTTCTCTCATAAAAATAAAAGTGGAGCGTGGGTAGAATTTTATTGCACTTTCCATGTCCTGTTGCTGCCACGTCATCTAGTCTGCGGTGAAGCTTTATAGTTTCTTCAGAGACAACATCGCGAACTGAGTGGAAATTGTTTGCCTGAAGGGCAGTCACACGTCGAAATCACACCACACCTTATGCTTTCTTTTACCTGTTGTTGGAGTCGTTGGAAGTATAGATATGAATAAGGATATACCCAACTTATCCTCGCCTCCCACAATTCATTTGGAGTCTGTCTTTCTGTTTATTTTCAATCATTTCTTCTGAGTAGTGTTTTCAGTCAGTCGCTGGGAGTGTGCATTTTTTTCTTTTTCTTTTATCTTCATTCCCATGTTCCACTTAGTTGCACTTTGATGGAATACAATAAAATGCGCTTTTCATATGGTTTCAAGATGTGTACCCATCATTGTACAGTCATCCTGTTCTCTGTCGTAAGCCCACCCACTTGCCACTTTGAAAACCCCCTGTCTTTGGTTTCTGCACGAATGCAACCGTATCTGCTTGCACCTGCATCCATCGACTGCAAAAGCTCGTTGCGCCGTCGAAACCTAACCAAACCAACACCGACTATGGACGAAGAGATGACAAATGGTCCTTTCAACGTATTGTTTTCACTTAGAATGATATCCTCCTTCGTCTTGTTGTGTCGCTTTCTTTTATCCTTTTTTTTTTTTTTGTTTATTTTTGTGACGTCGGTCGTCGTTGGTTTTTATGTACCTGCTGCCCAGGATGAAAGAAGTTGGTCTCGGCAGCAGCGAGTAGCAAGCAGCAGTAGATGATTTTTTTGCACAACATATTCTGAGCACCAGCATTTGAGTGAAAATTCAAAAGGACTATTATGCGTCACTGCAACTGTAGGGTTTTTTGCGGGATTAAATGTGAACAGAAGAGGCATCCGTAAAGGGTTTCCATTCTTGAAGAACAATGTATTTTTTTTTTTTTTAGCAACTGAGTTTGTTTATTTTGTGTTTGGTCACAAGCTCCCAAGCTCTTTGACGGCGATATTATTTCGATTGAGGAGTATCATCGATTTAGTTGATAACTTGGAGAAAAGACTTAAATCTTACTGACTGAAGAAACGTAACAGCAAGTGTTATGCTTTTAGCTTCACAAAAAACAAGACTAACATTTTTTAGATTACATTCAATTGGAATTTGGAGCTTTATGTATTGGGATAGGAAGCCCTCGATTCTATAGTAGCTGCGTTCCTTGACATAAAATATTTTGGGGATAGCAAGACAGCATAGTTCTGCAAGTAGAGATCAGTTTTACCCACAGTCGAGAAGAAAACTGTAGATCCGCTCAGTAGACGTTCATGTATTACATAAAGCCAATTTTTAAGGCTTAGATATTACCCCTCGTTCTAAACTTAATCGATCTAGACTAGAACCCTCGTTTTACACTAGAACTTCCATTATGGACTTGATCGATCGGGCTAGAACTTCTTCTTGACTTGAATTCTCAATCTACATTTAAATTATCGCTCTAGACTAGAACCTCCCTCTCCTCAATCTACACTAAAAACCTCGTTCTAGACTTCAGCACTACAACACTCGTTCTAGACTAGAACGCTTCTTCTATACTTGAACTCTTATTATGGACTTGATCCCTCGTTATAGACTTACCCTAGTTCTAGACTTAAACTCTTGTTCTATAGTTGAACTTTCGTTCTACACTAAAAACCTCGTTCTAGAATAGAACCTTCGATCTAAACTATAACTTTTGGTCTAGACTAGACTCTCATTCTATACTACAACTGTCTTTCTAGACTACAACTATCGTTCTAGACTTCAACCGTCGTTCTTCATCGTTCTAGACTAGAACCATCGTTTTAGACGAAAACAGTCGTTCTAGACTAGAACCGTCGTACTTAACCAGAACCATCGTTCTAGACTAGAACCGTCGTTCTAAACCATTGTTCTAGACTAGAACCATCTTTCTAGACTAGAACCATCGTTCTTAATTATAACCATCGTTCTAGACTAGACTATAACCCTTGTTCTAGACTACAAACTTCGTTCTCCATCGGTCTAGGCTAGAACCATTTTTCTTGACTAGACCCATCGTTATAGAGAAGAACCATCGTTCTAGTCCCTCGTTCTGGATTACAGCAGTATCACACTCGTTCTAGACTAGAATCCTCGTTCTTTACCCTCGACTAGAACCCTCTAGTCTAGAAACATCGTTTAAGACTATAACCAACGTTCTAGATTAAAGCCCTCGTTCAAGCTAACCAACCAAATGAAACAACAGATGTTTTTCCCTTACTTCATGTCAACTTATCTTTGAACTCCGAAAGTTTGACCCGAGTAACTCCATCTGGATGAGCAAAGCACTCCACAAGGTGATTACATCATCTAGAAAACGTCTTAGCCATTCTTTCTGTTAATGTGTTCCTATATTAAAAATGCTCAACTTTTCACTGCATTCGATCAGATAAAAGATTCACCCATTTTATTATTACGTTCAAGGACGATTCCCTTTACAAAAAAATTTTCGGCATATACTGTTTTGACAATTTATCAGTGTTTAGACATCACTAAACATCTCACACTTCAAATCAAAAAGGGACACAAAGCTCGCTTTCATGTCACCTTTAAAAATATTCCCCCGAAACAAAACCATGCTCAAACATTTATATGCTTAAAATATTGTGAACTCCATGTCTGGACTTTAATGACCAACCGCCCTGACGAAGATGGTCATTACCATTTTATCCCAATCCGATATCAAAACCAGACAAAAAGTTTTGCTAATTGATGTATACAAAATCCGTGAAATCTCAGAGGCTATGTTTAGAGAGCGTTCCATCTGCCTATCTTCGAAAACATACATTTTCACAACACACAAACACAATATATACCATAAAACGTCCATAAACGCAAACATTAATACGGCAAATAAATGATCCTAATTAGCTGTGACCATTAGTAGCTGTGGAACAACAACTGTGTATGGATATATTTTTATACAGCACCAAGCATCGTTCTCTGTATTGTATCTGGTGGAATGGAGAAACTTGCTATACCCATATGCGGCTATTATTTCCACTTTCGCCAAACCTCATGTCACAAAGAGAACGAGAATAATTTTCAACCCTCAGGAGTCCAATTTTCCAAATTATACCTTTCTTCCAAATGCGGATTGGGTCCAGTGTTTTGTGTAGAAATGTTTTCAACATTTTTATTGTTGTTACTTAAATAGAGTAATGGAAACGAGGGCCTTCGCTCTATCAGTATTGTTTTGTTACTCTGGTGAGGTGGTTTTTTATCAAGGTTGCCAACCGTCAAAATTTTGAAAACGGAGGAAGGCTTGAATTTTAGGGTATGCATTCATGTTCAAAAAGTTGTTGTCACCTAAAAAATGTAATAAAAATATTAACAGCTGGGATCTCTTCGATGAAAAAGGAAGAAGTCTTTTGGCTTTTCTCCGAACATTTGGAAAGCTATAACAAATAGAAGGTTGCGAACTGGTAGTTCAATGGACCGGTATTTAGGTTTGAGTGCTCCAGCTGGTATTTTAAAAACCTCCAACAGAAAAAAAGTATATGTTTTAAACTCAACTCCAAATTGCAAAAACATTGATGCCAGTATTTGTATGTGTAGATTTCATAATATTTTCATACGTTTTGCATAGTCCTACAGAAGAAATCTGACGATGTCAATTTGCATGATCGTGTTGAGGCACCGCTACGTGGCCAAAACGTGAAACTATGCGGCCTGCAGGAAATAACTCACCCAATAAGGTCGAGTTGAGTGTTTTGTGGCCCCGTCTTCAAAAAAATCGGTTTTTATTCGCGAAAAGTTTTCTTTGGTTGACACCTTCCAACCACAGAACACAATAAACAGTCACTTTGGTACCGCTTCGATAACTTGTTGGTTTGTGCAAATTTTGTTTGTCACGTAGTGAGATATGTTCTTCATCGTTGAAAAATATGTTGTGCGAAAAATCGGTGTTCATTGTCCTTAGCTCAAACCTATCTACGCCGTTGTCAATTATCAGCAGGCTTAAATTTTAGCTTTATAAAGATAGAGATGCAAATGCCCATTCCCTCCCAAGGCATGGTTGTGAGAAATGCTGTACGCCCAGAGGTTTCTCGCTCTGTTGCGCCACCCTTTTTTTATTTATTTATTTAGTGAGGTGCAATACACGTTCAATTGCTGGCAAAGCGATAAATCCGGATTTGCAGATATGCTTTAACTTACAGAGTCTATATTGTCGTCTGAGCGTGCACTGCGATGATGAACAGGCCCTGCTACATCAGTAACGCTTCATTCTCTTCAAATTTCTTCACAATTTTACCGATTGCTGGCGTGGTCGATCGATTATGATGACCAGAATCATCCGTTATCGTAAATGGCAAACATACAGATAATATTATGACTATGCACACAGTCAAATGGCAGTGCTACTCATCTAAAAACGAGAAATGATTGACCCTTAAGAAAAACCAAGGTAGCCGTTTATAAGATTTTTTATCCGGCACAAAAGCTAGGAACTTATCTTAAGTGAATAGGGACACTCTTGGTGGTTTTTAATCAAAAATACTATGACTGACTTTTGTTCCTTGTTGTATGCTTTTCATAGCTTTATCGTGATATGAGGACAACTAGAGGAGTACGCATAGAGAGACTGCAATGGCTGGAAGGTTGGGTTTATAGAATGGATGGATACGAACACCTTGACAGGTTCTTGAAGACACTCTGCAGGGAAGTCACTTAAAGTGAAGACTTTGCCTTATATGTGGAGACCCAATCATGTAGAAGGGTATTTCGGCCGTCTTGAAGTGCCAGTAAATCAATAACCGTGTTAACCAGAAATCAAAATTATTGGCAAAAATGTAAGTTGAAACACAAATTTTTCAGTCGTTGTAGTTCTCACTTCTATAAGTAAGGAATTACATATTCACAACACCTTAACACTGTTTTTTTGAAAATTTGAATTCGGTGGGCTTGCTCCCATGTCATAAATCATAAATAAATGATCTATTGATCTTCCACCATAAATTTCAAATCAAACTAAGGCTCAATTGTACAGACTAGTTGTTGCTATATAACAGTCGTATAGGTGTAGAGGCAGAAATGCCAAAACTTTTGAGCTTAAAAACTATTGACTGCAAATTTACTTTCTGTAATAGCCATTTTTTAACAAGTGATGAAATGTATGCTTTGATTTTTATAACTATGCCAACTCCATGTGGATGTGCATATGTGCACCAAACACGGCTTATATGAGTCATTTGAGGAGTGAAAAGGGTCTTGCGATTCTTGTTCGTTCGTTTAGCACAACCATTTTGAGTAATTTAAAGTGCAAAAAACACTTCGTGCTATTTCAGATGAAAAAAGGTAATTGAGTTTCCTATCGCTCATTCTGAAAGCAATTTATTCCAGTCACTTGTTTTGAAAAACCCCATGGTGAACCAATGGAAACAGCTACCTTTTCCGTCTTGACCTTGGCATGCAGTGGCGGATTAAGGCTTATTGCCGCCTTAGGCCCTGTCTGATACGCCGCCCTTTTGATCAACAAAATTCTATATATTTTGAATCACAATTGTTATTAAAATATAGCTTTTATTTTTACACGACTCGTAATGCGAATCATTATAGAGTGCTCTATTTTTTATTCAAACATAATTATTAAATAATACAAAAAAAATGTTTATTAAACTCTAGCTAGCATAACAGATAAAAATAACCGTTTTATTCAAACTATAATGTATTGCCTAGTTTGTTAATCTCTTCTTCCTTACTTTTGTCCGAGTGAAATCATCAACTATGTCATCATTATCAATTTCTTGAACTAGTTGAGCTTTATTAGACAATACATAGTTCTAAAGCATTAAGTCTATCTTGGCCCATACTTGCGGGTAAATAAGATTTAACCCTTTTTAAGGTAGAAAAAGATCTTTCTCCTGAATAATTTGTAGCGGGAATACTCAAAAAAATACGCAGAGCATTGTCTACATTCAGATGAACATCTCGAAGATTTCGAGAATGCATGACATTGTGTATTTCTTGTGCGGAGCGTACATCTTCCGTATTTGCTAGGGATAAGGATACTTTTTAACTAATTTATTCGCAAGATTTTTCAGTTCAATCGTATCTATGTCAGGTAAATTATCAAAAAAACTAAAATTTTCGTAAAGTTTTTGATAAGCACTCTTACGTCCGGCCAATTGAACGCTTAAAGTATCTAAAATTCGGTAATACACATTGGTGCGAACATTTTCGTAACCAGATGAAGGTATTGTATCATTCAATTTTTCTATTTCTCTTGATTTCATAACGATAATTAACTTGAACTCCAGACAGTGATTTTGCTTTTTCTTCATATTTAGAGTATTGTTTGTCCCTCATATCTTGAAGAAATAATGCCAAAGAACCATAAATTTTTACCACAGATGATAAATCCGCATGAGATTCTTGAAGCTTCTTACTTGCAGCCAGCACTGAAACGATCTAAAATAACATTATAGTAGGGGAGCCCGAGATGCTAAATTTGCAGTTACTAAAGCGTCATGGGGACTTATTGCATTGTGAAGTTTACGTTCTAAAACGAAAAAAAGTGTATGGCAGTTTTTCATTTTAGTGGGGCGATGGGCGTGTATGAGCTTTTAAAAATGTAAAAAAAAACAGTTAAATTGTAATACTCGAGCGCGTCAGATTTTCATAGAGTATACGCGCTTTGTCTTTCTGATAACCGATATATATTAATCTGACGATTTACTGGGGGCAAATGGGCGTAAAGAGAGATTAAAAAAAAAGAAGTTATTCGAGCGTGTCAGATTTTCAAAGTGAATGCTAACTGTACTCTAAAAAGTGTATATGTATTTCAATAATCTGACAATTTGAATGGGGCGATCAGTCATGGCTGATTTTTAAAAATGTAAAAAAACACGTGACCTTGAAATACTCGAGCGCGTCAGATTTTTATACAGGGTGATCAACTTGATGTCTTCATCCTCCAGGAAGATAATCTGACAATTATATGGGGGCGTACTCTTAGTCTGACAATTTTAAAGTAACAATTCTTTGTTGTTTCTATTTTTTATTACTGGATGCAATAAAAAAAACATGTGGCCATATGTATATACAAATTTGGATTTGAAATTTTGTTGAAAATACTAAAAAAAACCTCCCTGAAAGTTTGAGCTCTAAATATTAATTTTAAGTCCTCGATCAAAAGGTGTGAAGATTTCGTATTGAAAATACACGGAAACTCTGACTTTCTATTTCGAAATTTCTTTAGCTCAGCGGCATTTCATGGAATCACTTTAAACAAAGACGGTTTTGTCTCAAAATTGAACGCTCTACAAAAGTGTTCTTTGTTGCAAAGTTGTTACTCATACCGGCCAGGTGGTACGGGCCACTAAACCAGATTTTTCCATAAAATTTACATTTTTTCGCAGTTATCTCGTAAATAACAAAAGCTACGGGAAAATTATAAATTCCAAACTTGTAGAAAATTTAATTTCCTACAAAAAAGGTCTTTGGACCAAATTGCTAATATCAATATTAAGCGAGATATTAACCATCATATATAATACCTTTTATTGACGATTTTACCTAATCGCCCCAACCAAAATGTCAGATTATATGTTTTCCGTAATCCTAATAAAATTACCTTCAAAATAAAAAAAAAAATTAATCGCGCTCGAGTATTTCGAAACATCGATTTTTTTACATCTTTGTGACTCGCCTACTTACGAAGGCCCCGCTCAAATTGTCAGATTATTGAAATATACACTCTTCTCGATGTAATCAACCTACCATCTCTTAATCTGACGCGCTCGAGTATTTCCGATGATCGACTTTTTTTTACTAATCTGACGGGCTGCCCTCAGCGAACGCCTCAACATTAAGGTTTAATATATGGTAGGAGTACATTACATGGTGCAAGGTTTCTCCCCATATGATTTTTGACGCGCTCGAGTAACGCGCAAAATCCCCTCTTGGGCTCCCCTACTAATATGAACTATGACCAAAATTGCCGTTTCTAGATGCTGTAATTTTCGTTGCAATCATATAGCTACAGATCGCGTATTTCTTATGGAAATGCTACCGGTCTCAGACAAGTTTGAGACTTTTAGTTTTTAAACGGCACTCGTAAAACTGAAATAATTACTGTTACTCGCTTACAGACACAAAACGCTTATTAATTCTATACGTTAAAGTCAAACTTTGTCAATACCTACTACGTGCTACGCATAGCACTCTTATTTTTTGTAAACATGTGTAACACACTCAACCCATCGACGGAACTTATTCTCAATCACATACAAAATAATCTCACTCTACTTGAGTTGTTGCAATGACGATCATAAAGTTAAAAACTTGAATTAAAAATTAAATATTGAATTTTTTTTATTTATACTTATGACTTATGATAATAACACTTTATATAGATGTAACTATATTACACAGATCACTTTAATATTATTCCCTTCCAATTTCTGGATTAAGATAAAATTTAAATATTCTTTTTTTTGACTAATTTTAATTTTTTTTTTTTTAAATTTTCGTCAAACACCGAAGTTAAATTGAAAAATCTGGAAACCGGTTGACCCTACAACTTCCCGCTATTTCCAGATCCAAGCGATCGAAAACATCCCTCAAAGTTATTGAGGTTTTCGAGCTCAAAAGAACGACTTTCCTGTTTTTTGAGATCTTCGAGCTCAAAATATTTATTTTCCGAACTCTTTGAGCTCGGAATATAATTGTAAATTTTGAGTCAAAAACATGAGACTTATTCAAAACGATATTTTGTAAAACTTTGAATTCCGCTTGGCGGCATTCGTCGCAATTTTTAATGCACAATCGATATCTCAATCGGTTGATTCGTCCTTGAGATATCGTGCAACAAAATTATAGCTTACACACACATACACGGCGGGACGTCACGCTGAAACTACTCAGAATAGCTTCCTAAGACCTCAAAATGTGAAAATCCGATAAGAACTCGATTTTGAAATTTTCAAAGAAAAAGCGGGAATAAGTTAAAATCCAGTAATTAATTTCAAAGGCTTAATATATGTAAGAGTAATCTCACCAAATATACAGAAGTAAAAAAATATTTAGTTATTCGCAAGAAGGCTTATCAATTTGATTGTTTCTTTATTTGATAATTGGACTATAATTTATTCCATCAAAATATTAATGATGCACCCCCAAATTGAAAAGTCAATGAAAAAATAAATTATATTATAGTGATAGCTAGTCCATAGAAAATTTTTAATAAATTCAAAAAAAAAAAACAGAGCAAATTTAAAAATTAATTTTTGGTATATTTCTACGGCTCTTAAATTTTAACGTTCTGAAAATTGTGCCGCCCTAGGTCTGGGCCTCACGGGCCTATGCGTTAATCCATCACTGTTGGCATGGTGAACAATTTGCCTTCGATAGATTCAAAATCCTCAATAAAGCCGCCACACTGTGACCTTTAGCTAAGAACTTTCCTGGCTCAGAGGTATGCTTTACCATTCATCCCTTTTAATGGCACCGTTTCCGATTTTTCCTTTTTGGGAGTAAAACTAAGGTTATCATTGGTTGTCTTTTGTGATAATTCCTTAAGTATCATACGGCCACCAATTGTTTTGCATCGGATGTTTATATTTTGACTGAGTCTTTTTATAGTAGAACTATCGCCAATGGCGGACTAAGGGCTCTACAAACCCAGGGCGATTCAGCAAATTGTGGCAGTGACAAACTCTGCTGTCAAATTATTTTTACATTGCGTGATGAGTTGAGCTAAGAAATAAAACCTGATTCCTCAGGATTACACAAAGTAATTCATTTTTTATTTGGTGACTTGTCTCAACAGAAGTGGAAAAAAGAAGAAAGATGAAATTTAACAATTGTATAGTAATAAAAGGAAGATGGTAATCACAATGTAATAGATCTGTGGAAATGAAAAGTCAATGTATGGTTAAGGGTTTGTGAACATTGCATAGCCATCATAAAGGCTAATGAGAGTGTCCTCGTATTGAGGTGACAATAATGGCATCAAGTTTCCATACATTTTGTAGATTTTGCTGCGTTTTTGAGCTGTTTGGGAGCGTCTTTACTTATTTACATTTGCTAACATTTTACTCAATCTTGAGGCTGTTTATGGAGGCATTCCGCTCTCCCATTACTTCTATTGGTGCTGTTTTTTGTGAGCTCCCTAATACTCTTGTGGCTGCTTTTGCTGGTTGCTGGGTGTGGCTGGGAATCGTTGTCATGGCTTTTATAGCAGCGGAACTTCATGGCTGCTCCTTCGCAGCGTTCCTACTTCTACAGCTTTTTAGTTTCGGTTCCACGTTTCTGCACGGACAGAGTTTCATTATTTTCAGCCTATCCTGTTGCTGCAGGCATCTTTTCGTTGGAACTTTTCTGCCACTGCGCGTAGCTGTTTGCAATCTTCTCTTTTAGTTGCGATTACCTTGCTTTGCTCTGCTCTGCTTGCTGTCGAACTTCTTGTCTTGATTTTATCTCCTTTATTTAGTTAATTTTGTCATGTGCTGTGTGAGCGATTAAATTTGCTCATCATCATCGTTATCATTTTCTTCAGCCGTCTAAAGACTTGCTGCTCTCTGTGTGATGGCCTACTCCTCCGTGGGGCTCACATTCGGACGTATCATTTAGAAATCTTCACATGATGATGACATATTGCGTGTGCATTTCTTTCTACTAGATTGGCTTTGCTTCTACGTCCACCAACGTCAAACTGTACTGCACTTCGAAATCTTTTCAGCAGAATAAAATATTTGCTCTAAGAGAAGAATTTTAAATCTTACCATTGATATTTACATCCACACAAGAAGTACTATTAGAAATGCAAGCTTTGATGATATCGACCGTGGACAGTAAGTAATTGTTCTCTGCAAATCATTGACTGCTACCCTAGATGTCTTCCACAAAATAAAGATGAACAAAGTTACAGTCAAATTTGTCACAACTTTTCATTTCTCTTATACGGAGGCGTGATGTGATATCGAAAGGATCACAACTGTTCCATTTATCTTGTAGCTGAGTTCCCTCGCTACTTCATCCAACGTGTTATTTAATTACTGATTCAATGTTTTTTTGCTGATTATTTTGCACTTAGGAAGCTTAAGTTGATGTCTAAAACAGCTTCGAAAACATGTTCACTGAGATCGTTGCAAAGTTTCGTTACAATCCCAATCAAATAGTCTCTGAGTACTTATTTCTATCGACAGTGAAAACAGCGCTTTTAAATCCTCGATGGTAACCATGAAACCCAGTTGATTCCTTTCAAAAACAAAGTAATAAATCCCACAAATAAAAAAATCTTTAGATTTTCCACATAGCGAGCTTGTGTTTTTTCTTGTCCCCGCGCTTACCACTTTCGCCACCGTGCATTGCTCGCAGCTCTGCTTCCGTAATTGTAACCATTCTATTCAGTTAATTGCTTTGCTTTGTGTTGCTACGCAGTAGGGCACTCATACTCCTACCCAGAATACCAGGACTTGATATTTTCATAAAATCAACAAAATTAAAAGATTGCAACGCAGCCCATTCACGTTTGTCCCTGTTCGTCCATTTACTCCACGATAATTATGTCTGAGCGGAGATTTATACATTTTCATTTTCCAAGCCAGGCCAACAACAGCGACGGACGCACAAGGCACAACCGTACAGAGAATTCAATTTCACGAGCGTACTTTTTCCACTTGCTATATTATATCCGTTCGGTGTACTAGTCCTTGCCTCCATCGTGTTCCTCGTCGTCGACGTCGTCATCGTCATCGTCATTATTTTAATTTACTGCGCCATCTAGGTTTCATTATAAATTGAATAAAAGAATGCGAGGCGAACTGAATAGTAATAATAAAGAAAAAAACACAAGAAGAAGCAAGATGAAGCAATTGAATGAATAACAACAGCGAAAGCCATTTCAGAGTTAATGGGCTAGAGCCAGACCCCGGCAGCAGTTCTCGCGGGTATGTGTGCGGTGCAAGAAAAATGAGGCAAAGCCATCAGCCATCAATCCACAGGGTTTCCGCTACCTGAGCTGATTCCAACGCGAAAATTGTTGCCGCAATTACGACTAAGACCTAAATATCAAAATCAATTAACCGCGACTGCTGCCATTGCGCCTTTGCCACTGCCACCCTCTGTGTTCCTAATATTTTGGGAATGGAGTACATAGAACCTTTTTCCATGGGCGTATTTGGAGGTCGTACATTTCACCAGATATCAATCACAGGGTTGTTAACGCGCTCACTACTCATTAGAGCGTTGCTAGAGCACAGCACACAAATCCTTCATCAGTTGTGGCAGTTTAGCGGAAAGCTCTGCTAACCTACATCATTCATTTCTCGTCCTTTTGCGATTTGGAGGTTTGTGTAGAAATTACCCTCAAATTAGCGCATTTTTCAATTTTGACGTGCGATGACGACAACTATACCCCCATTCTACCTATGCCGCTGAGAACGACAAATATGACGACCGATAACTAAAGGCTTGGGGGCGTATTGAAGTGCATTAGAATGGGTTTTTTTTCCATATAATGGGCTACTTCTTTTTACGACTTCAACAAAAAAGAAGAAATATGAAAAAGGATATTGTATTTTCTTCCAGCTAATATTGCGCTGCTTGAAAGGATAATGTGAATGGCAATTTCTCACTGTTATTACTTTTGTTAACTTTTTTATGCGAAACATTTTTCCTGGGCCACAAACAGAACATAAGTCCTTAATGATTGTTTTCTAAATGAAAGTTAGTTATGACAGTTGATTGAAAATCCGAACTGAAGAATGACAGGGCAAAAAAGTGTTGTCTTTTAGAACTTGAGTGTTGGGGATAGGTTTGTTTTCATTTCATGCTACGATGTTGTGTTATGTTAAGCTCTGAAGCACCAATCAAAAGGCTTGTTATGAATTCTTCTAGAACTCCGATCGTACAGCAGTTTTTTATTTAAAGCCCACTTTACACACTTTGTTTTTCGTTGGAATCAACGACCACAAGAACGGGTCAGACATATTTGTGATGCTCCCATACAAAACGCCAAGTGTTTCCACGTCCATAAAGTACGGCAAGAGATACTGTTTTGTCCATGAGGAAGCAACTATTTTATTGGCTTTGTATTGGCCGGCAGCAGCATCTGGTCCATAAGTTTTATATTAATTACTGAGGTAGGCATTATAGTTTTGGGGTGAATTTGGTGAACCAACATCTTTCGCCAACAATTTCAATTTCGGGCAATCCAGTTTTTCACTGTAAGGCGATTAAGTTCCATCTCCACTTGATTTTGCCACTTACGGTGAGGTCCTCCCATCCACGACTTACCTGGCAATGCTCCATTATGCTTTCGAAAACGCGTCAAACCTCAACGTCGATATCCATACATCGTAGTTTCGCTATGCGTAATCTTTTATCTATGCTTAGTTTGGGGTCAGCTCATTAAGTTCATCACTAAATAATCTTCACAGCACATTGTCCTAACAGACAAAGATCACTTGTGGTATTTTGCTAATTTTCAAATATCTGCCGCACTGTGAAAATATAGTTGCAAGCTTTTTGGTGTAATTTATAAGGACCTTTCGAAATGTTGACGTGAGGTTTAGTCGTACTAAGGTCTTGTGTTATATGCGACGTTAAGGAGACTTAGATCTTACTAATTGGTGCGATTGTGTGAGAGTCTTCCCATTTTAGGATCGGATTTACGATTCTGAGGTTCCCTTCATCGGACCATATTTTAACTACGAAAGTTATGCGAGTAGACTACACAAGAAAAAGTCTGAAAAATTTGGAAGACTTAGTGAGACGCAGTAACAATATAGTCATTTTTTATAGATCGTTCTAAATATAAACTTGAACAGAGTTTAAGAAGCAAGCAGTGATCGTTAGCAAAGTGTGGAGCACCCGCACCTAGAAGTGATGAGTCCTGTCCAATACTTACAACTTGTAGCAGTAATTAGCACAGCCTTTTTGCGAACATTGACGGAAGTGTATGAGAAGCTCAAACCCTACCTACGTGCTAGATTGCAAACGTGCTTTCTGCCTTTTTGACTTCTGACTTCCAACCCATCTGGTCACGAATCTGTTAGTTCTCTATACGAAATAGATACAGAATCTTATAAGAATATTTTGGAAAGTGACTTTTTCTTTCACAAGAAAGAAATAACGAAGGGTACCGGGTACGCAACAAGGAATTAGGATGCTGTTTAGTGGAAGGGTAAAGATGTCACCTAGCCCGTCGAAGAAGTATTCTGGAAAGGCTTTTTCGCAGAGTGGACTAAGCTCGGGCACACACATACGAATTAGAATGATCCTTTCATCGTCTCTCTACATAAGTCGGAAGACTCTATGAGTTGTGACTAATACCAAAACTCGTTATTTCCATTTTTAGCCCTCGGCTATATGCATAACAAATTATGATAGAAACCTTTTTTTCCTATTATTATTTTTGTAGGCCAACGAAGAAAACGCGGAAGCTTTGTGTGTATTTGCTGAATTTCAAATTAAAAAATGATTTCACCATGATACCCGTACCCGCCTACATATATAGAAATCAGTAATCATAAAGCACTCATAGCTTATTGATATATCACCACTAAAAACATTTAGCCGGAAGTGGAGCTCGTTGAAACAATCATCAAGCGTATACCAATCGCCATACTTTATTGATAACCGTTAAAAGGACAAACATATTTTTCTTATTGAATATTCCATTGGGACTCTCTGACATTTCGAAAACTCAATCAAAAATCATTTAATATTCGGCGATTGAAATTGCTCGCTATACGCTACCGACAAACTGCCAGTTCTATGTTTTACGCCCACTTCACCACCCCAAACTGAACCATCGAAAATAATGGAAAAAGTGTTGTTAAAAAGAAAAAAGGAAAATAAAATACATATTAAAACGCACGAAGAAAAAAAATCACAGTTCGAAACATTTTTCTATTCCGTTCTCCTGTGCGGATTCAATTTGTTTAACGTACGCTTCACCAATTATCTGGGTTGGGACGGATGCTTAAATATTCCATTGGCACAAAGTACAAAACATCATGGCTGAGTGAATACCCACGAAAAAATAAGCGACGCAGACAGGACACAAATAAAAATCCCGCAATATCCGTTCTAAATCTTTTGGGAGAGAGAGAGAATAAAAAGCAATAAAAATGAAAAAGTTCACTTGAATTACACAACTCCGAACCTATTAGTTTATTATTTTCTTTTTTTTTACACAGCCGTTCTTTGTTTTTTAAATTCAACATTTCTATCTAAAAGATTAGAACACCCTCCCTGCGTCCTTCCTCATTGTATAACTGCTCACTCGCAGTATGTAACCATTTGAGTGTAAAAATATTGTCCATTCATTGCGAGACTTGTGTAAATGGGAATTTTGTAAACCATGTAGATGCCATCAGTGGTGGTTAAAATGCAATAGTGAAAGGACTCTGATAAAAATCTATGCCTCACAGTGTTAAAGTTTTTAGGAAATGGATTTTTTAGGCAACTACATACACATCGACACAAAAACTAGGGAAAATAAGAGCTTTGAGAATATATTTTTATTCTTTTATTTCGTTTGGCCGAATCCATTTTTGTTGGATTTTGTCGTAGAATAACAATAATTGTCAAACGAAAACCTAGTTCCAATTAATACTACAGGATTATGAAATGAAATGCTAGTGATTTTTTATTTTAATGGAAAAAATAATTGTCTGTATTGA
Organism: Melanostoma mellinum; assembly: GCA_914767635.1. Taxonomy (NCBI): domain Eukaryota; kingdom Metazoa; phylum Arthropoda; class Insecta; order Diptera; family Syrphidae; genus Melanostoma; species Melanostoma mellinum. Next base: position 69,129,583 of record OU612058.1, on the reverse strand, counting down.
TTGGATAAAAATTCTTTTACATAAGCTTAGAAAATGAACATAGAGCAGTTTCAAGGATCTTTCGAATTTTGCGGCTGTAACTCTTTTGTTCATTCCACTGATCTTTAGAGTTTGTAACAATTGGTAAACTAATAAGAATCTTCTTCTTTTTTTTTTTTGGTATTGAATAGTAAGGCTCTCAATTTTTTAAGTTTAAGTTTTAACTTTTAACAGAGATTCGACCTTGCTTTGAACAAAGTGAACATTAATCAATAAGTTTCCCACGAAAAAAAGTTAAATTAAAAACCAACAACGTGTGTTCTCATCTTAACAACTCATCTCACTATCTCATTCCGCTTACACATCCCGCTTTCTCCTTTTGCAAGGTCAACCCGCTAACTCATTCCTCTAACTGATTACGCTAACTCATCCCGCAAGCTTATTCCTCTAAATTTACCCGCTGAAATACTCGCGGTTACGATAACTCATCCCGCTGACACATTCCGTTTACCAGTCCATCTAACTCATCCTTGTAACTCATTCCGCTTACTAGTCCCGCTAATTCATCCTACTTACACATCCTCATCTTATTCTGCTAACCCATCTCGTCAACTTATCCTGCTAGCTTATCCCTCAGACTCATCCCGCCTACGCATTCCACTTACTTATCCCGCAATATCATTCCCTTAACACATCCTGCTAACCTACCTTGCTAAATCATCTCACTTCCTAGTCCCAGCAGTTCGTTACACCAAGTCATGCAAGCAACTATACTTCGGCATTTGATTTTGCTTATTCATCTTTGCGACTCATCCCGTAAATCATTCCCCGAACTCATCCAGTCAATCTGAAAATCAGATTTCAAAAAACCCTTTTTTGGTTATTAACGCCCACACCAATGGGCTTTGACTACCTTTGTTACGTTATAAGACCCACTTTATTGGAAAGTAAAATAAGATTAAGTAAAAGAAACCGATTCGTGTTGCTTTCAAACTTTTGTGAATCGCAGGGGAAAACATAGTCTGGTAAAACATTCCACAATCAGGCAGCGCGGTTAAAATATTAGTCTTGACCGTATGGTCGAAGTAGGGCTGAAGATTTTTTTTTGCATCTCAGAGACTAAGTCGCAAGAAGCTTAGAGCAAGCTCATTTGTACGTACTTATCTACGCTCTTCATCATAAATGCAAGTGTTAGAGGTTAGAAAACACCAACACCAGCACAAAACGAACGTATAGAAAATATATATATGAGAAAAAAAATAAATACAAATAGTGACATAATATAGAACACCTAACATGAAATACAATAATAATTAATTAAACAAAACTACTAAAAATAAAACAAAGTATAAACTACAAATATTTTGAAAAACAATAAACTAAGAAACATTGAACAAAAATCATGCATGTGGAGCACTGGTTTTAAATTTTTGTTTTAAACTAGATTTATTAATGTTGAAATCTAAAAGTAGGGAGTTAGAATTATATAATCTACTCATGCGCGATAGCGGCTCATTCATGCCGTAATTGGTTCTATGATGGGGGCAATGAATCAACTCCAAATTACGCAAGTGGTGAGATCCTCCGCGGTAGTTAAAATCTATGGACGAGAGCAAGTAAGGAGCATCTATAAAGCCAGTCAAAAGCTGATGGAAAAATACAAGGTCGTTGTTGATACGTCTTTGACTAAGGGTTTGCAATTGCAAAAGTTTGATTCTATGTTCATAAGGAGGTAGATTGAATGGATCTTCCCAAGGAAGACCCTTCAAAGCAAAACGTATAAATTTATGTTGCACAGCCTCGATACGATGTTTATGAATTTCATATAGGGGAGACCAAACTTGTGAGGCGTACTCGAGATGAGGACGAACATAACAGTTATACAAAGATAATGTTACATAAGGATCATCAAATTCTTTTGACCACCTTTTTATGAAACCTAGCATAGAATTTGCTTTCCTTACTATTGAGCTTATATGCTCATTAAATTCAAGGTTAATATTGAAGTAAACACCTAGGTCACGAAAACTTGAGACACTACATAATGAATGACCAGACATTAAGTAAATAGCATTGCTAGGTTCACGTTTTTTCGAGAATGTCATTGTTTGGCACTTCGAAGGGTTAAGACTAAGACCATTCTTTTCACACCATGTTCCAAAGCTATCGATATCTTTTTGAAGAAGTACGCGATCAGTAGTATTTTGAATGGATTTAAAAATTTTCATATCATCTGCGAAAATCAGAATTTCACTATACGAAATGCATGAAACAACGTCATTGATTGCGATAATGAAAAGCAAAGGCCCAAGGTGACTGCCTTGGGGTACACCCGACAGAGCATTGAAGGGACTCGAAAAGCTGTTACGAAATTTTACTTGGTACGTTCTATTTTCGAGATAAGAGCAAATCCATGCAATAAATATTTTTGGAAATCCAAAAGCTTTGAGCTTATATAATATTACATCATGAGAAAGTTGATCGAATGCTTTGGAAAAATCAGTGTAAATACAGTCGAGCTCATACCCATTTTCAAGGGCATTAGAACATATGTGAAGAAAAGAAAGAAGGTTTGTTACCGTTGATCTTTTCTGCATAAAGCCATGCTGCTGTCTGCAAATAATATTTTTTGTAAAAAATGAGAGGCTGTCACAAACAACCTGTTCAAAGAGTTTGGGGATGCAAGATAGCTTGGATATAGGCCTGTAGTTTTTTATTTCTATCTTATCACCCTTTTTAAAAACCGGAGTGATAAAGGACTTTTTCCAAAGACTAGGAAAAACACCTGTTTTGATTGAAAGCTGAAAGAGATATTGAAGTGGGAACATTATTACGGAACGGCATTTCTTTAACAGAACTGGCGGGATTCCATCCGGACCGGACGAAAAGTCATCTTGCAGAAGTGATAAATATTTTAAAATGTTGTCACTATGAACAGGGATATTATTAAAATTAACTTGAGAGCAGTTACGTAAATACGTAAAGTAGTTTTCATCTATTACTATGGGGGTATCACAGAAAGAGCTTCGAAAATGATTAGCGAAGGCATTACAAATATCGTTAGTATTCACTAGCGGAGTATCACCAGAAATAAAGTTCGCTGGGTAACCATCAGATTTTTTCTTTGAATTAACAAATCGCCAAAAACTTTTTGGGTCATCCCTTAAAGAGAAAGACATCTGTCTTAGGTAGTTGGAGTAAAGAGTTTTGGAGAGCGTGTTAAAGTTTTCAAAAAAACTAATATAAACACTATAGTCAATTGTAGAATGAGTTTTAATGTAGGCTTTCCAGGCCTTATTTCTCTTATTACGCAGAATCTTTAGTTCTTTGGTATACCAAGGCTGATTAAAGCAGGAATTCTTAAGGATTTTTCGGGGAATAATTTTGTTCATACAATCTTCCAAGATCAAGTAAAAGCATTTGACTGCATCGTCGATATTGCCAGAAGCTGATACATTATCTATACCGGCTCTGGTGAGTTCTTCGGAAAGCAAATCGAAATTCGCTCTCCGAAAGTCAAAAGTGTATGAACAGTCAAATGAGTTACTATGAACATATAAATCAGAACTTAAATCCAGAAAAATATCTAAAGGTGGGTGAAGATCATCTAAGTTAGTAATGCCATACTTAGATTTAAGAACAACAGTACTAACTGCGTCAGATGAAAAAACTAAATCGAGCATGCGATTCATAAAGTTTCTAATACAGCTTATTTGCTGTAAGTCTGAGGAAATGATATTGTCAAGTAAACGAAGCTCTTGCTGAGACGAAGTCAGTGATGCTACTTGAAAGGATCCGTCTTTAGAAGGGACTCAATTCACTTCTGGCAAATTAAAATCGCCCAATAATAAAATATAGCTTTTAAGACAAGACAATTCCATTACATAATCTAAAACTAAAGAGAGCTCAGTATAAGCTGAGACAGGACTCTTTGGAGGAATATAGACGTTTACGACATATATACTATTTAACTGTACGGATACTTTGACACATAAGACATCAATTGTAAATGGAAAAGGAAAAGTGATTTGAGAAGACATGTAAGTATTTCTTACAGAAATTAATGCACCACCTCCCACATCTTCAGGCTTATCGTAGTGACGGTCTTTACGATATACTGAGAACTCGTTGCTAAAAAGCTCAGTGTCCAAATGACTTGGATTGAGCCAGGTTTCAGTTAAGGCAAATATATCATGCGAGAAGACATGAGAGTTAAGATAAAGATTCGTAATTTTTGTACGAAGCCCTCTAACATTTTGGTAAAAGAGGGTAATTCTATTTAGTTTTTTGGCTCAGGTGTCCGTTCAGTTCTTACTGGTTTTTTCCTGCGTAATGTAAACTCTTTAATGAGTGTACCATCAGGCCAAGAATTACTATTCAAAATAGAATTAGAGAGGGAAGGGGGAACAACTAACTTGAATGAAGAAACAAAGCTATTGTTTTTACTAATTTTATTACATTTGATTGACGTAATAGAAGGGATACTCTTTTTGTCAACCAGATGCCGCAAAACATCTTCCGTGGTGATTTCTGGTTTAAGTCGTGAAATAAAAAGAGATATAGGTTTGGGAACAGCTTCCATAAGGACATTTATTCCCAGAGAATTTGGATCAATTACAGGCTGCGTATCCATAGAGTCCGAGTTTTCGAACGTTGACGCAGTGGACTGAATTTCATCTTGGGTAACTGTAGGATTTTTAGCTACTGACGCAGTGGACTCAAGACCTTGACCTTTGCTCGCATTGCTCCTCAATGTTTTACGCTTAGGAGGAGGACTAGAGTTTTGATTAATAACTAAGCCATCACGATTTCTTTTTGAGCTTTTGGATGAAGCTAAGGCCGAGCTGGTAGCAGAAGTCATTTGTTGTTGAAGGTCTGCTGATGTTTGGGACTTGTCAATGATGATAGTCTCCAAATCATCAGTAGAAGTTGAAGTATCCACAGAACTATGTGGAGAAGAAAACGAATTAAGATTGGAAACACTATCCTTGAAAATCTTAAGGAGTTCCTCAAATCCTTTCGATAGTTTTAAAATGTCCAATTTAAAAGCGGACATTTTAATTGCCAGTAGGTAAATTGATATTTTTTTACAATCGGAACAATACCAACATGCAATCTTAGACGCACTTATTTTGTCTAAAAATGCATTGTTTGATCCGATACATTTAGAATGGAATACTTTTCCGCAAGGCCCATAACATTCAAAAAGAGGGGCACTATTGGAGCTTTCCATGCATTTATCCGCAGCACAGGCCATGATAAAATTAAATGAAATAATAAATCAAATTGCAAATGCAATGAAGATAGATAGAATAAAAGAAAAATAAATAAAATAATACGAAAAATAAAAAAAAAAAATTATATGTGACTCCACTGGGATATGAACCTGTGACGCGGAGGTTAAAATATGATAAAAGGCTGACCTGCTAAACGATTGCACCACCAAGCAGATAATTTGAAGCAAGTTTTTACTTTAAATAAAAATATAACTAATTTAGAAAAAGATGATTATTGAATTTACCAATAGGCCAGAATGAGATAAGTATGTTTTTAAAACTACTCAAAATACACTCAAACGGAACCGAAAAATTAAAAAAAAAATCAATTTCTCACCAAACACTGTGATCAAAAACGAAACACAAATTTAACTAATTCTCTACGAAAAATGCAGGAACTAGACAAAATAGAATGATTTTAATCACTTTAAATCACTAAAACAAATAACAAAGGTATTAAAATCACACTAAATACCACAAAGATGTGAAATTTTCACAGAGCTAAATTAACGCAAAGCTAATAAACACAAACCAGTGCTGCCACTGATCAAACTAATAAGCTAGATCAAACTAATAAGCATTCCTAGGAAGGCTAGTTTAGGTGTTTAGATAATTGGAAGAATGCAACTGGCTATTTCATTGGAGGCCAATAGTCCAGATTTTTTTAATTCCACCACATTTTAAAGTCGAACCCATCATTCTTGCATTAGAATGAAAAACAAACCACGAAATTAAAAAGAAGCTTGAGAAATGTGAATTATGATTTCTAGTGAATTATGATTTCTAGTGAATTATGATTTCTAGTAAACAAACTAAATGTAAATGTGAAACTATAATAGGCTTGAGCCCTTTCAACTGCGAATGACTAAGCGATAGCGAAAGCACAAAAGCCTTATTACATAACCATAGATAGTTGGGGCCAGCTTCCCAGACCATAGAGTGAAAAAATAGGAGACGACACAGGAAAGTACCACACGTAGTGTTTGGATAGTTGTTATGATTTTATTATTATTAGATATTATGAGTAATTTATTTTCTATGTGAAATATGAAACACTTCGCAGCTCCTTTTATTCTCCTGATTCTATTCGGAAACGCAGGCCCACTTGAAATATATTCTATGATTAAGACGAAGAATCCACTTACTCTAGTCCTGTGAAATAATTTTAGAAGAAAGCACTTATATATAGTGCATAATCACAAAAGTGTCGTCTGACTTAAGGGTACTGAAGAAGACGGTATAGCACATGCCCCAATAAAGGATTATTAAAATACTGATGGGAACATATTTCTGAATGACTTGATTTATATTGAATACTAGCCGACCCGCCCGGCGTAGCTCAGGCTCTACGTTAATCGAATTAAGTAAGTTTAGTTAAGTAATTTCCAAGTTTCCGTTCTAGTGGAAGAATCAGTATGAAATATAGTTTATATTACTCAGGAACAGTTAAGCACTCTTGCGATGACATAGTTTTCGGAATCCTTCTGCTATGACTTCGATTTCGGGCGAGCTCTCTCCAGTCTTGCACTCTCAGTCGGTGGAGGTCTTCATCCACTTGATTGCACCACCTAAGATGAGTCCTTCACCTTCCACGACTTCGATGCAATCTGGTTTCGAAAACCCGTCGGTTTAGTTAAAAAAGGTTTCCTCATCCGATTTTGATAAGGTTCATGCTGTGGGTGCGTGGGCGCATATTAGGCTAATGTTGGCGAATTTAGCCCTGATGCGGATGGTCCTTATACGCTCTTTAACTGGATTTTGGCTTATCACCTTATCCATGAGTCTTCCTCTAACGACAAATCTGCACCCAAATAAGCGCTGTTTCTGTTGTCTGTAGCAGTCGCCATAGTAGATGTCACAGTTTTACATCTTCTTTATGCTCGGTCCACTCCATCGCACTTCTTGGATGGCGGTTATGTCGGTTTTGCAGCAGTCCAGGGCGTCCGCTAATTCTCCAGCTGCACGTAATCCATTGAGAGATCTTACGTTCCACATGCAGATCCGGAGGTCATTGTTCTTTTTTCGTTTGCTGGGGTCGCCAACTTTGAAATCATTATCGTTATTCGAGGCTGCTGGTTGGTTCAGAACCAGATGTTCTTTACATGGTTGGGTAGTTAACCCCCTGCACAACCCTCACAAAGTATGGATGAGAGAAATGCGCCAGCCCCTGGGGCTTCCTTCTCTGTTGCGCAAATCTATTTTTTTTCTTTCTTTTTTTAATTTGATCTTACGAAATTCAGTTGTACAATGATGAAACCACTGCTTCTGCGTCCAGCTCTTGTACATATACTATAATTTGACATCCAACATATTTTTGTCAAATTTTATTTTCTCTTCTGGGAGAACAACATTACTAAGATGATTAATATAAACTCCATCATGATCTCTCTTTTGTCTAGAGACTGAGCCAGATTTAGACCTTTTGTTCTGACTGAGACGACTTTGTCTTTGTGTCCCAATCAAGTAAGAAGACCTCTACCGTCCTACAGTGCAAAACTGAAGAGAGCTCTCGTAAAGTCAAAATTGTTGGCGAAAGATGTTGGTTGAGGCCCAGTGCCCCTGTCCTGTAACTATCGCCTCGATAAAACCCTGTGATAAACGGTGGAAAATGGAACGAAATTCTATGAATTTAGTAGAATTTCGTTCCGCTTCTCACTGTTTCTCGATCGATGTTATCGATGCGATATATGCGATAGGCACAGGTTCACTCAAAACTGTAATGCGCTCTTGTCAATCTGTCAATCCTTCTTCTATCTGTTTTTGGGGCATATTTATATTACCTAAATTAGTACCAGCCGAATTGGTCAAGCGGTTCTAGAGTAGGTATTGCGCTTAGTAACGTTCATTGTCCGTTCATTTTTATTTACATGGACTATGTCTACATATACTTCAACTCCATTGTTATAGTTGCTCATTATACTTCCAAAAAGCATAGAAATTCATTCTCCAGGACACATAATAGAATGATTTTCCAATAAGACTTCACAAACATCCGACGGATACCTATGCTTTGCTGATAGTGATTCTGATTATCGCTGCTACTTTGTGCACACAATCAACTACACTGTCGTTTATTGCATGTCACCCATATGCCATACCCAGCCAGCCGGGAGTGCTTCGCTATGGGAAACTTCAAAGCAACAAAAAATACACCTTACACTTGCAAGAAAGGATAAAGTTGTTTCGTTTTCAGTTACATTTTTATTCACGAGAGTACGACAAACTTGAAAATGAAACTTTTTTCATTCCCACTCAGTTTATTTCCACTTGTCGTCGTCTTTGGTACAAAACTGTTACCGGTAAAAGTATACTTAGTAGTTCATTTCTCCAGAATAGAATTGCGTCACGACATTCAGTACCCGTTTCCAAGAAGAACGACAGAACCTTCAAAAATTTCCCTGACCTCTTGCAAGGTTGTTAATACTTTACCTCTCTAAGTCTGAAACACAAGAAAAGCCAACCTGCCATAAATGTGAAGTGGTCCTTCAGAATATAGGTAAACGGGTAGAGGTTATACTTCACTACTTAGGGAAAGGTAATTCATATACAAATTTCGCAATGTTTTCCAAAAGTGGTCATGCTATGAATGCCCTTTTTGAATGGAATAAAATTTAAAATTTACGATGTTCAAAAAGCAGCACACATTAAAAAGAAAATGCTTTTATTATATCCCATCTCAGCTGTAAGAAAAATATCCCCATGGCCTAGAGTTATGTAGGTATAGGTTGGTTACATATTTAGCCTTAAGTAGGGAATACCCTTCCATGACCCAAATAAAGTTGTTTCCCTGCCAATAATCGTGTAAGACTTGAGCTATTCACATTTTAAAAACACTAGTTTTGCATATATACACACTCAAAGGTAACCTCTTAAGGATAATGGTGGTAATTTAGCTTCCCAAAACATTTATATAACTCAAAGGAGCCAAAAACACACTCGTTCATTCACACCAACATCATTGGTTTGGTAGGCAAGGTAGGTTGGTTGGTAGGTAAACGATATTTTGTACCTACGTACGACCAACTGGCTGGCAATCGTGTGAGAACGCATGGAATTAACATTCGAAATATACAAACATCTCCCAGCAATGAATTTAAATTTCACAACATTTACATTTACACCCTTCACATCATCTATTAGATCCTCCAAATAGAGAAAGAACGAACCATAGAGACAGAGATGGGGGAGGATGCAAAAATTCCTGAGACTTCATCAACTTAAGCACACTATGGTGGCCTGAATGTCTTATACATCACCTTATCCTACACACATCCAAACATCCGAACACAAAAACGTGTTGAATGTCGAATGGAGTGCGTAAGGTACAAATTGCGTTTAGAAAACCGTATCATTTTCAATTTGCTCCGTACTTGTTTTATTACGAAATCTTGTTTAACCCCCCCTTTGGGGGATTTGGGAACCAACCTCTGGGCTTAGAGCAAGGGACAATAATAACGCTTGTAATGCTAAACGACTCTGTTCCGAATTTGCAAATGCTTTTGCCTCACATTCACATTCACACTGGTGAGTGGTGATACAGATGCTGATGCTGGCTGTGTTGATGCTTTGTCCCACCTTTCAGATACTTAGATATGCCGATTAGGTGAAATATCCCAATATACCCTTCACTCATCGTCCTCAAAACTCATGGAATATCCTTCTACGCTCCTATAACTGAAGGTAACTGTGTTGTCGTTGATGTCGTTGATGTCGTTGTCGTTGTCCCCGTCGCGTCGTCAGTTGTCGCTTACCATCGTGTCACTGGGAAATGGGAATAAATTTGACTGCAAATACGTTTGACTGCGAATATACGTTTATTCTCGCAATGGGACCATCGCATGGCTATTTTTATGTTAATTGAAACAATTTTCCAATGGGAAGCAAATTGATTTTCATAAAAAAAACGAAAAATAAAACCCAACCAACACAAGTCGTAAGGAGCGGAATTTTGAATTTTCTATACAAATGTATTGGAAAACAGACTTTTCAATTTTGTTAAATTTGTTTTCCTTTGTCGGTTTAATGACGAAGCGGCGCGACGGCAACGGCAACGGCAACGCCGAAGATGACTGCGATCTGCTATGGTTTGAAAGTCAAATTACATCGACGTAAAGGCACACACGAAAAAAAAGGTGTAAGTGCTTTGCGACTTTTGAGATGTTTATCGATATTGACTCTTAGATATTTTTATGATAATTGGAAGGATGCTCCATGTCATTTTTGTTGGCATGACTGAACTCAAAAGCTCAAGAATTGGCGTCGATACCATTCATTTGAAATAATTTGGAAATCAACAAAAATATGTTTCCAATTGAGTAACTTTTGACTTTTGAATATTACAATTTTTGATGCCAATTGTTATTATTAAAATATGCGCGTTGTCAAGGTCACCAACAGTAGTAGGACGAATACACATAAATAGGTATAAGGTATAGGTATAAGGTATAAGGTACCTCTTTAAGTTTGAGGAGCTGAAAAGGAAAAGGCGATAAGAATTTAGCTGATTTGTTGAGTTGCTACACTCGGTTAAAGTTGGTGTTTTTATATTTATATCTTTTTTATGTATTTTCAGGTTCAGCAACACGACCCATGGCAACATCACCAGCTATTGGATCTTTGCCTCGGTTCTTGTCACGAGGTCACACATATCGAGCGGTTGTGGGCGACACGCTAGTCTTGCCTTGTCAAGTGGAAAATCTAGGTAAGTCTTAGACACAATTGAAAATGCTCGTAATTAACGAAACTTGCATTGCTCTAACATTTTTGTTGATACAGCTATTCGTTTAAGATTGGCGAAAATCAAAGAGAGATAAACTAAATTTCAAAGAGAGTAAATTCTGCGATTCTTTTTTGTGGAAAATTTCAAAATGTCGAATAAAACCTCAGAGATATAAGAAAATAATAAAAAATTGTTTAAAGGCCGTTGCCACAAGATTTTTTGTTGGTCGTGATAAATAAAGAAGTTTTTATTTGACAGCTGACAAGACCTTAAATAGTATAAAACGAAGTCGCTTTCCGCTGTGTGTATGTTTAGATCTTTAAAACTACGCAACGGATCTTAATGCGGTTATTTTTTATAGATAGAGTTATCCAAGAGAAAGGTTTATATGTGAATTTCATTCCCATATTCCCACGAGAAGGAGAACGGAAACGGATACATTTACGGGAACTTAGAAAATGCTTCACCGAGGACCGAGTTCAAAACTCTTTCTCTGTTAGGGGTCAGTTATAGCGATATAGAAAAGGAATTAGGAAAATTTTTCAGATGGAATAAATTCTAGTTTTTCTTTTGATTTTAAAGGCAATTGTTACATCAATCGATTGCAAACCACTCAAAGATTTTTTTACGGCCAGAAAATGTATAATTAAACAAATATTTGCTGTCATTTTGCATTTTTCTAGTTTCATGATGCAATTTTTTTTTTTATAATTAATGAGCACATCAAGGGGTTATGAATACCATTATAATGCTATAGAACACAGTGCGAGCATTTAGGAAAATAGGAGAGGATTTGAAAGGCGACACCGATGCACGTTGCTCTTGAATCTTTGTGAATCGTAATGCAGGGGAAATACAGAGCGAGGTTAAGCATTCCACATTCGGGTGGTGCGACTAAAATACGAATCTCTATACTTGACTGTACGTCCGAAGCTGGGCTCAAGGTAAAACTGATGAGCATTCCTAGCGAGGCGGGTGTTGCGGCTAAATTGTTTCAGGGGAGGAATGCAACTGGCTACTTCACTAGAGCACTGCTTGTGAAAAAAGCGATAAAAGAGAGTGAGACAGGCAACGTTTCGACGATGTTCTACGATTGAACTATCACCTATCAATTTGAACGCTCTATTTTGTACCCTATCAAGTAGGCGCAAAGATGTTTGAGAAGCACCTGACCAGATATGGGAGTTATACTCCAGTTTTGGGCGGATGAAGGTCTAATGAATTGTAGCCAGATCAGAAGGGGTGAAGAATTTGCAACGGATGCAACGGAAAAAGTAGCCCAACTTTTAATTTTCTGCGTCTAGCAGAACTGATGACATTAGGTGTCAAAACCAAATTGAAGTTTTCTCTTGTGCTAGTGATGGAATAAGTAAAACCGATACCTCAGAGATGTGACTCACTTTCCGTTTTTACTGTTACTGAAATAACAATTGAGGTAGCATTTTTAATCCGATTTTAGTATAAAAATTGTTTAAATAGCTGAAAAATACATTCGATATCCATTTTTATTTTTCCAGTTCGAGATTTGAGAAATAAAATTACCACTAATGACAAAGTTCACTCACATTGCTCAATTTGTTGAAAAATCGACAAAAGTGATTATATTACACTGGTCTACAAAATTGAACTTTTTGATTGGTTCCAAAAGCAAGCTATATTATTTCAAAGGTTTTTGCTACGCTGAATCTAAATATATCTATATGAGCTCAGAATCTACCTACCAGCTCGCGTTTCTGAGATATTAAACGTTCAAAATCAAAAAAAAAAAATCAGTTTTTGTTATCATTCAGCTTCTGTTTTGTGTAAAATTAAAACACGAAATTGTTTTCGATCCATTGTTCTGAAAATAACAAAAGTAGGGTCACTCTTACCACAATAACTCACAAACTTGTGAAAAGAATATCATGAAATTTTAACTGCTGACTTTTGAAGGTTAGTATTAACTGAAAAAAAGGTGACTGCAATAAAACTAGAGCCATCTATGTGTTAGGCCCGAGTTTTTTCAGCCCGTGTGTTATGTACTTGGTAGACGTAAATACATACCGTACATTCTCGATAAACACAACAATCGATTTACGCAACAGCTGAATTTACATCAATTTTCACTCGATAAGTGCTTTTGTTGTTATAGGTATGCAATATTTATTTATTTATTTATTTATCTACAAGCATATGCTAACAGATTAAGATTATTAAAGACAGTATTTAGAGTAATAAGAAAATTCAATAAAAATAAATATTTTATACAAAAATAAAAACAAATTATCAAAATATAAATATTAACAAAAGTTTTGATTTGAACATATCTTTTCTGCGGCTTAGGTCTACATTTTGGCAAACTTCATTGAAATGTCTTAAAAATCTACAAATGGGTTCATTTGAACCATAATTTGTTCTGTGGTATTGTTCAAAAAGCAAATCTTTTGGACGTAAAACCCTTGATGGTGCATATATTGGTATTTTCGATAGTAAGGAAGGGCATTTAACGTGATAACTCAAAATATCCCTCACAAACGTTATATCATGCATACGCCTTCTGGATTCTAGTGATTTGATTCCCAAAAGTAGGCAACGGGACTTGTATTCAGGGCTAAAAGTCCATTTCATTTTATAAAATATGAATCTAGAAAACCTTTTTTGTACTTTGTCAGTACGTTCAGAATAAGTTTTCATAGCTGGGTTCCAGACAATATCTCCATATTCAAGTATCGATCTAACTAGCGATGTGTAGAGAGAAAGTAAAGCATGTGGGTCACTAAAATCTGTACAATTTCTCTAACCAACTAGTAAATTTGCTCTTGATACCATATAGTCAATATGGCTTTAAAAGAGAAATTTGAATCCAGCATTATACCGAGGTCCTTAATTTTTTCAACACGCGAGAGTATGTTTGAATCGATTTGGTAAGGAAAATTAATGTACGTATGAGTCCTATAGAAAGAAATAACATTACATTTTCTTATGTTTAGTTTTAAACAACTTAAGTTGCACCACTCCGATATGAGATTAATATCTGATTGTAGGAGGAAGCAATCATAAATAGTTTTGATTTTAAGAAATAATTTCATGTCATCAGCATAGAGAAGGCAATGTGAATATTTTATAACGGAGGCAATATCATTTATGAAGATATTAAACAACAGTGGGCCCAAATGACTTCCCTGAGGAACACCAGAAATACAATTAATAGATTTTGATAAGGAATTATTGATCAAAACTTTTTGAGATCTACCAGTTAAATATGATGAGATCCAATTTAAAAATGATGAATGGAAGCCAAATAGTTTCAGTTTACGAATTAAGCTATAATGGTTAACCGAATCAAAAGCTTTGCTGAAGTCGGTGTATATTACATCATAATGACATACGATGAAAAAAGGGACATGTTTGTTGTTGTAGAGCGCCCAGAAATGAAACCGTGCTGTAATTCTGAAATGGATTCACTGGTTAAAAATTCTAATTTTGTTTTCACAATGCTTTCGAATAGTTTAGGGATTGACGATAGTTTCGAAATGCCTCTGTAATTATCAATAAAATTCTTAGAGCCAGATTTATTAATTTTAATGAGATAACTTATTATCCATTCATTCAGAAAAATACCTTCGGAGAGCGATTTGTTGAATATGGAGAGCAAAGGGTAACATAGTGTGCTGGCGCAGTTCTTTAAAAACAACGCTGGTATACCGTCAGCACCAGGTTAAGATTTAGGTTTCAGTGACTGGAGTTCTAAAAGAACTTCATCAAAACTTAAGTGCAAAGCGCCAATATCAACCTTGCTTGGAATATTGCTTAAAGATTTTCTTTTTTCATTTACAAATGCCCAAAACGAGCTGCTATTAGATTTGATGTTGCTTTCAATACTCATGATATAGCACTTGTGAATATGCATGTACATATCTATATTTGCTCAGGTTCTTGGCTGGGTATGTTTTCATCTTTTGTTTTGCTTTCCAATCGGGTGCTTAACCACGCTCATTGCCTTAAAAAATTAAGGAGAGATCAGAATCTTTCAATCCGAGCAATAGTTTGGTGACAAATTTCAAGAAAAGACACGGAATTCGCCTGTTGAAAATTTATGAAGAAAAAGTTTCAAAGGAACCACACCTTCACAAAGCCGAGGAATCCGGGCTATTCTAGTTAATTATGCCCAACAAAACCCTTGTAGGTTTGAACCTACATAATATAAAAAATACTTAGTCGGTTAGTGCAACAACTTCGATCATAGCAACTATCCTTGTTTTAATTATTTGCGTTAATCGATAACGTACTATAAATGAATGTTTCTGGGACCCGAACTCTCGGTAGAAGAACAGATAGGCATGATAACCATTACACAACGGTCACAACATTTTATTCGCATTAGAGGTTCTATAAGGCAAATTCTTGCAATCGTGCAGTTAAAAAAAATTAGATAACAATTATATATGACAAAGCGTCAAAGTGTCTGTCTGCCCATATATAGTTCTACAGAGAAGTTCTTTGAACTAAGTCCCTGAGTCTTCAAATAGCAACTTTTATAATAATACTTATTTTGCTCAAAACGGCTCCAACGATTTCTTTTCAACTTCATGTGAAGAAAAACTATGAAGGGTACAGTACCGTTTTCTCAAAATCCGACTTTCTCGTTAATGGCTTACACGGTTCTGACAAAATTTTATGTAAAAGAAGTCCTAGGTGGCTTAAAAAAAAATTTGAATCAACATTTAAAAAATTATGATTTTAAGAATTTTTACTGCTTTTAAAAAAAAAATATTTTCCTGAAATTTTCAAATTTTTTATCTAAACGTCTTCTGGAAATACGTTTTGAAACTTGCTCACTTGTTTTATAAGAAACTCATTTCTTAACAAGTTAAATACAAGAAACCGGTTTTTAAAAAAACTTCTCTCACGATTTTCATTAAATGTTCAATGTTTATATGCATTAAAAACTGCAAGAAAGTGGCGTTTTTCGATTTTCGCTAGAAACTTCTGGAGCATTTAATTTAATTTTTTTCAATATTCTATGCGGTTTTATTCAATTTACATAATTAATATGTAGTTGGCAATCCTGTACCAACCAAATATATTATAAAAAGTGTGAAATCTTTCTCTCACACTTTGATATTGTACTCAGCACACAATCGCTAGTTCGTGCGACCCAGTCCTACCCATTTTTTCAAATGTACATATTTGGAAACATGGAGAATGTGTCCAAAACACGAATCTATAGTCACCTTGTTTTTAAGATAAAGTGCCTGGTCGAGTTGATATCGCTCTAACTTCAAATTATGGTCATTCAAAAAGAAACGATTTATAAAGACTACTAACTAATGATAACAAATAACCTTAAATTTTGACAGTTATGCGACATATGAAGCGAAGTTACGAACCAAAAAATAGAGAAAGCAAACTCAGTAGTGAAAAATAACATAAATTAAGCTGAAAACAAGTATTTGGAATTGAACTTTCGTTTTTTTCTAAGAACTAAGAACTAGTTCGGAGATAAGAAAAACAAAATGACAATTAAGACACAAATGTCAAATGAGCAAGAGCAAAGTTTAAAGTATTTGTGATGGGGTTTATCTGATTTTAAATTCAGAGTGACTATTTGAGAGTGTAAAGCTATAGTCAACTTTAAATTTATTCAAGATCTTTCAAAGCTTATGAGGCACTAAGACTCACCGCTAATCTGTCTGTTCTTTGTTTTTTTTCTGTTGTCTCTCTCTCACTCTTTCTACCTCTCTAGCTCCGGCTTTTTCTCTTCCTTCTCTCATGCGTTCGCACTTTCTTTCCCTGTTTGTTTACAATCTTTCTCCTTCTTTTAAATTAAGGGTTTAACTCATAGAAGTCATAAATTTTATGACTCTCACTATAGCTATAACAACACCAGCTTCCCCATCAGGCACGCCATTCTAACCGACAGCGATCGCAACCTAACATTCATTATTTTAATGATTTCATTTTGTTTTAGACAAGCCCATCCGTCACAGCCAACAATCACATAAATTCACTCAATAAAAGCACACAGCATTATCCGAAATAGCCGGGAGTGACCTGCCATTATGTAATTTTACACAATTAAGCTCTTTCGCTTCCCTTGATATTTGAACTCTGCAAAATGTTTGTTCATTTTTTTCCCCGTGTATTTAATTACAAAACCTCATTACGTAATTTTCCAAATGAAATGAAAAGGACCATACCTACCTACCTATATAGTCCCTCTTGCAATACAATTCTGTCCCACAATTAAAATGTAAAAAGGCAAACAACAAGCCACGACCGCTGCAAAAATGTTCATGTTCATAAAAAATACCTTTTTACAATATTAAAAAACCACAATTGAAGTAATGAATTCTCACCTGATGTTTCTTGCCAAAGTATACAAATAACTGTTTGCAAAATGAAATATCTGTGTACCTACTGCTGCCGTAGTATAGGTATAATGTCCACCACGAGTGTACCTAATGCAGACCGCTATTCTAACTAATTTGGTAATGAAACACTTTTTTTTTGTGTAAAAACACGTTTTGAAAGAGCAAAAAAAAAAAAAAAACCAAAATGGAAAATAATTCACCTAAAATGTTACGTGTATCTACTCGCTCTACGTATGGGCTATGAAGGTTGAGTGTTTTTTAATTAACAAATTTTTTGAAAGAAGACTTTGGTTATAATGTTTTATGTTTGCTTTATTTTAAGTTGCTATTTCGATAAAATGTAGGCCGAGTTTTTTTTTGGCAATCAATCCCATAAAACTTTATATGCATAATAAAAACCACATTGCCGATAACGCATTGTTGCTATATAACGGAAAAGTAAAATCCTTTCTGGCATAGGTTTTTTGCTTTAATTAGAGTATGGATTGATGTTTTGCAAAGTATGGATCAATATAAGTTCAGGTGTTTGCTCAATTGATAACTTTTATGTATCTCGAACTAAAAAGGAATGCATTGCGAGTGTAGTGTAGAAGTAGAACATCATCGCTTAACCGCTTCTCAATGCTAAATATGTTGCTTCTAAAGCTTGCGATAGGTTACGATAATAAGTTGTTTCTATGACTGAAATTTCTTACCGGGAATGGAAAAATCATTAATTGAATTACTATCCCACAAAGATTCTTTTTTAAATCTTTTCATAATTTTTGTTGCTGTTCTTATTGCTGCCACAATTGCCCATAATCATTGCTTTCAGATGCGGAATATGTGTGCTGTGTGCACTCCAAAGGTACAACTGTCTCAATCAACTGAGATGTTTCGATCTAGTCGATCAATATAAGTTCAAGGAAAACTCGTCTGCATAATGCCAAACTAGAAAATACTAAACAATTATTAAACTGAAAATATAAACTCTGATTTGAAAACAGTCGTTGTCAAGTTTGCATACCAAATTCCTGTGGTTTTCTTTATAATTTACTAGCTGGCGATTGTAACCGCTTTCAAGACGGGTCTTACAACTCTCAAGGATGCCGTCGATATTTGCAATGCCTTCGTAAAAATCGACGAAAATTATTTTCCGTACCAACGCAACTGCTCTCAAGTTTATGAAATAATATCCCTGTCAACAGAGATAAGAATTTTCAGGACTTTACAGTATTTTTTAACTCTTCATTACAATTTTTCTTCTGATCCAGATGGTGTGCCGCCAATTCTGTTAAAAAATGCCATTCTGTAATTGCATATCTCTTCCAGCTCTCATTCGAATCAGGCGTATATCCAAGTCTTCAAAAAAGTCCTTCAATCATACCTTAAATAAATAAAAAAAATAGGGTGGTGGAACAGAGCGCGAAGCCCCGCGGCTTAGCGCATTTCTCACAACCATGCCTTGTAAGGAAATGAAGGGAACCTACAATGTTCTGGCGGTTCCAAATAGCAAATCGAGAAAGCGCTTTTCACGGCAAAAAGGCGATACCCGTAGAAAAACATTTTTGCCTCTTCATCATACCTTAGTTTATTTAAAATAGGTGAAAAGATATACCTATATAACAGATATATATATAAAGGCTCATAGAGATTCATATTTTAGCCACTCCACCCGAATGTTGAATGCTTTACCCAACTCAATTTCTCCACGCTATATAATGTACAGAAGTTCAAGAGTGATGTGCATTGGCATCTCCTTTCTTATCCTTTCCTTATTTCCTAACACCCGCACTGTGTTCTTTAACATTATAAGGGTAGTCACAACGCCTTGAAATGCGCGTAAATTATAAAAAAAAAAAAATCCAAGCTTTCATGCTTTCCTTAACTATGAAAAAATTGTTTGTGACTGCCTGTCGTTTTGTACAAAATAATTAAAGAATATGGCTTTATCCAAAAAGATCGACGGTAACCAACCTGCTTTCTTCTTATTATAACTGTTCACACTCTCTTAAAAGCATTCGATCTACTCTCTCACGATGTTATCTAATATATAAAATTTCCATGTCACAATATTAGCTACCGTACTCCTCTGAAACGGCTTTACCGACTTTTACCAAATTCTATATGCGTTTTCAGTAGCTCTGAGAATCGGCTATTATCTATAAGTGATAAGGGCCATCTACCCTGAACATTTTTTTTTTTTTTAATTTACACTGCCACGAGACTTTATTAGACTAGCTGACCCGCCCGGCGTAGCTCAGGCCCTGTATTTAAACTTGAAAGTTAATTAAAGCAGTCTCCAAGATTTCATTCTAGTGGCAGTATGGGGATGAAATATAGTCTATGGTACTCAGGGGCAATTAAGTACTCTAACGATGACAGAGTTTTTGCAAATAGGTCCAGGCCACCCGGCGTTGCGTGGCTTTGGCCTGTGGTTTAATCCTGAGGGATAAAATATACGTTTGTACAAACGTCTGTTTGTGCAAACATAGTTTCGCCACACATTTCACAAACATACTTGAGAGATATTAGTTGCTTGACGTTTTTCATATCAATCAGACCTTAAAGCAATGAGCGATTTCTCATGTGGTGCTTTAATTATTTGCAATAAACTTTGCTTTTAACACAATACAACACCGGTAGCCTTTTATATAATTCGATAAATTCCGTCCAAAACATTTGTCCTTGTTTATTCATTTACTTCTTGAAAATTGACAACTATTTGACCAAAATTCAACGCACACGGCTCAAGCATGTTTGTGCAAACACGGAAAACTCAGAGTTTTTTGAATTTCTTCAAACCGATTGCGCAAAGACACAACATCGCTGCACACTACTCAAACAGTTTGCACAAAGATTTTTACAAAAACTAAATACATATGTTGACACAAATGGTTTGTGTAGTGTAGGGCCCCTATAAGTTACTGAAGGACTATGTGGCATCCCAGTGCTGAAAGAATTTTTGTAATTTGTCCAGTAGTTTCTAGGTTTCCATTTGCAACACCTTTCCTGAGCGAATCTTCCGTTCACGTGCAAATATGTGAATGAAATATAAGTTTATGTCACTGAGGGATAAGTTCAATGAATTTGAATTGATACAGACGAAATTAATGCAGCAACAATCAGCAACTAAAATGTTTCTCATTGAACTCTTAAATAAAAAATGTATTGAACGTAGTTACAATTTATTATCAGAATAAAACTTAAAAAAGAAAAAAAACAGTACGTATACGCCAGAGTCAATAGTATACGCTTAAGAAAATGTTTCAAAAATGTCTTTTTTGTGTTCCGATAGATTAAAGACCTATACTTTTGTATAAATTAATTTTAAAACAAACAAAACGAATCCGTATTAAATTAAAAAGCACTTTTTTAGAAGATTGAAATATTATTATTGTTTTCGGCACATCATGTTGCTTAATTACAAAAACAGTTTTTTCCCGAAATACTGGCTATTAATAAGGTTTAAATTTGATATTGACAGACACACACTGTTATTATACATTCTGTTAGTCAATTTAAAGCTTTCTCTTAAACTATAATTTTTGTTTTGTTTTGTGGCGCGTAAATAAATAAAGAAGACGGTTTTCCGACGCGCGAACATACGACGTATAGTTGTCCATGCGCGAAACTGGAAAACTCCAAGTTGATTCCGCATACTTCTAACGACTGTCCTTAAGATTTATTTATGATCATCGCAAGCCAGACGTACTGGAAATTGTAACCATTTAAAGTCGAATGGTAAATCTGTTGGAGTCTTCGGTATTCGCGGGATCAATGCATCCTCTCCTTTGTATTTTCCTTTTATGATTGTTGCTTCAATGACGTTATTCATCAGCTTCTTCACAGCTAGTCTTGTTCCATTGCATAGTCGAGGTTGATTAATGTTACGCAGCATCATCACAACTGATCCTAATTATGGTAATGGTAGTCCAGGCAATTCCAGTGAATTTAGAATTTCCGTGGGATAGTTGACTATGTCATCCTGGTTCATAACGGTGTCGACTGATTTGAAAGAAACCAACTGTCCTGAAAGAAAGCTCTGAATGGTCGCATTGAGATCGTCGACCTTAGTCAGGTCGCCTTCTCCTCGTCATCGTAAATAGCTAAATTAGTAGTAAAAAAAAAAAAAAAATTATTGGAAAAAGCACATTACCTGGATTGTCACTATCACAAAGAATCACAAAAGTACAAAAAGTTCTCGCGCACGTAGCGGTAATCTTCACTCACAAAGATTGGTTGTCAAATCTTAAATATTATCGTTGCTTTCAGAAATCTTTTCCGTTCCTGGTTGAATTTGAGGATGAAATATAGTCTATTGTACTCATTGGCAATCAATTAAATTCTTACCTGTCAAAAAGTTCAAATAATTTTCAAAAGCAAACAATTAAATAATCTTATTATTTGATATTTATTATTTTAATTTTTTGTTGTCAAAAACGATTAAGAAAAAACAAAAGTATTGTTTAAATTTAATTTTTTATTCATTACAGTTAAGAAATTGTTGTTTAACTATATTGCAACTCTTTTTTTCATTTTTGCCTTTAAATCCTTCCGTAGACCTCCACGAACATTTCAAGACCAAGATAGAATTAATCCATTCAGCCGTTCTCGAGTTTAAGCCAGACTAACGAACAGCAATTCATTTTTATATATATAGATTTTACAGCCTCAGTGTAAGTGTCATATCAACTATATTCTCAAGTGAATTTATTATTAATTTGTTTAAAAATAAATTCTGAAATCACATTTTTTGCTCAGAGACCCGAGAAAAGGAAAGGCATGTCATGATCACCGCTCCTTGTTGCAGACCAATTTCGATTTTGAAAGTTCTGGTAGAAGTTGCATTGTCACTTTTGACTAGAAACTAGCATGAAGCATGTCATTAAGAATATATAGCAGTGGTTTACTCGTGTCATATCTGAACAACTTACAGGAAAAGTCGTCTAACCAAACGGTATCGAATGCCTTCTCCAAGTCAAAAGGACATGCACCCGTACACTGATTTTAAGATTTGTTCCATTGAATATCTGATACGTGTTTAGACAAGGCTGACAAGGAAACAGAACTGATTTTCTGGAATAACATTTTTGTCCCAATCCCATGTGGAGACAGTGCTCTATTGAGAACTTTCTTGAATACCTTGCTGATACTCGATAGAAGACTAATTGACCGGGAACTTGCCGGATTGGAACCATCCTTTCTTTTTTTAAGGAGAGGATGGACCACTGCCGATCTCTTATGCGCTGGATAATATGCGTTATTTAGAGCATTGTTACGCAGCTTGGTTAAATGTCCATCACCTCCGACGAAAGATGTCGCAAAATAATGTTAAGTATTACATCGACTTGTTCTGTTTTCTTTTTTCTTTATTGAGAGGAAGATGTTTTCGAGATCCATCTTCGCAATGAACAGGAATTTGTAAGTCGATCATCATGGAATCAGGATTCTCAGAATACCATTGCGGGATATCGTTTCTCAGCTGTTGTTAATAGACTAACTTCAGAACAACGCTTGCAATTTGTTATTGCCAATATACGGCCCCAGTTATTCGAAGAAGTGGTCGAAAGTTCGACTTCCCGAAAACAAAGCGTTTGAACCAGTTGTAAGGTCCATATGCCGGCGAAATCGGTTTTGAGCACTGATAGCATAACATTATATTTCATTGAAAACAATACCAGGATAGTGAAGCTTGTATATACGTCGAAAATCAGAATCCTTATCAGATATAAGTTGCGGTATTGTGAAAGGTTTTTTGTTTGGCACTGACTGGAACTTCTTTAACTCATTTCCTAATATAGATATTGGCAAAAAGGCAATAGATATAGATAATTTTTTTGCTTTGTATTGTTGAGCTACACTTCAACAATTATTCTTTGCTGACGATGGAGCCATCATTAGCGAGGATCCTACATCCCTGCAACGAGCACTTGACGTTTGGATTGATGTTCTGGAAGGAAATGGGTACCGTATTAGCGCTAAAAAGACTGAATACCTGTGCTGCCCTTTTTCTGATCCAGACAAGCCTATTCCAGACATTTATTTGAATGGAAATGTGCTTCCCAAGTGTGAAAAGTTTAAATATCTGGGATCTATGATCAATAGTGAAGCATCTTGTGATGACGACATCAATCATCGAGTAAGCGTAGGGTGGATTAAGTGGCGAGAAAACTCCGCTATCTTCTGTGATCGAAAAATGCCCCCTAAGCTGAAGGGAAGACTCTACACAGCAGTTGTCCGTCCAGCTCTGACATACGGTTCACAATGTTGGACAATGTACAAAAAGTATGAGAGCAAATTGACGGCAGCCGAAATGAAGATGCTTCGGATGACAGCAGGAGTAACAAAGCTTGATCGAATTAGAAGTACTAAGATCCGTGGAAGCCTTCATGTCAAAAGTACCATCTTGGACAAAATTCAGCACGACCGGCTCAGTTGGTATTGTCATGTTCAAAGGAGAGATCCGTAGAACCCCGTCAAAAAGGCAATATCGTATAACGTTTCAACAAATTCGCGACGAAAAAGAAAAGGCAGGCCAAAACACTCCTGGTACAAGCAAATGCAAAAACAGCAGCATTTGGTTGGCCTCAGACATGGAACAATCCAAAACCGGGAGGCTTGCCGACGATTTCTGAGGTCAACGCGGCGTACCCCACAGGCGGATCACTAGTGTGAAGCAGAAAAGTGGGAGAGTTGTGATCGCTTCAAGATCACTACTCGTAACGCCGAAAATGAAAAAGAAGAAGAAGAAGAGCTACACTTCAACCTACCACCTTACTTATGATAGAGGGCTGGGGTGTGATAATGAATGACTAAGTAAATCGATGAGTTGGAGAGAAATATTCCCTGCCCTAAAGACTGGGACGTCTATCAAGAGCTTTTGATGATCTTAGAACAAAAAGAATGCTTTCGAAAAATATTTTGAAAGCAATCTTCCGAGTTATGTCTCAGCTTAACTCATTCAAACGATGTAATTTGTAATACTCCTTTATGATCCCTTTTTTTTCTTTGCAGTTTATAGCCATGTTCCGTTGATAATTCGAGTGTGTTAGCTTTTTTTTAGATCGTATATCTACTTAATGAATATTTTAACATAATCTCCCTCAAGTTTTCTATAATCTCACATTGCGACACATTCCTGTACCGCGAATAACTTTTCACATAAATTTTAATTTTCGTAATTAGGTCAAATGCCTTGACACACTAATTGCTAAAAAAGGGAAACTTAGATATTTGTTCTGCAATAGTTTTTTCTTTTAATTATTTTTCTGTTCGTTTCCAAAACCAGCCACAAGGACATGGAAACACAGAAGTACGAACAAACCGAAAAAAAGTTAAACGACCGCTAGAGTCGAATAAAGCTTAAAAAAAGTTTGAATTTCTTTTTTTTTTGTTTTGTTTTGGTTTGAACAGTGGTGTCCTTGATGTTCATAGCGTAAATTGTGTTAGTTTAGGGACACAGAGTTTCTTTGGAAAAAATGAATAAAAGAAAAGCTGTTTCGTGTTGGAGAGCAATATACGAACCTAAGTGACAAGAATCAACATTTATTGAAAGAAGCGATGAAATTTGGGACTGTGAACATATCTCTCTTTTAATGGTTACTGATTTCTTTATCTCCTATCCGTAGCTGTAACAAGCTAATGACTCTTTCTAATGACGATTTAGTACCGACACATAATTTTCAAGTGGAGCTTGGAAGTTCTATAACTACATCTGGCTTGAATTTTTTCGCTGTCTCTATTAATCCTTTAAGGCAGAAAACCACAAAGGAAGTGTTTTCAGTTTTCATTGAAAAAAGCTCTGTTAAAAACCTTCTTTACTCTGCTCATTTCATAACAATCTAAGTTGTGTTCTGAACGAACCCATTCAAATAGTAGAGATAAAAAGATGATAAGTTATTTTTATGTTTAAGGAAGTTATAACAAGATAAGGCTCCACGATTTTTTCATCTCCCAAACACTCAGAGTTATTTTGGATAATCTTCATTTTTATTTTTTAGAATAGGATTCCAGCTTACTTCAAACTAATGATCAGCTCTTGAAGAAGGCAGCCATTTTAAATAACAATTGAAAAAGCCTATAGCATGCGAGCAGTGGGTCTAGTCCAACTGCTATATGCATTGTATGTAATTTTTTACAGATTGTTCAAAAATTTCACTGCTGGTCTTGACATTTTTCATCACATAGCACACTGATGTTATGGAGACCAATGCCTGTGGGGTTATGGTTCACATATGTGCCTGTTGGGTTTGAAATCAAGGTTCAAAATTTAGAAACACATTGCATTTATCGAGGAACTGGCAGGTTTTGCTTCAATTTAGGTTACCATCTGTCAACCTAGAATCTGACTTGCTACAAAAAACAACAAAAGAAGCTTAAATTAAATAATGACGAAGTTATCTTATTGAACCTCAACGGATACTCTTAATGGTTTACCATCTTTGGAGATTACAAAAAAGAGATTTTTTTATTGCATTTTTCAAAAGTATGCATATTTAAAAGTATTATAGGTACTAATATTTTATAAAGATCCGAGCAGTCTAGCTGTACTTTTGGATGACGTTTACGTAGCTTCCTGAGCCTCATTACATAACCATTTTTCGTTACAGAAAATTTTAAGCCTAGGTGCACATTAGCGTCATTTTGACGATCGGTGACGCTACTGACGCTTTTGCGTATTTCAGTCTAAAAAAATTGATTCACCGCAAACGCATTTGCGATTTCCAGAACATTGTTCGTTATTGAGCAGTGCACACATGCTAGATTTCGACGTTTATTTTGTTTGAATTTAAGTAAAATTGTAAGCAATGCTTAAAGAAAAAATGGGAATACTTGCGATTGTATGCTATGTACAGTACCAAAGTCTTGAAGGTGAGTACAAGGTCTTAGTTCTTCATAATATGTTTGGTGGTAGATATAGGGTTGCAAACTAGGTGCACATTAGTTATGAAAATTGAATAAAATCACACAAAAATGTCTTTATCTATTTGGTTATACATATAAACGCTGAATATTTAACCAAAATTGTTTGACTATTTTTTTTAAACCAGTTTCTTATTTTTCACTTTTTATAGGAACAGATTTCCCAAAAGTCAAGTAGGTACATATTAAGTCTGAAGATCCTGCCAAAAGATTTTTTGCCAAAAAAAAACTGTTAAGATATTTGGGATTTTTCAACCAAACCTTACCAAAATTTTATCCCGGGCTTCTCGCTCTGTTGCGCCAAACTATAAATTTTTTTATTGCTACAAAACGTGCTGTTAATGTCCACCGCTTTCGAAGGGAGATGTTGTAGCACTATGTTTTTCTTTATTGAGAGGATGGTGCTTTCTATTGAGACGAAGACGCTTTCAAGATCCATCTTGGAAACGAACAGGAATTTGCTAGTCGATCGTCATGATAGGAATTGGTAAGTCCTCTGAAAGTAATGAAACTGCCTTGAAAAGCGCATTCTCATTTCACAGTACAGAGTCTGCGTGAAGTTTGTAGGCCTCCTCCATTCCCTATATGAAATGGTTTAAGAAAACCCCTAGGCACTCTAACTCCATGATCTTTGTAGTGCCAGCCCATTAATTTATCCTAACTAATATTATAAATGTATACCGTCTCCTGCCCAAACTACTGAACTGATTCAAATGAAATTTTGTACAGATATATTCAAGAACCTGAAGAAGGACATAGGCTATATATTTTATCCCTATATTCCCACGGGAACGGGAACGTATACGGGAACTTAGAAACTACAACACCGATTTCAAAATTTTTTCCACCGACAGAATGCTTCACTATCCCAGAGTAACACAAACTTTAATTCAACCACATATTCCTACGGGAACGGGAGTCCTTACTAATATAATAAGTGTGAAAGAAGTTCTGTCTCTCCGTCTTTCTATGTTACCATCTCCCGCCCAAACTAATAAACCGATTTAACTGAATTTTTTTACAAAGATTGTTCTGAACTTAAGGACGGGCATAGGTTGTATTTCATTCGAATATTCCCACGGGAACCGGTCCTCACTATCATTATAAATGCAAAAGTAGCTGTGTCATTTCGCCTTTCTATGTTACCATCTAATGCTCAAAGTAATGAACAGATTAAAATGAATTTTTGTACAAAGATTTTTCAGAACCTGAGGAAGGACATAGACTATATATTTTATCCCTATATTCCCACGGGAACGGGAACGTATACGGGAACTTAGAAACTACAACACCGATTTCAAAAATTCTTCCACCGTTGGAAAGCTCCATAATCTCCGAGTAACATAAACTTTTACTCATCCCCATATTCCTTGCGGGAACGGTCACCATGTTTACACGGGAACAGGAGTCTTTACTAATATTATAAGTTCTAAGTTAAATCTGTCTGTCTATCTCTCTTTGTTACTATTAACCGTCCAAACTATTGAACCTATTTATATGAATTTTGGTACAGAGACAGTCTAGAACCTGAGGATGGACATATATGTTATGCAATATGTTTTATCCCTGTATTCCCATGGGAACGGGAACTTGGAAAATACAGCACCCATTTCAAAAAATGTCCACCGTAAGAATGTAAGTTTCAGTTTTTTATATCTTGAAACTTTTATGGTTTTAATCAGTCCAATAGGTTAATAACGACACAAGTTGATGTAGAACAGAACTATTAAAATTTAATTATAGATTAATAAAATAATTTAACAATAATTTTTGAATTACCTAAATCAACAATTATGTCGGCTTAGGGTTCTGTAACCCAACTTCTTGAACAATTGAAAACAAATGAAAAATTATATATCAAAACAAAATATTAATAATTGAAAAGTAAGATCATTTACACTAGTTCTTAATAAAGCAAGTAGTTTTTAACAAAGTACGAGATGTGGCAATGTAGTCATAATGGTGGCTAAGTTTGTATGTTAGATGGCAACAAACTTACATCCCCCCTCCCCGAGAGAATTCGTATGGATAAGAAGAATAAGGAATCATCTTGCTTTTATGAAAAATGTTCAAGTCTCTCTTTTTTCTGCCAAAGTCAATCTCGTAAATGGAGTTGGATATCTTTTTCTTAATCTTGAAAGGACCAATTCGAACAGGATCTAATTTATTTCTATTCAGTTTGCTACCAGTTTGAATATAAACTAAATCATTTTCTTTATATTCAATGTCTTTAGTGTGTTTGTCATAATACTTTTTGTTTATATTATGCGATCTGTTAGAATTTTGTATTGCTACAGATCTATTAAAATTTAAGTTTTCCAGCGTATTTTTATTTAATTCCGTTGGGATAATTGAGTCATCCTTACCTGTTAACAAATAATTGGGAGAGAAACCCGTTGAAGTATGAATGGTATTGTTATAATCGGAAATACACTGTTCAGCAATCACTGACCAGGGCTTATTTTTATTTTCATATATCTTGCAACGAATTCTATTTACTAAAGTTTGGTTGGTTCGCTCATTCTGTCCATTAGAAAATGCACAGTCTACTGCTGTGAAAATCAGATTTATGTTTTTGTGCTTTAAATAATTTTTGAATTCCGAGGAATTAATACCAGGATATTGATCAGTAAAAATCGTTTTAATGTCACCTTTTTTCTCAGTTGACTTGACAAGATTTATAAAATCTCTCGCTGACTGAGTTTTCGACGTAGAAATAAATGCGAAACGTGTAAATTGATCTACCATCAAATGCAAATACTTTTTTGGGGATCTATTTCCGGTGAAGCCTCCTATTGTATCTAATGATACTATCTCTAATGGAACCGATGCTGGACCTAACTGCGATAATGGAGCTTTAAAGTTACCAACTCTTGTTTTATTTTTTATACATGTTTCGCAAGTCTTACAAATGATTTTTATGTGTTTGTGCATATTTTTGAAATAAAATGTTGGTGTAATTGTTAATATCATTTGCTTAACACCAATATGACCATGCGAATCATGTATTTTCTTGAGTAATGTGATACCATAGTCCTCTGTTAACCATACTTTCTCTTTTTTATTCAAAGTTCTGTATATAATTTTATTTTTTATTTTACAATATTTATCAAATTTTTACTGTTTTTGATTTTCTTGTATGTCTTGTACTGTTAAATAATTCACTATTTTTATTTGTGATTTATAATTATCATTTTCTTCGGAAAGGACTGGATTTCTCGAAAGACAATCAGCTTCTGTATTGTTTATACCTGGATTATATTGAATTTCGAATTCAAATTGTGAGATGAAATTTAAAATGTGTAGTAATTCTATGTCTTTGCAGTTCTTTATATTAAAATTTCGCAATGGTTCATGATCAGTAAATATTTTGAATCTTTGGCCTATTAAATAATATTGCCAGTACAATATTGCTTCTTTAATTGCTAAGCATTCAATATATATTGCCCTTTTTGTTTTCTGAGATTTATTAAGTTTTCGTGAGAAATAAAATACCGGCTTAACAGATTCATCTTCTTGAGGTTGTTTTAAAATTGCACCAACACCTTCTATGCTAGCATCCGTATAGATGTATATTGGTTTATTTGGGTCGAATATTGCTAAGACAGGCGTTGTGCATAAATATTCTTTAACTTCTTCAAAACTTTTTTTACATTCACCTGACCATACAAATTTTACATTTTTTCGTAAGAGGTTATGTAAAGGTTCTAAAGTCATTGCCGACCTAGGAATGTATTTTAAATAAAAATTCACTTTGCCCAGGAACTGTCTTATATTTTTTCTGGTTTTTGGTTCAGGGAAATCCTTTAAAGCTATTAATTTATCATTAATCGGCTTAATGCTATTATTTGATATTCGATGTCCTAAATAAGTAACTTCTCTTTGTGCAAAACAACATTTATTTGTATTTAACTTTAAACCTTGCTCTTGTAAAACCTGTAAAGTTCTTTTAATGTGTTGCAAATGATCAGAATAGTTATTCGAAAAAATCAATATATCATCTATATAATTTATAGCAAAAGAATCCAGGTTGTTATTTCTTATTATACTTGATAAAATTCTTTGAAATTTTTCTTTAGCAAAAACACTATCATATTTTTTTAAAAGATCATTCAAAATATTACTATTATTTTCAATAGGTAAAATCAAGCTCTGATTGCATTCAAAATTTTCATTTTCAAGTATAGGACTGCAACTTTGAGTAATTTCTAAGTTTTCATTTTGACATAATCGAAACTCTTTAATGCAATTCAGCCCTATTATCAAATCTTCTTCAAATAAATCACTTTTCATAATCAAAAATGAAAATTGTTTTTGTATATTAAATATTTTCAAAGATACCGTTACTTCACCATGCGCATCTGTGAGACCACTCATTGTTTTTATCGTTTGAATCCCGCTTACATTGTTAATCAATTGTAATTTCTTAAAAAACTTGTAATTTATTAATGACACATTGGCTCCGGAATCATAAAGCGCAATTGCAATTTCATTATTGATTATAACATTAAGTTTTATAAGCGGGATAAAATTCAGTTTTTTGATTCTGAGAATCTTATATTAGCAGGTCTAACTTTGTTTCTGCATATAGTTTCTGAATGAAATCTATTCGCGTAGCCAGCTTTCTCACAGATTTGACATGGTACGAAGTTTCGCTTTTGTTTATTTATTTCAAATTCATATTTGCTCGTATGCGTACTATTGTTTGATATAGGATCGAGCTGTCGCAAGGTAGACATAAGATGTTCGATCCTTACTAATTCTTTCTTATTTAAACGCGATCTTACAAACTTCGGTAAAGCTAAAATAATAAAATTGATTTGAGAACTTATGCTCAGGTCTGGATCGACATCAATAAGAAGATTTATCTTTTTTAAAGCAAAGTCTAGGAATGGACCATTTAACCAACGAAAAGAATAAGCGTACTCAATTTCACTCCATGATTTCTCTCCAAATGTATTAAGGAAAGATGTCTTCCAATAATCCCAAGGTTTATCCATAGAACACGTTTTATATAAAGATGAAAACCAGTCTAAAGCAGGTCCTTCCAAGTTTATTTTTAAAGCTTCGGGGAATTGTTCCTCACTTATTTTTAATCTATCACATTCGAACATAAATAAATTTAACCATGACTTTGCATTTTGATTTTTACTTGAAAATTTTTCTTGCATAATATTATTTGAAATACACCGGATGGGATTTTCGATATTTGGTAAAGGGGTATTGGAAGTGCGTTGGGGGGAAAGATTTATTGCCTCTAAATAATAACCACAAAAGACTACATTACCTTCTTCATCCAAGTTAAGTATGAACTTTGCAACTCTTTCTTTAGTGTGATGGTAATATTTCTAAATTTTCCTCTTGTATTTAGGCTCTTCACTGCTCCTTTGATAATAGACAGTTTCGCCAATTCAATATGCTTTTGGATTGGTTGATTCTCAATTGGAAAAGAAAAAATTTCTTCTTGGCCCAAAATTTGAATGGTTTTCACGTTAACCGTAGTTTTGTTTTCCCAAGCTTCGGAAGACAAACCGAATTTAACCTTCAGGTCTTCCATCTTAATTGTTGATTTGTAAGTTTCAGGTTTTTAAATCTTGAAACTTTTATGGTTTTAATCAGTCCAATAGGTTTATAACGACACAAGTTGATGTAGAACAGAACTATTAAAATTTAATTATAGATTAATAAAATAATTTAACAATAATTTTTGAATTACCTAAATCAACAATTATGTCGGCTTAGGGTTCTGTAACCCAACTTCTTGAACAATTGAAAACAAATGAAAAATTATATATCAAAACAAAATATTAATAATTGAAAAGTAAGATCATTTACACTAGTTCTTAATAAAGCAAGTAGTTTTTAACAAAGTACGAGATGTGGCAATGTAGTCATAATGGTGGCTAAGTTTGTATGTTAGATGGCAACAAACTTACAAGAATACTTCCCGAGTAATATAAACTTTAAGTCATCCCCCGGAAACGGCCCTCATATTCCCACGGGAATGGAAGATTTAGTAGCATTATAAATCCGAAATTAACTCTGTCGGTCTGTTTTTCTTTGTTTATATTTACCCCCCAAACTATTGAACCAATTTGTATGAATTTTGGTATAGAGATAGTCTAGAACCCGAAGATGGACATCCTTTCTTATATTACAAATCCAAAATCAACTGTCTGTTCGTGTTACTTTGTTGCCATCTCCCGTCCAGACCACTGATCCGATTCAAATGGAATTTTATTCAGAGATAGCTTATAGAGCCTGAGGAAGGACATGTGCTTAATAAGTAATCCCTATATTTCTACGGGATCGACATCGTAAACGGGAACCTTAAGACTGCTGGGTCGATAAAAATTTTTTCACTGCGGGGTGATTTCTGTCAAACTGTCGAAAATACATTTGACCTGAGAAGGAATGTCTATCGAAATGTCTAAATAAAAAATGAATTTAAAACTGAAAAAACAGAAATGTCTGTCTTGATCTTCAAATAAAAATTGGCAATCGGGAATGGCTGTGTGAAAGGTCGATTTCGGCGCCGACTAGTGAGATAGTTAACCATATAAACTAATAAATTATAACAATTAAATATAAGTGTATATAAATCATGTTTGACGTATTGGGGGATGTTGCATGTTGGCGAATGTCTACCAATAGACAATATTATGGACACTGAGCAAGTCACATCATACCCTATAGAGTTTCTCAATTTCTTATGATTATTAGGAGTGGCAGCAAGTTGGTGTTCCAGTAAACCAATAATGAGTAAGTAATCCAGAATTGTACACAGCTACAAATTACAAATCTGGGATGCGGCACTATAAAAATTTTAATAATGACTAGAACGACAAAAGGAGAAAACTTTAATTCCTACTGATTTGTCATTATAAACAAGGCTCAGACTCTTTAAGTTGCAGGTGTTCGTTTAGAAAAAAAAGTCCCATGGCAACTTTATGTGGCAGAATCACGTGTATCAATCCCACAAAACTTTTTATTTCCCAAAAGATGAAAAAAATAAGAACGTCGTGTGCAAACATATACTTAAATAAAATAATATAACAATAGTTTACTAAAACGCATGAATGTGTCCTATTTGCAAAATAAGTAGCCTAAAAAATTCAGAATGCTGCCGAAAGTCACTATTCCAGGCGGGCGAAGTCGCGGGCACAGCTAGTTTAAAATATTTTATCAGCCAACAGCCAATATAATGGCTTGAAGGTATGAATAATCTTTAATATACCTTTTATATAATTGCTCTTTTTCGAGCGAGTTCAAACGAAAAGATCCAAAATAACTCCAATGCACTGCAAAATTAAATGCCTGATATGTGCAAAAACCGTTTTCAAACAAAATTTTTATTTAAAATGAAAACTTTGATTTCAATGCGCATTCATTCACAACTTTTTTTTGCATGTGGAAAAGCAGTTGTACATGTACCTTCAATGAAACCCATTTTTTTCCCTATCGTAGGTACGCAATTTTTTGGTGAAATCAAACGTACCTATTTATATCTCTCAACAAGGAAAAAATAAATAAACCCACATAAAAATCATCATCAGTTAGGCTTTTCAATATCAACAATGACATGATTGATATGAGCTTTTAAGGCTTTTCTTTTTGTTATCATAATCCCTCAAAATGTTCAAATAAAGAAGACTTTCCGTTTCCATTCAAGGAAAGAAGTTTTAATTAATAAAATTTGATGTTTATTTTTCATATTTTTTTAATTTGTTTATGCTTTTGAAAGGAATGTGGGATGTTATTTTTATTGAAACGGAATCTAATGAAATAAGGAGATCTGTGTTGTACGGATACTTAGACGGTTTTTTCTAACCTACTTGAAACCAAGTGCGCTGAATGCACAATTTCCAATATTCCAGTGAATTTAACGTGGAAGTGAGTGAAGAGAGTATGAATTCCCTCATACTTCACTGACGTTCTGTTCACACTTTATGTCTGTATCTTTTTAACTTAAAAAGATAAACTCAAAATTTTTTTCATATGCGGACACTATTTGGTTAGCTTAAACCATCCTGGGTTTCACAGTTTAACTTCAGGTGCAGACATAGCATGAGGCATGGCCGGCTCCGGTTACAGCATCAGATGGGCTAAAATTTATTCTTACAGTTTGATCTTTAAAATCAATCATTTCGCATAAAAAGCTCCCACAACTATTAATTCAAACTGTGCAACTTTAAGTAGCAAATAATTGTCAGAAAATATGTAAAGTGTTTTTTTTTTTTTGAAAAAGTACTTGTCCCGCAGTATGTATTCAAGTCCTGCATGTCAATCTGAAAATTCCTGGAAGCTCCTTTCCTACAGTTGGAAAGCCTGAACACAGGGGTAAAGCTACTCAAGGTACCTATCAAATTCCGCGACATTGTGTTAGTTTGGCTGAAAATATATAACGTCTTTCAATGAAAGGTTTCATTTTGATATTTCATAGAAACTACTAGTATCTTTTGGACGAAACCATCGGATGTTTCTTTCATTGTAAAAGAAAATATACTTCATTCACTTTGCAAACAATATCAGTCAAATTAATGGCCGTAAAAGCTATGCTTACTTGTCAATATTATTTTCATAAAACTTTTCGTCATTGATTCGCACACTTTCAGCTGTATGCAAGTCGATCACTTAACTTAATATTTTGAAATCTTGAATCGATTGTCTGCCGCAGCTTAACTTTAACTTAACCTCAAAGAAAAAAACTGAACTGCGTTGAGTCGCGAAATCTCGGTTTCAATAATTGTTGTTTAGCAAAAAAGCAATGGTATCGCTGCTTTTTTCACACGAAGTACCTTCTTCTTCTTCTTCTTCTTCTACTTCTTCTTCTTCTTCTTTTTCTTCTTCTTCTTCTTCTTCTTCTTCTTCTTCTTCTTCTTCTTCTTCTTCTTCTTCTTCTTCTTCTTTTTCTTCTTCTTCTTCTTCTTCTTCTTCTTCTTCTTCTTCTTCTTCTTCTTCTTCTTCATCTTCTTCTTCTTCTTCATCTTCGTCTTCTTCGTCTTCTTCGTCTTCTTCGTCTTCTTCGTCTTCTTTTTCTTCTTCTTCTCCTTGTTCCTCTTTATCTTCTTCATCTTCATCATGTTTTTCTTTTTCTTCTTCTTCTTCTTCTGTGCAATATGGTGTTCCTCAGGGATCTAAGCTTGGTCCGATCCTATTTATTCTTTAAACTAACGAATAACTTCGCGTTTTTAAGAAGGGCATTCCATTCGCTTTTGCTGATGACACAGCGATTGTGGTCCGTCACCGATCTTTGGACATGGCAACAATGATAATGCAGGAGGAGTTCAATGCTGCTGTTAATTGGTGTCACGACAATGGCTTGGTCATCAACGCCTCTAAAACTAAGATGATGCATATCCGCAGCCCACAATTCAAATCTACACAAAGTAGAATAGTAGTAAGAAATGATGCCTGTCCCAACACCCCAATTGAAACTATAGAAATTGTAGAAACCTATAAATATCTTGGAGTGGTCATCGACTGTCATTTTCTATGGAGCCACCACATCGACAAGCTGCGCATGGATCTTAAAAAGACTTTATATGCACTGTCCCATTTGCGGTACTATACCACAGTTCCTGTTTTGAAGCAAGTGTATTATGCATTTGTGGAGTCTTCTTCTTCTTCTTCTTCTTCTCCTTTCTTCCAGCAAAAAATTGTTGAAATTTGGTATTCTGTGCTTGATCTTCCAGGAGGAAGACTGTAAGAAAGAGCAGAGGACTCAAAATGCTTCTTTGGTGTGCACCTACTATGACTTGGAATGGTTCGGTGACACCAACTGAACATCTAACCTTCGTCACTGCTCCTTCAAACATTTCCTCTAAAATCAGCTCATATCATAAGCCGCTGAAACTCTTCGTTGTCTGAGGATTACCGATATTAGATTTTGCTGCCATTTCCCATTGGGATCCTTCAGAATTCGATTGCTCCAGTTGTTGGTCGAACGGTAGTTATCGCAATTACGAGTAGATATCTCGCTTCCCTTTCTAAATTGGTAGAATGTAACTTTCCCCCATTACTAAAGCAGACTACCACGTCCCATCAGATAGTTGAGGTCGCCAATCTGGCTAGCTTCTTCGGCTGTGATGTTGAGCATTGCTTGTGAACTTCGGCCTCCATATGATATCGCCTACTTCGAGTGACTATTTTAAAGATGGTAACCGCCTTATTCAAGCTCTCTTTATACTGACTGATCGATAAAAAGCAGTTGAAATACAACTTTTCGTTCAAATTTCATCCTCTATCGTTCTTCTAACCCTAATCCATTCTTACAGCAAGATAATTTCTTTATTTTTTTCTTCTCAAAAAGAGAAAAATGTGAGAAACCCATTTTACATTGTGACATGATGGAATGCGACAAGTGACAGACTTGCAAAAAGCAAAAAAGGATTATAATATAAAAACACAACCGTTATGTCTCGCTTAGCCCTTCTAGGTGAATATAATATGTATGAACCTATATCACGTACTACCTGTCACATATCCTTAAGGCAACTTACACTATTTCCTGCAAGCTAATCATATATGCGCACACCCACACCCATACACCCACAATAGCTGCCGTGGAAACGATGCGCTCACATGTCGTAATCGTCAGAGAGATAGAGGCTTCCAGTTTTAATGCACTTTTTACCGAATATGTCCTTCACTGAAAGTACATCGCACTCAAGGACTGCGTCTGTTTACAATAAAGGGACAGGAAGTTATATCAGATTGTGTCAAGATGGATTTCACAGGCAGTTGCTTTAACTGCAACACTGGTAGGTACTGAATATTACATTTTTCGGTAAGTGTACTTATCTTCACGAGCACGTTCATACATACTACTACTGCGTTACAATATGAGGCTCAGTCTTCGCGAATGAGACTGTTAAGTTGTTAAGTGCAAACAGACAACGAAGTGATGGACACCCATTAGGATGTTCAAAAGATTGACGTAGCATAAAAAATATATATCACTCTATTAATAATTCACCTAGTTGAAGCTTTTCTCTCTGAGTATGAAGGTGAACATTAGGTTGACTTATTGTTTTTCCTTGGCACTTATCCTGGAAAATTCTAATTGAATTTTATTTCCTTTGTGACTATGACTGAGAAGAGCAATTTGAATTCACATTTGAATTGAGAACAAAAACCCACAAAAAGTCCAAAACTTGGTGAGAGACGCAAGGGAACAGGTGAACAAAGGTGCATTTAATTAACAAGTCCAGTCCACTTCACGAACTTATCTTCTGTGCAGTATGCCTTCGGAAATTTCGAGAGGTGGGTCAAATTCTCTCTGGCTGAACAGTTCTACATTCACCTTTTTTGGGTGCCGGAGGACAAGGATATCCGAGGAAATAGCAAAGCCGATGAACTCGTCAATAATGGAACAGGTGTATCGATCTTAATCAGCAGGCTGAGCATTGGAGTATTGATATCCCAATCGCTTCATGTAAAATCATGTTACAGCAAGATGCCATGGACAAAACAAACTGGACCTAAGCGCACCAGACAAATGCTATCCATAAACAGATTGCACATTGGCTCCGTAATCAGTTGCCTCGAGTATAGGCGTTTCATCGAACGATTTCTGCAAAAGCTGTTTAGGCGAGAAGTAAGAAGAGATAGTCCCACACCTCATCTGTTCATTCTCTGCCCAAAAAAATTGCATTTAGGAGAATACTTCTCCGATGATTCAAGCGATCTGATGAACACAGACATTTTTCACCTTTATGGCTTTATTAAAATCTCCAAATGGTTTAGTCAATTTGAGGTAGTGTCTTATGGTATCACAATTGATCTCCTTTTGACCAGTATAACGAGATTTGCAAGGAGA
Source organism: Melanostoma mellinum (assembly GCA_914767635.1). Lineage (NCBI taxonomy): Eukaryota > Metazoa > Arthropoda > Insecta > Diptera > Syrphidae > Melanostoma > Melanostoma mellinum. Next base: position 69,091,531 of record OU612058.1, on the reverse strand, counting down.
AAAGAAGGGAAAAACACCGAACTCTCAAAAAGAAAAAGAAGCAGCATGACAGGTGCTCGTTTGAGGAAATTAAGAGACAGGAATGAGGTTCGGGAGTTTAACCAAAAGGTAAAAAGATTTTGCCAGGGTGGCAAGCCCCGAACTAAAGCCTGTAAAGACCAGCAAGGAAACGTAGTTGTAGAGTCACAGTCGCTACTGAGGATCTGGAAAGAATACTTCTGCAGACTGCTAAATGGTGATCAGGACACAAATTCCGCTGTCAGGCAGATTGCCCCATTCAGCTTGGATGATGAGCAAGAAAGTCGTCCTCCCGACCTTGAAAAAATTAAGCTTGCGATATGCAAACTTAAATCAAGTAAGGCAGCAGGTGCAGATGGTTTTGTTGCCGAACTTTTCAAGGCAGCAGGAAATCAACACCTACACCAGCTGATCTGCATGATATGGGCGGATGAAAGCATCCCCGATGAATGCTACCTCAGTATCGTATGTCCGATCCTGAAAAAGTAGATCCTCATTATTGCGACAATTAAAGAGGAACGTTTGAAACCCCACGTCAACAACTTGATAGTTCCTTATCAATGTGGTTTTAGACCAGAGAAGTCTACAATAGACCAAATTTTCACATTACTGCAGATCTTTGAAAAAACCGAGAGTATAATACCGATATAAAGCATTTGTTCACAGGGACGCTACAAAAGTAGTGCGACAGGGACAGCAAACGACTCTGTATTTCTTGCCGCTCTTTTGACATTTCTCTTCATTAATGTTTGTCATTTCATGATAGAAAGCTATACGAACAAACAACTTATTAAGATGTTACCGAAATTCGGATTCAGTGGCCTCAACGTTAAGAGCGCTTTGCTCAATTTATGGTTGTCATAATCGTCCTAGCAGATCAAAAATTGAGCGTCTAGTGGAAAAATTTGAATCCACAGGTAGAGTACAAAATGTTCCCGTGCCAGTGAGACAAAGAAGTGCCCGTAGTATCGAGAATGTTGCTGCTGCTGAGGCTTCGGTTGCAGAAAGCCCGAATGTGTCTCTCACATTTCGTGGGCATCTCTGTGACGTCGTTGTGGCGAATTTTTTTTGGCGAATTTTGCGATCTTGGCCTACATCCTAACAAGATCAAATTGACGCAAGAACTGAAGCCCCTTGACCAACGGAAGCGTCGTATGTTCGTGTATTGGGCTGAGCAACAACTTGAAAATGATTCGGATTTTCATCGAAAAATCATCTTCAGCGATGGGGCTCATTTCTGGCTGAATGGCTTCGTCAATAAACAAAATATGCGTTATTGGTAAGGCAGCAATCCACACGTACTCCATGCGCCATCATTGTATCCCAAATAAATTACGGTTTGGTTTGGTTTATGGGCCGGCGGCGTCATTGAGCCGTACTTCTTCTTTGATGATCAAGGGGATCGCTACCGTTGATATGATAAGGCCTTGGATGTCATTTGGTTTAACAGGACGGCGCGAGTTACGTACAACCATCTCTGGTTGTACTCTACCATAAAATATTAATAACCACAGTCATTTATTATTCGCTGACCTGACGTATTAGCATCACCCATCGAAAGCAAGTACAGGTGTCTACCGAACCAAGCGATCAACATCATAAATGCTTTGCATAAACTCAACCTTTGGACCTTGTGTGATGTTTAACTCAATCATGAATCAAGTGCATGTACTTTCGGCACTAGAACGAAAATGATAAAGTTCTGTTGGTTGTCCTTGGATTAAGATGTAGTGGATAGATTAGGTTAAGCTTAAGGTTGATTGTAATAAATGAAGAGAAAAGAAAGTCAGTCTTTACTGATTCTTGGACGATAAAGCATCAAATAAATATAAAGTTATAAATTGTTTTCTTTTCTTTTTCTGGAACTTGTAACTCGCGCGCCACAAGCCACACAGCGAATGTCACAATCAATTTATTGGACACCAAGTTTAGAGAAGGTGTTATCTCACGAAATGGTCCTGTCGCTTGGCCACCTTTAGACTATTTCCTGCGAGGCTACGTCAAGTCTATGGTCTCGTCATAATGGCATCGAACGTACTTTCACAGGAATAAAGAATTCCATTGATTTTTTTTATCGATTTTAAGGCCGCTTTTGACAGCATTTACAGAAAAGAGCTATGTCTAGTTTCGGCATCCCTGCGAAACTCGTACGACTATGCAGGATGACTTTGGAGAATTCACGCTGCTACTTCAGGGTCGGTTAAGAACTCACCGAGACTTCTGATGTCAAAAAAGGCTTTAGGAAAGGCGACAAACTGTCGGGCGATTTCCTTAACATAATACTTGAAAAGATTGTAAGAAAATCAAACTTCAACACCAGAGGAACATTCTTTCAAAACTCTGTACAGTTTATCGCTTACGCAGGCGATATTGATGTAATGGTAAGAAGCAAGCGTGGTGTCATAGATACTTTTGCGAGCATTGAAACAAAAGCGGCAAAAATGGGTTTGATGGTTAATGACGGTAGAACGAAGTAAGTATATGCTGTCATCAAACTAGGACACCGAACATCGACAAACTCGAAAAGCCGTCACAATAGACAGACACAACTACGAGGTAGTACAGGACTTCGTCTACCAAGGATCGGCTAGAGACACTGAAAACAACAATAGTGCGGATATCAAACGGAGAATAACTCTTGCCAAGCGTTGCTTGTTTGGGTTAAGAAGGCAATTGAGAAACAAAACCCTCTATAGAAGAACCAAGACAACCCTGTATAAGACCTTGGTCATCCTAGTCCTGCTTTCCGAAAGCGGATGAGGAAACTCTTGGTCGTTTCGAAAGATAAATTCTCCGAATAATCTGTGGTCCCGTATGCGAAGACAATGTGTGGAGAAGAAAATACAACAACGAACTGTATAACATATGAGCTGTACCGCGACATGGGCATTGTCAGAAGAGAACGCATCGCGAGGCTACGACGGTTAGGCCATGAAGAGCGGATGAACCCAAACACTCTGACTCGACATGTTTTACGAAAAAATATTGCATGGAAATCGAGGAAGAGGGGACTCGTACGCGGTTTTGAAATCGATAAAAAGATGGTTTTCAGTGGTTGGGTAGCTAACCCCACGCACAACCCCCAACCTGGAGAGGCAGGTTCCTCAGGATCCCCATAAAAGGCCAGATAATCCGTTGTCAGGGAGAGTGTGGTTGAAAGTAAGATTTTGCATATTTTGTTCTGTAACTTTAGAACCAAAAAAACATAGAAAAACAATATAACCTGCAAGTTGACAAGTGGATATTTGGCTATGTTTTTAAGCTACTAAGTTTTCCAACTTCCTTTTATCTTCTGTCGAAAGCTGGGCAAAAGAGGTGAAAGTCGAATGTTACAACCGTACTTTTCATTCTTTCGATTGTAACACTAAGAAGGGATCGTTGTGACACCATCTCAATCTTTTATTCACAAATTCCACCTTTTGAACTAAATTTGGCACAGATCAGTTCTTTCACAGTTGAAGTTTTGTGGGTGCATTCACACTCTCCCCTCCTATGCTACAGGAGTGAGAGAGCTGACGCAGGATCGCCAAAAGCTGATCCGTTGCCCTCTGTATTTCAAAATGCTGTTTTACTATCAAAAGATCCTGAAAGACGTTTAAACCAAATGTGTCTGAGCAGCTTATTAACGGTTTCTGCTTTTTTGACTTCTGAAGTCCACCGTTTACTCTTTCAGTCGAGTTCATCTGCTGTGTCGTTCTCAATCTCTGCCAGACCACTGAGATTCGGACAGTCAGCCATTACTCGCAGAACATTATTCTCGGTACAATTTTTTGGGGAGATATTTGCATTTTTCGAGAACTATTTCGAAACAAAAATGTTCAGCAACGTTGTTTCAGCTTTCTAGGTCGGCCGTATTTAGCTGGCTAATTTAATGAGTAGTTAAATAGGTATTAGGTTCCACTTTAACCCGCCGTTGCGTTGGTGGCGTGAATTCAATTTTCATTAATGGTGTTGGTGTCTTGGTCTCACGAACCGGGTTCTTCAAATCAAGATTTTTTGAATAGTTTTACTTGTAGTTTGTGTGTGTTTAATTTTTACATATTTTACACCTTGACATCAAAACAAAGAAATTAAATCAACATTAGCTCTTTTATTTCAATAAAAAATTCACAAAATTTTTTTCTATAGCAGAGGAGAATAAAGTTATTCGTCTTTTCTTGCACACCCGGTCTCACTCTCATCTAATAGCTTTGGTCAAATTTCAGGATATTGTTTGTGGATCATAAGCCACCTAGATCATCAAAGCGTAGGAAGGTTATGGTCTCTAAAGGTTGCTTTTCTGGTCTGCCTTCTCTGCTTTACCAATTTTTGTCAGCCTCTTCATCACAACATATTTTGATGCATAAGTCAAACGTTCCGACATCCTATCTTATAATTGAGCTTTGACGCTAGAGGAATCATTCACCGGACATTTGAAACCTTAAAAAGTTCAGAGATTCCGTCACCTCTTCACCACTTAGCTATGCATTCAGTTGATTTTTTTTTCCATTGCATTTTTCCTGCGCTGCTCTTATTTCACATTACAAAACAAACTAAAAAGTCACTAAAAGACCGAGAGCCAGTAAATCGCACATGCAATCAAAAACACACGTTGCCGTCGTATCAGATTAACGTTAGCTCTTATCTACTTTTCCCCAGCAATGGTAAGTGAATTTTTCCAATACAATGCCCTCTTTTTCTGGATTAACACATTACACTCAATGCACACAAACAGCTAAAACCTATGACAATTTGCCAGCAAATAACAATCTCAAATTACTTCTACTTCTTCCGGGCAGCAGGAAGAAGGTAAAAGCAAACAAGAAAAAAAAAAACAACAACAACAGCTACAAAAAAAAAAATGCGAACAAAGCTTAACGACAAACTTAATTTAAGGATATACACAACGACAATACCTCCCCCACTTGCTGTTTAAATTCTATACCCTCATCTTTTGTTGTTACTGGAATCAAAAATAAATAAAGAGAAAGGTAAAAGAAGAAGCAGAAGAAGGGGGACCAAAAGGAGTAGCGAAAAAAGGCGAATAATCTAAAGGAAATGCAACCAAGTGACCGGAAAATTTATATTAAAAATCCCACAGCTGTCGCACTAAACCACAGGCGATAACTCGCATGACTCTCGACATCCTCCTTTGACTTTATGTGGTGCGGTGATGGTGTACCTGCACCGCACACGAGGGCCAAGAAAATCCCACCCCTTTATTTTCTAAACGTGCTTCAGTGCCCCATTGGAATGTGGCGCAGGTGCTGCTATGCAGGCAAAATTCAATGGCAGCTTTCTAAGTTCAGATAATACCTACACGGTTAAAAATTTTGGTGTTGATTTTAATATTTTTTGGGTTGCATATATGACAACACCAAAAATTTATTAGAATCTAATAAACTGCAAGTATTAAAAGAGAGCAGTTAATAAAATAAATATTAAAATGTAATAATTAAGATATTCAAAAGTAAGGGTGCATGGCAATGAAAAAATACGCTTTACTTTTTAATATCTTAACATTATTACATTTTAATATTTGTTTTGCTAACTGCTCTCTTTTAATATTTGCTCTCTCTTTTATTAACTGCACTCTCCAATTGCCATGGCAATGAATTTACTAACCAACTACGAATTCCTCGCCGAAGGCTATACTCGTTGAAAAACATTTTCGCCTCTGTTGGGATTCGAACCGCGAACCTCTGGATTGACAAGCGGACATGCTAACCATCACACCACGCAGGTACCACCAAACTTGTGAATCCAATGTAATACTGGATATCAGTACATTGACATAGCAAATGGAATAAAATAACCTCTGATTATTAAATTGTAATATTGAAGAAGTTGAAAGCTAAGAATTATGGTATTAAATTTAAATATCAAAATTGCCTACCTTCTTAAAAAAGGTCTGAATAATTAGATTTGAATACTAAAGTATTGTTTTTTAATAGTGTTGATTACATTTTAATCGGTTTTGTATTACAAATTGTAAGCCTAATACAGAAATATTAAAATGTAATACACAATAATTAAGAAAGAAAGTTAATATTTGGGAAATATTAAAAACTAATTTTGACTGTATTGCATACAGCTGTAATACAAGGGCTGCATTAAAAAGTATATCAAAATTTTTAACCGTGTACCGGAAAGTCAATTGTTGTAGCTACAAGGAGTAAGAGTGTGGGTGGTTTATAGTGTATGTGTGTGTGTCTGTAGGGCCCTTTCTTATGTAGAAAGGGGCATCACACAGCACACGTTAGATACGTTATTTCTTGTTTGAATGGCACACGGAAGGTATAAGTCCTTAAATCGCTATATATTTTTCTTCTTTGTTTTATTTTCATACCTAATTTCGTGTCCCAATAAATGTCACTTAATGCCGATTACCAGGTGTGCCAAGTCGCAAGAAATCCCATTAAAACTATGTGGGTTGCTCCAGCCATCGATGGCAATGAAATAAAAAAGATACTTGGATAATGCAATAGAAGTACGACAGTACGACGCGACGCCGACGCCGCCCGACCCGAATACAAAGAGGAGCCAACAGAAGAAAAAGATAGCTGTTGCCCAAAAGATTATTGCTGAGCGGGCGGCGCGGCGCCTTTAAAGTTGCTCGCTTTTCTTTTCTTCTTTTTTTTTCTTGTTTCTTCACAAAAAATAACTTTGTGTTATGCTTTATGATCAGCAATGACCTCAAAGACCTTTTTTACGAGCTATAGGTGAAATTTTAGCTACAACAAAAACCTCATCACGTATTCGGGTAAAAAGGTAAACGCGTTGTCGTCGTAGCTCGCAGGATGTCATAGTTTTCAACGTGACAAAAATTAAGGAAAGAACAACGCGTACCTAGGATTAAGGTTGCTATGCATTCTGAAAGGTTGTTCATGAAAATTCAACACAAGTTATCCGTTATAAACTTTAAAATGCATCATAAACTTTTGCCAGATAAATTTGCGAAGGACGAAAGGACAAAGACTTCTTTAATGAAGACGAACTGAAAAAAGCTAAAACGAGAAAAGACTTTAATTTAACTTTTTGTTCTGCAGCGTTGTTGGATTGCATACTCGTATCAACGTTTCGTTTAGCGGTAAATGCAATTAAGGGGAATCAAAAAGACGTGATTAGCAAAGAAAAAGCCAATCAACTTGCTTGGGTGATATTAAATAAGTCTGATGAAGTTCAAATAGAAGCTTTGTTGGAATGGTTAAGAATGGGGGTTATAGTGTCTAGAAAAGTTTATGTGGCCATTAAGGTTTATTAGTTTACTGTTCGGGGGGAGACAAAGGGTTATGCATTTTTAAGCGCGTTTGATAAGCAGATCATAGTAATTACAGGATAGCTTCCTTCCCATCAGTTTATTTTCATATCAATCATCTAAGCCTTGCTTATGAATAACCAAACGCACACAAGCAGTTGTTTCAATCTCTCCTTTTCTGTGCAGCAATGTTTCACAATTGTAGTAATTTGTCATAAAAGGCGAAGAGTGTAACTTAAAGTAGTCTCAGTAACTTCAAAAATTTAAGAAAATATCCTTCGTCACAATAAACAAAACCAAGTTTAAACTTTTTTTCATACAAATTTGGAGAAAGGGAGACATATTTATTTGATGATAGAATTTCTTATAAATACATAATTTCCTCTAGTCCTACGAGTTTAATGGCCTCACTGTTTTCTTGTCTCTGCTGATGGGGAAGCCAGTCTTTCAAGAAAGTTGCAATAACAAAAGGAAAATATGTTGTTGACAGGAAACGATATTAAGTATCTGATTTACGTTTTTATTATTTCTTGTAACAGCAAAGATAAAAAAACAACGAACGTTTTCTGACCAAAAACAATCAGAAAAGACTTTTTAGTCGTGTATTTGCATAAATTATTTGTTTATTTGCATGTGAATTGATATTTAAAACTTGTTCCAGTTGTATTGACAGTCGTATAGCGAAATGGAAATGTGCCAGTTTTTGATTTCACTTAAATGGAAAAATCAATTATCTTTGTATGGGTATACATGTCTGTCTTCGTATCTACATAACATCACATGATTGCTTTTGTTTGGTTGTAGTCAAGATCCATTGATATGTAAAATGTTCTTTGGAACTTACATGGAATTTCAATAAATTTAAGTTTCCAGAAGAGGAACTTTTCAGATATCATGTACATCATCTTCTCTTTCCTAAATATAAAAATGAATCGCAAAATGATGTGTTGGTAAACGCATAACTCAATAACGCCTATACCAATTTGGCCAATTCTTTTTTTGTTGTGTTTGTTATTGACAGGCGAAGGTTTTTATGACATAAAAATTGCCCGGATATTCCCACAGGAACGGGTTTGAGAACGGAAACTTATAAACTACTAGACAGGTTTTTAAAACTATTCCAGTACTGGGGGTGCTACATTACACCTCTCCATCAGTTACTTAGACTTTATTTCATCCCTATAATCCCACGGAAACAGAAACGGGAACGAGAACGGGAACCTCAAAGTTACTTGACCGATTTAAAAAATTCTTTCAACTTTAGGATGTTAAATTATCCCTCAGTGACATACACTTATAAATTGTTCCTATCAAGGTTTGTTCCCCATATTCCCACAGGAACGGGGTTGGGAACGAAAACTTAGCAACTACTGGACAGATTTCTAAAATTATTTCTGCACAAGGAGTGCTACATTATTAAACTCAGTAACTTATACTCATGCTTATTTCAACATTATATTCGAAAGTTAGTCAAATTTGAAAGAAGTGCATTTTGAAACTCGAACGATTCGAAATTTTACATCAATTACATCGTCAGTTACTTGACCGATTTAAAAAATTCTTTCAACTTAAGGATGTTAAATTATCCCTCAGTGACATACACTTATAAATTGTTCGTATCAAGGTTTGTTCCCCATATTCCCACAGGAACGGGGTTGGGAACGGAAACTTAGCAACTACTGGACAAATTTCTAAAATTATTTCTGCACAAGGAGTGCTACATTATTAAACTCAGTAACTTATACTCATGCTTATTTCAACATTATATTCGAAAGTTAGTCGAATTTGAAAAAAGTGCATTTTGAAACTCGAACGATTCGAAATTTTACATGTTTAACATTCGAATCATTCGAGTCTCAAAATGAACTTCTTTCGAAATCAACTAACAATCTTTCGAATAGAATGTCAAAATAAGCATTATTTCATCCGTATAATCCCACGGGAACAGAAACGGGAAAGAGAGCAACTTGATCGATTTCAAAAACTCTAGGATGTTACGTTCCTCAGCGACATAGTCTTATATTGCATTCACATATTTCCACGGGAACGGAAAATTACCACAGGAACGGGGTTGGGACTTGGGAACGGAAACTTAGAAACTACTGCACCGATTTCAAAGCAATTTTCGTCATTTGGATGTCGCATAATCCCTTTCAGCATTTTAGGATGCTGCATAATCCCAAAGTAAAAATTCCCACTTACGCGCAAGACCTAGAACGGGAACCTTAAAACTACAGACCCGAGCACCGCGCGCCGGACGGCTCAGCTAGTTTCAAATAATTTCTTTGATTTTCCAACTAACACGTTTCCGTTTTGTTTGAAAATTTGTAAAACAAGTCACAATTTTTGTTTTGTTTTGTTTTTTGTGTCAAAATAGTAATACAAAAAGTCATGAAACATAATCAAACTATCTTAGAAGTGCGTTATCCGTTGCCATTTTATATAAGCTTCAGGTATTGTCGTAACAAGGAATTTTTAAATTTAATAAGTTTATTTATAATCCGATTTCAATATCTAAGAGAGAAAATTATAAAGTTGAGTATAACTAGGACTAGGTGGTACCCGTGGTGTAATGGTTAGCATGTCCACCTGCTAACCCAGAGGTTCGAGGTTCGAATCCCAGCAGAGGCAAAATGCAAAAATGTTTTTCCACGGGTATCGCCTTTCGCGAGGAATTGGCAAGTCCTCCGTTAGTAAATTCATTGCCATGAAAAGCGCATTCTCAATTAGCCGTTCGGAACCGGCGAAAAATTGTAGGTCCCCTCCATTCCCTCACAAGGCATGGTTGTGAGAAATGCGCTAGGCCCAGGGGCTGCTCGCTCTGTTGCGCCACCCTATTTTTTTAACTAGGACTATGATGATAAGGGGTGGTTGGGCGTGTACTATTGGGGATGGCTCTGATTGGTGTCAACTTTGCGGCGCGGCGGGCAGATGTTGCAACTTATAGTACACGTCAGTTCTGCTTAATATACGTCGATACGGTTGTCTCTTGAACTGGGGTGCTCCACCCAGAGAGGATCTGCTAAAGTGCGAGTGTTGACAAAGGGCTGAAGAAGAAGTAGATCAACACTATAATGCTCTGCGAGTAACGTCTGACTAACAGAATCAACGGAAGATTGCAGCAGCCAAAAAAGCAGAAACCCCTGAATGAGCTACTCCGACATATTTGGTTAAAAGGTCTTTCAGGGTCTTTAAATGCTAGGACAGGGTATTGAATTAAAAATTTTCTTAGCTACTTGAGCTTCTATGTTAAGTCCGTATTTCTATGCAACTGTTCCTTATATCATTTTTTACTTCGGACGAAGTCAGTTTTCACTCCATTACATTGGAAATCGTAATCTGATGTTAACTTGGAAGTGTTCCTCATCTTTTCTTCAAATTTCATATGGAATCTTGTCTGACACAGTATCCTTGCCTTTGCAGGGTCTTTAAGTGCCGAAAACTGACTTCTTCGACAGTGATGTTTATACCTCCGTAAAGTTATCTGCCGTCGAGAAAACTGTTTGATCCAAAGACCATCACAATACTGCCGCGACCTATGCTCTCGCAATCAAACTGAGAGTCTAAAAAAAAAATTTTCGTTCCACACTGTGGCACTTCTTCTATCCCCAAAAACTTTGCTCAAATGATCTTCTTAAAAAAATTTAGTATGGAATTTTCCATTCCAAATTGTAATATGGAATAACATGTTGGGGTGGAACGCACTTTAGCAAAGTGAAACCTATTTTAACTTTGCAAAAATATGTGATTAGGAAAATAAGCAGGAAGCGAAGATTGGATCATGGTTTTCCATTATTTGTAAGATTGAAAATGTCAGTTCGACATTTATATTTTTTCAAGGTCCTTAAAACTTTCTTTTTGCGCTCAGGAAATCTGAATTTCAGAATCCTAGATAATCATAATATACGAAGCAACTTGCAATATCTTGTACCTATTCCCAGCTTTCGGATGACTACTTTTCGTAATTTTTACACAGTAATGTCTTGTAGATTATTTAATAAACTTCCTACTGCGTTAAGGTCACTTATATTACCAAATCTTTTTCAGATACATTCAAAATCTTGGTTGTTTTATTTTGATTGTGGTGTTTTGGAAGTAGTTGTGTTTTCTTAAACTATTGTATTTCTTTAATGTTCTGGTGACTTATTAGAATATATCTGAACAATCTCTTTTTAAATTGAATTAATTTTTTCTGAAACTTGGCTAATTAAACAAAATGTAATTATATTTTGATTCTTTTTCTGACTGTGAATCTTCTTTATATATATAATTCTGCTGTACGTGTGTATGTCATTGAACTCCTCCTAAACAGCTTGAACGATTTAAAAGAATTTTTCTGTATGCGTTTGAGTGGCGCCCTGGATGGTTTAGATCCACAAATTAGCCCGGCAGATGGCGCTGCAGTTGCAGTTGCTGTTCGTTAGTCTGGCTAAAAATCGAGAACGGCTGAACGGGTTTATCTTATCTTCATCTTGAAATGTTCCTGTAGGTCTAGGGAAGGTTAAAAGCTTTCATTTTATCCCTATAATCCCACGGTAACAGAAACAGGAACTAGAATGGGAACCTTTAAGTCACTTGACAGATTCCAAAAATTCTTTCAACTTTAGGGTGTTACATTATCCTTCAGTGACATAGACTTATATTTCATACAAATATTTCCACGGGAACGGAAGATTCCCTCAGGAACATGGTTGAAAATGGAAACTTGGAAACTACTGCACAGATTTCAAACATTTTTTCGGCACTGAGATGCCACATAATCCCTCAGTAACTTAGCGTTGATTTCATCCCTATAATCCCACAGGAATTGAAACAGTAATGAGAACGGAAGCCTTAAAACTACAGACCCGAGCAACGCCGGGTGGCTCAGCTAATTAAATAACAAATAGTAAGATCATTGGATTGTGTGCTTTGAAAAACTCTTTTGATTTCCGACTGGCAAGAATAGACATTCAAATTATTTTAGTTTAAAGTGATACTTTTACAATAATCCAATCAAATTTTTCATATGAAATGACCGCACATTGAACTTGATCTATATTCGCAAAACAAAAGGAATTGATTTAAAGTGATACTATACACTAACACTTTGACCTAAGCTATGACAGCGTCTTCTAGGCCTTTGGATCTCGAAGGGATATTGGGTTCGAATGCAAATGAAGTGGAAGTTCTTTGGTTATTATGTAGACAAGAAGAAATGAATAAAGTAATAAAGACTTGAAGAAAATTTTAATTTTGGCTCAGACGCAATAAGGGTATTGTAAAACCACGTGGTGGTCTCTATGACCATGTTAAACGGTGCAGATGCTGACACTTTGATGTACTCAACAAGTGCCACGAGCTTCAGCAACGATACGGGAACAACAACATCAGAGGGAACTTGGAAAATATTGGATCAATTCCCAAAAAATTTTCAATGTTGGAGTGCTTCATTGCTCCTGAGTATTAAATACTATATTTCCTTCCCATATTCTTTCGGGAACGGAAAAGGGAATGGCAAAATAACCAGGAAACTGGAAAGTACTGAACCGATTTCAAAAATTCTTTCACTGTTAGAATGCTTCATTGTCCCTGAGCAATCTAAACCATATTTTCCCACAGGAACGGGAACAGGAATTCAAAAACAAAACCAACTGTACCGATTTCAATGCGAACCTACTTAACTAAACTTACTCAATTCGATTAACGTAGGGCCTGAGCTACGCCGGGCGGGTCAGCTAGTATCAATATAAATATTTGAGTTTCATAAATAGGGGTCACCCCACCCAATTTCTATTTTGTTTCTGTTTTGTTTAGTGGTACCCGTGGTGTGATGGATAGCATGTCCGCCTGTTAATACAGAAGTTCGAGATCGCATCCCAACAGAGGCAAAAATGTTTTTTCCACGGGTATCACCTTTCGCAAGGAATTGGTAAGTCCTCTGTTGGTATTCATTGCCTTGAAAAGCGCTTTCTCGATTAGCCGTTCGGAACCGGCAGAAAATTGTAGGTCCCTTCCAATCCCTCACAAGGAACGGTTGTGAGAAAAGCGCTAGGTCCAGGGGCTCCTCGCTCTGTTACGCCTATCTATTTATTTATTCTGTTTGTGACGTTCGTGTTAGTTCGTTTATCAAGAGCTTTTTGAGCTATTTGAGATGCGAAAACACAAAAAAGTATTTTTATACGTCAAAATGAACTCTAAGCCGTGTTGCAAGAACCAACAAAAGTAATAGCTCTTAAAAATTGACCAATTTGAAGCACCACGATCTTTCTCATTTGAAATGATTGAGCGTGTTCGTGCGTTTAATTGACACAAGTCCCACGTGTATGCTTTTTTTTCTCCTGCTAACTCAGGAGAGATTTCCCTAGCCTTGAACACTCATATATGTACCAGTAGATTTAAATTCCACACTTAGCTGCGCCCGAACTCAAATTCGTCAACAGAAAGCTTTTTTTTAATCCAAAGTTGTTCGTTTTTCTATTTGAACATCATATTTCACAAAGTATTTAGATACTCTTCCCATCACAAACTTTGCAACTCTGAAAAGAGTGGGATTAGGGAACAAAAATGACGGAAAAGTAGAAGTATGAACGATTGACTAGCATGACTACCACGGCTCATATTAGGATGTCTCCAAGGCTTTAAACAAGAAAAACAAAAAAAAGGAAACTTTCCTTGTTCGCCAATAAACAAAAAAAGGACCAAGGCACGTATAGCGTGAAGAAGAAAAACCTCAATCAACATTACACTTGGTCGACTCGGGAATGTCCCACTACAGCAATAAATTTGAAATTAGACGAACGGGAACTTTTGTGACAGTCTTAAGTGATTTATTTATTTAGCACTGAGACAAGCGACTCTCGTTTTCTAAGTCCACTCTCTCTCTCTGTTTTTCTCTCATGTTTGCGCTAAAGCATCTTATTACCTTTTTTTCGCATTGTATTATTTACAGGAAGCTTCGTGTTACTTTGGCGACGTGGAATAAATGTGCTTACAGCCTCAAATATTATGGTGACAAGGGATGAAAGAATAAGACTGATAGATGGATACAATTTAGAAATATCTGATTTGGAGCCGCAGGATGCTGGAGATTATGTATGTCAAATCAGTGACAAAGTGAACAGGGACCAAGTGCACACAGTCGAAATTCTTGGTAAGTATAGTGATCATCATATTAATGCCACCCGCTGTTCGTTTATTTTTAATCCTGCCAATCCTTGTACGAAAGGACTGCTTTGTTAACACTCTGCTTTTGTATTTTTCTTTTGTCATTTTTTTTTTTGTTTTTTGTTTTGGTTTTTCTTCAACATGAAGATGCTGTCGCATTTATTTTATTTTGCTTTTCCTAGTTCTTATTATTTTGAGAGGATAGAGCCATCTATCCAAGTTGTGTGTGTTTGTTTATCCTTTTGAATAATTATCAAGGATTAAACTTTCAACTTGTCACTTATTTTGAACTGCTTTTTTGTTTCCATTTCAGTTCCACCGAGTGTTCGGGCCATACCAACATCTGGGCAATTGCAGGCGCGCAAGGGTGGTCCAATAACAATGGAGTGCAAAGGATCAGGCAATCCTGTCCCATCGATATACTGGACAAAAAAGGTCTGTATATTTATTTGCTTTTTGTTTTTTTTTTTTTTTTTTAAACCTGCTAAACAGGTCCTTTTGAATTTTCTTTTTCTGTTTTATTTCTGTTCTTAATTGGGATTAGAGGGATGAAGTTAAGGATTTGCAATAAGCAAAGTGGAAGCCAAGAGGACATACAAGCTATGAAAGAATTTCCAATCGAAAAGAAGAGTCCTACGGGTTAAAGGATTGAATAGGGGACGAATGAGAAGATTTTGTTGAGATGATAATGTGCGACTTATCAAAGGAGCACACAATGGCCAAAGTTGCGTATATTTTTATTTGTCTAAATCCCTATACAGCTTGTCAATATTGATGGAGAAATCCATAAATCTATCGTATGCTTCCGTTGGGGAAGGGGCAGTAAGAGAAGGATATAATTTGTGAGTGCCTCACAAATATCAGAGACAATTCGATTTCGAGGAGTGACGTTGTAGGAGCCTATTAAGGAACCAATTTATATATTTTCGAGATGGTCGCTTAAATAACATTTACAGCGGCCTGGCTGTTATTTTTGTTGATATATTTGAAGACTTATTTATCTGTCCTTTTCCTAGTACGTGAGAAGTTCATTGGCAGGGATGCCACTAAATAGATTTTCTGTGCCCTTTTATTCATTACTAGAAAAAAAATGAAACATTCGTTACCTCGCACTACCTTACCATACTAACAAGTGCGAGCATAACCGATTGCTTTTATGTTTCCCTTCGTTCATTACTTAACCTTAAATTTTTGATGTGTCCTACTAACTTTTTTTTCTAACTAAAGCAAATTTCAGGTTTTGTAGAGATCTCCTTTCAACGTACAGTAGGTTGGAAGTACGCTTTACTTACTGTCTTTACTAGGCCCAACCGCTGGAATCCTACAAACAAGTAATATATACGATTGACCATATTACAGATTTCTCTGATCCCCAGGACGAAATCCTTATTTTTGGTGATTTCAACCTGCCTTGTTTAAAATGGAATCTGTCAGATAACCAATCGCTTAACACTGCTTCAAACCCTACATCGCGGCCAAGGAATGTTTATTCGTTGATCGACTTGCTGATTCTAGCCTGTTTCAAGTTAGTGGTTTTTCAAGTTACATGAATAGACAACACGACCTTATCTTTACAAAAGATCCCATAAACTCTTCAGTGTCACTTTGTCCTCTTTTACTATCAACCATTGATAACCTCCACCCTCCTCTAATACTTCTCTTATTTTTTCACGAGTCCGCAATACTCTACATCTGCTCCCCTAACAGTTTTATATTCATATGACTTCCATAAAGCTAACTTCACCAAAATCAATGAATATTTCAACAGCCCTTACTTCCACCTCGAAAATCTTACTGTTAAAGATGATACTAGATCCTAAATTTTATAAAGAACTTTTTAAAGCAATATCTCTTCATATTCCTCTATCTACACTTAAGACTTCCCTTACATCCCTTTCATGGCAAAATCATAGGCTTCGCACTTTGAGGAACAAGAGAAACAAGAGAAACAAAATGTGGACAGTTTTCCTTCGCTCTCGCTCTCCAACAGATTATTCGAACTACGTTGGTACCTACCTAAAGTTTTATGAACCTTACAACACCCCTTTCAAACTATCTAATCGAAGTGCAATTCATCCTTAAAAACGACCCTAGGTCCTTTTATAAATTTGTCGACGTCAAAAGAAAATCTGATGGGTACCCATCCTCTTTATCTTTCAATAATGAAACATCATTTGATCCACTCTCTATTGCCAAATTTTTCGCTTCTTTTTTCAACCAATTCTTTGCCAAAAAATCTTTTGTCAATGACGATACTTATTTCGAGTATTAGCCAAAATTCTCGCTTGGTCCATTCCTTCCCCGATCTATCGAACCGTCTCTTATTGAGAAAAAGCCAAATAAACTCAATAGCGATTTCATAGCTGGTCTTGATCATATCCCTGGCGTACTCCTAAAGAAATAATCGCCTTCGCTTTCCCTACCCCTTTCAAAAATCTTCACCTTATCCTTTTCCCAAGGGGTATTTCCTGAAATATGGGAATCCTCTTTTATAACCTATATCCACAAAAAAGACCAAAAGTGCGATGTTGGAAATTGCCGCCCAAACTTTCGTATATGCCCAAAATCTTCGAAAGCATTTTGTGTGAAATATTGAGTTTTCACTGTAAATCTCTCATTTCCACTCGACAACATGGTTTTTTCAAAGGCAGATCAACAACCACTAATCTTGAAAAAGAAGTCGATGTTATTTCAACAGATTTTAGAAAAGCCTTTAATAAAATGTCCCATAGACTAATTCTTTTTTAACTATCCACTTTCGGCTTCGAACCAATTTGATGATGATACGAAGTTTTTCAAGATCACTTCTTCACCTACCGATTTTATTCATTTTCAACACTATCTCGACACATTTTCCATCTGGTGTTTTAAAAACTGCTTGGAATTGAACTTTTCCAAATGTCAATCTGTTACCTTCACTCGTACTCGCATCAAATCTCCTCTCCATGGCTAACTCCTTCACAGCCAAACCATTTCACCAGTTGATAAGATTCGTGATCTCGGGATCATTTTGGTTTGGTTTCATTAAGCTTTGGGCAAAGGAATTCTCCGATCCTTGCGTAACCCGATCTCTGTACTTTACTTTTGTTCGCCCACTCCTTGAATACGCCTGTCAGGTTTGGTCCCCTTTCCAACAAGCTCACATTTCCAGAATCGAAAACATTCAGTGTCGTTTTCTTTGATTTGCTTTGAGAGGTCTTCCTTGGAATAATCTGTTGTAAATATTTAATTCACTCAAGCTTTATTCACCTAGCTTGTATTCTAAGTTTACATAGACTTTTGTTTATAATAATTTATTATTCTCAATTAAAACGTTCAATATTCAAGATATATATTTTTTTTTTTCCTTCCACAACGTACATAACAATAGGTTATGGGCCCAGGACAACGCCAAGGAAGATAGATATTTTGAATAAAAGAAGAATTACTCCGGATATTTGTTGTGTACAAATAAGTAATTTCTTACCATTTAAATAATTAATTTTATTTCTTAATATTGAGAAGGACCGCAAGTAAGAACATCCGTAATAAGCTATGTCGAGTAATTTTCTGGCCACCATTGAAAAATTAAAAGGACGAGAAAACTATGCTACTTGGAAATTTGTTATACAAACTTATTTAGAGCATGTAGGGCTCTGGGAATCAGTTCAGGGTACCGAAACTGATGCTTCAAAAATTTCAAAGGCTAGAACATCTTTAATTTTGTCAATTGATTCTGCTAATTTTGTTCACATTGAAGATGCTCAAAATGCAAAAGAAGTTTGGGAGAAATTAAAAACAATATTTGAAGATAAGGGTAGAGTTCGTCGTATAGGTTTAATTAAACAATTAACCCAGACCAAATTGGAAGAAAGCGAGTCAATGCAAGTCTACGTTAACACAATTGTTACCGCTGCACATCGTTTGAATAGCATTGGATTCAAGGTCGATGACGAGTGGATTGCGTGTTTCTTATTGGGTGGTTTATCTGAAAATTTTTCACCGATGGTTATGGCATTAGACAATGTCGAAGTTAAACTTACAAGTGACGCTGTTAAGACCAAGTTATTGCAAGAAATGCCTTCACAGAATAAAAATAGTGTTTTTTTAAACAGTTCGAAGCAAAAATCTAAAAAGGGTGGTATTCGTTGTTACACCTGTAACAAGAAAGGCCACAAATCACCTGATTGTCCAGAGAAGAATAAAATGAACAAGCATTCCAAGGTGAAGTTTGATTCAACTTATAATGTAAGACCAGAGTTCAGCTCGGTTTTCTTGACTGGAAAGTTCAACAAAAGTGATTGGTACATAGATTCTGGAGCAACGCAGCATCTAACAATGAACAATGATTGGATTTTTAATGAAAAGAAATCTCCAATATCAGAAATTTTAGCTGCTAACGATACAAAGATGAACGTTAAATCCTGTGGAACTGTCAAGTTGTATACTGATGTCAATGGAATGCCGAATTCAATAGAAGTGCGAGATGTTTTATGTGTTCCAAATTTAACTGCCAATCTTTTGTCAGTAAGTCAACTGACGAAAAACCAAAAATATGTAAATTTTGATAGAAATGGTTGCAAAATAAAAGACAAAAATGGTAAGTTGCTTGCAAGTGCAAAATTAGTTGATGGTCTTTATCGATTGAATGGATCAAAATGTGCAAGTTATGTCGCAGTAGCAAGAAGAGACAACATTGAAACATGGCACCGAAGATTGGGACATATCAATTTCAATGATTTGTTAATAATGAAGAAAGGTAGTGTTGACGGTGTTAATTTCAATGAAGAAAAGTTTACTGAGGTATGTGTTACCTGTTTGCAAGGTAAACAAGCAAGATCTCCTTTTAAGCACACAGCGACAAGAGCAAATAATGTTTTGGAACTCATTCATGCAGACCTAGCAGGACCAACAATAAATCCTTCAATTGGTGGAAGTCGATACTATTTTGTTTTGGTTGATGATTTTTCAAGAATGACTTTTACTTATTTTTTGAAATCCAAAGATGAAGCTTTCGAAAGATTTTGTGATTTTAAGGCATATGTCGAAAACCAAACAGGCAAGAAATTGAAAAAGTTTCGTTCAGACAATGGAACGGAATTTTGCAATAAGAAATTTGACAAACTGTTCAGTGTTTGTGGTATCGAAAGGCAAACTTCAACACCTTATACTCCACAGCAAAACGGACTTGCAGAAAGAACAATTCGAACTTTAACGGAGAGAGCTTTATGTATGATAACTGATGCATCGTTGAGTAAAAAGTATTGGGCTGAAGCAATTGCAACTGCAACATACATAAAAAATCATTCGTCTTCAAGAGTGTTAGAAAACAAATCACCGATTGAAGTTTGGTCAGGAATGAAACCAAATTTGTCTCACTTCAGAATATTTGGTTCATCTGCCATGGTACATGTTCCCTGTGAGAAGCGAAAGAAATTTGAGGTAAAATCTGTTGAGCATATATTTGTTGGATATTGTTTAGGTAACAAAGGATATCGATTGATAAATCCTACAACAAATAAGGTGGTAGAGAGCCGAGATGTTATTTTCTTAGAATCTGAAAAAACCAATAACCCGGTTATGCCAGTAACAAACAAAAATGATGAAGTTACACTATCATTTGGAGAAATATTTTCTGATGATTTACCTGATGAAGAAACATCATCATTTGATCAAATTTTTTCTGATGATTTAGCTAATGAAAATTGTAGTGATGAAGAAACATTGTCATTGGAAGAAAATAATAGTTGTAAAGGAATGAATAAGTCAAAAGAAAATCCAAACTCAATTTCAATGGAGACTATTGAAGCAGATGACACTGAAGCTACAGTTTTAAGAAGGTCAAATCGAGCAAAAAAACCAATCAACAGACTAAATTATGTTCAATATTTTACAAAAGGCAATATAAATGAACCAACGTCTTTAAGTGAAGCCGTTTCAAGTTTGAACAGTAAAGAAAGGAAGATACCAATGGATGAAGAATTTCAATCATTAATAGATAACAAAACTTGGGAATTGGTAGATTTACCAGATGATAAAAAACCAATAAATTCAAAATGGATATTCAAAATAATGACTGATAAAACTGGAAAAATTATTCGGTATTTTATAAAAGAAAAAGTAGCAGGTAGTTCCATTATAATCAAAGATGTCAACACTGAATATATGGTTGCTAATAGTTGAAGTTTAGTTACAAACAAGTTTTTTGTTTAAGAAACATGGGTTTGAAAAACTTATATTTTCTTTATATAATATTATCTATTATTAGTATTTGATTGTGAATTAAGGTGGAGTGTTGTAAATATTTAATTCACTCAAGCTTTATTCACCTAGCTTGTATTCTAAGTTTACATAGACTTTTGTTTATAATAATTTATTATTCTCAATTAAAACGTTCAATATTCAAGATATATATTTTTTTTTTCCTTCCACAACGTACATAACAATATAATCCCTTGATTCTTCCTCCTTCCCAAGATCGTATCAAGCTTCTCGGCATTAACACGCTGAAAGATTGAAGAGAAATATTCGATATTCTCTTCATTCGCCGTATCTTTTCTGGAACCGTCGACTGCACAAGCCCTTCTACCACTCTATCTTCCTTAACACTAATCCTCGCAACATACGGAATCCTTGCCTCTTTTACCTACCCCTTCATCGAACGTCATATGGCTCAAATGAACATATCCCCCAAATGCTGAGTAATGTTAATTCCAGTTTTGACTTCAAACTCAGCACCCCTTTCATAAAACTCCATCTTCTAAATAACCCCCCCCCCCCCCCCCCCCCCCGATTAACGTTACATATTAGTTTTTTAGTTTTAAATTGTGAAGGTGCTTTTAGTTTCTCAGCCGGGGTAATGCTCACGGCTAGCCAGGGTTTAGTGAACAAAAACACTCAAAAAATTCACAAGGTCAGAAACTCTCTTTATTTGCGAACTCTCTATTTTTAATAGTATAACTAGGGGTGCCAGCGACTTCATCCGCAAGAATTGGCATTACTTTTTTATTTATCAACCGATTGACATGGAATGAAAACTTAATGTTAAGTGAAGCTTACCACAATATATTACTGAAAATTTCATCTAGATAGGATAAGCGGTTTCTGAGATTAGCGTGCACAAACAAACAAACTGTTACGTTTTTATTATATCTATAGAAGATATAGAAGATATAGAAGATAGATAGAATAGATTAACAAAGGATTATATAAAGTTGGTTAGATATTAGCAGCTGCTGGGTTGAAGGCTTGTCCGCTTTTCGTATTGCGTTGAGGGACCTTGCTGGCGTCTACTCCTTCCGGTCGGTTACAGCAGCTACGGTCTGGGGTATTCCTGGGCTCGTAATGGCTATGAGAATAAAATTGATTAATAGGTATCGGTATAGGTATAGACTATAGATATATGTAGTTTATGCCTTGATCACCATGATCCTTTGCGGCACATTCACCCTATAGGGAGCCGCAGGTACGGCGAAGCGCGAAGGCGACTGAAGACCCTAGCAGGCAGAAACACAGGCGGCCAAAGCCCATGGTAGGCAGAAATACAGGCAGATTAAGAATTAGCTTATATTAAGCCTAATTAATGGGGGTTTTGCCCCCAACAAAATTAAAAATAGGTGTTACAGCTTGTTCTTGAAAATTCCTCTGTTAAGATCTGATTTCAAAACATTAAAGCAACCTAAAGCAACCTGGTGCCATCATCGTTATCCAAGAACAAACTTTGTATCGCTTTCCTTTCAAACAACCAAACTGGCACATTCATTTCAATGACCACGAATGGCTCAAAGAAAAACCTTCGAATAAAATTATTGTATGCGAAAGCACCGCATCCTTACCTACTTAATACCTTAGCTTTTCATTCTTTGCCAAATACCGATGGACAAAGTTTGATTTGCACGAGAGGAAAACTTATGCATGTGCGTGTTTTCATCGTCCTCTTGGTGAAAACCACTCACCACTAACTTCAAAACTTCAACAACCGTTTAATGAAGATATTGCCTAAAGTGAAATTCCAATAAATGGTTTTCCTGATGCGGCTCAAGTGTGTGGTGTGTGGCGGTGTGCTGAAGCTGAAACTACTTTTTCACCATAAGCATGCCACAGAACGAAAAAACTTTTCTCAATAACTTCTACACTCGACCAAATCATTCACTGCACATATCTCACAACTCGGCAATCAATAACTATGCCGTTTAATTTGGACTAACTCCGAACATACCAAGAACTTAAATCGATCAAAACTCTACCAACCGTTCAGGGTGGTTGGTTGGCGAGGCCGCTGTGCTGTGTTGCCCCATTCGCCAAACATGCCACAAAAAATTAATTGGTCATATGGTGCTTGTATATCTACATTTCCAAAGAGGATCAACGGAAGTCACCTTCTAGCGGCATAGCTCTTAGCAGCAGTGCTTTCACTTGGTCCTGAGGCCTAAAAAAAAAACATAAAAAGCAACGGCTCGAGTTCTCGTCGTCTGCACCAAACATATCCGCATGTTCAATCTGTCATAGTTGGTACGTGGAACACATTAAATCATTCTTCAAAGCTCCACACATCTATACACCCATATACATAACTAGGCATGGGCATGTACACATTGTACAAACATCCCCAAAATTGCCATAAATCAATTCCCAAAGTTGTCGGCGCAGTAGGCACTATGGAGGCCAATGGAAATACAAAGAAAAAGTTGGAAAAAGCCCGTCCATTTGTTAGAAGTTCCATTTGAGTGGCGAAACTTCGCCCACTCAAAAATTGCCTATAACATGCTTTTAGTACCGAAGTGAATCCGAATGGCCTATTCGAATCGTGTGGCATCAATTTATAAGGGTACATGGACTCTAACAACCCCTTCGGTGCCATTATGCGGCGTATAATTAATTCGACTGCACCCCTTGCATGTGAAACTTGGTCTTGCTTTTGAGTTGGGAATGTTATGGGAAGTTGGGATATACCAAAGACCTTCTGCTGCAGCATAGTGAGTGGTTATCTCTTGGTTGGGTCAAATTTCAAAAAATTTGATTGCTGCATATACCGAAGAGTCAAGCTGTAGGACGAATGAATAAATTCTTAGCTGCAGTCAAATAACGACGACTCCTCCAACGGTTGATGAGAAGACTACTTCCGCTGAAGCTGAACTTACTAACGCCCGCTTGCCGTAACCGCCTCCTCGTTGGCCACCCAACGACAGTGCATGTTAAGTTTAAGATTTATGCTGCCATTTTCGTTGTTCTTTTGGCTTTTCCACTATAGTTCCACTTTTGTTCGCCTCTGCTCACTCCCTGAAGCAGAAAATATATGAGAATAGGACCACCGGGTTTGGGTTCCTGAATAACGTCGACGCGACGATGAATGGAGGTAGCTGCCTAAATTGTGCATAAATATTATCCTCTTCCCAAAGCGAAGTGTGTATCTTTGTTTTTTTTTCTGGGCGGGAGACTAATATATGAGCTTCCCGATAGAAGTATAAACAGACAGGCGGAGCGTTATTATTTAGTCATTTGTGGTTTCTCCTCAATGCATTTGGAGTTGATGCCTACTGTACACTAAGAAAACGATTTTGGTCTTTTTAAGCGCGCGTCGTCGCTGCTTGTGTTATTTTGTAATATTGCTGCGGCTACCTATAAGAGGCCGAAGTAGATGAAATGTGTCGTAGATTGGATTCACCTTCGCAGAACAGGGTGTTGTGATCAATCTTACTTGTCCTAGCCGCTGACATCAAGTATAGAAAATATGTGGCAACAATACCATCCACACCGCCCGCCGCCTCCAAAGTCCTACGTTTCACACGCCAGGGTTGAAAAGTGCCGACGAGCAAATGCTGCAAAACAAGAGGCAACGGCATAGAAAACGTCACTGCAAAGGAAAACTTGAACTGTTCACGAGCTCTAAGAACGCAGAAAAGAAAGCATCGGCTTATCAGACAGAAATAGAGGGAAGGGCACGATCGAGGAGATAGAAGATTCCACAACAGGAATAAGGTACGAAAATTTTACCATAGGGCACAACAATCCACCCCAGGCCTTAACCCCGTACCGAAGCTTCTAGAGGCCATCAAAGGAACATCGTAGTTGAACCACAGTTGATACTGAGGAAATCGAATGAACTTTTCTCCAAACTATAAAACAGCGATAACCTCACGAATTCCAATTATTATGTATTGTGCCATTCTATATAGGGGACGTATAGGAGGCCAACAATACCGTTCACCCGACCTAGAAAAGGTAAAGATAGTAGCAGCTACGCCCTTAGGCCAACAAATTTCCTGGATCAGGCGACTTAGCTGCCGCACTGTTGAAAGCAGCAGGTTATGAGTATGCACCATCAGCTCATCTGCAAGAAATGGTCGGAAGAAATAAAATAGCTACAAGGTCCTTAGTCTCCAAAACATCCTGTCTGCCATTCTGTGGTGACGTCAGAAGTGTGGCTTCACACCAGAGAAGTCCAAAATCGACCAAATTTTCAATTTGAGGCAGATCTTCGAAAAAAATCCAAGAACTTCCAAATAAACACCTTCCATCTCTCCGTCGACTTAAAAGCTAGATGTAAGCATACTCAAGGGTGAACTAAACATAGTAATGTCTTCTTATGGCATTAGAGCGAAACTAGTCCGTTTGTGTGAGAAGATGACGACTTTTTCAACATCGTTTCAAAGAAATTGGCAAAACACCCACGTCAACACCAGAGGTACGATTTTTCAAAAGTTTGTCCGACTACTCGGTTACACTGAAAACATTAATAAAATTGGAATAAAACGGTGTGATGTACATCGTGCGTTTGTTTGCCTTGAGACGGAAGGCAAAAAAACGATTGTAACGGTTAATAAGAGCAAGACCAAGTTCATGCTAAGTACAAGAAAGGATACCCAACTTCAACCACCTCTTGGAAAAAACATCACTAGAGAGGCAGTAAGAGTCATTGTCTATCAAGTATTCGCTGTAAATTCAGGGAATGACACCAACACTGTGGTGATCTTGGTGTAATGGTTAGGATGTCTGCTTTATACGTGAGTGACCGCGGTTCGAGTTTCAGAAACATCCCACTACGGATATCTTTTTCCCTGAGGAATTTTCAAGTTCTCCAAGATTTGGAAAAGCACTTTTTAATTGAGCAGCTCCACATACAATTGTCGGTCAATAGAACGTTAGTCCCCGAGGTTTTTAAAGCCTTGTTTTCTTGCCCCAATGAAATCAAACGAAAAACACTCTTGCCAATCGCTGCTTCTTTGTTCTTAGAAAACAAGTGATTACTACGCGCTTTCTCAATTGACTAAAGTGTCGCTTTATAAGATCCTCATTATCCCGGTCTACATACAAGTTTATTCGCTTGATCTTCGGTTCAATCTAAATAAGCGGAATATAAAGACGAAGATTTAGTCTAAAACTACATGTATGGGGTGTTCAGTAGCCTTAATTTAGTCAGAAGACTCATTGTCCAACGACAGATCGCTGGTTCATGTAGAGCAAATGGAAAATAATGTTGGGGCTTGGATTTTCTTCGATTCTTACTCCATGGACATCACGAAGAGTTTCTTCGTCTATAGTGGAAAACTTATGTGTCGGCGAACTTCAACCAACTTGGAGTGCAAAACTGGAGCCAACAATCAAGAATCTGAGCAAGTTTGAGAGGCTTGTTGAATGAACTTTTATCTGATTTGGACTATTTACGCCTGATACACAGTAAAATAAAAAAAAACTTTTCAGTGAAGTAACGTTCAAGTCTGAGGTTTGATGATGATGATTTTGGGCTCCCCTTCAAAACGGATTGGCAACTGCAGTAATTTTCGATACCTAAGTGCAGCTTTGCGGTTGAGATTCGATGAGTGACAATTCTGGGTTCTATGGTCTAAGTCTAATGTGATTATTCCTAAAATCGAAGGTAGTACAGGAAACACTAAACAATGGCTACGGCCACTAATTTCGACATCGCGTTAACAACGGACTTGAGTTCGGCAGTGAGTGTTGAGGACTTACTTTTGAAAGCTTACCACTGATGGGGGTATTTTTGCGGAGGCGGGACAAACAGCAAGCAACACCCCAGACTCACTGTCAGCATAAAGTATGTTCGTAATCAGATTGAAGTAACAATTTTTAAATCAAAAAACACCCCAGCATGATGATTGGTCTGAGGAGCTGTTTTTCGAACGTCAATTTTGTCGTCTGGCTGAGTCCATTCCTTCTTCGCATTAGGGGGTATATGAAGTGGAAAGCGTAGTTTGCCTTTTTAAGAACTGCTGTTGCATGTGGGTTGAAACGTAATCTTTCATCGAAGTTTATGTCAAGGTACTTGATGCTTTTTTTTGTCTTCAGCTGTGTTCCATCGGGTAGTTGGATGGTTGTGTTTCGTCTTCTTGTGGGTCTCTTGAAGCAGGCTAATTCGGATTTTGACGAATTAACTTTGATGCTTCATTTGGTGTGGTATTCCCAGAGAAGTCTAATGTGACCCTCGACTCTTCGGGCTGCAATTGCTGGCGACATCAAGGTTGCATAAGTGAGGGAATCGTCTGCATACAGCAAGTTCTTGGCGTTGTTCGGCTGAGGCTGATCTGAGGTAAAGATGTTGTAGAGATAAGGCCCGAGCTTTGATCCTTGAGCTACTCCTGCTCTGATACATTTGGTTGCTGATTGGCTGTTTTCAATTAGGACGAAGAATGTCCTGCAATTGAGAAAACTGAAAATTTATTTTAGTTTGTGAATTAGCCCATGGATCCAGATGCTATCAAATGCTTTCTCGATGTCAAGTAAGCATCCCACAGTAACCTGGTAGCTGTTAAGAGTCCTTACGACCGACGTCCTTTTGAAACCTTTTGATCGGGTTAAGGGTGGAGTGGTTCTCCCGGAACCCGAACTGCATACTTGGGACTGCATCTTGTTGTGGTTGCAGAATGTCTCCAGAGAATTGTCCCCTACAGGATTTTGCTCGTGTTGTTCAAAAGTGGGATAGGACGATATCCAGAGAAAGTACTTCTATCACCTTTCTTGGGGATTGGCACGATTTTTTTGCTGTCTTGCATATCTTTGGGAAATAGCAGTTGTTAAAAATGTGAAATAGCATCAGGACTTATGGAAACCTTGTTATGATGTAGTTAGAGATCATGTCAGGTCCAGATGACTTGTTTTGTCGTCCGCCGTGGATCATTTCAGCTACTTCTTCCAGATTTGTGAAGCTTTCTGCAGGTACCGGGTCACTTGAATAACATTACTTGAGTGTCCGTTTGCTGCAATTGTCGTAGAGTTGCCTCTACTTCTTCGATAAACCCTGGATCGTTGGGTCGTTTTGGTACAAAGTTTTCTTTGAAAAAATTGGCAAACGCATCCGCTTTGTCTTGGGTTGTCTCGACTTCCCCTTGTCCGGTGCTTATTTTTTTAGCATCTTTGGTTTTTTCCCGATGATATTGTTGATGGCTTTGAATGCGTCGGGTCCAGGCTTGATGTTCTCCAGCTTTTGTTGGAACTGGCTGTTGTTGTGATGTTGAAGAGCGTTCCTCAGCATGATGTGGGTGCATTGGAGCTCACTCTTCACCATTTGGTAAGTGTTGCTCACGGTATTCCAATCTCTTTGCTGAATTCTTTGCAGTTTTTTCCTCAGCTTTTGGCGGTGTTCGTATAGCCGCACAATACCTTCTGGGATGTGCTGGTATCTGTCTCTGGATGTTTTCGGTCTCTTGTGTTCATCTAAGGCGTTTGTTATTGTGCCCTCCATTGATTCAATAGCCTCATCGATCATGTCGTTGGAGACGTTCCTGTTTGCTTTCGGCAAAATGATTGCTTCCTCGATCTGTCTTTGGAAATCTTAGATATTAAAAAGGCTGTAGTTGATGTACTCCTCACCTTTCGCCGGACTTATCGTGATGATCGGCCTGTTAAGGTTGATTCGAAGTTCTACCGTTTCGTGGTCTGCATCCGATGTCAATACTCTGCAGGTGAAGTTCTGTATTTCAGGAACTATGTCTATTAGGTTGGATCTAACCAAAAAGAAGTCCAGCCAGGAAGGTGTTATGGGGAAGATTGGCTTCGGCTGGGATACCACAGAATGAGTGATTTCCGGTGTCTTCATCGAGCCATTTGACCAAGGTGTTTCCAGCATCAGTTGAGGTTGTGTCGAACCATCGTGGGTGTCGGGCATTGAAAGCTCCTCCTATGAGTCCATCATACGTGTGTTGAGCGGTGATAATGCTGAAAATAGAGAGATTGTGATTAATATCGTTCTTGTTGGCGCTGCAGTTGTTGTAGATACTGAAGACAACCAATGCGTCATTTTCGATTTCTATGGCTACAGCTGTTGTTCCAGGGGCTCTAAGACCAGGAACCATGACGTGGAAGGCTTTTTTTTTACAAAGAGCGCGGTGCCTCTTTTGCCTAGAACCTTGTCTGTCCTGAAGATGTTGTAGCCTTTGAAGTCGATGTTGTTCCTTTTTACATTGGTTTCGCTGACTCACCGAAGTAGAATCTTCAGCCTATATTTTTATTGGGGGGACACATAATGTGAGTTTTAAAAAAGGAACGAAATCTTAGTAGAAAATTCTTATGTGGTCTTAACTGTGTGTAGATTTGACTAATGTTTCGACAGACGGGTTTGTGGCAAAAGTTCTGAATTCACTGACAAATGCTTTCAAAATCTATGGCTTGTTTGTTTTTTGTTAAAAGATAAGGTGGACCACAATTCCGCAATTACTCAATTGCTTTTTTGTATTGTTTTTTTTTTTTCTTTTAATTTCTCCTTGTGTTTTTGAAGTTTTTGAACATTGCCTGTTTGCTCTCACAGTTTTCTATGACAATTGACACCAGCAAAGCCTTAAAACACCGAATGAAAACCACCTGCTAAGCAGACCTGTACACTAGGTGCGTTTTCATCGCAACTCAGTTATCTTTTAATCAGCTCAGCAATTCACTTTGACACACAAATCATGTCAATACTAAGCACTTTAAGTTCACTACCACTGAATGGTAAAGTTCATTGCTGGCCTGATTAAAGGGTTGCTGAGTTGCGAGAAAAACGCCGCCATTGTTAGACTAAGGGTAAGGCTCAAGTTGTTGAAAAAGGCATTCTAAAGGAACATTCTAAATTCACAAAAAGCATTTCTTCCAGTGCAGTGATAATTTTAAAATTGTCCTCTGCTATACGTTACGTTCGTTCAAGTAAAAGGTTTTCACGTATAAAAATAGAAGAGCCCAATAGGTACCTACCTTCCAAAGAACCACAAAACGTGTCTGTAATGTACATTGAAGACGTGTTTAACATAAATTACACTTAAGACTGTAACGGTGCACAGTATTTTACTTCCAAGTCTCTCTCACTCTTCCCCGTGCATTTCTTTGTCGAGGTGCAAGCAGCAAGCACATCATGCATGAGCTGTCGACTGTGAAGTGCAGGCTCTTGCAGCCCAATGGAAATGATTCTCTTCTAAAAGAAGCTTTGCTTCCTTATAAAATGCGATTTTGAGTCCTTCGTTGCATATCATAGAGAAAGAGAGAGTCCTTGCATAATGCAGTTAGCAAAAGTAGTTGGCGTGGTTTTGTTGTAGACTTTGTCCTAGACTCGTTGTCGTCGCCAGTGTTATAGGAGGTATCCGGCGTAATGGTTGTATACTAGGGTGTGTCATTTTTGGGCAACTTTTTTTTTTCATCGATAAAACAGGCTAAATACTTTCAGGAAGGTACAAAACGAAGCCTCTCAAAATTTGAGCTCATAATATTAACATTTAGAGGTGCCTGTTTTTAAATTTCTATTTTCCATACAAATTACATGGGAAAAAAATTAAATTTTTTTCTTATTTTTATAGCTTGACATTTGAGCATTGTAGAAATAAACTGACAAATTATTTAAATTGGAAATTGAATGCTCTACAAAAAAGCTCAAAATAACTTTTTTCATAGAGGCAACCGTTCTGAAGATATTCAAACTCAAAGTTGGAAATGTATGAAATTATTACTTTTATTTTATTAAACTCATTCTGATGACTTTTTTTATGACTGAAAAATTATTTTCAAGAACAAATAACTATTTTTGTGTAGAAAGAAAATAACTTAACTACATCAAAACACAAAGTGAAAAAAGAAAAAAGTAGAAAAAAAAAAATACAGTTAAAGCTTTCAAAATACACACATATTACTGCGTGACACCTGTTAGGCAGCATTAGAAAAACTCTGAAAAGTTTTGATCAAAATTTTGATTAACCCTAGTTTACAAACTGGGGTCCATTTGGACCCCAGAGCATGTTTGAACACTCATAACTTTTTTGTTTTTTATTTTTTTTAAATGGGATTTTTACTCAGTGAACAAAATTCAATTTTTTATTCATTTCTTAAGTTGAAACGATTATCAGATGTTTACAGATTTTTCTGCGATTTTTTTGTGAAAAGAACCCGTCCACCCGAACTGGGGTCCATTTGGACCCCAGTACTGAAATTCTATGAAAAATCATATTTTTTCTAATAAATAATTAGGCGAGTTTTAGGCGCGTTTTATTGAAAATTTTCTATGTGCACTTATGTGCTCTTATCAATAAAACGATTTTTGGTTATATGCACTTAGCAAGTTCACTTTCAATTTTAACTTTCAAGGTTGGTACCCTTTGCACTTGTTCTAAGGATAAGAAACATTAAAAATTTGCATTCTAAGGATATAAATGCATACCTTTTACTTTCCATTTCTATTTTTCTCTATTTAATTCTCGATTCTCAATTTATTTGCCGCATTTCAACTTTTTACTTTCGATGTAAACAAAACAAATGTCACTTATTCCTAAAGCAGCATAGTTTATGTTTAGAAGGATTTAGTTTGAAGTTGTTGGCAGTTCCGGGAGACATTTAACACATAAGGTTCTAGTGTGGCAAGGGCAACAACATCTGCCACATTCATCGCAGTTGGTTCTGGTTTTCTTGTCCTCTGCTCTTGGGCAAAGGTGACATCTGCTTCTTTAACAAGACAGCCTTTCGGGGACTGTTGGTAATTTTTCCTGAACTCTCCCCAAAATACAGAGAGCATCCAATGCAGATATTCCAATGCCAGATTGTGTTGCAGGTTGTGAACGGTTATTCAATTCTGACTCAACCAGTTCCTCCGCTAGTTCGATGAGTTTATTACTTCTCAGCAAATATTTGTTTCTTCTAGGTGGATTGAGATGTCGGAAAATTATGACAGTTGCTAGGGCTGCTACGTCCAGTAAGTTGTAGAATACAACCATCGGCCAGCGATTTGTTACAGAGAATTATGGCGAATTCAGTCTTTTTTGAGGTCATAAAATTATTTGATGACCTGACCAAACTGAACTATTGACTATTTTTTTTGAGATAGGCATACCTGCCAGGAACAATTGATGTGGATGAATTTTACAATCAGTAATTACGTAAATAAGACATATTGAAAAGGATAAGCGGGTATCCCAGATTTGCGAAATTAAGCAATTTTCATCGTTTTTGAAATTGAAAAATTTTATTGCTGACCTCCTACATACCTGCATAATGACATCTCTGCTTAAATTTCTTTATCCCTGCTATATATAATACTTAGAAACAATTCATACAATAGCCAGAAGAACTATAACTGAACAATATAAGTCAGAAATCAAAAAAAAATTCGAAGAAAAAATCGTGGGGTCCATTTGGACCCCAGTTCGGGTGGACACGACTTTTGCCGGTTTGTAAACGAGGGTTAATTGGTTAAAGGGAAAGCTCCGACATGAGGTAGCAAGAAGAGATAGAAATTTGTTATTGAGAGAGAAGTTCGAAATATCATTTGATTTTTTTAAGAAACTTTTTACTTTTTGTTGTATCATTACTTTCTTCTGAATATCATTATAGTTTCTATCAAGTTTCAAAATTCTAGTATACTAATAGTTAAGAATTTTCTTTTAATAATAAATATTCAATAATAAATAATAATTGTACTAAATTTAATTGATAATTAAATTTGTTTTTCACTTAATCAAATAATAAAACAATATTTAAAACGTAAATGTTTTTTATTTTAGCTTTCTAAATAAATAAGCACACAAAATTTAATTTTCCCATGAAAAATAATTTTTAAGTCATAAAAAAAGTCATCAGAATGAGTTTAATAAAATAAAAGTAATAATTTCATACATTTCCAACTTTGAGTTTGAATATCTTCAGAACGGTTGCCTCTATGAAAAAAGTTATTTCGAGCTTTTTTGTAGAGCATTCAATTTCCAATTTAAATAATTTGTCAGTTTATTTCTACAATGCTCAAATTTCAAGCTATAAAAATAAGAAAAAATTTTAATTTTTTTCCCATGTAATTTGTATGGAAAATAGAAATTTAAAAACAGGCACCTCTAAATGTTAATATTATGAGCTCAAATTTTGAGAGGCTTCGTTTTATACCTTCCTGAAAGTATTTAGCCTGTTTTATCGATGAAAAAAAAAAGTTGCCCAAAAATGACACACCCTATTGTATACATCTCATGTGGAAACACTCAAAGGAAAGGGAGGTAAGTCGGTAGCAGGAATCTAAAATTATTATCAAAAGTTATGAGGACACTGGCATGAGAAACTACACACAAAAGACAAAGGTGCCTTTTCTTTTATTTTCTTTTTAAATTATTTTGGTCCTCCTTATGCCGTTGTATGTTGGCTTGCAAATTTTCAAATAAAACACTTATACATAAATAATAAGACTTCTGTGTGTGTTTTCTTGTTTCCTTACAGAGCGGTGCTGGAAAATCATCAGCTCGCATTGGCGACGGTCCAATACTGACTTTGGAAAAATTGGAACGTCAACAGGCTGGGGTATATCAGTGTACGGCAGACAATGGAGTCGGTGATCCGGTTACAGTCGATATGAGGCTTGATGTTCTATGTAAGTTTTTAAGTGTGGGAGTGGATTTTTTTTTCTTTTCTTTTCTCTTTTGAATGATTGAGAGGCAATGTCATTTTTTATGGGTGGTTCTGATTAAACTTTGCGAACGAATCGAATTGAATTGCTATTCCATTTGAAGTAGGTTCAATGGGGTTAGAGTGGTTTTGGTTGAGTATTTGGCAATGCCATTGTCTTGGCTCGTTTCGTCTATTAGATAAATCTTGAAGTATAAATATGATCATAATTGAAGACAGATGTGCCGCAGTGACTTCATGGGTCTTAAGAAAACGTCGTCTAAAGTGTGTTCAATGAGAAGTTAGACATTTTGTTTCGAACTGGCTGTGACATGCTTTGCTTTTTCCACTGAGTGCGAAAGAATTGGAATTGCGGCGGATAACATGCCTGTGCAAGAGTAGAGAATCAAAACCCAAAGGGTTTCTGGTCAGTTGCGTTTGCGCCCATTGTATTTATAACCTATAGTAACACCTTGAGCACTCCAGTCGAGATACTATATAGCCATCTATCTTCACGATTAAAATACTAAGCGGTTTTGTTGTAATTTTGTTTTGGTTATATAGGTATACAATGTAGACCTCCACACATAACGTTCTTCCCGATTCAAAAAAGCGGTCCTTTGATTGAGAAGCAGGGGCGTAGCGAGGGTTCAAGCCATGGGGGGTGAATTTTTATGAAATGCCGACTAGCCTTAGGAATTCGACGAATGCATAATATGTTTGTATGTCCGGTATAGATTCCTAAACCACCCAACGGATTTTTATGAAATTTTCAGGGTAGACATAGTTTACTCCAGAGATTGTTCCTGTCAAGGTTTGATTTCCATATTCCCACAGGAACGGGATTGAGAACGGAAACCTAGAAACTGCTGGAAAGATTTCAAAAATTCTTTTGCCATTGAGATGACGCATAATCCCACAGTAAAAAAAATTTTATTTGAACCCCATATTCTCAAGGAAGCGGAAGAACGAGAAAGGGAACCATATAACTATGGAAGACCCGAGAAACGCCGGGCGGCTCAGCTAGTAAATAAATAAAACTAAAAGCAATTACAACCGTAAAAGTGTTCATTTCACAGAAATTTATAAATTGACAAAAAATCAATTTATAATAGCAATATAACGATATAACAACAAAACAAACGAATTAAAAGTATTTATTGGAAATATTATAACATAGTATTTGGTAAGAGAAAGGGCACACATTCTTTGATTTCAGTCTTTAAAAATTTTATTATTATTTAAAAAAAAATTTATAAATTGGAATTTAAAGTCCAATTCTCCGGTGTTTTTATGTAGCCCATTTCTTGACGACCGCACTAGGTTGAATATTAACAACACTATCCTTTGAGGAATAAGGAAGCATTAATGAATTTAGTCTATCACTATTACCCATCGTCGTACGCAAATAATTAAGAACTTTTTTAAATGACCGCTCACAAGAAGCCGACAACACAGGAGGAGTTAACATGTAACAAACTAGTTTGATAAGTTAAAGAAGTTCAGCCAACAAGACTCGAATTCAATTGTTATAAGTCAAAAGAAACACCTTATAGTCTTGTTAAATTTAACAATACTATAAGGTGTTTCTTTTGACTTATAACAATTGAAACTAGTTTGAAAGCTAACGGAATCAAATCTCTTGATTTGAATACCTTTATGACAATATCGTCGAAAACTGAGCATTTCTCACAAGTAAAAAGAAACATTTGCAGTTCCATTAAGTATAGCACTTAACTAATTCTATAGTGGCACCCGCTCTAGAAGCGGGCACTTTGAACATTTTTAAGAAATTTTCGATAATGGTAAAATTATCTGTCAGATTATCTTTGACGTGCGAAGTAAAAGTTTGAAGAACCATTTTGAACTCTTTTCTATAAAAGGTTTCCAGATCAAATACAAAGACGGTTTCAGAAATGTAACCGACGCGTTCTATGATGTTTCTATAAATCGTTTTCGGATTTAATTGAATGTCATTATCGTTCATTTCTTGAAATAATTCCAATATGCTTCAAATCAGTAATGAAGCATCAAAATCGTTTAACTCTTCCGCCTCTAGATTTTCGGTCAAGTTTTTAACTTTAAAAATGACATTTTTTCAAAAATATAACAAACTAATAAAATCATAATCTAAGATTTTTTTCAAAAGTCCAGAAGCAGGTACGACTATTGTTATCAAAAGAACTATCATCGCTTTTATTCCTTCTAAAGCATTTACAATGCCTTCAAAAGATATCCACACAGCCTTTACTTTTTCAGCTCTAGCAGTTCATCGAGTTTTTGACAAATTTTTCAATTGCAAGGAGTTTTCAATGTTTTTCAATTTTTCTTGGATACATTGAAAACGATTTGTACTAACATAAAAAAAACCAAACAATGCTTCCAAAGTATTAAAAAACTCTTTGATCAGCACGCTTGAATTGCATGCTGTTTCAACGAAAATATTTGTACGATGCGCTTGACATGGAATGTAAGTGATTTTCTTAACACATTTTTCTGACAATTTTCTCTGGGTACCAAATACAGAAAAAATATCGGCTTTATTGATCTCATTCACTATGATTCTTTGAGTTTTAGTGCCCAAGAGATCAATAAATTTACTTTGGGTAGTCGGACTAGGACACGTCACACCTTGCGGCCTTTTTGAAGACCCGTCCAACCATTTATTCAGTAATGGGCAATTTCGGGAAATCAGTAAAACGATTTGTCGAAAATTTCCATCGTCCTCATCGTACTCATTATGACCACGAAAAGGTAATTCCTGTCTTCCCAAAGTTCTTGCAACATCGACTAAAATTTGCAGCACCTTTAAATGATACGCATTTTCTTGTTCTTCTTGAATGCTTTGTTGTCTTTGAGCTTTGTACAGCAAAACATTGACGTGAGCTCTTCCATTAACAAAATTGCAATAATCAAGTAAAGCCGCCTTATGTGATTCAGAAGTGAAATGTTGAACCAATTTTCCCTGACTGTTCATTTTATGCAACTGACGAACACCCACCGATACCCATTCCGGATTAGCAAATTGTCTTTGAATTCATTCTGAGAATAAAATGCAAGCAAAGCAAAATGCAGCATCTTTGTAAGGACTGTATTCCAAAAAAAAAAAAATCAGAATACCATGTGAAAAATTGTATGTGATGTATAATTTTAAAATTTGTATGTTGTATGAAATGTACTGTTGTATTAACTGTGAAAAAGGCCCCTGATTATAGAATTGCTGAGCTAAAAAACGCTAAAATTCGTGTCTTTTTGGTTGAGATGACTTGACTCATCAGTTGCCAAATCTACTTTGTTTTTCTACCTTAATTTGCCGACTTGTTATTTTTTTGGGCAGCAAATCGAACACTTCCATTCGTGTCTTTATGGTTGAGTTTACTTAACTCGACAAATCTTCTTTGCTTTCTTTCTCGATTTGCCAACTGGGTAAAATCTTGGGGGAGGGGTGCTGAACCCCCCTCCCCCTCTCTACGCCCCTGTCGAGAAGGTAGATGGCTGTATCATCGGGAGTGTTCATGGTGTTATTATACGTTTCATATTCTATGCTTGCGGCACTCGCCTCGAAAACGGATCGATAGGTACCAATTACGCTAAAATGAGGCCCAAGCGACACTTTTATCGAAGAGTAGAAAAGAGGTCGCCTGTTGTCACTTGTTTTGACCGGTTTAAGTCTGGCGCTTTTGGGGCACTTGTTTTGAAAGGTATTAGCGAGGTCCTCTGACGGCGATTGAAAGTAAAACTGGAATGAGTCCCTGTGGATGGAACAGGTTGTAGTCCCTATAGACTTTGTTCTTGGTGGAAATTGGCTCGACAGATATTGATTTGGTCCACTGGGTGCGCTTTCAACGGCTCAATAATGAGGCCCTCTAGTGGCATTTTCATAGGCAGACTTTCGACAATATAGGGTAATTTCTTATGCAGAAATATTGAAGCATAAGCCGGTAACAGACCTTCCCCCCGAACGTCTTGAGAAAAAAAAATTCGCGGTGTTCATCATAACTCGGCTGGAAATTATTTGAAAATAAAAAAACCAAAAAAATTAATCAAATTATGATCAAATCTTCTTCCCTACGTTCTCTGATAATTTCTTTCTTAATTTAAAAATTTTTCGCGGCCATTAAAAAAAAACTAAAAATTCCGCTATTTTGGGGGTAGAAAACACTCTTAATGTAAAAAACAATTTGTTTACTGAACGTTTTGGGTGGTATTTTTTGTGTTAAAAATGTCATAAAATCATCGATAAACATAAAATATATGTTGATGTACCCCTGAACATCAATCAAAAAAACCGTAACTTCTGATTTGCAAGAACTATGAATTTTTTTTTGTTATACTGTTTCCTTCCCAGTATTCCCTTAAAGGGTCTTTGTTAGGGCAACTGGGTTGAAATCTGTGTGAGAAGAGGTGGAGTCTGTTTGAATTTATGCATGCTTCGATATAACTCTGTAGCCTGATAGGCTACGTTCCAAATATTGCATTGTTTGAGCAGTAGAAACTGAAAAGATCTATAGGAGAGCTAGCGGCAGGAAATTTTCCAGAGCTCCAATTGGGGTCTTAGGTGTGGAGAAATAAGTTCCCCGGGAATTATGTCCACATGAGGATATAGTTCACGTATTTTCCTTTACCTAGTTCATATGGTATTGGTTGAATTAATGCATGCAAGTCTTTGGATTTGGTCTCTACTCCCAAACGGGCGAATGTGAGGATTTGTCTTATTTGTGTGTTCATTCACTTGGTGAATGGTTTTGGGATTCCATTTTTTTCCAAAAATTCTACAGCATATCGCCTTCTTGCCTTCGGATTTGGTTTTTTTTTACTTTTTTTTAACTTCAAAAACAACACAAGTTCTATTTTAAATAGGACTGGCGTTAAGTCGTCAGTTTACAGCCCAGTTGATGAACTTGTTAAGAACTGACTGGAAGAGCTTACAGGGGGTTGTTGTGAGTTTCGCAGAAGTCCTGATAGCTACTCCATTAGTTGTTATCAGCATTGGCTCCGACTTAAATTCCTATTAAAAAAGTCTCTCCAAGCCACAGCGGTTGAAGCGCTGTTTTATTTTGATTGGCTGTTGACTGAACTTAGGTCTTGAAGAAATAACTCATATAATAGTCAGCATTATTGAAAGCCATTTTTCTTTTGAGAGCTGTCACCTAAGCATGTCTTAAGATACTTGTATTGTCTTCAAAAGCATTGGCAGTGCTAATACTACTTGCCCTGTTAATCCAGCAACATATAGAACTAAAAATACATAGGTGATTTTCAAGAGATTACAGCTTCATACAATGCCTTAATCATAATTCATTGATCGCTAGTTGCCACTTGTGTGCATTTACACTAATAATGACGTACTAACCATTTTCTGCTATTCATGAAATAAAAAAATTGCCCAAGAAACAACAACAAATAAGTTGGTATTTCTTGGGATGTTTCCTCTGTGGCTAAAAAAAACGACGGAGAGTGTTTAATTTTTGATTAGACTTACGACCTTTCAAACAACCTATACATGTAATTGATAGGTTCTTTCAAGTTTAAATTAAGAATCTTTTCAGGCTCAGAAAATACATAAAAATTTATGATTCCTTTCATGTAACTAATACCTTCCAACTCCTATATCCCCAAAGACGTCCTCCATCACAAAAAAGAAAAAAAAAACGTTTTCCATTCTGATTCGAGCTCAAACTACCTTGAAAAATAGAAAAATCGTAAAAAATGTGAAATGCGTCATAGCCAACACGAAAAGAATACCAACACCACTTCGGGGTAGGAAAAGAAGGACATTCTTGTAACTATAGGATACGAATGATGCAGGTGTAGGTATAGGTACACCATTGAAGACATGTTTCCTGCTCCTTGTGTTTTTTTCTGCCGCTCAGTCTGTCGATATCAGAAGACAGGAACTCAATTTGAAATATTTCCTGTAGGTATACAATGAGATAGATGACCAAGACCATTTCACAGAAAACAACGTCCTGTCGATTGAAATCGATATGCAAGATTGGGTTTAATGGAAGAGAAAATAGATTTCAATGTTCTAATGGACTCAAGAAATAGAAAAAGTTTTTTTTTTGCTCTGTTTCGAACTCTGTTGAACTGCAAGAGGGTGAAGGAATACTTAAAGTTTTTTCAAGGGAAATTTTTCCTAGGTCACTTGTTTTGAAATGGAGATGTGGAAATGTGATGTTCGGTTATTGGATGGTCAGATCTTTTTAAAAAAAAGATCAAAAAGACGCGTTAGCCCTTGGAATACAAGAACCTGTCATTTAAACGAAGATATCCAAATGGGAAAACAGTGAACAGACACTCTTACAAGCTGTCAGTTCTGTAAATCACTCAGACTTAAAAACATTTAGCTGGTTCGCAATATCTTTGACGACTTGACATGAAGACATGAAAGAAACTAAGCAGCTGCGTTTAAGAACACCCTAACGTTTTCCTATTCTCATAATGCAATTCCTGGTTTCTGCCTGTGATCAGATAAATTCCTTTGGAAATATTTAAAAATTTTATATTGAAGGGTAATTTCAAAGAGCCATCAATAAACTCAAGCACTTCCTGAATTTCTCCACCCTGCCTTTAAATAATATCTCTTATCAGTCACTTTGTTGAATAAACCCCCAAACCAAACGCCTCCCAAAATTCATTCCACCATCAGAAACCACAAGGTAAACTTTAGCCGAAAAAAAAGAAAATATCTTAGAACATAAATCACGGCATAGCCCATATGTCTGACATCTAACGTACTCGCACGGTCGCTTCATTCTATAAACTGAAATTGAAGCATTAAACCATATCTTATTCATGTTGAGGTTATTTTTTTTTTTTTTTGTTTGATGTTGAGTGCGCTCTGTGTGGTTTTGAAAAAAAGATTGAATTTCTCTTTCGCTGCTGACACGACGACGGACGACGACGGGTAGAAGGGATGTGGAAAAAATACAAAATATTTGCATCCTAAAAGGATTTGAAGCTTATTTTTTTTTTATTCTTTTAAATATATTTTTTGTTATTTTCTCATTTCCAAGCCATTCATGAATTCTTCTTTTTTTCCTCTTTTTTTACAGATCCCCCGGATATACAAGTGGAAAAATCATGGATACATTCCGGAGAAGGATACGAAGCAAAACTAGTGTGCATTGTGTTTGCGGATCCAGTTGCAACGGTTTGTTGATTCCCATACTTTTTTTTTTAATTTGCATAAAAATCATCTAAATTTCTACTATTAATACGAACATGCTGGTGTGTCCGATGATGATGTATTGCTTTTAACTCTTCGGAACGAGGAATTATTCGTTTAAGTTATCCAAAATGTTTTCTTCCTCGTTTTCTTATATTAGCCCTTATCGAAGAGGGAGTGGGTATTGGTGTATCGTTTCACAATTTAGATCGCGTTGAGGGGGAAATTCAGATATTCCTCAATCTGGATTAAAAAGAAAAGAATGGAATCGCGTCCGGGCGTGGTACTGAACGGACCAATACCCATCGTCCCGTGTCGTAACATAAATATTTGCTATAATTTTGCTACCAGAAACAAGCAAAGGTTATAACATTATTTTATACGACGTAGCTGCTTTGTTATTTCAAAACTATTTTTCCTTCTACTAAAAACCAGAAATCAAATAAGTTGTATTTGCATTTGCGATACATAAAAGTATATGCATATGCAAATAGCTTATGATAAGTATATGCTTCACTTATAGCTGCCGAGCAGTTCCACCCATGGTCTCAATGCTTCCTTCAAAGAAAGGAACAGTTCAGTAACTTCCATCTATTCCAAGTTCTGAGTGAGCAGCTTTTTTCTGACACGTTTTTCAAAACAGAATTAGCCGAGTTCACACTGTACAATTAGTTGGACAGACTTTGGCTTGAACGACCTCGGACGTACTTTCACAGTAACTTCCTTGTTTTACTTGCCAATTGATTTGATGCAATCTTGTATGTGGCTGCTTTTTTGTCGCTAAACAAACACAAAAAGGTTTCAATTGATTAGTTACTAAACTTTTACAAATAAAATTTATTTGCAACTTTTCTTAAAAGGAATGTTGGAACTAATAAGGTTAAATTTGTAATTGATTCAAAAAAGTTTTCTGAATTTCATTAGAAACCGATTAGAAACTGGTTGAGTCTCCAAATGATTCCATTTCCACATTTTTTTTATACTTCCTACTGGGATTATGACCTTTCGATGATATCTTCCATTCTGTGCTGTAAAAATCAATTTTAGCATGAAGCGATGTTTTCAAGACCGCGAACACCAAATAAAACAAATCAAGAAAATGGGAAAAGTTAATGGCATAACCAGTGTGTTGGTAG
The DNA here is from genome assembly GCA_914767635.1 of Melanostoma mellinum. NCBI lineage: Eukaryota > Metazoa > Arthropoda > Insecta > Diptera > Syrphidae > Melanostoma > Melanostoma mellinum. The sequence goes on along the minus strand of OU612058.1, from coordinate 69,050,013 downwards.
GTGAAGTATCAAATGAAGGGGGTTGATTAATTCGAAAACAGAAGTGCATCCAGGGACAAATCATTTATGATGCCACCGCTATTACCGCAGCTGGCTGTGTTCCGTAGTTTATATAAAGGGTCAGCCATCTAACGTTTTTTTTTTTTTTTTTTTTCAACTAGTGCTTATTGCGTGAATGGTAACACTTAGCTCATGTCTGATTTGACAGATATACTTAGTTTTATCCTTCCGCTGAACGAATATGGTTGTGTATACATTCGAAAATAAGCAGGGAGTGGCCGTTACAATCAATGGCGATCGTTGTCGGGCCATGTTAAACGAATTTTTGTTTACAAAAAAATTTGGTTTCAACAGGATTACGCTACTTGCCAGACAGCCGAAGCTACACTCGATGTTTTGTGCCCTGTTTTTGAAGATCGCATTATCAGCCGCAGAGCTGATGTCGTTTGGCCACCTCGGAGCTGCGATTTGACACCGTTGGACTATTATTTGGCGATTCCCGAAAAGATAAGTGCTACGCCGACAAGCCAGAGACAATTGCCGATTTAAAGTACAATATTCGTGAAGCCATTGGTGCAATACAGCTGCACACAATCGATAGTGTGCTTAAAAATTGGACCGATCGTTAGGCTACTGCATGGCCAGCCGCGGCAGCCATTTGAATGAATTTATTTTTCATAATCAACTCTGGAAGGATTGAACTCTTAAATAAAAAAAAAACTTTTTTTATAGTATTTTCCAAAAAAAAAAACGTTATTTGGCGGACCCTTTATAATTCGATTAAAAGATGGTTAAGATAATTAAGGTGAGTGAATTCAGAGGTCTTTTGTCTTATCCAACTCTAACAACATTACTTTACAATGAAATCTGACTTTTACATGTTTCAGTGGCTCCTTTTCATACAAAAACATAACATTCGCTTTCTAGATAAGACAAGAACCGTGAAGAAAAACTTCGAACAGTTTGTGCTCCAGCTCCTTCTCTATTATTATATGTGTGTACCTTCTACCTTAGCAAACAACCCCTATTCTTCATTCATTACACACTGTCTCTTTCTGATAAGTATACACTTTTCAATCACACACTGGCTCAAATACAAGTCTTTTTTGTGGAATATTCATTGAATGCACATTACAATGCCCTCTCAAACGAAGTCTGTCCAAATAATTGTACAGTCTGAACTCCGCTATTAGAACTTATATTAAGAAACTAAAAAAAAAACTATATATAATGCTATATAATGCCCTCTCCCTAAGATTGTTTTTCGCGGAGAAATCCATCTGCAGTTTCACCACTATATTGATGCAGCTAGTTGCAATTAACTGTCGTAGATGTTCGTGGCAAAAAAAAGGGACATGGACCTTCCCAGTTTTGTTGAAGTTTCGGTGACAATCCATTTTGACGATGAGGATTATACACACACGCACGATCCACTTGGAATCCTGTCGTTGTTGCTCTTCTGTAGCATCTTGCTTTATGCTATAGTCAATGTCCCTTTTCTTTTGGCTATATCGATGAGTCTTCCCGGCCCCTTAGTTGCATCAGAGACGTAATAAATTTGACTTCTCCAAGTGCGTCACCTCTAGCATGAAGCCAGTAGAAGCGTTGTCGCACGTCTTGTTGACTCTCAATTGCTTCAGAGTACGCCTGTTTGGACCCAAAGCGAGTCGCACTGTGCCCAATAACCTTTGACAGCAGGGCGTTTGTTTGTCAGAAATGTTGCTCCATTATGGATTTCATGTTGCTCTCTTTCAATGAGTACAATATCTGGATTCCTCTTGTTGAGCAGACTTCAATTCTTCTTTGCTCCATCCGAATATGAGTTCCGTTCTCATTTGTTGAGTCTTAATCAGCATTTTCTCTTCCCTCAACTCCTTTTTGTGAGATGTTCATTGTAGCTTGCAGCTTAAAAGCGCTTATCTAACAACATGTTTTCAAAGTATGTGACGAATATCTGGGATCTTTAACCTGTATTTATGTAACTTTTGATGATGACATCAATTTTCGAGTAAGCTTCGGCGTGGAAGGATGAAGAGTCGAGAAAACTGTGAGAGAAAATTGGACCGTAAGCTAAAGGGAAGACTCTACACCGCGATTATGAGTCCAGCATTCACATACGGTTCATCATGTCGGACAATATATGAAAAGAATGAAAGTAAGTTAGATAATATGCCATTTATGTACGTCTTGATCTGCTATTAAGCATTAGTCTTTTAAATATGCCCTAAGGTATAGAAAACTAAGTCATCTACAATAACAGCCTTAAAATTGTCTGCTTGTTAAGCATGAAATTCCTTGTTCAAATCCTTCCTAAAACCAAAAATGTTTTTCCACGTACATCACTGATATAATTGGCAAATCCTACGATACTAAATTCATTGCCATGAAAAGCTCTTTCCCGATTAGCCTTTCAGAATCGGCAGAAACTTGCAAGTTCCCTCCATTCCTTCACAAATTAGGGCTGTGGGGATTGTGCTAGGCCCCAGGGCTTCCCGCTCTGCTGCGCAATCCTATGTTTGTACGCATTTTAGTAGTTATATTTCTTGGGCATAATAGAACAAAAAGAACTCAAAATTTCATCTCATATGCCACAAGGCTTTGTCTCCAAAAGGAATGGAAAGTCAATTAAATAGAATAGTATTGTAATGGGGAAACACGAAACTTTTGATCTAATCGGTCCGGTAGTTTCAGGATTTCCGTTCCCGTTCACGTTGAAATACGAATGTGAAATATGGACTATGTTAATTCGGGATTTTGAAGCCTGCTTATATTCTTGAAAGAATATAGCAAATCCGTCCAATAGTTTATACTTCAAATCCCGTTTTTTTTTTTTATTTTGATGTCGCATGTCGGTTCTTGAGGTGTGTCGAACCGTATTATTGTTATTCTATCAACTTTCTAAGGAAGTACAACTTAAAATAGTTTTCTGGAAGTTTCCGTAAATCAGCTTTTAGTGCATCGACGTTTCTTTTTTTTGGATCTACCGAACTTACGAATAAGCTTGCCTTTCTCGACGTTCTTTGAAATTGTTATGACCAGTGAAGATTAGTTTTGGACTTTCTTAATTTTCTTATAAGTGGATTATATACCTAATTCAGAAGAATTGTTTAGTTTAAATCCTAAACTAACCGTGATCAAATAGCTCTAATAAAGAATCTGTCCAAACCGATGAGCCATGAGGCACATTGAAATGAACCGCAAACAGGAATCTATCTTATTTTTTTAAATCGCAAAATTATCCAAAGTAAAAATTATACTCTCCGCATCCTTATCTCAAGCATAGTCCTACAGCCTACACACTCAAAAACAGTTAGGCAAAACATCATCAGTCTCATACAACCACAGAGCCTAACAAAAAAAAAGAAGAACTTTCTCTTCTACCTATAAAGCCACTGTCAGTTTAATTTTCGTAGGCTGAAATGTTACATCGAGTTTGGTTAATTACATCATAAAAGCGAATTAAGTACTTAACATAAAGCTAGCGGTTAACCAAAGATTATCTGCTATTAAAGGTTTAGACAATAAATTTATTCTGGTTATTGCTTTGTTAAAAATACACAAACAAACATTCACACACACACCCACAAGGACCTACACTTTATATTTTATCTAGACGAGTATTTTTAACACAAAAAGCAATCTTCATGCAGTTAATTTAAATGGAAGTTAAAAAAAAAAAGATTAAAAGGAAAAACTTTATCAAGAAAAGCAATCTTAATTAAAGATAGCCCCATGAAATGGGCAAAAGGTATATGGACGAATTACCAGCGGGTGGAGTCAATATCTTTTAACGTCCTTGTGGCTTTGATTGGTTAAAAGGGTTTTTTTGTTTACGGGTTTGCAATGGCCACGTATACCGTATATAGATAGGACAAAAGCTGTGTAAATGGCAACAGTTTGACGATTATCATTTCTGACAATGTTTTCAATAATAATTGATGTTCAGCAAAGACGCTAAAGGATTCTACCTCCCAAAAATAAATTTCCATTCAAAATCGACTATCTCTTGGCGCAACTTGTATTTGCAGTTTCGTTTATCTCATGGATATGTTTTTTTCGGTTGGATGTTTTTTAAATACCAGCTGGAGCACCCACACTCACTAAAATACCGGTCCGTTGTACTACTAGATACCAACCTTCAATTTGTTATAGATTTCCAGATGTTCGGAGAACAGCCAAAAGACGCTGCCATGATAAGGAGCCTAAGTTACCAGCTCTCACCATGTCTGCGCCTAGTATCTGTGATTTCACCCGAGAAAAAGCAGGACATCCACAGAGGAGCTCATCTTCTACACAAGATCCACAGAGTGTGGTATCACTTGCTACGAGATAGCAAAAATGTTGCAGTTTTCTTATCAACGTTGGTCTGTCTGCATCCAATTGAGGCATGCCATCTACGGTTGTGCTCTTCACAGATCCAATCGTTGATTGAAGTCCTCACTGAGGACGCTTTCAGACCAAGAGACGGTTCAGGTTCTGAGAAAGCTGTCTGAGATCCTTGCCTAGTAAATTCATCGGCGATCTCATTTCCAGTTATGCCGTAATGGCCCTAGACTCAAATGAGACTCAAGGAATTTAATCTTCCTTCCGCATTCCTGGATCACTTTAAAAGTAGTTAGAGGGCTAAGAAGGGCCTTAAGCACAGCTTGGCTGTCGCTGCAAGAAAGATACATCTCCCCGTCCATCCATTGTTCGTTACGTGGCTTTGAATAGCATAAGCCTCCGCTTAAACAATGGATGCATATGATCCTAAAGACGCATCCAGGCATGTATGTCATCGTTCTCCACAAAAGGCACCAGCGTCAGATTTCTCGTCGGTCCTGGAACTATCTGTGAAGATTCAATAACAATTCTTTCCAGGCTCAGATTCTGAAGCGAACCAGTCCTGAACCGAAGAAAAGTTGACTGAGTAATTTTGACGCAGTTTGAGCCTTGGGATCATTGTGTCAGACGGCATAACCATTAGACGTGAGTCAAAAGATATGCTGCTTGCGAGTTCCTCAAAGCTCCAGTGCGAATTGTGCCAGAGACCACATCGCTTTAAAAGAGAAATGGTCTTGAGAGTACACCCCATGATGTAGGTATCAAGTTGAGGAATATTCAACAGTGCGTCGAGAGCAGCTTTCGGTGTGCTTGGGAAGGTCCCAGTACAACCAAGACGAATTGTTCTTTGAAGTTTGGTAAACGTGGCAATAGTGTATTAACGCGAGAGCTCATTCCACCAAACAACTGACGCATAGGAGATGATTGGTGTTATCATAACCATATAGATCCAGAGGCCCCTTTTCTGTAAAAGACCGCATGTCTTGCTAAAGGCTGCTTTACTTTGCCAGAATAATGACAGTGCTTTAGGAGTTAGGAGTTAGACTCAACATGTTTAGACCAAAGAATGTTGTTGTCTAGAGTTACTCCGAGATGTTTGACTTTTAAAAGGGGATGCTGACCCCTTCAAGTGTAACTTGGGTCAGACCAGTTAATTTTCTACGTCTCGGGAAGAGGGCAAACTCAGTTTTAAATGGATTAACGGAGAGACCGTTTCTAACGCACCAGGTGTAAATCATACAAAGCGCAGCTTGTGCTCTGGAACAGACAGCTAGGAGGGTGGAACTAATCGAAAGCACGTCATGGTGATGTCGTCTGCATATGCTTGGGCGTGGACGTGGCGTGATGGTTAACATGACTGCTTATTAACCCAAAAATGCGTGGCTCCCATTGGAGTCAAATTTTTTTTCCTTGGGTATCCCTTTTGCGAGGAACTGGGAAGTACTCCCATAGTAAATTCATAGCCATGAAGAGCGCTTTCTTAACTAGTCGTTCGTAATCAGCAGATAATTTTAGGCTCCTTCCATTCCCTCACAATGCATGGTTGTGAGAAATGCGATTGGACCTTTGGCTCCTCGCTCTGTTGTGCCACCATATTTATTTATTTTAATACTTTCATGTAGCCACAAACAGCTTTTCCTGTCAAATGGCTAACTAGGGATAAATGCAACCAGCAGCAGGAATGTATGCTGCCAATGCCAACTACTCAGCAAGTGGGGGCTCGTAGATTGGTAATTCTATTAGTAAATAAAGAAGAAGTGATTAACGGAATTAATCAATTATATGCATAATCGATCAGAACACAACGTAGGGTGTTTTCCAAATTCAAAGGCGCGGGCCTATAAAATCTTTGATTAGGTAAAGCACTTTCGGTCAAGAACTCTGCCATTTCGTTTGGCTTTTGGCCATGTATTTATTTTCTTAAAAATTCAATACATTATAAGATACTCAAAATAATGAATTAACAATCAGTTAATAAATAAGCTATTGAAGATGTTAGAAAACAATGCGACATTCTATATTAAATTACAATGTAATAAAAATAGTGATGAATGCCACTTCAAAAATTAATAAAAAAAACATTATGTAATTAAAGTAAGTGTGGGTGGGGTGACCCTCAATATTTGAACATTACGTTAGATGAAATGAAAGAAGAAAAACAAAGTACTCAATAGTTAGAATTAGAAAAAGAGAAACAGAATGCTAATTGAGAAAATTAAGAAATTTTAAACCAGAGTATCAGAAACAAAAGATTCTATATGTAAATACTCTAAATCCAAGAGCCATACTTTAAGTTTATTAATAAAAAAAGCAGGAGTAGTAATAGATCTCAAGAAAAATGGGAGTTTATTAAAGAAACGAAGCGAGGAGATGGTATAGAAATTTCGAAACGACATTGTGCGGAATGAAGGTATAGCTAGAATATTTGAAGAGTTTCCACGTAAATTATAATTTGAAATTAGTCTAATGTTACGGTTTCCAGACTTCATATAAAATACTTTTAAAACTTTAAAACAATACAGGTGACGAACAGGAAGAATTTTCAGCTCTTGAAATAGTATGAAGCTTGGATGATTTCTAGATTTATGACAGATTACTCTAATCGCTTTTTTTTGAAGAATTAATAATGGTTTTATTTTGTTAAAATATGTACCGCCCCAGCAAACTATACCATACTGAAGTTTAGAATGAAAAATTCCAAAGTAAATGGTTCTCAATAGATCTGTTGAAACTATATTTTGAAGTTGATAAAAATATCTTATCGTAGAGCGAAAATACTTTTCTAAATTAATGGTATGGTTTGTAAATTTCATATTTGAGTCAATAGTAAGACCTAAGTACTTATATTCACTTACTCTTTCTACTAGGAAACAGTTATCACAGCAGTTATTATTGCTTATAAATGATTCATTCACATTTGATGAACTACGAACTGGTAATTTGAATTTTTGACATTCATTAGCATGAAAGAAAAACTCAACATTGAAGTTATCTATAGTAGATAAACTGAAAAACAAAACTTTAGTTTTTGAGCTTATTACAAGCTTATGTTCAGCAAACCAAACTCTCAACAAATGGAGATCCCAATTAATATCGGATACTAAGTTAAACCGATTATTAGAACCATACGATAAAGCTATATCGTCAGCGAATGCAGTAGGTTTACCCCTAAAATTGAGTAAAAAGAGCGAATTAATATAGACCAGGAACAAAATTGGTCCTAAAACAGATCCTTGAGGAACACCTAAATGAAGGTATCCCTTTTCACTCCTTATTCCATCCAATTTCACTCTTTGACTTCTATTCTCTAGGTATGAGCTAAACCAATTCAGCATGAAACCACGAAAGCCAGCTTTTTCCAGTTTTCTTAATAAACAATTATGGTTAACCATGTCAAACGCTTTTGTAATATCAACAAACATACTTGCAGTGCATTTACTACTATCTAAATTGGACATAATTTGGTCACAGAATTGAATCAAAGCATCTTCAGTAGATTTTCCACTAAGAAATCCGAATTGAACAGGGTTAAAAAACTTTGTTCTGGTTAAAAAACTAATCATACTGTTTTTGATAACTTTTTCAAAAATCTTGCTAAAAACTGGAAGGAGGGAGATTGGTCACTCTTAAGATATCCGCACATTTAAAATTAACGCAAGTAAAATCAACTATTTTAAATTCATCTTTAACAAAACAACCAACTCCTCCAGATGCATAGCTTTCATTGGTTTTAGATATAAATTGAAATCCAGGTAAGCTATAATCATCTTTTTCGAAACTATAAATCCAAATTTCTGAGACAAAAACTACATCTGGAACATAACAAAAAGACTCAAGATGAGTCACCAGTTCATTAAAATTAGCTCTTAAACTCCTGACATTCTGGTGTGCAATGAAAAATTTATTATTGAAAAAAGATCTTTCAGAAAAAACTTTATCAACATTTAAGTCGCTGCTTTTATTGAGAAAAAAAAAATCATCAATCAAATCAATCTCTTCATCCATTATTATTATTTTACTTTGATTAAATTGATTAAAGTTGTTCTAAACGAGCAAGATCGTTAAATGATTTGATAGAAATGACTTTTTCTCCCTCACTTTTCCTAACTAGAATTTGATTATATTTATACCAAACATATTTTGCTCCCCTCTGCTTACAAATTTCCTTAGCTTTCATAAATAGAGCTTGTGTATACTTAGTCAAAGACTCGTTAATAAAGATCCCCTTTGTTGCTCTCTTGCTTCTGCTGATGTTGTTGCCGCTGCAGCTGTTGTCACCGTTGCAATTTACGTTACTGCTGCTGCTGTTGTTGTTGCTTTCAATTGCATTGATTTGACTGCTCGATGCAAATGAGTTAAGATTTTTTTTGTTCTTTGTTCTTGCACTCAAGATTCGCTGCTTCGTGGTTAAATTCGAGAATCTTACACTTATAATTGTAGATTTTGGACTTGATGGGTGGCGCTCAGCTTTGTTATTTACATTTCTTACATGGCATTTCTCTATATCACTATCACAGAGAGTAATGTTTAAGGCTTTAGAGAAAATCTCTTTTGCCATTACTAAACAATTAGAGTCATTTGCATGAGGAACACCAACGATATCAATGTCATTAACAAGTGTGAGTTGTTGTTGCCAATTGAGCCTACTTTCAAGTGCATTCACTTTTGTTTTCAATGCAAGATTTTCAGAATGTAATGCGTTTACTTTTTCTAGGAACTGACGATTAGTTTTCTCCAACTCAGTAAGTTTTAATAAAACCATTTGTAAAGTGCACTCAGGCTCACTTATAGCAGACGCAGACACAGTCGTAGCATTAGAATCAACGAGAGTTTTGTTGTTCAATTCACCATCTATGACTCTAGGAGATTTTTGATAACTCGAAGTTTGGATTTGCAATGACCGACGCCGAAGTGTAGTGCATTTATCACATCGAAAAGGAGAATCACTAGATTGATAATAAGCTGCATCATCTTTAGTTAAATTAACACAATCCAAGTGAAAAAAGTTTTTGCAGTCACTACATTCAATTTTGCTATTGTTACGTTGAATCTTATTAGAACACACAAGGCAATTCATTTTTGTTTACTGTTTCTTAAGTTTTTTTTTTTTTCTTTAACTTTACTAATAGAGAGAAAGTACTATGAGTTTTCTATAAGAAGTGCACCCCACGAAACTTCAAAATGGCTTCAAATGCCTAGTGGTTTCGACTTTGTAAAAAGCAGCATCTGTTCGGTTATCTCAAGTACGACGACAACGGAAACACCTAATTCGTTGTTTGGGGACAGATGACACCTGGCCATCCAACGCGGAAAAACTTGCGAAGGTCCAACGTCTTCTTAGCAGGATTAAATGTACTCTTGATAAGAAAGATTTTACGGTTTACGGTTGTCACTTCCATCGATTTAGAAAGGGGCTTTTTACAATAACAACGCTGCTAGAGAGCATATGGTGTGGGTCATTCGTTTTGTTCATTGAAGCAATGGAGTGAGTGATCGTTGAAAAGTGTGGACAATATGTTCCAATAAAAGTAAGCAAGAGTTGTTCACAAAGTGGCGTTCTCTCTTCTCTTCTGTGCTGCAAATTGATTGACTTCCTGCTTGAAATACTCAATAGTTATAACGTAGACGCCAAAGCATATGCTGATGACTTCATCGTTGCAGCCTTGAAGCAAGACCACAGACTGCGCGAGACTTACTTGTATCCAGGTGACTGGTCATACCGAATGACAAGCTTCTTTGGTTCATAAGTGTAGAGTCGAAAACTGCTGAGGCATTGTCGATCTTCATACAATGTATCTGATGGGAGCCTTTGGCAATACATGAGCTTTGTCAGCGCAATATGGGTCACTGCATGTGGTTTACGTCATAAAGCCATTTCAGCAAACATTTTCCTAAAGCAAACTAAGCCCTGTCCTTCGCTAAATAAATCCACATTCTCTGCCGAATCCCTTTTGGGTCTTTTGGCCAGAAAAAAATAAAGGATTCGACCAATGGCTACCGACGTCATTTTATTATCAAATAATTCCAAAGTCAATTTATTACTGAAAGCCATTTGTGTTCGAATCCAAATAGCCATAGCTACGTGTTGTATTATGCTCTGTGATACTGATCATTCATCTAGACATCTTCATTCCCAACGGTATCCTTATTTTAGGCCACGCCGCCATCAGCCATCCACGAAAGAGTGTTAAAAAATCATAAAATCTTTGAGCAAAGAAGAGCGTGCTGCTGTGTGTGCCTAGAGGTAATAGTGCTTATGTTTGTATATAAGTCCTTATTCAGCGAAAATGTCACTTTGGGTTGGTTTGTAGATTTGTTTCAGTAACAGCAGGCGCGAAGTTACTTCTTTTTTTTTATGATAGTCCCTTAATCCCCGTTTAATAATTGCAATGATGAAGAGTGCCTGAAAGTAATAAATTCACGTTGAGAAAGGATAGAAGAAGCAGGACCTGAATTTAAGTGGAAACATCAATGTGCCCCCTGTTTGTGGAATATTATCTTTCTTTTTTTACCATCTCCTTCTTCGTCCTTGGAATTGGTTCACTAATGAAAAACATTCAAATGGATTATGATGTGCTTTTGAAGAGAAAATCCATTTTTTTTTTTTTGTTGGAGTATGGAAGGAAGAAGCCATAATTGGTTATATTTTATTTTGTTTGAATTTTTATGTTGCACATATCAAGGGCAATTCAAGACTCTTATGTTGTTCAAGTGGTTACTAGGACTTGTTTAAAATTCCTTACTTGAGTTTTCTGTATTTACTCCTGTGTAAGCTTGACAAGTTCATTTTTTGAGAATCCTTAAGAAACGAAAGATGCTCAAATCTCATCATTTTTGAAATCAAACTGAGCTACTTCACTTCAATGCAAGGATCCATATTGCTTTCTGTTTTCATTCAATACCTCCTACATTCTACGGATACTCTCCCTGTACTTCTTGTGTGTGTTGAAATGTCTAAACAAAAAAATGTGTCCAAAACGGAAAAATTCAAAAAAAAAAGAAGAGAAGAGAAGAATAAAACCCCAGGAGAAAACATTACATAAGCATGGCTCTATTGAAATAATTGTCTAGAAACTTCATACCACACCAAAGGATATATGCTTTTTGAAATAATGAAAAAAAAAATTTCATTTCTTTTGTCAAGGTATCCTGGTATCAAAACTCATTCCCCATCCAAACGACAGATAGAAGAATTATGTCATCAAGAGGAAACCGGCATACACTGACTGTGCGTCATATCCAACAGGAGGATTTCGGAAACTACAGGTAAGTGGAGATCCACATTTCATATATAGTCATTCTGCTTTCCTTTCTTTCTCTCTTTTTTTTTTTTTGATGGGACAGATAGGATTCTGCATAGCTGGAATTTTTTTTTTTTCAAAGGATTGCCTCTGGTATCTGAAATAAAGTAGGATTACAATCCTGCATTACCATATGCCACACAGAAGGACATTTTATTTAAATCAGGTTTAAAGTTGAGCAGACATAGTGCATTATGTCAATTCTTTTTTTTTTTAATTTCTTCATTGTGGATGAATTTTGAGATTTAATTTATAGCGAGGTTTCTTGTTCTCAAATCAAATGTTGTTTAGCAAAGCAGCGACAGATTATCATACTCATCATTAAATTGGTGATTTGTGAAGAGTGATGCATGCCCCATGTTAACAGCTGTACAATGCCGCAATATTTTAATGAAAGACAAGGTGATAAATATTCAATAAAAAAAAAAAAAAAAAAAACTAAAATATTGGAGTTTAAGTGAAAATATAACACTGAGACCTTTGGCAATATATGTCGGCTAAGCATTTGAATGAAAAGGGTGTTTTTTTAAACGTGTGGTTTTTAAGAAGCAATCAAACGAATATTATTTGATATCATGGACAAGAATTAACTTTCTTATAAGCATATGGTTTGCCATTATAAAATCTTCATTTTAAATTGATTTCAGGCAAGTGACCGCTGCTGCTGGTTGGATTTATTTTCAGCCGCGATTCTTGGTTCTTAGACCATTTTTTGCAGCGTTTGTTTATTTCATCAAGCAGATCTATAAAATACAAGTTATATAATATAATTTTGCAGACTAAAGAATTCTAATAAATAAAAAAGAAAAGAAAAAAAAAATAAAGAGAAAATAAAATAAAAGCACATATCTGTGACTAGTGAAAACTAAAAACTAAAACTTAAACCACCAGTTTAAAGTTTTACAAAATTCAAAAGGTCAGGTTGACCTGTAGCCCATTAAACCAACAAATTAAATACTTAATAAAGGTCAAAAACACATAAGATTCAAAATGTTTTTTTCAAAAGACTCCCGACTTTGGTGAGAAAAAAATCAACATGAATACAAATTTTATTAGCTTCTCTGCAACGCCGTGTTGTATTAGTACGACCAGTTAAGCCGTAATTAGTACGATGCTGAGATATTTTAAAAAGATGGTTTGACCGCAACGGTCAATTTTCGATCTGCAAAGAATGAATTTTATAATAAGGATCCCAAATCACACAACAATATTCCAGCGAAGATCTAACGTATGCATGGAACAGAGACCTAAAAGTATACGGATCATTTAACTTTTTACAGTTCCTATGTATGAAACCAAGCATTGAATTAGCTTTAGCAACCACGAATTCAATATGTGACTTAAAACTGAATTGATTATTATCAAAGATAACTCCTAAATCTTTCTTTTCTGTTTACTTCACCAGGTCAATGCCATTGATTGAATAATTGAAAACTTATGGTGAAGAACACCTAGAAATAGATAGAGACTGCAACTTAGAAACATTTAAGAAAAGTTGGTTTGAAGAACACCATTTTGATAAGGCCGCAGCGATAATTTTTAATTTTATCTGCAAACATCAAACAAGAAGAATTTTTTTAGGAAATCAAGGATATCGTTAATAAGAAGCAGTAACAAGGGGGTCCCAAGTTACTTCATTGGGGTACACCATATATAACATGAGAACTTACTTATTTACTTACTTACTAAGGTGGGCATTACAGTTCGGGGTGAACCTGGGCCTCAAGCAACATCCTTCTATAACGACTTTGATTTCGGGCGAGCTCTCTCCAGTTTCGCACTCCAAGTCGGTTGAGGTCTTCATCCACTTGATTGCGCCACCTAAGACTAGGTCTTCCCCTTCCGCGATTTCCCTGCAATGTGCTTTCGAACAACCGATGAGCCGGAGCGTTTGGGTCCATCCGCTCTACATGACCCAACCATCGTAGCCTCGCGATGCGTACTCTTCTGGCTATGCCCATGTCGCGGTACAGCCTATACAGCTCGTTGTTGTATCTCCTTCTCCACACATTGTCTTCGCATACGGGACCAAAGATCATTCGGAGAATTTTTCTTTCGAAACGACCAAGGGTTTCCTCATCCGCTTTCGATAAGGTCCATGCTTCCGCTACGGCGCGAGCAGGACTGGGATGATTAAGGTCTTATACAAGGTCACCTTGGTTTTTCTGGAGAGGGTTTTGTTTCTCAGTTGCCTTCTTAACCCAAAGAAGCAACGGTTAGCAAGAGTTATTCTCCGTTTGATCTCCGCACTGATTTTGTTGTCCGTGTCTACAGCGGATCCTAGGTAGACGAAGTCCTGTACTACCTCGAAGTTATGTCCGTCTATTGTGACGTTTTGTCCAATTCGGTGATGTTCTGTGTCCTTGTTTGATGACAGCATATACTTCGTTTTGCCCTCATTAACCATCAAACCCATTTTTGCCGCTTCTGTTTCAATACTCGCAAAAGCACCTATGACATCACGCTTTTTTCTTCCCATTACGTCAATATTGTCTGCATAGGCGAGTAGTTGTACAGACTTTTGAAAGATTGTTCCCCTGGTGTTGACGTTTGAGTTTCTTACAATCTGTTCAAGTATGATGTTGAAGAAATCGCATGACAGCTTGTCACCTTGCCTAAAACCTTTTTCGACATCAAAGGTCTCGGTGAGTTCTTTACCGACCTTGACGGAGCAGCGTGAGTTCTCCAAAATCATCCTGCATAGTCGTACAAGTTTTGCAGGGATGCCGTAACTAGACATGGCTCTGTACAGCTCATCTCTGTAGATACTGTCATACGCGGCCTTGAAATCGATAAAGAGATGGTGAATATCGATATTATATTCCAAGACCTCCCGTAATGTGAAAATTTGGTCTATTTTGGACTTCTCTGGTCTAAAACCACATTGATAAGGACCTATCGAGTTGTTGACGTGGGGTTTCAGACGTTCTCATATTACAGCAGACAAGATCTTATAAGCGACGTTAAGGAGGCTTATCCCTCTATAATTGGCGCAATTGTGAGGGTCTCCTTTCTTTAGGATCGGGCATACGATACTGAGGTTCCATTCATATCCGACCATATCATGCAGATCAGCTGGTACGTGCTCCTTTCCAACTGGTCTCCAGCTGCCTTGAAAAGTTTGGCATCAAGGCCATCTGCACCTGCAGTCTTATTTGATTTAAGTTTGCATATGGCAAGCTTAACCTCTTCTAGGTCGGGAGGACGGCATTCTTGATCATCGTCCAGGCTGAATGGGGCAATCTGCCTGACAGTGGAATTTGTGTCCTCATCGCCGCTAAGCAGTCTGCAGAAATGATCTTTCCAGATCCTCAGCAGCGACTGTGACTCTATAACTATGTTTCCCTGCTGGTCTTTACAGGCTTGAGTTCGGGGTTTGCAACCCTGGCAGGATCTTTTTACCTTTTGGTAAAACTTCCGAATCTCGTTCCTGTCATGGCACCTCTCTATTTCCTCAAACAAGCGCTTCTAATGCTGCTTCTTTCTTTTTTTGAGAAGTCGGTGTTCTTTCCTTCTTTTCTCCTTGTAGATCTCGTTCTACTGATCGTAGGCAGCCCTCGTTCGTTGTTGCAAAAGCATTTGACGTGCTTTTTGTTTTGCTGCATTTGCCTGCCTGCATTCTTCATCGAACCATGGGTTTCGTTTTGGTGGCCGAGTGAAACCCAGAACCTCAGAGGCAGCGGTTCTGATAGCTTCTTGGCATTGCTGCCACTGGTCTTCAATGCTTAATGCTTGCGGCATGGGATTCAAGGATAATTGAAGAGACACTCGATTGGAAAAGGCATTGGCAATCTCTTGCGATTGTATCTCTTCACAGCGTTAGTTAGTGGCTACAACAAGGTAGTGGTCCGAGTCACAGATGGCCCCTCGGAAAGTTCGGACATCTAACACACTGGAAGAGTGCCTGCCTTGCGTCGATCGCAACATGGTCAATTAGGTTGACGGTTAATTGATCTGGGGATCGCCATGTACCTTTATGAATTTTGAGATGCGGGAAGCGTGTACTACTTACAACAAAATTTAGCCCCGCAGCAAAATCGATAAGCCTCAGTCCGTTTTCGGAGGTTTTGTCATGGAGGCTATGCTTACCGATTGTGTTTCCAAAGATGTCCTCCTTCCCTAGCTTTGCGTTAAAATGGCCAAGAACGATTTTCACGTTGTGTCTAGGGCACTGCTCATACGTTTCTTCGAGGAGCTCGTAGAAACAGTCTTTGGAATCGTCGTCTTTCTCTTCTGTGGGGGCGTGGGCACATATAAGGCTAATGTTGGCGAATTTAGCCCAGATGCGGATGTTCATTATACGCTCATTAACTGAATTTTGGCTAATCACCTTATCCCTGAGTCTTCCTCTAACGACAAATCCGCACCCAAATAAGCGCTGTTTCTGTTGTCTGTAGCAGTCGCCATAGTAGATGTCACAGTTTTTCATCTTCTTTATGCCCGGTCCACTCCATCGCACTTCTTGGATGGCAGCTACATGCAGCTGCACGTTGTCCGTTAAGAGATCTTACGTTCCACGTGCAGATCCGGATGTCGTTGTCCTTTTTTCGTTTGCTTGGGTTGTCAACTTTGAAATCATTATAGTTTTTCGAGGCTTTTGGTTGTTTCGGAACTGTCCTTTTTTTACGTGGTTGGGTAGTTAACCCTACGCATAACCCCCAACCTGGAGGACCAGGTCCTTTTGGATCCCTTCGGACACAAAGGGCTGCAGTGTCAGTACCCTGCTGCAGGGGTGTGAGTGCTGCCGTTGGCTCACCAGGAGCTCATCCGCCACCATCTCTACTTCAATACCCTGTCCTAGTATTGAAAGACTCCGAAAGGCCTTTAAACCAAATATGTTGGAGTAGCTCCTTCAAGGGTTTCTGCTTTTATGGCTGCTGAAGTCCACCGTTGATTCTGTCCTTCGAATTCATCCGCTGGAACATTTACACGAAAGCTCTCGTAGACCACTGAGATTCGTGCAGTCAGTCATTGTTCGCAGAGCAATTATAGTGTTGATCGCTCACAATTCTTTTGTTCCGGATTACTTTGTCAACACTCGCACTTACTAATTTAGCAGGTCAGCTCTGGACGGAGCATCCCAGGTCCCAGTGGATACCGCGAAAAAATTATGCGAAAACATTACAAATTACGACAGAATCGCTTGAAGAAGTGCCTGAGTACTGCATGCAATTTGGGATACTATTTTACTATTGCGTTTCACATTGGTTTCAGTTCAAATTAAGCAGTCTTTATGTAAAAATTTAATAAATTCTTTTTGCAAACGTAAATATTTTAGTCGGAAACATTTATTGGAAGGAGATTTGCGAAACAATTTGTAGGTTTTTAGCGCTTATTGAACCAGGGAGGTCTAGAGTTATTTTTAGTACTTATTTTAGGAATAAGTAACCCAATTGATTTATTTATTGTCCCGAGCAATTTTTCGTATGCTACAGACAGCTGATAGATATTTACAAAAAATATCTTTTCATGGAAAACAGTTTAAGTAATTCGACATTTCAACAAAGCTAGTTTGGGGCCGTATGTCAGTAATAACGCACCATGTATTCTCTTCGAAAACGTCAATCGTCTCCGGATTATTAACGTTGAGAAGCGACTTAACACAACCCTACAAAAACAGTCCAGCAGTGTCAAATCGTCTAATCTCGGATGTAACTCAGAGGTTTAAGACTCAAAATAGTGAAAAAGTCGACGATTTTATTTTAAGACAAATTATCCAACGTATTCAGTGCCTTAATTCTTTCACGTTGAAGTGCGCAACAGAGCGAGGAGCCCCAGGTCCTAGTAGGGGACCTACGGTGCCGAACGGCTTATAGAGAAAGCGCTTTTCATGGCAATGAATTTACCAACAGAGGACTTGCCAATTCCGCCCGAAAGGCGATACCCCAGATAAAAAAATTTTTCTCCCTGATGGGACTGGAACCTTGAACCTGATGAGTTAACAGGCAGGTATGCTAACCATCACTGGTACCATGATATAATGGCAAACCAAACTGAGCATAAACCAAGTGACATCTGTCAAAAAGATCGAGCCCGATAGAAGTACAGTCAGATTGAAGACCAAACGTCTAAGAAAACACTCTTAAATTTGCTTAGAACTTATCAGACTTGTCGTCAGACCTTATTCTAAAACAAAAGTATCAAAAATGTTTGAAAATCATTCAACACATTGGACAAGCAGTCGTTTTTGAGGGTTCACGTTACCCTAAATTGCTACATCTAAATGGATAGCGTGAACTACCCCAAAATTTGCAAATAATATTTTCTTCAAGCTTTGTTGAGCATGACAGTAGTTGTCATTCGTCATTAGTGTGTAAGGGAATCTCAACTCTTTCTTCCTTTTCGTATAAAATGAAATGGTCAAAAGAAAAAGAAAGAGAGATCAAATTTCCGGAGCAGACTTTTCTCATTCATCAATTTCAATAAAAAATTAATGATGGCCTAACTGAAATCAATTTTTTTTATTTCAGTTGCGTTGCTGACAACTCATTGGGAAGATCTCGTAAATATATGGAACTATCTGGACGTCCTGGACCAGCTGAATTCTACTCGCCAAAATGGGGTAGGTCTTCGGACAGTTATAACCTCACATGGAAAATCGATAGCTACCCACCATTGGAGGAGGTCCGTTTGTTATATCGTCGAGTCATGGTAAGTTGCATTCAAAAGATTTTTTTTTTACAATGAATGGACAATGTACATGATATCAACATGTACAGGAAGCTTGTATTGAATTTTAGTAGAACATTTATGTTTCGTTACGGTCTACAGACAATTCTAAAGTCCATTTCGTTCTCGATTGTGTTATTCGAATGATGCCTCCTCCTCAAATTGCATCTTTTTGATTAAAATTATGAGCAATGGCGATGTTCGCTCGTGCGTTGAGAATTTCATTTCTTGTGCCACAATCGAAGTTAATATTTGAAACAAAACAAAGTGGATGACAAAAGTTTACGTTTTTACTCCGCAATGTAGGTACTGGCAGTAAAAGCCTTACAAAAAATCAGTGGCTATCAAGAAACATCCACCATGTCCCTGTCCTCGGTGTCAATCTCCAATAAAAGGCCTTCTCTGTACTGTCTCTCCCCCAAAATCGAATCGTTCGAATTTTCGATTAAATTTCGTAATAAACTCGATTGCAAACTTGTTAGTCACATCCTTGATGAATGTCTATCAAAGAGGAAGTATCTTTAATTGCTCTCGTAACTGTACCCAATAATGATTTGTCCAATATTGGCCAACGTACAGCGTGCAAGGAAGGGGAATTTAATTTGATTGTTAATCATATTCTTCTTTTTTTCGTTGAAAATTTCAATTTTTGTCTGGAGTGTTTGCATATTGATTGTGAGGTTTCGTGTGGAGCTGGGGCTCTTGATGGCTGCTTCGTGTCGATTGCCGCTGTATGTGTGTTTTAATGAATGAAATGCTGTTATAAATGAACAATTAGCTTCTCTTTATGGTTATGAATGCAAAAATTAAAACTTTTGGGAAGGACTATTGAAGCACTAATTAACACACTATGAGGTACAACTTTAGTCTGATTTATCTATTGGTTGATATCCTCTTATATGTATATTTTTATTTTTATTTTGGCTTTTGACTTTTTGAAATAAATAAGTGAAATTTGTATTTTCCCTACAGGGAAAAAAATTAGGTACTGAGATATTAAAGGAGTCCTTTGTTTTTGAAATGCGTTGTCTTAATTTTTCTATTGGAAGAGTTGGTTTTCCCGAGAAAGAAAATATCAACAAATGTCTACATTGCGTTTTAAACTGTTTAGAAGAGTTTCAAGCCACCCTTTAGCATTCATCTAAATTCTCTACGAATGCTTTTCTGGGATTCTGTTCTTTGCTGGAAGAGTGTTGGGCAAAATAACAGCTGTATCGAGCTCCTTATGGGTGAGTAATCTAAGAAGCTGTCTGACTCTATTTTTCATTCCCTTGTAATGACGTTTGTTAGGCCTAGCCTACTGGACTGAAATCAGTATGGGGTGGGCTGTGCTGTGTTTGAATGCCAATCTTGGTATGATTTACTATTGGTAGTTGTTTTTTCTGTTAGACCTGCATTTTAATTATTGCATTATTTTGAGCCGCATTGCTTTTGGTCCCAATCTCTTTGGTGAAAGCATCTAGGGGAGCTAGTTAGTTAAAGGAAAGTTCCTTTCTCACGGCAATGGTTGAGTATGGAAGTGTTTGGATTCTGACCATCTTCTTGTGGTTTGACGCCTTCTCAAATGATGTCCACCATGCCAAACAGTCGCGTTTGAGGATTGGTGTTAATATGGATGCTTAAATCCAGTGAATGGTTTTGGGACCAGGTTATCAATTTTTGACAGAATTTCTACTGCTAGTTCTACTTTCCTTCCAGTTAAGCATAGGATCGAGATCAATTGTGAGATATTTTCTGAAATACCAGATGAGTGAACTGGTATGCCATTTAAGGTTGCCTAAGTGTTTCCGAAGTTCTGCGCTTTCTCGTGAGCCTTAGTGAGATGACAGATGAAAGATGAGAGATGAGAGATGAGAGATGGCAGATGACAGATGACAGAGATGAAAGATGACAGATAACGGATGAGAGATAAAAGATGACAGATCACAGATGAAAAATGACAGACGACAGATAACAGATGGCAAATGACAGATGACAGATGGTAGGTGACTGATGACAGATGCCAGAGTGCATCATTATTGCAAAAAATTAATGAAGCAAGTCCACGACATTTTCCTTTTATTTCTTTTGGTTAGGTTAGGTAAGGCGGAAGTGGCTGTCAGGCAATGAGTAATGCCTACGTACATTTTATGACACACTGAGGCCGCAAGGGGCCGTCCATTAAATACGTTCGCATACAGGGGGAGGGAGGTGTCATGCTGAATGTGACAAGATGTGACAAGGGGGAGGGAATCTACAGCAACGTAACGTAACATCAAAAATATATAAATAAATAGATAGGGTGGCGCAACAGAGCGAGGAGCCCCAGGACCTGGCGCATTTCTCACAACCATGTCTTGTGAGGGAATGGAAGGGGCCTACAATTTTCTGCCGGCTCCGAACGGCTAATCGAGAAAGCGCTTTTCACGGCAATGAATACTAACGGAGGACTTGTTAGTTCCTCGCGAAAGGCAATACCCGTGGAAAAAACATTTTTGCCTCTGTTGGGATTCGAACTCGAACCTCAAGATTAACAGGCGGACATGCTATCCATCACACCACGGGTACCACAAGTGCATATATCTATAAAACAATAAATTGTAACTCAATATACTTACTAATGTTTATTAAAACATGAGCGCTAGCTCTTTGGCGTGGCTCTAAACTTGGTTCTAGTGGCATTGGAATCCGTAAATCACGGGTCACACACGGCTGGTTGCCAGCGGCGACCGGCGAGTCGAGTAGCCGCTACTGCCAGCCGCTGATCAGCTTTGTGTGACCACAAAATTCATCACACTCGCTGGCAGCCGGCAAGTAATTAGCAGCGGCTTGCAAAGTTGAACATGTTCAACTTTTGGCTGCTAGCAGCGGCTGGCAAAATTACAAAAATGGGCACGACTGGGTCGCACGAACTTGTGATTGTGTGCTTAATACGATATCAAAATCTTTAGTCTGAGTAAAAGGTTCTGGTTTCCGCTCTTCATATCATATTTGGTGGTACAGGGTTGCCAACTACACATTAATTATGAAAATTGAATTAAATCACCCAAAATATTGAAAAAAAAATAATTTGAATATTCCAAAGGTTTCAAGCGAAAATCTAAAAACGCCATTATTTTGCGGTTACTTATAACATATAAACGCTGAAAATTTTATCAAAATCGTCGGACGATCGGAAAAACTGTATTTTATTTTGTAAATAAGGTTTTAAGAAACCTTATTTTAGTGCGACGTAATTTATGGACGGCCCCCAAGGGCCCATTGTGATACCACAGAGTTCAGCAAGTTAATCACCTACTGATCTTAGAAACCCAAAGCTAGATTAACGAGTTGATCACCAATTAATCTTCCATCACAGGACTAGCCGGTTAATCACCCGCTAGTCGAACCACGTGGAACTTTTAATGTACATATTTTGAAAAACTTTTATGGTCTATGTTAGCTAAGTCACTAATATCATCGAAGAAGAATTCACCGAGATGAGTTTTCCTCCTATGAAGTAGTGCAGGGCATGAGCAAAGAAGGTGTTGAGTGGTTTCTCCCTCTTCTTCGTCCATGCAGCTTCTGCAGAAATCATTGGAAAACACACCAAGTCTTTTGGTGTGTCTTTCTATTAGACAGTGTGTGGAACGGTTGCATTCTGAGCGAAGGGAAGTGGTCGTGCCCTTTTTGGCTAGTTCGTCTGCCATACAGTTGCCTGGTATGTTTCTGTGCTCCGGCACCCATGAAAGGTGAATGTTGAACTGATTTGACATCTCCCTCAGAGACACTTTACAATTAAAACCGTGTTGGATTTTGTAGAGACAGAAGCAAGAGATTTAAGGACAGCTTGGTTGTCCGAGAAGATTCGAATATCCGTGGAGGATATGACATTTTTTTTTTTTTTGAGCCAAGACAGCACCTCCTTCATCGCCAGAATTTCCACTTGGAACACACTCCAATGATCGGGTGGAAGAAAAGACTGAGATTCAGTTTTTCTGAGTAGATTCCACTTCCTACACCTTTGCTGGTTTTTGAACCATCATCGGTGTAAAAGTGTACCTAATTGCTTCTCTTAAAGGTATGGTTACTTGGAAATTATTATCAAACACCAACTTGGGGGTGCTGTAGTCGGATCGATTCGGTAGGAATCTTAAGTTATTTAGAATGGTAGTGTGGCCGATTTGATTATTGGTCCACTGTGATGTAGCTCTGAGTCGAGTAGCTGAGCTAGCTGCGACTTGTTTGCTGAAGATATCTAGGGGTTTGATATCTAGTAGTACATTGAGGGCGTCCGATGGGGTTGCCCTCAGTGCGCCACTAATACACAGACTAGCCGTTCTATGAACTTTGGCCTGCTTGCTGTAGTTAATCATCTTGTCTAGTGCGGTCCACCAGACAACCAATGTGAGTATCGGTCTAAAAACCCAATTTCCCACTAATGGCTTTTTTACAAGAGAAGAGTGCCACGTTGGCTTTATTTACTCTTTCCTCAATATTGGTTTTCAAGGACACCTAGATATTTGACCCGATTTGGCAGTGTGAGAGTTACCCCTTAACAGTTGGGGGTCTGAAGTCCGGAATTTTGTATTTCCTCGCAAAGAGAACTAATTTCGTTTTGTGGGTTTTGATATTCAGTCCACAATCTATAGCCCCATTGTTAGGCTTGTTAAGTGCTTTTTGTAGCAGCTCAGCTCAGCGTTTAAACATACTTGAGTTTGCTTCTGTACCGGTCGTACTTCTTCTTTCGATGATGCTTCTAGTTCTGTATGGAAGAACGATTTTCATGCCGTTAAGAGCTACAATGATTCAACGTTTCCATCAAGAAAGTTAAAATTTCGAAAAAAAAGTCATGAAGGCCGTCCCGATTCACTTTCTTATTTCCACACATTACTTTTGAAGACTTTTTCAACATTTTTGCTGTGACGGAATACACCAAGTCTAACGATATGATGCAATGATTTGAACGGCCTGTATTTTTCGGGATGAGAGGAAGGAATTGATCAAGGGTGGAATATCCGGAACCCTGAAAGGCTCATCTACATGCTGAGTTAAGATTTAACTCAGCGAATGTCTCAACATAATCTTTTTGTGTGGGAAGAATGACAAAGCCAACATTGAAGTTGCATGCAAGTACGACTTCGGCAAGAAACTTACGGGAAACAATTCTCAATATGAAGTCAGATAGCGCATAAAACTTCTCAAAGATGGATTTCATCTAGATTTGTTTTTCTTTACACAAAAGAATAAGCGATGTGGTTCCTACGGACTCTGCACTTTATACACGTGAGATTGAAATACGTGGAAGAACAAGAGAAATACCATGGTTTATGTTTGTAGGCAACATCATTTCGAATGTAGACGGCGAAGTCCTTAGGAGGATTGGAACAATGGCTTTAATCTACACCCACGTAGGTTGAGCTCCGGGAGGCCGGTACTAACACCCAAGCAGGCACCTTGCACTATGAGTGCACACCACAAAAACAAAGGAATTCAATAGACGACATAGTGAGCTTCTATAATACAACAAGTGAAGGTGCCGAAAGCCAGTCAACTTCAATTTAGTTTCCCCACAACTGAAATAGCTCTACTTAGGGTTTTGTTTTACAATCATTCTGCAAGTAAAAATAGCTAGCAAATCTGAAACTAACACTCACAGTCAGTGTGGAAGTTTGTCCTGAATTCCATTTCACTGACTTCATCAAAGCCCATTCTCATAATTGCATGAACGAAATCTATTTTTTTGTATTGCAGAGATACAAAATAAACCCAAAACACCTGACCCTAATGCATCACCAAAGCCAACTGTCGAAAATTATAATTAATACAAAATCAAGTGCAAACATTTCCCCAGATACTCGTTTAATTACGTTGCTGGTGCCTTGTGTTTATTTATGTCGACAGGCTATCAATTCGAATAAAAATTAATGATGAACCCCAGCAACGTTCCAAGAGCGTCATTACTACAAGCCAAGTGGTGTATAATACTAATACACCATCGCATAGGTCGGTCGGTGGTGTGAAGATGAGGGTGGCGCATTTGTTTTTGTTTAGATGGTAGAGCTTTAGATCTCTGAGATCAATTCTGCAATTAAGGATTTTGTACTACCTCCTACTTTCCCTGTTTTTGTATGTTTGAAGGATGTAAGGTAAACCGTGCAGTCGAAATAGAAGTAGAATTGCATTAATTGATTGCCACTGGATTGAACAAGGAGAAAAAATATCAAATAGTGCTCATGTACTTTTGGTACCTATAAGAAATGCATACAAATTCCCAGTGAAGCTTAAAAGAAGTGGAATCTTCCAACCTCTTAACCGTTAGACATTGAAGACGTGAAGCAAAAGATACTTTAGTCTGGAGCATTTCATTCAACTGTGTAGATCTGTAATGGAAATGTGTTCATAGTAGCAGTTCTAAGTAACCCAGACAAGCATCAGAGATATGTACCCGTGTATATGTATACAAATCTATAACTCACGCTAAAATCTCATTAAAAACATCGCTTTTGCTTGTAATTAAGAGTAAGATGATACAAATGCAATTTTAATCACGTGCTTCATTAAGCTCTTCAGAGAAAAGGGGATTTTACATCGGAGAAAAGCATCTCTCCTCGCCTCTCATTCCCCCGCGCGTTAAACCCCTGCAAACTACTGGCTCAATTCAACTTATTTATTCACCTTCACGCGCGCATCGGTATTTGTCTTCATTCACTTGTCCCTCTACTATCTCCTTGCCATCTTCTTGGATTTATTTTACTTTGATATCAACAGCAAGCATCGCTCATTGATGCATACACTCCTCGTCCTCACTCGCTGGTATAAAAGTTCTACTTCTGGTTTCGTTTTGCAAAAGTAAGTATGCAATTATTTTCAATTTTATTTAAGTACATTCATTCTTCGAAATCACGGTGTGTGATTAAAGCTTAGACTACTGCGTTTCTGCAACAAAAATAAAAACCAACATAATTTGCACGTTTAATTGACATGTCCATTTAACACTTAATTGTACGTGAGTGGATATTTATGCTTTGCACTCGTAAATATACATACATATGATCATTTGAATATATAAATGCTCCAACCTGTACATTTGTTTTGTTTTAACTTTTGTTTTTGGTTTTGTTTTCCAGATGAATGACACGTTTCAACAGCCTGGACGATGGCATGATTTTATTCTTACCCCAGAACATAGACCAGCGTCGGAGCCGTTGACACATATAATGTCGTACACCATCAAGAATCTGCATCCTGGGGCGTACTATGAGGCAATTGTTCAAGCTAAAAACAGATATGGTTGGAACGAGGTACGTAATCATCGCTATAATGTTCGAATAATGTAAATTGAATGTGTCAGAGAAATGCTTACTCATTGGTGACTGATGAGATAGATGGTTGTTTGAATGCAATGAGCTCGTTTTGGTTTTAAAGATTGATTTTTATTTAATTTTAGAATTTGTAGTTCATTTTTATTGCTTTGTTTGAGTGACTGTTTCGGGAAAGGGTCTTTAAAGTGATTCCCTTAAAAAACAGCTGATGCTGAGTAAATCTCTACTGCACATTTTTTCTTGATGACATGCTGGCATTGCTGCCACGGTCTTCAATGCTTACTGCTGGAGGCATAGGATACAAGGATAGTTGGATCAACACTCGACTTAATAGGATAGCCTATCTCTTGCGATCGTAGTTTTTCGACTTTTCAAAGTTATCGTTCTCTTGGGTCGGTACGAGTCAAAGTTGAGCCCTCAAAAAGACCGGACATCAATAACACTAAAAAAGTGTAGATACTACTTCGATCGCAAAATGGCCAATTTGCTTGACGGTTGATTGATCTAAGTATTGCCATGTGCCTTTATTAATTTTAAGATTAGGGAACGGACTGCTGCTAACAATTGGACGCAACTCCGTTTTCGGAGATTTGGTCTTGCAGGTAATGCTTGACAAATCATTGTGTTTGCAAAGATGTCCTCCGTTACAAATTTTGCGTTAAAATCGACAAGCAAAATTTTCACATCACGGGAATTTCTAATTTGTTACTTGGAGGAGCTCGTTTTAACAGTTTTTAGAGTTGTTGGCTTTATCTGTTTGGGTGTGTCAGCATATATCAAGCTAATCTCCGAATTAAGCTCTTCTGCAGATATCGCCACAGTAGATGTTTAACTTTTTGATCCTCTTCATGCTCAGCCCGTTCCATCGCACTTCTCCAACGGACCGGGCGGTTCATTTTTCGTTTGCTATGTTCCTCAACTATGAGGTCTTAATTATTATCCGAATCTGTTGGTTCTTCCACAACCATGGAATACATACGCGTTTAGGTAGTTACACCAATTCAAAACTCCGAACTTGCAGGCCATTTTGGGGTCTCGGATAATCTGGTATCAATGCCTTATTGCAGCGGCGCGAGATCTGGCGTTTGCTTGCCAGGTATACTCTTCAATACCCCGTCCTAAACAAAACAACAGCGAACAATATGAATCTACTAAATGATATTTCTCAAAAGTAAAAGCACCTGTTGACTTAAAGCAATGGCCAGATGGTAGATGGTAGACGATAGATGATAGATCCTAGGTAGACGAAGTCCTGTACTACCTCGAAGCAGGGGCGTAGCGAGGCTCTTAGCCATGGGGGGGTGAATTTTAATGAAATTCCGACTAGTCTTCAGAATTTGCCGACTGCATCAAAAAATAAATCTATATACATATATAAAATAGGATGTATGTATGTTTGTATTTATGTCCGTTATAGACTGGTTTCTTATGAGATTTTCAGGGTAGACATAGTTCAAACCAGAGATGGTTCCTTTCAAGGTTTTATCTCCATACTCCCACAGGAACGGGGTTGGGAACGGAAACCTAGAAACTACTGAACAGATTTCAAAAATTCTTTCGCCATTGCGATGTCACATAATCCCACAGTAAAAAAACTTATATTTTATACCCATATTCCTACGGAAGCGGAAGAACGAGTAAGGGAACCTTAAAACTACAGACTCGAGCAACACCGGGTGGCTCAGCTAATAAATAAATAAAACTATTTAAAAACGTAAAAGTGTTCATTTCACAGAAATTCATTTATTAACATAAAATCAGTTTATAATTGCAATATACCTAACGACATAACAACAAAAAAATTAAAAGTATTTATAAGAAATAATATTACAATATAGTATTTGGTATGAGAAAGAGCACATATTCTTTGATTTTAGTCTTTAAAAATTTTATCATTATTCAAAAAAAAGTTCATCAATTAGAATTTAAACTCCAACTCTCCGGTGTTTTAATAATGCCCATTTGTTGACGACCTCACTAGGTTGAATATTATCAACAACATCCTTTGAGGAATACAGAAGCATTAATGAATTTAGCCTCTCACTACCCATCGTCGTACGCAAATAATTAAGAACTATTTTAAATTTACTAAAAGACCGCTCACGAGAAGCCGACGTCACAGGAGCAGTTAACATGTAGCAAACTAGTTTAAAGGCTAAACGGAATCACATATCTTAATTTGAATACCTCTTTGACAATATCATCGAAATTTGAGCATTTCTCACAAGTAAAAAGAAGAATTTGCAGTTCCGATAAATAGCAGTCCACATCTTCTTTAAAAAAAATGGATCTAATTCTATGATAGATTTGACTAGTTCTATGTGTGCATTTGCTCTGGAAGCGGGTATTTTAAAAATTTTTAAGAAAGGTTCAAAAATGGTAAAATTATCTGTTAGATTATCTTTAACGTGCGAAATAAAAGTTTGAAGAACCATTTTGAACTCTTTTCTATAAAATGTTTCTAGATCAAATACAAAAGCAGTTTCAGAATTTTCATCAATTCTCTTTGGTAAGCGACGCGTTCTATGATGTTTTAAAAAATCGTTTTCGGGACTTATCTTTAGTTTTTCAGCAAATGAAGAAGAACTTTTTATCAAAGCATTTAATTGAATGTCATCATCGTTCATTTCTTGAAATAACTCCAATGTTCTTCGAATCAGTAATGAAGCGTCAAAAACGTTTAACTCTTCCGCCTCTAGACTTTCGGTCAAATTTTTAACTTTAAACATGACATTTTTGCAAAAATATAACGAACTAATAAAATCAAAATCTAAGATTTTTTTCAAAAGTCCAGAAGCAGAGGTACGATTATTGTTATCAAAAGAACTGGCATCGCTTTTAATTCCTTCTAAAGCATTTACAATGCCTTCAAAGGATATCCACACAGCTTTTACTGTTTCAGCTCTAGCAGTCCATCGAGTTTTTGACAAATTTTTCAATTGCAAGGAGTTTTCAATGTTTTTGAATTTTTCTTGCATACACTGAAAACGTTTTGTACTACCATAGAAAAAAACAAACAATGCTTCCAAAGTATTAAAAAACTCTTTGATCAGCACGCTTGAATTGCATGCTGTTTCAACGAAAATATTTATACGATGCGATTGACATGGAATGTACGGGATTTTCTTACCGCATTTTTCTGACAATTTTCTCTGGGTACCATTATACTTCCCGGACATATTTTTGGCAAAGTCATAGGATTGAAATACAATATTCATCACAGAAATACCTATTGATTGAAGTGTAGATATGATTTTTTGTGCCAACTCTTCTCCAGTCTTCTTTGTTAAAACGACATCCATTTCCAAAAGGCGTTCAATAGGAACAGGTTTCTCTTCGGTTTGGACTAAGTATCGAATGTTGACAGCAAGTCGATCTTGATGCGATGAGTCAGGGGTTGTGTCAACCATTACAGAAAAAATACCAGCTTTATTGATCTCATTCACGATGATTTTTTGAGTTGTAGTACCCAAGAGATCAATTAATTCATTTCGGGTAGTCGGACTAAGATACGTCACACCTTGCGGCCTTTTTGAAGACCCGTCCAACCACTTTTTCATTAATGGGCAATGTCGTGAAATCAGTAAAGTGATTTGTCGAAAATTTCCATCGTCCTCATCGGACTCCTTATGACCACGAAAAGGTAATCCCTGCCTTCCCAAAGTTTTCGCAACATCAACTAAAATTTGCAGCACTTTTAAATGGTACGCATTTTCTTGTTCTTTTTGAATGCTTTGCTGTCTTTCAGCTTTGTCCAGCAAAACGTTGACGTGAGCTTTTCCATTAACAAAATTGCAATAATCAAGTAAAGCCGCTGGATGTGATTCAGAAGTGAAATGTTGAACCAATTTTCCTTTGTACCGCGACTCTTCATTTTGTGCCACTGACGAACACCCACCGATACCCATTCCGGATTAGCAAATTGTCTTTGAATCCCTTCTGGGAATAAAATGCAAACAAAGCAAAATGCAGCATCTTTGTAAGGACTGTATTTCAAAAAAGAATAATCAGAATACCATGTTGGGTTGAATCGGCATTGTTTGTATGAAGGTATATCTGCATTGGTTGGAAAAATGTCAAGCTTCGGCTGGTATGGCCCAAGATTGAATTTTTTCACCGACTCATACGGCAATGAAAAGAAATTTATCATATGAAAAAAATTTGACAATTGAAGTTGGATTTTCACTAATCGAGACTCGAATTTTCGGTGAAGCTGTGATAAATGTTTTCACTTCACAGCTTCACAGATCGGGAATTGACCCCCAGGACCCTGATTATAGAATTACTAAGTTGAGACAAAAACGATTCCATTCGTGTCTTTCTGGTTGAGATCACTCGAGTCGGCATGGCAGTCGGGAAATCTACTTTGTTTTTCTACCTTAATTTGCCGACTTGTTATTTTTTTTGCCAAAAAACGACTGTCACAAACACTTCCATTCGTGTCTTTTTGGTTGAGTTCACTTGAGGTCTCGGATAATCTGGTATCAATGCCTTATTGCAGCGGCGCGAGATCTGGCGTTTGCTTGCCAGGTATACTCTTCAATACCCCGTCCTAAACAAAACAACAGCGAACAATATGAATCTACTAAATGATATTTCTCAAAAGTAAAAGCACCTGTTGACTTAAAGCAATGGCCAGATGGTAGATGGTAGACGATAGATGATAGATCCTAGGTAGACGAAGTCCTGTACTACCTCGAAGTTATGTCTGTCTGTTGAGACGTTTTTTCCAATTTGTCGATGTTCTGTGTCCTTGTTTGTTGACGACATATACTTCGTTTTGCCCTCATTAACCATCAAACCCTAATTTGCCGTTTCTGTTTCAATACTCGCAAAAGCACGATCCATATATCATATCTTAATAGATGTTATGCAATCAAAAACTTTCAAATTACTGCTTCGGCTAGTCACGCAGTAGCGCATGCTTCGACTTCAGTCTTTCAAGATCTCGCTGGTGGTTTTCGGGCTGTAGCTCACGGATTGTTTGGATGATATTGGCGTCAATAGCCTGAGCACGTTGTTTGAATGACATCTGCTCATCACGGTTCTCCACAAAAAAAAAATGTGTTGAAAGGTGTCAAATCAAATGGCATCGCCAAAACACAATTGGGAAGATTAGTGCCCAAAAAATCGATTAAGTCAAAGGTTGTGCGACAAATGGCGCCATCCTGTAGGAAACAGCGACCGTTTAAACCCATGTGATCGAATACTGTAAGACTCTGTAACGCAGAACATTGACCGCTTTTCACACTCTCGGTTTCAACAGCAAAAATTGTCAAAGTATAGCTGCCAGCGTTAAAATAACATATAATAATGAAGCCAACTTTGTCGTTAGGCAGTTAGGAAAGTAAGGAAACGTTCTAACCGTCTTACAGCCGTCCCGATATTCAGTCGAATACCTACAACTCTAAATACGTGCACAGGAGCAACTATGTGCTCCAGGGCAAAATCAGTGGGATGGCACGATGGCACACCAAAGCAAGTTTAACCTCGGGCCTTACGCATTTCCATGACCTACAATTTAATGCCGTTTCCGAACGCCTAATTTAGAAAGTCTTTTTCATGACAGTGCGTAACTACTCTCGTATAACATGACATTTCTTTGTGAAAGGTGATACTAGTGAAAAATACATTTTTTTCGTTGATTTTTAATTCTGGTGGGGGGAGGGGGTAAAATCCCCATTTATTAGGCTTAATACAAGCTGTTACTTAACATAACTTACAAACTAAGAAACTTAATAGCTAAGACCAAAGTTACCTAGATGGGGCTTAGGAGACGAAGCTTTAGGCAGGGAGTACTCAAATTGAAGTCCAAACAAGAAGAGTGAGGATTGACTTTTCTCAGCCTTCGGGAGATGGGTTCATATTAGCCGTAAGAGGTTCGATGGGTGGGAAGCTAGAAGAGACGGGAATTCCGAGTGTTACGAGGGCTAATATTTAGAAAGATGGATTCGTTAAGGGCTGGGCAGTCAATGCTACCTGTAAGAATTCGGTGAATCAAGAGAATGTCAAACATTTCTCTTCGATCTTTCAGCATATTGAGGTTAAGAAGTTTGATTCGGCCGTGATAAGGAGGTAATATTAAAGAATTACTTCCATTAAGACCTCGAAGAGCAAATCGGAGGAAACGGCCTTGTATGCTCTCTGGCATTCTGGCAATGTGCACTTGTTGAAAGGGCGACCATACTTGACAAGCGTATTCAAGAAGCCGACGAACAAATGAAATTTAAAGGGATCGGGTTATCTAAGGGTTTGCAAATTCTTTGGACCACCGTTTCACGAAGTCAAGTGCTGAATTTGCCTTAAGGATTATATTGTCGATTTGCTTGAGAAAATTGGGCGGCCTAAGGCCTAAATGGCTGCCTTGAAGAACACCGGATGTAACTAAAAAATGGCTTGATGAGGCCGATCAGAACCGAACCCGAAAAAACTGTTTTCTAAATAAGAAGAAGTTCATCTCAACAGAATGGGTTCAAAGCCCAAGGTGGATAGTTTAAAAAAAAAAAAAATTGTGGGAGATTTTATAGAAAACCTTACTAAAGTCAGTTGAAATTACATCAACCACCTCCAAGGCTAAGAGGGAAAAAGAAACAAAGTCAACGCGCTTTGTTGTTGTTGACCTGCCTTTGAGGAACCCGTGTTGTCTAGGGGAAATGAAAGATTTACAACGAAAACTTAACTTTTCATAAGAAAGGGTCAATGAAGGAAGAGGATCATGGAGGAAGCTGGAAAGTGTTTGGGTTTAGTATGTGGGATATGACAAAATTGGGTTATTTTGCTCCAGACGTTAGGTCAAAACTTGGAAAAGAGGCTGAGATTTGTGGGCTTTGTAATACAGAGGAATTAGATGGAGTAGTTTTAATATTGAAAGACACCTTTTTGGGACCTTGTATGAATGAGTGGCGTCTTTGCCTTTAATTTTGGATTGAAATTATTTACGGGGCTTTGGTTGTGGTGCTGGGGCATGTTGAAGAATGTTGGGTTTTTGGAAAGGGAAAGTTTTAAAAAACCAATAAGGGTTAGAAAGTTCTTTTGCGGATTCGAACTTCGAACCTCCCAGGTAGCAGACAGGTAGCCACAGTCACTACAATGTCCTCCAAGTCTCTCACTTCAAAAACATACCAAAAGAAATAAAACGATTCTTTTCACTGATTTTTAAATATAATGGCAAATAGTAAACAACATACATTTTTTTTCCAGGTTAGTGACATATTCCAGTTCATTGTTGCAAGTAACAACGTTGAACTACCTCCCGAAGATGCTGAGGTAGTGGCCAGTTCAAAATCCCGCAGCAATTCCTCATCTCAATTGTGCATCCATCAAACTATTGTATTTGTCATGTCGCTTGCATTTACGATGCTATTATTACGAACGAATCATTTTCGTGTAGGATAATTTCCCAACCTCGACTTAGATTTCATTTCTTTCTTAAAAAAATTATTATTTTGCCTTCGAACCAAAAACCAAGAACTATTGTAACAAAATAAAAAAGAAAAAGTATTTTTCTTCAATGAGAAGCATAATCATTTAAATTCAACACAAAAACGTGAAAACTCAAAAAATCAACAAAAACCAAAAAAATTAAAATTATTATGAACAAGATAGTGAAGTATTGAAAATAGAAAGTTTAGGTTAGGCATAATATGTATGTATGTAGGTGTAAGAGACCGCAAGTAAAATAAACAAAAAGAAAAATATTTCAAAAGAAGAAACAATAGAACACGATATGAATTATGAAAGCACCATCATCTCATGAACTTCTATTCAACTTAATGTCAGATTCAAAATTGGATAGACCGGGCCGGAGAAACGCAGTTGAGTAACGAAATTTTGCTCAAAATTTTGTATTCCCACTACCTATATATTTTTCAATACTTGCTTTTGTCTATCTACACACGTAATATCAGAGAATCAACTTCTTTTACCTTAAGATGAACTATCCACAAAAAAAAAAAAAAAATTACTTTGAATGGCAGTTCAATTATTGTAAATACATCGACCACTACGTAATTTAAATTTAAATTGAACTTACATTTTAACTAAAATAAAATATAAACGATAATTTTTTGTTACTTGTAAATACATTTTAAATCATTAAATTTGCATTCTGTTTCACAACGCAATATACCACCAAATTTGAAGGTAAAATTAAAGGCAACATAAATATTAATTATTAGATTATTTATATAAACTTTGATTTCAACAAATATTATACATATTTTAGTGAAGGAAGTCGCACATTTCAAAAAATACCAACAGTCTTTTTTATGATGCCATTCCAAAGCATGTCTAACTTTAGACAACTCTTAGAATAGTCTCCAATTGCAAATCGTATTTACAAACACTTCCACCGTTGTCTAAGGAGTGTTTAACTTTAAACACCGAAATTGGCTATTTAAACTATGGCTAATCGACATTTGATGCAACAAACAACATTTATCCATGTATTTCTGTGCATATATTTGAGGGCGTATTTAGACATCTATTGGAATGCGTTTATAGGTACGAAGTTGGTTAAGGCTTGCCCATCTTGGTAGACAGCGTCTAGCTGGACAACAGTCAAAGAGCATTTTAAACAAATTTTATAAATATGACTACAAGTCTTTGGAAAATGAATTTTGATAGAGTTCCGTCAGTAAAACGACAAACAAGATGTTTACAAAAAAATATTGTGTGACCCTTCATCACACAAAAATCTGTAAATCATTTCTAAAAATAACATGGCATACATGCGATTGTATGTGATTCAGATGGACAAGTTTTCTCCCCTACTTAAGCATCTGTGTCTACTGTCTAGTAATTTTGTAAATAGGTTTTTAAAGATAGTATATTCAAATAAGTCATAATATAATATATATAATCCCTAGAGAAATACACAAACACACACACACGATGACGTTTGTGTTTTGTGACAAAATAAGGAAAACAAATATTCAAAAAATGATATTAAAATATTATGTAAAGCATTTAAGTATATATTATATATATAAAAAAAATTAAACAAAAAAACAAAAAAAAAATATATTGAAACACCATAAGCGTTACTCAGTGAAACTTAAAAGCAAATTAAACATGTATTAGATAAAAATTAAATTTAAACCAAAGCATACATTATACTCTCATTTAAAATTCCAAATGATAAAAAAAGAAGAAAAAATCCCACGTTTAAAATATAAATGATTGCTTAGTTTTAAAAATTTGGAAATTAATAATTTATTTTGTTTACTAATCGAAAAACAACATGAATAACATGAAAAGAAAAACAAAAAGAAGAATAAATCAAAGATAAAAATACTTTTTATATGGATGTACCTTAATTAGTTTATACAATATTATTATTATATGTAAAAATAACAAAAAGTAAGAAATATGCAAAATTCGTATACCTTTTATGTAAAAAGTAAACATATATCATTAAGAAAATAAAATGAACTTACCTAGATGTAAACCCACGTGATGTGTTTCTTTTTCTTTCTTTCTCCCATTCCTTGTGACTCAGCAAGAAGCTTCACTAATTGTTTTTCTTTACAAAAGAACTAAACATGGGTAAGGCTGCAGCCCAGCTATGACATTGTGAGAAAATGCTGCATATTTAATACTCTTTAATTTTCAAAAATACATTGTCTGGTACTTTTTTATGATCTGGGCACACATATAAGGATTTTTAACATCCTTATAATGTTATGAAAATCAGAGCCAACGTTAAAAAAATAGACATGAACATTGATTTTATATTCTTGTTGATTATAATGCCGGGGTAAAATAAAGAAAATAAGGTTAAGTATTTCACATCCGGGCGGAGCTGCTAAAATATGAATCTCTATACTTGACTGTCTGTGCAAAATCAGTTACATGATTTTTTTTTATAATTAGCTCGCACATCAAGGGGTTATGACTACCCTTGTAATGTTATAGAACACAGTGCGAGCATTTAGGAAAATAGGAGAGGATTTAATAGGAGACACCGATGCACATTGCTTTTGAACCTTTGTGAATAGTAATGCAGGAGAAGTACAGAGCCAGGAAAAGCATTCAACATTCGGGTGGTGCGACTAAAATAAGAATCTCTATACTTTACTGTACGTCTGAAGTTGGGCTCAATGTAGAACTGATGAGCATTCCTAGCGAGACGGGTGTTGCGGCTAAATTGTTTCAGGGGAGGAATGCAGCTGGCTATTTCACTAGAGCACTGGTTGTGAAAAAAGCGATAAGAGAGAGAGAGAGAGACAGACAGACAGGTGACGTTTCGACGATGTTCATGAGAATTAATCGCTTCTACGATTGAACTATTACATATCAATTTTAACGCTCTATTTTGTACCCTATCAATTAGGCGCAAAGATGTTTGAGGAGCACTTTACCAGATATGGGAATTATACTCCAGTTTTGGGTGGATGAAGGCCTTATAAATTGTATCAGAAGAGGTAAAGAACTTCCTGCATCGTCTCAAGAAGCCTAAGTATTTACCAGCGTTTTTGGCGACTTCAAATATGTGGTCATTCCAACGAAGATCATCGTTTACACACATACCAAGTACTGACAGCTTTTCGGTTTCTTCGATGCAGGTACCATTCATGGATAATGGCAATGGGGGAATGTTAAAATTCAACGACAAGAGACCGCATTGAGTTTTCGAAGCATTGAATTCTACTCGGTTTTTAAGACCCCGTGTAACAATGCTGTCAAGGTCAGAATTCAATGAGCTTATCATACGCAGCCGTTCCAATTCCACAACTGAAGGGCAGGGACGTGAAACGTCTATGCAAAGCTGAGTGTCGAGTAGTCAGCAAAACAGTTAACTGAATTAGAAGTTTTAGACAAGATATAATTTATGAAAATGAGGAAGAGAGTCGGAGACAAAATGGAGCCCTGGGGCACACCATGAAGTGATTATCAGACTTGAAGCCATCCAATACAACTTATATTGAACGGTCGGAAAGGTAGTTTCTAATCAAACGAAGAAGAGACTCATCGATACCAAAAGCACGCATTTTCGATAAAAGAGCCTGATGCCAAACTCTATCAAACGCTTTAGAAATATAAAGTGCAATAATCTTACTTTCTCCAAAACAATGTAAGGATTGGTTCCACTTTTCGGTGAGATAAGCCATCAAATCATCAGTGAACCGTTTGCTACGAAAGCCGTACTGACGGTCATAAAGAAGCTTTCGTTCTTCAAGATATTTCATAAGTTGACGGTTTATCAACGTTTTCATGACCTTGGAAAAAAAGGACGTAAGTGCAATTGGACGGGAATTGGAATGGGAGGAATATTCCCCTTTTTTAGGCAGAATGGGGAAGATGGAAAAGTGGAGGCAGTTGTTTTGCCAGCGTAGAAGAAGACCTCTTCAGAATAACGGCGGGGATACCATCTGGACCAGCAGATTTTTGTATATTGAGATCTTTGAGGACTCTCGCAACCGAGCGAGTTCGAAAAAATATCTGCTTTATCACAGAATTTACAGACTCGAGCTCAAGTGGAGCCAATTGTCTATGAGGAAGTGTCAAGTTAGCCAGCAAATTGGCTTTGTCGATGGAGCTAACATATGGAGAGTCATTGAAGACGAGCGTTGGGACAGATGGCGTGGTCGAGTTCTTAACGTTCTCAACAAAATACCAAAAGTTTTTGCTTCCTTTTGGACACAATTACAGATTTTTCTGGCGCGTTTGAACGAATTTCGGTTTTCTACTGTTTTGAATTTTTGAAAACTACTTTCTCTATCCCTAATCGACTCTTAACAGCTTGAATCGAGCCACGAATTATCTTTGGGAATAATACTTTTTGTTCTGAGAGGAACAAAATTTCTCATGCCGCTGAGAATTACTTTAGATATCATATCAGCTGATGCGTTTCCGTAGAGAAAGCACAATGACCAATTAAAATTTCGAAAGAAATTATTCAGGCCGTCACAATTAGCTTTATCATATTGCCACACAGTTCTTTTAGGGACTTTATCTTTTTTTACCGTCACCCACAATCAAATCCAAAAACGGACTCTAGCATGCATTCAAAACGATCAAGGGCACTTTGAGCACTTGTTATAATTGTATTTGTATAAAATACATAAAAAACTAATAAAAGTGCCCACATTATTGTTTTATACAAACAATTCTCAAAGCCAAACATTTTTTTTTTTTTTTAATTTTACCCATTTTTTAATTTTTCAAGTATCATAAAATGTATTGGTTTTTGAGTGTACTTTTTGCTGAGTTTTTTAGTATTGTTTTGTTTATCTATAAAAAAAAAAAAGAAACTCTATGTTTACCAGACATTTTCTGAAAAAAATTACCTCAAAGTCAAAACTTTGCTGAGGGAAGAAAATTTGAGCATCATTTAAAATTTAAAATCTGGCAGGTTTAAGCCTTTAGAAGCCCTACTTAAATACAGTTTTAAGGATTATTATTTCTGCAAACAATAGGTTTACAACTAAGTTTCTACCATCAGTGTTGACAGAGAAATGGAATTTAACACAGGTCAGGGTACACCAAAGTTAGCCTTTTTTCAAATTGTCAAAATGTGATGTCAAAGTTGAGAAACGGACTTTGCTGTATAACAATTTTTTTCTTAGAATATGGCTAAGAATCACATCGCAAAGTATGTTCCACGAATTACCGAACACCCTGTATATGTAAGTTTGCTTAATTGATATTTATACACAAAATTAATATGATGAATTATGATAAAATGATTCTTTGATTTGTCTTGTTTTGTAAGAAAACATATTGAAAGAAAGAAATTGTGTGTGTGTTTCGCAGGTTTAAAAGCTGCATTGGCACAGTCATCAAACTCTGATTTCTGGTGAGAATGTAACCGGAGCTTGTAATTGCTTACACCAAACTTCCTCGCTACGTTAAGAGCAGCAGTTCGAAATAGATAACAGCTATCGCTCTGGTTTGAAACATCTGAAGGTGTACCACAGGGATGCATTTTGAGCCCTTTGCTATTCGTACTATTAATTTATGATAATAATATCTGATATGTTTGCTGGGAGCGTTCTCTTTGGCTATACTCATTTTAATGATTCACGCACACATCTAGGGGATATGACTACTCTTAAAATGCTTTGAAAATGAGCATTTAAGAAAAAAGGTAAGGAGTATGTAGAAGACACCGGTTTACAGCGATCCTGAATCCTTGCAGATTGCAATTCACTGGTAAAACAGAGTTACATAAAGTATTCCACATTCGGGTTGGATTGCCAAAAACATAAATTTCTGTGTTTAAATGACTGTTCAAAGCTAAGCTCAAGGTAAAACTGATGAGTATTCCGGGTGATGCGGTTGTTTCAGGGGAGGAATTCAACTGCATCTTGGACCGTTTGTGGAAAGAGTATGAAAAAAGATTAAACTATGGCCTTTCAGTTTTCATAATCTGTTTTGAACAATATCTAGTTGGCAAAAGGATGTTGATGCTTTTTCCTGACCAGTCATGGGAGATGTTTTCTAGCTTTCGGTGTATAAAGGTTTTATAAATTGAAGCCTGATCAGAATAGGAAAGAAACTTCGTGCATCGCTTCAAGGGACCTAAGCGCTTCGCAGCATTTTTGGATACTTCAAATATGTTTTCATTCCACCAAAGATCGTCAGTTACATAAATACCAAGTACTGACAATTTTTCAGTTTCTTCGAGGCAGGTACCATTCATAGATAATGGCAAAGGGAGATGTTAAGTTTTATCGACAAAGGACAGCATTGAATTTTACTGTGATTTTGCTACCCCATGTACATGTAGCAAGTCAAGGTCAGAACTCAGTGAAGTTATCAGGAGCAACCGTTCCAGTTCCACATCCGAAGAGCAGGGACGTGAATATGAAAAGCGTAAGCAATTAAGAGGATTTTAAGTTTCAGTCAATGAGGAAGTTCACATTGCTCTATTTATTAAAAATTCGTGCAAATAAAGCGACTGTTTTCTTTCTTCTTCTCTTTTAAACCTGTTTGTCGGTATTAACTAAGTCAGTTGCGGTAACAGAGAAAGAGTAAAGAGAACAAGAATTCCTTCGCTTTTTCCGCACGAAATTTAAACAAATCGACCCATGTGAATTTCGTCAATCGTTTATGAAAAATGGGAAGAAATTCGGAGACAAAACGGCACCCTAAGTCACCCCAGCTTATAAAGTGGGTATCAGACTTGAAACCATCCAATACAACTTTTATTGAGGGGCCGGAGAGCAAGTTTCTAATCCAGCGAAGAAGATACTAACCGATATTGAAAGCACTCATTTTCGATAAGACAGGCTCTCTGTCAAATCTATCAAATGCTTTAGAAATATCATGATTGGTTCCACTTTTCCGTGAGATATGCCATAAAAAAAACCAGTGGACCCCTTGCTACGAAAGTCGTACTGTAGGTATTTGAGAAGCTTCAAGTAATTTCATGAATTGACAAATTATCAACGTTTCCAGTGACCTTGGAAAGAAGGGCGATAATATTTGAAAGGGGAGGAGAATTTGCCTTTCTTTAGGGACCTGCTGGACAAATGCAGCTTTCTATCTGCTCGGGAACAGTACCGAAGAATATGAAAGACAGAAAAGCTTACGCAGTGGTTTCGTAATAGTCTTCAAGACATCGTGAGGATACCATCAGAGCAATCGGATTCATGTAAATATATGGAGATTTTTGAGTTTTGGAGAAACAACACTGTTAAGGTAATCACTCGAGGTCAGCAATTTTTCGCACTGAAAACTTGAAACAAGTTTCTCTCGAAGCTGGTCAAATTGTGCCAGAGATCACATCTCCCTAAACGAGAATTTAGTCAACGAAACAATAACGTATTTAAGTGATAGCCTGTTCCACCAAATAACTGACGCATAGGAGATGTTTGGTCTTATCATCTTATATCATATGGATCCTTTTCGGTGACAGACCCCATGTCTTGCCAAACGCTTCACTGCATTGACAAAAGACTGACACTGCCTCAGCAGTTTTCGGCTCGACATGTTTTGACCCAAAGTGTTTGTTGTTTAGGATGACTTCAAAGAATCAAGAAGTTTGACTTCGTTTGAAAAGGGAATATTAAGTGTAAGTTGGGTACAACCAGGCACCAAAGTTTCTGCGCGCTGTGAAGATTAAAGCCTTGGAGTCTGGCTCCAAGCAAAAGCACGGTGACGTCGTCGGCACACGGTTGGGTGCGTCCGTTAGATTCATTGAGCGATTCAAGTCGAGAGTCGATCCCCATGTGCTACACAAATGGAGATATTGTATTTAAAATTCATTTTTTGTTTTCATTCTCTTATAATCAATTAGAAATGCTAACAAAAATTATTAAAACTAGCATATAAAATAGCTTAGTCAACTTAAATTAAAGGCGGGTACTCTAAATTATTCAATAACTTTTTCCTATCTGTTGTATAAATACTTGAAAAATACCATTAATTGAGTGTTCCACTTAGTTCTTGTCTTAACATAGAAGAACTCTGTTAACTTCACTCACAACACTACTTGTATAACAGTTTACACTTGTAAAATCAAATGTAATTTTGCAGTCAATAAAACTTTCGCTCCTTTCTGAACCGTCAAAGGACTTAGACGTGTTTTCTTTGAGTAACTAGTCTGCGCACTCTTCACTAATCATAGATTTATTTCTTCACTAATGCCTTTCGGCCTAAAGATACTTTATGGATTTTCAAACTATAACTAAAATTAAAACTAAGAAAATTGAAGAACCTAGTTCTTTGGAGCGTGAGAAAAGAAGATAGAACGCCATCTTGTGGACAGCCCTACAGTCCTAACAGAAAAAAATAAAAAAGTGCGTTGAGTCTCTCCGCGCGAAGCAGTGAAACTTCACGTCAAAAACTAGGTGTTAAATATTTTCTATTACAGTGAGATCTCATATTCATTTTCACTTTCAGTTACAGCTACAAATTGAAGACGAGGATATTGGCAACATTTGGATTTAACAGGACGGCGCTGCGAGCCACACAGCCGAAGCTACACTCGATGTTTTGCGCCCTGTTTTTGAAGATAGCTTTATCAGCCGCAGATCTGATGTCATTTGGCCACCTTGGAGCTGCGATTTGACACCGGTGGACTATTATTTGTGGGGTGCTGTAAAAGATAAGTGCTGCGCCTACAAGCCAGAGACAATTGACAATTTAAAGGACAATATTCAATAATGAAGCCATTGGTGAAATACAGCTGCACACAATCGATACTGTGCTTAAAAATTGGACCGATCGTGATCGTGTAAAAAAGAAATTAGAGAACATTTTCAGTAGTTTTTTTTTTATACTTATACTTACTTAGGTGGGCATTACAGTTCGGGGTGAACCTGGACCTCAACCAACATCCTTCTATAACGACTTCGATTTCGGGCGAGCTCTCTCCAGTTTCGCACTCCAAGTCTGTTGAGGTCTTCATCCACTTGATTGCGCCACCTAAGACGAGGTCTTCCCCTTCCGCGATTTCCCTGCAATGTGCTTTCGAACACCCGTCGAGCCGGAGCGTTTGGGTCCATCCGCTCTACATGACCCAACCATCGTAGCCTCGCGATGCGTACTCGTCCAAACGACGTCCAAACGGGACCAAAGATCATTCGGAGAATTTTTCTTTCGAAACGACCAAGGGTTTCCTCATCCGCTTTCGATAAAGTCCATGCTTCCGCGCCGTAGAGCAGGACTAGGATAGTCAAGGTCTTATACAAGAACGCCTTGGTTTTTCTAGAGAGGGTTTTGTTTCTCAATTGCCTTCTTAACCCAAAGAAGCAACGGTTACGGTTGGCAAGAGTTATTCTCCGTTTGATCTCCGCACTGATGTTGTTGTCCGTGTCTACAGCGGATCCTAGGTAGACGAAGTCCTGTACTACCTCGAAGTTATGTCTGTCTATTGTGACGTTTTGTCCAATTCGTCGATGTTCTGTGTCCTTGTTTGATGACAACATATACTTCGTTTTGCCCTCATGAACCATCAAACCCATTTTTTCCGCTTCTGTTTCAATACTCGCAAAAGCACCTATGACATCACGCTTATTTCTTCCCATTACTTCAATATTGTCTGCGTAGGCGAGTAATTGTACAGACTTTTGAAAGATTGTTCCTCTGGTATTGACGTTTGAGCTTCTTACAATCCTTTCAAGTATGATGTTGAAGAAATCGCATGACAGTTTATCGCCTTGCCCAAAAACCTTTTTCGACATCAAAGGTCTCGGTGAGTTCTTTACCGACCTTGACGGAGCAGCGTGAATTCTCCAAAGTCATCCTGCATAGTCGTACGAGTTTTGCAGGGATGCCGAAACCAGACATTGCTCTGTACAGCTCGTCTCTGTAAATGCTGTTATACGCGGCCTTGAAGTCGATAAAAAGATGGTGAATATCGATATTACGTTCTCGGGTTTTTTCCATGATGTGCCGTAATGTGAAAATTTGGTCTATTGTGGACTTCTCTGGTCTAAAACCACATTGATAAAGACCTATCAAGTTGTTGACGTGGGGTTTCAGACGTTCACATATTACAGCAGACAAGATCTTATAAGCGACGTTAAGAGATAAGCTTATCCCTCTGTAATTGGCGCAATTGTGAGGGTCTCCCTTCTTTAGGATCGGGCATACGATACTGAGGTTCCATTCGTCGGGCATGCTTTCTTCCGACCATATCATGCAGATTCTTTTCCAACTGGTCTCCAGCTGCCTTGAAGAGTTCGGCATCAAGGCCATTTGCACCTGCAGTCTTATTTGATTTAAGTTTGCATATGGCAAGCTTAACTTCTTCTAGGTCGGGAGGACGGCATTCTTGATCATCGTCCAAGCTGAATGGGGCAATCTGCCTGACAGCGAAATTTGCATCATCATCGCCGTTAAGCAGTCTGCAGAAATGATCTTTCCAGATCCTCAGTAGCGACTGTGACTCTATAACTATGTTTCCCTGCTGGTCTTTACAGGCTTGAGTTCGGGTTTTGCCACCCTAGCAGAATCTTTTTACCCTTTGGTAAAACTTCCGAATCTCGTTCCTGTCATGGCACCTCTCTATTTCCTCAAACGAGCGCTTCTCATGCTGCTTCTTTTTCTTTTTGAGAAGTCGGTGTTCTTCCCTTCTTTTCTCCTTGTAGATCTCGTTATATAGATCGTTTTTTTTATACCATTTTCAAAAAAAAGTTATTTCGCGGACCCCTCATTAAGAAAAATTTCATGAGATTTGCGAGCAGTGTCGAAAAGTATGCAATAGATAATCCGCGTTAAACATGTTACGCATCCATGTTTGCAAGTCGTAAAAGAAGTTTCACTTCAACAAATGTTTTCGTGTGGAACTGGCAAGTCCTCCGAAATCAAATTCATTGCCATGAGAAACGCTTTGTTAACCGTTTGGAATCAACAGAAAATTGTAAGTCCTTTTTACAAGGCATGGTTGTAAGCAGTGCGCTAGCCCTTGGACTTTGAAACAATACCTATAAAACAATTCGCAATCAAAAGTTCGCATTAAGTAGCTAGTTTAATTTAAAAATGCTCTCTAGGTGATTTCATTGAAGGTTCCAGAACCGTGGGTATTGCATATTTCTTCTTAATGACTATTGGTGTAAACAAAAAATTTTCTTGCAATTGAGGTTCCAGTAATATGTATCTAGGTAGGTAGGTACTCAGTGAACGGAGGACAGTAATTTATGTTCTGATTCTGCACACCGTTTGAACTACACTTGATTATTTATGGTCCAGTGATAAAAAAGTACCATTAAACAAGGTCGTTATGCAGTTTATTTTGATTAACGACATGATATCAGTATTTCTAAAATATTCGAATCAAACACATCTGAATATTTAGGACTCTGTCGAAATCGAGAATAAAACAAGCAAAAGGCGAAAAAAACACAAAAAAGGGAGAAAAAAGCACATGAAAATAAATCTAAAAATAACGACACTCGTTGCTCGATTTTTACATTACGCTTAGCTATTCACAAAAACTTTCTGAGCCAGCACCGGTTATGGAAAATGGAAGCAATGTGTTTAGTAATTCGTAACGAAAAACAAAACAAAAAAAAAAACGAAACATATTCCCAAACTGACTCTTTATCTGGCCATATAATCATGTTTATGAGTCGTGGAACGCGTGCAGAAAATAATAG
This sequence comes from Melanostoma mellinum, assembly GCA_914767635.1. Classification (NCBI taxonomy): domain Eukaryota; kingdom Metazoa; phylum Arthropoda; class Insecta; order Diptera; family Syrphidae; genus Melanostoma; species Melanostoma mellinum. Next base: position 69,005,388 of record OU612058.1, on the reverse strand, counting down.
GATTTTTATTGGAAAAATATCCATAATCTGTGAGAACATTGGATTTGGGTGCGGCAGATGCGAGACTCACGTGAGCATTGAAGGCTAAATACGTAAATACGGGTTACGGACGGGTAGAGTACTGACGGCTTGTTTTGTTTTTTCTTCCTCCTTTTAATACTCCCTCACCCGTGACTTGAGTATAATTTTAAAATTAATGCGTCACGACAATGGTCGGGAAATAGAGACATAAATCTGGCCAAGATAGCACAAGGCAAAAACATCAAATTATGTAAGCAGACATTTTAACATAATAACATAGCTTTGTAATCATAAAAATAAGAAGCCTTCAAATAGCAACTACACTATCATGACGGTGGGCCATAAAGACCGCCTCGGAATAATTGGAATGCGGATGCGGGGGGCGGTATTTATTCGTTGACGGTCCCACGGCTGCTTTCCTTTCATGTGCTTGCTTATCTTGCCTGGCAAGTCCTTGTTTTATTGAAGATTTTTTGTTTTGTAAAGTTGAGTTTTGCTTTTTTTTTTTGTTTGTTTAATTCACTTTGGTAATGAAGAGAAAAAGGAGGTGGGAAAGCTCACTCGTAAGGAACGAAGAAGAAAGAAAGCGGGTAAACGAAACATATTTCTTTCGTGTTAATGACTTATTTTTATTATTTGACATCGCGGGGCGACAGTTATTGCCCGGCGCCCACCATGCCGAAATTTACGTCTTTTAGATTATCTAATGTTATTACAAAAAGCTGCCTCTTGTTGAGTTTGATAGTTTATGGGAGAGCGGCACATAAAGAAAATAGGACATGCTCGAGTTACTATTAGCTGACGCCATTACCGGTGGGCAATTCCTCTTGAATGTTAGAAAACATGACATTTACAAGCAAATCGTGAGTTGTTTAGAGCTCTGACAGGTGAAAAAAGATCGATTGATGGAAAACACATGCATACAAGGTGTTGTGTTTAAGTGTTCCATGGTCTACTGAATTTGATGAGATGTTTAATGTTCGTGGTCAAAATTAAAAAGCCATTCAAATTTTTGTGATAAACACTCCTCGAAATAGTTATAGTGTGGATAGAGAAAGGGCGAGATTTTGTTGTCGTGTCGGTACAATTTATCCAAGTACACCTTTCTGTCAAGGGCATTTTGCCAGCCTGTACTAAAAAGGTATCTTCATATCTATGTTAAATTGTCAACAATTTTTTTTTCAGTTGGGTATGATTACATTTATAATGTTATACAACACAGTGCCAGTGCGCAGCTACTCGACTCAGAGCTACATCACAGATCACAGTGGACCAATAATCAAATCGGCCACACTACCATTCTAGATAACTTTAGATTCCTACCGAATCGATCCGACTACACCACCCCCAAGTTGGTGTTTGACAATAATTTCTAAGTAACCATACCTTCAAGAGAGCAATAGGTACACTTTTAAACCGATGGTTCAAAAACCAGCGAAGGTGTGGGAAGTGGAAACTACTCTGAAAGACTGCATCTCAGTCTTTTCTTCTGCCTTTCCGATCATTGTACTGTGTTCCAAGCGGGAATTCTGGCGATTAAGGAGGTACTGTCTTGGCTCAAAGAAAACGACATATCCACCACGGATACTCGAATCTTCTCAGACAGCCATGCTGCCCTTAAATCTCTTGCCTCTGTCTCTACAAAATCTGTCACGGTCCGAAATTGTTAGATGTCTTTGAGGGAGATGTTAAATCATTTCAATATTCACCTTCCATGGATGCCAGGGCACAGGCACATACAAGACAACTGTATGGCGGACGAACTACCCAAAAAGGGCACGACCACTTTCCTACGCTCAAAATGGAACAACATAGGTGTACCTATCGCTAAAAGTAAACTCATATACTTAGACAAGACGCTTTAAGGATAACAAACTCTATAGATGGACTGAGTGTAACAATTGCCTTTGGCCGTGTGTAGACTCAAAGCGCTCGAAGAGTTTGTTAGCCTTGAACCGCCTGTATCTAGGTTTAACACACTGTCTAAAAGGAAAACACGCCAAAAGACTTGGTGTGTTTTCCAATGATTTCTGCAGAAGCTGCATGGATGAAGAAGAGGGAGAAACCGTTCAACACCTTCTTTGCTCATGCCCTGCACAACTTCATAGGAGGAGAACTCATCTCGGTGAATTCTTCTTCGATGATACTAGCAACTAAGCTTACATAGGCCCTAAAAGTCTTTCGAAATACATTAAAAGTTCCGCGTGGTTCGACTAGCAGGTGATTAACTGGCTAATCCCATAATGGAAGATTAATAAGTGATCAATTCGTTAATCTTACATGGGGCTTCTGAGTTCAGTAGGTGATTAACTTGCTGATCTCTGTGCTGGTATCACAATGGGCCTTTGCAGCCTTAATGTGTCAGGCAATGTACTCATTGGCTGACAGCCACTTCCACCTAACCCCAACCTAACAGGACGGGTAGGTAAGCTTTTGTGAGTCGCAATGTAGGGGAAAAACATATTCAGTTAAAGCATTTTCCACCTACTGGTAGTCCGACCAACAAATTAATTTCTATACATGGCTGTACGCCAGAAGTTGGGTTCTCATAGGCTTTTCTAGCGAGGCGGAGGTTGCAAAAAATTGGTTCAGCGAAGGAATGCAACTGGTTATCTCATTAGAGCACAGTTTATGAAAAAAGTGATAAAAGTGAGAGGAAAAGGCAACGTTTCGAAGATGTTCAAGAGAAAAATTGATTTTGCGATTGATACAGTTCTCAGTTCTCACTGGATTGTCGTGGGGTGCACATCTATACCTAAGAACTATAACTTTCTCTTTTAAAATGAACTGCTCAATGTGTAATCAAAGAATCGAACGCAATTGCTTACCAAAAATTAAATGTAGTGATTGCTCCAGTTTTTTCCATTTTTCTTGTGCTAGTATCACGCAAGATTATGCTGATTTTTTTAATTCGAGTGGAAACCCCTTTCGTTGTGAAAAGTGTTCAGTACTAAGACGTCGCTCGTTACATTTTCCGCAGCAGATTGCCACAACGAGTACTCGAACAGCAAACATTAGTACGAAGGTCACAGCGAACAATAAAAAAAAACAAAGTATTATAGCTGCAGTGGACAACACCAAAAGTCATGCACCTATACCATCTGCGCCTATGACAACACTTCTTGAAGGTAATGAATGGACTCTACAAATGGCTTACCAGAAATTAACAATCTATGAAGAAACAATCAATCGTTTTTTTGCAACAAATATCTTTGCTACAAACTGAGAACACGGATCTTAAGAAGAGAATTGAATTTTTGGAAAGTACATTAAATTGGCAGCAACAACTGCATAGTGTCCAACGCTACATCGTTGTGAATCGATAGTGTCCAACGCTACCTCGCTGTGAACTGATAGTATCCAACGCTACCTCGTTGTGAACTGATAGTGTCCAACGCTACCTCGTTGTGAATTTAGTATTTTCTGCTACCTCAGAGCAACCATTAACTTCCTTATCTTACAGAATCTACTTTATCCAGGGAGATATATCAAGAGCCCAGCGTTACTTCAAATCCAAGCCCTAGAATTTGAAGCCTCTAAGCCCAGACAGGCAACCGTAATCCGAGTGTCCCAAGACCAATCCAGGACATGAAATCTTCATCGGACTGGCACGAGGACCAATCAAAGAATCTGGTCGTGAATCCCGGAGGAGACCACATCCCAGCCGAACCCCAAGTGAAACTACACCCGAAGAGAAGTGAAATCTACCCATATCAATAGAGACTTAGAAATAGAAACATGAACTAAAATTATAAAACATTGTATGAAATGTGTAAACCAAAACTATCTATAATATCGGTAATAAACTAACTTCAATAATCTAAAGTTTTGCTGCTTCTTTAGAAGACTCTGCATCCGCTGAGCATACCTCAGCCTTTGACAAAAAGAATCCTCACAGCTGAAAGGAAAAGAAAAATCTTAATTATAAGTTGGATGCCTTGGGTGATCTGGGGAGGTTCCGTCCCAGTTGTCGCTGGCGTACCCCTGCATGGGGAGGTGGTAGGTGGTGGCATTAGCCACGGAAATATGCTGACCCAGGGTTAGCGTAGAAGTTGATAGCTTCGTCGTTGGCTGGTATTATTTCTTCGTTCAAAGTGTTGATCACGGGTCTCAGCAGTTGCTTGTACATCAGAAGTTTCGTTGACTGACTTCGTCCTGTTTTTCTTCTCATCAAAGGCTAAAGTCGGTGGAAAGCGAAGTTGGCATTCTTCAGTACGGCGCGTGAGTGGGGGTTGAATCTAAGCACCTCGTTTAAGTTGAAACCTATAGATATTTCGCCTATTTAGTTCAGTTGGGCAGTCAGTCTGGATCCATCGGGTAGCGATAGTGATGTTGCTAGACGAGCTCTGATTGGGCGGAGTTGACCCGTATACCCCACTTACTGTAATAGTCATATAGTGAGTTTCCACTCTCCGGGTAGCTATGGATGGCAACAAAGATGTGAAATATGATAGAGAGTCGTCAGCGTTAAGCAAGTTTTTGCAGTACCTTGGGGTAGGCTGGTCCGAATCCATTATGTTGAAGAGGAATGGCCCTAGCTTCGATCCATGAGCAACTCCTGCTCTGATGCTTTTGATGGCTGATTTTACGCTTCCGACTTGAACGAAGAAGTTCCTGTGGGAGGGAAAGGAAAAAATACTTTTATTAGCGGAGCTAGAAAATTTAGTAGGTGGAGTTTATGGATTAGAGCATCAATCCATACGCTGTCGAATGCTTTTTCGACATCCAAAAAGCAAGCAAGCCTCTCATACGAACGGATTTACTGATAACAAAATGAGGACGAAAAATGTTGGACTTTTACTTGGAACCTCATTAGTCTCTTAACAAATCACGTGCAGCAGGAGAACTGACAGAAGCCCTGAACTGCTGTAAAGCTACTGTAAAGCAGACACAACTGCAATCATACAATACGATAAAATGGGCCGGGCAGCGGGCATACAGAAGATGTTAAACTGCGAAGCCCAATATTACCATTCCTGTAGAAAACAGAAATGAAATAAAACTAATTTTGATGCGGGTTTTTCGTTAGAGGTATAGACTCAAGGAGTCATATGAGTAGGTATGTGTCGGCAGCAAACATATTAAATCAATTAATAAAATTATAATCAATTAAAAACAAAATATATGAATAAAATGATTAGCCATAAGCAATAAATCTACTTATAAGCTCAACCAGATATAATAATTAAATTCAGTTACCATAAGAAATCAGAATATTGTTATCATCGAATCGAAGCCAACCCGTCCGAAATATGAAGACCCTCACAATTATTGGCATAAGCAATAAGTCATTAACGTCATTTAAGATCTTGCCTGCTGTAATAGGTGGATGTCTGAAGCCTCACGGTTACAATTTGACAACGGGATTTCAAGTCAAAGAAGTCCATAGTCCTCTGGAAAACGCATGCAGCTTCCCCGAAATCGTTACCAAATCACTGGAACCTTCGATGTCGTAAAAGGCTTTCGATAAGGCGACAAAATGTACTGCGACTTCCTAAACATTATACTTGAAAGCATTGGCATAATGCTTCGAAGTTTGCAGGAAGTATGGATCATATCTAAGGCGGATGACAAAACGCTTAGTCCTGCCGTAAAAAAATACTCAATGTTCTTTTGTGGGGAAAAAGATACAAAAGCGAATTAAATAAGCTATATCGTAGCAAGGAAATAGCTAGAATATTATCCTTTGGGAGACTACGATGGGTAGGACATGTGGTGCGGACTCGAATTAACACTCCGGCTAGACGAGTTTTCGAAAGCACATTGCAGGGAAGTCGCGCAATGGGAAGACCTCGTCTTAGGTGGTGCAATCTAGTGGAAGAAGACTTCAACCTATTTTGATATTAATAAAAAAAATTAAAAAAGACATCAAGCAGTCAAAAGACTTCAAACAGTAAAAAAAAAACAATTCAAGCAGTCAAAAGACTTCTAAGCAGCCAAATGACTGCATTACTTTCAATGCAATCAAAAGACTTCATGTTTGTCATGTTTAAATTGACAAACGCAATAATTAATTTGATTTTTATTATACAGTCAAACCTGGATAAGCGAGAGTTCAAGGGAGCACAATCTCATTCTCGCTTATAGAGGTTTCTCACTAACCCGAGTTTCTCGCTAATTAAGGCACATGGGTAGCGTTTCTCACTTATAGAGGTACGCAGCAATATCAAGTGACAGCAAGAACGAATGAAGTTAATATGTGATAATGATAAAATTACATAAACACAGTGACACAAGTCCATTCGTAAAGAATGCGATAAAATAACAAAATTTTTTTAGTTCCACGAAATAGAATTGGTACAATATTGAGGAGAAAACAATTCAAAAGCATTGGTAGAAAGTTCCACGAAAGTTAAGAACGAGTCATAAAATAGCAGATGTTAAATTTGTTTGCTCGCCTGTCGCTTAGAGAGGTATAGTTAAGTAGGTACTTACGGAGGTCAATGAGGGAAAAACGACTCTCTCTTACAGAGGTTTCTGTTTCTCGCTAATAGAGGTTTTGGGAGCTTAAAATGTCGGGTCCTGGCTATTACTCTCACTTATGGAGTTTTTTCACTTATCCAGTTCTCACTTATCCAGGTTTGACTGTAATTATAATTTTTTTTTGTTTTAAGTCCTTTACTGTGCTGTGTATAGAATGTATATCCTACACGTCTGTAAATAAATAGGATTAGCACATAAAAAACAGCGGCTATGGAAGTATTATTTCTGGAAGGCTTATGTCCAGTTGTCAATCAATTAGTGGACATATGATGAAATTATAAAGATGATAAAAGTAAAAATAAACTTAGGTTGGTAAGGGCGGAGTTTTTCAGTATTTGCCATGCCTAAAAAAAATTTAAGATCCGGGGCTGGTTTTCTTCCTTCTTTTTCATTCTATCTGAGATGTCTTACTCTCATCGCGCGTAAAAAAGTTTCAATCGAAAAACATAATTGAAAAGTTATTCTCCGGTAGTGAAGTTCTATAGCCTACAACACATCATGAGTCATGACTCATGCGTCATGACTCTCATAGTTTCTGAATACGGTGTGACTCACTGTTTTGCCTTAACTTTCATCCCTGATCACCTATACATACCATCGTGTAAAATGTCAAAACGATGTCTTACTAAAAATGTTCACACTTTAAACCAACCAGTCATAGTGATAGAAAACGCAAATACCGTCAATACAATTTTGTTTGAAATAGTTAAAAAAGAAACAGAAAACACAAAAAAAGAAGAAAAAGAATCTGTAGAATCCGAGGAGTGCAACCCACAGAGACTATTTGAGGGACGATTATGAACCACCAGCCGCCACTAAGCTACGAGATAAATGGCGAACTAGCACAAACACTGTGGTGGCTAAAGTAAAGGATAATTGCCTGTTTAAACATTAACAAGATGAACTTTGAACATCGTTGCCGCTGCGTCGCGTCGGTTGCCGTTGTTGCACTTCCAGTATAGTTGTAATAATTGCCGATTTTCTGCCGTTTTCCATCGCTTTAGTGTGCTGCTGTGTACTTTAAGTGCAAACTACAGCTTTGTGTATGTTTCGACCTTTTCTTACAATGTCCCTCCTCTTTACATGTCTGTAGAGCATAGTGAAGGTCTTTTACGGAAGATAAATTACTATGTAATTAGACGTTCTGTTTTCTTGTTATTCTTTATCTTACGATTCATGTGCCAAGCTCGAAAGGATGAGATGAACATGACAGGATGAAACTTATAGACAGAGACGTTCTACTTTTAAGCCATCCATGGTTTCATATTGTCGTTCTGAGCTTACGAAGACCATCTCCTCATCCTCTTTGTTGTATTTTTTTCTGCGCATTTTTGTCTGTGTTGCTGCAAAGGATAAAAAGTAAAAAGACCTTTGATGGAATTTTATTCTTTGTCGTCCATTAGAGTTCTATTGTTGGGGATTGCTCCAGCGTTTGATTTTTCTTTTTTGTTTTTCTTTCAACTTTCTCGACGCTCGCGAAAGAGATTTGGAATAAAGTTTCTTGCAAATCTCTTTTGGTGCGTGGCTTGTGTTGGAATTTGTCGAGCTTTTGTTATTTCGCATTAATTATTTGGGTCATTAAATTAATTTTTTTTCTCCTTTATTTTTTTGAATGCTTGTTTGCAAAATGTTTTAAAAGTCTTGGATTAAAACAATTTCTGGGCATGATCTCGTGCTTAAGATTTGGTTCAAAGCAGATGCACAAAAAAAAAAAAAACAAATGGTTCAGACTTCGAATACACTGGCTGACATTATCTCTTATCTGCGAATTATTAAGCAAAAGAAAATATTTTATTTTGTTGGAGCGAAGCTACCTGCTGCTAAAAAAAAAGCTACATACAAAAATAATGCGGAAATCTACAGTCAGTCAGCGCGTTTTTAAGAGCAAGTACCAAGCTAAGATCACTCTAACTTTAAAATGCGGTTACTAAATACAGACCATTTATAAGCACCTCACTAACGATAGTGACTACTTTATGATGGACGTGGAACATTTTGACAGTTTAGGCAAATGCAGTGAGTGACTTTTTTTTCATTTCATTTCATTTCATTTATTTGAAGCATCTTTTACATTGGGCTAAAAAACCTATTTTAAACTGTAAAAGTTAATAGTTACATTGTTTTGTAAACTATATAGAAATTCTACTTGTTTGTTCACAAATTCAATTTAAATAAACTGTATAACAAATACAAATACCTACATATCTTCATATTGGTTTAATTCAATAACAAGTGTGTGAATAGAACTGTCTCAAACTGTGTGGTGCTGCGAAGTCTTCTAATGACGATGGGTAATCTGTTCCAATGCCTTACGACGCGACGTAGACGAGAAACTGAAGCTCAGAATTTCTGCATGAAATTCTTGGTTGCAGCAACATAAAGGACCGGGTTGAACTTGTAAAATGTATTCTTTCAAAAAGATATGATGGCTGTTTGCTCATGATTATTTTATTAAGTGTTTTAAGGGAAAAATATTGCAAATATGTGTATAGATCACAGCCCAAAATATTACTTGAATAGTTAGAAATATGGTCGCACCGTTTGAGACCATAAACGTACCGAGTAACGTTGTTGAACGCAACAGTAAGATTTCTTTTCGTTTCTGAATTATGACATGATCTGACACCCATAAGTTATTACAGGGAGGATTAAAGACTTTGCTAGTCTTAGTCTTATGTGACAAGGGGTAAAGTGCTTCGATAAAGATAGAATACGTAAGCATCCATATATTTTTGAAACGATCATTTGAATATGGTCATCCCAAGTAAGACTGGAGTTGAAAAGAATGCCCAAATTCATAGCCTTATTGACATACTCAATTAGTTCGTTTCCGATAAACAGTGCAGGAAAGTAGCCATGATCGAGTTAAGTTTTGTAAATTATTAGTGATTTTGACTTTCTTGGATTGAGCTTCAGGTTATTCATTTCAGATCAACCAACGATTCTTTTTAAGTCAGAGTTTAATCTATCAACACCATCCTCAATCAGGCCTAATTTACAGCTAAGGCGAACTTGGGCATCATCCGCATACAAATTTAAGCAAGAATTTTTAACCTGAAGCGGAAGGTCATTGATAAAAATACTGAACAAAAGTGGACCAAGAATTGATCCCTGAGGGACTCCAGAAAGGAGTCTTAAATTCTGGGATGTTTTTTCACCAATGACAACAGTTTGGCTCCGACCACTAAGATATGAAAGAATCAAAGAAGCTGCAGATTGTGAAAATCGAAATTGGTCTCTAAGTTTAGTGTGAAGTCTCATATGATTTACTGTGTCAAATGCCTTGGAAAAATCTAACAAAACTAATATCGAAACCTCGTCTCTGTCAATGGCATTTCTGATGTCATCTGAAACCTTTAAAATAGCTGAAACACAACTGTGGTATTCTCTGAAACCGGACCGCTTATCACTTAACAATTTGTGAATTTTTAAAAACTCTGAGATCTGTTTATGTAAGATTTTTTCCAAGATTTTTGATAAGAACGACAAAATTGATATCGGTCTGAATTCTTGCTTTGATAGTCGAGTAGCTAGTTTTTTTAGGACCGGTATTACTTTAGCTACCGTCCAAATGGCTGGGAAAGATGATGTCATTATTATGGTATTGAACACATGTGTAATAACCGGGAGTACCTATATGGGGTAGGATTATTTTGACAAAGTGAGGATGTATTTCATCAAGACCTGCTGTAGCTGAAGATTTTATCTCTAATAAAGCACTCAAAACATTTACATCACCAACCCCTTGAAACTGGAACGAATGCTCAACATCAGGGTCAACAACCTGATGGACTTCATCCAAGCCCGCGTTATCTTGTAAGTCTCCTCATTCGGGGTCAACAACCCGAACGCTTTGACAGGGTGGACAATTTTGATTTGTGTGGGCTCAAATCTAAAATGCGCTACCCCCGAACTAATTTTTTCAATTTACATTCACTATTTCGCTATGTTTCAGTGAATGCTGTCACTGAGCACTGACCAGCATGCGAAAGTGTTCGATATCGAAAAGTCGATATTTGTTATACGCATGCGCAGTACAAACGTCAGATTGGGTGACCTAACCAAAAAAACCGCATTGCGCTTTCCTTTCATTTCCAACCTCCACACCATACGGATCGCGCCAAGAAAACCAAGGATTGAAAACCGCAATAATTATTCTCTGCAGACTATATTAAAGGTAATTATTTAGTGTAAACTGGATTTACCTACTTCTCCAGTAGAAAAGCGAAGTGAAATTCTTTAAAATTGTTTTCCTTTAGAGTGCGGAAATTATCGTTTCCCCGTGGCGAAAACCACGCTGTCATAGGTTGACTAGGGCTGAACCAAGACCACGCGGAAGGTGTACTCTCCCGCCACCAACCGGCTTAGAACCTACCGCGGTGCCAAAGCACTAACCCAGACTGCAAAAGCAACCCACGTACGCCATACACCTAAAAGAAAAAGCTTTACAAAAGAATAAAATCTTTTCTTCGCTTACTGGGATTCACATACGACCCTTAGTGGCGTCCAACAACCCAGCTTCCCCCATAAGGTCATAAACCTTAGGGTAATATTAAAAAGAAGTGAGAAAAAGGCAACAGGTAAGCCCTTTACTCTGATACACTTATCCTTACAATAAAAACCTAACCTAAGTACGTATTAACAGCGAGATCCGGTGTGCAGATATCCTCACACGGCGCGGCGTGGTGTAGCACGGCCGGCGCGCAGTGGGAGTTAAGGCAAAATATCGCCTCGGGCCTAACTGATACCTGTATATACTAAATTCGAACCTCAGAACTACTTACCCTACCTACCAGATTTGTTAGAGCACCTACCATCAACCGAATCCACCTTCAACCAACATCCTAAACAACCCGCAAACACCATACTCCTGTAAGAGGGTTATTCTAGAAGAATATAATCCTATTTTTTTTTGTTTGGCGGAATACGTTTTTACGGCCAGTAGCAGCCATCAACCCTAAGGTTATCAACCTCGTGGTGTGTCGCCACATTACATTGAAGCCGGGAGGGAACAGATTTTTCTTCATCGAGGTAGGAAAACCACCCCAGGTAACCTTTTCAGTTTTACACCTTTATACCTACCGAATTTAAAGCAGATTTTATACCCACTTTGAAATCCAGGGTGCCGATATCCTCACGCGGCCGGCGCACCGTTAGAGTGTAGGCAAAACTCCTTCGCGGGCCTAACGGTACTCACCGTTCACCTGATGCAACCAACGTCATACAACCCCTTTATACAAGCCACACTTCCACACAACATAACCATCATAACAACCAGCAATAGCGCTCCGCGCTCAACATAAATGAGAAATCCATCCACCGGAATCTAACAGCTGTTCGTCGCTGTCTCCTTTGCGGGATATACCTACATATCATTTTTATTTTTTTGCTTTCGCTTTTGAATTTTCGCCTTTGAAATGTAACGTAAACACTCCTGATAAGTATGTACAATTTTTAACTCAACAAAGACCTTTCGTAGATATACATGCATAGCCTTTAATTATATTTTTTTGTTTTTCCTAAACGATCTAGCAAGATAAACATCAAAGAGTTCGGTATGTGTAACTCAAAAGCTCCGGATCCTTCTCAACTATAAAGTCGTGCGCACAGCTTTCGTCGAGGAGAGATTATTCGGTGAGTCAAATCAATTCCTGTTTCAATATATTTTTTTTTTATAATTGAATGCTATGTATGGGTATGGGACTTAAGAGAGATCTTTAAAGAGTAGTTATTAGCAAACTTGAAATTCGAATCGAGCTCTTCATCTTGGGGTGATTTCGAAAAATAAACAGTAAATATAGATACTTACGCGATTGAAATTTCTCCTTTAAAAATCTAAAGACATAACGTCATATGTTGACCGAGGTCAGTGAACCAAGAGCAACGTAAATTGCACACAGTGTACAAAATCTCTTTGAGGGTTAATATTTGGGATTCTTTTTTTTTTTGTCATTATGACGACAGGAACAAACGCATAGATATTTATAGATATATATTTGAGGAGTGATGCTCTGCTTTTGGTATGGATATAGATCCTTTTTTTTATTATTATTAAAGTCTTTGTATTACCTTTTTAATTGAATAAAACGGCAATTGTACGGAAAGTACCACTGCTTTGTGATCTTTTGATTCAGTAAACATGGAAATGGAATAAAGTTTCTCTTTCGGTGTTCAGTTGAGTGAAGTTATTTATGATTAGTTTTGATGGCAATGGTTTGATAGTAGTTTAGAGTTTTTAGCTTTGAATAAGGGGTTATCACAGCAGTAGTTGAGTAGAGTGGTAACCACGGAGTTCGTACACAAGGTGTATAGAACAGAGGGAGGGTTGTACTCGAGAACCAATATCATCTGGTTCTAAAATTTAAAGATTAGCGATAGCGGTAGCAGTAGAAGATTTTATGTGTGTGTTTTTGGGAGAATAGGCATGTTAAAGTTGTACGGTAGTCCAGTGGCGTTTGCAACGACCCACCCCACCGACGAGTTAGCAATTCGGCAATTGCAAGCATGCCTACTAGCACTCTGCCGACTGGACAACCTTCTTTCGCGGTCACATTGTTTTTTCGGGATCCTGTGGAACGAAAAGAAAAGTGACATGGCAGTACACCGCCGATTCGTGAAGAGGGAACAGCAATTTCCGTTACACACAGGTGGCGCCTAACGTGGGGCCGAAAATATTTTGTTTAAATTCATATAGTTTCACCTCATACTTCTGAAACTTTTCTGATTATTGTTGAGTTTATTTTAGTAATGGCTGTGTCATAGAAGCTTTCGCTCAAACCTTTTATAAAATTTCTTTTGCTTTGAGATTTAGAAGAATTTGGTACCCAAATGAATAAGTCACGAAAGGTAAAGTTTAGAATATCATACTTTTCGTTAGCTTGTTCGGTCGTGGTCCTATGAAGAACTTTCAACTTTTGTTTCGAAGTTTTAGTGTCCTGAAACCCTTGTAGGAAATACAAACCTTTCAGTTCTTGCACTTCAAACGAAATAGGAGTTGTGTTAAGGTTTTTGCATTTGCTTGGAGGATTTCTTCGGACGACCGGGAGATATCGGTTCAGTGAAACCACGTCTCCGTCCGCTGCGCCCGTGTTATGTTCCGGCAAAAATGTAGCTTCAACACAGAGCTGTTACAGAAAGTATCATTATTAAAATCACGCAAAATATAAACAATATACCAAAAACAAACACATGTGTGGATTATTCAAGTTTAACTCAAACTTTAAACATTTTTTTTTGTTGTTTTGAATACCTATCCGAACAAAATTTTAGCGTCCAAAGGATAAAGCGTAAAAGAAGTATTTCCTTTTTGCAGCGCTTTAGTACCACGGATAAATTCAAAAAAAAAAAAAAAAAATCTCCAATACGTTCAATCGCAAATTTTTTTTATATGCCATCAAAACTGTCATACAAAGTTTTCATTTTTCTGAGCACCAATTTTATGAATAAATAGATACCGAATTATTTTTCAGATACCTTTTTAGTACAGTACAATTTGATTTTATCGACAAAATTTTTTTTTTGTTTTTTTTTCACATTCTACTCCCTATATTTTTTTTTCTAATTAGTATTAGTATTGATATCATTCATAATGCCTCCTAAACCGATATATACGAATACGCGTAGTAGCAAAAAGGGTAGTAGTGAGGATGATGCTAATTCTTCTGTACAAACTACCTACCTAACATTTCCACCACCACCCGCTAGCAGCATTTCAAGCGAAGTCAATGGTACTAACCAGTTACCACCACCACGGCATAGCAATTCGTCTATCCCCTCGGGTTCTAATCAGGTAGTGCAATTGAATGATACTCCCGATGATAATCTCAAGCGATATATTGAAAATATAGTCACGGCCTCCATAGGATTAGGTAGGGCGGAAGACCTTCGGACACGTAAGGCAGAGTACGAAGCAGAAAGGTTAAGTCTTAGACAAGAAATTGTAAGGACCATACAGGAAGAGATCAGAGGCGCTTCGTCAGCACTCCCTGTAGCTCCAGAAGATCCTAATCTCATGCGTCAGCCTTTAGATCAAAGCACATTAAACACGAGTGCTATACCACATCTGAACGGTAATATGCGCAACCGTTCTCAAAATCAACCAGAACACGTTGATCCTCCTCACAGCGAGAATCTGCAAAATTTTATAACGCAACTCAATGGTCTCAATCTCAATTCAGCTGGTTCAAGTGAGCGTCCATCAATTCCCATAACATTTAGTCGACCAGTCGAGTTCCAAAAATGGGGACTCAAATTTGATAACGTGCGAATGACTGTAGACGACTTTCTTTTTCGACTATATCGGCTTAAGACTTGTTATAAGGTTACGTGGGAAGATATTTTCCTACATTTTCATCTCTTCGTGTCTGGTCAGGTAGAAAGATGGTTTTGGACCTTCCTTAAGTCAAACCCTGGTGCTACTTGGCAAAATCTAGAATTTTCGCTCGTAGAGCAATATAGGAGTCTTGAGACTGACTCAGAGCTTTCACGTAGAATGTTCGATCGAAGACAAGGTTCTGCCGAGAGCTTTGATGACTTCTACCAAGACATTTTAAGTTTGAATGCTAGGTTGCATTTCCCAAAATCATCGAGAGAGCTTATCGATTTGATCAAACAAAACGTAAAAAGAAGAACCGGCGAACTTCTTATCACTTTTAATACAACTAGCTTACCAGAGATGGTTTTCGCTTGTCGTACAATTGAGAGGCGTATGGCTCAGTACGAGAGCTTGCGTACCAAAACGTTTGTTAACCCAAGTCCACAGATAACTAAACCCAAGGTAAACGAGCTGGAATACACCGATGAAGAATTACTTGAAATCGATGCTATTGCGGTCTCACAAAAGAAAAATAGCACTTTTAACATTTGCTGGAACTGCAAAACGAGAGGACATTCGTATATACAATGCCCTAGCCCACAACGAAATCTATTCTGTTTCAGGTGCGGGTTAGAAAATACTACCTCTCCCAAATGTACCAATTGTTCGGGAAACCGGAATCGGGGCGATCCAACCGGGGAGTTTTGCCCTCCACAAGCGAACCCGGAACAAAAACAGCAGTAGATTATGCAAACCTACCAGATTTTTCAAATTCACCTGCCATGTCAAACCCAGATAATTATCCGAATGCTAACCAAAGCATAAAACCCACTGATTTACAAAATTCACCTGATTCGACTTCTGTAAACAACGTAAATACGAAATATACTTCTAATTTCCAAATTCTGAAAAGACCATCAACGGAACTTGTCAGAAACGAAGACATATCCATTCAAAAAGTTAACCCACATTCATTGTCACTACATGAACGATTGAAGCGGTATTATGATGTTCGTGGTCGCATTTTTAACAATCCTTCGAAACGAACTCTAAAACTTAGAGAAAAATTTAAGCAAAAGCGAGAAACTTATAAAGCCATATCGGCAACAAAACTTTGTAACACCGACGATCCGAGACCATATGCCAGCGTTACAATTCTCGGCAAAAAAATGTTAGGCCTCCTGGATAGTGGAGCCAGCATTAGCTGTCTAGGACCGGGGTGTATTGATTTAGTAAAAGAAAAGGGTGTTTCTTTCAAAACATTTAATTCAAAAGTTAAGACCGCGAGTGGAGATCCACAAGTAATTGTAGGGCAATTTACAACGGAAGTTACTTACAAAGGTCTGTCAAAAGACATCACATTTTATCTCGTACCTTCGTTAGAACAACCCTTATATTTAGGAGTGAATTTCTGGAGATCTTTCGAAATTGCACCCCACATAATTTCCGAAATTTCATCTTTGGAAAGAGCAAGTGATCCTAACGCTCACGAACTAACAACAGATCAATCCAAAGACCTTCAAAATGTTATTAGCTTGTTTCCGTCCGCAGCTAAATTTGGGCTCGGACGAACTAAGCTGGAGGAACATATAATAAACACCGGCGAGGCTGAGCCGGTTAAGCAAAGGTACTACCCTGTCTCTCCAGCGGTTCAAGCTCTCATGTATGATGAATTGGATAGGATGCTCTCGTTAGGAGTCATCGAGGAAAGTAACAGTCCGTGGAGCTCTCCTATGGTCCTGGTACAGAAGCCCGGGAAAAATCGCCTCTGCCTCGACTCTAGGAAAGTTAACAAGGTTACGAAAAACGATGCCTATCCTCTTCATCATGTTGACGGGTTGCTAAGTCGTCAATCAGATACACATTTCATATCGAGTGTGGATCTGAAGGACGCCTTTTGGCAGATACCTCTGGAGAGGTCATCCAGGGAAAAGACCGCGTTTACCGTGCCCGGCCGACCCTTATATCAATTTACGGTTATGCCCTTTGGCCTCTGTAATGCTGCACAGCGGCTGTGCAGATTAATGGACAAAGTGATTCCCCATGAGTTGAGACAAAACATCTTTGTGTACTTGGATGATTTGTTGGTAGTTTCATCAACGTTTAAGGAGCACCTGGAAATTTTAACAAAACTCGCTTCGCTTTTGAAAAAGGCTGGTCTTACTATCAATCTCGATAAATCCAAATTCGCTTTTAAAGAGTTAAAATTTTTAGGCTACATCGTAGGAGGTGGGTGCATCCAGACAGATCCAGACAAAGTGTCTGCGATCAAAGAATTCCCGGTACCGAAAACCGCTCGACAGGTAAGAAGATTTTTAGGGCTGTCAGGTTGGTACCGACGATTCGTCAGCAATTATTCGTCACTGGCCACTCCATTGACCGATACTCTTAAGAAGAGTAAATCTTTTCAGTTCACGCCAGAGGCGATGGAAGCCTTTGAAGCGTTAAAACTTGCCCTAACAACAGCTCCAGTTCTTATCAATCCGGATTTTAAAAAACCGTTTAAGATCCTCTGCGATGCCTCAACGTCCGGTGTTGGTAGTGTTCTGTGTCAGGAAGACGAGAACGGGGTCGAGAGACCAATTTACTACTACTCCCACAAACTTACGTCTGCACAACGTAATTACAGCGTTACGGAGTTAGAGTGCTTAGCAGCTGTATTAGGGGTAGAGAAATTCCGCTCATATGTGGAGGGGCAAGCTTTTACGATAGTGACTGACCATGCTAGCCTGCGGTGGCTCATGAGTCAAAAAGACCTGAACGGACGATTAGCTCGGTGGAGTCTTAGACTTCAACGATTCACTTTTGAAATAGAGCATAGGAAGGGAACACAAAATGTGGTGCCTGATGCCCTCTCTCGGGTCTACGCAGTGGACGAGTTAGGATCGGAGCAGAGCATCCCCATGAATTCTGCTGACATTCTATGCATTGATCTTACCGATCCTGCTTTTAAGTCAGATGAATATGTAGGACTGCTGAATACAATTGAGGAAAATAAGAATCAGCTACCAGACCTTCGTGTTTCAGATGGTTTTGCCTACAAGAAAGTCAAAGTATGCACTGGAGATCCTAGAGAAGATGACTGTGTCTGGAAACTCTGGATCCCTTCCATACTTACTAATCGGTTGATCCAATTGGCTCATGATCCGCCCCGCGCATCGCATGGCGGGATTGCAAAGACGTTGTATCGGTTACGCGACCGTTTTTACTGGCCGAATATGGCGGCTCAAGTGAAAACTTTCGTGGGAAACTGCAATGTGTGTAAGGCTTCAAAAGCTCCAAACTACATTCTTAGACCACCTATGGGTCAAGCCTTCGTTGTCGATCGACCTTTCCAATATGTTTACGTCGACTTTTTAGGGCCCTACCCTAGATCCAAAAAAGGAAACATTCACATAATTGTATGCCTCGACCAACTAACTAAATTTGTACTAGCAAGGCCCATACGTAAAGCTACAGGAGAAGCTGCCATCAGTTTCTTGGAAGAAGAAGTCTTTGCATTGTTCGGTGTGCCAGAATCACTTCTGTCCGACAATGGAAAGCAATTCGTTGGCAAAGATTTTACAAAGTTCCTGGCAGCATATGGAACAAAGCACATCAAGACTGCCTCGTATTCGCCTCAAGCCAACGCCAGCGAGCGCGTTAATCGCTCGATTCTCGCGGCGATCCGCTCCTATATTGGATCCGACCAATCAAATTGGGACAAGCAGTTATTGTCCATTATGAGTGCCTTACGCTCGACCGTTCATTCGGCTATAGGCATATCGCCACATGAAGCTCTTTTCGGCCAAAGCAAAATTGAACATGGTTCAGATTACCAATTACTAAAACGTCTTCAAAGTTTGAACAACTCGGAATTCAGTGTTTTACCAAAATCCGCCAGAATGAACGTTATTCATGACAGGATTAAAGAATCCTTGGAAAAATCTCATAAGATTTATGAAAAACACTATAATCTCAGGAGTAAGTCTTGTTTATACAAAGTAGGTCAGAACGTATTAAAGCGAAATTTCATCCTCAGCGATGCGACTAAAAATAGAAATGCAAAGCTATGTCCTAAATTTGTACCCGCCAAGGTAAAAATTATAGTGGGTAACAACTTGTATGAACTCACGGATTTAAAGGGGAACATTTTAGGGATAGTGCATGCAAAAGATATCCGTCAATAGCGAGTCAAAGTAAGGCAATATGAAGAAGTAACATTTTACCTATCAACTCAGGCGTGGGTCGACTTTTCTTCATGTGCTTGACTGAAAGCCCTTTTCATTCCATTTTCGGTAACAAAGTTAACGAAATTGAAAAGTTGTGTGTGGGCTCAAATCTAAAATGCGCTACCCCCGAACTAATTTTTTCAATTTACATTCACTATTTCGCTATGTTTCAGTGAATGCTGTCACTGAGCACTGACCAGCATGCGAAAGTGTTCGATATCGAAAAGTCGATATTTGTTATACACATGCGCAGTACAAACGTCAGATTGGGTGACCTAACCAAAATTCTTTAAAATTGTTTTCCTTTAGAGTGCGGAAATTATCGTTTCCCCGTGGCGAAAACCACGCTGTCATAGGTTGACTAGGGCTGAACCAAGACCACGCGGAAGGTGTACTCTCCCGCCACCAACCGGCTTAGAACCTACCGCGGTGCCAAAGCACTAACCCAGACTGCAAAAGCAACCCACGTACGCCATACACCTAAAAGAAAAAGCTTTACAAAAGAATAAAATCTTTTCTTCGCTTACTGGGATTCACATACGACCCTTAGTGGCGTCCAACAACCCAGCTTCCCCCATAAGGTCATAAACCTTAGGGTAATATTAAAAAGAAGTGAGAAAAAGGCAACAGGTAAGCCCTTTACTCTGATACACTTATCCTTACAATAAAAACCTAACCTAAGTACGTATTAACAGCGAGATCCGGTGTGCAGATATCCTCACACGGCGCGGCGTGGTGTAGCACGGCCGGCGCGCAGTGGGAGTTAAGGCAAAATATCGCCTCGGGCCTAACTGATACCTGTATATACTAAATTCGAACCTCAGAACTACTTACCCTACCTACCAGATTTGTTAGAGCACCTACCATCAACCGAATCCACCTTCAACCAACATCCTAAACAACCCGCAAACACCATACTCCTGTAAGAGGGTTATTCTAGAAGAATATAATCCTATTTTTTTTTGTTTGGCGGAATACGTTTTTACGGCCAGTAGCAGCCATCAACCCTAAGGTTATCAACCTCGTGGTGTGTCGCCACATTACATTGAAGCCGGGAGGGAACAGATTTTTCTTCATCGAGGTAGGAAAACCACCCCAGGTAACCTTTTCAGTTTTACACCTTTATACCTACCGAATTTAAAGCAGATTTTATACCCACTTTGAAATCCAGGGTGCCGATATCCTCACGCGGCCGGCGCACCGTTAGAGTGTAGGCAAAACTCCTTCGCGGGCCTAACGGTACTCACCGTTCACCTGATGCAACCAACGTCATACAACCCCTTTATACAAGCCACACTTCCACACAACATAACCATCATAACAACCAGCAATAGCGCTCCGCGCTCAACATAAATGAGAAATCCATCCACCGGAATCTAACAGCTGTTCGTCGCTGTCTCCTTTGCGGGATATACCTACATATCATTTTTATTTTTTTGCTTTCGCTTTTGAATTTTCGCCTTTGAAATGTAACGTAAACACTCCTGATAAGTATGTACAATTTTTAACTCAACAAAGACCTTTCGTAGATATACATGCATAGCCTTTAATTATATTTTTTTGTTTTTCCTAAACGATCTAGCAAGATAAACATCAAAGAGTTCGGTATGTGTAACTCAAAAGCTCCGGATCCTTCTCAACTATAAAGTCGTGCGCACAGCTTTCGTCGAGGAGAGATTATTCGGTGAGTCAAATCAATTCCTGTTTCAATATATTTTTTTTTTATAATTGAATGCTATGTATGGGTATGGGACTTAAGAGAGATCTTTAAAGAGTAGTTATTAGCAAACTTGAAATTCGAATCGAGCTCTTCATCTTGGGGTGATTTCGAAAAATAAACAGTAAATATAGATACTTACGCGATTGAAATTTCTCCTTTAAAAATCTAAAGACATAACGTCATATGTTGACCGAGGTCAGTGAACCAAGAGCAACGTAAATTGCACAGAGTGTACAAAATCTCTTTGAGGGTTAATATTTGGGTTTCTTTTTTTTTTTGTCATTATGACGACAGGAACAAACGCATAGATATTTATAGATATATATTTGAGGAGTGATGCTCTGCTTTTGGTATGGATATAGATCCTTTTTTTTATTATTATTAAAGTCTTTGTATTACCTTTTTAATTGAATAAAACGGCAATTGTACGGAAAGTACCACTGCTTTGTGATCTTTTGATTCAGTAAACATGGAAATGGAATAAAGTTTCTCTTTCGGTGTTCAGTTGAGTGAAGTTATTTATGATTAGTTTTGATGGCAATGGTTTGATAGTAGTTTAGAGTTTTTAGCTTTGAATAAGGGGTTATCACAGCAGTAGTTGAGTAGAGTGGTAACCACGGAGTTCGTACACAAGGTGTATAGAACAGAGGGAGGGTTGTACTCGAGAACCAATATCATCTGGTTCTAAAATTTAAAGATTAGCGATAGCGGTAGCAGTAGAAGATTTTATGTGTGTGTTTTTGGGAGAATAGGCATGTTAAAGTTGTACGGTAGTCCAGTGGCGTTTGCAACGACCCACCCCACCGACGAGTTAGCAATTCGGCAATTGCAAGCATGCCTACTAGCACTCTGCCGACTGGACAACCTTCTTTCGCGGTCACATTGTTTTTTCGGGATCCTGTGGAACGAAAAGAAAAGTGACATGGCAGTACACCGCCGATTCGTGAAGAGGGAACAGCAATTTCCGTTACAGATTGTTGCTGCATTGAATTGTTGCAAACTCTCTATTCAATTGATCAGGACAGACATCTGAAGGACACATTTCTTTTTGTCGACCAACACCAAGCTCTCGTATATTTTTCCATAAAGTTTTAGATGGATGGTTTTTGTTGAAACGCTTTGAAAATACACTGCATTTAGCTTCTCTGATTTTTTTGGATACGGAATTGCGCAAATCACGGAAGGTAGAGAGCATATCTGGGAGTCGAAACCTTTTCCATCGCTTGTATGCCAAATTCCGTTATTTTATCAAACTTAAAATTTCTTGTGTAGACCAAGGTTTTCTGTCAACACGAGCAATTTCAGTTATAAGAGGAACATGCATGCTAAAGAGTTGATAAATTGATTTTTGGAGAAAGTCAACCTGATCGTCAGGCGAATTAATTGAGTATATAATTTGCCAGTCGATTTGACTAACACTTTCTTCAAGGGCGTAAGTGTTTATATTTATAGCATTGAAGTCCCTATACTTGTAGACCGTTGGCATCAACTTGGGAAAAACCTTCACAGTTGCAAACAGAAGGTCATGTTTAGAGAATCCAGGTGCCTCAAGTTGAGAGTAAGGAAGTACATTTTCAATATTATTGACAAGAAATAGGTCTAGTAACGTAGAAGTGGTTGTTGAAAAATGTGTTGGATTTAAGGTGTTAACTGAGGTTAAGCCAAAAGTTTTCATTTTGTTAACAAAGCTCTGTGAAGTTTCTTTCTGAAGCAAGTCGCAATTGAAGTCCCCACACAAGATCACTTCTGAGTAAGGCGAAGAAAGTTTTCCTAGTTCTAAGAACACTTTTGAAAGTTCAACATATTTATTAGGGCGATAAACAACACCAAACAATATTCAATCAATGAAGAGGAATCAGATTTTGTGACAAATTTAAAATGTATACAGTCTCGGATGTAAATTGCCGTTCCACCACCTACACGATTCGACCAATCAGCACGCAATAACTTATATCCGGGCAAAGTGTACATAACAACTTGTATTTCAGATTGAAACCATGTTTCAGAGACACATATTTTTGACTTTCAGAAAGTTTGAAGCTAAAATCAATTATAAGTTGTTTCAAGAATCAAACGTAATTTTTAGGCGATTTTAAATGGCTATAAATTTGTGCTTAGGTATGTGTTTTGTGTTTGTACAGTCAAAAATAAAAGCCTGTTTCAAACACAAACAAAAAAAAGTTCTACGATGGAAAAAAATTTTCCAATATAAAAATTATCAGAGTCCAGACAAGCCAAACTATTAAAAGAACACATCCTTGGATAACAGATGTTTTTATTTGTCAAACATTATAAATAGGAATAGCGTATCAAAGAAAACGGCACAGTTACCACATCACCAACACCACACGCCCCAACTCCCCCTCCTATACCACCGTCCTCCGCCATCCTTAACAGCAACTTACCCCAAGGACAACAGGAACTGAACACTCCTACAGCTATTAAATATCTACTAACAATGTGTTCTATTATAAAAATAAATAAAAAGGGTGGCGCAACAGAGCGAGGAGCTCCTGGACCTGGCGCATTTCTCACAACCATGCCTTGTGAGGGAATGGAAGGGACCTACAATTTTCTGACGGTTCCGAACGGCTAATCGAGAAAGCGCTTTTCATGACAATGAATACTAACGGAGGACTTGCCAATTCCTCGCGAAAGGCGACACCCGTGAAAAAACATTTTTGACTCTGTTGGGATTCGAACTCGAACCTCTAGATTAACAGGCGGACATGCTATCCATCACACCACGGGGTTCAATTATACACTGCCAACCACTAGGATGAGGCCACACATTTTTCAATCAATTTTCGCTTTTTATACCTGTTGGAAGTTTTGTACCCGGAAAAGTTTATTGAAAGTTAATAGATACGTATTTTCCCAAAACAAATTCATAAAATTTAGGGGTTAATTCGAAACGACCGTTGGAATTTCCCAAAATCAATTAATAAACTATTGAAAATAGGTATAAAAAGGTGCTCCACTAGGATGAGGCCACATGCAAATTTTAAGAAAAAACAAAAAATGAGTGTAATGTTTACATTTTATGGTCTAAAAATATTTATTAATAATGCATTTTTACATTAATAATAAGTATGTCCGCCATTAGACGGTATATAACCTCTATTAGACGGTTTGGAATAGAATCATACAGTTTTTTTTTTAAATCATATGAAATTTGGGCCCGGGCAGTACGAATAGCATCATCAATTAAGGTGTCCTTGTCTTCAAATTGTCTGCCACCTTCATAAACTTTATCTCGTTTACTGCTGTTTCGCCCAAGTTGTTTCGCATTTTGTTGTTCAATTTTTGGTTTGTTTAGTTTATTTATTTTTCGATATTTCTTGCTTCGCTTTGCATTCGTTTCGTTTAAAGATCATTTGGCCTTTGTTTACTTTATATTTGGCTCGTTTCGTTTTGTATTGTTTCGTTTTTCGATTAGTTCGCTTTTGCTTATATAGATTTTGATTATTTCGCCATCGTTTGATTGGTATTTTTCATTTTGTGGATGAAAAAAGAGGCTAGAGGTGTAAAAATTTGTGCGAATTTTTAGACCTCTAGCCTCTTTTTTCATCCACAAAAAAAAAAGAAGCACTTTGGGAGTGCCGACAGAAGTGAAAACAGAATTGAATTTCCAGTAAATATTTTAACGTATAAGAAAATCTTTTATAATATATGTAGATGTACATAAGGAAGAACATCAATGAAACTTATGAGTTTTCATTCACAATTTCATATCTTCTATTATCATCTCTAAAATCATCGAATTCTAATACTGAAATAATAGGTCTATGGTAACTTAAATATATCGCAAAGACTGAATCAATCGTCGCTTTATATTTCGTTGTACTAAAGCTGCGGTCATTCGTCATTGTAAATTAGTGTTCTTCTTTTAAAAATTTAAATTAGTATAGCATCGGCGAAGTTGATGTTAAAATCACCACTCAAAATCATTAGGAAATCATCAAATCTCTCCCCAATTTCATCGTGAAGGTATGCAGAAGTGTCTTCAGATTAAATAAATAAATTTTTATATAAAAACTGTCGTATTACACTTGAACACGTATTCGGTGAATTATAAACGCCTACTGTTATAACTTGCTGTCCATTTCCAGAGTAGCAACGAAAAACACACAAATCGCCGATATCAAAATCTAGTGTACCTCGTATGCAAATCCATATGATTTGAGCAAAATATGGCAGTTGTATCAGACAACCTTTTATAGATAGCTACTCCTGCTGCTGGACAATCGTGCCTTCTGAAACTTGCAACTAAATTGAAATCTGGAATATCATACCTACCTATATTTCTTCGTCACCCTTGTGAAATTCGGTTAAAATCAATACATACATTCAATTCTTAAACGATAGTGTCTACATTTCTTGTAACTGCGCTCGTAAACTTTGACAATAAAATGAAAAAAAAGGACAATGCATTACGAAGTTAATTAATATTTGAGTAATGGTTTTCAAACTATTTTCATGCAACCATTTCAACTCCACCGATAAATCATCGCGATGGGTTGTTGATCTCTTTTAATTTGTTGTAAAGTTCGAATCATCGACCAGTGCGTCACCTAGGTACTCTGCCATGATGAAATTTCCAGCTTCACTCATCCATTTCATTGTAATGATAGTAAAATATTTGGTGCTTTTTATTTTTTCTGCGTTGCATAAATTCTGTGGCCACAACCAAAAACCGCTTAGGTCCAAAAATACGATTTGTGGGTATAGCATTTTGAAACTAGTTTTTGAATATGGAAAAAATTGGTGCATTAAAACCACAATTGTTTTTCTGATTCCAGCAAAAGGCTTTAACTACGATTACTTGCTTTGCTTTCGGTGGTTCTAATTATCCTTAATCACAAATTATTGCGGAAAACATTTTTAAAGTTGTTTTTCCAAATTGTTTTTTACCCTTCATAACTTACCTATGTGACTTAAGCTTTTAATGCATACTAAATCATTTTTAAAAAGTTCTTCTTAAATGAGATAAGCTGTTTATCAGAATTACTTTTTTCTCGTAAATCATTTTAAGCTATTTTTTATTCAGAAAATAAATAAAGATGTTTTAAAAAAGAATACACAGAAACAAAAATTAAACAAAACAGTCAATTCATAAAATGTATACAAAATTAATAAATTAAGGAATATAACAAATGAAGTACAGTTAAAAGATAAAGTCATAAAATATTTATTCTTCTTCATCCTCATCGACCAGATCAGGGTGAATATAACATGCATTTTCCGCTTCTAAATTATTATAAAAATCGTGAAATGCAGTTTCGATAAACGGAAACAAGCTCTTGAGATCATTTTTTTTTCTTTGTACTTATCAAATTTTTCAGTGGTGCGTTGGGAATTTCACTCAATTTAATTGAGATGATCCCCCGTTTTGTAATATTTGAAGTCATAAATGGTTGATTTTTGTCAAGTGTTGCTTTGTATTGAATCTTACCAAACATGTTTTTATTGTACCTCAACCAACGTACTTTTTTCCAAACAAACTGGTTGGATTCTTCATTTCGGGTCCTCCAGAGAAATTTTGACTTAGCAACAGAACTGAAGTCAAAAAAGTCTCCGCTCTGCATTTCTATGACAATAAATGCTTGTTTTGAACCTACGGTTCGTACAAAATTGTACCAATCGTGAGGATGGTGAATTCGGACTTGTGTTCGTTTTTTTTTCCTTTCAATGAGAGCGTGATCAACGTCACACTCCATGTGATGGCTCTAGGAACTTGTGATCTATAGTTTCAATCATGTTGTAGTTATTCAAAAATGTTAGAAACATGGTGCTTACATATGAGTTCTTATTTTGTCCGCTGCAAGAGTCACTGTAAAAAACCAAATGACTTAATTGATTGTGGGCGATTATATTTTGCATATGCTTCAATAAACATGACGCAATTTCATTGCCTCCTCGCTTAGCCATACCCTCGTGCCACATAAAGCAAAACGGGGTATTTGTGGAAAAGTTATGAATGGTAAGATTGTAAGTCCATAGTTGTCGTTTATAAAAGCTTGAAGAATTTCGAAGATAGGGTGTCGGGAGGCACTGCTGAAGGTCAAATGCAAAAGCCTCAATTTTAGAATTTTCTTTCGCAAGTATTTTATCTTCCCGTTTTGAGTCGTGTGCTAATTCCGTCATGTAATGATGATGATCCAATTCCTCTTTAAGGGTTGCAAACACCTCAGCCTGTTCACGTTTTGCGATTTCCAATTTGGCTTTCAATGTGTCACATCTATTGCAGGTGTCAATGTTGGGCTTTTTAAATTTAATGTTCATTCCTATAAAAATCATTCCCATATAAAATAAGTTTGAATGCTTAAAAATAATTTATTTCATGGATAACACTTTCTTCTAGGACGATTGGTCAGTTAGGTGCGAAGTTTTTTACAAAAAATTGCGCTTTTAGCGTGGCTATGATTATTTTTAGATATAAATACTTTCATATGTTCATAAATAATATCTTTCACGAAATTCGTTCACATTATTAAATTAAAAAATACAAAAAAATACACTTTTAGTATCTAAGGAAACAATTTAAGACAGACCTAAAGCCCAAAAAGAGTGCCATCTCTATTTGAATGTAAGATATTATAGAAATATGATTAGTTTTTTACTAAGCAAACCCACCTTTGAAAATACTTGAAAACTTGCTCATGCTAACGGAAATCGATGGGTATTTTTCCCTTAACAGCTTGTACATACTTCCAAACTTTATTTTTTCTTTGCAATTTTGTCGACAGCTACTAAGAGGTGTACACTTTCGTGCAGCAACTACTCCAGATTTCCGATTATATGATTCTCCTCTGTTCCGTTTTTTTGTAATTGTCTTGCTTGAATCACATTTTGGCTCGTTTTCAATCGAAGTTGGTGGTGGAGGAGATGCCAGATTTGCTTCAAGTTGCTTACCCATTCTCAAAAGCTCTTCATCCCAACTGGTTTCAGATATGTCCATGTCCGATAGCTCGAAATTAGGATCGTGAACAGAGTCATCCGTGCTAAAATCCTTTTCCTGCTCTGACGTTCCATGATCACCAAGCTCGTGAAAGTGTAAATCTATATTAGTTTCGTAATCAAATCCATTTAAAGATGACTTTGTTTCGTTCAAAACGGGTTCCGAAAATACTAAACCAGACTCTAAGTAAACCAGAAAAATCAAAAAATAGGTACACACTTTTCAAAGAACATTGCAGGCAAACAACTAACCTAAATCATTTTTTTGACAATTATTTATATTGTTTTTTGTTATTATTTAAAGAACATTTTAAAAAGAAAAAAAAAATTTTATTAAAAAATGTATGTTGAAGATCGTAAAGATCACCTCAACTCCATATTGCGTTTCGCCCAGGCACGGCAATTGGGCTCATCAGTTAGATGATTGCCGTACCCTTCTAAGACGCAATTTTAGTTCGGTTGCGACGCCGCGGCCAGCCGCAGCGCAGTTTTTTTTTCATTCTTTTTATCAAAAACGCCTTTCCTTACCAGTTCAAGAATTTGCAAGGCTCGAGAACTCATTTGATCAGGTTTAAAGCACAAATCTAATTTCAAAACAAAGAAAAGCTTCTGAAGTACTTCACTTACTGGTGCACTTAAGTCAACTGATTTTTCTCATTTGACTTTGAAGAAACAAACTAACTCAACATAAGAACTCGGTTCCTGGAATTAATATTTTTTAAGAACAGCGTAGCCTACATAGTCTCCTTTGCCGACCCAACTGAAATTTTCAATAACCCCTTATGTTTGTTTGGATTCTAGGAACAACGTTTAATAATTTTTCAATAAACGCTTAAGTCGATTTAGTCGTTTAAAAAATATGTTCGACTAATTTTCAAAGTGCTTTTTATTTTGCAATAATCGCTTAAATCTACCTGCGGTTTTTTGTAATATATGTGTGCTCGATTTCAGAAGAACTTTTATATTTTGATGAATGGCTTAAGTCAACTTTGATCGTTTTTGGTAATGAAAGCTTAGAGTTTCAAAATTCTTTAGTGATGTAAGCGGTTATTGCAAATGTTGCAAGTAAAGATAAACACATAAGCGACTTTTTTTATAGCTTTTATTTCGACGAAAAACTGAGGTAAGATAGCTAGGATTTTTTCCTAATATAGAACATTATAAGGAGGTAACGATGCAATAAAAATCTCAATTTGGTCTTAAGTAGGGTGTCCATCTGAGGTCTGTCTAAAAAGAGAACATTTTGCTCTAGAATCCAAAAAAAAGAGACATTCGAAAAATAATTAAGAGAACAAAAAGAGAACAGAAGAGAAAATAAGGAAATATTTTTTGATAGGTATAGTGGTTTTGCATTTCGTCGGAAAAGTGCTTTTCCTTTTTGTGATCATCGCATTTGTTTTCTATGAAATCGAAAATTTTCAGGTACATGAATACGTTAATTCATTTTCAAAAGAATATTTAACTCTGGTTTCTAGTTAAATAATAACTTACATATTTTGAAAATGTCGTCGCAGTTCGCACAACGCACAATTTAAGAGGAATAGAGACAGTGATCTTTTTTATTTAACAAAGACCACCGGCTTTCACTTGACATACCATGAGTATTTATGTAGTTTGTGGTAGCAATGGGCTTTTTCTGCATATGTCTTTGTTGCTTCTCTTCCTAGCTTACTTGCTTATAACACGAGAAAATGAGATGAATGATTTCGAAGTAGTGTAGTTAAACTGACGTCTTTAAGAAAAGCTGAATCTTAGGTTTTTTTTTAGTAAGAAGAAATATATTTCATCACGCCAATGTATTCGAAAGAACAGCAATAATTCTTTACACCACGTTTACATTTAATTGAGCTGTTAAAAAATTTATGAAATTAATTCGAGTAAAAAAAGTAATATATAAAAAAAAGAGAATAAAAAAAGAACCTAACGAGAAAAGATAGTGTAAAATAGATCGGACCTAAAAAAGAGAACATGTTCTCTTTTAAAGAGATAAGATGGACACCCTAGTCTTAAGTCGACTTAAGCGGTTTTTGATTAAAGCCACAGAATTTTTCTCTGTCCTTTAATTCCTTTCTTTCTTCTCTGAATTTCTCCGAGTCGGTAGTATTACTATGTAATGTTGCTATTACATTTTTTTAAGTCATTTAGCAGCATCGAAATTAAGATGTTTCTTGGCTCAATGGTCGAGTCGTTGGCTATTAAACTCAGGGTCTCAGGTTCGAATCCTAGCCGTGGCGACAATTTTTATTTATGTTTTCACTTAAAATAAATAAAAAAATGTAAGTCATGGCTGGGAATCGAACCTGAGACGCCAAAAAATGGTGTCGGTCGCGAATTCATTGCTTTACCCCCATCGCAAAAGTGCCAAACGCGGCTAAAGAAGTTTTCACTTCAAAAAGCAAAACACCAATCAAACGATGGCAAAATAATCAAAAATTTAACTGTACCGGTTACTTTTGTATTACAACATTTTGCTTAGCTTCTCATCAAAGTTTATTGAAAATTGATTAGAATCATCAAAGATATATCATATTTTAGAAGCATTTCAGAAGCAATTAGTTAGAAATAATATCAAATTTCAAAATACATATTGGGTGCACTGTTTTATTATCAAAATCATTCAGTTGAACACCAAAACTGAACATATACATAGTAATAATCTGATAATGAGCGAAGTAATTGAATGCCAAAACAATAGATGGTGGATGGGCGTTGTACTATTCGGGTAGGCTCTGATTGGTGCTAACTTGGCGGCGCCCAGATGCTGTAACTTATAGTACACGTCAACTGTGCTTACTATACCTCCAAGCGGTATCCACTGGGACCTGGAATGCTCCGTCCAGAGCTGACCTGCTAAACTAGTAAGTGCGAGTGTTGAGATAAGGGAATCCGGAACAAAGAATTGTGATCGATCAACACTATAATTGCTCTGCGAACAATGACTGACTGCACGAATCTCAGTGGTCTACGAGAGCGTTCGTGTAAATGTCCCAGCGGTTGAATTCGAAGGACAGAATCAACGGTGGACTTCAGCAGCCATAAAAGCAGAAACCCCTGAAGGAGCTACTCCAACATATTTGGTTTAAAGGTCTTTCAGGGTCTTTCAATACTAGGACAGGGTATTGAAGTAGAGATGGTGGCGGATGAGCTCCTGGTGAGCCAACGGCAGCACTCACACCCCTGCAGCAGGGTACTGACACTGGATATTCCAGCCCTTTGTGTCCGAAGGGATCCAAAAGGACCTGGCCCTCCAGGTTGGGGGTTGTGCGTAGGGTTAACTACCCTACCACGGAAAAAATAATTTGTTCCGAAACAACGAACAGCCTCGGATAACGATAATGATTTCAAAGTTGACGACCCAAGCAAACGAAAAAAGGACAACGACCTCCGGATCTGCACTTGGAACGTAAGATCTCTTTACGGACTAGGTGCAGCTGGAGAATTAGCGGACGCCCTGGACTGCTGCAAAGCAGACATAACCGCCATCCAAGAAGTGCGATGGAGTGGACCGGGCATAAAGAAGATGAAAAACTGTGACATATACTATGGCGACTGCTACAGACAACAGAAACAGCGTTTATTTGGGTGTGGATTTGTCGTTAGAGGAAGACTCAGGGATAAGGTGATTAGCCAAAATCCAGTCAATGAGCGTATAATGACCATCCGCATCAGGGCTAAATTCGCCAACATTAGCCTTATATGCGCCCACGCCCCCACAGAAGAGAAAGACGACGATTCCAAAGACTGTTTCTACGAGCTCCTCGAAGAAACATATGAGCAATGCCCTAGATACGACGTGAAAATCGTTCTTGGCGATTTCAACGCAAAACTAGGGAAGGAGGACATCTTTGGAAACACAATCGGTAAGCATAGCCTCCACGACAAAACCTCCGAAAACGGATTGAGGCTAATCGATTTTGCTGCGGGGCTAAATCTTGTTGTAAGTAGTACACGCTTCCCGCATCTCAAAATTCATAAAGGCACATGGCGATCCCCAGATCAATTAACCGTCAACCAAATTGACCATGTTGCGATCGACGCAAGGCACTCTTCCAGTGTGCTAGATGTCCGAACTTTCCGAGGGGCCAACTTTGACTCGGACCACTACCTTGTTGTAGCCAAGGTACGAATGAGGATATCTTGTTCACGACCAGCACGAACTAACGCTGTGAAGAGATATGACGTCGGAAAGCTACAATCGCAAGAGATTGCCAATGCCTTTTCCAATCGAGTGTCCCTTCAATTATCCTTGAATCCCATGCCGCCAGCATTAAACATTGAAGACCAGTGGCAGCAATGCCAAGAAGCTATCAGAACCGCTGCCTCTGAGATTCTGGGTTTCACTCGGCCACCAACACGAAACCCATGGTTCGATGAAGAATGTAGGCAGGCAAATGCAGCCAAGCAAAGAGCACGACAAATGCTTTTGCAAACACGAACGAGGGCTGCTCACGATCGGTATAACGAGATTTACAAGGAGAGAAGAAGGGAAGAACACCGACTTCTCAAAAAGAAAAAGAAGCAACATGAGAAGCGCTCGTTTGAGGAAATAGAGAGGTGCCATGACAGGAACGAGACTCGGAAGTTTTACCAAAAGGTAAAAAGATCCTGCCAGGGTGGCAAACCCCGAACTCAAGCCTGTAAAGACCAGCAGGGAAACATAGTTATAGAGTCACAGTCGCTACTGAGGATCTGGAAAGATCATTTCTGCAGACTGCTTAACGGCGAAGAGGACACAAATTCCGCTGTCAGGCAGACTGCCCCATTCAGCCTGGACGATGATCAAGAATGCCGTCCTCCCGACCTAGAAGAAGTTAAGCTTGCTATATGCAAACTTAAATCAAATAAGACTGCAAGTGCAGATGGCCTTGATGCCGAACTTTTCAAGGCAGCTGGAGATCAGTTGGAAAGGAGCATGCACCAGCTGATCTGCATGATATGGTCGAAAGAAAGCATGCCCGATGAATGGAACCTCAGTATCGTATGCCCGATCCTAAAGAAAGGAGACCCTCACAACTGCGCCAATTATAGAGGGATAAGCCTCCTTAACGTCGCTTATAAGATCTTGTCTGCTGTAATATGTGAACGTCTGAAACCCCACGTCAACAACTTGATAGGTCCTTATCAATGTGGTTTTAGACCGGAGAAGTCCACAATAGACCAAATTTTCACATTACGGCAGATCTTGGAAAAAACCCGAGAACACAATATCGATATTCACCATCTTTTTATCGATTTCAAGGCCGCGTATGACAGTATCTACAGAGACGAGCTGTACAGAGCCATGTCTAGTTTTGGCATCCCTGCAAAACTCGTACGACTATGCAGGATGACTTTGGAGAATTCACGCTGCTCCGTCAAGGTCGGTAAAGAACTCACCGAGACCTTTAATGTCGAAAAAGGTTTTAGGCAAGGCGATAAACTGTCATGCGATTTCTTCAACATCATACTTGAACAGATTGTAAGAAACTCAAACGTCAACACCAGAGGAACAATCTTTCAAAAGTCTGTGCAATTGCTCGCATATGCAGACGATATTGACGTAATGGGAAGAAAAAAGCGTGATGTCATAGGTGCTTTTGCGAGTATTGAAACAGAAGCGGCAAAAATGGGTTTGATGGTTAATGAGGGCAAAACAAAGTATATGCTGTCATCAAACAAGGACACAGAACATCGACGAATTGGACAAAACGTCACAATAGACAGACATAACTTCGAGGTAGTACAGGACTTCGTCTACCTAGGATCCGCTGTAGACACGGAAAACAACATCAGTGCGGAGATCAAACGGAGAATAACTCTTGCCAACCGTTGCTTCTTTGGGTTAAGAAGGCAATTGAGAAACAAAACCCTCTCCAGAAAAACCAAGGTAACCTTATATAAGACCTTAATCATCCCAGTCCTGCTGTACGGCGCGGAAGCATGGACCTTATCGAAAGCGAATGATCTTTGGTCCCGTATGCGAAGGCAATGTGTGGAGAAGAAGATACAACAACGAGCTGTATGAGCTGTACCGCGACATGGGCATAGCCAGAAGAGTACGCATCGCGAGGCTACGATGGTTGGGCCATGTTGAGCGGATGGACCCAAACGCTCCGGCTCTTCGGGTGTTCGAAAGCACATTGCAGGGAAATCGCGGAAGGGGAAGACCTCGTCTTAGGTGGCGCAATCAAGTGGAGGATGACCTCAACCGACTTGGAGTGCGAAACTGGAGAGAGCTCGCCCGAAATAGAAGTCGTTATCGAAGGATGTTGGTTGAGGCCCAGGTTCACCCCGAACTGTAATGCCCACCTAAGTAAGTAAGTAAGAAAACAATAGATTACCGTCGAGACAAAATGCGAAAAAACAGTTATCCAAATAATCATGTGCAAGTTCAATGGAAATGCGGAACACATGGTCAGCAAGATAAGAAATGCAAAGTAACTGTGCAGCGAAATGATTGAAAATCTAAGTAACAGAAAAACAAAACACGCAATGCGAAGTAAACAAAAATAATTGTGTCAAAAGCAAAATAATGGAATGCGTAATAAAATGTGCGAATCAATAGGCACCCCTTTACGAGATAGCCATGACCAAACGTTTTCAATAATGTTTTAGTCCGGTGAATATGGCGAGCATGACAAAAGTTCCACGTCTTCTGATTGAATCCAGCTTTTGACAACCCTGCTAGTGTGGATTGGGGCATTGTCTTGTTGAAAAATCCAAGTCAGATATCCAAAAATGTTTTTATTTTTTGGAAATGACCGTTGCAGCAAACATTTGTAGCTGTTTTCGTTCATTGTTGTAGACAAAACCTTCAACTTCAATTCCAACATTCGTGCCATAGTAGGTAATAGCTCCCCATACCATTACACCTGATGCACGGCTAGGATGTCTTGCCAAAATAAGCTCATCCATTCTAAAATCATGTCAATGTAATTTTTTTTTTTTCATCCGAAAAGACAACGCGTTTCCATTCACTGATCCAATCAACATGCTGTCTTGCAAAGTCCATACGATATTGTGTCCTGGCTTCAAAACAGGTCTCTTTTTTAGTTTCAATTTCTTGTATTATTCTTCGAACCGTTGTTATGCTGGCTAAAACTCCGCTTTTAGCCCTTATCATAGTCGCTGGTAGAGTGGAATTTGAGGCAAGTCGTAAAATCAACCGATTTTCTGTTGGTGCTGTGGCTTTTCCGTTGCGTCCTATTTGATTTTTGCCATAGTTTTGTGGATCAACAAGATAATTGTTTACATCTGTCTTGCTCCTGTTAAGTTCCCTTGCTATTTCACGGCCTGAGAGTCCTATTTCCTTAAAAGCATCTATTTTTGCTCTTTCTGTCGCTTTCAAAGTCTTTCCGGAGCCCATGTGTGCTTCAAACTAAGTAAAACGGTTATTTTTAATACTCTATTCGATATTTTATACAAGAATTCTCACGTGCAAACTCCTGCATGGGAATATTCGCAATGGCGTCATCCTAGTGGAGCACCTATTTATACCTATTTTCTGTAGTTCATTAATTGATCTGGGGAAATTCCAACGGTCGTTATACCTATTTTCTGTAGTTCATTAATTGATCTTGGGAAATTCCAACGGTCGTTCCGAATTAACCCTTTAATTTTATGAATTTGTAACGGGGAAATACCCACCTAATAACTGGTAATAAACTTTTCCGGGAACAAATCATCCACAAGGTATAAAAAGCGAAAACCGATTGCAAAATTTGTGGCCTCATCCTAGTGGTTGGCAGTGTAAAACTTAAGTTTTATTCATAATCGAATTATCTGACAATGTATATCGTTAGGCCCTTTATGTGCCAACACAGCAAAATTTATCATTATATAATTAAGTAACGTATAGGCAAGTATCAATTGTAAATATAATTTTGTTCTATAAAAATAGTAAAAATCGTTAAGCAAACGACACTTCATTTAAGTCAGCAGGTACACATATTTTTTAAGTGAGGTTCTACCTCAAGACATTGTTACAACTTATGTAATTAAATTAAGTTTGAAATAATTAATTAAAGATTTTTATCAAAATTATGTGTTACATAAATTAATTCGTGCTATTCAAATTTTAACTTTTGCCTTTTTCACATACCTACTCTTAACATACTCTTGACGCGACGGCTTCGTTTCTATTGTTTTCAAAAAGCAATGCGCTTCTGGCCTTAATAGATTTTCTCTTGGTCAGTCGTTCCTGTTATTTTGGGGCTAAAAAAATTATGTGGGGAAATTTTTTTCCATCGTAGAATTTTTTGTTTGTGTTGGAGTTAGGATTTTTTTTTATTGTACAAGCACAAAACACATAAGCACAAATTCATAGTCATTTAAAATCGCCTAGAATTACTTTTGATTCTTGAAACAACTTATAATTGTTTTTAGCTTAAAAAATTAAAAATGTTTTCTTTAAAAGTTTAAAACTTGTTTTCAGTTATATTTGCAGTTGATTGTCTTTTAAAAGCAGTTTTCAAAATTTTGTAGTATAACAAATAAACATACATGTCTGCTACTGCCCATAGAGCCGAGAGACATATCCTTTCTGGTTCTGCAAATTCTTGCGTCAATTTAATTCTTCAATTTGATGCTTCATATTCATGTGGTTGTTAATATATTATATTTTGTGTCCCGAACCTTACAAAAAAAATTTTAATGGACAAAAACTCAAGAGTTTTCAATTTTTGTTAATGATTGATCAACTCAATTCAATCGGGTTTTGATTGATTTGAAAATTTTCAAATAAAAAGAGAAGGATATATAAATACTCGCAAAAGCACCTATGACATCACGCTTTTTTCTTCCCATTACGTCAATATCGTCTGCATAGGCGAGTAATTGCACAGACTTTTGTAAGATTGTTCCTCTGGTGTTGACGTTTGAGTTTCTTACAATCTATTCAAGTATATGATGTAGAAGAAATCGCATGACAGTTTGTCGCCTTGTCTAAAACCTTTTTCTACATCAAAGGTCTCGGTGAGTTCTTTACCGACCTTGACGGAGCAGCGTGAATTCTCCAAAGTCATCCTGCATAGTCGTACGAGTTTTGCAGGGATGCCGAAACTAGACATGGCTCTGTACAGCTCGTCTCTGTAGATACTGTCATACGCGGCCTTGAAATCGATAAAGAGATGGTGAATATCGATATTATGTTCTCGGGTTTTTTCCAAGATCTGCCGTAATGTGAAAATTTGGTCTATTGTGGACTTCTCTGGTCTAAAACCACATTGATAAGGACCTATCAAGTTGTTGACGTGGGGTTTCAGACGTTCACATATTACAGCAGACAAGATCTTATAAGCAACGTTTAGGAGACTTATCCCTCTATAATTGGCGCAATTGTGAGGGTCTAATTTCTTTAGGATCGGGCATACGATACTGAGGTTCCATTCATCGGGCATGCTTTCCTCCGACTATATCATGCAGACCAACTGGTGCATGCTCCTTTCCAACTGGTTTCCAGTTGCTTTGAAAAGTTCGGCATCAAGGCCATCTGCACCTGCAGTCTTATTTGATTTAAGTTTGCTTATAGCATAAGCTTTTTTTTTTTTTTTTTTATAATTAACGCGCACATCAAGGGGTTATGAATACCCTTATAATGTTGTTAAACACAGTGCGAGCATTTAGGAAAATAGGAGAGGATTTGAAAGGAGACACCGATGCACGTTGCTTTTGAATTTTTGTGAATCGTAATGAAGGGGAAATACGAAGCCAGGTAAAGCATTCCACATTCGGGTGGTGCGACTGAAATACGAATCTCTATACTTGACTGTACGCCCGAAGTTGGGCTCAAGGTAAAACTGATGAACATTCCTAGCGAGGCGGGTGTTGCGGCTAAATTGTTTCAGGGGACGAATGCAACTGGCTACTTCACTAGAGCACTGCTTGTGAAAAAAGCGATAAAAGAGAGTGAGACAGGCAACGTTTCGACGATGCTCAAGAGAATCAATTGATTCTACGATTGAGCTATCACCTATCAATTTTAACGCTCTATTTTGTACCCTATCAAGCAGGTGCAAAGATGTTTGAGAAGCACCTGACCAGATATGGGAGTTATACTCCAGTTTTGGGCGGATGAAGGCCTTATAAATTGTAGCCAGATCAGAAGGGGTGAAGAATTTCCTGCATCGTCTCAAGAAGCCTAAGCATTTTGCAGCGTTTTTGGCGACTTCAAATATGTGGTCATTCCAACGAAGATCATCGTTTACACACATACCAAGTACTGACAGCTTTTCGGTTTCTCCGATGCAGGTACCATTCATGGATAAAGGCAATGGGGGAATGTTAAGCTTCAACGACAAGAGACAGCATTGAGTTTTCGAAGCATTGAATTCTACTCGGTTCATAATACCCCATGCAACAATGCTGTCAAGGTCAGAATTCAATGAGCTTATCATACGCAACCGTTCCAGTTCCACATCCGAAGAGCAGGGACGTGAATTTGGAAACGAATATGAAAAGCTGAGGGTCGAGTCGTCAGCAAAACAGTTAAGTGGATTAGAAATTTCAGACAAGAGATCATTAATGAAAATGAGAAAGAGAGTCGGAGACAAAACGGGCGTTTCCATCTGCTCGGAAAAATCCCAGCAGAATAGGAAAGATGGAAAAGTTTACGCAGTGGTTTTGCCAGCGTAGAAGAACACCTCTTCAGAATAACGGCAGGGATACCATCTGGACCAGCGGATTTATGTATGTTGAGATCTTTAAGGACTCTCGCAACCGAGCGAGTTCGAAAAAATATCTGCTTCATCAAAGAATTTGCAGCCTCGAGCTCAGGTGGAGCCACTATGCTATGAGGAAGTGTCGAGTTGGCAGCAAATTGAGCTGCCAGCAAATTGGCTTTGTCGATGGAGCTGACATACGGAGAGTCATTGAAGACGAGCGTTGGGACCGATGACGTGGTCGAATTCTTAATGTTCTTGACAAAAGACCAAAAGTTTTTACTTCCTTTTGGACACAATAGTATTTTTTGCCTTACTTTTTGGTCATGTAAAAACTTAGCCTTTTTTATTTGAGCATTACAGATATTTCTGGCCCGTTTGAACAAATTTCGATTTTCTACTGTAGGGTTGTCTTTGAATTTTCGAAAACTACTTTCTCTATCCCGAATTGCCTCTTTACAGCTTGAATCAAACCACGAATTCTCTTTGGGGATGATACTTTTTGTTCTGTGAGGAACAAAATTTCTCATGCCGTTGAGAATTACGTTAGATATCATATCAGCTGATGCATCAACGTTTCCGTCGAGAAAGCACAATGACCAATTAAAATTTCGAAAGAAATTATTCAGGCCGTCCCAATTGGCTTTCTCGTATTGCCACACAGTTCTTTTAGGGACTTTATCTTTTTCTACCGTGACGGAAAACGAAAAATCTACCGATATGACACAATGGTCCGATTTGCCTAAAGGAGATGATTCTACAACCCTGTATTTTTCGGGATGAGAAGTGAGAAATAAGTCAAGAGTGTTGGCCGCATGGCCTTCAATATCTGGAACCCGAGTGGGCTCATCAACAAGTTGAGTTAATTGGTTCAACTCAGCGAAGATCTCAACATATTCTCCTTCGGGTGTTGTCTGGCCAGAATGTCGAAGCCAACCAGAATTGTGTACATTGAAATCGCCCGCAATTGCGATTTCAGTGTGAGGATATAGGGAAACAATTCTTACTATGGAGTCAGATAGCGCATCAAACTCGTTAGAGGTCGAATTGCTATCTAAATTGGGGCTTCTATAGATAAAACAGTAATGAATGATATGCTTACGGACGGTGAATTTTAACCACATGAAATTAAAGTTCGTATTAGAACAGAGGCCGTATTGTGGTAGAAGCTGGTAAGCAATATCATTCCGGACATATACGGCGAGGCCATGGAAAGAAAAGAATAATGGCACTAAGCTATACCCAGGCAGGTTGAACTCTGATGAATCAGAATCAACACCCACCTGAGTTTCACTTAATGCCAAAACAGCTGGCCTGCATTTTGCAGTGTGAGCGTACACAGAAAAAAACTTAACTTCTTCTAGGTCGGGAGGACGGCATTCTTGATCATCGTCCAGGCTGAATGGGGCAATCTGCCTGACAGCGGAATTTGTGTCCTCATCGCCGTTAAGCAGTCTGCAGAAATGATCTTTCCAGATCCTCAGTAGCGACTGTGACTCTATAACTATGTTTCCCTGCTGGTCTTTACAGGCTTGACTTCGGGGTTTGCCATCACCCTGGCAGGATCTTTTTACCTTTTGGTAAAGTTTCCGAATCTCATTCCTGTCATGGCACCTCTCTATTTCCTCAAACGAGCGCTTCTCATGTTGCTTTTTTTTCTTTTTGAGAAGTCGGTGTTCTTCCCTTCTTCTCCCCTTGTTATCTCGTTATACTGATCTTAAGCAGCCCTCGTTCGGGTTTGCATAAGCATTTGTCGTGCTTTTTGCTTGGCTGCATTTGCCTGCCTGCATTCTTCATCGAACCAAGGGTTTCGTTTTGGTGGCCGAATGAAACCCAGAACCTCAGAAGCAGCGGTTCTGATGGCTTCTTGGCATTGCTGCCACTGGTCTTCAATGTTTAATGCGGGCGGCATGGGATTCAAGGATAATTGAAGGGACACTCGATTGGAAAAGGCATTGGCAATCTCTTGCGATTGTAGCTTTCCGACGTCATATCTCTTCACAGCGTTAGTTCGTGCTGGTCGTGAACAAGATATCCTCATTCGTACCTTGGCTACAACAAGGTAGTGGTCCGAGTCAAAGTTGGCCCCTCGGAAAGTTCGGACATCTAGCACACTGGAAGAGTGCCTTGCGTCGATCGCAACATGGTCAATTTGGTTGACGGTTAATTGACATGGGGACCGCCATGTGCCTTTATGAATTTTGAGATGCGGGAAGCGTGTACTACTTACAACAAGATTTAGCCCCGCAGCAAAATCGATTAGCCTCAATTTTCGGAGGTTTTGTCCTGGAGGCTATGCTTACCGATTGTGTTTCCAAAGATGTCCTCCTTCCCTAGTTTTGCGTTGAAATCGCCAAGAACGATTTCACGTCGTGTCTAGGGCACTGCTCATATGTTTCTTCGAGGAGCTCGTAGAAACAGTCTTTGGAATCGTCGTCTTTCTCTTCTGTGGGGGCGTGGGCGCATATCAGGCTAATGTTGGAGAATTTAGCCCTGATGCGGATGGTCATTATACGCTCATTGACTGGATTTTGGCTAATCACCTTATCCCTGAGTCTTCCTCTAACGACAAATCCGCACCCAAATAAGCGCTGTTTCTGTTGTCTGTAGCAGTCGCCATAGTAGATTTCACAGTTTTTCATCTTCTTTATGCCCGGTCCACTCCATCGCACTTCTTGGATGGCGGTTATGTCTGCTTTGCAGCAGTCCAGGGCGTCCGCTAATTCTCTAGCTGCACCTAGTCCGTTAAGAGATCTTACGTTCCAAGTGCAGATCCGGAGGTCGTTGTCCTTTTGTTTGCATGGGTCGTCAACTTTGAAATCATTATCGTTATCCGAGGCTGCCTGTTGTTTCGGAACAAATTGTTTTTTCCGTGGTAGGGTAGTTAACCCTACGCACAACCCCCAACCTGGAGGGCCAGGTCCTTTTGGATCCCTTCGAACACAATGGGCTGGAATATCCAGTGTCAGTACCCTGCTGCAGGGTTGTGAGTGCTGCCGTTGGCTGACCAGGAGCTCATCCACCACCATCTCTACTTCAATACCCTGTCCTAGTATTGAAAGACCCTGAAAGACCTTTAAACCAAATATGTTGGAGTAGCTACTTCAGGGGCTTCTGCTTTTATGGCTGCTGAAGTTCACCGTTGATTCTGTCCTTCGAATTCATCCGCTGGAACATTTACATGAAAGCTCTCGTAGACGACTGAGATTCGTGCAGCAATTATAGTGTTGATCGCTCACAATTCTTTTGTTCCGGATTAATTCGTCAACACTCGCACTCGCAATCCATTTGCAATCGTGCAGAAAATTTTTTTCAGATAACAATTAAACATCCTGCAATTCAGGCTGTAAGTGGTATCACAAATCACAATAGACCCTCTGTGGTGTAAGTGTGTTAGTGGGAGCCACATCTATATTACCTAATTTAACCTTATGTTACATTCAAGAACTTAGTTTTAACATAAAGATAAGGGTTTCCGATTATGTTTTAAAAATTTCAAACAAATTCACAAATATTGTCGTATTTTTGGCCGTACCTATGTCAGCATTAACACCCCGAATATTCTCTTCCAAAAAAAGAAAAAACCTGGACCTTTTAAACGCCAAGAATCTTGTTGAAGAATAAGGCAAATCGCGTCTTAGTGCTTCCAACTAACTTAAAGTGCAAAACTAGGCAACGCTGGCCAGATACTGGTACTGAATTTTTAACTAAAACAACTCAACCAACCACATTCGTTGACTGCACTGTTTTTGTAGTTGGCGGCGGCGGGCGGTCTGCTTGTTGAAACATCAGCTTAATCATAACTGATTGGATATTTCATGCCTTGGTTAGGTTGTTTCACTATGTCATTTGTTTTGAATTTTCTAATTAAAAAGCCTTTTAAGATTTCATCCATCAATGAAAATGTCTTTTGATCAAATGTATACATAAAATAAATTTACGGAAACGAAAAGTCCAGATACAGAAACCAACCTGAGTAAATTTTTAGTTTATCGCTTAAAAAGAAATTAAGATTAATATCTTCCTGAATCTCCTCGTTCAATTACCAAGTTGTTAAACCAAAAGTATGAGTCTTCTTTCCCCATCAATTGGACTTGAAAGGGCTACTTCGTACTCAGTTTGGTAGTTAACAGTATTTTCAGCTGTCGAAATAAACATACAACAGTTAAAAACTTAAAGTCCCTATAAAGCCATAGTAAATTTTTCAAGGCCCAACCCTTTCCATGCCTCACAAAGAAATTTTAATCATCAGCACAACAGTCAGCAGCAACAAAGATTTTATAACTTTTATGATAAACCATGCTGAAAATTTTAATCTATGTACATCTGTTAATGTCTGTTAAAGGAAGCAATAGAAACCAACCGACCAATACCGGGTAGCTAAGCCCAATACGTTTTGCATTTTATGGCTCTTATCCTGTGGCAAATGCAAAAATAAAATAAGGAGACGGACTCTATGTAGCCATGTCACGGTTGATGGCCAAACAATTACTATTCTTTTATTACTGTGATAACAGCCAAGGATAATCAAGCCATAAATCTTGAATTAAAATTAATTTTCCTGCCTGCAAAACATACCGCTCATGAAGGAATGATGCTTTATGGCTCGACCATCCAGTAGTGCCATCAGCATAAATTGAGTTCATTAAAATTTCTTTGTTCTAGTGCCGGCATCGCCACCATTTTAGTCAGTTTTTCAATGTCCCTGTCACTGCCGCGCGCCACGGTTCTGTTAAGAACTCCTTTGAAAACGTCCCGAACTAAAGCACTGTGGGAGGGAATGATTCGAAAGGAACTTACAAGCTTTATGGTTTATATGGGGGTCCATTGATAGTCCATGCTGGTGTTGATGGTTCCTGTGCAGGTTAATGGCAGTTGCTCGAAAGTGTGTATGTCTTAAAGGAATGAATTTGAGAACATAGCAACCATCGCTATAGGAGAGAATTATTTTTTGCCTAGGCCAACCTTTGTAAATACAAAATGAGCTGGAGATTCTTTGTAATTATCCAGCATTTGCTGTATACCTAAGCTGTGTCAACTAATAATTGGAAAACATGACACGCAGACGGCCTTTCTGGATAACATCGAGTTTTTGACAGTTGTTGCGTGGAAGCTAAAACCCTTTGACCAATAGATTCGAGGCGTTTTACAATTTCTTTGAACAAGGCGATTTATGTTATTTATGTTTTAGTACAAAAAAATAGAGAACTGCGGCTGACACTGATAGGACCAAACTTTACCTCAACAGAATAAATTTATTTTACCTTTGCTTTCGGTTGTGAAATGAAAAAGAAAGGAAATTATTTCAGCGAGTGGAAGTTTGCCTTTGGCAGAATAGAGATGCCTACCGAATCCTGTTCCACGTATATACAGGGTGATTCGCATAAGGTGTGACAAAAAGATAG
Source organism: Melanostoma mellinum (assembly GCA_914767635.1). NCBI lineage: Eukaryota > Metazoa > Arthropoda > Insecta > Diptera > Syrphidae > Melanostoma > Melanostoma mellinum. The sequence goes on along the minus strand of OU612058.1, from coordinate 68,961,637 downwards.
GGTGTGTAGGTTGGACTTAGACAAGCAAAAAATCGTATGGGAGGGGGGGGTCCATTTTCCCCCGTTTAGGCGGGAGGGGCAATTTAAGAAAAAAATCACTAAAAATGGGAAAAAAATTATTTCAAAAGAACGGTAATACCTACAGAGTCGTGCTATAGCATTTTGAAAACCCAAAAACCTATACATTTATTTAAATTTTAAAATAAGTTGTTCAAATGAATAGTTTTTGAAATATTAATTTTCAAAGTCAAAGTTTTGAAAAAAAAAACATAATTTTTTTTTTCAAACCATTTTTTTTCAAAATTTTACATTATTAAGGAGTATTTTTCTGGCTTATTTTCAATGCTCTTATTTATTTTTGATCAAACACAAAAAACCGGATGTCAAAATAACCTGTAGTTTTTGAGAAAACCAAAAATTACAAAAACGACTTTTTAAAATTTTTTGATTTTTTAAAGTTTTTTTTTTGTTATTGGATTCTTAAGTGAACTTACGAAATAAAGGATGAATTTTCTCTTTACTTTTTTTATTGAGAATTCACTTAAAAATCCAATAACGAAAAAAAAACTTTAAAAAAACAAAAAATTTAAAAAAGTCGTTTTTGTAATTTTTGGTTTTCGAAAAAACTACAGGTTATTTTGACATCCGGTTTTTTGTGTTTGATCAAAAATAAATAAGAGCATTGAAAATAAGCCAGAAAAATACTACTTAATAATGTAAAATTTTGAAAAAAAATGGTTTGAAAAAAAAAATTATGTTTTTTTTTCAAAACTTTGACTTTGAAAATTAATATTTCAAAAACTATTCATTTGAACAACTTATTTTAAAATTTAAATAAATGTATAGGTTTTTGGCTTTTCAAAATGCTATAGCACGACTCTGTAGGTATTACCGTTCTTTTAAAATAATTTTTTTCCCATTTTTAGTGATTTTTTTCTTAAATTGCCCCTCCCGCCTAAACGGGGGAAAATGGACCCCCCCCTCCAATACGATTTTTTGCTTGTCTAGGTCCAACCTACACACCCTATCTTTTTGTCACACCTTATGCGAATCACCCTGTATATGTACGCCTGTACCTCCAAGAAGTCAACTTTATCCATGTTATGTAAGAATAGGGGAAAAAAGAAGAACTCAAACAAACTCAATGAAGTTATCTCAAACTACGATGAGCACCATCTACATCTTTGGTATTCAGTTCGTCTTTTTTTCACAGGCTGGTAGTCATCCTTGTCATCTTTAACTTTGCGCAGGCAGGAATGTATAAATCAATTGAAAACTTGGTCGCATAAACGTTGAGAGATGGAGACAAAGTTGGATCTCCCAACCTTTGGAAAGTTTTTAATTTGAAGAACGAAGCATTTGCGGCAGTCTTTAATTAAATTTATTTTCTTTTTCTCGATTTTATTCGAGAAAATATTCCAGAATGAGATCTTATTAGTTGGAGGTGCATACATAATGTGAAGACAGGAAAAAGTACTCTTCTGTATTGGAAATGCGGACGGAACGAGGAGTGATTGTGTCGATGACTTACTAAATATAATTTATAGCATAACCATACAAACCAATGTTTAGAGATAGTTTTCTCCTATCCGTAGCTTAAATTCAAACTTCAACAACCTGCATAGTACTCTGTTGATCTGCTTGTGTGGTACGCCAACCTCCAGCGCACCGCACAAGCCAGAAGAGAAGGGTTTGAACGTGGTCATAGGCAGTTTTTTGTCAGTTTCATGTTTAATATATAGCTTGAGTGCTAAGTCTCTCTCTACTTTAAATCAATAAATGTTTGACGTACTTTTTGAAGGATTCCCAATCTACAAAAAAGGTTGTGCAAATAATCCTGCGAACTATAAGGGAATTTCATTTCTGAATGCCTCTTATAAAATTTTCACCTCGTTATTACAGAATCGCCTTAAAATGTGGATTTCATCAAAAAATCTTTTGAGTGAGTTTCAACCGGGGTTCAGATCGGGTTACTCTACTATAGACCATTTTTTTGTGTTAAAAAGTATAGCAGATTCATACCTTTGCAAGAGGCAAAAAACTTTATGTTCTCTTTGTGGATTTCAAGGCAGCGTTCGATACGGTTGACAGGGATTCCTTAATGTATAAGTTGTACGGACTTGGAATGTCCTTAAAATTTTGGTCAAGTTATCCAAAATATCTATGGAGATACGAAGTCGTTTGTTTGGAATGGTGCTGATAAATCTGATTGGTTTTCAACCAAAACAGAGGTTAGGCAAGGCTGCCCACTAAGCCCCGATCTGTTTGCACTCTTTATTGACGACTTGGTCTATTGCCTACCTGGTGGCATAGAATTTGCGGGACTTCAAATTAAAGCCCTTCTTTTTGCAGATGACGTAATGATGTTGGCAAACTCACCTGAAACTCTACAGTTGATGCTAAATAGGCTCCAAGAGTTTTGTATACTGTGGAGTCTTGTGGTTAATAACGGATAAATCCAAAGTTATGGTTATAAAGAAGGGAGGAGGTAGAACGTCAGTAAAGGCAAAGTGGTTTTTCGAAGGCAATGCCGTTGAAGGGGTAAAAAAGTTCAAATATCTTGGTGTACTATTGACTCAAAATATGAAAATGGATAAACATTTGAAAGATAAATTATCCAAGGCGAAAATCGCATTAAACGCCCCTTGGAAAAATTGTTTCGACAACAAATTCATAAGGCACAGTAGTAAATATCGTGTCTTCGAAACTGTAGCGCAATCAATCCCTTTTTATGGTGCTCAGGTATGGGGAGGATCAGAATATGAGTCGGTGGAAAAACTTCTCAGGTTTTACCTCAAAAGAGTATTTCATCTCCCTCCCAACTCACCGAAATATATGCTTATGATTGAAACTGGATTTCCTCCGTTGCTAATAAAGACTCTCGTTGCAAGTTGACTATGTTCTCCATGTCATTCAAATGCCAGATCAGCGGCTTCCTAAAACTGTGGCCATAAAAATGGTGCGAAGCAAAAGAGGTTTTTTTTAAAGAATGGGAACGTTTAGCTGAAGAGTGTGAAATGGTTCTTAATATAAATCTGGACGAACCAAATACTATAAGGCCCTTATTGTACGATCTTATAAAAAAAGTAGATCTTAGACATAGAGAAAAAAATGAAGAAGAAGCAGCAAGTTCTTTTCATCGAACAATCTACAACCGTCTCGATTATTCTCTCAGTTACTTCAAAGATGAAAATAGTATAAAAACTATTTCAATGATGTTACGTTTACGAGGTGAATTGCTACACCTCAATTACATTCCACATAGAAGCGATTTGCCAATTTTATGCGATCTATGCAACCGAAGGGAACGTGAAGACGTCAAACATTTTTTGGGAATCTGTCCGCTTTTACGAGAAATAAGAAAAAGCATATTTGGATGTGACACCTTATCAGAAAGTTATTGCAGAGTTAAAGTGGATTGTCAATCTGGTAGACGGCGAATGCCATGCTCAAACGATTTAATGTATCATAAATACTGTATGTAATCTCTAAAGTTCATGAATAATAAAAATCTTATCTAATCTACTTTTTGAAGTCAAAAAAAATTCTTACAATTATTACTACATCGATCCTAATAATAAATTGAAAACCACTTTTTAACCAGTTTGAACAACGGAAACATCGCAACATGAAAATATATTAACTTTCATTGCTAGGAATGGGTCTCGTTTTTGAGCCAGTAGAGACCAGCAAGAAACATAGTGATAAAGTCGGAAACCAGGCAGTTACTAAAGCGTCATGGGGACTTATTGTATTGTGAAGTTTACGTTTTAAAACGAAAAAAAGTTAATTTCAAGTTTTCCATTTTAGTGGGGGGAGAGCATGTAAGAATTTTTGACAATGTAAAAAAAAGCAGACACATAAAAATACTCCAGCGAATCAGCAGTGGCGGATTAAGGCTTATTGCCGCCCTAGGCCCTGTCTGATACGCCGCCCTTATTGATCAACAAAATTCTATATATTTTCAATCACAATTGTTATTAAATTATAGGTTTTTATTTTTTACACGACTCATAATGCGAAGCATCAGAGAGGGTTCTATTTTTTATTCAAATATAATTATTAAATAATACAAAAAAAAAATTTATTAAACTCTAGCTAGCATAACAAATAATAATAAGGATTTTTCTTACACCAGCTGAGCATCAACTATGTCATCATAAGCAATTTCTTGAATTAGTTGAGCTTCAATAGACAATAATGCTGAAGCATTAAGTCTGTCTTGACGCTTGGCCCATACTTGCGCGTAAATAAGATTTAACCCTTTTCAAAGTAGAAGAAGATCTTTCTCCTGAACAATTGGTAGCGGGAATACTTAAAAAAATACTCAGAGCGATCTTCGAGATGTTTATCCGAATGTGGACATTACATCCGGATAAACATCTCGAAGATTTCGAGAATGCATGACATTGTATATTTCTTGTGCGGAGCGTTCATTTTCTGTATTTGCTAGGGAATCTCTGATGACATTGTAAATGAATACATTCATTCTCTAATGTCTCTTCCAAATTATTAGGATACTTTTTAACTAATTTATTCGCAAGATTTTTCAGTTCAATTGCGTCGATATCAGATAAACTATCAAAAAAATTTAAATGTTCGTATAGTGTTCGATAATCACTTTTACGGCCAAATGTACGCTTAAGGTATCAAAAATTCGGTAATACACATTGGTACGAAAATTTTCGTGACCAGATGAGGGTATTGTTTCATTCACCCGTGATTCATCTGCCTGAATTTTACTGTTTTTCTTGCGACCTGTATCATAACGATAATTGTGCTTTTGCTTTTTCTTCATATTCAGAGTATTGTTTGTCCCTCATATCTTGAAGAAATAATGTCTGTGAACCATAAATTTGTACCACAGATGATAAATCCGCATGAGATTGCTTAGGCTTCTTACGTGCAGCATTAAAACGATCTAAAATAACATTCCAGACTTTGACCGAAAATGCCGTTTCTAGATGCTGTAAGTTTCGCTGCAATCCTGTAGCTTCAGATCGCGTAGTCGGTTTTTCATCACGATTTTGAGCAATAAAGTTCAGTGCTTTAATTATTCCAAGCCACTGTTTGTGTAACGCATAACATGCATCATGACGAGCAGACCAAAGAGTTAGAGTGAGACTCTCAAATCTTTTTCAACGATGTGTTGATATAGTGAAAAAATTTAAAAGTTCTTGTAAAGTAGAAAAAAATTCAACTGCTTCGGTTACAGATTTAGCTGCACAATTTCTAACTAAATTTAACGAATGGGCAGAGCAAAGAACATATTCTGGTAATATGGATAAATTGTTTTGATTCTTGACTGCACTCCTGAATATAAACCTGACATAATGCTTCCGTTATCATAACTTTGACCACGACAGTTCATTATGTCCAAATCACTGTTTTCAAGAGATTTTAATAAAGCATCTTCAATATCTTTAGCCATATGGCCAGTATTTGGTAAAAATTCTAAAAATCTCTCTTCAATTTCGCCGTTACGTAGACAAATAGCAAGAAACTCAATAACCAACTTTGAGACTTCTACTTTTTAAACGGCACTCGTAAAACTGAAATAATTACTGTCACTCGCTTACAGACACAAAACGCTCATTAATTCTATACGTTAAACAAAACATAGTCAAACTTGTCAATACCTGCTACGCGGAGCGCTCTTGTTTTCTGTAAACATGTGTAACACACTCACCCCCTAAACGGAACTCATTCTCAATCGCATACAAAATAGGTAGGTACTCTGAAACTACTCAGAATAGCTTCTTAAGACCTCAAAACGTGAAAGTCCGGTAAGAACTCGATTTTTGAAAATCGAGGTGAAATCTTCAATTTTCAAAGAAAAAGCGGAGATAGATTAAAAAACAATAAGTAATTTCAAATGCTTAATATTTATATGTAAGAATAATCTCACCAAAGATTCAGAATGGAAAAAATACTTAGTAGGTAATTCGCAAAGAACATTATCAATTTGATTAACCGAGTTTCATTGAGAATCTGTATTCTTTTCATCAAAACATCACAAAACATCGAACATAGGAAAACAACAACTCTAAACTCTAAACTGATAAGTGGACAAAAATAAGTCACTTGCAGAAGTGAACAAGAGGGATGGCTGGAGGCTGGTAGTTGTTTTGCGATATTTTGCTGAAGAGAATACAGATTCTCAATGAAACTTGGTTATTGTTTATTTTAAATAACCTTATTTGATAATTCGACTATAATTGATATCAAAACATTAGTAACGGAATCCATCAATTTGAAAAGTCAAAGAAAAAATAAATTATAAATTAGTCCACAGAAAATTTTTAATAAATTCAAAAAAAAAAAAAAACCGTCAATTTAAAAATAAATGTTTGGTATATTTGTACGGCTCTTAAATTTTAAAGTTCTGAAAAATTTTGCAATCCCCAAATCTTGCCGCCCTAGGCCCTGGCCTCATGGGCCTAGGCCTTAATCCATCACTGTGAGTCAGACATTCATAGAGTATACGCGATTTGTCTTTCTGATAACTGATAAATATAAATCTGACGATTAATCAAAGAGAGGCAGGCTCAAAGAGAGGTGGAAAATCAAAACCAAAAAAAAAATATTTAAGCGTGTCAGATTTTTAAGGTTTATGTACAGTGGACTCAAAAAACCGTCCTATTTAAATGACTGACGATTTAAACTAGACCAAAAGTCATGGCTGGTTTTTGAAAATGTAAAAAAAAAATGTGACCTTGAGATACTCGACCGCTTCAGATTTTTATGCAGAGGGATCAACTTGATGTCTTCGTTCTTCAGGGTGATAGTCTGACAATTATATGGACGGTTGCTGGTCGTCTGACAATTTTAAAGTAACAATTATTTGTCGTTTTTATTTTTTACTACTGGATGAATTAAAAAAAAATATGTACACACATGTACCTACATATTTTTTTTTATTTCTGTTCGTGGAGGTCAAGAGAAGCTTAAAAAGCGTATATTTCATCCCTATAATCCCACGCGAACAGAAAAAAGAACAAGAACGGTAACCTTAAAGTTACTTGACAGATTTCAAAAATTCTTTCAACTGTAGGATGTTACGTTATCCCTCCGTGACATATAGACTTATACATATTTCATTCACATATTTCTACGGGAAGGGAAGATTCCCTCAGGAACGGGATTGGAAACGGAAACTAAGAAACTACTGGCAGATTTCAATATTTCATCGGCATTGGGATGCCACATAATCCTTAAGAAACAGAAATGAGAACGGGAGCTTTAAAACTTCAGACCCGACCAACGCCGGACGGCTCAGATAGTAGTAAAAATAAAAGTTAAAAGATATAAATAAAAACTTCTTTTTCGAAGTTGTTTTCCACTTCTTCGACTCCCTGGACTTCCTCGTCATCTCGTTTCTGTAGCAAGAATGGTTATGATACTTCACAATCTTATATTAATTATTGATTCAAAAGTATCTCTAAAAATCTCAGGTGTTACGACGAAGTTTCGTCACTCATTAAGGTCCCCGCAAACCGCATGAAATTCATAAAAAAAAAACTTCAAAACACAACAAACAAATCAAAGCTTTTAGCATTCAACAAAAAAGTTCACACTATTGTGATCAGCTGAGATGGCGTCACGCCAGAAGGCACTGTAGTGGAGTTCGTGCAAGAGAGTAAAAGATAAAGAAAGAGTGAGAGAGAAGTGAGGCGTGGAGTGAGAAACACAACGCTGTTAACATCTGTACGCTGCACGAATTTTTTTTGACGAATTTACGTTAAACGCCCTATGAAAAATGTCATGCTCATCAAACTGTCAGATTATTGAAATACACACTTTACTGGTTGTATTTAACTTACCTTATCTTAATCGGATGCGCTTGAGTTTTTTTGAGGATCGATTGTTTTTTTCTAATCTGACGGGTTACCCCCACACGCAACCCACTACGGGTCCATATAAGGTAAGAATACATTAGAGGTTGCAAGGTTTCTACCAATATGATTTTCTGACGCGATCAAGTAACTCGCAAAATCCCTGCTTGAGCTCCTCTACTATAGAGACGAAGAGTGCCGATCTGTTATCGAATGCATAAACATAAACACTCACCGTACTTATCTCGGCCCGAGTTGTGATCAAAGCACATATTGTGAAAAAAGTTAAACTGCTGAAACGATCACTTGTCGGTGCTGTGCCACCCGCAACCAAAAAAAAAAAGAAGAATACTAATAGCAAAATAAATACAGAATATAAAGTGCGGTCCTTCCTTTATAATCTCTTCCATGGCCATGCGGCCAACACTCTTGACTTATTTTTCACTTCTCATCCCGAAAAATACATGGTTATAGTATCATCTCCTCTAGGCAAATCGGATCATTGTGTCATATTGGTAGATTCTTCGTTTTCCGTCACGGTAAAAAAGATAAAGTCCCTAAAAGAAGTGTGTGGCAATATGAGAACAATTTATTTCGAAATTTTGTTTGGTCATTGTACGTTCTAGACGGAAACGTTGAAGCATCAGCTGATATGATATCTAACGTAATTCTCAACGGAATGAAAAACTTTGTTCCTCACAGAACAAAAAGTATCATCCCCAAAGATAATTCGTGGTTTGATTCAAGCTGTAAAGAGGTGATAAAGGATAGAGAAAGAAATGTTCAAATATTTAAAGACAACCCTACAGTAGAAAACCGATTCATTTGTAATGCTCATAGACAAAAGGCCAAATTTAAGGCAAAAAATACTGTTGTCCAAAAAGAACCTAAAACTTTTGATCTTTTGTCAAGAACATTAAGAACTCGACCAGTCATCGGTCCCAACACTCGTTTTCAATGACTCTCCGAATGTCAGCTCCATCGATAAAGCTAATTTTCTAGTGGCTCAATTTGCTGCTAACTTGAAACTTCCTGATAGCATATTGGCTCCACCTGAACCAGAGTCTGCAAATTCTGTGATGAAACAGATATTTCTTCGAACTCGCTCGGTTGCGAGGGTCCTCAAACATCTCAATAATATACAAATCCGCGGGTCCAGATGGTATCCCCGCTGTTATTCTGAAGAGGTCCTCTTCTACGCTGGCAAAACCACTGCGTAAGCTTTTCTATCTTTCCTATACTGCTGGACTTTTCCCAGGCAAATGGAATACTGTTTTTGTCCAGTCAGTCGGTCCCTTAAAAAGGTGAATCTTCCTCTCCTTCTAATTATCGTGCAATTGCACTAATGTCCCTTCTTTTCAAGGTCATGGAAACGTTAATAATTCATCTGATAATGAAATATCTTGAAGAACGAAAGCTTCTCAATAACCGACAGTAAAGCTTTCGTAGTAAAAGGTCCACTAGTGATTTGATGGCATATCTCATAGAAAAGCGGAACCAATCTTTACATTGTTTTGGAGAAAGTAAGATTATTGCGATTGATATTTCTCAGGCATTTGATAGAGTTTGGTGCTCCGTGCTCTCTTATCAAAAATGAGTGCTTCGGTATCGATAAGTGTATTCTTCGTTAAATTAGTAACTACCTTTTGAACCGTTCGATGCAAGTTGTGATGTATGGTTTCATGTCTGATACACACTTTATAAATACTGGTGTGCTCGAGGGTTCCGCTCTGTCTCCGACTCTCTTCCTCATTTTCATATATGTTTTTTTTTCTGAAATGTAAATTCTAAAAAAGCCCCTTCGTGTAATATCCACGAACTTCCTTAAACTATGTGACCAATATTTTTCATTTAAAACAAAAGTTATTGTATTTTGATTCGAGTTATATCTTGCATCTTGCATTCGCTACCATCTTTGATCTGAAACTGCAAGGGTACTAGAAACTACTCCATTGAAGACATTGAAAAAAGTTATCTAATCAGCAAAGGCCGACCGTATTCCCAACAAAAAATGTCACTTACCGCAACCGGAAGTCTCCAATCAAGTGTCGCAATCACACATTCGATTTTTGAAATTAAAGTTCTCTCAAAAACTCCAAATAAATGCGTCCGCCAGTTTCGCACTGCTTAACCATCGTCCATCGGGCACACCAATAATTGGCAAGGTACCTACATGTATCATGGACTATGTAAATTAAATTCTTTGGCTCTTTTGAATTCTACTCCTGCGAATAAGTACCTAAATCAATGGGTTTATTATAGCACAACAATGACGATAATAATAATATGTAATTGTAAATACATATGGTATTGCCGACTTTGAAAAACCCCAGCTAAAATAATTCATGAATATCAAATGCTAATTCATAAATCAATTCCACTCCAGTGGGCTTGTGTGTGTATCACATATCCGCCGCATGATGCTATCTGAAATATTAGATTTATTCTTATGAATGCATTCCATACGAAAATAACCACAAAAATAAAATAAAATCATACGAATTGGATTAGCTTAACAAATGAATGTATTTTATCAAACTTACTATTTTCTAATAATTTATTTGTATTTCTATCCCATAGTCGGTCGGCTGGCTACTATCGAACAGTTGGTAGCCCAGCACCAGCACCAGTATGGTATGTAGGAAGGCTTAGTAGTTATGCTTAGCATCCTACTGCCTAAAACATACCTTGATGCTTCTGGAAGTGAATTTGTCGAGCAATAAAATACAATAAAATTGTAGGACTATAAATTTTCATATCGGTTTGCTGCAAATTCCATTATGCAGTACGAGGTGAGTGCCGACCAAAACAGCAATGAGCCCCCGTATCCAATTCCAGGACGTGAGCAAATATTTGTTAGAATTTTGTCAGATATTTTAACTGAGTTGTGCACATGTTTCGAATGTTTTTCAAAATGCTATAGCCACGTACCAAATAAGAGCTAAGTGGTGCGGTTCACGACGAGTTATTTTGTTATGACTCTAATAAAGCCCAGCTCTAATTTGCCTTCTATTTTTTGCGAAAAAAAAAAACATTATATCGGTTCGGTGAATGGGAATATTTAATTAAGTTTGCTCGAAGTTCAATATTGCGTTTGAGATTGGAGAATAATATTTTTTTAATGCACATACAGTTTACTAATTAGACTGCAGTCATGTTGCAGCGAATTATTTTTTGATTATTCTGTGTGAGCTAAAATTAGGTGTTTCCTTGAGCACATTAATGAAATTCATGGTCTCACTGGATAATCACAGCAATTGATCGTATATTTTTAGCTGTTCGCCTAATTTCGTATATGAATTAGCCTATGAACAAATTTCGAATTCAGCGGATATTAAGCTATATCCAGTGCCGTTAGTTTTAGCAGGAAATTATGGGTCAGTAGGTTGGAATGGATAAAATCGATAGAATTTAAAAGCAAGTCATTTGTATTTTCAAGCAAAACTTTCGTTTTAATTCAAATTTTAGTTCCACTTCGCCTCTACCAATCCAGCGAGCTCTACTCTTTTGATAAAATGACAGATGTTGAATCAAATGCCTCTTAAGATTCTGGCAAAACAAGCTATAGTGAAAGCAACTCACTTGGTAAAGTTCTTCAAAAGGAGCAAGGTAAACAGGATTAGAAGCACTCCAGAAATCAATGAGCTCTTTTACCGAGTCAAAATAAGGAAATAAATTTTCGGAGGGCACTGACATCGACAAAGGGGTTCGAAAATGCTAATTTTTAATCATTTTTATTATTTTTTTTTAAATTTTTCTTACTTACTTACTTAGGTGGGCATTACAGTTCGGGGTGAACCTGGGCCTCAACCAACATCCTTCTATAACGACTTCGATTTCGGGCGAGCTCTCTCCAGTTTCGCACTCCAAGTCGGTTGAGGTCTTCATCCACTTGATTGCGCCACCTAAGACGAGGTCTTCCCCTTACGCGATTTCCCTGCAATGTGCTTTCGAACACCCGACGAGCCGGAGCGTTTGGGTCCATCCGCTCAACATGGCCCAACCATCTTAGCCTCGCGATGCGTACTCTTCTGGCTATGCCCATGTCGCGGTACAGCTCATACAGCTCGTTGTTGTATCTTCTTCTCCACACATTGCCTTCGCATACGGGACAAAAATCATTCGGAGAATTTTTCTTTCGAAACGAGAATGGGTTTCCTCATCCGCTTTCGATAAGATCCATGCTTCCGCGCCGTAAAGCAGGACTGGGATGATTAAGTTCTTATACAAGGTTACCCTGGTTTTTCTGGAGAGGGGTTTGTTTCTCAATTGCCTTCTTAACCCAAAGAAGCAACGGTTGGCAAGAGTTATTCTCCGTTTGATCTCCGCACTGATGTTGTTGTCCGTGTCTACAGCGGATCTGAGGTAGACGAAGTCCTGTACTACCTCGAAGTTGTGTCTGTCTATTGTGACGTTTTGTCCAATTCGTCGATGTTCTGTGTCCTTGTTTGATGACAACATATACTTCGTTTTGCCCTCATTAACCGTCAAACCCATTTTTGCCGCTTCTGTTTCAATACTCGCAAAAGCACCTATGACATCACGCTTTTTTCTTCCCATTACGTCAATATCGTCTGCATATGCGAGTAATTGCACAGACATTTAAAAGATTGTTCCTCTGGTGTTGACGTTTGAGTTTCTTACAATCTGTTTGTCGCCTTGTCTAAAACCTTTTTCGACATCAAAGCTCTCGGTGAGTTCCTTACCGACCTTGACGGAGCAGCGTGAATTCTCCAAAGTCATCCTGCATAGTCGTACGAGTTTTGCAGGGATGCCGAAACTAGACATGGCTCTGTACAGCTCGTCTCTGTAGATACTGTCATACGCGGCCTTGAAATCGATAAAGAGATGGTGAATATCGATATTATGTTCTCGGGTTTCTGCCGTAATGTGAAAATTTGGTCTATTGTGGACTTCTCTGGTCTAAAACCACATTGATAAGGACCTATCAAGTTGTTGACGTGGGGTTTCAGACGTTCACATATTACAGCAGACAAGATTTTATAAGCGACGTTTAGGAGGTTTATCCCTTTATAATTGGCGCAATTGTGAGGATTTCTTTTCTTTAGGATCGGGCATACGATACTGAGGTTCCATTCATCGGGCATGCTTTCTTCCGACCATATCATGCAGATCAGCTGGTGCATGCTCCTTTCTAACTGATCTCCAGCTGCCTTGAAAAGTTCGGCATCAAGGCCATCTGCACCTGCAGTCTTATTTGATTTAAGTTTGCATATAGCAAGCTTTACTTCTTCTAGGTCGGGAGGACGGCATTCTTGATCATCGTCCAGGCTGAATGGGGCAATCTGCCTGACAGCGGAATTTGTATCCTCATTGCCGTTAAGCAGTCTGCAGAAATGATCTTTCCAGATCCTCAGTAGCGACTGGGACTCTATAACTATGTTTCCCTGCTGGTCTTTACAGGCTTGAGTTCGTGGTTTGCCACCCTGGCAGGATCTTTTTACCTTTTGGTAAAACTTCCGAATCTCGTTCCTGTGATGGCTCCTCTCTGTTTCCTCAAACGAACGCTTCTCATGCTGCTTCTTTTTCTTTTTGAGAAGTCGGTGTTCTTCCCTTCTTCTCTCCTTGTAAATCTCGTTATACTGATCGTTAGCAGCCCTTGTTCGTGTTTGCAAAAGCATTTGTCGTGCTCTTTGCTTGGCTGCATTTGCCTGCCTGCATTCTTCATCGAACCATGGGTTTCGTTTTGGTGGCCGAATGAAACCCAGAACCTCAGAAGCAGCGGTTCTGATGGCTTCTTGGCATTGCTGCCACTGGTCTTCAATGTTAAATGCTGGCGGCATGGGATTCAAGGATAATTGAAGGGACACTCGATTGGAAAAGGCATTGGCAATCTCTTGCGATTGTAGCTTTCCGACGTCATATCTCTTCACAGCGTTAGTTCGAGCTGGTCGTGAACAAGATATCCTCATTCGTACCTTGGCTACAACAAGGTAGTGGTCCGAGTCAAAGTTGGCCCCTCGGAAAGTTCGGACATCTAGCACACTGGAAGAGTGCCTTGCGTCGATCGCAGCATGGTCAATTTGGTTGACGGTTAATTGATCTGGGGATCGCCATGTACCTTTATGAATTTTGAGATGCGGGAAGCGTGTACTACTTACAACAAGATTTAGCCCCGCAGCAAAATCGATTAGCCTCAATTTTCGGAGGTTTTGTCGTGGAGGCTATGCTTACCGATTGTGTTTCCAAAGATGTCCTCCTTCCCTAGTTTTGCGTTGAAATCGCCAAGAACGATTTCACGTCGTGTCTAAGGCACTGCTCATATGTTTCTTCGAGGAGCTCGTAGAAACAGTCTTTGGAATCGTCGTCTTTCTCTACTGTGGGGGCGTGGGCGCATATCTGGCTAATGTTGGAGAATTTAGCCCTGATGCGGATGGTCATTATACGCTCATTGACTGGATTTTGGCTAATCACCTTATCCCTGAGTCTTCCTCTAACGACAAATCCGCACCCAAATAAGCGCTGTTTCTGTGGTCTGTAGCATTCGCCGCATTCGCCATAGTAGATGTCACAGTTTTTCATCTTCTTTATGCCCGGTCCACTCCATCGCAATTCTTGGATGGCGGTTATGTCTGCTTTTGCAGCAGTCCAGGGCGTCCGCTAATCCTCGAGCTGCACCTAGTCCGTTAAGAGATCTTACGTTCCAACTGCAGATCCGGCGGTCGTTGTCCTTTTTTCGTTTGCATGGGTCGTCAACTTTGAAATCACTATCGTTATCCGAGGCTGCTTGTTGTTTCGGAACAAATTATTTTTTCCGTGGTAGGGTAGTTTAGTTAACCCAAGGCACAACCCCCAACCTGGAGGGCCAGGTCCTTTTGGATCCCTGCGGACACAAAGGGCTGGAATATCCAGTGTCAGTACCCTGCTGCAGGGGTGTGAGTGCTGCCGTTGGCTCACCAGGAGCTCATCCGACACCATCTCTACTTCAATACCCTGTTCTAGTATTGAAAGACCCCGAAAGACCTTTAAACCAAATACGTTGGGGTAGCTCCTTCAGGGGTTTCTGCTTTTATGGCTGCTGAAGTCCACCGTTGATTCTGTCCTTCAAATTCATCCGCTGAAACATTTACACGAAAACTCTCGTAGACCACTGAGATTCGTGCAGTCAGTCATTGTTCGCAGAGCAATTATAGTGTTGATCGCTCACAATTCTTTTGTTCCGGATTCCTTCGTCACCACTCGCACTTACTAGTTTAGCAGGTCAGCTCTGGACGGAGCATCCCAGGTCCCAGTGGATACCGCTTGGAGGTATAGTAAGCACAATTGACGTGTACTATATAAGGTAAACAGAATTAGAAGCACTCCAGAAATCAATGAGCTCTTTTACCGAGTCAAAATAAGGAAATAAATTTTCGGTGGGCACTGACGTCGACAAAGGGGTTCGAAAATGCTAACTTTTAATTATTTCTATTATTTTTTTTTAAATCTTTCTTACCAAACAATATTATCTATAATGTATTACGCACCCTCGTGTGACTACACAAGGAACACATTTGCATCTCATCGAGTACTTAAAGAGTCAATTTTATAAGAGCAACTGTTAAGAAGTCAATAAGACCCAAAATGGGCCAAAGGGGTTGAGCCAACTCCGTGAACTGAATAGTTCTTAATATATTCCTTTTTAAAATAGGTAAATAGCAGTGGTTTTCGGTGATCTTTAGAAAATGTACTTAGAAGGTTAGATATGTTTCTGATTGAGTGAGAAATATGAAATGAATAGGGAAGAAAAGTTTCAGAACAACATAAGAAACAGTTTTTTTCTCTTTTACACAAATACAAGTTGAATATGAATATAGTATTTGTGAAATGGAATAGACATAAAATTAAAGAAGATTGTATTATGTGTGGTTTTATTTTGTCAGAGAATAGCAGGAAATAATCCACTTTACATGAAAATTTTATTGAAATTATTAAGAATTTAGTTCCTGTAAGCAGTGTAGCGAGACGTAAGGACAAATCAAGAAAATATGGTTTGATGCAAAATGTTATAAAGCAACAAAAAAGTCTTTAACATTTTTAAGGCTATTAAGAAAATACAACTCCGATGTTTTCAAGAAAATGTATGCAATTGTAAGTAAGGACTGCAAACAGCTCTGTTATTCGAAAAAGAGGCAATATGAGTTACAAAAGTTAGATATCGTCAACAGTTCAAGATCTTCCACAGACTTTTGGAAAGCAGTAAAAACTATAAACGATGGAACTAACAGGATAGGATCCTCTCTGCAGGCAGTTGAGTTAAGAATTTATTTCAAACACCGACTCAACACACCGCGATTCTTTCCCGCTACCACAGTATGCAGCACCGTTCTTCAAAGATGAGCTTCTTGATTCACCTCTGACATCGTTGTAAGTGGTTAATGTTATTGAGATGGTGAAGGCGGGAAAGGCACCAGGAGATGAGGAAATTAAAGAATACTGAACGAGTTTCAAGCTGGTCTTAGAAGGAAGCGCTCAACCACAGACCAATTATTCTCGTTGATCAATATTGCAGAAAGTTATAAAAGAAGGAAGAAAAAACACTATTCTTTCTTTGTTGATTTTCGTGCAGCCTTTGATTCCGTTGCACGTGAAGCCTTTTCTTATAACTTATTTAAGTATGGAATCTCAAGCAAAACCATAAATATACTGAAAGCGATGTATGAAAACAACTTAACGTATGCTTCGGATGGCGAAAACATCTCGGAAGAGTTCGCAACAGAAATGGGTGTTAAGCATGGTTGCGTTTTGAGCACCTTACAATTAATTTCATTTATTAATGATATTGTTGAAGCAGTTGGAGATGAAATTGACTTTGGAATAACGCGATTACCTTGTCTCGTATTCGCTGACGACATTGTATTTTTGGCAGAATCTATAGAGTGAATGCAACGAATGATTAGCCGACTTGGAAACTACTGCGACCTTTGGAAGCTAGCAGTTAACCTGGAAAAATCAAAAATGATAATCTTTCGAAATAGAGGTGGGAGATATTCACGCAGCGAAAAATGGAGTTACAAAGGTCAAAATTTGACAGTTACATAAAAACAAATAAATAAGTTGAAGTTCTCGGAAGCAAAAAGAGCAATTTCAGCAGTTTGGAGGCGGTGTATTAATAACAAATACATTGACCATAATGCAAAAATAAAGCTGTTTCGAGCAATTGCAGCTTCTATTTTGATATGATGCGCAAGTCTGGGGACATTACAAATATGAAGAAGTGGAAAACTTTTAGATATTTTATTGAACGTATTTTTCGATTGCCGACAAATACATCTAATTACATACTGCATGTGGAAACTACTGTAGCTCCACTGTTTTTGAATGTTCTCAAATTATATTTTTTTTATGTATTGAAGGTGATGGAAATGGAAAAAGGAAGACTACTCAAGCTTGTTCTTGAGTATACCCACACAAACAAAAGAAAATCTTGCAAGTAACTGGGAAGACTTAGGAGCTGAATTCGGTGTAAATGTCCTCGTGCACGCGGATATTAAGGCGAGTTACTTGAGATGCTGTTTTCATAACATAGAAAGGAGCAAGCCGCTCAATTTTTGATGCACGTATGTTGGAAGCCAAATCTTCTCAGCACAGGATGATTTACAGCCAGTTAAATTTAAATCTGCAAGAGAATACATACTTCCTAAACCGATTCCCTCTTAACATGATAAGCCTTATATTTAAAATTCGAGGTGAGATACTTAAATTTAATTATATTTCACATCGACCAGAAATGTCAATTTTGTGAGATCTCTGCCATTTTAAGGAGAGAAAAGATGTAAGAAAATTCTGAGTACGACACTTTGGCAGAACTTTAATAGATACTAGCTGAGCCGCCCGGCTTTGTTTGAGTCTGTAGTTTTGAGGTTCCTGTTCTCGTTTTTCCTCTTACTTGAGAATTTGGCGATGAAATATAATCTTTCTTACTGTGGGACTATGTGGCATCCTAATGCTGAATGAATTTTTGAAATCTGTCCAGTAGTTTCTAAGTTTCCGTTCTCAACCCATTCCTGTTGGAATCTTCCTTTCCAGTGGAAATATGTGAATGAAATATAAATCTATTTCACTGAAGGATAATGTTACACCCTAGAGTTGAAAGAATTCTTGAAATCGGTCAAGTAACTTTATGGTTCCCGTTCTCGCTCCCGTTTCTGTTCCTGTGGGATTATAGGTATGAAATATAGTTTAGGTTATTGAGGAAGGGAGATAATGTAGCCCCGTAGTGCTGAAAGAACTTTAGAAATCTGTGGAGTTGTTTCAAATTTTCCGTTCCCAACACCGTTCCTGTGGGAATATGGGGATCAAACACTGACAGGAACCATCTCTGGACTAAACTATGTCTACCCTGAAAATTTCATAAAAATCCGTTGGGTGGTTAAGGAGTTTACCCCGGACATACATACATACATACATACATACATACATACATACATCCTATTTTATATATGTATATAGATATATAGATGAACGAAGTCCTTAGTATTTTGAATGGCGATTTAGACTGGGAAGTTTTATATAGCTATACAGTAACTGCACTTATATATAGAACGCTTATAACTGACGGTGATTTTATATAATGGTATGGAAATTGTATTAGATATAAAAATAATGAAAGAATAAAGAATAAAAACAAATGTCAATCTGGTAGACGGCTCTAGGCCAAACCAAATAAATCTTAGGGTATAATCAATCATTGTAAAATATTATTGAATTTGATGGTTACAAATAAAATCTCTTTTAACTTAACTAACTAGTCCTACAGGGTGTATCATATCTTTAGTTTGTACCATAACTTTTTCTTCTTTTTTGGATGTGACTTACTAGACAAATACTTAAGCATATAAGTATCAAACCAGTTGTATTAAAATATTAATGCAGTTGAAAAAAAAAAATTAAAGTGCTTGGTTTATATCTTATTATGGTCCAAATCGTGGAACACATTAATAGACACCAAACTGCAAAGTAATAAAGTTGATATTTTTAATGAATTCATTGATTTCCCATTTTCAAAGGTATAAAATAGCTTCAGGTGGACATGCTCGCAAAAAAAACCTATTAACAGATGCAAACATGGCATCCTCATGAATTGCTTTGCCTGCGAAAAACCTACTTGACATTTTGGTGTTATCTATCTTCCCAGCCGTTTGGTACTGAAAGCACAGATTAGATTTTTTTACTGTTTAGTTGAACACCTTGCTGAGCACAAAAATAAGAAAACAAGGTTCTGTCATCGAACTGGAAAATCGGCAAACGGAGCCTTCTTGTTGATTTACAAAACCACTGAGCGCTGAACTTCGTCTTATCTTACCATGTAAGGTTTCATGTTTGAAATGTAAATTCCAAAAGCTTACCATAAATCATATTAACAAACATGCACAACGATGTGTTTTGTTTTCCACAAAAATCATGTCACGATAACGACTTAAGTCCCGAATCCACTTAATCCCCCACATGCTTTATTCTGTATTCCCGTTTCAACCCTTCTAAGTCTAAGCTTGTAATTTTTATAAATGTACGAATGTTACGTATACGCCCCAGTGTACGTTTAAAGTGCTACGCTTGTATGTAGATGATGCGGAACTTCTTGTACTGCAACTAACTTTCACATGTCGTGTTGTGCGGTTGACAAACGAATTCGTAATTCGTGTGTGTGAATGAGCTCTTTCAATTTTTCATTCGAGTATAAACATCATTCATCATAATCTCTAACTGTTGGAAAATATATCAATTACAGTTAAACAGGAACCCTAGACATGCCGCACAGGGGTCCTCGCGATGGTGGTTACGATTCTGAAGGTGGTATACCTACTTTGTGTTGAAAAGAAAGCAGTTTCTTGGGAGAGTAAAGGGAAATCTTACATCAACTGTGCAAGATTTGGTTTGAAAGCAAATACTTTAGCCACGAGAATATACGATTATGTGTTTTAAGAGCCACACATTCAATTTTGACGGGTCGCATTCCTCTCCAACGTCAATGGTCTCAGACAAATTAAGGAAAAAGCAAAAAATTCGTGAGTTATCATCTTTATGGTTTAGCGTTTAAATAAACATCAAACGCAATCTTAATGCTTTTGTCTTAATGTCTCTGTCCCTAATAGAGACTGAAGACAAAACTATTTGGAAACAAAAATGAACTTTTTCCTAATTTGTATTCACTGGAGAAGTATTTGATGGCTTCGCCACAAATGTTGTTTGTTTTTTCTTGTTTAACCAACTTCTTTGCTCAACGCACAAAGTCAAAAAGTTTTTCATTTCAATTTCTTTTGTATTTGTTATCTCTTGCTGTTGTCTTCAAATTATATATAAAGACGAAAAGCAATATTAAGGAAAAAGAATAATGGCTTCGGCTTTGAGATAAAGAAGATTTAAATATTAAAAAGCCTTGCAAGTTGCTAATGGAATTCTGGTTAACAGAGGAAATCATAGTGACAGGACATGCTAGCTGTTCTTCTTCTTTTAGAAGTTTCATGGTTTTGTTTTATAAAGTGAAAGAAGAAAGAAACATGTTGTATACTTACAATGGTGATGAACTTTTGAAACTTGAATAGCAGATGTAGGGAAAAGAATTGCGCCAGGGTGGTATTGGTTGGATATTGAACATCTCACAGGAACTAAATTCAATTGGCTCTACATCTCGTGGACTGTCTATTTCAAATCCCGACCATTTTCAATAATTGCTTTGCTAGAGAGATTTAAATAATTTTGGTAGGGCTACCGTTACACTTTTTAGGTTAATACAAGCTTAAAACAACTTAAACATTAAACTTAAACTAATTAAAACTAAATTAAACTACAAGGATGAGAAACTGTTTAATAGGAGGACTTTCAGACAGGGACTTGGAAGATTGAGGTCGAAAAGAAAAGGAACAGAATTAATCTCACTCATTATGCGGGTTAAGGGTTTGTTGAGACCATAGGATGAACGATGAGCAGGAAAGAAAAAAAATTGGAAAATGGGATGATCTTACGTTTCGGGGATAAGGGTTGAAGGATATAAGGTCTAAAAGGGGGGAGTGTTAGTGTTATCAGTAAGAAGTCGGTAAATGAATATGATGTCAAAGACATTCTTTCTGTTTTCTAGGGAGTGGAGATTAATAATTGCGAGACGAAAAGATGATAGGATCCGGGAGGGAGGTTAATTACTTTTGTGAGAAAAATTTATGCCTCGTATTTGTTAATGTTTAATTCAAAGAAGTTTTTAGAGCACCAAAAGATAAATGAATCGAGGGCGATGACTTTGAAAATTTTAGCATCATCAGCGTAAAGTGAGATAGAAGAATATCGGATGATCTTTTCGACATTATTAATGGCAAGGATGAAAAGAGGGGTCCAAGATGGTTGCCTTGGGGCACACCGGAGGTTACCACAATTGGAACTGAAAGAGTAGAACGGAAACAAACTCTATATTGGCAGTTATCCAAATATGAAGATATTGATTTGAGTAGGAGAGGGCTGAATCCGAAGAAGGAAAGCTTAAAGAGGACTAAAGTGGAGAGTTTTTGTCGAAAGCCTTGATGAAATCTGTGTCAACGACGTCTACTTCGTTTTCTTTTTCCATAGCAGGAAGAGAGAACGAAACAAACTAAACTCGATTAGTGGTTGTAGACCTTCTAGAGCTCCATGTTTTCAAGCACCTTACTATCTCTAAGATTCGAAAGAGCATAACAGAACTCGGTAAATTCATTAGGGGACTCAATGAGGATCGAATGTAGGGTGAGAATCGAGCGTGAGCGAAATGGGCTTGGGCTTATAATATGTGAGCTAATAAAGTTCAGATATTTGGCACCTAAGGTGAGGTCAAAACTAGGGACAGGAGGTGATTTTATTTGGTTGGAGTAATTTAAAGGAGGGGACTGCGGATTCGGGTCTGTTTGGTATCAGTAGATTTTTGATTCAATGTGTAAGGATAAATAAATCTAACACTTTCATCCCAAAAGTTTAAGTCTTTTGATTTAATAGGGCAAAAGTTTGAGAAAACAATAAACGAGAGGAGGTTTAGGTGGTCTCTGGTGAGTCATCGAACATCGTTGAATTAACAATGCAACTCACTCGCCTGGTAAGTGACACTTCAATATCCGGAAGAATATAAAAAAATATAAGAAAAACGAGTTTGGATGACGAGATATCCAAACTCTGCAGAAGCGTCTTCAACATAGGCGAGTAGAAACGACAAGAAGAAGAAGGCAAAGTATTTTGATTGAGCGCGGTCTTCAATTCAACTCAGAGTACAGGGGAGTGGTGTATTCAAGTCACTACGCGAAAGTTTGTAGTTCAGAAGATCTCAGAAAATGGCAGCTAACGCGCTACAAACAAAAAACTCACGGACTACATGGAAAACTGGTTGATGCATTGAAATAAATTGCACAGTGCTGTCTCTACCTACTCTTGAAAATGTACAAAAGTGGCCTAGATGTATGGATTTTTCCAACGTGTTATGCAAAGCAACGGTTTATCCTTGTACTTCAATTTCATTGTACGGCAGCGAGATTCGGGCTGAAACGCTATCATGAGGTGCAGGTGTTGTGTCAATTGATGATCTTTTCTCCTTATACAACTGAAGTTGAAGGAACGATGGAAGTCATAAAGTAGAGGGGACAGAACTGCTGGTCTGATCTTAAATCATAGCGAATGGAGATAAAGCAAGCACGGTCAAGTGAACTACAACTCCACACAGCTCCTGGCCGGTAACGAGTATCTACTAAAACAGTTTTTCAGCAAAGGATTGGAAAAATTACCCAAGCAACACACAAGCTCTTTAAGAGTTGTACCAAAAAACTACTCAGCACTTAACTTGGACTTAATTCATACTTAAGAATACTATTCCATCTTTGTAGGTGGTTTTTCTTTTATGTGTAACCAAAAACTCTTAAAGATATCTAAAGTAATTCCTTGACAAGTGTTTTTCGTATGGACACTTTGCAGAACTTATTCAAAACCTTCTAAAGTAGCTTTTGCTCAGAGGTCGTTGAAAATCTGTTACTCACTCTTCTTAAAAAGTTTTAAAGTGATGTTGAACATTCCCCCGTAATTTTTTTAGAGCACCGGCAGATATATAGATGGCTTTGATCGATCGTGTTTGTTTTCGACAGTAGGTACTATAGATTCAATAAGCGGGGTTCAGACTATCAAATTTGTTTGTCAAATTTGTTGGATGGAAAGTTGGACGGAAAAACCCCATTGCGTTCTCACTCATCAAACTTGTTGTCCAACTTCATTCTGGTCTGAATTTCAACCATGAAGGACATAGCAGTAGCAGCGCAATTTAGGGATGAATTTTTAGAAAAGCAAGAAAAACAAAAGACAGTGTGTAGGAACTAAAGAGAAAACTACCTGAAAACATCATAAATGTGCACAATACAAGAAAAAATAATCTTTCCGTAGGATGAACAAAGAAAAAAAAATTTTGCCTTTAAGTTTTACTTTGTTATATTATTGTAATGTTTTTTTTTTTTGTTTTCTTCCTCGTATACGTTCTCTTTGTGCTTGTGTTGGCGTTATTTGCTAACCACTAACACTTGCATTAATGATGAAGAGCGTAGATAAGTGTGTACAGACGAGCTTGCTCTAAGTTCAATACCACTTAAGTCTCTGAGATGCAAAAAAAAAAAAAAAGGTCCACTACCTGACACCATCATAAATCCCTCTTTCAATGCACCTACCGAACAAAGAAAACTATTCTTTCCGTGCGATGTGCACTACTTGAAATGAAATTTCTTCCAAGTTTGACGACTTGCGTTCACATTCATCCAACTTGTTGTCCAACTTGCAAAAATATCAAATAATTTTGAAAACCATCCAACAAATTTGACAAGCCTGTTGATGAGCGGCCACATTATCAAATTTGTTTGACAAACTCGATGCTTGACAAACAAATTGGATAGTCTGAACCCCGCTATACACACGCTGAAAATACAGTAGCGCGAAAGAGAAAACAATATTTTCAGTGAAAGTCATACGAAAAGTCAATGTGTGATGTGTGTGCATGGAATGGGTATAGCATTTGTAAGGTAATTAGTGTCACAGGGTGTATCTTTAAAATGAATTTAGTTTTGGAAAAGATATTCAGTTGTATAATTGTTTTTATAATTTAGTCTGAGAGTATTTAGTGTGCCTTTAAAATTAGAATTTCGAGAGAATGAATGATTGCTGTTAAGGTTCGATCTGTAAAAGAACTATTCGAAAAGAAAAAACTTAAACTTTTAATAAATTTATCTTAAAGCCATATTTATATATTGGAAAAAATCCAAATAGCTTTCTATTTGGTGACAAAGCAAAAGCAACGCCTTTAGTTCTCGTTTAAATTCAAAAAAGTAGCACAATTCAAAGTTTATTTTCAAGATAAAGTGCCGATTCTAGTTAATACCCCAGTAACTTCAAATTGTGTTATCAAATACGAAAACGATTTATAAACGTTTCAATGTCACAATTTTAAAACCTGTTTGTTTGTTAAAGTAAATGAAGTGAAGTTACAGACCTAAAAAGAAAAAAAAATAAAACAGAACACAGAACAGACCTAATATAGCATTTAAAATTCCGGGCGAACAAAAATGTTCCGGGGGAAAAGCTGCTCACGTGAAACTCATAATAAGGCTGAATGTGAATATGTTCATTACAAGTATCAACTTTGTATTTTACAGTTTGGTGTCTATGAGTGTGTTTCAGGAATTGGACAATAATAAGATATAAAATCAAGCATTTTTAGAAAAATATGGAATTCTTGTTTTTTCGTTTTTTAAATCCTTCCATTTTTTTAATTGCAAAACTGGTTTAATAATTATATGCTTAAGTCGTTGTCTAGAAAGTCGCATTCAAAAAAAGAAGAAAAATTATGATGCACAACAAAAGAAATGATACACCCTGTAGGACTAATTGTTGGGAAGACAACAGAACAAAAATAGTCGCCATGTTTATTTTTGCTTAATTTCAAAAATATATTCTTAAAATGCAATAAATTGTAATGTTTCAGAAAAAACAGTAGTTTAAAACGTATGGCTGACTATTTATTTGTACAACAACACTTTCAGACACCTTTGACATACTTTTTTGCATCGTTGTCAATCGATTTCAATTTTTTTTTTTTTGCCATTTATTCATAAAAACTTAATTTTTTGAAGGCTCGTTTATTTTAAGGGAGGTATAATGTGTGATTTCAAAGTAAATCTTTTCTGGCACATAAAACCGACGTTTATATAGCTGGAAATATGCATTTAATGTTTTGCTTTTATGGGAAAAATATCTACCTAGTCTTTGCCGAAAATAATCCAAACATAATAATATATTCTTCTTTCATTCTATGTTTATTCCATTTCACAAATACTGTTTTCAATTCGTATTTGTGTAAAAGAGAAAGAAACTTATTCTTCTGTTGTTCTGAAACTTTTCTTCCCTATTCATTTCATTTGTCTCACTCAATCAGACACATATTTAAAACCTTTTAAGTACATCTTCTAAAGATAACCGAAAACCAGTGCTCTTTACTTGTTCTTGAAAAGAATATATTAAGAACTCTTCAGTTCATGGAGTTGGCTCCTCCCCTTTGGTCCCTTTTGGGTCTTAACGACGTCTTATCGATTGGTTAAGGCGTGAATACTCTTATAAAATCGACAATTTACGTACTAGATAAGAGGCAAATGTGTTGCTTGGGTAAGAAACTCTTTGTAAAAATACTTAAATTCGTTCAACAGGCAATGCTTTCTACACTATCTTTGAGTGCCAAAATAATATCATCCAGAAGATGCTGAGAGAAGAAGAGGAGTGGAAACAAATAAGAACGAATCTGACGCAGATGCTGAAAGGGATACTTAAAAAAAGATGCTATCTTTTGTAGACCAACTATTAAAGCAAAATTAACTACCAAGTCCAGTGGGCAGGGCATTGAGTTTTTGATTATAAAAGCCAGTGATTCCGGCAATGTTAAGTGCCTAATAGCATGTGTACTGTTATTGTGTAGGTATACCGGGTGCGACAAAAGTATGGAAACCCCTGGCAGAATATGCGTTAAAAAAAAATCAAAGACCCTATATCCGCGGTATTTTTCGACGAGGAATCCGATGGTGACCTTGAATTTGACCTTGGACGTAACCTTGAAGCCCATTCATTTCACATCATTTTGCACGTATTTTTTATTTCAAGCGCTGTACCTCTAATAATATCATTTAAAAAAAATAAAATATAATACATGTTTTTTCGTAAAAATTTGCGCTCTTTCCAAATCTGCAATAAAAAATGGGGGCTTCAATTTTAAAAATAGATTTTTGGGTCGCTGGGACTTTAAGGTTACGTCCAAGGTCAAATTCAAGATGACCATCGGATTTCTCGTCGAATAATACGTCGAATATAGGATCTTTGAATTTTTTTTACGTTTATTCTGCCATATTTCCTGGGGCTTCCATATTTTTGTCGCACCCGGTATAACCATAAACGAAAATCGTTTCTAAATTGTGTTATAGGGTTCAGTAAAATTCACATAAATAAATAAGAGAATTGGAATAGTCGGAGGAAGATCAGGAGCTAAGAAAAATATTATTATTCTCCTGTTTCGAAATGATCGTTGCCATCGATTATACCTGGGTGAATATCCACATCCTTAGAGCTACCCCAACTCTTTCCATTTATTTCTCTTTTCTTCTTGAGTAATTTTTGAGGTCGTGACTGAACTCTGGGTCATTAAGTCGATGTTAAATGGCTATAGACTTGCGCTTATACATTTGAAAATGGTAAATCAATGAATATATTAAAAATGTCGTCTTTGTATTCTGCAATTTGGTGTCTATGAGTTTGTTTCACGAATTGGAACATAAAAAGATATAAAGATTTTTTTTTGTGCCATTTATTCTTAAAAACTTATTTTTTTGAGGGGGCGTTTATTAAGAGGGTGGTAGAATGTGTGATTTCAAAGTAAATCTGTTCTGACACATCAAACCGACGCGACGTTCTAATAGCTGGAAAAATGCATTTAATATTTCCCTTTTATTGGCAAAATATCTACCTAGTCGTTGCTCCATTTCACAAATACTGTATTCAATTAGTATTTGTGTAAAAGACAAATACACTTATTCTTCTGTTGTTCTGAAACTATTCCTCCTTATTCATTTTATATTTTGCACTCAATCAGAGAAATCCTTAAAACCTTTTAAGTACATATTCTAAAGATCACCGATAAGCGATAACCAGTGCTCTTTACCTGTTCTTAAAAAGAATATATTAAGAATTCTTCAGTTCATGGAGTTGGCTCCTCCCCTTTTGGGTCTTATCGGCCTCTTAACGATTTATTAAAGCCTGAAAACTCTTATTCAATTGACACTTCAAAAACTCGATGTGAGCCAAATGTATTGCTTGAGCAGGTTTCTTGTTATACATCTGCAAAAAAGAAATTTTTTAGTGATTCTAAACTCTTAAAGGACTATTCACATGAACACGAACAACGAACGACGAATAAATCAAGAAATGTGATTTTGAGTACCTTACTAGCATAAATTCCTCACGAATTTTTTCGGAAACGATGGAAACACAGTTTATACTTATTTTTAGGTGGATAAACTTTTATTTTTGTGCCTAAAATTAAAAAAATTGAGAAAAAAAGTTTATTCGTTACGAATAAGCATCTTGTAGGTACGAACTGTCAGACTTTATTCTCGTTCCACATACAATCCACACTCCAACGAATAAATTTTTCGCGCGTGCTTAACCTCAAAATCATTTCCCATTTTTGTTTTGCATGTAATTTGTGTTCGTTATTCGTGACGAATGTAAAACACTCATGTGAATGAAATGTCAAAATTAACGAATTTTCGTTCATTCGTCGTTCGTTGGTCGTTCTCATGTGAATAGTACTTAAGTCTAGTTAAGACTTGCAAGTACTGTTATGCGTAACTGAAGTATACAAATTTTGCATTACCAACAACAGAGTTCTAAAGCGTGCCGCTAGAGCCTGAGCTTCATTAAAAGTCTTAAATCCTCTCAGTTTGCTTTCGTTTGACCAAAATTCTCTTCAGTTTCTGTTGGCACAGAGATACAAATCTCGGGAGTTAATAGTGTTTGACATAATATCAAGTATTCAATGATAGCTTACGGATTTTCCTACATTTTTCATATATGCAATTACTCGTAAGACCTTAGCCTATTTACATGTGCCCAGAAAATCTGCCTGTATGCTTTATCAAATTAATAAATATCATTATATTTGCATACCACAATGGGGCCAAGAATCCTTAAATCATTATCTAGGTCGTACATTTTTTTTAACTAATTAGTCGTTTTGATTGATTTCGTTCATTGACCAGAGCAGTTGTCAACCTGCCCACGTGCTTTTATTCCCTTAAAAATATTTCCGATTAGCCCATATTATTATGTATGAATATACATATGTGTACTGTACATGCGTTTTTTAACGTATGTAGGTACATGTAGTTCATGCATTCCTCTAAAGAAAAACTTTGTCTAAGTTCTCCATTTAACATCTAAATTTTAAAAAGAAAACTACTCTCTACATCTACCCAGGCCAATGTTTATCGTTTTATTTGCATTATTATCATCCTCGACCCAGAGGTTGCCGTCTAATTTCTCTACAAGTCTTCTTATGGCTTATTTTATGCATTACATACACATACACAATGTTTTGGTATACAAAACAGTTCCATTATGGCGTACAGACAAATTTGTCAACATCCGGTACAGTGTACAGAAGAGATAAAAAAAGAAACAAAAAAAGCAAAAAAAAAAAGTGAAACTAAGAGATGAATTTGCATTCAACTTTTCTTTCTTCAAATTATGTTGATTCTCGGCGCTATTAAATGTGTAAAGGACGTCCTCTGCTGCCATTTTTCCATTTTTCACAACGCAAAACTCAACGCAACTTGATGCCGTCTACTCTCGCTGCTGCGAGTTCCAGCTTCTTTGTGGACTTGAAATTTAAATTTAAAACAGAGTAGAAACTTCATTCGATTTATTTTTTTTTCGTTGCTTTTAATGTTTCATATTAAACACATCGTGGCAAGGGCAATATAGAGATATAATTGTATATGAAGTAGTACTGTTTCAATGGAACACGAATAGTGCTTCATTGTGCGCGTTTTTAATTTTATTGGTCTGTCTGTTTGTCATGAGATGTTCCAAAAAGGGGTATATACGAAATTTAATTTCCCATTTATATAAAATGTGATTTATTTAATTAAGTTTCACATGTCAAGTTGGGTGCCTGGTGATTTTGTATCAAATTGTTGTTTATATCTACAAGGATGTGCCTTCCAGGGCAGCGGCCGGTGGTGGTCGACTGGGTTGGTTGAAGAACGCTCTGGCGCGTAATTGTGGGTTGATCGCTGGTTGCATACGACCTTCTTTTTTCATAAAATAATTCAAAGCGAGAAAAGCTTGAATTATTTTCCAGTTTTAATTCAATTTCCATTGGTCGGTGAATGCTTACATCAGGAGTGGACCTGGTCATGATGGTAAGGGCGAAGATGGCAAGGGCTCGCAAGAGTCCAATCTGAAACTGCAACAAATTTATGTTGGACACCGTTGCCAAGGCGTATGGACAAATCTGAAAATCGTTTGCAATGAAAAGAAGCTTAAT
The DNA here is from genome assembly GCA_914767635.1 of Melanostoma mellinum. Taxonomy (NCBI): domain Eukaryota; kingdom Metazoa; phylum Arthropoda; class Insecta; order Diptera; family Syrphidae; genus Melanostoma; species Melanostoma mellinum. The sequence goes on along the minus strand of OU612058.1, from coordinate 68,932,234 downwards.
ATGAAGTAGTATTGTCTAGAGACTTGAATGATTAAATATATTCACTAGCTGACCCGCCCGGAGTAACTCAGGCCCTAAGTTAATCGAATTGGGTAAGTTTAGTCAAGTAGTTTCAAAGTTTCCATTCCAGTGGGACAATAGGGATGAAAAATAGTTTATGTTGCTCAGGAACAGTTAAGCACTCTAACTATGACATAGTTTTTGGAATCGGCCCAGTACTGTAAAAGTGAAATACGCATTGAGATCGGTACAGTTGTTTTTTTTTTATTTTTTTTATTCCCGTTCCCGTTCCTGTGGTAAAATGGTGAAATATGGTCTAGATTGCGCGGATTGCGGACAATGAAGCATTCTAGCAGTGAAAGAATTTTTGAAATCGGTTCAGTACTTTCCAGTTTCCTTGTTATTTCGCCGTTCCCTTTTCCGTTCCCGAAAGAATATGGGAAGGAAATATAGTCTTTAATACTCAGGAGCAATGAAGCACTCTAACATTGAAATTTTTTTGGGAATTAGTCTAATTTTTTCCAAGTTCCCGCTAATGTTGTTGTTCCGTGTTCCCGTATCGTTGCAGAAGCTCGTGGCACTTGTTGAGTACATCAACGTGTCAGCATCTGCACCGTTCAACATGGTCACAGAGAACACCACGTGGTTTTACAATGCCCTTATTGCGTCTGAGCCAAAATTAAAATTTTCTTCTAGTCTTTATTACTTTATTCATTTCTTCTTGTCAACATAATAACCAAAGAACTTCCACTTCATTTGCATTCGAACCCAATATCCCTTCTAGATCCTTATCTCTACCAAAGGCCTAGAAGACGCTGTCATAGCTTAGGTCAAAGTGTAGGATAAAGTTAAATGTGCGGTCACTTCATATGAAAAAATTGCTTGAATTATTGTAAAAGTAACAATTTAAACTAAAATAATTTAGATCTCTATTCTTGCCAGTCGTTTGTTTTTCTTAAAAACAAACAATCCAATAATCTTACTATTTGTTATTTAATTAGCTGAACTGCCCTGCGTTGATCGGGTCTGTAGTTTTAAGGCTTCAGTTCTCATTCCTGTTTCAATTCCTGTGGGTTTATAGGGTTGAAATCTACGCTAAATTACGGAGGGATTATGTGGAATCCCAGTGCCGATTTTAAAATCTGCTCACTAGTTTCTAAGTTTCCATTTCCAACCGCCGTTCCTGAGGGAATCTTCCGTTCCCGTTGAAATATGTGAACGAAATATAAGTCTATTTCACTTAGGGACAATGTAATATTCTATAGTTGAAAGAGTTTTTGACATCTGTCAAGTAACTTTGAGGTTCCCGTTCTCGTTCCTGTATCTATTTAAGTGGGATTATAGGGATAAAATAAAAACTTTTAAACCTAACGAACAGCAACTGGAACTGCAGCGCCATCTGCCGATTTGAATCTAAACCATCCAGGGCGCCATTCAAAGGCATACAGAAAAATTAATTTAAATCGGTCAAGCCGTTAAGGAGGAGTTCAATGACATACACATGTACAGCAGAATTATGTATATAAAGATTAATTGAATTAGTTTACCTTTGTGAATAAAAATTACTCTTAAGTATCAACATCAAGCAACACACAAGCTCTTTAAGAGCAGTACCAAAAAATTACTCAACACTTAACTTGGACTTAATATATACTTGAGAATAATATTCCACTTATTTACCTATTAATAAGCTCTTTGTAGGTGGTTTTTCTTTCAGGTGTAACCAGAAACTCTTAAGGATTGCTTAAGTAATTCTCTGACAAGCGTTTTCCATATGGACACTTTGCAGAACTTATTTAAAACCTTCTAAAGTGGCTTTTGCTAAGACGTCGTTAAAAATCTGCCTTTCACTCTTAAAAAAAGCGTTTTCTCGACGGTTTTCTATTTTGCGCTACCATATTTTCAGCATTGTATATGGAATTTATACCTAGTACTATCGAAACAAAACTTGTTCATGAAAGCCATCTATGTATCAGCCGGCATACTAACATTCTCCTGTAATTTTAGAGCGCCGGCAGATACATAGATGGCTTTGAGCGACCGCTTTTGTTTTCGATAGTACTATGTACACATTGTAAAGAGATTAGTGGTACAGGGTGTATCTTAAAAAAAAAAATCAGTTTTGAAAAAAAAAAAATTCAATTGGGTGTTGGTTTTTATAATTTATACTATTTAGGCTGCCTTCCAAATAAAGATTTCGAGAGAATGAATGCTGTTAAGGTTCGATTTGTATGAAAACGAAAATTTGGAAAGAAAGTTGAGTTTTTGCATACAAATACTTTACTCGGAACTAAGATTAGTTAAAAAATAAATAACTCAAATTGTCAAGCAAATAACAAATGTCAGATGAGTAAGAGCAAGGTTTTAAGTATTTAAAATGATGTGGTGTGCCTGAAATTAAATTTAGAGTTATTCTGAAGAAGTGTTTGTAGAATGTAGTTAAAATCAACTGTTTATGATTCATGAGCTATATTTGAGGTAGTGACTGCATTTTTGACTGTTTTAAGTTGATTTTAAATGGCTGTAGACTTGCCCTTATACCAAAGAAAAAGGGGAAATCAATATATTCTTTAAAAATATCAACTTTTTATTTTGCAGTTTGGTGTCTATGAGTGTGTTTCACGAATTGGACAATAATAATGAGATATAAAACTGAACATTTTTATAAAATTGCAATTCTTGTCTTTTTCGTTTTTTAAATGCACTAATTTTTTAATTTTTAACAAGTACAGGTCTACTACTCATATGCTTAGTAAGTCGCGTCTTAAAAAGAAGAAAAAATAATGGTACACACTAAGAAAGTGATACACCCTGTAGGACTATTTGTTGGGAAGACATGAGAAAAAAAATGTTCGCCATGTTTATTTTTGCTTAATTTCAAAAGTACATTCTTAAAAGGAAATAAATTGCTATGTATGTAAACAATAGTTTTATTTGTACAACAACACTTTAGGACACATTTCGCATGCTTTTTCGAGTCATTGTCACCCGACTTTGATTTTTTTTTGCCATTTATTTTTAAAAACTAATTTTTTGTAGGCGCGTTTATTTTAAGGGAGGTAGAAGGTGTGATTTCAAAGTAAATCTTTTCTGGCACATTCATCCGACGTTCTCTACTTAGTTGTTGACGAAAATAAACCACACATTATATTTTCGTCTCTCATTTGAAGTTTATTCCATTTCACAAATACTGTATTCAATTCGTATTTGGGTAAAAGAGAAAGAAACTTATTATTCCATTGAACTGAAATACTTGGAACAATTGGAAACGTGCTCTTAAATTGTTCCTAAATAGAGTGTATTAAGAACTCTTCAGTGCATGCAATTGGCTCCTACCCTTTGGTCCCTTTTGGGTCTTATCGACGTCTTAACGATTGGTTAAGGCGTGAAAACTCTTATAAAATTGACATTTTAAGTACTAGATAAGAGGCAAATGTGTTGCTTGGGATTGTTTTCTTATTGACGTTACATTCTTAAATGTGTTTCCAGTTGTTTCTTTATAGGAAATAAAACCATATGTGAAGTTCCTGCTTTTGAAATTTGTCTTTCTACGTTCTTTGATTATGGTTTCAGTATTAATCGAAAAGCATTTAATATCATTAAAGAGTTCTGGCAAAAACAAAAATAAGGGATCTCACTGGTTGTTAAAAAAGCTACTACCAAATAACGATTTATACAGTATGTATGAGTTGTGAGCTTTTTTTATTTGGCATGAAATTTTTTCATACGAAAAAATCCGCTTCAGAATAACTGCTGTCTCTGATACTGTGCCTTCTACGTAAAGACATTTTAAATTAATATGAAATACATTTTAATTTTATTGAAATATTTTGACTAAGTTGTTCTAAAGCAGAAGAAATCATAAATATTTTTGAACGCAGAGTAAAACATAAAACAGAAAAAACTGCGCAATTGATTTGATTATTCCTAGTTGTGTTCGCTCTATTTAACGTTCACAAAATTGTGAACTATGTTTGTAGATTACAAGCGATGAGCACAAATGTTGCAACTGTACAATTTGTAATTTTCATCTCAAATTTGACAATTCACTTAATTGTAGTTCGTTCAAAGGAAATTCAAATACAAAAATTGTGATAGTAATTTGTGAACTGGTGCAATGGGACCCTGGTCCCACGAAATCGCCTTTAACTCAGTCAACTTTCGAGATTTTTACCAAAATTTTTTTTAAATATTTTTGAATAGGTACCTATGCATTGAGCAAAGGTTTTCACCCGTACCAGTGGCGCTCCCTTTTGAATAATCTATTCTTAAAGTCAAAATTTCGAAAAAAAATCTATTTTATTTAAATAAAATTTTACATTACTGAGCTAGCTTTTTTTAAATAGGTATTCAATTCCATGATCATGAACAAATGTTCTTCCTCCATTTTTCTACCCCTTTAGAAAGCCTTTACTTTTTCCTTATCTCAAGGAGAATTCCCTCAGATATGGAAAACTTCTCTTATAGGACATAAAAAGCACAAAACCGTGATGTTGGAAAATAGCGTCCGATTGCAAAGCTTTGGACTATACTCAAAATTTCAAAAGCATTTTGATGGTATGAAATGTTGAGTTTTAATTTGAAGTCTTTCTTTTCTAGTGGACAGCATGGCTTAAAGGCAGGTGCACAAATCTAGTTGAAATTGTTGAAACTACAAACCCGCCAACGATAACCACGAATGAACAATCTGAGAGGACGACAAAGGCAACCGACTTCTATTTTATTACTTTTTTGTCATGTTAATTATATAATATTCTATAATATTTTAAATTAAGACAATTTATATGGTAAAGCCCCTATTGTGCCAACAAAAGATTATTATTATAGTATCCTAACTAGTTATAAGTCAAATTGTATATAATGTACAAATAAAAATTGTCTCACTTACCCTGTCTGACTTTTAAAAAGGAAGGAAAACTAATCGATAATATTTTTACAGATTTAAGTAAGTAGTTTGATAAAACTTCATTAGGACGCTTTCTTTTTAAACTATTCCGCCTCGGCTTCAATGCTATGTTAGTGAGATGGATTTTTGTTTTTCGGATAACTGCTATTATAGTGCCCGTCTTATATCTTCCCATTTCTTTTTTTCCACGTCCGCCTTTCGGTGTTCATCTATAAACTCCTCTTTTCACTATTAATGACACACTAATACTGACATCGAAATGGTCATTGACCGTTCATACATTCACTTTTTTAGTCAGTGACTTTTCATTTTCAAGGTTCTCGACAACTTTCCTATCCAAAATAAGAAAGATGATGCAATGAAGCTTAGATTATCTCAGGGTCTAACTGCTATATACGGTCTCGGGGTTTATAAGAAATCGCTTTTCATGGCAGTGTGTAATTTAATCTGGAAGGAGTACCGGTAGAAAAACATTTTGTTAGTTTTTCGGCGATTTGAAATGCTCTAATGCCCCAAAACTGGTTATAACTTAGCCTTAATAAATGTCAATCCATTTCCTTCAAAATTCTCAGCTGGGATACGTTGATTGGATGAAGAAAAAATGTTTGACATTCTCTTCCTCCATCAAGTTATTCGGTTCGGCAAACTTTACTAACTTGTATGAAAAGTGGGAGAGCTGTGATCCTTTAGAGATTGTAGTGTTCAGAAAAATCAAAACTGAAAATAATAAGATTAGTGTTTTATTGAAAATTGTATAGTCATCTTCACTAATTATGTTCAATAAAACACTGTACTCACTAATGCAACTTTTTTCCATAAACTCCATTTATCAGCCATCACTGATGTTCACTTTGGAACTCTGACATATTTTTGTTCAATAATCGTTTTTCACTAACTGTTGTTGTTGCTGTCCCATGTACGATGTTTTGCGATGATTTACAAATGTGAGTATAGATTCCCAACAAAACACGGCTAAGGATGGAACTGAGTTTTTCTGAAACTTTCTCATAAAAGAAGGAAGAAAGAAAGTAGGAAAGATTCCGCCCCAGCCAATGGATATGCAACGAGCCCACAACTGCATTTCCTACAACACGAAATTCCGTTCCTCTGTTGCTGGAGTACCAAAATGATGACAAGGTGGCTCATTTAATGGTTTCTTTTTAAATCATAGGTTGTGTTAACACTGACAGCTTTTTCTTGCTGACAATTTTTGGTAAACAGGCTGTATCGTACCTCTAAGAAACAAAAAAGTGGCTTTATACTTCGACAACCTTGGACAATATTGATAAATTTATTTCTTAAGTGAATATTGTGTAGCCCGAGCAATGCGCTTTTCGAAAAGAACTTTAGGCAGAAATGAAGCAACCGGAATTTTAAATTTTTTCTTGTGGAAAACCCATTCTATTTATAAACCATCGTAACAGCACCACTGCCGCTGCCGCTAGGATTCACAAATTGCTCATTTAGCAGTTTTCGATAGCTTAGGCCTGGTTGTTCACTAAGGCTGTGCGGATTATACCTTCAACCTTCTTCGAGGCAGCAATACGACCGTTTCCTATGAGTTATGTTACTATAGCTTATAAATAAAATAGAGAAACCGTCACTAATTCATAGACTATTCAAGCATTTAAGGCCAATATCATTCCAACTATACGTGAGCTACAGCCTGAAATCAGGTTGTGAAATTAATGCGGCAAAATGCACTACTGCGAATGTAGCCGAGAGTTTAGCCACTTGAACGACGTTGTGTTCCATTATCGATGGGAATGTTTGCTCTTACTAATAAGGATAGTACATAGTCAGGATTTAATTTAGTTTCATTTATTGCATTTTCAAAAACAAAATTGTTTCTGGCTCATTTATACAAAAATGCCTCTGTGGACCTGTGGGACCATCCAAATAATGTCAAAAATGAAGTAATGGAAATTTTTCAAACGGATCGCTTTTAATTCAAGGTTGGCGAGTTCTTCTTGGCAGCTATATATTGTATATGATATTCCCCGTTTTCTAAAGCACCTGTTGAAGCTGATATAGGTCGACATACATTGAATGCATTTTCGTGCGAACTTGGCTCTCCCGAGAACGAAAAATTTGGGCGATTAAACCAGGCCTATCTGGTATTATGGGTATACGCAATCTGAAAGTGAGGTAGTTGTACGTACAGGTATGTGTAGTTTCGAGTTCTGAAAATAAATTATAAAATATTGGGACATCTATGCAGTTTCGTGGGTTCAAGGACTTCAAAAAACCAGTAGGACAATAATTAAAATTGAAGAACTCATTAAGGATGCTCAAATAATTCCTAAGCATTTTACTCTTACGTTAACGAAACTAAATACATTCTTGTTGCACATCAGTAAGTTCATGGCTAGATGCTAGGCTAGGTATAAATTAATATCACTTCAATTGCTCTCCAGTCTCCACAAAACCAGTCATCCTCATGATGACTAGCTGTGCTGCCCATGGCGGCATGTATGTCTGTTTGTTACGTGGGAGTTCGAGCTTCCAATCCAAGAACCATCCAGTTGGATCACTTCGCAAATAACACAGGCAGTTTGCAAAAAATATTGGTTCACTATGAAAACTTCTTGTTTAAGGGTTTAAAGCTCGGTTGTGAATTGTGATATTGGTTTTCCACTCCTTCCCAACACACGTTCCTCATAAACATAAATGAGAAACAACAAAGCTTTCCTGCAAACTCCAGCCCTGATTTCGTGTAATGTACAATTTCGAACGCAGTTCATCGAGTAGAGAGGCGTGTGAACCGTTTACAATCATTTTCTGCTGTGTGTACAAATGTTTCGTTTTGGTACGTGGCCGGGCAAAAATTAATTTATTGTCACATTGATAAGAGTTTTTAATTAAGCCATCCGAGTAAAATAACAGAAAAACGTTGTGCGCTCCCGAGTAAATCAGAACAATACCTGAACACACATGCCCTCCTCTTGTCATTAAAGTTGCGGCCTACGAGAATTTTTGCCAATGAAAATAAATGCTATAGGTAAAATAGCCACAGCCAGCTTCCAGCAAAAGTAAAAGCTTTGTTTTTTTACTTTTTAAATAATATGGATTAAACACAAAAGGATATTAATCCATATATCAGTCCACGGTATAAATTAAATAAAATAATGAGCTGAAATTCTTCCTGAGAGTCAATGTTTTAATAAGATGGTAAACGAATTCGTAAATGAATGAAAGAAAACTTTAGTATGTGGATATTGGATCTCTGAAATTTTACCTCAATCAGAAACCAGTGGTTGTAACGGGAATAATTTAAGTCTGGTATACTTAAAGGATACTGCCCTGTAACTTGATTGATACTCAATTGTTCAAACAAAACCATCGCGACGCAGAACCAAGGGACCCAAAACCTGTCATGAATCCAAATATCAAAATTGAGAATATTTTCAATTTTATTTTATTTTCACTTTGCGAAAAATGTAAATCATTTCTTTCTAGAAATCTCTTTATTCTTCACAGCGCAGGAATATTAGTTCAAAATTGTTTTTTGTTCTGAAAAAGAAGGAGTGTTTTCTTTTGTCTCGTCGTACTTTTGCTTAACTGCGATTGATTCCGAAATCCAAGTATGGAGTCTTCAGCATTCAAGTTAGAGTAACAACGTGAAAGTTCAAAAAACAAAAATGGATTATGAATTTTAATTTCTGAATAACGCGCAAAAATAGAATCGGTATCGTTTCGAAATCGAAATGAAAAGACTGTGTATTACAGTTACATATTGTTAAAATTTTTCAAAATGTCAGATGAAAGACTGTCAAAAATCATATTGAAGAATACCATCAGAGCATCAGGACTCAGGAGAAATGCCAACCGAATGGAAAAACCATGCATCTTTCTTTAATTTTAATACAACCGTTACTCAAAATGACCAAGCAGTTTTGTTGAAGAAGAAGTTTAAATCTTTCCTAGATTGTTTTGGAAAAGCTCGACAAATATTTATCTGAGACATGAACGTCATTTCTTAGAATCTATTACAGCCGTTTGATTTTCGACATTGGGTAAAATACATATCTTTTCTTGACTTCAATCAAGACCGAGATATTCCGTATACGCCATTTTTAAGTTTTTGGGAAATTGGATTTAAAGGTTTGGCAGCCAACTACACTAAAACCAACCACTGGGATTTTTTGGTTTTCTTACACAATATCTATATATGGAAATCTTCTTTCAAAAAACGCAAGAGGATGGAATGAAATACTTTTAGTTTTTAAAATATTTACAATTATTCACTAAATGAGAAGGTTTGGCGGGTATGCCACAAAATCAAAAAGATTTTGCAAACTCATACACGTACGTCAAAAAATGTTCACACGGCATTCTAATAATAATAAAAAACTGATCAAAATCTATTAGGTATCTTAAGTCAGAAAAATATAACGTGTTATTCAATATTCGCAATTAAAAAGAAGTTATTGAGAAGAAAATACATAAAAATGCGGTGAAAAATCGTTTTTAAGATCGGTAACTTCTGTAGAAAAGTATTAAGGGCTGTAGACATGATTTCATTTTTGTTTTGGAAGAATCACTCCATGATGTTAGTGTTTCCACTAAAGGATGTTCTGTCATGACTTGCTTTAGTATTTTCATCAGAGCACTGGCTATATATTAACAGAACTATATCATTGCACTTCACTCAATAGAGCACAATCTGTTATATTTGGTTTTTAGTCAGCGGAGCAAAGTGGTGCCGTCAGTTTGAAAACACTTAGTTTTAGTTTGTAGTAATAAGCAGAAGCGTTTCCCTTCGGAAGCGAAAAAACGCTTTGAAGAACAAAGCAAGTTATCAAATTTTTTGGCTCCAAGTTATTTCGATCTTAGTCCCTTTCGGCCTTCATAAATTGTTTTTCATTTTCATGATCATCACACTCTGTAATTTCTTTACTAGTAGGATTTTCTTAAGCCTTAAATTCCAGACACCGATAACATTGGTCTTATTTTGGCGTGTAAAAATGCGAGTTGAATGAATTGTTGAACTCTTTACGGTAGATGCACTCTTTGGCAGGTTCATTCGTCGTCTCCTAATACAAAGAGTATACATCTTTGAGATATTTAAATTAGATTCCAAATATTTTTGACCGGAACTTGGCCTACAGTAATGAGACTCTACTATGGCGAAGCTTTTTATGTGCTTATGAATTTAAATTTAATAATTTTTTTTTCGGGTAGGGTCACTTTTTTAATATTTCTTCCTCTATTGTAGGAATTATGGATGCCAGTTTTGTTAAGATTTTTAAAATGATAGTTTATTGAGAGAGTATTTAAGAAAAATTTATTTTTATTATTTATTTTACTTTTTTATTTATACTTTTCTACGTTCAGCGTAAAATCGTATGCACATTGCACATACGCCAAAAACAAAAAAAAGATTTTTTTTACGTACATGCATACAATTTATAGTCCTAATTTTCACTTTGTGAAATAAAACAAACAGTACTAAACATGCTTTTAATATTTTTTGGTGTACGTTGTATGGCAATTGAACGTACGTCAAAATAATTCTTTAAAAACAAAAAAAGAACTTTGACGTATATACAAAGTTTTGGCGTTTACGTCAAAATAGTGCTCAATTTTATGAATTTGAAGGATATACATAGTACATCAAAATCATGCTGCAATATCATAGCAATGGAAAGACATAGAGCCAAACGGATGAAATATTTGGAAAGAGCTGCCCCGAAAACATAAAACTGCATCCAAAACTCAAAAAATGAATTATGGCGTTTACGGCAACACAATTTTAGGGCGACGATTTATTAATATAAAACTCGAAACGAATTGCTCCCTCTGAATTATATAATCCACCACCCTGACCTGCCTTTGCTTTGCAGTCTATGCAATCGAAACGGAAAATAGACATTGATCATTTTATTGGAATATGTCCAATTTATAAAGAGTTTGGGTAAGACACTCCGGTAAACAAAGTTTAATTCAAGCAGAGAGCTTGAAATTTTCAACTTATATGTTGTTGCTGCATTTTAGCAGTGCCGTAATTAGGGCGGTGCCAGCAGTGCCCAGGCTATATATTTCGCATTTTTAAAGTGATCTCTAAACAACAACACATGTAAAGGTGGATTATCGGTTTCATACATTTTAGTTATAAATTCATATGTAGGTGCTCTTCAAATTTGGGATAAAATTTAGGAATCTGTTGACAAAGTGAATGTAGCCTACAGTCTAAGACAATGAGGGTGTCGTACAGAATCTCCAAAAAAAAAATCCCCATCGATCAAAATCCCCAAAAACTTTTATCCACCTATGAAATCCCCATGAATATGCCCAAAACAAATATATGCAAGTATACTTGCATATATTTGTTTTGGGGATATTTGGTTTGTAGATTCTCTCTTTGGGGTTTGGGGATTTTGGGAGTTTGGGATTTTACTTTGGGGATTTAGCGTTTGGGGATTTTCGTTTGGGGCAAACGTTACCAACCCAACTATGACTATCGACAAAGCTTCTGAATTAATCAAGGGACTAACAAGCCAGATACAAAATATTTGCGTAGACATTGTTTTCGAAAAGGCAAAAAGAATTTGTGAACAATGTGACATTGAAGAAAAGCGACGAAAGCGATCAAAAAGACACGATTTAAGTGAAAGTTCAAACCCCGGCTACGACATTACTCAGCAACAGAGTTTCAAAATTCAGATAAATGACGCAACCTCGTTCGGTTTTTTTACATTAAAACGCATTCCTACATAATTGGTTGAAGAACAAAGAAGCCATACAGCCAGACCCCTTTTTACCACTGGGCCCAATGGCCCAGGCCCAGGGCCCCGCAATCATTAGGGGCCCCCAAATTGCTGAAACATCACTTAACCTCTATTGGTCTGTTTTGAAGAAAAAAAAATTTTTTTTTTGTTTTTGCACAACATTGTTGATCATTTCCAATCACATTCCCTCCGAAATTATATTCTCAATGTATGCGTGCGGGATTTCTGTGCCCCAAACGCGACAATTTTGCTTGTTTAATTACCCGCCAAGATTCAAATGAGCTTCATCTGAAAAGATAATTTTTTTGCCAAAATCATTATCTTATCTAAGTCGACCGCAGGCTCTTTTAGCGAAGCAAAAACGAAACATATTCGTTCAGCGGAAGGAGAAAACTAGTTATCTGTCGAATCAGACATGAGCTAAGTGTTACCATTCACGAAATAAGCACTAGTTGAAAAAAAAAAACGTAATGGCGGACCATTTATAATGGTCAAATTGGTCGTCAAGAAATTGAAGAAGCTTTGATGTCTATCGCCAACGATTTAAGACAGGCACGAGAGGCCAGGCAGGAAGCTCTTAGTCTTTGCAAAAAATGTTAAATTTGCTGGTGCAATCGATGAATTTATAATTGGGCTCAAGGACAATTTTTTCCAGACAAAAAAAAACCGGATCCCGAATTTAAAGACTCTGAAAGAACTAGGTGCAGAAGCTCGGGTCAGACTTTTTCGACGGCTCTGAATCGTCAGTAATTTTGACTGGGAAAGAAAGGAATTGAAAGCTTTGTTCCAATTGTTGACACTCTAAGTGTGCATTTGAAACAGCGACTAGGCTCGTATATGAATATTGGCCAACGTTTTGAATTTATTTCAATTAAAAACTCTGAACTCAGAAGACTTAAAAGAAAACTGCAAATCTTTTGCTAAATTTTACACTGTAGATGAGAACGGAGATGAACACATGCTGAATTCAAAAGAATACTGGAAAACTAGTCGACACCAAAATGAAAAAAACTAACAATATTCTAGAACTTTATAATTTCTTAAAACAAATAAAACTAAAAATGAATTTCCAGATGTAGTAATTGCACTTAGAGTTTTCTTAAGTATGGTGATGATGATCAACTGCAGTGGTGAACGTTCCTTCTCTTAGTTAAAAAAAAAGAAACGAAACACTGACAAGTTTGTCGCTGATGTCAATCGAAAGCGACATCCTCAGAGGTATCGATTTTGTAGATATAATTAATATAATAATAAAATATATTCAATAAAAATAAAAAATATTCAACAAACATTCCTCTTTCCATCTTTTTGTATATCAATATTTTGTTCCTTAAACTACATTAATTAGACTACATTCTGAATTTAATTTTCTGTTATCTAAATTCGATGTTTATTTTTGAATTTTAATATGAATAACTTATTATTTTGTTTTTATTTTTAAATTGTTTATGTTTGTTTATTATTTGTATGCAGCAATAAAAATTTACCTTTATAATGAAAATAAAAAAAATATCGTTTGCTTAAAAAAAAAGAATAAATATGAATTCAAATTTATGTGATTTTTCTGTATACCTTTATTACAGAGCATAACTTTTTATAATTATACAGGGGCCCCATTTTTAAAAAGTGCCCAGAGCCCCCAAAAGAGTAAAGACGGCCTTGCATACAGTAACCCAGTGAATAAAGAGCTGATACCTTACAAAAGGTCCGGTAGTTCTAAATTTTTTATATGTTGTCTAGGATGGTTGTTAAGTGTTTCAAATGAAAAATGCACAATTCCCCCCCCCCCCCCTCCGCGCCCGCCGCCATTTTGAAAAAACCGAAAAAAATCGGCACTTTTTTTAGATTTTCACTTATATCTTTGTTTCGGTGCATTTAAGCTACAAGACAGTTCTATTCAATGTTGTAGAGAATGAAATTCCCTATAATATACGTGTAAAATTTTGTTTAAAGGGCAGATAGTTCACGAGATATGATATTTTAAAAAAGATTAAAAATACGCATTTTACAGAAATTTTTTCAAACTTCTAACTTTAGAACGCTGTACTTCAATTTTGACCTTGAGAAAAACAAGTATAAGAATAAAAATTGTAGGGAATTTAATTACCTACAAAATGGATGTATACTTGTTTTAACCAACCTTACGGAGGGGGCAGTAAGCATTAAAATGAAAACAACGGCATATTGTTTATTTTAATAATAATAAAAACAAAACTAATATATTCAATTTTTTGCAGGTTAATGACTGGTACCTGGACGAGTTACTGTAATATTGTTTGTTGACATTAACAATGGCCTCACAAGCAGAGATGTCAGAAAATATATGCTTCATCTAAAATGAAGATTTGGAAGGAGCCCCGACCCGTACAGTAAAACATGAAGGAATTGAGACTTTGCATAAAGCAGCTGAAAAGAGGGCAAGAAGAGACCATCTACATATCTTAGCGGGGAAAGATAAAATAACAGTTCATAGCACATGCCAAAAAAAATATTGCAACGAGGCTATGATAGCCGCCCATATACGCCGTGTAAGTAGCGGGATAGATGAATCGGTCCATCAGCCACCAACGAGCACTGGAAGGCCTGCGCTCAGGTCAGCTGTGAAATGTTTTCACTTCAAGGGTCATTGCTGCCTTTGTGGGGAAGAAATAACTGCTGATTTCTTGGAAAAACGGAACGAGCGAGAAGGTATAAGGCAAACTCATCGGCAGACGTTTTGTTTGACAAAACAACTGTCAACACCACACCTCAGGATAAGTTCCTGGCCAATGAGGGGAACAAGGACCGTATCATGTAGCTGCTCTCGAGTGCAATGCAAGCGTCAAGCATAGCCACAGACCAAGCTTCCGAAGATGCTGACAGGTTGATAGTTGCCACAGCTAAATGCCTCTCCCCCACATACGACGCCGTCATCATTGTCGGGGAAGACATTGACCTTGTCGTTCTGCTGACTGGCACAACACCTGCGGTGAACAATGTCTTCCTAAAAAAACCAGCACGAGGGAAACATCCAGACGCAATATACTCCTCCACCTCCTACAAATACAACTCCAAAGGCTGCATCTTGCTCCTGCACGCAATATCGGGCTGTGACACCACTTCAAACATTTTTGGGTTTGGAAAGAATGAACTCTGCCAACTTTTTAGGAAAGACCCATCATTGCTGGAGCAGGCGGAGAAGTTCAGTGACCCTACTGCAAGTTGCCAAGAAATTTCAGCAGCAGGGGAGAAAATCTTGGTATCCCTGTATGGTGGAAGTAGAGAACAGTCGTTAAACTCCCTCCGCTATTGCAAATTGAAAACAAGTACCACCAAGCTCAATCTGGCAAAACTACCTCCGACCACTGACGCAGCACATTTCCACTTCCTGAGGACATACCACCAGGTCATGGAGTGGATGGGGATTGTCAAAGACCCTATCGAGTGGGGCTGGAGTAGAAAAGCTGGAAGACTGGAGCCTATCAGGATGAGTAGAGACGCGGCTCCCCCAAACCTGCTCAAGACTATTTCATGCAGATGTAAAACTGGCTGTATGGCGATGTGTAGCTGTAGAAAGGCAGGACTTAATTGTTCCACCCTTTGCAAATTCTGTGCTGGCCAAGAATGTGACAACAGGAATGAAGTCATCGTCGACGAGGAAGACGACGCCGATCAAGTAATTTCACTATACAAAACGAGCGAAGCGCTTATAAAAATTTTTTTTTCAGTACTTAGTTCAATTACTAATGATTATTGTATGATAATTACTGCCTTTTGTTCTCACTATGTTTAAAAAATGAATATTTAAAAAATGTATCTGCTGTGTTGGTGGCTTATTTGAAATTGAACATCCGCTATCACCAGTTAAGTGAAATAGTGAAATATTCAAGTGAAATAGTACCTTTCTGATGATCATTGCGCTATAACATGTAAGAAACCCAAATAGGATTGGTATGAACTACAAATTCAAGCCACCACTGGAAAATAATAAGTGATTAAGGTAACCCCCCTTATTTGGTCTCTATTGCCTGCACTACAGCTGATTTGAGTATCAAATGTTCTGTAGATATAAATGCAACAAAGTATTTGTCCGAAATAGAAGCTTTGAAGAGTCAAGTTGAAGCGACTACATTATTTGAATAGTGTGAATGTCAGTCAAATATGGGTCTTTTCAAAGCAATAGTCGAGCTGGATTTAAAGGAAATTTTTCCCTATATAGCAGTCGCTATAAAGATATTTTTAACGATGCCAGTGACTGTAACTTCTTGCGAGAGATCATTCAATGAGCTCAAATTAATAAAAACATACCTGCGCTCGACGATAGGTCAAGAAAGATTGTCTGGCCAAGCGATTTTGTCGATTGAACACGACATAGCACGGCTCCTGTCATACGAAAATGTAATCAAGGACTTCGCAATGAGAAAAATGCAGAAAGTAAAGCTTTAAGTAATCTCAAAGACAGCCTTCAGTTACCATCGAGTACTTTGTTTCATTTCTGTATTTGAGCAAATATTTTTGAATAAACAATTTTTATTTTAAAGGAATATCGAATATACTAAGTATGTGGTACTTATACAGGGTGATTCGCATAAGGTGTGACAAAAAGATAGGGTGTGTAGGTTGGACCTAGACAAGCAAAAAATCGTATGGGAGGGGGGGGGTCCATTTCCCCCCGTTTAGGCGGGAGGGGCAATTTAAGAAAAAAACCACTAAAAATGGTAAAAAAAATTATTTAAAAATAACGGTAATACCTACAGAGTTGTGCTATAGCATTTTAAAAAGCCAAGAACCTATACATTAATTTTAATTTAAAAATAAGTTGTTCAAATAAATAGTTTTTGAAATATTAATTTTCAAATTCAAAATTTTGAAAGAAAAACATTTATTTTTTTTAAAACCACTTTTTTCCAAATTTTACGTAATTAAGTAGTATTTTTCTGCCTTATTTTCAATGCTCTTATTTATTTTTGATCAAACACAAAAAACCGGATGTCAAAATAACCTGTACTTTTTGAGAAAACCAAAAATTACAAAAACGACTTTTGTCAAATTATGCGAATCACCCTGTATACTTCGGTAAACAATAAATAGATAGATCTATTTGTTTGCACATTTGCCCATCTTATTTTCTAAGCTTGATTAGAGCAATTTTCAGGGGCGCAGTTTTGAAAGCTAGCACCGGGTGCGAGTTTTGACTTTGAGGTCATTTCTTTCAGAAAATGCATCATAAGCATAGAGATTTTTTATTTCTTACAAATGAACAAAACAATAATAAAAAAAAAACTTATATATAAGTTCATTCAAAAACCCATACATTTTATGATACTTGGAAAAAACTAAAACAATGGGAGTAGCTTTCCAAGAACTTTTAGTATTTTCTTATGTATTTTATTAAAATTCAATCATTACAAGTGCTCAAATCGCCTTCGTTTCGAATGCATGCCAGAGCCAGTTTTTGGATTTCATGTTTCATTGTGGGTGGTTTGCTTTAAATTTGGAGTATGAATGTTCAATAGGTTAATTAGTGGTATTGAAGAATAAGAAAACAAATTTGTTTATCAGTTTTTCAAATTAAGTCACGACTGCAGATTGATCAGAGAGCTTTTTGAAATGCCTTCATTTACGAAAGAACATTACGCAGACTTTTTTCTTATATGAGTTTTGCAATGGAAATTCAGAAGAGCACAACCAAGGAACTTTACTCTTACTGAAAATCTGGGAGCCCTAAGTCCACAGGAGTCCAATTTAAATACAGTTTCAAAGATTACATAAGACAACAAGTAAGCCAGGAATTATCGAGAGCAGACATCCACAATGAAATCCAAAAACTTGTAATAATTGTATTTGTATAAAATACAAAAAAACTACACTTGTTTTATTCTAACAAACCTCAAAGCTAACAATTTTTTTGTTTTTTAATTTTACCCATTTTGTATTTTTTCAAGCATCATAAAATGTATGTGTTTTTGAGTGCGCTTATTCACAAGTTTTTTTTATTACTGTTTTGTTTATCTGTAAAAAATATATGTTTTAGTGCATTTTCTGAAAAAAAATGACCTTAAAGTCAAAATTTTGTTTCGGGAATAAAATTTGAACACCATTTAAAATTTAAAATCTGGCAACCCTAAACCTATGGAAGCTCAACGTAAATACAGTCTCAAAGTTGTTATTTCTCCAAAAAATTAAGTCTAAGATTTGGTCTCTGTCATCAGTACTGACAGAGATATCAAATTTAACACAGATCAGGGTACACCAAAGTTAGCCTTTTTTAAATTGTCAAAAAGTGATGTTAAAGTTGGGAAACAGACTTTAATGTAAAATAGTTTTTTTCTTAGAATATGACCAAGAATTACATCCCAATGTGTGAAATACGAATTACCGGACACCCTGTATTTTATGAACTATCCCATAGCTTTGACCATCAGCTCATAAAACTTGGTTATTCATTCAGCCCTATCACAGATTCCATCGTAGAAAACTTTCACACGGAAAGCTGAGTTACGAACTACGAAAATTTGTTATCACAAAACCCGAATGGAATCGAATAAAGCAGTTCCAGTTTCAACACTAAAAACCGCCATGTTGGTTTACGAAATCAGCTATTTTACGCCAAATGTGCAAAAGGTCATTCACATTTTTCTGCAAACACAATTTCTTTCGTATAATAAGACGACAAATTAACATTCCACACGGATTTGTTGATACCAAATCTACGAATTTCGAAATTCGTTCCACTTCGAATGGATTATGTGATAGTAACATCGGGAAACTTAGCCTTTTTTCGAGTAAGATGGAATCTGTGATAGGGCTGATTATCTCCGAACAATGATGGTTTACATTTCGGAGTTGGTATGACTTTGCAGACGCAGACGAGCAAACAATGTTTTTTCAACTGCATATGTAACAATTTCAATTTTGAGGTCCCTATGTAGATCGCTATTTCTTATACAAAAATTTTTTTTCAAACTTTTGGATGGGTCCAACATTTGTTTTTTTAGTACATTCCCATAGTTGAATTCCATTAAACAAACTTACCATTCGTACTTCAATTTCAGATCATCTCTTTTCCTTTCGACATCTTCCTATTTAAGCTTTCCATCTTACGTCGATCCAAGGTATGTTTTTGTATTGGAGTAAGCTACAACTATATTGCTATATACTATATAGTTTCCGGAACATGATTTATGTTCATATTTGTATGGTTTATATGCGTCGATTTTATTTTATTTGATTTGA
This sequence comes from Melanostoma mellinum, assembly GCA_914767635.1. Taxonomy (NCBI): domain Eukaryota; kingdom Metazoa; phylum Arthropoda; class Insecta; order Diptera; family Syrphidae; genus Melanostoma; species Melanostoma mellinum. The sequence goes on along the minus strand of OU612058.1, from coordinate 68,913,382 downwards.
CAAAAAAATAATAAAAATAGTAAAAAGTAAAGAAACTCTATTTTTAACAGGCATTTGCAGAAAAAAAGTGACCCCAAAGCATAAACTGTGCTTAAAAAATAAATAAAATAAATAGGGTGGCGCAACAGAGCGAGGAGCCCCTGGGCCTAACGAATTTCTCACAACCAAACCTTGTGAGGGAATGGAGGGGACCTACAATTTTGGGCCGGTTCCGAACGGCTTATTGAGAAAGCACTTTTCATGGCAATGAATTCTAACGGAGGACTTGCCAATTCCTCGCGAAAGGCGATACCCGTGGAAAAACATTGTTGCCTCTGCTGGGATTCGAACCTCGAACCTCTGGATTAGCAGGTGGACGAATGCTAATGCTAACCATCACACCACGGGTACCACGTAAACTTCGCTTGGGGAAGAAAATTTGAACACCATTTGAAATTGAAAATCTGGTTGAGAAACGGACTTTACTGTAAAACAATTTTTTTCTTAGAATATAATCAAAAATCACATCCCAATGTTGATGACTCAATAGCCCAAATTGTGCCCAATGCTCCCATTGTAACCAACTTGTCTTGACCCTTGATAAAACTTAGGTATTACCCAATTCAAAAAACAGTTTCCCAACTTCCAACCTCCCATCTTTGATTCTGAATTCTCACCGTTTTGCATGTGTTTTTCAAGTCAAAAATTTAGGTGTAATATTTATAATTGCCTAACATGGAATGATCACAATTATTAGGGTTTATTTATGGTCTATATTATTTCTGTTTGTAAATTCTTTCTTCCTGACAACTAAAATGATTTTTTATGGATGTGAATTAATTGTTACATAATGCTTCCGTAGAGTAATGTAACCATAACTGCCTGTCACGCGAGAGATCCGATTTTGAAAACCCAACTAAATCAAAAGTTTAGCCATTTGGAATCAATACAAAATTGTAGACTCCCTCCATTTTCTCACAAAATATGGCAACGCGGCTCTCGCTCTTTTATTTATTTACTAGCAAACTCCGCGAACTCCGTTTCGCCACCAGATGGCTTCGTTTTTTGTAACAATTTCGTTTGGGGACTTTTAAGCCCATGAAGAAAAATGGTGTTTTTTGGTTTGTTTTAAATTTGAAAAGGAAAATTTTTATCTCATTTTACAACAGTAATGAATTCATTTCGTTTACAAAAATGAATTGTAATTTAGTTGAACTTCTCTAAGTTAAAAATGTAAGTGAAAAAAAAAATAATAATAAAGCGTTATACGTCTCCGCAAATTCTTTTCATTGAAGTGCTTTATGGTAAACCACATTTTTTGATTTTTGGATGTTAACACAAACAAAGCGGATGGCTTTCCAACTCGTGACCACGCAAAGTATAGCTGCATGCTCATGTAAAAAACAATGATTTTCTAAATTTATCCCACAAACACTAAGCGATTGGCCTTGCGACTTGTTCATTGTCATTGTCATTGCGAACGCAAGGCGAATTGGAAATTGCAGTCGTTTGAAGTCAAACGGAAGATCAGTCGGAATCATTGGTATTTGAGGAATACATACACTTTCACCTGCGTACTTTCCGTTAATAATGGTTGCCTCAGTCAAATTCGGCATGTCTTTTCATCGTAAATGGAGTACCGTTGCAAGGTCGCGGTGGATTCAAATTACGCAATATCATATATCATATATTCACCAACTGAACCAACTTTAAGTTGTAAACTCCAGAGAGTTCAAAAAACTCTCATCGGGATTTGTTATGGAATCAACGGATTTGTATGCCACCAAATCGCCATAGATCTTTGATTGAATGGTGAAATTCAGTGCACTTGCATCATTATTGTTTGCAGCGAGAATTGCTTGTTGACTTAACCAAGCAAAATTCTGATAGTTCTCACTAATGTTAGGGAAAACATTTTCAATAAGAGCTAATTGAGAGTCTACGAATCCGCAAAAGTAGTTGGTAAGAGTAATTAATCCAGTTGTCGCATCAACTCGAACTTTTTCATTTCCAACAGCTAAATTGTTTGGAAAATTGTTCAGCACTTTGTGTGAAGTTAAGAGCTTCAAGTGATTTCTTATGTGCCATTGTGCACTCATCCCAAACAATGAGCTTGCGTTGCATCAACAATTTTCCCATTGCACTGGATCGGAAAATATTGCAAGTTGGAGTATCAATTGTGTTTAAATTGAGTGGCAACTTAAGCGCAGAATGTGCAGTACGAGCATATCTAGAAGATTCTCTGCAATTCCATATGAAGCCAAAACTATGTCACATCTTGATCAAATAGTGGCTAAAATCAATGAAGTGACAAATGTTTTCCCTGTTCCTCCAGGTGCGTCCAGGAAGAATAGACCAGAGACCACCAGTATTATTGATCCAATTTCTAAATTGCCATCATCACTGTAGTTCGCAGTGGGATCATATTGGAATGCCAAGCGATTGTATGATGCCAATAATCTTCGTGTGCTCAAGCGTTGTCTCAATCAAACATTTTCTTTATTACATTTTGTTGTTCTTCGCTTAAGTTCTAACCATCTTAAGGACCGTTTCCATTTAAATTGTTAAGAAACGAATAATTTTAATCTCAGTTTTACAATTTCACAGTGAAAGATCGTGTGTCACATTAATCTGAGTTAACTCATTTAATAACTGATCAGAGTTAAATGTATGTAATTGAAAAATTATTTTCCCTTCCTGCTTTTCTCTTGAAATTTTTCCTGAATTTTCTTTGCAATAAACCTAATGGAGCCTAAGACCTTTCCAACGAATGTAAAACCGTGGAAATCGGTTCGTGCGTTCTGGAGTTATAGAGGCAGGAAGGAAAACCCGACTTATTTTTTTATATATACATAGGGGAAGGGGGGGCATATCGGGCCCTCGGGGTATAATGGGCCCCCCTGGTATTTCCTGATTGAGTAAAGTGGCAGCTCCGATTTTGCCTCTTTCTTTTTCATATTATCTGCGGCTATACGGGGGAACCCCCTTTTCCAGTGAAAATGACATCTGCGGTTCATTGAGAAAAAAAAGCTTTTTTTGGTCTTTTGATGTTATTATCAAGTGAAATAAAGTGCATGTTTTTATACGTGGAGTGAATATTAAATTCAATTTTGCTCTTTTAACATCAAAGTAAGTTTATTTATTTTGTATTAATCTAGTTATTTCATCTAATTTAGCTAGCAGAACAACAATCTACATTTTTATTTAAAAGATAACACATGGGGCATAATGGGCGAGGCATAATGGGCATGGGTGCCCATTATGCCCCATTTATATGATATTTTCTGTTTCTTTTTTTATATGTTTTCTGTTAAACGCAACACACTTTTTTAGATGGTTCGCAAAAGAAAAACTAAACATCAACAATGGGACAAAGATAGTTTACGGCGAGCTGTTGAAGCTGTAAGAACAAAGGAAATAAGCTGTAAAGCTGCTTCTGTAAATTATGAAATTCCCCGGAGCACATTGCAACGATTTTTAAAAAAAGCCGAATTAAACTCCCGAGTTCCACTTGCAATAGAAAAAACCTGAAGCTTTCAAACCTGTATTCTCGGTGTCCCAAGAAAAAGAACTGAGCAATTACCTCAATGATATGGAAGGTCGTTTGTTTGGGTGCTCTATGAAAGAATTTCGGCAACTTGCATTTGAGCTGGCAGAAAAAAATAAAATAGCAAACAACTTCGACATCGAGACACAAATGGCTGGAAAAATTATTCACCATCTCAAATCATTGCCATTCCAAAAGCACCAGGAAAAAAAACAGTTTCTGAACGCAAAGGAAACGGCTGTAATAGCCGAATCGCCGTAAAAGGCTCAACTTGAGGCTGAAACTCCAAAGCTCAATCCTGCCGCAAAGAAAGGAGAAAAGCTCGCTGCAAAAATTAAAAAGAAGAGAAAATAGAATTTTTGGAAAGCGAAGAAGATGAAGATTGCCTTTATTGTGGGCATTTATATTCCGAATCAACAGAAGGATGGGTGTCTTGCAGAGCCTGTGGAAAGTGGGCCCATTGCTGTTGCGCTGGCTAGGAGGATGGAGATGATGAATCGAGCCACGTTTGCACACGTTGTACTCAACATTAACTCAATACCCACCGTTCCTTACCTTTGACCATTATGCCCCATGCACGGGGCAAAATGGGTTTATGAAGCACTTTTTTAAAATTAATACAGATTGAAGAATTTTTAAGTTTATTTACTCTATATCTCTTTAATTAATGCATTTAAATTTCCTTTAATGAATAAAATTGTTTTGGACATGATAAACATGTTTTTGATGTTTTTATTATCAAAAAACCTTAAAGGGCCCGTTATGCCCCGCCTTCCCCTACATATATAGAATAGATTTTATTTTTCTTCACATCCACAAAAACGCCACTCTGTGCTTCGTCATTTCCTACGACTAGCGAGGAGGTTCTGCAGAGATATCGTTAATCGTCACTACGCAGACGCCTGTCAGTAGGTCTTTTAACTACTTTACAAAAGAAATTTGGCAAGCTTTCTTTACTTACATAACGAAATTTCAATTCCTTGAGTGTATGCAAGAATCACTTGGTTCAAATATTTCATAAAGTCACATAAAACTAAAGACTAAAGAGGACGTGGTTATGTACTGCAGTAAACATGCTAATAACCTGGTCATAGAATGCCTTCTTTGCGACGCGACGATCGGTCATCGAATTTTTTATTCCCGAGAGGTTAGTCCTTTGGAAAGTGGATGCCTAGAAACTCACTTGGACACTGATAGAAGCGCCTTAAATTCTTGAAAACTCTTGATGCAAATCCAAATACGCAACACCTTCCATTCATTCAAGATTCGGCGAGGGGCTTGACAGCTAGTACCTACTCATTCTTACCTTCAGAGCGTGTTATCGAAACAATTTTACAGAGAATTCATTTCGTCTGTCGGACAAGCACAATCTCTCCTCTCTCTCTCCATCTAGAGTAAGTGAATTACAATACTCTTGTCAATTTAATTAGCATCCAAACTGAAATAAAAGGTTGCCATGTTGCCAATCAACATTAACTGTGGAATTTGACTGTGCTTCAACACAACGCAAATGCGAGGAATAAAAAATCGTACATTAATTTGTTTGCTTCATCCACAACACGTGGGTTGTATTTCCTTGCTCAATATTGACAGCAGCCGGGATAATTAATACCCAAGGACACCAAAAGTTTTTGCGTGTTAATCAGGAGATTGAATCGCATAGGACTTGTAACCCCATTTATTAGCGAACCAGCGATCCAATTATTAAAAAAAAAAAATTATCTTTATGTTCCTGCCTACTTTCCTGCAGAATGCTCGAATACTTTTAATGGTTTGATGTAAACCTTCTCTCCACAACCAGGAGGTGGTTGTGGATATAGGGAAGGGATTATACGGCGGTTGTTTGTTTTATACTTTCACATGAGAGGCGGACATCAGAAATGCCAACAATAAATCATGCGGGACCCGTCAACTCAATTCATTTTTTGCCAGATTCAGCACAACTGAAAGTGGCAGCAAACGATGTAACTACAGGGTTTTACTTCTGATTGACAACTCGTACCGGCTTTGGAGTTTGGGTTATCAGTCCTCCGCCGCGCCACGCCCCCGGCACACTACTCCTTCCTGTGTTTGGTGTGCACCTGCAAAGGACTGGGAAATGAAAACTGAATGAATGACTCGAGAGGATATAACAAACAAATCGAGTGTTATTACTGTTAATTGGTGGTTGACCTGTTGTGGTACAAACAAGAGTCCATCACTGCATGATGTGGTATTTACACACACATTTGACACAGAACACAATGTAATGAATTGAATTTCTCATATTTGCGGTTTAATCAAGGGCACATGCTGTGCACAACGGTTTCTAAAATTAACTTGTATGTAGGATGGAGGTACCTACATATAAATACATATAAACATGTGCTAGAGCTGTGGATTTAGAATCAAAATTTAATTCTAAACATACGACTTCAATAAAAGACAATAATGATTACTGATGGCATGACGTGGCGGGCGGAGGGAATGGTTACGATTGCATGAGTCTGACGCAGATATAATCAATTCTGTTAATTGCAGCTGTCAAAAATGTTTGGGTTGCATAATGTCAAAACCAAATCGCACTTTATCAATTAAAAAGTAGATTTTGGTTTTCAAAGCTTTGTCATTTTTCAGGATGTACCCGCTCTTTCATTGCACGGCAACAGGAAGGTTTTTGACATAAATTATTATTTGTCTTTCTGCAACATTTGCACATTAGCTCAAAGTGTCTAGCTGCTGCACTGAACTTTGATTGTTCAATGCTTTTGCTGGATATACATAAAAACAGTGATCACATTATTCTTTTTCGTCTTGAATATCCTCACAGAATCCTATATTTAAACTTATTTAAAATGAAATGCTCACATTATTTTAAACACTGATTTTTGACTTTTATGAGAAGACCTTAGTTAAAACTTATAAGTATAAAAACAGCATATTCTGAGAATATTTTATTTTTAGATTCACCAACTTTACAGCTTTGAAAATAAAACTGATATTTCTACTCGTTACACCAAAAAAGTCAATATGCTCCACTGTGCGGCTGTTTGAAATTTGATGTAAGCCTTCCTCCTACATTGACCCTCTCCTACCTCTTGTAGTCAAGCTCACACAGCAAAACACTCATTTTAACAAATTGCGATACGCTCTCGAGAGACCAAGAGACAAAAACCTTTTGAGAACATACGCAATTTTTTATCTTATCTTCACGACAAATCGGACTCCGTTTGCTATGAAGGTTAGACTAGAACTAGTGTAATGGTCTCTATTTAACAGGAAAGTCTCCCCACTGACGTTAGTATAACGGGTTTTTCTTTTCTAGTTCCGAACAGCGAACTGAACTGAGAACGAACAGCGTGAACGTGTTCTGAACTGAGCTATGTGAAGTTGTGCGGAACTAAAAAAGAAAAACCCCTATAGTCTCAATAAGCTCTTTGTCAAATACCACGAGTATTTTGATTTGTCTCCTCAAAAAGTTGAAAGTGATCTATGTATGTACTTTTGGACATTACATCCACTCTAAACGCATTTATCACCTTCAAAGTAGCAGAGCCGACCATGAAAAGTCTTTTCGTTCATAACTCACCATCCCAGAATCTACAACTTACCATTTACTACCAAAACGTAAGAGGACTTGGCTCAAAAACAAGAGAAGTCCTTCAACAATCCCACGCTCTGCCTTTTGAAGTCTATCCTCTGATTGAAACTAATCTTATCACTAGCATTCACAACCAGTATCTTTCCCCTTCTATTTTCAATGTTTATCGAAATGACGATCAAGACCGCGACACTGATGACTCTCCTTGTTGTGGTGTCCTGCTAGCTGTCACCAATACTCATCTCTTCTCTCAGCTTCCTCCTCCTCAAGCCTTGACTTTGTCTCAATCAAAATAATGTAAAGCGATATATGGGGTAGTGATATATCGCTTTACATTATCTGCTTTATACATTTTACCTCGCGAACTTTCGATGAGATCCTTATGATGAAATCCTTATTTTCGGGAACTTCAACCTGCCGTATCTAAACTGGACTTTGTCAGACGATCAATCGTTTTACATTGCTCCTAGCTCCATCTCTGTCAAAGAATGTCTGTTCGTTGATCGCCTAGCAGACTCCTGACTCTGCCAAGTAAATGGAATTTCAAACTACATGGGTAGGCTACTTGACCTTGTACTTACAACAGATCCCATAAATTCTTCAATCTCACTTTCACCCCTGCTTCTTTCAACCATAGATAACCTACACCCTCCTCTACTTCTCTCATTTTTTCTCCAGTCTTCAAAATCATCTTACCCGCCCGTACCTCCAGCTTCACGATTTCCACAAAGCAAACTTCCGCAAAATTAATAATTATCTCAATAGAACTCACTTTAATTTTGATAATCTAACTGTAGAAGATGCCCTAAACGTGTTCTACAGAGATATATCTCTCTTCGTTCCCCTTTCTAGACTAAAAACATCTTCTACTTCCCCACCTTGGTATACCCATAGGCTCCGTAGGGGGAATACGCAATGAAATGGACGGGTATTGAAACGGACACTGCGAATATCTCAGAAACCTCTGAACGAAACACAATTACGTTTCGGTTGTTGGCAATATTGATGAACATAGGTATACCCACAGTAATGACAGTCTGCAGTCGCCATCATTTCGATTACATTTTCACACGTGTTTAAAGAGCATTAGTTTTGTAAAAAAAAGCGTGTACTTGCATAGTGATTAAAAACTCAGTCTTTACTTAAACTAAAGCTGTGGTGGTTTTATTTGTTGTGCAAACTAGTCAAAAAGGTACAGAGCGGTGAGTTATAGCCTTTTCAAACTCGAATTGTTTGGAACTTGGTCAAACAGTTTTAAGGTTAGATGTGCATTGAATCGGACAGGTACCGTCGCAGTGAAACGGGAAACGGCCGTCCGATTCAATGCGCCAGTGGCTGTCCAATTCATTACTCCTGCACTTTCTTGTTATGTTCTTCTCATATTATGATATAAGATGTCGTCAAATAAAAGGATTCGTCCAGAAAAAGCTGCTATAGAGTGTGCTGTGGAAGAAGTAATAATAAAAGCACAATCAATTCGGTCAGTTGCATCAGCGTTCAAAAATCTTGATCATATTTGGCGGATATTGTTAAGAAAGCTAAAGAATCTCAAACTCATTTTGTTATTATAATTTATTATTCTTATTATTATTATTATTTTGTTTTGTTTTTTTGATCTCAGAAAGCTATTTATTTTCACCAAATTGAATTGTTATTATAATTATTACTGTCATTATTATTATTATTTTATTTTGTTTCTATGATCTCAGTTTACTTGTTGTACTTAAATGTTTGACATAATTTAAATAAAAGCTGATGTCAAATAGCAGAAAATATGAAATATTTGATATAGATATTGCTCAAAATATGCCATTGGTTCCTAGTCCGTTTCAAGACACCCATTGTCCTATTCAATGCTGTGTTATGAAAAGGACATGAGTGAGTTATAAGAAAACATAATATTTCTTATTTTAATTATTGTTTTCATAAAATCTGGTATAAGTAATTGTACAATGTACAGTATTATGTATATCCGAGTTCATTAATAGTCCGGCCAATTTCTACAATTGAAATAAAGAAAATTCCGACAGAGCCAAATTTTCGTAGAGACCTTAGGTTCACCACAAGGAATAAAGTGCCAAAAGTCCCCATCAGTCCCATGTGTGCTTAAAGACTTATTCGGGGTCAAAGGTCAAAATTTTTGGTTTTTTGAATTTTTCTCGAAAACGGTAAGTTTTATCGAAAAACTCTTTAGGACAGAGTTGTAGATCTTAAAATTCTCTATAAAAATGGTCGTTATTATTTTTTCATTAAGACCCACTATTTCCCAGATATTGCGCTTGTAAGAATCACGTTCTACATAGTATGCGCACATATGTCACGTATATACATATTTATGTGCTCAACCAAGACAAAATGCATACTCGTGTCTCCTTTTATGTCTACATAATACTATTCTAAGAAATTATACTCTAAAAAGACCACCGCCCGGTCCCTTACCGAGTCCCCTCTACTGGAATAACATCTGGCCTTGAATATGTCTATGTGTATTTATTACAAACGTCTACTATTGCAGTTAGTGCTGATCAATAAAAAAAAATGTCACAATTTTGCTTTATTTGTAATAAACTTTTGACTGAAGATAAAACTGTTTTGGTCAGTCGTGGAATGACAAATTTAATCGATTCAAGTGTTGCGAGTAGTGATGAGTTTGCTGATTATTTAAGAAGCCAAAAGTCCATTACAATTCACATGGATTGCAGAAAATCATATACCCGAATCCCTTCTCAGATTAAATGCCCATAAAAGGATCAATAAAAATCCTCCACTTTTGCTGTATCTTTCAATCAGAAATTCTATCTGTGAAGCCGAAAAATTGATCAACTAAAATACTGACATCCTCATAGACAGCCAGGCGCTCATTAAAGCTATCTCTTCTTTATTCTCTTCTTTATTGTCACAAAATCCAAATAAGTAGAAAACTGTAGCATTAATAACGAATACTGCTTATTTAATTTGGGTTCCAGGTCATCGTGCCATAACTGGTAACGAATTGGCGGATAAGCTAGCCAAAATTCGGTCAATACTGTTATCAAGTTATCAAGTCACTAGAACGAGATAAAATCAAAACCCAACAAAATCTTCTAAAAATGGAGGTCATCTCAAGAAACATGCAGAGTTTCCAGAAACCTATGGCCAGATATTTCCTAGAAAAAAAGAAAGCTCTTCTCTAGTTTAGCGGACCTTTGCTCTCCCCGGAGATTGGCGTTCTCAACTGACCCTCAACTCATTGGGAACCAAAATAATGAGAAAAGGCATAAGCATAAGCACATCCTATACTTACGAGGGAGCGTTTTTATATTCGCGGAATGAGGGGGTTAGAGGAGGGTGACTATGCTCATTATAGTCGTTACGAGTTCAGCTACTCTTAGTATGAATACGAGGTTTCATTGCTCTTAGACAATTTGTCTTCGAGCTATCGTCAACAAAGTAACACAATCGGGAGTAAAAAGTGAAATACGGAGAAAAACAACAGCGCGTAGAGTGTTCATGTGCATTTTTGGACCTCTGTAATGAAGACAAGGAACGTGTATTGAGCCGAACTGTTTCTGGAAAAGAAAATTGGGTTCATCATTATGAGCCTGAGTCTAAACAAGACTCCATGCAGTGGCACAAAAAACGCACAGCACCTCCCAAAAAGTTTAAGGTATCACAGTCAGCGGGAAAACTCATGGCAACGGTCTTTTGGGACTCGGAAGGAATATTACTTATCGATTATAAAGATAAAGGTGTTTCTATAACCGGAGAATACTACGCTTCAATATTAGAGCGATTGAAAGAAGCCATTAAAAAGAAAAGACGGGGGGAATTGACGGGAGGTGTGCTGCTTTTGCACGACAACGCGCCTGTGCACAAGATCCGCATTGCGTTGGCTGCCCTGAATAAAGTGGGCCTCGATATTTTGGATCACCCACCCCCTACAGTCCAAACCTGGCCCCGAGTGATTATTATCTGTTCCCAAAAATGAAAAAAGAGCTTCGGGATAAGAAATTTACCAATGATGATGAAGTCAAAGAGGCAGTTTCGGCGTATTTTGAAGGTATAGACAAAACATTTTTTTATGAGGGTATAAATAAATTAATTGAAAGATCTGAAAAATGTATCCGTCTTGCATTGACAAGGTTTTTTTATTTCCACCTTATATCCCCCATTCCGCGAATATAAAAACGCTCCCTAGTATGTAGAGGATGTCAATACGAAGAGACAAAAAAATAAACAGCGTTTTTAAATAAAATGTGGATTCACTTATTCGCGCTCTAGTATGGGGTGGACTTACTTTTGAAGTACTGGCCTGTTCTTCCTAATGTTGTCTTTTTGATGCAGAGATTGAAGTTTTTCGGGATTCGGGTATATGATTTTCTGCAATCCATGTGAATTGTAATGGACTTGTTTCTTAAATAATCAGCAAACTCATTACTTCTCGCGACACTTGAATCGATAAAAGTTGGCATTCCACGACTGACCAAAACAGTTTCATCTTCAGTCAAAAGTTTATTACAAATAAAGCAAAATTGTGAAATTTTTTTTTTTATTGATCAGCACTAACTACAATAGTAGACGTTTGTAATAAATACACATAGACATATTCAAGGCCAGATGTTATTCCAGTAGAGGGGACTCGGTAAGGGACCAGCCGGTGGTCTTTTTAGAGTATAATTTCTTAGAATAGTATAATGTAGACATAAAAGGAGACACAAGTATGCATTTTGTCTTGGTTGAGCACCTAAATATGTATATACGTGGCATTTGTGCGCATATTATGTAGAACGTGATTCTTACAAGCGCAATATCTGGGAAATAGTGGGTCTTAGAGAAAAAATAATAAGGACCATTTTTATAGAGATTTTTAAGATCTACAACTCTGTTCTGAAGAGTTTTTCGATAAAACTTACCGTTTTCGAGAAAAGTTCAAAAAAACTAAAAATTTGATCTTTGACCCCGAATAAGTCTTTAAGCACACATGGGACTGATCACTGATGGGAACTTTTGGCACTTTATTCTTTGTGGTGAACCTAAGGTCTCTACGAAAATTTGGCTCTGTCGGAATTTTCTTTATTTGACCACTATTTTTATGTATAAATTGACCGGACTATAAGAAAAGTTCACGAGTACCTAGGTTTTTAACTACGGTATGTAATTTTGCTTCAAAGAAAAACGTCCGTTTCATGGTGTATCTCCCCTACTCTAAGAAATGAAAGGATCAAATTGTGGACAACCTTCCTTCGTTCGGTACTCGATCTCCTGCTGACTATTCAGCTTACCTTGGTTCTTATCTTCACTTCTTGAGCTTTTCAACACCCTTAACCAACGCTATTTAATCGAAATGAAATCTAACATTATAAATGACCCTTAGTCTTTTTATAAATTTGTCAACCACAAAAGAAAATCTGACGGGTACCCTTCTTCCCTTTCCTTCAATAACGAAACCTCATCCGATGCACTCGCCGTAGCAAACTATTTCGCAAGTAACTTCAAACAGTCTTTTACGGATGATTCTTTTGTTCCTGACTCCTATTTCTCGTTTTTACCGAAGTTTTCTTTTGGTCCATTCCTTCCACGTTTCTTTGACTCCTATATAATTGAAGAAAAGTTGAATCATCTAAAAAATGAGTATATTCCTTGCCTCTCATATTTTTTAAGAAATGCTCCTCCACTCTTCCCTTCTCCACTCAAAAATCTTTAACTGTCCATATCCCGAGGAGTTTTGCCCCAAGCTTGGAAAACGGAGTTTATAACCCCTATACCCAAAAAATGTCCTAAATGCGACGTGAAAAATTATCATCCCATCGCCGAACTATTGCATATACCCAAAATTATTTGAAAGCATATTGTATGAAAACCTTAGTTTTCGATGCAAATCTATAATTTCCCCTAGACAAAACGGGTTCCTCAAAGAAAGGTCAACAACAACAAACCTCGTTGACTTTGTCTCATTTTCCCTCTTATCCTATGGAGAATGGAGGAGGTCGATGCAAATTCAACTTACTTATGTAAAGCTTTTGACAAAATCTACTACAAACTTATTATTTTTAAACTTTCTACCCTCGGCTTTAAACCCATTCTGTTGAGATGAATTTCACCTCATTTAGAAAACCGTTTTTAGAGCGTTCGGTTCAGATCCGCCTTATCCAGCCGCTTTATAGCTACATCCGGTGTTCCCCAAGGCAGACATTTAAACCCTCTCTTCTTCACTCTCAGTTTCAATGACATTGGAATGATCATCAAATACTCTTCTGTTTTACCGGGTCATTTCTTCTTCTGAAGGCTCTTCCCAACTCCAACAGGATTTTAACAATTTTTCAATATGGTGCTACAAGAACAGCTTGGAGCTAAATGTTTCCAAGTGCCAATCAATTACCTTCTCACGTAAACGCATCAAATTTCCTCCCCGTCTCTATTTTCTAAACATAGTCATATCATTTCCCCCGTTCAGGTGATCCTTGACCTTCGGATCATTTGCGACCGTAAGCTGAATTTCCTCAAACATGTCGACGATATAATCCTTAAGGCAAATTCAGCACTTAAGCCATCCTTGAATACGCTTGTCACGTATGGTCGCCCTTTCAACATGTGCAAGAGCACAAGTGCACATCGCCTTTAATATTGCCTCCATATCATTTCATTTCATTTTTTTTTCATTCATTTCATTTAAATCTTTATTCAAAAAATGTACATTAGTTTGAACTTACACTGCCGCTCATCTGAATAGGTTCACTGTTTATCGTACCTTACTGTTAAACTCTTTACATACATATGGCAATGACAGGTCTGTGCTATGTATGTAATGAAAGAGCATTATTATGCGCTTACTTTGGGAAAAAAAAATTCTCTTAATACTTACCGTTGCTCTCACACGCCTACTAAACTTAATTTATTAAAAAAAAATCAAGGGTTTTTTGGCTCATCTGAATAGGTTCGACAGCAAAAAAATTAATTTCAATTGATGTGCGTGGGTCTTGTAGCTAAGGCTAAGTTTTTTTTAGTAAATCGAACTTTTTAAAACCGTAAGTTAGAAAAATGGGCCGCGGAAAACCCTTAACCGAGGAAGAAAAGGGCAAAATAAAAGCATTTCGCGAATTAGGACTAAGTCAAAGAGAAATCGCGGAAAAAATTGAAAGAAGCCAAAATTTAGTGGGCCATTATTTGCGGAACATTAAAAACTACGGAAAAAACATGAAAGGTGGAACTTATAAGGCCACATCAATGGTCGATAGGCGTGCAATCATCAGAGCTGCTTCCAATTCGCATGATTCCGCGTCAAAAATTAGATTCAAAACTGGTGTTAAGTGTAGTGTGGCTACAGTGAAACGAATAATTAAGAGTGCTAAACATTTAAAAAGATTAAAGATCCAAAAAAAACCGCCTCTGAATGAAAAGCGAAAGGAAAATCGTCTCCAGTTTTGTAAAAAATACATGTCGTGGAAATCGGAGTGGAGGCGAGTTATATTTTCAGATGAAAAAAAATTCAACTTGGAGGGTCCAGATGGCTACAATTACTATTTTCATGACCTTCGTAAAGAAGAGCATTATTTAAGCCGTTTGCATAGTTGTGAAAGCAGTGTCATGGTGTGGGGAGCGATTTCATACTATGGAACTTTTGAGCTTCAATTCCTTACATCGCGAATGAACGCAAATGTAAACAAAGGTGTGCTGGAAAAGGCCTTCCCGCAAATTTTTAACCTTTTTGGACCAATACCGTGGTCATTCCAGCATGACAATGCACCAATCCATACAGCGAGGTCTGTAAAGCAATGGATTCAGAGCCAAAATGTAGACGTGTTGGTATGGCCTCCTTACTCACCTGATCTTAACATCATTGAGAACGCTTGGGGACTTCTTTCGCGTAAGGTATATGAGTCGGGGAGACAGTATGAAGACAAGGAGTCCTTAATCAAGGGAATCAAGGAATCGTGGTCGGAGATTTCGCTAACCTATCTAAAGAAGCTCTATGATTCCATTCCAAATCGGATTTTCGAGTCAATTTCGAAGAAAGGTGGCAATACCCACTATTAACATAAATTACTGTGTCGTGGAAAATAAAATATCTAATTACAGTTATGTAATTTTCTTGTTTTCTTCCACTTTTTGCTATTGAACCTATTCAGATGAGCCAAAAAACACTTGCTTTTTTTTTAATAAATTAAGTTTAGTAGGCGTGTGAGAGCAACGGTAAGTATTAAGAGAATTTTTTTTTCCCAAAGTAAGCGCATAATAATGCTCTTTCATTACATACATAGCACAGACCTGTCATTGCCATATGTATGTAAAGAGTTTTACAGTAAGGTACGATAAACAGTGAACCTATTCAGATGAGCGGCAGTGTATGTAGGTATAAAGCTAAAGTTACATTTAAGAATAAGTAGTGATAAACATTTCCATATTTATATGTGAAAGTATAGAATATCACTTCAGTGAATTTATACAAAATTTAAATTATAACAAAATAATAATTCAATGTAATTCCAATAATTTTTTTGCAAAATTTATTAATGTGGGGTGAACATTATTATATATTATGTTTATATTTATTTTATATTTTTTTATTTTTTGCTAAGTTTAGTTATCTCTATTGAGGAATACAAAATAATGCAGAGGATAACAAGCGATCTATAAATCAAAACAAGATATGAACATTGTTTGAGAAAGTGTTACAGATTATGACACATATGTAAGTACATTTCTTATTGCGGTGTGATCAAAACTAAAAAGCCAAAGCTTAGCTTGCTTCAAAAAAGAAGATAAACTTCTAATGTGTCTTAAATTAATAGGCAAACTATTGAATAACTTACAGGCAGTAATTGTAAAAAAGTTTCTGAAGTGAGTAGTACGAAAAGAAGGGATATTTACTTGTGCTAAAGAATTGCTTCGCAAACTACGTGCATGAGTCAAAGGACTTTGAAAGTAACCACTTTTTATGAAAAATATTTTTAAAACCTTAAAGTAATATAAATGTTTATCAAGACCGAATCAAACTCCTCAACCTCAATACGTTGAAAGATCGAAGAGAAATATTTGACATTATCTTCAATCACAGAATCTTAACAGGTACCATTGACTGTCCAGCCCTTAACGAATCCACTTTTCTAAATGCTAACCTTAGAAACAATTGTAATCCCCGTCTCTTCTATTTTCCCACCCATCGAACCTCTTACGGCTCGAATGAACCCATCTCCCGAATGCTGGGGAATGTCAATTCACACTCTTCTTGTTTTGACTTCAATATGAGTACTCCCTGCCTAAAATTTCGTCTCATAAGCCCTACAACTAATAGCTTGTATTAAGCCCAATAAAATGGTATTAAGCCCCCCATCAAAATTAAAAGTATCTTCATATTTCCGAATATTCAGAGGTAAAAAGCGAAGCGATGTTTGTATTTCAAAAAAACATAAAATTGGCAATCTGAAGCGACACCTATATTTTTAAATTGACTCGCATTCTTCGTAAGGCACGACATGCCTTCGATTTTGTATACATAATAAGCCAATACCACACACACTTTAAATAACTGAATTCCCAAGTTGCACGCAGGAGTTAAGTTCACTTTCAGAAATAAATTTCGTTTCCCATGAGTAGAAATAGAGACTCTAGGTCCTAGATTCTTGGACCTATTCCGCTACAGAAATTGTAGTACATATTATGCCCACAATGGCATGCAAACAAAAAGATCATATTCCATTACAATTTACAACTATCACTTCTTTTTGCTGCGTAATTAAGAGACATTGTAAAAATCAGAAAATGTAATATAATGAGGCTTAAACACTCTTGAACTTCTCTCAAACGATTCTCTTATCGCAGATGATGTGTCTTCCGCTATATACACATTCAGAACAGCAAAACCAAATAATCTCAAAGCTTATCGTGGAGCTATAGGATCACCTTTAACGTTTTTAGGCAGTCACTTCTTAATCGCTCAGAGGTTCACAAGCTGCCTCAGACAAAATGTCTAAGAAATTGTTCGCTTTTTTTGTTTGCTCAGTCATTTTAACTTTAATTGATTCTTCTGCATCTGTAATCCCCGCACGAAGACAAAATCAAGTAACCACGCCACCCGCGCCCGCGAGAACTGATGATTCACTAAAGTTTTGGAAAGAAAATAGAATTCCTAAAATTGCAGACGGCTGTACTGGCCACTACGTTTGCAGGAAAAAAATCAAACACAATGTCAGCCAGGAAAGAGTTTGTTCGCAATACTGCCTGAAGTCTGTAACATGTCCGCCGAATGTTGCCGGTAAGCCAGAGACAATCGATCCAAACTGGTGCATTCTTCTTGATGAGTCTAAATTGGTCGACCCTGGCTCAGCACATAGAACTGTTATGCAAGTTAACATGATTGATTTCCCTTGTCAACCAGGATATCTACCAGATAGCACAGGTAGATGCAGGGAAGTCTGGTAGACTGTGTTTAGAAAAAAGTTTTCAAATCAAAATAAAAACTTATAGAACTAAAAAATAAGTGTTGTTTGTTAATTTAGTTTGCCGTTGTGTCGTAAGCTGGGAGAGATAATAGTGAGTAAGGTCAATGTCGAGAGATAAGACTGACCACTAGCAACTTTTCAATGGTGCTGTTTTCAATTGCTTTCAAAAATGTATTCGGTGTTTGTAGTAAAATACTCGTATTTTATACGATGTATTGATGTTAAATCGAAAATGAGATGTGAAATGAAGCGACTGTTTGAATTGCTATTTGAAAATAGAAAAAATAAAATCAAGTTGGGTTTTATTCAAATCATTGCTTTCGCTGTCTGTTAGCTTAGGTCTTAAAAACTACGCTGTGGATTATGAAGCGGTTTTTTTAATAGATAGAGTGATCAAAGAGGAAAGTTCATCTGTAAATTCATCCCTCATATTCCCACGGGAACATATAAACGGGAACTTATAAATTGTTTGACTGTTTGACCGTTTTCCCACTGGAATGGAAAATAGAAGCAATTTATTCAATTCGATCTTTGTAGGGCGCGAGCTTCGTGAGGCGGGTCAGCTAGTTACAAATAAAATAAAGAAAATATCTGAGGTCAAATTCTTGTTGATTTTCAAATATCGAATGAAGTTATGGTTGCTTCACCTGAAAATGTTGGGATTCAGCTGACGACTTTTATTATGGGGCGTAAGTCAGCATTAACGCGCAGAATAATCTCTTTGTAGTTGGCATGTCAAAAAAAAAAAAAAAATAGCCATATATCGAAATATCGTTATTTTCTTTTTGATATATGGACATAATATCGGCCACATAATTTTTTCTGATATATCGATATATCGCAAATAAATTTCCAGTATGAAAATGTGTAAACAAGCGATATTTTTTAATCGGCTGAAGATAATACTTAACTTACTTGTTTTGGTGGGAACTACAGTTCGGAGTGAACCTGGGCCTCAACCAACATCCTTCTATAACGACTTCGATTTCGGGCGACCTCTCTCCAGTTTCACACTCCAAGTCGGTTGAGGTCTTCATTCACTTGATTGCACCACCTAAGACGAGGTCTTTCCCTTCCGCGATTTCCTTGCAATGTGCTTTCGAACACCGGTCGAGCCGGAGCGTTTGGCTCCATCCGCTCTCCAAGCCTCACGATGCGTACTCTTCTAGCTATGCCCATGTCGCGGTACAGCTCATACAGCGCGTTGTTGTATCTTTTTCTCCACACATTGTCTTCGCATACGGGAACAAAGATCATTCGGAGAATTTTTCTTTCGAAACGACCAAGAGTATCCTCATCCGCTTTCGATAAAGTCCATGCTTCCGCGCCGCCGTAAAGCAGGACTGGGATGATTAAGGTCTTATATAAGGTTACCTTGGTTTTTCTTGAGAGCGTTTTGTTTCTCAATTACCTTCTTAACCCAAAAAAACAACGGTTGGCAAGAGTTATTCTCCGTTTGATCTCCGCACTGATGTTGTTGTCCGTGTCTACAGCGGAGCCTAGGTAGACGAAGTCCTGTACTACCTCGAAGTTATGTCTGTCTATTATGACGTTTTGTCCAATTCGTCGATGTTCTGTGTCCGTTTGATTTTATCTTTTTTTTTAATTTGCGCGCACTCAAGGGGTTGTGACTACCCTTAACATGTTAAGTAACACAGTACGAGCGTTAGGAAAAAGGGAGAGAGTTTAAAAGGAGATACCGATGCACATTAGTTTCAAATTTCTGAAGATTGTAATGAGAGGGAAAAATAGAGCTGGGCAATACATTCCACATTCGCGTGGTACGGCTGAATAAGGAATCTCTGTATTTAACAGTACGTCCGAAATTGGACTCAAGAGTAAACTGATGGGCATTCCTGGAAGCACGAGTATTACGGTTGAATTGTTTAAGGGGAGGAATGCATCTGATGGCAATCTCATGAGAGCATTGTCTGTAGAAAAAACTATTTTATCGGAGAGACAAGAAACATTAAGACGATGTTCGAGTGTCGTGAAAGTTTCGATGACAGCATATACTTCGTTTTGCCCGCATTAACCATCAAACCCAGTTTTGCCGCTTCTGTTTCAATACTCGCAAAAGCACCTATGACATCACGCTTTTTTCTTCCCATTACGTCAATATCGTCTGCATATGCGAGTAATTGTACAGACTTTTGAAAGATTGTTCCTCTGGTGTTGACGTTTGAGTTTCTTACAATCTGTTCAAGTATGATGTTGAAGAAATCGAATGACAGTTTGTCGCCTTGCCTAAAGCCTTTCTCGACATCAAAGGTCTCGGTGAGTTCTTTACCGACCTTGAAGGAGCAGCGTGAATTCTCCAAAGTCATCCTGCATAGTCGAACGAGTTTTGCAGGGATGCCGAAACTAGACATGGCTCTCTACAGCTCGTCACAGTAGATACTGTCATACGCGGCCTTGGTATCGATAAAAAGATGTTGAATATCGATATTACGTTCTAGGGTTTTTTCCAAGATCTGCCGTAATGTGAAAATTGGGTCCATTGTGGACTTCTCCGGTCTAAAACCACATTGATAAGGACCTATCAAGTTGTTGACGTGCGGTTTCAGACGCTCACATATTACAGCAGACAAGATCTTATAAGCGACGTCAAGGAGGCTTATCCCTCAATAATTGGCGCAATTGTGAGGGTCTCCCTTCTTTAGGATCGGGCATACGATACTGAGGTTCCATTCATCGGGCATGCTTTCTTCCGACCATATCATGCAGATCAGCTGGTGCATGGTCTTTTCCAACTGGTCTCCAGCTGCCTTGAAAAGCTCGGCATCTAGGCCATCTGCACCTACAGTCTTATTTGATTTAAGTTTGCATATCACAAGCTTAACTTCTTCAAGGTCGGGAGGACGACATTCTTGATCATCGTCCAAGTTGAATGGAGCATTTTGCCTGAGAGCGGAATTTGTGTCTCCATGGCCGTTAAGAAGTCTGCCGAAGTGATCTTTCCAGATCCTCAGTAGCGACTGTGACTTCATTACTATGTTTCCCTGCTGGTCTTTACAGCCTTGAGTTCGGCGTTTGCCACCCTGGCAGGATCTTTATACCTTTTGGTAAAACTTCTGAATCTCGTTCCTGTCATGGCACCTCTCTATTTCCTCAAACGAGCGCTTCTCATGCTGCTTCATTTTCTTTTTGAGAATTCGGTGTTCTTCCCTTCTTCTCTCCTTGTAAATCTCGTTTTACTGATCGTAAGCAGCCCTTGTTCGTTTTTACATCAGCATTTGTCGAACCATGGGTTTCGTTTTGGTGGCCGAGTGAAACTCAGAACCTCAGTTGCAGCGGTTCTGATTGCTTCTTGGCATTGCTGACCCTGGTCTTCTATGCTTAATGCTGGTGGCATGGGATTCAAGGATGATTGAAGGGACACTTGATTGGAAAAGGCATTATGGCAATCTCTTGCGATTGTAGCTTTCCGACGTCATATCTCTTCACAGCGTTAGTTCGTGCTGGTCGGGAACAAGATATCTTCATTCGTACCTTGGCTACAACAAAGTAGTGGTCCGAGTCAAAGTTGGCCCCTCGGAAAGTTTGGACATCTAACACACTGGAAGAGTGCCTTGCGTCGATCTCAACACGATCAATTTGAAGATATACTAATTCCGATACGAATTTTTCCGATACGCTGGAAAAATTGGCCAAAAGTTAGGAATATCGGTTCGAGTTCTTTGGAGCTAAGCTTGCAAGAAATTGTTTTCAGAACACTCTTTTTTTAATCCTTATCATCCTAATTAAGCTTAATTCTTCGCCAAAGTACTAAATTTTATGTGTTTTGTTCCTTTTTTAAAGCCATACGTCTAAGACACACCCTTTTCATTGGGAACAGACAGAAACCTAAAAGGACGTACGATCTCTGTACGCTGGTGGTCAGGCCAACAAATAAGATTTTAGCAGTGTCATAATCAGTCCAAAAGCTAAAGCAACCACATCGCTTTTTTCTGCTTCAATTTACCTATTTAAAAAAAAAATGAAGCTAAACTATCAAGCCATGATCTCCTTAAGATCGCATCAACTTGAATCCAAGCCCGATGGGCCACCTCTTGGTTATTGACCTTCATATGATATGTAACTAATCCTGAATACATAGCTTACTTAGTACTGAGTATTAACTCAACCACTTCACAGTTTAGGAAAGACGGTTAGAAAACCCCCGAAACACAGAAAACACCATCCCCATTGGCTCAAGCAATTTTTTCGGGGGTTTTAAACACTCTGAGGTTCTAATTTTTACCCTAACAAATTGGGGTCACAAATAAATCTAAGACTAGTTTAAACATTGACATGAATAAAATTAATCGTGCATTGATTGATTCTCTTCCAACGAACATAGACATAGACTCTAACTATGATGATATCCGTGGTGCATTCCATCGACGAAGATAAGTGTACGCTACTCACCTTGTTTGATTTTTCCAAAGCGCTTGATTCATTAAATACCAATTTTTTGTTAAGTAAACACTTTACGCAACTTCTCAGCCATACCTATGAGTTTTATGAGCTCCAACTTTGCTGACAGAGTACATTCTGTCTTTCATAGCCAATACCTTTCGACTTTTTTGCCCTTTCATTGTGGAGTTTCTCAGGGTTCATTGATAGGACCCTTACTCTTTTTACTTTTTATCAATATTTTACCTGGTGAACCTATATTTTTAGACTGTACAAACATTAAAAGACTAGTTGTTAATGTACAGATTATAAATTAATAGACAAAATAAAAAAACAATACAATACTCGGACTCCAAAAAGAAATCCATGATTTAATGAAGAACCTGCATTCTTTTAATTGCAGCCAAACAAAGAGGACGACAATAAATCGCATCCTTGGAATGAAAGTGACCGAACTCGACATTTCTCTGTCGCTGAGCCTTCAATTTCGGCCTAATGTTGTTGTTCTGCCATTTTGCTGCTCAATACGTGGTCGTCTACGTAGCAAGAAGAAGGGTCTAATTAAAAATTGCATTTGTGAGAAATAAGCAGCTTTCAAAACAGTGTGTTATTTTAAGTCATTTTATTGCGAAATCATAAAGCACACGAATTTTGGTTTAAGCTACTTTCATTCTTAAGGTGCTAATGTTGATGAATAGCGAACTAGCACTGCCTGTGACCAATAGGTATAAGGAGATTTACAAGTAGTCGTTAGAGGAAATGTATATAGATGCCATGGTAGGATCGAGATTCGAAAGTCATACTAGAGGCAGAATAACCATGAGAAGTGGACAAACCTTGAACCCAAGTCTGTTAAGACCAGCAGGGAAACATAGTGGTCGCTATACAGAGGATCTAGAAAGGTCACTTCTGCAGATGCTTAACGCTGGCCGATGAAGACAAAAATTTCGCTATGAGGCAAAATGTTTCATTCCTCCGAAACACATTATAAGGCTCAGATTCAGATGGCCTTGACGCCGAGCCTTATAAAGCTGCCAGCTGACCTCCATCATGTAGTCGGAAGAAAGGACTCTCGATAACGGTTGAATGGAGACTCAGTACTGAATGTACGTTGCTGAAAATTAAGACCCTCATAATTCCGCCAATAAGTGGAGGTTTAAATAAGCAAAAGTACACAATCCACCAAAATCAGCACAACTTGGAATAGACCCAAAAGGAAGTACGTTCAATGTTGATATAAATATATAGGCACCCTGCAAGCCTCGTACGACTATTCAGAACGAATTTGGAAAGCTAATGCAGTTCGTTAGTGTCGAAACCTTGAACGCCGATAAAAGTTTTCGACAAGATGATACACTTTCATGTGACTTTTCTGTCATCAAAATTGAAAAGACTGTCGAATACTCCAAATTCAACAATGGAAAAATAGTCTTTCAAAAGTCTGTGCGATATTGCCGTGATGGGAAGAAGTAAGCTTGACGTCAGCGGCAAAAATTGGTGAGATGTTAAGTGAAAGATAAGCTTATGCTATTATCAAACAATGTCATAAAACATCGACGAATTGAACTAAACGTCGCAACAGACAGACAAAATTTCGAGGCAGTACAAGATCTACCGTCTACCAAGGATCTGTTAGACACCGAAAATAACTACAGTGCGAAGATCAAGCGATGAATTTCTCTTGCCAATCACTGCTACTTTTGATTAAAAAGGCAACAAAGTAATGAAACTCTCCCTAGAAAAGCCAAGGCAGCCCTTGATCATTCCAGTTCTTATCTAAGGCGGATGAGGAAACCCATTGAAAATTACTTCAAGTGTGAAGATAATGTCTGGAGAGGAAGATTCAGCAACGAACTGTATGAACTGTACCGCAACATTTGCACTTGATGTCAAAGCTATTGGCGAAAGATATTGGCTGAGGCAAAGGCTTACCTAGTGTAATTCACACTTGTCTCACTTTCAGGTGAGGGGCTATAACCATTAACCAAAAAAAACACAAAGCAACCGATTCAAACGAGTATACCAGAGAGTCCTAAACCTCTCTCTCCGTTACCACCGTTACAACCGCCTGCTTATAGGTACAGTCGGCTGATCCTGGCAGCCGGAGAGAAAGGGTGTTCAGTTTACGTAGGCTTGGCATGCTAGCTTATGCACGTCCTAGCTCGTCGGATGGGGGGGGGTTCTTGCCAACGTAAAACTGAACGGTCGTTACGTATTTACATGCCGGAAGAGATTAAAAATAAAAATTCGGGTTCAAAAAAAACACAGGAGCCCGAGTACGTCCTAAATAAAAATTAAACCTGCCCTTTTACGTCCAGAATTTCCAAGAGAGGAGAGCACCAGGTAGTATTGGCTCTCAGAGGGAATATCCCACCCACATATCACAATGATACGACCTTGGCTGTTATGTCCTCTAATTTTTATAACAGCCCCTATTTTGGTGGACGATGTTGCTAAAATCTTACATGGATTTTAGAACGCCGCTCACTTTTCCATTGTCATGGTTCCATCGCCACATCCACCTTTGTTGGTGGAGTGTTATGTCAGAAAGATGAAGAAGATAATGAGCGACCCATTTTCTTCTACTCACATAAATTGAACAAGGCTAAGTGTAACTATAGTGTCACTGAACGGGAGTGCTTAGCGGCGGTGATGAGCATCGAGCAATTTCGTCCTTACGTAGAGGGATATCATTTTACGATCGTGACAGACCACGCGAGTTTGAAGTGGCTTATGGGTCAAAAGGACCTCAGTGGTAGATTAGCTCGGTTGAGTCTTAAACTTCAGGGGTATGACTTCGATATCGAGCATCGAAAGGGTTCTCAACATGTCGTGCCAGACGCTCTTTCAAGAGTTTATGCCACCGATGAGTTGACCTTAAATGCCGTATCGGAGGAATATCCTACTGATGTGCTGCCCATAGATCTGACAGATCCTTGTTTTAAATCTGAGGAATATGTTACGATCATCGACAACATCACAAAGCAAAAAGATCAGCTGCCTGACCTTCAAGTCTCGGACAATTTCGTGTATAAGAAGGTCAAACACAGCACAGGAAATCCTCTAGAGGATGACCTTACCTGGAAGTTATGGATTCCATCGCAGTTGACCGACCGTCTGATATCTTTGGCTCATCGACCACCTAGAGCTTCGCATGGTGGCTTAGGGAAAACACTTTATAGACTGCGCCAACAATTCTTTTGGCCAAACATGGCTTCACAGGTGAAGTCCCACGTGAGCAATTGTGAGGTTTGCAAAATGTCAAAAGCTTCCAACCAAACTCTACGACAGCCAATGGGAAAATCCTTTGATGTGGAACGTCCGTTCCAACACCTCTACTTAGACTTTCTGGGTCCCTACCCTCGTTCAAAGAAAGGAAATTTGTATATAATTAAAGCTCTTGATCAGTTAACGAAATTCGTTGTTATTAAAGCACTTAGATCCGCTACGGCAGAAACAGCAGTCAAATTTTTAAGCGAAGACGTTCTATGTTTGTTTGGTGTTCCAGAATCGATTCTTACCGATAACGGGAAGCAGTTTATCAGCTCAAACTTTTCTAAACTGCTATCTTCCTATGGTATTCGACATATTAAAACTGCTTCTTATGCTCCGCAAGCCAATGCCAGCGAACGGGTAAACCGTTCTATCCTTGCTGCTATTAGGTCGTACGTAGGAACTGACCAGAGAGATTGGGATGCACACCTTCCATTCATAGCCTGCGCTCTCAGAACTTCTACAAATTCAGCCATTGGGATATCCCCCTATGAAGCCTTGTTCGGTCAAAGAATGGTGGAGCATGGCTCCGATTTCGAACTTCTGCGTAAACTGAACAGCGTCAATAACTCTGAACTTAACATTTTACCTAAGTCTTCAAAAATGAACATCATCCATTCTGCAATTAAGGAATCTCTACAAAAAGCTCACCTAACGTATGAACATACGTACAACACCAGAAGCAAGAATGTTAAGTACAACGTTGGAGATATCGTGTATAAGAGAAATTTTGTCTTGAGTGACGCAACGAAAAGGTTAAACGCCAAATTGTGTCCAAAATTTATAAAGACCAAAATAACAAACATCATAGGAAATACCCTATATGAATTGGAAGATGTAAACGGGAAGAAGTAAGGGGTGTTTCATTCCAAGGACATTAAGAAGTAAGTTTTTTTTTGTACCCGGCTAGTGACAGTCTGAACATGAGACTTTCTCGGGCGTGGTTCGATAGTGAACTGTTTGCTGCGTTTCATTCCTTCTCCATTTCTGTCGTTAGAACTAAGAAATGTATAAGTGTTGTAGGAAACGACATCAATATTTTTTTTCTCGTTATATTATTTTAAATAAAAAATTTTAATCCAACAGTCGATACAGTTTGAGGATATCTGGTAGAGCCATAGTAGGAACACAAACCCTTTTATACCATTTCAGTCAAATGTTTATCAACATTGGTGCAGCTGTAGGTACGGATGATGATGGTGAGGAAGTTCTCTTCTGTGGTGAACTCTGGTTTTTTTTAAAGATCGATATATGGCTGACAAGATCCATTTGCCTAACCGGAAAATGGAAGAGAGAATGTAAGAGAGCAAAAGCAAAAAATTGGTACCATCTTATGTTATTTTTTTCGAACAAAGAGCAAACCCAAGCCGCACTCACACAAATCTGACAGTGTTTCCGGGAGGTTTTTTCTGGGGTGTTTTTAACCAAAAGACGAAACTTTTGTCACACCTATTTTTGAAATAAATCAAAATGATTTTTAAAATAAACTTCTAAGTTTTCTGGTTGAAAATACGGCCAGAAATAATGCTTCCGGAATCACCTCCCACGCCATAACGAGGAAAGGCTCTCTCGCGAATTTTCGAAGATGATCAGCGTTGCCAGTCAGGTATAAAAGCCCATGTTATGCGAGAGCTCGCCCCTTTTTCTTTTTGACCTAGTCAGGTTCGGACGAGTTAATTTGGAGTTGAACTCGGGAAATTTTGCAAATTGTGCAAATTTTTAGTTCGGTTTTTTTTCCCCAAGTTTTTTTTTTGTCCGGCATTTTAATTAAAAAAAATAGAAGAAAACGAAATAAAACGAAACAAGAAGCGATAAATCAAAAGAAAAAAAATTTAGACAAAAAAACGCAAACCCTCAAATCGCGTCAAATTTTCTCGACTCGAATTTAAGAACTCCCAAATCACATGCGATTCAGGAAAATAAAATAAAACCATTCGTATCATAAAGTGAAATGAGCTAAACTAAAACTACTCGTAATCGCGGTCAAAAAAAAAAAAAAAAAAAACATACAAAAACGATACGTGCACGCGTTGGAACTCACGTGGGGCTCCAAAAATGCAGTTCCGTGAAGTAACAACGAAAATATAAACGTAGAAAAAAAAACTAGCAAAAAAAAAGTTTTATAAAAAAACCCTTCAAAACAGATCTTGCAAAAAAAATAAATCCAAACTCGAAAACTCCACTATTACTGGCAAAATCGACGAAGTGCACCATCGCGAAATTCCCCCAATGATCATACGTTTACCTGGCGTCTAATTTATCCGTGAGAAATCACACAGACTAGATCTTCCCAACAACCCGATGTGTCCCACAGTGGCCTACGAGCAGTAGCATATCACTCGGAATTTGATGCCTTTAAAAGCTCCCCTACCACCCACAGGTAGCGTGTCGTTTGATCAACACGTCATCAACTTCATCGAGTACCACCGGCCTCAACATCATCATCTGTCAGAAATAATCATCTGTTTCAATTAGTTTGTGATTTTTAATTAAAGACCTGAGTTAATTCATTAGGAATTACAGTCACTTTTTTTGTTTCATTTTGTTCATTCTTTCTTCCCTATTCACCACAAGGAAATTTACTATCGCTAGAATATTTTACGTGTGTAAAAAAAAAAAGTTATGTCGAAATATCTACCGGCTAATGTGTGTGTGTGAAACCAAGGTGTAGTGAGTTACTTCTTTTCTATTCCGAAATTTATATCTAGATGCAAAAATACAATCATCAACCTATGAAGCGGTGCACCCCCTCACAGGAAGAAATCAAGTCGTGGTAAGTTTTGTTTATAGACAATATATACTTGAACGAAAAATACAAAAAAAAAGTAAGAAAATTTTATTGCGCCTTGTAAATAAATTTACACCCACATTAATCTGAAGAGAGAGTTTTGTCTCCCATTTGCCGACTAGCAATTGAACTTAAAGGTAATGCCTGGTTTGATCTTGGCCTATACATTTGTTTTTATTTTCCTATGTGAGTACGGTGGTGAAAAAGGAATAGTCATTTATTTTGTTTTACATTTCATTTGTAATAATTTGTTTTTAGTAAGGTTCACAAAAAGTGTGACCCTGATAATTATAAAGTAATAAAAAAAAAAAAAAAATTATATATATATATAACAGATCTAAGAGACAAAATCCAGACCAAATATATCACAAGTTTTGCTTTAGTAATAATGAAATATCACCTTAAATTTTGAATTTTAATTAGAATTTTGAAAAACGCTTAAGCTATTTCAAGTAGATATTATCGATTGTTGGATTAAATTTTTTTCTAGGACATATCTTTATTGAATTTTTTGGAATTTTTGTTAGATATAGTTTCGCAATAAAACCTATGTTTCCGATGGTAATACAAGGAAAATTTGAATTCTTGTTTCTAAGTTTGGCGGAGAATCAAGATCGTGTATTTCTGCGGGAAGTCATTTCTTTTCCGGAAATTTCAGGTTTTTTTATGGATATGCTTAGGAATATGAGCTTGTGCTAAGTGAGAATAAAGGTGGATGTGGCGATGGAACCATGACAATGGAAAAGTGAGCGGCGTTCTAAAATCCATGTAAGATTTTAGCAACATCGTCCACCAAAATAGGGGCTGTTATAAAAATTAGAGGACATAACAGCCAAGGTCGTATCATTGTGATATGTGGGTGGGATATTCCCTCTGAGAGCCAATACTACCTGGTGCTCTCCTCTCTTGGAAATTCTGGACGTAAAAGGGCAGGTTTAATTTTTATTTAGGACGTACTCGGGCTCCTGTGTTTTTTTTGAACCCGAATTTTTATTTTTAATCTCTTCTGGCATGTAAATACGTAACGACCGTTCAGTTTTACGTTGGCAAGAACCCCCCCATCCGACGAGCTAGGACGTGCATAAGCTAGCATGCCAAGCCTACGTAAACTGAACACCCTTTCTCTCCGGCTGCCAGGATCAGCCGACTGTACCTATAAGCAGGCGGTTGTAACGGTGGTAACGGAGAGAGAGGTTTAGGACTCTCTGGTATACTCGTTTGAATCGGTTGCTTTGTGTTTTTTTTGGTTAATGGTTATAGCCCCTCACCTGAAAGTGAGACAAGTGAAACATTATGCCGAGAGTTCTTTCCGACAACACCTCGGTTCCGTTATACATCTTTCACTGAAGATATATGAATTTGTATTTCGTTTTAGAATCTCAATGCCACTTTATATACCCTTTAAAGATCGAATAGAACTTATTTAAAGCAAATCATCTGCGTGTGCAACTGAATATTCATATGACCCTTCAGCGTTTACTTCTGGGATATATTGAAATCGTAGTTTTTAACGGTGCTAATTTCATAATACAGTCCGTGCAAAGCAATGCAATGGTGTCAGTATTTTGTTTATTGAATTCGATCGTGTTGTTAAGACCACATTGCAAGCTCAACCCATAAACCAACACCATTACTTGGCAGTTCTCGACGCCTATAACATTTCCTATAACAATTTCCACATCCAAATACACTCAAACCCAAACCCAAACACCCACATTCCAAAATGAAAGCAAGGCCCAATACTTGAGATGAGTGTTTGTTGAATTTATTTCAACAAAATTGTAATTTCTGACTCCTTCAGCACTTTTTCACAAAAGAAATCCGAGGCGCAATTTGTTGAAGATACTTATTCTCTTGTGAAATTGATGTTCGACATGCAAACTCGAGTCCTGCTCCTGTTATGCCTGCGTACTCCGTTCTCCGTGCCCTGCAAGCTGGGTTTTATGGCTTGGAAGCAGTTTTGCAATAGATATTGTAACAGAGTAAAAGTCAGTAATTATGGATATAGGTGTATATGTATTTTGTAACAGTACCCTGGGTCGACACGACAAGGATGAAAGACGAAGAAGAAGAAGAATAAAGACGATGAAGAAGAAGCACCCATCGAATTATGAACGATTCGTGATTTTCATACATGCAAGAAGAAAGGAATGGGAAGAAAGAAAGAACTACGAGGAGGATGTCATGTCAGACCTTTTCTCCATAGAGAGGAGCAAACAAATGACCCCCAGTGACTCGGTGATTCTTATTCTATTTTATGGGTGTTTCTTTATAACAGCGTTTCCCGTTATCGCCATCGGCATGCAAAGTACTTTATTGGATTGGGGTTTTGCTTTATTTTTGGTTATGGTGTGGAATGGTGTTTTGGGTTTAGTAGTTGAGTATAAGCCCTTTTCTATAAGGACTCAGCGATTGACTTCTTGTTCTCGTTCGTGTTCTTGTTCTTGTTCCTCATTGACGATGGTCGCGTCGCGTCGGTCTCCACCAAAATGGTTGTTCTTTCTCTGGAGAAGGACATTTTCGCTAAAGGGAATGTCGTCTTACTATTGGGGTAATGTATATTTAAGTGGGTCCTTGTTTTGGGGGGTTTGTGTAGTAATTGTTTCCTTTGAATTGAAAATCCTTTTGTAATTGCATGTTATGGGCAAGAGCAATAAATTGTCATGATTTAACTGCTACACTTTTATATGGCCAACATGAACTAGTGGGAGAGTTTAATGACCACGAGGAAGACTTTGGAGTTTGGTGTGCGAGAATGTGTTTAGGTACACCTTCGGAGATAAATAATGTACCAACTTTAGTAGTTGGGTTACTTAGCTCATAGGAATGGAGTGTTTTTGTTAAAGTTTATTATTTTCGTGCACGATTGGCCAATAAAATTATGAAACTAACGTGCTGTTGGCCTTGTCACGAAAAATATTTTGTTGGTCTATTAGTAGTGGGCTTGTTTCCTTGATTTTTGTTTTATTTCAAAACGAAATAGAGTTTGTGTCAGAAAGCATTTGTTTTACATGAGCTTTGCAATTATAATAATTCGAGTTTTTGGAGTTGTCGCAATGCTGACTTACTCAACATGAACACTAAACGAGTGGAACTATCGCTTTGTTTATGTTGTCTCATCTTCTTTAAATATATAATTCTGCTGTACGTGTGTATGCAATTGAAGTCCTCCTAAACGGCTTGACCGATTTAAATGAATTTTTCTGATGCGTTTGAGTAGAGCCCTGCATAGTTTAGATTCACAAATCAGCCAGGCAAATGGCGCTACAGTCGATATCTAAGTAACGATTTCTTTATTGTTAACTGCAATGAACAAAAAATTAATTTAAAAAATGTGTGTGTCTTTTAAAATCATTTTTGGCAATAAAAATTTAAGATAAGATAGATAGATACAGATTTTTATTGAATAACAGTAAAATTTACATTATATCACATAGTTTTTCCATTTCATTTTTAACAAAAAATCATTATAGCATGGCAATTGCCATAATAAGATTTTAATTGTTTGTTTTTATAAATTCTTATTCTATGTGATAGTGACGTTCCAGGTAATGTGCATTATCCAATATAGTTTTTTTTGATCAAGTAATAGTTGTTGCGAGTCAGTATTGGCCACGGAGGCAAGTTTGGTAGTGAACTAAGGGCTTTGGCATGCTTGTATTATGCTCGGCTCAGCTTGAAGGTTTGGGGGTGGTTCTTGCCCTTTTTCACTCACCATGACTCAGCAAACAAATCTCATGCCTATTTAAGGGAAAGGAAAGGATAATTGAAAGGGTAAGTATGAGGAATATATAGGAATTGCTTCAATCTAGGTACATATGCCACTGCGCGAGAGGAAGTGTGATGTCATCATTTAAAAAAAAATTGAATCTGACGGATGAACTATTCTGCTATGCTAACTATAAACTAACCTATTCTATACTATACCAAGGTAGCATGTTTTATATCAAAGTAGATATATAAACATACCTACTATTAAAAAAAACTAAATCTACACCCTACAACTAAATTTTATATACTAACTAACTTCAACTTTGCTTTTAAATCCTCGACTTCACTATTACTCCCACGCGGTGGTTCGTCGAATCATCATAAGGCCTTACCAGGTGTTGCTGGTAATGTCTGGCCTACCCACCCTTGTACTAAAAGTACAACCTGTGCTATCACCTTGGCCGCGAAGTGATATTGATAGCCCCTAACTAGACATCTAGTCACAACTTAAAATATGGTCGGTAGTCCCTTCAAATGTTTATTCGTCCATCTGTATACCGCCGCTGACCATTTGTCGTCGACCTAGCCGGCTTCCACACACTCAGACACCATCAGTTTCTTTATACTCAGCCATATCTCTGGTAATTAAAGTCATTGATAAGTTTCCTTTTCTTTAATATATGTAATCCAATAGTTAAGGAAAGTGCAAAGAATTAAACTAATTAAATCTTCAACAAAATTCATGGGAATTCTCAAATTACTACTATTTTTTTTTTTTATATATAAAAAGAAGAGAACATTTTTTTTTTCTACGTATATATATGTGTTTGCAAATATCTATCCATAAGCATGTTTATCTAGGTCACGTGTAGTTTTTCACGTTTTATTCAATAAAAAAAAAACTTACAGTCTTCGTTCCTTGATGTTCTGCCGGCAGCTCCTTCCTGGATACGGTATAATGGGCACCTTTTTTACACTACCCCACTGCTTTCTTACCACTTAATCACATGTATAGATATATATATATATATGCATTTACATATATGTATCAGTATATTACGTTAACTACTATTTTAAACACTTCACTATCATAATTCAAATAACTCAATTACTTTTCTTCTTCTTTAGCACTTTACTTTCACAAGGAAATTTTTTTTTTTTTTTTGTCTTAATTTTGTTGCCACTTTCTAATAACTCCAGGTTTCAATAAAACACCTCCAATGGTTCCAAAAGAGCACCCAAACGCTTAATTCCGTCTATAGTCGTCTCTATCAATTGCTTGTTTCAATAGCCTGAGTTCGGCACAGGAATGGAACGACTGACAAAAATTATTAAGAGGCTCAGGTCACCTTGAGTTTGGTGGTGAGTCCTGACTTCTGTTGGCGGTGGCCCATTCCAAGCTTCTATGGTATTGTAAATTCCACCTGGTTGCTCAGATTCTGTTACTGTGTTGAAGACTTTTCGAAAGCATAGTCTTGGCTTAGACCCTTGAACTCACTAATTAAAATTCAGGTATAAGAATATGTAGATATGTACATTATGTAAACCACTTCGATCGATAAAAGAATGTAACTTGATGCTTTTTCTACACAACTGTGTCAACTTCGCATGCGAGCTACTAAATCGGTAATGACCGGCCTTTCTTTTCTTTCACTACGTCAATAGCTCACAGCTGCTCGTGGCCTTGATCTTGAAATTTTACTTACGGCCATTCACCTTTTGCCCTACTTTCCATTATCCTACTTTATTCTATTTTTCTTTCCCTCTTATCTTCGTATTTGTTTTGTGGTTACGTTTTTCGAAGTTGTTAAGTCGTGTCAGTCCATTGGTACAGTTTAAGGGGTTCTGAATCGTCATCTTATCTTGTAAGTTCTAGCGTATAACACTTTTCAGGCTTTATTTCTCAAATTAAATATTATTAAAATAAATAAGTAGTTAAATAAATACATAAATAAACTACACCTACATTCATATACATATACCTAAACTATCCTAATATGGCACTTATCTCACAGAATTTATCAATATATATTGGTATTCAAACCGTACCGACCCGGAAGCTACTAGCTATGGCTACGAGTAGCCTTCCTACTTGGAAATGTCAATGCCTTGTTTTCGAATTTTCGAAGAAGGCTGTCTGACGTTTCTTGAGTATGACATTTCAAATACGGCGCGTTTAATTTGGTGTGTTTATCTTTTTAATTCATTTGTTTCTTTTTATTTAGTTTGACTAAGTTTAGTGTAAGTGTTTGAACAAATTTTAATAAATTCTTTGTTGACAAATGGTTTGACTGAAACCGAACGTGTTAATTTTTTTACTTGGCTTATCACTTCTGTGGCACCTGGTAATGGATTCATCTCGAAGCTCCGGCTTTATTGATTCCTGGAATCAGGATCACCAGATACGCCACATAGTCTTTGCATTTCAGTAAAAAAAAAATGCCACGTTTCTCTGAACGAGAGGGTTATATTGGTCCACGGACTCGGAATTCACGATTAGTCCAGAACCATCGGTTGAAATGATCGATAGAAGATCAATTGACAGACAGTGAAAATTTAAGAAATCAGGCTGTAAACAGACGTGCTAATGAAAGTCAAGAGCAACGCAGCGAACGCCTTTGAGCTGATGCATTGAGACAAAGACTGGCCCGTCAACGAGTTACCGACACAATCAGAACACATAAACAACAGCGTTTGCAAGTGTATCGCGCATTGACACGTGCATCACTTTTTCGCCTTCCGTTTGAATATGATTCGGACATCGACTATTCGTCAGATTCACTAATTTATTGTAATCGGTACTATGAACAAACAATGCCAACACTGTCATGCACTCAAATACAAAGGTGAATCGGCCGGATTCTGCTGCGCGTCTGGAAAAGTGGTAGAAATGTATTGCCACCATTAAATCCGATGCCAGAACCATTGAAAACACTATTGGCTGGAGCAAGATATCAATATAAATTGTTTTTGCGTAAAATTCGCAAATTCAATTCGTGCTTCCAAATAACATCATTTGGACCAACAAAAATCGTTCAGAATGAGGATGGTCGCAATTTTCAATCAACGTTTAAGATTCAGAGGCGAGTGTATAATCAAATTGGTTTTTTAATGCCGATGCCTAATACCAACCCAAAATTTTTGCAAATCTTTTCATGGGTGATGAGGAGCAGCAAATAAACGCACGCTGCCAGTACAACCATATTGAGCAAATTTTGGAGCGAGAAGTTGTGCGGGTATCTTAGACCCGTTTTTACAGAATCACAACCAGTTGGTCCAGTTATTCAATACCGTTTCAAAAAGACTAAAAAGCGACAACTATACGATTATCATTAAAGCAGACAAAGTACCATCTGGGCAGAACGCGGGCCGATATAGTACACCACCCATTGTTGCTTCTATTATGGTTGACGACGCATTTGAACTTCGAGATACACGAATCCAACGCAGAGATAACACAGTGCATACGATTGGAGACAGGCATCGCTCTTACTACGCTTTGCAATATCCATTGATATTTTGGGAAGGCGAAGATGGATATCATTTGAATATCAAACAAAGAAATCCAGCAACAGGTACAATCTACACATATCATTACCTAATATTTTATTTTTATGCCCGATTTTGGCATTGCTGCAACTGATTTTCAATGCGTATTGCTGTTGGGAATTGATTCAAGGATAACTGAAGCTTGTAGCTTTCTGACAAATTGTTCCGTGATATCGTTTCAAAGAACTAGTTGGCTCGAGTGGTGAACACCTCATCTTTACTACAACAACGTAGTGGTTCAAGTCTATTTTCAACTCAAGGAAAGTTCAGACATTATTGAAACTACAAAGTGTCTTACTTCGATCGGCCAGCGGATCGCCATGTATCTGAATGAATTTTGGAATGCGAAAATCCTGTGCTACTTCCTTTGGAAATATCGTCTTTCTCTTCTGTGGGGACGTCGCGTTGTGGCAATTCATGTTAATGTTGGTGAGCTTTACCCTGCTGCGGACTGTCATGAAAAGCTTCGCACTCATATATGCGTTGTTTCTGTTGTCTGTAGCAGTCACCGTAGTACCTAAATGTCGCAGTTTTTCGCCTTCCTCCCGGCCCATCCATCTATCGCAATCCTGGGATGGAGGTTATGCATGTACAACGCAGCCACTAATGCCTCCGGTAATTTGTCGGTTGCACGTAGTGCGTTAAGGGATCTTACCTTCCACTTGCAGATCTGGATTCCGGAAGTTTTTCGTGTAGTCGTCAGCGGTGAAATTATTATTGTTATCAGAGGCTCTTCATTGTTTCGGAACCATAAAATGTCCACGTGGTTGGAAATTATTGGACGCAAGAAAATGGATAATCTGATGAACAGTTCCTTGCTGGAACTTGAGAGCTGCCGTTGGCTCGCCAGGAGCTCCCCCTTCCACCCCAAATTTATTTTAATACCCTTTCCGAGTATTGAAAGAACTTAAAAACCTTCAAACCAAAAACGTAGGAGTAGCTCATTGGGGGGCATCCGCTTTTTGACTGCTGAAAGCTGAAGTTTACCGCTGGCTCACAAAGTCGGGATCAACCGCTATGATACTTCCAGTAAGATCTGGCAGACGACTGAAGTTTGGTTTGTAGTCAGTCATTACATGCAAACCTTTGTTATTCGTCCCTTTGTTAACACTCACGCTTACTTGTTTGTTGCAGTAGTGCAGTCAATGAAGCATTTTAGGTCCGAATTTGTTTACTATGAACCGATTTGCATGAAGTTTTGGAATGCAAAGAGATGATTCTCATTTTAAAGCTTATTTTAAGCACTACAAAACATCTCCTTGTATTAGAATGCATAAAATGCATCTGCTCGCCGCTAAATGGCATTGACCACAACGATTAAATTTCAGACAAAATAAAAAATGGCTTTGATCTTTTATATCTAGCTTAATATTGTTCTTAGAATACTTTATAAAAAACCAAATTGTTAATTGTTTTACCTGCTACAATTTTGTTCTTTATAAAATTTTCGATAAAACGTATAGTTTTGGAGATATTTGCATTAAATAGATGAAAAAAGTGAAAAATTGCGAATTTTCAATTGCCAGTAACTCGAAAAGTATTGGACTTAATGAAAAACTTTATATTTGATTTTTTTCCTTAAAATTAGGCCTTCTATCGATATCCGATGTTATTTTGAAGAAAAAAAAAATTCACCCCCGAGAAGGGGTGGCAACAACCACCAGGGTGGTGGCGGTGTTCAAATCATTTTCTCTTTTGAAGTTAAGGGTAAGATGAGCCAAATTCCAAAATTTCATGCAAATCGGTTCACAGTAAAAAAAGAGGTAAGGAGTAAGGAGGTAAGGCTCTATTTTTCGCTTCATTGACTGCACTACAGGTCAATTCCGGTTAGACGAGACCCAGTGTGGTTACTGCGAGGAGATAAGCATAATTAATGAATTCTGCCGGTTGCTGCGAAGGAACATACTTTGAGGGCCATATTACCTACTCTTAGAGGATTAGCTATACTTCCCTGCGAAAAGTGATACATTTTTTGGTTAGACTGGAATTCAAACTCTAAACTTTCTCTCAAACTAAAATTCTATTCTTTGTCTTTGATACAATTTTTCATGTCTTTATGACAACCACACTTTATTTTAAGATCTGATTATGACTTACCCGCGCCTGCTAAAAGCATTCTAGTAAGACCTACGAAGTCATTAATTCACGTAAGATGACGTTATACATCAAGTTGGTGTTTAAAATTTGTCAAAATTAAATGTTCCTTTCAAAATAATAACCACTTGACATAACAAAAGACTTCACACTCGGTTCTTTTAACCTCTTGCATACCCAGGTACACACTTACTCTCTTAAGCTTAAGACTCAACAGCATTGATATTCACAATCAATCGTGCCCCCACGCACATCTTTTCCACTTTTTTGAAATTGTCTATGCCCAAAATTGATTGTCAGCCTCTCCGGATGATTACAGCTTCTCAATACTTGCACCAGCCAGCAGTCCCACAATTCTTACTCAATTTTCAACAATAGAGCAACGAGCTCCAAAGACGTCAGGATGTGTGCGAGGCTGCTAACAGCACCATATACCCTTCGCTTCCGTTGTTATAGGAACGGGTACATTATAAGATTAATGGTGTCAGTGAACGTGATTTATCATCAAAAAGAAGCCATGAAGTCGTCACACCACCCAAACATAATGGATATATATGATGTTATTGGTGGTTAGATACTTTCAATGCTCCATCCCGGGAAAATTAATCTGAAACCCAAAATATGAAATCTATGGATTCCAGGAAAAGGATTTCCATTATTTGATGGAGTTGATTGCTTCAAACTTGCATACGCGACGTATATATTAGATACCTCCTCTACATGGCTTCTTTTCTTATTCCATTCACTCGCACTCACAATGGAATCTAACAGTCATGTGATGGAAGTCGTCCTGGGTCGGTTGGAAGTGGTGTTATAATTAGTTAACTATTCCCGGATGCGGATGAATCAATTATTTGGGCGCAAAAGTTTTCCTTTCACGAAAAATGTTTCCTATTTTTTATTTTAAATGAAACT
Organism: Melanostoma mellinum; assembly: GCA_914767635.1. Lineage (NCBI taxonomy): Eukaryota > Metazoa > Arthropoda > Insecta > Diptera > Syrphidae > Melanostoma > Melanostoma mellinum. The sequence continues at coordinate 68,875,130 of OU612058.1, read as the reverse complement.
TTATCTCTTTGTTCTGGCTGGGGTTTTATTCAACTTCAAAAGTTCATGATTGAAACTGCATGTGTATATTACAGTACACACGAACCCCAACTCGTCATTCCTTGCTTTTGAACAACAGGAACAACAACATCATAGAAAAAGGACAACTTCCGGTAACGCTGTATCAGTTGCATTCCTCAGGGGATTGCGAAAGTTTTCAATTAGCGAAAATTCCTCGTGGGAATTCAATTTATACTATACACACCAAAATGTTTGTTGTGGTATAACGTATAAGGTTTTTGTGAAGAACTGCAATATCATAGAGAATGTAGGCTTCTAGTTCAAGTGCTGGGGTTATTTGCATGTAAATTGCATTTTTGGGTGCTGGTCGGTTTCGGTATATGTATATAGATGCTCTATTTCATATTTTGAAAGCCGTTATGGAAAATAAATGAATAACTAAGTACATTTTGTATATTTTCATATGCTATGCGGTATAGTGGTCAGAAAAGATTGCGAAATCGTGCTGATACACGGAATAAATAAGAAGCATAAGCAACAGGGAACTTTTTTGGAACACAAAGGCAAAGAAGTTTTGGTAAAATGTGACACCAAACATTTCTGTATGTTCTTGAATGTTTCTAGCGACTAATGCAGCAGAATTATCAGCAGCGAAGTTCCACCGTTATAATAAAAAAAAAAATTAGATTTCTTAATTTCTTTTTTGGTAAAATGGTGATATTCGCCAAAGGGCTCAAAAAAAGGTTTTTTTTTGACTTGCGGTTTTTAATCTGGCAACACTTTCTTAGGAGTTGGTCTTTTTGACAGTTTGCCATTTCATCGCGGTGAAATTGAAGCCCCAAGACCTTTGCGCACTGTATACGTTCGGTAAATGCTTTCGCAACGAAATCGCTGACGACGCCAGTGACCATTTTTTCATAATTTCGAATTTTAAGCTTGTGAATTATCTCTAACCTAACCTCTATTTTACACCGCTTGATTATTTTTTGTGGAGCTTTGTGAAGTTGAATGTCGACGCAGATAAGACCGAGAGGATTGACGCCTTTGAAATAGGGTTGCCGGGGATGAAAAAATATATCGATATACAGGGTGTTCCGTAATTCGTGTTACATATATTTAGGATGATAAAGACCGTTTCTCAACTTTGACATCACTTTTTGACAATTTATAAAAAAGGTTAACTTTGGTGTACCTTGACCTGTGTTAAATTCAATTTCTCTGTCAATACAGGTGATAGAGACCTAAACTTAGACTTAATTTTTTGAAGAAATAACAATTTTTAAGACTGTATTTAAGTTGGGCTTCCATAGGATTCGGGTTTGCCAGATTCTCAATTTTAAGTGGTGTTCAAATTTTTTCCCCAAAACAAAGTTTTGACTTTGAGGTCATTTTTTTTCAGAAAATGCCTGACAAACATAGAGTTTCTTTATTTTTGTACAGATGGACAAAACAAAAAAACTCATTAATAAATTCATTCAAAAGCACTTACTAGGGGTTTTGGTTCCAAGTTCAGTAGGCATTGGACCTCTCCGTCTATATTCCAAAACCGAACTTCTTCTGCCAATTTTGCATTTGAAGCGGAAACCATATGTGAAGACCTGAAGGGAATTCGTTTGAATCGACGTCCAGTATGGTTTCTTTATCAAAATTCATAATTCTTTTCGAGAATCTCCAGTTTGTCAACATAATTGCAGTCGAAAGCTGTCCTGTCCCAAATAGCAACTCCTACCATAGCAGAGAGTTTCATTTGCCTCCGCAATACTATTGGTTTATCATCATTTTGGTTATCCATTCTTTTCGGTCATTTATTGACCACACCATTATTCCTTTTTTTGATGCTGGGTAACAGTTGGCAGTGGCGTTGATAGGGGGGGGGGGGTCAGAGGGATATATCCCCCCATTGGGATCGATAATTGCTCAACATAATCAGTCATGAATCAAATAAGTTAAAGAAACACACTTTGAAATTTAGTATGTACCAGTACCTACTTCCTACGTGAATTAAGTTTCATTAATTCTCACAAGATGGTATACATTCTACTATAAATACAAAGTCAAATTCGGCAAATAACCTAATCTTTTGAATTTCCTTTTTGTATCGATTTTCCACGACAGGTGTGAATAAAATCTTTTGGCTTAAAATCTCTAATACAGCAGTTTACCAAACATTACTGTATTAACAATCCAGGTGATGCTCTTGCAATGCTTATAGTGGAAAATCTTCAAAATTGTGATATGTTTGTATTCGAGGTTCTTGACCAAATAAGAACATTGGAAAGAACTTAAAAAAAGCTAGGGTATCTTCTTGATTAGCTTAAAGGTTATGAGTATGGGTTACCAACTCTCGTTGCCGTTAAGTCGTGAGTCTCAAAGAGTAAATTTAGACTAAAAATGAAACGAGCAGAAGACGAATCACTTCCGAAAGTGTTTGAAATCGCAAAAAAAAAATTGCTGAAGTCCTTGACATTGACGTTAAACATAAGAGAGCAATGAACCAACAAAAGAATCGTTTGAACCCTTCGGTTCAAAGAACAGACGAATATTTTTGTGATACTGTTTTTAATTCTTTTCTCGTTTTCTATGTAACGGACCTTGGAGTAAAAATTTGCAAACCATGAAAATACTCTAGAAGGGTTTTCGGTTCTTTTCAAAGACTCTTCGTCAGAAAAAGCAGCAAAAAATTTTATGAAACTGTTGAGTTTTACCAAACCAAACATATTTAGCTGCCGGAACATCTTTTGTTCTTGTGGAACTAACAACTTGGAAGAGATATTAGATCCGAAGAAATATTACTTCCTGTAAGAATTCATTGGAAGCGCTCGATAGCTGCCCCGAAGAAAGCTTTCCTGATTATATTTTTTTAAAGATATTAGCCGGTTTAAACGACAACTCTTCAAGGAACTATTTCCAGTTTAAGCAGAATAAAAACAATACAAGAGCATGACCAATGAAGTGAGATTCTAAAAATACGTCTATTATAATGACAGTGTAAAGAAAAGCTTCGGATGTTTATTTATTTGCTCGTTTGAATGGTTTGGCTGTTCTAGCTATTCATTGCGAAATACCTATAACAGCAGGCCAGGTCACAAGTGTTTTATCTAAAAAGAACAGAGAAATGTACTTTATTTTGTTATTTATTTTTTAAATTAATACTATTTTACTTATTAGATAAATATTTATTTAAAGTTTATATTCAAATGCGTATGATATATTATCTTTGAAAAATATAGTTTTTTGTGGCATACATTTAGTGAAGTCTTGTTATTTGTTTTTGTTTTTAATTATTAAAACTTTAAAAAAATGAGCGAAATATAAATATCCCCCCCCCCCCCCCCCCAATTCCGAAAAGCTATCTACGCCACTGACAGTTGGGTCTGGACTCACCCATCAAGAATCAATCGGCAAGTCTTGGACGTCGCCAAACACAATGAATGTGTGTGTGCATGAGAGCGGCGTTGAGGCCAGGCAAAAAAGCTAGTCTCCCCCAGAACCCAGATCCTATCATCTTCAGAACCTTTCCATAAACCGAGTGCAGCTTATTCAAGTTCTCTGCGATACCGAATTAAATTTTCGCTCTCATATTGACGTAGCTTTAATGGGTTAAGAGCTAATTCCGCCATTGGTTTTATCAAGAGATGACCCAAAGAGTTAGAGACTGAAAAATTGAAACCAGGTTTTTTTTAATCTTTGTTTTGTGTTACCATTCTTTTTTCTTTGACAATTTGAGTTTAGGAAGGAGGAAAAAAGCAAGGGAAAAATCATCTGGCACGCCGGGGGAGAGGTTTTGCTTAGCGACCCCACTTTTGAGTTTTTCGGGGCCGAAGTTTAACGGTCCAACATTTTGTGCTTTTAGAACTATCACTCTTTAATTTAACTTTAATTCCGTATTCTTTTTTTATTTAACATTTGTCATCTCAGAGTTTGGAATTTATTCTTTTCAAAAATTTCCTGGCACTCAAATGAATCCAGAACTCCCTGTTCTGATTTGTATTGGTTTATAAAACAAATTCATTTTTAATCGTTTACTTTTTATGGCACGTTCTTTTTTACACGCGATCGAACTTTTTACTACTGCATCCAGCCCAGCTGAGTATGAGTAGCCGTGGAGTGACGGTAGTTTTTAATTGACACTTGTCCATCTTGACTTCAATTATAGCGGCACCGACCATCCCACAGTGGTCTGAAAAGCCAATTAAGTGAGAAATAAGTCCTAAAAATATGTATTTTATTTTATGGCTGGCAATACCAAGGCTAATAGTTAAAATGTTAGACAAAGAAATGAGTTGAGTTTACGGAGATAAGAGTATACTAGGTATTCGCACAAATACTTCCGTTAGTCGCTAAATCATTAATTGATCATCCATCATTGGTGAAATTTCTTGCATTTCATTATTTTGGGAAGTCATTGATTTTGTCGTTATTTTTTGAAGATGAAATATTTTATATTTAATATTTCCTATAAGAACCAACATATTTTTTCTAGTAATAGTACTAAGTGTACATAGCGTAGATTATGAAGGCTGAAACTTTTTTCGTACAGATTTGTACAACACGAAAAAAAGCTAAATATATCTTCTAGGATAATTGTTGACTTTTAATTTCACCTGCCCGTTTTTGCCCGTGTGGAAATTATAACTTAAGATCGATCTTATTCTCGGTTGAAAGACGAATTTAAAATACGGTTCGAAAGAGAAATGGTTTGTATGAATGTTAAAGCTCCATCCTGAAGCTCACTTCGACGATATAAAAGACGCCGGCCCAACTAAGAGCTTTTTAGAATGCGAAGCCAAAACTAAAAAAGGGAAAGTGAGTTCGTTGTTCGAAAACACGTCCCAAGAAAAAATATGTTTAGCTGCACTAATAAAACTAAAACAGATGGGTCAAAAAGATGTCGCTGACTTATTTAAAAAAATACTAGAATCTCCAAATCAAGCTTAAGTAATAAAAAAGTTGTTGGATTGCAATCAAGAACCAATTTCATATATGCACCCCCGATAAAGTGCTTAGCCTACTAATATCATTGAAACTATCGAAATCTCAGTACTGCCAGATGCGTAGGTATTAGTGCTCTACAAAAAAAAAAAACGATATTTATCCTTCCTACAAAAGCTTTAGGAGCTAAAAAACGTTGTTATCCACAACCATCTTACAACCAACCGATCCGTTTCCGTCGAGGAGGAGCTCGTTGCTGAAACAAATCACATTGAGGAACAAATAAATATATTAGTGGAAGTTGAAGTTGATCTTTGCGGACGCTCCGTGCTCCGTGAGCATAAAATCGCAGTTTCTTCTGTGAAAGTGGTATAGATGTTAAGGTAGGTACGAAATGCGTTGGCAAGCAACCGTAACACTCAAAAATATTACATTTGTGGAGCAAAAGGTGAAGATATGAACAATATTAACACTTTATTTATTAGAGAAAATAACTTACAAAGTTTATCATGGGGATTGTCAATTCTTCATGGCTATATAAGATCAATGGAATGCTTGCTCCACATTTCCTACAAATTAGGCACAGAAAAGTGTGAAGCTCGAGCCAAAGAAAAAAAAAATAAATATCGCAATCAGGAAAAAGCGAATCATACACGACTCTCGATTGAAGGGCTCCTAATAGACACTCGAAAACAAGGTGGAGGCAATAATAACGATGGGAACACCGCCAAACGGTTTTTTAATAACCCTATGATAACAGATATAACTTGTGTTGATAAAGACCTTTTATAGAAAGAATAAGTGTTCTCTTAAGAGCCCTTAATTTGAAATAAAATAGTATTCTTTTGAACGCTTTACGCAAGAAACTGCGAGGAAGTACGTGGATTTATACAAAGAATGGTATCCTATGCCAGTGACTGATCAAAAGTTATTGATTCACGGTCCTCTTGTTGTAAGACATTTCATTCTGCCCACAGTAGCATTAGCTGAGGATGTTTAAGAAGCACGTCATAAGGAGCTGAAGAGATATCGCGAGGATTTTTTGAGAAAGGTATCGCGGTAAGCAACAAACGAAGACATTTTTATTCACTTATTGATATCGTCTGACCCTCTCATCAGTAGTTACCATCGTTGTATTCCACCAAAAAAACACCACAGCTTGGAAAAGGAAATCGCGAGTTTGGTAATTTTTGAAAGCGAAACTAATGATTGAATGAAGTTCATTGACCATCAAATTATATCACTACTTTGTGGATATATATGAACAGTACATGTGTGTTTCTACTTGATGATAAGAAATCAGAAGTTAATAAATGTAAATTAAAAAATCAAAAACTAATTTTTTTCTCATTGTTTTTGACTTTGGAACATTAACTTAGTAATTTAGTCTGCGACAACAGTAAGTATTCTTATCATCTATATCTATATCTATATCTATACTCTATACATATAATAAAAGCGTAACAGTTTGTTTGTTTGTGCACGCTAATTTCAGAAACGGCTTATCCTATCTATATGGGGTTTTCAGTGATGTTTTTGTAAGCTTCACTTAACATTTAGTTTTGATTTCATGTCAATCGGTTGATAAATAAAAAAGTTATGCCTATTCTTGCGGACGAAGTCACTGGCACACCTAGTTTTTAAATCAATTGAAGATTTGCGATGTATACCTATGAAAGAATTTACCGAATAAATCACCCACTTCGAAATATTTTGATTTTTGTCCCGCTATAAATTGACACTTCAGACCACTGTACCGGTTGTGCTTTTTCATTTTAATTCGTTTACCTATTTTGATTTCTTGTTGATAGTTCCACGGTTCGTAAGTTTCGTTTCTTCCTAGAATTAGTTCAATTGGGAAGAAAAAGTGGTAATAAGGGGTTCTTTCGATTGTCCCATATGCACGATAAAATTATTGACAAGTCTCTTTGAACGGAAACTACGGACCCCAGTAGGTGGTGTCGGTGTACAATCCAAATTCTTGTTTCCATGTTCTATTTATCCATTTTTGTTAAATCTAAGAACCATATTGCAAAATAGAAAAAAAAATCATCCAGAATCCACAAATAAAAAAAAAATTACTAATTTTTTTTTTAGCGGCTATCATCAGCCACCCTGAATGTTGGTGCAGCACTTAACTTTTTTCTGTTTAGGGGCAGTCTGCTTTATTGTTCCCGAGGTTCAGTAAAAAAACAATTTCAGCAATTTCGAAGGTCTGGGCTTAATTGTAACATGCTGTGAGAATTTGTAAGCCAGGCCCGGTTGTAATAAAATCTACAAACACTGCCGAAATATTTACAACGTAGATAAAGAAACAAATCACGATTCAGAAGAAAGTAGGTAGTTAGGTACCATGGGCGTAGCCAGGAATTTTTTTAGGTCTTTTTTCGAGGACAACTTCTCAAAAATCAATGAAAAAACGAGGACATTTTTTTTTTTTTTTTAAAAAAAAGTAGGACATATTTATTGACAAGAATATTGAGAGATACTTTAAAAGTATCATTTTTTTGGTTTCTAAAAATAGAGTAGGATATTTGCCTTTAGCATGTTCTGTAATAGCATTTAAAATGCCGCATTCATATGATTCAGAATATCTGGAGAATATTTTGATTCGAAGAATTATAAATATAAATGCCCAAATATACTCGTGTAATTTTTCTAGATGTTTGAGAAATCTCATTGAAAAGTCCTCGTTTTCCGGCAGTTTTGCGAATTGTCCTCATTTTTTTTTTTTTTTAAATTTTCATTGATACTCCTTTTTTTCTCCTTTTTTCCCAAATTTTTTTACGAGAAATCTCATTGAAAAGTCCTCGTTTTCCGGCAGTTTTGCGAATTGTCCTAATTTATTTATTTTTTTTTAAATTTTCATTGATAATCCTTCTTTTCTCCTTTTTCCCAAATTGTAATCGTTTTTTACGAGAAATCTCATTGAAAAGTCCTTGTTTTCCGGCAGTTTTGTGAATTGACCTCATTTTTTTTTTTTTTAAATTTTCATTGATACTCCTTCTTTTTTTTCCCAAATTGTCCTCGTTTTTTACGAGAAATCTCATCGAAAAGTACTACCGAATAAATCACCCACTTCGAAATATTTTGATTTTTGTCCCGCTATAAATTGACACTTCAGACCACTGTACCGGTTGTGCTTTTTCATTTTAATTCGTTTACCTATTTTGATTTCTTGTTGATAGTTCCACGGTTCGTAAGTTTCGTTTCTTCCTAGAATTAGTTCAATTGGGAAGAAAAAGTGGTAATAAGGGGTTCTTTCGATTGTCCCATATGCACGATAAAATTATTGACAAGTCTCTTTGAACGGAAACTACGGACCCCAGTAGGTGGTGTCGGTGTACAATCCAAATTCTTGTTTCCATGTTCTATTTATCCATTTTTGTTAAATCTAAGAACCATATTGCAAAATAGAAAAAAAAATCATCCAGAATCCACAAATAAAAAAAAAATTACTAATTTTTTTTTTTAGCGGCTATCATCAGCCACCCTGAATGTTGGTGCAGCACTTAACTTTTTTCTGTTTAGGGGCAGTCTGCTTTATTGTTCCCGAGGTTCAGTAAAAAAACAATTTCAGCAATTTCGAAGGTCTGGGCTTAATTGTAACATGCTGTGAGAATTTGTAAGCCAGGCCCGGTTGTAATAAAATCTACAAAAACTGCCAAAATATTTACAACGTAGATAAAGAAACAAATCACGATTCAGAAGAAAGTAGGTAGTTAGGTAAGGTACTCTTCCCAGCTAAATCCTTACCTGCGACACCACTATAAGCAAAAAATAGTATTTTATAATAGAATGCTCCGATAAAAGTGTCTGCATACCAAAACACATTGAGAACTCTGCTCCAAGCCAACTGCACCTAATGTCTCCGGCCGGCGTCCAATCTACAGTCCACTTAAAAAAACCCATCACCGTTAACTTTTTAGACCAAAGTGATTAGCATACTTAAGCGGAAGGCAATATTAAATTATTAACATTAAAACGGAAGAAAAATCACTTGGAATATCATCACGCAAAGTTGCAAAGTCATTTCGACTCAATTTTTTTCATGCACAACCTCAAACAGCAGCGATATTAAACGTTTCCGCTCTAAAATTTATTTGTAGGTAAACCTATTGCACATATAAAGCCAAGAGTGCTGACGCTCCTTTGATAAACGACGGCTTGTTCACTTTATTGTTTTCCATGCCCCAAGCTGCAGCCCACACTCGAATTCATTTTATGTGTGCGATTGTTTTATTGTTATTGTAGCTGCATTGAGCCATTTGAATTGAATACTCTCGTACCTATGTACATATATATATAAAAAAAAAGAATACGGCGAAACAAACATTTTCGGGAAATAAATGGCTGCATTCAGTGCAATAAATAGAATTTTATTGTCGCCATTTAATTCACCCAATGGAGCCAAGATTCCCTTTTATACACACGACGCACGAGAAACGACCTGAAACATTATTTATTTTCGCCAAAAGTTATTACTCCGTAAGCTTTATTACCAAGGCTGTGTGAGAGAGAGAGAGAGAGCGCGAAAGTGACGGGGTAAAGGAGTTTACTTTCTGTTGGGGGATGGGAGGGCAAATACCTACGTCATAATAATAAAAATCAAATCTAGTTTACGGTGCAATTAAAATTTTATTGATTAATTTGAAATTGTTTCTTTTTAATTTTTTGTATATTTTTCAAATAAGCACCACGGTTTTGTGGGAGGAATGAGAATGCCGATGCCGACAAGCGACATGCGACAACGACGTTGGCGTGTGAACTAGTTATACTTGAAAGTACAATACAATTAGGTATGGTCACTGCACTAGGAACAGGAAGCAGAGAAAATGCCTGGCACTAGCACCGAACAAGACCTGCCGTCCTCCCGCAAGAACTGAATAAACTTTTCGACATGAAGCTTGCACTCGTCGAGCGACCGACTACTCATGCAATATTTGCATATTTTCTATTTGTTATGGTGCGATAATTCATGGTTCACTCGCATGTTAAGGGAAATTAATTATTGTTGGGTTGTAAATTATAATTATCGGTGAGCAAAAGCTGATCTTTTCGATGATTGGTGGACACGAGAACTAGGAATGTATTCTGAATGCAGTGTGTCATTCTCATTAGCTTACATTTTTCATGACAATGTTGTTTCAGGCAAAGCGACAAAGATTATAGAATAACTTTATTCAAATGTGAGAGCATTACTTAAAGTACCTCAGTGTATTTGAAAACGGATGAGCCACAGAATGTCAGCCGTGAAAAATTAGAATTAGATACGAAATGATAACGCGACAGAAGAGGGTGCATCGTTATCGTGCGACTACAATGACTTCAAGCTGCAACACCACCAATGTGCTTTTGAATGCTATATAGGAAAGTCGCGGAACAAAAGACCTCGTCCTAGGTAAAGTAATCCAGGCGAGATTCACCGAGTTATAGTGCAAGTGTGAAGAGTTCGCCTGAAGTCGAAATTTTTGGTGAAAGAATGTCAGACAGAATCAACGGTGGACTTCAGCAGTCAAAAAAAGTAGAAACCCTTGAAAGAGCTTTTGCAACATATTTGGTTTAAAGGTCTTTCAGGGTCTTTCAGCCCGAGGACAGGGTATTGAAAAAGAGATGGTGGCGGATGAGGTCATGGTGAGCCAACGGCAGCTCTCCCACCCCTGCAGCAGGGTACTGACACTGGATATTCCAGCCCTTTATGTCTGAAGGGATCCAAAAGGACCAGGCCCTCCAGGTTGAAGGATGTGCGTGGGGTTTACTACCCAACCACGGAAAAAACAGCTAAATTCGAATCAACCAAAAGCCCCGGTAATAAACAGAGAAATCATAATTGTTATCTGAGGCTATCGGTTGTTTTAGAAAAATTTCAATGGTTGTATATTTAACGCTTCGGAGAAGACCCTTTTGGAATTTCAATGGACATAAAGGGACGAATACGCCGGTGTCATAGGGGTACCAGAGCGGCCGTTGATACGCCAGAAGCACAACCGCCAGCCGCCACTATCTGTTTTTATTTTTTTTATTTTATTTTTATTTTGATTATATACAAATTAAAGAGGCAGTAACCCTGTAAATATATTCAAATTGATGAAAATTTAAAGACTCTGAAAAATGAAAAATTGCGATTTTCGGGAACTTTTTCAAAAGAAAGTACTCGATTGAATGTTTTTTCGTAAAATAAGTAATATTTTACCAACCACCACAGAAGAGCAAGACGACGATTCCAAAGACTGTTTCTACGAGCTCCTCGAAGAAACGTATGAGTGAGCAGTAACGCAAAGCTATGGAAGGAGGACACCTTTTGAAACATAATCGGTAAGCGTAGCCTCCATGACAAAACCTCCGAAAACGGACTGAGGCTAATCGATTTTGCTGCGGTGCTTAATCTTGTTGTAAGTAGTATACGCTTCCCGCATCTCAAAATTCATAAGGGTACGTGGCGATACCCATATCAATTAACCGTCAACCAAATTGGCCATGTTTCGATCGACGCAAGGCACTCCTCCAGTGTGTTAGATGTCCGAAATTTCCGAGAAGCCAACTTTGACTCGCACCACTACCTTTTTGTAGCCAAGGTACGAATGAGGATGTCTTGTTCACGACCTGCACGAACTAACGCTGTGAAGAGATATGACGTCGGAAAGCTACAATCGCAAGAGATTGCCAATGCCTCTTCCAATTGAGTGTCCCTTCAATTATCCTTGAATCCCATGCCGCCAGCATTAAGCATTGAAGACCAGTGGCAGCAATGCCAAGAAGCAATCAGAACCGCTGCCTCTGAGGTTCTGGGTCTCACTCGGTCACCAAAACGAAATCCATGGTTCGGTGAAGAATGCAGGCAGGCAAATGCAGCCAAACAAAGAGCACGACAAATGCTTATATGCAAACACGAACGAGGGCTGCTTACGATCGGTATAACGAGATTTACAAGGAGAGAAGAAGGGAAGAACACCGACTTCTCAAAAAGAAAAAGAAGCAGCATGAGAAGCGCTCGTTTGAGGAAATAGAGAGGTGCCATGACAGGAACGAGACTCGGAAGTTTTACCAAAAGTTAAAAAGATCCTGCCAGGGTGGCAAACCCCGAACTCAAGCCTGTAAAGACCAGCAGAGAAACATAGTTGTAGAGTCACAGTCGCTACTGAGGATCTGGAAAGATCATTTCTGCAGACTTCTTAACGGCCATGGAGACACAAATTCCGCTCTCAGGCAGAATGCTCCATTCAACTTGGATGATGATCAAGAATGTCGTCCTCCCGACCTAGAAGAAGTTAAGCTTGTGATATGCAAACTTAAATCAAATAAGACTGCAAGTGCAGATGGCCTTGATGCCGAACTTTTCAAGGCACCTGGAGATCAGATGGAAAGGAGCATGCACCAGCTGATCTGCATGATATGGTCGGAAGAAAGCATGCCCGATGAACAGAACCTCAGTATCGTTTGCCCGTATGCCCGATCCTAAAGAAAGGAGACCCTCACAATTGTGCCAATTATATAGGGATAGGCCTCCTTAAAGTCACTTATAAGATCTTGTCTGCTGTTATATGTGAATGTCTGAAACCCCACGTCAACAACTTGATAGGTCCTTATCAATGTGATTTTAGACCAGAGAAGTCCACAATAGACCAAATTTACATTTCGTATGACAGTATCTACAGAGATGAGCTGTACAGAGCCATGTCTAGTTTCGGAATCCCTGCAAAACTCGTACGACTATGCAGGATGACTTTGGAGAATTCACGCTGCTCCGTCAAGGTCGGTAAAGAACTCAGCGAGACCTTTGATGTCGAAAAAGGTTTTAGGCAAGGCGATAAACTGTCATTCGATTTCTTCAACATCATACTTGAACAGATTGTAAGAAACTCTAACGTCAACATCAGAGGAACAATCTTTCAAAAGTCTCTACAATTACTCGCCTATGCAGACGATATTGACGTAATGGGAAGAAAAAAGCGTGATGTCATAGGTGCTTTTGAATTATAGTGTATTGAAACAGAAGCGGCAAAACAGAAAGAGGGTAAAACTAAGTAAATGCTGTCATCAAACAAGGACACAGAACATCGACGAATTGGAAAAAACGTCACAATGAACAGACATAACTTCGGGGTAGAACTACAGGACACTTATGTTCTACGTGTATAACCGGAAGTCTTTGTTCTATTTTCGTTTGTCAAGGTCGTCAACGGTGAATTTTTTTATTGCTATGCGAACCTTTGGTTTTTTTTTTTGCATCCGGACAATTTCTACGTGGCTTGGTAGTTAGCCCCACGCACAACTCTCCAACGTGGCGGAAACATTGGCTTGACTTTTCGACGAGAATGCTTACCTTCCACAAACTACCTTCGTATATGTTGTATTTTTATCCACCGTATTCAATCACAACAGATTTTCAATATCTGTTCATTGACATTTTCTCTTGATTTAATATTCTTATCGATTGCCAATCAATCAAACAAAATTCTCACCTTTCTTACTGCGTGAGTAATGAGGAAAGTCAGTGACCAAAATGTTTCCAAATCTTAATAGTGGTACTACGACTAGTAATTTCCTATTAAACGCACCCATTAGTCCAAAAATGATTCTATTTCTGAGTCGCACTAGCTGCCGTGAGAGTGAGTACTTTCTAAACCTAACGTGACACGCAACGTGTGCGACCAACGATTTATGTTTAAGAATAACACAAGGTTGACTTTGCTCAACAATTAATAAATCCAAGTAGGCACTTGCGTTACCTACCACGAGTTCGTTTGCCGCAGAGGTATTCCTTGGTGAACGCTCCCTTTCTCTCCTGCCTTTTTCCGAAAGAAAAACTTGGCTTCCTAGCCAACTTACCAAGAACAGTATTGTGGTTGGTGGTGGCTAATTTATCGTCAAACAAATTGTAGTCATAAACAAGCAGAAAAAAAAAAGAAAAAGAAAGCCTGAACGTTAACTGCGGAGGACTACAATGCGCCTTTATCAGGCGAGAACATGATCCAAGAAATTTCAAGGAAATAGCTTACCAGTGACCTCTGCCATTAAGTGCTCACCTTAAGACACACTAACTCACACACTATCAAACGAACACACCTGATTGGGGGGATGAAAGTTGGTAGTACACTTTGTCGTGGCTTAGCTAAAAGCGTGCTATTGTAATTCCATTGTAGTCCTTACACAATAAGTTATAATTTTGCTTGGGTAAATTATTTCCCACGTAAGGATTGAGACTGTATAAATAATTAATCAGTAATCTCGTAAAAAAGGCTACGATGTTTGGCAGTAATTGTACTTTTTTTGCAGGGCAAGTTTATTTAAAGGCGTTGACCAATTTCGGATGGGGTATAATGTGAGGTATATTTATGCTTTGATGTGCAGTTTGGATTAATAATAATTTTAACAGTCCGCCTTTGAGTTAAGGGCGATTAATGTGAGGAAGTACTTAACAATTTTTCTTAAAACAAAGGAATAAACGATTATTTCTTGTTTTTTATGGTCAACTTGAGACTCACGGCAGTAGAAACCTACTTTTGGTTGAGTTATAGCAACAATCAGTTCACTTGCCAATAAAAAGAATAACAATCAAGAACAAACAAATAAAAAGAATAACAGTAAAGAAAATACTCAACCAAATTTGATTGATAGTGATATAGTAAAAAGAGTAATAATCACAAAAATAGATGATAGGTGTGCTTTTTTCACAAGGCTGACCCATACCTACATAGCATGACTTTACAAGTATTGCAAAAACAACATCCCGGATATAACTGATGTCGGGAATAAAGGGATGAGTAGAATCCTAAACGGGACAGATTTCTGGCGTTAATTCGAGAATCGAATTAGTTTTTCGATGTTTCATTTTTAGATGTTGATGTGACTAGTGACTTTCGTGTATCTCGAAATGGATGTCGGAGGGTCCGTTCGCAAGTATTTGACAGAATAAGGGCGGAGACCACTTAAGGAGCGTAAAAACATGATTTTTTTAGATTTTTTTATAGAGGGAATAAAATAACCCAATCCAAAAAAAATGTTATCTATGCGATGGCCTAAAAATGGCGGCGTTATTGAAGTTTTCCGGACGCCTGTTTCCGGCGACATCGAAGATTTTTTTTCGGTTGATATGAGAAAGATATACGAAAGTTCATTCTTTTACTGATATATTAAGGGGAAGGATATACCTAAAAATTAATGACAAAGTGCAAAATTCTAAATTTAGGATCCTTTTTACTCCAAAATTTGAATTTTCGGCAATTTTTCAACATACTTGACCCCGAAAAATTATTTGTATACAAGGTAGCTTTCAAACTTAAGGTATATCCTTCGTCCAAAATTTCGTCTAAATCGGTTGCTAACTTTTTGAGCTACAACACGAGAAGTTTTTGAGAAAGTAGTTTCGAGATAATTGCGTTTAAAGTTTCACCACGAGAAAATTACTAATTGTGGTAACATCTCCATACAAAAGGTCAACAGTAGAGGGCATTGTGAAGCGAAGGTCGCTCATTCTCTAACGGCTCGAGCTCTCTGACTCGTCACCCGACCGCATCACGTTCTAAATGCGATAACTCTGCATCTATCGATATTTTCGGTTTTCAATTGGCCAAAACATTCGTAATAAAAAAAATTTGATTTTCTGAAAATCTTAAAATGGTCTCCCCCCTTAATTCTAAGTGTATCTAAGAAAATCAAAGATCAAAAGAGCAAGTTTTTCGTTTCTATTGACGCATCCAACAAAGGTAACAGGAAATTTTTTAATCTTTGTTACCTTTTTTCATGATTTTCATGGTGTAGTCAACTACCTATTGGGTTTTTATGAAGATTCTCAACAGACATCGTAGTCTATTGTGAAACCCTAGCTCAAAGCACTAGAAAAGTTAAAACTGGAGATAACTGATGTAGTCTTCTTTTAGTGACAATGCATCCGTTAATTACGGCCGCCTTTGTTCGGTGTCCCAAAAACTACATTGTTGAATCCAAAAATCATCAAAGCTTACTGTTATTGTATTCTGGATAATGGTGTGAAAAATTGTACGAAAGTATTATCCTACAATGTTGAAAGCCTTGTGCTTAAAGTTTTTGGAGAGTTTTCAATTAGTGCAAAAAGGGTCGAGATATTAAGAGAATGTGCTTCCGTTAGCCAAGAATATCATGCTGTACTTCGCCATAACAGCAGTTGGATGGGTATGGTCAACTCTGTTTCCAGCTGTGGAGAGGCTTGCTTGAGGTATATGATGATATGGCCTCAATCAAAGAGGATATAGAAACAAGGAGGAAATGTAGCTTTTTTGAAGCAAAAGCAAACCAAGAAATGCAAAAATTAAAATAACATAAAAAATGAAAGAGCAGAAGATTATTTGAAAAAGGGGTTCGACTACGAAAACTCCCCATTGAAAGCATTTAAATCCGTCAACGTAGATAAGATAGCTCCAACATATGAACATTTTGTATAGAAGCTTCAATAGCTGTTGGTGTTGAAAACGAAATTGGTAAAGATGTTTATACGAAGAGATTTAAATTCTTAACAAAACCTTAGAAGCAATAAAAAAAACTAAGCTTCTTCATCGTGGCCAACGTTTTCCAAGTGATCGGTTTAAGTTACAAAGTGTTCCGTTGCATGCTCATTAAGCCTGAACCAACATCTTTCGCCAACCATTTCGATTTTGGGCGAGCTCGCTCCGTTTTGCACTCAAAGTCGGTTGAGATTTTCATTTGGTGCTTAAGTTTGATTTTTTACAATCTATTGAAGTATAATGATAAACAAAATTGTATGACAGTTTTTCCCCTTATCGAAAGCTATTTTCGACTCCAAAGGTCTCTGTGAGTTCTTTACCAACCTTGACGGAGCAGCGTGAAATCTCCAAAATCATCCTGCATAAGTCATAAGAGTTTTGCAAGTATGCCAAAATTTAGTATGCCTCTTTATAGCTAGTCTCTGTAAATAATATCATACGAGGTCTTTAAATTGATAGAAAGATGGCATATATATATTGGATATTGGCCTTACACATGACTCACACTCGTGCATTTTCGCAGTAAGCATATAAGCATTTTGACTATGAGATATGCAATAGGCCACCGGGTTCACCGCTTTGTTACGCCAGCCTGTGGATGTATGGATATTTTATATGGTTATGTAAAGACGCCTGTCTACGCAGATTAGCAAAAGACGATTTTGATTGAAGAAAATATTCAGCACGTTCTTGCTGATATACGTTCCCAATTGTCGGCTGGAATTGATTCGATCCAACTGCGGCGGCCACTTTCTGAAATCATTTTGAATAGCAAATGACAAACCCTTATCTTTATAATAAAGTATTATTCTTGGCTTTCAAAATGCATTAATAAAATAATGCGTCTTACTTCTTCTTGGAAAACACACAAAAAACAAAGCGCACAGCTCTTAATTACGACACATTAAACGTCATTCGTTTTTTCCTCTTTGTCCGGAAGTTAAAAATTGCTTAGAACTTGGAATCTATATATATAAAATAGGATGTTTGTATGTTTGTATGTGTGTCCGGTGTAGACTCCTAAGCCACCCAACGGATTTTTATGAAATTTTCAGGAGAGACATAGTTTAGTCCAGAGATGGTTCCTGTTAAAGTTTGATCCCCATATTCCCACAGGAATGGGGTTGGGAACGGAAAATTAGAAACTAATGCACAGATTTCAAAAATTCTTTCAGCGCCTGGGGTGCTACATTGAGCCATATGCATATAAAGGCTAGTAAATGCTTTTACTGGTAAATTTCTATAGTATATACTGCATATATACTCGTATGCATAAGACCATAGTTAATACTGAAAAAAAGTATCTGCTAAGTAACAAAGTATTTACTGGTTTCGGATGAATTAAACCAGTAAATACTTTAATCGGTATGCATAAAAACTATTTTGTTCAAGTATATACTGGAATTTTTTCAAGCTATAGAAAACCAACTTGAACATTTACTAGTAAATGCTTTTTCATGTTAAATGTCCATTTTAGTCGGCACTTTTATATCCATATCTTTTTTTAAATGGCCTCTTTTTTAAGTGCAATCGCAGAAAAAAATTATATGGAGCCAAGAGATTCCGGAGATAACAATTTAAAAATACTTTACTGCTTTGAAAAGGAAAACGTTGATTTATTTTAAATTTAATGAAACTAAGAAATAAGTAATTTATTTGTAATAAAAAAATAATAATATTAATAGTAATAATAATAATAGTGATATAAACATTTAGGTACTCAAACTGAAAAAATTAAGTGTAAACACTTAGTCTAGATTGTTAATATATAAGTTATATCTAGGCCGAAAGGCACTAGCAAATTTAATCAAAATCATTACAACCATGTTTTAAAAAATTGGTTTTTTATTTTTAATGTTTTTTAAAGACGAAATTTTAAAAATTGGAAATAAGTCAAATATATCGTTTTGAAAATATTTGAAAAAACAAATTTGTTTGTTTTAAATTAACGAAAATTCGAAAAAACTAAATTTTTCAAATGTAGATACGCAATCCTTCTAAAACAATCTAGGACTTCTAAAATATGAAAGTTCGTTAAAATCGTGTTAGCCATTAGTGAGAAAGTCGGTTTTAAAAAAATGGTACTATGGGGGTTACCGTTTTTAGACTTCTTCCAAAAAAAATTTTTGCATCATTAAAACAGCTGTTCAAAAATAATACCTCTAGTAAAATTTTATCAAAATCGTTAGAGCCGTTTTTGTGAAAAATAAGTATTATCATATCGGTTGTATGGCAAGTACCGTTATTTCAAGACCTAGAGACCCAATAAAAAAAAGTGAATTTTAAAATGAAAAAAAAAAAAACTAAAAAAGGAGAGGATCTACTACCCCTGATGAAAATATCCGAATCTTTTTGAGATATGTTAGAGATCCAGGATTTCAAGCCGGGGTTGGAGAACACACAGGCTTCCATCAGAGTACTGTTTGCAGAGCTGTGCATCACGTAGCAAATTTAATTATTAATAAATTATATACTTACCTAGTACCTACTGCCAATTTCCGATGAATTGGTAGTATTTACTTGGATGAAACCAGTATATACTACTAGTATAGTCTTACCAGTATAAACTTAACTTTATGCATACCAAATGAAGTAAATACTCCAAATTTGAGCTTTTACTAGTAGTACTAGTAGTTATACACTATAACCATTATACTACAAGTAAATACTTCTCTTTTATGCATATGCCCCATTATCTCTTTCATTAGCATCTTATACTATATTTCGTCCCCTTAAATCCCACAGTAACAGAAACGGGAACGAAAGCGGGAACCTTAAAGTTGCTGGACCGATTTCAAAAAAATTTTCAACTCTAGGATGTAACTTTATCCCTCAGTGACATAGATTAATATTTCATCCCCATATTTCCACGGGAACAGACGATTCCAACAGGAATTGGTTGGGAACCTAAACTTAAGAACTACTTGATAGATTTCAAAAAAATTTTCAGCATTAGGATGCCACATAGTCCCACAGTATAAAATATTATATTTCATCCCCAAATTCCCACGGAAGAGGAAAAACGAGAACGGGAACCTTAAAACTACTGACCCGAGCAAAGCCGGGCGGCTCAGCTAGTAGTTTAGAATTATTGTGCTTTCTACAAGTTAAATTTTTCCAAGCAAAACTTCTATCCAAAGTCTGGTTGAATGAAAATCGATATGTCCAAGTCGAAGAAAAGTAAGCCAAGAGTACCTGCGGCCTTATCGTCAAATTGATAGCGAACTACTCAAAAAAAAATTGTATTTCCATTCACCATTTTCCATTACCTATTTAAAGATAATTACACAAGAAAACAGAAAAGGGATTTGTTGTCATAAAGTGTTTTTTGTATAGAATTCACATCCAGAGTAGATATCGTGTGCACTGTAAAGCATAACCGTTACCATACCACCGAGAGTTACCTGCACCATAGCAATCATTTCGGGTTAACCTCAGTTTCTGGCAAAAGGCAGGTGTACGATTCAGAAAAATGGTTATTGCATGAGGATTGGCCCTTAATAAAGGCTGCAAATCAATATTTTGTGATTTTGTATACGAAAAAAGGAAAAAAAAATGAGCAGTTTTATAAATTTGAAAGGATACACGCTGCATGCAAATAGCTAGATTTGGCAGAGAGGAGTTTCTGGCTTGAAATCAGATACTACACTGAGAAATATTTTAGATTATATATTTTTACAAACCCAGAAATTGCAAGACTTTTTGAAGTTAGTTGAGAAGTGTTTTTCGCTAAACAAAAATGAGCTTCTGCGGTCAACTTCTGAAAGCGAAATCGGATGCGACTTCAATCAAACTGTGGTGGGGCTTATTCTACTTAGTTGCAAATGGTGCAACTAACACAAAAAAATGTTTTTCTCTGTCTAAAAAGAAGAGTGGAAGATGTTGTCCCTACCCAAGAGTCTTGGATCTCCAAACACATCGTTAGAGGACTTAAGGTACTTGGATACATTTTTTAGTTTACAAATGTCATTGGCGAGCCCAGATCCCGTATATTTGTTAGAAGTAAATTTTAACTCCCTGATTCAATAATGTAAGTCAATAATGTAAGCACAACGAATAACAAAACCAGCAAACTCACCTTCTTTCGGTGATTGATTCAGTTCATCATAAGATAACAAATTGAAAAGTATCAGATGATCACTCTTTTCCTAAAAACAGATGCATTCACTGCAACCTAAACGGAAAATCCTCAATCAACTATTTTTCCGAGATTTTCAGGAAACAAAGTGGCAAAAACACCAGATAGCATTGAAAAAGTTAATCAAACAAGAACTTTTACAAAAACCGTCAAACTGATCTGATCTTGACAATACTGACATCCACAAACAATCACTGTGGGTATCCTACCCTCCAATGTCCAATGAAAATAAGGGAAAGCGGAAACCTCTGTGTTGGAACCAGGAGCTGCAATCGCTCAGAAAAGAATGTAGACAACTTTTATACCAAGCTAAGTAATCTTAAAAAATAACTAACTAACAGAATCCTTCACAATATACTAATATCTCATAAATAACTCATTAAATGCGAAGTAGGTAGTCAGTATCTGACTAACTCACATACAGTCAAGTGCTTCTTTTATCGTTCGCTATCAATTTTTCATTTCTTAATTTAATCATGAATTCTAATTGCTTAAAGTGTAAAATCTCCCTAACCACGTGAGTCTCAGTTAATTGCGAAAATTTGTAAGATTGGGTTTCACTTAGTTTGTGCTAAAATAAATGACTCTGGTTACTCTTTTCTTAAATTTAATTAAAACTTTTTCTGGATGTGTGACAATTGCAAAAAACATAATTTGTTATCGAGTATAGCAAAAGTTAATGACTTATTTGTGTTTTTCTCTGATAATTACTCTGAATTTTCAAAACTCTCTTCAATTGTCAGTGGAAGTGGAGTTGCATCGGTTAAACCCCTGCGGACTCTCCGCTCCCAAACCAAGCAGCTTAAATCAAATGATCAATGCAAAAATCATCAGTTAGTGCACCTTCAAGAAAATCAATATTCTGCTTCTCCCGCAATTAATAAACTTTCTTCCTCACCTATGCATTCTCCTAAACTTGGCTCAACTCCCTTACCATTACCATCGTTTCGTAATAAAATCAACGTAAAAAAAACTCTTCCAGCCTGAATAAACCGGTTTTGTCATCAAAATCTAAAATAACAACTACAACTAAAACTAATACTCTAATCAGTCCCCACTCTTCTAATCAGAGCGGCGAGGTTGTGATCAATTTAGAAGAATCAACTGCAACATGCTCTCATTCCCTTCCTGATAGATCAGAAATTACTGATGCCAACTGTGAAGGTGATGTCGTTGTGAATGATGCGGATGCTTTAGTATCTGACACACCTTCCTTTCAGACTACTTTTGATATTGACCAATTAATTATCAATGTTTTGTTGTGCAATAATGAAGAACTTTTTATTATGTGTAGTTATATACCACCAAGAAGTTCTATTGAACTATATGATATACATCTAAGCAATTGTAAGGATATTCTTGAAAATCTCTTCAATCTCCAGCATGTTTTTTATGCTGGTGATTTCAATTTAGGTGATATTAATTGGACTTTTGATCATGATGAAAAATATTTAGTTCCTTTCGATATAACTACTGAGACCGAAGCATTGGTAGTGGATTTTTTTAGTCAATTTGATATTCATGCCTATTATGGAATTCGCAGGATTTTACTCCCGGGGAGTTGACAGGATTCGCGGTTGATTCGTACTCTCCTTATTTGGTATTAGTGAATTCGACGAATGAGCTGTATTATCAATACCAGAACTACCATATTGCTTTTCACTGCTGCTGTCCTCTGTGGTTCTACTCTGTGCTGCTGTCATTTATGTCGACAAAACGAAAAAATTCATTTAACTTGATACGCAAACAAATTTGAAATTAAAATAAAGCAAGTTTCAGTTTTAAGTTAAAAGTAATATTTATAGTGGATTCAATTGCATATTATTTTGATGTAAGAGAAACTCATTGAGATATACTCGAATAGAATTACGATACCAAATGAAGAGTATTTTGGATGTTTCGGATGAGAGCCTACATTCAAATAAAAAACTCATTAGATTGCATACACATCATAATTTTTCTATATACTTTTTTCCATTTGAAAATCTCCATAAATGGTGGACCCATGCTATATTAAGTTATGTTTGCAGCCTTTCCAAAATTGTCGCTGCTCCGAAAACTTTTTGTTAAGTTTTTTGCAACATCGGGCTCAGTTTTCATCAGCTCAACTATTTTACGAAATTTTTCCCTATTAGTGTTCCGCTTTCTTAAAAAGAAGTAAAATAAATACCTGAACATTCCATATCATAAATTTAAATTCACTTTTCATGTTTTGTTTGTTGTTTTCTAGTAAGTTTTTGTCTTTACGAATATCGATTCGTTACAAAAATATCGCGAATGTGAAATGGAAAAAATTATATGGAGTGCGAATGGTTTGCGAATTCACTAATACCAAATAAGTTGAACAGAAAAGTCGGTAGCGCAGGTTTTGTTACCGACATCCATTCAACTCCATTCGTCGAATTCCATAATAGCAAAATTTTCGCGAATGGTTGAAACTCACGCAAAATAGCATTCGCCGGATTCCATAATAGGGGTGATTATTCAAACAAGTGATTGTAAAACTGATCAGGGTCGGATACTTGATTTAATTTTTGTCGATAAGCAATTCAAAGTTGCAATTGAAAAATGTTTGCTACCAATGCTCCAGAACTCAATCTTTCATTGTGCATTGGTGGGTAGTCTTAGTTTATATACATATATATATTATATATTATATTGTATATATATTTGTATATTTTATTGTATAGTTATTTCAAAAAGAATACATAGTTCGAAAAATTTAAAACTTGTTCATTGTTTTGAGAATGCTGACTTTGATGTTATTAACGCTCATCTAGCCTCGTTGCCTTGGAGGAATACTATGAATCAACCTGATTTAAACCTTGCTTACAATGACTTAAAAAGTGTTATTAATTGCACAATTGAACGATTTGTTCCTAAAAAATCAATATCGTGTAATTCAAATCCAATTTGGTTTAATAAAAGGTTGTCACGTCTTAAAAACCAAAAAAATAAAGCATATAAGAGATACAAATTCAATAAAAGTAACCAAAATCTGCTAAATACATATTTAATGTTGCATCGAGAGTTTGAATCCCTTAATACAGTTTTATACAGGAATTATATTACTTCAACTGAGAATAAAATAAAAACCGATAGCGGCCATTTTTGGAAATTTATTAACTCTAAGCGAAAAAATACAGGTCTTCCAAATTGCATGACTCACCTAGACACTACTTCAAGTAATTTACCAGAAATATGTAATTTATTTGCTAAATACTTTGAATCAGTTTATAGTCATGAGTAATGAGTTGCACTCTCAAAATTTTCCGGATGTATCCGAGAGATTTAGTTTGGGTTCTCTTCGAATAAACGCAGATGAAATCTTAGATGCTTAAAGCAAATCGATACTTCGAAATCAGCTGGGCCGAATGGATTCTCATCCCAATTTCTTAAAAATGCAGCAAATTCTATTGCCGATCATTGGAGAATGGTTTGTTTCTGAGTGAATGAAAAGTTTCGTTTCTTACACCTATTTTTAAGGCAGGTTCTAGACAAATTGTTTCCAATTATAGGCCTATTTGCAAAATCTCTACAATTCCAAAAATTTTTGAGAAAATCGTAAGTGAAAAAATCCTTTTCGTTGTCCGAGAGTACATATCAGTCTCTCAACATGGTTTTATGCCTGCCAGATCAACGGCTACTAATTTGTCCATCTTTGTCAACTCTGTTATCTCTAATTTCGAAAATAACTCGCAAACAGATATAATTTTCACAGACTTTGCCAAAGCATTTGACAGAGTGAAACATACAATCCTAGTTCATAAACTCGCTTGCCTTGGTTTCCATTCTAGTTTACTAAAATGGATTGAATCTTATTTAACTGGGCGTGTTCAGATCGTAAAAATTGATAAATATTTCTCCGATCCTATCTATGTGCCATCGGGAGTTCCACAGGGAAGTCACATTGGACCATTGCTATTTCTTTTATTCATTAATGATATATCTGATATATTCATTAACTCGCAGTGCCTTCTTTATGCTGACGATTTAAAGCTCTTTAAAAAGGTTGAATCCATACACGACTGTATACTTCTTCAGAATGATTTTCTTAGGCTTTCACGATGCTGCGATGCAAATTCTCTTCATCTAAATGTAACCAAATGTCAAGTGCTAACATGTTTTAGAAAAAAGGTCTGTTTTGATTATAATTATAATTTGAAAGATATTATCTTGGAAAGACTTCGTCAGAAAAAAGATTTAGGTGTAATTCTTGACGAAAAATTATCCTTTAAACCTCATATGGATCTAATAATTAGCAAAAGCAATTCGATGCTAGGCTTTATTAAAAGAAACGCTCGGGAGCTTTCTGACATCTTTACTTTAAAAGCACTTTACTTTTCATTAGTTCGATCCGTTTTAGAGTATTGTTCCATTTTTTGGAATCCTTTTTATTTAAATTTGGTAATTTCTCACAACCATCCCTTGTGAGGGAATGGAGGAGACCTACAATTTTCCGCCGATTCCGAAAGGCTAATAGAGAAAGCGCTTTTCATAGCATTGAATTTACTATCGGAAAACTTTTCTGTGTGGAAAAAATTATTTCTTCTGTTTGGATTCGAACCACGAATCTCCCAATAAACCAGCAGTCATGCTTACCATCACTCTACGGGTATCACGTAGGAAGTAAAATCCTTTCTAATAAAATGCTAGGTTCACTACAAACAGCTTACACCTTCTACACGCCTAATTTGCTGTTTGATAAACACCAGATGTCAAAGCATTTTCTTACTCTGGATCAACCAAGTCAAGTCTGATTTCAATGGAAACACTGAAATGGGGTATCAACAACTTTAACCCATACAAATTCGCCGAACCAGAAGGCATAATACCAACAGGACTTCAAATGGCTTCGGATATAATTTTCCCAGTCCTTCAACTAAGTCTAAGCGGATCATCAAACAGGATCTTAAGTCCTTTTATATACTTAGCTATAAACAATATGTAAGTCTTAAAATTAAGTACCTTATAATAAATGAAATGAAATGAAGATCTACACACCCTAACAAATGAGACTCCTCAAGGTCTCTAACTTATGCCTGAGGCCTTCTTCCCTTCTCCAATCCAAAAAGATCAGAGCCCGATTGATTGATATCCATTTGAGTACTGCTATAGATCCAAACCTTGTATCTACTGCACAACACGCCTATTGCAAGCTATATGCAAGCATCCGCATGTTATTATAGATACCACTTGCCTTCGTATGCTGATCGTTTGGAACTTATTAGCCTCCTGACAGTTGAGCTCGCAAGTACCTATAGTTCTTGTTCAGGTTCTTTTAAGCGAAGTCATCTTTTCCGGCTTCGAACGTACACTAAACATGAAGTTTACACACATATTCACAATTTTTCGAGTCGAACTAAAAAAAGAAAATAGGAAATTTAATTCTTAGATATTATATACATTTTTTTTGTTTTTTTTTTCATAGTTTTGTACATTTTTAGTGTTTTTTAGTGTTTTTTATATTTTTTTTTAAATTAAATCATAAAAATTATTTAAGTCATTTCTAAGGATAACTAAATGTACAATATCTGCGCTATATACATATATGAGTCTAGTTCTGAAAAGAACTTCTTAGGTTATAGGTTAGGTTATAGGTTTAGGGCCAGTTGCTCAAATCGAATCATAAATTTAAGTTCTACATAAAGTTCTACTTTAGTATGGGGATTTTATGTAGAACTTAAGAATTCCGAAACGTCTCATACAAAAATGAAAACTTTATGTAGAACTTAAATTTGTAATTCGATTGAGCAACTGGCCCTAAGGGCCAAGTAAGTATTACATAAAGTAGAACTTTATGTAAAACTTAAATTTATGTTTCGATTGAGCAACTGGCCCTTAGTAACCTACTTAAGGAATTATTATCAAACAAAATTATTATCAAGCGACAATTTTTTGTTTTTAAATTCCGCACACGACCATTCGATAGGGAGCCGACTGCGCGAGTGAGCCGCGCGGCATTATTATTTCGTGATCTTAACCCACCTCCCGTACCTCCGTGCACCAATCGGTGCAGTAGTTTCGGAGCCTATCCGAGACAAATAAGCAAACAATCAAACCTTTCCTCTTTATAATATAAGTAAGACTTGTAAGACAATCCTAAAAGAACATCAAGCTTGAAGGATGAAGGATTTAAAGTGATCTCATATGCCGATAATACCAGGAAAACATTTTAAGCCAGAAGTCACATATAAAAGTGTCAGAAAAGCTACAGAGGCCCTTTTTTCTTACAAAAAATTCAAGGCAAACTTTTATGAAGATCATTTTCACATAATATGTGCATAACAAGCGCCGTAAGGCAGGACTGGGATGATCAAGGTCTTATTCAAAAATACCAGAGAGGGTTTTTCTTCTCAATTTGCTTCTCAGTTTTCAACCCAAAGAAGCAACGGTTGGCAAGAGTTATTTTCCGTTTGATCTCTGTTTTCCGTGTCTACAGCGGATCCTAAGTAGACGAAGTCCTGTACTACTTCTAAGTTATGTCTGTCTATTGTGAGATTTTGTCGATGCTCGGTATCCTTGTTTGAACAT
The DNA here is from genome assembly GCA_914767635.1 of Melanostoma mellinum. Classification (NCBI taxonomy): domain Eukaryota; kingdom Metazoa; phylum Arthropoda; class Insecta; order Diptera; family Syrphidae; genus Melanostoma; species Melanostoma mellinum. Next base: position 68,848,046 of record OU612058.1, on the reverse strand, counting down.
AGACCTCGTTTTATCCTCGTTGACCATTAAACCATTTTTTGCCACTTTTGTTTCCATGGTCACAAAAACACCTATGACATCTCGCTTTCTTCTTCCCATTACGCTAATATCGTCTGCGTAGGCGAGTAATTGTACAGACTTTTGAAAGATTGTTCCTCTGGTGTTAACGTTTGAATTTTTTTTCAAGTATAATGTTGAAGAAATCGCATGACAGTTTGTCGCCTTGCCTTAAGGGTTTTTTCCGAAAATTTGGTCCATTGTGGAATTCTCTGGTCTGAAACCACATTGAGAAGGAAGTATCAAGTTGTTGACACAGAGTTTCAGACGTTCACATATTACAGCAAACGAGATCTTATAACGGACGTTAAAGAGGCTTATTCCTCTACAATTTGCACAAATAACAGGATCTTCCTTTTTTAGGTTTGGATATACGATACTGAGATTCCATTCATCGGGCATACTTTTTGCAGATCAGGTGCATGATCCTTTCCAACTGATCTCCAGCTGTATTGAAAAGTTCGGAAAAGTCTATCTACACCTGTAATCTTACTTGATTTAAATTTGCATATGACTAGCTTCTCATTCTGCTTTTTTCTTCTTTTGGAGGATCCAGTTTTCTTTCCTTTTTCCTCCTTGTAAATCTCGTTATACTGGTCAAAAGCAGCCCTTTTTCTCATGCATCAACATTTGTCGTACTTTTTGATTGGCGGCATTTGCCTGCCTACATTCTTCATCGAACCATGGGTTCCATTTAGGTGGCCGAGTGAAGCCCAAAACTTCAGAGGCAGCCACTGTTCCTCAAAGTCTGATGCTGGCGAAGGGGCCATACGATTCAAGGATAGTTGGAAGGACACACTGGAAAAGGCACTGGCATGCTTTCTGACGTCATCTCGCTTCACAGCGTTTGTTCGTAAGTCGCGTACAGGATATTCTCATCCGTGTCTTGGCCACAACAAGGTAGAAGTTCGAGTCAAATTTGGCCCCTCGGAAAGTTCAGACATCTATCACACTGAAAGAGTACCTAATGAATACACATGAAATGCCTCTACCGCTTTGTTAAAAGCTCTAAAGTGTTAAGTTTAATGATACACAGCCTCACATCTTACTTGTGGCATTTCAACGAACTTAATATTGGTAAGTGTTGCCATAGTTTAAGGTATTCGGAAGTTTCATGGCAACGCTTGCACTTACCTAAAACAAAGCCAAATTTTTCGTTAGCTGAAATCAAAAACAGGTCTAATTAGAACTCACAGCTATATTCGGCTTCAATTTAATTTCATTGTTTGTAGTTTTTTTTAATATAGTTTCTACTTTGATGGCACATAACTGTTATAAAGCTTTCTTCATTCTCTAGTAAAAGTAAGGCCAACACAGACATATCGAAAAAACTTTAACTTTTAGAAATTGTCTTAAGACCAACAGGCTTAAGTAGTGACGAGGGTTTCTGGTTGTCGTAGTCATAATTTTTTTGAGTGTACTTAGATATGCGCTGGTAGAATGCTATCCGGTTACTTCTTGCCATGAGAACTTACTCGTAGAATACCTCTTTTTAGGTCTCCTTCCACTTTTATATTCAATCAGAGGACACGAATACAAACAAAAAAAACGACAAACAAACAAGCCCGTCTCACATATTTTTCTATCTTTTTCCTTAACAGCGACTGCTAAAAGCTTTTTAACTAAGCGCAGTGCATCGCAAAAACAAAAACGAAAAATTTCTTGGAAAAGCCAAAAATGGAAAATACAGAACTATACTAGAGGTTAACTTCATCTATACCCAACAGAAATATATGCCAATATATTGGCATACACAGCACAAAAGCCAAATGCATACAGCACCCATTTATTCCACAAACGAATGCACGACAGACAATCGTGGATACGAATAGTTCGATTTGAATGGTTGGGTTGGGATTGGGATATTAAAAGGCAGGTGAACGGTGTCTTTCTTCTATCATTTGACGACAAAAATTCATTTCACCTTAGCGTATCGTTGTGTGATTTAATCTGGCGTCAGTCAATGCAACGTTTGTTACAGGGTAACACCATACACCTAATCCTTGCATGATGATTGACTTGAAATAGCTTCATATACCCTTACTCAAGGCAAAAGTATGAAGTTTCGTTTATTGTGCTACTTGTTCGATTTGAGGAAACCGGATTCTACTTCGTGGCTTTTCAGTCTTCTAATAGTTTTGTGTCATGCTAAGCTGGTTGGAATTAAGACGACACTTATGGGACCTTGCAAGTGAAAAGATATTTGTTTCACTTCGTTGGGTTGCCAACTACCATTCTAAGTGTTTTAAAGATTGTGAAGATATATGGAGATAGCTAGGTGATAGAGTATTGCTATAGGTATTTGAGTAAGATGATTATAGAAAGGATTTTCAAAGTTTCAGATTTTGTAGCATCGAATCAGGTTAATTAACTGGAAATACCATTTATTTTAAAAAGGACACGTTTTTGTAAATGTGAAAGGTTTGTTTTCAATTTCAATTCATCGAGTGAAGGCTTGTGCTTCACTCAGAGCTCTTAACAAGTAGCTATCGTTCGATATTCCTTTGCTTTCTCCTCGTCCTTCCTTTATGTGAGGTACTATTTAGCGGCGAAAGTATGAAAAAATTGGGCATTGATCCTTTTTTTTCCTTCAAATTTCGTAAATTTTTTTGGCCCCTTCTTCTTCTTGATTAAAACAGATAAATGTACGAATATGATCCCACTGATTTTCTTTTCTCTTTTTGGATTTGTATTAATCTCCATTTTGCAATAAAAAAAGATCGGGAGGTATGCCGAAGCATTCCAAGGTCAAAAAGGCGGGGTGGTTTACCACGCGATCGAATTACTAAGTGTGAAAAACTTAATTAAGAGAGCTGCGATGATGCTCATAACGCCAGAAGGTTGCTAGCAATGATCTTGTACGTTCAGTCGTTTCATCGATTTGGTTCGCGAGCTTAGCCTGAACTCTACCCGTTAATTGATTTCGTTTCGACGAAACTCACTGTACGAACTGATATGTGTTTTCTGACTTTAACCAGTCTTAGACTTAAAGGCAAATTCGGTGAGGAGGCTAAAGACATGGAAAACAAAAGAAAACTTATTTTCGACTTGCAATGTCATCAACCTTCTATCTTTCCCGACTGAGTTTGCCAAACAACGGACGATGTGATTTTAAAAGGTGGACGATACCTATTCTACTCGAAAGATATTTGTTCCTTTAGAAAGGCAATGGGCATTGTTGTAACGCACTTGGAACTTGTCAGCCCAGCAGTTTCCTCGAACAAACTGAGAAAAACCATGTAGTGGAGCTCCTACATATCTATTTGGGTAGGCATTACAGTTCGGAATGAATCTGAGCCTCAAAAGGCATTTTTCTTTAATTGCCAACATTAAGCATAAGAAACTCTGAAGTTTTTGGGTCTCACTCGCCTTCAAAATTGTTCGTCAAATGCAGGCGAAGAAAATGAACATACGACAAATATTGAAGCAAAAGAGAACAATTGCTGATTTCGACAAGTAAACGAGATTTAAAAAGAGGAAAGAAGAAAAGAACACAGAATCCTAAAAGAGAAGCAGCATGAGAAAGCTCGTTTTTACAAAATTTAGATATGCCATGACATAAATGAGGCTTTAATGTCTTACCAGAGTAAGAAGGGAAGACATAGTGATAAAACCTCAGTCGCTACTAAGGATCTGAAAAGACCACTTCTGCAAAATCAGTCCGTAGCGGCGATGAGGACATAAACTCCGTTATCAGGCAAAATGTGCAACTGAACTAGATGGTTGAGAGTGTCGTTCTTCCGCCTTGGGTGCTTGCCATTTGCAAACTTAAACCAAATAAAACTGCAGGTACCGATGGTCTTGGCGACGAACTTTCAAAGGCAGCTGTAGATCAGTCGGAAAGAATATCTGCATGGTAAGGGAACCACAGTGGTGCTGTTTGTATGGGAGAGCGGAAAAAACCGTAAGGACTGAACTATGAACTGGAATCGAAAGAAACTTTGCAGACTTGCTTGGATGTAAAATAAAATTTATTGATATAATTCGGATTTGTAGGGTTAATTGACATTTATCAATTTTTTTTAAATTATGATAATATTAACGTAATATTAATGTTAATAAGTTCTTCAATTAATTTTAGGGAAAATGTTTGTCTTTCAAAGTGAAGCCAAAGGTCCTTTTGTCCTTTACAACGGGGTTCAAATAAACCGAATTGATAATTTGATTATTAGTCTGATTCTCGATCCTACAGCAAGAGTCAGGACTTCGGCTAATGGAATTATATTTGGGAACTTATTACCTCCAAACCGATGCAAGAGTTATTTTCTACTGCCTATTTAATACGTAAATACCTATGTAAGCAATGGAAATAAAAATGAACAGCGACAGTAAAAAAGGCCACGACTGGGTCGCACGAACTTATTACGATATCAATATCTTGAGTCTGAGTGAAAGGTTTTAGTATTCGCTAATGAAACATATATTTGGTGGTACAGGGTTTCCAGTTATACATAAACTATGAATATCAAATTAATTCACGCAAAATTTTTAATTAAATATTTCAAAGATTTAAAGCGAAAGTCTAAAAACGCCATTCTGTTGTAATTACTAATACATATGAACGCTAAACATTTAATCAAAATCGTTAGACTAGTTGTCAAAAAATGGCTTTTAATTTTTCACTTTTTTTAAAAACAAGTTTATCAAAAATTTTTATTTCCAAAAATTCAAAATTTTTCAAAAATTTAAATTTTCAAATGGTAATATGCAATCTTTCTGAAATAACTTGGGACTTTTAAAATACATAATTTCGTCAACATCGTGTAAGGCTTTAACGAGAAAGTCGGTTTTGTAAAAAATGGTACTATAGGGGGTACCGTTTCCGACTTTTCCAAAAATGTTTTTACATCCTTAGAAAGAAAGTCTAAAACTAATCCTTTGCACAAAATTCAATCGAAATCGTTGAAGATATTTTTGAGAAAAAGAAGTATTATCATATTGGTTGTATCGCAGGTACCGTTATTTCACGACCCATTTCCAAAAACCCATCTGAAGGCTGTCCCACAGACCCTAACTTTTTGAAGAAAATTGGTCCAGCGGTTGAGGCTGCACATCCATATACGGACATATGCTCAATTGTTATCTAAAAATTTTTTCTGTACGACCGTAAAACTTGCCTTATACTTCCTAGAATCACAAGTAAAACTATACGAAAGTCTTTTTCCTCCTCGATGACAACTTTGCCGTGCAATGGTCTTGGAGAAGTTTAAAGCAGTTCATCAAGTAAACCTCGACCAGCCCCGATGTCAAGACGGATTCTATCAAATAGATCGATATTCAACTTCAAACAGCTGTTACACAAGCATTCAAATGGTAAGCGATGAACTTTTCGGAAAAAGACCGCTTCAAAACCATAAAGGGTGTAATTTTAGACGAACGGTTTTAAAGAAAAAATAAAACGCATATAATTTAGTGTTATGGCCAAGAATTGAGCTTCATTACGCATACATATAAAGGTTAGCTATTATATTTTAAAAATGATCTCGGGCAAGTGGCAGCCGCAGAATTTGAAGCCGCATGTCAGCAATAACGCCGCGAAAATTCTCTTCTAAGGCGTCAATCGCCTCACACTTATCTGCGTAGATGTGTGACGTCACTTATCAAAACAAAAAATAGTCCAGCGGTATTAAATCTCACGATCGTGGATATTGGAAGTTCCTCAACGCGAGATAATACCCTCACCAAGAGTTTCTTTCAATAAATTGTTTGTTTTGTTGGCTGTGTAGCATGTATGTAGAGCCATTTTGCTGGCAACAACAAAGGTCGTTCACATCGAAAAATTCATTAGCCATAGCTCTGTATATAGTAGTAGAGGTAGCTCACAACTCACGAGTTTAAAACACGAAATCAAGTAAAAATCGGCATCAATAGCTGTTTTGAGCATAGTAGTAGTCTTCCACGGTATAGTGACAAACCAAACTGAATATGAAACAGTGTGTCAAAAAGTCCAACTTCGAAAAAGTATTGCCAGAGTTAAAACCACACGCCTGAAAATAACCCATAAGTTCTTCAAAATGTTCTTATATAAAATTTATTTAACAGAGCTTGCACCTTCAGAAACGTTTTTCTTAAGGCTTCAGTTACCAAAGAAAATAAACAGTTTAAAGTTTTTTTTTTAACTCAGGACTCAGCTCAAGGTCAAAGAAAACCACCAAAAGTCTCATTACCACAACTAGGTAAAAGCAAATATATCAATTTGCACTCAGAGTCGTTTAAGACCCGAAAAGTCCTGCTTCAAAGTAAAGAAAACCATTGTCAAACCATTTTCCTCAACAGTATTTTTAAAAGAAGCTATAGGTATACGTATACTGACTTTCTTTTCAACTCTCTATGTCCTGTTGGACAGTAACAAAAAAAATGCAATTTTAAGTGAGGGTCTTTATAACGAGATCCCACACACAAACATGCATCATTTCCACAATTCCACAAGCATTCGATCTTATTTCAACTGAGGTTAAAAGAAAATTTGCTATCGTCGAACGTTCGAGTTAAGCAAATAAAAGAGACATTCCCAGAAAGCCAGTTAAACAAAAATCCCATCAATCGATTTCCTTCCCATTCTATGTGTATCCTGAAGGAGAATCACCACACACATAGTCCTTATTCCTTAACTATATGAACTGAAATGGTTTCAATAACGTAGAAAGCTAAAAGCAGGTGATTGAAACTGGAAGTATCCATTCTCCAGTGTCTCTAGTAAGTAAAAAACCTTGCCGCACAGTCGGAAAGAGACATATCCTTCATTCGTCGTGTCCTTACTTCCATTCCTTTTAGAAATTATTTTTGTTTACGACCATTTACGTGTAGAGATGATTTAAAGCCAAAAGTCGATATTCACGATATATACGGTAACGGTTTAAAGTTCATTTTCATCTTCTCTTTGAGTTCGATATTGCTCGTCTAACTTCACAACCCATACCACAGCGGCTCACGTTACTTTATATTACGAGTTCGGGTTTCAATGCTATCATCAAATACTTGAATCAAATAAATAAAAAAAATAAAAAACAACCACAACAACAACATTACAAAGTCAACAATCAAGCAAAAGGTATCCTTAAATATTTATTTTCTGCCTTCGTATTTTTACGACTTAAAAATGAAGCAGTCCTTTCAATGTTCTTCGTCAGTTTTATGGGTGGTATTGCCTTAAAAATCATAAGGCATGGCAGTGAAATTGAGAGATAGCGGGGCTACCTAAAGAGCATCAAAAAAGTGATTTTAAGCTAGTTGCGAAGCTAGATTCTTCACACAATTTATATAAAATCATGGAAATATTTAAGCTAATCTTAAGTCTGTGCGTTTTTAAAAGAGAGCATCGACTCAAGTTAATATCCCTCAAATATTGCGAACAAGCTGAAAATCTGGTGACTAGGCAACGTTTGTTCGTCCTCCTCATGCGAATAGTCCTAAGCTGAGTAATAGCCTTAGACCCCCCGCAAGTTGCAGACTTTCAGTCAAGCCACAGTTTGATCGGAAACTTTATCAATGTGGAGATGTATGGCAATGCCACATTGCAACTATCAGGTATTGGTCGATAAATATCTGTGATAGGATTAACGATCGTTCCAACCAAGATCATCGTTTACGTACATACCAAGTAATTAAAGGTTTAATTGGGGGGATGTTAAGCTTTAGTGACAAGAGGCAGTATTGAGTTTTCGAAGCATTGAATTCTACTCGCATTTTGTAACCCCATTCAACAGCGTTGTTAAGGTCAGAATTCAATGAGCTTATCATACGCAACCGTTTTACCTCCACATCCGAAGAGCTGGCACGTGAATTAGGAAACGAATATGAAAAGCTTAGGGTCGAGTCGTCAGCAAACCGGATAAGTGGATAAGAAGTTTCAGACAAGACATCATTTATGAAAATGAGGAAAAGAGCGGGAGAAAAAATGGAGCCCTGGGGCACACCAGCATTTATGAAGAGGGTATCAGAACAGAAGCCATCCAACACAACTTGTATTGAACGGTCGGAAAGGTAATTTTTAATCCAACGAAGAAGAGACTCATCGATACCAAAAGCGCGCATTTTCGATAAAAAAGCCTGATGTCAAACTCTATCAAATGCTTTAGAAATATCAAGCGCAATAATCATACTTTCTTCAAAACAATGTAAAGATTGGTTCCACTTTTCAGTGTGATATGCCAACAAAGCACCAGCACCAGGACCTTTTGCTACGAAAAGTGATTGACTTTCGTTCTTCGAGATATTTGAGTTGACGGTTTATCAACGTTTCCATGACCTTGGAAAGAAGGAACTTTAGTGCAATTGGACGGTAGTTGAAAGGGGAAGAATCGCCTTTTTTAGGGATGGGCTGGACAAATGCAGTTTCCATCTCCTCGCGTTACTCGCGTTACTCGCCCAGAAGAATAGGATGGATAGAAAAGTTTGCGTAATGGTTTTGCTAGCGTAGAAGAACACTTCTTCAGAATAATGGCGGGGATACCATCTGGACTAGAGGATTTATGTATATTGAGATCTTTTAGGACTCTCGAAACCGAGCGAGTTCGAAAAAATATCTGATGCCAGATTTTATAAAAAGCGAAACGAAAGCGATCAAACGTTTTTCAATAGGAAAGACATTGCAAATCGTTCGCACACACGAAAACGTTTGTTCGCTTTTTACTTACAGAATGTCACCCCTGCTTCATTACAGAAATAACAGACCCAAGCTCTAGCCCAGGCGGCTAGATCTTATAAAAATTCACCAGCGGATATTACCGACTTTCGACTACTTTTTTCAACATTTGGGGCTATACGTCAGTAAGGACGCGCCGAATATTCTATTCCAATGGATCTTATCTTCGTAGACGGGCGACTTCACATAACCATACATGAAATTGTCCAGCTGTGTTAAATCGTGCGATCTTGTAGATAACTCATAATATTTAAAAGTCAAAGTTATGTAAAAATTGGCGTGAGCTGCGATTTCGTTTGGAGACTATTTACCAAACGTAGAAGTGCCCTTAGTGTTCATGGGATTTTAATTCTTCCACTATGAAATGGCAAAATGGAAACTGAGCGTAAATCAAGTGACAGCTGTCAAAAAAGGCCAACTCCGCAAAAGTATTGTCAGATTGAAAACTAAACGTCTAAGGATAAATACCTTTTGGATGTCAAGTTGAAGTTACTGTGAATTTTCTTATTACCAACAAATCATTTAATTCTTTTTCTATACTGAGGAATACAACAGCAGCAGTTTCGAGGGGTGTTATAGAAGTAAACAAAAATCTTAAAGGATTCGCGTGGGCAACAAGCAACAACTAACAAAGAGATCCGAAGAACGTACATCGTTTACTTCAGGAGAAATGACTATGGAAGCATTGTGTTGGCGTATGGAATAAAACGCATATTAACATCGGCATGCGAGGTAATGAGTTGGAAATGGTTTTTCTATTGTAAATTTTTCCATATTAAGAATGCGGTGCAAATGAATGTCAACGAATTACACTTACATTACTCACAATTTAATTCAAAATTATGCAGCATGTAAGTAGTGGGTTGAGTGCACAAAATGTACTCGTGCGAAATATGCGAATGCCGAATTCTCGTTTCTATTTTACTAGCGCAACTAAATTCTATTGGCAGACAACATTTCCTAACAAGTTACTTTCAGAGTTGATGCAGAGGAAAGCAAGAAAATGTGTCCTTATCATTGGAGAGCTGAGATTCAAATGCTATTGCGGCTCATAAAAAACTTTGGTAGAATCGTTAAATTTTTCTTTCGTACATACGAAATACGATACCCACCATTTCATTCAGTGGCAGGCTTCTTCCCGCCCCAAAGTGGTGCTTCTGCGGAAACAAATGCTTAAAATGAAATTTGGAATATGGATTTGTTTCATTTACATATATTTAAATAGAATATAACCGTTGTGTGTTTTCCCAAAATTTGGGACATTTATATCAAGGAATAGGTATGCGAACCACAGCGAAACATTGAACAAGCATTTTAGTGGCTGTCTGTGAAAACTAATTTATTTTTTAATAAATTTATGCTATTGAGCTTTCAAAAACCAAAAAAAAATTTATTAAAAAAAATTTTTTTTCATTAATTATAGTTAGGTAAGGGCTGAGTGCCCTCGAATGAATATTTCATTGTTTTTTCCCTAAAGCTGCAGTTTAAGCTTCATTTAGCGACGTCTAGTCTCTAGTGGCTACTATTTTTGGAAAGCTGCAATATTCAACTAACTTTTTTCGATCCCATTGTACAAATTTCTTTCACTGAATCCAATTTTATAATCACGATTTTGACTTTGGTCATGTAGCAAAAGATGCAATTTCAAAGACATTTATCGTTGGAAAGATTGGCACCAAGATTTTATTTTTGACAAATATTTATATTTTTCATTAAAATATAAAATACAGGGTGTCCCGTAATTCGTTTTACATATTTTGACCAAGAATCATATCTCAAAGTACGGGACACCCTGTATAATTGATGCGTTGGCAAATGTCTGATCTACGAGCCCAAATGCTAAATAGTTGACCTGTGTTAATTTATAACGGATTATTAAATCGAACGATGATGTGTAGTAGACCAAACTCTATTGCATAGCGGCTCGCTTAACGATATTTCTTGTGATTTTGATTATTGGGGGTCAATGGCATACTGAAGATACCTGCTTTGCTCCATTAAAGTTCGTTGTTGAATTTTCTTATCCCCACATTGTCTTCACATGCAGGACCGGAGTCCTCTCGAAGTATCTTTCTTTCAAAACGACCAAGGCTTACTTATCCACATTAGATTAGGTCCAAGCTTCCACGACTTTAATTAATTAATCTCAACGCAAAGTAGCAGCGACGAATAAAATTAATTTAGAGTTTGATCTACGCACTGATGCTACTTGTCTAAAGTGGTTCCTTGGTACTGCCTCGAGATTATGACTGGATATTGTGATGGTCGTCAAAGCAATTGTGACGTCACGTTTATTTCTTTCTATTTCATCAATATGTATATTGTGAGATATTTGAAAGACTACGCCTCCGGTGTTAAAGATTGAGTGTTACACAATCTTTTAAAGTATGATAGATATTAAGAAAGTCCCATGCTAACGTGAAAATTTTGTGGATTATGGTATTTTCTGGTGTAAGACCGCATTAAATTATAGACCTCTTTACCAAGAGATCCTTACCAAGATCTATTTCTATATATAGTCTATAGGAACTCAAATTAAAACCAGTGTTAAATACTATTATTCAGACAAGATCCGACGTTAAGGCGGTTTATTCCTCTATAACTGGCGCTGGTATACAATTCCGAGGTTCCATTCATCGTTCATGCTTTTTTCCAACCATATCACGCAGATCAGCTGGTGTATCCTCCTCTCTAACAGAGCTTCCCTTTGCAAACCATCTGCAAATGCAGCTTTATTTTGATTCAAGCCTTAATTTGACTTATCTTAGGTCAGGAGGACTGCATTGTTTTCCATCGATTTGAACCAGGCGTTCTACCTGACTGACACATTTTTGTCCGTTAAGCTGTCTGAAGAAATTGTATTTCCTGTCTTTAAAGGCTTGACTTCGCGGATTACCAGCCTAGAATGATCTTTTCACTTTTAGGTAAGATTTTTGATTCTGTTCATCAAGACAAATCTCAATTTCGTCAAATAAGCGTTAATCATGATTCTTCTTCTTCTTTTAAAAAGTCTGGCGCTCTTCCCGACTTCTATTTTATAGATCTTCTAGTGCTAGTGACAGGCAGCCCTGGTTTTCGTTGGAATCAACATTTGTTATGCTTTTCTTTGACTGCATTCTTCCACGAATCATGTAAGTCTATCGACTTGGAGGTCAAATGAGGCCCAGAACATCAGAGGCTGCTCAATCATGGCGGCGCACTTTTTAAGGATGGTTGAAAGCACACTCGATTGAAAAAACATGGGCTTTCTCAGATGTAGCAGTCCGTCAACCGGATTTCATCATTCGTACCGATTCATTCGTCCGATTTAAAGTTGGTCCCTTGGAAAGCTCAGACATAATAATAACACTGGAAGAGTCTTGCTTCTTTCGCAACATAGTCAATTCGGTTGATTTTATTGATTGATCTAGGAATTGCCATGTACCTTTATTTATTTTGAGATGAGTGAAGCTTTTGCTTCTAACAACAAAACCTAGTCCCGCTTCAAGATCGATGAACCTAGGGCAGTTTCCAGAGGTTTATCATTCAGGTCAGCTTTACCGATTGTGTTCCTATATCTTAATTTTGCATTAAAATCACCAAGGACGATACCGGTCTCCCTCAAACTTGCCTAAGCGATCAGAAAGACATCCAAGCACCCTTTTTTTGTTTTTAAAAACTTGTAAGATCCTTCCAGTTTTATTTAGGATCATCTTTTGGACACAGTTATTATATACTACATGCAACTTGTAAACCATTCCACCTCTTTCTCTTTTGTCATTTCTAGGAAAGCTTAGAAGACAGACTTCATTCATTGAATTTCCTATTGTAGGTCTTTTCTTTGTTTTCCAGCAAAGAAAACTTAGTTTTTCCAAATTGACTACTACAATTCCAAGAACTCATCAGGAAAATCGTTCCTCAGAACCAAAATCACCCTGTGAATATTCGAATACAATAATTACAGCACTTCCATTGTTTTCGCTGCACCGATAAGCTAACATTTTTCTTCCGCTGGTATCTTTACAATTTTAGTTTTTATTTTCTGTTGGTTTTTTGTTACCTACTTCGCGTTTGATTTCACTCCCTATTTCGTATGCAGCACAAGCAAAAGGAAAACGCTTTTTCTTTAGGGTTAATAAAGTCCAAGGTACTGGACTGCTGCGTGCACTGCATTGGGGGGATGCCCATCAAAAACCGAAGGAAGATAAACACTAAACAGTGCAATAAAAATATTTTATACAAAAACTTTGAAGAAAACAACGACAACCAAGAGCGAGAGATCGAAAAAGAAAAAAAAGACTTCATTTCTTTCAAAAGACTTTAGTGTTGCCACTTTTCAGTGTCAATTTCCTTTGTTGTCTTAGAATCCGAAATTTTTCTAAGCATTGAAAATATTTTCTTTCGTCAAATTTCTTTATTGAAAGATTCAAAATAAAAACTAACAAACTTTGATGAGACATGGTGAGAGCTGGTAACTTAGGCTCCTTATCATGGTAGCTTCTTTTGGCTTTTCTCCGAACATCTGGAAAGCTTTAACAAATAGAAAGTTGATAACTGGTATTTTAAAAACCTACAACAAAAAAAAAAAAAAAAATGATGCATCTTCACTTCTTTTATTTTCGTTGCTGCCATATTCAGGCTTTTTGTTAACAGACCTACTTGAGTAAGACTTAGCCCTTTAAAGATATCAGATGCCCTTAAATGATGCTACATAGTTTCATATAGTTGCAAATATGTGTAAGTGGCAACTCTGTAATCCCAATCTCTCCTATGTTAGTAAAGTTTAAAAGTGTCAAGTAGACGTTATTTATGCCTCATTTATAAAAATAATCTAAAATTTTCCAGATAAATAAACTTTATTAAATGCGAAAGGACCAAGCGTATCACAGTCAAAGAGCTACATGGACGCACGGCCAAGCGAGGAGAACTACCCATACTACTTCTATTCATAACAGAGTGCATCCGAAAGAAAAGTCCCTTGTACTTCTACTACCATAGATTGCTTGGGTTGAAAAGGACATTAGCGAGAAAATGATTGAAAGTAGTGAGCTTTTATGCAGACAATTTTGATCCTTTTAAATTTAAAGGTGGTAATCTTAACGTCGTCGTCGTTGTGAAGTTTTCCGCTTTTATATGAAATATTTTTTATGAGTCCATTGGGCTTGCTTAATTTTTTTTTTCTTCTCATTTCTTGTGATGGCGATGGCACAGCGACAACTACTGCACCAGCAGTTGTGCTTATGTCCTGTTAATAGTTGTAAGAGTGGTCCAAGGGTAAGAGTAAAGTAGGTATAGGTACATAGTTCTATTGTCACTGTAATATTATGAGAGGAAAGTGCATCCTGATTCGAGTTGGTCCTTACTATGAACACCTTGCCTTGTCGTTAGGATCGAGAAGAGTTTTATGTTTTATCATCACTGTGGGTTTAAGAAATGATAACGTGTTAAAGTTTTCTAAGGATAGTCGTTCGCTGTAATGTTCACGGATATGAGATGAAATGATGTATTTTGATTTCACTTGGGCATTCAACAAAAAAGTGAAAATTCGAATTCATGTGAATAAAATTTGACATCATTTTGACGACCATCTGATTTGATTTATTTTCGAGGAGGTTGCAGTTTCTTTCGTCATACATATTGACAAATATAAATTTTGCCGCATGAACTCTTTATGGGAAGAACTGAACTAAATTATGGCTAGCGCTGTTCTATACGTAAAAACGGCCTAACGTATACACCTACATTTGAACACTTAATGTGATGGCTTTCTGGCCAGCCCTGAGCCACAACAATTCTTTAAGTATTTCAAATCCTTGGATTGCTTGTCATCGTCTGATTTCATGCCCGGAAACATTATCAGCCCAATTCTAAATGAAAATTAACAGGTAAACATTTTTCTTTCACTTTTCTCATATTTTAAACCAAAAATTCCCGGGAATTTCGATCCTTTTTCTCTTTTCGCTTATCTGGGAAAAAAGCAGACAATCTAATTGTCAAAAGAGATGGGAATGTAATTAAAATTGGCAGGATTTTCTTCTCGATAGATTTGCTGGAAAATTTAATCAAAGTGTAAGATTTTAAAACAATACGAATTAAAATTTAAGCTTTTTAAGTCCAAAACAACAAATAAGAACCAGCTTCAAATTCTTTCGAGTTTGATGGAAGTTCACCGCGATATTGCGTATATATGAGGGGTTTCACAAAGGAAGCATGGAGGAGCCGGTGATGTTTTGGCATACGGCTGGAAAAGATTTGAATTCATCCGGGCCACCGTGCACAAAATGGAAAAAACTTTATTTTTTTACAACTTCGAAGATTTGTTTGAAGATAGTTGTGGAATGATCTGAAAAAGAAGTATGTCAGAGCTAAAGCTGCTATGAAGTTTATCTAAGGCTAGAAATGGAACTGGCACGGCGCGGGTTGGCCCATTCCTGACACAAAAATTATCAGTGTCAGGCTCCACAATAGGCTCCTAAACCACTACTGCTTGTCAGCATCCAATTTTAAAGTCGAAATCTAACAGGCCTACCTTTAATGAATTGCTTCAAAGAGTGACTGCCGGCCGTAGTATTTTACCATCGAAAGTTTTTCACGTATGTATCCAGACTAGCAGATTTTTTTTTTTTTTAAGAAGTTTTGCTAGAGGTCGTACTTTCGCAATTTTGTCAGTTTGAAATATATGTTTATTGTTAGCAAAGTGGATATATTTTGTGATTTCTTTGAATCTGGTTCGGCACACATTGTTTGAAACTTTTGGAACACGAGTACAGTGCTCCCCGGTTAATTGCGTCACCTTAACCCTAATTTACAAACTGGGGTCCATTTGGACCCCAGAGCATGTTTGAACACTCATAACTTTTTTGTTTTTCATTTTTTTTAAATGGGATTTTTACTCAGTGAACAAAATTCAATTTTTTATTCATTTCTTAAGTTGAAACGAATATCAGATGCTTACAGATTTTTCTGCGATTTTTTTGTGAAAAGAACCCGTCCACCCGAACTGGGGTCCACTTGGACCCAGTACTGAAATTCTAGGAAAAATCATATTTTTTCTAATAAATAATTATTTTATTTTAAAAGCAGCCTAGTTTATATTTAGAAGAATTTAACTTGAAGTTGTGGGCAGTTTCGGGAGACATTTAACACATTAGGTTCTAGTGTGGCAAGGGCAACAACATCTGCCACATCCATCGCAAGTGGTTCTGGTTTTCTTGTCATCTGCTCTTGGGCAAAGTTGACATCTGCTTCTTTTACAAGAAAGCCTTTCGGGGACTGTTGGTAATTTTTCCTGAACTCTCCCCAAAATACAGAGAGCATCCATTGCAGATTTTCCGATGCCAGATTGTGTTGCATGTTGAGAACGGTTATTCAATTCTGACTCAACCAGTTCCTCCGCTAGTTCGATGAGTTTATCACTTCTGTACAATTTTTTGTTTCTTCTAGGTGGATTGAAGTGTCGAAAAATGATAACAGTTGCTAGGGCTGCTACGTCCAGTAAGTTGTAGAATACAACCATCGGCCAGCGATTTGTTTTGCGTGTACATGAATAAATCGAGACCATTTGGTCGAATATATCGACTCCACCTTTGGTGCGGTTATAATCAAGTATCATTGCATTGCATTACTTTGATGACCGGAAGTGGCTTTCTCACAGTTATGTTGTGTTGATAGCAATACCACTTGTTTGTTTGGCTTCGGAACATAACTCACCAACGCCATTTTTCCAGAAAATCCAAAAATGGATGAGTGGACTGGACGATACTACTTTTACAGGTTCATTCTGGTCATCAAGAACCTCCTTCGCTACAAAAGGTTTAGGCAAATCTCTTTTGTTTTTCCTAATCGTGCCAAGAATAGTGATCTTCTTATTCAGCAACTTCAATGCCAAATCCACCGACGACGTTAAGAAATTATCAATAGTGAGGTTGTGTCCAGAATTGAAATATGATGGCATCAACGACATCACCACATCATATCCACGACCAAGTCCTGTACATTGGTCAGAGCTACCAGTGTAGATAGAGAACTTCAGTGGATAGCCCGTTGAGCTTTCATTCAGCCACCAAAACTTCAAGCTGAATTTGGTGAAGGCTTTCAGAGAATTATGGCGAATTCAGTCCTTTTTGAGGTAATTATTTGATGACCTGATCAAACTGAACTAATGAATATTTTTTTTGAGATAGGCATACCTGCCAGGAACAATTGATGTGGATGTATTTTACAATCAGTAATTACGTAAAAAAGACATATCGAAAAGGATAAGCGGGAATCCCAGATTTGCGAAATTAGGCAATTTTCATCGTTTTTGAAATTGAAAAATTTTATTGCTGACCTCCTACATATGTACCTGCATAATGACATCTCTGCTTAAATTTTTTTATCCCTGCTATATACTTAGAAACAATTCATACAATAGCCAGAAGAACTATAACTGAACAATATAAGTCAGAAATCAAAAAAATTTCGAAGAAAAAATCGTGGGGTCCATTTGGACCCCAGTTCGGGTGGACACGACTTTTGCCGGTTTGTAAACGAGGGTTAAATGCACAACTTTAGACGCATTTAACAGGGGAACGCAATTAAAAGAATCCCACTTGATTGATCTGCCGTCCCATTTAGAAAAACCCCGCTTAATTGAAATGAAAACGCAATAAAGCGATTTTTTTACGACTTTGGCAAGAAAGTCAAGAAGAACCTTTTTAATGAAAATCAAAATTTTATTGAACGGAAAATTAACATATGGATAATGGTAAGACATAAAAAAAGAACAAAACAATTTCAGCCTAGGAATGATTGAAAAGGAACAATTTTTCATAATGTACACAACACATAATTATGAATTGGTACATAATCCGTGCGTATATCTTTAGCAAGCGTACAAGAGGGAATTAGTCAGATTTGCTTTTTATTTGGCTAGAACATTATATCATGGTAAGAATCTGTTATTTTCACTTGCATTGTTTCCTTACACATTTTCAAGATTTTAATTTGCAGTCGCTAAACTCTGATGTTTCAGCAAACAATAGGCTCGTTCGTTGAACTTTACCCAGGGTTGGCCCCAGTTTTCTTGGGTTTTCCAATTCTCAAAAAACGCAAAGCCACAAAATCACCACACATCCCTGTCATTTGAATAAAAATACATGCCATTTGACAGCCCTCAACTCGCCACAGCAAAAACCTAGGGTGAGTTGAGGGAAAACCCAGGTAACCCCAGGGCTAAAAAACACTCAATTTGACATTCAGGGCGACCTTAGGTTTCTCAAAAAAACGCTTTGTGGCGACCCCAGGGTTTTAACGAACAAACCTAATAATAAATAGGTGTGTTTCTTTACTGAAAATTCGCACGAAATGCACCGAAATTTAGTGAAAGTCAGTCTAATCCTGTTCCAGCACAGCGATTTTTCGTAGCAGTGCACAAAAGAGAGTGCTCACGAGAGAGTAAAAAATCTCACAACGATTTAAGTCATGTCAATTTGACTATTAACTTGTAGGCGCGCAACAATGCGACCAATTCATCATCAAACATTTAAGGTGTAAGCAAAAAGTGACTCCAATGATTTGGTTTTTTTCGTTCAATTAACCGGGCAATTTTGCTTCAAATTAAAAAAGAGTTTTGATTTTTGGACCATTTAACCGGGAAACGCAATTAAGCGGAATGCATTTAAACGGAAAATTTTATGTATATTTCTTATGTGATCTTTTTTTTGCCTAGGATTCAGGTCAATTAAACGGGTAACGCAACTAAGCGGGGGGTATTTATCCGGGGATTACTGTACCCTCTTCTGCTTGCCAGTACATGTTCTCTCCTTGCATAGAGTGGTAGCCGCAAGCCGCTGTACAGTAAAATACCCAAAAAGACTTTTAAATCGTCTTCGCTGAATACAAAACTATGCACACTAGCCTGAGCTGCACATACGCGGGACTGCTCAACTATCGAATTGACTACTTCTCCATCAAATTGTGTCGAAGATTTTATGGGAATATGGTTACCATGTTTACCTTTTATGTCATGTTTGCCTTTTTTTGGAAATTTTCACAACTTTTTTCGTTCCTCATTTTGCGCCGGAGCTCTTGAAGCGGTAAGCCGTCTTTACTCTCACAGCTACAAAACATCTTTACTTCACCTAGAACATCTTGCGGCGTTGTGCAAGCAACAAGGTTTTCAGCATCACTCTCCGCCAAGCGTTGCCATACAGCCGGGTTTTCCCGGAAATGTACTCCTTTTGTCTTTCCGGGGACATCCGGGATAGATTTTATTAATTGTCCGGGATTGTCCTCTTTTCAGCCCTTTGTACTTACCTGCTTGTGTGTTACCTTTAATCAAATACTTATTTAACCAGCTAATCGGAGATCACTTAGTCTGCTTTTAGATGGGGACGCTTTGGCTTGACGCAGTTCGAAGTCCATGAGTGCACGACAGTGAAAAACTCCAAACAATGGTTCGAATGAATGAATCGACAAAATTGTTGAATAATTCAATAACTCACCAAGAATTCCAAAATTATCTTCCGTATAGAACGCCAAAGCTATTTTTCTTTTTTAGTTCTAGGTATTTTCAACCACTGTGGACATAATTGCCTTTCAAAAACTTCAAGTTCTTCAGCTAGCGCACCTTGCTAAAACTGAGATTGAGCTAAACCAACACTGTTTTCGTTTCTGACCCAGTTTGATAGCTTCCTTCAGCAAAGTAACGTAAATATGCAATCAAGTTTAAAAAATTAAAAAAATAAATAACAAATAATAAGATTTGTTTTGAAAAATTCTTAAAATTTTTTGACTGATGTGATAAGAATAAGGATTAAATTTTTTTTAATTTATTGCACCTGAGTACCATAGACAAATTTTTGTTTGTTTTATAATAAGCCACACATCAATGGGTTATGACTACCCTTATAATGTTATAGAGCACAGTGCGAACATTAAGGAAAATAGGAGGATTTAATAGGATACAACGATACACCTTGCTTTTGAACCTTTGTAAATCGTAATGTAGTTGAAATACAGAGCCAGGTAAGCATTCCACATACGGGTGGTGCGACTAAAATAAGAATCTAAGTTGGGCTGAAGGTAAAACTGATGGGCATTCTAAGCAAGGTTGGTGTTGCGGCTAAATTGTTTCAGGGGAGGAATGCAACTATTTCACTAGAGCACTGTTTGTGAAAAAGCGATAATAAAGATTGAGACAAGTAACGTTTCGACGATGTTCAAGAGAATCAATCGATTCTACGATTGAACTATCACCCATCCGTCTTAACGCTCTACTTTGTACCCTATCAAGTAGGAGCAAAGATGTTTGAGAAGCACCTGACCAGATATGGGAATTATACTCCTGTTTTGGGTGGATGAAGGCCTTATAAATTGTAGCCAGATCAGAAGGGGTGAAGAACTTCCTGCATCGTCTTAAGAAACCTAAGCATTTAGCAAATATGTGATCATTTCAACGAAGATCATTGTTTGCACACATACCAAGTACTGACAGCTTTTCGGTTTCTCCGATGCAGATACCATTCATGGGTAATGGTAATGGGGGAATATTTAGATTCATCCTCAAATTCTCCCAGGAACGGTAATGGAAACGGGATCGGAAATTCAAAAACCACTGGAACGAATTGTAATTTTTTCACTATAACAGTACGATGTCATCCCCATATTCCCACAAGAATGGGACGGGAACAAGAACATAAGCGGAAACTTGGAAAATACTGGACCAAATCCAAAAAATTTTCAACGTTAGAGTGTGAAGTGCTCCTGAGTAACAAAGACTATTGTTATTTTCTTTACATATTCTTTCGGGAACGGAAGCGGGAATGGTGACATAATCAAGAACCTGGTAATTACTTAACTAATTCCAAAAATGATTTCATGGTAAGAGTGCTTCAATGTCCCTGAGTAATATAGACTTTAGTTCATCAACATTTACCCCCAGGAACGGGAACCGGAATTTAAAAACCACTGTACTGATTTCAGAACGGTTTTCGCCATTACAATACGGTACTATATTTCATCCCCATATGGAAATGGAACGGGAACTGGGACATATTCGGGAACTTGGAAAATGCTATACCGATCCCACAAATTCTGTCATCGTTAGAGTGCTTAATTGTCCCTGAGTAACATAAACAATTATTTCATCCTCACTCTCCCACTGGAATAGAAACTTTGAAATTACTTTACTTAACTTTCAATTTGATGAACGCAGGCCCTGAGCTACGCCGGGCGGGTCAGCTAGTTTAAATATACTTATGATAATAATTTTATACGTGACTCATAAATCAGAACAGCAGATTCGATGATTAAAACTTCTCACTCCCGATTTCGAAGGTAAAAATGTCTTCCCACCGAATTCGGAATAAGAGAAACTCTGATATTTGATTCCCGCAAGAACTAGTTCCCCGAAAATTTTTAGAATCGGGCTGTAAGGGTAGATATATGTACATAACCATCCTCTTCTTTCAACTAACAAGCCCCTGCAGACAGCTTGGCCCCTCCATAGGTAGCTGTCTTCAGTTTCGCACGATAAGTTTGTTAAGATCTTCCACCTCATGTTTGTTCTGCCTTAGTCGCTGCTTCCTCTCCTGTGATGTCCTTCTGAGTCAGACTCGAAGGCTTTCCGGGACGCAGCATTGTTATCCATTTGCTCTACATGACTCAGACATCGAAGACGTTGGACGTTTTTTTCTTGGTCCCTACATCTCCATTCACCGTATTGATTCAGACTAGCCATAGTCCCATAGATCACCGGAATGCTGGTGGTAACTAAGTGTGAGACTGGAGGAGGTGTGTGTGAACCAAGCAATAACAATTTTTCGAACAAGCGTCAGCGGAGGAGCTTTTCTAGATAAAGTCAACAGTGGTGTCTAGGGTTGCAGTCAGTATAAACTAAAATGTTAACACTTTAAGGAACTACTTCGACTTATTAGAAGCTCAGGACTATAAGGAGCGGTTCAACCAGTGCCCTGTCTTTGAAATCTAACTTAAGATCCGGACCTATATTAAATACTAAACTTCAAAACTGAAACAAACCTCTGTTACTAATGAATCCAGTGATGACAACCAAAGCAAACAAAGTGAAGACAACGAACTTCGGATTTGCAGTTGAAACGCTAGGTCCTTTAACAGGCCACATAATTAGTGGAGGCCATCAGCTGCAGTCAAACAGATGTAAATACCATAAATGCCAATGAATTTTCCAGGCCAAAGACAATTGAAGAACGGTGATATTTATTACTGCGATTGCTAAGCCGGGAACAAAAGAAACGTCTACTTGGATGCGGAATTTTAGTTGGGACTCGATTTAGGAAAGAAGTATTGAGTCTGAAATCGGTGAATCTGCAAGGCTTCACGACATTCCGTCTCAGTGCTTAGGTCGCCAATTTGAGCCTCATCTGCACTTAAGCCCCCACTGAAGACAAGTATGATAAATAAAGTAAGGTTCTACGAGCTTCTCGACAAAACCTATGAGCATTGCCCTTATTCCTTTTTCCGGTGCTACAGCTATCCACCGTGATCTCGAAGGAATCTCTACAATCCCACTGGGTTTATTTAATGTTTCAGGTAAAAATGAACAATGTTTTAAAATTATGCTTGAAGATATCAGTGGCAAGCTGGGTAAGGAAGGAACCTTTGGTGGAATAATCGATATCCACAAAAAGACATGGAAATCTCCTCAACTAGATTATACACATTGTGTTCGACACACGACACTTCAAAAGCGTACAGGGTGTCTGCTTATTTCGAGGGACCTGAATTGATTCGGACCAATACTACGTTGCAGCCAAGGTACGTCTGTGCCTAAGCCGAACGGGCCCCATACAAGGATAAACTAAAAGAGAATTCAACGTCAAACGGATATAATGGAAAGAAATGATTTGTTCCAATTCTGATCGTGTCTTCAATAATCTCCTTAGAACCTTCTTGTTCACAGCATCAAGTATTGCGAGCCATTGGCATCACTTAGAGATGCTACCTCTAAGTTGAAGATTATCAAAATAAAACCCCTGGTTTAACGAGAAGTGCCTGCAAGCTTATGTAGGTTAACATGAGACATGCAAAGTAGCCCTGCAAAGCAAAGTTTGAACTGCTCGTGAGCCTTACGGGCAGAAAAGAGAAACAAGCAGCGACTTCTCAAGAAGAAAAAGAGAGATAAGGGAATGGCACAACGGCAATGACGTAAGAAAATTTTACCAAAAGGTCGACAACCCTCCTAAAGCCCTCCAAAGGCTGTTGATTCAATCAAGAGAGTATCGTGGTAGGATCGCATTGGATTTTGAAACCATCTGGCGCTTTTCTATCTAACCGTTCAGCATTTAAACTCATAACTCGACCATTCTCTTTCAATTTGACTTTCAACTCAAGCTTATGCTCCTCATTGCCCTGATAATTTGTCAGATGTTGCACATCATATGCGACTCCTTAACTCGTCGCTCGTTTTCTTTTTATTACTCTCTAGTCTACTAGTCTTCTAGCGATGAACTATTCTTCTTTTTTACTTCTTCCCTTGGTCGGGAAGTAAATATATCGACGATTTATTTGCATACTAAAGTGCTACTAACACAAAAACTTTGCAACGTTTAAGCCAACCGTCTCATCAATGTTAACAAACTTTATCAATTTGCCTTTAAACTCCTCAAAATAACTCTCTCCAAAGATGCGAGAACACTAACTTAAACTTACAGAAAAAAAACTTTCTGTTCATTTTCAGAAGGTGAGCGATGCCAAATAATAACAAGATTACTCGGATGCTATCTATCTTCATCTATACACCAACCAACATCGATATCGAACTTAAAGCAAATAATCTTGAACTCCTACACAACTCAATCCAAGTTCCATTAAACTATTTAATATTCATCCCAAACAGTCAAACGAAGTCCATTAAAATACCTACTCAACTCCTGAAGTACTCAAACTAAGATGGGGCCAAATTAATGCAAAATAAAGAAAAAAAGAAGACAAGTACAGAAACTAAAAAAAAATTATATCATACGAAATGAACATCCGGGCACTATCCTCGTTTGTCGGAATAAATTTTATCCCCACAAACATTGGGAACGTAAATAATGAAATTACTAAGGAAGAAATTAAGAACTCCAGAGAAACTATCAATGTCCAACTATCTGCATATACAAATACATACACGAGTATAGTGAGTCGTACGAGCAGCTCTACGAGGTGCTTCATACTCTACCAATTGCTTCTGGTGGCACCGCATAGACCAAAATTAGACCAATAGATAGACAAACTTTTCCAATGATATAAGTCCGTTGTGTGCTGCAACTAAGTAATTCATTTGAATCCATTAGAATATAATCCTTTGCGGAGCAACCAGTCAGCTAGACAGCCAATCTGGGATCGATTTCAGGACACGTTTACATTATTGCATGAGATTATCATTATGATTCTGACTCTCACCCCCTCTTACGGTGGCATTTTGTAAGGAAATTTCAATTGGTTCAGAGTTTCCAGACTCTGTCTATTCCATCGATGATGGTTGTCACGACTTTTTTTTTCAATCTCCGTTCATCCATTACGTGTCAAATTATAAAATTGTCTCTTGTGAAGGACGAACCCCATAATTGGAAGAGTCATTGTAGGAGTTGAATGGAGGTGGATTTCATGCAGGTCGTATTTTTTATAAAGTTGTCCTTTCACGATTGCTGAAGATGCACGAAAAAAAAGGAACTCGTTTCATGAATTCGAAAGAAATGGGGTTTAAAACGAGGCAGCTTAATATTGACTAGGTGCCCTTAGTACGTCTGCCCATTACGAGGGAGGTATGAGGTTCCAATATCAGAGCCATCTAAAAAAGTTTTTCGTGGGTATCGCCTTTCGTGAGCAACTTGCATTCCTGCAAGAGCTGCTAGTTACATCACACTGCCGCGAAAAGCTCTTTCTTACTTAGCTATTCGGAGTATCCATAAGATCGTAGGTTCTTGAAAACCGTTAGGCACAAAGATTTCCATAAATTTGTAGAGCACCCAATTTACTAACTTACTAGGCAAAAGCGCTTAACATATTTAAACATCTACAGCCAAAGAGATTTCAACAGCTGGACTATTTGACATTTATTAATTTAATTTTTCATTCATTAAAATTTCATTTATTTTGACTAGATACGATATCGTTAGCACAAGGAAAAGCCAACTTCAGACAATGGTATATACTCAGTTACTAACTTAGTTGGGCATTACTGTTCGGGGTGAACCTGAGCCTCAACCAAATCTTACGCCATCAATTTTGAGCGAGTTCTTTCCATTTTCGCACCCTAAGTCGGTTGACTAATTCTTCCTCTTGATTGTGCCACCTAAGACGAGGTCTTCCCCATGGCCCAAACATCGTAGTCTCGCGGTGCTTACTCCTCTGGCTATGCCCATATCGCGCTATAGGCTATACCTCACACAGCTCGTTGTTGTTTCTTCTTCTCCCCACATTGTCTTCGTATGCGGGACCAAAGATCATTCGGAGAATTTTTCTTTCGAAACAATTTCTCATCCGCTTTCGATGAGGTCCATGCTTCTGCACCGTAAAGCAGATAATCAAGATTTATTCTCCGTTTGATTTCCGCACTGATGTTGTTTTCCGTGTCTACAGCGGATCCTAGGTAGACGAAGTCTTGTACTACCTCGAAGTCATGTCTCATGTGTCATGTTTTGTTCAATTCGTCGATGTTCTGTGTCCTTGTTTGCAAAAGCACATATGACATCATGCTTATTTCTCCCCATTACGTCAATATCGTCTGCATAGGCGAGTAATTGTACAGACTTTTGAAAGATTGTTTCTCTGGTGTTGACGTTTGAGTTTCTTACAATCTTTGATGATTTTGAAGAAATCGCATGAAGTTTGTCGCCTTGCCGAAAGCCTTTTTCGACATTAAAGGTCTCGGTAAGTTCTTTAGAGACCTTGACGGAGCAGCGCAGCGTGAATTCTCCAAAGTCATCCTGCATAGTTGTAAAAATTTTGCAGGGATGCCAAAACTAGACTTGGCTCTGTACAGCTCGTCTCTGTAAATACTGTCATACGCGGCCTTGGAATCAATAAAGAGATGGTGAATATCGATATTATGTTCTCGAGTTTTTTCCAAGATCTGCCATAATGTGAAAATTTGGTCTATTGTGGACTTCTCTGGTCTAAAACCACATTGATAAGGACCTATCAAGTTGTTGACGTGGGGTTCCAGACGCTCACATATTACAGCAGACAAGATCGTATAGGCGACGTTAGAGAGGCTATAATTGGCGCAATTGTGAGGGTCTCTTTTCTTTAGGATTGGGCATACGTTACTGAGGATCCATTCATCGGGCATGCTTTCTTCTGACCATATCATGCAGATCAGCTGGTGCATGCTCCTTTCCAACTGGTCTCCAGCTGCCTTGAAAAGTTCGGCATCAAGGCCATCTGCACCTGCAGTCTTATTTGATTTAAGTTTGCATATGGCAAGCTTAACTAACCTTAGGTCGGAAGGACGGTATTCTTGATCGTCGTCCAAGCTACATGGAGCGGAATTTGTGTCCTCATCGCAGCAGTCTGCAGAAATGATCTTTCCAGATCCTCAGTAGCGACTGTGACTTCATTACTATGTTTCCCTGTTGATCTTTACAGGCTTGAGTTCGGGGTTTGCCACCCTGACAGGATCTTTTTACCTTTTGATAAAACTTCCTAATCTCTTCCTGTCATGGCACTGTTTTCATTTTGAGAATTTGGTGCTCTTCCCTTCTCTTCTCATTATAAATCTCATTATACTGATCGTAAGCCGCCCTTGTTCGTTGTTGAATCAGCATTTGACGTGCTTTTTGTTTGGCTGCATTTGCCTGCCTGCATTCTTCATCGAACCATGGGTTTCATTTTGGTGGCCGAATGAAACCCAGAGCCTCAGAAACAGCGGTTCTGATGGCTTCTTGGAATTGCTGCCACTGGTTTTCAATGCTTGATGCTGGCGACATAGGATTCAAGGATAATTGAAGGGACAATCGATTGGAAAAGGCATTGGCAATTTCTTGCGATTGTAGCTTTCCGACGTCACACGTCATATAGCTCCACAGCGTTAGTTTGTGCGAATCGTGAACTAGATATCGTCATTCTTATCTCGGACAAAACACGGTAGTGGTCCGAGTCAAAGATGGCCCCTCGGAAAGTTCGGACATCTAACACACTGAAAGAGTGGCTTGCGTCGATCAAAACATGGTCAATCTGGTTGATTGATCTGGGCATCGCCATGTACCTTTATGAATTTTGAGATGCGGGAAGCGTGTACTACTAACAACAAGATTCAGCCCCGCAGCAAAATCGATGTCAGTTTTTGGAGTTTTTATCATGAAAGCTATACCCTATGGATAGTGTTTGCAAGCTTTTCCTCTTTAACTAGTTTTGCGTGAACATGGCACTGCTTATATGTTTCTTCGAGGATCCCGTAGAAACAATTTTTGGACTTCTAGTCATTCTCTTCTGTGGGGCGTTCTCGCATATTAGGCAAGTGCTGGTATGCGGATGGTCACTATACGCCCTTTAGCCGGATTTTGGCTAGTAAATTTATCACGTATAGCCTTCTTTTAATGACACATACACACCTAAATAATCGTTCTTTTCGCTGCCTGTAGCAATTGTTTTTCATCTTTTTTGTGCCTGGCCCAACGATCGCACTTCTTGTATGGTGGTTATGTCTGCTTGGTAACAGTTAAGGACCTTCCCGTTTTTCCGTGTCTTTATAATTCTTCGTCTTTATAATTTTTCGTTTGCGTGTGTCGTCAAAGATAATGTTATTATTATTATACGAGACATTTGGTTGTTTTGGTACTACATATATGCCTTATACGTGGGTATGATCAGGTAAATTGCAGTTGTATCTATTTTAATGCACTGTTTTAGTATAGAAAGACCGTGAAAGACTATTAAATCAAATATGTCGGCGTAGATCATTAGGGAGCTTATGTGTTTTGAATGCTTGAGTCTTGGATTGATTTTGTTTGTCTTATTTATCCGCTGTCACATTCCCCTTGCTCTATTGTTCTTCGTCTTTTGTCAACAGTCGGATATATGATCAGTTAAACAAGTCCCTACGGGTTGGAGCAGAGCAGTGGATATCGGTAAACAGTTCAGGTGTATTAAAAGTAGCAACACCTAAGCCCAAGCCGACATTTTGACACAAGCCTCGACGCAACCCTCCCCTGGTCTGTTTGTCTGTTTGTTTATCTGTCTCTGTCTCTGTCTCTGTCTCTGTCTCTGTCTCTGTCTCTGTCTCTGTCTCTGTCTCTGTCTCTGTCTCTGTCTCTGTCTCTGTCTCTGTCTCTGTCTCTGTCTCTGTCTCTGTCTCTGTCTCTGTCTCTGTCTCTGTCTCTGTCTCTGTCTCTGTCTCTGTCTCTGTCTCTGTCTCTGTCTCTGTCTCTGTCTCTGTCTCTGTCTCTGTCTCTGTCTCTGTCTCTGTCTCTGTCTCTGTCTCTGTCTCTGTCTCTGTCTCTGTCTCTGTCTCTGTCTCTGTCTCTGTCTCTGTCTCTGTCTCTGTCTCTGTCTCTGTCTCTGTCTCTGTCTCTGTCTCTGTCTCTGTCTCTGTCTCTGTCTCTGTCTCTGTCTCTGTCTCTGTCTCTGTCTCTGTCTCTGTCTCTGTCTCTGTCTCTGTCTCTGTCTCTGTCTCTGTCTCTGTCTCTGTCTCTGTCTCTGTCTCTGTCTCTGTCTCTGTCTCTGTCTCTGTCTCTGTCTCTGTCTCTGTCTCTGTCTCTGTCTCTGTCTCTGTCTCTGTCTCTGTCTCTGTCTCTGTCTCTGTCTCTGTCTCTGTCTCTGTCTCTGTCTCTGTCTCTGTCTCTGTCTCTGTCTCTGTCTCTGTCTCTGTCTCTGTCTCTGTCTCTGTCTCTGTCTCTGTCTCTGTCTCTGTCTCTGTCTCTGTCTCTGTCTCTGTCTCTGTCTCTGTCTCTGTCTCTGTCTCTGTCTCTGTCTCTGTCTCTGTCTCTGTCTCTGTCTCTGTCTCTGTCTCTGTCTCTGTCTCTGTCTCTGTCTCTGTCTCTGTCTCTGTCTCTGTCTCTGTCCCTGTCTCTGTCTCCTCCCTGACGCAATAAAACTAAGAATAGACTTCATTGAATTGGTTGTTTATGGCTGAATCAAAAACGACGTAGTAAAAATCTTCCGCTTTGTGGGATGATACACGATAGCCATCCTTTTTGCACCTAAATCCATTAGGTCTATTCTTACCAAATGTTAGGCTACAAATAGAAAATAAATGAACCTTTGTTATTTCCACAAATTAATTTTTTAAACATTATTAGAGCCTTCTCTTTTTGTACATAAGAAAAGCATTGAACCCATCCAATTCCAACGCATCTATTTACGAATTGTGATGGAATTAATAGAAAAGGAATTAATTAAAAGATGCAACATCCTCTGACAAGGGATGAAGATCTCGAATTTCTCGAACGATGCAAGCAGATCAAGTGAAGTATTTTCATATTTCTCCAATTTCCCTCACAAATCCCTGCAATGTCATCCTCGTTCCTGTATACATCTAACATAAGGTAGGAGAGATTCCTTGTCTATGACCTCTTTAATGCTGGGAATTCGACACCATAAAATTTCAGTTATTAATGGTTTGAGAAGAGAGAAAAGTCTTCATATTCCACAATTGGGTATAGAGAGAGCTCTTCGGTATTACGTAAACGGTAGTGGTTGCAGATGAAAGTTATCGAAATTAACGAGCATTCTTCGGTTTATGTATACGTAAAATATGGAAGAATCGTCTTTAGGATTGCAGGTTTATTTATATCAGTTTGTGTAACTGTGTAAGGGTTGGTACCTGAAAAAATTAGTTATTCAAATTGCTGCAGTTATATTCATGTGTAGAGAAGAGATGTACTCAAATAGGCACCAAGGGAGAGAGACTTGAATTATATCTGAAAATTGGTGATTCTGCTGTTGCATTTCCAAAGCGATTATTTTGTTATAGAAAGTACCTGTGTAGGTGCATCTGTCCAGTCATGTGTGAGAGTTATTTATGAAAAGCGATTTGTTTTCAAAATTTACTCAAATTCCATCAAAGAAAATTCGATGGAAGTTGTTCGGGAGCAAGGAATGATTTATAAGTGTTGCATTGGTATGAGGATATTCGGGTTTCCGATTGATAAACAAATGATTTTGAGGTAAAAAAGGAAGAAAGGATCCTTGAGGTGATGTAAATGCAAAGTGCAACATAAAACAAGATGGAGATTCACACTTTGAAAACAAAATGAAATATTTTATAGATATGGAGAAGCTCTAATACCAGTTTAAAATCTGATGCAACTTGCAAGGCAATGTAAGCAATCAATTTAACGTATTTTGTGTATGAAAACAAAGGCGAATACGAATATGAGTTCATCGTAGTAACAAAGTGGTAATGGTAATCATGTCTGCCTGCTACGTGACAGTATGAGATTCGAAGCCCATATATTATTATTTTCGACAAGGAATGAGCAAATTCCTCCAGAGCTATACTGTCATGGCTCATGGGATTATTACAAAAGAAAATAGACGAATTTTTATACGAAGGTCTAGTTGCACCTTTTTTCCTGATATTTTTTCAAGTCTAGTACTGCACATACTCGTAAAGTGTAGGCACGGTGATTGCAATTGGAAACACAATTTTTGTCCACAGTAAAAATAAAAATGCAAGATCAATCGCAAATGGAATAAGAGCATTATTCGATGCTGTCAATGTTGCCAACCTTTTGAGGATGAAGTAGTGTAAAGATGATTAATTATAAGAAACTGTTTTCGTATTTGATTTCATAACTATACCTCTCATTTTCAACTAATCAATACTTGTAGATATTCTTCGTTTCTGACAAGTAACAGTTTAGAGAAAGTCTCTAGGTTCCGTGGCTCCATGCTCTGTTGCGTCTATTTATTGTTTTATTTAGGTATACAGGGTTTTCGCATGTGACAAAAATCAGGGACGGATAGGTTGGGTCATGACAGGAAGAAAAAATCGTATGAAAGGGGAAGAGGGTCTATTAATTAAAGTATAAATTGAGGTTGAACTTTATAAAGGTTGTTGCTCTACTTTTGTAGCGTTGAAAAACAACGGGGACGCTACAAAAGTAGAGCAACTGGGACAGCAATACAAGTCATATTTCTTGCCGTTTTATTTTTTTACACTTCTCTTCAGTAAGGTTTGTCATCTTATGATGGAAAGATATAGTAGTATTAGTATTTTTGATTATTTATACTGTTTAAGGTAAAAAAAAATAGTAAAATTCTGTGCTTAATTTGTCTCAAGTGTTTACTTACGATTACCATAAAAATCTTGGTGAGTCCACTCGTTTATATTGTTAAATTCTGCAAAAGTAAAATCTGTAGCGGTTCACAAAATGAATCGAACGCCGCCATAATCGAACTATTGCAAGTCCGCACAGCAATCTCAGAAAAGGCCACACAAAGAAATTGCACTTGAGTCACCTGGGTACGATGAGTTGGGAACTAGTACAAAAACATCAGTTGGTACAATGGAAGTTACGGATCTCAAAAAGTTGATCGAGGAAGCCCTGGCAAAAATGCTTGATGACAAGCTCAAAGATATGCCAACCAAAGTAGACTTTGAAAGGTTCCATAAAGAGTTCCAAAGTCTAAAAAAGTCGAACGATGACTTGCAGGCGCAAGTGAAACATTTTGGAGCGCGTTGCGGGGCATTGGAGCGCCAGGTTGAGATTCTGCAGTCGAAGGCCAATGAAAAAATGTCTTCATGCACCTACCGATAGGGGAAGGTGAGGATGCCGGTGAAAAAGCTAAAAAATGTTTCTTAGACCTGTTGCAAACCAACGAAGACATCATTGCAACAACGAGGGTCTTTAGATCTAATAACAACAAAACAGCAAATGTCTTCGTCAAAATGAACAAAAGTGAGGATGTTAGACGTCTCTTAAGAGCTTCTACAACACGGCGAAACACTGGAATATATATATACATACATCGTGATCTACCGGCTTCGGCACGAGCACGAAGAAAAAAGTTAGTAACACTAAAAACTGAAATATGGCAGAAAAACAAATCATTAAAAACACAACTCAGCGGACAATCATTACTCGTTGGTAATAAAACATTTTTTTATGACTCCGAAAACAATTTAATTTGTGACGGGGAGTGTGGAATGTCATTGTTAAGTCAAATGCTGGATGACAGAAGTAATGGGTGCGTTCGAGATCAAACCAGTACAAATCCCAGTGGTTCTTCAAAGGGGGCTCAAACTGTTATGAGGCCTAGCAACTTATTTTAATATTAATGCCGTCTGCCAGTCTAATAATTGTATATTAAGAAAAGTAAAAAATTTTGAAATTCAAAATTTTAGTAAAAAATGTAAACTCTTATCGTATCGTCTTAGTAATAAGAATTTATTTAATGATTTTTTTAATTTTATAAACAAAATTTGAATTGATTTTCTTATTGTGTATGTAAACAAGTTCCTGAAACGTAGTTCCTGAACTACGAGCTTCAAATTGTTCCTGCTATAGGAAGTCACGCAAGAGGGAGAGCAAGTGGTGGATGCGTATTCGGAATAAAAAAGGAATAGAGGAATAGTGGCTTTGAATTTAAGCTCTTTGATGATATTTGGTGTGTAGATCTAAAAATAGAAAAGGAAGTGTTTCGTATTCTACCATATTATGCTAACTGCAGTAATTGGGAGACGGATTTCAATAAAATCAAAGATTTTATGATGTGTGGAGCAATTTCAAATCTGCTAGTGGTTGGGGATCTAAATGCAAGAGTGTGTACATCTGGAGGAGTGGAAAACGAGATGAGAAGCTATCGCGGACATTCAAAGGATTCAATTAAAAATAGTAGGGGAAGTCGAAATCGACTACGGTCTGGTAGGAGGGAATTGGAATTCCCTGATTACTGATTTTAAAGTAGGGCAAGTACCTTATTCAGATCACATGCCAGTTGTCATTTCTTGCAACATCGGAGAAATCGAAAATGATGAAAATGTTAAACTAGAGCTCATGCAAAAACTACAATGGAATATTGTAAAACATGGAAACTAGTTGTCAATTAAGAGAAGTCGAAGGTTATGATATTCCGAAGAGGTGGAGGAAGAGCAAGTGGGCGGGACTCCTCTGGTTTTATATCAAAAGGATATTTCGACTACCATCAAACGCCCCTAACTACATGGTAATGCTAGAAACTGGTATCTCTCCCATATTTATTAAGACCTTAAAGCTACAAGTTGATTACATATGTAATGTTCTGGAAATGAGCGATGAACGTCTCCCGAAAAAAGCAGCACTTGAAGCTATTAATAACAAATCAGGATGGTTTAAAGGGTGGACAGAATTAGCGGAAGAAGCAAATATAGAACTTGCAACAGATAATTACAGAATGTGGAAGCCGTCCTTATATCAGCTCATTTCTAACGTTGATGATCGTTATAGAGCGGTGTTTGCTGAAGTAGAAAGCTCCATTTACAGGATGCTATACAGTAAACTGAACCACAACCTTAACCAAAGGAATTACTTCCGTGATGAATACACGACTGAGAAAATTGCGACGATGTTTAAAATACGAGGTGAACTCCTTAATCTCAACTTCATTCCGCATCGTGAAGATTTACCATTGCAGTGTGAAATGTGTAACATGAGAGAACGAGAGGACATATTTCATTTTATTGGCAGATGCCCTGTATTGCGAGAAACGAGAAGACAGATATTTGGTAGTGATTTCTTATCTTATGAGCTTTTAATACAATATTTAAATGAAATTGAAGTTCCGGTTATGTTCCAATATTGTAAAATAGCATTAGCTTATAGAAGCAGAATTATAAATGAGAATTTTTAAACATTTATGTTAAATAGATTGAAAAAATAAATTTAAATGAAGAAAAAGTAAATGTATGTAAAAATAATAAGTTGTCAATCAGGCAGACGTCAAAAAGCCATGCTTTAAAGATATTTATTTTTAATCGACAGTGTAAATATTATTTATGGAAATAAAAATCTAATCTAATCTCAATCTAAATCTAATCTATAAGAGCCAACAACGAGTCGAAATTATTAAAATTTATTACCGAAATTCGGAGTCAGTGGGGCTCAACGTTAAGAGCGCTACGTCCAATTTATGGTCGTCATAATCGTTCTAGCGTCTAGTGGAAAAATTTGAATCATCAGGCACAGTACAAAATGTTACCGTGCCAGTGAGGCAAAGAAGTGTCCGCAGTGTCGAGAATATTGCTGCCGCTGAGTCTTCTGTTGCAGAAAGCTCAAATGCGTCTCACACACG
Source organism: Melanostoma mellinum (assembly GCA_914767635.1). Classification (NCBI taxonomy): domain Eukaryota; kingdom Metazoa; phylum Arthropoda; class Insecta; order Diptera; family Syrphidae; genus Melanostoma; species Melanostoma mellinum. Next base: position 68,814,142 of record OU612058.1, on the reverse strand, counting down.
TCGTTCTCAAGCTGTGACGTCGTTGTGGCGAATTTTTCGAAAAGGTCTTGGCCTTCATTTTAACAAGATTGAATTGACGCAAGAACTGAGGCCGATTTACCACCAGAAGCGTCGTATTTTCGAGAATTGGGCTGAGCTTCCACTAGAAAATGATTCGGATTTTCATCGGAAAATCATCTTCAGCAATAAGGCTCATTTCCGGCTGAATGGCTTCGTCAATAAACAGAATATGCGGTATAGGTCAGGCGGCAATCCACAGGTACTCTTCCGTGATGCTCAAGGCCGGCACGTTACTGTGAATGGGGATCGCTACCGTTCAATGATAACCGAATATTTTGGAACCAATTGGATAATATGGACTTGGAGGACATGTGGTTCCAAAACGGCGCCATAAGCCACAAAGCCATATTCACAATCAATTTATTGGAAATCAAGTTTGGAGAATGTGTTATCTCACGAAATGGTCCAGTCGCTGCCTCGATCGCGCGATTTAACGCCGTAAGACTATTTCCTGTGGGGCTACCTCAAGTCTATGGTCTATGCCAACACGCCAGCGACGATTCGTGAACTTCGTACGAATATCGAACGTGAAATTGGAGCAGTATCGGCCGATTAATACTTGAAAACCGTCAAAAATTGGGTTCAGTGTCTGGACTTCTGAAATAGAGTTTTGTACATAATGGCATCAAACATACAATTGCAGGAATAAGGAATTCTTATTAATATCCAAAACCGTTTTTGTTTTATTTAGAAAAAAAAAACTCTTGTAACGCTCTCATTGAAAAACCCGATATTAAGTTTGACGGTTTTCTGTGAAACGTTGAACATCTTGGACGCTTTTCTAATTATTCCTCTTGTCTGATCAAAATGTCCAAGCCAAGTACACGTAGTCCGCCGGAATGGTATACTACTTTGTTTTGCCGTTATTTTGGTATTTGACACTTCATATTTTGCAGTCGTGAAGTGGACACGTGGCTAATTTATTATGGAAAAATATTCGATGAACCAACTTATTTTAATCGCTAAAACATTTTATCAAAGTCAAACATCGATTACTGTGTTCAAGAGAAAGTTTCGTAATACTTTTGAGAGAAACAACGTCCTAACAAAACGTGTAGTGTTTCGTTCGTGTTTTCGAAGGAAGAGGGTCTGCAGGTGATATGCCCAAGCATTTACCTCTTCAACGAACTGCAAGATCGGCTGAAAACATTAATGCTGCTCAAAAAATTTTCAAATCCATCAACCTCAATTTGACGATGTGTACAGGCTTGGTCTTCAAAGAACAACTTTGGCCATAATTTTGAACCATGATTTGCATTTGTTTCCAATTAAGATTCAGTTGGCACAAGAGCTTCCAGGAGGAATCATTGGACCTTACCTTTTTGTAAACGAAAGCAGCGTAAGCAGGAAAATGGTATTCACTCACTCGATCAGTGATGCGGTAATTCGACCGCTGGTTTCATATAACTGCCAAAACTCCTACATTTTTAATGAAATAAAAAATTTAATAAAAGAGAGTGGCGCAACAGAGCGAGGAGCCCCAGGGCTAAGTGCATTTCTAACAGTCAATTCACAACAAATCTTTGTGACTGAATGGAGGGGATCTAAAACTCTCTGCACTCTGCCGAATCCGAACGGCTAATCCCGAAAGCGCTTTTTGTGCAGCTCTTTTTTAATTGGGTCGCCATTTAAAAATCTGTATTCGTCGGCCTACGGTCCAATTGCAAATACATAAAGCACATGTTTTTAAAAATTCTTTTCCATTTCTCTTCTTAAACAATTTTAAGAATAAAAATTTCTTACATTTTTTGCAAACTGCAAATAAATCACTTCCTAAACTTTCTTCTCTAATTCAAATACAACTGGGTGCTCGTTCCAAATAAACATTTATTTGAAAAATATAAAAAAATCGATGTTTTCAATATGCGCTTTAAATTGTACAACGATAGATATAAAATTTTAATTGATTGGGAAATGGGCTTTTATACTGAAACCGTAAAAGCCTATATAGACCCACAGTGTTTTAAGCTTCTTTTATTACCAACACACAAAGCTTTGGTCTCTAAAACATTCAACCTCAGTTACATCATTCAATTGTTTTATTCATTTACAGATTTGCAGATCTTATCATTCATTTCTGCTTCATTAACCAATTACGATGTAGGCATTTACATCGATAAATTAAAATTCTACTCTGCATTTGGAAATAGTTTTTAATTTAAAGTGCATTGTTAAAATTAAAAAAAAAAGCAGATAAAAGCAATTAGGAAGCCATCGCTCATGCATCAATTGTGCGGTGAGCAAGTAATCAATAGTTTGTGTGGTCATTTAATTTGCTAATAAATAAGCGTTGAAAAAAAAAACTGGATGAACTTTCAATATAGCCGTCAATCAAAACAAAACCATTGCAGGGAATATTAAAATTTAATTAATGTTATCGCCTCATAATCCAAGCCAACGTTTAATGAAACAAAAAACAAATTAAAAAAAAAAAAACAACACAAAATAATACCCCTGCGAATTTGGTGTGAACGGATTTTTTTTGTTAATGGTAGTTGGAGTAAAGAAAGCAAAGCGATAGCAGCCTTCCTCTATCTGTTGAAAACTCTATGAGAGAATACCTACAAATCCTAACTAATATTATAAATGCGAAAGTCCCTCTGTCTGTCCGGCTTTCTATGTTACCATCTCCCGCCCAAACTACCAATCTGATTGATATGAAATTTTGTACAGAGATAGTCTAGAACCAGAGGAAGGACATAGGCTATATATTTTATCCCTAAATTCCCACGGGAACGGGAACGTATACGGGAATTTAGAAACTACAACACCGATTTCAAAAATTTTTCCACCGATAGAATGCTTTACTATCCCAAAGTAACATAAACTTTAATTCATCCTTATATTCCTGCGGGAACGGGAGTCCTTACTAATATAATAAGTGCGAATGAAGCTCTGTCTGTCCGTCGTTCTATGTTACCATCTCCCGCCCAAACTAATAAACCGATTTAAATGAAATTTTGTACAAAGATTGGACTGAACTTAAGGACGGACATAGGCTTTATTTCATTCGAATATTCCCTCGGGAACCGGTCCTCACTATTATTATAAATGCAAAAGTAGCTCTGTCTGATCACCTTTCTATGTTACCATCTCCCGCCCAAACTAATAAACCGATTTAAATGAAATTTTGTACAAAGATTGCTCAGAACCTTAGGAAGGACATAGGCTATATATTTTATCCCTATATTCCCACGGGAACGAAAACGTATACGGGAACTTAGAAACTACAACACCGATCTCAAAAATTTTTCCACCGTTAGAATGCTACACTATTCCTGAGTAACATGAGCTTTAATTCATCCACATATTCCTACGGGAACGGGAGTCCTTACTAATATAATAAGTGTGAAAGTAGCTCTGTCTGTCCGTCGTTCTATGTTACCATCACCCGCCCAAACTAATCAACCGATTTAAATGAAATTTTGTACAAAGATTGCTCAGAACCTGAGGAAGGACATAGGCTATATATTTTATCCCTTAATTCCCACGGGAACGGGAACGTATACGGGAACTTAGAAACTACGACACCGATTTCAAAAATTTTTCCACCGTTAAAATGCTACACTATTCCTGAGTAACATAAATTTTAATTCATCCACATATTCCTACGGGAACGGGAGTCCTTACTAATATAATAAGTGTGAAAGTAGCTCTGTCTGTCCGTCGTTCTATGTTACCATCTTCCGCTCAAACTAATAAACTGATTTGAATTAAATTTTTTACAAAGATTATTCAGAACCTGAGGAAGGACATACGCGATACGCCATATATTTATTCCCTATATTCCCAGGGGAGCAGGAACGTTTACGGGAACTTTGACACTATGGCACCGATTTCAAAAACTCTTCCACCGTTGGAATGCTCCATAATCCCTGAGCAACATATACTTTTATTCATCCCCATATCCCTCACGGGAACGGTCACCATGTTTCCACGGGAACGGGAGTCTTTACTAATATTATAAGTCCGAAGTTAAATCTGTCCGTCTATTTCTCTTTGTTACCATTAACTGCCCAAACTATTGAACCCATTTTTATGAATTTTGGTACAGAGACAGTCTAGAACCTGAGGAAGGACATATTTGTTATGCAATATGTTTTATCCCTGTATTCCCATGGGAACGGGAACTTGGAAAACACAGCACCCATTTCAAAAAATGTCCACCGTTAGAATACTACACTATTCCCGAGTAATGTAAACTTCAAGTCATCCTCCGGAAACGCCCTCATGTTCCCACGGGAATGGAAGACTTTATTAACATTATAAATCCGAATTTAACTCTGTCTGTCTGTTTTTCTTTGTTTATATTTACCACCCAAACTATTGAACCGATTTATATGAATTTTGGTACAGAGATAGTCTAGAACCCGAAGATGGACATCCTTACTAATATTACAAATCCAAAATTAGCTCTGTCTGTTCGTGTTTCTTTGTTACCATCTCCCGCCCAGAAAACTGATCCGATTTAAATGGAATTTAATTAAGAGATAGCCTAGAGCCTGAGGAAAGACATAGGCTTAATAAGTAATCCCTATATTTCTACGGGATCGACACCGTAAACGGGAACCTTAAGACTGCTGGGTCGATAAAAGTTCTTTCACTGCGGGGTGATTTCTGTCAAACTGTCGAAAATACATTAGACCTGAGAAGAAATGTCTATCTTGATCTTCAAATAATAATTGGCAATCGGGAATGGCTGTTTGAAAGGCGATTTCGGCGCCGACTAATGAGATAGTTAACCATATAAACTAATAAAATATGTTTGACGTATTGGGGGACGTTGGCGAATGTCTATCAATAGACAATATAATGGACACTGAGCAAGTCACATCATACCCTATAGAGTTTCTCAATTTCTTAGGATTATTAGGAGTGGCAGCAAGTTGGTGTTCCAGTGCCAAAAATGAGTAATCCAGAATTGTACGCAGCTTCAAATTACACATCTGGGATGCGGCATTAATAATGACTGGACGTTTCGATTCCCCATTTTCCTTTAATTCCCACTGATTTGAGTTCCAGGTGTTCGTTTCGAAAAAAATCCCATGGCAACTTTATGTGGCAGAATCACGTGTATCAATCCCACAAAACCTTTTTATTTCGCAAAAGATGGAAAAAATAAGAACGTCGTGTGCAAACATATACTAAAATAAAATAATATAACAATGGTTTAGTAAAACGCATGAATGTGTCTTATTTGCAAAATAAATAGCCTAAAAAATTCATAATGCTACCGAAAGTCACTATTCCACGCGGACGAAGTCGCGGGCACAGCTAGTACTTCATATAGCTAATGTGAACAGGAACGATAAATCAATGATAGACCAACTGATCAAAAAGCACTCGAAGAAGTTAGTACGAAACAACGTGTCACTATAACCTTCGCCCCGAATATAACCAAAAAGCTAATACATGTCTTTGCGAAATCAGAAATGAGCATTGTAGATACATATTAAGGCTATAGGTGTCCCTTGCATTTTTCGTTAAAATTTGAAAGGTGCGTTGACTTATCGCTTCATAACTTTTGCAATTTTCTTGATAATTTGATGAAACAAAATTTATTGTAAAGATGATAAGCACACAAACATTTTTGTATCATTCAAAAGCTGGAATGTATTCCATAACGGTTTTTATAGGGACCAGAAACTGTTTTTTTTATTGAACATTTCGATTTGTTCACTATTTTGGTCGGGGCATCCGTATTTATGAACTTTTTATTTTTTTCTTTTTCGTTTTATAACTAGAATATAATATACTAGCTGTGCCCGCAACTTCGTCCGCGTGGAATAGTGACTTTCAGCAGCATTTTTAACTTTTTAGGAAATAAAACTTCTAGCCTTAAAAATGGCGGTACATATTTCCAAAAAAAACATTCAACCCCTATTTCAACACCTAGTAGCCCTGTTAAAAATACTTTTGAGACCGTAGTTTTTGAATTCCCATTTCCGTTCCCGTGGGAATATAAGGATAGATATATGTATAGTCTTTATCCTTCCGCATGTTCTAGACCATCTCTGTAGCTAATTTAATAAAATCTGTATAGCAGTTTGAACGGGAGATATACGAAAAACATATCGACATAGCTACATTCGCATTTTCAATATTAGTAAAGACTCCCGTTCCCGTGGGAATATGGTGACCGTTTTCGGAGGAATATGTGGATAAGTTAAAGTTAATGTTACTCCGGGATTATGGAGCATTCCAACGGTGGAAGAATTTTTGAAATCGGTGCTGTAGTGTAAGAGTTCCCGTTTACGTTCCTGCTCCCGTCGGAATATAAGGAAAAAATATATAGCTTATGTCCCTCTTCCGGTTCTGAACAATCTTTGTACAAAATTTCATTTAAATAGGTTTATTATTTTGGGCGGGAGATCGTAACATAGAACGACGGACAGACAGAGCTCCTTTCACACTAATTATATTAGTAAGGACGCCCGTTCCCGTGGGAATATGTGGATGAATTAAAGTTAATGTTACACAGGAATAGTGTAGCATTCTAATGGTGGAAAAATTTTTGAAATCGGTGTTGTAGTGTCAAAGTTCCCGTATACGTTCCTGCTCCCGTGGGAATATAGGGAACCGTAGGAATATGGGGATGAATTAGTTTTTATGTTACTCGCGGATAGTGTAGCATTCTAACGGTGAAAGAATTTTTGAAATCGGTGTTGTAGTGTCAAAGTTCCCGTACACGTTCCTGCTCCCGTGGGAATGTAGGGAACCGTAGGAATATGGGGATGAATTAGTTTTTATGTTATTCGGGGATTGTGTAGCATTCTAACGGTGAAAGAATTTTTGAAATCGGTGCTGTAGTGTCAAAGTTCCCGTATACGTTCCTGCTCCCGTGGGAATGTAGGGAACCGTAGGAATATGGGGATGAATTAGTTTTTATGTTATTCGGGGATTGTGTAGCATTCTAACGGTGAAAGAATTTTTGAAATCGGTGCTGTAGTGTCAAAGTTGCCGTATACGTTCCTGCTCCCGTGGGAATGTAGGGAACCGTAGGAATATGGGGATGAATTAGTTTTTATGTTACTCGCGGATAGTGTAGCATTCTAACGGTGAAAGAATTTTTGAAATCGGTGTTGTAGTGTCAAAGTTCCCGTATACGTTCCTGCTCCCGTGGGAATGTAGGGAACCGTAGGAATATGGGGATGAATTAGTTTTTATGTTATTCGGGGATTGTGTAGCATTCTAACGGTGAAAGAATTTTTGAAATCGGTGCTGTAGTGTCAAAGTTCCCGTATACGTTCCTGCTCCCGTGGGAATGTAGGGAACCGTAGGAATATGGGGATGAATTAGTTTTTATGTTACTCGGGGATAGTGTAGCATTCTTATGGTGAAAGAATTTTTGAAATCGGTGCTGTAGTGTCAAAGTTCCCGTATACGTTCCTGCTCCCGTGGGAATGTAGGGAACCGTAGGAATATGGGGATGAATTAGTTTTTATGTTACTCGCGGATAGTGTAGCATTCTAACGGTGGAAAAATTTTTGAAATCGGTGTTGCAGTTTCTAAGTTCCCGTATACGTTCCCGTTCCCGTGGGAATATAGGGAAAAAATATATAGCCTATGTCCTTCCTCAGGTTCTGAGCAATCTTTGTACAAAAATTCATTTTTATCTGTTCATTAGTGTGAGCGGGAGAAGGTAACATAGAAAGGTGAACAGACAGAGTTACTTTTGCATTTATAATAATAGTGAGGACCGGTTCCCGTGGGAATATTCGAATGAAATATAGCCTATGTCCGTCCTTAAGTTCAGAACAATCTTTGTACAAAATTTCATTTAAATCGGTTTATTAGTTTGGGCGGGAGATGGTAACATAGAACGACGGACAGACAGAGCTTCTTTCACACTTATTATATTAGTACGGGCTCCCGTTCCTGTGGGAATATGTGGATGAATTAAAGTTTATGATACTCTGGGATAGTGAAGCATTCTATCGGTGGAAAAATTTTTGAAATCGGTGTTGTAGTTTCTAAATTCCCGTATACGTTCCCGTTCCCGTGGGAATTTAGGGATAAAATATAAAGCCTATGTCCTTCCTCAAGTTTTAGACTATATCTGTATCAAATTTTATTTGAATCGGTTCAGTAGTTTGTGCGGGAGATGGTAACATAGAAAGCCGGACAGACAGAGGGACTTTCACATTTATAATATTAGTTAGGATTTGCAACTAACCTCCGAGCGTTTTTTTTTTTCAAATTTTGTCTCCTTATATGAAAAATCTTCCTCAATTTGTTGTAATTTTTCGGTTTTCAGCATACTCTATTGGTAATAACTTTGCCGCTTATTAATTTTTTTTGATGAAATAAAAGGGAAATAGTAGATAAATATCAGGCGTATCTTATAAAGTCATTGGTAATAATTTTAAATGTTTCAAAACAGGTGTTATGATGAGAAGTTGGTGAAACTGCCTTTTTTAGCTTATAAAGCATGGGGCACGGCGTGGGTGTTTTCAAGTAGGTACATATACAGGGTGATTCGCATAAGGTGTGACAAAAAGATAGGGTGTGTAGGTTGGACCTAGACAAGCAAAAGATCGTATGGGAGGGGGTCCATTTTCCCCCGTTTAGGCGGGAGGGGCAATTTAAGAAAAAAACCACTAAAAATTGGAAAAAAATTATTTAAAAATAACGGTAGTACCTACAGAGTCGTACTATAGCATTTTGAAAAGCCAAAAACTTATACATTAATTTAAATTTAAAAATAAGTTGTTCAAATAAATAGTTTTTGAAATAATAATTTTCAAAGTCAAAATTTTGAAAAAAAAACATAATTTTTTTCTTAAACCACTTTTTTCCAAATTTTACGTAATTAAGTAGTATTTTTCTGGCTCTTATTTATTTTTGATCAAACACAAAAAACCGGATGTCAAAATAACCTGTAGTTTTTGAGAAAACCAAAAGTTACAAAAACGACTTTTTCAAATTTTTTTTTTTAAAGTTTTTTTTTCGTTATTGGATTTTTAGGTCCAACCTACACACCCTATCTTTTTGTCACACCTTATGCAAATCACCCTGTATATATACATTTTTTTGAAGGTAATAAAGCTCCTGAACTAACCTCCGAGTCCAAAATCAATATTTTTTTCTCCAAACCGCTAAAATTCAATTTCAATAAAGTCATATTTGCAAACGATTTCTGAGGAGCGAGCAGCCAAAAGAACCTAAATTTTTTTTTGTATTTTTCTTTAATATAATCTCAATCAGTTTCAATTAAAAAATATACTATTGTGGTCACAGAATTTGAAATATTAATTCTAGAAAAACTGTCTACTTTGGGTTTTTTCTAGAAAATCTTGCTTAAAAACATATACATACATATACGCACATTTAGTTCGAAGCAAATCCGCCACCAAGTTTAGCGCCGTTTTCTCTTTTTGACTGTTCTCTATTCTCTATGATTTGATAAAGGAGTATCGCTCAGATGATCTTATGCGTTATGCATGCATACATATCATATACTTTTGTGCTATTCATTTCTCATTACAAACTGTGTGCCTGTTGTTTTTTTTTTTCCTGGTAGCATTGGCTTGCATTGTAAAAAAAAAGCTGGAAATGACGAAGGATTGAAAGAAACGGACATCGGCAAACGCACAAAGGGAAAGGGGTGAGAAAATAGCACCACTGCACTAGTAGAATGGAATTTCTTGGCCAAGTGTACGCAACTTGATGAGAGTGTGTTTCTTTTTTTTCTTTAGCTAAAAATTTTGTATTTGACTAAAAAAATACAACTTAATTACGTAAAATTTGGAAAAAAAGTGGTTTTAAAAAAAAAATTATGTTTTTTTTTTCAAAATTTTGACTTTGAAAATTAATTTTTCAAAAACTATTTATTTGAACAACTTATTTTTAAATTTAAATTAATGTATAAGTTTTTGGCTTTTCAAAATGCTATAGCACGACTCTGTAGGTATTACCGTTATTTTTAAATAATTTTTTACCATTTTTAGTGGTTTTTTTCTTAAATTGCCCCTCCCAGCTAAACGGGGGAAAATGGACCCCCCCCCCACCCTCCCATACGATTTTTTGCTTGTCTAGGTCCAACCTACACACCCTATCTTTTTGTCATACCTTATGCGAATCACCCTGTATAACGCGGTTGGCATGAAAATGTATGTAGGTATAGGTCAGTAACTTACACAGGCATATAGGATTCAACTTATTTGGAATAAGTATGCGTTTGGGTAAGGTGTATGCGAAATAATTTTTTTAACTTTGTTTCAAAGTTGTTGGTTGTACTCTTCTTTCCTCATTGGTTTGTACCTATTTGTACCTATATTTTATTTATTTTATTTTTGTTTCATATTGTGCATGTGGGAAGGCAAGCAGAGGGTGGATAAATGGGTAGGTAGTAGGTACTCATATCTATGAAAATACATATCCGGATCCGGACGTTTATGGGCATTTAATTGCAATTCAGCGTCTTCTTTATCTTAACATAGTATAAAATAAAGTCGCTTTCTCTGTCCCTATGTCCCTATGTATGCTTAGATTTTAAGAAACAACGCAACGGATTTTGATGCCGTTTTTTTTTAATGAATAGAGTGATTCAAGAGGAAGGTTTATATATATATTACATGCATATTATAGCAGAGAAAAGCCAAGAAATTTTAAGTTTTGTAATGCCATGTCATTACAAACATATTTATTAAAAAAATTTACTTTTACTTCAGTTTTATAATTTTCAAAATCGGTTTGAAACTCGCACGAAAAGCAAACTATTTTTTTGTTTTCGTTTCTTGACAGTTTTGTAATAACAACGCTTTAAATAAGTTAGACCCGAGCAACGCCGGGTGGGTCAGCTAGTTTCTGATAAAGAAGGAACTTTTTTGTATTCGAGAATTCTTTCAATTGAATTTAAAATAAATTATACATTGAGAATTACAGTGTAGTTTTCTGTAAATTGTGTTGTGCTGATTGTTAGATACATGTTGAATTTCAATTGGTATATTATAACAAAGTATTCGTGTCTAATTTTGTTTATTCGTGCTGTTGACAAAATGTCAGCCCATACATTCAACATAACAAAACTTGTAAAAATGTCTCAAAAATCGTTTTACAAGAAAAAGTTATGGAAGGTGACTATTCATAAGGTAGATTATTCCTAGAGAGATGGAATTCCCTTTAAAAAAAAAAAAAAAAAAAAAACAAGTAGGTCTAAGGAGGTGGTGTTGATACGGCAAAGTACATGAAGTTTTAGATTCTGTAGTGATGAGAAAGACTTATTTTATTATTATCTACGCATATATATTATATATTTTTTGAGAGGACTATGCCACGTGATTTGTTTTGTTTTTTTCATAAATTGCTTTCTTAAATGTCTAGAATACGATAGCAATGTGATTTTTGAAAATTTGAAGTCGTTTTAAAAATACAGCAGTTAAAAAATTTTATACTTTCACAGTTATAAGCGGACCTAAAACCTTTTTTCTCAGAACTGTGTTTTTCAGACTTTCCTCTATACTATAATACTACACAGTACACACTGCTATCAACCAAATATTCCCAAATTTACGACTTTTTTTTAGCAAAAAAACAACGAAAATTCCTAACTATTTTTTCCAAATATTTACCAAAAGTCCAATTTTGTATATATTCACTTCATAATAGTTCATGCCATGCATTTAGGATTGCAGATGAAAACGACGATAACTTTTTTTTTTGTTTTCGACAAGCCAGTTGAAATCGTGGAGGAATTGCGAGTTCATTTTTTGAAGCGGGGTATACAGCAAATCTCAATTTGCTTGGTTGTGGCCCACAAGATTACTGTTTTTGTTCAAATTTCAAGCGAAAAAAAAATAATAATAATTGTAACGGAAAATTATTTAAATCAAATTTAACTTGAAAAATTTTGAATTTTCTTAGGGAATTTCTTGTCCTTCGATTGCAGTTTTCAAAAGACATTCATTCCTTTATTTTCTTAAAATACATCTTCTTGGAAATGAAATTGAAATGGATACAAGTTATTGGTAAAAAAAAAAAAAAAAAAAATAAAAATAAAGTAATAAAAAAAAAAAATGAAAAAAAAAATGAGTACCTATTATCTAACTTCCCAAGTTATCCCTTTTTTCATTAATTTTGCTGATCAAACTTAGCCAAGAAACTGACCTACATTTAAATCACACAAATATCATGTTTTCCACATCCGATAAGAAATATCGACCCTGCAACATCTTCATTATTTGTAATTATCTGTATTTATCTCAGCAAGCAAACTGACAAAAAAAGTAGGGTAGAGCGAAGAGGATTTGACACAAAAATAATATTTTGTACTATTGGGCCAACATTTAGCGAACTGGTAAAAACGTCGTAATGGACGGTGATCCTTAGTTATTTGACTTCAAAGTTATCAACATCCCAATATTTTATTCAAAAGAGTCTTGATGATAAGAAGGTCAAAACCAATATTCAAAAAGTGACAAAACCTCCTACTTTTTAGGAGGATTTGACACATCCTTAGGAGGTTTTCACAACTGGTGGGAGGATTTGTCAATCTTATAATTTTTATAAAAATGCGTTCTGAATTGTGATGAAACTCAAAACTTTGTAAAAAAAATTCGAGTTAGTATTTTAACGAATGTCGAGACCTGCAAAATGGACGTTAAATCTTTTTTTCTTTTGATCTGGAGTGACTGGTAGAATAGGATCTTCTTTTGAACAAGTGTGTTTTAAGAGATGCATTTCTGGAGGCATCCATCCACTGTTAAAAAGTAAGCCAATGTCCCCAGATATAGCCACCTTCATGAATTCCTTCGAGGGCGTATTAAGACTTTAGGAATATGGTTTCCAGCTTCATTGACAACTGCAATCATTGCCACTAAAGTCCCATTTTCGCCTGAAGCGGTTTGATACACAGTTCTCTTACTCTTCTGTGCTATGATGTGTAAAAATATATTGGCGGTTATAAAAAAATGTTACTCTTTTCGTATAAAGCAACAAAACTTACTCTTATCAAGTCCATAACCGTTGTGATTCCAGTTTCATAGCGGTTATAAATATTTTCGGGCTTGAATGAATGCTTCAAAAGGAGACCTTTAAGCTTACAAAAAACAAATCAACCACAGCAGTTTTTGTAAAAAATTTAAATCGGGCCAAGCTTATATTCTTCGGATTTCGCAGACTTATTGATGGAGTGCGCCTCATGAATCCCGATAGCCAAACTTTTCCAGGTGCTTGCTCATTATGGCGGGATGAGAGGCATTTGATCTTATTTTTTATGGCATAGTCGTATACAAAACGCCTTGCCATATCAACTGTCAGACTGTGTTGTAAATTTTAACATTTTTTTCAAATATTCTGTCGAATCGGTCTCTTTCGATGTTGGTTGTACCTTACCTACAAAATATTTAATGCTAGCCTTACTTTCAAGCTCGTTTGGGACCCGCTTTTCTGACAAAAGTTTCCGTATTTCCGAGCAGCACTCGTTGGTGTTTCAGTTTTGTTTCTAATCTCCATTAATGCTTTTTTGAGTGAATCTTCCTCAATAACCTTTTCAGGATTTTTCTTTGTTTTTTTTAATATTTGGCATATTTTCTTTAATAACTATTCGAGTATCTTTAAACTTACACCCCTATCACAGATGACAACCCAATTGAAAATTGGGTTGTGTGCCCGTGTTATTTATATGAGAAGACAACCCAATTTCAGTTGAGTTGTCATCGATAATAGGGGTATTATATTCTAATTAGGTATGCTTAAACCTTTTTGTAGGAGGATTTGACAATTTGTCAAATCATCCTTATTCTTAGATGTCAAATCCTCCTTTAGTCACACTAAATTAAAATTTTTAAGCCTACCAAACTTTTGGAGTTGCTAACACTGAAACATATATTTACTGCCAAAACCTTTTGATTGGTTAATCAAATAACAAAATACAAAATAAAGGAAATTGTCACTGAAAACTGTTATCCGTAAAATCGAAATTGCAAAATTATCAAAAAAATGCACCAAAAACAATAGACTTATGCGTAGGTCAACAAACCCAAGCCACAAGTGGCATTTTCATGTAAGTGAATCACAACATGTCAAGAACTCTTTATTTTGATATTTCCTTTCTTTGCGCGTTATAAGTAGTGCGATATTTGAAAATGACAAATCCTCCTTTCGTCAAATCCTCCTCGCTCTACCCTAACCGGTTTTCTTTTTTTCCTGACTTGATACAATATTTCTATTAGCGGGGTTTACATGGTCCAACATGTTTTGACAACAGCAATGTTGGATCATCTAAACGCTGAAACAACCGCTTGACAAACCATGTTGGATGGTTTTTAAAATTTTTTAAAAACATGCTGGTTTGTCATACCATCCAACGTGTGTAAACAGATGTTTGACAAACCTGACTGCGCCGTCTATCATTTTTCATTTGAATTTGCTTCGCTTACTGTGAAGTCGCAATCGCAATGCAATTACTTACAAAGATTTTTGCAGGGAGTTTTTTGAGATTTATAAAACTCTTCCAGAACTTTGGAAGATAAAATCAGAGAATTATAAAAACAGAAAAGCGAAAACAGAGGAATATGAAATTTTATTGACAAAATATAAAGAAATCAAACAAAATGCTAATATTGAACTTTTAAAAAAGAAAATAAATTGTATTCGTACTTTTTATCGTAGAGAGTTTTCATAATTGTAAGGATGACTACAGAAAAACTGTGAACATTTAAATTTGGAGTATAACAATTCCTTTTTCCCTTTACCGTGAAGAATTCCTGCTGTCTTTGGAATATTCATTAACAACATTTTCACTTATTTAATTTTTACATTTTTAATTCGCAATTTTTAAACCTGTAATATCTTCGAAAATATTCATTTAAATCACATGCTGTAAAGGGCAATTTTGATCTACACGAAATGCACAGCGTATCTTATGTATTTAATAAATCGGATAAGGAATGATACTGTATCGTTTAAAATAGCTTATTAAATAACCAATATTTTGTTGTAATAGGTAAAACATAAAAATGGTTACTGTGGGTTATTCTTAGGAGATAAATATAACGCTGTCGCGGACTTTTTTTTCATCTTTTTAAGATATACAATTCCGTAGTACTTAAATTTGGTCTATCTCGTAAGCTTTAGCCAGCGTTTGCAATGTGAAAAATATGTTTGTTTAGACATCACATTACAAATCTTTAAATTTCTCGGCTATTTTCTGCTATAATATGCATGTATTATACATATAAACCATCCTCTTAAATCATTCTATTCTTTAAAAAAAAACCGCATCAAAATCCGTTGCGTAGTTTTCAAAATCTAAGCATACTTAGGGACATAGGGACAGGGAAAGCGACTCCTATAGCGCATGATTATGCGAGTTCTTGGACATTCTTAATCCTATTTTTTATCCACAAACGTTTTTTTTTTTCTTTAAATTTTTATTTCTTCTTCTTCGTCGTCAATAATTTCCTTCATTAAGAGCAGCTAAAATTTTCTTATCCATAACGTGTCCGTCTCGTTCGCGAAAAATAACCAAACTGATGTTGGACAACATCGAATTTCGTGTAAACGCAAAGCTGATGTTTTTCATCCAACCATGTTGTCAAACCATGTTGGACCATGTAAACCCCGCTATTCTCAACCTATCCGAAAACAAGAAATCGTAAAAAAAATTTCATTCGGACATATTGTGTACATACAAATATCTTCGTCAGTGTGCCTTATGATATCCGTTTTTTATATGCCTACTGGCAGCTCGTCAGCCCTTTGTACTGCTTATGCAAGTGCGTAATTCTTTTCTAGTTTCTGGCTGTTGCCGAGACCAAAGAGAGAGAGAAAATAGGGATAATTGATTTCAAATCACGCGTCGATGGCAAGAGGCAGGGTTACCTCTGAAAATTTTTGGAAGGTGTCAGAAAAAAGAGTCCTGGGTAAAAAAAATAAAATTTGCTTAGACAACTGTCCAGGTAGACGGTGTCTAAAGAGTTGGACAAGCCTTAGCCAATTTCGTATTTATAAATATAATCCAACAGTTGTCTAAATAGCCCCTTAAACTGTCAACTTTGAACGAAAAACTAAATGGTGGCGTTCATGATGTATCCGTTCAGTACCATTGTTTGTGTTTTAGTATACGAGTACAACAACTAGAAGGCTCTGAAGCAGTGTGGCGTATGATTTGAACAAAACCAAAAAAACAGCTGATTTGACTTTGTGTTACAGCTTTTCCAAGTCTCATAAAATGAAGAAATTTGTGCAATTTATAAATGAAATTGTTGAAAGTAGTGTTTTTGCACCTCAAACTACTTATTTTTTTCAATCTTAACAATCTTAACAGTGTTTTATAACATGTTCATCAAAATTGTTTTTTGTTGTATCATTGGTCACTTTAGCCATAGTTTAGACAACCAATTTCGGTGTCTAAAGTTAGACATTTCTTAGACAGCGATGAAAGTGTTTATAAATACGATTGGGACTTGGACACTGTTCTAAGAGCTGTCCAAAGTTAGACATACTTTGGAATGGGATTATAAATACGACTGGTCATTTCTTATAATCAATCATTTTTTAATTAATTATAGAAAGGAAAACAAAGATAAATTATTGCTTACCAAACATAAACAAATTCAGTTATTTTTCAATTAAAAGAATTTGTATGTAGGTATCTCATTTCTCATGTGTCATATCTATTACAAGCAAAGAAAACATGCTTTTACCTTATTGACATTAACTTTTATGGCTGAATTCAAAATAGGATGTAAACAAAAGCAGAACAAATGTATTCGACGAAAATGTTGTATTAAAAAAAATTATTTCAGTTCTTAAAGAGTCCTCGATTTGTAAAAGGAGTCCAAATTCAATGATTTTTAAATAGTGGCGTCCTGGAGTCCAGACCTTAAAAAAGAGTCAAAAGGACGCAAAAGAGTCCCAAAGGTAACCCTGGCAAGAGGGACTACTTTTAAGAGAATAAAATGATCTACTAATACAAGCAAACACTTTTACATGAGTTCTGAGTTCTCTAAAAATGTCCACCTAGCCTTAACAACAACAAATAAAAACCTCTCCTAGGAAGGATCCACAAAAGACAACACACCAACTAACCGATGCAGCGGTATTTATCAAAGTGACTAAAAATATATTGGACAAACAAGAAGAGCTGCTGAGGTCAGATTTAACGAACATCTTCGACCCGTAAAAAGAAAGAGATTGACAAAGCAATAGCAGCCCACATCTTTGATCCAAATAATGACAACCAACAGACAAGATCTTCTTTTGACAACAGTTTTTAGCTTTCAAAAAGAGTTAACAAACCAAAAAAACTTTGATGAACTTGGAACCTGGACCAATTTACTATCAACTATTCAACGCAAGTTAAGAAAGAATTTCCCGCGTTAAACAAAAAAATAAGATCCAACCTCCCAACGAACGTGGAGGTGATCTAAACTTTTTGCTTCAGGGTAAAGGTGTAGATAATGATAATGGGGTAACAACCTCCAAGTGCAAACAGGTGGCGATCACGCCCCCAAAAAAAAGTTATACCCCCATATCATGAAATCTGTTGAATTTGATGAATTTTATAAAATTTACAGGAGTTCCGTCGGCGTTGGGAATAGTTGAAGAGGGTAGGGGATGTACCCCACAACATCCTCATAGTGCAAGCACGTTGCATTTACCCCCCCCCCCCCCCCTGTCAGAAAAATTGCTGAATTTAATCAAATTTAAATCATCAGCACAGTGCACAGGATTTGCTTGCCACCTGTTTGCAACTTCAAAGTGCAACTTCAAAGTGCAAACAGGTGGCGCTCAACCCCTTCAAATTTTTTTTATTTTAATAATAATAGCGAATTTTTAGCTAACTGTTGTTGTGGGGGCACCTTCTACCACTCCCGACTCCACCCCACCCCCGGAGTGGGTTTACCAGTATGTGTTTACATACACAATATACTTTATGAGGGTGATGGTCATCGGATGTTTACAGTGCGACCATAAAACCATTGAGGTTGCAAATTCATGTAATTCTGTAGAGATCATTTATTTATTCTTTCTTAAAACCTTTGCAAGTTTTGGTTAGCTGTTACAATTATTTCTGTAAATAGTTTTTTAAAGAAACTTTGTCTTTATTTTGTAAAAACAAAAAAATAATAAGTAAATATAATGGAGGGCCGTTAGAAATAAAAAAGGCGAAACCTAGGAATCCAGGGCCAGTCCATGGATTTTCATGAAATTTTCGGAAATATGTTCTGAATGGCGTATAGAAAAAAGTTAAAAAAATAATTTCACCGCTCTCAATTTTTTAATTATTTTTAAAATAAATCATTAACTTCTAGAATTTTCTATTATTTATGTAGAGTGTTTTAGATACAGTTTTCCAAAGGCTCAGGATGGATTGGTTTGGTCAAGACAAAATAAAAGTTGTAGATATGGGAGGGAGGGTCTACATGTTGCAAATGCAATTTATATGAAATTTACTCAATTTTTTAAAAAATTATCAAAAAATCAACACTTACTTTCTCATACTATTTTTTTTTTTTTTCATATTCAGATATGCCTATTATAAATATATTTACATTGAATAAATTTAAAATTATCAAAATGAGCAGTTATAGTTACAAGTAATATCTTCAAGAAAATTTCAAGTCTAATATTAATTAAAAAGTGCTTAGAAGCAAAAGTTCTGAATTATGAAAGATGCACTCTGTTGTCTATGACAAGTATCGAATGCAACTTGGTTTAATAATAAGAAAGAAGCTATAAGAGCTATTGCTTTCTTCTTTTATAAAAATTATAATTTTAGTACACTTAATGAAAAATTTCTGAGAGATCAAGCCTTAAAGTCAAAATTTTGCAAAAAGGAAATATTTTTTTCTTAATAATTTTTTTTTTTTACATAATTTTGCCCTGTTAAGGGACATTTTTCTTTCCATATTCAATACATTCCTTTAACTATTTTTTCTCAAGAGCAAAAAACCGAAAAGAAATTTTTCTCTTAGTTTAAGAGCAATTTAAAAAAAACGAAAGGTACTTTTTTCCTGAAAACAAAATGTCGTGAATTTCCCGCTAATTGAACTCTTTTTCCGGAAGTGAAAAATAAAAAAAATTTAAAAAAATTGATGTGATCTTCATTTTAATATAAATTATAAATAAATTATTAAATTTTTAGAGTTATCTATTAACTATATTAGATTTAATTTAAATTTTAAAACTAAAACCTATTACAAACTTGCACTTTGGTCTCAAAGTCAGCACATAAACTGATTTGTGCCCCAAATGCTGTTTCCGGTCAAACGAGTTGATGAATCCGAAAAAATATGGTTTTTTTGCCAAATAAATACTCGCGAATTTTTCTATGAGCATTCAGTATGCAAACAAACATATATCAATAAGGGATGCATCGATTCTTTTTTGAAAGAAAGAACATAACATCAGCATTCTCTCCACCTAAAAAAAAGTTCGACCTGTAATTTAACTGATTTAGATCTCTTTGATTGGTTGAAAATTGTAAATATGGCAAAAAAATACATTTTTTCGATCAAAAATCTTATTAAAGAAAATTATAAAATAAAATACCATTTCATGTTCAAGTTACAATAAAATTCGGGCTGTGCAATCTAAACACCGGGTCGGGTATACCCAATACCAGCGCACCCAATACCATCGCACCCAATACCTTCGCACATAATACCTCGGACACACCATACTTTGCGCACTTAATACCTCGGACATTTCATACCAGTACCATTATTAAGGGGTTGGACTTTGTTTTCATTAATGAATATGGAGTTTAACTGTGCCACCATTTTTGAAGGCTTATGTGTTGTATGATTTGCTTCTTAAATGATAACATGTGAGTGTATTCGTTATGAAATGTAGTATAATGATTAAAATGCAATTAAATGATTAAAAAAAAATCTTTCTAAAATTCGTACTTATATGTTCGGAAAGTGGTTGAAATGGCGAATTAATTTAAATGGTCTTCTCACACAATTGTGGTAAATGTGAGGCTACCTACAAAGATATTTATTTCTTTTGATTAGATATTATATGTGGACACCTAGGTACTCATTTGTGTCTCCATAAGTTTTTTCAGTCTGCTACCTAAATAGGTATAGGTTTGAAATAAAAGTTTGCTTCGTGGCTTAGTGTTAGCAGATAACTAAATTAAGACACAATTGAATTGTATGTATTGTATATGTTTCATAAAACGTATTGAAAGTTTTAGTGTAGATATGTAGATAAGGATAACGACACTGCGGAAATACAGGTGTTACGTTTTCAAAACGTTATTATTGCAAGCTTTGCTTCTTAAATGATAACTTTTTAGTGTGTGCGTTATGAAATGTAGTGCAATGCATTTAAGTGATTAAAAAAAACTTTTTAAAAGGCGTACATCGGCGTTCGGAAAGTGGTTGAAATGGCGAATTAATTTAAATGGTCTTCTCACACAATTGTGGTAAATGTGAGGTTACCTATACAAAGATATTTATTTCTTTTGATTAGATATTATATGTGGACACCTAGGTACTCATTTGAGTCTCCATAAGTCCGATAAGGAACCAAAAATTATAATTCTTTTTTCGTCACCACTGCCAGAATCAGCTAACAAAAAGTCTTCTGGAACAGAAGTTTTTGTAAGCAGCTGTGGCAGAATTATGTCACTTCGGCAGTGGGGAATTTGGGAGGGTTGAAAGTAACGCTTACGCGTTCTTGAAATACCCTTTTGCATTGACTCAATTCGAGGCAACCGAATCAATGCAGAAGAAGAAGCTCCTGCCATAATATTATTCACTATGGCTCTAGGAGCAGCTACTGAAGTTAAAGAGTCAGCTCTTAGCTTATCAGCCATTGCTGCTAGCTCGCACAATACCGGTGAAGGACCGTGATTGTGAAGCCCTGTTGCAACAACGGCTGTGCCGTTGGAGACGGCTCTCCCTCGACATTTTCCTGATTGGAAGTGCTCACACCTCCAATCAGTTTTTGCATCACTCATTCTATGCTTTCCATAAATGAAGCCCTCGAAATGAAGTTTTACGCTTCCTCTTGTTGAATTAACAAATTTTGCCATTTTTTTAATTATCTGCCGTTTAAGAATTTTTTCTAGAAGTCTAGCGAGATAATGAGGAGCAAATCCGAAGTAACCCCTTTATATAGGAAAAAAAAATATTATTTTATTATTTTATTTGGGCCTTACCTGATTTTTGAAGGCCTCAGCTGTATCTCGGAAACCACTAAATCTACGAACTTGAAATTTTGGCACAAGGGTTCTAGTGGACTAAGGACCTTCCACCTATTTTTTCAGCTTTTCAAAACAAGCGGTTTCCGAGTTATCATTATATAATATTTTATTATTTTATTTGGGCCGCACCTGATTTTTGAAGGCCTCAGCTGTATCTCAGAAACCACTTATTCTACGAAATTGAAATTTTGGCACAAAGGTTCTAGTAGACTAAGGACCTTCCACCTATTTTTTCAGCTTTTCAAAACAAGCGGTTTCTGCGCTATCGAAAAGCGTGGAATTTTGAAGGCCCCAGCTGTATCTCGAAAACCACTTACTCTACGAACTTGAAATTTTGGCACAAGGGTTCTAGTGGACTAAGGACCTTCCACCTATTTTTTCAGCTTTTCAAAACAAGCGGTTTCCGAGTTATCGAAAAGCGTGGAATTTTGAAGGCCTCAGCTGTATCTCGGAAACCACTTACTCTACGAACTTGAAATTTTGGCACAAGGGTTCTAGTGGACTAAGGACCTTCCACCTATTTTTTCAGCTTTTCAAAACAAGCGGTTTCCGAGTTATCGTTATATAATATTTTATTATTTTATTTGGGCCTCACCTGATTTTTGAAGGCCTCAGCTGTATCTCAGAAACCACTTATTCTACGAAATTGAAATTTTGGCACAAAGGTTCTAGTAGACTAAGGACCTTCCACCTATTTTTTCAGCTTTTCAAAACAAGTGGTTTCCGAGTTATCGTTATATAATATTTTACTATTTTATTTGGGCCTCACCTGATTTTTGAAGGCCTCAGCTGTATCTCAGAAACCACTTATTCTACGAAATTGAAATTTTGGCACAAAGGTTCTAGTAGACTAAGGACCTTCCACCTATTTTTTCAGCTTTTCAAAACAAGCGGTTTCCGAGTTATCATTATATAATATTTTATTATTTTATTTGGGCCTCACCTGATTTTTGAAGGCCTCAGCTGTATCTCAGAAACCACTTATTCTACGAAATTGAAATTTTGGCACAAAGGTTCTAGTAGACTAAGGACCTTCCACCTATTTTTTCAGCTTTTCAAAACAAGCGGCTTCTGCGCTATCGAAAAGCGTGGAATTTTGAAGGCCCCAGCTGTATCTCGAAAACCACTTACTCTACGAACTTGAAATTTTGGCACAAGGGTTCTAGTGGACTAAGGACCTTCCACCTATTTTTTCAGCTTTTCAAAACAAGCGGTTTCCGAGTTATCGAAAAGCGTGGAATTTTGAAGGCCTCAGCTGTATCTCGGAAACCACTTACTCTACGAACTTGAAATTTTGGCACAAGGGTTCTAGTGGACTAAGGACCTTCCACCTATTTTTTCAGCTTTTCAAAACAAGTGGTTTCCGAGTTATCGTTATATAATATTTTATTATTTTATTTGGGCCTCACCTGATTTTTGAAGGCCTCAGCTGTATCTCAGAAACCACTTATTCTACGAAATTGAAATTTTGGCACAAAGGTTCTAGTAGACTAAGGACCTTCCACCTATTTTTTCAGCTTTTCAAAACAAGCGGTTTCCGCGCTATCGAAAAGCGTGGAATTTTGAAGGCCTCAGCTGTATCTCGGAAACCACTTACTCTACGAACTTGAAATTTTGGCACAAGGGTTCTAGTAGACTAAGGACCTTCCACCTATTTTTTCAGCTTTTCAAAACAAGCGATTTCCGCGCTATCGAAAAGCGTGGAATTTTGAAGGCCTCAGCTGTATCTCGGAAACCACTTACTCTACGAACTTGAAATTTTGACACAAGGGTTCTAGTAGACTAAGGACCTTCCACCTATTTTTTCAGTTTTTCAAAACAAGCGGTTTCCGAGTTATCGTCATATAATATTTTATTATTTTATTTGGGCCTCACCTGATTTTTGAAGGCCTCAGCTGTATCTCAGAAACCACTTATTCTACGAAATTGAAATTTTGGCACAAAGGTTCTAGTAGACTAAGGACCTTCCACCTATTTTTTCAGCTTTTCAAAACAAGCGGTGTCTGCGCTATCGAAAAGCGTGGAATTTTGAAGGCCCCAGCTGTATCTCGAAAACCACTTACTATACGAACTTGATATTTTTAAAATATTTTTGCCACATCAACTTTTGTGAAGATTTTAAAACTTCCTTTTTTGATTTAAAAAAGCAACTGTTTTCAAAAACATCAGCATTTTTCCCATGAACGTCAGTGGTCTCTTGATTTAAGCAATCCATAGGATTTTTAATCAATATCTTGAAATATTTAAAATAAATTGTTCAATATTGATGAAATAAGAAATATTAAAAAAACAAAGTCTCTTAAGCTTCCTTGATTTTTTATAAATCAGGCAATCATATGGCAATCATATAGGTAGCTACTAAGCTCTCGAATAAAGCAACCAACCACTAAGCTAATATTAAGTATTGCAGTAATAGCTAGAGATAATTTGCGTGCACATTTTGTACATATATGTTACCACTTTAACATAAGCATAGGTAAATAAAATACAGCAAATCTATAGTCAGTATACGGTTTCAAGAAAAAATGCCGCCTGAAGATATTGTTACTCTTATTAAAATGAGGTAATTCAATACCTAAATAAGATTGATAAGCACCTTTATACCTTTCATTTATTTGTTCAGAATGATGATAAAATTGGGCTGATTTAATACTCTTAAAAATAATTGAACCATAACAATACTTACAGGGTGGCCGTGGCGTGTAATGGTTAGCATATATGCATGTCTTAAGGTTCGTGGTCCAAATTCCAGAAACATCAAGGAAAATTTTTTTTTCATGGATATCACCTTTTTTGAGTATTTAGCCTGCGCTCCGAGAGTGATACACACTACCATGAACCGTCACCGTAACCGTCATAAAATTGTAGATCTTTGAAATGCATTAGGTCCAAGGTTTTCATAACTTTGTTGTGCTGAATTTATTTATTTATTTAAAGAATAATATAGTAAACTGTAAGGACATTTATGTATCTATAATAAAATAAAATTTTAGATAAATTACATAAATATTTTCGTAAGATTCCTATGGTTTTTTCATTTCTTCGATTAATATGGCAATTGGCAACTAGTTCCCCTACAAGAGAAAATCTGCAACCAAAAGCGAAACTTACAAAATGTGAACCGTTTATTGTTTATGCTGCACTCACTGCCATTCAATTGAACCAATTCAAAATTCAAATGCAAAACGAATTAGCTCACTCATTATGAAATCAACGTTCTTTGATAATTTTGTCTTTAAGAAAAACTGTTGGCGGCCCTAAAGTTGTTTTTTAACTAAACGAACGGTGTAAGTATACAAGGTTTGAAATAAATCGATCAAGTAGTCTTTAAATACTAAATAACAGTGAACAACGAACTTGGAAAACGTAGTTTTAAGATAAACGATCGCAGTTGTTAGAGTTTTAGGACAGTAGACAAGTATTTTGGGGAAGGGCTTTGGTTGTTGAGTAACTATCATTTGCCGTTTCATTCAAGCATTGAAGTTTTATATTTTGTTGAAAAGAAGATATCGAAATTGTCCCTATTTCCTTTGCTAATACTTTTTTATTTTAAATAATTTGGTATACATATAAAAAATAATACCAGTAATTTTATTCTCAACACAACGCCCCTTAGCTCTTGTGTTCTAGCGGCAATTCAGGTGTTTTTTTTTTTAAATACAATGCAATCATACGCTTGCAATAAAAACGTTTTGAAAACGTAACATATCTACACTAAAACTTTCAATACCTACGTTTTATGAAACATACAATACATACAATACAATTGTGTCTTAATTTAGTTATCTGCTGACACTTAGCCATGAAGCAAACTTTTATTTCAAATTAATACCTATCTAGGTAGCAGACTGAAAAAACTTATGGAGACACAAATGAGGACCTAGGTGTCCACCTATAATAAAAGGTTTTCCAATAAGAGTGATATGATTTCTTTAAAAAAAAAAACACACACTTGTAGTTAAGGAAATTAAAATATATTTTTTATTTAATGTGCAATGTGCAGTTCAATCAATACATTTAATTTAAAATTAAACCTCATTTAAATTATCACCACGACTTCTTCTGCCGCAAAAAATGCGATTTACCAAATTTTCGAGCACTTTTTCCACTAAATCAACTCGTACATCAAGAATGGCACGTTCAATATTGACTTGTAAGGCTTGAAGAGAATCTGGTTTATTCTGAAAGACCAATGACTTCAAACAACCCCGCAAAATTCTGTCTAACGGTGTTAAATCGCAACTTCTTTAAGCTCATTCAATATCATCATTTCTTAAAATAATCGAATCTCCAAACATTTCTCGCAATAATTCAATTGTTGCATTTGCTGTATGGCACGTAGTCCTTCTTGTTGAAAACAAATGCTGTCAAGATCAACTTCTTCCAATTTCGGTCATAAGAAGTTGGTTATCCTCGATCTATATCGTTCTCCATTGACAGTAATTGTGTTACCTACCAGCTTCATTTTGTAAGAAGTACGGACCGATAATTCCACCAGCCCAAAAACCACACCAAACTGTCAATTTAGGGTTTTTATGAATATTTTGTGGATTTCCAACGCACCAGAATCGACAGTTTTGTTTATTTACGGTATCTACCATTCAAATGAAAATAAGCCTCATCGGAAAAGATGATTGTCTAAAAAATCGTTGTCGTTTTCAAGTTGTTCCAAGGCAAAATCAGAAAACTCACGACGCTTACGGTGGTCCAATGGTTAAATAGTTAACAGTTCTGAATGCAATAAAAAACAAATGACAGATCATGACATACTACAAAAACCCAAAACGACACTGCAAAATCATATCTTCCCTACCTATTGGAAAACCCTTTATCTAATCAAAAGAAATAAATATCTTTGTATAGGTAACCTCATATTTACCACAATTGTGTGAGAAGACCATTTAAATTAATTCGCCATTTCAACCACTTTCCGAACATAAGTACGCCTTTTAAAAAGATTTTTTTTAATCATTTAAATGCATTGCACTACATTTCATAACGAATACACTCACATGTTATCATTTAAGAAGCAAATCATACAACACATAAGCCTTCAAAAATGGTGGCACAGTTAAACTCCATATTCATTAATGAAAACAAAGCCCAACCCCTTAATAACGGTACTGGTATGAAATGTCCGAGGTATTAAGTGCGCAAAGTATGGTGTGTCCGAGGTATTATGTGCAAAGGTATTGGGTGCGATGGTATTGGGTGCGCTGGTATTGGCTGCGTCGACTGCCTAAACAGCCGACAATGTTTCCGGAAAAAATCAAAATCTTTAGGACAAAAGATCAAAATGACCTTCAGAGTATTAAACTCCAACGGACGACATAGAACAAAAACTTACTTCTGACAATAGGCATAGATTCAGACGATGCATTTTGGATGATGACCACTTTATAGTGGAATATGTTCAAGAGAAGGTAGAGATTGTGGGTGCTATTTTCGAGCAAGTATATGAGGTGAATGAGTGTATTCGCCCGAATTACGACCTTGAGAATAGAGCCCTCGTCGGACACTTTTATCTAAGAGACGAGATCTGACATTGGCGATGTGAGAATCCTGGTTTCACTAGGTTCAATGACGAACGACTTGCAAATGCAGTCATCGCCCAGCGAAACGGGGATAACACCCTGTTCGTTTCTAAGATGGACCTCGAGGACATCTTTCACAACATATTGAAAAAGAAATCAGCAGGAGTAGACGGCATACCCAATGTTATGCTGCGAAGCCTCCATTCAGAAGCGACGGACATTTACACCACGTCATTTAACAATGCGCTGAATAATGCATATTATCCAGTGCTTTGGAAGACGGCGTTGGTCCATCCTCTGCTCAAAAAAGGTAAGGATGGTTCCAATCCACCAAATCTCCGGTCAATTAGTCTTCTT
The DNA here is from genome assembly GCA_914767635.1 of Melanostoma mellinum. Classification (NCBI taxonomy): domain Eukaryota; kingdom Metazoa; phylum Arthropoda; class Insecta; order Diptera; family Syrphidae; genus Melanostoma; species Melanostoma mellinum. The sequence continues at coordinate 68,787,025 of OU612058.1, read as the reverse complement.
CCGAGTATCAGAAATTTATTCGAGAAAGTTCTCAATAGAGATCTATCCACATGGGCTGACGACAAAAATCTTATTCCAGAAAATCAGTTCGGCTTTAAGGCGGGCCATGATACCACACATGCCGCAACTAAACTGGTATATCTAATATTGAATGGAACAAAGCTAAAAAGCAGTGTACGGGTGCAAGTCTGGTTGACTTGGAGAAGGCTTTCGTTACCGTTTGGTTAGATGGTCTTTTCATAAAGTTGATCGGGTATGGCATGAGTAAGCCACTCTTCTATATTCCTAATGACAGGCTTCATGGTAGAACTTTTGTTATCAAAAGTTGAAATACAACTTCTACCAAAACTTTTAAAATACACAATTCGCCTTTTTTCATTTAGCATTTTCAGCTGCGGGTGAGCGATCTAATTAATCCTAATCCTAACTAATATTATAAATGTGAAAGTCACTCTGTCTGTCCGGATTTCTATGTTACCGTCTCTTGCCCAAACTACAGAATTGATTTAAATGAAATTTTGTACAGAGATAGTCTAGAACCTGAAGAAGGACATAGGCTGTACATTTTATCCCTATATTCCCACGGGAACGGGAACGTATACGGGAACTTGGAAACTACAACACCGATTTCAAAAATTTTTCCACCGATAGAATGCTTCACTATCCCAGAGTAACAAAAATTTTAATTCATCCACAAATTCTTACGGGAACGGGAGTCCTTACTGATATAATAAGTGTGAAAGAAGCTCTGTCTGTCCGTCGTTCTATGTTACCATCTCCCGCCCAAACTAACAAACCGATTTAAATGAAATTTTGTACAAAGATTGTTCTGAACTTAAAGACGGACATAGGCTGTATTTCATTCGAATATTCCCACGGGAACCGGTCCTCACTATTATTATAAGTGCAAAAGTAGCTCTGTTTGTACACCATTCTATGTTACTATCTCTCGCTCAAACTAATAAACTGATTTAAATTGATTTTTGTACAAAGATTGTTCAGAACCTGAGGAAAGACATAGACTATATATTTTTTCCCTATATTCCCACGGGAGCAGGAACGTATACGGGAACTTTGACACTACAGCACCGATTTCAAAAAATCTTCCACCGTTCCACGGGAACGGTCACCATGTTTCTACGGGAACGGGAGTCTTTACTAATATTATAAGTCCGAAGTTAAATCTGTCTGCCTAATTCTCTTTGTTACCATTTACTGCCCAAACCATTGAACCTATTTATATGAATTTTGGTACAGAGACAGTCTAGAGCCTGAGGATGGACATATATGTTATGCAATATATTTTATCCCTCTATTCCCATGGGAACGGGAACTTGGAAAATACGGCACACATTTCAAAAAATGTCCACCGTTTAAATGAAACACTACACTATTACCGAGTAATATAAACTTTAAGTCATCTGTCTGTCTGTTTTTCTTTGTTTAAATTTACCACCCAAGCTATTGAACCGATTTATATGAATTTTGGTACAGAGATAGTCTAGAACCTGAAGATGGACATCCTTACTAATATTACAAATCCAAAACGTTTTGACTCCCCATTTTCCTTTAATTCCCACTGATTGGTCATTATAAATAAGGCTCAGACGCTTTAAGTTGCAGGTGTTCGTTTAGAAATAAATCCTATGGTAACTTTATGTTGCAAAATCACGTGTATCAATCCCACAAAAACTTTTTATTTCGCAAAAGATGGAAAAAATAAGAACGTCGTGTGCAAACATATACTTAGATAAAATAATGTAACAATGGTTTACTAAAACGCATGAATGTGTCTTATTTGCAAAATAAGTAGCCTAAAAAATTCAGAATGCTGTCAAAAGTCATACTATTCCACGCAGACGAAGTCGCGGGCACAGCTAGTAACTAATAAAAGACATCAGAGGACTCTTGCAGGGTGACTTCGATAAGATTCAGCAATATGGCGATGACTGGAAGTCAACTTTCAGAAATCGGAAACAATTGTTTTTAGAACCCCGTTGGCTCGGGCCTCGTTGATCTACATTTTACAAGGTAACCCACTGCCAAACAAAGTTGTAGTTAAGTGTGGGTGCGGCTCTGGTCAGGGCAAGAGGAGCTTTTGCTGCTCTGACAAGGCGACTTTTTCACAGCAGTCAACTTGATAGCAGATTGAAGGTGATTTGCTACATGGCCCTCATAAGGCCGCAATGATTGTCTGTGGGTGCCTTGTGTGGTTCGATGTTAAAGCGTCTCAAATGGAAAAGATTCGAGTGTTTGAGAGACAGTGTCTGAGTAACTGTCTTGGATTGCACAGAACACCAGAGTCGGAGTACAGAAAATATTATCCTAATGGGATCCTTTACAACGGGGCTCAAATAAACAAAATCGACAACTTCATGATAAAACTGATTCGGGGTCATACTGAAACGGCGATGGCCTCGAGCGAGCAATGGCCTGATATTTGGGGATTATTACCCCAACAGAGATTATATGGAGAAAACACACCTCAGTGAATTTGTCCCACCGGAGGCTTTCCTCTATTTTGAAATGCGGAAGGGTTGATTCAGGATAGATTGGCGGTTCCGCTAGTCTACCACGTCTGCCGTAAGTCCGTGCAACGACGATGGCGCCTTTATAACAGAGACGTCGCCGTATTATTTTAATCATCTTATTTAAATGAAAAAGTTGTAAATTTATTTTATAAACTTATAGCTTGAGAAACTAAGCACAGCAATGGCCCTTGACAGAAATTGCCACAGGCACTGCTCTTACGCTTACTTAAGTCAAGACTGTTTAAATAGAATAGATATTCCCCAAGTTCAACAAGCAAGTCGATACGAAGCGTCGCGTCGTCGGTCGGTCGTCGGCGTCGTCTTCGAGTAGTGATTACGCATAATTGTTAGTAAAAAAAAAACTCACAAAATTAAAGATAAGGCGATACTGAATACGAGGTCGGAGAATAACGACAAAAATTAGATTTAAATCGAAAAACAATAAACGAGAGAATCATTACAACAAAAACACCATAAGAACTTAACCTACTCAATGTTGATATCGTCGACGAGCTCTCCATAGCCCACAAACTAAACACTCGACTCCCTTTCCCGTCGCAAATAGTTTCAGAGTGCCTATTGCACCGTAGAGGCAATGCTCTCGGAAAACAAAACATTTTTTTAAACAATTAAGTCGTAAGCATTGAGTGGCTTTTATTAACGAATAGCTTAACAGAAACAATCATCGAATCTGACGCAAGAGTTCAGTCGTGTACAGGGAATCAAAAATAAATTGAGTTTTATTTCTAGTCGCACTTAAGTACCAAATTGAAGGAGGGAGTGAAGTTAAATTCATTCATTAAACCACTACACTCTCGAGACACACTCCAACATACTGTGAAGAAAAATGAAAAAGATTTCCAATTCCAATCGATCAGGTAAATTGCCATAGTGTAGGCCTTTTGTGCTTCGCAATTGAGTTTTCTATCAATGGAATCGAAGTGCCAAAGCAAAGTTATTCATTTTTTTTTTTTTTTTTGTATTTTTAGGTCTTGCTCAAGGCGAAAGTATTGACGGTGTTGAAACGGCTGCTGGCAATGACAACAGCTCCAACTTGTCTGTTGCAAATTTTACAAAGCACTCAAATGGAAATGAGGCTCTTGTTGATGGTGAAGAGTTGGAAGTTTTACTTAAAAGTCAACAACAATTGCATTATTCTGGCGATAATTTAACGGAACAACAAAGGAAGTACCTGTTAAAGGAGAAACAGGGTGAGTTTTTTTTCTTATTGCTATACACAGATATGAGTCTTAACTTGGGTTTTTCTAAGTCGTATTCAAATGCTACTTCTAAAAGTTTTGTAGGAGTAATGATTTCAGTTTTCTGGTAAATCAGTTTTTTAAGTTTTTTTAGTTGTTGCACTTTTGGAGCAATTAGAAACAGTAGGTCCAAAATCTGGTCATCAGGGGCCTTACAGTTTCTTTTCATATTAAGGAATACAATTTCTTTTGAATGTTAGTGATTTGAGACCCAATGAAACGAAAATGCGCCACGACGAATAAATAAATACGGTATACCTACGTAAATTCAAAGGGTTAAGCCGGCGAAAGAATGGGATTTATTATTAAAATACATAATCCACACATACTTAATACTTTCGGTCTCCTTTTTGTGCTTCGTAGCGTCCTTACTGTTGTCTGCTAAACACCGTCCATATTCGAGTATGTGTGCGTCTTGAGTAAAAGAATAATGATCAAGATAGTTTCTCCCTGGAACTATTAAGATGTTTGATTTAAAAAGAAGATGAAAAATAGTATGTGCTCAATACATGTGTATAATGCAAAGTTGTTCCATTTATTGATGTGCAGTTATTTGAATTGAAGATAAAATGGAACGAAAAACAACTTAAAAAACAAATGATTAAGACAGCGAGACACTGATGGGAACCCAGAAGTATTATCCTTATCCTAATCTTTTGAAGTTTCCCAACCTTTGTTGAGATCATAACCAAAACCCCCTCTGCAATTATTTTGATATAATTGATATAGTACAAGTCTAAGTTTAAGGGACATTTATTAAAAATTGAAGTCTATTGAAGGCATTTCTTTGAAAACCTGGGCAGTTATTAGATCGTACTTGATGAATATTAGTTGTGTTTTGTTGACACATGCTTTTTACTTTATTGTGGTCTTTGAGAGAAAAGGAACTTCACATTCGCCGCCGCCGTTTCTACCAACAACCTGTAAGGGAACTGTAGCTGTGTTTTCTGGGAATGGCGGGTTTTGTGTCAAAGGTCTTTTTCTACATCTAGAATCTAGACTAGATGCTTTCTAAAAGGAGTAATCGGTAAGAACATCCACCGTCAGATATGACGATCGCAGTAGTTCATAAGATTATTGAGGTTGTAAATAATGATCGCTGTTTTCAATACGATTATTGCAATCATCGACATGAGAACCGCTGTTTTCTTTCTTCAATTGACTCCAATACCTATGAAAATTAAAAACCACTTTCAAAGTTCAAATTGTAAGAGTGGAAAGTTTATTTCATTTTATAGCAAACAAATAATATCACGCGCGTATCCAAGAGTGGGGGGATTCAGGGGTGAAAAACGGTGAGTTCACAAGCATGAAGCCTTAATGAGATTTAAGGAAATTTATCCCGCTATTGTCAATGCACTCAAAGTATTCCAAACTAGCCACAATAAAGAAACATCGGAGCAAGCTGTTCAAATGCTTAACACACTTCGATCTTCAAATTTTGTTATGTGGTGCCTACTGCCTAGTGATTCTTCAGAAAGTCATGAGCTATCAAAAAAACTGTAAGCAGTTAACACCGATTTCTTAACCGCATTCAGTCACGTGGATAGTATTAATATGTAATGCTTTGCAACTTTTGAGAAAAAAAGTTGACAAAGAGTACGGTCATCTATATAAATGTATAAAGAATCAAAGGTGATGCTCAATGAAAATGGTGGTATACTGCAGATGAGGTGGCATCGTTGAAAGGCAACATAATCGCTCTAACACTCTTGCGTCGAATATATACACGAACACGTATTACAAAATAAATTTATTCCTCTCATTTCAATGGCACACAAATCACAAATTAACCGATAGGTTTGAAAAAAAAAAACACCGTAAAGTAGTATTGGCATTATCTAGTGTGCTACCTTCAAAATTTTGCAGTCGGTTCTGAAATAGAAGACCAAATTTTTATGTATTTGGCAGTGCTACCCGAAAGAAGTACATCCGTCGTCAAAGCAGAACTTGAAGTGTGGAAAGCAGCTATGACTATCTCCTCCCCTAGTGCAAAATCTGCTTTGGAATGCTTGGATAAGTGCGGTGAGAATATATGTATGTATATCCAAATAGTTGCACGTTGCTACCATACCTGTTTCCACTGTTATACAAGAAAGAACTTTTCAAGCCTATGGAGACTTAAAAACTTCTTGCGGTACACAACGAGTCAAAACAGACTGAAAGGCTTGGCTCTCATGAATATTCACAATGGGATAGATATTGACACAAATGGAGTAGTGAATATATTTAAAAAGAAAAACAAGATTGATTCTGTAGTACATATGTCGGTGCCGTGCAACAAAGTCGTGCGAAATAAGGCCCCAACGACCTTATTACCACTCCTATGTGGCAATAATGTCGAGTTGCACCTCTTACAAGGGTCGGCGCTATTTCCTTAGCGAAGTGGCAATAACACCGAAAAAGAGGAAATAAAGTCGAATTGGGAAAAATCACAAACCAGATAGAAATCGGAAGGTAATAAAGTCGAAATTGAACAAAAATTCTACAAAGAAGCACAGCACCCATATGGCATGTAGAATAGTTCTGAAAAAAAAAAAAAAAAATTGTACAGGGCATATTATATGCAGAAATGCTGCGAAAGAGAAAAAAATTTGTTTTTATGGTGGGAATAGCGGTAATTCTCTCAAGAATTTGCAATGAAAAGTTAGCATTACATCATGTCATAAGATCTTTATCTGAGATGAGTTGTATTGTGAAAAGTTATTTATTAAGCAGCTGAGCGCAGTGCGGAGGGGAGCCGTGGCGGCGCGGACGCAACACCGCGCCCGCGCGCCCGCGCCGCCCGCGCGTCCGCACCGCCCCGCGCCAGCCCGCGCGCCCTCGCCGGCGCATGGGCCCGCGGGCGCGGTGTTGCGTCCGCGCCGCCACGGCCCCCCCTCCGCACTGCGCTCATCTGCTTAATAAATAACTTTTCACAATACAACTCATCTCAGATAAAGATCTTATGACATGATGTAATGCTAACTTTTCATTGCAAAAGTATACCTTTCTTGTTTGTTTTCACAGGAATAAAATTCTGTTTGTTACTTCAATATACAATACATGTGGTGTTTTACATTGGGTAATAACGCCTACCACACAAATATCCCCAATCCAGAAATCGACATTATTTCCACTTATTACAATTTTTTTGCGAAATAAGGTCGAATTTGGAAATTGTTACAATTCGACGTTATTTCCGATTTTAAGTGGAAATAAAGCCCCTTCGGCCTTATTTCGCACGGCTTTGTTGCACGGCACCACATATGTCATCAAATGAAATCCATCAGAAAAAAAAATTTTAGAAAATTAAAACCAACATGATTCTGGCGGCAGACCTTGAAACTTTCCCATAAAAGTGAATGCCTGATGATCCTGAGGCTTACAAGTCTGAGATCACCGTTGTACAATAAGAGAGATAAACTCCAAAACATCGAGCACGTGCTTTAGAAAAAACGAAAACATGCCTCGCGAATTTCGGGCATTATAGCACTACCAGTGCCTACGCATGGTGCTGTTCCTGGACCTGGAAAAAATAATGCTACCAAAAACTAGTGTTCTCGAACTTCGCCTTTCGATATCTCCAAAAGTCGCAAATAAAACACCTTGATGCTAAGTGAGCTCAGAAGCTAACGAAGGAAAGTCTCCTACCTCATGCCTAGCTGTGTGTTTATGTTTCCTCACATAAACAATGAGTCACGACATTAGCCACCGCTGGTGTGCTGTGCCATCGCTGTCAATACCAACGATGGGTCGATGTCTCTCTTAAAGTGATAATATAAATCACTAAATAAAAGTGGATTCACTATAGTCACTACTTGAACCTTTTTTCGGAGAATTGATAATTTGAGCGTTAGTAGACGGCAGCTGTTAAGACAAAGACGCTCCTCCTTTGAAAAATAGAGAATGATAGGCTCAGATGGTATTATCATATTCAACGAAGAGATCTAGAGCAACCCGTCTAAAAGGCACAATCGTTCAACGTTCTGACACGATTGCGAACAGAAAAAAATGGGCACAACTGGGTCGCACGAACTTGCGATTGTGCGCTAAGTACAATACCAAAAATTAAAGCTGAGTAAAAGGCTTTAGTATTAGCTCTAAATATATTTGGTGGTTTAAGGGTTGACAACTTCACATTAATTATGAAAATTGAATGAAATCACATACCTAAAATACTTAAATAATATAAATTAAATATTCCGAAGGTTCCAAGCAAAAATCCAAAAATCCATTCTTTTGCAATTGCTAATACACATAAACAGTGAAAGTTTATCAAAAATCGTAAGAACCGTTTTTTAAGAAACACGTTTTTTATTAAATTTTTTTTTAATGAGGTTTTATTAATATTATTATTATTTTTTCTTTATTTTTTCTTCAAATAAGTACAAGCTTAATTACATTTCAAAGATTTACAAGCATGGCCATTCAGCCGTCTGCCGGTTATAGATATCTAAACTTTTAACATTGAGAGAGAAGATATAAACTTTCATATAATACAAATCTGCGATCTAGAAAATAATTAAATATTAAGACAATTTTTAAATATGCCATATAGAACAATTTTACTATTTTGTATATAACAAATATAATGAGCTTTTTGCTAAGCAAATCAAATAATGAGGTTTTAAAAATCCAAGTACACAAGTTTTAAGATCTTGTTAAAAAATCTGCCGACAAAAAACTCTAAATACATCAAAGATACCGTTTAAAAAGCATTCGAAAAACTATTTTTTTTTTAAATTAGGTAATGAAAACTCGAAAAAACTTAATTTTTTCAAATGTTTATATGCAATCTTTCTTAAAGCACCTACGACTTCTTAGATATAAAATCTGGCCAAAATCGTGTCAGCCATTAGCGAGAAAGTCGGTTTTGTAAAACGGGACTAAGAAGGTTAAAAAATTTTACAACATAAGAATAGCTATTCAGAAATAATACCTCACGTAAAATTTCGAGAAAAATAGATATGATCATAAAAGTTGTATGGCAGGTACCGTTATTTCAACACCTAGAGACTCAATTCCAAAAACACCTCTGTAGGCTACCCCAGAGACCATAGCTGCAAAATTTTGACTTAGATCGGTCAAGCGAAAACGAAAAGGCGAAAATAAAAAAGACCGTGCGGTTTCAAATTTCAAAACGTAGTGTTTTTATTTCAGTGTTCTTCTTAATTTTCAAGGAACAAGTAACGAGTAATACAATATGTCCAGATGGGCGCGAAATTTAAAAATTAGACCAATTAGTTTATACAAATTGTGGCTTGTAAAAACAACCATTATCCATTTATGGTACCAGGCATCCAAGATATCGAAATGCTGTCAGTACTTGGTATGTGTGTAAAAGATAACCTTGGTTGGAATATCCACATATTTTAAGGCAGAACAGGAAATTTTTCACGCCTTCTGATATGGCTACAATTGATAAAGCTTACGTCCGCCCAACACTGGAGCACAATTTTCATATTTTGTCAGGTGCTTATCAAACATCTTTTCGCCTACTTGATAACATACAAAACAGAGCTTTGGGATTGATAGGTGATAGTTGGATCGTAGTCTTGACCTGATAGTGCCTAGTACAGCTTACTTGCCGCTAGTTCGTAGAAATTACGTTGTCTAAATAGGACAGATTCTGCTGTGCTGAAATCAGGGAAGCTTTTTGAAAGTAACTGTCATCAGAACGTAGCCAATATGGATGTACGGTAAATTGAAGTCACCCATCAAAGGCAGAATCTATCTTTACAAATCGGATATTCCGCGGGGATGTATCAAGGAAAAAAGGAAGATCTTTAATAAAATCAATGGAACTTACTTACGCCGCGCCGCTGATGAATTTTTTTTGGCAAATTTGGGAGAAAAGGAGATAAACGTTTATCGTTCCATCTTTTGATACTTTCATAAATATTTAGGATTTGGCTTATTTTACACTATCAGCACCCTGCTGCACATGCGTTGTGCGATGTTTGTTTTGTTGTGTGTTTTTTGGAGTTGTTTGAATTGACTAAAAAAAATCTAAAAAGGAGATATTAATGTTCAAGTGACCTTAACTCCATAAATATGCGTTTCTCTGTATTGGAGGCTGAAATACAATGTTATACTGACTGCCGAGTCTATAGCCTTCTTGTTACCATTTTCGATGTCTTTTAAATCGTTATGCCTTCTAAATATCGATGTCTTTTGTGCAGTTGCTGATTTCGCTTATCTACTCAAATAATTTTTTTAAAGCGATGTTAACTTCACATTAATGAGGGCAACTTACAGAAGAATGGCGTGCCATGGCGGGGCGAAAAAGTTAGGTGAAATCTTAACGGACCAATAAAAACGACGTTAAGAACACATATCAATTAGTTGCAGTGAGCCTTATCCGTAACATCTGAAGACATAATTCAAATATATTGACAGAAAAAACTTTATTCATTCCCGAGAAACCGTTTGATTAGAAGCTGTTGCAGGTCTAGCCAGGAGTTGTATAAAATCAATTTATAACATTAATTAATACTCATAGTCAAAACATTTCTAAAAAGACCTGCGCAACTGCACTTTATTTTACTAACGTAAGGAAAAATTACAAAAAGCAAAGAGCTATTATGTACTTCTTAACAAATAGAGCCTTCACCTTTTTCAAAGACTGCCAACTGCCAAGCGTCAACATCCTACTCTGATTCCAGTTCTTTTTGAATCAAATTAAAGCCTCTCACTCTCTCACTTTCATATCCTCAGAGTGAGCAATTTTCCTCACCAGAATCTTTCGAGTTCGCATTAAAGGATTTCGCGAAGAACTCCAAATGACGCAACTATACAAAATTTCAATCACACAAAAAGATTTCAAGGGATGTAAAGGATTTCTTGGTGTTTCATGACGCGCGGCATTATTGCGCCAGAAAGAACGACAAAACATCAGCGAGTTCAAAAAACGTATTTGCCTTTGGCAATGGCACATTTTTCCTTCAGTTTTAATCCCACAATTGCATGTATACCCGAATTCCATTTCGTTGGATTTTCTCAATCGGATGTACTATTTTCTTGTTATAGGAACGTCATATCTGCGTGAAAAGTTGTGATACTGAAATTTTACGAACGGCAGCTTGGCATTGCTGCTTTTGATATTATTTTCAGCAAGAGGAGGGTGTACGCTGCGCCGTCATACTATGAAGTGAATGAAAACCACACTATTTTTCGACTCCCACTGGCCTTTGCCAACGTCAAAAATGGAAAACAATGCGAATGTGTACATATACATATATGTATACATAAACATTTTTGCAAACAAGCGCAATTTTTTAAAATGCATTTTGCTTTCCTGAATAATCCATGCGAAAAGACGGGGCGACGACGTATAATAAAACTGAATGACTGGTAATATAGTTTTTTTTAAATTTTTTTTTTATTTATGAACGACATCAGCGAAAACATGAATTTGTGTTTACGGAATAGCAGTTTTTCCCTGCAATCAAAATTTAGACAAAAGTAGGATAGCTAGTTTATTCACGTGAGCGTGAGAAATATTTTTATTTCTAAGCTTAGAAAAGTCAAAAAATATTATTATTTTATATACCTACTCATATAAAATTTGTCAGCTAGAAATGACAATTAGTTTTCCCGAAAATATCAAACTTTCAATACAATGAAGCGAAGCAAATACAAAGGCTTATTCAAATCGAGTGCTGCATTCATTAGTGGGTGATGAATGGAATAACATGGCGATATAGTTTGGGACGTTTCTATGTAATCAACATGAGCTCACATGACTTGTTTAAAGGGTAAAAAGGGATGGTGCAGTAAATGTTCGTTTTTCAACTATTTAGAGGTGAAAAAAATCATCATGACACGTATAAGTGTCGGTTCGTCTTAAAAGAAACCACCCTGTCATTTCTCAGGAAAAAAATAATTGCATTTTCTTTTGGTCAGTCTGATACAAGCCAATTGCAGTTCTTTAAGTTGAAAACCTCATGCTGTTGGCAGCATTCACATGAATTTGAGCTGCTTTTGGTTTTGATTTTGAAATGCGAGGTCATAAAACTTTACAACTCAAATTCTTGAATGTCTTTCCGGGTGGAGATTTGTAATTGGTTCCAAACTAACTTCCCGACGAGCTAGAGGCTCAAGATGGAATAACAATGTATGAACAAAATTATACCCTGAACAATTTTTAGAAACTCTTACTTTAATTAGGCTAGGTATACCAAAGAACTAAAGATTCGACGGAACAAGAGGAATAAAGCCCGGAAAGCCTATATTAAGATTCATTTTACAACTGACCACAGTGATTATATTAGTTTTTTTTTTTTTTTTATTTGAAAACTTAAACACGGTCTCCAAACTAAAAAATCTGATGGGTACACAGTGAACTTTATTTTTGGTCATACTAATCTAGAGCAGTGGTTCCCAGCCTTTCAGAACTAGGGACCCAAATTGGAGTTTTGGAAAAACTCTGCGACCCAATGTATTTGAATAAATGTAGAATCATAAGCCTCTCCGTATTCATATAAGGTACATACTTAAGAATTATCTAAAAATCAACTTTCAAAGTTTGCAATGGCAATAACTTCAAAACAAACCAAAATAAATAAAGTGCCAAATTATTCAATTGAAAAGTGAATTTATTTCTTGATTTGCTTTAATATTAACAAACTGAGAAAATCCAGCTTCGCAAAGATATGTCGAAACGAATGGTATTGACAGTTTAAAGGCATTGTTCGATAAATTTTGGTAAACTTCTCTCACACTGCACCAAAAGTCAATCAATGACGTTGTTTCGAAATTATCCTTAACAAATAAATTACATCTTAATCAATAAATTCATCTTGGAAAGTATCCGGAATTTCAGAAACATTTAGAAAATGGCGTGACTTGAACACTATTCAAATCGTGGAAATATGTTGCAACCTCCTGTTTTAAATAAGTCAGATGATTGATGATAAGGTTTTCTAGTTCTTCCTTTGCATATTCATTTTCGGCTTGGGTCTCGCTGAGTTTGTGAAACATTGCTATGTTATGCTAATCAACTAGTCATAATTTTTCACTATAATTGAAAATTCGTTTTCTTCGCATGTTTACAAACATTTGAATTTCTATTCTTAATTCGAAGAAACGATTTGTCGTGTTTCCTCTGGACAACCACCGCACATGTGAATAAAACAAAAGATTTACTATAAAGAACACATTGAGGCTTTTAGATGCAATTCGAGATCAATGAAATGAAACCGAATTATAAATAATCTCCACAATATTTTCTTTTTGCGATTGTTCCTAATAAAATAAATCCCTAGTCAAACATTTTTCTACAAAAACGGAAGGAAAGTTTCAGTGTCTTACCTTTTTTGAACAGTTTTTACAAATTTTAACAAAAGAAACATAATATTTATTAAATTAAAGACCAAACAGCAACAGAACTGACTTTCGCAATTTATTAACGTTTATTTGTTTGACTGTTCAACGGTTTCATAAAACAAAAAGGAAACTTGATATAGTTTTTTCATTCACCGGTTAGGAAAATATAACACTATTTCCGGTCCGGATGGAACCCCGCCAATTATTTTAAAGAAATGCCCTTCCATAATAATGTTCCCAATTGAATATCTCTCAGCTTTCAACCAAAACAGGCGTTTTCCCAACCCTTTGGAAAAAGTCCTTCATCACTCCGGTTTTTAAGAAGGGGATAAGATAGAAATAAAAAACTATAGGGCAATATCCAAACGGTCTTGTATTCCTCAACTCTTTGAGCAAGTTATTTGTGATAGCCTTTCAATTTTTACACATTATTACAAAACATTATTTGCAAACAGCAACATGGCTTTATGCAAAAAAGATCAACTGTAACAAACCTTATTTTTTCTTTTGTTCACAAATGTTCTTTCTTTTTTTTTTCCGCAAATGTTCCAATGCCCTTGAAAATTGGTATGAGCTAGACTGCATTTACACCGATTTTTCCAAAGCATTCGATAAACTCTCTCATGATGTTATATTATATAAGTTCAAGGTTTTTGGGTTTCCTACAATATTAATTGTATGGATTTGCTCTTATCTCAAAAATAGAACTTATCTCAAGAATAGAATATTGGGTGAACCACCCAATCATTGACACCTTAAGCAAATCTCAACTTTTTTGTGCCATAATAATTCCGAATAGCAGAAAATATTTCACATTTTTTTGATTTTTAATTTTTTGATATATTTTTTTCTTTATCAAAGTAAACGGAAGCTTAATTCATACAATAAAAGATTAATTAATTAATAAAAAGTTCATCAATGTCTACATACCTAATGATTGGCACAATTTTCCAATCATTGGCACAATTTTCCAATCATTGGCACTAGCCAATCCAATCATTGGCACATAGGATGTGTAAGGAAAATTGGTAAGAGTTACCAAATTTGTAATTTATTACGTGGCATACGCCAATCACTGGCCTAGGCCTGAAATTTCAATCCGATAGTTAGCACCCCTGATAAATACTATATTTTACTTGAAATGTTTAAAAAAAGGTAACTTACCTTTTCTTTGCAGTTTAATTATTTAAAAAAAAAACAAAACTTCACAACGGTATTGACCTTTTTTTCACTATTTTCAATAACGCAATAAGCGCTCCACTTTGCTTGTGCATATCACAAGGTTTAACTTAAACTTGGCGCGATATTAAGGCAACATTTTTGACAGCTGTATTTCCACGGCTATCAACCTAAAGGGGGAATGAAAATGATGCCAAACTATACAGAAATAAGTAAGGAGTATTACAAAAGAAAATATTTAAAAAAAAAATGAAGATCCGATATATTTAAGCCTTTTATAAGGTATGTTCCAATCATTAGGTTGCCAACAATAGGACGGTTTACCCTACCAAGTACAATTTCGTAACAGCTTTTCGAGTCCCTTCAACGCTCTGTCGGATGTACCCGAAGGCAGTCACCTTGAGCATTTGCTCTTCATTGTCGCAATCAATGACGTGGTTTCATGCATTTCGTATAGTGAAATTCTGATTTTCGCAAATGATATGAAAATTTTTAAATCCAATTAAAATTCTTCTGATCGCGAACTTCTTAAAAAAGGATATCGACAGCTTTGGAACATGGTTTGAAAAGAATGGTCTTAGTCTTAACCCCTCGAAGTGCCAAACTATGACTTTCTCGAAAAAACGGGAACCTAGTAAAGCTATGTATTTGATGTATGGTTATTCATTATGTATTGTCTCAAGTTTTCGTGACCTAGGTGTTTACTTTAAATTTAACCTTAAATTTAGTGAGCACATAAACACAATTGTAAGGAAAGTGAATTCTATGCTAGGTTTCATAAAGAAGTTGCGATGCTTTCTTTCTAAGGCTGAGGTAAACTCAGCGTGTCCAAGGTATTCTTGACGAAGCACCAGAAGTCGAGATAAAGATTCCACCAAGACTTAGCCAAAATAACCAAACACGACCAACCTTTATTTTTCCAATAAATTCCTTTTTATTTATCTTCTTAATAACAATAGGTTTACTTAAAATAGCATTTACAACAATAATTCTGTCTTTAGCGCAAATGCCAAAGAATATTCGGGTGGCCAAAAGCCTGTCCTCGATACCTTCAGGAGGAAGGAAGGGGAATAAACACAAGTAATATTGTCCTCAGCGCAAATGCCGAAGAATAAACGGTTGGCTATAAGCCTGTCCTCGATACCTTCAGGAGGAAGGAAAAGAGGAATAAACACAATAATTCTGTCCTCAGCTCAAATGCTGAAGAATAAACGGGTGGCTACAAGCCTGTCCTCGATACCCTCAGGAGGAGGGGAAGGAGGAATAAACACAAGTATTCTTGTTCTTGGCGCAAATGCCAAAGAATAAACGGGTGGCTGTCAGCCTGTCCCCCCTACACTCAGGAGGAGTTTAGAGAGGAATAAACAAGCAGGGTCTCGCTTCTGCCTTATGTCCAAAGCACCAATGCAATGGAATTATCGTTGAAACCGCTTTTGCGTCAGCAGCTTCCAATGTCCGTGCGGATTCCTGACGGGAATTCACACGGAATAAACGTTTGAGCCTTTCCGGACTCTGTCCTCAGCGTACAATGCTGAAGAATAATCAGGTGGCTTTCAGCCTGTCTTCCCTACACTCAGAAGGAGTGGAAAGAGGAATAAACAAAGCAGGATCTCGCTTCTGCCTTATGTCCAAAGCACCAAATGCGATGGAATTATAGTTGAAACCACTTTTGCGTCAGCAGCTTCCAATGTCCGTGAGGATTCCTGACGGGAATTCACACGGAATAAACATTTGAGCCTTTCCGGACTCTGTCCTCAGCGTACAATGCTGAAGAATAATCAGGTGGCTTTCAGCCTGTCCTCCCTACACTCAGACGGAGTGGAAAGAGGAATAAACAAATTTGGATAGCTGGTGCCGTCCTTTCAAAAAGTAAATGGGATTAGTACCAATTACTGCTGAACCCCAAGTTCGAATTAAGTACTATGTACACTCTACCGAAGCGGAGCAGAAACTTAATTTTACCTGTTTGAGTTACATCCCTATATCATATTTCCTACCACAAGTGAGTGTGAGCTCTATAAATGAGCAAAACCCATTGACCATTGTTTGTGGCGAAAGCAAATGCAATGTCGCATGCCGATGCCTGTGTTTGCATACAACGGGTGGGGTGAATGGGAAACCTAGGAATGTGTATGTAACTCGTGTGTTGCTGCGGGTGCGGAGGTATTCGGTGCGTTTGTTTGTTTGATTTTCTCGATATACATAGATCTTGTGTATATCGCTCGAATTTTGTTGAACAAAATATCCGCACTGTGACGGTTCGTTACAAAGTGGTCAAAAGAATTTGATGGTGCTTATATAATCTTTGTATAACTGCTATGTTCGCCCTCATCTCGAGTACGCTTCACAAGTTTCGTCTCCTCTATACGAAATTCAACACAAATTAATACGTTTTGCTTTGAATGGTATTTCTTGGGAAGATTCATTCATTCTGCCTCCATATGACCATCGAATTCTATTTTTGCAATTGCAAACACTTAGTCAAAGACGTATCAACATTCAACATAGTGACCTATTATTTTTCCATCAGCTTTAGACTGGATTTATAGATGCTCCCTACTTGCTATCGTCCATAGCTTTGAACTACCACGGAGGATCTCATTACTTGCGCAATTTAGAGTTGATTAATTGTCCCCATCATAGAACAAACTACGGCATGGATGTTTGCTGTCGATAACTCTTGTCTTACTTGTAGTCTTGTAATCTTTGAACTTACTTACTTACTTACTTAGGTGGGCATTACAGTTCGAGGTGAACCTGGGCCTCAACCAACATCCTTCTATAACGACTTCGATTTCGGGCGAGCTCTCTCCAGTTTCGCACTCCAAGTCGGTTGAGGTCTTCATCCACTTGATTGCGCCACCTAAGACGAGGTCTTCCCCTTACGCGATTTCCCTGCAATGTGTCTTTGAACACCCGACGAGCCGTAGCGTTTGGGTCCATCCACTCTACATGGCCCAGCCATCGTAGCCTCGCGATGCGTACTCTTCTGGCTATTCCCATGTTGCGGTACAGCTCATATATGAGTATGAGTTGTATTTTCTTCTCCACACACTGTCTTCACATACGGGACCAAAGATCATTCGCAGAATTTTTCTTTCGAAACGACCAAGGGTTTCCTCATCCGCTTTCGATAAGGTCCATGCTTCTGCGGCGTAAAGCAGGACTGGGATGATTAAGGTCTTATACAAGGTTACCCTGTTTTTTCTGGAGAGGATTTTGTTTCTCAATTGCCTTCTTAATCTTAACCCAAAGAAGCATCGGTTGGCGGCAAGAGTTATTCACCGTTTGATCTCCGCACTGATTTTATTTGACCGTGTCTATGCGGATCCTAGGTAGACGAAGTCCTGTACTACCTCGAAGTTATGTCTGTCTATTGTGACGTTTGGTCCAATTCGTCGATGTTCTGTGTCCTTATTTGATGACAGCATATACTTTGTTTTGCCCTCATAAACCATCAAACCCATTTTTGCCGCTTCTGTTTCAATACTCGCAAAAGCACCTATGACATCACGCTTATTTCTTCCCATTACGTCAATATCGTCTGCATATCCGAGTAATTGCACAGACTTTTGAAAGATTGTTCCTCTGGTGTTGACGTTTGAGTTTCTTACAATCAACTTATACTGCGTGAATTCTCCAAATTCATCCTGCATAGTCGTACGAGTTTTGCAGGGATGCCGAAACTAGACATGGCTCTGTACAGCTCGTCTCTGTAAATACTGTGATACGCGGCCTTGAAATCGATAAAGAGATGGTGAACATCGATATTATGTTCTCGGGTTTTTTCCAAGATCTGCCGTAATGTGAAAATTTGGTCTATTGTGGACTTCTCTGGTCTAAAACCACATTGATAAGGACCTATCAAGTTGTTGACGTGGGGTTTCAGACGTTCACATATTACAGCAGACAAGATCTTATAAGCGACGTTAAGGAGGCTTATCCCTCTATAATTGGCGCAATTGTGAGGATCTCCTTTCTTTAGGATCGGGCATACGATACTGAGGTTCCATTCATCGGGCTTGCTTTCTTCCGACCATATCATGAAGATCAGTTGATGCATGCTCCTTTCCAACTGATCTCCAGCTGCCTTGGCATCAAGGCCATCTCCACCTGCAGTCTTATTTGATTTAAGTTTGCATATAGCAAGCTTAACTTCTTCTAGGTCGATAGGACGGCATTCTTGATCATCCTCCAAGCTGAATGGGGCATTCTGCTGACAGCGGAATTTGTGTGACTCTATAACTATGTTTCCCTGCTGGTCTTTACAGGCTTGAGTTCGGGGTTTGCCACCCTGGCAGGATCTTTTTACCTTTTGGTGAAACTTCCGAGTCTCGTTCCTGTCATGGCACCTCTCTATTTCCTCAAACGAGCGCTTCTCATGCTGCTTCTTTTTCTTTTTGAGAAGTCGGTGTTCTTCCCTTCTTCTCTCCTTGTAAATCTCGTTATACTGATCGTAAGGAGCCCTCGTTCGTGTTTGCATAAGCATTTGTCGTGCTCTTTGCTTGGCTGCATTTGCCTGCTTGCATTCTTCATGGAACCATGGGTTTCGTTTTGTTGGCCGAGTGAAACCCAGAATCTCAGAGGCAGCGGTTCTGATGGCTTCTTGACATTGCTGCCACTGGTCTTCAATGTTTAATGCTGGCGGCATGGGATTCAAGGATAATTGAAGGGACATTCGATTGGAAAAGGCATTGGCAATCTCTTGCGACTGCATAGCTTTCCGACGTCATATCTCTTCACAGCGTTAGTTCGTGCTGGTCGGGAACAAGATATCCTCATTTGTACCTTGGCTACAACAAGGTAGTGGTCCGAGTCAAAGTTGGCCCCACGGAAAGTTCGGACATCTAACACACTGGAAGAGTGCCTTGCGTCGATCGCAACATGGTCAATTTGGTTGACGGTTAATTGAATTGTGGATCGCCATGTACCTTTATGAATTTTGAGATGCGGGAAGCGTGTACTACTTACAACAAGATTTAGCGCCGCAGCAAAATCGATCAGCCTCAGTCCGTTTTCGGAGGTTTTGTCGTGGAGGCTATGCTTACCGATTGTATTTCCAAAGATGTCCTCCTTCCCTAGCTTTGTGTTTAAATCGCCAAGAAGGATTTTCACGTCGTGTCTAGGGCATTGCTCATACGTTTCTTCGAGGAGCTCGTAGAAACAGTCTTTGGAATCGTCGTCTTTCTCTTCTGTGGGGGCGCGGCATGGGTGTATATAAGGCTAATGTTGACGAATTTAGCCCTGATGCGGATGGTCGTTATACGCTCATTCACTGGATTTTGGCTAATCCCCTTATCCCTGAGTCTTCCTCTAACGACAAATCTGCACCCAAATAAGCGCTGTTTCTGTTGTCTGTAGCAGTCGCCATAGTAGATGTCACAGTTTTTCATCTTCTTTATAGCGGGATCCACTCCATCGCACTTCTTGGATGGCGGTTATGTCTGCTTTGCAGCAGTCCAGGGCGTCCGCTAATTCTCCAGCTGCACCTAGTCCGTTAAGAGATCTTACGTTCCACGTGCAGATCCGGAGGTTGTTGTTTTTTTTTTTCGTTTGCTTGGGTCGTCAACTTTGAAATCATTATCGTTCTGCTTGTTGTTTTGGAACAAGGTCTTTTTTACGTGGTTGGGTAGTTAACCCTACGCACAACCCCCAACATGGAGGGCCAGGTCCTTTTGGATCCCTTCGGACACAAAGGTACTGTACTGCAGGGGTGTGAGTGCTGCCGTTGGCTCACCAGGAGGTCGTCCGCCACCATCTCTACTTCAATACGCTGTCCTAGTATTGAAAGACCCCGAAAGACCTTTAAACCAAATATGTTGGAGTAGTTCCTTCAGGGGTTTCTGCTTTTATGGCTGCTGAAGCCCACCGTTGATTCTGTAATTCGAATTCATCCTCTGGGACATTTACACGAAAGCTCTCGTGGACCACTGAGATTCGTGCAGTCAGTCATTGTTCGCAGAGCAATTACAGTGTTGATCGCTCACAATTCTTTTGTTCCGGATACCTTCGTCAACACTCGCACTTACTAGTTTAGCAGGTCAGCTCTGGACGGAGCATTCCAGGTCCCAGTGGATACCGCTTGGAGGTATAGTAAGCACAATTGACGTGTACTATAAGTTACAGCATCTGGGCGCCGCCAAGTTGGCACAAATCAGAGCCTACCCGAATAGTACAACGCCCATCCACCTTGTAATCTTTGAAACTGTATTTAAATTGGACCCATATGGGCTTAGGGTTGCCAGATTTTCTGTTACTGGTATCTTCGTTGTGCTCTCCTTGAATTTCCATTGCAAAACCTATATACGAATAAAATATCTGCGTATTCTTCGTTCGTAAATGAAGGGATTTCAAAAAGCTCCCTGATCAAACTGCAATCTTGACTTATTTTGATAAACTAATGAACAGATTTGTTTTCTTATTCTTTTATACGGCTTATTTACCTATTGAACATTCATGCCCCAAACTTAAAGCAAACACCCACAATGAATTCCAGAATCGGGCTCTGGCATGTATTCAAAACGAAGGATAATAGTATTTGTATATAATACATAAGAAACTACTAAAAGAACTTGGAAAACTACTCCCATTGCAAGTTGTTGCAATAAGAGTCTGTAAAAAGCCCAAAATTTAAATTTTTACCTGTTTTAGTTTCTTACAAGTATCATAAGATGTATGGGTTTTTGAGTGCTTTTATTTGATGTTTATCGGGCATTAAAAAATGACCTCAAAGTCAAAACTTTTCTGGTGGAAGAAAATTTGAACACCATTTAAACTTAAAATCTGGCAACCCTAAGCCTTTAGAAGCCCAATTTAAATACAGTTTTAAAGATTATTATTTCTACAAAAACTAAGTCTAAAATTAGGCCTCTACCATCAGTACTGACAGAGATATCGAATTTAACACCGTTTAATTCTCCGTTGATGAGAGCAAAATAAAACACTTTCTTTCATAAAGTTTGCAAAAGGAAACTGTTGCGCCATTGCTTGACTGTGAACTCTGCAACTTTGAAGACCTAGTTAACTTTACCAGTGCTAAACAAACACGTGATTTTAATGCTCTTCATCATTGAATCGTGAATCGTGATAAACATGTACAGGTACTGATATGTATGTAAAACGACACAGCAACACAGTTAAAAGAGGAAACCATTGAATTCCATCGCGTTACTTGCGCTTCATTAGCAAACGCATTCGGTGGCAAGAAAAAAAAGGAGTTGAAAAGCATATTTTTGAAAAGAGTTAACACAAAAACTAACATAGTCTCTTCTACCCTCTCCCCCTCCCCTCGCATCACCTACAACGGATGTTTAAAAAGAAGAAAACGGGATCATTTAACACCACAGTGGGAATGTTTCCATTTCAATTCACAGAAAAGGGAATGCAAGTTGCAAAGAAACAAAAATGTTGAAATGAATAGGAAATGGAAAAGTTAAAACAGCGTCAAATAGGTTGGCGCATACAACTCATACTCCATTCCTACTCGTACTTGTACACTGCACATTCCACATGGTACACCGTACACCTTACACCACCCCCTTACCTTGCCTATAGTGAGAGAATGTATATCTCGGCTCTACAGTGAATGCACGCCATCTCAAAAGCACTCATTTATATCCGTTTTAATATTCGTAATCTCGTGAACTCAATTCAGTGACTTTTTTATTTGCCCGTGTGTGGGTTGGCTTTGGTAGCAGAGGATGCTGATGTTGCTGCTATGCAAATAGGAACTAAATTCGCAGAAGGGATATACAAATTCCTGCTGCTGTAAGGTGGTGTAGGCCTCACAATTCGAGCACATCCTTTACTCAAATGACATAACCCATTGAAATGGAGAATAGAAAATGTATTTACACGTTTCGAGGCTAATATCGAAACCAGGAGAGTCTTTATCTTTTTAGATGCACATACACACTGCACAGTGCTACTGCACTCCCACAAACACAAATTACCAGAGAAGAACTCAGGTGGTGAAGTTTTTTTTGCATACATATATCTCGCACATTGGTGTCGTTTTATAATTCATTGGACCGTCTACCAGTCAGTGTTGTATGTTGTTTGACTTGTCTCTATGCGAAATAGGTGGCGTGTGGATTGTGAGACTTTCTATAGAAATTCCCTCACAACTTTGGTAGAGAATAAATAAACGAATGGAAGCTATCTAGATACTGTAAACATTTTATTTGCATAGAAGAATCGTATTTTTTCTGCTTTCTGCTGTGCCATTCAGCTTTTGAACTCTCAAAAGTATTTTCTCTGCAAAATGATCATTTAAGGGCATGGCATCATTTCGAATGGAAATTCTTCCTGAGGAAAGATGGCTTACTGACGATGACGACTGTGACGACGACGACTGCGACTGTGAGGACGGGGGTTCCCTTTAAAGTGGGTCTCTATGCATGAATTCTGTTCATAATTTCTCACAATAACTTGGAACGGAATACCTAATAAAAGAGCTGCAGCAGCAGCAGCAGCTGTACTGTTCCATGTGCCTTCTTTCTACAATCCCGATTCCGGAGGGCGGTAAAAGTAAGTTAGATTGTAACTGTAGTTGAAGTGGTGAAATGGAATGTAAGTAGGTATGTTGTTGCTCAAGGCGATTCGTAGCGATGGAAATGTTAAAACCAGCAATAAACTTTTTCGTTGTGCAATTTTAAATCCGACTTTTGCATTTTATGCGTTAAAGTGGGTGCGTTGCAGTTCATAAGCGATGCGAATAAAGTTGACAAATAAATTGAAACTTCAAAGCTTATATTTGAATTGTGTTATTATTTTTACTAGGAGAATTAGGACACAGCACGGTTTAAAATTGTTAATACAACTAAATCATGTTTCAGAGGTGTGGTTGAGAAGAAGGTTGGAATTTTATGGTATAACTTCGACGAAGTAGGTACCTACCTCTCTTTTTTTTCTTTTCCAATTTCTCAAAAACTAAGAAAACCTTCTCGTTTGGTTTTCTGTGCTTGACTCAAAACTAAAAACGAAAAATTTTGACTATTAGACTTGATAACTCAAGAACGATCCGCTAAATTAACTTGAACTAAAAAGCTAATCAAAAAACAAAGTTTGAAATGAAATACCTAGTCAGTTTTTTTTTTTTTATAAAATTGTCCCTTTGGCTTTAACGGAGGGAGATATAAATACACAGTTTGCAAACAGCAGCATGGTTTTGTACAGAAAAGATCAACAGTAGCAAACCTTGTATACTTCCTTCATAAATGTTCAAACGCGCTTGAAAGCGGGCAAGAGTTAGATTGTATATATACTGACTTTTCAAAGGCTTTCGATAAACTATCTCACGATATTATATTGTTTAAACTAAATGCATATGGATTCCCTTCGACCTTCGTCGATTGAATCAGGTCGTACCTAACTGATAGATCATATGTGGTAAAATTTAGAAGCATTCTTTCAGACTCCTTTAAGGCGCATTCAGGAGTACCACAAGGTAGTCACCTTGGCCCTATCCTCTTTATTCTAGCCATTAATGATGTTGCTTTTAGCTTGTCATCGAGTGAAATTTTGATCTTCGCGGATGATATGAAAGTTTTCAAGAAAATAGACTGCGTAGCCGATCGTCTTATTTTACAATCTGATGTTGAAAATTTTGCCACATGGTGCGATAAAAATGGATTGATTCTCAATCCAAGCAAATGTCAAAGTATAACTTTTTCGAAGAAACGTACACCGGCTTTGCATAATTACTCGATTTCTCATCAAATATTATGCAAGGTGTCCAGTATTAAGGACCTCGGTGTTCACTTTAGTTCCAATTTAGAATTTACATCACATATCAATTACATTGTTAGTAAAGGAAACTCAATGCTAGGCTTTATTAAAAGATGGGCTAAGGAGTTTACGGACCCCTACGTCACTCTTTCGCTGTATAACTGTCATGTTCGACCCCATCTAGAATATGCTTCTCAAGTATGGTCTCCTTATTATGCAGTTCACAATTCAAGAATAGAAAGTATACATAGAAGATTTATAAGATTTGCTCTCAAGGGACTTCCTTGGACTGATCCTTATGACCTTCCACCATATGAGCATCGTATTCAACTTTTGCATATGCAACTGCTTTCGCATCGGCGAATAAATAATGATTTAGTCTTTATTCAACAGCTCATAACAGGACAAATTGATGCTCCTGACTTGCTCGCATGCATAAGTTTTAACTACCGGGGAGGCTCATACCAACTGCGCAACTTGGAGTTACTTCACTGTCCTTATCATAGAACTAATTATGGATTGAATGAGCCTATTACACGCATGATAAAAGTTTTAAATCTAAACTCAAATTTAATAGATTTTCATATTAGTAAAACTACGTTAAAGTCCTTAATTCGAACCAGAGCTCCACTCTCTTGACTATGTTTTTTTTATGTTTCTTATATCTTTATAATTGTCATATTTAATAATTAATTTTACGTTTATATGTAGCTATCTAATTTGTTTTTGTATATGTTTATCAATAATTTTGTAATATTTGTTAGCTCTGTTGTCTTGAGTGTGTTAGACTTAATTTTTGCTTACTAACTACTAACACCTCGCTAAATGATGACAGTGATACATATTTCTGAGTACTTAACTTTTGAAGAAAAGATACATTGTTTCACAAGCTTGAAATAAGCTGTTCTGATAGTGAAAAAAAAAAAAAAATTACACATGTATGATCCTGTGTACTCAAATACGAGTTTGTGAACATATAAGGCCCCACGTTGGTTTGCGGTTTCAGGCCTAATCGTTGAAATTTCAATCTGGTCTTTATATAGATTGGAAGTGCAAGTATTGCATTTGTGACGAGCTGATTTTTTTTTTTTTTTACAATTTAAGTTTTTATTGAAAAGCTCATTTGTTTCACAATATATACAATTATAAATTCTTAGACTAACATTATTGTTTTAAAATCTGCGAGCACAAATGGGGCTCTGCTTCGTTATATTGGCGGGTTTTATACATTTTTATTAAAAAGGTATCTATGTCTAACATTTACTTGTTTCTTAAATAAATAATTGGTATGTTCTCGTCGGCTTGAGCAGTGCTGATGGTCGTTGGGTGTGATGTTGGTGGGCGAGGAATATTAGTTGGATGGTCGCTTTGGTCCTGGAAGCTATTGTATTTCCATTTTTTTGGGTCTCTCGGTGTCTTCAACCTCTGTTGTGATGCGTTCCTCTTCCTGCAGCGACGCCGACGTAGAAGTCTCCGAAGCTGTCTTCTTGCGATATTCGAAATGCTGAATCCATTATGGATAGCACCTGGAGATATCGGTCGTCGGGGACTGCGTTACCTGCAATTATATTAATAAGAGGGCTGGGATGGGATGGTATTTTCTTCAGTATTTTGGTGCTGAGGTTGTGTAGGTATTTGTCTATAGGAACAATTTTAGTTGCTTCGTAGAGTCTTTCATTGTGTAGTAGCGGACTGAATTTGGTTTTCTATACAAAGATGTGCAACACCGAAGAGCCTTGCGATCGAATACTTGCACTTTCTTCATATATGTTGGGCTTATTGTGTACCATATAGGAAAGCAATAAGTTAGTATAGGACGAAATAGTTGCCTGTAAAGCAGAAGTTTCGTTCGTGTTTGGAGACCACCTCTTACTTTCATAAGAGGAGACGATTGAGACGAGCTGAACAGACGATTTGTGCAGAGTCATGTCTAAGTTTTTTTTATTTACATCACTCGAGACTATGGAGGATGAATTCAAAGAACTCACCGACCATTAACGTCGAAAAAGGCTTTCGATAAGGCGACACACTGTCATGCAATTTCCTTAACATTATACCTAAGAAGATTGTATAAAACTCAAACATCAACACCAGAGGAATAATCTTTCAAAAGTTTTTACAACTACACGCCTATGCAGATGAATTTGACGTAATAAGAAGAAGCGTTTCGTCATCGATAGGTACTTTAGTGAGCATGGAAACAGAAGCAGCAAGAATGGGTTTAATGAGGCAAAACAGCATATGCTGTCATTAAACAAGGATGTTGACCAACTGCATAAATTTTCAGAGTCGACAAATATAACCTTAAGTTAGTACAGAACTTAGTCTACCTTGGAGCCGCTACAGACATAATAGTCATGCCAAATGCTGACCGCTGACGACTCGAGCCTCAGCTTTTCATATTCGTTTCCAAATTCACGGCCCTGGTCTTCGGATGTGGAACTAGAACGGTTGTGTATGAATTCTGACCTTGACAGCATTGCTACATATGGTCATAAGAACCGAGTAGAGCTCAATGCATCGAAAACTCAATGCTGTCGGTTGTCGTTGAAGCTTAACATTCCCCTATTGTCATTATCCATGAATTGTTCCTGCATCCAAGAAACCGAAAAGCTGTAGGTACTTGGTATGTGTGTAAGCGATGATCTTTTTTGGAATGACCACATATTTGAAGTCGTCAAAAACGCTGCTAAATGCTTAGGGTTCTTGAGACGATGCAGGAAGTTCTTCACCTCTTCTGATCGGGCTAGAATTTATAAGGCCTTTTTTTCTTTTTTAAAGAGGAGGCCTATATGCTAATCTGGAGAACTCAGACCTAATATCCGGTCCATTGTAATATCAGAGTAGCAGCCTTCCCTTTTTTGTGTTGCAGTAGTTGGAAATAAGTTGTTAGTAATTTTACCTATATAACCTCAAGGGCGGCATCCATATGAAACTGAGAGGCTGAAAGAAAAGTAGATGCCCAGAGCGGGATTCGAACCCACGCATCCGGCCTATCTACTAAACACTCTACCACTGCACCACGGCCGCCCTTATAAGGCCTTACTCCGCCCAAAACTGGAGTATAACTCCAATATCTGGTCAGGTGCTCCTCAAACATCTCCGCGCCTACTTGATAGGGTACAAAATAGAGCGTTCAAATTGATAGGTGATAGCTCAATCGTAGAATCGATTGATTCTCTTGAACATCGTCGAAACGTTACCTGTCTCAGTCTGTTTTATCGCTTTTTTTACAAACAGTGCTCTAGTGAAATAGCCAGCTGCATTCCTCCCCTGAAACAATTTAGCCGCAACACCCGCCTTGCTAGGAATGCTCATCAGTTTTACCTTGAGCCCAACTTCGGGCGTACAGTCAAGTATAGAGATTCACATTTTAGTCGCTCCAACCGAATATGGAATGCTTTACCTGATCCTGTTGTCCCCTTCATTACGATTCACAAATATTCAAAAGCAACGTGCATCGGTGTCTCCTTTCAAATCCTCTTCTATTTTCCTAAATGCTCGCACTGTGTTTTTATAACATTATAAGGGAAGTCATAACC
Organism: Melanostoma mellinum; assembly: GCA_914767635.1. Lineage (NCBI taxonomy): Eukaryota > Metazoa > Arthropoda > Insecta > Diptera > Syrphidae > Melanostoma > Melanostoma mellinum. The sequence goes on along the minus strand of OU612058.1, from coordinate 68,759,476 downwards.
CCTTGATGTGCACGTTAATTATAAAAAAAAAAAAAAAAATCGCTGTGTCCTTGTGTTGAGAAGTGAGTTTAGAAGAACCAATGTAATCTCTTATAAGACCATAATAATCTCAATAAACTACAAATCACTGGAGCATGAACTTAATATAAAGCGGATGTCATCTTTTCTTTTAACTGCATGAAACTTACAATCGATTTTTGAACTGTAGTTTTTAGTCTATTGATTATGTCATTTATTAAGGAACTCATAGTTGAATGGACTTTTATTGCATGAATCGATTAATGGGCTAATTTTAAAGAAAAAACCAAAAAAGTGCTATTAAATTAGAGGGCTCAAATCGGAGATGTGGGTTCTAAACAACTTTCATTTCTTTTTTCAATATATCTCAAAAACGAAGCAAAATTAAAAAAAAAATTTAAAGTACGTATACAAAATTTAGAAACACAGAGTTTTGAGATACCTACAGTATTTTGACTTACAGTACTTTGATCATACAGTATTTTGTACATACAGTGTTTTGAAATACAGTGTTTTAAAAACAGTAGGTACTATGACCCATAGAGTATTTTTTCAAATATCATAAAATCTATGGGTTTTTGAGTGCGCTAAGAATGCTGAGTTTTTTTTATTTTTGTTTAGTTCATCTGTAAAAAATAAAAAACTCCATGTTTACCAGGCATTTTCTGTAAAAAAATGACGTCAAAGTCAAAACTTTGTTTCGGGAAGAAAATTTGAACAGCACCTAAAATTGAAAATCTGGCAACCCTTATCCTGTGAAAGCTTAACTTAAATACAGTCTTAAAGGTTGTTATTTCTACAAAAAATTAAGACTATGATTAGGTCTCTACCATTAGTATTGACAGAGATATCGAATTTAACATACATAGGTCATAGTACACCAAAGTTAGCCTTTTCTTAAATTGTCAAAAAGTGATGTCAAAGTTTAGAATTGAGCTTTACTGTAGAACACTTTTTTTCTTAGAATATGACCAAGAATCACACCCCAAAGGATAATACACGAAGTACGGAACAACCTGTATGTTAACGACATAATCAATAAAAGAAAGTAGAAAGTAGAAGAAAATAATTGTTAAAAATGAAAGTTCTCAAAACAATCAGTCAAATATTAAAAAAAAAAAACAAACCATAAACAGTTTTTAACAAATAAACAAATTTCGTACTAAAACAACATCCAATGAAATTTTCTGTCATGCTTCCAAAAATTTGTGTGCAATAGCTTTGATTTATTATGCTTCAATTGATTGACATTGATTTTTGTTTATTTTTAGAAATATTTGACACTATAGGAGCAGAAAATTGACTCGTAGTGAAAGGGCTCAGATTTGATTTGGGGTTGTTTTTATCAGACCAGCAAAGGGGTAGAGATATAGATTTGATTTTGATAGAGCAATGAGGAGTATGACATTTTTAGTAAAATTTTTCCATTGTGCTTCAATTTAGTTCTAGCATGAAACTTTAAAAGTGACTATCGTCTTATTAGAAAAACACAAGGTAATATTTTTCTCTTCTTCTTCTTCTTCTTCTTCTTCTTCTTCTTCTTCTTCTTCTTCTTCTTCTTCTTCTTCTTCTTCTTCTTCTTCTTCTTCTTCTTCTTCTTCTTCTTCTTCTTCTTCTTCTTCTTCTTCTTCTTCTTTTTCCTTTTCTTCTATTTCCTTTTCGTCTATTCCTTTTTCTTCTTATTTCTTCTTCTTTTTTTTTCTTTTTTCTTTTTCGTCTTCTTTTTGTAAGCCATGCAATATGACATTCATGAACACTGAAAGTTGCTGGAAAGAATAACATAAAATTCGTTTTCATGTCTTTGACTTCAGTGTTACAACTCCCCTTCTTCTCTTCCTATTCCACTTTTTTTTTTGTAGTGAGCATTATGATATTGAAGGAATCACAGCTCACCAACTAAGCTTATTCACACTAGTGATCCGCTGGTAGTGTTAAAATTAAGTTATACAGCGACATTTGAGAATTCACGCAGGGTTTTCAAACAGTTCCACTATCGCAACCGCAAAACTGATGACAATTGTCCATTGTCCATTGTCTCTTAAAGCCTTACAGAGCACTTTCAGAACACTTAAAGAGTTTCAGCTTTCGACGATGCTCAGTATAAACTTCTTAGAAAAAACTTTTCTACATAGGTATTCCAAACGCAATACATCTTTTTCATCACACCACAAAAAACAGACACCAAAAAGGTTATATACCTGTCCCAGGCGAAATTTTAATGCTTTTCTCAATTCAAAAATACATAACTTATTTCCTATGGTCACTAAGGCGTTCATAGAGCTGGCATCACAATTGCGGCTGAAGTTAGCACAGAAGTGTTATGTTCCCAACTAAAGTCTGTGCTCCAATTAAGAATATTAATGCCACCTGACATTAAACCGAAAATCTTGTACAACTTCTAACGCCTTTACACTTCGTTACCTTTATATCAGTGCACATGCGACAAGAAAACCCACACTTAATACTCCTATAGGTTGGGTAAATATGCACCAACACACGCAGTGTCAAATTAAATTAAATTTATTTTAGGAATTGCCACTTTATTTGAAATTTATTAACAAAGTTTCGCCTGTCATAACAATATTGCTACCCAACGAGGACGTTAAAGATACGTTGTTTTCTATGAGGTTTCCAAACCACCATACCCGTCAACGTTTTGCGCCTCTATATTGCATCATACATTCATACTGTTTCGGGCTACTGTCTTTGCATCGTATATGCAGCAAAACTACATCCAACAACCATGGAGCACAGCCACAACAAAACGAAATTTGGGTTGTCGGAATTTGTTTTAATGAAACCGGCAATTTAACTTCGCAAACATAAGAGAGGGGGAAGTCGAACAGGCTTATAGATGAATATACAATTTTTGGGGACTAACATTGTGGAAGGGTAGACAGGCGGTGAAGGGGTGAGGGTGAGGCAAGCCTGAGGGTGGCATAAGGACTATGCAAAAGGGAAGGCCAAGTTGCCAGGAACTTTTCAGAAATGTTATTTTATTTATGGTATTCGCTTGAAACGTTACCATTATGACACATGCACACTGCACACTGCACTCTGTACATAAAACGCAAAACGCCCTTAGACAAAGAGGGCTTTGCCACTGAAAAAAACGCATGCCCAAGCCAAACTACTTGCAGCTAGACAGTGTTCTTGTGCGCTTGAAGTTTCTTAATTGAAATGAACTTAGAGGAATCCCATGTGTTGCGATACAACAACGCTCCGTCCGTTTGTCTCTGAGAAAAGTGAATTGCCGTCTGTCGGATGGGTATCAATGGTTGCCACTGGTGGTTTTCAAACATTTTCAGCCGATTATTTTGATTGTAGCAAGCGAGGACTTTACCACAAAACTCTCAACCCATACCGTCATCATATTAACTTATTAGTAAGACAGTCTTGAAGTCTTTGCCACTACAACCGCAAGCAGAGATCAGATAGAGGATCACGCCAAAGTATTCCTTCAACAAGTTTCTTGAAAATTTGAATTAAAATGAAAGACAGCTTTTAAATTCGTTATGGTGTCGTGATATAAGTGATCTTGAAACGAGGGCTCAAAAATTTAACCGTGAAAAGTTACAAATGAGGGCTCAGATTCATTATACAGACGTTTGGCAGCATTGGCCTTCCATTGTTTACTTCCTCCACCCTCCGCCGAGGAATAGGAAATGCTTTTCTATTATGTGAGCTGAGGTTGATATCATCACCATGACTTTCGAGTCGGTCGTCGTCATCATCACTGTGTCGGTTTAATATTTACTTCCATCCGAACGCTCAATGTGCAGCAAGGATAGGCATAGACATAGACACCATCCTGGCTCACCATCAAGTCATGATGAGACAGACACTCACATAATAGAGTCCATCTATTTAGATGTATGAGCACAGCAGTGATATGAGTAAGTTGCCAGGATAAAAGATGCATCAAGACAAGGTATGTGAACATTTGCACCGCAGATTTATTTAACGCTGAACAAATATACTTAGCAGAGGTATATGATGACTTAAAGTAAGGACTTTCTACCGGATATGTCTGTGAATGTTGAATTAAATGTATTATATATATATATATACCTACACTTAGTTAGACGATATGAAAAAGAATTTCAGTTATGGCAAAACAAAATCGTGTATACATATTGCCAACAGAAAGTATTTTCAAGAGCAGAAAAAGAAGGCTCTTCACTGTGCACACACTGCGTTGGATGTCCTTCAGTTGAGTCTGTTTCTAATGTAATTTGTCTGCTTTTGTTGGCGTCGGCGTCGGTCGTCATAGATAGAGAGGTAGAAGTATACCAATCTAAATACACCTCATCACAATTTCACTCGAACAAACAGGGATGATATGAATGAGATCGAGCCACGGAGCAAGTTAAAAGGATAAGAAATGCAATTACCTTCACATCAGTAGAAAAAATATAGGATAGGTAAACAATGGAATGAGAATAAAATCGTTGGTAATATAAGGGTCGTTTTTTTGCAATTTCGATATTCAGCTGAGCAATGCCCAATGCACCAAATCAATGCTGGGCTCTAAGGCTAAGTTTTGAGGACCCGCCGAATTTGTCAGATAATGTGAACGGAAGACTGGAGTGATGTCCTTGTCCTGGTCGCTGGGATTTGTAGTGTACGTTTGTTTTTGAAAACCTGATAAATTCAATATTTCGTTAAACTCGAACTGAAATCAATAACCGTTGTCTTGATGTATCTTAAAACTCCACAAGCGCACAAGGTAAAGACAAGATTCTTCTTACTTTAGCTAAGGTGGGTATTACAGCTCGAAGTTAGCCTGGGCCTTAACCTCAATCATCAATTATCATACCTACTTATCGTCAACAATTTCGACATCGACATCGGGTGTGCTCTTTCCAATTTGAATTGCGCCACCTAAGACCAGTTTTGGAGCCAAAGGGTGGATATTCAGGCACTCTGCATATCACAGTCCCCTTCTAACCATGCCATTTAGCGATGCGGCTCATAGAGCGCGTTATTGAATCTTCTGCGCCATACATTATTATTTGCGGAACTAAAGATGACTCGGAGTATGTCTTTTTTTACTAATATAGGCAACCTTATTTGGCGTAAATAAGGCCCGTCTTTCTGCACCTTATAACAAATCTAGGATGAACAAGTTTTTTTCTTAACCCAAAGTGACAGCTAATGGTAGGTGTAATTTTCTTCGGTCTCCGTGTTGATGTTGTGTTTCGTATCTGTAGAACATCCTCGTCATCTACTGTAACGGTTTGTCTAATTCGTCGATGTTCGCTATGCATCTCTGATGACGGCATTTACCTACTTCGTTTTGCTCTTTTAGAAATAAAACCCTTTTCTGCCGATTCTATTTCAATGGATCTGGAAAAGGGATCTATGATATCACGCTTTCTTCTATCCATCACGTCGATATCGTCTGCGTGAATGAGTAGTTGTACAGACTTAAAGACTGTAGATACCATTACAACCATTACATTTTCGCCCTTCAACACCACATCAACAACAAAATAAACTACCAATGGCATCGGTGTTGCCAGTTGAATTTTCCATATACCAACACAGGCAATGATCAAGCCATCGATGATAATGGTATCCAGTGAGGATAACACAGAGAAACAACACAACCACCAGCTTGCCATCATCAAACCACTGACTCCGCGTGGATGAACACAGATAACGAGCAGTGGAATTTTCCATTGCTGGATTTCGTTGACTGTTACTGTTCACTACCAGTGGACACCAAAAAGTGAATAAGGCAACGAACGAAAAGCACTGCATTAGTGAGGACACCAGCGACAAGCGGGACGGAACATCCCGAAATAACCCACTTTTCAGCTACATAATATTAAGTTATTATTTTAATTCTAGACAATGTGTTTGGTAAGGCCCCATATGTACCAACATTTGTACATTATCATTTTTTAATTTCAAATAATCTAGTATAGAAAGAATATAGAAGCCTCACTACACCCAATCAAGTCCTATGAAATTATGCACCTCAATTAAAACATTGAAATTATTGTATGAAATTATAAACAATTACTTTAAAATTTGAAAATAAAACTAGCTTCAATTATCAAAATTTGTTGCTGTTTCTGTAGAAGAAACTGGATCCGCAGAGCATACCTCAGCCTTTTACAAAAAACATTCTCACAGTGTTGAGGTTTTTGTCTTTTCCAGTACGATGTTCAAAAATCGTTTGAGTTTTACAGGGATTAATATCTCTACTTTAGAAATGGCTCTGCATAGTACGTCGCGTCGCCGTAATCACTGCTACACAAAGCCTGGAAGTTGACAATATTGTAATGCAAACCCAACATTTAATACCAATTTCCTAATGGAAAACGTTCAACCGAAAACACAAGCGGCAACACTAGTGAAAGTGTAGAAATATACTAGGAGGGGAAAAATTTGACAGCAAAATAGTGGAATGTGGAGACCATGTGGAAATTACTGGGAAGTTCTAGATAAAATGTCATTCGATATAAATTTTTTTTTTCCCCGAGCTTTTTCCAAGATCTGACGCTATGTGAAAATTTGATCGATTGTGGTCTTAAACAGTATTGATATGGTCCTATCAAATTGTTGACTTAGGATTTCAGACATTTACATATTATAGCAGACAAGATCTTATATACGCGACGCTGACGTTAAGGAGGCTTCCTCCTATATAATTGGCGCTTTTGAGAGGGTCTCCCTCTTAAGAATCGGACACACAAAACTGAGGTTCATTCATTGAGCGTGTTTTGATCAGACCAAATCATACAAATTAGGTGTTACATGCTCCTTTCTGCCTTAAAAAGCTTTGGAGGACAGCATTCGTGATCATCGTCCCTTTCCCTGTTGTCGTCTATTCACTTTTTGGTAAAACTTTCGAACATGGCATCTCTTAACTCTCTGAAGTAAGAAGTACTGTGTCTTTATGATAATTTTTGTGTAATGTTCTTTTCTTTTCTCCTTGTTCTGTTCATAAGCAGTAATGGTTCTCTTTTACAACAATATTATCAACAATCTAGCCGAATATGCCTGTCTGCAATCTTCATTGAACCATAGGTCTCGATTTGTGGACCAAGTGAAATTCAGATATTTCGGTTTCGATGACTCGATGGCATTGCTACAACTGGTCTTCAAAGTTTTAAGCTAGCAGCATAAGATTCGAGGATATTTGGGGGGACATTCGATAAGACATGGCATTGGCATTCACAGGCGTTTGTAGTTTTCCGAAATAATATCATTTAACAGCGTTGATTCTTGTCAATTTGTTTGTTGGTTTATTTTAAGCTGCGATGACTCTGTGCTGAATAACAAAAATAATCACCGCAGTAAAACTGATTAGAGGTTTTGTCATGCACGCTATGCTTACCGATTTCGTGCGTGTGTACAAAGAACTTCCCCTTACCGGATTTTGTTAAAATCGCTTGCCTATAGGACCTCGTGTTGGAGCAACAGTTAGATTTATCTGTGGGAGCGTGCACGCAACGACAAATCCGCACTCTTGTAAGAAACGAAGTTAAGAGGTTTTTGTCCGTCTTTAGTTTGGTGGAGTCCTAAACAATGAAATCATACACTCAAAAAATATTCCTGGTTCTGGTATTCTGATAAAATACACCAGGAAAAAAACTGGTAGATACTATCGTTTTCGTGATAAATGTTATCGTTTTTCATGGTAAACCTTTATTTATCTGGATCTTGGTAGCCGGTACCAGGACCAGGAAGACACATTTTTTTACCAGATTTACTGATAAAATATACCAGAAGAAAAACTGATAAATGCTATCGTTTTCCTGATAAATGTTATCTTTTTTCATGGTAAACCTTTATTTATCTGGATTCTGGTAACCGGTACTAGAACCAGGAAAGTAAATTTTTTACCAGATTTCCTAATAAAACTTTTACCAGGAAAAATAAGGAGAAATAATGGTAGGTAATACCACATTTCTGATATATTTTATCGGTTTTACTGGTAAAGTATATTTTATCTGTATCCTGATAACCGGTATCGAGCCCGGCTAAAAACTCGTCTATCTGATTTTATGATACATATTACCAGAAGCTTCTGATATAAAATGCAACAACACAAATCCTGGAAAATAGAACCATTTTCCTGATCAATGTTATAAGTTTTTCTTGTAAAGTAAAGTTAACCTGTAATCTGGTTGCTTATATCAATAAAAACAACATTTTGTTTTTGTGATAATCTAATTAATAGATAAGCATTCAATTCTTGAGTTATTTTTTTAAGAACACAAACTCACAGGTTTTATACAATAGTTAAAAAAAAAAAAATATTCCTACTAAATACTACCAGTATACTGGTAGCAGGTACCAGGAAAACTACCCGATATATTGGTAAATCTTACCAGAACACAGGTAAATTTTACCAGGAAAAAAATAATATTCCTACTAAATACTACCAGTATACTGGTAGCAGGTACCAGGAAAATTACCCGGAGTCCTGGTAAATTGTACCAGAATACAGGTACATTCTATCAGGAAAAAAATAATATTCCTGGTAAATACTACCAGTATCCTGTTAGCAAGTATCAGGAAAATGATTATCTTTTCCTGTTAGATTGTATCAGGCAACTGGTACATGTTATCAGGAACTCTGATAATATTCTGTCGGAAGGGGAAATATTTTTCCTGGTACGGGCTACCAGGAGAGACCGATATATTCTATCAGACGACCTGGGAGAATCTCGTTATCAGTTTTTCCGATAGATTCTAACAGGAAATCTAATAAATAGAACCAGGATATTTTTTTGAGTGAATTGTTATCTCAGGCTGTTGGTTGTTTTGGAAAAAATTAAATGGTTGGCTATTTAACGCTATGCACAACCCTTTGGAGCAGATCATTTTAGGATCTCATTAGACATAAAGGGACGAATACTCCGGTGTCGGTACCCTGCCGTAGGGGTACCAGAGCGGCCGTTGATGCGCCAGAAGCTCATCCGCTACTATCTCTTTTTCAATACCATGTCTTAGAATTGAAATACACTGAAGATCTTTACCACCAGTGTATTCTTATATTATAAATATATAAAATAACGGAGTTATGTGCTGCTGTTACAAAAAAAAAATACCCCAACTGTTGACATGATTGATTAAGGCCAAAGTAGTAGCTGAAACAAATAAATTCAAAAAGGTTATTTAAGTTATTGAAGATTTAATCTGAACAATGACCTACGGTTTTTGAAAAATATTTCAAATTAACTAAACTAAAAAAAAAATTTCATTTTGTTAATGCCAAATTGACAATTTTGTGCCAGTCGAAATGATCGTAGGCCCTTGTATAGTAAATATATTCAAGAATACTCAATTACCTACAATTTGAAGTCGATCAGTCAAATTCTCTCTGAGTAATTATGTCAGCAATTTTTAAAAATGTCGTTTCGAGAAAAACGAGTAAAGTTTCAAGAGTCATGGCTTATACCAGCAATCTGTAGTTCTTAAGAACGCTGCCACTCAAAAACTATTCAAGATATGAACTTGGCACTTTCACTGGATGTTTTTGAAAGAATAAAGTATCGAGTAAGCCAAAACTATATGATTTTTGAAAGTAGTTCCAAGCCAAATATGTCGAAGGGCCTCATTCAGCGGCTTGACTTGCGAAGTCCACCCTTGGTTGTGCAAAGTCATCCTCTGTGCTGCGACATTCCCCATAAGCTCTACTGAGATTCGGAATTCGATCAGTAAGTCATTAGTCATTACTCTCACAACATTAAAATGTTAAGTGTGCTCTTTTGTTCTTAGTCGCTTTCTCAACACTGACAGCTACTAGCTTCGCATATGATCTCTGATTTGACGGGACATGCGCAATATCATGTTGTAACATCTGGGCATACACCACCCAAGCAACGAATAAGCTATTTAAAGTTATTCAAGAAAAGTTCAGCACTCAACAAAGATTTTACTTAATCTTTACAATACAATTCCAGCTACTAACTTCTTATTTAGCACTTTCGAAGTAGTATTTGTTTAAGGGGTAACAGAAAACTCTTAAGGATATCTTGAATGATTTACTGTCTAAAAATATTTTTTTCGTTAACGTTTACATTGTTCTATTGTTCCAAAAAGTTCAGCCTCAGCTTATTCTGAACTGGCCATGATTTTGGATCATATTTTTGAATTGTCTGACTTAGAAAGCCAAATTCTTTCAATTGGTGACTTTAATCTACCATACGTTCAATGATTACCCTCTGACGATGGATGTTTCCAAAAACCTTCTCTAACTTCAACGCAGCGTGAGCTTTCTTGTTTAGATAATATTTATCTACTGACTTACAGCAGCTAAGCTGTATTGAAAACCATCAAAATCGTATGTTAGACTTAGTTTTCTCATCCGAAGCTATTCGGTAACTCTTGAATCAAATTCGGGCATTACTAGAATTGATGATCTCCATCTTTTTTGATATTTTTATACAACTAAGCAACGTCTCTCGAGATATTAATATTTTAAATGCCTCTGTAAAGCGAATTTCGATTTGCTATCGAATGAATTATGCATGGTATTGAAAATATATCAACTATTCCAAATATTGACGAAGCAGTCACTTGCTTCTACTCAATTCTAGAAAATAACATGAAAAAACAATTCCCCAAAAGTTGCTTAGAAATACTAGTTTCAGTCAACCGTGGTTTACCAAGGAATTAAAAGCTCTAAGGGACAAGAAAAAAACAAAGCTTGGAAAACCGAATTAACTACTCTCTCTCTCTCTCTCTAACTAACCACAAACTATTCATAAATTTTTTTGAAGTTTTCAAAACGATTTCTCAAAATCTAAATCTAACTATTTCAATCAAATGGGGTGTTCTCTGAAAAATTACAGAAAAAGTTTTTGGTCCTTTGTAAACTCTAAAAAAAAAAAAACAACAGACAGCTATTCACTCAACTTTGTTTATAATTGCACTTCTTTGAAAAATACTCCTGAGACTTGCAATGCCTTTGCAAATCATTTTTGTGGTTCTTTTTGTAGTACGAGTTTAGAAATAGATGAACATTCTTATCAGTATTTAACTCACTGCTCGCAATAGAATTTTAATAGAATCCCTATTCACAGACACAGAATTATGTACTTACTATCTTTCTTCTATTAAAGATGACATTTCTTCTGATCCGGAATTGCGCCAATTGTTTTAAAAAAGTATTCTTCACGTTTATCTTTTCCATTTGAATATCTTTTCAAGCTTTCTTTAAAATCTGGAATATTTCCCACTCTTTGGGAAAATTTTTTTATAACACCTGTTTTCAAGAAGGGTGAAAAAATCGATATAATTACAGGCCAATTTCAAAGCTCTCATGTATACCTAATCATAAGCTATTTGAACAAGTAGTCTGCGAAAGCCTATCCTTCTTTGCAGGGAATGTTATCTGCCATTAGTAGCACGGATATATGCAAAGAAGATCGACGGCTTCCAATCTTCTATCTTATTATCATAAATGTTCCAATGCCCTTAATGTATATGGAGTTTGACTGCGTTTACACCGACTTCTCTAAGGCGTTTGACCAACTGTCTCATAATATTATACTATAAAAAACTAAAAGCATTTGGATTTCCTCCATTATTTATTGTTTGGATAAGCTACTACCTAAAAAATAGGTAAAATTTCGAAACATTTTATCGAAACCTTTTAATGCTTTGTCTTGAGCGCCACAAGGAAGTCATCTTGGTCCCTTACTTTTCAATGTTGCAATTAATCATGTAATATCCTGAATCTCCTACAGCGACATTTTAATCTTTGCTGATGATATGAAGATTTTTAAAATCACCAAAAATGCTTCAGATCAAGACTTCTTACAAAAATATATCCACAGTTTTGTTCTATGGTGTTCTAAGAACGGGCTTGGTTTGAAAGCTTCTGATTTCCGGCTTAATTACCCGTTGAACTGATACCTCCAACTTGCTCTCCGACATTAGTTTCAACTATTGTGGAGGATCTCACCAACTATGTACTTAATTTAGAGTTTTTACATTGCTCATACCACAGAACTAACTATGGCATGCGTTAGCCATGAGTAGGTTATCTTACTCCTATCCTTTTGTCTCCGATTTCAACCTAAATAAAAATGAAATGCTTTAAAATTAAAACTAAGAACCAGTGTACTACCTGCATGACTAATATTTGATATTTTACAATTGTAATTTAATTTCTAATCTTATTTATAGTTTTTGTTTAATAATAATTCCCTAGTTTATTTTGTCCTATTTATGTACTTTTTTTTGTTTTTTGTTAAAAATTGTAAGGTTTTTTATTTTTTTACCTCGTACACCTATTTTTCCCTTGTGCTTGTGTTAGCGTTATTTACTAACCACTAACACTTGCATTAGAATTAACCTCCTTAACGTCGCTTATAAGATCTTTTCTGCTGTAATATGTGAACGACTGAAACCCCACGTCAACAACTTGATAGGTCATTATCAATGTGGTTTTAGAGTAGAGAAGTCCACTATAGACCAAATTTTCTTTTTTTTCACCATCTCTTTAACGATTTCAAGGTCACGTATGACAGTATTTACAGAGACGAGCTGTACAGAGCCATGTCAAGTTTCGGCATCCCTGCAAAATGACTTTGGAGAATTCACGCTGCTCCGTCAAGGTCGGTGAAGAACTCACCGAGACCTTTGATGTCGAAAAAGGTTTTAGGCAAGGCGACAAGCTGTCATGCGATTTCTTCAACATCATACTTGAACAGGTTGTAAGAAACTCAAACGTCGACACCAGAGGAACAATCTTTCAAAAGTCTGTACAATTACTCGCCTGCTATGCAGACGATATTGACGTAATGGGAAGAAAAAAGCGTGATGTAGGTGCTCTTGCGAGTATTGAAACAGAAGCGGCAAAAATGGGTTTGATGGTTAATGAGGGCAAAACGAAGTATATGTTGTCATCAAACAAGGACACAGAACATCGACGAATTGGACAAAATGTCACAATAGACATACATAACTTCGAGGTAGTACAGGACTTCGTCTACCTAGCATCCGCTGTAATCACGGAAAACAACAACAGTGCGGAGATCAAACGGAGAATAACTCTTGCCAACCGTTGCTTCTTTAAGTTGAGAAGGCAATTGAAAACAAACCCTCTCCAGAAAAACCAAGGTAACCTTATATAAGACCTTAATCATCCCAGTCCAGCTTTACGGCGCGGAAGCATGAACCTTATCGAAAGCGGATGAGGAAACCCTTGGTCGTTTCGAAAGAAAAATTCTCCGAATGATCCGTATGCCAAGACAATGTGTGGAGAAGAAGATACAACAACGAGCTGTATGAGCTGTATGAGCTGTACCGCGTTATGGGCATAGCCAGAAGAGTACGCATTGCGAGGCTACGATGGTTGGGCCATGTAGAGCGGATGGACCCAAACGCTCCGGCTCGTCGGGTGTTCGAAAGCACATTGCAGGGAAATCGTGGAAGGAGAAGACCTCGTTTTAGGTGGCGCAATCAAGTGGAAGAAGACCTCAAACGACTTAGAGTGCATAACTGGAGAGAGCTAAATCGAAGTCGTTACAGAAGGATGTTGGTTGAGGCCCTGGTTGTAATGCTTCTTTTGCGAGGCTGGGGTATGACTCAGGGTGTCCAGGGTCTACCCAAGGAAGCGTCGTAAGACTTGGGTTTCGGTGGTCCAACTTCTCAAAATGAAGACGCGGAAACGGTCGGGTTTAAATTATAACTCTTAATTTATTACTAAAAGTTTCTTTAGGATAAAGTTTACAATTCTTTTGTTTTTACAATTTTTACAAGATTTAATAAGGTCAATAATTTCTTGAACGAAGCACAATTATGATGTTAATCCAGGGGCGGCTGGTATAGATCCTCACTCGAGTGGAAGCGATGATTTCTCTCGGATACGGCTGTGTCCTACGGCTGCTTTTTCCTTGGTGCGGCGGCGGTAACTTCTTGACTGATTCTGCGTTAGGCCGGCTGCGGACTGCGTAGGAAGCGCCTGCTTTGTGTCGTACGGCAGGACAATCTATCGGCGGCGGCGGACTTCGTAGAAAGTGCTTGCGTCGGCTTAGAGGCACAACACTTTGTCGGCGGCGGCGGATTTCGTGGAAAATGTCTGCGGTTGGATAACAAGGAGGATTCAAACGCTCAGGTCGAATAAATCGGAGCAATTCAAATACCCTCTGCGGTGACTAAAAGTTAAAGACAACACCAAATGCTCAGCTCGGATAGCCAGGGCAAGTGGAATCTCTTTGTACGGAGACCGTTAAAAGTCAAACAGTCGAGTATTAAAGACGACACCAAAAGCTCAGCTCGGATAGCCAGGGCAAGTGGAATCTCTTTGTAAGGAAGCCGTTAAAAGTCAAACAGTCGAGTATTGAAGACGATACCAAATGCTCAGCTTGGGTAGCCAGGCCAAGTGGAATCTCTTTGTACGGAGACTATAAAAAAGTCAAAAAGGTAGAAAAGTAAAGACAATGCCAAATGCTCAGCTTGGATAGCCAGGGCAAGTGGAATTTCTTCGCACGGAACGGGAGAAAACGATTCGGTAGAATTCTTTTTATTCAGCTTGGAAAGCCAGGATAAATGGAACTTAATAAAACTCTTCCTGATTTTTGGTGATTAATTCACCCCCATTCATAGATTCTGCTACCAAAACAAAATGTGAATTATAATGCAATGACAAATTTCCATATAAAAATTTGATGGCGATTGAAAATGCACATGAAGAGATACGCCGTGGAAAGGTAAACACAGGTTGGCCTTGGAGTGTGTGTTTACTTTGCGATAAACATGGAGATGGAGATTGTCATTGTAAATCTCCATAAAGAAATGTACACGTCTGATAGGCAAACAACCTTGGAATGTGGGCTCGCCGTACGTTAGTAAAATGAATGCGTGTATTGTTTTAGTGTGGCCTTTTGGGTAGGAAGAAGAAATTGTGACGCTTCGTCACAAGGTTCACCCCAAACTGTAATGCCCACCTAAGTAAGTAAGCAAGCAACACTTGAATTAATGATGAAGAGCGTAGATAAGTGTGTACAAATTAGCTTGCTCAAAGTTCAGTACCGCTAAATTCTCTAAGATGCAAATCGAATGATTCTTCAACAAGCATTTTCATACGGACACACTGCGCAGAACTTAATTAAAACCTCCTTACGTAGCTTTTGCTCAGAAATTGTTGGAACTCTTACTTCTTCCTCTCTAAAAAATGTTTTAAAATTTTTACCTGGTCGTCGATAAAAATACACCATAGTATATTTTCTTCTCTCATTTGAAGTTTATTCCTTTTCAAAAATTCTATTTTCAATTGGTATGTAAAAGAGAAAGGAACTTATTCTTCCATTGCTCTGAAATTATTGGAACAATTGGAAGTCAGCGCTCTTGAATTGTTCTTAAAAAGATTATATTAAGAATGCTTTAGTTCATGCAGTTGGCCCCTCCGCTTTTGTCCCTTTTCGACTACTTTACGAAGATTTAAAGCGTTTAAACTCTTATGGAGCTGAATCTATAAGTATTCGATAAGAGGTTTGGGCAAGCTGACGCCAATCAGAACAGAATAATAAACACTCAACGAACAGCTTATTCTGCTCTAATTAAGCTGACATGTTCAATGCGTCTTACTCTGCTCTGAGCTGTTCTAATCTGCCTTATTCTCAAAGCCTGCGACCTGTGTTAAAAATTTTCAATAATTCAATTATCAACTAGGTACCTAGGTAATTAGGTGGTTGATTGCAATGAAAACACAACTAACTTGCCAAACACTGCGCTGGGTTCTAAATTATTTTAAGTGAATTACCTAAGTAAAGGAAAAACTCACTCTCAACACTACTGACACTTTTTTGGAATAAGATGTTAGAATACAAAATTTCGTACAATAACTTTATCCAACGCGTCTAGTTGGCCTCCACGAAAATCTTATAAAATCAATTCAATTCAATTCAAATTTTATTGAGACTTTACAACATTGCTTAAATTAAGATTACATTATTTTGAGTTCTGGATAACCGACTTTAAACTTTATCTGGTTAGACTTATTTGTTTTCTTTTGAAATGCTTATCTAAGAGCGTTTACACTATGAAGTTTTGATAATTAACAAAATTAGAGCTGCTTTAATGTCGTATGTTTGCTCCCGACATACGTTCGAAAATCTTATAAAAAATACTTACTACCTTCTTGTTCTAGTTCCAGAAAAGCCAGCAATGTATGTCTCTTAAACTAACTACAACAATACTTCTTAATCCATACGCGATTTAAATAAACTTTACTTAATGAGATCTTCCTAATTATGGAGAATTAGTAACTCTATACACACAACGAAGATTTACTGAAGGCTTACGTAGCTATTCACAGGAAACGCGTAACGCTTTAAAGAGTCAAGCATATGGAATCAGCAGGGAGGTATAATAATAACTTGGAAGTGCTCAACGTGTTTGGAAGCGCAAAAAACATCAGACCATAAAGCCAGAGTCAGAGTAAATATTCCAAGGCGCCAGGCTTATTTGTCTTTATAAATATTTCACAATGTTTGTGTTTGGAAAATTCAATTACCGAATCCAGAATTAGCAAAATGTGTTGTAGGAGTGTTGTATTTACGTGTACAGTAAGTAGCATCGTGTATTTTGTGAAGCCACCTAATTAAAATTGCCGCCGTTTTTCAAGCAAATTTCTCCTCCTCAAGCCCATAGGGAAGAAATTGAGTCAATTTGCTCAAAACGATAAGCGACTGATTGTCGGGGTGTTCTTTGAGGTGTTGTCGTGCCCATTTAACTTATGTACCCCAGAAAGAGAAAGCTGAAATTATGTTTGACTTAAAAGTTTTACAACCCAAGGCGGCAGCGGATGAGAATATTTAACCGTTAATTCTGAGCAAACACCTTCCGCATCATTAGCAATGTTTATGAATGTTGCGTAAATAGAAAACAAAGTTTTACTCGATTCTAGCAAAGCAGTTAATCTGTTTTAGAAGGCCAAGTTTTTGCAGGACAAAGTTTGAGGAGAAAAAAATATGCTTTTTGAGTTTTTGTATACTTTATAGTTACGGGCGCTCTTCATTTCGTACCTCTTCTTCTCATCGTATCATTGGAATTGTACTTACTGTTTGCGATGGAATGACGTCGTTGGATTCAATTAAAGAGTGATTATTTTGTGTGGGCCGACTAAGGAGGTAAGGAGCTGTAGTGCAAAGCGTATACAGGAATCCCCGGATAAGTACCTCTCGCTTAAGCGCCTAGCCCGCATAAGTACCTCTATTTTCTGAGAACCAACATTTTTAAAGAATTTTTCATATAAAACTCATCTTTTAAGTGCCTTTCGCTTAAGTACCTTTCCCGCTTAATTGCCTCTTTTAATTTTAACTTTTATTGATATTTACCTGAAAATAATTCTCTTAAGTACCTAATCGAATTTGTAACTTATATAATGGTGAACGCATATGCTGTTAGCAGTTCCTTGTGTTTCATGCTTAAGAATTAAACATATAAAAAGTAACAATACGCTTTTCAATGTGTTTTTTTTAAATTTCTTTTTTTTTGTTTCAAATGAATAAATATTTATGTTTTTAATTAATTGTGTTTCCTTCATAACACAAAAAAAATAAGTGCTTCTGAGCACATAAGCGGGGTTCTTATAAGTGCCTAACCCGCTTAAGTACCTCGCAGGTTTGGACATTTAAGGAGAGGCACTTATCCGGGGATTCCTGTATATAGTTAATTCAATTAATGATAAAATGTTAAGGGAACAAATTTCTACGATGACTCAATACTGTTGCAGCCAATGCATTCTTTACAGTTGTTTTTTCCATATGTCGTTGCCCTATACCGTCTTTAATAGAGTGGAGTTTTAAATGTTGGTTCCAAATGCTCAATGAACTTCCACGAGGAGCTGTTTCCGAGTGATTGAGTAAGTTATCCTGTTGATTTGCTAGTACTTTGAACTATATTTTTTCCTTTACTGTGCTACTCCAATTTCTTTAAATGCCGTGACGCAAAGGTTACCATGTCTACCTGTAACGTGGGAGTTCGAAGATCGAATCCCAAAACCATTAAAGAGAAAAAAATGAAGTTTATGGGTTTCGTCTTTCGAGAAAGTGGTCAATCCTCCGAAAGCAATTGCACTGTCATGAAAAGGCTTTCTAAATTAAAATTTCGGGATCGGAATGAAATTGGTTCTTGAAATGCGTTAGTCTCCGAGGCTGATCGAGCTTTGTTACGCCGACGTTTTCACTTTTGTTATATCATAAAGGATGTTTTCAAAGAGAATATTGTTTTAAAAACAATTTCGAGCAAGTTGCGCAGCTGACTCGAAACAATTTCAGCCGATAGGCACAAAAGGCAATAACGCAAAGTGTACTCTCTTTCAACGCATCAATCGTGTTGGGTTTGTCTGCGTTTACAAGCAGCTTTACATAACCCCACAATAATAGTCCAGCGTTGTTAAATCGCATAATCTTGGAGTCCAAGTCCACGATGAGAGGTAAAGCGCTCACCAAAAGTTTCCTCCAATAAATTGATTGTTTCGTTGACTTCATGTAGCCCCGCCGTCTTGTTGGACCCGAAAGGTCGTGCACAGCAACATGCTTCAATTCAGGTACGAAATTATCACTTATCATGGCTCAATAGTGTTCCCCACGTGCTATAATATTATGGCTTAATTTTTTGAAGAAATATAGGCAAATGATTGCATATGCCCATAGGGAACTCCAAACAATGACTTTTTGATTTTGTAGCTGCGCGGCGTCTCAATAGTGGCTTGTGTGTTTTTTTTTTTTTTTTTTTTTTGTTAATGCACCCATTCAATCAAAAGTGAGCTTCGTACAAAATTTTCTTGGGAAAATCGGGATTGGTGACTATCTCGTTTTGAACCAATTCACCGACCTTGATGGGTGCTTAACTGTCGTTCGGCTTCAATTGTGTACTTCGTATTATTCATTTTAGTAAAAGTGGTGTGAAAAGTGAAACCGATCCATGTTTGCTCGAATTATGGACTCTGCTGGGCAATCATGACTACCGAATATTGGGCACATTGTGCGATGCGTCGATCGAATCGAATTATTCTTTTGGTAATAGATTTGCACAACCATTCTTTATTAGGAAATGGAGAAGACTTTCACAAATGTCTGCCGGTTCCAAACAGCTAAGCGAGAAAGCGGTTTTCATGACATAATGAATATACTATCGGACGACTTGCCAATTCCTCGCTAAAGGTGATAACCGTGGAAAAGTTTTTGGTTTTAGTCATGATTCGAACCACGAACCTCCCGCTTAACAGGGAGATTAGATTAAATTTAGGGGACGGATAGAGCTTGCTCAGCTCCGGGCACTGCGGTGTCTGAATGAAACCTAGTGTACCAGACTTAACAGGCAGACATTCTAGCCATAACACCACGGGCGTTACCGGTATTCGTCGTGGCATACTTTATATAAGTCGGTTGTTCTCATGTCCATTCTCATCATTTTGTAACCCAGCGAGTTATGACCTGTGAAAGAATCAGTCAACTGCTAAGTTGGAATATTAATTCTGTTTTTCTTGGAAATGACTGTCAAAAGATTTTTCTAAACTTGGTAGGTTTCTTCACTGGATTCTGCTGCTTTTTTTGTTCCAGTGGCTTGAGTAGAAAGTAGTTTGTTTCACTTGGATAGAGTGTTGATCCGATTTAGGCCAGCTTATTCGCCGTTTCATAGCCCGCTTTGTAACGGTGTCCTATGGTATCTAATTAAAAGTTGCTGTGTTCGTTGAGCAAAGCAGTTTCAATTTGCTAGAACAGCTTTCTACTAATTTGAATCTTGTGACTAAGAATGAGCTAGCTTTTACGTTTATGTTTTTGTTGATAAATGTTTGTCTAGCAATATTTTTCGAGATGGAGAAAGGATTTACTTTTATAATCTTTAAAATTGGCTAGTACTTAATTCAAAAAACTTCTGGAATTTGGCTAAAGAAATAAATGGATCCAACTTTGTAATTGGTGCTCATATGTCCGCAGATCATCTTTGGTACCACTTCAAAAACATGTTCTCTAGTAACTCTGATTTATCCTTTTCTTATACGCAGAACCACTGGTTATATAGGAAACTTTGGACTCTGAAGTAGACGTAAATGAAATAAAAAACGTATGTACTTCAAAAAGCGAAAGATGGAAAAGTAGCAGACGAAAATGTCGTTCCATATGAATAGTACTTTAAAAATGCATTGCCAGCTTTTACTAATAAGTTAAAGCAAATTCTTTCAACCGGCGCCGGCGGCGTTATTCCCACTTCCCTATTCATAAGAAAGGTGATACAAACAACGTCGAAAATTATCGCGGAATATCATTTATGAAAGTTTTGGCCAAAATTGTTTTGCGGTATTCTAGTGAACAGAATAGAAAAATGGGTTGAAATTAACCACATTTTAACGGACTTTCAAGCAGGTTTTAGGAAAAACTATTGTACTGTGGATCAGAAATTTGTTTTAACATCAATTATTGTCAATGCATTACAAGCCAGGAAAAATAAAGGTTTACGCTTTCTTTAAAGCAGCTTTTAACCTTGTGAACATAAGTGCACTTATATATAAACTCTCCCAACTCGGAGTCTCAAAGAAACTTTTGAAAATATTAAGAAATATGTATGCTGGTACAGAAGCGGCGGTATGGGATGGATATACGTTCTCACAATGATTTGATATTAGCACTGGTGTAAAACAAGGATATCTATCTGCATTGCATTTTAACGATATTGGCACATATCTTCCTGGTGCGGGATTCGGATGGCGGACAGGCGGAAACTACAAAAAGTGATACTTTCAGAGTCACCAGAAAACTTGCAGCTCATGATAAATCGGTTGTCAACATACTGCAACACATGGGGTCTCACAATAAATGCTGAAAAATCCAAAGTCATGGTACTGCGAATACTGGTTAGAGAAAGCTGTGTACCTCTCTTTTGGTACAATATATTTGTACACACCGTGCACCACAGAAACCAATCCGATTGAAATCAAAAGACACTTTTAGTCTACTAAACTATTAGTTATTTCAATACTTTATTAAAGATATTACAACTAGCTACTATGTTTAAGAATTAAGATGTCTTGCAAAATGGATGTTGTTTGTTCAGAGTGTATCAAGAGAATGACATCATTTTACTCATACCCGGTCCTTGCCGATTCGACAAAATTGAATCGGTTCATTTGTTAATTTTTATTCTGGCCACTTGGGGCGCTGGGTAGGAGCAGGGATGTAGCGAGTAGGTTTAAGTGCTGTATAAACTTTTTTACTTCGCTACATCACTCTCCCCCCTGAAAAAGTTTTTCTTACATTAAAACTTAGGTATTTTTATTACAATAAAATTGTTATTTTGGCCGTACAAGAATTTATATATTATGTCCATGAATTATTTTATATAATGCAAAATTGACTGTTTTTATTAAGATGTCAATGAGTTCTTTTATATAATGCAAAATTGACTGTTTTTATTAAGATGTCAATGAGTTCTTTTATATAATGCAAAATTGACTGTTTTTATTAAGATGTCAATGAGTTCTTTTATATAATGCAAAATTGACTGTTTTTTCTTAAGTATTTATACAATGAGGTTTTTATTTCGTTTGTACAGTGAGTTTTTTTTGTTGGCTGAAGGCCTTTTATTGCTTTTGATTTTTTATTTAAAGAAAAATTAAAACTACAAAAATCTGAAACAATTTTGTATTTGTATTACTGCAAATTGAAAGTTACTTGTTTTGTTTTCGTCTGCGAATCATTGTCTTTTGTGTAAAAGGCTGGTTTGAGTCGGTCAATAGATATTATTTGCTCTTTATTATCTATGAGCACTGAAAAATTTTTCTCAAAACGATTAATAACTTCGAAAGGACCTTTATACGGTGGGTTCAGACTACCGCGATTCACCTCCTCTCGAATGAAAACATATTTGCAAGTTTTCAAATCCTTTGGAACGAAAATATAAGTTTGCTCGCGATTTCTATTGGGACATGGTCGAGTTTGCGATATGGCTTGAGTTATTTCTTTAGCTGTTTCGGAATTTAAAATCGGATTTAATGGCTTGGGTTCAATTAATTCTGCCGGTAAACGCAAATTTTGACCGTACAAAAGTTGAGCGGGAGTTACATTAATATCATCGATGATGCTAGAGCGAATACCAAGAAGAGTCCAAGGTAAGTTAGAATACCAATTTTGTTTGTCTTCATGAGCGCGGAGAGAATCTTTAAGTTGCCGATGAAACCGTTCTACTGATCCATTTGCTTGAGGATGGTATGTTGTCGTTCTGATTCGTTTTGTTCTGAGGGTTTCTGAGATCTGTTTGAAAAGACTTGATTCAAATTGAGTTCCTTGATCAGTCGTAATCGTTTGTGGTACTCCATATCTTGAAACCCAGTGTTGAACAAAAGCAGAAACAACCGTCGAAGCGTTCATATTTTTCAGCGGAATGGCCTCTGGCCAAGAAGAAAAACGATCTTTGATGGTAAGTAAATAAGTGAAACCTTGAGATGGTGGTAATGGACCAACTAGATCCATATGAATATGTGAGAATCGACCCTCTGGAACTGGAAAAGTTCCATGTTTTGACGTAGTGTGTCTTGAAATTTTTGATTTTTGACAAGCTAAACAGCTTTTTGTCCATCGGTTAACATCGCTGTTCATTTTTGGCCAGAAATATTTTTCCGTAATTATTTTACGCATAGCCTTTGAACCAGAATGTGAAAGTCTGTGATGGTTGTCAAAAATTGTGCGACGAAAAACGTGTGGAATAAATGGACGGTTCTTTTCCGTGGAAGTTTCGCACCATATTTCGACTTCGTTGATTGGAATGTATATTTTTTGTAATTTGAAAGACGTTTTCGTAAGTTTTAGCAGTGACTGAAGCTCTTCATCGTTTTCTTGCTCTTTTAAGATATTAGGTATGCTGACATTATTGAAATCGATTAATTCGATATATGATCGCGAAAGCGTATCGGCGACGATGTTCTGAATACCTTTGATATAACGAATATCAGTTGTAAATTCAGCAATAAACTCTAGGTGGCGCGTTTGACGAGGTGATTTTTCAGTTTTCGAGCAGATTGCGTTTGTGAGTGGTTTATGGTCGGTAAAGACGGTAAATTCTCTTCCTTCCACGTAGTACCGAAAATGCTTGACGTTCCTGAAAATTGCGAGAAGTTCGCGATCGAACGTGGAGTATTTTTTTTCGGCCGGACTCAAACGTGTTGAGAAGAAACCTAAAGGTTCCCAAAAGTTATTGTGGAATTGTTGCAGCACTCCTCCGATAGCATCGTTAGAGGCATCTACCGTTATACTAATGGGTGCTAGGGGCTTTGGATGAAAAAGCATTGTTCTTTGCGACAAGTCTCTTTTGAGAACTTGGAAAGCCTGTTCACAATCGTCTGTCCACTGTAAGTTTGGTTTTTTTGTCTCTTTTTTTTCGTTTTTTATGTTTTTTAATTGTTCGTAAAGAACTTTTGCCTTGCTTGCCATGCTTGGCATAAAGCGATTGTAAAAGTTTATCATACCGAGAAAACGTTGAAGTTTTTTGATTGAGTTGGGGCTAGGAAACTCGTTGATGGCTTTTACACGATCCTCAGAAGGAGTGATTCCTTTGCTAGAAACGCAATAGCCTAAAAAATTGAGTTCAGCTACGCCTAGCTCGCATTTTGCTAGATTGACGTTGAGCCCATGTTCCTGTAGCTTTTTGAAAACTTCTCTTAAGTGTATTTTGTGTTCTTCGACAGACTTACTCGCAACTAAAACATCGTCGAGGTAGACGAAAACAAAAGGAAGGTTACCTAAGATATCGTTCATAAAACGCTGGAATGTTTGCGCACCGTTACGCACGCCGAAAGGCATTCTTAAAAATTCGAAGAGTCCAAAAGGTGTTATTACGGCTGTTTTATGGACGTCTTCCTCCGCTACCGGTATTTGGTGGTAAGCTCGTACTAGATCTATCTTCGAGAAAATCGAGCAACCGTTGAGGTTAGCCGAGCAGTCTTGAGCGTTTGCGATTGGGTGTTTGTCGGGTACCGTTGCTTGATTTAGCCATCGGTAGTCACCGCATGGTCGGAAATCCAAAGAATTCTTCTTTGGTACCATGTGAAGTGGTGAAGCGATATGTGATTTGGAAACGCGACAAATACCCAAATCGATCATTTGTTGAAACTGACTTTTTGCTATTGCTAACCTCTCCGGATTGAGTCGTCGGGCGTTATGCGCTGGAAGTTGACCTTTCGTCACTATTCTGTGAACCACATTATGTTTGACGGGTAAGGTGAAATCTGGTGGAGCCTTCAGTTCAGGAAACTCGTCGAGTATAGCACCGAACTCGTTTGAAATTGAAAGAAATTTTGGTAAACCTGCGTTTGTCGATTTGATTAGACAGCTGATCTGAAGACTAGTAGTTTTGTCTACGATGCGTTTGTTTCGAAGATCGACTATGAGATTGAATTTATGCAGGAAATCGGCTCCTATTATAGGGTGGTCGATATCTGCTATTACAAATGTAAAATCGAAAACGCGTCTCAAATTTAAGTCGACTGTTAACCGTTTGCAACCATATGTATGTATTTTTCCACCGTTTGCAGTAAGGAGAATGAAATCGTTGGGTTGGTTAACGTGCTGGCAGAATTTGCGAGGGATAATCGAAATTTCTGCTCCAGTGTCGACCAGGAATTGCAGTTTAGAATTTTTATCCGAAACGAAAAGACGGCGTGAAATGTTTGCCTCCCTCAGTGCCGCATCTGAGATCTGGCGAACTAGTTTTTTGGGTTGCTGTCTTTGAAGTTGCAAAACTGTTTCGAACAATTCCTCGCATTTTCTCCAAATTTCCTGTGAAACCAACAAATCGTTCTCTCATTCTCCTTTCTACTTGATGAACGGTGCCTATTGTTTGAACTGTTTCGCGAAAAATTTCTAGGCGCTCTGTTACTTGCGTGTGTGGGTCGCATTTCTAAACGTTCGATGCGATGCACAAGTTTTTCTAACAGGTCAATGTTTGAAGTAGAAGTTTCGGTTTTATTAACTTGAGAGATTTGAGAGCTGGAAACTGTTGAGGTGTCGTGAAGCCTGTCAGCCAGATCGAAAAGTTCATTTTGCGACTGAGATCCTTCAACTGCCATGAGGCAAACGCGAATGTTAGAAGGTAGTTTATTTAGCCAAAGCTTTTTAACTAGAGGTGGATTAACTAAGTTATTCCCCGCGGCTAATGTTTCCATACTCCTGAACAGTTCCGAAGGTTTCAAATCACCGAGTGCGACTTTGTTTAATAGAGCATCTAACCGTTTCTCTTCGCTATCCCTATTTCTAGCTAATAAAACTTTCTTAAGATTTTCGTACTTTTCTTGCGCGGGAGGGGAAACTAAAACGTCGGCGACCGATTCCATTGTTTGATTATTCAGTGACGCCACTAAATAATCGTATTTTGTATTGCTTGCACTAATATTTTTTAGTCGAAACTGCGTTTCGATTTGAAGAAACCATAAATCGGGACGATTATTCCAAAATGGTGGGATTTTGATAGATATTAGTGAAGCTTGTTGAATGGAAACGGTAGCGGCTTGTGTTAAAACCTCGTTGCTTCCCCCTGCACCCCCGGTAGTCTTATCGTCGAGCGACATTTTAACTTTGTCCAAAACCAATTGAAAAATCGATTAAAAATTCTTTAAACAAATCCACTTAAAAAAAAAAAATTTTTACTCCAAAACGTTAAATTATTTTCGCGGTAAATTCGAGAGGAGGCGAAACGGGATTCCGAAACAACCGTATTACCTGTAAAATATGATGCTTTGTTCTCTACACACGAATATATATATACATATATACCGTAACCAGCGTTTTACCAAACCACGTTTCAAAAAAAATCATGCAATTTATATATATAATATATATGAATATGTTATTTAATAGGGCCAATAACGAAAAATAAAGTTTTACATATATTTATAATTTTTTAAAATATTTTTTTTTTTTTTTACTCACTGTTGTTTTTTTTTTTTTATATATAAGAAAAATTCGGACTTGATTACTGTTGCCTGTTTTTGTTTGATGCTGCTCTTGAAGTTGGATGGCTGGGTTGACGACAATGGCGATGATGATGAAAATGCTGACGCTGACGATGGTGGAGATGATGACGATGGCGAAGATAGAGATGGCGACGGTGATGCTGACTGTGGCAATGACAAAGAACCTCGATGGAGATGAAGACGATGGCGATGGTTGCCTTTAATTTGCTGTACGGTGGTGTGGTCGTGTGGTGGCTGATGTATATTTTAGGTTGTGGCTGACGACGTGGTAGTGGTTGTGGTGGTGGCGTTTCGACACGATATACAATTTATATATATGTATAATATATATACTATCGCTGGCCTTGTGCGATGATTTTTTTTATAATTTGTGCGCACTCAAGGTGTCGTGACTACTCTAACATGTTAAGTAACACGGATTATGGCTTGGAAAACCTTGCCTGTACCACTACCAAATTTTCCTTTTCCACGTGCCTTGTGGTCGGGGTCACCAATTTGTACCTTGGTTTTGGTACAATATATTTGTACACACCGTGCACCACAGAAACCAATCCGATTGAAATCAAAAGACACTTTTAGTCTACTAAACTATTAGTTATTTCAATACTTTATTAAAGATATTACAACTAGCTACTATGTTTAAGAATTAAGATGTCTTGCAAAATGGATGTTGTTTGTTCAGAGTGTATCAAGAGAATGACATCATTTTACTCATACCCGGTCCTTGCCGATTCGACAAAATTGAATCGGTTCATTTGTTAATTTTTATTCTGGCCACTTGGGGCGCTGGGTAGGAGCAGGGATGTAGCGAGTAGGTTTAAGTGCTGTATAAACTTTTTTACTTCGCTACAAGCTGGTTCTTCAATGGTCATCATCTTGAAATCACTAAAGACTACAACTATTTAGGCGTAGTTGAACAAAGCGATGGATTTCAGAAATTATCTTATTGAAAGGGCGAAATCTTCACAAAGCTTATTGAATATGACATGGGAGGAATAGTTTCTCAAACCAAAATGTATTGCTGTCGGCTAAATACAAAATATTCGAATGTGTTGTAAAAACGTCTCTTTGCTATGCGGCACAAGTTTGAGGAACGGATGAGTTTGAAGTCGTAGAAAAGATCCAAGGAAATTTTATAAAAATGCTTTCTAATTTACCAAATAAAACACCCAACTACGCAATTTATTTGGAAACAGGGCTTGCTAAACTCTTTACGAACACTCTTAAGTTCCAGGCAGACTACATCTATAAAGTTGCTACACATTCTGATGGTCGTTTGACCAAGAAAATGCTCCTTTATGAAATACGGAATAAGGACTGGTGGATCGCAAAGTGGCAAAATATTGACGATAGCTGTGGAGAAGTTATCCACCTTGATTTGAATAACTTAGTTCAACTGAAAAGGCAGCTTTACAGCGTAATTCAAAAATACGAGGACAATGTGCGGGCAAAATTAGTAGCAGAAGCTAAGCAGTCTGAGAGCAGAATAATGTACTCACAACTCAATCATAATTCATAACCTGCTGAAGAAAAATTTATTTCCAAACAAAATCTAGATGTAAACTCTTAACCTTAAATGGCAGTCTAAACAACGGAAGTTTCCAGCAATTCTGTAGCCTCTGTAACATTAAAGAACATTAAAGCAAAAAAAGATTGCTTTCATTTTATGAGTATCAGTCCAGTATTTCAACCTCAAAGACGAAATTTCTTCAAGAAAAGCAGCTTTACAATGAATGAAACATTAGATTTATTAAAAGGTGAAAATATGAAGTTATTCTACTGTTTTCTAAATTCAATTTAAAAGTATCGATATCTTTTATTGGCTGAATTCATTTAAATCAATTCATGTATTTTTTTTTTCCAACTGTTTATTCAAACTCTATTGAAATATTGTAATTATTATTATTGTTTATCACTAGCGTGATCAAAGTGACAGAAACTATTTTACTGTGCTGCAGGCTTTTTGTAATGCCTTCAAACTCTTTTTTCATCATTATAACTCCAAAGTCACACCAACATAGAAAGGGAGAACGTCTTAAATATACGAGGCAATGCGTGGTGACTAAGAAGAATCAAGCCTCATGAGTTGATGGTCTAAAAGCCATGAGAAAGTATTATAACTATATCCTTTCCCAAATGTGAGGTATAAATGTAGATAGAAAAGTCGTTTGTCGATCTTTCATTGATTGGTCCTGATTTACCGGTAGTCTTAGTTAGTAAAAAAAACTAGTTTTGGTAACTATTTCGGGTATTGAGGTTTTGAACGCTTTAAAAGTAACCTCAAGAATTTTATTTGGGTTCAAGTTTCTGATTCACATGTAACAGGCTAATCGCTTTGCAATAGGCATAACAAAGAATTTTCGTAAGTAACAAAAATAACACTGGTGAGGCAAAAATTTTAAAAATTCGATAAATACGACAAAGGGTGCAAGTGAAATGAGGCGCATGAGTTGCACAAATGATAGCGTCAAGCTTCAGGTAGCTACCTTTTTTTAATTTGCAACAAATTTATCATTTAACAAGTCTCACATTTAAGCCCAAGGCTCGAACAAGAACCTTTTAAAAGTAATTTAATTCGATATTTTTCATCGTTATTATTAAGACATCATTTATGAATGAATCTACATACCAACTCATTCTACCGTAGTACGGCCACGGATACACACTATACCAAATTTAATCAAACCAAATCTGTTTGGGAATTTTTTAATTTAGCATTCCGCCCAAGATTTATTATGTAATGTGCTGCTACCTAATAAAAGTAACGTTTATGGGGTGTGTTTTGAAATAAATCAAAACTGAAAACAACCCACAACACCATACTCCATTCTCTCATATTTTGCGAAAATTTGTTGAAAATTCAAAACGAAAATTCAAAACCCCCTCCCTTACATATATAGAAAATACACCCAAGCAGAATGCTCCCCTGAAATAAAAACGGAAGCAAAAGTAGGAAGACTCGACCTAATGGCGTGCAATGGATGACCTGCACTGATACTAGCAACACACAACACATGAAATAGCACTAAATTGAAATACTATCCAAGTTTCAGGTGATATAAATTATTAACAAAAATATTTCTTGTGGTAGGTACCTACCAACAGAAATTCCATGAAAAGTTATTCTACGTAACATAGTTAGATAGGTACGACGAAGGAGCGCTGGCAAAGGTTTACCTATAGGAAATGGAACTTCATCATGTGTAGATGCAGAATAAGTTTTTTGGTACATTGAAGTAGGTGCAGGGCAAAAACTTCTTCTCAAAAAGCAAGAAGCGAGATAAGATTGCCTTCGTTTGTATGGACTACAGAACTAACAGTAAAGAAGTTGATATATGTGGTGGTCATGTTTTAGAGAAAGGAAACAAGAAACCAAAACAAAAAATTGAAGATGGTTCAAGAAGTTCTTATATTTACCTTTCAGTGTCGTAAGTTAGATGTGCAATGAGCTATGATTCTGAGGTGAGTAACGGTGCAAAATTGTTTACAAGTTAATTTGCTCTAAAGGGCAAAAGTTATGCTCCCAATAAACTTGTCTCAAGGAGTCCACTTTCCACTTTCAAGATGGTCATTTTTGTGCAAGAAATATCCGTACAAGTTAGAAAAAAAAAATCTTATTTCAATTTTCGTTAAGTAATACGAAATAGTTTCCAACTTGCTTGTGGGATATTTTTGTATGAAGTTTCTTTTGCTTTGAGTTTGAAGGACATGAGACAGACGTGGGTAGGTAGGTAGTAGGTTCCTTCATATGTAGGTAGGTACTAGGTTCATTTCCTGTGAACATTTTTATTTTTAAAAGAAAGGTTGAATCAAAAAGTTGAAGTCGCCGCTTGATGGGAAATAGGTAGGTTAGTTTTATGGTTGCCAAGAAATATTGCAAATTTCCGATTCCGATTTCGAAAATTTTGATTAACGATAAAGCTCATTTTTGGTTGAATGGTTGAATGGAAACTGTTAATTTATTCTTTTCTTTGTTGTTGCTCACTCGATGGTCGATTAACGGATGACCCATAAAATAAAGGCATAGAACATTCATCACTTGACAAACAGTAAAGGTGCAAGAGATAAGAGATATGAGCTTAGTTTACATCAAGTTCTACATTAGCTGTTAGTTTGATAATTTATAGGGTAAACTAGAACAGTTTGGCAAAATGAAACATATTAAACAAAACAATACTTACATAAACAACCTTTAGGTAGGCCAAATATGTTGGAGTAGCTCCTTCAGGGGTTCCTGCTTTTTTGACTGCTGAAGTCCACTGTTGATTCTGTCATTCGAACTCATCCGCTGGGACATTTACGCACAAGCTCTCGTACACCACTGAGATTCGGGCAGTCAGTCATTGTTCGCAGAGCAATTATAGTGTTGATCACAATTCTTTTGTTCCGCACTATTTATAGTCAACACTCGCACTTACTAGTTTAGCAGGTCAGCTCCGAACGGAGTATCCCATGGCCTGTTGTATTGGATGGTTAATACAGGGCATTATTTTTGATCACCTAAGCCATTCACGTCATCCGTAAACACTAGATCGAGAAAGTTAACTATTTCATTCAAAAAAGCGTTCACTTGATTTAAAGCTAAAGAACTCTTTGAGTTGAGCAAAGAAATACTATAGCTTCAGAGGTATATGATCCCGGTGATAAAAATTGATTATCTTCCTAAGAACCAATTGCTAAATGTCAGGTAAATTAAAGTCATGAATGATAAACTTATCAATCAAGCAATTGTTGAGTTTCATCACAGAAACGAGTATTTGATGTTTGCAGTGCATTGGCCAACTCAGTTTTGATGCACATACGACCATACCAAGCTAAATACCATTAATTTTTTAAAGGGAAATGTTATACCTCATTCGTGAAAGTCATATACTGCCGGTGGTAACGTATAATGGTAAGTAGATATGTCTGCCTGTTACGAATGAGTCTGAGTTTGAGAAACAGAAGTATATTTTAGATAGATAAAGCTAAGCTATAATAGCTTCATGTTTATTTATTTTTATATAATTCATGACATAATGAAAAAGATTTACAAATTTATATCTGACAAAGTGCATAAGTATCATTTTTCCCTAAAAAAAAGAACAAAAATTAACCATTGAAAAAATGTTCGTAGGGCAACTGTGCAACTTTTTCGAAATGTCATTTGAAAGAACGAATTTCACACAGCCGCCAATTTGAAATAATAAAAAATAAGATGATCCAAAGCTGTTTTATTATAATGATCTGCGGCTTATATCAACATCACTTGATTTTGCTTCCGAATTTAAATCTATTCCAAGATCGCCTGTACTTTCGAACGTCAACATAATTATGTTGTTTTCATCACTATTGAAATTACTCTTACCCTCAATACGACGAAGAATCTTCTAAATTGAATGTAAAAATAGATCAACGAGCCACGACCCACGAGATGACAAAATAAAACATTTTGCACTCTGCGTCTGAACAAAAAAATATGAGCATAGTAAGGCTATTAGAGAGAAAAAGAGAAATCCAGCATATTTCAACAGAGAATAAAATTAAAACAAGTTTGGTTGATCAAATGATTAAGAGTCGTAACAGTTAATTCAACAAATAAACTGTGTTACTGTTATATATTTTTATACCAACTCACAAAAGCAAGCGGTACGTGAAATAAAAAAAAATGGAACACTGTTTTGTAAATACTCAGTGAGTAGGTAATCAAAATATCACGATCGAAAAGTAAACATACAAATTCAATGTCGTCATTCGTAATCGAATTGTTTGAACTACTGAGTGAGAGACTTTCAGAAGAGATTCATTTGTTATTAACATACATACCTGCAAAACTAGTGTTCTAATAAAAAACCTATCATCGTCATTTTAATTACTTTAACTTATGCATTCTTATTTCACACTTTGATAGGTATTTGCGTGTCAGTGAATTTGTTTGTGTCGTTTCTCGTTTCCAAAAGAGATGCCAAAGTTTTGTTCATTGTGGTGGAATAGCAAGTCATTACTAGGTAGGTACATTATGTTTGAAAATATTATGTTTCAATAATTTCAATTCAAAATGTAGAATCATTCCAAGACATATCTTAAGCTACATATATATACCAAGCTATTCAAACCTAATGTTTACAGATTTTTTATTGATATTTCGAACACTTCTGTTTGAGAAAAAGAAAAAGCCCGCTTCACAGGGCGAAAATAAAAAGTAAAATATTAGTTTTTTTGTTTTAAATCTGTTTTATTGAATATTCTTTACTCTAATGCTTTTTGATAAACAACATTTTTGGTTTTTCCATTGTTGGCAGTATAAATGAATAAAGCAGGTGGTTTCCCAACACGTGAACAACCAACATAAAGTTGACCACGAGAAAAAACTGGGTGCTCCAAATGTATACCACAGATTTTAAGCGTTTGCCCTTGAGATCTATTAATTGTCATGCCAAAAGCAATACGAATAGGCAACTGCAAACGCTTAAATTCAAATGGTAGATCAGGTGGAATCATTGGTATACGTGGTATTAAGATCTATCTATCTTCGCCTTTGAATTTACCAGTTAAAATGGTCGCTTCAATAACATTATTCATTAATCGTTTAACTACTTACCTGGTGCCATTACATGATCTTGGATGATTCAAATTTCTTAACATTATAATTAGAATACCGACTTTTAATTGTAAATAATGAGGCGGGATACCTGGTAGATCCAATGAATTTAAAAATTCGATCGGATAGTTCACAGCTTCATCCGGATAACGGTATCAATAGATTTATAAACGACGTTTACACCTGGTATTCTGTTCATAACTTCCACATTGATACTAATAACATCTATATTCGTACATGCCAATATACATCTTTGACTAAACCAATCATGATTTTGGTAATTACTTAAAATATTGGGAAACACGCTCTGTACTAACGCAGCAGTTGGATTCTGATAAGGAACAAAAATTATTTGGCAATGTTATTTTACCATCAATATCTAGAGGCAATTCTCCATTTCCAATTTTCAATAATTGCTTTGAAAATTCTGCAGCTGTTGAATCGCTCTGTAATAAAAGTCTTACCTACATATTCGTTGATAGAAAGCGTTTTCACATGTTTCCATAACGTTGAAGATTTCAAGCTAGCATTTAATTCGTCAGCAGCAGTGGATCGAGGAATAACCGGAAGTGTTTGCCGGAAGTCACCAGCAAATAACACCAATGCACCACCGAAAAGACGATTATTACCTTTCATATCTTGTAAGGTTCGATTGAATGCTTCTAAAGATTTCTTGTGTGCCATGGTGCATTCGTCCCAAATAATAAACTTTCACTTTTGCTATTCCAGATCTTTTTGAAATGTTGCATGTTGGCGCTTCTAAAATATGAACGTTTAAAGGCTATTTTAAAGCCGAGTGAGCAGTTCGCCCACCATCCAATAAAGTTGCAGCAATACCAGACGATGCAAGAGCTAACGCTATATCTTTATTCGTTCGTACAGTAGCTAAAAACAATGACAGTAAAAATGTTTTACCAGTGCTGCCAGGAGCATCCAAAAAATAAAATCCACCATTTCCAGCATTAATTTTGCTCATGATTTGAAAGTAAGCTTCTTTTTGTTTTTCATTCAATAATGGAACATTTCTTTGAACATATTGATCTAAACAATTTGCACCATAATCTTGTTCACAATTCAAATCCAAATTGAAAGTGTCGTGTATTGAACGATCCGGTGAAATCATTCCTAATTGTGATAGCAATTTATTTGACATTGCTAAACACAAATTTTCTATAATGATCAACGCTTCGTTGTGTATTTCTGGCGTAAAATCCAATTGCGGATTCATTCTTGCACGACGAACTGTATGCAAAATATCTTCTGACAAATGATCACAATGACTTCTCCATAACTCACGTGGATTCGTCGGACTGCACGCAGATATTATAATTGCAAATAATGAACGCATTTGATGTGGATTTGCCGTAAAAGCTGCATCTTCTAAGGTGTTATTCCAATGTTTATCATCTTCCAGTAAATTTAAACGCCTGCATGCTTCACGATATGTAGGACATAAAAACCCATCAACTGTTCGTAAATCTGCAAAAGATGTTGGCCCACGAACATTATTTAGTAATAAACGCAAAAAATAACATTCCTCAGTATTTGTTT
Organism: Melanostoma mellinum; assembly: GCA_914767635.1. Taxonomy (NCBI): domain Eukaryota; kingdom Metazoa; phylum Arthropoda; class Insecta; order Diptera; family Syrphidae; genus Melanostoma; species Melanostoma mellinum. The sequence goes on along the minus strand of OU612058.1, from coordinate 68,725,385 downwards.
ACACTTTTCAAGCAGCCAAATGTAATAAGGAATACATCCAGGAGTATTAGATATACTCTGTTCTAAAATACATAGAAAGCATTGTGAGCATCTAGGCTGTTTGTATTGTAAGTTTGCATGGGAAAATAGTTGAAACTTAATTATTTTTTTAAACAAACTTCCCTTATTTGAAAAAAAAAAAAAATTTTGTCCTAAGCCTTCTACTCTTACTCTTCTTTAATTTAAATTGTCAAATTTTTTTTTTTAAGTTTGTTTTTGTTATTGGGTTCTTAAGTGAACTTACGTAATAAAGGATGAATTTTCTCTTTACTTTTTTACTTGCGATTATAGGTACTATAAGTCAAGTCTTGCAATCGTGCAGAAAAAAAATTTTGAGATAACAATTAAATATGACATTACGATGATAGAGAATACGAAAAAAGTGGGTCCTGCAATTCTGTCTGTCTGTCTGTGTGTCTGTGTGTCTGTGTGTCTGTGTGTCTGTCTGTCTGTCTGTCTGTATATGGATCTACAGCCTGAACTAATAGACCGATTTTCTTCAAAATTTGCAGTTAGGGTCTGTGGAGCAGTGTACAGAGGGGTTTTTGGAATTGAGTCTCTAGGTCTTGAAATAACGGTACCTGCCATACAACCGATATGATAATACTTACTTTTCTCGAAAGCGGCTCCAACGATTTTGATAAAATTTTGTGTGAAGAATTAATTTTTGATTGTTCTTACGATGTAAATAAAAATTTTGGAAAAAGTATAAAAACGGTACCTCCCATAGTACCGTTTTTTTCAAAACCGACTTTCTCGTTAACGGCTTGCACGATGTTTACGAAATTTTGTATTTTAGAAGTTTTAAGTTGTTTAAGGAAAACTGCATAACAAGATTTGAAAAATTTTAATTTTTGAAATTTTTAAAAAAAATTTAAAAAAATTTAGATTTTTTGAAATAACTTCAAAACTATAACTTAGATTTTTCTCAAATTTTTTGTCAAATTAACTTTTGCTAAGATCTTAAATTCTGCATACTTGAATTTTAAAAAACTTTTTTTTAAAAAAAATGTAAAATAAAAAACCGTTATTTTTAAAACTGGTCCAACGATTTTGATAAAATTTTTAGCGTTTATATGTATTAGAAATTGCAAAAGAATGACGTTTTTAGATTTTCGCTTGAGACCTTTGGAATATTTATTTGAATTTTTTTCAATATTTTTTGTGATTTAATAAAATTTTCCTAATTAATGTATTGTTGGCAACCCTGTACCACCAAATATATTATAAAGAGCTAACACCAAAACCTTTTACTCAGCCCTAAGATTTTGATATCGTATTTAGAACACAATCGCAAGTTCGTGCGACCCAGTCGTGCCCATTTTTTATTGAGAATTCACTTAAAAGTCCAATAACGAAAAAAAATTAAAAAAAAAAATTTGACAAAAGTCGTTTTTGTAATTTTCGGTTTTCTCAGAAACTACAGGTTATTTTGACATCCGGTTTTTTGTGTTTGATCAAAAATAAAGAAGAGCATTGAAAATAAGCCAGTAAAATACTACTTAATAACGTAAAATTTGGAAAAAAAAGTGGTTTTATAAAAAAAAATTATGTTTTTTTTTCAATGTTTTTACTTTGAAAATTAATATTTCAAAAACTATTTATTTGAACAACTTATTTTTAAATTTTAATTAATGTATAAGTTTTTGGCTTTTCAAAATGTAACAGCACAACTCTGTAGGTATTACCGTTATTTTTAAATATTTTTTTCCCATTTTTAGTGGTTTTTTTTTCTTAAATCGCCCCTCCCGCTTAAACGGGGGAAAATGGACCCCCCCCCTCCCATACGATTTTTTGCTTGTCTAGGTCCAACCTACACACCCTATCTTTTTGTCACACCTTATGGGAATCACCCTGTATAGATAGATAGATGTACATGTACATATTTTAATATTTTTACTAATTTTTTGGAACGATGTTTTGGAAATTAATTCTGTATGGCAAGCATTTAAAAAAAAACACATCATGATAAATGAAGGTATTTTGTATCTGTGCACTATAAATAAAATCCCATTGCAAACACAAACAAATAAAAACATGCGAAAGAGAAAAGATTTCAAGATTTTTATTTTTCAAAATTTCCCTGCTGCTAACCAACGAAACAACAAAGAATAAGAAATACTTACGGGAATTCTTCAAGGCAGAAACACATTTTTGAAATAAGGCTTTGGTCAGATGGCAGATGACAGTGAAAGACAGAAGAAAGAAAACAGATGACAGACGACAGCGAATTCGTGTGCCTGAGACTTTTTTTATATGGGGAAAGATTCCCTCTTTCTTTTTCCTTGACAGGACACGGATCTAGTCATTTGAGAAGCTTTCTTAAAGTAGATATTGAAGGGAATCACAGCTTTTTTGGCTGTTTATTGTCACGCAAAACGGCTGATGTGAGTTGGGGTTGAGATAATTTGACAAAGTTTGCTAAAGCTTTTCTTTCTGCCAGTTCACAAAAAAAAAAGAGTGGAAATAGCACCGGTTCCATACACTCCGAGGTATTTGAGTTCCATATCCCCCTTTTGACTACACTTATGCTTTTTTCTCTAATAACATGAAGAAGCATATTTGCATAGTTTTTGCCATAAGCTAGCACAAAAAGACAACAGTAAGGTTAATTTTGTGTTAAGATGATCATGTGGCGTCAAACACTTTTGCAACCACTTATATTTTCCGTTTCTAAAATTCAAGTCTAAATGATAACTCTCGGATCCGAATGCATCAACTGAAAGCTTAAGTCAGAATCATCTTTTGCACTTCTTTGTTTAAAAAAGAATTCATTTAGTGGTTAGTACTGATAGGGATACCGACTTAACCCCACATTTTTCACCTGAAATGGCTGAGTGTTGCACGACCTTGTTTAAGATTCAGCCAAATCCCGAGGTATAATTCACTACATTTTTGCTCGCCAATCGCTGTCCGCCGGTGACAACTATGACCATCTTATGTCAATTTTTTCAAATATCTTTCGAGGCCCTAGCCAACGAAGTCCGAAACAGAATTGTCTCTGACTTCTGGACATATATTTACATTTTTCAATCGTCACAATCGTCATTCGTCGCTGATCCTTCTCGAAGTCACGCTGCAAGCGAATTCAAATATGTAACTTCGTCCATATCGGCGCCGTTCTGTACGCTTTTGCTTGACGTACGCTATTGCCAGAGTTAAACTACCTATCAGATCGCTGGTGTAGACGCTGAAGAAAATCAGCGAGTTGACCGTTCCCTGCTGAAGACAATTTTTGATTTCGAAAGTGGCAGTAGAAGTGACATTGTGATTTTTGGCAACGAATTTTCTACCATTGAGCATATCATAAAGCACATACAACAAAGGTTTACTGATGCATAGTCTTGTGAGATTTAGGTTCCAACCTTCGAACCTGTCGAATGACTTCTTTAAGTCCACCATGTAGTAGCATGTTTTATTCAAATTTCATTTCTATAATAATAATACATAAATTTAATACCAATTTATTTATTTTTATATCTTAAAAGATAGGTTTAAATAAGAGTGTAAGATATTTTGATTATTTTTAAAACAAATTTACAACAATGACTTTCGTCGTCTGTCGGGATCTATAGCCAATAATTTTTAAAAACTCTTGATTTTTTTTTTTTCTTTTTCTAATAATTAAATTCGTCGATAAAATTCTATCGATCTTTGAGGCCCGTTTCCAGACACTTTATAAGATGACACCAATCCCTTTCTCCATCCAATAGACTGACTGTGGTGTTCTCATCGAGTGTTACGTTTCCGAAGCAGTTTATGCGTATTCCTCTTAGAATTGGACAAATTCCCATAAAATGTATGTATGATTCTGTCTCATTCATATTGCAGAGTGAACAGTTCGTATTTTCTTGTGGTGTTGTTGATGTTCCATTTAGCCTTATGTGTCCTGTCCTTGCCTTGAACATCCATCTCGTTACTGACGCTTTTAGACCATCGCATCGCTGACATAGCTCCTACCATCTACGTAGTTAAGCTGATGGTTCAGCACATGTGATCTCATCAGATTCGTTCTTTGAAGTGCCTCTTGGCGATCTTCGGTATCAATTTTTTGAGTTGTGTTCTCAACAAACTAATGAAAAAGTTTCCTGTCTGCCACAATAAATTTGTTTTTCCTTAACTCTCCTCGCCAATATTTTTGGTAGTCTGTTTTCTTCATAGCATTTGAATACTTTTCCTATATATTTCATGTGGCAGCATATTTCATGTAGCCAGCGCCTACCACATTTGTATTGAGGTCTGATATATTAGAACAATGTGCAATGTGTTGTGTCTTTGAATTCTGCGGTTTCATTTATTAAACTCAAATTTTTATAGAAATGTGGGATATTATCGGTTCATTAAAAGAAATAAAAAGTATTTAAATATAATTCAGTTTATTCTTCGGTATTAACAACGGGGTTTTTTCTTTTACTCTATTCGTCTTCTTACTCGTTTGCCGGTCGGGGAAAAAGTGATTTCTTCTCTTCATTGTCGTTCTTTCGTCTTTCGTTTATGCCATGAGTATGACATTTGGAGTGGTGAATTAGTATTTGCCTTATAGGGTGATCCTACAAATTCGGCCGTCCTGGAAACCTGGAATATTCCCTCGACCTCGGGAATGGGATATAATTAACTAATCCGCCACTATTGTCTTAGCAGGTTTTTTTTTTGTCTTAGCAGGTATTTCGTCTTAGCAGCTTCTTCGTCTTTGCAGGTTTTTCATCTTAACTGGTTCTTCATCTTTGCAGGTATTTCGTCTTGGCAGCTTCTTCATCTTAACAGGTTCTTCATTTTTACAGGTTTTTCGTCTTAGCAGGTTCTTCGTCTTTGCAGGTATTTCGTCTTAGCAGGTTCTTCATCTTTGCAGGTATTTCGTCTTAGCTGGTTCTTCGTCTTAATTGTCTGGAGATTTATTGTCTTAACTAGATATCATCGTTTCGGTGATGATCATCTCGAGGTGTTTCATTTTCAGTCTCCGAACTATCGTCTTCACTATCATTGGTTACCCATGGCTTCATGTAATCAGCACTCGAAGTAGTTGTACGAGGACCTTCTTGACTTCCAACTTTGCGCACCTCTTACATATCGGTTGTTTGGGGAGATCTTCGTGATTCGGTATGGACCTAAAAATTTGGGAAGAAGTTTGCTATTAGTGGTAAATTGCGTACGTTAAATTGCTACTAAATCATCTAAGCGATATTTTCTAGCTTCTTTCCTATTTATGTTAAATGATCTGCAATTTTCTCTTTGTATCCTATCAATATTTTGTCGTGTTTCTTCGCGAATTTAGTCTCGATCGGTTTCAAAAGATTTTCTTATTTCTTCATCAATACTTTCTGCTAACACCATGTCTTCTTTGGATTTCATTTTAACCCCTAACAAAACTTCAAAAGGACTTCGTTTTATACTTCGCTGATATGTAGAATTTAGCAGCATCTGTAGCCTGGTGGTATAGCGAAACCATTTACTTGAATCGTCGATTGAAAGTTTCGTAAGTACGGAAATTATAATTCGATTGATTCGTTCGATCTGTCCATTTGCGCGAGGGACACCAGTTGTTATTAGAAGATGCTGAATACCCTCCTCCTCACAATATTCCTTAAAACTGTTCGATGTGAAAGCTGATCCACGATCGGATATGATTCTCGACGGATTTCCAAAAACTCCTTTCTGTAATTCAAGCTTTTGAATAACTTCTGATGCAGAAGTAGTTTTGCACAGATAAGTCCAGACAAATTTTGAAAACGCTTTGATAACGCAGAAAATGTAGCAATATTTTTTATTCGTGATCGATAATGGTCCTAAGTGGTCAACGTGATAGGTATCTAATGGTAACTCATTTTTTGGAATCGGGTTCAGGAGGCCTTCTTGCTTTCCAGCTTTCCTTTCGCTTAAAATGCAACGAATACAACTCATTCTTACTTGGTCGATTTTGCTTCTCATTTTCGGAATGAAATAGTCCCTACTTAAAAGCTCTTCTAGCTTCCTTGTAGCAAATCGTGAACCTGGCGTATTATTTCTCTCGACATGTTGTTTGGAATATACAGCAATTTGTTTCCTTTTCCATCATCTTTGTAGAGAAGATCGTATTCGACAAAAAAGTTCTCGTATGGTTGTGTAAGCAAGATCTGCTTTATGGCTTTTATATGGTCATCTCTTTCTTGGGCTATCTTTATATGGTGCAAAAGTTCACTACTAATCATCATGCAGATTGGATTTCGACTTAAAGCGTCGACGTGTTTCATTCGGATTCCAGTTCGATGTTCAATAGTGTAGTCATAGTCTTGTAAAGCCAATGCCCATCCGGCTATTCTTGGTAATATTTCCTTTTTTTCCATCGTTGCCTTGATTTCAGCACAGTCCGTGACGATTTTGAATTTTAATCCAAGCAAATACACTCTGAGCTTCTTTAAGGCGTTTACAATAGCAAGAACTTCAAGATGATAGCTACTGTAACGTTCTTCGGCTGGTTTGGTTTTTTTGCTGTAGAAGCATACGGGGTGAAACTTTCCATCATCCGATTTCTGTAATAAAATCGCCCCGTAATCCCATTTTGAGGCGTCTGTATGCAATTCTGTCTCTGCCTCCTGTACGTAAAGCTTCAAGACTGGTTTCGATTATATAATATTCTTTAGTTGCGTGAAGGCGTTTCTTTCCGTTGGTCCAAACATGAAAGGTTGGTCTTTTCTAAGTAGCTGAGAGAGTGGGCGTGCTATCACGGAGTAGTTTTGAACAAATTTCCGGAAGTATCCGGTAAGACCAAGAAAGCTTTGGACTCTCTTGACAGAGTCTGGTTCGGGGAATCGTTTAATAGCACATGTTTAAAGATTTGAAGGTGCTACTGAGCCATTTGAAATATCAAATCCCAGATATTCGATTGATCGGCACAGAAATTGACATTTGGACCATTTTATTTTCAATGCATAGCTTTCAGCTAAAAGGAGCACTTCTTTAAGTCTGCCTAAACACTCTTCATTGGTTTTCCCTAAGACGATCACATCGTCCATGTAAACTAGGACGTAGCCTTTCGCAATGAGTGTCTTAAAAACTGTATTTATGAATTTTTGGAATATTCCGGGTGAAACGCACAACCCAAATGGGACTCGTAAAAACTCATATTGTCCCGAATGCGTCACAAAAGCCGTAAACTTAATACTTTCTTCTGACACTGGAACATGGAAGAATCCGTTTTCCAGATCTAAAGTGCAGAAAACATCGGCAGAGCTAAGTGCCAAAAAGTATAACCTTATTTTGCGGTGTGTCGCAAATCCCATCGATAACGTATGATATAACGGAACTGTCATCCAGCCTGCCCTTTGCTCCTAACTCTCTCATTGCTAGTAAATACTCATAAACATTTTCATCTTTCCGTTGCCTTCTTTGACCTAATCTCCTATGAATGTCTGCCATCGAAGTCCTATCTGCGAATTCCTCCATCAAAAAATCTTTAAGCCCTAACCATGTGTTTATATGAGGCATTGCTCTTATAGCCATCTTCGCGGAGCCTTTAAGCAATCGTTTCGCAAACAAAACTTTTTCAATATCTGTCCAATTCATACTACGTCCTGAATCCAATTAGCAATGTCATAACCGTCGCTGCCATTGTATTCTGGCACTATTGCTGCTACGTCATCAAATGTCATATTCGGCCTGCCTTTAAGCCGAGCTATTTCTGCTTCCATTGACGTTTTCAGCATCGACATCTCTAACCTCATTTGACTTTCCCTAACCTCGCTCTCCCTACGCATCAGTTCCATTTCTTTTAGCTTTTCGTGTTCTAATCTTTCTTTCTCACGATTAATATTCTCTACATTTACTGAATCGCGCCTACGGCTACGATCTAATTCTCGCAAAACTTCCGAAAAATCTGCTGTAGAGCCTGCCATTGCAGTCCTTTTTTTTCAGCTCCCTTCCTTACCATTCCAATAAATAAATGAATTCGTTACCTTTAAGGCTTGTGTACTACAAAACCTGTTCACGTTTTTGACGATCTCCACTTCGATAAAAAGAATATACGGTGAGCCGTTTTCCCTTTTTTCATCCACCACATGTGATAAACGCCAAACGGTATAGACTGAGAAGTTTCTCCTTCGGATAGCTGTTTCAACTGTGCGGTTTATCACGTCACCTACTGCTACTACAGCTTATCTCAGCCACTACACATGCGCAAAAAGAAATGAAAAAAAAACCGCTTCTTTTACTTGTACATAAGTTACTTTTTGTTAACTTTAATTACTGGACCGAAATGATCCCGGTTGAGCCCCCAAAATTTGTGGGATAATATCGGTTCATTAAAAGAAATAAAAAGTATTTAAACATAATTCAGTTTATTCTTCGGAATTAACAACGGGGTTTTTTCTTTTACTCTATTCGTCTTCTTACTCGTTTGCCGGTCGGGGAAAAAGTGATTTCTTCTCTTCATTGTCGTTCTTTCGTCTTTCGTTTATGCCTTAGATGAATAAAGAACAAGATGGAAAACCATTACGTCTCCTTCCCCGCAACTTCCATTTGTTTACATTGTTGTTTTTGTAATCGCAGCCTCCATCTGTGAATACGTGTGAGCTGAAAAAAATGGCGCAAAAAAGTTGTGGAAGTATAATGTGTGGTGAGTTTATTTTCATTTGACGTTTCAGATTTCAGTCATTTTATTTATTTTCAGAAGAGGAAGAGGAATTTCTTTACAGTCGGGATCGTAATACATTTTTTCCTAATGAAATACCATAAATTGTGTTAAAATTGTATATTAAAGTGACCATTATTCTATCTTCGACAATCGAAGATAAAAATTCCGTGTCAAAGTTGCATTTTTGCGCTTCATCGTCTGCCCTCATACTAATCGGCAATTTTTATTTTATTTTGTATAATTTTGTATAATTTTTAACCAGTTGTGTTGAGCTTGAGCTTCACAAATCACAAAGTGGTACTGAAAGCACCGAAGATTGCATATCAAACATGGATGAGTTTCACGACTTTCTTTGTCAAGTAGGTTCATATTGGAATGGTTAAAAAATTTTCGTCATGTTTAACACTGTTTATTTCTATAGCTGATTGAAAATGACGGCAAGCGTGTACGCGGACCAAATCTAGCTCGTCTTGAGCTGAACAAACGTATATTGTCTAACCAAATGCGATTTTTGTGTGGGTGATGCTCGGGAAAATAAAAAGACTAACGTGACCGAGGAACTGGTCTCGTGTTCCGACTGTGGTCGATCCGACCATCCGACATGCCTTCAATTTACACCGAACATGATTGTTTCAGTGAAACGATATCGATGGCAATGCATAAAGTGCAAATACTGTTCAATATGTGGCACCTCAGACAATGATGGTCAGTTACACTCTGTGACGACTGTGACAGAGGTTACCATATTATATTGCCTATCACCATTAAATTTCTCTTCGATGGATAACTACGGAATCTACTAAGTTATACCTTGCATCTTTGTTAAATAAATAATGAGAATTAAAAAAACCAGTGTAAAAAACAAAAAGTGTACCCAATCCTACTAAAGTTTATATAAAAAATACAATGATAGTACTACACTCGATTCTTATAAAATGCCCTTAATTTGTTCGTCGTCCTTCCAAAGGACATAGAAGTAAATGGGAGACGAACGAAACTCGAATGTTTTGTCGAAAGCAGTGGAAATATTTGAAATTCGGTTCTACTCTCATATTTAGGGTCATTTTGAAGTAAAATTAAATATTCTCCCCTATCACAAGACTCGTTGCGACAATATTTCGACTAACGTCTGAATTTTAGGCAATAAAAAAAGTGCTTATGACCCGAAAAAGTTGCCAACATTTGTAGGACGACAGTAAAATAGGTTTCCACCAACAACTGAAAGCAAAATTATGTGAACCATTTTTTTGGCCATGCAATCTGAACGATAGCAATCGTCTGAAAAGCTACGGAATGTTTATGATGAAGGTTTTCCCAAATCAAAGCGATTTTCAGTTGCAGAGCTAAATGCTCTGAAACCAAAATAAAAAACCATAGATGAAAACAAACAAATATAAACTTTCCGCGTGATCACTTGGGTAGTAGTGGCTAGTGGGGTATACAAAAAGTTCTCGGGTGCCTTTAGATAGCTTTTTGCTGGAAATGGGTTTCCCATACATTTTTCTTAAACCACACGTTTTCAAAACCGAGATGTATTCAAGTTTCAAGTTGCTTATGATAAAAACACATTGCCTTGTTTTTGTTTGTTTACTTGTTTTTGCTTGGCAATTTGAAACATAACCTGAAATTTAATTTTCACCACACTGAAAAATTCTTAAGGGCAGGGTTTGAACAACACCAAAGTTATAGTTTTTTAATAACTCAATTATTTTTTTTGTAAAGCTGGGCAAAATGTGAAAACTCATAAAAATGCAACTATACTGATTCTATTGGGACTCATTATATTGTGATTCGCTCTCTCAGCTCGGTTATTTGTCTTAACTTTTTATTAATACCAAAACTTAAATATCAAACTATGTGGACATTTTTTTGAAAAACTTATCTCATTCAAAATATTGAAATGCAGCAATCTTGTAGACATTATGGAGAGCTCAGAAAGCTTTCATTCATATCTGTAGCGCAATTATTAACGAAGCACCAACACTTTAAGTTTTAATTTTTTTAAACAAATGGAAAGTGGACATGAAACTATGCACACATTTTTTGAAAAACTTATCTCAGTCAAAATATTGAAATGCAGCAATCTTGTAGATATTATGGAGAGCTCAGAAAGCTTTCATTCATCTCTGTAGCACAATTATTAACAAAGCACCAACACTTTTAGTTTTGATTTTTTGTTTTTATTAAAAGCTCGGTAGAAAATTTTTTAAGAACTTGTCTCAATCAAAATCTTTAAATGTGGAATTTTTGTCTACATTCTGTTGAGCTCAGAAAGCCTTCATTCACCTCTGTAGCACAATTATTAACAAAGCGCCAACGCTTTAAGTTTTCAATTTTTCTTAACACAAAAAAAATTTAAAACTAAAAGTGTTGGTGCTTTGTAAATAATTGTGCTACAGAGATGAATGAAGGCTTTCTGAGCTCTCCATAATATCTACAAGATTTCTGCATTTCAATATTTTGATTGAGATAAGTTTTTCAAAAAATGTCTACATAGTTTGATATCCGCTTTCAATTATTTTACTTTTGTCTTTTTTTTTAATTCAATTAACTAACTTCTTAAATTTTCAACACAGCTTCAAGAAGAGAATCGAAAACTTAAGTTGGAATCTCTTTCATCAAACAAATGAAAAATTTATTCATATTTATTGGTTACTGTTTTGCTTTAGTATATATTTTTTTAACAATCATACTTTTCTGTCTATTTCTTTTAAGAAACGTTTTCAAAAAAAGATGAAATAGAAGGGAGGAGACTACTCAGAGAAATGTTTAACAAAAAAGAAAATATTTTAATATTTTGATGCTTAAATTTTTATTCCCAAATACTTAAAAAGTATATAATCACAAATAAATTTTATTTACAAAACCCAAAAAAAAGTTTTAAATCCAAAAATTCTGCCAGACGTAGCCTTAAGGTGACTAAAAGTAAAAAAAAAAAAACAAAAACCGGTTCCCAGACGAGAATACCAATACTACGGTACAATTTTGTGTAAGCCCTGTGTGTGGATCCGAATATAAAGTGGTGTTAGTGAAATTTTGTGTAAACCCAGTGTTGAGATCCGAATATAAAGTTGTGCTAGTGAACTTTTGTGAATGAGTGCGTGCACCAGCTTGTGGGGAGGTATCAATGTGTTAGTGTGGTTTTCCATCTTGTTCTTTATTCATCTAAGGTTTATGCCATGAGTATGACATTTGGAGTGGTGAATTAGTATTTGCCTTATAGGGTGATCCTACAGAAATATACCAAAAAAAAACTTCTAATTGTGCCACTGTAATATAAACACTAATGTGTAACAACACGTCGGCGCCGGCGTCGCGTCGGCGAGACGCTCCAACAGAATTTTCTTATCATTTGGGTTATTTTTAGGTCTGATCTTGAATTTTGATCAAAGAGCGAACTTATCTTGGTCGAAAGTCCAGATAAGAGTTCGGAATGACTCAACGTTCAACGATCGATTCCCAGCAAGCTAAAGAGAAAAGATCCTATGCACATAGCTTAGATCAGTTGATTGGGTTTTTTGTTGTTTATTTTCAAAATACTTTCGCTGTATCTGGCTGTTTGTTGAAAAGAAACAAAACCAAAACTGTTTGTTTTGATTATGCTCTACAGTCTACACGACTCAAGTCAAGCACTGATAAGTCAACTGAGCCAATAGCAAGGTGCTAGCACAATGGCGAATGTTAAATATTTGTGTTTACTTTATTAATAATTGTCGCACCTTTTATTTCCCCTTAGCATCGCAATCGTTTTATTCTACTCTTATTTTCAATGGAAGCTGGTTTGTTCACATCAAACGTTCGGGATTCTAAATGCAAAAAAGAATTTCTAACGAGATGTATTCAGTTTGTAGTGAGAGATTTGAATTGAACGGGAGTGCGCATCTTACATTTGCAAATCTTGTTTTGCTTTTTATATTGAAGTGAAATATCTTAGTCAACAAATGATTTGACATCAAGCAGTCGAAGTTAGTGAAATAATGTCAACAGTGTTTGATTGTGAATTTGAAAAAAGATTTTGTCCTTTTTTTCTGCAAGAAGAATTTTCTACTTAAGTAGGACTAAACTCAACTCAAATTGTAAAGAGTGTTTGTAGTTTCTTGCGTTGTTTAGTTTCAAATCAAAATATTTTCTATTTTGAGGTATTTTAGTTTACTTTGGCTGAATTTTTTAAGAAATTGGTTAACTGTTTGGACTATGAACATGCAAATAGAAACAAAGTATGGTACAGACAAGAACCATGTCTTCTTCTTTCTTTTTGTTGCGATCATCGTGATCTCGGGAACACAGCTCTGATTCACTTTAGTGATCCGCTGGGTACGCCTACAAACAACAATCATATGATTAAAAAAAGTTGTGTCTTGTTTATACTTAGATAGATAGATAATGTTTATTTCTTATAAATTTTTACAATTGCTTAAAATGATTCATTATAGTTATATAAAAATACTAGCTGTGCCCGCGACTTCATCTGCGTGGAATTGTGACTTTCGGCAGCATTTTTAATTTTTAGGCTACTACGACGTTCTTACTTTTTTCATTTTTTGTTTACATAAGGCGTAAGGACATAAAGTTTACATAAAAAGGTTTTGCGAGTTTGATACACTCTTTTAAACTAAAATGACAAATCAGTGGGAATTAAAGAAATACGGGGAGTCAATCTCCTTTCGCTGTTTCAGTCATTATTAAATCTTTTATAATGCCGCATCCCAGATGTGTGATTTGTAGCTGTGTACAATTTTAGATTAATCGCTATTGGCACTGGAACACAAACTTGCAGCCATTTCTGATAATTCGAATAAATTTAAGAAACTCTATAGGGTATGATGTGACGTGCTTAGTGTCTATAATATACTCTACTGATAGATATTCGACAATATCCCCCAATACTTCAAACATAACTTATCAGTTTATATGGTTAACTATCTCATTAGTCGGCGCCGAAATCGACTTTTCACACAGTCACTACCGACTGCCAATATTTATTTGAAGATCAAGATAGACATTTCTTCTCATGTCAACTGTGTTATCGACAATTTGACAGAAATCACCTCACGGTGACAGAACTTTTGAAATCGGTCCAGTGGCTTCAAGGTTCCCGTTTACGTTGCCGTTCCCGTAGGAATATTGGGATAACAAATACAGCCCATGTCCTTCTTCAGGCTCAAAACTATCTCTGTACCAAAATTCATACAAATCGGTTCAATAGTTTGGGCGGTAGATGGTAACAAAGAAAAACAGACAAACGGAGTTGATTTCGGTCCTATAATGTAAGTAAGAACTTCCGTTCCCATGGGAATATGGGGATAAATTAAAGCTTATGTTACTTTGAGATAGTGTAGCATATTAACCGGGAAATAGTTCTTGAAATCAGTTCAGTAGTTCTAGTTTCCCGTTTATATTTGCGTTCTTGTGGGATTACAGGGATAACATAAATAGCCTATGTCCATCTTCAGGCTCAAGACTATATGTCTGTACCAAAATTTATATAAATTGGTTTAAAAGTCTGGGCGGTTTTTGATAACAAATAAAAATAGACAGCCAGATTTCATTTCAGACTTATAATATTAGTAAAGACTCCGATTCCCGTGGGAATATGGTGACCGTTCCCGTAGGAATATGGGGATGACTTTCAGTATATGTTACTCGGGGATAGTGTAGAATTCTAACGGTGGAAGAATTTTCGAAATCGGTGCTGTAGCTTCTAATTTCCCGTATACGTTCCCGTTCCCGTGGAAATATATGGATAAAATATATAGACTATGTGCTTCCTCAGCTTCTAGACTTTCTCATTACAAAATTTCATATCAATCAGTTTAGTAGTTTGGGCGGGAGACGGTAACATAGAATGTCGGACAGACAGAGTTACTTTCACATTTATAATATTAGTTAGGATTAGGATTAAGAGCATTTAACTTTTTTTTTGAAACTTCTAGCCTTTAAAATGGCGGTATTTCCAAAAACAAACATTTATCCCCTATTTCAACACCTTGTAGCCCTGTTTAAAGTACTTTTGAGACCGTAGTTTTTTAATTCCCATTTCCGTTCCCGTGGGAATATGAGGATAAATATATAGCCTTTATCCTTCCGCATGTTCTAGACCATCTCTGTAACTAATTTAATAAAATCTGTTTAGCAGTTTGAACGGGTGACACACGAAAAACATACCGATATAGCTACATTCGCATTTTCAATATTAGTAAAGACTCCCGTTCCCGTGGAAATAGAGTGACCGTTTTCGTGGGAATATGTGGATGAGTTGAAGTTAATGCTACTCCGGGACTATAGAGCATTCCAACGGTGGAAGAATTTTTGAAATACTCAGGGATAATGTAGCATTCTAACGGTGGAAAAATTTTTGAAATCGGTGTTGTAGTTTCTAAGTTCCCGTATACGTTCCCGTTCCCGTGGGAATATAGGGATAAAATATATAGCCTATGTCCTTCCTCAGGTTCTGAGCAATCTTTGTACAAAAATTAATTTTACTCTGTTCATTACTTTGAGCGGGAGATGGTAATATAGAAAGGTGATCAAACAGAGCTATTTTTGCATTTATAATAATAGTGAAGACTGGTTCCCGTGAGAATATTCGAATGAAATTAAGCCTATGTCCGTCCTTAAGTTCAGAACAATCTTTGTACAAAATTTCATTTAAATCGGTTCATTAGTTTGGGCGGGAGATGGTAACATAGAACGACGGACAGACAGAGCTTTTTTCACACATATTATATTAGTAAGGACTCCCGTTCCCGTAGGAATATGTGGATGAATTAAAGTTTATGTTACTCTGCGATAGTGAAGCATGCTATCGGTGTAAATATTTTTGAAATCGGTGTTGTAGTTTCTAAATTCCCGTATACGTTCCCGTTCCTGAAAGAATTTAGGGATAAAATATATAGCCTATGTCCATCCTCAAGTTTTAGACTATACCTGTATCAAATTTTATTTAAATCGGTTCAGTAGTTTGAGCTGGAGATGGTAACATAGAAAGCCGGACAGACAGAGTGACTTTCACATTTATAATATTAGTTAGGATAAGAAATTATTGGGACAATCTGTATTTTGTATAAAAGTATTAAAAATAGGGTTGAATGTCACTTAAATGGCTTAAGAGATATAAAAATAAGCTTTGGGTGGGGTGACATTATTAAGACAATTTCCATTCAAAAGTAAAGAAAGTAAAGAATTGAATTTTCATTTCAAATATTTCAAAAAAAAATTTCAAAAATACAAATTTGCATCAAATATCCTATCCTATTAATATTATAAACGTGAAAGTTTGTATGTGTGGATTTATGTTTGTTCCTCTTTCACGCAAAAACTGCTGAATGGATTTCAATTAAACTTTCCAATAATATTGCTTATACATCAGCATGACACAAAGGCTACAATTTATCCCTTAATTCCCTCGGGAACGGGAACGTATACGGGAACTTAGAAACTACAATACCGATTTCAAAATTTTTTCCACTGTTAGAATGCTTCATTATCCCCGATTAACATAAAAAATAATTCATCCTCATATTCCTACGGCTCCCTATATTCCCACGGGAACAGGAACGTATACGGGAACTTTGACACTACATCAAAGATTTAAAAAATTCTTTCATTGTTAGAATGCTACACTATCCCCGAGAAACAAAAACTTTAACTTATTCCCACGGGAACGGGAGTCTTTACTGATATTGAAAATGCGAATGTAGCTATGTCGGTATGTTTTCCGTATGTCTCCCGTTCAAACTGCTAAACAGATTTTATTAAATTAGCTACAGAGATGGTCTAGAACATGCGGAAGGATAAAGGCTATATATCTATCCTTATATTCCCACGCGAACGGAAATGGGAATTCAAAAACTACGGTCTCAAAAGTATTTTTAACAGGGCTACAAGGTGTTGAAATAGGGGTTGAATGTTTTTTTTTTTTTTGGAAATATGTACCGCCATTTTTAAGGCTAGAAGTTTTATTTCCTAAAAAATTAAAAATGCTGCTGAAAGTCAGTATTCCACGCGGACGAAGTCGCGGGCACAGCTAGTTATATATAATTTCATCCAAAATTTAACAAAGATTATATAAAGCAAGAGCGATTTACCTACAGGATCTTAAAAAATACAATCATTACGATTACAATTGATATCAAGCCAGAATATCAGAAAGAAGAGATTCAACATTGCTATATTCCAAATCAAAAAGCCAGTTTCTTAAAAGTTTTAAATACGAGGGCAGTCCGATAAGCTCTTAGCTACTCCGCTCAATAGCGCCACTATCCTAAGAGAAACTTGCTATAGTGTAGTACATTTTTGTAGTAGGCTACCGTCGAAATTTCAGCTAAATCGGACTCGTAGTATTGTTTTAACGGCGTGTGGAAGCAAACGCTTTCTTCGGAGCACGTTCGCGGGGTAAAGTCCACTGTTTTGACCGTTCCTTGGTCTCTGGTGTATACCAGTGGATCGATATTTCGTCGACGGTCACGAAACGACGCAGAAACTCCTCCGGATTGCGCTTAAATAGCGTCAAACACAGCTCTGAAGTGACACGGTTGCGTTTTGATTATATAGGGATTAGATTAGATAGATTTTCTTACTTACTTACTTAGGTGGGCATGACAGTTCGGGGTGAACCTGGGCCTCAACCAACAATGTGCTTTCGATAACCCGTCGAGCCGGAGCGTTTAAGTCCATCCGCTCTACATGGCCCAACCATCGTAGCCTAGCGATTCGTTCTCTTCTGGCTATGCTCATGTTGCGGTACAGCTCATATATGAGTATGAATATGAATTGTATTTTCTTCTCCACACACTGCCTTCACATACGGGACCAAAGATCATTCGGAGAATTTTTCTTTCGAAACGACCAAGGGTTTCCTCATCCGCTTTCGATAAGGTCCATGCTTCCGCGCCGTAAAGCAGGACTGGGATGATTAAGGTCTTATACAAGGTTACCTTGGTTTTTCTGGAGAGGGTTTTGTTTCTCAATTGCCTTCTTAATCTTAACCCAAAGAAGCATCGGTTGGCAAGAGTTATTCACCGTTTGATCTCCGCACTGATTTTATTTGACCGTGTCTATGCGGATCCTAGGTAGACGAAGTCCTGTACTACCTCGAAGTTATGTCTGTCTATTGCGACGTTTTGCCCGATTCGTGGATGTTCTATATCCTTGTTTGATGACAACATCGCTTTACCCTCATTAACCATCAAACCCATTTTTGGCGCTTCCGTTTCAATACTCGCAAAAGCACCTATGGCATCACGCTTATTTCTTCCAATACGTCAATATCTTCTGCATATAGGCGAGAAATTGTACAGACTTTTGAAAGATTGTTCTTCGTTGACGTTTGAGTCTTGTAATTTCAAAGTAGTTGAAGAAATTGAATGACAGTTTGTCGCCTTGCCTAAGGCAATTTTTGACTTCGAAGGTCTCGGTGAGTTCTTTACCGACCTTGACGGAACAGCGTGAATTCTCCAAAGTCATCCTGCATAGTCGTACGAGTTTTGCAGGGATGCCGAAACTGAACATGGCTCTGTACAGCTCGTCTTTGTTAATACTGTCATCGCCAAGAACAATGGTCACGTCGTGTCAAGGGCACCGCTCATATATTTCGGAATTGTCGTCTTTCTCTTCTGTGTTGGCGAATTTAGCCCTGATGAGGATGGTCACTATACTGGTTTTTGGATAATCACCTTATCCCTGAGTCTACCTCTAACGACAAATCCGGACCCAAATAACGCTGTTTCTGTTGCCGCCATAGTAGATGTCACCGTTTTTCATCTTCCTTATGCCCGGTCCACTCCATCGCACTTCTTGGATGGCGGTTATGTCTGCTTTGTAGCAGTCCAGGGCGTCTGCAAATTCTCCAGCTGCACGTAATCCATTAAAAGATCTTACGTTCTACGTGCAGATACTTTTTTCGTTTGCTTGGGTCGTCAACTTTGAAATCATTATCTTATCCGTGGCTGCTTGTTGTTTCGGAACAAGATCTTTTTTACGTGGTTGGGTAGTTAACCCCACGCACAACCCCCAACCTGGAGGGCCAGGTCCTTTTGGATCCCTTCGGACACAAAGGGCTGGAATATCCAGTGTCAGTACCCTGCTGCAAGGGTGTGAGTGCTGCCGTTGGCTCACCAGGAGCTCATCCGCCACCATCTCTACTTCAATACCCTGTCCTAGTATTGAAAGACCCTGAAAGATATTTGAGCCAAAAATCCTTCAGGGGTTTTTGCGTTTTTTTTTACTGCTGAAGTCCACCGTTGATTCTGTCATTCGAATTCAGTCCACTGGGACATTTCCCACATATACCACAGATATTCGGGCTGTCAGCCATTATTCGCAGAGCATTGTAGTGTTGATCACAATTCTTTTGTTCCGCAATGCTTTGTCAACACTGGTACTCACTAATTTAGCAGGTCAGCTCTAGACGGAGCATCCCAGGGCTCAGTGGATACCGCGTGGAGGTAAAGTGAGCACAATTGACGTGTACTATAAGTTGCAGCATCTGGGCGCCGCGCCGCCAAGTTGACAACAGTCAGAGCCTTCCCGAATAGTACACGCCCATCCAGACTTCTGTTTAAAGATAGTTCATCATGGCTTTAAAAAACTAAAAGTCAGTAAGAGAAATTAGAAAACTGAGCTTCTTAGATCTTTTTCTTCGGTTTTCTTACAACTTCATAGTAGTGGTAGACTTTTCTATATAAAGAGGCCGATGGCGCAGGCAGATGTAAGTTTTTGTGAGTGAATGAGACAAAGTGGTGTTATTAATAAATTTAAGTGTGGTTAATTGAATGGTATATAAGACGAGACGTCTTGACGATTAGAAAAAAGTGGTGTAGTTAAAGTCGAGAGAAAAGTTCTATACATATATCGAACCTGTGCCGAGATTTAGCTTACTGTGAGTCGTGAGTGAGTGAAGTGAGTAACTTTTCACTGAAAATCGACTAAGCTAACAAAAGTGAACGACTGAGTTAGTGAGATGAGCCGTCAGATTACTGACTTGGCATCTCAGAGGTGACTTGGTGCAGTATGCATAGGCTTATTTATCTAAGAACTAACTGTAAAGCATAGTTCCTTTGATTAGAATTTCACTAAAGCTTTTATTTATGCAACAAAATATCCAAAAAGAGATTCATTGAGCATAATTCAACAACAACTAAACAAAAAATACATTTATTCTTCAATTGTTATATAGGGAGTTTTCTTATAATATTCCAACTCTGGTCTTAAACGAGTTGAAATGCGTGAAATGAGTCTAGCGACACACATACCACCTAAAAACTCTCCCCAAGTATGCATGCAGATCCCGGGGCTTACACGACTGGAGATCACCGGTGTAGTAAAAGAGAAATCAAACTCATTAAATGGAGCATGCATGTGTCGAAAAGGATGAAAGAAAATTTTTGAAAAATTTTGATCATTATGGAAGTACTTGCAAACATAAGAAGCACTACCCCGCCAGGAAGTTCCATTGCTATGAATGGAGCTGATCCTGGACCGAGCAGCAATGTTCGGGTCAGAGCTATACGGATTCCGGGGGCTAGCAAAGTAATGCGACGAGTTGGACGAAAATTTTGAGTCGCGAGTTGGAACGTTGGAAGTATGACTGGTAGAAGTCTCGAACTCGAAGAGATGATGAGAAGGAGGCGAGTGGACATCTTGTGTGTTCAGGAAACGAAATGGCGAAACACAGCAAACAAAGCCCGTTTCTTGGATGCAAGGACCAAAGCTTACAAGATGCTCTACTATGGAAAAGAACAAGGTAGGAACGGAGTCGGTATCATCCTTGACCAAAGTTTATGTAACAGCGTGTTGACCATTTTGAAGTCCAGTGACCGTTTGATGTCTCTTAAATTGGTGATGGAAGGAAAGGTCTGGAATATAATCAGCGCATATGCTCCCAAATAGGGTGTGAGCAGGAGGAAAAAGATGCATTCTGGATTGATTTTCATAACCTACTTAAGAACATCCCAAAAGAAGAGTATTTTTTTGTTGGAGGAGATTTGCATGGACATGTCGGAAAGACAAACGAGGATTATGAAGACTGCCATGGAGGTTTGGGATTCGGCACCAGGAACACTCCTGGTGAAGATATTCTAAGTATGTGCAAGTCATACGGTCTAATCGTACTTAATACCATGTTCATCAAACAAGACCGACACCTTATCACTTACAGCAGTGGAGGAAATGAAACCCAGATTGACTACCATTTGGTAACCAATAACAAGAAATCTCAGGAGAAAGACTGCAAAGTGATACTAGGAGAAGCTGCCGCTCAACAACACCGTCTTCTTTTAACAGAATTTTTTTACGGATGCGGTGAAGAAAGTCAAACAAACAAAGGCTCCTGGGAGAATCAAGTGGTACAATCTGGAGAAAACCAAAGGACAGCAATTCTTTTCGTATATGCAAAGTCAGCTGGGAAATACCATCGACGCAGTTTCAAATGCAATCACGGCACAAAATATGTGGGATCGCCTACAACGAACCTGCTTAGAGAGAGCCAAATCACTGTTAGGAGTCTCAAAAGGACACTACCAACAAGCTAAAGAAATCTGGTGGTGGGATGATGAAGCTAAAGCAGTGATTAGAAAGAAGAAAGCAGCTTTCCAAGCTTGGTTGAAGTACCCCTCAAGAAATACAAATGAAAAAGCGCGTTTCAAAATGGAATACAAGAGCTGCAGAAAAGAAGCGAAGAAAAAGTGCGCAAAAAGCACGGAGGGCCTGTATCGAGAGCTGGAAGAGATTTCTGCCCCAGCTGCTGAAGCAAATCAGGCAATCCAAGAGCTAAGACAAAGCAACTTGAATAAGGGAGCAACCATTTTCAAAATAGCCGCTCAGAGAAGGAGAAATGCGCAGGAGATTCGTTCGCCGAAGTTCATCAATGATGCTCAAGGAGTGCTACTTGTGGATGACGACAAAATTCTTCACAGGTGGCGACAGTATTGTGATGATCTTTTGAATGAACAGTTTCCTCGGCGCCACTTTCCAACAGCTGCACCTAACTTTACGGAAGTATCCGACGTCACAGTCGAAGAAGTTAGGGAGGCAGTTAAGAACTCCAAAAAAGGCAAAGCTATTGGGCCAGACGAGGTACCATATGAGTTTTGGAAAAATATGGGAGACATCGGGTTAAGATGGCTCACGATTCTCATCTCCAAACTTGTAAGAGGTGACAGTTTGCCTAATCAATGGAGGGAAAGTTTTCTTCTTCCAATGTACAAGGGAAAGGGAGATACCAGCTGTGACAACTATCGTTCGATCAAGTTGATGTTCCACACTATGAAGATCGTTGAGCGGGTTTTGGATAGCCGACTGCGGAAAATAATAAGGCTGTCTGAGGACCAATGCGGGTTTGCCGCGGGTAAGTCAACTACAGACGCAATCCAAAGTATAAGGATCATTATGGAAAAACACCGAGATGCCTTAGAGGATTTGCATATTGTGTTGCTTGACTTCGAAAAGGCATTCGATCGACAACCACGAGATCTGATAAGGGTGGCCCTCAGACACCGAGGAGTTCCTGAAGCCTATGTGCGAATAATTATGGACATGTACGAGGGAGCAGTTACAAAAGTGAGATGCCCAGCTGGAGTCACCGAAGAATTCCAAATAACAGTAGGTGTACATCAGGGAAGTGTCTTGAGTCCACTGCTCTTTATTGCTGTTCTGGATTATTTGCTCGAAGGAAAAGTAACGGACAATAAAGTACAACAATTATTCTTTGCTGGCGATGGAGCCATCATAAGCGAGGATCCTCCATCCCTGCAACGAGCACTTGACGTTTGGATTGATGTTCTGGAAGGAGATGGGTACCGTATTAGCGCTAAAAAGACTGAATACCTGTACTGCCCTTTTTCTGATCCAGACAAGCCTATTCCAGACATTTGTTTGAATGGAAATGTGCTTCCCAAGTGTGAAAAGTTTAAATATCTGGGATCTATGATCAATAGTGAAGCATCTTGTGATGACGACATCAATCATCGAGTAAGCTTAGGGTGGATGAAGTGGCGAGAAAACTCCGCTATCTTCTGTGATCGAAAAATGCCCCCTAAGTTGAAGGGAAGACTCTACACAGCAGTTGTCCGTCCAGCTCTGACATACGGTTCACAATGTTGGACAATGTACAAGAAGTATGAGAGCAAATTGACGGCAGCCGAAATGAAGATGCTTCGGATGACAGCAGGAGTAACAAAGCTTGGTCGAATTAGAAGTACTAAGATCCGTGGAAGCCTTCATGTCAAAAGTACCATCTTGGACAAAATTCAGCACGACCGGCTCAGTTGGTATTGTCATGTTCAAAGGAGAAATCCGCAGAACCCCGTCAAAAAGGCAATATCGTACAACGTTTCAACAAATTCGCGACGAAAAAGAAAAGGCAGGCCAAAACACTCCTGGTACAAGCAAATGCAAAAACACCAGCATTTGGTTGGCCTCAGACATGGAACAATCCAAAACCGGGAGGCTTGCCGACGATTTCTGAGGTCAACGCGGTATAGCCCACCCACAGGCGGATCACTAGTGTGAAGCAGAAAAGTGGGAGAGTTGTGATCGCTTCAAGATCACTACTCGTAACGCCGAAAATGAAAAAGAAGTCATCTCACAGCTGAATTGCTTTTTAGAATCAAGTGAGATGAGAAATAAGGCGAGTTAAGTGAGTCATCTCATTTCACTCACTGAAATAAGCTAAATTTCGGCACTCGTGAACGTTAAAATATTTATAATGATTATTATTTTTAAGAGCATCGCAAAATATTCGAAAGCTAACTTCAATGGACTGCTGCTGCTTCTTTAGCTAACCACGGATCCGTCGAGCTTACCTCAGCCTTAGCTTAAAAGTATCCTCTAATTCGGCGTACCACACGAGCAGATCACTAGTGTGAGCCCTTCGAGATCACGATTTCACAATCGAAGCTTCGCCAAGAAAGCAAAATCGAAAAAAGAAGGAAGAAGCTGAAAAATTAGAGTTTCCAATTACAAATAACTGGATGGCAATGAGTAGGTTATCAATTTCCACTCCAATTGTTTTAAGAAAGCAGACTGAAAGCGATATTTAACAGCAATCATACAAAACGAAATGCACCACCTTGTGAAATTTCAAATTAATATTTTTACATTCGAAATTTGCCTGCATCTATACTATACATATTAGTTTGTGTTGTCGATTCAAGTGACCATCAACTCTCACAACAACACCACAATTACTAAAACAAACATTTGTGTGTCAAGTTCCTTTTTGCGAATTTCAATTCTAATTTATCTTCTTATGTAGATAATTGGGTGCTAATGAAGATAGATACCAAATCCATTATACCATTGCAATCTATTCCAGCATCAGTATCTCGCACAACTCGCATTTCATTTCTGACAAATTGTAGTTGCTGCTACACAAAGCATATTTTTCCCAATTTCACAAGTATATGACTGCTCATAGCTACGGGGACTAATGAGTCGTATCGTGAGACATCAAATATACCCTCTCCAAGGGTCTGCTATAAGTTTATCAATTTCATTAGTTGTCTACCGAAAGTCATTTGAGAATTTAACTCTGTTTTATTAGTACGATGCCAACACAATTTCCATTTTAGCTGGACTTTATTTCAAGAGTTTCGTCTTTTTCAGATAAAAGCAGTGACACTGAAACTGAACTGACAACGTACGGTTCTAAAAATCAGCAACAAAAGTCAGGCTACCAATTAGACTCCTTAAAGACTTCGGGCCAGGCAAAGGAGGAAGCCGCGATGTACACACAAACCCTTGATTTCAACCAACAGCAGATCTCTGATGCAAGGACAACAACGTCTTTGAATTCACCTTCATTAAATTTGACATCACACCATGTACAGCATAACCGTCAACCCGACAATGAAAACCGTGAGGGCTACAAGGGACCAAAAATGTGAGTATAAGAAAAGAGGTGTATTTGACCAGTAAAGTAGTTCTTCCAATAGTTCTAAGAAACTGCTCATTTATGAGATCCATACTGTTATTCTACTTAAATTTTAACATTTTTCTGAGTGGTACGTTGTTACGCTTTCATTCATCAACATTTTGTCTTATTCACCCCTATATCATGAGGCCCGTCGGCGTCGGCGTCGGCGTCGGCGTCGGCGTCGGCGTCGGCGTCCTAGTGATTTCGGAATACGAATACCAAAACGGAAGCATCACAGAATCCCTTGTAGTGAATGTTTTGCCACAAAATTCGTTATTATTAATAAAATTATTAACAAAATATCTGCTGCCAAGCGTTCACTACGAAGATATTTTGAGTCAGTTCTATTTGACATTCGTCGTCCGAAATAGCTACGACGGGTCTCATGATAGGGGTGATTAGCTTGCTCTACAAATGCTTAGATTTAATTCATGTAAAAACAAAATCGAGCATTTAATTTACGCTAAAACTATGACGGTAGTGCGGATCTCGTTATAAAGATCTTTCATTTTCGGTTTCGAAAAATTGTATTTTATAATGTGTTGTCTCAACACCCAAGGAGCTCATCTGCGGGGTTGGGTATATGACCAGCAGGCTTTATATGTTGCGTAGCTTACATTTTCTAAGAATGGGTTTGCATAGCCAAATATTAACTAGGCCATTGTGGGGAGTACGACACGTGAAATGGCAGTGAACGTGGGGAAATCTATAAATTCGGTCCATTTGCGATGGACCACAGCCGCACAGGTCCTACGACAGTAGTCATTTCGCATCTGCTCCTAATAAAATAGCGGTCGATCGATATTAGTTGTGTGGCAAGTTGTCTTAGGCTTCATCTCCTATCAAAATTACCAAAAACTAAAAAAGATTTTCTCGTTCGGTTGGTTTTCTGTGTCTGTCTTATTAATAATTCCACAGATCTTAATCCTATACGATTTTTTTCTTGACTTGACCTAACCTATGAGTGAAGGGCTTTTGTCGTATCTTATGCAAAACACTCTGTGTAACTTAACTTTGGAAAAAATGTCTGCTAGAGAATTTCTGTCAAAACTTACAGGTGGGCATTACAGTTCGGGGTGAACCTGGGCCTGAACCAACATCCTTCTGTAACCACTTTGATTTCGGATGATCTCTCTCCAGATATTAGATATACACTCTAAGTCGGTTGGGGTTTACATGAACTTGATTGCCCCAATTCAAAAAAGTTGCATAGAAGTCCAGAGTTTGAAATTCGACTGGATGGATAAACATAGATATCTTTAACCATTTACCTAACAACTTCTTCATGTAATATTTCATTAAGTTAGGTAAATGGTTAAAAATATCTATGTTTATCCATCCAGTCGAATTTCAAACTCTGGACTTCCATGCAACTCAAATCAAACAATTACACTTTCTAAAAACTAGGCTTGCAAAACTATTCATATACAACGCAATAAATAACAACTAATAAAAGATCAATTATAGGAAACATTAACAACGATAGCTGTCCATTGAAAAGCCATACGAACCACTAGCGAAGAATCCGAAATGAAAAACATTGATTTCCTCATTTTAATCTATAATGAACTTATTTGAATATCAGGTGAATGCTAATTTACATCAAAGATAAAAGATGGATGAATCTAACTTGTGTTTTGCTTAGGTTTATTTTCGTGATTCTAAAAAAAATAAATAGGGTGGCGCAACAGAGCGAGCAGCCCCTGGGCCTAGCGCATTTCTCACAACCATGCCTTGTAAGGGAATGGAAGGGACCTACAATTTTCTGCCGGTTCCGAATGGCTAATCGAGAAAGCGCTTTTCATGGCAAAGAATACTAACGGAGGACTTGCCAGTTCCTCGCGAAAGGTAATACCCGTGGAAAAAACATTTTTGCCTCTGTTGGGATTCGAACTTGAACCTCTAGATTAACAGGCAGACATGCTATCCATCACAGCACGGGTACCACATTTTTTTCGTGATTCTGCAAAAATTTAAATCGAAATAACACCAAATTGGCTTTATTTCGTTTGCTAAAGCATGGTACCCGTGGCGCAATGGTTAGCATGTCCACCTGCTAACCCAGAGGTTCGAGGTTCGAATCCCAGCAGAGGCAAAATGCAAAAATGTTTTTCCACGGGTATCGCCTTTCGCGAGGAACTGGCAAGTCCTCCGTTAGTAAATTCATTGCCATGAAAAGCGCATTCTCAATTAGCCGTTCGGAACCGGCGAAAAAATTGTAGGTC
Source organism: Melanostoma mellinum (assembly GCA_914767635.1). NCBI lineage: Eukaryota > Metazoa > Arthropoda > Insecta > Diptera > Syrphidae > Melanostoma > Melanostoma mellinum. Next base: position 68,698,603 of record OU612058.1, on the reverse strand, counting down.
CCCTCCAATCCCTCACAAGGCATGGTTGTGAGAAATGCGCTAGGCCCAGGGGCTCCTCGCTCTGTTGCGCCACCCTATTTATTTATTTATTTTTTAAAGCGAAATAAAGCCAAACTGAGAATTGGGGCTTATTTCGTTTTTCAAACCGAAATAAAGCCAAATTTTTGGAATTTGGATTTATTTCGTTCGGTACTATTTCACGTCACCGCTCTTGTTTTAATGCTCGAATAAGCCACTATGACGTCACATTACGTCAATATCATCTTCGTATGCGAATACCTTTGAAAATTTTGCCTCTGGTGATATCCGTGGCGTGATGGTGAGCATGAGCATGTCTACCTGCTAACCCAGAGGTTCGTGGTTTTAGTCCCAATGCAGGCTATAATAGAGCCATGTCACATCTCGACATCCCTGCCAAACTGGTGAGCTTCTGTAGAATGGCAAAGAAGCATTCTCGCTGCTCCGTTAAAGTCGGTAAAAACATCACCGATGACTTTGATGTCGAGATAGCTTTCAGGCAGGGTGATGCGCTATCATCCATTTTAACCTCGTGCTTGAAGCAATTGTACGCAACTCACAAGTCAGAGGTAAAATTTTTCAAAAGTCCGTTTAAATGCTTGCTTATGCTGATGACATTGACTATATCTGCAGAACAACGCGAGCTGTCAGTGGAGCATTTACAAGTATTGAAGCGGAATCGCTCAAGATGGGTTTAGCTGTTAACGAGACGAAAACAAAGTACATATATGCTGTCATCGAGAAAAAAAGCCCAACGCCATCGACTGAGACAAAACGCCACTATGGGCAATTATAACTTCGAAGTAGTCAGAGACTTTGTCTACCTGTGATCCACTATTACGTCACGCAACAACATCGCAGTGCTGAGATCAAACGAAGAATCACACTTGCTAATCGCTGTTTCTTCGGGCTAAGAAAGCATTTAAATAGTTGTTCATACGACATCAGTGTGAACAGTGCCTAACTCCAAAATAGTTCGCCCTCTAAAATAATTCAATCTAAAGTAAAAATTCTACTACATTTTTCCTAAAAGTGTTTCATCGCATAGCGACGGCACCACGGCACGGCATTCTGCTGTCAACCACCAACCGAGTAACACATAAAAATAAAATTAACTTGGGCCTTCAGCCATTTTCTTTGTGTTGAATTGTAAAATAAGAAACAAAAGTAAAATAAAATCCTTCATGCAAAATAATAAAATAGGCAAAGTGGTTTTTTCATTTTTTTGGAGCTCCGCCTAAACTGTGGTCGGCATTTATGTACATGTTGTGTGGTCATCTCAGCATTTGGTCCATACGAGCGGATTGCTGACAACACACGCGGCCAGCACCACACGCTGCCAAACGCCATCGACGCCAACACGCCACCACACGTTGCTCACGCCAAAAAATCGGCACGCTGCCCACGCTGTTCGGCCATTTTGCTGGCGAAAATCCCAACACGCTGCCCACGACATCAAAAACTCGGCACGCTAGCAAGGGCACAAGAACCCGGCACGCTGCCCACGCTGTTCGGCCATTTTGTTGCCGAAAATCACCGCACGCTGCCCACGACAGCAAAAACTCGGCACCTATAAAAGGCACAAGAACCCGGCACGCTGCCCACGCTGTTCGGCCATTTTGTTGCCGAAAAACGCCACACGCTGCCAACCCGGCACGTTGCCCACGCTGTGAAGGAACAAAGTTCATCATTTGGATCATCACTGGACCTTACCATGACCAGCCATCGAGGAAGCAACCTAAAAGTTTTCAACCAAATTTGTAAAGGGTGAGTGAAAGTTTTTTAATTGGCAATTTTTTAGTCCCATTTAAACAAAAATTTTTATTTTTTTTGGTACCTCTGTGTTGCACTTTGACCGGCAAACACGTCATTCCGTTTTTTTTTATATATATATATCGGTATATACATATTTCGTGTTGGTTGAAGCGGTTTTTGAGATATTCATCTTTCCAACTCGGTAGTTTGACTTTCATTCATCTTTTGAAATTTTCAAGCAACTTCAATAAACGCGATTTGGTTGTGTTCCCCAGTTCTTTTTTTTTTTTGGTTTTATAGGAAATTTTAATAGACTGTCTTCCTCGTTGAAGGGCGTTTTTTTTTATCGCGTGGTATTTTTTTTCTCGTTCGTGCAGCACACATCGTTCGTAACGGTGTATCAAAGCCGGGGTGGTTGGCCCCCAGTAGAATCTATCAAGCCTTTTGAAGATTCTTGCGCCTTAGATTTCGATTTTTTTGTCTTTTGAAAGATTCTCTCACGGTGCATACAAGCCGGGGTGGTTGGCCCCCAGTAGAATCTTTCAAGCCTTTGGAAGATTCTTGTGCTTCAAAAATTTGATTTTTTTGAGATTTTAAAATTTAAAATTTTTACCTTTGCAATTGTTTCTCTAGTTCGTGCCGCACACACCGTTCGTAACGGTGTATCTAAGCCGGGGTGGTTGACCCCCAGTAGAATCTTTCAAGCCTGTTGAAGATTCTTGAGCTTTAAAATTTTAATTTTTTTTGAAATTTTAGAATCTTTCAAGCCTTTTGAAGATTCGTGCGTTTTTTAATTTTTGGCTCTTTGGGATTTTTTTTTCCCTCTCTCTCGTTCGTGCAGCACACACCGTTCGTAACGGTGTATCCAAGCCGGGGTGGTTGGCCCCCAGTAGAATCTATCAAGCCTGTTGAAGATTCTTGAGCTTTAAAATTTTAATTTTTTTTGAAATTTTAGAATCTTTCAAGCCTTTTGAAGATTCGTGCGTTTTTTAATTTTGGCTCTTTGGGATTTTTTCTCCCTCTCTCTCGTTCGTGCAGCACACACCGTTCGTAACGGTGTATCCAAGCCGGGGTGGTTGGCCCCCAGTAGAATCTTTCAAGCCTGTTGAAGATTCTTGAGCTTTAAAATTTTAATTTTTTTTTGAAATTTTTAGAATCTTTCAAGCCCTTTGAAGATTCGTACATTTTTAAATTTTGGCTTCTTTGGAAATTTTTGCCTTTCGTTCGTGCCATATACACCGTTCGTTACGGTGCATCCAAGCCGGGGTGGTTGGCCCCCAGTAGAATCTATCAAGTCTGTTGAAGATTCTTGCGCTTTAAAAATTTTAACTTTTTTTGAAAATTTTAGAATCTTTCAAGCCTGTTGAAGATTCTTGCGCTTTAAAACTTTAACTTTTTTTTGAAAATTTTAGAATCTTTCAAGCCTGTTGAAGATTCGTGCGCTTTAAAACTTTAACTCTTTTTTTTTGAAAATTTTAGAATCTTTCAAGTCTGTTGAAGATTCTTGCGCTTTAAAACTTTAACTTTTTTTTGAAAATTTTAGAATCTTTCAAGTCTGTTGAAGATTCTTGCGCTTTAAAATTTTAACTTTTTTTGAAAATTTTAAAATCTTTTAAGTCTGTTGAAGATTCTTGCGCTTTAAAATTTTAACTTTTTTTGAAAATTTTAGAATACTTCAAGCCTGTTGAAGATTCTAGCACTTTAAAATTTTAATTTTTCTTGAAATTTTTGGAATCTCTCAAGCCTTTTGGAGATTCTAGAGCTTTAGAATTTTGATTTTTTTGAAATTTTTTGAATCTGTCAAACTTTTTGAAGATTCTAGTGCTTTAAAATTTTGATTTCTTTGAAATTTGATAGACTGCCTTCTTCTTCGAAGGAGTCTGCGTTCTTTTTTATCGAGTTTTGTCCTCATTCGTGCCGCACATACCATTGGTAACGGAATCTTTCAAGCCTTTTGAAGATTCCAGTGCTTTAAATTTTCGTTTTGTGAAATTTTATAGACTGCCTTCTTCTTCGAAGGAGTCTGCGTTCTATATCGAGTTTTAGTCCTCGTTCATGTCGCACCGTCATGTCGCATGGGTGGTTGGCCCCCCAGTAGAATCTTTCAAGCCTTTTGAAGATTCTGACGCGTTTTTTATCGCGTTTTTGTGCCCGTTCTTGCCAAACAAACCGTTGGTAACGGTGTATCAAGCCGGGATGGTTGGCCCCCAGTAGAGTCTTTCAAGCCTTTTGAAGATTCTCGTGTTTTTAAATTTTGACTTTTTTTGAAATTTAATCGACTTCCTTCTTCTTCGAAGGAGTCTGCGTTTTTGCGTTATCGCGTTTTCTTCATCGCGTTTTCTTTATCGCGTTTTCTTTATCGCGTTTTCTTTATCGCGTTTTCTTCATCGCGTTTTCTTTATCGCGTTTTCTTCATCGCGTTTTCTTTATCGCGTTTTCTTTATCGCGTTTTCTTTATCGCGTTTTCTTTATCGCGTTTTCTTTATCGCGTTTTCTTCATCGCGTTTTCTTTATCGCGTTTTCTTTATCGCGTTTTCTTTATCGCGTTTTCTTTATCGCGTTTTCTTTGTCGCGTTTTCTTCATCGCGTTTTCTTTATCGCGTTTTCTTCATCGCGTTTTCTTTATCGCGTTTTCTTTATCGCGTTTTCTATATCGCGTTTTCTTCATCGCGTTTTCTTTATCGCGTTATCTTTATCGCGTTGTCTCCATCGCGTTCTGTACTCGTTTAGGTCGCATGGGTGGTTGGCCCCCTCAGTAGAATCTTTCAAACCTTTTGAAGATTCGGACGCGTTTTTATCGCGTTTTTGTACCCGTTCGTGCCAAACACACCTGTGGTAACGGTGTATCAAGCCGGGGTGGTTGGCCCCCAGTAGAGTCTTTCAAGCCTTTTGAAGATTCTTGTGCTTTAAATTTTGATTCTTTTTGAAATTTAATCGACTTCCTTCTTCTTCGAAGGAGTCGCGTGTCCTTTATCGCGTTTTCTTTATCGCGTTTTCTTTATCGCGTTTTCTTTATCGCGTTTTCTTCATCACGTTTTCTTTATCGCGTTGTCTTTATCGCGTTTTCTTTATCGCGTTTTGTCCTCGTTTATGTAGCATGGGTGGTTGGCCCCATGTAGAATCGTTCAAGCCTTTTGAAGATTACCGTGCTTGCAATTTTCCCTTTTTTTAAATTTAAACGACTACCTTCTTCTTCGAAGGAGTCCGCGTTTTCTATCGCGTTTCTTTTTTTTTAAAAACACACACCTTGGCAAATTTTCGGCAATGTTGATCCCAACGAGAATCAAAACGGTATGGCAGCACAAACTGTGCAACAACTGTTTAAGCGCTCGTCATGCAAATGTCAAGTAAATATTCTTAGAACCACTGTTAAGTCGGCATCGCTCACTGTTGCATCTAAACGTTAACGAAGACGGAAATAGTAAAATACAGTCCACTAATCTCCTTAGTGCAACTAAAGCTTCTCAAATGTCGTCGTCGTCACAGCCATTCGTGCCTCAAGCGTCGTTTCAAAATTTTCATGTCGGTGCCTCTAAGAAAATATTGCTTGCAACGGCACTAGTTTGCATCGTGCACATAGTTCGCGCTCTTAAATACCCTGGTTCCGAAATATCCTTTATCTCAGTGGTAAGACAAAAGCGTTTTGAACTTGCCCATAACCAATAAGAATACATCCATTTTCGGAATCAGTGGTAATCTCGCCATACCATCTCGCATTCTCCGCTGGAGATTTATAAATTTGTCTTGTACCGCCAAATCTTGGTCGACCCTAGAGACACTCCATTTCAACGAATCCTCTTTCGCAATTTTTCAGAGTCCTCTAGTGGGACTAACAGGCATTTCTCTCGACAACTCCGAACAAAACACCAACTCATTGGTAGTTCAACAAGAACCGGAAGATTTTCTTTATTTTTTTTTCGACTCTATCCCGCGCAATGCGCGTATTGGGCTATGTTTTTCGCTTCTTCGGGTCTATCTCAAAACAACAACCCAGCAACTACAAGTCTCATGACATCTCAGGGTTTGAAATGGAATTTTATTCCGCCAGGGGCACCTCACATGGGAGGTTCATGGGAAGCCGGCGCTAAAAGTTTCAAAAAACCATTTAAGAGGGCTGGGGACCAAGGCCAAGTTTACGTTCGAAGAATTTGCAACGTTTTTAGCACGTATCGAAGCGTGTTTGAACTCGCGTCCAATATCGTCCATGTCCACAGATCCTTCTGATCTGTTGGCATTGACGCCGGGGCATTTTTTACGCGGCGGTCCGCTTTTATCTTTTCCGGAACCGAATCTGGCCGATGCAAATTTATCGCTAATCAATCGGTGGGAAAAAGTAAAATGCCTCCAACAACAATTCTGCCACAGATGGAAGGATGAATACCTCAAGGAACTACATCAACGACACAAATGGAAAACACCTCAAACCAACATTAAAGTTGATGATTTGGTCGTCATTAAAAACGAAAATCTGCCATCCACCGAATGGCGTCTAGGCCGTGTTATAAATATACACCCGGGTTCCGATGGTCGAGTCAGAGTTGCAACATTAAAAACCCAAAACGGAGAAATAGTCCGCCCCATAGTAAAACTGTGCCTATTGCCTATTAACTAAATTGCCAATTAAACAAAATTTCACTTGCTTTATTTTCAGTAATATTTTTTTTTTTTGGCGTATTTCGCCAAGGGGGGCGGTAATGTTCATACGACATCAGTGTGAACAGTGCCTAACTCCAAAATAGTTCGCCCTCTAAAATAATTCAATCTAAAGTAAAAATTCTACTACATTTTTCCTAAAAGTGTTTCATCGCATAGCGACGGCACCACGGCACGGCATTCTGCTGTCAACCACCAACCGAGTAACACATAAAAATAAAATTAACTTGGGCCTTCAGCCATTTTCTTTGTGTTGAATTGTAAAATAAGAAACAAAAGTAAAATAAAATCCTTCATGCAAAATAATAAAATAGGCAAAGTGGTTTTTTCATTTTTTTGGAGCTCCGCCTAAACTGTGGTCGGCATTTATGTACATGTTGTGTGGTCATCTCAGCAATAGTAAAGCAAAGAAGTAAAGAGACCCTATATAAAACATTAATCATCACAGTCCTTTTGTATGGGGCAGAGACATGGACACTGACAAAATCGGATGAATATCAGCTGGGTTGCTTTGAGAGGAAGATTCTTCCCGTGATGTTTGGCTCAGTGTACGTTGGTGGAGAGTGGACGAAAAGATTTAAGAACGAACTTTACGGGCTCTACAGTGATATTGACCTAGTCAAAAAGCTGAAAATACAGAGACTAAAATGGCTAGGCCTCGTGGAGCGCATGGACATCGACGCACCAGTCCGACGAGTCTTCGATTCCAACCCCCATGGACAACGCGACAGAGGAAGGCCTCATCTTAGGTGGCGCGATCAAGTGGTGAATGACCTCAACCAACTTGGTGTACGCACCTGGTGGCAGCTAGTTAGGGACCGGGCTAGCTGGAGATAGGTTAGTTGGTTGAGGCCGTAATCCACCCTGAATTGCAAGATAGGCTAAAATGCTTCTTCCACGAGTATCACCTTTCTCGAGGAATAGGCACGTCCTGCTTTACAGAATTCACGGCCATGAAAAACGCTTTCTTGATCAGAAGTTTAGAACAGCCAAAAAATTGTAGATCCTCTCCATTCAATCCCAAGGAATTTTTGTAAGAAATGCGCTAGGCCCTGGGGCTCCTGCTACTGTTGCGCCAACCAATTTATTTATTTTACTTATGCCTCTGGTGTTTAAGTTCGAGTTTTGCACAGATATTTTAAGTGTCATGTTAAAAATAGTCGCAAGACATTCGACATCAGAAGTCTCATTGAGTTTTTACCGACCTTAACGGGGAACCGTGAATCTAGTAAACTCATGATGCATAGTCATATGAGTATCTACAAGTCTGTCGTAATATGAAAATGTATTCAATTGTGATTTAAAACCGCCTTGATAAGGATCGATCAAATTGTTGATTATTGTTAAGGTGACTAAATCTTCTATAATTGGTGCAATTGTTTGGATGAAAAATAAGATACCGAAGTTATACTCATCGGGCATGTTTTCTTCCAATCATGCTCCATTCCACCTTGAGATAAGCTTAGGACCATATGGCAAGCTCCAATTTTTGTTGGTAGAAACGACATTATTATTGGCTATCGTACAACTTGAATGACAGTTTAATTTGTGTCTTCATTGTCACTACGCAGTCTGCAGAAGTGGTCTTTCCAGATGTACTGATTCCTTCACTATGTTTCCCTGCTGGTCTCTCAGGCTTGACTTCGAGTATTGCCACTCTAGTGGTATAATCTTTTTACCCTTTGGAAAAGTAACAATTTCTCCCTGATCCTTTCATGGCCTCTTTAGAAGGTGACTGTTTGCAACGCGATTTTGGGATGTTGCTTATTTTAACATGGAAATAAGTCCACGGGAAAAGGGACTTAGTTCCCATTCATTGAGAACCAAATCCACTTTATAGAAAATTGACCTAATTTCTTAAATTTCGCAGAACGGCTCATACTTCCTAAAATAGTTCGATATGCAGTAAAGAGACTCCTTATGACCATTCTACTACTTTGGACACAACCTAGTTTCTGCACATAATACTTTTTTTGAAAATCGTTTTGTCATCTTATTTAGTACTGTTTGCAAGTAAAGTATGGTGATAGATAACATTGAAATAAGGAAAAATTGAGGCAAAGCAGTCTAAGTGTGTCTCACAATTTGGTCAATGAATTGACATTTACGGCGTTTCCATTGCGAGTTTGTCGGTTTTACTCAAGTTTTTGTTAGACGTGAGACCCCGATGCTGTATTTGAAATGAATTTAGATTATTTCCCAGCTGTCTTGGAACTCTAAATTCAGTTGTATTACCTGACTGTCCTTTGAATTAAGTAAGGTTTCATATGAGCATAAAATTAACCATCAACAACAAAAATTCTGGTGAAATTCGCCTATCAAATAGATACAAATACCTACAACTATGGCGACAGATAGAAAGCCACTGGAATGCCAGTATCAGGTACCTACAGTGCGAATCCAGTTGTCTACAAGATTCTATAAAATGATTGTTCTTTGGTGGTGCCTTAGTAACTGGAGGTATCTTACACCACACACCTCTTTTAAGAATTTCCTTGCAACGCAACGAGGGAAGCTGATAAAGGGCAATGCCGCAAGGAATGTTGCAGCTCACTTTCTTGTTTTCTACAGCAAGCGTTCCTAGTGCTTGTAGAACGAACGACATGCATCGGTGGTTCCATTCAATTAAATTGTATTATTACATTTGTTTTTCTTCTTCTTTCCTTTTCTTTTCTTTTATTCCATCGACTTCGTGCTCTTGCTGCAATCGCAACAGATGGATGAACTTTCTCAGGGACTGGCCAATTATTTCACAGCCTTTAGCTGTACTGATTATATTTCTGCTCCTATGGATAATGGGATATGCTCTAGCTCCTAAGTATGCTTTGCCCCAGACGACAATTATGAGGATTGCATTCTTGTTTGTCGGCGCACAGATCTCGGGAATAGTAGTGACATTCGTGCGTCTGCCCGATATGCTGGGAATGCTGTTCTTTGGTGTGCTCTATACGAATTTGGGTCTGGCGGATTTTAGTGGATATGGCGCATTGGAGGCGTTCTTGAGGTAAGCTTTAGTCTAACGAATACTTTTCGCCGCAGGGCAAATGGTTGTGACAAACACAATTCAATTGAACACGAATGAGTTTCTTCTACGTGTGCAATTGGAATTTTTAGTTTGTTTTCTTCATCAAACTAATTTTCTAATGAACTAACGTGATTTTCTTTAGAGAATTGGCTCTAATCAATATCATGCTGCTGGCTGGCTTTGGCCTCGATGGATCGGCTTTCAAGAAACTTTGGGTTATCATCATGCAACTAACATTGATACCAACAATTGCTGAGACTGCTGCTATCTGTGTTTTGGCCCGATTTCTGCTGGACATGCCATGGCTTTGGGGACTTTTGATGGGGTAAGTTTTATTACAAAAACATATTTGAAAAACAATAAGGGGAGAATTTATCGAACTCAGTATTTAACGTCTTCAAGCCAAAGCTTAGATGAGTAAATATCTACTCTTATGCCTTTCTGGTACATGTCTTCGACAAGTGGAAAATTTTATGCACTTTAGAATGGCCTTTTGAGCCTGCGTAGTGAACAAGTTGAATCGTTCATACGCTGCAATATCAAGTTGAAACCCTACTTTATACTGCCTGGGGTCTTAAAAAAAACTATCTTAGGGAATACTTCCGGTAATGCAGCCCTCGGCATAGAAACTCAAGGAATCCGCATAATAGGACAAAATACACATTGCAAATTCAATTGTCATTTTCGTATTTTTCCTCTGCTATAAGCAATATGAACATGCACTACGTCCCCAATTCAATTTCAAACACATGGCTTCCCATTGAACATCAATTATTTCCACAACAGTTGGTAGATTTGCCCATAGCACCCAAAAAATTCAAATTCAACAAAACTAAACTAATAAAATGTTTTCCAATGGAGCAATGCCAGGCAATTGGCAGACTGCATGACGTGGGAGTACAAAGTTGAAAAATTTAATTATCTTGTGACGAAGCAATCAGTGATGACAATCAAAACAATAATTTTAGACGGAAATTATAATTAAACTTAATTAAATATAAGCTTCAAATAGTGAAACGAATACCTGTACCTGCAGACAAACTGTCTCTCTAACTAATGGAGGACATAACATATTTAACTGGAGTACGAAAATAAATCACACCAATGAAAAATCGTCGATTAAACTTTGCAATGGACATTTCCCGTCAGCTCGGTTAGCAATTTTGAATAAATGTGTATAAAAGATTCTTTTCATTACAAAATAATAAATAAGTATAACTAATCAAATTTTGATATTAGCATCATCCTATACTTGGATATTTCTTTCAAGAATGATGTGAGATTTTTCCAGTCCGTTTCGTTCAAAAGTTTTGTTGTTTCATACTTTGTTATAGATCTATTTTCATAATATGGATTTAAGATTGCATAAAGAGGAGAATTGGTTGAAACTTCCATTGTAAGGTGCTCCGTTGAGTCCTAAGAGTTCTTATATCTTGCTTTAAATATTAGAGAGATCTCGTTGTAGCTCAATGAGTCATTAAAGTAATTTGCTTGATTTAAGCTCAAATTGAGTTTGAGAGTACAGGAATCCACTAAAGGACTGGCGAGCGGTAGCTTTAAACCTATCACGCACAGTGTTTTCGTATTTTCCAATAACGCGATAGAGCTGCTTTTTCAAAACAAACAAGTTTCTTGCATCCATCGATATATCCTCATCAAAATTGATTGCCATATTTTTCCATTTCCTCATCCACCTATTTTCAATTCTTATTTCGTATCGAAGCATTTTTTGATTGATCAAAAACTTTTACGATATAGTCCGATTGGGTTTTCAATGTACTGGAAAGTTAAGGAAGTCCTGTTTCCATGTATAAAGCACAGCTCGGGGTTTTAAGTGGCAGGTTAAAAAGCTTTTTTTAGAAGTTTCTGTAGAATTTTTCGATCGCTTCGTACTCATCCATACCCTACACTAGAGATGCTCTCATGAGATAAGCAAAATCTAGGAACTGAATAAATTGACACCGTAGACTGACATAAACGTCGAGATAAAACAGGACTTTACATACCAAGGATCCGCTATAGACACGAAAATTACGACACTGCTAAGATCAAACGGATCGCAGAATCATGGTTATTTAATGGAGCGGATGAGAAAACCTTTGGTCGTTTTCAAAGAAAAATCCAAAAGATCTTTGGCCCCATATCCGAAGACAATTTGTCAATTTGAAAATTCAAGAAGCCACACAGCCTCCTAAGCATAGCTATAAGATGAAGCTTCGTGAGACTTCGATGGTTTTTGAAAGCGCATTGTAAGGAAAAGCGCGAGGGATAGAACGTCATTATATGTGTCTAAATCAAGTGGAAGAAACCCTCAACCGACTTTGTACCAAAACTAGAGAGAGCTCCCCAAATATAAATTGTAGACGTGAAGATTTGCTTAACATCCAGGTTCACCCTCAAAATGCGATACCCACCTGAGTAAGTAAGAAGATAATAAGAAGAGGTAACCGGTCTCATGCAAGATTCTTTTTAAGAGCCTGTGTCAGTTTGGCACTGTGGAAGGATATCGTTTCAATTTTGGTAATATGGAGCCAGCACTCAAACCTTCCCACGTTGGGGGCTTAAACTCACTCCACTTTTGAGGGGAACAAAATATCTATTGTGGCGTTAACTGTGTGGTATATGAAGCTCCATACTGAATAAATTAGTTGTCTTCCAAGTTCATATCACTGAAGTCAGTACAAAAAATATTCTTTACAATTGTTCAAACAGAATTTACTCCCTGCGTAAAGTAGTTGAGCCTGTGTTATAATTCCCTTACTCTGCTTCAAGCCTTTATGAAGATTTTATTTAATCACGGGAAAACCAACATCAAAACTGCTCTCATAATAAACTTTATCTCGCGAATAGTTCACCATCGTAATTATTCAAAAAAGCGATTCCTTAAAGACTCGACATGAAGTCTAAAGCACTCCGACTACAGAACACCAATACCTGCCTCTACACTCCTGTTGAAAAATGTTTTAAAACTTTTGCATTAGAAACAGCACAGCTATCCAAAAATCTATTTGCATTTGGTACCCTGATAGAAATTACGTACAATTGAATGTAGGAAGTACAATCAGTTCTGTACGCTTCGTTAAGTGTTATTCTCTACCTTGGTGGATGTATACCTAGTTTCCTAAAACTAATACACCTCACTTTTTCACAGTGGTATAATATAGAGAAGCAGCATGCCTGAAGCCAGAGCATAGCCGGAAAGCCAAATCACACGACACCGCTATGCAATGAAATACTCAAAAACTTTATTGATTTGTGACTATGAGTATGTTTGGGTGTGTGCATTTGAATAATGCAGGAAGGTGCATAAATCAGCATACAATTTCACCTTCAAAACTATACTTCTCTATCGGTATACCTACCTCTTTCTATAAAATATAAACTAAGAACATGCATAGTCGTCCCACACCGCCACCGGTGCGGTGTGTAGTCGTTTTCCCTTTCCTGTGTAATACGTTTTCGTACAACATGAAAGTGTACATGATGCATACATCGTACGCGATGCTTGTTTTGATTTTAAATTATAAAGAGAAACTGCAATTTACCACAGGTTTTGCCCAACACCACCACTATAATGGGCAGCAAGAAACTTTAAGTCCGTGTAAGCCACAATCCACAAACGAAGTCGTTATGAAGCAAAAGGATACACATATTTCCTTTCGTCATAGCTGTTGTCGTTATGTTATAGTAGTTAGTCACTACAATAAGTAGGTATACATATTGAGAGAGAAAAGTTGATTCCACCAGCACATGTTCTGCGGAATTATTAAATACTAGACTGGCTCTCCGGTCCTCCGAAAGAAAACTTTTTTTGGTCTGTCGGAACGGTGTATGAAAGGAAAAACCTAAGACGATATAGGAAGTCAACTAGAACCTAACTGAAACAGCGCTAAAAGCCAAGCTGTGATGATTTGGGGCATGTAATCCGTTGGCGTTTTTATACAGTGCTTGAAGCGATACGTCATCATAAAAAATTATAATAATAAATAAAGGCCCCGGCCCATAGAACGCGGTGCGTGCGTGCAGCACCGCTTCCAACTGACAGCTCGATTAAATACACACGTTCTTATGAGAGGTGACCCATAAGCACCGCGAGCAACGCGCCGAACGCGCCGAGTAGCCGAACTTCTATTTTGCCGCGGCTCTCACGCGGTGACAGAAGAGAGACATGCGCAGTCACAACCAATTTGAAGTTTTCTCTTATATGGAAAAAGTGACAATGGGCGCGTTCAAGAACCTATCGGATAGCCTATCTCGGATAGCCGTATCTTAGATAGGTACCTTTTTGAACGATGGACAACAGGCAACAGCTGTGAAATATTAAAATTCGACTTTTGAAAACAGAAAAACATTCAAAATATCATTGCTAGACGATTATAACTTATTTTTTTCGATTTCCCACACGTAAACAACAACAATAAGCTATCCGGATACGATTCTTGAACGCCCCTATTTTGACTAATACCGTTTTCGTTTGGTAAAACTAGAGTACCCTTTCTTTTTTAGAGTACTCTGATTTTTGACAACTCAAACGAACATGAAATCAGAGTACTCCGTTTTTGTTAATGTATGTGTGCGTTTGACATATAGTTTGCTTTCAATGCAATTGACTACTTTCAGAAACATATCTCTGCGTATTTCATGAGCAATTAAGTAAACGTTTTTTGAATGAAGTAACAACTGACAAAAAGAACTTATATCTTAAAAAGATACGTAATAAACTTCATCAATGTCCAGATTGGTTTTATACAAAGGTAATTTAAGGCAATAAGAAATTTGTATGAGCTCGGACAACAACAAAAACAGCATGGTAAAGTTATGCAAACCAAAACCGATAGGTTTGTGAACGCCCGCGTGAACACAAAATTCGAAATGAGATGCCAAGAATGACAAACGAGAAATGTCATTTATGTTGGTGTGAGTTTACTCTGAAAAAATTTCTAGAGTAGCAAAACTTGCTCTGAGGGTAATTTCAGATTACCCTGAGAGCAGCCAAACGAACACAACGTCACTCTGACAGCAAAAAGAGTACCCTTAGGGTACTCTTTTTTCCCAAACGAAAACGGCATCAATTTATCTGTCAAAACACCGCAACGGATTCTATGGGTCACCCCTATCAGTTGCGCGCGGCAAAACCCACCGCATCAGTTGCCGCGCCGCTTCTACCGCACGCAACGCGTTCTATGGGTCGGGCCTTAAGACCTCAACACTTCGACTCAATATCTCAAAGCTCGTTTATGGTACACACTCTAGAAAAAGGATTCTACTTAGAATAACATGAAAATAGCACTTGGAACCTATAGCTGCGCAACCATACCTTGTTGAGGAATGGAGTGGACCTGCTGATTTTTTACGGTTTGAGATGCAAAACGAGAAATAATTTTTCATGTCAGTGAAATTAATCTCGAGGGACCTGCCTGTTCCTGCCGAAATGTGATACATGTGGAAAAAAAGTTGGTTGTTTCGTATTACTTCGTGTATTTGAACTTTGAACTTCAACGTACAAGTTAGACATGCTAATTACTAGCCCAAAGCCACCACTTAGAATGTAAAGCCAATATCAAAAGGATAGGATTCGAGTCCGATAGCATGTTTTGTTAGTAGATCCCTTGATGCAACATAGAAAAGCGCGCAGCAAGGAAAGGCCGTGGTAAGGGCGCAGCACTCCCCATGATTTTTCCGAGTAAGAAAATCAAGGAAAATAATGAAAACAGTTTTGTCGAGTGGATAGAAATCGTTCAGTAAAAAATTTAAAAAAAAGTGCTCCGAGCGAAGTTATAGGCAGTGATTTTCATTCTCTTTTCAGCTAATTACAGCAATGAGAAATCTTGAGGAGGTCTTCTTCTTCTTCCTTCTGCTTCTTCTTCTTCTTCTTCTTCTTCTTCTTCTTCTTCTTTCTCTTCTTCCTCTTCTTTTTCTTCTTCTTCTTCTTCTTCTTCTTCTTCTTCTTCTTCTTCTTCTCCTTTCTCTTCTTCTTCTTCTTCTTCTTCTTCTTCTTCTTCTTTTTTTTCCATTCTTATCTCGAAAGAATCACAACTATCCCACTTATTTTCTTCATACTAGTGATCCGCTCATGAGGTTCGTTGCCTTGAGCTCAGAATGCGTCGTCAAACTTCCCACTTTTGGATTGTTCCATGTCACTGTACATTGTGAAGCTGATGTGAGGGACGGACGTACAACCGCGGTGTAGAATCTTCCCTTCTGCTTAGGGGACATCCTATCACAGAAGATGGCCCAACTGTCTCGCCACTTCATCCACTCCACATTTTTTCGATGATTCATGCTGTCATCTTCAGTGTTGCTCATTGATGTCAGATACTCAAACTTGTGACGCTTGGGAAGCACAGTTCCACTGGAATAAGGGTCTGGAACCAGTCTGGATAGGAAAACAGGCATCACACGTTTTCATTACCTTCTAAAACTTTTACCTATATATTGTGCGGTTGCTACAGGGATGTATGATCCTCACTTTTGATTTCTCCATCGTCAGCAAAGAAAAGTTAAAGTATTGAGTTTTATACATATAGTTCAGGACTGTTATAAGGAGCAGAGCTTCTCAGAGGCTTTCCTTATGCACACCTCCTGTGACTTGGAATATTTCAGTGACTACTGCTGGACATCTAACCTTCGTCAACGCTCCAAACATCGGTCTCTGCCACTTCTCGTTGTCTGAAGGCTATACACTTAAGATCACGCATTATCGATCGAAGGCTTTTTCAAACTCAACCAGCACAACATGCAAATGTTCAAAGTAATAAAAATGTTTTCTACTTATAATCCTTATTCCTTGATTGATCTTTAGTTATTGACGTGTCCGCGACAAACCCGCATTGATTATTGTCTGATAGTTTAATTATTTTTTACAGAAGGCTATATAGCAGTTACTCAATGATCTTCAAAATGTGAGACATCAGCATAATCGAACGGTAGATATCGCCATTTCGTATTTATCCTTTTCCTCTATGCTTTGGGAAGCTATCTTCTTCCCCTATTGCTTATATAGGTTTTCAACAATTTGGAACCTTTGAAACCCGATTTTTCAAAACTGACTTTCTCGTTAATGGCTGGCACTTGACGAAATTTTGGTTCAAGACGTCGCTAACTGTTTTAGAAAGACTTCACAGCAGTATTTAAAAAAATTTAGTTTTAGAAATTTTAATAAATTTTTTTTTTTAAAAACTTCGATTTTTGGAACGATTTTGGACTTTAAAATTGATTTTTTTCAAACTTTTTGAAAAATAAGAAAACCATTTTTTAAAAAACCGGTTCAACGATTTTGATTAAATTTTCATCATGCATGTGTATTAGCAATTTCAAAAGAATCGCGTTTTTAGATTTTTGCTTGAAACCTTTGAAATATTTAATTTAATTTTTTCATTACGTGGTTTAATTCAATTTTCATATTTAATGTGTAGTTGGCAACTATGTACTACAAAATATATTATAAAGAGCGAATACCAAAAACCTTAACTCAGCCTTAAGCATCCATTTTTTCTTATTGGATCTGTACCACTTTAATGCGGCTTTGTAGCCATAGTTTGTTTGATTTCCTTGATCGCATCTATAAAAAATCCTGATATTAGAAGACGGTGTTGCTGAATGACAACTTCATTCAGTATCACTTTGCAGTCTTCCCTCAATGTTACATAAATTTGGATACCAAATGGTAGTCAACTTGGGGTTCTTATCCGTATCCCAAACCTTCATGATAGTCCTACCAGTGCTCGTTGGTCATCCCCACCTCTGCTCGGTCCAGGTTTTATACCATACGTAGCGCCTGGCAGGCTACGATGGTTGGGCCATGTTGAGCGGATGGACCCAAACGCTCCGGCTCGTCGGGTGTTCGAAAGCACATTGCAGGGAAATCGCGGAAGGGGAAGACCTCGCTTTAGGTGGCGCAATCAAGTGGATGAAGACCTCAACCGACTTGGAGTGCGAAACTGGAGAGAGCTCGCCCGAAATCGAAGTCGTTATAGAAGGATGTTGGTTGAGGTCCAGGTTCACTCCGAACTGTAATGCCCACCTAAGTAAGTAAGTAAGCGCCTGGCAGGGTGAAATCTTACGAAATTTTCATTTTTCGACAAATGAATGTTTCTTTATATTTTAGTTTGATCATTTTCTTACTTAACTTTTAATCTCCAGTCATGTAAGCACTAGGATCTCCAGGTACACTTTTGAAAAAGTGTTCAGGTGTTACGGGTGTCGCTAGACCCACTTTGATGTTAACTGTCTAGTTATGATTACTTCTTTAGTCGCTTCATGAAAATTGGTTCAGCAGTTTTCGGGCAGCTATTATAAGTATATTTTAAAAATATTCCCCTCTCGTCCTCAAGAAAAGGGTCCGCCATCTAACGTTTCTTTTTTTCAACTAGTGCTTATTTCCGCTAAACGAATATGGTTGTGCATACGCTTGAACAACGCTGGGAAATATTGCGACATTACTTTGAAAATTATGGTAATGTTGCAGAATGTGTGCGAAAATTACGAACGGATTTTGGAAGAAGAGAAGCACCGTCAGCTCCGTATATTCGTTATCTTGTGAAAAAAGTGAAAGAAACTGGCATCCTCATTGATAAACCAAACCGTGAAAAGCTAAAAACAGTGCGTACGCCCGAGAGTATTGCTGCTGTGGCAGAAAGAACGCGTGAAGCGTTATAAACATCAATTCACCGTCGTTCTCAACAATTGAACAATTCGGAGACATCATTGAGGCCATGTTGAACAAATTTTTGTTCACAAAATTGAGGATGAGGATATTGGCAACATTTGGTTTCAATAGGACGACGCTACGTGCCACACAACCGAAGCTACACTCGATGTTTTGTGCCCTGTTTTTGAAAATCGCATTATCACCCGCAGAGCTGATCGTGCCTACACGATCGGGCCAATTGCAAGGCCAGCCGAGGCAGCCATTTCAATGAAATTATTTGTATATTAACCGGAAGGATTGTATTTTCAAATAAAAAAAGAAATTTGAGAAAAAATTCAGTAGTTTTTTTTATAGCTTTTTTTAAAAAAAAAATAGTTATTTGGCAGACCCTTTTTTTAATTTAACCACTTTCCTTTAAACGAAGTTCCAACCCAAGATCAGAAGCTATCACCAATCGACACACAACCTCTTTTGGAGAATTCAAACCGAGATTTGAATTCTCCAAAATGTGGCAGATTGTAATTTCTGTGTACTAATTAAAGAAACAGACGTAAAGTGACGAGGAAGAAGAAGAACGCAAAGATGAAGCCTCAGGTCAGAACGTTTGCATATGCGTGAAATATAAACAATCTTAATAGGAATAGTCTTACTTTTTCCAAAGCAAAATAGAAGAACAAACAGCCCTCAGACGTCCTTTCAATTTCCTTATTCCGTCTTTTTCTTTTGTTGATATCAAAATGGATTTACATATAGCCTGACATCATAAGGGCAGACTAGGCACCTAGCGTATTTCTCTTGGCCATACAATGTGGTACCCGTACCGTATTGGTTAGTTTGTATATGTCTGTTACGGGGGTTCTAATTTTGGGAGGAATTAGCAAGTCCTCCGGAAGTAAATTCATTGCCATGAAAAGAATTAGCAGAAAATTGTTTCATTTCCCTTATCCTAATGTTTCCATTCCCTTGGTTGTTGAAAAATGTTCTATCGGTGTTGTGCCAACCCTTTTAATTGAATTTTATTTATCTTCACAATGGAAAGATATGATAGCGACCTAGTAATTTTCGCCAATCCCGATTGAATTACTCCCGGAGCATCTGCCAATTACTAACAAAAGGTGATTCAAATGAAAAATTCAATTTCGCGTTTCTGTTGGAATTCGAACCTCAAACTCTTATAACAGACAGACATGCCTATCATTGCACCACGGGCACTACATAAGTGATAAATTAATTACAAGGTGGAACAATTAATGTATACCACGAATATCATTTGTCACGCAATAAAAACTCGAAATGATTCAGTGAGTAGGTACTCGATGTAGTAGAATATTTCTAATGTAAATTTCAACTGTTGGAAACGCTATGCAAGCTGCAAGGAATGCCTAGGTCATTCAATTACTGATACCACTCTTTCGTTTATATTCGATCGGTAATTCGGTTTTTGATTGAGGTCGCGTATTTTGGGTAAACGTCATTCAGTTTGATTGAGGAACCGTTTCATTGCTTATACAGAGTGTGGCAGCACAACTTCCTTTTTTCAAATAAAACACATTGTACGAATAAGAAATTTTTTATTTTCAAATGTAATGTAGATACAAACATAAGGTTTTTTTTAAATTGGTTTTGAAGATCAAATCAGGAAGGTGGCGTCCCCCATTTTCTCTGCACTGTAAGGGCTGTCCACAAGGTGGCGTTCTATCTCCTCTTTTGTGGTGAATTTTGATCGACTCTCTACTTGTAATGCTCAATGGATCTAAAGTTCTCGCCTTAGCATATGCATACGACGCTTTATATTATTGACACCTGGTGTGTTAGAAACGGTCTCTCCGTCAATCCTCTTAAAACCGAGGTTGTCCTCTTCACGAGACGTAGAAAATTTACTGGTCTGACCCAACTTACGCTTAAAGGCGTAAACATCCCCTTTTCAAATGAAGTCAAGCATCTTGGAGTAATCCTGGATAACAAACTTCTCGAGTCTAAAACTACTAAAGCACTGTCAGTTTTCTGGCAATGTAAAGGAGCCTTTGGCAAGATATGGAGTCTTTCACCGAAAAGGGTCCTTTGGATCTATATGGCTATGATAGGACCAATCATCTCGTATTCGTCAGTTGTTTGATGGAATAAGCTATCGCGTAAATACGTTATTGCCTCGTTTGCCAAAATTCAAAGAACAATCTGTCTTGGTTCTACTGGGGCCTTCCCCAGCACACCGAGAGCTGCTCTCGACGCGCTGTTGAATCTACCTCCCCGTGATACCTACATCCTGGGGTGTACTCTCAAGTCCATTTCTCGTTTAAAGTGATGTGGTCTCTGGCACAATTCGCACTGGAGCTTTGAGGAACTCGCAAGCAGCATATCTTTTGACTCACGTCTAATGGATATGCCGTCTGAAACGATGCGATGATCCCAACTTTACTTCGGTTCAGGACTGGTTCGCTCCAGAATCTGAGCCTGGAAAGCACTGTTATCGTATCTTCACAGATGGCTCCAAACCCAACGAAGCTTCTGGTGCTGGTGCCTTTGTGGAGAGCGACTACATACGACTGCACACATCTTTAGGATAACACGCATCCGTTTTACAAGCTTGTGCTATCCCACTGCCCTTGAGCCACGTTTCGAACAATGGATGGACGGGGAGAAGTATCTTTGCGACAGCCAAGCTGTGCTCAACCCTCTTACCGCTTCGAAAGTGATCCAGGAATACAAGAGCGCTCTGAATGCGATCGCAAGAATAAATTCTTTGAGTCTCATTTGGGTTCCGGGCCATCACGGCATAACTGGAAATGAGATCGCCGATGAACTTGCTAGGCAAGGATCTCAGACAGCTTTCTCAGAACCTGAACCGTCGCGTCGCTTGGTCTGCCAGCCTCCTCAGCGAGGGCTTCAATAAACGATTGGATCTGTGAAGAGCACAACCGTAAATGGGATGCCTCCATTCAATGCAGACAGACCAAACGTATGCTCCACAACGTTAATAAAAAGACTGCATTTTGGCTATCCCATAGCAGAAAAGACTGTAGAAAGCTTATTGGCGTTGCCAGCGGGCACTTCTCTTTTGCCAATCATTTAAACGTGTTAGGGATGAGTGATAACACACTCTGTGAATCTTGTGGAGAAAATGTCCGGCTTTTTCTCGCATGAGGTTACAGATACTCGGTGCAGACATGGTGAGAGCTGGTAGCTTAGGCTCTTTATCATGTCAGCGTCTCTTGGCTTTTTCCGAACATCTGGAAAGCTATAACAAATAGATGGTTGCTATCTGGTAGTACAATGGACCGGTATTTAGGCCTGAGTGCTCCAGCTGGTATTTAAAAAAACCTCCAACAGGACGTTATGCTGGCAATTTCTTCCTTGATGTTGTTCTTCAAATCTTGTTGGGTCCTTAGTCGGTTTACATAAACACGGGATTTCAAAAAAATCCCATAGAAAGAAAAACACAAGGGGCCAAATCGTGGGATCGGGCTTGCTGTGTTGCGATCACAGAACAACCGCTCGAAAAATAGGCCTCAACGGCAAACGCACGCTCCACACTGTTCCATCGCATGATGGCGAATGAACTGTGTCAGTACAAAACTTTACAGACCCACCTCTTGAACGAGACCACTAGCCCTCCGCTACTCCGTCAAACGACTAAATGGCGCGCAATTTAAAAAAGGAAGTTATGCTGCCGCACCCTGTACAATTACAAGATTTAATAAGGGAAAAAATAGCCCAAACGACAGCATCACGTCTGTGAACAATAAATTATTTCGAGTTCAATTTATGGAAAATATTGTGCGTTGTGCTCGTAGGGTAATGGTAAGCATGCGTCTGTCTGTTACGCAGGGGCTGGAGATTCAAATTCCAGAAATATCAAAGTAAAAGAAAATGATTTTCACAACCGTCACCTTTCGCGTGAAATTGGCAAGTGCCGCGACTGTAAATGCACTGTCATCCTTTATGAAAAACGCTTCTAATTTAAAATTGTAGTTCCTGGAAAAGCGTTTTGCCCCAACCAACGGTTTCCATAGCTTTCTTGCTCTACCCCAATTGTTTGTTTTATTATTTTTTTACTTTTGATATTCTGAAAAAAAGCTATTCCCAGCATTACTTTCCTGGCGAAATTCACATTGAGCTCAGGTGCTCAGAAAATCACCTGATTTTCGTTCCTCCGGTTTTAAAATTTTTAAATTAAGCCATTATAGCTAGTGGTGTTGTAAGTGGATGGACGGACATATAGGTGTTCCAAGTTGTGATCCTTGCATGGCCAGTTGAATGTGGTAGTGCAGATTTCAACCACACTATTATTAATGTACAGCACAGCCATATGCAACACTTAAAGCGGATTCATTAGTTGGTTCTTGCAACGTACCTTCTTGCACCAGCAACCATGAGTGTATAATGAAATGCACGAAGCTGGGCAAAAGTGTCCTAGATGAACCTGTACCACTTTGTTAAAAGCGTTCTAACTGCAGCCCGGCGGGTTGAGATTAAGCATTTCTTTTTTGTTGTCAGTAATTTTCCTTATTTTTTTTTTTTTAATTTCTTATGAAAACTTTTCGTTTTGTCTGTGCTGCGGTTAAGTCTTTGGTGGCAATTTCGCACTGCTATTGCATATTTTGTTACAGTAGAATTTTTTTCTCGTCTTTTTTTTATCCACCCTTTCGTATAGTCCTTTGAGCAATTCTTCATCTCTAAAGAACTTTTCTCTATTTAAGTGGGTGGTGGGGCAGGCTGCCGCTCGACAAGACTGTGGGGACAATGAGAAAGGACTTCTGCGGTCGGTTTAAGAGCAGAATATAAGGCAAAATGAGACTGTTGGATTATTTTTTTTTTACAACTCACAATGCTTAATGCCCGTGCCCCGATGGGGCGTTGAAAAACACTTGAATTTTTCGTTAGTTTCAGCAGCTTGTAATAGAGTTTAAGTATGTGGCAGGAGAATGGCGTGCACCAAGCAGTATAAGCACCATGTGTGAGGATAGTTTTGTAAATTATTCAATTTAATCTTAGTGCAAGTCTGAAAGCGTATACTTAATTGTGGTTTATACCGTTAACGTCAGTGTACTCGTACATACGTTGGGGTTTCCTTGAGCTAAATATTTTGGAGCAACATTTTCAAGTATACTTTTTATTAAAAAGGATTTTTTTTTCTGTTTTGTTGCATTCAAAGTTAGGAGGTTAGCAAAGTCGTGCAGATGTTAGGGCACAATTAAACTGTTGACCTCAAAATATTTTGCAAATATTTTGTCTCAATGTTGTACCCATTTATGCCCTACAAGATGAGAGGGAGGATATTTCTTTTGTAAATGAGCGGATGGACTAGTTTTGAATTTAAGGTTTGGGTAAAGTGGTGTAGGTTAGGTTTTCGAAGGTACTAAGTTGCTGCTGACTTCATAAAATAGTCATTTTTTGTGAAAAGTTTAAAGTTTTGTGAAAATTATCAACAACATTGTTTTGGTAGACGGCATTAGAACTCAGCCGTTGTTGTACCTTCAATCGATAAGGTATATGTCACGTCTCAGAGTGAGCCTATTATCTTTTGAAAAATTTCCCTCACATTTTTTGTTAATTACGATGAAGTATTGTCTCTTTCAAAGTCCGTGATCTTTTCATATATGCATTGTATTATGGCTGTTTTTTTGTAGTACCCTTAAACTCACCAAAGGATGGTGAGGCATGAGTCTGTCTGCTTAGTATACTCCCTAACGAAATATGACCTGCTAAATTAGTAAGTGCAAGTGTTGACAAAAGGACTAGGAACAACAGAGTAGCACTGCAATGGTCTGCGAGTAATGGCTGACTGCCCGAAGTTTAGTACAATGCCAGAGCTAATAGGGATTGTCAACTCGAATGAATATACGACCTAAATAAACAATAATGGACTCCAGCAGTAAAAGAGCAGAAACTATTAAAAATTCCGAAATATTTGGTTTAATTATCTTTTATGGTCTTTCAATACTTTGACTAATACAGACGGTAGCTCCCAAGCTACCGCGGCGAGGTTCTGACACCGAATTAACTGTTTTTTAATGCCTCAGGAGATCCCCAAAGGAACTGACTTTAAAAGTTTGCTCTCAAGCTAATGCAACAAGGCTCTGACACCGACTTATCCATTCTTTGATGTCCCAGAGCTCATCGGAAAGACGTGGTTTTACAGGGGTACGTAAGGCTAGACACTAACCAAGCACTTTCGGAGAATGAGCGTAACCCTTAGACTGCTGCAAGATAGATTCAATCGCTCAATCGCTTCAATCCAAGAACTGCAATAAATATGCCGCGCATAAGGAAGGTAAAAAACTGCGACGCGTACAATGGTAAGACGAGATTGGTCGTTAAAGGCAGACTCAGTGATAAGGTTGTAAGCCAAATGGGGTCAGTGAGCGTATAATGAAAATCCTCATCAGTGCTTATTTCACATAATACTTCAAAAGATTGTGAAAAACTTAGTCGAAAACCAGAGGCATAATTTGTCCCTACAATTACTCCATAGCCCAGACGATTTTGACGCAATAAGGTGAAAGAAGTAGGCGTAAATGGCTAAGGAGAGCAAAACATAGTACCTATGTATATGCTGTCATCAATCAAGGAAAGAGAACAAAATAAAAAAGCGCAACAGAGTGCACTTCTCACAGCCATGTCTTGTGGGGGAATGGAGGGGCCCTAAAATTTTCTGCCGATTCCAAAAGGCGAATCGAGAAAACGCTTTTCATGTACTGAATTTGCTGTCAGCGTTTTGTCATTTCCTCGCGATTGAAGATACCAGTGGAAAAACATTTTTGCTTTCTGGCTAGCGGGCAGACATGTTAACCTCTATCAGTAGCCCATTGCTGCTACTTTGAACAGAGAAGGTGAAAGATAAATGAAAAGGGTCATTACAACGTGTAACACCCGAAATGCACACTTGCGTGTGCCACTTGAGTCGCGGTCTTCATCTAATGCGCCGTCCCTCGGGATTGGATTCGAAGACTTTCCGGGCCGGAGCGTTGGTGTCCATTCGCTCTACATGACCCAGCCATCTAAGTCGCTGGATCTTGACTCGTTTGACAAGGTCAGTGTTGCTGTACAGCCCGTACAATTCGTCGTTGAATCTTCTTCTCCACTCTCCATCTATGCAGACGGGACCAAAAATCACCCGAAGAATTTTTCTCTCGAAGTATTCTAAAGCGTTCTCGTCTGCCTTTGACAAGGTCCATGCCTCTGCGCCATATATAAGAACCGGGATGATAAGTGTCCCAAAGTCAGAACACAGATGAAGAATGTTGAATATGATCCAATTAATGAGCCATGTGAACTATAGACCATGGATAGACAATTTGTCTATTGGAAAACAGCACAGTCCTCATCCTGTTAGTGCCATTCCCAGAAGCCTTTTTTTGAAGGGCACTCATTCAACTTGAATGGTTCGACTTACAATTATTACTCCCAGACCTTCTTATAAGATAAACTCTTCGTTACAAGAAAATATAAAAATGTCCTTATTCCTTTCGCATCATTCCTCTCAGTATATAAAAGTTATTAAAACTCAAATTGAACTGTACTACGCTTAGTTATTACACAAGTTTGTTTTGCTGATGTAATTGCCAGCATTTAGTAAACGACCCCATTAAAAGTTCATTACGCAATATTATAGGGAGTAGGGCGGCCAGAACCAGAACAATTTCATTACCAGTCATCTTGAGCTGTTTCATAAAAAACTTTCTTCTTGTGCAATTATATTAAAAGTGCTAATAACGTGAATTTAATTCGTATTCGAAAAATTGTGCGCGTCACGTTTCTCACGTCTCTTACGTCTTGTCGGCGTCGTTCTCTGCAAACACATCGCCCTTCTGAAAGAAGTTCATTCCGCCAGCCACAAAACTTATCCTGACACTCCCATTAAAATTCACAAAAATAAAAAAAGGCAAAACTTTAAAAAATAAAATAAAAAAAAAACAACTTAACTTTCAACTCACAATCATGTCGCAAGCTGAGTCTTCATTTTGGTGTAATTGCTTTCGTTGCGTGTGGATAGCAGCAGTTCATCAGAATTCAGGATAATCTAACTTGTTCTTCTTTTCGCTTTTTTGAATAGACATCGAAATAAGAAACAAAACAAAAAGAAAAGGAATGCGGAAAGAGGGTAAAACTTTTGGGTCTCTCTATTTTTGAACTTTTTTTTTCCTGTTCCACACTAACGTCGTCGGTTGGCGTCATGTATACGAGTAACGGTGTACATTTAGAATGCGTAATATTCTTTCACTCCCGCATAAGCTCATACTCTAATGTAAAATAAACTCATCAAACAGCAAAATTTCTTGAAATTGCATGTATTTTGCAGGATGTGTAGTACCTACCCACCTACTTCTTTGTATACAATAAGATACCAAAATACATTTATACATAAATCCGCCGCGCCGGAGGCAAGTGGTGGTGACTTATTCCTTGTTTGTCGCTTTTAAACTTTCAGCCTCGTTATCACAGCTGTCTCACCCAATGTGGTTGTCACTGTTATGTTGAAACTCAAGGAAGATAAACTTGGCCTCAACAATGGCATTCACACTTTAATCTACGCGATGACAACATGCAACGATGTGGTGGCAATATTTATTTTTGGCGTCATCTTGGGTGTTATCTTCAATCCGGGTAGGTGCAATCATTGAATTTATTAAAATTTGATTATGATGCTAACAGCGTTGTTTGTTTCTATTTATTTCAATCACGAAGGTAACTTTTCGGATCAGATATTGCAAGGACCTGTTGGTATTGTTGTTGGTGTGGTTTATGGCTACCTCCTGGGACTGATTATGGTTTACTTTCCATCCAAGAATTCGGTAAGTTCAATCAAACTATTCATAATGAAGAAAATAGATAGGTACCTACTTCAATTCTTTGCTTAAAAGAGAATGAACCAATAGAGGAAGGATAGGGTGTTGGGCTATTGGTAATAAACTTTAGCTGTGATTGATTTCATAAGGCTGCTACTGATGAAGATGCAAACCAAAACTAAAATTGGTACTGCTTTAAAGGGTGCTCAAAACTATTTCGGGTTCATGTTGTAATACCTTAGTTGATACTAAAAGTATGATGTTAAAAATGTCGGTAGACATAAATCCGTAGATTTTGTGGAAGCGAACTGCGACAAGCATCGGAACACCGATACTCTGGGCCAAAGCTACAATTGAAAAGTGATAGATTTCTGAGCAGTTGTCACCGATATGGTCTAAAATCGGAGAAACTGGAGTTGCTATAGATGGCCCTTGCGTAATCCTGACTATAAATAATTTGGGGACTTCCAGCGCATACATCTGAAATCAATTGGGTCCCGAAAAGGAACGCTCAATAGGGAAATCTCAGTTGAGCTCCAAATGGGTCTACAAAGGGAACGCCCAATAGGGAAATTAATAATTAAATCGCAGATAAGACCGAAAAGTAAAAATAAAAGTTTTTAGTAAAATTGTCCCAGTTAACAGTCTTATACCTATAACTTTTGAAGTACTTACGAACTTTAAATTACTCCACGGCGTAGGTTGTAAGAGCGAAGATAATGAGATGACCATTTCAGGTTCGAATCCCCTACTTCGGATACGAAACTCTTTTTACTTGAGATTATATAGATGTGGTGTATTAATTATAATGACAGGTAGTGTATGCAGATAAAACTGTCGTCGCACAACTAGCGGTATTGTCAACCATGTTATGTAAAAGACTCAGCGTGCAGTTTTATATAAAGGGTTTTTCAATAGGTATGATATGATTTTGCAGTGGCGTTTCGGCCATTTGTAGCATGTCATGATCTCTCACTTGTTTTTAAATGCATTCATAAGTGTTTACATTTCACCATTGGACCACCGTAAAACGTCGTAGACTTTCTGATTTTGCCTTTGAACAACTTGAAATCGATAATGATTTTTTTAAGAAAATCATCTTTTCCCAAGAGGCTCACTTTTATTTGACTAGTGCATGAAATAAACAAAACTGGCGATGAAAATCCACAATATATTCATGAAAAACCATTACATTCACTTGGCAGTTTGGTGTGGTTTTTGGGTTGGTGGAATCATCGGTCCGTACATCTTTCAAAATGAAGCTGGTAGCACCATTAGCGGTATAGATTGATGATATCCAACTTTTTATGGGCGAAATTGAAAGAAATTGATTTTGGCAATATTTGGTTTCAACAAGACGGGGCTACGTGTCACACAGCAAATGCAACAATTGAATTATTGCTAGAAAAATTTCGAGATTCGATTATTTCAAGAAATGATGATATTGAATGGACTCCAAGAAGTCGTGATTTAACACCATTAGACTATTTTTTGTAGGGTTATTTGAAGTCATCGGTCTTTCAAAATAAACCAGATTGAGATTCTCTTCAAGCTTTACAAGTCAATATTGAATGATATTCATGATATACGACTTGATTTGGTGAAGTGCTCGAAAATTGGGTTCATCGAATTTGACGTTGCAAAAGAAAACGTGGTGGCCATTTGAATGACGTTTTATTTAAAACTAAATTGTGTTTATTGAACTGCACATTAAATACAAAATATTTGAATTTCCTTAACAAAAAGTGTGTTTTTTAAGAAAAGAAATCATATCACTCTTATTGGAAAACCCTTTACATACACATGTCAAACCTAGGTTACTTAAAACCAAGTTATATCATTGTTATTAAGCTGGCCATTGAAATAAGGTCGAATAAGGAACGCGTTAGAGAACTGTGTGTTTTACTTATAACATCACAATAGGTATCTACTAAAGGGTCCGCCAAATAATTATCGAGTTTAGCTTCGGGTTTGTGGCACGCAGCGCCGCCCTGTTGAAACCAAATGATGCCAATATTCCCATCTTCAGTTTTTGTAAACAAAACTCGTTCAACATGGCCCGATAACGATTGCCATTAACTGTAACGGCCACTCCTTGCTCATTTTCGAAGAATGCATCTGGACCAAAATCTGCACAAAACAGTGACTCGTTTTGGGTGTATCGGCTTTTCAATGTATGCATGCAGGTTTTCTGTGCCCAAAGCGACAATTTCATGATTTTCAAAGTAATGTCGCAATATTTCCCAGCGTTGTTCAAGCGTAAACACAACCATATTCGTTCAGCGGAAGGATAAAAACAATTATTATCTGTCAAATCAGACATGAGCTAAGTTGGCGATCCGTTAATCCTGGTTTCACTAGGTTCAATGACGACCGACTTGCAAATGCAGCCATCGCATCGTCGAGCGAAACGGGGATAACACCCAATTCGTTTCTAAGATAGACCTCGAGGACATCTTTCACAAAATAAAGAAAAAGAAGTCTCGAGGAGTCGGCGGCATACCCAATGTTGTGCTGCATAACCTCCCTGCGGAAGCGGTAGACACATACAACACGTTGTTCAACAAGTGCGTTGGAAGACGGAAGTGGTCCATCCTCTTCTTAAAAAAAGGAGGGATGGTTCCAACCCAGCAAATCTCCGGTCAATTAGTCTTCTTCCGAGTATCAGCAAGGTATTCGAGAAGGTTCTCAATAGAGCTCTGTTCACATGGGCTGAGTACAAACATATTATTCCAGAAAATCAGTTCGGTTTTAAGGCGGACCATGATACCATACATTCCGCGTCTAAGCTAAACAAAGCTAAAAAACAGTGTACGGGTGCATGTCTGGTTGACTTGGAGAAGGCATTCGATACCGTTTAGTTAGACGGTCTTTTCTATAAGTTGATCGGGTATGGCATGAGTAAGCCTCTCTTCTATATTCTTAGTGACATGCTTCATGTTAGAACGTTTTATTGTCAAAAGTCGCAATATAACTACCAGCACTTTTAAAATACAGAATTCGCCTATTTTGTTTAGCATTTTCACCGGCAATCTAATTGGTTCCCTTCCCCCATGCTATAGGGTACGACGACGACCTCATTGCGTACAGAACAGGTCCAAAGATCTAGGTCATCAGATTAGTCTTGCAGCGTGACTTCGATAAGATTCAGCAATATAGCGATGACTGGAAGTTGAAAATCAACGTCCAGAGATCGGAAACAATTGTGTTTAGAACCTCGTTGGCTCGGGCTTCATGGGATACGAGAAAGAACTGGCGAAAGTTGGTGATCGTTGATCGTCATGGTCAGCCACTGCAAAGCAAAGTGTCGTAGTCATAAGTATCTCGGCGACAAGGCGACTGTTTCACAGCAGACAACTAGATAGGAGAGTGAAAGTGATTTACTACATGGCCCTCATACGGCCAATGATTGTCTATGGGTGCCCTGTGTGGTTCAATGTTACAGCGTCTCAAATGGAAAAGATTCGGATGTTTGAGAGACAGCGTCTGAATACCGGTCTTGGATTGCACAGAACACCAGAGTCGGAGTACAGAAAATATTGTCCTAATAGGGTCCTTTACAACGGGGCTCAAATAAACAGAATCGACAACTTCATGATAAAACTGACTCAAGGTCACACTGCAAGGGCGATGTCTTCGAACAATGGCCCGATATTTGGGGCTTACTACCTCAACAAAGAGTATATGGAGAAAACGCGCTTCAGTCGATTTGTCCCACCCACCAGAGGCTTTCCTCTATTTTAATATGGAAGGGTTGGTTCAGGAAAGATTGACGGTTTCGCTAGTCTACCACGTCTGCCGTAAGTCCGGCTCCTTTGCAGCCGTGACGTCGCCGCAGTGGGCAGAGAAGTTGAAGAGCTCCTCCCGTTCAGTAGGGCGTTCTCTGATCGCGATCGACAGGACGTTGTTAAAACGTCAAAATTATTCTGTTGGTTTTTTTTTTTTTTTTTTTTGTTGCATCTCAGAGACATAAGTCGCACTGGGCTTAGAGCAAGCCCATTTGTACGTACTTATTTACGCTCTTCATCATAAATGCAAGTGTTAGAAGTTAGTAAAACGCCTACACCAGCAAAAGAGAGCGTATAAAGCAGATAAAAACAAAAAAAAATTATAGCTACATAACATAAACAAATTAAACAAGACTAGACTAGATAATATAAAAATTAATACAGATTACAAATTAGATAAAATTACAAATACAGATAGATTACAAATGAGATAAATAATAGAGAAAAAATCAAGTATGTGAAGCACTGGTTTTGAGCTTTTGTTTCAAACTATTTTTGCTAATGTTAAAATCAATAAGTAAATGATTTGAATTAAATAATCTACTCATGCGGGATATCGGTTCATGCATGCCATAATTGGTTCTGTGATGGGGGCAGTGAATTAACTCTAAATTACGTAAGTGGTGAGATCCTCCGCGGTAATTAAAACCTATGGATGAGAGCAAGTAGGGAGCATCAATATGACCAGCAATTAGTTGATGGATAAATATTAGATCATTATTGATACGTCTTTGGGAAAGGGTTTGCAAGCTTAAAAGCTGAATACGGTGCTCATACGGAGGCAGATTAAAAGGATCCTCCCAAGGAAGACCCTTCAGAGCAAACCGTATAAATTTATGTTGAACTGCCTCAATACGAGACTTATGAATTTCATACAGTGGAGACCAGACTTGAGATGCATACTCCAGATGAGGGCGAACATAACAGTTATACAAAGATAGTGTTACATAAGGATCATTAAATTCTTTTGCCCATCTTTTTATACAACCTAGCATAGAGTTTGCTTTCCTTACAATTGAGCTAATGTGCTCATTAAAT
Source organism: Melanostoma mellinum (assembly GCA_914767635.1). Taxonomy (NCBI): domain Eukaryota; kingdom Metazoa; phylum Arthropoda; class Insecta; order Diptera; family Syrphidae; genus Melanostoma; species Melanostoma mellinum. The sequence goes on along the minus strand of OU612058.1, from coordinate 68,666,890 downwards.
TCGAGGTTAACATTGAAGTAAACACCAAGGTCTCGAAAACTTGAAACATTACATAATAAATGACCAGGCATCGAATACACAGCTTTACTAGGTTCCCGTTTTTTCGAAAAAGTCATAGTTTGGCATTTGGAGGGGTTGAGACTAAGGCCATTCTTACTGCACCATATTACAAAACTATCGATATCTTTTTGAAGAAGTGCGCGATCAGTAGCATTCATAATGGATTTAAAAATTTTCATATCGTCTGCGTAAATCAAAATTTGACTATAAGAAATGCATGAGACCACATCATTGATTGCGACAATGAAAAGTAAAGGTCCAAGGTGACTGCCTTTTGGCACACCCGACGGGGCAATAAAAGTATTCGAAAAACAGTTACGAAATTTAACTTGATAAGCTCTATTCTGCTGTTCAAATTTCGTTAATAAAACCAATTCCACATTAAAAAGAAGAATCAAAGAAATTCAAGAATGTTGTGTAAAATTTTCACAAAGAAATATTGAAAAATACGGCAATTATTCGGACGAAAAAAAGGCGAGATGCGGTGGCCCTCATAACTTGGGGCTGGATCATCCGAAATCAAAAAATCTAAGTTCATTCGGTAGATAATAGCTTTTACCAGGTTATGTCGAAGGGATTTTTTGAAATTTTAATTTTTCACTTTTTTGGAACACTTTGAATAGAAAAAAGCGGTTTTTCGTGAAAAAAATTGGCTAAATTGTTATTGTAAAATAACAATTATCAAAATTTTTAAAAGCTCTTCGTCACTACCTTGTAAATTATTTACAGAAAAAGTGTTTAAAATTTCAAAAGGATCGCTGCAGTAGTTTTAAAGTTATGAGGGGCACCGACTTTTAAAAAGTGAGCTGTGGGAAAAATGCTTTAAAGATTTGATTAGTGTTCAAAACATAATGAAAACACTATACCGACAGGTTTGAAAATATTCGTTACTTTGTCAATTTTGCTCCAAACCACAATGTTCTTAAAATATTAAAATATAAGGCATTCATTCAAAAAAAAAAAGAACAAAACAGCAAAAAAAAAATTAAAATACGTTATTTTCAGAGTTTATATGTATTAGCAACTGCAAAAGAATGGCGTTTTTAGATTTTCGCTTAAAACGTTCAGAATAATTAAATTAATTTTTTTTTTTTTTAATATTTTGCGTGATTTAATTAAATTTTCATAATTAATCTGGAGTTGGCAACCCTGTATCACCCAATATATTATGAAGAGCGAATACTAAAATCGTGTACTCAGCCTTCAGATTATGATATCGTATTTAGCACATAATCGCAAGCTCGTGCGACCCAGTCGTGCACATTTTTATTTTCTCCAACTGCGATGGCGAAATGGGATCCCCCAATTGGGCATGCAGAGGGCCTTGCGGGACATCCCTATTCTGGAGTCCGTATACAGCAATTCAAGTGGGCCCCACAGGGGGACCAATAGTTCGCAGATTTCTGCCTGTTGCGTGAGAGGTTCGATGTTTATATCCCGGAACCATCAAAGAAAAAGAAAATGCTCTTTACGATTATCGGCTCTCGCGAGTATTCGGCAAGTTCTCAGATAGTATTTACGCCCTGCCATGAAAAAAGCTTTCTAGAGTAGTCGTTCGGGACCGGCATAAGATATTAGGTCCTGACAATGCGTTAGACCCCGAATTTTCAAAAGTCTTGTTACACCATCTTACTCATTTACTTATTTATTTATTTATTGGACTGTTTCCCAAGCTTATGTCATCACAGTTCTCATAATTATAGACTTTTTAGTTTTTGATATCTTCACAAACAGTACAAGATTTTTCAAAGTTCTAAGTCATTCGTAGTCAAAACTCACAATAAACAGTTTCGTTTACATTAAAATTGCAGGATCTAGAATTCGGTTTCCTTTTCTGGCTGGGTGTGTACCTACTGTTCGGGAAGGCTCTGATTCGTGTTAACTTCCACCCAGATAATTCAACTTAAGGTAAGCGCCAATTGCGCTCTCTTTACCTCCTTGCGGTTAATACTGGATATGGTCTCGTTCAACCTCGCCCCCGTTTTAGACACTACAAAGCAACGAAGATTTAATCGATTGAAACTTGGCAGAAACCATTCACAATGGATAAGTCCTAATTGACGTATGGTATCGATACGCACTAGAAGAGTTGCTGTTGCTGTGTGGTCCATATTGGACCTCACCTTCAGCGCTTTCGCTGAATACCTAGTTTCTTGAAATCCGGCCGGAAATCATGGCCCCACTGCTGTGAGCTTCATAAATCACAAATCGACCTATTTAATTGCGGGAGTAAAGTATATTCAACGGAAATGGCACTCCAAGTCAACATATACACCTCGTGCTTCATCTAAACTCTGGTCACCTGATAAATTCTTGGATATCAAAGGAACTCAGTTTGTTAACATGATCTTAAATCAATGATTTTTCTGGACTGACCATAGTCGTAACACCTCTTATAATTGCTGGAAGCTAATAGCAAAACTATGGTAGCCAACACATCGGTTCTTTTAATTCAGACTACTGCTCCAAAGGTAAGGATCGATCTTACCATTTCCAAGTACATCTACGCTAAGCTATAGGATAGTGCAAACAGTATAATGAAGCTTGTATGATCGGTCATGCTTCCACCTTACGGCTCCCCAAATTGTGGGGATAAAGACTTAAAGATTTAAAATTAGCGTTTATCAACGCCCAATGTCTTTGTGTTTTAGTCTAATTGGAGTTCAACAATATACCACCATTTCATTTCATTCAAATTGACTCCTGTTGCTACCACACCTTTCTGTTGCTACAATATGATTTTTCATCCAACCTCCAATCATGACGCAGAGGTTGAAACACCATCTGACATCCATGCCAGTCTTCTTGTTCGCATATTTCAGGAATTTAATTTACAACACTAAAGTATCTGCTGAACAACATAGCATCGCACCCGCACTGCCACCTTTTTATCTGCACAACAAATCGTCTGCCATTTGATAGAACTAAGCGATAAGCTGATGAGCAAAAAAGCTACCCCCTTCCTCTGGTATGTATATTATAGCCTGCTAGTGAATAATAAATAATGTTTAATAAGAGAATCTCGTTCACAGTCCTCCTCCTGAGGGACAATTCATAAATCCAACTTTCAGTAAACTTGCTAATAAATACTTTCGAGCTCTATGAAGCAAGTCCTTAAGGCAAATATCCCTCTCGTCCAGGTTGACATCGTTGATGTCTTTTGTTCCTCAACAATATTCTGCTGTGTTCCATAAATGAACACAAGTTGGGTGGGGTTTAGTTCAAATGATGTTGATACGCTGCTGCTTCTGTTGTGTTAGCTACAAGGTGAATTCCGTCACTTCACCCTGTTCAACGGGTTGTGAATATGCTCTTTCTAGTCCTTCTGGTTTTGAGTGTAAAATGTGGAAATGGCTGTGAGATATTTCATCTCCTTCCTTTTTTTTTTTTGTTTATTTCTGAGGAATAAATTATTCAGTCGGAAGAGCAGAATCTGAATCTATCTGCATATATTTTGTAAATAACCATGACGGGAGGATTGAGCTAAGCGTCAAGCAAAATATTAGGGATTTATTTCACCTCTGTGAAGAATTTCCTCGAAAATATTTGATACTTGCGATGAGATTTGGCATGGCAGTCTTAAAACCGCACGAAAATGTAAACAGTGTATGAAAGATTGGTTAGAGCAGAATGAACTGATCACCCGGCAACGTCGAGGAGGATGATGGTGTTACATAAAAAAAGGAATCGGTGGATGGCTTGATAAGGAAGAAACAGCTGTGCTATTATAGGTACTAGAGAGTGGAAATTAGAGACTACGGTAAACATGCACTCTTTTCAGCTTTTCAAATTATTATAGAATCAAAATTTCGATTTTTGAAATAAAAAAAAAACAGAAGCAGTATTCATATCAATTATGACTAAAGAAGAGGAAGAGTGACTTTAACGATCTCGAATTTCCTTGACATGGTGATATTTACCTAAGCGAAATAAGAGTAGACATTATGACCACGGAAAAATTCACATTTTCTCTCTATGAGCTTTTTCAGTGAGCTCTTCAAAGCTCGTCAACTGACCTGTAAACTATTAACTTGAACGTACAAAGACAGAATTTATTTTTTTCGCGAGGAAGCGCAACGTTTCATATCTAATTTAGACGTGTAGTTTTCAATCTGGCTGAATTTTTTCGGACTTAATTTTCTTGGTAGGTGATCTTCGAAGAAAAATATGAACAATGCCTCGGTTGAAATCAGTTGAAAATGGTTCTTTAGCGATTTTTACGGGAAGTAGGACATCTTTCCCAATACAATCGGTAAGCATAAGCAAGACCTGCGTGAAAAAACATACGAAAACGGACTCGAACGCGCTTTCGCATCTCAAAATTCACAAAGGTCTGTACATGGCGATCACAGTCAAACGCGATCAGTCAACCGTCAACCAAACTGACCATATTGCAATCGAAGCAAGGCACTCTTCCAGTGTGATAGATATCTAAAATTTCCGAGAGGCCAACTTTGACTCGAACCACAACCTTGTTGTATCCAAGGTACGAATGAGGATATCCTGCTCATGACTCGTGCAAAGCAACGCAGTGAAGAGATATGACGACGGAAAGCTACAATCGTAGGAGATTGCCAGTGCCTTCTCCAATCGAGTGTCCCTCCAACTATCTTTGAGTCCTATTTCGCCAGCATCAAGCATTGAAGACCAGTGGCAGCAACCAGCAATGCCAACAAACCATCAGAACCGCTGCCTCTGGAGGTCTGGGTTTCGCTCGGGCATCAAAACTCAACCCATTGCCCGATGAAGAATGCACGACAAATGTTAATGCAAAAGATTTTAAGGGCTGCTTTCGACCAGTTTAATGATATTTACAAGGATAAATAAGGGAAGAACACCGAATTCTCAAAAAGAAAAAGAAGCAGCATTAGAAGCGCTCGTTTGAGGAAATTGAAAGGTGCCATGATAGGAACGAGATTCGAAAGTTTTACTAAAAGGTAAAAAGATCCTGTCCCGAATTCAAGCCTGCAAAAACCAGCAGAGAAACATAGTCGTAGAGTCACAGTCGCTACTGAGAATCTGGAAAGATCATTTCTGCAGACTGCTTAACGGCGATGAGGACACAAATTTCGCTGTCAGGCTGATTGCCAGATTCAGCTTGGACGATGTTCAAGAATGCCGTCCTCCCGACATAGAAGAAGTTAAGCTTGTCATATGCAAACTTTAATCAAATAAGACTGCAGGTGCAGATTGCCTTGATGCCGAACTCTTCAAGGCAGCTGGAGATCTGTTGGAAGGGAGCATGCCAGTTGGTCTGCATGATATGGTCGGATGAAAGCATGCCCGATGAATGGAACCTCAGTATCGAATACCCAATCCTAAAAAGGGAGACACTCACAATTGCCCCAATAATAAAGGAATGTGCATCTTAAGCGTCGTGCACAAGATCTTGTTTGCTGTAATATGTGAACGTCTGAAACATCACGAAACCTCAATATAATATCGATATACACGCGCGTCATGATCAATACGAAGACAAAACGGAGAGTAGCTCTTGCCAACCGTTGCTTCTTTTGTTGAGAACGCAATTGAGAATCAAAACCCTCTCTAGAAAAACCAAGGTAAGCCTTTATACGACCTTAATCATGCTGACACATTGCCCTTAATGTTGCAATAAAGGATCGAAAATTGGACCTTTTGGCTGAAATTCATTTGAGCCAGTCACTACGACCACTTGCCCGAAATCAGTTTTAAAACATAATGTCAAACTTTTATCTTCAAAATAAAGCTTAACTCTTGGCCATAAAAATAAGTTTTATGTGTTCTATTTCTTCTTCAATACTCATAACCCATAGTTATGTTGTAGGGGTGGCAAAACCACTTACTTCTTTCGTTTTTGGGTATATCTAACTTTCCAACGCCATTTTTTCAGAAAATCAAGAAATACTTTCTGAACCATGGAGCTCCAGTGAATATCTCGTTTTATGAATGCATTCATTTATTCATTGCCTAACACACTATTCAGGCAATACAATATTCATCTTAATCCAAGGCAAAACATTCACTGCACTCTCTTTAAATTAACAAGACAGGTTCTCACTCTCACTCACTTTACTGAAACAATGGTGGGCAATGAAAATATCAGTATGCGTATGAACTTGTGCGAACTTGTGTCTAAAGCAACGAATCATCTACAGTGCAACGAATACTTCAGAGTGCAATACTGTAACAAAGAACACATCACACAACAAAAAAAGAAAACCCAAAAAATATAAATAACACTCAAGTCAGGTCACAAAATGCGTATTCAAGATGTGTGTATGCACATAAAAAAATATTCGTTGTCATCCCTCATCCTTCGTAAACATTCGCTTTTTTACGAATGCAAGCGAATGGTGTACATGTTTTGAGTTTGAATGGTCCAGTCATTCATCATTCATGGGCACAAGCAATGCGAAGGCTCGTATTCACGACTCACGACTTGTGTACTTTTTCTACAAGCTCACACTTGTTTCATCATTGGGAGCGTGACGCTTTGTACAGCTTGTTTTTTGAGGGATGATTCGGAACCGCAAGTGATTGCACTCATGCAGTTTTCTGCACTGAACTGGACGATAATTCTATAATTGCGTGTTATAAGCTCATAACGATTTCCAAGACCAAGTCTTTTTCTTGGGTCAGATCTTCCAGATTAGTCAGATCTTTAAGAGTAGTAAAGAAGTAAGGGAGCTTATTACCATTATTCAAGCTACTACGTCACCTATTAAACCCTTCCTCTATTCCATCCTCTAATTTTCTTTCTAAAAAAAATTCGGACTGAAAATTCTAGAAAAAGATTGTGCGAAATGGATTCACCTACTTTTCACATGATATTTTCTTGGTTTGTCCCAATCAACCTACCCATCCCTCATTGTTCTTTTATAATTACAATTTAAAGATCCTTTTTTCAGTCTTGAAAACGCTTATTTTAAACTTCATTCCGATGCTTTTTATTCTCTTCAGGTCATTTAACTTTTTTTTTTTTCTTTTTTGTAAGAGCACACTTACCTTTGTTTTGTATATCTCATTGCACCTTATGCAAATCACACTGAATTTGTGAATCCGTAAGAACAAAAAAAGAAATTCGGATGTTAAAAACGCTGAAAACATTCACTCACCTACTTAAACTTTAAACTCATTTCGCAGAAATATGTCAATGGACTCAGGTTTACTATGACTGTTTTGGGTGGATGCGTTTCAGTAATGGGCAGCAGAGCGATGGGATATCCTTCGGCAGGTGCCTTGGGTTGTGTGACAGTAACTTTTGTTGCTGGTACTCTTTGGAAAAAGCAACAACTCGGAAATGAAAATGTAAGTTCCATCTGCATGAAATATATCAAAATAAATTATTTAAATCATGGATGGGTCTCCTGGACAAAAGAAGATGATTCTTTTTAAAGTAAAATTTACATTTCATCTACTTGTTGTTATAAGACCAGCGTCACAGATCGCTTGGATTTGATGTGGAAGTTCCTGAAACCCGTTTCATTCTCTCTAATTGGCAAGGAAATTAACTTCTCTGTTCTGAATGGCAAAATTGTTGGATATGGACTTATTGTTATTGCAGTCGGTTGTTTGGTAAGTTTAAATCAAAATTTGGAAATGTTTTCAAATATTGGGAATAATTCTTTTCTTTATTCAATATATGTAGTTCCGTCTGGGTACATCATACTTTTCGACCAATGGAGCTAAGCTTTCACCAAAGGAACGGGGATACATTACGATTTGTGGATTTCCAAAAGCGACAGTTCAAGTTAGTCTAAATACAATATTTCGTTATTAATCAGGGAAAATTCGTATATTAAACAACAAAGTATCGGTACATATACATATGTACATTACAGAGCCCTCCAGAAAACGGATTTCGAAAATGTGCGCGGAACTCGGTCATTTAACCAGTCTTTCCAGGATTTTAGACAGCCAAAATTTAAGCTGAATGGAATATCGCTTTGAAATCATTTCAGCAGTTTTTGGTACCTGTTTCAATGAAAATACCGAGAAGAAGTATGACCCATGTCAATCTAATTATGAAAGATCTCGATATCGGTCGTGCTGATTTGAAAGTCCCATCTAAGGACCCTAAGTCCTTTTATAAATTTGTCAACTTCAAAAGAAAATCTGATGGGTAGGTAGGTACCCATCCTCTTTATCTTTCAATAATGAAAAATCATCTGATCCACTCTCTATTACCAACTATTTCGCTTCCTTTTTCAACCAATCCTTTGTCAAAGAATCTTTTGTCAATGACGATACTTATTTTGAGTATTTGCCAAAATTCTCGCTTGGTCCGTTTCTTCCCCGCTCTTTCGAACTGTCTCTTATTGAGAAAAAGCTAAATGAGCTCAATGATGATTTCATACCTCGTCCTGATCATATCCCTGGCGTACTCCTAAAGAAATGTTCGTCTTCGCTTTCTCTACCCCTTTCAAGAATCTTCACCCTATCCTTTTCCCAAAGAGTATTTCCTCAATATGTAAAACCTCTTTTATAACCCCTATCCACAAAAAAGGCCAAAGTTCGATGTTGAAAATGACGTATACACCCAAAATGTTTGAAAGCATTTTGTCAATTTTGAGTTTTCACTGCAAATTTCTCAATTCCACTCGAAAACATGTTTTTTCAAAGGCAGATCAACAGCTACTAATCTTGTTGAATTCGTCTCTTTCACCTTTTCTGCCTTGGAAAATGGAAAAGAAGTCGATGTTAATTGAACAGATTTTAGTAAAACCTTTGATGAAATTTCCCATAGACTAACTCTTTTTTAACTATTCACTTTCGGCTTCGAACTCATTTTATTGAAATGGATTTCTTCTTATTTGGAAAACCATTAGGGTAAGTAGGGTGAATATGCCAGTTTGGGTAATATACCACTTTTCAATATTATATACTTCTAAGTCGATATTGGCAATGCTGACGATGCAGTTCTCTCAGTTTCGCTTTGTTGTTTCGACATACGGGTTTGCGTGCTACTATGCAATTTGTAAGGTTTGTTTTTTAGGTTTTTCAATTCAATATATGAAGGTGTCTTCAAAAAAGGTAAGATTTGTTTTGTATACGTATTGTTTCTGAGTGTCTAGACGTTCTATGTTCCCTTAATTTTAGTGCAGGGATGATTTTATATTTTGCGACGTTCTGGGTTAAAATGCCACATAAAATCTGCAACAACTGGCATTTTACCCACTTAAGTGGCATATTACCCCTGATGAAATTTAAATAAGACTCACACTGAGCACTATACCAAATGTTTGCTGGCATTTTACCCTTTCAGGAGTGGCTTATTACCCGCACGTGTGGATAAAATGTCACTATTTAAGGTTTTTTTAAAACTTAATTTGCAATGAATTCTGAGAGTTAAAGTTATGTTTTTCTTTATTTATTTGTTGAATAAAATAACAATCGAATGAAATTGAGAAAATCTTGTGCTTAACTTGTTAATTACTATTTGTTTTTATTTGTTTACTGTTAAGTATGGCATATTCACCCCACTTACCCTACTGTAGTGTTCGTTTTAGATCTTCCCTATCAAGACCATTTTTAACTACCTCTGGCGTCCCCCAATGCAGTCATTTAAGTCCTCTCCTTTTCAGTCTTACTATTAATGATCTCGAATTGATTATTTTCCATTCCCATTCTACGCTGATGATACGAAGTTTTTTAAGATAATTTCTTCACCTACTATTCATTTTCAACAAGACCTCGACAACTTTTCCATCTGATGTTCTAAAAACTGCTTGGAATTGAACATTTCCAAATATCAATCATTCTCAATCTTCACTCGTAAGCGCATCAAATCTCCTCTCCGTAGCTATCTCCTTCACAGCCTAACCATTTCACCAGTTGATAAGATTCGTGATCTCGGGATCTTTTGCGACCAGGGACTTAATTTCATCTCACATATTGATGATGGCAAAGGAATTCTCCGATCCTTACGTAACCCGATCTCTGTACATTACTTTTGTTCGCCCACTCCTTGAATACGCCTGCCAAGTCTGGTCCCCTTTCCAGCAAGTTCAAATTTCTAGAGTTGAAAGTATTCAGCGCCGTTTTCTTCGATTTGCTCTTAGAGGTCTGTCTTTTATAATGTATTATTTCTCCCTCCTTACCAAGATGGTATCAAGCTTTTCGGCATGATCACGTTGGAAGATCGACGAGAAATATTGGATATTCTCTTCATTTGCCGTGTCTTTTCTGGAACCGTCCACTGCACAAGAATTTACCACTCTATCTTCCTTAACACTATTCCTCGCAACATATACGAAATCCTCGCCTCTTTTCCCTACCCTTTCATCGAACGTCATATGGCTCAAATGAACCTATCTCCCGAATGCTAAGTAATGTTAATTCGAGTTATAACAGGTTTGACTTCAACCTCAGCACCCCTTGCCTAAAACTCCATCTTCTAAATCACCCTCCCGATTAACGTTAGCTATTAGTTTCTTAGTTTTTAAGTAAGATTAAGAATTAGATGTATTTCTCATAATTTTGCCAACACGTGACAAGTTCTCACTAAACTAAACTCTTCTCTTCACAAATAAGTATCAAATTCGGTAAATAAATCTTCCATCAATAATAAGATCTCCATAGAATCTTTCAGGAGAAGCGAAATATGGACTTTTCCTTGACACAAAGCTAAACTAGAAGTCAATCATAATGGATATGGAAAGAGTCATAAAAGCAGCAGTGGCTATTTTCTAACGCTTAAAAGCCTTTGGAAACAAATGGGTATATGCACAGGTTAAAAAATGTCAAATATCGAATTCTTGGGGTCACACTCATTTCAAGGACCTACAGTCTTACGCTGCTTCCAAACGGCTTAGCTGGAAAGCGTTTTTTATGAAAGAATTTGATAAAGCAACCTCCATTTCTGCACAAGGCATGGTTGTACGAAATCCGATAGTCTCTAGGGCACCCCGTTCTGTTGCGCCAACCTTATTAATATTTATTTATTTTACACAACGCGACAATCTAAGCAAAGTCTAGCAATTAGTCTGTTCATAGATATGTCAGGAGCGTTCTCCGTACCAGACTTTCAGTTACCAAAGACAAATACCTTAATCTCAAAGACCTCGAAGTTGACAGACAAATGTCCGCTAAAAAACAGTTCGTCTCAGAGCCATCTGTCAATGGACCAATAAACTCAACTTGAACTTATCCAGATCAAGTTACTTCTACTACCACATTTTCTAACTGGCTTTCATCAACAGTTAAGAAATCACCATCTCATGAGAAACCATAAGAATTTCTTGAGAGGTGATCTAGCTTCATTCTTTACATTGATTGGCGACCGAAGTTTGCTCTGGTGAACCAAATATTAGTCCATCATTCGCGTCGTCCTGAGAGTTGTTAAGTCTTCCCATCGGGTATTCTGGTAATCAAACATGTCCGATAATGGATCAGGAAAACTTGATATTCAAGTTAAATATCCCCATTTTTCTGAGATGCAACTTCCCAACTTAGGTAGGCATTAAAATTCGGTTGAACCTGATTCTTAAACAACATCTTTCCCCAACCATTTGGATTTCAGACGAGCTCTCTCCTTATTTAGTTTTTTCTTTTAAGTCAGTTGAGGTCGTCTTCCACCTGATTAAAATAAATAAATAGGCTGGCGCAACAGAGCGAGGAGCCCCTGGGCCTAACGCATTTCTCACAACCATGCCTTGTAAGGGAATGGAATCCACTTGATTGCGCCACCTAAAACAAAATCTTCCTCTTCTGCGATTTATATGCAAAATGCTTTCGAGAACGCGTCGACTAAGAAAGTTGATGGTCGTCCGTTAGCATGTCCCAACCGTTTGCTCATGATAACTTGTAAATAGTGTTTTTTAGACGTGTGGCTCTCAATCTATCAATATTTTTTTTCAAAATGGTCTTTTCGACAGCTGTCACTTGATTTATTCTCGATTTGAGTTGCCATTACAGCCTGCATTATACTCGCAAGAATTAGCCTGCACATCGAAACTCAACTGCGCAACGAACTTGGTCTTGCGTGGATTAAATTAACACTCTCCACATATTCGTTAAAAAAGCTCTGGAGTGGCAATTGAAAAAGCTCAGCGATATGGAAAGCGCTCAGAGGTCTTGCAGTACCTGATCACATAATGTCACTGATATGCGAAGTGAACCGTCTCGTATAACGAAAAAAAAGAGAAAAATTCGCTATTAACAAAGGAGTTCCTCAGGGTGGTGTGTTTTTGTCTCAATTTTTCTTTGTAGTAATGGAGGCCATGTTGGAAAATGTTTAAGCCGAAGCATCTAGTGGCATTCAATGACACCCCTTTCAACGTCTATGTGACTTTGATTAGGCCGACGACACTTATTTTCTGACTCATACAGCTAGTCAGATGCAGAGAAAATTGGAAGTATTGATGCAAATTTCCAATAGCACCCAATTGAAAGAGAACATAACAAAAAAAAAAAAATCAAACCGTGTAGCAAAACAGCAAAAGCATATATGCAGCATTTCATTAACTAGGAAGAACATTCAAGCCTGTGTGAAGCCTGTTTTATTGTACGGCTCCGGGACGCGGAAAGCCACTGAGGCTGTTTAGAGACAACTTTCAGTACAAATCCTGCTTATAGTTTTGAATATAAGTATTTTCGTCAAACACCATATCAAACAAACGCAGCTTGGGGCTCTGACTGACAGTAAGCCGACAGCACTATATACAGGGTGCGACAAAAGTATGGAAACCCCTGGAAATATGGCAGAATATGCGTTAAAAAAATCAAAGACCCTATATCCGACGTATTTTTCGACGAAGAATCCGATGGTGACCTTGAATTTGACCTTGAACTTAACCTTGAAGCCCCAGCGACCCAAAAATCGATTTTTCAAATGGAAGCCCCCATTTTTTATTGCAGATTTAGGAAGAGCGCAAAACTTTCCATTTGAAAAATCGATTTTTGGGTCGCTGGGGCTTCAAGGTTAAGTCCAAGGTCAAATTCAAGGCCACCATCGGATTCCTCGTCGAAAAATACGTCGGATATAGGGTCTTTGATTTTTTTTTTACGCGCCATATTTTCAGGGGTTTCCATACTTTTGTCGCACCTTGTATAATAGAACGTGCATGGCACTGGGTTGGGTAAACTCCGAGAAAGCCCGACAACGAAATTGCAAAAATGCCATTTGAATACAACCCACAAGGCATCAACGGAAGAAGAGGTCGACCTAAGATGACATGGAAACGAAGCATACTGAATGAAAGTATACATATTCGATCCGGGAATAAAGTCAAACGATTCTGTAAAGACAGAAGAAGATGGAGAGAAATCGTTGCCTCCTTATGCTCCAAACCAAACAAGCGATGTTTCTGTTATTCATGATCGCATTAGATCATTCAAAAATTATTAGGTATGTCGGGAGCAAGCATACAATATATTTTAGAGTTCATAAAGTTAGTGACATCTTATTCAAACTGAAATTATGTCTATTGAATTTTGCATATAAATCGGGAATAGTCAGACATACACTTAAAAGTCGACAGATATTGTTAAATCTGTTATGTTACCAAATCAAACGTGTATTTTCTAATAAGTCTCAATAAATGAATTGAATTGATTGATTCAAAAATTATAATAAATAAGTTATATCAAAAGTTCCCACTCGTTATTTTATTCCTATAAGATAGCGCAATTCTTGCAAAATTAAGAAGTTTTTCCACATTCAGCTCGTTTATTGAACCCCAGTTGTCTAATTTTCCAATGCTAATGTCAACCTCCATCTTGTATTGAAGCGCAAGATCCATCCGTTCCGCATACCAGCTTGTCTTGCTTTCTACCACTTTTACCGCCGCTATTTTTGAAGTCTTGTATCTGCCATTTTCATCATGGGCAACTTTAATGATTTTATAAACAAGGGTGAAAGTTCTGTTTCGATCATCAACAGATAATTTGGCACATGAATAGGAATATTGAAAATAAGTTTTATATAAAACCGTAGGAGCTTGTCAACTGCCTCATGTTTTTTACATATATCCCCACACCTGTGCCCCATAGAACAATGCGGATTCAGCCACTGCTCCAAACACTCTATATTTAGTGCTATGAGCAATTGCTCCATTTGAAAAACATTCTTTCCTCGTAGCATTGATTGAAGCTTTTGCCTTTGCTAGTTTTTCGTTGAGGTGTTTACTCAAATTGAGGTTTGACGAAAAAAACACACCTAAGTACTTGAACTGTTTCACCAGTTCTAATTCTCCACCAATGTGGTTTCAATTGTCTTTTCGAATTCTTCTACCATCTTCTTTTTTAAAAATCATTGCTTTGGATTTTCTTGGTTTACTGTCAAATTTCAGAGCTTACAATACACTCCAACCGGTTTATCATTAGTTGAAGACTTTCAGAGGAGCTGGCTAACAGCACCACATCATCCGCAAACGTCAGTCCCTTAATGCATGTATTTGCATAAAGAACATCCCCCGGAAGTCTATCCAGCAGATCATCTATAGATAACGAAAACAATGTCCCTGTTTCACACCTTATTTTGTCTCGAACCAGTCTGACATCTCTTTTCCATTTGAAATAGCTGCTTGGTTGCCTGTGTACAACTTTTGTAGGACTGTTCCAAGCTTAACTGAAACTCCCTAAGTTCTAAAAGAAACGAACTGTGCAGAAACATAAGAATTTCACTTTTAAATACAATTTTATTGTTGCCACTATTAACTCTGGTAGAACAAGTTGCATCTTATAGACAAAATGAACCTCTTAATTTTTGTTTAAAAAGATTGATTTTTGATCATCCCATTGGATATTGCAGGATCCTCTTGGACCTCCGTTTAAAAATTCTCGGAAGTTGCTGTATTTAGTTTCAGAGAATAAGAAAAACGTTTCAAATGCCTCATACTTTCGGCCAAGGGTGTAGATGTCGCAGTTTTTCATCTCCTTTGTGCCCTGTCCAATACAATCCAATCATGGTTATATCTGCGTTGCAGTTAGAGCGCTTCATGTGTATGTGCAGGTCCGGATGTCTATATGTCCTTTTTTCGTTTGCTAGGTTCGTCAACGGTGAAATCATTGTTGTTATCCGAGGCAGTTCTTTGTTTCAGAACCAACTGTTTTTTTACCTGGCTGACTAGTTAACTTTACGCATAACGCCAAACCGGAAAGGCTAGGGTCTCTTGGGTCCCCTTGTATGTAAAGGGCTATATACGTCGGATACTACGGTGAGTACCTACCCTGCTTCAGGGGCTCAAGACCTGGCACTGGCTCTTCAGAATCTTATCCAAAACCATCTCTACTTCAATATTTATCATAATATTCGGAAAAATACTATTAAACCACAAATGTGCTTTTTGACTGCTGAAGTCCACCTTTGGTTCTGCAAGTCGAATTCATCCGCTTTGTATGTTACACTCCCCATAAGCTTTGGCCGACTACTGAGATTTGGGCTAGTGATTTCTAGTCAGTCATTACAAGTAGAGCATTATAGTTTAATCCTTTTGTCACCATTTCACTCACTAGTTTATCAGGTCATTCATCACCGGTTGAAGGAGACTAGTACCCAATGGTTACCGCTCCTATACAATAAGGACATTTTTCGTGAACTGGAAGTAGCATCGGCGGTGTCAGCGAATTCTTTTTCTTTTTCATTAGAGACCTAAGCGATACTGAGCTTAGTTGACACCAATCAGAATTTTCCCGAAGTTCGGGACAGTACACACTCAACCGTTTTTTCTGTAAAACGCCTTTAACAACAAGCTGAAGTCGCTGTCACTGTAGCACTGTCACTCCTCGCACCCCTTAGAATTAATTGTGTCCTATAACAAAAGCTGCGGTAAAAATTCTCCATAGAACAGCATCTCTATAAACACCAATTGCCTTTTTTTCATCTACCTAGGTATGTTTAAAAAAATTTCCTGGTATTTCCTGCAGTCAGACTTCCCAAAAGAGAAAGCAAGCACTTTTGTTAAAAATTGTGGTGTCATGTTGCACATTTTCTAATTTCCTTTTCACGGTGCGGTTTGGAAGCTCCCACTACATCCACAGACGGATTTTTCAGAGAGGATTTCTTTCTTAAATTTATTTATTGATCAAAAGTTTGTCGTGTTATGTTCAGCTCTTATACTTTGTAAATATCTACTCCCATTTGCAACAACTCAAAATGGCAACATTGTCACAACTACATACTTCATCATTATTAACCGCAATCTCTCTAGTAGCCTCAAAGTGGCAAGATGGACGTAGTGTTCTTATCAATGTCATCGGCTTTTACGAAAAACTGACACACAAAACAAAACAAAAAACTTTTACACCAAAAGAAACATATTTTATTTTTATGTACAGATAAACAGAAAAATTTATTTGTAGGACTGGTTTTACTGTTCTTTTCGTCCTGTTTTAGTTCAATCCTTACTCATTCACTCCTCTAACTCTTCCCTTTTCAGGCAGCCCTCGGACCCATTGCACTAGATATGGCCAGACAATTAAATGCGGGACAAGAAATCCTTTCACTTGCTAGCAATGTCCTTGTTATTTCTGTAATCGCAATTATATTCACAGCACCACTAGGCGCTATCTTAATGATACAATTAGCCCCGCGCTGGCTAAAGCACGGTGACGGTTGTGGCGGCGGCGGCGGAGGAGGACACAGCATTGGTTACGAAGGAGCAGATTTGGATAGAATACCCGCGCAATCACGAGATAACATCGCCATAATCACAGTTGGAGATAATAGAATCGTGACGGATTCGGCTCACTCCAACAATGGTTTCGTCGACCATGGACACAGTGGCAGATAATGTCGTGTAGAACGGGTGCACGACACGAGTGTATAGCAATAGCGCTATTGCAATTTGTCACAAATGCCATGAAGCCTAATTAAGTACTTAGAATAAGAAGAAGCCACCAAGAAAAGACGATGCCCCATACTACCACCACCTACTTATGAAAGGGAAGAGAGCAAATGTTTTCCTTTGCACAAGGACTACTCTACCCACTTAAAGAGCCAGTCAGCTACAATTTAAGATTTATATAATATTTTCTTTTTCTTTTTTATTTTATTTTTTCCTTGTAGGTACTCTCGTAGATATTCTATGTAGTTAAATGTTTTGTGAATTTTGTTTTTGAAGAGCTTTTGTTCAAATGTACTTAGGTATGCTCGCTGGATGTCCTGCCTGGGTCTTGTCGTCATTATGAATTACTTAATTTATGTAAGAAAACTTTTGCTTACAATCTGTCTTTTTAAGAGACAGTGGATATATACTTAAAAAAATAAAAGTCGTAAAACGAGCTGTATTGAAAGATATTTGCATTTAAATCAAAGTTGCTTTATTTGTGTGTTTGTGTGTGTATTGAGGGTGGGTGGTGAACTTTAGAAACTTTGACAACAGTTATTGCTATCCCTTTTTGAAATAAAATCGACAAAGTACTTAGAACATTTGTTTTTCGAAAGAAGTTATATATCGCAGAGGAAGTTTGAGCTGACTTTTGAGCTAAGTTCGGAAGTATTTGAATGGCTGATGAACAAAGATTTATATTTTAACATGGCAACAATCCATAAGTATAACAAAACAAAAGCAAAATCCCTAAATCCTAAAATCAGAACTTTGGAGGAATTTTTTTTTTTTTTTTTTTGTTGAGGAATTCTATGTCAACATCGAATGCTATAAACGCACAGGCAGATATTGGGAAACTGACTCATTGCAGACAAAATATCACTCGGGAATACCTCCCTTGTAAAAGTATACTTTCGCATCTAGCCGATTGGGTTGTTGCGGTAAATTTTAATACAACAAGTTGGACCTTTGGGTTTCTTCCTTTTCCCATTATCACCCTCTCCTTCTGATGTGGCTTCAATGTGCTGGTAGAGTACAAAGCAACCCTAGTCCATCAGCTAGTGGTGTAGGTACTTCAAAACATTTTGGAAAAGCAACCCAAATAGGTACCCCTTCCTTAAGGCAGTGAACGGCTGGAGACTCAACAGCATGTTGCTAAGATAACAATAATTTTCCAGAGTAGAGATATGGCTATCTATCTTTAGCACATTGAGATATATCAGTCATTATCAGAATTTGGCATTTGAAGCTTTTTTCAACATAAACGGCCAAGAGCCGAACGTAATGGCTGAGCGCCCACCGTAAAGGCCAAGTGCCCAACTTAGTATGTTTTATCTTAGCAAGGAAATTACTCTTTATAAGATTATCTCCCTTCCCCTAAATCTGGGTGAAAAAGGTTCATCGAAGTAGTTTAGTAGTTTTTGCAAAAAAAAAAATGACAAATCCTTTCTAACTGGATCCTAGCCTGAATAGTTCAGTTCATTTCATTTTCTGTTCTGGAATGGAATGAAATGGAACAGGTCTGGATTCGTTTATTCAGGCGTGTTGTTGCGAATCTCTAACGACCGACAGATTCAGGAATTCAGAAAAGAGCTATGGATACGGCGCAGACTCCAATGAATTTGCTGAAAGTACTGCAGGTGCAGGTACCCCGTGACGAACCTCCACGACTCTGATATGTCGAAACTGAGTGAAATGTTCTGAATGCGCCCACGAACGAAGAGATCGCCAAGAGGATGGCACTTCCTCGTTGACCTCTGAAAAGGACATAGTGCCAGAAAGTTTGGTGAAAATTGAAAAATTGTAGAAAAGTTTAACTCTCCTTTATGACCCGCCAAAAGTCGTGTCCACCGGACCTATGGGGTCCAAATGAACCCCACGATTTTTTCTTTGAATTTTTTTTTTAATCCTTTTGGCTATTGTATGAATTCATTCTAAATATTTTTTATAGCATTGATATAGAAATTTAATCAGAATTGTCATTAAGCAGGTATGTATGAGGTCATAAACAAAATTTTTCAATTTCAAAATCGATAAAAATTGACTAATTTCGCAAATCTGGAATTCCCGCTTATCCCTTTCGAGATGTCTGTTTTACGTAATTACTGAATGAAAAATCAGCAAGTCTACCAAATATGGCTTGAAGTTTTAGTGGCTGTATGAAAGCTCAATGGGCTATCCACTGCGAAGTCTTCTAACTACACTGGTAGGTCTGACTAAAGTACAGGACTTGGTTGTGGATATGATGTGCTGATGTCGTTGATGCCATCATATTTCAATTCTGGACGCAATATAACTATTGATAATTTATTTACATCGGTGGATTTAGCATTGAGAAGATCACCATCCTTAGCACGATCCGGAAAAACAAAAAGTCGAAAGAGGTTTTTGATGACCAGAATGAACATGTAAAGTTCAATAACAAAAAGCAGTATCGGCCAGTACGCTCATCCGCCTTTGGATTTTCAGGAAATATGGCATTTGTGAGTTATGTTCCGAAACCAAACAAACAAACGGCATTGCTATCAACACAACATAACTGCGAGAAAGCCATTTCCGGTCATCAAAGTAAACCTGCAATGATACTTGATTATAACCGCACCAAAGGTGGAGTCGATGTATTTGATCAAATGGTATCGATATAATTCATGTACACGTCAAACAAATCGCTGGCCGATGATTGTATTCTACAACTTGCTGGACGTAGCTGCCCTAGCAACTGTCATCATTTTAAGACACTTCAATCCACCTAGAAGAAACAAAAATTTGTTCAGAAGTGATAAGCTTATCGAACCAGCGGAAGAACTGATGGAGTCAGAACTGAATAACCGTTCACAACCTGCAACACAATACAGCATTGGAAAATCTGCATTGGATACTCTCTGTATTTTGGGCAGAGTTTAAGAAGTATTACCAACAGTCCCCGAAAGGCTCTCTTGTAAAAGAAGCAGATGTTACCTTTGCCCAAGAGCAGACGACAAGAGAAGCAAACCACCTGCGTTGGATGTGTTGCCTTTGCCACACTAGAACCTTATGTGTATCTCCCGGAACTGCCAAAAACTTCAAGTTAAATCCTTTCTAAACATAAACTATGTTACTTTTATAGTAAAATAATTACTTATTATAAAAAAAAATTATTTTTAATAAAATTTCAGTAGTGGGGTCCAAATGGACTACAGGTCGGGTGGATGACTTTTTTTCACAAAAAAAAAAAAAATCCCAGAAAAATCGGTTGACATCTGATAATCGTTTTAACGTACACTGCTGTTCACCGCATTTTGCCAATTTAGCTCATTTCCAAAGTTAGTATCCCAGGTCATGTGAACGCGTGCGAACTCCAACCGCTGTTCTCTCTTATGGCGTTTAGTGGAGGCGTTTTTTTGTTTCTTTTTTAATTGAAGATGGTCTGCACTTAAAATAGCTCGACGAACAGTTAATGTGCTGGCTGATACCCCCGCTTTTACCTTTATTTTACTGGTGCAGAGAGCTGAATTTGATGCATTTTTTTTAAATTTTTCTCTTATCCTGAGGAGTTAAAGCCGTTTTTGTCCTTCCTTTGGAGTTTTTATCGTATGAATCACTGTTTTTAATAAAATTCCTCACAATATGGTCACTTCGGCCTATTTTTGTTGCAATTCTCCTCATTGAAAACTCTTCGGATTGCAACACGTCAATTTTCCCTTTTTCTTCTACAGCTAAAACTTTTTTTTCCAACATTTTGGACTGAAATCTGTGGCAAACACTTTTTTACTGCTTAAACTTTGCAGCTGACTCTAATCCACGTAACAGATCGCGGCCAACTAACTAATTTTACAGGTGCGTATAATCATGTGAACAAAAAAAAAGTGCACTTTTTCTTGGAGCATAGACAAAAGAGAGAAAAAATGTCCGTTTACTTCCACTCACCTTGGACTTGTTAGTGTTATTTTGTTAAGAATTTAATAAGCTTTCAAATAAATGCAATTGTTTGGCAATTGCTACCCACACTAACAAAAAAATTAGGGTTATGTAAAAAAAAATTTGTGCGTCTAATTAAGTGAACAGCAAGCAGTGTTAGAAATCAATCAAAAATTGAATTTTGTTCAATGAGTTAAATCCCACTTAAAAAATATGAAAAACAAAAAAGTTATGATTGTTCAAACATGCTCTGTCTGTCCAAACCACAGGCTAAGAATCCAGCAGAAGATGGAGTCTATTTGTATCCGCAGATTACTTGCTAAGTATGCTTCGCCAAAAAAAAAGGAGTCGCTTTTTCGGGCAAGTTTGAGGGTTTTTAATTCACTTTTTGAGACCGGTCTTGTCTCAGTGTTTGTCTGAAAGGATTTGTCATTCAATAATTAAGGAAAACCGAACTGAAGAATTAAAAACGGGTTTAAAAAAAAAAAAAATAAAAAAAAATAAGAAACGACATTTTAAGATTATTAAACAGAAACACCCTACTAATAACATTTTAACAACACAAAAAAAAACAAAAAAAAACTTTGGCAAACCCGCATAAGCAAACTCAAAAAAAGAAAACAGCTTTATTTAAATTGTAAATTTCAAAAATTTTACAAACCGTTAAGGGAGGAAACTGATCAAGAATTTTGAAGAAACCGAATTTTTTTTATCTTAAAAGGTACTTTAGGGTCTTAAAAATAAAGTACCGAATGATGGATGCCGGCAAAAATGACTAAGTGCCTCGAATTTCCATTCTGCATCACATCGCAGATTAAAGGTATATCGCATTTAATATGATTTTATAGTACCTACCTACTTAAAACTTAACGCGTTTTTCTCGAAATCACTTTTTTTGAACTGGCCGAAGACATAACTCGAGCCAATCTTCATCGATTTATACGAAATCTTGACGGTGCATTCGAAATACCTTTCTCCAGAGACGTACGTAAGAATTTTTTATATTGCATATTTTTTTTTTTTAATCAACAACATTTAGTGAAAATTCCGAACAAAGTTTGTGTCATAGAATGGTACGGCAACATCTAACTGATACGCCCATTCTAACAAAAATGCTCCTTATCGAAAAACTCCGTCTCTTTTACAGTTCGCATTGAAGCTATGCTTTTCTCACAAGCAGCACATCGCATTGTTTGCCTCGCGTCTAGTAGATATACCAGTCAATTCGATGACTCCCAGTGTCAGGCGGACTGATATACTGAAGAATTTGAACCAGGTTTAGATTGTTAGGTGAAGTTTATACAGAAGAGATGATCTGGTTTTGATGGTAGTGAAGAGCGATGGCATAAATTGCACAACTCGTTAGGCGGCATATAGAGACGTACATATGCTATTGTAATGGATATTAGCTGCAAGCTTCTACTGTACCCTCTTACTTCTTCGAAAATGATTCAGAAAAGCATAAAAGATAGAGCGAGAGAGGGAGAGAGAGAGAGGGAAAGAGAGAGAGAGAGAGAGAGAGAGAGAGAGAGAGAGAGAGAGAGAGAGAGAGAGAGGGAGATGTATATACAGACTGAGAGAGACAGACATACATGCAGACAGAGACAGAGACGGAGACGGAGACAGAGACAGAGATATAGGCAGCCAGAGAGAGAGAAAGAGACAGAAACTGCGTTCGGAGAGCTAAATTCTTTTACTATTGTTTGCATTCCAGGCCATCGCGGCCTCACTGGAAACGAAGTCTCCTTGAGCTTGCAAGTCTAAGATACCAAACGGCCTTCTCAGGATCTAACCCAGTGTATTGTGTGCCTGGGTCCATTGTTAGGTCGTTTATTAAAGACCATGCCTCCGTTGGATAAAATCTGACTTAACGCACGTTCTGCAACTTGGTAACAAATTTGAAACATTTTTGCTTTCCTTTTCAAATGCTTACATATACGGTGGGTTGCGCTAACGCAGCGCTGGGCGCTCCGTGTATTGATGAAATCTTTTGTGCTTTCCCCCAACAGAGAAAAGACTTGATTACATTCGGCTTTTCCACTGAACACTTCTGCTTCATTAAGTGTCTTAACATACTGGACTTAAACAACACTTCTTTTGTAAGTTCCTGAGTATGAGAACCCTTGCTCAGCGACTGGTAAGAGCTGATACCTATCTATTGTGGTATCACAATGAGCACAACGGGCCTAGATGTGTTAGTCGAGCTTACAGCCACTTTAACCTAAACTAACCTGGTACCTTAGACTTCTTAGTTTTGCAGTAGCTTTTCTACTTACATTTGTAAGACTACAACAAAAAAAAAAGTGCTACAGTAAACCTATATGTATTTGAATCTAAATGCTCAAGTCGATATTCAAAAAGATTCCGACAAAACAAGCCACTGCTATTTGTATTACGACCTCATGTGGAAAATATTCAACCTATTTTATAATTACTTAAAGTGGTGCCCGTAGGGTAATGGTAGGCATTTCTGCCCGTTACGCGGGAGGTTTGAGGTTCGAATCCCAATAGAAAAACAAAAACTGTTGTTCCACGGATATCGCCTTTCGCGAGCAGTTCCTCTGATAGTAAATTCATTGCCATAAAATGCGCTTTTTCGATTGGTCGTTCGGAACCGACAAAAAACTGAAGGACCCCTCCAATCCTTCATACACTTATGTGAAATGCTTTAGTTCCTGGGACTCTCACTCTCTTTCGCCACCCTATTATGTACGGATGTTACATAATCTCCATATTTGCGACCCTTGTTAACAAAAAGATCTGTCGTTAAGCTTTTTACAAAACTGGAAGCGATAGGAGTTACTGATACCAATACAAAAAGTGCTTTTCCAAACAACTTGTAACCCTTGATGTAAATAATTCCAAGGAATAACAATTCAACCAAATTTATCCTCGACTTAAAATCGTGAGTACACAAAAATGTTGAACACTTAAAAAAAAACCACCAAAGTTTTACCATCGCCAACCTTGAATAGCAACTAATCCTTTGAAACAGAGAAAAAAAAATCATTTATACGATACGACAGATCTGAAAGAATTTACGAGGATTACGCGCGTATGTCAAGTTAAACGGCCTCATTTCGCTTGAAAAGTTTGAAATAAAGCCAAAGTCCTTCTGCTTCCCCACATTCACTGTGCCGTTCTTTCAAAATAGGTCATGGTAAAACATTACTTTTGCAGCAGAAAATACTATACTCTTTATAAAAGCCAACTTGAATGCATGCAACAGTTTCCAAGCCGATACGTTTTCAGATATTAAAAATTGATTGTTTCCTGTACAAGCGAGAAGGGGAACCGACTGACTCACAGTTTACCATAGGATCAGAGACATCAGCGTCCTATACTCCACTGCACATTACAATAGATTAGCTTTGAAAATTAACTTCTATCGACGGATGAAACAATCAACGCAAACGCAAGCATGAAAGGCAAACTTGATTCGCCTTTTGGCCTGATGGTGTTTGGGGCCGTAGCCGTATTGTGATGATCATCACTGGAGCACCGAAATGCCAATAGGATAGAGGATAGTATATTTTGGGCAGTGCAATTCTACTGGACTTCCTCAATGGCCCACAAAGTCGATGACATTGGGATTGGGTTGTGCAATGGCAAGAGTGGTAGTGGTAGGTATAGGGTAAGGGAGTAAAGTTTTCGTTTCAGAATAAAATAGATACTGATACGGTTGTTGTGTGTCGGTTGTTTCGCTTTAAATGCATGAAGCTCGCGAACTGTCGTGCACTACCGACAAATCATTATCCTCCCAACAAAGTGCTTTATTTAATTGAAGTCCTAGATCAGAGTTCATTTGTGGATAGGCTTTTTCAAGGATTAATTTCGGAATTGCAAAAGAGTATGTACTACATTTTGGGGAGGAGGTGTATTTGCAGGATGCGTGTTTGAGTGTGTGCGTGCATTTGCATATGTAACAGCATCATTGCCATACGAGTTGCAATTATGGCAGATGGCATTAAATTAATTTTGAACATTAAAACTTATCAAACTTAACTGTTTGGCGTGGTGGTAGGTAGAATCTAGAATGTCGATGGTTGTCCTGATGGAGTCGGACACGCAATTACTGAATATAAATTGCATTTTAAGCAGAACGGATGGAATTTTGTTATTGTTTTTTTCTCTGTTTTTCTTTTTGTTTTTATTGTTTAATCAGCGATTTATTTGGAAAGCTTTTTATTTACCGACGGCTTATGGAACTTTAGCGGTTGAGGGTTTTTATTTAATGAATTCTGTTAAAATACATACGTGGATTTGTATTCTTTCGAACCTGTCATTTTTCTTCTGTGCTGTCATTCAATTGAGTTCAGTCGAAACGTGCGTTTTATGTTTTGTTAAGTGTAACAAGGTTATCCGGTTGTACTTGTAAGGAACATAGGTTGGAAATTTGTACTATTCGAAGATAAATAAGCTTTCATCGTTTTTCCACGCTTTCTTGATTAACGCTTAGGATTCAGCAACAAATTGTATGTCCCCTCCATTCAATCCATTCAAGGCATAGTCGTGAAAAATGCGCTTTGCCCCGGGGTTCCCCACTCTGTTGCGCCCCCCTAAAGGGGTTTTCAACAGGGACGCTACAAAAGTAGAGCAACAGGAACAGCAAACGACGCCATATATCTTGCTGCTCTTTAGGCATTTCTCTTTAATCAGTTTTGCCATTTTATGATGGAAAGATATGTAAGCCAACAACGAGTCGAAACTATTAAAATTTACTACCAAAATTCGGAGTCAGTGGCTTCAACGTTAAGAGCGCTACGTTCAATTTATGGTCGTCATAATCATCCTAGCAGATCAACAATTGAGCGTCTAGTGGAAAATTTTAATCCAATGGCACAGTACAAAATGTACGCGTGCCAGTAAGGCAAAGAAGTGCCCGTAGTGTCGAGAAGCCCAAATGTGTCTCTCACACGTTCGTCGTTCTCAAGAGTTTGGCATCTCTGTGACGTCGTTGTGCCGAATTTTGCGAAAATATCTTGGCCTACATTCTTACAAGATTATGTTGACGCAAGAACTGAAGCCGCTTGGCCACGTGAATTGGGCTGAGCAACAATTTGAAAATGATTCGGATTTTCATCGAAAAATCATCTTCATTAGGGATGAGGCTCATTTCTGGCTGAATGGCTTATTCAAAAGATACAACAACGAGCTGTATGAGCTGTACCGCGACATGGGCATAGCCAGAAGAGTACGTATCGGGAGGCTACGATGGTTGGGCCATGTAGAGCGGATGGACTCAAACGCTCCGGTTCGTCGGGTGTTCGAAAGCACATTGCAGGGAAATCGCGGAAGGGGAAGACGTCGTCTTAGGTGGCGCAATCAGGAAGGATGTTGGTTGAGGCCCAGGTTCACCCCGAACTGTAATGCCCACCTAAGAAAGTAAGTAAGGCTTCTTCATTAAATAAAATATGCGGTATAGGTCAGGCAGCAATGAACACGTACTCCATGAGTCATCATTGCATCCCAAAAAATTACGGTTTGGTGTGGTTAATGGGCTGGCATCGCCATTGGGCCGTACTTCTTCCGTGAAGACCGGCACGTTACTGTGAATGGGGATCACTACCGTTCAATGTTAACCGAATATTTTTGACCGCAATTGGATGATATGGACCTGGAAGACATGTGGTTCCAAGTCCAACAGGACGGCGCGGTGCCACAAGCCACACAGCGAATGTCACAATCAATTAATTGGAAACCCTGTTTGGAGAACGTGAAATGGTTCGAAATGGTTCAGTCGCTTGGTCGGCTCGGTCGTGCGATTTGACGTCGTTAGACTATTTCCTGTGGGGCTACGTCAAGTCTATAGTTTATACAAACAAACCAGAGACGATTGATGAACTTCGTATACGAATATCGAAATGAAATTGCAGTAGTATCGGCCGATTTATTCTTGGAAACTGACGAAAAATTGGTTCAGCGTCTGGACTTCTGCAAGCTGTACCCCGTGGTAGCCATGCACCAATACCAATTAACCAATCTCATATGTATTTTTTATACATTTTTACTAATTTCATATTTTGATAATGTATAATTTTAGAAGAATTGCACGAAAAAAAGAATTGGCTTCTAAACAATTGTTCCCCATGGGAAAAAGTAAAAACGTCGTGTAAAAAGATATCCAAATAAAGGAATTTACAATTCCAATCAGAAGGGGGGTTGCAATTGACAAAACTTTTAAAACATTTGAATCGTTTTAATGATGCTAAGGGTTTTGAACTAGTAAGATTTTTCTTTTTTTTAATTATTTTCTTTGAAATCAGATTTAATTTAGCTATAAACTTAAACAGATCTTCGAAAATCTGTACCCAACCAAGGCAAATTCATTATTTTCCAAATACGACAGCTTTGGCTCGAAAGTAATGGTATTGTACGAAACAGTAACTAAAGATAAAAGAAAATTGTTTGCTTACACTTTTTTCAAAAATAAAATACATAGGTACACTAAAATAAAAATAATATTTTTTTTAATGTAATGGAGGTGAAAACCGCCTTGAAACAAGTGGAAGATCTAGTTTAAAGTAAGTTATATAACTTACTTAATTACTTAGGTGGGCATTACAGTTCGGGGTGAACCTGGGCCTCAACCAACATCCTTCTATAACGACTTCGATTTCGGGCGAGTCGGTTGAGGTCTTCATCCACTTGATTTGAAAGATTGTTCCTCTGGTGTTGACGTTTGAGTTTCTTACAATCTGTTCAAATAAGATGTTGAAGAAATCGCATGACAGCTTGTCGCCTTGCCTAAAACCTTTTCGACATCAAAGGTCTCGGTGAGTTCTTTACCGATCTTGACGGAGCAGCGTGAATTCTACAGCGTCATCCTGCATAGTCAGTCGTACGAGTTTTGCAGGGATGCCGAAACTAGACATGGCTCTGTACAGCTCGTCTCTGTAAATACTGTCATACGCGGCCTTGAAATCGATAAAGAGATGGTGAATATCGATATTTTGTTCCCGTTTTTTTTCCAAGATCTGCCGTAATGTGAAAATTTGGTCTATTGTGGAGTTCTCTGGTCTAAAACTACATTGATAAGGACCTATCAAGTTGTTGACGTTTGATTTCAGACGTTCACATATTACAGCAGACAAGATTTTATAAGTGATGTTAAGCAGGCTTATCCCTCTGTAATTGGCGCAATTGTGACGGTCTCCCTTCTTTAGGATCGGGAATACGATACTGAGGTTCCATTCATCGGATATGCTTTCTTCCGACCATATCATGCAGATCAGCTGGTGCATGCTCCTTTCCAACTGGTCTCCAGCTGCCTTGAAGAGTTCAGCATCTAGGCCATCTGCACCTGCAGTCTTATTTGATTTAAGTTTGCATATGGCAAGCTAAACTTCCTCTAGGTCGGGAGGACGGCATTCTTCATCATCGTCCAAGCTGAATGTGGGAATCTGCCTGACAGCGGAATTTGTGTCCTCAGCGCCGTAAAGCAGTCTGCAGAAATGGTCTTTCCAGATCCTCAGTAGCGACGGTGACTCTATAACTATGTTTCCCTGCTGGTCTTTACAGGCTTGAGTTCGGGGCCTGCCACCTAGGCAGGATTTTCTTACCTTTTGGTAAAACTTTCGAATCTCGTTCCTGTCATGGCACATCTCAATTTCCTCAAACGAGCGCTTCTCATGCTGCTTCTTTTTCTTTTTGAGAAGAACACCGCTTCCCTTCATTTCGCCTTGTAAATCTCGTATCTCGTTATACTGATCGTAAGCAGCCCTTGTTCGTTGTTGCATCAGAATTTGTCGTGCTTTCTGTTTGGCTGCATTTGCCTGCCTGCATTCTTCATCGAACCATGCGTTTCGTTTTGGTGGCCGAGTGAAACCCAGAACCTCAGAGGCAGCGGTTCTGATGGCTTCTTGGCATTGCTGCCACTGGTCTTCAATGCTTAATGCTGGTGGCATGGGATTCAAGGATAATTGAAGGGACACTCGATTGGAAAAGGCATTGGCAATCTCTTACGATTGTAGCTTTCCGACGTCATATCTCTTCACAGCGTTGTACCGTTGTACCTTGGCTACAACAAGGTAGTGGTCCGAGTCAAAGTTGGCCCCTCGGAAAGGTCGGACATCTAACACACTGGAAGAGTGCCTTGCGTCGATCGCAACATGGTCAATTTGGTTGACGGTTAATTGATCTGGGGATCGCCATGTACCTCTATGAATTTTGAGAAGCGGGAAGCGTGTACTACTTACAACCCCCAACCTGGAGGGCCAGGTTCTTTTAGATCCCTTCGAACACACGTCAGAGTTTATTCCACTAAAAAACTAATGTTTAATAGGATGATTGGTCATATCATAGCCGCATACATCAAAAGTATCCTTTTTGGTGACAGACCCCATGTCTTGTCAAGGGCCAGAAGACTGACAGTGCTTTTGTAGTTTTACACTCGACATATTTAGACCAAAGAAGCTTATGTTATCTAGGATTGCTACCAGATGTTTGACTTAGTTGGAAAGGAGGATGTTGACACCATTAAGTGTAAGTTGGGTCATTCCAGTCAACTTTCTTCTCGTGAAGAGGACAATTTCAATTTTAAGAGGATTGTCTCCGTCAAGGCCAATTTTAACGCACCAGGTGTCAATCAGATTTAATGCAGTCTGTGCTCTGAAAAAGACAGCTTGGAGGCTGGAACCAACCGAGAGGACGGTGATGCGACGTGCGTCGTTAGCATATGTTTGGGCATTGAGCATTTCAGAAAGTTGATCAGCATTCTCCAAAGAACAGTCCTTATTTACTTCTGTTGCAACATAATTACATTAATAATGTGTGGAAAACATTGTATGTCCATCAAAATACACGCCGACAAAACATACGTGTTGAATTTCATCGAATTCACCCACGCCGTTTCAGTGACACGAGAATTTTATATACGCAGAAAAAAAAAAACAGAGAAGATAAAGAAAAATGTAATGCCTTCTACAACTCATAGCAGTTGATATACGTACAAAAGCTCACAGGTACCACCACAGTCCATACCCACCCAGTAGGAAATTTGCTCACCAGTGAAAAAAAAGGATGAATTCCTCGAGGAATTCATCTGGTGCTTTCATTAGGGAAAAGGTCATCAATGAATTCACTAATGAAATGTCATGCAATTGGTAGGCAGTCTGCAGTTCAAGTTGAACCTTGTGCGTTGTTTTCAAAAGAAAATAAAGAAGAAAACACGATGTACAGCAAAATCCTCTTTGAGAAACGCCAATCAGGTAGCGACAAAATTAAGTATGAGAAAACAACCCTTTCTTTTCTCTTTCTTTCGTTTATTCGCTTTAAAATATCTTTATTTTTGTGTCACATGTTGCTTCAATGGGTCTTGGATTTAGTTTCAATTTTGTGATTAAGAAAGACATACCTAGTTGTGTAATTTATATGTACATATTATGTATATATGTACATATTCCATTATCTATGTGTTCTCCCAAAGGCATTCTTTCTCCTCAGAACACATTTCTGTCACAAATTCCCAAATTTCAAATTACACACATAGAACCAGTTTTTTCAGGCTATGAAAACGAAGATGCCATGGGTGTTGTGATTTCCTTACATCTCATTCATCGAGAAAGTGTGCAGGTGCTTCTTGCCAATGACAAGCCCATGTTAAATTCAGCAAAGGATTCAGTAGGAAATGCACTAGTGCAGCTACTTTTCCCTGAGGAAAAGGCAGCATTTTCAGTAGTGAATTTTTGGAAATTTCCTACTGGGCAATATTAATCTTTGTTAGAAACCTTTTTACCAGAGACATATTGTCCACTGAGTCTTGTAGAGATGAAAACTTTTATTTTGACAATTTTGCAGTCCAACATACCTACACTTGCAATTTTGGTTTGGTTCAAGATCGTATATGTGTGCTTCTTCAAGAAATACAAAAAATAAAAAAGTCTAGGCATGATAGCTTCCCACTGCAAAAAGTTGCTTGTGACACATTTTTCTCTTGCTCTGAGAGACGTAAACAATATTCTTTGAAATTCAAATCCCAACAGACCGAAAGGAGAGCTTAATTCAAGAGAAGAGAACCTTTTTTTTAGCCGCCTGCATTCAAAAATCTTTTTTCCGCAGCAAAGTCAAATCCACTTCCGGTATCGACACTCATAGTCATGTAGGTACTTGTACAACCCTCGCCGCTTTCGTACACCAAACATCCTGAAACTGATATATGTAAATCAAATTCACATAAATCTTTTCCTTCCAAAGAAAACCCGGAAGATGTTCACGGACACCAAAGGATACGAGCCTTCCAACAGGGAAATAATGTAGAGGCACATTAGTCTCACGAGACTTGAATACGTTCCATTTCGAATTTTCTTCCGGTGTTCGCAATGACTTTTGTGAGATTATGTATCTAACCCGAGAACAGAAATCGAGATAACCCCAAAAGAAATGTAATAATAAGAACTATGAAACTATACCTAGCCATCCTTCTATACGCACACAAGCATTGGATAGAAGAACATCGATTTACACACTGTGCTGAGAACTGAGAACTGAAAACAACGCAAAAGGATTGTTTCAACAAAAAGAACTCTAAAGAAACTAGTAACAAGGCCAAAGGATATAATAAAGCGAGTGATATTTTCTCCGGTTGAACACGGAAACCTATGTTCAACGCATTGGCAAGGAAGTTGTGTCAGAGGAGAGTCAGGGCGTTTCAATTGTCTGGCGAAGCAGTAGGTGCCCATAGTGTTTACATGGTTTGACTAATCTCGGTCAAAACTATTTTACTTTTCATCTCGGTGACCTTTGGAGAGCATGTGAACGCACACACACAGTCGTTGAGAGTGTAAAAATAATGATTTATAAGAAACAATGGGATTGCATGAGACCGCTGGAGCCTTGTGTCCGGCCGGGAAGATTATGAATTCTGTTGGGAACAACCCAAAAGCCAAAGGATGTAGCCAGTGTGTTTGTAGTGTCTGGAGGTTGGATTTAGACCTGTCCGCATTTGACATCAAGCTAAAAACTAAAGTCTTTACGACCTCACAATGCAGTAAGGTAATCCAAGGATGAACTTTATGATAAAGGCATCTTATGTAGGCAGGTATTCGATTTGGGAATATGTTCAGAATTGAAATTAGGGGTTCATTTTATTTATACAAATGTGAAATTAAGATGTTAGCTCCACAAGAATGTTGTAGAACAATACGACCTCGAATTCTGAACGAATTGTGAAATCCAACATAAATGTAGACAAGTTTAATTCTAAGGCTTCGCAGTATGACTGCGAAACTTTAAATGTAGACAAGTCTTATACTAAGGCTTTGCAGTATGGCTGCGAAAAAAAAATTATTTCAAGTCCACCCACCCCGTGACGCTTCTCACATTTTGACTTGAATTCTAAGGCTATAGAATTAAGGTGTCACAAAAAATGAACCCCCTCGGTTCAGCTTATATGACTTCAAAATGACATCCTGAACAACTAGACCATATAGGCGAAACTATTGAGCGATGATGGATGAAAGGGACGACACGACGCACAGGGGGCAGAAAGTGCTTTTCAACGGCGATAATTATAAACTTTTATGTTGCCTATGATCAATTATACTTTTTGAAAAAATTTTGGAATGCTGAATTCAAGTCCAAAGTAGAAACAACGGTAGTACTTCAGGTTTTTGAAATAATGCCGTTAAAAACTTTTTATTGAAGTTGTTTAGTATTTTTTGTGTAATTAGAAACTTAAAATAATAGAAAGTACAAAAATCAATTATCTCAGTGTTTTTCTTATTTTGAACACGATTTCTTATTTATTTATTTATTATTTCCACCAAGTATAAACTTTATATACAATGATCAAACTTCATATTAGCATAAAAAAAACTCAAAAATCTTTTTGAAACGATACTTTAGCAAAGTCTCATTATTAATTTTATATGGGAAAACAACCGGATCAAGGGTGCGATTAAAAGTTTAAACATAGCATTTCGATATGTTAAAATGTATACAGTTCCTAATACACCAAGCATGAATATTATCAAGATCAGTTTGCAATTCAAGGCAATCTGAACACGAAGCAACGCATTTAAATAGTTTTACGTCATCAGCGTACAATAAGCACTGTCAATACGACAATGGGTTAGTCATTAATAAAAAAGACAAAAAGTAGCGGACCTAGGTGACTACCTTGAGGGACGCCAGAAAAGTTTTGAATTACGTTAGAAAAACTGATTATTTTTAACATATTGTGTACGGTTGGTAATTAGCTACTTATCCACTATAGTAGAATTTGAAATCTAAAAAACTTAGACAAGCAAACAAAAACGTTTTGTTAAATGAGATTTATAATTAAAAAGAACTATTGTTTACTTTTTCTTAGTATTTTTAGTAAATTTATTTGTGTAGTTATGACAGTTCTGAGTTCGAAAAATAATTAATCATTTCAGTCTGTGGTTGTTTAAAGAAGCCGGGCTCTAAAATCATTTTTATAATTTATCTGATTGGTTTTAAATGGATCTGATGCCTCGATATTTTCCAACCTAAATATTCTATACTCATTTTGAAATCCTTATTTTGGGCTTCTAACGCTTAATTCTAAATGGGAGCTATAATTCAATGATCAAGTGGTAATATTTCAGTGAATTTCAAACGCAAAAAGTTCTCGGATACAACATTTTAAATAAAATTTTATTTACTTTCTTTTTATGGTCCAATGTTTATACCGATCTGCAACCAGAAAGAAATGCAATTCAAAAAAACTAGAAACACCGAAAAATTGGAAAGCGTTGGCTTTTACTTTTTCGGGGAATTTATCGTTTTGTATAGAATTTCTTTTTATGATTTTTCAAAAGATGCATTTCCATGGGAAAATTTACAAAAAACGACCTTGCAAGTGCAGCAAAAAAGGGATGAGGATGGTTCAGAACCCACATCTCTGATTTGCAACATTTAGTTCAATAGCACTCCTAGTTTTTTCTTTATAACCAGCC
The DNA here is from genome assembly GCA_914767635.1 of Melanostoma mellinum. Classification (NCBI taxonomy): domain Eukaryota; kingdom Metazoa; phylum Arthropoda; class Insecta; order Diptera; family Syrphidae; genus Melanostoma; species Melanostoma mellinum. The sequence continues at coordinate 68,633,262 of OU612058.1, read as the reverse complement.
CATTGATTGATTCCTGCAATAAAAAACCACCCTTTTTTGAGTGAAATAATCATAGACTATAAACATTATGAAAATGGTTTAATATTTAACACACATTTAACACAAAAAAGTTGAGAAAAAATATTTCAGGAATACATTTCTTACTTTTTACTTTTATTTTTTAAAACTAACAACTATGATATTCAATTTAAATTTCATTAGAATGTTCTTCTAATCAAAAAGTACAGCTATTTAAAAAATTTTTTAATATTCTAATCAGAAACGCTTTTCTTATTTATCAGTCAATTTTTTCAAAAAGTCTAGCTGAAACTAGTGCCATTATAAAGAATATACCTACTTCATCAAACTCTATGTAAAATTTTTAACAAAAATACATTTTTTATATTATTTTCAAAACAATTTTAACTGAACTGTCAACTGTGATGTGATGTCAATTGGGACAGTGATGACACTACTGATACTGACAGAAAAATCATTTTTTGAATCGTGTGAAGTAGTTTGTGAACTAATCGAAATAGTTATTTTCAAAGATTTTTGTTACGGTTTGAAAAAATGACTTCTCGGCGTTTTCCTAAGGCCGTACCCCATAGTGCAACGGTTAACCCATTCTCTTGAAACTGTTTAAGCTAAAGACGACAATGCAGTACTTAATTTCATTATGGGAGAGAGTTTTTGTCGCCGAAATCCAAATAAAACTTAGCACATAAAAGCTGACCAAAGACATAAAGACAGCGTCAGCATTCAGCAAACAACTTTAGCCTTACGATAAACTTGAAAACAATACGACTGGCTCCTCATTATTGATAAAACAAAGCGCCTGCATTTTTGCTCACCGTTCAAACTGAACAACGAGGATGAAGTTCTCTGAATGATCAAAATAAGCAACCGCCAGCTCTCCAAACACAAACAAGGAGGTGAACAAGTTCGAGGAAACAGAGTTTCTTCCTTGGAGCTCTTCGATACATAGTTTTATACATAGAAGCCCTTGCTTCACTGACGACATATAAGAACAACAAAGGGACCCTGCCAACCGCGATATCGATGGTGCAGGGAAATAAGTCCCCAGGTACTAAGTTCACTAAGGATCTAAGTTCTCACTTATTGGGAACGAAATCCACTTTATTAAAGTGACCTTTGTTCCCATGTACAGTAGGGAATTCGTTACAAAACTGTGGGTTTTAGTCCCCTCTGATTGTGAAATAAATTCTAGGAAAAAAAGTAGTTCTTCAAGCATTTTTAAATTTTATTAATACAAAAAAAAAATACATTTCTGTACAAAAAAATTTTCTACTTCTATAGAGATACCAAATTTAATTAATAAAATTGTTAAAATTTCGAGTTAAATATAATAGTTTCGAAATAGGTATCCCTTTAGTTTATTTCAAAATACAGTCTCTGAAAATTTAATCAAAAAGCATCAGTTTATTTCGAAATTCAGTTTTCGAGTTCTTGAAAATATTTTACTTTTCAGTTTATAAATTTCAAAACTCAATTTTCAAAAATAATCCAAAAAATCGCCGCGATAATAATCACCGAAGAAATAATGACGGAAGTAGTTCAGTGGACTTACGTCTAAATTTCTCATGAGAAACGGGACTAGGAAGAAATTCAAGCGTTGATTGGAATTTTGGTTTTGACAGCAATGAGGAAAGATAACCACTTATCCACAGAAGAGTTATTTGAGCGATCTTCCTCAATGATTTATGTTTCAGTTATGAGCCGAAATCGTTTTGATTTTTGGATAAGGTGTCTCAGGATGGATGACAAAACGGCCATCACTAAGGCAAGAGGATGTTTTTGTTCCTATCCGAAAAATATGAGAATTGTTCATTCGGCAATGCATTAATAAATTATACACCCGGGTCACACCTTACAATAGACTAATAGTTACTTGGCTTTAGAGGACGAGGACGTTGCCCTTTTAGGATGTATATACCAAAGCCAAACAAATATGGTCTAAAAATTCTTATGTGTGTGACAGCGGGAAAAAATATATGATCAACGCCAAGGAAGAGGAACAAAAACCAATGCCTCTGGGAGACTGTTATGTGAAGGAACTCTCGAACCCTTTTCACGGTAGCAGTCGTAACATAACCTGTGATAATTGGTTTACCTCAATCATCTTGGCTAAAAACTTACTTCAACAACCATACAATCTTACTTTGGTTGAAACTGTACGATCAAATAAACGAGAAATACCTGAAGAACTGAAAAATACTCGAACAAGACAGACCTGTTGGAACTTCAATTTTTTGTGTCGATGGACCTCTTACGCTTCTTTCATACCAAGCCTTCGAAAATGGTGTATATGTTATATCATCATGTGATGAAGGAATTTTTATCAATGAAAACACTGGAAAACCAGAAACGATTATAAAACAAAGGGAGGAGTGGATACGTTTGATCAAATGTGCTCTGGAGATGCCTACTTTGGTGACGGATTTTTAGAAACGGTATAAGCAATTTAGTTCCTGGAAGTAGCTCAAGCTCAAAACGAGAAGTTGCACATCAGCATTTGCCACAAAAGAGAACTTACTGCACATATTGTCCATATAAAATAAAACGAAAGGCGAGTTCTTCCTGCGGAAAGCGCAAAAAGAATAATTTGTAGGGAGCATAATATTGACTTGTGCATGTGCCTAAAATGTTTGTGACTGTTTATTTTGTTTTGTTTTTAACTTTATTTGTTTTTTTACTTTTTATTACTAATGAATGTGATTTAAATGTACTAAAAGTATGAATAAATTTTTAAAAAGCTTAAGCTGTGTTTTTTTTTTTTTTGTGAAGGAAGTCGTTTTTTGCTTACTTAATTTTAATTTAATTTTTATTTTCATTCTCACAAAAGCTTAGAAAATTGAGCGGTGGAAAGTGTATGCGTCAATTTTACGCATGCTTATCCTAAGTGTAGCAAAATCTACCTTATCTTTCCAGGGTCAATGGTTTTTACGGATTTCTGGCTTTCGAAATTCCTTTTTTGGGTTTGGTCAGAGTTCCCAGTTATCGTGAATCGAATCGACACTTTTTTGGATGCAAGCGAACAATTTTTTCAATCTTACTTAATCTTACTGTTGAGAATCTTCTAAAAGGATCTTCTGAAGTAATTAAAAAAAAAGTAAGTTAATGATAATGACCACAAACAAAAATGTACATTGTAAAAAATGTGAGACTCGAAGAAGATTATAATTGAATTTAAAGAAACGTTTAAGAAATCAAACACTAAACTTACCCTTTTCCTGAATTTTTACAAAGTAAATCTTTAGACTTCTCTTCAAAAAGCGACGACGCAACGACTGTCGAAAAACACTTAGTATCACTAAACATTGAATGGAAAAATTAATTTCATCATACCATTGGCAAAAAAAAAAAAAAAAAAAATTGGCTTTAAGGAAAGAGAGGATCACTAAAAGCAGAGTTTCTGATTTTTCAAAACACAACCGTGATATGTAATCACTGAACAAAACACTTATATTTCATATACTACACTTTTTTAGGGAAAAGAAAGACGAAAACGTACCGCAGAATTCAAAGGAAATTGCTTTCAGGAGATAGAACAAATTTCAACACTTACATAGCTCATAATAATAAACACTTTGCTTCACTAATAGAAACTGAAAACTAGGCTTCATTTTTTAAAGATTTACTTTATTTAAAACTTTGGGGAATGAAAATCATGGATGAAATGGGCTTTTGTTTTAGACGTAGGAGGGAACGCGTATCCAGATTACTTCGAATGTAATGAACGGAATTATTTGAGAACTTACACAATCGGAAGGACAAGTAGGTAATAAACAAAGCAAAGTCTGCAAGAAAAATATTTCATTTCTTGCCGGCTGCGCCGAAATTGAATTATTTTTCTAACATCGAACTCGGAGAAAACTTTACGTAGAACACCATCTAACAAAACTCAAGAAAACTACACATTTTCAATGGATTCCAATTTATGAAGAAAAAATAATAAAGCAAAATGATCATTCACACTCACGGGGACGGAAAAATTTTGCACTGTAAAAAAAATCACACGGTTAATCGAAAGAATACGAATGTTCGAATATTTTTCATATTTTCACAACGAAACACCGAATCTATGGAAATCAAAATGATCTTTTTTCGGATTATACTTTCGCTAAACTCGATTTATGTAAAACTTTGTCAACAATTTGAACACAGGAAAGGGCTTACTACTGATTTACATGGGTGAGTGGAACTGATAGAAGTGGAACGAAGTTCCATCAACTGAAAATAGTACAGGCAGGTGTCTGCGTTCAAGATGGGCAATGGCTAAAAACACTTTCGGTTCATATAAGATCTCTTATTTGGGATAGAATGCCGACAAATTGGAAAATGGATGTGGGGTGAAATTAAAAGACGATGAAAGTGCATGGTTTCCACGAAAACGAAATTTATTTAACGAAAACGATTTATTTTTGTGACATGAAAATTGAATGATATATATTATGTAGTTACTTAATGGTGAGCCGTGCAAATGAGGAGTTTACATTCATTAGTCGATTTGTTGAAACTTCGTCCGAATGATGCGACTGTTTTCTTGTTTTACTTTTCCATTACACCAATTTGTCGAATAGACCACAAGTCAAACAAATTGGTGTAGTGAGAAGGAGAACAAGAAAAAAGTCGCTTTATTCACACAACAACAAATCGACCAATGAAAACTTCATAGATAAGAATTAAAATTAATAACTAAAAAAGATTGTTTTATATTTCTCTATTTCAAGATTTCAATGCCTAGTGAAGCTAGAAAGGTTTTCTAGAAAATGTTTTCAAAAACTAGATGATGTTTGTAATAAAACCCATTGCAAAATGAGAGTCTGTTGTACACATTGGAAGGTACTCATGAAAATTTTGTTTTGCTATTCTTTGACGTGTGTTCTTAAATAGTTTTTTACGTTTTTGTTGCATTTCACTTTTCGTCATTTTCACTTCACAAACAAACACTTGGAAAACGTAACTTTCAAGCGATGCCAATTCTTTTTAAAATACTTCAAATGCAATTGTAATCACTTAACTAACAGCCCACTCCTTCCGGAACAAAATAGCGGTTTTCGCAAAAATTGCCAAAACCTCTTAAACCACATGTTTTCATAAACGAGATGTGTTCAAGTCGTTTTTGACAAAACTTATAGGAAAAGTGATTTAAATTTATTTGTTTTCGACTCAATTTCTTTGTTTTGCAGTTAATAAGTGTAATAAAACTAAAAAGACTGATTTTCGTCAAAAAAAAAAGACGTCAGACAAAAACTGATTGGAACGGATAAATAAGGTTTTGCAAACGATTTACGATTTTGTCACGGTGGAAATATAAGGCCAGCAATTTTTTTCAAGCATTTATCACAAATAAAGAGACAATCACAAGCCAAATAACGCGATTCAGAGTAAAACTAGAGTAGAGTGGCAAGGTAGTGCCGGAGTTGACTCTGTTTCATAACAAAAAAAAAAAAGAACTAACGCGTTCACATTTTCAATAGATTGCAAAACAACCGTAGTTTGTCTGTCGAATTGAGCTTGTGTGCAAAAAAGTGATATGTACTTTCAACTGTTGGCTCTCTGGTTCTTCTATGAATCCACAGCGTAGAACCAGAGAGTCAAGTGCGGCAAGCCGTTTTGTCTATAAGCTAAATTAGAACCCTCGACCAGGAATCAACACTTTTTGACGGTTAGCTTGAAATCAATTTCAAAAAATGAACGTGTTTTCGATATTTTTGGTCTTGTTACTGTTGAGAATGTTGAAAGCTTTATTTAAAACTGCTGTATAAAAAATTATTTGTTGATGGCAAAACTTAAGTGAAAATAAATTAAAGTAATGATACTCAATTGCAGGTTGCAGCCTGAAAAGCTGTCAATTAAAGTAACACGGTATTCTAACCTTAAAGAAAATTTGAGGGTTGTCTAGCAAATGGTACAAGTTGACGCTCTGTATAATCTATTCTGTGTATTGATGCAGGACAGCACACTTTAACATATTTGAACATTCTTATTCATTCTTCCTTTGATTGCATACGTTAAAACACTTTTTTGGATACAATACTCTCGATGAGTTTTGTAGTAGAGATATTCCACGATGTTTTTTAATCTAATAAATAAAAAGATTAATATAATTTAACTGTTGAAAATTATATTAATCTTTTTATTTACAATACTCTCTCCGAGAGAGCAGGAGCCAAATTACAGCACACGTTATCGAGTAACTCGATACGGAATTGTGCGAGTTTGGTATTACAGTTCACGTTATCGAGCAGTCTAGAACGACAATTTGACATTTTCTCATTAGTACATAATCGAACCCAATTTCGGTGATGCCGGAGTCGAGTTGATGTAGGTTTACTTATGGAAAAAATTTGAGGGTATTTCAAACAAAAAGGGGTACGAGCTGACTCTCTGACTTGTGTATACTGTGATCTACCGCTTCACTTTTCACTTTTCACCCCAATACCACCGCACATGCGCACATGTCTCTCACCTTAGGATAAAAAACAAATTTGACGGCTCTGTTCAAAACTTGAATTATTTTCAGCAAAAAAAAAAAAGTTGTTGGTCATAAGGAAACTATAATAATGTAATGTACACCCAACATTTAATACCAATTTCCTAATCGAAAACGTTCAGCCGAAAACACAAGCGGCATCACTATAATGTACATCTAATAGAAAGCGTTGCTTGTAAGGGGCCAATTATAGCTATCATTGAATGCCCATCATTTTACCAAATCATTGGAATTTTCTGGCAAGTCGGTTATAGCTATCATTTTAATTCCATCATTGAAGATTTTGTTCTTGACATACGTCAGCTGATTTCTGATTGTCTGTTTATCTGTGCATTGCCATCAAAATTTTTAGAAAATTAAAAATGGAAGAAATATCTTCCCACGCAGCTTGCCTCCGTTGTCTGTTGCTATAAAACGGATCGTTTTTAGCGTACAAGCAGAGCTGATTCTTTACCTCCATTATAAGTTTGGCTTCAAACTCCCTCACTTCTTGTTTTTTTAGAATTTTTTCTAATTGGCTGCTCATTTTGTCCTGGAGAAAAAGAAATGAATAATTGAAAACAAAAAAGTATAGAAATTGCTTACTCACAAACACGTCTTTTTCTTTTGATCAGAACAAACAGCCACCAACCAACAGAAATTTATTTCATTTGATTGATTTCATGACGAAAAAAAAAACATGACAGATTTCCATCATGTGAAACGAGAGAAATCGAAACTCTCCAAACTGGAACGATTTGTTTCACTTTTTGACACTACGAGTCAGCTGTTTCGAAAAATTGATTTTCATCATGGAAATAGAAATTTACATTTTTAGAAAAAAATTAATGTGCGTTTGAATTTTTTTTTGTCAAAAAAAATTCTTTGAGTGATTTCGGATCGATTGGTACATAATTTACGTTCCTGGCCAAAAGATAACGTCCAAAAAATCTATTCAAACATTTCCCATGATACGATTCAATGATAGCTATAATCGGCCCCTAAGTCAATGTGTGTGAGTGTAGAAATATACCAATAGAGGAAATGCTTGACAGCAAAATACTGGGAGGGTCTCCAAATGCAAAGATTGAGTTGAGATGGAATAAAGTATATATCTTATAAAAGAGTAGAATTAAACTGAAAGGAAAATTTTTATTATTGCGAACTAAGCGTACGTTACAATGAATTAAAACTACAATAAAGACATTTCTAAAATAACCGTCTCCCTAGGACCTGATTTCATGAACAGAATTTTAGGATGAGTTTTTTTTTTGACAGGCCACTACCATAACTTTGAGCTAAAATTTACAGGCACTCTTTTGACTTCATCTTTACTTTTACTTACACATAGGTTTCGTGCTGCAAAACGTAAAGGTTTTACTGTTGCTTTATAACTTCGGTATCTTAAGCCTGGCCTGATATATAACTGTTAATTTTCAAGAATATTTGATAGTCGTGTAAATAGTATCTATCCTAACACTTCTTGAAAGTACATCTAGTATAAAATACTGCCAATATTTAGCATTGTACAGGGCACATAATTTTGACATAGTTTAAATGGTGTTGTAAAAATCATTAATAATCTAGTAAATATGATGTCGGAAAATATTGACATATTTTCAACAGGGTAAACAAGGCAGATCGCTCTTGAAACTAATTTAAGAAGGATACCTACTCTAAATTTTTCCATCAACGCAACTTTAGAGAACAGATAGTTTTTATGCCTGAATTCAGAATTCAGATTACATACATACGTTAACAATCTGGGAGTAATTTGTTCGCGTTGAGAATTAATTAATTAATTTTTTTTATAAATTAATTAAAATTGTAATGAAATGACTCTTTTCATAAATTAAAAACGCGATTTATGTATCTTAAAAACATGCTTTTCACACCACATCAAAAAAGAAATTCGTGTTAACATGTTCAGCCATTCAGACAAAATGTTTTAAAATTTTTGTTAGACACTTGGACCGCGTTTCTTCTTGAGAAACGTTTGTTATATGGTAGTCGTTTTAGCAGAACAAATTCAGGATTCAAAGTAGCTTCGATCATGTACGCGCACTGGAATGATCTTTACAATCAGAGAAAATTGAAGTTTTCCGAATAACATTTGGTGATGACTGCAGTTAAAACATAATTGATAGGTATAGGTAGGTACGTTGCGAGACAACCTACTGATTTAATCGTTTACCAACATTAACTTTTTTTTTTCATCGTGCAAAATCTGGTAAATCTGGTTGTATTTCCCTGATGGTTTTTTTTTTAACCTATGTACAAAGAATAATATAAAAATAAATAAAAAATCGAATTGAATTTTAATATTTACACAGGTTTTGATAACTTGCTAGAATTTCTGCCATTTTTACAATACAAGTAAAAGCCCAGTAAACCACATAGATTTGCATGGCCTGCCATTAAAATCATATGCAAATCCCATGTCAAAAAGGTTATCAAAAGCCCGTTATTCGTGTGAACCGTGCAATTTCAGTGTCTATTAATTATGCTCCATATCCATCTCCAAAGTTGTCAGCATTACCTATATCCGAAATAAAATATCATATGACCCATACAGTGAAGGGCATCACTCATTTACTTACTTCTCCAACGGTCGGTGATGATTTCAGCTGCCCATCTTGAACGCAGCCACCTGGCCGATAATGAACGATCGTTTCACTTCTATCAGTTCCGCTAATGTAGACCATTGGTTACCCGACCCCTTTCCGTTGTTCAATTTCTGGAAAACGATTTACATATCGAGTTGTGCAAAACAAAAATCTTAAGAAAGATAATTCTTTTATCCTTAAATTCGGTGTTTTGTTGTGAAAATATAAGGAAATATTCAGTGTTCTACACAAACAGTTAAATTCTACATCGAATATTCGCATTCTTTCGATGAAAGTGTGCTTTTTTTGCGGTGCAAAAACTTTCCGACTTCGTGCGTGCGAATGTTCGTTTTTTTTTTTCTTTACAAATTAGAATCCATTACAAATAAGTTTGCTTTTCTTAAGTTTTATTACTTTCGTAGCTTTATTGTTATACCTGAAGTTCCCTCCGAGTTCGGTGTTTGAAAAATAATCCAATTTTTGTATCAATTTGTTCTAAATAGTGCGGCGCGGCGTGTAAAGTGAATAAATGAAATGTGTTTCTTGTTAAAAAAGTGTGTTGCATGTCTATGCAAGTTCTTAGCGTTCATTGCATTTGAAGCCAAAAATATGTTTTCCTCTTTTCGTAGTTATCTGGATACGCGTTCTCGCCTACACAAAAAAGCCCATTTCATCCATTGTTCTCATTTCCCTAAATCTATTTAACATTTTAAAGAAAAATGCATCTTTTTGTTAGTTTAGCTTAATTAGTTAAGTGTGTGTTTGTTATTAAGAGCTCAAATGTAAATATTAAAGTTTGTTCTGTCTCTTGAAAGCCATGTCCTGTAAATTCCGCGATACAGTGCTCGTCTTTCTTTTCCCAAAAAAGTCCATCTCAAATAAGTGTTTTGTTTAATGATATGTGGTGTAAAAATCAGAAGCTCTGCTTTTACTGCATGCATCATTATTAGTGCTCCTCTCTTTGCTTAAAGCCAAAATTGCTTTTTGTGTTTGCCAATTGTGTACCTACCTAAATAAATTAATCTTTCCATTTCATTATTTCATGTTCAGTGAGTATAGTGTTTTTCGACCAATGTCTCCTTTTGAAACGAGTCAACATCAGATTTACTTTGGAAAAACTCAGACTATGGGTAAGTTTTGTGAATGGTTTTCCAAACATTTCTTATAATTTAATTCTGTTAATATTTATACAATCTTACTATACCTACCTGCATCTACAAATTTTTTCCCTTTTAAATGGTCCGCCAAATAACTTTTTTTTTTAAAACAGGGCGCAAATCATCGAGTGTAACTTCGGCTGTGTGGCACGTAGCGCCGTCCTGTTGAAACCTATTGCCAATATCCTCCTTTTCAATTTTTGTGAACAAAAATTCGTTCATCGTGGCCCGATAACGATCTCCGTAGATTGTAACGGCAACTCCTTGCTCATTTTCGACGAAACCCTCTAGTCTAGACCAAAATCCGGACTAAACAGTGACTCGTTTTTGGTGTATCGGCTTTTCGATGTATGCGTGCGTGTTTTCTGTTCCCCAAATGCGACAATTTTGCTTGTTTACATACCCGCCAAGATCAAGATGAGCTTCATTTCGAAAGATAATTTTTTTTGGCAAAACCGGCATCGGATTTTCAAAGTAATGTCGCAATATTTTCCAGCGTTGTTCAAGCGTATACACAACCATATTCGTTCAGCGGAAGGATAAAACTTTAACTTATTTTATCTGTCAAATCAGATATGAGCAAAGTGTTACCATTACCAATCATGAAATAAGCACTAGTTGAAAAAAAAAAAACGTAAGATGGCGGACCCTTTAGTTTCTTCGCTGTCTAAACGCATTTTATTTGTTTATATATATTTTTTTTGCGTTTGAAGAACTCGGATTATTTTGTTAAATCGAAGTTTGCTTTTTTGTTTTAAATCTACAGAAATTAACCGTGATTTGAATTTTCATATCCACCTTTGTTACCTTATAATTTCCCACCTTCAAATGAGGATCCAATATTTTAAATCGTGGCTTTGCGGCATTTAAGTATTATTCACATGAGAACGAACAACGAACGACGAATGAACGAATATTCGTTAATTTTGACATTTCATTCACATGAGTGTTTTACATTCGTCACGAACAACGAACACAATTTTCATGCAAAACAAAAATGGGGAATGATTTTGAGGTTAAGCACGCGCGAAAAATTTATTCGTTGGAGTGTGGATTGTATGTGGAACGAGAATAAAGTATGACAGTTCGTACCTACTTGATGTTTATTCGTAAGAATAAACTTTTTTTCTCAGTTTTTTTAATTTTAGGCACAAAAATAAAAGTTTATGCACCTAAAAATAAAGATGAACTATTTTTCCATCGTTTCCAAAAAAATTCGTGAGGAATTTATGCTAGTAAGGTACTTAAAATCTCATTTCTTTATTTATTCGTCGTTCGTTGGTCGTGCTCATGTGAATAGTCCTTTAGACTCGGAAATATGTTTTCATTTTACACAGAAATAAGACACTGTTCAACTATTTATATGCCTCAAGAAAATATACTCAATTTTCGCTTTTTGGCGTTTATCCCCTTTTTTTCTTAGGACGGGAATATGTTTGATTAGGTTTGTTCGTTGAAGCCGCCATGTGGCTGTAGTCGCCACAAAGCGTTTTTTGAAAAACCTAAACACACCTTCAATGTCCAACTGAGTGTTCGCCCTCGACTTTTCCTCTGGAGTCTGGAGTGATTTTTTCTTGGGAAAGATAAGATAATAAGCAGTGCTGTCAAATGGCATGCATTTTTCTTCAAATGACAGAAATGTGTAGTGATTTTCTAGTTTATCGTTTTTTGAGAACTGAAAACCCAAGTTTTTTTGACAACTCAGAGGATTCAACGAACGAACCTATTGTAAGCGACGTACCCCACGAGTGAATGATAGTGTGACGATGAGTGGGAGAGCTGTGATCCTTTCGAGATCACGGCCATCATAACAGGAAGAAGAAGAAGATTGTCATCCCATTTTTTTTTTTGTTTTCTTACAAGAACCGTTTAAGGCTGGTTGTCCTTTTCTTGCGAAGTCAGAACTCATGTAAAACTATTTGCTTGAATTAGTAAATCATTTTTTTCTCTTGAGGGTAGGTGTCCCTTGTATTTTTCTTCAATATTCGAAAGGTTCGCTGACCGGCGCTGCGGGGCAAAATGTTCAATTGAACGACTTCTGCGGAAACTGCATGGATAAAGAAGAAGAGGAAACCTGTTCACATCGTCTTTGCACAGTGCACATGCTCTTCCTTCCCTTAAAGATTTAAATTACATTTGGAAGAGCCATTTTTTAACGATCCAACTGATCGATTTATTAAAAGCTCAAATGGTTTGAATAGTGAGGCAATTCCCCAAATCCGTATGTGGTATCACAATGGACAATGTAAACCGTCTTATCCAAACCATCCTTCCAAAACGCAAGCACAAGGAAAAACACAATTCAATGCCTATGGAGACACGATAATGCATAGAGAGGCAGTAGATTGTAATTCATCATCATTCATCCATTGATTTTTTAATATCTCAGTCATTTTCACACTTATGGATAATAGGCTCCTTTCCATACCACTCTGAGTCAACCCTGAACATAGCAAAAATTTCAACTCTATCTAACCACATGTATGTTCGTTCCTTCGAAAGCCTTTTGACAATGCAAAAGCTAAGCTGTTCGGCTCGAATCGAACAAATCTCCACTGAGAAGGTTTATTCTGCAGCTGCAAATAAATTCCACAAGGATGTTGAATTTTAATCTAGACGACATTTAAAACCACAAAACCCTAAACTCGCATTGAAAGGAAGAACTTAACACTGACCATGCTCTACAGAGGGGGAGAAGGAAGGTGTACACCTACATGTGCTGAGTGCACAGGCACACACATTTTGCTGTATACCCAAATGAAAAGCGGAACACGAAAACAGTTGCCGAAAGAATGAGAAAAACCAAAATAGATGAACTAATCTACTTACAAACCGAGTTGACCATTTTTGTGCAACTGTCACCCCCTTAAATTTGGCAGACACAAGAATGCGACATCTTTGATCCCGTTTTTGCCTATATTTGACAATGCATATTCAACATATAGTAAATGTATAACCATCATCCAAGGACCTGCAACGAAATCAGCTTATTTTGTGGTCTTTTGTTAAATTTTGTAGAAAATGCACAATCGCCCAAAAGAGACACAGTCACACATAACCAACACATTCACACACAACACATACATAAACTCAAATCGGGTCGAGAGTCGAGACAGAAGGACCAAGGACCAAGCACCAAGGACTAAGGACCAAGGACCAAAGGCGATCAAACAATTCCACATGACCATACACGTAAGTAAACGAGCGGAGTTCCGGTGGACATGGAATTATTGTGAAACACTAGACCGCACATAAACACGAAAACTTCCAACCAATCTGTGTGTATCGTGGTCCTAATACAATACAGTATTTCGTTCTGGCGATTGCGACTGTGACCATTATCCTTGTTGCAGTCAGATTGCGTGCAGAATTGTCCAAAATTCGAATAAAATTCGGAGGGGGTGGTGTCCATTTGTTTTTTGTGGGAGCAGCAGCAGCAGCGGCAGTATTTTCGAAAATTATATGTGATGGCATACTGGGAACAGCTCAGCGGTATATACAAAATGGAAATGCCAACTTGGGACCACTTCCGTTTAAACAGTATGTGACCGTATTTTGCTTTGCCATTTCGAAAATATTAAAAAGGACCAGATACTTTATTGTTGGTTGGAATGTTATGATGATTATAAGTTCTTCGTTAGCCCTAGGGCTATTGTTATCGTCTTGGAGTTAGGGACGTGTCTTGGAACAGTGGCATTTGTTTTCTCTTTTTCTTATATTTTATCTATTCAGTTTTAGTTTGTTAGCAGAGGACACTTGAATAATCATAATACTTAAACTTCTACGTGCTCTAACAATTCAGCCAATTATTTCTCCCAAGAAATTTGAAGTACAGGCATTCCAAGAACAGAGTGTGGTGGGTAAGTGGATGGATCTGTATTATTTGTTCTCGGAAGAAGCATACAAAGGAATTTAGTTTGAGAACTGACCTGTTATTCTTTGTTTTATTGCCCTTCGAAGGTTTATTTAAAAAAAAAAAAAAAAATAGGGTGAATAAAGATACAACTGCGAATGTTCCAAAAGAGGCATACGAAGGACAGACTATGAGACCAGGAGTTATGTGGACATTTTTTGTGTAAAAGAATTTTGAAGCAATAGGACGGATATGTTTATTTACTCATATAGTTCTCAAATTTAACTATCCACATTGTTGAAGCTTGCTCAAAGACTACCTTAGCGTGGTTAGGAGGATAGCGCCAGCTATCTATTTTTTTTTTTAAATTAACGCGCACATCAAGGGGTTTTGTTATAAAAACACAGTGCGAGTATTTAGGAAAATATGAGAGGATTTGAAAGGAGACACCGCTGCACTTTGCTTTTGAACCTTTGTAAATCGTAATGCAGGGGAAATACAGAGCCAGGTAAAGCATTCAACATTCGGGTGGTGCGACTGAAATACGAATCTCTATACTTGACTGTGCGCCCGAAATTGGGCTCAAGATAAAACTGATGAGCATTCCTAACGAGGCGGATGTTGCGACTTAACTGTTTCAGGGGAGAAATGCAACTGGGTAGATCACTAGAGCACTGTTTGTGAAAAAAGCGATAAAAGAGAGTGAGAGAGAGACAGGTAACCTTTCGACGATGTTCAAGAGAATCAAACGATTCTGCTATTGAACTATCACCTATAAATTTGAACGCTCTATGTTGTACCCTATCAAGTAGCCGCAAAGATGCTTGAGGAGCACCTGACTAGATATAGGAGTTATACTCCAGTCTTGGGCGGAAGAAGGCCTTATAAGTTGTAGCCAGATTAGAAGGGGTGAAGAACTTCCTGCATCGTAAGAAACCTAAGCATTTAGCAGCGTTTTTGGCGACCTCGAATATTTGGTCATTCCAACGAAGATCATCGTTTACACACATACCAAGTACTGACAGCTTTTCGGTTTCTTGGATGCAGATACCATTCATGGATAATGGCAATGGCAATGGTGGAATGTTTAGCTTCAACGACAAGAGACAGTACTGAGTTTTCGAAGCATTGAATTCTACTCGATTCTTATGACCCAAATGTATAACATTGCTGTCAAGGTCAGAATTCAATGAGCTTATCATACGCAACCGTTCCAGTTCCACATCCGAAGAGCAGGGACGTGAATTTGGAAACGAATATGAAAAGCTGAGGGTCGAATCGTCAGCAAAACAGTTAAGCGGATTAGAAGTTTCAGACAAGAGATCATTAATGAAAATGAGGAAGAGAGTCGGAGACAAAACGGAGCCCTGGGGCACACCAGCATTTATGAAGTGGGTATCAGACTTGAAGCCATCCCACACAACTTGTATTGAAGGGTCGGAAAGGTAGTTTCTAATCCAACAAAGAAGAGACTCATCGATACCAAAAGCACGCATTTTCGATAAAAGAGCCTGATGCCAAACTCTATCAAATGCTTTAGAAATATCAAGTGCAATAATCTTACTTTCTCCAAAACAATGTAAAGATTGGTTCCACTTTTCGTTGAGATAAGCCATCAAATCACTAGTGGACCGTTTGCTACGAAAGCCGTACTGGCGGTCATTAAGAAACTTTCGTTCTTCATGAGTTGACGGTTTATCAACGTTTCCATGACCTTGGAAAGAAAGACGTCAGTGCAATTGGACGGTAATTGGAAGGGGAGAAAGGTTCGCCTTTTTTAGGGACCGGCTGGACAAATGCAGTTTTCCATCTGCTCGGGAAAATCCCAGCAGAATAGGAAAGATGGGAAAGCTTACGCAATGGTTTTGCCAGCGTAGAAGAACATCTCTTAAGAATAACGGCGGGGATACCATCTGGACCAGCGGATTTATGTATATTGAGATCTTTGAGGACTCTCGCAACCGAGCGAGTTCGAAAAAATATCTGCTTCATAGATGAATTTACTGTCTCAAGCTCAGGTGGAGCCAATATGCTATGAGGAAGTGTCGAGTTGGCAGCAAATTGAGCTGCCAGCAAATTGGCTTTATCGATGGAGACATACGGAGAGTCATTGAAGACGAGCGTTGGGACCGATGACGTGGTCGAGTTCTTAACGTTCTTAACAAAAGACAAAAAGTTTTTACTTTCTTTTGGACACAACAGTATTTTTGCCTTACTTTTTTGTCATGCAAAAACTTAGCCTTTTGTATTTGAGCATTACAGATATTTCTGGCCCGTTTGACAAATTTCGATTTTATACTGTAGGGGTATCTTTAAATCTTCGAAAACTACTTTCTCTATCCCTATAATCGCCTCTTAACAGCTTGAACAAAATTTCTCATGCCGTTGAGAACTACGTTAGATATATCAGCTGATGCATCAACGTTACCGTCGAGAAAGCACAATGACTAATTAAAATTTCGAAAGAAATTATTCAGGCCGTCCCAATTGGCTTGCTCGTATTGCCACACAGTTCTTTTAGGGACTTTATCTTTTTTTACCGCCGGAAAACGAAAAATCTACCGATATGACACAATGGTCTGACTTGCCTAAAGGAGATGATACTACAACCCTGTATTTTTCTGTTTGTTGAAGCAGCTATGCTTATACTGGGAGAGTCACTTGTGGCGGCTTATTTGGCTCCAAAGGATGAATCTGTGGCATCGGTGGTTGGAAATGTGAACTGCTGGTACTGCAAAACGCTTGGGGAACAGATCCAGATGACCGGGCAATGGGTTGAGATGTTGTGTGGCTATGACACCGGTTGAAGATTGTGGACATGGTCCAGTTGTGCAAAGCTTTGGTCCTTTAACAGCAGCTCCCGGTGGAACCTGAGCAGCATTTCCCTGCTATTACTGCTGTTGTTGGTGTCATAGTGATGAGCTTGTTCTATTGTCCAGAACAAAGAACTTTTTAACTGTACCAAATGGACCTGCTTACTTTTCGTTATAAAAATACTCTTGATACTGCAATTCTTTACGTTATTTTTCCATCAATTCAAGCACCTCAAAGTGTCTCAATTTGATTTCCGTCCTGTTGGAACCACATGTCCACCAAGTCCATATCATCCAATTGGGGCCAAGAATATTCTGTTATCATTGAACGGTAGCGATCCACATTCACAGTAACATGCCGGTCTTGATCATCACGGAAGAAGTACTGCCCAATGACGCTGCCGGCCAATAAACCTAACCGTAATTTTTTCGGGATGCAATGATGACTCATGACCAATACCGCATATTTTGTTTGTTGACGAAGCGATTCAGCCAGAAATGAGCCTCATCACCAAAGATGATTTTTCGATGAAAATCCGAATCATTTTCATGTTGTTGCTCAGCCCAATTCATGAACAAATGACGCTTCTGGTAATCAGGCGGCTTCAGTTCTTGCGTCAATTGAATCTTGTAAGGATGTAGGCCAAGATCTTTTCGCAAAATTCGCCACAACGACGCGACGTCACAGAGATACCCAACGCTTGGGAACGACGTGTGAGAGACACATTTGAGCTTTCTGCAAGTGAAGCCTCAGCGGCAGCAATATTTTCGACACTACGGGCACTTCTTTGTCTCACTGGCACGGAAACATTTTGTACTGTGCCTGTGGATACAAATTTTTCCACTGGACGCTCAATTGTTGATCTGCTGGGACGATTATGACGACCATAAATTGGACGTAGCGCTCTTAAAGCTGAGGCCACTGACTCCGAATTTCGGTAGTAAATTTTGATAATTTCGACTCGTTGTTGGCTCGTATATAGGCAAGAAATATGGCTTCGTTTGCTGTCTTTGTTGCTCTACTTTTGTAGTGCCTCTGTGAAAAAACCTTTATAAGGCAAGTCTTGCAACCGTGCAGAAAAAAAGTGTTGAGATAACAATTAAACAAGACATTTCGATGATAGAGAATACGAAAAAAGCGGGTCCTGCAATTCTGTCTTTATGTCTGTCTGTATATCGATCTACAGTCTGAAAGAATGGACCGATTTTCTTCAAAATTTTTAGCTATGGTCTGCGGAGCAGCCTACAGAGGGATTTTTAGAATTGAGTCTCTAGGTCTTGAAATAACGATACCTGCTATACAAGCGATATGATAATACTGATTTTTCTCGAAAACGGCTACAAAGATAAAATTTTGTGCGAAGGATTAATTTTGGATTGTTTTTCTTATGAGGTAAAAACAATTTTTGGAAGAAGGCTAAGAACGGTACCTCCCATAGTACCGTTTATTTTTTCTAAACAGACTTTCTCGTTAATGGCTGACACGATCTTGACGAAGTTTTGGATTTCAATAGACGTATACTGTTCAAAAAAGACTGCATATCAATATTAAAAAAAATTCAGTTTTTGAAATTTTTATAAATTTAAAAAAAATTAGATTTTTGGAAATATGTTACTTTAAAACTATAACTTTGATTTTTTCAAATTTTTTGTCAAAACAATTTTCATCAAAATCTAAAATTTTGCATAGGTACTTTACTTTTAAAAAACAGTTTTTCAAAAAAAGTGAAAATTAAAAAAACTTTTTCAACAATTTTGATAAAATTTTCATCACTTATATGTATAGCAACTGTAAAAGAATGGCGTTTTTAGATTTTTGCTTGAAACTTTTGGAATATTTAATTTAGTTTTTTTTTTGCGAGATTTAATTCAATTTTCATAATTAGTGTGTATATGGAAACCCTGTACCACCAAATATATTATGAAGAGCGGCTACCAAAACCTTTTACTCAGTCTTAAGGTTTTGATATCGTATTTAGAACACAATCGCAAGTTCGTGAGACCCAGTCGTTCCCATTTTTTCATTTGAGCTTCAATCAAAAATGCTGCCAGATACTGTATTTTTCCTTGGCCTAATGCAGCTAAATAATTTACATACAAGCAGAGGCCTTTGAAAATCTGTTTGTGGGCTCCGTCGAAATTTTCCTTAGACCCATTTGTAGCTTAAACAGTACCTGCAGAAGATTAAGTAGAAGACTCCACCGGTTTGATTCTTTTTCATCAAAACCCCGGTGGAAACGATAAGTTTTCGGATTTGTAAGGCTTAGCTCAGCACTATCCAAATCAATATTAATAAACGTATTGAGAAATGATTACAGTGTCGATGATCCTGCCTACAAAAGGCTCGTTTTCATCTCAACTTCATGCTGATATTTTTTTTTTTTATTATTTTGACACCTCAGAAGAACCAAGTTGATTCAAATTCTCTTTGAGTTGCTTCGTGTGAATAATTTTGAAAGTGGTTTTTAATCGGTTTGTAACCGGTTTGGAACTTATTTGTTTAACATAAGCAGAAAGAAGGTAATTCAATGTTCAACCCAGCACAAAATGGATTTCCGAACCAAGAATAAAAAGAAAAACTTTTCAAGAACATGCAACTTCTCTAAGAATATTTCTTTCTACCACGGAAGTTGCTGTACATTAAATTCTTTCAGGTTAATGCATAGTTTATGGAAGTCTCTGAAGACAAATCTGATTTAAAAGCTAAATGAATATTTCTCATGACCTATACAGTTTCTCATGCTTTAATCTTTTTTCTTTTTGTCTTGATTTTACTTTTCGTTGGTTTTCCTTCCCCCAGTTTGAAATTGAACTTCCGTTGAAACAATGTACACGACATCAAGAAGCAGCTGGGTCGCAGAACAAAGTCATTCAATCGAATTTATTGAAATTCGCAGCGACGGAAAAATCATATTACCATGCAAGAGAAATGTTTTCAACAGATGACATTGAATTCTTATAGAACAACTAGGTCAGAGGAACAGCATATCTTCTGCACCCTACACGATAACATTTCCAGTTCAGTTTCAGACTATTTCGCAAATCGCAATTCTCTTTTCGGGTGTCTCTGATGGTGATGGTATGCGCCAACCTCGGGAACGGCTGTCGTGTGTATTTGTATATGATGAAAGGTACACACCCACCACACATCATCTAAAGGGTGTCTACTGTCTACCTATACCTACATTTAGTATGCAGAGCACCCCCTTTTTCTCTTCTTAAATAAATTGAAGGCATTTCCTGAACGAGTATTCACATCATATCAGCTTGTTTCCAAGGAAACTTCCTTATTCTCATATTTTTTCAAGTGCGATGTAACACACATATTAAGACTAAGATGTTAACATGAGAAAAGCCAACAACGCAACGCCAGGAAGAGTTTGCTCTTTCAAACAGAAAAACAGGAATGGAAAGCAAGAGCTCGTTCGAAAATTGAATGAGCAATTTTTCGCAACAATAATCATTTACAATTTCTCATGGAGGTTGTGATGGCATGGTGTTCAATGGCATATTGGCTGTTTTGCAGCTGGGAGAACGAGGAGCCCCTGGGTCTAGCGCGTTTTTTACAACCATGCCTTGTGAGGGAATGGAGGGGACCTACAAGTATCTGCCGGTTGCGAACGGCTTATTGGGAAAGCGCTTTTCATGGCAATAAATTTACTACCGGAGGACTTCCCAATTCCTCGCGAAAGGCGATACCCGTGGATAAACATTTTGGCCTCTGCTGGGATTCAAACCTCGAACCTCTCGGTTGATTTTGATTTTGGTTGGGCAAAACCACCATTTTTTACGCTTAATACAAGCTTATTTTTAATCTAAACTTAAAAACTAAAAAACTATTAGCTAACTTTAATCGGGAGGGTGATTTAGAAGATGGAGTTTTAGGCAAGGGGTGCTGATGCTCGGGTTGAAGTCAAAACTAATTAACATTACTCAGCATTCTTGAGATAATCTCATTTGAGCTATATGACGTTCGATGAAAGTGTAGGTAAAAGAGGCGAGGATTCCGTATATGTTGCGAGGAATAGTGTTAAGGAAGATATAGTGGTAAAGGCTTGCGCATTCGACGCTTTCAAATAAGACACAGTGAATGAAGAAAATATTTTTCTTCGATCTTTCAACGTGTTCATGCCTAGAAGCTTGATACGATCTAGGTAAGGAGAGAGCATCAAGGGATTATTCCAAGGAAGACCTTTCAAAGCAAATCGAAGAAAACGGCACTGAATATTTTCAAATCTAGAAATGTGAACTTGCTGGAAAGAAGACCAGACTTGGCAGGCGTATTCAAGGAGTAGGCGAACAATAGTAATGTACAGAGATCGGGTTACGTAGGGATCGGAGAATTCCTTTGCCCAACGCTCAATGAAACCAAGTGCTGAATCGGGTTTTAGTATAATATCATCAACTCCTATGTGAGATGAAATTAAGTCCCTGGTCGCAAATGATCCCGAGATCACGAATCATATCAACTGGTGAATTGGTTTGGCTGTGAAGGAGATAGCCACGGAGAGGAGATTTGATGCGCTTACGAGTGAAGGTAATAGACTGACATTTGGAAAAGTTCAATTCCAAGCACTTTTTAGAACACCAGATGGAAAAGTTGTCGAGATCATGTTGAAAATGAATATAATCGGTAGGTGAAGAAATGATCTTGAAAAATTTCGTATCATCAGCGTAGAGAGAAATAAGGGAATGGTAATGGTGAACAATCAATTCGAAATCGTTAATAGTAAAAATGAAAAGAAGAGGACCTAAATTACTGCCCTGGGGGACGCCGGAGGAAGCTAAAAAAGGGCTCGATAGTAAAAATCTAAAAGGAACGCTTTAGTAACGGTTTTCCAAATAAGAAGGTGGATAGTTAAAAAAAAAATTAGTCTATGGGAAATTCTATCAAAGGCTTTACTAAAATCTGTTGAAATAACATCGACTTCTTTTCCAAGATTAGTGGTTGTTGATCGGCCTATGAAAGAACCATGTTGTCGAGTGGAAATGAGAGATTTGCAGTGAAAACTCAATATTTCACACAAAATGCTTTCGAAGATTTTGGGCATGTACGAAAGTTTGGGTGGCAATTTCCAACATCGCACTTTTGGCCTTTTTTGTGGAGAGAGGTTATAAAAGAGGTTTCCCATATTTCAGGAAATACTCCTTGGGAAAGGGATAGGGAGAAGATTTTTGAAAGGGGTAGGGAAAGCGAAGACGAACATTTCCTTAGGAGTACGCCAGCGGTATGATCAGGACCAGCTATGCAATAGCTATTGAGCTCATTTGGCTTTTTCTCAATAAGAGAGGGCTCGATAGAAGGGGGAAGAAACGTACCAAGCGAGAATTTCGGCAAATACTCAAAATAAGTATCTTCATTGACAAAAGATTCTTTGACAAAGGATTGCTTGAAAAAGGAAGCGAAAAATTTGGCAATAGAGAGTGGATCAGATGATGTTTCATGATGTTGAAAGATAAGGAGGATGAGTACCCATCAGATTTCCTTTTGAAGTTGACAAATTTATAAAAGGACTTGGGGTCGTTTTTAAGGTTGAATTGCATTTCGATTAGATAGCGATCGTAAAGGGTGTTGTAAAGTTCACAAAACTTTAGGTACCAAGGTAATTCGAAATACGAAAAATGGGATTTTTGGCAGCCATTTGCAAAAAATGTGAATTTTTGGGAATTTTTCATTCATGCTTTCACATGTGTTGAGTGTACCTTTCAAATTTCAAGTCATTCGGTCAAACCGTTTTAAAGATATGATGGAGGAAAGTTTTAAGGAAGCAGTCTGTGAAAAGGATGATCCCCATGATAACTAATCTGGGGCCAAGAAAGTAGAACAAAGCGCTAGCATTCATTCAGATATTCATTCAATGGACTAGGCCAATCCGAATTGCATGCTTCCAGTCCCAAAAGAAATCTGTTTCAAAACCAAAAATTGTTTTACTTGTAAAACATTTCGCTATGCCAGCAGCGTGCCTGCGACCTATAAAAGACTTACCAATAATTCTTTTTAGCCCCGTAATTATCAAAGTCAAAACAATCCACTCTATCAAATGAACTTATTTGATCTTTTATGTCAAGTTGGTGTCACGACAAGTTTGTGTGTTTTTCAAATCCCACAAGATTTCCTTTCAACGTGTAATCACAATTCTATTTGCAGAGTTAACAAAAAACGTTCCAAATCTACGGGAACAGAGTTAACCCTTGCAACACGTAACATTTATCCGCACTGTCACACTCTGTCCACATAATTATCAAGGTAATTATCCGCCCAGCAAACTGCATTATTTATTTAAGTGCCTACATCTAAATAATAATCATGCAAGCTGCAGGGGAGTCCTCATAGATGCAACTATAGTGCACCCGCTTGAACCACATGTCATAGGACAAACGTACTCCTTCCTTACTTCGGCTTCGTTTGGATTTTATTTAGAGAGGGCATAATAGAGAAGGGGGAAACGAAAATAAGTGGTTTTGCTAGAGGAGGCAAAATAGCAAAAAAAAAAACTGACTGGAATTGGTAAAAATAACTTCAAGCACGAACGTTTGCGTTCCACTAACCCATGTAGTCCGTGCAGATGGGATCAACCTTATTACCATCATCGTCCTTGTCATCCTTTCGTCCTACTTTTCCATGCACCAAAGGAATTCGAAATTGCCGGCGTCGAAGAGAGCAGGATTATTTAGAGAAAAAGATAAACATATGTATGCCATACCAATGAACATAACTACAGGAGAGTATTTCGATCCGGATGAACAGTTATGTTTGTCCTGTGTCTGCACATCGGTCTTCGGCTAATTACCAGGGAAATAATTATAAAACATGGCTAATATGTCAACTGTTTGTTCTCTAGAGGGAAATGGAATGGTTTTGCAGCTGAAAACTTTACACAATCAAAGCAAAGCGTATACAATCGCCACCGCCACCGTCGCCACATCCCGCATCAGCCACCCGTGAAGGGGGAGGAAGAGTCTCATCTGTGGCTGTTTTTCAGAAAAGTAAACATACTAGGACCCATCTATCAGTTGTTGTTATTTTAGCTGGGTAAACCCGTCGACGTCGTCGTCGTCGTCGTCGCTTGTGCAGCTTTACCACAGTTATGTACACACTGAACTCTCCGCTGCTGCTTAGATCTTTGTTAGCTTTTGTTAGATTTAATTTTGTTGCCTGACGACATTTGGTTAAGTTTCTCATCCGGAGCAGTTCTGCAATGCATGTTCCGCAAGTTTACTTTTGTGATTAGTTAGTTGCTCAAGGAGAAACCCCCAATAGCTTGCACGATAAGGTAAGGTTTGAGTTTAATATCTACGAAATGTTATTCTTATAGTTGAATTAAATTAAACTCAATGTCAGTGATGAGGACAGTTCATTAAGAAAGTTACAGCAAAAACAACTTTTCGAAACTGCACTCTTCGCAAGGACTTTTTTGGCCTTGTGCGATGGGACAAAACTTAGAGAGCTGGTCACTCTAATGAGTTTGGTAAGGGCGAACCTGTTTGTCAGGGAGGACACTTTTCAACAAAGGGGTCATTCCCTGTGTGTCTGCCTTTTTCAGTAATGTAAAGAGAGAAAATCTCTTTCGTCTGAAACTTCGAAATAAGGTAGGGTAGGCCTGGGCTAGTTCGACAAAGATAACTACTCGGAACCAAAAGTATAATGAGCATGAACGAACAAATTTTATTTTGAAACTAACCTCATGGTTTAATAATTGTGCTCCGTTTTCAGAGAGATTCGGAGTCTGTTCCTTTTTTTCGTAATCGATCTTTCGTCTGAAACTTGTAGTCCTCTCAATTGCTTTACCTTCAGCTTCTCATATTCGCTTTCAAATTCACGTTCCTGTTTCTCGGAAGTGGATCTGGAACGATTTCGCATGACTACGTCATTAATGCAATGCTTTGATAACTCCATGCTGTCTTTTGTTGCTAAGGCTAATCATCTCCCACTACCATTATCCATAAATAATACTTGCATCCATGAACCATGAAAAGCTGACAGTTCACTTGGTGTTTGTGTAAACGATGCTATTCATTGGCCACGTATTTCAAGTCGCCAGAAATACTGCCATATTTTTTTATTTATTTATTTATTTATTTATTTATTTATTTACCATCTATTGAGTTCATAACTCTTCTAGACGTAACAATATTTACATAAACTATGTTGATAAAAGTAAGAGCAAATATTAAACAATAAGTTGCAAAAAGAATTATCTTACGTGTGTACATATATAATATACAAACATGCTAAAATACTAGACTCAAAACAATAGTTTTGAAAACATCTCTGCTTAAACATAAGTCTATATTTTGATAAACGCAATTAAATTCATGACTAGAACGTGAAATCGTCCTCAACTGTCTTGAAGGAGCATATAAAAAAAAAGAGAGAAGTTTAGGACAATCAATTCGATTACTGAGAACATCTCTAGCAAGCATAACTAAATCAATAATACTTCCTCCTAGCTTTGAGAGTCTTTAAATCTATTAACAGACATCTTACTTTATCTTTAAGTTTACGCAAAGCGTACCTCGAAACTTTTTTCTGAACGGATTCAATACGATTTATACCACTCTATACAATGGACACCATATACAACATGCATACTCAAGAAGTGATCTTACAAGTAAAATATATAAAGATTTAATCGTGTAAGGATCCAGAAAATGTTTTGAGTTTCGCATGATGAATCCAACCAATTTATTAACCTTAGAAATAACGTGGTACCCGTGTGGTGTGATGGATAGCATGTCCGCCTGTCAACCCAGAGGTTCGAGTTCGAATACCAACAGAGGCAAAAATGTTTTTTCCACGGGTATCGCCTTTCGCGAGGAATTGGCAAGTCCTCCGTTAGTATTCATTGCCATGAAAAGCGCTTTCTCGATTAGCCGTTCGGAACCGGCAGAAAATTGTAGGTCCCTTCCATTTCCTTACAAGGCATGGTTGTGAGAATTGCGCTCGGCTCAGGGGCTCCTCGCTCTGTTGCGCCACCCTATTTTTTTTTTTATTTTTAGAAATAACGTAGTCTAGATGCAAATTAAAGGATAGCTTTGAATCGAAAATAACGCCTAGGTCTTTTTGTCTATCCACTGATTCAAGTTGAATATCAGAAATGACGTATGAATGATTTATAGCATTTGGCGACCTGGTAAATGTAATGCTCATACACTTCGCTATATTCAAAAATAATCGATTTTCAAAACATCAAGCTGATACTTCATCTACATCACGTTGAAGTCGATAACAATCCAATTCACACTTAATTGGCCTAAAAAGCTTGAGATCATCTGCAAAAAGCAAACATTCAGAATATCGAATTCTTGGTGGTAGATCGTTTATAAATAATATAAAGAGAAGAGGCCCTAAATGACTCCCTTGAAGTACACCTGAGTGATTAAAAATTTCTTTTGAAACAACCGTTGCAATTTTTACATATTGTTTGCGATTGGTCAAGTAATTTTCAAACCATATAAGTAGGCTAGAGTGAAAACCTAACAATTTCAGTTTTCTAAGCAGAATATCGTTTTGAACTCTATCAAACGCTTTGGAGAAATCTTTATAGATAGCCTCAACCTGATTTCCACGTGCGATACCTCTAATGCAGAAGTTAGAAAACAAGGCTAGATTAGTCACTGTTGACCTACCACTAACAAAACCATGTTGATCTACTGATATACTTGAACTAACCTCATCATAAAGACATTTCTTCACAATAAACTTTCGGTATAAACTTCAGTTCTGAAATGGGTTTGAATTTAATAACCTCTTGTTTTGAACCTGATTTATAGATTGGACTTATCATCGACAATTTCCAATCATCTAAAAAGTTGCCAGTGGCAAGCGATAAGTTGAAAGTCTTAGTAAGTTTAGCCGCAAGACTTAAGGAACACTTCTTAAGTAAGGCCGAACAAAAATTTATCAGGGGTTAGTTTAAAATCAGACTTCAAGGATGAAAGCTGAATCAAAACCTGATCCACTGACAAAGTTAAGCTTCCAAGATTAGTCAGTGTTTCACCACTTCGAATTTCATGCGAATGAGAAACGGAATCTTGAACAAAGTTGGACTGAAATAAGACGCAAACGTATCACATATAACGTCCTCACTATTAGATGACTGATCAAGGTAATTCATGCTAGTTGGAATCCCATATGACTTACGTTTTGAATTAACAAATTTCCAAAAGGCTCGAGAGTCACTTTTAATATTATTCTCAATATTACGCATATAGCTTTTATATACAGATTTTTTGCAGTCTCATATTCTTTTCTACATCGTATATATCAAAGTTCGACGGTGCAGGCTAGGATCTTTTCTGTAATTTTTATGTGCCTTAGAAAGTTTATTTTTAAGGTTACGTTATCTATTATTAAACCAAACAGGCTTATTTTTATGTTTTCTCCTTTTAAATGGAATAAACAAATTATATGCTTCCTCAATTACAGCAGTGAAAGAATCGTAACACTCCTTTAAGTTACGAGAGCGAAGAGCTTCATCCCAATCGATGGCGTTAAAAAAATTATTCAATTCATCATAATAAGCTTTGCTGAAGTCCCGAACAGAGTAAAACTCAAGTTTATCAAAATTTAGCTTTTCGAAATTTGAGAACCTTAAATCAAATTGCAAGGCAAAATGATGCTTTCTATTTTCAAAAATTGGAGTTTCTGATTTAAATAAATTTGCTTCAACTTCAGTATTTATTAAAACTAAGTCTAGAATTCGTCCTTATAAGTTTAAAACATATCAACCATGTGGTTTAAATTAAAAGACAGCATATAATCAATTAAACTCGACTCCAATTAATTTGAGACGTTGAAAGGAAGTAAACATTTATCTTTTTCAGAGTAAATCATTTTATATATGGGAGATTAAAGTCCCCTAAAATAATTATATTAGAACTAGGCTCTAACATATTAAAGAACATGTTATTGATAATTGATATGCATCTGATAAGTACTCATATTAGAGTCAGGTGGAATACCCGTGCAGTGTCGGGTTAGAATAGCACTGCAGCGCCTACCCGCTTGTCGTAAAAGGCGACTAAAGGAACAATCATAACTAGACAACTAATATCAAAGTGAGTCTAGCGACACACATACCATCTAAAAACTCTCCACAAGTATGCATGCAGATCCCGGAGTTTACACGACTGGAGATCACCGGTGTAGTAAAAGGGAAATCAAACTCATTGAATGGAGCATGCATGTGTCGAAAAGGATGAAAGGAAAATTTTTGAAAAATTTTTCGGAAGTACTTCCGAACATAAGAAGCTCTACCCCGCCAGGCCGTTCCATTGCTATGCATGGAGCTGATCCTGGACCGAGCAGCAATGTTCGGGTCAGCGGCTATACAGATTCTGGGGGCTAGCAAAGTAATGCGACGAGTTGGACGAAAATTTTGAGTCGCGAGTTGGAACGTTGGAAGTATGACTGGTAGAAGTCTCGAACTCGAAGAGATGATGAGAAGGAGGCGAGTGGACATCTTGTGTGTTCAGGAAACGAAATGGCGAAACACAGCAAACAAAGCCCGTTTCTTGGATGCAAGGACCAAGGCTTACAAGATGCTCTACTATGGAACAGAACAAGGTAGGAACGGAGTCGGTATCATCCTTGACCAAAGTTTATGTAACAGCGTGTTGACCATTTTGAAGTCCAGTGACCGTTTGATGTCTCTTAAATTGGTGATGGAAGGAAAGGTCTGGAATATAATCACCGCATATGCTCCCAAATAGGGTGTGAGCAGGAGGAAAAAGATGCATTCTGGCTTGATTTTCATAACCTACTTAAGAACATCCCAAAAGAAGAGTATTTGTTTGTTGGAGGAGATTTGAATGGACATGTCGGGAAGACAAACGAGGATTATGAAGACTGCCATGGAGGTTTGGGATTCGGCACCAGGAACACTCCTGGTGAAGATATTCTAAGTATGTGCAAGTCATACGGTCTAATCGTACTAAATACCATGTTCATCAAACAAGACCGACACCTTATCACTTACAGCAGTGGAGGAAATGAAACCCAGATTGATTACCATTTGGTAACCAATTACATGAAATCTCGGGTGAAAGACTGCAAAGTGATACTAGGAGAAGCTGCCGCTCAACAACACCGTCTTCTTTTAACAGAATTTTTTACGGATGCGGTAAAGGAAGTCAAACAAACAAAGGCTCCTAGGAGAATCAAGTGGTACAATCTGGAGAAAACCAAAGGACAGCAATTCATTTCGTATATGCAAAGTCAGCTGTGTAATACCATCGACGCAGTTTCAAATGCAATCACGGCACTGTGGGATCGCCTACAACGAACCTGCTTAGAGAGAGCCAAATCACTGTAAGGAGTCTCAAAAGGACACCACCAACAAGCTAAAGAAACCTGGTGGTGGGATGATGAAGCTAAAGCAGTTATTAGAAAGAAGAAAGCAGCTTGCTAAGCTTGGTCGAAGTGCCCCTCAGGAAATACAAATGAAAAAGCGCGTTTCAAAATGGAATACAAGAGCTGCAGAAAAGAAGCGAAGAAAAAGTGCGCCCAACTTCAAGCAAAAAGCACGGAGGGCCTGTATCGAGAGCTGGAAGAGATTTCTGCCCCAGCTGCTGAAGCAAATCAGGCAATCCAAGAGCTAAGACAAAGCAACTTGAATAAGGGAGCAACCATTATAACAGTAGGTGTACATCACGGAAGTGTCTTGAGTCCATTGCTCTTTATTGCTGTTGGAAAAGTAAAGGACAATAAAGTACAACAATTATTCTTGCTGACGATGGAGCCATCATAAGCGAGTATCCTACATCCCTGCAACGAGCACTTGACGTTTGGATTGATGTTCTGGAAGGAAATGGGTACCGTATTAGCGCTAAAAAGACTGAATTCCTACCTGTGCTGCCCTTTTTCTGATCCAGACAAGCCTATTCCAGACATTTATTTCAATGGAAATGTGCTTCCAAAGTGTGAAAAGTTTAAATATCTGGGATCTATGATCAATAGTGAAGCAACTTGTGATGACGACATCAATCATCGAGTAAGCGTAGGGTGGATGAAGTGGCGAGAAAACTTTGCTATCTTCTGTGGTCGAAAAATGCCCCCTAAGTTGAAGGGAAGACTCTACACAGCAGTTGTCCGTCCAGCTCTGACATACGGTTCACAATGTTGGACAATGTACAAAAAGTATGAGAGCAAATTGACGGCAGCCGAAATGAATATGCTTCGGATGACCGCAGGAGTAACAAAGCTTGATCGAATTAGAAGTACTAAGATCCGTGGAAGCTTTCATGTCAAAAGTACCATCTTGGACAAAATTCAGCACGACCGGCTCAGTTGGTATTGTCATGTCCAAAGGAGAGATCCGCAGAACCCCGTCCAAAAGGCAATATCGTACAACGTTTCAACAAATTCGCGACGAAAAAGAAAAGGCAGGCCAAAACACTCCTGGTACAAGCAAATGCAAAAACAGCAGCATTTAGTTGGCCTCAGACATGGAACAATCCAAAACCAGTAGGCTTGCCGACACTTTCTGAGGCCCCACAGGCGGATCACTAGTGTGAAGCGGAAAAGTGGGAGAGTTGTGATCGCTTCAAGATCACTACTCGTAACGCCGGAAATGAAAAAGAAGAAGAAGATTAGAGTAAGGTGGAATATATGATACAATAATATAAAGATTATCATATGCTTAGGTTTCTTCAGACGATGGGGGAAAATTGTCTCCCCTTCTAAACTTCCTACAATTTTTAAATCCAACATCCGTCCAAAACAAGAGGATATCTCCCATATCTGGTCAGGTGGCCAGGTGCTAATCAAACATTTTTGCGCCTACTGGATAGAGATAGAGTACAAAACAGGGTCAAAAATGATAGTTGTCAATCCAATTGTAGGATCGTTTGATTCTCTTATACATTGTTGAAACACTGCATGTCTCTCTCTCTCTCTATTTTTTATTGTTTTTTTTAACAAACAATGTTCTAGTGAAAAAGCCAGCTGCATTCCTCCCCTGAAACAGTTCAGGTTTACCTTAAGCCATGCTTTGGGCGTACAGTCAAGTATAGAGATTCGTTTATTGACGAGTCAATAATTCAATCGCCTTATGGACTTCACTTGTATACATATATGTATTTTGAAAGTTTCTTCTTATTCTTTTTTCTTAGATTAAAACAAACGCCAAATTATTGAATGCATCTCGGACCTTTATATTGCACCATCAGCACGTCTCCTACTATCCTATTTTTCTTACACTTGCACAGTGTTCTTTAACATTATAAGGGTATTCATAGCCCGTTGATGTGCGCGCAAATTATATAAAAATCTCTACTTAAAAAGGCACAACTGGCCCAGCCCTACCCTATAACATGTTTAATGTCAGTTATGCTTCTGACATTGTTGCCTTTCAGAAGCCATGGCTCAAGTTTGGAAAGGAAAAGCCTTAAAAGCTTTCGAAAAATTGAAAGCTTGAATTAGGCATTTAACTCTTCGTGGCCCTTTATGTTGTTTCAACGCGCTACTGAGCTCTGAATAAAACATTTAAGTGAAGAAAAGGTAAAATACATTTTTTGTGCTCTCCTTTCCAATGGTTAGGATTTATGAAAATTTGAATATCTGACTGTTCCTTAACCCGTTAACGACACACTTGAACCACACACCACATGATAGTAGCTTGTCATATTTTTATCGTATATCGCTTATCGTATTTTGGCCATATTTTCCTGGAAGTAACACAGGAATCTAGGCATTCCCATTTTACATTGGATTTTTGCATTATTTTGTTACCAATGGTCTTTTAAATTTCACGGGGTGGAATCCTGATTGATTGATCAATGAGAGAAGGGTCAAGTGCTGATCCTTTTCTCGCTAGTTCGTCCGCTTTTTCAACAAGCCTTGACTTGACAAGAGTCGCAGAAATCGGTTTTATTGCTGCTTGGCTATCAATGTAAAAATTTATATCAGCGTGTGATAGCGCCATCATGGACACCTGTTTTGCAGCGTTTGTAACTGCCAAGATCTCCGCTTCTAAAGACGCTGCTGTGATTTGGAAGTTTAAATGAACTGGCTAGGTTTAGGCTTTCTGAAAAGAAACCTACACCTGTTCCAACTTCCATTTTTTAGCCGTCGCGTCGGTATAAATTGATATACAATGTCTCGTTTGTGTAAGGTGTTTCATTCTCCCAATCCTGTCTATTTGTTAAGCACGTTTTGCAACGGCCGATTTGTTCAACCCAAAATTGACCATGTTGCTAAGGACACCTCAGCGTCAGCGATATTTTCGATATTTCGACTAACCCGTTGTCTCATCAATGAAACACACAAGGAATATGTAGACTTTTTTGCACTTAACTTGTAATTGCCAGTCTACCAGGGCGATAACGATTATCTTATATATTATATATATTATACATATATATAAAATAAAGTTTGGATTTGTGTTCGTTCGCTAACCCGCCAAACCGATTGACCGATTTTCTTAATTTTTTTTTTAAATTAAAGAAGAGCAAGAGTAGAAGGTTTAGGACAAAAAAAAATTTATTTTCAAAAAAGGGAAGTGTGTTTAAAAAAAATAATTAAGTTTCAATTATTTTCCCATGCAAAATTACAATACACACAGCCTAGATGCTCACAATGCTTTCTATTTATTTTAGAACAGAGTATATCTAATACTCCTAGATGTATTCCTTATTACATTTGGCTGCTTGAAAAGTACTATAAACAAATACTGAGGAATGTTATTTTTTGCGTTTATTACTAAATATGATGTTCGTGGGCCAACATCTTTTGCAGATTTACGAACAGTTGATGGGTTTTTATGTCCTACATATCGTGAAGCATGCAGGCGTTTAAATTTACTGGAAGATGATAAACATTGGAATAACACCTTAGAAGATGCAGCTTTTACGGCAAATCCACATCAAATGCGTTCATTATTTGCAATTATAATATCTGCGTGCAGTCCGACGAATCCACGTGAGTTATGGAGAAGTCATTGTGATCATTTGTCAGAAGATATTTTGCATACAGTTCGTCGTGCAAGAATGAATCCGCAATTGGATTTTACGCCAGAAATACACAACGAAGCGTTGATCATTATAGAAAATTTGTGTTTAGCAATGTCAAATAAATTGCTATCACAATTAGGAATGATTTCACCGGATCGTTCAATACACGACACTTTCAATTTGGATTTGAATTGTGAACAAGATTATGGTGCAAATTGTTTAGATCAATATGTTCAAAGAAATGTTCCATTATTGAATGAAAAACAAAAAGAAGCTTACTTTCAAATCATGAGCAAAATTAATGCTGGAAATGGTGGATTTTATTTTTTGGATGCTCCTGGCAGCACTGGTAAAACATTTTTACTGTCATTGTTTTTAGCTATTGTACGAACGAATAAAGATATAGCGTTAGCTATTGCATCGTCTGGAATTGCTGCAACTTTATTGGATGGTGAGCGAACTGCTCACTCGGCTTTAAAATTGCCTTTAAACGTTCATATTTTAGAAGCGCCAACATGCAACATTTCAAAAAGATCTGGAATGGCAAATACTTTGCAGCAGTGTAAATTAATTATTTGGGACGAATGCACCATGGCACACAAGAAATCGTTAGAAGCATTTAATCGAACCTTACAAGATTTGAGAGGTAATAATCGTCTTTTCGGTGGTGCATTGGTGTTATTTGCTGGTGACTTCCGGCAAACACTTCCGGTTATTCCTCGATCCACTGCTGCTGACGAATTAAATGCTAGCTTGAAATCTTCAACGTTATGGAAACATGTGAAAACGCTTTCTCTCACCGAAAATGTAAGAGTTTTATTACAGAACGATTCAACAGCTGCAGAATTTTCAAAGCAATTATTGAAAATTGGAAATGGAGAACTGCCTCTAGATATTGATGATAAAATAACATTGCCAAATAATTTTTGTTCGTTATCAGAATCAACTGCTGCGTTAGTACAGAGTGTGTTTCCCAATATTTTAAGTAATTACCAAAATCATGATTGGTTAAGTCAAAGATGTATATTGGCATGTACGAATAGAGATGTTATTAGTATCAATTTGGAAGTTATGAACAGAATACCAGGTGTAAACGTAGTTTATAAATCTATTGAAAGCGTTATGAATCCGGATGAAGCTGTGAACTATCCGATCGAATTTTTAAATTCATTGGATCTACCAGGTATCCCGCCTCATTATTTACAATTAAAAGTCGGTATTCCAATTATTATAATGTTAAGAAATTTGAATTTGAAGATTATGTAATGGCACGAGGTTAGTAGTTAAACGATTAATGAATAATGTTATTGAAGCGACCATT
This sequence comes from Melanostoma mellinum, assembly GCA_914767635.1. Classification (NCBI taxonomy): domain Eukaryota; kingdom Metazoa; phylum Arthropoda; class Insecta; order Diptera; family Syrphidae; genus Melanostoma; species Melanostoma mellinum. Next base: position 68,599,080 of record OU612058.1, on the reverse strand, counting down.
TTAACTGGTAAATTCAAAGGCGAAGATGTCTTAATACCACGTTTACCAATGATTCCACCTGATCTACCATTTGAATTAAGGCGTTTACAGTTGCCTATTCGTATTGCTTTTGGCATGAAAATTAATAAATCTCAAGGGCAAACGCTTAAAATCTGTGGTATATGTGTTGGGAAACCATCTGCTTTATTCATTTATACCGCCAACAATGGAAAAACCAAAAATATTGTTTATCAAAAAGCATTAGAGTAAAGAATATTCAATAAAACAGATTTAAAACAAAAAAACTAATATTTTACTTTTTATTTTCGCCCTGCGAAGCGGGCGGGGTCTTGCTAGTACTATACAAGAATAGGAGTCCTCAATTTCGGTCACCAAATCAGAGTTTTGGTAAAAATAATTTTATAGTATACTTAAAATGATGAGAGTTCACTGAATAATTGACAAAATTGACAAAGGCAGTTTGATGATAAGTGAAAGTTTGTGAACAACTTTAATTCAAAGTTGTCAAAAGAAAAAGATGGGATACATCGGATGGCTCACGGTTTTCATCCCCAAGCTTAAAAACTGCAAGCAATTGCTTAGACGTAGTTATACCAAGTTAAATAAAATTGGAACAATATAGAGCCATGATTAATGACTATTTCGTTTCTGAATTGGAGGATGGACGACTATTGGTTCCAACAAGATATCACTACATACCATACAGCCACCGAGACAATCAATTTAATGAAACAAGCTTTAGGTGAGTACATTACCTCGCCTATAGTGTGCCTATTTCTTGCCCAGGTTCTGCAAAAAGTAGTCGAAAATTTGGCCATCATTGCAAACCCTTCATAAAAAAGCTAGATTCTTGGCCATGACTTTGAAAGCTAGGTATTCGTTTTATTTTTCATCAAAATCACACGTATTTACACACTCTTTACTAGAATACAAAACCACTTTTGTCTTTTTAACCTTATAAAGATGAAAAATTTGCCTATTCCTCCGCCACAAAGAGCCCCAGTAATCTATTTAAACATCGTTATGAGAAACTTGCATTGTAAATTGACTTTTAGAACAAATTAACAGACCCTACTTTAATAAATCCCCATTAAAAGTTGAGGCTTTTGATTAATTAAACTAAGGAAGGATCTGCTTCCGTGTAGGATTGTTGATGATGTTCCTGAAATTTAATTTATTGTATTCTCGCAGAGCGCACATAAAAGATTTTTCTTTTCATTGACCATTGCAGTTCCATTAAATAAATTTAATTATCAAATACTTTTGTTTTTTCTTGTTTCTGCTGAACTTGCTTTCATGGAATTTTTACCAAGCGCAGCAGGAGAAAAATACAAAAACCGCAAACACAGTGCCAACAACGTTGGTCCCAAGCCATCTATAAATATCGACTACAGTGAAACCCGCTTAAGAGAAAAGGCAAATTGTCACAGTTTTTCTTTCACTTAAGCGGGTTTTTCACTTAACCGAACCCCGGTTAAGTTAAAAAAAAATTTCATTTAAGCGGAGTCCTGATAAGTTTTGCACTTAAGCGGATTTAAAAGTTCCATTAAGCGGAGGTTTAATGCTTCATATACACAATAAATAATTTGATGTATTTATCTTTGGAGTTGCCTGGAAATAATTTAAATAAAAGTGTTTGAATAACTAACCACGATTAAACATCAAAAAAGTAATTTATTGAATAACAAAAATAACATATGTTATGTTGTAAATATATTACATAAATTACAATTAATCACATTTGAGTTTTTGTAGGTTAATTCGTAGGCACATTGGGCGTATCAAAAAGAGGCCACTCCCAAGTTTGGTTTCAGGTTTCAAATATGTAGGTATATTAAGGTGTGTCATTTTTGTGCAACTTTTTTTTTCAACGATAAAACAGGCTAATTACTTTTAGGAAGGTATAAAACGAAGCCGCTTAAAATTTGAGCTCTTAATATTAAAATTTAGAGGTGCCTCAATTTTCCATACAAATAACATAGAAAAATAATGTAATTTTTTTCTTATTTTTATAGCTTGACATTTGAGCATTTTAAAAATACACTGACAAATTATTTAAGTAGGAAATTGAATGCTCTACAAAAAAGCTCAATTTAATTTTTTCATAGAGTGCGCCGTTCTGAAGATATTTAAACTAAAAGTTAGAAATGTATGAAATTAAGATTTTTATTTTATTAAACACTGATGACTTTTTAATGACTTTAAGAGTTACTCAAAAAATGACACACCCTAATGTACATACATATTCATATTTTTGAATACAATTAGGAACGTTTTATGAAGACAAAAATAATCTCACTTTTTTTAAAAAAGTCATCAATTTTCGTTTGCGACAAAGTCGGAAATGGCAATTCATCATTTTATATTCAATTTCATCTAAGATTAGATCCCCATCAGAAAACTGCTTAAGAACATTGAGAGATTTAAAAGCTTCTGTAGTTGTTGCTTTCTGGACTCCCAAAATTTCCACATCTAAATCATTGTCAGATACAGATCTGCTAGCATCAAACTTTTCGAATTGTAGTGCTGCTTCATTAATTAACAGGAATTGTGCTTTTTTAAAGCATCTCGGATTATGAGATCTACTTTATACATATTAAGAAGAAAAATTATAAGCAAAAGAAAAACAAAATATGTTTAATCTTAGACTACACACCAATACAAAAAATAATTTTGTCTGTTCCAGTCGAATAAGAAATGAAAAGGACTGTGATACGGCCCTTTGGTAGCTTCAATCCTGAAGGTTTTCACATCTATTTACCAATGAAGCCGTCGGCGTCGGTAGAGCCTTAAACATTACCCGACCCTGAATTTATCAGCATTATGCACGTCATCAGGTTTGTAGCTTTGACAAATGTTTGGCCAAAAAATTTCCAGCCAATGGTTAGCAGCAACTGTGTCAGCAGAATTATTTTCACCACAAATCTTCTTAAAATGAATATTTTCACGTTTTTTCCACTGATCTAACCATCCATTTTTTGGCTCAAATTGTTCTGTTCGATAAAATTTTTTTTTCACTTAAGAGAGTTTTTTTCAATAAGAAATATGAAATTTAACTGAAAATATGTTTCAGGTATCCGGGTTTTTCACTTAAGCGAGTTTCACTTAAGCGGAGTGTTTAATAGGTAATTGGTCTACAAATACTCGGGGACAAAAAAATTCTTTCAGATAAGCGGGTTTTTCTCTTAAGCGGGTTTCTCTTAAGCGGGTTTTACTGTAATGGATTTTTAATGTTTTTCTCATTATTTCCAATGGAATCGGATGGCCCTGGTTTGGTACTTCATTATGGCTTGTATCAAGCTCCATCGTATATATACAACCAAAATGAAACCTTTTATGCGATGCCAAAGAGTTAACGCCCGCGAAGGCGACTATGCGTGACAGTGTTATACATCCATCTGCCAGAGAGACACACACACACATCATATATTTCCTTTTTTACCTATATTTTTTTTAAATGACAGAAATGCATTTCATCAGGATGCCAACAACGACGAATAGCGGCGGGCGGTTTAATTTTCAATATTACTGAAGCATATGTGATGTGTGGTATACGAAAACTTATGTGTCACGGCTCATAATGAAGAGCATTCGATTAATTTACTCCAAGTAGGTATACTCAAAGATCAACCACATTTACGAGTATGTGTAATGGTGTAGCGAACGCAACCAGGGTTGGGACTTTACTGCAATTGCAGTAGATCTACTGCACTTTTCTCGAAAAATAAATCTACTGCCTTTAAATCTAATCTACTGCACTTTTGTTCTTACTATGTATAAGTTAACAGGTCCTTACATTGAAATTTTAAAATATTATATTAGTATGGATTCACACAGTACCAATGCAGGTTTAGAAAGTACCTTACATTATCTTTCCTATACGGCAGTGGCGGATCCAGGATTTGGGCATGGGGGGGGGGGGGGGGGTCTATTACTCAAAATATTATTTATATATACGAGGTCTAGCAGATCCAATCAGAAATTATTAACATGATGTTGGCGTCGATGGCTCATATATGTATGGTCAAGGATTCGACGGAGCTCGGGCAATGAATGTCCAATTCATTGGTGCACATTCTCATCTGAGATCATATTTCCCCCTGGCAATTATTATGTACATTGCGCTGCACATAGCTTTAGTTTGGCAGTCAATGCAGCATGCGAAGTTTCAGAAATCAAAAATGCGTTAGGAACTATCGGAGCGATTGAAGCACTTTTTTACTGGCCTAAATGACAAGACGTTCTACACCAAGAAATTTCAAAAATGACAAACAAAAGTGAGAAAAAAAACAAAAGTTGAAGTCTGTTTGTCCTACCAGGTGTGCTCAGTCTCATAAAGCAGTTGGAACGTTCGTTGAATTGCAACCGGCCATTATTGAATCTTTGGAAGAAATCAAAACGTGGAAAGGTCAAGATACTTCACAAAATGCACTGCATCTTTTGACAGCGATTTCGACGATTGAATTCCAAATCGCCTGTCACATTATGGACTCAGTTAATTAGATTGTTTTGCCTTTGAGTCGGGAATTCCAATCTAAAAACCAAGATCTTGGTGAGGCTACTAAGCTGGCATATGACGCTTTGAATGAATTTACGTTCAAACGCATTCACATTCCGTTTCTTGATACGTTCATTTCTCAACCCAAAAAGTCTGTTCTCGGAACACAAATCCATTTTCCAAAGTTTCGGGCAACTGTTTCTTAAACAAGAATTTAACGAAGAGAAATGCGCTACACATTTTACGAAGATATATCGGATTGTTCTGTCAGAAGTCAGAAGACAACGAATCCACGGCCAGAACATCCAAAATGCGCTTGCTGCTTTACTGGTTAGTTTCTTCGGATCAAAAATTTACATATAAAAAAGTTTAAAGTGAAAGCTTATACAGCACGCTCTGAAAGGCGCTGATGTAACATTCAAACCCATTAAAAAATCTTTTCTCTGAATTTATATTTTGTAAAATAATAGCGATGTTACAATTTCTGATTACACTTCATGAATATTCAGTAAAAGAACTTGTGTAATCAATCATGAATCAACAACCGATTTTTTGCCTAGTAGGTCCCTTTTGATCGAGTCACATATGCAAACATCAATCTAACGATATTTTTCAGGTTATCAATAGCAAATCGTTCAAGAATGACGATTATATTTTTATAATCAATAAAGTTCATGAATTTTTAAAATAATAATATTACTTCTCCTTTACTTTTTTGTCTTTGCTAATGCTATATTTTTCCGTCCCGTAACGAAATTTGAACATTAGGAGTCGATAAATGTTACAAATAACATCGTTTTTAACATCAAAGATTGTTGGGAACCTTTGGAATCCGTGGGCCTTATAGAGTATTTTAACAAGTATTTATTTGTCGACGGACAATTAAAAAAAAAGCAATAAATAGGTAGCAATTATTCATTCAAAGCTGATGTTAATATTAGTATATGAATTTTTAAATGAATTTGCTTTGAAGAAAAATGTTTATTAATTGTTATCTTAAGTAGTTATTTAAGTATGTGAATCTATGTTTAAGGTTGTTCATGTTTTGAAAATGAAAAATCTACTGCAGAACAGTTGAATCTACTGCATTTTTGTTTCAAATCTACTTCGGACATTTTTCCAAAAAGTCCCATCACTGAACGCAACAGCATATAATATGCGAAAATATTGGCAGCATTTTATGATGAATAAGGGTTTGCATTATATTGTCATTTATTTCGCGATAAAATTGCTTCCAGAGTGGGAAAATTTTGCCGTCCATGCGTCTACTTTTTACCTTTTGCGAGATATTTATTACCCAAAAGAAAAAAAGTTTGTTGTGTTGAGCATCTGCATCTTTTTCTATAAATTATTGCTTCTCAGAAGAATAACCACATGAGATTTTCTTTAAAGATGTATCCAGTCTTTGGAAAACGTTGTGGCGTTGCATAAAGAAGCAATTATTAAATAAAACTGGTTTCTGGATCTTTCAAGTAACAATCCGTGGCCTTAATGTTTTCAGACAGAAATAGGGTCAACGAGAACATCCTATGCCTAACAACGTTTGAAAACTTGTTTTTATTGCAAACAAGTGTTTTTCGACGGAGACTTTTGGTGGAGTGCCATAAGCTTTATATCTAGGATCCTGGGAATCGAAGGCATGGATTTTCTTGGAATTTTCGGAAATGTGTTTCAAATAGCGTACCTATAGAAAAGAGTAAAAAAAATTTCATGGCTCTCAATTTTTTTTAATTATTTTTATAGTTAACTAACTTAGCCAGCCCCGTTCCTGTTGGAATCTTCCGTTACCGTGGAACGTTTCCCGTTTTACCGTTTCCGTTCCCTTGGGATTAAAAGGTTGAAATGTTATCTAAATTACTGATGGAGGGGGATAATGTAGCACCCCTAATGCGTTTTAGAAACCTGTCTAGTAGTTTCTAAGTTTCCGTTCCTAAACCCGTTCCTGTGGGAATATCCGCACATTTTTTTAAATAATTTATGTCATAAAAACCTTCTCCTGACAATAACAAACACAACAAAAAAAAAAATTTGGTCCAGGCGTTGAGTTATGCGCTTACCAACACATTTTGCGATTCATTTTTATAAGAAGAAAAAGAAGATTATTATTAATTTTGAGAGTTTTCTTTTATTTGTGTATTATTATTTATTACTAGCTGAGCCGCCCGGCTTTGCTCGGGTCTGTAGTTTTAAGGTTCCCATTCTCGGTTTACCTTTTCCGTGGGAATTTGGGGATGAAATATAATCTTTCTTACTGTGGGACTATGTGGCATCCTAAAGAAAGAATTTTTGAAATCTGTCCAGTAGTTCCTAAGTTTCCGTTCCCAAGCCATTCCTGTTGGAATCTTCCGTTCCAGCGAAAATATGTGAATGAAATATAAATCTATTTCACTGAGGGATAATGTCACATCCTAGAATTGAAAGAATTTTCGATATCGGTCAAGTAACTTTAATGTTCCCGTTCTCGGTTCCTGTTGCTGGTCCTGTTGGATTATAGGGATGAAAAATATAGCCTAAGTTACTGACAAAAGGTGTAGGGGGATTATGAAGCACCCCTAATGTTGAAGAATTTTGAAATCTATCCAGTTCCAAGTTTCCGTTCCCAACCCCGTTCCTGCAGGAAACTTCTGTTCCCATGGAAATATGTGAATGAAATATAAGTCTATGTCACTGAAAGATGATGTAGCATCCCAGAGCTGTAAGAATTTTTGAAATCGGTCCACAGGTTTCTAAGTTTCCATTTCCAAACCCCGTTCCCGAAGGAATCTTCCATTCCCGTGGAAATATGTGAATGAAATATAGGTCTATGTCCCTGAGGGATAATACAATATCTGAGAAATGAAAGAATTTTTGAAATCGATCAAGTAACTTTAAGGTTCCCGTTCCCGTTCTCGTTCCCGTTTCTGTTCCCGCCGTGGGATAATGGGGATGAAATACACGCCAAGATATTGTAGGATTATGTGGCATCCCAGTGCTGAAAGAATTTTTGAAATCTGTCCAGTATTTTGTAAGTTTCCGTTCCCAACCCCGTTCCTGTTGGAATCTTCCGTTCCCATGGAAATATGTGAATGAAATGTAAGTCTATCTCACTGAGGGATAATACAACATCCTAGAGTTGAAAAAATTTTTGAATTCGGCCAAGTAACTTTATGGTTCCCGTTCTCGTTCCCGTTTCTGTTCCTGTGGGATTATAGGGATGAAATATAGTCTAAGTTACTGATGAAGGGAGATAATGTAGCACCCCTAGTGCTGACAAAAATTTGAAATCTGTGGAGTTGTTTTTAATTTTCCATTCCCAACCACGTTCCTGTGGGAATATGGGGATCAAACCTTGACAGGAACCATCCCTCGACTAAACTATATCTACCCTGAAAATGTCATAAAAATCTGTTGGGTGGTTTAGGAGTTTACCCCGGACATACATACATACATACATACATGCATCCTATTTTATATACAGGGTGAATCGCATAAGGTGTGACAAAAAGATAGGGTGTGTAGGTTGGACCTAGACAAGCAAAAAATCGTATGGGAGGGGGGGTCCATTTTCCCCCGTTTAGGCGGGAGGGGCAATTTAAGAAAAGTCACTAAAAATTGGAAAAAAATTATTTAAAAATAACGGTAGTACCTACAGAGTCGTACTATAGCATTTTGAAAAGCCAAAAACTTAAACATTAATTTAAATTTAAAACTAAGTTGTTCAAGTAAATAGTTTTTGAAATATTAATTTTCAAAGTCAAAATTTTGAAAAAAAAACATAATTTTTTTTCTTAAAACCACTTTTTTTTTCCAAATTTTACGTAATTAAGTAGTATTTTTCTGGCTTATTTTCAATGTTCTTATTTATTTTTGATCAAACACAAAAAACCGGATGTCAAAATAACCTGTAGTTTTTGAGAAAACCAAAAACTACAAAAACGACTTTCGTCAATTTATTTTTTTTTTTTTAAGTTTTTTTTTTCGTTATTGGACTCTTAAGTGAATTCTCAATAAAAAAAGTAAAGAGAAAATTCATCCTTTATTTCGTAAGTTCACTTAAGAATCCAATAACGAAAAAAAAACTTAAAAAAAAAAATTTTGACAATAGCCGTTTTTGTAATTTTTGGTTTTCTCAAAAACTACAAGTTATTTTGACATCCGATTTTTTGTGTTTGATCAAAAATAAATAAGAGCATTGAAAATAACCCAGAAAAATACTACTTAATTACGTAAAATTTGGAAAAAAAGTGGTTTTAAGAAAAAAAATTATGCTTTTTTTTCAAAATTTTGACTTTGAAAATTAATATTTCAAAAACTATTTACTTGAACAACTTAGTTTTAAATTTAAATTAATGTTTAAGTTTTTGGCTTTTCAAAATGCTATAGTACGACTCTGTAGGTACTACCGTCATTTTTAAATAATTTTTTTTCCAATTTTTAGTGACTTTTTTCTTAAATTGCCCCTCCTGCCTAAACGGGGGAAAATGGACCCCCCCGCCCCCCCCCCCCTCCCATACGATTTTTTGCTTGTCTAAGTCCAACCTACACACCCTATCTTTTTGTCACACCTTATGCGAATCACCCTGTATATAGATTATTATAAATTCTTTATTAAAGTTTTATTTATGTAGGGCTGTATCCCTCCGTGTAGGCACGAAGGGCAGTCTTTTAAAAAAAAATTCAGTCCAGTATTTTCTAAGTTCTTGCTCACCCGTTCACTCCAGAGGACCAACTATGATACTTTACTTTACTTTTGAATCATTCGAGTGTTATTTTTGATTCTACTTTTAACCCAATAATAATGAAGAAGAACTCGAATTCAATTTATTTCAACTTCTTTTGACAATAACAACCAAGTTTTGGTGAAGTCTTACTCCTTCGTACTTAAACAATACGGAAGAGGAATTTCAAGCTTGCAAGGACTTTTATTGAAGAATCGAGTTACATAGTAGGCCTCCAGTGTTTTGTTGGTGGTACCCGTGGCGTGATGGTAAGCATGTCTGTTATTACAGGAGGTTCGCGGTTCGAATCCCAACAGAAGCAATCATTTTTGGGATCACTTTCTAATGCCAGCATAAGTTGGAACTTGACTTTTTTTTCTTTTTTTTGGGATAGAGGGTGGTCTTAAAAGTACAGCCTTAAAATATTGAAGCAAGGAAACACCGGTGAATTGATTTCAAAAATGTTTTCGTTTTCCATTTTTACGCTATGCCGATATTCCTTGAAGTATGCACCATTAAAAAAAAAGACAGAAATGCATACGAATTAAGAAATTAAGATACAATAATGTTAGGAAATTGAATAGTTAAAGTAAAGGAATTCATCAGAGAGGTATTATTATGCGATTGATTCCCGTATGCAACAATTTTCACCATGGGCCATTGCCACGGCCCACTTCGCGGGGGCTCATTGTTTTAACTCTTTTTCCGCAGGGTCCAGCCGCTCACGCTAAATATATAAAAATAGCAATTGTTTTCCTAACTGCAAGTTATTTGATTGAGAGGCAAAGTAATACTTATAGGTACTATAAGGCAAGTCTTGCAATCGTGCAGAAAAAAAATTTTGAGATAACAATATTAAACACGACATTCTATGAAAGAGAATTAGAAAAAAAGTGGGTCCTACAATTCTGTCTGTCTGTCTGTATATGGATCTACAGCCTGAACAAATAGACCGATTTTGTTCAAAACTTGCAGTTAGGGTCTGTGGAGCAGCTTACAGAGGGATTTTTGGAATTGAGTTTCTAGGTCTTGAAATAACGGTACCTGCCATACAACCGATATCATATGAAGGATTAATTTTGGATTGTTTTTCTTATGATGTCAAAAAGTTTTGGAAAAAGCCTAAAAACGGTACCTCCCATAGTACCGTTTTTTTCAAAACCGACTTTCTCGTTAATGGCTAACACGATCTGGACGAAATTTTGGATTTAGAAAGTCGTAAGCCTTTCACTCAGCCTTAAGATTTTGATATCCCATTTAGAACACAATCGCAAAGTCGTTCGACCCAGTCGTGCCCATCTTTTATGGATGTTACCATGCTCACTTAAGCAATTATAAACGCCTTCCGGTTTCACATGCTTTTTATAAGCGAGATCAATACCTGATTATGAATAGAATTTATGAGTGCAGAAACTGTGTTATGAAAAAAAAAAACTTACCTCGCACTTTTTGTCTGTGCAGACTTCTAACCTAAGGTCCTCCGATCTATTTTCAACCAAGAACCCATTGTCTCTTACACGACGACCTATAAGACAAAATACTTGAATATAATTTGAGTAAATTTAATTATGAATAAAACACTTGACCTTGATTGTATTTTCTGCGTCCAAACTTGCTCTAGTCTATCTGAACAACTCTCGTAGGGTATCCAATTTTCTCTTCATTCTCAATTGCCTCCAAAAAGTTTTCCACGATCAACTCTCGGTAGTAACTATACCAATCGGCTATAATCCTCGTGGACACACAATCCGATTCAGGCGATGTATAGTTCTTCATCTTCCTTGAAAAATAATACATCAATAATACACAAGTGTTGCAATTCTTACAGCTGCTATCCTCGAAAGTGCTGACAAAGCAATTCTTAAAAAACAAGTGCGCTGTGATTCAGGTAACAATCTTCCTCCATGTATTATCGAAAACATTAAAATTCGTAACATGAATCGCAGAAAGTGGATGAGAACACGGGATCCGTACTATCTTTCTCAAGTTAAGTTATTCAACACGTTGATAAAGGACCAAATTCTTGCTTTTAGAAACAAAGCTTGGAATCAAAAACTTCAAGGCTTAAAAACTGGAAGTAAACATTTCTGGAACATTATTAAAATAATACAAAAGAAAAATTCAATCATTCCAGGTTTGAAAACAGGAAATACATTTGCTTTATCAAATTCCAATAAAGGAAATGTACTTGCACAAATCATTTCTAGTAATCAACTGGGCAATAGTACCTCGAATGGCTTCGTTGAGACTGCAGTGGCAAATTCGATTAACTATGTAAACATGTAAACTCTACAACCTCCAATACACCTCAAAATGAGGTTTCGTTAGACGATGTTAAAACTATCATCTTAGGTTTGAAAAGTGGAAAATCTTGACAATATTAAGAACTTGTACCTCAAAAATCTCCCAAATTCTGGAATAAAATATTTACAAAATCTGTTTAGTTCTTGCTTCAAGATAAATTATTTTCCAGATAGTTGGAAAAAAGCAAAAGCAATTCCATTATTAAAACCAGGCAAACCTGCAGATTTGCCTTGCAATTATAGGCCGATCAGCTTACTAAGCTCATTAAGTAAATGCTTTGAACAAGTAATTAAAAAGAGAGTTGTCGAACATGTTGAAAGGTACCATGTACTTCCATCAGAGCAATTTGGATTTCGTGTCTTCCACAGTTCAGTTCATCAGGTCCATAGAATAAAAAACAAGTTCAATGAAGGGCAAAGCACTGGTAGGGTACTCCTAGACATTGAAAAGGCATTTGATACTGTTTGGCACGATGCTTTAGTACACAAACTTTTAACTCTCAATTTTCCTATGTATCTTATTAAGATTGTACAATCGTTTTTGACAAAAAGAGTGTTCAGAGTATGTGTAAACAAGTCGTTTTCTGACATATTTGAAGTAAATGCGGGTGTACCTCAAGGCTCTGTCCTTGGTCCTATTTTATATAATGTATTCACATACGACTTTCCTTCCTTCCCCTGCTGTGAAAAAGCAATTTCACCGATGATACCTGCATCTATTCTTCAGATTCAGTTGGTTTCATAATAGAAACCATCTTGCAATCTGCATTAAGACACATCGTTAAGCTTGGTTCTATCAAGAAATCCATTGCCTCATACATATACGCATTTTTTTTATGAAGAATTTTAGTAGCTTTTCCTTCACTGAAATTGTATTTAATTTTCACTTGTTACAAACTATTATACATATTGTAAGTAGTAAGGTAGCCATATACCACATCTCTGTAAATTGTGCAATATTGGTTAAGAGAACTATGCTATATATTTCTGCTACAATAAATATATCTATCTTTCTATCTATAATACATCAAAAAGAATACACTCGAAACAGGTATCCGAGCTTGCATGTTTAAACCATGTATCATTTACACGGAAAATGTTCTCGTTCCCAAAACAAACTCCTTTGATATTTTGGAAAGTACAAATTATCATGGACATCTGTTTGTGATGTTTCAACTAGTGATCTAAAAAATTACATTTGTTAAATTATTTCAAATTAAATTTCATTTAGTTAGTTTAAGTTTAACTATGACTGTTAGTTTTTAAACTGTAGTTAATAAAAAATAAATAAATAAATAAATCTATGCAGGCTTCATTTTTTTCTTTTGGAAGCAAGCGACGTTGCTCGACAAATTTGACTGCAGAAGCCTCTTCTGCCATTCGAATTTATACAAATTCCTTAAAGAGTTGAAAACAATTAATAATAGTAGCATTCACTGTTCATAATTGAACACTTTATTTCTTATACATACCAGTGACTTTTTAAACTACCCGTTTGCGTTTGGCGGATCTCATTGTCTGAAGAATTCAGTTCCCGGTGAGATGGTCCAGCTACACTTACGCTTTCCTTGTTTTTCGATTTGCGAATGCAAAATGCATTTTATTTTCATCAAATACTTCGGATCAATAATTTCCTCTGATTTATTTAAGGAATCAAAAGGAAAGGAAAGCCATGAAGTACATGTCATCAGATTGTTCTGTCATTTTACAGTGAAAACTTCACAGCTTAAATTAATAATTTATTACAAAAAAAGTGTTTCTGATTTTAAAAATAGCTAAATAAACTGTTTTCAAAGTGATTATTATAAACTGGCAAGTCCTCCGATCGTGAATATACTATCGCGAAAAGCGCTTTCTCGATTTGCCGTTCGGAATCGGAAAAAAATTGAAGTCCCCTCCATTCCAGCTCAAAGGCAATGATTGTGAGAAGTGCGCTTGGCCCTTGGGCTCCTCACTCAGTTACGTAACCCTATTTTATAATATTTAATTTTCTTAGTTACGTTTCCGTTACCAAGGAAATACGAAATGAAATAAAGTCCTTGCTAATGATGGATATTGAAGCACTCTAGGGGCGAAAGAATTTTTGCAAAACCGACACACTATGCTCTTTGTTTCAGGCTACGTTCCTATTCTCATCTCTTTTCCGTATGAATATGATAATATGTTTGTTATTTCTCAGGCTTTTGAGTTTTGACCATCTCTGTTCTCTATTCAATTAGACTTAGGGTCGGTTTGTTCAAGCTTGGTTATATCTAATCAATGATTATTCCAGATGATAATCATGGATTTGGTTTGGTCACGAAATATTTAATCAAGGAATCTCTGATCAGAGCTTTTAATCAATCATAGAATTTGCTAACCAGGCAATCATCGATTAAAAGAAAATCAGTTTGTTCAGGCTTGATTTTTGTTCAAATCACAGCCATCCCTTCGAAACAAAAAATTGTCAGGCTGACATATCAGTAACATCACATAAAATATCTTTGTGAAATCAATAAGCAGCTTCACGGAATTGTTTGAAATGGAGTAAGTTATTCTAATTTGGTTTCTATGTGCAAAAAATAGTAAATTGTATTGTTTTTTCAGTGCATCTGGAAACTGCATTTGGGATTCTTGGGATGATGAAGAAACTGAAGAAGAATTTCAAGAATTGGTTGTAGAGAGGCGACAGTACAAAATGTCTGAAAGATTGGACCATTTCAATAAATGGGATGACATTGACTTTTTCCAACGATTCAGATTCCAGAAGCAAAGTGTTGCAATTATTTTGGAATTAATACGTCCGAAATTACAGGATAGAAGAGAAAGGTTAGTTTTATAAAATATCACTAAAATTTCTTTAAACCAGTTTTGAATACAATTTTTTCAGAAGCCGAAACATAACTCCAATGGCGAAAGTGCTTATAACGCTCCGATTTTTTGCATCAGGTACAATGCTAATATCTGTTGGAGATATTTTTGGGGTTAGTAAAACAACAGTCTCGGTTATAGTGCAAAGAGTCTCTTCTGCTATTGCGTTCTTAAAAGAACAATATATCAAAATGCCACAAACCGATGAAGAACTGGCCGAAGCAAGCTACGCATTCTACAAACTTGCAAAATTTCCTAGAACGATTGGATCAATCGATTGTACTCATGTGAGAATACAATCTCCTGGTTAGTTAACATATAAAAATAGTTACTCTTTGAAAACATAAGAGTCTTTTTAAGGTGGTGAAAATGCAGAACACTTCCGGAACAGAAAAGGTTTCTTTTTACTCAATGTGCAAAGCGTTAGTTCGGCCAATTTGAAATTTTTAAATATTGTGGCGCGATGGCCATGATCAAATGATTTTCAACAATTCGGTCTTAAAAATGAAGCTTCAAAGAAAAGACTACAAAAACTTAATTATTGTTGCTGATTCCGGTTATTCCAACACATTATAAATGGCAACACCATTAATTGAATGTACCAACCCGGTACAACAACTATACAACGAATGAATTATAAGGAGTAGACATGTTTGGAAGAGAAAGTTTTCCTGTTTTGTCTTTTCAAATGAGAACAAAAATAAAGACTGTACAAGATGTTATTGTTGCAACCGCATTACTCCACAATATAGCTATTGACTTAATTAAAAAGATTCCACCAGATGTGCATGAAAACATAGAAATTGATGAATCAATTGATGTGGCCAGGATAGGTTCAGATAGCTGCGTAAATTTTCGAGTGAACTTATTAGCAAACTACTTCCAGCACTCCTTGAAGCCAATTAGTCGTGAATATACAATGAACAATAAATAATTGAAAAAACCATGAAAAAAAACATAAATTAAAAAAATGTAAGGAAAGGCTTGGCTGAAGTTGTACTTTATTGAATCATAAATGGCAGTATTTTCTTTGAGTTTTAACTCCGTTTCGAGAATTTTGATCTTTAAGCGATATTCCTCAGCGGCGTTTTTAATTTTTTGTTCATGCGCCTCTTTATTTTGTGACAACTGTTGTCGTAGTATTTCTTTTTTTACACTTGCAATTTCTTCATCTTGACCTTTTTGTTTCTCTTTCATATGAGATTTCCGTTTTCGCGTAAGGCGAAAAGCAAGTGGGGCTTGCTTTTCAGCATACTTGGAATATAATTTTCCCAATTTTGGGGTTGCTCCGGCTTATCCTCGTTTAGAGCTTCGGCCAAGAGGAGCTCCAAATTCTCATCGGCTACGACGTTGTCGACGTTTTCTTTAATTGGTGCATCAAATGCATCATCATCATGTCTGTAAACCAATACAAAAAACATCAATATTCAAAACTACAGTTGGTGGTAACAAATGCGTTTTACCTGGATGCCAATACCCATCGACACTCACGCCCATGACGTCGTGAAGTTCATTTAAAAAATTGTTTTCTACCTTTTTCTTCAATGGTGGTGGGGCACCACCAGTCAAAAATATTTCTTTTCGCAGGTCAGCGGTTGACTTGCGAAGACCTCGTTTGATGTTGTCATAAATTTATTCTTGAGTACTTTTCCTGTTCGCAACTGTTTAGTATAATTTGTATGTAATATAATAATAATGTTTAAAAATAATTGTACAATTTACATTCCACAAAAATTAAGCCTAGTGTGCTCATGGCCTAAGACAAAATGTTAAAGTTTCGCTCAGTTGTTCATTTAGTTCATTCATTTTCTTTATGTTTTCTTTTGCTGTCATTCGCTTTTTGTATTGCGCTGCATTGTATATAATAGACAGTTTTATTGCGGCATTATCTGTCTGACCGCCCACTAACTAAGTACTGTTGCCAAGAGATGAGCAAGTTAAGATTAAATTAAAGTAAATAGTTACAGTTGCAACCTTGTGCCTTTTTATTTGAAAGTGTTAAATGTTTAATGCAGTAAGTTAATTCGGAAAGAAAAGTAAAGAATTTACATGGTCCTTCTTCGCCATATGTAACTGAGCCAGTACATATATGTGAGATTACATATTTCTCGTATATTTGGTATGCAATTGTGATTCAGAGTTTGCCACGTTTTTTTGATCAAATTGAACATATACTTACATATAAATCAACCTAAAACTATATTCAGTTGTAATAACTATTTTTTTTGAAATGAATGTAGTGAAGGCAAAACGTGGTACGGCAAAAGGTCGGCTCACGAAAGCGGCAGACTTTGCCACCACAGTAGACATTAACACACCACTTACGATGTTGGAAGTTCGCTTTGCTAAATTGGAAGAAGTGTGGTCCGAGTTCGTGTCTCTACAGGACGAAATGTATAATTATATTGATGAGGAAGGTTTTGTTGATCCAGAACCAGAGTTCTACGAATATGAAACAAAATATTTTGTCGCACATGCGGTTTTTGCAAACTTCATGAAAGTAAAACAACCATCGGAACCTACGAAAGAAACAGCGGCAGATAAACTTGCGGATCAACAGGCCACATTTCTGGAGAAACTGAACTCCGCATCCAAAAAGCCTTCGGTTAATCTTCCTAAAATTGTAGTGAAGTCCTTTTCGGGCAATTACGAAGATTGGCCTTCTTTTAAGGACATGTTTCTTAGCGCTGTTGATCAAAATCCCTTGCTCACTCCATCGCAAAAATTATATTATTTAAAAAGCTATCTATGCAATACAGCAGCAGACTTGGTTAGTCATATGAAAATCACGGATAATAATTATTTGGAAGCGTGGGAAAGATTAGAAAAGCGGTTTGAGAGATCGCAACTGATTGTGCAGGCGTTTATACACTCATTTGTTTCATTACCTTTGATGAGCTCATCACACGTAACCCAATTAAGGAAAGTGACCGACAGTGCAGACGAAGTTGTTAGGGGTTTGAACGCTCTCAACACAAACGGTCGTGACCCTTGGTTGATTTACTTGCTTCTACAAAAACTTGATCCAGATACGAAGCAATCTTGGGCAGAAAATCTTGGATCAAAGGAAGATCCAACAATCGATGAGCTACTCGAATTTTTACAAAATCGTTGTGCTTGCTTGGAATCATGTTCGATTCCCGTTCAAAATTCTAGGCCTAAGAACAAGGTTCAGGGAGCTGTTCGATCACATGTTGTTGAGTCCATGCAAAGTTGTAAAGAGTGTAATGGAAACCATAACATTTCAAGTTGTAAGAAGTTCCTAAGCCTTGATGTTGATGCTCGTCGAACTTATGTCAAGGAGAAATCATTGTGTTTTAACTGTTTAAGAAGTGGTCATTCTGCTAACAGATGTTTCTCGAATAATCGTTGTAAGGTGTGCAAGTGCAAGCATCATTCGTTAGTGCATTCCGAAAGTAGCACTAATACTTCAACCAGTTCAAACCTGACTCAAGGAATATCCTCAGAAAGGGTGAAGGTCGTAGATACGTCTGGTTCTTCGACTTCTAATCCAAACTCAACGTCACCGTCGGTAGTTAGCCATCATTCGTCATCGTCTATTTGCAAGTATCAAACGATTCTTCCTACAGCTGTTGTCCGAACCCAGGATAAGGAAAAAATATTTCATAATGTTCGTGTTCTTCTGGATACGGGTTCGCAGGTCTCGTTCATTACTGAACAAATGGTTCAGCGCTTAGGGCTCCGTCGCACTCATTCACGAATTCCAGTACTTGGAGTAAGTTCAACGTCAGCCGGTGTTACAAATGGAGTTGTAACACTGAGGCTTATTTCGCGATTTAATTCGAACTTTGTCGATGTTGAATGTCATGTTCTCTCTAAACTAACTTCGTTGTTGCCAGAATCAGTTGTTGAAAACATTGATTTTGGGGAACTTATGTCTATTGAACTTGCTGACCCTTATTTCAACAAACCTAGTTCTATCGACATTTTAATTGGGGCAGATAAGGTATTCAGCATTATATCTGGACCATCTACTGATAGGAATGATGGTACTTCTAAACTGATTCCAACGATTTTTGGATGTATTGTTGCAGGCAAAATTTCACATGTGTCAACACACATACAAAGTAATATTTGTGTGTTCGGTACACAATTGGATCATTCTCAAGAATTTGACTTAGAGAAATTTTGGCGTTTAGAAGAAGTCTCAAGTGAACCTACCATATCTATCGATGATCAGCGTGCGGAAGAAATTTATGCAAGTTCGCACAGTCGACTGCCTGATGGTCGATACATAGTTAAATTGCCATTCAAGTCTAATGATAATCTACAGTTTGGTAATTCTTACAATATTGCCCTGCGACGTCTTTATTCAATCGAGCGCAGATTTATGTCAGATTCTGCCTTAAAATCGGAATATCACAGATTCATGGACGAGTATCTCTCACTGGGTCACATGGAAGAAGTTCCTTCTACTGAAAAATATAAAGTTGCCTGTAAATCCTACTATCTCCCTCATCACGCAGTGTTCAAAGATGATAGCAGCACTACAAAGGTTCGCGTGGTTTTCGACGGGTCTGCCAAAGCAAATAATGGCTTATCGTTGAATGATGCTCTTCTTGTTGGCCCAACCATTCAACGTGATATGTTATCAATCTGTCTTCGTTTTAGACGTCATTTATATACTATATCAGGAGATATAGAAAAGATGTACAGACAAATCCGAATATCACCAGATGACTGTGATTACCAAAGAATACTCTGGCGTACACATCCAGACGCTCCTGTGAAACATTATAGGCTCTTGACGGTAACTTATGGCACTGCTTGTGCTCCCTTTTTGGCTGTTAGAACACTTAAACAGCTGGCTTTGGATTATGTTAATACTTTTCCGTTAGCATCATCAACCATATTGAATGATTTTTATGTAGATGACGTAATCACTGGCGCAAACTCAATCGATGAGGTAATGGATCTTCAAAAACAATTGGTTGATTTGCTTAAACTGGGAGGGTTCAACTTACGTAAGTGGACGACAAACTGCTGGCCATTATTGATTTCGATACCCGAAAACCTACGGGAGATGTCACCAATTGAATTCGAAGATTCTAATTCAGTCAAGGTTTTAGGATTACAATGGTGTCCTTCCAAGGATCGCTTTTCCTTCAAAGTAAAGTTAAATGAATCCAGCATCTGTACTAAACGTCGAATTTTATCTGAGGCATCTAAGATTTTTGACCCATTAGGATTTTTGGCTCCAATCATCATTGCAGTGAAAATTCTTCTTCAAGACTTGTGGCGACAAAAATTGGATTGGGATGAACAATTACCAGAGGAACTTGCTAATCGATGGAAGAGTCTCCGTTATGAACTTCATGTTATCGAACAAATTCAAATCCCAAGGATTATTTGGTCAAGTAATGCTAATTGTGAACTACATGGTTTTTCGGATGCGTCATTGGACGCATATGCTGCAGTAGTGTATTGCAGAAGTCAAAGTGAGGATGGTACCATTACAATTGCATTAGTTGCCGCGAAGAGTAAGGTTTCGCCTATAAAGGTTTTGTCACTTCCAAGACTTGAACTCTGCGGAGCTCTTTTGCTTACACGTCTTATCAATAAACTTAAAATATCTTTACAGGATAAAGAAATGCAAGTTTTTGCGTGGACGGATTCCTCGATTGTACTCCACTGGCTCTCTTCACCTCCAAAAAAATGGTCTGTGTTCATCGGAAATCGAACTGCTGAAATCATATCTTCTATTCCCTCTCAACTCTGGAATCATGTTCGATCCGAAAGCAATGCAGCAGACTGTGCAACACGCGGAACTTCACCATCTCTTTTGCTTTCAAACGAGCTTTGGTGGCAGGGACCATCGTGGTTAAGCCAGGAGAAGCACCAATGGCCAGTTTCAAACGTATCAGCAAAGGAAATCGAGCTGTCTAAGGAGCAACTGGAAGAAAGGAAACCCCCAAATTTAAAGGTACTAGTGACAAATTCTACTGATCGAAACGTGTTAGAAACTCTTTTGAATAACTCATCTAAGTTCAACGATTGCATTAGAGTAGTTGCAAGAATGTATCGTTTTCAGTTTAACTGTCGCGTTCCCAAGGAAGTCTCTGAACTTCGAAACTATAAACCATTATGCGTTCAAGAACTGTTGAAAGCTAAACTTACATTGTTTAAATACAGTCAAAATTCAGTGTTTATGCCGGAAATCAAAGCGTTAAAAAATGAAAAACAATTATCGAAAAAACATAAACTGTTGAGCATCACGCCATTCCTCGATTCGGACGGTCTTCTCAGAGTTGGTGGGCGAGTGGAAAATTCTGAACTTTCATATGGTGAAAAACACCCAATCATATTGTGCAAATCAAATCGTTTAACTGAGCTCCTCGTCACTTACACACATAAAAAATATCTTCACGCGGGTGTAACATTAATGATAACTATTTTAAAAAGAGAATATTTCATACTTGGGTGTAGAAACATAGTTCGAAAAATAGTTCATAATTGTATCTCTTGCTTTCGGCAACGGCGGGAATCATCGAGACAATTAATGGGAAATCTTCCTGCTGAACGAATTCGTTTTTCACGCCCATTCAGTAAAGTGGGTTGTGACTACGCCGGTCCTATAACTTTAAGACTTTCTCGTGGAAGAAATCCCAAATTCGTGAAGGGATACATAGCCTTGTTTATATGTTTCGTTACGAAAGGAATACACCTTGAACTCGTCGGTGATTTGTCGTCAAATTCGTTCCTTATGGCATTAGATCGGTTTTGTTCGCGGCGTGGAAAACCAACAGAAATTTGGAGCGACAATGGAACTAATTTCCATGGAGCGAAACGTTTGCTCAATGAAATGTTCCAAGCAATTATGAGTGAACAGCACCAGCAGATGGTAACTGATCATCTTTCGAAGGATAACATCAACTGGAAATTCATCCCACCATCAGCGCCTCATTTTGGAGGCTTATGGGAGGCTGGTGTAAAATCTGTAAAGCACCATCTAAAAAGGGTAATAAGTGAGCATGTTTTGACATACGAGGAGATGTATACCTTGCTAACCAAAATTGAAGCAATTCTCAATTCGCGACCGATGTGGCAAACATCAGACACAGAACCAAGTGCACTCTCACCATCGCACTTCATGATTGGAGAACCATACACTTCAATTCCAATTCCTAATTTATTAAATTCAAACATTTCTGTTCAAACTAATTGGTATCTTTTACAGAAATTATCTCAAGGCTTTTGGAAAAAATGGCATCAAGAGTACTTAACATCTCTCCAACAGCGACCAAAATGGCAAGATGTAAAACCGAACTTCGAGATTAACGATGTTGTTCTGCTGAAGGAGCCTAATCTCCCATCTTCAAAATGGATCCTTGGACGTATAATAGCCACACATCCTGGCCAGGACAACAAGGTCAGAGTTGTTACAGTACGCACCATGAATGGAGATTATACTCGACCAATTGTTAAAATTGCCTCACTTCCTTTTGCTGAAAGACAGTAGTCTTTCAGGCGGGGCTGAATGTTTAGTATAATTTGTATGTAATATAATAATAATGTTTAAAAATAATTGTACAATTTACATTCCACAAAAATTAAGCCTAGTGTGCTCATGGCCTAAGACAAAATGTTAAAGTTTCGCTCAGTTGTTCATTTAGTTCATTCATTTTCTTTATGTTTTCTTTTGCTGTCATTCGCTTTTTGTATTGCGCTGCATTGTATATAATAGACAGTTTTTATTGCGGCATTATCTGTCTGACCGCCCACTAACTAAGTACTGTTGCCAAGAGATGAGCAAGTTAAGATTAAATTAAAGTAAATAGTTACAGTTGCAACCTTGTGCCTTTTTATTTGAAAGTGTTAAATGTTTAATGCAGTAAGTTAATTCGGAAAGAAAAGTAAAGAATTTACAGCAACTATAAAGGAAAATTAGGTATTTTGAAAATTCATACATACCTATACCTACTTATGTACATTGTTTTGGCTAATTTAAAAACTTACTTGCCCTTCGGCGCGGCGGTGGCAATGAATTTTACTGCCAAGTGCTCCCAAAGTGCATCCTTTTGCTTGGACGTAACTCCATCAGTTTTTTTTGTTCTCTAAAATATTCTTCTTCTCCAAGGCCAGTCGAATTTATTCCTCTTCTTCGGCCCTTAAGAAATTTGCAGTCCGTTTAGTCTTTAGTGTCTTTTGGCAGACCTTTTGTATATATGTATTTGAAACCAAAACGAATTTAATGCACATTTCGATATTTTTGACAACCGAAATGATTCGGTTGTTTCTACAAAAACGGGTAACTCGAAATAATCAGTTATAATCACCATCATTGCACGAACAAGTAAAAAGCTGACTCTATCATAAAAAAATGTACTTACATTGCTCGCGTTCTTCGCAACTTCGAAATTTTCGAAACTACTACTGTCAGTCAAGAACGCTATTTAGCGAGAAACGTCAAGTTTTTTTCTTAAGTCAAATCAAGTCAATTTATTTATCGGTTTTACTTGTGTTTACGCGGCTGAAACGTAAAATTAAAATAAACAAGAGTTAAAATGGATTTTGAAAACGAAATCATGAGTAAGATTGAGTGAATTAGTCGTTCTTATTTTTTGACTGTTTTTTCCGTACGGCAAGCCAAGTAGCAGCCTATGTTGAAAATGATTTGATGGTGTCTTCACGGCTATTGAGCGATCCCGAAATGTTTGGCCTGCAGAATGAAACCACTAGGAATCCAAACTTTTATGAGGATACTATTCCAGCGTATTCCGACGAAGAATTTCGACAACATTTCCGAATGAGTCTAGAATGTTTTAGTGAGTTTTGTAGTAGAGATATTCCACGTGTTTGTTTTTATCTAATAAATGAAGAGATTAATACAATTTTAAGCAGTAAAAAACACTTTTTATATTTCCTCAAATGCACATTTCAGAAGCAATGCTTCCATCATCAGTGAGATATATAAATTAAATTAAATTAAATTATTTGTCAAAAAACTAACAAAAAACAAAAATGTTTCTAAACAAAATTACAGTTGAGTTGAGTTGAATCTATTGAAAAATTTTTTGAATATTGAATCTTTGATTGGTCCATAATCATTATTCATAAGATTATTTTTGTTTTTAAATATATAAAAAGATTCAAAAGCATCTAATTCATAATTGCTATTTCATTTCTTATTAATTTTAAATTTTGCAAACTAAAACTATGACTATTTTCTAGCATATGTTCTCCAACACTTGACTTTCCTTTTTCATTATAAATTTGCTAAAAATGGGCTCATATGTGATCCCATACTGCAGCCAAATTTTTGTCTGTAAAACTTTTCATTAAACTGAAACCAATTTTCATCCATGCTCAGTTTAGTAAGTATTACAAATTCATTTATTTCTTCTGGCTTAAGTGCATTTCTTTCCAGCCATTTTTTCAAAAAATTAAAGATATAGCCAAAATTAATGGATATACTGAAGAGTTAATTGAAGATTTAACAATTGCACATAGAAGAAAACAGGAATTGAGAAATTATACAACGTTAGATCTAATAAGGAATGAAAGAAATGAAGAAAAGAAATATTCAAAATTTTATTTCTATCCAGAAATATTATCTAAGATAAAACCAATCTTTAATAAATATAACATCCGTATGAGTGAGTGCAGCGAAATAAAAATAAAAAATCTGATTGGAGGATCTAAATATAAAATTGAACAGCTTCAAAAATCAGGAATTTATTCTATCGGATGTAATGACTGTGCAAAAGAATATATAGGACAGACAAGAAGACCTATTCTAAAAAGATTTAAAGAACATTTTGCACATCTTAAATATAATGAAAAAGAAAAGTCAAGTGTTGCAGAACATATGCTAGAAAATAGTCATAGTTTTAGTTTGCAAAATTTAAAATTAATAAGAAATGTAAATAGCAATTATGAATTAGATGCTTTTGAATCTTTTTATATATTTAAAAACAAAAATAATCTTATGAATAATGATGATGGACCAATCAAAGATTCAATATTCAAAAAATTTTTCAATAGATTCAACTCAACTCAACTGTAATTTTGTTTAGAAACATTTTTGTTTTTTGTTAGTTTTTTGACAAATAATTTAATTTAATTTAATTTATATATCTCACTGATGATGGAAGCACTGCTTCTGAAATGTGCATTTGAGGAAATATAAAAATTGTTTTTTACTGTTTAAAATTGTATTAATCTCTTTATTTAATGTTTTAGTGTAAGTTTCCTAAAAAAAATAAAAATTAAGATAAAATACAAATGTTTCTTTAACAGGATTTTTTGAGGAAAGTTGAAACCGTGGCAGGAGAAACAGATTTAGAGAAGAAGCTACTTTTTACTGTTTGGATGTTGGCCAAGCAGGAAAGTTTTTTGTCTGCCGGTGAAAGGTTCAATTTAACCAAAAGCAATGCACATTCTATTTTCATGGAAATAGTGGAAATAATAAATGATCTGACGGAAGATTATGTAAAGTGGCCTGCTCGAAACGAATACGAGAACATATCCAACGTAAGAAACAAAAGATTGATAAATTGTTGGGAAAGTCTATTGTGTTTATAAAATATCTCTGTTACAGTGCTTCGAAGAAAAATCTAATGGAAAGATTCCTGGAATTATTGGAGCCATTGATGGATGCCACATTTAAATGAAGCAACCCAAATATAACCCCGTTGATTATTATAATCGGAAAAACACCCATTCGATTATTTTGCAAGGTAATAAGATGAAACCAATAAATTGAAACAGAAATTTTGAAACCTTTTTTTATAGCTGTTTGTGATCAAAGAACAGTTTTCACAGACGTTTGCGTTGGAGCACCAGGACGGCTGCATCTCGCGAGAGTGTTCAGAATCAGTGAGCTCTGTAGTAGAATAACGGATCTCATTCCACCAGAGTTTCACTTAGTAGGTGATTCTGCTTGCCCGCTTTCCTCAAGCCTTCAAACTCCGTTTCGCGGCAATGGGCACCTAACTGCGGCTCAGTCACGTTTCAACACGTCTCTTAGCAGCGCAAGAGTGACCATCGAAAGAGCGTTTGGTTTTTTAAAAGGAAGGTTCCGACGTCTTAAGTATTTGGATGTCGCAACGCCAGATACTGCTATAAAAATGGTTGTTGACGCCGTTGTTTTACACAACCACATAATACTTTTTAACGAAGAGGACGAACAACTGATGGCAACTGCAGACGATCTTGAAACTCCCGAAGTGAGTTCCCAAAATGTACGGAACAGAATTGCTGGAGAAGTTAAACGGAACGCTTTACTAAGAGCTTTTCAAAATGAAAATTAAATAAATAATTGAAAAAAAAAACAATGCAAAAGAAATTTTTAGTAACTTATTATTTTAATTAAAGTATTACGAGTAAGAAAGAACTATTACAAAACAAACAACAAAACAAACAACAACCAAAAAAAAAAAAAACAAAAAAAATTAGTTTTTGGAATTATTTTGCCTCTTCATTAGAGCCAGCTTCTCTGCTTCGATTGCATTATATTCTCTTCTAAGGTTTTCCATCCTTTTCATTGATTGCAAAATTTCTTCCGCAAGAAGGGGGCGTAGTACTAGTTTCATCTGATGGTGGGGTGTATGGTGAAGGTGGTGCGTGTGATGTTGAAGCTGGTGAGTATTGTGTAGAAGCTGGTAAGTGTGAAGTTGAGGCTGGTAAGTATGAAGTTGAGGCTGGTGTATGTGTAGAAGCTGGTAAGTGTGAAGTTGAAGCTGGTAAGTGTGAAGTTGAGGCTGGTAAGTATGAAGTTGAGGCTGGTAAGTATGAAGTTGAGGCTGGTGTATGTGTAGAAGCTGGTAAGTATGAAGTTGAGGCTGGTGTATGTGTAGAAGCTGGTAAGTATAAAGTTGAGGCTGGTAAGTGAGAAGCAGGTATTTGGGATTTCGATGTTATGCGAGATCTCGATGCAGGTATATGATTTGTCGATGCAGGTATATGATTTGTTGATGCAGGTATATGATTTGTCGATGCAGGTACTATTTGATTTGTCGATGCAGGTATTTGATATCTCGATGCAGGTATATGATTTGTCGATGCAGGTATATGATTTGTCGATGCAGGTATATGATTTGTCGATGCTGAAGGGTAAGGCGTTGGACGAATTTTTTTTATTATGAGTTAGAGAATTGAACAGTGGACATTCCAGCACTGTTACCTCTTTATGGAGGATTTGAGACATAATATCAAAAAAAAAAAACAGGAAATCCTTCCTCTCCCTGTCGTAGTTTTTTTGTTGTTGTCGACAATACCGTGATAATATTGCTTCAGGTTTGCCAGCTTTTTTTCTAGTACAGATGCCGCAAAGTCATACCCCTTCTTTTTCAGCTCACTCTCAATCTCGTTGAAAATGGTTTTCTTTTTCTTTTTGGGGTTTCTCAATTCATCCTTTCTAATTATAAAAATAACAACGTGGTGCTGTTTGTCCAAACACTTTCAGATTCTAAAAATTAGGGAAAAAGTTGTATATAAACATAATATCTTTATATAATCCTAACTAATATTATAAATGTGAACTCTGTCTGTCCGGCTTTCTATGTTACCATCTCCCTGTATATTTTTTCCCTATATTCCCACGGGAACGTATACGGGAACTTAGAAGCTACAGCACCGATTTCAAAAATTCTTAGAATGCTACACTATCCCTGTGTAGGATAAACTGTAACTGATCCCCATAATTCTACGGGAACGGTCACCATATTCCCACGGGAATGGGAGTGTTTACTTATCTAATACTAAAATCTATCTTTATATATAAAATTCTGCTGTATAGGCAACAATGTATTTTTTTGCGCAACATTAGCTCGGGAAGATTTCTCTTTCAAACTTAAAAAATTACTCACATTGAAAATGTTAACAAATAGTAGTGCATCCTACATCTACTCAACATGTTTCGGATACGATATACCCTAATGTCCCGAAGTCATCACACACCGCTAGAAATGCTTGACAATAACAGGCTTGTTTTCTATTACCACAAATGATGGCAACGAAGCTATAGTCACTTCCCCCCAATTGCTCTTTATAGCATTTTTAAAGAAGAACTAATTAATGGCTGCTTGCCATTCGAGTAGCCGCTAAATCACAGCCTATACCAGCCTAAAATCATGTTCCATTGAAAGGAGTAGTTCTCGATTTGAGAGTAAATCTATCGAATTTCAGTGAAAAACGCTATAAATGTTACTCACGTTGCACTGGTTGAACTTCTTCTTGAACTTCGTTAAAATTTTCTCCCCAGCATTCTGATTCCATTCCTACAAAAAAGACACACTACTTTTTACCAAAGGAAAATAAAACATCCGTACCATCAATAAATTCTTCGTGTACGAAACTAGTTTCCATAAACGCCCTCGCAAATTCTGGGTCTAAAAAAATTTACATTGAATAGTTTTGTTTCTAGTTTCTTTTCAAATTCAACTTACCATTTTGTATTGTAAGAAATTCTTCTTCAAAAATGTCCACTTGGACGATCTCATTTTGATATTGCACCCAATATCTTGGCATGTTATTAAAATTGTTATTAAAATTGGAAACTATAATTTTTAGAAAGCCGCGTAGCACGCAAGAAAGAAATAAAGTGCAATTGAATAGTAAGAAAATTACTCTGTTTGACAGCAAGAACTTTTTTTAAGAATTTTCAGACTGCTTTTTTCCATCTGAAAATCTATGTTCGAAAATCTGAAAAATTTAACTGTCAGCTAAATGTCAGCTGACACTTCTGACACTTTTGACCAATCAGAGCGACGAAAACTGACAGTAGTTTTCGAAGTCCCGGTGCAAAGAACGCGAGCATTTATGTATTTTTAATAACTTCATTGATTAAGTTTTGACATATGGACTGTCAAATGGAACGATTTTTGAATAACACATGATTTGGTAACCAAGCTATGAAAAAGGTGAACAAACACTCTTTGGTGATCACAGATTCTTAATCATGGATTAAGAAAATTCCTTGATAACCAAATTGCTTATTTAACCCGCTCTGAACAAACCGGCCCTTAGTAGTTTTTAACCTACTCAATAAAAAACAAACAACAAGCAATCAAAAATGTCTTCTCTTTATAATAGTGTAAGCATATCTTAAAACATTTTGGAATTTCCGCGCTATGAAGAAACAGAAAACAGATTTTTCTCCTTATTCGCCAATCAATAGTGGTAGTTTGAAGCGCATTCTATGTATCACCCACACACATGATGTTTCCTGTTACGAACTTAACCAAAATTCGAATTGAATTTAAACTTTTATATTCGAAACTTATCGTTAGTTGCAATATCACTCGATCAGATCAGTTCGCTTAACGATCGAAAATAGAAAGAGAGACGTATGGGCAAATTTTTTTTTCCTTTGACGAGCTATGTCTTAAGGGCCTAATGCGACCAAATGGTGCCGTAGAAAAGTTTCGTCAACTTTTCATTTTTTTTTTAATATACAGGGTGTCCCGTAATTCGTTTTACATACTTTGGGATATGATTCTTGGTCATATTCTAAGAAAAAAATTGTTCTACAGTAAAGTCCGTTTCTCAAGTTTGACATCACTTTTTGACAATTTTAAAAAGGTCTTACTTTGGTGAACCCTAACCTGTGTTAAATTCGATATCTCTGTCAATACAGATGACAGAGACCTTATCTTAGACTTTATTTTTTGTTGAAATAACAATCTTTAAGACTGTATTTAAGTTGAGCTTTCATAGGTTAAGGGTTGCCAGATTTTCAATTTTAAGTGGTGTCCAAATTTTCTTCCCCAAACAAAGTTTTGACTTTGAGGTAATTTTTTCGCAGAAAATACCTGATAAACATAGAGTTTATTTATTTTTTACAGATGAACAAAACAATAATAAAAAAAAACTCAGGAATAAGTGCACTCAAAAACCCTTCCTTTTTAAGATATTTGGAAAAAACTAAAACAGGTGAAAATTCTAATTTTGTCTTTTTTACGGTTTTTTATTGCAACAACTTGCAAAGGGAGCAGTTTTCCAAGAAATTTTAGTAGTTTCTTATGTATTTTATACAAATACAATTATAAAAAGTGCTCAAAGTGCCCTCCTTCGTTTTGAATCCATGCCAGAGCCCATTTTTGGATTTCATTGTGAGTGTTTGCTGTCGATAACTCTTGTCTTACTTGTAGTCATGTAATCTTTGAAACTGTGTTAAAATTTGACTCCTGTAGGCTAAGGGTTGCCAGATTTTCAGTTAGGATAAAGTTCCTGGTATCCTTTGTTGTGATTTTCTTCAATTTCCATTAAAAAACTCATACAAAAAAAAAAAATATCTGCGTATTCTTCTCTCGTAAATGAAAGCATTTCAAAAAACTCTCTGATCAAACTGCAATCGTGACTTAATTTGACAAACTAATTTACAAATTTATTTTCTTATTCTTTTATACGACTTATTTACCTATTGAACATTCATACCCCAAATTTAAAGCAAACATCCACAAAATGAAATCCAAAAAAAAAAAAAAAATCAACTTGCATGGAAATTTTGCTGAACGCAATGCTCTCTGCTTTATTTCCTATCATAAATTTTGTGTTGGTTAAATACCTTTACTCTCAAATGGATCCTACACGCTCCACCCTGCTTCCTTTCAAAACATTCCCGCGAAAACTTTAAATTGCCACGTTACCAACTTAGATAACATCTTCACTCATGGCGAAACGCAATCTCAATCATACCAAAAGATATCGCATATACATTTACAAAATGAAAGTGAACTCTTTCCTTTGCCGGCTTAGTTGTGTACAGAAGGAAAATAAAAAGCTCAATCTTCCTTTCCTCCAAAAAAGAAAGGTGTGCCCTGCAGCTGAATATTTAACAATTTACGATACACAATCGCAATGTTCGCGTTGTACACACAAAATGCAGCAATTTAATCGCAAATCGCTGGCAGGCAACCGGGTAAAGAATCTAAATTGATGCTGATCCCCCTTATGTGTCACTTCGGATTGCCACCTTAGTGATAAACAAAAAATAATCTCAGATTTAAAAATCCGTAAAAATGGGACAACCACCCACAATATCCTTTGTCATTCTCATTGAATTCCGTCGCTATCGGCCTCTATTTAGCTTGCAATAAATCGCACCAAACACTCTCACACGCAGTCAGTGCATATCAAGGCTGTATTCCTTTCAGTGAATCTAATCGGAATTTCTTCAGCTGGTAATTTGGAAATGTAATGGTTTCAATAAACAACCACCAGAGAAATTACAAACCAATTTTGTAACAACAACGGAAGAGATTTTAGTTATTTTCTCGTCCCGGCAGGTTGTGAGAGTGAAAACAAGGAATTCGTGATCCTGACTTCTCTACTTCTAACTCTCATTGCAATGCAACGGGCTCAAGAATGCCAACTAGGGCTTCATTTGGAATGTGGGACTTTACTTACTCTGGTAAAATCCACCTTCTAGAGATTCTCTACGATTGAGTTCCAGGGATCCGGTTTACATCTGTCGGAGGGCTTTTTTGATGCAAAAAAAATTTCGTATTTTTTTCTCCCGCAGATGGGTATACCTCTCTCACCGATGAAGTTACTATCATCTGTTTGTTGGGCCTTGAGGTGTATAAGGACCTGGCTGTGTCGCCACAAACAGAACTCATTCTGGCAGTATTTTGCGGTCTGTGGAACATTTAGTGAAATCACTGAACCTGCAGGGGATGTCAGTGGAAAGAAGTTCCTGATACTTTTGCGCCCCCCTTAAACAATGCCCGGGTATTTGAATCGGCTCCCCTTGTGGCTTTTCCTTTAAAAGCTTTGTGTTTTACTGGAATATGGAATGAGATTTTGAGTTTTCAGTTTGTTGAATACATTGTTAAAAAACGACAGTACCTATACGAGTATGAGGGAGCTTATCTTTGGCAATTTTTAAATGTCACTTTTAATAGAAATGATGTCAAGGCTATTTCTTTTGTGGTGAATGTTTACGGCAAGCTAATGAAGTAGATTCTTTTTTCTTTAAAATTAAAAAAATAATTAAATTTTAAAATTCTTTAAAAATGCGTAACAAAAAGGGAGAGTATTGAAAAATAACGAACTAAAATACCAAATGTTGAAGAAATCACAAATCACGTCAAAATTTTGAGAAATCGAAACTATCTCTTGAAATGCAAAATTGTTGTCTGTGGAATGATTGTATCAGCGCAAATTGACAGCTCTGTTTTCAGTGACAGCCATTTGACATCTGCCATGTTAGGTTTATTCATTAAAGCCCTGAGTTTAGCCTATGGCCGCCACGAAGCGTTTTTGAAAAACATCAACTCACTTTGAATGTCAAACTGAATGTTTTTAAATTGACGTATCCGCTCAACTCGCCATAAAGTAGCACTATGCTAAGGTGAGTTAAGGTAACGATCGGATAGCGTTTCTTGAGAATGTAGAACCAAAGTTTCATTTGACAACTCATACTGTTGTCAGCGAAGATTTGGTCAACCATTGAATGGGGTGGAAACGAGATTGCTGTTGATTCCGATTCGCACATAGTTTCACGTTTTAAGTCAGTATAGTGTGTTAACTTTGACCTTCAAGACCGTGCGATAAGACGCTGCTTAACTATTTTCTGTGTGGGTATTAAAAGTTATTAGCTTATATTCGATAAACCACACTGAACCAAAAAGGTACTTAGATTTTAAGTATTTGGACTTATTTCTTAAGAAAAAAATCATGTGTTTTGAGCCAAACATTTTATTCTTAAAATATAAGAATCGCGATTCATAATTTTTAAAAAAGTTCTTAAACATTGGAAAAAAGCTATAAGTTTCTTAAATTTTAAGAATTTGTACATAGTTTTTAAGAATTTTATTCATAAAACATAAAAGCTTTTCATGAAAGCGTAAGAAAAAATTTCTTAACTTTTATGAATAAATCTTAAAATTTAAGAACAAAATCATGTGTTTTGAGCCAAACATATTTTTCTTACAAAACATGAATTTGTGCATAGTTTTTAAGAACTTTATTCTTTTAAATCTTAAAACTTTACGCTGGAAGCGTAAGAAACAATTCTTAGTTCTTATGATTTAATTCTTAAGATTTATGTATTAGTTCTTAAAATTTAAGAATAAATTCTTAAAAACCTATGAATTTTTGCATTATTTTTATGAATTTATTCCTAAGTTTTAAGTAACTGTTCTTAAAATTTAAGAATAAATTCTTAAAAACCTATGAATTTTTGCATTATTTTTATGAATTTATTCCTGTGTGGGTATTAAAAGTTATTAGCTTATATTCGATAAACCCAGAGACGATTGACGACTTGCAAAAGAACATTCCACGCGTTATTGCCGATAAACAACCCATCTCAAATGCCACAGCAGCTGTGCCCACATGCCAGATGGCCAAAAAAAAACATCCTTTGTAGGAACAACTGTAGAACATATACATACACAGGTTGGCGCAACATAGCGGGGAATCCCGGGGCCTAGCTCATTTCTCACAACAATGCCTTGTGGGGAATGGAAGGGACTTACAATTTTCTAGCGGTTTTGAACAACTAATCGAGAAAGCGCTTTTCATGTCCATATTGGAATTTGGTACCCATTTTTGGCTTCTGTTGGGATTCGAATTACGACGAACTGCAGAGCAGGCGACTTGAGCGACGAGATTTTAGAGGCAGCTGGAGGTCAACCAAAAAGGAGCATGCACCACTTTCACTTGATCGGCATGATATTGTCGGAGAAAAGTAAGTTCGATGAACTGAACCTAAGTATCGTTCCTAGGTAGGCATTAAAAATTGCCCCGGTTATGGAGGGAAAAACCTGCAAAGATCATTTCATCCACATACGTCCACGACTTGATAGCTCCTTATGCATATGTTGTCTTAAACCAAAAGCTTACATTTCAATAAATTTTCAAATTACACCAGATTAAGCGTCGCAGGAGGTTTTGAGAACATAAATTTTAAGTGTAGGCAAAACTAAAAACATGTTTTCTTCAAAAAGGGACAAATAACGTCGACGAATCCGAAAAAACATAAGACCAAACCGACATGACATCGCAGATCAACCGGAGAATTACTATTACCAATCGCTGCTACTTTCGGTTAAGTAGTCAAGCAAGGTCTTTCGTTTCGTTCGTGAGGACGATGTCGAAAAATACTACGAAGTATAAAAACTTGTGGAATAAGCTCATCTACGTAGGCGCAATTCAGTGAAACATAACCTAAACCGGCTTGTGCGGTATGGTTTCCCTCCGTTTACTCAGTACTAAATCGTCAACGTAAGCTCATTGAATACTTTCATTTCAATGAACGTCTATTCTGATTTGAGAAACATGTCAAAAAGCGGAACGAAAAAAACGGCGTACCGAGTGGTAGTACCTACAAGGAATCACAAGCGTTTTCCCTTCTGATGTTAATGACATTTTAAAGTAGTTGTACAGTCTTCATAATAGTGAAAGAATTACTGGCCCCTATCAAAAGGCCCGTGATAACGATTTCGGACTGCAAATACCAAAATGGAAGCATCACAGATGTGGTTATTTTTCTGCCAAAAAAAATTTGTTACTATTATTAAAGTTATTAACAAGTTGAAATATCTGTTGCCTGGCGTTCATTACGAAGATGTTTTTAGTCATTTCTATTTCACATTCGTAGTCCCAAATTGCTACGTCGCGTCGGGCCCTGTGTTAGGGGTGAAAATATTTTTGCCAGATCAGGTCCCGCATCAGGCTTGATGCTGCAACCAATTTCACTTTTTGATAATATTCAAAGAAGGGCCTTTAAAAAAGAAGGATTATAGATAGAAACATCCTAATTACAGCCATGATGCAATCGTAAGACCGTCAGCGTATTAAATGAACGATCGGGAATCTATTCCAAATATGATACAACGCTTTTCGTTTGCTCATCGTGGTGGATTGACAAAAAAAAGTCTTCTCGCTTGCCACTCGAAGCTGCCAGATAGTCGTGAGCAGAAATAGCCAAGAAAAATGCATTGACACTTAGTACTGATTCACATAAAAACACAGAACCCATATACATATTCATTTATATGTTAATTGGTACCGGTGGCATAATCGTTAGTATGTCTGCCTGTTACGAATGAGGTTCGAGGTTTGGGTCACAATATGTTTGTATTTACATTTATATTTATATTTATATTTATATTTATATTTATATTTATATTTATATTTATATTTATATTTATATTTATATTTATATTTATATTTATTTTTATATTTATATTTATATTTATATTTATATTTATATTTATATTTATATTTATATTTATATTTATATTTATATTTATATTTATATTTATATTTATATTTATATTTATATTTATATTTATATTTATATTTATATTTATATTTATATTTATATTTATATTTATATTTATATTTATATTTAAATTTATATTTATATTTATATTTATATTTATATTTATATTTATATTTATATTTATATTTATATTTATATTTATATTTATATTTTTATTTATATTTATATTTATATTTATATTTATATTTATATTTATATTTGTTGCCAAACCTGGCAATGCCTCAACGAACGAGCTCCGAAAACTTCGAAACCTCCACGTCGACAAGAACTGTCAAAAACGACACGCAGCGAACGAACTTCGAAAACCTCCACGTATACAAATTGTCAGAAACAATGCGGTGTCCACGTCGTCAACTTTCGAAGTAGAAACCAGATGAAAACGAGCAATTGAGATTGACAGATCAATACGAATTTTTTAGTCCTAGAGTTTTCATAGAGATAGAGAATAAAAAGTAAAATTATTTGCAATATTGAAATTGAAGTAACTTAAAATCGTAGATGATACTGAAATAAAGAAATTTACAAGTTCAAATAGTTTAAAGTATTAATTCTTTATTAAATAAGTGAATCGAGGTCTCAACAATATTTATATTTATATTTATATTTTTGTTATGATTATAATATTCTTTTTATTTTTATACGAAAAGTCTGTACCATTTCCGCAACTTAAGGCCGTGGCTGGTCTGTCTGCTACATGGGAGTTCGAGTTTCAGAAATACAAAATTACCTTTACAGGTAATGCCTCTTGCGAAGGGTTGCAAAGTACTCAAAGGCTAATTAGATTGCCATTAAATCAGGCCATAATTGTAGGTCCTTAAAATGTGCTTAGAATGTTGTTGAGCCACCCTTTTTATTTGAGGCCGCTTTCTGTTGTCAAAAAATCGTATTCAATAGAGCAATAGGCTGAAGTGAGTGAGAATTCTACATTTTGTTCTTTAGAACTTCAGTTGATGGTTTCAACACCTTCCCACAGGAACGAAAAAGAAAAAACACACCACTCATCAATTTAACAATTTCTTATATCTGCCACAATATGTAAAGTTGATAATGAACTTAAATGTTTAAAAGACTTTGAAATCCGTAAGGACTGAAAAAGCGTAGGTAAGTGCGAACATTCTTCTTCTTGCACAGACACTTTCTGATTTTCTTTTAATTGGCTCCTCTAAAAAGTCTGCCAAAATCCTTCAATCACAAGCTTGCTGCCAATGCGAAAAATTACAAAACATTTTCCATTGCTCTCACTTCATCCTTTTGAAAATACTTTGGCATTCCAAAGTGTTTTGCTTTCACATTTCTCTTTCAACTCCCCTACAGGCACCCAGCATGTATTTTGTGTTTATATTATGTCGGTGCCATCCCTTAGTTCGAGGCGTTGGCGTTGGCGTTGTACTTCGTTTCACCACTTTATTCACTCAGGTGAAATGGCGGCGCAGCGATTTATGCGATTGAAAATAGGCAGATAAAAGGGATGCTCAATCAGCATGAATTATGCAAAAAGGCTTGCCACGATTGATGTGGTACAATTTTGGGTTTTGAACTTTCACCTCCACTCACAGAACCTGAAGGTTTATAAATTTTTGCCTTGCAAATTTTCTGTGCAAAAATAAACGAGAGAAAAAAAAGAAGAAGAAAAAAATTCGGAGATACACCACACAAGCAAACCCCCCACTGATGGAGGTGAAGTCATCAATAAAAAAAGAGCTAAGCCATTACCATTGGATTCTTCGGTATTGAACCTTTGGAAATTTTATTTTGCATAAGGATGGCAGGATTCGTTGTGCTGGTACCCTGGAATTCGCAATTAAGAACGCTATAGAGATGCAAAAAGGATTTTGTTTTCTTTTTATGTTGGCTTGTATAGTAAAATATTTCGAAAAGTTGATTTAATTGGAATTTTGATTTAAGTCGATATTTTTCAAGAAAACTCACTTGGAATTATTAAGCTCCTCCAGGACATGTTTATTTCCGTATTCAAACACAAAATCAAGATTTGATAAGGGTTTTTGCTGATTGATTGAGAAACGGAGATCATCAATAAAATGTTTTATTCCAATTAACATGCATGAATTTTGGATCGAAATCGTTCCTTCATCAGTTGTCCGTTATCCATAATTCATGTTAGGACAGGGTTTTAGATTAATTAACGCTAATTTCTTTGGAAGTGTTGAACATTGCCGTTTTCCCAATTCAACTCGAACAGTGTTACTTGTGTGCTTTCTATTTATTTATTTATAGGATTATTTCGTTCTTATGGGGATATACTTAGACTTACTCAGTTAATCTTCAATCCCAAATCATTTTTATTTAATTTGTAAGAAGAAAAAAATTTACTATAGAAAACACGGTGGTGTTGTAATGTTACGCAAAAATCAATAACATAGCTCAATTGGTAAAAACATGAAGGAGCGTTTGTCAAAGGCTTATTAAGTTATTATAAGGAAGTGAAAGCAACTTAGTCTGGTTTAGACTTTGTACCAACATGACCAAAGCTCGAGAATATAACTTGGGGTCAGAGCTCACAAAACGAGACACTGAATTTTGATATCTGACCTAATCATCACTTTTCAGACAACTGACAGCGAGATTCGTCTATTTATTGATTCAGCTTTCTAGAGAAACTTACAGCTGGAGATTTTCATTCCTGGTACACCTCTAATACAACAAATCATGGCCTCTAACAAATGTGAAAAGATGCGACAGTGCCTCAATGGAATTGTTGGCGTATGTGCTCCTGGCGAGCCAACTCAACGGCAGCTCTCAAACTGCTGCAGCTGGACATTAACATCAGAATTAGAGCCCCTTTATATCTAAAAGCACATACATGGCCCTCTAAGTTGAAGGTTGTTCGTAATTTTAGTTCAGAATTAAAATGGTACTTCGAGACTATTATCACTTTTTGTTTTTAAACAAATTTATCTGATTTTTCACTCTGAACTTTATTCTTTAATTTTTAGTTTTCTCTTTCACGTTTCACCGGTGCTGTAAAAGTTAAAGTGTGCTCTATCACAAAAATATTTCATAAATCAAATTCAGTACAATCATCATGAATTCTGATATTGGAAACAAACCGTTTAAAAATAACAAACCATTCCAAAATTTCGTGAAGGTGGTGCCAACAAACCATACGGAAAAAACAATTCAAGAGGGCGGCAAAGAGGAACGATCGTTTTTTTTTTAAATGTAAAAGGATTTGGTAAAAAGGGTAACTTCGGAAGACGTACCCACATTCAAGAAGAGGACTTCACATATTTTACGGGTATTCTTGAAACCCAACGAAAGCTAGCATTTGCAGCACTGGATGAGAAAGTGAGCATGGCTAACATCGTCTGTTAGGAAAAGAAGTTCACCTTGCATCGAATCAGATGGTTTGCAAAGTCTTGGAGTCTTTAATAGGTTTCGCTGATGCTGAGTATTTGGAAAGATTATTTGAGGTCTTCGATGGCCTTCCGACCTGTTATCTCAGATGTGCATGCCTCCCACGTACTTGAAAAAATGATTGAATCTGCGTTTATACGAAGTTTTGTTCAAAATGTCATTACAACAGAGGAATCAGAGAAAGAAGAAGGCGGAAAAGCAAAAAGACCCAAGCAGGAATTTATCAGTGACGTGAAATACGGCATGACTAATGAATTTCCAGAGGAACACCGTACCAAATGCTCGGCGTTCGTTTTGCGTATAGGTAAATTTTTGCTTAACAATTTGGAGGACTTTGTTTGGGACAAATGCGGCAATCATCTATGGAGGACATCTATTCTAAATCTCGCCGGTCGGTGTGCACATTCCTAAGACAACCCTATTTAAGCGCAAAATATTGATTACTGATGTAGATAGGCTGGATGGTTCCAAAAATGGACATCATATCTGCGAATTGCAGTTAAACAAAACCATCTGTAAGGTACCAACCGAATGGATGGAGGTAATGAACGAATTTCCAGAGCGTTTGCAGATGTGGCCACAGTTTATCGAGTTGCCTTACAAATACCGGTCGTCGGGTCTCCTTCAGTCGATATGCTACGCCTTTGCTTATAGCGACCCAGACGCCTTGGAGGCGTTTGGAATGAAGATTTTGAAAGACACTTTTATTAACGCACCGGTGCCCAAGTCTCCTTATTCACACAATGAGCCTCGTAGGGATGAAAATAAGGAAGAAAAAAATGGGAAGCATGCTGAGGATGGTGAGGGCCAAGGTGATGAAGAAAAGGAAGATGACGATGAAAATGAAGTAAAGATCAAGGAAGAAGAAAATAACGACAGAGAAGAAGATGAATAGTGTAAAAAAGAAGATGACGAAGATACAGACCGTCCCTCGGTATTTAAATCCGACGACGCTGAACCAAAACTACAAAGCAAAATCTGCGAGCTATATGAAGGTCGTATAGTTTCTGTGTGCAAAGGAAAATATACTCGCTTTGCTGTTGAAAGACTTATCAACTACATAATTGATAAATCCAAGTTCGAAAAATATTTCGATGAACTCTGTCCTCATTTCGAGAAGTTCTTGCAAAACAACAGATCGCGCCCTCTCCGGTGCTTGCCCTCGGCTTAAAATCAAGCAGGCAGCTGACGTGACCACTTTGCAAAACACCTTGCATTGCAATGCTTCATTAAGAGCAGAACGCCCAAAAACATTTTTCAACTGTTTGGTAAAGATGAAACCATTCGAAGTTTTGCCATACGACAAAGCCAACTATGTAGTTTTACATGGATCGTTGATCATCCAGGACATCTTGCAGTACAAAAAACCGATTTTTCTGGTCAATTGCATGCTCGAGACACCACCTAAAGACCTAATTGCAATAGTGACACTGCCAAATGGCAGTTTTATTGTGGACAGATTCCTCAAGAGTACTACCATTGGAGAGAAGTCACGTGAAAAGTTCATAAAGCTCTTCGAAGGTTTCTATTTGGATTTGGCTATTGGAAGAAGTGGTTCTCGTGTATTGTAAGTGCTTTTCAACGCTGCCAATGAGACACAGAAAGTGGTTATTGCAAAAGAGCTCACAGCCAAGGAAAACAAATTGAAAGGAACTGTCTTCGGACGAATAGTATACAATGTCCTCAGATTAGAAACATTTAAATTGAGTCAAGGCCAATGGAAAGCATCGTGGACAGCGGAGGCTGCTGTCAGAATGGAGGCTGGTGCAGTAGAAACAGAGAACACCGATGTTGTAACAACGCTGCCG
The DNA here is from genome assembly GCA_914767635.1 of Melanostoma mellinum. Taxonomy (NCBI): domain Eukaryota; kingdom Metazoa; phylum Arthropoda; class Insecta; order Diptera; family Syrphidae; genus Melanostoma; species Melanostoma mellinum. The sequence goes on along the minus strand of OU612058.1, from coordinate 68,559,292 downwards.
TCATATAAGAAGAAGAGCAAAGGCAAGAAAAGACCTGCTTCCTAAAAGGCCGGACCAATTTGAATTTATTTTGTATTTTTTGGACTACCTTTTTTTAATGATTTAGAGAAATACATACATACACCTACTTGTAACTTCAATTCATTTGCCAAAAATCAAAATTCTTGTGAGAACTGCAAGCACAATCGCGGTGTAGAATCTTTAAGCTTATGGGGTATTTTTCTATCAACAGAAGATGTCAGAGTTTCCTTCATCAACCGAACGCTTACTCGATTATTGATGTCAGCAGTGTTCTGTATACTCTTTATCTTACAACAAGACATAAAAAACTTAAATAAGGAACAGAGGACTTCTTTGGTCCAACACCTACAGTGACTTGGAATGCTTCAGTGAATCCACCAGGACATCTTGCCCACGTCATTGCTAGGTAGGCACATAGGCCTACTAAGGAAAAAGATTCTCTGATTTCCTTCAGCAACTCGATATTAAATTCTGATGTTGGACGACAGCTTCACCCTGTATACTATACTTTGAAGTCTTTCTCCCGAGGTTTCATAAATTTGGCTTCGGCATGGTTTTATTACCACCCTTCTTTAAGTGTTGTAAAAATTGGTATTTTATGTAATAAAGTCTTTGTGACTTGCAAGGTGTTTCGTGTTGCATAATGGGCAGCTATCTGACTCTTTCGAGGTGCGTCAGGGTGTGAGACAAGGGGATGTTTTATCGCCAATTCTTTTTCTGCTTGCGATAGATGACGTTTTGACGGCCAGCGTCGGTACAACTGAGAGGCAGGGTATTCAATGGAGAACGTTTGAAAGGCTTAGCCATTTAGACTATGCCGACGATATATGTCTCATGGCAAATAACATCAGAGAATCGTGCGGTCTTAAAATAAATAGCAAAAAGACAAAAATAATGCTAACAGGCTACCAACACAACATCGCATTATTCTGTTGAAGAGGTCGAACATTTAATTACCTCGAAAGTATTGTATCAGCAAACGGTGGTACGGATCTGGACGTAAAAAGTAGAATAAATAAAGCTCGAGTTGCCTTTGGTGCTCTGTCCCAAATTTGGAAATCCAGCCAAGTCTCCTTACGCACTAAACTGAGATTCTTCGAACCCAATGTGAAATCCGTGCTATTATATGCTTGTGAAACATGGACAATCTCGGCCACCATCTCGAAAAAATCGCAGGCTTTTGTGAACCGCTGTCTGCGTCACATCCTGAAAATTCGCTGGCCACAAACAATATCCAACCAGGAGTTGTGGCGTAGGACATGTCAGAGGCGCTTGGACATCAACATCAGAAAGTGCAAATGGCAATGGATTGGTCACACACTGAGGAAACCAAACGGTGATATTGCGAAGCAGTCCTTTGAATGAAATCCTCAGGGGTCACGGCGGGTTGGAAGAACAAGAACAACATGGAAATCTACAGTGATATCAGAAGCTAATTCCCAGAGAAAGACGTGGCCACAGTTAAGTTATCTAGCTGCTGATCGAGAAGGATGGAGACGTTTTGTTGAAGCCCTATGCCCCGAGCGGGGTTACAGGACCTGATGATGATGATGATGATGATGACTTGCATATACTTAAGATATCTTCACCAGGTCGGTTCCTGCTCCATGCTCCATGGATTTTCCCATAATCCTCGTTAGGCCTCCCAACATGTCCGATCAAATTTCTACCAACAAACAAAAACTCCTCTTTTGGGATATCCTTGAATCGGTTGCGAAAACCTGGGCCAAAATCGATCGATTTCTACCTGTTCGTGTTCATATCCAATTTAGGGAAGATATGCACCGACTATATTCCACACCCATCCTTATATCATCATGTAAAGAAACATGAAACGGTTACTAGTCTTCGAAATGATCAGCACACTGCCAAGTAACTCTTCCGCAAGGAGATGACACTCTTGCCAGTGTTCCGTGTCTTAGAGATGATACCACCAAAGAATGATAAATCTGCTTCAGGACATTGTAGTTGCTAATTGCTATGGGTGCTAAACATTGCGTAAATTCCTTTCCTTAGTTTTTTTTTTTTATTATTTTGTAAGTTGTGCAATATGTAGGTATGTTAAACTAGGGCGCATTATTGACTATGCGAGTTTTGGTGTGAACGTAGCCTTTAAGAAGAAAAGTTGAGATTGGGAATGAAGTCGTATTTGATATAAAGAAACGTAATGAACTTTGACTGTTTTGCCTTACCTCTTTTCAGAGCAACACTTGTTTTTGTGCTTTTCAGAAATTTGATGTAACTTTTGACCACCAGTAAGTAAGCATTTTATGAACTTAGGAAGGAGTTTTTTTTACTGTGAAACAGTATTATGATAGCACTATTCCTTTTAAGTATATAAATTAGAGGCAGTTTTGTGAAAGTGTAACATTGAGTCTTAAAAGAAAAGAAAAATTGTAAGGAGCTATTGGGGCACATTTGACTTTTGCAAATGGGGCACATTTGACTTAGGGGTGTATTTGACAAAACTTATGCTGTCAACTTTCTCTGTAAATCATCATTATCTTGTTATGATTTTACCAAACCAGTTCTCGATGTCGCCAAAAATATTGATTTGATGTCGACTTTCGCAAATTATAATTATATTAAAGAAGTTATTTAAAAAATATTCATTCTTATTATTTTTACATCAACAAGGTGCTTCTAAATGGACGGATAGTTTTTATGTATGCGAATAAAGTTATTTATGTTTTTCTTCCTTTTCATTACGAATGAAAAGGAATTCCTATATATATTTTTTCATACCCTTTAATAAATTATTAAATAAAAAATTACTTTTCTTTAATTTCAAACACCAAAACGACAACATCCGGTGATACTTATTGGGTTTTAAATGGTATTGTCAACTGTTCCCCCTGCCCGTCTCCAGGGCTTTTTTGACAAAATGACTTTTTACAAAATATATATTGTAAAAAGTTATAAAATTCTTGGAAAAGGAAAATGCGCAAGCCATTCGTAGCCCAAATATGAGTGTCAAATGCGCCCCAATTTCCCCTACACCCCATTTAAAATAGCAATCAAGCTCCTTTACCAAGTATTTGAAATGTATAACATTTTCAATCTACAAACTAAGGTGAGGCGATCAAAAGATTCAATATGTAATGCAAGGGGAGTGAAACTCCTTAATTTATGCAATGAGTTCGGGCCTCGCATATTAAATGGAACGACAGAGTCGGATGAGATGGGAAATTTCACATTTGTTGGAAAACAAGGGACCTCAGTAATCGATCTGAGCCTCTTGGGTGGAGATTGGAACTCATACGCTAAGGACCTGGAAGTTGATCATGTACCTTTTTCTGAACACCTGTCTATTGTGGTAAAATTTGGCATTGAAGTGGCGGAAATTGATATCATACGAGAGATGAAACTAATACCTAAGCTTACATGGAAAGAAAAACATGCAACCATTTATAAAAAAAAAACCTAGCTCGGATTTTATCTTCACGAGAAACTGATAACTATGAGCAACTAAATAAATTAATTAGTGAAGCCTATCCTTCAAATAATAGAGTTGATTATGGAGGACGTGGAATAAGACAACCATGGTTCGACAAAAACTGTATGAGAGCAATCCTTCACATGGCTAAAACTGTTTCGAAATTCAAATAGGGATCACTTTAAGGAAATATATATCCAAACCAATATAAAATATAAACGAATGTGTAAAGAAAAGAAAATAGCTTATCATGAAACGCAGGCTTCAAGGTAAGCGCTATGCAAAAACGCATCTGATTTCTGGAAATCTGCAAAAAATGTTAATGGGAAAAAATTCGTTATTAGTAAGGACTTGAGCCCAGCGTTATTGGCTTCACACTTTATTAATCTTTTAAATCCAGAAACCCCAAGAAGCTCGCTTCAATAAGCGATGTCAGCGTTTGTTGATGAATTCTTGGACTGTGAAATAACGGAGCTTGATGTCAGTACAGTTTTAAAAGTACTCAAAGATGGAAAAGCACCTGGGCCAGATAGAATTCCAACAGAACTGTACAAATACGGAAACACAGAGCTTATGAAACAAATTACAATTTTATTTAATAAGGTTGTGGAAACTGGAGCCATTCCCAAAGAATTCAAGGAATCATTTATTTTTCCGATTTTCAAAAAAGGCGATCCAGATCCAGCAAGCTACAGAGGCATATCATTCCTGAACGCGTCATACAAAGTCTTCACGGAAATCTGGAGAAATCGACTGGCATTGTGGATAAATCGTAATGATAAAATCAAAGAGTACCAAGCGGGTTTTAGATCAGGATACTCCACAGTGGATAACATTTTCGTCTTAAGTAGTATAGCAGAATCCTACCACATAAGAGGTCTTAAGCTATATACATTTTTCGTAGACTTCAAGGCAGCATACGATACCGTGGATCGCAGAGCCCTTCTCTACAAATTATATACGAAAGGGTTATCAAGGAAGTTCTGCACTTTAATGGAAAGAATGTATGATGAGACGTGGTCAACAGTTTGGAACGGTGAAAATCTTTCAGAGCCATTTCAAACAAAATTTGGTGTGAGACAAGGATGCTCCTTGAGCCCTTTGCTATTTGCATTGTTTATCGATGATATTACAGATTACTTACCAGGAGGTATTGAGTATGGTAATCATAAAATAAAAGCCCTTTTATTTGCGGACGACATCGTCATAATGGCTAATTCACCTGAAACATTGCAAATGATGATAAACAAACAAACTGGTCGAGTACTGCAACATGTGGAACCTTACTGTAAACCTAGATAAATCAAAAGCTATGGTCTTCAAAAAGAACTCTGGAAGAAACGCAGGAAATGAACTTTGGTATTTCAACAATCAAGCTATAGAAGTAGTCAGGGAATATAAATATCTTGGGGTATACTTCACGCCAACCCTCAATATGGAGAGGCACCTCAAAGAAAAGCTGGTGAACGCCAAATCAGCAATAAGCTCAACCTGGAATAACTGCTTCGCCAACAAGCATGTAGCTCACAGCAGCAAATATCGAGTGTTTGAAGCTGTATCGGAGTCTGTGTTACTCTATGCGGTGCAAGTGTGGGGTGCCAAACAGTATGAGACAGTAGAGAAACTGCTGAGATATTTTGTGAAAAGGATCTTTCAACTTCCAATTTCTACTCCAAATTATGCGATAATGTTCGAAACTGGACTATCACCGCTCTTCATCAAGACCCTCAAACTTCAGGTGGATTATATCCTAAAGGTGCTGAATATGCCTAACGGAAGACTACCCAAGATAGCTGCGCTAAACACAATCAGGAGCAAAACCGGATGGTTTGGCGAATGGATGGATCTGGCACGTGCATGTGGTAGCCCGTTGAATCTTGACATCGAACAACATACCTCGTGGAAGCTAATTCTCTATGGGCTGATCAAGAAGGTGGACTGGATGTGCAGGGATGATTTCCTCAGGGAAGCGTCAAGCTCGGTTCACAGAGCAACGTATAGTGTGCTAAACCACAACTTGAAGGAATCAAACTACTTCCAAGATGAATATAGCATCCAACAAATCTCAATGATGGTTAAGCTAAGAGTGGAACTAGTCAAACTCAATTATATACCACACCGGGAGGATCTACCAGTAATATGCAGCATTTGTAACCAAGGAGTTCGAGAAGATGTTGTTCATTTTTTGGGAAAATGCCCAACACTAAGAGAGACAAGAAGATATTACTTCGGCGAAGACTTTTTAGACGAAGAATGTATTCTTCTTTTGTTAAATGAAGTGGATGTGAAGAAATTAACTAACTATTGTAGAATAGCTCTAGCTTACCGGGAAAAAATTATAAATGAAAACTTTTAAGAAAAAACATGAAAATATCGGTAGAAGCAATAACTAAATATGGAATTTAATAAAATATGAAGTATGTACTAGCAAAACGCCGCCCGCTTCGCAGGGCGAAAATAAAAAGCAAAATATTCCTTTTTTTTTGTTTGAAAGGTGTATTATTGAATATTCTTGTTTTCAATACTTTTCGATAAGAAATATTTTTGGTTTTTCCATAGTTGGTCGTATAATTGAATAAAGCGGATGGTTTTCCAACACGTGAATAACCAACATAAAGTTGGCCATGAGAAAAAACTGGATGTTCCAAATGTATACCACAGATTTCAAGCGTTTGACATAGATAATAATTGCCATGCCAAAAGCAATACGAAAAGGCAACTGCAAACGCTTAAATTCAAATGGTAGATCAGGTGGAATCAATGGTAAACGTGGTATTAAGACATCTTCGACTTTAAGTTTACCAATTAAAATTGTAGCTTCAATAACATACCTATTCATTAATCGTTTATCTACTTATCGGGTGCCATTACATAATCTTGGATGATCTAGATTTCTTAACATTATAATTGGAATACCGACTTTTAATTGTAAATAATGAGGCGGAATACTTGGTAGATCCAATGAATTTAAAAATTCGATCGGATAGTTCACAGCTTCATCCGGATTCATGGCAGTATCAATAGATTTATACCTGGTATTTTGTTCATACCTTCCATATTAATACTTATAACATCTCTATTCGTACATCCCCACATTCATCTTTGGCTTAACCAATCTTAATTTTGGTAATTAGTTACAATATTAGGAAACATACCAACTAATATTATCTGAATCAAGGGTTTTTTTGTTGTGCCTTTCACAACCTTACTAAATACATCAGTGGCTACTTACAAATGATGTGTCACCTGCGTAAACGAAACCAGTACCTGCTGTGAAGTTGTGAAGTAGTTGGTCTGCACAAATTTTATAAAGCAAAGGACCCAATTTTGACCCTTGAGGAGCACCAATTTGGAGATATTGCTCTTCAATTAATAATTTGCCATTCTTCACATGCACTTTCCCATTCGAGATGCTTTGCAGATGTAACATTGCAAGTACCAATACCAAGCATTTTATAGAAGTTTATGTTGTGCCTCAATGTACCGAAAGCGTAAGAAAATTACTAGAGTTTTCGTTAAGGTTGTTGTCAATAAGACAAGAGAGGCAAAAATGTTTTTACCACGGGTATCGCCTTTCGCGAGGAACTAGCAAGTCCCCCGTTAGTATTCATTGCCATGAAAAGCGCTTTCTCGATTAGCCATTCGGAACCGGCAGAAAATTGTAGGTCCCTTCCATTCCCTCACAAGGCATGGTTGTCAGAAATGCGCTAGGCCCAGGGGCTCCTCGCTCTGTTGCGCCACCTTATAAATTTTTTTTTTTTGTGTTGTCAACCAGGTTTGCAAATTCTAGCAAGAGCCTGCATGTATGTTTACTTTTAGTAAATCCATTTTGATTTTTGTTAACTAAACTGTATTTTGCTATGTAACTCTGTAGTCGACTTGCCATTATATGCTCTAGTTTTTGTCTAATATAAGTAGAATAGAAATTGGTCTATAGTACATCACATGGCTTCTTACTTCCGCTTTATGAATAGGGCGTTCAATAGCAACCTTCAGTTTATCCGATAGGTAAGCTTTCTTAAAGTTATATTAAAGTATTTGTGCATTCAAATAAATGTCCTTTTTATTTGATTCCGTTGGCTCCGGGAGACTAATTAATGTTTGTTTTCGATAAACTTGCCCTGATTTTTTCGTTTTTCCCTGATACTGAGACTGAGTATATTGATGGGCTTGGGCTCTCCGTGTGATATTTTTACTTGCGATCATGTGTAGGTACCTACCACAAGGCAATTTTGAAACCGTGTGGAAAGAAAATTTTGAGATAACAATCAAACAGGACATTTCAGTGATAGAGAATACGAAAAAAACGGTTCCTGCAATGCTGTCTCTCTGTATGTCTGATTATGGATCTACAGCCTGAACCGCTTGACCGATTTTCTTAAAGTTTTGCAGTTAGGATCTAAGGAGCAGAGGAGTTTTATATACTTTTCTCGAAAGCGACTGAAACGATCCGAGTAAATCTTATGTGAGTTATTATTTCTTAATTGTCTCTTTTATGATGTAAATTTTTTTTTGGAAAAAGTCTAGAAACGGTACCATCATGGTACGGTTTTTTCAAACTCTACTTTTTTGTTAATGGCTGACACGGTTCTTACAAAATTTTGTATTTAAGGAGTCAGAAGTAGATTTTTAGTTTTGAAAAATTTGAATTTTTGAAGTTTTTACCAATTTTATTTCAATATTTTCTAAATAAATAGTATTATATTTTTGAAAATAATGAAAAATAGAAAACCGGTTTTCTTAAAGGAGCTCAAACGCGTTTGATTACATTTTCAGTGTTGTTTGTAATAGAAACTTATAATCGAAGAATATTTAATCTAATTTTTTTCAATATTTTGCGTCATTTAATTCAATTTTCATAATTAATGTGAATCTGGCAACCTTATTATACCAAATATATTGTGAAAAGCGATTTTTAAACCATAAAATTATAGTAGTACTATGTAGACTTTCGGACTTTTGGCGAACCTACTTTCTTCGGTCCAGCTTAGCAGTCTCCGTTCCAAGCTATTGGTTTTACCACTGTGAGTAAAAAAGCGGTAACCCCCGTACCATAAGATTATTATCAAATCGCCTATTTAATTTACTATAGTTTCGATATACAGTGATTGTACTAAGCAGACAATCGCAAGTTCGAGCGACCCAGTCGTATGCCCATTTTTTTTGTTTTGCATTTGTGTGTCACTCCATCTAAGTTCAATTTCTGCCTTCCAAGTATATCATTTCTTAAACTCAAAGTTTTTTTTGATCAAGGCGATTTTCTGTAAATTTGTTATTGCAAAATTTCATCTTCGTTCTTTAAACTTTTTTGTTGACGAAGTTTTGTAAAGATTAGTAAAGTTTTTAACAATTAAAACACTTTTTATATTTCCTCAGAAGTTTTCGTATTGTTGATGCTCTGTTTTTTATAAAACGGATCTTTAGTTATTTTTCCATAGCTTTTAGATAAATAGATCGCTTAAATGTGATTAGTTTTTTAGACAATCGGAGAATGACGTCTTCAAAAGTAGATAAGACCGCAGATCATCAACATAAGGACGAATTTCATAATGAATGTAGGTGCTTAGAAAATCTACTATAGGGATTAGTAAATGTCGGGCATTTGATTTGACGAAAACCATTACGAGCATTGACTTAATAACAGGACCTCTCTGTAGGTATCTGCGTGAGTTAAAGGTTCTCATTTCTTCTTATGGGCTTTTATTAATTCAACAGTGTAATTGATTTAAATGCATCATCTGAATATAGTTTCTATAGAAAATTTATAAAAAAGTAAATCTCAGCAAGTAAAAGGTGTAGTTGCAAATCCTGCTCGATTTAGACGAATAAGTGGGCTTCTGTGTGCTGTGTAAGGGTTTCATTTCCTTAACCACCAGAATCTTATACCTATATATACAAAAAAAATAATAGTCTGCATTTGAAAAAATCACAAATTTTTCAAACATAACTCTGAAAAGTATTACCAGATTGAAAACCACACGTCCTACAAAACACTCTTTAAAGCTTTATAGAAACATATTTTCAACCAAACTGTTCCCATATGCACATAACCCAATGTGTCAGGTAATTATTTACTTTGAAACCACAAATTTGAAATTCATTTTCCGCTCTTCTATCACGGGTTTCTAATTAAGAAACCTTAAAACTTTTCCCACTTCCCAAAAAAATGAAAAAGAAAACTACCACCACCAGAAAAACCAATTCGAATATCTGAGAATTCATCGATTTCATAATTGAACACAAAATTGCGAAATCAAAAGCACCGTCATTAGAGGTGCACAGATGAACAAGAAGATTTAAATCTCACCACCCTCATCCCACTGTTTCAAACTATTCAACCCGACGAAAAACTTTAAAAATATAATAATAAAAAAAAAACTCAAATACGAAATTAATTTTCTTAACTTTTGCGAAACGATAAAGTTATGTTGGTAGTCGTAGTTGGAAAACGCTTTTTCGTTTTCTCTACTCTTTTAGGGTGCGAGGTATCCAATATCATTTCTATTAAAGTTTTTCTTTTCTTCTAAAAGATACTCACAAAAGAAGAAAGACAAAAAAAAAAAAAAAACAACGCAGCCATCACTTGGCATCTTGTATACAACTCTGTTTTTTCTTCTTTTTTTTTTGCTTTTTCTCAAAACGGATTTGAAAATCTCTTTTTGAATGTGACAGAAGAGTCGGAAGCAAAAAGAACAAAAAATCGGAAATGAAATGCAATTTTTCAATTTGAGAAAACCACTGGATTTCCACATTTCACAAAGAGGAAAGCGCGAGCCAACTGATAGTGTTCTATTGACATGCCATTAAATATTCCCCGACTGCCAGCATGCAAGTGCGCGGAATTAATTTCGAAAAGAAGTTTCCGTTAGTGCAGAAACGAATTGCAAAAAAAAGAGTCAGAAAGAAAAGAAAAGAAATAATGGAAGAAGAAAAAAGTAGAATAAAATAATAAAGTAAAACAAAAAAGTTTCAAGTCATCCTTGAGAGCATGGTTCTTTCGAAGGACATACCAACCAGCCCGACAACTGTGCGTCTCGTTGCGGTTTCAGCTGCCATTGTGATAGAGAAAGGAAGGGTGTCAAAAGGAATGGCGGATAAAATATCAGAATCAGAATTCCACGACTTAATCATTTCACTTTGGAAAAGTACTTTGCGAAAGTGGGAAGCAATTTCTATCAGATGACATTTGCCGGAGACATTTCAATATTCCATGTTAAAGTGCAACGATAAGACTTTGCTGGCAAAATAACTCACCGGGAAAGTTATTTCTGCACACACCTCCTACTCTTTTTTTTTTGCTTTTTCTATCATCGTCTTATTGTGTGACGATAATTTCTACTTCTGCCTGACAAGCGTTACAAAATACACATATCTTCAATTTTTGTAGATATTTATCCTGCATTCTGAATGAATTTTTTTTTATTAACTTAAAAGGTGCGCATACTGCTTACTGCCATTGGTAACTGATGAATGTGTCACATTTGTGCAACTGGTAGGTAAGTGATGAATGTGCAAAATTTTATAAACTATAGGTACAAAAAAAGTTTTGATATTAGTTATAGTTTGAAATATATATTGTTTCTTTAGGCCGAAAGGCGTTAGAATTAAATTATTGAGTAATTTAGAGTAGGGGTTCTGCTTGAATAATGGAAGGAAAGTTGCCTTCTACCAAAGTATAAGGGGAAGGGAGATACACGAAGTTTCGATAACTTTGTGTATCGTGTAAGTTTGTGACAAAGCTTAGATGTAAAACTGCAGTCTTACAAAGGATTCCATGGAACAGTTGTACACTAAAGAAGCCACATAAGAAGAACTCGCCGGATAGTTTGGAGCTCAAGATAGTTTAGTGGTACCGTATTAGTTTAAACATGGCTTAGTACTTGTGTTAAAGATATGCCTGCTCTATGACACTCGTTTGAGTAAAAAGCTTAAGTACCAGGGATCAATTATCAACAGAAAAGCAACTGGCAATAATGACATAAGCGTAGGGTGGATTAAGAGACGAGAAAACTCTGCAATTTTCACTTATAAAAATGCCCCTTAAGTTGAAGGAAAGATTACATTGCTTTTGTGCGCCCACCACTCACATCGGGTTCATTTCATCACACGGCTATCATGTGAGGTCTGTATCTTTACTCACCTGCTTGCAAAACGTGTATTTTTATTTTTTTTGGTGTAAATGATTTTATTAAGTTAAACACATATGTGAACGGACCCGCCAACATCAGTTGTCGTCGATGTTGTTTTTGCTTTGCATGTAAAATCATGTCATATATGACAGCCTTGTGAAAAAAAAAAGCCGACGAAATCAAAATAAAACACACTTGCTGCAGACAAATACAACGACACTAGGCTTCAGATGTCAGACATTGCACAAACTTAAACTGGGAACCTTCAGCCTCCCTAACACTTTCTGAGTTCAACGCGTCGTCCCCTCAAACTTCCAAGCCACTAAATAGAAATTTAATTTAGATACCTTGGAGTGTGTTTGACTAAAAACCTGAGTATGGGAAAGCATCTGATTGAACAACTTGTTAAAGCAAAGAGAGCTATTGGAGCTACGTGGAAAAAGTGTTTCTCTAACAGAAGTATAGCTCATAGTTGTAAATTCCGTGTATTTGAAGCAGTTTCTGAATCGATTATGTTCTATGCGTCACAGGTATGGGGATACAAGCAATATGGAAGTGTGGAAAAGTTGCTCAGGTTCTACATTAAAAGGATATTTCACCTCCCGTCCAACACACCAAACTACGCCTTGATGCTGGAAACAGGATTATCACCACTCTTCGTCAAAACCCTCAAAGCCCAGGTGGACTATATAATCAAAGTTTTGAACATGGATAATGAAAGACTTCCCAAGAAAGCTGCCCTATACGTAGTCAACCGGAAATACAGCTGGTAGGCGGAATGGAACGAGCTCGCGCAATGGTGTGGTATGGAGCTAGACTTGCACATTGAAAATGTTAACGTATGGAAAGGTCAACTTTATAAGTTAATTACAATGGTGGATGAAAAGCTTAGAGAGAAATATGTCGAAGATGCCACCAGCTCTGTACACCGAGTTGTTTACAGTCGCCTTTGCCATAACCTAGGACAAAGAAACTACTTCAAAGACCAGAATAGTGTGGAGCATATCTCGATTATGGTGAGACTTCGTACAGAACTTCTACATTTGAATTATATGCCACATAGAGAGGACCTTCCCAGCTTATGCAGCCTGTGTAATCGGGGGGAAAGAGAAGATATTTTCCATTTTCTAGGAAAATGCCCGGTTTTAATAGAAACTAGGAGCTTTTTCTTCGGCTGCAATTATTAAACCGACAGTAAAATGATAGAGTATTTAAACGAAATGGATGTGCAAAAACTTTTCATGTACTGCCAAGTAGCGCAAGCTTACAGAAACAGAATTCTCTCCGGAAACTTTTGAAGTAAGAAAAATTAATAATAATTCAAAAAAAAAGAAGCAAAATAAGAAAAATTTGTTTAGGATATTTAAAAGATTTAGACACAACTAATTTATTTATGTAATTTATTTGGATTGTCAACCGGGCAGACGGCATTGCCATGCTTTATTTGATTTTACATAACTATATTTGAATAAGAAAATAAAATCTATTTACTACTACTACTACACTAAATAGAAATGCCTCTGACCTACTCCATGAACAGACCCCTTGTGTCTTTAGCATTTTGTTTTGGTAGGTAGTTGAAAATGGAAATAACAGTTTAAGGCGAAAAATTCTAAGAATGCCGAACCAAAGAAAGTACATATTTCATTTTATTCTAAGCACTTGCTATTTTTTGTTAAAAAACTGATTTCTTTTCCTGTTTGGGCTGGTTAATAATTTTTTCGGACATACTACTGTATGATTGATGATGATTCTTTTGTTCCTGACTCAGCTTATTTCTCGTTTTTATCGATTTTTTCTTTTGATCCATTCCTTCCACGTTTCTTTGACTCCTATATTATCGAAGAAAAGTTAAATCATCTAAATGATGAGGGTATTTCTGGCTCGGATGGTAAACCTGTCATATTTCTTAAGAAATGCTCATCCACTCTTTCCCTCCCCCTCTCAAAAATCTTTAGCTTGTCCATATGCCCAGGAGTTTTCCCCCAAGCTTGAAAAACGGCGTTTATAACCCCTATACACTAAAAAGGTTCTACATAAGTGCGACGTGAAGAATTATCGTCTCATCGCAAATATCCAAAATTTTCGAAAGCATATTGTGTGAAAACTTTAGTTTTCTTTGCAAATCTCTCATGTCCCCTAAGCAACACGGGTTCCTCAAAGGCAGGCCAACAACAACGAACCTCGTTGACTTTGTCTCATTTTCCCTCTCAGTCTTGGAGAAAGGAGGTCGATGTAATTTCAACTGACTTTAGCAAGGCTTTCGATGAAATCTCCCACAAACTTATTCTTTTTAAACTTTCCACCCTCGGCTTTGAACCCATTTTACAGCGTTCGGTTCGGATTCGCCTTATTCAGCCGCATTTTAGCTACATCCGGTGTTCCCCAAGGCAGCCATTTAGGTCCTCTCCTCTTCATCCTCAGTATTAACGACATTGAAGTAATCATCACACACTCCTCAATCTTTAATTATGCGGACGATAATATACGATACGATACCGATAATCTTCCCATCTCCAAAAGGGTTTCAACAATTTTCCAATATGGTGCTCTAAAAACTGCCTGAAGCTAAATATTTCAAAGTATCAATCAATAATCTTCTCAGGTACACGCATCAAATCTCCTCCCCGTCTCTATCTTCTAGACAGTCAAATCATTTCCCCCGTTCAGGTGCTCCGTGAACTTAGGATTATTTGCGATCGTGAGCTGAATTCCCCAAGCATATCGACGATATAATCCTTAAGGCAAATTCAGCACTAGGCTTAGTTAAGCGATGGCCGAAGAATTTGCATACCCCTACGTAACCCGATCCCCTTACATTTAATTTGTTTGTCTGCTTCTTGAATACGCTTGTCAAGTCTGGTCGCCTAAAAGACCGAAGTGAAATATTTGATATTCTTTTGATTCACCGAATCTTTACAGGGACCATTGACTGCCCAGCTCGTAACGAATCCTTTTTTTTAAATACTAACCCTCGTAACACTCGGAATCCCCTTCTCTTCTATCTTCCCACCCATCGAACCTCTTACGGCTCCAATGAACCCATCTCCCGAATGCTGAGGAATGTCAATTCTTACTCTTCTAGTTTTGACTTCAATAAGCTTCATCTCCTAAGCAATCCAACTAGTTAACTTAAGTCTTAGCTATTAAGTCTCTTAGTTTGTAAGTTAGATTAAATAATAGCTTGTGTTTAGCCCAATAAAAGGAGATTTTGCCCAAACACATTTTATGCTGACGGTGTGTCTGGTGCTGTTGTTTGTTGTTGTCTTCGTGTCCTCGGTGTGTTATTGAGATCGCATTCACGTTATTTCGTCTGTAGGAGAGTCATTTTTTTAACTCTGTCAGCATATTTTATGTTACTATAACAGAGCAATTGTCAATGAACAGGAGAGTTGCTGACTGTTTTTATTAAATTCATTGAGCTCAAGCAATTATTATACCCCCACCAGCGGTAAGATAAATTTATAATACTTTAATATATACTATTCTATACTATACACGTCTTCAATATAATTTAACGAGATACCACATTTTTCCTTAACTATACAGGCAGTCTTAAAAAGGTTTTCAAAACCACTTTTGGCACAATCGATAACGAGTTTAAGTGAAAGACAAACTTTATTGTTTTCGTCGCGAAGTTTGAAAACCCTAACTAATATTATAAATGTGAAAGTCACTCTGTCTGTCCGGCTTTCTATGTTACCATCTCTAGCTCAAACTACTGAACCGATTTAAATAAAATTTGATACAGAGTTAGTCTAAAATTTGAGGATGGACATAGGCTATATATTTTATCCCTAAATTCCCTCAGGAACGGGAACGTATACGGGAATTCAGAAACTACAACACCAATTTCAAAAATATTTCCACCGATAGCATGCTTCACTTTCGCAGATTAACATTAACTTTAATTCATCCACATATTTCTACGGGAGCGGGAGTCCTTACTTATATAATATGTGTGAAAAAAGCTCTGTCTGTCCGTCGTTCTATGTAACCATCTCCCGCCCAAACTAACAAACCGATTTAAATGAAATTTTGTACAAAGATTGTTCTCAACTTAAGGACGGACAAATGCTTCATTTCATTCGAATATTCCCTTGGGAACTGGTCCTCACTATTATTATAAATGCAAAAGTAGCTCTGTCTATTCTCCTTGCTATGTTACCGTCTCCCACTCAAACTAATGAACAGATTAAAATTAACTTTGTACAAAGATTGCTCAAAACCTGAGGAAGGATATAGGCTATATATTCTATCCCTATATTCCCACGGGAACGGGAACGTATACGGGAACTTAGAGACTACAACACCGATTTCAAATATTTTTCCACCGTTAGAATGCTACACTTTCCCTGAGTAACATAAACTTTAATTCATCGACATATTTCCACGTGAACGGGAGTCCTTACTAATATAATAAGTGTGAAAGAAGCACTGGCTGTCCGTCATTCTGTGTTACCATCTCCCGCCCAAACTAATAAACCGATTTAAATGAAATTTTGTACAAAGATTGTTCAGAACTTGAGGAAGAACATAGGCTATACCTATATTTTTTCCGTATATTCCCACGGGAGCAGGAACGTTTACGGAAACTTTGACACTACAGCACCGATTTCAAAGATTCTTCCACCGTTGGAATGCTCCATAGTCCCGGAGTAGCATTAACTTCAACTCATCCACATATTCCCACGAACACAGTCACCCTATTCCCACGGGAACGGGAGTCTTCACTAATATTGAAAATGCGAATGTAGCTATATCGGTATGTTTTTCGTGTGTCACCCGTTCAAACTGCTAAACAGATTGTAATAAATTTGCTATAGAGATGGTCTAGAACATGCGGAAGGATAAAGGCTATATCCTTTATCCTTATATTCCCACGGGAACGAAAATGGGAATAAAAAAACTACGGTCTTAAAGGTACTTTTAACAGGGCTACAAGGTGTTGAAGTAGGGGATGAATGTTTGTTTTTGGAAATACCGCCATTTTTAAGGCTAGAAATTTCAAAAAAAATTTAAATGCTCTTAATCCTAATCCTAACTAATATTATAAATGTGAAAGTAACTCTGTCTGTCCGATTTAGTATGTTACCGTCTCCCGCCCAAACTACTAAACTGATTGATATGAAATTTTGTAAAGAGAAAGTCCAGAAGCTGAGGAAGTACATAGGCTATATATTTTATCCCTAAATTTCCACGGGAACGGGAACGTATATGGGAAATTAGAATTTCGAAAATTCTTCCACCGTTAGAATGCTACACTATCCCCGAGTAACATATACTGTAAGTCATCCCCATATTCCTACATGAACGGTTACCATAGTCCCACGGGAATGAGAGTCCTTACTAATATTATAAGTCTGAAATGAAATCTGGCTGTCTATTTTTATTTGTCATCAAAAACCGCCCAGACTTTTAAACCTATTTATATGAATTTTGGTACAGAGATATAGTCTTGAGCCTGAAGATGGACATGGGCTGTATTTGTTATCCCAATATTCCTACGGGAACGGCAACGTAAACGGGAACCTTAAAGCTACCGATTTCAAAAGTTCTGTCACCGTGAGGTGATTTCTGTCAAATTGTCGATAACACAGTTGACCTGAGAAGAAATGTCTGTCTTGATCTTCAAATAAATATTGGCAATCGGTAGTGACTGTGTGAAAAGTCGTTTTCGGCGCAGACTAATGAGATAGTTAACCATATAAAGTAATAAGTTATAATTGAAGTATTGGGGGATGTTGTCGAATATCTATCAGTAGACTATATTATAGACACTAAGCAAGTCACATCATACCCTATAGAGTTTCTTAAATTTATTCGAATTATCAGAAGTGGCTGCAAGTTTGTGTTCCAGTGCCAATAACGAGTAGATAATCTAAAATTGTACACAGCTACAAATTACACATCTGGGATGCGGAATTATAAAAGATTTAATAATGCCTGAAACAGCGAAAGGAGAAATCTATTGACTCCCCGTATTTCTTTAATTCCCACTGATTTGTCATTTTAGTTTAAAACAGTGTATCAAACTCGCAAAACCTTTTTATTTGCCAAAAAATGAAAAAAGTAAGAACGTCGTGTGCGAAAATGTATTGAAATAAAATAATAAAGCAATAATTTACCTAAGTGCACGTGTCTTATTTGCAAAATAAGTAACCTAAAAATTAAAAATGCTACCGAAAGTCACTATTCCACGCAGACGAAATCGCGGGCACAGCTAGTAAGTAAATGAATTGGGTCGTGTTACAAAACTATGGAAATCCATATTTCAAAAAACCCCACTATTTTATGCCGCTTCCGAAACGGCTAAATTTAGAAAGCGCTCTTCATGGCAGTGAGTAACAATTACTCTCGGCGGATCGGCCAATCCACGTGAAAGGCTTTACCCATGAAAAACATCATAAAGTTTTGTTTGATAAAATAAGAACTTGACTTCCTGTTTAACTCATCAACGTTATCCCTAGAGGGCCTCTATACCCTACAGCGAGTTTCTGATATTCGAAAAGTTTGTCTCTTTCAAGTAAAAGCTTATCCATTACCTTTCAAATGGGAATAGAACACTAATTAATGTCTTTGACATCGTATAATTGAGAATTCCATTTCACAAAATAAAAATCAAATTTAAAACAACGTCACCTGACTTGGCTATCTCAAAATCGAATGAAACCCAAACCCATTACCTTTAAATTAGTCTCTCAAAGTTAAATAAATACAAATCGATCGAGTTTCAGTGCCTTTTTTGGGTGGCAAAA
Organism: Melanostoma mellinum; assembly: GCA_914767635.1. Taxonomy (NCBI): domain Eukaryota; kingdom Metazoa; phylum Arthropoda; class Insecta; order Diptera; family Syrphidae; genus Melanostoma; species Melanostoma mellinum. The sequence goes on along the minus strand of OU612058.1, from coordinate 68,540,948 downwards.
ATAAATGTATACTCCAATTAACCTGAAAACATCCCAATAATCCCATCATGAAAACAACTTGTCTCTCTGTTCACCACCCGCTCGTTCACACGAAACCAAAACAAACCAATGTCCTTCGGGAAATTCCCCACTCTGTCTATGTACCTTGTACCTATATCTGATGTACTGTACCAGTTCCAGTCCCAGAATGCAATTCAACTTCTGTTCATCCATTTCTTAAAAAAAAAAAAAAAATACACATCCAATCCCAATTTTGAATTCAATCCAAATCGTAAAGTTGAGGGAAGGAGGCTTTGAAAAAATCGCTTCACGTGAGAAGATACACCTTGAAGGATAAAAAAAAATGTTCCCAGTTTCATGTCCTTTTTCGTGTGCCAATGTTGATTGAATGTGGGCGAAAGTAGGTGGGCGGGGGTATAGACTTGCACAAGGACTTTATTCGGAGGAAACATACAACTGGGATCCTTGTTCTCTCTCTCTTCCGTTTTTATTATTTCGGAAGACTGTCGGTGTTGTGTTTGATGCTTCTTTTTTCTTTTATTTTTTATTCTCTTCCATCGTGACCCACAAACCAAGGCGAATAAGACCAGCAAGTTGTTCGTCTGAAATTAAAAATCAAAAGCTTCGATGAATTTGATTTATTTTATATTGAGGAAAAATGTCATTCTTTTGAATCAGAGGTTATTACCGTTCGGTTCTCCTGAAGGAAGCTGCAATAAACGATGTTTCATTTTTGAGCTTCAGAGGAGAGTAGTTCTACGTCGTTTTTGCAATCAAAAAAGCAGTTTATTGGGAATCATTCTGTTCTTGCAACAAAAATTACTGCAAACAAATTTATTCAGTCTTTGATGAAGTGTCTACATCCATAAAAAGGGGGAGGCTTACCCACATCGGTTGTTTTTTTTTTTTAGATCTATCGTCAATTACTTCAGCTTCCAGAGAAGAGTTTCTGAACTATCCGAGAAGGTTGTGATTGTTGTCAAGTTATCGGAGGCCAGATTTTGCAACTTATAGTATACGTCAAATGTAGTTAAAGTACCTCCTCATCGAAGCCACTGGGAACAGGTCCCGTCCAATAAGAGTTGAATTGCCAAATGCGAGCTTTGGCACAGGGAGAAAGAAATCACATGATAGTGTTTTTTCTTGTAGAAAGCCTCTTTCTTCATCAAAGGTCTCTTGGTTTCTTTGACGACTTTGACGGTGCAGCATGATTTCTGATGACTTTGGCATCCTGCGGAGTCGCACAAGGTTGTATTGTATACGGATGCCTTAACTAAGCGTTACTATGTACAGCTTGTTTCTGCAAAAATCGTCAGAAGTGGTCGATCAAAATAAGGTGTAGATGACGTAATGTGACAATTTTGAGATGACATTTTTTTTCATCGTCCAAGTTGAACTGGGCATTCTGCCTGACTTGTTTTGTGCAGGAGTAGTCTTTCTAGATCCTTAGTAGCAAATGGGATTCTCTCACTACTACTCCCTACCTACTGGTCCTTACAGCCAGTTGAGTTCTCGTTCTGTTTAACTTTTGGTAAGACTTTGACATCTCATTCCTGTCATAGAATCTCAAGTAAGCGTTACTCATTGTCCCACGTAAATTATCTTTTTGGTCACCGTGAGGCTTGATTCTCCTTTGCATCGAAATTTAAAATGGTTTTTATCTGCATTCTTCATTGAATCATGTCTTTCGTTTTGGAGCCAAACTATGAAATATGAAGCCTATAAATAGGCTGCGCGATTCTGATGGCTTGTTGGCATTGTTGTAAATGGTCTTCAACGCTAAATGCTGGCAGCATACTACTCAAGGATAGTTGCGGGGATACTCTGCTGAAAGAGGCATTGGCTGGGCTATGTCTTGCGATTGTAGTTTAATCGCGCCATTTTGATTAACAAAGGTGGTTCACACAGTATACCTTCATTCATAACCTTGGCAACTACCAAAAAGCAAAAGTTGGCCCTCGGAAGCGAGAGACTGGAGAGTGTCTTGCCTCGATCGCAACATGATCACTTTGGTTTACGGATGATTATTCTGGGGATTGCCATAAAGGGTGTGCTATCTACCAACAAAATTCATATTTGATTTATATGCTTTATTTTATTTCATAAATTTATATTACAAAGCAAGTAACAAGTTTAAGCATTACACAACAAAATCAGATAACTTGAGTCCGTTTTCGTAAGTTTTGTCATTCAGGTAATGCTTTCCGATCTTTTTCAAAGATTTTCTCTCTCCGCAGTTTTGAGATGGCACAGTCTTTGGATTTAACGTCATTCTCATCTCTGGAGCCGTGGACTCATATCAGGCTATTGAACGGATTTCAGCTGATTAACTCATCCCTGAGTCTAACTCTAACTAACGGGTGATTTTTTAAGAGGTTTAGAACTTAAAAAAAAAAAAAAACACAAAAAATTCGAAAAATGAATGAAATATTTATTTGAATCGATAGTTTGAACCTTGCAATTTAATGTTTAAAGATAATTTCATGCAAATGTTGACCGCGGCTGCGTCTCAAGTAGCCCATCCGCTGAGTCCAATTTTGGCATACTCTTTCACACATATCGGCCGGTATCTCACGAATGAATGCATGGATGTTGGCTTCCAGTGCGTCAATCGAAGCGGGCTTGTCCCTATAGACATAAGCCTTGGCATACCCCCACAAAAAATAGTCTAATGGTGTCAAATCGCACGATCTAGGCGGCCAATTGACCGGCCCGATACGTGACTGCTCAGAAGGTCGAGATGCCGACCATAAAATGGAAGCAGCGCGAGATGAACATTCGAACCGAGCACGAATTTTGATAGTAAAATTCAATAATTTGCAAGCATTGTTCATTTGTAAGACGATCCATGGTTAAATTGCAAACCAAACTGAAGCTTTTTGACAGTGACACAAGGTACTAAACACACGTCAGCTGTCAAAACCAGTGTTGCCCAAACCAAACCAGCTAAAAAATCACCCGTTATAAATCTGCAACCAAATATACGTTGTTTTTGTTGTCTAGCAATCGCCCTAGGGCAAGTTGTAATTTTTCGTCTTCCTTGTACTCATTTCATCGCAATTCGGTTATCTATGCCTGCTTACACGTGATCCGCTAAGTGACCACGCACAGACACGGAGCTCCTTGCCCTTTAAAAGGGAATCATCGTAATTATCTGAGGCTGTTCGTTGTTTCAGAACCAACGAATTATTACGTGGCTTGGTAGCTTACCCCACATTGAATCCTCAACCAGAAGGACCTTGAGATCCTCTTGGACGTTAAGTCAGATAATATGGTGCCAGGAGATCATCCGAAGTTTCTTCGGGACAGAAAAAACACAATAAATCAAAAAAAAAAAAAAAAATCTTCGCAGCCGTTCTCGATTTATAAGTTGTTGAACTAAATCGACTGTGTTTGATTAACAGGGTGTGCTGCATTAGATGAGACAAACGCTCGGGACTGATAGTTAAGGTGAAGGCAAGAAAACAAAAATAGTATGTGAGATTGGCGGTGCAGGTTCTATTTCGCCGCCTCAGGTGGGAGTGGTAATCATTTATATAAAAAAAAAAAAAATTCACTAAGCTTAATTTTATAAAAAAAATTCAAAATTTTGACTTTGAGACTTTATAGGTTCGTTCGTTGAAGCCCTGGGGTCGCCTTGTGGTCGCCACAAATCGATTTTGAAAACCCTAAACTAGCCTTGAATGTAAAATTGAGTGTTTATTGGGCCCTGGATTTGCCCTGAAATCTCCCTCATTTCGCCCTAGGTTTTTGCTGGGGCGAGTTTAGGTAATGAACAGGGCTGTCAAATGGCATGTTATTATGTTCAAATGACAATGATGTGTGGTGATTTTTTGTTTAAGCGTTTTTTTTTTTTTTTCAAAAAAAAGCTCATAAGCTTGTCAAGGAACCCTGGGTCAACCCTGGGTAAAGTTCAACGAATGGGTAAAGTAGCGTAATGTAATTGTAAAGGGCTTCCAAGTCCATGGATCTATTTAGAACTCCTATGGTTTACTTTTTATTAAGGTAGTTTACACCAATTGTACTCCTTCTTGTTTCCACTAAAACAGTAGACTTTCCCCAGAAATGGAACACTTTCACGTTCATTTAGATTGCACAGTCCACATGTTTCTTCCAAATAAATCATTCCATTGAGGGATATAGTTCCGGGTAAGTATCTCCCTTCGTGCTTTTAAAAACCAATGACATGCGATCGATAGGATACTCCGCCCTGAAATAATTGTCTGTTAGCATGTTATAATTGAGCAGGTTATATATGCCCTTGTGCAATGAACTTCTGGCTTTTAGAATATATTAAGAGAGAGCTCTTTCTTTCATCGACTCAAGTTATTAGGTTAAAGAGTTCGGTTTTCCACGTGTTCATTCTGTCGTTCCGGAGTAGAAGTGTTTGTCTACAGTACTTGGCTAGCTCCGTCCAAGATTCGAACCATGGTATTAGTTTTTGAATCACAAGCATTCAGATTTTCTTCGGTAGTCTCCTATCAAATCCATTGCAAAGTTCTTAAAATGTAATCCACCTGTGTTTTTAGAGTTGAGATGAATAAAGCTGGAAGACCTGTCTCTAACATTAGTATGTGATTTGTAGTACTATTTGGTAGCTTTAAACTTCTTTTTAAGAAATAACACTTCATCGAAGTCCTTATGGTCCCAAAATTGAGCTGCATAGCACATGATTGCTTTAGCTGTGGTTTCAAAAGTACGATATTTGGATTCGTATTCAACGTCTTTACAATGAACCACAATCCTCCATGTGGAGTTTAATGCGCATTTAGATTTTGTCCAGTTCAAAGTCCTAGATATCCGCATACCAAGATAGTTGTATTCACTTACAACTTCAATGGTTTGGGTTCCTAATTTCCCCAGGTTTCAGTGCGGCACTTTCGGCCTCAAAAAAACATATTGATCATTAGCTGGAGACTACCAGGCGACTCTGCTGGCACCACAATTTCGTCCGCAAACATAAGAATCTTAACTAAAAGATTTGCTGCAACACGAACTCCACCTTGCAAAATCTCTTCTAAGTCATCATTAAATAGGGAAAATAATACACTGAACCAAATTTGGTAGTTATATTGAATAAAACGTAGGTTGAATTGAAGAAAGGGTGATCAATATACGGTCAATGAAAACTATGTGTTGATTTGACAATTATATCGTCTTTTTGAAGAATTGCTTAGAATTTTTGGTTTAATTGATAAATCTACAAAATTTCGTCGAATTGAATAAATTTCATCACATTTTTATCAAATTTGGTGAATAACGATTCTTCAGTTTAAATAATTGAATTTTTCATTTTGACAAAATGTTATTCAGTTCGATGAATTTTGTTCTTCAAATAAATGAAATTTTTTTCATTTCCACATCATATTTTTTTCGAATGGAAGAAAAATGCTTCATATTTTCACACATACGTTTTCATATGGATGAAAAATTCTTTGAACAAATGTTTATTCTTCGATTTGATGAATTCTCTTCATTTTAACATCAAATTTTCTTTCAACTAAAAAATATACTTTCATACTTTCACGATCGCATTTTCATACTGATGAAAAATTCTTCATTTTGAAAAGTTATATTTTTCAAATTGATGAATAGTCTGTCATTTTCACAATATACTTTCTCAAACTGATAAAATACTCTTCAAATTAACGACTTTGCTTTTCGAATCAATGAATTTTCATTTCTTCAAGTCAAGAAAAAAAATTCAATATATTCTCACAGCTCTTTCTTCACTTTAAAAAAGTAATCTTCAATTCAACGTATCCTGTTGCTGAAATAATCTTTTTTAATTGGCAAGCATACAAACTTCTTTTCTTTATACTTACTATGTTTAATACTCTTTTTACCATAAACAATGATTTCATTTAAGCACACCTACATATATCTTAATAAAATGAATTTTCAAAGTTTGTTCTTGATTGATTGAAAACACGGAGTCAATAACCATCTCGTTTAAAAAAAAAACACAGTCTTTTTTAAGTATAAGAACAATATATCATTTTTTTTTTTGTAATAACAAATTTCATGAAAGTAGGTAAAAAAAGTTTTTTTTTCATTTTTTAAAGTAAACTTAGGTGCCTACCACATACATACTTAGGTGGTGTTTTGAAATTATAGTTTATTTATTTTGATTTTTTGATAAATAAGTTACAAATTTAGATGAAAAACATTTTTCTTTAAAGTGAATTGGTAGGTAGGGCAGATATGTTAATGAAAAGGAATTTATTTGAGTTTACTAATTAGAGAATTTACCTTTACCAACTTAGTTGGTGCCAAGAAGTTAAGGAACAAATAAAATACAGCACAAGATCGACCATCTGAAACAGAGTTAAGGCAAGAACTTTATTGTGAAGGCAATCAATATGGTCTTGTTTAAAAACTAAAACATACTTTCAGTTATGTTTTCTGCTGCTTTCATACTTACAAAAAAGCATCCCGTTGGTCTTATCCTTAATGCTTAATGCCACCCTCAAAAATTGAAATAATTTTTTTGTAAAGGCCATCAAAGCTCAACAACAAGCTGCCAACGTTTGAAAACAGATGCTTGAAATCCATATAAACCTGTATTTAAGTAAGAAATTACATTAATTTTTTAATAATATTCGAACCTTTTAAAATTACCAATTTAAAGCCCATTGGATTCTTATACTGCTTCCATTTTGCCAATATGTCTGCTGTAGATTCAGGTTTAGCAACCTCAGCTAATCTGAACTTCTTCGAAGAAGCCCAATGCGACTCCATTTCTGCCCAAGAGCAGTTTCCTCTAATATACCATAATTTGGCACTTTCAAGACGTAATTTAAATTAAATTAAAATTTTTTTCTAGGGCTTGCAAGTCGAGCAAAGCGTTGCTTGTTGTTCTAATATAAAATTAAATATTGAAATATTTCAAAATCTATTAAAAATTTGTGTAGTAATGAAAAAATTCGATTGCAAAAATCGGAAAAAAGTTTTGCAAGCAAAAACTCGCTCGAAATAAACAGTACTGGCGACACAAACGCATTGACATATACTAATCAACAATTAGTGTTTTTAGCTTTTTTGTTTATTTATGCAAATAAAATTAATCACAGAAAACCAATTAGACAAGAAGTTATTGCCACTGAAAAAACTACAAATGATTTCTTGTTCCAAATGTCATTTTTCAAATTATTATTCAAACAGATTTATTTTCCTATGTTTTGTCTTAAATATTGCTTTGTAGTACAACTTACCTTTGAATAGATTCTTTATCCCGTTAAGTTTTAAGAATCTTGTAAACTTCTTTCTCTGCGCACTATTTAACTTTTGGCACTATTACTATTACTATTAACTTTCGGATTTTAACTATTTAATGTTTTCACTTTGAACACTTTAACGATAATGAAAAATTTATCTACTTCTCAAACGAAGAAAACGACAGTTTTTCAGTTTGAAGACAGTTTCGTCAATGTGAAGAAAAACCTTCCTGTATTTAAAAAAAATATTCCTTTCCAAGAAAAACGATGGCAAATTCGTATGACTGAATAAATTCATTCAATTTGAAGAAACTATGATATAGCTCTGCTCTAATGGCTTAAACCAAATTCTTCAATTTGAATAAAAAAAAATCAATATAAGAAAACACTTTCCTGTTTGACGAAATTTCTTCAAAATGAAGAATATATGAAAAACTAGTACAGTGAATGAAAAATTCTTCATTTTGAATATATATTTTGTCAAAATGGGGTAAACACTTCCTTGCATTCAACTAAATTTATTCAATTTGAAGAAAATGCAGTAAATTATGAAAAAAATATTTTTTTGGACATTTCTATTTTAAATGATGATTGATGAAATTTCATCAATTTGAAGAAATTGAAATTAACCGATTGATTTCGAATAACATATATATTTTTTACTGATTTTGACGAGCAAATCGTCAATGATATGAAAAATTTTACAATAAATTGTCAATTTGAATAATTATTTTTCAAAGTTTGAGGAAATATTTTCGTCAATATCACCTACGACATTTGGTTCAGTGTAGGGGACTCAAACTACCTCACTGCCTCAGACCTTTTTCTCCTTCGAATTGCTCAAATACATTGCTTCCAAAAGCGACTGCAGAAGTCGGCCTTCGACTTGAAAGCGAAAAATCCGTAGAGTTTTCTTTTGGATCCAATGAAGATTTCAGCTATATTGGCGAATAGATTAGGTCGATTGTCGAGTAACTCTTTCGAAAACCCGCTTGTGACTCGCTCAGTAAGTTGTTGTTATGAACCCAATCATTGAGCCTTTTGGAAAAAAGTTTTGTGAAATTTTTCATTGATGAATGCAATAATGATATTCCTCTATAGTTTGCCGCCACTTCCTTGTCACCTTTTTTTTTAAATTGGGCAAATGATGGCTTCTTGAAAGTAATGTGGTAATACGTTGAATCATACGCTTGGTTTAAGGCTTATGTTAGAGTTTCAATGAAAATTTGGGTTAGTGTTTTATAGAATTCTTGAGGTATGCCATTTGTTCCTGGAGACTTGTTGCTTTGGAGTTCTTCCAATATAAGTTGAACCTCTTCACAGGAAAACTTGCGTCCAATTCTTCGTTCTCATATAAAGGTTTGGCAAATTGCAAAGTTGAAGAAAGATTTTTTTTGTTAACATTTGAAAGTGATTTGTAAGATCGTTGATTTCAATGGGTGGAATGACTAGTTTGCTTTGTTTTTTACTAATTTTCCTAACAATTTTCCAAAACTCCGCAGCGTTTCTCCAATCAGCGAGGTCTTCCGCCAGTTTTCTTGAGTATTTTTGGCGCTTAAGGCTTGGAAGCTCTTTGTATTGCTCTTTGAAAAAGACATTCTCTGGATAATTTCTTAGTAATTTAAGCAGAGCCAGTAAAATGAATAAGAAAAGAATAAAAATGTTTTGTCTTGTTCCGATTAATTGATTTCTGAAGGTCTGACTCTTTTCGTTTAAACTTAGTTTCAATACTATTTGATATTTGAGTTTTTTATATTCCGTTCCACACACGACCGACGTAGGAGGTTAGGGCTCAGTTCGCAGTAAGGGGCAAAATCGTTTTCTGTTTGTGATTAGCCTCTCTCTTGGAGCCTTCCTATCTACTCTAACCATACGGAAGAAACGGAACACCCAAGCGATTGAGTTTTTGAAGATGTTCTGGTAGACAGAAATCTAAAGCCATCTGGCCCGTTCCAAAATCTTATGCACAAACACTGACATACTTTTTAGCCTTTGACTTCAAGAAATTTTGGATTTGATTGTAAAATATAAAACATAAAATATAAATTAAATTAAATTATTTGAAGATTTAGACTACTTCTTTTGAAACACCCTGCTTCATTTGTTTGAAAACGGTTCCATTTTGTATTTGAAAACTGAATAAAGAAAACACGTCAATACATACCCTACATAAATTATAAATATTTTATTTGAAATAATTTTCAATCACAATTGCGTTTGATAACTTGCAGTTATTTTGAGTTTGAGATAATATTTGAGTGTATTAATTGCTTCCTTCTTTTTGTGAAATTAAATAACATCTGTTACATCCGATGGATTGTGTTGTTGTATGGTAAATGATTTGGTTTCTGTTGCTGTGGCAAGAGAACTACTGGCATAATTCACCATAAGACTCTCGCATTAAAAAGATAGCTCCCAGGTTAAAGGTGGATTCCCAATCGCAGAGGAAGAGAGAGAGAGATGCTATTTAATTTTGATGACAATATCGAAAAAATTGTCGCCGCCATCTGGCATCGAATTTAGTACAAGATATTGCTGGTCCATGTGCTGTTGGTGTTGCCGTTGCAAGGATGACCAACTTTTCGTCAGTGGGTGGACGCAACCTGTCCATTTGAGTCCTGTACGTTTGCATTCGATCACAGTTTGAAAGTTTTTCACGTCGCTTTCGCTGCCGAAATACCAAATGAAAATTGCATGCTGTCGGCTCATTGTGTCGGAACAACAACGAGAGCTCAAACTGGACATCGAAAAGGATGCCAAGGACGACGACGACGACGATGTTGACGTCGGCAATGGCGACGATGATAAAGAGAGGGATGGAGAATGCAAGGAGCACCGAGTACAACATGCATCAACCTGGAGGCTGCTATTCCTGTAACCGGTGCAGGTATGGGTGATTGAGGAGTGCTTGACCTGTCGTGATTGTAAGGAGGACGAATAGGAGGAGGATTCCGAACCGGTATCCTGAATCAAATGACCGGTTGCTTGACTATGGGGGCATTTCTGGGTTGGTTTTGATTTTGTTTCTATGTTAATGACTCCAGTATATGGTCCCTTGGGTGAACCAACAACAACTGGTGTATAACCAACAGCATTGGAGCTTGGTAATGGTTTATCGCCTATGGAATGTGAACTTACGTCACTCATAGAATTTCGAGTTCCTTCGTCCTCTTTTAGGTCAACGTCAGTCTTCGTCGTTTCGTTCATGTGAGTATCGTCGTCTTCCAATGGTATACATGCGACAAAAAAGAGTTCTGTACTCGGCCGATGGACATTCTTGGGACAACTTGCCATTTTGTGTCGTCTGTGTCCTTGGATCTTTTCACTACAGCACGAGCCAGAGGACATAAAAACATCCCTCAAATTCTCCTTATCCTGACTCCAGTTGCATTCTGATTGAATAGTAATGCAAGGAATTGACTTAAAATTCTGCAACTGCAACTGGACCGCTTGACCAAAGTCGGTATAATGCTGTGCAACTGAAATTTGATGGACCTGAGTCAAATGGGATAGGATGTCCCATTTGGTGATAAATTTTCCAGAAGTTTCAAACTTTTCTTCACCTTTTAGTTTACGACGGTTGATGTCTTGTGTCCAGATGCAATCTAACGTCTTGACTTTGTAGTTTGGGTCGGTGTTGGGTTGGGGTTGGTCAGAGCACGATGATTTCCCAGTTGGACAATGATAAGTTAACTCCTGTTGTCCAACGACTGCACAACAATGGGGGACGTGCTGATGATGATGTTGCTGGTGGTGGTAGTGGTGGTGGTGGTGGTTGTGATAGTGGTGAGGAGAAGGAAGACTGCATGAACCATTCTGGTTTACAAAATCGTTTTTCTTCCTTGACTTTTGATTAAGTTTAAGGACGACAATGTTGACGTCGTCAGAAGTTGAGTTACTATCGGCAGAAACTTTATTGTTGTCGTTGTCGTCTGGCTTTTCGAGGTGATTTAAAATTGTATTCCCGGTTAACTGCTTTCGTTGATGGACTTTTTCTAAAGTTGGCGATGGGAATGAGCAGGACGACGATGTTGATAGTGGTGAGTGGTCAATTTCGGCTTTGATGAGTGGTGTCTCATGGCAGTCATTGTAGTTCTTCGACAGTGAATTGCCGTCTTTAACTAAAAGAAAAGGAAAAAAAAATAGTTAGTTTCCGTTTGATACTGGTTTAAGGCTTAAATTGAATCCAATTCACTAGATTAGACATAAGGGACTATATTGATCGCAGTTTGGAGAGATTAAAAATTGCGTGGCGTATTGAGTTTTCAAATTCAGTTGTTTATTTTACCTTGGAGAGGAGAACTTAACTGAATCAATTTAAAAAAAAAAAACAATTTTTTTTTTTTAATTTTCTTGCATGAACTTCAAGCTGAATACCTCGAAATCGTCCAAACCGATTCTAAAAGTATTTTGAATAAGTTCAGCTTAACATCAGCTTTCAAACGGTATCACGTATCATTCTCACATGGGTGTGCACTGTGCACTGGGCCCAAAACTGGTCATTCTTCGTTGTATCTTAAGAAGAAAACACAATTGAAAAGCTATTCTCCGCTGTTGGAGTTTTTAGTGGAGTGCCGTTGGACATAAAAATGGCAAAACCAATCCAGTGCCAGTTCATGGATATTCATGAACTATTTTAAATAAAAAGTTAAAAAAAAAAAAAATTCACCGCTCTCAATTTTTAAATTATTTTTATAATTAATTATAAGCTTTTAAAATTTTCTTTTATTTATGTGGGGTGTTTTAGATACGGTTTTTCAAAGGCTTAGAAAGGATAGGGCTAAATTCGCCAACATTAGCCTAATATGCGCCCATGCCCTCACAGAAAAGAAAGACGACAATTCCAAAGACAGTTTCTACGAGCTCATCGACGAAACATATGAGCAGTGCCCTAGACACGACGTGAAAATCGTTCTTGGCGATTTTAATGCAAAACTAGGGAAGGAGGACATCTTTAAAAATCGCGCGATTTTTAAAATAAAACACCTGGTGTTGATTACAAAAGCGGGATTAAATATAAAGAAGAAGAAGAATATTTGGTCTAGATAATTTTATTGCAAACATTATTATTGTTTCAAAAGAAAAGAACATAATACATAACAAAAATGTAATTCCAAAAAAGATCACAACAAAAAATAACAAAAAATGATTACAGTTGAATATTGTGAGCTATACGACGCAAATATTCAGTTTTACTCAACGTCTTTCTAGCTTCCATAATTTTGGATATTGCTCTTGATTTACAAAATTTTTTTTTTTTAAACTTTTCTGCCCCATTCTTAATTTTTTCTATATATCAGTTTTGACAACAATAGTTTCCTTAACTAAGTCTTCAATAAGCTTGTATATTCCTGCACTTTTGCGTCCAAATAGTACTTTTAATCTTCGATGCCAGGCTTCAGCATTATTTTGAGTTCGGGGGAACTGCTTTATTGCACTGTCTGACACAGACCAAAAGTGAGGTGAGTATTGAATTACTCTACTCCCATTGCGAATGTAGTCTATTTTAAGCCACTCCGCAAAGCTCATGGCATCTACATCCTCTTGTAAATAATTTTGCAGCGCGTCATAATAGGAAGAGACTTCTTCGGGTGGTACAAATGCCGAACTCTTGATCATCCGAATCTTGAGGGAAAATTCATTACAATTTTCATATTTTGAAACAAACCCTTTTCGTTGCACTCGCCGCCAAATAATTTGACTGAAATGAAATAAACATCCCTTAAAGTCGGTATTAGGGAAAAAAGGTTTTGCTGCCAGTGTTATAGTTTTCTCAAAATCCGTGATGATTCGCTCCGGTTTCAATTCTATATTGAATTCTAAGGAAATTCTTGCCAATTCCGAAAAAAATAATGCGTAACATTTTTTGGATTTTTTCGACATAAGGCAATAAACTAATGGGAACACACTATTTTCAATGCGGCCATGAATAGTAAATAAAATTGACGCATGACACATGGAACCACACAAAATGTACCGTCCATTAACCAACATTTCGATGTTTCTAAATAAGCAAGGTTTGACCTACATAGTTGCTAGCATAATAATTTTGTTTCCATCCTCTTCTTTTTCGGACAACACAAATAATTCACCCTCAAGGTGCATTAAATTTTCTGGAATATTAATATCTTCAAAGGTTCCAGGCTCTTTTTTTGATGACGCTCGAACACGGGAAATTTTTTGTTTTTGTACAGAAGAAGATGGCAAGCACGGTCTGACAGACGGTTCACAATCAACAACACTTTCACGTATAATCTGAGACGGATTTAAGGAAAGTGATTCTGCGGACACTTTAACATTCCAATTAGCTTTTTACACTTCAAGGTTGGACGAAATAGAGCTGTGACAATGCGCGGTTGGTTCTTTTTTAATCACATGATTATTATCAATTAAACTTGTAGTGACTCTTCCCTTGCAGGAATAGATTTTTCTTTGTGAACAGCACCATCGCAAAAGTTCACCAACTTTTCTTTCAAAATGATATTCGTACCCATCAACAATTAACTTTCGGCCACCTTTGTTCGACTTCACTTCTGTTATTTTACTCATTGCGTTCACTTCTTAATACTTGACCTTGTACGTTTGCTGCCTAATTAAATACTAAATATTTATCTTGCTTAACCAAAAGGCTTTCGCAGAGAATGCATCAAGAAAAACAATAAGCCGTTATTTAAGAGATAAAGAGATGTGTCCCAGCTTGAATAATGCATAGCATAGCTTGTAACTTGGGTGATTTCTTAAGAGGTTTAGAACTTTTGTTTTTTTAAAACACAAAAAAATTAATGAAATATTTATTTGAATCGATAGTTTGAACCTTGCAATTTAATGTTTAAAGATAATTTCATGCAAATGTTGACCGCGGCTGCGTCTCAGGTAGCCCATCCGCTGAGTCCAATTTTGGCATACTCTTTTACACATATCGGCCGGTATCTCACGAATGAATGCATGGATGTTGGCTTCCAGTGCGTCAATCGAAGCGGGCTTGTCCCTATAGACATTAGCCTTGACATACCCTCACAAAAAATAGTCTAATGGTGTCAAATCGCACGATCTAGGCGGCCAATTGACCGGCCAGAGACGTGAAATTAACTGTTCACCAAACTCGCCTCGCAATTGCGCCATTGTTTCGCGTGCTGTGTGGCATGTGGCACCGTCTTGTTAAAGCCACATATCATGCAAGTCAAGAACTTCCATTTCGGGCAAAAAAAAAGTTTGTTATCATCGCTCGGTAGCGTTCACCATTGACAGCAACGCTGCGATTCGCATCATCTTTGAAGAAATGTGGCCCAATAATGCCCCGGCCCATAAACCGCTCCAAACAGTGATTTTTCGGGATGCATTGGTAGCTGTTGCAATGCTTCTGGCTGATCTTCACTCCAAATGCGGCAATTTTGCTTATTTACGTACCCACTCAATCAAAAATGAGCCTCATCGCTGAACACAATTTTCGCGCGATGAACATTTCGAACCGAGTACGAATTTTGATAGTAAAATTTAATAATTTGCAAGCGTTGTTCATTTGTAAGACGATCCATGGTTAAATTGAAAACCAAACTGAAGCTGTTTGACAGTGACACAAGGTCCTTAACACACGTCAGCTGTCAAAACCAGTGTTGCCAAAACCAAACCAGCTAAAAAATCACCCGTTATAATGCATAGACAGTGATAACAAAAAAATGTTCAAACAAAACAAGAAATTTTATTGTTCTCTTGCTTACGCAATAGTTTTTTATGCAGAAAATGCAACAAGAAAAACAGTTATCAGTTATAATATATTGAAAGATCTGTCCCAGTTTCTCTGTATAATGGTATTAATAAAAAAAATGTTCAGACAACAAAACTTTCAACATTTGAGAACTGATATGTAGTGCTTAAATGAACAATATTGAATAATACTTATCCAAATATAAAACGGGCTAAGCGGGATTAAACGGGATTTTAAAAGGCGGGCTTTTGATAGACGGGATTTTGATTAAACTGGATTGTCACGAACGGGATTTTAACAAAACGGTATTTAAGAAGACGGGATTATAGACTTTTTTTGTCGGGATTTTAAAAAACGGGATTTTAAAAAGCGGGATTCCGATACGCTTCCGCCCAATTGCACCTCATGCACCAGAGATATTGGTTGAAAAAATGGCTGCGGTTGCAGAAAACTACAAATCGCATGATCAATATTTTGTAAGTGTGCAAGTAGCCAATATTGCAGATGAATACATTTTTGAAGATGTATAGATGCTGATGTCGACATAGACCTTTTAAATGTTATTGAAGAATTTATAATGTGTACTACCAGAACTATACACTTACATATATTGTTTAGTAAAAAAAAAAAATCAAAAAATAAGTATATAAACACTTTTTTGTGAAACAAATACCTTTTCATTGAGTAAAAAACGTTTTTTTTTTTGTCAACGAAATAAAAATAAATGCTGTCAGCTTAAAAATGATGAAAAACAACAATAAATGTCTATGTTCAAGTGGCAATATTTCGGTGAATTTCAAACATAGAAATTTTTCTAATATAGCATTTTAAAGAAAATTTTATTTACTATCTTTTTTATGAAGCATTGCTTGTTACTATCTGCAACCAGAAAGAAATGAATAAAAGAAACACTTCGATGGGAAAATTTGATCTCTAACAAAAACGTCCTTGAAATTGCATCAGAATTTTGCTTCGTTTTCGAAAAACGAATGAAGATGGTTTAGAACCCATACCTCCGATTTACACCCTCTAATTTAAAAGCGTTTCGCTTTTTTCTTGAAATTTATCCCATCGACAATCGATTTCTGCAATAAAAGTACATTCAGTTACGAGTTCCTTTATATGCCCTTTTTTTGACATACTCAATAGAGTAGAGTGAGTGAGTGCCATTTTTCTTTAAATTCTATTAGGACTACTTAATTATTTTTAGTCTTTTGTCCAATTATTGATTTCTCTTCGTTTAACTGCTGATGAAAGAATGTCAAATTGAAGTACTAAAATGCTTGATAGCGTGAGAGGTAATGTCAAACTCACATAATTCGCTCTTTTATTACTCGATCACATGTGCGATAATTTGGCTTCAGATTTAATGCTTAATTTTTTTATTTAATTATGATAATTTCTATGGCTCTACACCTTGAGGGCGGCCGTGGTAGAGTGGTAGAGTGTTCAGTAGGTAGGCCGGATGCGAGGGTTCGAATCCCGCTCTGGGCATCTACTTTTCTTTCAGCCTCCTAGTTTCGCCGCCCTTGAGGTTATATGTGAAATAACTAACACCTTATTTCCACTACTGCAACACAGAAAAAGGGAAGGCTGCTACCCTGGTAGTACAATGGACCGGTAATTAAGTCTGTGTTCTCCAGGTTAGCATATAAGCCTCTTCTTTTTTTTATAAAAAAAAAAAAATTGCTCTAAACCTCGGTCATCAGACCAATACTCACATACGGAGTAGTGGTATGGTGGACCACTCTTGATAAAAGGACTACTGCGACAAATTAAGCAAGGTCCAACGAACAGCCGTTTTGTGTATAAGCGGAGCACTGAGATCAACGCCCTCAGCTGCCCTAAATACACTTCTTAACCTCACACCACTAGATATCTTCAGCAAACAAATGGCCGCCAGTGCAGCCACTCGTATAAGAGCTATCTCCCAATGGACCGATAACAACATCGGTCACGTTACAATCCTGAATTTATTCGGATCAATCCCTTGCCACTCCGACTACACCATCCCCCAATTGGTTTTTGATAATAAGTTCAAACCGACTTAACGTAAGTCTCTCGTTTCGCCTTCCAAACCATTGTAGCTTGTTCCAAGCGGAAATTCTGGCGATCAAAGAGGTCCTATCATGGCTAAGAGAAAACGTGATATCCTTAACGAATATCCGGATTTTCTCAGATAGTCAAGCAGCCCTAAAATCACTCGACGATGTTTCTACGAACTCAGTAACCGCCCTTAACTCTCGCCTATCTCTTAGGGAGATGGCTGAACAGTTCAACATTCACCTTATTTGGGTACCGGGGCACAGAGATATCGTGGGTAACTGCGAAGTCGATGAACTCGCCAGAGAAGGAACCGATCTACCGATCTCAACCAGCAGGTTGAATATTGGTATACCAATCGCTACATGTAAACTTAGGCTAAAGCAAGAGGCAATGGATAGAACAAATCATAGGTGGAACAATATCACCACGTGCGTGGCAACAAAACGGATATTGCCAGGACTAGGTCCAAAACGCACAAAACATTTGTTATCCATTACCAGATTGCACTTTAGCTCCGTAATCAATGTCATCACCGGGCATTGTCCGATAGGAAGACACACAATAAGACTCGGCGTTTCCTCTAATGACTTCTGCAGAAGTTGCTTTGATGAGGAGGAGGAGGAGACTATTCAACACCTCCTCTGCTCATGTCCTGCACTCTCCTTTAAAAGAAAACGGCATCTGGGAAAATATTTTCTTTATGATCCAAGCGATCTGGCGAACACAGATCCTCTACATCTCCTTCGCTTTATTAAAAGCCCCAAATGGTTTTGTTAAGTGAGATACTTCCTCGCATAATTTTATGGTATCACTTCACAATGGACCTATAATATTGGTCTTAGTGTGTCAGTTTGTTTTCTTGACAGCCAATTAAGCCTAACCTAAGCTAACCTATGATAATTTCTAAGTTCGTAGCGCAAAAGAATCTTTTTTTGCGTTTAAAAACATTTCTAAATGCATAACTTCCACCGAAATACCAACCCTCTTTTAACTAAAATCGCGATAGAAAAGTTCATTGAATAGCTACATATCTCAATTTTGTAACCAGTTAATTTTCAGAAATATCGTTTATTCAAAAAGAAATGGTTTAAAGAAAAACCTCCTTCCAAAGGTCTTCCAAAATATTATGTTATCCAACTTTCTTTCGAAAGTTTCTACTAAAAACAATACTCTTTAGACCCTTTGAAGACGAAGCAACTTTTAAATGAATATTCATTTGACTTATTTATTACATTTAGAGACCAAAATCATAACTTAGGCAAAAGTGTAATACTACACTTTCAAAGAGCCTAATGTTTTAACATGTTCACCTTCCCTTTGAAATCTCCGCCTCTCTTTTTGTATGTTATAAAACGTAAACCTTTTCTTATGCCAATATGACAGCCATTGCAAATTGTATCTTTGTTTTAGACAGACAAGTAACTCAAAACCTTTATTTGGTTTTTCACCGCTATCGTCATTGCCTGATTCATAAAAAAGGATTCCATTTGCCACACTCCATTAGGTGAGTGCAGAAGACCATTTGGGCAAGGATATTAGCGGAAATTTTTTCGTCGGTTCGTCTACAAATATGATTCCATGCTGAAATTGAAGTCCAACAAGCTGAAGAGTTAGAAGCAAATCCGATTTGCCATCGAAACACACATTAACCAGAGGTAGGTATACTGTAGACACAACACAACGCCAAACCCAATTCCAACACCATCCTTCTGCTGGTACACCAACCAATATCCTCTTTCTATGTGAATATCTTTTTGTTCTGCTTGGGAAAACCCTTTTGGTCAGATTGTCGGATCCTAAAAGCTTTTTCGTTCTTCCTTTGACTTCGTAGATATTGTATAGTGTACAATTCATACGTAGATACATATACACAGGAACGACATAAAGAGTTTTATCTTCTTCGTTCCATGTATCTCTATATACTCTGTCGATAGAATATATTGGAGCACTTTTTGTTAGTCGTAGGTATATCTATAGTATCTACCTACTCGTATGCCTAATGTTATTTTACCAAAAGAGAGATAGATTAATGATTGAAATCCCACAGGACATTTTTATTGCCACTGGTTAAAGCTGGTGTGTTACACAACGAATAAACCAAAAGCACACACATATCGTCGTAGTTCTGGTGTCCGAACTACGTGTTTACTATTGGCGAACATGACATATACCTCAAGCAATAGCATTGTGTGTTCGCACCCATAAAGCAGGACACTTAATGCTGCTGTGGAGATAACGTTTAAAGCGAGTCCTTACACAGAAATGTTGTACTTTTGTAGTAATTCCTACTGTAATGTTATTTCTATGTGTATACATATACGGAACTTGTTTTCTTACCTCCGTTGTCGCACGGAAAACTCTCGGCCAGCAGTGTGAACAATTTATCGGAGAGTAGGCATCTTCCTCGTGGTCCAAGTGTGACTCGACAAATGGGACATTTGACTGTACGACCTCGACAACTATTGCAGAGTACGTGTCCATTACAGCACTGCCATCCGGGTGGCTTAACAATCTATTTGGAAAAATAAAGAAAAAGAAAATATTAGAAAAAAAAGGAAAAGAAATCTTTTATTTCTCCCAAGGCGTCATTATTTTACAAAAAACTGTTATGCTGGATTTGCTTTTGTTAGATTGGGAAGTTCACTTTTGTTCCTACCTGTTCGTTTTGGGAAATATGCGTTTTATGCTGTTTGACTTTGGGATACATAATACTTTGTTTGTCGAAGAGAAAAGAACCGAAATTCAAGCCATTTAGTAGGCCATTTAAGGACTTTAACTAAATGAAGGAGCTTTTGCCGGAACTCAGAACCCGTCTCAAGAGGAATATCTTTGTGAGCAGAAACGTAAAACAACTGCCTAAGCAGTAAGTGTGTAATGGGAAAATTGGGACTCCAAATGATACTCATTACTAAAAACAGTGATCAGCTCATTATCAGACCCCTTGACACCACACTGCCCGAATAAAGGGGGTGATTTTGATTTCCTACCGTCTGATTCAAGCAAATTAGAATAGTGACATTATTATTCCAATTATATCTAAGGTGTGTGTGTGGATAATAATTGTGTGTGTGGATAGTAATTGTAAAAGTCTTTAACCTGAAAATCATTCAGAAACGAAGGAAGAAAAAGGGAGAAGAAGAGGAATGAAGAAAGAAAAACGACTAAAAGAAGTAGACGAAGGCAAACAAGGAGAAGGAAGACAAAGAAAGGAAGATTAATGACTAAAGAAAAGAAAAACAAAAGCAAGAATGCGAATAAGAATAAGAAGAAGATAAGGAAGAAGAAAAAATGAGGATTGAAAAGGAAAAAAGGCGAAGGAGTAATAAAAACAAGAAGAAGATCAAAATCAAGAAGAAAAATATGTAAAAATAGGGAACTAGGGTCCAGTTGCTCAATCGAATTATAAATTTAAGTTCTACATAATGTTTTCATTTTTGTATGAGACGTTCCGGAATTCTTAAGTTCTACATAAAATCCCCATACGCCATACTAAAGTAGAACTTTATGTAGAACTTAAATTTATGATTCGATTGAGCAACTGTCCCTAAGAGTATTAAGAAATACATGAAGGAGGAGAATAAAAGAAAAAAAAATTACAGAAGGAAAAAACAGAAAAGAAAACGAATAACAAGAATGGAAATGAGAAGAAGATAGTGAAGAAAAAGAAGAAACTTGAAAACAAAAAAAAATTAAGAATACGAATAGGAAGAACATTAAGAAGGAGAAGAAAAAAAGAAAAAGAAGAACAAGGAGATCAAGAAAAGAAAACGAAGAGTATGAAGAGAATACAAAGAAGAATTAAAAAAAATACGATTACAAACAAAAAAAAAAATTAAAAAATAGGGTGACGTTATAGAGCTTGGTACTTCGGGGACTAGAACATTTCTCAAAAGCACGCCTTCAAAAGGGAATGAAGGAGACTTACAGTTTTCTACCGATTACGAACGGCTAGTCGAGAAAGTACTTTTCATGACAATGAGTTAACTATCGGAAGACTTGCCAATTCCTCGCGAAGATTATACCCGTGGAAAAGCATTTTTAGCTTTCTGTTTGCGATTCGAACCATGAACCTCCCGCGTTACAGGTAGACGTTCTAACCATAACGCCAGGGTATCAGGAATAGAAAAAAGAAAACGAATATGAACCACTCTTTGTTTCAGCTGTAAATATCGCAACAGAGAGAGGATCAGTAAGAAACGGTTTTTGATTTTTTAAGTAATATAGAAAACCATCGACGGCGACGTCTTCCTGATTTTACCATTTAGTGTTTGCTCTCCCGATATCATACCTAGCAGCTGGATTGGATAGAGAGGTTAAGGTTTTACTTGGAAAATATTCAAATGAACTTTACGTTATTATTCATTTTAAATAATAACAAAAAAGTTTTGTAAATTTCGTGTTTTGCTATTCCTTGCAATCATATTCAACAACTGCATCAACAGCTGCTGTTTCCCAAAGATACGGAAAACATCAAAAATCGTACCAATCCCCAAGAAGGGTGATAGAAGTACTGTCTCTGGATATCGTCCTATCTCTCAGCCAAACAACGCCAAGAACTTACTGTATGTAGACGATTCCCTCACTTATGCCACCTCGATGTCACCAGCAATCGCAGCCCTAAAGTCGAGGATCATGTTAGACGCCTCTGAGATTACTACACCATATGGGGCATCAAAGTTAATTCGCCCAAATCCGAATTAGCCTGCTTCAGGAGACCCACCAAACGCCGAAACACAAGATCAGCCGCAAACTGTCACAAAACAACCATCCAACTACCCGATGGAACACAGCTGAAGACATGAAAAAGCATCAAGTAACTTGGCATAAACATCGAGGAAAGATAAAGCTTCAACCCACATGCAACAGCAGTTCTTAAGTAGGCAAACTACGCTTTCCACCACATACACGCCCTTATGCGAAGAGGGAACGGATTCAGCCAGAAGACAGTTGCTGTTCTGCAAACAGCTCCTCAGACCAATCATCACTTACTTCTTCTTCTTCTTCTACTTGCTTCCCTGCTTTATTTAGTATATCCAAAACCAGCATGAAAAAGCTCGGAGCATTTGAAAAAATTCTGAGGATTTGCACAGGAATCAACTTTGACCGTCAACGACAGAGGTACTTCAGCTACAAAAAGCTCTACGAAGCATCATAAAGTTAGGCCTCTTCTGTGCTAACAAAACAAATATATATTTAAATGCAATGTAATCTTAGATTTAAGAACCAATTTACGTCTTAGAAGGGTACGGCAACATCTAACTGATAGGCTCATTGCCGTACCTGGACGAAATGCAAATAGAAGTTGAGGTTGATCTACACGATCTTTCAACATTTTTCTATTATGAAGATACATACTTTCTTTTTAGAATTTTTAATTAAAGTAACTGTTTGCCTTTTACATGGGAGCATCATTGTGGTTCCAGAAACATATAATTGTTTTTAGACGTCTATAAACCTTACGCGCGGAACTGGCAAGCCGTTCAATAGTAATTTATTGTCACGAAAAGCATCTCTCTGTAGGCCGCTCGGAATCAGCAAAAAGTTATAGGTCTCCTCTATTCCTTACAAGGTATGTTTGAGAGAAATGAGTTAGAACCCAAGACTCCCAGCGCTGTTGTGAAATTTATTTCCCTTTCTTTAGTTTAAACGAAAATTCTCTAAACGAAACGATTTTAAACGCCAATCGTTTCGTTTTGAGAATAAAACGATTGTGGAGCATTAAAAAAATAAAAAAATAAAAAAACTTGCATACATGATAAAACTCAAGTAGAAGAAAGAAACAGGCATCAATTGCTCTGCAGGGAATATGCGTAAGCTTCAATTTGAAAAGTGTCATCTACTTATTACCTGTAGGGTGTTGAGTGTACCGCTTTACATATAATCTACTTTAAATATAATCGGACTCTTTTTAAGTTTTCCGAAATAAAATGAGCCACCGAACTGAACATCAGATTTATTTCGAATGCCTACAAATGCTACAATCGATCAAACGATAAGTAAATGTGGTCGGTTCATAACGTCATGTTGAACTTATTTATGTACAAAGTATGTACATTTATGTACATTAGACTGTTTCAAAAAAAGTGACTATTTTTTTCGAAACAATTCCATTTATGCCTTCGAGGTCTTGTAAAAAGATGCCTGTTAAAAGGAGAGCTCTTAATGTTTATATTTAGATCGCAGGTTTTTTAAGTCTTGAAATTTTATATTTTGGTCTAGAAGCAATGTGCCGGAATAAACGATACATATTTTTATAGAAAATTAGTTGCTCTACAAAAAAGGTTTTTTTTTATCATTTTTCGACAAATTCAATCCTTCAAAAGTTATTCAAGGTTACGGGTACCCGTGGCAAGATGATTAGGATGTCCACCTGATAACCCAAAGGTTCGAGGTTCGAATCTCAGCAGAGGCAAAGAAATGTTTTTTTACGGGTATCGCCTTTCGCGAGAAATTGGCAAGTCCTCGGTTAGTAAATTCATTGCTATGAAAAGTGCTTTCTCAATTAGCCGTTCGGACCCGGCAGAAAATGGTATGTCCCCTCCATTCCCTAACAAGGCATGGTTGTGAGATATGAGCTAGGCCCAGGGGCTCCTCGCTCTGTTGCGCCACTCTATAACAAATCATTCCTCTCTGATCCTGTTCAATCGTTACTTTAATGATTGGGTTGTGATAACTTTATTCATTTTATACTTTGCATTCAATATTCCTCAACCACTTCATCGTTTTATCAATTTGAATGGAAATATCTCATCATAACACATGCAATCTTTGGCCAATCGGTGTACCTATTCTTCTACGACCCACTAACCGACTGGATTGCATTACTTCACAGGCTTTTAATAACGTTCGTCGTGTGTTACTCGCATCTATTTAAGTCCGGTTAAACTTTGGTTATTTGTGTTCAAACAGTATAGGTAGATGTAGATAAGATAAAGTACGCATACGACGACGCTTTCCATAATAGCCACAAGCAATATAAATGATACTTTAGGCCTTTGGTCAGTTGAACAGGCATCGGGTTGGTGGTCTGTAGCTAAATTTATCCATTTGCTTCTTGCTGGCTTTACAAAAGAGTACCTACTTGTGTTTTGGTTAAATTATGACGTGATGATAAAAGGGTGGAAAGGAAACTAAATTGGCTAACCAACTACTACTACATAACCCTTTATCACTTTAGCATAAATTAGTTTACATACCTCGAGACAGATAGGACATTCCAACAGTTGGGCGATGCTCTGGAGACATTTTGCAAACTTTTGCAGAGATTCCTGGTTCACAGCCTAAAATTAATTAGAAGAAAAAACAATTAGCTATAGTGTAGCTTAAACTTTGCATTACATCGAAAAAATGTTATATCAAATAAGTTTTTTTTCACTTGGGACAGTCTTTATATTCGGACAGTCTTTATATCGTACCTATTTAAAAAAAAAAAAACCGTTAAAAATTCTCCTATTTTGTGTCTGCACAAACAAAAATTAAATCGTACGAGTATTACAACCCCGCTTTAAAAAAAAAACATATTAAAAAGAAAAGGGACAGGACACAAGACAAAGCAACGAAAGCCGTGAACGGAAATGAAATTTACGGTGTTCGTTGCACTTATCTGTGTGTCCTCGCCATTCGAAATAAAGGGTTTTTCAAATGGGACCTTACAAAAGTAGAGCAACATGGACAGCAAACGACGCCTTACTGGCTAAACACAATGCAAAAACGGAGCTGGACTGCAAAATCGGAACTGGAAGAGCTGTCAAAATTGCTGTACGTTTCGATTTTAATCGGCCCACAATGCAGCTGTACAGCTTTTGACATTTCCATCATTAGACATATTATTTTGTATTTTCTAAAGTCGGGAGTATTTTATAAACAAAACAAATTTGATATTGTTACTATGGATGAGGAAATAAATGATATTGTGTTGCTTGTTCCAATTATCAAAATTTTTTTTTTGTATTTAAAGTACTATAAAAAAAATTCATCCATTACGTAGGTACTGCAATTTTAAAAACAAAACAAAAACAAAATTAGTACACCAACCACTCAAACCTTTCACTAATTATCACTCATCACAAAATTGTTATAAATTAAAAGTAAAAACCAAAAAACAAAAAACTAAAGTAACACTTGGCTGTCACACAATAATTTACACACAAAATGTTTTTTTTTTCTCCTTTGAAATCATAAACGTCAAATTTGCTGTACATCAAAAGTTAAAAGTTCGTTAACTTGTCCAAATCCGATTCCAATTGCGTGTGCGGCCCGTCGCATTGTGTTCGCGCTATTGAATTTGTGTGTATTCAATAATTTGACAGCTCTTCCAGTTCCAGTTCCAGTTACAGCTGCGTCTGCATTGTGCTCAGCCAGTTACTTCTTGCCGTTCTTTTGACATTTCTCTTCAGTAAGGTTTGCAATTTCTTTATTGAAAGATATACGAGCCAACAACTAGTCGAAACTATTACATTTTACTACTCTAATTTCGGAATCTGCGTCAACGTTAAGAGCGCTACGTTCAATTTCGTCATAAACCTCCTAGCAGATCAACTATTGAATTGAATCAACAGGAACAGTACAAAATGTTTCCGTGCCAATGAGACAAAGAAGTGCCTGTAGTGTCGAGAATATTGCTGCCGCTGAGGCTTCAGTTGCAGAAAGCCCAAATGTGTCTCTCACACGTCGTTCCCAAGCGTTGGGTATCTCTGTGACTTCGCGTCGTTGTGGCGAATTTTGCTAAAAGATCTTGGCCTACATCCTTACAAGATTGTAGCGTCGTATGTTCTTGAATTGGGCTGAGCACCAACTTGAAAATGATTCGGATTTTCATCGAAAAATCATCCCTAGCGATGAGGCTCATTTCTGGCTGAATGATTTCGTCAATAAACAAAATCGCGGTTTGGTGTTGTTTATGGGCTGTCATTGGGCCGTTCTTCTTACGTGATGATCAAGACCGGCACTTTTCTGTGAATGGGGATCGCTACCGTTCGATGATAGTCGAATATTTTTGACACCAATCGAAAGATATAGACTTGGAGGACATGTGGTTCCAACAGGACGGCGCTGGCGACACAAGCCACACAGCGAATATCACAATCAATTTATTGGAAACCAATTTTGGAGAACGTGTTATCTCACGAAATGGTCCAGTCGCTTTGCCGTCTCTGACTTGCGATTTGACGCCGTTAGACTATTTCCTGTGGAGCTATCGAATATCGAACGTTAAATTGCAGCAGTATCGGTCGATTTCTTCTTGAAAACGGTCGAAAATTGGGTTCAGCTTCTGGACTTCTGCAAGCGTGCCCGTGGTGGCCACGCAATAGAAATCGAATTTCATACATAATGGCATCATCCGACATTTTTGAAAAACGCACAAATCAGTCAGTTCAATCCAATATGCAACTTCAGCTAGAGGGCCCGGCCCATAGAATCCGTTACATCCATGGCGTCCGTTTCAGCATAGAGCTCGGTAAAATTTTGCCCTACCCACAGCATAGATTGACTCATAGAATCCTCCTGGTGTTTTGACAGAGATATAAAGTCATCAAAGTGATTTAGAGAAATCAATCGGCAACTCCAGCTTCAACTTCACAGTTCACATCTGAAGAAGGATTCAGCAAATGACCATGAGAGCAGACTGGACCATGATCAAGACTTTTTGAAATGAAAGGAGTTAGGAGTTCGTCTGATACGTTAGGCTACCAGCGCAGCGATCAGAAATAACAAGAAGTTTTCGAAAATGAGGAAGAAGGATGTACTGTACCGATCGCTGAATATTATTCAATTTTTAGCCAGAATCTGGCCTTCAGCGGACATCGACAAGACATTCGAGGAGATGGTAGGAGCAATCGCGGGAAATTTCTAGTGATAGTGCAACTCCTAGATAAATATGACCCTCTTCTAATGGAACAACTGCAAAAGATGAAGCTGGGAGCAACTCCCCGTTTCGTATCAAGTTCGGATTTATGACGATAGTGAAACTTTTGGACAGCAAGTACGAGTGTGATATTTTCCATGTATTAGAAGACATCGACATGAAAGAGTTTCAGATTTAGCGGAAACGTCTCCAGCAGTTTTTCACCAGGAAGGTATGTGGGGTAAAGGACCACTGGAACTCCTCTAGTTTATTCAAACCAAATATATTCCTCTTGATTAGTATTCATTTGACTCTGTAAATTTGTGTCGCTGGTTTTAAGCGCAGTTCTTCGAAGTTAATCAAAAATTATCCCAAATCCACTTTAAGTTTCTCTAGACTACCAAACTTGGCAATATTTTCGATTGATCGTTGCTCCTATTCAATAATTGAATTGATTAATTGATTGATCGTTGCTCCTTCAATAAAAGACACCTCAACGATGTCTCGAAGTTTATTTTCATTGAAGTGTTGAATATTATCGGCAAAATAGGTCTCCAGCGCTCCCGCCTCGTGTTCCGAGTTGGAATGCTACGCCACTGGGTTTTGCTTTCTGCCAGACGCAAAAATTAAAATTTTGGTCTTCTCGTTTCGTTGCGTCCGTTGCATCCGGTGCTTTTCGTTCACCTCTCATAAGATCGTGTATAATTAATCGAGCTGTCAGTAGAATAAGACATAGAACGGGCGCAACGGATTCTATGATTCGGGACCTCAAGCTATTTTTGTAAGATGACTGAGTTCGAAAATATCTTCGAAAACAAAGATGTCATTGCTTCAGTAGTCAAATGCCAATAGTTGGTGCCTATACATACACAAAGTCACCTCTGAAATGCCAAGTGTGTAATCCGACAGCTCATCTCACTAACTCACTCACTCACTTTTGTTAGCTTATTCGATTTTCAGTGAAAAGTGACTCACTTCACTCACTCATTGTTTGCTAAATCTCGGCACAGATTTGTCTCTCCAACTTCGAAATTTAAAAAAAATATTTCAAAACCAATAAACAAGTTGAAGTGGTCGTTTAAGGGCTCAAATTATCCATCATTGGTCGTGCAGACCAAAGTCTGAACTGATCTAATTGTGAAATTTCTCTATTCACTCTCAAAGAAGTGCCTACTTTCAGGAGTGCAGTTTAATTTTTACATTTAATGAGCGAATTCAAAATAAACTAAAAGTGTTGGAATTGTTGGCCAAAAAGGCAACTGGTGATTTCTTTGCTATTTATTTTATGGCCACACTGGATTTGACACCTCAGGTTAGGTCCTCAAGCATGTTTTGTGTTTTCTGTCACTGACAAATTTCATTTCGCACCAAATTCTTATTGGTGGACATAGAACAACAACACGCTTACGTAGAGTACAAACTGAGGGAGATTTCGCTGTATCCCTGTATCATCCAGTGTTAGTGATGAGTAATGACCAATGATTATGCATTAAAAATCTATTCGGCTACGTTTTTTTTTTTTTTTATAATTTACGCGCACTTCAAGGGGTTTTGCTACTACCCTTATAATGTTAAGAACACAGTGCGGGTGTAAGGAAATAAGGAAAGGATAAGAAAAGAGATGCCGATGCACATCACTCTTGAATTTAAGTACATTATATTCCGTGGGGAAAATTGAGTTGGGTAAAGCATTCCACATCCGGGTTTTGCGGCGAAAATACGAATCTCTATACTTAACTGTACACCCAAAGTTGGGCTGAAGGGAGAACTGATTAGGATTCCTTGCGAGGCGAGTATTGCGGCTAAATTGTTTCAGGTAAGGAATGCAACTGGCTATTTCACTAGAGCACTGTTTGTAAAAAAAGCGATAATAAAGAGTGAGGCAAGTAACATTTTGACGGTGTTCAAGAGAATCAATCGATTCTACAATTGAACTATCACCTATCAATCTCAATGCTCTGTTTTGTATCCCATCAAGAAGACGCAAAGATGTTTGAGATGAGAAGCACCTGACCAGATATGGGAATTATACTCTAGTTTTGGGCGGATGTATGCCTCATAGATTGTACCCAGATCAGAGGGGGTGAAAAATTGTCTGCATCGCTTTAGGAAACCCAAGCACTTTGCAGTATTTTTGGTAACTTGGAATATTCCAACGAAGGTCGTCGTTTACACACATACCAAGTACTGACAGCTTTTCGGTTTCTTGGATACAGGTACCATTCATGGATAATGGCAATGAGGGAATGTTAAACTTCAGCGAAAACATTGAGTTTTCGAAGCATTGAATTCTACTCGGTTCTTATGACCCAAATGTAACATTGCTGGCAAGGTCAGAATTCAATGAGCTTATCATACGCAATCGTTCCAGTTCCACATCCGAAGAGCAGGGACGTGAATTTGGAAACGAATATGAAAAGCTGAGGGTTGAGTCGTCAGCAAAACAATTGAGAGGATTAGAAGTTTAAGACAGGAAATCATTTATGAAAATGAGGAAGAGAGTCGGAGACAAAACGGAGCCCTGGGGCACACCACCGTTTATAGAGTTAGTATCAGACTTAAAACCATCCAGCACAACTTGTATTGAACTGTCGGAAAGGTAATTTCTAATCCAACGAAGAAGAGACTCATCGATATCAAAAGCACGCATTTTCGATAAAAGAGCCTGATGCCAAACTCAAAAATCAAAATCAAATGCTTTAGAAATATCAAACGCAATAATCTTACTTTCTCCAAAACAATGTAAAGATTTTTTCCACTTTTTGGTGAGATAAGCCATCAAATCACAAGCTGACCGTTTGCTACGAAAGCCGTACTGACGGTCATTAAGAAGCTTTCGTTCTTCAAGATATTTCATAAGTTGACGGTTTATCAACGTTTCCATGACCTTGGAAAGAAGGGACGTAAGTGCAATAGGACGGTAATTGCAGCAATTGGTGCAGTTTCACTTTGTTTGCGCAAAATAGAATAGCCTGACTTGCGTGGCGCGTGTTTTGAGCAAGACGCTACCACATGCCACACAGCATGCTTAACAATGGACCAATCATTGATGTTCGCTGAACAGTTTATCTCTCTTTTGTGGCAGGTCAACTGGCCGCCTTCGATTGACTCACTGAAAAACCTACATTGAAGCATTTCTTTATGAGATCAAAGGTTTTCAAGTATTTTTCTAGTTTTACATGTTTTGTTCCTTTTTTTCAATTTCCGATAGTTTTTAAAAGAATTACTCGTTATAACGATTGTGTTTGTTGTACTCCTCAAAGTTTAATAAAAGCACTACCTCTGAACCGAAGGCATGGAAAAACAAGATTATGTGCTCATATTCGGCTTCAATTTGCGAATTGTGATTTGTGACAACTTTAAGATTCACGTTAATCGTCAACTCACTGCGCCGTGGATTAATTTTAAGTACCTTTCAAAATTACCTGTTGCTTACATTATTTTCAGTCTTATTTCGCCATATCAGCATAGTAACAAAACTGCTGCCTTCTTTCCAATGGTTTTGTATTTTTGCTGCCAACTCAGAGATTTTCTGGCCCAGCACATCACTGCCATTTAGTTCGAGTAATGCATCACCAGATCGCACACCAGCATGGTACGCATTTGAACCGTCTTGCACTGCACTAACCCAAGGGTATGGATCCCATGGAGCGCGACTTAAATGTAGACCAAGCGTTCCATTTGGATAAGCCGTTATCTTGCACAATTTTATCATTTCAAGCAATGGCTGCTTTCGTTCAGTATACTAGTTAAGCTCAGTTACTTTTGTTGCAATGTGCAAGGGTTCCGCTCGTAGACCGTTTCAGAGCAGCAAATGTAATCTAAAACGAAATGAAAACAATTAATTGCATTTTTGTGTGTGCATTGCCATTCAGACATCAAATTAGGGTGAATTTCATATGAAAAGTTGTTGCAAGCAATAAAAGAAGAAATTAAATAAAAGAGTTGAAATGCAAATATAGCTACTGAGTGCCTATTTACCTCTATAAAGTGGTCTAAGTCAGTGTTGTATAAGCAGACTAGGTACCCTTTAAATGAAATACACCTGAGGTAGGCAATAAACTTCACTACGAAGTGTTTTATTTTCCAAGTTACGCACAGCGAACATAAAACGCGTGTCTTTTTTATGTGTATGCTTCTTTCCATGCCACGGCAAGACTTTTTTTTCTTTTTATTGAGGTATTCAAGTGTAAAACGTGACTAAATTGCCACCACCCGCCACATCTGATGGAACTTTTAAGATACTATTGAGGTTCTTGTGTTAATTTACGATCAAGAGTTAGTTGCAGACAAGACGACTGATGATAGGCATACAAACACAACATAGGTAGGTGGTTGAAGGGTATAATGTATGAAAACTACCGCCACAGAATACTAATGGTTTTGTAATGTAAGCAATTTGGCAAGCGCACTGATTTTATGGTCGGTGGTAACCTTGACGAGAGCTGTATTTCAACAGTTAACTCAAAGGCTGCTTATCACCTGCCTTATGGATGAATGGATAGAGGTCGAAGTCCGGGTAAGACATATGTAGTTTTGGGTGATGCATAATGTGTTATAACAAGAGTTAATCGAGGTTATAATGTTCGAAATGGATATGGGTTAAGGGTGGTGCTGTTGATATTCACATTCGGCGTTTATGATATCAGGAAGCTGTGACATCAGTTTAAGTGACCTCTTAATTGAGAATGCGTTGCACGTTTAGCTTTTGGCTAATAGCTTTAGTAAATGTCATGAATTATAAGAAGAACAACATAACTGTTCTCTTATTAAGTGGCATTTTTGGTTGAGCTTTTTCGATTTGAAATCTGACAAAAGGTTAGTGGTGCCATAATGGAAAGCATGTCTGCCTGTTAGGCGGAAGGTTCGTGGGTTGGAATCATAACAGAAAACCAAAAAATGTTTGTCACAGGTATCGCCTTTCGTGAGGAACTGGCAAGTCGTCCGATGGTATCTAAATTCATTGCCATGAAAAGTGCTTTCTCGATTAGCTGGTCGGAACTCTCAGATAATTGTAGATCCACTTCATTCCCTCGCAAGGTTTGGTTGCGATTAATAGGCTAGGCCCTTATATGCTCTCTGCTCTGTTGCATAGGAGTTCGAAAATCGAGTAACAGCGAGACATTCAACTGTTTTTCCACTTGTATCACCCACCTTTCGCGAATGACTTGCTATTCCTTTGAGAGTATAGCGAGCACGCTGCCATGAAAAGCGTTTTCTCACTTCGAAGGCAGAAGTTGGAATATGTAAACCAGGGCTCCCTGAAATCGTGTATTTCAATCTAACTATGTCTTTCGTTACGCAAGTAAATGCTT
This sequence comes from Melanostoma mellinum, assembly GCA_914767635.1. Taxonomy (NCBI): domain Eukaryota; kingdom Metazoa; phylum Arthropoda; class Insecta; order Diptera; family Syrphidae; genus Melanostoma; species Melanostoma mellinum. Next base: position 68,508,821 of record OU612058.1, on the reverse strand, counting down.
GGCATAATAATGCCGCTCATTTTGTTTCTAACAAAAAATAGAATATCGAATATTAGATATCAGAGGAACCGATTTCGAAACTAGATTGATGATAAGTTAGGAGTTACTTCCTGGATTTCAAAACTTTTGCTAAACAAAAAGTTTTGGGGAACTGAGGATTCTTTCTTGAAATGAAACTCATAGGGGAGTTCTGCTCAAGATGACATACTCCGGTAAGATGACATACTCGCATTTTCTCTGTTTATAAAGCCGCCACAGTTCTCTCGAGCATATCCAGACATGCATTTTTTCTAACTGTTTTGCCAGAATAAACTTACAGATGCCAGTATACTTCCTGCTGTCATCGTGATCGGTTCCAACGAAAAAGCTGGAGAATACATTTTTTTGCAAGTCATTGTTTATTTCAAAATTGCTTAAAAAATTAAGTGTTTTTCTATATCCTTTGTTTTTTATGTTTGCATTTATGTGTTTAGACAATTGTTTTTGGGTGATTTTGCTCCTTAATTATAATGTTTTGATTCTTCAATGGTTTTAAAAGTTTTATTTCCTATCGGGTAAGATGACATATAGCTTACCAGTCCATGATGACATACTATAAATACTATGATATACCTACTAAAAAACACAAACCTTACTTTTTAATTTAAATATTTAAATGCAAATTTAAAGTACATAATTATATTTCACCAAGCATAAAACAAAAATTGTGGTACCCGTGGCGTAATGGTTAGCATGTCCACCTGCTAACCCAGAGGTTCGAGGTTCGAATCCCAGCAGAGGCAAAATGCAAAAATGTTTTTCCACGGGTATCGCCTTTCGCGAGGAATTGGCAAGTCCTCCGTTAATAAATTCATTGCCATGAAAAGTGCATTCTCAATTAGCCGTTCGGAACCGGCGAAAAATTGTAGGTCCCCTCCATTCCCCCACAAGGCATGGTTGTGAGAAATGCGCTAGGCCCAGGGGCTCCCCGCTCTGTTGCGCCACCCTATTTTTTTTTATAAAACAAAAATCGTGAAAGCTAAATGGCCGAAAATCTAAGCTGAAAATGTGAGTTATATACTGACTGAAGCTGAAGAGCCAAATAAAGCAGTCATTTTTACAATATGTCATCTTACCCTCATGAAGTATGTCATCTTATACCCAACTATGTATGTCATCTTAGCCTTAGCCTCGGACTGTTTTTGACTAATTTTTTTAAATTAATTCTTTTTACTTTAAACTATTCATTCCAACTTTATTTTTTCCATATAATCATTAATTATTATTTAACCCTAGATGGTCACACGTCAAAATAATCACACAATGGTCACACGGGGTCATTTTGACCCCAGCGTATATAAACGTTGATAACTTTTGCAATTTTCAAAATAATGTCTCCAAATTTTTTTTATACATTCCTGAATGTCAAAACTAAATGTTTCAATAATAATATGTGCATATTTTAATGTTTATTATATCGAAAAAAATGTAGATATTGGGAAAAATTTGAAAATCGGAAGACTTCACAAAAAAGGCCTGGGGTCATTTTGACCCCGTGCGACCATCTAGGGTTAAATATGTAAAGATTTTAACGCTAAGGTTTGTAGAAAATTTTATTTCTTACTTTAAACAAAAAAAATGTCATCTTGAGCACAATTCCCCTAACCACTAACCACGGCTATACTACTTTTCAGTATTTCAGCATTATTAGAAGAAGTTGACGAATGAAAGAAGGCCATCTTTCTTTTGTTGTTAAAATATTGTGATAACCCTATGAAGAATATAGCCGTGGCGTGATTTTTTTTTTTTTTTAATTAAAGTCGAGGGGCTATGACTACCCTTATAATGTTTTAGAACACAGTGCGAGCATTTCAAAAAATAGGAGAGGATTTGATGGGAGATACCGATGCACTTTGCTTTTGAATTTCTACGAATCGAAATGAAAGGGCAAAATTGGGCCAGGTAGAGCATTCCATATTCGGGTGGTGCAACTAAAATAAGAATCTCTATACTTTTATAAATTCAATACGATTTAACATGAAATAATAAATTGTGATAAAACTATTGCACAGCTAGTTTTGAAAAGCTCAATTGTAAATACTATTTCAAATAACTAGTAGCTAATATATATATTTTTTAAGCAAATTTAAGCATGTTTTAGCTTATAAGATATTATATCTTAAAATACAGGTTTACCAATAAACAAAATAAAATAAAATAAAAATACTTGACTGTACGCCCGAAGTTGGGCTCAAGATAAAACTAATGAGCATTCCTAGAGAGGCGGGTGTTGCGACTAAATTGTTTCAGTGGAGGAATGCAGCTGGCTATTTCACTAGGCCACTGTTAGTGAAGAAATCGATTAAAGGGAGACAGAGAGAGAGACAGGTGACGGCACGTTTCAACGATGTTCAAGAGAATAAAACGATTCTGCGATTGAACTATCACATATCAATTTTAACGCTCTATTTTGTACCCTATCAAGTAGACGCAAAGATGTTTGAGGAGCGGCTGACCAGATATGGGAGTTATACTCCAGTTTTGGGCGGATGAAGGCCTTATAAATTGTACCCAGATCAGAACGGGTGAAGAACTTCCTGCATCGTCTTGAAACCTAAGCATTTAGCAGCATTTTTGGTGACATCAAATATTTTGTCATTCCAACGAAGATCATCGTTTACACTCATACCAAGTACTGACATCTTTTCGGTTTCTTCGATGCAGGTACCATTCATTGATAATGGCATTGGGGGAATGTAATGCTTCAATGGCAAGAGACAACATTTAGTTTTCGAAGCATTGAATTCTACTCGGTTCATAAGACCCCATGCAACAATGCTGTCAAGGTCAGAATTCAATGAGCTTATCATACGCAGCCGTTCAAGTTCCACATCCGAAGAGCAGGGACGTGAATATGAAAAGCTGAGGGTAGAGTCGTCAGCAAAACAGTTGAGAGGATTAGAAGTTTCAGACAAGAGATTATGAAAATGAGGAAGAGAGTCGGAGACAAAACGGAGCCCTGGGGCACACCACCGTTTATAGAGTGGGTATCAGACTTAAAATCATCCAACACAACTTGTATTGAACGGTCCGAAAGATAGTTTCTAATCCAACGACGAAGAGATTCATCGATACCAAAAGCACACATTTTCGATAAAAGAGCCTGATGCCAACCTCTATCAAATGCTTTAGAAATATCAAACGCAATAATCTTACTTTCTCCAAAACAATGTAAAGATTGGTTCCACTTTCCGGTGGGATAATGCATCAAATCACCAGTGGACCGTTTCCTACGAAAGCCGTACTGACGGTCATTAAGAAGCTTTCGTTCTCAAGATATTTCATAAGTTGACGATTTATCAACGATTCCATGACCTTGGAAAGAAGGGACGTTAGTGCAAGTGGACGGTAATTGGAAGTGAATTTTGTTATGCTTTTTGTATACCTTTTGGCAACGAAAGGTATGGGTCTCAATAATTTTCTTTGGTGGGTTTTATTGCATCTTTAAAATGGAAACAAAGCCCGTGGGTGTTTTTTCCATATTTTCAGGTCTCGGAAATATGTTTTGACTCGTGTGTCGTGTCTATAACGAATATGCATCCGATATGAAGACTGCGTCAAAATTACACGGTCTTTCGTCTGATTTGGACTTGTTTACTTTAAAGTATGAAGCAGGAAAGAATTTCCTAGATCTTCACGAATGGCTAGAGAACGAATTGCGGATCCGGTAATGGTGCTTTTTGGAAAGTGATGACATACTACTGCCCTCCTCACTAGCCAGATATGTGTGAGCCCTCCGAAAAGGGACATTATCTCAATATACAAATGACTTTAAGCTACATTAAGAAGAACACCTGGGTGTGAAAAAGTAATTGTGTTTGCAGCGAAAGCCAAGCTATTCTTGATACCTTGGTAAAAATCTTACAATCTCTTCGAAAGTGAACCAGAAATGAAAGACTTCTCTGAATGCCTTCGGAAGACTATTTTCTTTGAGTCCTGCCCTCCAGGCCATCACGACATAACTGGAAACGAGATCGCTGTTAGACTTGCCAAGCATGGATCTCAAGCAGCTTTATCAGGACCTGAACCAACAGCTGGTCCGTAGGGTTCCCCAGTGAGGGCTTCAATGAATGATTAAATCTATCCAAAGCATAGCTGGAAAAAGGCATCCCTCTGTTGGGTGCAGAGAGATTAAAAGTATACGCTCCCCAACGTTCATTAGGAAACTGGACCTTTTTTGTCTTCCCATGGCAGTAAGAACTGTAGATGGTTTTTTTGGAGCTTCCACGATGACCACCTCGATTCGCCAAGCAGTCAAACGTACTAAGCTTAAGTTCTACCACACTCTGTTGAATGTGGGGGAATGAAAAGGAGCCTTCACTACTGAGGGATGAAATAGGACCCTAATGTTGAAAACACTTTTCAAACCGGTTCAGTAGTTTCAGAGTTCCTGTTCCAAATCAACTTTCCGTTGGAATATGGAGATCAAACCCTTGGAGGAACCATCCAAGACTCTATACACGAGTGGATTGGGTACTAAGCAGAGCAAAGACTTCAGTTTCTTCCGCGTTTAATCTATGTGTCTGCCTGCTTTTGCTGTCGCTCTTTCACTTCATTGTCCTTTTTGTTTCTATATTTTTTTCTAGACGTTCTTTCTATCTAATAAGTCGTAGTCTTTTCGTATGGTTGTTCAAGCCTGTGAACAATGTGTATGAATACATACTGAATAATTTCATCATTTTCATCAGCAAAAACTGCAGCTTTGCATTCTCTTCGTATTCAAACAAACCACTGATGCTTGTGAATCAAATAAAATAGACTCTCGTAGATTGTTAAAAAACATCTCTTATTTCGCTCAAGTTGTCCATATGCAACATTAAACTGACTGAAATCAATGCGTTAATTTATAAGTAGGTACTACACAACCGTCCATTTTGAATCAACTACATGACCACTTTGATCATCCGGGTTTGGTTTTTGGTTATTGATTTCTAATGCCTCCGCACATAATTAAATCGCACACAATCAATTACCAACAATAATCTGCATTCCAAATTATTGAGTATAGGGGTCAACCTCACCTCAGCTCATATCAATCAGAAGCCCCTTACTAAGTATAGTGTAACCATCCACAACTATGAATGTATCGAAATCAATTTCAAAATCTGTGAAGCGGCAGGTGGAGAAGTGGGGTGTGTTTTTCAATTAGTTAGCATAACTATTGAGCCTCAAACAAATTGCTACCACAAGATACGATCCCCCGCATTCATGACTCGGTAATTACTCAAACAAGACTTCTCCTCTATGTGAGGCGAAGATATACCCGCACACCCGCACCCACAAACCCTCACACAGCAACACACATTCACATAAACTGAGGCCGTAGATTTTCCTCAATTAACTGACGCCGAGCATGAAGATTATGATACACAAGGCTCAAAATTTAATCAAATGATAAACAACAACAACAGAGGTAATCGTCCCCCCTAAAACAATGCTCCACCAAAGAACACGATGTCAATGAAGACAAGAAGTCAGTGGTGCTTGGCTGGGTAGAGTAAGACATACAACGGACTACACCAAGAAACATGACGTTTCACATTTAATAAATTTTGTTAGCTCGTTGATGACACAACAGCATCATCAACAACTCAAAACATTTTGATTATACGAGTAGTTCGTTGTCATTGTGTCAATATTTCTGTCATCGACATAATTCATCGTCTAGTATTTTTTTTTTTTTTTTTGCCAGGAACTTGGGAGTCTTCTATCAATGGTAATGATATTTGGAACTTATGGGAGAAGCGACAAATGCGAGTGTCTCAACTATGGTACGGTTGAAGTGAAGCATCTTTTCGTATGAATAATTGAGTTGGAAAAACAACTAAAAGCAGGGCAACACGAAAAGAAAGATTGCCGGAGAGACTTCATAGCCATTGGCATCCATAGTCAGCAAAAAAAAAAAAAAAAATACCACTCTGATTAGACTTCTGAGCGAACAGTGTTTTCTTATATCAAATCTTGGGCATTTTATCTAAGGTCATTAAATAGATGAGAACATTGCCACTAATAAACGAGACCAGTGTGTTAATAAGCAGATAATTTTTGGATGATAATTGGCCTTTTTTTTCAAGTATGATGCTCTAGCCCATTTAACAGTCAATGGCTCTTAGAATAGAAGCATGTTTGGTGATTTAAAGCTACCGAATGTTGTCACAAGTAATCAGAAGAGCTGTTGGTTTCTTTCCAGAAGGTGGTGTCATATGTTTATGCATATGCACATATAAAGGGTAGAAAAAGAGAATTAGTGAGGTCTACCTTTAGTCTGAATATTTCATCCAGCGACATGACAGTTCATTAAGACTTCTCCTTTTTTACAGATTTTTGTTTCTTTGTTCAACTTCTTAGTTTCATGAGTAACAAGACTGCGTTTTATGACAAAAAGCATCTTTTTGTGAATAACTTATACCGAATAGCTTTATAAAGGGTTACACCATTTAAATGACCACCACGCGAATTGTTGCAAGCATCGATTCTTTTGAGTTAATTTTTGACCACTTTTTGACACATTCATATTGAGCGGTATCTCTGCCATAACTTGACGAATGTTGGTTTTTAAGTGCTTAAGTGAGTTAACGCTTTATCTGCATAGACACGGTGTTTCGCGTAGTCCCACAAAAAAAGGCCTGCGGTGTCAAATCGAATGATTTTGGTGGCCACGACGAGAAATCACGCGGCCAGGAAATGTCCCCTGCAATAAAGACACATTCGTTCGTTTTGTGGCATTTTTGTAGTATGTTTTACCAATTTTATGCATTGTGCGATATTGAAGGGAGGGGTAAGCCCTGGGCGTTTTCACCAAAATTGTTTTTTTTTTATTATTGCAATTTCCTAGTATACTACATCTGAAGAATGTTGTGTCAAAATTTCAAGTCATTCCGATTTGAATTTGGAAAGTTACAGTGATCTTAGAGCAGGTATGCGCGGCTAGCGAATAGAGGGAAGGGGGGGGGGGGGGGGGGGGGCGGCCGGGCGGACAATGATCTCGGCCGCTCAGCTTCTTTGCTCATTTTATGATTGGTTTCAGGTAACTCGAGGTCGTCTTTTGTGTTCAGGGAAGGAGAGCTCACTCTAATGCCGCTTCTTACGGAATATTTTTGAGGGGAACCATTCAGTGTGCTATTTTTCGTGTTTATAATTGGATCGATGAAACTAAGTTTTTTAAACTTTCTTAGTTCTTAATATTAGCTCTAGTTTGAATTATACATATTACATCTTTAGGCCGAAAGGCATTAGAAATAAGTTATTGTGTAACTTAGGGTACCCGCCTAGGGTCAGTAAGTTAATTAAGTTATTATTTAAGCTAGTTTAAACATTTTTGCTAGCAAGTAAGTAGATATAAGTGAAAAACAATAAAAATGAATTTAAAACTGAAACTGAAACTTTTCGTGTTTATATTAAAACGCGTTTATCTCGAAACTTGTATTTTTAAAGCCAGTGTGCAAAATATCTGGGCGACTGTTGCACCGATCTTTCAGAAATTTTGCAGACTTCTTAAAGGAGGTGGTGCATACTTAAGCCCAGAGCGTACACCTATGAGACTAGTACCAAATGAAAGCTTACGTTCAGCCCAATCAGCCTGCCAAATATTTTTGAATTCGGTCTTGGTGATTTTGAGATAATTAGACTTGAAGTTGAGTGCCGGAAATGGGAAAAATCTGACATTTCTGCAAATAATTACGAATATCTCGAAAAGCATAGCACGTAGGACAATGATTTTGGTATCATATAAAAGATCATAAAAATATCTTTCATTTCATTCAAAATACAGTTTTCAAAATGCCTTATATTTCGAAAAAACAGACCTAAAAGTTGTTTAAAAAAAAACATTTTCGTTGACTTTTGACAGCCAATATCTCGAAAAAATCAGTGATGACCTATAATTTTTTTTGCACCACTTTAATCCTTAATTGGTAAGCTTGAATTTGATATACAATTACGCTATCATACATAAAGCATATCACGTACATTATACACATTTCCTAAAAAAAAATTAAACAAAAAATATGTTCCACAGGAAATGCATTTTTCATTTAATTCTTCGCAGTTACTACTTTGTTTTTTTACTAAACATAAAAACAAAATACATTTTAATCCTGCAAATGAGAAAAAAAAAATGACTAATCTTCGTTTAGATCTATCAAAATACCTTCCAAAAACAAAGCTGGTGCTATATTCATTGCTTCCTGGTGTCTTGCGTAACCCAAATACCATAAAATACTCATGACATGAGCGCAACAACCAACAGTCCTCATTCCAACGAGACAGTTACAATAGTAAGCTTTTATTGCGTTCGAACTATGTGCTACGTTTGCATCGCTATTCACCAAGATGTAAGTGAGATACACTTTTCTACTTACATACATGCCTGGATTTGATTCGCCCTCGTAATAAAAAGTTATTGTTGCCTATAAGACTATTATGAGCAGTAGAGGTAATTCGCATCCGATCTTCGCAGACTTCGATTGTATAGGTTCCCTGGTCTTTTAAATGTTCACCACAGTAGGATCGAGCCTGGTTTATTTGGTAATTCCCCAATGATATCATACGAAGTTCTTGAATAGAGAGTTGTGGGAAATTACTTAAATTCGGGATATTACCATCGATGCGGCTGAACATGGCTCTGGTTCTGTTAAGATTATTTTCTCTTACAAAGGCACCTAAATAATTAGGAGTATTAAAACGATTTAAAGCCAGTTCTAGCAGAACGTTCGCATCAGCACTATCTTCAATGGTTGGATGAAACTTATTAAGAATTGCAGCTGCAACTTTGAAGTCGTCCATCAAATGACCAGCAGCTAGATTAAAAAAATCTTGCCGAATTAGTTTAAAATCCCTTTTAAATCGTCCGTTCACGACTTCAACGACCCATCTGACCATAGTTACACACCTGGATCTATTAGCCTGCTCTGTGGTAAGTTGAAAGTTACCTTCAGCAACGGATTCAGGCATGTAAGTCTTATATCCTTGAGATTCAAGATGTGGGATTGCGTACCTCTGAATCCTCTGTCCAAAATAAAAAAATCGTTTTGTCTATTTTTCTCAATACACACCTGAAGACCGCGAAATTGTGAATTACTTGTTTTTGTGTCATTACATAATTTACTCACAAGCCAACAATCAGTTATCAATGAATTAGGCCTAACGGTCGCGGACGTGTATGTTTAAGCTTGGTACCTAGCAACCAGTTTTTTTAGATATGTTTTTGGATGGTATTTTGATAGATCTAAACGAAGATTAGTCATTTTTTTCTCATTTGCAGCATTAAAATGTATTTTGGTTTTATGTTTAGTAAAAAACAAAGTAGAAACTGCGAAGAATTAAATGAAAAAATGCATTTCCTGTGGAACATATTTTTTGTTTAATTTTTTTTAGGAATTGTGTATAATGTACGTGATATGCTTTATGTATGATAGCGTAATTGTATATCAAATTAAAGCTTACCAATTAAGGATTAAAGTGATGCAAAAAAAATTATAGGTCATCACTGATTATTTCGAGATATTGGCTGTCAAACGTCAACGAAAATGTTTTCTTTTAAACAACTTTTAGGTCTGTTTTTCCGAAATATAAGAAATTTTGAAAATTGTATTTTAAATGAAATGAAAGATATTTTTATGATCTTTCATATGATACCAAAATCATTGTCCTACGTGCTATGCTTTTCGAGATATTCGTAATTATTTGCTGAAACGTCAGATTTTCCCATTTCCGGCGCTCAACTTCAAGTCTAATTATTTCAAAATCACCAAGACCGAATTCAAAAATATTAGGCAGGCTGATTGGGCTGAACGTAAGCTTTCATTTGGTACTAGTCTCATAGGTGTACGCTCTGGGCCCAAGTATGCACCACCTCCTTTATATTCTTAGAGGTAATAACACGAGGATTTTAAAAAATATTTAATTTTTCCCGTTTTGACAGCTGCAAAATGGCGGCATTTTTAAAGCATTTTTTTTTTTTTCAAATTGTCACCAAAATTTCAAAATTTCAAAAACAAAAAAACCTCAAATTTTTGCCTGGAGAAAGTTGTCTCTTAACGAAATCTTTTTTAAATTTTGCTTTTAGATGATGCTGTCAAAAGTTATCTTGCACACCGCAAAAAATCGAAAAGTGGAGGCGTCTCGGAAATTGCACTATCATCGACTTGTTTTTCAATATTTTTGTATGAAAAAATTATAGAAGATACTTGAGACTATAACTAATAATGTAGCAAATCAATAAATTAAATTACTTAATCAGATTTTTCATAAAAAATTCTTAAAAAAGTTTTTTTTTCAGCCTCCCAGGGCTTACCCCTATCCAGCGATCCATTTTTGTAAGTGTCAGACTTTCAACTGAAAAAAAAAACAGTTAATCAGATCGACAGATTTGATAGTCGAATTCCAGCCCTATACTTCTGAAGCCGCAAAATTGATAACACTGTTATTATTTGCATTGTACAAAAATATTAACTGAATAGTCGAATAGATTCGATTGTGCTAACAAACCCAATTCGGAATTTTGGAGCTAGGAGTTTTCACGCTAAATTTGGAAGTTCACCTTCCTCTTCCCTTTCCTCTTCCTCTGCTGTGAATGGCAATTTGCTCGATGAACACGATATTTAAGAAGATAATGCCGCATGTAACTTGCATAATGCACATATTTCGGATGTCTTCAACGTTGTGGTCCCTGGTATTGTGTTCCAAGGCTCCAAGACAATTCTCATAATCCTTGTTGGGCTATATCCTGTAAAGTCTTGATCAAAATGTACTAGTTTCCATCTGCTCACACCCATGCCACATACATATATTCTTACATATTGAATTGAAGAGACTCATTCAAAATGGCAGTGTTGCTGCCAAGCAGCTTTTCCGCAAGTATGATACCGATTCCGTTTTTACTTTGATCCGTTCTTTGTATATTATAACTTTTGTCTTTACAATAAAAAAAACGGTTGCTGTTTCCTATACCCCGCCATTTCGTTTTTGATACTTAATATGTCTACTCGCCTTCTTCTCTTCTTCTTTTCCAGTTCAAAACTTCAATTCAGGACTATTAAGCATAGTTTAGTTTTAATTTTATTTTGCTACAGCCGGCCCCCGTAATCCGTGCAGCTCTGAGCAGAACATTCAAGGATTCATGCGGAGCAGTGGTAGAACCTGGCGGGGTTGTACCATTACTACTAGCGAGTTACTTCCAGAACGTTTGAAATCTAAAGAAATCTCGCAAAAAATGCTCTTTTGAGTTTGTTCTTTCTTTTACAACACCGGTGATCCCTACTCGAGTGAACCTTAGAACTCGCATGCATGTTTCAAAGTGGGAACGTTTTAGATCTTACGGGTGTCAATAGACTCACTTTGATGTTCATTTGCTAAGTGATTTCTCCTCTAATCGCCTCCTACGAAAATCAGGTAATATTCTAAGCCGTTACTGCTAATTATGAAATTTTTTATGTGCTATTACTAAATTGGCGGACTTTCATATTGGCGGAAATCATATTTCGTCTTACCGAGCATCGCTTTCAAATCATAAATATTTTCGTTAAATAATAGTCACCTCAGCAGCAAAACCTTCTTCCTTATCATTCATCGATAAGGTTAGATAATTGGCTGAGCTAAGCGCACTCAAGTGCTTCAAAGAACTTCCAGGAATCGATCCTGACATTTCAAACTCTGTAGGTTGTAGAGGCCTACATGTTCCTATTAATAAGAGTCGCATTTATAATTCCATTTAAAAGTATGTCTTAGAACAATGTCCACCTCCAAAACGTGTCTATAATCACTTCCACAGCTGTGTTAAGAGTTTCTAAACCTGAATGCCGAAATTGGTTGTATTAACTATAGCTAAAGTGGTATTTGATGCAAAAACATTTTAATTGAATATAATTGTGAATCACGATTCAGAGCGTTCAGATTAAAAGTCTAAATAAATCCATAAAGTAAAATCACCTGTTTCGCGTTTTTCTAGTTCAAGTCTTATGCCACACTGTTTCATAATAATACACAAATTATGGTATTTTACGAATACATAGTGAACCCCACCTTTTTGTTTTTCATTCAAAATTGGCAGAAGTCCACAGGGAGTATGTGAGTGTTTATTTAGACAACAAATGAGATGCTCTTATAAAGACGAAGTTGGCTAAGGCTTTTCCAATTTCCTAGTCACCGTCTAGCATCTAGCTGGACAACTGTCTAGGAGTTCTTGCGGAAGAGCGGCTTGGCAGAAACACTGCCATTTCGAACAACTTCTCTTAAATTGACGATGTAAGAAAATATGTGGAATGGGCGTGAGCAGTTGGAAACTAATACATTTTGATCAAATTATAAATACAGCTAAAAGACTCAACAAAGACAATTCATTTCTGAGTGACCCACTTATGATTGATACTTTTTTGCTGGCGTTTAACCACCCTCAAGGCTTCGAGCACGTTGTCAAGTAGTCATTATTTAATTGCTGCAACAAGGTTATTATCTTTGTGGAAATCTATAAATGCAAATGAAAAGAAAAAACAGCAAACAGCCACCTGTAGCATTATTCGATTGCTCACGAGCATTACATGCAATGGAGACGGAAATGGAAAAACTAGTTCCGACACCAGTGCTACCCCAATATACATGAAAGGTGGTGAACAAACGTGCAAGTTAAACCAGTTTTTAAATAAATTCCTCCTTTCTTACTAAATTTTGTTGGTACCGTGTATTGGGTTTATATTTAGTATCTGTGATCTGATCTCATAAATTTCATTCACATTACTTGAATATTACAATCTTGAGTATTTGCCACAATTCTGCCACAGTTGTTTCATGACCAACAATATCAACCTTAAACAATGATGCTGAATGGCCTAAGGTCTGAGGAAACCAATAAGCGGAAATGTTATACCAATTCTAATTGCTATAGAAAAAAAAAACAATTATTATTCTCAGTTGTGGTAGGTAAATATTCTTATCGCGATGTCTCATCTGTCTGTTTTATTATTATTCCTTGATTATTCCTGGTACTCCCCCGAGCTGTGTGAGCCACTGGATAAGACAATAAGAAAAATTCTAATTCCTTCGTCACGTTTTATGATATCGAGAATGATAAGCCAATAAAAGAAGTTAAACAAGCACTTGCCCAATCCATCAAAAAAGACTTGAACATAGATAGGTAGAGTTCAACAACTAAAGGCAAACAAACAATGGAATGTCTCGTGGCCAAGGCCAAACCTTACCAATCCGGTTTGTGCTAAATTTAGTTAAGTGAAAAAGAATCTTATTTGCATTCTGGACGCGGATGAAATGTAAATAACAACAACTGGAGAAAGTGACGTCAAGAATCCACACTGCAAGAAAATTGTGTTCGATTTATAAAGTCCAACAGAGTAAGAAAGAAGGTAATACAGAGAAGACTCAATTTCTTGATTACGAGTAGCTACTTTTTACTTTTCGGCGTTATGAGCGTAGCGTCGTGATCACGACAAGATCACAGCTCTGTCACATATCTGCTTTACACAAGTGATCAGCTTTTGGCATACACTGCGTTGAGCTCAGAAAGCTTTGGCAATCTTCCCGGTTTAGGATTGTTCCAAGGCTGAGGTGAACCAAGTGCATTTGTTGCAGTGATTTTGTTGCATTTACATATGTGCCAGGAGTGTTTTTTTCGACATTTCTTCGTGAATTTGTGAGACAGTGAAAAAGTCAGTTGTGGTTCAAAAAAGAACAGTTTTTTTTGTGTGTGTAGAATGAAGAAAAGTTCAGTTTAGCAGCATTAAAGAGCAGTTTTTGTCATTTAAGTCAGCACTTCATTAAAAAAGAGGAGATATTGAGCCTTATCTGCAACTAAAGTTTCATTCAAATCAATATTTTGAGGGTGTTTCGAGTAGAGGCTTAAGGAGTTGTTTGTTTCGATCTATTGCAATATGCTAAGCCTTTTACACCAATAAGAAACACGCTGCTGATCAATAGACTAAAATCCTTTTAGTGACAAAAAACTTTACCTTAAAAATGTGTCGCTTAGAGGTGTGTTTGCTTACTCATCTTCTAAAATTCCATTATAAATACTGTGGCATATATTTAGACAATGGATCAAAATGGTACTTTGTGGTAGTAACAAGAAAATGAGTAAGCACGTCGCACGGCACAACAATCGTTTCTTATCGGCCAAATCTCTTTTACGAAGAAAGCCCTTGACCAATCAACAAACAGCTAAGCAAGTGAACGGCACTCAACAATTTGCAAAATGATCTTTGCGAAGTGATCTCGACAGCTGTTTCAAATAAAAGCAAAAGAAGGTAATACCAAAAGATGATTGTGTTTTGATTACAAAACAAAATTAACGAATACAAAAGTGTTACACTCCAAAATTACTGTTTGCACCACAAACAAAAGCCGACACAAACAAAGGCCAATCAAGAAAAAGGCAAACGAATTTTGGCGAAGAAAGGTTACCTCAGCGAGGTCCCTTATCGGTGGAAATAACCAAGGTAAAATCATACGAAGTATGAGAAAGAGCTTTAAAAAATTTGATATATCATTTTTCAATATTTCGAGGAAGATGGTTAGCTATACACTGTACTCCAACTGATCTGATTCATATCAACCTCGGAAGCAACTTATTTGAAGATGTTGTCATGCAATTTCTATAGAAGCGCTTCTGAAGATATGTTGCCATCGAGCCAATTGTTATTATTTCTGTTCTGTCAGTGACAGAGAAGGAGATATGACGTTTGTAAGCCACCAAGGAAGCTCTGTTATAGACTATGGGCTGGTAGGAGGCGACTGGTGTGAACTTATAAACGATTTTGCCTTAAAAACTCACATTTTCTCTGACCATCTTCCAGTCGAAATAACTATTCGAACACTCAACCCCCAACCACAACATGAAAACGAAACAACTCATCAAAGCAAATACAAATGGAAAGCTGAATTTGCTACCGAATACAAAACGTCCTTGACTGATAATCTTGCGCATCGTACAGCTTATAGTACTGAAATTCTGCCGATTGAAGAATTTAACAACATTGTTCTAATCTAATTCAATTCCCAGAGTATGTCTTTCTAAAAATAAACCCGGTTTTGTTCACCGTGAAAAATGGTTTGTTAGAGAATTGTCAGAACTTCGTAAAAAATCCTTTGCGTGGCTGAAAGTGGTACGTAGAAATCCACATAATCACTTTTTCAGACGAAAATACTTAGAGGCAAACAGTCATTACAAGGAAATATATAAAATGAAGCGCAGAAATAATGCTATGGATGCAGCGAGAGCAATAACCGACTGCAGAGATGTGTCCGATTTTTGGAAAGCAGTACGGAAGATTAACAACGGTGATAAAAGAAACAGACCAATTCCAATAGAACTTCGATCACTTGTAGACTATTTCAGGGAAATAACAATGGATTAAGCAAGACAGTGCATTGGATATCCCATTCACGACTGCAGAAGTACAAGCGGCAGTAAATGACTCAAAAAATAATAAGGCGCCAGGTTCCGATGGTATTTCCATGGAGTTTTTCAAATTCAACACTGCACAGTTTATACATAGACTTAGGTACAGATGCTTTAAATCGGTTCCTCAATATTTTAATAAGCCCAATACATAAAAAAGGAGAAAGCACCAACCCATCAAATTACAGAGGTATCTCAGTACTGAGTGCATCAATGAAGATACTTACAAGAATTCTGAGCAAAAGATTATACATATGGATTTAGCAAAACATTCTTTTAAGTGAAAACCAAATCCCTCTCTACATAACAACTCTTAAAATGCAAATCGACTACGTTTTAAAAACTCTGAGGATGGATGATAGACGATTGCCAAAAAGGATCAGTATGCTGATAATAAGAAATAAAATTGCGTGGTATTAGAAGCGGTTGGCTGAGTACTGTACTTATTACATAAATATACAAACAAATAGTATCAATGCTTTGAAATCGGATGTATACGAACTTGTTAAGGAAGTTGACATGAGGAAAAGGCGTGACTTTGAGACAAAGGCCTGGTCGTCTTTGCAACGTACTATTTATGCTATGCCAAGCTTTATTCGACAAACTTCGCAGAAGAAATATGCTGCATTATAAAAACAAGAGCCGAAATTATCCCATATTATCCCATACAGAACTGAGCGTTTTGACATTTGTGGTCTGTGCAATATGAGAGAGAGAGAAGATGTTTTCCATTTCCTGGGAACGTGTTCTTATTGATTATTAGCAGCATAAGAATGTTGCCGCAGGTCTTTTTGAAAGTGTAACAATTTTTTTCAAAAAGTGTAACAAATGGAAAGAAAATGTAACAAACTGAAAAAAAAAATTATAATAATAAAAACATGGTTTTTTCAACATTTCGTTTTTATATAATGTTGGTACATTAGAGTGGGCCAAAAAACTATTTTTTTTTTTTTTCAAAAATTCCAAAAAGTTTGAGCTCAAAAGAAAAGTATTTAAATCTATCAATCGTGGTTTATATTTCTTAGACCTAACCTTACTTGAGCGTCAATATATTTTAAGTTTTGTTGTAACTCAAAATTTCTTAAGTCAGTGCATGTTTGCTAATTTTTTCGGGATCACACAAATTCGGACAGTTACACAGGTCTGCAAAGAAAAAGCTGTCTGGATGCTTTCAACAGATTTCTATTTATTTAAGTGTTCTAAAAACAAAAAAAAAAAATACTCAAAAAATTCTAGAACGTCAGGTTATTTTGCTAGGCCCAAAATTTTCATAAAAAATTGTTTTTTTTTTGGGCTTACTTGAAGTCATAAATGAATAAATAAATTTATATTTTGTTATTATTATTATTACTTTTTGAGTCTATGGGATGGTAGAGACTGGATTAAAAAGTATTGGTCTTCGAGGGAGCTTAAGGTTGGCGAAAAGAACGCCCTGCATGTTACTTTGGAGTTATAAAATTCTTTTACCGCCACTTCACATAAAGCTGGGGTTGATGAAGCAATTTGTAAAGTCACTTATAAGAAATGGAAATTGCTTCAAATATGGTATTAAAGTTTCCAGGTCTATCGGAGGCAAAGTTGAAAGAAGGTGTTTTCACTGGAACAGATAAGCACGGGTCACATAGAGCTGCTTGCCAGCGGCGAATCGAGTAGCCGCTACTGCCAGCCGCTGATCAGCTTCGTGTGACCATGAAATTCACCACACTCGCTGCCAGCCGGCGAGTAATTAGCAGCGGCTGGCAAAGTTGAACATGTTCAACTTTTGGCTGCTAGCAGCGGCTGGCAAAATAAAAAAATACTGATACACATTCTATTTAGTGATTATTCATTCGAAATGTGTGTCAAATATAATAAATAGGGTTAAAAATTATAAATAATATTCAAAAACATATTTTTGAATGGTTTTCTGCAGCTGTGTGTGACCGCCGCCAACCGCTGGCTACTTCTGCTAATGCCAGCCGCTGGCAAGAAGCGGCTGGCAAGCAGCCATGTGTGACCCGTGCTATATTAGACGGATACTCATATTGTCAGAAAACGTGACGTTCTACTAACAAATGAAAGTCATTTTCAGATTCAGCACACCCGAAAACATAAGTGTGTCAAAAAAAAACCAGAACAGCTTGATTTTTTTGCAGACTTGTGTTATTGAACAGTGGCAAGATACAATTGTTTTCAGAAACAATTTTACAAGGATCTAGCAGTGCAATATTTTTTAATTTTAAAATCGAACCTCTTAGAACATAGTTCTATATAAAATAATTTGATATTTGTTTTTATACCTACATTTTCTCATCAATAGATCACTTAGATACTCGTATTTACAATTCGGCTATAGAATTCATATACAAATGGTGCGAAAGAAAAAAGTGCTGTCAGTTCAATATTTTTTTAGCGAAAAAGAAAACAAACTAGATTTTTACAGGAAAAGTGTAACAAAATGGAGAAAAAAGTAACATTGTAACAAAATTATAAAATAATTAAAAAGTGTAACACTTTTGTTACACTTGTATCATTGTGGCAACACTGAGCATAACCCATGTTTCAATCGGTACAAGACACTCTTCTATCTAGTGTTGTGGAGGGAAAACAAATTTGTTCATCAGTTTACCAAATTAGGTCACGATTGCAGTTTGATCAGACATCAAAAAGCTTTTTGAAATGCCTTCATTTACGAAAGAAGAATACGCAGACATTTTTTACTTGCGATTATAGGTACTATAAGGCAAGCCTTGCAATCGTGCAGAAAAAAAATTTTGAGATAACAACTAAATATGACATTACGATGATAGAGAATACGAAAAAAGTGGGTCCTACAATTCTGTCTGTCTGTCTGTCCGTATATGGATCTACAGCCAGAACCGCTTAACCGATTTTCTTCAAAATTTGCAGTTATGGTCTCTGGAGTAGCCTACAGAGGGGTTTTTGGAATTGGGTCTCTAGGTCTTGAAATAACGGTACCTGCCATACAACCGATATGACAATACCTATTTTCCTCGAAAACGGCTCGAACGATTTTGATAAAATTTTACATGAGGTATTAATTTTGAACAACCCTTCTAATGATGTAAAAAATTTTTTTGGAAAATGTCTAAAAACGGTACCTCCCATAGTACCGTTTTTTTTTTCAAAGCCGACTTTCTAGCTAATGGCTAACTCGATTCTGACGAAATTTCATATTTAAGAAGTACTAAATTGTTTGAGAAAGATTTTTTTTCGAATTTTCATAAATTTTTTTAAAAACAATTTATTTTTTCGAATATTTTCAAAACGGTATATTTGATTTATTTCAAATTTTTTGTCAATACATCTCTTAGCAAGATCTTAAGCCTTGTGTACTAGAATTTTCAAAACCTCATTTTTTGAAAAAAATAAAAAATAAAAAACCGGTTTTTTAAAAAATGGTTCTAACGATTTTAATTAAATTTTAAGGGTTTGTATGTACTAGCGATTACAAAAAAATGGTGTTTTTAGATTTTCACTTGAAACTTTTGGAACATTTAATTTAATTTTTTTCAATATTTTGCGTGATTTAATTCAATTTTCATAATTAATGTGGAGTTGGCAGCCCTGTACCACAAAATATATTAAGAATGAATACTTAAACCCTTAACTCAGTCTTAAGATTTTGGTATTTTACTTAGCAAACGATCGCAAGTTCGTGCGACCCAGTCGTGCCCATTTTTTCTTATATGAGTTTTGCAATGGAAATTCAAGAAGAACAGCGAAGATACCAGGAACTTTACTGACTGAACACAATGCGAAAACGGAGCTGGACTGCAAAATCGGAACTGGATGAGCAGTCAAAATTGCTGTACGTTTCGATTTTAATCCGCCCACAATGCAGCTGTACAGCTTTTGACATTTTCATCATTGACACATTATTTTGTATTTTCTAAAGTCGGTTTGAGTATTTTATAAACCAAACAAATTTTATATGTTTTTGTTACTATGGATGAGGAAATAAATGATATTGTGTTGCTTGTTCCAATTATCAGAATGTTTTATTTGTATTTAAAGTACAAACAAAATTAGTACACCAACCACTCAAACCTTTCATTAATTATCAGTCACCACAAAATTGTTATAAATTAAAAGTAAAAACCAAAAAACAAAAAAACTAAAGTAACACTTGGCTGTCACACAAAAATTTACCCACAAAATGTTTTTTTTTTTTCTTCAAAACCATAAACGTCAAATTTGCTGTACAGCAAAAGTTAAAAGTTCGTCAACTTGTCCAGTTTGATTCCAGTTGCGTATGCAGCTCAGTCGCATTGTGTTCGACCTATTGAATTTGTGTGTATTCAATAATTTGACAGCTCTTCCAGTTCCAGTTCCAGTTGCAGCTGCGTCTGCATTGTGTTCAGCCAGTTATCCTATCTGAAAATTTGACAGCCCTAAGCCTATAAAACTCCAATTTAAATACAGCTTCAAAGATTACAAGACTACAAGTAAGACGGAAGTTATCATTCGCAAACACCCACAATAAAATCCAAAAACGTGCTCTGGCTTTCATTCGAAACGAAGGAGGGCACTTTGATAGGTATTTGTATAAAATACATTAAAAATAACTACTAAAAGTGCTCATATTGTTGTTTTATTAATTTTTTTTTTTTTTTAGATTTTACCCACTTTGTATTTTTTCAAATAAATGTATGGGTTTTTGAGTGCACTTATTCAAACGTTTTTTTTTTATTATTGTTTTGTTCATCAGTAAAAAATAAAGAAACTCTATGTGTATCAGGCATTTTCTGAAAAAAAAATGACGTCAAAGTCAAAACTTTGTTTCGGGAAGAAAATTTGAACAGAACTTTAATTTGAAAATCTGGCAACCCTAAGCCTATGGAAGCTCAGCTTTAGTACAGTCTTAGCTTGTTTATTATTATTATTTCATTAACCATACTCAATAAGATACAAGGTTGTTGTTTCTACAAAAAATTAAGTTTAAGATTAAGTCGATTAATTCGATATCTCAGTCAATACTGATAATAGCATCAGTATTGACTGAGATATCGAATTTAACACGGGTCAGGATGTAGCGTCAGGGAACACCAAAGTTAGCCTTTTTTTAGTTGGTAAAAAGTGATGTCAAAGTTGAGAAAAGAGCTTTACTGTAGAACAATTTTTTTTCTTAGAATATGACCAAGAATCACAACCCAAAGGATAATACACTAAGTACGAAACACCCTGTATAACAATTGTGAAAAAAAAAACACGCGTAATGTAACAATATTATGTTCGTACAATTTCAGTTAAAAGTAAGTCGGATGCATTTACTTTCCCAAATGATTGCGTTTTTTTGCGTGCTAATATAATTTGACAATTTTTTTTTATAATGGAACAAAATGCTTGCAATTGTGTTCAAAGAAAAGAAATGTTGATCATTTTTGATCATTTGAAAGGATTCCGAAACCCTTTTCCAATTTTTTAAAAAGAACTTTGCTTAACACAGTTGTATAACTACACCTCATGTCTTTTTATTTAATACATTTGTGAGCTAGACTCATGTTCATGACTTAAGACTGCATTCCTTTGTTCTAACACATAAAAAGTTCCGGCTTATTGCTGTACTAAATCAATACAAGATCATGACCTGTTTGGAAATGCCTCTCTCTAATGTCTGGCGGAAGTATAACATACAGTCGTGTGTTCTCTCCAAGGTGAAAGAACTCAATTATTACTTCAAAATCACATTGTCTACACTTTATGTAAGTACGAATACATTAACGTAAAACTTACCGCACGTTTAAAATAAAAAGTGATTCAGCTGCGTTTGATTTTAATTTCAACGGCCTACAAATATGAATTAAGATGAATCTCAGAAAAACCAAGTAAATAATATAAATTGCACTCAAGTCGTCACTCGCGGAACCTGTCAGCCAACTAATTCACCGTTAAGTAACAAAAGTAGGTAGGTGCTAAATAGCGAACTTACAGTCGAGACTGGTTTTCAGTTGAAATATTCAAAAGCCAACATAAAGCAAAACAAACAATGAACCAACACTAAGTCACAACCACAAGCCTTTCGATTTCAGCAACTACTATAGTTGCATCATAAACTCATAAATAACAAGAAGACAAATAAACGAAAAAAAAATAAACATAAACGTCTCGGGTCCAGTCGCGGCGACGGCATGCGGACGCAAATGAAGAATGAATGCTGTGGCGGTGGCCCCGTCCGAGATGGTGTATTTTTCTTATTTCGTAACTACCGCTAACTCCACGTAACCTGAACGACACACCCGCAACCGCACTATACGGTAACAGTACCTATATGCTTGTAAGCCCGAACCTTACTTGGTTTAAGTTCCGCTAAAAGGCCGGTCGCTGCGTGGATTATGAAACAAAAGTGGTTCGCTTAAGTGTGAATGCAACACGCGGAGTTCAAAAATATAAGTGAGCGGCAGCAGCCGTGCTCCAAGACGCCTCGTGATCTTCTGGTTGTTTGAGCTAAGATCGCGAATGGTTAAACCTAAAGACTTTTGTTTGGGTACAGAATTCGCGAAACGCGACTAGTTGAGCCACCGCGCCAAAGCAACATCTTGCGAGCATATACATAAAAGAGTGCAAGTAAGTTGAGTGGAACTAGGTGGAACTACGAACGAGTCTGAATAAAGTCACTGGGTTATGAACGCAAGTTTCTTTCATAAGCAAGTTTTAACGAATGGCAGATTTTTGCTGCATAGTTGTAGATGCTAAGTGAACGAAGGCAATAATTGAAAGCATATATTTAGTAACTTCCTGTTTAAATACAGCTGTCGCCATTTTCTAGAACCGCATTTATTATTTGGTTTTTATTTATCAATTATTATTTTCCCTTAATTATAAATTGATTCACGGGTCTTTTTGAGGCTAGTGTGTCACTAATGCTATGTCCGCACCTGAAGTTAAACTGGGTTTCGTTCCAGAGTGGTTTGAGTTAACCAATTAGTGTCCGCATACCTATGCCAAAAAGTTTTGAGTTTATCTTTTTGTTTTGAATAAAAAAGAGACAGACGATTCGGCATTCAATAAGGTGGCAACACAAAACTGTGAAAATTTGGGAGCCTAACGCATCTCAAGATCTTACAAATTTTATACCAATTCCAAATGGCTAAGTTAAAAAGTTAAATTATAGCCAACGTAGCCGCGCAGATTGAAAGGATTTCAAGGATTGAAGCAAGAAAAGCTCGGGTAGTAGAGGAAGAAATAGAGTGAAAAAGGAGCAAGTTTTGAAAAAGCTAAACTGCATGGAGCTAAAAAGTCAATTAAGTAAGCGAACGGGTTTGAAAAATGAGTTCGTTCATGGGGAAGACGTGTAAACTTTTAGTGTTGAAACAGAAGCTGACGGAGAGGATGCAAATGGAAATGAACATCTTTCAAAAGTGATGAATCTTCCGCTAGCAAAGATAGAACAAAGACACGAACTAAAGATAAGCAACAGAAAGTTCTCGAAATACTCGAAAACAATAAAAACAAACAGCAAAGTAATGGGTTTTCCAATAAGAGTGATATGATTTCTTTTTAATTAATTTAATTTTAATGTGCAGCTCAATCAATACAATTCAGTTTTGAATAAAACGTCATTCAATGACCACGACTTCTTCTGCAGTAAAAAATTCGATGAACCCAATTTTCGAGCACTTTTCCCACTAAATCAAGTCGTATATCATAAATGGCACGTTCAAAATTGACCTGTAAAGCTTGAAGCGAAAGACCAATGACTTCAAAAAACCCTACAAGAAATAGTATAATGGTGTTAAATCACGACTTCTTGGAGGTCATTCAATATCACCATTTTTTGAAACAATCGAATCTCTAAATTTTTCTAACAATAATTCAATTGTTGCATTGGCTGTGTGACAAGTAGCCTCGTCTTGTTGAAACCAAATGTTTTCAAAATCAATATCTTTTAATTCCGTCCATAAAAAGTTGGTTATCATCGATCTATACCGCTCTCCCTTGACAGTAATGGTGTTTCCAGCTTCATTTTGAAAGAAGTACGGACCGGTGATTCCACCAACCCAAAAACACACTAAACAACTGTCAATTTAGGTGAATGTTATGGTTTTCATGAATATTTTGTGGACTTCCATCGGCAATTTTGTTTATTCACCACACCTGTCAAATGAAAGTAAGCCTCATCGGAAAAGATGATTTTCTTACAAATATCGTTATCGACTTCAAGTTGTTCCAAGGTAAAATCAGAAAGATAACGACGTTTACGGTGGTCAAATGGTGAGATTGTAAACAATTCTGAATGCAATAAAAAACAAATGACAGGCCATGACATACTACAAATGGCCGAAACGCCACTGCAAAATCATATCATACCTATTGGAAAACCCTTTATTCTCGGACGACTTGAAGCACATCAATAATCTCGAACAATTTGGATATTATTATTATTATTTTTTTTTTTTTTTGACAGGAGGAAATTTTCAAAAGACACTTGGCAGTATTCGACACCAAGAAGGTTGAGATTCTTACCCCACTAAAAACTCCTCGTAATCAGAACCAATCTATGAACGATCGACAACAGATTTTTCTTTCTCAATAATATAATCGCTTTAAGGAAGCTTAAACTTTTAATGCTTCCCATGACTTTTAGACCATTAGCTCGCTTGGTTCTTCTTTATCTCCGAACATTGCCTTTTGTATTTAATACGGACTCCATTTCAGAGTTGATATGACTATGCAGTCACTGATTGTGTGATACAGCATGTTTTCTTACAACTTCTGTGACCGTTTCTATTTGTAGGACACGATGTAAATCCCTATTTCTTATATACCATGGTGTATTTACTATTCCACGAAGGACTTTGTTTTGGAACTTTTGGATGATTTCAGTATTTGTTTTCTTTGTACAGCCCCATAATTGGATTCCATAGGTCCAAACAGGTCTAAGTACTTGTTTATAAAGCATTATTTTATTTTCGACAGATAAGTCAGAATTTCTAACGAGTAACCAGTACATTTTTCTATATTTCAAGTTGAGCTCTTCCCTTTTCCTTTTGATATGCTCTTTCCATTTTAGCTTTGCATCCAAATTCATCCCAAGGTATTTGGCCGTATTGGCGTAAATGCCTCTACCCATAGAATCCGGTGCGTCTGTTCGCTGCCGGATTCAACTGACAGCAGTGAGTTTTACCCGACACAACGGATTGGGGTGACCCATAGAATCCGTTGCGGTGTCTCTACTCAACAAGACAACTCATGTTAAAATTAAAAAAACTCAAATTAAAAATTGGGCTTCTTTTTGCGTTGCGTCCGTTGCATCCGATGTTTATGGATCACCTCTCATAAGATCGTGAATCGTGTGTATTTAATCGAGCTTACAGTTGAATCCGGCAGCGAACGGACGCAACGGATTCTATGGGTCGGGCTCTTAAGGTACAGCTTGATTGTTGATGAATATTTGAACGTAGCTTAACTTTTTATTTGTAAAGTTTATATGTGCAGATTTAGCTTCATTGAGCTTGATACGCCATTTTTTGGTCCAATCACTAACGGTATCGACGGCATTCTGGAATACCCTTTGTATATAGCAAATCAAATACAGGATAGGTCCTAGGACGCTTCCTTCTGGAACACCGGCTTAGAAAAGCGTATTGAAGATGTCGAGAATCGTTTTTCCATACACGAGAGTCAGTTTGCCATTCTAGAGGAGCGAGTCGAAAATAAAGCCAACGAACTAGACCAGATGCGAAAAATGGAGCACCAAAATACTTGCGGAGGGCATCCAAAGAAAAAGGAAGTACAACCGTCAACCTTTGATGGACAAATCTCTTGGTCAATTAACAAAAAAAAAAAAAATGGATGCAATAGAGACTACATATTTCTGGCACGACGAAGACAAGTTCAATGCACTCACCATTGCTCATAGCGGACGACCTGCTGAATCTCTGCAAACCACTCCAGTTGACATGAGCCGCGATTTCAGTGCTCTCGGGGGGCGGCTATACCTAAACAAGCACTTTGCCCGTAGCCACTTAGAAGAAGTCTTCCTATTCCAAATCAATAGCAGATTCCAGAAGAGAGGTTATGAGGCTGTTCAGCAGCTCCAAAAGCTGACATTGAAAGACTAGTTCACGTGACATACTCGGATGAGAAAATTTTGATCAAGACTCAGTAGATGAAAACGAAACCCATATTCGGATAGAACAAAAAAGAATTGAGGTCTGCTCAACAGAAGCTTAGTCAGATATTGAACCTATTCTCATGTATATGGAAATAGAACATCTTGAAACTTGAATGGAGAGACATATCTGGCTGAAACCCTGTTTTCAAAGCTTATTGGAACCGGTGGAATTCGCTTCTCGTGCAAGAAGGCGTACTCCTGAACAAAAGGTAATCTTCTGACGGTAAGTATATTATAATGCTCCTGAATGTTCTTAATTCGAAATTCAAGGATTTTCTACAAAAGATGCTCAGGCGGCCTACTGGAAGACTTTCGTAGCAAACGGTCCACTGGTGATTTGATGGCTCTCACAGAAAAGTGGAACCAATCTTTACATTGTTTTTTGGCAAGAAAGATTATTGCACTTGATATGCATTTGATAGAGTTTGGCATCAGGCTCTCTTATCGAAAATGCGTGCTTTTGGTATCGATGAGTCTCTTCTTCGTTGGATTAGAAATTACCTCTCCTTTAAATACAAGTTGTATTGGGTGGTTTCAAGTCAGATACCCACTTAATAAATGCTGGTGTGCCCCAGGGCTCCGTTTTGTCTCCGACTCTCTTGCTCATTTTCATAAATGATATCTTGTCTGAAACTTCTAATCCTCTCAACTGTTTTGCTGTTGACTCGACCCTCAGCTTTTCATATTCGTTTCCAAATTCACGTCCCTGCTCTTCGGATGTGGTATTGAAACGGTTGCGTATGATAAGCTCAGTAAATTCTGACCTTGACAGCATTTTTACATGGGGTCATAAAAGCCGAGTAGAATTCAATGCTTCGAAAACTCAATGCTGTCTCTTGTCGTTGAAGCTTAAAATTCCCCCATTGCCATTATCCATGAATGGTACCTGAATCCAAGAAACCGAAAAGATGTCAGTACTTGGTATGTGTGTAAACGATGACCTTCGTTGGAATGACCACATATTTAAAGTCGCCAAAAACGCTGCTTAAAGCTCAGGCTTCTTTATAAGGCCTTCATCTGCCCAAAACTGGAGTATAACTCCCATATCTGGTCAGGCGCTTCTCAAACATCTTTGCGCCTACTTGATAGGATACAAAATAGAGCGTTGAAATTGATAGGTGATCGTTCAATCGTAGAATCGATTGATTCTCTTGAACATCATCGAAAGGTCACCTGTCTCTCTCTCTCTCTCTCTCTCTCACTCACTCACTCTCTCTCTCTCTCACTCACTCTCTCTCTCTCTCTCTCTCTCTCTCTCTCTCTCTCTCTCTCTCTCTCTCTCTCTCTCACTCTCTCTCTTTTATCGTTTTTTTCACAAACAGTGCTCTAGTGAAATAGCCAGTTGCATTCCTCCCCTGAAACAATTTAACCGCATTACCCGCTTCGCTAGGAATGCTCATCAGTTTTACCTTGAGCTAAGCTTTGAAGTCAAGTGTAGAGATTCCTATTTTAGTCGCACCACCTGAATGTGGAATGAACTACCTGATCTGTTAGCAAAATAGGAGAGGATTTATTAGGATACACCGATACACCTTGCTTTTGAACCTTTGTAAATCGTAATGTAGTTGAATACAGAGCCAGGTAAAGCATTCCACATACGGGTGGTGCGACTAAAATAAGAACCTCTATACTTGACTGTACGCCCGAAGTTGGGCTCAAGGTAAAACTGATGGACATTCTTATCAAGGTGGGTGTTGCGGCTAAATTGTTTCAGAATGCAACTGACTATTTCACTGTTTGTGAAAAAAGCGATAATAAAGAGTGAGACAAGTAACGTTTCGACGATGTTCAAGAGAATCAATCGATTCTACGATTGAACGATCACGTATCAATTTCAACGCTCTATTTTGTCACCCATCAGTTTTAACGCTATATTTTGTACCCTATCAAGTAGGTGCAAGGACGTTTGAGACCAGATATGGGAGTTATACTTCAGTTTAAGGCGGATGAAGGCCTTATAAATTGTAGCCAGATCAGGAGGGGTGAAGAACTTCCTGCATTGTCTTAAGAAACCTTAGCATTTAGCAGCGTCTTTGGAAACTTCAAATATGTGGTCATTCTAACGATTTTACACACATACCAAGTACTGACAGCTTTTTCAGTTTCTTGGATGTAGGTACCATTCATGGATAATGGTAATGGGGGAATATTAAGATTCATCCTCAAATTCTCCCAGGAACGGCAATGGGAACGGGATCGGATATTCAAAAACCATTGGAACGAACTGTAATTTTTGTCGCTATTACAGTACGATGTCATCCCCATACTCCCACGAGAATGGGACGGGAACAAGAACATAAGCGGGAACTTGGAAAATACTGGACCAATTCCAAAAAATTTTCAACGTTAGAGTGTAAAGTGCTCCTGAGTAACAAAGACTACAATTATTTTCTTTACATATTATTTCGGGAACGGAAGCGGGAATGGTGACAAAATCAATAACCTGGAATGTAATTAACTAATTCCAAAAATTCTTTCATGGTAAGAGTGCTTTAATGTCCCTGAGTAATATAGACTATAGTTCATCAACATTTACCCACAGGAAGAATTCAAAAACCACTGTACTGATTTCAGTACGGTTTTCGCCGTTACGATACGGTGGTACATAGACTATATTTCATCCCCATATGGGAATGGAACGGGAACTGGTACATATTCGGGAACTTGGAAACTTTCAATTTGATGAACGTAGGGGGTGTCGTACAGAATCTCCAAGAAAAGAAATCCCCATCGATCAAAATCCCCAAAATTTTTTATCCACCTAGCTAATATCCCCATTGAGACAATGCACATTGATGAAATCCACACCTAAACAATCTTTTTTGTCAAAATCCCCACGAAATCTCCAAATCCCCAGAGTCTGTGTACATATAAATTATGTGCATTTAGTTTTCAGAGAAATCTCTCTCTTTCGTTGTTCTTGGGTTTGTAGATTCTCTCTTTGGGGATTTTGGGAGTTGGGGATTTTTGTTTGGGGATTTTGCGTTTGGGGATTTTCGTTTGGGGCTTGTGTTTTGGGGCTAACGTTACCAACCCGAACGTAGGGCCTGAGCTACCCCGGGCGGGTCAGCTAGTAATATATAAAATAAAAAAAGTTGAAGTGAAAGCAAAAGTTTTATTTAATCGAACTCAGCGAACGTTACAATATTATGAACTCTTCATCATGATCTTTAGGCTTTTCAATATTATACTCAACTTTATAACTGTTAAAATAGGAGGCTTCTTTGAATTGGACTTCTTACCGGAGAACACGGCCTTGTCACTGGTTGCTTTTAGAACACAGCAATTAAGTCGAGTTGAGCGCTTTTAGTGGTTAGATGGAGGACTGTCTGTTCGCACAACCGAGTAGCCAGTACTGTTGTCATTTGTCAGCTGTTTTGTTGTGTCGCTCGAGGGTGTTTCAGCCATTACATACTGTAACCAGTGCTGCAGTAACTTCTTTCTGTTCGTATTAACGTCGATTAAATTAATAAAATTGCAATCTTATAACAAAGTTTATTACAAAAAAAATTGCTTAATTGCTTAAGTCTACAAAAACTTACTAACTAACGCACCATCCAAAAATGTAAAGTGCTCTCATTCGGCTATGCACCCTTATAGGACATGTTCTTTGTCGAACTTTTTTTTACAATCACAATAACTTATCACTTCCACTTGCCACAATCGCTTTTCGTCTCTTGATTATAATTTTAAGCAAAAGATTCTGATTATGAGTTGCTTTCTCAAAAGCTATTCGATTGTACAAAAATCCCTCACGTCTCAGGTCGTTTTCATCACCACTGACATTAGAACGGGTATCCTCGAACGTTGTCACCATCATTGAACGAACAATTGACCTCGTTATCAGTTCCTGTTCGAGTATCCCATCATGGCTGTTGTTGACGACGATTTTGACATAGTCGTCGTCAACTTCATCGTTCTCATCATCGTCGTCGTCTTCGTCGATGTCATCGTTGTCAACTTCATCCTGGTCTTTCTCAATGCGAATCCTTAAACGAGTTTCCATCATAAAATTTGAACTTTCATCTTCAGGTCCTTGAAAAATTGCTAAGGCGGTAATGCTTCCATTTCTACAAAGACGCACATGAAATGAAAGAAAAAAAGGAAAGAAGAAAATCTTCAATGAAAAACTGAATGCATCTAAAGAGAATCTTTATTAGAAATAAAGAAGGATCATTCCGAGCTTTGCCGCAATGTGCACTCTATAGCCCATTTACACAAAGTACACATCCATCCGAATGCATACATAGAAAGGAGAATTTCTTCAGAGAAGCGTCAAGTTTCCTTGAGTCCTTTATTTTAGTCTTAGATTCCTCAAATGAAACTGCTAGAGCTATGTTCAAAATAAATCCAAAGCGATGCTTCCTAACATCACTTTGCTCATCAACAGCTGCAGGAATTCACCTAACACCTTCGGAAAGGGGATAATTGAATCAAGGAGCAAAAGTCATTCATTACCCATGTGTCCTTAATTTTATCCAGAAATCCTTGTCATCGCACATCAGAAGTACTGCAGCTTTATCGAGTGGTGCTCTCAAAGGCAAAGCGAGCTCTGCACTTGAACTGTTATAGCATAAAATCGGTGCACAGTGATCCACTTTGACATGTTGCTGTAAATCTGGCCCTGCAAAATGTGGGAACATGAAAATGAGGTTATTTTATCTATACTTCACTTCTTATGAGAAGCTTCACACAAATACACACCTCTAAACTGTTTTCCACAACCGAAGGGGCAGAGACAGAGGGAATCTGTTTCTATGCAACAGGACATTTGTATGTTTTGCTCTGTGGGAGGGTCATTTTTCAAATAATACTCGCAACCAACACTTATTTTTCGTGGGCCTAAGGTGGTGACGGAGTTGGCGCCGGCGGGGGATGGAGAAATGGGTAGAAGTGCCATTTGGGCTAAGTTACGCTCCCGCCAAAGGTGCCGGGGGAAATCTTTCAAAAGACTCTCGTGTTGGATGGCTATTATCCTGTCATTATCCTTTTTTGATAAATTGTGTGCCGATAAGGAGAACTGCTTTGAAATGGCATCGGGTGGCCGTGCTGGCCTGCAGCAAAGTTTGAACAGATTTTCAAGTTCCAATTGTTCATCGGAATAGTCGTTGAAGCTGTTGGCTTTGCTTTTGCCTTCTACAAAATTGTCCTCGTCATCTCCAGCAGTTCCAATTGTTATTCTCCTTGTCAGGGACAATAGGGAGGCTGATTGTCTGCGTGGCAAACTCAAGTTGTCCATTGAATAAGCTCTGCCCAGTAACTTTGCCAGAAATGTATTGGTTGAGGGTGGCTGGGATGCAAATTTATTGACTTCATGCTGCGAAGAAGGCTTTAGACAGATGCCATGGTGCTGTTGCTTTTCGCGTCGATATCTTTCTATCGTTGTCGTTGCCGAGGACGGGGACCTTTTGTATTTGGCACCGAAGAGCTGCTCGCCGTTGTGCAATTTGTCCTGGCTGCGTAAATTAAATGTGTCCGTGATGGAATTGTAAATTTGCTCGGCTACTAAAGATCGGCCAGGGTAGAAATGTTGCCGGCACACAGGGCATGTGTGTGAGAGGATGCGACATTTTACGCACAGGATATGGCCGTTCTGGCACTGCAAGGTCGGTGGAGCTATTGTTTCCAAGCAAACGGGACATTCGATTATTGCAAGGATTGTTTGTGTACAAGCTGTGAGGCGTTCTAAATTCAACGGCATCGGTCCGCAACATAGGTTCTGTGAACGTAAGAGACAATATCGTAGATTTGACGATACGGATATATGCAGATAAGCTTAGGGAATTAATTTTTCGAGAAAGGGTGGATATTTCAAAGGGTAAGTTTAGGTCAGAAAGCATGACACTTTATGCGATTTGTTCATACCCGTGGATTACATTTGATATCACTTCCAGGACTCCATAAGAGCAGGGCTACGCTGTCGATAGTCTCTGTTTCTGAATTCACCAAATTAGCTATTTCGGATATACGCAGTCCCAGTACGTCCTCACCATTGACCTAATGGAGAAGAACAAAAGAAGAGGTAACTTTACTGATACCAAATTGACTGACAATTATTTTGACAATTGATTGTGTTTAAATTTGTACAGTTGCTCAATTTTCTTAAGGAAAACAAAAGGAATTGTGCCAAGGGGTAACCTTGGATTATTGATAAATTTGGCAGGATGTACTGACAGCTTTTCGGTTTCTTGGATGCAGGTAACACTTATATATAATGGCAATGGAGGGATGTTAGGCCTAAACGACAAATTACAGCATTGAGTTTTTGAAGCATTGAATTCTACTCGATTTTTACTACCCCATGTAACAATGCAGTCAAGTTCAGAATTCAATGAGCTTATCATACGCAACCGTTCCAGTTTCACATTTATAAGGCGAGTATCAGACTTGAAACCATCCAATACTACTTGTATTGAACGGTCAGAAAGGTAGTTTCTTATCCAACGAAGAAGAGTCGCATCGATACCATTTAAGAGAGCTTGATGACAAACTCTATCAAATGCTTTAGAAACATCAAGCGCAATAATCTTACTTTCTCCAAAAACAATGTAAAGATTGGTTCCACTTTTCGGTGAGATAAGCCATCAAATCACCAGTGAACCGTTTGCTACGAAAGCCGTACTGACGGTCATTAAGAAGCTTTCGTTATTCGAGTTTTTTCATAAGTTGACGGTTTATCAACGTCTCAATGACCTTGGAAAGAAGGGACGTTATTGCAATTAGACGGTAATTGGAAGCGGGGGAAGATTCGCCGTTCTAAGAGACCGGCTGGACAAAAGCATGATGGGAAAATTTACGCAGTGGTTTTGCCAGTGTAGAAGAAAATCTCTTCAGAGTAACGGCGGGGATACCATCTGAACCAGCGCATTTATTTATATTGAGATCTTTGAGGACTTTCGCAACCTAGCGAGTTCGAAAAAATATCTGCTTCATAGCAGAATTTACTGTCTCGAACTCGGGTGGGCCAATGTGCTCTGAGAAAATGTAGAGTTAGCAGCAAATTGAGCTGCTAGCAAATTGACTTTATCAATGGAGTTGACATATGGAGAGTCATTGAAGATGAGCGTTGGAACCTATTACGTGGTCGAGTTCTTTATGTTCTCAATAAAAAAACCAAAAGTTTTTGCTTGTTTTTGGACACAACAGTATTTTTTGCCTTACTTTTTGGTCATGCAAAAACTTGGCCTTTTGTATGTGAGTGTTACTGATATTTCCAGCCCGTTTGAAAAAATTTTACTTTCTACTGTAGGGTTAACTTTAAATTTTCATTTTGGATGTTCTGGCCGTGGATTCATTGTCCACACATCTTGACTTCTGACAGAAAATTTTCTTTCAATCAATCCGATATAATCTTCGTAGAATGTGTAGAGGTCAGCGCATTTCATTTTGGTAAATTCTTGTTTAAGAAACTGTTGCCCGAAGTTTTGGAAAATGGATTTGTGTTCCGAGAACCGACTTTTGAGTTGAGAAATGAACGTATCAAGAAACGGAATGTAGAAAGAAATTCTGTAGTAGGTAGTCTTCAATACTTTGTGCTTGAACGTTGCAACGATTTTTTTTTTTTTTGTTGATTGCAACGGCGCGGTGCGGCGTGGAATTTCATTGTGATTTCGTATTCAGAACAAATTCTAGCAACATGTTCACAAAACTAACGTCGAAAGTAGAATCTACGTTTTCGCGTTTGTACGTAAATTCATTCAAAGCGTCATCTGCCAGCTTAGTAGCCTCACCCAGATCTTGGTTTTTACTTTGCAAGCCCCTACTCAAAGGAAAAACAATCGAATTAACTGATTCCATAATGTGACAGGTGATTTGGAATTCAACCGTCGAAACCGCTGTCAAAAGATGCAATGCAATGAGTAATGATACCCCCCCCCCCCCCCTTTGCCCAAATCCTGGATTGTCACTGGCGGGTTTGATACACATGACGGTGCCACAAAGAGTTGCCATAGGACTTTTTTCTAAACAAAAACCTGAAACTGTATGCGTCAGAGCTTCATTTATATTAATATCAAATACTGTGCCCCTGTTCTGTATACCTATCGCCTCGATAAAAGCCGGCGGGCGATAATCGGTGGAAAATGGAACGAATTTCTATGAATTTAGTAGGATCTCGGTCTGGTTCTCACTGTTTCTCGATCGATATTAACGATGCGATAGTTACAGAACGGGGGCACTGGTTTCAGAGGAAATTGCACTCTTTTAGACTAAAATGACAAATCAGTGGGAATTAAAGGATACCAACGACAACATCCCCACCAAGTCATACATACATAATTTATTATTTTATATGGCTAACTATCTTATTAGCCTGCGCCGAAATACACCTCTCACACAGCCATTCCCGATTGGCAATATTTATTTGAAAATCAAGGTAGACATTTCTTCTCAGGTCATCTGTGTTATCGACAATTTGACAGAAATCACATAACTTTCGAAAACGGTTCAGTAGTTTCATGGTTCCTGTTTACGTTGTCGTTACCATAAAAATATATTGGGATACCATATACAGCCCATGTCCTTCCTCAGTCTCTAGACTATGTCTGAACAAAATTACTTTTAAATCGGATCAGTGGTGTAGGCGGAATATCGTAACATAGAAACACTGATAGACAGAGTTATAATATCTGATTTGTAATGTTAGTAAAGACCCTCGTTCCCGTTTGAATATGATGCCCGTTGCCGGAGGTTCACTTAAAGTTTATAATTACTTGCCACCGATTCACGCTTGGATGCGCCGAGTCTTTTGGTTGTGTAAGAAAAGGGTCTTTTAGATCTAGGTATGGTATACGGATATGCTAGGACCAATCATCTTCTGTGAATCATAGGGTGTACTCTCAAACCATTTCTCGTTTAAAAAGAAGTGGTTTCTGGTACGATTTACACTGGAGTTTTAAGGATTTCGCAAGCAGCAAATCTTTTGACTGACGTCTGTGGGATTTGCCGATCGATGCCATGGCTCCAAAACTCAAACCGCGACAAAAATCAACTTTCCGTCGGTTCAGGACTGGTTCACTTTAGAATCTGAATGAAGGAAGAATTTTTATCGGGTATTCTCTGATCATTCTAAATCTAAACCAATGATGAGTCTGTTCTGGTGCCTTTATGAGAGCGATGATATACGACTACA
Source organism: Melanostoma mellinum (assembly GCA_914767635.1). NCBI lineage: Eukaryota > Metazoa > Arthropoda > Insecta > Diptera > Syrphidae > Melanostoma > Melanostoma mellinum. Next base: position 68,474,129 of record OU612058.1, on the reverse strand, counting down.
CGCCGTATTACGCACATACGCGTTCATTTTCCAAGGGGAGAAGTATGGCTACGGACTACGTTACGAAGAATGGCTGGATGGGGAGATGTATTTGTGTCTGCAGCTACAACCAAGCTATGCTTAAGAATCTTCTCAAACTTTTAATATTTATAGAAAGTGATTCGTTTGGTTCCTGGCCATTACGGCGCAATAGGAAACATAACCGCCAATGAACTTGCAGGCAAGGATCACGTATAGACTTCTCAGGATCTGAACCAGCGTTTGGCCTGTCGGAGTCTTCAGTGGGTGTTTCCATCAACGATTGGCTTTATAAATAGCACAACCTTTGATGGAACGTCTTCGTTAAGTGCAAACAGAGCATAAGATAGCCCTCGTTACAAACTTTTTTTTTATAGTCTCGTAATTCAGCACGACCGGCTCAGTTGGTATTGTCATGTTCAAAAGAGAGATCCGCAGAACCCCGTCAAAAAGGCAATATCGTACAACGTTTCAACAAATTCGCGACGAAAAAGAAAAGGCAGGCCAAAACACTCCTGGTACAAGCAAATGCAAAAACAGCAGCATTTGGTTGGCCTCAGACATGGAACAATCCAAAACCGGGAGGCTTGCCGACGATTTCTGAGGTCAACGCGGCGTACCCCACAGGCGGATCACTAGTGTGAAGCAGAAAAGTGGGAGAGTTGTGATCGCTTCAAGATCACTACTCGTAACGCCGAAAATGAAAAAGAAGAAGAAGAAGTAGCAGAAAATACTGTGGAAACCCAGTTTACGTTACTTATTGGCACTTCTCTTCCGCTAAGCATTCAGAAGTGCTAGAATACATACCAGCCTCTGTAAACTCGTGAGGACGATGATCACACTTTATCTCTAAATGTCCTGGATTTTCATACAACAGATACTCGAAAGAGACATGGTGAGAGCTGTTTACTGTTCTGGCTTCTTTGCGACCATTTTAAAAGCTACATCAACAAAAAATTGCTATCTGGTAATGCAATGTACCGGCATTTGCGCCTGAGCGCTCCTGTTAGTTTTAAAAAACCTATGAAACACTATTAAAAATGGTGAGGAAGAACATACCTAAGTGACGCGTCAGCTCCAAGATTTTGTTTTTCGCCCAGGTACGGCAATGGACTCATCAGCAAGATTTTGTCCAACCTAAGACTCAAACTTTGGTCGGAAATTTTGCTTTTACGGTTTAAAGTGATTTGCATTTTTTCCTCCTTTTCCATTCAATTTTCCTTTCAGTTAATTTAACGTTCTAGAACAATCCCAGAATATCTTGAAGTAGCAGATTGTTTGGGAGTGGATTGGTATCCCTTTTATGGTGGGTATGGGAATATGCAATGTATTGCTTTTTCGTGAACACAACAAGGTTTGTATAAGTGGGACAAGGCAGCTTTTGGCTTGTTAAAGCCTGACCGGCTGACGTGTGACGCCCGGAGGAGTTTTTTGTACTCAATGTACAGGTAGTTACTCATTTCCTAGCAAATCTTTTATTCAAAACCACAGAACTAAAACAGTGTAGAAATACCGAAAACCACCACAACAAATCGGTTGAGTAAGCCAGCTGTACGCTATTCTTACTTCCAAATTCTTAAAGGAATCCTAAGTTATACAAAGAATTCATCAACCAGTTTGTTTTGATTGTTTTACTATGATTATATGTAGAATTTCTAGTTTTTTTTTCGATTCTGCTCAATCCCATTAAAAAAAAAATAAATAAATAGGGTGGCGCAACAGAGCGTGGAGCCCCTGGGCCTAGCGCATTTCTCACAACCATGCCTTGTGAGGGAATGGAGGGGACCTACAATTTTTCGCCGGTTCCGAACGGCTAATTGAGAATGCGCTTTTCATGGCAATGAGTTTACTAACGGAGGACTTGCCAATTCCTCGCGAAAGGCGATACCCGTGGAAAAACAATTTTTTCATTTTGCCTCTGCTGGGATTCGAACCTCGAACCTCTGGGTTAGCAGGTGGACATGCTAACCATCAGGCCACGGGTACCACTCAATCCCATTGATAAACGAATTTAATGAATTAATGAGGATCAATAAAATTGACGTATCTTTAATTTCTTCAACTCGACAATACCTGTTTTTGAATAAACAATTTTGTTTAGTTATGAGCAAAGTAAAAAAAACTTGTTTTGATGGCAGTTTAAAAACTGACCATTGATTGTCAACGACCGAAAAATTATAAATATGCATTACCAACTTACATATTGAAAGATTCCAACAATTCAAATTAGCACCTGAATCGGATGATCATGCTAATTGCAGTAATATTCTGAGTACATATAGTCAAGTGTATTACGTGTATTGATACTTTCAAGTAAGAACTAAGTACTAAGGTCAAGTTTATTTTTTCTATGTGTGGGCTTACACACTGGCGGCCAAAAGTTTGAGTTCGGATTGATTTTATGTATTGAATATTGGCATTTCATCAAAATTTAGTAATTGAATAGTTCTAAACAATTGGTGTACTCGTAGGTAGTTAGAGTTTCATTTTTGATCCAGATTTTTTTTAATTGGAATGTTTTGTTTGAAATTTGTAAGAGATATTTTTTATGGATTGACTGAGAAGTAATTCCTACAAGACACGTCTTGAGTTACTCGTTCCTCCAAATAAACAAATTGTAGCTCTAAGTGTCTAGTTTTCGAATCTGAGTTTAAATAGTAGGTAATCATAAGAAAACCAACAAAAAAAAAATTTGGAATTTTTTTTGTTTTTTTTTTTAATCTACGGACGTGGAAAATCTTTTTTCGACTTAACTTCCATATGGACCGGATAGCTTTCATTTGATTTTTTTTTATAAAAATCTCGATATGAGCATTTCTCGCTGAGATATCGATATTTGAATGGAAAAAGATAATTTTGTCTTTGATTGCCAATATCTCAACAACCAATGATCGCACAGAAGTTTTGAAGTTCGTTTCAAAAACTTGAATAAAAGCTCTACAAGGATTGGCAATCGAATTAAAAAAAATTTTCAATCATTACCCCAATAATTGGCCCAAAATCAAAAAAATTTTGCGACTCACTTTCTTACCGATTTTTCTCTTCCGCACTTTAATTTTCCTAGTCACAAATCAATTGAATAAATTAAAAGTTGATACCCCCCAAGGCAAACGAATATTCGACTTGCCTTGGGGGTATCAAAACTTCTATTCAAACTCAGATTCGAAAAATATACATTTAGAGCTACAATTTGCTTCTTTTTTTTTGCTGTACGACAATTTTTGTACAAGTTTGAGCCTGTTGAAAATCCACCAAAAATGGATTTTTTTCTGCTCCCTTAATTTTTGTGCGAAGTGCATATTGTGACAAATGGAACCTAATAGTCAATCTTGGAAAATCCGAAATAGCTCTTTTTCGAATTCGAGGACGCAGAGCTCCTTGCGAGAAATGGTTTGCAATGACACAGAAGTAACGGTATCGCACCAATATAAATATCTTGGTGTTGTGTTCAATTACAACATGTCTTGGAACGAACATTTAAATAACAGGCTCGCATCATTAAAAAACTAAATAAACGCGACTTGGTCCAAGCTACTCAGAAATAAATCAGTTCAACACTAAACAAAATTTCAAATTCACGATGCTGCTACACGATCAATTATGTTGTACTGCGCTTGTGTGGGGATCTCTTAAAAAATTGCCGGTTGTAATTGTTTTATCAGAGATTTGGGTTTTTGAGAGTGAAATGAGTTCTTATAATATACCGGGCTATGCGCAATTTAGTTGTTGTAATGAAACGTATTCGGCGGGTGGTGTTGTTGTCTACATTGAAGATAGTCTTGTTCACCAATTTACCAAAATTGATATATGTAGTGCGGATGTTGTAAAGTTGTCTTTTTGTTATCAAAATGAAAACTATACAATGTTGTGTTTATATAGGTTGCACGCGTTTCGTAAAAGTTTGTTCGTCGAAGAACTCTCTAATATTCTTTGTATAAACAAAAACTGTAATTTAATTCTAATTGGTGATATTAATATTGATATATTAGACGTATCTGACAAAGACACTGAAAATTATTTGTTCTTAATGGCTTCGAATGGCCTTTAGAGCAATGTCAATGAGCCGACCCGCGTAACAAGTTCTTCTAGTACTTGCATAGACCACATTTTCACCCGCTTTAAAGTATGTAATAAATCAAATTTTTATGGCAGTGTTCTTGACATGAAAATTACTGATCACAAAATGATTGTTCTAGTGAAAGAACCACATATTGCTTTGAACTCAAATTCAAAAACACAAACAAATGAGCATTTTAACACCGACTACGTCTTATTGCAGAATATTTTGAAGTATGAATTTTGGGATCAGGTTTATTCGGAAGAAGATCCTTCTAAATCATTTGGTATTTTTATCGCAATTTTGCAAAACCACATACAGTCTTGTACTTCTGTGTCCGTAAGAAATTCTAAATTAAAAACACATCTAAAGCCATGGATGAATGATCGTCTCCTTAAGCAGATTCGAAATAAAAACAAAGTCAGTTTAAAGTTAAAAAAAACATCCACACAATAAAAAACTAGAGAAGTATTACCTTTCACTCTGTAAGGCAGTTAACTCAAAAATAGAATTAACTCGCGAAAAGTATTATTTTAATTTGGTAGAAAAAGCGAGAGGTAATGTTAAAGAAGAATGGAGAGCAGTTGACTGCATTCTAGGGAAAACAAAAAAGGCTACCGTGATTGAAACTATCGTAGTAAATGATGTTCCCCTAACCCATTTAAGTTCTATATCGAACAAGTTCAATGAATATTTTACTGAAATATCGGAAACATTGAAACCATCTACGAATCCCGTTGGTGATTGTAATTGCTTTAATGAAAATTTACAGTACGCGGAGACTATACAATCTAACAGCTTTGTCTTTAATCCCATCACCTCGTTCGAAACTTATAAAGTAATATTATCGCTCAAAAGTAAAAACTCGTGCACCTCAGATGGAATATCTAGTAACTTCCTTAAAAAAATTGCATTTTATGTATCTGATATTCTGAGTTATATATTTAACTTAAGTGTCGAAAAAGGGTGTTTTCCTGAGCAATTTAAATGTGCCGAAGTAATCCCAATTTTCAAAAAGGGAGATAAAAAAAACATGACTAATTACAGGCCGATTTCTATTCTACCCACTTTTTCAAAGGTTTTTGAAAAAATCATGATCAAAAGAATTACCTCCTTCCTTACGAAAACCAAATTTTTTAGCGAAAACCAATTCGGATTCCGCTCTGGGAAGTCAACCGAAGATGCAATTCTCAGGCTTTGTAGTCAGCTCTATGGCAGCTTAAATAATAATAAATCGACTATGTCTCTTTTCATTGACATGACCAAAGCTTTTGACATGGTTGATCATGATTTATTACTAATGAAAATGTATAATTCAGGTTTTAGAGGAGTTATTTTTCAATGGTTGAAGACATATTTAAAGGCAAGAGTGCAAAAAGTTAATATAAATGGTACACACAGTGGCACTCGTTTTTTAAAAAGTGGGGTACCACAGGGATCTGTTCTCGGCCCCTTATTTTTCCTAGTATATATAAACTCTATTTTTAAACTACGTTTGAACGGTATGTCAACTGCTTTTGCAGATGATATATCATTTACTTATCAGTCTAATTCTGACCATAATTGTGTTCTTCTAATAGAAGAAGACCTCGAACTTTTAAGAACTTGTTTCTCAAACCATAAGTTAATTATTAGTGAAAAAACTAGATTTATGACCTTTAAAACATCTGGTCATTGTTCTTATAACTACAATTTACTTTTCCATGCTTCCAGCTGTAAACAATTTAGCTTTCCAGTTCATGATTGTGGTAAATCAAATTTCGAACACAACGGTCGTTGTTCAAGTTCCTGTTTTAAAATAGATTCTGTGATGAGCTATAAGTATCTCGGTGTTACAATTGATTCAAACCTTAATTGGAAAGACCATACCAACAATATTAAAAATCATATGATGGCAATTACGAGAAAAATGTACCTTTTGAAACCATTCTGTTCGAAAAAGATTTTGACTTCCATATATTACGGACTTGCGCACTCTAAACTGCAATATGGGTTATCTAGCTGGGGTGGTTCCTATGCAAATACTTTTAGACCTTTACTAATTGCTCAAAAGCATCTTATTCGAATTATTTGTAACAAAAGTCGATACACGCACAGTTGGCCTTTATACAAGGAATTACGAATTCTACCTATGAGACATTTATATATTTTTAAAGTACTAAAAGAATTCTTCAAGCAAAGTGGTAATATTCCTAGTAGAACCTCGCAATTATACAACCTAAGAATAAATAATATGCACCTTGTCAATGTACCCTCAGTTCACAAAGCTCATTTCTCTCACTTTTACACCGCCGCAGCACCAAAAATATTTAACAAACTGCCTCTGCCTATCAGAACAACTCCAAATATAAGCTCATTTCTAAAAAAAGTAAAAGACTGGTTATTCACTGTTGACTTAATCTCTATCGAAAACTATTGTTAATATATAAATCCTAATGCTGTAAACTAGAACAAGTCTATCATTCTGCTGTATTTTATATTTATTTTTTTTTCTCTCTTCTCAATTTTCAATTAAACATTTATCATTTTACTCTCAGTAGTTTTTATCATTGTAAGACCCTTTAAAAATTTTTAACTTATTTATTGTTTCTTAATTAAATATGTCCTGATTGTCACCCCACATCAGTTATTATCAATATACAATTAATTCAAGAAAGCATCATTCAACACTAACTTTATGTTAAAGAATGATAGCCTTTATTTATTCACTTAAACATCTTTATTGCTGTACTAGTTTTAAGATTTAAATGAATGAATAAACTTTTTAATAATAATAATAATAATAATAATATAGCGAACACATACAAGTAAAAAAGTTACAACGATTTTTTATCAAAAGATGTTTTCCCCTACCAGTTGTTCCTAACAACCCATGAATTACACTTTTCTTATATAAACGGAAAACACTGCATCATTTCAACGGAAACGGTAGGCTACCCAGAATACTGTCGGAAGCAATTATTAGGAAGAAAATCTTCTGGGTTAAGGAATGGCTAGATCTTTTCCACGAAACGTCAATTGATTTTGCCTTCACCATAAATATACTTGAGTGAAAAGGATTGCATAACATACTTTTGTCAAAGCTTAAACAAAAACATTGGAATGGATTTGTCAGCAATGCGAAGAAATTCCAATTTCACGATGACTACTGCAATGTGCTCTACACCGAAGTTCCAAACTACTTTAATGACGCTAGCCCCCGTGATATGATCTGCCTTATATTAAAAACTCGCTGTGGACTCCTCAGTCCTCATTCTGATTGGAAGAGCTATCCAAATAAACACCAATGCGAACTTTGCAACTTGGATGACTCTGAAAATATTTTTCACTTCGTTGGAGTATACCCGATCTTTAGAAGTTATAGGTACCTATATAGAATATTTCTTGGTAATGACCTACTCTTCCGTACACAATTTTTAAACGTTTTGAATGGCAACTGCTACTCCAATCTCTATAAGTTTTTGAAAACTTCACTTAAATATCGAAATCTGAGCTAAATTCTTTATTGTTACTTTTTGATCTGACAGGCAACTTTATGTTATTGTCATAATTAATTCTATTTTAGCATATACAATGCTTTTGCTAAACCTTTTTTATGGAAATAAAATTATTATTAACTATCTTGAGAAGTATTTGAGTTTTTCGATATTATGTACTTATAAACTTTTATACGACTTCTGCTTATTCAGATTTTTTTATGAATCCGAACATAAAAATTTTTATTACTCCGTATTTGAAAAAACGGTTTCATAACCAAAAAACTGTAGACGTGACGTTTATTGCAAGGTTTCAACATGTAAGCCCCGCTTTGAAGACATAAACATAATTAACATCTCATTGAGGAAGTCATATCGTAGCGAAGAGTTGCTTCGTATTGAAGAAATCAAATGCTGCGTTCAACGTGCTTATATAGCTAAGCCGTCAAACCAGACTTCTTGAACGCCCTTAATCCACACATGACGAGCAGCTGCAAGCGAACAAAATTGGCAAAAAATACACCCAATGTCGCAAGGAATTCAACGGATCTAGCGCGTTTCTCAATTCTCACAACCATGCCTTATGAGAGAATGAAGGGACTAACAATTTTCTACCTTTTCCGAACGGCTAATCGAGATAGAGCTCTTCATTGCCATGAATTTACCATCGAAAGACTTGCCAATCCCAAGCGAGAGGTGTTACCCGTGGAAAAACATAGTTGGCATTCGAAGTAGGACCCTCTCAGATACGGACAACGACCCCATAAACACACAACGAGATTTCTCCAGGAATGAAATGGCTCAGGGACTAGTTCCGGGATGCCGAAATTGAAAAAACCGTTCGGAATTACAATCCTTAGCTCAGAATCAATGCCCTTTATTAGTCTATTGATTACGTCGTAAATATGGCAAAAAGGGCGGGTTTTTATTGCATGAATCGATTAATGGGCTAATTTTATAGAGAAACAACCGAAAGTGCTATTAAATTAAAGGGTGGAAATCGGAGATATGGGCTCTAAACCATCTTCACTCGTTTTTTCAATATATCTCGACGAAGCAAAATTTTTATGCAATTTCAAGGACGTTTTTTGTAGAGAGCAAATTTTTCCATCGAAATGCATCTTTTTAAAAATTATAAATCAAAATTTTTTATCCAAATTAGTAAAATTCCCTACAAAAAATGTCAATTTTTTGCAGTTTTTGAGTTTTGTCAGTTTTCTTAATGGCATTTCTTTCTGTTGGCAGATAGGTATAGGCAATGCTCCAAAAAAAAGGAAGTTAATAAAATTTTCTTCAAAATGCTATATCAGAAAACTTTGTGCGTTTCATATTCACTGAAATATTACCACTTAATCATAGACATTAATCGTTATTTTTAATCCTTTTTATACTGACTGCAGCTTTATGGAACAAAGTTTAACCAGACCCGAAGCAACTGTTTCCAATATTTTAGCAAATTATCAAAAAGTGCAAAGACAACCAACACGCAACGCCATCAAACATCATGGCCTGAGAACTTTTTTCCAAATCCAACAGTGGCATGGAAACCGCTTAGAACCTTTGAACTTCGGTTGTGATTCTAAATGTGAACTAATTCTGATTAGCACAATTACACCTTCTGCACCAGAGATATAGCTAAAAAATGGCTTGTGGTTGCACTACAGGTTGCCATGGAAGCTGTGGTTGCAGAAAACTACAAATGAAAATGAAACAAAATAAAGAATGAAAGCGAGTCAATTACGATAATGTGGAAATAGCCGCCGATATTGCAGAAGTCGATATTTTTGAAGATGTAGATGTTGCTGTCGATATAGACCTTCGAAATTTTATTCAAGAATTTTAATAGCACCAGGATCAAACACTTAAATTGTAAAGTAAAAAAAATATAGCATTTTTCTTACATATAAAATACTGTTCAACCGAGTAAAAAATATTTTTTTCCTAATAAATGAAAAGATTAGTAAACATTTTCAACTGTTAAAACACTTTTTTTGACATTTCCTCAAAATAAGAATAAATGCAGTCAGTATAAAAAGGATGAAAAATAATCGATAAATATTTATAATTAAGTGGTAATATTTCAGTGAATATGAAACGCAGAAAGTTTTTTGATGTACTATTTTTAAGAAAATTTTAATTACTTTCTTTTTTATGAAGCATTGCCTATACCTATCTGCCACCAGAAAGAAATGCCATTAAACTGACAAAACTCAAAAACTGCAAAAAATTGACTTTTTTTGTCGGGAATTTTACTAATTTGGATAAAAAATTTTTAGTTATAGTTTTTAAAAAGATGCATTTCGATGGGAAAATTCGCTCTCTACAAAAAACGTCCTTGGAATTGCATAAAAATTTTGTTTCGTTTTCGAGATATATTGGAAAAACGAGTGAAGATGGCTTAGAGCCCATATCTCCTATTTGCACAATTAAGCTTCTCAAAACAAGTAAAAAATTTTAACATTTCTTAAGATGTCAAGCAAAAAATTTTGACAGTTGAAACACTTTTTATATTTCCTCAGGTGCACATTTCGGAAGCAATGCTTAGTCAGTGAGAGTTATAAATTAAACATAATTATTTGTCAAAAAATTAATAAAGAAGGAAAATATTTTTCAACAAAATTAATGTTGAGTCTTGTCAACGTTTTGTTAATTAATGTAAAAACTCAAGAAAAGAAATTATTTTGTACCTTGTTTGTTTTTGGTAATATGTGCAAGGCTTAGTAGCATTTGCTTCAATTTCTTCAATCTTTTTAATTCTTTTCTGGTTCAATCTTTGCAGGAACTTCCCTTACGTGCCTGTAAATTTACAGCTTGTGAAATAATGATGTCTATGTCTATTTATGTCTATTTATACTAAGAAACTATTATTATAAAAATACATATATATCTCATAAATTCTGTAAGCTTACATATATAATTATTTTCGTCGTAATGAGTTTTCTCTAGTAGTTGATTTTATTTCCTTTCCAAAAATGAGAATGGACTCAAACTTTTGGCTGGCAGTGTAAGAATGGTTACTGACAGCGAAAAAGTAAACAATCTTTCATTTACGTCGGCCAAACCTAAAAGTGCAATAGGAAATTGTTAAGAACAAAGGTTATTTTTGAGACACGAATAATAAACATGAGGCATTTTGCAGTTAGTTTAGTCATTTTGGTTAATAGATTTCGAGAAGTTTTTTCTTTCGAATTTCTTTTCTGCCATCTCGTATCTTTGCCGCTCGCTCCTCAATATTTGAAAAAAAAAGCGACAAAAAGCAGGTCTTTGACGATACTCTCCATTTTGAGTTATTTAAAATAAAAAAAATAAATAATAAAAAATAAAAACTAGACTGAGAAAATTTCCTGCAGTCTATGTCGTATAACAACTTTTTTCACAATGTCTAAAGTTTCGGCGTACATACGAGCAGCTCAAAGGGCTACTAAACAGGTGCCGTGACATTGTGCCAAGCGACATTATACCAAATGCAGAAATATGGCACAATGACACTTTGGTAAAGCGACATTGGGCCGAACATTAGCGTTTGGTACAGTTTCGCTTTTGTAAAGCGTCATTAGGCCAATTTGGTACCCTGACGCTTTTTTACGATTTTTCAATATAACGAAACAAATGAAGATACACTTGCTCAGATTTGTGAGTCATACGAACTATACAAATGGATAAGTCTATGAAAATTCAGATCTCTTGTTAATATAAAAAGTAAATAGCTGACTAATCATAAACTAAAGACTTGTGGAAGAAACAAAAAAATCATTTGAAACAATCGAATATAAGATAAAGAAATAGTAAGAAATTCGCCTGTGTGTGTAAAAGATGTGTTCTTACTTAGTTCAATTTTAAGATATTAGTGATGAACTTAAAAAAAAATCTGTAGCCGCCGCTTTAAGTACAGAAAAGAAAGCTAAAAGCGAAGCGGAAAAAAATTTAGCAAGGGGGGTATGGGTTTGTGTTCTGAAAACTAAAAATTCGCGCGAATTATTACAGTTGAAAAATTTGCTTATTTTTCATTCAACTATGCCGAACTGTAATGCCCACCTTAGTAAGTAAGCATGCTTATGAAAAAAGCAAAAAAATCGATTTTTTGAAAATTCCAAAGAGGAGACGCCCTTTAACCTCAGTTTCTTCATCATCAGTTAGTAGACTCTTTTAAAAAATCCCAGACTAAAAGCCATGACACTAGGAACGCAAACGACACTGTTAAACGTTACAGATTTACTAATCACTTAGGCTAAATATTCCCTCGATTTCTGTCGGCAGAAGTTTCGTACAAGCAAGAGAGGGGAGCCTAACACAAAGACCATACCTATTGCCTTAAACCTAGCAAGGTTACCATTCTAGTAATCTTTATACCTACATCTCAAAGCCATTTACATTTAACATTATCATATATAAAATATGCGTAGATTACCTACGACAGTGTGTAAACGAGTCACTTAGCATAACCTCGTGTAAAATAACACTTAGCGGCGCTGCTGGTATAGTGCTCGTGCGCCGAACTGTTGAATTTGTAAATAAAATGGTTAAGACAGAAATTGGGAAGAAATTTTCTGTAGTGTAATTTTGAACATGAGTACCTATTTTCCTCGTTAGATAACTCAAAAAAGGGATTATGGTCAAAAAACTATTTGACGCCATTTTGCAAACATGGCTGCGATAGTGATAGTGATAGTGGAATACGAAGTGGTAAAGCGGAGGTTCGAAAAGAGCACATCCAAATCCGTAATTTTTATTACTCCCGGAAGAACTTTCCATGCAAAACTACCAAATAACTACACTACAACGTTGGAGTGTGTAGATGTAACATATTTCTCCCGATTGGTATCAAAACAGCAGCTCATGTTCTTCTATTACTTTCTGTTTCATTATATTAATAAATCGTTTCAGAAAACAGCACTTTAAACTGAAGTACAGAATTTCCAGCCGATATTAGCGCTTTTTTGCCTCGTGTTTGCAAATCGCCTGCTGTGTACACAACACCTCATTAAACGAATTCCTTTGATTACTTTTGTTTTTATCATTTGCATTAAATGAAAATAAACTTCAAACAGAAATAAAGTTTTTTTTTTAGAATTCAACAAAACTGTCAGTGGGTTAACAATCGAATTTGCATACGAAAATGTTTAGGGCACTCACCTCTAAGACACACTCACCGGCCTTTAAACCATGGAACTTGGCCGGTGTGTTCACATCAACTGCACTTATCTGTAAAAAGAAAAAAAAACACCACTTCACAAAACATGCTCTCGAAAATAAGTCATCAAAATGTATATGCACCCACGGATACGGATCCCACTTGCTGCGTGTCAAATGAAATCCCATTGATCCATTCGATGATCTAGGTATCTTCAACAGACGCAACGTTGGATTGTAATGATCAGAAGATGAAGAGCCATCGCTTAAACTACTACGACTACTGCTAGAAGATGGTCTCAAACTTCCGATCGATTCACGACGATCGTAAAATATTTCACTATCAGCCCTACGACTATACATCACTGAATCTTGAAATCAACTGAATGCCAAGACGATTCTTCCAACATTTCAAAGTGTATCGATCCTATGTACAGCTGTATGAACGTGAGATACTTTTAACTCAAAAGCTCTCCCAAGTCGGCTGGCTTAGTCGACCTTCACCCAGTTTATATTGCTCTATAGAAAGAAGTTCTGTGGCCAGATGTTGTAACAGCACAAATGGCTAGACACATCATTGGTATCGCACACAGTGAAGTGAGACCAGAAGCTAATTTGGCTGCGCACGATAAAATAAACATAGCTTAGAGTCAGTTTCTAGGTTCAACTGTTGACCGAGACAAGTTTCTGATTCAGAGCTTATTTTGTAAACAGGTTGAGTACGCAATAGTGACTTTTCCACTTTTCTTTGTAGCGTGTATGGTGTATGCCTACGAGGTAGAAGACTGCACCGGACGCGCACGTACGTGATCTACCGTTCAGTTAGAAGCATAGTAATATAGTTTGGGTTTGTTTTCGGTAGATAGGTACAGGGTGTTCATTTTATATGGAATAATTTATTCAAGCAAATCCAAACGAGTTAAACTTGTTCAATTGAATAAATCAAACTGATTTATCATCCAGAATGCTTTTTTATTTCTTGCATAAATGAGAACAGACATAAAAGCTACTATAAAATAAGACCTAAATCGTTGCATTCGAAACCAGTTTAGGCATAAGTTTTATTTTTTATCATTATTCCTGGAGAAGATATGTAGGCACTTTCATTTAAAAAAAAAGAAAATTAAACGAGAATCAGTCATTATTTGTGATGCCCGTGATGGCAAGCATATCGGCCTGTTACGTGAGAGGTTCAAATACCAGAAACCCCAGAGAAAGATATGTTTTTTACTGGTATCGTCTTTGGCGAACTGGAAAGTCCTCAGAGAGTAGTTGCACATAGCCATGAAAAGTGCTATCTAACTTAACCTTTCGGAATTGGCATAAGATATGGTAAGTCCTTGAATTGAGCTATGCCCCAGGGTTTCCATAGTTTTCTTTTATTTTATTTATTTTTATTTGGTGATTTGTTAAGCAGTGCGAGGTGACTTTAAACTTTCTGTGACTTGCTTTCTCTAAAATTTTTTTAACTATGTATGTGGAAAACTGCCCGAAGTATTTACAGAAATGATACGGAAATGTTAAGGCTTGTTTCAAGGTTAGCTACACATTCAAGCGGTAATATTTTACTAACTTAGATGGACATCTACAACTTCTTTTGGCTCCAATTTCGATTTCGGGTGAGCTCTTTCCAGTTTTGCACTTTAAGTCGGTTGAGGTCTTCTTCCATTTGATTGCGCCACCTAAGACGAGTTCTTCGCCTTCCACTACTGTGCTGCAATGTGCTTTTGAAAACACAAAAAAAAACACAAGAAACACCAATGGTTTCCTCATCCACTTTAGACCATTTTGTTATGTAGGACTGGGATGATGAAGACTCATAAAAGGTGGCGTTTTTTTTTTTTTTTTTTTTTTTTTGAAAGAACATTTTTTCTAAAAAGCCTTGATAAATCAAACAAGCCGCGTCCACACAGAAGGTATTTTCCGTGTTGAAAAGCTCGTGTTCAAAGCCATCCTGCAGTTTTATTATGTCTATGCTTGCATATGGCAGCCTGAACTTCTTGTAAGTTGGGAGGAAGCAGTTTTTTATCGTAGCGTCGTTTGGAGCATTCTTAGATTATGTTTTTACTGATCAGTCTGAAGAAGTGGTACAGGATTTTGTTTAATCTTGATCTTTTGTGATATTTCTTTTTTGTTTTGAGAATTTCATGATATTAACTTCCTTTCTCCTTGCAATTCTCCTTGCAGCCTTCGATTTCTTCTTCATGATTTCTGGTTGATGGCATTTACCTGCCTGGAGTCCTCATACAACCTGGGTTTGGTGGTGTTAATTTATTATTTTACTAGCTGTGCCCGCGACCTCGTCAGCGCGTGGAATAGTAACAGCAGCATTTTTAGTTTTTGATAACAAACAAAAATAGACATACAGATTTCATTTCAGACTTATGTTATTAGTAAAGACTCCTATTCCCGTGGGAATATGGTGACCGTTCCCGTAGGAATATGGGGATGACTTAGAGCTTATGTTACTCGAGGATAGTGTAGCATTCTAATGGTGAAAGAATTTTTGAAATCGGTGCTGTAGCTTCTAAGTTCCGTATACGTTACCTTTCCGTGGGAATTTAGGGATAAAATATATAGCCTATGTCCTTCCTCAGGTTGTCTATTTTTGCACAAAATTTCATTACAATCAGTTTAGTAGTTTGGTGGAACACGGTAACATACTAAATCGGACAGACAGAGTTACTTTCACATTTATTATATTAGTTAGGACTTCTATTTTCTTTGAAAAAACCGTATCTGGAAATCGAAAAACTTGAAAATTTTTAGAATGACAAATTTACTGAGGAATAAGCGTGAGTTTTCGAATCAAAATTAAGTAGTTTTTTTTGACTTATCGATTTGTGTTTTTATGCCATCATACCTTTTCATTAGGTCTTCCTGTTTCGTTAAAAACTATTTGTATACTATGCAAAAAAGTTCTTTTGTTTCCGTATCTCTTTTTGTACCATACCATTCTCAGTTTTTCTATTAAAAAAATAAAAATTGACTTACGCTCGTAACTTCTTTCCAGATGATGAATTTTTTGATTGGACGTTCTGTGTTATCGCTATAGTTTCCAATCATTGTTGAAATTGTCATGCAATGTTTTGGAACTAAAGCATTCACTCAAGATCTGCTACGTGTCGAAATGTCATCAACATTAGTTATACTTTCGTTTTGCGCAATTCGGCAGTAAACCAAAAGGATTATTTCTTGCCAAAAAACTGTCTTCGTGTGCATTTAGTTGGCCTAAACTGTTAATACTACACAATTCAGGAATATATCAATAACCAATCATTAACATCGAATCAAAACAAAAAACAAAACAAAAACAAACAAAACATTCCCAGCTAACCACACGTACACCTATTGTGTTTTTGGTATGTGTGTGTTCCTTTGGTATTAATATGGTTATATCCTACAAATTACAGACCATTGGCAGTGCATTTAGTTTACACACCTTGCCGATGGCAAAGTAAACAGACGTAAATTCAATGGATATTTGCTTACTCGGCACTTATTCGACCAAAACCCACCTAACCGAATACTCCCCCTTTAACAGTTTCAATGAATGGCTGACCCAGTAAAATATATGGATGAATGGATGAATGTCCTGTCCGTCCATCAGTGGACGAACACAATTCAGAACCCAGTAATTTTCAAATGAATGACACTTTGCGGTTCGGCTCTGTAAATGTATATCTACCCCAATCTACATATAGCAGAGTAGGTGGGTATTCGTAGATGAGACGTAAATGCCACGTTTGGAACTTAATTTATGTCATCAGCTTTATTTTAAAATATTTACCTTTCACTTGGGAGTTTAAATTTCCTGGACTCTCCTCACGATGCGATGAGTAATTCTTCATTGTGGCTTTGAAAGTTAATTAATTGCAGAACGTAAGGAGGTGTGTGGATGTAGGTTGGTTTTTTTCTTCATTTTCAGTACAAGCACCTTTGCGACCGACACGACGCGTTGCTACCGCTCCCGCCCATGTCAGGGAATGGGGGCTTATCAAACGTCCAGTCCATACTGACTCATACCACTTTGATCTGATAAGCCCTTACTGGCATTCCATTAGACTAACATTATGCTTCAAAAGAGTGGATCGTACACGGTATGTCCTTAGCGCTAAGCTGTTTTAGATTCAAAAGCCTTTTCAAATCCTTAAAGCTACAGCAATATCCCAATCCGTGCTGAGCCAACCAACTATACCCAATAAGGCTTGAAACGAACAAAGAATCGGTTGAATGAGCAAAGTATATCCATATATATCCACTCGATATCTCATCGTCGTCGTCGGCGTCATCGTATCGTGTTGTCAGCCGTCCATGGCGCGTATGGAAAACCGGTAGTCCGGGTATCTCTACCTACCGTATACCGACCGTATATTTGATATTTGCATAATTCAGGAGCAGACGACGGCTACGATGATGTCGAGGGTAGAGAGTGTTTTATCTTTGCACGTTTTAATCGTATTCTCACCTTTGTGCAAACAACATATACTCCGAATGTACTTTTAGAACAATGAGTTGATGGTGCGAAAGATATTGGAGTGGAATCGTTCTGGCTCTGGCACTTGGGTATCGGGGTAAGTTGTTGTAGGTGGTACCTACTTTACGGCTAGTCATTTAGCTGGAGCATGTTGCATTCATGAGATGGAATAAAGCATAGGGTGGCGAATTGAACTCAATCTGAAAAGTCAACTATGTTGCAATTCAACCGGATATCGTGTTTCGTTAATTTTTGGCACCGATTGGCACTCAAAAGAGCTGCACAGACAACAGTATAGTTAGCTATACGTGGAAAGCATGGTGTAGATTTTTCACACCTTTGATTTGCGAAATTGGGTTAAATTGGTATTGTGTTTTTAGTAACTGTTCGATTGAGTTTACTACCATTTGATGTGTAACTGCCTATGATATGAAAACTTATGATCTGTATACTTTACGTTTCTTCAAACTGATATTAGACAAAAACGAAAAAACGGAATGGAACGTGGTGCAAATGCTATTAAAAAAACTGAGGATTTTGACTTGGCTTCATTCTGAATAGCAAAATGTTGTCAGGGGGATAGTCTTACGACGGGTGGGGTTTCCGTTAGTGAACCGAAGTCAAGTTGCTGGCTGGGCATAACACCGTTAGTAATTTGCTTTGATTTTCTAACTAGAGCCTTCACTTGTTGATTTAACTTAGCTAGCGTATGCGTTGATACTTTGTTTTTTTTTATGTTTGTGATTCGTAATGTTGGGTAAATTTAAGGTCGATTTTAGCAACATTTGGGTGTTGAGATCGAATTTCTTTGCTGTGTACGCACACACTGCAAAATGCAGGCCAGTTGATTTGGCACTGAGTGAAACACAGGTGGGTGTTGATTCTGATCCTTCAGATTTCAACCTGCCTGGATATAGCTTAGTGCCTTTATTCTTTTCCTCTCATTGCCTTGCCGTATATATATATGACATTGCTTACCAACTTCTTCCACAATACGGCCTTTGTTCTAACACGAACTTTAATTTCATGTGGTGAAAATTCACCGTCCGTAAGCAACTCATTCATTATTGTTTTATCTATAGAAGCCCCAATTTAGACAGCAATTCAACCTCTAACGAGTTTGATGCGCTATCTGATTCCAAAATAAGAATTGTTTCCCTTTATTCTCACACTGAAATCGCAATTACGGGCGTTTCCATGCGGAAAACACTCTTGACCTATTTCTCACTTCTCATCCCCAAAAAAGGGTTCTAGTATCATCATCTCCTCTAGGCAAACCGGACCATTGTGTCATATCGGTACATTCTTTGTTTTCCGTCATGGTAAAAAAAGATAAACACCCAAAAAGAACTGTGTGGCAATACGAGAAAGCCAATTGGGACGGCCTAAAAAATTTCTTTCCAAATTTTAATTGGTTATTGGGCTTTCTCGACGGAAACGTTGACGCTTCAGCTGATATGATATCTAACGTAATTCTCAACGGCGGCATGAGAAATTTTGTTTCTCACAAAATCATCCCCAAAGAGAATTCGTGGTTTGATTCAAACTGAAAGAGGCGATTACGGATCGAGAAAGTAGTTTTCGAATTTCAAAAACAACCGAGAATATATGTGTAACGCTCATATACAAAAGGCCAAGTTTTTGAATGACCAAAAAGTAAGGCCAAAAATTATGTTGTGTCCAAAAGGAAGCAACAATGTTTGGTCTTTTGTTGAGAACGTTTAGAACTCGACCACGTCATCGGTCACAATGCTCGTTTTTAATGACTCTCCGTATGTCTGCTCCATCGATAAGGCCAATTTACTTTCAGGTTAATTTGCTGCTAAATCTACACCTGAGCTTGAGACAGTAAATTCAGCTGAAGCAGATATTTTTTCGAACTCGGTCGGTGGCGAGAGTCCTCAAAGATCTCAATATACATAAATCCGCTGTTCCACATTGTATCCCCGTCGTTATTCTGAAGAGGTGTTCTTCTACGCTGGCAAAACCACTGTGTAAACTTTTCCATCTTTCCTATTCTGATTTTTCCGAGCAGATGGAAAACTGCTTCTGTCCAGCTGGTCCCTAAAAAAGGCGAATCTTCCTCCCCTTTCACTTACCGTCCAATTGCACTAACGTCCCTTATTTCCAAGGTCATGGAAACATTGATAAACCGTCAACTTTATGACCGTCAGTACGGCTTTCGTAGAAAAAGGTCAACTGGTGATTTGATGGCATATCTTACCGAAAAGTGGATCCAATCTTTACATTGTTTTGGAGAAAGTAAGATTATTGCGCTTGATATTTGTAAAGCATTTGATAGAGTTTGGCATCAGGCTCTTTTATCGAAAATGCGTGCTTTTGGCACCGATCAGCCTCTTCTTCGTTGGATTAGAAACTACCTTTCCGACCTCAAGTCTGATACCTACTTAATAAATGCTGGTGTGCTCCAGGGCTTCGTTTCGTCTCCGACTCTCTTCCTCATTTTCATTAATGATCTCTTGTCTCGAACTTCTAATCCGCTTAACTATTTTGGTGACGACTCGACCCTAAGATTTTCATATTCGTTTCCAATTTCACGTCCCTGCTCTTTGGATGGGGAACTGGAACGGTTGCGTATGATAAGCCCTTGACAGCATTGTTACATGGGGTTTTAAGAACCGAGTAGAATTCAATGCTATCTCTTGTCGTTGAAGATTAACATTCCCCCATTACCATTATCCATGAATGGTACCTGCATCGAAGAAACCGAAAAGCTGTCAGTAGTTGGTATGTGTGTAAACGATAGTTTTCGTTGGAAGGGCCACATATTCGAGGTCGCCTAAAACGCTGCTAGGCTTAGGTTTCTTGAGACGATGCAGGAAGTTCTCCATCCCCTCTGATCTGGCTACAATTTATAAGGCCTTCATCCGCACAAGACTGGAGTATAACTCCCAAATCTGGTCAGGTGCTCCTCAAACATCTTTGCGCCTACTTGATAGGGTACAAAATAAAGCGGTAAAATTGATAGGTGATAGTTCAATCGTAGAATAGTTTGATTCTCTTGAACATCGTCGAAACGTTACCTGTCTCAGTCTCTTTTATCGCTTTTTCTACAAACAGTGCTCTAGTGAAATAGCCAGTTGCATTCCTCCACTGAAACAATTAAGCCGCAATACCCGCCTCGCTAGGAATGCGTATCAGTTTTATCTTGATCCCAACTTCGGTTGTATAGTCAAGTAGGTATAGAGATTCATATTTTAGTCGCCCCACTCGAAAGTGGAATGGTCTACCTGGCTTTGTTTTTCCCCTTCATTTCGATTCACAAAAGTTCAAAAGCAAAGTGCATCGATGTCTCCTTTCAAATCCTCTCCTGTATTCCTAAATACTTGCTCTGTGTTCTACAACATTATATGGGTAGTCATTACCCCTTGATGTGAGCATTAATTATAAAAAAAAATAAAAAATTACTGCTGAAGGTAGATGCTTTAGCATCTTTTTTCAACCGATTCTTTTCTGTTTTCGATGATTTTCGGACATTTACTCTCACCAGAGGATAAAGGTGTAGATAATGACCCCACCCCCGGACCCCACCGCACGATTTTTTGGGGGGAGTGTAACTGTTTTGTGAGGGATGACCGCCACCTGTTTGCACTTGGATGTTGTTTTGGGAACACCACCATGTTGTTCCCATCCCCAAACAAATCCTGTGCTGATGAATTAAATTTTATTAAATTCAGCATTTTTCTGACATTGGGGGGTATAAGTTTTTCGAAAGGGGTGGGTAAGTCTGCACTATGAGGATGTTGTTGGGGACATCTCCTATCCTCTCCAACTTTGCCCCACACCGAAAGACCTACTGTAAATTTTATGAAATTCATCAAATTCATCAAATTTCATGAAATGGGGGGAGGGTGTAACCATTGGGGGGGGGGGCACCTGTTTGCACTTGGTGGGTGTTGTGGGGGACACCTCCTGCCACCCCCAACTTCATTATACCACCCCCGGGTCATTATCTACACCTTTACCCACCAGAGATAAACCCTTTTAAATCATATTGACGAAAAAGCATAGCCATTTGACATTTCCATTTTGGTCACTCGCAAGGACTTTCCAATTTATCCACAGACAGGATATGTCATGATGGGTACAGAAGTCTTTTTGAAACCTTTTCAAACGTTCTCAAAACACATTGATGCGGTAGCGGTCTACAGTCTCATTACTCTGCATTAATTGTCAATAATTGAGTTCTTGGAAGCCAAGAGCCAAGCTAGTTTAATATAAGACATTCACTCAACCAAGAGAACAGCAAAACTGTACAGAAATAATATCCACACCGAATAACGAAATTCCCCCTAAAAACCATTCTTTTTATTAACCTTTTTTATTGAAAACATCAACAAACTCGATTTATTTCTTATTTTCTACAGGAAATACCACATAACCCAATAGATTAGGTGTGTGAACGAAAAAATGGTCTCCAACGAGTTCATTTAACATGCATTCAACATCAACATTCCTTGAAATTAAGTCTAGTGGAAGGTACTAAAAAATACCATCCACGTGACTTAATCATTTGTCACCTATTCAAGATAAGGAATCAGTCACTGGGTTCTAGTTCTTTGTCCAATTTCTTAGTAATTTTTTTTCCCCTACTTTCCTTTCTAAAACTTCGTGTGCATCTCACATTTTTTCTTATAGGACATGGTGTAACTAAGCTGAGTTCCGGAAACTAAAAGAGCACATTATCGTCCATCATCTGTGACACAGGAGTTCAAGTCCTTTATTTGCCACCTTTCTCTTCTTCGTTTCTACTCCTCTCATCGCACATACATTTTGAGGGCGCAGCGAACACTGCATAGTACGATAGTGCATATCGCACACACATCACCGTTCTAAGGCGGAAGAGTGAAAAAGTGGCTAAAGCTCAACGTGATAGCTGCAAGAAGTTCATCGTCTTGATTTATCACAATTGTCGGAAATTTATGGGCGGTCGGGAGCAATTTGTTCGCTGAATGCCTAGCATAGACAAGCCGCACAGGGTTAGGAGCCACGCAACAGCGTTGTTATACTGAGAGTGCCATGTTCTTGGGACTTATATGAGTGAGGGGATGACAGGAAAACTATTTTTCAATTATTTCTTCCTTGATACTCATCTTTGTGTTCCCTGGAGCAAAATAGAATGTGTATTTACTGAAATCTCAGGGGTTTTCTGTAACGGAGGCATATTTTTCAAATATTTTTTTTAGATGAGGCTAATACTGAGCTGGAGCACTAAGACCAATCGAAGGACACCTCCCCTCTTTTTTAGATAGATGGTTGTCACGCGTAAAGATGAAACTGAAAGATTGAAAGAAAATCGATTCTCGATACGGGATTTGAACTCTCGCATCCGGCCTATCAACGTTAACATTATAATACTGCACCAGTGCCATGAATTGATAACGCTCTCATCTGTAATAGTAACATCCCTGCAGAAGAACTTCATCGGACTAAAGTCAAATTTAGAAATGATGCCCCTTGCTTCTAGTAGAACGAAATGGTTCCCTGCCTGACAAATTCCTAACGAAGGATTGTGCCAAGGCAGACAAAAAGAAGAGGCTAAGTATGGCTAAGCTGTGAAGGCTATCCTGGAAGAAAATTTGTTCTTCCTTCTTCTTTTTTCTGGTGAATGGTGGTCGCTAGGGGCGATTGTACAACTATTTCATTTCCCAATTTCATTGCGCTTTTGATCAATGTCATAGTTACGAGTGTGCTATATTAGGAAAAGTTTCCCTATCCTGAAACGATTGCGAGCACAAAAATATTTTGCTTATTGTGTTAGTGGTATGTGCATATTTTTTGAATCCTCACTTGATGGCAGGAATGTTGCGAACGAGTTGTTAATTGCTATTGTTGAACTCTGTCGGATGGGGTCTCTGTTGTCAGGGCAGTGTGTTGAGTGTTGAGTGTTGAATGTTGAATGTTGTGATAGCAACACACATCATTCATTTTAATTAAATAAAATTCAAAGGGTTCTCTTTGCTGGTCGATGGACGACGATTTTTTGTTTATTTTTCTTTTAAAGCATCAACTAAAATGTAACACTTCAACAGGAAATCACGATTTGATTTTGACGGATTAATTCATTTGCACACATTTTTGAAACGAAATGAAGTGGAAAAATTAAACAAATTTGTGGGTTAACAGATCTTACTCGTTTTTAGATTACGTTTCGAATGAAAAAGCTAAAGGGGAAGACGAATATCCTTGGGACAGTGATGACAGAGGTTTAGTCGCAGAAGAAACAGTTGACAACGAAAAATATTACAGATTCTGAATTTTGTTAAGTTTGGGGTTAAGGAACCTGCAAAAAATTTAGAAAGACAACTAGATTTCCAGCCTAGTTTCTAATTTACGCGATTTCGAAGCGATTTTCAATGTTTGATTTGAAGAAACGTTTTTTTTGCATCTCAGAGACTTAAGCGGTACTTGACTTAGGGCAAGCTCATTTGTACACATTTATCTACGCTCTTCATCATAAATGCAAGTGTTATTGGTTTGTAAATAAGCCAAGCACGAACAGAACGTAATCGAGGAAAAAAAATATAAAAAGTTGCAATTTCAAAAAAGAAGTACATTAATTTAACAAAATAGACTAGGGATTATGATTAAAAAAAACTATAAATAAGACAGAAATTAAATTACAATTATAAAATACCAAACATTAGTCATACAAGTGGAACACTGGTTCATAGATTTAATTTTAAAGTATTTTTATTAGGTTGAAAAATACTTTAATACTAATTCTCCGTCCAGAGCTGACCTGCTAAACTATTAAGTGCGAGTGTTGACAAAGGAATACGGATAACAGAATTGTGATCAACACCATAATTGCTCTGCGAACAATGACTGACTGCACGAATCTCAGTGGTTTACGAAAGCTTTCGCGTAAAGGTCCCAGCGGATGAATTAGAATGACAGAATCAACGGTGGACTTCAACAGTCAAAAAAGCAGAAACCCCTCAACCCCCCGCTACTCAAACATATTTGGCTTAAAATTATTTCAGGGTCTTTCAATGCTAGGCCAAGGTATTGAAGTAAAGATGGTGGCGTATGAGCTCCTGGTGAGCCAACGGCAGCACTCACACCCCTGCAGCAGGGTACTGACACTGGATATTCCAGCCCTTTATGTCCGAAGGGATCCAAAAGGACCTGGCCTTCCAGGTTGGGGGTTGTGCGTGAGGTAAACTACCCAACCACGGAAAAAAATATGCTTCCGAAACAACCAAAGGCCTCGGATAACGATAATGATTTCAAAGTTGACGACCCCAGCAAACGAAAAAAGAACAGTGACCTCCGGATCTGCACGTGGAACGTAAGATCTCTTAACAGACTAATTGCAGCTGGAGAATTAGTGGACGCCCTGGACTACTGCACACATAACCGCCATCCAAGAAGTGTGATGGAGTGGACCGGGCATAAAGAAGATGAAAAACTGTGACATCTGCTATGGCGACTGCTACAGACAACAGAAACAGCGCTTTTTAGGGTGCGGATTTGTCGTTAGAGGAAGACTCAGGGATAAGGTAAATCCAGTTAATGAGCGTATAATGACCATCCGCATCCAGGCTAAATTCGCCAACATAAGCCTTATATGCGCCCACGCCCCCACTGAAGAGAAACACGACAATTCCAAAGACTGTTTCTATGAGCTCCTCGAAGAAACATATGAGCAGTGCCCTAGACACGACGTGAAAATCGTTCTTGGCGATTTTAACGCAAAGCTAGGGAAGGAGGATATCCTTGGAAACACAATCGATAAGCATAGCATCCACGTCAAAACTTCCGAAAACGGACTGAGGCTAATCGATTTTGCTGCGGAGCTAAATCTTGTTGTAAGTAGTACACGCTTCCCGCATCTCAAAATTCATAAAGGTACATGGCGATCCCCAGATCAATTAACCGTCAACCCAATTGACCATGTTGCGATGGTCGCAAGGCACTCTTCCAGTGTGTTAGATGTCCGAACTTTCCGAGGGGCCAACTTTGACTCGGATTACTATCTTGTTGTAGCCAAGGTACGAATGAGGATATCGTGTTCACGACCTTCACGAAATAACGCTGTGAAGAGATATGACATCGGAAAGCTACAAACGCAAGAGATTGCCAATGCCTTTTCCAATCGAGCATCCCATCAATTGTCCTTGAATCCCATGCCGTCAGTATTAAGCATTGAAGACCAGTGGCAGCAATGCCAAGAAGCCATCAGAACCGCTGTCTCTGAGGTTCTGGGTTTCACTCGGCCACCAAAACGAAACCCATGGTTCTATGAAGAATGCAGGCAGGCAAATGCAGCCAAACAAAAAGCACGACAAATGCTGATGCAACAACGAACAAGGGCTGCTTGCGATCAGTATAACGAGATCTACAAGGAGAAAAGAAGGGAAGAACACCGACTTCTCAAAAAGAAAAAGAAGCAGCATGAGAAGCGCTTGTTTGAGGAAATAGAGAGGTGCCATGACAAAAACGAGACTCGGAAGTTTAACCAAACGGTAAAAAGATCCTGCCAGGGTGGCAAACCCCGAACTCAAGCCTGTAAAGACTAGCAGGGAAACATAGTTATAGAGTCACAGTCGCTACTGAGGATCTGGAAAGATCATTTCTGCAGACTGCTTAACGGCGATGAGGACACAAATTCCGCTGTCAAGCAGAAAGCCCCATTCAGCTTGGACGATGATCAAGAATGCCATGTTCCGACCTACAAGAAGCTTAACTTACAATATGCAAACTTAAATCAAATAAGACTGCAGGTGCAGATGGCCTTGATGTCGAACTTTTCAAGGCAGCTGGAGACCAGTTGGGAAGCAGCATGCACCAGTTGATCTGCATGATATGGTCGGAAGGAAGCATGCCCGATGAATGGAACCTCAGTATCGTATGCCCGATCCTAAAGATCCCGATCCTCACAACTGCGTCAATTACAGAGGGATAAGCCTCCTTAACGTCGCTAATAAGATCTTGTCTGCTGTAATATGTGAACGTCTGAAACCCCACGTCAACAACTTGATAGGTCCTTATCAATGTAGTTTTAGACCAGAGAAGTCCACAATAGACCAAGTTTTCTTATACGGTAGATCTTGGAAAAACCCCGACAACACAATATCGATATTCACCATCGCTTTATCGATTTCAAGGGCGCTTATGGCAGAATTTACAGAGACGAGCTGTACATAGCCATGTCTAGTTTCAGCATCGTTGCAAATCTCGTACGACTATGCAGGATGACTTTGGAGAATTCACGCTGCTCCGTCAAGGTCGGTAAAGAACTCACCGAGATTTTAGATGTCGAAAAAGGCTTTAGGCAAGGTGAGAAATTTTCATGCGATTTCTTCAACATCATACTTGAAAGGATTGTAAGAAAAGAAAAAAAATAAGTTATTGTTAATTCGTCTCTGTGAGAGGGCTTAAAGATTTAATAGGCGAATACGATTTTCATAAGGAAGGAGATTGAAATTATCTTCCCAAGAAAGACTTTTGAGAGCGAAGCGTATGAATCTGTGCTGTATTGCTTCGATTCGAGATTTATGAATATCATAAAATGGCGACCATACCTGATACCTGTGACGCATATTCTAGATGCGGACAAACATAACAGTTAAATAAAGAGAGGTTGGCAAAGGGGTTATTATATTCTTTTGCCCATCGCTTAATATAACCAAGTAATGAATTTGATTTGTTTATAATGAAGATGATTTGTTCATTAAATTCGAGTTATTCCTAAAAAGAACACCGAGGTCACGGAATCTAAAAATTTGA
The DNA here is from genome assembly GCA_914767635.1 of Melanostoma mellinum. NCBI lineage: Eukaryota > Metazoa > Arthropoda > Insecta > Diptera > Syrphidae > Melanostoma > Melanostoma mellinum. The sequence continues at coordinate 68,447,215 of OU612058.1, read as the reverse complement.
GATAGGGATTGTTGCGATATTGAATATTCACTTATACCTGGCTATCTATTGTGGGAGAAGGTCATACTTTGGCACTTGGAAGCGTTCAAACTAAGCCCGTTTTTAGAACACCATAGAACAAAAATGTCGATATCTTTTTGTAAGAAGTCTCGATCTGAAGCAATTTTGGTGGTTTTAAAAATCTTCAGCAAAGATTAAAATGTCGCTGAAGGGGATGTGAGAAATTACATCATTAATTGCAACATTGAAAAGTAAGGTACCAAGATGACTTCCTTGTGGCACACCAGACAAATCATTGAAAGCTTTTGATAAAACGTTTCGAAATAATTTTATTTTGTAAGACCTATTTTTTGGGTAGGAGCTTATCCAAACAAAATGAGGAAAATCCAAATGCTTTTAGTTTGTATATAGTATAATATTATAATGTTCAACCGAAAACTCAAGCGGCACCACTATAATGTCTAATAGAAAACTTTGTTTTTGAGAGAGTGTGTGTGTGTGCAGGAAAATACCGGGAGGACAATGTGTCTAGGTCGCGATACTTCCTACGTCTATATAAAGAGGCCGATGATGCAACCTGAAAGTCAGTTTTGATTATAGACTGATACCGTTAAGACTTGTAATTATTGGTCGAGTTGAGATCAAATAAAGTAGATATCGAATAAAAGTGGTAGAATTAAATTGAAAGGAAAAGTTTTATTATTGCGAACTAAGCGTTTCAATATTATGACAGTTGGTCAAACGCCTTAGAGAAGTCAGTGTAAATGCAGTCAAGCTCGTCCCCACTTCAAGGGCGTTGGAACATTTATGATAAAAAGATAGAAGGTTGGTAGCCGTCGATCTTTTTTATGCATAAATCCGTGCTGCTGATTGCAGATAACATTCCTTGCAAAGAAGGATAGGCTTTCGCAGACTACTTATTCAAATAGCTTAGGTATACCCCTCCTGTTTTAATAGAGAGAGATGGAGACTCTTCTTCTTGCACGATTTGAATATGACCAATAATCCCATCTCTAAGTATTACTGGACACCGTGCATATTTACGCATTGAAAATATCAGAGAAAGAATAAGTATGCATCAGAAAACTTAAGGTTAATTTAACTTAAATCTAAAATTACAAGAATGTCAAATAACATGCATTTTCTTTAAATAAAAAGTATGTATCTACTTTTGTGTTGTGATTTTATATGGTTGACGGTTATTTAAGAACCAAAAAATCGTCTAATCTAATGAATTTGTCAAGGAATGAGGAAGGAACTTAACATTTTTTATTTTAAACGCCTTTTCGAAAGCTATGTTTAGTGTTTACTATCTAACATTGTAAGCGTTTCAATAGTGGGGATAGTCAAAACTTTTGTGATCCTTTTAAACTGTCTTCATCTTAACCTGTTTTAAGAACCATACAAAACGCTTTAGTAACTAAACGTATTTTTATATTTTTTTTTTTATTCAAAATGTCTTATCTACAAATAATGTCTAAAACAAACTTATTTCTACATAAAGCTTCTCAAGAAATTCCACTTTAAATCCTCAAAGGAGTACCGCAATATGTTGGTATGTATTTTAACTTAAGCTTAAAAAAAAACTTGTCTTTTCAAGAAACCGTTTAAAACTTATTCTCTTACACCTACATAATGTGCCTTATAGCTAAGAAGAAAAAGTAAATCATGTTTCTGTTGGAAATGCTCATGTGACAACAAATATTTCTACTTCTACGTTTTTTTATGTGTATTTGTATATACAAAAAATGCTGGAAGACGGACTTAAGAATATGAGTGATGTGTAAAAATATTTAGATTTTTTAATTGCACATAATTTTGAAGAAATTAATCACACCGCTGCTGCTGTCTTTTCAAATGAAATTATTCAAATATTCCATATCGAAATTATTTTCCAAATCATGAACGATGCCTTGACTGTCGGTGCCATCAGTAGAGCAACTACCGCTCGCCAGCTGCTGCTGTCTATCTGAATCACCATAATCGAATGTATCTGACAAAAGCTTTTTGACATATTCAAATGAGACGAATTCATTACACTCGATTTCCACACCATCGTCACCGGAGGCTGTTTCATGTTTGACCATCATAGTTGTTGGCGATGATTGGCCACCGCTGCCGCTGCCGCCGCCGCAGCCTTCTGTTGTACTCGAATCGTCCATGTGTGGGTGGTGTTGGTGTTGGTGTTGCTGTTGCAGAAGTCCAACATAAGCCGTCTGACGTCCGTCAATCGAATTCTCATTACGATTACTTTCGATTGTAACGATGCAATTAGACAGCTCATTAAAGTTCATTGAATTGTTTTCGGGTACAACTACTGACGATGCTGCCGACGGGCGGTTTAGAATGACCATGGACTCCGAGGTTGTAGGGATGCCATTATCATACTGATGATGCTTATCATGATGATTGTAAGTTGGGCGTAATTTAATGTTCCCAAACGAATAATGTTCGCTAATGGCTGTTGCCGTTGCAGCGCAAACACTGCGGCTTCCATTGTCATTGCTGTTAAATGTGGGATCTGTGTCGGTTTTGGTGGATCCACTAGAGATGCCCATTGCCATCGACGTAGACGATTTGTTATTCTTACCCACGGCAACGAATGTATCCTCGAAGAGCAGGTAATCACTTTGAAAAAAATCATCAGACTCTTGTAATGGATGCAAGGGCTGATGGAAATGGTCAACGTAACCAGCTTCGGGCTGTTGATGATGCGTGGTGCTCAGGTGCTGATTACTGGCCGGTTTATTGTATTGAATGTTTGATGAGAGCATTGAGGCGTTGACGCAATTTGTGTTTTGTGCGGTTGACGATTTCGTCGATGCTGTCGTCACCAGTTTTGTTGTTGTGCCCAGTGATGATTCGGAATGACGACGGATTTTCGACGATTGATGCCGTGACGAGGTTGATGTTGTGGTTAATGAATTATTTACGGACGCACTTGACGACTTGCGACGGCCATTTATGTTACCATTGCGAAGGGAATGATTTTTAACGTGCTTTCGCAGACTGGAAGGGTCTGTGTACCGTTTGGTACAACCGACTATTTGGCAGGCATATGGTTTCTGTAATGAGAGTAAAGGAGTTTGAGTTAGTATCGAGTTGAGGACAGAACTGAATAAATAAAAATATATTTGAAATGTCTAGATAAACCATAAGCTTTGTGATGGCAAGTGAACAGTAAACGTCGTCTTTCGACGTTTTAGCTTACGATGTGGAGAATTTGTGAAGCCTGTTCATAAGTAGAGTTGGTGGTTATTTTCACCAAGTGTCTCCTGCCCATTCAAATATTTTATGGCAATTTGATTAAACATTTATTTCCGAGCACCAACATCTTTGCCTTTTCTGATTTGCAAACAGAATTGATGGCACGAGGTGCGACTGGCGCCCAAGCCCAAGTCCAAGTCCAATTCGTTACTCTTGTTTAATGGTTTTCTTTTTATTTATTTATTCATGAAACAATTTTATGTAGCGTGAAATGAAAACAAGAACCATTGCCATCATTTCCTCTCGCCTTGTTTTTTATTGTTTCGCGTTTGAGCATAAAAAATGCACAACCCATCGCAATCCCAACACACCAACGATCTGTTTTCTGAACAAAATGCACACACCATTCCATTCGCATTCTCCTGACTGATTTATTGCGGTGAACATGTGGCTTAAGTGTCACATTTTGCTAGCAAAACGTGTGTACCAAACTGCACACGCACTCATTCTTATATAGAGCTCCGCCAAAAACTCTCTATGCACCGTGCGCCACTTGAAAGAGGCGGACAGCTGCCACTGTTTCTGCTTTTGCTTCTGATTCTGCTTCTGCTGGACACTTTCGTATACACTCACATGCATACCTAATGTGTGTTGTGCATTTCTCGATGCACTTGGCATCTTCAATTTTCGAATTCATTTAGGATGAACTTCAAGGATAATTACGGCACACTCATCTCGAATAATGTGAGTGCCAGTGCAGTAAGATTAAGTACGTTTTAGAAAACAACGAGAGAGCACTTACCGTATCGTAATGTGTCCTTTGATGTTTCGCTCGATCCGAGCTGTTACTGAATGCCTTTAGGCAGCCTTTGTACTGGCATCCGTATGGTCGTTCGCCAGTGTGGGATCTTTGGTGGATTTTCAAGTTTTCCAATCGCGAAAACGCTTTATTGCAGCCAGTAAACTGAAATGAGAAAAAGAAATTTAAAATGAGAAAATTAACAACCACAGTGGTGCTGCCACTTTGCTTTTTTTAAGATTTATTTTTAGTTTTCATTTACAAAGTTTGTTTTTGTTTCGAAATTATAATTTTTTATTTTTTATACTAAGTGGTTGGTAGGGAAGCTGGTTGACCAGCGAGTTGCTCTGCCTTGAAGTAACTATGAGAACAAAGGCATACGCTTGACGCCTGCCTTACACCGCACAGGGCAACTTTGAAAGATTACGCCTGTGCCTCTGGGCTCTGAGGTTGACTTTAGACAGCTCTTAACACAGTACAAATCTGGTGCTCAGATGAAGGTCTCTCTATCAACCCCCATAAGTTATTGTCCCATTTATAAAAAAAAGAAAAAAAGCAAAAATGTCATGGAACCCTCAACTAGAACTCATTTCCAGCAGAGCAACCAAGTCCCTATGGACTTGTCGAAGCGTATGCGGGAAAAACTGGGGTCTAAAACCTAAAATGATGTTCGACCCACATGCGCTGGTAGTCAGACCAACAATAACGTTCGCAGCCGTTGTATGGTGGACAAAAACAAAAGAAATAACGGCAATCAAAAAACTAGAAAAGATTCAAAGATTGGCAACAACATGCATTACTGGATGCATGCATACAACACCAACATACGCTCTTAACGTCATTGTAGGACTACCTCCAATTCACCTCTTCATAAAAATGGAAGCAAGACTGGCGACGCATCGTCTTTCCATCAAGGACACATTAAATCACATCCAAACCTGAAAGGACATCTGTCGATTATGGAAAGTCTAGAAAAAATTAATACCTTTAGTATGTGCTTGGATGCTATTATTCCCATGTACAACTTCAAACTCAACTTCTACATTGTCATCCCCCCTAGGGAAGACTGGGAGGATACAAAGCCTCATCCTTCAAGGCAAGATATGGTCTGGTATACGGTCGGCTCAAAAATGGAAACTGGTACAGGTTCCGGCATTTTCAGCGACTGTCCCAGAACGAATTTTTCAGTTAGTCTGGGCAGTCACTCGTCCATTTTCCAAGCTGAAGTCTTTGCCATCAACGAATGTCCGAGAATAATATGTTTATCGAACACGAAAAACAAAACAATATTCATTTTCTCAGACAGCCAAGCTGTACTAAAGGCGTTCAGCTTACCTGACATAAGATCCAAAACTACTCCAAGAGACAGTCCTGTCAATCTCTGAACTAGCAAGGAAAAACCCTGTAATTTTCCACTGGATCCCACCACACAAAGACTATGTTGGTAACGAGGAGGCAGACATCTTAGCTACAGACGGCACATCTAAACCATTCGTCGGACCTGAACCCTTGTGCGGTGTAAATAAAAGCACCTTCAAAAACACTTCCAAGAACAGCTTCCTGGAAGAATCAAATAAAGCTTGGCGTAACTATACTGAAAAAACATCAAAACTTTAAAAAAAAGCTTTATTTGATTCTTCCAGGAAGTTGTTCTTGTTCTGTTCCTTATAGACTATGCCTCGAAAATGAAGAAACACCTCTGCACATTATAACAGAATGTCCAGCAATTCTCGGCCTCAAAAAACAAATATTTGACTATGAAATCATCCCCCTAGATAAACTGAAAGTCATTCACCCATAGAAAATTGCTAACTTCTGTTTCAATTCAGGAGCAGGAGAACTGCCCTGAAACCTTACATGGGCTGACACAATAGGTTTCATTCAGACGCCCAGAGCTCAGCAAGCTCTACCCGTACCCTAAATCGAATCTTTTCTAGTCTGGGGTTGACGTTTGGGTTTTCAAGTGGGATGTTAAGGGAGCAACATGAAAGTCTGTCGTCTTGTGGATACCTTTTGTCGATATCAGAAATCTAACAGACAGAAATCCTTGGGGAAGTAGCTTGAGCTCTGCAAAGCCGTTTTGCAACATCGTATTAGTTTTGTAAATAAGCCAAAATATAACATAGATTTTTATACCTCATTCTATCAGCAATCTTTATGGAACCATAAAGGCACAGGATTCAAGGATGGTTGGAGAGACACTCAATTGGAAAACACATTTTCCCTATTTCCAACATTTCACAGGCTTTGAACATGCTTTGATCAGGCTTTGAAGAGGCTATCCCCATTGGTACTTTGGTTACAAAAAGGTAGTGGTCTGAATCAAAGTTGGCTCTTCGGAGAGTTCGGGCATCAATAACACACATTAGCATTAGCATATCCGACTTATGTAGAGGATGCCAAGAAGAGGAGCCAGGAGGTAGAGGAAGGATCATTCCACTTCCTCTGTGAGTGTCCTAGCTTGGCTCACACTGGAAAATAGCCTTAGGAGATTACTTCTTCTACGAACTGGGCGACATCTCTAACCTCCCCTTGAGCAGTTCAGTAGGGGTTCCCTACCCCAATAAACCAATCACCAGCCCTACCATTACCTCTCCAATCCTCACACCTCCCCATCCTCTGCTTTCCCGGGGAGCGCAATGGATCCTCGAGATCCATGTGAGGTGCTGCCACTTGTGGCTGCAACCCCCATGCAACATAACGTTGAGCTGTTGTTTGTTCTTTAACCATGGTTTTTAACGTGTTTGCGTAATTTGCAAACGTGCAACACCAATATTAGATCAGGGAACCTTGGAGCTTAGCTTATTGTTCTCAACCACCACACCACATCAGAGGAATGGACAGCACCTACCAATTTATATGTGCGATTGCAAACTACTTATTGCATAAGGCATTCTTCGTGGCAGTGAAATCACTATTGGAGGTCTTTCTATATTCCCTCGTAAAAGGCGATACACGTAGCAGAACGGTTGGATGTTTCAAGGATTCTTACTTCGAACTCTAACGTAACAGACAGACATGCTTATCACTACGCACCGAGCACAAAATCAAAATCTCTTTTCGTGAGAGCTCGAAGCGATGAGACCCAGCTTAATCAATTTTTCTACCCCAAAACACACATATATACAGTTATACATACAAATTTTGCTCGTTTACTTTTAAAAATATGACATCGAGTGCTAGTCAAGCCCTAGACCGAATTAAGTTTTTCTGTGTTTTTCTTCTGTAAGTGTGAACTCTGTTTCTTCATAAAAAAAAAATCACTATAAAAAAAAAATTCAAATTAATCTCAATTCTACAGATAAAATCGTTTACATCTCATAATTGTGGCAGCACAGAAGTGAGCAATGTACAACAGGTCCCTGGCAATGGGGTATGGGGCTGCCGGCGAATGACTCACATAATAAATCTTCCCTTGGATATGACTCAAAAGGTCGAAGGGTAACATTCTCAGACCCTCTAATGAGTAATTTTTCATGTTTTTTTTTTTTTTTACTTTTTTTTGCTTGATGCTGCTACTGCTGCTACATCTTTTTTGTCCTCCCATCATTGGCAGAGTGAATGGATGGTATTTTTATTTTCATTTTTACAAATTCTTGATACCGAAGGGTTTTGCTCAACATGCTTCAAGGAAAAAAAGGTCTGTCCTTCTTCGTCGAAGCTCATCCACTGGTTTATTATTATTTTCTATCTTTTCCTTCTTTAATATTTTTTATTATTATAATTTTTTTTTTGCAGCAGCAGCAGCAACAGCACAAATCTTCTTGCAGTTGTTTTGTAAGGCTTACTATCTACCTAATCAAATCATGCTTTCATTTTTGCTCAAGTATGCATACAGTGGCAAAGGAAAACAATGGCAAATTGTACCCGGTTCGTTTCGCAATCCTTTCGAAAGATTATGAAAGCATAGAGTATAACCTAGTAAACTTGTTTACTAAGAAGCATTTTGTTTTACTTTATGTAGTTAGACTTTTGAATATTCTTTTTGTGCTTTCTTTTTTTTGTAAAGATATCTCCTTCTATACTATATTAGATAGAGACTAGAGAGATTGTTTTGTGAAATATTGAAAAGGGGATTGCTCTCGCTTGTTCTCCAAATTAATGGCGAAAGGATGCCCTTCCTTGAAAGTTATTGTTCAATTTGCTGGCCGAATAATCATGAAAATTTTGTGTAGGTACTTGGTATGAAGGACTTGCAGACTTTTGGATGTTCAGTGAGTGCAACTTAGCAAAGCAGAAGTGGTGTTTTTTGTTTGATAACTTAGAAGATTTACAGATATTCAGGTTATGGAGTGAATTCAGTTCAGAGCACTACAACTGTGGAGCTCATTCCAACTTTATGATTTGAGTGTAGTGATTCCACTTGAGTGCCGTAAATGCTCTTCAGTGATTATCACGTAGACCCGACATAAGAGAAGTTTGAGATCATCAAAACACAAAATTTTAATACACATACATTTTAAAACTCTTTGTTTAAAAAAAAGCATGAGTGCAATATTAGGGATGTAAAAGGTACATAGTTAATAAAGTCTAATTGGAAATTTTCTGAGAAATATATGGTCTATCGCACAACTCTGTTTCTCATTTAGGTACTCACGGTTTATAAATTCCCCTACCTGAGGAAAGGGATTTATGACCATAAAAATATTACTGCTTACTTATCTGACCAAATTTTGCAAAAATGTGTTCTTAATAGAAGAAAGAATTCAGAGCGTTTAATAATAACAGTTGACTTGTTTTATCATAATTCATTAGCAATGGCTATCGAAATCAAAACTCGGATCTTTTTAACTTCAAAGATGTAAATATAAAAAAAAATTAAGTCTTGTAAGTTTTACTGCTAGGGAAACTGAAACCAGAGATGGAACTCCAGAACGCAGCGGAAGTAGGATGCTAATGCTGGCTATTGGACATCCATCCTGCAAGTTGTAGAGGGCGTCCAGTAGCGAACAATTTTCAAGAAACAAACAAAATTTTGATCAAATTTATAAACTCAACAAGCACAAAAGCAAATTAGTAACTAGGTATTAAATAAAGAAACAATAGCACTTAGATTGAAAAAAAATAGGTGACAGAATAATAAAACAGCGATAAAAGAAATAATGAAACTAATCCTAAATGGGAAAGGGTTAACTGGGGTACATTTAACTTTGGGGCACATTTGACTTTGCGAGTTTTGGTGTGAACTTTTTAGACGGTTCTCTTCAAACAGATAATATCGTTAAGAGATCAATTTATATAACTTTTCCTCAAACCATTGAAAAGCAGCTGGTTTACTTTCGTTTAAAGAATAAAGGATGCTTTTTCAGGTTTTAAAAACTTTTTTTGTTCAAGCACCTAGTATTTAGACCAAAGTCGTCTTAAAGTTAGAGAATTAAGGCCTTGGCAATGGATGCTCTGACACCAGACATTAAACTCAGTAAAATATTATCAGATAATTTTATCGGAAGACCGTAACGAAAAGCTAATCTCTTTCTTGAATATTTCGAGAATGCCATTAAGCTATTCCCTGAAAATATAGTTACTTGAAATTTGCTGATTGAAAAGACTAAGTTAAATTTCCATTTATCATGCTTAAAGGGAAATAAGCTTGTACTCTCAATATCTTAAAAAATGATCTCATATTTCAACTTCAATGTACCTATAGTGAAGCTTTAATCAAAGATATGAACAATGAACCCCATCATTGTAGAAGTCATTGTTATACCTGCATAAGGTAAGCCAGCAACTGAAGTTACACAACCATATCGTTCCATATCAATCATGGCAAAAGTTTTTATAGTTTTTGAAAAACTGCTACTAAAGAGGCTTTACCGAATAATGAAAAGAAAGAAGACTAATTCCGAACCGTTAGTTTGGTTGCACCAAGTGCATCGGAGGTGGTGGAAAAGCACTTGAAGAAAAACAATTACGCTTGGCTAAATTCTTAGATGTTGCTTAAGCCTTTCAAAAAGTTTGCTTCGAATTTGAATCGGATCTTTTCGGGCAGTACAACGATATACTGAGATTTACGTTCCAAGCCGAATCTGTAGAGCACGATACGACGCGATGCTACGCGACGTACTGCCCAACGTAGGTTATCTAATTAAAAAAAATTTAAGCCTGACTACCACAGGGAGCGTCTTAGGGCCAAAAATATTTCTGTCATACGCCTAAGCTATAATCGCCATCTTTCCTGATGATGCGGTATTATTAGTGCCAAATAAATTTGTTACGAAGGCTACACAAATGACCATCAAACTCAACAAAAATAAAAACGACGAATGTCATGTCAACTTTACACCCAAAAACATAAACGAAGTCCCATTCTTATCACCAATTCAGTAGTACCAACCTTACTGCAATACCTACTCTAAAATACCTTGGAATGACTTTGGATTCAAATTCAAATCCGAAAGACCACATCAAAAACAGTACAAATAGAAGTAGAACTAAACAGTTTAATGTACTTATTACTAGTAAGGAACTCTGCCCAATCTGTTCAGAATAAACTAGTGTTAAGACATGTACTGAAACTTGTTTTGACTATACAAAGAAAACAAATGCAGAACCCATACTAAAGCTTCTTATAAGACTTATACTACGACTGCTTATAAGACGTTGTGTCTTAAAGAAAAAAGGAAACGTTCTTTGAAGCAGAGTCTAGGCGACTGACCCTTTGTAAGAATTCAAAAGAATGTTGGTGCCTAGCACGAAACCTGAACAGAAAAAAATACACCATCCACTGTGATCTAAGTCCCAATCTTTTGGCATCACACTTCCAAAATTTGTTGAATCCTGTCCAAGAAAGAGCTTACTTCCAATACACTGCTCCTGGGCTTAGCAACGCAATTTTGCATTCTGAGATAAGTTAACAGGAGGTAATTTTAGTGGTTATAATGCCAAAGGACGGAAAAGCTGCTGGATCGAACGGTATATCAGCGAAATTTTACAAATATGGTACAGTTGAATTAATCAACAGGTTAACATGGATATACAACTATGTACTGGAGACCGCTGTAATACCATAAAAATTCAAAGAATCTATTATGTTTCCTATTTTTAAAAAGTTGCCTTGCCTCAACTATCCAACTATAGGAGGATTTCATTTTTAAATGCATCGTATAAAATGTTGACTTTAATCTTGCAAAGACGGCTTAGTAAATGGATCGATGATGCCAAGCTTTTGAAGGAATTTCAGGCAGGCTTTAGGGTAGGTTTTTCAACATTTGACCATATCTTCGTGCTTAGAAGTATTGCGAATTCATTTCTTACCAAAGGAAAGAAACTCTACAGGTTTTTTATAGACTTTAAGGCGGCTTTTGGTACAGTTAATAGACAAGCCCTCATGTACAAGCTTAATAGTATAGGAATACCAAGGAAGTTTGGAAGAGTTATCCGAAACCTTTATGAAAACACAACGGCCAAAATATGGAATGATGAAGAGTTGTCAGGGTGGTTTGAAACAGGATCAGGAGTCAGACAAGGTTGTACAATGAGTTCAAGCCTGTTTGCTTTATTATATTGATTATTGAAGACCTAGTAGACTTTCTACCAAGTGGGATTGAATACGCAGGCCATAGAGTAAAGGCATTACTTTTTGCGGATGATATCGTTCCTTTGGCACCATCACCCGAATCATTGCAGAATGTTTTGGAGTCTGGTTGTGAATTTGGATAAATCCAAAATTTATGATCTTCAGGGAAGGAGGAGGACGATATTGGCATGAACGAAAAATGGCAATATAATGGGGAGAGCATTGAAATTGTCAAGGATTTTTAATACTTGGGAGTTTATTTCACGAGAAATTTAGGAAGGGCGAGTCATTTAAAGGAAAAGCTCACAAAAGCACAAGGCGCAATCGGCGTATCGTGGAATAGATACTTCTAGAACAGAAATATTGCACATAGCAGTAAGTTCAGGATATTCAAAGCTATATCGGAATCTATTTTGCTCTACGCAGCACCAACTTGGGGGAAAAAAACGTATGAAACAGTGGAGAAACTATTGGCGCTACTACTTCAAGCGAATTTTTAGACTGCCTTCCAGTATGCCAAATTATATGATAGCATTTGAAACATGTTTATCACCCCTTTCATTCGAACTTTGAAAATGCAAGTGGATTATGTTCTGAAGGGTATGAAAATGAACAATCGCCGGCTCCCAAAGATAGCAGCTTTACAAGATATATACGAAACCAGATCAAGTTGGTATGCAGATTTGATGGACCTTTCTAGAAACTGTGATTAATAGTCAGGACTATGATGATTTGAAGAGGTTCCTTTACCGGCTAATATCAACAGCGGATACAAAATATAAAGAAAAATGTTTAAATGACGCGGCAGGATCTCTTTACAGACAATTTTACTGTCAGTTGAACCACAACATGGGAGATAAAAAATATTTTAAAGACCTCAATAGCATAGACGAAATATCGATGAAGATTAAGTTGCGGAGCGAACTTCTTCAGTTAAACTTTCATACCACATATAGAGAGGATCTTCCGATCATATGCTCTTTGTGCAACTTGAACGAACGAGAAGATATTTTGCACTTCATGGGAAAATGTCCGATTTTAACAGAAATTAGAAGACAAGTTTTCGGAAGCAATATTCTAACAGAAAACGAAATGATAACACTGCTTAATACTATGGATGTAAAAAAAATTATACCAATACCACAAACTAGCTCTACTTTATGGAAATCAAATTATTAGTGAAAGTTTTTAAGCAGGTAATTTAAACGAACGCTAATGATGGTTTTTAATTTAAAATTTATTTTCTGTAACTATTATAGTGACTCTATGCCTGTTTCATTGATTTGAAAGCGTTTGATGCAGTTAATAGACATTCGCTGATATTTAAACTTTCCAATAAAGACATTTCGACAAAGCTTTTAAGATTATATAAGTTACTCCTCTCCAATACGTGCGCTGCTGTCTCTAATGATAGTTCAATGTCTACCTTTTTTATGCGTGTGCCCCAAGGTTGCCTCTTAAGCCCATTAATGTTTTCTCTCTTCATAGATGATGTTTCCAATGAATTGCCTGGTGGCGTCAGGTTTGGTGGAGTACTTATCAAAGTACTTCTCTATGCGGATTACTTTGTTATTCTTTCGGATAACCCTACAACTTTACAGCTACAAATTAATAAAGTGAAAAGACTTTGCGACACATGGGACCTATTTGGAGATTTGGAGATTAGACCGCGAACCTATTGAATTTGTTTCACAATACAAATACATATTTAGGTGTTTTACTCCCAAGCAACTTAGATTTCCGTCCTCATTCTAAGGATAAAAGTGTATCGGCAAAGTAGCACTAAATATTATGTGGAATAAAATATTATGCATTAAGTACATCTCAGCATCTCAGCTAAATACAAAGTGTTTGAATCCACTATAAACTCTTGCTTATGCTACGCCAGCCAAGTGTTTGGTTACCAAAATCTTGACGAATTTGAAGTGTTACAACGTTTCTTCTTCAAGAGAATTTTTAAACTTCCAATATCTACTCCCACGTATGCTATACTCGTTGAATCAGTTCTTCCACCAATCTTTTTGAGAAACCTTAAGTCCAGCGCGGACTACATAGTAAAAGTCATGCAAAGATCGAGCGAAAGCCTCCAAAGGCAAGAAATGGATGTCGCGTTTCAAAGGCAACTGTCTCCGTTCAAGGAATGGAATGAGTTAGCTGAAACACACTGTTTTGAAATTAAGCTAAATGATATCCGCTCCGTAAATTGGCAGGAAAGATTCTACGAATGCATTGCAAAGGTAAATGATTCAATTTATCTCAAATTCTTGAATAAGGCCCAAACTTCCTCCAATCACGCTCTTTCCGTAAACAATTATTTTGATAGCAAATTTTCAGTGAATCAATTAAGTACACTGTTTCAAGCAAGAACTGAAATGTTAAATTTAAATTGCAAACCTCACAGAAACAACAACCTCTGCAACCGTAACGAAACCGAAGATATTACTCACTTCTTAGCCAATTGCCCAATTTTACAAGATGTGCGAAGGCTTTACTTTGAGAAGAACTTTCAAACTCGTTACAAAGTCAAAGATATTTTAAATGGTCAGTGTAGCTAGAATATTCTTTATAGTTTTATTATTCATGCCTAGGGTTACCGAAACAGTTTCATCGAATAAAATAGAAACTATTTAATTTATTTTTTATATGCAATGTTATTATGCTTTTATACATATGCTCAATTGTTTTACTTTTATTGTATACTTATGTATTTTTAAAAAAAACTTTTACTTTCTTTTTATTAAACTTCGTTTAAGTCAAATTTCAGAATTTTTTTTTGCCATGCTAATGTTCCTTGTATTTTTTATGTAAATTTTTCGAGATTTTATCATAATAAAGAATTTATAATAAAAATAATAATAATAGTAACTATTATTAAGTTTGTTTGATGAATAAAATCTTATTTCAAAGTTAAATTTATTATGTTTTGTCAAAGAGCAGACGGCAGAAAAGCCATGCTTTTTGTTTTTTATAAACTATTTAATAAAGAATTATAAATGTAATCAAATAAAAATAAACAATCTTTCTATCTATCTACAAAGCTTCAAAGCAAAGTCCTTCGTGGAATAATTAATGACTTTTCCTATATGAGAAATAGCAATCTACAGCTTGGCCTTAAGACTTAAGTTATTCAAAAGCACGCTGTATCAAACAAATCACCAACTGCAGTCATACGAACTTCTTACATACCGTGTAAAATGTACGAGACTATGTTCGGAGATTAGGAACAAAAGCCTTCCTACATTGTGAATTATAAATTAAGATTGAAAAATCATTTATCGACAAATTGCTGCTGATAAACCGGCTTTAGTGCGGTAAGACTCCCACACTACTCGATGCCGATTGATACTGTGTGTCTTTCAAAGATATCTATTAGATAGTGAAAACATGTCAAGACCTTAAAATGACTCTTCCCACGATTTAAATTGCTTTAAATTAAAGGCAAAGGCTCATACTTTACAAAAAAAAAAAACACACAACGCAAAGAAACTTTTGATATAGAACCAACATCAGACAGGCGTTTTTTTTTTTTAACTTATCACCCTATTGTATCAAGGAGCTAACTTCACACTTGATTGAGAACCAAAACATCAAAAATCAAAAGCTCAATTAAACAACGCGACACACGCAACCTCATTTTTTAAATAAAAGTGTTCGAAGTAACAGCCCCTTAATATGTTTCCTTAGAGAAAACGAAGAAAAAATCACCAAAGAACTCCCATTAAATTTTTTCTGCTTAAATCTCTTAAACCTTTAATTGATATGCAAATAATCAACAGGGAAAGGAAAAAGAAACCGTCAACATGTCCTTTTAATAGCAATGCAATTAGCAATCAATTCTTGTCATCGCTGTCCAATAAAATTATGCCACCACAGACACAAAGGAAAGAAAAGCAACTCACAATAATTATAAAAGAAAGGATGAAAATCCAACAACAACAAACTTACCGGACATTTGTTTGGTTTCTCCCCACTGTGCACTCGCATATGTATCAATAATTTGTATCTGGCATTAAACGGCTTATATCTTCTTGGGCAATCCACCCAAAAGCAGGAGAAATCCTCGCCCTTCTTTACGTCGACATGTCGCTTTTCTATATGGGCTACAAATTCCTCTTGATTGGGGAAAACCTCATTGCAGTCGGTCCAGAGGCATTCCAATTGATTCACTGATGATGGGGACGACGGTGTTGATTGTCCATCGTCGTCGGCGGGCTTACTCTGTGACGAATTGTAAGGCGTTTCTTCTTGGATTTCCATAAACACTGAATCGTCATCATCATCAATATCATGACCACCATCACATCCAGCACCACCAGCGTCATCATCGTCATCATCATCAGTAGTAGCGGTAGCAGTTGATGTCGAGGCTGCAAGGACGACACTATTGACAATATTATCATCGAACACTGCTGTTGTTGATGTTGGTAGAGGTAGTGGCAGTGATGAAAGGGATGTAGGTGGAGATGAGAATGAGCTGATGACAACCTCTTGGAGATCGTCGTCCTCCCCTTTGATTTCCTCAATTGTCCAAATGTCTTTGTGCTCCCGATTTGGTTTCTCATGCATCATCAGTTCGCTGCTATTGTAGTTCTCCGGCAGGTGTTCATACGAATCATTGCATTCGTCACTTTTCGGACTATAGTTATGGGTGTGGTGCTGCTGCTGGTGGTTGTGGAGTTGATGTTGTTGGTTGGATGTTGTCAATTCATCATAGCCAAATGTTTCCACGTGCAGAAGTTGTCCCGTGCTATGTGTTGTTTTTGCCGCCGTTGTTGTCGTCGTCGTAGTCGTCGTCGGTGAGTATTTCATCGTCGACGATGTTTCGAACGTGCCATTTGCATTCATCGATGGGAATTTGCTGTACGACTGTAGAATAAATTTATCTTCTTGATTAGTCCTGCTGTCATCTTCGACGAGCACAAAGGAGGAGCAGGAAGACTCCTCCTTCAGCCTCGTGCAGTCAACTACGGATAGTTGATTGTGGTATGAAGGAGCTTGATTTACCTGCTGCGAATGCTGCCCATAACTGTATGTGAAACTTGAAATGTCATTGGCAATTTTCGGTGACGTTCCCGGTGGTGGGTAGGTATCACGCAAGTTAAACGTCATCCAAGGATCTGTCAATTGTGGTGACGAGCACGGTGACTGATTCTTTGATTGACAATTGATCTCGTCATAATTAAAGTACTCGATATCGAAGTTTATACTTGCGGTTGTTGGCTTTGGCATTGTTGACGTTTGCTCATTATAATGACATGTCTTGGTTAACCTTTCAATGTCTTCTGGTTCGAAGCGGAAGACATCTTCCCGTAGTGCTATATCATTCGTGTGGTAGCCACTGGGCGTACATGTGTCACTGAACACCGAACTTGGTGTCTCGGCGGCGCACGACGGAAACTGGTCAGCAAAGTCCGAATAAGAGCTTGTGAATGTCTTCATGTCGAGGGTGGTGACGAGTTCTTGTCCATACACGATGTTGTTGTTGCTCGTGTAGTGGAACGTCGGATAGGGTGAGGTTGGTGTTAGGATACTTGACGTCTGGGTCAATGGTGGCGATGTTGTGGCTGGCTGTGCAAACATTTCGACGTGTTTGATGCGATTGTGTCTGCTTTCTGGCGAAACTGATGGAATTGTCTCCAATTGCGACATTTCAAAACTCATTCAAGACCACTCTGGTATCGTGTTTTACTGCACGCGATGATTCAGCATTGTTGTTGCGATTGAAGTGGATAATCGGAAAAATCGCATAAGCGTGCCAAGTGCCAAGTGCCAAAATATTTATAAACAAGCTCGCGCGTCCTCTAAAATATCAAAAACACACACGCACTAAATCAGCACCAATGAATTCACTAACTCGAACACGCGCGGGAAAACCCTATGACTCAAAAACACGTCTATTTCGGGTTCTGTTAATTGATGTATCTTTTTCTGTGATGGAACAGTACACTCCACTAGGCCGAGATCCAAAAGAGCGTTCAAAATTTAAATCATCGTCTTTTACAAAAACACAAAACACAACAAACAAACAAAAAAAAAAAAAATAAGAAATTGCACTAAACTGTTTCGGGTGTTTTTGAACTTATTTTTGAACTTATGTGTCACACAAAAACGGAGTGTATCTGAACGATATAACTGAGCTATAAACTATAGGGCTACTTTGGAGCGTTTTGAGGGTGCGTTGTTGTACGCACAACAGTTGTACCTATAATAAACTATACGACATGATAATGCACAGTATTTAAACTAAGGAGGAAGATACTTTCAAAAAAAAAAGTGAAGAAGTTCTTCTCTTTTTTATTCTTCTTTTTTTCAATACAGGCATTTTCGTGTGGATTTTTCATTTCGTTGTTGATGCTACTCAAGGAGCACATATGGCACAAGTGTGTTGTTGAATTGAACAAACATATACTCTCGTTGCACTTTTCGGTGTACCGAGTTTTTTTTTACAGAAATGTTTAGCTGATGCAGTTTGTTCCATGATTTGAATTCATTTCGGTTTCGGTTGGTGTATCTATGGATCTCTGGCATGAGGTTAGAAGAGATCAGGGCGAATAGGATTTTCCTTGATTGTTTTGTTACTCGTTTTAGTCGTTTGGGCTATTTTTAGCGACGTATAATTGAGAGTGACAATGTGTTTTTAATTTAGTGTAAAATTCGTATGTGTGAAGATTGATTTGTATTGAATAGGTGGGTTAATGGAGGGATAAGGGGTTGCGAAATGCAGTTCTTGTAACTTGTATGTCGTTTTCAAGGGTAAAGTAAGAGAATAGTGTTGTTGAAACATGAGTATGGCAATCACTGACATTGTAAAATTTAAAATACTATTTTGGTTTTTGGTTTTTAAAAAGAAATTGCTTGTGAGTTACTTTTACAAGTGTAATTCGAAGTGAAAAACAGTTTGTGATGTTCCTTAGCGTTGACAAAATGAATATATTGTTGCGCTAAAGGTAGCCCCAAAGGACAAACATGCCACCGAGCTTGTTCATTTGACTTCTGTTGTTCCTTCAAAGATCGTTTTGGCATTTCTAATAAAGAAGCGACAGTAGTTACGATTATAGTAATTTCACAACAAAAATGACGTTCGCTCGCGAGCAAGGTACTACGATATGGCGAACATTGAAAACAAACAAACAAATAAAAAATTGAATTTTCTATGGAGCCTGGGCCCAGAGTGTACACTGTAAACCTATGAGACTAGTACCAAAAAACTGTCGAATATTTTAGAATTTGACCTTGGTGATTTTGAGATAATTAAACTTGAGATTGAGCGCTGGCTGTACCAGTGTAACCCATGAAAAATTAGAAGATGATTTTTTTTTAAGAAAGTATCTATACATAATGGCGCAGTTCTGAAAAAGAATTACGTTTATTGAGGAAAAAACTGTTTTCTAATACCAAATTGACAATTTCTTAACAATCAAAAAGTTGTAGATCTCAGTTTCAATTTGAAATCGACCAGTCTATCTCTCTTTGAGTTTTAATGCCAGCGATTTAGAAAAATGTTGATTCCAGCAAAACGCGGTAAAATTTTCGACTATTGCAGCTAAAACCTGCGAGTGGTCGCTCTTAAGAACGTTACCATTCAAAAACTATTCAAGATGCGTCCTTGTCGCTTGCACAGGATATCTGTCGAATAAGCCGAAGTGTCAAACTGGTATAGGCACTAAATGTTAGAAACAATCGGTCTGATTTTATTTCCTACCTTGGGTATTATTCGAAATCCTAAGTACTAAGTACACGATTTAATCGTTGACCAAAAAATTGACAAATACCTTTATTCAAATCGCCACTTTCTTTTGTTTCTGTAAGCGATGACTTAGTAATTGGCTTATGGCTTGTTCTACTTTTTTTTATTTCGTAAATCTTCTAATAGAACATAATCCATGCTGTATATTTTTTCTTCTTCTTTTTCTTCTTTTTCTTCCTGCTGGTTGCAAATAAATTGTTCAAAGAGCGATGCATCAGAAGTCTCCTCGCATATATTGAAAAATCCTTTTCTGCTGGCTATTGAACATTGGAGCACGATTGGCCTTGACAACTTATACATGCTTATGAACAAAACAACCCAACTTTTTTACAGCCACATTTAGCATTACACCCCTTTTCGTAATTGCAAAAAATTCAGTTGAGGAGTTTTTCCGGTACAGGAGAGAGTAAAGTCTTAACTGTTTCTAATATACATAATACATATTGTCAATTAACTTTAAAATGCAGAAATCTAAGAAACCTTCGTAGAACATCTTCAATTCCGTGAATTTCTATTATTTGGCAGTCATACCAAACCTGAAAATTAGACTTTCATTGATTTTGTGACTAAGAAATGAGAATTTTAAGATTGGCATGAGTGGAATCAGCATTATTTCGCTTTGTAACTCTGTCACTGTTATGTTTGTACTTATGTCACTTTGCATCAAGAGGGTGTTAGAAATCTGTTTGCGACTTGTAAAGTTGCCCTGGTTATTTATCCTTTGAAGTCACAGGCAACATCGAATTTCAACTATTTCTCTTGTTGACCTACCGCCTCTGAAAACTTTGAGAAAAGTTTTTTGAATCCTTGTTTCACTTGCGGTTAAAAGGCAAGTTTTGCAATGCTACACAAAAAAAAAAATAGCAATTTAGATGAAATGTCACATTACAATGAAACGATATTTTTTGCAATTACCAACAATACGAAAAAGTGCTTCTTGTGATACTGCCTCTTCGTCTGTCGTTACATATATGAATCTGCAGCCTGAACCGCTCGGCGGATTTTCTTAAAAATTTACAGTTAGGGTCTGTTGAGCAGATTACAGAGGAGTCTTCAAGATCTTCTAATAGGGTATTGTCTACATCTCTATATGCACCCAGAGTGTGTGCCCCTGTTCTGTAACTATCGCCTCGATAAAAGCAGGCGATAAACAGTGGAAAATGAAACGAAATCCTACTAAATTCATAGAATTTCGTTCCATTTCCCACCGTTTATCGCCAAAGCGATAGTTACAGAACAAGGGCACCCTGTTGAATAATCACTGATGAAGGTTTCCTCTTGGTCAGTCTTAAGTTAGCTTACTGTAGTCGTTTAAGTTGAAAATCTCATAGTATTGCCAGAATTCGTCCGAGTTTGAAATGCAAAGGTAAAATTATTTTATTTTTCAATCACACTGTACTTGCAGCTAGAAAATAATGGTTTGAAATTCGCGCGCTTGGATTAAGCCATTATTATATTCCTAACTAAAAGTTCTATGATTGAAATGCAATATTAGTTTTCAATGTTATATTTTATAAGCTGTTTGGATAACGCCCTACCTAAAGAAAATGTCTTATCAAGTTACGTCTTGTCAAATGCTTTTAGAGGTATTCCTGGTGTGCCACAAGGGAGTAACCTTGTACCTTTTTATTGTAATAAACAACGTTATGACTTGCATTTCATACAGAGACATTCTAATTTTTGCTGACGACGTAAAGATTTTTGAATCTATTGAAAATGCGTCAGATCGCAACTTATTACAAAAAGATATCGACAGTTTTGTTATATGGTGTTCTAAAAACGGTCTAAGTTTGAACCAATTTGCAAAGTATGTACACACAAAAGGACTCCTGACATTGCAAATTATTCAATATCTCAGCAATTATTACCTCAAGTTTCGAATTTCCGTGACCTTGAAGTTCTTTTTAGTATCAACCTCAATTCAATGAAGACATCAACTTCTTTAAAAACAAAGCAAATTCAATGCGTAGGCCTATTAAGAGATGGGCAAATTAATTAAACGACTACTATGCTGCACTTTCCTTATACAAGTTTCATGTTCGCTAAATCTCGAGAATGAGGCAGAGCAATACAACACGCAGATTAATACGTTATGCTCTTAAAGGTCTTCTCTGGTAGTATCCTTTTAATCTTTTAGTTTAATTTGCTCTAAACTCAGCACTGCTCAAGTCTCTGAGATGCAAAAAAATAGGTTAAAATAATTTTATTTTTAGTCGCAGAACTTGCAACCGAATACAAAACGGTAATTACAAAACAAAACTATTCAAATTTTGAATTTTAATGACAAATCTTTTAATATCTTCAAATTCGCACAAACTCTTGGAATGCCAAAAGATTTTCAATTCAATCGACTGCAATGAGTACATTTTAGACTGACCAAAAGGAGTAGGTACTTTTCTTATCAGAATTGACTGAGTAGTTTCAACATGAACGAAACAACATAGGTAGCACATCTTTATTCTTCCCTCTTGAATTACTATAATAGGATGTGTTAAACGAACCTTTTTTTAACACTTAAATCGCTCGTGTATACTCGTGTAGGATGAATATAGAGACACGTCTCTTTTAATAACTGCAACTGCCATACAGCCGATATAAAATTACCTATTTATTTTTCTCCAAAATGTCATCAATGATTTCATATACAGGGTGATTTGCATAAGGTGTGACAAAAAGATAGGGTGTGTAGGTTGGACCTAGACAAGCAAAAATTCGTACGGGAGGGGGGGGGGCCATTTTCACCCATTTAGGCGGGAGGGGCAATCAAAGAACAAAATCACTTAAAACGGAAAAAAAATATTTAAAAATAACGGTAGTACCTACAGAGTCGTTCTATAGCATTTTGAAAAGCAAAAAACCTATACATTAATTTGAATTTTAAAATGAATAGTTTTTGAAATATTAATTTTCAAAGTCAACATTTCGAAAAAAAAAAAATTTTTTCAAACCATTTTTTTTTTTAATTTTACGTAATTAAGTAGTGATTTTCTGGCTTATTTTCAATGCTCTTATTTATTTTTGATCAAATGCAAAAAAGCGGATGTCAAAATAACCTGTAGTTTTTGAGAAAACCAAAAATGAACTAAACTACTTTTTTCTGAGAAAAACCTTTTCTTTTAGTTTTTACGTTATTGGATAATAATTAGGTGAACTTACGAAAGAATGGATTAACTTTACCTTCTTTTTTTTATGTTAAGTCTTCAAAAGATACAATAAAGTGCAGGCGCGGATCTAGAATTTTTTTCCGGGGGGGGGGGGGGGGGGGGGGGGGGGGGGTCACGGGATAAATAAAAATCAAATATAACAAAAATAAACTGTTGTTTATATTAAACGAGATTCGCGGACCGGCTGCGCCAATGTTAAAGTGTTTTCCGTGTAAAGAATGCGAAACGACCGACTTCATTGAATGTTTTCCAAAGACTCTCCCTTGTCGTGTCATTTAGGTGACCGCAAGCCCAAACATTCGCAGTGGATAATCGTCGGCACGTTAAAAGAGTCAGCACAATTCAACTATTGTATGATTGCACTTTGATTGACCCAAAACAACATCCGTAATATGATATCGAATTGGCAATCAAAGAGTACAACACAATTGAAGTGTGCTGAGTTCAACGCACGACGACTTCCTCTGGAAGGTATAGGAGGAGATACAACAGGGCGGTGTATGATAACAAAGAGAAATAGACAGACAGATTTAACTTCGTACTTATAATATTAGTAAAGACTCCCGTTCCCGTGGAAACATGGTGACCGTTCCCGTAAGGAAAATGGGGAAGAGTAAAAGTTTATGTTGCTCGGGGATTATGGAGTATTCCAACGGTGGAAGAGTTTTTGAAATCGGTGCTGTAGTGTCAAAGTTCCCGCATACGTTCCTGCTCCCGTGGGAATATAGGAAAAAAATATATAGCCTATATCCTTCTTCAGATTCTGAACAATCTTTGTAAAAAATTTCATTTAAATCGGTTTGGGCGCGATATGGGAAATAATGGGAAGACAGAGCTACTTTCACACTTATTATATTAGTGAGGACTCCCTTTCTCGTACTCGTAGGAATATTTGGATGAATTAAAGTTTATGTTACTCAGGGATAGTGTAGCATTCTAACGCTGGAAAATTTTTTTAAATCGGTGTTGTAGTTTCTAAGTTCCCGTATACGTTCCCGTTCCCGTGGGAATATAGGGGTAAAATATAAAACCTATGTCCTTCCTTAGGTTCTGAACAATCTTTGTACAAAAATTATGACAGAGCTTCTTTCACACTTATTACATTAGTAAGGACTCCCGTTCCCGTAGGAATATGTGGATGAATTAAAGTTTATGTTATTCTGGGATAGTGAAGCATTCTATCGGTGGAAAATGTTTGAAATCGGTGTTGTAGTTTCGAAGTTCCCGTATACGTTCCCGTTCCCGTGGGAATATAGGGATAAAATGTACAGCCTATGTCCTTCTTCAGGTTCTAGACTATCTCTGTACAAAATTTCATTTTAATCAGCTTATTAGTTTGGGCGGGAGATGGTAACATAGAACGACGGACAGACAGAGTTTCTTTCACGCTTATTATATTAGTAAGGACTCCCGTTCCCGTAGGAATATGTGAATGAATTAATGTTTATGTTATTCTGGGATAGTGAAGCATTCTATCGATGTAAAAATTTTTGAAATCGGTGTTGTAGTTTCTTAGTTCCCGTATACGTTCCCGTTCCCGTGGGAATATAGGGATAAAATGTACAGCCTATATCGTTCTTCAGGTTCTAGACTATTTTTGTACAAAATTTCATTTAAATCAGTTCTGTAGTTTGGGCAGGAGACGGTAACATAGAAATCCGGACAGACAGAGTGACTTTCACATTTATAATATTAGCTAGGATTATAAATTGTTTATATAAAAAAAGTACTTTTAAAAGTAAGAAATGTCTTAGCCAATAATTTTTTTTCTGAAACGTTTCCTCGTGTGTTTTCAAATGGCTTCGCGCCATTTATGTCATCGTGGCTAGCTTCACATCAGTTTGCAATCAAAACATTGAAAGCACAACAGTCCATTGTTGATTTCAGTGTCGTTAAAATCAGGATAGTTTTCATTGTGTTTTGCGATAAACAAAGAAGAAAACGGAGCAAAAACCAGAAAATAGACAACAA
Source organism: Melanostoma mellinum (assembly GCA_914767635.1). Lineage (NCBI taxonomy): Eukaryota > Metazoa > Arthropoda > Insecta > Diptera > Syrphidae > Melanostoma > Melanostoma mellinum. The sequence goes on along the minus strand of OU612058.1, from coordinate 68,422,811 downwards.
AAGTAAAAAATATAAAACAAGGATTCATTTGACGGATGCTTTAAGATAAATTAATTCGAATAATATGGATGTGGTACCCGTGGTGCGATGGTTAGCATGTCCACCTGCTAATCCAGAGGTTCGAGGTTCGAATCCCAGCAGAGGCAAAAATGTTTTTCCACGGGTATCGCCTTTCGCGAGGAATTGGCAAGTCCTCCGTTAGTATTCATTGCCATGAAAAGTGCTTTCTCAATTAGCCGTTCGGAACCGGCCCAAAATTGTAGGTCCCTTCCATTCCCTCGCAAGGTTTAGTTGTGAGAAATGCGCTAGGCCCAGGGGCTCCTCGCTCTGTTGCGCCACCCTATTTATTTATTTATTTATTTTTAATATGGAGTAAACATCAAGAGAACCGAATGTATGAGCATAATTGTCTGATTTTCAAATTTAAAAACAGTTGGTTTCTTTCATAAAATCTAAATAACCATTTAATGACAGTTGTTTGTTTGCAGTTTTCTACGCAGCTTTGCACTATTTGTATGGTTCCTTAAATCAGGAATTATAGTGATAACAGTGACAAAGACACGAAGGTTTGGAATGGCAATTTGATGAATATCAGTATTGTGTGAGAAATTTATTCAATTTTGAGTCAGTCATGTTGAGTCAGTCATTTTTTGATTGCAAATTTTCCATAGTGCAATAAAGTAAGTTGATTTTGGTCGCTTGGTTAGTGTTCGTTTTTCAAGTTTACAAAAATTAGATTTTGTTCGGTTATTTTTTTTTTGATTTTTAGTTTCAGTTTCGATTGGTTTAGCTCTATTTTTTGAAAAGCAGGCTGTTTTGGGGGGGGGGGGGGGGTCATGACCCCTGTGACCCCCCCTTGAATCCGCGGCTGATAAAGTGACAAAGTACTCAATTAACCACATTTCAAACATTTTTTCATTGGGAACACCTGCTTGAGAGCATTGGGTTGAAATTGAACTGTCAACTTGTTTTTATTACGTTGGGGTTTTTACATTATTTGATTATTGGTTAATTTATGAAAGAAGGGATTAATTTTCTATTTTTGTATTATCAGAATTTGTTGGGATTTGTGGATTAACCATATTTCACCCTTTTTTCAATGAAAAAACCTGCGTGAGAGCATTGAATTGACATTGACTTGTTTTTATTGCGGTGGGGTCTACCTGTTGAGTTCAAGAACAAAACGTCGCGTAATTTTGTGCACTAAAATAAAAATATGTCTTACCTAAGGACATATAAAATGCAAGAATGTTTTGTTGGACAAATTAATTCTAATTTGAATGTCAAGTCGTCAACTATAACGATGCCAAATTACTCTCGGGCCAAATTAACTGATATGCATTACTGCTACGTAATGGCTCATGGCCGAGGTTGAGAAGCGCAAAGACTCTACGCTGAATTATACCCCAATAGGAGGTATCCCAGTCATACGATATTTTCAAGAATTCATCAAAGTCTTCGAGAACGTGGAGTACTGGAGCAACGAGAGCGAGACAGTGCATCTTCCGCAGACGTGCACACAGAGGAAAGAATTTTGGGATTGGTCCGACGAAATCCCTCCATTTGCACAAGGAGGATAGCTATTATGCTTCATTTGCCTCACACTAGAGTATGGGGAGTGATTCAAGTTGCACCCGTACCACACTACAACAGTTCAGGAGCTAACTGCCAACGACAAGATATTAAGAACTGCATTTTGCCGAACATTATTGCTAAGATATGAAATTGACCACAATTACTTTCAAAGGATATTCTGGACGGATGAAGCTCAATTATCCAGAGACGGAGCAACAAATTTCCACAATTTACATCACTTGAGTAGCAGCAATCCGCATAACAAGAAACAAACCAAATTTCAACACCGCTTTAGCTATAATCTTTGGCTTGGTATTGTTCCATTGGCCATAGCAGACAATTTAATATACCAGCAAGATGGAGCTCCAGCACACTACAGCCGCATTGTAAGGAACTATCTTAATGACCATTTTAGTGACCGTTGGATTGGAGGAAGAGGTCCCACAGAATGGCCACCTACATCACCAGATTTAACTCCGTTAGATTTTTATGCTTGGGGATTCATGAAGGGCTATGTTTACGAAAAAGGAAATAGAATCTTTAGCTGAACTAAAGCAACGGATTGAAACGGCTGCAGTCAAATTACAGGAAAATTTATCAGGTATAAATTTATGTGCAGAAATAAGAAGGTGCTATAGTCTTTGCCCAATAACCAATAACGAAAAAAAAAATTTAAAAAAGTCGTTTTTGTAATTTTTGGTTTTCTCAAAAACTACAGGTTATTTTGACATCCACTTTTTTGTGTTTGGTCAAAAATAAAAAAGAGCAATGAAAATAAGCCAGAAAAATACTATCTAATTACGTAAAATTAAAAAAAATGGTTTGAAAAAAAAAGATTATGTTTTTAAAATTTAAATTAATGTATAGGTTTTTGGCTTTTCAAAATGCTATAGCACGACTCTGTAGGTATTACCGCTATTTTTAAATAATTATTTTTCCGTTTTAAGTGATTTATTTCTTTAATTGCCCCTCCTACATAAACGGTGGAAAATGGACCCCCTCTCCCGTACGAATTTTTGCTTGTCTAGGTCCAACCTACACACCCTATCTTTTTGTCACACTTTTATATGATTTTAGCGACTTTGTTAGAGAATTATGATTTTGGACAACTTAAAAAACGGTGACCCTATTTTTTTTTTTTTTTTTTTTGACAAAACAGTTTCTAGAAAGGTGTTAAAAAAAATATGTGAAAATTATGTGAGCATACAATTACATAGCATTTTTTGGTTATAATGACTGAAATTTCATATCATATGTGTCTATCCTAAAATTCAATGAGATGTCCTAGTAGAGTTCAGTTTCCAAGGCCAGCGGTAACCCTTATCGCTATGAATTAAATTAGCTTTTCATTCAAAACTAAAACAAATAAATTCAAACACAAGAGCGTTTAACGATGAAAATCTTTTCAAGTGCCTCTGTTGGCGGTTAACCAAATTCCCCATAGCTTGATCCTACTCACTTTACTTACCTTACTCCATGGAATTGGCACAAGAGGATACTCTAAAAAAACCAAACATTCTACAATAGAATGCAGACAACAGCTATAGTTATTGAAATCATTTAATCCCAGCTCTGTACTTCACAATCGACACTGAAACGTGCGGTAAAGCCACTTCAAAATTAATCCGGACAGACGTCCTAGCAAAAACACATTTATATTTTTTCATTATCAAAAAGGAAATGTTATAAAAATAACAAAATTAAAACAACAAACGACCAAAGGTCAAGGTACTCTCATTTTCCACTTGAAATCAATATCCACGCTGTCAGTACAGCATCATAAACTCATCAGCCACTTATTGCACACCAGGTACCTACCTACCTACATCAACCGCCTCTCTTTTTTTCAAGTTTTTAATTCAGCCAAGAGCGTCCAATCCGCCTCTTGTTAAACACTTGACATAATGAAAAACACGCACAACGCACACTTCCACCACTCACACTTGCCTGAATTGAAAAAGTTTTATATTTAAAAATATGTTTCTGGTCGATTTCCAGCAAGCAACAGCAACAAACACTCCACATGCAGCAAACGTCCATATGGTCCCTGCAGCATATCGTTTAGTTTATGATTTTCTGGTGGCCCACGGCCCACGGCCCTCCCCCTCCGCCGACCTAGTTGATGCGGTAAAAACAGAATTATGATTTTCGAATGGAAATATAGTGCACTCCACAATTCCACAAGGGCCCAGGACCAGGACATATTTTCAAAAACCCATTCAAACAAAAAATAATAACACTGAAACATGTGCGTCTGGCTTTGAACACAGTCGCTGACCATCATTTTTATGCTTTTTAGACCGTTTGATGTGTTTTCCTATTTGGAATGAATTAAAAAAAAAAAATGTCATCGAAATACCGCCAGGCAATCAATAAAGTGCAAGTAATTGATGAACATGCACCCGCTTTGATTTTCTGGGGACGACGACATCAGAAGCAGAAGTGGGTCGGTCGGTGGTCGGGAAAAGGGAGAGAAGCTTTGTTTACCCAAAAGATGGATAAAAAAAAAACGTATAATCGTCGGCATTAGGTTTTTGTTTGATTAAACAAAACCAAATCAGTGGTGATGTTGTATAGAATCGGTATTACAATTTTTATTTGATTTAACGATGTGCTGTGCGCCATGACATTTTTAGTGGATGCAATCGCTGGGGGAAATAAACAAAATTTTGTTACGAGGTGCGAAACGATATGCTCTCTATACGGCCGACGACGACAACTTCACAGTTCCTTTCGGGACAATCCCATTCCGAGGGCGCTCATTTTTCTAACATCCAAGGATGAATTTGGGAAACAAGTGACAAATTACAAAACTGCGATCACGTGTGAACGTGCAGCATAAAATTGGATGCGTTTTATGCGTAGCCTACGTGCTGCACCCTACAATCACGAGTAGTTTATAAACAGTCACACACTCATATGATGATTTCGAAGGGGGTTGTTGTGTGCGGTTTGTTAAAATAAATTTTTAATTTAAATTTGACATGTGCGTGAAGTTGCTTGGAATAGGATTTCACACTGTCATTTAATTGGAGTTGGGTAAATATTTTATTGGTGTTTGTTTTAGCCGCACCAGCTTTGCCTGGCTCCGGCTTTGGCGTTAGCTTCATCAGCAGCGACAGATGCGTTTGGTAAATTAAATTTTGCTCTTGAGGTTTATAAACAAATTAGATCAATAATTAATCGTAATCGTATGCAACATGCATGTGGCGATGGTGACTGATTGGGATTGAGAGTCTATAGCTGGATGCCTTGGTTCAATTAAAATGTTGTGTGGATTAAGACTTTAAGTCAATTTTGGTTGATTAGGAACGTGATTCGTTTTATTTTGTTGGATTTCGAAAGAGCGAACAATTAAATCTCTAAATTAGTTTTTGAAATACTGGGTCAGCGGAAAATACATAAAATTGGATATTAAAAGGATATTTCAAATTGAGTATATCTAAGGGAGGAAGGGTGGATGTCAAGGGATTTTATTTTTTTCAAATGAATTGGCTGTTCTTGAAGTGCCAGTTGGGGCGTATGTACCTAATATAGGAGGTACAAAAACTGTTCAGTGAGTTGAGAGAAGTTCCCTTTGCCTTTAGGCTTTTCAGTAAAAACATTGTGTTTGGAAATATAAAATGTGCCTTTTGTTTTCTATTTCATATTTTTCTTTTTTACATAAGTTTCTTGTCCTTTGTTCGCAGTTTATGTGAATTGAATTTTTCGAGCTTAGCGTTTGTGTTGAAAGAAGATTCCAAGTTCCAGAGTATCTCTTACGGATGATAAAAGATTATCTCAAAGAACGATAACTTATCTACAAAATCACTGAAGGAATACTACGAAAAGATATCACAGATGGAGCAGCACGGGGATCTATCAGTGGACCAGACCTCTGGAACATCTCTTACGATGACATTCTCTGCATGGAAATGCCCGAAGACTGCTTTCTAGTTGGACAAATTCCTAGATGGAGGAACATGGGCTGTCGCTGGCTACTGAGAGGACTGAAGTAGTAATTCTAACAAAAAACCTATTCCAACGATTATTGACTTCTACATCGAAACCGAACTTATAAAAAGCAAAAACGTGGTAAAATATTTGGGAATAAAGCTTGACACGAAACTGAGCTTTTGGGACCAGATACGAACGGCTGCTGAACGCGCATCGAAGGTCACAAGCCACCTATCTAGGCTGATGGCAAATGTACGTGGACCACGGAGCAACAACACATTCAATTCTGCTGTACGGAAGCGAGATTTGGGCTGAAGCACTAAAACAGGAAAAGTATCGGAAACCACTAGCATACAGAGGCGCGGTGCCTTGCGAATAGCGAGCGCGTACCGCACAGTGTCTTAGCCAGCAGTTCTTGTAGTTGCAGCCTGCAACTTGCAGGTGTCTTACCAATTGACCTCCTAGCAATACAAAGGCAATACATACATGAAAAGAAAGTAGAAATCGTCATGGAAGCGGCGAGCATGGAAGCAAAAGAAATCACACAGCAGAAGTGGCAAGAACGCTGGAAGTCAGAAAGCAGAGGACGCCTAACTGCTAGACTGATCGGAGATATAAGCGATTAGAGTAACCGGAAACACGGTGAAGTGAGCTACTACGTCACACAGTTCCTCACCGGACACGGGTATTTCAACGCTTTCCTGCACAAAATTGGAAAAAGAAGAAGCCCTTCTTGCCAATACGGAGATTCGCTGACAGACGACGCTTATCATTTACAGTTTTCGAGTGTAGTAGATGGGAATCTCCCCGTCAAGGAAATAGAGTTATAATAATAGAGCTATCGGAGAGCTCAGCCTGAATAATATCATCCAGGAGATGCTGAGAAATGAGGGGAGTTGGAGGCGAATCAGCCTGCATTTGACGCAGATCCTGAAAACAAAGAAACAAGAAGAGGTCGTTGAGGAACTAGAACCTACCAAATAGACACGGATCCCCCCTCGAAGAAATGCGCAAGTGGTCCCGATGGGAAGACTAGTGAGAAACTTTTGGAGTTCTAGTCGGTATGCCAATCTTAGTACACCTTGGAGAGTCCGACACACGGGGAAGTATGGATACTTCATTTCTCCAAAAGTAAATTAAAAAAAAAAAAGGGTTTGTGTTGAATGTTGTGTTGATGTGATTAGCTCAAATAACTCTATTTGATCGATTGAAGAAGATTAGAGATGTTATATAATAAAAATGAGATCCAAAAGTACCAAAAGGTGAAAAGATCATGCCAGAGCTGGCAAGCCTCCAACTGAACCGTGAAAGGGCTAGCAAGAAAACTTAGTGATAGAATCGCAGTCGGTACTGAGGATCTGCAAAGACCACTTCTGCAGACTGATAGACTGCAATAGCGACACCATTTCACATATCACGTAGAATGACCCATTCAACTTGGACAATGATTAAGAATGCCATTCTCCCGCTCTAAAAATTGAAATGTGTAGATAAATTCAAATAAACTACTGGGGCATATGTCCCCAATGACGGGCTTTTGAAGACAGCTGGAAATTTTTTTATAGTTAGGGTCAAGGGGTTAAGAATACTCTTATAACGTTTTGAACAAAATGCGAGCTTTTAGGAAAGTAGAAGAGGACTTGATAAAGCATACCAATGCACCTTGTTTTTGAACTTTTGTGAGCGGGTGTTGCGGCTCAATGGTTTGAGGGTAGGAACGCAAACGGCACTAGAGCACTGTTAATTAAGAAAGAGAGGTGCGTTAGACAAATAACGTTTCGAAGATGTTCAAAATAATCAATCGATTCTCCGATTGAACTTTAACCTAGCAGTCAAAACGCTTTGTTAAGTTAGCGCAAAAATGTTTGGGAAGCACCTGACCAGATATAATAGTTATGCTCTAGTCTAGAAAACAGTTGAGAGAGGATTAGAAGTTTCAAACAGGAGATCATTTATGAAAATAAGAGAGAAAATCGGAGACAATACGAAGCCCTGGGGCACACCATCATTCATTAAGTTGTTTTCAGACTTGAAACCATTCAATACAACTTGTATTGAACGGTCGGAAAGGTAATTTCTAATCCAGCGAAAAAGAGACTCATCCATACCAAAAGCATGCATTTTCGATGAGAGATCGTGATGTCGGACTTTATCAAATGCTTTAGATATATTGATCGCAATAATTTTAATTTTCTAGAACTGTGGGAAGATTGGTTCCACTTTTCTGAAAGATATGCCATCAAATCACCAGTGGAATTTTTGCTACGCCTTACTGTCGGTCATTTGAAAGCGTTCGTTCTTGAAGATATTTAGTAAAATTTTTGGAGTGAAACTTCTTATGTGACTTGCAAACATGAATGCGTAGCACGTTTAACGCGGATTATCGATTGCATACTTTTCGGCACTGATCGCAATTAGTCATTCTGCTAAACGATTTGATTGTAGTGAAATGTGTTCTTCGGCATTATTTTCGGACATTATTGCATTATTGCGATGCCGCGTGCGATGACTCGTGCGATCACGCGTGCGTTGACTCGTGTAAATGACGCTTGCGATGAAACATGCGATGACACATGCGTTGACACGTGCAATGACACCTGCGCTGAAGCGTGCAATGACGCGTGCGATGATACGTGCGATGGCGAGTGCGATGACGAGTGCGATGACGCGTGCGTTGACGTGAGCGATGACACTTGCGATGACGCGTGCAATGACACGTGCAATGACATTTTGGAAGTGTAATTGAAGATTTTTATGATCTCTAACTGATGTTAAATAAATAAATAGATGAATAAATTATTTTTGCACCTCATCTCATCTTAATTAAATCTATTTTATTTTTCCAAAAGTATCTAACTTTTTACTTTTTTTCACAGATCTTTTTCTTTTCCATTCGTTTTACTTCTTTTTTTTTTTTTTTTTTCTATCGTTTTTATCTTATATTTCTTCTTTAGCTGTATTAACTACTTTAAAAAAAATAAAATAAAATAAATAGGGTGGCGCAACAGAGCGAGGAGCCCCTGGGCCTAGCGCATTTCTCACAACCATGCCTTGTGAGAGAATAGAGGGGACCTACAATTTTCCGCCGGTTCCGAAGGGCTAATTGAGAATGCGCTTTTCATGGCAATGAATTTACTAACGGAGCACTTGCCAATTCCTCGCGAAAGACGATACCCGTGGTAAAACATTTTTACATTTTGCCTATGCTGGGATTCGAACCTCGAACCTCTGGGTTAGCAGGTGGACATGCTAACCATTGCGCCACGATTACCACTCGCATTAACTACTTTACCGTATTCGCATTTACTCGCATTAACTACTTTACCGTATTATATTTTAATTTTCTTTACTTTTATACGCAGTAGCGTAGCTAGCTTGGGTGTCACCTGGGGCTGGGGCGGCAATTATGGTGTCACCCCCAGAATGTAGAACAGTAAAATAAATGAAATTCTGCTATTCCATATATTGCGATTTCTTTAATTGAATTCAAATAAAAAATTTAAAATAAAGAGAACAAAAATTGATGTGTCTAACATATTTATTCAAATTGTTAAAAAAAAAAGTAGAAAAGGTCTTCTTCCAAGCTTTTAAAGCAGAAAATTTGCTGATAGCGTTGTCAAAATTTATTTACTGCTTCGGCTCATTTTCAATTGTTAAAATTCACAAACTGTTGAGCTTCTTTTCCGTCATTATTACCCGCAAGTCGTTTTTAATTAACTTAAGCTTACTAAAACTCCTTTCACATGACGCTACTGACACACATATTGTTATAAACATTTTAATGCGACAATGAGATTCGGAAAATTTTTATTTTGTTATACCTAATTTTTTAAAAGAAAATTTGATTTCTACAAAAAATGTCTTTGGAATTGTATCAAAATTTTGCTTCGTTCTCGAGATATATTGAAAAAACGAATGAAGATGGTTTTGAACCCATATCTCCGAATCGCACCCTCTAACTCAATAGCACTTTCGGTTTTTTCTCTAAAATTAACCCTTCAATGAATTCATGGAATAAAAGTCCATTCGATGTCGAGTTCCTTTATATGCCCTCTGATAAACACCAGCAAATTTTAAAACAGCTGTTTTCAAATCATTAATGTTTGCTAAAAGTAAAGTATTCGCCTGTACAACTTCAAACAATGAAGCCACGTCCTTAATAGGCTTTGTTCTTGTCCGAAGTTCAGTGATGAATCGATCAAGGCACTCGAACATGTTTTTTTTGTAGTTCAGCGCTCAGAGAAAGTCCTTCATCAGTTGCCAACTCACCAGCCATTCGCTTTCTACGACGAATTCTTTTTTTCTCTTGTTAAATGCATCTTCTACGATTTATAACGCCATAGTATTTATACTCCTTGGAAGCTTTTGGTGAGGTCAGCCCCCCCCGCTCCCCCTTTGCTACGCCACTGTTCATACGTTATATGGAATCTATTGTTAAATTTATTAGGTGCTCTAGAAGATTTAAATCTTATGATATCTTTGTTAATCATTAATAAAAATATCGAAATACATAATTTGAAATTGAGTTGAATCTTGCCAACAAACGAAGACTCTACTTTTAGGACATAACTAAGTAGACTGGTGAAAGCTATAGGTATCTACCCATAATAGAAATTAGATAAAGAATGACAAGGCTGGTTGGTTTTGAGAAATGAGGACTTTTATGGTCTGTGCTATATGAGATATGCTTGCCCGTTTTACTACAATCCTCTTACTTAACAAAAATTCGCTGTGGATGCAAGCGACAATCGTTTTTCGGCAATAAAAAATGAGAATTATTGACTTCAAATCATCGGCTGTAGTCTATAAAAGTAAATTCATTTCATTAATTCTTTCATTTTATTTACTTCGTCTTTTGAAAGACAAACGACAAAATATAGAAAGGATCAAATAAAAACAAATACACGACCCCATCAACTCACTCCATACTCAAGCGTTTTAGCTCAACCAAGCACGACGCTCCTGAAGTAGCTGCGATCGTCCAATAAAAACAAATAATTAAGTAGCTCACAAGATTACCGGGCGAAAGACTGAGAAGGGAGATTAGAAAAAAAACACAACAAATCCTTGAAATCCCAAAAACCACTAAAACGAAAAACACACAAACCCGAAGACACACAGAAAAGTGCACGGATTCGTGCATTTTGTTTACTCACATGGCAATCAACGACCAGAAACCAAACATCAGAATTCAGAAATTATTTAACATACTGCTTCAGTGAGTGCTATGATTTTGTAATTTGAAACTCGTCCTGGTTTTTGTGTCTTCGTGTCAGTACAGATGATATGTCGCACGACTGACGAACGGAAAGTGGGCAGGACGACGTATAAACAAAAAAAAAAAAAAGAATGAAAGAAAAAAATCGAATCTGTTGAAATATCCTTCTACACATGAGTGCACCACATTCCAGGATAGAGATACTCCAATTTCCTTTTTTTATTTTGTATTTTTTTTTTTTTTTTTTTTTATTTCTCATCATTAATTTTTATGAGAAGGATTTCACTTTCCTTCTGTTTGTTTCTGATCAGAAGGATGGAATTTTGACAATTTCCAGATTCGGGGGTATGACCTTTTGACACATAGCCAAGCATCAATTGACAGGCTGTCTACCCTAGTCAAAAAATTTGTATAGGATGGTATTTTTTTATGGTCTTTTTATGGGGCACAATGATTATTTGAGCTAGATGTGGGTTTGTTGGGAGGACTTCTGTGAGTCGTAAAATTGATGCTAGATTGGTCATTACGGTGGTTCTTATATATCTTCGACTGGGATAAGGAGCTACAATGTGTGAAATGTCTATTACTTTTCTTTTTCAGCCTTCGTTTTGTTAAATTCTTTGGTATAAGATGTCAGTAGTAGTTGGTGCGGGTAGTAGATAGTAGTATATACTTCTTTAAGGTTCCTTGAGGCCTTTTATTTTGAGTTAAGAGCAGAATGTGAAAGTACTTCATTTGTTTGAGGACATCGTTCTTAAAGGGTAATGGAGCTTTTGCGAATTTGGATTTAACCCTTGAATGACGACAAATATATTTTTCTTTCTTCCAATAACCATACCGACCTTGGACCTGGAACGAATGTCGTTTTTATGGATTGATGTGGACCGCTATATATACGTCACAATAGACAGACTATGAGGATAGTACTTCACCTATATAGGACCCGCAATGGACACGGAAAATAACATCGATAACTCTAGCCAATCGTTGCTACTTTGGGTTAAGAAGGCTATTGAGATAATAAAGCAATTTCAAGAAAAATGAAGGAAGCCCTTAATTCCTGATCATTCCGTCCCTGCTATATGGCGCAGACGCATGGACCTTATCTAAAGCGGATGAAAGATAACTACTCCTAATGACTTTTGGTCCCGTATGTGAAATATGAAGGCCTTGTGTAGAGAAGAAGATTCAATTACGCTGAGCTGCACTGCGACTTGATCATAGCTAGAAGAGTAGGCATTGCGATACTGCGATAGCTGGGACATGTAGAGCGAATGAAAATCAAGGCTACAGGTTTCCGAAACGCAGGGAGAGACAGACCTCGTCTTTGGTGGCTCAATAAAGTGAAAGAAAACCTCGAACGACTTGGAGTGCAAAACCGGAAAGAGCTCGCCCGAGATCGAACTTGTTGGCCAAAGATGTTGGTCGAGCCTCAGGTTCACCACGAACTCTGATGCCCACCTAAGTAAGATGCATACGCATCGGTTTTGACTCTCTAGTCTTATGTGAATGCTGCACAATGTTAATTTTTGGCGAAATCAGGAGATCTGATATGCATCACTAATTGTTACTTGATGTTGAAGTTTGACTTTAATTGATATGTTTGAGTGCTTCTATGAGTTCGGTTCTGATTTTAAAGACATAAATAAATCTATCTACAATTTACGCGTGAAAGTGTTATTTCAGGCCTTCATAAAGCTTCCGTCCAAGACGAATAAACGAAAATACATGGAATGGAGTGTGTTTATGGTAACCAGACGCCTATATGAATTTTTCTTAAATTAGCAAGTTTATTAAGGTTTTTAATTTTATTCGTTAAGCCTCAAGACAAAGTTTTTGTTGATGCGAAACCACCGTACAGTTCGGGGTGAATCTGGGCCTCAACCAATATCTTGTCAACAATTTCGATTTCGAGCGAGCTAGCACCAGTTTTGCACTCTAAGTAGGTTGAGGTCTTCTTTCACTTGATTGCCCTAGCTAAGATGAGGTTTTCCCCTTCCACGTTTATCCTGCAAAACCCGCCAAGACGGACCGTTGGAGTCCATTTGCTTTAAATGGCCCAGCAATTTTATTATCGGGATATCAATGTCGCGGTACAGCTCATTCACCTCGTTGTAGTATCTTCTTCTCCACCACACACTGTCTTCGCACATGCGGAAAAAATGAAAATTCAGAGAATTTTTCTTTCGAAACGCCCAAGCGTTTCCTAATCTGCCTTTGATAAGGTTCATGCGTTCGCTCCGTAAAGTTGGACTGGGATGATCACCTATGTAATATTTCGTGTCTATAGCGGATCGTAGATAAGCAAAGTCTTGTACTATTGTAACGTTTTGTCCAATCAAGCGATTTTCGCTGTCCTTGTTTGATGACAAACCAGCATTAACTATCTAATCCATTGTTGCCACTACTTACTGTTTCAATGCTCGCTAAAAAGCACCTATGACATCACGCTACCTTCCTCCCATTATGTCAATATCGTTTGCGTCAGCGAGTTACTATACCGACTTTTGAAAGATTGCTACTTTGGTTTTGACGTCTAAATTTTGTAAATTTTAGAGTTTGAATTTTCCGAAGTCATTTTGCATAATTTAACGAGTTTTGCAGGGGTGACAAAACTAGACATAGCGTTGTACAGCTCATCTCTGTCTTATATGTGTATGACTTTAAAATCGATAAGAAGGTGGCGTATTCTGGATGTTGTATTCCTCGATTTTTCCAAGACCTGTCGTACTGCGAAATGTGGTCGATTGTGGTCTAAAAAAAACATTGAAAAAGACCTATCAAATTATTGGCTTTGGGCTTCAAATTAGAGCAGATTAAAAACTTCTGAATCTTAAAGCAGTCATGACACTTCTCACTGTCTGTCTGTCTGTATGTCTGTATGTTCGTATTATGGATTTACAGTCTGAACGACTTGACCGATTTTCTTCAAAATTTGCAGTTATGGTCTCTGGGTAGCCTACAGAGGGGTCTCTAGGTCTGAAAGTAACGGTACCTGCCAAACAACCAATATGATAATATCTAATTTCCTCGAAAATAATTCTAACGATTTTGATATAATTTCATCTAAGGTATTATATTTGAATAGCTATTCTTATGATGTAAATTTATTTTTTTGAAAATGTCTAAAAATTATACCCCCATAGTACCAACCGACTTTCTAGCTAAAGGCGCAAACGATTTTAACAAAATTTTGGAAGTGCTAAGTTGTTTAAAAAAGACTGCATATCAACATTTGAGAAATTTAAATTTTTCGAATTTTCATTGATTTTTTTTTTAAAAAAATTTGTTTTTTCGAATATTTTCAAAACGGTATCTTTAATAAATCAAAGTTTTTTGCCAATACATTTTTTAGCAAGGTCTTAAGACTTGTTCTTGTACTTGTATTTTTGAAACCTCATTAAAAAAAATAAAAAACTTTTTCTTAAAAAACAGCTCTAACGGTTTTGATTGAATTTATGTATTAGTAACTGCAAAAAATGACATTTTTAGATTTTTGCTTAAAACCTTTTGAATAATTAAATCAATTTTTTTTTTAAATATTTTCGTGATTTAATTCAACTATCAAAATCAATGTTTAGTTCGCAACCCTGTACCACCAAATATATAAAGAGCGAGTACTAAAACCTTAGTACAATCGCAAGTTCGTGCGACTCAGTGGTGGCCAATTTTTCTATATGAAATTCAGTGTCCTTCCTGTCTTTCCTTTTTAAAATCTGGTTGTAGGTACTGGTCAAAGAGAGCCCCTCTGAGTAGCAGTTGGAAGTGTTAGTCCTCTTGGAACGCATTTGAAAATAAAGTGCCGAATAACCCGCTGTGAGCACTTTGCTGCAAGCGTTTAAAAGCTGCCGTTGGCTTAAACCAATTACGTCGGATTCATAGGCTTCATTTCTGCTTTTTGACTGGTGGAGATCACTACTCGTTCTGTGAGTTGAAATTATTCACTGTGCCATCTCCGTTGAGCTCAATCAGACCGCTGACAAGCATCATTGGCGTAGATAGCTTTTCGCTATGGGGGGGGGGGGGATAGACCTAGTTCGCTTATTATTTTAAAGTCTTAATAATTAAAAAAAAAAAAAAAAAAAAATACATAATAAGACTTTCATTGACTTCATTATGTATGCCATAAAAAATTATATTTTTTAAATAAAATATACTATGCGCATTAATTTGAATATGAACTAGAATAAATATTGATGTGATAAGTGAAATAATTTAAATTTAAAAAATATGTCGTAGAATAAAATTTTTTTTGTTTCTTAGTTTTTATTTTTTCAAGAGCAGAAGATGGTGCGACAGCCAAATATGTTTGGTAAAACTCAATATTCATTAAATTTTTTAGCTGCTTTGTCTATTTCTTACCTAAGAATCCTTGAAAAAACCGAAAACCCTTTTAGTACGTTTTCATGGTTATCGAGAAAAGGAATGAAAACAGTAACACGAAAATATTCTGCACTTTGAACCGAAGGGAACGATACTTTTGTTGCATTACGTTTAACGTCAATATCAAGAACTTTTTTATTTGACTAATTTTGTTTTTTTTTTTTTTTTGCATCTTCAAACACTTTCTGTCCGTTAGATTTTTATTATGTCGATTTCCAGTGGTACACAAAAGCACTTTTAAAAGTGCTTTTTTACGAAATATGTTACATTGAGGCACTAGATCACTTTTTTTTTTGCCCCGAAAAAGCACTTTTACGAATCTCGATTCAGAGGCAAGATTTACACGCACTTTCACGTATCTACACCAACACAAAACATTTGACGTTTACCAGTTTTGGTTAAAGGACAGTGAAAGAGAGATAATAAAAATAAACAATAAACTATTTTGTGAAAATGGATCGCTCAATTTTAGCTGAAATTATCAAAATATTTATGAGTCGTCATCTAGTTCTGATTCCAACGCAGAAGTGTTTGAAATTCTGAAATTCCTTA
The DNA here is from genome assembly GCA_914767635.1 of Melanostoma mellinum. NCBI lineage: Eukaryota > Metazoa > Arthropoda > Insecta > Diptera > Syrphidae > Melanostoma > Melanostoma mellinum. Next base: position 68,407,147 of record OU612058.1, on the reverse strand, counting down.
CACAAAACGAAAGGCATTTTGTGAATAATTTTGTTCAAAGTGTTGTGTACAATTATTCTAAATTCACTCTTTCAAACTCATGACTTAACAAAAACGAGAGTTGGAAACCATACTTATAACCTCGGAATCCATAGTATTTTTTAAGTTCCTTTCGTCACTTTTCAATGTTTTTATTTGGCAAAAGTCTCGAACACAAACGGAAATAGCCCTTCAAAATCTTCAAAAAATCAAAATAAACAAATAGGCTTGCGCAACAGAATTCTGGCTGGTATTTTTGGTTCATGCCTGGTTATGTTGAACAATTATTTTATCGATCCCAATGGGGGGATATATCCTCTTGATTCCCCCCCCCCCCCTATCTACGTCACTGACAAACATTATTCTGCCAGTTCTACTACTATTGGATAGGGTCAACCGTTTCACAAACTCGTTGCTTCTTATCCGCACTCATTCAAAGGTTGAGAAAAGATGGTTTAGAATTTAGATGATTGGTACAGCATTTATTTATGTATTCATCATTTATAAGTAAATCTCAATCTAATTAAATCTTTTCTAAATTCTGTTTCTGTGCATAATGCACTTATATCTTTTTATTATAAAAACCCCTTTAACTATTTTTGATTTATATTCCATCTGCAATCAAGATCCACTTTTCTTAATTTAAGTTTTTGTTAAAACCAGAAAAAAGGGAACTCAAAAAATAACCCCCACATTTGAATTAATTTCTGACAGAAATCAGGCTAGCGTTTTCTGTCTTTCATATTCCATCCAATCCACACTTAATAAAAACAAAGAGTTGCCCAGAACTGATATGATCGCTCCAAGGCTTGCTGGTGTGTGGCAAAACTTTTACAACTATTTTCATTTCAATTTTGAGAAGAAAAACAATGACCAACAGAAAAAACACTTAACCTCGCGTCGTTCGCAAGGAGCATATTATACATAGATAGGAAGGTACTCTCCGTATTCTCGCTATCCCTCGTGTATTTACATTTTTTAGGTCGCGGATTTAAAATTTCATTAAATCTCATCTGTTGAACTCTGAACGAAAAGATGCCAAAACAATAAAACTTTGCATCGCAAGCTACTGTGTGCCGTTGATGCGCTCTTCTCTAGCCCACTCATCGTTGCTTGGTTTCATCAAGTTTGCAAATAGTTTTCTAGCCACCACCCCAAACCCAGTATTCGAGAATATACCCTGTCGGTAGAAGTGAGTTTTTTTTTCTTTCTGTTTGGGGTATTTTGACGTGCTGCTTGCTGCGCTTGCTGAAACGCTCAAGCAAAAAGCCATTGTTTGCATATCCTTTTCAAATACTCTTCACATGCATAGGTATATTTTTTTTTTAAATATAAAAAGAAGAATAAAAAGAAATAAAAACATTTTATTAATTTGTTGAAGATTTATATAGAAGTGAAGGGATCCATAGAAAAAAAAAATATATGCTGATGTGGTTTTGGATAACATGAGCTAGATGCTAGAGAATGAACAGCCCTCTTGCACCACCAGCTATATGTACGTGGGAAAAGCAAATTTTAATAAAACAAAACTGCAAGCTGTGTGGTCGGTCGGACGGTCGGGATATCCTTGTTTTTTGTGTGAAAATTTCAAAAACTAAATAATTTGCTTTTTGAGTTTCGTTCCTAGATTGGACTTCTTTTTTTCTTTTTTTTACTAATAACAGTTGATGTCAGAACCTAATATTTGAACAGGTTTCTAGTTTTACTTGGGGTGAACCTTTTACCTGGTTTACCTGTACTCAAATTATGGATTTTTTAGAATTCCAGCTTTTGGTGGAAGTGAGGGTAATCTGATGAAATACTTTTTCAATTTGTTAATGCAAAGCAAATGTATTGTTGCCTCAAAATATTTGCATGCTCATACTCTTGTCCTAATGACTTGCAGGTCTTTGTTGAACGAAACTGTGATAAGTTGAATGAAATGGAATCAGAGTAGCCTGTTGTTAGGTTAGGTTAGCCTGTTGTAAGTGGAGTGTTATTTTTGAGCTCTTTTGTTTAGATACTCACAAGCCTAAATTGGTATCAGTGTTCTTGTAGGTATGTGCTGAAAAGTTACTGTGAAACAGCTTCAGAATAAACTCAGTCCCAACAACATACAGAGATTTCTGTCTCAATCAAAATGTAACGTGCAATAGAACATTACCCAATTGGAGTGTACCCACGTTATTATCCCACTTCATAGTACTCGAATATTAATATACAAATATTAAAGAATACTTTCAATACATATTTGCACCCGTGACACCTTAAAACTCAAACACAAGTGTGCATACAGATCCTGAAGCTTAGACGACACATGTACATACAAACACTCAGAAAAAAAAGGAGCTAAATTCAAGAAAATCGGTGTCAAAGCAAGCCTATTCGTTGACGAAAGTCTGTCAACCTCGAAAATTCTTAATCCTTGCCCGAAATTCTTGTTTTAGGCCTATTTTTGATAAGCCTCAAATTCTGATTTCAATAATGTTCTCATCTTAATATAAGTTTATTTAAGCTTAAATATAAGAATACAAAGGCTTATTGTCAGACTGTTACAATCTAAAATTTAGATCACGTATTTTTAAATATACAGGGATAAGAATAAAACATACTTCAATCAAGTTTCTTTTATTCCTAGATTAAGCATTAACAAATTTGAAGCAAGAACAAAATCTGGTTTGTTTTAGTTGCTTTCGGATCACTTCTAGCTCTTTTAATCTTGAATTTAGGCTGAAATTAAGCATTACCGAACTTGAAAAAAGAACAAAAACTCTTTTATTTCAGTACCCTTCGGATAGCTTCTAGCTTATTAATACATGATTCAAGATTTGTAAGCTCTTAGCTTTAGAATCAATCCTCTTCCCCACCCACTCTCCTCCGTAATAAAATTAAAAGCAATTATAGTTTCAATGTGTTTATATTTTTTTAATTTTTATTTCACAAAAATTATTTAAATATACTTAATTCTAAAATAGGATATTCTTTTGTTTAATGGATACAAATGGAGTGGTGCACTTAAAAATTCCGTAATAATTTTTACTTCAATGGTTCTTATTAAACAACCAGTTTGAAATGATTGGAAATGATGGTCAAATCCTACCACATAAGAGGTCTTAAGCTATATACATTTTTCGTAGACTTCAAGGCAGCATTCGATACCGTGGATCGCAGAGCACTTCTCTACAAATTATATACGAAAGGGTTATCAAGGAAGTTCTGCACTTTAATGGAAAGAATGTATGATGAGACTTGGTCAACAGTTTGGAACGGTGAAAATCTTTCAGAGCCATTTCAAACAAAATTTGGTGTGAGACAAGGATGCTCCTTGAGCCCTTTGCTATTTGCATTATTTATCGATGATATTACAGATTACTTACCAGGAGGCATTGAGTATGGTAATCATAAAATAAAAGCCCTTTAGTCATAATGGCTAATTCACCTGAAACATTGCAAATGATGATAAACAAACTGGTCGAGTACTGCAACATGTGGAACCTTACTGTTAACCTAGATAAATCAAAAGCTATGGTCTTCAAAAAGAACTCTGGAAGAAACGCAGGAAATGAACATTGGTCTTTCAACAATCAAGCTATAGAAGTAGTTAGGGAATATAAATATCTTGGGGTATACTTCACGCCAACCCTCAATATGGAGAGACACCTCAAAGAAAAGCTGGTGAACGCCAAATCAGCAATAAGCTCAACCTGGAATAACTGCTTCGCAAACAAGCATGTAGCTCACAGCAGCAAATATCGAGTGTTTGAAGCTGTATCGGAGTCTGTGTTACTCTATGCAGCGCAAGTGTGGGGTGCCAAACAGTATGAGACAGTAGAGAAACTGCTGAGATATTTTGTGAAAAGGATCTTTCAACTTCCAATTTCTACTCCAAATTATGCGATAATGCTCGAAACTGGACTATCACCGCTCTTCATCAAGACCCTCAAACTTCAGGTGGATTATATCCTAAAGGTGCTGAATATGCCTAACGGAAAACTACCCAAGATAGCTGCGCTAAACACAATCAGGAGCAAAACCGGATGGTTTGGCGAATGGATGGATCTGGCACGTGCATGTGGTGCCCGTTGAATCTTGACATCGAACAACATACCTCGTAGAAGCTAATTCTCTATGGGCTGATCAAGAAGGTGGACTGGATGTGCAGGGATGATTTCCTCAGGGAAGCGTCAAGCTCGGTTCACAGAGCAACGTATAGTGTGCTAAACCACAACTTGAAGGAATCAAACTACTTCCAAGATGAATATAGCATCCAACAAATCTCAATGATGGTTAAGCTAAGAGTGGAACTAGTCAAACTCAATTATATACCACACCGGGAGGATCTACCAGTAATATGCAGCATTTGTAACCAAGGAGTTCGAGAAGATGTTGTTCATTTTTTGGGAAAATGCCCAACACTAAGAGAGACAAGAAGATATTACTTCGGCGAAGACTTTTTAGACGAAGAATGTATTCTTCTTTTGTTAAATGAAGTGGATGTGAAGAAATTAACTAACTATTGTAGAATAGCACTAGCTTACCGGGAAAAAATTATAAATGAAAACTTTTAAGAAAAAACATGAAAATATAGATAGAAGCAATAACTAAATATGCAATTTAATAAAATATGAAGTATGTAATTATAAAAAAGAAATTATGTCAATCGGCAGACGGCAAAGCCATGTCCAAATTGATTATTTGTATTGTACACAAACCTAATGCTTATAATGTTTAAAAACTAATAAATAATCTAATAAATCTTTAAAAATGTTTAAAAACTATGATGGTCAAATCAAAGGTTTTCAACTCGTTGGCATAGATCATAAACTGTTTCATTCTGAAATATAAAATTTTTTAATTTATAGAGTTTAAAATTATTATTAACATCATTACGTACAGCTTATTGGTGCCATGGTGGTAGAAATGGCGTCGGCTTCAGCTGAGTAGTCAACGTTTACTCCATTTCTTATATCGTTATCACTTTGTCACTCACTAGAACAAAGTTTCCATCAATGTTTTTAAACACATAAACATCACTAGATCTTACAATGTTTTCAATGTCATTTTCGTAGTAAAATTTTCCATGCGGTAAAAATATCACTTAATCACTCAATACGAGTTACGAGGCTTGATACCAGCATCCGTAGCCTTCACAGCACAAATACCATCTAGGAAAAAATAGAACGCCACCGGCTCATTTGGTGTTGCTATGTTGAAAGCAGAGATCCATAGAACCTATTCAAAAAAGCTTTAGTATGCAACATTCAGACATGATCGCCAAGGGACGGAAAGAAAGGCTGGCCAGAAATGCAGAAGGCAGAAAAATGCAGCCAAATCTGCATTTGGTGGGCCTCCGACAGGGAACAATACAAAACTGGGGTCAACGCGTTATATACCACGGTGGGTTACTAGGGGAAAGCATCAGAGTAGTTGCAGAAAAATGAAAGAAAAAGATGTTTATAACGGGTGATTTTTTAGCTGGTTTGGTTTTGGCAACTCTGGTTTTGACAGCTGACGTGTGTTTAGTACCTTGTGTCACTGTCAAACAGCTTCAGTTTGGTTTGCAATTTAACCATGGGTTGTCTTACAAATGAACAACGTTTGCAAATTATTGAATTTTACTATCAAAATTCGTGCTCGGTTCGAAATGTTCATCGCGCGCTGCTTCCATTTTATGGTCGGCATTCTCGGCCTTCTGAGAATAATGTTTCGGGCCGGTCAATTGGCCGCCTAGATCGTGTGATCTGACACCATTAGATTATTTATTGTGGGGGTATGTCAAGGCTAATGTCTATAGGGACAAGCCCGCTTCGATTGACGCACTGGAAGCCAACATCCATGCATTCATTCGTGAGATACCGGCCGATATGTGTGAAAGAGTATGCCAAAATTGGACTCAGCGGATGGGCTACCTGAGACGCAGCCACGGTCAACATTTGCATGAAATTACCTTTAAACATTAAATTGCAAGGTTCAAACTATCGATTCAAATAAATATTTCATTCATTTTTTTCGAATTTTTTGTGTTTTAAAAACAAAAAAAGTTCTAAACCTCTTAAAAAATCACCCGTTATAAAAAAGGCAAATTGGCATACATTAGTGATACATATGTATGCTATAGGCTAGACAGAGAAGAGAGCAGAGGAGGTGGTGTTGCCGTGGTAGTAAAAAGAACTATCCAGCATAAAATAATACCAATTGTTAGAACAAAAGTAATTGAAAATATTGGAATTGAGATTCCATTTACTAACGGCTCATCCATCAAAATATTTTCAGCTTATTTTGCGGGTCGTGATGCGTCCCCACAGAAAAAATCTCATTTTCACAGCGACCGGTCGCGACCTAGGGAAATTGATAAGTAGGAATGATATTTTTCTCATTGGTGGTGACTTCAATTGTATGCATAGGAATTGGGGTTGTGTTCGTGCAAATACATGGGGAAATATACTTGCCGATATTAATTTGAGTCATCCCTTTGATATTTTGTTTCCTCCTGATCCGACCTATTATCCAGCGAATAATAGATCTAATGTGTAGATCTAATTGTCAGATTGGACTGCATTAAAAAGATTTTTGAAAAATAAATAAAATAATGTACCTGACCTAGTTATTAATGAGGCAAGTGCATCAGACATTGACTCGTTTCTGTCCTCTTTTACTTCTATAGTAACCGAAAGCATAGAAAGCTCAGCTCCCAAGAGAAAAATAAGTTTGACGAGTCAGAATGCCTTACCTCCTCATTAAATAGAACTAATTAAAGTGAGAAACAGTTACAGATCGAAGTGGATGCGCGCAAGATGTAGTGTAGGTATATTACAATGAAATGAAAATATTAAACGCCATTTTAAAAGACGCGGTATCGTCATTTAAAAATCGGACCTGGAACTATAAGCAAACCTTTCTGTAATATAGTAAAAGTTATCGAAAAAGAAATGTTCAGATCTCCTCGCTTAGAATAGGAAGTGACAACTGGCAAGGAGAAAGCCAATGCTCATTCCTCTCATTCCTTTTCTGGAAATATTTCAGTTTTCAACAATAGTACTAGTTGCACAAAAATAGAGTCATTAGTGCGTCAGTCTCTTGATATTATAAACTAAAGTACTGTTAACGGAGAAGCTGGATTTATCTCAATCGAAGACGTGAAATCAGTTATTCTATCGTTACAAACGCGAAAAGCTGTTGGTTTTGACAATATACGAAATTTATATTTTAAAAATTTGCCAAGCTTATGTTTAACTCTTGCATAAAAATTGGTTACTTTCCAACGGAATGGAAAATCGCAAAAATTATTCCTATACTTAAACCGGGAAAAACGCAAGCTCGCTTGAAAGTTACAAACCAATAAGTTTGTTGAGTTCGCTAAGTAAATGCTTCGAAAAAGTAATAAAAATTAAACTGATTGCTTATACTAGCTCTCACAACATAATTCCTCCTGATGAATTTGGTTTCAGAGCACTTCATAGCACTGTGCATCAAATACATAGATTTACTGACCACGTAAAAAGAAATTTTGTACTCGGAAAAAGTACTGGTATGGTATGTCTGGCACCATGGGCTTTTGCATAAGCTTTTCATTCTTGGTTTCCCAATGTACATTATTAAGATCGTTCAATCATTTCTATTGTCTAGAAAATATATAGTATCTTTTAATAACGCTCTGTCTGAAGCTTGTGTTTGTTCTGCAGGAGTTCCCCAAGGATCTGTCTTTGGCCCAATGCTCTATGTGTTATTGACGTCAGGCTTCCCTCAGTTGTACAATTGCGAGAAAGCTATTTTTGCTGATGATACTAATATCTTTTCAACTGATTCGATCGGTTTCAATATTTTTTTCAAATTTTTTATTTTTTTTTGATAGTTTTGCCCTGCAAAGGGCCATTAGGGGTTTCCATGTTCAATAAATAAAAAATAAATAGGGGGGCGCAACAGAGCGAGGAGCCCCTGGGCCTAGCGCATTTCTCACAACCAAACCTTGTGAGGAGGGGACCTACAATTTTGGGCCGGTTCCGAACGGCTAATTGAGAAAGCGCTTTTCATGGCAGTGAATTTACTAACGGAGGACTTGCCAATTCCTCGCGAAAGGCGATACCCGTGAAAAACATTTTGGCCTCTGCTGGGATTCGAACCTCGAACCTCTGGATTAGCAGGTGGACATGCTAACCATCGCACCACGGGTACCACATGTTCATGTGTTCCATGTACCATGTTCAATGCTTTTATTAATATTTACTCAAAGCAAAAACCGAACACAAAATTTTTCTTGGTTTAAGAGAAATTTAAAACAAAACGAAAGGTACTTTTTTCCAGAAAACATAATGTCGATAATTTCCCGTTAATTGAACTTTTTTCCGGGAAGTGAAATATGAAATTTGTTTTAAAAAGCATATAAAAAAATGGGCACTGGGTCGCACGAACTTGCGATCGTTTGCTAAGTAAAATTCCAAAATTTTAAGACTGAGTATATGGTTTTTGTATTCGTTCTAAATATATTTGGTGGTACAGGTTTGCCAACTACTCTTTAATTAAGAAAATTGAATTAAATCAAGAAAAGTGTTGGAAAAAATTAAATTAAATTTTCCAAAAGTTTCAAGCGAAAATCTAAAAACGCCATTTTTTGCAATTGCTTATACATATAAACCCTTAAAATTTGATTAAAATCGTTAGAGCCATTTTTTAAAAAACCGTTTTTTTATTTTTAATTTTTTTTTAAAATAAGGTTTTAAAAATTCAAGAACAAAAGTTTTAAAATCTTGCTAAAAGATGTACTGAAAAAAAAAATTTTAAATAAATCAAATATACGGCATTGAAAATATTCGAAAAAACAAAATTTTTTAAAAAAATTAATGAAAATTCGAAAAAACTAAATTTTTTAAATATAGATATGCAATCTTTATAAAATAAGTTAGGACTTCTCGAATATGAAATTTCGTCAGAATCGTGTTTGCCATTACCGAGAAAGTCAGTTTTGAAAAAGACGGTACTATGGGGGGTACCGTTTTTAGACTTCCTCTAAAATAATTTTTTACATCATTAGAACAGTTATTAAAAAATAATTCCTCACGTAAAATTTTATCAAAATCGTTAGAGCCGTTTTCGAGAAAAATAGGTATTTCCATATCGGTTGTATGGCAGGTACCGTTATTTCAAGACCTAGAGACCCAATTCCAAAAACCCCTCTGTAGGCTACTCTAAAGACCATAACTGCAAATTTTGAAGAAAATCGGTCAAGCGGTTCAGGCTGTAGATCCTTATACGGACAGACAGACAGACAGACAGACAGACAGACAAACAGACAGACAGACAAACAGACAGAATTGTAGGACACACTTTTTTCGTATTCTCTATCATCGTAATGTCATGTTTAGTTGTTATCTGAAATTTTTTTTTCACACGATTGCAAGACTTGCCTTATAGCACCTATAATCGCAAGTAAAAAGTTAAAAAAAAATTTTATATGATCTTAATTTTAATAGAAACTATAAAATTTTAGAGTTATCTTCTAATTATATTAGTTTTAAGTTGAGTTCTATCATCATTAAGTTCAATCATCGAGTAAGCGTAGGGTGGATGAAGTGGCGAGAAAACTCCGCTAACTTCTGTGATCGAAAAAGGCCCCTAAGCTGAAGGGAAGACTCTACACAGCAGATGTCCGTCCAGCTCTGACATTCGGTCCACAATGTTGGACATTATACAAAAAGTATGAGAGCAATTGACGGCAGCCGAAATGAAGATGCTTTGGATGATAGCAGGAGTAACAAAGCTAGATCGAATTAGAAGTACTAAGATCCGTGGAAGCCTTCATGTCAAAAGTACCATCTCGGACAAAATTCAGCACGACTGACTCAGTTGGTATTGTCATGTTCAAAGGAGAGATCCGCAGAACACCGTCCAAAAGACAATATCGTATAATGTTTCAACAAATTCGCGACGAAAAAGAAAAGGCAGGCCAAAACACTCCTGGTACAAGCAAATGCAAAAAAAAAAGATTTCGTTACTTATTTTTTTGTTATTTATTCTTACAGATTGTATTTATCTTATTATTTCCTTACGTATTTACTTATTTATTTATTTATTTAATAATTATTTATTTATTTATTTATATACTTATTTAGAAATGATGTAAAAGAAATTTTGAATACGGCATTGTTATGTTGTCTCCTCCACTTCCTCTCTTTCTCTCGTTTACCCGTTAGTCAATATGTACTGCATTCTTGTTGCTATCCATTTTTATTTGTTATTATTATTATTATTTTTTGCTGTTTAATGAAGGTTTTAAACTGTAGCTTTCCTTCAATTATATTTCCTTATTAATTTTGTAGATTTTAAGACTCATAATATCTTGGCAGTTGTAAGGTTGCTTATATACCAATCACTGTAAATTGTGCAATATCTGTTAAAAAAAAAGAATAATTTTGGGTTTGCTTAAAGCCTTAAAGGACGTGAAAGGTGCTAATTCCTTTTTGAGAGCATTTTTTATTGTTCTAAGAATTATCTACTCTAATGAATCTGCAGTTCATCCATCCATAAGATTCCCAATAAACCAGCACGGGTTTCTAAAGTTGTCGTTAAATCGTCATCGGATGTGCTTTTCCATCGTCATGCCCTGACCGACAAATCAGAAATATTTTAAGAGTCACGCCTCACTAAAATAGTGCTTCGCACAACGCTCATTAAATAAATCATTGTCTCGCAATCGAAATAATTTAAACCGCATCCCTTTGTCTCAGCCCTTCATTTTCATTTTTAATAGCGTCCAAGTGTTCCAACTTGAATCAATAAAAAAAACATTTAAAAATATCAAAAACCTGTCTCTTTTTCTTTGGCTTGAATTTTCTTTCTCGTATGATTGTAATTTTCTTTCAACTTGTCAAATTTACAAAAAAAGAAAAAGAGATAAATTTATGATCTCTCGTTAGTTAAACGTGAATAATGTACACCCTACTCGAATGTTGTGTAAAATAAACTCATAAACATCGGAGAAAATAAAAACCTAAAAATAATTATTGTTTTCACCCCATACAAGGATTTCGTGGTTATGCATTTATGTATAGGTACCCAGTACCCACTATTTGCTAGAAGTTCATGCACTTGTTCCACAACCAAATCGATCGTAAATAGTTCGGGACGTGTTCTTTTCTTTTTTCCTTTTTTTTTTTTTGTACAGGAAAAAAGAGAGTGGGTTGCTGGTATAGAGCGACCGATTCATAGACGAACAAGATGACTTTCTCGTGATGATGACAACGATGATGGGTTTATAATAAGCCCCAAACCAACAGTAATAAGGCGCTGCTGTTTAGCTGTGGTTGACGCACATGTGCTCGTTACTGATACCTAATTTGACAATCTAACCCCTTCAATGCGAGCAGGAGGAGGATGTATGAATTTTTAAAAAATCAATTTCAAAACCGTGTGAATTTGTTTTTCAAAAACATTGAATGTTTTTGTTTCGCTCCAAGTCTCTGTAGTCTAAACACATATCGAGCAATGATGCGAGACGACAAATTAACACCGCACATCATAGAACATCACGTCTTACTACTCGTTTGAGGAGTCATTTAAAAGCCATTTCCATGCCGCTGTCATAGCTCTCTCTAGCTACTGCCGATGCCGATAGATATTCAAATTCCTTTATCCAAATGGGAAATTAAGTGGTACTTCCATTATCACTGAACCGTGGCACTGTACACTTTGAAAATGAGAACGAACGAGTGAGTACTTTCGCTCGGAGAGTTATCAAACTAAAAAGAACTCTCGTAAACTGCTTTCTTTTTGAAGTGCGGTTTAGTGGGTTCGGTTCAGACTATATGAACCTATTTTGATGGCTGTCATGCCTGTTGGGACGTTGGGTGCCCCCCAATAGTGTCAATGGGAGCAAAATTGTTTGCAGCCACTTAAGAGCGATTATCGATTGCAGAACAATTTTCCCATATCGTTGTGCTGCTGCTTCGGGTATGGAGGGGTGACTGCGACTGGAGTGTACCACTTAATGAATTTTTTCGTTTCTAGTACGTTTTTTAGAAGTCCCATTATGACGGAATCTTTTATTTCTATCATCGATGCTCTGCATCAACACTTTTTACTCACTTTTTGAACACAAAGACTTCTTTGAATGGAGTTGGAGTGGTAAATCATTAGAGAGAGAAAGATAGACGATTGGTGGCATAATTTATCTATTATGGCACAGTAAGAGGATTTCAACTTATTAATTCGAAAAAACAATTGATTTTTTTTTTTATTAAACTATGTCTTTACGGAGTTAAAGCAAAAAACGGTCTTTGAAATGTTTCGCAAGTCTTCTAAAGCCTTCTATGGATGATTAATTTTTGAACGAAACTCTGCTGGGTTCGTTTATCGATAAACAAATTTATTTTTTTTACGGATTCATCATCTTTCCGGAAAACACAAGTCTCAGCAAGACACACTTGCATAAGTGAATTATAAATACGAAATAAGCATTAAAAGATGGCAAGACTACGTGACAATAAACTGTACGAAAATGTTCGTCTTTATCTTGCATTTCTTCATGATAAACCAGATTCTATTTGTATAAACGGTAAGACCAAAACCAATGTAGTTTTATCAATTTTAAAAGAAGGTCTCCCAACCGATCCTATAAGCCTAAAAGACATTTATTTCAGATTTCATGAAGGTTTCAACATAACAGCTTCTGCAGTTATTAAAGATCTTGTTACGTTTTCTTCACACGTAGCCTCGAATCGTTCCATGCACTCCAATTTTTCCAAAAAGCCACGCCTTTAACACTAATACTTCCACTTTCTCGGTATCTAACGAAGTAACCCTTAGCACCATATCTCTGTACTATCAGAATGTTAGAGGACTCCGCACAAAAACATCCTCAGTTTACCTTAATTCACAAAAACTTCCTTTTGATATCTTTGCCCTTACTGAAACTAACCTTGATTCCAGTTTCCTTGACAATGAATTACTCTTTTCCGATTTCGTAGTTTTTCGTGCAGATGGGCAAATTAATGAAAACGGGACATCTGGCCGTGGTGTTCTTTTAGCCGTACACAACCGTTACAGTGCAATCTCTAGTTAATATATCTAAATCACCACTCACTGAACTAGTATGCGTAAAACTATCTGTTTTTAATCGGTGTTTTTATATATCTTGCTGCTATATTCACCCTTCGCAACATATTCTCGCTTATCAAATGTTAGTTGATTCATTTGACTCCCTTTTCGAAACCGCTGACTCTAGTGATGACATTATCATAGTTGGAGACTTTAATTTGCCTGATTTACGCTGGATACAGTCAGAGGATGAATCAAACTATGTTCCTTGCAATACTACTTCTGAGAAAGAAAGTCTTTTCTGCGATCGCGTTTTTGGGTCTGGCCCAGGCGCGGATTCAAGGGGGGGGTCACAGGGGTCATGACCCCCCCCAAAACAGCCCGCATTTCAAAAAATAGAGCTAAACCAATCAAAACTGAAACTGAAAATCAAAAAAAAAATAACCGAACAAAATCTAATTTTTGTAAACTTGAAAAACGGAAACCAACCAAGCGACCAAAATCAACTTACTTTATTGCACTATGGAAAATTTGCAACTAAAAAATGGCTGACTCAACATGACTGACTCAAAATTGAATAAATTTCTCACACAATACTGACTTTTGTATCAATTTCTCTATACATATTTGGATAGCAGCTTTACTTAATATCTTAACATTTGATAACAAGTCTTAACCCTAGTTTACGGCACGAAGAATAATGCAATAACCAAACTTGGGGTTCGCGCGAACCCCAAAATTTGTATTCACATCTAATTTGGGATACTATCAATGGACATCAATTCTTCGAGCTGTGATGAATTGTACACGTTTTGAACATCTGTATATCTTCCTCCGTTTCGACGATTCAATTGGTCGCTGAGCTCAATTATCAGCCAGAGCAAACACTCTCCAGCCTGTTAAAATACTTTTGAACGAATTGAATTGACCGTACCACATCAGATCAGTACTGTCCATTTCATTCATTTTTGGATTTTTGCAGAGAATGGCATTGGTATCTTATGTTCCAAAACCAAATATGTAAACAGGTCGTTTTATTACCAACACAACACAATCTTGCGAAGGCTATTTCAGGCTGTCATAACAAGGCGGAACCATAGTGGGGTTCGCACGAACCCAAAGTTTGGTTTCAGCGACAACCGGGACGGAACATCCCGAGATCACCCAAGTCAACCAACTTATAATTAAGATTTTTCTTTTCTTTTCAGCTATATAATATTAAGTTATTATTTCAATTTTAGACAAAGTATTTGGTTAGGCCCCCTATGTGCCAACATTCTTACATTATCATTTTTTAAATTCTAAAATTATCAAGTATAAGTATCAATTGTATATACATATATAACGTTCAATAAAGTAATTATTATTACAAAGTTTGGTTTGTGGGTTTTTTTCAGAAAAAAATTCCAGAAAATTATCTTAAATCGCTATGATGAAAATACGATGAAAAACGTAAAGATAAATGAAATTCGTTCACTGAGTTTTCATCATAGGTCGAAAATATGATTATATAATATATATATTATAAGCATTCAAACTTGCGTTGGGGTTCGCGCGAACCCCAAAACGTAAAACGTTAAGTAAAAACAATTTATAACACAAAATCCAATCTTCTATTTTGTTTCGCAAATCTGTTGATGATCGCATCGATGTCCAATACAATGTCGTGATGAATGTGTAGCAATGCAAGACCGGTGAGTCTGTCTTCTGCCATAGTCGATCTCAACCAAGTTTTGAGGCGACGGAGAGTTGAAAAGCTCCTTTCTGCAGTGGCTGCACGCTGCAGTAACAGGAAGCGTCACCAAAATCCAGAGCAGGTATGAATAACCGGATACATTACTCTATCACACGCATCAAGGGCGGCAGAAACCGAATCAGGAAGTTCACAACCTTTTTTTTAAATTTGAAAATCAGACAAATATGCTCATACATTCGGTTCTCTTGATGTTTACTCCATATTATTCGAATTAATTTACCTTAAACCATCCGTCAAATGAATCCTTGCTTTATTTTTTTTACTTTTGTTGTTTATTTTCTGGTTTTTGTTCCGTTTCCTTCTTTGTTTATCGCAAAACACAATGAAAACTATCCTGATTTCAACGACACTGAAATCAACAATGGACTGTTGTGAAGTTAGCCACGATGCCATAAATGGCGCGAAGCCATTTGAAAACACACGAGGAAACGTTTCAAAAAAAAATTTATTGGCTAAGACATTTCTTACTTTTAAAAGTACCTTTTTTATATAAACAATTTATAATTTAATATAAATAACAGTTTATTTTTGTAATATTTGATTTTTTTTATCCCGTGACCCCCCCCGGAAAAAAATTCTGGATCCGCGCCTGGTCTGGCCTTTTTCAAATCAGTAATATTACTAACAACCTAGGCAGACAACTAGATCTCATTTTCTCTTCTGACCCTCGCAACTCAGCAGTCACCAAAAGTTTCCATCTTCTCTCGACCCTTGACCACTTCCACCCTCCTCTTTCCCTTGTCTTCACACTCAATCAAAGTATTTCCGCTGCTGATTCTGAAGCATCTTACCTGTTTAATTTTCGTAAAGCTGGATTCAATGGACTTAATAGTTTAAGAAGCCAAATTGAATTTAACAATTTCATAAACTCTTTCACTCCCATCAACATTGCGCTTACCTTCTTTTACACGGCTATCTTCGAATGCATCATCCAATGTGTTCCCCATTTGCCCCAAAAGAATTGCTCGTTATCTCCCCCTTGGTATACAAAAGAATTGCGATCACTTCGTAATCTTAGAAATAAATTATGGAAAACGTTCATTAAATCAAGAACAACTATTGATTACATAATTTACCAACAAGCTTTCCTCAATTTTTCAGCTTTATGTGATTCTCTTTATCATGACTACCTCGATAAAATGCAAACCAGTCTTCTTTCCGAACCCAAACGTTTCTACCAATTTATGAATATTAAGAGAAAATCTTTCTTTTAATTTTCTTGACACCTCTTCTTCTGATTCCCAAGTTATCGCTAATCTTTTTGCAAATTTTTTTAGTTTATCGTATAGTGAAGATATGATTGAACCCGACCTTAATTATTTCAGTTATCTGACAAACAGTTCAAATACCAGTTTTGTTTCTCTAAGGGTTAGTCGGGACACTGTCTACGAAAAAATTAACTCACTTAAAGATGACTTCTCTCCTGGTCCGGACGGTATCCCTGCCATATTTCTTAAAAAATGCACCAACACAATCAGTGAACCGCTTTCAAATCTGTTTCAACTCTCGCTCACACAAGCTGTTTTTCCAACAGTTTGGAAAAATTCTTTTATTTTCCCTATTCACAAAAAAGGTTGCAAAAATGAAATTTCCTCAGGGCAGCCATCTTGGCCCTCTTTTATTTGTCCTCGCCATAAATGATGTGGACAAGATTATTTCCTACTCCAACCTGACATAAAAATTACGAGGGTCATTTTGACACCTTTCGACCCTCCCCTGCTTCAACAAGATTTAAATTCCTTTCTAACTTGGTGTCAAAAAAATTTCCTTGAACAAGTTTTAGCAAGTGCCAATTCATGACTTTCTCACGGAAACGTCTTCCTCTCCCCCCTCGAATGTACGACTTTTGCAACCTAGCCGTTCCAGCAGTGTCTTCCATTCGCGATCTCGGTATCTATTGTGATAAAGAACTCAATTTCCGTTCCCACATTGACCAAATTATATCAAGAGCTAACTCTTCCCTTGGCTTTATAAAACGCTGGTCTAAAGAATTTTCTAACCCTTACGTCACAAAGTCACTCTACATAGCTTTCGCCAGACCTATACTTGAGTATGCTTCTCAGGTGTGGTCTCCTTATCAAACAACCCACTCTCTTAGAATTGAAACTGTACAGCGAAGGTTTCTTCGTTTTGCTTTGCGCAATCTTCCTTGGTCGAATTCCCTTATCTTACCTCCCTATGAAGATAGATTACAATTAATCGACTTACACTCCTTAGCTAAACGGCGCGATGTTGCTGACATACTCTTTGTGCACCAACTAATAACTGGCGTAATCGAATCCCCCACACTTCTTGAAAACATGGTCCTCAATACCAATTCACGCAACCTAAGATCCGTCCCTTTCTATAACCTTCCTACTCACCGCACTAATTATGGGCATTTCAACCCTATTACTCGTATGTTACGCTTAGCCAATAATTCACAACACATCCTCGATTTTAACAAAAGTATATCTTCCCTTAAAAGAAATTTGTATTCCAATCCTCCATAATCCCACAAACACATTTAGTTTTTAAGATAGATTTAAGTTATTATTGTTTGTTTAAGTATTTTTACATAGCTTGAATTAAGCGAATAAATAAATAAATAGAAATAGAAAAAAAAAACTAAATAATTTTTGCTGCACGGATCCGCCGCGGGCGTGCCGGTTACTAAAACTGTGTCTGAGGTTAGAGTTTCTGTCTTCAATGAAAAGAAAACTAGACCCTCTCAATACAACTATGGAAAAGTTCTCCATAACATCGTATTTAAGATTGTGACGAAGCGTGACAATTCCTTTATGCTACCTCCTCCCAAAATGACGCATCAAAACAGTGCAGTATTTTATTCTATTGAAATCTCCCGCACGCAATCAAATTACAAAGTGAATGCATACTCCAAGGCCAAACATTGTTTACTTCTCCGTGCCTTATCACTTCTTGTTCATTTTCTTATTGGGAAATACGTTGGCAATACCCATCCAATTTTTTCCATGCAAAATTGTCACTGACTGGTTACAGCTCACACTCGCTTTCATTCGCAATGTCAATGAATAGAGGTGAATCAATCACCAACAATCAGAAAAAGATTTTGTATAGGTTTCTACTTGTTGTGGCTTGTTTGAGCCGGACGAATAGAATTTACCTGATACTTTTTCTCCTCCCCCGCAAAAGAGATTTGATCGTTGTGGCTTGTTTCAGCTGGGCGTTTGTATCTTCTTTACTTCTTTGACTTTGACAGTCTCCGCATAGGAAATTCAATCGTTGTGGCTTGTTTAAGCCGGGCGTTTGAATCCTCCTTACCGTTTATTATTCGTGAAGGAGGTCTAGTCGTTGTGGCTTGTTTGAGCCGGGCGTTTAGATTCTCTTTACTTGTAGACGTTGTGCTTCCGTAAAGGAAATTCAATTGTTGTGGCTTGTTTGAGCCAGGCTTTGATAGTTTTCTTTTGACACAACGTCAGCCTAAATTCCTTGTAGGGAGTTTATTCGTTGTGGCTTGTTTGAGCCGGGCGATTAAATTTTCCCTAGTTAGGCATTGCGTTTCCACACAGGGAGCTTTAATCGCAGTATGCAACCGCAGACCTTTTCCACGAAGTCCACCGCCGCCGAAAGAGTGTTTTGTCTCTAAGTAAACGCATGCACTTTCTACGAAGTCCGCTGCCGCCGATAGATTGCTCTGCCGTTTGATACAACGCAGGCACTTCCTACGCAGTCCGCCGCCGCCCATAAATTGCTCCGCCTTTCAAGCAACGCAGACCTTTGCTACAAAATCCGCGGCTGCCGATAGAGCACCCTGAATAACGCAGATGTAGACAAAAGTTCACCACCGCCGAACCAAAATATAATACGAAAATAGCTGCCGTGGTATACAAATGTACACCCAGAGGAACCATAGCCACTACACCAGTGACGATCGATACCAGCCATTCCGTGGACCAGTATCATAAGTAACCCCAAATCAAGAAAACATCAAATTTGGACTCCTATAGACTTAGGGTTGCCAGATTTTCAATTTTGAATGGTGTTCAAATTTTCTTCCCCAAGCAGAGTTTTGACTTTAAGGCAATTTTTTTGCAGAAAATGCCTGATAAACATAGAGTTACTTTATTTTTTACAGTTGAACAAAAAAATTATAAAAAAAATGATATGATACTTGAAAAAACACCAAATGGGTAAAAAAAAAATTTTTAGCTTTGAGGTTTGTTTGAATAAAACAATAATAAGGGCACTTTTAGATTTTTTTTTTATGTATTTTATACAAATCAATTATAACAAGAGTGCTCAAAGTGTCCTCCTTCGTTTTGAATGCATGCTAGAGCCTGTTTTTGGATTTCATTTTTTGCTTTAAGTGTAGGGTGTGAATGTTCAATTGGTAAATAAGTCGTATAAAAGAATAAGAAAACAAATTCGTTCATCAGTTTATCAAAATAAGTCACGATTGCAGTTTGATCAGACAGCTTTTTGAAATGCCTTCATTAACAAAAGAAGAATACGCTGACATTTTTTTCTTATATGATTTTTGCAATGGAAATTCAAGAAGAGCACAACGAAGAAATTTATCTTCACTGAAAATCTTGCAACGCTAAGCCTATAGGAGTCCAATTTAAACACAGTTTCAAAGAAGACAAGACTACAAGTATAAGACAAGAGTTATCGAGAGCAAGCATTATAGCTAAACAACGCAGGATTATCCACAACCAAATTGAAGATGTGGAAGTCTCAGCTATACCAACCAGAGGCTGTCCGTAAGTTGAAGTTCTGCCAAAATTGATCCGATCATTTATTGTACAGTCTACTAAGATTATTTTGTGCATCCATGCAGTGGGCTTCGCAAATGATCTAGCTTTGTCATAGAAGGTTCATCAGAAAGATGTATGACAAAGGAAGCGCTCCAGCCAGCTCTAAGTAAAACTGGTGCTCAAACGAAAGCCTCTCTGCCAAGCCTTAAAAACCTGTTAAAATGAAGGCTGAAACCTAAAATGATGTACGGCTTCTATTCGCTGGTAGTCAGACAAACAATGACGTATGTAGATAGGGTGAAGTGGCCGAAAACAAAAGAAATAACGGTTATTTAGAATATGGAAATAAATCAAAAGCAAGCAACAACATGCATTACTGGCTGCATGCGTAACACACTAACATTATTGTCTTAACCTTATTCTAGGACTCCCACTGTTGAAATGATAGCTCCGGAGATTCCACTTCAATTCATTTTATGATACATACACCATAGATGTTGGGAACTGGAGCTCATATTGACACAGCAAGAAAGTTAAAAGGGAATGAAATCGACCACCAGTTCATATCCCCGTGTTATGTTACCACTTACCACCCAATTGTTAACAGTCTATGTAATTTGCAATGCATGATGTTGGAAATGGCTTTGCCTCCATCTATTAGTCATAGCAAGCACCAATCCACCTTTTTTTCAATTAGAAGCAAGACTGGTAAATTACCATCTCTTCTATATAGAATCCAAAACCAAGAAACCTAACCTGTTTTTCCTTCCTCCTTACCGAAAGCCGATCCGAATTCAAACCCAATGAAACTAACCCAATTGCCGGTCGCAGGGTCGCACCATTATGGATAACAAAATGAAACCTTTGATAAGTGCTTGGATGTATCTAATATTGTGTGCGACTTTAAACCCAGCTTCTCCATTTAGTCATCCACTGTAATCATTTCTGTGGTCTTTTAGACGTATGGCTTTCAAAAAGAAATAAAACGCAAATAATTCAATGTCATGATCATGGACAAGAATTTAGCTTTATTGCAACGATTTCCACTAATGTTTTAAAAATTAGGGCGAGATGCCAAACTTTCGGTCATTTTTTGTAGCAATCGTCTCGGGCTTTTCTGCGTAAGCAAGTGGGTTCACATTTCTTGACAAAAACAGTGAAGCGGTGGTGAATCGCCCGATCTTGAAAGTTTTAATGTAAAAATTAGCGTCAACAGCCGTTTCGTTTCGAGGCAATTTACGCTGTTCCCAGTGATCGTGCTAGCTATATACTTTAACGATGAAATGATAAACCAAATTGAGATTACATCACGTGACAAAAAGACGAACTCCGCGAGAATTATTGCTTGATTGAAAACCACAGGTCTAAAAAAGGACATCATTGATTATGATACTATTCCTCTGAATAAACTTGAATTCATCCATTCACAGAGTATCAATAACTTCCGGTCCAGTTCAGGAGCAAAATAATTGCTCTGAAACTACCCATGAGTTAGCATCTAATCCTTCAACTAGACACTTCTGTCCCCAGAGCTTCATGAACTCAACCTACCATACAATCTAGTCGTCCAAAGTCTTGTTCCACTTTCGGGTAGATAATCCATCAACTGCAAGGACTCTAAAACATTTTGGAGCAAGGTTCGCGATCTGGGTGGTCGTAATCGGAACTCGGTGAGTTCGCTCAGAGCTGACACCTGAGCAGTCCACTTCAAAACTCTTTTGTCGGATGATGTGAATCATCAAATCTTTTCCTACGCTTCACCCAACTTCATTGTCGAAGAACTGGATAACCCTAAAAGCATGTACGAGTTGGAGACAACATTGCATAAAATGGTTTACATATTGAATTCTTTAAAAATAGTACAGAACAACTAAAGAATGGCATTCTGCAATATTTTGACAATTTGTTCCGAGATTCTTTCGCATCTAATATACTTTTAACAAGGCAATTATCTTTGCCATTTTTAAGAGAGTTGACGCAAATCTACCTGAAAACTATCGATTCTAAACTCCCTGAGAAAGATTTTATCGTCAATTTTGTACGCCAGGCTCACCAAATGGATATATGACAATAATCGCCTGAGTATGTTCCAAGCCGGTTTCCGTGCAGGCTTTTCTACAATGGATCATGTCTTTGCTCTTACAAGTATTGCAAAAATGTTTTAAAAAAAAGAAGAAGTTATATACATTGTGATATTTTTAAAATAAAAATTATTTAACAAAAAATGAAAATGAAAACTGAACAATAAATTTTATTGTGTTTTTTATTTTCTCCTTTGTTTACAATGTTTGACTTGAGTTGTTTAAAAGATGTAACATATATTATTTTAGTTCTGATTGCGACGCGTTTCGGATAAACTCCATCATCGGGCAACTGCTAAGCTCACTATAGTTAAAGCTTTTTGATTGTGTTTCTGCTTGTTGTTGAGTGTGGTTGACTTTTTTGGTTTATTATGTGCTATATTGCTGTCCTGTTTTTATTTATTATTTTGTTTTTGTACTTTATACCGGTCTCATACAGTGCATTTGGTTTTATTGTTAGTTTGTCGTTTAATATTTTTTCTTGTTCTATTTTACTTGCTTTATATATTTCATACTCTTCTATTGTGTCAAGTGTTGTGCTTTTCTTGCAAAAGTGCATCGCTTCTAAATTGGTGTCAAAATCTGTATAATTGTGGTTGTTGTCCATTATATACATGTTTTATGAGGAAATAGAGAAACTTCAGCGATTTTTCCTTAAAAAAAACATTTGCTCTACCTCAGTCAACGCCGAACTACATGCTCTTTCTAGAAACTGGTCTTTCACCAACTTTTCTATACACTCTAAGAATGCACTTTCAATTTGTCTTAAAAATACTCACATACCCTGACGATCGACTACCAAAGATACTTGCAAAGCATAGCATACGCAAAAACATAAGCTGGTTCAGGAACTGGGAAGGGCTTACTCTGCTCTGTGGAACTCCACTGCCAAGCTTAGACACACAAGACGTTAATCTAAGAAATAAACTAATGAGCTTTCTAGAAGTTTTGGATATAAAAATAAGATCAGATCTTATTGAGGAAGCTAAAGGCTCATCACGGAGATCATTGTATCCAAAAGCTCGAGTATAATTTAAACAGTGCGAATTATTTTACTGATACAAAAAGCTTGAGTGAAATTTCCAACATTTTTCGATTGAGGGGAGAACTAAAAAAAAAAAAAAAAAAATAGGGTGGCGCAACAGAGCGAGGAGCCCCTGGGCCTAGCGCATTTCTCACAACCAAACCTTGTGAGGGAATGGGGGGGACCTACAATTTTTCGCCGGTTCCGAACGGCTAATTGAGAAAGCGCTTCTCATGGCAGTGAATTTACTAACGGAGGACTTGCCAATTCCTCGCGAAAGGCGATACCCGTGGAAAAACATTTTTGCCTCTGCCGGGATTCGATGCAAGAACAAGAAACTTCGTTGCACTTTTTATCTGTCTGCCCGATTTTAAAAGAACTTCGATTCGTATACTTTCAAAAGATAGTTTTAAGTGAAGAAGATTCTATAAGTATCTTAAATGGTGAAAATTGGAAAAACCTGGCTCATTATTGCATAGAAACACTCAAATACCGACAAGAATTTATTAATGATTAATAGTAGATTTCAACCCATTAAGGTGCACCCTCATCTTTCGTATACGAAAACTCCATTTTTGTTATGAAAATAATCTATACTTTGCAAATTATTATAATTTGAAAATTTAAAAAAAGAAGAAAAAAAAAGTTGTGAAATATTTTCAATAACATTTTATTCATGGAAAATTAAAGCATTATTATTCTAAAGATAAAATAAAAAAACTCATATGTTTAAAACAAAATTTTATGAAATAGTTGGCATCTGGCAGACGGTTTCAAACCAAGGCCAAAATTTATTTATACATATCATGAAAATTGTACACTTTAATTATATGGAAATAAAAATAAACTAAACTAACTAAACTATACATGTTTTATAGACTTCAAAGCAGCATTTGGCAAGGTAAATAGACAGGCTCTGATATATAAGCTCTCAACGATAGGCATATCCCATAAATTTCTGTTGATGTACAGCAATTTTCTAGTATCGTCTAGTGCTATTGTTTGGGATGGATCAGAGATATCTGGCAGTTTCGAAACGACAGCAGCTGTTCTTCCTCAAGGCTATATTTTAAGCCCATTGCTATTTACATTATTCATTGACGATGTGTGTGATGTAGTTCCAGGATGAATTCTTATCGCCTACATCAAGTGAAAGTCTTCCTTTACGCTGACGACTTAGTTTTACTGGCAGACAACCCTTAAACTCTACAGCTGCAGATAAACAGACTTAACTCTTTTTGTGAGAAATGGGGTTTGCAGATAAATACAAACAAAAATAAGGTGTTCTTTTTTGAAGGACGTCGAACAAGAAGTTTACCGGAAGAGCGATGGTGTCTTAATAACTCATTTATTGTAAAAGAATTTAAGAACCTCGGGGTTTTACTCACTCACAAAACATGCAAAACTTGCTTTAAGCTTTATGTGGCCCAACTTCTTTGCCAACCAAAATAATGATCTGATGTCTTAATATCGTGTTTTCAACACAACTGTCAACACTTCTATGTGTTATGGAGTCCAAGTCCTTGGCTTTATATGTCTAGAACAGTTTGAATCTTCAAACGCCTATTAAGATTGCCCAATTCAACACCAAATTACGCTATTTATGTAGAGTCAGGTGTAACGTCTGTATTCACTCAAAATCTTAAGACCAATTCGGATTGCATTATAAGAGAGATGAAAAAAAGTGAAAGTAGTCTTCAAAGGCCCATCATCATAAGACTCTTTCAAACTAATGCTTCCCCATTTAAAGAATGGAATCATATAGCCCTTTCCAACTATACAAATTTATTTCTTGCGTTAACTGAAATTGATAACTGGTGTGAATTGTTTGCAGATGTAATAGCTAAATCAGATAAAAAAATTTACGTACAACATTTATCCAGAGCAACTTCAACAGCATCAAGAACAAGAAACATCTATAGGAATCTCAACCATCAATTGCCATCAGAAGCAAACTACTTTAACGACAAACTTTCCAGCGAAGCTATGAGCTACATTTTCCAGGTGCGTGTTGAACTGTTTAAATTCAATTATATGCCTCATTGAGATGTCATTGAGATGACTTGCCTCAAATCTGTAATTTATGTAACAGGAGAGAAAACGAAGACATGTACCACTTCATGTAATCTGCCCCATATTACAAGAAATCCGACGGCTATACTTCGAACAAAGCACTCTCTCTCAAAATGAACTTTACAAAATTTTGAATGGATCACTAGAATGGAATAACCTTTTCAAGTACTGCAAACATGATACAAATTACCGAAACAGCTTCTCACCTTAACACGTAAATTCGACCAGTTACTACAGTACAGTTAAAATTTATTTTTTGTGTTTCAAATCACTTAAAAATTGATTTATTAAAGTTCTTTTCCTGTTGGTTTAACCTTTAAACCCTTATATGATTATATGTAATTTATACGAAGAAATCATGGATTCAATTGAATGTTAATATTTTTCAACTCTTTCCTATCTTTAAAATGATTATGCCTTATATTCATATGTAAACTTACAACATAAAAGTATTTTATTGATTAATTTTGTAGCTGTTAAAAATTTTTTTTTTTATTTTATAAAAAACTAGCTGAGCCAAGGCTTTGCTCGGGTCTGAAGTTTCAAAGTTCCCGTTTTTGTTTTTAATCTTCTAAGGGAATTTGGGGATAAAATATAATGTATATAATGTTTCTTACTATGGGACTTTGTGGCATCCTAATACTGAAAGAATTTTTGAAATCATTCCAATAGTTCCTAAGTTTCCTAACTCCTGTTGGAATCTTCCATTCCTGTGGAAATATGTGAACGAATATAAATCTATGTCACTGAGGGATAATTTTTCATCCTAGAGTTGAAAGAATTTTCGAGATCGGTCTTGTAGCTTTAATGTTCCCGTTCTCGTTCTTGTTTTTGATACTGTGGGATTATAGGGATGAAAAATATAGCCTAAGTTACTGACAAAAGGTAAAGGGGGATAATGTTGCACCCCTAATGTTGAAAGAATTTTTGAAATCTATCCAGTAGTTTCTAAGTTTCTGTTCCCAACCCCGTTCCTGTGGGAATCTTCTGTTCCCATAGAAATATGTGAATGAAACATAAATCTATGTCACTGAGGGATAATGTAACATCCCAGAGTTGAAAGAATTTTTGAAATTGGTCAAGTAACTTTAAGGTTCCCGTTCCCATTCCTGTTTCTATTCCCGTAGGATTATAGGGATGAAATACACGCCAAGCTATTGAGGGACTATTTGGCATCCCAGTGCTGAAAGAATTTTCGAAATCTGTCCAGCAGTTTCTAAGTTTCCGTTCCTAACCCAGTTCCTGTGGGAATCTTCCGTTCCCATGAAAATATGTGAATGAAATGTAAGTAAGTTACTGATGAAGGAAAATAATGTAGCACCTCTATTGCTGAAAGAATTTTTGAAATCTGTGGAGTTGTTTCTAATATTGCGTTCCCAACCCCGTTCCTGTAGGAATATGGAGATCAAACCTTGACAAAAACCATCTCTGGACTAAACTATGTCTACCCTGAAAATTTCATAAGAATCAGTTGGGTGGTTTAGGAGTTTACTACGGACATACATATATACATACATACATATGTACATACATCCTATTTTATATATATAGATAGATAGATAGATGAAATGTCATTTCTGGCAAACGACAGTAAGCCATGTGATTATTCTTAAGTATCAAATAATTGTCAAGCATTTTTTAGAACATAAACAATTTATCTATCTATCTATCTTATCCATCAACTCTCCAGTGAAATTTTAGCTACCATAAATGAAATTTCATTTATAGCTCTCTTTCCTCATCATATTTCATAAAAATGGTTAGAAAGAAAGAATTGAACGGCAAGCTAACTCCAGAAGCAGTTTATACATAAAGGGTTAATTTTTGCTCCTGTGGTAAAGTCTGGCAGTATAACGAAAAAGTTGTCCCTTATTTTTTTGTGTCAATGCAAAATACAACTCTCAAAAATGCAAGAAAATGCTTTTGAAATTTTTTCTATTTTACTGGCTCATTTTCTCGATATTCTTGACATGCTTCCACAGTACAATACCACAGTGGCCTAACTTACGCATTAACAATATTTCTCGAGGCTGAGTAGAAGAATTAATCTAAGGAACTTATGACAGATAGTCGCCTATTTCAGGTCTAAATATGAATGAATGTGCCTTTTTATGGATTTTCACATTTTCATTTCAGTGTCAAAAAGAGGTAAGAGCGAAAGAGTAGTCCAAAGACACGTCTGATCACTTAAGCATTTGTTTCGACTTTCTTCAACTCAAATTGACTTCAAGTTTGTCTTTACAACCCGACCCGAAGATGAATGAGTTTGAAATTTTTTCCCAAATGACCTCAAGTTCTTGTTGACTTTACGACAATTTTTCCCAAACTGTCACAAAATAAAAGTTTCCTTTTGACACCCCACAGCGAACCTATCACAACTTTTTCATATCCTCATTTGTGCCCAAAGGTTATACGTATACGTACATATTACGTAAAGGTTTATTGCCCCTATTGAGTGTCAACAACAGCAATCAATCACTCTGACAACATATTACGCAACGACTTAAAAAATGCCTAACAAAGGGGCTAAGCTGTTGTAATCGCTTCCATAAGACCTTTGGTCCGGTTTCAATCTTCTTCCACTTCTTCTGTTTTTTTTTTTTTTTTTGTCATCCACGACTTTATGGTAAACTAGAAAATTTCCCACCAACTCTGTCCATGTTTTTCTTTATGATTTTCCAATTTCATGCCGAAGTCAATTTCATTTTTTGTCATTTTTCATTAATCTGTCATCACACATCCTAAGTGATTTCAGCAGCAGCAGAAGCAGCCACAACTCTTAATAACAATGCAACGAACGCACTTGAAGAGGACAACTTTTTCTAATGGAATCGATTGTGTCCAGATGGTGAGCTCCAAAGAAGAGTGATGGTTATGAAATATGTACACACAGGCACAACAAAACTCGTTCATTTATAAGGAAACAAGTGTCCTCTCGATTCTCTTCTCTCGTAATCGACATCACAAGTTCGAGGTTTAAATACACTACAGAAGTTGTTTTCTTATTTTTTTGACTAGACAATTTACTAGCTGCACAATACGTAACGTACGTAGTAAGACTAACTCGTTGTCGTCGGCATCGCTCGTCGTCGTGGACGCATTATAAGAGCAAGGATTGGATGTACCAGTAGCAGCTAGCAGGAGCAGCTCAGCTACAGGATGGTTAGTTTTTTGTTGGTTTTATTTATTTTTTTCCCACAGTTCTCCAAGGACTCGAAGCGTTGAAAGTGACATGTTAAATGTCATAATTTATCCCACGAACATTGGATAAACATGGATGAAAAGATGACACTTTTTATAAACTCGGTTGCATGCCCTTTTTCTTGTTGTACTGTATTCAACAATCCCAGTCAGCTACTGATTGAGAACAAGGACGAGGAAGGATATGTGGTTTTTCGATTTAAGTGATGAAACCAGACTCGTAGTTATGTGCAACAGTTGGTTAAGTATGGTACATGAATAAGAAGAAGTGTATGTTTCTCTTTAATATGTCAAGTTCAATGTCCTTAATTTTTTCTTCGTCATCGTCAGTATTGATTAGCTTATTGTGGATGGTATGTGAACAGTTACTCATTTCCTGAGGCTATGTGTATATTTGTTTTTTTTTCAGCAGAATGATGGATGAGATTCGAGGATAATGAAAAACATGTTTTCCAATAATGTGTCTGTTACAAATTATATGATCACTTCTGGATCGAATTAGTTTTGGGAAAAAATCTTTGAAAATACGTTGGAATTGTTGTCTGTTAATAAGGATTAGAGTTTCTGGAACAATGTAATTAACATACTTGACCTCTGTGTGGTGAGTTGAAGTAGGTGACTGTGAGTCGTGATTTCAAAAAGTTATTCATTTATTTTTTTTTTCTTTTACACTACGCTGAATGTGTTCAGTATTTAAATACAAACTTTATATGTCGAAAAGTTGAACTGTGTTACCTATTAGATAAAAGTATCTAACGCCATAGGTGTTCATTTTAACACAAAAAGAACCATAACTGTTGTGTGTTTGTGTAAGCTTATGTTAATAACTCAGTAATTGTGTTTTTGTTTGTGTTATTAAAAAAAAAAATAATAAACGGGACATGGCACCCAGAAACCTAAAATACCCATTTTGGGATCCTTGTCTTTTCAAAGAGAACCAATCGAAGAAAAAATATTTCTCCATATAAAAAGTTTCAGGCGACACAGTTCGCTCCGTTCAGGAAGGAAGTTTGTGGAAAATCTTACGATTATTTCTTAGTTAAAAAATTTTAAAAAACACCAAAATATATATTTTAAAAAACTATGGTTATCTGAAAAAACTAGAAGAAGTTCCCTCAGAGCCACACACATTGCAGGCCAGTCTTATATCGGACAGAGGTGAAGAAGCGGGTTCACCCATTGGTTTACCCTCTGGAACCAGTACCTTACCCTTTGAAAGCAGTACATTTGAAAATCTCAGCTCCATGCTGAAAGAAATCTTAAGTAAAAACGCTGGTTTATTCCTCGTAACATTCCTACAAGTTTGAAACTTTTTTATTTCCAGGGCAGGCATTTTAAATTGTTTTAATGATTTGAAGCCCAACAAAACCCATAAGTCGGTGATAATCTCGGATCTTTATCGAGAAGAGAGCAACCCTTTGTTCAGAGCCAATACCAAACACAACGCCTTTGCAGCAAACCGGATCTTTATAAACGCTTCTCCCAAAGACAGTACATCTCTCGCACTTGATCATGCCAATCGTGCATTCCTTAGTTTTTTGATACAAATAAAGGCGTTTTTGAATCTTAAGTGTGACTTTTTTAGTTTTCTCTTCCCTTTAGCCCTTTTAACCCTTTATCTACACTTGATATCGGAAAAGTCTTCATAGCGTTGTTATTTCAACCAAGAAAAAGAAAAATTATTCACCGAAAGCACTTCGGTGTTAGTTTCACGTTTCAAGAAACTTTTTTTACGCTACGAGGTTACATTATACCATGTTGACAACTTTTGAAGTCTGTCTTCTGTCCTAAAGACTCCAAAGGTGCAAAACTTGCACAGATATCGAACCTACAAACGACGAGGCTAGATTCAAAAACATCATGTCAAACATCCACACCACTCTTAGGTTTTCATGCTCTGTGTTTTATTAGTTGTCTATCCTTAACACAATGTAAACATTTCTTTACCAAACTTATCAAATGTGCAACATGGTTGTGGTGTAGCAGCCAATTGCAGCGGTGTATTGCCCGCAACATCTTTTGCATTTGAATCGGCCACAAACTAGAAGTAAGGTTTTCGCTAGCGCAGGCGATGGAAATTGACACGCTGGATATTTTCCAACAAATGTACTTTCCCGATAAGTAGAAACCAACTTTGATTTATTGTTTAAATAAAATACGTGTTATGTTTATTTTTCCTACACAACACTCCCTGTGAGTATTTCTAAGGTGATGAGCTAGTAAGGCTGGTCATGAGAAACTCCATCTTGTTAAGAAAACTCTTGCCTTCAATTGCAAAAGAATTGTTTATATCAGAATTGGTTTTCTGAAGAATAAAAAAAAAACACCTCATTCTTTACCTCTTTAAAATATTTTCCTAGCTTCTGCCAGAATTTCTCAGGAACGAGAGGACTTGGGAAAAAATCTTGTCTCGGACAAATCGATTCGTGGATCGCATCGAATTTGCACTGCAATCATAAAATCACTGTTTGGCGATGCTAAGAGACACGAGCTGGTATTGCCAAGTGGTTCGACTTCTCCGATTCCCTGATAATTGCTATTCGAAAAGACTTGCCAGGCCATACACCAAGCTAGATTGAGAAGACAGGAGATTTGATGCTGGTTAATCTGGCAAAGGATCAGGTCACGTAGCTCTTGGGGTTCGTATGAGAGATGCATAGCACGACAGAGTGTTTGAAAACTTGAACTTTTTCAGTTGTCCTTTCGCTCAAAGTTTTCAGGCAAATAAAGATTCTGTCTGAATCATCGCTTGTTATAGCTTTCCTAGATTTTTCCAGATGTAAAATCGAGCTCATGATAAGCACGATTTGGGTTTTGGGCACACAAACGGTTCTGTTTCACCTACATCACAAATTATAATATTTTTTTTTTTTTTTTCTGGAGTTTTCTTCTTCAATTCATTTTTCTAAGTTCTAGGCTGTATGAAAATTAAAAATTATCGATTTTTTGCAACAAAAAAAAATTTTTTAGTTTTCAAACTCAACTGACTTCGTTCTGCGACCACACACAATGGCTGTGGTAAGTGAGGCCAGTGAAGGCATCCGCGTGCGGCCATCCGGTCTAGTTTAGCTTGTAAGCAAAACATACTACCTAGCTGGTTCTACTCTGTGTTCGCTACATTCCTTTTTGGCCGATTCTGGTTCAAAGCTATCAAAAGCATCTATATTCTATAGGGTCCACACCAGAGAAACATTTGAGGAATCATTGTTTCTAAAACTATTCAGAAACATTACAGAAACATTTCAGAAACGGGCTACGTGCAGTCGAAGAATAATTGACCGCTCTAGACCTCTGCAAATCAAAAATAACCGTTTTCCTAAAAGTGCAATGGAATCTGCAAGACATAAAGATTGGTTGGTGAATTAATGAACGATATCCGCGGCATAAGAACTGTGATGCTTCTTTTGCGAGGCTGGGGTATGGGGTATGACTCAGGGTGTCCAGGGTCTACCCAAGGAGGCTTCGTAAGATTTGGGCTTCGGCGGTCCAACTTACCAAAAATGAGTACGAGGAGACGGTCGGTTTAGTTTCAGTTAAATCTAACTTTATTATAATGTCTATTCTCAAGATCAGGTTTACAATTTTAACAAATTTTATTTTTAGTTTTCACAAAAAGCAAGTTGCAACGATGTCTTGACTACGGTTTGAACTTCAATCTGGTTCTGCGTTAGGCAGGGCACTCTATCTGCAGCAGCGGATTTCGTAGCAAGGGTCTGCGTTGCGTGGAAAGCAGAACAATTTATCGGCGGCGGCGGACTACGAAGGGGGTTGCTTGCGTGGTATCAAACAGCGAAGAAATTTATCGGCGTTAGCGGACTTCGTAGAAAGTGCATGCGTTTACTTAGAAGCAAAACACTATGTCGGCGGCGGCGGATTTCGTAGAAAAGGTCTGCTGTTGCGTACGGTGATGAAAATTTTCCTTCCTTGCTTTACGAAGACTAAACGGCAAGGAGAGTTCACACGCTCAGCTCCTAAAGCCGCAACAATGTAATTTCCTTCACAAACGGCCAGTGTCTACCGTTAAAGAGAATCCAACCGTTCGGCTCACAAAGCCGCAACGACTAAAGAGCCCGACCCATAGAATCCGTTGCGTACGTTCGCTGCCGGATTCACCTGACAGCTGTGAGTTTTACCGTACACAACGGATTGAGGTGACCCATAGAATCCGTTGCGGTGTCTCAACTCAACAAGACCACTCATGTTAGCAGAAGAGAAAATTTCAAATTGGTTCTTACTGCGCATGTCATCAGAGAGAAAATTTCAAATTGGTTCTTACTGCGCATGTCTCTCTTTTGCCGGACGCAAAAAGTTAAAAGTTGGCCTACTTTTTGCGTTGCGTCCGTTGCATCCGATGCTTATGGGTCACCTCTCATAAGATCGTGTGTATTTAATCGGGCTGTCAGTTGAATCCGAGAGCGAACGGACGCAACGGATTCTATGGGTCGGGCTCTTAAATCTGCTTTACGACGACTAAACGGCAAGGAGAATTCACACGGAGAGGAGAATTCAAAGCCACAATAATGTAATTTCCTATAAGGAGACTATCAAAGTTAAAAAAAGGAAAGAATATCTTTCGCTGGGGAGAAGAAAAAGCAATGGGTATGTTCTTATTTGCTTAGCTCAAAAAGTCACAACAATGAGAATCCTATGTAAATCTTTTTCCGAATTTAGGTCAATAAACAACCTCTACTCATTGATTTTTCTACTAAAACTAAATGTGAGCTGTATCAGGTCAATGATAACTCTGCATATAAAAATTGGATGGCCATTGCCAATATATTTCCCCATAAGGAGATGCACACAAAGTGATGAGGTACGGAAAAGTAAACAATGTTTGACCTTGGAGTAGGCATTTACTTTGTAATGTAATTACGTATGGGGCTTTTAATAGGAAAAACACGCACAGTGTTTTGATGCGGTGTTTTGGAGGTGGGGTAGGAAAAGAAATTGTGACTCTTTGTCACAGAACTCCTTGTGGCGATTTCTTCGGGTGTCACTTCTATATGTAATTATTCAATGGTATTGTGTTAGTTGCGATTTCTTTAAAAAAAAAAAGTTTCGCTAACTGTAATAATCTTAACTCAGTATTTTTTCCTTGCATGGTTGTAGCAAAATATTTTACACCACGAAGGTTTGCAAGCGAAGACAAAAATATCAGCTTTGCATGGCTTTTCTTCAGTCGTTTTTATTTTTGAAGTCTTTTGAAATAGATAAAAATTGCTTTGCAGTCCAACAAGCCACGCGGCAATAAGACGCCGTGGGTCTTTTTTCTTTTTTGGTTGAGAAGCAATGCCCACGGGGACTAGGTATTATTTCCATGACGAAATGGTCAGTAAGGGCCGTGGTCATTAGTTCCATTATCTGTTAAGTAAAATACCGTTTTGTTGGAAAGATGTTTCACGGTTTACAGTTAGATAGAAAAACGCACGGTCAACTCGCGCGAATCTTTTATTTCCAACCACAAGCTCATTCAACCCATAGGCAAATTCAAGCGATTTTTGTTTTGTTCCGTTTCTTGACTTAATTAGCCTATTCTTGAGCAACAAGCGAAGCGAAGCCTATCTACGGGTAGTACGAGCTTGTGGTTGAACATAAATAATTCGAGCAAACTGACCCGGATAAAATAGCTGTGAGCAAAACGAAAAAACGATTCAAAATGAAGATTCAGTTATTACGAGTGAACAAAAAAGTGGACTGAGTTCGTATCATCCTATGTCACGAAGTGGGACATGCGTGAGCTTACATTTATATCCATAGAAAGTTGTAATAAGTTTCTAAGAAGGAACATTTATTTTAAGATGCCATGTGCATCAGGCTCTTTTGAAAGCTTCTTCAAAATAGCAATAGAAGCCATGGGCCTTAATTCGTTTCACTTGCGGTTTTTATTGCTTCAAAGTTCAAACAGAGCACGTGGTTGTTTCTATTTTTTTTTTTTTTTTTTTTTTAATAAGGTCTACTGCTGCCTCCTTATTGCACTGCACCAAAAACTGTTTGTCGTCGGAAATTAAGCAATGGCTATGGCTCCCTATCATCGTAGTGTCGGAGGGATCACAGCTCTTCCACTTAACTGCTTCACGCACAAGTGATGCGCTCGGGGGGTACCGCCGCCCGCCGCCCGCCGGCCGTGTTATCTCCTCGCATACATTATGTATGTCCAATATGAAAGTCGAAAACAATAATTTCAATAATTTAATTTCAATTATTCGAATAGCTTCAAATATGGGCTCAATTGGACAAAGTTTTGCATGGCTCTGAACTTTAAAGTCAGTCGACTAAGCTCCTGCTTACTTTGTTTTACATTTAAGTATTCCTTTTTTTTTACATAAAATAAAAATAGAACAACTTGAAAAAAAGAGCCATAAGAATGAGCTGCGCTCCGCCACGTTCTTCTTTAAACAAGAAAAGTGTTTTTTTTCGGATTGAATATCAAAAAGATATGAAAGAAGAATTCAATGCAATTTTGAATTGAGTGTTAAATGCGTCTGAACACAAGAATAACAAGTGATAAAGAAATGAATGTGTACCACCGCAGTGATTTTTTTGTTATGTTCGTGGTCGTGCTTCATAAATCATTTTTACTTTGGTAGACATAACGGATTTTATTTTTAAATAGATACGAATTAAATAATTTTTGTACGTTAATACACTCCCAAGACACACTTTGTGCTCGTGTTCATAAGGAAAGATACAAGTGATCATCCTGGATTGCATTTACACGCAAAATCATTGTAAGGCGTCCATATTGGTGCCCCTTTGGGTCGGTTGTTAGGCTATTGAAGATAATATTTATGAAACATAACTTTTTTCGTTCAATTAAGGACGCATCTTTTTCCTTAAGTGTCGCCGGAAATGAGGTCGCAAAGGCTGAGTTTTGAATGTTTCTTAAGAAAACCTCAAAAGCTGTTTATGGTATCTACCAACAAGACCGTAAAAAGTTTGAAAAACAATGTAAAATATAAAGGGTCATATTTTGATAAACTATTGTTATAAATAGATAGGTCTGCCTTATATGTCAAAAATGGATTGCAAATAAGGAAATTTTATGCGTCAATCATTTTATGATGCATTCGAGGTCCAAAAATTAGAGACAAAAAACCAAAATTTTTGACGGCAATGCTAAAAAGGCCATATTCTTTCCAAATATAAATAAGACAGCAAAAGGGGTCGCGCAAAAGAGCGGGGAGCCCCGGGGACTAGGGCGTTTCTCACTACAATACCTTGTGAAGGAATGGAGAGGACCTATAATTTGCTGACGGTTCCAAACGGCTAATCGAGAAAACGCTTTTCATGGCAATGAATTTCTTGTCGGAGGACTTGCCATTTCTCCGCGGAGTGTGATACCGATGGAAAAACATTTTTTGGTCTCTGTTGGGATTCCAATCACGAATCTCCCGCGTAAACAGACATGCTAACCATTTCGCCACGGGCACCACATAAAATATTCCATAATTAATTCGTACATTTGCTGCTGTATCCATCCATCTTTGAGGTTTTGAATAAATTGTGGGCATTTGGCATAGCCCTTACTTTTTACGTAGTTTCATAGAACAAATGTTGATCTCGGCGACTTTTCACGCGAAAGAGCGATGGTGTGGTTGTTTTTGTAGCACTGTCTGCATCGTCTGTTACTTCATCATTTTCGAAAAAATATTGCGCAAACACAAGGCACCATGCAGTCACATGTTGAACATGGAAAGCCCTTTGAGCAATTATTCTTAATTTTTTCGAGCCAAAAAAACAACAATTTGGCTATTCTGAACGAAGACTAAAGGGTGAAAATGAGCCTTACTATTCAAGATATTTTGAAATCTTATTTCGGATCATTTTTATGCATGTTATTTGGTCTAATCAGCAGAAAGACTTTTCTGTTGATTCTTGATCTCCGAAAGCCTTCAAACCTAAGTCTTTAAGCGAATTTAGGTGTCATGTCGATTGTGGAACGGCCAAAGGTCGACGGGAGGTTAATTGTTCAAACAATTAGGTTTTTCTACCATTTTTCATATTTGCTTGGGGAGAAGGTGCTTTACGGTTACTCAAAAAAGCTTTAGTTTTCCGAACTGTGAACCATATTTGTAGTGAATAAAATTCAGCCACTTTTCATGTTTTTATAAGTCACAACTTGTATCACGGCACTGTTTAAATAGCGGGGTGATTAAAACGAAAGTTCTTGATGGTAAACATACCTGGATGTAACACTGTTTACAGAATTTTTAAAAATTGTTTAGGGATTTCTAAAAACCGGAATTATAAAAACTGGGATTCTGATACCCTCCCATACAAAAGTCACATACATATTGATACATATTCCAATATTCTATTCCCAATCAAGGCCAGTAACAACTTTTAGCTTTTTACTACGCAGGAAATCTAAAACAATTATACAAAGTTCAAGAAAACCAACATAGTAACAATCCAAACAAACCAAATCATTGCCTTATTTGAATCCTTTTCTAAGTATGCGATACGAAATAAATTTTATTAAGTTCCCATGCACTAAAAGTGTGTATCAGCCTTCAGGAAGTGAACTAAAGATATCATCATCCTTGACCCTTGAGATTGAGTTAAAACCATACAGCACTTTTTTTTTGCTTTATTCCTGTCAACAACAATTTCTGTAGTAAACGTACGCGTAGTAGTACATATTCTTCTGAAATGACTAGTCATGGTCCTTTTTTATGTTCGTGTCAAGTACTTCAGTGGGCGTAAAAATGTTTTTGATTATGAAACACGTCCACTTAGTCCTTTTGTTACACGTGCTCGTGCATGTTAGTGTATTGTTAAAGCATTTTAATGCTTGGGTTTGTTAAAATAAAAACCAGTGTGTGTCACATTCTCTTGATTGATTGAATAATGTCCACTAGCGAGTGAACAGAAAAATAAAGTAAATAACTTGTTGGGTTCTAAAAATAATAAATCGGTTTCTTGGTTTCGTCGTATTAGAAGCCATTTAGTAAGTAGTGAGCGTATACACATCCTATCCTGTATAAACATTGAAGCAGAGGACACTCTTACTGGCAGGTTGTCAAGTAAAGAGTGACAAGTGTCCAATATCATGGGCTTAGATTGGTTAAAGACTTTAAATTTTTATTAAATAGTTCAACAGACGAGCTTGTCTTGCAAACAGTGGCGGATTTAGCTATAGGCTGAGTAGGCTGCAGCCTAGGGTGGCAACTCCAGAGGGGGCGGCAAATATTTTGAAAATAAGAATTTTTCTCTCGAACAAAAAAATTTTCAATAGAAATGTTAATTTTTTATTTTTTATGTCAAATGATTTTAATTTTTTATTTTACAATCTTATGCTATCGACGATCGTGGTCGAGTTTCATATGACTGTGGTGAGTATAAATATGTAAAAAAAAATTTTTGGGGCGGCTTTTTTTCACAGCCTAGGGGCGCCATTAGTCTAGGTCCGCCACTGCTTGCAAAAATGCTCACTGGGAAATGCCCGACTAGGCAAAACTACTTTGCGAATCGGAATCGTACAGGTCAATATTCAGGCCCAAAGCTAAGAAACAGTACTGAGTTCGAAGCACACTTAAGGTTTCTCATCCCGTACACGTACATTTTCGTTATTTACAGAAGCCAACCATCAAAGCTGAAATAGAACGAATGCTAAAAATTGATTTGTTATGTCCTGGGCAAACCAATCAGTGAGCGACCCCCAGGTTAGCTGTGTTACCGAAACCAGAGGAAGAGTATTTAACCAAGATTGACATGTCTAAAATCTATATCCCCCCCTGGGAAGACAAATCTAAAAAGATTAGTGTGATATGAACTGATTTCGGACTGTTTAAGTTTCAAAAGTTATCTTTTGGCAAAACCAGCTCCAACGGTATTTTTTTAACGATTCATGGATCAGTTGATCTATCCGCGCAGCGCGGCGGCGGCGGGCGCTTAGCTATATCGATGTTTTTCTCGTTTCTGAAAAACACCTGTTCAACACTTGAAAAACCTGAAAACTATTTTGTAATGTTGTGATGTTAAAAGCTGGCCAAATGTCAATTTGCCAAAAAAGAGGTTGAATACTGGTGTCATATTATTATTAGGTTCGCTCATTGAGCCATTGTGGTCGCCCTGTGGTGGCCACAAAGCGTTTTTTGAAAAACCTAATGTCAAACTTAGTGTTTTTTGAGCCATGGGGTTGACTTGGGTTTTCCCTCAACTATCGCTCTAGGTTTTTGCTGGGGCGAGTTAAGGACGGCCAAATGACGGGGATGTGTGCGATTTTATGGTTTAGCTTTTTTTGAGGACTGGTAAACCCCGGTTTTTTTGACAACCCATGGGTAAGGTTCATCAAAGGGACCTATTATATTCAGAGTGGCAACTTCAGGTACTTAGGGATGCACCTAGACGCAATAACCTCAAAGGTCTGGAAGTATTTTAGGAAAAACTACTAGTAAAAAGCCAAGAGGTGTCGCAGTACTCCAAATCCCTGCTCAGATATACATAAATGCAATAGTTTATATTTTCAGAAAGCTCAAGATATTTATTATTAAATGATAGTTTTGATATTGCATTACTGATATTGTTAGCGATATTGTCATATATAAAATGATTTTTTTTTTCTAAGAGCACTATATGTACAGTGTACACACGTTGAATTTTTTCCGCCTTACGAGTTTAACACACTCTACTAATTTTTCAAATGAAGTCGAATACATCACGTGGCAGAGTACCAGTTTCATATCTCAGAAATAAAACGAAAACTTATAACTGATAATAACAAACCTTGCAAGTTCAATGGACAATTTAAGAAAAGTTATAAAGAAACTGTGACATTGATATGTTAAATATATATATATATATATATTTAATATAATATATTAACGTTTCAAAAATAACAACATATTAAACTAATATTAATATTTTATTGAAATTAAGGATACACGATATGTGTGAACCTGAATTTATTGAATTGTTTCCACAGTTGAAGTATTCCACTTTTTAGTACAGTCTTGTACTGACTTTTGATGTAAGCGTATGGAAATGAGAAGAATTATTCACACCAAAGTGAGTTTGTTGGGAGTCAATTTCAGGCTAGGTCCTTGTTTCTCGGCGGTATAATAGATGACTTCAGGTGGGTGCTCGATGATAACTAGCTTTGCTTGAATAGCAATGTTCTTTGGATAAAGTACAACGGGAATATGTGATTCAGTATTCCATTCGTTAAACAATTGTCAAATATGTTGTAAATAGCGAAAATTCACCAGCGCTTTTCAACATCAAATTAAATGGTGATTAACACATTAAAACATAAAGCGATAAAGACCCAAAGGTAAAAAAACACTATGAGCCAAGTTTTGCTATCGTGCAGAAAAAAATTTGAGATAACAATTAAATATGACATTACGATGATAGAAAATACGAAAACAGTGGGTCCTGCAATTCTGTCTGCATGTCTGTCCGTCCGTTTATAGACCTACACCAGAGAGACTGATTGTGTACTGAAATCTAGCGAAAAGAGTATGATATCGATCGAGTTACCACTCAGTGACTTCCCTCGTAACAGCAAGGCCACAGAATTGAAATTGGATAAGATCTTCAGCGTTGAGTTAAGTAACAAAATGGCATGGCAAAGTGAGGAAAAGACCTACTCAATTCAGACCCATGCAATTAAATGGTCTCAAAAGCAACGAAGGGGACTGGAACAGAAATTTTTGGACCAAGAGCAAAAATTTCAGCACCTTTGATAAGAATGTCAAGGATATTCCAAACAGAATTCTATGCAATAGGCAGATGCACGGAATTAAACATTGACAGAGAGTATAAAAACAAACATATTGCAATAATGACGGACAGTCACAAATTCTTCAAATCTTCTCAGTAAATGTATTGATAAATTGAACAAACTGGGCAGAAATAAAAAGGCGACAATCTACTGGGTACCAGGACATGTAGGAATCATAGGCAATGAACAGGCAGACGAACTGGTAAAGACAGGAGCCGGATCACCACTCATAGGACC
Organism: Melanostoma mellinum; assembly: GCA_914767635.1. Classification (NCBI taxonomy): domain Eukaryota; kingdom Metazoa; phylum Arthropoda; class Insecta; order Diptera; family Syrphidae; genus Melanostoma; species Melanostoma mellinum. The sequence continues at coordinate 68,367,303 of OU612058.1, read as the reverse complement.
GGAAACTATTTGTGGAGTTACAGAAAGCCACATTAAGAAAGAAATCAAAAAGTCGGAGGAAGACAACAGAGTTAAACACTGGAATGACCTCCCCAAACTGCGCCAAGCCAAGCTTTTACTTGGCACTTTTAACACAAATTCTTACAAAGACGCAATAAAGCTAAGTAGAAACAATGTAAGAATGATAGCCGGGTTCCTAACCGGACACTGCAGACTAAGAAAACACCTAAATGTAGAGAGCAACGACTAATGCAGATACTGCAACTAACTGGAAGAGTCTCGTGACCAGCTCTTAGGTGACTGCGAAGCTCTATTACATCAATGGAAGAAGTACCTAGGATCCTACAACGTAAAGGATAGGGAGCTAAAACTCCTAAGCGTAACCCAGATACTAAGTTTCATCGGAGGAACTAATCTGGAAAAAAAAACTTTAAAAATTAAGGAATACCAGGGGGTGCAATAGATCTATAAGGTCGAGGTGCAATACAAAACCCCAAATATTCATTCATTCATTCATAGATCTACAGGCTGAACCAGTTGATGAACTTTCTTCAAACTTTGAAGTTAGTGTCTGTGGGGCAGGCTGCAGAGAGATTTTTAAAAATAGGTCTCCTCTACTGGCTCGCGTACACTAAATCAGACATCGTCCGAATTATAATCGGCCGTTGTCGGCCGAACTCTGACGTTCGAACCAAACATGTGTTAAACAAAGAGAGCACGTACACCACTACAACCGACAACGTCAGAGGTCGTCCGATGACGTCCGACTTTATCCGATCAACAGACAAATCCGAACTTGCTTGGATTTATCGGACGTCGGACGTCAGTTTGCCTATAGAAGTACACAATGGATAGTGAAAAGTTAATATAAATTTCGTTTTTAGCAGGACACCACAGTGGAATAAGTTTTCTAAGGCGTATCATAATATAGATATCACTAAAAATCTATGGAAAAAAGTTTCAATTGAACTGAAATAAATAAATTCAATAACAGGCTGTCTGTCAGCTATCGTCAGAGAACGGCAGCAGTGTATGCAGATAAACGTCTGAGATTGCCGTCCGAGCAGTTCCGATCCGATATCGGCCGATAAATCTGATTCAGTGTACGCGAGCCGTACGTCTTGGCCGTAGACCGAAAAACCGGTACCCTTTACAGTACCGCTTGTTTTAAGAAACCAACTCTTTCCTTAAGGCTTTCACGATTTTGACAAAATCAAGTCCTCGGTTGCCTTTTAGAAAGATTGCGAGCAATTTTTCACTTTTTTAAAAAGTAAAAACCCGGTTTCCAAAAAAAAACTGCTCTAATGATTTTCATTAATTTTTCATTTATTTATTAAAAACTTCTAAAAGGTTCCGTGTTTTGATTTTGGCTAGAAACCTATGGAATATGAAATTTTTTTTCGATATATCTTATGATCTTATTCAATTCAATTTACATATATGTAATTAATGTGTAGTTGCCAGCCTTGTGCCACCAAATATATTGTAAAGAGCGTGAAACATTGCACTCAGCATCAAGACTTTGGATATTGTACTATCGCAAGTTCCTGCAACCCAGTCCTGCCTATTTTTTTTTTTTTTTTTTTTTTTTTTTCATCACTTGCCCTAACTTTGCTTACATCTTTTTAACCCTGGTCGACATCTCCCAATCGGAACGCTGATCCTTAGGAGAGGAAAAATAATTTGATGTGGTTTGTTATAGCTTTACAAATGTTGAATCAAAATTCTTTTGCAACTTACACTAAGAGAAACTAGGTTGCAATGTGTTTTACACTCGTAATATAATAAATAAAATAAAATAATATGTTCATTAAAAAGGGACCTAAAAAATTGATTCCATCGTAACTGCGGCCCCTAGACTGATTGGGGCTTTGAAACCGAGTCCTGTACGCTTTGGTGGGAGTTCGGCTTGCCTGTTATCCAGTCTACCTTATTACATTACAGTTACTGCTTTCTCGGGAAAATTCAAATTGAATTCAATTAAAATTTTCTCGTCCCTAGTCATTTTGCAAATCAGCAGCAGCTATCTTACTATGTTTCCATTCTGGGACTCTCTCTTCCTTTTTTTTTTCTGGGACCCTCTCTATTTTTATTATTTTATTTTTGTTTAAATTCACAAATATTTCCTCAAAGTAGTTGTTTACAATGATCCTAAAGGACTTGGAACTGTAAAGGAAAATGCAATTAAAATTCTGATTTTCTTTGTGAAGTGTAGGTTTCTGAACCAAGAAAATCTTGACTAACTCATGCGAAAAATACTTCCGTTGAGGCATTTTCAAGTTTATTTTGGTTGTAGTTTTTGGATCGAAAAATACGTAATTACCTAATTAATTCACCTCTTTTCATTCATTTTCTTGGAACTCAGTTACTTTGAGCGATGGTTGGTGCATGAACTTCTGCAGAAACCCAAATCAAAATGAAGGGCTTGCTGTTGTGTTTACTGCTTTTACACAATATTTTCAGTGGCGCTTATTTTCTACTGACCTTGTCCTTGAGCTCTCCACTTTTGTTTGTGGTACAATAAACAGTATTGTTGTGGTTGTTGTGATTTTTTTTTTTTTTTTTTTAAGATTCCTATATTACAAATTTTGTTTATATTTAAGTTAGGATTTAAATAAAGTTTACTTACGTAGGTGAGGTGCTTAGTTTATAAAGGTTGGTCAAAAGAACAGCTTTTTGTTTATTTATCAGAGTTCTCTTTTGCACTAATTGATACAAAAAGCATTTGGTCAGCATACACGAGATTTAATATTGTCCTCAGTCAACGATGAGTTCCAGATTCATATTGGAGTTCGGAGGACTGAAGATGCGAATGAAGGAGCATTGATGAAGGTAAGATGTGCAATTAGAGTCGACAGAGCATTACAAGTAGATAATAGATATAGCTTGCTAATGTACAGGCATACGTATACATGATGTGTAAATTAATTAGATACGTACATAGGTAAACTTGCACATGTATAAAATCGTATTTTAAGTAAATTTTTTTCAACGGGTTTTGATAAATTACCATCAAAAATTTGTTTTTTCATTTCGACCTTACGTGAAGCTCGGAAACCTGTGCCCTGTGCGACGAGATGAGCACGACCGGTTGATGTTTAACCTTGTCCTATAAAAAGTCAAATATTTTGAAGGCTAGCAAGAACTAGGAAAATAAATAAAAATTTTCTTAGAGCACAACAACAACAGAACAAAATGGCATAAAAGTATATCGAGCCCTAACCGCCAATTTACCGTAAGTGACATTTTTTACGATGTTATGGTAAATTTTCCCGCAACAAAAACCATTCTTACATTTAGTTATTTTGATTTCGATATCCCTCTCAAACCTTCCCTATCATTTCTTCGTCCCATCATTGCTCTTAGCAATGTAATCGAAACATAGCTTTGAGCAAATGACAAAATAGGTGCATGTCGTAATCAGCGGATGAGCTGAACTGATGTCGGCGTTTGGTGTGTCGAGCCAGAAGCGTCTGGAATCTCGCACACCATCTACTTAATCGAATGTCACGTCATACTTCGTAACTCACAAACATCATCATACTCATTCATCGACATTCACATCATTATCATCATTTACACATACTTACATCCATGCTCTTATAACATCATCCACCCATTATCATCATTCACGTATATCACCTTTAAACTCATAATCATTCACACCTCATTACACACACTACATAAAGCAGGATATCACACACACAACACTATACACATACATACACATATCATCGATGAGAACAATTGAAATGGCCCGTGTGAAAGCCATACTTCGTTCTGAAACACACTGTGCAGCGTAGTGCTGCAAATGTAAACATCCTAAATTTAACTTTCACTTTTGTAAAACCGAATCATAAGAATGAAACGTTAATAGTTTTCCCTTTTCCCCAAATCTGCGCAAAAATCCACCGAATAGGGTAAAGTAGTTCATTTTGGTTTTAGTAGCTTTTCCTCCCTTCTTCAATTTTCGAAAAGTTGTAACACAGAGTATTTTATCCTTTCCCTGACTCAGTAGAATATACAGTAGAGTAACTGGGAAAATGCCCAGAAGTATTATTTTCAACTTTCAGGAACTTTCATTTTTCTCGAAATGTTTTATGGGAGGGGTCTGATCTCGACTAATGAGCTGGATAAGTTTTGGGAACAAACCCCCAACAACTTTTTCAGTTCAATGTGTTTGGAAAATTGTGCGAGTGAAAGGTCTCGCTGGAATTCGACAACGGAGGTGCTTGTCAGCCATAAGGCTGCATGTGCTAGAAAGCCGTGACAGAAAACCTCGAGACACGATTGGCCGATTGTATGAATGTGTGTGTGAATTTGAAAGTCGAGAAAGGACAAAATGACAAGATCAAAGACTTCTTGGTTGACCTAGTTAACGAGTGGTTTATTTTGCAAATTGAGATTTTAAAAGAGAGAAAAAGAAAGTTTAACAGTGAAATTTGAAGATAGTTTGAAAAATAGTTTTGTTGATTAGTCAGTTTTAAAATTGTTATAAAAGCTTTGAAAATTGTAGAGTCAGTGGAAGGAGAAATTTCAAGGAGAAGCAGATATCGTCAGAGGGACGAAAATTTAGAAAATAGAAGGAGGAAGGAATAGCTATAAAAGGAAACGATAAGAAGAGTGTTTTAGTTTTTGCAAGTGTTGTCTAAGAAAGTTTCGGTTGATCTTTGCCACCGCAAATTCTCAAAATTGTGAGACACGCGACCCTTTTTAATTCTTTTTGATTGTTCTTTTCGGGAAAGAACAATTAACGTTTCAATCTTCCGGTTATTTTCATTTGTTAACTTTTTATACGGTTCACCTAACCGTCCACCATTGTATCATTTGATTGTTGAAAAGATTTGGGTTTTTAATCCCACTTTTTGTAAGGTTGTCCCAACACAGAATACAAAATAAATAGCATTAAATCCCTTTGGAAACTTAAACTTCGTATTTTAATTCGGTTCTTACTATTTCAGAACTAATTCGTGGTTTGGAAGTTTCACCTCAAAATTTCCTGGCGCCCACTTTTTCTTAGTACACCCTGTGGCCTGTACTGAGAAATAATACATTTTAATTCTTCTTTTAGTTATTATTTAATCGGTCATTTAATCGATCGTCTTAATTCGCGCTACGCTATCATTTCATTGCTTACGATCCCAGCCCAGTGGTGCGTTCCTAAATGGCTTCGATGTTACGCGATGCTGTAGTGTCAAAATCATCGTTGTTGTTGTGTATGTTTGACTTTGTTACAAGATCATGGTTGCATTTAGGAACGATCCGATGTTACACTTTGTTGGTCTGTCAAAAATAAGAATAAAGTATTTCTTAAAATATAAAACCATCTAAAAGAAACTCGTTTTTGATGAAGAAAAAAGAGTTCTGAAATGAACAAGATTGAAAATCAATAACTGCTTACAAAATTTTGAAAGATTAATGAAAAAAAAAAACCAAAACAAATCTGAGCAACAACAATTCTAGAGGGGTTTGACAGATCAATATCGAAACTCAAGTCCCAGAGATGAGTTGGAAAAAGTTACGAAACGTAACATTCTGACATCAAGAATAAAAGAACAGAACACAGCTGAGTTTAGCCGTGGTGTCAGCAGCCTACCTGCTGAGTGTTACACTTTTTAGTTTATCAGCGCGTTTCGACATTTCAATTGTTTACCTCGCGGCACACCGGTTGTGTATTTCGTTTAATCGTCTTAATTTCGTTTATTATATTTTACTAATTGGATTCGGAAATTCCAATCGCGTTACAAACAGTACAAATCATAGTTTCGTTCATCATTAAGTTAATTTATCGCGAAAGAAAAGTGTAATAACGAAATTGAGTTAATGGTGCAATTGAATAATTTATTCAGTTGCGCGTCATTCTATATTATTAGTTTTACATTAAAGCTTTAAAATACTGAATTACCGAGAAAACAAAATTAGTCGTAAGCGACATACAAACATTCTGTTAACAGCAAAATGATCGCATAATTGCACAAGCTTGAAGGCCACCCCACAGGCCCACGACTTGAGTTAATGCACTCACCAAACATTTTCGTCAATAAATTGATTATTTCATTGGCTGTATGGGCGTATGGCATTAAGGGCCTTACTTACTTACTTAGGTGGGCATTACAGTTCGGGGTGAACCTGGGCCTCAACCTATATCCTTCTATAACGACTTAGATTTCGGGCGAGCTCTCTCCAGTTTCGCACTCCAAGTCGGTTGAGGTCTTCATCCACTTGATTGCCCCACCTAAGACGAGGTCTTCCCCTTCCGCGATTTCCCTGCAATGTGCTTTCGAACACCCGACGAGCCGGAGCGTTTGGATCCACCCGCTCTACATGGCCCAACCATCGTAGCCTCGCGATGCGTACTCTTCTGGCTATGTCCATGTCGCGGTACAGCTCATACAGCTCGTTGTTGTATCTTCTTCTCCACACATTGTCTTCCCATACGGGACCAAAGATCATCCGGAGAATTTATCTTTCGAAACGACGAAGGGTTTCTTCATCCGCTTTCGATAAGGTCCGTTTAGGGCCTTACAACCACAAAAAGTCATGCAAATCATGGTTCTTCATCTTTCAACATTGACTGTAACATGGGCGGTTTCATTTTTGAAGAAATATGGACTAATGATGCAATCTGCCTATAGAGCAGACCAGCCAGTGAGCTGCGTACAGCTTTTCAACATTGCGCTCGATTGCGAACGGACGCATTCGGGACTTCTTCGATACCTACTATGCTGCACAGCAGCACTGTACAGCGCCGGTGGTCGCGGTGCTTCTAAGGATTCGCATTGTCCACAACAGTTAATATGCTGCGAAACCGATCCATAGTTTCTCGAATTATTATCGACTGTGCTGGGCGATTATGTAGACCGAATAACATTGAACGAAGTGCGCGATGAGTCGCGCAAGTTAAGTTAAGTTAAGTTAAGTTAAATGAGTAGATCAACGACTTGATTTTAAAAAAAGATCAATAATGATACCTATGTTTGCCGAAGTGAATTCTAAGAGCCGGAAAAGTGCCAAATGGCAGACACTAACTCTTCAAGTTCACTTGGACAGTAACAAATAATTCGGAAATGCTTAAATGACAATATTTCTTATTTAATATATGTAAGCTCTTTTACTCAGGTATTCAGCTGAATGACTTGGCATGTTGCCGACGTAGTAACTCGGAAACCGAGCCATTATGTTGGTAATAAGTTTAAACGGCTTGTTCAAGAGTAAATGCACTTATTATAAACCAAACTGAACATCACTCAAGTGACAGCTGTCAAAAAATCAAATCCGAAATAAGTATTGCCAGATTGAAAACCACGCGTCTAAAAAACACCATTTAGTAATCACATGAATAGGGCGCGGCAGCCTTACCAAAACTCATATTCAAAAATTGCAAATCACAAGAATTTTCTACGAGCACTAGCCGAAACTTGTCGTTTATATTTACTTGGGCGTTGTTCTTGTCTCCTCAGTTGAGACAGCACCAACATTGATAATAGTTTCTTATAGTTTCACTAAAACAAGTAGCTCCTCTAATTGGATTATATGATTTTATATGCTTATCGTTCAAAACTTACCACCACTTAGTCAAAAGTTTCACTTGGATCTTAATATATTAAAGTCAGTTCATTAATTTTATATAAAATAATTTTTCAACACTGGAAAGTTTCGCTAACATTTTAAAGTGATTCTCATTGAAATTAATAAACTTTGTCCTTTTATAGAAATCCTATTGTAAACTCCCTCTCAACCTCCCTCTTCTCATCTTTATCTCTAAGAAAAATTGCACTTTTTTGATATATGGTAGATGCAATACAATTCATCACATTTAACAGTAATTTTGTTTACTCTCTTTATCTTGTGTATGCCATTTTTAGAGTCAACCTCGCTAAATAAACTCCACCTACCTACATCCTGCATACTCGATGATGGCACATTGAAAACTTTTTAACAGAGAAGCTCATATGAGTTACAGTCCTTACAGTTAAGCTTTGAATAGCTCTTTCATGAACGTCCCTTCCCACAACTCTTTTCCATTGAAAAAAATAACACAATTTATTTTCCTTAACCAAAAAGACTGCATGCAATACACGAGGGCATCCTGCGAACATAATTTTAACCACCAAGGAGGGTAGATAAAAGATTCATATGAAGGAACACAAAGAGTGAAAGGAAATACGTTGATTAGATTCTTTTTCTTCTTGGAAGTCATTTACTTTTCAATGGCAGTTTTGAAATGCTACTTTTACCTCTTGATATAATCCCAAGGACTTTCTGCACTAGAAACGACATACTTAATTTGTCTTTCTGCTAATGTTGGTTTGTATGTACATATATCGGGGTCAGGAACAAGTCAAATCGAGTTTCATTTTGTGTTGTAGTCATTTTAGTATTCATGCATCAAAACTGACTGCTGCTGACAAGGTTCATCTTTGAACTAATTCTTAGCGTTCGTCTTTAAAATTGAAATTTATGACAGCGATCGAAAATCTTTTTTGAATTACGTAAAAGGAATACACACACTTTGAACGTTTCTACTCGAGGTAAAGTTTTTATCAAGTCATTTCAGCACATTCCGCTGATCCAGAGAGGTCACTGCGGACTAAACTAAGCCATTAGTCTACCTAAAAAAGCCACACCATTAAGATATGAATATGCTTTTTTCTATAATTTGTGGGCAAGTCAAAGAGTTATAAATACACTCACTATTTCATGTAAAACACAGCATGAGGCCAAGGTTGCCAGTTTGGTCATTTGTGTATGACCAAATCGGTTACTTACATATTTTTTCACTTGGTAAATGGTAAGATGGTCATTTTTCAATGAGAAGAGAATAACGTGGTTTCTTATATAATAATATTTATTTTATTGTAGCTGAATTTAAATACATATTTTCATATAACTAGATTGCACAATTTACAGAGAAATGGTATATTTCTACCTTACTACTGAAAAAGATGTATAATATTTAAAAAAATAGTATTATCACAGATTCAAATTATTTTAGAAGGAAAAGCTACATGAAAAAACTTTCATTGCAATTGTTTAGAGAGAGAAGCGGGGGTGTGATCGCAAAAAAAAAGATGTTGTTTACATAATCAGATGATTACATATAAAGAATATAAATAAATATGGACAAAATAAAATAGAAGCAAATTAAATAAATATCACAGTTTGTGTTGTATATATTCAATTAAATATATAAGCAAACAATTAACAAAAGAAAACAGTTAAATAAATTATCTAAACAATTAAAGTACAAACATAAATAACAATATCAAAATAAATAAATATATGCTCAAGTAAATAAATAAATATATAAATCTATATATATAAAATAAAGTCGTGTTAGTTACACTATTCATAACTCAAGAACGGCTAAACCGATTTGTCTGAAAATTGGTGAGGAGGGAGCTTAGGACTCGGAGACGGACATAGGATACTTTTTATCCCTATATCTCTATGGGAATGACATCAATGCAATTCGTTAGTTTTCCTTATATACAGAACACTGTACTGTAAAAAAAAAAACAAAAAAAAATTGATTTATAGTGAGAAATATGTAGATTAGATTTTTGTATGAAATCAATATCAAATAAATATAAAAGCATCTTCTGTAGAAAGCACTTCCGGTTACCCAGGAACCGCATCGCCATGCTTCCATCTTTAAAAATTCTTCGATATAGCATTCCATTGCCACCTCCGAGTAAAGCAAAGTTCGTGCAAACGGATCGATCTGCCATCGCAAAGAAATTTGTCAATGAAGTTGCTAATAGTGTTTCAGCACATTGCAAAGCATTCGAAGCCGTGAAATACACTTCTTGACCATTCTCCAGATGCACCGCCAAATGCACAACAGTAGGATCCGTCGTGAATGTGGAATGCGAATATACTCCAAATCGCTTCATTACAGTTAACATAACGACCAACTTGATAGCGTGATATTTCATCGTTGGTATTTGAGGATTGCAATCCAAAAGCCGCCATATCGCTGCCTTTTGTTACATATTTACTGAATTGCAGTACTCAACGTTGCAATGCGTCTTAAACGCTAAAGAAATAATTGGCGAATATGGAACAATTTTACTGTAGTTGTCGACAACGGATAACGAAATCCATTCTTTTCACTTTTGATGTGACAGTTCGACCGTTGTCATCTGGTGATCGACGCCGATACAGCGGATAACCATCGTTGGCAGTGAGGGTCGGCCGTAAATTTCCGTCTATGAATCATATTTGTAATAACATCATGTAAATCTGGATCGGCTTCCTGATCGGGAATCTCGGCACATATGATACCATCTATTTGGTCAGGCTGAATTCTTTCCGCTATCCAAATAAGAACGTGTGCGTGCGGCAGGCTTCGCTTTTGGAATTGGATTGAATACATCCAGCATCGAGTATCTTCAAAGACGCGTTGTTTAAAAATTAAGTTCATCAGGGGCCGAATTTTTTGCCTGAATATACGTGCTGTGATTTCGTGGCTATCACTTGATGCTTTACCGGGAAGCAGCAATTGAATAATTTCTATCCATTTTGGATTACAGGGAAAAGTAATAAAGTGATCTGGCCGACCGTAATGACGAACATATATCATTGCATCTTGCGCATATTCATGCATCGTGGACTACCAATGAACGTCGCCGTCGTCGGCAGAATAGTAGATCGACCAATGCTAGCTGCATTTCCTTCAGTAATCAGTACAAACTGCATCACGTAAATGGATGTACTCCTCAGAACGCAGTTTAGCTTGGTTCAACCTTATGAACGTTAAACGTTCCGTTTCTATTTAGACATACTCTCACTCATATACCCCTTATGCCTCAACATTCAAGTCGTTGCGTAGGTCTGTATTTTTATTTTTACATCTGCGTTTTTTGTTCTCGCGCCTGATAAGCCGAAAAATATCGGCTATCACAAGGTGCTTCTGTGAAAAGTGCACCAATATAAATAGCTTATAAAGATTCATTAAAATGCTAGATTTTTTTTGAATACATATATATATTATCTTAAAAATTGAAATTAATAAAATCCAAACTCTGCTCATTTTTTGCCTCTAAGGCAGTAGGCAGAATAAAGTTTGCCAGGTCAGCTAGTAAATAAATAAATTAGTTAATAAGTAAGTAAATAAATAAATAAATAAATAAATTAGTTAATGAATAAGTAAATAAATAAATAAATAAATTAATAAATATAAATTTGGTTGAATAAGTTAATAAATGAATAAATTGATAGATTAATAGGTAAATAAAAGAATAAATAAATACAAATATATAAATACAAATAAATAAATATTAATAAAACAATGTTTACAACACCTTAAGTTGCTAAGTTCAATATTAGGTTGTTATCAGAACAACTACACGATAAATGTGCTTTCTTAAGTTCTTAAAAATGAAATTTATCAGTCGCATTTATAAAATTTCCTTAGAACATCCTTAGACCAGCTAGACGGTGCCTAAGGAGTTGGACAAGCCTTAGCCAATTTTGTATTTATAAATGCATTCCAACAGTTGTCTAAAAAACCCTTCAAACTATCAACTTCGAAAGAAAAACTAAACGGTAACGTTCATGGTGTATCCGTGCAGTACCTACCATTGACTGTGTTTTGGTATACGAGTACAACAACTATAAAGCTCTAAAAGAGAGTGGCGTAGGACTTGAACTAGACCAAAAAAACAGCTGACTTGACTTTGTGTTACAGCTTTTCCAAGTCTCATAAAATGATCAAATTTGTGCAATTTATAAATGGAATTGTTGAAAGTAGTATTTTTGCACCTCAAACTACTTATTTTTATCGATCTTAACACTCTCAACAGTGTCTTATAACATCTTCAACAAAATTGTTTTTTGCAGTATCAATTGTCACTTTAGCCATAGTTTAGACAACCAATTTCGGTGTCTAAAGTAAGAAATTTCTTAGACAGCGATGAAAGTGTTTAAAAATGCGATTTGGAGTTGGACACTGTTCTAAGAGCTGTCCAAAGTTAGACATACTTTGGAATGGGATTATAAATACGACTGTATGTCTTTAACAGTATTTTTATCGAAAAAAATTCAGTAGTAAGTCCGTTCGTTCAGTTCACGGCCCAGGGGTTGCTTTAAAGTAGCCACAAAATACCCTAAATGTCAAAATAATTGTTTTCAGAGCCCTAGGTTTGCCCTTAACCCGCCCTGTAGAAGAACTATTCTTTTGATGTTAGGGCTAGTTCAGGTAACAAACAGAGATGTCAAATTGTACGTGTGATGATTTCGTGTTAAATCATTTTTTAAGAATCGAAAACCATAATTTTTCTAAGCACCTATAATGTTTTTAAGTGAACGAACTGCAATAACCCTACACGATCAGTAAATGCATAAAAACAAATGATTATAACACTTTTGCCTCTTCTCTTTCAATGCTCGCTTAAGCGTCTGCGTAAGCGAATAGCAAACTGTACAGGCTTTTGACAGATTTAGCTTCTGATGTTCACCTGCTTTTAATTCTCTAGTCTAGAGTAATTTTACACATTCCTAAGAAATTTCGCAGGGATGCAAAAACAAGACATTGTTCTGTTCAGTTCATCTCTGTAGATACTGTCACAAGTAGCCCTGAAATCGGCAAAAAGATTTTGTATGACGGTATTCTATTCCATTTTTAGCAAGATTTTCCCTCCTGTGAACATTGTTTAATACTGAGGTTGCAGTCATCGGGCATGTTTTCTCCCGACCATTTCATGCAAATCGGCTGTTGCCAGTGGCGGATCCAGGATTTGGGCAGAGGAGGGTCTATTACTCAAAATTTTGTATTGAGAGCGATTTCGACGGTTGAATTCCAAATCGCCTGTCACATTATGGAATCAGATAATTCGATTGTTTTGCCTTTGAGTCGGGAATTGCAATGTAAAAACCAAGATCTGGGTGAGGCTACTAAGCTGGCAGAAGACGCTTTGAATGAATTTACGTACAAACGCAAAAACGTAGATTCTACTTTCCACGTTAGTTATGAACATGTTGCTAGAATTTGTTCTGAATACGAATTCACAATGAAATTGCCACGCCGGCGCCGTACCGCGCCGGCGCGGCCGTTGCAATCAACAAAAAAAAATCGTTGCAACGTTCAAGCACAAAGTATTGAAAACTGCTACAGAATTTCTTTCTACATTCCGTTTCTTGATACGTTCATTTCTCAACTCAAAAGTCGGTTCTCAGTACATTTACATGTAAAAAACGTTTCTATGTGACGCGATCCGGGAAAAGGCACCTTTTAGGCAAAATTGAAAGCTTACACGGCACGCTCTGAAAGGCGCTGATTTACCATTCAAACCCATGTAAAAAATCGTTTCTCTGAATTTATATTTTGTGAAATAATAGCATGTTACATTTTCTGATTGCGCTTAATAAATATTCAGTATTTGTCTTATTAATCATGATCCAACAACCGATTCTTTGCACAGTAAGTCAGTTTTATTGGATCGAGTCACATATGCAAACATCAATCTGTCGATATTTTTCAGGTTATATTGTGCGAGTCTTGGCAGTACTACCTGTAACTACAGCAACAACGATCATTTTCGACGTTGAGGAGGATCAAAACTTACCTGAGAAATACAATGGGACAGGAACGACTAAATGGTCTTGCTTCTTTAAATATCCATTCCATATCCATATTGAACTTACCGAGGACGAAATTCTAGTGGAATTTTTCAAGAAATTTAAAAATTAGAAGCCGATAAGTATTACAAATAACATCTTTCAATATTATAATATTACTGACAGCTGACCCGCCCGGCGTAGCTCAGGCCCTACGTTCATCAAATTGAAAGTTAAGTAAAGTAGTTTCAAAGTTTCTATTCTAGTGGGAGAGTGAGGATGAAATATAGTTTATGTTGCTCAGGGACAATTAAGCACTCTAACGATGAGAATTTGTGGAATCGGTATAGCATTTTCCAAGTTCCCGAATATGTCCCAGTTCCCGTTCCATTCCCATATGGGGATGAAATATAGTCTATGTAATGGCGAAAACCGTACTGAAATCAGTACAGTGGTTTTTGAATTCCGGTTCCCGTTTCTGTGGGTAAATGTTGATGAACTATAGTCTATATTACTCAGGAACATTGAAGCACTCTAACCATGAAATTTTTGGAATTAGTTAAGTACTTTCTAGGTTCTTGATTATGTCACCACTCCCGCTTCCGTTCTCGAAAGAATATGTAAAGAAAATAATTGTAGTTTTTGTTACTCAGGAGCACTTTACACTCTAACGTTGAAAATTTTTAGGAATTGGTCTAGTATTTTCCAAGTTCGCGCATATGTTCTTGTTCCCCTCCCATTCTCGTGGGAATATGGGGATGACATCGTACTGTAATAGCGAAAACAATTACAATTCGTTGCAGTGGTTTTTGAATTTCCGATCCCGTTCCCATTACCGTTCCTGGGAGAATTTTAGGATCAATCTAAATATTCCCTATTACCATTATCCATGAATGGTACGCTGCTAAATGCTTAGGTTTCTTAAGACAATGCAGGAAGTTCTTCACCCCCTCTTATCTGGCTACAATTTATTAGGCCTTCATCTGCCCAAAACTGGAGTACCTATAACTCCCATATCTGGTCAGGAGATTCTCAAAAATCTTTGCGCCTACTTGATAGGGTACAAAATAGAGCGTTAAAACTGATGGGTGATAGTTCAATCGTAGAATCAATTGATTCTCTTGAACATCGTCGAAACGTTACTTGTCTCACTCTTTACTATCGCTTTTTTCACAAACAGTACTCTAGTGAAATAATCAGTTGCATTCCTCCCCTGAAACAAATTAGCCGCAACACCCACCTTGCTAAGAATGCCTATCAGTTTTACCTTGAGCCCAACTTCGGACGTACAGTCAAGTACAGAGATTCTTATTTTAGTCGCACCACCCGTATGTGGAATGTTTTACCTGGATCTGTATTTCAACTACATTACGATTTGTAAAGGTTCAAAAGCAAGGTGTATCGGTGTATCCTATTAAATCCTCTTCTATTTTCCTAATTGCTCGCACTGTGCGCTATAACATTATTAGGGAAGTCATAGTCATAACCCATTGATGTGTGGCTTATTATAAAACAAACAAAAATTTGTATATGGTACTCAGGTGCAATAAATTAAAACAATTTAAATCTTTATTCTTATCACGTCAGTCAAAAAATTAAAAGAATTTTTCAAAACAAACCTTATTATTAGTTATTCATTATTTAAATTTTTTGTTGTCAAAAAAAAAAACAAAATCATTTTTTGAATTTAATTCTTGATTCATTATAGTTAAGAATAATGAAATTGTCAATTTTACTATATTCCAATTCCATCTGTCGGACGGATTTGTGAATCTAAACCATCCAGGGCGCCACTCAAACGCATACAGAAAAATTCATTTAAATAGGTCAAGCCGTTTAGGAGGAGTTCAATTACATACACGCACGTACAGCAGAATCTTAATCTTCTTAACATAGTATAAAATAAAGTCGCTTTCTCTGTCCCTATGTCCCTATGTATGCTGAGATTTTTAAAAATACGCAACGGATTTTGATGCTTTTTTTTATGAATAGAGTGATTCAAGAGGAAGGTTTATATGTAAAATAAATGCACATTATAGCAGAGAAAAGCCAAGAAATTTAAAGTTTTCTAATGCGATGTCATAACAAACATATTATTTTACTATAAAAAAATTATTTACTTTTACTTTTACTTAAATTTTTTAATTTTCAAAATCAGTTTGAAACTCGCACGAATACCAAACAATTTTAATTTAAAGCATCGTAGTTTATGTTGAAAAGAATATGTATGTATCTTTTGTTTTTGTTTCTGAATGGTAAGTATTCAGATATTTTTTACTGCGGCACATATCAATAATTTGGCAATTCGTGCATAAGTAATCATTCATATAGAACTGAGAAAATTTTTTAAAGAAATTATAAAGCAATGTCTGGAAAACGTCGTCGTTCGAATATAGGTCATAGTACAGTGAATGCCAAAAGAGTACGTTCAGCAAGAGATGAAGAATCGTCAACGGAACATAAAGTTCTCCTCAGTCAGGCTCGGGATAGATATACAGCTGACAGAAAGAGAGAGAATATTCAGTAGAGCGTGAGATTCGCCGCAGCCGGGATCGAGGTAGGCATAAGGTTCAGAGAAACAGAGAATCATTAGCACGAGTTTCTAATTCATGGGTAAATAAAGAAAATTCTGCCATGAATTAGTATCAGCATTGTACCCGGGTGAAGCCGGGGTGGGTCGCTAGTTATATATATAAAGATTGGGATTCGAACTCGAACCTCTGGATTAACAAGCGGACATACTATCCATCACACCACGCGGGTACCAGTTTCTATAACTTTCTATTTCTTCAAAAAAGTGAAGCCTTTTTTGCCCTTGTTTTTGGTAGTTTTAGGCAAAGTTTGGTCAATATTTTCATCTTTGGACATTATTGTTTGGTCAAGTGGCAACCGTGAGCGTGGCTATTAGATAATTGGATAAGAGACATCGTTGCACATTGATATAAGGCCTTTCCAAATTGTAATGAGGGAGAAGCACAGAGCCGAAGGCAGTACCATTCTTGTTTCTGTCACCATCACAACTTTAAAATCACTTTGTTTTGGGAAAGTCTTAAAGCTTTCCACATTTGTGTTATGATACAAAAACATGAATCAGAATACAGCACTCTGTCAATGTCTATCTGTTACATGGGAGTTCGAGGTTCGAACCCCAAAAACTTACAACGAATTTGCGACAGGTATTTCATTTCCTGGGGAATTGACAAGTCGGCCGAGAGTAATGACATCACCATGAAAAGCCCTATCTCAACTATTAAGTTCTCTCCACTTGTCAAGTAAGCATGGTTGAGAGAAATGGCTTCGGCTTATTGCCCCATCCTATTTATTTATTTACTTAATCACTCCCTATATAATGTATTCACAAAACAACTTTTTTTAATCGTGATTTTAAAATTGGCAACCATTAGAAGTAATGAACCAATAATTTGAAATTACACAGTAGTATTACTACTAACGTGCTCACTTTCTTAGTTGTTTAGTTACGTCTGAGACGTCACCCAAACCTGTCTTTTGCCACCTCCCAAATTCTCATAGCCTAACGGCTATTCCAAATTTCACAACGGCTTCCCACGAAATGTTTGATAAACCAGCAAAACGTGTTCAGAACCCCTTTTTTAGTGTTCATCCTAACGCACAACAAAATACTCATATTCCACTAACGACAACGAAATATCAATATTTTGTCAACAAGTGCATTCCTATCCCATAAATACATTAATATACCTCAGAAAAAATATGAATCGTAACAGTTCTAGTCTTAATTCTCGTTCATCTGGTTCAAGAAATGCAGCCTCGCTTAGGACAGGGGCTTCTCGATCCAGTTAATAAACTAATAATGAAACCATTTTAATTTAAACAATCAATACCTACCTACAAGTCGATTAAGAATTGCATTTATATTGTTTTGTTTGATCTGAGCAACCCTCAGTCGGTTTTTCAACCTCATATAGCTAAGACGATTAAGTACAAGAGTACTATCGGTAGAAGTGACATTGAAATGGCTGGTGATACAATAATCAAAATTCGCTGTTATGCAGGGCAAGCGATAATTTTGCTGATTTACCCCATAATATTGTTTCTGGCAATCGGCAGTGTTATCTTTAAAAGTTTCTTTAAGACTCGAAAAAGCGTTGAGGGCGAAGTTGCTTTGGTAATTTGTTTTCTATAATATTTTTGATATGATTACTCAGTTGAGAGAGCAACGATGTGCAAAGGTTGATTGCTTTTAATGTGAATGTTTGTATGTAAGTCTATAAAGAATGCAAAGACAGAACGATTGTGTTGCTATAAAAGCGGTTTGGATGCACGCAAGTTGTCGTATATGTGCAACAGGGCACAGTAGAAAGTTCAAGGCTGAGTTCATCAAAGTAAGGTAGTTGTTACCCAATCTGCTTTGACTGCTTCAATGTAAGGTATTTATTGGAATCTTGAGAATTGTAATAATTGTAAAATAAACTGAACTGAACTGATTGGAATTTTGCCACGTTTACATCAGCCGAGTTTTATTGGGAATTTTTATATTCACTAAAGGGCTCAATAAAATGCTGTACTCACTTCTACAACTTTATTCCACAAACTCCATTTACCAGCCATCCCTGTTTTTTACTTCTGTGAGTGACTTATTTTTGTCCACTTATCGTTGTTCATTTTAGTGTTGTTGTTTTTCCATGTGCGATGTTTTGATTCCCAATGAAATTCAGCTATCAAAAAAATCTGTATACTCCAGATGTTGTCAAACAAATCATCAACATAAGCCGAGTTTCATTGGAAATCTATATTCACTTATATTCACTTAAGCAAAACATCGTAAAACATCGCTCATGGAAAAACAACAACACCAAAGTGAATAGTGAAAAGTGAACAAAAATAACTCACTTATCTGAGTGAACAACAGGGATGGTTGTTAAATGGAGTTTGTGAAAGTCAGAGATTGCCCCGCAACAACCATTTTACTTTACTTTATCAGAATTGTCTGTTGAAGTTCAAAATCACACAAGTTGTAGGGCGGTCGTTCAGATCAAAGTCTTTCCAACTACTTGTACAGTGTGAACTGTTCTATGTTGAAAAATGGTCAGGTTTTTTTACTTTCACCACGAAAAAAAGGCCGCGAAAGCAAAAGCTAAGGGTAAGGCTAGACGTTAGTTAGTTTTGTGAATAATTGAAAAAATTGCTCCCGTAGTTTTTCCAAACTGGGAGTTTAATTTTTTGATATTTTTTGTAATGAATTTATTATTATTGCTGTACCAAGATTTCTATTCATAACTAGCTGACCCGCCTGGCGTAGCTCAGGGCCTACTTTTATCAAATTGAAAGTTAAGTAAAGCAGTCTCCAAGCTTTCATTCTAGTGGCAGAGTGGGGATGAAATATACGCTAAATTACTGAGGGACTATATGGCATCCCAGTGCCGAAAGAATTTTTGAAATCTGTCCAGTAGTTTCTAGATTTCCATTTCCAACTCCTTTCCTGAGGAAATCGAAGTTCACGTGCAAATATGTGAATGAAATATAAGTCTATGTCACTGAGGGATAAGTTCGATGAATTTGAATTGATAAAAAAAACTAAAATTTTTCTCATTGAACTCATAAATATAAAGTGTATTGAAAGAAGTTACAATTTGTTATCAGAATAAAAAAAATAATAATAATAATAATACGTATACGCCAGAGTAAACCGTATACACTTAAGAAAATGTATCAAAAATGTGTGTTTTGTGTTCTGATAAATAACAGACCTATACTTTTCCCTAAATCAATTTCAAAACAAACAAAACAAATCCGTTTTTAATAAAAAAAAAAAGCACACCGGTTATTTAACAGTCTGTTAGTCAATTTAAAGCTATCTCATAAACAATATTTTTTGTTGTGTTTTGTGGTGCGTAAATAAACAAAGAAGACGGTTTTCCGACGCGCGAACATGCGACGTTTATGCGCGAAACAGGAAAACTTCAAGTTGATTCCGCAAAACTTCTAACGACTATTCTTGATATTTATTAATGGTCATTGCAAAGGCCAGATGTACTGGTAATTATTTGCGCTTAAAATCGAATGGTAAATCCGTTGGAATCATCGGTATTCGCGGGATCAAGACATCCTCTCCTTTGAATTTTCCTTTATGATCGTTGATTCAATGACGTTATTCATCAGTTTCTTCACAGCCAGTCTTATTCCATTGCATAGTCGAGGTTGATTAATGTTACGCAGTATGATGACAACTTATCCTACTTTTAACTGCAAATTGTGAGGTGGTGGTCCAGGCAAATCCAGTGAATTTTAAAATTCCGTGGGATTGTTGACTACGTCGTCCTAGTTCAAAACGTAGTCGACTGATTTGAAGAAAACCAACTGTCCTGGAAGAGAATTTGAATGGTCACATTGAGATGCTCGACATCTTTATTTTTCGCTGCCAATATTGCTCGTTCACTCAGCCAATTACGGTTTTTGAACTTTTGCGCTATATCCAGGAAAACACGCTGAATAAGCTCCTCTTTTGATTGTGTGAGGTGTAAACTGCAACTTTATTTTTTCCTATGTCTAACAATTCATCATGTTGCAAAAATACTCGCATGTTAGTTGTTCATTGGAGTGTCTTTACGAACCGCCACAAATTCGATGATTTTAGGATTTTAGTTCGTCAGCTACAGTTGATCGGGGAATAACTGGAAGAGTCTGACGAAAATCACCTGACAACAGAATCATGACCCCACCAAAAATATTTTTGGTTGTCACGAAGATCTTTCAACGTTCTGTCCAGTGCCTCCAGTGACCTCTTAAGGGCCATAGCGCATTCATTTCAAGCAACCAATTTGCATACTTGTAATATCTTGGCCATTGCGCTATTTGCGGCGATGTTGCAAATTGGTGCTTCGGTGATTTGCATGTTTAGTGGCAATTTTAAGTCAGAATGTCAGATTCCGCCATCAAGCAGAGTCACAGCTATTCCAGATGAGGCCAACGCTAGAGCAATATCCTTTCGCGATCTGACTATCGCCAATAGCAAATTAATTAAGAATGTTTTTCCGGTTCTTCCGGGGGCATCTAGGAAATAAATTCCATCAGATCCCCAGCTTACAGCTTTTATCAAAGTGTTGTACGCAATTCTTTGTTGTTCATTTAATTGCGAAACACTTGAGCGAACTGTTTTGGCCAATACGAATTTGATGCGGCGATGTAGATATTACGGAATCCTTGCGCGTATCATCCCAGTATGAATCGTTCTCAAGTAAATGTAATACAGGAGACGCTCGATATAGTGAAGTAATAAAAACCAGCCATTTTCACTATTTGGAGATTGTTCACTATTTCGAGCGGGAGGCTCGAAACGCTTTCCAAAGCTAAATTTGATCAAAAATGCACATTTTGTTCAGTGTGAAGATAATTATATTTATTTAATCTATAAACAAACACTTTAATCAAGTTGACTGCTAAGAATAAAAACAATTCTTAATACATCATCACTACATACAGAGTATAAAACAAAGTCGCTTTTTCTGTCCCTATGTCCCTATGCATGCTTAAATTTTTAAAACTACGCAACGGATTTTGATGCGTTTTTTTTTTAATGAATAAGTGATTCAAGAAAAAGGTTTATATGTATAATACATTCATTTCATAGCAGAGAAAAGCCGAAATATATAAAGATTTGCTATGCGATGTCGTAACAACATATTTTTCTGCGCTTACATTGCAAACGCTGGCTAAACCTTACGAGATAGAACAAATTTATGTACTACGGAATTGTATATCTTAAAAAGATGAATAAAAAGTTTGCGGTTATCTTTTACATATTACAAAAAAATATGGGTTATTTACCAAGCTATTTTTAACGATACAGTATCATCCCTTATCCAATTTAATACATTACAATATGTGATTTAAATGAATATTTTCGAAGATATTACAGACTTAAAAATTGCGGGACGTAGCGTTTGTTTTTTCGTTATTGTATACCCGTGCGAAGCCGGGATTTATTTAGTTTCAACACTGTACCCGTGCGAAGCCGGGGCTGGTCGCTAGTACACATGTAAAATAATATAAAGCAAAAACATTTTAATTCATAAAAAACGAAAAATTTATATTAATGTACTGAAATATAACATGTACAGATTAGCACCTTTTTTCACTATAACAATCAATTTTTTGGAAAGTAGTTTGTTATTTTTGTGTTTACAGCACACAGCAAGAACTTGTGTTCTACTGAGTCAAGTCACTACTTTCCTTTGTGATTCAGTGTGAGATGTACATGAATGTACGGTAGAATTTGTTCAAATGCAGTCGACATATTATAGACGCAATGCAGCTGCAACATTCTTGTTCAAACCTGAGAAAAAGTATATTTTCACTATTTCGAGATCTTTATTGTTCACTATTTAGAGTAGTGCATGTAAAATTTTGGGTGTTCACTATACTGGATATATTCACTCTTGCGAGATTCACTATATCGAGCATCTACTTTATGTAGTTGACATGACTGACGGTAAGTCGCACACAGCTGTCCATTAACTGTTCTCAGTTATTAAAACGATGTTGGACCACGAACATTCACAAACAATAACATTCATCGTTTTTGGATGTACTGTGTAGATGCGTCTGAAGCAAATACATTTATGGATTCCCTTCAACTGGTGTTCCTTGTTTTCAACGCTGAAACGATTTCGATAATGCATTCCATGTGCAATAGCGTGGCATGTCAGCATACAGTAAAGTGCGAGCAAGATCATCACTTTGACAGACTATGAAGAAGCTACTTTGTTAAATTGACTACGTTTCCATTCCCGTTCCTGTGGAAATTTGAGGATAAAGTCTATTGTACTCATGGGCAATAAATTAAATTCTTACCAGTCAAAAAATTCAAATAATTTTCAAAAACAAACAATCAAATAATCCTATTATTTGCTATTTATTAATTTAATTTTTTGTTGTCAAAAATGATTAAAATAAAAAACAAAAGTATTGTTTGAATAAAATTTTTTATTCATTACAGTTAAGAATAAGGAAATTGTTACTTTACTATATTCCAATTCCTTTTTTTTTCAAACCTTTTAAACCTTCCCTAGACCTCTACGAACGTTTCAAGACCAAGATAAGATAAATCCGTTCAGCCGTTCTCGAGTTTTAACCAGACTAACGAACAGCAATTGATTTTTATTTATATACATAGATTTTTCTTTTCAAGCTCATTTCAAAGCTATGATTTAAATCTCGTTTGCAAAAGCACAATTTAAATCAATTTTAAAATGTTTGTTTAGTTTTGCATTTTACACATTCATGCTGTGAGTACTAGCAGTCAGTACATATGTCAATGCCTTTCAAACACAAATTTAAGCTAATACTGCTTTGATTTCTGATTGATGCTACCTTTTCGTGTTTTGTAACTGTTCTCTGTTAATGATGATAAGAATAATAATAATAATCATAACAGTATAATAACTCTTATTTTAGCTTAAGCATACCTTTTTGACAGAGTTCCAATCGAAAACTATTAATTTAATTCATTGTTTCTTACAGATGGTTTGTTTGAAATAAAATACAGTAAAAACTTATGACAACTGCTGTGCTAGAAAAAACTCCCCTATTCTTACTGAATCAACTATTATCACACGAACATTTGATGATCTGACATATTAAACGAAAAGAATATTGAAAAAGTGGAATGAGAAAATGAAAACAAAATTTTTCACAAAAAGTTTTAAAGATTACAAAACTCTTTCAGAATCCAAAACGTCAGCCAGACGTGGCCTTAATGGTGGAAGCTGTACTCAAAGTGGTAGTAGTGAGATTTTGTGTAAGGTCAATGGTGGAAGCTGTACTCAAAGTAGTAGAGCTTGTAGTTGTAGTTTCAATGTGTGTGTGAAGTTTGCCATCTAATTAATTTCTTATCTCTGGTGAAAGTGAACTTGGTAAGTGAATATAGCCATTGCCGGGTTTTATTGGGAATTTTCTATATCCACTTATATTCACTTCACAATAAAACGATTTTTGGCTATATTCACTTTGCAAGTTCACTTTCAATTTTACTTTCAATGTAGGTACCCTTGGCAGTTATTCTAAGGATAAGAAACATTAAAAATTGCGATCAGAAGAATATAAATGCATACCTTTTATTTTCCATTTCTATTTTTCTCAATTTAATCCTC
Organism: Melanostoma mellinum; assembly: GCA_914767635.1. Lineage (NCBI taxonomy): Eukaryota > Metazoa > Arthropoda > Insecta > Diptera > Syrphidae > Melanostoma > Melanostoma mellinum. Next base: position 68,343,613 of record OU612058.1, on the reverse strand, counting down.
GATTCTCAATTTATTTGCCGCGTTTCAACTTTTTACTTTCGAGGTAAACAAACAAATGTCACTTAAATTTTTTTTCGCAATGGCTGTGTATTTTTATTTTTAGGATTGGGTAATCGAATCGGCTTAGGATTCAGATTTCGATGCAGGTATTTATTTTACGGTTGCTAGTTTGTGAATTAAAACTCATTTAGTCATAAGTTAGTAAGTGGCTTATAATTTAAATAGGTCAAAAGCTTAGAGAAATAAAGAACAAGAGGGCAAACCAATGCTTCTCCTACAACCACCACCTTAACACCACTTTATTTTCGGATTTCAAACTGTTTTGAAAGCTGAAAATAAAGTGGTGTTTGTGAAGTCAGTTTGAGGACAGTTGCAGTGGTGTGCGTGGGTTTTGCCCCTTCTGGTATATCCTCTGTGGTCAGAAGTCAAAAGCTAGCAAGTGATTCATGTGACTCATCCCGTTCCAGAACAGTGATTTTTGTAGCAGTGCACAAAAGAGAGTGCTTTCGACAGAGTAAAAAAATTTCCCAACCCTGCGAATTTCTGCCACTAAAATTTCTGTGGACAGAAATCGTGCACAGTCAAAACAAGTACAACAACTGTCAAACAGACGTTTGAGAGTTTTTGAGAGAATTTTACAACCACTCATTAAAATATGACAGATTGTGAATTTCTGTGTAGAAAGTAAAGAAACAGACTTATTGAATCTGCTGCCGAAAGTCAGAAATATTAACGAACACATCCCAAAGACTGCCAACCTCTGGGTTCCAAAAGAGAAATTTACCAACCATCCCTGTTGTTCACTTAGGTAAGTGAGTTATTTTTGTTCACTTACGCTATTCACTTAGGGGTTGTTGTTTTTTCATGAGCGATGTATTGCGATGTTTTGCAAGTGAATATAAGTGAATATAGATTCCCAATGAAATTCGGCTGATATTAATTATGTGAAGGGACCCAATGGGACCCGCGCATTGTCATGGAGGGATGAAAGCTTTTTATGTTATATTTTCAATTTTTGTGTACAAAGAGTATTTTTCCTTAGTGTCTGAAAACAGCTGTAGTACTTCCACTTCACAAAAAAGGTGATAAGTCATCAATAAATAATTATCGTCCAATTTCAATTTTGTCCACTTTTTCCAAAGTTTTTGAGAAAGGCATAAAAACTAGAATGTTAGCATTCCTAGATAGGACTAATTTCTTTAATATTTATTAGTTTGATTTAGAAGTGGTAAATCGACTGAAAGTGCTTGAAATTATGCGGTGAAATATACAACAGTTTGAATGCCTCCCAAATTCCCTCTACATTATTTATCGACATAACCAAAGCTTTCGATATGGTAAACCACTCCATATTACTAAAAAAAAACTCTTTAACGCTGGATTCAGAGGATTTATCTATGGATTGGTTTGTGTCTTATTTGTCAGAACGAAAACAAATGATCAAAATAGAAAATGCTTTCAGTTCAAAAAACTTTTTAAGATTAGGTGTTCCTCAAAGATCAGTCCTTGGGCCGATATTGTTTCTTGTATATGTTAATTCCTTGTTCAGTCAACCTTTCAAAGGCAAAATTACTGCATTCGCTGACGATACAGCCCTTTCCTATTCTAACAATAGCTTACTTGATATGTTATCAGATGTCAATAATGACTTAGATATACTTCGAAGTTGGTTTGGGTATCATAAACTGATAATCAACAATAAAACAAAGTTTATGGTTTTTAATATCAAGGGACTAGTGTGCGATGAGCTTCCTTTATATTATCTCTCGGCTCTCGCCAAGTTGCTGCCGATTTTGTTTGCTTGAAACACGCGATCATCTGATATTTAACAGTCTAGTAAGTTGTAGTGATAATTGTTTTCTTATTGATCGCGTTGACAGTTTTAAATACTTAGGGATTATATTGGATCAAAAGGTTAGTTGGAAGGACCATACGGACTATTTAAAAAAATATCTAAATTCTATGGTTAGACAATATTTCCACCTCAGTATGTACTGTAATCTACCTATTTTTAAACAGGTTTATAATGCTTTATTGAAATCGAAACTGCAGTTTGGGATTACATGTTGGGGTGGCACTTATACGAATAAACTTGAACCTTTATTAATTAAACAAAAACATGCGATTCGAATAATGTCCAAAGCTAATCGCAGAGTACCCAGTTTTGAGTTGTTCTAACGTCTCGATTTACTTCCTATAAGGCACCTATACTGCTACAAAGTTTTAGAAATATTTTTTGAAAACTGCGGATATTTGGATGCTAGAGTACATGACAGTCATAACTTGAGAGTCAACACCAGAGACCAGATACCTTGTTACTGTACCAACAACACATAAAACCCATTTTTCGCGTTTTTATTATGTTACTGCTCCCCGTTTGTTTAATAGATTACCAGAGACACTTAGGTGTGAGAGAGTAAGAACAGTATTCTTAAAAAATGTTAAAATATGGCTTTTCTCGTTTTGTCACTCTGAAATTGATGCTCTTTTAACATCAACGATATAATAATTGCTTGAAATTGTTTATATGTTATTATTCTTGCTCTTATATAGATATATTCCTCTATTTATATTTTCCTCATCAATAGTTTCAATTGTATAAGTTTTAGGGCCAGTTGCTCAATCGAATCATAAATTTAAGTTCTACATAAAGTTCTACTTTAGTATGGGGATTTTATGTAGAACTTAAGAATTCCGGAAAGTCTCATACAAAAATTAAAACTTTATGTAGAACTTAAATTTATGATTCGATTGAGCAACTGGCCCTTAGTGTACTATTTTATTTAACTATCACGTACATTCGTCACTTGTCTCTTAAAGGCAATAGATTGTACTTAGCTATTTCTGTCGAATAACTTAACCCGATCTGTTTGTTTGATCTTGTACTATATGTTGTATTTATTTAAGTTATTGATACGAAATAAAGAAGAAAATAATAATAATAATAATAATAATAATAATTTCACGCAATTAACACAACATCAGAAAACAATTTAACTTGAACTTCAAGTAGGTAACTAACAACAAATTCCCCAATCAATTGGCTGATTGGTTGAGAAATTGAATAAGATGAACGCGGTGAAAATGATAACAATGTGCAGTTGGGACAGCTTACGCACTTCAGATAAAACTTAAATACCATATTAAATTTCAGATAACTGGCAGTGGACAAGGTTTAGGAAAAGAAATCGCGATTGGATTAGCCGCGAAGGGATGTCACATAGCCGTGGTTGATATTAACAAAGAAGCAGCTGAGAATACAGCCCAAGAACTGATTGAAACATACAAAGTCAAGGCCAAGGCTTTTAAGGTTTGCTCCTTAGTTGCTTTTGCTTTTATTAGTAACGAACATAAAACTTATAAATATTCTTTAAGGTTAATGTAACAAAATACGATGAGGTTGAGAAGCTCGCTGCGGATGTAGAGGAATCTCTAGGTCCTGTGACAATTTTGGTAAATAATGCTGGTTTGATGATGTTCAGCAAGTCTACTAAGCCTCCGCCAGAAGAAATACAAGCAATGATCAATACAAATCTCACAGCACACCTTTGGGTAAGAGAGTTGACATTAAGGTTTGCTGAACTGTAATCAATTTACTATTTCTATGATTCAATAGACTGTGCGTGTTTTTTTGGATAAAATGAGGCAGTTGGGAAAAGGACACATTGTTGCTATTTCTTCATTAAGCGGTAATAATATTGAATCGTTTAATATTTATTTTTTACTATTTTGTAGGTCATCGGCAACAAAGTTATCATATCTTCCTTAGTCGGGTATGTTTTTCTTTATGTAAAAGTCATTTGAATCTTCAGCTGCCTATATTTTAAGAGCTAAAAGAATATTTAAAAATATTTCCTTGGTAAAAGACACAGACTCCGCTCCTATCGGTAAAATAAAAGACAAAAACGCAAGGGATTTCTTATAGGGGCCCTCACAAACGTTTGTGCAAACAAATGTATTTTGTTTTTGTAAAAATGTTTGTGCAAACTGTTTGAATGGTGTGTAGCGATGTCGAGTGTTTACTCAAACGGTTTGAAGAAATTCAAAAAACCTGGAATTTGTGTTGAATGACAGATTTAAATTTTCATAAAGTGAAGTGAAAAAATATTTTAAATATGAACGAACATTATGTTTTTAATATTTTTATGTTTTTTTTTATACTCTGTTCATTTGTACACGCTTATCTACGCTCTTCATCATTAATGCAAGTGTTATGTGTTAGTGGTTAGTAAATAACGCAAACACAAGCACAAAGTGAACGTATACGGTAAACAATTAAAGACATTACAATTTTTAACAAAAAAAAAAAAAAGTACATTATTAAATAGAACTAAATAAACTTGAGAAACATTATTAATCAAAAACTATAAATAAGAACGGAAATTAAATAACAATAACAAAATATCAAATATAAGTCATGCAGGTGGCACACTGGTTCTTAGTTTTAATTTTAAAGTATTTTTACTTAGAAATCGGAAACAAAAGGATAGGAGTTAGATAACCTACTCATGCGAGCTAATGGCTCATGCATGCCATAGTTAGTTCTGTGGTGGGAGCAATGTACAAACTCTAAATAACGTAGTTGGTGAGATCCTCCACGATAGTTGAAACTAATGTGGGAGAGCAAGTCTGGGGTATCAGTTGAACCGGTTATTAATTGATGAAAAAATACAAAATCATTGTTGATTCGCCTCTGTGAAAGGGTTTGAAGATTTAAAAGGCGAATACGATTTTCATAAGGGGGTCAGATTGAAAGGATCTTCCTAAGGGAGACCTTTGAGAGCGAAACGTATGAATCTGTGCTGTATTGCTTCGATTCGAGATTTATGAATATCATAAAATGGTGACCACACCTGAGACGCATATTCTAGATGCGGACGAACATAACACTTATATAAAGAGAGGGTGACAAAGGGGTCATTAAATTCTTTTGCCCATCGATTAATAAAGCCAAGCATTGAATTTGATTTGTTAATAATGAGGTTGATGTGTTCATTAAATTCGAGGTTGGCACTAAAAAGAACACCAAGGTCACGGAATCTAGAAACTTGAGATAAAGATTGTTGCGATATCGAATATTCTCCAATGCTAGGAGATCTTTTGCGGGAAAAGGTCATACTTTGGCACTTGGAAGTGTTTAAAATTAGTCCGTTCATTGAACACCATACAACAAAACTATCAATATCTTTTTGTAAGAAGTCTCGATCTGAAGCATTTTTGATGGTTTTAAAAATCTTCATATCATCAGCAAAGATTAAAATGTCGCTGTAGGAGATGCAAGAAATTACATCATAACATAACAACATAACATAATTGCAACAATGAAAAGTAAGGGACCAAGATGACTTCCTTGTGACACACCAGACAAAGCAATAAAAGGTTTTGATAAAACATTTCGAAATTTGACTTCATAAGACCTATTTTTTTAGGTAGGAGCTTATCCGAACAATAAATAATGGGAAAAACCAAATGCTTTTAGTTTATATAGTATAATATTATGAGACAGTTACAGTTGGTCAAATGCCTTGGAGAAGTCAGTGTAAATGCAGTCAAGCTCGTTCGCATATTCAAGGGCGTTGGAACATTTATGATAAAAAGATAGAAGGTTCGTAGCCGTCGATCTTCTTTGCATATATCCATGTTGCTGATGGCAGATAACATTCTTTGCAAAGAAGGATAAGCTTTCGAAGACTACTTGTTCAAATAGCTTGGGTATACATGAGAGCTTTGAAATTGGCCTGTAGTTTTTTATATCGATCTTTACACCCTTCTTGAAAACTGGTGTTATAAAAGATTTTTTCCAAATAGTGGGAAATATTCCAGCTTTTAAAGAAAGCTTAAAAAGATGTTCGAGTGGAAATGATAAACATGAAGAACATTTTTTCAAAACAATTGGTATTGATTTGTATATATGCATTGCTAGGAACAATCCTAATCCTAACTAATATTATAAATGTGAAAGTAACTCTGTCTGTTCGCCTTTCTATGTTACCACGTTCCGCCCAAACTAATGAACAGATTTAAATGAAATTGTGCACAGAGATAGTCTAGAATTTAAGGAAGGACATATGCTTTATGTTTTCTCCCTTCCCACGGGAACTAGAACGCATGCGGTAACTTTGATACTACAGCACCGATCTCCAAAATTCGTCCACCGTTAGATTGCTACACTATCCCCGAGTAACATAAACTGTAACTCATCCCTATATTCCAACGAGAACGGTCACCTATTCTCACGGGAATGGTAGTCACTAATATTATAAGTCTGAAATTAGACTATTAATCCTATTAACATGGATTTTGGTACAGAGACAGTCTAGAGCCTAAGAATGTACACAGGCTATATACTAGACCGGTTAAAAAAAGTGACTATTTTCTTTTTCTCGAAACAATTCGATTATTACCTTCAAGGAGGTGTAAAAATTAGCCTGTTAAAATTTGAGCTCGGAATATTGATAATTAGAGGTCACTCATCGCAGATTTCCATTTCCCATAACATATGGGATAACTTTTGAAGGAGTGAAATTGTCGAAAAATGATAACAAGCCTTTTTTGTAGAGCAACTAATTTTCTATAAAAACATGTATCGCTCATCCCTGCACTTTGCTTCTAGACTAAAATAAAAAATTCCAAAACTTAAATGTTCTTTTTCCATACAATTTGTATGGGAAATGGAAATCTGCAATGAGCGACCTCTAAATATTAATATTCCGAGCTCAAATTTTAACAGGCTAATTTTTACACCTCTTCGAAGGTAAAAATCGAATTGTTTCGAGAAAAAGAAAATAGTCACTTTTTTGAACCGGTCTACTATATACATACATATGTTATCCCCTACATTCCCACGAGTGCGCAAACGTTAACAGGAACCTATGAACTACTGAACTGATTTCAAGAACTATTTCTCTGTTAGAGTGCTACAATATGTCCAAGCAACATAAACTTTAATTTATCCCCATATTCCCATGGGAATACGGGAGTACTTACTAACATTATAGATCCGAAATCAACTTCGTCTGTTTGTTTTTTTTTTTACCGTCTACCGCCCAAACTATCGAACCTATTTGTATAAATTTTGGTGCAGAGATGGTCTAAGGAAGGACATGGACTGTATTTGTTATCCCTATGTTCCTACGGGAACGGAAACGTGAACGGGAACCTTGAAGCTACTGGATCGATTTTAAGAGTTCCTTCACCGTGAGGTGATTTCTGTTAAATTGTCGATAAGACAGTTGATCTGAGAAGAAATGTCTATCTTGATCCTCAAATAAATGTTGGCAATCGGGAATTACTGTGCGAAAGGTCGATTTCCAACCAAAAATTCGTTCCAAAACATATGGAGTACCTGCAAATGAACTTATTGATAGATATGGCTTCCGTATTTTGGAGGGAATTTTTCGTTGACAGAATGAACTTTTCAGATGAATTTTATACTTCCATGTTTTAGGTTTGTTTTATTTTTCTTTTCTTCTAAGAACTAATAGTTATTTTTTTATTTCACATATTTCGGAGGGGGTTTAAACCCCCACAACCCCTCTGCGTTCGCCCCTGGTTCTGTAAACTCTTTCAAATATCTTCGATTCGAAGCTGCAAAACATGAAAAGTTATTAAAGAAAGTTATAAGCTACAATTAGATTTGACAACAACGCCTCAAGTTCGCCCAGCTATACGTTGCGAAGAATCGAATTCCGTCTTATCTATTGCTTAAGTCTAGACTGATGTTAAGGCCAGCAAAGTAAAAGTTCACAGAATTCCCTAGAAAATCGTTAATTTGAATCAAAATGAAAAAATTAAAAACAAAACCACACTTAATTCACTTTGGCAAAAACAGGCGCGTCTTAGATTTGCGATGTTAATAATACGATGGGATGGAAAATAGTCTCAAGTAGTCATTTTGGACTGTGATGTGTTTTTTTTTTCTCTGCAGCTGGGGTATGCTCGTTACCTCCAGGGTCGACCAAAGAAAACACGTTAGACTTCGGTTGTCAAAATCCAGTATGTATGTACTTTTATTGATCTTAATACTGAAATAGTATGAAGTATTGCTCAATCGCTGGAGATCAGCACTGGCGCCCGAACAGAGTCTCTAGAGCTGCCAAATCAATAGACAAAAACTGTCATCAAAGACTTAACCGTTGTCAGATCAACTGTCAAACTGGAAAAAAAATACTCAAAAGTCTTTTAAAGACTATTGGGAGAACTTCGTACTCTAAGCTCAAAGTGAAGTATGTTTTTCTTTTCAGGGAGTCTGTGCACTAAATTGGTACCCTCACAAAGTGGCCTCACTATTATTTCTTCGTTTTTCTGAGTTTATGCCATATGTCGGGCCTTCTAATTAGGACATTTCTACATTATAGGTTGTAAAAGGCAAGTTTTGCAAATTTGAGAAAACAATCAAACATGACATTATGGATTAAGATGATAGAGAAAACGAAATAACAATTTTGTCTGTCTGTCCGTATATGGATCTACAGCCTTAACTGCTTGACTGTTTTTACTGTCAGTTACCTGTGATGCAACCCATGTGATGATACTTATTTTTTTCGAAAACTAATCCAACGATTTCGATTAAATTTTGTGTCAAGCATAAATTTTGGGTTGTCTTTCTTATGTTGTAAAAAAAATAGGAAAAAGTCTAAGAACTGTATCTCCCAAAGTACCGTTTTTTTTTTTCAAAACCGACTTTCTCGTTAATGGCTTACATGATGTTGACGAGATTTAGAATTAAAGAAGTTTTTTTTAAGAAAGATTGCATATTAACATTTCAATTATTTTAATTTTTGATTTTTTTTAAAAATTTTTATAAATTTTTTGATTTTTTGAAAAAACTACAAAACCAAATTTTTCAAATTTCTTGTCAAAACAACTTCCGACAGTATCTTATACCTTGCACTTTTTTTAAAGAAAAATAAAAAACCGCGGGCAAACGATTTTTATCAAATTTTCATTCTGGCGTATCTTCTCCAGAATCTAGTCGGAGATCGTTTGTCGCTTCAAACAATCCATCGGCTTCAATTCTTGAAAGAGCTTAATATTATAAATTGTATGGATGTAGTCCAAGATCCATACGCAAAATATGCCATAATGTGGTCTGAGCAATGCCCATTTCTCGAAAACACCGCGGAAATGATAAATTTTTATCGTTAGTTACGAACGCCTGAACAGACCCGTTGTTTCACTGACACGGGCTAATACTAAATATGTAGTTTATCACTAGTTCGAGAACTTAGACCCAAAAAGGAACAATCTCTCTTAAAGCTGCGGTCACCGACTCCGAATTTCGGCAGAAAATTTCATTTTCTTTTAATGAAAGAAAGTTGAAAAAGAATCACTGTTTTTAAAAGAGGTAAAACGGAGTGTAAGCTAACCTGTGTGGAGCGAAGTTCATTCAACTTTGATACTTCTTTTCGTACACCAATGATCTACAGTTGAATTGTGTGATTTTTGGGGAAGTTTTGAATGGCTCTCGATTGTAAAATTCCTCTCTTGAACTTTAAGTTTTCGTATATTTTCTACAATATCCGATTGTGAACAATGATTGAATGGAGGAAAGCAGCTTCCAACTTTCCATTCCAGTGCCAAAATGGGGACGAAATATGCTCGATTTTACTCTAACGATGAATGAATTTGGAAAAAGGTGGCCTTTTCCCAATTTCCCCGTTGCGTTACCGAACCGTTTCCGTCCCTGAGGCTATATTTCCTTCAAATATTCTTAAAGGAAATATAGCCTATGTCAAATTTTCAAGTTCTAGACCATTTTCGTTCCGAATTTCGCTCAAATCGGCTCAATTGTTTTGGAACCCTTTTCAATATAAACACTAAGTTCTCATTTACGTGCCCGTTCTGGTTTCCGTAGGAATATCTGAATAAAAAGCATTCTTAATGGGAACAAATATTGAAATCGGTCAAGCAGTTTTTAAGTTACCGCGTATGTTGTTATTTCCGTTCTCATGGAAACATGAGGATGAAACAGACATATAAATTTGGATAACTCTATCTATAAAAAAAACCTCATCAGAATCCGTTGCATAGTTTTAAAGATCTAAGCATACAGACAGGCAGCGAATTTTTTTCAATATAAGGGAAGGATAAGGATGTTTACATCTCAGATCGCATATGTAGATGTAGATCTATGTATACCTTAACTACCTTAACTAAATAATATCAGTTAGTTGAAAATCATAAATGGGCTATCTAAAAGCGGTTCCAATAATTCTATATATTTTTTTTTTTTATTTCATCCCTCTTCAGGATTCTTACCCGTCCATAGGCAACTTGAATACACTGCAACAAAGTTTGCCATTCGTGGTCTTATGATGGCTCTTCAAACAGAATTATTTGCCCTCAATTGTGAGTTCATTAAAACAACAACTGTGTATCCGTTCTTTTTGAAAACAAACGAAAGAGTAGAGGACATATCTAAGAAAGGAGGGTGAGTCTGAGTTTCTATTATTTGTTTTATAAATTTTCAATCTATTTTGCACATGAATCTGATGGATTTTTTCAAATCTTTTTCCAGAGCCCTCCGATATTATCCAAGCATTTCTGGTGCAGAAGCAGCCAAAGCTGTAGTCGAAGGAATTGTGACAAACGAAACGGAAGTTGTAATTCCCAAAATAAGTGCCCTCAGTTACAGATTATTGGAGTAAGCCGGAAAAATATTTACTAGCGATAACTTAATTTTTCATTCGATTTTTTCTCTTAGAATTCTTCCTAGGGACTGGTTTATGAAAATCCTAAAAAGCGTAACTAGTCGCGAATCTCTCAAAAACGTTGAGTACGACTATTCAAACACTAAATGATCAGTGGAATGTGAATTCCAACATGAACAAACACGGCAGTGGCATGATTTTTCAAATGTATTATTTTGTTTTTCTTGTGTTTTTGACTTAACGATTAAGCCTAGTACATAAGTTTCTATTTAAAAACGCTATTAATTAAATAAAAACTAAAATTTTTTGGTTATGACTTTAAAAAAAAGAAAAACGATCCAATTAACTATACAGCCCAACGACAAAAAATATATTTATTACCTCGATGTAGAACTATGTCACTCCAATTACTAGTTGGTTTCAGACAATAGCTCACGGAATGCTTGAATAATACTGGCATTAGATCGGTCCATGATGCCGAACTCTTCAAGGCAGCTGGAGACCAGTTGGAAAGGAGCATGCACCAGCTGATATGCATGATATGGTCGGAAGAAAGCAGGCCCGATGAATGGAACCTCAGTATCGTATGCCCGATCCTAAAGATGGGAGACCCTCACAATTGCGCCAATTATAGAGGGATAAGCCTCCTAAATGCCGCTTATAAGATCTTGTCTGCTGTAATATGTGAACATCTGATCCCCACGTCAACAACTTGATAGGTCCTAATCAATGTGGTTTTAGACCAGAGAAGTCCACATTAGACCAAATTTTTCACATTACGGCAGATCTTGGAAAAAATCCGAGAACATAATATCGATAGTCACCATCTCTTTATCGTTTCCAAGGCCGCGTATGACAGATACGAGCTGTACAGAGCCATGTCTAGTTTCGGCATCCCTGCAAAACTCGTACGACTATGCAGGATGACTTTGGAGAATTCACGCTGCTCCGTCAAGGTCGGTAAAGAACTCACCGAAACCTTTGATTTCGGAAAAGGTTTTCATGGTTGCCATGCGATTTCTTCAACATCATACTTGAACAGATTGTAAGAAACTCAAACGTCAACACCAGAGGAACAATCTTTCAAAAGTCTGTACAATTACTCGCCTATGCAGACGATATTGACGTAATGGGAAGAAAAAAGCGTGATGTCATAGGTGCTTTTGCGAGTATTGAAACAGAAGCGGCAGAAATGGGTTTGATGCTTAATGAGGGCAAAACGAAGTTTATGTTGTCATCAAACAGGGACACAGAACATCGACGAATTGGCAAATCGTCACAATAGACAGACATAACTTCGAGGTAGTACAGGACTTCGTCTACCTAGGCTCCGCTGTACACACGGACAAAAACATCAGTGCGAAGATCAAACGGAGAATAACTCTTGCCAACCGTTGCTTCTTTGGGTTAAGAAGGCAATTGAGAAACAAAACCCTCTCTAGAAAAACCAAGGTGACCTTGTATAAGACCTTGATCATCCCAGTCCTGCTTTACGGCGCGGAAGCATGGACTTTATCGAAAGCGGATGAGGAAACAATTGGTCGTTTCGAAAGTTAAATTCTTCGAATGATCTTTGGTCCCGTATGCGAAGACAATGTGTGGAGAAGACGATACAACAACGAGCTGTATGAGCTGTACCGCGACATGAACATAGCCCGAAGAGTACGCATCGCGAGGCTACGATGGTTGGGTAATGTTGAGCGGATGGACCCAAACGCTCCCGCTCGACGGGTTTTCGAAAGCACATTGCAGGGAAATCGCGGAAGGGGAAGACCTCGTCTTAGGTGGGGCAATCAAGTGGATGAAGACCTCAACCGACTTGGAGTGCGAAACTGGAGAGAGCTCGCCCGAAATCTAAGTCGTTATAGAAGGATATAGGTTGAGGCCCAGGTTCACCCCGAACTGTAATGCCCACCTAAGTAAGTAAGTACGTAAAGATGTCGTCAACATAGCGGAGCCCGATTTGTGGAAGGTGTCCTTTTCTCTTTTACTCCATCACAAAATCTTTCATGAATGTCTCAGCAATAAACGGTGAAAGTGGGTTGCCCACACTAGTTCCAAAATTGATTTTGAAGAAGCGTCTTCGGAAATGAAAGAACTTCGTATTCATGCACATTTCGGCTGGTCGTATACATATATACGTTTACTTTTTCAACCGGCATGTTAATTTTTAGAAGAGTTTTTTTTGAAAATTGTTAGTGCGCTTTTGGAATTGGTATTGATGGAAATAAGGAAAAGACGTCGAAAGAAACCATTACCTCGTCGTTTGTTAATTTTATGTTTCTTATTTTTTCGGCAAATTCAATTGAGTTCTTAATTGATAAGCTTCCACAATGCTGGTATTGCTTAATTTCTTGTACTAGGCAACTTGAGATGTATGTATGTACATGGTGCGCTAAGGAGTGCCACGATTGGCTTCATTGAAATAACGACATCTAGTGACAAAATGCAATTACTTCGAATAGAAACGTGTCACACAATAATTCTTTTTGAAGTTAAACTAGGTCTAATCCCAGCATGGTTGAGCCAGCCTAGTATTTCTTCCATCGAAAATAGAAACTAGTTATGTATATATGTCTCTGCTTGTTAACCCAGAGGTTCGTGGCTCGAATCCCAACAGAGACAAAAATGTTTTTCCAAGCGAGGCGTGGTTGTGAGATTTATTTAGATATAAAATGTAAGCAGAACATGATCATCATTCTCGCTCCGATCACTTCAACTCTCTAAAACACCAAATCTATTGGAGTGTTGGAAAAAAAAGTGCAAGGGTTTTGTTTTGTGTATTTGGGATAGTTTTGATTTAAACTCGTTTAAGTGACACTTGGAAATAACCGTGTTGTTTCTAAGCCAGCAGCTATAGTACAGTGTACAAGTATTAAAAGAAAGCTAAATCTACAGTATTTTCTATTATATTTCCAAGTTGGCACCAGTACAAAATTGAACACGTCAAAACCCTCTGACACTTTGCAAAGTAATCTGTAAAATTCAACAAAAAAAAAGAACAAATTAATAGCTGTTTTTGACCGTTTTTTTTTTTTTTTAATGAATAACGATACAAATGTTATGAATTGGTTTTTTTTTTAATTTTCCATGTATCAGGTTCCGTTACAAATCTTTTTTACAATTTTTGGGAACATCGTCCAGCAGTGAAGAAAGCTGTATGTCAAAGTCAGCTGTTCTGTTGATATGCTTAGTGAGTATGTAAAAATATTTAAAACTAATTTTCGATAAGTTTTCGATTACCAAGCAGATCCTAATCTCTGGAAAAGAAATTTTGATTCTATTTAACATTTTATTTAGATTTGGATGGAAATTAAACTGATTTTGTTCACTGAAATATCTTACCGCGTAAGTCTGTAAATACACCGTCAAACTGAATTAAGTGGAACTACGTACTCTTGACTCGAAATATGAGTTTCTATAAATTTTAGAGATGGGGGTGAGCCCTCAGCCGAAATTTTGAATACGGCAGTTAACACATTATTTTTCTGATAAATCACAATAAATTGGTCATAGTTTACAAAACAGAGACAAAAATTGTCAAAATTTTCAGGTTGAAAACTTGCTTATTCATATGCAATAATGCAAATATTTTGTTTTATGCTTGCATTGGGCCATATATCATTTTTAGTTAAGTAATTTCAGGTGGAAAGCTATTAACGTCAGCAAAAAAGAATTGGTGCAAATCCTCCATTTTGTATGTAGCATGTACGTAAGTATACAACCAGGTGAAAAATAGAAGAAAACGAATATAATTCTTTGGGTTTTAATGGATAGAAAAAATTTCTTTCCAAATATCAGATTCAGATTTTATCATTTCGAAATAAATTCTGTCAACTTTTACAAAAAAACGAGTTTCAAAAATCAATGGTCGCGCCATCTTCATACGGTAGCAAAATGCTTTGTTGTTGTTCCCCAAAGCGCATTTTTCTGTACTAAAACAACTTATGGGCAAAAATCGATTTTTTTAAAAATATATATTAAAGAACAACATCTCTGACTAATAGTTTCCGAGTTACGGCCGTTTAAAGTTGGCGCCTTTCGTTCGAGTCAGTGCTATTTGGTGAGTGAACACGGTACTACAGTACTTACCTAGGAGCTTACCGATAACAGATTAAGGCAGCATATTGTATAGAGTGGCGATGGTTAACGGTAGTACATTTACGTAGAAGTGTAGTAGTATAGTATTGATCGTTAGGAAAAAAAAAACTTTTAATGCGATTATCTCAAAACCACTTTCTCGAAGTCGGAGACCGCGATAACTTAAAATCGGTTCAACCGATCATTTTCAAATTTTGCGCACTTGTTGTTAATATAAAAATGATGTGAATAATTGCGTGGTTCTTATTTTTTCTGAATAGAAACGATTTTTTTAGCCGAATTAAAGTCCAATTTTGGGGTGAAAATCGAACTTTTTTTAATGGTCACCAAAAATTCAAAAATTGATGTTTTTGAAAACCCAGCGATTACTTACCTGGCAAATATGTTATCTAACGATATCACCACAAAATAAAAATTTTTTTACATGCCCTTACTTTTATTTACATGTTAGTTCAGTTGTAATGAATATTTTGATTGGGGGAAAATTACAAAATATTGTTTAAACATGTATCAATATGCGTGCAAAAATTTCGTTCAAACCCATTCCATACCTTTACTATAAAAAATTCACGAAAAATCAACGTTCCAGGTGCGACAGTGCTATAATGCAGCGACTTTTTTTGAAATTTACCTAACGAAGTGTATACGGGATAGATCAAAGAAAATAAGGATAAATTTTTTTTTGAACCACTGACCTTTTCGATAACCACTGTTTATTTTCTTTAACATTGAAACTATGCGAAGGTTCTTTCGCGAGCATGCAAAGTAGCTACACAGATAACAGTTATAATAATTATTGCAACAAATTAAACTGCTTTGTAATTTTTTCTTGTATGATTAAGCTACTTTGTAATATTTTTTATAGTACATACAATGTTTTGTTGATGACTCTAATAGAGTCCAAGGCAAATTTTTCCGGATCAACATTCGCCTATCGCACAATTGGCACATCGTATCAATATACGAAGTAAAACGCAACCGAAAGGTCAACGTCGTGTCATCGGCTTGGAAACGCATTTAAGTGCACGATCGCAACATGTATATCTTAAATGCTCAGTGCACGTTATATTACTTGAGCGTATATACAACACACTTTTTTTTTTTGTTTAAAAAAAGGAATTACAATCAATTATCTGCACACAAAGTCTCCTCAAAGACTGGTTTTAAAGATTTTCCACTGCAATCTGTACAAGTCAGTTTAGTGTATTTTCGTCAGAAATAAAGTATTTTTATTTTTAGCACAAAGGTTAGGTGTTATTTTCCTAATCTATCTATCTATATCTATATCTATCTATATCTATATCTATATAAAATAGTATGCATGTGTGTATATATGTATGTATGCATGTCCGGGTTAAGCTCCAAAACCACCCAACGGATTTTTATGAAATTTCCGGGGTAGACATAGTTTAGTCCAGAGATGGTTCCTGTCAAGGTTTGATCCCCATACTCCCACAGGAACGGTTTTGGGAACGGCAAATAAGAAACTACTCCACAGATTTCAAAAGTTCTTTCAGCATTAGGATGCCACATAGTCTCACAGTAAGAAAGATTATATTTCATCCCCAAATTCTCACGTAAGAGGAAAAACGAGAACGGGAACCTTTAAACTACAGACCCGAGCAAAGCCGGGCGGCTTAGCTATTTTTTTTTATATTTTTGAACTTTTCAAAACAATTAAAATTTACATTGCGTTTAAAAAACTACGAGCAAAAAGTCAACAGCTGCTATTGACAGTTTTCACCGAACTTGATCTTGCTCAAAAGGAGGTGCAGAAAACGCTGTGCTAAGCTGTTCTATAACAGCTCATTAAACACAAAAAAGATTAGAAATTTTTTGAACACCAAAAGCCTGATCTTTTCTGTCTGAAACTGTTCTAGAACAGCTTATTGAACATTCTTATTATAACCTTATGGCTGAATGGAAAATTACAAAATAAAAATAAAAAATTTCAATCTAAAAAGTCTTGTCTTTGATTTCATTCAATGATTCAATTGTCAAAACTCTGCATCCACCATCCATGCTGTTCGAGTACAAAATGAAATGTTATAACATTGATTTGTGTCTTTGATGTCAAGTCGAGTCGACATAACGAAAATTCTTGCAGGTGGAGACGGCCTGTAATGAAAGAGCGTTTCAGAGAGATACTAATGGTGTATTAACACTTTGCGACACGGATGCATCGGAAAATCCATTTCGTCGGATCGAAATTGGACATTTTTTAAGGCTACAGAAGAGCATTTTTGGGCACCGACCGACGACGTGTTGCTTGCTCTCCACTTCGCTTCTTAAAAACACTGTATAATCTAAAGGAAAGTCACTCCAAAATATACTCTTTGTAATGAAAGTCCTCACTTTTTTACTCAGTACTCATAATTCGAACTTAAGCACGGGTCACACAGAGCTGCTTGCCAGCGGCGAATCGAGTAGCCGCTACTGCCAGCCGCTGATCAGCTTCGTGTGACCATGAAACTCACCACACTCGCTGCCAGCCGGCGAGTAATTAGCAGCGGCTGGCAAAGTTGAACATGTTCAACTTTTGGCTGCTAGCAGCGGCTGACAAAATAAAAAAATACTGA
Organism: Melanostoma mellinum; assembly: GCA_914767635.1. Lineage (NCBI taxonomy): Eukaryota > Metazoa > Arthropoda > Insecta > Diptera > Syrphidae > Melanostoma > Melanostoma mellinum. The sequence continues at coordinate 68,326,281 of OU612058.1, read as the reverse complement.
TACACAATCTATTTAGTAATTGTTCATTCGAAATTTGTGTCAAATATCATAAATATGTACATATGTTTAAAAATTAGAAATAATGTTCAAAAACAAATTTTTGTATGGTTTTCTGCAGCTGTTTGTGACCGGGCTGCCAGCCGCTGCCTGCTTCTGCTACTGCCAGCCGCTGGCAGGAAGCGGCTGGCAACCAGCCGTGTGTGACCCGTGCTTTACAATTCCTTAATCCAATGTTCTTCAAATTTGAAAATTTTTATTAAGGGGTTAGGCCACCCTAAGACTTTTGAAAAATCGATTTTTTTTTAATTTCAAATGGTCCGTTAGGACCTCAAAAATGATATCCCAAAAGATTATGGCCGAGAAAAACTTTTACGTACTCTGTTTTCGAATTTTAGTACAAGGCCGTCTGGTCCGCAGCGAGCTCCTTTTGTGAGCGCAAGGGGCAAGGTACGTTAGAGGAGTAGAGCATGTTATTGAAAATATTTATTTCCTGACTAGTCTAAACTAGTAGTCTAGACTAGAGTTGGATTTGCGAACGTCTCCTTCCGGCATCGCAGATTAAAAGTATTGTAAAATTATTCATGATTTTCTACTACTCAAAACTTTAAACGCGTTTATCTCAAAACTATGTTTTTTCAAGTTGGCCGGACTCGTAACTCATGCAATTTTCAACCGATTGACTTGAAATTTTAAACATGTCTTGAAATATACATTGTCTATGGAAGTAAGTAGGATTTTTTTTTATGTTGCGTAGTTCATTTGTTATTAACAATTTTCTGACAATTTTGCACTTTTCACTTTAGAAGGGCGCCATTTGGCCAAAAATCAATATTTCGCAAAAATCCTACGTACTTCTATAGCAGTGAGTATATATAATCGAAAAAGTCTATTTGCTCATTATTATTCAAAAAATTACAGGAGCTGTTGGTCCGGCCGTGGAACTAAAAAAAAAAAAAAGACGTCGTCGAAAAAATGCTGCACAGCCACCATTTTGTAATGAATCGATTCAAATTATCGTAAGCAGTCATTAATATAAATAATAAAATCGCGTTTCAGTTATCTCGATTTATTTTGTAGTTTTTCTAAAAAAAAAATCCCCAAAAAGCCTATTTTTTCAGCCTCTAGGGTGGCCTTACCCCTTAAGAGCTCATTCATCTCTAATTCCAGTTGACTCATCGGGGGCGTTCATCAAAAGTTAGATTTTCAGATTAACTTACTTTTCTCGGCCTCTGATTGGCCAGACGTTAAGTTTTCAGTTGACAATTCATCATCAGCAGCTGTTAGTTTTTTTTAAATTCAGTTTTTCAGTCAGAAAAAGAAGGCTGAAAATCTATATTCAGTTCATTAATTTATCAGAAGGGATTCGTGTTTTGAGTAGTTTTAATAAAAACCTTAAAAAAATGATCAATGAAATATTAGTTAGAAATAGATACTGTATGATCAGGCCGAAAGGAATTAGAAATAAGTTATTGAGTAATTCAGAGTAACCATCAGGGATCAGTAAGTAAATTAAGGTATTATGTAAGCTAGTTTAAACATTTTTGTTAGCAAGTAAGCAGTCATAAGTGATAAAAAAATAAAAAAATTATTTTAAAACTAAAAAAAAATGCGGTACGTGACATCAAAACATTAAACTTGCCAAGTGAAGGTGATTTTGTTGTGCGTGATTTTTATTGAAAAAAAAAACAGAACTCCATGGCTGATTGTTTTTTACGCTTATGAATTGCTTATAGCAGTAAAGTCACCAAGCTAATGAATTTATTTGACATATTCAAATCAAAACCGTCGCACTTTTTAGATAACCCTCCAACGCAAAACTGAATAAGTTTTTCAGTTAATCTTAAAATCTGAATTGCTATGAACGCCCTATCATTTCTAATTTCTCTTGTTCATTTTGACTTGTTTATATAATATGTCAAAACACTGGCAATCGACCCAACGGGTTCTATGAGTCGGGGGCCTTTAGTTTCGTGACAGTGACTTAATTGGTGGAACATCATTTTGACAACATCTATTAAGGCTTAATAATAATTATATTATAATAATTATATAAATTATTATTATAATTATTATTAGCACAAAACTCAGGTTACAGATTCATGTCAAGTTTTGTAGTTCTTGAAAGTTTCATTGATTTATTTGAGCTGCTGTCCACGTTTTTAAAGGAACTGTTCTTCATTCAAACCGATCCCTATTGAACATCTCGTCTCCCCAATAAAGTTCAACCCAAAACTTAGCTTCTGTTGAGAACGTACTATTTATACCTTAGCTCTGGTTGGGGAAGTATAATAAATAAAGGGTCCGCCATCTAACGTTTTTTTTTTTACTAGTGCTTAGCTTGAATGGTAAAACTTAGCTCATGTCTGATGGTTTTATCCTTCCGCTGAACGATTTACAAAATCTAATTGGATCAGGAGTTGAAGCCAACTGCAGATCTGAAAAATTACTTTCCATTTGTAACCGATTGTACTTTCAAATGAAAAAAGAAATTTGAGAAAACATTCAGTAGTTTTTTTTTCATAGCACTTAAAAAAAAAAAGTTAATTGATGGACCCTTTATGTTCAAGTATACATATATATATAATACTAGCTGACCCGCCCGGCGTAGCTCAGGCCCTACGTTCATCAGATTGAAAGTAAAGTAAAGTCGTTTCAAAGTTGTTTTTCTAGTTGGAGAGTGAGGATGAAATATAGTTAATGTTACTCAGGGACAATTAAGCACTCTAACGATGACAGAATTTGTGGGATTGGTATAGCATTTTCCAAGATCCCGAATATGTCCCAGTTCCCGTTCCATTCCCATATGGGAATGAAATATCGTCAATGTAGCACCGTATTGTAATGGTGAAAACCGTACTGAAATCAGTACAGTGGTTTTTGAATTCCGGTTCCCGTTCCTGTGGGTGAATGTTGATGAACTATAGTCTATATTACTCAGGGACATTGAAGCACTCTTACCATGAAAAAATTTTTGGAATTAGTTAAGTACTTTCCAGGTTATTGATTATGTCACCATTCCCGCTTCCGTTCCCGCTTATGTTCTTGTTCCCGTCCCATTCTCGTGGGAATGTGGGGATGACATCGTACTGTAATAGCGACAAAAATTGCAAATCGTTCCAATGGTTTTTGAATTTCCAATCCCGTTCCCATTACCGTTCCTGGGAGAATTTGAGGATGAATCTAAATATTCCCCCTTTACCATTATCCATGAATGGTACCTGCATCCAAGAAACCGAAAAGCTGTCAGTACTTGGTATGTGTGTAAACGACGATCTTCGTTGGAATGACCACATATTTGAAGTCGCCAAAAACGCTGCTAAATCAGTGCTGCCGTTCGATGAATTGACAAAAACAGGAGATTTCCTGTTCAACGGGTTAAAAAAACAGGAGATTTAATTTTTTTCGAATAGAACGTCCAACTGGACTCGAATGTGTTAGTGAACCTCGCTTACGTCGGTATTTTCACTTTCAAAAAAAAAACTTAAATCATTATTCAAAGCAAACAAAATAAATAACTTATAAAATTATCGAAGAACTAAACAAAAAAATTTCATGTTGACAATTACATATTTTTAAATGTTTGGCTTACTAATGAAACAAGAATTAAAAACTAAAATGAAATTGGACAATATATCATTTTTAGTTGAAATTATTATTTAAAATATAATCACATATTTTCTCATTGATTTTTCATTAAATTCAAATGTGTTTCCGTAATTTGGAGTGCCGTATACAATTCAAATCATCTTCTTTTAAGTGTGATCTTATGACAGCAATTGCATTGAGAGTCTTATTCCCAAAACAGTTTCGTTTTTTGTTTTTGCATCGGTAACAATGCTGAAAATTCGCTCACGTTCTGCATTTGAGTGTGGCAAACTTAAAACAATCTCAGCCAATTTAAAGATATTTTTCAAAATTAGTTCATCGTTGTAAACTTTGATACCTGCAATCATTATCCAAAATTCTTCAATACCTGCGTCTTTTACTTTTGTCTTTCTTCTTCTTTAAAGTACGTAGGCAAACTATGCCACTCGTTTAAAAGATCAACTGTATTTATCAATTTTGAAAAATGATAACAAAGTATTTGCAAGGAATTTAAGTTTTGTGTTCTGTTTAAATTAAGAGCTATACAAGGATCTACAAATTGAAACTGTTGAAAAAGTAAACTATCTATTGGAAAAGTTTTTTTATTTCACTGCATCCTTTAATGTAGAAATTGAAAGCATTTTCCAGAATATTTTCAACATCTTCAATCAAATAATTTTCAAACTGTCATGCAAACTTTAAAACAGGAATGAACTGGAGGTAGAACTTGAACAGGTATGTTCTTTTATAATATCTTTTCTTGAAGATGAAGAATATTGTGGTACGAGGATAAAAAAAATTCTTATGAAATTATGATAATTATTTGTAAAAAGTAATAAAATGTTTGACTACTGAGTTACTAAAGGTAATAGTTAGAAAAGTCAGAAAAACAGTAGAATATTGAAAAAAATGCCTTGGTAACAGGAGACAGGAGATTGGACTTTTTTAGAGTGAAAAAACAGTAGTCTACTGTCATGACAGTAGAAACGGCAGCACTGTGCTAAATGCTTAGGTTTCTTAAGACAATGCAGGAAGTTCTTCACCCCTTCTGATCTGGCTACAATTTATAAGGCCTTCATCCGCCCAAAACTGGAGTATAACTCCCATATCTGGTCAGGTACTGCTCAAACATCTTTGCACCTACTTGATATGGTACAAAATAGAGCGTTAAAACTGATGGGTGATAGTTAAATCGAAGAATCGATTGGTTCTCTTGAACATCGTCGAAGCGTTACTTGTCTCACTGTTTATTATCACTTTTTTCACAAACAGTGCTCTAGTAAAATAGTCAGTTGCATTCCTCCCCTGAAAAAATTTAGCCGCAACACCCACCTTGCTAAGAATGCCCATCAGTTTTACCTTGAGCCCAATTTCGGCCGTACAGTCAAGTATAGAGATTCTTATTTTAGTCGCACCACCCGTATTTGGAATGCTTTACCTGGCTCTGTATTTCAACTACATTACGATTTACAAAGGTTCAAAAGCAAGGTAAGGGCGGCCGTGGTGCAGTGGTAGAGTGTTCAGTAGGTAGGTAGGCCGGATGCGTGGGTTCGAATTCCGCTCTGGGCATCTACTTTTCTTTCAGCCTCCCAGTTTCGTATGGACGCCGCCCTTGAGGTTATATGTGAAATAACTAACACCTTATTTCCACTACTGCAACACAAAAAAAAGGGAAGGCTGCTACCCTGGTAGTACAATGGACCGGTAATTAAGTCTGAGTTCTCCAGATTAGCATATAAGCCTCCTCTTGTGTATCGGTGTATCCTATTAAATCCTCTCCTATTTTCCTAAATGCTCGCACTGTGCTCTATAACAACTTTATAAGGGTAGTCATAACCCATTGATGTGTGGCTTATTATAAAACAAACAAAAACTTTTCTATGGTACTCAGGTGCAATAAGTTAAAAAAAAATTTAATCTTTATTCTTATCACATCAGTCAAAAAATTAAAAGAATTTTTCAAAACGAACCTCACTATTTGTTATTTATTATTTTAATTTTTGTTGTCAAAAAAAAACAAAATCATTGTTTGAATTTAATTTTTAATTCATTACAGTTAAGAATAATGAAATTGTCAATTTTACTATATTCCAATTCTATCTGCCGGCCTGATTTGTGAATCTAAACCATTCAGGGTGCCACTCAAACGCATACAGAAAAATTCATTTAAATCGGTCAAGCCGTTTAGGAGGAGTTCAATTACATACACACGTACAGCAGAATTATATATATAAAGAAGATATATATTTTTCGTTGGCTTATAGTGTTAATTATTCTGAAAAATGTCGTTTCGAATAAAACCCGTTAATATTTTCAAATATGCGAGCGGTCTTGAGAACGCTGCCATTCAAAAACTTTTCAAAACACGAACCTCTCGCTTTTATATGATATTTTTGAAAGTATGCACTATCAAATAAGCAGTGTAACACTTTCAAAAATAGACTTTTCAATAAATTTTTTCTAAGGTGCGTCCACACTACTCCAAACTGCAGTACCGAATAAGTGTGCACCTTCCTTCTAACGTACGAAAGTTCGACGCAAATTCAGAACGAAGGAAACGCCCGGTTTAGTGTGGACGCGGCGACACACTATGGACGCATCTTAGAAAAGTATTTTGTCACGGAAATAAAAAATTCTATTTAAATAAGAAACCCTACCCAAATAATGCTTCGAATGATGAGTTTCTTCGCTTGCATAAAAAAAAAAGTTAAAAATAAAGTTTGCGAAAATATAGAGGCTTACACCAGAGTATATCTTAGATATACTCTGGCTTCACTACACAAAGTAAGGTAGATTTTTGTTGTGTTTATATCACAATTTACAGAACAAAATGAAGAGGAATTGCTTTCGATTTGAGAGAAAAGTTATGCATGATTGCGGCTTCTCCGCATCGCATAACGCAGTTGGATTTAATTGATTTCCAACTGAAGTAACTTCAAAACCAGCACCACAATTTTAAAACACAAATCATGCTCTTTTCTGGTTACCTATGCAAGCAGCATCCATATGTTAACCTTTTCAATCTCATTAGAACAAACTTGTAACAAATAGCTAACTGTACAAGTGTGCATTAGATAAATAAATTGGAAGTTGTTCAAAATCTATGACAATCCGTTTAAAAATAAAAACAACTGCATGTTTTGAATTTCAACGGATTTAATAAATATAATTACTGTCAGTCAACGCAGCTTTAGCCGGTGATTACGAATTTTGAATTTCAGATGAAATTATTGAATGAGTGCTCTGCACCTACCTCAATATGTACATGTCTGCTTTTTGTTTTCTCTACACAAGTCGTAGGCCTTTAAATCAGTGTTACTTATTAATCTATGAAATGGAGGAATGACTATTCTGCAGCTTTACGATTTCTTTCGATCTGACAAACCATCAGTCTGTTTTTTAACCTCAGGGCGATTAAGTAGTATTTACTTTCGGTAGAAGTGATTATTATTGAAATGGCGAGTGATACAATAATCAAAATTCGTTATTGGATTTTGCAAGTGGTTGTTCTGGTGATATATCCTTTAGCATTGATGCTGGCCATCGGTAGTGTAATCCTTAAAAGTTTTTTCAATACGCGAAAGAGTGTTGCAGACGAAGTTGCATTGGTAATTTTTTTTTTTTCTTCTACAATTACTCTTCTTTGATCATAGTACTGGTTTATCAGTTTACGGGCTTCTATGGCTTGGGTCTAGGTTCATATTTTGTATGGCCTTTTATGAAAACCTGAATGAATTTGTAGCAAAAACACAGAAGCTGATTAACGGTTGTGTTGCCAATTTTATTTGGTTCAAGTTTCAATGCACGTTCACTGAGTTTATTGCTCAAATTTTTCGTATCGTATGCAACATTGTGTTTATTTTTGTGGTTGTGAAATGGTTTAAGACTTATGATGGGGCTTCTTAATAGATCATTTGCTTGAAGCAATCTTCTTATCACAGGTTCTAATGGTATCAGCCCAGTTTATGCGTCAAGGCGATTATTAATTACGAGTGAATTAAAAAAATTGTACCACAAGTATTCTCTTCAAGTCTTTTCCTTAATTGATTTGTGTATTGACAGTTTTAAGCTGTTGTTTACCTCTTAAGTTGTATGTTGCCTTCAAGAATCTTGACCTGCTTCACGGAATTGTAGTTTTACTTTTTTACTTTGAGCCACGAATAAAAAAGTAGATCATCTTACTTGAGATCACATTGCTTATACGATTGGGTTAGTATGCCAATGTTAAAAGAACTTGTTTTTTAAGTATTACATTAAGCTGAAGCCATTTCTTTTTTCGTTCTTTTCTTTATTTGTAATATTCATTTATTTGCATCAAGCTCTGATAATGGTTCCTATGCAAATTCATAGTTTGTGAGTGAGAAAATCAATCTTGAACTGGTTTGATGTTGGTAATTGCTTCTTAAAAGTTTGATTAGTTTAAGTGTGTTGCTTGTTGTTAGGTTCCTACTTGAAGTATGACACCGCATCAGGGCTAAATTCGATAACATTAGCATGATATGCACACACGCCCGAAAGAAAGACGAGAATTGCAAAGATTGTATCCACAAGCTCCTTAAAAATACATATGAACAGTGTTCTAGACGTGTCGTAGAGAACCAAGGCAAAACTATTTCAGGAGGACTCTTTGGAAATACCATCGCTTGGAATAGCCTACATGACAAAACCTTCGAAAAAGACTCAGGCTTATCGATTTTGCTGCGATACTATAGACCTTGCACATGATTCCCTCATCTCGAAATTTATAAAGGCACATGACGATCTCAAAATCAATCAATGGTCAACTAAATTCACTTTGTTGCGATTGACACAATACACTCTTCTAGTTCTAGTGTTATTATGGTGTCCGAGCTTTACGAGGAGTAAATTTTGTGTCAGACTAAAACCTGGTTGTAGCCAATGTATAAATGAGTACATCCTGTTCACGACCCACGCGAACTAACGCTTTGAAACGATATGACGTTGGAAAGCTAGAATTGCAAGAGATAGAGAATGTTCTTGCCAATCGGGTATCCCTTCAACTATAACTGAATCCTAAGCCGCAAATATTTAGCATTGAAGGCAGCAATAACAACAAGTTCAAACTTGCAGCCTCTGATGCTATGTATTTTACTTGATCTTCAAAACGAAAACCATGATTCGACGAAAAATGCAGAAATGCAGAGGCAGACTACAAATGTTTATGCAAAAGGAAGCCATCAGGACTGAATGTTCGATGTGATTTACAAGGAGAAAAGAAGGGAAGGGAACACCGAACTTTCAATACACTCGTTTGTGGAGATTAAGAGATGTAATGATAGAAATAAGATTCCAAAGTTTTACCAAAAAGTATAAAATTATGTATGCCTGGAGGGCAAGCTCCAAAACCAAGCCTGAAAAGACCACCAGAGAAATATTGTAATAGAATCGCAGATGATACTTAGGATCTAGGAGGACCGCTTTTGAAGATTGCTTAACGGCGATGAAAACTCTAATTCGGCTGTCAGGCAGGACGATGATCGAAATTGCCGCCCTAGAAGAAGTTAAGTTTACAATGTATATGGGACTTTTCATGCAAAACGGGAAGATAAAAAATGCTTCCATTTTTTTTGAAAATTGAGTAGGTTGTGCGTTGTGCCTATGCATGTCTCTTTGAAATGTGCACCAAATATTTTATAATGACTCTTTGAAGGTTAAATATTCAATTTTTAAAGAATCCCTTTCAGTCCTACTGACTCAGCAAAAATCAAAACTTGTGATGTAAACGTCATAACAAAATTCATAATGGGGCCCAAGCTTAAGCGCAATTAGCACACCACCTTAGAGAACAATCAGAACGCGTGACTTACTTTTCAAGTCACTTTCTATTTTATTATAATCTTTCATTTAACAGATATTTGTTTGAATTTTAGATTACTGGTAGTGGAAATGGATTAGGAAAAGAAATCGCTATTGGACTTGCAGCCAAAGGATGTCACATAGCTGTTGTTGATATAAATAAAGAAGCAGCTGAGAAAACAGCCCAAGAAATTGTAGAAACGTACAAAATCAAAGCGAAGGCTTTCACGGTTTGCTTGTCGAAATAATGTCGTTAATGCCTATACAAATAAATGCTCTTCAAGGTAAATGTTACGAGACATGACGAAGTTGAAAAACTGGCAAATGATGTTGAAGAAGCATTGGGACCTGTATCAATTTTAATTAACAATGCGGGAATAATTATTTTTACAAAGTCTACTAATACACCTCCAGAGGAAATTCAAGCAATGATCAATACAAATCTGACAGCCCACGTTTGGGTAAGAATTTATCATAGTTTATTCGAATAATTTCAATCTTATATCCTGCCATTCCATTATTTTTAAACAGACTGTTCGGGTCTTCCTGGAGAAAATGAGGAAACTAGGAAAGGGACACATTGTTGCTATTTCTTCGATAGCTGGTGAGAATGCATTTAGTAACTTGATTAAAATATTACTTTCATTTTGAACTAGGGTCACAAAAATTTCTTTTTTGTGACTCGTGCATTTTGGACTAAAATTCAGTCTATGTTGTCCAAACTACCTGTTGTTTTCCATCTTGAAATAAATGGTGTAATAAGTTGCCATTTATTTGAAAACTTTGGAAGCTGCAATCAAAAACATAGACGAACACTTTCAATTAATATTAATTTTTTTTTTAAACAAAAAGTCAGAAATTTAACCCCTCTCCGGACATTTTTCTTTGTTACGTTCTAGTTTTTTCAAACATTTCATATTTTCAAGCTCACAGTCATTATTTCTTTTGAAATAAAATTTAAGTCTATAAATTCTGTAACGCTAAATTCACAGTAAGTCTAATGAATGAGGTCCAAGTTGTTCGGGAGCGTTCAAGTATTACGTAACGAAATTTTCGAAGATTTTTGACCCCCCTCCCCAACTTGTAACGCACCGTAACGTTTTCATGTACCCCCTCCCCCCCCCCCCCCCCCCCCCCTCTCTAAACGTTACGTAACACTCAATTGACCATTTTTACCCTATAAAGTCGAAAAAATTTATGTTATAAGTAGTTTTTATAAACTATATAATATTTATGACCAGTTCTTTTATGAAAAATCAAGGTTTGGATTACATATTAAAATATTTATGTCATTATTACATTTTAGTAGTAAACTTACCTGTGTAAAATAACTAAGCATTGTTGCTTTCTTCTTCGTGGTCTTCACCTTCAACTCTCGTATAACATCATTTATATGTTCTTTAAACTTTTCTTTATTTTTTAGTTTTTCTTTAGCCGATTTCCAAATTGCGTTGGCATTTGCTTGAAACAGTTGCGCTGGCAAGTCAGCATGAGAGCCTTTATAGGCCAAGAACAGCTGATGATACACATCTCCCTCTTTTGAGGACATTTTTACAGTATGAACAATTGAACACTACGAACTCACTTTAATAACGCTGACTACAGCAATGCAGTGCTTCTGCATAAACACTAACGAATCCTGACAACGAAAACAACATTGAATGACGTACAACACAATCTAGGGATTCCCCGTGAAATATAAACGAAAAGGTTTGCCAACTTGCGAAAATAAATTAAAAATGATAACCAGACTATAAAATCGAGGGATTCCCCGTTAAACACGTAAATGAAAAAGGTTGCCAATTTGGGAGTTTTTATTCCCAAATTAAAAAAAAAAAAATGTAACGTACTTATGCTATAAGTAGTTTTTATAAACTATATAATATTTATGACCAGTTCTTTTATGAAAAATCAAGGTTTGGATTACATATTAAAATATGTAAAGGTTGCCAATTTGGGAGTTTTTATTCCCTAATTTAAAAAAAAAAAATGTAACGTAGCGTGTTGTAAGAAACTATTTGAATCTATAGTTTGAACCTTGCAATTTAATGTTTAAAGATAATTTCATGCAAATGTTGACCGCGGCTGCGTCTCAGGTAGCCCATCCGCTGAGTCCAATTTTGGCATACTCTTTCACACATATCGACCGGTATCTCACGAATGAATGCATGGATGTTGGCTTCCAGTGCGTCAATCGAAGCGGGCTTGTCCCTATAGACATTAGCCTTGACATACCCCCACAAAAAATAGTCTAATAGTGTCAAATCGCACGATCTAGGCGGCCAATTGACCGGCCCGAAATAGACTGCTCAGAAGGTCGAGAATGCCGACCATAAAATGAAAGCAGCGCGCGATGAACATTTCGAACCGAGCAAGAATTTTGATAGTAAAATTGAATAATTTGCAAGCGTTGTTCATTTGTAAGACGATCCATGTTCAAATTGCAAACCAAACTGATTAACTTAACACACGTCAGCTGTCAAAACCAGTGTTGCCAAAACCAAACCTGCTAAAAAATCACCCGTTATAACCAATGACTCTTAACCAAGCCATGAGAAAAGCAATCAAACACCCTTTGGTGGACACAGACTCTTAATCTTGAACTAAGAAGACTCCGCGATAACCAAAGGAGAATGAATACTTTTTATACAAATTAAGGTCCATTGTGTATACTTAAGGGGAAACACCACTGTAACAGCCTATAAAAAAAGTATTTTTGTAATTTTTAATTTTTTTTTTTTTTGGTGGAAGGAAAAAAAAATTAAATTATAATATTGGAGGAAGCTATTTAGCGTATTAAGACAAAATAGAAAATTATTATAAGAAAATTTTCAAAAATAGCAACACCACAGCAATTTTCGTGAGGCACGTAGAATTTGAGGAGCTCTGCGGCACGCAGTGTATTAATTAAAACGTTAAGTTTTCAGCAGGAGAAAGGTTTACAAAAATCCTCTACGTGTTTCTCTTCAAAATCTTATTTTCAATATGTATATTGTTAAAAATTCGAATGAAAAGAACGAAAACTGTTGGAGTTATGCTGCGTGCCGCTTTGAAAAGTCAAAAAATAAAAATAAATAAATAAATAGGGTGGCGCAACAGAGCGAGGAGCCCCTGGGCCTAGCACATTTCTCACAACCATGCCTTGTCAGGGAATGGAGGGGACCTACAATTTTTCGCCGGTTCCGAACGGCTAACTGAGAATGCGTTTTTCATGGCAATGAATTTACTAACGGAGGACTTGCCAATTCCTCGCGAAAGGCGATACCCGTGGAAAAACATTTTTGCAATTTGCCTCTGCTGGGATTCGAACCTCGAACCTCTGGGTTAGCAGGTGGACATGCTAACCATTACGCCACGGCTTTGAAAAGTCGGGTTTCGAAAAAAAATACATTTAAAGTTATAAAATGCATTTTCTTTACACTTTCTTGCTTTTACCTATACATAAGTGCCCTATTCTGCACACACATTGCATCTACATCTGTTAGTGTATTTGAGAAGATAGAAATCAAAATGTAGAACATCTGACGCAAGTGTAGTTTCGGAGCCCTCCGACTCGCTTCTGGAGGAGCTCAAAATTACAAGAAAAATAAAAATACTTTGAGGTATGAAATATTTTTTCCCGTATTCTATAAATTTGTAAATATTTTTTAGGCCTAAAAAACAGAGATCAATTTTTTGAAAAATTTACAACTTTAGAAAAGTATCATTTCAATGTTGATGCTTAGCTGAATATTTAAAAGAGACTTCAAGTTATTTGTACAGGGCTTTACTAACTCACCAGCTGATCATTCATTCAATGGATGGTTTCAGAATTGCCCTGAAGTAGCAATAGGTTTTTGCTGGGGCGATTTCAGGTAATGAATAGGGCTGTCTACTAGCATTTTTTTTTTCTTCAAGTGGCGGGTATGTGTGGTACTTTTGCGGCTTAACGTTTTTAGAGAATTGAAAACTCACACATTTTTTGATAATTAATAGGATTGTCAAGGAAACTTAGGTCAACCCTATGTGTAAAGTTTAACGAACGAAACTATTAATCGTGGGATGATTTTGTTGGGATTGGCGTTGAGAGGTGAGAACACTCTTAATTACTTCGATGTTTTCGCAATCGAAGATCGAGCAAAGGTTCAATAGGAGGAGAGCTGATTTTGTTCGTATCGACGGATAAAATGCAAATCTTCAAAACTTCCCCTTACTTATTATTGAAGAGCTTCGTAAAATATCGTTAGGGAAATATCAAATAAAAGAAGCCCATTCCTATTGCGGAGAGAATTTCAAAGAAAGTAGGACTAACGTAATAGAAGTTTACGAAAGCCGTATTCACTTAGTTCTCTTAAGTCTGATAGGTTGCACTCATATTATGAGTATTTTGTGGTATTTTGTAGATGACCGCCATTGTGCAGGTATAAATACCACCGATATTTTTTTGGGCAATATTTTTGTTGGCGAATGCGATGAAGAGAAGTTAAAAGACTTATCATAGCTGTTCTGACTTTCGACCGGATTTAAAACGGAAACCGAAATTGAATTCGTACGGATTTAAAAAATGTGTTCTTATTTCCGAACGGATTTACTACTGTTCTTATTTTATGTCACAAAAACTTTTTGGAAATTAGATTTTGTCTTCATTGGAGCTGCCTACTACTTTAGTACATGTTAATTCTAATACAGTTTACTATTTTTCATTTTTAGCCATAAATAATGTTCTACAGAATTTATGAACGGCATTCAATTCCCCTAACAAAATTTCTGCTAGCGAAATTTCTAAAACGGGAAGATATGGTATCCGAACAAAAATCAGCATAAATGTCATAGTGTCTAGATTTTTCACAAAAAGACAAAAATTAAATAAAACCTTGTTGTAAACGTTTAGTGAATTTTGTATTAATTTACAAAACTATCTAAAAAAAATGTACAAATTGAGAAGAATTTTGCTACTAAGATGAAATTAATTTGTGAAAAAACAATTAATTTATGTATCAAATAAAAACTTATAAAAAATGATTAAATTACTTATGTCATATTGACATTTTCAAGATATCATATGACATTCATTCATTCATGTGAGGAGCCACTTAAAAAAATTTTACAAAAAAAATTAGAGCTTATTAAATCAACATAATATAAAAAGCAGATGGTAGTAGATATTAGATCTTTCGTTTGGGACCCAATATCCTTTTAAATTCCGACTGCTGTTATTACATAAAAAAAGATTTTTATTTTTCTAACATCAACTTCATGAATCTCAAAATCTCCGAAATCATTTTTTGGAAAAATTTAGAGCTTATATTCAGCTAAGCATCAGTTTTCTAATGGTACCTATCTCATATGTTAACGCACTCGGCTTAAAATGGTTATTCTCCTTAATGATTTAACCCATTGTGAACAGACTGGCCTCAAATTGGATCAACAATAGAAAAAAAAACATTGTGACGCTACAGATACAGAGCTTGGGAAGCTCTTGTATTTCCCTCCCTCGTACATACCTATACCTAGGTGAGGGCTTGCTAATTCCTTGCGATAGGCTTTATTTGTCGAAAAACGATTGGGTTTTCGAACTCCCAAGTAAGAGAAGAGTATGCTAACTTTTATTAACTTAATTATGACGCTATCCTTGATTTTAATAAAAAGAAATTGAAATCAATTCAGTGGTTCTTCGAATTTCCGTTCTTATTCCCGTGGGAACATGGGGATGAAATATTGCCTGTATTACTATCTAGGATCTGGGCCATCTCTTACCCAAATTTCATTCAAATCGATTCAGTAGTTTTGGACCCTTTTCAATACAAACAAACAAAAAAGGGTTTCCTTCTTATAATAGTGCAATGTAAGGATAAGATCGACTCTTATGCGTAGACCTAATTTATTTATTTATTTATTTATTCCGTCTTAAAAGTTACAACACTCTATAGAGACTACAAATTTGGTTTTTATCAACATAAACATATTTTAAATATACAAAATTACAATAATTAAAATAAAGTTATAACAATTTAACTATAGATTATTTTTTATTTCGTTTCTATCAACATTGAAATCTTTGGCGAAATCATATTCGTTGAAATCCAAACAAGCTCTAGTAATAGGATTATGCCTAGCATAGTTGGTACTATGGTAAGGAACACTTAGAAAATTCCCATTTCGGGGGCGCAAATATCGAGATGGTGCGTAAATATTAAATATAGATAACAAAACCGAACAGTCAATTACACAATTCAATACATCGTAGGCGAAGAGAATTGAATCTAATTTTCTCCTTTGGGCAGGAGGTTTTAAGTCAATTAAAATACATCTCGTTTCATAGGATGGAACGTTCAAATAACCAAAAGTTTTTCGCAAGGCCATTTTTGTGAATCTTTTTTGAATTTTTTCAATACGGAAAATACTTGACTGAGTGTAGGAATTCCATACAACGCTGCAATACTCTAAATGCGGCCTAACAAGACTTGTATATAAAGTTTTTAATTTGTAATTTTTAGAGTAACGAATAACAAACCCTAACATTGAGTTTGCTTTCGAAGTAGCTTGGTCTATGTGATTTGAGAAGCTCAATTTTGAGTCAAAAATTACTCCCAGATCCTTGTGACTATCAAGTTGTTGTAAAATATCGTTGTCGAGTTTATAACTAAATTTCAGTGGATTATGAATTCTTGAATAAGTAACCACACTACATTTTTTCTTATTTAAGTGTAAACCATTGGAATCACACCAGTTAGATAGATTGTTCAAATCTAACTGTAGTTTATTTGAATCATTTACTGAGTTTATGCAGCTGAAAATTTTTAAATCATCAGCAAATAAAAGACATTCAGAATATATGAGATGCGATGGCAAGTCATTTATAAAAATAATGAAAAACAATGGGCCTAGGTGGCTGCCTTGAGGAACGCCTGAAAAATTTATAATTTCTCGAGATAACACATCTCCAATTTTAACCATTTGTTTTCTATTTTCTAGATAACTTTCAATCCACATGAGAAGATTTGAATGAAAACCAAACATCTCAAGTTTTCTTACGAGAACACTATGTTGAACTCGGTCGAATGCCTTAGAAAAATCGGTGTAAATGGTGTCTACTGGAGAACGATTTTCTAATTTTTTTTTAAATTTGTTGACGTTGATCTTCCCCTTAAGAATCCATGTTGGTGTACAGAAATAAAATTATGAATTTGGTTATATAACTTGTTTTTCACAATTGATTCTAAAACCTAAGGAATTAGTTGAAGTTTGGCAATAGGTCTGTAATTTTAAACAGAGGTCTTTGCTCCTGCTTTATGGAGCGGGGTTATGATGGAGTATTTCCACTCATCCAAAAATACCCCACTATTCACAATGAACTGTATACAGCAAAAGAATAAAAATTGTTTCACCAACATTTTTCGAATGGCACTATATGTATGTACAAATTTTTTTTTTCCCTCCAGGCTTTCTTCCTCTCCATCGACAACTTGAATACACCGCAACAAAGTTTGGAGTTCGTGGTCTGATGATGGCTCTTCGAACAGAACTATTCGCACTGAATTGTGAGTTCATTAAAACCACAACTGTGTATCCATTCTTTCTGAAAACAAACTCAAGGGTTGACGAGCTATCTAAAAAATGCGGGTGAGTACCTACTAGATTTTGAATGATTATAAACATACCAGAGTAAATGAAAGGTTATGAAATTTTTAAACAGTTAAAACATTTTTTTTACAAATTTCCTCAATCAACTGTTTTAACCCTACTGTTTTAAATTTACTAATCTTTCATTTATTAGATAAAAAACATGTGGATAATTTCAACTGTAAAACTCATCAACTGATCAGAGTATCAGTCATCAGAACCAGAACTCATCATATTTATTAGTTCATTTCATCCAATTTTTCAAATAATTCAAAATTTTTCATTATTCATTTTTTTAGGGCACTTGATATTTATCCAAGCATTTCTGGAGTAGAAGCAGCCAAAGCTGTAGTCGAAGGAATATTGAAAAACGAAATGGAAGTTGTAATTCCCAAAATATGGGCTCTAAACTACAGACTCTTGGAGTAAGATGAAAGAGGATAATTTTTCGAAAGATCTGATTTATATTTCATCTTTTAGGCTTTTTCCAAAAAACTGGTACACGAAACTTATTAACATAGCAGCTAGTTGTGAGTCAACGAAAAAAGTTGAGTACGACTACACAAATAAAATATAAGCATGGCTGTAAAATGTAACATTAATTGGAATAAAATCTTTTTCTTCTCTTTTTTAATCCATTGACGTTTGACGACAAATATGAGTATTGTTGTATTTGTATACGCTTCCAGTTGAACGTTCGATTCACTACTCATAATAGAGATCTAAATCTTCCATTTGCCCCTTTTTGAGAGCTAAGTTATCTTTAGTCTTTTTAAAAGACTATTAAGAGAGCAGAGTTTGTAAAAGCCAAGAATAAGAGTTTCGTTATGAGACCAAAATGCTTTTTATAAATGAAACAAGTAGGTATCGCCTCCTGGATTCAATACGAAGCGGTTCATTGAACGATTTTAAAGGTGATCACAATAATATCAGTATTAGCTTCAGAAAAATGGACTTAGATTCCATACAAAATGATTCACAAAGAACAACGAATATGAAAGACCTTCTGGAATACTGTAGAGCAATTGTGCCAAAGATGTTTAAATGGTAGACATGTGCACCAAAGAGGACCCTAGCGTTCATAGGTTTTCTTAAAACCCACCTCTGTCTATCAACTCCTACTCTCACCTCCACGTGGTGAACATCGGGTGCCTAGTACCTCAACTGGAGATTGGGTCTCCACCCTAGTGGAAGGTTGTTGGTGGCAGCAAACGAGAGAGGGGGGAGAGGTGTTCCCACTAAGGCACCTCTTCTTTCATCCAGACGGCAGCGGAGGAATTCTCTAGATGGAATCAACGGTGGCGTCTACAGTTGCATTCAGGTTGAACTACTTAGTGAACACCTTATAGGGCTACTACAACATTTTTGGGGCTCAGGCCTATAAGGAACGGTTTATCCGGCTCCCCATCTTTGGAGTAATACAAGGATCTGGCCCTCCAGGTTGGGGGTCGTGCTGTCGGGGGGACTTCCCGGCCACGTAAAGAAATTGTTAGTTGCGAAGCACCTACAAGCCTCGGATACGGACGGATTTACTGATGACGAACCTAGCAAACGAAAAACGGACAACGAGCTTCGGTTCTGTACGTGGAATGTTAGGTCCCTTAATAGACCATGTGCAGCCGAACAACTAGCGGAAGCCCTCAATTGCTACAAAGCAGATATTACCGCTATCCAAGAAATGCGATGGGATGGGCCAGGTAGACGCAGACTAAAAGACTGCGATATCTACTACGGCGATTGCTACCGGGAACAGAAGCAGAGACTGTTTGGATGTGGATTCGTTGTTGGAACTAGGCTCAGGCAAAAAGTCTTGAGTTTCAACTATGTGAACGAGCGCATAGCAACAATCCGCATCAAGGCTAAATTCGTCAACATAAGCCTCATTTGCGCACACGCCCCCACAGAGGAAAAGGATGAAGACACCAAAGACGTATTCTACGAGCTCCTGGACAAAACATATGAGCAGTGCCCTGGCTATGACATTAAGATTGTTCTAGGAGATTTTAATGCCAAGCTAGGAAGAGAGGATATCTTTGGTGGAATAATCGGAAGATACAGCCTGCACGACAACACCTCCGATAACGGATTCAGGCTGATCGATTTCGCTGCGGGGCGAGATGTTCTGGTAGCTAGTACGCGGTTCCAGCACCTCAATATCCACAAAGGGACATGGAAATCTCCTGATCAATCAACCGTCAACCAGATTGACCACATTGCGATCGACGCACGACACTTCTCCAGTATAGAGGATGTCCGAACATTCCGAGGGGCCAACATTGACTCGGACCATTACCTTGTTGTAGCCAAGGTACGACTGCGGATATCCCAACACAAGGAAATACTGTGAGACAATTCGACGTTGGACGACTACAATCGCAAGAGATCGCCAAGTCTTTTTCCGATCGAGTCTCTTACAACCTCTCAAGGAGTCTTATGCCGCCAGCATCAAGTATAGAGAACCAGTGGCAGCACTGCCAATCAGCCATCAGAGATGCCGCCTCTGAAGTGCTGGGTTTCACACGGCCACCACAACGAAACCCCTGATTTGACGACGAATGCCGGCAAGCACATGCAGCTAAACAGGAAGCATACAAAGCGGCGCTGCACAAAAAGACTAGAACTGCTTATGAGCTCTACAAGCAGAAGAGGAGAGACGAACACCAGGTTCTCAGACGGAAAAAGAGAGAGCATGAGAAGCGCGCGATCGAGGAGATAGAAGGGTGCCACAGCAGGAATGAGGTTCGGAAGTTTTACCAGAAGGTAAAAACAGCAGCCTCGGGCTACAAGCCCCGAGCCGAAGCCTGCAAAGATGATCAAGGGAACATCGTGGTGGAACCGCAGTCTATGCTGAGGATATGGAAAGACCACTTTTCCAAGCTCTATAATGGCGATGATGGACCCAATTCCGCTGTTAGAGAGATAGAACCATTCGATTTAGGCGACGTAGGTCAAGAATTCCGCCAACCCGACCTGAACGAAGTGAAGACAGCAGTGTCCAAGCTAAAGTCCAACAAAGCTGCTGGAGCTGATGGCCTCACTGCCGAATTATTTAAATCGGCTGGCGATTACCTGGTCAGGAGTATGCATCAGCTCATTTGCAAAATATGGTCGGAAGAAAGCATGCCCGATGAATGGAACCTCAGCATTGTTTCCCGGTCCTCAAGAAAGGAGACCCTCTCAACTGCTCCAACTACAGATGTATCAGTCTTCTTAGCATCGCATATAAGATCCTCTCTGCGGTATTGTGTGAGCGTCTGAAGCCATTCGTCAACAACCTGATATGTCCTTATCAGTGCGGCTTTAGACCAGGAAAGTCCACCATAGACCAAATCTTCACACTACGGCAGATCTTGGAAAAAACCCAGGAGCTTCAAATTGATACCCACCACCATTTTATCGATTTTAAGTCCGCGTATGACAGCATCTATAGAGAGGAGTTATATAGAGCCATGTCTAGTTTAGGCATCCCTACCAAACTTGTCCGATTGTGTAGGATGACGATGGAGAACGCACGCTGCTCCATCAGGGTCGGAAAAGATCTCACCGGTACATTCGATGTCAAAAAAGGTTTTAGGCAAGGCGATGCACTGTCATGCGACTTCTTCAACATCGTTCTTGAAAGAATAGTGCAAAACTCCTACGTCAACACAAGAGGCACAATCTTTCAAAGATCCGTTCAATTGCTCGGATATGCCGACGATATTGACATAATTGGAAGAACGCAGCGTGATGTCAATTGCGCGTTTATGAGCATTGAGACGGAAGCGAAGAAGATGGGTTTGGTGGTAAATGAGGGCAAGACCAAGTATATGCTGTCATCAAGAAAGGACACCCAACATCGACGTCTTGGACAGAACGTCACGATTGACAGCTATAACTTTGAGGAAGTTAAGGACGCTATTAATTCAGACAACGACACCAGCGCTGAAATCAAACGAAGAATAACTCTTTTCAATCGCTGTTTCTTCGGACTAAGAAGGCAATTGAGTAGTAAAGTCCTCTCTCGAGCAACTAAAGTGTCCCTGTATAAGACACTTATCATCCTGGTTTTTATATATGGCGCAGAGGCATGAACCTTGTCAAAGGCAGACGAGAACGCTTTAGGATGCTTCGAGAGAAAAATTCTTCGGGTGATTTTTGGTCCCGTCTGCATAGATGGAGAGTGGAGAAGAAGATTCAAAGACGAATTGTACGGGCTGTACAGCGACACTGACCTTGTCAAACGAGTCAAGGTCCAGCGACTTAGATGGCTGGGTCATGTAGAGCGAATGGACACCAACGGCGCAGTAGAGGAAGACCGCGACTCAGGTGGCGCATGCAAGTAGGAGAGGACCTCAACCAACTTGGCGTGCAAAACTGGAGGCAGCTAGCTAGGGACCGAGCTGGCTGGAGAAGCATGTTGGTTGAGTCCCTAGTCCGACCCGGATTGTAGCGCCACCTTAAGTAAGTCAGTAAGTAAGTTGTGCCAAGGAACTTGAGCTTAAATTTTAATATGAAAGCTTCTAACATTTTTTTTTAAATTAAAGTCCTTGAAGAAACCGATTGTTATTGTTACGGGGAAATCCAACAACGATCTTAAAGGTGGTTTGAACTAAACTTTGTGGTCGCGTTGAATCTTTTAAAAAAACAAAAATACACCTTATTGACCACAAACAATTACAAAGCAAAATTAAAAATCAAACACAAAAAACTTTTCGGTGTAAGCTTTCAATTTTATTTGTCGAAATTGAATGCATTTCGAACCTAATGTGATTCATCTTCAGCAATACACTGATTTGGCAGAAAAAGAAAGAGTACGTAAAACATTTAAAAAGAAATTAGAAAAAGCTCTTGATTATAACAATAACAAATAGAGTTGAAAAGAGACATTAAATTATGTTAAACAAAGGTGACGTTATATTGCCATTGTCATTGTTCATAGTGTTGTTGCTTCTGTGGATATAAAGACAAAATGCGACACATCGTTTCAAATGTAACATCACCATCGGTTAAAATATCAAAATGGTTGGTAAGTGATATGAAAAGATATCCAATTGAAAGCTGTTCAGTTAAGAATACTTTTGATTTCGTGGAAAGAACCAAAAACATCTCTATAAAACAAGATGAAATCATGATTTCATTCGATGTCGAAGCCTTGTTTCCGAGTATTCCGATCCCCGACGCTTTAACTGCTTTTCAAAAACATCTGGATAAGTTTGAGATCGACGAAATCAAGAAAAATACATACTTAAAAACAGCTAAAGTATGTATGGCACAAAACTTTTTTCAGTTCAGAAATGTGTTCTACAAAATCGAAACTGGAACAAGTATGGGAAACCCTCTGTCCCCACTAATAGCAGAAGTGTTCATGTCTTCGTTCGAAACAAATTTAAGAGAAAGAGGATTACTCCCAAGAATTTGGTTTCGCTATGTAGATGACGTCTTTGCTGTGATTGGAAAAAATGAAATAGATTCGGTTTTAAGAACACTGAATTCAGAGTTTGACACTATAAATTTCACTTATGAAACAGAAGAGAATCAAAAGTTGAATTTTTTGGACCTAACACTTTCAAGAAAGAAAGAAGGAAACATTGAATTTTCCATATATAGAAAACCAACAACAACCCACCGGTACATAACAAATGACTCATTCAGCCCAATTCAACACAAACTAGCCGCTTTTCACTCTATGGTTCATCGCCTGTGCAAGCTTCCACTTTCAATAGCTAACTATACTGCTGAGTATAACATTTTAAAAGACATCGCTTCCACCAACGGCTACAACCCAACTATAATAGATAAACTTATCCGAAAACACAGCACAAAAATTAAAAAATCAGAATTAACAACTTTATACAGACAAAACAAACATCTTCATGACAACATCAACCCAGAAAGAGCTTCCATGACGTATTTCCCATCAATCACAAACAATATGCACACAAAATTAAAACAACAAAATATAGAGTGCGTTTACTCAAACAACGGAAAACTAAAAAATTTCCTAAGTTCAACAAAAGACAAATCCACAATGACTAATAAAGCTGGAATATATGAGATCAAATGTGGAGACCGTAACGCTGTTTACATCGGCCAGACAAAGCGAAGCATAGGTGTTCGCTTTAACGAACACTCGAGCCACATCAAGTTCAACCGACCCGAAAAATCCTCCGTCGCTGCACACGTCCTCACCAACAAACACTTCAATGTAAGCTTAGAAAATGTTAAGCTTAAAAAACATGTAACAAACCATCGACGACTTGATGCATATGAAAGTCTTTATATCCACAGAAGCAACAACACTATGAACAATGACAATGGCAATATAACGTCACCTTTGTTTAACATAATTTAATGTCTCTTTTCAACTCTATTTGTTATTGTTATAATCAAGAGCTTTTTCTAATTTCTTTTTAAATGTTTAACGTACTCTTTCTTTTTCTGCCAAATCAGTGTATTGCTGAAGATGAACCACATTAGGTTCGAAATGCATTCAATTTCGACAAATAAAATTGAAAGCTTACACCGAAAAGTTTTTTGTGTTTGATTTTTAATTTTGCTTTGTAATTGTTTGTGGTCAATAAGGTGTATTTTTGTTTTTTTAAAAGATTCAACGCGACCACAAAGTTTAGTTCAAACCACCTTTAAGATCGTTGTTGGATTTCCCCGTAACAATAACAATCGGTTTCTTCAAGGACTTTAATTAAATCAAAATGTCTACCAAGACAATCTTGAACAAATATTCCAATTTGGTGGAAAAAGTTAAAAGGATAAAAGCAGATATATCTTTTTTAAAAGAATGCCGTCGGTCTCGTATTTACCCCCATTTCATCAAAATAAAATGTGCCGTAACAAACTCACGGACCTCTGAAGTCATCAAAAGATCGAAGTACATATGGCTAAATTTGGAGACAAAAATTTCATCATGCACAACTGACTAAATTCGAATTAGAAATTTATAATTTACATCTTTTGATCACAAAAAACCTTAACAATTTCGAATTTATAGCATGGTTAAATTTTCAAGACCAAGTTAAGGAGAAGTGTAATAACACTTTTAATAAAAAACGTGAATCTCAAACTCTTAAAATACAAAAACTTAAATATGAACAAACAGAAACCTCAAAGGAAATAGGTTTTAAACCAAAATTCATTGAAAATCTTGTAGTGAATTTATCGAATGAAAATTTTACCCAAGAACAAGTCACCATTTTGAATAAAGGCTTAAACTACACTCCAAAACCTTTAAAAGCTCCAATCATTGAATCTGTTGTTAACTTAGAAACCTGCCTGAAATTCAAGAATCCGGAAATAAAACAACAAATAAGAAATTATGCAACACCAATTTTAAAAAACGCGAAGAAAAGTTTTAAGTGCGACTCAGAATCAACTAAAACACATGCCATTATTCAAGAGCTAAAACAAAAAGAAGTTTACATTATGAAGGCAGACAAAGGAAATAAAATAGTGATAATGAACAAAAATGATTATGATGAAAAAGTCAGAATCTCAATAGATTCCAATAATTTTCATATTTTAAACAAGACACCACTACCTAAAATGATCCGCGAATCAAAATCATTAATAAAAGACATAAGTTCAACCTTTGAAATTCCCAAGTGGAGACTGACCATATCCAATCCAGATGTACCAAAGCTTTCTGCTTTACCAAAAGTCCATAAACCAGGAAACAAAATGCGACACATCGTTTCAAATGTAACATCACCATCGGTTAAAATATCAAAATGGTTGGTAAGTGATATGAAAAGATATCCAATTGAAAGCTGTTCAGTTAAGAATACTTTTGATTTCGTGGAAAGAACCAAAAACATCTCTATAAAACAAGATGAAATCATGATTTCATTCGATGTCGAAGCCTTGTTTCCGAGTATTCCGATCCCCGACGCTTTAACTGCTTTTCAAAAACATCTGGATAAGTTTGAGATCGACGAAATCAAGAAAAATACATACTTAAAAACAGCTAAAGTATGTATGGCACAAAACTTTTTTCAGTTCAGAAATGTGTTCTACATGTGTTCGAAACTGGAACAAGTATGGGAAACCCTCTGTCCCCACTAATAGCAGAAGTGTTCATGTCTTCGTTCGAAACAAATTTAAGAGAAAGAGGATTACTCCCAAGAATTTGGTTTCGCTATGTAGATGACGTCTTTGCTGTGATTGGAAAAAATGAAATAGATTCGGTTTTAAGAACACTGAATTCAGAGTTTGACACTATAAATTTCACTTATGAAACAGAAGAGAATCAAAAGTTGAATTTTTTGGACCTAACACTTTCAAGAAAGAAAGAAGGAAACATTGAATTTTCCATATATAGAAAACCAACAACAACCCACCGGTACATAACAAATGACTCATTCAGCCCAATTCAACACAAACTAGCCGCTTTTCACTCTATGGTTCATCGCCTGTGCAAGCTTCCACTTTCAATAGCTAACTATACTGCTGAGTATAACATTTTAAAAGACATCGCTTCCACCAACGGCTACAACCCAACTATAATAGATAAACTTATCCGAAAACACAGCACAAAAATTAAAAAATCAGAATTAACAACTTTATACAGACAAAACAAACATCTTCATGACAACATCAACCCAGAAAGAGCTTCCATGACGTATTTCCCATCAATCACAAACAATATGCACACAAAATTAAAACAACAAAATATAGAGTGCGTTTACTCAAACAACGGAAAACTAAAAAATTTCCTAAGTTCAACAAAAGACAAATCCACAATGACTAATAAAGCTGGAATATATGAGATCAAATGTGGAGACTGTAACGCTGTTTACATCGGCCAGACAAAGCGAAGCATAGGTGTTCGCTTTAACGAACACTCGAGCCACATCAAGTTCAACCGACCCGAAAAATCCTCCGTCGCTGCACACGTCCTCACCAACAAACACTTCAATGTAAGCTTAGAAGATGTTAAGCTAAAAAAACATGTAACAAACCATCGACGACTTGATGCATATGAAAGTCTTTATATCCACAGAAGCAACAACACTATGAACAATGACAATGGCAATATAACGTCACCTTTGATTAACATAATTTAATGTCTCTTTTCAACTCTATTTGTTATTGTTATAATCAAGAGCTTTTTCTAATTTCTTTTTAAATGTTTTACGTACTCTTTCTTTTTCTGCCAAATCAGTGTATTGCTGAAGATGAACCACATTAGGTTCGAAATGCATTCAATTTCGACAAATAAAATTGAGAGCTTACACCGAAAAGTTTTTTGTGTTTGATTTTTAATTTTGCTTTGTAATTGTTTGTGGTCAATAAGGTGTATTTTTGTTTTTTTAAAAGACTTCTAACATTTATTATCAAAACAAAAACATTGGTCAATTTTCATGCTGTACTAAAATCCACTGATGGCAAAGTAAAAGTTAGTACGCTTCTTAAATTTCTTGGAATCCTAACTAATATTATAAATCTGAAAGTCACTCTGTCTGTCCGGATTTCTATTTTACCGTCTCCTGCCCAAGCTACAGAACTGATTTAAATGAAAAAAAATAAACATGAAAGTCACTCTGTCTTTCCGGATTTCTATTTTACCGTCTCCTGCCCAAGCTACAGAACTGATATAAATGAAATTTTTTACACAGATAGTCTAAAACCTAAAAAAGGACATAGGCTGTACATTTTATCCCTATATTCCCACGGGAACGGGAACGTATACGGGAACTTCGAAACTACAACACCGATTTCAAAAATTTGTCCACCAATTTTTTCTTCACTATCCCAGAGTAACATAAACTCCTACGGGAACGGTAGTCCTTACTAATATGATAAGTATGAAAGAAGCTCTGTCTGTCCGTCGTTCCATGTTACCATCTCCTGCGCAAACTAACAAACCGATTTTAATGAAATTTTGTACAAAGGTTGTTCAGAAACTGAGGAAGGACATAGGCTATATATATTTTTTTCCTATATTCCCACGGGAGCAGGAACGTATACGGGAACTTTGACACTACAGCACCGATTTCAAAAACTCTTCCACCGTTGGAATGCTCCATAATCCCCGAGCAACATTAATTTTTACTCATCTCCATATTCTTTACGGGAACGGTTACCATATTTCCACGGGAACGGGAGTCTTTGCTAAAATTATAAGTACCTACTAAGTTAAATCTGTCTATCTATTTCTCTTTGTTACCATTAACCGCCCAAACTATTGAACCTATTTACATATATGAATTTTAGTACACGAACCTGAGGATGGACATATATGTTAAGCAATATGTTTTATTCGTGTATTCCTATGGGAACGGGATTTTGGAAAATACAGCACCCATTTCAAAAAATGTCCACCGTTAGAATACTACACTATTCCCGAGTAATAAAAACTTTAAGTCATCCTCCGGAAACGGCCCTCATATTCCCACGGGAATAGATTATAAATCCGAAATTAAGTCTGTCTGTTTGTTTTTCTTTGTTTATATTTACCGCCCAAACTATTAAACCGATTTATATGAATTTTGGTACTGAGATAGTCTAGAACCCGAAGATGGACATCCTTGCTAATTTTACAAATCCAAAACGTTTTGATTCCCCGTTTTCCTTTTATTCCCACTGATTGGTCATTATAAATAAGGCTCAGGCGCTTTAAGTTGCAGGTGTTTGTTTAGAAAGTAATCCCATGGCAACTTTATGTTGCAGAATCACGTGTATCAATCCCACAAAACCTTTTTATTTCGCAAAAAATGGAAAAAGTTAGAACGTCGTGTCTCGTGTGCAAACATATACTTAAATAAAATAACATAACAATGGTATCATAAAACGCATGAATGTGTCTTATTCGTAAAATAAGTAGACTAAAAAATTAAGAATGCTGCCGAAAGTCACTATTCCACGCGGACGAAGTCGCGGGTACCGCTAGTCAATAATATATCTTACTTATCAGGAGAAATTTCAAATAATAATGCTCTATCTGAGTTCGACGGTGATTTATTAGTCGAAGAAGTTGATTTTGAGTCATTCATTTCATGTTTTTTCCCTTCTAAGTATAAAGATAAAAGGAAGCCAGAAAAATAAATATATACAAAGTTCTAAATTGCACCTTGCACTAAGAATATTATCTATCTCAGATATTGGATTGGTTAATAATAAGGAATCCTTGCAAGGATCAAATAAGATGAATTACGCAAAAAAACGTAAATTAAAATAAATAGTAAATTTAGCATGCATAATCTTGATGCAGATAAATGATCTTTCATTATTTAGCAGTTTATCTAAAATTCAACGGTTGAAAATTTTTCACTAATAAAACTGTTTAAGTTCCATAACAAGATGTTTATTCTTAAGTAGCAAAGGAATCTTAAAGAATCTTATGGGACTTTTTTCAGATGTGAAGAGTTTAGCTCTCGAGAGCTTGTTAGTTGAGAAGGTAGATCACCTTTACTAGCACGTCGACTTGAAAGATCTCTTATACTGTTCCCTTAGGCTTAAACACGTAAAGTATAAAGTTGTTCATTTGAAGTTGAGAAGTCGTGTAAGAACTTAAGAATATTCGAAGAAGAAGTGTTTCTGATGTCAAAGGGACAAGGGGTGAATCCATTTTAGAAACGGAAACGGATACGAAAGTAATAATTTATTGAAAGAAATTTTTAATGAGCGCATTAACGTACGTCATGGGCGATGCAACTAACCAAAAATTTTTTTTCTGTTGTTATGTCAAGCCGCTTGTATACGCAGATTAGCTCGAGACGATTGACGCCGTGGAAAAGAATATAAGGTTCGTTACTGTTGACATACTGCCCCAAATGCGGCAAAAAGTGTTCGAAAAATATGCTAGCCTTGGCGGCCACTTACCCGAAATCATTTTCTAAGCAAATTAGGGCATGTCCTCAGCTAAATTCTTGGCTATAACATTAAATTATAATCGTTTTCATTCTCTTGAAAACTCACACTTTAAAAAAAAAAAACAGTTTTCATTGAAAACAGAAATCCACTGTGTGGAATTGCTGGATTTTGCAGATAGACCTCGTTTCAATATGGACTTTGACGTTTTTACTTCAAGAAAACAACTTTCCATAAATGGCTAGCCGTGGTTCATTAAATTTTTTTTTTTATTGCTAACCGCTATCTTGCATCATTATAAAGCATCCTAAATAAGCTAAAAGAACTTCAAATTAAGACACGATTTCTAATATTTTGAAATAGCGTCCCTACTTTGGTGTCAGGACTAGGTCCTTAACGTACTCAGATTTTTAGGCTTACTGGCTGAACGCAATGCAAAAACGGAGCTGGAATGCAAAATCGGAACTGGATAAGCTGTCAAAATTGCTGTACGCTTCGATTTTAACCGGCCCACAATGCAGCTGCACAGCTTTTGACATTTCCATAATTTGAAACATTATTTTGTATTTTCTAAAATCGGTTTGAGTATTTTATAAACAAAAAAAATTGATATTGTTACTATGGATGAGGAAATAAATGATATTGTGTTGCTTGTTCTAATTATCAGAATGATAATTGATAATTGATAATTGAGTTTTTATTGAGACTTTTTTTTTTCATAGTTACAATTTTATGTGAGTAAAATATACAGTGTTTTATGAAGTAGCTGACTTTGAATTGGTCTAGCTTTTACGTAATGGTTTTGATTTAAAGAATAATTATTTAAATTAATACTTAAAACAAATTAATACATCAGATGAGAAAAAGAAAAAAGTTTTTAAGTGTTGCTCAAGGACACTTACAGATTTTACAGTTTGTGATGGTTTTCTTAAAACTAATGATAGAAAGAACTTATTTACAACTTACGACTAAAATAATAATAATAATAATAACTTAGAACTAAAAAGGTGCTTAAGTCAATTCAAGTGAAATGACATTAGCACAATTCCGAATCTAGGAATGAACGAAAATAACACACTACACATTTTAATGCAATAAAATAATGTTTAAATTAATTCAAGATGAATATTTAGAGAAATGTTATCCTCTATAAGTGACGGGATTGCTCCTCGTGAAGAAGCCAGAAAGATATTCGTTGTTGTTTAGTAGGAGGCATTGTCTGGAGGAGTCGTTAGCTAGGCTAATTGGGGACATATAATATCTTTCTTCTAACATCAATTAATTAATTATCAGAATGTTTTATTTGTATTTAAAGTACTATAAAAAAAGAAATAGGAGGTGGTGGGTGCACAAAATTGTTATAAATTAAAAGTAAAAAACAAAAAACAAAAAACTAAGGTAACACTTGGGTGTCACACAATAATTTACGCACAAAATGTTTTTTTTTCCTTCAAAATCATAAACGTCAAATTTGCTGTACAGCAAAAGTTAAAAGTTCGTCAACTTGTCCAGTTCCGATTCCAGTTCCGTATGCAGCTCCGTCGCATTGTGTTCGCGCTATTGAATTTGTGTGTATTCAATAATTTGACAGCTCTTCCAGTTCCAGTTCCAGTTCCAGCTCCGTCTGCATTGTGTTCAGCCAGTTAGTCGGCAGATGTCAGCTTTCTTCCCGGTTTCGGATTGTTCCATGTCTGTGGCCAAACATATGCAAACGTCGTCGTTGCACTAGTCGGTATCAACAGTGTTTTGTTCTACGTATCTTTTTCTTTTATTAGGTACGAAAGAGTGTTGTATGATATTGCCTTACAGATTGGGTTCTTTGTGCATGACAAATTGACAATACCAAATTGAGCCAATCGTGCTCTTTTTTCTGCAAGGCGAAAGATGCTGTTTTTTACGTTAAGACTTCCACAGATCTTGATAGTTCTAAAACGATCAAGCTTTGATACTCCTGATGCCATACGAAAGTCTTCCTAGCTGTTGGCTTGTGGGAATTTATCTGTCACAGAAGTCCAACTCAATGAACCCCAGTGGGAGGTGGTATGGTAAGCGTCGGAGCAATTCAAATGTTTATCGCCTTAAAATACCAAAAAGGTGGTGTCCATTATCCTAACCACAAAAAAAAAATGAATTAGGTACTGTGAATACCATGCCATGACCAATGAAAAGAATAACGTTTTTCTTCCTACCCAAGAAATACGAACGAAAAACGATATCACCTTTTCGAAATTATGTAAACAACCTACCCCTTCCTACTCGGATTATCATAAAAAGCACACAATTTTATATTTCATATTTTTCACTTTTAAATGTTAACTTCACCATCGAGTGGTAAGTAATTATTTTCATTCAAGAGCAGATAACAGAGATTTTTCGTTCACATAAAATTTTCACTAATTTGGGTTAACTCTGACGGTATTATGAAGATTTCAATTTATTTCGTGTGTTTTTAATCATCGTCCATGTGCCGGACGATTTATTTTTTATTGCCGATCATGAAATTAATGAAATAATAAAACAAGTAAAATCGTTAAGTGAGCATTTCCATAATTTACACATTGTTATTTTCAATGGAATATAATATGTAATTCTACAGCAGCACAAAAAAAAACCCTCAACTTACTGTCGGAGTTGGAGGGCTAGAGTCTTAATTTGAAACAGGACTGAAGCGAAGGGAAGAGCATCAAATGGCTTTATTAATGAGATTTACTTATACGCGGTCATAAAGTTCAATTAACATAATCCAATGGGCAGAACATAATTCGATGATAAAAATGTGGGAACTGATTCTTCTTCTTTTTTTTCTGTGCAACTGCAAAATTGGACGTACGGATGTGAACCTGTAAAATATTTATAACATTGAATTTTTTAAATTCAGAAATAAGCTCTCTTTGAAATGTAAGCGAAATCAATTTTCAATATTATTCCAATTTGTAGTTATAAGTTCTGTACACCATAGCATATGTAGATTAAATTTTCGGATAGAAGTTTATTCATTGTAGCTACCGAAACTTTGTGTTTTGTTTTTCTTTTTTTCTTTTAAATAAAAAAACCTAGTTTGATTTGCACTGGAAAGGTTGAGTAATGTCGTACAGGCGGGTAATGTGGCATAGGCGGTTTTAGCACGCTTCGTCAACATATTTTATCTTATAGGGCCCATTCACTACTCATGCCTGCATGGGCAATCGAATCAAGTGTTTTGTTAACAAATCTTTAGGTTTTGAGATTAATAAGCTTGATAACAAAACTGAAAAAAATATTTTTTTTAATTCCCGGCGAATGTTTTGTAAAAGCTTTTTAACTTATATCTTTAAATTAGACTAATTGAAAGCATATCTCTTTGTATAAATGATACTTAAAAATATTGTGCATGTATGCATTCGCATTTTTAATTGTAACTGTATCTTCCTTTATAAAACAATGCATCACGTGCATCAAGCAAAATTATGATAAAAAGTTAATAATGGAAAAATGTGTTGTTAAAAAATAAATTAGGGAAGCAAGAAGAAGTGCCGTCCAAAAGATTAATTTTAACACAATGTTAATGAGCGTGGTGTGGTACCCGTGGCGTAATGGTTATAGCATGTCCACCTGCTAACCCAAAGGTTCGAGGTTCGAATCCCAGCAGACAAAAATGTTTTTCCACGGGTATCGCCTTTCGCGAGGAATAGGCAAGTCCTCTGTTAGTAAATTCATTGCCATGAAAAGCGCATTCTCAATTAGCCGTTCGGAACCGGCGAAAAATTGTAGGTCCACTCCATTCCCTCACAAGGCATGGTTGTGAGAAATGCGCTAGGCCCAGGGGCTCCTCGCTCTGTTACGCCACCCTATTTTTTTTTTTTTTTATTTATGAGCGCAACATGTAACAGCTAGATAGTGATAGCAATCCTAACGCCATGAACAGGTTTTTTGTAATTGCAAACAATAAATTGAACAGTTGGCCTTATGTCCCAAAACAAGTTTGCCTTATGACGCTTTGCGAAAGTGACATAAGGCCAACTCCTAAAATTTGGCCTTATGTCGCTTACGCAAAGTGACATTAGGCCAAAAATTCAAATTTAGCCTTAACATGGCCTTAAGTCACAGCACCGTTCGGCCTAATGTCACTTTGCACAAGCGTAATTGTGCCAAATTTCTACATTTGGTATAAAGTCACTAGCCTATTTGGCCCTATGGCACTTCTTCAAAGCGCCATTATACCAAACGCTAATGTTTGGCCTAATGTCATTGTACAAAAGCGTCATTGTGCAAAATTTCTACATTTGTTATAATGTCGCTTGGTACAATGTCACGGCATCTTTCATGTAATGGGTGCCGTGACTTAAGGCCAAGCGACATAAGACCAAATTTGAATGTTTGGCCTTATGTCACTTTGCGAAAGTGACATAAGGCCAAATTTTAGGAGTTGGCCTTATGTCACTTTCCCAAAGCGTCATAAGGCCAATATGGCCTTATGTCACTCAGAACTCAGAAGTGATTGTACCTGGATTCCAAGAACAAAGTTCATATTCCATAACTTCAAACAAAAGACGAAAAATGGTTTAATATTCAAGTGTATATTGTAAGTATTTTCATTAGTATTTAATTATATTACTATTAAACAAGAAAGTCATATATATAACGAACAGCGACATAAAAGAATACCAATAAAAATAAACGCTAAGTCAAAAGAAATTGACAACAATTCAAAAACGATCTTATATGTACTTTTTACAATTATAAAAAAATGTGGGTGTTATTCGTCACAATTTGTCTGCAAATTGGACAGAGAATTGGATTATTGTTTTTCATATATAAAAGTGGACAGCAAGATAATGAGAGTGCAGTCCTCTGTTATGAATTGTATTTCTGATTAAATACATGTGATACATTGTTTAATAAAGGAATATACAGTTATAATTAAAAATGCTGGTGCATACATACAGATTATTTTTAAGTATCATTGATGCAAAGAGATATGCTTTCAATTAGTTTAATTTAAAGATATAAGTTAAAAAGCTTTTACAAAACATTCGCCGGGAATTTTTTAAAAACAGTTTTTCAGTTTTATTTTCAAATCTTTAGGTTTTGAGCTTAACATAAAGTAAAAGTAAAAAATTCGCACGAATTTTTTACTTTTACTTTATGTTAAGCTCAAAACCTAAAGATTTAAAAATAAAACTGAAAAAATATTTTTATTTCATTCAGACACCGCAGTGCCCGGAGCTGAGCAAGCTCTACCCGTCCCCCAAATCTAAATCTAGGATAAGCACAATAACAGCTAAGATAAAGAAAACGTATTTCACCCACACACATTACATGGGTGCCGTGACTTAAGGCCAAGTGACATAAGGCCAAATTTGAATGTTTGGCCTTATGTCACTTTGCGAAAGCGACATAAGGCCAAACATTCAAATTTGGCCTTATGTCACTTGGCCTTAAGTCACGGCACCCATGTAATGTGTGTGGGTGAAATACGTTTTCTTTATCTTAGCTGTTATTGTGCTTATCCTAGATTTAGATTTGGGGGACGGGTAGAGCTTGCTCAGCTCCGGGCACTGCGGTGTCTGAATGAAACCTATTGTGCCAGCCCATGTGAGGTTTCAGAGCAGTTCTCCTGCTCCTGAATTGAACCAGAAGTTAGAAATCTTCTGTGGGTGAATGAGTTTAAGTTTATCTAAGGGGATGATCTCATAGTCAAGTATTTGCTTTCTAAGGCGGAAAAGTGCTGGACATTCTGTAATAATGTGCAGAGATGTTTCTTCATTTTCGAGGCATAGTCTACAGATGGGATCCGCTACCAGCCTCATTTGGTGAAGATGTTTGTTTAAGGAACAGTGACCGGTTAGTAGTCCAGTGCAAATTTTTAGGGTTTACCTATTGAGGTTCAGTAGGAATTTTGATGTTTTTTCGGTATATTCTGGCAAAAAGTATTTTGAACAGATTTGGCCAGATGAGTTACTCCAAGCTTTATTTGATTCCTCCAGTAGGATGTTCTTGGCAGTATGTTTGAAGGTGCTTTTATTTACACCGCAGAAGGGTTCAGGACCGACGAATGGTTTAGATGCGCCGTCTTTAGCTTAGATGTCTGCCTTCTCGTTACCATCATAGCCTCTGTGTGCTGGGATCCAGTGGAGGATTACAGTGTTTTTCCTTGCTAGTTCAGAGAGCGACATGACTGTCTCTTCGACTAGTTTGGATCTTATGACAGGTGAGCTTGACGCCTTAAGTGCAGCTTGGCTGTCTGAAAAAATGAATATTGTTTTATTTTTCGTGTTCGATGAACATATTATTCTCGAACATTCGTTAATGGCAAAGACTTCGGCTTGGAAAATGGACGAGTGACTGCCCATACTTACTGAGAAGTTCGTATGTCCTAAGAAACTGCTTGATATTTTTACTTCTTTTCGTTTTTTCCTTGGTTCGGGATTCGATTTCCTGCAAGGTCAAGGGAAAAAATTTATTTTAGATAACCGTTTATTATCTTCGTTTGTAACAGGTCAACGGAAGAGTTGTGGCTGTCCCGTTTAGTCGTTAGCGTTAAAATTGCAAGCAACCTGCTAATGGCACGATTATCTTCATATCCACTCCTCTCAGCTCGGCGATGACTATATGTTCCCATGGGTATATAGTATTTGCCGTAGGATGGTCAATATGATTGCTTTGTTCCCATGGGTACCACAATACACACTCTACAGAATGTATTGATCTCCAGTCCTGTATTAAAGGGCAAAGAGAGGATAGGATTATTAGACTTGTCCCTGCTCGGGTGCCAGTTAAATTATCCTTTCTAGGATAGTCCAAAAAAACCGCGACAGCCAACCTAGAGGTTGGCCCAACTGTTCGATTTTCTTTTAGTAGAAAACAAGTTAAACAAGTTACAAATTATTTATTATCAATCGGGACAATATTCAAAGAGTAAACCCCGATGATCGTTAGTGAAGTCCAAACTAGAACTGTCCGTCCGGTTGCAGCCTGAGTTCCACATTCCAATCAGTCATTGGTTCCCACCAATTACTGTAAGTAGACGCACAGCACAATTCGTGTTCGCGCGTGCAGAGTATGTGGCTAGCAGCAAATCAGCCAATCGGAAGGTGTCAGTAACCAGCAAGTGACCGGGCCTATAAACTGCTGACTCAGTGGGAACAGGTTAGTGCGTGTCCCACTGGTAGGTGTCGGATGATTAGAACTCACTTGCTTTAGCGAAAATAAATAAATGAATAAATACAAATAATTGATTTATTTCCATTTTCCTGATGGCAAACGAGCTTCTATCAAAACTACCTATAAAATAAATAAATAAGGTGGTGCAACAGAGCGAGGAGTCCCTGGGCCTAGCGCTTTTCTCACAACCATTCCTTGTGAGGGAATGGAAGGGACCTACAATTTTCTGCTGGTTCCGAACGGCTAATCGAGAAAGCGGTTTTCACGCCCGCCAATGAATACTAGCGGAGGACTTGCCAGTTCCTCACGAAAGGCGATACCCGTGGAAAAAACATTTTTGCATCTGTTGGGATTCGAACTCGAACCTCTGGATTAACAGGCGGACATGCTATTCATCACACCACGGGTACCACTATCAGAACTACCTATATTATTTTTAAGTCCACGCAACCCAAACACCTTCAGCACATTCTTACACGTGTGACGTTTGTCTTGAGTGCGCATTATGGATTCTTCCAAAATATTATCTTCCCACGATTTTGTCTAAAAATGTTATGATCTACTTGCAATTAGAAAATCCATTTCTCAAAATATTCTATAACCATGTGTTCGCTCAATAGAACTGCACTTCTTACTAACGCATCAGTTAAAAAATAAATACAACGACACACACCCCTTTTCTACTTTCCTGGCATTTTGACACGAGGAGCTCCTCACGTCCATTAAACAAGAAAGTCATATATATAACGAACAGCGACATAAAAGAATACCAATAAAAATAAACGCTAAGTCAAAAGAAATTGACAACAATTCAAAAACGATCTTATATGTACTTTTTACAATTATAAAAAAATGTGGGTGTTATTCGTCACAATTTGTCTGCAAATTGGACAGAGAATTGGATTATTGTTTTTCATATATAAAAGTGGACATCAAGATAATGAGAGTGCAGTCCTCTGTTATGAATTGTATTTCTGATTAAATACATGTGATACATTGTTTAATAAAGGAATATACAGTTATAATTAAAAATGCTGGTGCATACATACAGATTATTTTTAAGTATCATTGATGCAAAGAGATATGCTTTCAATTAGTTTAATTTAAAGATATAAGTTAAAAAGCTTTTACAAAACATTCGCCGGGAATTTTTTAAAAACAGTTTTTCAGTTTTATTTTCAAATCTTTAGGTTTTGAGCTTAACATAAAGTAAAAGTAAAAAATTCGCACGAATTTTTTACTTTTACTTTATGTTAAGCTCAAAACCTAAAGATTTAAAAATAAAACTGAAAAAATATTTTTATTTCATTCAGACACCGCAGTGCCCGGAGCTGAGCAAGCTCTACCCGTCCCCCAAATCTAAATCTAGGATAAGCACAATAACAGCTAAGATAAAGAAAACGTATTTCACCCACACACATTACATGGGTGCCGTGACTTAAGGCCAAGTGACATAAGGCCAAATTTGAATGTTTGGCCTTATGTCACTTTGCGAAAGCGACATAAGGCCAAACATTCAAATTTGGCCTTATGTCACTTGGCCTTAAGTCACGGCACCCATGTAATGTGTGTGGGTGAAATACGTTTTCTTTATCTTAGCTGTTATTGTGCTTATCCTAGATTTAGATTTGGGGGACGGGTAGAGCTTGCTCAGCTCCGGGCACTGCGGTGTCTGAATGAAACCTATTGTGCCAGCCCATGTGAGGTTTCAGAGCAGTTCTCCTGCTCCTGAATTGAACCAGAAGTTAGAAATCTTCTGTGGGTGAATGAGTTTAAGTTTATCTAAGGGGATGATCTCATAGTCAAGTATTTGCTTTCTAAGGCGGAAAAGTGCTGGACATTCTGTAATAATGTGCAGAGATGTTTCTTCATTTTCGAGGCATAGTCTACAGATGGGATCCGCTACCAGCCTCATTTGGTGAAGATGTTTGTTTAAGGAACAGTGACCGGTTAGTAGTCCAGTGCAAATTTTTAGGGTTTACCTATTGAGGTTCAGTAGGAATTTTGATGTTTTTTCGGTATATTCTGGCAAAAAGTATTTTGAACAGATTTGGCCAGATGAGTTACTCCAAGCTTTATTTGATTCCTCCAGTAGGATGTTCTTGGCAGTATGTTTGAAGGTGCTTTTATTTACACCGCAGAAGGGTTCAGGACCGACGAATGGTTTAGATGCGCCGTCTTTAGCTTAGATGTCTGCCTTCTCGTTACCATCATAGCCTCTGTGTGCTGGGATCCAGTGGAGGATTACAGTGTTTTTCCTTGCTAGTTCAGAGAGCGACATGACTGTCTCTTCGACTAGTTTGGGTCTTATGACAGGTGAGCTTGACGCCTTAAGTGCAGCTTGGCTGTCTGAAAAAATGAATATTGTTTTATTTTTCGTGTTCGATGAACATATTATTCTCGAACATTCGTTAATGGCAAAGACTTCGGCTTGGAAAATGGACGAGTGACTGCCCATACTTACTGAGAAGTTCGTATGTCCTAAGAAACTGCTTGATATTTTTACTTCTTTTCGTTTTTTCCTTGGTTCGGGATTCGATTTCCTGCAAGGTCAAGGGAAAAAATTTATTTTAGATAACCGTTTATTATCTTCGTTTGTAACAGGTCAACGGAAGAGTTGTGGCTGTCCCGTTTAGTCGTTAGCGTTAAAATTGCAAGCAACCTGCTAATGGCACGATTATCTTCATATCCACTCCTCTCAGCTCGGCGATGACTATATGTTCCCATGGGTATATAGTATTTGCCGTAGGATGGTCAATATGATTGCTTTGTTCCCATGGGTACCACAATACACACTCTACAGAATGTATTGATCTCCAGTCCTGTATTAAAGGGCAAAGAGAGGATAGGATTATTAGACTTGTCCCTGCTCGGGTGCCAGTTAAATTATCCTTTCTAGGATAGTCCAAAAAAACCGCGACAGCCAACCTAGAGGTTGGCCCAACTGTTCGATTTTCTTTTAGTAGAAAACAAGTTAAACAAGTTACAAATTATTTATTATCAATCGGGACAATATTCAAAGAGTAAACCCCGATGATCGTTAGTGAAGTCCAAACTAGAACTGTCCGTCCGGTTGCAGCCTGAGTTCCACATTCCAATCAGTCATTGGTTCCCACCAATTACTGTAAGTAGACGCACAGCACAATTCGTGTTCGCGCGTGCAGAGTATGTGGCTAGCAGCAAATCAGCCAATCGGAAGGTGTCAGTAACCAGCAAGTGACCGGGCCTATAAACTGCTGACTCAGTGGGAACAGGTTAGTGCGTGTCCCACTGGTAGGTGTCGGATGATTAGAACTCACTTGCTTTAGCGAAAATAAATAAATGAATAAATACAAATAATTGATTTATTTCCATTTTCCTGATGGCAAACGAGCTTCTATCAAAACTACCTATAAAATAAATAAATAAGGTGGTGCAACAGAGCGAGGAGTCCCTGGGCCTAGCGCTTTTCTCACAACCATTCCTTGTGAGGGAATGGAAGGGACCTACAATTTTCTGCTGGTTCCGAACGGCTAATCGAGAAAGCGGTTTTCACGCCCGCCAATGAATACTAGCGGAGGACTTGCCAGTTCCTCACGAAAGGCGATACCCGTGGAAAAAACATTTTTGCATCTGTTGGGATTCGAACTCGAACCTCTGGATTAACAGGCGGACATGCTATTCATCACACCACGGGTACCACTATCAGAACTACCTATATTATTTTTAAGTCCACGCAACCCAAACACCTTCAGCACATTCTTACACGTGTGACGTTTGTCTTGAGTGCGCATTATGGATTCTTCCAAAATATTATCTTCCCACGATTTTGTCTAAAAATGTTATGATCTACTTGCAATTAGAAAATCCATTTCTCAAAATATTCTATAACCATGTGTTCGCTCAATAGAACTGCACTTCTTACTAACGCATCAGTTAAAAAATAAATACAACGACACACACCCCTTTTCTACTTTCCTGGCATTTTGACACGAGGAGCTCCTCACGTCCATTAAATCAATAAAAAAAAAAATCAAGACACAGCCATACTTACTTATACACCATAGTCGTACCCAAGATAAAAAAATACCCCTTATAGCGCAGATCAACTCCACTCTGCATTTATATTCAAATCTCCTGACAAAGCTGTCAGCCTATTCCCGAACTCTTCGCATTACAATTATCCAGAACCAAAAAGGTAAAGAGCGCAGCCGACGCACTTGTCACAACGACGCAACGAAACAAATTAAACAAAAAAAAACAGCTATACTGATCGTAATAAAAAATGAAACAAGATCAACACAACAAATGTCATCATGCACGCATATAGCCATAAACACGGATCGTAAATTATCTTGGCAGATAAAAACAATATTCGAACCGTTTGTGGAGCAACTGAACACTGAAGCTGCTGCATTACAACATTACGCCACTAGAGAATCATCATCATCAAGTTAAAATGGAAATCTAATGACGATGACTCTCTTGTGTAGATGATGTCAAATGAAGCATCCATTCTATTGCGTCAGGAAGACCCCCAGCACCTATTTGCTGGAGGACTAAAAATAGATCCTTGTACGATTGTTCGGTTTGACCCCAAATTAAATTGAGTGAACCACGTATAGTGAACGGGTGCTCGGCCGGCGCGGTACGGTGCGGCTGCGCTGAGTATGGAAAAAGTAAAGCAAAAGGGGAAAGATTGCACCCCAAGGGTGCTGTTTTGTTTATCATCCATTCAAGGCGTTGCTTTTTATTCTACAAAAATAGATCACTTGTCTTTAAAGCGAATAGTGTCTTATTGATGCTACTTTGATACTCAAAAAAATATGAACAGTAAGTATGTACGCTAGAAAGGGTCTCGCTTATCCGAGATATCTTTAATCCAATTAGGTATCATGCACATTCGAGTCTTATGTTTTAATGATCATGTAGGTACCTACTCTAACTTTTGTACTCTGCCGAAGTTCGATTAAAATCTACCTACACTTTTTGAACCTGTAATTTTTACTGGAGTCACTATATTTGCAAAACGGGTGCATGAATTTTCTGACTTTTAAAATTTTATTTAGATTATTTTCATCCGAACTTTTACTTCAAGGCTCAAGAAAAATAAAGGCTCGTTTACATAAATAAAATATCTATGACAAAAAATTAGAACAATAAAAACAAAATAGATTTTAAAATATTGTGATTTTAGCTAGATTCTTTATTTCTCTTTGACTAAACTCTAAATTTTGAGCTTGAAAATTAAGCATGATTTCATAAATTGTCGATAAAACAAACAAGTTTGGGGCCTTTATAAAAAAAATTATTTAGAGTGTTCCGCAAATCGTGAGCCATACTTTGGGATGTGATTCTCGGTCATGTTCTAAGAAAAGAATTATCCTTCAGTAAAATCCTATTTTTAACTTTGACAACACTTTTTGACGATTAAAAAAAGGCTTACTTTGGTGAACCCTGATCCTTGTTATGTTCGACCTCTCTGTCGCTTCCGATGGTTGTGAACTCATTTATATTTGTAGAAACACTAATCTTTAAATTTGTAAACAAATTGGGCTATTATGGTCTTAGGGTTGCCGGATTTTCAATTTCGAATGGTGTTTACATTTTCTTCCCTGAGCGAAATTTTGACCTCAATTTTAAAAAGTTTTATGAAATAAAAATCCTTTAGAATCGTGTTTCCTAAAAATCGAAGAAACTGCCTTGTGCATTTATTTGTCTCCTATGAACACTAACTGC
This sequence comes from Melanostoma mellinum, assembly GCA_914767635.1. Classification (NCBI taxonomy): domain Eukaryota; kingdom Metazoa; phylum Arthropoda; class Insecta; order Diptera; family Syrphidae; genus Melanostoma; species Melanostoma mellinum. The sequence goes on along the minus strand of OU612058.1, from coordinate 68,284,611 downwards.
AGGGGTAAAAGCCCTTTATTTATTTATTTATTATTTCTACCAAGTATAAACTTTCATAGACAGATATAATTTAATTACAAAGCATTCATAATAAATTTCTTACATAAATTTCTATTAAAATGAATGAGACCTTTGGTGTCGAAAAAGGTTTTAGGCAAGGCGACAAACTGTCATGCGATTTCTTCAACAGAATACTTGAACAGATTGTAAGAAACTAGAACGTCAACACCAGAGGAACAATCTTTCAAAAGCCTGTACAATTACTCGCCTATGCAGACGATATTGACGTAATGGGAAGAAAAAGCGTGATTTCATAGGTGCTTTTGCGAGTATTGAAACAGAAGCGGAAAAAGGGGTTTGATGGTTAATGAGGGTAAAACGAAGTATATGTTGTCATCAAACAAGGACACAGAACATCGACGAAATGGACAAATCGTCACAATAGACAGACATAACTTCAAGGTAGCACAGGACATCGTCTACCTAGGATCCAAACCTCTCTTGAAAAACCAATTTAACCTTATATAAGACCCTTATGATCCCAGTCCTGCCTTACGGCGCGGAAGCATGGACTTATCGAAAGCGGATGAGGAAACCCTTGGTCGTTTCGAAAGAAAAATTCTCCGAATGATCTTTGGTCCCGTATGCGAAGACAATGCGTGGAGAAGAAGATACAACAACGAGCTGTATGAGCTGTACCGCGACATGGGCACAGCCAGAAGAGTACGCCACGCGAGGCTACGATGGTTGGGTAATGTAGAGCGGATGGACCCAAACGATCCAGCTCGTCGGGTTTTCGAAAGCACATTGCAGGTAAATCGCGGAAGAGGAAGACCTCGTCTTAGGTGGCGCAATCAAGTGGATGAAGACCTCAACCGACTTGGAGTGCGAAACTGAAGAGAGCTCGCAGTCGTTATAGAAGGACGTTGGTTGAGGCCCAGGTTCACCCCGAACTGTAATGCCCACCTAAGTAAGTAAGTAAGCCAACTGTTCACATTTCATTTTTTTTTTTTTTTTAATCATAATGATTTTTTAAATTTTAAGAAAAAAAATTAAATTGTTTTTCTGTTCCTCTTTAGTATTAATGAATTAGTTTTAAACAAAAATTTTGTTTTTTTTTTTAATAATAGTGATAAACGAGTACGGGTCTCATAACCCAAACTTTGCCGAACAATGAGGCTTGCAAGGCAAAGCAAGTACAGTATGCCGACAACTTTATCTTCAAACTTCCTCGAGTCGGTTTTTCTTACACGTTACACGAAACCAATATCTACCAAATACAGCTAGTTGTTTCAAAGTAAGAAGACATAATACCAAAAACTATTAATAAGACTTAAGCAAATTCAACCTTACTTACACGATAAAAATTATTTAACTTATTTTATTGGAATTGTATGTATCAATATGTGAATATGAAAACATTTGTATTTATCAGCTTATACTAGTTTCATCGCAACTTTCAAACACACAACTTCACTTCCAGTAGAATTGTGCTAACTTATTTGAAGTGCTGTCGTAAAAGTGCAACAAAGTGTAATCCTGCCATTTCACTGGTAACAACCTATAAAAAGGATTAAGAAAAAAATATATAAGAATATAAATAAAATGTAGAACGAACAATTGCGTGGCATTAAAGTGCTTACCTGTGCAACCAGACCACTAGAGCGAACATTTTTGGCACATAAACCATTCGTTCGTTTCGCAAAATCCCCTGAACGATTTTCTCAGCTGTGTAGGAACCAGACATACAAGGATATCGGCTGAGAACCCTTTAAAATAAAAGTGGAAAGTTTCAGTTAAATTTTAATAAAGGTTTTTCAATTTGTTACTTTAATTAAAAGTCATGCAAAGTTGAAGGAACAAAAGAATGAAGCAGATGAATGCTTTGCATCGCTGTTAAAAATTGTAACTACTGTGTTGCTTTCTAGTAAATAAAGCTGTTGGTTTAGAACTCAATATGTACCTTATACTATGTGCTCTGTTTAAAGCAGATAGCTCGGAGGTAGTAATTAAAATTAGCCTCTAGAAATAGAGTAGAACAACTACTGTGGGTATAGTACCAGCAAACGAAGAAGAACCACAAATTGTTCGTTAAGGAGTGGATGATTGTATCCATACAGGGTGTTCGGCACATGAACGAACATAATTTTTGGGGTGGTTGGATATGCACCTATTGACCTATGTTCTCGGAATCAGCGTTTCCGACGCCGTACTTTTTTGTTGCATTTTGTAGAAACCGTCTTATGGTTTAAATTGTGACATAATTGCTTCACCTTATGACTGTTTTATTCTTTGAAAAGTTGTTTTTGCATAATTGTCCTTTAGGATAGGTTAGGATAAAGTGTCTGTCAGCTATGCTAATACATTCCGTTATCAATGAGAAGGGCAGAAGTGTTCCGTTTCTTGTGAGTTCATCTACTTTGCAGTTTCCTGGAATGTTAATTGTCCTATGAGAAAATAAAATAAAGAGGGTTGCGCAACAGAAGTCATGAAGTCCCATCTCATTACTCTCAGACATACCTTGGAGACGTATGGTCTGGTCCACGGACACTGACCGGAAAGGTAAAAAGCTCCGAAAGTTTCATTTAAACATTTGCCTTCAGTATCTAAGATTGCTACTACACTCCTATGTAGCAAGCTTGTAATACTGCATACAAAATCACACCTTGTAGCCATTGAAAAGGTCTGCGTTGTTTTTAGACTCTCTATTCTATAATGAGGTGTCTTTCTTGTCTTATCCAATTGAATGTTATCAAAGCATCCAAACTTGATCATTTTTCGGGTCAAGAATTTTCTCCATTTAAACTATGAGTGGCAAAATTTTCATCGTTGCGGTAACTTCCTTTGAATTTTCCCCCTTTTCTACGAGACAGGCCGTGGAGCTGGTGGAATGCTGCAAAAGCCGAAAGCTGAGCATTATCATTTGCTGCACTAAAGTCAGCAGGCAACCCTCTTGTAAGCTTCATCCTGATCCTCTGGTTTAGGCATTAACAATGTTGGCAACAGATCAACCTTTGTTACGGTTAGGAGACAGGAAGTAATAGACTTGACATTGTCTAACAGATATTGAATTTCATGTAATGAATGTGGTCTCTACCCTTTGTAATAAGGAATCCCGGAAAAACACTTTTCAGTTATGCTTTCTACAAAGCAGAAAGTAGAAGATGCTTCTGTTGCTTCTGTGGGTATGTTAACCTAGAACAGCACCTAGTATCTACGGTGACAGAACGCTGAACTACAAAAATTTCGCCGAGAAAACAGAAAGAAACAGAAAATGGTACCGATCAATGCAGAAGGACTTCAAAAGGTTAGTTTAAAGACCAAGAAACAGAGAATTCTGTGAAAACATTGAACCAATTAGTGAGACTATAGTAAACTTGCCAAAGTCCCGAATAAGAACAAGATAAACAAAAAGGAAACACTACGAAAATCAAAAGGTACCTTCAAAAGCAAGAGCACTCAGTTTCTATTCTTGAAACTCATTTCCCGCGAAACCAGGTATCAAATATGCTGTCGCATCCTTTGATAGTTTCAAGTCACCGGGCACTGACGGTATCCAAACAGTTTTTGCAGGAAAGTATAAACATTTTGTTACCTGCTTCGAAAAATATCTTCATTTGCAGCTTTGTTCTAGCACCCCCCCTCCCCTTGGCAGAGTGTTAAAGGGTTAAAAATTGACAAGCAGAGCTACTCGCACTCGCCAAGAGCTTCAGACCCATAAGTTCAGTCTACTCCCTTCCTTTTCTTCATAAACTGGAAATAATGGTTTAATTATACGCACAACCTCAGTCCAAAACTCCAAATACACCCTCTGCCTCAGATGCTGCATGTTTGCTAACGCGGAAAACCTTGTGAGACCGCACCTCAAAATGTTGTTATCGAGATTGAATGTGCTTTAGATAAGAAGGATTTTGGTGGACTTTTTTTGACATGAAGGATGCTTTTGACAATTCTATGGCGTGTGCCACAATACCAGAGAACATGAATTATAAATCTTATGATGGGTTTTATACAGCAATTCAAATGATCGTTGAAGAGAAGTGAGAATAATATAGTATAACATGAGTGAATAAGGGCCGCCCGCAAGATTCTCTAAATCTGCTGAATGAATATCTTCTGCTGAATGAATATCTTCTTGAAATGTTCAGTATAGATCTAAAAGCATATGCTGAAAACTGACGACGTCGCTGTGCTCTCCAACTGGTTCAGCCTTCAAACTGCTCAATTTGACTAGCACATGGTGCTAGGAACAGTCTCACAGTCTCTCCTTCAAACTTGTAAACAGGTTGTTGTATTCACGAGGCCCATGATTGTTTTGACCAACTTGTCTCTTCTTAAATGAAGTTAAAGATTTTGGAGTTATCCTAAGAAGGCTTCTTTGGTCCAAATATGTCGAGTCAAAATACTAGGGTAGTATTAGTCTTCTAGCAATGTAAGGAAGCCTTTGGCAAGGCAAGGGTCTGGCACTAAAAAAGGTTCCATTGGGAGAGCTCTATGGCTATGAGAAGAGCAATCAAGTCCTGTGCGTCGGTTGCTTGATGCAGTACCCTTTAATACCATAGACTTCACGTAGCCCCACAGGAAATAGACTAACGGCGTCAAATCGCACGACCGAGACGGCCTAGCGACTGGACCATTTCGTGAGATAACACCGCCTCCCCAATTTATTGATTGTGACATTCGCTGTGTGCCTTGTGGCGCCGTCCTGTTGGAACCGCATGTCCTCCAAGTCCATATCATCCAATTAGGGCCAAAAATATCCGGTGAATATCCACACAAAAATATAGGTAGCGATCCCCATTCACAGTAACGTGCCAGTCATGATCATCACGGAAGAAGTTCGGCCCAATGACACCGCCGCGCCGGCCCATAAACCACAACAAACCGTAATTTTTTCAGGATGCAATGATGACTTATGGAGTACGTTTGAATTGCTGCCTAACCAATGCCGCATATTTTGTTTATTGACGCAGTCATTCTGACAGAAATGAGCCTTATCGTTGAAGATGATTTTTCGATGAAAATCCGAATCATTCAAGTTGTTGCTGAGTCTAATTCACGAACATACGACGCTTCTGGTTGTGAAACGGCTTCAGTCATTGCGTCAATTTAATTTTGTTAGGATGTAGACCAAGATCTTTTCGCAAAATTCGCCGCACAACGGCTTCACAGAGATTCCCAACACTTGAGTACGAGAGACACATTTGGGCTTTCTGCAACTGAAGCCTCAGCGGCAGCAATATTCTCGGGCACTTCTTTGTCGCACTGCACTGGCACGGGAACATTTTGTACTGTGCCGTGGATTCAAATTTTTCCATTTTCCACTAGACGCTCAATTATTGATCTGCTAGGACGATTATGACGACCATAAATTGGCCGTAGCGCTCTTAATGTTGAGGCAACTGACTCCGAATCTCGGTAGTAAATTTTAATAATTTTGAATCGTTGTTGGCTCGTATATCTTTCCATCATAAAATGGCAAACTTTACTAAAGAGAACTGTCAAAAGAGCGGCAAGAAATATGGCGTCGTTTACTGTCCCTGTTGCTCTACTTTTGTAGCGTCCCTGTTGAAAAACTCTTTAGAAGTACCTACGTTACTTCCTCGTTCCCCTAATTTCAAAGAACAATATTTCTTGGTTGAACTGGGGCCTTCCCCAGCACTTCGGGTGCTGTCCTAGACGACTCAAGAGCACAACGGCAGATGGCATGTCTCCTTTGGATGCAGTCAGATTAAACGTTTACTCCTCAGCATTATTAAGAAAACTGCAACATTTTTGATGTTTCATAGATGATAAATCTGTAAAAAAAAAAATTTGCTGGCGGTACTTTTCTTCTGCAAAATATTTTAACGTGCTAGGATTGAGTGACATCGCACTCATCGACTCATCAGGTTATAGACACTCGGCGCAGACACAATGAGAGCACAATCAAAACCTAGGCTCTCCTCATCATGGCTATAGCTTTTCTACGAACATTCGGAAGGCTATAACTAAAGAAGGTTGCTATCCAGTTAGTATTTTGAGAACCTCAGACTGATGAAGAAACTAAGACAAATTCTGTTCGCCTACAAAATAAAATAAACAAAAGTTTTGATGGACAAGCTCGTTAATAAGGTCAGCACCTAGTGCTTTTCTCTAAGCCATTCCATGTAGAAGCCCCACTTTGAATAATACAAAAAAAAAAACTAAACTGATTTTAACAACGTCCACGAAAAAACTCCTCAAAATTAAAAACACAAAATATTAAAACCTAACTAAAAGCATCTTCATATCCGGTTAATTTATCATTCCAGAGAACATTACGACACAACACAACTCCATTTGTCCATTCATAATTAATGCCCAAATTAATTTGCCGCACTCACCCTAAATCATTGAGAGTCTCATAAACCTCCGCGTTTGTCTTCATGAAATACGGATGAGCAGTTGTTGTTCTTATGAAATCACAATCTGACAATCGTAATTCAGCCCTCAGGCAATCCATAAATCCTATTATTGCGTATTTTGTTGCCGAATATATACCAGCTCCTGGCAATGCGATAAGTCCTTAAGAACAAATAAAGACGAGAAAAAATAAATATGATTGCCTTTCGAAAACAAATCCTCCAAATTCACGTTTCCACAACATACCAGCCAATGAAGACACCGCCACAATATGTCCCGACTTTCTTGCAATCATCTTTGGCAGGAATTCCTTCGTCGTCTGTATAAAGAATTTAAGAGGAAACAAATAAAAATAAATAAACCGAAGGAGAAGGTTTCAAGGAAATCAAAATTAAGGTACACACCCCTCATCTTCTTCTCAAACAAACAAACAAAAAAAAAGGTAAAAATAAAAAGAATCTCACCAAAACGTACGAGCCCAAATTCACAAGAATTATCCTTTCGATTTCCTCTGCCTTTAAATTTGGCGTCGAATTCAAGCTCATTAAGGCCGCATTGTTAATAAGTATCTCCACTGGACCGAGATCCTTTTCGATTTTAGCAGCCAGCACTTGAATTTCCCTGTAGGAAGAGACATCGGTCTAAAGATTAAATGAATATAACTGTCGAGTAATGTCGGAGCGAATTGGAAATAACATTGAAATTGTACAATACTTTTGTGCCGCAACACAAACTTACCCTGTAGGTCTTGGCTATGGCACCAGGAATCTTTGATATAAGTTCAATTGTTTCATTGCCCGCTTTGGTGTTCACATCGACGACGGCAATTTTGCAGCCCTTTTTGGCAAAAAGAATTGCCATTTCCTTACCCAGGCCACTTCCGCCTCCGGTTATCTATGATAAAGAAACACAAAAAGATAGAGCGAGATATGAGACGGAGTCTTCTCTTTAATTATAGATCGAAATAATTAAATATTCGATACTGAAATTTAATACCCGAAGGGTATAATGTGCCCTCATCTATGTAATTACATTTAACTTGATTCAACATTCCCCTGTATTTAGAAACTTTTATGGTAGGAGAGAAATGGGTCCACTTTTGGAAGGGGTCATTTGGATTTTTATGGGATATTTGGGATGATTTTGTTCCTTTACGTTCATTAAGAAAAGTCTGTTCGGAGGAGAGTGTGGAATGCTTCAGTTTTTCGTATGTTCTTGGGTTACCCTAAACCAACGTGCTGTTTAACGATTTGATTTTCACAATTTCATTTCTAGAAATTAAAAAGAAGTCTTTCCGTCAATTATTTATCAAATTAACACAACTTCGGAGTATGATGCCATGAAATTCTACATCGAAAATAACCCAGCGTAGAATTTCATACAATGTTTGAATGAAACAACAAAACTAAGTCGATGTATGAATGAACGGAGCAAACAAACGTAAATGTGGGGGACAAGTATATTCACATTTACCCAAACGGCATTTGCTCGGTCATAATTAACCCCTTCGACCTGAGATTCTGAATTAATGAAGAGCAATGAATGGAGAGCAGCATCAGCATCAGCATTCAGCACTGTGCGATATAGGTCGACCCAATGTTGACTTTTTATTTCGGAATACCACTTTAATTGAACAATGAGGTACTTTATAGTTCTCATATCTTTTGTTTGCTTGTCTGCAACGAACATTTGTAATGAAATTTGTGCATTATTTTTAAAGCTTGACAAAATGACAAAAATGATTAACTAATGGATTGGAATGGAAGTTGATGTTTTAAATGAGTTTGGGTAGCATGGAACAGTAAATTGGTCTGTACTCTCTAAGATCGATAAAATTAATGCGAAATGGAATGCCTGAAAAACGGTTGGACTGGAGTACCAGGAGAAGTAAAACCAGCTGATTTTCAAACATGCCCTTTGGTTATTGTGCAGTGTAGAGCGTTAGTAATACAGCTTCTGTATGAGTGGGTTTCTTTTGGACCAAAAAGGCACTACACTTCATATCAACTGTTATCGTTTGAATCATTGATGCAGCACTATACTAGTAGATTTCTATTACAGTTTGGTTTTGAAAAATTTTCGTGTATTCAAAAACTTATACAAAAAATTCTGCAGGAGAAGTGAAGACTTTTTCAGGAAGCAGGTTAGAGAAATTTGTGTGACTGCTCAAAATATCTTTGACCCTTACAAAAAAAATTGCTTCAAATCCAAGCAATTACTGACACCTGAAGTGCGCTGATAGTTAACGTTTCTAGTAAAGCCTAGCTCCTTATGCAAAACCGAAGTTTTCGTTGATGATCCGAAACAAAATCGTGAACGAAGGCAAAGCGGAAAATATTTGTTTACAGTGTTATCAGCTGTTTAGAAAAAGTGACAGTCAAAGTCAAGTAAAGTTCCCACCAGAAGAACCTACGAGATTAATTTATATGATGAACTAAATTAATAAACAAAAGCTTTTTTCCACAGTAATTTGTTTTTCTAGGAATAGTTTTTATGTCTACTATGATCCCTTTTAAAATAAATATACGTCCATGTTGCGAGTGTTGTTATTGTTTTGGCACAAAATTAAAAAATGGGCACGACTGGGTCGCACGAACTTGCGATTGCGTTCTAAATACAATACTAAAGGTTTAAGAATTCGTCTTAACATAATTGGTGGTACAGGGTTGCCAAGTACTCATTGATTATGAAAATTGAATTGAATCACGTAAAATAATGCAAAAAAAATTTAATTGAATTTTCCAAATGTTTCCAGCTAAAGTCTAAAAAAACCATTCTTTTGCGGTTGCCAATACATATACACTCTGTAAATTTAATCAAAATTGTTGGACAAATTAAAAAAAAATATTTTTTTTTGTTTTTCATTTATTTTAAAAACAAATTTTTTGAAAGTAAAGTATGCACCTGGCACCCTTTGCTACCTACTTTGAAAAATATTTTCACTAAGTTTGGCTCTAGCGTATAACCCAACTCCATGGCAAAGTGTTGGAGTCGCCTTCACACCAAAAATTGGTAAACAAGATTACTGACTCGCCAAGAGCCTTAGACCCATCAGTCTTAACTCCTTCCTGCTTAAAACGCTGCAAAGAATAAGATACAGATTTACATACGTAAAACCTCACACTCCAAACACACCCTCTGTCTCAGATGCAACATGCTTACCAAAGAGGAAAATCTTGCGAGACCGCTTTTCAAAATCTTGTTAGCAACAGGAAAGAACGACATTCGAGGTGCTTTTGACAATGCTAGCTTCGATGGTATGTGCAATGCTGCCAGAGAACACGGTGTGGACGAGTCATTCGTGTGGTGGATTAAAGCAATGCTAGTGAATAGAACCGTAATCACTGAGGCGGAGTGTGGACGATATGTTGCAACAGGAATGAATAAGGGCTGTTCACAAGGTGGCGTTTTATGTAAAGGATCCTTTGGCAAGACATTGGGTCTTTCACCAAAAAGGGTCCTTTGGATCTATACGGCTATGATAAGACCAATCACCTCCTATGCGTCAGTTGCTTGGTGGAATAAGCTCTCGCGTAAATACGTCATTGCCTCGTTTGCCAAACTTCAAAGAACAGTTTGTCTTGGTGTTACTGGGGCCTTCCCCAGCGCACCGGGAGCTGCTCTCGAAGCACTGTTGAATCTTCCTCCCCTTGATCAAACTGTGTCAAAATTACTCAGTCAACTTTCCTTCGGTTCAGGACTGGTTCGCTCCAGAATCTGAGCCTATAGGGAACTGTTATCGTTTCTTCACAGATGGCTCCAAAACCGACGAGGGTTCTGGTGCTGGTGCCTTTGTTGAGAACGACGACATACGACTGCACTCATCTTTGGGATCAAACGCATCCGTTTTCCAAGCGGAAGCTTATGCTATCCTAATGGCCTTGAGCCATGTTCCGAACAATGGATGGACGGGGAGAAGTATCTTTGTTTGCAGCGACAGCCAAACTGTGTTTTAGGTCCTTCTCAACCCTCTACCCATTTAGAAAGTGATCCAGGAATGCAAGAGCTCTCTGAATGTGATCGGAAGATTAAAATCCTTGAGTCTCATTTGGGTTCCGGGCCATCACGGGCCACGGCATAACTGGAAATGAAATAGCCGATGAACTTGCTAGGCAGTGATCTCAGACAGCTTTCTCAGGACCTGAACCGTCGCTAGGTCTGCCAGGGTCTTCAGTGAGGTCTTCAATCAACGATTGGATCTGTGAAGAGCACAACCGTAGATGGCATGCCTCCATTGGATGAAGACAGACCAAGCGTATGCTCCCCAACGTTAGTGAGAAAACTGCAACATTTTTGCTAGCTCATAGCAGAAAAGACTGTAGAAAGCTTATTGGCGTTGCCAGCAGGCACTTCTCTTTTGCCAAGCATTTATACGTGTTAGGCTTAAGTGATACCACACTCTGTGAATCTTGTGGAGAAGATGAGGACACCGCAGAGCACTTCCTCTGTAAATGTCCTGCTTTTTCTCGCATGAGGTTACAGATACTCGGCGCAGACATGGTAAGAGCTGGTAACTTAGGCTCCTTATCATAGCAGCGTCTTTTGGCCTTTCTCCGAACTTCTGAAAAGCTATAACAAATAGAAGGTTGCTAACTGGTAGTACAATGGACCGGAATTTAAAAAAAATGCAAAGTTTAAGGTCTTTCCAGAAGTTGTTTTAACAAAATATTTAAAAAAAAATAAAAAATCAAGTAAATGCAGTTATTTCAAGAAATAAAAAATTTATAAAAATTTCAAAAATTTAAACTTTTCAAATGTTGATATGTAATCTTTCTTAAACAATTTAGGATTTCTAAATTACAAAATTTCGTCAACATCTTTTATGCGATTAACGATAAAGTCAGTTTTAAAAACAAATGGTTCTATTGGAGGGGCCGTTTTTAGACTTTTTCCAAAACCGCGTTTTCGAAAGTATTAATAGCATAATACAAAATTACATACATATGTACATAAAAGTTTTTCGTAGGAAATAATGTAATGATTAAAAAATAGAAAGGTCAAATGCCAGTTTCCAGTCGTTCAGTCGTTCAGTTTTATGTTTGACATGGTGGAATGTTTTGATTCGATATTGGCTGACTCCTTGAGTAATAACTAATTATAATACGTGCACATATGTTAATTTACAGCCTGATTATGTCACAAAGTCACAACCTTGTGAACACTTGAAAAACACATCACAATTAGAGTATTGAGTGGAAAGTTTTGACTGACTTGATTGGAACGTTTTGACTTGTGACCTTGTGAGGAATCAGTATGGCGTACTTAAGGCATAATAGGGGTGTTAGTCTACTAAGCCATTTTAATAGAAAACAATCCTTTTGACGGAGCTGAAAATCAAACCCCTACCATAACACTAAGTAAGAGTCTCGGACACTTCAAATTGTGTCAATCACAATGGTTTGTTTTTAATCTGTGCCTTGGTTTTTATTGATAGTTATCTGCCCCCATTGAAGTATCAAAAAACATAACATGAAGTCTGCTTGCCAAACAATTTTTGGTGCTAACAATGACATATACACATTCAATCAAAATAAACATTTAACCAAATTGTGTTTACACTGATGTTATTCAAAAAAAAAAAATGCTAACGCAAATTGATATCAGCCACATTGAAAGCAAATAAATCTTGGCCATCGATTTCGTAAGATAAATAAACTGACAGAAATAAAATGATTAACAGCCTTTCAATGTGTTTGAAAAATGAATTATTATATTATTATATTATATTTTATTTGTTAAAATTTTGAATCTTCAAAAAACAGCAATTTAGTTACTCTCGTTTGTTAAATAAGGAATTTGAACCACATTCAATTTGGCTTATTACGAACTGAATCGTTGTTTCTAGAAAATAAAAAGTTAATGAACATTTTATGCAGAGTACTAGGATTCTTGACTGAACTTTATTAGCTTTTAATGGAAGTAATTAAATTAGTTTTTGTAAGCTATTCATAGCTGTATTTTTTCTAACAAAGGTTGGGTCGGAAACTTTTTAAAAATGCAATAAAACGATCAACATAAATTTTTTTCCGAGTATTATGGCTTTTTTTAGTAAAAGCAAACACTCACATTGATTAGGCAACTCAACTTCGTTCAGGCTGTTTCGGTTGGCTTCGCAGTAAGGCTTTCTGTCATTCCGATTTCCCATGAATATATCTGATGTTTTGGATTGTGGGTCATGGATTCCATGGGCGATATTAGTTTCAAGTGCTTAAATCGTTTCTGGATTGTTGGCATAACATTGTTTCTTCACGTTTCCCTACAAAAAAAAAGTTTCATAAGGTTCAAATTGCAGACCCAGGACGACCAATTGACACTTTAAATGCGACTGGTAACACTGTTAGGAATTTCGGTGCGCAAAAGATCGATTGTGGCATAGTGCGCTGTCCTTTATGGACCGGAGGATGACAAAATTTATGTCATAAATTCCATAAGAAGAAGTCGGTTTACATGGCTGTATAGTGCTGACCGTTGTTCCCAGCTTGCTTTTCGAAGAAAAGTGGTCTAACACTTCATAAGATGCATAGGCTTCTCGAAAAAAAAAACGAAAAGTACGCCTCGTAAGAGAATACGTCAATATGTCAATGTCATAAAATATCTATGATTTAAAAAGAACCCACAAGAAGACCACCTAGTATGTCAGTAATTTCTAGGCAGGGTGTCATACGAAACTTCATGTCTTTTCTTATTTAGTTCCAGTTCTTGTGCCTACTTATGAGTATATCATCAAATAATTATTGATTTGAATTTAAAAAGTTAAATTCAGCCTACCTTTGAAATAGCTATTTATGCACTTATCAGAACCAATAATTCTATACTGAGGTTAAACTAAAATATATGGTTGAAATGATCTTTGCAACTGTACTCATATTTATAAAACAGTGTATTTTGTCATTTATTCTATGTTCATTAGTGTCCGACCGAGGGTCAGTTTCTAGCCGAAGCCGAAGCTTCAATAATTTGAAGAATTTTCATCCCAGGTTGACTAAAAATGAAAAAATTATGATTTTTTTGATTTTTTTTTTTTTTTTTGTAGAATAGGTTCGTTCGTTTTTTGAAAAACCCAAGCTCGCCCTGAATGTCAAACTGAGTGTTTTTTTAGCCCTGGAGTTGACCTGGATTTGGTGAAAAACGGGCTGTCAAATGGCATGTATTTTTATTCAAATGACAGGGATGTGTGGTGATTCTGCGGTTTAGTGTTTTTTGAGGACTCATAGAGTTCTCAAGGAAACCTGGGTCAACTCTGAGTAAAGCTCAAAACGAATCTTATGTATGCATGCAGTAACCAAATTAACGGGATAAATTAATTTAACGTTTCAAAAATAATAACAAATTGAACTAGTATTAATATTTTATTGAAATCAAGGAAAAGAACAACAAATAACTCAACACGGTTCTACGTTCTACGAAACAAGAAATTGAATTTAATTTTTTTTTTTAACCCCTACTACAACGCATGACAGCCAAAAGCTTAACCTTCGGCTTCGCCCAAAACTTCGGCCTATTTTGGCCGAAGCCGAAGGTTTAGCCGATTGTAGTTTTTTAAGCCGAATGTGGCCGAAGCCGAAGCTTTGGTCGGGCACTAATGTTCATTTTTAAGAAGGGCGTTTCCTTATACGTGTCGTTTTTAAGGAGAAATAAAACGAATATAATTTAATGTAATAGGCAAGAACTGAGCTTCATTAGAAACATAGTTTGTTTTAAAAATGATTTCGGGCAAATTGCCGCCCTGCTTGCTCGAATAAATTCCAGCCGAGATGATCAATTTTCGACGACTTTTTGCCGCATTTGGGCCGAATACTTTCATCCAAAACTTCGATCATTTCGGGCTTATCAAACGACTTTACATAACACCACCAAAAATAGTCCAGGCTCAAGCAGTGCTTTATCGCCCTGATCTTAGTGGTAGTTTACAGGTTTTAGACTTTAAATTGTGTCAAAATCGGCGTCAACAGAGATATCATTTCGAAACAAAGGAGGTGGTGCATACTTCTATGGAGCCTGGGCCCAGGGCGTACACCTATGAGACTAGTATCAAATGAAAGCTTACGTTCAGCCCAATCAGCCTGCCAAATATTTTTGAATTCTTGGCTGTCAAACGTCAACGAAAATGTTTTTTTTTAAACAACTTTTAGGTCTGTTTTTTCGAAATATAAGGAATTTTGAAAACTGTATTTTGAATGAAATGAAAGATATTTTTATGATCTTTCATATGATACCAAAATCATTGTCCTACGTGCTATGCTTTTCGAGATATTCGTAATTATTTGCAGAAATGTCAGATTTTTCCCATTTCCGGCGCTCAACTTCAAGTCTAATTATCTCAAAATCACCAAGACCGAATTCAAAAATATTTGGCAGGCTGATTGGGCTGAACGTAAGCTTTCATTTGGTACTAGTCTCATAGGTGTACGCTTTGGGCCCAAGTATGCACCACCTCCTTTACTGAGTGATTCTGCGGCTTCAATTGTTTCAGAATAAAATGAAAAACCAAACTGAGCATAAACCAAGCGACAGCTGTCGAAAAGACCAACTCCGAAATAGTATTGCCAGATTGAAAACTACACGTCTAAAAACACACCATTAACTTTATGTAAATAAAAAGGCTATATTTTGTTATTTTGTTTGAATCAGGTAAATTTGTCTATGTCCACATAGAACTTTCAAGTACTTAGTGTGAACCATAATTCTCAAAGAAATGAATGTTTTTTTCGACTGGAGATAAATGATTGGGTCTTAAAAAATGATTCCACATGTCTACCACTTACGTGAGACTTCAAAATTCACATCTCAGGCTTTCGCGCCTGGTACCCGTGGCGTAATGGTTAGCATGTCTGCCTGTTACGCGGGAGTTTCGTGGTTCAAATCCCAACAGAAACCAAAAATGTTTTTTCACGGGCATCAGCTTTCGCGAGGAATTGGAAAGTCCTGGGGTAGTATATTCATTGCCATGAAAAGCGATGTAGGCCCCACCGTCACAAGGCATTGTTGTGAGAACTACGCTAGGCCCCGGGGCTAACCGCTCTGTTGCGCCAAGCTTTGTTTGTATTTATGGCCTTTTGCGAAGAATTGACAAGTCAAACGAGAGTAATTATAAATATAAGTACTTTACCCGTTGTGTGATGGTTAGCACATCCACCTGCTAACCCAGAGGTTCGAGGTTTGAATCTCAGCAGAGGCAAGAAATGTTTTTTCACGGGTATCCTTTCGCGAGGAATTGGCAAGTCCTCAATTAGTAAATTCATGCCATGAAAAGAGCTTTCTTAATTAGCCGTTCGGATCCGTCATAAAATTGTAAGTCCCCTCCATTCCCTCACAAGGCATGGTTGTGAGGAATGCGCTAGGCCCAGGGGCTCCTCGCTCTGTTGCGTCACCTTATTTATTTATTTTTAAGTACTTTACAACTAAGCTATTCAGAATCGACATAAAACGAGTTTCTAGAAAAGCCTGAGCCTTGCCAAAGCTCATTTCTGCCAAACGTAAGGCCAGAGATTTTGTGATTTAATGGGGACTTACACATTAAAGTGACTGTCAAAAGAAAGTGTACACCTACTTAATGTACGTTTCAAGGGATTCACTACTACTTTTTTGACTGCCTTTTCAAATTAAAAAATAATTTCTATTGTCCAACAAAAAATATAGTTTTTTTTTTTTGTTATTTCTTCGCTCCAGTTCAAGCTTATGGTAGTAGCTAAAACACATTTTTTTTGTTCATTTCAGATGATGTAGAAAAATTTCTGCTTTTCACACGGGCCCACCTAATTGATGTCACAAGGGCGTAGCTTAGAATACTTTTTTCAGAAAAATAAAATAAAAGAAACTGTTTATGAGCTAGTGAGTATCTGTAAAATTTGAAAATTTTGAATAAATTATTGAAATTCTTATACAAAAAGCGATTGATCACAATATCTGAAGTATTAGTTTTTTTTTTTTTTTTGAATTTATTACTATTTAGTTTTATTATTTATCCTTTAAAAGGGAATCATAACACAGGTCTGCGAAAAATATTTTTTTGTCAGCTGTATGAGATATTTCAACTGAATTTTATGTTTTAAAGTGCGCTGATTTCAAAAGTGATGGCCATTTTTTTCTATCACATAAGGATTTGTTGCAAATTCAAAGACAAGAAAACACAAAACTCATCTTGCAGCCTTGAGCATCGTATGCTGCTAGCATCCGTTGCACAATGGTTTCACAGTTAGGATCTTTGGTACACTTCGCACAAAAATTAAGGGAGCAGAAAAAAAAATCCAAATTTTTGGGGGATTGTCAACAGGCTGTAACTTATACAAAAAGGGTCGTACTTTTTACACCAAAAAAGAAGAAGCAAATTGTAGCTCTAAGTGTCTAGTTATAGAATTTGAGTTTGAAATTTTTTTTTCAAAATATTTTTCGAGTAATCAAAAATTAAACCACCAATCATTACATGAATTTCCCTAAAACTTTCGCACTACGTTCTTGAACGATACCCAAGCTTCTTTTTCCTTCTCAAATGAAGGGTGCGTTGAAAGTTTTCGTATGTCGGAGCCGGTGAAAACTCTCTCTTTCAACTTTGCTTCTGACAGCTTCGGGAATTTTGTACATAAATATTTGAAACAGTCCCCATCCTTTTGGAGCGATTTTACAAATGGTTTCATTGACCCCAGTTTGATTCGGAGAGGGGGCAATAAAACCTTTTCTGATGGTACCAAGGTAGTGTTTATAACATTTTTCTCTCCAGGTTTTAAAATTTCTCGGGATGGCCAATCACTTTTTTTCCAGTGCTGTTCTCTGGCTCTACTATCCCACAAGCATAGGAAGCTTGGGCATTTGGTATAGCCTGGCTGATGACCCAAAAGCATTGTCAGTATTTTGAAGCCCCCACAAATCATCCATGTCTACTGAGAGCTTTTCTTTGTTTCAAGCGATATACTCGTACGTCATTTGACTTGTCTCAACATGTTAAAACATTCCCAGTCTCACCCAAAGTTCAGGTTGTTTTTCTCCATTATCAAATAAAAATCATATAGGTTAATTACCAATGAACATAGATACTGCAATATACAGAAAAACTTATGTGATATAATAATTTGAATTTTTTTTTCTGTTTTTGGGAGGTCTAAATCTGTAAGAAAATGTAAAAATCCTGTGCAGTTTTTTGGTAGCAGACCTGTGTAATGAATGTGATGAAAGAAAAAGAAGCTTTTCTTAAAAGAAAGTATCTAATGTACTCTATGCTTTGAATTCGAAAACCCGAAAGGTTTTTAATCCTTAAGACTGTTATTAGTATGCTTTATTTGATCTGCATTCAAAATAAACATGATGCTGATGTTTTTTAATATTTTTTCCATTATCTACTACATTTTTACAAATCTGGATAGCTACATAATTTTTTTTTGTATATGCTTCACATTCTGGATTCAGCATTCGCAGCCCTACTCTCAACATTCGAAATTTTTTGACAGTAACTTACAAGTGAATACATTTGTTATATTATCTGAGATGAGCTCGTAGAATTCCCACATAGTTTGTATTTTGCGAAAAACTTGCTGGGAGTCCACATGGCAAAACAATGGACATTAGGTGGCAGCAAATAATTCATAGAAAAAATAAACTTTTCAAAATTTTGGGGAAAACATCGAAGATATGTAAGTCATTTCAAGACAAAAACGAAAAAAATAAAGTATTAAATAATTAGCAGAAAAAATATGTATCAAATGGACACGGCTTTGAAGGTACTCTTAGGAGATCAGCTTTAACATTTGCACAAATTTGCTCAAATGGACAGGCACCGAAGAATAACAATCCAGAGCATTCTAGCGATTGAATTGATACGCACAAGGCCAATTGAGACTTTTGTCTGACATTGTGGCACAAAACAAATCCGAATTTTTGTCAACTTAAGTAATGAAACCAACGCGAGTGGTTTGATTTTCAATTTTGTTATTTGCCCGACTATCAACCACATTCTTTTGGATAATTAACGAATTCTAAAAGTCAAATATACGTATCACAATTCACAATGAATATACCCCATAGTTCGGTTCACAGATTTCTGTCTCATACCTACGTAGATTCCAAATGTCAGCTTAATATCAAAACTAGTTTCAAACCAAATCATTGCAGTCATCTATACTTTTTTGCGGTGGCAGCCACGCCTCCGTTAACCACCATCTGCTCAAATGAATCAACTAAAGACGGTTGGCTGACAGACTGTCTATAAATGGGATATACGCAAACAATCAGATAATAAATTTTTGACATACCTCCGATTGTGGCTTCTAAATAGAGATGAAGTTGAGACATTGCTACAAGTGTTAAACTAATAAAACTCATTACGCATCATAATTTAATTCCCACATTATATAAAAATATATTTGCTCTCTTTTTCTTGTGCGGCTCACAAGTAAATAACTAAAATGTATGTACATTAACTTTTTAAATATAACTCTTGCCACTGACACTTCTTGTCACAAAGAGTTGTTACAATATTACTACATGGTTGAATAAGTCATTTTTCTTTCTTTTTTGAATTTTCTTTCCTTTGAATATGAAATTATTGTATAAAATAAAAAACAAAAAAAAAAAAAAACAAAAAAATTGACAAACTGTTAAACATTATGTAAAACCATCTTGTAATTATTGTAACATGAAATAAAAAAATTCAAAATTCAAAAATTCAAATCAAACTTTATGAACCTATTTGGCTGAATGGCAATAATAAGTTATTGTTGAAAATTCACAATTTTTGAGCAAATAAACACACTCTAGCCATCAAAAAATAAGTTGGTTGTAGAAACATTATTTTTGTTGTAAATTATCCTATACAGACTATCCCAATCAAACGACATTGCATTCTGGCACAAAGGTACACGACACATAGAAATGGTAATTTGAGCTTTTTGACACACAATTTCTTGAAAAAAAGTCAACCACTTCCAACATTTTTATTACGTACCTTAGTAGGTAAGACAAACACACAACAGCCCGCGCCCAGAAATTCATAAAACCGGAAAATTATCAGAAAAACGCATTCTCCAACGTAGGTACCTATTATAAATTCTTGTTGATAAAACAAAACTTCACAAGCTAACATGCAATGTGAGTCAGTGTAGTCTTTGACACTGAAATGCTTTTTAGGAGAAAAAAAAAAACAATGACACAGAAAATTATCGCATGCCTCAAAGTTTGTTCACATTTATTGCAAAAACCGAACGTATTATGGCGTTTTGATCACTTTTTTGCGAAATAAGGCGAACAAAAAAACACGACTCACCAAAACAACTTTGCCTTTCACATCCTTTTCCTTTGAGCCAAACAAGTAATCCAGAAGATGTTTGAGTGCAACAGCAAAAAGAACAAGTGGCAGTAGCAGGAGACACAAAAGTATCTTCAAATTAAAGATCAATCTTTGGCGATTTTCTGCAGCCTCTGCCTCAACCATTCTGTTTGTTTAATGTTTTTTTTTTCGTTTTGATTATTACGTTATTTTTTATCTATATTCTCGCAGTCGAAATAATAAAAACCAACACTCAGGTGTTCACTTTGCTGTTCGTTCATCAAAACACACGGAAACCAACTAAACTGATGGATCGAAGAAAATGCTGACTTGATCGATGATAGATACTTTGGAGACGCGAGCTGCTGCTGCTGCTTGGTTAATTCATAACTTTGAATAAAAGCGGGGAGAATCCACATCCAGTTATGGTGGAGACGAGACACACCGTCCGTCGATATGTATGTATGTAGTGCTTGTATACTCCAAGGTTTCGAATGGAGAGGTAGAATTCCAAACAAAAGCAGTTCGTATTCTCAGCACGCAGTAAGCTCAAAAACAATGGTGGGAGGAGGGGAGACTTTAAGATATGCGGGGTGCATCTGTAGTTATGTGTCTCTTCGAGACTCGAAACAAGGTATTGTGATCGTTTAGCTTATTATCTCTATTGAAGATTAAATGTGTTGTTCTCATGGTAATTAAATTATATCCACGGGAGCTTTAATTTGGCGTATGTTTTATGTTCTCTGAGATAATGAGATAGTAAACCGATCGAGCTAAGAATTTTGGTAGGCATATCTTTGAGTACTCACCATCATCGTTGTGTAAGTTGTATGGATGCTCAAGTAATTTAAATTCAGATGCGTTTTTTTGATGGGCTATCAATAAAATTTAACTGTCAATTAATGAAAGCAATAAAGTTTTTTGGGTGAAGTCATCGATTCTGAATTATGGGATTGGTAGAATAAATGACGTCAGGGGAGTATTTCTTTGATTTCTTTTTTTTTTTTCTCTCTAGTTTTTTATCTCTGTATTAGCAACACGAAACAAACATGTAGGACAATGTACAAAAACTATGAGACTAAGTTGACGGTGGCTGAGAGGAGGATGCTCCGTATGACAGCGGTGTATCAAAATTTGATCGTATTAGAACTTAAAAGTACTAAGATCGGTGGGAGCGGGAGCCTTCACGTCCAAAGTTCCACCCTAAGAAAAAATAGAGCGTGACCGGCTCAGTTTTTAATTTCATATTCAAAGGAGAGTTCCAGAGAACCTTCTCAAAAAAGAGATATCATACAGCGTTCAGCAGCCTCTATCGCGAAGTAACACAAAGAAAGGTGGATCAAAACACAAATATGTTACCAGGCAAATGCAACTACATCTGCATTTGCAAGAATTGAAGTCTGCCGACACTTTCTGAAGCCAACGTTGCGTACCCCTCAAGAGGATCACTAGTTAAAAGCAGATAAATGGAACAGTTGTGATTCCTCCGAGATAACGATGCTGCGGCACCAAAAAAGAAAAAAAAGAAGAAGTTTTATGATTCCCAACGTTGTCGAAACACCTTTTTAAGATCGAACTAAAATATTATTTTGTTACAGTCATATTATTCACTAGTTTTTCGTAGAACTAGTTTTCAAGAATTTTTGAGTTTCAAGTTTTGATCAAATCGGTATTAGACGCATTTTTTTCTCAAGCTTATAAAGACTTGATCAAAAAAAAAACACGATTTAGCAAATTGGTAGCATTTGGCATATGACTTTTGGGTGTAAGCTTCAGAATAAATAAATTTAAAAAAAAATTTAAACAGCCATTATTTCTTATAATCGGAGCTTACATGGTTTTGATTTGAGTGTTCTTGAAAACATCCGAGAGGTGATACCATATGTTTTAATCAGTCACGTCGATGTCAGGAATGTTGTTTTTCCAAGGTAAGTTTATCTGGTCTCTGGTTTTCTTTTTCCAAATGGTACTGACCTTTTTTCCCCAAAAACCTACATATAATTATTCGCTTGTGTCAAGGACTGCCCAGAACATCTCTTGAAAGACAATGGAACCTGTGTTCGCGTTTGTCCCTCGACAAAGATGGCCAAGAATGTTGGAGTGTGTGCCTTGCAATGGAACATGTCCAAAAACCTGTCCGGGAAAAGAGACTTGTTCAAAGGTTGTACTGTTATCGAAGGATCCATTCGGATTCTCATACAATCTTCACGGGCTACCAATCAATACACAAGAGCTACTCTGTGTGGTTTCCTCGCTGGAGAGTCTGGAGTTTAAGAATCTGAAACGGATCAACTCTAGAGCTCATTCGAAAGAAGAAAAGAATATGTATTGCTTGGTGCAAAATACTAAAGGGCCTCGATCACTGTGCTGTTATAGCGAAGAATCGGAAAGAAACTGAATGTGGTAAGTTAGAGCATTCTTTTCACCCTAATGTGAAAAAGATCTGATGATCCATTTCCATTTACAGAAAAGGATAAAATGACATGTTCCGATCAATCTAAGGATTTTGGAAGCTGGCGTGTTGGATCTTCTCAGCTTTAGGAGTGCAAGAACTTTCTCTTGAACGGAACCCATTGTAAAAACATTACAAAGTAAGTTTTGATAGGTTTTATTTCTGAAAAACAGTTTCTAAAGTTTTTTTTTTCTTATTTCAGTGCCTATCAATTGAAAACCTATAAGGACTGTCATCCTGAATGCCGACCCTTCTCAGGATCTGGTGTGGATCACAGCGCTCCACAAATAATAACTATAACAATAAAAATATACCGCTTAATTTGTTTCTTGTAAATTTATTTCCAAGTCTTATTAATTTCGCGAGTAATTACAAACCACATTTTCCTGTTTTCTTGGGCAACAAAATTGCTTGTACATATGTGTTTTGCCAAACTTCAGAAGACAAATATTCCATAGCAGCAGCACTGGAGCAAACGATAGATGCGACCAACAGAAAACTTTAAGCCTGCACGATTTGAGTGGGACTTTGCCTTTCTCTGACATTTCTTAATTTAGTTTTAAAAAATTCACAATTAATGAAACGTTGTGCCAGCTAGCCAGCTTAAATTTTTTATTTGTCAAGTCTACTGATTTCGCGAGGAATTTGAATGAAAAATGTCATTTGGTAGGTACATTGGGTGCGTTCGAAAACAAAAATTGCACATTTTTGTTAACTAAATTTTTGTCAAGTAACATGAAATTGTTAATAATTGTTAGTATATGGAGCTACACCAAACGCACCCAACGACAGTCTTCGCCATTTTCGAAAAACATTTCCAAAAAATTGTTTGGTAGCACATTTTTCGTTATCGAGCTAAGGAAATAAGCCCTAATAAATTATGAGGCTAAGGGAAGCCAAGAAAGCTAAATTTTTGTTGTATTTAGCATGTGAATTTTTCTAGGCCAGATAGGCTTGAGAAAAAAAACGCACCTATTATTAAGAAAACAAATGGAACATACAACTAAAATCTGAAAACAAGTTTTTGATAAAAGGGTCATTCCTTTGTGACGGGTGGGACATTTATACTCATTTTTTGCCTACACTTTGCTTCATTTCTGCCAAACGGCAACGATTGACGTGCTGAATATGACATTATTACATACTTGAATAGTCATTACTCATTACATACTTTATCATTGAAAAAAGTATGAAAATATCATTATTATTTTGAGAAATTGATGGTATCAAAAGTACCTCTCCTCTGCGAGTTTACTTACACTTGTTAAACAACCTAATGTTATTTAGTTCGTGATATTGCACAGATTAGGTATTAGTATAATTTTCGCAAGTAACTCGTAAGACAAAAAGAATTTGCTATTGACGGGTGGGACAGTAGTTTTGTAACGGGTGGGAGTAATGTTTGGCCATACAAATGTATGAAAAATATAAACACAATTCTTTTCTATCTACTTCAAATCAGCTCTTTAATGAACTATTCAATGTTACTTAATAAATAATTTTATTTCATAAGAATGTATAATGTTCTATTCTCCAGATATGGATTCAATTAAAAATTAAGTTATTTATTTTTCATGTTGATGGTGTCAGTTTCGCTGGAATGACCTACAAGTAGAAATTCATGAAACTGGAAATTTCTGGTTTTGGGGAATTTAAAAATTATTTTTTAAGCCTTTTTGTATTTTTCATCAATACTGTTTTTCTTTATCATCATTTTCTTTTTGAACGTAAATTTCGACACCGGTCGTTTTGGCAGCATATTATGGTGGGGGATTCAGGTTATTCAAATTCACAGTATTTGGCTACGTTCAAAACTCAGTATCAAACTCCACTTATGACATGCAATGTTGTTGAACGGCAGACGGTGTAGGGTAAACTGTCCCACAGTGAACCAATTTCCGTTTAACTTGATGTTGCATTTGAACTCCTGGTCTGTCTACAGGAAATCTCAAATGTAATTAAAGTTTAATATTTTGACTTTGAATTTGACCATAAAAATGTTAGAATATAAATAATGCAAAATACTTCGTTTCGAGCTTTCAAAAGTACATTAAAATTGGTTTAGTGTGTACCAGGGGATGTATACAGTGAACCAAGGGGTATTACACAGTGAGCCATTTCTATATACATACATTCAAAAAATGTTTTCAAAAAATTTACAAAAAAGAAAAGAACGTAGAGACTTGCACTGGAAAAATAAAAACCGAAACCATTTAATTTATAAGACATTTTCATTTAGTTTTACGAACATTTATTCATTAATTAAAAAAAAATATTTAAAGAACTTCTTACTTTTTACTTTTACTCAAAAACTATGAATAAAAAATTTAAAAGGAACAACAGAAAAAAAAACAAAGACAATCCTTCACGTACTGTTCTTCCAAACTAAATAATAAGTAAATAGGGTGGCGCAACAGAGCGAGGAGCCCCTGGGCCTAGCGCATTTCTCACAACCATGCCTTGTAAGGGAATGGAGGGGAAGCCGGTTCCGAACGGCTTATTGAGAATGCGCTTTTCATGGCAATGAATTTACTAACGGAGGACTTGCCAATTCCTCGCGAAAGGCGATACCCGTGGAAAAACATTTTTGGGGATTTGAACTCGAACCTCTGGAATAACAGGCGGACATGCTATCCATCACACCACGGGTACCACTGGTACCATCGCATCGGTTCAAAAACAACTTTTAAAATTAAAAAACAAACAAAAATCACAATTTCTAGTTTAATCGCCTGCCATCTGCCAAATTTACTTTGCCATGCGCACAACCCAGATCGGCTAGAACACATCTTCAACTCAATAGTATACTCAAAAAGGATTAACGTGGGCGTTTCTCCACCTTTTTTCTTTTCTCTGTTGGAATAGATGGCAGAAAATTGGAATGGTTCACTGTATCTGCTGGCTCACTGTGGGGCAGTTTACCCTACTAAAACGCCTCTTTACGACACTGCGACATTGATGAAAAATGGCACAGCCATCTGCTCAGAAACTAGTAGTTGCGGCTTGCGTTTTGCAGGAGTAAGCCAATGTACTGGAAGTCTTGCGCAAAGTTCACAGATTCAGCGTTGCGGATTTCGATAACATGATTCCAAAAGATTTTTCCATTGCTCATTTATACAATTTCGGAAAGAATTAGCTACTTCTGTCGGTGGATATTTATCTGCCAACTGAAACAGTCAAAGCAATTGGCAGGATGTCAGAGGCAGTCACTAAATTTGGTGTGTATGAACTAAAACCATCTAAGTCGTAAACGGAAACTCCTAAAGCATCCGCCAGTTCTAACATTGGCCCTGTCATTTGAAACGGAATTTTATCAACCTTGATCTTCCGTTTTTATAATAGCCGAGTTTCATTTGGAATCTGTATTCATTTCAGCAAAACATCGCAAAACATCGCACATTGGAAAACAAGTTGGATCAATGTACTATTAGAAAATGTCGAGTATATTTGAATTATGACCAAGGTTACATATCTCCCTTTATTTTGATAAAGCAACTTTGTTTAAAGTACAAAGCCCAAATATAGTGCAATTTTTAAAAAGGAAGTTAGGTTTAAATGAAGCACTCATTGGCTTGGAGCTTAGTTTTGACTCCTTTGAACTTTTTTTTGTAATGAACCATGATGGTCCGATATTATGCCAACAAACCGGAAACGATATAAACACTTAAGATTAATGACATGGAAAATTTCAGTCGCAGTGACAGTATTCGCGTTTGTGATCTGAAGTCAGACAGCTACTAGAACGACGTTATGTTCGATATTCACCTAATGGGAATGATTGCTCTTTAGGAGCCATAATACATGGATTTTAATTTTGTTAATTTGATTGCTTAAAAAAAAAATTATGTGGCGCAGGCACAGACTCCTAAGTAACTACAGATTTGAAAGAAACCAATCCTGATTAAATTGCTCACCTAGAACAGAAAAAAGGCAAGAAGTTACCGTTTCAGTTAATATGCGTCGCGAATAAATAAAACTGCTTGGTCTCCTGTGACTTACCTCAAACATAGCATAGCTCCTGAGCCGTAACCTGCCGAGTTGATAAGTAGAAGGTACTACAGCATACCATAAACCAATAATGTACTCGTTAATTAACACCCAAGTTATCCTTCATCGGAGCTACATTAGTGTAAGTGCGATGAAAATAAATTTAAAAAAATGGAAACCAATCCAAAACAAAAACCGATTGCAATTTTAATTTTGCATCCATTAACTCTTATTGCTAATGGCCTTTGTTATGATGCTAACAAAAGAAAAAAAAATCAGCCGGCAACATCTCAACACGTGTTCTCTGTGTAATCTCATTAATATGATATCTCACCCGTGATTTAAATTCCCATTTGCCTTCATTCAAACTGATTCAACGTGCAACGCGCATCCCCATACCCCATGTGTGCTAATGCACTTCACCAGGATCTGGATAACATCTTGTCAAAGCAAGTTTTGTACATTTTTACTCAGTTTTTGGAGAGTAAAAATGCATCCAGAACCAGATAGATCTCGCTTTAGATACCGCGCAAATGACACAAGAGACATTCGTATACGCAAGATGTTCCCCATTGGGATAGGGCATGGATGTTGATGCACTTGCAACCATCATGCTCCGTGCTATTCGTATGTGCATCTCGTCGGTCGGTCGTCGGGTGACACAACATGGTCCAGGAATATATGTATGTGCATAGGGATGTATTATCAGAAGCCCAGAAGCGCAATCAACCGCAGAGATGGGAGTAAGACTTTGCGCAGAGCTGCGGTAGTGCGGTAGCAACATCTGTTGTTTAGTTGGGTGACGTTGATATGCGCTAAAGCTAAACGAACATAGCGCACATGCAAATTGGTTTTTCTCGTACCCGGTACCCATATCCACTCATTTGCGTGCGCTTGCGTCTTGCATCCTCTGTTTTTATTTATGGAATTTTATCTTTTTTGCTGCGGTCCAGAATCGGAATCAAAATCCCGCGGGAATCTATTATAAATGGGTTCATTGACTGGAGCGCATGTGCAAATGTTTTTTTTTGTTTTTTATTTTGCGTGGCATTAGATACATTCTCTGTGGTGTGTTGGCAGCACATCCGTGGTATGTTTTGATTTTACTGTGGCTAACTTTTGGATTTTACGGAGCTAGCGTCAAACATATGGTTAGAGAGTGACTTTTTTCAAAATTCATGTTTGCAATTTTGTGAGGTCATTGGCATCTTTGCCATGCATGTGTCAGCACGTTAGTGAAACTGGCAAATTTTACATCCAAACTAAAATGATATGACCGAGGTTTGTTATGTAACACGGCTAACCGACAATTCGTCTAAGTTAAATATTCATTTCCACTAACGCTAATTGAAAACTAAACACGACCGAAAGCTGTTTGTGGCCTTAAAGTCTGTGACCTTCTGTCGAATTTTTTACCGACCTGAACCTCAGTTCCTTTTGATCATTATTTATTGTCATGCACGGGTGCAAGCAAGTATCTACATTGAATTTGAGGTTGTCCATTAAAACTTCAAGTCTATGTCTTTAAAAGCTTCATACATTCGCATTTGCTTCTTCATACCTATTGAGTTGGCAGGAAATAGCGTTCGGTGGTGGAACAAATGTCTTCAGTTGAATGAAGAAAATAGCAATATAATTGATAATAAAAAAACACAGCAATTTAATTCCAACACAGGTAGCTACGTACTGTTTACCTCGTAGTTTGAAGATTATTTTATGGACTTGAAGACAAATAAGAATTTAGAATGCGTGCCTTAGCCACAATTAATACTAAAAAATTGAAGAAAAAAAACCTTTTGGAACAATCTAATAAGGGTGTTGGGGTTGAAGTTTTGTCTTGAATATAAATCAATCAATTTACTTATTTTATAGCTGTGTACGTCCATAACAGGAGTATATTATGCAAGAAACCAATCACTTCTTCTCTTCTTGGACTCAAGAGACTTGATTTGTTGAGTGTATAGGAAAATTTATCGCAGTTTCGTATTCTTTGCTGCTGTTCAAAAAGTAACATCAAAAGATAGGTTCCCGTTCATGACTATTATGGTTGGAAAAGTGTGTCTCTTCAGTTATGTCTATTAATAGTGAGACAATCTATTTTCATAGTTTTCAACAACTTAACCGCAGCGATAAGTGGTTTAAGTAGGAACGTTACTTCAGTTGGCATATCCCGTACTTAATTATAGTCACGTCGAGCAGTTTGAGCGTTTTTTGGTAATCAAAAAAAATATTGTTAGAACAAGTTCAAAATCTAGATATCGAAGTTCACATGTAGGTATATAATTAGTTGGACAGGCTTCTTGTGGTGGAATGGTCGGATGTAGTCTGCGTTCAGACTTATCAGGCTTGTCGTCCAACACTATGTCATAAATTCCTGCGCTCAACTGCAAAATTTTTAAAAATAATAGAAAACCATCCAACAAGTTTGTCAAGCGGTCAACTGAGGGTTCATATTATCCAATATAGGTCGTTCAAACCAAAGTCTGTATAACTAATTGTACAGTGTGAGCTCTGATAATAGACTTTTTTGTAGCACGAAACGAACAGTGGAGAAAACTAAGCAGGCCTATCTTCTTGATCTATAAATAAGTAAAGACTTTTAAGTACGACTTTAAACAGGTTCGTTCGTTGTTCGTTGAAGCACTGGGGTTGCCCTGTGGTCGCCACAAAGCGTTTTTTGAAAAACCTATAAACTCGCCCGGAATGCCAAATTAAGTGTTTTTATTTCTAGCCCTGGGTTTGCCATTGACTAGACTCTGAAGACTGAAGTAGAAGTAGGATTTCACTGAGGCGAGTACAGGTAATGAACAGGGCTGTCAAATGACATCTGGGATGTGTGGTGATTTTGTGGTTGAGAGCCAGAAAAGCTGATTGCTTTTGACTTCTCGCCGCAAACCCATATTGGCTATCAGCAGTGATAGGATTTTGCTATGAAAATTCGTTGAAAATTACTCTCTAAGAGATTTAATTTTGTATGGCAAACCGTAGTTTTCATGTAGATTTGGGGTGCTCGTTTAAGTGCCTGGTGGAAACACTATAGTAGGTAAAGGGTTCACCATCTAACTTTTTTTTTTCAACAAGTGCTTATTTCGTGAGTAGTAACACTTAGCTCATGTGTGATTTGACAGATAATTGATTTATCCTTCCGCTGTATGAATACGGTTGTGTTTACGATTGAACAAGGCTGGAAAATATTGCGACATTACTTTGAAAATCTGATGCTGATTTTGCCAAAAAAAAAAAATCATCTCTTCAGATGAAGCTCATTTTGGAGTATGTAAACAAGCAAAATTGTCGCATTCGGCATTTGGGCACAAAAAATCCGCTTGCATACATTGAAAAGCTGATACACCCAAAACGAGTCACTATTTGGTGCGAATTTTGGTCCAGAGGCATTCTTCGAAAATGAGCAAGGAGTGGCCGTTACAATCAATCGTTATCGAGCCATGTTGAACGAATTTTTGTACACAAAAATTGAAGAGGAGGATATTGGCAACATTTGGTTTCAACAGGACGGCGCTACGTGTCACACAGCCGAAGCTACACTCGCAACCGCATTTATAAGATTTCGCTATTTCACGCTTAAAACGCATAACAGTTATTCAGTGAATAAGAACTTATTAAGGCTTTTTCATCTTTTTCATCACCCAATACAGGGTGTTCGGTAATTCGTGTATTATCTTTTGGGGTGTGGTTCGGGGTCATATTCTTAGAAAAAATTGTTCTAGAGTAAAGTTCGTTTCTCAACTTTGACATCACTTTTTGAAAATTTAAAAAAAGGCTAACTTTGGTGTACCCTCACCTGTGTTAAATTCGATATCTCTGTCAATACTGATTATAGAGACCTAGTCTTAGACTTAATTTTTTGTAGAAATAACAATCTTTGTATTTTTGTTGAGGTTCTATAGGCTTAGGGTTGTCAGATTTTCAATTTTAAGTGGTGTTCAAATTTTCTTCCCCAAACAAAGTTTTGACTTTTAGGTCACTTTTTTCAGAAATTGCCTGATAAACTTAAAGTTTTTTTTTATTTTTTACAGATGAACAAAACAATAATTAAAAAAAACTTATTAATAAAAGCACTCAAAAACCCATACATTTTATGAAACTTGGAAAAAACTAAAGCAATAAATCTAGTTTTGGGTTTTTTACGGTTTTTTATTGCAACAACTTGCAAAGGGAGCAGTTTTAAAAGAACTTTTAGTAGTGTCTTATGTATTTTATACAAATAAAATGTTTGCTCTCGATTACTCTTGTCTTACTTGTAGTGATCCTTCGGAAATACTTTGTTTTAATTGAGTTAAGGTTTGTTATTTCAGATAAGTAAACAATTTCTTTCATTCGTCCCCATACAAAAAAAATTCAGTACAGTGAGATCGGGAGATCATGCAGGCCAGTAAATTGGTCCATTTCTGCCTATTCATCTACCACCGTATTTTTCATCCAGCCAATCCTTAACTTCACGACCATAGCGGGCGGGAGCACCATCATGTTGGAAATATGATGACTCTAGCTGACGCAGTGGAACATCCTCCAATAGTAGTTCCTGTACAGGTGTATGGTGATATGGATGCATATTTTCACCATGCAGTACTCTGGAGATTCTGTCTTTGGAAACATTATACTGTAGAGCCATGCGTCTTATGCTAATGGAAGGATTGATTTTAATAGCTGCCAGTATTCTTTCATCGACCGAGGCTCTTCTTATGGTTGCAGCTCCTGCGTTAGGTCTTTCAGTTAATACTGATCCAGTTTCTCGAAGCCTCCGAAAGGTTCTTCCAAAAACATTTTCAGAAGGAAGTCGTCTGTTGAGATAAGGTTCCTGGTATCTTCGAGGTGCTCTTCTTAAATTTCTATTGCAAAACCCATATACGAATAAAATGTCTGTGTATTCTTCTTTCGTAAATGAAGGCATTTCAAAAAGCTGTCCGATCAAACACAATCGTGACTTATTTTGATAAACTGATGAAAAAATTTGTTTTCTTATTCTTTTATACGACCCATTTCACATTCATGCCCCAAAAATTTCCATGAGAAGTCAATTAGGATTTTGGTAGCAGGTCAAATACACTTTCAACCCTTTTAATCAGTGCAGTCATAAAAATTGTCTTAAAACAATTAATTCTTGGAAAACTACTCAATTTGTAAGTTGTTGCAATAAAAAACCGTAGAAACCCAAAATTAGATTTTTTACCGATTTTAGTTTTTTTCAAGTAGGTACATATCATAAAATGAATGGGTTTTGAGTGCACTTATTACTAAGTTTTTTTTTATTATTGTTTTGTTCATCTGGCGCTGGTGAACTGTGTTCTATTGTCCGAGACAAGCTGTTGACAAGCCTCGTAGCGAGAAAAGAAACGCGTCAGTTCGTTGATAATGGTTGATGATGACAAGTTGGAAAGATGCAAGACTTCCAACCATTTTGAAAATGAGTCAACAATGACAAAGTAGTACACTGCGTCGGAAGGTCCTGCAATGTCAATATGAACTCGTTCTAGTACTGATGTTGCTAATGGCCTTGATTGAAGTGTCGTCTTTGCGGCGAGAAAGCAAGCGTGACATTGATTAACAAAAAACTTAACGTCTTGGTCGATGTTGGGCCAGTAAACATGGCATCTTGCGATGGTTTTCATCCTGTCTATGCCCGGATGACCTCGATGAAGCTGTTGAAGGATTCGTTTACGATAACACTCGGGAACTACGATGCGGTCGTTGAACATCAAAACACCTTCGATTACTGCAAGGCCCTCTCTCCTACTATAGTATGAAGACAACTCTGGTGAAAGAGAATGTTTCCATCCGGAAATCAAGGACTTGACAACTGATTGCAGAGATTTGTTGCTTTTTGTAGCGTCCTGTACCATTTTGAAGTTGACTGGAAGCACTTTGATTGTTTCAAGCATTTTTGATGAAAAATCATTTTCAAATTTCAAGCAGGCTATGACTATTTCTTCATCCACTTTTGATTTTGTATCAATCAGACGTGACAAAACATCGGCAAAACCAAAATCTTTTGTTGATATGTATTGAATGTCGAAATCGTACATCATGGAAATAAGTGCTGAAGTCTGTTTGCTGTGTACACTGGAATTCCTTTTTTGCTGCCGAAAATGGAAAGGAGCGGTTTCAGTGAGAAGAAGAAATTTTCTACCAAAAGTATTCGATGAAACTTCTTCACGGCGAAAATGAGTGCTGCTGCTTCTATCTCAATCTGGCTATAACCAGTCTCGGTTGATGTCAGTGATCTAGCTGCATGGGCGATGACTTTTTCTTTTCCATCCGGAAATATGTTTATGATACATGCAACTAGCCCAGCGTTGGATGCGTCAGCTGCTACTTTTATCGGTAAATTTGGATTGGAATGAGTCAGCAAAAGGTTTGATGGGAGAATGCTTTTAAATTTCAGGAAGGATTGTTGACATTCCTCCGACCATTCGAATTTAGCATTTATCCGAAGTAAATTATCCAATGGAGTTCGGATTTCTCAAATTTCACAAATTTCCCGTAATAATCCACAGACCTCAGAAATGTTGGTTGGAGCTGGCATGGTGATTATTTTGTCAATTTTTGCTGGATCTGGGCGTAAACCATTTTTGTCTACGATGTGACCAAGATATTTTATTTCAGGTACAAAAAATGAACACTTCTCGATTTTGATGCGAAAATTGTATTCCTTCAGACGTTGCAACACAAATTGTTCAAGTGGTCCTGCCAGTTCTTTCCACGACGATGTCATCAAGGTATGCTGCAACACCCTCAACACCTGCAAGCATTGCATCCATTAATTGCTGGAAAGCTCCTGGTGCTGACTTCACGCCAGGTGCAAGTCTGTTAAATGTGAACAATCCCTTGTGCGTGTTGATTGTAAGGAGTTTTCTTGATTCTGGTGAAACTTTTATTTGCAGATACGCATCTGCCAAGTCGATGTGCGTTGCGTAGGTATATAATGGGCTGTTTGCAATTTTCGCGAAAATATCTTCCGGCAAAGGAAGTGGATATTGGTGCGGATCTAATGACTGGTTGACGCCTGAAGAGTAGTCTCCACAAATGCGAACTCCACCTGATGCTTTTCGGACGACTACAATGGGAGCTGCCTAATCTGAGTAGTCACCTCTACGTTGAATATTGTATTCAATTTGATGTAAACTTTGTTTAAGTCCATTGAGTAGAACCAATTGACTTTGCCCTTTTGCTGCGGTTCTAGATTTAGTTCGAATTTTAGATTAGCCATATCGTGCTCTTCCAAATCAGGAAGAACTTGATTAATCTGAAAGCGGGTATAAATGAAAAAAAGAAAACAAATTAAATTCGCAAGCCATTTAGACTTAGACTTATCACCATGATGGATAGTATTGTAATTAATTAGTATTGTAATTAAATTAAAAATTGGTTATTAAAGTTTTCTTTTCTTGATCTTGATCTTCGTCTTGATTCAATGAAACAGATTGATAATCCGGTCAAATTAAACCAAAAATTGATAGTGAAGTTAAATAAATTCTCCGTTTAAAATATGATTCCAAATAAAACTTGAAAGTTCCCCAACTTTCCCCTGCATGGAAAAAATTTTATTCGAGGTCAAAGGTCAAAAATATTATTTTTTCCAATTTTCGGCAAAACGGTAAGTTTTATCATAAAAAATATGTAAGACGCAATTGTAAATTATGTATAAATTTATCTATAAAAAATGTTAACGTACTTTATTTCTTACGAGTCACTGTTTAGCAGATATAACGATTCAAAAACCTAGAACAGTTATAATCGTTATAATAAGCGCACGTTTTCACGCCACCTATGAGGTAAAGTATAGCGCGACTTTTTAAGTTGGTTTGCCAAGTATTCTATTCTATCTGTACGTTATGATCCTATTTAATAAAAAATAAAATATCAACAATTGGCAAAGACTGCAAAAAATTGTGTTCAGCAGTTTTTCCGGCGCAGGTGGAAGTTTATCTGAGCAGGTATAGTTTTTTTAGGAGCCCAGTACATAGAAAGAAGAAAGCGAATGCCGTTGCGTTGGTGAGAACTTCTTGTCGAGTTGAATTATTGTTTTTAAATACTTCAGCACATTGAAGTATATCTTGCTTTTCAAACATTTTGAAAACTGTTATTTTACCCCTCCTGTAAAATGCTGATGTCGTATCGCAGCCACTTATTCCGTGTAAAAAAAAGTACATAATTTCGCTATCTCACACAACGCGATGCAGTAAGAATCCTCCGTCAATGATATATGTCGCATCAGTATTTATATATAATATCAAATGTTTACTTTTTCAAAACAATCATAAAAGCAGCTTTCTGTGTTTTACGCATCCCGATGTCATCAAACAACGATAAAGGGTATAGGGTAGGTAGGATAGGGTTCAAAATTTTTTTCTATTTCATCTTGAAATGCTGCAGTGATACTCATGCGTTGGAACAATAATACCGGATCAACAGGTACTTTTTCTTCAACTTTTATGGTAGATACTAGTCATAGCTAAAAGAGGAAAAACTTTGTCAACGCGTTTTAGTTTAATATTACTGAATGTCAGTCCTGTCATTTTTGCTGTAGGAGCTAGTCCAACTTCACGAGCTTTATAACAATTTATTTTATCATCACCAACGACACCACTCGCAATAGAAACACTTCGCAATAGTTAACCTCTGAAAAAGGATTATGCATTGAGAACCATTCCAAGAGTTTTCGTATGTCTTTAGCACCTTTTTTTACTCTTGAGTCACTTGCATCAACATGCTGTTCGGTTGTATCCATCCTAACATTAGCAAGATCTTCTAATTTTTCACAAACTGTATTCATAGCATGCATACTATAAACCTATTTACTATGACACTCTCTTTTGTACTTTTTCCTCGTGCAATACATCCATCTGTCTTCATAGCTTTCATCATAGACTGCTCGATTATCATGTCCGTTGAAGTTCCACAACTTAATTTGTCTGACCGTCTAACTGTGAAAAAACCTTCTGAAAGTTTTTCCCAGGATCTATCAAGCTTTGTAATTATTGCATATCCTGCAAGTAAAGGTGTGCAGACTTAGCATAACGAAAACGTCCAGAAGCGTGAAAATAGGAAATTTCTTTGACATAGTTCAAATGAGCTTTCCAATCCCCCATACGCACAGCTCTTAGAAGCTCTTTAGCAATAGAAACCATATAAAAATATTGAACCCAAAGTTTTGCAGTTGGCCCTTGTTACTCATATTGTTTTAGTTTTTGATTGAACTTATTATTATTGCTGTTGAAAAGGAGAAACTATTTAATTATATATCAAAACTGTGGAAATGCAAATACGAGGCGTACTCATGTTATTAAAACGATCACAACTTTTATAAATTTTTGAATCATTATAACTGCTAAAGAGTGGCTCGTAAGAAAAAAAGTACCTTTACATTTTTTATAGATAAATTTATAATCTACAATTGCGTCTGACATATTTTTATGATAAAACTTACCGTTTTGCCGAAAATTGCAAAAAAAATGGGGAAAAACTCATATTTTTGACCTTTGACCTCCAATAAAATTTTTTCCATGCACAGGAAAGTTGGGGAACTTTCAAGTTTTATTTGGAATCATATTTTAAACGATCTCACTTTCAGCTTGGTGTGAATTTATGTAACTTTAAATGTCTAGATTGACCGGGCTAAGAATATTTATTTGAATCTAGAAAATGAAACTGATTCAATGAAAATAGACTATACTTTGATGAAACATAAAATAAACAAGTTTTCAATAAAAAAAAGTAATAATAATATTTAAAATTCAACAGATAGATGCATACTGTTTGGTGTTTGCTTTTGCAACTACTTACTACGCCGAGCATGCTCGTGCTCGCCGTATTTTCATCGTCTAGGGGTTTTCGAGCCGCTCTGCGCATAAAGTAACAAGTAAAAAGGCAACAATTTAAAAGAAGAATACACACGTTTACGCTGTGGGGAATCAACATGAAATGAATGTTCGGCAAATGTGTTCGCCGTCTATGGGATAATGCAAACGAGCATACTCGGCGAGCATGTTCGTCGTTTAGGACTAGCTTAAGGGTTGTAGTTTCAAAAATGATACTTTTCACAATGTGATTCAAAAAAGTTGTCAGCCCAATAATTATGAACAAACTGGGGTTGCTATTACAAATGGAGTAGGATGCCAAACACGTTTGAATTTGTCTTTGTATAGGCCCTCAATCGACTTAGATACGAGTTGAAATGAGTCATCTTCACACGTAATGTCTTGAATAGTCATAGTTTTTTTTATCTGACATATGGGGTGGAAAAGTAGAATAGGCTAAGGTAATAGTTGAATAGTTGACTTCAGTTTTTCAAATATCGGGTGAACGATAATATTGGCGATAGTTACGTGTTTTTTGAACGATTAAAAAGTGCAAAATTAAATATCAATGAACGATGTCATCAAAGAAATTGACCAAGATATTCGCAACACAATGTCAGAGGAAATAGGAAAAACAGTTGCATAAAGCTGCCAGAAATTTCTCAAATGAAACACTTGATCCCACTTCGGGTGTATTAAAATTATATTACAGAAAAATTTCAAACAGCTGTTCGGAAGAAGAACGGATACCGCGCCAGGGTTCATGTTGAGTAAAAAAAATGGCTGACGAGTATGAATCTTTGAAATCTTTTTTTCAAAAATATGAGCTGCCGATGGTCTAATGGTTACAATGTTTGCCTGTATCGAGGTTCGAATCCGACAAACTTTCAATGTATTCTCACGGGAATCACCCGAAACGAACTGGCAAATGCCTCAAGACTAATAGCACTGCCATGTGTTTTTTAACTAAATCATCCGGAATAGGCATACATTGTAGGACGCTGCAAGGCGTTAGGTACCAAGTCTTCATAAGCCACCATCTTTATTTATTTATTTTATCTAAATATAGGCTACGCTTCACCGTTCCTGTTCTATTGGGCGAAGCGGTTGGGTTTACTAAAAACATATACATATTCAACGACTGTTTGTGAAGAAATGTTTTACCTTTGAAACATAGATACCAGCTTTTCCAGGCACAAATGCTTCAGATTAACGTGGTTGGGTGTGTACTATCCGAGATGGTTCTGTTTGTTGTCTGCTAACTTGTCGATTTGTAGAATCAAAAAGTAGAAACTGAATATGAAATATTTGTTGGTTTAAAGACCTTTCCGAGTCTTTCAATTCTAAAGACAGGGTATTGAAATAGAGATGTTGTCGGATAAAAGCTCCTGACAAGCCACTGGCAGCCCACGAAGCCGGCATTAAGCACCGGATTATAAGCGCATTATATTCAAGGGGCTTCCAAGAGGACCTTTATCTTCAGGTTGCTTGTTGCGGGTGCTCATGGAAAACAATCAACTCTGTCACAAGGCCCATCATACCCTGCTTAATTACTTAGGTGGGCATTACAGTTCGGGGTGAACCTGTGCCTCAACCAACATCCTTCTATAACGACTTCGATTTCGGGCGAGCTCTCTCCAGTTTTGCACTCCAAGTCGGTTGAGGTCTTCATCCACTTAATTGCGTCGCCTAAGACAAGATCTTCTTCTTCCGCAATTTCCCTGAAATGTGCTTTCGAAAACCCGTCGAGCGGGAGCGTTTGGGTCTATCCGCTCTACATGGCCCAACCTTCGTAGCCTCGCGATGCGTACTCTTCTGTCGCGGTACAGCTCATACAGCACTTAGTTGTATCTTCTTCTAAACACATTGTCTTCGCATACCGGTCCATGTTTTCGCGAAGTAAAACAACACTGGGATGATCGAGGTCTTATACAGGGTTGCCTTCTCCGATTGATCTCCGCACTAGTTACGTGTCTAGGTACACGAAGTCCTGTAGGTACTACCTCGAAGTTATGTCTGTCTATTGTGACGTTTTGTCCATTTCGTTGGTGTTCTGTGTCCTTGTTTGATGACAACATAAATGTTTAATTCGTTTTGCCCTCATTAACCACCAAACCCATTTGGCGCTTCTGTTTCAATACTCGCGAGATACCTATGACATCACGTTTTTTTCTTCCCATTACGTCAATGTGGTCTGCGTAGCCGAGTAATTGTACTCTGGTGCTGACATTTGAATTTTTTACAATCTTTTCAAGCATGGTGGTAAAGAAATCGAATGACAGTTTGTCGCCTGCCTAAAGCCTTTTTCGACATCAAAGGTCTCGGTGAGTTCTCCTCCGAACTTGACGGAACTTGAATTCTCCAAAGTCATCCTACATAATCTTACGAGTTTTGCAGGGATACCGAAACTAGACATGGGTCTGTACAGTTTTTCTCTGTAAATACTGTCATGCGCGGTCTCGAAATCTATAAAAAGATGGTGTATATTAGGTCCGTCTTTGAAATTTCCCCAGGGTTGGCCCAGGTTTTCTTGACAACCATATGAGCTGTCAAAAAAACCAGAGTTTTCCAGAGACCAGACGTTTGAAACCATAATTTGGCTGTGTTTGAGTGAGTTTGGTGCAAACAACATACATCCTTTGTGTTGTGCTCCCTGAATTCAGGACTATGTTGAATGTTGATAGTGTCAAATAGATGTTTCAAAATGAAATGTTCGCTTTTTTCTTTTGTCCAAATTGTACCACTTGATTTTTCTAGTAGACCATTCGTTTGATTTCCTTCACCTTTGAAAATTATGACGCCAGAAGGGGCTGCTGCTAGGTGGGAGCTTCTCGCAATATCACTTTGCAGTCAAATTTGCAATTTTTGTTTCGCTGTCTATGCTGCTTTCGATTTTGTTTGATGAACACGTTACTTTTACACGTTAACGCCGTGCAGCTTACAAATACTAAGGATATCTACACCAACAGGGTTCCTGGTATCTGATCGCATACCTCAATTGAAGTTTTCGCAGTTCTCCTTTTGCTTCCCTACTAGTCCGTTCAAATCTCCACTTTTGTTATATATTTCTGTAGATATTGGAAGTCGAATCCAAAATGCATCTTTTTCCAACCACTCACTTAAATTGGAGCATATGCACTGATTACATTCCACACCTTCCTGTGCATTACCAACTAACGATATATCAAACGGTCAATAGGCTTCGAAAAAAGTAAACACGCTTTCAAGTAGCTATTACTGAATGATACCGGTTCCGTTTTTAGCCTGATCCGCTCCATAGTTGGTATATGTGGTTTAAAACATGCAGAATCAGAAATCAGTCTAACTCGGAAATCATCTGTACGAATCATTTGATTTTTCAAGACCAGTTAACTTCGGCCACATTAACAAATCCGCATGTAATTATTTAAATTTTTTTTTTTTAGTCATTTCAAAGCTTATTTCCACACTTATTTGGATAAAAATATAAAATGTAAAGCGAATATAAAACAAAAGAGACGAAAGCGAAAACAATAACACCAAATCTCTTTTTCGAAAGCAAAACCGATTCTCTCTGAAATGCATAAATTTAATGCTTTTGATTAAAACACACAAAATAAGTTTTTATTTGTAGACCTTACGCCTACAAATTGACTTTATTATGTTTTTTTTTTTTTTGTTATAAAAATAATAATTGTATCTTATCGTATTTCTTAAATAAGAATTGAAAAGAAAAATTAACATGTTCCTTCGATAATAATATGATTATATCAGCTTGAATTTATCGGTGTTCAAGTTAAGTGTTCGAGGACAGTTATTCTGCTGAAATTTCTCCATTATTTCTTATTACAAAATTAAATTTATCTCTAAGTATATATTTATTATAAAAAGGCACATTCTTGATCAAAATTAGCTTGAGCTATTATATTCATTTTTTTTTTACAAACAAGAGTTTATAAAATTTGTACTGTCTGAAATGATGGCCAACCAAAAACGTGCTCCCCAAGAAACAAATCGATTAATTTAAAGTCATCTGTATGTTTTAATACGAATTAGTTCGTACATTATGTGAAGTGAACAAGTGAACAAACAAAAAAAAAAAAGAATCAAACTGAAAAAAAACACGCGCTCTTTTTAAACAATAATGCCTCGAATTTAAACTGACCACCGGTTTTTAAACAACAAACGCGTGTGTTTAACTACAACAATAGTAAAACAAACAAAAAAACATGTTTTTTTTTACTAAACTATACGGTAAATAAGTCTTGAATGAATGAATCATAAGTATACATAAATGAAAAACTTAAATTGAACCTAAGTAGTTCTTGATATCAATAATGTTGTTTCACCAGGAAACTAGACCAGTAATAATAAATTGAAAATAACTTCCAAAAGCTTACTGCTAATTTTAAAAATAATGGAAGAAGCTGGTACAAATTGCGCCTCTAGCAAGGCTAAATAATAATGATAATAAAAAAAAAGACGTATTACAAAAAAAATTATAATAATCGAACAAAGGTACTAAACAAATTTAAAAACTTGATCTCACAGTCGATCATTGTTTATTTGCGCTGTTCCAACAGTCTTTTAGATTTTGCTGTAAAAGATAAA
Organism: Melanostoma mellinum; assembly: GCA_914767635.1. Classification (NCBI taxonomy): domain Eukaryota; kingdom Metazoa; phylum Arthropoda; class Insecta; order Diptera; family Syrphidae; genus Melanostoma; species Melanostoma mellinum. Next base: position 68,244,125 of record OU612058.1, on the reverse strand, counting down.
AAAAAAATATTACTTGTATATGAACATGTTTATTCAAACAGAAATAGATATTAATTATATGTCTTGTTTTTGTAGATGAAAACAATACATCATGAAATAAGCTTAAAACACGAGAAGACAAAGGTTAACATTTTCAGAGCAAACTAAGCATGACAGACGGTAAATACTGAAGCGCTAGAAGAAGGTCAAAAACATCGCTAATGTAAGCCAAATAAACATTAAACCCAGTTAAGGAATCTCATTGGCCTAACACATTTCTCACAACCATGCCTTGTGAGGGAATGAAGGGGACCTACAATTTTCTGTCGGTTCCGAACGGCTAATCGAGAAACCGCTTTTCATGGCAATGAATTTACTATTGGAGGACTTGCCAATTCCTCGCGAAAGGCGATGCCCGTAGAAAAACATTTTTGCCTCTGTTGGGATTCGAACCACGAACCTCTGGGTTAACAGCAGACATGTTAACCATCACAATGGCGGTGTAGACTACTTATTTGTCTTGTGGATAAACGCAATTTCTTATACATAGAACCTTTTCGGTTTCAAGGGCATCGAGGGATAACAGCTCTCCCACTTATTTGCTACACGCTTGTGATCCACCTTACCGATACACTAAGCTGACCTCAGCATATTTTACAACATAAGTGAATAAGGACTGCACTAAAGGTGACGTTCTATCATTACCACCGTTGGATTCAGGTTCCAAGCAGTTCTTTCTCGAACAGAGGCTTCGCTAAAATTGAATGACAGCTGGTGTGCTAGAAAAGGTATCTCCGTCAATATTCTTAAGATTGAGTCTGTTGTCTTCACGATAGTAATGGTCAGCACATCTGGCCTGTTCCTGCGAAGTTTCGAGATTAAAGTGCTAGAAACATAAAAATATTTTTCGACGGGTATCGTTTCTTGCCAGGAACTGGCAAGTTTTCAGAGCTCTCTATTTTAAGCTGTTTGGAATGGACAAAAATTTGTAGGCCTCTGAATTTCTCCCAAGCTTTATTGCGGCTTTATTTCGTTTTTTTTTTAACCCAACTTGCACTTAAAGACAACATTTCCTTCCAAATTGAAGTCAAATTGAAGTAATCCTAAACTTCTTTGGTTTAAACACGTCGATTCATAAAATTGCTAAGACTGTCTCAGTCGTATTTATAATCCCATTCCAAAGTATGTCTAACTTTGGACAGCTCTTAGAACAGTGTCCAAGTCCAAATCGTATTTATAATCACTTTCATCGCTGTCTAAGGAATGTCTAACTTTAGACACCGAAATTGGTTGTCTAAACTGTGGCTAAAGTGACATTAGATAAAACAAAAAACAATTTTGATGAACATATTATAACACTTTTGAGATTGTTAAGATCGCAAAAAATAAGTATGTAGTTTGATGTGCAAAAATACTACTTTCAACAATTCCATTTATAAATTGCACAAATTTGATCATTTTATGAGACTTGGAAAAGCTGAAACACAAAGTCAAATCAGCTGTTTTTTCGGTCTAGTTCAAGTCCTACGCCACACTCCTGCAGAGCCTTTCAGTTGTTGTACTTGTATATAAAAACACAGGCAATGGTACTGCACGGGTACATCATGAACGCCACCATTTAGTTTTTCGTTCAAAGTTGACAGTTTGAGGGTTTATTTAGACAACTGCTGGAATGTACTATAAATACAAAATTGGCTAAGGCTTGTCCAACTCTTTAGACACCGTCTAGCTGGACAGATGTCTAAGGATGTTCTAAGCAAATTTTATAAATACGACTGTCTGTCTTCTGACAATGTAAAAAAGCTTGTAAAATGACAGGGGTCTGGCAGCAAAATGGGTCCTATCATATGGCTTTGATAAGAGCAAACAGTCTTTTGATCTCTCACGTAAATTACTTTTGCAATTGTTATTACTTTCTTTGTTTTTACCTACCATTAGAAAAATTGCAAAGACTTGCGTGCATATGCATATCAGGAACAATGAGAAGCTGTTCAACTGCAGCTTTGGAAGTATTGCTAAACCTGTCACCTATGCACCTGGTGATAAGAAACATCTCAAATGCAACGATAGCTCGATTTGCCAAAGAGACTGTGTGTGTCCTGAAATCTAGCGAAAAGAGTATAATATCGAACGAGTTACCACTCATTGATTTCCTTGCGGGATAGCAAGATCAAGGAATTCAAATTCAATAAGCTCTTCAACGTTGACCTAAACAACAAAAAGGCATGGCAAAGTGAGGAAGAGACCTATTCAATTAAGACCCATGCAATAAAATGGTATACAGATGGCTCAAAAACAACGGAGGGAACTGCAACAGGAATTTTTGGGCCAAGAGCAAAAATTTTAAAAGACTTAAGAAAAGGCTTTTTCAAATGTTAAACGATGAAAAACTTTATTTAGGAATAACGAAAATAATATTTCTGTTTTAGAGCAAACAAACAATGATTACTTGATTGTATTACAAACAGCAAAGTAGAAGTACATGTTATTAAATTATACAGTAGACATTATAACAAATTTCAGTACCTATGGGAATGTCAAGCATATTCCAAGCAGAAGTCTGTGCAATACGCAAATCAACGGACATAAAACATAAAAACAAACATATTGCAATAATGACGGACAGTAAAGCTGCAATTAAGGCCTTAAGATCCTCCACAATCTCTTCAAATTTCTCAGTAAATGCATTGACAAATTGAACAAACTGGGCAGAAATAACAAGGTTACAATCTACTGGGTAGCAGGACATGTAGGAATCATAGGCAATGAACAGACAGACGAACTGGCAAAGACAGGAGCCGAATCACCTCTAGTACCGGAACCTTTTTGTGGATTAACAGAAAGCCACTTTAAGAAAGAAATCAAAAAGTCGGAGGAAGAGAACAGAGTTAAACACTGGAATGACTTCCCCAAAATGCGCCAAGCCAAGCTTTTACTTCACTTTTAACACAAAACGTTACAAAGACGTAATAAAACTAAGAAGAAACAATCAGCCTTATCGGAAATTCCTTGGGAAATATTTTTCGCAAAAAATGTTTCCCTTCCCTGAATACCCTAAATGTGAGAATGCTAGCCGGGTTCTTAACCGGACATTGCAGACTAAGAAAACACCTAAAAGTACTAGGCATAGAGAGCAACGACTAATGCAGATACTGCAACGAACAAGAAGAGTCTCCTGACCACCTTTTAGGTGACTGCGAAGCTCTATTACACCAAAGGAAGAAGTACCTAGGATCCTACTACGTAAAGGAGAGGGAGCTAAAACTCCCAGATAATAACTTTCATCATAGGAACTAATCTGGATGAAGTACTTTAAAAATTAAGGAATACCACTTAAGAAGTAGGGGGTACAATAGATCTATAAGGTTGAGGTGCAATACAAACCCCATTTTATTCATTCATTCATTCATATTACCTTCCTCACTAAATTTCAAACGACAATACAAGCGCATTCCTCAGCACTCCGGATGTTGCTCTCAACGCATTAATGAATCTATGAACAGAGTCCGAAACGTGCCCATTTTGCACCAACAAATTTTTTTTTTTTGAAATTTAGAAAATAGTTTGAATAAAAACAACCCTAAAAGTTTATTTTGTTTCTTAATTTCGAAAAAATTTAATTATAGTTAAGTGATACCACACTCTGTGAATCCTGCGGAGAAGTAGATGCAACCGCACAGCACATCCTCTATGAATGTCTTGCATTTTCTAGAGTCAAACTACAAATTGGCTCCAAATCTTGGCAGCGTTTTTTGGTTTTCTACGAACATCGAGAAAGTTATAACAAAAGAAGGATGCTATCTTGTAGAAATAAAGGTTGCTTTGAATGTGTTCCGAAAGAAAAACGAATAAAATGAAAAACAAATACTCCAACGACCGACTTTGGTTGATCTTTTGACTGTTCGAAATTAAACATGGAAACCTCTAAAGCATAATCACAAGCAAAGTTTGTTCTCCTTTAAAGTTGTTCGCCATAGCTAACAAACTTTTTTAAATAAAGTAACTAAAATTTCCAAAAATATGCCACAACCATTGTCTTTGGTCAGAGAAATTATTTAAGATCCTCATCTAATGGGCTCAATCTAGTCATTGTCTGATGTAAAAGTTCACTTCGAAGTCAATTTCTAGAAAAGCACGTTAGCTATTCTATTAAAACATAGAAAATACCTTGAAAAGAAATCAGCTGAGGTGATAAAGTAATAAATGGTAAATTAACCTTACAAAAAACATTTCACGAAACTACAGGGCCAGTAGGCTTATACCTGGGAGCTGAATCTCAAACCGTCCAATGGACGTATTCTGCTATAGTGAGTCTTCTTCAAGCATATTTATTTCAATTTGTTTTGAACCACCAAAATGCAAGTACATTTAGTAATGACGAACTGTTTGAAATACATCTGACTGAGATAGATCAGAACAAAATAGGTTTCACAAATTCGGTGTTCAGTGACAGATGAAAATTTGACTTTGATAATGGCACAAATACAAAAGAAATACATAATAACAACACACAACAAACAAATCTTATACATACCATAGCTTTTCTGGAGACTTTGAAAAAATGGATAATAGATATTGGATATTTCAGGGTTTGTTGCCATTTGGCATGCCACCTTGTTAAGTGCACACTGATAGGCATGGTTGGCTGCATCAAGATCTGGTAATTCCATTGTGACTTTAACTCCAGTTGATGTCTCCACTATGTCACCAACTTCTGATGACCCCGAATATGTATCATCCTCATCATAATCTTCTTGCTTCGGTTCTAGTTTGATGTCATTATCGAGCTTAAGTATCTTCTTTCCCACTGGACAATCATCTGTAACGATACCACTCAAATTTTTAAAGGTTTCCATTATTTGAGCTGTAATTATAAACAACCTTTTCTTGATCTCTTCTTTGGCATTAGAGATTCTTCGTCTTTTCTCATGTCCCTCTTTGGGCAGCTACAAATCTTAACCGATGTCACTCTTTTGGAGAGAATCTCACCACTTAAAAAACATGAATTATTAGTAAATGAGAAAAGCTATAAAAAAGAAACTAAGTCTTACTTGGCATTTTCTAAAAAGAAAATGATGGAAGTTTCCCGACGACCAACACAAGAGTTTTGACAGACAAACTTTAAGGCGACAGTTTGCTTTACAAAGTTATCCTCATTCGGCTGAATACATCCAAGGGGTGTACGAACGGACAAGCGATCGCTTATATTTTTTCCCTCAAGCGTTCCTTCGTAGATTACATTGGAGTTTTCACACCGAAGGACACTGTGCTTTATGTTCTTTTCTTGTGCTGCAAAAATAATAAAATATGATTTGATTCAACCTCGTCTTTCGATGTAACTCTTGCCTTACCCGTATCTTTGCTGCTGTGATTCTCGCATCGCACAACTGGTTCGCTAACTTCTGAATTAAAAACCATCATTGTTCGCATGAAAAATTTTTCGTTCAAAGATCTTGGACTATAAACAACCTCCACGTTGAATATTTCATTCAATTTGATGTAAACTTTGTTTAAGTCCTTTGAGTAGAACCAATTGACTTTGCCCTTTTGCTGCGGTTCTAGATTAAGTTCGAATTTTAGATTAGCCATATCGTGCTCTTCCAAATCAGGAAGAACTTGATTGATCTGAAAGCGGAGATAAATGAAAAAAAGAAAACAAATTAAATTCGCAAGCCAATTTTAGTTACACTTTGGATTCCATTGTCCTCTTGGTCTATGAGATGACTAAGGGATTGAGACTGAAAGTAAAAATAAATATTTATTAAAAACAGATGAACTTTTTAGTTTTTATGAGCTACTAGCCTACCCTTAGACTTATCACCATGATGGATAGATACATACTGTTTGGTGTTTGCATTTGCAACTACTTATGGCTAAGGGTTGTACTTTCAAAAATGATACATTTCACAATATTATTCAAAAAAGTTGTCAGACCAATGATTATGAACAAACTGGGGTTGCTGTTACAAATGGAATGATGCCAAACACGTTTGAACTTGTCTTTATTTTTATACCCTCAAACGACTTAGATACGAGTTGGAATGAGTCATCATCACAAGTAATGTTTTGAATAGCCATAGTTTTTTTTATCTGATAAAATATGGGGTGGGAAAGTAGAATAGGCTAAAGTAATAGTTGACTTCAGTTTTTTAAATATCGGGTGATCGCAGACGTGCGATGGTATTGGGGATAGTTAAGTGTTTTTTAAACGATTAAAAAGTGCAGAATTAAATGTCAATTAACGATGTCATCAAACGCAATGTCAGAGGGAATAGGAAAAACAGTTGCAATAAGTAGTCTCAAATTTCACAAATAAAGCACTCTATTTGACGAAGCGGTTGGGTTTACTAAAAACATATATCTTCAATTAAAATTCTTTTCTATCTTCAATTAAAATTTTTATTATTTTATTTTATTTAGTATATATATATTTAGCGACATTTTGTATTTACAAATTAAAATAGTGGTAAATGCCGATTTAAATACAAAGTTTTATCTATCCAATATAACAGAGCTTGTGGGGTGCTTATTTAAAAGATACATTCCAGAATACGAAAAAGGTAGATCATTAGATATGGAACAAAGAAGTTTAAGAAGAAAATAAATAAATAAATCAATTAAAATAAGTGCAGATTACATGATATAATTCAATAAAATTTCGATTTGGTTGTGATCATTTTCCAGAAGCCATGCTTTAGTTTTTTTCAAGAATAAAGACATTACACGAATAGAACGAATAGTTAATGGAAACGTATTAAAAAGCTTGCAGGAGACAATAGAGTAAAAATTTTTTAGATGAGTGGTACGGAATGATGGTACAGTCACAAGACAATCACGATTTCTACTCATAGAACGGACATCAGAAATAGGACTTTGTAAATAACCACCCCTCATAAAAAATATTTTAGATGTCTTAAAATAATACAAATGCCTTATGGGTAAGATGTTTAATGATCTAAATAGAATCATAGACGGAGTTAATCGATTCGCACCACAGATTTTCCTTATTGCACATTTCTGTAAGATGAGAAGTGAATTTATTTTAGATTGATAAGCTCCACCCCAGCAACTTAAACCATATTGTAGTTTAGAATGGAATATACCAAAATAAACTTTTTTTAGCGTACTATTACTGCAGTATTTCCTGAGATGGTAGAAGCTTCTAATTGATGAACGTAAATATTGTTTTAGAACCGTTACATGATTAGTCCAACTCATCATCGGATCGAAAGAAACTCCAAGGTATTTAAAATCATTCACTTCTTGGATTTTAAAACAACAACTACTACACTTTTTGTGCATGTCGTAAGACAACAAGTTTATATCAGCATTGCATGCACAGTAAGAAATTTTATATTGTTGGCAGTTAGGTGCGTGAAAAACGATATCCAAATCTGGATCATTTCTTGTCCTTAAGCTAAAGTACATAACTTTTGTTTTGTCGCTGACACAAAGTTTATGAGTAGCAAACTAAATACGCAATAAATGGACATCACGGTTCAAATCAGTCATAAGATCCAGAGCGCTAGATGAAGTGTATGCTAAGCCTAAATCGTCTGCAAAAGCTGTAATTTTAGCTGAAAAGGGTAGACTAAACAAAGAGTTAATATATATTAAAAACAAGATGGGACCCAGGACAGACCCTTGTGGTACGCCAATGTTACAGATTCTATTATCACTATAAAAATTTGCAACTTTGACCTTTTGAGTCCTGTTTTTAAGGTAACACTTAAACCATTTATAGACTTGGCCCCTAAAGCCAATAGCATGAAGTTTGTATAGAAAAATGGCATGGTCTACAGTATCAAAAGCTTTGCTTATGTCTACGAATAAACCAGCACAAATTTTTTTACTGTCCAAGCCCTTATTAACAATGGTAGAAAAATCAAGCAAAGCATCTTCTGTAGAAAGCCCACTTCTAAAACCGTACTGTGAAGGACTAAACAAATTATACTTTTTAAGAAAACCCAACATACTGTGTTTTATGGCTTTTTCAAAGATTTTAGAAATCGAGGAGAGCATTGAAATTGGTTGATAGTTGTTAGCTACCTTATTATCGCCTTTCTTAAAGATCGGAATCACAATAGCGCTTTTTAGCCTCGTTGGGAAAATACCATTTTCAACACTTTGATTTAACAAATGAGATAGAATATCCGATACATTAAGTGCAATCATTTTTAAAATAAGATTCGATAAACCATCTTCACCACTTGCATTTGACTTATTAAGTGTGTTGATTAGAGAATTAACCTCTGATCCACTGATGGGAGCAAAGTAGAAGCTTCCTTGAGATATTTGTTCAATAGAACCAAAATCATCATTACACACATTGCAAAAAGAGTGTGATTCACCCAATTGACCAACTGAACCAAAAAAGTTGTTAAGAGTATTAGCAACCGCAGTAGAATCAACGACTGTTTGTGAAGAAATGTTTTACCATTGAAACATAGATATCCAGGCAATAATCCTTCAGATTTACGTGGTTTGACGTGTACTCAACTTGTCGACTTGCAGAATTGCAAAACTACAGCATTCAAAAAGTAGTTTTGTTGGTTTAAAGGCCTTTCAGAGTCTTACAATATTAGCGCATTAGCAAACAGACCTGTATCTTCAGGTTGCTTTTTGTCCGTGGTCACGGATACCAATTACCAATTACATCTGTCACAAGGCCCATCGTAGCAGTTTCAGATTCGAAAAGCCAAAAAGTAAGAACTTAAAACTTCTTCGGAATGATGAATGTTTTTCGACAGACTCTTAGAACTTGTTAATAAGTTTATCACCAGTAACAAATTTCGTGACAAAACAATCACTACGAGAGCGTCTTTGATGATTTCTTTTAGCAAACAAAAAAAGGCAAATACTATGTACCTCCAGATGTACAGGTGGAACACAGGAACTTTGCGGAAGACCTAGACTGCTGCAAGGCCGATATAACCGTCATTTAATAAATTTGACGAAATGGGTAGGGTATAAAGAAAATGATAAACTGCAACACCTACTATGTCGACAGCCAACAGAAACAACGCTAAGTGTGGGTTTGTCGTAAGAAGTAGACTCAAGTAAAATAGAGGTTATGACGTTTAACGACCAACCGCATCAAAATTCAACAACATTGGCCTAATATGGGCCCAAGAGAAAGACGATACTTCCCAAATTTGTTTTAAGGAGCTCAAGAAACATAGTGAGGAATGCACTAAAAATAACGTAAATCGTTCTTGGCAATTTCAAGAAAAAACTTGAAAAGTAGGTTATCTAGAATTACATTCAGTAAACATAGCTAAGTATTCTCTGCTTATCGAACTTCCGAAAACGAACTCAGGCTTATCGATTTTCCTGCGGTGTTAGGCTTCTGGCATTTCGAAATTTATGAATGTACATTGTGATCGCTATTTCATCCAAATTGGGGTCCGAACTTTCCGAGGGGTCCATTTTAACAAGAATCACTTCCTTGTTGTAGCAAGGTACGAATGAGGATATCCTGTTCAAGACCCGCGCCAATCAACACTGTGAAACGATATGACGATATAACGATATGACGTCGGAAGGCACTAAGCATAGAAGACCAGTGGCAGGTATGCTAACAAGCCATTAGAACCCAAAACGAAGCTACGTTCGAATCAAAATTTAAAGGACATAGTGCATACTGCATATATCCATGGGAAGAGCTGTGATCCCTTCGAGATAACTATGCTCCTAGCGCCGCAAAAGGAAGAAGATAAAAGTCAGAAATCTGTCATTGCAGGCCACGTCTTGAAGCTCATCTACTTCAATGTAAGTGCAAATAGCGTGAGCTTAAAAAACCAATAACATAAGAGAAAATTGAATGCGTATGAAAGCTATTCCACGGAGAGAGAGAGAGAGAGAGTCCTCAATGCTGATAACGACAATACATCGAACTTCCAACTTTCATCTGGGCCAAGTTTCCGTAACTTTTCAGACGATTATCTTTGCGTTTAATCATCTATTGTTTAAAGATTGTTTCATATAATCTTGCTTTCAGTGGTTGGTGGAAAGCTACTATACTATCGTCCTACAAATTTTGGCAACTTTTTCAGGCACGTTTCTAGTGCCTAAAATTCAGACGATAGTCGACTAAAACGTTACAGAATCCAGCCCCTGATTATAAATTGATCAGTCGAGAATCGTGATGCTGATGATGGACAGCACGCAGTCCGGATTACTTTCAGGTACGTGTCTTTGATCTTTTTATTTTTATTGTCATTCATCGTGGGTAGTTAAAATCGATGTGAAAGCGCAACAAAGACTTAAAGTGCTCTAAATAAATAACTTGCAACATTTCTCATTCAAATGCGAATGTTTATTGGTTATTGGGTCTCAAGCCTAGAACTCCGATTCGATTCTACTAACATCGAGATAGCCATAAGCAACACTACGAACCACAGGACAAACGCCAAATTAAAAATAAGAGGTACTAACGTATGCAGGTATCCCTTTAATGATGACCGTGTAATATAACTCAATTAATAAACAAAAAATTAAATCAACTTATCTACCTCAATTAATCGCAGTTTATGTATTTCTGAATTCTGATATCAGATCTGTTACTTTTTCTAGAACTATGTCCACCCGATATGATATTACTTTTGGTTAAATAGTCTACAAGGAAACCCAAACCGAAATGGACGTATTTAACGGTGCTATAAAAGTTATTATTGTAACGATTGTCTTTTTTGGCCTCGGTGCATATGGCTACTCGTTCAAACGAGATACATTTGATCAATTTCCTTTAACCACACTGTATACAGTCACTGTTATATGTACATTTTGTGTTGTGTACTTAAGAGACATATACATGCAGATAAGTTCAGGCGAATTCGATATCAACAATGTTGGCAAATTGTACTCCAATCTAAATGTTCTAGCCGGTATATTGTCTTTTGTTGTGCACATCTTTTACGTTCGTCGACACATTGACTTTATAAATTCCAGCAGAAAGCATTTGTTCAGGATGATCGCGTATTTAGACGGTAATGACGGAAGAATCGAAAAGGGAGTACTTAAAATAGCAATTAAAGTATTTTTCTTCCCCATTTTACTGCAAGCGACATTAATAGTACGAGCTCTTCATTTTGAGCCAGAAAAAAGTCATTTATGGACATTTTATGCGCTACTTCCGTACGTTATTCGAACAGTTCCAGCAACTAGTGTTTATGGTATGTTACTTATAGCTGAGGGGTTTGTAGAAGTGATAAATGTGCGTGTGCAGTTGGCTGTCGATGAAATAAACCAAATGAAAACACACAAAGAGTGGCTGTGCAAAACTCCCTTTCAAAGAATGCAACGTTATTGTGATCTAAGTGATACAATAGATTTACTCAATGAATTCAACCATTATGTGTTTGTTATTTCGAACGAATTACTTGAATTTTCATCATTGCCATGGCTTTGTTCATTGCTGTGCAACGTAGTTGGCATAATGTCGGGGTGCTTCACTCAATACATGACAATTGCAGATACGATATTCAATGGCAAAGAGTATGATTATTACAGCGTTTTGACGGATTCAGCCCTAATGTTTATTTCTTTCATGGAAATCTATTCACAATCTGGAGCGTGTGCTGCCTCCCTTGAGCAAGTAACTAAATATATAAGAACTTTTTCTATACAATTCAGCTATTCTTTTTTTTAAGGTTCGGCAAACAGGTATAATTTTGCAGAAGGCCGACATCACCGGAGCAGACGTTAGACTAAGGGAAGCTATTGAATTTTACAGCTTCCGTATCATTCTGAGAGATTACAAAATCAAACCACTGGGATTGATTATTGTCGACTGGTCTCTTCTTCACGGGGTAGGTGTGCTTACAACTTTGTTTACTTATTTATTTATTTATTTATTTATTTATTTTTAAGGTCTTTGCTACCATAACAAGTTTTCTTTTGATACTTATACAAGCCGACTTGTCAAGGAGATTCCTTCAATGAATGGATGGACTTTTCTTTGGATTTCAACTTGAATGAAAACACTTTAATCGACAGTGTTAATGTTTTAATATACTTACTTGTTCGTCTATGTTATATGCATTCCAATAATAAGTGTTTTAGCCTCTGTTTTCAAAAATGTTAAGCCCATTTGAAATATGATAATACGTTCTATGAAAGCGACTGTAATGTTGTGTATTGTAATAAACCGAAACCACACAAAAAGCAACAAAAAAGTTAAAGGCTCTTCTCGTGCTTTCCAAAGGGAAGGCCTAAAACATTGCTTATACAAGAATCGTCTTGAGTATCTCGTTATTCGCCTTTTACTAGTGTAAGTAAAGGACGGACCATCCAGTTTGTTTCTAAATAATAGGTTATTTTGACACTGGAAGAAGCTTTATGCTTGAAATCTTTACAAAAATAGAGATGTCGGCGGGTGAGCTCCTGACAAACTAATAGAGCCGTTCAGCCTTTACAACTAGTTGGACAGACTTTGGCTTGAACGACCAATTTTTGATAATGTAATGTGAACCCTCAGATGACCGCTTGACCAACTTGTTGGATGGTTTTTAAATTTGTTTTTAAAATTTTGAAGTTGGACGGAGCGGAGGAATATAAGACATAAAAGTTGGACGACAAGTTTGATAAGTCAGAACGCAAACTACATCCGACCATCCAACATCTGTCAAATTAAGTCTGTATAAATATAAGTATAGTGTGAACTCCGCTAATGGCAGCTCTCAAACCCTTGCAACAGGACCCTGACATCAGTGTATCCGTCCCTTTATATTCATGGAACTTAAAAGATCCCAGCAGAAGCATAAATGTTTTTACCCGGGTATCGCCTTTAGGAATGGGCAAGTCCTCCGATAGTGAATTAATTGCCATAAAAAGCGCTTCCTCGCTCTGTTGGGCAACCCTACATATTCATATCTACTTATTTTTTTAAAAATCCGGTCCTCCAAGAAGGGGGTTGCATGTTCGGTTAACATCCTACGTGGATCGAAATAAGTCGTTTTGAGCTTGAATGCTAGCAAATATTGAAAATTTATTTATAAACTTAAAGCAGTGTATCCCAAACAGTCGTTTTTTTATTATTTTTTTTTTGATTTGAACAAAATGAAGCCTCTGTTGTACGCAAATTTGTGCAAGTTATTGAGGCTTGCTAGGGAACAACTCACGGTCCTCATCTTCATGCGTTGGCTTTTTAGAATTTTGAAAAATTCTAAAATTTTGGAAATAGGAATCAAAGAACCCGAACCTGAAGCAGTTAATTGAATGATGTTGTGTTCCAAAATGCTCTTTGGTCTTACTAATGAAATACATATGTATACATTAAAAAAATATTTATTGTATTTAAAAAAAAGGCCCCACTTTTGTTAATTAAAAGTGACAGCCTTAATTTCTTATACACAGAGGGTTTTATCAAAGCGCTCTTTAACCAGAAAAGTCCGGAATTGACTAAATGTTAACGTTACGGTAGATCTTACAATATCAATATACGTCATCTTTTTCTGATTTGAATGTCGTTTTTACAGAGACGAGATGTAAAGACCTATGTCTTGTATTGGTATCCCTCGAAAACTCGTACGACTACGTCTTTGTAGAATTCACCCCGCTCTGTTGAGGTCGGTAAAGAATTTACAGAGATCATTGATGGCGACATAAGATTGTGCAAATCTCAAACATCGATACCAGAGGCGGAGGCATAATACATATTTCAAAAGTCTGTATGTACAATTCCCGCACAAGGCATGGTTGTGAGAAATGCGCTAGGCCACCCTATTTTTTTTTTTTTTTTTGTATGTACAATTATTCGCTTGCGCAGATGTATTGACGTAATGAGAAGAAGTATGTATAAATGTGCAGTACCGCGACATGAGCATATCTAGAACAGTACGCTGTACGCATCACCAGACTACAATGTCTGGGGTATGTAGACGCTCCGACCCGACGGGTTTTCGAAAGCACATTGAAGAGACATTACGGAAGGTGAACTACCTACTTCAATAAGCAAGTGCATTTTTGAGAAATGAGGCGAGCAAGATGGAAAGGACCATGCACTAGTTGATTTGCATAATATGGCCAAAGAACGACTACTTTGAAGACAAAGATAAAACATTCAGATTTCATTTTTTCACCTTGAACGACCTAAAGGCTTTTATCAAAAAGTACAGATAACCGGTGCCAGAAGGTATTTTCCAAGTTGCTGGGTAATCAGTGGAAATTAGTTTCTCCAAAAACAACAACCAGTTGAAGTGATAAAAGTCGTAGATAAAATAGTTTCTTAGAATAATGTTTGATGAATAAATTAGAGCTCAATCAATCAATCTTCACATTGAGAAAAATTCAAAGAAAAATGGAAAAGAATCACAACTGTACAATGCATTGCAATGGGAAGAAAATAACGGATAAGATAGCCAAATTTGGGTGATCAATCGAATCCAGCGACGGCTTATCATCTTGAATTGATGGCTTTTCCTTGTGGCGTAACAAAGCTCGGGGAACCTCGGGGTCCAACGCATTTTAAGAATTTACAATCATATGCCAGTTCCGAACGGCTGAGTGAGAAAGCGCTTTTTATGGCAGTGTGATTACACTTGGAGGATTTGTCAATTCCGGTTCGGAAAGACTAATGAGAACTATAACCAATTTGTGCAACGATATTTTGGAGAAAGGAGAAAGAAGTTCCTCAAGAAATGAAGAAAGCACTAATATTCCCGATATTCAAAAAAGGCGATAAGAATGATCCAAGTAATTATAGAGGCATCTCATTTTTAATGTGACTTACAAAATTTTCACAACCATTCTCCAACGACGTCTTACTGCCTGGAGCAACCACAACAATCTTCTCAAAAAAAATCAAGCGGGATTCAGAGCTGGCTACTCAACAGTTGATCACATATTCGTCCTTCGTAATATAGCAGAATCTTTTGCAGTGCAGGGGAAGAAACTCTACGCATTTTTTGTGGATTTAAAAGATGCGTTCGACACGGTAGATAGGAATTCCCTAATGTTGAAGCTTTACAACAAAGGTTTATCGCACAAATTTGGAAGAGTCATCGAAAATCTGTTACAAGACACGCGGGCAGCAGTTTGGGATGGGGAAACAGTATCAGATTGGTTCCAAACGAAGATGGGAGTGAGACAAGGATGTCCTTTGAGTCCCATACTGTTTACGTTATTCATCGACGATATAATGGACGGTTTACCTGGCGGAATCGAAATCGATAGTCTAATACTTAAAGCACTGCTCTTTGCGGATGATATAGTGATCCTAGCACAGTCACCCCAAACGCTACAATTGATGATCAACCGACTATAAGAATACTGCGAGATCTGGAAATTAATCGTCAACACAGATAAATCAAAAATCATGATATTCAATAGAGGGAGAGGTAGAGTAAGAGCCAATGAAAACTGCCACTTCAACAACGAAAATTTGGAGTTTATCAACCATTTTAAGTACCTCGGTGTAATCTTCTCCAGCAATCTTAAACTAGATAACCACCTAGCTGACAAACTGATAAAAGCTAAATCCGCTATTAACTCCACATGGAAGATGTGCTTCCCCAATCAATATATAAGTCATAGCTCAAAATATAAAGGGCCCTATCGGCAATCTCCCACGGAATTTTGTTTCCCACGGAATTTTTTGTTCCCACGGAACATTACGCCCGATCGTGAACCTCCTTCGAAATGAATCTCCCACGGAATAAATTTTAACAACCCAACAGATTAAAAATGACTTCAAAGATAGTTTTCGAATATGTTCTATAGTGCTCTAACAAGAATAAAGTAGAAATCTCCCTGGAATGCGATACAAATTCAGTAAAATGGCAGATAATTTCCCATGGGAAATTCATTCACGATCGCTCAAAATTCCCCAAGGAACTTTCGAACATCATTGCCGATACCAATTTTCCGAATATGGGTAATGTTTCCAGGGAAATTTTATTCACGATAGGGCCCAAAGTCTTCGAGGCGGTGGCAATATCAATCATGCTCTACGCGTCACAAGTATGGGGGAGCCACCAATATGAATCAGTAGAAAAGCTTCTACGTTTTTATTTAAAGCAAATATTCAGACTTCCACCTAACTCACCCAACTATGCTTTGAACTTGTAAACTGGCTTATCACCGTTATACGTTAAAACTTTGAAACTACAAGCAGACTACGTTGTAAAGGTCTCAAATATGGAAGAGTGTATATTGCCAAAAAAGATTTTAATGAAAACAGTGAGAAGCAAGATCGGTTGGTATGCAGAATGGCTACAACTAGCAAGAGCTCGCAATTTAGAACTAGATCTAGTCCAACTATTGAACTGGAAACAAAAACTCTTCAGCATCATAGAAGCAACCGACACCAATATTAGAAACGACTACGAGAGTGAAGCACGAGATTCCATCTATAGACAGATATATAACAGCCTTAATTATAATCTTCAGCAGACCAACTACTTTCGAGATGATAATGATGTACAAACAATCTCAATGATTTTTAGACTAAGAGTTGAACTGTTGAGCCTCAACTATAGACCTCATCGAGATGACCTTGTGCAATATATGTAATGAAGAAGAAAGAGAAGATGTATTTCACTTTGTGAGTAAATGTCCAACGCTACGGGAAACAAGATGGTTCTTCCTCGGAAGTAATGTGCTATCAAGAGACCAAGTCACAAACCTGCTAAATGAACTAAACAACCATTTACTGGAGTACTGTAAAACTGCCTTATCCTATCGCGAACGAATCGTAAATGAAAACTTTTAAACAACACTTTTCGAACAAAATACCAAACAATCAATTCATTAATAATTTTAACTGTATCTTTATAAAACATACTCTTTTGAATTACTTTTCCTATTCAATCATAAAGTGTTCCAATCGGCAGACGGCATAGCCAAGCCTAAATGTTTTGTAAATGAAAAAAATGTATCAATTCCTCGCGAAATGTTTATAAGATTCAAACCTCGCCACGGTCCCAATCATTGGCTACCCAAATAATGGATTAGGTTTTTATAAGAGACCTGATTTATACTACGAAGGAGAGGAAGAGGACAGGTCGTTCGGATTCTCTATGTGGGCACAAGCTTGACGACAAAAAAAAAACAGCCATCGGATGACGCTTATGCACAAATTGGCGACCTAACACTGAACAATATCCTAAAATTCATGGAAAAATTCAAGATGGTTACGTGAGGCTCACCTAAAAATCCAATTACATACTCTCCCTTGTTTTAACTCCTTTGCTTCCCAAACCTCCCTCATCGCTAGGAGCATCAGGTATTTCTAATGATCCCAGTGAGATGCTGCTACTTTCACAGCTGCCGCCCTTATAGTGAAACGTGGCTCTGTGATTATGACCAACACTTTTTCAACATACGTAACTTTGAGAAAGTATGCTCAAATGCTCATGCAGGCCATCGTGAATAGGTGGAGGGTGTGCAATATTTATCAACAAAAAAACACGAATACTCCGAAGTCTTTAACGAGAGTGACGATACAAATAAGATTTGTGTATCAAAAATTTTTATGAGCAATAGTTTAACTCTCAATGTTATATGTGTCTACAGGCATTCCTATCAGAGCATTGCCAGCTAAAGTTGAGTTTTAAAAAAAAATCGAAAAATGCTTAGAAGTTAGAACAAAATTCGTCGGGCAATACCTTCATAGTTGGAGATTTTAATATTAACATATGTCAAAACAATGATAACTTAAAAAATACATACTCAAACACAATGAGCTCACTTGGATATTACATTTGTAATGAAACTATAAACACCAGACTAGAAAACAACATTGATCACTTTTTTGTCAATAATCCATCTTTAGAGGTCCACTCCCACTTTGTAAAGCTGGACTGCTTCGATCACAAGCTGATAGTTACAGAGATTAAAACCAATCGCATTTCTAAAATGCAGCACATTGAACCGGGCCCAACAGTTTTTAGTAAAATAAACATTAATATTTTAAAGAGTATGTTGGAAAATACATGTCTAACATCATCTTCACATACATCTTGTACTGAAGACTACAAACGCATTCAAAATAAATTGCTTGTAATGGTTAACAAAGCAACATACAAATCGAAAAATACAAACAAATCAAATATACCTTGGATTGATAAGCAATTAACTTTACCTATTAGAACTAAAAATTTCTGGTATGGAAAACTATAAAGATCAAAACAATGAACTACTCTTAAGACAGTACAAATACTTCAGAAACCTTCTAACGACAGAAAAGCGAAAGAAAAAGCAGGAATATTATGGTAGAATTTTTTCTAAAAGTACAAATAGCAACGCAAAAACCGGGAAATGTATCAATGAAGTTATCTACAATGGTAGTAAGCAACATAGCAACTGTGCTCTTCTTAAAAATTGTTCAGAAGACGAGAAGAAGAAAAAGAATCAATAACCACCTGGCAAATGTAGGAACGCAACTCGCCTATCAATTTAATAACACAAACTTCGCACTGGTGATTCAAAACAGAGAAGTTTCAAGTTTCAAATTTCAAGAGGTATCTGAATGGCACATACGAAAAATTATAAGCACCATGAAATCCTCCAAGGCCACCGAAATCTCCGGGCTCTCAACCGACATTATAAAAACTTTATCAGTATATTTACATACCCCTATTACTACAATAGTAAACAAATCCCTACAAGAAGGAATCGTTCCTGAGGAAATGAAAACTGCCAAAGATACCCCAATATTCAAATCAGGAGACACTAAAGACATAAACAACTATAGGCCGATATCAATTCTGCCTGTAATCTCGAAAATACTCGAAAAAGTAGTAAATCAACAATTAACAGACCACATAAATAAATACGAACTTGGATTCAAACTATATGGTTTTAGAAAAAAGTCAAGCACAAATACCGCACTAACTGACATGATATCATTTATACAGCAAGAAAAAGATGCAGGGAATATTGTTGGTTTGGTATTTATCGATCTTACTAAAGCATTTGACACGGTTCATCACAAAACACTTCTCAGAAAACTGGTATCGATCGGTGCTAGAGGCATATCGTTCAACTGGTTTAAATCCTACTTCAGTCAAAGAAAACAAGTAACTGAAGTAGATACAATTAAAATTTCGTACTGTGAGGTAGAATTTGGAGTACCACAGGGTAGTGTACTTGGTCCGACACTTTATTGCTTATACGTCAACGATATAAAAGAACTCAAGCTGAAAGGAGAAATCTTTATGTTTGCGGATGACATGTGTCTGGTGTATGGCGTAAAACAGTCCAATCTTATGCAAGAAATGATGAAAAACGACCTCGAAAAACTTAAAGAAAAAAGACAAAAATTGTGCATGAATCTTAAAAAAACAAAGTACATGATAATTGATAAGAAAAAAGTAAGCATTGATTTGAAATGTGAAAATGAAACCATAGAAATACTGTATACTGTTTCCAAAAGACAATTTTTTGTTTACGCTGTTGGGCTGTGGAACTCTTTACCTGCCAATCTGAGGAGAATCAACAATTTTGCCATGTTTAAAAGAGACCTTTTCAATTATTTAAGGTGCTAAAATATTTCTTTTTTTAAAATCTTTCTTTTTTAAAATTTTTCTTTTTTCACTTTTCTTTTGTTTTTATTGATCTTAAAATAGTTAACAGTTATTTTTCTATTGCTTTATTTGTAAATTTACTTTGTCTCCATTCAAAGATTTCTTAAGTAACCCAAAAATTATATACTAAGATCTTATACTAAGTATTATCTAAAAAACATTATGTTTTACTGTACTTATGTTGAAATAAATTTACTAATTCGCCAGAAAAAGTAAACGAATTTTAATACTTGGGACTATGGATGGACTCGACGAGTAGTTTAGATGTACACGTTGACAAAACAGCCAAAAAGCTCTCATCAATCAGCGGTGTATTTGGAAGAATCGCCCATCATATTCCCGACAACATCAAAAGACAACTCTACTTTAGCTTGCTCCAAAGCCATATAGCATATGGTATAAATGTATGGAGTTGCTGTGGAACCCAAAGAATCAAAGAAATACAGACTATTTAGAATAAGGCTCTAAAAAATTTATTTGGCTACAGCTGGTGCACACGAACTATAGAAATGCATATAAAACATAAGCTTCTACTCGTACGCGATTTCATCGAACTCCATCTATTGTGCAACTTGCATAAAATAAGATGTATGGCATCACACTCAACCGTCGAACTAAGAACCAGAACACAACAACACAACCTCAATACTCGAAATCGGAACAAAATTTATCAACCTAAGCCAAGAACTTCAAAGCATGGAACCAACTCATTGCTATACAAATCGGTCCAGCTATACAACAATCTCGAAGACAACTTAAAAGAATTATCACCATCCAAATTCAAAGTAAACTTAATAAAAAGTATACAAAATAACTATTAACTAAGATTAAATATTCTCAAGTTTTTTGTCATGTTATGATTCATTGGTCTGCTGAAATATGTTGTTGTTTAATTTTGTCTCTTTTCTTATTGCTAATGCTCTTTAAATGTAAAAGGTAAAGTCTTACGTTCAACCCTTTAAATTTTCAATATCGTTTTCTTTTTCTTTTTGTTACATTAATTGTCAAAATTATGCCTAATAAAATTCAAAATTATTGTAAAAGCTGAAACAATTATGTAAACACACACAATGTAGAGCCAAATATGTAAACACACACAATGTACAGCCAAATATGAGAGAAATCTCCTCTAGCATCAAAATCGATGGAATAAATCTTAAATCTTAAATCTTATTCAACCTAACTAAACCTAACTTAGCCATTTTGTGCTCCAAAACACACCATACCGAAACTTTACACTCAAAATTCAACAAAAGCCGAACGCAGTTCAAAATTTCTAAGCTCATTTTCAATCCTGATTCAAAATTCTTTATTGATTGGTTCATTTTCATTATTTTGTTCAACAAAATCCAGACGAATCTTTCTAAAACGAAAAAGATTTAAAAGCTAAGTCAGAGATCATTCCCTAAATCAAAGGGCCTTGCATCCTTAATCCAACATTCAAAATCTTCGCTGGCCGAAAGGTCGCCTGAATTTACAAAGCCGATTGGCGAATTGTTAACAGAAATGAAACTTACATCAGATTTTCCTACAGCAATCAGAAGAAAGCTCACATAAATGGATACCTGTTTGATGACTCACTCAGTCGAAGGAAACCTAATTCAGGTTTTGATCAACTTGCTATTCTTCTATTTTTTTTTTTATATTTTGCAAGTTGTAATATTAAATTCAAATGCAGGAACAAAAGGAGTTTACTTTTTATGTTCGAATATCAATCAGACATGGGAAAGAATAATCTGGAAACTACCAACTTTGTAGTAGCAATAGGTATTTTGAGGTTAGATTTTCATTGTTCATTCGGGAGTAGCTTTCAAAAACAAACAATTTATTTAAACAACTTACTTCTTCTGGATGTGAATAGAGTGGCATCAAGTCCTCAGTCTAAAAATAAATAACAAAAAGTCAGTCTACTCCCATATAAGAAAACAACAAATATTCATACATTAATTTGGCTTAGATCGGGAAACTCATGGGGACTCCTGTATAGACGATAAATGCACAAAATTAAATTGGTAAATAAGCAAACGATAAAAGAAACAAGATAAGCAACTAATTGAAGAGTGATTTGATTTTATGTTGATCTCTTAAACTCTCAGGACTGTTAAGCAACAAAGTAGAGAATTACATCATTTGCGAAAATACAGATCTAGAAAATAGCAACAATTTTACTTACGCCAGAAGACCCGGTATGTATTCAATAGCTTGCACCTGCATTGCTTCGTAGGAAGCAGCACTGCTATTGGAACTGAAAAACATACAAAAATCAAAGCCTGAAATAAGATAAAATAATCATAAAACTTACTCTTGATGGGAACTAATCATTATTGGATCCCGGAGCATGATTTTTTTGATAAAGATGTTCTCAACGTCTCAACCCACTTGTAAGATTTTCTTTGCAAAATGTGAATCGCTTAACTATTATTGCACAAATAGGAATACAAAAATACATAGATTTTTTTAAGCGGATTTACATGAATTTCAATAAACTATATCCAATTACCTTTTTGAAGAAAGGGTTGAATAATAGTACTTTACGTCTTTGTAAAATGATTGTGCAGAAAACAGTCTAAAATTTTTACTATCGATAATTCGCTAATTGATTATTTTTTTTACATTTTCTTACGCTTCTACTTTGAGGGACGATATCATAATATTTATTTTCACAAGGACTTAATCAATAATCAGCAAAATATGAAAACAAATCGGCAGTAAATTTGTTAAGCACCGGGACTAGTAAAATTGTTCCCAACGTTTAAAATTTTTTTTTGACAAAACGAAAAAAAACATAAGGAACTGACGTGTTAGATTTCAGGCGCTGCTGTTGTTTGTGAGAAACACAAAGTGATGCCAAACTGTGTGTACAAACACATATACCTCGTTTCCACTTAGAATTGAATCACATTTCAATTCGAATTAGTCCCAGTGCCAGTGTATACCTACCTACATACATCGAATTGAAATAGGATTACCCGATCCGATACATACCTCGTTTCCACTTACGATCGGGTACTCGAATCGGATTATGATTCAAATTTCGATGCAGGTATCTACTTACCTCACTGAATCGAGTAATCGTATGCAACACACACTCTTTTGAATCGATCCAGCTACAAGAGCTGTATCGGATCGGGTAATCCTATTTCAATTCGATGTACGTATGCACTGGCACTAATTCGAATTGAAGTGTGATTCAATTCTAAGTGGAAACGAGGTAACAGCTCTTGTAGCTGGATTGATTCGAAAGAGTGTGTTTTATACCTAGATTACTCAATTCAGTGGGTAAGTAGATACCTGCATCGAAATCTGAATCATTTAGGTGCGTTTTTTTGCACGCGTATATACGCTTGTTAAAATTTTTGCATGTTAAAAACAACAACAAAATAAGCGAATAGCGAAGATAAACATCTAAGTTTATTTCTGAAGCGAATATAAACTGCAAGTGCTACCAAGGTGGTGTAGATGAATTTTTGGAAATGTCAAAAAATTCATTCAAAATTCATCCGTTTGACAAAACAAATAAAAACAAATTCCGATGTTTTTTTTTTCTTTTAAACTTGTCAATGCCAATTATGGGCAAAATATGTTCTTTTCAAGTACCACCAACTTGCAACGCATTGCATTCCCAAAACAAAAACTTTCCGCAACATAAACTTTATCGGAGGACGTTTGATCGGCCGATCGGAGAACTACCAGTAAGCAAAATGTTTCCGAATGGTGAGAAATCGGAGGTTATGCCGCTTCGACGGTTACCTCGATATGGCCGATTGACCTCTCTTAATTTTGCCCGTATCTTCTTACTAGTTTATTATTAATTCTCTAATAGAATTGAATAAAAAGAAACTGCAAGTTGTTGATTGCATTTGTGCACTTTACATCCGAACCTCAGCACGTCTTTAAAGACGATTTACTATTATAGGAGTAAGAATAAAGTGAGGTCAATTCATATTCATATTCTGCTTCATAGATAAATTCCACTGTTAGCTGTTATTATTTTTTACTCTTAAAAAAACTTTCGAACATTGCAAAGAAATTTAGTAACACTGCATGAGATGTAAAAAGCATTATTGAATCAGTAAACTAAAAAGAACCCCAGACATAATAGTTTTTGAATAAATAGCTAAGCTGGAAGAACGAACGCAAATTCAAAAACAAATAAACTGCTTGTGGATTTCTTTTGCGAAGATTCGTATTAACTATGAACCCTCAATCTGTCCAACTTTGGCATAGACTTTGAATGATAGAGCGTGTTTTTGAGGCTCCTTTTCCTTGGCAGTGTTCGTAACTGTGTTCGCATACGTGTACTGCACCAGGAATCCTATAGTGACATCATCACCTGCTTTGAGAGTTGCATCCGGTGTGCAATTGAGTTTGATCGTGACCTTGTTCGATTTCCGCCAAGTAATGAATCTAGAAATAAAATTTGTTAGTCCTTGACTCTTGTTTTCATTAGAAAAAAAAAAATACTTCGGCTCTTCTCGTTGATCTCGTTGATGAACATCCTAGTGGTATTCAATTGAATCGTCTCGCTGATTCAAGACAAACGAAGAGTCTAGCATTTCCAGTGTTTCTCCTGCTTCTATTGAAGAACGACAGACTGATAGTACTCAAGAAGAGAATCAAAGTGTGTTTGATGGACATATTCTTTGTCTGGCCATGCTCCAGTTGTAACAGTTTGATTGGGAATACCCACATCTCTTGCGGTTCACCGACATTCCAAACAAGACACGTAGTACATCTTTTTGGTGATAACATTCGCTTCGGGTTCACCTTCTTTAGGGGGTTCACCTGTCTTCCTAAAAATAAAATAAGTATCAATCAAAATCTAAAGTGAATATCACGACATGCACTTCCACTTACCTTGGCACAACAACTGTGGACAGTTGAAACAATTAATGCATCGCTTTTTCATACGTTTCGCTTCTGATGAAGGTATTGTAACGTGCGCTTAGTTCGAAAAATAAAACTTCACTTTTTAATTTAATTCTATCACTTTTATTCAGTATATATGCTTAATTCGATCTCAACTCGACTTTGGGACTATCACTTGTATTTACTCTTAACTTTATCACTCTATAAACCAAAACTGACCGCTGGTTGCCTCGGGCGGGCTATTTATATCGAATGACACGCCATCTAGAACTCTCCAGTAACTTCTACATTGTCGCCACATTTGTTGTCTACTCTCTGTCTGTCTGTCTCTCTACACTCACACACACTGGCTTACAAGCAACGCCTGTCATTTATACCATTCCATTAAAGTGTTGCCAGTTGTGTTTTCGGTTGAACGTTTTTCGATTAGGAAATTGGTATAAAATGTTGGGTTCACGTTACACTGCCCCTTCCTTAGGATTGTTCGTCCCGAATAATTCCATCTGCAGCCTCGCCACTATATCGATGCAGCCTGTCACAATGAACTACTTTTAACTTGCCTCTTAGTCCTCTTTGGATGCGGTAAACCACGTCGTTAATCCTCGTGACTACAGTATAAGGACCTTCCCAGTTTTGCTGAAGTTTCGGTGACAATCCCTTTTGACGATGAGGATTATAAAGCCACACACGATCTCCTGCTTGGAATCCTGACGTTGTCGCTTTTGTGTCGTACCGTGTCTTCATCCGGTCGCTGTAGGTTTTCATCCGTTCCCTTGTTCTTTTATGGATGTCAGCGAGTCTCTCCTTGAGGTCGTCCACATACTCGTTTGTGTCCTGTGGCTCCTCTGTGGGGCATCCAAATTTAAGTTCGCTGGGCAGCCGCATGGTTTTCCCGAACAGGATGTCAGATGGTGTTTGTCCTGTCGAGCTATGTACTGCACTTCTATAGGCCATCAGGAATAGCGGTACGTGCCTATCCCAGTCTCTTTGGTAGTCGCCTACGACCTTGGTGAGGTGTTCTTTCAAGGTCCGGTTGAATCTTTCAACCATCCCATCAGATTGTGGATGAAGTGGTGTGGTTCTCGTCTTCTTAATGCCAAGTAGTCCACACACTCCTTGCAAGATGTTTGACTCAAAGTTCCTCCCTTGGTCGGAATGGAGTTCCATAGGCACGCCAAACCTACTAACCCAGTTAAACACAATCTGGTCGACCACCGTTTTGGCTTCTTGATTTGGGATGGCATACGCCTCAGGCCACTTGCTAAAATAGTCCCTTACAACCAGAATGTATTTGTTTCCAGCGTTGGTCTCTGGAAAAGGCCCAGCCACATCTACTGCAATCCTCTCAAAAGGCGATCCAACGTTGTACTGATGCATCTTACCTTGAATCTTCCTTCCAGGTCCTTTGGTTGCAGCACACTTGTCACATGTTCGGCACCACTTCTCCACGTCATCTCTAGCATGTAACCAGTAGAACCGATGTCGCACCTTCTCCAGTGTTTTGTTTACCCCCAGGTGGCCTCCAGAAGGTCCGTCGTGCATCTCCTGAAGAACTTCACTGACTTTCGATTGCGGTACGATCAGCTGCATCACATATGACTTACCGTCAGCGGATTCCCATCTTCGCCTGAGGACACCTTCTTGCACATATAGTGAGTCCCACTGTGCCCAATAGGCTTTGAGAACTGGACTCCTGTCAGAAATGTCTCCCCATTCCGGTTTCTCTTCATTTTCTTTCCATGCGAGAATGGGTTCGATATCTGGATCTTCCTGTTGAGCAGTCCTCACTTCCTCATTGCTCCATCCGCTTATGGGGTCAGCTCTTAGTCGCTGAGCGGTAATGATTTCTTTGTCTTCTTGCCGCTTGCAATGCTTGCAATCCATTTTGCAAGGTCTTCGTGATAATGCATCGGCGTTTGAGTGCAGCTTTCCTCTGCGGTGTTGGATCTGGTAGTCATAGGTCTGCAATCTTTCTATCCACCTTGCGACTTGACCTTCTGGATTTTTGAAGTTCAACAGCCAGCTCAGAGCACCGTGGTCTGTCCGCAGAAGGAATTTCTGTCCATAGATGTACTTATGGAAGTGCTTTGTTGCCAAGATAAGAGCTAGCAGCTCCCTTCTGGTCACGCAGTAGTTCCTTTCGGGTTTCGATAGGACCTTGCTGTAGTATGCCACCACTTTCTCTTCGCCATCATGCACTTGGGATAGTACCGCCCCGATTCCAACGTTGCTTGCATCTGCGTCGACGATGAATGTTTTGCCAGGTGTTGGATGTGCCAGCACTGGAGCGTTACAGAGGCGGTATTTGAGTTCCTGGAAAGATTTCTCACACTCACCTGACCATTTAAACTGCTTCCCCTTTTCGGTGAGCTGATGCAAACTCTTTGCAACTCCAGCGAAGTTCTTAACGAAACGTCGGTAATATGTGGCAAGTCCCAGAAAGCTTCGGAGTTGATGTTTGTCCTGTGGTGTTGGCCAATTTTTGACGGAGTCAACTTTTTCAGGATCAGTCTTTACTCCTTGGGATGAGATGATGTGTCCCAAATACTTGACTTCGGTTTTGAAAAGTGCACATTTTTCTGGATTCAGTTTAAGGTTAGCCTCTCGAAGTCTCTGAAACACGGCTTTAAGGTTCTTACAATGTTGGTCAAATGTTTTTCCGTAAACAATGACATCGTCCAAGTAGACTAGGCAAGCTTTCCACGTCAGTCCTTGAAGAACGCACTCCATCAAACGCTCGAATGTTGCCGGAGCGTTACATAACCCAAACGGCATAACTTTAAACTGCCAGAGCCCATTACCTGTAGAAAACGCCGTCTTTTCCCGATCATCAGGGTGGATGTCAACTTGCCAATATCCGCTCTTCAAGTCCAGCGTCGAGAACCACTGCGCTCCCTCCATGGCATCCAGGGTATCACTGATTCTGGGCAGGGGATAGCTGTCCTTCTTAGTTACATCATTCAGCCTTCGGTAGTCCACACAAAAACGAGTGCTTCCGTCTTTCTTTTTCACTAGCACCACTGGTGACGCCCAAGGACTTTTGGAATTTTCGATAAGACCTTCCTTTTTCATTGCTGTTATCATTTCCTCAACCTCACCTTGTTTGGCCAGTGGAAGACGTCTTGCAGGTTGACGAATCGGTCTTGCATCTCCTGTGTTGATGCGATGCTGCACCAACTGTGTCCTACCATATTGCCCCTTTTGCGATGCGAAGATATCAGTGTACTCTTGTAGGAGACTTTCAGCCATCCTTGTTTGTTGGTGATCAAGGTTGGATGAATTCAGTATTTTTGCTCTGATGGTTTCGAGCTCCTCCGGAGTTATAGGTTTTCTCGGAGCTTCGTCTGTGATCTTCGTAATTGCTGCAACCGATTCGCAACGTCCAACGACTTCTCCTTTCTTCAACCTTACATCGTACGGTCTGGTGTTTAGTAATCGTACGGGGACCATTTTGTTCTTCGGTGCTACCAGTGTTTTCCCAATGATGACGCTTTGGGAGGAACACTCTGGGTCTGGTTCCACCATGAGGTATCGAAGGCTTCCAAACTCACCTTCCAGTTTTGTCCAAACGAACACTTCAGAAGAAGGAGGCAGAATAAGATCTTCCCTGATGACAGTTCTCAGTGTCGACGTACTTTCGTTCGAATAAGTCATTGGAAGTTCCTTATTTTGGTACTTCAAAACCTGATTACCGATGTCCAAAATAACTCCGTGCTGTTTCATAAAGTCGATTCCAATGATGCACTCGTCACATATATCTGCCACCAGGAATTGATGAGTAAACACTAGGTCGGCCAGTCGGATCTTAAGACACACTTCTCCATATACTCTTGCTGCTTCTCCCGTTGCGGTTCTTAGACGGTAGCTATTGGTGTTATGAAGCCACGTCGTCTTTACCAGGTCTCGACGTACTATGGAGGCTGTGGCACCGGTGTCGATGGTAGCCACATGTTTGTTCCCGTTAATAGTAGTCTCCACAGTCAGACTTTTGTTGTCTCGTTTGGTCTGAGAGACCTGGATGGTGGTTTTGGGGCCATCGATACAAGAAACCAGCCTCTGCCCCTCGAAGTTGGTTCTTACTCGTTTCCCTGATGGGAAACCGGCTGATAGGCAACGCTGGTGTTGTTGTTACCTTGCTGGATGGATCTCTTGCTTCCACAATGTTGACAACTGGCTTTGTTTGGTGGTAGTCGGCATTGACGCTGTAAGTGCCCGGTCTTGTTGCAGTTCCAACATCTTGCTAGTCCGCTCCGGTTCTTTTGTATTTCAGCTCTTTGGCACGAGCATTCTTCGACTATGGCCTCTCTAAGTCGATGTACTCCCTGAGAAGCCTGTTCTGCTGCTTCAATTGTCAATGCGAATGCTAAAGTTTCGGAAAGAGTACGTGTTCTAGCAGTTCGCACAGACCTCTGAAGATGTATATCGGAAATGGCACGAACGAAGGACTCAACAGCGAGCTGGTTGATGATTTCTTCTCCAGCATCCGGGTATGCCAGGTGAACCAGTCTTTCGACGTCTGCTTGGAGCTGCTGTAGACTTTCACCCCTTTTCTGGACTCTGTTATTGAGTTGGACTCGGAAGACTTCTTTCAAGTGGCTATCTCCAAAGCGTTTATCTATAGCTGCCACGAGAGAACTGAAATCGCCGCTCTTACCAGCTGGAACTGTTTGAAGTAATTCAGCTGCTGGTCCTCTAAGAGCAAGAGTCAGTGCAATGTACTTGTCTTCGTCATCCCAGCCATTTGTTGTCGCGGCTGCCTCAAATTGTCTCTTGTAGACTGGCCAAGAAGACTGTCCATCAAATGTTGGGGGTTTCATCTCCTTTTTCCTTGCAAACTCCCCCGCAGACTCTCGAATTTTTATTTTCCGGATCTGGTCCAATTCCTTGGTCAGAACAGAGAACTGTTTATCACATCGGGTTTCTACGATTTCGAAACGATTCTCTACAACCGAAATCTGTTTCTCCACACCTTCAACGCGTTCGTCTAGGGCACATACATTTTTCTCAATGTTACCCAATTTACCTTCTAGAATGTTTTTCTGACCTTCCAAAACATTCTGTTGCGCCTCAAGTCTTTCGAGAATATTCTGTTGTTCCTTCTTTTGCTCGTTTCGTTGTGCTTCCAGTTGTTCGAGAACACTCTGCTGTTCCTTCTTTTGATCGTTTCGTTGCTCTTCCAGACGTCCGAGAATATTCTGCTGTTGCTTGTTTTGTTCTAATAAAATCTTCATTATACTAGAAAAATCTACACTTTCATTTACTTCCTCTTCTTCCACTTCTATTTCAAAAACAAAAGTGTTTACGTCTTCCCCTTGCTGTTCCAAGTGGTTGCGCAAGCGCAGGACGAGCTCATTTTTCGATCCCGCTCTAGAAAGATTTCGCTTACCTAACTCACTTTTAAGCTCAATGCAGTTGAGCTCTTCTAACAACTTACCCATTTTCACTGTATATAATTATTATTTTTCTTTTTACTTTACTTTTTTTTTTTTACACTTTACTAGTCAAATAAGTTTTATTTACACTTCTGACACCAATGTAACGTGCGCTTAGTTCGAAAAATAAAACTTCACTTTTTAATTTAATTCTATCACTTTTATTCAGTATATATGCTTAATTCGATCTCAACTCGACTTTGGGACTATCACTTGTATTTACTCTTAACTTTATCACTCTATAAACCAAAACTGACCGCTGGTTGCCTCGGGCGGGCTATTTATATCGAATGACACGCCATCTAGAACTCTCCAGTAACTTCTACATTGTCGCCACATTTGTTGTCTACTCTCTGTCTGTCTGTCTCTCTACACTCACACACACTGGCTTACAAGCAACGCCTGTCATTTATACCATTCCATTAAAGTGTTGCCAGTTGTGTTTTCGGTTGAACGTTTTTCGATTAGGAAATTGGTATAAAATGTTGGGTTCACGTTACAGTATGTTTTCCAAACAATTCGAACAGAAATGAGACTCCATCTTATTGAAAAATGTAATTAATGAAGAGATTACTCACTTCGTGGCAGACGCAAAATCCACACGTTATTTTCAAGCAATGTCTGCAGAAATATAACTTCATAATGGGATTTAAAATGCCACAGCAGCAAGTGAATTTGACTACACTATTTTGCATATAGTTCGCCATGGAATCGAAGAAATTTACTTTCCCTAAATAAAAGACCACCATTAGGCCTGTTTTTTTGGGAGGCTGTCCGGTACCTTGTATGGTAAATACATTAGGCGCGTTTTATTGAAAATTTTCTATGTGCACTTATGTGCTCTTATCAATAAAACGATTTTTGGTTATATGCACTTAGCAAGTTCACTTTCAATTTTAACTTTCAAGGTTGGTACCCTTTGCACTTGTTCTAAGGATAAGAAACATTAGGCCTGTTTTTTTGGGAGGCTGTCCGGTACCTTGTATTGTAAATACATGTAAAGCAACAACAACAAAAGATACAGGGGATAAAAGGATGAGTAAAACTTACAAGGGATAGATTATTCGAGTTCGAATGAGTTTTTCGATGTTTCATTTTTAAATGTTGGTGCGACTAGAGACTTTCATGTATCTCGAACAACAGAAAAAGGGGTCGTTCACAAGTGAATGGAAATGAATTTTGTACAAGAACAGAATAGAATAGAAAAGAATTTTGGTAACGATTTTTGAATTGTAGAAATTTATTGATTTTGATTATTTAATTTGCAGGTTCATAGGTATATAATAATATATCGTAAAAGAAACGAAAAAAGCTCTGTTAAACTATTTTTTTGTTCTTTTTTGCATAGTTCCTTAACACATTTTTCGGTGAAAGTTGACATTTTTTCCAATAGTATTTACTACGTCTTATCTTAAAATAGATTTATTTATTGATTACTAGCAGACGCAGCCACGCGTTGCTGTAGGTCGCCATCTGTGAGGTGCAAGGGACAATGTTTTACAGTTCTCTGTAAAGAAATTCGCTTAAGGCGCCATCTGTTCCAGATTTATGCAATCTATGATTAATAACAACAAAAGCGCCATCTGTTCCAGACTTTTTTAATCTACAATTAATAACCATTAAGTAATAGTAAACTCGATTTCGTTATTCGTTACATATATACCATGAAGCGGAAGTTGAATCTTATACAGATAAGTATCCGCTTGTGTCTTATTTCTTAAGACACTTTTAAAATATAAGTATTGAACTTTTAAACTTCTAAGTAATGTGTTTTAGCGGATTACTGACATTTAAAAGTTTTTCGCACTTGTTCTCATTCACTCTCAAGTGAACTGAACCTAAGCGTGTAAACAGAGAAAAAAAACCACAAGAAAATACTTGCATACTTTTGTGAACACGGCTATTTCGTCACGGATACCAACCATCAAACATAAAAACGCGAACCGTTTTTTTGGATTTACAATACAAGGTACCGGACAGCCTCCCAAAAAAACAGCCCTATTAAAAATTTGCATTCTAAGGATATAAATGCATACCTTTTACTTTCCATTTCTATTTTTCTCTATTTAATTCTCGATTCTCAATTTATTTGCCGCATTTCAACTTTTTACTTTCGATGTAAACAAAACAAATGTCACTTTAATTTTTTTTCGCAATAGCTGTGTTCAATAAGATTCATTTTTATTTTTAGGGTCGAATAATCGAATCGAATTAGGAATTAGGATTCAGATTTCGATGCAGGTATTTATATCACGGTTACTAGTTTGTGAATTAAAAACTCATTAAGTCATAACTTAGTAAGTGACTTATGAATTAAATAAGTCAAAAGCTTAGAGAAATAAAGAACAAGAGGGAAAACCATTGCTTTTGCTGCTACCACCACCTTTTCTGACCGTGTGTGTGTGTGTGTGTTAGTAACTGCGTGTCTATTTATGTCCCCACCAAGTCACCACCTGACTCATCTATTAGCTATTAGGTGTGTTTCTTTACTGAAAATTCGCACGAAATGCACCGAAATTCGGCGAAAGGCAGTCTAATCCCGTTCCGATTTTTCGTAACAGTGCACAAAAGAGAGTGCTCTCGAGAGAGTAAAAAAATTTCCCCGTCCTGCGAATTTCCGCCACCAAAATTTCTGTGGACAGAAATCGTGCACAGCCAAAACAAATACCACAACTGTCAAACAGACGTTTTTCCAAGCGTTGCGCTGCTGCGAATGTTTTGTTCAAGGCGTTTCTTTACTTTTAAGACAAATACGCTCTTTCAGAGATTTTCTGAAAGAATTTAACAACCTTTCCTTAAAAAAAAATAAATGTCTGTGCACAAAAAGTAAAGAAACAGACTTATTCAATCTGTTGTCGAAAATCAGAAATATGAATGAACACAACCCAAAGACTGCCAACCTCTGGATGCCAAAAAAAGAAATTTACCAACCATCCCTGTTGTGCAGTTAGCTTACTGCGATATTTATGTGCACTTAGGCTACTGACATAAGGAGTTGTTGTTTTCCCATGAGCGATGTTTTGCTGAAGTGCACACAAGTGCACATAGAATTTCAATAAAACTCGCCTATGTAAAGCAACAACAACAAAAGATACAGGGGATAAAAGGATGAGTAAAACTTACAAGGGATAGATTATTCGAGTTCGAATGAGTTTTTCGATGTTTCATTTTTAAATGTTGGTGCGACTAGAGGCTCGAGCAACAGAAAAAGGACGTGTTCACAAGTGAATGGAAATGAATTTTGTACAAGAATAGAATAGAATAGAAAAGAATTTTGGTAACGATTTTTGAATTGTAGAAATTTATTGATTTTGATTATTTAATTTGCAGGTTCATAGGTATTGTAACGTGAACCCAACATTTTATACCAATCGAAAAACGTTCAACCGAAAACACAACTGGCAACACTTTAATGGAATGGTATAAATGACAGGCGTTGCTTAAACCAGTGTGTGTGAGTATAGAGATGCTTGACAGCAAATGTGGCGACAATGTAGAAGTTACTGGAGAGTTCTAGATGGCATGGCATTCGATATAAATAGCCCGCCCGAGGCAACCAGAGGGCAGTTTTGTTTATAGAGTGATAAAGTTAAGAGTAAATACAAGTGATAGTCCAAAAGTCGAGTTGAGTTCGAATAAAGTGTATATCGAAAGTAAATAAAGTGGTAGAATTAAATTGAAAAGTAGAGTTTTAATTTTGCGAACTAAGCGCACGTTACATTGGTGTCAGAAGTGTAAATAAAACTTATTTGACTAGTAAAGTGTAAAAAAAAAAAAAAAAAGTAAAAAGAAAATAATAATTATATACAGTGAAAATGGGTAAGTTGTTAGAAGAGCTCACTTGCATTGAGCTTAAAAGTGAGTTAGGTAAGCGAAATCTTTCTAGAGCGGGATCGAAAAATGAGCTCGTCCTGCGCTTGCGTAACTATTTGGAACAGCAAGGGGAAGACGTAAACACTTTTGTTTTTGAAACAGAAGTGGAAGAAGAGGAAGTAAGTGAAAATATAGATTTTTCTAGTATGATGAAACTTTTGTTAGAACAACGAAATGAGCAAAAGAAGGAACAGCAGAATGTTCTCGAACAACTTGAAGCACAACGAAACGAGCAAAAGAAGCTGATTGAAGAGCAACGAAGCGAGCAAAAGAAAGAACAGCAGAATGTTCTCGAACAACTTGAAGCACAACGAAACGAGCAAAAGAAGCTGATTGAAGAACAACGAAACGAACAAAAGAAGCTGATTGAAGAACAACGAAACGAACAAAAGAAAGAACAACAGAATATTCTCGAAAGACTTGAGGCGCAACAGAATGTTTTGGAAGGTCAGAAAAACATTCTAGAAGGAAAATTGGGTAATATTGAGAAAAATGTATGTGCCCTTGACGAACGAGTTGAAGGTGTGGAAAAACAGCTTTCTGTTGTAGAGAATCGTTTCGAAGGCGTAGAAAGTCGATGTGATGTTCTCACCAAGGAATTAGACCAGATCCGGAAAATAAAAATTCGAGAATCTGCTGGAGAGTTTGCAAGGAAAAAGGAGATGAAACCCCCAACATTTGATGGACAGTCTTCTTGGCCAGTCTATAAGAGACAATTTGAGGCAGCCGCGACAACAAATGGCTGGGATGACGAAGACAAGTACATTGCACTGACTCTTGCTCTTAGAGGATCAGCAGCTGAATTACTTCAAACAGTTCCAGCTGGTAAGAGCGGCGATTTCAGTTCTCTCGTGGCAGCTATAGATAAACGCTTTGGAGATAGCCACTTGAAAGAAGTCTTCCGAGTCCAACTCAATAACAGAGTCCAGAAAAGGGGTGAAAGTCTACAGCAGCTCCAAGCAGACGTCGAAAGACTGGTTCACCTGGCATACCCGGATGCTGGAGAAGAAATCATCAACCAGCTCGCTGTTGAGTCCTTCGTTCGTGCCATTTCCGATATACATCTTCAGAGGTCTGTGCGAACTGCTAGAACAAGTACTCTTTCCGAAACTTTAGCATTCGCATTGACAATTGAAGCAGCAGAACAGGCTTCTCAGGGAGTACATCGACTTAGAGAGGCCATAGTCGAAGAATGCTCGTGCCAAAAAGCTGAAATACAAAAGAACCGGAGCGGACTAGCAAGATGTTGGAACTGCAACAAGACCGGGCACTTACAGCGTCAATGCCGACTACCACCAAACAAAGCAGGTTGTCAACATTGTGGAAGCAAGAGATCCAACCCAGAGCAAGGTAACAACAACACCAGCGTTACCTATCAGCCCGTTTCCCATCAGGGAAACGAGTAAGAACCAACTTCGAGGGGCAGAGGCTGGTTTCTTGTATCGATGGCCCCAGAACCACCATCCAGGTCTCTCAGACCAAACGAGACAACAAAAGTCTGACTGTGGAGACTACTATTAACGGGAACAAACATGTGGCTACCATCGACACCGGTGCCACAGCCTCCATAGTACGTCGAGACCTGGTAAAGACGACGTGGCTTCATAACACCAATAGCTACCGTCTAAGAACCGCAACGGGAGAAGCAGCAAGAGTATACGGAGAAGTGTGTCTTAAGATCCGACTGGCCGACCTAGTGTTTACTCATCAATTCCTGGTGGCAGATATATGTGACGAGTGCATCATTGGAATCGACTTTATGAAACAGCACGGAGTTATTTTGGACATCGGTAATCAGGTTTTGAAGTACCAAAATAAGGAACTTCCAATGACTTATTCGAACGAAAGTACGTCGACACTGAGAACTGTCATCAGGGAAGATCTTATTCTGCCTCCTTCTTCTGAAGTGTTCGTTTGGACAAAACTGGAAGGTGAGTTTGGAAGCCTTCGATACCTCATGGTGGAACCAGACCCAGAGTGTTCCTCCCAAAGCGTCATCATTGGGAAAACACTGGTAGCACCGAAGAACAAAATGGTCCCCGTACGATTACTAAACACCAGACCGTACGATGTAAGGTTGAAGAAAGGAGAAGTCGTTGGACGTTGCGAATCGGTTGCAGCAATTACGAAGATCACAGACGAAGCTCCGAGAAAACCTATAACTCCGGAGGAGCTCGAAACCATCAGAGCTAAAATACTGAATTCATCCAACCTTGATCACCAACAAACAAGGATGGCTGAAAGTCTCCTACAAGAGTACACTGATATCTTCGCATCGCAAAAGGGGCAATATGGTAGGACACAGTTGGTGCAGCATCGCATCAACACAGGAGATGCAAGACCGATTCGTCAACCTGCAAGACGTCTTCCACTGGCCAAACAAGGTGAGGTTGAGGAAATGATAACAGCAATGAAAAAGGACGGTCTTATCGAAAATTCCAAAAGTCCTTGGGCGTCACCAGTGGTGCTAGTGAAAAAGAAAGACGGAAGCACTCGTTTTTGTGTGGACTACCGAAGGCTGAATGATGTAACTAAGAAGGACAGCTATCCCCTGCCGAGAATCAGTGATACCCTGGATGCCATGGAGGGAGCGCAGTGGTTCTCGACGCTGGACTTGAAGAGCGGATATTGGCAAGTTGACATCCACCCTGATGATCGGGAAAAGACGGCGTTTTCTACAGGTAATGGGCTCTGGCAGTTTAAAGTTATGCCGTTTGGGTTATGTAACGCTCCGGCAACATTCGAGCGTTTGATGGAGTGCGTTCTTCAAGGACTGACGTGGAAAGCTTGCCTAGTCTACTTGGACGATGTCATTGTTTACGGGAAAACATTTGACCAACATTGTAAGAACCTTAAAGCCGTGTTTCAGAGACTTCGAGAGGCTAACCTTAAACTGAATCCAGAAAAATGTGCACTTTTCAAAACCGAAGTCAAGTATTTGGGACACATCATCTCATCCCAAGGAGTAAAGACTGATCCTGAAAAAGTTGACTCCGTCAAAAATTGGCCAACACCACAGGACAAACATCAACTCCGAAGCTTTCTGGGACTTGCCACATATTACCGACGTTTCGTTAAGAACTTCGCTGGAGTTGCAAAGAGTTTGCATCAGCTCACCGAAAAGGGGAAGCAGTTTAAATGGTCAGGTGAGTGTGAGAAATCTTTCCAGGAACTCAAATACCGCCTCTGTAACGCTCCAGTGCTGGCACATCCAACACCTGGCAAAACATTCATCGTCGACGCAGATGCAAGCAACGTTGGAATCGGGGCGGTACTATCCCAAGTGCATGATGGTGAAGAGAAAGTGGTGGCATACTACAGCAAGGTCCTATCGAAACCCGAAAGAAACTACTGCGTGACCAGAAGGGAACTGCTAGCTCTTATCTTGGCAACAAAACACTTCCATAAGTACATCTATGGACAGAAATTCCTTCTGCGGACAGACCACGGTGCCCTGAGCTGGCTGTTGAACTTCAAAAATCCAGAAGGTCAAGTCGCAAGGTGGATAGAAAGATTGCAGACCTATGACTACCAGATCCAACACCGCAGAGGAAAGCTGCACTCAAACGCCGATGCATTATCCCGAAGACCTTGCAAAGTGGATTGCAAGCATTGCAGGCGGCAAGAAGACAAAGAAATCATTACCGCTCAGCGACTAAGAGCTGATCCAATAAGCGGATGGAGCAATGAGGAAGTGAGGACTGCTCAACAGGAGGATCCAGATATCGAACCCATTCTGGCATGGAAAGAAAATGAAGAGAAACCGGAATGGGGAGACATTTCTGACAGGAGTCCAGTTCTCAAAGCCTATTGGGCACAGTGGGACTCACTATATGTGCAAGAAGGTGTCCTCAGGCGAAGATGGGAGTCCGCTGACGGTAAGTCATATGTGATGCAGCTGATCGTACCGCAATCGAAAGTCAGTGAAGTTCTTCAGGAGATGCACGACGGACCTTCTGGAGGCCACCTCGGAGTAAACAAAACACTGGAGAAGGTGCGACATGGGTTCTACTGGTTACATGCTAGAGATGACGTGGAGAAGTGGTGCCGAACATGTGACAAGTGTGCTGCAACCAAAGGACCTGGTAGGAAGATTCAAGGTAAGATGCATCAGTACAACGTTGGATCGCCTTTTGAGAGGATTGCAGTAGATGTGGCTGGGCCTTTTCCAGAGACCAACGCTGGAAACAAATACATTCTGGTTGTAATGGACTATTTTAGCAAGTGGCCTGAGGCGTATGCCATCCCAAATCAAGAAGCCAAAACGGTGGTCGACCAGATTGTGTTTAACTGGGTGAGTAGGTTTGGCGTGCCTATGGAACTCCATTCCGACCAAGGGAGGAACTTTGAGTCAAACATCTTCCAAGGAGTGTGCGGACTACTTGGCATTAAGAAGACGAGAACCACACCACTTCATCCACAATCTGATGGGATGGTTGAAAGATTCAACCGGACCTTGAAAGAACACCTCGCCAAAGTCGTAGGCGACTACCAAAGAGACTGGGATAGGCACGTACCGCTATTCCTGATGGCCTATAGAAGTGCAGTACATAGCTCGACAGGACAAACACCATCTGACATCCTGTTCGGGAAAACCATGCGGCTGCCCAGCGAACTTAAATTTGGATGCCCCACAGAGGAGCCACAGGACACAAACGAGTATGTGGACGACCTCAAGGAGAGACTCGCTGACATCCATAAAAGAACAAGGGAACGGATGAAAGCCTACAGCGACCGGATGAAGACACGGTACGACACAAAAGCGACAACGTCAGGATTCCAAGCAGGAGATCGTGTGTGGCTTTATAATCCTCATCGTCAAAAGGGATTGTCACCGAAACTGCAGCAAAACTGGGAAGGTCCTTATACTGTTGTCACGAGGATTAACGACGTGGTTTACCGCATCCAAAGAGGACTAAGAGGCAAGTTAAAAGTAGTTCATTGTGACAGGCTGCATCGATATAGTGGCGAGGCTGCAGATGGAATTATTCGGGACGAACAATCCTAAGGAGGGGGCAGTGTAACGTGAACCCAACATTTTATACCAATCGAAAAACGTTCAACCGAAAACACAACTGGCAACACTTTAATGGAATGGTATAAATGACAGGCGTTGCTTAAACCAGTGTGTGTGAGTATAGAGATGCTTGACAGCAAATGTGGCGACAATGTAGAAGTTACTGGAGAGTTCTAGATGGCATGGCATTCGATATAAATAGCCCGCCCGAGGCAACCAGAGGGCAGTTTTGTTTATAGAGTGATAAAGTTAAGAGTAAATACAAGTGATAGTCCAAAAGTCGAGTTGAGTTCGAATAAAGTGTATATCGAAAGTAAATAAAGTGGTAGAATTAAATTGAAAAGTAGAGTTTTAATTTTGCGAACTAAGCGCACGTTACAGTATATAATAATATATCGTAAAAGAAACAAAAAAAGCTCTGTTAAACTATTTTTTGGTTCTTTTTTGCATAGTTCCTTAACACATTTTTCGGTGAATGTTGACATTTTTTCCAATAGTATTTAGTACGTCTTATCTTAAAATAGATTTATTTATTGATTACTAACAGACGCGGCCACGCGTTGCTGTAGGTCGCCATCTGTGAGGTGCAAGGGACAATGTTTTACAGTTCTCTGTAAAGAAATTCGCTTAAGGCGCCATCTGTTCCAGATTTATGCAATCTATGATTAATAACAACAAAAGCGCCATCTGTTCCAGACTTATTTAATCTACAATTAATAACCATTGAGGAATAGTAAACTCGATTATTATGTTCTAATGCATTACTTATTTGCAAAAAGCAGCGAATAAGTTGGACAAAGGAGCAGACGGATGGATTATTAGATTGTTATGACAATTGACAACTCGTCACGGATACCAACCATCAAACATAAAAACGCGAACCGTTTTTTTGGACTTACCATACAAGGTACCGGACAGCCTCCCAAAAAAACAGCCCTATTGTCTACAGCGTACAGCCTAGTACAAACAGCTGTTAAATAAAATTTTTTTCATTTATGTCAAATTGCAGTGCTGCCAAACATTTGAATAACTTGGGGAAGACGTTTTTTTTTTTTTATCCGCGTGCAAAAAAACACGCCTATATCCGATTCAATTATCCCGATTCTAACCCGGGGGCTATGCGATCAAGATATTGTAAGCCATTTACAATACATTTAAATTTTCTTACATATAAAATCAAATTTTTCGAAATTGAAACCCAGCTGGTATGGAATATTGAAAGCCACCCGAGAAGCAGTTTCAGTAGCCATGAAATTGACAGCTTCGTCAAATACTCTCAAAAAGAGAAAAGAGTGCCTGGAAAAAAACTTTGAATTTCAAATTTCTTATGGGTGCCATTTTGAAAATATATAATGACATGTCGATTGAAAGCCATTTGCCTGGCAAATTGTAAGTCGCCTACATAGTGTATGTGTAGGCTGATGGCTTACCATATCTTAAGTGTGGTAAGTGGAAACGAGGTAATATTGGATTTAAATTCCTCTGCGAGTTCAGGCAAAGCAGCACAGGTGTAGATTATGAGCACAGTTACATCAATCTGTAGTCAAAAAGAGAAACTTCAAATGGCTTTTCGAAGCTGTTTGCTTGAATCAGCTATGTACATACATATGTACAACCATTGTATATAGAAACTATAGTAAGTTCAAAACACGATTTAACAATGCTTTGGACCGGAGGAGCACGTTGGCGCAGCATTCGTTTCACTACACACAATGTTGAAACAAATGACTTGGAACGGAGACTGCTAAGTTGGAACGGAGAAGATAGGCTCACTACCAATCAAAAAGTCTACATAATAATATTATAGTTTCTATATACATACATACAATGGTACAACTTGTTGACAGCTTTGGATTCTAAAATAAAATTTTTTAAGTGAAACTTCTTATGCGATTTCCAAGCATGAGTGCACTAGCCGCTTAACGCGGATTATTTATTGCATACTTTTCGGCACTGCTAACAAGTCGCTGTCTTCAATTCCGCTCCATGCATCCCGAAGATTCCATTGCAGTCAAACGTGTTTTTCGGTGGGAATATTTTGGAAGAAAATAAAATTTAGAATCCTTTGTTCTTTTTGAAGCGTTTAATATTTTTGTACTTTATTTCTCAAAGAACATCGCAAGATATCATGGTCCAACCATGGGGTTTACATGGTCCAACATGGTTTGACAACATGGTTTGACAAGAGCAATGTTGGATCATCTAAACGCTAAAACAACCGCTTGACAAACCATGTTGGATGGTTTTTAAAATTTTTTAAAAACATGCTGGTTTGTCATACCATCCAACGTGTGTAAACAGATGTTTGACAAACCTGACTGCGCCGTCTTTCATTTTTCATTTGAATTTGCTTCGGTTACTGTGAAGTCGCAATCGCAATGCAATTACTAACAACGATTTTTGCAGGGAGTTTTTTGAGATTTATAAAATTCTTTCAGAACTTTGGAAGATAAAATCTGAGAATTATAAAAACAGAAAAGCGAAAACAGAGGAATATGAAATTTTATTGACAAAATATAAAGAAATCAAACAAAATGCTAATATTGAACTTTTAAAAAAGAAAATAAATTGAATTCGTTCTTTTTATCGTAGAGAGTTTTCATAATGTAAGGATGACTACAGAAAAACTGTGAACATTTAAATTTGGAGTAAAACAATTCCCCTTTTCCTATACCATGAAGAATTCCTGCTTTCTTTGGAATATTCATACACAACATTTTTACTTATTTACTTTTTACACTTTTACTTCGCAATTTTTAAATCTGTAATATCTTCGAAAATATTTATTTAAATCACATGCTGTAAAGGGCAATCTATCTACAAGGGCAATAATCTACACGAAATGCACAACGTATCTAATGTATTTAATTGGATAAGGAATGATACTGTATCGTTTAAAATAGCTTGGTAAATAACCCATATTTTGTTGTAATATGTAAAAGATAAAAATGGTTACTGTGGGTTATCCTAAGGAGATGAACATAATGCTGTCGCGGACTACACAATTCCGTAGTTCATAAATTTGATCTATCTCATCAGGTTTAGCCAGCGTTTGCAATGTGAGCGGAGAAAAATATGTTTGTTAAGACATCACATTACAAATCTTAAAATTTCTCGGCTTTTTTCTACTATAATATGCATGTATTATACATATAAACCTTCCTCTTAAATCATTCTATTCTTTAAAAAAAAACGCATCAAAATCCGTTGCGTAGTTTTAAAAATCTAAGCATACATAGGGACATAGGGACAGAGAAAGCGACTCCTGTAGCGCATGAGTATGTGAGTTCTTGGACCTATTCTTAATCCACTTTTTTACCCACTAACGTTTTTTCTTTTTTCTTTAAATTTTTATTTCTTCTTCTTCGTCGTCAATTCCTTCATTATAAGAGCAGCTAAA
Organism: Melanostoma mellinum; assembly: GCA_914767635.1. NCBI lineage: Eukaryota > Metazoa > Arthropoda > Insecta > Diptera > Syrphidae > Melanostoma > Melanostoma mellinum. Next base: position 68,202,029 of record OU612058.1, on the reverse strand, counting down.
ATTTTCTTATACGTGTCCGTCTCGTTCGCGAAAAATAACCAAACTGATGTTGGACAACATCGAATTTCGTGTAAACGCAAAGCTGATGTTTTTCATCCAACCATGTTGTCAAACCATGTTGGACCATGTAAACCCCGCTAATGGCTGCGTTCGAGAACCTATCGGATAGCCTATCTCGGATAGCCGTATCTTGGATATCTTTTCGAACGATATAGATATCTTTTCCAGATTGCTGCAGACAACAGCTGTGAAATATTAAAATTCGACTTTTGAAAACAGAAAAACATTCAAAATATCATTGCTAGAGGATTATAACTTAGTTTTTTCGATTTCCCATACGTTTTAAAAGACTCTTATGCTAAAATAAATGCACACCAAAACAAAAAATCAACATGAAAAGAAATAAAAATAAATTTTCTATATGTTTGTATCAGCTGTTCGCTAAGGTATCTGAGGTATACCGAAAATTCACAGATAGCTTTGGTTTCTCTATTTGACAGAAATGGTTTGCATCTTTGCTAAATGTTTAACACGTAAACAACAACAACAAGCTATCCGGATACCTTTCCCGAACGCAGCCAATGGAATCTCTCATTCGACTTGTAGCTGTCGGTGACGTTTTGCTTTCTGCTTACATTTTATCATATCTCTCTCTATCTCTATTTAACAAAGCATCACCTGGAAATAAAACTAGGTTGTAACTTCAAATGGAAACATAGCATAACTTTTTAAAACTTAACCCTTATGTGTTCATGTCGCTAATAAGCAGAACTCAAACCCTAACTTTAAATTCACGAAACCATGGAATCCAGTAAGCAAAGCTTGTTTGATCGATCCTTTCATTTACCATATAATTTTTCAAATGCAATCGCAAAACTAAGTCAATATGGCCGGAAAAAGCAAAAAGAAAAGAAATAGTAACGATTCCACAGCCCAATCGAATGGAAGTAATGGCGAGCCAAAAAAGAAAGGTGGCAAAAAGAAAGCAGCATCTAAGGGCAAATCTTTTCAATGTGACATCTTTAACGATGCAGCTATGGAGAATGCATACTATGTGTGTCACAACATTCAGGTAAATCAATTCATTACACTGGAGCGAACGTATTAATGTGCCTATTTCCTTTCTTTTAAATTTAAGGATGTTCTTAAATCAAGAGGATTCGCATGGCCTGATGGTCAAAAGAAGAAAAAGAAGGGAAAACGTTAAGCACTAAACTAATCGAAACAATCATCTATCTATCTATCTATGTATCTATATCTTCTTTATATACATAATTCTGCTGTACGTGTGTATGTAATTGAACTCCTCCTAAACGGCTTGACCGATTTAAATGAATTTTTCTATATGCGTTTGAGTGGCGCCCTGGATGGTTTAGATTCACAAATCAGCCCGGCAGATGGAATTGGAATATAGTAAAATTGACAGTTTCATTATTCTTAACTGTAATGAATTAAAAATTAAATTCAAACAATGATTTTGTTTTTTTTTATCGTTTTTGACAACAAAAAAATTAAATAATGCCGTTTTCGTTTGGGAAAAAAGAGTACTCTAAGGGTACTCTTTTTGCTGTCAAAAATTACCCTCAGAGCAAGTTTTGCTACTCTAGAAATTTTTTCAGAGTAAAAATCAGAGTACTCTAAAAAAAGGGTACTCTAGTTTTACCAAACGAAAACGAAAAATTTCAACGTTTCCTTGTTTTGACACTTGTGTTTTTTTTTTCTCGAGTAAAGAGACTGTTGTTTGAAAAATAAATGCTCTTTTTCATGTTCCTGAAGCAAAAATACGAAAATAAATAAATTATTTTTTCAGTTCAGTTTAATTTCTGAGTTTTTTCTTCCCAAATCTGAAGGCAAAATAATCGTCAAAAAAAAATCCATCGTGTTCACATTACTTTCAGTCTGAACACGACGGGGTGGCGGAAAGTCAAAATTGCACGGTTGACTTGCGCCAGTCTAAACACCGTCAAAAATAAATGTTCTTTTTCATGTTCCTGAAGCAAAAATACGAAAATAAATAAACTATTTTTTCAGTTCAGTTCAATTTCTGAGTTTTTTCCCAAATCTGAAGGCAAAATATTTGTCAAAATAAATCCATCGTGTTCACATTACTTTTCAGTCTGAACACGACGGGGTGGCGGAATGTCAAAATTGCACGGTTGACTTGCGCCAGTCTAAACACCGTCTAAGATAAAAATTTAAATTTTTTTAGTTTATTGCCCCTGAGCCCTGAGTACCATAGAAAAATTTTTTGTTTTGTTTTTTTATTAGCGCACACTTCAAGGTGTTATGACTACCCTTATAATGTCATAGAGCACAGTGCGAGCATTTAGGAAAATAGGATATGAAATAATTGGTGACACCAATGCACATTGCTTTTGAATATTTGTGAATCGTAATTAAGGGGAAATACAGAGCCATCAGAGCAGTTACAAAAGTGAGATGCCCAGCTGGAGTCACCGAAGAATTCCAAATAACAGTAGGTGTACATCAGGGAAGTGTCTTGAGTCCACTGCTCTTTATTGCTGTTCTGGATTATTTGCTCGAAGGAAAAGTAACGGACAATAAAGTACAACAATTATTCTTTGCTGACGATGGAGCCATCATAAGCGAGGATCCTACATCCCTGCAACGAGCACTTGACGTTTGGATTGATGTTCTGGAAGGAAATGGGTACCGTATTAGCGCTAAAAAGACTGAATACCTGTGCTGCCCTTTTTCTGATCCAGACAAGCCTATTCCAGACATTTATTTGAATGGAAATGTGCTTCCCAAGTGTGAAAAGTTTAAATATCTGGGATCTATGATCAATAGTGAAGCATCTTGTGATGACGACATCAATCATCGAGTAAGCGTAGGGTGGATGAAGTGGCGAGAAAACTCCGCTATCTTCTGTGATCGAAAAATGCCCCCTAAGCTGAAGGGAAGACTCTACATAGCAGTTGTCCGTCCAGCTCTGACATACGGTTCACAATGTTGGACAATGTACAAAAAGTATGAGAGCAAATTGACGGCAGCCGAAATGAAGATGCTTCGGATGACAGCAGGAGTAACAAAGCTTGATCGAATTAGAAGTACTAAGATCCGTGGAAGCCTTCATGTCAAAAGTACCATCTTGGACAAAATTCAGCACGACCGGCTCAGTTGGTATTGTCATGTTCAAAGGAGAGATCCGCAGAACCCCGTCAAAAAGGCAATATCGTACAACGTTTCAACAAATTCGCGACGAAAAAGAAAAGGCAGGCCAAAACACTCCTGGTACAAGCAAATGCAAAAACAGCAGCATTTGGTTGGCCTCAGACATGGAACAATCCAAAACCGGGAGGCTTGCCGACGATTTCTGAGGTCAACGCGGCGTACCCCACAGGCGGATCACTAGTGTGAAGCAGCAAAGTGGGAGAGTTGTGATCGCTTCAAGATCACTACTCGTAACGCCGAAAATGAAGAAGAAGAAGAAGACAGAGCCATCAGGTAAAGCAGGAGTGGTGCGACTAAAATAAGAATCTCCTTACTTGACTGTACGCCCGAAGTTGGGCTCAAGGTAAAACTGATGGGCATTTCTAGCAAGGCGGGAATTGCGGCTAATTTTTTTTAGGGGAGGAATGCAACTGGCTACTTCACTAGAGCACTGTTTCTGAAAAAAGCGATAAAAGAGAGAGAGAGACAGGTAACGCTTCGACGATGTTCAAGAGAATCAATCTTTTCTACAATTGAACTGTCGCCTATCAATTTTAACGCTCTATTTTGTACCCTATCAAGCAGGTGCAAAGATGTTTGAGGAGCACTTGACCAGATATGAGAGTTATACTCCAGTTTTGGGCGGATGAAGGCCTTATAAATTGTAGCCAGATCAGAAGAGGTGAAGAACTTCCTGCATCGTCTCAAGAAGCCTAAGTATTTAGCAGCGTTTTTTGCGACTTCAAATATGTGGTCATTCCAACGAAGATCATTGTTTACACACATACCACTGACGGCTTTTCGGTTTCTTGGATGCAGGTATCAATCATTGATAATGGTAATGGGGGAATGTTAAGCTTCATCCTCATATTCCCACAGGAACGATAATGGGAACGGGATCGGAAATTCAAAAACCACTGGAACGGTTCGAAATTTTTGTTGCTATTACAGTTCGATGTCATCCGCATATTCACGAGAACGGGACGGGAAAAAAACTGGAACTTGGAAAATACTGGACCAATTCCAAAAAAATTTCAACGTTAGAGTGTTTCCTTCATCCTGAGTAACAAAGATTATAATTATTTTCTTTACTAATTCTTTCGGGAACGGAAACGGGAATGGTGACATAGCCAAAAACCTGGAAAATATAGTCAGCCAATACCCTTTCATTCTTAGGTTGCTTCAATGTCCCTGAGTAATAAAGACTATAATTCATCAACATTAATTTACCCACACGGACGGGAACCGGAATTCAAAAACCACTGCACTGATTTCAATACGGTTTTCGCCATTACAATACGATGTAACATAGACTATATTTCATCCCCAAATGGAAAAGGAACAGGAACTGGAACATATGCGGGAACTTGGAAAATGCTATACCGATTCTAAAACTTTTGTCATCGCTAGAGTGCTTAATTGTCCCTGAGTAACATGAACTATATTGCATCCCCACTTCACACCCACGTAAGGCCTGAGCTACGCTGGGCCGATCAGCTAGTATATATATAAAAATCGATTGCTGTTAGTAAGTCTGGCTAAAACTCGAGAACGGCTGAATGGATTTATCTTATCTTGGTCTTGAAATGTTCGTGGAGGTCTAGGGTTTAAAAGGTGAGTTTATATGAGAAAAAGGAATTGAAATAACGTAAAAGTAAGAATTTCTTTAATCTTAACTGTAATGAATTAAAAATTTTATTAAAACAATGCTTTTGTTTTTTGTTTTGACAATAAGAAATGAAGAAAATAAATAGCAAATAATATGATTATTGGATTGTTTGTTTAAGAATTCTTTTAATTTAATTTTTGACTGGTATGGTAAGAACAAAGAATAATTTTTTTTTTATGTAAAGTGTCACTTTTACTATAATTCAGGCTATTTTTCATATACATATTCCCTGGACTTCCACAAATAATTTAAAATCTCACTAGCTGACCCACTCGGCGTGGCTTTAAAGACAGATATACCCATTCTCGAGTTTAGACTTATAATGCCAGGGAGAAAAAGATCTGACCTAGGTCGTAGAAGGAAATCAAATGAGCGAAAAGAAACATGACCAACGAGAGACATGTACCGAAAATAGTCGAATAAGTATATCACAAATACGTTCTATAGTGAGTAGAAATGAAGTGCCTTTCAGACACAACTTCTTCTTCTGTGGTTCTGGAACTAGCAGCATTCTACATTGATCTGAAAATAAATTATTGTAATATTTTTGACAATAAATCGCTGAATATAATTATTTTTTCCTATTGTAACGTGCGCTTAGTTCGCAAAAATAAAACTCTACCTTTCAATTTAATTCTACCACTTTATTCAGTATCTACTTTCGATATACACTTTATTCGAACTCAACTCGACTTTTGGACTATCACTTGTATTTACTCTTAACTTTATCACTCTATAAACAAAACTGCCCTCTGGTTGCCTCGGGCGGGCTATTTATATCGAATGACATGCCATCTAGAACTCTCCAGTAACTTCCACATGGTCTGCAACTCTCCACTGTTTTGGCTGTCAAACATTTTCTCTCCTAGAATCTCTACACTTACACTAGTGCTCCCAGATGTGTTTTTCGGTTGAACGTTTTCGATTAGGAAATTGGTATTAAATGTTGGGTTCACGTTACACTGCCCCCTCCTTAAGATTGTTCATCCCGAATAATTCCATCTGCAGCCTCGCCACTATATCGATGCAGCCTGTCACAATGAACTACTTTTAACTTGCCTCTTAGTCCTCTTTGGATGCGGTAAACCACGTCGTTAATCCTCGTGACAACAGTATAAGGACCTTCCCAGTTTTGCTGAAGTTTCGGTGACAATCCCTTTTGACGATGCGGATTATAGAGCCACACACGATCTCCTGTTTGGAATCCTGACGTTGTCGCTTTTGTGTCGTACCGTGTCTTCATCCGGTCGCTGTAGGTTTTCATCCGTTCCCTTGTTCTTTTATGGATGTCAGCGAGCCTCTCCTTGAGGTCGTCCACATACTCGTTTGTGTCCTGTGGCTCCTCTGTGGGGCATCCAAATTTAAGTTCGCTGGGCAGCCGCATGGTTTTCCCGAACAGGATGTCAGATGGTGTTTGTCCTGTCGAGCTATGTACTGCACTTCTATAGGCCATCAGGAATAGCGGTACGTGCCTATCCCAGTCTCTTTGGTAGTCGCCTACGACCTTCGTGAGGTGTTCTTTCAAGGTCCGGTTGAATCTTTCAACCATCCCATCAGATTGTGGATGAAGCGGTGTGGTTCTCGTTTTCTTAACGCCAAGTAGTCCGCACACTCCTTGGAAGATGTTTGACTCAAAGTTCCTCCCTTGGTCGAAATGGAGTTCCATAGGTACGCCAAACCTACTCACCCAGTTAAACACAATCTGGTCGACCACCGTTTTGGCCTCTTGATTTGGGATGGCACACGCCTCAGGCCACTTGCTAAAATAGTCCATTACAACCAGAATGTACTTGTTTCCAGCGTTGGTCTCTGGAAAAGGCCCAGCCACATCTACTGCAATCCTCTCAAAAGGCGATCCAACGTTGTACTGATGCATCTTACCTTGAATCTTCCTACCAGGTCCTTTGGTTGCAGCACACTTGTCACATGTTCGGCACCACTTCTCCACGTCATCTCTAGCATGCAGCCAGTAGAACCGATGTCGCACCTTCTCCAGTGTTTTATTAACTCCCAGATGACCTCCAGAAGGTCCGTCGTGCATCTCCCGAAGAACTTCACTGACTTTCGATTGCGGTACGATCAGCTGCATCACATATGATTTACCATCAGCGGACTCCCATTTTCGCCTGAGGATACCTTCTTGCACATATAGTGAGTCCCACTGTGCCCAATAGGCTTTGAGAACTGGACTCCTGTCGGAAATGTCACCCCATTCAGGTTTCTCCTTATTTTCTTTCCATGCGAGAATGGGTTCGATATCTGGGTCCTCCTGTTGAGCAGTCCTCACTTCCTCATTGCTCCATCCGCATATTGGGTCAGCTCTTAGTCGCTGAGCGGTAATATTTTCTTTGTCTTCTTGCCGCCTACAATGCTTGCAATCCACTTTGCAAGGTCTTCGGGATAATGCATCGGCGTTTGAGTGCAGCTTTCCTCTGCGGTGTTGGATCTGGTAGTCATAGGTCTGCAATCTTTCTATCCACCTTGCGACTTGACCTTCTGGATTTTTGAAGTTCAACAGCCAGTTCAGAGCACCATGGTCTGTCCGCAGAAGGAATTTCTGTCCATAGATGTACTTATGGAAGTGTTTTGTTGCCAAGATAAGAGCTAGCAGTTCCCTTCTGGTCACGCAGTAGTTTCTTTCGGGTTTCGATAGGACCTTGCTGTAGTATGCCACCACTTTCTCTTCACCATCATGCACTTGGGATAGTACCGCCCCGATTCCAACGTTGCTTGCATCTGCGTCGACGATGAATGTTTTGCCAGGTGTTGGATGTGCCAGCACTGGAGCGTTACAGAGGCGGTATTTGAGTTCCTGGAAAGATTTCTCACACTCACCTGACCATTTAAACTGCTTCCCTTTTTCGGTGAGCTGATGCAAACTCTTTGCAACTCCAGCAAAGTTCTTAACAAAGCGTCGGTAATATGTGGCAAGTCCCAGAAAGCTTCGGAGTTGATGTTTGTCCTGTGGTGTTGGCCAATTTTTGACGGAGTCAACTTTTTCAGGATCAGTCTTCACTCCTTGGGATGAGATGATGTGTCCCAAAAACTTGACTTCGGTTTAGAAAAGTGCACATTTTTCTGGATTCAGTTTAAGGTTAGCCTCTCGAAGTCTCTGAAACACGGCTTTTAGGTTCTTGCAATGTTGGTCAAATGTTTTCCCGTAAACAATGACATCGTCCAAGTAGACTAGGCACGCTTTCCACGTCAGTCCTTGAAGAACGCACTCCATTAAGCGCTCGAATGTTGCCGGAGCGTTACATAGCCCAAACGGCATAACTTTAAACTGCCAGAGCCCATTACCTGTAGAAAACGCCGTCTTTTCCCGATCATCAGGGTGGATGTCAACTTGCCAATATCCGCTCTTTAAGTCCAGCGTCGAGAACCACTGCGCTCCCTCCATGGCATCCAAGTTATCACTGATTCTCGGCAGGGGATAGCTGTCCTTCTTAGTTACATCATTCAGCCTTCGGTAGTCCACACAAAAACGAGTGCTTCCGTCTTTCTTTTTCACTAGCACCACTGGTGACGCCCAAGGACTTTTGGAATTTTCGATAAGACCGTCCTTCTTCATTATTGTTATCATTTCCTCAACCTCACCTTGTTTGGCCAGTGGAAGACGTCTTGCGGGTTGACGAATCGGTCTTGCATCTCCTGTGTTGATGCGATGCTGCACCAACTGTGTCCTACCATATTGCCCCTTTTGCGATGCGAAGATATCAGTGTACTCTTGTAGGAGACTTTCAGCCATCCTTGTTTGTTGGTGATCAAAGTTGGATGAATTCAGTATTTTAGCTCTGATGGTTTTGAGCTCCTCCGGAGTTATATTTTTTCTCGGAGCTTCGTCTGTGATCTTCGTAATTGCTGCAACCGATTCGCAACGTCCAACGACTTCTCCTTTCTTCAACTTTACATCGTACGGTCTGGTGTTTAGTAATCGTACGGGGACCATTTTGTTTTTCGGTGCTACCAGTGTTTTCCCAATGATGACGCTTTGGGAAGAACACTCTGGGTCTGGTTCCACCATGAGGTATCGAAGGCTTCCAAACTCACCCTGCAGTTTCGTCCAAACGAACACTTCAGAAGAAGGAGGCAGAATCAGATCTTCCCTGATGACAGTTCTCAGTGTCGACGTATTTTCGTTCGAATAGGTCATTGGAAGTTCCTTATTTTGGTACTTCAAAACCTGATTACCGATGTCCAAAATAAATCCGTGCTGTTTCATAAAGTCGATTCCAATGATGCACTCGTCACATATATCTGCCACCAGGAATTGATGAGTAAACACTAGATCGGCCAGTCGGATCTTAAGACACACTTCTCCATATACTCTTGCTGCTTCTCCCGTTGCGGTTCTTAGACGGTAGCTATTGGTGTTATGAAGCCACGTCGTCTTTACCAGGTCTCGACGTACTATGGAGGCTGTGGCACCGGTGTCGATGGTAGCCAAATGTTTGTTCCCGTTAATAGTAGTCTCCACAGTCAGACTTTTGTTGTCTCGTTTGGTCTGAGAGACCTGGATGGTGGTTCTGGGGCCATCGATACAAGAAACCAGCCTCTGCCCCTCGAAGTTGGTTCTTACTCGTTTCCCTGATGGGAAACCGGCTGATAGGCAACGCTGGTGTTGTTGTTACCTTGCTCTGGGTTGGATCTCTTGCTTCCACAATGTTGACAACTGGCTTTGTTTGGTGGCAGTCGGCATTGACGCTGTAAGTGCCCGGTCTTGTTGCAGTTCCAACATCTTGCTAGTCCGATCCGGTTCTTTTGTATTTCAGCTCTTTGGCACGAGCATTCTTCGACTATGGCCTCTCTAAGTCGATGTACTCCCTGAGAAGCCTGTTCTGCTGCTTCAATTGTCAATGCGAATGCTAAAGTTTCAGAAAGAGTACGTGTTCTAGCAGTTCGCACAGACCTCTGAAGATGTATATCAGCAATGGCACGAACAAAGGACTCAACAGCAAGCTGGTTGATGATTTCTTCTCCAGCATCCGGATATGCTAGGTGAACCAGTCTTTCGACGTCTGCTTGGAGCTGCTGTAGACTTTCACCCCTTTTCTGGACTCTGTTATTGAGTTGGACTCGGAAGACTTCTTTCAAGTGGCTATCTCCAAAGCGTTTATCTATAGCTGCCACGAGAGAACTGAAATCGCCACTCTTACCAGCTGGAACTGTTTGAAGTAATTCAGCTGCTGGTCCTCTAAGAGCAAGAGTCAGTGCAATGTACTTGTCTTCGTCATCCCAGCCATTTGTTGTCGCGGCTGCCTCAAATTGTCTCTTGTAGACTGGCCAAGAAGACTGTCCATCAAATGTTGGGGGTTTCATCTCCTTTTTCTTTACAAACTCCCCAGCAGACTCTCGAATTTTGATTTTCCGGATCTGGTCCAATTCCTTGATCAGAACAGAAAACTGTTTATCACATTGGGTTTCTACGATTTCGAAACGATTCTCTACAACAGAAAGCTGTTTCTCCACACCTTCAACGCGTTCGTCTAGGGCACAAACATTTTTCTCAATGTTACCTAATTTACCTTCTAGAATGTTTTTCTGACCTTCCAAAACATTCTGTTGCGCCTCAAGTCTTTCGAGAATATTCTGTTGTTCCTTCTTTTGCTCGTTTCGTTGCTCTTCAATCAGCTTCTTTTGTTCGTTTCGTTGTGCTTCCAGTTGTTCGAGAACATTCTGCTGTTCTTTCTTTTGCTCGTTTCGTTGTTCTAACAAAAGTTTCATCATACTAGAAAAATCTACACTTTCACTTACTTCCTCTTCTTCCACTTCTGTTTCAAAAACAAAAGTGTTTACGTCTTCCCCTTGCTGTTCCAAATAGTTACGTAAGCGCAGGACGAGCTCATTTTTCGATCCCGCTCTAGAAAGATTTCGCTTACCTAACTCACTTTTAAGCTCAATGCAGTTGAGCTCTTCTAACAACTTACCCATTTTCACTGTATATAATTATTATTTTTCTTTTTACTTTTTTTTTTTTTTTTTACACTTTACTTCAAATAAGTTTTATTTACACTTCTGACACCAATGTAACGTGCGCTTAGTTCGCAAAAATAAAACTCTACCTTTCAATTTAATTCTACCACTTTATTCAGTATCTACTTTCGATATACACTTTATTCGAACTCAACTCGACTTTTGGACTATGACTTGTATTTACTCTTAACTTTATCACTCTATAAACAAAACTGCCCTCTGGTTGCCTCGGGCGGGCTATTTATATCGAATGACATGCCATCTAGAACTCTCCAGTAACTTCCACATGGTCTGCAACTCTCCACTGTTTTGGCTGTCAAACATTTTCTCTCCTAGAATCTCTACACTTAAACTAGTGCTCCCAGATGTGTTTTTCGGTTGAACGTTTTCGATTAGGAAATTGGTATTAAATGTTGGGTTCACGTTACACTATTTTATTGCACGATTTACATAAAATTACTCGGAAACGGGAACGGGAACGGGAACGTTGATAAGCGTTTGTATTGAAGATGTACCAAAACTATTAATCCAATTTGGATGAAATTTGGAACACAAAAATGGCCTAGAACCTGAGAAATAACATAGGCTAGACTTCCATTTCCTATTCCCTCGGGAACGGAAATAAAAACCGGGAACTTGAAAAATACTAGACAGGTGCCAAAAATTCTTTCACCGTTGGAGTGATTCAATGTCCAAAAGTACCATGGACTATATTTCATCCCTAAATTCCCACAAGAACGGGATTGGGAACGGGAACGAGAATGGGAATTAAAAAACCACTGGAACGATATCAAATTTTTGTCGCTATACGACTTTATCCCCAAATAGCTTCAACAATATTTTATCCCCATATTCCCACGAGGACGGGAGGGGAAAAAGAAAACATGAGGGAACTTGGAAGGTTCTGAACCGGTTCCAAAATTATTTTTTACTGTTAGAGTGTTTCATTGTCCTTGAGTACCTAATATAGATTATATTTCATCACCATTTTCCCACAGGAACGGGAACGGGAGCGGGATTTCAAAAACCACTGTTCTGATTTCAATACGGTTTTCACTATTGTAGTAGTGAAGTGAGTGGGAATAACGGTGTTACTCCCAAATCACAAATACTATATTTCATCACCATACGGGTACGGAATGGGAACTGGAAGAAATGAGGGAACTTGGAAAATTGGACCAATTCCAAAAATTCTGTTATCGTTAGAGTGCTCAAATGTCCCTGAGTAACATAGACTATATTTCATCCCCACGCTGCTATTAGAATAGAAACGTGAAAAGTACTTTACTTAACTTTCAATAAGATCAACATAGGGCCTGAGCTACGCCGCGCCGGCAGGGCGGGTCAGCTGGTTGTGAATAAAATGACTGTATTATAGCTATTTGTGTCGAGCTCGCCGGTACAAGTTTTTTGCACGCCATAGAGTAACATATGCTCTGGCAGAACCTACGTACAATTTCTAATTTTTTTGTGACAACCTTCTCAAACATCACAGTGACCCACTTCTTTAAATGAATTTTCCATGTTTCAATGATAAACTTTGGTATCAAGCCAATCCTCTGAATGTCTCCGAACATTTGAAGCCCACAAACTTCACTATTCAACAAATACCTCAAATAAACCAAGTAACAAATTCATCATTCTCCTCGGCTATGTGCTCAATTCAAGAGATTCCACTACCCCGACAAGCAGACGACAACACAGAACAGAACGTTCATTTTTAAATCACCTTGCCACGCTTTATGATGTGATAATGATATGATATCCAACAAAATGTAAAATGGTTTAAAAAACACCCCAGACCACACCAATCACAATCACAGTGCCTCTGCTCTCTGTGCCTTCCGCATGCAAATTTGTCAATTTTCGCACTTCCACTCCTCACAACGATGTCACATAATTTGAGCAATATAAGACAAATACGAAAACAAGACAAAGGCCTGTTGACTGTTGTACTACAAAAAAAAAAAAACACACGAAAAGCAAAACAGACAGACGAGCACAACCACAGAAAAAATAAAGCAAAGAAACAAAATAATAAATAAAAAAACAACGGTTAAACAATAAAACTTCCCCCACTTTATTGTAGAAGAAAAGCTCCAGCGAAATTACCTAGGATCTTGCAGAGATTGAAGCGCCGCTTTACAGTTGTGCGCGCACCACGTTTAATACACACATGGATTACGGGATAAGTGGGTGGTGGGGAGGATCATGGGTCTAGATTGATGGCCCACACGACAAAAACACAGCTCCACCGGTACTGACTTTTCAAATTGGTTTTCGACAAAACTTTCAGTCCGCGATTAGGTGCGACACAAAACGGTTGCCAATAAAACAGCCTCACAGCAGCACAAGTTGCTTTCTCGTATAAATACCTACTACTGTTGAATTGTTCCTCATTGCATTTCATACAACACTCGCGACATATGTAGCTACCTTACAATTCAAAAAGGAAAAAAAAAAAAAAAAAAACTAATTCAAACCGACACCAGCGGAGAGGCCAATTGAACTCTGGGTATTTCAATTTGAAAATTTTCGGTTTTAATATGAAACGGATGTGAACGAACAAATTAAATATCGAAATTCGAAAATAAAACGATCGATCCAAGACACCTTTTGTGTATCGCTTTCGAACTCTGTGCTGAGTCTCTGTGAAAAAGTGAATCCAAGTGTGAAATACCGAGGGAAGATATTCAAGCTTATCGCGTTGATCGGAATTTTCATTTCAATTTGCGTTTAAGTGCGGCGCATTCGAATACGTCGTCAAATTAGTTTTCTGCAATTATTGAATTAGAAAAGATTTGAGCGGGTGGTTAATTTATTTTTTTCGGGTGTTGCATTAGCCCGGTCGACAGTGAAGCAGATTATTGCTGTGGATTGTATTTCGCCATAGATCAGTCCCTAACTCCAGACCGGTCCATATTAGAAGTACAACTCTCTAGAATTAAGCTGCAGTTCTAGTGTTGCACGGTATGTAAAACTTGTTTTGTATTCGCGATGAGATTTCCTTTTCCTTTCGGTGAAGTTTTTTTTTTTTTCAATATTTTGCTAAAGTGGCTTTCGGGCACACAATGGGATCAAAATAGAGAATAATTTTATCAAATCAAATTCACTTTATATGAGCATCTTCTTTTTTCGGGGGAAATTATTTACTTTGGTGGTTGCGTCTTAGGTTAAACACAACCTGAATAGCAATTCTACGCGAAAAGGAAAGTGAGAGTAACCCGCTCTTAAGAGGTATAGTGAATCGTTGCTTATCAGGCGAATGTCCGCCTGCGTTGCCGCAAGACATATACCAATGAGGTCCTTTTTGATATTTTTTGTGGGCCAATTGAGAAAAGTAGGGGCCATATTCAGCACATTAAAATCCAATAAAAGAACGATTTATTAACATTTTTACTTATTATAACTCTTTTAATTCAATCTCTTAGTAATAGCTGAAACAAAACAAAAATCACAGATTTATATTATAGGTAATTCATGAACATCTTTCGGCTAACAGCCACTAAATAAATACACAAACGATCTGGTTTTTTATTTTTAAAACTCATCAGTTCATTACCGATTGAATCATTTCATACGACAATCTGTTTCGATTATCCGTTTTAATATTATTCAGACACGAAAAAACCCGCTCAGCAGATGCACTGCTGTGAGGCAGGCTTAGTAAGCTAATCGCAAAATTAGAAATATTTTTGAATAATTCAGAACGAATAATAAAAGATTATATTTTATTATTAAAATATTCTAGAACGAAGTTATCAAATGAAAGTTTTGAAAGAGACCGAAAAAATTAATTTTGAAATTTGAGAATAATAATTTCAGACTTGTCAAAGTGAGCTATGTATTCATTAAATTATTCAAAGTAGTTTTCATGCAAAGTATTTAACGACGCCTCTTAATTTAATTGAAACTAACAAAAAAATGGAAACGAGTTTTTAAAAACAATTAATATTAAACAAATTCAAATTTTGACGATGTTTGAAAAATAAATTTTTTCCAAGAGATTTCGTCATTTTGTCAGCCAACTGATCGTTAGTTGATTTTTGTTCGAGCCGAACGACGCCGACGCCATTTAAGAATTCATCTCGTATGAAAAAATGTTTAACATTTAAGTGCTTCATTCGTTTGCTCTCTTTTGAATCTTCAGCAATTTTGATGCAAGAATTGTTGTCTTCGTATATAACTATTGGAACTGGACCATGGGACTTGAAGTTCATCAAGGAACTTTCGAATCCACATCAGTTGACAAATGGCTTCAGTCAATGCATTCAACTCAGCTTCTGTTGACGACAAGCTTACTGTTGACTGCTAACAGTGTTACCGAAAAGTTTGAAAACATATCCTGATTAGATCAGTAGATTTTCGGTAATTTTTGTCACCTCCCCAGTCAGCATCGCAATAACACAGAATTTCTGATCCAACCCACTAGCCAACAGCATTGTCCGAGCTTTTTCTTGAAGTGTTCGGTTTAATCTTTCAGCGACGGAATTCATTTCTGGATTATAGGGAACGGTATACTTCAACTGAATAGCATTAGATTTGCAAAATTCTTTGAATTCGAACGAAGTATACTCTCCACCATTGTCAGCTTTTAAATTGACAACCTTACAAGAATGTAATACTTCAGACATAGCCACAAACTCTTTGAACTTTGTCGATTACTTCAGATTTTCTTTTAATAAAGTATATCATTGAAGCTCTTGAGTAGTCATCGGTGAATGAAACAAAGTATCGGGACCCATCATATGCAGGAACTGGAATAGGACCACATACATCACTATGAATCAATTCTACAACTCTTCTGGACCGTATGTTTTTGTTCTTTGCAATGAACTGCGTGCTTGTTTGCCAATAACACACGATTCGCAGAATTCACATTCAAGATTAGCATTAACTTGCTCTAAGCAATTACCCATTCGCCGACATACTAACTTCTTCAAGTCAGGCAAGCTCAAATGCGCCAATCTATAGTGCCATAAAAGTTGGGAGGAATGATTTAAATTTTGCTCACCTGAGATACCAGCAAAATTTATAACAACATGAAAATCAACTTCGTACAATTTTCCTCTAGCATGTGCTTCAAATATTGTATCACCATTGAACGATACATACGCATGATATCCCTCAAATTAAATGATGTATCCTTTCTTGGTAAGACTTCGAATAGACATCAGGTTGCAATTCAGATCTTCGACAAATAAAACGTCCGACATCTTCTTCGGAGGACTGTCATGAGAAGTTTTAATGATTATGTTTCCAATTTGACTCGCACTAATACTAGAACTCTTCTTTGCATCTGAGATTTGAATCTGCTCAATATTTTTCAAACAGTCAAAATATTGCTTACTGTTCACCATATGTTGTGTAGCTCCAGAATCCAAGACAAATTTTACTTTATCGCCACAGGATTTTACCACTTGTGCTGCATGTTCATGCTCTTTAACCTCAAATGCACACATTGACGAGCTATTATGTTTAAAATTTATTTTGTTTATACTACCTCTTTTTTTCGTTTAGATAAACATTTGCTCTTGATGTGTCCAGGCTTACCACATCCGTAACACATCAGTTGCTTCTTTTTGCTTTTAACAAAAATTGCACCGGGCTCAGTACAACTTGAAGATGCTCAACCTTTTCTTTTATTGAATTCATCTATCAACCGAGTCTTCACGAATTCCAGGGTGAGATCGTCTTGCTTCATAGTTTCCAATGCAGTCACTAATTTGTCATAGCTTCCAGGTTGGTTGAGCAGCAAATGAATAATGACATCTAGTTCCTCTATCTTTGCTCCAGTTGATTTCAGCTGCCGAATTTTCGTATCGAACCGAAGAAAGTGATCAATTATATCCTCACTCTCATTATACCTCATCAAAAGGAGCTGCTTTCGACGATATGATGTAGTTGTTAACGCATCAAACATCTCCTTTGCAGTTGATTTATCTTTAATGATTTCCAGCTGTCCATCATGAATAGTTTGGACTAAGATTGAAATACATTTCTTTTCATCTGAAACTATCTTACTGCGAACAGCCTCATCGGTCTCTTTCCCAAGAATAGTTGCCAAATCTTGCTCAATATATTCCCGCAGGAGTTTTTCATCCAACAAAATCCCCACAAGATATTTCCAATTACTGAAATTCGTGCCATCAAAAAGTGGAATCTTGAAAGTACAAGAATTATTATCGGCCATCTTAACTTTTCCTTCTTCTGAAATTGAAAATAATCTTTTATGCAGTGAAAAAGAACTCTAGTTAAAGTCCTTCAATCCTTGATAAATCCTTCTTATTCAGGTCTTCTTTGTAACAGTATTCTGGGTCCATAACCTCAGAACGAAAAATAAAAGATTATCTTCAATTTTAGAAATGAACAAAACAATTTTATTATTAAAGTATTCTAGTACGAAGTTTACAAATGAAAGTTTTGAAAAAGACAGAAAAAATTAATTTTCAAATTTGAGAATAATAATTTCTGACTTGTCAAAGTGAACTATGTTTCATTAAATTATTCAAAGTAGTTTTCATGCAAAGTATTTAACATAAATGATCACCAGCAATATTTTTCATTTCATTAAACTCAACCCATCAAAACCATTACATTCTTGTTTTAATTTTTGTAGCTCTTCAGCCGTTTAATTGTCAGGGCAACTGAACAAGTTTGGAAATTTTGTTAGTAAAGTTGTCAAATGAACAGATATTAGTTTAAAATTATCTATTTTTTGCTTCAAATAATTACAATCCAAAATTGTCAGATAAATTTATTCTATTGTTTAACTGTTTGCAAAGTTCCATGTAATAATTTTGAACTGACTTTAAGAAACTCTCTTTCTCGGTTTTATTTAATTTTTCAAACAATTCATCAAAACCAAACCCAAAGTATATCTCCTCAAGAGGCTTTAAAGAGTACTGATCGAAATTCACCTCATTAATATTACTTAGATTTTTTAAATATTCAGTTTTCAAAAAGTTTTTTTAAAATTATTTGATACTAGCTGTGCCCGCGACTTCGTCCGCGTGGAGTAGTGACTTTCGGCAGCATTCTTAATTTTTTATGCTACTTATTTTGCAAATAAGATACATTCATGCGTTTTAGTAAACTATCGTTATATTATTTAATTTAAGTATATGTTTGCACACGACGTTCTTATTTTTTCCATCTTTTGCGAAATAAAAAGGTTTTGTGGGATTGATACACGTGATTCTGCCACATAAGGTTGCCATGTGATTTTTTCTAAACGAACACCTGCAACTTAAAGCGTCTGAGCCTTATTTATAATGACCAATTAGTGGGAATTAAAGGAAAACGGAGAATCAAAACGTTTTCTCCTTTTGTCGCTCCAGTCATTATTAAAATTTTTATAGTGCCGCATCCCAGATGTGTAATTTGTAGCTGTGTACCATTCTGGATTACTCATTATTGGATTACTGGAACACCAACTTGCTGCCACTTCTTATAATTCTAAGAAATTGAGAAACTCCAAAGGGTATGATGTGACTTGATCAGTGTCCATAATATTGTCTACTGATAGACATTCCACAACATCTCCCAATACGTCAAACATAATTTATTAGTTTGTATGGTTAACTGTCTCATTAGTCGGCCCGAGTATTCAAACTTCAAACAGTAATTACCGATTGCCAATTTTTATTTGAAGACCAAAATAAACATTTCTTCTCAGGTCAAATGTATTTTCGACAGTTTGACAGAAATTACCCCGCAGTGAAAGAACTTTTATCGACCCAGCAGTTAAGGTTTCCGTTTACGGTGTCGATGACGTAGGAATATAGGGATTACTTTTTAAGCCCATGTCCTTCCTCAGGTTCTAGGCTATCTCTGAATAAAATTCCATTTAAATCGGATCAGTGGTCTGGGCGGGAGATGCTAACAAAGAAACACGAACAGACAGAGTTAATTTTGGATTTGTAATATTAGTATCCCTTCTCTACTGTTTGCGGATGATTTTGCTATCTTTGCGGAAACAATCAATAGTATGCAATTAATGATCAATAGATTAGCAAATTATTGCAACAAATGGAATTTAAGTGTAAACTTAGAGAAAACAAAAATTATGATCTTTCGGAACGGCGGTGGGAGATATGCAAGAAATGAGCAATGGAATTAACGATGAGCGAATAGAAATCGTTAGAGAGTATAAATACTTAGGAGTTTTAATTTCAGATAATTTAAATATGAAAAAGCATTTTGAAGCCAAATTAGCAGAAGCGAAACGAGCCATCGGTTCAATATGGGGAAGGTGCATAGGAAGTAAATATCTAAACCACTGTTCGAAACAAAAAGTTATACGTGCGACTGCGACTTCAATTGTATTATATGGAGCTCAAGTATGGGGCTACCGCTTTTTTGTTACTGTTGAAATGTTTCTGCGTTACTGCATAAAACGAGTATTTAAATTACCAAACAGCACTCCAAACTACATAATTCATCTGGAGATAGGAGTAGCACCACTTTTTTTAGAAACACTTAAACTGCACTTTGAATACGTGATTAAAGTGATGAAGATGGAAGAAAGAAGACTGCCAAAAATAATTCTCTCTCAATTGATTTCAACTAAAAGTAATTGTGTACAAGAATGGAATAACTTAGCAAGCAATTTTGGACTAACTGCAATAATAAACTTTGAGCAAAGCCCTATTTTAAGAAGTAATTTCTACGAGATCCTAAAGAAAACAGGCAACCTACTTTATGACTCATAAATCAACGAAGCCCAGTCATCTCAGTATAGAGCATATTACAGCAAACTAAACCACAGTTTACAAGAAAAAACATATTTTTTGAACAAAAACTCAACTGAAAAAATTAATGTCATATTATGCAAAATAAGAGGAGAACTAACAAACTTGAACTACATCCCCCATCGTCCAGATCTTCAAATCGAATGTGGTCTCTGTAACCTTCGAGAGAGAGAAGATGTCTTTCATTTTCTCGCAAAATGTCCTGTTTTGTATGAATTAAGAAGGATTTACTTTGGAACAAATATGCTGGATATTGATGAAGCATTGGCAATTTTAAATGGCGACAGAGGCTGGGATGTGTTATACAAATACACCGTTAGTGCATTACGCTACAGAACACGCGTAATTGAAGGCGACTTTTGATATAATAATCAATAGTTATATTATTGTTTTTATATTAAAAATTGTAAATTAATAAAATTAAACTCTTTAATCGAATTCTCAAAATAAAATGTCAATCTGGTAGACGGCTTATCGCCAAACCATCTACTAGACTATAAGATAACTTTGTAATAAGGAGAATATACATTGTACATATATATACACATGAATATTTAGTCAATAAAAATAAAAATAAAAAAATAAATTGTAATATTAGTAAGGATGTCCATCTTCGGGTTCTAGACTATCTCTGTACCAAAATTCATATAAATAGGTTCAATAGTTTGGGCGGTTAATGGGAACAAAGAGAAATAGACAGACAGATTTAACTTCGGACTTATAATATTAGTAAAGACTCCCGTTCCCGTGGAAACATGGTGACCGTTCCCGTAAGGAATATGGGGATGAGTAAAAGTTTATCTTACTCGGGGATTATGGAGCATTCCAACGGTGGAAGAATTTTTGAATCGGTGCTGTAGTGTCAAAGTTCCCGTATACGTTCCTGATCTCATGGGAATATAGGGATAAAATATATAGACTTAAGCTCAGAACAATCTTTCTACAAAATTTCATTTAAGCCGGTTTATTAGTTTGGGCGGGAGATGGTAACATAGAACGACGGACAGACAGAGCTTCTTTCACGCTTATTATATTAGTAAGAACTCCCGTTCCCGTGGGAATATAAGGATGAATTAAAGTTTATGTTACTCTGGGATAGTGAAGCATTCTATCGGTGTAAAATTTTTTGAGACCGGTGTTGTAGTTTCTAAGTTCCCGTATACGTTCCCGTTCCCGTGGGAATAAAGGGATATAGCCTATGTCCTTCTTTAGGTTCTAGACTATCTCTGTACAAAATTTCATTTAAATCAGTTCCGTAGTTTGGGCAGGAGACGGTAACATAGAAAGCCGGACAGATAGAGTGACTTTCACATTTATAATATTAGTTAGGATTTCTTAGTTATCTGATTCACTAGCAAATGTATTTGTGGAACTTCACTTTGAAAGCTTTTATTCAAATCAGTTTTGTACAATGGATTGTTTAAATTATTTAAATGAGTATATCCCTTTGGGTTCTTATCATCAAAAGACACTGAGACGAAATAAAGCTTAAGAGCTTCCCAGTTTTTAATAAAAAAAGTTAACCACCTCATAAAAAGATAGCCATCGAGTTGCTACGACTGTTTTTTATTTTATTTTTTTTAAATCAAAATATTCTTGAAATGTTTTCAATTCTTCCTGCTTTTTCGGACTGTGTTTCAAAAAGATGTAAATGTCTTGAGGAAAGGAACAAACTTCTATTGTAATATTTCTGATGGCATATTCCGCACACTTATGAATGGAATGCGAGCTGCATAGAACTGGATATAGAAAACTATTCAATGTTTTAAGTTTTGCCTGTACTCCTTTTTTTCACCCTGCATTACATTTGCTCCGTCCGACCCAAACCCGATAATGCTCTGATAAGGAACTTTCATTTTGTCTAAGTAGCCTTTAATTGTGGCAAAAATGCCCTCAGCGGAAGAATCTTTGATTTCTAAAATGCACAAAAACCTATCGACAATTTTTTTCATCGAGTTTTCGTAAAATCTGGCTACAATCGCTGCATATTTTGTCATTGAAACACCCGTAGATTCATCTACTATGAGAGACAAAAAGGTTTCACAACATCTTTTAAAAGTGTGCTTGCTTTTGTTCTCCCACAGTTCAAATTTTTGGCAATATTTGAATCAGGACAAATATTGCGCAGAAAATCGGGAAGATGATCCATAAGTAGAATCGGTAGATTGTGTTCAGTAATAAATGCCAAGCACTTAAGAAAAGCTACGCTGGAAGAGTTTGATTTTTTTGACGTGGTACACTTTTCAAATGCACTCTCGTGTACTTTTTTGTTTGCGAGTTTTCGGTAATTGATTAAGTAGGATTTCCGTCTAGGTGCCTTTATAAATTATATTTCTTTTTAGCAATAAACAGTTTACAAAAACTACAAACGGGTTTTCTTTCTTTTATTTCTAACCAGGGAAACATTACTAACTATGGCTTTTCATGAACTAGAGTCAAATTCTGTCTCGCAATCGTTGATGGAGCTGGAGTTATCATTATGCTCTTCCTCATCATAGTAGGGGAGCCCAGGAAGGGATTTTACGCGTTACTCGAGCGCGTCAGAATGTAATGTACTCCTCCCGTCCTCCCATATATGAAGCCTTAGTGTTGGGGCGTTCGTTTAGGGAAGCCCGTCAGATTAGTAAAAAAAAGTTGATCCTCGGAAATACTCGAGCGCGTCGGATTAAGAGATGGTAGGTTGATTGCATCCAGAAGAGTGTGTATTTCAATAATCTGACAATTTGAGCGTGGCCTAAGTAAGTAGGCGAGTCACAAAGATGTAAAAAATCGACATTTTGAAATACTGGAGCGCGATAAATTTTATTTTTTAATTTTGAAGGTAATCCTATCAGGATTACGGAAAACATATAATCTGACATTTTGCTTGGGGCGATATTGTTTAACTCAAAACAATCCCAAGCCAACATGAAAAAAAAAACTGCATTTGTCCAGCCGGTCCCTAAAAAAGGCGAATCTTCCTCCCCTTCCAATTACCGTCCAATTGCACTTACGTCCCTTCTTTCCAAGGTCATGGAAACGTTGATAGACCGTCAACTTATGAAACATCTTGAAGAACGAAAGCTTTTTAATGACCGTCAGTACAGCTTTCGTAGCAAACGGTCCACTAATGATTTGATGGCCTATCTCACCGAAAAGTGGAACCAATCTTTTCATTGTTTTGGAGAAAGTAAGATTATTGCGCTTGATATTTCTAAAGCATTTGATAGAGTTTGGCATCAGGCTCTTTTATCGAAAATGCGTGCTTTTGGTATCGATGAGTCTCTTCTTCGTTGAATTAGAAATTACCTTTCCGACCGTTCAATACAACTTGTATTGGATGGCTTCAAGTCTGATACCCACTTCATAAATGCTGGTGTGCCCCAGGGCTCCGTTTTGTCTCCAACTCTCTTCCTCATTTTCATAAGTGATCTCTTGTCTGAAACTTCTAATCCACTTAACTGTTTTGCTGTCGACTAGACCTTCAGCTTTTCATATTCGTTTCCAAATTCACGTCCCTTGTCGTTGAAGCTTAACATTCCCCCTTTGCCATTATCCATGAATGGTAACTGCATCCAAGAAACCGAAAAGCTGTCAGTACTTTGTTTGTGTGTAAAAGACGATCTTCGTTGGAATGACCACATATTTGAAGTCGTCAAAAACGCTGCTAAATGCTTAGGCTTCTTAAGACGATGCAGGAAGTTCTTCACCCCTTCTGATCTGGCTACAATTTATGAGGCCTTCATCCGCCCAAAGCTGGAGTAGAACTCCCATATCTGGCCAGGTGCTTCTCAAACATCCTTGCGCCTACTTGATAGGGTACAAAATAGAGCGTTAAGATTGATAGGTGACAGTTAAATCGTAGAATCGATTGATTCTCTTGGACATCGTCGAATTATCACCTGTCTCTATCTTTTTTATCGCTTTTTTCACAAACAGTGCTCTAGTGAAATAGCCAGCTGCATTCCTCCCTTGAAACAATTTAGCCGCAACACTTGCCTCGCTAGGAATATTCCTCAGTTTTACCTTGAGTCCAACTTCGGGCGTACAGTCAAGTATAGAGATTCTTATTTTAGTCACACCACCCGGATGTGGAATGCTCTACCCGACCCTGTTTTTCCCATACATTACGATTTACAAAGGTTCAAAAGCAACGTACATCGGTGTCTCCTTTCAAATCCTCTCCTATTTTCCTAAATCCTCGCAATGTGTTTTTATAACATTATAAGGGTAGTCATAACCCCTTCATGTGCGCGTTAACTATAAAAAAAATGGGCACGACTGGGTCGCACGAACTTGCGATTGTGTTCTAAATACGATATCAAAATCTTAGGGCTGAGTAAAAGGTTTTGGTGTTAACTCTTTATAATATATTTGGTGGTACAGGGTTGCCAACTATACATTAATTAGGAAAATTTTATTAAATCACGAAAAATATTGAAAAAAATTCAATTAAATATTCCAAAGGTCTCAAGCGAAAATCTAAAAACGCCATTCTTTTGCAATTTCTATTACATATTAACGCTAAAAATTTTATCAAAATCGTTGGACCAGTTTCAAAAATAACGGTTTTTTATTTTACATTTTTTTAAAAAAAAAGTTTTGTAAAATTCAAGTATGCAGAATTTAAGACCTTAGCAAAAGTTAATTTGACAAAAAATTTGAGAAAAATCTAAGTTATGGTTTTGGAGTTTTTTCAAAAATCTAAATTTTGAAAAATTTTTTTAAAAAATTTCAAAAATAAAAATTTTTCAAATCTTGTTATGCAGTTTTCCTTAAACAACTTAAAACTTCTAAAATACAAAATTTCGTAAACATCGTGCAAGCCGCGAGAAGGTCGGTTTTGAAAAAAACGGTACTATGGGAGGTACCGTTTTTATACTTTTTCCAAAATTTTTATTTACATCATAAGAAAGACAATCAAAAATTAATTCTTCACACAAAATTTTATCAAAATCGTTGGAGCCGCTTTCGAGAAAAGTAAGTATTATCATATCGGTTGTATGGCAGGTACCGTTATTTCAAGACCTAGAGACTCAATTCCAAAAACCCCTCTGTAGACTGCTCCACAGACCCTAACTGCAAATTTTGAAGTAAATCGGTCTATTAGTTCAGGCTGTAGATCCATATACACACAGACAGACACACAGACAGACAGACAGACAGACAGACAGACAGACAGAATTGCAGGACCCACTTTTTTCGTATTCTCTATCATCGTAATGTCATATTTAATTGTTATCTCAAAATTTTTTTTCTGCACGATTGCAAGACTTGCCTTATAGTACCTATAATCGCAAGTAAAAACCAAGTGGTTTGCCATACAAAATGAAACCTTTTTAGTCACTGGGCTTCGTTTCGTGATAACCTCGAAACCAAGTGTGCTGAATGCAATATTTCCAATATTCCAGTGAATTTTTTGTTTAAGAGAGTGGAAGTGAGTAAAGAGAGAATGAATTCTGTCATACGTTGTTGACGTTCTTCCACTGTCTCTTTTTAACTTAGAATGAAAAGATAAACTCAAAACCTTTTTGCATATGCGGACACTACTTGTTTAACTTAACCAACCAATACTTCAGTGCGGACATAGCATAAGAAGTATATCCGAAAACCAGGTTAAGGCCCGAAATCCAATAAATTTTTGAAATGGCATCCCCAGAAAGTTACAAAAAATTTCACAACTATAAGTAAGTAGAGGTAAAATCATTGTTCTTACGAGTAAGATGCGGATTTTTAAAGGCGTGAAATACTGCGTTGGCGAAAGTGTACGGAGAACACCATACGCCTTACCAGCAATTTGGTTTACGTGATCTTTCCAGGTTAGGCTACTTTTAAAGACAACACCTAAGTTTTTCACTGTCTCAACATATTCAATAGGGGAACCATTTAAATTTATGGACGGAAAATAAGATGTATCAACCTTGCTCTTAGAAATAGTACTACACTTGGATTTCTTCGGGTTAAACATTAAGCTATTTTTTTCTGACCACTGTACAATTGCACCTAGATCATCGTTTATATATTAGGCAGTATTTTCGATTAGTTCCAATGGGATACTATTGTACATCTGAACATCATCAGCGTATAAACGTATAGAACAATGCTTTATTATTAGTGTAGAAAAGATTGATAGCTGTACTTCCGCAAAGATCAAAGTCCTATCAGGTGTGCCACAGGGCAGCCATTTGGGACCATTGCTGTTTCTTTTATTTATTAATGACATTTCCTCAATTTTTGAATCTTCAACCTGTTTGTTGTTTGCAGATCATCTCACATTATACCACACGATAGAAGATTTATCAGATTGTCGTCTTCTTCAAGATGACTAAAATAGATTGACAAAATGGTGTAATACTAATATTCTAAGTTTAAATGTTTCAAAATGTCAAATAATGCCGTTTGTTAGACATAATTCGTCATTGGTAAGATATGTGCTAAAATATTCCAGTATAGTATGGAATTCTTACTTACTTACTTAGGTGGGTAATACAATACGGGGTGAACCTGGGCCTCAACTAACATCCTTCTATAACGACTTCGATTTCTCTCTCCAGTTTCGCACTCCAAGTCGGTTGAGGTCTTCATCCACTTGATTGCGCCACCTAAGATGAGGTTTTCCCCTTCCGCGATTTTTCTGCAATGTGCTTTCGAACACCCGACGAGCCGGAGCGTTTGGGTCCATCCGCTCTACATGGCCCAACCATCGTATCCTCGCGATGCGTACTCTTCTGGCTATGCCCATGTCGCAGTACAGCTCATACAGTTCGTTGTTGTATCTTCTTCTCCACACATTGTCTTCGCATACGGGACCAAAGATCATTCGGAGAATTTTTCTTTCGAAACGATCAAGGGTTTCTTCATCCGCTTTCGATAAGGTCCATGCTTCCGCGCCGTAAAGCAGGACTGGGATTATTAAGGTCTTATACAAGGTTACCTTGGTTTTTCTGGAGAGGGTTTTGTTTCTCAATTGCCTTCTTAACCCAAAGAAGCAACGGTTGGCAACAGTTATTCTCCGTTTGATCTCCGCACTGATGTTGTTGTCCATGTCAACAGCGGATCCTAGGTAGACGAAGTCCTGTACTACCTCGAAGTTATGTCTGTCTATTGTGACGTTTTGTCCAATTCGTCGATGTTCTGTGTCCTTGTTTGATGACAGCATATACTTCGTTTTGCCCTCATTAACCATCAAACCCGCTTCTGTTTCAATACTCGCAAAAGCACCTATGACATCACGCTTATTTCTTCCCATTACATCAATATCGTCTGCATAGGCGAGTAATTGTACAGACTTTTGAAAGATTGTTCCTCTGGTGTTGACGTTTGAGTTTCTTACAATCTGTTCAAGTATGATGTTGAAGAAATCGCATGACAGTTTGTCGCCTTGCCTCAAGCCATTTTCGACATCAAAGGTCTCGGTGAGTTCTTTACCGACCTTGACGGAACAGCGTGAATTCTCCAAAGTCATCCTGCATAGTCGTACGAGTTCTGCAGGGATGCGGAAACTAGACATGACTCTGTACAGTTCGTCTCTGTAAATACTGTCATACGCGGCCTTGAAATCGATAAAGAGATGGTGAATATCGATATTATGTTCTCGGGTTTTTTCAAAGATCTGCCGTAATGTGAAAATTTGGTCTATTGTGGACTTCTCTGGTCTAAAACCACATTGATAAGGACCTATCAAGTTGTTGACGTGGGGTTTCAGATGTTCACATATTACAGCAGACAAGATCTTATAATCGATGTTAAGGAGGCTTATCCCTCTTTGAATCGCGCAATTGTGAGGGTCTTTTCTTTAGGAACGGGCATACGATACTGAGGTTGCTTTCTTCCGACCATATCATGCAGATCAGCTGGTGCATGCTCCTTTCCAACTGGTCTCCAGCTGCCTTGAAAAGTTCAGCATCAAGGCCATCTGCACCTGCGGTCTTATCTATCATAGCGATAGAATTGAAAAAGTTCAAAGAAAATGTTCTAGATTTTTGTTCTTCAAACTCAATAAATTGGCGAATTAAAAGGCCAACTTATGAATCCAGGTGTTTATTGTTTGGTATTAAGAGTCTCCAGAGTCGACGTACGTGCTTCTCCATAATGTTTATCAGAGATATTCTCACATATCATATTAAATATATAGACTTATTATTTTTCATCCGTTTATTTGTTCCTATTTACGTAGCAAGAACAATTTCATCGAGTAAACTATGGGTCGAATGAACCAATTTCTCGTTGCATCAGAAAAACCAGTCTTGTTAGTAGTAATATTGATATTTTTATTAATTGCTCAAGAGAAGCTTTTAAAACACTTTTATTAAATGTCATATTATCATAATTTACAATTGTATCGTTATAATTATAGACACTTTTTTTTTTCAATAATCATTTTTACATCTATTCTATAAGAGCTTAAGTATCTCTGATTGATGAAATAAATAATAATAATAAAATTGTGGGAAGCTCATTCACATAGAGTGAGAAGAGCAGTGGGCTAAGAATAGATCCGTGAGGTACACCGCTAGCATTTGGTAGAAAACCAGAAAGGGTTTTATTTACTTCAACTGCTTTGCAGACTTGAGTCTGCTCAGGTGGAGCCAATATGCTATCAGGAAGTGTCGAGTTAGCAGCAAATTGAGCTGCTAGCAAATTAGCTTTATCGATGGAGCTGACATACGGAGAGTCATTGAAAACGAGCGTTGGGACCGATGACGTGGTCGAGCTCTTAATGTTCTTCACAAAAGACCAAAAGTTTTTGCTTCCTTTTGGACACAACAGTGTTTTTTGCCTTACTTTTTGGTCATGTAAAAACTTAACCTTTTGTATTTGAGCATTACAGATATTCCTGGCGCGTTTGAACAAATTTCGGTTTTCTATACTGTAGGGTTATCTTTAAATCTTCGAAAACTATTTTCTCTATCCCTAAACGCCTCTTTACGATCATGTCCGAATGTTGATATTGCGTTTTTGCCATGGTTCTTTCAATCTCTTTTTCGAACATGACAATATCAACTGATCCGGTAGTGTTCTATTTTTGCCAAGATGGTATTTTTGACGTGGAGGCTTCCACCAATCATATTACTTCTATTACGATCAAGCTTTGTTTCTCTTATAGTCATACGGAGCATCTTTAGATATATCAGCTGAGTTCAACTTACACTCCTACTTTTGGACACATGGATACGGTGTAAAGTTTTCTGTACAGCTTAGTGGGCAATTTTCTATCATAGAAGAAGTCGGAGTTTTCTCGCAACTTCATTCACTCTACGATTGCACGACGATTGAAGATTGATATCGTCAACACAAATCGCTTTACTATTGATCATAGATCCCAGATACTCGTATTTAAAATTTTTGGGGAGCGATTGCCCGTACAAATAACTGTCTGGAATATTCATGTCTGGATCAGAAAACGGGCGACAAAAGTACTCAGTATCAGGCATCATGGCAACATATACATCATATTTAGTTTTTGTACTAGGGCCTAGGGCTACTTCACGCCAAGTTGAGGGTATACCAAGGGTTCATAAATCACTCAGTTTGACATTCAGGGCAAGTTTAGGTTTTCTGAAAACGCTTTGTGGCGACCACAGGAAACCCCAGAGCTTCAATTAAAAAACCTATTGGGTAATTGCAAAACTTAATGACCCCAAATCTACCACCAGTTCCCAAATTGACAATCTCTACACATTTCAAAGTCAAGCCTCTAAAAAACACCCTCAACAGCCTACTGTTGACTTGGAGATGAGAATCATGAGTATCTTAGCCCGATGTCTACCATTTTTTCCAAAGCTCATATGGTTTTTCTTTCTTATTCTTATTCTTACTGGCGTTCCGTTGGAGTTTTCGATGCGTTTCTTTCGCAACCCGTGGTGTAATGGTTAGCATGTCCACCTGCTAACCCAGAGGTTCGAGGTTCGAATCCCAGCAGAGGCAAAATGCAAAAATGTTTTTCCACGGGTATCGCCTTTCGCGAGGAATTGGCAAGTCCTCCGTTAGTAAATTCATTGCCATGAAAAGCGCATTCTCAATTAGCCGTTCGGAACCGGCGAAAAATTGTAGGTCCCCTCCATTCCCTCACAAGGCATGGTTGTGAGAAATGCGCTAGGCCCAGGGGCTCCTCGCTCTGTTGCGCCACCCTATTTATTTATTTATTTTTTTATTTATTTCTTTCGCAACGAGTGTTGCCACTAGGATACAATAATATCGGGGTATTCTTTTGTTTTAAATGGGTTCCAGGACACTTTCTGCTTGAAACGGACTCTCTTTTTTACAATGGTTTATTTTACTTCTTTATTATCATGTCTAAAATTCCAATCACAATTCAAATAAAACACCGTGTTAATAACCCCAACAACCGAAACAATATGCTATGTGAACTGCATTTGCTTTGCGCAAGGTTTTCATTTGAAAAGTTTTTAATTTAAGTATCATTGCTGAAAAGTTTTCAATTTTTATGTTAAAATTGAAAAATGCTTTCTTGATTAGCCGTTCGGAATCAGCAGAATTGTAGGTCCCCTCCATTCCTTCACAAAGGCAATGGCGAGTACTAATTAATTTGATTTTAGAAACGAACTCGGCGCGGCTGAGGCCGTTGAATTGAAAAACAAATAATAGAATTCCGGTTTGATAGTCAACAGGAAATAAAAAAATTCAAATTTAAGTAGCTAATGGCATGTTTTTCGGTGTGGCAGCCAAAATTTTCAGTCGAAGCGACGTTTTGTACTAGACTCTCTAAAGAAAATCTTTAAAAACCCTTAAAGTCTTACTGGACTGCTTTTCGTTTTCGGCAAAGCGTTGTTTGTTTTTGCTACAGATAGTTAAGCATGTTACATAATTGTTAGATCATTGTATTTGTAGGATAAGTCTTTTTTTTTTTTGTTCACTAAATTGGATGACAAAGTTTCTTTCTTTTTTCTTCAAAAATTGTTTACAAACAAGAATAGTACATATGACTAACTGTGACTGCTCGTATAGTGTAACTGTTTGTCTGAACAATAATTATCAATTTTAACGAACACACGAGTCCCATTAAATAAAAATAAAGAACAACATTGTGCGCAATTTATTGCGGCAGTAGCCAGCAATTGAATAATTACTTCCAATTCCAAATAAAAAGGAACAATTTGTTTGTAGTCGCTAGTCGGCAAAAATGAATCTTTTTCGAACACACAACTCTGCATAAAAAAAATTATTATTAGATACATATTTATCTTTCTTTATTTCAAAGCCTTCTGCAGTACTCCTGAGCACAAATATGTGACAAAAGCCAGATTGGATTTCTTCTGATTTAAAAATAAAGATGAATAATGAATAGACAATTACACGCCTATCTGCTCATACCCCACCCTCTCTCAATGACGTTAGCTACATTATCAGTGATACAAGCGATCTATTGAACGGGAGCGGGTCAAAATTCTCACTTCAAAATACTGCTTTTCAAAATTCTGCTTCTTTTCATTCTGGTTGACAAAATTCTGCTTTTCAAAATTCTATGGCAAAATTTTTGCTGTTTTAATTAATATATTTTTATTTAAAGAAGAACAAAAACAAATTAAAAAAACAAACCAAAAAAACCTAAAGCATGAAAAAAAAAAAAACAACATAATATGAAGACAAGACCAAAAAGATCAATATTTCTTGCAAAACGCATGAGATATCCAGTGTGACTTAAATCTCTTTCTGTTTTTCTTTATCCTCGTCGCACACCCTATTTCTGATTTGGCACTTAAGCTCCTTTCGTAGGTGGCACTTAAGCTCCTTTCGTAGGTCTCCAAATAATTTATAGACACCTGCGTGGCTACGGCCTAATATAACTTTCAACGTTCTTGGAAATGCATCCCTAGTTTTATCATAAACTAACTGAATTATGTAATTCTTTTGAGAAGGAGAGCCACAATGAGGTAACCAAGGAACTACTACTCTAGAAATCTTCACAAACATCAGCAAGGTCTTGAAAATTTGAAGTTCTTTACATTTGTTGATTATGGAGCACGCGTTCAAGTGGCTGTTTCGGCTGGCTTCTAGTTAGTTAGTCTAGTTTTAAATTCATTTTTTTTTTTTTTATCACTTATAATTACTTACTTGCTAACAAAAATGTTTAAATTAGCTTACATAATAACTTAATTAACTTACTGACCCTAGGCGGGTACTCTAAATTACTCAATAACTTAATTCTAATGCCTTTCGGCCTAAAGATACCGTATATATTTCAAACTATAACCAATATTAACCCTAAGAAAATTTAAAAAACTTTTTTTTTTTTCTTGTTTTTTGATCCTTTTTTTTGGTTTTTCTTAAAATTACTTACAAATAATTAAAACTGCGTAAAACTAATTAAAACTACTTAAAACTAGAGCAGCCACAGTAGCTTTTTTACTAAATTTTTTTTTTTTGGTTTTTGTGTTTTATAATTTTTTTTTGGATTTTTTCTATGTTTTTGGATTTTCGACACCGCTTTTTTAATTTTTTTTTGATTTTATTAATTTTTACAATTTTTTTTTGATTTTCGATGCCGCTTTTCTTTTATAATTTTTTTTGCATTTTTGTGTGTTTTTTTTTTTTTTTTTTTGGTTGCCACTGTGCCCACCCCCTATACCCTAAGTCTTCCACTCTAAACCTTTGCAAGCCAGCCATTGGCGACTCGCTATCAGTAACATTTTCAATATGCTGCTCAGACAACCACCAAAATAGTTTTGACGTTTTAATAACGTCCCGTCGATCGCGATCTGAAACCGCCCTACTGAACCAGAGGAGCTCTTCAACTTCTCCGTCCACTGCGGCGACGTCACGGTTGTAAAGGAGCCGTCGTTCTACGGACTTACGGCAGACGTGGAAGATTAACGGGACCGCCAATCTGTCCTGTATCAAACCTATCATGTCAAAATAGAGGAAAGCCTCCGGTGGGACAAATCCACTGAAACGTGTTCTCTCCATATATTCTATGTTGGGGTAGTAAGCCCCAAATATCAGGCCATTGTTCGAAGTTATCGCCCTTGCAGTGTGACCCCGAGTCAGTTTTATCATGAAGTTGTCGATTCTGTTTATTTGAGCCCCGTTGTAAAGGACCTCATTGGGATAGTATATTTTGTACTCCGACTCTGGTGTTCTGTGCAATCCAAGACAGGTACGCAGACACTGTCTTTCAAACACCCGAATCTTTTCCATTTGAGACGCTGTAACATTGAACCACACAGGGCACCCATAGACAATCATTGGCCTTATGAGGGCCATGTAGCAAATCACGTTCACTCTGCTATCAAGTTGACTGCTGTGAAACAGTCGCCTTGTCAGAGCAAAAGCTCCTCTAGCCCTGGCCAGAGCCGCATCCATATGTTTGTTAAAATATAGATACTGATCTAGCCAGAGGCCGAGGTATTTTACTACTACTTTGCTTGGCAGTGGGTGGCCATGTAGATCAACGATCACCAGCTTTCGCCAGTTCTTTCTCGTATCCCATGAGGCCCGAGCCAACGGGGTTCTAAACACAATTGTTTCCGATTTCTGAAAGTTGATTTTCAACTTCCAGTCATCGCAATATTGCTGAATCTTATCGAAGTCACGCTGCAAGAGTGTTCTGATGACCTCGATCTTTGGACCTGTTCTGTACGCGATTAGGTCGTCGGCGTACGCTATAGCATGGTGAAGGGAACCAATTAGATCGCCGGTGAAAATGCATAGGCGAATTCACCGCCCCCTGTTGTAGACCGTTCTGTATTTTAAAAGTTCTGGTAGAAGTTATATTGCAACTTTTCACAACAAACGTTCTACCATGAAGCATGTCATTCAGAATATATAGCAGTGGTTTACTCATGCCATACCTGATCAACTTATAGAAAAGACCGTCTAACCAAACGGTGTCGAAAGCCTTCTCCAAGTCAACCAGACATGCACCCGTACACTGCTTTTTTGCTTTGTTGCATTGAATATCAGATACTAGTTTAGACGCGGCATGTATGGTATCATGACCCGCCTTAAAACCGAACTGATTTTCGGGAATAATATTTTTGTCCTCAGCCTATGTGGACAGTGCTCTATTGAGAACTTTCTCGAATACTTTGCTGATACTCGGAAGAAGACTAATTGACCGGAGATTTGCTGGATTGGAACCATCCTTACCTTTTTTAAGGAGAGGATGGACCACTGCCGTCTTCCAAGGTACTGGATAATATGCATTATTCAGCGCATTGTTGAACAACGTGGTGTATATGTCCACCGCTTCCGAAGGGAGGTTTCGCAGCACAACATTGGGTATGCCGTCGACTCCTGCTGACTTCTTTTTCTTTATTTTGTGAAAGATGCTCTCGAGGTCCATCTTGGAAACGAACAGGGTGTTATCCCCGTTTCGCTGGGCATTTGCAAGTCGGATCGCCAATGCGAGATCTCGTCTTTAAGATAGAAGTGTCCAACGAAGGCTCTGTTCTCAATTTCGTAATTCGGGCGAATGCAGTCATTCACCTTATATACTCGCTCGAAAACAGCACCCACCGTCTCTACCTTCTCTCGAGCATCTTCCACTATAAAGTGGTCATCATCCAAGATCGCGTCATCTGGATCTATTCCAAGTGTCAGAAGTAAGTTTTTGTTCTCTGTCGTCCTTTGGAGTTTAATACTCTGAAGGTCATTTTGATCTTTTCTCCAAAAAATTTTATCTATTTCCGGAAACATACTCGGGTTGTTGGACTGTACAGCCCGAATTTTGTTGTTCCAGAAAAGAGATATAGATATTCTGTAATTTTCTTTAATTAACTGTTGGAGATTTTTGATCTGTGACTTCAGAGTTCTAATCTCCAAATCGTGTCGGTCAGTAAACCTCCTGTGCAAGAGTTTGAGTGTTGACAGGAGTCTACTTTTTTGTTTGTAAAGTGCGTCTATTGTCGCGTTTCTGTACATGTTCGTAGGGTCATGTTGCCTATATTAAGGAATTGTCCTGTCCATTGTACTACGGATTGCATCCTCCATACGTTGCAGGTACCCATCGATCTCAACGTTGGACAGATTCCTGTTGCATGGCGGCGCAATACCGTTCGAACGAATTTCCCCTGAGACGGCACCGGAAAAGCGCGGCCAACGTGTCTTACCGTAGTTGTAAGAGTGCGTCGGCACGTACTCCTCCAGTTCCACAAGGTCGTTCGGAAGCAGTATGACGGCGGCAAGTCCACAGTGGTCACTGTCGTACTCAACCGTCGTCAAACAATTTTTCGTCCGTCGAAGAATGTCGTCGGTTAGTTTAAGTCTTGAGTCTAAAAGTAATAGATCCAAATATGAGCCACTTCGAGGATATGAAGGCCTGTCAGTAGCCATCAGATCGACTTTACACTCAATACTGTGAAGCCCCAGAAAATTGAATAGCTGGGTCCAGTGGCGGACTTAGCTATAGGCTGAGTAGGCTGCAGCCTAGAGCGGCAACTCCAGAGGGGGCGGCAAATATTTTGAAAATAAGAATTTTTTTCTCGAACAAAAAAAATTTTCAATAGAAATGTTATTTTTTTAATTTTTATGTCAACTTGATTTTTATTTTTTATTTTACAATCTTATGTTATCGACGTTCGTGGTCGAGTTTCATATGACTGTGGTGAGTATAAATATGTATATGTATATTTTTGGGCGGCTTTTTTTTCACAGCCTAGGGGCGCCATTAGTCTAGATCCGCCACTGGCTGGGTCCCCTTTGGATTGGCTAATTGATTTCCCCAATCTTGGTGTTTAGCATTGTAATCACCGGCCAAAAGGAAATAGTTTTCTTCTGAGTTCAGTTTCAGAGTTCGAAAAAGAGATTCGAGTTCTGTTATAAAACATGAGGGTTGAGAAGCCTCCGGCGCATAGATCGCGACCACATACAACCGCCTCCCCTGTTGAAGAGGGATGCATACGATACATGCTTCCAGCAACCCTAATCGGCGTACTTCACCACTATATATTACCTTATGAGCAATGCCCTTACGTAAGAAGATCGCAACCCCACCCGCGAAAGTCGAGTTGGGTCGGTCTCTCCTTACGATAATGTAATTGTTATTCGTCAATTTGTGATGCTGGTTTAGCCTAGTTTCGCTAACCATACACACATCTGGACGTTGGTCTTTTAACAACTCAAGGAAGTTGGTTCGTCGTTCTATCCTAACTAGCGAATTCACATTCACGGCTAGGATCTTAAAAGGCCTCTCCGGCAGCGCGCCCGTTAACCTAAAAATTGCGCAAGCGTAGGCATTGCACGGTAGATCACATCTACCGTACGCGCCTGCTCACTTATTTGCCGCGATAGTTCGCTCATTTGTGCCTGAATGACACGCAGAGCGACCATCACCTCTGACTCCCCAGAAGCTTCCTTTGACACAGATGGCTGTGCGGCCGCTTTCTGGGGAGGCTGTACCGTTATCCCAGCCCCTAAAGCCATTTGGGCGTAGGAGATTCCGGGAACGACGGTCCTTGGAGTCGGTCTGGCAGTTTGCCTTCCCTCGTCCTTAGTTACTGTTGGAGCAGCTTTTTTTGACTTTTTAATTACTTGGTATCGAGGACAACCCCGATAGTTAGCAGGGTGTCCATCTCCACCACAGAGAACACATTTCAGCAAGGTCTTATCTTCGACCCTTGCTTCACCGAGTTTACACTCTTAGTCGTTGTGGTTCTCTCCACACTTGACGCACCTCGACTGCATTTGGCAGTTGAAT
Source organism: Melanostoma mellinum (assembly GCA_914767635.1). Classification (NCBI taxonomy): domain Eukaryota; kingdom Metazoa; phylum Arthropoda; class Insecta; order Diptera; family Syrphidae; genus Melanostoma; species Melanostoma mellinum. The sequence goes on along the minus strand of OU612058.1, from coordinate 68,165,824 downwards.
GCGGCATGGCCGAACCGTTGGCAACGAAGGCATTGTAAAATGGCCCCGTGCCTGTTTATTTTCTCCCATTTTACCATCTGGTAGTCCAGGATGGAGATACTCCTGAGACTTTCCAGACGGCTACTGGGTAACAAGGTGACGAGGAACATCGGCAATAGCCGCTTCTCCCGTCTTGCCTTGGCCGTAGTGAACGACTTGACCCCGATGAACTCGAGATCGTCGCTCGCCAACCTGCGAAGTTCAGCTAAGAGCTCCTCTGGGTCAGAGGTAGGCTATACTCCTTTCAGTAGCATACATTTAGGCTTCTCCACTTTGGGAGTATAACTATAGTATTCGGTGGTTGTCTTAGCTAACAACTCCCGAACTACTTTATGGTCACTTGGCTTTTGCATTGGATCGCATGTCTGTCTACACCGATTCTTTTAATTGTAAAATTCTCGCCAATGGCTGACTTACACAGATTTTTAGTAGCTTGGAGCTCCATTTTTAAAGTGTTAATTGGGGGCACCCTGCTCTTTGAAGTGGTCTTCTTTGGCTGCTGCTGTTGTTGTTTTTGCTGCTTAGGCTCTGATGTCTGCTTCCCGCTGGTAGTCGTTGGCGCGGCTTTTTTAGCCGCGGTCCCCCGTGGCTGCTTATTTGTAGCAGTTTTTTTTTTAACATCGACAGCTATTTTGTTAGCTGCCGTCCCTCGTTGCTGCACGGGCGCAGTTTTAACATTTGCGGCTTTTGTTGTTGTAGTATTGTTTTCGTCTTTACCTGCCGCTGGCAATATTTTGTTGCTTGGCTTCACGTTCCGCTACTCTGCGGGCCACTTGCCTTGCTTTTATCTCCTAGATTTCCGCATACAGTTTCTCCACGGTTTTATTTAACTCGTGAAGACGCTTATCTTCCTCGTTTTCTTCTTTTGTTTCATTATCATCGACCTCGTCTGCTAATGCAGCGAATGAATTGTTACTTCCGGTGTAACGGCCCTCTCCACCGTTCGATTCGTAGTCTTATGTCGAATTCAGACTACCGACACTTTCCGAACTAGTCGACATACCCTCGTCGTCGACCTCCTTATCTGCTCCCTTTGTTTTTAACCTACGGGGCACTACATTTGGCTGCACCTTGCGCCGTCTCCTCTTTACTGCAGTTGTTTTTGTTGCTGCTGTTGCGTTGTTATCGCCACTGCTTTGTTTGTTGTTGTTTTCAGTGTTGGATTTTCATCCAACACTTTTTTTGTTGTTGATGGACCGGAATGGTCCATCACAAACGCCTTTCTTTCTTTCTTTTGGGTTTTTAACCTTAGGTTCTCCTTGATTTCGGTTAATTTTTACAATGCCGAAATAAAAATAGGGAGGCCCGGCTGGGAGTTGAACCCACGTTCCTCCACACTGATCACCTTCCGCTTAACACACTATAGGCTACTGCCGTACTTAAATTACACTGAATTTAAAACTATTTTAAACACTTTTCCACTTGAAAATACACTGCCAAAGTCGTCAACACGTCTACGCACGATAGCAGTTGCTGAATGACTGTTTTTTTGTCTGGCTTCGAAGTACAGTGCATTCTGTCAGTCCAGGACCTTGTTGCTTGTTGGTTTAGGGGTTTTGTTCACGGAGTTCTTGAGTGATAATATGGCTTCAAGAGTTTGAATCGTTTCCGGATTGTTCTTATTTCCGATATTTCCCAAAATCGTTCGAGCTTGAAGTGACTGATTTTGTTATTTGAAAACAGCTGTCGGGGCCAGAGTTACCTATGATTTAAAAAGCAGTCTCTAGGTGCCCCTTATAACAGCTTTTGTATTATTAGTTGTAATCAACATTAATTGGGTGTGAAATTGTAAAAACTAAGAGGAAATATCATAGCAACCCAAAGGGTTTACCTTCTCAATGCTGCTTCAAAATCAAGACTAGTGTTAAATAGATTCTATATTCGCCATTCGAAATGTTATTCACTAAATGGATATACAAATATATTACAACAAAGTTAAACAAGACATTTTTTGTTGTCAATGACATTAGTTATTCTTTTATTTATTATTTATCACATATTTGATCAAATCTCCTATTTTTATTTTTAGATAAGATTTCATCGGCCATCATGGCTAAGACAATGGACACAAAACCAAAACAATGGAAGAAGATGAATTGGAAAGAAAAACTTAGCCACATTTGGAACAACATAACGGTTGAGCCTCTGTTAGCTTGCTATATAATGCCCTGTGTTCTCTCCGCTCTTGCGACTCAAAATCTCTGCATAGAAAAAGCCTGTAGAGTGAACTTGGCATATGGCAATGTGGTCTGTGATGCACTAACGCGCCGAGAAACTCAAAACTATACAATGTAAGTAAATTTTTATTTTCAATAGTTTTAAGGCTCCCGTGTGATTATAGGGATGAAATTAACGCTAAGTTACTGTGGGATTGTGTGGCATCCCAGTGCTAAAAGGATTTTTGAAATCTGTCCAGTTGTTTCTAAGTTTCCATTTCCAACCCCGTTCCTGTGGGAATCTTCCGTTCCCGTGGAAATATGTGAATGAAATATAAGTCTTTGTCTCTGAGGGATAACTGATCCCGATCAGTTTTCCCTCATGCATAAGTTTATTAGTGTCACAACAACAAAGTGAGATCCTGCTTATCATTTGGATCTATTTTTTCCCGGATATGTTTCAGCTACCATTCCGTTTCCGTATGGGGATAAGATATCAGAAGGAGTGAATAACTTCCTGCATTGTCTCAAGAAGCCTAAGCATTTAGCAGCGTTTTTGGCGACTTCAAATATGTGGCCATTCCAACGAAGATCATCGTTTACACACATACCAAGTACTGACAGCCTTTCGGTTTCTTGGATGCAGGTACCATTCATGGATAATGGCAATGGGGTAATGTTAAGCTTCAACGACAAAAGACAATGAGCTTATCATATTCAACCGTTCCAGTTCCACATCCGAAGAGCAGGGACGTGAATTTGGGAACGAATATGAAAATCTGAGGGTCGAGTCGTCAGCAAAACAGTTAAGCGGATTAGAAGTTTCAGACAAGAGGTCATTAATGAAAATGAGGAAGAAAGTGGGAGACAAAACGGAGCCCTGGGGCACACAAGCATTTATAAAGTGGGTATCAGACTTGAAACCATCCAATACAACTTGCATTGAGCGGTCGGAAAGGTAACTTCTAATCCAACGAAGAAGAGACTCATCGATACCAAAGGCACGCATTTTCGATAAAAGAGCCTGATGCCAAACTCTATCAAATGCTTTAGAAATATCAAGTGCAATAATAATGGCTTTCAGTGTAAAAAACGTTATTTGCACACAGCAACACGGTTTTGTTAAAAATAGATCGACTGTCACAAACCTGCTATGTTTTCTTCAAAAATGTTCCTTAGCACTAGAAAATGGTAATGAGCTCGATTGCATCTACACGGATTTTTCTAAAGCTTTCGATTAACTTTCACACAATATTATTCTGTTCAAACTAAAGGCAATGGGCTTCCCACCTGTGTTCACTGATTGGGTTAGGGATGTTGGAAATGGTAAAATATATCGATATATATCGTATCGATATATATCAAAAAAAATATCAAGTATCGATATATCGAATCAGAAAAATATCGATATATCGATATATCGATATATTTTAAATAATGAAATGTGCGACCTTAAAAATGAGAAAAAATAATAAAAAAAGTTGTAAGGAAAACAAACATAAAGAATCAATTTTTTTCTGTATTTTTATTAATTAAACCAATATTTTTTAGATAAACAAAGCAAAAAAACTCTTTGATTTATGTGTTCAGCTGTGAGCCGACTTCTGTTGTTGGGCACTGTGAGATTTACACAGGTATAGAAAAAAGTTTTCCAACTATGAGAAATGTATGCAAGGTATATTGGTTACATCCATATCCATCCATCCATCTTTATATATATAAAATTTCCATGTCACAATGTTAGTTACCGTACTCCTCCGAAACGGCTTTCACGATTTTCACCAAATTTTATATGCGTATTCAGTAGGTCTGAGAATCGGCTACTAATTATTTTCCATACCCCTAAGTGATAAGGGTCATCTACCCTTAACATTATTTCTTTAATTTACACTGTGACACGAGAATTTTATAAATTAGATTTTAAAGTCTCAGTGTAAATATCATATGTAGGTATCAATTTAATTCGTTAGAAAATAAATTCTGAAATCACATTTAACAAAACACATTGTGCTTTCCGTCGAGTAAGTTCGCTTGAACTGGGGCCCTACAGCTTATTCTGAATAAGAAGAAATGCATAAAAATATGCAAGTGGCATTCCATAACCTGAACGAATTTATATTTCCAATACCAAAAGAAGAACTCTGAGATTAATCTTACATCTTAATAAGTGCGTGGAGGTAGGCACTTTTTTTAATGTTAAAATAGAAGCCTATAAGGTGTTTTACGCGTCAGTGTAAAAACGAAATCGAAACGAATTTGGAATGATAGTGTGATGCCTCTTAAATCGGTTATACAAAGAATCGTCTCAGATGTTCTCAGGATATCTTCCCCAAATTGAATGTAATCAGGTGAAAAAATATGCATTTTGGCTAGATTTTTAGAATCTACTAATATATAAAATTTCACAATGTTAGTTGCCGTACGATTTCTATTTTTGTTGTCAAAGTTGAGTAAATTGAATGCAATTTGAATAGTTAAAAAATGTCTATGTTTTGCAATTACTTTTACTACCAAGTACCAACTAAGTAGAATCGAAAGGTGAATCACAGTTCCATTTTAAGTCTGACACAAAGTTAAGATCAATTCAGTCGTTTATGAGCTGACAGAAGAGCAATCTAAGGGAGTCACCGTTGTGTTTGATTCTCAGACCTACTGAATACGCATATAAAACTTGGTGAAAATCGGTAAAGCCATTTCGGAGGAGTACGGTAACTAATATTGTGACATCTGACATGGAAATTATATATATATAAAGATAATAAGTAAGTTACTTTTTGTCTTCACTAGAATTTTTCTAGAAACTAGAAATAATTTATAAGGCTAAAATACGATCAAATAATGGCATCGCATTGGCCGTTGCATCATCGGACTGGGATAAATGTACTATGCACACAAAATTCAATTGAGGCGTTTAACAGGAAATTGAACGACAAACTATTTGGCGCCACTCTGTTGGTGCTTTCAGGTGATTTCAGACAAACACTTCCCGTCATTCCATGTTCAACATACGGTGATGAGATCAGCGCTTGCTTAAAATCATCTCCATTGTGGCGTCATGTTGAAAAAGTACAGCTGAAAGTAAACATGCGTGTTCTAATGCTTCAAGATCCATCCGCTGAAATATTCTCAAAACAACTCTTAGATATCGGTGATGGAAAAGTTACTACAAATGAAACTGGATACGTAAAATTACGGACCGATTTCTGAAGGAAAAAATGCGGACGTTGACAATTTAAATTTAACAGTTTATTAGTTGTTTCCAGGGAACTTGATGCCTGTGAAGCTGTCAATTTTCCCACATAATTTTTGAACTCACTGGATTTGCGAGGCATGCCACCGCATGATTCACAATTGAAGGTTGGATCTCTAATGATCGTGCTTTGCAATTTAAACCCGCTACGGCTGTGCAACGGTACGCGATTAGTAATTCGAAAATTGATGAAAAACGTTATCGAAGCCAGCATTTTAAATGGCAAGTTCAAAGTTGAAAATATACTAATACCACGGATTCCAATCATACCTACAGATGTGACAATTCAATTCAAACGAATTCAGTTTCCGCTCAGATTGGCATTTGCAATGACAATTAACAAATCCCAAGGCCAAATGATGTCTATTTGTGGCACAGATTTAAGTACACCATGGACAATTGTACGTAGCATGCTCACGAGTGGGTAAACCATCAAGTTTGTTTGTGCTCGCTTAAGATGGGCTAACGAAAAATATTGTTCACGCTATAGCTTTAAAAGATTAATTATATGATATGTAATTTTAAGAAATAAATTATAGTAACTTAAAAGTAATATTGTTTGGCGTTTGTTATTTTTATATTCCCTTATCGTTTATAGCGCTCCACGCCTATTTCACGCATTTACCATATACTTATACACTTATAATAAGCAAGTTGCTTTTTGTCTACACAAGAATTTATCTAGAAACTAGAAATAATTTATAGGCAAAACAACGTTTGCCGGGTCAGCTAGTATATATATAAAATTTCGCTGTCACAATGTTAGTTACCGTACTCCTCCGAAACCGCTTTACCGATTTTTACCAAATTTTATATGCGTATTCAGTAGGTCTGAGAATCGGCTACTAATTATTTTCCATACCTCTAAGTGATAAGGGCCATCTACCCTTAACATTGTTTCTTTATTTACACTGTGACACGAAAATTTTATAAATTAGATTTTACAGTCTCAGTGTATATGTCATATTTATTAATTTAATTTGCTTAAAAATAAATTCTGAAATATTATGTTTTTGGCAGTCATTGGTCGTGCTACACATCCACCTTAAACTAAACACTCACTGCGTTTTTTTGAATTGTTTAATAGTACGGATGATTTTGGTGCAAGAACATTACTCTATTCACAAGTACCACCACAACAAAAAAATGGATGCCGCGCAAGCAAGGCTCACCAGTTGGTGCATTTCTCAATTTATTTAAATCGAATGCTTAGGGCCGATTATTTACAGTCAGTCCAAGACACACTGAGTGCTTTTATCTTCGACTGTTGTTGGTTAATGTAACTGGCCCATTATCATTTCAAAATATACGTTAAGTGAATGGGCAACAGTATCCAACATATAAGAGCGCATACCTTGCACTCGGCTTGCTGGAAGACGATAACCAGTGGGAGCGTATGCTTGCTGAAGCTGCATTGAACTGCACAGCAATACAAATTCGTCTACTTTTTGCTATAGTGTTGACAACATGTTTCCTAGCTCGAGAAAACGTATTGTGGGATAATCACAAAGATTCCATGACTGATGATAAATTTCATCAACATCGTACACGGTGCAACGATCTAACGATAACATTCAGCGACGCTATGTACAATGAAGCATTGATTGCTATTGAGGATCTTTGCATTGTCATTACCAAGTTATCACTCACTCATTTCGGTATGAATTCGCCAAATCGACTTGCATCTGATTTTATTAACACTGAAATAAATCGTGAACTGCAGTACAACACTGTAGAAATGGCAGCGATTGTTACTCGCAATGTCCCACTAATGAATGAGGAATAAAGAACCATTTATGACCGCATTTTACTCGAGTTTCAGCAGGACAAGGTGGGTTCTTCTTTTTGGATGCACCGGGTGAAACTGTCAAAACATTCCTTATTTCACAAATTTTTGCTGAAATACGATCAAATAGTGGCATTGCATTGGCCGTTACATCATCTAGCATTGCGGCAACTTTATTGGATGGAGGCAGAACAGCTCATTCAGTATTTACATAAGCTGCCACCGTGCTAAAACAGTGTAAAATTATCATCTGGGATGAATGTACTGTAGCAAACAAACATTCGATTGGGGCGTTGAACAGGACATTGAAAAATATTAAAAACAACGACAAGTCTTACTATGCCACATGCACCAAAACCTAACTTCTTACTAATGTAATAAGAATTTGTGATTTCTTTGGGGAGATCTTGCCCTTCGTTAAGATTTGAATCTTTAAAAACAAAAGCTTGGCAGTTTGGATGTGATAAAGCTATGATGTCGTCGTTTTGAAGAATCCTACATTTGTTTCTTTCAATAAGTTCACCATTAACAAAGGTCCCGTTCCGGGAAAAATCCTGGATGTAAACTGGCTTTGAGAGATCACAATTCTCGCGTCTGAGTTGGAAATGGACTTTTGATATGCGACAAAGCATCTTCTCAGGTAGTTCTTTCAGTGTAAGAACCAAATCATTGCCCTCCCCGCGACCAGCTGCAAACACAAAGCACAAATCCCGTTCCTTTCCTGTCCTCGTTTCCGGGATAATTTTGGGATGATAAAATTATGAAACTATTCTCAGAGGCACCAATTATGTATAATAAAAAATTTATTTGAGAATATAGTTGATATGACATTTACACTGAGACTGTAAAAAAATTAAAGAAACAATGTTAAGAGTGGATGACCCTTTTCACTTAGGGGTATGGAAAATAATTAGTAGCCGATTCTCAGACCTACTGAATACGCATATAAAATTTGGTGAATATCGGTAAAGCCGTTTCGGAGGAGTACGGTAACTAACATTGTGACATGGAAATTTTATATATATAAGGATTCTTTATAAGTAATTTTTTATTATAAAATCTCATTTTTCTGGTGTTTGAAATTGAAAGAAATCTATGAAAATTATTAAAACTTAAACTATATTCTTCTTCTTCTTCTTCTTCTTCTTCTTCTTCTTCTTCTTCTTCTTCTTCTTCATTGTCATCTTCCGGCTGCTATAGAGATTGAAATTTTCTTCTTTATCGTCTTCAACACCATTTGTGTATGTGTCTTCAACGATTTTGAAGTCAAATATTTCATCTTCAATGTTATCGCTCAGATATGGTGAAGCATTGAGATAAGCTTGCCCATTACACTGGCCACAAGCTAAAGAGCACTGCACCCCGATTTCCTGCATTTACATCGCGAAGCTCAACCAACCTTGCAGTTACAGAAGATCGTATTAAGCAATTCCTCTGGAGCAGGTTTTAGAAGAGTCGTAATTGGTTCAAGGAATCCGTTAAGCATTGTCCAACCCCACTCCTGGGGTTCCAAATTTAATCCCTAACCAAGTTTGGACTTGATAAAAAACACGACTAAGATGTTAATGAGCTGCTGCACTTACTTGTTATATAGTTATATAGGAAAAGGCCCATTAAATACATGTACCCATTCATTGACCATATAGGTTACAAATCCTTTTTATTTGTGTTCGATATTTTGGTTTATTACTGTACACTGTGAAATTATCAAAACTCACAACTGCTAAGTGGTCAATGAAAGGTTGCACACATTTTATGGGTATTTTCCTGTCTAAGGCCGCGTTTCCATTTGCAAGAAAACTTCTGCAAGAATTGTCTGACAGTCTGTCCGACAGTGACTTGCAAGTGGAAACTGAGAAGCAAATTCCATCGCGACAGCCCTTGCATAAGTTCTTGCGAGTATTTGCGAGTGCAATAAATTGCAGGTTGAAACAGATTTTCATTGACTCGCGACAGTTCTTGCAGCTTGCCGAAACAGCTTCGTATATATCGCGCTCGTAGCTAGTCAAAAGTGAGTATGGGAAATTTCTCGCAATTGAACGTTACGAGTGCAATCCGTATTTATGGATTGTTTATGGATGTTAAAAGTCTCAGTGTCAAGAGGGTATTGAATCACGGAATCGAGTGTCCTGCTTTTTTGAAATAGGGCCCACTTTCAATAACAAAACTTTCAAATAAACTAGGGTCATCCAAGTGATATTGAAGTATTGTTGAGCATCTTCTATGTTTAGTTCGTTTAGTAAATTACAGAAGGCAACCGCTTCCCATCTTCTCAAATTCCAATCGCGCACCCAAGTTGATCGCTTTTTCTTTTTTATCCATAAAATTATAATTGCAGCTCCTAAACGTTGACGTATTCTCGCCATGACTTCACAATTTCAAATTAACTACCAAATTTCTTGCGACATTAATGACTCTCCAGTGTAGATACCTCTGCAATAAATTGCGACAGTATGATGAGCGAGCTTCTTGCAAGACATTTATTGCAGAAGAAATTGCAAGAATTCATATGGCAGTGTAAACGATACTGCAAGAAACTTCTGCAAGACTTCCTCGAGTTTACTTGCAAATGGAAACGCGGCCCTAGTAGTGAAGGGCATAGAAAAGTTTTTTTTTGCAATAAATAAATGGTATGTTTGCAGGTTAGTTTCTAGTACCAAGTACCCGAAAAAAGTATCGTTTTTTATACCTTTTCGATACATGAATATTTATATCGATATATCGATATATCGGTGAAAAAAATATCGTCGATACATATCGATATATCAAACGAAATATATCGATATTTTTTTATATCGATATATTTTTGACATCCCTATTGGGTACTTTCTTATCTATCTATGAGATCATACCAAGTAAAGTTCCGTAATATCCTTTCCCACCCTTTTAATGCTGGCTCAGGTGTACCTCAGGGAAGTCATTTATAGGACCTCTTCTATTTATTTTAGCTATCAATGATGTTGCGTCTTGCATTTCCTTCAGTGAAATATTAATTTTTGCTGATGATATGAAAATTTTTAAAAAGATAACTGGTTCGCTTGATCGCTCTCATCTCCAATCCGATGTTAATCATTTTGTAGTTTGGTGTTTTAAAAACGGGCTGAACCTAAACCCCAATAAATGCCAAAGCATGACTTTCTCTAAAAAGAAGGAACCTAGCAACCCAAGTTATTCTATTTCCAATAATATTTTGAGTCAAGTGAAATGTTTTAAGGATCTTGGCGTTTATTTTAGTTTCAATATGGACTTTACTCAACATGTCAACTACATCGTTAGTGAGGCCAATAGTATGCTTGGTTTTATGAAAAGATGGTCAAAAGAGTTTCAAGACCCATATGTTACCCTTGCTATATACAATTGTTTAGTACGACCTCATCTAGAGTATGCTTCTCAAGTGTGGTCCCCTTTTTATGAAATACACAACTCAAGAATTGAATCAGTACAACATAAATTCATAAGATTCGCTCTTAAAGGGCTTCCGTGGGAAAATCCTTACGATTTACCACCATATGAGCACAGAATCCAATTATTACATATGCAACTTCTTTCTCAAAGGCGTACCATTAACGATCTGGTGTTTTTTCATCAACTTATTATACCGGACATATCGATGCACCTGAGTTACTTTCTTGTGTTCAATTCGACTTTCGAGGCGGATCTTACCACCTGCGCAACTTAGTTCTAATATATTGCCCTTACCATAGAACATGAATGAGGCATTGACTCGTATGGGTAGACTTTTTAATCTTAACTCATGTTTAATTGATTTCAACTTTAGTAAATCTAGTCTTAAAAATTTGTTAAAAACCAGTGCTCCACTTTCGTAAGTTTAGTTTGCATGTTTGCATGTTTGCATGTTTCAATTAATTTTAGTTTATATATCACATTTTGTATGTTTTTGTTTATCATATCATATTTTGTATGTCTTGTTTATTTTATAGTGTACTTTATTGAAGATAATTTTGTAATATTTATTTGAAAGTTCTTGTTATGTCTTTTCTTTTGTTTTTACTATTCTTACGTTCTCTATGTGCTGGTGTTGGTGTTATACTAACACTTGCATTCATGATGAAGAGCGTATATAAGTATGTACATATGAGCTTGTTTTAAGCTCAGTACTACTTAGTCTCTGAAATGCAAAAAAAAGTTCATATTCATTTGTGTCGTTATTCATTTGTTAGAGCGAAGGGAAACAAATCAGGTATGAATCTGTTTTTGTTTTTTTATGAATCTCACAGATACCTTTAAAAATTTACAAGTTTTGACACTATTGGACACTATTGATTCTATTGGAACTACATATGTGACTTAGTAATTCTCCATGTTTCCGGTTATACCATTCGCTTAGGTCTCCGATCAGCCTAGAAATCCAGCACCCTCTGCTTACCGACTCCCAGCTTGATACTTCTGCTGTGTGATCGCATTCGCATCCGCGTTCTCCGCTTTCACACCGATTTCTGCTTTCTTTTCATGTATGTATCTTCTTTATGTTGCGAGGAGGTCAATTGGTACGACATCTGCAACTACAAGAACTGCTGCTGGCTCAGACACAAGACACTGTGCGGCACGCGCTCGTTGTTCGCAAAGCACCGCTCCTCTGTGCTGATGCTACTTTGTTTCCGGTATTTAGTGCTTCAGCCCAAAATCTCGCTGCCGTACAGCAGAATTGAATGCATTGTTGCCAGAAGAACTCTCCTTTTGCTCGCGGATGGTCCACCTACATTTGTCATCAACCTAGATATGTAGCTTGTAACTACGGATGCGCGTTCACCAGCCATCCGTATCTGGTCCCAAAAGCTCAGTTTCGTGTCTGGTTTTATTCACAGGCATTTTACCACTTTTTTGATTTTTATAAGTTTAGTTTCGATTTTGAAGTCGATAACCGTGGGAATTCGTTTCTTTGTTAGAAGCACTACTTCTCAGTAGCCAGGCATAATCATATTCCTCCTTCTTCCATCGAGGAATTTGTCCATCGCACTGGTTCACTTGGTTCAACTTTCTCTGTGCGCTTTCGTTGTCCCTTGCAGTTATCACCGCAGCAACGTCATCATCGTATCCAACAAGAAAGCAACCTTCGGGCCAGCGATGCCGCGAAGAAAAGTAAACTGAGGGCCTTTTTGAGGGCCATTTCCAAAAAGTGCGGGCCACTACGGTTGCCACTTGCCAAAAAAATATGTGTCCAAAAATAAAAATGACCAAACGTAGCTTGAAATAACCAAAACTATGATTGATTCTGATGAAGAAAGAAGGGAAGAACACCAAGTTCTCAAACAAAAAAAGCAAAATGAGAATCGCTTGTTTAAGGAAATATAGAAATTTCATGAAAGTATGAGCTTCAAAGCTTGCACCAAAAGTTAAAAAATCATGCAAGGATGGAGAACTAAGAACCAAGCCCGTTAAGACCATCAAGAAAACATAGCTGTAGAGCCGCATTCATCTCTGAGGATCTTGAAAAGTTAATTATGCTGACTCAACTTAGACGATCAAGAATGCCATACTCTAGATCAGAAGAAGTTAGGGTTGCAAACTCGTATGTAAGCTTAAATCAAATAAAACTGGATATCTTGACGGTCTCGACGCCGAAATTTTCAAGGAAGATAGTGATTAGCTTGAAAGGAGAGTGCACTAACTGCATGTTTTAGTCGGGAGAAAGCATGTTCAATGAATGGAAAATCATACAATTGCACCAATTGAAGAGGAATACTCCTCCTTAACGTCAAATGTGATGTCTTGTCTTTGTAAAAGCCTGAAAACCCCCCACGTCAACTAATTCGTACAGCACACGGGAGATCATGGAAAAAACATGCGTATGACAGTGTTGACAGAAACAAGCTGTGCAGCATCATGTTCAGTTGCAAAAAACCTTGGTTTTCAGTTCGTAAGACAGATTTAATCCCGAAGTCACCACACATGACGGTCATTTGAAGAAAAGCAAGTGTCATTTGATATCAGTGCTGTGCAGTTGGGCTTGAACGAACGAACTTATTGATGAGCTTTTTACATAATTCGATAAGAAAACTGCCTTACGTATACATTTCAATTTCAAGGAACTATTAGCTGAAGTGTTTCTCTTATTTCTTTTCGTTGAAAAAATTACCAAATGGAATAAAAAGTGACCATGTGACCAAGTGAAAAAATAATCACTTGATTTGGACATAAATGACCAAACTGGCAACCGTGGCCACTACACCACAGAGAAAAGTAAAAAAAAAAATTTAGAAAAGTATATAGGGCAAAATAAATATTTATTAAAGATGTGTTCAATGGCTTTTTTTTAGATCAGAACAGCACAGCACAGAAGCAGTGAAAAACGTCAAGAAACTTAGAACAAGCAAACTTGTCAAAAAAAAGCAACAACAAAAATGAAAAAAAACTACCAAAGTTTTCTTTTTCTGATATCAACTTTATTTAGTGTATTTTCGTCACAAACAAGTAATTTTATTTTCAGCACAAGGTTAGGTGTTATTTTCCTGATTTTTTTTTATATTTTTGAACTTCTCTCAACAAATCAAAATTACATTGCGCTTAAAAAACTACGAGCAAAAATATCTTGATCTTGCTGAAAAGGAGATGCAGAAAACGCTTTGCTAAACTGTTCTAGAACAGCTCATTGAACACAAAAAAGATGAGAAAAGAACATAAAATTTCTCATTGAATACCAAAAGCCTGATCTTACCTGTCTGAAACTTTTCTAGAACAGCTCATTGAACACTCTTTAAATGTCATGACGATGGCAATAAGAATGAACGAATTCAGTGATTTAAAATGTTTATGAAGGAAGCACAATGCAACTTTTAGCGATAAAATGATATGGGTGTGCTTCATACAATACCTATTTTGTTTGAGGAATACAAAAAAATACGATATGCGGGCCATTTCTTATTGGCCCCGGGCCAAGGGCCAAAATTAAAAACAGAGGGCCAAATGGCCCGTTCGGGCACATTATGGCAACGCTGCTTCGGGCATTTCCGTACAGAGAATATCATAGTGGGAGATGTTCCAGAGGCCTAGTCCAATGTTAGATTCCTGTTCTGCTTCACCTGTGATATCTTTTCGTATCATTCCTTCAGTGGTTCGGTAGATAAGTTCTCTTTCTTTTAGATAGTATTTTATCATCCGTAAGAGATACTCTGGAATTTGAAGTCTTCTTTCAAGTGCAGGAGCGAACGCAGAAAAAATTTTCGGGGGGGGTTTTGAAAAAATATATTAAATATTAACGAACAATTTGTTTTTTACATTTTTATGCTTTTTTTATAATCTGTATTGATTCGAAAAATACATTGCTAGGAGGAATCCTAACTAATATTATAAATGTGTATAATGTGTAATTCTGTCTGTCCAGCTTTCTGTGTTACCGTCTCCCGTTAAACTACTCAACTGATTTGAATGAAATTTGGTACATAGATAGCCTAGAACCTGAGAAAGGACATAGGCTATGCATTTTATCCCTTTATTCTAATGAGAACGGGAGCGTATACAGGAACCTAGAAACTACAGCACCGATTTTAATAATTCTTCCACCGTTAGAACGCCTCACTAACCTCAAATAACATAAACTTCAACTCATCCCCATATTCCTACAGGAACAAGAGTCCTTACTACTATAACAAGTACGAAAGAATCTGCCGCCCAAACCACTGAGTCGATTTAAGTAAAATTTTATACAGAGATGATCTAGAAGGACATAGACTAAAATTCATCCGAATATTCCCACGGGAACCGGTCCTTACTAATATTATAAATGCAAAAGTAGCTCTGTCTGGTCGTCCCGCCCAAACAACTGAACCAATTCAAATGAAATTTTGTACAGAGGTAGTCTAAGACCTCAAGAAAGACATAGACATTATGTCCCAATTTCTACGGGAACGTAAAGGAGAACTTAGAAACTACTGCACCGATTTCAAAAATTCTTCCACCTTTAAAATGCTACACTAACCCCGAGCGAGTAACATAAGCTTTAACTCATTCCCATATTCCTATGAGAACAACCACCATATTCCTTCGGGAACGGGAGTCGTTACTAATATTCCAAAAATTCCAAAACTAAATCTGTCTGTTTTTTTTCTTTGTTCCATTATGCCCATGGGACTTACTTGTACTTACAACTTGTAAGTAAACAATTCTATTTGGCAAAATATGAAAAAGTAAGAAGATAGGTTGTGGTACCCGTGGCGTAATGGTTAGCATGTCCACCTGCTAACCCAGAAGTTCGAGGTTCAAATCCCAGCAGAGGCAAAATGCAAAAATGTTTTTCCACGGGTATCGCCTTTCGCGAGGAATTGGCAAGTCCTCCTATAGTAAATTCTTTGCCATGAAAAGCGCATTATCAATTACCCGTTCGGAACCGGCGAAAAATTGTAGGTCCCCTCCATTCCCTCACAAGGCATGGTTGTGAGAAATGCGCTAGGCCCAGGGGCTCCTCGCTCTGTTGCGCCACCCTATTTATTTTTATTTATTTAAGAAGATAGGTTATTGAAAAATTCGAATTGCTGCCGAAAGTCAGCTTGTATTTTATAAAATTAAAAAATGCGCCTTGGAACTTTTGCCATTTTTATATTTATAAAGTTCTCATAGTGAACCTCAATACTTTTATAGATGTTCAGCAACATAAAACCGTTCAGTTGCTCCTCGCTGGTTCTTCCTCGCATATAAGTTTTTAATCTGCGCAGATATGAAAAAGATCGCTCGCTTGAAGCCAGGGATACCGGAAGTGTGGCACCGATCTGCATAAAATAATAAACTGTTTTATATAGGGACGAATCGCACACATTTAAGGTGTCTATAAAGTTGTTTGGCTGTTTTTATTTTGGCATACTCAAGCAATGTTCATTGGTATGCATATGCTTATTCATACATAAGTATACCCTTTCCTAGTTGCCATTGTCGATCCCATTTTTATACAGAGCCAGAGCGACTGGTTTTTAGTATGTGTGATGAAAATTAAATGGATTCCGCATTTTGAAGGATTTTTCCAAAAATTTTTGACAGAATGAAATTATCAGATGAATTTTATGCTTCCATGTTTTATATTTTGATTTTTGTTTTTAAAAACTAGTGGTTATTTTTTTATTTCAAAAATTTCGGGGGGGGGGGGGGGGGGGGGGTTTCAACCCCCAAAACCCCCCCCTGCGTTCGCCCCTGTTCAAGTGCATTAGTCATATTTGGCCATCGGGCTAAATTAAGAGCGTTTCGGACATCAAACGCGATTTTCTTGGTGTTTTGGTTTCCTTGTTGAACATTTTCGACAGACCCTACAACTTCCACTATTCATCTTATAGCAGAGCGCCCCTTCCTGAAGCCATACTGTCCTTCAGACAAGTCTCCCATTGAATTGCTGCTATAAGTCGTGGTTCCCATAGATTTTCAAGGAGCTTGCCTGCATAGAGGCCTGCAATCTTCTAAGGGGTTCTAAACAACAAATTTTTGTATTACGACCTTTTAGCCAAGTCCCCAGGAACCACTACTGATATCTTGTCGCACTTCCCATTTTCGTTTCTTGTTCAGTTTTATGGCTCAATTTGTGGTATGCTGTCCTGAATTCTTCAACATCACTCGCACACTGTTTAAAATTTTGATATACTTTTTAATACAGCCCTTGTATTACAGCTGTATGCTGTTTTTCCACTTTTTCCAATAACAACAGTTTTACCACATTAACATTTTTATTTGTGTGAAATGAAGTATTATGCTATACATAAGACCGGTTCAAAAAAAGTGACTTTTTTTTCTCGATGCACATCGATTTTTACCTTCGAGTAGGTGTAAAAACAAGCCTGTTAAAATTTGAGCTCGAAAAATTTATATTTAGAGGTCGCTCAACGCAGACTTCCATTTCCCATACAAATTGTATGGGAAAAAAACATATAATTTTTGGAATTTTATATTTCAGTCTAGAAGCAAAGTGCCGAGATGAACGATACATATTCTTATATAAAATTTGTTTTTCTACAAAAAAAGTTTCTTATCATTTTTCAACAAATTCACTCCTTCAAAAGTTATACAGGGTTAAAGTTTGAACAAATTTTTTTTTCTTGATATCTGACAAAATGTTAAAATGTATCACTTAAAATCATAAAATCATTCGCTTATGACACATATTTTTATAGAAAATTATTTGTTCTACACAAAAGGTATTTTATCATTTTTCGACAAATTCACTCCTTCAAAAGTTATTCAAGGTTAATTAAATAATTAATTTATAAATTAATTTTTTCAGAAATCAAGAAAAAAAACTTAAATTTACTCTAAATTAAACTTTAACTTTGAATAACTTTTGAAGGAGTGAATTTGTCGAAAAATGATAAAATAACTTTTTTGTGGAACAATTAATTTTCTATAAAAATATGTGTCATAAGCGAATGATTTTATGATTTTAAGTGATACATTTTAACATTTTGTCAGATATCAAGAAGAAAAAAATTTGTTCAAACTTTAACCCTGTATAACTTTTGAAGGAGTGAATTAGAAAAACAAATTTTATATAAGAATATGTATCGCTCATCTCGGCACTTTGATTCTAGACCGAAATATAAAATTCCAAAAATTATATGTTTTTTTCCCATACAATTTGTATGGGAAATGGAAATCTGCGATGAGCGACCTCTAAATATTAATTTTTCGAGCTCAAATTTCAACAGGCTTGTTTTTACACCTAATCGAAGGTTAAAATCGATGTGCATCGAGAAAAAGAAAAAAGTCACTTTTTTTGAACCGGTCTACTATACATATGTATATATATTTATTTTTTTATATAAACCATGAAATAATGATAAAGTTTTGCGAAACAAAACCTATATTCATGAAATTAATGAGAATAAATGCAAATTTTTTTTTTTTGACAAAGTGCATGAGTATCATTTCTCCACAAAGAAAAGAACAAAAAAAAAAAAAAATACAATTGAAGAAAATGTTCGTTGGGCAACTCTTCAACTCTTTTGAAATATCATTTTAAGAAGAACGAATTTCATACAGCTACCAACTTGAAATAATAAGAAATACGATGATCTAAAGTTGTTTTTTTATCATGATCCGATCCGGATTGGATCATTGTGATAATAAAACGCGGCTTATGTTACAATTCAATAATCAGAGGTTATTTTATTCCTTTTGCTAAGTCAATGTACTGATATCCAGTATGACATTGGATTCAAAAGTTTGGTGGTACCCGCGTGGTGTGATGGTTAGCATGTCCGCTCGTCAACCCAGAGGTTCGCGGTTCGAATCCTCAACAGAGGCAAAAATGTTTTTCAACGGGTATCGCCTTCGGTGAGGAATTAACAGTTTGTTAGTAAATTCTTTGCCTTGGCAATTGGGGAGAGCAGTTAATAAAACAAATAATAAAATGTAATAATGTTAAGATATAACAAAGTAATGCGTAATTTTTTCATTGCCATGCAGCATTACATTTTAATATCTTAACATTATTATTATTTTTTTTTTTTATTTATTCATAAAAGCAGCGCTGTACAGTAAGAATAAAATTCTTTTAAATAGTAAAGGTACAAAATTCTTACTTTATATACATACTTTATACAAGCTTAAGAATTATAATTAAAAATTAAAACAAAGAAGTTGATATGATATTACAAAAAGGTTAAATTTACTGTTGAGAAGATGACAGTGATAAATGAGAGAAAACTAATGACAAAAAATGTTTCTGTTGTATCTTGTTTTTCAGTGACAAAGGAAGACCATTCCAAGATGCTACGGTAAAAATGAAAAAGTGACGACGCGAGTTAACACAGCTTTATGTAAGTTTTCGGTTTGATAGATAGTCCTCCACATCTAAAACACCTGTTTCTCTTAATGTTGGTAATGGTTTAATTTCCGAACCTTTTGATGTTGCTAACACTTTTAATGATTTTATGAAAACATAACTAGTAGCTTACAATCTTTTACTATTAACTCAGTTTGTTCTTCCTGTCCGTCCAATGCTTTGTCCTTTGAGCCTTCGCAGAGAAGCAGTTTCTTGTTCACGAAAAACATTCAACGATTGACTTTGTGATTTATTTATGGTTTTGAAGTTTGAAGTTTTAAATTCATTTTTATTCATTCTTTCTAAAAACTACTTATTTGCTAACAAAAATGATTAAACTAGCTTATTTCATAACTTAATTAACTTACTGACCCTAGGCGGGTACTCTAAATTATACAATAACTTATTTCTAATGCCTTTCGGCCTAATGATCTAATATCTATTTCTAACTATAATTAGTATTAAGGCTAAGAAAATTTTAAAAAACTTAGCTTTTTTGATCCTTTTTTATGTTTTTCTTAAAATTACTTAGACTTATTAAAACTACTTAAAACTAATTAAAACTACTTAAAAACTACTTAAAACTAGAGCAGCCACAGTAGCTTTTATTTGTTTTTTCTTTATTTTTATTTTTTTTTGTGTTTTATAATTTTTTTTTTTTTGGTTTTTGTAACTTTTTCTATTTTTTTGGATTTTGGGACGCAACAATAAGTTTTTACATTTTTTTTTTGATTTTGATTTTTTAATTTTTTTTTTGATTTTCGACGCAGCTTAATTTTTAAATTTTTTTTTTTTTTGAATTTTTGTATTTTTAAAATTTTTGTTTTTTGTTTTTTTTGTTACGTTTTTTAAAATTTTTTTGGTTGCCACTGTGTCTAGCCCCTATACCCTAAGTCTTACACACTAAGCCTGTGCAAGCCAGCCTTTGGCGACTCGCTATCGGTATCAATTTCTGTCTGTTGCTCAGACAACCACCAGAACTGCTCCGACGTTTTAACAACGTCCCGTCGATCGCGATCTGATACCGCCCTACTGAACCGGAAGAGCTCTTCAGCTCTTCCCGAGCCAATGGGGTTCTAAACACAATTGCTTCCGATTTCTGAAAGTTGATTTTCAACTTCCATTCATCGCAATATTGCTGAATCTTATCGAAGTCACGCTGCAAGAGTGTTCTGATGACCTCGATCTTTGGACCTGTTCTGTACGCGATTAGGTCGTCGGCGTACGCTATAGCATGGTGAAGGGAACCAATTAGATCAAAATAGGCGAGTTCACCGCCCCCTGTTGTAGACCGTTCTGTATTTTAAAAGTTCTGGTAGAAGTTATATTGCAACTTTTCACAACAAACGTTCTATCATGAAGCATGTCATTCAGAATATATAGCAGTGGTTTACTCATGCCATACCTGATCAACTTATAGAAAAGACCGTCTAACCAAACGGTGTCGAAAGCCTTCTCCAAGTCAACCAGACATGCACCCGTACACTGCTTTTTAGCTTTGTTCCATTGAATATCAGATACGGCATGTATGGTATCATGACCCGCCTTAAAACCGAACTGATTTTCGGGAATAATATTTTTGTCCTCAGCCCATGTGGACAGTGCTCTATTGAGAACTTTCTCGAATACTTTGCTGATACTCGGAAGAAGACTAATTGACCGGAGATTTGCTGGATTGGAACCATCCTTACCTTTTTTAAGGAGAGGATGGATCACTGCCGTCTTCCAACGTACTGGATAATATGCATTATTCAGCGCATTGTTGAACAACGTGGTGTATATGTCCACCGCTTCCGAAGGGAGGTTTCGCAGCACAACATTGGGTATGCCGTCGACTCCTGCTGATTTCTTTTTCTTTATTTTGTGAAAGATGTCCAAGAGGTCCATCTTAGAAACGAACAGGGTGTTATCCCCGTTTTGCTGGGCAATGACTGCATTTGCAAGTCGGTCGTCATTGAACCTAGTGAAACCAGGATTCTCGGATCGCCAATGCGAGATCTCGTCTCTAAGATAGAAGTGTCCAACGAAGGCTCTGTTCTCAAGGTCATAATTCGGGCGAATGCAGTCATTCACCTTATATACTCGCTCGAAAAGAGCACCCACAGTCTCTACCCTCTCTTGAGCATCTTCCACTATAAAGTGGTCATCATCCAAAATGGCATCATCTGGATCTATTCCTAATGTCAGAAGTAAGTCTTTGTTCTCTGTCGTCCTTTGGAGTTTAATACTCTGAAGGTCACTTTGATCTTTTCTCCTAAAGATTTTATTTATTTCCGGAAACATACTCGGGTTGTTGGACTTTACAGCCCGAATTTTGTTGTTCCAGAAAAGAGATATAGATATTCTGTAATTTTCTTTAATTAACTGTTGGAGATTTTTGATCTGTGACTTCAGAATTCTAATCTCCAAATCGTGTCGGTCAGTAAACCTCCTGTGCAAGAGTTTGAGTCTTGACAGAAGTCTACTTTTTTGTTTGTAGAGTGCGTCGATTGTAGCGTGTTTCTGTACATGTTCGTTGAGTCATGGTGCCTTTATTAAGGAATTGTCCTGTCCATTGTAGTACGGATTGCATCCTCCATACTTTGCAGGTATCCATCGATCTCAACGTTCGACAGATTCCTGTTGCATGGCGGCGCAATACCGTTCGAACGAATTTCCCCTGAGACGGCACCGGAAAAGCGCGGCCAACGTGTCTTACCGTAGTTGTAAGAGTGCGTCGGCACGTACTCCTCCAGTTCCACAAGGTCGTTCGGAAGCAGTATGACGGCGGCAAGTCCACAGTGGTCACTGTCGTACTCAACCGTCGTCAAACAATTTTTCGTCCGTCGAAGAATGTCGTCGGTCAGTTTCAGTCTTGAGTCTAAAAGCAATAGATCCAAATAAGAGCCACTTCGAGGATATGAAGGCCTGTCAGTAGCCAGCAGATCGACTTTACACTCAATGCTGTGGAGCCCCAGCCAATTAAATAGCTGGGTCCCCCTTGAATTGGCTAATTGATTTCCCCAATCTTGGTGTTTAGAATTGTAATCACCGGCCAAAAGGAAATAGTTTTCATCCGAGTTCAAATTCAGACATCAAAAAAGCGTTTCGAGCTCTGTTACAAAACATGAGGTTTGAGAAGCTTCCGGCGGTGCATAGAGCGCGACCACATACAACCGCCTCCCCTGTTGGAGAGGGATGCATATGATACACGTTTCCAGCAACCGGAATCGACGTACTTCACCGCTTTATATTACTTTATGAGCAATGCCCTTACGTAAGAAGATCGCAACCCCACCCGCGAAAGTCGAGTTGGGTCGGTCTCTCCTTACGATAATGTAATTGTTATCCGTCAATTTGTGATGCTGATTTAGCCTAGTTTCGCTAATCATACATACATCTGGACGTTGGTCTTTTAACAACTCAACGAAGTTGGTTCGTCGTTCTATCCTAACAAGCGAATTCACATTCACGGCTAGGATCTTAAAAGGCCTCTCCGGCAGCGCGCCCGTTAACCTAAAAATTGCGCAAGCGACGGCACTGCACGGTAGATCAAGTCCACCCTACGCGCCTGCTCACTTATTTGCCGTGATAGTTCACTCATTTGTGCCTGAATGACACGCAGAGCGACCATCACCTCTGACTCCCCAGAAGCTTCCTTTGACACAGATGGCTGTGCGGCCGCTTTCTGGGGAGGCTGTACCGTTTTCCGAGCTCCACCCGCCATTTGGGCGTAGGAAACTTGGGGAACGACGGCCCTTGGAACTGGTCTGGCTGTAAGCCTTCCCTCGTCCTTGGTTACTGTTGGAGCAGCTTTTAATGATTTTTTTATTACCTGGTATCGAGGACATCCCCGATAGTTAGCAGGGTGTCCATCTCCACCACAGAGTACACATTTCAGTTGGGTCTTATCTTCGACCCTTTCCTCACCGAGCTTACACTCTTTTTCTTTGTGGTTCTCACCACACTTTACGCATCTCGACTGCATTTGGCAGTTGAATGCGGCGTGCCCGAACCTTTGGCAACGAAGACATTGTAAAATGTCCCCGCGCCTGTTTATTTTTTCCCATCTTACCATCTGGTAGTCTAGGACTGTTCGAAAACTAAAACGATTCTACTTAAAAGAAGAGATTTAAAAAGACAGTCCGACTTGTTTGACTTCAGTTTATTGTATAAAAAAAGGAAAAGAGATTTTGCTTAAGTGAAGTTAGGTTTGGTTAGATACTATACAGTGAAGTTAGGTTTGATTAAATACTATACAGTGAAGTTAGGTTTGATTAGATACAGTACGATATTTGTATATCGTAACTTTGAAACTAGTTTAAGTTTTAAACACAATGGTATCGTTACTTTAAGTTAAGTTAAGTTAAGTTACTTTAAGTTAGTATGTTCATATGAATTTAAATTTTGTTTATTTCAACACTCCTCGTCAATATTTAAATTGAAAATCCATCCCAAGTGTTTGAAAACAGAAAAAGTGTTTGTCTTTTGGAACCGCCTTCGTCAATCCGTCTGCTGCCATCAGCTCTGTTTGAAGATAGTCAATTCGAACTGCACCTTGTTCAATTGCTTCTCGGATAAAATGATACTTGTAGTCCATATGTTTTGTCCTTGACTGTCTTCCTCCATAGTTAGCGATATGTTGTGCACTTTGATTGTCACAATACATTAAAGTGGGTTCAGCTATATTAACTTTCAGCTCTTCTAATAGAAAACGGAGTGCGTATGCTTCTTTGGCTGCTTCAGATAGTGCTATGTATTCGGCTTCAGCACTTGATGTTGCCACCGTTTGCTGCTTTTTAGATTCCCAGCTGACGGCACCACCTGAAAGTATAAAACAAAAACCGGTTTGTGACTTCCGATCATTTACGTTTTCAGCCCAACTCGCGTCAACATAGCCTATTAAAGGTTGATTAGTTTTTCGGTAAGTTAGTTGAGCATGTTTTGTGAAGTTTAAGTAATGCATTAATTGAATGGCAGAGTTCCAATGTTGTTTTTTAGGATTTTGTGCGAATTGTGCTAAACTGCTTACGGTATATACGATGTCAGGTCGACTGAATACTGAAAGATGCATCAAAGAACCAATTAACTCCTGATACTTATGTGTGTCAACAGCAGCACGTTCTCCAATGACAGTTGGCTCCTTTTCGAGTTTTAGTTTGACTTGCATCGGAATAAATTTTGGTTTAGAATCTTGTAAATTAAATTTTTTACAGAGATTATTGATATATCTCGTTTGAGAGATTGATAATGACTGAGCTTGTTTTTTGATTTCAAGTCCTATACAAAGAGACGGATGTCCAAGATCTTTAATATTAAAACTTTCAGAAAGCTTTTGCTTTATTAACATTATCTTTTTCTTTGAGTTCGAAGCTACTATTATGTCATCAACATATACTCCCAAAATTGAAATTTCTTCTTCATTTATTCGAAAATAAACACAATGGTCGTATTTTGATTGCAAAAAGAACAAGCTTTCAAGCTTTTCGTTTAAAATTGCGTGCCATTGTCGGCTTGCCTGCTTGAGTCCATAAAGAGCTTTTCTTAAAAGGCATACCTTTTGAGGGTGATTACCGTCCACGAAACCTTCAGGTTGATTCATAAAAATCTCCTCGTTAAGGTTTCCATTTAGGAATGCCGTCGCCACATCCAAGTGATGAAGTTCCAGATTGTACTGCACTGACAAGGCATAAATTAATCGAAGTGAACTTTGTCTTATTACTGTAATGCTGTGTCAATCGTTCATTTCCAGTGAACGAATCAATCATCAATCGTTCAATGGAAAGATTCGGTCATTTCAATCAATCATTCAATCACTTGCTCTCGCCGAGGCGATCGACCGAAACTGAAACCAATAGACGCTTGAGAACGAGGAACGACCGAAATTAAAACCAATCATTTGCAGTGTAGCGTAAAGCGTTCTATTTTTTAATTTTTGTTACTCTCTGTTTACGTTTCGTGTCTACCTACATACATATGTACATAGGTGCAGTCGAGTCAACATCGAAACAGAAACGTAGGCAAGAACCAATAGTATGGTACTGAGTTGTAGATGGGGGATGGTTTTCTTTTTTAGATCTGCATATGCATATACATACACACATTACATTCATTTAACGTTTTCAGTGAGAATGGCTTTAAAAAATTCGAAGTCGAAATCTTTCAATATCGCTTCAAAACAAGGACTAGAAAAGTTCTAAATCATTCAAATTCTAAAAGCTGAAAATATAAAATAAACATAAGTATGTATACCTATATGTGCTTCATCTGAAATGAAAAGCATCGCCCACCTACTCAGCAATAGCACCATTCTACGAGCATCAAAGTAGTACTGTAGTACTTGTTTGATTGGTTTCAGTTTCGGTCAATCGTTTCGGGTCTGGTTCAAACGATTGGTTTCAGTCTGGGTCGTTCGTTTGGTTCAAGTGATTGGTGATTGGTTTCAGTCTCGTTCGTTCGTTTCGTTCAAACGATTGGTTTCAATCTCGGTCGGTCTTTTGGTTCAAGTGATTGGTGATTGGTTTCAGTCTCGGTCGTTCATTTCGTTCAAACGATTGGTTTCATTTTCAGACGTTCGGCTCGTACAAATGATTGGTTTCGGTCTCGTCGTTCGTTTCTATCAAATCATTGGTTTCAGTTTCGGTCGTCTTCACCCATCCCATACAAATACAGCATATAATAGTAAAATACCGAGTTTCTTTCAGTGGCGTTCTATGGAAATGATTGAAATGGTGATTGATTGTTTTAGTTTTGTATGATTGCAATCATCAATCATTTCCAGTGAACGGGTCGAAAAGACCGAATCAATCGCGATTGACACAGCACTATATTACTGGGGAATAGGTTTCGACGTAGTCAATGCCAAATCTTTGATTATAACCCTTCGCCACTAATCTTGCCTTACGTCTCTCTACACTTCCATCTGATTTGTACTTTGTCTTAAAAACCCATCTAGATCCAATAGCCTTACGATCCGCTGGAAGCTTGCACAAAATCCAAGTGTTGTTTTCCATGAGACAACGATATTCCTCCTTCATAGCTGAGATCCATTCATGAGCATCGGGGCATTCCATAGCTTGTTTAAAGCTGTTTGGATCTTCAAGAAAACTTGTAGTTAAGGCTGATTCAACTAACGTCTTGCCTTGATACTGTGACCTCAACCTGCTGGCAATTGGCTCAGTACCTGTATTCGTTTGTTGTGGTTCTATAACTTTGTCTGCCTTTTTGATTTGCGGTGAATTTTTATCTCCAACGTTTTCGGATTCATTTCTTGTTTCTTCCTGTTCTACAATTGTGCCTGCCTTTTTGTTGGGAGAGTTTTTGTCTCCAACGTTTTCTGGTTCATTTCTTGTTCCGCAACCGTGTTTATTTTCATAACTGTCTTTTTCGTGTTTAATTTCATTTTGCTCTTCTTGTTGTACTTTTTCAATTGTATTCTCTTTATTCCGGTCGTACTCATAAAAAATTCCTTGTTCATCTTCAGCTGGATTTCTATCAAATATTTCAATAAAGCGAACATCTCTGCTTTTGATAATGCTTCTTGACCCTCTCTTCCACAACCGATATGCTTTGGAATCAGTCGAATACCCAATGAGAACATATTCATTGCTTCTGGGATCTAGCTTAGACCTAGCTAAAGATTTGTCCAGTACAAAAGCACGACAACCAATTTGCCGAAAATGACTTATATTCGGCACTCTTCCTGTCCAAATTTGCTCGGGCGTTTTCTCCTTGTTTAAAACAGTTGGACAATGATTTCTAATGTAAGCCGAAGTATGAATCAACTCAGCCCATAAGTATTTCGGAAGATTTGCTTCTATCATGTAACAACGAGACATCTCAAGCAACGTGCGATTCATGCGCTCGGCTACACCGTTTTGCTGCGGTGTGTACTCAACAGATAATTGACGCTTGATACCATTTTCGCTCAAAAATTGTGAAAATTCTGCACTCAAAATCTCTTTGGCGTTGTCACTCCGTAAGGTTTTAATTTTACAGTTTGTCTCATTCTCAACTAGTTGTTTAAAATTCTTAAAAACGCTTAAGTACTCACTTTTTTGTCGCAAGAAGTAGACGAACACCTTACGTGAATAGTCGTCGATAAACGTTACAAAATAAAAACTCTTGCTAATTGATTCCGTGCTCATTGGACCGCATAGATCAGTGTGAATTATTTCTAATAGGTGCTTCGAAGACTTTTCCGTTTTTTTTAGCGAATGGAATTCTTGTTTGCTTCCCTCTAATGCATGCTACACAATCTATCTTATTGCTCTGAAACTTTGGCAACCCTACTACCATTGAGTAATCTTTTAATTTACGAAGAGATGAGTAATTTAAATGCCCATATCTCTTATGCCAGGATTCTAAGAGATTATTAACCTGCTCACGATTACCTATTTCGCAATTTTGTTCTTCTTTTGAAGTAAGCATAACAGAGTATAGGCCCTTACGTTTCACAGCCTCTAGTATCAACTTGTCACCACGAAATATTTGTGCACGTGTGCCTTCTATCAATACTCTGCATCCGTTGTCGGTGGCCTTGCTTGTCGATATGAGATTACTTCTCAAAGTAGGTACATAGAGAGTACGATAGAAACAAATTGACTTCTGTTCTCTATGAACATTAATCTCTAATTGAACTGTCCCTATGCCCTCGACACTTGCTGATTTTTTATTTGCCACTTGTACCTGCCCAGAGTAGTTGTTGTCTAAATGTTTAAAAAACCTCTTATCGCAGCACATGTGCGAAGTTGCACCGCTGTCTATGAACCAGTTTGATCTATCTAAATTATAATTGTTTATTGCGGTAACCTTTTGTGAAATTCCTTCTATTTGCGTAATTTTTGTACTTTCGTTTAACTCATTTATCATAAAACCTTCCTCTTCTTCATGTGAAACGTTTTCAACGAATCGTAAATTTTCTTTCTGAAGATTAACACGGCAATCTTTCTTCATGTGCCCCTTGCGCCCACATCGATGACAATTATATTGAAAACTTGTTTTTGACGTACCTGATTTTGCAGCAGACGTACCTGATTGTTGAGTATGGAATTTTCTTTTGTGGAATTTAACTTTAAGTGCATCATCTGTCACATCCATAGTGGGCTTCTTTTTGGCGCTAACTTCCAGAAGTCTGGCACGTAGTACATCCATTTTAGGCGCTTCATTACTCGCATCAAAGGCAGCTCGTATATCGTTATAACTTTCCGGCAGACCATCCAGTAGGACCATCACTAACAACTCATCGTCCAGTTTCGCATCCATCTCTCGCAAGCGTGTTACAATCAAATTGAAGTTAATAAGGTAATGTTCCATGTGTTCATTTTCTAGCATTTTGATATTAATCAACTTACAAAATTCTTCGACCTTTTGTCGGGTTCCTTTCCGATCAAACGTGTTACTTAAAAGATCCCAAAGTTCCTGGGATGTGGTGCAAGATCCAACAAGAAGAACTTGGCTGGGTTCCATAGCAATTATAAGTTCACATTTGGCGTCCATGTCTTTGTTGACCCATTCCTCAATTTTAATGGCATCTGTTTTAGGTTTAGTCTCATGTCCTTGAACGATTTTTAATAAGCGATTCTTGTGTAATACTGCCTCCATTTGAGGCTTCCACGTTAAATAATTTTCCCCATTAAATCGTGGGATTTATCCGGTAAGAGACGCCATTCTCTCAAAAAATAATTATTCAACTTTACTTTAATTCTTTTGCCACGAATTCTGGGCCCATAACCTGTTCGAAAACTAAAACGATTCTACTTAAAAGAAGAGATTTAAAAAGACAGTCCGACTTGTTTGACTTCAGTTTATTGTATAAAAAAAGGAAAAGAGATTTTGCTTAAGTGAAGTTAGGTTTGGTTAGATACTATACAGTGAAGTTAGGTTTGATTAAATACTATACAGTGAAGTTAGGTTTGATTAGATACAGTACGATATTTGTATATCGTAACTTTGAAACTAGTTTAAGTTTTAAACACAATGGTATCGTTACTTTAAGTTAAGTTAAGTTAAGTTACTTTAAGTTAGTATGTTCATATGAATTTAAATTTTGTTTATTTCAACAAGGACGGAGATTTTCCTCAGACTCTCCAGACGGCTACTGGGTGATAGCACTGTTAGGGTGACGAGGAACATCGGCAATAGCCGTCTCTCCCGTCTAGCCTTAGCCGTGGTGAACGACTTGACCCCGATAAACTCGAGATCGTCGCTCGCCAACATGCGGAGTTCCGCTAAGAGCTCCTCTGGGTCAGAGGTAGGCTCTACCCCTTTCAATAACATACTTTTCGGTTTCTCCTCTAGTCTAGTGTAACTATAAAATTCGGTGGTTGTCTTAGCAAGCAACTCCCGAACGATCTTATGGTCACCAATGTTTTCACATTGGATCGCATGTCGATCTTGTCCTAATCGTTTAATTACAAATTTATCGCCTATGGCGGACTTACACAGGCTTTTTGTCGCTTTTATTTCCATTTTGTGGGTGTTGATAGGGGGCACCCTGCTTTTAGCTGCTGACTTCTTTGGCTGCTGCTGTTGTTGTGTTGGCTGTTGTTGTTGTTGTTTGATGGTGCGGCTTTTTTAGCCGCGGTCCCTCGTTGCTGCTCTTGGGTAGCAGTTTTCTTTCCCTGGTTTCGCTCCCCAGCTATTTTATTAGCTGTTGTGCCATGTTGCTGCACGGGAGCTGTTTTTGCATTTGCTTTTGTTGTTGTTGTTGGCTGTTGCTGTTTGGCAATTGTAGTAGTATTGCCCTTTGACAACAGTTGTTGTTTTTTTGCCTCGCTTTCGGCTAGTCTGCGGGCCACTTGCCTGGATTTTATTTCCTCTGTTTCCTTGGATAGCTTCTCCACGGTATTTGCAATGTTTGGTGTTTTTTATCTTCATTGACTTCCTCGTCAACACCGTTCCCTTCGTCTGCCAGTGCAGCGAAAGAATTGCCACTGCCGGTGTAACGGCCCTCACCACCGTTGGATTCATATTCATTAGTAGAATTCATACTGATACTTTCACTGCTGGTCGACATCCCGTCATCGTCGACTTCCTTATCAGTTGGTGTTGTTATTTGTTTTCGGGACACCAAATTTGGCTTAGCTCTTATGCGCCGCCTCTTTTTTGCAGTTGTTGTTGCTGCAGTTGCTGCAGCTGTTGGCACCGCAATTTGCATTGCGGTTGTTGCCGCTGCTTTGCTTGTTGTTGTTGTTGTTTTCTGTGTTGGATTTTCATCCAACACTTTTTTTTTATGATGATGGACCGGTACGGTCCATCACAAACGACTGTGTCGCTTTCTCTTCAACTCTATTATTTTATTTTTTCCTTTATCTGAGCAATTTGCTTCAGAAAAATAAAAATTTCTATGCGCCCGGGTGGGAGTTGAACCCACGTTCTTCCATTCTGGGTACCTGCTGCTCGACTCGTTCGGCTACTGCCTTAATTGAGTACCACTGAATTTATTGAACTTTTGTAAAGCACACCACTTAAAAATAAACTCACAGCTAAAATCGTCAACACGTCTACACTCGATAGCTGTTGCTGAACGACTGATTTATTTATGGTCATAGTGAATGCAAGACGGATCGGAAACGAATTTTAGATGAAAAATTTCGGAGGGATACGTAACATGTACTATATTATATCCGCATATTCCCACGGAAACATAAGGACGGGAACCTTAAAAATAAAGACCTAAGCAACGCCGTAAATGTCGAGGGATAAGGGGTATATGAGTATGTCTAAAGCAGCCCAGGGTGTTTAGCGAAGATCTCTGCTGAATCATTGCTTATATTTGGACTATGCTTAGTCTGTCACAATATGTCAACTTTATTTTTTTAAAGAACAGTGTTTTGTTTATAACGAAAGCTAACGCATTGCATTGATGTCGTTTCTGCACACTGCTTTGTGTTTATTTGAGTCAATGAAACAATAGTCAATGCCCAATGTCGATTTTTTTTTAATGTTTACTTTTCCGGTTCTGATTTTAAGCATTCCGTTTACATTTTATGTCTGGGGCAGAATAAAAATGTTGTAAACGGGTTCGTCTCCTTGTCCTAAGCTACCGCGCCACCAATTTTCAGCCGTTTCAGCCGTTCTTGAGTTATAAAATCCGACAGAACTTTTGAAATTGGTCAAATAGTTTTATAAGGTTTGCGTTCCCAATCACGTTCACTTTTCACTTCCATCCCGAAATTTTGTGAAATACCTAAATAAAAAGTTCCCTCAAAATTTGAGCCCTTATTATTACCATTAAGTGCTCGTCCAAGGCATGCAAAGATTTCCCGTTTAAAATACAAGTAAACTTAAATTGTTTTTCTTAAAAATTCTACAGTTCAGAGGGATTTTATGGTAAGGTCTAGGCTCTAGGGCATTAGTAGGCTTTCTTTACAATTGAATGCTCTGAAAAAAAGCTCATTGCGGTGAAGTCGTAACTCACACCATCGAGGTAGTACGGGTCACCAAACCCAATTTTTTCATTAAATTGTTTTTGCCCTTATCCCGTAAATGACAATAGCTACAAAAAAAGTGTTTCACAAATTTGTAGGAAATTTAATTTCGTACAAAAAAATTTACTCATGATTTAATTTTAATGAAGATTTATACTAAATAAATGATAAAATGTTGATTTTTCGCTTCTTTGCCTGATAATACTAAATTTTGAGGTTATACTGACATATGGTAAATTTAAAAGTTGTAGATCTTTTAATTATCTACAACTTTTAATCTTAACTTTTTTATATACGAGGTACAGATACCATTTTATACTCAAAAAACCGTTGTTTTTACCATTACGCGCTACATGCATTATTTTTTAACAATAACAATTGAAAAGTCAACATAAATAAGAAACATTATTTTTACGTAAAATTTAACGCAAAATACGATGGTAGTAATAAAAACTCGATACATCTTGGGGGCAATCGTTAAAAATCGATTTAAGCAATTAAATTGTTAATAACAATACTAATTTGTTGATAATTTTTTTTTCTAAATTTTTTTTCTTAAAGTTCAACTTTTTAACTACAAAAATGTCATTGGTGAAAATTTTGTAGATCTTAAGGATTTGGAGCTATATATTGTTTAAAATGAGTCTCCAACCATTATTATGAAATTTGTTATATCTTATAAAATCGAAAATAGGCGATATAAAAAAATTCCTCGGACACATATCTGTTATTTTTCAATATAGAAATTGGAATAAAAATTTCACCTGAATCGGAGAGGTGAAGTTCAAAAGCCGTTCGATTTGTAAAGAATCACCCATATAGGTGAGTCTTCTGGCGTTGCCGTTCTAGTTCTTGTTTCTGTTCCCATGGTAATATGTGAATGAAATATAGTCTATGTTACCGAGGCGAGGGATCACATAGCATCCTAAAGAAAAAAGAATTTTTGAAATTTGTCCAGTAGTTTCTAAGTTTGCGTTCCCAATGCCGTTCCCGTGGGAATATGGGGATGAATTAGAGTTAAAGTTACTCAGTGATAGTGTAGCATTCTAACCGTGAAAGAATTTTTGAAATTGCTTCAGTAGATACGTTCCCGTTCCCATAGGAATATAGGGATAAAAAGTTTTTCTTATGTCCGTCTCCTGATCCTAAGCTACCTCCTCACCAATTTTCAGACAAATCCGTTCAGCCGTTCTTGAGTTATAAATAGTGTAACTAACACTTTCTTTTATATATATAGAAAAAATAATAATTGTTGCAACTCATACCTCGGGTTACACCGGTATCTTTCCTAAACCCCGATAGCTTTAACTTTAACCCATCTTTTGTAGGTTGTTTCGAAATTGTACAAGAAAAATTCAATTTAATTTTGCTGTCTGGAACGTGACGGTGTCAAAACATTGTGTGTCATCATTCTGATGAGTCATAAGTCTTCACTGTTGATGGCTCATGAAACCGTTAATAAATTAGATATTTTATAACAAGCTAATGGACTTCCACCGTCTGCGAGTTTATCCCTTTTGAGGAACTGTATACACACAATACCTAATTACTATTCAACTCACAACACAAAACAATCAACTCATAACGTTTGTATTATTTTCCTGATTGCAGCGAAGAAGCTACCGTCCAACAACTTGTGGCCAAAATGGCTGCATGGAAAACGGTGATACAGAGTCTGCTACCATGCCTGCTGATATTGTTTTGGGGATCATGGAGCGACCGACATGGCAGACGAAAGCCATGTATGCTGATACCTGTAGTTGGTGAATTTCTGGGTGTCACAGGTCTCATTTTGTGCACATATTTCGAGAATGTTCCTATGGAGGTAGCTGCTGTTACCGACGCCCTCTTTCCGGGTCTCACAGGTGGCTGGTTTACTACGACGATGGGCGCATTTAGTTACATCGCTGACATTACAACAGAAGAAGAACGTACCTTGCGGATAGGCATACTCAATGTATGCTTCTCGTTAGGTGTACCCTTTGGGATGGCTTTCAGTGGAATTTTATTAAAGTTAGTATGAGTATTTATTTTATTTCTTTCACATAAATTTTCTTCTTCTGCAACCTTGTTAAATCTTTCGATACAAAGTTGAATGGAATCTAATCAATTGATGATTGTACAGGAAAATTGGATTTTATGGCGTATTTACCACATCAGCTACTTTGTACTTGCTGGCGTTCCTTTATGGATGCTTTATACTAAAAGAACCGAAACGGAAAACCAAAGAAGAGCTAGAGGAATCAACGCAAAGCAATAGACTTCTGGATTTCTTCGATAAGAAGCATGTAATTGAAACATTTAAAGTGGCGTTCAAAAAAGGAGATAATCAGCGTCGACTTCGTGTTATCATGTTGATGATTGTTGTAATGGTTGTTATTGGACCTATGCACGGTGAGTAAAAATAATTGAACTTGTATACTATATTTGTAGGTGATTTGTGTGTTTGTTTATATTTGTTTGTTTGTTTACATTTGAGCGATAGTAGAAAGGCTACTGAAGTGAATAGTGGAGGGCCGTAAGCTTTTCACCTTGGAATCCAGGGACAGTCCATGGAATTTCACGAAATTTTCGGAAATATGTTTTAAATGGCGTATAGAAAAAAGTTGAAGAAAAACTCACCGCTCTCAATTTTTCAATTATTTTTAAAATTAATTATTAACTTTTAGAATTTTCCTTTATATATTTATGGTGTTTTAGATACGGTTTTCCAAAGGCTCAGGATAGATAGGTTTGGTAAAGACAAAAAAAAAAACAAAAATACTTTATACTTTAGTGTTTTTGAAAGCTGTTGCTTTGTTCTTTGATAAACATTTTAATTTGAGTTCACTTAATGAAAAGTTTTTGAGAGATCAAGCCTCAAAGTCAAAATTTTGAAAAAAGATAATATTTTTTTTAAATCTGTCCATATTCAATGCTTCGGTTAATTTTTGCTCAAAAGCAAAAAACCGAACAAAAATTTTTTTCTTGTGAGAGAAATTAAAAAAAAACCAAAGGTATTTTTTCCAGGAAACAAAATGTCGTTAATTTCCTGCTAATTGAACTTTATTCCCGGAAGTGATGCTGTACCTATTACTCATCCATCAGTGTGGTCAGGACCTGTGGTCCTGATTGACACGATTGACTTTGTTTCAATAGGGGCTTCAGCAATCATATAAACATCTCAGCAATGTATATTAACTCAATACTTTACTTACTTTTTCCCAGATCTTAGAGTATTAAGATATAACTTAACTTTTCTGTTACGTTATTAAATTTTTAATATTTTTATCTTTCATTTTCAGGCGAAATGTCAGTATTGTATCTGTTTACACGATATCGCTTCAACTGGAGTGAAGTGGAATTCAGCTTTTTCTCGACGTATGCTATGCTAACCAGTCTTCTAGGTAAGTGTTCATTTCTTTTCATTTGAATTCAATCTAATGCACGCTCCATCTTTCTTCTAGGCGTACTTTTCTGTGTTGGAGTTCTCTCCCATTTACTCAAAGTTAATGATGCTTTAGTCGGTGCCTTGTCTAGCATGTCCAAAATTCTCTCGAGCTTTGTCTACGCATTTGCAGTGCAACCATGGCACATGTATTTAGCATGTGTTGTGGAAATATTCAATGGTACGTCCTTTATATCAATGCGATCCATTGCAACGAAATTGGTCAACAAAGACGAACTTGGCAAAGTGAACTCGCTATTTGGTGTGGCAGAGGCGCTCATGCCGCTTGTCTATATACCAATGTATACGACTTTATATTCGGCTACGTTGAAGACCATGCCTGGAGCATTCTTCTTACTTGGAGGGGCATTAACAGCACCAGCAGTAATAATATTTTTGTAAGTAAAAGACGTTAAAGAAGTCAAAAATTTAAGAGTCAGCAGGTGGGCACTTAATAAAAGCGAATGTTTCGTTATAGAGATTTAATGTACCTAATACTGTACTGTAATAAGAATTCCTTATGAGGTGATGTTGTTGAATATCTGTGGTTGAGATGTTGGGACCGAACAGGAGAAATGAATGGCTATATGATTGCACAATATGAAATTCTGTTTATACGTGCACAGTACGTTGAAAGAATATGTGATCCTATTTAGCCAGACGTGTGAGTTTCAAATACAAAAGCAGAAAAAAAGATGCCCTTAAGTGTCGGCAGAAGCTTTTCATATTGTAGTCAGTTGAGTGACAAACGTTGTGGGGAGCACTCCTGTACCTGTCGTGAGCCTTAGTATTTCATTATATTACATTGTAGGTACTTCATAATAAAATGTCTTGCCAAATTTGCCAATTAAAGGTTGAAAGATGTGACCCTAAAGTGGGGTGCGGGGACTGCGAAAAATTTTTCACGGTAGTTGTGTCAAGTTAACCGTCATCGACCTTGACTATATGAGAAAATATAAATCTGTCTGGAGGTGCCAGCCTTGTGCCGGCAAACGTAAAGAGTCTTTTTCTATCAATTAACACCACCATCCACCACCACTCGCATTGTCACTCACTTACATCGTCTGCTGCTGCTACGATAAAACCGACTACATCCAAGGTATCCAAGCAAGTAACAAATTCACTTCCATTAACATTTACGAATAAACAACATGATGATGTTCCAATAACACTGGAGATGATTTATGAGAAAGTTGTTGCAATAGAAACGAACCAGCAAAAACAATACAATGCGCTTCTCGAGAAAAATTTAGAATACGAAAAAAGAATAAGCTATCTCGAAAGGAAGGTCAACAACCTGGAACAGCAGCTAGTCATAAACAGTATAGAGATATTTAACGTTCCTTCTACCAATGCAAATATACCGTGCTCTCCTTCTGATGCGGCTCTTAAAATATTTCGTGAAGGTTTAAAGCTTAATGTAACCGAAAACGACATTGACAATTGTTATGTTAAGAGAATAAAGCCAAACAAACCAGTAACCAGCATCAAACGGCAAAGCGATAAGCGACTTGCACAAATATTCTGCATGTTAAATTTGTGTCTCACGTCTCACCTATGCAAAGAAAAAATAATGAAAGCTCAGAGAGAGAAAAGAGAGCAGGTACCACCACACCAACGTAATCAGCCCAGGAGGAAGATCGGATAAGATGTTCATAAATGAGTGCTTAACTTATAGACCAGGGTCGATAATTTTTGAAACAAAAAAAAATTATAGTAGAATGAAACAAGTTGTAAAAGGTAGAAAATAAACCAAAAAAAAGGGAAAAAATAAATTACGGGTGATGTGAGGTCGGGAAGGGGGCGGGGGGCGTATTTAAGGGTAAAAAACGGTTAATCTCGATTTCCGGTAAAACTGCAAGTCTTAGGAAAAAAAGTTAAATGGCAAAGTTGTAGGTATTAAGAAGATCTAAAACTTTTGTAAAGACACTTTTTTCACATAACCTCAAAATGTATGTGAAAATTTCGAATAACTGAGTTTTTGGTTTTTTATTTTTATCTTTTGCAAAAAAACTTATTTTTTCACAAAATTTGGTGAAAACATACCTTTGTATATTCCAAACATACAGTAATTTTTTTGATTTAAAATATATATTTTTTCACCTTATTTTGACAAAATTTTGAAAAATTACCCTAACTTTCAATCGAAAAATCTCACGTCAAAATATCTGCTTTTTTAAAAAAATTGGTGTGTTTCTTGTTTGTTGAAATCTCTACTTTCAGATGGTTAAAAAAAAATTTACACTACTATGGTAAATGTTCTCAGAAAATGCAAATAATGAAAATAGCCCAAATCCAATTTTTTTTTTTATTTTTTCAAAAATTCAAAATTTACACATTAGTTACTAGAAAAACGTAAGATTTCATGTTATACCGATAAACAAAAAAATTGCTACTCGAAATATACTACTATCTTACGTTTTTCTAGTAATTAATGTGTAAATTTTGAATTTAAAAAAAAAATAAAAAAAAATTTGGATTTGGGCTATTTTCATTATTTGCATTTTCTGAGAACATTTACCATAGTAGTGTAAATTTTTTTTTAACCATCTGAAAGTAGAGATTTCAACAAACAAGAAACACACCAATTTTTTTTAAAAAGCAGATATTTTGACGTGAGATTTTTCGATTGAAAGTTAGGGTAATTTTTCAAAATTTTGTCAAAATAAGGTGAAAAAATAAATATTTTAAATCAAAAAAATTACTGTATGTTTGGAATATTCAAAGGTATGTTTTCACCAAATTTCGTGAAAAAATAAGTTTTTTTGCAAAAGATAAAAATAAAAAACCAAAAACTCAGTTATTCGAATTTTTCACATACATTTTGAGGTTATGTGAAAAAAGTGTCTTTACAAAAGTTGTAGATCTTCTTAATACCTACAACTTTGCCATTAGATTTTTTTTCCTAAGACTTGCAGTTTTACCGGAAATCGAGATTAACCGTTTCTTACCCTTAAATACGCCCCCCGCCCCCTTCCCGACCTCACATCGCCCGTAATTTATTTTTCCTTTTTTTTTTTGGTTTATTCTCTACCTTTTTTAAAAGGTTTCATTCTACTATAATTTTTTTTCTTTTTTGACCATTTTAAAAATTATCGACCCTGGTCTATTACGAAACAAGGCAAATATATAATTCTGCAAGATCGATGATGACAACAAAAGGGTACAAATATGTGTGGACGAGAAATGGGACAGTTTGCATGCGGATGAAAGAGGGTGACAACTTCATAAGAATAAGAATTAATTGCACTGCTGACTTAGGTAACTAACTCTTTCTCACCTTCAATTTCTAATGCATGTGTCATTTTTTTCTTCACTTTACACTTAAGATCCGTCCATACCTAAACATATAAGGGTTGTCTTGAATCAATTCAATATTGAATTTATGAATGTAATTGAATGCTCACTCTTTGCCACTTAGTCGATTCCCTTTGTGGAGGTCCTATGCTGTTGAGTTCCACAGCTATATCCTCTCATTTTTTGGCTAAAATTGGTTTGGCGCTGATTCCTTTAGCTGTTTCGGGGTTTTCGTTCATGATTGCCACCAATCTTTCTAGTTGTCTTTTGTTGCTTACAATTCTGTTCCTAAATAAAATAAAATAAAATAGGTTAAATGCAATATCAACATGCATTGAATACAAAATGCTTACATTTTTCAGCCAAAATTCAGTGCGTAAACCACAACAAACAATAAATATAACGCCATCTTAAGTCCCATTCACAATATCATTTTATTCAATATGCACAATGGACGAACATTTATCAATTGGCGTTCATAATACCGATTCATCAATTGATTGATAGCATTTACCGTGTATCAATTGATTGATAGTTGACAACCATAGGTTAGGTGGAAGTGATTGTCAGCGAATGAGTACATTGCCTGATACACTTAGGCCGCAAGGCCCCATTGTGATTTCACAGAGATCATCAAGTTAATCACCTACTGATCTCAGAAACCCGACGTAAGATTAACGAGTTGATCACTTATTAATCTTCCATTACGGGACTAGCCGGTCTACGGGGCTAGTCGAACCACGCGGAACTTTTAATGTATTTCGAAAGACTTTTAGGGTCTATGTAAGCTAGGTCGCTAGTATCATCGAAGAAGAATTCACCGAGATGAGCCTTCCTCCTATGAAGTAGTGCAGGGCATGAGCAAAGAAGGTGTTGAACGGTTTGTTCCTCCTCCTCGTCCATGCAGCTTCTGCAGAAATCATTGGAAAACACACCAAGTCTTTTGGCGTGTCTCCCTATTAGACAGTGTCCCGTAAGAACACCTATGGTAGAACCTATAGATACAGGCGGTTCAGGGGTAGCAAACTCTTTGAGCGTTTTGAGTCTACACACGGCCAAACTTTTTTGGTTGCAAGGCAGTTGTTATTCTCAGTCCATCTAGTGTTTGTTATCCTTGAAGCGTCTTGTCCAAGTAGGAGTTTACATGTAGCGATAGCACCTATGCTGTTCCATTCTGAGCGTAGGGAAGTGGTCGTGCACTTTTTGGCTAGTTCGTCTGCCATACAGTTGCCTGGTATGTCCCTGTTGGCACCCATGAAAGGTGAATGTTAAATTGATTTGATATCTCCCTCAGAGACATCTGACAATTTTGGACCGTGATGGATTTTGTAGAGACAGAGGCACGAGAGTTAAGTGCAGCTTGGCTGTCTGAGAAGATTCGAATATCCGTGGAGGATATGACGTTTTCTTTGAGCCAAGACAGCACCTCCTAAATCGCCAGAATTTCCGCTTGGAACACACTACAATGATCGGGTAGGCGGAAGAAAAGACTGAGATTCAGTTTTTCTGAGTAGATTCCACTTCCCACACCTTCGCTGGTTTTTGAACCATCGGCGTAAAAGTGTATTGCTTCATTTTCCAAAAGAGTGCCATTTTCCCAAGCTTCTCTTGAAGGTATGGTTACTTGGAAATTATTGTCAAACACCAACTTGGGGTTGGTGTAGTCGGATCGATTCGGTAAGAATCTAAAGCTATCTAGAATTGTAGTGTGGCCGATTTGATTATTGGTCCACTGTGATGTAGCTCTGAGTCGAATAGCTGAGCTAGCTGCGACTTGTTTGCTGAAGATATATAGGGGTGTGAGATCTAGTAGTACATTGAGGGCGTCCGATGGGGTTGTCCTCAGTGCACCACACACAGACTAGCCGTTCTTTGAACTTTGGCCAGCTTGTTGTAGTTGATCATCTTGTCTAGTGCTGTCCACCAGACTATCACCCCGTATATGAGTATCGGTCTAATTACCGAGGTAAACAGCCAACGCGTGATTTGGGGGGAGAGACCCCATTTCCCGCCAATGACTTTTTTTTACAGAAGAAGAATGCCACGTTGGCTTTATTTACTCTTTCCTCAATATTGGTTCTCCAGGTCAGTTTTTTGTCAAAAATGAGACCTAGGTATTTAGCCTGATTTGACAGTGTGAGAATTACCCCTTTAATAGTTG
This sequence comes from Melanostoma mellinum, assembly GCA_914767635.1. Taxonomy (NCBI): domain Eukaryota; kingdom Metazoa; phylum Arthropoda; class Insecta; order Diptera; family Syrphidae; genus Melanostoma; species Melanostoma mellinum. The sequence continues at coordinate 68,125,543 of OU612058.1, read as the reverse complement.
GAGGTCTGAAGTCCAGAATTTTGTATTCCTCGTAAAGAGAACTAGTTCCGTTTTGTGTGGATTGATGTTCAGACCACAATCTACAGCCCAATATTTAAGCTTGATTTAAGTCGTATTTCTGATACATTTAATAGGTATTTTACTGAAATCTCAGAAAAACTTAAACCAGATGTCGAACAATGTTTAAACTGCAATTGTTTACAGTTTACAATGTTATTTCATCATTAAAAAGTAAAAATTCATGCAGCAGTGATGGTGTTTCGAGTATTTTACTGCAAAATGTTGCCTGGTATAACGTTGATGTTTTAGTCTTTATATTCAAAAATAAGTGTTGAAGTAGGTTATTTTCCCGAACACCTTAAATGTGCAGAAGTTATACCACTTATAAAGAAAGGTAGTAGAAAAAATGTTTCTGACTATAGGCCAATTTAACTTCTTTCAACTTTTGCAAAAAAATTTTTGAAAAGCTTATTGAAGTCCGCTATGTTTTATTGCTTAAAAAGTTTAACTTTTTTTGTGTCAACCAATTTGGGTTCAAAGCAGGTTTATCAACTGAAGATGCCATTTTAAGAGTTTGCAGTCAACTATATGGAGGCTTAAATAAAAATAAATCTACTATGGGTCTGTTTATTGACATGACTAAGGCTTTTAATTTAGTTAACCACGATCTTTTGCTCACCAAGCTGTATAATGCTGGTTTTCGTGGAAATATTTTTAAATGGCTTCAATCATACTTAAAAAAAAGGAAACAGAGAGTCAATGTGAAAGGAGTGTTGAGTGAACAGAGAGATTTAAAAAATGGAGTTCCTCAAGGATCTGTACTCGGCCCTTTGTTCTTCTATTGAATGGTGTTTCAACTGCATTTGCAGATGATATCGTCTTTTTTTACGAGTTTGAAACTGCATTTGAATACACCGCTAGGATACAGGAAGATCTTGAAAAACTAAGAGTATGGTTTAATTTTCATAGATTAATTTTTAGTGAAAAAACGAAACTGATGTTTCTAAAATTATCTGGTAACAGCCTATACGATTTTAATTTATGGTTTCATGCTCATAACAGTAAACGGTTTTCCTTACACATTCATAAATGTGGTAGAAGTAATTTTGTAATGAATATGCAATGCAAAATTGACTCAGTTGAGCATTTTAAGTATTTAGGTGTTGTAATTGATTTCAACCTGACCTGGATACATCACATTCAAATGATACAAAAATACATGTTGCTAATCACACGTAAAATGTATTTAATAAAACCTTTTAGTTCTCAAAAGGTTTTAACTAACGGTTTGCTGAAAGTTGGCCATTATTTAAGGAATTAAATACTTCCAATGAATATATGTTTTTTAAGTATTGAGAGAGTTTTATAAAAAAAAGTGGCAATATACTAATCAGGAATTCTCAAATGCACAACCTTCGTATTAATAATATGAGCACAGTTTTTGTTCCTTTTGTACACAAAACTTATTTTCGCATTTTTACCCACTTACAGCTCTTAACATTTTTGATAAATTAACTTTATATATAAAACAAACAATGTATTTTTCTTCATTTAATAGTAAAGTCAAACACTGGTTATTCACTTTAAACTATAATACCATCGAATCTTTCATTTAAAACTTTTCCATCAGCAGATGTAATGTAACGTAAGCTTATTTTATTTTTTTCATTAATAGTTAGCTAATATATTTTATATATCTTCCTTTCCTGTGTTATCACTGATTGTCACCCCACATCAGTTATCAATCGAATTGTTTAATTTTTGATGTGTCATTCGCCACTAACTTTTAGTTAAAGAATGAACACTATTATTCTATTTCTTCTTTTTCATTTCCGGCGTTACGAGTAGTGATCTTGAAGCGATCACAACTCTCCCACTTTTCTGCTTCACACTCGTGATCCGCCGGTGGGGTACGCCGCGTTGACCTCAGAAAGCGTTGGCAAGCCTCCCGGTTTTGGATTGTTCCAAGTCTGAGGCCAACCAAATGCTGCTGTTTTTGCATTTGTTTGTACCAGGGGTGTTTTGGCCTGCCTTTTCTTTTTCGTCGCGAATTTGTTGAAACGATGTACGATATTGCCTTTTGGACGGGGTTCTGCGGATCTCTCCTTTGAGCATGACAATACCAACTGAGCCGGTCGTGCTGAATTTTGTCCAAGATGGTACTTTTGACATCTTTCACGGATCTTAGTACTTCTAATTCGATCAAGCCTTGTTACTCCTGCTGTCATCCGAAGCATCTTCATCTCGGCTGCCGTCAATTTGCTCTCATTCTTTTTGTACATTGTCCAACATTGTGAACCGTATGTCAGAGCTGGACGGACAACTGCTGTGTAGAGTCTTCCCTTCAACTTAGGGGGCATTTTTCGATCACAGAAGATACCGGAGTTTTCTCGCCACTTCATCCACCCTACGCTTACTTGATGATTGATGTCGTCATCACAGGTTGCTTCACTATTGATCATAGATCCCAGATATTTATACTTTTCACACTTGGGAAGCACATTTCCATTCAAATAAATGTCTGGAATAGGCTTGTCTGGATCAGAAAAAGGGCAGCACAGGTAGGTATTCAGTCTTTTTAGCGCTAAAACAGTACCCATTTCCTTCCAGAACATCAATCCAAACGTCAAGTGCTCGTTGCAGGGATGTAGTATCCTCGCTTATGATGGCTCCATCGTCAGCAAAGAATAATTGTTGTACATTATTGTCCGTTACTTTCCCTTCGAGCAAATAATCCAGAACAGCAATAAAGAGCAGTGGACTCCAGACACTTCCCTGATGTTCACCTACTGTTACTTGGAATTCTTCGGGGACTCGTCTGGATCAGAAAAAGGGCAGCACAGGTAGGTATTCAGTCTTTTTAGCGCTAAAACGGTACCCATTTCCTTCCAGAACATCAATCCAAACGTCAAGTGCTCGTTGCAGGGACGTAGGATCCTCGCTTATGATGGCTCCATCGTCAGCAAAGAATAATTGTTGTACTTTATTGTCCGTTACTTTTCCTTCGAGCAAATAATCCAGAACAGCAATAAAGAGCAGTGGACTCAAGACACTTCCCTGATGTTCACCTACTGTTACTTGGAATTCTTCGGGGACTCCAGCTGGGCATCTCACTTTTGTAACTGCTCCCTCGTACATGTCCATAATTATTCGCACATAGGCTTCAGGAACTCCTCGGTTTCTGAGGGCCACCCATATCACATCTCGTGGTTGTCGATCGAATGCTTTTTCGAAGTCAACCAACACAATATGCAAATCCTCTAAGGCATCTCGGTGTTTTTCCATAGTGATCCTTGTACTTTGGATTGCGTCTTTAGTTGACTTGCCCGCGACAAACCCGCACTGGTCATCAGACAGCCTTATTATTTTCCGCAGTCGGCTATCCAAAACCCGCTCAACGACCTTCATAGTGTGGGACATCAACTTTATCGAACGATAGTTGTCACAGCTTCTGGTATCTCCCTTTCCCTTGTACATTGGAAGAAGAAAACTTTCCCTCCATTGATTAGGCAAACTGTCACCTCTTATAAGTTTGGAGATGAGAATCGTGAGCCATCTCAACTCATATGGTACCTCGTCTGGCCCAATCGCTTTGCCTTTTTTAGAGTTCTTAACAGCCTCCCTAACTTCTTCGACTGTGACGTCGGATACTTCCGTAAAGTTAGGTGCAGCTGTTGGAAAGTGGTGCCGAGGAAACTGTTCATTCAAAAGATCATCACAATACTGTCGCCACCAGTGTAGAATTTTGACGTCATCCACAAGTAGCAGTCCTTGAGCATCATTGATGAACTTCGGCGAACGAATCTTCTGCGCATTTCTCCTTCTCTGAGCGGCTATTTTGAAAATGGTTGCTCCCTTATTCAAGTTGCTTTGTCTTAGCTCTTGGATTGCCTGATTTGCTTTAGCAGCTGGGGAAGAAATCTCTTCCAGCTCTCGATACAGGCCCTCCGTGCTTTTTGCTTGAAGTTGGGCGCACTTTTTCTTCGCTTCTTTTCTGCAGCTCTTGTATTCCACTTTGAAACGCGCTTTTTCATTTGTATTTCTTGAGGGGCACTTCGACCAAGCTTGGAAAGCTGCTTTCTTCTTTCTAATCATTACTTTAGCTTCATCATCCCACCACCAGGTTTCTTTAGCTTGTTGGTGGTGTCCTTTTGAGACTCCTAACAGTGATTTGGCTGTCTCTAAGCAGGTTCGTTGTAGGCGATCCCACATATTTTGTGCCGTGATTGCATTTGAAACTGCGTCGATGGTATTACACAGCTGACTTTGCATATACGAAATGAATTGCTGTCCTTTGGTTTTCTCCAGATTGTACCACTTGATTCTCCCAGGAGCCTTTGTTTGTTTGACTTCCTTCACCGCATCCGTAAAAAATTCTGTTAAAAGAAGACGGTGTTGTTGAGCGGCAGCTTTACCTAGTATCACTTTGCAGTCTTTCACCCGAGATTTCATGTAATTGGTTACCAAATGGTAATCAATCTGGGTTTCATTTCCTCCACTGCTGTAAGTGATAAGGTGTCGGTCTTGTTTGATGAACATGGTATTTAGTACGATTAGACCGTATGACTTGCACATACTTAGAATATCTTCACCAGGAGTGTTCCTGGTGCCGAATCCCAAACTTCCATGGCAGTCTTCATAATCCTCGCTTGTCTTCCCGACATGTCCATTCAAATCTCCTCCAACAAACAAATACTCTTCTTTTGGGATGTTCTTAAGTAGTTTATGAAAATCAAGCCAGAATGCATCTTTTTCCTCCTGCTTACACCCTATTTGGGGAGCATATGCACTGATAATATTCCAGACCTTTCCTTCCATCACCAATTTAAGAGATATCAAACGGTTACTGGACTTCAAAATGGTCAACACGCTGTCACATAAACTTTGGTCAAGGATGTAGAACATAGTAGAACATCTTGTAAGCCTTGGTCTTTGCATCTAAGAAACGGGCTTTGTTTGCTGTGTTTCGCCATTTCGTTTCCTGAACACACAAGATGTCCACTCGCCTCCTTCTCATCATCTCTTCGAGTTCGAGACTTCTACCAGTCATACTTCCAACGTTCCAACTCGCGACTCAATAGCAATGGAACTGCCTGGCGGGGTAGTGCTTCTTATGTTCGCAAGTACTTCCATAATGCTAAAAAATTTTCAAAAATTTTCCTTTCATCCTTTTCGACACATGCATGCTCCATTTAATGAGTTTGATTTCCCTTTTACTACACCGGTGATCTCCAGTCGTGTAAACCCCGGGATCTGCATGCATACTTGGGGAGAGTTTTTAGGTGGTATGTGTGTCGCTAGACTCACTTTGATGTTAGTTGTCTAGATATGATTGTTCCTTTAGTCGCCTTTTACGACAAGCGGGGAGGCGCTGCAGTGCTATTCTAACCCGACACTGCACGGGGGTCTACTTCTATTATTCTATTTATTTTATTAATAATTTCGTTTGTAGTCTTAAATTATATGAAAGAATAAAATACTACTACTACTACTACTTCTACTACTAATTCAAGAATTATTATCAACCGAAGATTTGTGGTCGTAAGTATGTCTTACTTAAAGAAAGAAAATCGAAGGTACAATTCATAGTCAAAATGTGACTTGGACTTTCTTCCTCGTTATCTCATGACATGTCTCCTACATTGTTCGGACAGGAGGTGTTTTGCGCACAATTTAGTTTTAATATAAAAACTTTAGGATTCTGGTTTATCTTGTTTATTTAATAGAAGTGATGCTTTATATTCAATGTAAAGGGCCCGCCAAATTAAATTTTTTTTTTGAAAATGCTATATTATATACTTTATACTATAACTCTTTGTTTTTATAATAAAGTTCCCCTGAAGAAGGCAACAACCCTTGCCGAAACGTTGGGAAAAAAAGAAAGATCTTTTTGTTTCTTTCCTACAATTAAAGTGACCAAAAAAACCGAAGGAAAATACATTTTCCACCAACAATATATAAAAAAAACTTCTTCTTTTATTTCAAAGTACAATCCTTCCGGTTAATAATGGAAAATAATTTCATTCAAATGGCTCCCTCGGCTGGCCATGCAGTAGCCTACACAATCGGTCCAATTTCTAAGCACATTATCGATTGGGGTGGCGAACAACTCGCAGATTTCATTTGGCAAACGATGATCTTGCAGATGTCAAATTTTTTCATTTATTTCGCAACAGTCAGTTCGCGTATTGTAATTTCGTCTTCCACGCATCTCGCTGAAACATTAACTCGCACAAGTTATTAATATTATGCATTTTCTTTTTTGTATTCCAATCAACTGGCTTATAATGCACTTACTTACTTACTTAGGTGGGCATTACAGTTCGGGGTGAACCTGGGCCTCAACCAACATCCTTCGATAACGACTTCTATTTCGGGCGAGCTCTCTCCAGTTTCGCACTCCAAGTCGGTTGAGGTCATCCTCCACTTGATAGCGCCACCTAAGACGAGGTCTTCCCCTTCCGCGATTTCCCTGCAATGTGCTTTCGAACACCCGACGAGCCGGAGCGTTTGGGTCCATCCGCTCAACATGGCCCAACCATCGTAGCCTCGCGATGCGTACTCTTCTGGCTATGCCCATGTCGCGGTACAGCTCATACAGCTCGTTCTTGTATCTTCTTCTCCACACATTGCCTTCGCATACGGGACCAAAGATCATTCGGAGAATTTTTCTTTCGAAACGACCAAGGGTTTCCTCATCCGCTTTCGATAAGGTCCATGCTTCCGCGCCGTAAAGCAGGACTGGGATGATTAAGGTCTTATAAAAGGTTACCTTGGTTTCTCTGGAGATGGTTTTGTTTCTCAATTGCCTTCTTAACCCAAAGAAGCAACGGTTGGCAAGAGTTATTCTCCGTTTGATCTCCGCACTGATGTTGTTGTCCGTGTCTACAGCGGATCCTAGGTAGACGATGTCCTGTACTACCTCGAAGTTATGTCTGTCTATTGTGACGTTTTGTCCAATTCGTCGATGTTCTGTGCCCTTGTTTGATGACAGCATATACTATGTTTTGCCCTCATTAACCATCAAACCCATTTTTGCCGCTTCTGTTTCAATACTCGCAAAAGCACCTATGACATCACGCTTTTTTCTTCCCATTACGTCAATATCGTCTGCATATGCGAGCAATTGCACAGATTTTTGAAAGATTGTTCCTCTGGTGTTGACGTTTGAGTTTCTTACAACCTGTTCAAGTATGATGTTGAAGAAATCGCATGACAGTTTATCGCCTTGCCTAAAACCTTTTTCGACATTGAAGGTCTCGGTGAGTTCTTTACCGACCTTGACGGAGCAGCGTGAATTCTCCAAAGTCATCCTGCATAGTCGTACGAGTTTTGCAGGAATGCCGAAACTAGACATGGCTCTGTACAGCTCGTCTCTGTAGATACTGTCATAAGCGGCCTTGAAATCGATAAAGAGGTGGTGAATATCAATATTATGTTCTCGGGTTTTTTCCAAGATCTGCCGTAATGTGAAAATTTGGTCTATTGTGGACTTCTCTGGTCTAAAACCACATTGATAAGGACCTATCAAGTTGTTGACGTGGGGTTTCAGACGTTCACATATTACAGCAGACAAGATCTTATAAGCGACGTTAAGGAGGCTTATCCCTCTATAATTGGCGCAATTGTGAGGGTCTCCTTTCTTTAGGATCGGGCATACGATACTGAGGTTCCATTCATCGGGCATGCTTTCTTTCGACCATATCATGCAGATCAGCTGGTGCATGCTCCTTTCCAACTCCAGCTGCCTTGAAAAGTTCGGCATCAAGGCCATCTGCACCTGCAGTCTTATTTGATTTAAGTTTGCATATAGCAACCTTAACTTCTTCTAGGTCGGGAGGACGGCATTCTTGATCATCGTCCAGGCTGAATGGGGCAATCTGCCTGACAGCGGAATTTGTGTCCTCATCGCCGTTAAGCAGTCTGCAGAAATGATCTTTCCAGATCCTCAGTAGCGACTGTGACTCTACAACTATGTTTCCCTGCTGGTCTTTACAGGCTTGAGTTCGGGGTTTGCCACCCTGGCAGGATCTTTTTACCTTTTGGTAGAACTTCCGAGTCTCGTTCCTGTCATGGCACCTCTCTATTTCCTCAAACGAGCGCTTCTCATGCTGCTTCTTTTTCTTTTTGAGAAGTCGGTGTTCTTCCCTTCTTCTCTCCTTGTAAATCTCGCTATACCGATCGTAAGCAGCCCTCGTTCGTGTTTGCAAAAGCATTTGTCGTGCTCTTTGCTTGGCTGCATTTGCCTGCCTACATTCTTCATCGAACCATGGGTTTCGTTTTGGTGGAAGAGTGAAACCCAGAACCTCTGATGGCTTCTTGGCATTGCTGCCACTGGTCTTCGATGTTTAATGCTGGTGGCATGGGATTCAAGGATAATTGAAGGGACACTCGATTGGAAAAGGCATTAGCAATCTCTTGCGATTGTAGCTTTCCGATGTCATATCTCTTCACAGCGTTAGTTCGTGCTGGTCGTGAACAAGATATCCTCATTCGTACCTTGGCTACAACAAGGTAGTGGTCCGAGTCAAAGTTGGCCCCTCGGAAAGTTCGGACTTCTAGCACACTAGAAGAGTGCCTTGCGTCGATCGCAACATGGTCAATTTGGTTGACGGTTAATTGATCTGGGGATCGCCATGTGCCTTTATGAATTTTGAGATGCGGGAAGCGTGTACTACTTACAACAAGATTTAGCCCCGCAGCAAAATCGATAAGCCTCAATCCGTTTTCGGAGGTTTTGTCGTGGAGGCTATGCTTACCGATTGTGTTTCCAAAGATGTCCTCCTTCCCTAGTTTTGCGTTGAAATCGCCAAGAACGATTTTCACGTCGTATCTAGGGCATTGCTCATATGTTTCTTCGAGGAGCTCGTAGAAACAGTCTTTGGAATCGTCGTCTTTCTCTTCTGTGGGGGCGTGGGCGCATATAAGGCTAATGTTGGCGAATTTAGCCCTGATGCGGATGGTCATTATACGCTCATTGACTGGATTTTGGCTAATCACCTTATCCCTGAGTCTACCTCTAACGACAAATCCGCACCCAAATAAACGCTTTTACTGTTGTCTGTAGCAGTCGCCATAGTATATGTCACAGTTTTTCATCTTCTTTATGCCCGGTCCATTCCATCGCACTTCTTGGATGGCGGTTATGTCTGCTTTGCAGCAGTACAGGGCGTCCGCTAATTCTCCAGCTGCACCTTGTCCGTTAAGAGATCTTACGTTCCAAGTGCAGATCCGGAGGTCGTTGTCCTTTTTTCGTTTGCATGGGTCGTCAACTTTGAAATCATTATCGTTATCCGAGGCTGTTGATTGTTTCGGAACTATATCTTTTTTACGTGGTTGGGTAGTTAACCCTACGCACAACCCCCAACCTGGAGGGCCAGGTCCTTTTGGATCCCTTCGGACACAAAGGGCTGGAGTATCCAGAGTCAGTACCCTGCTGCAGGGGTGTGATTGCTGCCGTTGGCTCACCAGGAGCTCGTCCGCCACCATCTCTACTTCAATACCCTGTCCTAGTATTGAAAGACCCCAAAAGACCTTTAAACCAGTAGGCTTATAATGCAACTAGCTGATAATTAATAGTTTCGGATTCCCTTATCTCGTAAGGGAAGGGGACAAAATGTCGAATTCTAAAATCCCGATCGACGAAATCCCGAAATAACTTAGAACAATTTTCAGCAAAAATTGAGGTGGACAAAATGTCGAATTTTTATTTGGGATTTTTGTGTTTGCTCCTTTTCAGTTGCCGGACAGTACTTTTAAGCTTGTTAAGAGCGTTTTGAATTGAAAGGTGCATTTTTTAAGAAAATGTAGGAAGTGACTTGCGTCACTTTGAAATTCTATTGTAAGCGTTCTACACGCTTAATTCGTATGGGAATGGTTGGAAATGATAGATAATATCTTCAAGAACTTAATTTTGTGGGAAAAAATAATATAATTAAATCTCTTTAAGAGAAGGTATTTCGAGTTTTTGAAAATAAAAGCTTCAAATTTGAGCGAATTTGGAGCTATTGTTTTCAAAAACTCGAAAGGAATTCTGTCAATCTCTCTAAAAGAAGGTTTTTCGAGCGAAGGGGGCCAGCGGAAAACTGTTGCATACGGAAATTAATTGCTATTTTCATATTTGGCATGAGCAGCTTAACCCTGCGGAAAAAGGGCTAAAATAATGAGCCCCTCGAAGCGGGCCATGCGGAAAGCTGTTGCATACGGAAATTAATTGCTTTTTTCAATTTAGCATGAGCAGCTTAGCTTAACCCTGCGGAAAAAGGGTTAAAATAATGAGCCCCGCGAAGCGTGCCATGCGGAAAGCTGTTTGCATACGGCTATTATTTTCAAAAACTCGAAAAGTCTTCTGTCAAATCTCACTAAAAGGAAGCTTTTCGAGTTGTTGAAAATAATAGCTTCAAATTAGCGTGAATTTGGAGCTATTCTTTTCAAAAACTCGGAATCGGAAAGCCTTCTGTCAAATATCTCTAAAAGAAGGTTTTCCGAGTTTTTGATAATAATAGCTTCAAATTCGCGCGAATTTGGAGCTATTATTTTCAGAAACTCGAAAAGCCTTCTGTCAAATCTCTTTAAGAGAAGGTTTAGGCTATTATTTTCAAAAACTCAAAATTTTTTTTTTTGAATTTTGGTGTACACTGCTCGATTGCCATTTCAAAGCGTTTAAACGCTATTCAGCCGATAAAAGTCAAAAAACAAAAAAGTTTTTTCAGCTCAGAAAAGTCCATACAAATTTTGCATTTTTTTCCCCCAAAATTAAATTTTTGAAGATATTATCTATCATTTCCAACCATTCCCATGCGATTTGAGCGAGTAGAACGCTTACAATAGAATTTCAAAGTGACGCAAGTCACTTCCTACATTTTCTTAAAAAATGCACTTTATTTTTCCACGTACAAAATGCTCTCATGTATTAAATGCCACTCGAAGTCATGAGAATCAACAGGTACCTTATAAAAATGCATTATTATTAGCAACACCCCGTCCAATGCATTAAAAAATTTTGTACGCTATCTGTTGCTTCTCATAATTTTGAGGGACCATGCTAAATAGTACTAGAAAATTGCCAACAGTGCCGTCTTATTTTATTGAAAAGGTACTAAAACTTAGTTCTTGTTGATTCTCATCGTTTGATATAACAAAATCATATGGAAAACATAAAGTAGTGCAAATTGTAGTACTTTTCGACATTTTGGGATTCGGGATTTTGGGATTCTGGATTTTGGGATTCTATATTTCGACCTCAACCCGTTGCCAATACTCCTCTTCAATTTTTGTGAACAAAAATTCGTTCAACATGGCCAGATAACAATCGCCACTGTTACGGCCACTCCTTGCTCATTTTCAAAGAAAAATGGTCCAATTATGCCTCAGCACCAAACAGTGACTCGATTTGGGTGTATCGGCGTTTCAATGCATGTGTGCGGGTTTTCTGTGCCCCAAATGCGACAAATTTGCTTGTTTTCATACCCACCAAGATCAAAATAAGCTTCATCTGAAAAGATGTTTTTTTTTTTTTTTGGAAAAATCGGCATCGCATACATTCTGCAATATTACCATGATTTACAAAGTAATGTCGCAATATTTCCCAGTGTTGTTCAAGCGTATACACAACCATATTCGTTCAGCGGAAGGATAAAACTAATTTTTTCTATCAAATCAGACATTAGCTAAGAGTTATTTATAAAGAAGTCATTTAAATTAAAAATTATTTATTTAATTGACATTTAATTTAATGTTTTATTGGTTGAGGGCTTGAAAAGCATTTGATCCAGATACGAGCCGTACTAAGATAACAGAAGCTGAAGTTGAGGAAACCCTGGAGGATAAAATTCTTCAGGAGACTATAGCTATTGTGAAGGAGCTACCGACTTTCCACGTCGAACATTGCAAGCTACGATAGATAAATTAATCATACACCATTTTTATTAATTTTTAAAGTTAGTTTATTATTTCTAAAATTTTTTTTTGTTATATATGTACATTATTTAAATTTCTTTCTTTCATACTGTAAAGTATATTTGAGCTTATTGTACTCCTTAGTTTTTAAGATTTTGAGTATTAAACAAAAAACTATTATTTAAAGAAATGTTTTTCACCTGACTGCGAGTGATCTTCGGCTCCGTTCACAAGGACGATATTTGGAGACATAAGAAGGTACATCAGCTCTAAGGCGCTATGAGCAGTATATAAACACACTAAGATCTACAGTGACAAAACTTGAGCTAGAATACGAGTCAGGTACCGTCTTAGAGATGCAGTCAAGTGAGGATTGAAATTGACACAGCTCAGCTCGCAAAGAATCGAACTCTCTGGTGAGTTATAGTCGACTCCGCTTTTATGAAGCACAAAAAATGAAGAAAACTTGTTTCATATTAGCGGAAATTTAATTAAGGGTTTTTCAAAAGGGACGCTACAAATGTAGAGCCACAGGGACAGCAAACGACGCTATATTTTTTGCCGCTTTTTTGACATTTCTCTTCAGCAGGTTTGCCATTTTATGATGGAAAGATATTTGAGCCAACAATGAGTCGAAATGATTAAAATTTACTACCGAAATTCGGAATCAGTGGCCTCAACGTTAAGAGTGCTTCTTATGATTGGGCTCGTTTCTGGCTGAATGGCTTCGTCAATAAACAAAATATGCGGTATTGGTCAGGCACCAATCCACACGTACTCCATGAGTCATAATTGCATCCTGAAAAAATTACGGTTTGGTGTTGTTTATGGGACGGCGGCGCGGCGGCGTCACTGGGCCGTATTTCTTCCGTGATGACCAAGACCGGTACGTTACTGTGAATGGGGATCGCTACCGTACAATGATAACCGAATATTTTTGGCCCCGATTGGATGATATGAACTTAGAAGACATGTGGTTCAATTTATTGGAAACCAAGCTTGGAGAACGTGTTATCTCACGAAATGGTCCAGTCGCTTGGCCGCCTCGGTCGTGCGATTTGACGCCGTTAGACTATTTTTTGTGGGGTTACGTCAATTCTATGTTCTATGCCAACAAGAAAGCGACGACTGATGTACTTCGTATAATTATCGAACGTGAAATTGCAGTAGTATCGGCCGATTTATGCTTGAAAACCGTCGAAAATTGGGTTCAGCGTCTGGACTTCTGCAATCGTACTCTTTTATACAGGGTGTGATTCTTCGTCATATTCTAGGAAAAAAATTGTCCTTCAGTAAGGCTCGTTTCTCAACTTTGACATCACTTATTGAAAATGTAAGAAAAGGCTAACTTTGGTGTACCCTGACTTGTGTTAAATTCGATATCTCTGTTAATACTGATGATAGAGACCTAATCTTTGACTTAATTTTTTGTAGAAACAACAACTTTTAAGACTGTATTAAAGTTGAGCTTCGACAGATTTAGGGTATCCAGATTTTAAATTTTAAATGGTGTTCAAATTTTCAATGTTTTGACTTTGAGTTTAATTTTTTTCAGAAAATGCTCGATAAACATAGAGTTTCTTTATTTCTTACAGATGAACAAAACAGCAATAAAAAAAACTCAGTAATAAGTGCACTCAAAAACTCATACATTTTATGACATTTGAAAAAATACAAAACGGGTAAAATTTAAAAAAAGATAAAAAAATTTTTTTGCTTTGAGGTTTGTTTGAATAAAAAAAATAATTTGCTTGTTTTCATACCCACCAAGATCAAAATAAGCTTCATCTGAAAAGATGTTTTTTTTTTTGGAAAAATCGGCATCGCATACATTCTGCAATATTACCATGATTTACAAAGTAATGTCGCAATATTTCCCAGTGTTGTTCAAGCGTATACACAACCATATTCGTTCAGCGGAAGGATAAAACTAATTTTTTCTATCAAATCAGACATTAGCTAAGAGTTATTTATAAAGAAGTCATTTAAATTAAAAATTATTTATTTAATTGACATTTAATTTAATGTTTTATTGGTTGAGGGCTTGAAAAGCGTTTATTGTATCGATAAGTTAACTGGTATCGGGTAGTAAAAAACAAAATGATAATTCAATATTACCAGGTTTTCATCTCCTATTTCTGTTTTATGAAATAAGTAAGCCAAATTCAACTAACACATTTCTTTTATATCTTCCTTACTCTTTAGCTGGATGTACGGAATTAGCAGACGAGACCAAAAATTAAATTCAATTATTCAAGAAGACGCAAACGGAAGAGGAAATCTGGATCTTGCGATACATACCAATGGCAGTCTGGTTGCTGCTCCGATCAAGATTGGTGGACTTTCCACAATTGGAGCTGGGATATTTGCAAAATTATCCGCAAGTGGAAGTGTGGGTGTCGACGATGAGAAGAACTCAAACCAAGAAACCGAACAACATTCCAATGGCATTGACAACAAAGCATTTGATCCAGATACGAGCCGTACTAAGATAACAGAAGCTGAAGTTGAGGAAACCCTGGAGGATAAAATTCTTCAGGAGACTATAGCTATTGTGAAGGAGCTACCGACTTTCCACGTCGAACATTGCAAGCTACGATAGATAAATTAATCATACACCATTTTTATTAATTTTTAAAGTTAGTTTATTATTTCTAAAATTTTTTTTTGTTATATATGTACATTATTTAAATTTCTTTCTTTCATACTGTAAAGTATATTTGAGCTTATTGTACTCCTTAGTTTTTAAGATTTTGAGTATTAAACAAAAAACTTTTATTTAAAGAAATGTTTTTCACCTGACTGCGAGTGATCTTCGGCTCCGTTCACAAGGACGATATTTGGAGACTTAAGAAGGTACATCAGCTCTAAGGCGCTTCTTCTTCTTCTTCTTCTTCTTCATTTTCGGCGTTACGAGTAGTGATCTTGAAGCGATCACAACTCTCCCACTTTGCTGCTTCACACTAGTGATCCGCCTGTGGGGTACGCCGCGTTGACCTCAGAAATCGTCGGCAAGCCTCCCGGTTTCGGATTGTTCCATGTCTGAGGCCAACCAAATGCTGCTGTTTTTGCATTTGCTTGTACCAGGAGTGTTTTGGCCTGCCTTTTCTTTTTCGTCGCGAATTTGTTGAAACGTTGTACGATATTGCCTTTTTGACGGGGTTCTGCGGATCTCTCCTTTGAACATGACAATACCAACTGAGCCGGTCGTGCTGAATTTTGTCCAAGATGGTACTTTTGACATGAAGGCTTCCACGGATCTTAGTACTTCTAATTCGATCAAGCTTTGTTACTCCTGCTGTCATCCGAAGCATCTTCATTTCGGCTGCCGTCAATTTGCTCTCATACTTTTTGTACATTGTCCAACATTGTGAACCGTATGTCAGAGCTGGACGGACAACTGCTATGTAGAGTCTTCCCTTCAGCTTAGGGGGCATTTTTCGATCACAGAAGATAGCGGAGTTTTCTCGCCACTTCATCCACCCTACGCTTACTCGATGATTGATGTCGTCATCACAAGATGCTTCACTATTGATCATAGATCCCAGATATTTAAACTTTTCACACTTGGGAAGCACATTTCCATTCAAATGAATGTCTGGAATAGGCTTGTCTGGATCAGAAAAAGGGCAGCACAGGTATTCAGTCTTTTTAGCGCTAATACGGTACCCATTTCCTTCCAGAACATCAATCCAAACGTCAAGTGCTCGTTGCAGGGATGTAGGATCCTCGCTTATGATGGCTCCATCGTCAGCAAAGAATAATTGTTGTACTTTATTGTCCGTTACTTTTCCTTCGAGCAAATAATCCAGAACAGCAATAAAGAGCAGTGGACTCAAGACACTTCCCTGATGTACACCTACTGTTATTTGGAATTCTTCGGTGACTCCAGCTGGGCATCTCACTTTTGTAACTGCTCCCTCGTACATGTCCATAATTATTCGCACATAGGCTTCAGGAACTCCTCGGTGTCTGAGGGCCACCCATATCAGATCTCGTGGTTGTCGATCGAATGCCTTTTCGAAGTCAACCAACACAATATGCAAATCCTCTAAGGCATCTCGGTGTTTTTCCATAATGATCCTTATGCTTTGGATTGCGTCTGTAGTTGACTTACCCGCGACAAACCCGCATTGGTCATCAGACAGCCTTATTATTTTCCGCAGTCGGCTATCCAAAACCCGCTCAACGATCTTCATAGTGTGGGACATCAACTTGATCGAACGATAGTTGTCACAGCTTCTGGTATCTCCCTTTCCCTTGTACATTGGAAGAAGAAAACTTTCCCTCCATTGATTAGGCAAACTGTCACCTCTTACAAGTTTGGAGATGAGAATCGTGAGCCATCTTAACCCGATGTCTCCCATATTTTTCCAAAACTCATATGGTACCTCGTCTGGCCCAATCGCTTTGCCTTTTTTGGAGTTCTTAACTGCCTCCCTAACTTCTTCGACTGTGATGTCGGATACTTCCGTAAAGTTAGGTGCAGCTGTTGGAAAGTGGCGCCGAGGAAACTGTTCATTCAAAAGATCATCACAATACTGTCGCCACCTGTGAAGAATTTTGTCGTCATCCACAAGTAGCACTCCTTGAGCATCATTGATGAACTTCGGCGAACGAATCTCCTGCGCATTTCTCCTTCTCTGAGCGGCTATTTTGAAAATGGTTGCTCCCTTATTCAAGTTGCTTTGTCTTAGCTCTTGGATTGCCTGATTTGCTTCAGCAGCTGGGGCAGAAATCTCTTCCAGCTCTCGATACAGGCCCTCCGTGCTTTTTGCTTGAAGTTAAGCGCACTTTTTCTTCGCTTCTTTTCTGCAGCTCTTGTATTCCATTTTGAAACGCGCTTTTTCATTTGTATTTCTTGAGGGGCACTTCGACCAAGCTTGGAAAGCCGCTTTCTTCTTTCTAATCACTGCTTTAGCTTCATCATCCCACCACCAGGTTTCTTTAGCTTGTTGGTGGTGTCCTTTTGAGACTCCTAACAGTGATTTGGCTCTCTCTAAGCAGGTTCGTTGTAGGCGATCCCACATATTTTGTGCCGTGATTGCATTTGAAACTGCGTCGATGGTATTACACAGCTGACTTTGCATATACGAAATGAATTGCTGTCCTTTGGTTTTCTCCAGATTGTACCACTTGATTCTCCTAGGAGCCTTTGTTTGTTTGACTTCCTTTACCGCATCCGTAAAAAATTCTGTTAAAAGAAGACGGTGTTGTTGAGCAGCAGCTTCTCCTAGTATCACTTTGCAGTCTTTCACCCGAGATTTCATGTAATTGGTTACCAAATGGTAGTCAATCTGGGTTTCATTTCCTCCACTGCTGTAAGTGATAAGGTGTCGGTCTTGTTTGATGAACATGGTATTTAGTACGATTAGACCGTATGACTTGCACATACTTAGAATATCTTCACCAGGAGTGTTCCTGGTGCCGAATCCCAAACCTCCATGGCAGTCTTCATAATCCTCGTTTATCTTCCCGACATGTCCATTCAAATCTCCTCCAACAAACAAATACTCTTCTTTTGGGATGTTCTTAAGTAGGTTATGAAAATCAAGCCAGAATGCATCTTTTTCCTCCTGCTCACACCCTATTTGGGGAGCATATGCACTGATTATATTCCAGACCTTTCCTTCCATCACCAATTTAAGAGACATCAAACGGTCACTGGACTTCAAAATGGTCAACACGCTGTTACATAAACTTTGGTCAAGGATGATACCGACTCCGTTCCTACCTTGTTCCGTTCCATAGTAGAACATCTTGTAAGCCTTGGTCTTTGCATCTAAGAAACGGGCTTTGTTTGCTGTGTTTCGCCATTTCGTTTCCTGAACACACAAGATGTCCACTCGCCTCCTTCTCATCATCTCTTCGAGTTCAAGACTTCTACCAGTCATACTTCCAACGTTCCAACTCGCGACTCTAAATTTTCGTCCAACTCGTCGCATTACTTTGCTAGCCCCCGGAATCCGTATAGCTCTGACCCGAACATTGCTGCTCGGTCCAGGATCAGCTCCATGCATAGCAATGGAACTGCCTGGCGGGGTAGTGCTTCTTATGTTCGCAAGTACTTCCATAATGCTCAAAATTTTTCAAAAATTTTCTTTCATCCTTTTCGACACATGCATGCTCCATTTAATGAGTTTGATTTCCCTTTTACTACACCGGTGATCTCCAGTCGTGTAAGCCCCGGGATCTGCATGCATACTTGGGGAGAGTTTTTAGGTGGTATGTGTGTCGCTAGACTCACTTTGATGTTAGTCGTCTAGATATGATTGTTCCTTTAGTCGCCTTTTACGACAAGCGGGGAGGCGCTGCAGTGCTATTCTAACCCGACACTGCACGGGGAATCAGCTCTAAGGCGCTATGAGCAGTATATAAACACACTAAGATCTACAGTGACAAAACTTGAGCTAGAATACGAGTCAGGTACCGTCTTAGAGATGCAGTCAAGTGAGGATTGAAATTGACACAGCTCAGCTCGCAAAGAATCGAACTCTCTGGTGAGTTATAGTCGACTCCGCTTTTATGAAGCACAAAAAATGAAGAAAACTTGTTTCATATAAGCGGAAATTTAATAAAGGGTTTTTCAAAAGGGACGCTACAAATGTAGAGCAACAGGGACAGCAAACGACGCTATATTTCTTGCCGCTTTTTTTGACATTTCTCTTCAGCAGGTTTGCTATTTTATGATGGAAAGATATTTGAGCCAATGAGTCGAAATGATTAAAATTTACTACCGAAATTCGGAATCAGTGGCCTCAACGTTAAGAGTGCTTCTTACGATTGGGCTCGTTTCTGGCTGAATGGCTTCGTCAATAAACAAAATATGCGGTATTGGTCAGGCACCAATCCACACGTACTCCATGAGTCATAATTGCATCCTGAAAAAATTACGGTTTGGTGTTGTTTATGGGACGGCGGCGCGGCGGCGTCATTGGGCCGTATTTCTTCCGTGATGATCAAGACCGGTACGTTACTGTGAATGGGGATCGCTACCGTACAATGATAACCGAATATTTTTGGCCCCGATTGGATGATATGAACTTAGAAGACATGTGGTTCAATTTATTGGAAACCAAGCTTGGAGAACGTGTTATCTCACGAAATGGTCCAGTCGCTTGGCCGCCTCGGTCGTGCGATTTGACGCCGTTAGACTATTTTTTGTGGGGTTACGTCAATTCTATGTTCTATGCCAACAAGAAAGCGACGACTGATGTACTTCGTACGAATATCGAACGTGAAATTGCAGTAGTATCGGCCGATTTATGCTTGAAAACCGTCGAAAATTGGGTTCAGCGTCTGGACTTCTGCAATCGTACTCTTTTATACAGGGTGTTATTCTTCGTCATATTCTAGGAAAAAAAAATTGTCCTTCAGTAAGGCTCGTTTCTCAACTTTGACATCACTTATTGAAAATGTAAGAAAAGGCTAACTTTGGTGTACCCTGACTTGTGTTAAATTCGATATCTCTGTTAATACTGATGATAGAGACCTAATCTTTGACTTAATTTTTTGTAGAAACAACAACTTTTAAGACTGTATTAAAGTTGAGCTTCCACAGATTTAGGGTATCCAGATTTTAAATTTTAAATGGTGTTCAAATTTTCAAAGTTTTGACTTTGAGTTTAATTTTTTTCAGAAAATGCTCGATAAACATAGAGTTTCTTTATTTCTTACAGATGAACAAAACAGTAATAAAAAAAACTCAGTAATAAGTGCACTCAAAAACTCATACATTTTATGACATTTGAAAAAATACAAAACGGGTAAAATTTAAAAAAAGATAAAAAATTTTTTTTGCTTTGAGGTTTGTTTGAATAAAAAAAATAATTTGGGCACTTTTAGTAGTTTCATTTGTATTTTATACTAATACAATTATAAAAAGTGCTCAAAGTGCCCTCCTTTGTTTTGAATGCATGCCAGAGCCAGTTTTTGAATTTCATTGTGGGTGATCGTATGCCCGATGCTAAAGAAGGGAGACCCTCACAATTGCGCCAATTATAGAGGGATAAGCCTCCTTAACGTCGCTTATAAGAGCTTGTCTGCTGTAATATAACGTCAACAGCTTGTAAGGTCCATATCTATGTGGTTTTAGACCAGAGAAGTCAACAGTAGACCAAATTTTCACATTACGGCAGATCTTGGAAAAAACCCTAGAATATAATATCGATATTCACCATCTCTTTATCGATTTCAAGGCAGTAGACACGGAAAACAATATCAGTGCGGAGATCAAACGGAGAATAACTCTTGCCAACCGTTGCTTCTTTTGGGTTAAGAAAGCAATTGAGAAACAAAACACTCTCTAGAAAAACCAAGGTGACCTTATATAAGACCTTGATCATCCCAGTCCTGCTTTGCGGCGCGGAAGGATGGACCTTATCGAAAGCGGATGAGGAAACCCTTGGTCGTTTCGAAAGAAAAATTCTCCGACTGATAATTGGTCCCATATGCGAAGACAATGTGTGGAGAAGAAGGTACAATAACGAGCTGTATGAGCTGTACCGCGACATGGGCATAGCCAGAAGAGTACGCATCGCGAGGCTACGATGGTTGGGCCATGTAGAGCGGATGGACCCAAACGCTCCGGCTCGTCGGGTGTTCGAAAGCACATTGCAGGTAAATCGCGGAAGACGCAGAAATGTTATCAACAAATTACAATTGAAAAAAAAAACAATGGTTCTGGAGACACCCGAACAACTAGGTACTCCTTAATGGTGAATCTAGGAAAATTGAAGGAATTCCTGATCTTATACATAGTTGTTTGGGCTGATTATTATTGGTAACCAATTATTTAGAACAGTACGTGAGAATAAAATTAAAGTTGAGGAAAAGTAGGTACTTGGTATGCTGTTTCGAGTTTGATGTAACAAGGCAAAGTCCACAGTCGTACCGAAGGACGATTCGATATTTTTTTTTTTTCACTATCAGAACAGCTTATTTCAAGCTTGTGAATTAATGTATCTTTTCTTCAAGAGTTTTTCCACCCTTTAGTACTCAGAAATATGTATCACTGTCATCATTTAGCAAGGTGTTAGTAGTTAGTAAGCAAAAATTAAGTCTAACGCACTCAAGACAACAGAGCTAAAAAATATTACAAAATTATTGATAAACATATACAAAAACAAATTAGATAGCTACATATAACGTAACTACGTAAAATTAATTATTAAATATGACAATTATAAAGATATAAGAAACAATAAAAAAAACATAGTGAAGAGAGTGGAGCTCTGGTTCGAATTAAGGACTTGAACGTAGCGAATTGTGTCATTTCTAAATAAAAATAATTTCTTCAGCATTCAACAGTTCGGTTTTCGAGAGGGTAAATCGACAGAAGATGCTATTCTTAAAATTTGTAGTGAGATATGTGATGGCTTCAACAATAAAACTAGTCCTGTAGGACTATTTATAGATATGACTAAAGCCTTTTTTTTTTTTTTTTTTTTTTTTTTTTTTTTAATTTATAGGGTGAAGGTTAAAAATTACCTTTACAAGCACGTCGACCTGAAAGATTTGTGCTGTTCCCTTAGGTTTAATTACACGTAGTGTATAGGTTTGTTCATTCGAAGCTGAGGTCATGTAAGAACCTAAGAATCTTCGAGGAAGAGGTGTTTCTGATATCAAGGGGACAGGGGAACCCTTTATTGAATATTTTAAGCCTGGATCTAGCTAAGGCAGGGCATTCACATAAAATGTTTTCAGCTGTTTCTATGTCTTCAAGACAGAGACGACAGGTGTCATCTTGGCTGATGCCCATGTTTTTAAGATGATACTTGAGAGAGCAGTGTCCCGTGAAGAAGTCCGTAAGTAACTTTGCGTCACGTTTACTCAAACATGTCAAGAATTTCTTTCATACGTTTGTGGGATAAGTCAATGAATAGTTTTGACTGACGATGGCCATTTGAGTTGTTCCAGGTGCTGACACCAGGTAGCTAATTGGGAGACCACAGTAGGGTTCAGGGCCTTTGAATTGAGACTGAGAGCCAAGTCTAGCAAGTCGGTCAGCCTCTTCGTTACCCGGTACGCCTTCATGACCAGGCACCCATGAAAGAGTTATTTTATTGTGAGTAGCTAATTGAAGTAAACAAGTCAGGCAGTTCCAAACTAGTTTGGATTCAATTTTTGTCGAGGACAGAGCCTTTAGTGCTGCCTGACTGTCAGAGCAGATTAGGATGCTTGATCTTCGGAGGTTTCTTCTAATGCATTCCCTAATACAGAATTCTATAGCCATTACCTCTGCCTGAAAGATAGTAGTTGTGTTACCAAGGGATGTAGATGATTTAAAGTTGGGACCGTAAATCCCTGCACCTACACCGTTGTTTGTTTTTGAACCGTCGTCAGTATACCAGATGTATTGGAAGTTATTTGTAAGAATTACAGGGTTCTTCCATGCTGAGCGGTTTGGAAAGATTACTTCAAAGGGGTGGTGTAACATTATGCGTTTAGGCATAAAGTCCGAGGAGTGTGCTGCAGGCGATTTCAGTATTGGGAGCACCTGCAGAATACTCATATGTCCTTGTAAGTTTTCCTTTCTTGAGTAGTTAGTGAGATGAAGCTTTAGTCCGCTTAGTGCAGCAGTCTTCTTTACTCTTTGATGTAGCGGAGGAAAATTTAATAAACTTTCTAACGCTAAAGTTGGGCAGGTGCGCATTGCACCTGTGATACCTACACAGGTTAGTCTTTGTGACTTTTGCAAAGATTTGCGGGCATAAACTTGTTCTGTTTTTTGCCACCAGACCAGCGAAGCATAGGTTATGATGGGTGTGATAATAGTGAGGTAAGTCCAGTAAATCATTTTTGGCCTAAGTCCCCACTTTTTACCAAAAAGTCTAGAACAGGCCCAGAAAGCATTTGTTGCTTTTGCTATGGTTTTGTCTAGGTGTGATTTCCAATTGAGTTTATTATCCAGGGTTACTCCTAGATATTTGACCTCTTTGGAAAAATTAATTTGAACACTATTTAGGGATAGTGTTTGGAGATCGATTTTTCGTCTCCTGGTGAATGGAATGATGACTGTTTTGGTGGGGTTGACCTTAAGCCCTTCTTTGTTGCACCAGTCATTAACTTTGTTCAGGGCCCTTTGCATACGGTTTGTGACCTGTGCTTCTTGATTGCCTTGAATAGAGATGACTAAGTCATCAGCGTAGCCTTGTGTATCAAGGCCCAGCTTATTGAGGTCATCCAAGAGCTGATCTATTACAATTGACCAGAGCAGGGGAGATAAAACACCCCCTTGGGGACAGCCTTTAACGGCATTAACTGTTATTGATGTTTGACCTAGTGTGGTGGAGATGATTCTGCCACTTAACATAGAGTCAATCCATTTAATGGTTGGTGTGTCAATTCCTTTGACAGTTGCAGCGGTTTGAATTGACAAATACGTAGTATTGTCACAGGCGCCAGAAATATCAAGAAAAGAGCAGAGTATGATGTCTTTCTTAGCAAACGCAGTCTCAATTTCGCTTACCAGCTGATGGAGAGCTGTAAAAGTGGATTTACCCGTTTGGTAAGCGAATTGGTTAGCATTGAGAGGATTTGCTATTAAGGCCGTACTGCGAATGTATAAATCAATCACTTTTTCCATGACCTTTAGAAAGAAGGATGTGAGACTGATTGGTCTGAAGGATTTTGGGTCTGAGTTTGATCTATTGCCAGCTTTTGGTATGAATACTACTCTCACCTTTCTCCAGTTTGAGGGATGTAGCTTAATTCAAAACTGGATCTATAGATAAGTATAAGTGAGCAGATTATGGTATCAATTCCATACTGCAAGAGAGCAGGAAAGATACCATCTTCCCCGGGCGCCTTGAAAGGCTGTTGGGAGGATATTGCCCAAATTGACTAAAGCCTTTGACATGGTTAACCATAAAATTCTTCTAGATAAACTCTACAAAGCAGGTTTTTGGGGTTCTATTAATGAGTGGTTTGAATCTTATTTATCTAAAAGATTACAAAGAGTAAAACTAAAAACAGTTTTCAATGAAGTAGCAGAACTAAAAATTGGGGTACCTCAAGGCTCCGTTTTAGGTCCAATTCTTTTTTTGATTTACATCAATTCAATTTTTAAACAAAATTTCAATGGGGTTATTACAGCTTTTGCGGATGACATTGCTTTTACTTATGCAAACACCTCCACTTTTGAATCGGTGACAAAAATAGAAAACGACATACAACGATTGAGACAATGGTTTGCAAAACACGAACTCATTGTGAGTCAAAAAACTAAACTTATGTTTTTTAACCTCAAATCTGCAAGTCTTCTTGAAAGTAACATAGTTTTTCATACAGCTTCATGCACTAGGCTTTCGATGTTTTTACATAGCTGTGGTGAGGTCAATTTTTGAAGGAATGAACCCTGTTCTTCAGATTGCTTCAAAATAGAGTCTGTTGAAAGTTTTAAGTACCTGGGAGTAACAATGGATAGGAGTTTGAACTGGAAAATGCACGCGGCGGACTTAAAAGCATATATGAGATGCGCAACGCGTAAGCTATTTTTACTGCAACCTCGCTGTTCTAAGAGAGTTTTAACGTTAATTTACTATGGTATTGTAAACTCAAAACTACAATACGGCTTGACCAGTTGGGGTGGAGCGTACAATAATGTCATTGAACCATTACAAATAGCACAGAAGCACATTGTCAGAATTATTCTTAAAAAAAGTAGATTAACAAGTAGTTGGCCATTGTTTCGTCATTTAAAAATATTACCTTAAAAACACTTATATGTCTATAAAGTTCTTAAAGTTTTTTTCATGCGCAGTGGATACAGTATAATGTTAAGAAGTTCAAATACATACGGGCTTAGAGTAAACTCTCAGCAACTTGTTAGAATACCGATGTCAAATAGAACTAATTTTTCTAATTTTTTTAACTGCTTCGGCACCTGCATTATTTAATCGCTTACCATTCGAGATAAGAACACTAAGTGTTCTTAGTAGATTCTTAAAGAAAGTGAAAACTTGGTTATCTACAATGGATATTTCTCAAGTCAAAAATTTGTTATCAAGCACAGTTTAATATGTTTCATCTGATTTCTCATTTCTGTTTCAATTTATAAAAATTATATTATTATGTTTTGCGTATTTTTAGATCAATCTTTATTAATTTATTCTAATTTGGTTTGATTGTTCTTTGTTTAATCTCAAATGTTACAAAAATAAATTATATTATATATATTATATTACATATATTATTATTTACTATTTTTATTTTTATTTTTTTTTATATAACCCCACACAAATTGTAAGTTTATCGTAAACTATGGGTCATTCACCACTAGTCTTTATAAGTCTACCGAATGACACCTTTCTTTCTTTCCTTTGATCCTCAAATTTGTATATCAATTGTAAAGCATCATCCTTGAAAGAAAGAAAAATTGAAAAAAAAGTCCCTTGAGAGCAAATCTAATAAATCTTCGCTGTATACTTTCTATTCTTGAATTGTGGACTGCATAATAAGGAGACCATACTTGAGAAGCATATTCTAGATGTGGTCGAACGTAAACTCCTTAGCCCATCTTTTAATAAAGCCTAGCATTGAGTTCCCTTTACTAACAATGTAATTGATATGCGTTATATCTTTGATTCGGTGTCACATCTGTTTTCCTACATTTTTTTGCCAAATGTCCAAACTTGTTACACTTGAAGCATTTACCTTGAAACTTGAAGGTTTTCTTTGGATATTTCTTCCCAGCTTCTTCCAAAAGAAGCCTATCTTTGACCATGACAAACGATAGTTCAACACCCCTTAAATTTTGCAAGGCGGTAACTAACGGATCAAACTTTTCGGGAAGTGTCAGGAAAACTGAGCCAATAAATCACTTTCATCTAGCGATGTACCAGACATCTTCAGTTGTCTGATTAAGTTTTCAAACACCATTATGTGATTAGCTACTGCTTCATAAGCTGCTTCCGAACCAAAAGTTGGTTCACGACAGATTTTCGAGCAAAAGATGATTGAAGACTCTCCCACATTTCCTTAGCCGTATTCTTTTCACGAATCTAACTTAAATAATCGTTATGTACATAAGCTACGATTCTTTCCTTCGCTTTCTTATCTTTTCTCGAAAATTCTTCATATCCTTCATCATTCGTTTCAACGATCTTTGTGAAAACATCAGCGACGTTAAGCGAGTCCAGATGAATTCGAACTCTGAACTGCCAGTCATCGAATCCGGAATCCTTTTATTCAGTATCTTCTTTCGATATACACTTTATTCGAACTCAACTCGTTTATTCAATATTCCCACCATCCATTTCTAAATAAAACTCACTCTGGTTGCTTCAGCGGCCTCTTTATATAGCAGTGTGAAACATCGAGAGATTTCTAGTAGTTTTGCTATGAACCATGATGTCTAGACACATTCTCCTCCCGGTATTTCTGCACACACACACACACACACTCACTCACGAACGACGTCTTCCTTTATACCATTCCATTACAGTGTTGACAGATGTGTTTTCGGTTGAACGTTTTCGAATACGAAATTGGTATAAATGTTGGGTGTACAATGTACATTACAATATATTCACTTATATTGGCCGTGTTAAAGACAAATTTCGAATGTTAGAAGAGATCTGTCAGTCCATAAACGATAATCTTATCAGTTGTCAATTTTACTTGGATTAGGTGGTTCAAAGTATAAATTTTGTGTTTTAAGAGAACATTTATTAATTTTTGAACAACTATTGATTTTTTATTCAATTTTCACTTACATTCTAGTTACAATTTTTATTTACAAGAAAATGTAGTAATATTACGATATAAACTGAAAAAGAATAAGACCTGACCTGTGGTAACATAAAAAGATAGAGTTGAATGGCCGCCCAAAATTTATTTATTTATTCAGAATAATAACTGACGTGGGGTACTATCAGTTGTTCTTATGCTTTTTTTAATTTAAACTATTATAAAGAAGGAATTGTGGTGCCCGTGGTGAGATGGATAGCATGTCCGCCTCTTAATCCATAGGTTCGAGGTTCGAATCCCAACAAAGGCAAAAATGTTTTTTCACGGGTATCACCTTTAGCGAGGAATTAGCAAGTCCTCCGTTAGTATTCATTGCCATGAAAAGCCCTTTCTCGATTAGCCGTTTGGAACCGGCAAAAAATTGTAGGTCCCCTCCATTCCCTCACAAGGCAAGGTTGTGAGAAACGCGCTAGGTCCTGGGGCTTCTCGCTCTGTTGCGCCAACCTATTTATTTTATTTCTTTATTTATTTTAGAGAAGGAATGAAAAGCTATTGTTGGTTAAGAAGAAACAATTAAAAATTTCATAAGACCAAAAAAAAAAAAAAAAGAGAAATTAAGCTCTTAAATGAGAACAAACGCAATTTAAAAAAAAGAAAAAAAAAAACAATTTAAAGTTAAATTGTAATAACCATCATATTGCATTCGAGTTTTAATTTGTTGAGAACTATAACTTATTGTAATGTACACCCAACATTTATACCAATTTCCTAATCAAAAACGTTCAACCGAAAACACATCTAGCAACACTATACTGGAATGGTATAAGAGAAGACGTCGTTTGTGAGTGAGTTTGTGTGTGTGCAGAAAAATACCGGGAGGGGAACTTGTCTAGACATCATGGTTCATAGAAAAACTACTAGAAATCTCTCGATGTTTCACACTTCTATATAAAGAGGGAGCTGACGCAACCAGAAGTCATAGACCAAGAGCTAACGACCGATTTGCTTACTTCATTTTAGCAAGGCTCAAACTTTGCTCATAGAAAGATTTAGGCCCGACAAGTATAAAAGTGCCCGTCTTACACTCCGGTTCGGTCCACAAGGCCTTAAGAATAGGGCTTGAAGTTGTAAAAAATAAGTGCCCATTTACCTCATTTTAGCAAGGCTCATCTTTTAATATATTCTTCATTGATCCAATATATACACGAAAATAGCATTGTAAGACGTTTTAGCGGTCCACAACATGCTGTAAGACGCTCGTATATTATGTAAAAAAATGACCCCATTTACCTTATTTTAGCAAGGCTGGTTTTTACACACAACTAAGATGACATAAAAACAAACACACATTTCAAGTGTAAGACGCTTATTTGGTCGATAACCCTCCGTAAGACGCTGAAAATTAAATTAAGATAGAAACAATTATAGTCTTTTGATTATGTCATTTCTTAAGGAACTCGACATTGAATGAACTTTTATTGCATGAATCGATTAATGGGTTAATTTTAGAGAAAAAAACCAAAGTCCTATTAAATTAGAGGGTGCGAATCGGAGATATGGGTTCCAAACCATCTTCATTCGTTTTTTCAATATATCTCGAGAACGAAGCAAAATTTTGATACAATTCCGAGGACATTTTTTTTAGAGAGCAAATTTTTCCATCGAAATGCATCTTTTTAAAAATTGTAAATAAAAATTTTTTTATCCGAAATAGTAAAATTCCCGATAGAAAAAAAAATCAATTTTTTCCAGTTTTTGAGTTTTGTCAGTTTTTTTAATGGCATTTCTTTCTGGTTGCAGAAAGGTTTAGGCAATGCTTCATAAAAAAGAAAGTAAATAAAATTTTCTTTAAAATGCTATATCAGAGAGCTTTCTATGTTTGAATTTTACCGAAATATTGTCACTTGAACATAGACATTTATCGTCGATTTTCATATTTTTTATACTAACTGCATTTATTTTTACTCTGTGGAATAAAGCCTTGCTAAAATGAGGTAAATGGGCATGGGCGTAGCCAGGTAGGGGCAGGTAGGGGCAAATGCCCCAACCTAAGGCAAATGTACTAGAAAAATTCTGCGTTTCATAAGAAAAAATTAATCTTTGTCCTCAAGGACATTTGGAGAAAATGCTGAAACAACGAGGACTTTTCAAAGAGTATTCTCGTAAAAAACGAGTACAATTTTGGAAAAAGGAGTATCAACGAAAATTTTTATAAAAAATGAGGATAATTCGCAAAATTGCCGAAAAACGAGGATATTTGGGCATTTATATTTTTATAACTGGTATAATGGTGAAGTTGTTAAGTGGTGAAGTGATGAAGTAGTGAAGTGATAGAGTGGTGAAGTGGTGAAGTGGTGAAGTGGTGAGGTAGTGAAGTGGTGAAGTGGTGAAGCGATGAAGTGGTGAAGTGGTGAAGTGGTGAAGTGGTGAAGTGGTGAAATATTGAAGTGGTGAAGTGGTGAAGTGATGAAGTGGTGAAGTGGTGAAGTGATGAAGTAGTGAAGTGATGAAGTGGTGAAGTGGTGAAGTGGTGAAGTGGTGAAGTGGTGAAGTGGTGAAGTGGTGAAGTGATGAAGTGGTGAAGTGGTGAAGTGGTGAAGTGATGAAGTAGTGAAGTGATGAAGTGGTGAAGTGGTGAAGTGGTGAAGTGGTGAACTGGTGAAGTGGTGAAGTGGTGAAGTGGTGAAGTGGTGAAGTGGTGAAGTGGTGAAGTGACGAAGTAGTGAAGTGATGAAGTGGTGAAGTAGTGAAGTGGTGAAGTGATGAAGTGATGAAGTGATGAAGTGATGAAGTGGTGAAGTGGTGAAGTGGTGAAGTGGTGAAGTGGTGAAGTGGTGAAGTGGTGGAGTGGTGAAGTGGTGAAGTGGTGAAGTGGTGAAGTGGTGAAGTGGTGAAGTGGTGAAGTGATGAAGTAGTGAAGTGATAAAGGGGTGAAGTGGTGAAGTGGTGAAGTGATGAAGTGGTGAAGTAGTGAAGTGGTGAAGTGGTGAAGTGGTGAAGTGGTGAAGTGCTGAAGTGATGAAGTGATGAAGTGGTGAAGTGGTGAAGTGGTGAAGTGGTGAAGTGGTGAAGTGGTGAAGTGGTGAAGTGGTGAAGTGGTGAAGTGGTGAAGTGGTGAAGTGGTGAAGTGGTGAAGTGGTGAAGTGGTGAAGTGATGAAGTGGTGAAGTTGTGAAGTGGTGAAGTGGTGAAGTGGTGAAGTGGTGAAGTGGTGAAGTGGTGAAGTGGTGAAGTGGTGAAGTGGTGAAGTGGTGAAGTGGTGAAGTGGTGAAGTGGTGAAGTGATGAAGTGGTGAAGTGGTGAAGTGATGAAGTGGTGAAGTGGTGAAGTGGTGAAGTGATGAAGTAGTGAAGTGATGAAGTGGTGAAGTGGTGAAGTGGTGAAGTGGTGAAGTGGTGAAGTGGTGAAGTGGTGAAGTGGTGAAGTGGTGAAGTGGTGAAGTGGTGAAGTGGTGAAGTGGTGAAGTAGTGAAATGGTGAAGTGATGAAGCAGTGAAGTGATGAAATGGTGAAGTGGTGAAGTGGCGAAGTGGTGAAGTGGTGAAGTGGTGAAGTGGTGAAGTGGTGAAGTGATGAAGTGATGAAGTGGTGAAGTGGTGAAGTGGTGAAGTGGTGAAATGGTGAAGTGGTGAAGTGATGAAGTAGTGAAGTGATGAAGTGGTGAAGTGGTGAAGTGGTGAAGTGGTGAAGTGGTGAAGTGGTGAAGTGGTGAAGTGGTGAAGTGGTGAAGTGGTGAAGTGGTGAAGTGGTGAAGTGATGAAGTAGTGAAGTGATGAAGTGGTGAAGTAGTGAAGTGGTGAAGTGATGAAGTGATGAAGTGGCGAAGTGGTGAAGTGGTGAAGTGGTGAAGTGGTGAAGTGGTGAAGTGGTGAAGTGGTGAAGTGGTGAAGTGATGAAGTAGTGAAGTGATAAAGTGGTGAAGTGGTGAAGTGGTGAAGTGGTGAAGTGGTGAAGTGGTGAAGTGGTGAAGTGGTGAAGTGGTGAAGTGGTGAAGTGGTGAAGTGGTGAAGTGGTGAAGTAATGAAGTAGTGAAGTGATGAAGTGGTGAAGTGATGAAGTGATGAAATGGTGAAGTGGTGAAGTGGTGAAGTGGTGAAGTGGTGAAGTGGTGAAGTGGTGAAGTGGTGAAGTGGTGAAGTGGTGAAGTGGTGAAGTGGTGAACTGGTGAAGTGGTGAAGTGGTGAAGTGGTGAAGTGGTGAAGTGGTGAAGTGGTGAAGTGGTGAAGTGGTGAAGTGGTGAAGTGGTGAAGTGGTGATGTGGTGAAGTGGTGAAGTGGTGAAGTGGTGAAGTGGTGAAGTGGTGAAGTGGTGAAGTGGTGAAGTGGTGAAGTGGTGAAGTGGTGAAGTGGTGAAGTGGTGAAGTGGTGAAGTGGTGAAGTGGTGAAGTGGTGAAGTGATGAAGTGATGAAGTGGTGAAGTGGTGAAGTGGTGAAGTGATGAAGTGGTGAAGTGGTGAAGTGGTGAAGTGGTGAAGTGGTGAAGTGGTGAAGTGATGAAGTGGTGTAGTGGTGAAGTGGTGAAGTGGTGAAGTGGTGAAGTGGTGAAGTGGTGAAGTGGTGAAGTGGTGAAGTGGTGAAGTGATGAAGTGGTGAAGTGGTGAAGTGGTGAAGTAGTGAAGTGATGAAGTGGTGAAGTGGTGAAGTGATGAAGTAGTGAAGTGATGAAGTGGTGAAGTGGTGAAGTGATGAAGTGGTGAAGTAGTGAAGTGGTGAAGTGGTGAAGTGGTGAAGTTGTGAAGTGGTGAAGTAGTGAGGTGGTGAAGTGGTGAAGTGGTGAAGTGGTGAAGTGGTGAAGTGGTGAAGTGGTGAAGTGGTGAAGTGGTGAAATGGTGAAGTGATGAAGTGGTGAAGTAGTGAGGTGATGAAGTGGTGAAGTGGTGAAGTGGTGAAGTGGTGAAGTGGTGAAGTGGTGAAGTGGTGAAGTGGTGAAGTGGTGAAGTGGTGAAGTGGTGAAGTGGTGAAGTGATGAAGTGGTGAAGTAGTGAAGTGGTGAAGTGGTGAAGTGGTGAAGTGGTGAAGTGGTGAAGTGGTGAAGTGGTGAAGTGGTGAAGTCGTGAAGTCGTGAAGTGGTGAAGTCGTGAAGTCGTGAAGTGATGAAGTGGTGAAGTGGTGAAGTGATGAAGAAGTGAAGTGATGAAATGAAGTGGTGAAGTGGTGTTGTGGTGAAGTGGTGAAGTGATGAAGTAGTGAAGTGATGAAGTGGTGAAGTGGTGAAGTGGTGAAGTGCTGAAGTGATGAAGTGATGAAGTGGTGAAGTGGTGAAGTGGTGAAGTGGTGAAGTGGTGAAGTGATGAAGTGATGAAGTGGTGAAGTGATGAAGTGGTGAAGTGGTGAAGTGATGAAGTGGTGAAGTGGTGAAGTGGTGAAGTGATGAAGTGGTGAAGTGGTGAAGTGGTGAATTGGTGAAGTGGTGAAGTGATGAAGTGGTGAAGTGGTGAAGTGGTGAAGTGGTGAAGTGGTGAAGTGGTGAAGTGATGAAGTAGTGAAGTGATGAAGTGGTGAAGTGGTGAAGTGGTTAAGTGGTGAAGTGGTGAAGTGGTGAAGTGGTGAAGTGGTGAAGTGGTGAAGTGGTGAAGTGGTGAAGTGGTGAAGTGGTGAAGTGGTGAAGTGGTGAAGTGGTGAAGTGGTGAAGTGGTGAAGTGATGAAGTAGTGAAGTGATGAAGTGGTGAAGTGGTGAAGTGATGAAGTAGTGAAGTGATGAAGTGGTGAAGTGATGAAGTGGTGAAGTGATGAAGTGGTGAAGTGGTGAAGTGGTGAAGTGGTGAAGTGGTGAAGTGGTGAAGTGGTGAAGTGGTGAAGTGGTGAAGTGGTGAAGCAGTGAAGTGATGAAGTGGTGAAGTGGTGAAGTGGTGAAGTGGTGAAGTGGTGAAGTGATGAAGTGGTGAAGTGGTAAAGTGGTGAAGTGGTGAAGTGGTGAAGTGGTGAAGTGGTGAAGTGATGAAGTAGTGAAGTGATGAAGTGGTGAAGTGGTGAAGTGGTTAAGTGGTGAAGTGGTGAAGTGGTGAAGTGGTGAAGTGGTGAAGTGGTGAAGTGGTGAAGTGGTGAAGTGGTGAAGTGGTGAAGTGATGAAGTAGTGAAGTGATGAAGTGGTGAAGTGGTGAAGTGGTGAAGTGATGAAGTGGTGAAGTGGTGAAGTGGTGAAGTGGTGAAGTGGTGAAGTGGTGAAGTGATGAAGTGGTGTAGTGGTGAAGTGGTGAAGTGGTGAAGTGGTGAAGTGGTGAAGTGGTGAAGTGGTGAAGTGGTGAAGTGGTGAAGTGGTGAAGTGGTGAAGTGGTGAAGTGATGAAGTGGTGAAGTGATGAAGTATTGAAGTGGTGAAGTGGTGAAGTAGTGAAGTGATGAAGTGGTGAAGTGGTGAAGTGATGAAGTAGTGAAGTGATGAATTGGTGAAGTGATGAAGTGGTGAAGTAGTGAAGTGGTGAAGTGGTGAAGTGGTGAAGTTGTGAAGTGGTGAAGTGGTGAAGTAGTGAGGTGGTGAAGTGGTGAAGTGGTGAAGTGGTGAAGTGGTGAAGTGGTGAAGTGGTGAAGTGGTGAAGTGGTGAAGTGGTGAAGTGGTGAAGTGATGAAGTGGTGAAGTAGTGAAGTGATGAAGTGGTGAAGTGGTGAAGTGGTGAAGTGGTGAAGTGGTGAAGTGGTGAAGTGGTGAAGTGGTGAAGTGGTGAAGTGGTGAAGTGGTGAAGTGGTGAAGTGGTGAAGTGATGAAGTGGTGAAGTAGTGAAGTGGTGAAGTGGTGAAGTGGTGAAGTGGTGAAGTGGTGAAGTGGTGAAGTGGTGAAGTGGTGAAGTGGTGAAGTGGTGAAGTGGTGAAGTGGTGAAGTGGTGAAGTGGTGAAGTGGTGAAGTGGTGAAGTCGTGAAGTGATGAAGTGGTGAAGTGGTGAAGTGATGAAGCAGTGAAGTGATGAAATGAAGTGGTGAAGTGGTGTTGTGGTGAAGTGGTGAAGTGATGAAGTAGTGAAATGATGAAGTGGTGAAGTGGTGAAGTGGTGAAGTGGTGAAGTGCTGAAGTGCTGAAGTGATGAAGTGGTGAAGTGGTGAAGTGGTGAAGTGGTGAAGTGGTGAAGTGATGAAGTGATGAAGTGGTGAAGTGATGAAGTGGTGAAGTGGTGAAGTGATGAAGTGGTGAAGTGGTGAAGTGGTGAAGTGATGAAGTGGTGAAGTGGTCAAGTGGTGAAGTGGTGAATTGGTGAAGTGGTGAAGTGATGAAGTGGTGAAGTGGTGAAGTGGTGAAGTGGTGAAGTGGTGAAGTGGTGAAGTGGTGAAGTGGTGAAGTGATGAAGTAGTGAAGTGATGAAGTGGTGAAGTGGTGAAGTGGTGAAGTTGTGAAGTGGTGAAGTGGTGAAGTGGTGAAGTGGTGAAGTGGTGAAGTGGTGAAGTGGTGAAGTGGTGAAGTGGTGAAGTGATGAAGTGGTGAAGTGGTGAAGTGGTGAAGTGGTGAAGTGGTGAAGTGGTGAAGTGGTGAAGTGGTGAAGTGGTGAAGTGGTGAAGTGGTGAAGTGGTGAAGTGGTGAAGTTGTGAAGTGGTGAAGTGATGAAGTAGTGAAGTGATGAAGTGGTGAAGTGGTGAAGTGATGAAGTAGTGAAGTGATGAAGTGGTGAAGTGATGAAGTGGTGAAGTGATGAAGTGGTGAAGTGGTGAAGTGGTGAAGTGGTGAAGTGGTGAAGTGGTGAAGTGGTGAAGTGGTGAAGTGGTGAAGTTGTGAAGTGGTGAAGTGGTGAAGTGGTGAAGTGGTGAAGTGGTGAAGTGGTGAAGTGGTGAAGTGGTGAAGTGGTGAAGTGGTGAAGTGGTGAAGTGGTTAAGTGGTGAAGTGATGAAGTGGTGAAGTGGTGAAGTGGTGAAGTGGTGAAGTGGTGAAGTGATGAAGTAGTGAAGTGATGAAGTAATGAAGTGGTGAAGTGGTGAAGTGGTGAAGTGGTGAAGTGGTGAAGTGGTGAAGTGGTGAAGTGGTGAAATGGTGAAGTGGTGAAGTGATGAAGTAGTGAAGTGATGAAGTAGTGAAGTGATGAAGTGGTGAAGTGGTGAAGTGATGAAGTAGTGAAGTGATGAAGTGGTGAAGTGATGAAGTGGTGAAGTGATGAAGTGGTGAAGTGGTGAAGTGGTGAAGTGGTGAAGTGGTGAAGTGGTGAAGTGGTGAAGTGGTGAAGTGGTGAAGTGGTGAAGTGGTGAAGCAGTGAAGTGATGAAGTGGTGAAGTGGTGAAGTGGTGAAGTGGTGAAGTGGTGAAGTGGTGAAGTGGTGAAGTGGTGAAGTGGTGAAGTGATGAAGTGGTGAAGTGGTGAAGTGGTGAAGTGGTGAAGTGGTGAAGTGATGAAGTAGTGAAGTGATGAAGTAATGAAGTGGTGAAGTGGTGAAGTGGTGAAGTGGTGAAGTGGTGAAGTGGTGAAGTGGTGAAGTGGTGAAGTGGTGAAGTGGTGAAGTGGTGAAGTGGTGAAGTGGTGAAGTGATGAAGTAGTGAAGTGATGAAGTGTTGAAGTGGTGAAGTGGTGAAGTGATGAAGTAGTGAAGTGATGAAGTGGTGAAGTGGTGAAGTGGTGAAGTGGTGAAGTGGTGAAGTGGTGAAGTGGTGAAGTGGTGAAGTGGTGAAGTGGTGAAGTGGTGAAGTGGTGAGGTGGTGAAGTGATGAAGTAGTGAAGTGATGAAGTGGTGAAGTGGTGAAGTGATGAAGTGGTGAAGTGGTGAAGTGGTGAAGTGATGAAGTAGTGAAGTGATGAAGTGGTGAAGTGGTGAAGTGGTGAAGTGGTGAAGTGGTGAAGTGGTGAAGTGGTGAAGTGGTGAAGCAGTGAAGTGATGAAGTGGTGAAGTGGTGAAGTGGTGAAGTGGTGAAGTGGTGAAGTGGTGAAGTGGTGAAGTGGTGAAGTGGTGAAGTGGTGAAGTGATGAAGTGGTGAAGTGGTGAAGTGGTGAAGTGGTGAAGTGGTGAAGTGATGAAGTAGTGAAGTGATGAAGTAATGAAGTGGTGAAGTGGTGAAGTGGTGAAGTGGTGAAGTGGTGAAGTGGTGAAGTGGTGAAGTGGTGAAGTGGTGAAGTGGTGAAGTGGTGAAGTGGTGAAGTGGTGAAGTGATGAAGTAGTGAAGTGATGAAGTGTTGAAGTGGTGAAGTGGTGAAGTGATGAAGTAGTGAAGTGATGAAGTGGTGAAGTGGTGAAGTGGTGAAGTGGTGAAGTGGTGAAGTGGTGAAGTGGTGAAGTGGTGAAGTGGTGAAGTGGTGAAGTGGTGAAGTGGTGAGGTGGTGAAGTGATGAAGTAGTGAAGTGATGAAGTGGTGAAGTGGTGAAGTGATGAAGTGGTGAAGTGGTGAAGTGGTGAAGTGATGAAGTAGTGAAGTGATGAAGTGGTGAAGTGATGAAGTAGTGAAGTGATGAAGTGGTGAAGTGGTGAAGTGGTGAAGTGGTGAAGTGGTGAAGTGGTGAAGTGGTGAAGTGGTGAGGTGGTGAAGTGATGAAGTGGTGAAGTGGTGATGTGGTGAAGTGGT
This sequence comes from Melanostoma mellinum, assembly GCA_914767635.1. Classification (NCBI taxonomy): domain Eukaryota; kingdom Metazoa; phylum Arthropoda; class Insecta; order Diptera; family Syrphidae; genus Melanostoma; species Melanostoma mellinum. Next base: position 68,089,492 of record OU612058.1, on the reverse strand, counting down.
GAAGTGATGAAGTAGTGAAGTGATGAATTGGTGAAGTGTTGAAGTGATGAAGTAGTGAAGTGATGAATTGGTGAAAAGGTGAAGTGGTGAAGTGGTGAAGTGGTGAAGTGGTGAAGTGGTGAAGTGGTGAAGTGGTGAAGTGGTGAAGTAGTGAAGTGATGAAGTGGTGAAGTGGTGAAGTGGTGAAGTGGTGAAGTGATGAAGTGGTGAAGTGGTGAAGTGGTGAAGTGATGAAGTAGTGAAGTGGTGAAGTGGTGAAGTGATGAAGTAGTGAAGTAGTGACGTGATGAAGTGGTGAAGTGATGAAGTAGTGAAGTGATGAAGTGGTGAAGTGGTGAAGTGGTGAAGTGGTGAAGTGGTGAAGTGGTGAAGTGGTGAAGTGGTGAAGTGGTGAAGTGGTGAAGTGGTGAAGTGGTGAAGTGGTGAAGTGGTGAAGTGGTGAAGTGGTGAAGTGGTGAAGTGGTGAAGTGGTGCAGTGGTGAAGTGGTGAAGTGGTGAAGTAGTGAAGTGGTGAAGTGGTGAAGTGGTGAAGTGGTGAAGTGGTGAAGTGGTGAAGTGGTGAAGTGGTGAAGTGGTGAAGTGGTGAAGTGGTGAAGTGGTGAAGTGGTGAAGTGGTGAAGTTTTGAAGTGGTGAAGTGGTGAAGTGGTGAAGTAGTGAAGTGATGAAGTGGTGAAGTGGTGAAGTGGTGAAGTGGTGAAGTGATGAAGTGGTGAAGTGGTGAAGTGGTGAAGTGGTGAAGTGGTGAAGTGGTGAAGTGGTGAAGTGGTGAAGTGGTGAAATGGTGAAGTGGTGAAGTGGTGAAGTGGTGAAGTGGTGAAGTGGTGAAGTGGTGAGGTGGTGAAGTGGTGAAGTGGTGAAGTAGTGAAGTGATGAAGTGGTGAAGTAGTGAAGTGGTGAAGTGGTGAAGTGGTGAAGTGATGAAGTGGTGAAGTGGTGAAGTGGTGAAGTGGTGAAGTGGTGAAGTGGTGAAGTGGTGAAGTGGTGAAGTGGTGAAGTGGTGAAGTGGTGAAGTGGTGAGGTGGTGAAGTGATGAAGTGGTGAAGTGGTGATGTGGTGAAGTGGTAAAGTGGTGAAGTGATGAAGTAGTGAAGTGATGAATTGGTGAAGTGGTGAAGTGGTGAAGTGGTGAAGTGGTGAAGTGGTGAAGTGGTGGAGTGGTGAAGTGGTGAAGTGGTGAAGTGGTGAAGTGGTGAAGTGGTGAAGTGGTGAAGTGGTGAAGTGGTGAAGTGGTGAAGTGGTGAAGTGGTGAAGTGGTGCAGTGGTGAAGTGGTGAAGTGGTGAAGTAGTGAAGTGGTGAAGTGGTGAAGTGGTGAAGTGGTGAAGTGGTGAAGTGGTGAAGTGGTGAAGTGATGAAGTGGTGAAGTGGTGAAGTGGTGAAGTGGTGAAGTGATGAAGTAGTGAAGTGATGAAGTGGTGAAGTGATGAAGTAGTGAAGTGATGAAGTGGTGAAGTGGTGAAGTGGTGAAGTGGTGAAGTGGTGGAGTGGTGAAGTGGTGAAGTGGTGAAGTGGTGAAGTGGTGAAGTGGTGAAGTGGTGAAGTGGTGAAGTGGTGAAGTGGTGAAGTGGTGAAGTGGTGAAGTGGTGAAGTGGTGCAGTGGTGAAGTGGTGAAGTTGTGAAGTAGTGAAGTGGTGAAGTGGTGAAGTGGTGAAGTGGTGAAGTGGTGAAGTGGTGAAGTGGTGAAGTGATGAAGTGGTGAAGTGGTGAAGTGGTGAAGTGGTGAAGTGGTGAAGTGGTGAAGTGGTGAAGTGGTGAAGTGGTGAAGTGGTGAAGTAGTGAAGTGGTGAGGTGGTGAAGTGATGAAGTGGTGAAGTGGTGATGTGGTGAAGTGGTGAAGTGATGAAGTAGTGAAGTGATGAATTGGTGAATAGGTGAAGTGGTGAAGTGGTGAAGTGGTGAAGTGGTGAAGTGGTGAAGTGGTGGAGTGGTGAAGTGGTGAAATAGTGAAGTGGTGAAGTGGTGAAGTGGTGAAGTGATGAAGTGGTGAAGTGGTGAAGTGGTGAAGTGGTGAAGTGATGAAGTAGTGAAGTGATGAAGTGGTGAAGTGGTGAAGTAGTGAAGTGGTGAAGTGGTGAAGTGGTGAAGTGGTGAAGTGGTGAAGTGGTGAAGTGGTGAAGTGGTGAAGTGGTGAAGTGGTGAAGTGGTGAAGTGGTGAAGTGGTGAAGTGGTGAAGTGGTGAAGTGGTGAAGTGGTGAAGTGGTGAAGTGGTGAAGTGGTGAAGTGGTGAAGTGGTGAAGTGGTGAAGTGGTGAAATGGTGAAGTGGTGAAGTGGTGAAGTGGTGAAGTGGTGAAGTAGTGAAGTGATGAAGTGCTGAAGTGGTGAAGTGGTGAAGTGGTGAAGTGGTGAAGTGATGAAGTGGTGAAGTGGTGAAGTGGTGAAGAGGTGAAGTGGTGAAGTGGTGAAGTGATGAAGTAGTGAAGTGATGAAGTGGTGAAGTGGTGAAGTGGTGAAGTGGCGAAGTGGTGAAGTGGTGAAGTGGTGAAGTGGTGAAGTGGTGAAGTGGTGAAGTGGTGAAGTGGTGAAGTGGTGAAGTGGTGAAGTGGTGAGGTGGTGAAGTGATGAAGTAGTGAAGTGATGAAGTGGTGAAGTGGTGAAGTGATGAAGTGGTGATGTGGTGAAGTGGTGAAGTGATGAAGTAGTGAAGTGATGAAGTGGTGAAGTGATGAAGTAGTGAAGTGTTGAAGTGGTGAAGTGGTGAAGTGGTGAAGTGGTGAAGTGGTGAAGTGGTGAAGTGGTGAGGTGGTGAAGTGATGGAGTGGTGAAGTGGTGATGTGGTGAAGTGGTGAAGTGATGAAGTAGTGAAGTGATGAATTGGTGAAGTGGTGAAGTGGTGAAGTGGTGAAGTTGTGAAGTGGTGAAGTGGTGAAGTGGTGGAGTGGTGAAGTGGTGAAGTGGTGAAGTGGTGAAGTGGTGAAGTGGTGAAGTGATGAAGTGGTGAAGTGGTGAAGTGATGAAGTAGTGAAGTGATGAAGTGGTGAAGTAGTGAAGTGGTGAAGTGGTGAAGTGATGAAGTGGTGAAGTGGTGAAGTGGTGAAGTGGTGAAGTGGTGAAGTGGTGAAGTAGTGAAGTGATGAAGTGATGAAGTGGTGAAGTGGTGAAGTGATGAAGTGGTGAAGTGGTGAAGTGGTGAAGTGATGAAGTGGTGAAGTGGTGAAGTGGTGAAGTGATGAAGTAGTGAAGTGATGAAGTGGTGAAGTGGTGAAGTGGTGAAGTGGTGAAGTGGTGAAGTGGTGAAGTGGTGAAGTGGTGAAGTGGTGAAGTGGTGAAGTGGTGAAGTGGTGAGGTGGTGAAGTAATGAAGTGGTGATGTGGTGAAGTGGTGAAGTGATGAAGTAGTGAAGTGATGAAGTAGTGAAGTGATGAATTGGTGAAGTGGTGAAGTGGTGAAGTGGTGAAGTGGTGAAGTGGTGAAGTGGTGAAGTGGTGGAGTGGTGAAGTGGTGAAGTGGTGAAGTGGTGAAGTGGTGAAGTGGTGAAGTGGTGAAGTGGTGAAGTGGTGAAGTGGTGAAGTGGTGCAGTGGTGAAGTGGTGAAGTGGTGAAGTAGTGAAGTGGTGAAGTGGTGAAGTGGTGAAGTGGTGAAGTGGTGAAGTGGTGAAGTGGTGAAGTGGTGAAGTGGTGAAGTGGTGAAGTGGTGAAGTGGTGAAGTGGTGAAGTGATGAAGTGGTGAAGTGGTGAAGTGGTGAAGTGATGAAGTGGTGAAGTGGTGAAGTGGTGAAGTGGTGAAGTGATGAAGTAGTGAAGTGATTAAGTGGTGAAGTGGTGAAGTGGTGAAGTGGTGAAGTGATGAAGTGGTGAAGTGGTGAAGTGGTGAAGTGGTGAAGTGGTGAAGTGGTGAAGTAGTGAAGTGATGAAGTGATGAAGTGGTGAAGTGGTGAAGTGGTGAAGTGGTGAAGTGGTGGAGTGGTGAAGTGGTGAAGTGGTGAAGTGGTGAAGTGGTGAAGTGGTGAAGTGATGAAGTAGTGAAGTGATGAAGTGGTGAAGTGGTGAAGTGGTGAAGTGGTGAAGTGGTGAAGTGGTGAAGTGGTGAAGTGGTGAAGTGGTGAAGTGGTGAAGTGGTGAAGTGGTGAAGTGGTGAAGTGGTGAAGTGGTGAAGTGGTGAAGTGGTGAAGTGGTGAGGTGGTGAAGTAATGAAGTGGTGATGTGGTGAAGTGGTGAAGTGATGAAGTAGTGAAGTGATGAAGTAGTGAAGTGATGAATTGGTGAAGTGGTGAAGTGGTGAAGTGGTGAAGTGGTGAAGTGGTGAAGTGGTGGAGTGGTGAAGTGGTGAAGTGGTGAAGTGGTGAAGTGGTGAAGTGGTGAAGTGGTGAAGTGGTGAAGTGGTGAAGTGGTGAAGTGGTGAAGTGGTGAAGTGGTGCAGTGGTGAAGTGGTGAAGTGGTGAAGTAGTGAAGTGGTGAAGTGGTGAAGTGGTGAAGTGGTGAAGTGGTGAAGTGGTGAAGTGGTGAAGTGGTTAAGTGGTGAAGTGGTGAAGTGGTGAAGTGGTGAAGTGGTGAAGTGGTGAAGTGGTGAAGTAGTGAAGTGATGAAGTGGTGAAGTGGTGAAGTGGTGAAGTGGTGAAGTGATGAAGTGGTGAAGTGGTGAAGTGGTGAAGTGGTGAAGTGGTGAAGTGATGAAGTGGTGAAGTGATGAAGTGGTGAAGTGATAAAGTGGTGAAGTGGTGAAGTGGTGAAGTGGTGAAGTGGTGAAGTGGTGAAGTGGTGAAGTGGTGAAGTGGTGAGGTGGTGAATTGATGAAGTGGTGAAGTGGTGAAGTGGTGAAGTGGTGAAGTGGTGAAGTGGTGAAGTGGTGAAGTAGTGAAGTGGTAAGGTGGTGAAGTGATGAAGTGGTGAAGTGGTGATGTGGTGAAGTGGTGAAGTGATGAAGTATTGAAGTGATGAATTGGTGAAGTGGTGAAGTGGTGAAGTGGTGAAGTGGTGAAGTGGTGAAGTGGTGAAGTGGTGAAGTGGTGGAGTGGTGAAGTGGTGAAATAGTGAAGTGGTGAAGTGGTGAAGTGGTGAAGTGGTGAAGTGGTGAAGTGATGAAGTGGTGAAGTGGTGAAGTGGTGAAGTGGTGAAGTGATGAAGTAGTGAAGTGATGAAGTGGTGAAGTGGTGAAGTAGTGAAGTGGTGAAGTGGTGAAGTGGTGAAGTGGTGAAGTGGTGAAGTGGTGAAGTGGTGAAGTGGTGAAGTGGTGAAGTGGTGAAGTGGTGAAGTGGTGAAGTGGTGAAGTGGTGAAGTGGTGAAGTGGTGAAGTGGTGAAGTGGTGAAGTGGTGAAGTGGTGAAGTGGTGAAGTGGTGAAGTGGTGAAGTGGTGAAGTGGTGAAATGGTGAAGTGGTGAAGTGGTGAAGCGGTGAAGTGGTGAAGTGGTGAAGTAGTGAAGTGATGAAGTGGTGAAGTGGTGAAGTGGTGAAGTGGTGAAGTGGTGAAGTGATGAAGTGGTGAAGTGGTGAAGTGGTGAAGTGGTGAAGTGGTGAAGTGATGAAGTAGTGAAGTGATGAAGTGGTGAAGTGGTGAAGTGGTGAAGTGGTGAAGTGGTGAAGTGGTGAAGTGGTGAAGTGGTGAAGTGGTGAAGTGGTGAAGTGGTGAAGTGGTGAAGTGGTGAAGTGGTGAAGTGGTGAAGTGGTGAAGTGGTGAGGTGGTGAAGTGATGAAGTAGTGAAGTGGTGAAGTGGTGAAGTGATGAAGTGGTGATGTGGTGAAGTGGTGAAGTGATGAAGTAGTGAAGTGATGAAGTGGTGAAGTGATGAAGTAGTGAAGTGATGAAGTGGTGAAGTGGTGAAGTGGTGAAGTGGTGAAGTGGTGAAGTGGTGAAGTGGTGAGGTGGTGAAGTGATGAAGTGGTGAAGTGGTGATGTGGTGAAGTGGTGAAGTGATGAAGTAGTGAAGTAATGAATTGGTGAAGTGGTGAAGTGGTGAAGTGGTGAAGTGGTGAAGTGGTGAAGTGATGAAGTGGTGAAGTGGTGAAGTGGTGAAGTGGTGAAGTGGTGAAGTGGTGAAGTGGTGAAGTGGTGAAGTGGTGAAGTGATGAAGTGGTGAAGTGGTGAAGTGGTGAAGTTGTGAAGTGATGAAGTAGTGAAGTGATGAAGTGGTGAAGTGGTGAAGTGATGAAGTGATGAAGTGGTGAAGTGGTGAAGTGATGAAGTGGTGAAGTGGTGAAAAGGTGAAGTGGTGAAGTGGTGAAGTGGTGAAGTGGTGAAGTTTTGAAGTGGTGAAGTGGTGAAGTGATGAAGTAGTGAAGTGGTGAAGTGGTGCAGTGGTGAAGTGGTGAAGTGGTGAAGTGGTGAAGTGGTGAAGTGGTGAAGTGGTGAGGTGGTGAAGTGGTGAAGTGGTGAAGTGGTGAAGTGGTGAAGTGGTGAAGTGGTGAAGTGGTGAAGTGGTGAAGTGGTGAAGTGGTGAAGTGGTAAAGTGGTGAAGTGGTGAAGTGGTGAAGTAGTGAAGTGATGAAGTCGTGAAGTGGTGAAGTGGTGAAGTGGTGAAGTGATGAAGTGATGAAGTGGTGAAGTGGTGAAGTGGTGAAGTGGTGAAGTGATGAAGTGGTGAAGTGATGAAGTGGTGAAGTGGTGAAGTGATGAAGTGATGATTGATTCATTTCATATACTAACGATGTTTCTCTGTTTTGAAAAACCAAAAAATGATACTTTCAAAGTATCTCTCCATATTCTTGTCAATAAAAAATAAATATGTCCTACTTTTTTTCAAAAAAATATCCTCGTTTTTTTCATTGATTATTGAGAAATTCTCCTCGAAAAAAAGACCCTAAAAAAATCCTGGCTACGCCCATGTAAATGGGGTAATTTTTTTACATATATACGAGCGTCTTACAGCATGTTGTGGACCGCTAAAACGTCTTACAATGCTATTTTCGTGTATCAATGAAGAATATATTAAAAGATGAGCCTTGCTAAAATGAGGTAAATGGGCACTTATTTTTTACAACTTCAAGCCCTATTCTTAAGGCCTTGTGGACCGAACCGGAGTGTAAGACGGGCACTTTTATACTTGTCGGGCCTAAATCTTTCTATGAGCAAAGTTTGAGCCTTGCTAAAATGAGGTAAGCAAATCGGTCACTAGCTCTCCGGCTATCAGTTTTATTTAGAAAGTGATAGTGTGAATATTGAATACACGTAATTGAGTTGAGTTCGAATAAAGTGTATATCGAAAGTAGATACTGAATAAAAGTGGTAGAATTAAATTGAAAGGTATAGTTTTATTTTTGCGAACTAAGCGCACGTTACAATATGTAGATTCCCAATAAAACTAGGCTATTGTGAATAAAATGATTGTATAAGTGTAGCTATATTTACCGAGCTCGCCAACACAAATATCTTAACGCCATAAGGTATGCAAGCATTTATTAGAGTAACATATGCTCTGGCTGAACCTACGTACAATATCTAATTTTGTTGTTACAACCTTCTTAAACAAACATCACAGTGACCGACTTCTTTAAATGAAATTTCCATGTTTCAATGATGAACTTTGGTATCAGGCCAAACCTCTGAATGTCTCTTAACACTTGACGCCCACAAACTCGCCTATTCAACAAATGCCTCAAATAAACCAGGTTACAAATTCATCACTCTCCTCGGCTATGTGCTCAATTGAAAATATTCCACTACACCGACAAGCAGACCTTTTGAACAGAACGTTCATTTTTAAATCACCTTGCCACGCTTTATGATGTGATAATGATATGATATCAACAAAAGGTAAAATGGTTTTAAAAAGACCCCAGACCACACTAATCACAATCATAGTGCCTCTGCTCTCTGTGCCTTCCGCATGCAAATTTGTCAATTTTCGCACTTCCACTCCCCACAACGATGTCACATAATTTGAGCAATATAAGACAAATACGAAAACAAAACAAAGGCCTGTTGACTGTTGTACTACAAAAAAAAAAAAAAAAACACACGAAAAGCAAAACAGACAGACGAGCACAACCACATAAAAAATAAAGCAAAGAAACAAAATAATAAATAAAAAAACAACGGTTAAACAATAAAACTTCCCCCACTTTATTGTAGAAGAAAAGCTCCAGCGAAATTACCTAGGATCTTGCAGAGATTGAAGCGCCGCTTTACAGTTGTGCGCGCACCACGTTTAATACACACATGGATTACGGGATAAGTGGGTGGTGGGGAGGATCATGGGGTCTAGATTGATGGCCCACACGACAAAAACATAGCTCCACCGGTACTGACTTTTGAAATTGGTTTTCGACAAAACTTTCAGTCCGCGATTAGGTGCGACACAAAACGGTTGCCAATAAAACAGCCTCACAGCAGCACAAGCTGCTTTCTCGTATAAATACCTATTACTGTTGAATTGTTCCTCATTGCATTTCATACAACACTCGCGACATATGTAGCTACCTTACAATTCAAAAAGGAAAAAAAAAATAAAATCTAATTGAAACCGACACTGGGGGAGAGGCCAATTTAACTCTGAGTATTTCAATTTGAAAATTTTCGGTTTTAATGTGAAACGGATGTGAACGAACAAATTAAATATCGAAATTCGAAAATAAAACGATCGATCCAAGACACCTTTTGTGTATCGCTTTCCAACTCTGTGCTGAGTCTCTTCGAACTCTGTGCTGAGTCTCTGTGAAAAAGTGAACCCAAGTGTGAAATACCGAGGGAAGATATTCAAGCTTATCACGTTGATCGGAATTTTCATTTCAATTTGAGTTTAAGTGTGGTGCATTCGAATACGTCTTCAAATTAGTTTTCTGCAATTATTGAATTAGAAAAGATTTGAGCAGGTGGTTCATTTTTACTTTGGGTGTTGCATTAGCCCGGTCGACAGTGAAGCAGATTATTGCTGTGGATTGTATTTCGCCATAGATCAGTCCCTCACTCCAGACCGGTCCAGATTAGAAGTACAACTCTCTGGAATTAAGCTGCGGTTCTAGTGTTGCACGGTATGTAAAACTTGTTTTGTATTCTCGATGAGATTTCCTTTTCCTTTCGGTGAAGTTATTTTTTTTTATTTGCTAAGTGGCTTTCGGGCACACAATGGGATCAAAATAGAGAATAATTTTATCAAATCAAATTCACTTTGTATGAGCATCTTCTTTTTTCGGGGGAAATTATTTATTCTGGTGGAATTGAAATTGACCATGAATAGACATGACTTGTTGATAAACATGTCAAGTTTCGGAAAGTTTCTCATTTTTGTTTTGTTTTTTGATAAAGGACCACTTGACCTTGAGTTGATGTCAATACCCGGAGAAATACAAAGTTGATCGTGCGGCCAACTTATTATCGGGCAGAAAAAAGATGTTATTGCTCTCGATCAGTTTGGCTACAAAATAGATTCGACCTTGGTTGTGGCTATTTTATAAGCTACGTCTTAGGTTAAACACAACCTGAATAACAATTCTACGAGAAAACGAAAGTGAGAGTGACCCGCTTTCAAGAGGTGTAGTGAATCGTTGTTTATCAGGCGAATGTCCGCCGCGCCGTCTTTGGCTGTTTCTATTTTTCGTAGTCACTTCTTTTCGATAGTTATGTATGCATACAGCTGCTTGCAAGCTCGCTTGAAATTTGTCATTTGAATCTCCGATAGAAATTTTAAGTTGCGAATTAAATTACGAGACGAACTAAGTAAATGTGAATCAATTGGCTTGAGAGCCTCATCGTAGATCAATTAGTTTCGTTTATTTTTCAAGTACAACTGAAACCAAACTTAAGTTGCTCATGCTATTCAGACACAATGACTAATTTTTGACCTTAAACAAGAATCATAAATTTTTACAAAAAGTAATAAAACGGAAGCTAAGAATAGGTAGGTTCTAGTGAAAGTTTTCAGAAGCGTTGGGGTTGCTCCGCACATCTTTAGACTGTCTGCACTTTTCCTGTTGGATAAGAATAACTCGAAGATCAAGTTTTGCAGTTGTGCGAAACAAATAGGATCTGTTTAAAACGTTAAAATCAAAATTTTATTAACTTTTATTAAAATTGTTAAGTTTTCTACTACGCTCTCTTACTGTGTCCACGGTGTGAATCGGCTACACATTAAATTCCAAATTTAGCTTTGCAAAGACGACTTATCAACGTAAGCGTCTCCCCGACATTCGTAAGAGGCAACTGAAAGAGTAATCACATCTTGACAATTTATAATATAGGTAATTTGCAGCAAGAAGCGTACATGAAGATCCCAGGGCTTACACGATTTTAAATCAGTGTTAAAGTTTAAGTGAAATCAAACTGAAAGCATAGAACATGTACGTGCCGAAAAAATGAAAACATGTTCCGCGAAGTTTCGTAAAATTTCGAAAGTTATGGAAATAACTGCCATCAGTTATAATGTCACCACACCGTCAAGTACTACTACAGCTACGCGTGATACTGATCCTGAACCGAACAGAAATACTCGGGTCAGAGCTACACGAATCACAAAGTATTGTGACGGATTGGACGAAGTTCGAAAGTCGCTAGCTGGATCGTTTAACGTATGAGGTATGACTGGTATGAAAAATATGGAATACTATCAGTGCCTTCATTGGAGGAGTTTTTGTTTCTGGGAGAAAATTTGAATGAACATGCTGTTAAGACAAATGTGGATTATAAGAGCTGCCATGTATCATGGCAAGAGGAACTTTAAGATATCCATAGTATGTCTTTTCGTAGTACGACTACATTCCCTTGAATAGCTGCAGCAAGCTAGGGGCTTCAAGAGAAGCTTGGGAAAATGACACCCTCTTGGAAAATAAAGCAATACACTTTCACACCGATGGGTTCAAAAAACAGCGAAGGTGTAGGAATCTACTCAGAAAAACTGAATCTCAGTCTATTTTTCCACCTACCCGATCATTGTAGTTTGTTCCAAGCGAAAATTCTGTCGATTAAGGAGATGCTGTTTTGGCTCAAGGAAAACGTCATATCCTCCACGGATATTCGAATCTTCTCGACAGCCAAGCTGCCCTTAAATCTCTTGCCTCTGTCTCTACAAAATCCATCACGGTCCAAAATTGTCAGATGTCTCTGAGGGAGATGTCAAATCAGTTTAACATTCACCTTTTTCATTGGTGCGGGGTCGGGGGCACAGCGAAATATCAGGCAACTGTATGGCGGACGAACTAGCCGAAAAGGGTACGACCACTTCCCTACGCTCAAAGTGAAACACCATAGGTGTACCTATCGCTGCATATAAACTCCTACTTAGACAAGACACTTTAAGGATAACAAACACTAGATGAACTGAGAGTAACCTTGCAACCAAAAAAGTTTGGCCGTGCGTAGACTCAAAACGGTCCAACAAAAGCTGCATGGAGGAAGAGGAAGAAACCGTGAATTCTTCTTCAATGATACTAGCGACTTAGCTTACATAGACCCTAAAAGTCTTTCAAAAAACATTAAAATTTCCGAGTGGTTCGACCAGCGGGTGATTAACCCAACAGAGAGCATTTTCCAAAAGCTGAACCTAAGTTAACGGGAATGCTCAAAATCACAGTCGAAAAAGTTAATGAGGTAGTTAAGAACCCCAAAAAGTTGTTGGACCAGACAAAATACCTCATGAGTTTTTGAAAAGTTGGGAGACATCGGGATGACTTGCGAATCTCATCTTCAAGCTTCTAGAAGCAGATGATAGTCTGCCTTTGCAGCGGATGTAAGTTACCTTCTGCCAACCAATGTACAAATACACGAAACTGTGATAATTACCGTTCGATCAAGCTGATGTCCCACTCTTTGAAGAAGATTGAGAGATTATTGGGTGCCCGACTGCGAAAAAATCAAAGCTACCTGATAATTAATAAGAGCTTTGGCGGGTAGGTCAAAAACGGATGTGCAATCGAAAGCTTAAGAATCCCTCTGCGAAAAATTCGTGATTTCTTAGAGGATTTCCATAATGCTGGATGACTTCGGATACCTAGGATCCGCTGTAGACACGGACAACAACGTCAGTGCGGAGATCAAACGTAGAATAACTCTTGCCAACCGTTGCTTCTTTGGGTTACGAAGGCAATTGAGAAAAAAAAACCCTCTCCAAAAAAATCAATGTAACCTTGTATAAGACCTTAATCATCCCAGTCCTGCTTTACAGCGCGGAAGCATGGACCTTATCGAAAGCGGATGAGGAAAGCCTTGGTCGTTTCGAAAGAAAAATTCTCCGAATAATCTTTGGTTCGGTATGCGAAGGCAATGTGTGGAGAAGAAGATACAACAACGAGCTGTATGAGCTGAACCGCGACATGGGCATAGAGAAGAGTAAGCATCGCGAGGCTACGATGGTTGGGTCACGTAGAGCGGATGAACACAAACGCTCCGGCACGTCGGGTGTTCGAAAGCACATTGCAGGGAAATCGCGGAAGGAGAAGACCTCGTCTTAGGTGGCGCAATCAAGTGGATGAAGACCTCAACCGACCTAGAGTGCAAAACTGGATAGAGCTCGCCCGAAATCGAAGTCGTTATAGAAGGATGTTGGTTGAGGTCCAGGTCCAACCCGAACTGTAAAGCCCTCCTAAGTAAGTAAGTAAGTGGTTGACTTTGAAAGATCATTTGATCAATAACTTCGAAATCTTATATGGGTGGCACTCAGTCAACCAATGGGCTTAGACGCCTATGTGCGATTGAGCAAGGATATGCATGAAGGGGCAGTGACAAAGGTAAAATGTTCAGCTGTGATCACCGAAGCATTCCAAGTTTAGTATTCCAAGCAAGCGTCTTAAATCATTTGCATTTTATGACAGTCCTCGTTTCTCGACTGACTATAACTGTTAGAAGATAAAGTACAAAAACCAAAGTACATCATCATCAGTCTGTGTAACTCCTTTTTGTCTGGCGGTCAACATGCATGCGACCTCCACTTGTATTTTGTACTGCGATGATAGTGTTGCATGCAGGTATCTCTCCATAATCAAAAGAATTTCTCCATCGGTCCCTTGTCCAATTTCTACAACTTGATTCTTTCTAAAACATGGCAAATTCTGTCGCTAGAGGACTGTGTTGCTGGGCGACAGTGTCAGTCAGTATAACCTAGCAGGTTTCAGAAATTTGGCCACCAATTGGTAGTCCTTTTGAGTTTTATTTCCAAAACTGCTTTAAGTGCCAAGGTTTCGATCGTGTGTTATATACATGGCATTTAACACTGTACTGTGTCCCATAATGCCATGTCAGTCATTATAATCGAAGTTTGTCTTTCCAACAAGTCAGTTAAAACCTTCGCCCACAAAAAACTCCTCTTTTGGGAAATCCGTAGGTTGGTTGTGGAAATCTTAGCAAAATGCTTCTTTTTCCCTACCAGCTCAATCAACTCCAGGAGCATATGTACCACAATATTCTTTCTTTGCATCAATAATTGAGGGGGAATCTAAGTCACTAGACTTTGAAATGTTCTACATGCTGGCAATCAGCTCTTCAGCAAGGATGATACAGATTCCATTTTCTATTTGAGCCGTTCCATGGTAGAAAATCTTGCCATCGAAAACACTGACTCTGTTTCTTATGCTTCGCCATTTCGTTTTCTGCACTCAGCAGTTGTCAACTCGCCTCCTTCTCAACACCTCATCCGAATTCGAGTTTGAGTGAAATCTAAAAAGTGTTTGAATATTCAAAATTTAACTAATCTTTTATTTATTAGGTAAGCAACACGTGGATTATCTCAAATAGGTTCTTAAAAAAATTCACCAGTCATTATCGGCGTAACAAATTTGACCACAAAGATAGTCTAGCTAATACTTAAACCGGTTCGGGTCCCAAAGACTTCCTAAAACATTTCATTTGCTGTATTGAGCGAAACAATTGGCCTTTCTTAAATTTAATGACAAATGTTTGAAGCTAAGTACATTTTTTTGGGTGAAGTGAAACAAGTACATGGCCTTCAAATTATTATAATTGCATCTACACCTTAAAATTCTTGGAGCAAAGACAAACCCATTAACGAACACACAGTTTTTTTATTTATCTGAAAGATGAACAAAATGTATTATACGCCAAGATTGATTACGTTCGACTGCCTACTTGAAATACAAATGTATGCGAAAAAACACCAAATTCCGAAAGCTTTGGATTGATGTTTGTTTATGTTTTTAGAAAACAACCTGATGTCGTGTCTTGACCTCATTTTCCAGTTTCTCTATATGCATCAGCCAGCAGTCAAATTCGCCTTGACGGCCGACTTGGGCTAAGTCATAATTTTATTTTTGTGGTTAATGGATGGCAAGGTTCAGAGGTTAAAAAGCCAAATTTGACAACGTTTGTGCATTTACTAAAATACAATGCAATTTATAGCTAATGACAAAGTGTTTGATTGAAATTTATATTCAAACATAAACAACTCTACTCTGATGCGATGCTCATCGACCAACATCGAAATGGCATCGGCGTCGGCGTGAATAATAAACCTTAACACAATTGAACACTATACAAAGTTTGTATTGATTTGAGATACGGTGGCAGACTCTAAAAGCAGATTCATCTTTCCCAATAAAGGTGCGTTGTACGAAGGCGAATGCCGTCTTCTTTTGTTTATTATGGGCTATGTAAATAAAAATAATCAGTAAGGTAATTAAATTAAGCCCTTAGCGAAGTTGCGAAATTTACCCCAAAGTCATCAACCGACAAGAGGGTAGATAAGTAAGGTAATAAGTTATAAAGAGGAAGCATTGAGCTTTTCCTCATATTTTATTACGTTGAGACTTTGCGCCATGTTTATATCCAGCTTAAATAAAATAAATCTGATTATCAGGCAAATCTCTCATTTTTGGGGCTGACATGAATTGTTTAATCGGTTGAGCAAATTATTACTGCTGCCACTGACAATAAAAATATTTCACATGGCTCACATGATCATTGCGCATTATCATAAATGCAATAATTGAGAAAAGTGCCTTAAATTCTTTCACAAAGATGCTTTTTTTTGCCAGATAATTTAAGCTCTAAGGGGATTACTTTACTGGTAACATGAGTCCAAAATTGAAATCCGAGTGGCTAGAGCAGTGTCAGTACAGTGTCATACAGGGTTACCGGCACTATAGGTGCAAGCTATATCCATATTTACATGCACCTGGTATAGCGATGATCAGTGGGGCACGATTCCAATTGATCGTATTTCACATTTGCATAACAAACAAGTTGCTTTATCGAAAGTTACTGCAATGCCGATTGGCCTCATCATTGGCTTACAATACAATTAGATGAAATAAGTCGACATGGATGGATGCATTTTTTGTGGCATCCAAGAGCCAGTTGGTCATTAAGTTTTATTTTATTTTATTTTATGTTTTCCTCTTAGTTCTTGCATAGCTACTCGTTTGGTCTGGGCTTGTTTTACCATAAGGCGAAGCACTTTCGATTAGTTTTGTTCAAAATCTGTGAAGGAAACGAAACTTTCTAATTTTATGGGTTGGTAACAAAATACCAACTTGTAAGATGTTTGGTTTGTAAATATGGTGTTTTAGGTATTGTTGATTCCTTGGGAAAGAAAATCAAATGGAAAATGATGAGCTTTAGAAATAAACTGAAGCGTGCTAAGGAAAATTTGCTATTTCGAGACAGCATCAGTTTCATTTATCAGTTCTTTGACGACTGCAGTGTGTGTGTACACACTTTCATAAAAAGCCCTTCTTCCATCAGCCACTTGGAATCGGAAAAAAGCTGTAAGTCCCTTTCGCATCCCACAAAGTATGGTTGAGAGAAGAGCGCTAGCCCCATGGGTTCACCCTATGAACCTACTATGCCACCCTACTTATTTTCATTTTGGGGTGTTCAAATTGCATGACACTCTTTGTTGATGATGTCTAGAAAAGTCACGTTAAAAAATTTCGTCTGGCAACTTGGCAAGAAAGTAATTATTGAAGTTGATGTATCAGACAACAATTGCAAGCCCCGATTTAGCTTCATGACAGTGCGTCTGTTGAGCACCCATGAAACGACCATGTAAGAGGTAATGATTGGACTTATTACATTTTACGATCACAAAGATGATGGCTACAAAGCTTCACTTAAAATCCAACTAGATTAGGTGACTTCCAACTGTTAACCTATAGTGCCTTACCTATATATTATAACGCAGGAGGTAGACAGTTTAACGTCATCCCAAAAAGGCTGGCTTGAGTCAGCAGGCATAAGCCTGTTCCAAACTAGGCATTTTGGATTGTTTGTCTGCGTCCATGTAATGATTTCTTTTTTGAAAAAACACATTTTTTGTTAAGAAAATTCAAATACTTTTTATTTAACGTGCAGTTCAATCAATACAATTAAGATTTAAATAAAACTTCGTTCAAATGGCCACCACGTTTTCTTCTGCAGCAACAAATTCGATGAACGAATTTTTGAGGACTTTTTCCACTAAATCAAGTCGTATATAAAGAATGAAACGTTCAATATTGACTTGTAAGGCTTGAAGAGAATATGGTATATTTTGAAAGACCAATGACTTCAAATAACCCTACAAGAAATAGTCTAATGATGTTAAATCACGACTTCTTGGAGGCCATTCAATATCACCATTTCTTGAAATAATCGAATCTCTAAATTTTACTCACAATAATTCAATTGTAGCCCCGTCTTATTGAAACCAAATGTTGCCAAAATCAATTTCTTCCAATTTTGATCATATAAAGCTGGTTATCATCGATCTATACCGCTGTCTATTGACAGTAGTGGTGTTACCAGCTTCATTTTGAAAGAAGTACGGACCGATGATTCCAGCCATCAGCCCAAAACCACACCAAACTGTCAATTTAGGTGAATGTAATGGTTTTTCATGAATATTTTGTGGATTTTCATCGATAGTTTTGTTTAATTACCGCAATAGTAAAATGAAAGTAAGCCTCATCGGAAAATATGATTTTCTTAAAAATATCGTTATCGATTTCAAGTTGTTCCAAAGGCAAAATCAGAAAGTTCACGACGTTTAAGGTGGTCCAATGGTGAAATGTAAACACATCTGAATGCCATAAAAAACAAATGAGAGATCATGACATACTACAAATGGCCGAAACGCCACTGCAAAATCATATCATACCTATTGGAAAAGCCCCCAGTAAGGACCAAAGTAGAATAGCGCACTTCTTGAAAAATTGAGAAAGCCGTGTGAGATCATTGCAATGGAAGATTGTCGACGACCTCGTTTATAGTTATGCCTTGGTGGCCCCAAAACCCAAACGAATTTGGTATTCCGACTGCATTCAAAGAGGTTTTGCATTCCTGGATCACTTTCGAAGTAGTTCGAGGGTTAAGTAGAGCCCTAAGGAGGGAGACCAAAGGAAAACTGAAAATATCGAATAGATGCAGAGTTATCAGTTATCACATTTAGAGCGTGAGAACAACATGCGGACGAGTGACGAGTTAGGTAGCTCGGGCCTTTAGAGGAGGAACAACCTTCGCTTCACAATACCATTTACTGCTGACATTTTGTATGGCCAGGCAGCTGTTTCGGGGAATTCTACTGTTTTTTTTTTGTATGCGCCTGAAATCGCCGATTAATCCATAAGTTACTCCAATTAAAAACTTTCTCGTGGTGAAACTTTAAACGCAGTTATCTCTAATGTTCCTTCTCAAAACCTGCTCGTGTTGTAGCTCAAAAAATTAGCGACCGATATGAAATTTTGGGAGATTGCTCTCAGTGATATTATCGAAAGGATATATCTAAAGTTTGAAAGATAGCGTGCAAATAAATGATATTTCCGGTTTCAAGTTTGTCGAAAAAATTGCCGAGAAATCAAAATTTGGAGTAAAAAGGCTCCCAAATTTATAATTTTGCACTTTTTTTTGTATAACTTTCCTCTTAATGTGACAGTAAAGGAATGAACTTTGGTAAATCTTTCTCAGATCAACCGAAAAACTGGCAACTGCAGCAGTTTTCAATGTCGCCGGAAACAGGCGCCTTTAAAACTTAAATAACGCCGTCATCGAATAGATAAGATTTCTTTTGAATACTTGACAGCTCTAGTAAAAACTTCTTCTGATTTTGAAAATGATTCGGTTATTTTATTGTCTCTAAAAAAAAACCCAAAAACAAAGTATTTTTTACGCTCCTAAGGTGGTCTCCCTCACAAATATTTCTTTCCATCAAGGGATTTTCCGTATCGTGGCTTAGAGCCATTTGGATAGCATACATCTGCACTTGGATGACAGGTGGACATGTGCCGCTTTCCACAAAGGCTCCAGCACCAGATCCATAAGCAGTTTTAAAACCGTTCATGAAGATCCGATAAGAATCCTCGAATGGTTTAGTTGCACTCATATTTTTACTCTAAGCAATTTTTACACCAAAACGACAATTTTTAGCCTATTCGTGATTTTTTTGCTCGAATCTCCATAATGTTTGTTGTACATACATAAATTTGATCCAATCTTAGAAGCAGTTGACTTTTTGACTGATGGAATTTCCGAATTCTTTGAGTTTGGCATATACGATAATAAGGAGTGCAAACATGTTTATCCGATATTCTATTGGTGACTTTGTGTTATGTCTAGCAGCTGGCCTAAGTTACCATTTCTTAACAACATGGCATGTTGAGGTTCGTGAACCATGTTTGGGGTTTTTCCATTTGATCTTTAAATATGAGCCATCGAAAAGGCTGTGTTAGCTTTAGAGAAAAAGAAATGCAAACAAAGCTGTTTGTAAATTGCGACAAACTTTCTCAGAACAAATGTTTATTATGTTTCATTCATTTGTCTATTTCATTTACTTGTCACATTTTTCTTCTATTCGATTTACTAATTTTCTAAAATCTATACAAGCCATAGGTACCTTCTAATCACAGTGTTTTTCGTTTGTAATAGTTGCTTTTCTTGGCATAGCTAATTAAATTAAATTGGGGCCTAAAACGACTAAGACATACCTGCAACGTCATACGTCATCAGTTGGTAGAAAAGAAACATATACTGCCGATGATACGTTAGTTCTACTTCACTGCAGTGCACTTCAAAGAAATGGACACGACTCACGACTGACTCGCACGAACTTGCGATTGTATACTTGGTACAATATTAAAATCCTTAGGCTGAGTACAAGGTTTTAGTATTTGCTCTTCATAGCTGATTTGGTGGTGTAGGGCTGCCAAATACATATTTGTTATGAAAATTGAAGAAAATTCTTTATCATCGCAATACTATCTCAAAATTTCTGCACGGTTGCAAAACTTGCTCTATAGTACAAAAAACTGCAAAAAATCACACCTAGTGAGAAAATGAAGGCCAAAAAAAAAAATTGTACGACAGTTATTACGGATAAGTTGTAAGAGTTCTCAATATCGAGCGATTGTAATTTTCATTTCTAAAGCGGTTTTGGACAAGAACGCTACAAAAGTAGAGCAACAACGAGGCCATATTTCTTGCCGCTCTTCTGACATTTCTCTTCAGTAAGGTCATGTGATTTTATGATGGAAAGATATACGAGCCAACAACGAGTCAAAATTATTAAAATTTACTACCGAAATTCGGAATCGGTGGCCTCTACGTTCAGTGCGCTACGTCCAATTTATGGTCGCCATAATCGTCCTAGCAGATCAACAATTGAGCGTCTAGTGGAAAAATTTGAGTCCACAGGTACAGTAAAAAATGTTCCCGTGCCAGTGAGTCAAAGAAGTGCCCGTAGTGTTGAGAATATTGCTGCCGCTGAGGCTTCAGTTGCAGAAAGCCCAAAGCCCGTTCTCAAGCGTTGGGCATCTCTGTGACGTCGTTGTGCCGAATTTTGCGAAAAGATATTGGCCTAAACCCTTACAAGATTAAATTGACGCAAGAACTGAAGCCGCTTCACCGCCAGAAGTGTCGTATGTTCGTGAATTGGGCTGAGCAACAACTCAAAAATGATTCGGATTTTCATCGAAAAATCATCTTCAGCGATGAGGCTCATTTCTGGCTGAATGGCTTCGTCAATAAACAAAATATGCGGTATTGGTCAGGCAGCCATCCACACGTATTCATTCCATGAGTGATCATTGCATCCCGAGAAAATTACGGTTTGGTCAAATTTTTAAAAACCATCAAGTTTATTTTCGTAAAAATTTCAAAGAACTTGATTTTACGGCTTCATAGAAATGTAATGCTATTTCATGGCTCTCTTTATAACGTCGAAAATAAAAAAAAATTGAATCGAAATCAAAATTTTGCGTTTTTAAAAATGTCGAAAACTGAGAGATAACAACGAATTCTATTGAATAGGAAGCTAATTGGGTACGCTATATCCACACTTTTCTTTTGTTATCAATAAGTGTCTATTTATACAGTTGTGAATATTTGAAGACTGTCGAAAAGTAGCTACTCTCAGAAAGCTTACTTATGTGGTAAGTTAATGATTTCGAACTCACATATAAGCAACTTTTCAATCATACAAACAGGGTGGTCGTGGTGCATTGGTAGAATGTTCAGTTTTAGTGGATAGGCCGGAGGCGTTGGTTCAAGTCCCGCTCTGGGCATCTACTTTTCTTTCAGGCAAGTTTCATTTGGATGAGGCCGCCCTTGAGGTTACATTTAAAATAACAACCAATTTATTTCCATCTTCTTTATTACAAAGTTAAATATCGAAATCTTAAGGCTGAGTAAAGGGTTTGGATCTTTTCATAGCATATTTGCTGGTTTAGGGCTGCCAACTACAACTTAATAATGAAAATTGAATAGAATCAGATGAAATATAAAAAAAGAGGGCAAAAATTTCATCGGTAAAAATATAAAAACGACATTTTTTATATTAGTACAGAACAGGCCAAAACACTCCTGGTACAAGCAAACGCAAAAACAGCAGCATTTGGTTGGCCTCAGACATGGAACAATCCAAAACCGCTAGGCTTGCCGACGCTTTCTGAGGTCAACGCGGCGTACCCCACAGGCGGATCACTAGTGTGAAGCGGAAAAGTGGGAGAGTTGTGATCGCTTCAAGATCACTACTCGTAACGCCGGAAATGAAAAAGACGAAGAAGTACAGAACATTTTTAAAAAGAAATAATTTTTTATTAAAAAAATGTATGTTGAAGATCGTAAAGATCACCTCAACTCCATATTGCGTTTCGCCCAGACAAGGCAATTGGGCTCATCAGTGAGATGATTGCCGTACCCATCTAAGACGCAATTTTAGTTCAGAATTCACCGACACTTATAAAATTCACTGCACTCACATGCAACAGAGCGAGGAGCGCCTGGGCCTAGATCATTTCTCACTACCATGCCATTCGACATTGTGAGGAAATGGAGGTGACCTACAATTTTCTGCCGGTTCCGAACGTCAAATTGAGAAGGCGTTTTTCATGGCAATGAATTTACTAACGGAGAACTTGCCAATTCCTCGCGAAAGGCGATATCCGTGGAAAAACATTTTTGACTCTGCTGGGATTCGCACCTCGAACCTCTGGGTTAGCAGGTGGACATGCTAACCATCACGCCACGGGTACCACTTTCATAAACGATCTCTTATTTGAAACTTATCCAATCGTTTTATCTAGTTACTTGGCGACGACTCACACCTTAGCTTTTCGTATTCGTTTCCAAATTCACGTCCTTGTTCTTTGGATGTGTAACTTCCGGCGTATGGTAGGCTCATTAAATTCTGATCGTGACAGAATTGAGCATTGTTTCATGGGGTGGTAAAATTCGAGTAGAATGCAATGCTTTAAAAACTCAATACAGCCAAGAAAATGCTTAGGTTTCTTAAGACGGTGCAGAAAAGTCTTCAATGAAATATATAACGTATCAGGTACAGTGTTCTTAGTCCTTGTGCCCAAGTGTTGTGTGTGTTCAGGATTTCCTTTTTTTTTGTCAGAAGCCAAACTTAAAGCTTTGCTGTCTGGTAGTACAATGGACAAATGGAGACATTTTTAGACCTGTATTTTAATTCTCATTCGTTATTGAATGGGTCGATGAAACAAAATTAGAAATATAATTTTTTTAATCAACAATAATGAGTAGTTTTAAGCTCATGTACTTCAAATACTTGTACATTACCTTGAACTGGATTTGAACGATTAAGTTCAAATGAAGTTCCCTTAGTGTCGCTTCAGAAGTGCTTTTTAAAAATCTTGATGTTATTAAGACTTATGATAATTACCAACAGCTAACTGTGCTGATTATTATTTCAATTGATAATTCTAGCCAATTTATTATGTCATTGCATCTCAGTAAACACAATTCAACTTGATGCCTTCTTCGGTTTGTAGAACAATGTAAAAGATTGAAACCTATAATCTGTATTCACTTAAGCTCGTTCTTGAAAATAAGGTGTTGCATGTAGGTAATTATTCAATATTCCTTTGTAACCGAAAACCACATTGTGGTCACAAAGTCATGCCCTAATTAATGCTTTACCAACTCATGGCTGATTGAACAGGCTATAACCATTGTTGAAATGAAATATTTATTGTTTCTAAACTGATTGTTGAAATTAAATGCATTTTAGTGACTGGTACTACAATAACGTCATATTTATCTTGAATTATTTATAAGGAGATGTCAATTGATTTATTAACAGGTGTTGTTGGCTTAAAATAGATTAATGAATATTTGAAGCACTAAGATGAAGAAGGGTTTTTAGTGCATTTTGTATGATTATTTATGTTTTTCTCCGAACGAAAATTCAAATGTCTGACTATTTCCTGACGGCCATTTTCTTGCAAAATAGCATGCTTTGAAGAAACCGACTTCAATAGCATTACGTGTGTCAAGAAAACTTTTATTGCTTATGTCTTAAAATATTTTCATTAAAACAGCTTAAATTATTTTTTTAAACTATGCAATTTTTTAAACTATCCAATCGAAATCGTCATGCCGATGCCGATTTTTTCACATTCGCGATGTTTGAGATATTATACACGTACAGGGGTGTCGTACAGGATGTTTTGAATACGTTGCGACAAAGGCTCAGAAAGGATAGGTTGGGTGAAGACTAGAAAAAAATCGTATCGGAGGGCAGTCTTTTTCCTTCGTTTAGGAGGGAGGGGCAAAACATACTAAAATGTTTTCGCAAGCTTATACTTTGTCTTTCAATTGACACTTTTGTTTAAATAAATTTAGTAAGATAGTGTTTGAGTAATCAAGTCTCAAAATCAAAATTTGGAGAAAAAAAAAAATCAAAAAAGCGTCAATTTTTCTTTCAATAGTCAATGCTGTTACTAGTTTTTGAGCCAAACATATACGAACTTGAAAATTTTTCTAGTTTAATTGTTAAAAATTTTGAAAAAATGATTGAATTTTATTTTCTGAGCCAAAAAGGGTTTATTGGAAAAAGTATCATTTTATCTCAAAAATTGAGAAAGAGTTCCACGTTTCGCCTAAACGGAGAAAGAAACACCCCCTCCCATAGGATTTTTTTCTTTTTCTTGACCCAACCCGTGCGTCCTGGGCTTTTGTGGCATATTATGCAAAACACCCTTTATAAGGTACCCACTTGATTGTGTTTTTGTTTTATTCAAATATGAAATTGCTGTCTGTCGGAATCTCCAGCGTATACGTCTATGTTGCCGCTTTTGTGGTACGAAAAAACTGTTTAAATATTGGATATGGAAAACAATGACTGAAAACGATCATAGAACTAAAAAGATTGCAGAAACACAGCTGCTTTTTAATTGCGTGGTGAATATTTGTAGACTGTATTCATCAAGGAAATCTTTAGGATTTTATAATGGAATGTCAAACAAATACAAACACCTGCACACATGTCATTTTAATCAAATAAAAGACGGAACATGTTGGTATTTTGGGTGCTATGCTTGGGACTTTAAGATTTTATGAAAAAATTTCTGGTTTTAAAAGAGTGTAAAAAACCGGAACTGTTTGGGCTGCGTCTTGCGCCTGTGGACTGTCGAAGCGATGACCACAATGCATTGACACCACGACTACGCACTGCTGTGAATTGAATTGGAATCTATTGAATTAAAGATAAAAAACAACAACAAGGGCTTCAGGGCATGACGCATTTGGGTTTCGCCCGAGTCAGTGAATGTTGATCTTATCGTCTGAAATGCTTCGGAAGACCCTGGTACAAGCGAAAACTTAGCTCATCTTCTCTTTTAACGCACTTTCATACCAAATCTAATTTGCGATGTTTTGACACAAATGACGCCGTCGTCACACATGATGCAGAATAGGACATTTCAAAGCTTAGTCCCATAACGAAAAATAAGCCTTCCAAAGAATTAGAAATTCTCACAAAATTCCTTCGCCAAAGTTTATTAAATATGTCTGCGTATTGGGAACTTGTTTTAGGTGACCGTAAGACTGCACACTTGACGACAGTATTGCTTAGAAATGGTCTTTAAAACACCTTTGTGGACGTCACATTTTAACAGTTGCATGACATTTTACAGAAGTATTAAGTTCAGAATAGAAAAAGTAGTCGATAGAAAACAACGGAATCTAAAATGAGTGAACTTTATACAACGATCAATTTCATAGCATGCAAATAAGGGGAAAAAGTAAATCACCGAAAAATTCAATACCACAGCAATCAAACTTTCCATTGGACGAAAAGAAGCACCCAGAAGCAGTGGCGTAGCGTGTCATCTTGGCACCCCCTTTGAATTAAAACTTGGGGTCATCATTTCAAAGGCAATGAGGTATTTTTTATTGAAGGCAAATAAGAATCAGCGATTTCACAAACGGATTTTACGGGCCTTACGAGCAGCGAAGTCTGACAAAAACTTTGTCAAAACCAATATTTACAGCCAATTCTTGTCAATCGACAATGTAGCCAAGTTTGATAGTCCAGTGGAGCTCACAGTGGATTTGAGATAATTTTTGAACAGCTTAAACTTCAGAAAACTTTTCGTAAAACTGGCCACACTAATTGCTCTTATTAATTGATTCGTATATATTTACGAATCAAGTAGGACTACGTACATTTGGAATCGAGATTCCCAGATTCAGTTCTTGGATGAAGGGGGGGAGCTCCAGTGATCCTTTGTCCCTTATATCTCCTTCTGATTCAGGACTGGCGACAATTGCTGAAGACGCTTCCGCATCATCTGAAACTCGTCTTTGTCGATGTCTTCTAATACACACTCTTATCTGCTGCCTAAAGTTTCGCTGGTGTAAAAAATCTGAACTTGTCCGGTATTTCTTGCTGGAATCAAATGATGGGAACATCTCTCAACGGAGCTCCTGCGCGTAAGAGAAAGCTACTTCTGCGGATTCACCATGCGCTTTTTCCTGTGAATTCTTCGCGTTTTGGGTTCGATTGCGCGGTTTGAACGAAATGGTCCTCCACTAAGGGAGCTTCAAAGTCTTATCCGCACCCTTATTCACATCCACTCCTCGTTGCTGCAGTCAAATATGTGCGTCTACTTCTTCTGGGTAGCACTGCAACCCAAAAGCCAAGAAAAGTGAAGAAGTTGAATGAATTCATGGCTGTCTAAAGAGGACTGACCCCCGATCTTCTTTCGGAAGTTTGAGATGAGTCGATCAATTCTTCCAGTAGTTCAAGAACTTTATCAATTCTATTTTCAAGCGTCTTGACAGCTTCATGTCTAGGGTTTCATCGCGTTCAACCCGTCCCGATGTTATGTTTCCCATCAAATCGTTCTTGAGATCTGCAGTGTTTTCTTTTGATTCGAAGAATTTGATGAAAGAAGACTTTTCTCCTTCGATGGTACTATTGAAATTTACGCCATAACATCTAGCTTCTTGAATGGGGCTAAGATGGTAATTCGAACTGGCTGTCCAATTAATTTTATATTCAAATATATTTTTATTTATATGTTTACATTCTGGGTTTCTGGAGATAGATACGATACTGGGACTCTTGTTCCCACCTCTATCTTGTCAGGTGTTCCTTTAGAAGAGGGTAATATTTAGCTATGAGATGCACTAACTCCAGAAAGTTCCCACGATTGCCACTGCCAATTCCTCGAATGTCTCCTCAATGTCCTCTCAATTTCAAATTCTGTTTGGCTAAGAACAAGATAATATTTATCAACCATTACAGTACATCCCTCCAATTCTTCTCCTCACTTTCGAAAACTTCTTCATGCTCCTGATATATGGTTCCTCAACTGTTCAGGACGAACTTACATAAAAGAAGCTCTGCTCAAGTTCCAGACTGTTCTCACGGTCTCTGATTCTTGGATCTAGCTTCCACCATTTGTAGCATCCTTCTTCAGATGAGAAAATTGAGACTGCCAAACACCTTGACCAAAAACATATTATACGCTCGCAGACCGTTTACATAGTAAGATAATGGTTTATAGATCCACCCGGTTAATTAATTTGTAGAAAACAGCCGAGAGCGTCAACGACCAATTACAGGCAGGGTGGCAAAATTTCAAATTTAAGTCATGGTGTTATCTCTACGTTACCTGCTTCACCCGACTCAGGTCTTCACCGCTACTACCCTGGGCGGTCCGCTCCACCCACGCTACGCCACTGCCCAGAAGCGTTAGAGAATCAGGGTGCGTTCTGAAGCCGTCATGACTCTGTTACTGGTCTAGAAGGTTGTGTTCCCTATAAGAGCAAGCTTGGTAATTGACAAATGATGAAATTTTATAAGAAGCTAGCGGGAAGTTCATACCTCACTGATTTCTGATAACTCCGCATTCGCATAGACCACTGCTTTATAAAGAGAAGTTGAAAGAGGGCAGCGATAGAGGCAGAGATAGATACAGAGCATGGGGAGAGAGGAAAAGAGAGAGAAAGAAAAAAAGAAAGAGAAAGAGAAAAAGAAAGAGATCTTTATAGAAACAGAAATAGAAATAGAATGAGAAAGAGAAAGAGAGAGAGAAAGAGAAAGAGAAAGAGAAAGAGAAAGAGAAAGAGAAAGAGAAAGAGAAAGAGAAAGAGAAAGAGAAAGAGAAAGAGAAAGAGAAAGAGAAAGAGAAAGAGAAAGAGAAAGAGAAAGAGAAAGAGAAAGAAAGAGAGAAATATCACGAAAAACTAATAGTATCGTATCACCCTTTCAATAACGTTTTATTAAACAGCTAATATACCTACCAAGGTAATCCTTAAAATTTCTTTTAGCAACTCCCATCCACCATGGCCGAACATTTAACTTCTTTATAAGGAAAATCTATTTCTATTTATTTACTTAAGTGAATAGTATCAATAATTTTCAGTTTATTCACCTCATGAGCCACGATCAATCAATCAATGCAAACATGTTTACTGAGGTGTCAATTGCCATATTCGAGAAAAATCTCAAAATTTTCCACAACAATTTTCAGTGCTATGTAACATTTTATCTGCAACTACAACTCTACAACCTTTTACAGGTTGGCAGGTTTAATGGGTATCGAAATAAACACACGCTGTGCTGGCTGCCGGTGCATGTTGTTGTGGTTTAGCAATTTATGCATTCACTCAATGTCGTCGCTGCTCAGACCTCAGAGATATAAAAGTTATTGCGTGCGTACCTGTTCTCCTTTTCTGCATACTTGGAGTTCGCTGACATGATCAATTGGTCTGGCAAATAAAAGTATCATTGGACTTGTGAATTGTGACTTGTTGAGTCTACTCACTAGAGTTGCGTAATAACACAAAATATATATTCGTATTGATTAATGGGTCAGTGATACTGGTTGTGAAAATTTTGTTTTCTTATTCAAAGTATCAAATACTTATAAGTGGAGATATTCGTACCTACACCTACCTATCAGTTGACAATCAAAACTTAAAAATAGCAATAAAAGTAGATACATACAGGCTTTAATTAGGTACGGGTTTGCAATAGAGGCACATTTGACATTTTCAACAGCAACTAATGGGGTTGCACGACACAATAGCTAGTTAAAAAAAAAAAAAAACAGTACAAAATACCAAATTCGCTTAAATGTTGTAGCGAGTAGGTATACATACAACCGTTTTGCCAATATGAAGAAAAACATTTTATCTTTATTTCTGAAGTTAATTATTGATAATTAAGATTGTATCAATAGCAATAAATGCTTGCTATGGGTAATTTAATCAAGTAAAAGCTTTTATCTCGCGTCTTCGTGCTGTGACTTTTGTTAATTTTGATGGGTAGAAGCAGTAGCGATTTATTGTTTCTTCTATTGATATTATATCTTGGGGGTTTCACGCCTCAAATGACTTAATTAATTTTATAATTGTCTTCTATAACTACTCGTGTGTGCACCAACATCTTTCATGTGATAAATTGCTGTTGAATACCCTGCATTTATGCGTACATGGTAGGTACATGGATCACAATTTACTGTGAAAATGAATAGGTACCTAATTTAAGTAAATTCAGTATCACTACACAACGATTTTAAAGCTGTATTTTAAATAGCTGTGTAGTGTATAGTTGCAACACAACTGTGACTCCTTTGCGGTGGGTTAATTATTCAAAGTGGTTTATAATAACTCATTAAAAATCAGTTTGCCTTTTTTTATATTTAATAAGATAGGTCGGGAACAAAAGCTTAGAGACGATACACGATATGCCAAGAGTATAAAAGGAACTTATTATAATTCTTGTTATGCGTTGATAGAAAAATAAGATAGGATTAAAAAGTCATTTATTACAATGAAGTTTTTTCAACCTCATTGTTTCAAAAGTTTTCGCTATTAAGGACGCGAATCTTCTTCTTTCTTTTTCCGGTGTTACGAGCATCGTGGTCTGGAACGGATCAAAGCTTTTCACACTTGTGAGTTGTGATCCGTCAGCAATGTACACCACTCTGACTTCAAATTTATTTCATATCTGATTTCAAACTATTGCTGGTTTCGTTGCATTCATCTATACTGGGAGTGAATTGCCCTGACTTTCTTTTTTTTATCGCGATCGTGTTTAAATGTTGCTAATTGATTTTTTTTTGGATGAATGATTTTGAACCTGGCAATACTTTTTTCGGATTTGGTCATTTTGACAGCTGTCACTTGATTTTGGCTCAGTTCGGCTTCACATTTTATTGTGGAAGAATGACCACTTGGCAGTGCGTACGTTCGGTAAATTGCTTCAAAAAGAAATCGCCATAGACGCTGATTTTTATATAATTTCAATATTTAATCCTGTGAGCTACGGCTACCTCAAAGTTCAGGCGTTTATTATTTTTGCAGGGTTGTGTGAAGTCCGCTTGTCTATGTAGACAAGTTCGAGACGATGGACACCTTGCTAGAAAATTTCCGGATAGATATAGTTGACGCCCCAAGAGCTGCAAAAAGTGGTAGGAAATTGTGGCTTTCGGCTGGAACTTATTCGACCCAGCCTCTGCGGCCACTTACCACAATACGATGGCAATCCCGTATCTTTATAACTATGCCAAGGTTGAGGCTATAATGCTTTCTATTTCTTCTCAAAACCCCATCACGTCCAAAAATCCCCTTTTTTTATTATTTTCGGGTCTGGATATTTTTTTTTTTGCAATCTAGCTGATCGTTGGTAGGTAGATACTCCAATCACTACTATTTTTTTATTACTTTACAAATAAATTTATACTTTAACATATATAAAAATAAGCACTAGCCTACCAGGGCTTTCGGCTTGAGCTGATCTTCCTCTTATTTTGTGGTTTTGTCTTGAAAGCTTCCGCGGATCATCGCTCTTCTTATACGATCAAGCTTTGTTCCTCCAGCTGTCATACGGAACACATTCGTCTCATTTGCTGTCAAGATACCATCATACTTTTTGTACACTGCCTGACATTGAGAACCGTATCTGAGTACTGGATGCACAAACGCGGTGTAAGATTTTCCCTTCAGCTTAGAAAACATTTTTCTATGACAGAAGAAGGTGGACATTTCTCGGCTTTTCATCCACCCTACGTTTATTAAAAGATTGATGGCGTCAACAAAAATTGCCTCACTTTTGATCCCGGATACCTACAATTTTGCACATTTGGGAAGCAAACTTCCATTCAAATAAATATCAGAAGAAGTCATGTCTGACGGATCAGAAAATGAACAACATAAATTTCAGGGACTTTAGCGAACAACGTTTAAAATTCCGCTAAACGTAATTCCGTGGCTAAATGTTGACATTTTGACAATAGAGTGGTTAACAAATAGCATGAGTACCTACTAGTGCTGTAAATTAAGCAATTTTTTTAGCAAGTCGCTTTCGCACTAAGCTCTTTGTCGCCATATCTTTCCAAAAAGGAAAACGATATAAAAAAACTGTTTGCGTACGTTGGAAGTTATATTCTGTGGCATACCAGAACAAATAAGAGCTCAAGATTTAACCCCCATACCACAAACCTTTTTATACAAAAGAAATGAAAAATAAATATAGTAATGAAGCAGTATAATGGTGAAACCATTTTTAAAATCGGTCCAGTAGCTTTTATGTTCCCGTTTCTGAATACAGGCGAGTTTGAGGTTATATTGATGTTTAGTTAAACTGTCAAAACGTTGGCATTTTTTATGTCCCAAAGCGCAAACTATGATTTTCTGAAGGCTTTTTTTGCTTAGAAATGATCTGTCATGTCATGTTTTCGAGATATTGAACCTTCAAAATCAAACAAAACAAGTGATACTGTTTTTGAGCTTATATTTTAACATGAAAGAATTCAAATGAAAACAAACCATTGCTTTCCAATAACTTGTTATGCGCTGAGTCTAAATCTGCTAAGAAAATGGCAGAAGACAGATAGAAGATAGATAGATAGATAGATTCTTTATTACATCAACATTCATTTCAAACAAGTTAAATATTATAAATTTAGAAACAAATTGAGAAAAAGTATAAAAGTACAGTAGTGTTTCTAAAATTTTACGAGTTCTTCTTTACATGAGTTAAAAATATAAGCGTAGTAAATTATCCATTTTAAAGTGATTGGAAACACAAAAAAAGCACTTTGTATGGTTTGTAACATAAGATGTTATACAATTTTCAATTTTAACGTGATTTGAAACACACAATTTAATTTCAAATTTTAGATTCAAAATTTCTGCCCTAGCTCTAAATATAATGCTTTTCTCGGACGCTGAGTATTTTTTTTCGGAAATAACTGACATTTGAATTTATTTGGTGATTTAACTGCCTGTAGATAAGTCTGGAAGCGGAAGAACTTGCTCTAGAAAGATTTTCTATAAACATTTTTTGGTCAACTTTCACGATCATTTCTGCAAACTGAGCTTGCCAATTATCGACGTTAGATTCCGACAAATTTAAAGAGGAGTCATGATTAATGGCTTATGGCTATTTGATTCCACTCCTTGAAAGGGGATGCATTGGTTTGTAGTAATTTTTTCAGAATTATCTTGTGTAAACATGGCATCACTCCTTTTCATTACTTTAGTGATAAAGTCTGCGTTGGCTTTGAGATTTTGTACATATATTGGAGCTACCTGACTCTACATATATTGCATAATTCGGTGTGGAGTTTGGGAGTCGAAACAGGCGCTTGAAAAAATGCCTTTGAAAACATTCAAAAACTTCAAGGTATATGTACCCAAAAACTTGTAGACCATAACACAAACATGTATTTACCGTTGCATTAAACACTTGGTATTTTGACGATATATCGACGTTTTGGTTGGAGAAAAACTTAGTCCACATCAGATTTAAAGCCATTTGGCTTGGTTGCTTTTCTCAATAGAGTGTTTGACAAAACTTAAATTGTATGTTAATAGAACACCTAAATACTTAAACTCCTGCACAACTTCAATCCGTGTAGAGTTTAATGACCAACTTTCTTCTGGAAGTCTCCTAGTACTTCTCGCTTCAAAGATCATGATTTTGGTTTTTTTCGGTATTGATGCACAGGCCCCAAGACTCACAAAAGGAATTTAACCTGTTTATTTGCAACTGGAGCGAAAAAGGATTGTCTGCAAACATAACCAAGTCGTCTGCGTATAACAAGACTTTAATCCTGGTGTTACCAAAAACAATGCCACCAGGTAAGACATCACTGATCTCGTCTATGAAAAGAGCAAAGAGTAACGGACTGAGAATACATCCTTGTGGAACACCTGCCGTAGTTTCAAATGTATTGGAGAACTCACATCCGTCCCATACCTTTACATTCGATGAAAAAATGAGTTTCGAATACATCAGAAGAAATTTCCGTGAAAGACCTAAGCAAGATAGCTTCTTAATTAATGCTTGTCTATTGACTTTGTCAAAAGCAGCTTTCAAGTCAACAAAGCATCCGTAAAGCTACTACGTCTTTTTTTCGATAAATTTTCTTCCAATGCTGGGTATGGCAAAGATGTGGTCCACGGTTGAAAAACCTTGGCGGAAACCCGCTTGGAATATACTTAAGCGATTAGTATGCTCAATCCACTTTGTTAGCCTTCCGTTAAGAACTGCAGAAGTATGGATATTCCTCTATAGTTCTGTACATCATTCACATATCCTTTCTTGTAAATGAAAATGGCAGAATATAAAGCATTGTTGTCTCGAAATTACGCTCCTATAATCTCAAAAATCTGACGTGGTAGATCAATTCTGTGACTCAATTCAGCACATACAGAACCTTCAAAAATGTGTTATCAAATTCAAATTTAACTTCGAGCTTTCGAGGTTACCCAGGCCCCAAAACAAACCATGACCAAGCTTTACAGCTTTTGAAGGTAAAAATCCTACAGATACATTATAAGATTTACATTTTTTGCATGTTAGAACAAAGGCTCAAAAACAACAAAAAACTTTTCTTCTCGAAAATAGCTAGATAACATGACGTGACAGAGGAATTCTGTGTCCAGATTTGAATTCACGGCAAAAAAAAGCCTTTAGAATTAGAAAAATAAAGTTTGCATTCTGTGTTAAGTTATTGTCGCCCTTCGCCCAGTGCCTCAAAAGAATTGTACTTAACTTCAAAACAACGACAATATTTTATTTCTCTTTTTTTCTTCTTGCAATTGCATCATAGTATGACTGATAGTATAATTGACATTCCAGTTGAAAATAAAATACAAAAACTCTTTAATCATAAATTTTCCCATGAAAAGAAAATTCCAAAACGTGCCGATTATAGTAAATTTTCTCACATCAAAAACTTATAAAGTGCAGTTTTTATCAGCTGCACTTTAAGTTTAATTGTGATTTGCCTTTTGTTTGTGTACCTAGCTAAACACAACTTTGCATGCGCACTAAAGTCACTAAGTTTGTAAATTACAACCTACTTAAAAAGAAAAAAATAATTACAGTAAACCACTAATTTTGTTTGATTGGGAGATGTACGGTTTTTATCCCACAGGTGTAGATACAATGCAACTGTAAATTCATACATTTCCTTAATTATCCAACCACAAAAAAAGAAAAAGCTATAAAATTTCAGCTGAGAATATTTGATTGTGAAAAAACAAAATAATAATAACCAGACGTGTTCATGACTTTTTTGAACATTCAGTAGCAAAAAGTTGATTTAACCTTTGTTAACTTTCAATCCAAATGAAATAATTGAAACCACATGAGATAATTGTACGAAAAAAATTGCGAATAATTTAATAAGAGAATATATGAATTAAATTTTGTCACAAAAGTTGTATGATTAAAAAAAAAATATAATTTTTTGCTCATTGTAATGAAGTATGACAATTTTGAAAGTCAACGAAGTGGGAATTTCCAACCATATCCGGGAATATGGAGTTTTCTTTTATAAGAGAGTAATGTATTTCCGCTATATTGGCAATCATTATTGAGCGGAATTTTACTCAAGACGCAAAATAGAACTTCTTCATTCATTTGTCTTCTGCCGACCATATCAACACACTGTGTATTTGAAGCCTTGAGGGCAGAAGTAGCACGGACCTCAATTTTTATTGCCATTAAAGGTACTATAGGGCAAGTTTTGCAAATTGTCTAGAAGAAAATTTAAGATACAATAATTAAAGATGATATTACGATGATAGAGAATCCAAAAAAGGTGGGTTTTGCAATTCAGTCACTGTCTGTCCGCATATGAAATATGCAGTTAGGTTCTCTGGGGTAGCCTGCAGAGGTTTTTTTTTGGAATTGGGCGTATAAGTCTAAAAATAACGGTACCTGCCATGCAACCGATATGATAACAATTATTTTTCTCGAAAAGGGCTCCAACGATTTCGATTAAATTTAGTGTGATGGATAAGTTTCAGGTTGTCTTTCTTATGCAGCCTTATTATGAGGTGCACATTCCCCTCAAAAAAGATCCCATTTCACTTTTCCCTTATAATATGAGTTTCGGGGAAAAAATTGTCCGTGTTCGAAAAAATTCGCTTATTATGAGCTATTTTTCCCCGTGAAATCTGAAAACGTTGAGAGCAATTTATTTCAACTTCAATTGGCCGCCTAGATCGTGCGATTTGACACCATTAGACTATTTTTTGTGGGGGTATGTCAAGGCTAATGCCAAAATTGGACTCAGCGGATGGGCTACCTGAGACGCAGCCGCAGTCAGTGAAATTATCTTTAAACATTAAATTGCAAGGTTCAAACTATCGATTCAAATAAATATTTCATTAATTTTTTCGAATTTTTTGTGCTTTTTTTTTAAAAAAAAGTTCTAAGCCTCTTAAAAAATCACCCGTTATAAGCAATTGCAAAAAATGTCGTTTTTCAACGAACGAAAAACTCTTGGGACATTTTATAAAAAACTTTTTTTTAATATTTAATGTGATTTTTTCAATTTTTATAATTAATGTGTAGTTTGCAGCCCTATACCACCAAATATATTATGTAGAGCTAAGACTCAAACTTTGTACTCAGTCTCAAGATTTGGATATTGTACTTAACATGCAATCGTTAGTATGTAACTGTGCGAGCCTGTAGTGCCCATTTGATTGACGATGCCATCTATGAGCCAACCAGGGTATTAAGAGTTCAGGAAACTAGTCGATTCATCACAAAATCCTCCCCGCCTTGAAGAGCCTTGGCTTCTTCGACCTTAGGAAGTGGACACAACTTAGCTATGGCCCTTTTGAATATGCCGTTTGATGTTTTAACAGTGGCAACTCGCGGTATGCCATCAGCCCTTATTCATGCAGCTTTAATTCGACCCAAACGCCATTTCAATGGTGGAAGATTGTCATTACTAAGAATCGCCACATCCCGATGCTCAATGTTCTGGTTTTACGACACCACTTTTTACGTAGTTTTAAACTTCGTAAGTACTCCTCTCTCCATCTGCTCCAGAGCTGCTGCATGATCCATTGAACCCCCTGCCATCAATTGAGATACGTCAGATTCTTGTTACTGAGATCAGGGTCATGTATTGTTTGTGAATGGAAAAAATGCCCTGGGGCAACGGCTCAATTCTGAAAAATCTTCAGAAAGGGGGACAAGGAACAGGAATTGAGTACTGCTTCAATTTGAATAATTACCGAGTTTAGTTCTGACTATGCTAGTGAAGCTAAATTCAACAATCTTTTCATATGATACTTTGCCATCTTAACCGCGGCTACCCAAATCCCGCCAAAGTGTGGTGGTGACCTGGGGGGAATCGTTCTCCATTCAATGCCTTCTTCACTCAACCAATTGCGAATGGCTGCATCGCATTTTTGTGACTTGAGAAGTGCATACAATCCTTTAGTTCGTTTTTCGCTCCCTTGTAATTTGTTGTATTATCGCTGTAAATAATTTTGCTTCAACCTCGTCTCCCAAAAAACCTACGTAAAGCTCCAAGAAATGCTGATGTGTAAAAAAAGAGGAAGCGCCCCGGCCAAAGTGCCGTTACCGAGACACCTGGCTTCCGATTGAGTATCTTTTTTTTTAGACGACTGTCATCCAATTTTCTGTTGCTGTTTATATCGCCAATAGATTGTTTAATATGACCTCACAGCTATCCACTGTTTTACTATGTTCGCATAAAATATGGAAGCTTTTCCGGTTTACCTAAATTTCGGACGTTGGTATTCTAAAAAGTTGTGCGGTTTATTCAGAGCTGCTGGTCTCACCTAAACTAGCGTCCTATTGTGGGAAATTAACGAAAAGCGAATAATATGACAAAAACATTGGTGTTACAAATAAATAAAATAATAAAACAAAGCCGAAACATTCTCATAATGTTGATGACATTGAAAAAAACCTAATCGCGTTTGATGCTTCCAATGCCTTCAATGATCTTGTTCATTGAAAATGGCATTGAAGGGCATACAAAAGTTCAGTATCAATGCACATTGAGCAATGACGTCCAATGAAAATTGACAACATTGATCGTGGGTAGGGCTCTAATGGTTTAAGCCCTTGAGACACGGTGTCCATTCAGAAGTTTATATCAAAAGCACTGCTTTATAATCTGATTTCAAAACCAGTTTTGAAATACAAATGTAAGGCGATTTTATATTCAGGAGGTTTCGCGTTACAAAAGCAACAAATAAAAACGAACGTAAATCTTGGGGCAAGAAAAGTTATAATTCGACCTCTTAGGCGCCCCATAATCACATTAGATATACTGTTTTGGTTATAAGCTTTTTATGAAAAGAAACTCAATGATCTTTATTGATCGCATTTCAAGAAGTCTTATCCAAATTCGATGGAGACAATTTCGAGAAAAATAAGTTTGATCATACCGATAAGTTGGGAGGCACAGGTATTTGGAGACAAAGAAGCTCCACTCCAAGAAACTTCTGTAGTTGACAAGTCTTTGTTGGAATGAAGGTTAATGAGAATCGGCTAAGCCAATTAATAAAATAATGTACAGCTTATATCATCCATCATGTTGCTTCTTGGCTGAGATCAGTAGAACGATTCATTTTCTGGCAAGTTTATCGGCTTTGCAGTTACCCACGAGCCACGATATCTCTGTGCCCTAGCGCCCAAAAAAGGTGAATATTGAACTGTACAGCCATCTCCTTAAGAGATAAGCAACAGTTAAGGGCGGTTACTGAGTTCGTAGAAACAGCGCCGAGTGATTTGAAGGCTCCTTGACTGTCTGAGAAAATTCGGATATTCGCTGAGGATATCACGTTTTCTTTTAGCCATGATAGGACCTCTTTGATCCCGCCCCGTGCAGTGTCGGGTTAGAATAGCACTGCAGCGCCTCCCCGCTTGTCGTAAAAGGCGACTAAAGGAACAATCATATCTAGACGACTAACATCAAAGTGAGTCTAGCGACACACATACCACCTAAAAACTCTCCCCAAGTATGCATGCAGATCCCGGGGTTTACACGACTGGAGATCACCGGTGTAGTAAAAGGGAAATCAAACTCAATAAATGGAGCATGCATGTGTCGAAAAGGATGATAGAAAAATTTTTGAAAAATTTTGAGCATTATGGAAGTACTTGCAAACATAAGAAGCACTACCCCGCCAGGCAGTTCCATTGCTATGAATGGAGCTGATCCTGGACCGAGCAGCAATGTTCGGGTCAGAGCTATACGGATTCCGGGGGCTAGCAAAGTAATGCGACGAGTTGGACGAAAATTTAGAGTCGCGAGTTGGAACGTTGGAAGTATGACTGGTAGAAGTCTTGAACTCGAAGAGATGATGAGAAGGAGGCGAGTGGACATCTTGTGTGTTCAGGAAACGAAATGGCGAAACACAGCAAACAAAGCCCGTTTCTTAGATGCAAAGACCAAGGCTTACAAGATGTTCTACTATGGAACGGAACAAGGTAGGAACGGAGTCGGTATCATCCTTGACCAAAGTTTATGTAACAGCGTGTTGACCATTTTGAAGTCCAGTGACCGTTTGATGTCTCTTAAATTGGTGATGGAAGGAAAGGTCTGGAATATAATCAGTGCATATGCTCCCCAAATAGGGTGTGAGCAGGAGGAAAAATATGCATTCTGGCTTGATTTTCATAACCTACTTAAGAACATCCCAAAAGAAGAGTATTTGTTTGTTGGAGGAGATTTGAATGGACATGTCGGAAAGACAAACGAGGACTATGAAGACTGCCATGGAGGTTTGGGATTCGGCACCAGGAACACTCCTGGTGAAGATATTCTAAATATGTGCAAGTCATACGGTCTAATCGTACTAAATACCATGTTCATCAAACAAGACCGACACCTTATCACTTACAGCAGTGGAGGAAATGAAACCCAGATTGATTACCATTTGGTAACCAATTACATGAAATCTCGGGTGAAAGACTGCAAAGTGATACTAGGAGAAGCTGCCGCTCAACAACACCGTCTTCTTTTGACAGAATTTTTTACGGATGCGGTGAAGGAAGTCAAACAAACAAAGGCTCCTGGGAGAATCAAGTGGTACAATCTGGAGAAAACCAAAGGACAGCAATTCATTTCGTATATGCAAAGTCAGCTGTGTAATACCATCGACGCAGTTTCAAATGCAATCACGGCACAAAATATGTGGGTTCCCTTACAACGAACCTGCTTAGAAACAGCCAAATCACTGTTAGGAGTCTCAAAAGGACACCACCAACAAGCTAAAGAAACCTGGTGGTGGGATGATGAAGCTAAAGCAGTGATTAGAAAGAAGAAAGCAGCTTTCCAAGCTTGGTCGAAGTGCCCCTCAAGAAATACAAATGAAAAAGCGCGTTTCAAAATGGAATACAAGAGCTGCAGAAAAGAAGCGAAGAAAAAGTGCGCCCAACTTCAAGCAAAAAGCACGGAGGGCCTGTATCGAGAGCTGGAAGAGATTTCTGCCCCAGCTGCTGAAGCAAATCAGGCAATCCAAGAGCTAAGACAAAGCAACTTGAATAAGGGAGCAACCATTTTCAAAATAGCCGCTCAGAGAAGGAGAAATGCGCAGGAGATTCGTTCGCCGAAGTTCATCAATGATGCTCAAGGAGTGCTACTTGTGGATGACGACAAAATTCTTCACAGGTGGCGACAGTATTGTGATGATCTTTTGAATGAACAGTTTCCTCGGCGCCACTTTCCAACAGCTGCACCTAACTTTACGGAAGTATCGGACGTCACAGTCGAAGAAGTTAGGGAGGCAGTTAAGAACTCCAAAAAAGGCAAAGCGATTGGGCCAGACGAGGTACCATATGAGTTTTGGAAAAATATGGGAGACATCGGGTTAAGATGGCTCACGATTCTCATCTCCAAACTTGTAAGAGGTGACAGTTTGCCTAATCAATGGAGGGAAAGTTTTCTTCTTCCAATGTACAAGGGAAAGGGAGATACCAGAAGCTGTGACAACTATCGTTCGATCAAGTTGATGTCCCACACTATGAAGATCGTTGAGCGGGTTTTGGATAGCCGACTGCGGAAAATAATAAGGCTGTCTGATGACCAATGCGGGTTTGTCGCGGGTAAGTCAACTACAGACGCAATCCAAAGCATAAGGATCATTATGGAAAAACACCGAGATGCCTTAGAGGATTTGCATATTGTGTTGGTTGACTTCGAAAAGGCATTCGATCGACAACCACGAGATCTGATATGGGTGGCCCTCAGACACCGAGGAGTTCCAGAAGCCTATGTGCGAATAATTATGGACATGTACGAGGGAGCAGTTACAAAAGTGAGATGCCCAGCTGGAGTCACCGAAGAATTCCAAATAACAGTAGGTGTACATCAGGGAAGTGTCTTGAGTCCACTGCTCTTTATTGCTGTTCTGGATTATTTGCTCGAAGGAAAAGTAACGGACAATAAAGTAAAACAATTATTCTTTGCTGACGATGGAGCCATCATAAGCGAGGATCCTACATCCCTGCAACGAGCACTTGACGTTTGGATTGATGTTCTGGAAGGAAATGGGTACCGTATTAGCGCTAAAAAGACTGAATACCTGTGCTGCCCTTTTTCTGATCCAGACAAGCCTATTCCAGACATTCATTTGAATGGAAATGTGCTTCCCAAGTGTGAAAAGTTTAAATATCTGGGATCTATGATCAATAGTGAAGCATCTTGTGATGACGACATCAATCATCGAGTAAGCGTAGGGTGGATGAAGTGGCGAGAAAACTCCGCTATCTTCTGTGATCGAAAAATGCCCCCTAAGCTGAAGGGAAGACTCTACACAGCAGTTGTCCGTCCAGCTCTGACATACGGTTCACAATGTTGGACAATGTACAAAAAGTATGAGAGCAAATTGACGGCAGCCGAAATGAAGATGCTTCGGATGACAGCAGGAGTAACAAAGCTTGATCGAATTAGAAGTATTAAGATCCGTGGAAGCCTTCATGTCAAAAGTACCATCTTGGACAAAATTCAGCACGACCGGCTCAGTTGGTATTGTCATGTTCAAAGGAGAGATCCGCAGAACCCCGTCAAAAAGGCAATATCGTACAACGTTTCAACAAATTCGCGACGAAAAAGAAAAGGCAGGCCAAAACACTCCTGGTGCAAGCAAATGCAAAAACAGCAGCATTTGGTTGGCCTCAGACATGGAACAATCCAAAACCGGGAGGCTTGCCGACGATTTCTGAGGTCAACGCGGCGTACCCCACAGGCGGATCACTAGTGTGAAGCAGAAAAGTGGGAGAGTTGTGATCGCTTCAAGATCACTACTCGTAACGCCGAAAATGAAGAAGAAGAAGGACCTCTTTGATCCCCAGAATTTCCGCTTGGAACACGCTACAATGGTTTGGAAGGCGGAATGAGAGACTTACGTTAAGTCAGTTTGAGTACACCCCGCAGCCTACCCCTCCTTCGGTTTTTGAACCATCTGTATAGAAATGATAATGAATTGAACCATCTTCTAAGAATTCTTCGTCTTCCCAGCTAGTTCTCGGTGGGATTGAGACTTGGAATTTATTATCAAAAACCAATTGGGGAATGGTGTAGTCAGAGTGGCAAAGGATTGATCTGAATAAATTCAGGATTGTAGCGTGGCCGATGTTGTTAACGTTCCATTGGGAGATAACTCTCATACGAACGGCTGTACTGGTTGCCATTTGTTTGCTGAAGATATCTAGTGGTGTGAGGTTAAGGAGTATATTTAGGGCAGTTGAGGGTGTTGATCTCAGTGCTCCGCTTATACACAGACAGGCTGTTCGTTGGACCTTGCTTAGATTATATCGCAGTAGGACCTTTTATCAAGAGCGGTCCACCATACCACTACTCCGTATGTGAGTATTGGTCTGATGACCGCGGTGTAGAGCCAGTGGGTGATTTGGGGGGAGAAACACCATTTAGTATCAATGACTTTTTTTTTTACAGGAAAATAGGGCTACGGTGAATCTTCTGATTCTCTCCTGTATATTGGCTTCCCAGTTTAGCTTTTTGTCTAGGATTATACCTTGATATTGAGCTCCGTTAGAAAGTTGAAGTAGGATTCTTTTAATTGATGGAGTTACTTTAGTTGAGAAAATTTGTATTTACTGGTGAAGAGAACGAGTTCAGTTTTCTGAGGGTTGACCACTAGATCATATTTTCCCGCCCATTTAACTAGTTTATTCAGAGCGGTCTGCATCAGATCCGTAAGGACGTGAGCGTGTTTACCAGATACTGCAATGGAGGCGTCATCTGCATATGCAATCACTTTGAATCTCTCAGCTTCTAATGCTGGGTTTCCACATGTCACTAAAATGACATAGTTTGACAGATCAAAATCTTGTCAGTATTGATACAGTTGCCAGTTCATTTCCACTTGTGTCATTTACTGTCAAAAAATTGGTTGTCATTTCATTGATAAAGAAATTTTGACAAAACGTTTTGTCAGCTCAATGAGCGCTATTTCCACTTGTATTGTCATTTCTGAACTGGTAGTAGATTGTCACTGAAAATTATTTGCCTCCTTGCTTCGTCGAATTTTTGTTTTGTGTGTTGTAAGGTTTTTATCTTTTTTAATTAATAAAATAAATAATGTGTGAAATGAAAATTAATTAATGTTATGCCTGCTGTGGATATAAGGCAAAGAAAACCTTTTAAGAGGAGGAACGGGGTGTTTACATACTTTGAGGATAATGTCGGGGTGAACAGTCACAATAAAATAAAAAATAAAATAAAAACGTTTCATACAATTTTTATGGAGGATTCAACACTCCACTCCGTCGTTGATATTCTCTGCCTTCGATTTTTTCATACCATAGTACTATTTATTTATGTTTTCTCGTGTTATTACTCGTCACTTCATTGACAAAAGATTCAACACGATGCCAAAAAAAATATCGATGTCAGTGAATGATGGAGTGACATTTCGTTTGTCAATCAACCAATTTCCACTTGTCATTCAAATTTACTGCCAAAAAATGACCAACGCTGCTCGTCAGTTGAATGACTGTCAATTTTTGCAATTTCCTCTTGTCATTTTTCTCGATGACAGAAAACTAGGTCATTCATCATTTAAAAAATGGCAAGTGGAAACCTAGCATAAGTCAGCTAGAAGTTCATTGACAACTAGATTCCGTAGAAGAGGGGATAGGACTCCGCCTTGCGGTGTTCCTCTACTGACAGATCAGACTAGATTTATCAATTCCACTATGGAACTATATCTACTTTGAGCTTTATCAGTGCCTTTGTAACTGCAGAGTTACTGACGTTATTGAAGGCAACCTCTATGTCGAGGAAAGCGGCCAGAGTGTATTCTTTGTGATGAAGG
This sequence comes from Melanostoma mellinum, assembly GCA_914767635.1. Taxonomy (NCBI): domain Eukaryota; kingdom Metazoa; phylum Arthropoda; class Insecta; order Diptera; family Syrphidae; genus Melanostoma; species Melanostoma mellinum. The sequence goes on along the minus strand of OU612058.1, from coordinate 68,047,321 downwards.
GAACATTCTATAGAACGAACCAGGGCCGTTTCTACAGATTATCCATTAGAGCAGGTTTGTTGTGCTGTAGATAACAGTTTTGGATCTATAGCTATTCGCAGGTGGATATCAATCAGTCGTTCTAAAGTTTTAAGAAAGAAAGACGATAGACTTATTGGTCAGAGATATTTTGGGTTTTCGTTGGATGATTTCCCAGCCCTAGGTTTAAAGGCTTGACCTCTCTCCACCTAAATTAAAAAATACATAGAATTGAATTGTATTTGCGAATGTATATATGTTTAACTGTTGAATTTTTTTGTTAAAGGCTTGGTGGTTTATGTTTCATAAAATGAAAAAGAAAATCAATCAAAATCTGCGGTAACACTGGTCGCAACTACGAAATCGCCTTGTTTTGCCACATTATTTTTCAGTATTTGTTTGAAAATTTTAAACATCTAGCTAATTAAATAGATCTGTATTCCTCTTTTGAGTTATCAGGCTATGAGTGCTGTGATCTCGAAGGGATCACAAATCTTCCACATCTCTGCTTCACTATTTCAATACATAAGATTCATTTGAAGCGCTTAGAAGATGAAGGTGCTAAGTGCCATTTTTATAAATTTTCGCGTTTTCTTAGAGATGAAGTTTCTATATTAAAACTTAAGTGTTTTATCTCGTCTAGAAAGGCTATTGAACTAAAGCTGAAAGAGCAATACATACAGAGTGCATGCAAATAATAAACTGCGAACCCATTTTACCCAAACTCAGGAAAATGTCACTTAGCACCTTCAAATTCCAAGCAATTCATTTGTATGGTCACAACTACATGATAATTATTTTATATAAATTAACACTGTAATCTGAAAAGCGAATTCAAAAGCAATTGCCATATAATTTGACTTCAACGAAAAAACAACAAAATCATTTACAAAATGAAAACGCGTACTTATTTGCAATTTCACGAATTTCCAAGGTGATAAATGATTACTGATACTTGCAAGCTATGTTAGAAAGAACAAAAAAATGCTTGCCAACAGCAATGTAAAGAACAACATTTTCAATTTTATTAACAATAGGTAACCACCACTTAAACGCTTCGCTGATTGCATCCATTGAGGGTAATACTATCAGTTTTGACCGCCCACAAATAATAGAATTCCGGTTTGATAGTCAACAGAAAAGAAAAAATTGCAAATTTAAGTAGCTAATAGCATGTTTTTCGGTGTTTAATTAATTTCATGGATCATCAGAATCATGACATCGCAAAACGTGGCAGCCAAAATTTTCAGTCGAAGCGACGTTTTGTACAAGGCTCTAAAGAAAGTCATTAAAGCCCTTAAAGTCTTTACTGGACTTTTTCGACAAAGCGTCGTTTTTATTTGCTACAGAGTACAGATAGTTAACCATGTTACATAATTGTTAGATCATTGTATTTGTAGGATAAGTAATTTTTTATTTGCTCACTAAATTGGATGACAAAGTTTCTTTTTTTCTCAAAAATGTTTGCAAACAAGAATAGTACATATAACTAACTGTGACTGCTTGTATAGTGTAACTGTTTGTCTGAACAATAATTATCAATTTTAACGAACACACGAGTCCCATTAAATAAAAATAAAAGAAAAAACAACTTTGTGCGCAATTTATTGCGGCAGTAGCCAGCAATTGAATAATTACTTCCAATTCCAAATAAAAAAGAACAATTTGTTTGTAGTCACTAGTCGGCAAAAAATGAATCTTTTTCAAACACACAACTTTGCATAAAAAAAAAATATTATCTAGTCGGTGTGAGGGCGAATTTCGCAGCCGATACGTCAGTTCCTTGAAAGGATTATCATTATACTGGTAAATAAAAAGATTAATATAATTTTTAACAGTTAAAAACACTTATTTTATTTCCTCAAATGCACATTTCAGAAGCAATGCTTCCATCGTCAGTGAGATTTATAAATTAAATTAAATTTAATTATTTGTCAAAAAACTAATAAAAAACAAAAATGTTTCTAAACAAAATTACAATTGAGTTGAGTTAAATCTATTGAAAAATTTTTTGAATATTGAATCTTTGATTGGTCCATCATCATTATTCATAAGATTATTTTTGTTTTTAAATATGTAAAAAGATTCAAAAGCATCTAATTCATAATTGCTATTTACATTTCTTATTCATTTTAAATTTTGTAAACTAAAACTATGACTGTTTTCTAGCATATGTTCTGCAACACTTGACTTTTCTTTTTCATTGTACTGGTCTTGAAATTGACTAAAAGAATTGTTTTGCCATTTGATGTTTACTTTAACAATAAATATTTATTAGACCGGTTCAAAAAATGTGACTTTTTTCTTTTTCTCGATGCACATCGATTTTTACCTTCGAGTAGGTGTAAAAACAAGCCTGTTAAAATTTGAACTCGAAAAATTAATATGTAGATTTCCATTTCCCATACATGTATTGGGAAAAAATACATATAATTTTTGGAATTTTATAAATCGGTCTACAAGCAAAGTGCCGAAATGAACGATACATATTCTTATAGAAAATTTGTTGTTCTACAAAAAATGTTTCTTATTATTTTTCAACAAAGTCACTCCTTTAAAAGTTATACAGGGTTAAAGTTTGAACAAATATTTTTTTTCTTGATATCTGACAAAATGTTAAAATGTACCACTTAAAATCATAAAATCATTCGCTTATGACATATATTTTTATAGAAAATTAATTGCTCTACAAAAAAGTTGTTTCATCATTTTTCGACAAATTCACTCCTTCAAAAGTTATTCAAGGTAAATTAAATAATTAATTAATAAATTAATTTTTTCAGAAATCAAGAAAAAAACTTAAATTTACTCTAAATTAAACTTTAACCTTAAATAACTTTTGAAGGAGTGAATTTGTCGAAAAATGATAAAATCGCTCATTTCAGCACTTTGCTTGTAGACCGAAATATAAAATTCCAAAATTTATATGTATTTTTTCCCATACAATTTGTATGGGAAATGGAAATCTGCGATGAGCGACCTCTAAATATTAATTTTTCGAGCTCAAATTTTAACAGTCTTGTTTTTACACCTACTCGAAGGAAAAAATCGATGTGCATCGAGAAAAAGAAAAAAGTCACTTTTTTTAACCGGTCTAGTATTTATTCGATTGTCTATTGTTTTTTTTTTTTTTTTTTTTTTTTTTTTTGTAACAAATCGGATTGTAAATAATTGAAACGTGCAGCGTGTGCCATTCGGTTGGTTCTTAGCCCTCTAAAACTCATTGTTTAAAAGCGAATAGAAAATTTTGATGACGTAAATATGGTACCCGTTGCGTGATGGTTAGCATTTCTGTCTGTTAACCCAGAGGTTTGTAGTTCGAATCCTTTGATTGGCCTTTTGGAACCGGTAGAAAATTGTAGGTCCCATCCATTTCCTCACAGGAATGAGCTAGACCCTGGGACTGGATCGAAAACAGCACCCATTGCCTCTACCTTGAGCATCTTCCATTACTTCACCATTCTTACTGACGAGCTTAAGCTCTTTGTCAAAATAAACTTTCAACTTTTGAATGAGCTTAAATCTTACGTTCGAACATTTTTTCTGCTGTCCAGTGTTTATTGAAAATCCTTATCTTCGTCTTCTCAAAAAAGACAACCAATCCTAAACGTATTTAATGTTTCTTTAGAAGATTAAACATAAGTCAAGTGGAAGTGACTCTGGTTTATATGCGAATAACACGGAATCATCTGCAAATAGCCAGGCAGGAGGTTAGCCAAGCCCTCAATGACAAGTGGAAATAAAGGAGAATTTAGTGAGTTTGGAAGCAAATTAGAGCTGGATATTAGATAAATTATTATCAATTACACACTTATTATACTTTTCCATAAAGTTGCTCGCGTGTCTTCATAAACACTTTTGACAAAGATCACGATCCAGCATACCCAGTGCTGCTAAGACAATGCAGAGAACTCAGATATTTATTTTTTCTTAATTTTAAAACCTTCTGCAGTACCCCTCAGCACAAATATGTGGTCAGCTGTTGACTTCCCTTGACTAAAGCCGGATTGGATCTCTTTTGATTTGAAAATAAAGATGAAGAGATTATTAAACATCTATCTCTTCGTACCCTCTCTCAAATACGTTAGCTACATTTACATTTTCAGTGATACAAGCGATCTATTGAACATAGACATTCGCTGTCGCCATTGTTTTATAGAAAACTTAAAATTGCCAATAATAGTGTTTGTGCACTTTAGAGTAACTTTACCTAACCGTTTTCAAATATGTACTTCCACACCGTAGTTTTAGTATTGTTTTGACCGCCTTGAAGCTGCGATTTGATCTCTATGGATTGGGAACTGTGAAGGAACGATGTCTTGCCAACAATCCGGAAACCAATCAAATCAATACCATTCTAGCAATCCTTGAGCTACAGTCCGAACATCAGCAATGTCCTGAAAACTTAAACCTTCTTACATTTGTTTAAAAAAACGTGTATTTGGCTCGCCCTGTATTATGGCTTTAAAAGCAAACATTCAAGTGGCTACTTCGGCTGGCTTCGCAGTAGCGTATCTTTCAGTCCAGGAACTTGTGGGTTTAGGGCTTTAGCTCGCGGAATTCTTGAAAGATATGGCCTTTAGAGCTCGAACTGTTTCCGGATTGTTTCTACTACACTAGTTCTTCACAATTGCCAACAAAAAGTGTTCAAAGGATTCAAATTACAGCTTAAAATCGTATAAAATCTTAAGTTTTCAATATTTCCTAAAATTTCTAGAAAAGTGTTAAATAGATTCTATATTCGCCATTCGAAATGTTGTTCACTAAATGGATTTACAAATATTTTACAACAAAGTTGAACAAAACATTTTTTGTTGGCAATGACATTAGTTATTCTTTTAATTATTATTATTTAGCACATATTTGTCATTAATCAAATTTCCTTTTTTTATTTTCAGATAAGATTTCATCGGCCATCATGGCTAAGACAATGGACACAAAACCAAAACAATGGAAGAAGATGAATTGGAAAGAAAAACTCAGCCACATTTGGAACAACATAACGGTTGAGCCTATGTTAGCTTGCTATATAATGCCCAGTGTTCTCGCCGGTCTTGCGACTCAAAATCTTAACATAGAAAAAGCCTGTAGAGTCAACATGGCATATGGCAATGTGGTATGTGATGCACTAACGCGCCGAGAAACTCAAAACTATACAATGTGAGTAAATTTTTATTTTCAGTAGAAAATTGAAGAATATTGTATGATGATAGCCCAGGTCTGTATCAGAAAAGATTATTTCATAATCTTATAGAGCCAGTCCAGGGCTCAAAAAACGCGGAGTTTATCTTTCTGAACAAGTTGAAGGTTTCTTAGAAAAACACTTTGCGGCGAGTTCAAGCTTAGCCTAATGATCAAAGACACACCTATAGTTCGTGTCTAGCTTTAAACTCGTTGTGCTACCAAGCTAAAATTTAACAGAGTTATTTGCTCATTTGCATCCAAAAAATTAGTTTTGTGTATAACCAAGCTGAAACGATCAGTAATGTAAGTTTCGAATAAAACACTATTCCGATTTCAATGTCTAAAAATTATATGCCTTCAGATATTCTGGTAGTGGTTAGAGACGATGGAGTTGTGGTGTTTTGGATAACATATCTGCCTGTTACGTGAGACTTCAAGGTTCGAGTCCTATTTGCATCGACATGAACAGCCCTTTTTAATTAGCGTTAAGCAAAAAAAAGTAGATCCCCTTTATTCCTCACAATTTGTACTGCTCAGAAAATTGTACCAGTTTCCAACCATCCCGAGCCTGTTAGATATGCCTGTCCATTTATTAACTTATTGAATTTACAGACCACAATAAAGTTTCGGTGGATTTTCATGTCATAAATAAATTTCTATTTATTAATTTTTGTTTAACAAACAAAACAGAAATTGCAAAAACTAACAGCTGATGAATTCAACTGAAAAGCTTTACGTCTGACCAATCAGAGACCGAGAAAAGTTAGTTGAATTTAAAAACTGAGTTGCTCTGAACGCCCTTCGCAGAAAAAAAGAGCTGTAGGGTAAGAAAGAATCAAATGTATGGAAAATAAGAAAAAAAAAATCAAATTCATTTGTACAGTAATCCCCGGATAAATACCCCCGCTTAGTATCGTTACCCGTTTAATTGACCTGAATCCTAGGTAAAAAAAAAGATCACATAATACATATACATAAAAATTCCCGTTTAAATGCATTCCGCTTAATTGCGTTTCCCGGTTAAATGGTCCAAAAATCAAAACTCTTTTTTCAATTTGAATCAAAATTACCCGGTTAATTGAACGAAAAAAACCAAATCATTGAAGTCACTTTTTGCTTACACCTTAAATGATTGATGATGAATTGGTCGCATTGTTGCGCGCCTACAAGTCAATAGTCGAATTGACATGACTTAAATCGTTGTGAGATTTTTTACTCTCTCGTGAGCACTCTCTTTTGTGCACTGCTACGAAAAATCGCTGTGCTGGAACAGGATTAGACTGACTTTCACCGAATTTCGGTGCATTTCGTGCGAATTTTCAGTAAAGAAACACACCTATTTATTATTAGGTTTGTTCGTTAAAACCCTGGGGTCGCCACAAAGCGTTTTTTTGAGAAACCTAAGGTCGCCCTGAATGTCAAATTGAGTGTTTTTTAGCCCTGGGGTTGACCTGGGTTTTCCCTCAACTCACCCTAGGTTTTTGCTGTGGCGAGTTGAGGGCTGTCAAATGGCATGTATTTTTATTCAAATGACAGGGATGTGTGGTGATTTTGTGGCTTTGCGTTTTTTGAGAATTGGAAAACCCAGGTTGTTTTGACAACTCATAGGATTGTCAAGAAAACTTGGGTCAACCCTGGGTAAAGTTCAACGAACCAGCCTATTGTTTGCTGAAACATCAGATTTTAGCGATTGCAAATTAAAATCTTGAAAATGTGTAAGGAAACAATGCAGGTGAAAATTACAGATTCTTACCATGATATATAATGTTCTAGCCAAATAAAAAGCAAATCTGACTAATTCCCTCTTGTACGCTTGCTAAAGATATACGCACGGATTATGTACCAATTCATAATTTATGTGTTGTGTACATTATGAAAAATTGTTCCTTTTCAATCATTCCTAGGCTGAAATTGTTTTGTTCTTTTTATGTCTTACTATTATATGTTAGTTTTCCGTTCAATAAAATTTTGATTTTCATTAAAAAGGTTCTTCTTGACTTTCTTGCCAAAGTCGTAAAAAAATCGCTTTATTGCGTTTTCATTTCAATTAAGCGGAGTTTTTCTAAATGGGACAGCAGATCAATTAAGCGGGATTCTTTTAATTGCGTTCCCCTGTTAAATGCGTCCAAAGTTGTGCATTTAAGGTGACGTAGTTAACCGGGGAGCACTGTACCGTTATTCATTTGATGAAACGAATAACGAAACAAAACATTTATGAATCTGCCTGAATTCTTCAACATCACTCGCATTGTTTTTATTTTGTCTTCTTCTCCCAATTGCCACTTTTCGTCTAAGGAGTGGACATTTCTGCGGAGTTCGGCTATCTCTTCCGACCACCAGTAGAAAGGCTTTTTTCTTCTATTGGTGTATAATTTTCAAAGCATTGAAGCGTCGCATGCCAGACGACGCTTATTTTGCTGATATAAGATTTATATAGATTTATTTACGTTGTTTTTTGAAGATTTTCGTAGAAAATACGTGCGATAAGTTCCTTACCGTTCCAAAAGTTTGCTGTTCCTCATGATGTGACAAATCGAGTGTTTGTCAAAGCTAATGGAAAAGAATTTTGCTAATTGAATTTCAGTAGCTGTTTACCTCGATAATTAGACCGATACTCACATACGGGGTGATAGTCTGGTGGACCGCACTAGACAAGATGATCAACTACAACAAGCTGGCCAAAGTTCAAAGAACGGCTAGTCTGTGTATTAGTGGAGCACTGAAGACAACCCCAGCGGACACCCTCAATGTACTAGTAGATCTCACACCCCTAGATATCTTCAGCAAACAAGTCGCAGATAGCTAAGCTACTCGACTCAGAGCTACATCACAGTGAACCAATAATGAAATCGGCCACACTACCATTCTAGATAACTTTAGATTCCTAACGAATCGATCCGACTACACCACCCTCAAGTTGGTGTTTGATAATAATTTCGAAGTAACCATACCTTCAAGACAAGCTTGGGAAAATGGCACTCTCTTGGAAAATAAAGCAATACACTTTTACACCGAAGGTTCAAAAAGTAGCGAAGGTGTAGGAATCTAATAGGAAGATACGACAAAAGACTTGGTGTGTTTTCCAATAATTTCTGCAGAAGCTGCATGAACGCAGAAGAGGAAGAAACTGCTCAACACCTTCTTTCTCATGCCCTGCACTGCATCATAGGAGGAAAACTCATCTCGGTGAATTCTTCTTCGATGATTCTAGCGACTTAGCGTACATAGACCCTAAAAGCCTTTCAAAATACATTAAGAGTTCCGCGTGATTCGACTAGCTGGTGATTAACCCGGGTGATTAGCCCGCTAGTCCCGTAATGGATGATTAATGGGTGATCAACTCGTTAATCTTACTTCGGGTGTCTGAGATCAGTAGGTGATTAACTTGCTGATCTCTGAGGTATCACAATGGCCCCTGCCACCTAAGTGTGTCAGGCAATGTACTCATTAGCTGACATCCACTTCCACCTAACCTAACCTAACTTCATTTGTAACATTCTTTAAGAGCTGTAAAATCTGAAATGTCATCTTTTCCAGTATTCTTACTTCCTTAAATAATCTGCATGAAATGTATCAAATTCACTCAGCAACTTCACACATTCCGTTGCCGTTGTTGAAAGAACTTCCAACTTCACTGTCACCGCGAAACGGATATCCTTTTAAATCCAAATATTTCACAACACAAGAAATTCCTTCCACTTCTGATACTGAGATAATATGTAAATTTTTATCTACTCTACTAGCTGCTTTTCTTCAGGCACTCAGAGAGTCCAGGGCCAAAACCATCCTTGGGCCCCTAGCAAGTGCCAAAGTGCCCATAAGGAAGAGGGGCCTGCGGAAGTGTCTCCAAACAATTTGAGATAATTTTTCATTTAAAGATTTACACATGTTCTATGCTTTCTTTTAAGATCCTTTAAGTTCAGGTTTGATGACCTTTAGTTGGTAGAAAACCAAACATTCCTTATTAAATCCTTAACTCAAGAATTATATACTATACCCGCGATGACTGCCTGATTTGAAGCTGTATGTTTGTCACTCACAGTTAGTTTGAATTTTTCCAACATTATCATGTTTTGCTTCTTCTTTCTCAAAAAATATAGGTAATCGAAAAAAATGTAGGTAATTCATAACCTTTGCAACCCATTAAAGCACATTTAACGCCATGTCAGAGCAAAAAAAAAAAATATTTATTTTTGCTTTAAAGAATGAATTGCTGAGTCAGCAGTGTAAAAACAGTAAATCAAAAATGTGAAACAACATCCACACCCTCACACAACGAAGATGCCTACTCAAGTCAAGAAATATTGTTACAGATTGAATGAAATCCTCTCAAAATAACATTCTTTGATTCTCTATGTGGAAAAGCAGAGTATAGAGGGAAGGTTTAGCTCAAGAATTTCGTCTGAATCGTTAAGATTCCGCATGAATGTAGAGGGTGGCAAATGGCCTACATTCCAAAAAGATAAGATTGACAAAGAGAAATTACATTTTTGACTTATTTCTGGTGTAGACACTATGAAAAAATAGAAATCCACTTGGACTTGTTCAAGCTCAATTTGCTTTTTGTTCTATAACATCACATTAGAGAACACGCTCTTTATGATTCGTGCCAGCAAGTATAGTGCTGCCATCAATTTCCGATTTATCAATAGCTTTAGATTTAAGGACTTCCATTAACCATAATTAAAATGGTAGGAACTAAATCGTTTGTTGGCAGCCGTCAACCTATAAATAACGTCTTTCCTGTAACGCTTTACTGAATTCAGTCGGTAAGATAAAAGAGGGATCCCATTCTTCTATGCACTAGAATGAACTATTTAACAAGGCAAAGTACTCAGTCAAACAATTGTTGCAACTCATACCTCGGCGGTTTATGCCGGTATCATTCCTGAACCCCGATAGCTTTAACCCATCTTTTGTAGGTTGTTTCGAAATTGTAAAGAAAATTCTATTTAATTTTGCTGTCTGAAACGTGACGATGTCAAAACATTGTGTCATCATTCTGATGATTCATAAGTCTTCACTGTTGATGGCTCATGAAACAGTTAATAAATTAGATATTTTATAACAAGCTAATGGACTTCCACCGTGCGTCTGCGAGTTTATCCCTTTTAAGGAACTGTATACACACAATACCTAATTACTATTCAACTCACAACACAAAACAATCAACTCCTAACGTTTGTATTATTTTCCTCATTGCAGGGAAGAAGCTACCGTCCAACAACTTGTGGCCAAAATGGCTGCATGGAAAACGGTGATACAGAGTCTACTACCATGCCTGCTTATACTGTTTTGGGGATCATGGAGCGACCGACACGGCAGACGAAAGCCATGTATGCTGATACCTGTAGTTGGTGAATTTCTGGGTGCCATAGGTCTCATTTTGTGCACATATTTCGAGAATGTTCCTATGGAGGTAGCTGGTGTTACCGAAGCCCTCTTTCCGGGTCTCACAGGTGGCTGGTTTACCATGATGATGGGCGTATTCAGTTACATCGCTGACATTACAACTGAAGAAGAACGTACCCTGCGGATAGGCATACTCAATGTATGCTTCTCTTTAGGTGTACCCTTTGGGATGGCTTTCAGTGGAATTTTATTGAAGTGAGTATGAGTATTTATTTTATTTCATTCACATAAATTTTCTTCTTCTGCAACCTTGTTAAATCTTTCGATACAAAGAAAGTTGAATGGAATCTAATCAATTGATGACCAATTTGCCTTTCATTTATTTTGATCTGTACAGGAAAATAGGATTTTATGGCGTATTTACCACATCAGCTACTTTGTACTTGCTGTCGTTCCTTTATGGATGCTTTATACTAAAAGAACCGAAACGGAAAACCAAAGAAGAGCTAGAGAAAACAACGCATAGCAATAGACTTCTGGATTTCTTCGATAAGAAGCATGTAATTGAAACATTTAAAGTGGCGTTCAAAAAAGGAGCTAATCAGCGTCGACTGCGTGTTATCATGTTGATGATTGTTGTAATGGTTGTTATTGGACCTATGCACGGTAAGTAAAAATAATTGAACTTGTATACTATATTTGTAGTCGATTTGTGTGTTTGTTTACATTTGAGTGAAGCGATAGTAGAAAGGCTACTGAACTGAAAGTTTATTTTTAAGTATTTGTGAGACTATACGTGTCCTTGGCTATACCGAGTATAGCATGGAATGGAGAACGCAACGAACTCAGTGTATTTCTTAAATATTAAAATTAAACTGTTACTGAAAGTTGACGAAAGTAAGCAAAGGAAAATATAAATATTCAAACTCTAACGGCTCTCATAATAGTCTTATCATAAGAGTTGATCAGTTTTGGACCTTATAAGTACAAACTTAAGTCTTATAGCTAGACCAATTTTTGTACTTGGAACAGGAATATATATACTTACAGTCCTAAAACAATCTTTTTGTGAGAATTAAGCTCTTAACATTGCTTTGAAGTATTAACAGTCCCATAACAAGACTTAGGTTAGGGTTAGGTAGAATGGGCTGACGGTTGATCTTATTACCGTCACACTTAGATCAATGTAGATCCATTGTGATACCCTGGAGTATTGTAACGTCCTAGAAACCTATGAGTTTATGTCTGGTCAGGTTTTAACCATTTTGTGGCCTTAGTGAAGTTTAACAGGCTTCTTTTTGAAGTGTCTGATATGTAATTCTTCTAGTTCATTGAAAAAGTAACTGCCTAGAAATTTTTTCCTAATGTGGCAGATTGCTGGGCACTGACAAAGAAAGTGAGTTGTGTCCTCATGTTCATCTTCGTCATTGCATCCTCTACACAGGTCATCGGTACAAAGACCCATTTTCTTTTTGTGGCAACCTAGTAGGTTATGTCCAGTTATGATACTGATAAGCATTCGTAATGAAGGTCTATTCAATGATAGCAGCTTTTCAGATCCGTTCTTATCGTATTTCGGCCATAGTTTCCTGGAAGTAGAACAGGAGTCTAGGCATTCCCATCTTTCATTGGATTTTCGCATTATTTTGTTACCAATGATCTGTTTAATTTCACAGGGTGGAATCCTGATTGATTGATAAATGAGAGGGTCAAGTGCTGATCCTTTCCTCGCTAGTTTGTCCGCTTTTTCGTTTCCCGATATACCACTATGACCAGGAACCCAGCAGAGTCTTACGTTATGCTGTGTGCCATGAACCCTCAGTTCTTCGCGACACACACGCTTTGATTTGACAAGAGTGGCAGAAATCGCTTTTATTGCTGCTTGGCTATCAATGAAAAAAGTGATATCAGCATGAGATAGCGCCATCATGGACACCTGTTTTGCAGCGTTTGTAACTGCCAAGATCTCGGCTTGGAAGACGCTGCTGTGGTTTAGGCTTTCTAAAAAGAAACCTGCCCCTGTTCCAACTTCCATTTTTGAACCGTCGCGACATTTACATACGACAGTTAAAACTTGAAAGTTCCCCAACTTTCCCCTGCATGGAAAAAATTTTATTCGAGGTCAAAGCTCAAAAATATGATTGTTTCCCCATTTTTTGCAATTTTCGGCAAAACAGTAAGTTTTATCATAAAAATATGTCAGACGCAATTGTAGATTATAAATTTATCTATAAAAAATATTAAGTTACTTTTTTTCTTACGAGTCACTGTTTCGGAGATATAACGATTCAAAAATTTAGACGAAAAAAGCAAGTTTTCACGCCACCTATGAGGTAAAGTATAGCGCGTTTTTTTAACTTGGTTTCCCAAGTATTCTATTCTACATATCTGTCCGTTACGATCCTATTTAATAAAAACAAAATATCAAAAATTGGCAAAGACTGCAAAAGAAAAATACGATGTAAATTAAAACAAAGTAGTGAAGTTTATTCTTCAAATTCATAGCCATTAAAATCTTTTTCTTGTTCTTCTTCTTGATTTTCTTCCTGTTCTTCTTCTTCATCTTCATGCTGGATGCAAGTAAATTGCGTCAATAGCGATGTTTCGGATGTCACCTCATTGGAATCAAACGAATCCTCTACTGTTGGTGATTCAACATTAGAGCATAACCGGCCTTGACAATTGGTATATGCCAAAGAACAAAACAGTCCACCTTTTTTGCAACCACATTTAGCACTGCACTTTTTGCAGTTACAAAAAATTGTGTTCAGCAGTTTTTCCGGCGCAGGTGGAAGTGCAGTTTGAATTGATTCGTCGAGGTGCCGTGACTTAAGGCCAAGCGACATAAGACCAAATTTGAATGTTTGGCCTTGCGACAAAAGGCCAAATATTCTAAGAAAAAAATTGTTTAAAAATAAAGCTCATCTCTCAACTTTGACATTACTTTTTGGCAATTTAAAAAAAGGCTAACTTTGGTGTACACTGACCTGTGTTAAATTCGATATCTCTGTCAATGCTGATGATAAAGACCTAATCCTAGACTTAATTTTTTGTAGAAATAACAACTTTTAAGACTTTATTTAAGTTCAGTTTCCACAAGCTTAGGATTGCCAGCTATTGAATTTTAAGTGTTGTTCAAATCTTCTTCCCGAAACATTTTACATTTCATTTTGCAGAAAATGCCTGATCAACATAGAGTTTTTTATTTTTTACAGTTGAACAAAACAATAATAAAAAAAATCAATAATAAGTGCACTCAAAAGCCCATACATTTTATGATATTTGAACAAATACAAAATTGGTTAAATTAAAAAAAAGAAACGGACTTTACTGTAGAACGATTTTTTTCTTAAAATATGACCAAGAATCACATCCCAAAGTATGTAATACGAATTAACGGACACCCTGTATATAAAATAAACTGTATGTATGTATGTATGTGCGGTGTAGACTTCTAAACCACCCAACGGATTTTTATGAAATTTTCAGGGTAGACATAATTTAGTCCACAGATGGTTCTTGTCAAGGTTCTATGCTCATATTCACACAGGAACGGGGTTGGGAACGGAAAAACAGATTTTAAAAATTCTTTCAGCACTAGGGGTGCTTCATTATCTCCCATCATCAGTAACTCAGACTATATTCATAACTATAATCCCCAGGAACAGAAACGTGATTGAGAACGAGAACCTTAAAGTTACTTGAACGATTCCAAAAATTCTTTTAACTCTAGGATGTAACATTATCGCTCAGTGACATAGATTTATATTTCATTCATGTATTTCCACGGGAACGGAAGATTCCAACAAGAATGGGTTAGGAACGGAAACTTAAGAACTACTGGACAGATTTCAAAAATCTCTTTCATCATTAGGATGCCACATAGTCTCACAGTAAGAAAGATTATATTTCATCCCCAAATTCCCACGAAAGAGAAAAAATGAGAGCGGAACCTTAAAACTACAGACCCGTGCAAAGCCGGGCGGCTCAGCTAGTATTGTATGTATACAGAAATGATAGCGAGCAGGAATAAACTTCGCAGTTGCATTTGTGGCCTGCTTGGTATAGCCGTTTTACCCTTTTTTGTTCAGGGTCTAGATCCCCATTGGTGTTCTTTAGCATTGAAGTCGTTTCCAAGGACATAGCTTTTTTCAATGTCCTAACAAATTCAGAAATTTGGCATAATATTTTAAGTGTGCATAGTCCAGTATTTTTTTTTTAAAGTTGTTTTATGGTTAGATCTTGTTTGGTTACTCTTTTGAGAGTAAGCTCCAGCATTTCTTTTAAAGATATTTCTTCGTTCTTCCGAACTGTTTACAACATGACAATAGGATGTGTTTTCAGAATTCTGCTTAGTGCAAATTGCTTTTGCCGGATGATTTTTAGTGTTGTTTTCGAGCGCTCCTTTTTATTTTCAACTAATGCTTTCTGTCAGTTGAGCTTCTAGACTCGTTCAAATATTGTTTTTACTTTTCATGCTTTATGATATTTCGTCAACTGGACATTCTACGCACCTTAATAGGTATTCCTTAATAATACTTTTTTTAAGGAAGCTTATTTTAAAATTTTGACTAGGAGACTAACATTTCAATGCTTCGAACTGCATCACTCAACTACTCCTATTATTTTTTAACTTGATTTCCTCTCGACCCTTTCAAAGTTCTGAGACTGCAATAATTTATTATTAATTGCTTTTATTTCTTGTTGTTATTATGTAAGCAAGCAGCCAATAATTCACTGAACCAAGTATCGGTTAACTTGTACCATACCCGCATTTCGCTTTATCAATAATTTTTTACTGGCCACAACTGAGGGTCGCATACGTTCGCCGTAGTAAATATGAACCAAAGTTATCAGTCACTGCCAAAATCTTATCAAATGTGTACGTACTTAAGAGATAATGGGTCACAGTTTGAATAAAATGTTTTGGGAGCAATTACCTGTTGAAGTTGATTGCCCAAAGCTAGTTCAAAAATAAAAAAGATAACATCATTTAATTCATTATATCATTTGTAAAACAGACAACCCACATAGCTAACTCAATGTCAGTACCTACGAGACTTTTAAAAAAAAAACTGCCGTGAACAGTGCGGAATGACACTGAAATAGAACCGTCCATTTTAAACCGATTTCACAAATCACCTAGCCAAACGCAAGGTAAACGCCAAAACAAATAAACTCTTCCGCACTTCCATATTCAAAAACAGAAGTTCCGAAAAATTTATTATTCCCACTGCATACACCATACTACCATCAAGCACCAAACATTCGTATTGACACAAATAGCAAGACAAACATCTACCTTAACCAACCCGAAGAGTGAAACTTGAGCATACTCGTATAATTAATTAACTGCACGTGACAATTGCACTCAAAAGCAAAAATCTGAGTTAAGGCATGGAAATGGAAAAGATAGTAAGTACAACAAAAACGAACTGAGACAAAAAAAAGTAAATTTCCTCTTGAGTCTTGACACAAAACAGGAAATCAAATCGGCATTGAATTCGTCTGCCCAACTAATGTTTAATTGAACGAAATCTACAATTATTATGATTGTACTATGAGTAAATCACTCACATGGTGAGAGCTACACACAGCACACTTTGCTTATGATAAGGATTTTGAAGTCATCGGTTAATTTCGCTATGAATCGGAGACAATGAACGCCATGAGGTCGGTGTAGTAATTTAATTTATTATTTATTTTGTGTGTTTCTTTTGTCGGTTTTAGTGTGATTGTGAATACTAATTGATCTAAAGATAGCTTAACAGCTAAATAGAGAGTAGGAAAAAGATTTACGTGGCCATATCACGGTCCAGTTTAATTGGTTTTGCTATGGGAAAAACGAGATTAGAATGGAAACATACATCATATGTACACAATTCATATTTGTGTTTGTTTTTGAATGATAACAAGTGGCTAAAGTGCTAAAAACATTGTGACGCTATGACGTATCATGAGCGATGTAGCTAAGGGGAACTCCCTTCGAAATTATAAGGCTTAGTAGTTTGTGAGATGATACAACTAATTAGCAATCAGCAATCAATTTGTGGTCTACCAAACATTTGTATAATGCTTTTTAGCTACAGGTTTAGCGTTAAGGTACGTCCACACTATGCCGGGTGGCAATCGGTTCCAGATCGTTCGGTTTGAATTCCTTTTTCGGTAAGTAAACCTTTCTAATTCCATGTTTTCAATCGGCATTTGGCGATTGGCGCCGTGTGGACGTGCCTTTAAGGCAAAGTAATACTTTCACTGGCTTATCACAGTGAGTGGCACATATGCGCATATTAAACTAAGCAGAGAGTAGAGTTGAAGAACCCCATTTGGAAAGAGAATAAGCAGATCACAGCAAAGATACAAATAACAAATAGTTTCATTTTGAACAACCTGTTATTTAAGCTGACTTAAGCTGTCACTACTTGTCAAGTAACAAGTAAAAATTACGCATTTAGCGGAAACCACACTTTACAATATTAGTTGGACAGACGTCGTTTGATGGAGGATGGTCAGATGTGGTTTGTGTTCAGACTTATCAGTCTTGTCGTCGAACATGTATTCCTCGTTCCTCCGCTCCGTCCAACATCAAAATTTTCAGAAATAATTAAAAACCATCCAAAAAGACAAGCGGTCTTCTGAGGGTTCATATTATCCAACATTGGTCGTTTAAACCAACTCTGTCCAACTAATTTTGCGGTGTGAGCTCAACTTTGAATAACAATGGTTTGTGCATTAAATTTGAAAAACGTCAATGAACACTGAATGTCAAATGTTTTATGAGCACTCGGTCGAGTGTTTAATAAGTACTGGCTTTTGGTTTCAACTCCTGGGGCGAATCCAGGTATAAGACAATGGCATGTATTTTTCTCCAAATAACAAATCATTTTGTGGCTGAGCGCTTTTTAAGCACCGAAAACCCATGTTTTTTGACAACTCATAACTTACCTGGGGGTCAATTCCCGATCTGTGAAGCTGTGAAGTGATAAATTTTATCACAGCTTCACTTTAAATCCGATTATCGATGACTGAAAATGTCAAATTTTTTTCATATGAAATTTTTTTTATCATTGTCACATCGGTTGGTGAAAAATGAGAATGATAAATCATGACGACTAACAAAAATATAAAATCGTAAGTGCCAAGACACCCAAACAGAAAACGAACGTTTAGTTCTCGGGTAAGCACTTGCAAGACCCTATTTCTTTCCAAAAATTGTATTTATTTTTCTAATTCCCAGAATAACAAAAACCAAGAAAGTATTAAAAAGACGAGCAAGAGATGTAGAAATAGTTAAGAAAAGATAGTATGGTTACAACGACAACTGGCGTCATGTACCAATGGTTTTTCCACACCGAACCCGTAAAACTTTAGCTTAATGCGGTCCCAAACCGAAAACAAAAATGCCCGGTGAAAGTTGTGGAAGAGGTCCCGAGAAACAAAAACGTGCGAAGGAAAAACAACAGGCACAACAACCGGCGGCACCAGCAGAAAACAATTTGCCCAATAAAACAACTGAATAGATTTTACGCAGACAAAAAGTGTATTTCTTTGTAAGCATACGAGATACGACTAAGTAAACAAAAAGTCAAAATAATATATGAGAATAAATCTGTATGTGTCCTATGTCCTTTAAGGACTTTCTTAGCAAATAAACACGTATAAACATGGAACGAATGAATTGATTATTCGGCTTGTCGAAGGCGAGCCAAACGATGAGTAAGCTCGTCCTGTCCTGGGAGGCGGCGCGCGGCGGCGGCCGATGCACCCTCTGTCGTGCCTTGTGGACCACTTGCCAGTTCCAAATTCAATTCCAAACTGTAAAACACAAATGAAATGAATTCAATGGTCGACCAAATACTTTCAGTCGTATTTATAATCCCATTCCAAAGTAGGTCTAACTTTGGACAGCTCTTAGAACAGTGTCCAACTCCAGATCGTATTTATAAACACTTTCATCGCTGTCTAAGAAATGTCTAACTTTAGACACCGAAATTGGTTGTCTAAACTATGGCTAAAGTGACCATTGATACAGAAAAAAACAATTTCGTTGAACATGTTATAAAACACTTTTGAGAGTGTTAAGATCGAAAAAAATAAGCAGTTTGAGGTGCAAAAACACTACTTTCAACAATTCCATTTATAAATTGCACAAATTTCATCATTTTATGAGACTTGGAAAAGCTGTAACACAAAGTCATGTCAGCTGATTTTTTGGTCTAGTTCAAGTCCTACGCCACTCTCTTTCAGAGCCTTATAGTTGTTGTACTCGTATACCAAAACACAGACAATGTTACGGCACGGATACATCATGAACGTTACCATTTAGTTTTTCTTTCGAAGTTGACAGTTTGAAGGGTTGTTTAGACAACTGTTGGAATGCATTTATAAATAAAAAATTGGCTAAGGCTTGTCCAACTCCTTAGGCACCGTCTAGCTGGACAACTGTCTAAGGATGTTCTAAGGAAATTTTATAAATACGACTGTTTGTGTGTAAAATCAAATGACTTACCCTGCCCCATCAGCGATTTGCTGTAACAAGCTATCAACATCCCTCACCACACTGTGGAACTGATGTGGTCGTTGTATCTGATATAGTGTTCTCCATCACGGAACTTTGCACATCTAAGTTCTCGAATTGCTTCTCAAATTTCTCCATTAGATTGGAAATTTTCTCCAAACTCATACCCTTTATACCCATGGCTTTGACAACACCAAAATCGCAGGGCACTTAGGACCTTGACATGGCAAGGAATCGCACTTATGCGTCTTGTTTTATTTAAGAAACCTATATATGTACATATGTAGCTCCACGAAGTGCCCGTCTGCCCATCTCATAGAGAACGTCTCAATATCCTGTGTCTATTTCTAGAAAAGAAATAAAGTGTAATTACAACACAGAATCCAATTAGAGCACTAAATCTTACCTTTTTTCAGAACGTTGTCTATTGTTTACAATTGTTTAATTATTTAATTATAGAAAAAAAAATATATTAAAATAAAATTATAGAAGTATGTTGTATGTATTTTATCTTTCAGAAACACAAAATAAAACTGGAAAATGACAGACAACTGTCAGAATTTATCATTTAGAACGATTTAGTTCCTTTTAGAACACAGTTTGACAACTGCTTTTCATTTTGAGATCGGGAATCGCTTAGAGTTTGTTCGTGAAGTGATAAAATGAAAAAGCTGTGTGAAAACTGAAATGAAAATTTTTTTTCACTTCACAGCTTCACAGATCGGGAATTGACCCTCTGGAATGTTGAACCGGAGCAATATCAGCTATGCATGTTCCGAGCCATCGTAGCTCGTGATGTGTACTCATCTAGCTATGTAGCGGTACGTCTAACTATTGGATCCAGTAGGGTTTTCCTTATCCTCTTGAGAAAAGGGCCATGCTTTCACCCCGTATAGTAGGACTGGGATGATCATCCTTTTGAGAAGGGGTTTTCTAGAAATGATTGGGTTGAGCTACTTCGTTTTGTCCTTATTTACTTTAACCAGTTCGTTCGCTTCTGTGTCGATGCTCGTAAAAAAAACTTTCACGTTTACGTTTCCCATTACTTCAAAGCCGTCTGCGTAAACGAGTTACTGTACAGAATTTTGAAAGATTCTGCTTGTTTTGGTAGTTTTAAAATTTCAAAATAGAATAGATAATAGCCTTTCTTGACATTAAACACCTCGTTGAATTCTTATAACAGAGCAGGGTATATTCACCAAAGTCATTCTGCATAGAAGTTTTGCAGGGACGCCGATACTATACATGACTCTGTATAGCTATTTTCTATTAATTGTGTCCTAAGCGGCTTTGAAACTGCTAACAGGATGTGTCGTAATGTAAGAATTTGGTCTTATGTGGATTTTTTTTTGTCCATTTTTAAGGACCTATAAAATTGTTGATGTGGGGCACGATATTACAGCAGGCAAAATTGTGGGTGCGACCTTAAGTAAGGGTTTGGAGTAATTGCAGTTTCCTCCTTTTCAAGGACCCAACATACAACATGCTTTCTTCCAACCATGTCATGCAGATCAATTAGTGCATATCATTTTCGTTTTAGAGGCCAATTGAAACCCAAAATATCAGAGGCTGTGGTCCCGATGGCTTGGAGCCACCACAAGACTTAGCCTCGCAGCAAAATCGACTAACTAGAGCCCGTTATCGAATGTTATACCGTGGAGACTAAGCTTACCGAATGTGTTTTCAAAGATATGCTCCTTTTTTTTTTTAATTTTGTGTAAGAATCGCAAGGCTTGATTTTAATTTCAATTTCAATTTTATTGAGAATGTACAAGTAAGACGTAGTCTTTTATAGTACTTAAAAATACGGACTATGATGATAAGTAAACATTATCGATAAATAAACTTAAAACAAAATACAAATGTAATATAGTAATATAGTAGGAACTGATTATAAATATAAATGTATATAAATTTAGTAATAGCAATTTTTTTTTTTTTTTTTTTTCTTGTTTTAACTGATTTAATTGTACATTTTAATCTGTTTAAATTAAGTTCTAGTTTTACATTAGTCCTTAGCGAAAATGAGCAGTGATTGCATTTTTAAAGTTTGTTATTCCAATTATTCTTTTAATGGTAATCGGTAGAGAGTTCCAAAGCCTAATTACATACACAATAAAAAGCCGTGAAGAGTTCAAGTAGTTGTAAGTTGGTACTAAAATATTCGTAGTTCTTAAAGATTTTCAGGAACTCGTAGAAACGGTCTTTTATTTTAAACTATCACCCTTCGCTTCATATGGACTTAGGTCTTAAAACTTTTGAAGTTCATTTTTTATCAGAACTCAAGCATATCCACCATCAACAACGTCCTTTCTTTGCTGATTGGTTAAATCAAAATCAACAAAATGATTCGGAGCTTCTTCGAAAAATTGTTTTAAGTGATGCATCCCCTTTCACCGCTGTGACTATGTTAAAAAGCTGAATATGCGAACGCATTTGGCGCTCAGAAAATCCATAAATTATTGTTGAATGTACCCTCCATCGTCAACTATTTTGTTATTGGACCTCTTTTTTTTTTTTTTTTTTTTTTTTTTTTTTTTTTTTTTTTTTTTTTTTTTTTTTTTAAAGGACTGTTGCTCTGAATGGAGTTCTCTACCAAACTTTGATTAATAATTTTGTACATGCGGAGCTAAATGATATTGATATGGGCGACTTTTGTCTTCAACAAAAGACGTCCGGCGATACGTGCCATGGCTATTCGGTCACCTTCATGATATTACCATTACGATCGCGAACCACAACCGCTGGGGCAACATTTTGAGTAGTATTCCTACTCAAATGTCAAACACGCGCACGCGCGAACGCCACGTTAAATTGAGATAGATTAACTTTTAATAATAATAAAAAGGCTTCAAAAAAACATATTTGCAATTGGACTATGTGGTATCCAGTTTAGTGTAGCTTCTATTGTGTTTTTGCTGTAGCCACTTGAAATAATTGTAAACAATGAAAAATCAGACAAATAAATTTAATATGCAAGTTAACACAAGTTATTAACTTCAAAAACATGACTTGCAAAATACCATTAACCGAAAAATCGAACAACACACAATTTTTGCTTAAATTATTCTTATTAATGTTGACAGCTCTAACACGGAAATTGCACATAAGTACGAAATTTGACATGAGTTTCTCCACATTTGAATTTAAAGTGACGATCAGCATTAACCTGGCCATTAAATTGGCTGTTGGCGTATGTATATAAGTTTATTATTTGACTTAAGTGTTTGATTAATGTCTTATTTTGGTAGATGGTATGGCCTATTAGGTACTCGTTTTTGTTTTTTTTTTTATTGTTTTTTCGGTGGTTTTCCCCTACGAATGACTTCTTCGGTTTCAGTTACCGATTATTTACCTCTTTTAATACTATCGTAGTATGGTGAAGTTCTTCTTGTGAGGTAATAATAGCTCTACAGAGCATGGGCGTAGCCAGGAATTTTTTAAGGTCTTTCTTCGAGGACAATTTCTCAAAAATACACGAAAAAACGAGGACATTTATCAAAAATCAATGAAAAAACGAGGAAATTTTTTTGAAAAAAGTAGGACATAAAATCAATCAGTATTCCCACTTCCACTTTTATTTCCACTTGTTGTATTGAGCTGAACCGTTAGAACGATCAATCGCGACTAATTGTTGTTGCCACAATGCCGCATTCAAAATGCCGCATTCACATTCAGATGATTCAGAATTTCTGGAGAATTTTTTGATTCGACGAATTATAAATAAAAATGCCCGAATACGCTAGTGTAATATTTCTAGATGTTAGAAAAATCTCATTGAAAGTCCTCGTTTTTCGTCAATTTTGCGAATTGTCCTCATTTTTTATAAAAGTTTTCATTGATAACTCCTTTTTTCCGCTTTTTTCCCAAATTGTCCTCGTTTGTTACGAGAATACTCTTTGAAAAGTCCTCGTTGTTTCAGCATTTTCTCCAAATGTCCTCGAGGATATAGATTTTTTCTTAATAAACGCAGAATTTTTCGAGGACATTTGGCTTAGGTTGGGGCATTTGCCCCTACCTGCCCCTACCTGGCTACGCCCATGCTACAGAGACTTTGGCTTGACATGAAGGCTTCGACGGATATTAGTAATTGAATTACGACCATACTTTATTGCTCCGACTACTTTCATACTGGGCATTTTCATCTCAGCTGCCGTCAAAGGACCCAAGTACTCAATGTACTTATACGATACCAACATCCTTTTAAGACGACAGCTGCTGTCAATATGTAGCGTAGAATTCTACCAGGTTGTCAAGTTTTGTAATGAAGAGCAAAAGTTTTAAAACGATTGATTGGTATACACCAAATGAGGCTTGGAATTGAAATGCTCCAGTGGAGCGTCTAACCTAAGTCGATACCTCATCATTCATTTTGATCATCATCGTCATATATGGCTCTGGAACTCCTCACGGTCTGAGGGTCATTTTAACAAGGTTTCTTTCCTGGATGGTTTGTGTTTACCTAGAAGTGTTTCCATTTAGACGCCGCGCGCCGCGAGGGCTTGCTTTGATTTGTTCTGCTTAGGTTTTGTCTTTAAACAAGAGACATGTAAAAGACTGTCACCGTCATATGACAGCATGTCAGCAGAGCCACTGCTATCAAACGTCAAACTCACTGGAATGTTGGAAATAGCGTGTTCACCACGGTATTTGTCACTGGGTTTCAAGTAGGTTTCATTGTAACCTAGCAACTGAAAAGATTTTATTTTTTATTGCGAACCGCGTACTTTTCATGTAGTCTTCATTAGTAACTATCATCTTCACTAGCTAAAACTTCTTCATCGAGATCGTCGATTGATAACAAAGAGAAATTTCTTTTGCTTTTGTCCCACACTATTCGTTTTGGTATATGTCGTAAACTAGAAATATATGGATCTGATGGCACGAGTACGATAACTTTGGAGACAAGAAATAATAACGGGATTTGGTGGAGGGGTTCAATACAAGCATTTTTTTAATATGGGAGGGGGGGGGGGGTCTATCTATCCCCCGTTTAGGCGGTAGGGGCAATTTTATAAAAAGTTACTTAAAATTTAAAACCAAATATTGTTGAACAACGGGAGAACTTACAGATACAATTTATACTTTTTATAAAAGCCAGAAATCTGCACTTTATAATAAATTTTAAATGAAGTGATTTCTATTTATAGTTTTTGAAATAAATGACTTCAAAGTCAAAATTTAGGAAAAAAAAATTTGAAAAAATCACTTTGAGTATATGTTTCTCGTGATTACAAATGCCAATAAAAAAAAGGGGATTCATTTCATGTTCATTTATTTATTTTAATTTTGACTAACAATGTACTTAAAGATATTAAATCTTATGATAAGTATCAGAATATAATTAAAGTATGAAGTTTACAAATAAATATTCATGTTATTTACAAATCAGTTTAAAAATTTGAAAATATATCAATAATCTTAAAAGATGTAGGTATCTGTAATTTTAATTAAAGTTTACTTATGTCATGTGTGATAACAGTTTCCCCCGAAATACCCCCGAAAAACTAGTTCTTTGTAATTTATACGGAAGGTCATTCCGCAGTCGAATTGCATTGACAAAATAAGATCGCTCTCCGACAGTGCGTCTAAATCGCGGCATAATTAGCTTCAAACCTCTAGGTAAATATGAAAGATGTTCAATCAAGTACACCGGACATTTATAATGGATAATAATATGGAGTTTAAGAATAACCCTTTGGTCAAAATATTCATTTAAACCTAATAGAGACGAGAGATGAGCAACGCTAACGTGTCTTGGTATGTTGTGAATAAAGCGAATACAGTCATTGAACGCTACGTTGATTTTACGCTTACATTCAAAATCTAAGGATGAGTAAACTATACAATTATACGAAAACGGGGCAATAATAAAGCTTTAATTAACTGTTTTTTCAGTTCCGGAAAAAGTAAGCTTGAGGATGCTCTCAGTTTTCGTAATCCACCGTATACTTTCCTTATGGTTTCTGAGGTAGCATCACAAGAAGTCATTTTACTATTAATCATATGTATTTGGGATTTGGATACACCCTGTTAGCGATTAGAGTCCAACTCTCCAAAGCAAATGAATACAAATGAACATCGGCTAACAATTCACCCAGCGAGACGAGTCAGGAGGCAGTCGAATAGTAAAGACGGAACACGACGGAAGCCGGTTCGAACGAAAAGACGATCTTTTTACGTAAAATATTCTCTCTGTTCAATCACTGCGCATAATAGTTAATAAATTATATTCTTGTTCGTATATTAACTCTTTTTATTCTGGGTATCCAATTCTACATGTATATCCAAGATATTTTACCTTTTCTACATATGGTAAGGTGACACCATTTAGGTCAAGAACAGGAACACTGAGTGTGGATATTTCACTTCTTGAACATACCATGCCGAAAGATTTTGATAGGTTAAAACATATCTTATTCAAACCGGACCACATTTGGATATTCATTAAATCTTCATTTACTCTAGCCACACAGTCTTCAATTAATCCTGGTACCCTAACCCTAGATAGATAAATCATTATATCATCAGCATAAAGGTGTATATTGCAATTTTCAATTATATTTGGTAGATCATTAATGAATATACAGAAAAGAAGAGGTCCTAGGACCACCGATCATTGTGGTACACCCACGTTCAGCAAATAAGGTCTTGAGCTGCCAAGATCAGTCTCAATTACTTGTGACCGATTTCTTTAGTAGTTTAAGATCAGTTCAAGTGCAGAACAAGAAAATTGAAAATTTGTTTTAAGCTTTTGAATTAATATGGAGTGATCAATACAATCAAATGCTTTTGAAAAATCTAACAACACCATGATAGTAATTGTATCCCGATCCATCCATGTCCTTATGTCAGAGGTGACCTTTAACACTGCATTTTCGCAACTGTGCTGTCTTCGAAATCCTGATTGCCATTTTGAAAGTTTGTTACGTCTTTCTAATTCATCTTGAATCTGACTTCGAACCACAAACCTTCCGAGTAGCATGCAGTGCAGACATCATAACCATTTAGCAACGGGCACCACGAAAATTAACCAAGAGTCAGTGCACAAGAGAAAGCAGTTTGTTGCATTGCAACATCTGGTCGCCTTCTCCTACAGGCGGTCGATGTATACAGGATGCATTCAATGTCTGCAATTCTTCTTCTTTATTTTCCGGCGTTACGATAATCTTGAAGGGTTCACAGCTCTCCCAGGTAACAGTTGTGATCCGCTCATGAGTTACGTATTACGTTGCATTCAAAGTCTACCTTTGGAATATATTTATGAAGAGGAAATGATCCTTTCTTATATTTTTACTAAAACCATTATTAAAAAAATTCTCTGCCGCACTAAAACTAAGTTGAGAGTTTAATTATGTACCTATTACCCGTCCGTCAGTGTGATCAGGACCTGTGGTCGCATCGCACGATTGACTTTGTTTTAATATCTAGGGGCCTCAGCAATCATATTAAAAATCTCAGCAATGTATTTTAACTCTGAACATATTCAAAGTGCTCAGTATTTATTTGTTTTTGTAATTAAAATTAAAGTACATTGTTATAGGATTGCTGAGTTGCGGCAACAACGCACGCATTGTTACAATCTATTTCTCAGATTTTAGAGTATTTATGTAGGTTAGGTGCATATTAAGCTATAATTTTTTTTAAATACAGGACATTAAATTTTAAATATTTTTATCTTTCATTTTCAGGCGAAATGTCAGTATTGTATCTGTTTACACGATTTCGCTTCAACTGGAGTGAAGTGGAGTTCAGCTTATTCTCGACGTATGCTATGCTAACCGGTCTTCTAGGTAAGTGTTCATTTCTTTTCATTTGAATTCAATCTAACGCACGTTCCATCTTTCTTTTAGGCGTACTTTTCTGTGTTGGAGTTCTCTCCCATTTACTCAAAGTTAATGATGCTCTAGTCGGTGTCTTGTCTAGTATGTCCAAAATCCTCTCGAGCTTTGTCTATGCATTTGCAATACAACCATGGCACATGTATTTAGCATCTGTTGTGGAAATATTCAATGGTACGTCCTTTATTGCCATGCGATCCATTGCCACGAAATTGGTGAACAAAGACGAACTTGGCAAAGTGAATTCGCTATTTGGTGTGGCAGAGGCGCTCATGCCGCTTGTCTATGCACCAATGTACACGACTTTATATGCGGCTACGTTGGAGACCATGCCTGGGGCATTCTTCTTACTTGGAGGGGCATTAACAGCACCAGCAGTAGTAATATTCTTGTAAGTAAAAGACGGTAAACAAGTTGAGGACTTAAGGGTCAGCAGGTGGGCACTTAATAAAAGCGAATGTTTCCTTACAGAGATTTAATGTAATACCTGTACTGTACTGTAATAGGAATTCCTTATGAGGTGAGGTTGTTGAATATCTGATGTGGTTGGGATGTTGGGAACGAACAGGAGAAATGAATGACTATGATTGCACAATATGAAATTCTGTATATGCGGCTATTAAATAGGCGAATACTGTGCACGATAAAAGAATATGTGTTCCTTTTTTGCCAGACGTGTGAGTTTGAACTTTGAAATACAAAAGAAAAAAAGAAGATGCCATTAAGTGTCGGGAGAAGCTATTCATGCTGTAGTCAATTCAAGAATTATTACCAACCGAAGATTTGTGGTCGTATATAAGTATGTCTTACTGAAAGAAAGAAAATCGAAGGTACAATTTATAGTCAAAATGTGACTTGGACTTTCTTCCACGTTATCTCACGACATGTCTCCTACATTGTTTGGGTTGGAGGTGTTTTGCGTACAATTTAGGTTGAATATAAAAACTTTAGAATTTTCGTTTATCTTGTTTATTTAATAGAAGTGATGCTTTTAAACTTTGAATCCAATGTATAAAGAAGATTTTTATATTTAAAATTATTTATTTAACTAAGATTTATTTTAAAGATTATTATTACCAACTTTTCTTCTACTATTTCTATTTTATGAAATAAGTAAGCCAAATTGAACTAACATATTTCTCTTATATCTTCTCTACTCTTTAGCTGGATGTACAGAGTTAGCAAACGGGAACAAAAATTAAATTCAATTCAAGAAGACGCAAACGGAAGAGGAAATCTCGATCTTGCGATACACACCAATGGCAGTCTGGGTGCTGCTCCGATCAAGATTGGTGTTCTAAACGAAGAAAAGAAAATCAATGGACTTTCCACAATTGGAGCTGGGAAATTTGCTAAATTATCCGAAAGTGGAAGTGAGGGTGTCGATGATGAGAAGAACTCAAATCAACAAACTCAACAAAATACCAATGGCATTGACAACAAAGCATTTGATCCAGATACGAGCCGTACTAAGATAACAGAAGCTGAAGTTGAGGAAACCTTGGAGGATAAAATTCTTCAGGAGACTATAGCTATTGTGAAGGAGCTACCGACATTACACGTCGAACATTGCAAGCTGTGATAAATAAATAAATAAATCAAACACTGTTTTTATTAATTTTTAAAGTAAGTTTATTATTTCTTGAAACTTTTTTTTGTTGTACCTATACATTATTTTAATTTTTATCTTTCTTACTGTGAAGTATATTTGAGCTTATTGTATTCCTTAGTTCTTAAGATTTTGAGTATTAAATAAAAAACTATTATTTAAAGAAGTGTTTTCACCTTAGCTGTGTTTATTTGTTCTTTGAATTAATGGAGATAAACACAAATTCGAGGATCTAACAGAGAATTAGTTTCGCCAATCATTGTAGCTTGGATTTTAAGCTAAGAAGGAACAGTAAAGGTAAGAAACAGTGAAAAGTAAAACCAAGGTATCATTTCACAGACCTTGGTCATGTTGCTCCGACTAGACCAAAAAATATCTGGAGTGATCTATGGCTTCGTTTATAAGAACGACATTTGAAGATATAAGCAAAAAGGATATTAGCTCTATGGCACCATATGCATATTTAAGAATATTTTGATATCTAAATTATTTTTTTAATTATCTTCAGTTTTACTTACTTACTTAGGTGGGCATTACAGTTCGGGGTGAACCTGGGCCTCAACCAACATCCTTCTATAACGACTTCGATTTCGGGCGAGCTCTCTCCAGTTTCGCACTCCAAGTCGGTTGAGGTCTTCATCCACTTGATTGCGCCACCTAAGACGAGGTCTTCCCCTTCCGCGATTTCCCTGCAATGTGCTTTCGAACACCCGACGAGCCGGAGCGTTTGTGCTCATCCGCTCTACATGGCCCAACCATCGTAGCCTCGCGATGCGTACTCTTCTGGCTATGCCCATGTCGCGGTACAGCTCATACAGCTCGTTGTTGTATCTTCTTCTCCACACATTGTCTTCGCATACGGAACCAAAGATCATTCGGAGAATTTTTCTTTGGAAACGACCAAGGGTTTCCTCATCCGCTTTCGATAAGGTCCATGCTTCCGCGCCGTAAAGCAGGACTGGGATGATTAAGTTCTTATACAAGGTTACCTTGGTTTTTCTGGAGAGGGTTTTGTTTCTCAATTGCCTTCTTAACCCAAAGAAGCAACGGTTGGCAAGAGTTATTCTCCGTTTGATCTCCGCACTGATGTTGTTGTCCGTGTCTACAGCGGATCCTAGGTAGACGAAGTCCTGTACTACCTCGAAGTTATGTCTGTCTATTGTGACGTTTTGTCCAATTCGTCGATGTTCTGTGTCCTTGTTTGATGACAACATATACTTCGTTTTGCCCTCATTAACCATCAAACCCATTTTTGCCGCTTCTGTTTCGATACTCGCAAAAGCACCTATGACATCACGCTTTTTTCTTCCCATTACGTCAATATCGTCTGCATAGGCGAGTAATTGTACAGACTTTTGAAAGATTGTTCCTCTGGTGTTGACGTTTGAGTTTCTTACAATCTGTTCAAGTATGATGTTGAAGAAATCGCATGACAGTTTGTCGCCTTGTCTAAAACCTTTTTCGACATCAAAGGTCTCGGTGAGTTCTTTACCGACCTTGACGGAGCAGCGTGAATTCTCCAAAGTCATCCTGCATAGTCGTACGAGTTTTGCAGGGATGCCGAAACTAGACATGGCTCTGTACAGCTCGTCTCTGTAGATACTGTCATACGCGGCCTTGAAATCGATAAAGAGATGGTGAATATCGATATTATGTTCTCGGGTTTTTTCCAAGATCTGCCGTAATGTGAAAATTTGATCTATTGTGGACTTCTCTGGTCTAAAACCACATTGATAAAGACCTATCAAGTTGTTGACGTGGGGTTTCATACGTTCACATATTACAGCAGACAAGATCTTATAAGCGACGTTAAGGAGGCTTATCCCTCTATAATTGGCGCAATTGTGAGGGTATCCTTTCTTTAGGATCGGGCATACGATACTGAGGTTCCATTCATCGGGCATGCTTTCTTCCGACCATATCATGCAGATCAGCTGGTGCATGCTACTTTCCAACTGATCTCCAGCTGCCTTGAAAAGTTCGGCATCAAGGCCATCTGTACCTACAGTCTTATTTGATTTAAGTTTGCATATAGCAAGCTTAACTTCTAGGTCGGGAGGACGGCATTCTTGATCATCGTCCAAGCTGAATGGGGCAATCTGCCTGTAAGCGGAATTTGTGTCCTCATCGCCGTTAAGCAGTCTGCAGAAATGATCTTTCCAGATCCTCAGTAGCGACTGTGACTCTATAACTATGTTTCCCTGTTGGTCTTTACAGGCTTGAGTTCGGGGTTTGCCACCCTGGCAGGATCTTTTTACCTTTTGGTAAAACTTCCGAATCTCGTTCCTGTCATGGCACCTCTCTATTTCCTCAAACGAGCGCTTCTCATGCTGCTTCTTTTTCTTTTTGAGAAGTCGGTGTTCTTCCCTTCTTCTCTCCTTGTAAATCTCGTTATACTGATCGTAAGCAGCCCTCGTTCGTGTTTGCATAAGCATTTGTCGTGCTCTTTGCTTGGCTGCATTTGCCTGCCTGCATTCTTCATCGAACCATGGGTTTCGTTTTGGTGGCCGAGTGAAACCCAGAACCTCAGAAGCAGCGGTTCTGATGGCTTCTTGGCATTGCTGCCACTGGTCTTCAATGTTTAATGCTGGCGGCATGGGATTCAAGGATAGTTGAAGGGACACTCGATTGGAAAAGGCATTGGCAATCTCTTGCGATTGTAGCTTTCCGACGTCATATCTCTTCACAGCTATAGTTCGTGTTGGTCGTGAACAAAATATCCTCATTCTTACCTTGGCTACAACAAGGTAGCTGTCCGAGTCAAAGTTGGCCCCTCGGAAAGTTCGGACATCTAGCACACTGGAAGAGTGCTTTGCGTCGATCGCAACATGGTCAATTTGGTTGACGGTTAATTAATCTGGGGATCGCCATGTACCTTTATTTTGAGATGCGGGAAGCGTGTACAACTTACAACAAGATTTAGCCCCGCAGCAAAATCGATTAGCCTCAATCCGTTTTCGGAGGTTTTGTCGTGGAGGCTATGCTTACCGATTGTGTTTCCAAAGATGTCCTCCTTACCTAGTTTTGCGTTGAAATCGCCAAGAACGATTTTCACGTCGTGTCTAGGGCATTGCTCATATGTTTCTTCGAGGAGCTCGTAGAAACAGTCTTTGGAATCGTCGTCTTTCTCTTCTGTGGGGGCGTGGGCGCATATCAGACTAATGTTGGCGAATTTAGCCCTGATGCGGATGGTCATTATACGCTCATTGACTGGATTTTGGCTAATCACCTTATCCCTGAGTCTCCCTCTTACGACAAATCCGCATCCAAATAAGCGCTGTTTCTGTTGTCTGTAGCAGTCGCCATAGTAGATGTCACAGTTTTTCATCTTCTTTATGCCCGGTCCACTCCATCGCACTTCTTGGATGGCGGTTATGTCTGCTTTGCATCAGTCCAGGGCGTCCGCTAGTTCTCCAGCTGCACGTAGTCCGTTAAGAGATCTTACGTTCCACGTGCAGATCCGGAGGTCATTGTCCTTTTTTCGTTTGCTTGGGTCGTCAACTTTGAAATCATTATCGTTATCCGAGGCTGTTCGTTGTTTCGGAACAAATTATTTTTTCCGTGGTAGGGTAGTTAGCCCTACGCACAACCCCCAACCTGGAGGGCCAGGTCCTTTTGGATCCCTTCGGACACAAAGGGCTGGAATATCCAGTGTCAGTACCCTGCTACAGGGGTGTGAGTGCTGCCGTTGGCTCACCAGGAGCTCATCCGCCACCCTGAAAGACTTTTAAACCAAATATGTTGGAGTAGCTCCTTCAGGGGTTTCTGCTTTTATGGCTGCTGAAGTCCACCGTTGATTTTCGAATTCATCCGCTGGAACATTTACACGAAAGCTCTCGTAGACCACTGAGATTCGTACAGTCAGTCATTGTTTGCAGAGCAATTATAGTGTTGATCGCTCACAATTCTTTTGTTCCGGATTCCTTCGTCAACACTCGCACTTACTAGTTTAGCAGGTCAGCTCTGGACGGAGCATCCCAGGTCCCAGTGGATACCGCTTGGAGGTATAGTAAGCACAATTGACGTGTACTATAAGTTACAGCATCTGGGCGCCGCCAAGTTGGCACCAGTCAGAGCCTACCCGAATAGTACAACGCCCATCCACTTCATCTTCAGTTTTACATAGTAATAATTTTCAATATTGTTGATTATATAAAAATTTTAATGATATACAAATAATTTAAGTAGGCAATGGTGATAGTTGCGAGTGGATGAATTCCCAATAAATTTGTATAAAGCAATCCAGTTATCACCATTTAGGATTTTCTTCGTTTGTTCCATTGTCAATGTTAGTTTCCCGAAGTGTATTAGCCTCAAATCCTTGTAGATAGGACATATTGCCAGGAGGTGGAATGTGTCTTCTGGCATTTGAAGATTGCAAAGATTTGTTGCTGATTTTTTTAACGATGTACTATTCAAATTCAACATAACGAATCTCGCTCTGCAAATCAGGGATATCTCTTTTATGCTATATCGATCATTGTGATAGGTTTTATTCATCAAAACATAGTTTAACTCAGGGTATATCAACCTGTTAATTGAAGATGTTGCTTTTTCTTTGCTTTCATTTCTGTGACTAATATCAGATAATTCCAAACCTTTATAAAGTTGTTGTTTCAACATTGCAAAGTCAAGATATTGTATATTTAGGTTTAAATTATATTTTACTGCCAGTCGCATCCAATCCATAACCCATTCGAATTTATTATTGATATTACATTTTGCCAGCAAACTTCTTTCAAAGGTTCAATCGTCCCAAAAATCAAATCATTAACTTTACGTCTAGAGGTAGATGAAGACATTTTCGAATTTAAAAAATGGGCACGACTGGGTCGCACGAACTTGCGATTGTGTTCTAAATACGATATCAAAATCTTAGGGCTGAGTAAAAGGTTTTGGTGTTCGCTTTTTATAATATATTTGGTGGTACAGGGTTGCCAACAATACATTAATTAGGAAAATTTTATTAAATCACGAACAATATTGAAAAAAATTCAAATAAATATTCTAAAGGTCTCAAGCGAAAATCTTAAAACGCCATTCTTTTGCAATTTCTAATACATATAAACGCTAAAAATTTTATCAAAATCGTTGGACCAGTTTTAAAAATAACGGTTATTTATTTTACATTTTTAAAAAAAAAAAAGTTTTGTAAAATTCAAGTATGCAAAATTTAAGATCTTAGCAAAAGTTAATTTGACAAAAAATTTGAGAAAAATCTAAGTTATGGTTTTGAAGTTATTTCAAAAAATCTAAATTTTTTTAAATTTTTTTTAAAAATTTCAAAAATTAAAATTTTTCAAATCTTGTTATGCAGTTTTCTTGTTTTAGGAAAACTTCTAAAATACAAAATTTTGTAAACATCGTGCAACCCATTAACGAGAAAGCCGGTTTTGAAAAAAATGGTACTATGGGAGGTACCGTTTTTATACTTTTTCCAAAATTTTTATTTACATCATAAGAAAGACAATCAAAAATTAATTCTTCACACAAAATTTTATCAAAATCGTTGGAGCCGCTTTCGAGAAAAGTAAGTATTATCATATCGGTTGTATGGCAGGTACCGTTATTTCAAGACCTAGAGACCCAATTCCAAAAACCCCTCTGTAGAGTGCTCCATAGACCCTAACTGCAAATTTTGAAAAAAATCGGTCAAGTGGTTCAGGCTGTAGATCCATATACAGACAGACATACAGACATACAGACAGACAGACAGAATTGCAGGACCCACTTTTTTCGTATTCTCTATCGTCGTAATGTCGTATTTAATTGTTATCTCAAAATTTTTTTTTCTGCACGATTGCAAGACTTGCCTTATAGTACCTATAATCGCAAGTAAAAAAAGCCAATATTCGAGAAAAATTTTTTTGTTTTGATTTAGAATTTAATTTTAATACCAAAACTTTCCGGTAAAGCGAAACACAACTCTTACATGAGATGAAATAAATAAAATATTCTATTTTTTGTTTTCAGCTGAAAAATTTAACTAAAAGCAAAGTTTTCTTTTTAATTTAAAAGAAGTTGTATTTTATAAAAATTAAGTAGCTGTATGATCTGAAGAGTATTTTTTTAAATAAAAAATAATGCGATACAAATTTTAATTCAAATTTCTTGATTTAATATGAAATGACTTTATAACAATTATTAGTACAGACTTTCAGAATCACTTCGTTACGCAGGTTAGTGTAGTACGTAAATGTGAGCTATCAACTTTCTTAGTAAATTCAATCAATCGTTATAGCTTGCATATATTTTCTTACTTCCTAATAATAATAAGAAAAAAGTATTTTTTTCTAGGACCTTCCCTTTTAAAGTTATCATATTTGACATCCATGGCTCGCTCCTCGGTCCCCGCCATCACTTCGTTGTTTTCCTTTACAACGTCTACTAGTCCTAGAAAGTTAAATATCAAAACATCTCTCTGTACTGTAGCATCTACGTAGGCTAATGTCTACTCTCTGTTTGAGTAATTTCAAAACCCTATAAGCACACACTCTCTCAAAGTGGGAGGAAGCTTCAGACCCAACACCCAACACATTAGTATCGCCCACAGCCTAAACTCATGCAACAAGTTCAAAACAAATGTGGCACTGTCAAGCTTTAGTATCTGTGAGTCGATAATGTAGTTCGGAAAGCTATTTTTGTGTACCTAAAATAAAAGCACAACAAGCAACGAGTGCAGTTGTAAAATCAAACCAAAATTTATTGACGGAAGTCATTGCACGTGTTGGGTTGATATTCATTGGTTGATTAATTTTTAATTTGGGGACTCAAAAGTCAGTCTTGTGCCGTTTTTCTCTGATGTCTGATTAGTGCAGTCAATGAAGCATTTGAGGTCCGAATTTTTTTACTGTGAACCGATTTGCATGAAATTTTGGAATTAGGCTCATCTTACCCTTAACTTCAAAAGTGAAAATGATTTGAACACCGCCACCAACCCGGAGGGTGGTTGCCACCCCTTTTCGGGGGCGAATTTTTTTTTTCAAAATAACCTCGGATATCGATAAAAGGCCTAATTTTATGCAAAAAATCAAACATAAAGTTTTTCATTAAGTCCAATACTTTTCGAGTTATTGGCAATTGAAAGTTCGCAATTTTTTCACGTTTTTCATCTATTTATTGCAAATATCTCCAAAACTATACGTTTTATCGAAAATTTTATAAAGAACAAAATTGTAGCAGGCAAAACAATGAACAATTTGGTTTATTATAAAGTATTCTAAGAACAATATTAAGCTAGATATAAAAGATCAAAGCCATTTTTTATTTTGTCTGAAATCTAATCGTTGTTGTCAATGCCATTTAGCGGCGAGCAGATGCATTTTATGCATTCTAATACAAGAAGATGTTTTGTAGTGCTTGAAATAAGCTTTAAAATGAGTCTTTTGCACGTAAAATAAGTGAGCTGTAGTGCAAATAAGGGGAGCATCTAATGTTTTTTTCTTTTAAATCAATGGGTTACATAAGTGCCATTTCCACCAAAATTAAACTTAATCGTATTCCACCTCAAAATAAGTTTGTTATGAAGAGTTTGATAGAAAGTATCAGTTTGGATGCTTCAAGACACATATTTTTCAAAAAAGTAAAGATTAAAAAAAAAACAACAAATTTTCAAATTTTTAAAAAATCCACTTTTTTTTAAAATATCTCAAAAATGACGACAGATACGTATAAAAGTGTAAAAATAAAAAATTTAGGTATTTTTCTGACAAACAATTTGGTTATTTAGTTTTTTCTGTCAGACAAAACTTGACGGACATATGATTGTTTAAAGAGCGCGTGGCAGCGCAATCGCAGCCTCTCTTAAGTCCTTTAACCCTTCACCGTTTTAGCAAAAGGTTGTTTACTATATATTGCAAAAAAGGATGTTGTAGCTCTCTTAATTACCTTTGCAATGGTTTTTTATAAGTTGTGATAGCATGAAAATTAAAGGAGTTATGGTCCAAAAACTCATTGATTTAAAAGAAAAAA
This sequence comes from Melanostoma mellinum, assembly GCA_914767635.1. Taxonomy (NCBI): domain Eukaryota; kingdom Metazoa; phylum Arthropoda; class Insecta; order Diptera; family Syrphidae; genus Melanostoma; species Melanostoma mellinum. Next base: position 68,010,828 of record OU612058.1, on the reverse strand, counting down.
ACATTAGATGTTCTCCTTATTTGCACTACAGCTCACTTATTTTACGTGCAAAAGACTTTTACTAAAACTCATTTCAAAGCTTGTTTTAAGCACTACAAAACATCTTCTTGTATTAGAATGCATAAAATGCATCTGATCGCCGCTAAATGACATTGACCACAACGATTAGATTTCAGACAAAATAAAAAATGGCTTTGATCTTTTATATCTAGCTTAATATTGTTCTTAGAATACTTTATAATAAACCAAATTGTTCATTGTTTTGCCTGCTACAATTTTGTTCTTTATAAAATTTTCGATAAAACGTATAGTTTTGGAGATATTTGCAATAAATAGATGAAAAACGTGAAAAAATTGCGAACTTTCAATTGCCAATAACTCGAAAAGTATTGGACTTAATGAAAAACTTTATGTTTGATTTTTTGCTTAAAATTAGGCCTTTTATCGATATCCGAGGTTATTTTGAAAAAAAAATTCGCCCCGACGGTGTTCAAATCATTTTCACTTTTGAAGTTAAGGGTAAGATGAGCATAATTCCAAAATTTCATGCAAATCGGTTCACAGTAAAAAAATTCGGAGGTAAGGCCCTATTTTTCGCTTCATTGACTGCACTAGATAGTTCGAGACAGATCTTAGAATGCACGTCCATGAAACAAATGCTTCACTTTTCAATTAGATGTTTTACTTTTGTGATTGAATGCTACTCTGTGTAAAGTTAAATGTGAATTTTGCTAGGTATAAGTATGCACTGAATTATGCAAATTTAATTGGGTAAGAGCTTCGGGTTTCGACTCTGATTTTAAATTTAAATTTCGTTCCTGAGGAACTGTCATTTGAAAGCATAGGGGTGGCTTTGGGCTGAACGTATAAACGATAACAATATAGGTATAAAGAGCTCTATGAAATTAATCTACAGGTGGTGAGCGGTTATTGACTTTGACTTATGAAATGACCGAGCGACAAGATTTATTTTGTTTACTTTCAACGAACAACCATGGAGCAATGCATAATCTAGGAGTCATGAAGTATTTTAATATCTCAACAAACTATAATGCTTTGAAATGAGGATATGATGCTGCAAATGAATTTCTCCAGATAAATACACAGCGTCTTGTAAATAAACCCTTGCGTTTTGAAACTTAAAAAGGGCCACTGCTCACAAACCTCAAGAGTCAAGAGCATGTATAATTGGTTTTTTGTTGAATGTGATGTCTGAACTGGTGACCGCGGCTTATTGGTTAACCTTTTTTGGTTAGCTGGGTCCACACTTTGCCGAATGGCACAAACTGGCACTGCCGATATCGCCAATATCGATTTGGTATGGACGAGACGTGTTCCGACCGGCCTTCCTCCTTACCAAAAGTCGACCCGAATTCGACTTGCAATGACCAAGTTTGCTTACAAAACCACCATGGCCTTCCACGGTTTCCGATTTATCAGTCCATTACTTATTTTGAGCATTTCTTGGTTTCTAGTGTGTTTTGATGAGTAGTAATTTCATCCACGGGTTCGAAAAGTCACAAAAACTCAGCTTTAGAATTAAGTTCTTAAGCCGACATCTTCCCAAAAAAAACCCACGCCCTAAGGGAATCATGTGTGAGCTGAAAACCGATGTTTTATTAAACTGCAAATTTTTTCTTGAGTTTGAAATTCACCTGAGGTAGACGCAGTAACTGAACCAAGTGATCACCAATTCACCATATCTTCCTGTTTGCAGTCTTTTGACACTTCGAAAAAAGCGACGTTATGATCCGCTTCAAGTGATCGCTATTCGAAAATATACAGGGTGTCCCTTAATTTGTGTGACATACTTTGGGGTGTGATTATTGGTCACATTCTAAGAAAAAAAATTGTTGTTGGTACAGTAAAGTCCGTTTCCCAACTTTGACATCACTTTTTGACAATTTAAAAAAGGCTAACTTTGGTGTACCCTGACATGTTGTGTTAAATTCGATTTCTCTGCCAATGCAGAGGATAGAGATAATTTTAGTCTTAATTTCTTAGAAATAAAATTTTTTGCTTTTATATGCTTAGGGTTGCCAGATCTTAAACTTTAAATGGTGTTCACATTTTCTTCCCCCAGTAAAGTTTTGACTTTGAGGTTTCTTTTTTTTTATAGAAAATGCCTGTAAACATAGTGTCTTTATTTTTTACAGATGAGCAAAGCAGTAATAAAAAAACTCATTTATAGAAGCACTCAAAAGCCCATGGGTACATTTGATACTTGGAAAAATCTAAAACAGGTTAAAAATCTAATTTTGGGTTTTTGCCGAGTTTTATCGCAACAAGAATTGATTGTTTAAAGGTAATTTTTATGACTGTGCACTGATGAAATGGGTAAAAAGTGTATTTGACCTGCTACCAAAATCCTAATTGACTTACCTCTTCTCAGGGAGATTTAAATTTAGAGTATGAATGTTAAATGGGCGAATGAGTCGTATAAAAGAATAAGAAAACAAATTTGTTTATCAGTTTATCAAAATAAGTAACGATTGCAGTTTGATCAAAGAGCTTTTTGAAATGCCTTCATTTACGAAAGAAGATGACACAGACATTTTATTCGTATATGGGTTTTGCAATGGAAATTCAAGAAGAGCACAACGAAGCTACCATCAGAAACTTTATCGTCTTTAACAGACGACTTCCTTCTCAAAAAGTTTTTGGAAATATTTTTATAAGGCTTCGAGAAACTGGATCAGTATTTGCAAGACCTAACGCAGGAGTTGCAACCATTAGAAGAGTTTCAGTCAATGAAAGAATACTACCAGCTGTTGAAATCGATCCTTCCATTAGCATAAGATGCTTGGCTTTACAGTTTAATGTTTCCAAATAAAGAGCCTCCAGAATACTGCATGGCGAAAATATGCATCCATATCACCAAAAACCCGTGCAGGAACTACTCCCGACTCGAATTTCGTAACTGGTTGCTAGAGAGAAGCTTGAATGACAACCAGTTTATAAACAGAATTTCAAATTCACAAGAAATTATATCACGAATTTGTATTACCTCCATACATGGCCTTCAAAAAATCCACAGACGGCAAAGATCGTTTCAGCGCAGATTTTGTGTCAATATTTTAGCAGGTGTAATCGGAAATAAATTAATCGGGCTTTCAAGTTACCACCCGACTTAATTTAACTATGTGAATTTTTTACAGAATAATCTACCAGACCTATTGGAGGATGTTCCACGGCGTTAGCGAGTTTCATCATATTTCCAACAAGATTGTACACCCGCCCACCATGGTCGTGAAGTTAAGGATTGGCTAGATGAAAAATACGGTGGTTGATGGATAGGCTGAAAAGGACCTGCACGATCTCCCGATTTCACTGTACCTTATTTTTTTTGTATGTGGACGAATGAAAGAAATTGTTTACTCATCTGAGAAAAAAAACAATCGGAACTGAATTAGAACAACGTATTTGCGAAGGATCAGTGCAAGTAGGACAAGAGTTATTGAGAGCAAACATCCACAATGAAATCCAAAAATGGGCTCTGGCATGCATTCAAAACGAAGGAGGGCACTTTGAGCACTTGATATAATTGTATTTTTATAAATTACATAAAAAACTACTAAAAGTGCCCATATTATTGTTTTATTCAAACAAACCTGTGGGTTAAAAATCTTTCTGTTTTTGAAAAAATCTTACCCATTTTGTATTTTTTGAAGTATTATAAGAAGTATGGGTTTTTGAGTGCACTTATTAATGGTTTATTTTTACTGCTTTGGTCATCTGTAAAAAATAAAGAAACTCTATGTTAAACAGGCATTTTCTGAAAAAATGACCCTAAAGTCAAAACTTTGCTGGAGGAAGAAAATTTGAACACCACTTAAAATTGAAAATCTGGCAACACTATGTTTCTGCCGAATGCGACCTCCCAAATGAAGAAGCGCTTTTCACTGCATTGGAATTACTATTATAATTTGCAAATTTCTTAAGATAGCAATATAATGTGTCTTACTGATCTTTCAACTGATCTTTCAACTTTCACCCCACAGACAGACATGCTAACCACTACGCCATGGGCGCCACTTACTAAGACGACATGTTCTAAAAAACAACGAGTGTAAACAAGCAGTGTGTATACCAAACTGTCATGAAACAAAAACGAATTTCCTGGTGCAAAAAATCATGGTGAACTTCCGGGAATGAGTTCTCTTGCTCAATAGTGTGGCTGATGGCTGTTACCATTTCAAAGCTAACCATCTTTCGTTCAGCAGCTCCCTCAAAGATACTTTTAGATCCTTTACTATTACTCTTTTAGTCTTGAGTTGTTCCGTCGAAAGTCTTCTATTGGATCAGTCAACAGTCATTAGACTGGGCCGCAGTTTCATCTGCATTTCCATATAGAGGACTCTGACTGTTTCTTTTGACTTTGTAAAACAATCACAGTAGATTTAATGGAAAAGTCCTATTTCTTCTTCTTTTGTCGGGCAGGTATTGACGTTTTATAAAAAAAAAAAAAAACATAGTGAATCGAAATGAAGTTTCATTGTTGTTCTTTTAAATGAGATTCTAGACCATTCCATCACAGCTCATTACAAAATTTTACGCACAAAGCCTTAAGATACGTTGCCATTGTTACCATTGAACAGAATTCAAAAGCTGCAAATGATGAGCTACATTTACTCAAACTTGCGAAATTCACCATTGCGTCGATGTGGTTTTATGAATGAAAAGCTTTTATACCTACTCCATGTGCGTTTCGCTCTTTAGAGCTTCGGTCATCCTTGCTCAACCGATAACTTTTAGATAACTTTTTATGTGAATATCTCACAACGTGGATGCCTTAATGCTTAATAGGGTAGTAGCAATTGCTGGTAGCTACATAAATAAAAGTTGACGCAAAACTAGACAGCGCTTTGCGCTTCTGTTGAAGATTAACTTCCGTGCAGTAAAGTTGTAGCTGCTCGTCGTTAGACCGGTCCGGCGCGGTGTGAAGACCAAACGTTGGCTTACCTACCTTCAGATTTTGAAAAAGTTCCACTGTAAGGATATAATACACGCGTATAGCTCCCCCGAGATCAGTTCGGTTCTAATTCTCGAACAGTACAGTTCTAACAATTTTTGCGTTGGGTTACTGTCTTTCAATTTTTCATCTCGCAAATTCTTCTCTGGTTCTACTTCAATTTTGAAAAGTGGTGCTCAGTGTCTTCTGAAATCTGATTAAATCATAAGCCTTCAAGGGTGGCAAAACAACAGTGATAAGTAGTGATATAGAGAGAGCTGTGATAGTGTTATCCCGAGGAATTTGTGACTACCTATCTTGTGAAGAAGAATTAATTTGTTTTTTGGAACCTAAGGCGACAGTTGCCTTTTACAAGGGAACTACTTTTTTCATAAGAAACGTAAGTGAGAATCAGACACGTGCTTTGAAACTATCTAACAAGTCCCTGAGGACGCATGATTAACAAGGGAAGACAAGTGACATGAGTGTCTGGGGTAGTTTTTCAACTTTAAGATTTAAGAACGAATACCTAGAGTTCTTCCATAAATTTAAAGTCGTTAGAAGGCAGTTAATTTGAAAATTTATCATTTTTGTTTTGGACAGCGTAAGCCCAATTGAATGGAATGTTAAACAGTTGTTGTTACCATCTTGGAGTTATTTGTTGAATTTATGTGCTCGTTTTCAGCCGACTGTGAGCTGTCCCATAATAAATATTCTTGGAGGCATTCGCTTAGCACCTGTGACACTGATAGACGTTTTAATTAAAATAAACTCAAACCTGCCGCAAAAGGAATAAAGGCATAAAACAGGACTGAACTAATCCAAGCAATGAGTGGAATTAGTAAAGCAATATTGAAATCGTATTATTGACTGTTCTTATTGAAACATTATGGATTGGGTATTGACAACGTTAGTAAAATGTTTTCACTTGCATCAAATGTGAGGTTCATTATTGACTAAGGGTCTAAATGAGAACCTATACGGGGAGTCATTGCAATGAAAAGTGCAATTGCATTCAGAACAGAGTCCATAGGGTTTTAGTTCTGGCAAAACTCTAAAGCCAGCAGACCAGCACCAAGTTGTTGTTTCCTACATGATAGGCGAGCTAGGTGAGCGAAAAAAGTAAATGAAAAACACTGTAAGACCTCTGAGTAGCTCAAAGAATTTTAAGCAGATGATGAATGGAATTAAAAAATTAAGCTTTTGGTTGGAATTGTTGAAAAGTTATGTCGAAAGGCACGCTATATGGCTCCGTATCAAGAATTGTCTCAAAAAATCTTCGCACTGAAAATGCGGTGGGATCATCAATTTTTTATGACTTTCACATTCTCGCCAGACTTGTATCTGATTTGATCATTTGATCCCCAGATATACAGGGTTAAAGTATCATCTCCTCAATGCGAATCGGACCATTGTGTCTTATGGGGAGATTTTGCGTATTCCGTTACGGTAAAAAAATGATAAAGCCCTTAAATGAACTGTGTTACAATTTTGCAATGCAAGAAAGCCAATTGGAACGACTTGAATAATACTTCAACTCAAGACTGGGTAAACTGAGTTATATTTGCGAATTTTGGTGTGAACGCAACCTTTAAGAAGACAAGTTGCGATTGTGAACGAAGCCGTATTTGATGGAAAGAAACGTAATGAATTTTGACAGTTTTGCTTTACCTCTTTTCAGAGCAACACGTTATTTAGTGCTTTTCAGAAATTCGATGTAATTTTTGACCACCAGTAAGTAAGCATTTTGAGAACTTAGTGAAAGAGTTAAGTCAGTTTTGTGAAAGTGTAACATTGGGTATTTAAAAAAAAGTTGTAAGGAGCTATAGGTGCACATTCTACTTTTGCAAACGGGACACATTTGACTCCTGTTAGGGGTGCATTTGATAAAACTTATACTGTCAGCTTTCTTCGTAAATCATCATTATCGGGCTATGATTTTACCAAACCAGCCGTTGAAGATATTTCTTTGACTTTGAGAAATGAAATCAACTCCAAACTACCAACACCCACGAACCCAGCCTCGACGATGTCACCAAAAATATTGATTTGATTTGACGTCGACTTTCGCAAATTATAATTATATTAACCTTTAAATCCTACCCTGGAGTCCAGCGCCATTGCAAACATACATTTTAAATTTTATTTTTTTTTTGAAGTGAAAACTTCCTTAGGTGCGTTTGGCATTTTTGCGATGGGGGTAAGGCAATGAATTCGCGACCGACACCATTTTTTGGTTCATTATATTTCGTATGTAAATTCGTCATAGCCCAGCGTCTCAGGTTCGATTCCCAGCAATGACTTCCATTTTTTTATTTATTTAAAGTGAAAACATAAACAAAAATTGTGGCCACGGCTAGGATTCGAACCTGAGACCCCTAGTCTAATAGCCATCGACTCTACCATTGAGCCAAGAAACACATTTATTTTTCGCTGCTAAATGTTTTAAAAGAATGGAATTGCAACATTACCTAGTATACTTACCGACTCGGAGAAATACAGAGCAGAAAGAAAGGAATTGTATTGAAGGACATGAACAATATTTGAGTTTCAGGGTCCCATAGACCCCAGGGTAGGTAGTAGTAGTTAAAGTTTTTAAACACCGGTATAGTGCTTCGAGACGAACGGAACGGTGGCCATGTTTTATGGGTATACTTAAATATTATTGGTGTGAATTCGTATGTCCTCCTCAAAATGGCCTCCAATAAAACTCAAATAAGACGAAATTTCTTTAAAAACTTAGCCTTAGAACTCATAAAACCCCAAATGGAGGACAGGTTTACTTGGCGAACTTTGCCATCCAATCTCCATTTTGTCTAGATGTAAATTTTTAAAACATTTTTCATTATTAAACATTCCTATCTTTCATGTTAATAAATACAATTTTTGATCAAATTGTTTTTTATATATAATTTGGGCAAAAACTTTTTGGGGTCCCTAAGACCCAGGGTAGCAAAAGTGTTTCTCCCGGGATGGGTAGGGTTTAAGAAGTTATTTAAAAAAAATTCATTCTTATTATTTTTACATCAACAAACAACATTCTAAATGGACTGATAGTTTTTATGTATGCGAATAAAGTTATTTATGTTTTTTTTTCGTTTTCATTACGAATGAAAATGAATTTCTATATATCTTTTTCTATATCATTATTTAATAAATTGTTAAATAAAAAGTGAAATTTCTTTCCATTCAAACACCAAAAAGACAACATCAGGTGATACTTATTGGTCTTAAAATGGTATTGTCAAAAGTTCCCGTTGCAAAGTCAAAGGTTCCCGTCTCCAAGGCACCTTTGACAAAATTTAAGCCATTTGTAGCCCAAATATTCAATGTATCAAACACAAAAAAATTACCGAAATCCATCAAAAGGTTTCAAAAATACAAACCCTTAAAAATTGAGTGTTAAATGCGTCCCAGTTTCCCTTACTGATTTTATACACAAACGTTGTGTCTTTGGGCCCTTTTAGAAATTTCAATGGAAGTTGTTCTTGGTTCGACAAAAACGTTAACGCTGACATGATGTCTTACGAAATTCTCAACTGCGTGAAAATGTTGTTCTTCAAAGAACAAGAAGTATCATTCCCAAATAAAATTTTGGTTTAATCTGATGCGAGTTGGGATAAAGAAAGAAGTTTTCGAATGTTTGAAGATGGCCCTACAGTAGAAAATGAATTTCGATTTCGAATGAGCCCACTCCAGTTTTTCACTTTCAGTCAGTTGAGGGTTCTTCCACTTAAAACGAAGACTTCTCCTTCCGCGATTTCCCTGCAATGTGCTTTTGAACCCGTAGAGCCGGAGCGTTAATGTCCATTCGTTCTACATGTCTCTTGAAGTCTTGCGATGCGTACTCTTCTAGCTATGCCCCTGTCGCGGTACAGCTCATGCAGCTCGTTGTTGTATCTTCTTCTCCACACATTGTCTTCGCATACGGAACCAAAGATCATTAGGAGTTTTTTTTTATCTGATAACGTCCACGCTTTCCGCATTAAAGCAGGACTGGGATGAACAATTTATTATAAGGGAAGGGGTTATATTGGTTTTTCCAGAGAGGGTTTGCCTTCTTAACCCAAAGAAGCAACGGTTGGCAAGAGCTATTCTCCGTTTGATCTCCGCACTGATGTTGTTTTCCGTATCTATAGCGGATCCTCCAAGTTATGTTTATCTATGGTGTCCAGTCTCGCAAAAGCACCTAGCACACATTACGTCAATATCGTCTGCGTAAGCGAGTAAGTTTGAGTTTTGTACAATCTTTTCAAGCATGATGTTAAATAAATTGCATGGCCGTTTTTCGCCCTGCCTAAAGCTATTTCCGACATTAAAGATCTCGATGAGTTCTTTACCGACCTTGACGAAGCAGCGTGAATTTTCCAAAGCCATCCTGGATAGTCGTACTAGTTTCACAGGATTTGATTTTTTAATGTTAGATAACGATTTTGAAAGAGTTCCAATTGTTGTGTTTAGAAATATCGATACTTAGAGTAGAAATTTTTTTTGTTTCATTTTTTATGGCTTCAATCATCGATGTCTCGAAAACGAAGCGAAATATTGAATAAATATTTATTCGTTTTATTTTGGTTTAATTAAGCTTATGTCATTGTCCAATTGCTTCGTTTATTCAAAAATTTAATTATTAAAGCAAAAAAGTATCAAGCATCGACATGTAGAAAACAAAGTGAGATATCAAAAAATTTTATTTCACATTTTCCTGTTATTTTAGGCAAATTAAGCCAATTTTATTGTAAGATTTCGGTGCCATGGATATAGACGTATTGTCTCAAAAATAAAAACCAACGATTTTCTTGGTATATTTTGGAAAGTAAACAGCCCCGCAAGTTCGTCTTTTCTAAAACACATAAGCTTTAAACTCATTTCAATTTATAAAGTACAAGGAATCATTTTAAACTATTCAAAATAATTTATCGGCCTAAACCACAACTTCTGCCCCACTGTGCGATGACTTTCGGTGAAATGACCACATTAATTTGAAGTCACCAAAAACGGCAAGAACATGGGTTTCTTTAAAAGTGGATGGTCTTTTTCGCCTCTTCTGACCTGCCTACAATTTATGAAGCGTGCTTCCGTTCAAATCTGGTTTTCGATTTCCATATTCAAACACCTTTGGCCTTCTCGACAGGGATCAAAACAGAGTAAGTGATAGTTCAATTTTAGGATCGATTCATCCTCTCGAACATTGCGCCACCCTTTTTATTTTTTTTTATATAATATATTGTTGCAAGTAAGCATTTTGCAAATAAAATCAAAGATAGGAATTCAAAAGCAGTATGCAATCTAATCTTTTCTTTTTCAGTTCACCGATTGAAAATCTTTCTAAACCGCTCTCCATAATACAACACAGAATTCCAATTAAATTATTATGTACATATAAGGAGAATTTTTTCATTTCCAATGCATGTTTTCTTTTACCCAGCACAACATATCACTCAGAATTCCTTGTGTTATGGGATTACCATGTACCACGAATGCACCTGAAATCTCTTATCCGTTTTCCATGAAACATACACGACAGATTGAACAAAACTTGTGTTCCTTCGCGGTAAGGCACTCGAGGAAATACTCATCTCAGCACCTGAGGAAAACATTCTCGAATAAGCTTTATGGAGAAATTTATGAGTAGATAAATAAAAAAAGGCTTATAAAATAAACATGAAAATAAACATGGGTTACATTGCAATAACTCAATCTCGCACCGGATTTGACGCCATGTAGTGTTGATGCATTTTTTTTGTGAAGTCTTTTCAAGGGTTCCAGAAAATTGAAAAGGACCTTTTCATAGTGCAAATTTATTTTGTCCAGTGATTGCTTTTCTCGAAAAGTTATTCCGAAGAATATTTGTATCGCTCCATGGTGTGGATTTGTTTATGACTATGTCTGTATGATGTTCGAGGTATGTGTTGTTTTTTTTTCTGTCGTATTGGTTTTTAAAGTACTAACTGGGGCATTCACACCTGAAAAGCGGTTCTACTGGGTTGCAACCTTTTTTGTTATTGCTTTCTAGATGTTCGTAGAGAAGTCAGAAGGCGCTGCCATTATAAGGAACCTAAATTACCAGCTCTCAACATGCCTGCGTCGAAAATACAGGCACTCAGAGGAAGTGCTCCACGGTGTCATCATCATTCACACAGGATTCACATACTGTGATAACACTTTTGAATGTCTTGCAAATGGAGTTGTCCAATGGCAACTCCAACAAATTTTCTATAGTATTTCTGCTTCAGTATCATCCTTGTTTTGGAACCTTCAGTGAAAGTCTAATGACCACATTTTCCAGAATTCTATTCAAAGTAAGCCAGTCTTGAAACTACATAAAGTTGGCCGTTTATTTTTGACGCAGCTCGAGCATAGGAATCATTGTGATGGACCATTATCTATGTAAGACAAAACATCGCTGCAAATTGCTCCAAAGACCGCTTCCTTTTAAACGGAAAATGAAAAAGGAAAGAGTATATCATGTTATGCATGCATTATGTGGAGAAAGATTCAACAGTCGTCTAGAGCTGAACTCGAAAAGCTAGGGTAGGCCTCAGCACAGCCAAGACATATAAGTCCGGTCAAGCTGTAAAAATAGGGATACCGCTTGATCAGCAATGCACAATTCCCAAAGAACAGGCAAATTGAAATACCAACTTGCAAAACGTTATAACTTATAAGTACTGTATTTTATTTCGATCAAGACAATTTGATTATAATAAGTGTGGACTGTAGCAGCCGTATTTATTAGATTTCGCTAAAACACGCTTAAAACGCATATTAGTTATTCAGTGATTAAGAACTTATTGAGACTTTAATCAGTGAATAAAAAATCCTTATTTATAATCATTTTTTTCGCCCATACTAGTAAATCATCCCTTATGTCAAAATCATAAAGAAACTCTCTTATTTTGTTTTTGTTTATATTTTCTAACCTATGGACGATGAAATGTTGGTCACGCAATATACATTGTTCTATATATATGTATATATTCTATTATTCTTTGGCTTTAATTTTGTTGTTTTGTCCAAAAAGCGAAAATCAAAAACGTTTCCGAACTGGAAAACTTGTAAGAAACGAATTTACAAAAAAGGAAAACAATGCATATTTCTGTCAATTGAAAACACATTTACTACATCCAAATTATTTATAAAGTTAATGTAATTTGAGTACATTTCCATTTGTTATTTTTAAAATTCTCAAAGATGTAAATAAACCACTGAATGACAACTCAATACTCAAAATCATATGACATACACACATTTCTGCGTTTAAGCTAATCAGCCCTTATTCACTGCCGAAAAATGATTATAAATACGATTTTTGTTTTAATCAACGATTAAGCGTGTTTTAAAGTTCCGCGGAGTTTAAAATGCGATTATAAATACGGCTGTAGATGTTTACTCGATGGTGGTCGCTAACAGAAGAGATCGAATTTACATTGTCACCATCGTACAATACAAAGTATTACCAAAATTGGCATCATCATATGCAAAGGGCTTAGAATTAACAGATAACCAAAATGCGCAAACAAAATAAGAAAACATAAGGTATTATGCGACAATGTTTGGCATTACAACAAAATATATTAACAAGTTATTAATTTTGTAAGACAATTAAATATAAATAATAAAAAACACAATAGCTTTAAGATGCGTTCCTGAACACCGCTGCAAAAATTCCCAAAAAATGCAAATTTGCGTAGATGTTAGGGACACCATCGTTATGAAATTCTGAAAAGTCCCCATCGATCCCATACCTGCAAAAAATTTTATTCAAGCTAAAAGTTTGCAAAAATGGGTTTTTGACTTTTTCAGCGAAACCATCAGTTTTTTGATAAAAATAAAAATTTAACAGCTTGCATTGCAGTAAAGCATTCCACATACGAGTTTTGCGTCTTCAACTTACCGTTTTGCTGGAAAATAAAAAAAAAACATTTTTCCAACCTGACTTGACCTGACCCTGTTTTCTATGCTAACATGAAATCGATGGGGACTTTTCACAATATCATAACAATATGGGGTCTCCTAATTTTTTTTCTAATGCAGAAAACAATAATAAAAAAAATTATTAATAAGTGCACTTAAAAAAAAAAAATTTAATTTTGGGTTTTTAACGACTTTTGTTCCAGCACCTGGCAATTGGTTTCAGTGCAATTTCTAAGACTGTACTGGATTGAAGGTGTATTTGACCTGCTATCAAAATCCTCGATAACTAACCTCTTCTTAGGGGGGATATTAAAATTTGGGGAAGGCAAATTTTCGATGGGTTAATAAGTGGTATAAAAGAATAAAAAACAAATTTGTTCAGTCACTATTGCAGTCGGATAAGAGCGCTTTTTGAAAACAGGAATGCCTTAAATTTTTTGCAAAATGTATTTGGAAATACCTTTCGAAGGCTTTGAGAAACTGATTCAGTTTTAACTACAAGAGCTAATGCAGGAGCTGCAACGATAAGAAGAGTTGTGGTCGTTGAAAAAATGCTGACAGCTGTTGAAATTGGTCCTTCCAACAGTGTTGCCACAGTTTTGTGGCAGCAGATGATGATTTTCCAAATGTCGTTAAAACTCAATGGTCGTTAAAACACTTTATTAGATTTTATTTATAAAAGGTTACATAGCTATATATATAAAATAATTACTTAGTATTCTGGTGCTAGGGATATCGGGACTAGATGCTGCTTCTTTAGTGTTTATAACCGCTGGGCTTCTTTCTGCTGATGCTTTGAGTGATGTGCGTTAGGGAGAATGTTTCGTTGCAAATTTCACAGCCGTATGATACACCTAAGTAACTTGCCAGTAAAAATGGCTGATCGATTTTTTTTTTTTTAATTAAAAAAGAAGAAAGAGGCTTACATGCTAATCTGGAGAACTCAGAGCTAATTACCAGTCCATTGTACTACCAGGGTAGCATGCAGCCTTCCCTTTTTTCTGTGTTGCAGTAGTTGGAAATACGGTGTTAGTTATTTCACATATAACCTCAAGGGCGGCGTCCACTCGAAACTGAGAGGCTGAAAGAAAAGTAGATGCCCAGAGCGGGATTCGAGCCCTCGCGTCCAAGAAAGGCCATCTACTGAACACAGAACACTCTTCTACTGGACCACGGCCGCCCTGGCCGATCGATTACTACAGTGGCAATAAAGATGGCTGGTCGGTTACTACGAACGTAGTGCCGATGGCCTGGCCAGTGGAAATAACTCCCTCTTTACGTCAGGCAAACAAGTATTTCAAGAATACTGCATGGCAAAAATATGCATCCATATCACCATATGGCAAAAACTGCTTCCTGTAGAGATGGATGACTGACCTGTTGACCTGTTTCTAAATAGAATTTTTTAGGCAGACGGCTGTCAATTCACAAGAGATAAAACTACGAATATCCATAATCTCCGTACATGGGCTTCAAACAATCCATATTCAAAACGGCAAAGACCAAAGAGCGTTTGAGCATGGATTTTGTGTTAATATGTGGGGTAGGTGTACCAGTACCCGGCCAGTCACTAGTACCCGGCCACTTTCCATTAAATACGAAATAATAAGAAAATAACACATTATTTGCATGAGCAAAAACATTGTGACTATTATTCCAGGCCCATGTAATGCTTTGGTAAAGTTTGTCTGATCTGCGCTTGAAAGATCCATGACAAAAAAATATTTAGTTTGTGAAGTTCGTTGTGAGAGCAGGAAGTGCTAGTTTGAGTTCGCGAGTGCTAGTAGAACCGATTTGAAAAATAAGTTAGTTTCAGCGTTCTTTGTAAGTATACAAATCAGTTTTGTGTTTTTTTAAATAAATATTATGTTTGTTGATCGTAAACTATAAAAAAAATATAAATTTTTTCTTTTAAATTACTAAAAATGTGGTGGCCGCTTACTGAAACAAGAATTTCTTATGATGTTCTATTATCCGGCCAGGGTGGCCGGGTACTAGAACTTTACCTGAAATCGAATAATTTATTTTTTTCGCGTTTAAACGTAAGATAATACATTTGCCTACCTCCACAATCCAATAAAATGTATTAAATATGTCAAGTTTTAGTATCCGGCCACCTCTTTTTGTCAAAGGTTTACTATGGCCGGGTTTTAGAACAAACCGGCCACCTTACTAATTGTGAACAAATTCATACTATTTGTTATAGAAAATGAGTCAAGAAATAGTTGAAGGAGAACCACAAGAACTTTCACGTACTAAAAGAATCGAACTTGCTTTAAAGGAAATCCGAAAAAAACTAAGCCATAGAAAAGCCACTATGAAGAAAAGAAGAAAAGGAAGCTCAAAAATCATCTGGACGCAAGAGAAAAACCAAGAAACAAGTTATTAAATGCAACAAATGCCAAGAAAATCTTATAAGCGATACTGAAGAAGACGGTTCTAGAACATAGGTTGCGATATTTGTCCCTTGTGGTATCATCTTAAATGATAGGGTAAGGTTAGTTGGAAGTGACGTTCAGCCAATGAGTAATATCTACTTACATTGCCTGACACACTTAGATCGCAAGGGTCCATTATGATACCACAAAGATCAGCAAGTTAATAACCTACTAATCTCAGAAACCCGATGTAAGATTAACGAGTTGATAACCCATTAATCTTTCATTACGGGACTAGCCGGTTAATCACCCGCTAGTCGAACCACGCGGAACTTTTGATGTATTTTGAAAGACTTCAAGGGTCTATGAAGTAGTGCAGGGCATGAGCAAAGAAGGTGTTGAACGGTTTCTTCCTCTTCTTCGTTAATGCAGCTTCTGCAGATATCATTGGAAAACACACCAAGTCTTTTGGCGTGTCTTCCTATTAGAGTCTTTCTATTAGACAGTGTCCCGTAAGAACACATATGGTAGACCCTAGATACAGGCGGTTCAAGGCTAAGAAACTCTTCGAGCGTTTTGAGTCTACACACGGCCAAACTTTTTGGTTGCAAGGCAGCTGTTACTCTCAGTCCATTTAGTGTTTGTTATCCTTGAAGCGTCTTGTCATGCAGCAATAGGTCTACCTATATTGTTCTATTCTGAGCGTAGAGAAGTGGTCGTGCCCTTTTTGGCTAGTACAGTTGCCATACATTTGCCTGGTATGTTCCTGTGGCCCGGCACCCATGAAAGGTGCAGTTAAATGTAGTTTAATAAGTTTTTTGCCCCATGAAGACGCTATAAACATGAATTTTGTTTGTGATATTTGCATGGACTCAAATACATGAAAATATACCTGATTTATACTATAAGACATATCTTTAAGCTTAAACTGTATCTTTGAAAGTGCCTTAGTAGGTAAGCTAGACTTAAAGTTTTTTTCTGAAAGAAATACTGTTTTGTTTTATGAGTTTAATGTTATTTTCAGTTTTTTGTTTATTTTTTTACTAGCAAAGATTCCTGAATTTCGTTTTGTAAGAATATTGTTTTCAGGAATTGAATGATGTTTTTTTGTTTTTTTTTTTAATGAAAAAAGTTAATATTTTGTTTTGCTAATTTTTAATAATAACTTTATTTATGAAAAAAATTTAACTAGCAAAAATGTCAGCCAAATTGTAGTAGATTGAAATCTTTTACCTATTTATCGTTCATGTAAAAAATAACTTTTTTTGCCTTGTTAGTTTTAACTATATATTTATTATTTTAAGCAAGCTAGGATAAGCTTATGCGATAAAACTTAAATTTAATGTATATAAAATATTTTTGAAAAAAAAACCTATTTATTTATTGATAAAAGTGTTTAATTTCATAGTTTAGTTAAGATTTGCTTCAAAAGAAAAGACCTGGCCGGATACTGGATCAAAAGTGGCCGGTTACTGAAAATTGATGGCCGGGTACTGGTGTAAAAGCACTTTTTTTACAATAGTTGTTCCAGTTTTAATACTACTAACTTTACAACTTTAACCCTCGTTTACAAACCGGCAAAAGTCGTGTCCACCCGAACTGGGGTCCAAATGGACCCCACGATTTTTTCTTCGAAATTTTTTTGATTTCTGACTTATATTGTTCAGTTATAGTTCTTCTGGCTATTGTATGAATTGTTTCTAAGTATTATATATAGCAGGGATAAAGAAATTTAAGCAGAGATGTCATTATGCAGGTATGTAGGAGGTCAGCAATAAAATTTTTCAATTTCAAAAACGATGGAAATTGCCTAATTTTGCAAATCTGGGATTCCCGCTTATCCCTTTCGATATGTCTGTTTTATGTAATTACTGATTGTAATATTGATGCATATCAATGTTCTTGCCAGTCAGCCTATCAAAAGAAAAAAATAGTCATTATTTCACTTTGTTCAGGTAAAAATGATTGAATTTCCTCAATACATGCCAAGCAAGCCTGCCAAAAATGGCTTGAACTTTAGGTGGATGTATGAAAGCTCAACGGGCTATCCACTGAAGTTTTCTGTCTACACTGGTAGCTCTGACCAAAGTACAGGACTTGGTCGTGGATATGATGTGGTGATGTCGTTGATGCCATCATATTTCAATTCTGGACGCAACCTCACTATTGATAATTTCTTTACGTCGGTGGATTTGACATTGAAGTTGCTGGATAAGAAGATCACTATTCTTGGCACGATTCGGAAAAACAAAAGAGATTTGCCTTAACCTTTTGTAGCGAAGGAGGTTCTTGATGAGCAGAATGAGCCTGTAAAGGTCAATAACAAAAAGCAGTATCGTCCAGTCCACTCATCCATTTTTGGATTTTCTGGAAAAATGGCGTTGGTGAGTTATGTTCCGAAGCCAAACAAACAAGTGGTATTGCTATCAACACAACATAACTGTGAGAAAACCACTTCCGGTCATCAAAGTAAGCCTGCAATGATACTGGATTATAACAGCACCAAAGGTGGAGTCTATGTATTCGACCAAATGGTCTCAGTTTATTCATGTACACGCAAAACAAATCGCTGGCCGATGGTTGTATTCTACAACTTACTGGACGTAGCAGCCCTAGCAACTGTTATCATTTTTCGACACTTCAATCCGCCTAGAAGAAACAAAAATTTGTTCAGAATTGATAAACTCATCGAATTAGCGGAGGAACTGGTTGAGTCAGAACTGAATCACCGTTCACAACCTCTGCAACACAATCTGGCATAGGAAAATCTGCATTGGATGCTCTCTGTATTTTGGGGAGAGTTAAGGAAGTATTACCAACAGTCCCCGAAAGGCTCTCTTGTAAAAGGGGTAGATGTCACCTTTGCCCAAGAGCAGATGACAAGAAAACCAGAACCACCTGCGATGGATGTGGCAGATGTTGTTGCCCTTGCCACACTAGAACCTTATGTGTTAAATGTCTCCCGAAACTGCCCACAACTTCAAGTTAAATTCTTCTAAACATAAACTAGGCTGCTTTTAAAATAAAATAATTATTTATTAGAAAAAATATGATTTTTCATAGAATTTCAGTACTGGGGTCCAAATGGACCCCAGTTCGGGTGGACGGGTTCTTTCCACAAAAAAATCGCAGAAAAATATGTAAACATCTGATAATCGTTTCAACTTAAGAAATGAATACAAAATTGAATTTTGTTCACTGAGTAAAAATCCCATTTAAAAAAAATTAAAAACAAAAAAGTTATGAGTGTTCAAACATGCTCTGGGGTCCAAATGGACCCCAGTTTGTAAACTAGGGTTAACATTATTTTTGTTTGATTGAAATTTTAAATAAGATTAGAAAAAACCGGACTCCAAAATCTCATATCATAAGACGAATTTGTTATAGGGCCCCAAAGTGAGAAAATGCGTTAGGTGGCCGGATACTGGTACACTTACCCTGGGTAGCTGTAATTGGAAATAAATTAATGGGGCCTTTCAAATTATCATCCCGACTTCATTCAATCTGATGTATCCAAACGCAGGATATCACTTTGTTTTAACTGACAGAAAACGAATTAAACATAGATCATGGTATATACAACACCAAAGTTAGCCTTTTTGTAAATCGTCGAAAAGTGATGTCAAAGTTGAGAAGTGGAATTTACTACTGTAGAACAATTTTTTTCTTAGAATTTGAACAAGAATCACATCCCTAAGTATGTAACACGACTTACGGGACACCCTTTATATCCCGCAATATCTGAAGTTTGTGGACCTCCTTTAATGGATGCATGGAGTATCTTGAATTTTGTGTCTCCTTCTGAAGTGGATGAAATCAGTATAGTGTGGATTTACACTCGAGCATTTTTTTTCCAATCTTGTAAGTTTATTTAGAGAGTAGGCTCAGTAAGTATATTTCATGTTTTCCTCATATTTTATGTAGCGTATGCGACTACTTTGAGTTCATTGACATACCTACCTACAATCACTTCAACATACCCATGCATAGGGCAAAAGTGAATAGAAAAAGGCAAGCAAAACAAGAAAAACGAAACCATAAGACTCAATTTTAATCAAAACCAAAGGTAGACAACAAAAACTGTTTCCTCAGCTCAAAGTAAAACATAAATTGATTTCATACATCTTTCATTTTCCCCTTATTGAAAATTAAAAAAAGGAAAAATTATAGCTCTTTTGATTGCTAAAATAGATTGAATTCTTTTATTTAATCTATAGGCAGAGGCTTATATGCGAAAACAGAAACCTCTTCAGAACAAAGAGGAAAAGGGAAGCTCTTTTTAATGTAGAAGGCTGTGCTGCTCGACATTAATTTATTGTTTCACGGAGAAGAATTATGTCTTTAAAAAATGTCAATGTCACAATTAAACTGTTGAAAATTAGTTTAAAGATAAATGCCTCAACTGCCAAAGCTAGGCGATGAAAAAAAAGTTGAGAACAAAAATATCTACCCCCCCAAATTTAGCTTAAGAGTTTAACGTCGAATACCACGAAATGAAAAACATTTTTGATTATTCCACTTTAATCTGTGGAAGATGACGCGGAAACCTTTAATTCAATTGAGGAAATATTTTCCATTGAATTTCTGTGTTTTGTTGAGTGCAAAGCTATAGTCGTATGTATTCCTAGTCTGTCTATTGAAAGCAATAAGCTCGATGAAATTTTTTATTGTTTTTTGCTCGAAATGTTAAGAACCTCAAATGTCACGATTTTCGTGACGACAGACACACGTGCACAAGGCAATGTGGGTGAAATTATGAAGACGAAAATATTTCAGTTCCGTCTCTCGTTGAAATGATGGGATCAGTTGGTATGAATGAAATTTTCTGTGAATGAATTTTTGCTTTTTTTTTTGTGGCTATCCTTTTTGATGGTTGTTTGAGGACTATGGAGTATATTTGATGAGCTCCGGGAATCAGGAAACAATTTTTCATCATTAGGTTAATATTGCAGCGGTATGATATCTGTGGCAGGCAGGTATACCCATATGAGTGTTAAGATCACCCATAATTTGAATATTATCCGATTTCTGATTTACTTCAGTAATTACATGTCATGTGCGTAACTAAGCCTACTTTACGTGTCGAATAATTAATGAGAATTGTCTATTCTATTTTGCCGTTGATTTAACTTATCCTGTTGAAACAGAAGTTGCTGGTTTGAGTAAACGTGAAATGAAATCAGATGTTAATCCATATCCAGGATTTAATTTTAATTTGGTACGGTAGCACATGTTGAGAAAAGAATCAAAACATCCTTTGCGGGGGAAAATTAAATATAATTAGATTTTCCTTCGTTTGGATGTTTAATGTCGTCAGATTAGTGCATCTTGGGAGTGAACGAAAATGCCTTTTATACCAATTAATGTCACTGGCTTACATTTTGTGGACACTTCGTGGAATTTTTAGAGAAGAAATGGCTAAGTGACAATAGTAAACTGCTTTATTTTTGATGAAAAAGCCTTGGGAAGCTCAGATCGCTGACGACGACACCAACACCACGACGCTGACGATGTTGAAACAATTGCCCGACCATAGTAATAAATCAAAATAAAGAATGACAATTAACATCATTTTTTTTTTTTTTTTTTTATAATATAAAAGAAGAGGCTTATATATATGCTAACCTGGAGAACTCAGACCTAATTACCGGTCCATTGTACTACCAGGGTAGCAGCCTTCCCTTTTTTCTGTGTTGCAGTAGTGGAAATAAGGTGTTAGTTATTTCACATAATTATAACCTCAAGGGCGGCGAAACTAAGAGGCTGAAAGAAAAGTAGATGCCCAGAGCGGGATTCGAACCCACGCATCCGGCCTACCTACTGAACACTCTACCACTGCACCACGGCCGCCCCTTAATTAATTAACATCATACTCGAAATGATTGTACAAAATTCAAATGTCAACACCAGATGAATAATCTTTGAATTGTCCTTACAATTAAGTGCTTACGCAGGCGATATTGACGTAATGGGAAGAAGTAAGCGTGATGTTATAGGTGCTTATGTGAACATATCGATGAGTTGGACAAAACATCACAATGGACGGATATAACTTTGAAATATTAGATACAGGACTTCGTCTACTTAGCATCCGCTATAGATACGAAATACAAAAATCAGTGCGAAGATCAAACGGAGATAAACACTTGCCGTTGCTTCTTTGGGTTAAGGAGGCAATTTAGAAACAAAACGCTCTCTAGAATAACCAAGGTAGCCTTCTAATCATGCCAGTCCTGCTTTGCGGAGCGGAAAGCGAGGACCTTATTGAAACCGGATGAGGCAACCCTTCGTCGATCGTTTCGAAAGAAAAGTACCCCTAATGATTCTTCTTCACAATGTGTGGAGAAGAAGATACAACAACGAGCTGCATGGATGGACTTCAACCTGATTACATTATTATAAGATATTCACAGAAGAAGTGCCCGTAATGTTGCCATCCTACTTGCAGGATTCACAGAGCATGGAATTAACCCTTTCCTCTTTTACGGGATTGCAGAAAAAGGTGCTGCTTTCTTATTGACGTCGTGGAACATACATTAGTTTAGTCTGTCAGAATTCAACGAAGGCATGCAGTTCATTGAAGCCCTCACTGAAAATCCCAGCAAACCTTGCACCAGCCGCCGCGACGCCGGTTGAAGTCCTGAGAAAGCTTTTTGTGTTGTTTCTTGTTCTTGAAGTTTGGTGAACGGGGCAATAACGCATTTACGTGAGAGCTTGGTCCACCAAACTAACGCTTTATCATGGTATCATCCAAACGACTCTTTTTGGTGTCTTGCCAAAGGCTCATTTACATTATCAGAAAACTGACAGTGCCTCAGCAGTTTTCGACTCGACTATGTTTAGACCAATGAAGCTTGTCTAGAAGCTGGCAATGAAGCTGTCTAGGATTATGTACTCCAAGATGTTTAACTTAGCTTGTTTTTAAGATCAGTCAATTTTCTGCGTCTCGTAAAGACAACAATTTCAGTATTAAGAGGATTGACATAGAGAACGCTTCTAAAACACCAGCTGTTAATCACATTTGACGTAGCCGGCGAACAGCTTAAGGGGTTGGTCCAACCGAGTGCACGGCGGGCGACGTCAGTGTCGTGGCAATATCAATTGAGCATTTAGAGTGGAGAGTCGATCAGCATGCTCCACAGCACAGAGTCTTTAGAACGCCACCTTGTGGACAGCCCTTATTCACTACTGTTGTTGCACACTAGCCAAACTCCGCTTCAACAATCACTGTTCTATTTATTAGCATTGCCATAATTCACAAGAAAATGATTCCTCCCCATCATGTTCTCTGTCGGCGGCATATACATATATTGTTAAAAGCACCCTCTGCTCTATGTCGATAAACCGCAAAATCCATGTCAAGAGCAATTCAATTTTGATAACAAAATTTTAAGGTGCAGCCTCACAACATTTTCTACGTTGATAAGCATGTTGCATCTGAGACAGAGGGTATATTTTGATTTAAGTTTTGAAAACCTCAACCTTTCTTTCGAGCATTTTGAGTAAAAAGTGGTTCCTAAGCTCTTCTCGATAGAATAATTTTACTCACTTTTTTTGGTATGAGAAACGACCCGAAAACTCTATGCCAAGACTGAATTCGTTATAAATCGCTCCAACGCAAAGTGGTCCTTGTTAAGGCTATGAGACTCCTTCATACGAAGTTCCCGAAAGCCAATGAAATATAAAATTACTGCTATAAACAACTCGTTAAACAAGAGTCCATTCTTAAAGTGTCAATTAGCTTCAAAACAAAAACATTCATATTTTCAAAAGTTTTTCAAAGGCCTTGTATAATTAATTTTATGAAATACGTACACAATGTTTTTCATAAACAGAAGCACAGCCAAGCATTATTTCCATTTCAGCAAAAGGTATACCGTATAATGTATACTCGCACCCTAACAGCTAATGCTGATGGCTGATGCCGTTAAGGCTTTTCGATGCTGAGTTGCCGACTATACCTATGGAGAAAGATTTATTTGGAAGGGATGTTGGACAAATTCGTTCACATGTTTTCGGCGAGCGTTTGTCTGGCACAGAGATTCCGAGAGCTAAATTATATATGTACCTAGCTTTGTTTTTTTTTTTTTTTTTTTGTGTAGGAGACCTGTTTGATATGAAATTTTCTTTGGAATCAAGGATTTTATTATATTTTGCGAATTGCTGTGAAATGTAGCAGCATATTTCGTTTATAACGACAGTTGGGTTCTGTTAAATACATAAAAGTAATCTGAGAGAATAGCATGATTTTAGAAGGAATTTTCATTTAGCAGATGGAAGAATTATAATCAAAAACTATTTTTCTATTCCATAATTAATTATTCGACAAAATGTCTGCTTATGATTGTGGAAGTGCGTGAGAAAGTGGATATGGCTGTGCCAGCATCCATTTGTTAGGATGCTTTGAAACAAAACGGGAATATGAAGCAGTAAATTCTGAAAAATGAAAGCATCTTTCAGTCATGTTGGTGTTGATAAATTTATTTACTCATTTAGGTTGGCATTAAAATTAGGGATGAACCTGGGCACCTTGAAAAATAGCTCCTTTAAACTCGCATGCGTTGATTTGAACTTGCATATGGCAACTTTTTCTAGGTTGCGAGGACGGTATTCTTGATCAACATTCAAGTTGAATGACGTATTGTGGGGATTCGTATCTTCATCGCCGTTATGCAGTCTGCAGAAGTGGACTTACCAGATTCTCAGTAGCGGCTGTGATTCTATTACTATATTTCCCTGTTGGTCTTTACAGGCTTTGGTTCGGAGCAAGCTACCCTGCCATGATCCTTTTACCTTTTAGTAAAACTTCCAGATCTTAGTCATGGTACCTATGGTCATGGTAAAGATACGTATCTTTCAATTTCCTCAAACGAGCGCTTCTCGCTTTTTTATGTTTTTGAGAATTCTACCTCTCTTTTCTTCTGGTTAATCTCGTTGTACTTGTCGAAAGCAGCCCTTGTTCTCTTTTGCATCAGCATTTGTTGGGTTTTTTTTTTTTTGCTACGCCTGTCTGCATTCTCCATCGAACTAAGGGTTTCGTTTTCGAGGCTTACTAGGCTAAGTCCAGCAGCAAAGTCGAATAACCTGAGTTCGTTTCCGAAGGTTTTGTCGCATATCAGGCTTATGTTGGCGAACTTACGTATATGTAATAGTTTTAATTTTGTTATCATTAAAATCCATTTTGATGGATTTGGCAATAAGTAATTTTGCAAAAAAATGTGAAACTTGCCCTTTAATTACCACGAACCATTGGCAGAACAAATAAAAGTTTACATGCAGCCTTCGAGTATTTGGAGGAGAAAGTATGACTTCATTTGAAACAAACTTCAACAAAATTGAGGATGAAATGCTATCACTTTCTAAAATCTGGGCTGTGATTACAGTAGCCCCATTGTAAGAATGCAAGTGACAAGTAGGTACGGCACCTACACTGACTATTTTTTTTTTTTATTTTGTAGATACATATCGTGCTTATAACAGATTATTTTACCAAAGAAGGACTCTTTGTTGCAGAGAAATTATGCCTTGAACCCGTTTCCTCATGTTGGTATACGAGTGACAATTAATTTATGAGCAATGTTTGTATCTTGATATGCGTATAGTAACGACCTTAAGGGCCTCTTATTAACTATGCCATGCACCACGTTCTTGTGAAAGCAGAGATGAGTTCTTTGCTCGTTTCATATTAATTTGGATCTCGGATACGCTGTTAATGTGCAGAAATTAGCTTTGCGCCGATTATGTGAAAGCCATAATGAAGAAGGATCATATTTATTGTCGTCTCATTAAGATAGTCGTTGTAGGAAACGAAACCGCATTCAATGGTAGAATAAAGCCGTTTTTTGTAATGAAAGGAAGTGTAGATAATAATTATTAAGAAACATAAATCTAAAATAACACAAGGAGAAAGAAGATTTAAATGTAGAATTTTATTAGCTGATAACACAAAGATATGTACTCTTAAGCCCATAAAGTCAAATGTCCACCTTCTCTTTTCGCTACCATATAATTCTCATCTGGGAGAAGTGCTCAGTTGTAGCCTGAAAGGGGCAACAATCACAACTGCTAAGCATAAATAGTGTTGAAGGGGAAAAAAGTCCTCAATCGAACAAACATTCGTAGGCCTTGTTTAAAAACACCCGTGAGTTTGACATCGAAACATACCTAATGTCTTTTTGCGTCAATGGCAGAGGAGAGAAAGGAAACAATCTGTCTTAAGGCTGTAGATACATGTAGGGAGAGGGAAAGGATTAAAGTTAAAACGCTAAAGATTAAAGTTTAAATAAAGTTTTAATTCACTTTAAAGGTTTTAATTAGATTTGATTTTTAAGTAAGTTAAATATAAGAAGACATAAAAAAAGTAATTTAAATGTGGATATTCAATTTGACATTCACTTGACTTTGCTTCTTTTCTTGTCGTTTACCTTACTGTTCATAACCGAATTCTTTTACCGACTAATCCTTAGTTACTTTAAATTTATAGTTTTAGTTCTAACCTTAAGTCCTTACATACAAAAGGAATGATTTGGAAAATAGTGTAAGTGTCCAAATGCTTGGCTTTAATTTAGGTTGTTTTCGTATTTGATAAATGTAGTCATCCTATATACATAAATTTTTTTGCTAAGCTTAAATAGATGACCTCGATGATATAAGGGAATACTTACGACTTGAATAAAGTTTATCATCATAGATCACCATGTCTATATCCACCCAACACGAACTTGCACGCCTCATTTTAGAGGTAAAAAGGATAGTGAAGTTCGTTTTTGATTTTTCAATACGCGCTTTTTGACAAGTTTGAGGTTATAAAAACACATCGTGTAACCCGTTTTTGTTCGTTTAAAACGGAATCACTCAGCCTTTTCTGATTGAAAGGCGATTGTATGCTATTTGGATTTTTTTGAAACTTATCGATTTTGAATCGATTTTTTAAAGAATTTCCATTCAACAGGGAAAGTTTCTGTTACCTTAGAAACCTTTCTCAGTTTTTTATTCGAATTAAACATCATGAGATTTTCAACTCAAACGACTGCAATAAAAAATAAGCTCAATACAGAGTGATACCTTTTTCTTCAGAAACAACTGAGTGACTTAAACAAAGCAACTCGAGGCACACCACACGGCATCTTTTTCCACTCAAATGACTCGATTGAAGTCCTGTTACACAACCTGAGACCTGACACGATAGTTCGGGAGTAATTTCGAAAAATAATGTTTAACTCAAATGCTGTTGACATCAGAGAGCTGGCGTAAGTACTGTACAAAGCGCTTAGTTTCCATCTTCTGATTGAATCCAGCTTCCGATAACCCTGCTAGTGTGGATTGGGGCATTGTGTTGTTGAAAATTCCAAGTCAGAGGTCCAAAAATGTTTATCATTTCTCGGAATGACCGTTCCAGCAAACATTTTTAGCTAATTTCGTTCATTGTTGTGGACAAAAACTCCAACTCCAATTCTACTATTTGTACCATAGTAGGTAATAGCTCCCCACCCCATTACACCTGATGTTCGGCTATGATGTCTTGCCAAAATAAGTTCATCCTTTCTTGTACCACGAAAATAAAAGTTGTGGCCATCAAGGACCGTCAAGGTTAACTTTTTTTCATTCGAAAAGACAACGCGTTTCAATTCATTGCTCCAATCATCTTGCAAAGTCCATACGATGCTCCTTGTGTACTGACTTCAAAACAGGTCTCTTTTTCAGTTTCCTCTTTTGAATAGTATCTTTTTTTGTATTATTCTTCGAAGCGTTGTTATGCTGGCTGAAACTCCGCTTTTGGCCCTTATCATAGTCGCTGGTAGAGTGGAATTTGAGGCAAGTCGTAGAATCAACCGATTTTCCCTTGGTGTTGTGGCTTTTCCCATGCGTCCTTTTTGATTTTTGTCATAGTTTTGTAAATCAGCAAGGGAATTGTTTACAACTGCCTTGCTCCTGTTAAGTCTTCTTGCTGAGAGTCCTATTCCATGAAAGCATCTATTTTTGCTCTTTCTGTCGCTGTCAAAGTCTTTCCGGAACCCAAACTAAATAAAACGGTTATTCTTAAAACTCTCTTATATATTTCATACAAGAATTCGCACGTGTGCACTCCTGCATGGAAATATTCGCAATGGCCTCGTCCTAGTGGAGCACCTTTTTACACCAGTCCTATTTTCATTAGTTCATTAATTGATCTTGCGAAATTTCAATGGTCGTTTCGAATTAATCCCTTAATTTCCGGGTACATTGTTATTCGTAGATTGAATAAATAAACTAAACTAAAGCGAACTTCGATCGAAAAAATTTGTGGACTCATCCTAGTGGTTGGCGGTGTATGTATAACTATTGATAAGACCCTCCAAACTGCTGATAAGACCCCAACGACCCAATGATAAGACCTCAGCGGCACGCGACAATATTCCCAGCCCCAAGTGCCCCAATACCTACTCGCATGAGTCACATAAAACTGCTAAGTCGTTTCATGTACGCAACACTACTTTACTTGTCTCTTGCAACTCGGAAGAGCAATTGTAAGCCAAAATACAATCATTATAGAAGAGGCTGGTAGAAGCAAATTTGAATGCATTTCCCCCAGCCCTGAATTTTCAGTTATTCTT
Organism: Melanostoma mellinum; assembly: GCA_914767635.1. Classification (NCBI taxonomy): domain Eukaryota; kingdom Metazoa; phylum Arthropoda; class Insecta; order Diptera; family Syrphidae; genus Melanostoma; species Melanostoma mellinum. The sequence continues at coordinate 67,982,989 of OU612058.1, read as the reverse complement.
AATTAAAACCAATAAAATAACTATTTCTGCTGCTCAACTTTATTTAGACTAGCATCATCAACAGTTTCGTCAGGGCCCCAACAACAATAAATGTTTCCGGAACCCTCACGTCAGCATTGAGCCACTGGCACCACTAGTCGCTTTCTCAATTAGCCGTTCGAAAAATTAAAGGGCCCTTCTATTCCCTCCCAAGGTACGATTGACGGAAATGCCTTAAGCCCCGAAGGGAGCATAATCAGTTTTGCCACCCCTTTTTTGTAAGTCTAACATAAAACACAGAGTGACTAGGTAACTCAAAAGTTTGATACAAAAATGCTTAAGATGATAAGTCCGTTGTGACTCAGATGACCCAGAAAGGCGATAGCTGGCAAGTTAACACAAGCAAAAAGCCAATTAAAACAGCACTAGCAACTTTCCATAGAATTCATTTTCAGTCGCACTTGGCTATACTTATCGGGGCTTTGAAAAATCATAGATGGACCGGACAGCACATGCGGCTTATTGGCTTTAAGATTGAATGGAAAAAAAATACCCATTTATATACGTTTTTAAGCTTTGCTGCATCATAACTCCCCAGTGACTCGATACAACTCACGCCGATTGCTGGCGAGGAGGATTACCTTTCCCAGAGTTACCTGGGTAACGGATATTGTCATTGTCAGGCAATAAAGCAGTTGTTTGTCGAGAGTCAATACGCCTTTCTCACGTTTTCAGTTTAACAAGTATAACAAAACTACGTGTCGTTTGGCTCGTCCTTTAAAATTTTATAATGACTGATGTAGAGCATTTAAAAGAGAAATGAAAAGATTACAGAGGCTGCTAAATTTGGCTTGGGATGAATGTCTTTGAGCCATTTGTCAGGAAAATAGCTTATTAGGGATACAATTACACGTAAATGCTGTGGGTAACATGGAATTCTGCACATTTAAAAATTATTTCAATGTCCAGGCGACCTGTAGGTAAGATAAAGTAGAATACTGAAGAATTGATGAAATTGCCTTGGTGAACGGTAAGAAAGATACCAGATATAAGGATTAGATATAGATATAGATAAAAATAATAGATACTTTGTGTCAAGGTTCACTTATTTTGCCTAAGAAAGTGAAAAGGAATACATTTTCAAGCAATTCTGTTTTTTTGGCTATTTGCGCCCAAGACTTACACCTACCCATGCCACAATGGACGTCAAAATCTATTTTTGTTTGAATAAACCTCCAGGATTTACCTGCTTATTTCAAATTTAGTTTTGCAAATGTCAACTTAAATTGTAAGTACATATCGTAACGTTTTTTTTTCTAATTCACTGAACAACCAAATTTATCCAGTCACTATGAACTGAAATCTTCAGCCCTAAAAGGTTAATGAAATTCCTATGTTGCTTACCGTCGTCGTTTCCGACCCCGCTCCTAATCTGCCCATGTACCTACGGAGTGTTACTGACATTTGATTTAAATATCCAAACAATGTCAATAACGTTGAGTGAATCTTGTCCCCAGGGAATTCATTGTAAGGCATTTCTTACGTAAGTATATGTATTGAGTAAGTCAAACGGAATGTCACAAAGAAAAAGGAAGTAGGTTCCATTCAACACTTTCAAGTTCAAGAAGGTTTATTGTTTCTTTTGTACCTACATGAAATCAAATTATTACAAATATTTTACCACAGTAAGACAGAGCCCTTATATTTGAATGATCAGGTCTTTGAGCTTTTGTTTTGATGAATAGTAGTGTGAATAAGATTGAAAGAAGGTATTAAGTTGATTAATGAAAATCATTTGGATTTCCATTCCATTAAAGTTGAATTGAATAGGATGTGGTGTACATATTTCCAACAAATATACAATACGCCCAGCCAGTTACACGTTCTTATTCACATTTGTGGGTGTAAATGTGTGCGAAGAAAATAAACCGATAATTTCCAAAGATTGGAAACCACAATATGAACAGGAAAAGGGTGTAATTACTTGTTGCTTGTGTGTTTGAGGCTGTGTGGTGGAAGTGGGTGATATTAATAGCAAAAATATAAAGAGGAAGAAAATTGTTTTTATGCTTGGCAGGATTTCGGGAAATTACTAACGGACTTCCTCAAATCATCTTAAGGCTCATTACAGTAGTAAAATCACTAATAGCGTTTGAACTTGGGAAAGATTAGGTATAAGTGCTTTTTTTTGATAATTTCTGATATTGGGCATCTCTTGTTTGGTATAAATATCTTGTTTTATTTTCGTCCTGCGCTCAACTGGTTTGGGTGATTAATTCTCTTCGAATTCGTTTATCGGGATATTTTTTATAATCTACTACAGAGCGGCGCAACACAGCTATGGAATCCTCGGGCCTAACGCATTTCATGAGTCTATAATTTCATGCATGGCTAAGTTAGAAATCGTTTTTCATGGCAGTATGTAATTAATTACCTTTGGAGGACTCCCCAAATCCTTGCGAAAAATGATACCATATATATATAGTCAAAAGCATTTTTTGTTTTTTGTTGATGTTTCTGGAATTTGAACCATGAAACTGTCCCGTGTCAGGAAGAAAGTAGTTATTCCTTCAACCGCTGATATCAAACAAAACAACATTTTGATGATACCATCGACAGCTGACGATTGGACGATAGTCGCATAAAAAATACTAAATCCAGACTCAGAGGTTATGGTTACCCTTAAGATGTTATCAAACACATTGCTAGCATAGGACAGGAAAAAAAGAGCAGGAGGAGGAGCTTTTAAGCTTTTTTGAATTCTAACGCAGCGCAAAAACAGAGTTTGGTGGATCACTCCACATTTGAGTAGTGCGGCTAGAATATGAATCTGTTTATGTATTTGATTGTACGACCGAAGTTGCAAGATGAAACTGATGACCATTCCTGGTGAGCAGGTGTTGCGGAAAGATAGCTTCAGCCTTCAGGTCTAAAATGCAACAGTCAATTTCATTAAAGTACTGTTTGTGAGTGAAAAAATCGGTAAAAGTGAGTGAGATCAATAACGTGTCGACGATGCTCCAAGGAATTAATCCTGCAATTGAACTCTCGTCCATCAGTTTAGCGCTCTTTTTTCTACGCTATCAATAGGTGCCGTCATGTTTCGGAAGCACCGAACTCGAGGAAACAATGCTGTCAAGATCAGAATTCGAAGAGCAACGACATGAACTTAAAAACCAATATGAAAAGCAATTAAAATTTGTAGTTTCAATTAAGGTACCGTTTATTAAGTAAAGTAGAGAGTAAAGGAGACAAAGCGGAGCCCTGGGGCACATCAGCAGAAAGTATCAGACTTAAGACAAGCCAACACAACTTGTTTTAATCGGTCGGAAAGGTGAAATCCAAGGCAGAAAAGCCTCTTCGACACCAGAAGCACAAATTTTCGATAAGAGAGCTTGGTGCTGAGCTCTATCAAATGCACTAGAAAGATCAAGAGCATAATCTTACTTTATCCACTAGGGGGCGTTTTCACGAAAGCCGACTGTCATCTGTCAGCCATTGAGAAACTATCGTTTTTCAATTGGAAGGGAAGGAAAACTAGCCATTTTTTGGGGCGGGCTGGAAAAATGCTGTTAAGGATAAATAGAGAACAGAGTAGTAGTTTTGCTAGTTTAAAATAAGAACACTTCTTCACAACATCTACGGGGATTCAAACCACCGAATTTAAGCATATTAAGATCTCTGTGGACTCTACAGCAACCCAGTGAGTACGGTAGGTCTGCTTCATCACATAATATACAGACTTAAGGTCAGGTAGGCTCTTAATGCTATCCAGAAGTCTCGAGTTTTCTCCAAATTGAGTTGCCAGCAGATTGCCTTTATCAATGGAGTTGGCATACGAAGAGTCAATAAAGACGAGCGGTGAACCCGATAACCGATACTGGAGTCCTTTATGTTCTCAACGAAAGACGAAAAATGTTTGCTCTCTTAGCATTACTGATAGCTCTGGCCCGTTCTTAACAAATCTCAGTTTTCTTCTATAAGATCGTCTTCACGTACTCCGAAACTTGTTTCTCTATATCCATTCACCTAAGCTTAAGTCTTTGTTCCGTTATTTTTATAATTAATAACTAACCTCCTTTACCATTGTTCAATTAAAACAATAATTTTTTCTTGAAACAGTCTCTACTTAAGTACATTTTAATATCAAGAACTCTACATACTGAATTTGTCTGTCTTAAAGAGCGATTTATGGGCTAGATAGAGAAGTTCCACTTATATTATACTCAAAATTAATTGGTGTAATAACAACAGCAAACAGATAAATTGGATAAATCTTTCTGTAGTTAATGCTATCATGGATGGATCTTTTACTTAAAAATAATTTTAAATCGTCGGCGTACATTAAGCAACGACAATTGTTTAAAAATCTTAAAATGTCATTTATAAAATTAAAAAGAGAAGAGGTCCTACATTGGGAAACACTGGCGGCGGCGGTCACATTTATGGGATTCGAAACAACGTTATTTACTCGAACATACTGAACACTGTCGGTAAGGTAAGATTCAAGCCATTTTAACAAATTCGAATGAAAACCTAATGTTTTCAAATTAGAAACTATCGTCAACGTTTACGTCTAGACAGCTTAAACTTCGAAAGAATGAATTGAAGCCGTCCAAGGTCATGGAAACGTTGATAATCCGTCGACTCATGAAATATCTTGAAGAACGAAAGCTTCTTAATGACCGACAGTACGGCTTTCGAAGTAAAAAGGCGCACCGGTGATTTGATGGCATATCACTTTGAACCAAGCTTTACACTGTGTTGGAAATAGTAATATTATTGCGCTTGGAATTTCTAAGGACGATCTCTTGTCCGAAAATTCGAGTCCTCTCAACTGTTTTGCTGACGACCGAGTAGAATTCAGTGCTTCAATAACTTAATATTGTCTTGTATATTTGCATCCAAGAAACCGTGATGCTTTCGTACTGAACACACTGGCGTGTGTGTAAACGATGATCTTTTTTGGAATGACCACATATTTAAAGTCGCCAAAAATGCTGCAAAATGATTAGGTTTCTTAAGACGAAGCAGGAAGATCTTCACCTCTTCTCATCTGGGTAGATTTTATAAAGCCTAAATCCGCCAAAATCAAGTGTTTCTCAAACATCTTTGCGGCTTCTAGATATAGGTCAAGAATATTGGCCGCATGGCCTTCAATGTCTAGAACCCGAATGCGCTCGTCAATAAAGATCTCAACACGCCTATCGTTGGGTGTAGTCTAGTCAAAATGTAAAGCCAGACAGTGGACATTGTAATCGCCGGCAATTGCGATGTCACCAAAGCCGGTTGTGATTGTGAGGATATTGGGGAACAGTTCTTGATACAAAAATTGAAACGCTATCTACATTTGGACTTCAATAAATAAAGAAATAGTGGATGAGGTACTTTCGGATGGAGAATTGGAATCCCAAGAAATTAATGTTCGAAAACGAACGTGGGACATTTTGTTTCTAAAGCTGGTAAGCAACAATATTCTGAATGTATACGGAGAGGCCAGAGGAGGGTGTTGATAAAGGCGACAAGATATACCCAGATAGTTATATATCTGATGAATAATCAGAATCAACACCCACCCATGTTTCACTCAGTGGTAAAACAGCTGGCAACTTACCTGCATTTTGCAGTGCGAGCCTAAAAAATTTGAATTATAAGTACATACATTTTTCTTGTTCTAAGTATTTACGACCCGACGCAGTAAAACTAATGAACTGGGAAACATTGCACACACATCGATTGAAAAATGAACTTCGTTCTGGCATATTTCCCATATTATAAAACCAAATCGCAGAACGGTACGCACGACATCCCCTTGTTTCTAAAATTTATAAGTGATTATTCCACTTAAGAAATGGCAAAATCTCTGATATTGTAAAAAGAAAACCTACTTTTTGTTGCCAAAATTGATTTCGTGACAAAGTATCTGTTTCCGCTTCATTAGCTTTTAACTGTAGTCGTTGTCTGTCTACTGAACTTCTGATGATGGTGACAGATGAGATAACCACTTTTGGGCGAACGTTATATCCGTTTTCTCAAATATCCTCCCATTGCTATTCACGAGAGGGTTGCTGTTTTGATACGAAAAAGAATGTGAATTGTGAAGGAGAACAAATAAAGTTTGGTTTTCCTTCAACGAAGTGTGACTTTCTTGTGTGTGAGTTTCGAATAAAAATGTTTACGGAACAACACCCCACACTCAATAACATTTTTTCTTTTTTTAAATTCGATTTCGATTGTGGTGGTCGGAAAGGTTGATTATTGTCTGCAGCAAGGAAATGAATCTTTGTTTAAAATCAAAAATGGGATACTTTTCTGTCAATTTAAAAACAACGTAATTGTTGTCGGAAATTACATTAGGAGAAATCATCACAGTATTTTTGAAGACCGAAATTTTTCTTTCACATAGTAGAAGAAGGTGTAATAAAACGAATTCCAGAGAGTTTAAATGTTCACTGCTTAAGGGTTATTTTTTCATCCAAGTCAAGGGGTAGGAAAACAGCCCCAGTAGCAAAAATTTGAAAAAAATAATTGAGGAATAATATCATTTTCCAAACGTTTATAGGTATAAATAAGCTTTAGTAGGCCAAAAAGGCAATTTCACAATCTTCAAAAACGGAGGACACTTGTGGCGCGGCGGCGCGCAGCAATCGTTTTTTAATCAAAAACAGTAAAACCAATAGCTTTGAACAAAGACTGCTAGGTTGGACCGGAGACAATAGGTTCGCCACCAGTCCAAAAGTCTACACAATCCTACTTTAGTTTATATGTACAATGATTTTGCTTCACACTAGTGATCCGCCAATTCTGTACATGATATTCGACATTGAAAACAAAAACAATACGCCAAGGCAACCCTAGTCCATCAGCTGGTGGTGTATATCAAGTCATCTTGGAAAAGCAACCCAAACAGGTACCCCTTCATTGACCTACTGGAAGGCAGGAAACTCAAACGGCAGCGGTAATGAAAACCAGAAAGGTTCTGGAGACCTTTTGCCCATAACAGCAGCAGCAGGGCATATAATACATGTATAGTAAGGTAGAGATATGGGTACCCAACTGTAGCTTAATGACTAGATATCAGTCAACGTTTATCATAACGTTATCATCAGCAGTACTTGACGTCACGTCGTTCAATGTAAACGCAACGGCCAAGAGGTCAACGTAATGGCTGAGCGCCTACCCTTAAACAAAAGTATAGTAGCAGTTTTCGTGAAAAAAGACGAATCCTTTCTAAATGGATCCTATCCTAAAATATTTTTCTTGCACATGTGTAACTTCGGTCGGTTGGGCCGAGGGAAGTTGTTTTATGCAACAGCTTTTAAATTTTCTTTTCTCAAATGGAATGAGATGGAAAGGGTCTGAATAGGATTCGCCACCAAAACAAGTTTATTTTAGTTTTATAGAAAAATGAGGAAAGTGTTAGTCATGCGGTTGTTGTGGTTTTGACTTTTTACTCAACTATTGGGTCGCTTACCCTTCGCCTTTCGCAATTTATCCTGAGATTGCCAAACGTGCGACCTTACCTTGATCTTGTATTGGTTCGGAAAAATTCCCGGAGTCGTTTGCTCGCGAGTGAATTTAGAAGAAATGTCGGTATCTGCTCCTTATGCAAACCAAGCAATTAAAAAAATACAACAAATTGACTTGAATAAAGTGATAAAAATTTTTGAAAATGCCACCCAAAGATGTCGAAATGCTCATGAAATTGGTTTACTCATGGAAGTTGATAGAGTTTCTAAGACAGTTAAGAATTGGTCTCCAAAAAAGTCAATGGTGCTGGGCCAGTTGAGATAACATATGAGTTTTGGAAGAAGATGGGAATCATCACGCTAAGATGTATCACGAATCTCATCGCAAAGGTTTTAAGAGATGAAAGTCAGTCGAAGGAAAGGGAGTTAAACGGAATTGCGAGAATTTTTTTTTCATTTTCTGTGATAGAAAAATGATGTTCCCAAGCAGGAGAGAAGACCTTATACAGCGGTTGTGTGTGTCGAGGAATCAAAAACTTCCAAAAAGTAAGGGAGTAAGTGGACAGCAAGTGGTATGAAGATGCTCAGTATAAGGTATGACAGCAGGATTTGCTAAGTTAGATCGTATTTAAATTACCAAGATCCGTGGAAGGTCTCACGTCAAAAATACCACCTTGAAAAAAATTGATCACGACCGGCTCTGTTCTTATCGCCACGCCATGATGGAAAGAGAATCCCAGAGATTCACCAAATGGCAATGCCTATAACGTCCAAACACAATCGCAAATATACAAAAATAGAAGCAGATCAAAATACTTCTGTTACGTTCAAAAGATAAGTGGGACAGTTGTGGTCCTCTAGATATGAGGATGAGGATACACATTTCGCCGTAAACGGTAATGAACGCTAGCTGTATGCAAAAATCAATGCTGAGATTCATTCGTGCTTTTTAGTACAATTCTTCTTCCTAAAAAAAAGTGGATCTAGAGTTTTATTGTTTTACTAAGAAACTCATTCTCGTTTTGTGATTATATTTTGAAGTATAAAGACCTCGCTTAGTTCGACTTCCGTTGGTTGTTATTAAATCTATTATGGTATTGTTTTGTAAGAACGGGAAAAACTCTTGCTGCACAGCATTTAGTAAAAATTTAATATGAATAAAAACTGATCAAGCCATAGGATTAAGGATATTTATCATAAAAAATTAATTTTCAATTATCCCAACAAAACATTAAAATAAAAATAAACTAGTAGTGTGTACCTATATACCTACAAATGCCTCTGAGCATAATTAATTCGAATAAATGAAAATTTCTTTGACAGTACACAGTCACCCTACAGCTTATCTCGTTCTACGTACCTACGTATTTAAAATGTCACTTTGACAACACATGTGGTTTGGACATGAGCTTCAATTTAATAAAATAAATTATTTCTGTAAATTAAAAAAGGAAAAATATGATAAGCGAAAACATATTTTGATGAGGATTTTCTCTATTGTACTTCTGGCGCAATTACAGTGACGGAAACATAAGCTACGTTTTGTGTTGATATCCATGATGATGGCATTATAAGCTGTAAGGTATGGGGTTGACGCACCTTACAGTACCCGTCAAGGGCAATTGATAAGTCAATGTTAGTAAAATGATTATGCTGTCACACCATGAAATAGCTAGGAGCAAGCATTTCATTTGCATGTCTGATTTTGAAATCTGTCCGGAAGTGCTTGCAGTGAGTAGTCACCTCTTGAGTTACATGCATATTGCATATTGTACCAGATGGTCAAGCCACTGCACGATGAGTTGAACTCTTAAGATAGATGGGTTTTTAATCTGTAACAACCGGACTTTTTTTTAAATAAGAAAAAAAATTACAATTAATAATTAGAAGTATTTTATTCAAACTTTTCAGTCTAAAAGATACTCATTTGAGAAATAGTTTCTGAAATTTTCTTGATAAAAAAAGGTGCATCCGAGTGGACATCAGAACTTTTGACAAGATCATCTGAAGTGAACGAAAAAAACCTGTTTTAGTTAAACCAAACAAAGAAATTAGAATTTGATTTTTGGAAGACATTTTTACAAATAATTAAAATTTTGGTCAAAATATTTCCTAATTTTTTTTTTTAAGTTGTAATTGAAAAAACAAAAATTCTTGCGTTCAAGCTGCTGTGAAATGTATTTCAAAATTAAATTTCATCAAGATCAGTTGAGTAGTTTTCGAGGAGTCTTACCCACCGATTTTAAAAACACAGTTTCGAGAAAAATGTGGTTAAAGTTTTAAGCGCTAGGGCTAGATAACCCCGAGTGTGAAACTTCTCAAAGCTGTGCCTCGTAAAATATTATTCGGATCACCTTGAAAATGAAGGGTAAAATTCAAGACCTCTACTATAGAGTTTAATAAGATATGTAATAAAAAATCTGGGAAACGAATATCTTAACATACTACATGTCTCCATTCCGTTGCTAAAAGTTTGTCTCAAAGCGCTTGTCATTCAAAACACTTGTCATTTAATTTCTTACTAGCTATTTCAATAGAGTTGTTTCGTTTGTTTTGACTTACCATTTAATTTTTCTGTAGAAATAAACGCAGAAGGCCTTAACTTTGAAAGTAAAAGAAAAAAAAAATTTTGAGATAACAACGAAAAATTACATTACGATTATAGAGAATACCAAAAAATAGGTCCTACAATTATGTATGTCTATCTGTCCGTATATGGATTTACAACGTAAATCACTTGATCGGTTTTTTTAAAAATTTGCAGTTAGGGTCTGTGGCAAAATCTACAGAAGGGTTTTTGGAATAAGGTTATGATATAACGGTACCTGTCATACCCATATGATAGTTTCTATTTTTTTAAAAGACGGTTCCAACTATTTCGATTAAATTCTTATGAAGCAAAAAAAAAAAAAATAGACTCTTATGATGTAAAAAACTGTCTAAACAAAATGAAAATAAAATTCTAAAAACGGTAGGAACCTCCAATTGCGCCATTTTTTTTTTTTTTTTTTTTTCATAACCAATTTCCTTATTTTTGACGAAATTTTTAATTGAAAAAGTCGTTATTTATTTCAGAATAATGGGTTTGTGTCAAAGCATCTTCTGGTAAGATCTCAAACATTGCAAACCTGACTTTTAAAAAAATTGTTTTTGAAAAAAGTAAAAAATCAAAAAACGATTTAAAAAAAAAACTGGTCCGACGATATTGCTTGAATGTTCAGCGTTTGTATTTATTAGCAACTGAAAATAATGGCGTTTTTATTTTTCCGTTAAATTTTTTTTAAATATTAAATTTTTATAATTAGTGCGTAGTTCCCATAACTCTGTGCCACCAAATATTATTTATGAAAAGCGATTACTATTACTCTGTGCTAAGCTTCTGTGCTTAACACTTGTTCTCAAATTCGTGCAACCCAGCCATGCCAATCTTTTTTTATGAGCATCGCCTTTTACAAGAACATAGTAAATTCTCCAAGATTGATTAAACTGCCATATGAAAGGCTTAAAAAATGCTCTCCCAACTTATGTATTTCTTTGCTTCATTCCAAATCCAACAAATTTGAGAAACATTTGACTAAATATTCAAAAAATTATTAAATATCAACTTACTTACTACCTCATAGTATAATGTTTTCGAAAGCTAATGTTTTGATCTTTAATGAAAATTTTAGTTTGAGTTCACTTAATGAACAGTTTTTGAGAAATCAAGCCTCAAAGTCAAATTTGAAAATGAATTTTTTTTTAAATTAATTTACTAAGGGCCATTTTTTCTTTCAATAATCAATCCTTTTATTAATTTTAATTCAAAAGCAAAAATACAAACGAGGAAGTCTTTCATGCTTTTTGAGAAATTAAAAGAAAACGATAGGCACTTTTTTTCCAGAAAACAAAATGTTGTTAATTTTCCGCTGATTGAGCTCTATTCTAAGAGAAACCTTAAATGTGTCTTAAATAGCATATAAAAAAATTAAAAAAAATTTTTCGTGCGATCTTAATTTTAATACAAATTATTAATAACTATTAATATTTTCGAGTTATCCCAGTTTTTATGGTAGTTTTAAGTTAAATTTTAAAAAGAAGAGTTATTACAAACATGAACATTGGTCTCAAAGGACTGCCCATACACTGATTTGTACCCAAATGCTGATTCCGGTCAAACGAGTTGCTGAAATCAAAAAATCCCTCAACGGAGGGACCCCCTTTCCTATACATGTTTTTTGTCTTGACCAAACCTATTCATCCTGAGTCTTTGGCAAACCGTTTCTAAAATACCCAACATAATTAAAAGAAAATTCTAAAAGTTAATAATTAATTATAAAAATAACTAAAAAAATTGAGAGCGGTGAAATTTTTTTCCCATACGCTATTTAAAACACATTTCCGAAAATTTCATAAAAATCCATGTACTGGCCTTGGATTCCTAGGTATAAAGCTTACGGCACTCCACTATGTAGAGTTGTGAGGAAAAAATGTCAAAGCTTAGATGTAATTTATTTGGCAAATCTTTGGTGGACTTCTGAATGCTAATACTAAGGGTTCAAGTATATGGGAACTTTTCTCTAGTTTCTTGCAAGTATTATAGGCAAGCTAATCTTCATTCTTTATTATCTTGGAGCGATGTCAATAATGCCTTCGACATAGATTTTATGGAAGACCTTGAAACAATTATTCACGCTGATGGCGACAAGGAAAGAGAACTTCTTTAGCGCAGCGGTGGAAAAATGACAATGAAGAAGAAGAAGTGTAGGTTAGGTTAGGTGGAAAAGCTGTCAGCCAATGAGCATTTACGTACGTGCATTGCCTGACACACTTAAGACCACAAGGGTCCATTGTGATACCACAGAGATCAGCAAGTTAGTCATCTACTAATCTCAGAAACCCGATGTAAGATTAACGAGTTGATCAACTCTTAATCTTTCATTTCGGGACTAGACACGCAGAACTTTTAATGTATTTTGAAAGGCTTTAAGGGTCTATGTAATCTAAGCCGCTGGTTTCGTCGAAGAAGAATTCACCGAGATGAGTTTTCCTCCTATGAAGTAGTGCAGGTCATGAGCAAAGAAGGTTTTGAACGGTTTCTTCCTTTTCTTCGTTCATGCAGCTTCTGCAGAAATCATTCGAATACACACTAAGTCTTTTGGCATGCCTTCCTATTAGAAAGTGTCCCGTTAGAACACCTATGGTAGAACCTAGATACAGGCGGTTCAAGGGTAACAAACTCTTTGAGCGTTTTTTCTACACACGGTCTAACTTTCTTGGATGCAAGGCAGTTGTTACTCTCAGTCCATCTAGTGTTTGTTATCCTTGGAGCATCTTGTCTAGGTAAAACTCCTACTTATCTGTAGCGATAGGTACACCTATGTTGTTCCATTCGGAGCGTAGGGAAGTGGTCGTGCCCTTTTTGGCTAGTTCCTCTGCCATACAGTTGCCTGATATGTCCCTGTGTCCCGGCACCCATGAAAGGTGAACCTTGAACAGATTTGACATCTCCCTCAGCGACATTTGACTGTTTTGGACCGTAATGGATTTTTCAGAGACAGAGGCAAGAGGTTTGATGGCAGGTTGGCTTGAAGAAGTGTAGCTCTTGTCATTTTTATTTAGTTCTTCTAGACCAGGTGCTTTAATTTGCCAGGTTGATATGATGCTATAACAGCTCGCTTTCGGCCCTCTATCTCGAAAAGAATTCAAATTGCAAGAAAGTTGTTGAAGTTTCTTATTGCAGGGAACTTCTTGAAAACGAGAAACTCGCAAAAAAATTTTTTGAGGACCTTTGACACTACCGCTGCCTTTGTGTAATGGCTTTTGAGCGTATGGTTTAAGATGTGAACCCCAACAAAAAACAAAAAGCTTTTTGAAGGATTGACAAGTCCCTTTTAAGTCTCTTCCATTCTCTCAAATTCTCACCTTAGATTGATTTTTATGGAAGGGTAGACTTTAAAACCAATTTTCAAGACGCTTAAGAAAATCTAAAATGCCAATCATGTTGAATACAAACATTTTAGGGCAATGTATGTGAGCATCACTCCAACACCTCCTCATTGTAGACATCTGCGATTGATTATTGTGATTGAATTGATTGAATCTCTGTATTTTGAATACAGAGCAAATTGAATGCTCATGTGGCTATCTTCACGTCATGTGGATTTTTGCTATCATTCATCAACAGACTTTTATCAAAGAAAAATTGAAAATGCTTTTCAAGCAAGAACAGAGAAATTTATGATCAGATGAAGTGAATGCTTTACATTTGAAGAAGAAAATAAGCTAAAACTAAATTACACACACATGGGTTCAATTTGAAACCAATAATAAATCTTAGCAGAGACTCGAGCTGCCCATAACATATTACTATTCCTTCACAGTAGGCATCTGTTGTATGTAATTTAATATTTTGAAGATTTATAGAAATCTGTCAGTAGGCCACACAGTGAGACGAGGGTTAGACAGTTCGGAGACACAACAATGTATTGACTTAAACTCAGAAGTAGCAGACAAAAATAAAGTCATTGCTTTTTTCTTTACTCAAACAGTAACTTCCTTACATCCAACCTTGATCGAGAAGTGTTTGGAGTCATGACCAACGAACAATAAACCAACTGAGAAGTTTATTAAATCACCACGCCAATTATAAATTTGTACAGTCAAATCAGTCAGTTCCGTGCATTTAAATAGTTTGATTAGCCATTTGTAATAAGTATAATGCCACCGCACTACAGTTGCGTACACATAATATGAGAATAGATTTGTATAGGGTGTTTCGCTCTTCAAAAACAATATTTGTTAGAAATGCCGTAATTATAGAATATATTTTTATAAAAAACCAATCCCTAACTTGAGCTTAGGTGTATCGTATACACAGAATGGCTGCCAAACAGGAGAATTCCGTTATGAAATGACTAAATGGAAATTAAGGGCTTATACCAGCTTTTCAGAAAAAATGCGATGATCTTCAAAGCGTAAGAAAGTAAATTCTTTAATTTTGAAATCGTTGAAACATACAAATAGCTGCTAAGTAATGGCTTCTAAATGAACGCATCTTTTTCGTAAGAGCGCTTGTAGATATTCGAAGTACAACTTCCTCCTCTCCCCCTCATCCAAACAAATAAAACGTTTCTTTATTGAACATCTTACAGCTCGTACAGCTACAAATTCATAGCTTTTTCAGCTCCTCATGGTAATTGGATGTGCGTTTACATTTTTCACTTGAACAGCAGCTTACAATTTCAACTTTATACGCCTCCAGTGACGCCTCTATGAGCGCTTATCAGATAGTGCTTCAGTATTTAGATGCAGACGGACTCATTGTGCAACCAACCTGTTTTGCCTTAGCTTTTTTGCTAGTTTTTGATTAATTCTAGCGATTTGTGGGCAGCAACCTTGTCAACTCTTGACAAAGGTTGGAAATAAAAGCTTCTAAAATATTAATACGGAGCAAAGCCCGAGGAAACTGGCTCCAGAGCTGTATAGGGCCAGATATAGTTCTTTCAAGAATCAGTTTGCTTTGTAGTAAGTAGGTACCTTTATAAAGCATACAACTTTTACAACATGACGTAGCTAAAATTAGCTCAAGGAAAAAACTAAAAATGAAAAAAAAAAGAGCTTGCTCCAAACATCAAATCATTCAATAATAAATCATGTTTTAAGGCAACGTTATATTTTCGTATGTGACTGTAGTTGACAACTATGTGCAACCAAATCAACTTCGAAGAGCTGATAAATAAAACCTTGTACTCACCCTTGACATTTTGATATTGTATCATTAGCAATCAACTGCAAGTTCGTACGACCCTGTCGTGCAGATTTTTTACTTTTTTAGAAAAATCAAAAAAAAAAGTGATAAAAATAAATATGACATTACAATGATGGAGTATATGAAAAAAGTGGGTCCTGCAATTCTGTCAGTCTGTATGTCTCTGTATCTGTGTGTCTGTCTCTCCATATATGGATCTTAAGCCTGATCTGCTACATCGATTTTCTTTAAAATTTGAATTTCGGAATTGGGTTTCTAGTCTTGAATCAGCGATACCTGCCGTACAACCGATTAGATCGTACTTATTTTTCTTGGCTAAAACAATTTCGATTAATGTGAAGGATTTTCGGAAAAAGTCTAAGAACGGTGCCTCCCATTGTAAGCTTTTTTAAAAACCGACTTTCCCGTTAATGGCTGACACGATTTTGACGAAATTTTATATATGAAAAGTCCTAGGTAGTTTGAGAAAGATTGCTCATTGACATGTGAACAATTTTATTTTCTTAAATAACTTCAAAACTTTTTCTTTGATATTTTTAAATTTCTTGTCAAAAAAACAACTTCTGGTAAGATCTGAAACTTTGCATATTTGACTTTTAAGAAACTTGATTTTAAAAAATTAAAAAACTAATGTATGTGTAGTTGGCAACCCTGTACCAGCAAATATATTATGAAGATCGTACTGCATTCCACCTTAGAATTTTGATGTAGTACTTAGCAAGTAATCGCAAGTTCGTCAGTCAGCCGTGCCAATTTTTTTTTAATTGCAGTAGTCACTGTCGAAATATTTTCGGCGTAACTCTGACACAAGCTAACACTTCACAACAAATTTCAAGTCGATTGGAACAAAATTAAATCCTTAATTCAACCAATTCCCTGTCCTACAAAGCCATTGATTCCGCCACCAAATACTGCCTAAAAGTTTATTCTTGGACTAAAGTCTAAATGCACCAAACATTTACTTACACGAGTCATTTGAGACGAAAAAGGTTCGTGTCGTACGTGTTGGTTCGATAAACACGCGTTTTTTGAGTAATATGATGTGCAAAAACACATTGTGGTACTCGCGTTACGAAGAGGTATTTAGTCCCAAAGTTTTAGGTAAGCTTGTGTTGCAAGAACCAACACGAGCAACACCATGAGGTTTTCAACTCTTAATATTGAAGTGAGCTCTCTTCAGATGGAAGCACCATGATAATATTCATTTGAAATGATTGAGAGTTTTTGTGTTAAACGAATCAACACGACTCACACTTTACTTTCTTCTCAAATGTCAAGAGTAAGATCGTGTTACAACTTAAACCACGTGATGGGTCTGTAAATATACCTACTAACGCTAAATTAATTGATTAAACTGTTCAAGACTAATCTAGACTGCCTTCAAATGATTACAAAATGGTTTCAAAGCAGATAAATGATTTATGAACTAACACGAAAAGCACTTTAATCCTCCGACGTTCCTATTGTGGTTTTAAGGGAGGATTTTAAATCTAGCGACAGTGCGGTAATAATGTTCAGAGTATCTGCGAAACACATCTTTCATATGATGCACTGCGATTTGAATAAAATGTTCTGGAAATCTCTTCAGATCAGCCCCGCAAGAGACCCTTGAAGTTTTGATAAGGATCGGATCATCATTCATCAAAATTTCTTTTTTGACTTATTGCACATTTTGAGCTTACAACTTTTTGAATGAGTTAGTCCCGAGTTATACCAGGCGGATCAGATAATAAAATAAATAAATAGGGTTTCGCCACAGAGCGGGGAGCCCCAAGTCCTAGCGCAACTTCTCACAACCAATGCCCTGTGAGGAAATGGAGTGGTCCTATAATATTCCGCCGGTTTTAAACGGCTTGTGGAGGAAGCGCTTTTCATTTCAATGATTTTTTTTTTTCTGTTGGAGGTTTTTAAAATACGAGCTTGAGCACTTATATTTAAATACCGGTCCATTGTACTTTCAGTTAGTAACGTTCTATTTGTTAAAGCTTTCCAGATGTTCGGAGAGAAGCCAAAAGACGCTGAGTCAAAAGATATTCTGCTTGCGAATTCCTCAATGCTCTAGTGCGAATTGTGTCAGAGACCAAATCTCTTTAAACGAGAAATGGTCTTGAGATTACACCCCATTATGAAGGGATCAAGGGAAGGAAGATTTGAAGTTTGGCAAACGAGGCAATAACTTATTTACTCAAGGGCTTATTCCACCAAACAACTGACGCATAGGAGATGATCGGTCTTATCACAGCAGTAATCCAAATGACCCCATGTCTTGCCAAAGGCTCCTTTGCATTGCCAGAAGACAGTTAGTGCTTTAATTGTTTTAGACTCCACATGTTTAGACCAAAGAAGTTTGTTATCTAGGATTACTCCGAGATGTTTGGCATCATTTGAAAAGGGGATGTTGACGCCTTTAAGCATAAGTTGGGTCAGACCAGTCTCATTTCTTCGTCTCGTGAAGGCAACAACCTCGGTTTTAAAAGGCTTGACGGAGAGACCGTTTCTGACACACCAGGTGTCAATAATATAAAGCGCAGCCTGTGCTCGGGAACAGACAGCTTGGAGGCTGGAACCGACCGAGAGCACGGCGACGTCGTCTGCATATGCTTGGGCGTGAACGTTAGATCCATTGAGCATTACAAATAGAGAGTAGATCAACATGCCCCACAGAAGAGGAGATAAAAAGCCACATTGTGGACAGCCTTATTCACTTCTGTTGCAACATATTGTCCACACTCCGCCTCAGCGATTACGGTTCTATTCGCTAGCATTGCTTTAATCCACAACGCTAATGACTCGTCCACACCGTGCTCTCTGGCAGCATTGCACATACCATCGTAGCTAGCATAGTCAAAAGCACCTTGAATGTCGATGAAAATGCCTAAGGACAATTCCTTCCTGTCAAGCGCACATTCAATCCTGCTAACAAGATTTTTAAGTGAGTTCTGGCAAGATGTTCCTCTTTGGTAATCATGCTGCATCTGGGACAGAGGGTGTGTTTGGAGTGAGATCTTACGTATGTAAATCTCAATCATTCTTTCCAGCGTTTTAAGCAGGAAGGAGGTTAGGAGGTCTAAAGCTCTTGACGAGTGAGTAGTCATGCTTACCAATTTTGGTATGGAGGCGACTCTAACACTTTGCCATGGAGTTGGTATATAAAGATATTTTTCAAAGTATTTAGCAAAAGGTTAATACTTTCCTGCAACATAGTTGGGTAAACACCGTCAGTGCCAGGTGACTTGAAGCTGTCAAAAGATGCCACGGTATATTTGATGGCTTTGTCAGTAACAACTAACGATGACGTGTATCTACCAGCTACGTGGAGTTGATTTATCGGATTCACCTTATCTAAGGGAAATAGATTGTTGTGGTCCGATTGATGCCTGGTTTCCTGGAAAATTAGTTTCCAGCATAAGACTGGAGGTCTCTACTTTAGACTCAGTATAGGAAATGTCTGATTTCCCGAAATTTTCTAGTTTGTTTACCTTGCTCATTTTAAGGGTTTTGGCAAGTCGACTTTAGTCTCATTGAGTGTTCTTATACTTTCACAGAATTCTTTGTAAGAGGCATTCTTTGATCTTCGAATTAACCTTTTAATACATACAGGTTCCAGTCGACCTCTGATTTGGTCTTGAGGGACCTATTCAGAATACTCCTGGTTTCCCTGCCATTTTTCTGTAGTTCATTTTTCCACCACGGAACCATAGATCTACTAGGCAGTTGTCAGGCTGGACATGCCAGCTCAGAGCTACTTGTAAGGGCACAATTCACTTCAAGAACTGCATCTTCCACTTTTTGTGATGTTGAGAGCTTAGGTAGAGTTTTGACGAAATTACCAAGCTCATCGTTGAAAAGTGTCCAGTTGTTTTTTTGGGATTTCTTGTAAGGGGGTGGGAACCACATTTGCTACATGGCATTCAATGTATCTGTGGTCTGAGAGTGACACGTCCTGCAAAACTTTCCAGTTGGTAATCTCCCTGGCATATCTGTTGGAAAGTTTCAAGTCAATTACGTCCTGTCGTATAGCCGTAACAAAAGTTGGCCTATTGCCAACACTGTTAATGTCTAAGTCAGACGACAGAATGTAACTAAGAAGATGGTTGCCTCTCATGTTGCATTTGGTGCTTCCCCAAACTATGTTTTGGGCGTAAGCATCACAGCACATGATAAGCCCCAACTTCCAAAGAATTTACTAACAGAGGACTTGTCAATTCCTCGCGAAAGGTAATACTCGTGCTTCTGTTGGAACTCATATCGTTCTTGATGGTTAGCATGTCAGCCTGTATCTTGAGAATACTTCGATGAATTATATTATTCTTTAGTTATTACTAGCTGAGCCGCCCGGCGTTGCTCGGGTCTATAGTTTTAAGGTTCCCGTTCTTGTTCTTCGCTTCCGTGGGAATATGGGGATGAAAAATAATCTTTTTTACTGTGTGGATTATGACATGAGGCATCCCAACGCCGAAAGAATATTTGAAATATGTTCAGTAGTTTCTAAGTTTCCATTTGCGACACCGTTCCTGTGAAAATATGTGAATGAAATATAAGTCTATGTCACTAAGAGATAATGTAACATCCTTGAGTTGAAAGAATTTTTGAAATCGATCAAGTAACTTTAATGTTCCCGTTTCTGTTCCCCTGAGATTATAGAAAAGAAATATAGTCTAAGTTACTGTTGGAGGAAGATTATGAAGCACCCCTAATGCTGAAAGAATTTTTGAAATCTCTGTTCCGTCTTAAAGACAATAGATTTTTGAATTTGTTAAGTTTTTTTTTATTTGAAAAATATAAAAATAATTTAGTATGTATGTACCTACATTAATCATTCATTATTGTTTCTGTATTTTAGTACATAAGTACTTTCACTTAAGTACCTTGTCATACACAACATTTTTTTATTTTATTATAAGGCGCAAAAAACATGGATATTCTAGATTCAAACCACAAACTTTTAAGGTATATTGACCTTGTGATTTGTTGATGATCATGACAAATTTAAGACGGATCGGAAATTGAATTCTTTTAAATTCAAACGGCATATCGGTTGGGACCCCGATTCCTCGGAATGAGAACTTCATCACCTTTGAATTTTCCTTTCAGTATCATCGCGCAAATTACATTGTTCATCAATTTTCTTACCACCAAACGCGTATCGTTGCACAGTTTTGGTTGGATTATGTTTCGAAGCATGATTAGTACAGAGAGAACCTTTAGGCGCAAATTGTGCGGTGGTAAGCCAGGCACATCCAAGAAGTTTAAAAATTCATTTGGATATTTGTTGGCTTCATCTTCATATGTGACGCTGTGATCTTATTTTGAATTATGTAGTTCAGGTCATCTACATCTTTATTCTTAGCCACTAAGATTGCAAGTCTTGAAAAATTGCTCGCTTAATTCCTATATTGATCTCTCGACGTTGATCAAGTTGTTTTTCCATGTTGCCCATGAAATATATTTGTAAAATTTTTTGCTGTGTAACTTCATAGGTATTAATGATCCAATTCGATGGTGAATCTGTCCGTAAATCTACAAAATAAAAACCAGTGTGAGAGTAGAGTTCTATGAAAACAATGGCTCAGGTGGCGGAGTCAACAATGGCAATTTCACTTTACCACTAAAGCAGCATAACCCGGGCGTTTCTCCGGAAAACTTTAATGTACCACAATATTCGCAGGCAACGTGCATTTGCCCAATGCAAACGCTAGGATGCAAGCTGTAATCAAACGCTGCTCGATTCAAATCAGGCAATTGATAAATATCCTGTTCTGCGTCACAGATTATCTATTTGTTGAACTCTGTTGTTCGCTCGAAGATTTTGCATTGAAACAGAGTCGTTTCACGGGCTGCCCCACTTTGCACTTGTGATTGAGAAGCACGAACCCATACTAACGCCGCGCTGTTCACGTGCAATTTCTTCAGTCCGTTATTAAATTGCAGTGCTACGTATCCTTCTTGCATTTTGGCTTTGCCGGGAATGATTCGATCTTCTTGGTGGTGGCATAGTTAATCATACTTCACCTCACTTCAATTCACTTAAAAATTTAATTATTTCAAAACTCAAATTTTCAACCATTCAATTAAAGACAAAATTACTTACTTGCTCGAGATGCGAGTTTTGTTATTATAGTTCTGATGCGTTTTTGGTTTACCACCTTTTAAAGTTCACTTACTTTTTTAAATAGGCAATGGCTTTTTTATTAGATTACATTATATTTATTTAATATTGATGTCATACAAAAGTCAAGTTTATTTCTCACAATAAGTCAATTTTATTTTGTTTTTCTTACAGAACAGTGTTTTGTATACAACGAAAACTAACGCATTGCATTAATGTCGTTCCCATAGGAATATAGGGATAAAAAGTATCCTATGTCCGTCTCCTGGTCCTAAGCTCCCTCCCCACCAATTTTCAGACAAATCGGTTGACCCGTTCTTGAGTTATGGATAGTGTAACTAACACGACTTTCTTTTATATATATAATACTAGCTGACCCGCCCGGCGTTGCTCAGGCCCTACGTAAATCGAATTAAGTAAGTTTAGTTAAGTAGTTTCCAAGTTTCCATTCTAGTGGGATAATAGGGATGAAATATAGTTTATGTAACTCAGGAACAGTTAAGCACTCTAACGATGACATAGTTTTTGGAATCGGCCCAGTACTGTAAAAGTGAAATATGCATTGAAATCGGTAGTAGGTGGTTTTTTTAATCCCGTTCCTGTTCCTGTGGGAAGATGGCGATGAAATATTGTTTAGATTACTCAGGGACAATGAACCACTCTAACGGTGAAAGAATTTTTGTAGTACTTTCCAGTTTCTTGGTTATTTCGCCATTACTGTTTCCGTTCCCGAAAGAATATGGGAAGGAAATAGTCTTTAATACTCAGGAGCAATGAATCATTCAAACATTGAAAAATTTTCGGGATTTGGTCCAATATTTTCCAAGTTCCCGCTAATGTTGTTGTTCCCGTTCCGATGCTGAAGCTTGTGACACTTGTTGAGTACATCAAAGTGTTAGCATCTGCACCACTCAACATGGTCACAGAGACCACCAAGTGGTTTTGCAATACCCTCATTTGGTCAAAATTAAAATTTTCTTCGAGTCCTTATTACTTTACTCATTTCTTCTTAACAACAAAATAACCAAAAAACTTCGACTTCATTTCGAACCCTATATCCATTCAAGATCCTTATCTCTACCAAAGGCCTAGAAGACGCTGTCATTGCTTAGGTCAAAGTGTATAGTATCACTTTAAATCAGTTCGTTTTGTTTAGCGAATGTAAATAAAGTTCAATATGCGGTCATTTCATATGAAAAAATAGTTTGGATTATTGTAAAAGTAACACTTTTAACTAAAAAAAGTTTAAATCTTTATTCCTACCAAATGAAAATCAAAAGAGTTCTCAAAAACAAACAATCCAATAATCTAACTATATATTTGTTATTTCATTAGCTGAGCCGCCTGGCGTTGCTCGGGCCTGTAGTTTTAAGGCTCCCGTGCTCATTCCTGTTTCTGTTGCCGTGGGATTATAGGGATGAAATCTACGCTAAGTTACTGAGGGATTATGTGGCATCCCAGTGCCGAAAGAATTTCTGAAATCTAGTTTTTAGGTTTCCGTTCCCAGACCCGTTCCTGTCGGAATCTTCCGTTACCGTGGAAATATGTGAAATATAAGCCTAATTCACTGATGGATAATATAACATCCTAGAACCTAGAGTTGAAAGAATTTTTGAAATCGGTCAAGTTACTTTAAGGTTCCCGTACTTGTTCCCGTTTCTGTTCCGGTGGGATTAAAGGGATGAAATAAAATCTAAATTACTAATTGAGGGGGATAATGTAACAATCCTAATGCAGGAAGTGGAACGGTTATAGAAATCTGTCAAGTAGTTTCTAAGTTTCCTTTCCCAAACCCGTTCCTGTTGGAATATCCGCGAAATTTTTTGTAATTCCGTTCCTGAGGGAATATGGGGAACAAAACTTGACAGGAACCATTTATAAGTCATTGTGACTGAGGGATAATGTAACATCCCAGAATTGAAAGAATTTTTGAAATCGGTCAAGTAAGCATAAGCTTCGGTTCTCATTCCCGTTTCTGTTCCCGTGGGATTATAGGGATAAAATATAGTCTAGGTTACTCATGGAGGGGGATAATGTAGCACTCCTAGTGCCGAAAGAATTTTAGAAATCTGTTTCGTAGTTTCTAAGTTTCCGTTTCCAACACCGTTCCTGTGGGAATATGGGGATCAAGCCTTGACAGGGACCATTTATAAGTCATTGTCACTGAGGGATAATGTAACATCCTAGAGTTGAAAGAATTTTAAAAATCGGTCAAATAACTTTAAGGTTCCCGTTCTCGTTCCCGTTTCTGTTATCGTGGGATTATAGGGATGAAATACAGTCTAAATTACTAATGAAGGGGGATAATGTAGCTATCCTAATGCAGGAAATGTTATAGAAATCTGTCCAGTAGTTTCTAAGTCTCCATTCCCCAACCCGTTCCTGTCGGAATATGGGGATCAGCCCTTGACAGGAATCATTCATAAGTCTATGTCACTGAGGTATGAATGTAACATCCAAGAATTGAAAGAATTTTTTAAATCGGTCAAGTAACTTAAAGGTTTCGATAATCGTTCCCGTTTCTGTTCCCGTGGGTTTATAGGGATGAAATATAATCGAAATTACTGATGGAGGGGGCTAATGTAGCTCGCCTAATGCTCGAATCTTTTTAGAAACCTGCCTAGTAGTTTCTAGGTTTCCGTTCCCAAACCCGTTCCTGTGGGAATATCAATTTTTAAATTTTTTATGTCATAAAAACCTTCTCCTGACAATAACAAACACAACAAAAAAAGAATTGGCCAAATTGGTCCAGGCGTTGTTGAGTTATGCGCTTACCAACACATTTTGCGATTCATTTTTATATATAAGAAGATATAAGATAGATTATTAATTATTCTTTTTAGAACACATAGCTCCAAAAACTCAATTTTCGTAAATCTTACTTACTTTTTGTCGCTAAACATCATAGTGCGACGCCTTGACCTCAGCAAACATAGCAAGCTCGGTCTTCTATTGTTTTATGTCTAAGGCCAACCAAATGTCGTTGTATTTTACTGTAACAGTCGTGTATTGATCTGCCTTTCTTCTTGTTGCCTCGGGATAGTAGTTTTTGAACGTTGTATGTTAGTGACATTGTCTTTTTGAAGGGATTCTCTAGACCTCTTCTTTATAGTTGGCACTTCTAGCTATGTCAAACGCTCTCGACTTAAAATAGATGATATTTTTACCAAAAGTTCTATTTGTAATGTAATTTTTCCCGTCGCATAATAATTTCCTTCTTTAAATTAACGGTTTCTTCAAATCTAATTTTAAAATTTAATCCTTGGACATAAAACTAGGAACGCTACTCTTAGTCTGTTGGTATTGACTATTTACTAAGCTCCCATTGCAAAAGACCAATGCAATTATAGATGTGGTTGGTTCTCAAAGAGATAACTTCATTTGATTTGCAGTCCCTCGTGCTGAAATTGAACATGAGTCTGCTGTCTGCATGCAACTAATATTTATTGAGTCATGCAATGAATTCCAATTTCCTCTTTTATCTCTCTGTGGACCGCACATATTGCCTGTTTACTTTCGTAAGAATGTAATAAATTCAAATTATCATTAAAATAGATTGGATGCGCTCATAAGTCCTCCTCACAAGCACTTGCAGTTTTGCTATTTTATTCGCATTCATGGTATTAAGGAGCAAAAATCTTAAGAGTAACAGCATCGATGTGATAAATTACCTCGTTTACGTGCTGTTGATTGCACATAGCCAAGAAAGAATGTATCTTTCCTGAATGGTTCTGAGAGCTCATTTTTTTATTGTAAATCTATTTGTTTGTCTTCCTTTAATTCAGTTTTAATTGACTTGTTGTTGGCTTTAATTGTTATTATTAAGTTCTTCAGACAAAGTATTTTATGTCATTTTCTTTTCCCTTTTCTCTCTCTTTGCAGTAAGAGTTCATCCCCTCCGTTGGATATCGGTGTGGATCTTAATTGCTATCGTGTTGAATTTAATAAACGTCTATTGATTGTTTTAATAGATTAAATTAACAAAACAACTTCACCGAATCAACACTAGAGGGTGAGGCCAATACAGAAGACTAGGCGACAAGATGTATGGAATGCTGTTGGAAAGTGTTCAGCATTACGTGCAGGTAAGCACGCGACAACAACAATCAAAATGATGAGGGTGTTCTTGACGAATTTATCTTTGAACACTAAATTATTTTTGTATTGTTTGTGGGGCTTTTCCAAAATGGGACTGAAAATGATAAAGGGCGAACGGCATTTGAATAACGAAGAGCTCTCTAACTGAGTTATGGGATGAAGATTAATTTGGTGTCTATTGAATAAGTACATACTCGTAGGTATATAGGCAAAGAAAATGCAAATTAGCTTTTGTCTTATTGCAAAACCATGGGCGGGGATATGTTTTCAAAAACAATTAATGTGACAATTTGGATGACAAGCAATCGAAGAGGTTTATGCGGTGTTCGGAGGGTTTATCAACAAATATTTGAACAGAGACACCTCTTCATAATTACATTGTGGCATTGTATTTGGTAATTTGTTTGAAACTCGATTTAAGCTGAGTAATGATTGATGGATATGCAGGGCACGCAAAATTGTAGGTTTTTTTTTGGAAGACTTAGAACAACATTTCGTTCAATGACAGCAATGGCCTGGGTTTTCAAACGCCTATTGTGGCTTTCGCGAAAGACGTACGACTTTCAAAAAAAGACGTTCGCTTTGCTCTCAGCAAATAAAATCGGATGAAGAAAACGTTTTCCTTTAGTCAGAAGGTTCATAAAGGTATAATATATCTCAATAAAAGGTTCCACGTCCTCACACACGTATAAGGAGGGCTGTGATTATCTCTTCAAAATACCATTACTCGTAATTTGTTGAATAGCAGGATTTCTTATGCTCATATACTCAATGAAATCGATCCTAAAATACCTGTTGTCTTTAAAAAAATGAAAGAAGATTTATCACACACTTTGCAGCTCGATTCTGCCAAAAAGTCACATGTCACAACGTTGTAACTTGCAGAGAATCACATCACAATTGAGTATTGAGTGTAAAGACATGACTTGAATGAACGTTGCCACTTATGAGGTATATAATGTCGATTTCCAGTGGTACACAAAAGCACTTTTAAAAGTGCTTTTTGCTCGAAATATGTTACATTGAGACACTTGATCACTTTTTTTTGCCCTGAAAAAGCACTTTTACAAATCTCGATTCAGAGGCAAGACTGGGCGCGTTCATTACAATTCAGATTTTAAGATCAACTGAAAAACTTATTCAGTCTTGTTTTGAACGGTTATCTAACAAGATATGTCAGGTGCGACGGTTTTGATTTGCATATGTAAAAAAAAATTCATTAACTTGTTGACTTTACTGCAATAAACATTTCATAAGTGTAAAAAACAATCAGTACAGTAATGGAGTAAGAATTAATTAATTGTATTTTTTTCAATAAAAATCACGCACAACAAAATCACCATCACTTGGCAACTATAATTTTTTGATGTCACTTATCGCATTTGGCAGGTTAATAAACTGAATCTAGATTTTCAGCCTTCTTTTCCAGACTGAAAAACCGAATCGGTAAAAACTAACAGCTGATGAGTTGTCAACTGAAAAACTAAACGTCTGGCCAATTAGAGGCCCAGAAAAGTTAGTTTATCTGAAAATCTGACTTTTGATAAACGGGCAAACTTACACGCACTTTCACCTACACCAACACAAAACATTTGACGTTTACAAGTTTGCAGTTTGATTATTTTGCATTTTTGGTTATAGGACTGTGAAAGAGAGATAATAAAAATAAACAATAAACTATTGAAAATGGATCGCTCAATTTTAGCTGAAATTATCAAAATATTTATGAGTCGTCATCTAGTTCTGATTCCAACGAAGAAGTGTTTGAAATTCTGAAATTCCTGACACAAAACGAAAGGCATTCTGTGAATAATTTTGTTCAAAGTGTTGTGTACAATTATTCGGATGAGGAGGTTTCTTCCTAGTGCATTTATTAATAAAGTTTCAAAAACACTCTTTCTATATAAATTGCCGAACAAAACAAACGGGAAGAGTTGGCTGTCAAAAATAGCACACATACAATGATAAAAAAAGAACTTTGTCTTTTCTGTTCCAGTGAGCACGAAAAAAGCACTTTTTTAGAGTGCTTTTGTTTTTGCAAAGGAAATCGACATAAGTAATGTCAGGCGGAATAGGTTTTTTAATTTTTCAAAAAGTCAATATGTACCTTAAGTATTTTGCAGCCTCAGTTGAAAGAAATATTAGATCAGTTGTTGTCAAATAAATGAAAACAAATATTTACAAGAAAAATAAAAAATTAAATTAAATTAAATTAATTTAATTTAATTAAAAATTTTGGTAGATTTCGAAATGATTTTGAGAAAAGAAACACCTCAAGCAAGTTCTGCAATCGTGTAGAAAAAAAAAAACATTGAAACGAGAATTAAACATCATATTGCGATGATAGACAACACGGAAAAAATGGGCCCTGTAATTCTGTATGTCTGTTTGTCCGTAGGTGGATGTACAGCCTGAACCGCTCACTGATTTCCTTCAAATTCAAATTAGGTCTTGAAATAGCGGTACGATTGGACAATATGTACTTTTTTCTCGAAAACGGCTCCAAAAATATCGATTAAATTTTGCTTAAAGAACTAGTTGCAAAATTTTGGAAAAAATCAAAAAAAGGATTCCAACCACAATACCGTTTTTTTCAAGCCCGACTGTCTCGTCAATGGCTGAAACGATTTTGACGAAATTCTATTTCTAAAAAGCCCTAGCAAGCTTAAGAATTACTGCAAATTAGCATTTGAAAAATTTTAATTTTTGAAATTTTTATAAATTTAAAAAAAGTTTCGATTTTTTGAAATAATTTTAAAACTATATCTTTGATTTTTTTTGTTGTTGTTTTGAACTTCAGATATTTTACTTTAAAAAAAAAGGTTTTTAAAAAAGTGAAAAATAAGAAAACAGAAGATTTTGATTAAAATTTACAACACCAAAAATTGGCATTTTTATGCTTTCTCTGAAAACTTTTGGAATATTTCATATATTTTTTTTCAACCATTGTGTAGTTGGTAACTCTATCCCCACAAATATATTATGAAGAGCGAATACTAAAACCTAGTACCCAGCCTGGACGAGGATGCAATGCTAGTGACTAGACCGTTATCGATCGTTGAAGCAGAGTGTGGACAATATGTTGCAACAGGAGTGAATAAGGCTGTCCACAGGGTGGCGTTTTATCTCCTCTTCTGTGGTGCATGTTGATCGACTCTCTACTTGTAACGCTCAATGGATCTAACGTTCACGCCCAAGCATATGCAGACGACGTCGCCGTGCTCTCGGTTGGTTCCAACTTCCAATAGTTGTCTGGTCCCGAGCACAGGCTGCGCTTTATATGATTGACACGTCTAGTGTGTGTTAGAAACAGTCTGTCCGTCAATTATCTTAAGACCGCCCTCTTCACGAGACGTAAAAAATTGACTGGTCTGACCCAACTTGCGCTTAAAGGCGTCAACATCCCCTTTTCAAATGAAGTCAAACATCTTGTAGTGATCCTGGATAACAAACTTCTTTGGTCTAAACAGTCGAGTCTAAAACTACTAAAGCACTAACTGTATTCTGGCAATGCAAAGTAGCCTTTGGCAAGACATGTGGTCTTTCACCGAAAAAGGTCATTTGGATCTGTAGTGCTGCATAAGACCGATCATCTCCTATGCGTCAGTTGTTTGGTGGAATAAGCTCTCGCCTCTCGCGTAGGAATACGTTACTGCTTCGTTTGCCAAATTTCAAAGAACATTTTGTTTTGGTGTTACTGGGGCCTGGCCCAGCACACCGGGAGCTGCTCTCGACGCACTGCTGAATCTTCCTCCTCTTGATACCTTCATCTAAGGTTGTACTCTCAAGATCATTTCTCATTTAAAGAGATGTGGTCTCTGAACTCTGACACAATTCGCACTGGAGCTTTGAGGAGCTCGCGAGCAGCATACCTTTTGACTCACGTCTAATGAATATGCCGTCTGACACGATGATCCCAAGGCTCAAACTGCGTCAAAATTACTCAGTCAACTTTCCTTCGGTTCAGGACTGTTTCGCTCCAGAATCTGAGCTTGAAAAGATCTGTTATGGAAATTTCAACAAAGTCTACAAAACCGACGAGGGTTCTGGTGCTGGTGCTTTTGTGTACAGTGACGAGATACAACTGCACAATTCTTTAGAATAATACGCATCCGTTTTCCAAGCTATCTTGAGCTAGCTAGCCTTAGCCACGTAACGAACAGTGGATGGACGGGGAGAAGTATCTTTGTTTGCAGCGACACCCAAGCTGTGCTTAAGGCTCTTCCCAACCCACTTACCACTTCCTTGTGTCTCATTTGGGTTCCGGGCCATCACGGGTCACGGCATAACTGGAAATGAGATCGCCGATGAACTTGGAAGGCAAAGATCTCAAAAAGCTTTCTCAGGACCTGATCCATTGCTAGGTCTGCCAGCATCCTCAGTGAAGGGCTTCAATCAACGATTGGATCTGTGAAGAACACTACCGTAGATGGCATGCCGCATGCCTCAATTGGATGCAGACAGACCAAACGTATGCTCCCCAACGTTGATAAGAAAACTGCAACATTTTGCTATCCTGTAGCAGAAAAGACTGTAGAACGCTTATTAGCGTTGCCAGCGGACACTTCTCTTTTGCCAAGCATTTAAATGTGTTAGGCTTAAGTGATACCATACTCTGTGAATCTTGTGGAGAAGATGAGGACACCGCAGAGCACTTCCTCTGTGAATGTCCTACCTTTTCTCGCATGAGGTTACAGATACTCGGCGCAGACAATGGTGACTGGTAGTTCAATGGACCTGTGCTTAGGACTCAGACCTAAACACCGGTCCATTGAACTACCAGCTGGTTTTTTAAAAACCAGCTGGTATTTTAAAAACCTCTAACAAAAAAAACCCTGCCTCAAGATTTTGATGTTGTACCTAGTATACAATCGCAAGTTCGTGCGACCCAGTCGTGCCAATTTTTTATTTGGGCTTAAATGCCTATTTACTGAAGAAGAAATTCCTAACATTTTCAAATTATGCTTAAAAACGATATTACTGCTCGAAGCACAAGCCAATAAGTTGCCTGTGAGTCATTGACGACTTTGGCAGTTTCCGCTCAGCTCTCTCTCAATGTCAAACTGTGTATTTTTTGGTTTTGCCTTCAACTAGCTCTAATGTAGCATTAGGTTATTGCTGGGAGCTTAGGTATTTTTCAAAAAACGCTTTGTGACTACCACAGGGCATTTTATTGCTATATTGCAATTAGAGCAAATCTTAGATACCTATCTTAGGGAAAACAAGCCACGACTGAAGTAAGCTAGTTAGAAGATTCAAGTTTTTTCAAGTCTCCTAATCTAGCCACAGTCTAGAAACGATTTTATTTCAAAAAACAAAAAATTTGAAAACGTTTTTCTTTCAGGCTGAATATGGTCCCGATGTTTGGAAGCAAGTGTGTCACATTGTTGATTGCAAGCACAGCTCATTCAAAACCCACCAGGTGAAGCATTAGTAAAGAGATATGGTTTCGATATTAAGTTTCTAATAAAAAAAATTAATATTTTCAGCTTTATCCAGATCACCTAATGCCGGATTTGGCATCAGCTCTTTCTGCTTGTACAGGGGAGTCGTTTGACTCTTGCATGAATTTCTTCGGAAGATGTTTCGTACGATTTTTCAGTAACTTCGGGTAAGTCAAACTATACCTAATCCGCAATATCCAGTTTTGAAGCAGTTCTATACCAACAATCTCTCATTCAGTTACGATAAAATGATTCGGGCCACTGGAAGATTTTTCTGCGACTTTTTACAGTCGATTGATAACATCCATCTGCAAATGCGATTCACCTACCCCAAGATGAAGAGTCCCTCTATGCAGCTTACTCATATGGATGAGAAAGGAGCAATGATTGTGTACCGCAGCTCCAGGACAGGCTTATCCAAATACCTTATTGGACAGATGACAGAAGTTGCTGAAGAATTTTATGGGCTCAAGATAAAAGCGTATGTGACCGAAAGTCAAAATGACATAACTGGTGGAACAGCAGGACCCATCAAACTCACTGATACTCCCAAAACTGTCATCGTCAAATATCGGATCGACTTTGATAATGCTGATTACGTGAGTCTTACTGAAGTGCAAGCAAAATTTAATGAAACTGAGTGTTAATTTATTGCAGATGGCAACCAGAGTGAATGTTATGGCACATCCTTCTCAATTGTCATTGCCACAGGTCGATTTGAATATTTTTCTGGAACTGTTTCCTTTCACGTTGGTTTTGAATCCCCAGATGGAAATAACCCATGCTGGAGAAAAGGTAAGTCAAGCATATTTTGGTTTTCTTTCTTTTGATTTCCCATCTGATTTGTAGGTTATTGAAATGTGGATTCTCCATAATCCGGGAAAGCCACCGAAAAGCTTTATTGGTTCAAAAGTAACAGAGCATTTTACTTGCCGTCGCCCCAAGGGAACACCTTTTGAATGGCAGGTCATTCGACAGATGAAAACGGTATTGTTTGAATTGATGCTCATAAGGACGGGAAGGAGCAACCCGGCTGATTTACAAGCAACCGTTTTGAACGCAGAGTCAGATATGTACGACGAGTTATCTTTGCAAGCATACAATTACATGCGTGGGGCTGATGAAGAAGAGGATGACGATGATGACCCATCTGGGGACCGAAAGGAATCACAGGGAACAAAAAGCATTCTACTGAAGGGACAGATGTTTTATATAGAGGACATGGATTCCCTTATTTACCTGTGCAGTCCACTGTAAGTAGACTCTTTATTCCCAACTGATTAGGACAAGTATTGTGCTTCACTTTGCAATTAACTTGCAGAATTGAAAACCTTGATGAACTTCACGGCATTGGTTTATACCTGAACGACTTGAACCCGCATGGTTTGAGCAGGGAATTAGTGATGGCGGGCTGGCAGCACTGTTCAAAACTGGAAATTATGTTCGAAAAAGAGGAACAGCGTTCTGATGAATTGGAAAAATCTCTAGACTTGGCCGATTCTTGGAAACGACAAGGCGATGAGCTCCTGTACTCTATGATTCCCCGTCCAGTTGCTGAACGCATGCGAAGTGGCATCGATCCAATGGAATCATGCCAGGGTTTTGAAGAAGTATCTGTCATTTTTGTCGAAGTATTGGTAAGTGATAAAAAGCTTTTCTGTTTATTATGATTGCTTTTGCCATTCATTTTGGCGTATTATGATAACCGTTTTATCATTACAGAATGTCTATACCAATTCAAATAAAATTCAAGATGCAATGTCGGCTGTAAATACACTCAATACGGTATTTTCGGCATTTGATGAAGAAATAATCTCACCATTGGTGTACAAAGTGGAGACAGTTGGAATGGTAAGTCATTTCGCCCGAGGCTCTTTTATTGCTTTCCAATAAATGAATTTAACGTCCTTTTTGTGGGGACACAAATGGTTTAGGTTTATATGGCTGTTAGTGGAGCGCCCGATATAAATCCGCTGCATGCACAGCATGCCGCTGATTTGGCTTTGAGAATAACAAGGAAAATCAAAGCCCTGGGGCTGCCGGACGTTGCCATAAAAACAGGTTAATACATTTCGTCGATTAATATTTGCGATTTTCATTTAAATTGAATCAAAAATGATTTAATTTTTTGATAAAGGAATCCATTCTGGACCTGTGGTTGCTGGTGTGGTTGGGCTGAAAGTACCAAGGTATTGTCTGTTTGGAGATGCAGTGAATACAGCCTCTCGAATGGAAAGCAGTGCTGAATCGTTTAAGATACAAGTCTCCAATTATACGGCCAGCAAGATACGTCCACATGGATACAAAGTGGAGTCGCGTGGCTTTGTCAAAGTCAAAGTAAGTTAATTGGAATTGGAGGGGTTTTGTTTTTAAGAGATAACAATCTGTGTAATTGAATAGGGCAAGGGAGAGATGGAAACGTTTTGGCTACTCGCTGGACCTGATGACGAAGAAAGTGATGTTCCCGGTAATACTGAGTAAATGTTTTTTGTTTGGCATTTTGTTGTTGTTTTAAGCTAGACAAGTTTAGTGGTTTAAGAAACAAAGAATTGTGATGCTAATAAGAGTGCGAATATAAATGTAGTTGGTTTGTAAGCAACGGAAATTGTTTTAATTGTTTGCTTTCAGGTGCGAAAAATTGAAAACACTTATTATATTTGAGGGTGGTGGCATGCCTTGGTAAGTGGTACCTCTTCAAAGGTGGGTAAGAGTTTGGTAAATTTTAGAACTGGTTGTGTAATAGAACACCACCTTTCTATAGGAGTGGGTAATTAAAATACGTGATGGCTAAGCTTGTTTCTTTGAAAGAATTCTTGTTTGTGTTTTCTTATCCTATATCATTTCTTATTTAAATGTGTACTACTGTAATCTATTAGCACAGTTGGCAAGATGTTGTGGAATGACTGAAAGAATAAGCTAGGTTAGGTCAGGCTAGGTCGGAAGGAGCTGCAGCTAAAAGCAGCAACACCACACTCAGTTAACAAAGGATCCAATGTGCTCCCCGGAATAATTTAGTATGAAGGAGTAGGGAAGTGAGACAGTAAATAATAAAAGGTTGGAATTTGGGTAAAAAATGTTTTTCATTCGCCCTTAATTTGTATGCCCACATATTTTTGGGTTTTATTTTTTTACTTTACCCATTGCGACAGTTTCCTCGTCCATCCTTAGGAGACCTGTCAAAGAAGTAAGTGGGAGTGTTGACAAAGCGAAGAATAGTAGGTATGTAACAGAGCAACATTTGAGGCTTTGCGTGTGATGACTGATGATTCACTGATAGAATCTCAATTGTCTTCCAGAGATTATGGAAAATGTCACAGCGGCAAAATTCAACTTGTAGACCCAAAGGTGGTTTTAGCAGTCAAGAAGTAGAAACCTATGAATGAACTACTCCGACAAGTTTGGTGTAAATGTCTTTTGGGGTCTTTTAATTCTCGGACAGGATAATGAAATAGGGATGGTGTCTGATGCGCTATTAGTGAGTTAACTGCAGCTTTAAAGCCTCTACAGCAGTGTTTAATTTTGGTTTAATTTTGGTGGGGCTACCGCCCCATTTATTAACTTAATACAAGCTTAAAATAACTTAAAGACTAAACTTAAACTAATTAAAACTAATTAAAGCTAAATTAAACTACGAGGATGAAAAATGGTTTAAAAGGAGGATTTTCAGACAGGGACTTGGAAGATTGAGGTCGAAAAGAAAGGGAACAGAATTAATCTTACTTATCATACGGGTTAAGGGTTTGTTGAAACCCTAGGATGTACGATGAGCAGGAATGAAAAAAATCGGGATGATCTTACCAAAGCCTGGGAAATCATCTCACGTAAACCCAAAAAATCTCCGACCAATAAGTATATCATCTTTCCTTCTTAAAACCTTAGAACGACTGATTGATATCCACCTGCGTATAGCTATAGATCCAAAACTGTTATCTACAGCACAACACGCCTACTGTAAGGGAAAATCTGTAGAAACGGCCTTACACACCTCGGTTCGTACTATAGAATATTCCCTCCATCACAAAGAATTCACTCTGGCCGCTTTCCTCGACATAGAGGGAGCCTTCAATAACGTCAGCAACTCTGCAATTACAAAGGCACTGACGAAGCTCAAAGTAGACGGTTCCATAGTGGAGTTGATAAATCTAATGCTAAAAAGCAGGAGAATCAACTCTACTCTAGGAAACTTCTCTGCAAAGAGATCTGTCAGTAGCGGAACACCGCAAGGCGGAGTCTTATCCCCTCTTCTATGGAATCTAGTCGTCAATGATCTTCTAGTTGACTTAGAAGCTGAGGAATTCAGAGTGATTGCATATGCAGATGACATCTCCATTGCGGTATCTGGCAAATATGCTCACGTCCTTACGGATCTGGTGCAGACCGCTCTAAATATATTAGTAAAATGGGCGGGAAAATGTGATCTAGGGGTCCGCTCTAAGAAAACTGAACTCGTTCTCTTCACCAGGAAATACAAAATTCTTCAACTAACAACTCCATCAATAAATGGAATCCCACTTGAACTTTCAAACGAAGCCAAATATCTAGGTATAATCCTAGACAAAAAGCAAAATTGGAAAGCCATTATACAGGAAAGAATCAGGAAATCCACCGTAGCCTTATTTTCCTGCAAAAAAGCCAAATGGCCGCCAGTACAGCCATTCGTATGAGAGCTATCTCCCAATGGACCGATAACAACATCGTTCACGCTACAATCTTGAGTTTATTCAGATCAATCCCTTGCCACTCCGAATACACCATCCCCCAATTGGTTTTTTAATAATAAGTTCCAATAAGTTCCCACCGAAAACTACCTTGGAAGACGAAGAATACTTTAGAAATGATTCAATTCATTTCTATACAGATGGTTCAAAAACCGAACCCTAGGTTGCGGGGTGTACTCAAACCGACTTAACGTTAGTCTTTCATTCCGCCTTCATAACCGTTGTAGCGTGTTCCAAGCGGAAATTCTGGCGATCAAAGAGGTCCTATCATGGCTAAAAGAAAACGTGATATCCTCAGCAAATATCTCAGACAGTCAAGCAGCCCTCAAATCGCACTGTTTCTACGAACTCAGTAACCGCCCTTAACTGTTGCCTATTTCTTAAAGAGATGGCTGACGGCAATATTCACCTTATTTGGGTGAGATAGAGATATCGTGGGTAACTTCAAAGCCGATGAACTCGCCAGAGAAGGAACCGTTCTACCGATCTCAACCAGCAGGTTGAATATTGGTATACCAATCGCTACATGTAAACTTATGCTAAAGCAAGAGGCAATGGATAGAACAAATCATTGGTGGAACAGTATCACCACGTGTTGCGCAACAAAACAGTTATGGCCAGGACTAGATCCAAAACGCACAAGACATTTGCTATCCATAACCAGATTGCAAATTAGCTCCGTAATCAATGTCATTACCGGACATTGTCTGATAGGAAGATACGCTATAAGACTTGCCGTTCCCTCAAATGACTTCTGCAGAAGTTGCTTAGATGAGGAGGAGGAGGAGACAGTCCCACACCTCCTCTGCTCATGTCCTGCACTCTCTTTTAAAAGAAAGCGGCATCTGTCGAACACAGATCCACTACATCTCCTTCGCTTTATCAAAAGCTCCAAATGGTTTGGTTAAGTGAGGTACTCCCTCGCATAATTTCTATGATATCACAATGGACCTAGTATTGGTCTAAGTGTGTCAGTTGTTTGCCTGACAGCCATTTTTAACCTAACCTAAACTACGTTTCGGGGATTAGTGTTGAAGGAGATAAGGTCTAAAAGGGGGGAGCAGTCAGTGTTACCAGTAAAAAATCGGTGAATGAATATGATGTCAAAAACATTTCTTCAGATTTCTCAGGAGTGGAGATTAATGATTGCAAGACGTTCGCGGTAAGGAGGCAGGGTGAGAAAGTTTCTAGCGTCGGCGTCTTAGAGATCCCGAAGGGCAAAGAGCAGAAAACGACGTTGAACACTTTCGATTCTTGAGATATGAACCGCATGATATGGAGCCCACTCTTGCGATGCATACTCAAGGAGAGGGCGTACATTGGCAATGTAGAGGTATTTTATTATAAGGGGGTTGCGAAACTCTTAAGACCGTATCTTTGATACAACCAATAGTGGATATTACTTCGTCAACATGAGAACGAACATTTAATTCGCCGTCGCAGAGAACTACTAAATCTCGGATAAGCTTCACACTGTTTATAGAGATGTTCTGAAGATGATAGGATCTGGGGGGAGGTTTATTACTTTTACGAGAAAAAGTTATTGCTTCGCATATGGCAATGTTTTAATTATTCAAGGAAGTTTTTAGAACACCAAAAGACGAATGAATCGCGGTCATTTTGAAATTGGAGAGAGTCTCGATCGGAGGTGATGATTTTGAAAATTTTAGCGTCATCCGCGTAAAGTTAGATAGAAGAATATTGGATGATCTTTTCGACATCATTAATGGCAAGGATGAAAAAGAGTGGTCCAAGATGGCTGCCTTGGGGCACACCGGAGGTTGCCACAAAAGGAACTGAAAGAGTAGAACGGAAACGAACTCTATACTGGCGGTTATCCAAATATGAAGATATCAATTTGAGTAGGATAGGGCTGAATTCGAGGAAGGAAAGTTGAAAGAGGAATAAAGTATGAGAGATTTTGTCGAAAGCTTTGCTAAAATCTATGGTAATGACGTCTACTTCGTTTCCTTTTTCCATCGCAGAAAGAGAGAAGGAAACAAACTCAACCAGATTAGTGGTTGTAGACCTTCCACTACAGAAGTCATGCTGCTTGAAGGATATCATTGATTTCCACTGGAAAGAAAGTATTTCATACAGAATGCTTTCGAAAAGCTTAGGGACGGGATATGAGAGAGTTTGGCTATGGGTCTATAGTTAGAAATTAGATTTTAAGGGCCTTTTTTATGGATAGGTGAAATTATGTATATTTTCCAAGACTCCACTTGAAAGGGATAGTTTGAAAAGGTTAGTGATGGGAAGGGCTAAACAATAACAACATTTTGTAAGCAAAATGGCAGTAATGCCATCTGGACCTGGATTATACTCGTTTTTGAGTTTGAGGAGACCATTTAGGACAGTTGACTGATTAAAGCTTAGATTAGAAGGCTCTGAAGAGAAATGGCGAAGATAGGAAAAGTAAGTCTGGTCCAGATCTGGGGTTTTTTGGGCAAAATACAGTTTATAGTAACTTGCAAAAAATTTGCAATTGTTGTTGGTTCGTTTGAAGATTGCTTTCGTAGTGAAGAGAAGGAGGGAAACCATCATTTTTCTTTTTATAGTTGATAAACTTATAAAACGATTTTGGCTCCGAGATTAGATTAGCTTGGGTATAGTGTATGTAAAGTCATTGTAAAGAGCTTCATTGAGGTTGGAAAATTTATAAAACACTCCAAGGTAATCAGAGTAATCGAAAACTGAACGGGAGCGTAGACATTTATTCCAGGGCTTATTTGTCTTGTTTCGCAGCTCACGTTGTTTATGATTGTACCAGGGACGGGATGTTGAGTAGGACTAGGTGAAAGGGGAACATAAAGATTTATGCAGCGCAACAATTTCTCGTAAAAAAGACTAGTTGCATCATTCATTGAGAGATTATTAAAGTCGAATGAGGTATTAGAGAGGATTTCATTGATTTTCTTGAAGTTAGCTCTGCGAAAGTTGAACGAATACTTGCTAGGTAGAAGAAAATGTAAGGTTATAAAAAAAGAGAGAGTGAGAGTTGAAAGTTGTCAATAGTAGATAATGGGATTGAGGTTTCTGAGACAGATGAGTGAATGGGCCCCATATAGTTTCTAATACCACTCATTTGGAAAAGGCTTCAATCAGTTAGACAGTCCATGAAGACACTTTCTTAGATGGAAACGGGTGAGGGAGTGAAAATGTGAGAAAATTTCAAATACTACCGGATACGCACGTAGAACTTATAATTCTTTTACGGACTACGTGAAACCAGAGAATAACTGGAGGTCATTGATAAAAAAACAAAAACCGCGACCACAACTATGGCGACTACTGTAACCAACAGAAACAGCGCTTAATATGTGCGGGTTTGTTGTGAGAGGTACTCTCCGAGTAAAGGTTATCATCCAAAATCTAGTTACTGAGCGTAAAATGTCAACACGCATATGCACTAAATTCACCATCACTACAATATCGATTCACATCTTCTTTTCAATGATTTCGATTTCGCGTGTGCAAGTATTTACAGAGATGAGATTTACACTGCTGCTGTGTCGAGTTTTGAAATCATTGAACGACGAAGGCTTTGAAAAATTCAATATGATCCGTCAAGGTCAGTAAATCCATTCGAAAAGGCGAAAAACTGTCATGCTACTTGATTGTGCAAAACTCAAACGACAACACCAAAGTTAGGTATGATTTTTCACAAGTCTTTAATGGGAAGAAGCAAGCCCGTGGAGTAATGGCTAGCATGTCTGCTTGTTACGGTTCGCTTCCTCCCAACAGGAACCAAAAAATGGACCAATACTAGGTCCATTGTGATACCATAGAAATTATGCTAGGGAGTGCCTCACTTAACAAAACCATTTGGAGCTTTTAATAAAGCGAAGGAGATGCAGGGGATCTGTGTTCGACAGATCGCTTGAATCGTCAACAAAATATTTCCCCAGACGCCGCTTTCTTTAAAAATGAGTACAGGACATGAGCAGAGGAGGTGTGGCATTGTCTCCTCCTCCTTCTCATCTAAGCAACTTCTGCAGAAGTCATTAGAGGGAACGCCAAGTCTTATGGCGTGTCTTCCTATCAGACAATGTCCGGTAATGACATTGATTACGGAGCTAACTTGCAATCTCGTAATGGATAACAAATGTCTTGTGCGTTTTGGCTGCACTGGTGGCCATTTGTTTGCTGAAGATATCTAATGGTGTGAGGTTAAGAAGTGTATTTAGGCAGCTGAGGGTGATGATCTCAGTGCTCCGCTTATACACAAACAGGCTGTTCGTTGGACCTTGCTTAGATGCAGTAGGTGCTTTTATCAAGAGCGGTCCACCATACCATTACTCCGCATGTGTGTATTGGTCTGATGACCGCGGTGTTAAACTCTAAAGAATTCCGTTTGAAAAATCCTATATATATATATTTTATATATATATTTTATCCCTATATTCTTTCATACAAGAACGCAGGCGGCAACTTAGAAACTACACCACCGATTTTAAAAATTCTTACATCGTTGGAATGCTACGCTTTGCCCAAGTAACATAAATATTAACTCATTCTTATATTCTTACGGGAACGGGAGTTCTCACTAATATAATATGTGTGAAAGTGGCTCTGTCTGTCCGTCCTATGTTACCATCTCACAACCAAACTACCGATTGAAATGAATTTTTGTTTAGACATAGTCAAGAACCTGAGGAAGGACAAAGGCTTAATTTATATTTTATCCCAGTATTCTCACGGGAACGGGAGCATAAACGGAAGCTTAGAAAATACTGCACCGATTTAAAAAATTCTTTCATTGTTAGAATGCTACACCATCCCCAAATAAATTAAACTATAACTCATATCCATATTCCTATAAGGGATTGGTCACCATATTCCCACGGAAATGGGAGTCCTTGCTAATATTATAAGTCTGAAATTAAATCTATCTGTTACCATCAACCGCCAAAACTATTGAACCTATTCATATATATGAATTTCTGTTCAAAGATAGTCTAAAACCTGAGGATGGACATAGGCTATATATACATGCGTTATTCCTATTTTCCCACAACAGCGCGAACGTAAAAGGGAACCCAGAAACTACTAAAATGATTTAAAAAATTAATAACCTGCTAGAATGCTATGCTATCTCTAAGTAACGTAAACATTAATTTATCCCCATATTCCCACGGAACGGAAGTAGATACTTACAATATAAATCCGAAATCAACTCCGTCTGGATGCTTTTCTTTATTATCATCTGCCACCCAAACTATTGAACATAATTTAGATGAATTTTGGTACAGAGATAGTCTAGATCCTGAGCAAGGACATGGGTAATGAATGGGCTGTATTTATTATTCCTATATTCCTACGTGAACGGCAACGTAAGCAGGAACCTTGAAACTACTGGAGGTTAAGACTTTGATCATCCGAGTCCCATGGTAGTATGAATATTATCTATGGCGGATGAGGACACCCTTGGTCAGAAGAAGATTCAACAAGGAATTATATGAGCCATATGTATACCAAGACTTGAGCTCAG
The DNA here is from genome assembly GCA_914767635.1 of Melanostoma mellinum. Lineage (NCBI taxonomy): Eukaryota > Metazoa > Arthropoda > Insecta > Diptera > Syrphidae > Melanostoma > Melanostoma mellinum. Next base: position 67,941,928 of record OU612058.1, on the reverse strand, counting down.
CGAGAAACGCAAGCTCCCTCCGTTTAGGCGAGAAGGCAATTTTATAAAAAATTAACTTAATTAAAAAAATTATTAAAAGTCAAATAAGCCACTAACTTCCACATACCATACTGTTTTCGAAAGTAAAAACAAATTTCTGAGGTACCTACTTACATATTTCTAGAAAATCGAAAGTAAGGGGTACCTAACCTGAGCAAATAAGGGGCTTTCGTACACTTCTTTTCTTTCTAAATTTATCAAAAAATAAGAAATATTTTCGTGATCGGTTTTCTGTATTTGGCTTAAGAAGCATTTATTATCTAAAAAAAAGTGACCCTTAATAAAGCAAAATTGTGTATAAAATTCTATTGAAGAATTAGAGATGTAATTTTTTTTGCAAGAAATTTGAATTTTAAAACTCGATTACACAAAAACAGAGAGAGATAGACTCCTACTGTCCATAGTATAAAGAATCTATAGTAGCATCATGGCGGGGAAAGCGATGGTGTCGCCGCCTTTAGTTCCCATTAAACGTACTACCTTTTCAAACGGAAAAAATTTATTGTAGAACCCTGCCAACATGCTGTCACTACGTCATATATTATTGTTTTTGTTAGGGCAGCTTTGCTTCGTAAATGTGTTAGCAATTTAAAAGAGTAATGTGCGAGTGATGTGCTTTTTGATTCTAAATGATAAAAAGTTTGTTGTTTTGCATTTGGTGTGTCATGACATTGTTTGAAAATCATTTAAACACATTTATTAATTGATGAATGAAATACCATCCACAACCATTAAAGCATCCGAAAAAATACCATCCACATGACTTAGGCAACAACCACAGCAAAGTTTTTTGAACCGATAAAACCTTTAAGGGAGACTGTTGGTGGCGACACCATCGCTTTCCCCTCCATGGTCTTACTATAGAGTTTATATACAATGCTACTGTCTCACGACTTTTTTGTTGTCTTCACCCAACCAGTAGCGGCGCTAGGCGTCAGCGACTACGGCGACCGCTGACGGCCTCGCGCCTCAGCAGCCTCGCAAATATAAATTTTTATAAAGTAGAAATTTAGTTTATTACTATTATTTATTTTCATACACCTGCACGAATGAAGTGGGACTTTGTGGGCACTATCCCGAATCGTCTGGCAGCACCATGAAAGCCAGGCAAAGCGTCGTCCCGTGCGAGGAAGGTTTGCCACAAAATTTTTTGCTAAAAGACCACTAGCGCTCTCTTCTAAGCTGACTTAACTTATTCAAATATTAATATTATGACGAGGAAAAAAATCCTGAATGTTTAAACTATTTTAAATAAATAATTATTTTTAATCGAAAAAGTTCTTAAAATTATATATGGTAAAAAAATAATGATATTTAAATATTAAATCATTTTTAAATCTGCATAGCGATTTCGAAAGCGTATACCGTAAAATTTACACCAAGGTACTTTATTTCCTTTTGTATCAAGAAAAACTTCTAACCATTCTTTTAAATTCGCGTCTTGAAGCCAACAATCTCTAAATTTTTGCGAATACTTTTGGTTTTATTTATGATATCAGCTATTTAAACCACATATCAAAAAAGGATCTTCTTATGCATTGTTAAGATTTATGGACTATATGTACTTCAGAAAGGCGCTGAGAGAAGCTTCTCAAGGTTAAAATTGATCAAGACCTACTTGAGAAGCACGATGAGTCAAGAGAGACTATCTGCGCTATCAGTACTATTAATTGACATAATCCTAAATAAGTTCAGCAAGGCCAAAAACCAAAAAGTTCAACGCTTTTATTTTCTATTTGTGTAGTTTTTGTCATTTTTTGATTGGCAAACCTTATTTACGTCCACGTGTGGCCTAGCGCCGCCTCTGCACCCACCCCCTCCGGTCTGAGCCTTTGTCGCATCTTATGCAAAAAACCTGCGTAGATGGCTCTCATTTAACTCCGTAGTCAAGCCTTCTTTCGACTTTCAAACAGCGCCTTCTCATACTACACTGGAATACTCTTTTCAGGTTTTTTTCTTGCATTTTAAATTTAAGGAAGAAATTCAGCAAAGATTGTAGAGTGTAAAATTCAATAAATACAATAAGTTTCACATAACCCCACAAAAAATACCCAGCGGTGTCAAATCGCCCTTCCAGTTAACTCACAGAATTAAAACCCGAAATTTTGTAGTTTTTAAATAAAGTAAATAACCGAACGCAACTAGTGTCCAGGGGCTTCAATTCCCTCAAATAAAAATAGCAACCAGATTGAGCATAAATCCAATTAACAAATTGAAAACCACACTTCTTAAAAAAACACCATTTACTATGAGTTTGAATTACATATCCCCCACACCGCTGATAGTTTGCCGCCGACAATTTGTGGCCGCATTCCAGAAACAAACACATGACCGAACTGTCAATATCTATAGATTCCCATTGAAGTTTACAGAAGCCTTAAAGCAAATTTGAATATGACTTTTCAAACACCGAACAAAACACGCAGATGATTCTTTTGCATTCATCCACGACAAAATACAAAAAAATATTCATTCATAGGCAGAGGCACAACAATCATTTTTTCCAAAAACTGCTAAAGAACTCAAAGCAATGAAAATATTATACAGCCGCAGGCGTGACATGCTTTTTGTTAGGTGAGTCGTTTTTAATCCCACATATTTTTCTTTGTGTGTAACTGGGCATTTAGAGTCTTCATCATTTTTCTTATTTACAAAGCCTTTTGATTGAATGATTAGGTCAATGACCAATAACTGCTTGGCAGACCAAAGCTTAACCTTTCATAGAAACCAAAAGATTGAGAGAGTAAATCGTTGCCTGAGGAGATTGCCATCGTTAACATTCAAGTGGAGCCCATGTAAGAACTTTTCAACTTTAACCCATGGACATTAGTTTGGTTCGGATTCTCTCTCAGTAAAGACGTGTAGTTTTGAAAAGTTTGTGTAAAGTTGGAATTTGTATTCCAACAAATAAATGAAAATGAACGCGGCATTATTTCTTTTGGCTTCGATTGGGGTTTTGCTAACGAATGGAGTTCCTCAGGTACTTTTGAGGGATTCCCTTAATCAATTCAGTGAATTTTGTTTTGCGTTCTATCAATAATATTGGGTTTCTTGTTAGCGTTTCGAAAAATACTCCAACTCACCAGGCCGCCAGTACTTTCAGCCTCCTCAAGCCATGTCTTATATGCCTGGAGACTTTAATTTGACCCATGGAGAGGTTGATGCTCCAAACGACGATGGCAGTGTTGATGAAACCATGGCCAACTTTTTATACCAAAACGTCTTTATAGAAATGGTTAATGAGGATTTTCCCGACCCTCCCATTATATCCAACGATCCCGTCGAAGAGAGTGCTCCAGATGAAAGCGATGGCAACAACCAAGGAGAAATAACAATCGAAGAATCGAATGACAAGGATGTTGTAAATCTACAGCATCCAGAAAGCAATCAAATGAATTCTTCAGTTGATGTAACCACCGAATTGCCTTATATTTTAGCCGACGCCGACGACGAAGCCTACGACACAGAAAGTCCTACGGATCAAGATTTAGAAATAGTTGATGACAACAATTCTTTGAGCATAGAAGAACCGGATCATGTCATAACACCCTTCGTTCATCCAATACACAGGCCTAGCAGTCAATGGCCCCTTAATGTAGGAAGTCCACATCGAAAGAGAATCAAACACCATCCACAAAAAGGAGGAAATCATAACAAGAAAAATAATAGAAAGAAGATTAATGTACACCGACATCCCGTTAGAGGACAAGCCAACAAGAAGAAGAGGAGGCGTCGTCCTAATAAACCAGTCGGCTTGCCGGTTCGAAATCCACGCCCAAACAATTCAAACAAAATCCAAGTTCCAAGCTCTTGCGGTTCATGTCGTAAGTAAAAGTCACAATATTTTTTATTTAAATTTCTGTCAGTTGTGTGTACATATATATACATTTTCATACAAATATTAAGGCAATTCCCTTAAGCCAAGAACAAGTCATCTAGCTTTCGAAATTGATACGTCGCGTCGTCAGTCTGAATGTTGACTTGGCTTCAAAATGGGGTCATGTGGTTTTGCTCATCAAGTTCAAGTATGACATACTAATTTGTTTGATTGAGGTGCTGTTCTACTATTCTGTCCCGATAACATTTTCGAAATAAAATTTCTTTAAAAGCACTGTGATTAGAAATTCGATGAAACGAAATTGCGTCACGATAAAAAAAATAAAAACTTATAAAGTATCAAGTCGGTGGGAGAATAGAAAGTATACATCACAGATTATTTTGTATTATCGACCTACTCGATGTTTTGTTGCATTCCCACTGTCGCGTCGTCTACCGAGCATTACCCAAATGAGTACATTACCTTGTGTACGTACATTATGACGTCTATATCTACAGCCGAACCTCGTTATAGCGAGACTATTAGTTCCTCTCTCAAAGTATCCCGACGCGAAGCCGGGTTTATAAAAATGGATATCAAATAATCTGTGTTTATTTCATGTTCTATATGCCATGCGGCTGCAAGTTATAAGGATTAAGTATAAAGCAAACCGTGTTGTATTATTGAAGTGAAACGACAAAAAAAAAATATTCATAAGTATAGAATTTAGTCTGCGAGGGAATGAAGTATTTCCAAGTATTTCCTTTAATCTTCGTCTCCTCTTTCACTTTTATTTTACTGTCGGGCAAACGATTTTCTTAATAGACACGGAAAACAACATTTGAGCGGAGATCAAACGGAGAAGAACTCTTTCCAACCGTTGCTTTTTTGGGTTGGGTTTGGGGTCTCTAGAAACAACACGGTAGTATCTCAAGGATCCATTGTGCTCCCCGGGAAAACAGAGGATAAAGAGGTGGGGAATTGCAGAGGTAGAGGATTGGGCTGGTGATTGGTTTATTGGGGTAGGGAATCCCCACTGAACTATTTGGAGCCCTGAGTAAATTTCAGAACGTTGCTCAATGGGAGGTTAGAGATGTCGCCCAGTTCGTCGAAAAAGTATTCCCCGAGGCTTTTTTTCCTAGTGTGGGCCAAGCTAGGACACGCTAGGAATGATCCTTCCTCTGCCCCCTCATCTTGGCATCCTCTACATAAGTCGTATGTGCAAATGCCCATTCTCATCATTCGGGTACCCAACGAGTTGTGGCCCGTGAGAATGCAAATCAACAGAGAGAGCCGAGGTCTGCTAAGCTGTAGTAGAAAGTCTGTTTTTCTCTTGGAAATATCTTGAAAAAGGTTTCTGGAGACTTGGCATGTTTCTAAAGATGTTTATCTGTCAACTATGTTTGATTCTGTTTTTTTTTTCTAGTAGCGTAAGAACTGAGGTGCTCGTTTCACTGAATTAGAGTGCTGACCCGATTTCAGCCAGCTTGTCCGCCATTTCATTACCGAATATGTTACGATGTCCTGGAACCCAGGTTATACGGTGTTTGTTTCGCTGAGCAGTTTAAGGTTACTGCGACAGCTGTCTACTAATCTGGATTTTGTGATAATGGATGAGATAGTTTTAATGGCCGCCTGATTGTCTATGAAGAAGTCAATATTTTTGTTGATCAGGTTTTGCTTAGCTAGGTGCTTTGCGACTTCGCACACTGCGAGTACTTCTGCTTGAAAGACACTGCAGAAGTCGGGAAGCTTTGTTGATCTTTTCATTTTAGGGTTATCTGAGAAGATGCCTGACCCTACCCTTTCGTCCGTTTTGGAACCATCTGTGAAGACGGAAATGTGATTTTCTTTAAAACCCTGTTTTCCTCCCAGAGTTCTCCTGTCGGAAAGACTGTTAGGGCCACTGGATTGAAGTCAATGTGCGGGGAGGTATAGTCTGTTTGAATGTCTATATCTGTATGGTTCATGATGGTTCTATGGCCTGATATGCCTGTTTTCAAATTGTTGCATTGTTTGTGTCGCAGTGCGCTTTTGGCAGCCATCTGCTTAGTAAAAAGATCTAGGGGGGCCAACGACAGGAAGTTTTCCAGAGCTGCAGTTGGTGTTGTTCTCATGGCACTCAATGCCTGCAAGCCTTTGGACTTTGGTCATGGTCTTAAGGTTTGAAGCCTTCTTTAATGATGGCCACCAGACCAGACAGGCATATGTGAGGACTGGCCTGATTTTATAGATGTATACATCCAGTGAATGGTTTTAGAACCAGGTCCCCATTTTTTCCCAAAAATTCTACTACAAATGTAGAAAGCGATTTGAGCTTTCCTTTCTCTTTCTTTTAAATTTTCTTTCCAGTTAAGTTAACGATCAAGGACAATTCTGAAATATTTTTTATACTGAACTTTTTTTTTTAAACACAAAAAATTCCAAAAAATGAATGAATTATTTATTTGAATCGATAGTTTGAACCTTGCAATTTAATGTTTAAAGATATTTTCATGCAAATGTTGACCGCGGCTGCGTCTCAGGTAGCCCATCCGCTGAGTCCAATTTTGGCATACTCTTTCACACATATCGGCCGGTATCTCACGAATAAATGCATGAATGTTGGCTTCCAGTGCGTCAATCGAAGCGGGCTTGTCCCAATAGACATTAGCCTTGACGTACCCCCACAAAAAATAGTCTAATGGTGTCAAATCGCACGATCTAGGCGGCCAATTGACCGGCTTCAATCTGTAGAGTCTCACACAATCACGCTTTGTCCTCAAACGCGTCGTTTGAGGCTGTTCAGACAGGCGCAAGTGAACCGTGCAAAATTGACGTCTATATGTTTTTTCCCTTTCCCACATAGTTGTAAGAAAGAGACGTTTTTTTGCGCCGAAGTTTTTAAAAATTTTAAAATTTTCTTGGCGGAGTTTTGACATTTCCTTGTTTTGACACTTGTGTTTTTTTTTCTCGAGTAAAGAGACTGTTGTTTGAAAAATAAATGTTCTTTTTCATGTTCCTGAAGCAAAAATACGAAAATAAATAAATAATTATTTTTTCAGTTCAGTTTAATTTCTGAGTTTTCTTTTCCCAAATCTGAAGGCAAAATAATCGTCAAAATAAATCCATCGTGTTCACATTACTTTTCAGTCTGAACACGACGGGGTGGCGGAATGTCAAAATTGCACGGTTAACTTGCGCCAGTCTAAACACCGTCTTTGACAGACGTATGCAAACGTAACAAAGCGACCAACCTTCAAAAAAAGTTCAGCTATGTTGAACTTTTGCTCGCTTTCTGACATATCCCTCCTTTTCATTTGTACAATAGGGAAGAGTAACAAAATCGATGTAAGCAAAACATCGATTTACGAAACAAATCATCGATATGTCGGTATCGATGTTGAAATGTGTTGCAGCTGAAATTTATCGATGTAAATACTAAACAAATATTCAAGTTCTCGTTGTTACAGCTGTTTTAAACTTGACTTTTGTTAGATTATATATTCAACGTATTTGCTGTTGAAGCATTTAAACTATACTATGAATTTGAAATAATGTATTGAAAAATCGAATTACTCGTATACTTTATGTAATATTTTTCATATCGTATAGATTTCGATGAATTTTCGATATTTGTGTTAATATAAAGTCGATTATAGAATTTAGAGACTTATTGTTCAATGAAACTCCATACACTTAATACAAAAGAAGAATTACTTAAAAATCGATTTTTACTATCGATAGTTACTGATAACGGCGATGGTCGTTCGATATTTCAATCGATGTATTTCCTTTATTTCACACAAGCTCAGACGAATGAATGACAGTAGGGCGCTTTGAGGATTTTTATTGTAAAGTGAGGTCCACGTGAGGTCGTCGCGGCGCGACGCGCTTATGTCTTTTGGCTTTTAGTTCTTGGATTTAAAATTCTGAAAAAGGTAAGTTTTTGTTTATCCATAATATTTGTATAGTTTTTTTTTTTTTTTGAAATACGTGCGTGAATGTCATTACTTACTCCCCAAAGCTGGAAACTCGCGGTTGAAAGTCAGCAATGTTACCAAGATTGGTAAAACGAGTTGTGAGGCATTCCAAAGTCAATCCTTTTACACCAGCGACTGAGATTATGGACATATTTCGTGTTGAAACACTTCGTAGACGTTTACGAGAACAAGGACAAATAGCCCGCAGTCCAAGAAAAGTACCATTGCTCACTCAAAAACATTCAGCAAAATGATTGAAATTTTGCAAGAAAGCACTTGGATTGGCCTGTATCTAAGTGGAGAAATATTCTGTGGTCAGACGAGTCCAAGATAGTTTTACATGGTGGAAAAGGATCTCGTGATATGTAAGAACACCTTCAAACTAATGTAAACAGGAACCTAGGAACTACTGAACTGATTTCCGTTAGAATACTACACTATGTCCAAGTAACATAAACTTTAATTTATCCCCATATTCCCATGTGAACGGAAGTACTTACTAACATCATAGATCCGAAATCAACGTCTGTCTGTCTGTTTTTCTTTGCTACCGACAACCGCCCAAACTATTGAACCTATTTGTATAAATTTTGGTGAAGAGATGGAAGGACATGGGCTGTATTTGTTATTCCTATGTTCCTATGGGAACGGAAACATTTTAAAAGTTCTTTCACCGTGAGTTTATTTCTGTAAAATTGTCGATAAGACAGTTGATCTGAGAAGAAATATTGGCAATCGTGAATTGCTGTGCGAAAGGTCGATTTCCAACCAAAAAGTCATTCCAACACATATGGAGTTCCTGCAAATGAACTTATCGATAATTATGGCTTCCGTATTTGGAGGGTTTTTTCGTTAACAGAATGAAATTTTCAGATGGATTTCATACTTCCATGTTTTATGTTTGGTTTTGTTCTAATAAAAACTAAAGGTTAATTTTTTATTTCACATATTTCGGAGGGGATTTAAACCTCCAAACCGTCCCCCTGCATTCGGCCCTGGTATGAGCTATACACGTATGGGCGTAGTTAGAAAAGTACGCATCGCGAAATTACTGTCGAAGGGTTGTCAAAAGCACATTACAAAGAAATCGCGGAAGGGGAAGACCTCGTCTGAGGTGGTGCAATTAAATGGAAGAAGACCTCAACGAAAAACCGGGGAGAGCACGCCCGCAATCGAATTTTTTGGCGAAAGAAGTTGGATGAGGCCAGTTCTGGATACAATTATCCATCGATTAAAAAATCGAGTATATTCGTTATATTGATCACATTTGTATGATCGATTTCCATTGTCAAATATTTTGTAATAAAGCTGTCCTAACTCAATGCAAATATTTACAACAAAAATACAACGAATTTAAACTATAAATGAGATCGATTCCCAATCTAGTCAGAGTTACCTATACCAGACACGTCTATGGAAACAACTGCACTCAATTGAACTAACTACCTATTAAAATGCATTTAATAAGAAAGGAATAAGTGTAAATGTAAGGAAATCAAATGGTACCATAAAAAAAACAATTCCAAAGTACATATTTCCTGAAATCCAAAAAAAATATCAAAGCTTTAAATTTAAAATCACAAAAAGATGAAAACACAGACAATAATATTGACTCAGATCTCAAAACAAATAAAAGAACTTCGACACAATTCAAAAGTTCAAACGAACAACGGCCAATTCGATTAATTTTTCTCTTATCAAACACTCACAACACGATACGAAAGACATTGAAAATTTCAATTTAGCTTGAAATAAAAACAATAAATGGCTAGATTTACTTAATAAACGCAAAACAGAGCATTTAGGAACATAGATCGATCACTTCCAGAGCCAATGCAATGGAGAGAAAAAAGAACACACACTGCAATTTCACACACTTTCGCCTTTAATAAGCAAATAAACCTTGCAACCAACTGAATTTGATTTTATTCACACACTTTGACTATTGATTAAAAAGAAATTATAAATTTTGGACCGAAATCTAACAAATTCACAGAGAAATATTTTATTTTTCATTTAACTACACGATTGTGCCTGCACTTTTGACGGCCATTTGCGATTTGTGACTACAGCTGAAGTCTGAAGATGAACACTGTCTGTCCCTTTCTATCACACACAATGAACTTGACGGCTAAATTAAACCGCGAGAGCATTTGAATTTGAACATAATTTTTTTTTTTAAATTGTTGAGCATTAAATTATTTTGTGCCGTTTGCTGGTGAATTGAAAGTTTTTTTGCCAAATGCAAGTGCATGGTATGGTAACTCGAAATGCTTATATAAATGTCGAAATGACCTACAATGCTATGTGTTCTTTTAAGATACTCATAGCGTCTTGAAGGCACTTGCAACAAAAATCGGCATACATATATGTTGCCTTAGTTTTGAGCCTTGGTTTTCAAAAATAAGCACTACCATAGATGTTCAGTTTGACTCACGATGTAGCACAGTGCACAGATCTATTTGTTGTTCAATATAAAATAAAAATAAGTTGGGGTAGTAGACTAAGTCACTAAGTCCAATACCATTTAAAATATGAAAGGAAATTGTGTACGTATACGTAGTCCTGATTAAAGTGACTAAATAATTTGCAGCTCTTTTCCGGAATATACTAAGAAGATAAGAAAAGTTACTGGTACTACGCATTTTTATGAATATTCTGATTTTATAAATAATGAATTTGATGAATATTTAATCCCTACAAGTGAATTAAATACTAATAGCTAGTTTTCGATTGTTAGATGTACATATATAATCGGGATAAAAGTATAGGAGAAGAAGTAAGGCGTTGAAAAATTCTGCAGTTAATTGTAAGAAATGAGTCGCCTTCGCCTAGTGCAGCGATTGATATTTCTAAGGCATTTGTTAGAGTTTCGCATCAAGCTCTCTTATCGAAAGTCCGTGCTTTAATTTAACTTTAATAAAATTAAATTTTGGTGTTGGTAAGACCCCCTTAATCCCACTTACAAACTAAGAAACTTAAAAGCGAAGACTTTGACTAATTAGTTGGAGGGCTAATGAAACGAAGTTGTAGGCAGGGAGTATACTCATATTCGAGGTTCGATGGGTGGGTAGATAGAAGAGACGGGAATTCCGAGTGTTATGAGGGCTTGTATTCAGAAAAATGGTTTCGTTAAGGGCTAAGCAGTCAATGATACCTGTTAAGATTCGGTGAATGAAGAGAATGTCAAATATTTAACTCGTACGACTTTGGAAAATTCACGCTGCTCCGTCAAGGTCGCTAAAGAACTCACCGAGACTTTTGATGTCGAAAAAGGTTTTAGGCAAGGCGACAAACTGTCATGCGATTTCTTCAACAAGTATGAGAACAGATTGAGAGTAACTCAAACGTCAACACCAGAGGCACAATCTTTCAAAAGTCTGTACAATTACTCGCCTATGCAGACGATATTGACGTAATGGGAAGAAAAAAGCGTGATGTAATAAGTGCTTTTGCGAGTATTGAAACAGAAGCGGCAAAAATGGATTTGATGGTTAATGAGGGCAAAACGAAGTATATGTTGTCATCAAACAAGGACACAGAACATCGACGAATTGGACAAAACGTCACAAAAGATAGACATAACTTCGAGGTAGTACAGGACTTCGTCTACCTAGGATCCGTAGACACGGACAATAACATCAGTGCGGAGATCAAACGGAGAATAACTCTTGCCAACCGTTGCTTCTTTGGGTTAAGAAAGCAATTGAGAAACAAAACCCTCTCCAGAAAAACCAAGGTAGCCTTGTATTCTTGTATCCCAGTCCTGCTTTACGGCGTGGAAGCATGGACCTTATCGAAAGCGGTTGAGGAAACCCTTGGTCGTTTCGAAAGAAAAATTCTCCGAATGATCTTTGGTCCCGTATACGAAGACAATGTGTGGAGAAGAAGATACAACAACGAGCTGTATGAGCTGTACCGCGACATTGGCATAGCCAGAAGAGTACGCATCGCGAAGCTACGATGGTTAGACCATGTAGAGCGGTTGGACCCAAACGCTCCAGCTTGGTGGGTTTTCGAAAGCACATTGCAGGGAAATCGCGGAAGGGGAAGACCTAGTCTTAGGTGGCGCAATCAAGTGGATGAAGACCTCAACCGACTTGGGGTGCGAAACTGGAGAAAGCTCGACTGAAATCGATGTCGTTACAGAAGGATGTTTTTGAGGCCCAGGTTCACCCCGAACTGTTATGCAAACCTAAGTAAAGTGAGTTTGGCCTTAAGTCGAATTTAAAAATTCGACTTAAGGCTTAACTTACTTTAGGGGCCAGTTATAGTGATCAGGAAAACGAATCAGGAAAAATTTTCAAATGGAATAATAACTATATGTTTTCGTTACAATTGAATAACAAATGTTATACCAATCCACGAATCTATTAATACCACAACTCGTACAGCAGCTCATTCATATAGCTCCATGTTGTATCCTCTTCTCCACACATTGTCTTCGGACTTCGGAAATCGGAATTCGGATACGAGACAAAAGGTCATTCGTCAATCGTCATTTCTTCAAATTTCCAATTGGAAAATGGTTTTCTCGTTCACTTTTGATAAGGCCATACTTTTGCGCCGTAAACCAGGACTAGGATTTGGGATAATCAAGCTTTTGGTTTTACTAGAGAGGGCTTCGTTTCTCAACTGCCTTCAAAAGCAAAAAGCAAAAAGCAAAAGTTGGAGAACTATTCTCTGTTTTATATCCAGTTCGCACTGAAACTGATATTGTTTTCTCTATCTGCAGTGGACCCTACCTAGGAAGACAATGCAGAAAATCGTAAGAAGTAAAAGTTTTTGCACCCTCAATAGGTACATAACAAAGTTTATGGATTTAGCAGTTAAAACCTCAGTTCCAGTTTAATCAGTTTCTCCAGTTACGAAAATTGTTGTGAACGGTAAATGGTAGATATTTCGGTGTAATGGTTTTGCCTGCTTCAAGCAATTTTGGGTCTCCTTTCTACGACCACTTTATCAATGATTAATCGACAAGAAATTGAAATGCATAGTTGTGGTCCAAAAGCAGTTAATTTTCTATTGAAATTTCAAGTGTCCTAGACATTTAAGGAACTTAAAGTGACTTGTTGAAGTTAAGTAGAACGTAGGGAGCCGTGCAGTGGTAGAGTGCAGTGGTAGAGTGCTCAGTATGTTCGAACTCCGCTCTGGGCATCTACTCTTCTTTCAGCCTCCCAGTTTATCTGAACGCCGCCTTTGAGGTTATATACGAAATTATTTCAACCACTTTATTTCAATCAACTGCACCACAAAAAAGGGAAGGCTGCTACCTTGGAAAAAACAAAAAAAAAAAATTTAAAAAAAAAATAGGGTGGCGCAACAGAGCGAGGAGCCCCTGGGCCTAGAGCATTTCTCACAACCATGCCTTTTGAGGGAATGAAGGGGACCTACAATTTTCTGCCGGTTCCGAACGGCTTATTGAGAGACGGCTTTTCATGGCAATGAATTTACTAACGGAGGACTTGCCAATTCCTCGCGAAACTCGAAACCCGTGAAAAATATTTTTGCCTCTGCTGGGATTCGAACCTCGAACCTCTGGGTTAGCAGGTGGACATGCTTACCATCACACCACGGGTACCACAAGGAGAAACAAAACTGAGACGTTATAACAACTGACCCAAGCAAAGAACAAATACCGACAGAATTCTGCATTTACAGATGCTTAACATATTTACTGTCATTTTCGAGAAATCCAGTGTGCGTACACTTCCCAGCTGCGCACACTTACTCCAAACGACTCTACGTCAGTCCAAAGAACACCCTTTGAATAGAAAACTACCAAAGCTCGAAGATTTAACAATTTTGACAGCATCTTAACGAGAACCTTTTTCTGTACTCAACTGTAAGAAACTGAGGTGATTTACTTATTGCTTACATTGAAATTGAAAAGTCTCTCCTTTTTTATTATTACCTATTTCAGTCATATGTCATAAATCATATCATCAACTTACTTAGGAACAGCGCAACTAGTAAGTTATTAATTAATTTAGTAGTCTATTGGTATCACACAAATGTGGTAAAGCGATGTCATTCGTACCATGCACCCGCAAAGCACCTACACCAATGAGTATTATTTTCAAATCAATCCAACTGGCTAATACAAAAGGAAAATTATTGCAATCTTGTGGCAGGGAGAGTAACACAAACATAATAATTATTTCTATATTTCTTTCACACGTTTTTCACAGTTCACACTTTGTTTTTGCAAGAAAACTGATAAGGTGTAGTAGCATATCTCTCAACAAGTCGCAATTGCAATAGCATTTCCTTCGGATTTCGGAAATAGTATAAAAAATAATTAATCCATTCATTTTTCATTTGGATTTTCTCTTGGTGGGACCCTGTGTACCTACTTCGGTGCATTGAGTGTTCCAAATTTGAAAAAGTTAAACAGTAAACACTATTGGGTACTGGATGTGGATAGGTGGGTCGTGGCTCGTGGGCACGGTTGCCAATCTGGTCATTATTTTTTCACTTGGTCACATGATCGCTTTTTTAGTCCATTTGGTCATTTTTTCAACGAAATGAAATAAGAAAAAGGAAAAACCCTTCAGTTTATTATAATTATAAGGTCCTTAAAATTGAAATGTATACCTAAGGCAGTATTGTTATCGAATTATGTAAAAAGTGCAGTAATAAGTTCGTTCAAGCCCAATGATTGCTCTGAAGCCAGAGATGAAAAATCGTCTTTAAGAATTGACAAAAGAAAAAGTGTATCGAATTGTACTTTTTTCATTTTTTCAAATTTTATTGAACAATAATTCAAAAACTTAGTTTCTTTCATAAAGGAAAACAGCAACACTGTATGGATTTTAAGATATAGAATAAATAAAAAAAACTTAACTTTCTTAAGTATAGATACGAAGATTATCGATTTCAATTCAAGATTGTAATCAAAAGTGAGACAGTACGACAGTACGAGTAAATAAACCTACTATATATTACTTTTTTTTCATTCCAAGAAGTGTTCTTGTTTAAGAGGAATATTTTACACATTTGTTGATAGTATTTTACTGCCTATGTTAATACTGTGGCAAGAATGATCTTTTATTAAATTATTTGTTTCAATAAGAGCTTAAGATGTTTCAATTTGTAAAAGTTTTCTATATTTTTATAATATTTTGAAATGAAAATATTCTGTCAACATTTGCTTATCAATGTGCGGTTGAAAAAACAGAAAACACCTGGAGCAATTCAATAAATGTTTCCAAGCAAACATTTACTGCATTGGTTTTTTACCTGCGTTACTTCAGCCCAAAATTCAGATATGTTTTAGTTTTGGATTTTTTTTTAACTCCTCCCAATCAGCCAATGCTCTAAATTCATTATTTATTGCTTCTGTGTTTTTCTTTTGATTTGGAAAATAATTTACAGTAAATGAGACTATGGAAGGAAATTCACCAGAAACAACTTAATTTGGCTAAAGATATTTTAAGGAGTCAAGAAAATCATTATCAAAATCAATCTTTTTTCTTAAATCTTCTAGGAATGATACATAAAATGCTTCTACTTTAGACTTAAGATCTGAGATATGTTCATAATTTCTTTCTTTCAATATGCAAGATGTCTTGAATACGATGCGACAAGAGCCCAGGACAGATAGGTTGGGTCGAATCAAGCAAAAAGTCATATGGGAGGGGGTCTATAACCCTATGTTTAGGTGGGAGGGGCATTTTTTAAAAAAAATTATTTCAAATGAAAAACAAATTAAGTTACCTACGACAACGTGCTACAATCGTTTTGAAAGCTGATGCTTCGTTCTTGAATAAATTTCTTAGTTCAAGTAGTTTGAGTGAATGGTTTCTGATAAATCGGATTTCAGAGTACAAATTTTGAAAAAAGTTTCAAATATTTTGTCATGAAACTAAATTTTTAAAAAAATTTACTGTGCTAAGGTTCGCATTTTTGTAAGATATTCAATGCTCTTTTCATATTTGATTCAAATACTAAAAAACAAACATTTTTTTTCGTTTTTGAGACATTGAAAAAAAACGGAAGGTACTTTTTATAGAAAACCCATTTTTTAGGGTTATTATTCTTTTTATCTCGACCTTTCTTCCGTTTTTTAATTACTCCAAACCTAAGAAAGCTGTTTATATCCGGTTTGATAGTATTTGACTCATAATTGATCAGAGCATTACATTTGTGAAAAAAACCTTAACTTTGATAATGCAAAATTTTGTAAAATTTTATTAAAAAAAAAAAAAAATATTTTTTTTTCATCTTTATCAATTTCATATTTATTTACTCAAAAATCATTCACTATAACAGCTTGAAATAAACTTTAAAGTTAAAACAACAAAACATAAGCTTTCAAAAATATTTATATAGTACGTAGGTAGGTGCCATAGCTGGTTTTGAATAATTTTCATATTAAGTGAATTTTTATGAAATTGCGCCTCCTGTCAAAACGGAAGGTGATAGACCCCTCCTCCTCCCCCGTCCTATACGATTTTTTTCTTGCCTCAACCTAACTTCACATCTTATGTAAAACATACAGTGGAAGATCGAAATTGTATCAAATTTAGTACGAGTGTATTTGTGTACTGAAGCAAAGCGAAGTGTATCGAAAAAAGTACAATCGTATCGACTTTTGCAACCCTGCCCTGAACTAGCCACAATGAGTTCTCTTGAAAAACCTCAGTTTACCATTAATACTAAGCTAGGTGTTTTTTGAGTTCTGTGCTCGCCTGAAGTAGAACTAATATTTTCCCAGGGTGAATTCAGGTAGCAAACACTGATATCAAATGACCGTGCTTTTCCTCAAATGACCGGCGGCATGTATGGTGACTTCGTGATTAAAGCTGGCTTACGAACTGAAAACCAAGGTTTTTTTTTTAAACAAGACATGATGCTGCACAGCTTGTTTCGGTCAATACTGTCATACGCATGTTTTTTCCAAGATCTTCCGTGTGCTCTCCCGACTAAATCATGCAGCTCTTGCACTCTCCTTTAAAGTTAATTTCTAGCTTTTTTTAAAATTTCGGCGCCGAGACCGTCTGGAAATCCAGTTTTATTTGATTTCTTCTGATCTAAAGTATGGCATTCTTGATAATCGTCTAAGTTGAGTCAGCATAATTAACTTTTCAAGATCATCAGCGATGAATGCGATTCTACAGCTTCGTTTTGTTGGTGGTCTTAAGGGGGGCTTGGTTCTTAGTTTTCCACCCTGGCGTGATTTTTTAACTTTTGATGCAAACTTTGAAGCTCATACTTTCATGGAATTTCTATATTTCCTTCAACAAGCGCTTTTCATGCTGCTTTATCTGCTTGCGATCTCGGTGTTCTTCCCTTCTTTCTTCATCGGAATCAATAATAGCTTTGGTCATTTCAAGCTACGTTTGGTCATTTTTATTTTCATTTTTGGACACATATTTTTTTGGCAAGTGGCAACCGTTGTGGTGGGTGGTCATGTTACTCTTCCCAATTGTGCATTGTATGGGAGAAAGCTGTTGATTGCTTGTTCTCATTATCCTCCTGTCGGCAGCCACAAGTTAATCAAAATATTTTAATATTTGAATAAGTTTGGTGTGTCGACAAGTTTTAATACTTGCATGTTTGTATAGGTCTCGAAATATTGCAGAAGAAAGATGTTTGTCTTCCATTCAAAATTAAATTGTTGTTTGCTTTTAAAAATAAACCTCAAATTCAACTTTTTCAGCTCAACTTTATGTAATTCTTGTTTAAATGAACTTGGTCTCCTACCACCTACCAGTATTATCTTCACATAAGACTAAAAAAATGCAGACGACGCGACGGCGATGACTATGATCCTTCATTCCAGGAAATCCTTGAACGATGAAAATTAACTTGAAAAATTGCACTCAATAAAACGGCTTTCCAAACTCGAGAATTGCAATCGAGAATTACTTTAACTTTAATATTTATTTTTATAATTTTTGCGAATAAATTTTCTAAAATTATTTATCAAAAGTATTCTTGTTGCAAATTTTTTTAATGAAGACTGAATAACATCAAACAGAGCTTAGGTTTGATCCAGTGGCGTAGCGTGCCTTGTCGGGGCCCCGTATAAAATTTTTTTTCGAGGCCCTTATATGGAGGTAAAGATTTTTCACAAAAGAAAAAAATATTGTGAGAAGAAATATTTATTTATCACATAATTTACCCATTTTACAAAAAAAAAAAATTGAATTTTAAATATTCACTCTCCTTGCCTTTTTTTTTGGCAACCTGATTTATTAAATCATTTATGGCTGATGATGATTTTAGTTTTTCTAAAGTTTCTGCCTCTATGGACAATAGTGAGATGCCTGACAGCCGTTCTTGTCCCATCGAAGTTCTTAAGTAATTTTTTATTAGTTTTAATTTTGAAAAACTTCTTTCTGCCGTTGCGGTTGTAACTGGAAGGGTCAAGAATAAAAAGCATGCTGTGATTACCTCGTGAAAACTGGATGCAAGACTATTGAATTTTACTAGCAATAATTCAGTGAGTTCTTTAATGGAACAAATTTTTTTAATTTCGGAATTTAAAAATGTTTTTAGAGCCTTTAATTGGTCACAAAGATTAAGTGAGATGTCTTTACTGTTTTTAGCAGACAGTTTTCCGGAAGCGTTTAATATCTCTTCGCTTGAAGAAGATAGGAGTTTCTCCGGTTGTAATATTTCGAATATACTACTCAGGTTGCAAAGGCTCTGAAATCTTTCTTTAGTTTGAGAAATTAATATATCTAAGCAGCAATAGTATACATTGACTTTGAAATAGGATTCCGGGTCGGAAATTCTTTCACCTTGTGATAACTCATCAAAAAAACGCTTCGTTATCTTTCGCCTACTGTTTTTAAAAACAGTTGTTACCCCCAACTCTATTGCTAAATCTTTGGATTCATTTAGCAAACTATTAAATGAATTCTGATTTCTTAATTGGCACAGTCATTTAAAAGATTACTTAATAAAATACTAGATTTCTGTAAGTCATTATTTTCATGCTTTAGAGCTTTAGAAACAGATTCTGATAAAGTGAACTAGAAACTAATCAAATCGTGAAAAACTTCATGCAAACCATGAAAATAAGGTACAGTCAAACCTGGATGAGTGAGAACTGGATAAGTGAGAAAACTCTATAAGTGAGAGTAATAGCCAGGACCCGACATTTTAAGCTCCCAAAACCTCTATTAGCGAAAAACAGAAACCTCTGTAAGAGAGAGTCGTTTTTCCCTCATTGACCTCCTTAAGTGAGACTGCTACTTAACTATACCTCTCTAAGCGACAGTCGAGCAAACAAATTTAACATCTGCTGTTTTATGACTCGTTCTTAACTTTCGTGGAACTTTCAACTTTCTACCATTGTTTTTGTATTGTTTTCTCGTCAATATTGTTCCCATTCTATTTCGTGGAACTAAAAAAATTTTGTTATTTTATCGCATTCTTTTCGAATGGACACGTGTCCCTGTGTTTATGTAATTTTATCGTTATTACATATTAACTACATTCGTTCTTGCTGTCACTTGTTATTGCTGCGTACCTCTATAAGTGAGAAACGGTACCCATGTACCTTAATTAGAGAGAAACTCGGGTTAGTGAGAAAGCTCTATAAGCGAGAATGAGATTGTGCTCCTTTGAACTCTCGCTTATCCAGGTTTGACTGTATTTGATATGTAGCGTAACTTACCCAACTGAATCCATCCACCGACCTATTTTTCAAACATCACTTTATTTTTGGATTTCAAATCATCAATTTAATATCCGAATATAAAGTGATATATGTAACTTCACTAATACTAATTAGTATTCTGCTTGAATATGTGTATCACAGATAGATCTTTTTTTTTTTTTTGGTTTTGCCTGCTGCAAGCAATTTTGGGTCTTCCTTCCTACGACCACTTTATCAATGATTAATCGACAAGAAGTTGAAATGCATAATTGTGGTACAAAATAAAATCTTTTTCTGCAAAGCAGCTAAGTTCCATTTAAATTTCAAGGGTCCTAGACATTTCAGGAACATAAACTGACTTGTTGAAGTTAAGTGCAACGTTAGGAGCGCGCCGTGCAGTGGTAGAGTGTTCAGTAGGTTCGAACTCCGCTCTGGCAATCTACTCTTCTTTCAGCCTCCCAGTTTATCTGAACGCTGTCTTTGATATACGAAATTACAACCACTTTATTTCAATCAACTGCACCACAAAAAAGGGAAGGCTGCTACCCTGGAAGAAACAAAACTGAGACGTTATAACAACTGACCCAAGCAAAGAACAAATACCTACCGACAGAATTCTGCATTTAACTGGCTAATACAAAAGGAAAATTATTGCAATCTTGTGGCAGGGACCAGGGAGAGTAACACAAACATAATATTTCTATCTTTTTCTTACACGTTTTTTACAGCTCACACTTTGTTATTGCACGAAAACTGATAAGGTGTAGTAGCATATCAGCAAGCAAGTTGCAATAGCATTTCCTTTGGATTTCGGAAATAACATAATAAATAATTAATCCATTTTTTTAAATTTTCTCTTGGTGGGACCCTGTGTACCTACTTCGGTGCATTGAGTGTTCCAAATAAAATTTGAAAAAGCTCAAGTTAAACGCGAAACACTATATTGGGTGCTGGCTGCTGGTGTTGGATGTGGATAGGTGGGTGGTGGTGGTGGCTGGTGGGTCGTAAGCACGGTTGCCAATCTGGTTATTATTTTTTCATTTGGTCAGTGCCCAGTGTTGCCAGATTTTTCAGGAAGGATTCCCCATTCGAGGGTTGTACATTCCCCTTTTTCCCCATTCGTGCCAGTGAAATTCCCCACAAATTCCCCTCGGTATTAAAAACAATGTATATGTTCGTTTTAACTTTCAATTCTTTTTAATTTTAACAGCTGTCACTATTAAAAATAATCGTTCTGTGTCGGTGTTTGAGTGGGGTAATGGTAGTGCATATCGAGCTTCTAGACTTAATTGGAAAACAATAGATTTCCTTCAAAATCTATCATTGCCGTGA
This sequence comes from Melanostoma mellinum, assembly GCA_914767635.1. Lineage (NCBI taxonomy): Eukaryota > Metazoa > Arthropoda > Insecta > Diptera > Syrphidae > Melanostoma > Melanostoma mellinum. The sequence goes on along the minus strand of OU612058.1, from coordinate 67,921,164 downwards.
TTTCTTGCCAAAATTGTTCGACTGGCAGCGGCTGAAGCCTTTCTTTTTCGTAAAATAACATAACAATTTGGAACTTTTACAAAAAACAATGAAGTTTGCTTACAATATATTCTCTTCGAAGCATTCAAAGTAATTTGTGAAGAGAGAAAGCCAAAGCCTTAATTTCATTATTTTGAATTGAATACCTCTTTGAAATTTCATAAATAGCTCGTATGTAAAAAACTAATTTCCAGATTCCAGCGAACAAAACAAACAGTAATGATTTTTCAAGCCTTTGCATGATCTCTCTTTGTGTAAGTATATGAGATGTTTGTTTACGCACTCCTATTTGTAAATCAGCTGGCTTTGTTTGGTATAGTTAGTATAAGATTCTGTTTTTCCCCATACTTTGAGTAGATCCCCCTTTTCCCCTTTTACCAAATTTTCGACCACAATTCCCCACAAAAAGGGGAATTCCCCTCAATCTGGCAACACTCAGTGGTCACATGATCACTTTTTATTCTAATTTCTAATAAGAAAAACCCTTCAGTTAGTCTTTTAAATTGAAATGTACCTAAGGCAGTACCTGCTATAAGTATTCTTATCGAATTATGTAAAAAGTGCATTAATAAGTTCGTTCGTTCAAGCCCAACGAAAACGATTGCTCTGAAGTCTGATCTAGCCGCAATGAGTTCTCTTGAAAAACCTCAGTTTGCCATTAATACCAAGCTAGGTGTTTTTTGAGTTCTGCGCTCGCCTGAAGTAGAACTAGTATTTTCCCGGGGAGAATTCAGGTAGCAAACACTGATATCAAATGACCGTGCTTTTCCTCAAATGACCGGCATGTATGGTGAGGGTGACTTCGTGATTAAATCTGTCTTACGAACTGAAATCCAGGTTTTTTTTTTTTAAACAAGACATGGTGCTGCACAGCTTGTTTCTGTCAATACTATCTTACGCATGTTTTTTCCAAGATCTTCCGTGTGCTGTACGGATTTGTTGACGTGGGGGTTTTCAGACTTTCACAAAGACAAGACATCGCATCTGACGTTAAGTAGGAGTATTCCTCTATAAGTGGTGCAATTGTACGATGTTCCATTCATTGAACATGATTTCTCCCGACTAAATCATACGGCTGTTGCGCTCGCCTTTCAAGCTAATTTCTTTAAAATTTCGGCGCCGAGACAGTCTGTAAATCCAGTTTTATTTGATTTCTTCTGATCTAAAGTATGGCATTCTTGATAATCGTCTAAGTTGAGTCAGCATAATTAACTTTTCAAGATCATCAGCGATGAATGCGATTCTACAGCTTTGTTTTGTTGGTGGTCTTAAGGGGGGCTTGGTTCTTAGTTTTCCACCCTGGCGTGATTTTTTAACTTTTGATGCAAACTTTGAAGCTCATACTTTCATGGAATTTCTATATTTCCTTCAACAAGCGCTTTTCATGCTGCTTTATCTGCTTGCGATCTCGGTGTTCTTCCCTTCTTTCTTCATCGGAATCAATAATAGCTTTGGTCATTTCAAGCTACGTTTGGTCATTTTTATTTTCATTTTTGGACACATATTTTTTTGGCAAGTGGCAACCGTTGTGGTGGGTGGTCATGTTACTCTTCCCAATTGTGCATTGTATGGGAGAAAGCTGTTGATTGCTTGTTCTCATTATCCTCCTGTCGGCAGCCACAAGTAAATCAAAATATTTTAATATTTGAATAAGTTTGGTGTGTCGACAAGTTTAAATACTTGCATGTTTGTATAGGTCTCGAAATATTGCAGAAGAAAGATGTTTGTCTTCCATTCAAAATTAAATTGTTGTTTGCTTTTAAAAATAAACCTCAAATTCAACTTTTTCAGCTCAACTTTATGTAATTCTTGTTTAAATGAACTTGGTCTCCTACCACCTACCAGTATTATCTTCACATAAGACTAAAAAAATGCAGATGACGCCGATGTTTTTCTGAAGACGACTATGATCCTTCATTCCAGGAAATCCTTGAACGATGAAAATTAATTTGAAAAATTGCACTCAATAAAACTGCTTTTCAAACTAGAGAATTGAAATCGAGGATTACTTTAACTTTTATATTTATTTTTATAGTTTTTGCAAATAAATTTTCTAAAATTACTTATCAAAAGTATTCTTATTTCAAATTTTTTTAATGAAGACTGAAAAACATCAAACAGAGCTTATCGTATAAATATCTCTCTCCGAAAGTAATTGGATTTCATTAAAAGTCATTAAAATGATTTCAAGGACTCAGAAGTTTAGAAAGGGTAAACACTAATCACTGAAGAATAGAGAAAAAGTTTCCACTTCCTTTTAAATGTAGAAAATAAATATGCACTCACAAAAGTTTTTAAGCTTAACTGATGCACTTTAAGAGGATGAATCACCATGAGTGACTGGATTAAAAAAAAATCTAATGAACGAAAGGATCCTTTTTAACACTAATTTAATACTTTTTTACCGAGCCAATTTGGTTTAAGGGTTTTTTGAGAAACTTTCAGTTGAAATGTAAAATTGAGTTCAAAGTCTTGCATTTCTTTTGACAAATATTGTATTTGGCTGTCCTGATGGTACAGATCAAGAAAGTTGAGTCCTTTAACCACTGAAAGAGTGGAATCAGAAACGAAGGGAAGAAGAAATATTAGAAAATTCAATAACTTTAATGTGTATTACAACAAAACTTCAACTAAATTGACTTACCAATTACGGTCATCTGATGTTCGTAATAAATAAAAAAAAAAAAAAAAAATGTGTACAATTCTTTCTGAATTCTAATACAACGACAAAATATTTTAACATTTAGATTTTTAATAATTTTGTTGGCACAGAATAGAAAATCTCAGAGCTCATTGATTGCTGATTCTTTTAATAAAATTACTTGTAGTTTGGAAATTGTCATTCTGGACTGATTTGTGTAGAAAAGTGACTTATGTTGAAAATCAAGTTGTGTTGGTTGAGGATTTGTGTAGAAAAGTGACTTATGTTGAAAATCAAGTTGTGTTGGTTGAGTTAAGTGTGGTAAGTGGAGCTTGCCTTCTTCCAGAAAAATAATGCGATCTCTTCGTTGATGGATACTATTTCTCTCTCCGATTTTTCCTTTACGTCTCGGTATTTGGGTTTAAATATTAGCTCAGACTGTTCATCAGTTTTCTTGCAATGTTAACCTCTTATTGCATGAATTATGAAGGCGATGGAAAAATAAATTTGTTTTCTTGAACATATCTTTTATTAGGCTTAAGAAATTATTTTATCATTAGAAAAAAAAAGTTTAGTTTTTTAACCATAGTTAACAACAAAGCCATATATGGACTTGTATGCATTGAAGTAAAAAAGATCGAAAAATAATCAAGGCATATTTAGCTTCGTATGCGTTAGGGGAAAAAAAAGAAATTAGGAAATCTTTGAAGCATTTTCGTTTTTCGTTATAGCACAAATAAACTTAATTTTTTGCATTGCGTAAGAGATCGAAACCTGTAACAGTTCTGGCATAATTGTCTTTGTTTCTTTTTCCATTCCGGAAAATGATCCGCACATTATCTGAACGCACCGTATCAAGAGGTAGGCCTTGATGTCTTGAGGGAGTTTTCCAGGTCGTTTTAATCGGCATTGGTGAGCTGGGTAAGCTACATGAAGTGGGTGCTCGGCTTGTTGGGGTGCTTGAAGTAGGTGTTCCGGCTGGACGGCCACGTTTTTTCTGCCCTACACATATGTTTGGAAACGGCGAGTTTGAAAGCAAGCAACGGCATGTAGTCATTGACGTGGATTCGGCGCCATAACAACCGAGAATTGGCAAGGCTCATATCCACCATGTGGAAAAAAATTCGTTTGTACCGTTGAATTTATTATTGAAATGAATTCTATAATAGCCAAGTATAGAGTTAGGTTAATCTACATCTCCCATGATGTGGTGATTATAAACATCTACAGCTTGAGGAGATGTCACTTTCATATATTGTTTTTCTTTACGTTTTGTTGCTTTTGGCTCACTTCCAACATAAGGTGAGAGCATATATACAACTTTGTTGTCTTACCATGATACTAAACTTAGCTCGACACCCTCTACGATCGCTGTTTTTTCGATCACGCTTGCGCGTCCTTTTCGTTTCAATTCTTTTTCAGTAGGCATTTTTGAGTTCGGCACACGCAAAATTGAATATAAAGCCATATATGAACGACGGGGTATTGTCTGGAACGCATACGAAACCAAATATGGCAAGTTCAAAAAATCGCCAAAATAGCAATTAAAAAAAAAAAAAAAAAAAAAAAAGTACAAATATTGTTACAGTAATATTTTCTCGAATACGCAAATAATATACAGGGTGTCCGGTAATTCGTGTATTATCCTTTGGGGTGTGATTCTTGGTCATATTTTAAGAAAAAAATTGTAAAACAGTAAAGTTCGTTTCTCAACTTTGACATCACTTTTTGACAATTTTAAAAAAAGCTAACTTTGGTGTACCCTGACATGTGTTAAATTCGATATCTCTGTCAATACTGATGATAGAAACCTAATCTTAGACTTAATTTTTTGTAGAAATAACAATCTTTAAGACTGTATTTAAGTTGAGCTCCTATAGGCTTAGGATTGCCAGATTTTAAGTTGTGTTCAAATTTTCTTCCCCAAACAGAGTTTTGACTTTGAGGTGACTTTTTTTCAGAAAATGCCTGATAAACATAAAGTTTCTTTATTTTTTACAGATGAACAAAATAATAATAAAAAAAAAAAACTTATGAATAATTGCACTCAAAAACCCATACATTTTATGATACTTGGAAAAAACTAAAACAGGTAAAAAATCTAATTTTGGGTTTTTTACGGTTTTTTATGGCAAAAACTTGCAAATTAAGTACTTTTCCAATAATTGATTGTTTTAAGACAGGTCAGGGTACACCAAAATAAGCCTTTTTTTAAATTATCAAAAAGTGATGTCAAAGTTGAGAAACGAACTTTACTGTAGAACAATTTTTTTCTTAGAATATGACCAAGAATCACGCCCCAAAGGATAACACACGAATTATCGGACACCCTGTATATTCTTTTTCATTGTCTGGGTGATACTGATCAGACTACTTGAAGAAAATGTTGAAATAAGTCTTAAATTTAGAAAATTAAAAGTTGGTGGTAATCTGAAGAGTGTCTTTATGAAGAAAACCTATGATCCAAATCCTGTCAAATGCAATTTAAATATAGAGAGAGAATCCAAACAACGTAAGCTATGCGCGAATTGAATCTGAAGTCAAGTGCCAATATTTACATCAACATTTCCAACACATAATTTTTTAAGTGTTTTATGATATAAATTAATTTGTGTTTGATTCGATCTTTCCATTCTATAATAAACGAGTGTAACAATACAATAACATTAATAAATGTGATTTTTCTAAAAACATATAGTGCAAAAATGGAGAGGCGTCAAACAAAAAGTGCTAAGAAACGGTTCACTCGTTTTCGTAAAAGAATTGCGTTTTTGTCCCAGTGAGAGTAAGCTATTTAGAGATTTCCTAAACCGAAGCGATTTTTTTTTTGTTGTGACTGCAACAGTTTCACATAAGAAATTTTATTTTTATGCAGAGTATGTAAGTAACCACACAAACATGACGAAATATTGTGACAACAGCAAAAATGCAGCGTCAGCGGCGTAGCTTTATAGTGTTTTTCTTTCAAAGCCAGAAGCTGCGGTAAAGTATTCCAGTTCAAAAAAACTTTCAAAATCTATGGTGCGCTATTCTCATTTCAGCATTACAAACTTTTTGTAAACAGCGAAACTATACTATTTTCAACACTATAAATTATTTATTCAAAGTAAAGACACCCCTGTTTTTCCTATGATAAATAGAGACAGTAAATTACTTAAGTTGTGGTTCTTTTTTTTTAATCCAGTACTAAGCAAAGTATTCGAATTCAAAAAAAGGTAGGGAAAACGCTGGTATCGCTACCTATATTCACAGTTTCACGAACAACTTTTTCAAATCAGAAAAGGCGAATCGTAAAACCAGTGGAACGCATAACTTTTTAAATTTTTACAAAGGCAACATTGTTTGGTCTGGTCAAAACATTGCTGTTTAGTTTTTAACGTATCATAAAAAGGTATAACCTGAAACAGGATTCAATCCTAAGTGGAAATGAGGTATTTGAAGCATTTAAGAAAATATAATCCGTGTACAAGTGAAAGCTTCACCCACCTCTAGTTCTAGTGAATTATCGACTCATCCCTAGTTCGTTTGACGTCTGTGTTGACTATTTCAAACAAAACACCGCGCCGCATTCATTGGGCCACCCCTATCAGTTGCGTGCGGCAAACCCCACCGTCACAGTTGCCGCGCCACTCGCACCGCACGCAACGCGTTGTATGGGCCGGGGCCTAAGAACCGATTTGCATGAAAATCGTTCAATTTTACACACCGGTTTTGCATATTTTCCACTAAAAAAAAGTTTCATTCGAATAGGAAAAACGAAAACATAAGGCCGAAAACAAATGAAGATCATAAAGATCGTCACGGCAGAAATACAGGGCTTTCCATTAAGAGCTATCCATTTTATTATTTTATTTTTTAAATAAAAATGCCAGCCATTTGAGATATCAAAAAAACATTTATTTCATATTAAAGTACACCCAATACCATTACGAATGGAACTCTATTTGGTTCATATGTCCTCCACGGGCGCGCTTGCAGCGATCAATAAGTTGAACCCAATTTTCGACCACTCTCGCGCACATATCGACCGGTATTGCGGCAATTTCGAGTTCAATATTGGCTTGAAGCTCCTCCAAAGTCTCTGGCCTGTTGGCGTAGACCAACGACTTGACAAAGGTATCAAATCACACGAGTGCGGCGGCCAACTGATCGGTCCATTTCTTGAGATAACACGTTGACCAAATTTCCTCTTCAAAGTGTTGATGGTTGCATGAGCTGTATGGAGCCACAATGTGGTTTGTGCGATGCCCAATTCCTGTTAACGACGTGGAATTGACTGATTTGGGTCGTTCTGAACGGATGCACTTACGGCCACGATATTTTCAGCACTCCGTCCTAATCTTTGTCTCACTGGCATGGGAACATTGTGCAGCGATTCAAATTTGTGCACTAAACTAAGAATTGCGGCACGGGTGGGACGATTATAACGACCAAAAATCGGAGTTAGCGCTTTTAAAGTTGCAGCGACTGACTCAAAATTTTGATAGTACGCTTTAATAATTTGGAAACGTTGTTGATTCGTGTAACTCACCATGATGAAATGGTAGACCTTAATGAGCAATCTGACGTTTACAGAATTTCAAAAGACCTTAAGGGCGCGTTTACATTAAAGAAACAAAATGGATAGTCCCCAATGGAAAACCCGTTAGAATGGTTTCTTTCATCTAACCACACAATTAATGGAGAGCATTGGTAATTGTTTCTGCCGGTTAAGTGGGAGTTCAAAGTTCAAATCCCAAAAACATCGAATTATTTTTCCACAAGCATAACCTTTGGCAAGGAATCGGCGAGTTCTCCTAAGGTCACTAAATAGCGATGAAAACTACTTCTTCACTTAGCCTTTCGCAGAATAGCCAAAAATTCTTAGGTTCTCTCCAGAATATGGTATGGTAATGTTGAGAAAAATGAGCTTCGCCCCGGGGATCACTGAGCTATATCTTGTGCCATACACTGTTTGAATATATTTCTTATCCAGATAAAATTTCTTATTTATCGTCTAGCATCTAGCGTCAAGACGGAATCTCCCAAACTCTGTTGAATCAAATATTGTTTTGTTGAATAACAGAAAAAAATGCAATACATTTGTTTTGCTATTTCAGAATGCGGAGTACAAACAACACGTCGCAGAGCTGGTAACAAAGAAGTTGCCGCTATCAATGAATTCCCTTGGTTAGCGTTGATCACCTACAACGACACAATTCAATGTGCCGGTACTCTAATCAATGATCGTTATGTTCTAACTGCAGCTCATTGTGTTCTTGGATTCAACATCAAACTATTCCAAATACGATTTTTGGAACATAACATTGCTAAATCTACCATTACCGTCCTATAGTTCTCAGAAGAGTAAGTAAGAATTGAATTCATTCATCCCAATTCCCAGTATCGTAAGTTGTTTTTGAATCTGATTTAAGATATCTCGGATATATTCACTGAATTCTTATGATGCCAAAACCAGTGACAACGACATTGCAATAATCCGGCTATCCAAGCCCATAAAGTTTCCAACGACAACAGTACGCCCGATTTGTTTGCCCACTGATGCAATGGACCTTGTTGGCCAAACTGTAAGAGCTATTCATTGAAATACATAACAGCCCGATCACTAACATCTCAAAAGCCAAAGTTCCAATCAAGTCAAAAGTTTCAAGTCAATACTCAAATTGTGATGCGGTTCTCACGTAGCGAATTGTGACTTTTGGACAGAAAAGGGCTGTAAATTACATTTTCTTAATTACACATTTTTATTTAAGGCTACCATTGCTGGTGCAGGAACAACAAGGAAAGGTTCGAAAATGGCGGGGATCCTTCGAAAGGCAACTATTCCAGTCATAACCAACAAACAGTGTCTTTTGGTTGGCAAGAACATAACGAATAATATGCTGTGCACTGGGCGTCTCCTAGAGGGTGGCATCGAGGCCTGCCAGGGAGACAGTGGAGGCCCTCTCATGGTCATTGTGAACAAACGCTACTATTTAGGAGGTAAGTTAAAAGGGTTTTATTGTGGATTCTAGAATCATTTTGATTTTGATTTACTTTAGGTGTGATTGCATGGGGAGATGGATGTGCGGAGCCCCACAAGCCCGGTGTTTACGCAAAGGCTACCAATTATTTGCGATGGATCAGCAAAAAAACTACTAACTCTTGTTCGTGTGCATAATTTTCTTATTGCCACAAGAAAAGAAAATTACGTTTTTTTGCACTCATATCTTATGATTGTAGTGGAAGTGTAACGATGTATTACAGTGTTATCTTATAATATTCAATGTAATTAAATCTGGATAAATTAAAAAATGCCAATTTTCACAAAAATTTGTCGAACCAACTGGAACCGCTGCTATTTTTCCACTACACTGTGCTTTGCTACTAACCAGTTTGTTTGGTTTACACAGATTTTACTTCTATTTTCAAAGAATAGGACAAAAAAATAAACAAGGAATCCATCACAAATCGTGTAAAATCCAGAGCTCAATAATTATAAAGGGTACTTTTCTTTAGACTTGAGTTTTCAATCTGGCCATACTTTTTTCGGAGCTTGTCTTTTTGACATATGCGACTAGATTTATGCTCAGTTTAGTTTGCCATTTCATACTAGAAGAATTGAAGCCGCACAACTACTGGACACTGCGTACACTCGGTAAATTGCCCGAAACGTCGATTTCCCGCTGATGACTTAATTTTACCGGGCAATTGAACACTGCTTAACTGTTTATGTGAGGTTATGTGAAGTTACTTGTCCACGTAGATAAGCTCGAGACGATTGACACTCCTTGAAAGCGACATAAGGGCCCAAAACCTGCAAAAAGTGGTCGAAAACTTGCCCTCTGGGCTGGAATTTATTCGACCCAGCAGCCGTGGCCATTTGCCCCAAATCGTGTTTAAAAGACATCTGCTTTTGATATAAATAGATAAATAAATTTTATTTGACTATAATTTATTTGTTGCAATAGCATGCATCAGAAGTATGCTGGTTAATCCAAGACAAGTATTTCGTAACACGAGTATAAACTCCTGGAGCGTTGGGCTTAGCGCAGCCATATCCAAACGACACGACTCCTGCGAAATAGAAATTTTAAAATAGTATTTGAATAGAAGTGAAGAACTTCTTGTATATTTACCTGCAATTTTGAAAGTGCGATCTTGAACTGCCAATGGTCCACCACTGTCACCCTATATTTGAAAAATTTTAGATTTTAGTTTTTAATTTTTGTATAAAAATTCCTTTCATCAGCTCAACAATGGATGTTAACATTGAACACTAAAACAAATCAATGCAATGGCTCGATATTGATTTGTTTTTTGTTCAGTTATTAAGTTCATAACATCCTATGTAGCTGCAGAAATTCTTTGCATATAATTACCTGGCAAGCATCCTTGCCTCCAGTTGAGACAACACCAGCGCACAACATATTATCTGTGATCATGGATTTGTATTTGGTTGCTCTGCATTCAGCATTGGTAATAATTGGAACGGTAACTTCTTGCAAAATAGTAGAGGTTGATCCGTATTCCTTGGTCAAACCCCAGCCAGCAACGATAGCCTATAAACCGAAAATACATACAACAACTGGTTATTGATCAGGAGCCATTTTTTACAAAATTGTCACACTTATTTGACGAATTTCCATTTCATATCGTATTGACAGGTCAAATATGACAATTTTGTCGTGGCATTTTTGTCATTGTCATATTCTGACAGATTTTTTGAAATTTACCTACACAAGAGACTGAATCGACCTACAATATCTCTGAATACCGACCTAGATGTTGAGCAAGTGATAAGTACACATAAAACTACTATAAGAAACTATAACAAGGAATTAGTTGAATGTTTACCATTTCTATCAGTAAATGCTGATTTATTTTCAGTCGGTGCATCAATTCTTAATAACGACAATGCCAGCAACACAAGCGAAATTCTCGAATTTTCTAAAATGCTAGGCTATAGATATTATATATTCAGTAGACAGATTTCTTCTCCCATAAGGTATTTTTCTGTTAGATTTCAAAATCTTTTTACGCAACGCTGAATGGAACTTTTTGACCCTGTAGATCAACAAAAAATGATACTGGGTTCCATTTCCAAGCGAGTGTAACGCACATTAAACCTGATGGGTCTTGGCATCAAGGGCATGATTTCTTTTTGTTGGATGCTGGAGGTGGAGATGTCGCCCGATTTTATTCAAAATATATTCCGCTGTACTTTTGCCGACACAACATTTTTCATTAAATTGAAAATCACTTAATGCAGTAAAATCATTGTTAATTCTTTCTTTAAAAACTCGAGGACGAAGTATTTCACCAAATTGCATCTCAAATCATCTCTTTCACTTGAAAATATAATATTTGACATTTTTAATTTAACTTCTCACTTTTCAACCGAAACTCAATTGTCTGTCATATTTGTTTATTTATCGGGGAATTCGTGACAATCTTTCATTCATTCGTCATGATAATTTTTCTATGACCCGAAATTACGACAATTGTCGCAGATTTCCTGACACTTCCACAAAATTTTAAATTTTTCTATAGCATGACAATAGTAGCGTTCGAGTACGCACCCACAACCGCACATTTAAACACATTCATCCACATTATACCACACGTTTTGTTCGAGTATTTTATAAACAACTTTTTTTTGACAGAAAACTCTCTCCGTGAGAGAGTAAACAATTTCCCCATGCTACACATTCTAGCCGAAGAAATTTCTATGAGCAGAAATGTGTGAACATTTTTTTTGACATTTTGAAGTTTCTGTGCGTTATGAAAAGAATTTTTTGTTTTCAGTTGCAAATAAATTAATTGATTAATGGTAAGTTGAATTAGAATAATTAACCAGGAACCTGTACAAATTCTCCTAAAAACCTGTTATCTGTTTATTTGGTATTTAGGACGTTCTACAAAAACCGGGTGAAGAGTTGGAAAACGATAGCGATGTCGAAGAAATGTGGGCTATGAAAACCATGGAACATGACAATAGGTCTGTATCTTTACTCACACGCGGGATCCCGTGGGATCCCGCGGGATCCCGAAACGTGTATCTTTACTTTTATTTGACGTAAAAGTGGCAGAGCTTTTGCTTTTTTGTCACTTCCCCTCCAGTAAGAATTCACCCGAACAATTTGCTCGTGCACTTTCTTGCTTGTCAAATCGGCTGTTTGTGAAATCAGCTAATCGAAATATTTCGATTGAATTCAAATTTATATTTGAAATTAAATGAAAAATGGAAACCATAATCCCTCCTTGTTGGTTTAAAAATTCAAAATAATGTTAAATATGCAATGCAATATTGCTTTGAGCTCATTTTAACACGTTTCTGAAACAAAATTGTTTGTATGTTTTTTTACATCTCTACGGTGAGTGCATGATAAATGTCATTCAGCAAGAAACATCCCAAAAAGCGTATCTTTACTTTTCATTTTCGGATGGAGATTACAAAAACAACATTAAAAAGCTCGAGCCCAAACTTTTTCACGGGCTTTTACCCAAGCTTTACCCAGAAAGTAAAGAAACAGACCTAATAGGTCTGTTTCTTTACTTTTCACTTTACACGAAAAGTAAAGAAACAGACCTATTAGGTCTGTTTCTTTACTTTCTGGGTAAAGCTTGGGTAAAAGCCCGTGAAAAAGTTTGGGCTCGAGCTTTTTAGTGTTGTTTTTGTAATCTCCATCCGAAAATTAAAAGTAAAGATACACCTTTTGGGATGTTTCTTGCTGAATGACATTTATCATGCACTCACCGTAGAGATGTAAAAAAACATACAAACAATTTTGTTTCAGAAACGTGTTAAAATGAGCTCAAAGCAATATTGCATTGCATGTTTAACATTATTTTGAATTTTCAAACCAACAAAGAGAGATTATGCTTTCCATTTTTCACTTAATTTCAAATATAAATTTGAATTCAATTGAAATGTTTCGATCAGCTGATTTCACAAACAGCCGATTTGACAAGCAAGAAAGTGCACGAGCAAATTGTTCGGGTGAATTCTTACTGGAGGGGAAGTGACAAAAAAGCAAAAGCTCTGCCACTTTTACGTCAAATAAAAGTAAAGATACACGTTTCGGGATCCCGCGGGATCCCACGGGATAATTTGTAACCATCTTGAACGTAACGAATTGTATAAAATTTATACTAAATAAATATTTTGGAAGATTATGAAAGAATCATTTTTTCGTTACATGAAAATGGTGAGTAGCCCAGGCGTTATTTTTTCGAAGAGTATTGCCCCTTCCAAAGACTGGCAAGGACAGTGAAAGTACTTTAGTATTTTGGTTTTGAAATAAGTCCATTCGAACCATCGAATAAAAACTTGGTTCCCTTTCCTTTATAATTAGTGACTTTGGGAATATCACAATAGCATCTGTTGGCAGAAACCAATTCAGCCCGTTAATTGAACAGAAGCCAACTGAAAGAAACGTTTGATATGTTTACTTAAGACAAAAAAAAGTCAGTTCAAATTTGACGTTAAAATATGTGTAGGTTTTAGGTGTGTTTCTTTACTGAAAATTCACACGAAATGCACCGAAAGTCGGTGAAAGTCAGTCAAATGTCGTTCCAGCACAGCGATTTTTCACAATTCAGTGCACAAAAGAGAGTGCTCACGAGAGAGTAAAAAATTTCCCCACCCTGCGAATTTCTGCCACCTAAATTTCTGTGGGCAGAAATCGTGCACAGCCAAAACAAATACAAAAACTGTCAAACAGACGTTTTTCCAAGCGCTGCTGCGAATGTTTGTTAAAGACCGTTTCTTTACTTTTGAGACAATTACGCTCTTTCAGAGAGTTTCTGACCATTTCTGAGAGAATTTTACCCCCACTCCTTAAAATTTGACAGATTGTGAATTTCTGTGCACAAAGTAAGGAAACAGACCTTTTGTGTCAACAAAGCGTTCGGGTACTTTTATGTACATTAATCGCTCTCAGAGAAATTTTACCCCCACTCCTTAAAATTTTTCTGACGGCCGATTTTGGTGCACAAAATACTCGAACGTACCTAATAATTACCAAGTCGTCATTTACAAATTGTCACCTGTCATCTGTCGCAATTGTCAATGTTTATGAAACAGGGCAGTGCGTTGGGCTAGATTCACATGTACTGGCGATAACTGCCAACAATTCATTTTCTTCTCTTCATGCGTGCACTTCATGACTTAGAGCAAAAAATAACAAGAGGGAAAAAGATAACAAGAAGGTTAAAAGAAGTTTAATTTGAAAAATTTAAGAAAGTCAATAATTGATGTTGGGGTTTTAAAAATATTGAACGGAAAATGGCTCACATTTTTTTTTAAATTAAAAAAGTCAGCACGAAAAATGCTTACTTCAAAAACTTAAATCTTTGCTGTCCTTCAGTGGATCAGCTAGAATATTCAGCTACGAGATATCCTGGATTGAGAGCCCTGTCTTTTTGATATACCTAAGATAGCCAAAAAGGAAATAAACTTATCAGTTTTTGAAAACAACTTTGGTCTACAACTTTTAAACCGACGCGACGCACCACAAGAAGTATTACATCTTGCAATAATTTTCAATTATTCTGCTTTCAATAACAAAATCATTTAAAAAAGTTCGAAATCAAAATAATTAATCACTTACCTGTTTAGAGTCGAAGTTCTGATTTGCCGATGGCAAGCAAATTGGCCTCATAGGTTCTGTCAGAGGAACTGGGGAATCCAATTGCAACAAGGCGATATCATTTACAACTGTTGTTGGGTTATATTGTTCGTGGACAATAGCCTTAGAGACCTACAATCGTTCCCAACGTTAGAAAAACACACTCAGCTTTTTCTCAAAATAAAAGTAATAACCTTTCTAGTAATCCCATTTGAAACAGACTGACTGCGGTCGAACTGTTGCAGACGCACCGACATACCCCTCCATTCCATATTGTGAATACAATGAGCAGCTGTCAAAATGTAACGATCGTTGATCAGAGCTCCGCCACAGAAAAGACGCCTGGCACCCATCAGAAGTTGTGCCATCCAAGGATATTTATTATGGCGGACCTGGGTGCCACCAACAATTCGATTACCATTCTGAACTCCGCAAGCTTTAAGAGGAAAAAAGACCTGAGCAATTTGGTCCTGGTGATCAAATTTCTACACAATACTTACAACACTGAGCGCAGTTGTTTCTGTTTGGTCTTTTTGGAGAGATGGACTCAAAAATGCTTTCTTTTTGATTTGTGATGAATTCGTCTATGGAAAAGTCACTTTGAACTTGTGGTACTTCATCCGTCCTTTTAATTGGTGCTTGGTAGTTATAGCCGCTGGCCTGGAAGGGATGTATACATTTTATTTAAAGTAGTGCTTTGAGGACTCAAAGCATCTTACCGCAGATGCACTTTGGTAGAATGCACATAAGCCAAGTCCTAAAATAATCCAGCAGTTCATTTTGAGACAGAAATACACCAATTATTTTCAAACGAAAGAAATTTCACACTCCTGATTGCACCTGTTGCGGCTAAAGACTCGGTCACCACTGGTATACAATATCTCAAGGTAGCCCATACTTATTCTGAAGAATCTTGTGCCAAAATGGGGGCAAAACTTGTAAGACCATCAAAAGTTCTGTCGAAGTTACTTAAATTTGAATGTTCGTTTAGTCGTTTAGTCGCTTGTTTTATTTTTCTTTCTTTCTTTAGTGAAATTAAAATAATTTTTATAGCTGGCTCGGTTGGTTATTGGGTATACTTGAGTGTTGTAAAATCGGAATAATTTTTATCCGAATTATCATTTGACCATTTAGGGTTCTTGAAAGTGTTTCCCTAATGAATGCAAAATCTCAGTGGATTCTGTTGAATTGGAATCTCATGAGTTTATTGGCTTTTTTGTTTTTGTTTTTTAATTCTTCTGTGTGATTTTATTGGCTTAAATGGCAATCAAATAAATTAAGAACGCAATTGCTTTGGGTGACTAAAATATTTATTTGGGTCAGCGTCGAAAACATCTCTCCGATGTGATGGTCGTTATTATTGGCAAATTAACCTTAGATGGGTCAAAAATGTTTTTTTTATTTTTTTTTTTGTGTGTTCCAAAGACCTACCAATCTAGTTTCTGGATAGCAATGAACAATGATATGTGAAATTGTGTCTATGTCAGACAATGTGACAGTGTCTGTGGAGGCTTATCACATCTATTGACACGTTGTTTGAGTTTTTTTTTCAATGGGAATGGCAACGACTGTCAGTTTGTATCTGTTGTAAGTGTGTAAGAAAAACCAAAAAACATTCAGCCAAAGCGGAATAGTAATTAGTATTGATGGATAGCAACAGTGATTAATAGCGAAATAGTTAACATGTTTTTGTAATGTGGATGCGGATTTATTGAGCAGTCGTTTAAGAGTGTATTATTAATGCATTTAAAATTAAGGAAAAATGCGAAGAGGAAGCTGAAAATTTCTGTTTGGTTTTCTTTATAACTTCACCGATACCAACAAAAAGAGCTAGCTAATGGTTAGGTGCTAAAATGAAGTACGTTTTGTGCAAAATATTCAAAACTGTTGTAGTGATGCCCGTGGCGTAATGGTTAGCATGTCTGCCTGTTACACGTGAGGTTCGTGGTTTGATTTCCAACAGAAATCAAATAGGTTTTTCCACTGGTATCGCCTTTTGCGAGGAATTGGCAAGTGATACGATACTAAATTAATTCCCATGAAAAGCTATATCTCGATAAGCCGTTCGGAATCGGCAGAAAATTGTAGGTTCCCTCCATCCCTTTGCAGGCATAGTTGTGAGTTGTGCTGATGGTTTGATTGGATATAATTGGCCTTGAATGATTGAATGGAGCAATCGCTCCAGATGCTCCAGAGAATCTTCCTGATTGATCTTTGCATCAGCATTCTGAAGTTTTCCTTAGCCTGCAATTTCCAGTTGGAAAACTAGCTAGTATTATTATCTTGTGTCTAAATAAATAAAAAATAAATAGGGTGGCGCAACAGAGCGAGGAGCCCCTGGGCCTAGCGCATTTCTCACAACCATGCCTTGTAAGGGAATGGAGGGGACCTACGATTTTCTGCTGGTTCCGAACGGCTAATTGAGAAAGCGCTTTTCATAGCAATGAATTCACTAACGGAAGACTTGCCAATTTCCTTGCCTTAGCTTGTGTCGGCTTAGATTTATTACGTATTTCTATCGTTTCATCTGGAAAGTATTCAGTAGAAGCTTGGCTTAAAGGGGCCACGTTTTTCTCGGAATTGCATTCCAACTTCTTAATTTTATGCTCGAAGTGGCTCTCTGTTTCTTAAACAGAGTCGGCGGAAGTTATGTGCGAAGTGTGCCGCTACCCACGACCCTGCGCTTCGGCAAAACCCCGCTTGTAACACTAAAAGCCCCCCGACTCTTAAATCATAAAATATAGTAAGAAATGTCTTCTTTCTTCATTCATAATAATCGAACAAAGAAAATAGGTAATTGAAAACGGGTTGATTCAACTTTTTTTTCCTGACTGGGTTGAGTTGAGTCGAAACATGGTTACATGTAATTTTACCAAAAATAGGCAAATGATTAAAAATTTTTGATCAAAAATACATTGATTTTCTTTTCACATTCATACAATATCTGTCAATACTTACGCATAGTATAAATAAATAAAAATTTAGTGGTTCTATGATACTCACAGAACATTGGATACTGTTCGACATTTTTGAAGAAGCCCAAAAAACACAGGAAACCCCACATGCAGTTTGTCCAAATATAAAATATATATTTGTAATGAACAAACCAAAAGATACTGATAGCCCAGGAGGTTGCCTCGATAGTAATAAGCATTTTTTTTTTTTAAATTATGTCAATTTTTATTAAATCGTCCCTCCTGCCTAAATGGAGGGAGTTAAACTCCCTTCAGTACGATTTATATCTAAGAATATGACCAAGAATCATATACCGGAGTATGTAACACGAACTAGGGAACACCCTGTAAATAATGAGAACAAAATTATCACTTCACCAGAAAAATACAGCGATGTTTTTAAGAATCATGGCAGATGGCACAGTCATTTTTGAAAAGAACTGGGCTGTCGTGAACTATAAGAAGACGCTAAGAAGCTCATTAAGTCAAAGCTTCAACATAAGTCAGACATGGGTAAGAAGTTACGAAAAACAAGACCAAAAAATTTCCAAATCTGCGAAGAAAACTTTCAGTGGCCTCCCCACTATGGTTGAGCTATTTTAAAAAGAAGTTTTCAACTATTTATGAAAATTGCTTACTTGACAAAGCTGCATCATAAACAAAGTGTCCCTGAAAAAGCTGGGTGATGTCAAGAAACTCATGAAGCTCTTTGCTGTTCCAAAATATGGCCAGGACTTTTATAACAAAGTACTGTCAGAAATTGCCGAAGAACGTACTGAAGAAAGGGAGGATTTAGGACGAAAATCTGAAGAATTGAATGACCGTTGCTTACTATCAAAAACAAAATTAATTATATCGGCGTTTGTGGGTAAATTTATTCTTAATTAACAAAATTTAAGCGGAAAAGAATACTAACAGTTTCCACATTCGCCAAAATCATCAGAAATCCTTCAACAGGACACAGTATGACACCCATGGAATAAGCCAATGTGATTTGATTATGCAAGAAGAGTCGATCACGCTCAAAACTGACGAAGAGCTTAAGCGAAAGTTCAATGAAGTCTATCGGAAGTTATGGTTGCAGCGCAGCTTTGAAACTCGATATACCTACTGCATTGAAGAAACATTGCTGAAAAAAAATTCTCATTGCTTTTTCATCGTCATATTTGGTTGAAAATGGTTCAGGCAAACATTTTGGTGAAAAAAAGAAACCGTTTTTAAAAAACTTTCAATTACAATGAAGCTTTCTCACTTAACCAGTTGCAAATATTTAAAGTTGGTTAGTTTTATGCATATATATATTAATAGGAAAAACTAATCCCTCACACAAAATTTTATTAAAATCATATTGGTTAGCAGGTATCGCTATTTCAATATCTAGAAACGCAATTCTAGCACAACTGTAAATTCAATTTTGTAAAAAATCTGTCAAGTGGTTCAGGCTATGGATTCATATACGAAGAGACAGATAGATAGACACACAGAATTTGAGTCTCCACTTTTTTGGTATTCATTATCATATTTTTATTGCTATCCCAAAATTGTCTTTCTGCAGGACTGGAACACTTGCCTTATAACTAGTAGATACATATAAGAGCAAGTAAAAAGGCTGAGACATGATTTTCAATGATATTTGGCTATGGGGGTCTAGGGTATCAGCTTTTTTTTTGGTAAAGGGGTTTCTTGCTCAAAATAGTTTGGGATCCCCTGGTTTAGATGATGTTCAAGAGAATCAGTCGATCCTACAATTGCATGCTTACGTTTTGTACCCCATGAAGTAGGCGCAAACGAGTTTGAGGAGTGCGTGTAATATTAAGGCATTCCCCTCGATGTATCACTTACCCTACATAAAGCTTCATAGGTCTTGAACTCTGTTCTGCAACCGCAGCAACAGAAATTGAAAGCATTTTGTCATTAAAAATGATGCTTCTGATCTCTGTTTGCTATTGCAGCAAATGATAAAATGACTTTTGCTATAATCATTTAATGAAAAT
Source organism: Melanostoma mellinum (assembly GCA_914767635.1). Classification (NCBI taxonomy): domain Eukaryota; kingdom Metazoa; phylum Arthropoda; class Insecta; order Diptera; family Syrphidae; genus Melanostoma; species Melanostoma mellinum. The sequence goes on along the minus strand of OU612058.1, from coordinate 67,901,924 downwards.
TTGGAAAATTAAATTGAGTCAACGAATTTCTTTTGCTGACAAGGAAACACATATTATGTAGTGTAATTGAAGAAGTAGTGTAATTGGTCTTAAGACCAAATTAATCGTGTTTTAATGGACATATCTAGCGTGACTAACATACTGGCCATCGGATACTAGTAAAATACCAGACTTTGTTGACTTTTTCATAGTTAAAGGTATCAAACGAAACCATATAAGAGTCGAAGGTAATTATGACTTATCATCAGATCATACACCGAAGATTTTATCACTTAATGAATCAGAGATAATGGAAAAAAGTAATCCTAAGCTTGTAAACAATAAAACAAACTGGAGTGAATGCAGAGAAAAGCTTGAAATTTCAGATCCCCTATGGAAACAAAAGAGTAAATCGACCTTGAAGTAGAACAATTCATTGCCGATGTTCAACAAGCTGCAGAAGAAAGTACACCAACTTATTCGAGTAGGAAGCAAACTGAAACAAAATACCCTGCCGAGATAAGAGAGTTGATATTGGAGAAGAGAAGAGATTTCCAGATGACAAAACAGCGTTTAACCGGCTAAGCAACGAACTGAAAAAACAAATCTACACATTCAAAAATGATTCATTACGTGTGACGATACGTCACAATTTTTTGCACCGCCGCCAAACTACTTACCGATTACCCTACGCTTTGCACCATCCACTTGCCGCGACACCATCCGTAACACGGGTACCAAGAAACAATCTACGCAGTCACATGAAAATACACACCTCTAAGCAGCAACCGCCGAAAGCCCACCATGTGTGCATACACACTATTCGGTTTTGCACACTTTATAAGTTGGGCTCCATATAAAAAAAAATACCAACAAGCAGCGGCACGTAAGCTGCCATCGACCAGCGAATTTATTTTTCCTAGGGTCTGCTCGCCATGGAATGTATGTTGGTAGGTAAACACGAAAACCGAGCATGTGCATGATCGGTGATGAGTAAATATTACACTCGCTTGATAAACCTCACATTTGCTCCCTACCAGGAAATCAATAAGTAGAGGTGACATTTTATGGAAAAAGCAGAGAAGATTTGTCAACTATTTGTTGTTAGGGGCAATACCACTACAACTTTAATAATTTTCATCTTCTCCATTCCCCGACCGTCCTGAGTGAAATTGCTGGAATAGTGTCCCTCTTACCAGAGGCCGCCAGTCAAATTCACATTATTTTTGAGTTCACTGGAAAGGTGTTCCTCCTAACAGAGGCCGCCAGTCAACTCCCCGACTACTCTTGAATTCATTGGAATAGTGTTCCTCCTACCAGAGAACGCCAGTCAATTCACCGCAAAGCACAAGACCGCTTGTGTAAATTTGCAAAAACAAACACTCGAATTAACCGAAAAGGAGTTCCTCCTAACAGAGGCCGTCGGAGCGCAGCTGTCAGTAAAACCCACCCCGGTCAAATCAACCTCGTACCGATTTCAAACTCCCGTGCCGTCCGAAAGCCAAGCGATTAACATACGCAACTTTAACCAAAGGAGCAGCGTCATCCAGCCAAAGCGCCCCGCAAGTACCAGGCCGGCGAGCCCGCGCCGCAACCCATCTACTCATACGTGCTAAAACTAAAGAGAAAACCAATTAACTTCAAACTTTGTAAAGACTTGTTCCTTTTTCTTTTGTCTATTTTTGGTAAACAATAAACAAGACTGTAACTCATAAATTGCCTCGACTCGCCTCGTTATTTTAGAAGTTGGACCACTGCACCCAAGTTTTAGAGCTTCCTTGGGAAGAAACCTTGGACCCGCTGAGACTTATCCCAGCTGGGATTAAAGAAGCCTCACATACGTAGGTTCCTAAAAAATTTGACGACTGATGCTTCAACCGATTATTCGCTCTGGAAAGCAGCTAAGCGCCTGAAAAGACCGCAGTTACAAAACACGCCAATAAAATCTCTAAGCGGGAATTGGATCGGAAATCCGAAAGAAAAAGCTAACCTGTTTGCAGAACATCTTGCGAATGTTTTTAAGCCATTCTCAGCAAATACATCTGAAAACAGCTTACAGTTTATTGATAAAGTCGATGAAGTTGACATACCAATTGTCACACTCAAAGAAATAAAAAGCATATGTCGAAATCATCCATCAAACAAAAAATCACCTGGGTACGATCTAATAACTGCCCAGGTTATGAAAGAAATGCCATCAAAAGCCTTCATAAAACTCCAATTCATATTCATTGGAAAATTGCTGAAGTAATTGTTATACCAAATCAAGGTAAGCCACTACAGAAGTGACGTCTTACAGACCAATATCGCTTATACCAATAATGGAAAAGTCATTGAAAAATTGCTACTGAAAAGACTAACAGCCATATTATTGAGAATTCGTAAAACTAGAAGTGAAACTAGTTTCAGGTAAAACTAGTTTCGTTTCAAGTTTTGCAAAAAATAATCAAAACTAGTTCTAGAATAAAATTGGCATTATTCATTTCTGAAGAAAAACTAGTTCGAGTTTTGAAAATCATTTCTCGTTTTGAGTAAAAAAAACTAGTTCTATCAAAGAAGCTGCTGTGATTTTGAAAATGAAATAGAAAACGAAAAAAAAAAATCTGTAATTTTCAAACGTTTGAATGTATGCACGAATATTATTCGCTTCTTGAACGAGACATACATACATATGTATATAAAAATAAAATAAATGTACGTAATCTTTTTTAATTTTCTATTTCGAAGCCCCAATTCGTGGAATATCATTCTAAGCGCCATCTTTAAAATTATTTCCTTACTCGAATTATTTGATGACGTTTCGAAATTTATTTAATCTGTGTTGACTTTGATGAATAGTACAAAAAGCCTTCAAAACTAGTTTTGATATCCTTAAAACTAGATATTTCCAGTTTCATGAATTTCTAGTTTTATCAAAAACTAGTTTTACGATTTCGGGTTTTATACGTCATTATTTTTTTGAATAATACCGATTTGTTCAAAACTTGAAACTAGGAAACTTTTGAAAACTAGTTCTATGTAAAAACTAGTTTTGAAGTGAGTCAATAATATGGCTGTAAGCAAAGTCATAGAAGAATGAAATCTAATACGAAATCATCAGTTTGGATTTAGAAATAAACATTCCACGATATACCAAGTTCATAGAATAACGGATGCAGTTGAAAAAGCATTAGAAGAAAAACAAGTATGTTCGGCTACATTTTTAGATATTGCTCAAGCATTCGACAAGGTATGGCATGAGGGGCTAGAGTACAAACTGCAAAGGGACCTACCCAGGCAGTACTACGAAATACTAAAATCTTATATCTCAAACCGGCTCTTCAGAGTACGGTATGATCAAGAATATTCAAAGCTAAGTAAAATACAAGCCGGTGTTCCACAAGGAAGCATCCTAGGACCTACCCTGTACTTGCTATATACAAGGGATATTCCAGTGGATAACAACACCATTATGGCTACTTTTGCAGATGATACCGCAATTTTGGCATCCAGTAAGTGCGTCGTCAAGGCTGCTGAGAAATTGCAAAATGCCGTCGACACCGTTAGTGATTGGACCAAAAAATGGCGTATCAAGCTCAATGAAGCTAAATCTGCACCTATTAACTTTACAAATAAAAAGTTAAGCTACGTACAAATATTCATCAACAATCAAGCTGTACCTTACGCCAATACGGGCAAATACCTTGGGATGAATTTGGATGCTAAGCTTAAATGAAAACCGTTCGAGCATATCAAAAAGATAGGGAACAGCTCAACTTGAAATATACAAAAATGTACTGGTTACTCGGTAGAAATTCGGACTTATCTGTCGAAAATAAAATAATGCTTTATAAACAAGTGAATCGGTGATTGTTAAAACAACATAAGTGAAATTTTTATTTTTTTGTAGGAGAGACAAAAATGTTGTGTTTTCTACCCATAAGCAATGAAAATACGCAAAAATAATAATAAAAATAATAATTATTAAATGTAACAGATAATTGAAAATAGTTATTTTTGCGTGTTTTCATTGTTTATGGGTAGAAAACACAACATTTTTATCGCTCCTACAAAAAAAATAAAATGTCACTTATGTTGTTTTAACAATCACCGATTCAAGTACTTAGACCTGTATGGACCTATTGAACCCAATTATGGGGCTGTACAAAGAAAACAAATACTGAAATCATCCAAAAGTTCCAAAACAAAGTCCTTCGTGGAATAGTAAATGCACCCTGGTATATAAGAAATAGCGATTTACATCGTGACCTACAAATAGAAACGGTTACAGAAGTTGTAAGAAAACATGCTGTATCACACAATCAGCGACTGTCTTTTGAAGATTTCGGCCTGACAAAAAAGAAAAAAAAAGTCACAATATTGACAGCTTTGTCAGGATGATTATAAGGGATCATTTCAGTTCCACATCCGAAGAGCAGGGACAAGCTTGACAAATACTGGGCAAATGCAGTTGTCCATCTTCTTTGAAAGACACCAGACAATTTGGATGAAAGAGAAGCTTGTATACGCAGTGGCTTTGCCAGCGTTGAAAAACACCTCTTCAGAATAAAGGCAGGGATACCATCTGGACCAGCGGATCTATCTATTTTGAAATCTTTTTGGACTCTCGCTACCGATCTCGTTAAAAAAAAAACTGCTTCGTGGTAGAATTTACAGTCTCAAGCTCAGGCCAAGCACATGTGCTATTAGGAAGTGTCGAATTGGCAGAAATTGATCTGCCAGAAAAATGGCTTTGTCGGTGGAATTGACATATATGGCGAGTCATTGAGGACTTGCTTTGGGGCTGACGACGTGGTCGAGTTCTTAAAGTTCTTAACAAAAGACAAAGATTTTTGCTTCCCACACAACAGTATTTTTGGAATTACTTTGGAACTTGGCTCTTTGGACATGAGCATTGCAGATATTTCTGGCCCATTTGAACAAATTTCAGTATTCTACTGTAACTGTAGGGTTGCCTTAAAATATTCGAAAACTTCTTTCTATATCCCTTAATAGTAATAATAATAATAATAATAAATAAACATTTAGGTACTCAAACTAAAAAAAGAGGAGGAACTACTTCCCCTGATGAAAAGATGCGAATCTTTTTGGGATATGTCGGGGATCCAGGATTTTTGGGGTTGGAGAAGACACAGGCTTCCATCATGCTATTGTTTGCAGAACTGTGCATCAAGTGGCAAATTTAATTATTAGTAAATGTGGTTCTTGGATAAAGTTTCCATCGAATTACGAAGAACAACTGGCAGTTAAGCAGGATTGGCTTTTAAAATACAGATTCCCATCATGTATTGGTGCACTAGATTGTACCTATGTAGAAATAAGGAAACCTCAAATATATTGGGAGGAATATAATAAACCGCAAAGGATTTGCTTCCGTCAATATTCAAGCAACCTGTAATGCAAGTGAATGTTTTACCAGTGTTGAATGCGAATGGCCGGGTTCAGTACATGATTCAAGGATCTGGAAAAACAGTTTTCCAGAACCAATTATGAGAACTTCAGACAGTACTGTTTTGTTGGGCGACGAGGGATATGAATTTGCACCAAGGTCAATGACGCCTTTCAGTAATCCAGCAACCAACAACGAAAAATTTTACAATAAATTCTGTACATACCAAAGAGAGGGTCGTAAAAGAACGTTGTTTCGGCCAACTAAAAAGCCGATTTCCAATTCTACAAAACTGTATACGTGTCGAAATAAGAAATGTACCAGCTATTATTTCATACGTTTTGTTTTGTATTGCATAATGTTGCAAAGTATTTTAATGATAGCGACGACTTCGTTTTATCAGAAAATGGTGGAGGTGAAACTGCAACTCTCTTCCCAGAAAACAGCGAAATTGTACCTACTTCAAATCCGAAGATTGGGACAGATGAGGAGGAATGAGATAGCAGAAATTTTATATAATGCACAGTAATAACTATTTATAATGTACAATATAACTCAAAAAATCAAAATATGTATTATGAAATTGTGTAACGTAAGAAAAACATTCTTCCATGAAAATTAAAAAAAGTACATACAATAAGTACATATCCTAACTAATATTATAAATGTGAAAGTCCCTCTGTCTGTCCGGCTTTCTATGTTACCATCTCCCGCCCAAACGACCAAACTGATTGATATGAAATTTTGTACAGAGATAGTCTAGAACCAGAGGAAGGACATAGGCTATATATTTTATCCCTAAATTCCCACGGGAAAGGGAACGTATACGGGAATTTAGAAACTACAACACCGATTTCAAAATTTTTTCCACCGATAGAATGCTTTACTATCCCAAAGTAACATAAACTTTAATTCATCCTTATATTCCTGCGGGAACGGGAGTCCTTACTAATATAATAAGTGCGAATGAAGCTCTGTCTGTCCGTCGTTCTATGTTACCATCTCCCGCCCAAACTAATAAACCGATTTAAATGAAATTTTGTACAAAGATTGGACTGAACTTAAGGACGGACATAGGCTTTATTTCATTCGAATATTCCCTCGGGAACCGGTCCTCACTATTATTATAAATGCAAAAGTAGCTCTGTCTGATCACCTTTCTATGTTACCATCTCCCGCCCAAACTAATAAACCCATTTAAATGAAATTTTGTACAAAGATTGGACTGAACTTAAGGACGGACATAGGCTTTATTTCATTCGAATATTCCCTCGGGAACCGGCCCTCACTATTATTATAAATGCAAAAGTAGCTCTGTCTGATCACCTTTCTATGTTACCATCTCCCGCTCAAACTAATGAACAGATTAAAATTAATTTTTGTACAAAGATTGTTCAGCATCTGAGGAAGAACATAGGCTTTATATTTTATACCTATATTCCCACGGGAACGGGAACGTATACGGGAACTTAGAAACTACAACACCGATTTCAAAAATTTTTCCACCGTTAAAATGCTACACTATTCCTGAGTAACATAAACTTTAATTCATCCACATATTCCTACGGGAACGGGAGTCCTTACTAATATAATAAGTGTGAAAGTAGCTCTGTCTGTCCGTCGTTTTACGTTACCATCTTCCGCTCAAACTAATAAACTGATTTAAATTAAATTTTTTACAAAGATTATTCAGAACCTGAGGAAGGACATACGCCATATATATATTCCCTATATTCCCAGGGGAGCAGGAACGTTTACGGGAACCTTGACACTATGGCAACGATTTCAAAAACTCTTCCACCGTTATCCCTCACGGGAACGGTCACCATGTTTCCACGGGAACGGGAGTCTTTACTAATATTATAAGTCCGAAGTTAAATCTGTCTGTCTATTTCTCTTTGTAACCATTAACTGCCCAAACTATTGAACCCATTTATATGAATTTTGGTACAGAGACAGTCTAGAACCTGAGGATGGACATATATTATGTTATGCAACATGTTTTATCCCTGTATTCCCATGGGAACGGGAACTTGGAAAATACAGCACCCATTTCAAAAAGTGTCCACCGTTAGAATACTGCACTATTCCCGAGTAATGTAAACTTCAAGTCATCCTCCGGAAACGCCCTCATGTTCCCACGGGAATGGAAGACTTTATTAACATTATAAATCCGAATTTAACTCTGTCTGTCTGTTTTTCTTTGTTTATATTTACCACCCAAACTATTGAACCGATTTATATGAATTTTGGTACAGAGATAGTCTAGAACCCGAAGATGGACATCCTTACTAATATTACAAATCCAAAATTAACTCTGTCTGTTCGTGTTTCTTTGTTACCATCTCCCGCCCAGAAAACTGATCCGATTTAAATGGAATTTTATTAAGAGATAGCCTAGAGCCTGAGGAAAGACATAGGCTTAATAAGTAATCCCTATATTTCTACGGGATCGACACCGTAAACGGGAACCTTAAGACTGCTGGGTCGATAAAAGTTCTTCCACTGCGGGGTGATTTCTGTCAAACTGTCGAAAATACATTAGACCTGAGAAGAAATGTCTATCTTGATCTTCAAATAATAATTGGCAATCGGGAATGGCTGTTTGAAAGGCGATTTCGGCGCCGACTAACGAGATAGTTAACCATATAAACTAATAAAATATGTTTGACGTATTGGGGGACGTTGGCGAATGTCTATCAATAGACAATATTATGGACACTGAGCAAGTCACATCATACCCTATAGAGTTTCTCAATTTCTTAGGATTATAAGGAGTGGCAGCAAGTTGGTGTTCCAGTGCCAAAAATGAGTAATCCAGAATTGTACACAGCTACAAATTACACATCTGGGATGCGCGATGCGGCATTAATAATGACTGGAACGAAAAAAGGAGAAAACGTTTCGATTCCCCGTTTTCCTTTAATTCCCACTGATTGGACATTATAAATAAGGCTCAGACGCTTTAAGTTGCAGGTGTTCGTTTAGAAAAAATCCCATGGCAACTTTATGTGGCAGAATCACGTATATCAATCCCACAAAACCTTTTTATTTCGCAAAAGATGGAAAAAATAAGAACGTCGTGTGCAAACATATACTAAAATAAAATAATATAATAATGGTTTACTAAAACGCATGAATGTGTCTTATTTGCAAAATAAGTAGCCTAAAAAATTAAGAATGCTGAAAGTCACTATTCCACGCGGACGAAGTCGCGGGCACAGCTAGTAAATTATAAAATGATGTTTCACCTTCGGAAAAAACAATCACCCCTATTATGGAATCCGGCGAATGCTATTTAGCGTGAGTTTCAACCATTCGACGAAAGGAGTTGAATGAATGTCGGTAACAAAACCTGCACTACCGACTTTTCTGTTCAACTTATTTTGTATTAGTGAATTCGCAAACCATTCGCACTCCATATAATTTTTTACATTTCACATTCGCGAAATTTTTGTAGCGAATCGAAATTCGTAAAGACAAAAACTTACTAGAAAACAACAAACAAAACATGAAAAGTGCAAAAACGTTAGTTAAAATTTATGATATGGAAAGTTCAGGTATTTATTTTACTTCTTTTTAAGAAAATGGACCACAAATATGGAAAAATTTCGTAAAATAGTTGAGCTGATAAAAACTGAGCCCGATATTGCAAAAAACTTAACAAAAAAGTATTCGGAGTAGCAACAATTTTTCAAAGGCTGCAAACATCACTAAATAGCATGGGTCCACCATTTATGGAGATTTTCAAATGGAAAAAAGTATATATAGAAAAATTATGATGTGTATGAAATCTAATGAGTTTTTTATTTGAATGTAGGCTCTCATCCGAAACATCCAAAATACTCTTAATTTGGTATCGTAATTCTATTCGAGTATATCTCGATGAGTTTTCTCTTACATCAAAATAATATGCAATTGAATCCACTATAAATACACTTTTGACTTAAAACTGACACTTGCTTTATTTTAATTTCAAATTTGTTTGCGTATCAAGTTAAATGAATTTTTTCGTTTTGTCGACATAAATGACAGCAGCACAGAGTAGAACCACAGAGGACAGCAGCAGTGAAAAGCAATAAGGTAGTTCTGGTATTGATAATACAGCTCATTCGTCGAATTCACTAATACCAAATAAGGAGAGTACGAATCTACTGCGAATCCTGTCAACTCCCCGGGAGTAAAATCCTGCGAATTCCATAATAGGCATGATTATTTGAGGTGTTATTAGATGGTTGATATGAAGCAGCTTCGATATTCCTTGTCAATTTTCTTTGCACTTCTTCCTGTTGCATCCTTAAGAATTTCAGCTATTCCAGAAGCACTAATCGCTGAAGCTCACCTGTAGTAAGAGGTTTTGTTTCGTCCGTCTCCTGTGTCATATATCTTTTTCGTTTTGGTGCAGGTGAATGAGATGAAGAAACCAGTTCCGGCTCTTCTGTATTATTTTCAATTGCACTTGAAAAATGGCATTTTTGATTCCTATTGTAGGTATCTGATCCAGCACGTAGACTACCTGCAAAATTGAGCAACATAGAAATAAAATTATGTATGTATTTACTTAATTGAATCATACAAACCAAGTTTTTTGAAATTGATGGGTTCTGTTCAGCATCCATAAGCTCTAGCAACAGCATTTTCCATTCTTTTAACTTAATTGGCTTGTTGGTTGTTGCCCATTGCTTTGACGTCCGAATTTTTTTCACATCAGTCTTGATATTTTTTATTCTTTTTTAACTATTCCTCTGTCAATAAGACATCAGTTTCGGCCTTAAAGTCGCACTTCACTTTTTCTATGTGAGGCTGTTTGGACTTGCTCATAAGCACCTTATAAGTTTGAAGTAACTCAACAAACTCCAAAGCTGTTGAATTTTCTTTTTTCGACATACTTTGCATTTTGCATATAGTCCGGGAGCCAGTGGCAGATTTCCATGACCAATTCCTTCCCTATCGAAACTTCGTAAAATACATAAGCAGCTTATAATAGGAGTACTCGTGATCGTCAGCTGCGACTCCGTCGGTGGGGTGGGGAGTGGCAGCCTCCCGCGCATGAAGAAAAAAAAAATTTTTTTCGTCATTTCCTCCCGATTAAAAATTTGACGGGTGATGGTTTTCCAAATATTATGAAGAGAAAAAATAGTCAGCTGACCATAAGATGGTGGATTATACGTCAGCTGGCTGCTCGAAAATGAAAAAAAAAAAATATTTTCAATGATTTCCTCTCAACTCAAAATTTGTATAATCATAGTTTATATACTACTATAAATGAAAATTAACGTCAGCTGGCTGTATCTCAGTGGAAAGTTTGTCAGCTGGTACCATGAATGGGGCAACCCGGTAGCATCTATTGCCTACTGAATCTTATCAGCTGACGACTTTCCCCCCGACATACAGCCAGCTGACTTTTTTCATTATTTACTAGGTCATGTTAACAATCCTGTTGTAAGTTTTCATCCGAGAGCACATCACGTTTCTTACGTTATTCCACAGTATGCTTTGTTTGATAATAGCAAAAATAAAACACTCGCTGTGATACAACTGAAAATTATTTGGCTCTATGGTAAAAACAGTATCGTAACCAGCTAAGTTATTAGCTTTTCTTATTGTAAATACATATTTGCACTTATTTAAATTGTTTTTGCTAAATAATTTTAACTGAGCATTAATTTTTTTGCAAAAGACGCAAAAAGGTATCACGTTAGACATTTTTATTTTATATTGAGCTTTTACTCCTGCTTATTTTGACATTCTATTCGATAAAAAGTAAGTCGAATTCGAATTAAGTGCAATTTGAAACTCGATCGATTCGAAATTTTACATGTTTAACATTCGAATCATTCGAGTCTCAAAACGCACTTCTTTCGAATTCGACAAACTTTCTATCGATAAAATGTCAAAATAAGCTTGACTATACTAACGTTCGACTAGATAAGTTTCATTTTCTCTATTTTTTTTTCTACCAAAGAAACAACAATCTAGCTCTTGTTGAGAGAAGGTCTATGTATAGGGATGCAATATCTTTCTAAGAAACATCTATGTTTGGAAACATCAATGGTTACATGAGAAACATCCGTATAAGAAAAGCACATTTTATACATATTGTAACGTGCGCTTAGTTCGAAAAATAAAACTTCACTTTTTAATTTAATTCTATCACTTTTATTCAGTATATATGCTTAATTCGATCTCAACTCGACTTTGGGACTATCACTTGTATTTACTCTTAACTTTATCACTCTATAAACCAAACTGCCCTCTGGTTGCCTCGGGCGGGCTATTTATATCGAATGACATGCCATCTAGAACTCTCCAGTAACTTCTACATTGTCTCCACATTTGCTGTCTACTCTCTGTCTGTCTGTCTCTCTATACACTCACACACACTGGCTTACAAGCAACGCCTGTCATTTATACCATTCCATTAAGTGTTGCCAGTTGTGTTTTCGGTTGAACGTTTTTCGATTAGGAAATTGGTATAAAATGTTGGGTTCACGTTACACTGCCCCCTCCTTAGGATTGTTCGTCCCGAATAATTCCATCTGCAGCCTCGCCACTATATCGATGCAGCCTGTCACAATGAACTACTTTTAACTTGCCTCTTAGTCCTCTTTGGATGCGGTAAACCACGTCGTTAATCCTCGTGACAACAGTATAAGGACCTTCCCAGTTTTGCTGAAGTTTCGGTGACAATCCCTTTTGACGATGAGGATTATAAAGCCACACACGTTCTCCTGCTTGGAATCCTGCCGTTCTCTCTTTTGTGTCATACCGAGTCTTCATCCGGTCGCCATACACTGTGGCCCATGTCCCTGTTCTATTAGGTCTATCTGTCAGCCTACCCACCTCTATGTTTGAATCACAGACATAACAATTTCGGAACCACTTCTCTACGTCACCTCTAACATGCAGCCAGTAAAAGCGTTTTCGCACATTCTCCAGCGTCTTGTTGACTCCCAGGTGGCTTCCTGTAGGGCTTCTATGCATCTTTTGTAAAACCTCCTTGATTTTCGATTGAGGAACAATAAGCTGCATTACAAAGGATTTACCGTCAGGAGATTTCCATTTGCGCTGCAGTACGCCTTCTTGCACGCGAAGCGAGTCCCACTGTGCCCAATAGGCTTTGACAACAGGGCTTTGGTCAGAAATGTCATTCCAGACAGGTTTTGTGTTGTTCTCTTTCCATTTGAGAATCGGTCCGATGTCTGGATCCTTCTTTTGAGCACACCTCAATTCTTCCTTGTTCCATCCGAATATGGGTTCCACTCTCATCCGCTGAGTCTTGGTCTCTACTTTCCGCCAGCAATTCCATTGGGGGTTTTCTACCTGATGTCCAATTCGGTATTGATAAGTCTGCGGTCTTACTCTACAGCTCGCGGATTGATTTTCTTGGACTTCACAACGTCGACAAGCAGTTTCAGTTTTAATTGGTGGCAACCGGCATTGTCGCTGTAAGTGCCCCGCCTTATTACAATTCCAACATCTGGCAAGTCCGTTCCGCTGGTTCCTTTGTAGCTTAATTCCTGGGCATGATCCAGCCTCGAATATGGCTTCTCTTTGACAATGTACCATTTGAGAAGCTTGCTCAGATGCTTCCATCATTAATGCAAACTCTAGAGTCTCAGAAAGAGTTCGTGTTCTAGCAGTTCGCACAGATCTCTGAAGATGTTTGTCAGAAATGGCACGAACGAAGGACTCAACAGCCAGATGGTTGATGATTTCTTCTCCAGCATCCGGGTATGCCAGGTGAGCCAGTCTTTCGACGTCTGCTTGGAGCTGCTGTAGACTTTCACCCCTTTTCTGGACTCTGCTATTGAGTTGGACTCGGAAGACCTCTTTCAAGTGGCTATCACCAACCCGTTTATCTATAGCTGCCACGAGAGAACTGAAATCGTAGCTCTTACCAGCTGGAACAGTTGGAAGTAATTCAGCTGCTGGTCCTCTAAGAGCAAGAGTCAGTGCTATGTATTTGTCTTCGTCATCCCAGCCATTTGCTGTCGCAGCTGCCTCGAATTGTCTCCTGTAAACTGACCAAGACGACTGTCCGTCGAATGTTGGTGGTTGTACTTCTCTTTGCTTTAGACAATCTCCACAAGTTTTCCGTAGCTCCATTTTCCGCATCTGGTCTAGTTCTTTAGCCATGTTTTCGATTCGTTTCTCCAAAGTGGCAAGCTGACTTTCGCATTGACTCTCAAGCTTGGAAAATCGTTTCTCAACACATTCAATGCGTTTTTCTAGGCCACAAACATTTTTCTCAATGTTACCCAATTTGCTTTCTAGAATGTTTTTCTGACCTTCCAAAACATTCTGTTGCGCCTCAAGTCTTTCGAGAACATTCTGCTGTTCCTTCTTTTGCTCGTTTCTTTGCTCTTCCAGACGTCCGAGAATATTCTGCTGTTGCTCTTCAATCAGCTTCTTTTGTTGTACTTCGAGTCGTTCGAGAGCATTCTGCTGTTCTTTCTTTTGTTCGTTTCGTTGTGCTTCAAGTTGTTCGAGAACATTCTGCTGTTCCTTCTTTTGCTCGTTTCGTTGTTCTAACAAAAGTTTCATCATACTAGAAAAATCTACATTTTCACTTACTTCCTCTTCTTCCACTTCTATTTCAAAAACAAAAGTGTTTACGTCTTCCCCTTGCTGTTCCAAATAGTTACGCAAGCGCAGGACGAGCTCATTTTTCGATCCCGCTCTAGAAAGATTTCGCTTACCTAACTCACTTTTAAGCTCAATGCAGTTGAGCTCTTCTAACAACTTACCCATTTTCACTGTATAATTATTATTTTTCTTTTTACTTTTTTTTTTTTTTTTTTTTATTTTTTTTTTTTTTTTTTTACACTTTACTTCAAATAAGTTTTATTTACACTTCTGACACCAATGTAACGTGCGCTTAGTTCGAAAAATAAAACTTCACTTTTTAATTTAATTCTATCACTTTTATTCAGTATATATGCTTAATTCGATCTCAACTCGACTTTGGGACTATCACTTGTATTTACTCTTAACTTTATCACTCTATAAACCAAACTGCCCTCTGGTTGCCTCGGGCGGGCTATTTATATCGAATGACATGCCATCTAGAACTCTCCAGTAACTTCTACATTGTCTCCACATTTGCTGTCTACTCTCTGTCTGTCTGTCTCTCTATACACTCACACACACTGGCTTACAAGCAACGCCTGTCATTTATACCATTCCATTAAGTGTTGCCAGTTGTGTTTTCGGTTGAACGTTTTTCGATTAGGAAATTGGTATAAAATGTTGGGTTCACGTTACAATATATTACACATCTGGGTTATCTTCAATGGAAATGAACCAGCAATGCCGATGTTTTACGGTTTTGCCCTCGATGTATCGGCGATGAGTCGGTTTTCGGTGATCAAAACATCGATTTTAACATCGATGTTGACAATCGCAAAATCCCTTTCCACTGAGATACAGCCAGCTGACGTTAATTTTCATTTATAGTAGTATATAAACTATGATTATACAAATTTTGAGTTGAGAGGAAATTATTGAAAATATTTTTTTTTTTTTTTTCATTTTCGAGCAGCCAGCTGACGTATAATCCACCATCTTATGGTCAGCTGACATTTTTTTTCCTTCATAATATTTGGTAAGCCATCACCCGTCAAATTTTTAATCGGGAGGAAATGACGAAAAATAATTTTTTTTTCTTCATGCGCGGGAGGCTGCCACTCCCCACCCCACCGACGGAGTCGCAGCTGACGGTCACGAGTACTCCTAATATAAGTTGCTTATGTATTTTACGAAGTTTCACTCGAGAGGAAATAATCAACCAAATTTGTTCCTGGCTCCCGGACTAATATATTTGCGACCACAACTAATTGAAAACACAATTTAAAATGAAGAAAACAAACATCTAAACTATGAAAATTATTGATCGAAAAATAAAAAAAAAACCCAACGAGTAGAAATATGCCAAGTAGAAAAGCAAATTACATTTATATTGACCACGTAAATGATTACATAGTACCTTCAACCGATTTCCGATGAATTTGGTAGTATTTACTTGGATGAACCCAGTATATAGGTACTACTAGTAAGGTCTTACAAGTATAAACTTAATTTTAGGCATACCAAATGAAGGAAATACTCCAATTTTGGGCTTCTACTATGGTAGTACTAGTATATACTATAACCATTATACTACTAGTAAGTACTTCTGTTTTATGCATATGCCCCAAAGTCAGTGACGATAGATTCATTCCGAAAATAAAGTTCTTCTAGTTTTTGAAGAAACACAAAAAAAAAATTTCCAAAAATTATTGATTTAATAAATAGTTTGAGTTTCTGAAAATATAAGACTTAAAAATTAAACTCCATTAAGTACACAGGTGTTTGTATTTGTGGCTTCTTGTTGGCTAAAATTTCTTCACTTCCGACGTACAAGTGCATGCGTCTTCGGTTATGCTCTTTATCCATGATCCGAAACGGCTAACTCGAGAATACACTCCAGGATAGTTTGGCTTGGCGCATCCTTCTCCCCAAGATACAACTCCTAATAAGTTTTCATTAGATCGCACCAAATTGAACTGTCAGAAAATCCACTTACCAGCAATCTGATGCTGTTCTCCCTCTACGATATGAAGGGGTCCTCCACTATCACCCTGTGAAATGAAAATCAAATTACGTTGTTATAAAAAGATTTTTCAATTTGTTAAAGCAGCCCACCTGACAAGAGTCTTTTTTTCCCTCTTCAAATCCAGCGCAAAGCATGTTTTCGGTAATTCTAGAAGGTCCATACTTGCTACGCTTACAATCATCTTCAGACAGAATTGGAACATGCACTTCCTGCAGAACATCCGATATAGGCCCACCTTCAGCTGTAGCACCCCATCCGGTCACTATTGCCTAAAAATGAATTTCAATCCCTTGAAGTCTTATTTTGTGTAATTCTCTTTTATGTGTCATCATACAGTTTCTCCAGCATAGTCCTTGCCAGGAGTAGGCAAACACACTGGTCGTAGACTATCTTTAAGTTCGACTGGCTCACTTAACCTTAAGACAGCAATGTCACTGTCAAAGTTCCTTGAATTATATTTTGGATGTACGAAGGCCTCTGCCACCTAAATCAAATACGATACAAATTAATTCAAGAAATAAAAAGAAAAAGAAGAAACCATTAGACGAACCTTTCTGTCAATCTTATTGGGATGATTCGTGCTGCGACTGTGGTCCAGAAGGCGAACAGTAATTAGATCAGACTTAAACCCTTGGATACAATGGGAAGCTGTAAGCACATAGCGGTCGTTTATCAAACTTGCGGCACAGTAAAATCTTGTCCTATACATCAGCAGAGCCATCCAAGGGTATTGGTTCACTTCCGTCTCCTGACCACCCACGATTCTTTTCTTTTTATTTGCTAATCCACAAGCTTTGAATTGTGGTGAGGATAAAGACGTTGAGTGTCTATGTTGTGCTCTAATGATAAAGAGGAAAACTTACTGCATTCTGCGCAATTTTTCTCCGGCGTTGACGTAGACATTATTGTGCTTGTCGTCCTTTCAGTGGTGGTTGTTGTGGTTGTTATTAATCCGTCGAAGGGTGGGCGTTGGCTTATAAGTGAAAGTACCCATTCGATGAATTGTCTTTGAGAAGCACGAATCGGATGATCATCTGAATTTGAATGAACACTGCCAGTTTGGTTGACCTTTATTTAAAAATGAAAAAAGTGTAGAGTTTACAATTAACACAATCGGAACTTGGAAGACAGTCGCCTGCGCATATGCAGTTTATTTTAATTTTGAGGACTGGAAAAGCAAGCCCGCAAATATGAAATTATATGTTTTACTCCAATGGAGATTATTTTTTTATTTGTAATCAAAAAGAACTTTTTTGTGCAATGAGTATGGTGAAAGACAAAACATAGAAGTGAAACACATGAATACACACAAACCACCAATAATTGACATTCAAGCCTCTAATACGCTGGTTCCTAACCCATGGGTCGCGACCCAAAATTGGGTCGCCAAGCCATTTTCGGTGGGTCACCAGCACATACTGACATTCTGAAAAAAAAAATCTTATAATTTGAAAAACAAAATACATATTTAGGTATGAAATAAATCTTATCATATGTGTTGTGTCGCTTGTGTGTATTTTATAAGAGAGCGAACATATTTGTCTTATATAATATACAGACAATCAGTTTCAACTTCCAGCACAACAGAACATAGAACACCACAAAAAAACGCCTATAAAATGACAGAGCTCCAGCCGCGATAATTTTTGTTTTCATAAAAATATAAGTTCAGCCCTCTATCTGTTCCTCATTGTCTTACCATTCCCTCAAAAGTTATTTTATTTAAAAGGCAATTGTGGCACTTAGAGGTAAGTAAGTTTATTGGTGTTTTATTGAAACTCCATTCGTAATAAGGGTGAATTTGAAAACCGCTTAAAACATTAAGAGTTGGTGTTTTTTCTTCTTCAAACTGTAAGTAGATATGTCTATGTATGTGCCACAGTGCCAATTTCAATGATGTCATTTCATCGACTTTGTTTTTTTTTTTTTTGTAAGTAATCGCTGTGAGGAAAGAATCGTAACAGGACATCAATTTCCCTAAATGTGTTCGCCGTTCCGAATTTTTAAACGTTGAAATAGTGTTATATTTTAACCGGAGAGTGAAAAAACTATATTGAGATACCTTTTTGTTTTATAAACCTTTGAACAGTCAAACAAATAAACGTTGATAAATTGCGAGGGTCAGTTCTGTTGCTTTTTGTTCTTTTATTTAATAAATATTGTGTTTCTATTTGCAAAAATTTGTAAAAACTGTTCAAAAAAGGTAAGACACTTAAACTTTCCTTCTTTTTTTGTAGAAAAATGTTTGGCTAGGGATTTATTTTATTAGGAACAATGGCAAACAAAAAATATTGTGAAGATTATTTATAATTCGGTTTTATTTCAGTGATCTCGAATTGCATTGAAAAGCTTCAATCTGTTCTTTGTAGTAAATCTCTTGTTTTATTCACATGTGCGGTGATTGTACAGAGGAAACACGATAAATAGATACAGTCAAAAATTATGACTGGTTGATTAAGGTTTCATATTTGGCAGATATATTCGAAGAATTCAACAAATTGAACCGTAAATTACATGGACATGATATCACTATAATTCAATTCAAAGATCATTTGCAGTGTTTTGTTTAAAAACTTGAAAACTAGAGTAGAAGGTTAAATGAGCACTGCGCATGACAAAGCAATGTTTCACAAACTCAGCGAGACCCAAGCCGAGAATGAATATACAAAAGAAGAATAAGAAAACCTTATCATCAATCACCTGACTTATTTAAAACATGAGATTGCTACATACTTCCACGATTTGAATAGTGTTCAACTCACGCCAATTTCTAAATGTTTCTGAAATTCCGGATACTCTCCAAAATGAATTCATTGAATAAAGAAGTAATTCATTTGCTAAAGACAATTTCGAAACAACGTCATTGATTGACTTTTGGTGCAGTCTGCAGTGTGAGAGAAGTTTACCCAAATTTATTGAACAATGCTTTAAAACTGTTAGTACCATTCGTTTCAACATATCTTTGCGAAGCTGGATTTTCTCAGTTTATAAATATTAAAGCAAATCAAGGAATAAATTCTCCTTTCAATTGAATAATTGGCACTTAATTTATTTTGGTTTGTTTTAAAGTTATTGTCATTGCAAACTTTGAAAGTAGATTTCTAGAAAATTCTTAAGTATGTATCTAATATGAATACGGAGAGGATTATAATTCAACATTTATTCAAATACATTGGGTCGCGGAGTTTTTCCAAAACTCCAATTTGGGTCGGTAGTTCTGAAAGGTTGGGAACCACTGCTCTAATAGATGTTCTTCAAATGCTAACTGGAGCACTCAGACCTAAGCACCAGTCCATTCTACTGAAAAAAGAATCATGACTTGTGTCATAAAAAATAAACTGTAACCATTTCGTTAAAGAGGAAATGAAGAACCCTTTTAAGAAAGACATCTTTCA
Organism: Melanostoma mellinum; assembly: GCA_914767635.1. Classification (NCBI taxonomy): domain Eukaryota; kingdom Metazoa; phylum Arthropoda; class Insecta; order Diptera; family Syrphidae; genus Melanostoma; species Melanostoma mellinum. The sequence goes on along the minus strand of OU612058.1, from coordinate 67,882,564 downwards.
TTGAAAAAAAAAACAATATTGCCAATGGAGAGGCAGAGGTTTTGAACCCATATAATCAGATTTTATTCATACGGAAGCAAAGGTTTATTTAAAGCAACATGTTCGAGATGAGCAATTTTTAGTGTTTCTCTCAATAACATTATCGGTGTAAATGAAACTGCCCTACAGTTTTCTATGGGTTTCGAAGAGCTGAGAAATCACTTCAAAGGCCAGCAAGAAGACATCAAAATAGAGTCGTAGTTATTACTAAGTATCAGGAGAGATCAATTCATTAAACTACTTAACAGCGACGTTGGATTGATACTGTCAACTGGAAGGAATTTGACTATGACCAAAAATGCTTTCTTCTCAGACGTTAACACGTAAAGATGCCAGAAGCCTAGGTACATCAAAAGAACCTGCAGGTGAATAATTTGATTTTAATCCCAAGTTAAAGGAACAGGCACCTGCCAATAATTTAGTTGATCCTCTACTACCATATATGCAGTCGAAGGCCTAAGAGTTCGCCTTCACATTGTCATCCAAATTTTTATAAAATCTCTGTAGTATTCAGAGAGACTTTAATTGGTGTAACTTTAGCGCAAGGCGTCCGCAGATGTTGCATGTCAATTGAGCGGTAACCACTTCATAATGCTCTGTGATTGATAACTAAAATCTCTAGTCACAGCTCACAGTAGCCCTCCACAGCTTATGAACAATTTTTTTAACCAAACGGTTTTGTCGAAACACCCAACCTCGTAAGAATTTTACGATTCTGAAATAACCAACAGACATAATAATCGTTGAAAACTAATGCAAATTAAAATATGCACGTGGAGCACAATCGGTAAGCGTATAGCTAAAGCCAATGAAAGCTAACCTCGGCTAATCTGTTTCTCTGCGGGGTAAAACTTAGTGCTTAGAAGCAAATAATGTTAACCAAATTGAAACAAGAAACTTTTCCATTGTTATGGATGTCAGAGAGGCAAATTTTGATTCGGACCATTCCCTTTTTTGGCCAAAATACATGAACATGAGGACTTTCTGTTCACGATCGGTGCAGGGTAGTTAGGCAATCAACTGCAACGTAGCAAATCGAATATGCGTTTGTTGAGATATTGCACACTTTAAGGAAATTCCTCATAGGGTGTATAATATATATGGCTCCACATGTCGCCAATCACTTAACAGTAAGGAACATAGATGAGCAGATAAATCCGCTTTACACAGATATTGTGATCTGTCGGGATCTATATCTCAACATTTTAGAAAGCAACAATAAAGATTTTCTTTCGGTTGTTGATTCACTTAGTTTTGTGCTTTCCAATCGGGATCAACCAACTCATTTTATGTCAAATAAAATGGCATAAAATAATAAATAATACTAAGTCTTCTGGATCTGTTTTCAGTGCCTCACCCAAATTCTAATTCAAATCTACCATTATGACCAACTGCTGGCACCATCTATTTCGCATCATGACAGGATTACTATAACTCTCAATTTGCTACCAGTAAATCACGTTCATGTTCAACTATGGAACGGATTACCCCTAAACATTAAGGGATCATGTAACACCAACAAATTCATGAAAAGCCGCTTCAAATACTTTGCTGAGCAGTTTGAATAAGCATAAGTATTAGTTTCCCGCTTAAATGTTCCCACTCTTTTCCCTTCTTCTTCTCTTTTTTCTATTCTTTCCTTTTTTTCTATATTCAATTCCTTGTTATCTTAAGAATTAAAATATAAGCTCTAATGTTTGTAAATTAAATTAAATTAAACTACATAAGTTCCAATTGAAAAGCATATACAGCTCTTTATAAGATTTATCTTTTTTGTATATACTTTCTAATAAATCTTAATCTAAATCTAAAAAAACTAAAGCTGTGAAACGTTATGACGTCAGAAATATACATTTGCTAGAGATAGATGGTACCCGTGTCGTTAACCATCACGCCTGTCTGCGTTTCTGCATGTTAACCCAAAGATTCAGAGTTCGAACCAACGGAGACAAAAATGTTTCTCCACGGATATCGCCTTTCGCGAGGAATTTCCAAATCCTCTTTTAGTAAATTCATTCCCATGAAAAGCTATACCTCCATTAGCCGTTCGGAACCGACAGAAAATTGTAGGTCCCCTCCATTCCCGCACATGGCATGGTTGTGAGAATTGTGCTAGGCCCTATGGCTCCTCGCTTTGTTGCGCCACCCCATTTATTTACTTTAGAGATAGAAAATGCTGCCAGCATAAAGCATTGAAGAGAAGAACACAGAATTCTCACAAAGAAAAACGAACATGAGAAGCGCTCGTTTGAAGAAGTTGATTGGAATGAGATTCGAAAGCTACACCGTATGGTAAAACGATTATGCCGGTCCCAGCGCAGCAAACCTCGAACTAAATCCTGTTTCTTATGCTCAATCAATTTTTGTAAAAGCTGTATAAATGAGGAGGAGGAAGAGACTATTTCCCATCTACTATCTTCATGCTCTCCTTTAGCTCACAAACGTAGGATTCACCTAGGTTCTTAATTCTTTAATAACCCTGGTGATAATACTCATCGACCCATTGCGCCACACCCTTTTCATTGTGAGCTCAAAATGGTTCCATTAGGATGGGGATACATTAGATCCACCGTGGTACCACAATGAGCCCTACGGTCCTAAGTTTGTTAACCGACTGGTGTCTTACTACTTTTTAAAGCAACCCACAGTTTCTATTATATTTTTGTCAGCTCAAAAAGTCCACTTATTGTTAATTAATTTTACTAAGCAGACCACAAATGGATATTTTAACGCCAAGTAAACAATTTTAAGTCTTAAGAGCTCAAATAAATGAATGGAAAGTAGCAATTTTTTCAATACAACCGCAATCACCCCAAATGTGTCAATTTCGATCAAACAAAAGTCGACGAAAAGGAGTGAAAAAGTGACAACAGCATTGGGAGTTTGCTGCGATGAGAGAAGATTAAATAAATGTTCTAAGGAATAAAGAAAGTGTAAAAAAAAAAGTTTTAATGAATTAATTTTGAGTTTTGAAATACAGCCCTGGCCAAAACTATAAGGCACTTGAAGATTTTGTTCCTATTCTCTGAAGCTAAGAACAGAAGCTTTTGAGAATTTTAAGACGTAAGGCCTAGGCAGGGTGCTCTGCAGCATCCAAGGAGATGATCAAATATCTTTTTCAAAAGAAAATGGAGATGCAACTAGTAAGACCAGTGTCTAAAAAAGCGAAATATTAAAAAATAATGATAGCAACAAGAAAAATTTGTTTTTCTTATACAAAAAGATTTTCTTATTTTTCTGCAAACTCCGTCTCTTTTCGTCTTACCTCCTTTTTGAATTTTGGTCGGTTTTAAAGGTGTCTCATACTTTCGGCCGAAGCTGTATTTATCAAGACATATTTTGGTTATTCCTTGAATATTCCGATATTTTTTCATAGAAAAAACTTATTTGTTAGTTTGTTTCTCTCAGATATTTGCACATTTAAAGAACGATAGTAATCTCCCCTTATTGAATTTTATATAAAAAAAAAGTCGACTTTGCAATACAACGATCAAATCCTAAGAAACCTTGAAAAATGGCTTTTTTAAGATGAAGAATGGATCTTGCCATATATGCTGGGAAATATATTTCCAATTAAACTAAGAATTCATCTCTAGAGAGCATTTTTCAAAGATGCTTCGGTCAAATTATTCAGAGTCAGAAAAAAAATTATAATTTGTACGGAAGCGTCTATATGCGTCCATTGTGTTGGTTGTTGTAACTTAAAGAGTTGTGCAGGCTGGTGTTGGGCCATTTTTTTTTTATAATTATCGCGCACATCAAGGGGCTATGAATACCCTCATAATGTTTTAAAACACAGTGCGGGCTTTTAGGAAAATAGGAGAAAATTTAATAGGAAACACCGATGCACACTGCTTTTAAACTTTTGTGAGTCGTAATGCCGGGGAAAAACAGAGTCTGGAAAAGCATTCCACAATCGGATGGTGCGACTAAAATATGAATCTCTATACTTGACAGTACGTCCGAAGTTGGGCTCAAGGTAAAACTAATGAGCATTCCTAGCGAGGCGGGTTTTGCGGCTAAATTGTGTCAAGGGATGAATGCAGCTGGCTATTTCACTTGAGCACTGTTTGTAGAAAAAGCGATAAAATAAAGAGACAGGTAACGTCGTGACGATGTTCAAGAAAATTGATCGATTTCACAATTGAACTATTAATCTAAACGCTCTATTTTATACCCTATCAAGTAGGTGCAAAGATGTTCGAGGGGCACCTGACCAAATATGGGAATTATACTCTAGTCTTACACCGCCTTATTGAAAATCTCTTGGTATTGCCGGAATTCGCTCGTTTTTTAGGTGTTGTTAGTTTTGTCATTAAAAAGAAAAGTTTAAAAAAAATTCATTTTTCAATCATACTAGCTCACAAGGAATTTAATTCACTATTTTTTTAACTGCAAGTTCTGAGACTGAAATCAAAAAATTTATTTTTTAATACAGAACTTGCAGTTAGAAAAATAATTTATTTTTATTCGCGTCCGAATAAAATAAATTTATTTAATTTTGCGAGCTCTGCCAACGTCTGAAAGAAAGTTGGTGATATTTAAAAAATTAATAAAATTTATAGTTCCGTAAAAGGAAGACAAAAAGTCTCATGTTTGTGGTTGGCTTTTATTTAATTTAAAATGTTTAAACGAAAGAGCTGACTTTCGAACTTGGTGTAGGCAAAAGTTGATTGATCTTCTTTACCTCGTATTCACCATTTACGAAATTTTGTTTAATAATCTAGCGTTAACATTCATGACAATTGTTCACTGAATTTAAAATTTTTTGAATTTTCTTTTTAGTAGTTTTAGTTTATGAGAAGCCTTCGATTCACTCATTTCATTCATCTTCCAGTAAAGTCAAAAACACAAAATAGTTTTTATTTGCATTTATGTATTTTTTTTGCTTTTGCAAATATTATAAATTGCACTTGTTTATTTCACTTTAGGCTTTATCAGGGGCAAGAAACAACAGTTAACTCTTCATAAAGTCTTCTCACCTTCGAGGAATTTGCCGCACTCGTTATGATGACAATCAAAATCACAACTGAATTTATTCTATTTGAACTAAACATTTTCATAAAATCAACACTTTAATCAAAAACAAAGAAAACTAAATAGATACACAAAATCAATGTTAAGCAATAATTTTAAGAAAAAAGAAATAAATCAATAGTCCATTATTCAGTGGCTTCGTTCTGGGAGCGATTTACATCCAATATCCAAGAATGACGCGACAGAATAAGCCTTTCAAGCAAGTCAATGAAATGTTTTTGATGTGTCTTTAGCCAACGAGCCATGGTAATAAGTCTGCGGGAAAGTTAAGTGTGCATACTTTACGATGTGTATAATTTTTTTTTTTTTTTCCTATGCAGGTACTAAAGCAAATGAAGCAACTTCTTCGTCTCTTTGGAGCCACACCAAGTAACACCAACACTAATCGTTACTCGGCAGCAACTTTCACGCACGATCAGTAAATTGAAATGCAAAATCAGTTCAATTGATTGGACTGGCAGAATAACTCGTAGTAAGCGGGTTAAGTCCATGGGTAAAATGTATTCGTCATATGAGTTAACCTAGTTAAAATGAGCTTCTGCGATGGCTGCACGATTGATTGCTCCATGGTGGGAAGAAATACTTGTCTCAGAAGGAGCAATATTTGTATGTATTTTATGAGGAAATGGTGGATGGAAGAAATTTAATAGCTCCCATTTAATAGTAAAGAACAGGAGCAGGTCATAAAGAGGATGAAACAAGTATGTGTATTCATAAATGCACTTTAGTTAAGATTTCCTTAACTTGTTTGAAAACTAGTGCGTCAGAATAATAATAATGCAAGTCATGATTTTCAGTGAATAATATGAAAGCTGATTTGTCAAATGTATGCCAACCACGTCGTGGACGTCTGCCCTTTGAAAACTAAGCTTAAGTATTTTTTAAAGCGAAAAGAAAATTGTTTCTGAGTAAAAACGAAGAGATTGTGACTACTCGTACAGTGAGTCACGATAGCAGTTCTCACAACAACGTTTTAAAAAATACAACCTTCTGGCTTAAGATGATTTTTTTTGGTTTAAGTATTTGTTTGGTCTATTTGAAGTGTGATGAATTCAAAATTTATTATCAGAGGCTGAATTTCTTCGAATCTTATATAAGGCCAGACTGTGAATCATAATCTTATTTATTTTAGATGTTGACGTTAAAATTTGGGCAACTGTAGCTGGCTTCAATAATGATCCCAAATTAAGAAGGAAATGTTCAAAACTCAGCAGAGAAATTTGCAGTTTAAAGCAACATGATCCCTTAAATTGGGCAAGGCTCGCACAATGAAGATTTCCAATTTTCTATGTAATTTATTTTGTGAAAAAGTTATATAAAGCAAAGCTAAAACCTTAAAATAGGACAAAATAAGCGGACCTACTCTGATGAATGATGTGTGCTACTCAAGCCGATGATAAACCTGACCAGACGTATGCCTGTTGAATGGATCTCCTTGGCGAAGTTAGGTGTAAAAAGATGGCGTACCGCTAGTTTGTTCTTGATCTTGCCCAAAAAGCTATATCGTTTTGTTACATATTATGCGAACCCAACCCGATGGGAATTGTGGCAAATCAAAGAGTAATCTATAATTAGAAAAAAAGTTTTTCAAAAAAATGTGCACGACTGCATCGCACGAGCTTATTGCTATTGCTTTTGCTCATGTGCTACGTGTAATATGTAAGACCTTATGGTATTTATGTAAAGCTTGTTGTCAATTTTTTTTTTTGAGTTAAAGTGCCTTGCTTACATTCTAAGGATTAAATTACAGTTTGGAGTGAACCTTGGGCTCAAAGCCTTCATGCAGTTGACTGCGTCACCTAAGACGAAGTCTTCCTCTCCTGCCATTTCCCGGAAATGTGATTTCGAAAACTCGTCGAGCAGGAGCGTTGATGTCCTCCGCACTACATGTCTCAGCCGTCGTAATCTCTGGAGGCGTACTCTTTTAACTGTGCTCACATCGCGGTACGGCTAATGAAACTTGTTGTTGAATGTTCTTCTCAGCAGCATTTGGCAATAAAAATTATTCTCCGTTTGATCTCCGCACTGAAGTTATATTAAGTTGTTCCGTGCCTATGGCGGATCAGAGGTGGACGAAGTTCTGTACTACATCGAAGATTTTTTTTATTTCACCCATTCAAGCCTCTTCTGTTTTAATGCTCGTAAGAACACCTATTGTGTTAAGCAGACTACATCTTATTTAGTCAATAACGTGTCCTTAGGCGAGTAAGTGTACATAGTTTTGAAAGATTGTGCATCTGCTTCTGGTAATGAAGTTTGAGTTTCGCACAACCGTTTTAAGTTTGATGTTAAAAAAAAATTGCGATGTGTGGGATTGTTTCCTTCTCCTCTTCCTCGTCTAGGCAATTTCCGCAGAAGTCATTAGAGGAAACGCCGAGTCTTATGACGTGTCTTCCTATCAGACAATGCCCGGTGATGACTTTGATTACGGAGCTAACGTTTGTTATGGTTTATGGATAACAAATGCTTGTGCGTTTTGGATGTAGGCCTGGCCACATCCGTTTTGTTGCCACACACGTGGTGATTATAGTTTACTTTATCCATTGCCTCTTGCTTTAGCATAGGTTTATACGTAGCGATTGGTATACCAATATTCAACTTACTGGTTGAGATCGGTAGAACGGTTCCTTTTCTGGCGAGTTCATCGGCCTTGCAGTTACCCGCGATATCTCTGTGCCCCGGCACCCCAAATAAGGTGAATATTGAACTATTCAGCCATCTCCTTAAGAGATAGGCGACAGTTAAGGGCGGTTATAGAACTCGTAGAAACATTGCCGAGTGATTTGAGGGCTGCTTGACTATCTGAGAAAATCCAGATATTCGTTGAGGATACCGCGTTTTTTTTAGCCATGAAAGGACCTCTTTGATCGCCAGAATTTCCGCTTGGAACACGCTACAATGGTTTAGAAGGCGAAATGAGAGACTTTTCTCAAGTGGGTTTGAGTTTACCGCTTATACACAAACAGGCTGTTCATTGGACCTTGCTCAGATTAGGACCTCTTATCAAGAGCGGTCCACCATACCACTACTCCGTATGTGAGTATTGGTGTTATGACCGCGGTATAGAGCGAGGGGGGGGGGGGTACCAATATTAAGTACCAATGGCTTTTTACAGGAAAATAGGGCTACGGTGGATTTCCTGATTCTTTCCTGTATAATGGCTTTCCGGATTAGCCTTTTGTCTAGGATTATACCAAGACATTTGGCTTCGTTGGAAAGTTGAAGTAGGATTCCATTTATTGACGGTGTTGGTAGTTGAGGAATTTTGTATTTCCTGGTCGAGAGAACGAGTTCATTTTTCTGAGGGTTTGCATCAGGTCCGTAAGGACGTGAGCATGTTTGCCAGATACCGCAATTTAGACGTCATCTTCATATGCAATCACTTTGAATCCTTCAGCTTCTAGGTCAACTAGAAGCTCATTAACGACTAGATTCCATAGAAGAGGGGATTGGACTCCGCCTTGCAGATCTCTTTGCAGAGATGTTTCCTAGATTCAGATATAGTTGAAGGGGGTATTCAATCGACAAAAACACTGGCTATATTTTGCTAAAGTAGCTTCCGGACGTAATATTGATTAACAGCTTCAGTTGGCGCGGGTCGTGAACAATATGTCCTCATTCGTACTGTGGTTTCAAAAAGTAAATCCTTCGGAACTTTAATTTGGGTTTCAAACCTTTGGTCAGATTTAAAAAAAAAAAAAAAAAAACGAAATACTGCCTACGCTTAGGAGGCCTCGACCCTCTCTTTCTCTCTTTTGATTAGCGTTCTCACAGGTCATAACTCATTGGGTACTCAAAGGTTGAGAATGGGAATCAGCACATCCGACTTATGAAGATGATGCCAACACGAAGAGGCAGAGGAAGTGTCATCCCACTTCCACTGTTAGTCACCTAGTTTGGCCTACACTAAGCAAAAACCAATCGAAGAATACTTCTTCGACGAGCTGGCAACTTCTCTAACCCCTACACCCGTCTGCACCCCCATCAAATTGGTCTGATAACCTCAGCCCTGAGTCTGTCTCTTACAAGAAATCTTCGCAGTTTCGCACAAATAAGCGTTGTCTGTGGAAGTCGCCATATCTTCTATATGACTTCTATAGAGTTTTAAGACCTGTTGTTGGCTCGCCAGGAGCTCGTCCGCCACCATTCCTACTTGACCCTGTACTATACTATACTATACTATACTTTACAAAGTTATACTAAAGACCCTGATCGGCATTCAACCCAAATAATCGCTAACAACTTTGTACTACGAATGCCATAATGAAAGCATCATATCACTGTTGATAAAAGTTCTAAATCAGCCCTATCACAGATTCAATCGTAGAAAACTTCCAAACGGAAAGCTACTCGTAAGTTACGAACTACGAAAACTTGTGTTCACAAAATCCGAATGGAATCGAAGAAAGCATTGCCTGGTGCCGCACTAAATACCGCCATGCTGGTTTTCATCAGAAATCAGCTGTTTTAAGCCAAATGTTGCAAGATCATTCACATTTTTCTGCAAACACAACTTCTTTCGTATATTAAGACGACGAATTTACATTCCACTCGGGTTGGGTGATACCAAATCTACGAATTTCTAAATTCGTTCCACTCCGAATTTTTTATTTGATAGTTACAACGGCGAACTTAGACTTTTTTCGATTACGATTGAATCTATGAAAGGGGTTTAATATCTGTTGCAAAGCCTCCATTACGAAGATGTTTCTTACTTTTTTTATTTGGCGTTCGAAATTGTTACGATGGGCTTGTAAATTGTAATAGGGGCGTGTAATGTCAGAGAAGCTCATTCAGGGATTTCTGCATTTTGACTGCTTAGGTCTAGCGTTGGTTTTCAAGTACCCCATGGAGCCATGAGTTCTTTTTCGGATCACCACTGAAGTTTATGCGTTACGTTTTCAAAAAGTGGGTAATTTTCCTTCAGTTGGGCAAGGCTATGGTTACAGCTTGTAGGTATAGCAAACTTAATTGACATGTACAATAAGTTGCCACTTCTTGGCGCCATATTGGAAAACAGATTGACACCACTCAGAACCTTCCCTTAATCAAATAAATAAGGTGCCGCAATAGAGTGGCTACTCCTAGGCCTAACGTATTTCCCACAACCGTACCTGGTGCGGAATGGAGGGGCCTACAATTTAATGCCGATTCCGAACAATAGAGAAAGTGCTTTTCATGACATCGGATGATTTGCCAGAGAAAACAATTTTATTTTTCATGTTTGAACTGAAACTCGGAATTCCCACAAAATAGGCAGACATGGCAGCCATTACACCAGGTTTACGATAAACTTGAGCTTTGAAATTGCGAATGATGAATTGCTCTAGTTCTCAATTTTTGAACACGACTTCTTTTTCGAACACTCAAGTACTTGAACTTTCCATAAGAAAGCTAATGATATTTCACCTTTCTTCATTTTCAATCTGCAGTACTAAGGCAAACTAGCGCAAAAGAGAGTCACAGGAGTATGGGTGGAATAGGCGAGGTGTCCCCAGCCCAGTTACCGTCTCTAAGTAGAAACTGCTAACGGCTACAATATAAACGGAGGGCTTAGTCAGTTGACAAGGTCTAAAATTACAAAAGAAAGCAAAATTGAGGAAAGCTTAAAACTCCTTTTTATCTCAAGTGAATATTATTTATTTATTATTATTTTTTTAAAGCTAACAGTGACTATTGGACGCACAGTTCGAAGCCAAATTAGTTTCTAACTTCTAAAATTATTTTATGCTAAAAATTCCAACTCAATCGAATAACGGAGATCAGAAATTAATTTTGTTTTCATTAACTATAGGAATTTATGGTTACTACTTGTTTTTACGAAAAACTTATGATATCTTACATTTTGTATGACATTAGAACTTAAACTCTTTGACTAGAACACATTAGTAATGACACACATTGGTTGAGTGTCCTTAATGCTAACATTTGGCTATATCCTTTTACACAAACAAATCAAACTTCACAACCATTGCTGCATAATGTAATCAACATAGCTGGTATTTTGTGTGGTTTTTGGCGAACAGAGGCATTCGTTGGAAAGTTTTCGCTTCATCCATGGAACGTAGTTAACAAGTTTAGTGTAAATACCAGGGAAGTTTGGTCTGGCACAACCACGACCCCATGATACGACTCCAATGATTTCAGTGCTACCGGCAGGAGCCTGTTTGAGCATTGGGCCACCACTGTCACCCTGGAAATAGGAAATGAATCAAATGGTTTTGAGAAGCAGAAACTAAGATCCTACTCACCTGGCAGGCATCAATTTTTCCGTCATGATAACCAGCGCACATCATATTGTCGGTGATGCGTTTACTTCCATAGCCAGCTTCTTTGCACTGTTCTTGAGACCAAACTGGCACAGAAACTGAGTTTAAGACTGTGGATGTCTTCTCTTTTTCTCCAGTTTTACCCCATCCAGCTACAAGTCCGAGGGTTCCAGAATAGTCAGTTTCTCCTGTAAGAAAATGCAAATGTTAAACTTTGTTAGATTGAAGAAAGAATTTTTGATATCCTTACCACCATTTGGTAAGCAGACTGGCTGCACATTGGGTCCAAATTGAACTGGTCGATCTAATTCAATCAACGCAACGTCATTGTTGAACGAAACAACGTCAAAGTATTCGTGATCGTGAATGGCCTTTATGCGACGGATTTCTTCATAGTCCTTGGAGATCTCATGTCCTCCAATGTAGACGCGAATCTCATTCGGATTAAAGCTGTACACACAATGAGCGGCTGTTACTAAGAAATTGCGCGAAATCAAAGTAGCTCCACAGTAAAGTTTTCCTTGACGCCATAGTCCAGCTAACCAAGGTTGTGCATGAGGTGCTGAAACTTTTCCACCTACAATGCGATTCGCACGTCCCTGAACTCCGCAAACTGCAAAAATAGAAAACAAACGCAGGCACATTAAAGGTGCATGTTCGGTGTATGTATTAGGTTTTCAATCAACGAGAGTACACATTCATCAAATTGATTGTGTGGTTGCGTTGGGTTTTGTTCAAGGCACGCCGCGCCGCACCACGCCAACCGTGCGTTGCCTACAAACGGGCGCGAGCGTTCGCCGCAACACAATGTCATAGAAATGTGCGTTGTTACTTCATTCACAAAAGAGTCAAGTTTAAGGTGACAGTCTTAAAAGTTTAAATTTGAACCGAAACTTATTGCCTTCTTACAATGGGCGTCGGCTTGCAGGTTATCGTAACAATAAAGATGGTTTTTTGGTTTTTAATCGTTTTGTTGTCGCCCATTCCAAAAGGTTTACTACTGCCTAAAGCAAGTGCTGTTGACACACAAAGGTGTGACCTTTTAAAATATTCATAGTTTTTGTTTCGTAGGTTCATTGGAGTTCAAGATATGGAATTTCCGTTTTTGGCTACGATGAGATTAAGATTATACTGAAAAGATTGGTGAATCAGTTCTTATTGATTGACAGCAATTGTTGTCGCTTGTTTCCCAATCCATGGTCAGAGCAGAAATTATTATGAAATATGCAAATTGAATAGATTTGTTTGATTTTTGACTTTAATTTGACATAGAAAAACTGTTCTTGTTTGATTAAGCTTTCTGATATGAATGAGCTTCTACTACCGTTGTTTAATCTTATCACAAATTGAAGCGGAATTAATAGATAATAGCAATCGAAGGGAAGGGGGTACTCTAACCATTTGAAACTCGAAAAAAAAATTTAAAAAAAACAAGAAGGAGCCGGAGGACGCCGCACCGGTGGCACTACCAAAGCTTTAATACACTCAATGGCAATAGGAACGGAGACGTTTATTTGGACCGAAGACAATATGTTCGCCACTAGTACAAAAGTCTAAGTATAAGAGAAAGTATAAGATGATAAATGGATCGCACAATCCAAAAAAAAATAGGCTGATCGCTTAGAGATGATAGTCTTACGAGTAACACCTATCCGTCCTGAGTGTTTATCGCACTGTATGCAAAACACCCTGTATAAGCAAGTAAACAAACGTGTTTGGACATATGGCATTTAATTAACGGGCTGTAGAAAGAGTATATCTGCTGAACCCTTTCAAAAGCTTCAAAGGCAAAGTTGTTCATGGACTAATAAATGATCGTTTGTATATGAAAAAAAGGGATCTAGATCGTGATCTTCAAACTAAAATGGTTAAAGAAGTGGTCGCTGCAAAGTCATATCATTTCCCTAAATGGAGACGGTCTTAAATTTACGAGAAAGTGTTCGGAGTTAAAGAAGAGCGAATCATTATGAGCTGATATTCGCAAGGCTATGGGAAAAGTTTATAATACAGCGATAAAACTTGTATTAATGTGAATTATAAAGGAGGTGGTGCATACTTGGGCCCAGAGCGTACACCTATGAGACTAGTACCAAATGAAAGCTTACGTTCAGCCCAATCAGCCTGCCAAATATTTTTGAATTCGGTCTTGGTGATTTTGAGATAATTAGACTTGAAGTTGAGCGCCAGAAATGGGAAAAATCTGACATTTCTGCAAATAATTACGAATATCTCGAAAAGCATAGCACGTAGGACAATGATTTTGGTATCATATGAAAGATCATAAAAATATCTTTCATTTCATTTAAAATACAGTTTTCAAAATTCCTTATATTTCGAAAAAACAGACCTAAAAGTTGTTTAAAAAAAAACATTTTCGTTGACGTTTGACAGCCAATATCTCGAAAAAATCAGTGATGACCTATAATTTTTTTTGCACCACTTTAATCCTTAATTGGTAAGCTTTAATTTGATATACAATTACGCTATCATACATAAAGCATATCACGTACATTATACACAATTCCTAAAAAAAATTAAACAAAAAATATGTTCCACAGGAAATGCATTTTTTCATTTAATTCTTCGCAGTTTCAACTTTGTTTTTTACTAAACATAAAACCAAAATACATTTTAATGCTGCAAATGAGAAAAAAAAAATGACTAATCTTCGTTTAGATCTATCAAAATATCATCCAAAAACAAAGCTGGTGCTATATTCATTGCTTCCTGGTGTCTTGCGTAACCCAAATACCATAAAATACTCATGACATGAGCGCAACAACCAACAGTCCTCATTCCAACGAGACAGTTACAATAGTAAGCTTTTATTGCGTTCGAACTATGTGCTACGTTTGCATCGCTGTTCACCAAGATGTAAGTGAGATACACTTTTCTACTTACATGCCTGGATTTGATTCGCCCTCGTAATAAAAAGTTATTGTTGCCTATAAGACTATTATGAGCAGTAGAGGTAATTCGCATCCGATCTTCGCAGACTTCGATTGTATAGGTTCCCTGGTCTTTTAAATGTTCACCACAGTAGGATCGAGCCTGGTTTATTTGGTAATTGCCCAATGATATCATACGAAGTTCTTGAATAGAGAGTTGTGGGAAATTACTTAAATTCGGGATATTACCATCGATGCGGCTGAACATAGCTCTGGTTCTGTTAAGATTATTTTCTCTTACAAAGGCACCTAAATAATTAGGAGTATTAAAACGATTTAAAGCCAGTTCTAGCAGAACGTTCGCATCAGCACTATCTTCAATGGTTGGATGAAACTTATTAATAGTGCAGTCAATGAAGCGAGAAATAGGGCCTTACCTCCGAATTTTTTTACTGTGAACCGATTTGCATGAAATTGTGGAATTAGGCTCATCTTACCCTCAACTTCAAAAGTGAAAATGATTTGAACACCGCCAGCACCCTGGGGGTGGTTGCTACCCCTTTTCGGGGGTGAATTTTTTTTCTTCAAAATAACCTCGGATATCGATAAAAGGCCTAATTTTAAGCAAAAAATCAAATATAAAGTTTTTTATTAAGTCCAATACTTTTCGAGTTATTGGCAATTGAAAATTCGCAATTTTTTCACGTTTTTCATCTATTTATGCAAATATCTCCAAAACTATACGTCTTATCGAAAATTTTATTAAGAACGAAATTGTAGCAGGTAAAACAATGAACAATTTGGTTTTTTATAAAGTTTTCTAAGAACAATATTAAGCTAGATATAAAAGATCAAACCCATTTTTTATTTTGTCTGAAATTTAATCGTTGTGGTCCATGCCATTTAGCGGCGAGCAGATGCATTTTATGCATTCTAATACCAAAAGATATTTTGTAGTGCTTGAAATAAGCTTTAAAATGAGCACTATTAAAAGTCTTTTGCACGTAAAATAAGTGAGCTGTAGTGCAAATAAGGAGAGCATCTAATGTTTTTTTCTTTTAAATCAATGGGTTTAATAAGTGCCATTTCCACCAAAATTAAATTTAGTCGTATTCCGCCTAAAATTAAGTTTGTTATGAAGAGTTTGATAGATAGTATCAGTTTGGATGCTTCAGGACACATATTTTTCAAAAAAGTCACGATTAAAAAAAAAAAACAAAAAATTTTAAAATTTTTAAAAAACCCACTTTTTTCATAATATCTCAAAAATGACGACAGATACGTATAAAAGTGTAAGAATAAAAAATTTAGGTATTTTTCTGACAAACAATTTGGTTCTTTAGTTTTTTTCTGTCAGACAAAAATTGACGGAGATATGATTGTTTAAAGAGCGCGTGGCAGCGCAATCGCAGCCTCTCTTAAGTCCTTTAACCCTTCACCGTTTTAGCAAAAGGTTGTTGACTACATATTGCAAGAAAGCATCTTGTAGCTCTTTTAATTACCTTTACAATGGTTTTTTATAAGTTGTGATAGCATGAAAATTGAAGGAGTTATGGTCCAAAAACTCATTGATTTAAAAGAAAAAAACATTAGATGCTCTCCTTATTTGCACTACAGCTCACTTATTTTACGTGCAAAAGACTTTTAATAGTGCTCATTTTAAAGCTTATTTCAAGAACTACAAAACATCTTCTTGTATAAGAATGCATAAAATGCATCTGCTCGCCGCTAAATGGCATTGACCACGACGATTAAATTTCAGACAAAATAAAAAATGGGTTTGATCTTTTATATCTAGCTTAATATTGTTCTTAGAAAACTTTATAAAAAACCAAATTGTTCATTGTTTTACCTGCTACAATTTCGTTCTTAATAAAATTTTCGATAAGACGTATAGTTTTGGAGATATTTGCATAAATAGATGAAAAACGTGAAAAAATTGCGAATTTTCAATTGCCAATAACTCGAAAAGTATTGGACTTAATAAAAAACTTTATATTTGATTTTTTGCTTAAAATTAGGCCTTTTATCGATATCCAAGGTTATTTTGAAGAAAAAAAAATTCACCCCCGAAAAGGGGTGGCAACCACCCCCAGGGTGCTGGCGGTGTTCAAATCATTTTCACTTTTGAAGTTAAGGGTAAGATGAGCCTAATTCCAAAATTTCATGCAAATCGGTTCACAGTAAAAAAATTCGGACCTAAAATGCTTCATTGACTGCACTATAAGAATTGCAGCTGCAACTTTGAAGTCGTCCATCAAATGACCAGCAGCTAGATTAAAAAAATCTTGCCGAAATAGTTTAAAATCCCTTTTAAATCGTCCGTTCACGACTTCAACGACCCATCTGACCATAGTTACACACCTGGATCTATTAGCCTGCTCTGTGGTAAGTTGAAAGTTACCTTCAGCAACGGATTCAGGCATGTAAGTCTTATATCCTTGAGATTCAAGATGTGGGATTGCGTCTCTGAATCCTCTGTCCAAAATAAAAACATCGTTTTGTCTAAAGTATTGCCTGAACGTTCCATAATCGTCTCTGAAAAGATGTTTCATTATGTTAGCATCAGATACAGTTGCAGCATAAGGTCCTATAACGTCCAGGATATACCCATCACAGCATGTGATCACAAAAGGCTTAACCAGATTTTGATACTTATGTAGGCTGTATGATTGTTTCTGGAAGCCGTAGTTTGAACTTTTTTGAAGGTACACATTTATGTTCCATCGCAAATGACTATAGATGGACGATCATTTTCATTTAAATTGATGTTTCCAAACAGTCCGTTGGGAATAAGTCTGTTCCTACTAGATACATCTTGGTGAACAGCGATGCAAACGTAGCACATAGTTCGAACGCAATAAAAGCTTACTATTGTAACTGTCTCGTTGGAATGAGGACTGTTGGTTGTTGCGCTCATGTCATGAGTATTTTATGGTATTTGGGTTACGCAAGACACCAGGAAGCAATGAATATAGCACCAGCTTTGTTTTTGGATGATATTTTGATAGATCTAAACGAAGATTAGTCATTTTTTTTTTCTCATTTGCAGCATTAAAATGTATTTTGGTTTTATGTTTAGTAAAAAACAAAGTTGAAACTGCGAAGAATTAAATGAAAAAATGCATTTCCTGTGGAACATATTTTTTGTTTAATTTTTTTTAGGAATTGTGTATAATGTACGTGATATGCTTTATGTATGATAGCGTAATTGTATATCAAATTAAAGCTTACCAATTAAGGATTAAAGTGGTGCAAAAAAAATTATAGGTCATCACTGATTTTTTCGAGATATTGGCTGTCAAACGTCAACGAAAATGTTTTTTTTTAAACAACTTTTAGGTCTGTTTTTTCGAAATATAAGGAATTTTGAAAACTGTATTTTAAATGAAATGAAAGATATTTTTATGATCTTTCATATGATACCAAAATCATTGTCCTACGTGCTATGCTTTTCGAGATATTCGTAATTATTTGCAGAAATGTCAGATTTTTCCCATTTCTGGCGCTCAACTTCAAGTCTAATTATCTCAAAATCACCAAGACCGAATTCAAAAATATTTGACAGGCTGATTGGGCTGAACGTAAGCTTTCATTTGGTACTAGTCTCATAGGTGTACGCCCTGGGCCCAGGCTCCATAGAAGTATGCACCACCTCCTTTAGACAGAAAAGATATTTTTCATAGATTGGTTTTGTTTAGCCATGGTTTTGTTGCGGTAAGAATCCTTTACAACTCGGCACCAATCAATACTATTTGACTTTCGAAGATTCCCTTCGGATAAAAAGGAAAAACAAAATGAAATGGTTATACCTAGAGTTGGACTTGATTTTGAGACAAATTGACATAAAAGCCTGTTGAGAGTCAATATATACTCTGACAGAGTACATTTTGAAGTATATAGAAAAACAAAATGAAATGGTTATACCTAGAGTTGGACTTGATTTTGAGACAAATTGACCTAAAAGCCTGTTGAGAGTCATATACTCTGACAGAGTACATTTTGAAGTATAGTGTCGAAACAGTTCCCTAAATATTAAAAAATCAAAAAGTTTTACTGCATTAAGACTCTCAACAGGCGTTTAGGCCTTGAAATGTTTTTGAGAAAGCTGATAATCTAGGCTCTATCGGTTGGTCCTCATGTCTGGTATCCACATGCATTTGATATAACACAGCCTTTAGTGAAAAACTGGGGACAATTAAGTCTAATTCATTTTCATAGTCTTAAATGGATTTAATACTTTTGTCGCAGAGCATCTATAGCCGCTATCAAAGTACATTTTTACTTCGCTGTTGTATTTGGTAAAATACACACAACATTAAAAAAGTATGCTGAACAAATATGGTTGTGTATACGCTTGAAAAATGCTCGGAAATATTGCGAGATTACTTTGAAAATCATGGTAATGTTCCAGAATGTGTGCGAAAATTGCGTACGTATTTTGGAAGAGGAGTAGCACCGTCAGCTCCGTATGTTCGTTATCTTGTGAAAAAGTGAAAGAACCTGGCATCCTCGTCAATAAACCAAAGCGTGAAAAGCCAAAAAAAACCTGTGGGAAAACATTTTTGCCTCTGCTCGGATTTGATCCTCAAATTTCTGGGTTAGCAGCTGGACATGCTTACCATCACGCCACGGGTACCACATTCAATTTGATTAGCATCAACGAAAAAGTTTGTATTGTATAGTATTTTTGAGAAAATCAGAGAGTTTTGAAAAAAGTGTGTGAACGCCATTCAAACACAGAAAGGAAGCTTTTGAAGAACAACGACTACGAAAGCCCGAACAAAGAGACGAAGATTATAGGAAATACATGTGTGTAGGTATTTCAGCAAGTTCTCTCACTAATTGAATTCTGCTGATGAATATTTTTATTTTTTCTGTGCTTTTTCGCTTCAGCTAATTTTCAAAACATACGGTGCTGAAGAAGTTTCATTTCAATTACACAACACGCTTGCCTTATACTAGCCTTTGTAATGCATACGTATTAAACACAGACTATGCTATCTGTCTCTTTCTTTTGCCGACTTTGTTTGTTTCTGTATCGTGACGCATTTTCGTTTCATCGGGTTTCAAATGACAACTATTCTAAAAGAGTCTTACTTCGAAAATTGAAGCTTTCATATTCATGAACTTTTTGAAAAACAATCAGCGCAGCATCTATCAGAAGAAGTTTCCTCAAAGTCTTTACATCCTTTTAAGGATAGTTGAATGACAAACACCCTATAAGCTGATGCAAAAGCAAATAATTGGCAGGATTTGAGAGCAGCGTAAACTGTAGGATGTATAGGTAGATAGATGTTCATACCAAAATACAAAACAACAATCAAACTGACAATACAGAGCTTCGGCAGCTATTCACTATCACAATGCCATGTTTGATTGTTGTCAAGACTTCTTCATTCAATGCATAACTCGCCTCAAAGTACCTACCTATGCGATTAGGAGTACAAAATTACGACACCCAATCAATGACGAACTTAATGATCTACACAAACTACACTCAGTTGCAATCGGTAACAACATTTCAAAAACAACAGTGTTTTCCAAAAACTGACAAGTTAATTCGTCACCCACACAAAACAGACAGTGTTTTTTTTTTCTTTTTCTTCAAAACAAACACCGCCTTCACCTTGAGAAAAAAAAAAACATTATGTTAAACAAGTTCCCGATCTTAATCACTTTTTAATGTCTTCATCAGTAAAACACACTCAACAACCACTAAACTATCAAAACTGATTGATTGCGTATTCCACCATTCAGTTTCAGTATTTGAATACGAAGGCAAAAAAATACAAATATTTTCTCAAAATAAAAGATAAATATTTAAATTTTATGAATAAATCAAGATTAGCAGAGACGTACCACAATTGCAGGGGTTAACCAGACGCGACGACGGTAGCGCAAACGTATTGATAACACCAAAGGTTAGAAATACAAGAGCAATCATAGGTTTGGTTAACATTTCACCGGTTAATTTTCTCACAGTTGTTCGTTGGTTGGTAGGTAAGTCGAAAATGATATTTATTTTAACACTAGATTATGATTATTTTCCACAACAATTTATTTCTAAAGTTTCCGCACGTTTTCCTTTTTCTTTCGGGATCAGAAAGGATCTCAATTTAGAACTTAGTTTATATTTTGAAATTTTGTTTATTTATGTGCAATGAGATCCTCACTGTTTAAAACCACAAATCGAATTGACTTTTATATGGATTTAAAATTGCTACTTATGTTCGAATGAATTTGGCGGTTAAAACATTTAAAATCCAACAATTTTCACATACACTATCAAAGTTTATAAATTGTGGTGGTCTCTGGTGTGGTATGTCTGTCGCGCTTGTTTAAACGGTTAATAAGATGCACTTATTTCGGCGAAAACGAGAGAGATAGACATTAAAAGCGCGTTTCTGTGAATGTGTTAGAGGTGTCCTTGGCTTTTTGGAGTCGAGTTACACTGACTGACTGGTGAATACATGCTTCTGCCACCGCCGCCGCTAGATAACAACGAACCCACTATGAGCGGTGAACTTTGTTTTGTTTATTCTACATTGGTATTGTTGAGTTACACTCATAGATATGTGACTTGGAATTGTGTTATGTGTCACCTTACTCGCCCTCATGGCAGTTTGTTTTTATTGTTTTGTTTACGTTGTTTTATTTTGTTGTTTTGTTTGATGGTGTCAAAGTTTTTTGAGCTTTTTAACGATGATGAATAAGCAATGAATGTTGGGGTAGGCGGAGTAGGTGTGCGCGCCACTTGTCGTCGCATCGCCGCGCCATCGCTTCGGTCAAAATTGTATTAATAAAATCAAATTAATTTGTTATTCGAAGGACATTTGATGTGTTGTTCTTCACACATATTTAATGTCTCTTAATTGCTTTTGAAGTTTGCCCATCACTGAGGGTTGCAAGTTGTTATAGGGAAATGCAATTTCCAGTGACTTTGACACAATAAATTTTTTTTTTCCCATCAATCGCGGCTCATGGTCATGCAGTCTGTCAAAATAAAAACAAAAGTCAAACAGTTCTGCATGGATTGTAGTGTAGGTAATGGGGTCAGGGGAATATTCTTTATTTCATTTTTAGTTTTTTGAGAGCCCACTACTTCAATATGCAATCAGTGAAAGTGCAAGTGTCAAGATAAGTTATTTCTTCTCTGGATTAATTTTGTAGTTTTAATTGATTCCATAATATTGGCGAAGATATGACTTCTGGACCCGATTCGATTGGTATTACATCAGTTCTACGAAGAGAGACACAGACAGTGGAAATACCACCGTTGATCCGTTCACACGTGGATTAATGTTGTTTTGATCATCAGGAAATTATGTCATTCTCTCATCGATTAGTTGCGTTTCGGGTGTTGTGCGATGCATTGCGGTGTGAAGTATTGCACAATGCTGAATTGCACTGGCTTAAGAAGTAGGACAGACTTTTGAGATAAAGTAAGATAAATGCGTGGGGTCACAGTTGTTGTTAAATAAGCTGATTTATATAGAGCTCAGATTTATGACAGTTTTTAAAACTGGAGATAAATCTCTGAGTTGCCATCATGACAAAAATTTATAAATGGACTCGCAGTAGTCCTGAAGTTTGTTTTTTGTCTGGACTAACATAACGAGAGCCAATTACATAAAACGTTTTATGTCTTTGATGAATTGCTGGTTTGTCCGATTGGTAAACATCTGCAAAAATCACCTAAGGATCCCCAAAACCCTTTGAATTATGTGTTTTGAGACGAAACGAACTTTTTTGTATTTGATTCTTTTACTTTATAAAATTAAAATTAAGTTTCTTAGTCTGTTTGAATTCTTTCATTGCCTTGGGAAAGATCAGGATGTAGACTTTTTTTTGCTTTGAATGACAGCAACGGAATGTTTTTGTCGACAGGGCGTGGATGTGTCTCAGTTATTTTAAATAAAACTCGATTCTGCATTGACAAAAATAGCTGGAAGTCGATTGAACTAATTTTAAGTATTTTTTATTGTTGCTATACTGTTGCCATATTTTTACTTTTCAAAGCTTTTAATCATATCAAGAATGTTATTCAGCTCTGCATAGCATGTATATCTTATGATACAGGGCTGCCAACTGTACATAAATTATGAAAATTTGATAAAATTTAATTAAATATTAAAAAAAAAAAAAATTGAGTGTATAAAGGGTTTTTTTATGCGAATATGTAGAAGCGCTAGAAGCTAAAAATATAATCAAAATGGTTGAAACAGTTCTTTTTTAAGATCAGGTTTGTCACTAATTTAAAAACAAAAGATACCGTTCTCAAAACATTCGAAAAAAAATCAAATAATTTTAAGAAATTAATAGTTTTTTAATTTTCAAATGATTTTTATTTCATGAAAAAAATACAATTATTACGTTTATTTTTCATTTCTTAAGATGGCTTACGCCGTCTGTCAGTTGACTATTATTAATTTTTTTTGTTTAATTGTTTAATCTTTAAATTGAAATATTACTTTAAAAAAAGACTAGTTGCCTGTAGTTAAGTGCTTGATGTAATTGTAAAGGACTTCTCAGTCAATGGCTCCATTTAGAACTCCTATGATTTCCTCTTCATTAAGGTAGTTTACACCAAATTTACTCCTTGTTTTTTCCACTAAAACAGGACACTTTCCCAAGAAATGGAACACGTTTTCACGTTCATTTAGATTACAGAGTCCACATGTTTATTCCAAATCATTCCTTCGAGGGATATAGTTCAGGGGAAGTATCTCCCCTCGTACTTTTGAAACCTGTCTGAGATCGGTAGGATACTCAGCCCTGAAATAATTGTCTGTTAGCAGGTTATATTTGAGCCTTGCGTATATGCCCCTGTGTAATGCACATATGGCTTCTAGAATGTAGTCCTCTCTCTTTCTTTCATCGAATTTAGGCTATGAGTTATTAGGCTATGAGTTCGCCTTTCCACGTGTCCATTCTGTAGTTCCGGAGTAGAAGTGTATGGCCACAGTATTCGGCTAGCTCCCTCCAAGACTCGAGCCATGATATTTGTTTTTGAATCACAAGTATTGTGATTTTCTTTTTAGATTTTTTAGAGTTCAGATAAATAAAGCTGGAAGACCTGTCTCTTACAATAGTATTTGATTTGCAGTACTATTTGGTAGCTTTAAACTTTTTTATAAGAAATAAAGCAGAAGCTGCTCCACTTCATCGAACTCCTTATGGACCCAAACTTGAGCTTAATAGCACATGATTGCTTTAGGTTTCGTATTCAACGTCTTTACAATGAACCACAATCCTCCATGCGGCGTTCAATGCGTATTTAGATTTTGCCAACTTATCAAGCATGTGGCTTTTCCTGTTCAAAATCCTAGATATCCGCATACCAAGATAGTTGTGTTCATTTAAAACTTCAAAGCTTTGGGTTCCAAATTTCCAGGTCTCAGTGCGGGAGTTTCAGCCTCCCACCGTTACGGAAAATCATAACTTTGAACTTGTCTAGGTTTACCTGGAGTCTCCACTTGTTTCAATGCTCAAACAACCTATTGATCATTAGCTGGAGACTACCAGGCGACTCTGCTAGCACCACAATGTCGTCCGCAAACATAAGAACCTTAACGAAAATATTTGCTGAAACATGAACTCCACCTTGCGATATCTCTTCTAAGTCATCAATAAATAGGGCAAATAATAGGGGACTCAAATTACATCCCTGCCGTAAACCTATTTCAACTTCAAATTGCTCGGATACTTTGCTTTCAAGAGCGACTGCAGAAGTTGTTGAGCTTTAAAGATGCTCCAAAACGTTTACAAACTTTGATGATACTCTTTTATTACACAGTTTCAGCTTAAGTGCATTCCTGTCCATAGTATCGAAGGCCGACTTGAAATCAACGAAAAATCCGTAGAGTGTTCTTTTGGATCCAATGAAGATTTCAGCTATATTGGTATCGATTGTCGAGTAGTTCTTTCGAAAACCAGCTTGTGACTCGCTCAGTAAGTTGTTGTTACGAACCCAATCATAGAGCCGTTTAGACAGAAGTTTCGTGAAAATTTTCATTGATGAATTCAATAGTGATATTCTTCTATGTTATAGCTTGCGGCCTTTTCAATGTCACCTTTTTAGAAAATTGGGCAGATGAAGACTTCTTTAAAGTAGTGTGGTAGATATGCCGAATCATATACGCTTGGTTTAAGGCTTTTGTTAGAGCTTCATGAAAGTTGAGGTTTTGTAAAATTCTTGAGGTATGGCATTTGTTCCTGGAGACTTGTTGCTTTGGAGTTCCTTCAATACAAGTTGAACTTCTTCACAGGAAAAAGCTTGCGTTCATTTCTTCGTTCTCATAAAAATGTTTGGCAAATTGGAAAGTTGAAGAAAGACTGTTTTTTGTTAACATTTCAAAGTGATTTGCAGGATCGTCGATTTCAATGGGGGGAATGACTAGTTTATTTTGTTTTTTTTTACTAATTTTCCTAACAATTTTCCAAAACTCAGAAGGGTTTCTGCAATCAGCGAGGTCTTCCGCCAGTTTTCTTGAGTATGTTTAGCGTTTAAGGCAAAGAAGCTCATTTTATTACTTATTTACAGCTAGATATGAATTTAATAAAAGAAATTAATATAAAATTTTCAAATGGTTTAAGGGCAATATTTTTAAATTAAAGTTTCGCTTAGTCGTAATAAGCTTTTTCGAATGATCTCAAATTCGAAATACTCTGAAACTTCTCATCCTTTTGAATATTTTTGAAAAAATCGACTTATTTGTTTGGTTCTGATGCTGCAACAAGCCATTAACGATTCGGCAAGAAACGGTTCCTCACCATTTTTAGAATTTTTCGTAATTTTTCTTATATCATGATAAAGACAACAAAAAAATAGTTCCTTTACAAAAACTTGAATCGAAATCGTTGGAGTTTTTTTCGAGAAAAAATCAGTACTATGTTATGTTGTATCGTTATTTGAAGGTCCAGAAACCCAATGTTAACTACCTTACCTCAAATTTTGAAGAAAATCTGTCGAGCGTTTCAAGCTGCAGATTCACATACGGACGGAATTGCAGAGCCTACTTTTTTTTATATTGTTATATGGTTATGCCATGTTTTATTGTTATCTCAAATTTTTACCTGCACGATTAAAACACCTGCCTTATAGTACGTATAATAGCTAGTAAAAACTATATACCTACAAACTCTGAGTCAGTTTCTTCTCCTTATTCCCACTTATCTGTTTCCAACTGGTGATCCAACTGTTAGGTACGCTGACAAAAAAAATGATTAATATTCTTTGAGTACTTCTAAAACCATTCAACTCGAAATGCATTCTCTTGATCCGTTCGAAAAACACGGCACACAAAATTGAATCAAAGAAAAGGTAAGTGTGCTTTTTTTTATTTTAAAAAAGAGGAGGCTTGTATGCTTATCTAGAAACTCAGACCTAATTTCCGGTCCATTGTACTACCAGGGTAGCAGCTGAGTGTTAGTAATAGAGCGGAGTTAATATGAAACTGGGAGGCTGAAAGAAAAGCAGATTCCCAGAGCGGGATTCGAACCCACGCGTCCCACCTATCTACTGAACACTCTACCACTGCAGACTGCACCGCGGCCGCAGTAAGGGTCGTAGTTCAAACATAACATAATGGAAACTTCTGAAAAACAAAGCGGTTTCGAAAGACTGAGCAAAGAAGAGACTAAGATTATAGTAAATACTTGTATTCTACCTAATTCTCTGGCATTCTGAGTTATATTTATAATTGTTTTTGTTATTTTTTGTATCGATTCATCGTTTTATAGAACTTTCCTTTACATTTAAATTGCTTTGTCTTGATGATAGCTTTCGTGCTATCGAGGCTCAAATTAATCGTTCTAAAAAGGTTTCTCTTAAAAAAAAAAAAAACAATCGAACTTTGATACAGTAGTGAAGTGACAGAATGATGTGAAGCTCACATCGATTTTGGTTGTAAACAGCACGGGGCTAAGTTAAATGTCTTTTTAAAATGTGGTTGGAGTTTTCTAGTTAACTTTACGATAATTTCTGCACGATACTTAGATTTTTTTTCAAGTTTTTAAACAAATTTGGTTAAAGATCAGTTAGTTTACACCTTCACTCTTTGCCTTCTTTCGAAAGTACTGCCACAAATTGCAGGGAAGCAAGCAATCATACTTCCACCTGAAAACATTCGTTTTAAAATGAACCTTAGTGCCACACTAGATTAAAATGACTTGAATCAAATCAAAGTTGAATCAAACTTCACACTCTTTTCGAATTTGGGTGTATTGAGACTTTAAGAAATAAACAGTTATATTAAATGACTAGCTTATACATACATATAACATATTTAAAGTTAAAAAACATCCGTAAATTGAATATGAGGAGAGACGAACACCGGCTTCTCAGACGGAAAAAGAGAGAGCATGAGAAGCGCGCGATCGAGGAGATAGAAGGGTGCCACAGCAGGAATGAGGTTCGGAAGTTTTACCAGAAGGTAAAAACAACAGCCTCGGGCTACAAGCCCCGAGCCAAAGCCTGCAAAGACGATCAAGGGAACATCGTGGTGGAACCGCAGTCTATGCTGAGGATATGGAAAGACCACTTTTCCAAGCTCTATAACGGCGATGATGGACCCAATTCCGCTGTTAGAGAGATAGAACCATTCGATTTAGGCGACGTAGACCAAGAATTCCGCCAACCCGACCTGAACGAAGTGAAGACAGCAGTGTCCAAGCTAAAGTCCAACAAAGCTGCTGGAGCTGATGGCCTCACTGCCGAATTGTTTAAATCGGCCGGCGATGACCTGGTCAGGAGTATGCACCAGCTCATTTGCAAAATATGGTCGGAAGAAAGCATGCCCGATGAATGGAACCTCAGCATCGTTTCCCCGGTCCTCAAGAAAGGAGACCCTCTGAACTGCGCCAACTACAGAGGTATCAGTCTTCTTAGCATCGCGTACAAGATCCTCTCTGCCGTATTGTGTGAGCGTCTGAAGCCATTCGTCAACAACCTGATAGGTCCTTATCAGTGCGGCTTTAGACCAGGAAAGTCCACCACAGACCAAATCTTCACACTACGCCAGATCTTGGAAAAAACCCAGGAGCTTCAAATCGATACCCACCACCTTTTTATCGATTTTAAGGCCGCATATGACAGCATCTATAGAGAGGAGTTATATAGAGCCATGTCTAGTTTTGGCATCCCTACCAAACTTGTCCGATTGTGTAGGATGACGATGGAGAACGCATCACGCTGCTCCATCAGGGTCGGAAAAGATCTCACCGATACATTCGATGTCAAAAAAGGTTTTAGGCAAGGCGATGCACTGTCATGCGACTTCTTCAACATCGTTCTTGAAAGAATAGTGCAAAACTCCTACGTCAACACAAGAGGCACAATCTTTCAAAGGTCCGTTCAATTGCTCGGATATGCCGACGATATTGACATAATTTGAAGAACGCAGCGTGATGTCAATGGCGCGTTTATGAGCATGAGACGGAAGCGAAGAAGATGGGTTTAGTGGTAAATGAGGGCAAGACCAAGTATATGCTGTCATCAAGAAAGGACACCCAACACCGACGTCTTGGACAGAACGTCACGATTGACAGCTATAACTTTGAGGTAGTTAAGGACTTTGTCTACCTAGGCGCCGCTATTAATTCAGACAACGACACCAGCGCTGAAATCAAACGAAGAATAACTCTTGCCAATCGCTGTTTCTTCGGACTAAGAAGGCAATTGAGTAGTAAAGTCCTCTCTCGAGCAACTAAAGTGTCCCTGCATAAGACACTTATCATCCCGGTTCTTATATATGGCGCAGAGGCATGGACCTTGTCAAAGGCAGACGAGAACGCTTTAGGATGCTTCGAGAGAAAAATTCTTCGGGTGGTTTTTGGTCCCGTCTGCATAGATGGGGAATGGAGAAGAAGATTCAACGACGAATTGTACGGGCTGTACAGCGACACTGACCTTGTCAAACGAGTCAAGGTCCAGCGGCTTAGATGGCTGGGTCATGTAGAGCGAATGGACACCAACGCTCCGGCCCGGAAAGTCTTCGAATCCAATCCCGAGGGACGGCGCAGTAGAGGAAGACCGCGACTCAGGTGGCGCACGCAAGTAGGAGAGGACCTCAACCAACTTGGCGTGCAAAACTGGAGGCAGCTAGCTAGGGACCGAGTTGGCTGGAGAAGCATGTTGGTTGAGGCCCTAGTCTGACCCGGACTGTAGCGCCACCTTAAGTAAGTAACTAAATGGAATATTATATTTTTAAAATATAAAATATATATAACATTTAGTGTTGCTTGATTACAGTAGATAAAATTTACAATATGTTATATAGACTTAAGACCAACGATAAAAGATACGTATAATAATAATAAGTATTCCATTTATGCAGATAGTTGAATGTTGTGTTTTGGGTATTATTATTTTCGAGTTCTGGATTTTAGTTAAGGAATGACTTTAAGGGCCGCACCCGCTTAAAACATTAGTTTCGAGAAAGTTTCATTTTCCCCGTTCTTTAATATGTCCTTTTAGTTTCATTTCCATATATAGACCAATCCTCACATATGCCTGTCTGGTCTGGGGGGCATCATTTAAGAAGGCTTCAAACCTTAAAACCATGACCAAAATCTAAAGGCTTGCATGCACTGGCTCAACTAGTGCCATGAGAACGACACCAACTGCAGCTCTGGAAAACTTAGTGTCGCCAGCCCCCCTCCTAGATCTTTTTACTAAGGAGATGGCGGCCAAAAGCGTACTGCTACTCAAACAATGCAACAATTGGAAAACAGGCATATCAGATATTTCCAAGAAAAAAACAGAATTTTTACTCCAGCTTAGCAGACCTCGGCTCTTTCTGTTGATTGGCACTCTCACGGGCCACAGCTCGTTGTGTACCCACATGATGAGAATGGGCATTAGTACATCCGACTTATGTAGAGGATGCCAAGATGAGGAGGCAGAGAAAGGATAATTTCATTTCCTCCTTGAGTGCTCAATATTGTCCATAATAGGAAAAAAGCCCTCAGATAATACTAACTTCCTCGACGACATTGGCGACATTTACAACCGTCTGCTGAACAGCATCTCAAAGTTTTTTCAGTTTGGCTCCCCCCGACCACAATCTCTGCAACGATATCACCATCCTCATTCTCACATCTTAACCCCTACCCCCTTATACCGGAGAGCAGAATGGATCCCTATGATCCAGCTCAAATTCTCTTCGTAAATGCATTGCTGAACGATCGTTTGCTTCAACAGAAGTAACTCTTGAAAGTCTGTTTGTTTTGTCATGAAAAAAAAAGGATTCATCATTCTTTTTTATGTGGGAGGGGCTGTTTTCTAAAAGAAATAAGTAGAACAAATCTCAAACGATATCTAAAACAGAATACCTGGAAAGAAACCTTCACGCAAAAGCTACATTAACCTACTTTACCTTAAAAAAATTGTTCAGAAACTCGTTCTTGAAATATTTATACAGAAATAGACGACAAAAAAAAAAACCTTTCCGTCTGCTCTAGACTCCATCCCATCATTGCATTTACATTTTTTATCAATTTCATTGAAATAGTAACCTTAAAAAAAGTTGCGTCGCAGAAATCACCTTTTTACCAAAACTTATCAATCATTTTTAATTTACCTATACTCCCACCAACTTGATGCGATCAAATACCACTATGATGTTCTGAGCACATGTGAATGATGCAATTCTTATGCAAATGTCACCATACCTTCAGTCAATGCAATATTCAGCGTGACATTCAAACTGCCATGCGGCTGTAAAATTTCAACAAATTTGTGCAACCGAAGCTTTACTTCTGCACCGAGTTTGGATACAAGTTCAACTACTTGAGTATTTATTGCCCAAAATAACTGCTCGTTAATCAGTAAATTTTGCTAATGGACTATCAATAAATCTTTGAATGAACGACCAATTTGATACTTCAAATATCAACTTCCTTACACCAGTGTGCCACCTTTACAATGACCCCATATGGACTCTAGCCTCTAGGAAACCGACTATCGATACTAAAATAGAATTCAGATTATTTGCATAAATGAATGAAAATTGGACAGCCACAAGCCAAAAATTATACATACAAATGTACACAAATTAGATGTTTTTTTCGAGCAAAGTTCAGATACAACATGCTGAGTTTTTTTTTCCGCCAAATGTTTGGGTGCTGCGCAGTCTACGCTTCGCAGGCCATCCGCCATCATTACAATCAACGACGCCGACGACTGTGACATAGTTTTGCGTGTCAATGTTTTTTGTTTTTGTTTTGCTTTGGATGCACTTTAATATGACAAATTGCAGTTATAATAATTAAATATGCGCTGTTTAATTGGTAGTTTATGCATTTGGAACATTGGGATAGGAGGTGTGGTTTATTTACGTTTTTTGTTTTTGTAGTTTTTGTTATGTCTGATGCAATACAATTTTGAGCTTCAACCCGCTTTAGGAAGATTCCACTGAGCACACTTCTCAATGGAATCTCCCCACACAATACACACAATAGGAATTTTTTGACATGCAGAGCCGTTTGGGTTGTGTTTGCCTTCTAACTATGTTTGATGTAATGGAGGGCACAGTCTATGCATGAGCTGGTCTTTTGTCAGAGGAATTTCTAGTGGTTTCCCACAGTAATTGACCAAATTTGCAAAAAAAATTCCTTTAATTGTTTTAGAATTGGTATAAACGCCAAACTTGATTTGTGATTAAGAAAACACATTTCTGTTTATATTTTGAGATGCAATATTGCTGAGGGTTATTTGAAGTACTTATGTGAAAAACTGGAAAACGAAAAAAAATTTAGAAAATTAGAGCCGCTTTCGTTTTTTTCCCTTTCGGTTTTTAGCTTATCTATGGCGATGTGGGTATTACCACGCTTGGTAAATACAAAAACCCGAGAAGAGTTCATCTTCTTCTTCGATTTTGTTTTAGGCTAACCAACATCCCGATCTCAAAGGGATCACAGCTCAACCACATATCTGTCTCACATTAGTATGATAAGCCTACGGAGTACGCAGTGTCATCAGAAAGCGTCAACAACAAGCTTCCGGGTTTCGGATTATTGAATAATCTGACGCCGACCAAATTAAAATATCGTTGCATTTGTTTGTTCAAGTTATATTTCCGTCTGCCTATAGTTTTGCTTTTCACGATCGTTTTAGAAAAATACACTCGCGAAATTTCAAACCTCTGGGTCAAACAGAGTGTTTGGGCTTGAACTTATCGGGAAGGCTGTGACTAGTGTCAATTTGGTGGCACCTAGATACCGCGAGAATAACCGCCAGGCAAAAAGAGTTGAGCCAGTGATAACGAAGATGAAAAATGAATATACGAGAAATGGCAAGCTGGATGAGGAATTAATTCGCCAACATTAGCTCCCAGAGCTTCTCGAAAAACTACAAGAGCAATGCTCTAGAAATGACATAGAAATTGTTCTTGGCGGTCTTAACAGTAAACTGGGGAACAAGGACATCTGAAAAACACAATTGGCTTCCAAACTAAGTCCTTCTGATGGTGAGTTTCCCATTAATGCTCACGTCTATATGAACAACTTATCTGAAGCAACCTCACTTTGCCTTACTTCGATATGTGAGACTAATGAATCAAAAAGATCAACAGTACTTACCGTTTCAAATAGTTTAATCTTTTTTCATGCTTTTTGTTCTGCCACTTCGGAACGTCTTGTTTTCGATTGTGTGATGGGGGTGATCGATAGTGTTGATTTGATGACATACATACCGCTGCAATGTGTCCTGCTCTTTTACATTTCTTACAAATCGTTTTGTTTTTGTAGTTGAAGCACTGTGATCGCTGACGAGAGTCGTCAGAGCCCGGGCACGACTTTTTACTTTCAATTGTTGCCCTCTTACCTCCGATATAGTTGTCATTCACCCGCTTACTTTTGGATCGTTGATACTTTGGCTGACTGACTGCATTCACCTCTACTCCACCTTTCTGCTCGCATTTGAGCTCACTGCATGTTTTCGTTGCTTCTTCGAATAGCTGTGCAATCTGCAGAGCTCCATCGATTGTTGGATTGTCTTTAGTAGTGCATCTGACCGAACTTTATCATGTGGGTGTATAGAATAATCATATCTCTAGTTTTTGAGGCTATGTATGTCTATGATGTTTTTTAATGATTAGTGAGCTTTCCAATTAATTGATTGAATGATACTTGCGCGACAGTTTCCCCATAAAATTTTTGAAGTAAAAAAATCACTCGCCACCGATCCAACTAAGCCAACAAATACGTTTTGTATTTTCTTTATCCACGTTATCTGCGATAAAATATTGTTCCAGTTGGAGCTGATATGTGGCCCAAGTTTCCTTGGATTTTTCGAAGCTTTTGAAAGATGAAATAAATGTCGGCTTTATAGGTTTTGTTTCCAGCATGCTCATAAGAAATTCCTGGTATTCAAGAGTTTGAGCGTCCATATAACGTCCATTTTTATTTACTCGTCGCCAGTTTCTTGTCATTAAACGATAGATTCACGGATTCCAAAGATTTATTTGAATATAATCTAAACTAATTGCAAAAAAAATTGAGCTAGGTTAACAGATTAAAGCAAGACTGACAATCTAACAGCCCTATTATGGCTGTCAAATATCAATACGATACTTGATAAATTTGCTCGTCTATCAATGAAATTGGTTAAGTGGTATCACGGATAAAAACCATCGGAACTT
This sequence comes from Melanostoma mellinum, assembly GCA_914767635.1. Classification (NCBI taxonomy): domain Eukaryota; kingdom Metazoa; phylum Arthropoda; class Insecta; order Diptera; family Syrphidae; genus Melanostoma; species Melanostoma mellinum. The sequence goes on along the minus strand of OU612058.1, from coordinate 67,849,687 downwards.
TTGATCAGTTGTGTATAAAATGCTTTTTCTGTGATCTATTGTGAACGTCTCTGGTTGCTTGATCGGTATTATGGTTATCAATATTTTTGATATCTATCAATTTTTCAGTCAATCGCAAATTCGTCGTTGATGAACATTTTTAGTTTATTTTACTGGAATTGTGTAGCCAATCCACAGGTACGTGCTTGACTAGTATAAGGGCTATATCGTGAAGTGTTTTTTCTATGCCGTATAGCAAAAATTCATTTCAAATTGAATTTTGAAGTTAAATGTGCTTAGGGTTTATTGAATGTAGGAAATTAAAATGGTCGCTTTGTACCTATATGTGGGGTTTGTCAACGCTATGTACGAGCACACTGTTCACAATGGAAGAAAATTTATCAATTGACTTGCATAATACCGATTAATCAATTTATTGATAGAACTTATCGGGTATCAATTGATTGATAGCTGACAACTATAATAGGGCTGTAAGTGACAGTCCAACAATAGCATTGATGACAACCAATTATGTAGTAGAGTGCACCTTAGATGTTGTTAGTATTGATCCGAATGATCTTTGGTCTCGTATGTGAAGATGATGGGTGGGAATAAAGATGAAACAGTAAACTTTGCAGTATCCAGTATTGCGAACATGAAAGTTTTCGCAAGATCATGGCAGGAAATATGCGGAAGGAGACGATATTGTTTTAGGTGACGCAATCTAGTGAAAGGAGACCTTGGGGAGTTTTCTGGAAGTCGAAATCGTTGACGACAGGATGTTGGTTAAGGCCCAAGCTAACTGCACTGCAATACTTACCTGGCTAAGTGAATAAAAACATAAGCAGGCAACGAGACAGTCGATGAAATTTCCTATTAAGACATTATCATTCACATTAATCAAATTCTCATGCCTGAGGATGGTGGCCACACTTTGGTGTAGATCCCACAGATTTCCAAAATATCTAATATCAAAACCGTCAGTAGGAAACTGCTGGTCAAAAAGTCGCCAACAATATACATAATCAGATAATACGTATCGGAGTCCATTATGATTTATGATACTGCCATTTCCAATGACGCTGATGCTGATATACAAAGACTGAGCATCTCATATGTATACAAAAGGTTCACTTTGCGGTTATACATAAGAATGAATGAATGAATGAATGAATAATTGGGGTTTTATATTGTACCTTGACCTGTTTAGATCTATTGTACCACCTACTTCTTAAGTGGTATTCCTTAATTAAAGTACTTCATCCAGCTAGTTCCTCTGATGAAACTTAGTATCTGGGTTACGCTTAGGAGTTTTAGCTCCCTCCCCTCTACATAGTAGGATCCTAGGTACTAGGTACTTCTTTCTTTGGTGTATTAGAGCTTCGCAGTCACCTAAGAGGTGGTCAGGAGACTCTTCCTGTTCGTTGCAAAATCTGCATTGGTCGTCGCTCTCTATGCCTAGTACTTTTAGGTGTTTTCTTTGTCTGCAGTGTACGGTTAAACGGCTAGCATTCTTACGTTGTTTCCATTAAGTTTTATTACGTCTTTGTAACGTTTTTTGTTAAAAGTGCCAAGTAGAAGTTTTGCTTGGCGCATCTTGGGGAAGTCATTCCAGTGTTTAGCTCTGTTGTCTTCCTCCGCCTTTTTGATTTCTTTCTTAATGTGGCTTTCTGTTATTCCACAGAAAGGTTCCGGTCCAATGAGTGGTGATCCGGCTTCTATCTTTGCCAGTTTGTCTGTCTGTTCATTGCCTATGATTCCTACATGTCCTGGTACCCATTAGATTGTATAACCTTGCTGTTACTGCGCAGTTTGTTCAATTTGTCAATGCATTCGCTGACAAGGTTTGAGGTAATTGTGTAGGATCGTAGGGCCTTAATTGCAGCTTGACTGTCCGTCATTATTGCAATATGTTTGTTATTATATTTTCTATCAATGTTTACTTCCGCGCATTTGCCTATTGCATAGACTTCTGCTTTGAATATGCTTGACATTCTTCCCATAGGTACTGAAATTTTTGTTCTTGGCCCAAAAAATCCTGCTCTACATAAGAAGGAAGTTACTATGTTTGGTACGGGTTGTGGCTGGATGCGGTGCAGCGGCATTCTTAAAAAAGCTGTTTGTGAGGGACTCATTATCATTGTATGCTATTAAATTAGCTGGAAAATAACGCGATTCTAGTTTCATCACATTCTGATATTTTTTGATCTAACACGCCTGTAACCTTTAACAAAGTTCGAACCAAAGTTCACTCATGAAAACCAATATCGAAGGTTTTGAACTACAAACTAACCTTCTGACTATCTATCTATCGGTCATATAGAACTTCATATCAACTTCAAATGCGGGAACGTCAACAGAACAGAAAACAGGAAATCCCATAGAAACATTCAAGCTCACATTTCACGAGAAATACACAACAACCAATGCAATGCCAATAAATACTTTGAGTGAGAAAGCCATCGACCCAAAGCGGGCCAAGTGCAGATCGATGATAAATTTTTGGGGTGTCGGTCGTGTTGTTTTGCATTTATGAGCAGCGGCGAATTTTTATTTGAGTTGTTTTGGCTCGGATGAATGAGCCACACAGGGCTACTGCCTAGGTTACACGAATGGCATCGGCTTTTGTAAGTAAACACAAATATCATTTCGTAAGGTTGTCACATAAATGGGATTTAATGAGCAAAATACGTGCCCCAGTGGGATGCAAATATATGTACACATCTGTGATGATTTGGGGGAGCCCCTATCGCCTGATGCGGTTGTTGTGCGTCTCTAAAATGTTTACTTTTTTTCTGTTGACTTTTACTTGTTTGGATATGGCGGGAGAGTGTTCTGTTTTCATTGTCATGGCTATTTTCGAAATGTTTTTTGTTTGACGATGTAATTTGTTTTATGCAAATCAATCTGTTTCCGAATTTTGGCTTATTACAGAGACTTAAAGTGATACATCTAATGGCCTTCGTTTGCTTTACACGGAAATGTTTTTGAAGACAGTACGATTGTTTGCTGCACGTTTTGCTATGTAATTTACATTTTCTGTTTGTTTAACAATTTCGATGGAAAAATGTTTCAATGTTTGAAGATCTGTGTAGGTTTGAAGATACGATATTGAATTAAGATTTCTTGTCTTTTTTTTTTTAATGGGCGTAATTGGTGCAAGACTGTGTCAACGCACATATTTTGCTAACATTTGAAAATTTCCATCGATTGTGTGGAATTGATTTCTGTAAAGTCTTCAGCCAACTGCTGTAAGCTTATCTTCAGAGTCTGGTGCGTTTGTCACTTTTAATCTTCAAATGAGTAATTTTTTTTACAAAAAGTTTCATTGTTTGGGTACCAAATTTTTCCATCAACTAGAATATCGGCAGTTACAATTTATTGGCGTTATTTTGAAGTAAGCCAATTTGTTATAAAATTGCTAAAACGTACCAGCCACAAATAAACCGCCAATTGTAAAATTGAAAACCACTAGAAACAGAATAAGATCAAGTAAACAAAAAAAAAAACACCCTTTAATTCAAAATAATGCGATCGCCTCGAAGCAAATCGTTGAAGAAAAGCGTTCCCAAAAGAAACTTACTTCATTGAGAGATGGCGGGGCATAAACAGAAAAGGAGTGAAACAGTCTCCACAACTTCCACTTCCATGAAGTTTTTGGGACGTTGGTCCTTGCGACATATCTACTTTTAACCCGTTAACCACATACTGGGTCCAGTGGCCCCGCTCCGACTTCGAACAGATGTAACGTACACCCATCACATTTAAATGCCAATCTCAGCGCCACGCCGCCTGTTGTAGTATAAGGGTACTAGAATATGCTTGTATAGTTTACGCATCCCGCCAAAACGTTTAGTAGCAGCCAGGCGTCTGCGCAGCAATTTTTTTTCGGGTCCGCTTTTTTCAGCGAACCTTTATAAAAGGATTTCTTATCGTAAAATATAGCATTCAATACGCATTCTGTTAAAATTTTAAGTTGAAATATTAAAAACTCTTGATGTCATTTCATGCAAAAATAAAAGAGCTGCTGACATTTTTTTATGCTCGGGTCCGTTGGACCCAAGTGTGTGGTTTACGTGATTTTTCGGAAGTTTGTGGTAAACGGGTTAAAGCATTGTCTGGTGCAGTCTACTCAGAGATAACAAACGTCTGGCACCTACGTTTGCCGTTTGCCATATGCAAACTTAAATCAAAAAAAACTGCAGATGCAGATGGCCTTGATGCCGAACTCTTCAAGGCAGCTGGAGACCAGTTGGAAAGGAGCATGCACCAGCTGATATGCATGATATGGTCGGAAAAAAGCTTGCGCGATGAATGGAACCTCAGTATCGTATGCCCGATCCTAAAGAAGGGAGACCCTCACAATTGCGCCAGTTATAGAGGGATAAGCCTCCTTAACGTCGCCTATAAGATCTTGTCTGCTGTAATATGTGAAAGTCTGAACCCCACGTCAACAACTTGATAGGTCCTTTTCAATGTGGTTTTAGACCAGAGAAGCCCACAATAGACCAAATTTTCACATTACGGCAGATCTTGGAAAAAACCCGAGAACGTAATATCGATATTCACCATCTCTTTATCGATTTTAAGGCCGCGTATGACAGTATTTTCAGAGACCAGCTGTACAGAGCCATGTCAAGTTTCGGCATCCCTGCAAAACTCGTAAGACTATGCAGGATGACTTTGGAGAATTCACGCTGCCCCGTCAAGGTCAGTTAAGAGACCTTTGATGTCGAAAAAGGCTTTAGGCAAGGTGACAAACTGTCATGCGATTTCTTCAACATCATACTTGAACAGATTGTAAGAAACTCAAACGTCAACACCAGAGGAACAATCTTTCAAAAGTCTGTACAATTACTCGCCTATGCAGACGATATTGATGTAATGGGAAGAAAAAAGCGTGATGTCATAGGTGCTTTTGCGGCAAAAATGGGATTGATGGTTAATGAGGGCAAAACGAAGTATATGTTGTCATCAAACAAGGACACAGAACATCGAAGAATTGGACAATACGTCACAATAGACAGACATAACTTCGAGGTAGTACAGGACTTCGTCTACCTAGACACGGACAACAACATCAGTGCGGAGATCAAACGGAGAATAACTCTTGCCAACCGTTGATTCTTTGGGTTAAGAAGGCAATTGAGAAAGAAAACCCTCTCCAGAAAAACCAAGGTATAACCTTGTATAAGACCTTAATGATCCCAGTCCTGCTTTACGGCGCGGAAGCATAGACCTTATCGAAAGCGGATGAGGAAACTCTTGGTCGTTTCGAAAGAAAAATTCTCCGAATGATACAACAACGAGCTGTATGAGCTGTACCGCGACATGGGCATAGCCAGAAGAGTACGCATCACGAGGCTACGATGGTTGGGCCATGTAGAGCGGATGGACCCAAACGCTCCGGCTCGTCGGGTGTTCGAAAGCACATTGCAGGGAAATCGCGGAAGGGGAAGACCTCGTCTTAGGTGGCGCAATCAAGTGGATGAAGACCTCAACTGACCTGGAGTGCGAAACTGGAGAGAGCTTACCCGAAATCGAAGTCGTTATAGAAGGATGTTGGTTGAGGCCCAGGTTCACCCCGAACTGTAATGCCCACCTAAGTAAGTAAGTAAGGCACCTACGTTATAGACCGAAATTTGGACATAAACCAAACAGATGGTTGTATTTATTGACTTTGTGTTTGTATTAACATGATATCTTGCTTTAGCATGCTAAATGAAAATGGTATGTTGAAGTATTATTTCTGAAGAGTTCACTGGTTTTTGCATTGGTAGCTGTTATATTTTGAAATATCTTGAAGATCGAAATTCTCTTAATGACCGTCAGTATGGCTTTCGTGGCAAACATTCCACTGGTGATTTGATGGCTTATCTCACCGAAAAAACTAATCTTTACATTGTTTTGGAGAAAGTAAGATTATTGCGCTTGATATTTCTAAAGCATTTGAAAGAGTTTGGCATCAGGCTCTTTTATCGAAAATGCGTGCTTTTGGTATCGATGAGTCTCTTCTTCGTTGGATTAGAAACTACTTTTCCGACCGTTCAATACAAGCTGTAGGTATGGCTTGAAGTCTGATACCCACTTCATAAATGCTGGTGTGCCCCAGACCTCCGTTTTGTCTCCGACTCTCTTCCTCATTTTCATAAATGATCTCTTGTCTGAAACTTCTAATCCGTTTAACTGTTTTGTTGACAACTCGACCCTCAGCTTTTCATATTCGTTTCTAAATTCACGTCCCTGCTCTACGAATGTGGAACTGGAACGGTTGCTAATGATAAGCTCATTGAATTCTGACCTTGACAGCATTGTTACATGGAGTCTTAAGAACCGAGTAGAATTCAATGCTTCGAAAACTCAATGCTGTCTCTTGTCGTTGAACCAACATTCCCCCATTGCCATTATCCATGAATGGTACCTGCATCCAAGAAACCGAAAAGCTGTCAGTAAACGATGATCTTCGTTGGAACGACCACATATTTGAACTCGCCAAAAACACTGCTAAATGCTTAGGTTTCTTAAGACGATGCAGGAAGTTCTTCACCCCTTCTGATCTGGCTACAATTTATAATGCCTTCATTCGCCCAAAACTGGAGTATAGCTCCCATATCTGGTCAGGTGCTCCTCAATGCTCTACCTGGCCCTGTTTTTTTTCTGCATTACGATTCGCAAAAGTTCAAAAGCAACGTGCATCGACCTTTTGTAAGCCCACCCTGAGTTTTCATACCAAAATTTGTGAGTACGTTTAATTGTAAAGAACCTTTCTGTGAATCTTTAACCAATGAGATCATTTGCCAGTACTGCATCCAAAGTTTTGCGGTAGGACCTCTTTTTTGTACTAATTTTATTTGCTCGATAAATTTTTTTTTTATGATCTTAAAATCTTCGTGATGCAAATTGTCTTCAAAATTTTCTGTTCCTAAATACAGCAATAACGTATCCATTAGCGTCTTTTCTGTTTTCGACAACTCCATCGATAAAAAAATGAATTCAGACAAGGCGAGTTGTAAAAAATGTCCTCTGATGTCCTATGAAAACTCAGGGTGGACTTACTGATGGTCGAGGTGTTTTAACAAAATTCGTATTAACAAAAATTATAATGGTCGAAGTTTGCAATGAAATGGAAGAGTTTTGTAATGTTTCTTTTGCAACTACGCATTAATTCCAGAGAATATCGAATGAGATGATTCAAAATAAAAATAAAAAATGTCGGATTCGGGTTTTATTCATTATTTGCATTTTCTGAGAACATTTACCATAGTAGTGTATATTTTTTTATACCATCAGAAAGTAGAGATTTCAACGAACAAAAAACACACAAATTTTTTTGACGTGAGAGTTTTCGATTGAAAATTAGGGTGCTTTTTCGATATTAACCCTTTCAACCCGGAATGCTGTTATTAACCTAACATGAAATATTTTTTGTTTAACCGATCAAATGATTTACTCTTAGTATGTTTATGACAAAAAAGTTCCAAAAATATCCGTAGGGGGCGCTGGGTGGGCTGGGACACATATATCCCACACGGTTTCTTGAGTGGGACATATTTGTCCCAATAGGCAATTATAAACACATATTCAGAAAAAATATTTTCTAAGTAATATATTTTATTAGTTCATTTGGCGGAATAAAGGAAGAAAAAATAAATATGAATTCATGTAAAAGAAAATAAAAATAAGAAAATAAATATATGGATCTTTTCACATAGCTGGCGAAGCAATCTTTGCCGAGTGGAATTTGGCACTCTTCGCATATAGTTTTAGTGCGTCTTTCTCGTTTGTTTTCACTGCAATTAGTGCACGGCCTCCTGGTAGGTCCCTCCACAGGAAGGTGAACTGCAGACATCCGTTTTCTGTTTCTGGATTTGCATCCAGACCTGGATGAGCGATGAATCTTTGCTGTGAGCTCTCTTTCGGCTATAAGATCTTCTGCCAAACTGACAAGGCATCCTATCAAAGGAATTCTAGTTCGTGAAAGTTGTGAATGAATAATGTTTGAATTTACAACACTCTTTCGAGTAAAAATAAAATTTTGTTGTAAAACGTATTTATTTATATATTTTCTAAATGTAAAGCAAACTCAAGGACAAAGAAATAATGATACGTTTCCATGGCTTGTGTTATTTTATGAGTCTTCAGTTGTTGGTTGAAGTCATCTTCCACATTGTCACCATCCCAATTGTCTTCCCAAACATTTGTCGCTTCGTCATCAAACTCATCATCTTCTTCAAGAAGACCTAAGTCGCCTTTAGGCTTGTTCTTTTCAACCGACATTTTTAATATATTTTAGTATTTTATTTATTAGTAAATTGTAAATTTTTGATCTACAAAAAATTGCAAACAATTCACCGAGCACCGACAAAAACTTTGGACAGATTACAATTTATGACGTGTGGTCATCATCATCAAAAGCCTATAAAAAACTTTTTTCCACCATTTTGTAGATTTCCTGTCTAGTTCGTACAACCCTGCTAGTTGGTCGGCCCGATCGACGCCACCCATTATCTCTCTATAGAATTTGATAATTTCAGGACATGGTATGGTTATTTGTTCTACGTTCTTTTGTTTTTTATTGACTTGGACGACATTTGCACCATGACAGTTGCTCAGAACGGATACTTCCTTAATGTCGTGCCATTTTACGAACATTAGTCCTGTATTGCTGGCCTTGAAAGCTGATTCATCCTTTTTAATTTTTGGTCAATAATTGGTAAGCCTTTGCGGCTAGTCATAATAGTACCAAGAGCAGCTTGTTTCAGGCTTTCAAGCAAATGTACACTTGTAAAAAACCGATCGAAACAGAGTGTTACGTCTTTCTCCTTTATTGTCTCTCCCAGAGTATTGACAACACGTTCCCCTAAGGTTCCCTCTAATACTCGTTCTTCACGACCGCTGTAAATGTTGAAGTCTTTTTTTTTTTTTTTAAATTATATAGGGTGAAGGTAAAAATTACCTTTACAAGCACGTCGACCTGAAAGATCTTTTGTGCTGTTCCCTTAGGTTTAAAAACACGTAGTGTATAGGTTTGTTCATTCAAAGCTGAGGTCATGTAAGAACCTAAGAATCTTCGAGGAAGAGGTGTTTCTGATATCAAGGGGACAGGGGAACCCTTTATTGAATATTTTAAGCCTGGATCTAGCTAAGGCAGGGCATTCACATAAAATGTGTTCAGCTGTTTCTATGTCTTCAAGACAGAGACGACAGGTGTCATTTTGGCTGATGCCCATGTTTTTAAGATGATACTTGAGAGAGCAGTGTCCAGTGAAGAAGTCCGTAAGTAACTTTGCGTCACGTTTGCTCATGTCAAGAATTTCTTTCATACGTTTGTGGGATAAGTCAATGAATAGTTTTGACTGACGATGGCCATTTGAGTGGTTCCAGGTGCTGATCATGTTCTGTCGTTCCCAGGTAGCTAATTCGTCTTTAAGGCAACTGATTGGGAGACCACAGTAGGGTTCAGGGCCTTTGAATTGGGACTGAGAGCCAAGTCTAGCAAGTCGGTCAGCCTCTTCGTTACCCGGTACACTTTCATGACCAGGCACCCATGAAAGAGTTATTTTAATGTGAGTAGCTAATTGAACTATACAATCAGGCAGTTCCAAACTAGTTTGAAGTTATACGTATAACCACTCAAAGCATCGCAACGCAGCCACATTTTTATTCACGTTTAGTAGGCTTTAGTGGCATGTACTGCTTCAGCGATGAACGGCCTTTGAACTTGCTCATAGACTCGTCAACGCTCTGGAAGGGGCTGTCTTGTCTTGCTCTCAAGAACCGATGCTTCAGGCATTCTACTATATCATCAATGTAGTACCTTTTTCCTGCTCCATCAGGTTTTTCTGGCGGGGCGAAATACATTTTGGAAGTAAAAAAAAAACCGATCCCCCGAAATGGCATTTTGTATTGCCTCATTTCTAAGCGAGACATTTTTAGACCAATAATCTTTGGTAGAAGGCACTCTGTTGTAGGACATAATCAGCATGCAGCCAATAACAATTTTTATTTCTCCCTCATCAGTTAGTTTTATTTTGGTTTTAGGTTTTTTCTTTTGCATAATCCATAATCTGAATGCGCTCATTAGTGCATTGAGCAATGTAGTTGAAAAGGCTTTCTTTTCTTTTTAAAAATTACCAGTGAAGTGTCAACACGATTGAAGTCGTCATTTTCGATTGAATCGCGGTAAGAACTAACCTTTAATCGAGGCTCAAAAGACTGTTTGTTATGTCAGACACAGCTTTATTTGACGCAGCTCTTCTGGCCATTTTATATGCTGTAAATCATTTTTTCGGAAAACACATTTGTTAAAAAATTAGCAACAAAATAACTAACGGGATATATGTGTCCCACATGTATATGGTGGAAAAATACGAGCGGGACATATATAACCCAGCTCACAATAATGATGAAAAAACTTATAATATAGCACAAATCTATAAAAACTTAATTTTTAGTGTATTCACTACAAAACTAATTACCTTTTTTCACTTTTTCTTCACAAATAACACTTAAAAATAGTGTATATCATTTTTTTTCGCGAATGTAATTTTCACCAAATTATTAATAAAAATATAAAACCAAAAACTCGGTTATTCGAATTTTTCAAATAAATTTTGAGGCTATGTGAAAAAAGTGTAAATGCAAAAGTTGTAGATCTTTTTATTTCCTACAACTTTGCTATTTAACTTTTTCCATAAGACTTGCGGTTTTACCGGAAATCGAGATTAACCGTTTTATACCCTTAAAAACTCTCCCCCTCCCCCTTCCCGACCTCAGATCGCCCATAATTTATTTTTCCTTCCGTTTTTGTTATATTCTCTACCTCTTCCAATGGGTTTCATGCTACTTTAATTTTATTTTTTTCACTTCAAACCATTTTAAAAATTATCGACCCTGGCCTAATCTCCCTGGATAAACTAAATCTTGTCCAATTCAGGAGAAAAAAATGCTCTGAAACTTCCTTTGAGTTAGCACAATAGGCTTCAACTAAACACCACAGTACCCTAATCTGCATTCGCTTTATTAATATTAATCTAATCTAATCAAAACCACTCATTCACAATTTTCATTGTTCGTAGGGCTCACCGTGTCCCGTGTGCATTTTAAAGTCTTTTGTGAACAAAATATGATTATTTCAAATTGCATTTAATATCGGCAATTACTCCATTCTCATGTCCCCAATGCTTTGCTTTCAATTTTGCTCTCAATCTAAGTTATGGATTTCAGATTATTCACTCGTAAATGATGACGGTTTTACTCTGGGCAGCGGCACTACTTTTTATTACCGCATATAAACCAACTGATGTAAGTCATATCAAATGATGTCGTAAATATTTTTATATAGCACTTTTATTCGAAGGCCGCAAATGGGACTACTCTCAGGAGAGGTATTGCTGGTTCACTTTTACAGCGCATTGTAAACAAACAGGAAGATTGTCAATCATGCTGTATGTCTTTAAAACTTATCGGGAATTTATGTTCATATCATATAATCCGAATTTGTATTACAGCTTGTGGATTTTCAAACAATAATCGCATTGTCGGAGGCAGCAACACTGAAATAAACAAATATCCTTGGACTGCTATGTTCTTTTCGAGAGGATACTTCAGATGTGGTGGTGCGTTGATTAACAACAAATACGTCTTGACTGCTGCACATTGTGCTAATCCTTCAGAAGCGTCTGGCTATGAAATTCGTTTTTTGCAAAACCGCATTGACACACCTACGGCAGACACTTTAATTCGACAGGTAATCACAGATTGTACGTCTCTCTCTCCCTTTTCGATCTCTGAATATGAATTATGCCCTTTCAGGTAAGCAATGTAATCGTCCATCCCAATTACAGCTCCCGCACCCTGGAGAATGACATTGCTTTGTTGAAATTGAGTCAAAATGTTCAGTTCAATGATAAAATTCGACCTGTATGTCTACCGAACGCAGCGAGCACCCAAACTGGCCAAAATGTAAGATATCTCAACATCAGTACCAGTTGATATCAGTGATTTATAGGCGCCATCTGTTTCTTATTTCAGGGAATAGTTGTTGGATGGGGGGCAAATCGGGAAAACGGACAAGTGTCGCAACAGTTGCAAGAAGTTTCAGTACCAATCATAACTAATAAACAATGTCGAGACTACGGATTGAAGGTGACAGCGAGTATGATATGTGCCGGGGTGCAGCAGGGTGGGAAGGATTCATGCCAGGTAAAAATTCAATCTTCAAATCTACTTAAGAAGACGTACCAACAGCCGAAAACTCAATTCATTTTTGTAGGGCGACAGCGGTGGTCCTCTGCATGTTCTAAGCAACTCAAAAATGACTCAAGCAGGTAAATCTTTCTCTCAGTTCAATTCGGTTATGTATTTGTATCATTGTTTGATTGCAGGAGTTGTTTCATGGGGTATTGGATGTGGTAATGCGAAACGTCCTGGAGTTTACACAAAAGTATCGAACTACGTATCTTGGATTCGAAAAAATACAGCGGATGCATGCTTTTGTTAAGCACCACACTGATTGTGAAGTAAGAAATTCCATGTCAATTGAATTGAAGTCGATCATTTTTAAATCAATCGTCTGATTTTTGTGACAGCAAATATTAAAAATGCATTGTAACAGAATATAGATTTGCTGAAGTGATGTCAGTTTCTACGAAAAAGTGTTTATTTTTTTATAAGTGAGATTTGGACTAAATTTTTTAAGCGTTCAACTTCGGCTATTGGAACTTCACTTCAATTCTTTATTGAAAAAGGTAACACAAAAGTCATCACTTCAAGTGCCATGTATTTGCTTGGTTAGATAATTTTTTTATGAATTAAATAAGAATTAGTAAATATATTCAAGAACATAATGTATAAATGACAAATTGAGTTCCTGCATATGGTACACATATGGCAGAAGTAACATTGACAATTTATCACTAGGTATCTCTTTTGTTCTTATGACTAAACAAAAAAAAATTAGGTACCTACTAAATTGGATTTAATATGAAATAAATAAGGTGGTGCAACAGAGCGGGGAGCCCTGGTGGTCTAGCGGATATATTGTGAGGGATAGAAGAGACCTGTAATTTTTTGTCGGATTCTCAATTAGCATGAGAAAGCTTATTTCAAGGCAGTAAAATAACTATTGGATTACTTACTATTCCTCTTGAAACCCGAGGTTCATGAAAAAAAAACAGTTGGATGTTGCGAACTCGAACATCATTATTGAAAAAGTAGAATACGTTTGATCAACGATTAAAAAATATATTTTGGTTTAAATTTCCTGTGATGAAACGCGAGGAAAACTCTTCGTGTGCCACTGTCGATTTCAGACAAGCACTCTCAGTCGTTTGAAATTTTCTGTGACTCAATCGCGCAAACTTAGACTAGGTTTTCCCCTTAGCCCTTAGGCGGATTCCCTGCATTGTCCTTTTGAAAATCCATTTGAGCTTTCGTGTCCATCGGCTCTACCAGTAGCGTAGCTAAAATGGGTGGCACCTGGGGCGGCAATTATGGTGTCACCCCCAGAATGTAAAACAGTAAAATAAATGAAATTCTGCTAATCCATATTGCGATTTCTTTATTTAAATTCAAATAAAAAATTTTAAAAAAAAGAGAACAAAATTAATGTCTCTACACTAATTTCCTAGCTTTTAAAGCAGAAAATTCGCTGATAGCATAAAAATTTATTTGCTGGGTCGCCCAGATTGTTGAGCACTTTTTCCGTCATTGTTGCCCTCAAATAAATTTTAATTAATTTATGCTTACTTAAAGTACTTTCACATGACGCAACTGGCACACATATTTTCATAAGCATTTTTAACGCGACAATGAGATTCGGAAAAGATTCTGTAAAGTCCTATTCAAGGATAAATTTCATAAAGTCTAAAGATAATCAATTAGATGTTGTCACTTTAGCCTCTTTCAAATGACTTCTCAACCATATGGTATCACTGAGAGAAGTTCTGATTCTGACACCCCATCATAAGCACTAGCAAATTTTGAAACAGCTATTTTCAAATCATTAATGTTTGCTAAAAGTAAAGTATTCGCCTGTACAACTTCAAAAAATGAAGCCACATCCTTAATAGACTCTGTTCTTGTCACCCCCAAATGGGTGACACCCGGGGCGGTCCACCCCCCACGTCCCCCCATTGCTACGCCACTGGGCTCTACATACTACATGTTTCAGTCATCGTAGTCCCGTGATGCATTCTCTTCTAGATATGCTCATTGCTCATATTGCAGTATATGATGTATCTTCCTTCCCAAAAATGATCTCTTGATAAGCTCGCCGTCAAAGCGCACCTGCAGTTTTTTATTACATATATTTAAATCTACATATAACATGCATAGCTTTTTTTTATATGGAAATGACAGAACTTTTGATGAAGGTCCTAGTTAAATGGGCTATTCTGCCTGCCAGAAGAATTTGCGCTTCATCACAGTTAAGTAGTCTACAGAAGTGCCCTTCCTAGGATAGATATAACTGTCTATCTATATAACTGACATGGCTTTTTGTTGAAACTTTCTCATTTCTATCCTGGTATCTCTCGATTTCCTCAAACGAGCCTTTCTCATGTTGAGAAACTTTTTTTTCTTTTTGAGAATTCGGTGTCCTTTCCTTCCTTTCTCTTTATTTATCTCTTTGTACAGGTAACAGTCAGACCTGGTTTTATTTTGCATCAACATTTCGTCAGGCTTTTTGATTAGATGCATTTCCCTACTTGTATACTCTTAGTCGAATCATGAGTTTCGCTTTAAGGGCGGAATGAAAGCCAGAAAATTAGAGGCTGAGGTTCTGATGACTTGTTGGCATTGAACCACAGTCTTTGCGACTACGTTCTTATTCATTTGTGGCTGGGTGAATGCATATCCGACTTATGGTGATCACTATCTCACTAACCGGACTTTGGCTGAAAATCCTTATACGTTGGTCTACCACTACCAGGAAATTTTCATAAATTGGCGCCGTTTATTTTTTTTTTTGTCCGTAGCATTCACCATAATAGATGATTCAGCTTTTTACTGTTCTATCAGTCTAGGGGTTCTACAAACTCTCCGCCTGCATATAGCTCGTTAGCTTTTCACGTACAAAACAAAAAGTCACTGTCCTTTTTTCGTTTGCTTGGGTCGTCAACTTTGAAATTATTATTGATAATTATTGGTTGTTTCGAAGTCTGTAGGAGAAGTGTAGGACTACAACTTACTCGTTTAAATTTTTTTTTTTTTTTTCAATAGCATAAAACCCAACGAATTTGTTTATTTGAGTTCTTGGAGAAAAATGTGCCTGTGGCAGGGCTGGATTTACAAGTAGGCAGAAAAGGCAGTTGCCTGGGGCACCCGATCTTACGGGGCCCCCGAAAAATGAAAAAGACTTCTAACATTTTCTTAGAAGCATAAAATTCCAGAGAGTGAAAAAAAAAATGATTATAGAATCAGAATTGAAAATAAATTTATTCAAATAAATAAAACTCAATTGACCACATTCAAAAGGCGACGACCGACGATCTAGACAAGCTTCCTAAAAAGGACATTTCCGACACATTGACAAATTGTATGAGCGTGCAAAGAAGTGTATCGAGCTATTTCTGTGTTAGGAAATACATCAGATAATTGATCTTCCATTAGAATTTTATACAAATGACTATGAGTTGTTTGTGCATCATTGTATCTGGAGTTCACGAAACTTTGGAACTGTTTCATTTCAATGAAAAATTCTTCCAAATCTCTAGAATAAAAACGAACTATTTAATTTATTTATAGCTTCATGGAGTTCTCCATAACTTAGAGAAAAGTTGATGAGAAATGCAAATCTCTCTGAAACTTCAATATACACTCTCGCACGTCGTTTGATTTCACTGTGAAGATTATCGAAGGACCAATAAGCTTTATATTATATTAATTTTAACTTGTCAACCTAGCAGACGGCATTGCCATGCTTATTCTGATTTTGTTATTTATAAATAATTTTAAGAAATGATAAAAATAAAATCAATCTAATCTAATCTAATCTAAAATATAATTTTTTTTTTCGCTTCCACCTATCGTTGGGGCGTATTAAAAAATAAAATTAACAAAGAGAAAACTTTGAAGACATTGTCAACTACACGCTGGGAGGCACATTCGAATGCGACGAATGCAGTTTACGATTCTCTAGAAATCATTGCTGATGATGAATCACAAAATACTTATACTCGTTATGAGGCGACATGTATCGCGAATAAAATGCAAAAATTCGAATTTGGTTTCATGTTGATTTTTTGGAACTCTATTTTGAATGCTATGCGTTCAGTAAGTAAGTCATTGCAAAGTGAAAAAGCAGATTCGCAATCGTGTGCGGATCGCTAGAAAAGAGTTTAGTTTCATTCCGTGAAAAGTTTCATTGAACTTTCGAGAAAAAACCAAAACAATTATTACCTGGTGTAGGTTATACAGAAATTGTAAAACGTACTCGTCGTAGAAAAAACAACTTAATGTCGGAAATGCTCCAGAAGTAGAATTCTCGCCTCGCGATGATTTTAGGACAAAAGGTTTCCTCGAAACCTTCGATAATCTTCACAGTGAAATCAAACGACGTGCGAGAGTGAATATTGAAGTTTCAGAGAGATTTGCATTTCTCATCAACTTTTCTCTAAGTTATGGAGAACTCCATGAAGCTATAAATAACTTAAATAGTTCGTTTTTGTTCTACAGATTTGGAAGAATTTTTCATTGAAATGAAACAATTTCAAAGTTTCGTGAACTCCAGACACAATGATGCACAAACAACTCATAGTCATTTGTATAAGATTCTAATGGAAGATCAATTATCCTAACACAGAAAGCGCTCTTCGGATTTTTCTAACATTGATGATCACAAATTGATCTGCCGAACAATCCTTCTCGCAAATGAAAAAGTATCAAAGATGCTAAAAGAGCTACAACGCGACAAGAGCGACTAGACATGTTAGATATACTTTTCATTGAGTCAGATTTATTGAAGAAAATTGAATTGAAGATATAATTAATTTGCGGAAAAAAAATGTAGAAAAAAAAATGTCTAAAATGTAGATGGTAATTTTATTGATATTATTATTTTTTGACAATAAAATTTTTATGAAAGCTGTAAATTTTATATTTTAATCGAAAAAAGAATGGAAGAACAGACTTGAAAAGAGGGCCCCATTGATGGTTGCATAGGGCCTCGTTGAGGGTTACTCCGACCCTTGCCTGTGGTCACCTTAAGAGATGAAAATAGTTCTACTTCTTATGTTCCTTGCAATGAGGTTTCATTTTTCAATAAATGGTTAGATAATAAGCAGTAAAGTGACCTTAATAGAAAGTAATAACTCTTCAATTTCAAAAAATATATGCACATATCATGGTCATGATGCAATAAACCACTCAAAACTTCAGAGCACTGTAACAGACTTAGTACTGATAAATTACCATTATTTAAATATTAACACATTATTAACATTTGCTCACCTATACCTTTCCTCTTCGTTGGCGCATTTTCAAGTTTACTCAGTATTCAAAGTTAAAATAAAATGATGTTCCACAAAACGCAAGAAAAACCCCCCTCCCAAGTTTAGTTTGCTGAATCACCAGGAAATACTAACATCAAGAGAGCAAACAAGGAAAAAATTCTTATATACAACCAAAGCATTTTAAGCAAATCGAATACACAAAAGCAAAACAACATACTCTAAAAGCAACACTCATACGACTGTTGCGCTTAATCGCATCATATTCTCCCATATGGTATGTGAACGGTGCTTTTGAGACAACCAATTTACTTTCACTTGAAAGCAAGGTCCATACGTCACCTCCACAAGTTCATGAAAGAGTGAGCGAAAGTTTTTTTTTTTCACTTATGTTTTCGTCTTTGCTTGTGTATAAACTAAATACAATGAAACATCCAAAATCGGTTTTTTATTCGTAATGTTTAGGGGAAAGATGTTGTTCGCTCACTAAAAATTATCTTTTGTGAAAAAAGAACATTCAAATATTTTGCAAACACTTAAAAAAGAAACTCTTGACATAAGAAATAATCACCTGTAAACGGCTCACCATAAGCTTGTGGGCCAACTATGTTTACTAAAACAATTAAGCTTAATTTCGTCTATCTAGTCCCCTCCCTTTATGAGAAACAAGCTTTCTGTAGCACCATGGTCAGGTTGTAACAATAGCCCAAACGTTTTTCTTTCACTAGCGTGAGATCAGCTGATTTTAAAGTCTCTTCAAAAAGTAGTTGAGATACATATCTCGTCTTGATCGGTCCAGACCTTGGTCAAGGTCTCATTATGTCTTTTTACTCGTAAAAATTTTTTTTTTAAAGAAACTGTGCTTTTTCTTCTTCAGCCCACCACAGGGAAATCAATGTTTCTTAAGTACCAATTGAATTAAAGCAAAACCTTCTCCGGTGAGCTACTTTCGTAGCGTAGAGTCAGTCATTCAATAAAAGTGAAAATTTCATGGTTGAATTCGGTCATATTTGCATATAAAAACTAAAGGGAGAAAGAGAAATTGTGTATGCTGTGATATTCGTCGGAATTTCTGTGACAAAATGAAAACAAACTTTATTAAATGGGAGTGTGCCACAAAATAGAGTTCGTTGCTCAGTTCTTTTGTTTTAGCATTTCGGTGTTGCGTGTGGTAAATGTGCGACAGTCGGGTACTTTACTTTAAACACATCAACCTTAGATCCAGTTCAATGAACTTTATAGCGCAACAAAGATTTATTTTAAGGCCTGACTGCACACAGTTTTAAATTGAAAAGTGAAAAGAAGTTGCGCCAAGATTACTCAACATTCAACTGGTTGCGGTTGTTATGGTCATAAAAAACAAACTCTTACAGCCATACTCTCGAGCTATCTGTCAAAGTACACAAAGCAGGTTGCTTACCGTACCGGTGTAAATGAAAGTGAAATTAAATATTGCGCATTGGCTACAGTGCGGTTTTGTATTGAGACAGCATAAATTCGTTGTATAGTTCATATTCATAAACGGAACCACCAATCCACCATCATCGGTCACCCAATCGGACTAAAGTAATAGTCAGTGGTAGCGATATCGTGCCACCGGTCAAGAGTTCCCAGTTCGGTGGCAACTACCGAAACATTCGGTGTGCGTTTTTTGTCGTTGTTTTCCCTTTTTTTCTTTCGTTTCTATATTTTCTGTACGCCTATTTGCTGGTTCTTCATTAATGAGTGGTTTTTATTTCTTACGTTTTTGTGTTCACAATTAAAAAAAAAGAAGTGGTCTATTTGGTAATGACAGCAAAATGATTTTGTAATAACCGTGTTGAAATAAAAGATGCACCAGTGTGCGTGTATGATTTAGGGTGTAGTGCATCTATTCAATGTGAATGTCAAATGGTGCTATTCCACATGATTTTTATTACAAATGTCTGTTTTGCTTTACTGGAACTAAGAAACAAATTGAATTCGCTGAACATTATCTGGAAAAAATGCTGAGTTCTACTTACTGCAGTGTAAACTGGTGTTGTTTGTTAATTATTTCGATAGTGCTTTGTGAGACTTCTGTGATATCAACGTATAATGGAACTGTCGGGTTGGATTATGATTTAGACTCATCGGAAACAAATAGATCGGGAAGATTCTTTTTCGATGCGATTTTTGGATTAACAGCTGGGCTGGGGACTGCATTGGGCTATGAAGATGGAGATGAAGATGCGAATGTTGAGAGTGTTGTGAAGACATGTGATTGCGGTAAGTTTAATTAAAATATTGCACATGAAACTCATGAGTTGCTGAAGAAATTTCTTTGGCCTTGAAGGGTGCGACAAGCGCTGCTTATGTGTTTCTCAATTTAAAACAACGAACCTTTTGGCGATATTTTTAACTCTTTCGAAACAATGTCAAAGCAATAACTTTGCAATTTATCGCATCTTTTTGAATAAATTTCGTCTCCATTTTAAATTTGGCTTGCTTATGGTAATAATTCAAATATCAATATTTATTTTTGGTTTTAAGTTTGGTTAATGAGCTTAACTGATCGAAATAGTCCAGTGAAATAGGAATTTAACTATACGAGCATTCTCGACTTTGTATGAAAAGTTGTTTACCATCTCGCGTCTTCATAAGCTCAAGGCCAGGGTCACGAAAATCAATTTCAATTTAAAATATCAAATCATAGGATAGGTGGGAAATCTCTTTGAAAGATGTTTGTTTCAAGAAATGTCCGAGATATTTTGAGGAACTACATCAGTTTGCTTAGTCACAAAGAGGTTTGAGAACAATAACACCGCGGATCGCACATACAATTGCAGAGAGATCATTTTTTGTATCTGTTGTTCGATTGTGAAATGCATTATTGATCGAACTGCAGAGAATAAGCCCGCCAAATTTATTTAAGGAAAAAATATTTGTGTTTTATTCAACTTACAATCATACCCAATAAATTTTAAACTTTTCGTCATTTTGATTAACTTGTGTAACTTACTTTGTATCTCAATTCAATAAAAAGCTTTGTAAATGATCAATTGTTAAGCTAATTGTTAAAAAATTTAAACTTTTAATCCAAACTTTATACATACATAAAAATCTTGTTGTATTAAATAAATACAAATACAAATACAAACCACAGCCTATGTGCCACAAAAAAAGAAGAAGTTAATGTATTTTATTTTACTCGTTAGCGCAGTGTCAACTTTTGGAAATGCGAAACGAAGCTCACATTAATATGGCATGAACTTATTTTTATATTTGTAACTCAGTGAAGATCTTTTAAAGAGCTTCGTACTTGCAATTGTGTGCAAAGTACACTATCAAAATCTAAAGTCAGAGGTTTTTGTTTTTCTAAGAATCATAATTAAATTGATACAGGGCCACCAACTGCACATTAATAATGAAAGGTGTATAAAATCATATTGAATATTGAATTAAATTAAATATCAAATAGTTTTTGGCGAAAATTTAAGAAAATTTTGCAGCTGCTAATACATTTCGTCGGCTGACTACTATCTTGTTCAGTAGGACATTTTTCACGAAATTGAGTTAGGTATGCAGTCTTCATATAATTTGGGGGCGCTCTTTCGTTTGGCGCAAACCATTTTGTTCTATCTCTTTTAGTTTTAAAATCATACAAAACTGCTTTGTTCAATATGACACATTTCTAACTGTTTTGGGTGTCATTTTTGTTCATCTATGTTGTTCCATGACCACTGTGTTTTTTTTTTTTTGTTCAATATTCAAAAAAAAATTCCAGCTTGTCATTGCTCCATACAACATTGTTCAATATCCAAAATGGCTTTCTTATTGATTTTAATTTATAACTATCTAGCTGAGCCGCCCGGCCTTGCTCGGGTCTGTAGTTTTAAGGTTCCCGTTCTCGTTTTTCCTCTTCAGTAAGAATTTGGGGATGAAATACAGTCAAACCTGGATAAACGAGAGTTCAAGGGAGCAAAATCTCATTCTCGCTTATAGAGGTTTCTCACTAACCCGAGTTTCTCGCTAATTAAGGTACATGAGTAGCGTTTCTCACTTAATGGGGTATGCAGCAATAACAAGTGACAGCAGGAACGAATGTAGTTAATATGTAATAATGATAAAATTACCCAAACACAGGGACACTTGTGCATTCGAAAAGAATGCGATAAAATAACAAAAAATTTTAAGTTCCACGAAATAGAATGGGTACAATATTGACGAGAAAACAATACAAAAACAATGGTAGAAAGTTCCACGAATTTAAGAACGAGTCATAAAATAGCAGATGTTATATTTGTTTGCTCGACTGTCGCTAAGAGAGGTATAGTTGAGATTTCTGTTTCTCACTAATAGAGGTTTTGGGAGCTTAAAATGTCGGGTCCTGGCTATTACTCTCACTTATAGAGTTTTCTCACTTATCCAGTTCTCACTTATCCAGGTTTGACTGTATAATCTTTCTTACTGTGGGACTATGTGGCTTCCTAATACTGAAAGAATTTTTAAAATCTGTGCAGTAGTTCCTAAGTTTCCGTTCCCAACCCATTCCTGTTGGAATCTTCCGTTCCCGTGGAAATATGTGAATGAAATATAATTCTATGTTACATCCTAGAGTTGAAAGAATTTTTGAGATTGGTCAAGTAACTTTAATGTTCACGTCCTCGTTCCTGTTTCTGATCCTGTCGGACTATAGGATGAAAAAAATAGCCTAAGTTACTGACAAAGAGTAAAGGGGGATAATGTAACACCCCTAATGTTGAAAGAATTTTTAAAATCTATCCAGTAGTTTCTAAGTTTCCGTTCCCAACCACGTTCCTGTGGGAATCTTGGAAATAAGTGAATGAAATATAAGTCTATGTCACTGAAAGATGATGTAACATCCTAGAGTTGAAAGAATTTTTGAAATCGGTCAAGTAACTTTAAGGTTCCCGTTCTGGTTCCCGTTTCTGTTTGCGTGGGATAATAGGGATAAAATACACGCCAAGATACTGAGGGATTATGTGGCATCCCAGTGCTGAAAGAATTTTTGAAATCTGTCTAGTAGTTTCTAAGTTTCCGTTCCCAACCCCGTTCCTGTGGGAATCTTCCGTTCCCATGGAAATATGTGAATGAAATGTAAGTCTATGTCTATGTATGATAATGTAACGTCCTAGAGTTGAAAGAATTTTTGAAATCGGCCAAGTAACTTTATGGTTCCTGTTCTCGTTCCCGTTTCTGTTCCTGTGGGATTATAGGGATGAAATATAGTTTAAATTACTGATGAAGAGAGATAATGTAGCACCCCTAGAGCTGAAAGAATTTTTGAGATCTGTGGAGTAGTTTCTAATTTTCCGTTCCCAACCCCATTCCTGTGGGAATATGGGGATCAAACCTTGACAGGAACCATCTCTGTACTAAACTATGTCTACCCAGAGAATTTCATAAAAATCCGTTGGGTTGTTTAGGAGTTTACCCCGGGCATACATACATACATCCTATATTATATCTTCTTTATATATATAATTCTGCTCTACGTGTGTATGTAATTGAACTCCTCCGAAACGGCTTGACCGATTTAAATTAATTTTTCTGTATGCGTTTGAGTGGCGCTCTGGATGGTTTAGATTCAGAAATCAGCCCGGCAGATGGAATTGGAATATAGTAAAATTGACAATTTCATAATTCTTAACTGTAATGAATTAAAAATTAAATTCAAACAATGATTTTTTTTTTTTTTTTTTTGACAACAAAAAATTAAAATAATAAATAACAAATAATAAGGTTTGTTTTTAAAAATTCTTTTAATTTTTTGACTGATGTGATAAGAATAAAGATTTAAATTTTTTTAATTTATTGCACCTGAGTACCATAAACAATTTTTTTTTTTTAAATTAAGCCACACATCAATGGGTTATGACTACCCTTATAATATTATAGAGCACAGTGCGAGCACTTAGGAAAATAGGAGGGGATTTAATAGGATACACCGATACACCTTGCTTTTGAACCTTTGTAAATCGTAATGTAGTTGAAATACAGAGCCAGGTGAAGCATTCCACATACATGTGGTGCGACTAAAATAAAAATCTCTATACTTGACTGTGTGCCCGAAGTTGGGCTCAAGGTAAAACTGATGGGCATTCTTAGCAAGGTGGGTGTTGCGGTTAAATGTTTTCAGGGGAGGAATGCAACTGACTATTTCACAAGAGCAATGTTTCTAAAAGAGTGAGACAACTGACGTTTCGACGATGTTCAAGAGAATCCATCGATTCTACGATTGAACTATCACCCATCAGTTTTAACGCTCTATTTTGTACCCTATCAAGTAAGCGCAAAGATGTTTGAGAAGCACCTGACCAGATAAGGGAGTTATACTCCAGTTTTGGGCGGATGAAGGCCTTATAAATTGTATCCAGATCAGAAGGGGTGAAGAACTTCCTGCATCGTCTTAAGAAACCAAAGCATTTAGCAGGGTTTTTGGCGACTTCAAATATGTGGTCATTCCAACGAAGATCATCTTTTACACACATACCAAGTACTGACTGCCTTTCGCTTCTTGGGTGCAGGTACCATTCATGGATAATGGCAATGGTGCAATGTTTAGATTCATCCTCAAATTCTCCCAGGAACGGTAATGGGAACGAAATCGGAAATTCAAAAACCACTGGAACGAATTGTAATTTTTGTCGCTATTACAGTACGATGTCATCCCCATATTCCCACGAGAATGGGACGGGAACAAGCACATAAGCTGGAACTTGGAAAATACTGGACCAATTCCAAAAAATTTTCAACGTAAGAGTGTTGCTCCTGAGTAACAAAGACTATAATTATTTTCTTTACATATTCTTTTGCGAACGGAAGCGGGAATGGTGACATAATCTAGAACCTGGAAAGTACTTAACTAATTCCAAAAATTCTTTCATGGTTAGAGTGCTTCAATGTCCCTGAGTAATATAGACTATAGTTCATCAACATTTACCCACAGGAACGGGAACCGGAATCCAAAAACCACTGCACTGATTTCAGTACGGGTTTCGCCATTACAATACGGTGCTACATAGACTACATTTCATCCCCATATGGGAATGGAACGGGAACTGGGACATATTCGGGAACTTGGAAAATGCTATACCGATCCCACAAATTCTGTCATCGTTAGAGTGCTCAATTGTCTCTGAGTAACATAAACTATATTTAATCCTCACTCTCCCACTAGAATAGAAACTTTGAAACGACTTTACTTAACTTTCAATTTGATGAACGTTGGACCTGAGCTACGCCGGGCGGGTCAGCTAGTCTATATATAGATTTTGAAGAAAAGAAAAACATTTAGTGTGACTTGTTTTAAAACTAAAATTGTCTACTAGACCGGTTCAAAAAAAGTAACTGTTTTCTTTTTTTCGAAACAATTCGATTTTTACCTTCGAAGAGGTGTAAAAACAAGCCTGTTAAAATCTGAGCTCGAAATATTAATATTAAGAGGTCGCTCATCGCAGATTTACATTTCCCATACAAATTGTATAAAAAAAAAACATTTAAATTTTGGAATTTTATATTTTGGTTTAGAAGAAAAGTGCCGGGATAAACGATACATATTTTTTTACAAAATAAGTTTTTCTACAAAAAACGTTTCTTATCTTTTTTTCGACAATTTCACTCCTTCAAAAGTTATTCAATGTTTAATTTTGAATTAAAATTTTTTTTTCTTGATTTCCAACAAAATGTTAAGACTTGTCACTTAAGATCATAAAATTTTTCATTTATGATACATATTTTCATCGGAAATTAGTTGCTCTACAAAAAAGGGTTTATCATTTTTTGAAAAATTCACTCCTTCAAAAGTTATTCAAGGTTAAAGTTTTGTCAAAAATCAAGAAAAATAAATAAAATTTACTCTAAATTCAACTTTAACCTTGAAAAACTTTGGAAGGGGTGAATCTGTCAATAAATGATAAGAAACCTTTTTTGTAGAGCAACTGATTTTATGAATGATTTTATGATTAGTTTTAATATTTTGTCAGAAATCAAGAAGAAAAACTTTAATTTACTCTAAGTTAAACTTTAACCCTGAATAACTTTTGAAGTAGAGAATTTGTCGAAAAATGATAAGAAACCTTTTTTGTAGAGCAACTAATTTTCTAAGAAAATATTTTATATATAAATTTTAACAGGCCTGTTTTTACACCTCCTCGAAGGTAAAAATCGAATTGTTGCGAGAAAAAGAAAATAGTCACTTTTTTTGAACCGGTCTATTGTCTGCGCTTGCAAAAAAAAATTAGCTTCCAAGCAATAAACTTCAAATATATTAAAAAAAAATTTCAATTTAAGCTTTAAAAATCGATTTCCATTCATTTTGAAAAGATAGTACTCAGCCGACGTTTTTATATTTAAAATCAAAAACAAGTTATATTAAAATTTAATCAAAATCGTTATACTAATTTTTTAGTTGAGCCGATTTGTAATTTTTCACTTTTTGTTAGCGATCTAAGGTACTATAAGGCAAGCTTTGCAATCATGCAGAAAAAAATTTTTAAGATAACAATTAAATATGACATTATGATGGTAGAGAATACAAAAAAAGCGTGTTATGCAATTCTGTCTGTCTGTATGTCTGTCTGTCCCTATAAGGATCTACAGTAACGTGGAGTGAAAATCAACTTTCTTTTATTTTTTCAATACATAAAAAGGATAGTGCCATTAGGTATCAAAAGAGGGAAAACCAAGTTTCAGCTCCGTCAGAAAATATCTTGAGGGTGCACAACGCACATGAAAATTTGTATGCATGTTCTTTAAAATTAAAAGGAAAACCTAAATTATTTTGCAACTTTTCGCAAATTTTTTTTTTTTTTTTGCAAAACCACCACGTATAGGTAGCTACTTTTGTGTTCCGCCCAAAACCCCTCCCAATCATCCAACCATTTGAGTGTTCTTTTATTTGTATTGAACTCAAGCATCCTTTTTCTAGAGCCGATTATTGCTCTCATAAGTACATTACGGTTCTTGTACCTAAAAATTTCCGGTTACGCTTCAGTCACTAGTTTTGCGTATCGTTCTACGCTTTGAAACCGAAGGTAAGCCGAGGGTAAACTTCATTGACAATCTCCCCGCTATTAACAAGCCTCAAAATTGTTTCATCGGTCAGCAATTTGATAACAGGAAGCTGAATAACGTTTATATCCTACCAATTAATTAAGTCGAAATATACGATCTATAACCGTTGATTGATCTTCGTCGGATATCATGCCAACGTCTTTCAAAACACTACTAGCGATTATAGCAGCATTTCTGTCAGATACCCCCGCTCGATCAAAAGCAACCCAAACTTGGAAGTTAGACTCGCATTTGATTTGTGGTACGTCGTACGTTTGATCTTTTCATTTTTGGAAGGAGAAACTTCGACGTCACTGTCATTGTCAGTTGTCTCAGAACTAGAAGTATCTGGAAGTGTTTCCACAGAAATGAAATTCGGAACATCAGGCTTATTTAACTTCTGAGTTTTTTTTTTCATTTAGTTTTTCAGATCTCTATAGCTTTCTCTTTAAGCTTTTTTTAAGCCCTCGAGTAGCAGCCCAGTCAACATTTCCGATCGATAACTTTATCACGTTTCTTTGATGAGTTAAAAATGATGTCTCTTTAACGGGAACTCTTCTTTCCGGATCACAGCAACAATGTTGAATCAAATTCAAAAAGCGTCTCAAATTGAACAAAAAATGAATCCAATTGTAATTTAAACTTTTCGAACTGATTTTTTTTTTTTAATTGATCCTATAATTTTTTAATTGCTTTTTATATTTTTCGTGATACTGACGAGTTTTTCATACAACGGAAAGAGAGGAAATGGTGTGAGCAGAAGCTTTATTCCAAATCTCAATCACATTAAAGGCTACGAATTCAGATACCTCTGAAACGGTCGGTTTTTTCTTTGTTTTCTTAAGTTCCAATAACCTATGCAAATAATATTTTATGGCATAGTGAAATGTTGGTAAGCAAACTTCTTTCAAAAATCAAATCAATAACTTTACGTCTAGACTCTAGAGGTAGATGAAGACATTTTCGACTTTTCTAAAAAGAGCCGATATTTTAATAAATTTTATTTTGTTTTAACTTAGAATTTGCTTTTAATATCTAAGCTTTCCGGTCAAGCGAAACAAAACTCTTTCTTCCGGCCAAAAAATTTAAATGAAGCGAAATAAAATTACGTAGATAAAATAAAGAGAATAACTTTTTTTTTTTAAACCAAAAACATTTAATTTATTTTTTAGATCTACCATTTTTTGAGCGCTTGTAGAGTTAATTTGAGTTTCAGCGATACATAAGTTTATCATTTGAATTACGTAGAATTATTGTTTTATTTATTTATACTAATATATTAAAATATTATTTTATAATGTTGAGGAATATTGGTGTACAAGTATTAAAAAACAGATTTCATAAAGCATTTCCCAATTTGTTCAAGTGTGCACCCTCTAAAACCTCTTCGATCGGCTTGAAACTTTTTGTGCTTCATTAAAATTCCATTTGGCATCCATTCCATCTATGTGGATTCAAAAACAAAAAATAAAATGTTTTTCACTCCACCCTAATCAACAGCCGGCACCGCTAAACCAATTTCATTCAAACTATGCAGTTAGTGTCTTTGAGGCAGCCTACAGAAAGATTTTTGGAATTGAATCTCTAGTACTTGAAATAACGGTACCTGCCACACAACCTTATGATAATACTTATTTTTATCGAAAGCGAATCTAATGATTTCGATAAAATTTTGTGTGAGAGATACATTTTTTGTTGTTTTCTTAAAATTTAAAAAATTATTTTGGAAAAAGATAAAAAACGGTCAATCATAGTACCTTTTTTTAAACCGACTTTCTCGTTATTGACTTGCACGATTCTGATGAAATGTTATATTAAAAAATTTTTAGGTGGTTTGAAAAAGATTGCAAATCAACATTGAATTTAAGAAACTTTTACTTAATAAAAAAAAATACTTTTTGCATATTTTCAAAACTATGTTAGTGAATTTTTAAAACTTTTTTGTCGAAACATCTTCTGGCAAATTCTTAATTAAAACTTGCACACTTCATTTTTCACAAAGTCACCTTTCAAAAAAAAACAAAAAATAAAAAAACGGTTTTTAAGAAAGTTTCCCCAACAATTTTCGTTAAATTTTCAGTGTTCAGATGTATTAAAAACTGCTAAAAAGGGGCGTTTCTAGATTTTCGCTAGAAACCACTGAAATATTTCATCCAATTTTCAATTTTTTTTTTACTTATTGATTAATTGAGAAAACGATGAGCTCCCCCAAAAAAAATCACATTTACAGATGAAAATAATCAGCACCAGAGAAAAAACTGCTCTGTAAATGGAGTGGAGATGATGTTGTGCTCAGGGGAAATGAAAAATGTACCATTGACACTCTTTGAACAAGACAATGTTATATCAGCTTACACTCAGCATTCACATAGTAAAATATGAGACGTTTACAATTATTTATTGAAAATACAAAGGCTGCAGTGCATGTATGAGGCGATATAAATGAAAAAAATGCATGATTGCCCACATTTTCAAAGCTAAGATACGAGCTTTAACTGGCGTAATTTTTTTTTTGCTGGAAGAAAAGGTGCAAAATGTCCTTCTTCTTTCGAACAAAACAACTTTGGCAACTTACAACAATGTAACTAGCTATAACTACTAATATAAAAATTAGACAAACTCATTCTGTTTGGGTTTCAAGTTGGTTATAATCATTTGACGACTGTCGCTCTTAGTTGTCATTGTATGGTAATTGTATCAAAATCAAAATTCATTACTCCTGCTGACAAACAGATAATCTTCATCTCAGCAGTCAGCTTAGTCCAACAATCTGAACAGATTACGAGTGATGCAGTAATTGAGCTTTTCACACATAAAAATGGGTAGGCATATCTCCATCACAACAACACAATTATGTACTCATATTCGGAGCAATTTAGAAACTCAGTTTATTTGAACTTAAAAGTTTGAGTTTTCTTACAGTTTCTAACAGGAGTTTTTAATCAGAAATCACATTTCAAATCTCCATACTATTGATAGTCAATCCTTTTGTAAAAGTGCGTTTTTGGAAGCGCAAACCGATTGAAAGGACTTGAAGTCACAACAGAATAAGCACCCATGTTAGGAAATGCAAGGAAATCTCCACACTTAAGATGCGGAAGGTTTACATTGTCACAGATCTAAATAGCCAAAAAAAAAATAACTTGTCAATTAAAGAAAACAAAATCGCAAATCAAAAACAAACCTTATCACCAGCATCACAAGTTGGTCCCCAAATTAGACTGCTAAATGTTTCCTTATGGTCTTTCTGCAGACAAAAAAAAACAAGAATAAAAGGAAATCTTGATTCTCTCTATCGCTTTCGGTATAACTATGGCCGAATGTATGTCTTACCACAAAATGAATAGTTTCTATTTTGAAATCCTCGTATACAAGGATGTTAAATGTTCCATAAACGCCATCATTGACATAGTACATGACTTTCTCTAACTGGCCATCTCGTCCTCTTAGTTCGCGTACGGAAAATATCTTGCAGATGGTGGTATATGCGGTTGCCACACAGTATCGACCTGGCTCAGCGATGAACTTTACTTTGACATTACTCATGTATTTTCTGAGAGCTTTGTTTACGGATTCGGCAATCTATTCAAAGAAGTAATTAGTTTTTAAGATAAGGAAAAAAATCAAAATTTTGCTGTCTCACGCTGCCAAACATTTGATCATCATTTCCAGGGAATCCACCACCAATATCAAACAATTCCATTTTGTGGCCAACAAAATTACCAGCTTTGTATAAGCCACTTCCTTTGTGGATGGCTTTCTCATGTGCCGACAGATCACAGCATCCCGATCCAACATGAAAGCTCACTCCTATTATCTGAAAACAAAAGTAAGGCAATTTCACTACCAAATCAACACTTTAAGAGCATTTCTTTCTAAACCCAGCAAACTGAAATTAAGAGGGCGATTAGACTAAAACACCTCTAAGTCAAAACATTGTACGAATACAAAGCACTTCTGTCACACAAAAGTGTAAGCCTTTTTAAACTCTTAAACTTCTTTTTAAACAAGACAATTTTTTTTTGGTTTTTATAGATTTTAAATTAAATTTCTAGGGACGT
The DNA here is from genome assembly GCA_914767635.1 of Melanostoma mellinum. Taxonomy (NCBI): domain Eukaryota; kingdom Metazoa; phylum Arthropoda; class Insecta; order Diptera; family Syrphidae; genus Melanostoma; species Melanostoma mellinum. Next base: position 67,819,161 of record OU612058.1, on the reverse strand, counting down.
TACATTTTTTAGGAATGTGGGTGTGACAGAGGGTGTAAAAATTATTTTGTTTGTTTAAAATCAACTACATATTTTTATTTATTCATTTTATTTTATTTACATTTTTTTATTAAATGGCAAAGGTATTTTTTGACGGGGCTTCCTGCGTACATGACAATACCAAGCCGTTGTTTTTCTATTTTTTCCAAGGCGACATTTTTTACGAAAAAACTTCCACGGACCACGGATATTGGTACTTGTAAAAGATCTAGCTTTGTTACTCTTGGTGTGATACGGCTTTATCTCAGCTGCCGTCAGCTTACTTTCATACTTTGTGTATATTGTCTAGCATTGTGAACAGTGATTAACGCAGGACCGCGGTGCAGTCTTCTTTATTTTTCTATCGCAGGAGGTGGCGGAGCTTTGTCACTTCATCTACATCTACTTTTCATTCAAATAAATACCTGTACAGAAATGTCTATTTGTTACCCAATTCAAGTTCTCTGATAGGGATGTAGGATCCTACCTTATCAGGGCTCCATAGTCAGAAAATAATTTGTACGTAGGCCTCTGGGTCTCCTCGTTGTCTGAGGGGAGCTCATTTTCGATTCCGCGGTTATCGATCGAATGTTTTTCCTAAGTTAACAAGTCGAGTAACGGCAATCCTCATGCAGACTATTACCTCTTATAGGCTTTAAAATCAGAACCGTAAGCCATTTAAGTCGGATGTCTCTCATATTTTCCAAAATTCATATATCGTCTTGTCCAGCACCTTTGCGGTTTTTGGACTTTTTCACTCACTAACTCCTTCAACTGTGATGTCGGGTATTTCTGTTAATTATGATTCAACTTCTCGAAAGTGCTCTTGAGGAAACAGTTCCTTTAATACGCTACCACGATACTGTCGCCAACTATACACAATTTTATCGTTATCCAGAAGAAGCTGTCCTTGAACATTGTTAATGAGCGTAGTTAATGAACTTCCTTCTTTAAGCGGCTATTTTCAGCAGCCGGGAAGAAACCACTTCCATCTTCTAGAACACGCTTTTCGTGATTTTTACTTGGAGCAGGGCGCACTTATTCTTCGCTTCATTCTTGTGGCTTCTGTATTCCACTTCGAGGCGAGCCACGCTGCATTTGAGATTCTTTCAAAATGATCATGATCGCTTTAGCTGTCAAAAACTATGGAAGTCAATAAGTTGTGCTGTATACTTGGATTCAAGTAAAATTAAATTATGTTCTTTGGGGTGGTATCAACAGTGAATTAACGAATTTAGAACAGACTTTGGTCATTAGTATTTTGAATCAAAGTATAAACTCATGTAACAGTACAAGACTTTAAGTTTCGTTTACATGTTACATCGCTGTCCCATCGCTAAGCCACAAATTCATTCTTATTGTTTCAAATACCTGCACTTAGCACTTAGCACACACAGATGTAAGCTCGTGCGACCAAGTAGTTTTCGTTCCTTAGTTTACAGTTACAACAATTTGCTCAGTGTAAGCCCAGATAGCACAGCTAATCGGCTTCTAGTTTTCTTTCCCTTCCACTCTTGACGAAAAAGCTTTATATTTAGTATGCAATATTAATTTAATCCCGGCCTATAGAACGCGCTTTGGAGGTGTCGCGCAAACTGATGCGACGGGCTTTGCCGCACGCAACGATACGGGTGACCAATGAGTCCGGCGCATTGTTTTGACGGCTTTGTGTTTGCTTAAATCATTTTAAAGCAGGCAACTCAAACGTCAAACGAACTAGGGATGGGTCAATGAGTCACTTGAGCAACAGATGAGTGAGGTTTTTAGTGATACTTTGATTGCATTTTCATTTCATGAATGCTTCAAATATGCAAATAAATTGAATCACATTTCACATCGAATAAGTGTCAGCTTATACATTTTTATGTATTGCCTTAGCAGGAAACAACAAACTTTTTGACATTTTTAATAAAAGTGCATGAACTCAATTTATTTTTCTCTCTCTTATGCTCTTACTCCTATGGTAGTACTACTTTACTCGCTACTGGATTTGAAAAACACAACTTAGTTATTGAACTGTCGTTTTTAAAAAAATTAAAATAAATAGGGTGGCGCAACTGAGCGAGGAGCCCCTGGGCCCAGCGCATTTGTCACAACCATGCCTTGTGAGTGAATGGAAGGGACCTACAATTTTCAACCGGTTCCGAACGGCTAATCGAGAAAGCGCTTTTCATGGCAATGAATGGAGGGCTTGCCAATTCCTCGCGAAAGGCTAGGATACCCGTGGAAAAAACATTTTTGCCTCTGTTGGGATTCGAACTCAAACCTCCACAAAAACAGGGATTATTTTATTATGGACAAAAAGTTTGTAGTGCTAAAAACAGTTATTGTTTTACTATTTGCAAATGGTTTTTAATCTTGAAATGAAAATGAGGCCACCATTGACTATTATGAAACTGTTTTTTAGAACTCGAATACTGTACCAGCTATTGGCTTGAAAAAACACGCCTTGCATTTTTGTTGTTTACGCCATATTTCGTCGTGTTTGTGTGGTTACTTCCATGTTCTTCAGCTCAGTTAAAATTTTGTATGTGAAATTGCTGCCGTCAAAACAACAAAATTGCTTCGGCTTGAAAAACCTCTAAACAGCATATTCCCGTTCCCAACTGTTTTTTCTTTTTATTTTGACGTCTCTCCACTTTTGCACTCTTTGTTTTTTAAAAAAATCACTTTTATTAGTTAGTCTTACACTCATTTATTGCAGAGATAAAGAGATTGAGCCAAACACAAAATAATTAAGAACAATTTATGAGAAAACTGGTAAGGTTCAGTTCACATTGGAGCTCTAGAATTAATAAGATATAGAAAAACATTAGCGCGAATTTATTATAGTCACTTGAAATCGTATTAAAATGATACTTAGCACCACACTGAGTAAAAAACGACACTTCACACTTGTTTAGAGTAAGTTTAAAATCAGACAACTGCCATTTTAAATACTTAAAACCTTACTCTAACTCATCTGTCGTTTCTCATTTGCTTGACATTTGCTAAAATTTGTTCTGAATCAAGTGTTTCCAGACAAAAACAAAACTTTCATTCCACATTTTCTTTTGCAATCAAAATTAATGCAACCAGATAGCTCAGACTCCAGGTCCTATACTATAAGATTCTCCTCATGCAGATTGAATATCCTCAATTATCATAAAGAAGTGAAAGAAACAACATTTTGTATCTAATGTCTAGCTGAGCAAACACCGAAGTTAAATTGACTCTTTGCTTTTGAGTAAGTAAATTTGAATTTTGAGTTGTTTGTCTACACACATGGAAGTTGAATTTATTAACATTGCGTGTTTATAGCTGCCATATAGTCGAATAAGCTCTATACAAATCAAATTAGCCTGATTTCTTATGTTAAACAACGATAGATTCAAAACCGGATAGTCACTGCTTTTGTTTTCGTATGAGATTATTTAACCAAACTTACTTTCATGTCTAGACTTTTAGCCAAAAGCAACAATGCAACACCATCCTCCTCAGCATTGCAACCAAATTTATCCCCAAGTGGGCTTAAGGCCTTGTTTGCATCAGACCGAAATCGAAGAACCATACTAAGAACAAAAAAAAATTAAGAATTGAGAATAACGAAAACCAAACACACCCACTTTCAACTCACTTCGACTCTGGATAATGTTGGAAAATTTTATACATTTCAAACTCATTGTCTAATGTGCTATTAACGACATTTTTGGACTTCGCGTACTTAATGTACGAGATTGGCTTCATAGGATTTGCGTAAATAATTGTATCGGGACTGAATCCGAGGCTCAGGACCCTTTTGATCTCATTCTTAGAAGCACAATCAAATCCAGCACCCAAATCGCCTAAGGTTTTCAAAACAGGAAGCTCATCATTGCATTTGATTGCTGTGAAGTGAGAAAAATTAAAAAAAAAAAGAGTACACAAATGACCTTTTAGTATGTTTACCATAGTACGGCACAACATTTGGCATCAGTCTAGTCCAGTCGTTGTATTTGTTCACTATGGCCGTCAAATCACACACATTTATTGGTGCGTCTTGATTCCTTAAATTGTACTTCTCAATTTGACCTTCCAGATCTAATGTTTCATTGTAATAATGAATAGGTGGCAACTTCGCTGGACACATTTTGACTTTGAAAAATAACACAAAAGTAATTCGTTAAAGAATTCTTTCACAGATCACACAATTTTCTAAAAACAGATTATTTGGCGCGACTTCCCACATATACTGCGAACTGTTTTCCAGGGCTATATTCGAATGGAGCCCGAAGCCTAGCAGCTCGCAGTGTTATCAGGTCTGAGTAGAATTACAGTGATAGCATAATCAGCATCAATCGTAAAATAAAGCGGTTTTTTGGTTTCGTTGACTTTAGGTTTTGGTAAATGATTCAAGCAAAGGGATCTTATACGTTTTGTTTGGTGAAGCTGTTATTGAGAAAACAAATTCAACGCGTACTTTTTATAGACAGACAAACATCTTTATTGGATGCACGATTCTTATCAGATAAATTAAACAAGTAGGGTGGCGCCACAAAGACTCCAATTGGTCTGCTCTTCTTCAGCGGATACCTGTGGAGTATTCCATGCCGACCTCAGAGGCGTCGACTAGTCTCTTGGTATTAAATTTTTTTCACCTCTAAGACGTCCAACTTATTGCAGATGTGGTTGCATTTGATTGTACCTTGAGCTGTATTTTGTCACTTACGTTGGAGCAGATTGCCAAGACAGAGGCTTTTTAACTTTTTCGCGTTGTACACTAGCTTGTGAATTCTTCAGTTGCTACAGTTGGACATCTTACCATTTATGTACTTGCAAATCCTCTAAGGAATCCAATGTACTTATCTTTGGCATCTTTTGTTACTTACTTAGGTGGGGATTAAGGTTTGGGTTGATCTTGAGCCTCAACCAACAAGCAACAATTTCGATTTTAGGAGAGCTCTCTTCAGTTTTCCACTCTTAGTCGGTTTAGGTCTTCTTGAACTTGGTTACAGCACCTAAGACGAAGTCTTACATGATGTGCAATGTGCTTTCGAAAACAAACCGAGTCGGAGCATTGATTTCCAATCGGTCTACATGTCCCAGCCACCGTAGTATCACGATTGAATCTTCTTCTCCACACAATGGACTCATACATGGAACCAAAGATCAGTCGGGGTGTACAATCTTTTCAAGTATGATGACAATGAAATGGTATGACAGCTTATCGCCTTGTCGAAAGCCTTTTTGATATCAAATGTCTCGGTGAATTCTCTACCGACCTTGACGGAGCAGCGTGAATTCTCCAAAGTCATCCTGCATAGTCTTACGAGTTTTAGACTCAAAGACTTAAACTGACCGACGACATTCTGCGGCGAACGAAAAATTGTTTGACGACGGTTGAGTACGACAGTGACCACTGTGGACTTTCCGCCGTCATACTGCTTCCGAACGACCTCGTGGAACTGGAGGAGTACGTGCCGACGCACTCTTACAACTACGGTAAGACACGTTGGCCGCGCTTTTCCGGTGCCGTCTCAAGAGAACTTCGTTCGAACGGTATTGCGCCGCCATGCAACAGGAATCTGTAGAACGTTGAGATCGATCAGGGGCGTAGCGAGGGGGGGGGTGTGGGGGGGTGTAGCACCCCCCCACGATTTTTCCGAGTCGGCAAATCGAGGAAGAAAAACAAAGTAGATTTGTCGAGTTAAGTCAACTCAACCAAAAAGACACGAATGGAAGTGTTTGTGACAGTGGATTTGTTGCCAAAAAAATAACAAATCGGCAAATTAAGTTAGAAAAACTAAGTAGATTTTCCGATTGCCATGCCGACTCGAGTGATCTCAACCAAAAAGACACGAATGGAAGTGTTTGTGACAGTCGTTTTTTGGCAAAAAAAAAAATAACAAGTCGGCAAATTAAGGTAGAAAAACAAAGTAGATTTCCCGACTGCCATGCCGACTAGAGTGATCTCAACCAGAAAGACACGAATGGACTCAACTTAGTAATTCTATAATCAGGGTCCTGGGGGTCAATTCCCGATCTGTGAAGCTGTGAAGTGAAAACATTTATCACAGGTGGGTGTTCGTCAGTGGCACAAATTGAAGAGTCGCGGTACACAAAAAGAAGGAAAACTGGTTCAACATTTCACTTCTGAATCACATCAGGCGGCTTTACTTGACTATTGCAATTTTGTTAATGGAAAAGCTCACGTCAACGTTTTGCTGGACAAAGCTGAAAGACAGCAAAGCATTCAAAAAGAACAAGAAAATGCGTACCATTTAAAAGTGCTGCAAATTTTAGTTGATGTTGCGAAAACTTTGGGAAGGCAGGGATTACCTTTTCGTGGTCATAAGGAGTCCGATGAGGACGATGGAAATTTTCGACAAATCACTTTACTGATTTCACGACATTGCCCATTAATGAAAAAGTGGTTGGACGGGTCTTCAAAAAGGCCGCGAGGTGTGACGTATCTTAGTCCGACTACCCAAAATGAATTTATTGATCTCTTGGGTACTACAACTCAAAAAATCATCGTGAATGAGATCAATAAAGCTGGTATTTTTTCTGTAATGGTTGACACAACCCCTGACTCATCGCATCAAGATCGACTTGCTGTCAACATTCGATACTTAGTCCAAACCGAAGAGAAACCTGTTCCTATTGAACGCCTTTTGGAAATGGATGTCGTTTTAACAAAGAAGACTGGAGAAGAGTTGGCACAAAAAATCATATCTATACTTCAATCAATAGGTATTTCTGTGATGAATATTGTATTTTAATCCTATGACTTTGCCAAAAATATGTCCGGGAAGTATAATGGTACCCAGAGAAAATTGTCAGAAAAATGTGGTAAGAAAATCCCGTACATTCCATGTCAAGCGCATCGTATAAATATTTTCGTTGAAACAGCATGCAATTCAAGCGTGCTGATCAAAGAGTTTTTTAATACTTTGGAAGCATTGTTTGTTTTTTTCTATGGTAGTACAAAACGTTTTCAGTGTATGCAAGAAAAATTCAAAAACATTGAAAACTCCTTGCAATTGAAAAATTTGTCAAAAACTCGATGGACTGCTAGAGCTGAAACAGTAAAAGCTGTATGGATATCCTTTGAAGGCATTGTAAATGCTTTAGAAGGAATAAAAAGCGATGCCAGTTCTTTTGATAACAATAATCGTACCTCTGCTTCTGGACTTTTGAAAAAAATCTTAGAATTTGATTTTATTAGTTCGTTATATTTTTGCAAAAATGTCATGTTTAAAGTTAAAAATTTGACCGAAAGTCTAGAGGCGGAAGAGTTAAACGTTTTTGACGCTTCATTACTGATTCGAAGCACATTGGAGTTATTTCAAGAAATGAACGATGATGACATTCAATTAAATGCTTTGATAAAAAGTTCTTCTTCATTTGCTGAAAAACTAAAGATAAGTCCCGAAAACGATTTTTTAAAACATCATAGAACGCGTCGGTTACCAAAGAGAATTGATGAAAATTCTGAAACTGCTTTTGTATTTGATCTAGAAACATTTTATAGAAAAGAGTTCAAAATGGTTCTTCAAACTTTTATTTCGCACGTTAAAGATAATCTAACAGATAATTTTACCATTTTCGAACCTTTCTTAAAAATTTTTAAAATACCCGCTTCCAGAGCAAATGCCAACATAGAACTAGTCAAATCTATCATAGAATTAGATCCATTTTTTTTAAAGAAGATGTGGACTGCTATTTATCGGAACTGCAAATTCTTCTTTTTACTTGTGAGAAATGCTCAAATTTCGATGATATTGTCAAAGAGGTATTCAAATTAAGATATGTGATTCCGTTAGCCTTTAAACTAGTTTGCTACATGTTAACTGCTCCTGTGACGTCGGCTTCTTGTGAGCGGTCATTTAGTAAACTTAAAATAGTTCTTAATTATTTGGGTAGTGATAGGCTAAATTCATTAATGCTTCTGTATTCCTCAAAGGATGTTGTTGATAATATTCAACCTAGTGAGGTCGTCAACAAATGGGCATTATTAAAACACCGGAGAGTTGGAGTTTAAATTCCAATTGATGAACTTTTTTTTGAATAATGATAAAATTTTTAAAGACTAAAATCAAAGAATATGTGCTCTTTCTCATACCAAATACTATATTGTAATAGTATTTCTTATAAATACTTTTAATTTTTTTGTTGTTATATCGTTAGGAATATTGCAATTATAAACTGATTTTATGTTAATAAATGAATTTCTGTGAAATGAACACTTTTACGTTTTTAAATAGTTTTATTTAAGGTTCCCTTTCTCATTCTTCCGCTTCCGTAGGAATATGGGTATAAAATATGTATAAGTTTTCTTACTGTGGGATTATGTGACATCGCAATGGCGAAAGAATTTTTGAAATCTGTTCAGTAGTTTCTAGGTTTCCGTTCCCAACCCCGTTCCTGTGGGAGTATGGAGATAAAACCTTGAAAGGAACCATCTCTGGTTTAACTATGTCTACCCTGAAAATCTCATAAGAAACCAGTCTATAACGGACATAAATACAAACATACATACATCCTATTTTATATATGTATATAGATTTATTTTTTGATGCATTCGGCAAATTCTGAAGACTAGTCGGCATTTCATTAAAATTCACCCCCCCATGGCTTGGAGCCTCGCTACGCCCCTGAGATCGATGGATACCTGCAAGGTATGGAGGATGCAATCCGTAGTACAATGGACAGGACAATTCCTAACTATAGGCAAAACGATCCAACGAACATGTACAGAAACGCGACAATAGAAGCACTCTACAAACAAAAAAGTAGACTCCTGTCGAGACCCAAACTCTTGCACAGGAAGTTTACACGATTTGGAGATAAGAACTCTGAAATCACAGATCAAAAATCTCTGAATTCGAATAAAAGAAAATTACAGAAGATCTATATCTCTTTTCTGGAGCTCTGTCCACATGGGTCACCCACTGCCAAGCAAAGTAGTAGTGAAGTTCCTTGGCCACTGGCTAGATCACTATCTATATTTTAACAAACATATGGATGTGGCTCTGGCCAGAGCTGGAGTCGCTCTGACGAGGCGACTGATTCAGCAGTCAACTTGATAGCAGCGTGAAGGCGATTTGATGCATGGCCCTCATAAGGCCGATGATCAATGCTAGAGCGTCTCAAATGGAAAAGATTCGGGGGTTTGAAAGACAGTGTCTGCGTACCTGTCTTGGATTGCACAGAACACCAGAGTCGGAGTAGGTACAGAAAATATTATCCCAACAGGGTCCTTTACAACGGGGCTCAAATAAACAGAATCGACAACTTCATGATAAAACTGACTCGGGGTCACACTGCAAGAGCGATGTCTCCGAACAATGACCTGATATTTGGGCTTACTACCCCAACATAGAATTCATAGAGAGAACAGAATTCAGTTGATTTGTCCCACCAGAGGCTTTCCTCTATTTGCACATGAAAGTTTTGATTCAGGCTAGGTTGGCGGTTCCACTAATCTACCACGTCTGCCGTAAGTTCGTGGAACAACAGCTCCTTAACAACCAAGACGTCGCCGCAGTAGGCGGAGAAGTTGAAGAGCTCCTCCGGTTCAATATAGCGGTCTTAGATCGCGATCGACGGGACGTTATTAAAACGTCAAAATTGTGGTGGTTGTCGGAGCAACATATTGAAAATGTTACTGATAGCGAGTTGCCAATGGCTGGCTTGCAAAGGTTTAGAGTGTAAGACTAAAGGTGTAGGGGGTAGGCACAGTGGCAACCAAAAAAAATTTAAAAAACATACAAAAAATAAGTAAAAATCACAAAAAAAAGCTACTGTGGCTGCTCTAGTTTTAAGTAGATTCAAGTAGTTTTAGTTAGTTTTAATTAGTGTAAGTAGTTTTAAGAAAAACCAGAAAAAAGGCTACAAGAAACTAAGTTTTTTAAACTTTCCTAATTTTAATATCCTATTAATATTATAAACGTGAAAGTTTGTGTGTGTGGATGTATGTTTGTTCCTCTTTCACGCAAAAACTGCTGAATGGATTTCAATTAAACTTTCCAATAATATAGCTTATACATCAGAATAACACATAGGCTACAATTTATCCCTAAATTCCCTCGGGAACGGGAACGTATACGGGAACTTAGAAACTACAACACCGATTTCAAAAATTTTTCCACTTTTAGAATGCTTCATTATCCCCGAGTAACATAAAAACTAATTCATCCCCATATTCCTACGGTTTCCTATATTCCCACAGGAGCAGGAACGTATACGGGAACTTTGACACTACAGCACCGATTTCAAAAATTCTTTTACCGTTAGAATGCTACACTACCCCCGAGTAACATAAAAACTAATTCATACCCATATTTCTACGGTTCCCTTTATTCCCACGGGAGCAGGAACGTATACGGGAACTTTGACACTACAGCACCGATTTCAAAAATTCTTTCACCGTTAGAATGCTACACTATCCCCGAGTAACAAAAACTTTAACTCATCCCCATATTCCTACGGGAACGGTCACCATATTCCCACGGGAACGGGAGTCTTTACTGATATTGAAAATACGAATGTAGCTATGTCGGTAAGTTCTTCGTATGTCTCCCGTTCACAGAACCTGAGGAAGGACATAGACTATATATTTTTTCCCTATATTCCTACGGGAGCAGGAACGTATACGGGAACTTTGACACTACAGCACCGATTTCAAAAGTTCTTTCACCGTTAGAATGCTAAACTATCCCCGACTAACATAAAAACTAATTCATCCCCATATTCCTACGGTTCCCGTTATTCCCACGGGAGCAGGAACGTATACGGGAACTTTGACACTACAGCACCGATTTCAAAAATTCTTTCACCGTTAGAATGCTACACTATCTTCGAGTAACATAAAAACTAATTCATCCCCGTATTCCTACGGTTCCCTTTACTCCCACGGGAGCAGGAACGTATACGGGAACTTTGACACTACAGCACCGATTTCAAAAATTCTTTCACCGTTAGAATGCTACACTATCCCCGACTAACATAAAAATTTATTCATCCCCATATTCCTACGGTTCCCTTTATTCCCACGGGAGCAGGAATGTATGCGGGAACTTTGACACTACAGCACCGATTTCAAAAATTCTTTCACCGTTAGAATGCTACACTATCCCCGAGTAACAAAAATTTTAACTCATCCCCCTATTCCTACGGGAACGGTCACCATATTCCCACGGGAACGGGAGTCTTTATTGATATTGAAAATGCGAATGTAGCTATGTCGGTATGTTTTTCGTATGTCTACCGTTCACAGAACCTGAGGAAGGACATAGACTATATATTTTTTCCCTATATTCCCACGGGAGCAGGAACGTATACGGGAACTTTGACACTACAGCACCGATTTCAAAAATTCTTTCACCGTTAGAATGCTAAACTATCCCCGAGTAACATAAAAACTAATTCATCCCCGTATTCCTACGGTTCCCTATATTCCCACGGGAGCAGGAACGTATACGGGAACTTTGACACTACAGCAACGATTTCAAAAATTCTTTCACCGTTAGAATGCTACACTATCCCCGACTAACATAAAAACTAATTCATCCCCATATTCCTACGGTTCCCTATATTCCCACGGGAGCAGGAACGTATACGGGAACTTTGACACTACAGCACCGATTTCAAAAATTCTTTCACCTAAACTAAACTATCCCCGAGTAACATAAAAACTAATTCATCCCCGTATTCCTACGGTTCCCTATATTCCCACGGGAGCAGGAACGTATACGGGAACTTTGACACTACAGCACCGATTTCAAAAATTCTTCCACCGTTAGAATGCTACACTATTCCTGTGTAACATTAACTTTAATTCATCCACATATTCCTACCGAAACGGGAGTCCTTACCAATACAACAAGTGTGAAAGGAGCTCTGTCTGTCCGTCGTTCTATGTTACCATCTCCCGCCCAAACTAATAAACCGATTTAAATGAAATTTTGTACAAGGATTGTTCTGATCTTAGGGGCAGACATAAGCTGTATTTCATTCGAATATTCCCACGGGAACCGGTCCTCACTATTATTATAAATGCAAAAGTAACTCTGTCTGTTCACCTTTCTATGTAACCGCATCTCCCGCCCAAACTAATAAACCGATTTAAATGAAATTTTGTACAAGGATTGTTCAGATTCTGAAGAAAGACATAGACTATATATTTTTTCCCTATATTCCCACGGGAGCAGGAACGTATACGGGAACTCTTACACTACAGCACCGATTTCAAAATTTCATCCTTCGTTGGAATGCTCCATAATCCCAGAGTAACATTAACTTTAACTTATCCACATATTCCCACGAAAACGGTCACCATATTCCCACGGGAACGGGAGTCTTTACTAATATTGAAAATGCGAATGTAGCTATGTCGGTATGTTTTTCGTATGTCTCCCGTTCAAACTGCTAAACAGATTTTATTAAATTAGCTACAGAGATGGTCTAGAACATGCGGAAGGATAAAGGCTATATATCTATCCTTATATTCCCACGGGAACGGAAATGGGAATTCAAAAACTACGGTCTCAAAAGTATTTTTAACAGGGCTACAAGGTGTTGAAATAGGGGTTGAATGTTTTTTTTGGAAATATGTACCGCCATTTTTAAGGCTAGAAATTTTATTTCCTAAAAAGTTAAAAATGCTGCTGAAAGTCACTATTCCACGCGGACGAAGTCGCGGGCACAGCTAGTTTGTTATAATTTGAAATAGATATTGCATCATTAGGCCGAAAGGCATCAGAATTAAGTACTTGAGTAATTTAGAGTACCCGCCTGAGGTCAGTAAGTTAATTAAGTTATTGTGTAAGCTAGTTTAAACATTTTTGCTAGCAAGTAAGTAGTTGTAAGTGAGAAAAAATAAAAATAAGTTTAAAACTAGAAAAAAACTTTCTTCCAACCATATCATAAAGATCAGCTGGTCTTTGCTCCTTTCCAGCTGATTTCGAGCATCCAGTTTTCTTGAAAAGTTCGGCATCATAGCTTTATACGAGTATGAATTGGGGAGGAGCTAGAACACAAACTGGTCGAAATATTCTTGACAGTTGACAGTGAGATCATTATTACTATACGAGGCTATTATTTGTTTCAGAACCAGATGTCTTTATCGTAGCCGGGTAGCTATTCCTACGCACAGCTCGGAATCCCCGATCTGAAGCAACCCTCGGTTGAAAGTATAGCCAATATCCTGTAGTCTGTAGATAGCACGAGGAAGTTTTTCCGTTGGAGCTGGAGCACTCAGACTTAAATATCGACCCATTGGACTACCAGATAACAGTTTTCTTTTCTTATAGCTCTCCAGATGTTCATAGAAAAGCCAAAAGACACTGCGATGGTGAGGAACCTAGGTAACTAGCTCTCAACATGTCTGTACCGAGTATCTGTAACAAGTTTCGAGAAAATGCAGCTCATTCACAGCGGAGCTCTCCACTGTGTCGTCATACTCTCCAAAAGATTCACAAAGCGTCGTATCACTTAAAGTGTTGCGGTTTTCCAATTAACAACGTGGGGAAAGATACGTTTGGTTTGTCATCTACGGTGTTGCTCTTGACATAGCCAATCGTTGATTAAAGTCTTCACTGCAAACCCTGGCAGACCAAGCACTGGTTCAGGTCCTGAAAAAGCTGTTCATCGACGAACTGATTTCCAGTTATGTCGTGATTGCCTGAAACCCTTCCGATCGTATTCAGAGATGTCTTGCATTCCTGGATCACTTTTGGAGCATTTAGATATTTGAGTATTGTCATAAGCTTGGCTGTCGCTTTAAACACAAATACTTTTCCCTATTCAGCCATTGCTTGTAATTTAGCTCATAACCATTTAGATTGGATACGCCTCCACTTGTGAGACGAACGCGTATATGCCTCTTGAAACGTGCAGTATTTTTTTAAATTTTTTTTTTTATAATAAACGCGCACATCAAGGGGCTATGACTACCCTTATAATGTTATAAAAATACAGTGCGAGCATTTAGGAAAATAGGAGAGGATTTAATAGGAGACACCGATGCACGTTGCTTTTGAACTTTTGTGAATCGTAATGCAGGGGAAATACAGAGCCAGGTAAAGCATTCCACATTCGGGTGGTGCGACTAAAATACGAATCTCTATACTTGACTGTACGTCCGAAGTTGGGCTCAAGGTAAAACTGATGAGCATTCCTAGCGAGGCGGGTGTTGCGGCTAAATTGTTTCAGGGGAGGAATGCAGCTGGCTATTTCACTAGAGCACTGTTTGTAAAAAAAGCGATAAAAGAGACTGAGACAGGTGACGTTTCGACGATGTCCAAGAGAATCAGTCGATTCTACGATTGAACTATCACTTATCAATTTTAACGCTCTATTTTGTACCCTATCAAGTAGGCGCAAAGATGTTTGAGGAGCACCTGACCAGATATGGGAGTTATACTCCAGTTTTGGGCGGATGAAAGCCTTATAAATTGTAACCAGATCAGAAGGGGTAAAGAACTTCCTGCATCTTCTCAAGAAGCCTAAGCATTTAGCAGCATTTTTAGCGACTTCAAATATGTGGTCATTCCAACGAAGATTATCGTTTACACACATACCAAGTACTGACATCTTTTCGGTTTCTTGGATGCAGGTACCATTCATGGATAATGGTAGTGGGGGAATGTTGGCTTCAACGACAAGAGACAGCATTGAGTTTTCGAAGCATTGAATTCTACTTGGTTCATAAGACCCCATGAAACAATGCTGTCAAGGTCAGAATTCTTATCTTATCATACGCAACCGTTCCAGTTCCACATCCGAAGAGCAGGGACGTGAATTTGGAAACGAATATGAAAAGCTGAGGGTCGAGTCCTCAGCAAAACAGTTAAGCGGATTAGAAGTTTCAGACAAGAGATCATTAATGAAAATGAGGAAGAGAGTCGGAGACAAAACGGAGCCCTGGGGCACACCAGCATTTATGAAGTGGGTATCAGACTTGAAGCCATCCAACACAACTTGTATTGAACGGTCGGAAAGATAATTTCTAATCCAACGAAGAAGAGACTCTTCGATATAGACTACTGGCCCATGCTGTAAAAATTATGGGTCATTTGAACCACCAGGTGACCTATCTAGAACGATATAAGAGCATAAAATAATAAGATTCAGCACTATGCCGTCACTTGTAAGCTGTTCAACTGAGTGCAGGTGAGAATTCGAAAGTACAGGTAGAGTGAGTACATTTTGGTCACATATTTTTGTACGGCATTCTTACCACCGATAGATCCATGAAAAATAATAAGAAAACGCACAGTGCCGTAAAAAAATGGTGAGCCACAAAGTCGGATTTTTTTTTTATTTTCCGACAATCACCAGGGAAAATTTGGTCATTTGATTTTATACGGCATCTATGTCATACTATTTCAATACTGCTTCTAATCCATTATTCCGCAACGCCGTACAAAAATCATGCGACATGGGTAACAAATCGAGGGTTGCCACCCCCTCTCTTTCCGTGGTCCAGGGGGTGATTTGAAAAAGTACGGCTTAAGTTCCAAAACATTATCTAGCACTCAAAAGTACTATTAAAAATAATGCCGTCAAAAAATGATTGTTCATTTGAATGTATATCAATAACTATCTTCATTTCATCGTATCCTTTATTTTTATAGCTGTAAAATCATTTGATCCTGTACGGAAACTTTTTTTTTAACAAGATATTGTAAAATACAATTGTTACATAGTATTGCCGTTTAAAAGAAACCGTTCTAAAAAGAATTATAGAGAAATACAAAACCTGAAATTTTACAAATTATTGTAAAAGTTTAAATATCATAGATTAATGAAATATAGCAGTTTTTTACGTTTTATCCCTTGTTTTAAATAGTATTAACATAGATAAATTAGGAAAAAATGATGCCGTACATTTTTATGCAGACCATATCTTTTAGGCTGATGAAAGTGACGCTACAATTTTAAGGGTACTTTTTGGCCATCTGATACAGTACGGCATTTACATATTTTTGAAGAAAATAATTGATAATATGATAAAACCACTATGACGTCTAACTGAACTGAAACGGTGTGTATATTATGTCCAAGAATTGAAACTGTCAATCCCAGTATCAACAGTTTTATATACTTTTTGGTTTAATATATACTTCAAACATTATTGATACATACATATAATTGATTTGTTTCATGGTAATGATGTGAATAAATAAAACAATCATTTTTTAGAAAAATTCTATATATTTTATGATAATAATAAAAAAAAAAATTCATTTTTTAGAAAAATTTGATAAATTTATTCAGTATCGGAATCAGTTGCTGAGTTGTCATCGGAATCATCGTCTTCATCGACGTCCGAATTATCTTCTCTATTATTTTCTGAAACATAAATATGTATTTGTCAAAATCAAAGTCTTACGTACAAATTAAAGATGTAAAGGGCAATTGAATTGAAGCAACATCCATGGATCTTCTGGAGGTGTTAGACTGTTGCTTACTCCTAACCTCAATTGCTTGGATGCAATTTTTAAAAATTGCGCTTGACAGACATTTTACCCGGTTATCAATAGGATCACCTGGCAAATCACAAATAAAACAAACACGTTCTTGCTCATTTTCTTGAGCATTTCTTTCACTTTCACTAGAGTTTTCATTCTCCACGAGGTCAGACATGATCGGAGTGCTCACAACACGTAAACAACAGCTGGTTGAGAGATTGCGGTAGACAAAACGGTTAAAGTTTATAATTATTCTTCACTACGATTACCACAGACTAATACCAAAAGCACAAGTATCACTTGAAGAATTACTAACTGGACACGAGGTGAACAAGTCAGAATATGTCACAAGAGCGAAGTGTGAAAGATTCGTAGAAGACAATTAGAAGTTCCAGAAAAAAAAAGTTATAAAAAGAAGGTCACGTACGAATGAAAACATAGATGTTTTCACAGTTACAAAGGAATATTTATAATTGGAAAGAAATGCCCGGTTTAGTGAGCCGGAATAAATAGTGAAATAAGAAATGAGAATAGAAACTATTTATGTAAAGATTTTCCAATGAAATGGAATTTCCTGTTATTAATAATTACCACGGTTTATTGTAATCAAGTAAATGAAAAGGTAGATTTCAAACACACATCTACATAATTCAAAAAACTGTAAGCACAAATTCTTAAAATATTTTTTTTTCCACTTATTCATTTCTGAAATAAAAGCTCAAATTTTACAGGTGTCTGCTAACTTCAGTGTCATGAGTACTTCTCAAAAATATGTTGTATTTTAGAATTATCAGTGACAACATAACTATATTTTGGTATAAATCGATAGTATCCAACCCCTTATTTAACATAGTTTAATCATTCACCAAGTTTAAAAATTTCACCTTATATTTCGTTATATGAATTTTTTTTTTGATTTTTTCTTTTTCAGTTTTTTCCCCTTTGGACCAACGAAAATGTACGGCATATGAAAAAATATTATCTATGCATAAAATACTTTCAAAATAAATTTATTTCATGTTGTGTCAAATCACCCCCTGGACCACGGAAAGAGAGGGGGTGGCAACCCTCGATTTGTTACCCATGTCGCATGATTTTTGTACGGCGTTGCGGAATAATGGATAAGAAGCAGTATTGAAATAGTATGACATAGATGCCGTATAAAATCAAATGACCAAATTTTCCCTGGTGATTGTCGGAAAATAAAAAAAAAATCCGACTTTGTGGCTCACCATTTTTTTACGGCACTGTGCGTTTTCTTATTATTTTTCATGGATCTATCGGTGGTAAGAATGCCGTACAAAAATATGTGACCAAAATGTACTCACTCTACCTGTACTTTCGAATTCTCACCTGCACTCAGTTGAACAGCTTACAAGTGACGGCATAGTGCTGAATCTTATTATTTTATGCTCTTATATCGTTCTAGATAGGTCACCTGGTGGTTCAAATGACCCATAATTTTTACAGCATGGGCCAGTAGTCTAATACCAAAAGCACGCATTTTCGATAAAAGAGCCTGATGCCAAACTCTATCAAATGCTTTAGAAATATCAAGCGCAATAATCTTACTTTCTTTATGTCAAAGATGTACTGTGGCCCGCCATGTTGTCATCCATCAGATCCTTCCGGAAAGTGCACGCCCAATTTTAATTGTGGGTTGTATAGATTTGTTGACAAAGAATCGGATTCTTTTAACGAAAAAGTATTTTGAATTCAAAATTTGTATAATTTTAAATAAAATTTCAGCAAATCCTAATCCTAACTAATATTATTAATGTGAAAGTAACACTGTCTGTCCGGCTTTCTATGTTACCGTCTACGGCCAAATTACTGAACTGATTTAAATTAAATTTTGTACAGTGATAGTCTAGAACCTGAGGATGGACATAGGCCATATATATTATCCCTATTCCCACAAGAGCGCCAACATAAACGGGAACCCAGTAGCTGCTGAACTGATTTTAAGATTTATTTCCCCGTTAGCATGTTACACTATCTCCAAATAACATAAACTTTAATTTATCCCAAGATTGTTATGGGAACAGAAGTACTTACTAACATTATACATCCGAAATCAACTCCGTCTGTCTGTTTTTATTTGTTACATCTACCGCCCAAACTATTGAACCTAATTGTATGAATTTCGGTGCAGAGATAGTCTTGAGCATGAGGAATAACATGGGCAATGTGCAGTGTTTGTTATCGCTATGTTCCTACGGAAACGGCGACGTAAACGGGAATCTTGAAGCTACTGGATCGATCTCAAAAATAAATATTGAGAATGGCTGTCCGAAGGTCGATTACGGCGCCGACTAATGAGATAGTTAACAATATAATCTAATAAATTATGTCAGACCTGGTGGGGAATGTTGTCGAATGTCTGTCAGTAGACAATATTATTGACACTTAGCAAGTCACATCATACCCTATAGACTATAGAGTTTCCAAATTCGTTAGGAGTATCAGGAGTGGCTGCAAGTTGGTGTTTCAGTGCCAATAACAAGAAATCTAGAATCTTACACACCTACAAATTACACATCTGGGATGCGACATTATAAAAGTTTTAATAATGCCTGAAATGACAAAAAGATTAAACATTTTGATTCCCCGTACTCCTTTAATTCGCACTGATTTGTCATTTTAGTTAAGTTTTAGAGTACAGTTTCCTCAGAAACCCGGAGTCTTATTTCACAAATCATACATCAATACAATGAATGATTTAAAAATTTATTGTTCAAAATACTGTTTCACAGAAATGTTGTTTGACTGCTGTCATTGATGGATTGATTCGACTGGAATATTTCCAATAAAAATTCTATTTCACAGAATTTTGTCATACATTATTTGTCTACAATGTATGATAAATTTTCTTACATTCGATGCAGCAAAAAATATTGATGTATCAATCGCTTTTTTCTTAAAGGCATCCAAACTATTGATATTGAAAGGCGAGATTTTATGCGACAACAATAGTATGAGAAGAAGAATGAAAGACCAAGATGGAAAGAAAATTAATAATTCTATTTCCATTTAGTTATGTTTGTAAGTACGGCTTGTTCGAGTCATATTATACCATTGCATTGAAACGCTTTTGAATGCGTGTTGAAAAAACTCAAATCTTGTCCAAGGAACAACATTTGGTTCAAACTCTCGTTTTATGGAAAAAGCTGTTTTTCCTTTTTTGTCTGCTGACGTGGATTTTAGTAATAATAAAAAACGTTGGACGTCTGTGGATAGCGCCAGTTCTTTCATTTCGCATTTATTTTCTTGTTTGAATTCAAATTTTCAAAAGGAAAAGTTTCAACCTATGTATATTTATCCCAAAAGAGGTTACAGAAGCAAAAAGCCCAATTTCTAAAACTCAGCTACAAGTTCTTAAAAACAAAACAATTCAACGGATTTGCAGTGTCTTGTCAAATTAAAAAAGTAAAAGTTATCCAGGGTTGCCCAATCGAAAAGCATGATTTATGAAGCTCGAAACAAAGAGATAACTTCGGGTGTAAGATAATAACATTAATATCGTTTTTCATTGACGAAAGGAGTTACTCCTTTTGTGAAAAGATCTACTCTTTTTCCATTTTTCATGTTTCATTGGAAAAAAGAGTAGTTCTGCAGTTACTCTAAACGCCAAAGAGCAAAGATCTACTCCCAATCGGTTGGGAGATCTACTCTGAAAATTACACACACATGCAAAAACATCTGTTGTATCAAACGTCAAATGGAAAAAAAATTTTGTGAAATTTGTTTGGTGATTATAAAAAATTGAAAAGAAAACAGAAAGTAATTGAATATGAGTGCAGAAATATGTAAATAATTTAGAATTTTTTAGTTCGCTGCATTGTTTGTTGTCATCTTCTTCGTCGTCATCCCTTTCCATCCATCACCTACATGCAGTGTAAAAAAAAAGACTGAAAAGATGCAAGTGGGCGCATTCACTGCTTTAGTAACTACGTAATCAAGTCATTAGAAACAACTGCGAAATGAGTTGAAAATTTTTCACGCCACGTAATGGAAAAATTTCAGATATAAAGTTAATTTAGAATCATTTCGACGTTTCACAATCGGCTGTTCGGAAAAAAATACGAAAGATTACAAACAGAAAAGGATTTATTGCGTTTGTAGTTGAATTTTGCATTCACAAAACTAACTAGAACTAAAACTATTTCCACTACTGCAACACAGAAAAAAGGGAAGGCTGCTACCCTGGTAGTACAATGGACCGGTAATTAAGTCTGAGTTCTCCAGATTAGCATATAGCATATAAGCCTCCTCTTTTTTAATGTAAAAAAAAGAGCTAAAATAGGAGTTGAACTGTCATTTTATTAAAGAAAATGCATATAACATGCTTCTTTTATTTTGTACTTATCAACTATCCCATGAAATGGAAGACATATAGGCCTATTCGAGCTTAAGCCAATAATTTAAACGTCTCGAGAAAATTTGAACCCCGTCCTATTTGCATTCTCTCTCTTGAACCGCAATAAGCTTAAACTACTAACACTCTACCGACGACCGAAGACTGATTTTATATCAAAGAGAAAGTGACTTTTGCTAGGATTAAAGAGTAGACGCATGGATATAATGAAATGAATTTATTCTCTTCGTTTGATTCTATACAGGGTGCGACAAAAGTATGGAAACCCCTCATAGAATATGCGTTAAAAAAAAAATCAAAGACATCCGACGTATTTTTCGACGAGGAATCCGATGGTGGCCTTGAATTTGACCTTGGACGTAACCTTGAAGTCCATTCATTTCACATCATTTTGCACGTATTTTTTATTTCAAGCGCTGCACCTCTAATAATATCATTAAAAAAAAATAAAATAAAATACATGTTTTTTCGTAAAATTTTGCGCTCTTTCCAAATCTGCAATAAAAAATGAGGGTTTCCATTTGAAAAATCGATTTTTGGGTCGCTGGGGCTTCAAGGCTACGTCCAAGGTCAAATTCAAGGTCAACATCGGATTCCTCGTCGAAAAATACGTCGGATATAGGGTCTTTGATTTTTTTTTTTAACGCATATTCTGCCCCAGGGGTTTCCATACTTTTGTCGCACCCGGTAGAATTTGACTTTTTAAAAATAGAGTTTTGTTTTATTCAATAATTTTTGCTGTCAAATCATACAACAAAAATTAACTTCATACCTTGTTTCCAATAAAATCTGTGAAACAGAAAATTGTATTTGATGTATGATTTTAAAATTGTTGTATGTTGCATGAAATGTAGTGCTGTATGATCTGTGAAACAGGCCCCAGTACTAGATATTAGTATAAATAAGACTCAGACGCTTTAAGTTGAAGGCGTTCGTTTTGGAAAAGTCCCATGGCAACTCTATGTGGGACGGTCAAGTGTATCAATCCCACAAAACCTTTTTATTTCGCAAAAGATGGAAAAAGGAAAAACGTCGTGTGTAAACATGTACTTATAAATAAAATAATATACGTATAGGTTACTTTATTGCATGAATATGTTTTATTTGCAAAATATAATTAGCTAGCCTAAAAAATTTGAAATGATGCCGAAAGTCACTATTCCACCCGGACGAAGTCGCGGGCACAGCTAGTTTTCATATAAATTTTCATTAATTTCTTCTCTGTATCTAGATATCTGAAGATACTTTTCTGATATCTTAATATCAATGAAGATTTTTTTCTAACTTCAGTAGAAGTTAAATAAGAAAAGATCATACCAATTGATATAAAAAGATTCATTCAAATCGCATCAATTAGGCCCTTAAGACTAGGGCGACACCTTTTATTTACAAAATCAGAAAAAGTCAGGTGCCATTTGTTCGAAAAAAACATTAGTTTGTTGCACCATGAAAAATAGAAAATCATTTTGTTTTGAATAAAACTCTATAAACCGAAAAAAATTCACGAGCATTGCCTCTAGCAAAAAAAACTTTTTTCTTGTTGGCAGTGCTTTATCAAAAAATGGTTGAGTGTTTTCAATTATCTCACATTTGAGTGGAAAGATAAACAAACACGTTCCACAATATATTTCATTGCATACTCATTGGCGTCATTGAAAATTATTTCATTTCTCCTTTTCAGATTGCGGATATTCAAACGAAGAGATACGCATAGTTGGTGGCAAGCCCACTGGCGTTAACCAATATCCATGGATGGCTCGAATCGTGTACGATGGTAAATTTCATTGTGGCGGATCTCTTCTGA
Source organism: Melanostoma mellinum (assembly GCA_914767635.1). Classification (NCBI taxonomy): domain Eukaryota; kingdom Metazoa; phylum Arthropoda; class Insecta; order Diptera; family Syrphidae; genus Melanostoma; species Melanostoma mellinum. Next base: position 67,796,525 of record OU612058.1, on the reverse strand, counting down.
CGAATGATTATGTCATAACAGCAGCACATTGTGTGAAAAAGCTTCGAAGATCTAAAATTCGAGTTATTTTCGGTGACCATGACCAGCTTATCACATCAGAGTCCAAGGCCATACAAAGAGCAGTTACCAGTATAGTGAAGCACAGAAGTTTTGATCCAGATACCTACAACAATGACATTGCTTTGCTGCGTTTAAGAAAACCGATTGTCTACTCCAAGATAATGAAGCCAATATGCTTGCCACGACTTAATTACGACCCAGCTGGTGAGTATTGTAAACATGTGAATGGGGAAACTGAAGAACTAATAATTTCAATTATCAGGTAGAATTGGAACAGTAGTCGGTTGGGGTCGAACATCAGAAGGTGGTGAACTACCGGCGATTGTTAATCAAGTCAAGGTGCCGATTCTGACCATCACCGAATGCAGAAATCAAAAGTACAAAAGCTCACGAATTACTTCGAGTATGTTGTGTGCGGGTAAAGCCAAGACGGACTCCTGCCAAGGTGATAGTGGTGGACCGCTTTTACTATCGAATGGAGTGAAATATTATATAGTGGGAATCGTTTCCTGGGGTGTTGGATGTGGACGGGATGGATATCCCGGTGTCTACACGAGAGTCAGTAAATTCATCCCATGGATAAAGGCAAATCTCAAAGACACCTGTTTGTGTACATAACGACTGGAAATATTTTGTAAATGTTCTGTTTAACGCTTTGTGTTTATATTAATGTTAATGAAGAGTGCTAAGAAAAACTGAAGAACTTGTTGGATTTTTATGGTTGGCCTCAGGTGTTTGCAGAGATACAGACCCATTTCGATTTCCAACCTATGACCAGAAAGGTGGGGTAGGTATTAGGAATCTGTTCAGTCAATCGACTTTCATCGCTCCTCACATAAATACGTAAACCGTATTTTCAAAAAACAGATTTTTGAGTTACTGCTGTTATTTAAACTATAAGCATGAATGGCCTTTTGCCCCATTCATTCATTGCCCCTCCATACGCATTATGAAAAAGTACATTCTGGTCGTTTCATTTCATTTCGATGATAATAATTATTATAGGTAAAAGCTGTTCAAGAGAAGCCTTATCAAAATCTACCCAATGGCTTATGGCACTACTAAAAGCAACCAAAATCATCTGCTAGGCATGCCTCCCGAATATGAAATATGAAAGGACAAGACGTCTTGAAATAAAACTATAACAACAATTTTAATTCCACACGAGCTCTCACCAGCTTTGCACTCTAAATTGGTTGAGATCCAAGACAAGGTCTTCGCATTCCTGGATTTCCCTACAATGTGCTTTCAAAAATCGATATCGTTAGTGCCCATCTGCTCTACATGTCGCAGCCATCGTAGATCTATACTCTTCCAGCTACACTTATGCCCCTGTACAGCTCATACAGTTCGTTGTTGCATCTCATTCTACAAGATCACTCAAAGTATTTTTGTTTGCACTTCTTCGTCTGACCTCCGCACTGATGTTATTTTGTGCTTATCTAGCGGATTCTAGGTAGACGAAGTCCTTTAAGACTTCGAAGTTTTGCCTCTCAATTCCTAGGTTTTGTCCAATTTGTCTATGCTATCCACTCTTGTTTGATGGCATCCATCAAACAAGATATGCATTGATATGAACCTATTAAATATTTTATGTGGCGTTAAGGGGGGACGTTGGTCTAGAGCGTGAAAAAATGGACATAATATATGAATTTTTTATGACTCAAAAAGAGCTATCGAAAATCTGTGAAAGAGGTCTTATAGTTTAAGTTTTAATATACAAATACAAATTTTTTCGTGTCAATTATTTTCAAAATGGTGGCTGTCCATCATTTCTTCGGAGGCACCTCATTTTTTAGATGGGTCCATGGCCGAAAATGTAACCTCCTTGATTTTGATCCTGGAACAAAATCCCGAAAATTTTTAGTTTCTATATAACATCAGCAAGAGCCGTACGTAGGATTTTTTCGATATTTTTTTTTTGGTGAAATGGTGCACGTTAGAACAAAAAATTAAAATTTTCACTAAAAAAAAACGACAAAATTGTTGATTAAGAAAAAAGTATGCAATTTAGAAAAAAAATCCTACGTACGGCTCTGGAGATTGGTATTTCGAATGTACTGTCAAAATTTCGTATAGATCGGTGAAGATTTGTCCGATGTTTTCGGCCAGTTAAAAAAAAGTGATTTCGAGAAAAACGCGTTTAAAGTTTTAAATACTATAAAATCATACGGTATACCTGAGGAGCGCTGCTGCAGAATGGAAAGTTTGGGCATTTAGACATTTTTGCCGGCATCCATTCTTTGGTATGTTATTTTTAAGACCCTAAAGTACCTTTTAAGACAAAGAAAAAAATTTCGGTTTCTTCAAAATTCTAGACCAGCGTCCCCCCTTAAGGAAGCTTTTGCCTTTATAATTAGCGCGATTGTGACGGTCTGTTTTTAGCTCTTTCAGCCAATATACAGCTGTTTTGAAAAAAGTATCGTCAAGGCTATTTGCATCTACAGGTTTAATCTGATTTTGGCTAGCAATCTAGCATATTAGCGAAAGCTGAAATTTTTTCTATATCGGGATTCGGGAGGACCACAATCCGGGGTATAGCTCACAGCGGGCCAAGGTAAGTGAATAAAAACACTCAAAAATTCACAAGGTCAGAAACTCTCTTTTGTTTTTAACTTTTCTGTATTAGGTATATTATAATTAACAAAGATGAAGTGTCGGTATAATTCAAGTATTATTATTCATATGTAGCAAATAACGTAGTATGCTCGGTAGGTAAGACTCAGCGACTTCTACGGCTCCGGCCTGTGATAGTTGCTTCGTCTAGTTGCCCTTGGTATCGTATTGACTACGGGAGAAAAAGAAGTTAAGATTTATCGAGTTAGGTTGAGTCACTGTTTTCAGCGGCACAATCCGTTGCGGCCATTCACCCTGTAGGTAGCCTAAGGTAAGACGAGGCACTAAACGTCCGAAGACCTTAGCAGGCAGAAACAGCAGGCGTCTGAAGACCCTGGTACGCAGAAACAACAGGCGCCCTAAGATACTGGCAGGTGATAAACGGTGGAAAATGGAACGAAATTTAAAAAAAAATTTAGTATAGGATTTCGTTCCGATAGATGTTATGGATGCAATAGTTACAGAACAGGGGCACATGTTTCCCGCTGGTCTATACATGCCCGAGTTCGAGGTTTGACAGCCTGTAATGATCTTTTAACCTGTTTGTCAAATTTTAAAATTCTATTTGTATCATTCACTCTCTCAGTTACATCAAACGAGCTCTTCTGGTTCTGCTTCTTTTTTTTAGAATTCCTTTTTCTTGCAAAGCTGTGCAGCTAACATAAAGCTCTTGTTTTCTTTTGTATCAACATTTCTCGTGCTTTTTGTATGGCTGCATTTGCCTGTCTGTATTTTTCATCAAACCATATGGATTTCGTTTTGGAAGCCGAGTGGAACCCACTCGATTTGAAGAGGCATTTTCTATCTTAAGCGATTGAAGCTTCCCTACTTTATACCGTTTTACAGCCTCAGGTTGTTTGATTTGTTAATAGGATATACTTCAATATTCGTACCTTGACTACAACAAGGTAGTCATATGAGTCAAAGTTGGCTCTAGGAAAGTTTACACATCAAAAACACAACTTCAGTCGTACAGTAAAGTATAGAGATTCATTTTTTAGTTGCACGAACCGTATGTGAAATGCTTTACCTGATTATATTTTTCCCTTACATTACATTTGTTTCTTCAATGTATGCTGCCCTAGACTGCTGCACTAGGACCTCCGCTAATTTTCCGACTGCACGAAGTCCCTCACGGAATTTTACGTTCAACCTGCAGATCAAGTGGTCCATTTTCTTATTCCATTTCCTTAGATTGTCAATGGTGAAATCATTATAATTTTAACCTGATGCCGTAAATTTATTTTGGACAACGAGAATTTTATGTGGTTAGGTAGCTAACCGTGGTGTGATGGTTAGCACGTCCACCTGCTAACCCAGAGGTTCGAATCCCAACAGAGGCAAAAATGCTTTTCCACGGGTATCGCCTTTCGCGAGGAATTGGCAAGTCCTCCGTAAGTAAATTCATTGCCATGAAAAGCGCTTTCTCAACTAGCCATTCGGAACCGGCAGAAAATTGTAGGTCCCCTCCATTCCCTCACAAGGCATGGTGGTGAGAAATGCGCTAGGCCCAGGTGCTTCTCGCTCTGTTGCGCCACCCTATTTTAAGTAGCTAACCCCATTCATCACAGCCTACAAGCTTGAGGGCCAAGTTCATTTGGGATCCTCTTGGACATAAGGGGCTAGATAATCCGGTTTCAGTACCATGCTGCAGGAGTTTGAGAGAAGCCTTTGGCTCGCCAATGGCTCATCCGCCACCATCTCTACTTCAAAACCATGCCCCAGTATAGAAAGAGTGATCAACGTCTAAACCAAATATGTCGGAGTAGCTCATTCAGGGGCTTCCGCCTTTTTACTACTGAAGTCCACCTTTGATTCAGTAAGTCACAGTCATCCACTGTGAAATTCCCAATAAACTCTGGCAGACCATTGAGACTTGAGCATTAAGTCATTGCTCGTCATTTTGTCAACACTCGCACTTTGGAGACTTCTTACTGGCGATAGGAATGTGCCGGTGGTGGAATTCGGCATATTTTGAACGCACCGTATAATAATGAACTGAGTGAGCAAGTTGAAATAGGTTTGCCTCTCACCCAATGTTAAATCGAAAGCAGTTGCTGGAACACATCAATCTTTTCAGGTCTTCTCCATGCTCGTTACAGTACAATTACAAATGTCTGCACTTCGAAGCACAAAATTATTCAAACCAAGCCCTTGAAACATGCCGACAAAAGAAAATGTCAAACGGACGACCGACGAGCTCTCTACTTCCGTGTAACTTGAATCTCTTATTCTCATTAATCTCGTACAGTTTTTCCTTCTATTGCCTCAATTAGTAAACATGAAAAATCATCTCTCCCTTAGCACTCGCATGCCAATTTAATTATGCCAAATGCTTTGCAACACCACCATGACGTTCAGATTTGCATTCAATTTATAACAACAAAATTGTGCATGCCGGCAATTGCACCACTTTGCCAACACTAATGTTCGGCTTGAATACCCATGCCATGTCATAATAGTGCCGTGCCTCTACTTCTTATTAAAATATCTGAATCGAGACCGTATAGCCGTTCGGTTAACCTGCAATGTTGTCGACTCCGGCGTCGGCGCACGTTAGGTACTAGTTGAAAACCGAAATCTGGAACCGCACCGCAATCCGCAACACATGCCATGCTTTACACCACCTCTGTAGGTGCATTCCATCCAAGAGTGTGTGTATAGTTGGCCGTTTGTGAATAATTTAACCGCCTAACGGTTAACTAGAATATATAGTTTCCGTCACAAAATGTGCAAAATTGCGCCATTGAACTTGCACATGAAAAATAATAATGCAAAGAGGCGCCTCCGAAGTCGAAGCTGAGGTATTATGCTGCAATGAATCTGAGCCAAGAACTAAACGATCGCAGACGAAGAAGGTGCTCTTTACAAAAATAGGTAGAGCTACTTGAAAATATGGGTGCAGCAAAGCAGCTCAGGAGGTTGACTGACTGAATGGGAAGGATAGTCAAGCCACAGTGTGGTGGTGGTGATGAGAAGAGTGTTGAAGTGAAGAACATGTGCATGCCATTTATCTCTATTTTAATGGACAGAGAATGCGCTTCTGCAAAGATCGAATAGGACAACCAGCGCTTAGTTACGCAACATTGAATTGAAACGCATCGCCATATATTTTATCCACTTAATGTTCAATAAATACAATTGTGATAGATTTATAATCGCTGCGTTGTGATAGAGTAGGATCATTAAGGTCTATTGGAAAAAGAAAACACATAGCTCTTCTTGTCTAAGACACTACAATGCTGAACCAGGAAATGAAGGCTCATAACAGAATAAAAGGCATCTTATTGTTTCAGGTTTTCTTTATGAGAGCTTCGATTTCAAATGTTGTAATCGCTAACATATACGAGTACATATGTAGATTGGACGTCTCTTTAGAAAGCAAGAAAGAGCATACGGTTGATATTAATACTGGCTCTTCAAAACCAATTTCGTGCCCGATTTCATTCCGACTTTCAAGATTTCAAACCCTTCTCATCAAGCCTTAATCCTGAGCCCAACCTAGGCACTAACCTTAGTGCGATTACCATCCCCAACCAAAGTAGCAGCCTAAGACGCAAAAAAAACCTTTACCACAGAGTAGATAATACAGAGAGTTTACTGGTACTGCGTACTGGTACCTTTTTCCTTGAACCAACCTCAAATTATTTCTATTGAGAAATCAAAGATGGTGTCTTATTTGAATTAACGGTTAGGGTAAGCGGCAAGATCGGGTGATATGGTACCCTTTTATTATCTCCTACTTAATTACTTCAAAAAAAGCCCAGATATTCTTCGCAATTATTTAGGGACCGTCTAAATCCTGGAGGAGTAATACATTCCTTCCAATATGCTGTCCCAGGGATCCAAAATGAAATACTCGATGCTACTATTACGGTACAAGAAGTGAGCCAAGCACTCGACTGTTTAAAAAACGGCAAAGCACCTGGTCCAGGCACCATTCCGGTAGAATTTTATAAGAATGGCTCGAACTTGCTGAAAACCAAGCCCTGCCACTTAATGAACAAAGTCTTTGAAAATGCAATGGCACCGCAAGGATTCAAAGAAGCATTAATTTTTCCAATATACAAGAAAGGATCATTAGCTAACCTCGTTCCTGAATGCATCATATAAAATTTTTACGGCGCCGGCGATCCTCAAAAAGCGGCTGGATGTATGGATAAGGCAGAATAATATCCTGAAAGAATACCAGACAGGGTTCACATCAGGTTACTCTACAGGAGATCAACTGTTTGTCCTTACAAGCATTGCGGAATCGTTCCAAAATCAAAACAAAAATCTTTACACGTCTTTTGCAAAATTCCAAAGCAGCTTTCGACTCCATTGACAGAAATGCGTTGCTTTATAAGCTGTACTTGAAGGGAGTATCACTTTAGTTTGGAACAGTCTTACTAAACTTATACATAGGGAACCAATCCGCTATTTGAAATGGAGAAGAGATGTCAGACTGGTTCGAGACAAAAACAGGTGTGAAGCAGGGATGCACCTTGAGTCCAACATTGTTTTTGTTATTTATAGATTTATCTGCTGGATGGACTTCGGGGTGGTTTTCTTTATGCAAGTACATGCATTAAGGGATTGATGTGGTGTTGTTAGCTAGCTCCTTTGAAAGTCTTCAACTAATGATAAACCGGCTTGAAGACTACTCATAGCTCTGGAATTTGATAGTTAACCAAGAAAAGTCCAAAGCAATGATTTTTAAAAAAAGAGGTGGTAGAAGAAGTCGAAAGGACAAATGGAGCTACAATGGCGGAGAATTAGAACTGGTGAATGAGTTCAAGTACTTAGGTGTGCCTCTTTCGTCATACCTCAATTTGAGTAAACACCTCAGCGAAAAACTAGCAATGGCAAAAGCTGCAATCAATGCGACGTGGAAAGGATGTATTTCAAATGGAGAAATTGCTCAAAGCAGTAAATGTAGAGTCATTGAAGCAGTGGCTGAATCAGTTTTGTTCTATGGCGCACTGGCTTGGGGGTTCTACATAAAACAGATTTTCTATATTCCTGCTAATGGGCCAAATTATTATGTGTTGATGATCGAAGCAGGACTTTCACCGACGTTAAAAGCGGTGGAAAACAAGACAAGCTGGTATGCGGAATGGATGGATCTGGCACTTCAATGCAAAATGGAAGTTGGTCGATCTTAGCATTGGAAATGTAGATAATTGTTGTTCAGTTTTATATCAGCTGGTGGAGAAAGTTGATGAACTGAAGCTACTGTAGTACAGATTTGAAGCGAAAGCTTCGGTACATAGAGCAGTGTACAATCGCTTGGACCACAATTTGATAGGAAAAACCTATTTCCATGATAAAAACAGGGTTTATCAATGATGTTTTGGTTAAGAGGTGAAACTATTAACCTGAATTACGTACCACAGAGGGAAGATCTACCATGTCTTTGTGATCTATGCAACAGGAGAGAACGAGAAGGTGCCTCACATTTCATTGGGAAATGTCCAATACTAAGTGAAGTGCGGCGTCAGGTATTTGGAAAAAACTACCTTTTGGACGAAGAAAGTATAAAGGAATTAAACGTGCTGGCCTTCTGGCCATTTGAATGAACTTTTGTTTAAAACTTAATTGTATTGATTGAACTGCACATTAAATAAAAAATATTAGAATTTCCTTAACAACAAGTGTGGTTTTTTTAAGAATTCATATAACTCTTATTGGATAACCCTTTATATTCGATATTGTGATGACTGAGCTTTATTAATAAATGAGTAGAAGAGAAGATTACCTGTTTTTTCAATCATTTTATAGAATGCATTTTTGAGAATTGTAGCTTGGTCGAAGTTTTCGAAATTTGTAACCTATCCACCATTTCTTGCAATTATTTCCCATTCTTTAACACAATTACTTCTCTTTAAAAGCAAGTAGGAGAGTACGATTTTTGGCAGTCTTCGCTCATCTATCCTTTTACCTTTATTCTCATGCCTATTCAAAGTGCAATTTGAGAGTTTTCCAAAAGGGCAGTGACATTCCTGTCTCCAAATGTATCATGTAGTTTGGAGTGCTGTTTGGAAAATAGACACATCTTTTGATACAATATCGATTAAAAATTTCAACTGTAGAAAATGAGCGATATCCCCATACTTGAGCTCGATACAATATGATAGACGTTGCAGTTGCACGGATGATTTGTTCGAGAATGATTTAAATATTTGTTGCCAATAAATCCGACAATTTGGTTTCAAAATGCTATTTCATGCTATGATCAAAACACATAAAAATCAATACTCTCTTGCAACGTCTTTCAGTTCTCCTTCATAATTTCATTGCTTACTTTTTAAGTATCCGCCACCATTTCTGAAAATCATCATTTTTGTTTTTGTTAGATTGACAGACCTGTGGTACCATGCTAGCCCAGAGGTCCTAGCAGAGTCAACAATGTTTTTCCACGGGTATCGCTTTTCGCGAGGAATTGGCAAATCCTCCGTTAGTAAATTCATTGCCAATAAAAACACTCTGTCAATTAGCCGTTCAAAACCGACGGAGAATTGTAGATTCCCTCCATTCTCTCACAAGGCATGGTTGTGAAAAATGAGCTAGGCCCAGGGACTATTCGCTCTGTTGTGCCAACCTACTTTTTTTTTTTTTTTTATTGTGGCCCTTATCTAGGTCTTCTTCAACCCTTGATATGTTTAACTATGTTTAACTTTAAGAGCTCCAGGAAGTCAACATAATATATCTCTTCAAACTTTCTCTCCAGTTTACATGGAACAAAACAAAACCGGAAGGATTTCAGACGCATTCTGAGGTCGAAAAGAGCCGTTGTTAATAGGTGCATTACAAGGGGGAATCAGATAAGTGGGAAAGCTGTGATGCGTTCGAGATTACGATGGTAGTAGCTACCGAAGAGTTTTGTGAAATTCTAAGCTTCATATGGGATGGAGGAGATGCTTCTCACCTCCTGAACTTTGAGCTAAACGATTGTAAACGGTCGTAGTTCGTAGAACTCGGACGAGTAAGTCTTCAAGGGCAGCCGTGGTGCAGTGGTAGAGTGTTCAGTACATAGGCCGGACGCGTGGGTTCGAATCCCGCTCTGGGCATCTACTTTTCTTTCAGCCTCCCATTTTCGTATGGAGAGGTTATATGTGAAATCATTAACACCTTATTTCCAACTACTGCAACACAGAAAAAAGGGAAGGCCTTGGTAGCACAATGGACCGGTAATTAGGTCATTCTCCAGATTAGCATACAAGCCTCCTCTTTTTATTAAAAAAAAAAAAAAAGAAGAAGTCTTCAAGTTAATCGTAACTTATAACAAATTATTACAGCACCGAATCTCATTTTTATTTTTCCACCGAGCGAGCTCTTATAACTTCTCAGAAAATAATGACCCCAATAAAAAAGTTCTTTTCAATATAAAAAATTCTGTAGACAAAAATGAGCAAATAGGGCATTCAGTCACACATTTTATTTACTATCTGTCGAAAATTTTTGCTTTGACACACATCCAAAATCAAAAGCATATCCAAAACAAAGAACAAGGTACATACTACCTATGAAATATTTTACACATTGTTACAAATTTATATCGTCATCATAAATTACAGTTAATGTAAATCTACCGAAACTAATTCTTTCACAATAAATTTTAAATAAAAAAGCTACCCCACCGGTTTCTTCCAATAAAAAAAAAAAAAAACAAAAATATAAAAACAATGAAGGAACAAGTCTTTAAAAATATTCCCGTGAGTTCATATCAAAAATTAATGTGTCCAGTCCACTCTAGAAATCTTCGATTCCCGATGGCAAATGGTAAGAATTCTTTATTTAAATATGACAAAGCGAATAGCAAAGATTTGGTATAAAAAATCATATCCAATCGCCGAGTCGTTTCGTAGGCAGTCAACTATAGTATAGAGATCAAATCTGTTAGACTAAACGTTATCACAAACACAAATACGATAATAAGATTCTACTAAATGTTTATCGACTTTCTATGTTAGAACAAAGTTTTCTAAACTGGTTCGCTTCTTTCGGACGAAAGGAAAATTAGCATAATCAGGGTTTTTTTTTGTGTAAATGTCAATAAAATTTGACGTGGTGCGTAAAATGTTGATATGAATAATAAACACTGCACTTCACAATGCGTTGAACGGGTAGTTGATTAGGCTATTCGCATACAATTCCACAATTCTAAAAATGCACAGAACTTCTTACTATGGATTGGGAAAAAAAAATTTTGAAAGCCAGAAGTAGCGGGTTTTGTTATGATTTTTTACAAACGCGTTTTGTGACAATTTGGGCTTTGTCAGTTTAACAAGACGCAATGTCATGCAAACAGTAAACACCATACTGAAGTTTTCATCCTTTGCAAGTTGGTACAATTAATCGCTTAAATAAATAGGGTGGTCCAACAGAGCGAGGAGCCCCTGAGCCTAGCACTCTTCTCACAACTATACCTTTGTGAGGAAACGGAGGGGACCGATAATTTTTTGCCGGTTCCGAACGGCTAATTGAGAAAGCGCTTTTCATGGCAATGAATTTACATACGGAGGACTTGCCAATTTCTCGCGAAGGGCGATACCTACCCGTGGAAAAACATTTTTGCCTCTGCTGGGATTCGAACCTCGAACCTTTGGGTTAGCAGGTGGTCATGCTAACCATAATGCCGCGGGTACCACAATTACTCGCTTACGCAGACGAAATTACCGGAACGAGAATAAGAAGCAAATGTGATGTCATAGGGGATTTGCGATCTTTGAAACAGAAGCGGCAAAAACATGTTTGATGCTTAATGAGGGTAAAACGGAGTACATGTTGTCATCAAACAAGGACAGCAAATAGTGACGAATTAAATAAAACGTCTCAGTAGACAGACATAGCGTCGATGTGGTACAGGACTTCGTCTACCTAGGATCCGCCTTAGACACGGAAAACAATATCAGCGCGGAGGTCAAACGGAAAATAACTCTTGCCAGCCGTTACTTCTTTAGGTTAAGAATGCAATTGAAAATAAAATACCATGTCTAGAAAAAACCAAGGTTACCCTTTATTAGACATTGATCATCTCATCTTTGGTCCCGTATGCGAGAAAATGTGTGGAGAAGAACCACGAATTGTTGTTTTACGGTGACCTGGGCATAATTAGAAGAGTACGCATCGCGAGACTACAATGGCAGGGAAATGTAGAGCGGAAGGACATCAATGCTCCGGCTCGACAGATTTTCAAATCACATTCGAGGGATTCCGCTCAAGGGGAAGACCTCGTCTTATAGGTGGTGCAAACAAGTAGAAGAGGACCTCAACCGACTTAAATTGCATTCCTTCCCAGAAAGAATTTAGCCACAACACCCCCCCTCGCTAAGAATGCCCATTAGTTTTACAATGAGTATCGAGATTCATATATTAGTCGCACCACCTGAATGTGGAATGTTCTACCTTAACCTGTTTTTCCCCCACATTACGATTCACAAAAATTTAAAAGTAACGTGCATCGGAGTCTCGTTTGAAATCCCCTCCTATTTTCCAAAATACTCATACTGTGTTCTATAACATTATAAGTGTAGTCATAAACCCTTGATGTTCGCGTTAAATATAAAAAAAAATAGGGAATCAGGTGTTGCAGTGAGGATCCTTAGCCCTTGTAATTCAGTCAACACCAATCCTTTTGCCTTTCCTACTCCCACATCATTCGTTATCATGAGAAGCACAAATGATCTTTTGAGATTCCGAGTGAGGTATTACGCGCTTAGGGCTGCACCCTCAATTCAATCAAACCTTACTTACTTACTTAGGTGGGCATTACAGTTCGGGGTGAACCTGGGCCTCAACCAACATCCTTCTATAACAACTACGATTTCGGGCGAGCTCTCTCCAGTTTCGCACTCCAGGTCGGTTGAGGGCTTCATCCACTTGATGGCGCCACCTAAGACGAGGTCTTCCCCTTCCGCAATTTCCCTGCAATGTGCTTTCGAAAACCCGTCGAGTCGGAGCATTTGGGTCCATCCGCTCTACATGACCCAACCATCGCAGTCTCGCGATGAGTACCTACTGTTCTGGCTATGCCCATGTCGCGGTACAGCTCATACAGCTCGTTGTTGTATCTTCTTCTCCACACATTGTCTTCGCATACGCGACCAAAGATCATTCGGAGAATTTTTCTTTTGAAACGACCAAGGGTTTCCTCATCCGCTTTCGATAAAGTCCATGCTTCTGCGCCGTACAGCAGGACTGGGATGATCAGGTCTTATACAAGGTCACCTTGGTTTTTCTAGAGAGGGTTTTGTTTCTCAATTGCCTTCTTAACCCAAAGAAGCAACGGTTGGCAAGAGTTATTCTCCGTTTGATCTCCGCACTGATGTTGTTGTCCGTGTCTACAGCGGATCCTAGGTAGACGAAGTCCTGTACTACCTCGAAGTTATGTCTGTCTATTGTGACGATTTGTCCAATTCGTCGATGTTCTGTGTCCCTGTTTGATGACAGCATATACTTCGTTTTGCCCTCATTAACTATCAAACCCATTTTTGTCGCTTCTGATTCAATACTCGCAAAAGCACCTATGACATCACGCTTTTTTCTTCCCATTACGTCAATATCGTCTGCATAGGCGAGTAATTGTACAGACTTTTGAAAGATTGTTCCTCTGGTGTTGACGTTTGAGTTTCTTACAATCTGTTCAAGTATGATGTTGAAGAAATCGTATGACAGTTTGTCGCCTTGCCTAAAACCTTTTTCGTTATCAAAGGTCTCGGTGAGTTCTTTGTCGACCTTGACGGAGCAGCGTGAATTCTCCAAAGTCATCCTGCATAGTCGTACGAGTTTTGCAGGGATGCCGAAACTAGACATGGCTCTGTACAGCTAATCTCTGTAAATACTGTCATACGCGGCCTTGAAATCGATAAAGATATGGTGAATATCGATATTATGTTCTCGGGTTTTTTCCAAGATCTGCCGTAATGTGAAAATTTGGTCTATTGTGGACTTCTCTGGTCTAAAACCACATTGATAAGGACCTATCAAGTTGTTGACGTGGGGTTTCAGACGTTCACATATTACAGCAGACAAGATCTTATAAGCGACGTTAAGGAGGCTTATCTCTAATTGGTGTAATTGTGAGGATCTCCCTTCTTTAGTATCCGGGCATACGATACTGAGGATCCATTCATCGGGAATGCTTTCTTCCGACCATGTCATGCAGATCAGCTGGTGCATGCTCCTTTCCAACTGATCTCCAGCTGCCTTGAAAAGTTCGGCATCAAGGCCATCTGCACCTGCAGTCTTATTTGATTTAAACTGCATATGGCAAGCTTAACTTCTTCTAGGTCGGGAGGACGGCATTCTTGATCATCGTCCAAACTGAATGGGGCAATCTGCCTGACAGCGGAATTTGTGTCCTCATCGCCGTTAAGCAGTCTGCAGAAGTGATCTTTCCAGATTCTCAGTAGCGACTGTGACTCTATAACTATGTTTCCCTGCTGGTCTTTACAGGCTTGAGTTCGGGGTTTGCCACCCTGGCAGGATCTTTTTACATTTTGGTAAAACTTCGGAATCTCATTCCTGTCATGGCACCTCTCTACTTCTTCAAACGAGCGCTTCTCATGCTGCTTCTTTTTCTTTTTGAGAATTCGGTGTTCTTCTCAGCCAAACCTAACCTAATGTAAAACATTGATTCTGTTATTTGTAGGAGTCACCATATTAGATATCGCAGCTGTTCATCTTCACTATGACCGGCCCATTCCATACCACATCTTGACGAATAAATCTGCCTTACGTTTACATTATTTTAGGATGTCAATAATCCTCCAGCTACGTACAGCCGTACGTAAGGGATCTTATGTTCAACTATCATTCTACTTCTTTGTCCTTTTTAGCTTTCTATGGAGGTGGAATCATGGTTCTAAGCCGTGGTTTGAAGTTCAGAAACATTATAAATCGTTTTTCCACGTTTACCGTTTTTCGCAAGGAACTGGCAAGTCCTTGCAGAGTAATAAAACTAGCTCTGTTAGGCTACCCAGTTCATATTCATTCATCCTACAAAGTTGATAGAAAGAACATCATACCATGTAACATGAAAGATGGAATACACATTAAGCCGAAGAAAAAATTAAAACTAGCTTGAAAGCTTATCAAAACTTAATCCTACTGCAAAAGATTTCCATATGACTCAAAATCAACTAAGTAGTTACGATGCAACTTTCAACATTGTTTTCAAGGTAAGGCAAGTTAAACATTTCACACGAGACAAAGCCAAATTATACCACGATCCACGATACTCCACTATAGTTATCAGCAGGTGAATGACTGCAAGGAAAATATTTTTTGTAAGTTCAAAATAATTGCTCTTTTTCAAGGTCGACTGGGCTTGTGCCACATATTTATTTGGGAAGTAAATTTCCATAATATGAATCGTCAAAGGTAGGCATAGGGGGTGCCCTTCATAGCATTCAACATGTTTTCAACTCAAAGAGCGGAGAGTAGTTTCAATTTCCCCATGAAGACAAATAAAATTTTCAACAATATTCAATTTCCACCGCTGCGCTGTGCGCCAGTAACCTATTAGCAAACTAACAATAGAAAGTTCTCCGATAAGAGTCCCCAAGAAGCTCGACAAAAACCAAAAACGCCTCTTACCTTCTCTATTTACTAATTGCTATCCAAAAGCCATTATGCACGTGTCAATGTGTAAAAAAAAGAATGCCCATGGCTATGGCTTTAATATACACGAACAGGCACGAGTGTCTCATCAACATAAATTTCTAATGACACCGGATAATCTGCATAAAAAGTTTAATGTTGTAAAGTGATACCACGCTAAATGTCTCATACCTGCTTGTATATCTACCCGCAAAACTGGTCACTGGTCACATCACTGCACTTTGGTTTGACACGCAACCTGTGTTCACACAAAAACGCACCTTTCTGCACAAGCTCGCATTCTGTGAGGTGCTCAGCTTCCGCGTCTAGCATATTGCCGTAGATGTAAATTCTTTTAACCACAATCATAAAGATGCTCATTCAAGAAGGCGTTGAACGTGATTCACATTCCTCTGACTCAGTGAGGGGTGGTGAATTTCACCAAATTCTTGAGATTCGTATTTTTCAAATATGTAGCTGAAAGTAGTAAGCAAAACAGAGCACCATGGTATGACCATGATCGTGATACCACGATGGTATCGATACCATGGTATTGGGCTTATGAAACACTCATAGGCTAAACTGATGTTGGTAGCAAGTAAATGGCAACTCAACAGAAAAGGACCAGACGTTAAATAGACAAGGAGCATTGAAATCAGCAATCAGCATAAATCATTGCCTTGATTCCGTACCATGGTATTAAGCAGTTCTTGATGTAGACTCAATTCTTGAATTCAAAAGAAGTCTACTTACGAAATTCGACTACAAATATGGCCAGTTATGGTTACATTGAATCATATGCCTGTCTGACTGCACCTATCCATGTTTAGCTAGTGCAACATATTAGCCGTGTGTCTAATAGCGAGTTTAATGTTTTCAACGTGTGTACACAAGCAAAAGGGCAGCAACGTGATTTAAGTATTCCAGACCAGTTCAGCGTTGCTTACGTTACGTCTGCGATACACTTTATTGAAAAGCAATCCAATCCAAACATTTGTATAATTTTTTTGTTGTCTTGTTTTCAATTCGTGTTTCTTCTTCTTTTTCGCTTTTGTTGATGCCTCTGCCAGTGCATTGTTGTTGGAATTTCGCTCTTTGCTGCTGTCGTCGTTCCAATCTTCCAGTGGTGGTAGACAAGACACGAAAGTTGACAGTATTGTATCGATTCGACCATGATGGTGTGGTAAGTCGTAAGTCTTGCTGTAAAGTATCCGGCCTGATTCAAGATCAAGTGCGATCGCAGCTCAGTGGTGTTCAAAACTTCCGCTGGTAATGTTGAGTTCCTATCGGCGTCGGTGTCTGCCAGCAATAAATTTATTTAAAGAAAAGCAAAACCTAGTACCGTGTATTTAAGAAGAAAAAAATTACTATTATTTGTCTCTTTAGTTCCAATGATATATTCATAAAAAGAAAAAAAGTGTATTTACAATCACATCCAGTGCACAGAGTGATTTTTACTTCCGGTTCATAAAATTTGAAAGGAGAAAAAAGTGATATTTAACATAAATTAGTTAAGCTGCCATCATGTGCCAGTGCTTTTTTAAATTAGTTGTGTTATCAGCTCTGATTGGATTAAGTTTGAGTAGTGAAGATTCAAATGGGAATAATGTAAAAGGAAACTTCGAAGCGTACCCCCAACAAAAAGGATTAGAGTTGTCGAGAATGCCGAATCCTATCAAGAATTTACTTAGCGTTTTTAATCGGAATTCGAACAGACCACAGATTAATGAAGGCATGGACCATGTTTGCTCGTGTAGTAAGTAAAATCAATAGCACTTCAAAACAACAAACAAGAACATTATTTTAAAGTTTACCGTTAATTTCAATTTTTATAAAAGTTTGCATAAGAGTTTGAAAAAAAATTTCATCACGAAACCACTACTGAAAATCTTTACTGCAAAACCGCTAGGAAGCAAAGTGCTTAATTAGAGATAGGGATGAAAATCTGCTTTTGTAAATTATGTCAATCTGTAATTATCACGCCGTTTGGCCTTTTTGAATTTCCTTTTATGACTTTTGAACTTCGAAATGCGGCGGAGACCTTCCAGAGATTCATCGAAAAGGTGACAAGGGAGCTGGGAGCTCGACTTTGCGTTGCAGTACATTGACGACATTTTGAGGAAATTTTTTGTAGAAAACAAAATTAGCTTGCTTTCCCCATGGATCGGAAAACAATAAAAGAAAAATTTGATTCCAAAACATTAAAGACCCCGACCTGAAAAAAATTAAAAAGTCCTTTTTTTATTTAGCACTTCTTTTGGATTGGTATGGATATTACTTTATTTAAAAGAAAGTAAATGAAATTTTCTTTGGAACCTTGCATGAACCCTCCTTTGCATTTTGCATTAGGTACTTTTTGTTTTTCATTTATTTGAAGTGGAACTCTCATCAAACAAAATTAAATATTTTATTCATCAGATCCTTATAGACTTTTTTGCGATTTTTTTATTTTCTGGAAATAACCCATCTAGCCGAAATGGATCCAGACATGGGATCCATTTCGACATTATTACTGCAATTCTGTAAGAAATTATAATTTTTGAACAAATAAATTATTTTACTACAAAAGGATTTTTTTTACAATTTAAGTTATTATTGAAAAGGTCATTTGTTTTACAATATTTAATAAATCCTAACTAATACTATAAATGTGAAAGTCACTCTGTCTGTCCGCCTTTCTATGTTACCGTCTCCTACCCAAACCACGGAACTTATTTAAATGAAGTTTTGTACAGAAATAGTCTAGAACCTGAACCCTATGTCCTTAGGCTAAATATTTTATCCCTATATTCCAACGGGAACGTATACGGGAACTTAGAAACTACAACACCGTTTTCAAAATTTTTTGTACCGATAGAATGCTTTACTATCCCAGAGTAATATAAACTATAATTCATCCACATAAATTCCTACGGGAACGGGAGTCCTTACTAATATAATAAGTGTGAAAGAAGCTCTGTCTGTCCGTCGTTCTATGTTACCATCTCCCGCCCAAACTAAAAAACCGGTTTAAATGAAATTTTGTACAAAGATTGTTCTGAACTTGAGGACGGACATAAGCTGTATTTCATTCGAATATTCCCACGGGAACCGGCCCTCACTATTATTATAAATGCAAAAACAGCTCTGTCTGTTCAACTTTCTATGTTACCTTCTCCCGCTCAAACTACTGAACAGATTAAAATTAATTTTTGTTCAAGGATTGTTCAGAACCTGAGGAAGGACATATACTATATATTTCATCCCTATACTCTTTCGGGAACGGGAACGTATACGGGAACGTAGAAACTACAACACCGATTTCAAAAATGTTTCCACCGTTATGTTACAATATCCCTGAGTAACATAAACTTTAATTCATCCACATATTCCTACGGGAACGGGAGTCCTTACTAATGTAATGAGTGTGAAAGTAGCTCTGTCTGTCCCTCGTTCCATGATACCATCTCCCGCCCAAACTAATAAACACTACAGCACCGATTTCAAAAATTCTTCCACCGTTGGAGTGTTCCACAATCCCGGAGTAACACAACTTTACTCATCCCCATATTCCTTACGGGAACGGTCACCATGTTTCCACGGGAACGGGAGTCTTTACTAATATTATAAGTCCGCCGTCTATCAGTAGACAATATTATGGACACTGAGCAAGTCACATCATACCCTATAGAGTTTCTCAATTTTAGAAGGATTATTAGGAGTGGCAGCAAATTGGTGTTCCAGTAATCCAATAATGAGTAATCCAGAATTATACACAGCTACAAATTGCACATCTGGGATGCGACACTATAAAAATTTTAATAATGACTGGAACGGCAAAAGGAGAAAACATTTTGATTCCCCGTTTTCCTTTAATTCTCACTGATTCGTCAGTATAAATAAGGCTCAGACGCTTTAAGTTGCAGGTGTTCGTTTAGAAAAAAGTCCCATGGCAACTTTATGTGGCAGAATCACGTGTATCAATCCCACAAAACCTTTCTATTTCGCATTAACTTGAAGTTGTTGACAGTTCCGGGAGAAATTTTACACACACATACGTCGAAGTTGGTTTTTGCTTTTCTTGTCTTCTGTTTTTGGACAAAGGTGACATCTGCCACTTTTACAAGCGAACCTTTCGGGGACTGTTGGTTACTCTGGCTGAACTATCTGCAAAATACGGAGAAGAGGGCATCCAATGCAGATTTGACGCTGTTTTGTGTTGCAGTTTCGGAAGATTATTCAGTTCTGACTCCATTAGTTCCTCCACCAGTTCTTGAGAAAAGCCGCAATGCTAAATCTGCTAATACAAAGAGATTATCAATTGTGAGGTTGCGTCCAGAGTTAAAATATGATGGCTTCAACGACATCACCATATCGTATCCACTACCAAGTCCTGTTCTTTGCTCAGTACTTCCAGTGTATGTAGATTGTAAATTTCTGTTGATAACGTGTTGAGCTTTCATTCAGCCATCAAAACTTCCAGCCACGTTTTTTGCAGGCTTGCTTGGCATTAAGGAAATGATAATAGTGTAGGAGTGCTGGCACATAGGGGGCCTAACCAAAATTCATTGTCTACAATAAAAATAATAACTTAATAATATATAGCTGAAAAGAAAAAAACTCTTGATTATAATATGACTTGAGTTATCTAGGAGATGTTCCGTCCCGATTGTCGCTGTTGTCCCCCTTCATGGGAGGTTGTGGGAGGAGGCATCAGCCACTGAAGTATGAAGTTGGCGGCTTCTTCTCACCAGGGGACTAGGAGGGTTGCTGAAATTAGCAGCCGTTTTCAATACATTCGATAAGACGTATTGGTCCAATTGCCTCATCTTGGCTGCCTCGCACAGATGCTGGTTACTGTAATTTCTCTGACGCTGGTGGTGGAAAGAGAGGCCGTTGCAGAATCTCAGAATCTTCCTTTCGAAAATTAGTAAATACTTTATCGCGATCTTCGAAATAGTGAACCAAACTGGGCTTCCGTAGTTGATGACGGTGGTCAGCATCTGCTTGTACATCAGTAGTTTTGTTGGCTGACTTGGTCCTGTCCAGTCGGTGGAAAGCGAATTTGACTTTCTTCAGTATCGTGCGTGAGTGCGGTTGAATCTATGCACCTCATTTAAATCGATGCCAAGATACTTCGCGTTTCTTTGGGCAGCCAATCTGGTTTGATCAGGTAGAGTAATGGATGTGGCTCTGCAGTTACCAGCAGTACAACGGCGTCTTCCTCCGGGCCTTCTGAAGCAGACGAGCTCTGACTTAGCTGAGTTGATCCGGATACCCCACTTACTATAGTAAGAATATAGTTCGTTGATGTGAGTTTTCACTCTCCGGGCAGTTATGGTTGTTGATATAGATGTGCTATATGTCAGGGAGTCATCAGCGTAAAGCAGGTTTTCGCAGTCTCTTGAGGTAGGTTGGTCCGACGTCATGATATTGAAGAGGAATGGTCCTAGTTTTGATCCCTGAGCGACTCCTGCTCTGATGCTCTTGGTGGCGTACTCTTTCAATTTGGAAGTTCCTGTGGAAGAGAAAAGAAAAAATTGTCTTTATTAATGGAGCTGAAAAGTTTAGAAGTTTAGTTATGGATGTGTGCTTCAATCCAAACACTGTCAAATGCTTTTTCGACATCCAAAAAGCATGCGACGGTGACACGATGGCATCAGCGGATGCAGGTTTGAATGCTTTTCCCGGAAGCCGATCTGCATGTTTGGCATGATGTTATTATCCCTGCAGAACTTTTTCAACTTCCTAAGTATTACTTCCTCCAGGAGCTTTCTTAGATTGTAGAGCAGGTAGATAGGCGAATTCACGTTTGAAATGGAACGATAGATCAGTTGAAAATTATCAACGCCGTTTAAGCGCCATGCTACAAGAAAATCAAAAAACAACGATGGCGAGTTTCATTCCTTTGGGAGATTTGGAAGAATTAATCATAAAACATGAAAATTCTATGAGAAACCAACGCCAAAGACTGTTAGCGAGAAAGGAAGAGTAGTTTGATTTAGAATGTGAGAATTTACGGAAAAGAACTATGGCATGGCTTAATCTATTCAGAAAACATAGCTGTGAATCTTTTAAAAGAGAATATTTACTGAAAAGTAAAGAATATAAACTCCTCTGTAAGAATAAGAAGACATCATTCTACGAAGGCTTAGCATCGAGACTGGGACAATGCAAGAACTCTGCCGAATTCTGGAAGTTAACAAAAAAAATTAGTGGAAACGAAAACACAATTAAAACTAATCTCCCTCTAGAACGTTTCAAACTCTATTTTGAAAACATTTCAAAAGTCAACGAAAACGCATGCCAAATCTAGTACGCAGCACCAATGAATTTTGTTTCAGAATTGGACCTAGAATTCCCAACTGAAGAAAAATTAATAATGCCCTTTCGCATATGAAAAACAACAAAGCACCTGGAAGCAACCGAATCCCTACAGAATTTTATAAAAACGCACCTGAAAATTTCAAAAAAGCTTTAAAAGATGCACTTAATATTATATACAACTTTGGCACTGTACCTGATTATTTTAAAGAGGGATTAACTATTACATTCTTCAAAAAAGGAGACCCGAACGATCCTGCAAACTATAGAGGCATTACACATCTGAATACGGCAATGAAAATCTACGCTAAGATCCTCTCGGATAGACTGAGTAATTGGTTAAAAACAAATAATAAAATAAGCGAATATCAATCGGGCTTCAGATCAGGATACTCCACGGTTGATAATATATTTTCGTTATCTAACATTGTTCAGCTACGTTTGATGAAAAAGAAAACTACATATGCCTTTTTTGTAGATTTTAAAGCAGCATTTGACTCCATTAACAGAGTAATAAGCTGTACATAAGCTGAACAATCTTGGGGTTTCATATATATATATGCAATCACTAAGAGTTCTCTATGATGATATAGTGTCTGCAATATACGATGGGAAAAATCTATCCGATCATTATAAAGTTGAGCTTGGCTTACGCCAAGGATGTAATCTAAGCCCAATCCTTTTCAACTGTTTTATTAATGACATAACAGAAAATCTACCCTGCGGTGTGCAATTAAGAGAAGACAATATAAAAGGATTATTATTCGCTGATGACGCTGTATTTTTCGCAGAATCCCCCGAGTCATTGCAGCTGCACGCACTGGATGTTAGAGGTAAACGCCCAAAAATCGAAAGTTTTAATCTTCAAAAATGGCTCAGGACAGCCAGCACGAAATGAGAAATGGAAATTTAGACTACAACCATTGGAAATAGTAAAAGATTTTGCATATCTAGGCATAAAGCTTACTCATAATTTCAACATGGAAAAACACATAACCAGTAAGTTAGAAAAGGCCAAAGCTGCTATCGCAGTTAACTGGAAACGAGTTTTTAACACTAACTGCATACCACACCAAGCTAAATACAAAGTTTTCCAAGGAACTGCTAGAGCCGTTATGTTTTATGGTGCACAGTGTTGGGGTTATAAAAAATACGAGTCAGTAGAATCCTTGCTAAGGTACTACGTTAAGAAAATGTTCAAACTACCTAGCACAACGCCAAATTATATGATCAATCTAGAGACTGGCCTGTCTGAACTCTTTATGACTACCCTCAAACTACAAATTGATTATCTGCTAAGAGTTGTAGAAATGGATGATAATTGGCTTCCAAAAAGGACCGCTATACATGTCATCAGAAACAACTCAATTTGGTTTGCAGAATGGCACAATCTAGCTAGGGAGTGTGGATGTGAACTTTCTTTGGATCTTGCGAAGCTCAATTTTTGGAAGCCCCAACTTCCTGGATGATGCAAAAAGGCAAAACTTTATTGAACAGGCACAGAGTTCCTCAGCTAGATTCATGTATGGAACATTAAACCACAACCTCTGCGAGAAAAACTACTTCAGCAGCTCATTCACTGTAAGTGAAATATCTACAATTTTTAAAGCAAGGGGTGAACTGCTTAGCCTTTATTATCGCCCGCATAGAGCGGATCTGGAACAACAATGCAGTTTGTGCAATTCAAGAGGGCGTGAAGATATCAGCCACTTCCTAGGAAGATGTCCTATACTCCAAGAAAGTAGAAGGGTGTATTGGAATAAATCAACTTTAGAAGATGAAGAAATAAGACTGATACTCAATGGCAGTCAATGGAAAAGGCTCTTAAGGTTTTGTAATGAAGCACTGGCATACAGAATAAATGTTATAAATGAGTTTTTTTAAGTCCACTTATATTTGTTGTAAAGGTAGCGATTTTGTTTTTGTTTATTGTATCTACTCTCGCTTGATTACCTATAGTCCACATAAATTAATTATTATTATCATTATTTATATATCACTTAACTTGATTGTTGTAATGATCACTAAATGTAAATAAATGTTAATTAAATTGTCTAAGCTTGGCTCTATATTTAACGCCAACAACCAGCGAACAGGGGCGCTCGGGCGCTCTGTGCAAATCAAACCCCCATCGCATCGTCCTGGATGCATTAAATCCCATTCATGTTAAATGTAAAGTCCATGTTAATTTAACATTGAATGTTTGAATATTGTGATATTTATTTATTTATATTTATATAAAATTGTAATAGAAAAACAAAATATGTATTGTTACCACTCAGACAGACGGCACTCGGCCATGACTTTATTATGTACGTAAAACCAAATATGTAAAAAATCTTTTTGAAAAATAAAGCATTTAAATAATAATAATAAATAATAATAATAGAGCATGTAGATAGGCCTACAGTTGTCGATGAGGTTCAGATCGCCTTTCTTCGGGATCGCCACTATCTTGGCCGTTTTCCACTTCCAAGGAAAGTAGCTGTTGTTGTTTTTATTATCTTAGTATCTTACAGGTCTTTTCAGGGTCTAGTTCGAGGCTCATCACCCTGACATGATCTTTTGGTTTTTGCGTTAAACTTTGAAATTATATTCCTATCCTGGTTTCTTGGTATCTCTCGATTTCTCCTCAGGCTGTTTCTTTTTCTTTTTGAGAACTCGTTGTGATTCCCTTCTCTTCTTATTCTAACTCTCATTATACTGGTCTCTTTTGCATCAACATTTGTCGTACTTCTTGTCTGGCTGTATTTGTCTGCCTCCATCGAATCATAGGTTTCGTTTTGGAAGCCGACTGAAGCCCAGAACTTCAAAAGCTGTTTCTCTGATGGCTTTGCTGCCATCGGTCCTCAATGCTTAATGCTTGCGGCATAGGATTTAAGGATAATTGCAGGGACGCTTGATTGGAAAAGACACAGGTTATCTCTTGCAACTGTAACCTCCGGAGGTCATATCGTTTTACAGCGCAAGCTCGTGTGAGTCGTGAACCAGAATCCTCATTCGGCCTTTGGCTGCAACAAGGTTGTGTTCTGATTATAAATTGGCCCCTCTAAAGATGTCTACTTTCCTTAATTTTGCGTTGAAGTCTCCAAGAACGAATTTCACTTCATGTTCGATTGTTTCAATGCTCGTAGAAACTATCTTTGGAATTGTCGGGCTTATGCCCTGCGGTAAGTGCCTTAGAGCTGCTGTTGACTCACCAGGAGCTCATTCACCACCATTTCTATTTCAATACCCTCTCCCAGTATATTAAAAGTCCTTGAAAGACCTTTAAACCAAACATGCCGGAGTAACTCTTTTAGGGGTGTCTGCTTATTTGACTAGTGAAGGCCACCGTTGATTCTGTAAGTCGAATTCATCCATTTTGACGTTCACAATAAGCTCTGGTAAACCACTCAGCACTTAATCGCAGATCATAATACTGTTGTTCTGTTGTTCCCGGTCCATTTGTCTGCACACGATAAGAGGTGACGTCCAGTTGAACGAGACCAGTACCCTGTTGTTACTTCATGAAGGTAGATTAAGCACAAACGACGCATACATTTGTTATAGAGCGAAACTAAGTCAACCGAAATACATTCCGGACATTGTATAAGCTTCAGTTAGTTACGTGGTATCTTTAATTGAAAAAATCGTAATAATTTCACTTTCTATCAACCTCATTACTTACCTGCCATGCTCTGAAGGAACCAATGGACGGTCATAAACTTACCCATTTCAAGACACATCACATTGACAACAAATTTATTTCCTTTCTCTTACATGTCTTCTTTCTAAAGTAAACGAAGCAATTACCTAAATATTTATTGCCTTACAGTTTTTCGAATTGCAAACACCGAACACCATACGTGTCTGGAATATTTTCCTCCCTTAATCTGAAAGGTGACAGAAATTGAACAAATTAAGCATCAAAACTGGTGCAAAACTATCTGCGTCTAGAATAATGATTTACTTCGCAGTTATTGTGAAATAAGAAACGTTTTTTCAACTCTCATTGAAACAGCAGATGATTGGCAACACTCCAGAAGTAACACTTTCATTGATTAAAAACAGTAAAAGAAAAAACCAAAGAAGAGAAAAACAATTCAAATCAGGAGAGGCTTGATTAAGTTTCGAATAATATTTTGCTAGGCCTTTTCCATAATGTACCCATCAAAACTGGAAACATTTCTTACTTCTTGAGATAAAATGTGAAAGGCATCCCATTTAGAACCTGTAAATCTTGAAATTTTATTTGAATAAGTTTCTTATGGCTTCGTTGAAAGTCATCACCATAACTCTTATCACACTTTCAGAACTCCCTGAAGTTTATGACTAAATTTAATGGATTAAATTATAAAATTCAACGCTCTCACGCATGTTTTGAGTTTTTTGGTTCTTTTTTTTTCTTTTCTTTTCAAAATCAAGAAAAGCAAATATTCAAAAATAATAAAAATAGGGATTTTATCATTGTTTTGTTTATACTACAATCTCCAAGCGTCGTAATTAAATAGCCCAATAACCAAAACTAATTTGTACAATTTTATTGAAGGTATAACAGTGTTTTTATTAGACATGTGCATTTCGTTCTGGCATAAAGCAAAATGCCTATCCCTATTGCATTAGAATTAGGTTCAGGGCCATTAAAAATGATTGGGTGAGATAAACTCTTAAATGCTTTGGAAGATTCTCTTTGAAAATATTAGTGGATGGTAGATGTCATTAGTAGCATAAGCTGTAAACTCTCATAAATAAGCACATTTTTTGATCAAATTTCATATCGACATAATGCAATTATAAAATCGGTTGACGATTATCATTATCAGCAAACTGATAGCAGCACTATGCTAAGAGATTGCTATAAAGTGTTACAACAATCTACGATACCCTCAAATTTTCTCATCTCATATCAAAATGTTAGTGGTATGAGTACTAAATCTTAAGATTTTTTTACTGCTGCTCCGGACTGTCCATATGAAATTATCGCACTTGCCGAAACTTGGTTAAAAGAAAATTTTTCGGATGTCGAATATTTTTCACAACTGAATTCAACGTCTTCCGAAATGATCGTCAATACAATCAGACTCGACAATAAAGAGGTGGGGGAGTTTTGTTGGTTGTTAAATCATCTTTTGCAAATAGGGTAATACAATTACCGAATGACTCTTTCGAAATTGAACAGATTTGTGTCTGTGTAGATAAATATCCTATCTTATGGAATGATTAGTTTACATATATGTTTTCGTCTCTTGCATGCCACCGTTATTTCAGATTTCATTATATGAGTCTCACATTAAAAATATTTTAGAAATTACTGAGGGCAAAGATGAAAATTGTTATTTTGTAGTTGCTGGTGATTTTAACTTGCCTTATATAAAATGGAAATTTTCAAATGATAAAAAGAAAATGTTTCCTTATAATGTTACTTAGCATATTGAATATATTGTAATCGACAGTCTTTTTATTAGCTTTGGATATGCATCAAATTAATTCCATTCCGAATTCCATGAGACGATTTTTAGATATTTTTTTCAATTGATAATAATTTTGAATGACTTTAAAAGGGTTGATAACATTTCTATGATGACTCATTTTGGCACGATTGATTGGCAAGAAATCTTTGATTGTAATGATACCAAGCAAGCTTCTTCCTTGTTTCGGAATATTTTAGATGCATTAATTTCAACATACGTTCCTAAAAAAAATACTTAATACATCTAAGAAACCTGTTTGGTTCAACAAAAGCTTATCCAGACTTAAAAATGTAATATATAAATTGAAAAAACTAAGCAAAAATTCAGATAGGTTTATTAAACAATTTGAAAAGAGCATGAGTTATTGAAAAATTTATTATACAAGCTTGAATCGAACATCAAAAGAAATCCCAAAAGTTTTTGGACGTATTTAAATACAAAAGAAACTCAGTTGGAATTCCATCCTGCGTTACGTTCAGTGGCATACCATCTAATGATATTAATGTTGTTTGCAATAATTTGCGTCTTTTTTTTTTCAATCAAATCAATCAATCTAATCCTTCTGTTCTTCCACAAATTTTGTTAAAAACTTTGGAAAACTATCTTGCAGCTCTACTTTGTTTTATATTTAACTTATCTCTAAATAATGGGGTATTTTTGGATGAGTGGAAACACTCTCGCATAACCCCGCTCCATAAAGCAGGAATAAAGAGCTCTGTTGAAAATTACATACCTATTGCCAAACTTCAACTAATTCTTAAGGTTTTCAAATCAATTGTGAAAAACAAGTTATATAACTAAATTCATAATTTTATTTCTGCACACCAACATGGTTTCTTAAAGAGAAGATCAACGTCAAGAAGTTTATCTTTATTCATAAACTACTGCCCCGCTCAATTAGAAAATCGTTCTCAAGTGGACACCGTTTACACCGTTTCTAAGGCATTCGACCGAGTTCAACTAAGTGTTCTCGTAAAAAAAACTTGAGATGTTTGGTTTTCACTCTTCTCATGTGAATTAAAAGTTATTTGGAAAATAGAAAAATAAATGGTTAAAATTGGAGATGTGTTATCTGGAGATATTGTAAATTTTTCAGGTGTTCCTCAAGGCAGTCACCTTTGCCCACTGTTTTTCATTATTTTTATAAATAACTTGCCATCTTTTATATTCTAATTGTCTCTTATTTACTGATGATTTAAAAATTTTCAGCTGCATAAACCCAGTAAATGATGCAAAAAAACTACAAAAGGATTTGAAGAATCTATCAAACTGGTGTAATCCCAATGGTTTACACTTAAATAAAAAAAAATGTTTTTACTCATTCAAGAATTCATAATCCCCTGAAATTTAATTATAAACTCGACAACGATATTTTACAACAACTTGATAGTCAAAAGGTTCAGGGAATAATTTTTGACTCAAAATTAAACTTCTTCTTGAATCACATAGACCAAGTTATTTCGAAAGAAAACTCATTGTTAGGCTTTGTTATTAGTAACTCTAAACATTTTAAGGGCCCTGACATATTAAAAACAACAAGTTTTGTTAGGCCGCATTTATAGTATTGCAGCGTTGTATGGAATCCCTACACTCAGTCAAGTATTTTCTGTATTGAAAAAATTCAAAAGAGATTCACAAAAATGGTCTTGCGAAAAACTTTTGGTTTTATTTGAACGTTCCATCCTATGAAACGAGATGTATTTCAATTGATTTAAAACCGATTTTTTTTTGATTGTCCGGTTTTGTTATCTATGTTTGTATTGTATTTTCTAAGTTTCCTAATCATAGTACCAACTGTGCCAGGCATAATCCTATTACAAAAGCTTGTTTGGATTTCAACGAATATGATTTCGATATAGATTTCAATGTTGATGGAAACGAAATAAAAAACAAGCTAGTTAAATTGTGATTATTTAAAATTATTGTAATTTTGTATATTTAAAATACCTATGTTTATGTTGATAAAAACCAAATTTGTAGTCTCTATTAGGGTGTTGTATCTTTTGAGACGGAATAAATAAATAAATAAATAATTCCTTAGGAAACGGGATTATCCCAGAAAAATGCTTTATTTAATCCTCATTTTGCAAGTTAACTCAAGAACTCAAAAACTACTTCAATAATTTCAAAAATTCTTTTAACATCAGAATGCTACATTAACTTAAAGTTGCATAGACATAGGAGCATACAAGATGTTCAAGATGCTCGTAACACCGGAAAAAATAAGAAGAAATGTGTTTTGTTCCAAATTAACAGGAAGCTTTCTACTTAATTTTTTTTTTATATAGGATATCAACTTTTTTCATATTTCGAGCAGTCCAGTAAAATTGCAAGCCAAATGTTCTCTATTTCGAGTATCACAACGTATTGTGTGGTGTACATTTTCCCTTTTAATGAAAGTAAAATGCCTGTAAAAAACACTCTTTCTGCATATAATTAATGGTGGCGTGTATCGATGCAAGGACAACGAGGACACCATATCGTTTTACGCTGACACAGGGTCAGCCTACCACCGCGGCTAAATGCCATTAAACCCCTAAAACCATCTTTAAAACCATCAAGGACAACCGGGAGTGAACACCCTGAGGAAGACAAAGTCAACCGACTTCTTAATTGTAATATTTATTTTTTGGATGTAATTTTATATCTTATAATATTCTAATCTTAAGTCATTGTATACCGTTAGGCCCCCTATGTGCCAACAAATGTAAATTTTTCCAATGTTATCATATGTTAGTTGTAAGCCAAATTGTAAATATTGTTCAATAAAACAACCTTGAACCTTGCGTGTATCGATGGTGGACACTTGAACAGCGTAGTATCCGACCTACGCTACAATGTAAGACAATATACAAAAAGTAAGATGAAGAAACTCCGCTGCTGCTCTGACAGCGGCATTAACAAAGCTTGATCTTATGAAAAGTAAAAAGGTCCATGAAACTTCACAGGTTTCCTTAACGAACCAATACAACTACGATTTCGGTCCTTAAAAATTGTTAGTACACGAATTTATCACACATTGTACCCAGACCTGTCATTTAAGGAAAAACCATGTCATTTGTCATCCCTGTTCGCTGCCTGAAATCATTCGATCAAATACCTAGTGCTACTTTAGGATAAGTTGAGGGGAAAACCAGTGCTTAAGAAACGCTTTTTGGCGACCATAGGTTACCTCTAGAACTTGAACGAACGAACCTAATATATTCTTAATAATAAGAAATTCTATAAATCGTAGAATGTTAGCGACATTTCTACTCGCGGTTAACAACATGATGCAAGTTTTGTAATTGTGAAGGTAAAAGTGGGCACGACTGGGTCGCACGATCTTGCGATTTTGTGCTAAGTACAGTATCAAAATTTTTAGGCTCTTTACAAGGATTTAAAGGATCCAAAACTTTCCTTAAAGTAAAGAATTGTGGGATAACAATAAAATATGACATTACGATGATAGAGAATATGCTAAAATGGGTCTTATAATTATGTCTATCTGTCCGTATGTGAATCTACAGCCTGAATCGCTTGATGGATTTTCTTCAAAAATTGCAATTGGAGCTGTGGGACGGCTACGGAATCAGGTTTCTAGGTCTGAAAAATACGACCCTTAAATTGATACGTATTTTTTCAAGAGTGACTCCTAAGATTTAAATTAGTCCATCTCGTTACTGGCAGTTTTAACGAAATTCAATATTTGAGAAGTGCGAGGTTGTGAAAATCAGCCTCATAAGAAATGTAATTTTTAATATTTCTATTAATATTGCAAAAATTTCTTTTGGCGAAATCTTAAGGCTTACTAACTCGATTTTAACGAAACTTATTTTTAAGAAAAATGAAAAATAAAAAAACCTATTTTTGGAAAAAGAGCCCTCTAATCAATTTTCAGCATTTATTAGCGATGCGTTTCTACATTTTAGCAAAAAACCTTTGGAGTATTTAAACTTTTCACAAAACCTTCATGTATTTATTCTGTTTTGATAACTAATGAATTCAGCTACACTGTGTTACAAAACGTATAATAACAAGCGAATACTAAAGCATACTTGATATATGTACATATATAAAAGCTTGAAAGAAAAATGAACTATTTGAAATTTTGAAAATGATACTTGGAAAAGCAGAGAACTTGTATTCATTTGCTTGTCCATTTTTTCTGTTGATTTCAAAAGCGGAAATTTATATTGCGCGTCATTGATCTTTTGAAATAAATTCTTATAAAAGGGTCTATTCTACATTTTTTCTATGAACTTTGCTTTGCACAAACACACAAAGAAGTTTGTAGTTCAGCTAAAAACCACTGGATGGCAATTTTCCATCTCTCTTTCCTCTATTTCGACTCAGCGCCTATTGGCTATTTCCGTTTGAAAACCGGTATTCGTCCTTCGTTGGCTTTTTTCACAGGAGTGAAAGGATTGAATCCACATAAAAATATGAAATAATTCAATAGTTATTGTTCTTTTGCTTTTTTTTTTTTTGCTGCTCATGAGTAGGCACATTTCTTTTCTGTTTTTCGCCATTTAGCCAAGAAAGAAAGAAGGGTTGAAAAATATTGGTACTTAGAAATAGAAAGGTGTTTCAATGCGGAACTTTCATTTGAAAAAAAAAAAAAAAAAAAAAAAAATAGACTCCTAATACTGGCGCTGAGACGCTAATAACGTTTTTCATTGAAATTCGACAGATTTACTCTCAAATCAAGAGCTACTCCTTTCAATGAAACATGTTTTTAAGTTTTTTCCAGTGCCCTGACATAAGACCATACGACATAAGGCCATATTCGAATATATGGCGTTAAGACGCTTTGACTTGTGACTTAAGGCCATATTCGAACATATTCGAACACGTTCAACTGAAAACACAAGCGGCAACACTAGTGTAAGTGTAGAAATATACTAGAAGAGAAGATGTTTGACAGTCGAGTGGAGACCATGTGGAAATTACTGGAGAGTTCTAGATGAAATGTCATTCGATATAAATAACCCGGCCGAGGCAACCAGATGGCAGTTTTTGATTATAGAGTGATAAAGTGAAAAGTGAATACAAGTGATAGTCCAAAAGTCGAGTTGAGATCGAATAAAGTACAGATACTAAATAAAAGAGGTAGAAATAAATAGAAAGGTGAAGTTTTATTTTACGAACTAAGCGCACGTTACAATATATAAGAATTCATATAATCACATTTTGTAATTTGGTTTTTTTCCAGCAAATTACTGATTTCTAACTTATTTACTCGCTCGTTCATATTTTTCAACAATTTTTAGAACCTAACGCTGATCTACACTATTTTTCAATGAAACATGAAAAATAGAAGAAGAGTAAATCACTTCATAAAAGGAGTAACTCCTTTCGTCAATGAAAAACGATAAAGATTCTACGACTCTATTAAGGAGAGAAAGAAAAAAATTCCTGGCAGTCACTCTATAGTTCATCACAACAATAGCTCACTAACACTAGGAAAATAATTTACATGAAGTGTGAGTTCTTCGGTCCCTACTATTCCTGGTAGCAATCGGATCCATTTCGTTATGTTGGAAATCGTTTGGGTATTCGGAATATAGAAATGCTGATTATCTGATTCTGTATTGCCGATCGGCATTTACCGATTAGTGACGTTTGTCATTCATTATGTAGATTTATCTTAACTTTTGTGGAAGGATAAATTATGTGATTCAAAATGTACGTGAAACAGAACTAAAAGAAAGCAAAATTCTCTATAGATTTTCACCCGACGCGACGGACGGAGAAAAAAAGTTTAAGCTGGCAGCCTTATAGGCTTGGTGCCCAAGCAGTATTGGTTAGTGTGTCTGTTCTGCCGTGAACTTCCAGAAAAACCCGTTTGGAATCTAAAAGAAATTATAGGACCATAAAATGCGTTGGGGGCCCTATTTACCTTATACTTTATTTATTTGTTGATGACATGGGTCGTTGCAAATATCCAAACTTCAACAGTATATTTAACAACAGCTTAAATATTTATAAAGGCCAACCTAACAGTGTACGTGAAAGCGTAATTCAAAAAGAATTAAGCCTATATTTACATGTGCTCTGTGTGACTCCCTAACTGAATTGCTTATGAAGCTGGACATCATGCAATTATAACTGATCGCATTACCTATTTGAAATTGCTTGACAAACGAAATTGTTTGACTTGTTAATAGACGCATTAGCACACCCAAATTCTATTCAAATAACACTTCTCTGCATAGTAACATTTTGCTAAAATTTCACACTTCTTAAATAGTTTCTCATTTCCAGTTGCGTTCCCTAAACTTATATCTCTTAAATTACGAAGTGTTATTTGTGTATGTTGTGCTAACGCTGTCATGAGATGATTCGGATTGCTAGAATGAGTTAATTAATTGAAACTTTTTTGTAAGGCTAAGAGTGTTACTTGAAATAGGTTTTTTTTTTTTTTTAAGTGGGTATTCTGGTCAAGAGGCATGAATTTCAGGTTAAAAAAAAGATCTTATACGAATTCTTTTTATTAGCTGTTAATTAAAGAATATTGAATATAATATCGAGTCCAATTTTGTAATACTTTTTTGCACTTTTCCAATTTTTTAAAACAGAAAATAATAAAATTTGGGAAGTAGTATTAGTACAGTAATGGTTAGCGCAAATGATACTTTTACCCGAAAATTCAGCCTCTTAAATAGTATTGACAAATCCGTTGGTATCATTGGAATACAAGGAATGTGTGCAAGCTGGTGATGATAGTGGCTAAGATGACGTTGTCTAAAAGTTCTTTAATTTTGACTCTTGTCCCGTTACATATATTCGGAGGGTCTAAATTCCTTAATTTCTTAAAACTCCGACTTTCAACTTTAATAGGTGTGGCGGCAGGTCAGAGGGGTTTAAAGAGTTTAAGAACTCTTAAGGATAATGTACAGAGTTTTTGATGCTGTACACTGTGTTCTGTGTAAAAGGACTTGTAATACTTAAGCTCCCCTGGCACTTTCTTTAATATGATGTCATTAATTTCATTAGCTAAATCAGTTCTGGAGGAAATTATTTCTCTCTAACAAAGAAAGTTATAGTGGTTTCGTTCCTGTTCCCGTGAAAGTATGGGAATGAAATATGATGAAAGAATTTTTGAAATCGACTCAGTATTTTCTTAAATCCAGGTTGCGTTCCCATTTCCGTCCTTTTCTCGAGGGAATATGGAAATGAAATAAAGTCCATGCTACTCGGGGATAATGGAGCAATCTAACAGTGAAAAGATTTTTGATATCGGTAAAGTACTTTATGAAATTCTGGTTACATTCCCTTTCCTGCCCTCTTCCCGCGGGAATATGGGAATGAAATATAGTCTATGTTACTAGGGAATAATGAAGCACTAAAACACTGAAATAATTTTTGAAATCGGTTCAATATTTTCTTAGTTCCTAGTTTTGCTCCCTTATAGCCTATGTCATTTCTCAGGCTTTATTCCATCCTTGTTTCAAAATTCATTCAAATCGGCCCAGTAGTTTGGAAGCCTATTCAATGCAAACAAACAAAAAATCTTTTTCTTGGTAAATCTTTTATTTAAACTGGAACCAATTTTCGATTATGCATAGCTAAGTAAGAGTTACAAATACAAAAATACAAAAAAAAAAAAAACAAAAGATTTTGCATGACCAAAAAGTAAGAAAAAAAATACTGTTGTTTGGTCTTTTGTTAAGAACGTTAAGAACTCGGCCACGTCATCGGTCCCAACGCTCGTTTTCTATGACTCGCCGTATGTTAGCTCTATCGATAACTTGCTGGCAACTTAATTTGCTGCTAACTCGGCACTTTCTGATAGCACATTGGCCCCACCTGAGCTTGAGACAGTAAATTCTGCTATGAAGCTGATATTTTTTCGAACTCGCTCGGTAGCGAGAGTCCTAAAAGATCTCAACATACATGAATCCGCTGGTCCAGATGGTATCCCCGCCGTTATTCTGAAGAGGTGTTCTTCTACGCTGGCAAAACCACTGCGAAAACTTTTCCATCTTTCCTATTCTGCTGGGATTTTCCGAGCAGATGGAAAACTGCATTTGTCCAGCCGGTCCCTAAAAAAGGCGAATCTTCTTCCCCTTCCAATTACCGTCCAATTGCTCTAACGTCCCTTCTTTCTAAGGTCCTGGAAACGTTGATAAACCGTCAACTTATGAAATATCTTGAAGAACGAAAGCTTCTTAATGAACGTCAGTACAACTTTCGTAGCAAACGGTCCACTGCTGATTTGATGGCTTATCTCACCGAAAAGTTGAACCAATCTTTACATTATTTTGGAGAAAGTAAGATTATTGCGCTTGACATTTCTAAGGCATTTGAAAGAGTTTGGCATCAGGCTCTTTTCATCGAAAATGCGTGCATTTGGTATCGATGAGTCTCTTCATCGTTGGATTAGAAACTACATTTCCGACCGTTCAATACAAGTTGTGTTGGATGGCTTCAAGTCTGATACCCACTTCATAAATGCTGGTGTTCCCCGAGGGCTCCGTTTTGTCTCCGACTCTCTTCCTCATTTCCATAAATGATCTCCTGTCTGAAACTTCTAATCCTCTCAACTGTTTTGCTGACGACTCAGCTTTTCATATTTGTTTCGAAATTCTCGTCTCTGCTGTTCGGATGTGGAACTGAAACGGTTGCGTATGATAAGCTCATTGATGTTTCTGACCTTGACAGCATTGTTACATGGGGTCATAACAACCGAATAGAATTCAATGCTTCGAAAACTCAATGCTGTCTCTTGTCGTTGAACCTAAACATTCCCCCATTGCCATTATCCATGAATGGTACCTGTATCAAAGAAACCGAAAAGCTGTCAGTACTTGGTAAGTGTGTAAACGATTATCTTCGTTGGAATGACCACATATTCGAAGTCGCCAAAAACCCTGCTAAATGCTTAGGCTTCTTGAGACGATGCAGGAAGTTCTTAGCCCTTCTGATCTGGCTACCATTTATAAGGCCTTCATCCGCCCAAAACTGGATTATAACTCCCATATCTGGTCAGGTGCTCCTCAAACATCTTTGCGCCTACTTGATGGGGTACAAAATAGAGCTTTAAAATTGATAAAGGAGTTCAATCGTAGAATCGATTGATTCTCTTGAACATCGTCGAAACGTCACCTGTCCCTCTCTTTTTTATCGCTTTTTTCACAAACAGTGCTCTAGTGAAGTAACCAGTTGCATTCCTCCCCTGAAACAATTTAGCCGCAACACTCGCCTCGCTAGGAATGCTCATCAGTTCTACCTTGAGCCCAACGGACGTACAGCCAAGTATAGAGATTCGTATTTTAGTCGCACCACCCGAATGTGGAATGCTTTACCTGACCCTGTTTAAAAAAATACACTTATTCCTCCCAGTTTGAGTGCATTTCTTTCTAGCTATTTTCTCAGAAAAACTAAAGTTGCTTCAATTGAAACATTTGGACATAATGAAACTACATCAAATGAAACTTTAACTTCGCTGCTAGCTATTTTAAGCTTTTTGACTTTTTCCGCAAATTCAATGGCTTTTTTATAGCTGCTGTTTCAAATTTGATTAAAATTTCCAATTACCAAAATCTAACGTTCTGACCAGGAATTCAGAGCTTTTAAGTTTTAAAAATGCAATTTTGGGCAAGTGACCGAAGCATTTAGCTCGGATAAATTCCAGCCAAGAGGGCCAATTGTCGAGCACTCCTTGCAGCATTTGGGCTTTGGGGCTCTTTTTCAGCAATAACGCGACGAATATTCTCTCCCAAGGAGTGAACCGTCTCGGGCTTATCTACATAGACAAGTGACTTCACATAACCCCGCAAAAATATTCCAGCGACTATATAATCGCCCGATTAAAAATTACTTTCTGTAAATATTTTTAAAAACACGTTCCGCTCAACGTGCGCATAGACATTTGCATAAGCACGCCGCGCCGGCGTTTTCATAGTTTAAACAATATTTTTAAGTACTAATTGTGGATTCAGAAAGTCAGATAGGAATGTAGGACCTCATGTCAGTTGACCCAGCGGAGTAATTTATTTCAGAAAGGGGTAATACCTATACTGTACCAAATGTTTTTTTAATTAATTCAAGAATACTGAGCCTCTGTCCACCTAGCAAATGAATTTCTTCGTCATTACACCAAATTTAGGACATAATCTTGCGGTGCTGTTGTCCGAATCTAAGACAAATCACTTTTCTTCTATTTTATTTAACGGTTGAAATTTATAACAACTCTGATCCAAAGTCGACCTCATTACGTCCAAATACCAGAGCCTGTTCACTCCATAAATTCAATCTGCGAAATGTGACACCCAGTCACATTTTTGTTTATTTTTATCTTTGGCTTAAACGAAATATGCCACTTAAAATAAAAGAAAAAAATATTCTGATTTCTTTTTATTTATCAAGTTATCCCAGTTTTTGTATCACATTATTTACGTCTCCATTCATTATGCAGGGTGTGGCGAACCAAATGACGAGACACGTATTGTAGGTGGTGTAACCAGTGGCTCCAATGAATACCCATGGATGGCACGTCTGAGCTATTTCAACCGATTTTACTGTGGCGGCACTCTCATCAACGATCGATACGTCTTAACTGCTGCTCATTGCATAAAAGGGTAAGTCTAACACACTCATATTAAACACACCAAATTCCACAAAACTGCGGTGCGGAGCGGCACGGCGCTTCTCACAACCCGATTTCGGTGGTAGGTCACTAAGGCAATTGGTATTCAAAAGGAAATCTGTCACAAAGTGCAGAACGTGACGTTGGTCTTATCTCCATCAGGCCTTTTCTCATATGAGCTCTGCTCGACTTGTTCTACACTTAATTGCTGTGCGAAAGTCAATAAAAGCCGGAAACACTTGATTAGCTATTAACTGTTGGTAAATATTTATGCACTCTTTTTTTATGACTGTAGTAGTGAAAAAACAAAAACGCCTGTAGGTGAAGAAGTGATTGCTAAGCCCAAATCCTGATGCCACATATTCGATCCCACAAACAACAATGAGCATTGAAGGTTAATGTTTATTGAACGGCAAACGCATTACAATTTGGAACGGATAATGTAGGTTGTTTATGACAGATCAGCATCAGATACCCTCGGATTAATGTATCACAATTAGTTAATGTCAACGATTGTAGAGACAGGCCAATTTCCCTTTGCCAAAAGTTGCTTATGGTAAACTTTCGTTTTTTACGATCAGACAAATGATATCGCTTGGTAAATGAATTTTTGTCAACAACAAAAAGACGAAATGAACATGCACGTTTATGAGCTCTTTACATTTACTATTCAAGTTGAAAGTTGCTCGAATTACTTCATGTGACTTTGCGTAACAGCAAAGTGTGAGTAATTAATTGGATTGGAGGCTTTTTCTTCGAGTAGACATTTACCTACGTGCCACGAGAAATAATGTTAATTGGTCACACATGACGTAGGTAAACAATCAGTTTGTTTTGAATTGCATTTCACTTTTGAAAAGAACATGGACATTATAAGTGCCGACATGGTGGTCAAAAGAACAAGTACGAGTATGTTTTTTGAATTTTAAATGAAAGCCAACTTATGCCATAAGCGTCGCTT
This sequence comes from Melanostoma mellinum, assembly GCA_914767635.1. Lineage (NCBI taxonomy): Eukaryota > Metazoa > Arthropoda > Insecta > Diptera > Syrphidae > Melanostoma > Melanostoma mellinum. The sequence continues at coordinate 67,757,974 of OU612058.1, read as the reverse complement.
GAAAGAGTTCATTTAGCACGAGATAATTGTTTTTTTTTTTTTTCTTGGCGAATGAGTCGATTTATTTTCATTTTAACGTTTTAGTAGAATTGGGAATTTCATTTTCATGTCAACTGAATCTTCGTTTAAAATCTCAGCTACGGACGGCTCAAACTTGGAAGTAGACCAATAAAGGTGTTTTCTTATTTTGTTTCCGTACCACATTTTTTGTTTTATAAATCACACGCACTTCAAGTGGTTGCGACTACTTTTTTAATGTTGGAAAACACAGTGCGGGGAAAGCATATGGTAGGTAATGCCGATGCACATAACTCTTGAATTTCTGTACATTGTGACGCGAGGGCAAAACTGAGTTAGGTAAAGCACTCCACATTCGAGTTGAGTGGCTAATTATAAATCTCTGTACCACCGAAGTTGGGTTGAAGGTAAAACTGATATGCATTTCTTGCAAGGCGGGTATTGCGGCTAAATTGCTTCAGGGAAGTAATGCAACTGGCTATTTCACTAGAGCACTGTCTGTAAGAATGGTGATAAAAAAAAAGAAAGACATGAAACGTTACGACGATCTTCCAGACAATCAATAAATCAAACCTACATTTGAACTGTCACCTATCGTTAATTTTAAACAATAACAAAAAAAAATTTTGTTACTGTCGTGTTTTTTTGTCCGAGTTGACAATTTAATTAAAAATATAAATTCTAATAAGAAAGAAATTCTTAATAGAATGTTGAAAGATCGTGAAGATCAACTTCAACTCCTATTTGCGTTTCGCCCAGGTACAGCAATTGGGCTCATCAGTTAGATGTTCATTCACTTAGAAATAAAATTCAGCTTCAGTTTTAAGTTCATTTTTATTGTATATCACTTGCTAACAAAAATGTTTAAACTAGCTTACATAATAAGTTATTAATTATTATTAATAACTTAATTAACTTACTGACCCTAGGTGGGTACACTAAATTACACAATAACTTATTTCTAATGCCTTTTGGGCCAAAAATACAACATATCTATTTCAGAATTGAACTAATACTAATAACTAAGAAAGTTTATAAAACTTAGTTTCATCGATTAATTTTTTTAGAAATAAAATTCACTGCATGCGAGTGCAGTAAATTTTATAAGTGTCGGTGTATTCCGAACAAAGTTTGCGTCTTAGATGGGTACGGAAATCATCTAACTGATGAGCCCAATTGCCATACCTGGGCAAAACGCAAATAGGAGTTGAAGTTGATCTTCACGATCTTTCAATATTCTATTAAGAAATTCTTTCTTATTAGAATTTATATTTTGAATTAGTCAACCATCAGTTTTAATGCTCTTTTCTGATTTTTGATAATCTAACTGTAGAAGACGTCACATCCGCGTTGTACTGCGAAATACATAATGCTATATCCCTCTTCGTTCCCATTTATAGACTTAAAACTTCATCTACTTCCCCTCCTGGGTAAAACCATAGACTCCGTACTCTAAGAAATAAGAGGAACAAATTGTGTACAATCTTCCTTCGTACTCGATCTCCTCCTGACTATTCAGCTTACCTTATCTACACTTCTACCAATGCTAATGCAAACTATTTCGCAAGTTACTTCAAACAGTCTTTCACGGATGATTCTTTTGTTCCTGACTCAGCTTATTTCTCGTTTTTACCGAATTTTTTCTTTTGATCCATTCCTTCCACGTTTCTCTGACTCTTATCTAATTGAAGAAAAGTTAAATCATCTAAATTTCTAAATGATGAGTATACTCCTGACCTGCAATATTTCTTAAGAAATGCTCCCACATTCTTTCCTTTCCCCTCTCAAAAATCTTTAACTTGTCCATATCCCTAGGAGATTTCCCCAAGCTTAGAAAACGGCGTTTATAACCCCTATACACAAAAAAGGTCCTAAGTGCGACGTGAAAAATTATCGTCCCATCGCTAAACTATCTCATATACCCAAAATATTAGAAAGCATATTGTATTAAAGTTAAGTTTTCGTCGCAAATCTCTCATTTCCCCTAGACAACACGGTTTCCTCAAAGGCAAGTCATAAGTCAACAACAACAAACCTCGTTGATTTTGTCCATTTTCCCTCTCAGCCTTGGAGAATGGAAAAGAGATCGATGTAATTTTAACTGAATTTAATAAAGCTTTTGATAAAATCTCCCATAAACTTATTCTTTTTAAACTTTCCACCCTCGGCTTTGAACCCATTCTATTGAGATGGATTTCTTCTTATTAAGAAAACCGTTTTTACAGCGTACGGTTCAGGTCCGCCTTATCCAGCCGCTTTTTAGCTACATCCGGAGTTCCCAAGGCTGCCTTAGGCCCTCTCCTCTCCATTCTTAGTATTAACGACATTAAAATGGTCATCAAACACTCCTCTATCTCTCTCTATGCGGATGATACTAAGTCTTTCATTTCTTCTTCTGAAGACTCTTCTGTCTTCTCACCTCCAAAAGGATCTCGACAATTTTTCAATATGGTGCTCCAAAATCTGCTTGGAGCTAAATGTTTCCAATTGCCAATCAATAACCTTCTCATGTACGCATCAAATATCCTCCCACTATCTTCTATCTAAACAGTCAAATCATTTCCCCCGTTCAGGTGATCCGTGACCTTGGGATTTGTTGCGACCGTGAACTGAATTTCGTCAAGCTTATCGACGACATAATCCTTATGGCAAATTCAGCACTTGGCTTCGTGAAACGATGGTGCAAAGATGGTGCAGACCCGTTTCCTCCGACTTGCTCTTCAAGGTCTTAATTGGAGTAATCCTTTGATACCTCCTTATCAAGACCGAATCAAGCTCCTCAACTTCAATACGCTGAAAAATCGAAGATAAATATTTGACATCCTCTTCATTTAGTCCAATGAACCCATCTCCCGAATGCTGAGGAATGTCAATTCTCATTCTTCTTGCTTTGACCTCAATTTGAGTACTTACCTAAAGCTTTCTCCTAAGCCCTCCAACTAGTTAACTTAGGTCTTAGCTATTAACCTAACCTAAGTAGGTGCAATGATGTTTGAGGAGTTCCCAAACATGGGAATTATACTCTAGTTCGAGACATATGTAAGGTTTTATAAATTGTAGCCAGATCAGAGGGGGTGGAAAATTTCCTGCATCGTTTTAAGAAACCTCAGCACTAAGTAGTATTTTTGGCGACTTCCAACGAAGACCGTCGTTTACACACATACCGAGTACTGACAACTTTTCGGTTTCTTGGATGCTGGTTCCATTCATGGACAATGGTTATAGGGGGATGTTAGGCTTTAACAACAAATGACCACATTGAGTTTTCGAAGCATTAAATTCTACTTGGTTTTTACTACCCCATGCAACAATGCTGTCAAGGTCAGAATTCAATAAGCTAATCGCAACCGTTGCAGTTATACGTCCGAAGAGCAAAGACTTGTATTTGGAAATAAATATGAAAAGCTGAGCGTTGAATCGTCAGCAAAACAGTTGAGAGGATTGGAAGTTTGAGACAAGAGATCGTTTATGAAAATAAAGATGAGCGTCGGAGACAGAACAGAGTCTTGGGGCACCCCAGCATTTAACAAAAACGAGCGAAGGAAACGAAAAATCTGGCCTAGCTCTATTCTTAACAAAAGACCAAAAGTATTTACCTGCTTTTGGACACAATAGTATTTTTTGCCTTAACTTTTGGTCACATAAAAACTTGGTTTTCTGTATATGAATATTACAAACATTCCTGGCGCGCTTGAAATTCTTTCTATTTTCTTCTGTAAAGTCATCTTTGAAATCCGACAACATCTTACTCTTTTCCTCATCATCTTTTTACAGCTCGAATCGAACCCACGACTTTTGTTTGGTTAGGGATGATGCTCTATTCGGAACGAAGGTAGTAATTCCGTTTAAAATTGCGTAAGGTATCATATGTACCTATCAGTTAAAATTATTGAGGCCGTCCCAATTAGCTTTTTTTACTCCCATACAGGATACAGTCTTTTTTGGAACTTTTTCTCTTTTCATTGCAATTAAAAACGGGAAATCTGCCGAAATGACACAATGGTCCGACCGACGCGACGTTGAATCTATGTTTTGCTTACTCTGTGCTTTTTACTTCATTACGCTACCAAGGACTCGATAACCTCGAGCCAAAGCATAGGTATCCATCCACTCTACATGTCCCAGCCAAGTGTTTCCTCATCCGCGTAAGTTATGGCCTATGAACAATGAACATTCATACATATATGTGTATGTGCTGTACAGCAGGATAGGATGATCAACGTCTAATAAAGGGTAACCTCTTCTGGAAAGGATTCTTTTTTCAGATTTGACTATCTGTTAGATCTTCGCAGTGATGTTTTTTTTTTCGTGTCTATAGTATATCCTATGTAGACGAAGTCCTGTATTACTTCGAAGTTATGTTTATCAACTTAAATTTTTTGTTCATTTCGTCTACGTTCTCTAGGGTTGGGGTGAAAATTCTGCCGGGGTCAATATCCTTTTTTCAAAATTCTGCTTTTTAAAACTCTGCTTTCCGAAGTTCTGTTTTTCAAAATTCTGCTTTTCAAAATTCTGCTCATCAATATTCTGCCAATTATGAAGAAACAGACGGTTTGGAAAATGTTAAAATAAAAACCGCGCGCTTGTAAATATTTTTCAAACCTTGTTTCTTTATAATTGGCAGAATATTGATAATAATTGCAAACTCTTATTTTCTAAAGAATTTGAAAGTAGAGCAGTTGTAGTTCTTTGGTTTCCTCATTATCGCTCTCCTACTCAAATAAATTACATAATTCAGTTAGTTTGTAATAAAACTAGAGATGCATTTCCAAATTCACTAAATACAAATATACGAAGATTGCAACAATATATTTTCTGATACATTCCAGTACTTGAACGATAAAGAATAATTTCATCGCAATTGCCAGTTTTCGAACAGTGGTGTTCGGAATAGGAGACTAGATAAAAATAGGTTTCTGATTCTCGAACAGTCCAAAAACACATAGGTTAGGTTAGGTTAGCTAAGGTTAGGTTAAAGTGGCTGTCAGCTCTCGACTAACACACTTAGGCCAGTTGGGCCCATTGTGATACCGCAGTGGATCTAATATATCCCTATCCTAATGGAACCATTTACAGTGAAGCGGGAGAGCCGCAGGGTGTCGATGTGAGTAAGATCACTCGAGTCATTAAAGAAACACGAACCTAGATGTATCCTACGTTTGTGAACTAAAGCCGGGCATGAACAAAAAGGTGTGCAGTAGTCTCCTCCTCCTCCTCATCCATATAGCTTCTACAAAAATCGTTTAACACAACTCCTAGCCTTGCGGCATGTGTTCCAATAAGACAGTGTCCTGTAATGACATCTATCGTCGGACTTATGTCTTTTGTGTTGAGAGAGATCAAGGCGTTCGACAGCTTAAGATCTAGCTTGGGTCAGACTTTTTTCTTTGCGTTACACGTTAAACTTTTTGACTATCTCAGATTAGTTTTCTTGTATGCGTCCTGCTTGAGCAAGAGTTTGTATGTGGGGATTGGTATGCCGATACTCTCCGTTATCGGTGAGAAGGGCAGAAGTTTCTGGTGAGTTCATCTGCTTTGCAGTTTCCTGGAATGTCTCTATACTCCACCACCCGCACTGGTGAATGTTAAACTGCTCTGACATCTCCCTGAGACATGAACGGCATTTAAGGGCTGGAATAGTCTTGAAGGAATTTGACGCCAGGGTTTCGATGGCCGCCTGACTGTCTGAGAAGATATATATATCCCTTTTGGATATCATGTTTTCTCTGAGCCAAGACAGAGCTTCGCTGATTGCCATCACCTCCGTTTGGAACACGCCACAATGATCTGGAAGAACAACAAAGAGATGTGTTTAATTTCATTTCACAACCTACTCCTTCATTTGTTTTTGAACCGTCGCACTAAGGAGCATTTTGCTTTCGAAATCGGACAAAAATATTTTGAGTAATTTTCAAATTGGAAATAAATGAAAATACATGGAAAAGCTCATTAAAAGTATATTTTAGTAAAAATAAGCACATATTTGAAAAAAATAATTTTATTCTTTTTCATCCATTAATGAATCGTCGTTATTTGGTGCGGGCTTGAAAAGGTCTATTGTTTCTTTCAAAAATGATGCTTTTTCGTCAATTTATTTTGTTGGGCTTTCTTTGAAAAGTATAAAAAGCGATTTTTGAGATATCTCCATAACATTGATGAGATGTCAAACCTGCGACAAAATGAAAATTGTTTACAAAATTGACCTATGCACTTTAAAGTCCTTTCATTCAAAGTCGTGGAAAGATGTGGAAGGTGTTTTTACTGTTATAGCAGGGAAATATCCTATAGAATATTATGTAAAAAAAAAATTTACTCGATCTTCCTAGACACTATAACAAAAACCCCTTTTTGTCAAAGAAAAAGAAAAAGTTTAGATGATGAGCCTAAACGCCATAATTTTTTTAACAAAGTCTTAATGTTTTGGTTTTTAAATTAAGTACATACCTTTTTCCAAAGGATCTATAACTCAAACTTGTCACTTTAACTCTAAAAAACATATAACTCGTAACTTAAAGTTAACAAGAAATAGAGCGTATCGAAAATGTAGGCGTGCTTTCTGAAAGATTTCTAGATTCCGACTAACTGTGCAGCCTTTCCTTTCCCTTTCCCGGATAGTACGTTAACTTAGCTACAAAATAACTATGGTCTTGGTGTCATTAGCTACATTTGGATTTTTTAATTTTGTCCGATTTTGAAAGCAAAATGCTCCTTAGTGCGTCGGCGTCGCGTCCGTATAAAAATGGACGCATTCATTTTCCAAGAATGAATGGTCCGCCCAACCTGTTGTGGATGGAATGCTCACTCGGAAATTTGTACCAAATTTGAGTTAAGGGATTCCGAATCTGTTTAGAATGTCAGCATGACCAATTTTGTTGTCGGTCCTTTGTGAGACTTCTTGTAATCGAATAGCCGAACTCGCAGCAGTTTATTTATAGTAGATGTCAAGTGGGACTATGTTTAACAGGATGTCCAGTGGCAGTGTAAAGCCAATGTGTGATGCGGGATTGAAGACCCCACTTGCTCAAAAGTATACATGCTAACTTAGCTTTTTATTCCCAAAACCTCTGTGAATATCACAAAATAAAAAATAAAAACCACAGGTTCAAGTAGTTACGTGTATTATTTGCTTTGAAACTAGGGTTTCCACCAAGTGCATTGCAAGTTTTTTTTTACTACTACGAATGGTCGGACTGCTATCACTGGAGTTTACAGGTGGAAGAGCTTTGGATGTCCACGAATAGGTGCCTTTACTCTACCATGAACTGTTGTGACAAAAAAACCTTTCAATAAAAAGTCTAGCTATACGACTTTTACCAAAGAAATAGTACTGTCACATTTATTTATGTACTTCTGAAAATGTATTAGCTCTTCATTGACAACACTGTTCAATTACTTATTTAACATGTCACATTGTTGAACATACCACAAATATAATTCATCGTCATGAATCAACGTTTTAAATTTTTTTGAATATAAATTACTCATTCATCGCCACATTCAAATCACATTGTCAGCAACCTCCATTCAATAAATAACAGAATAACTTCGATCTTTGCAGGTTCATGTGGTTCATGATCAAGGTTACATTCGGCGAGCACGATCGATGCAACGATGCGGTCCGACCTGAAACGCGCTTTGTATTACGTGCCTTTAGTCAGAAGTTCAGTTTCTCGAACTTCGACAATGATATAGCGCTCCTCAGATTGAATGATCGTGTCCCAATAACGAGTTTCATCCGACCGATCTGTCTACCCACGGTTCAAGGTAAGAAAGAACACTTTGCACGACCTGATGATTGTTAAAAGAAATGTCTTATTCTTGTTAGATGTTACATATGTCGGTACAAAAGCTATGGCCACCGGATGGGGAACACTCAAGGAGGATGGAAAGCCATCATGTTTGCTACAGGAAGTTGAAGTGCCTGTTATCGATAATGACATATGCGTACAAGAAACAAACTACACACAAAAGATGATCACTAAAAATATGATGTGCGCTGGATATCCAGGCGTTGGGAAACGGGACTCGTGTCAGGTAAGGAAACCGTACAATAAATCAGCTAAGAAGTGTATTTGAACTATTGTTTTCTTTTTGCAATGCCCAGGGTGATTCTGGTGGTCCATTGGTGGCCTTAAGAGCAGACAAACGCTACGAACAAATTGGTATTGTGTCGTGGGGCAACGGATGTGCCCGACCTCATTATCCAGGAGTATACACAAGGGTTACAAAATACCTCAAGTGGATAAATGAGAATTCGAGAGATGGATGCTTTTGCAATGAATGATGAAGAGGTGTGGTGTGGTGCTCGCTGCAAGTAATGATTAAGTTTTTAAGTGATTCTAGTTAAAGCAGATAAAAATGTAGTAGAATTAAGCATATAATGTATTTATGTGTGTGAAATTAAGCTAAGGACATAATTTTAGAAAATGCTTATAAAAGTTTTACTGTAAATTGTCTAGTACTTAACGATTTAATTAATAAACACAAAAATATCTCATTTATTCTACTTTTTCCAATAAGGTTTGCCATTTTTTTAAGTCGAGAAAACTTTTTTTGAGGCTATAATTATTTGGCTACAATTTTTGGTCCTCTGAGAAGATTTTATATTCTTTATTTCATTTGTTAGATGCTAGATATGTGTCCATTCTCCAGTGTTGTTAGTTCTGGCAGAAATATTTCGTCTTCGTGCCATTTATTATTTTTGAGTGCGCTTTGGAAGTTATTTCTTAATTTTTCTGGGTTTAAAAACAGCTGATCTTCAACAAAGGTTTCTTTTCAGTATGAGTACTTTGCCCGCAGCACACTCCTCGGACTTTATGCCTAAACGCATAATGTTACACCACCCCTTTGAAGTAATCTTTCCAAACCGCTCAGCATGGAAGAACCCTGTAATTCTTACAAATAACTTCCAATAGGGGAATTGTGCTCAAGATGACATACTTTTTGTTTAAAGTAAGAAATAAAATTTTCTACAAACCCTAGCGTTAAAATCTTTATATAATTAAATAATTAATGATTGTATGGAAAAAATAAACTTGGAATGAATAGTTTAAAGTTAAAAGAATTTATTTAAAATAATTAGTTAAAAACAGTCCGAGGCTAAGGCTAAGATGACATAGTTGGGTATAAGATGACATACTGCATGACATACGGGTTTTCAGCTTCAGTCAGTATATATATAACTCACATTTTCAACTTAGATTTTCGGCCATTTAGCTTTCATAATTTTTGTTTTATGCTTGGTGAAATATAATTATGTACTTTAAATTTGCATTTAAATGTTTGAATTAAAAAATAAGGTTTGTGTTTTTAGTAGGAGTGTCATAGTATTTATAGTATGTCATCATGGACTGATAAGCAATATGTCATCTTACCCGATAGGAAATAAAACTTTTACAACCATTCAGGAATCAAAACATTATAATTTAGGAGCCAAATCACACAAAAAATATTCTCTATACACATAAATGCAAACATAAAACACAAAGGATATAGAAAAACACTTAATTTTTTAAGCAATTTTGAAGTAAACAATGACTCGCAAAAAAATTTATTCTCTAGCTTTTTTCTTTGAGCCGATCACGATGACAGCAGGTAGTATACTGGCAGCTGTAAGTTTATTCTGGCAAAACAGATAGAAAAAATGCATGTCTGGATATGTTCGAGTGAACTGTGGCGGCTTTATAAACAGAGAAAATACGAGTATGTCATCTTACCTGAGTATGTCATCTTGAGCAGAACTCCCCTACATCTGGTATACTGACGGTTCAAAAACAAACAACGGTGTAGGTGCAGGGATTTACGGTCCCAACTTTAAATCATCTACATCCCTTGGTAACACAACTACTATCTTTCAGGCAGAGGTAATGGCTATAGAATTCTGCATTAGGGAATGCATTAGAAGAAACCTCCGAAGATCAAGCATCCTAATCTGCTCTGACAGCCAGGCAGCACTAAAGGCTCTGTCCTCGACAAAAATCGAATCCAAACTAGTTTGGAACTGCCTGACTTGTTTACTTCAATTAGCTACTCACAATAAAATAACTCTTTCATGGGTGCCTGGTCATGAAGGCGTACCGGGTAACGAAGAGGCTGACCGACTTGCTAGACTTGGCTCTCAGTCTCAATTCAAAGGCCCCGAACCCTACTGTGGTCTCCCAATAAGTAGCCTAAAAAACGAATTAGCTACCTGGGAACGACAGAACATGATCAGCACCTGGAACAACTCAAATGGCCATCGTCAGTCAAAACTATTCATTGACTTATCCCACAAACGTATGAAAGAAATTCTTGACATGAGCAAACGTGACGCAAAGTTACTTACGGAGTTCTTCACGGGACACTGCTCTCTCAAGTATCATCTTAAAAACATGGGCATCAGCCAAGATGACACCTGTCGTCTCTGTCTTGAAGACATAGAAACAGCTGAACACATTTTATGTGAATGCCCTGCCGTAGCTAGATCCAGGCTTAAAATATTCAATAAAGGGTTCCCCTGTCCCCTTGATATCAGAAACACCTCTTCCTCGAAGATTCTTAGGTTCTTACATGACCTCAGCTTCGAATGAACAAACCTTTACACTTCGTGTAATTAAACCTAAGGGAACAGCACAAAAGATCTTTCAGGTCGACGTGCTTGTAAAGGTAATTTTCACCTTCACCCTACAAGTTAAAAAAAAAAAAAAAAAAAATGAGTACTTTGCGAAGTATTCAAACATCCCAAAGTGCGGTTGGGCAGTCCGGGGTGAACTAGGGTCTCAACCAACACCTTTTGCCAACTTTTTTGATTTCAAACGAGATCTTTCTAGTTTTGCATTCTAACCGTTTTGTGACGCATGGTACACACGTGTATTAGCAAAAGCTCAAACGTTCTTAGAATTTCATATGAATGTGAGAATATGTACCAGTCCATCTGTGCTTGGTGCTGTATTGTTTTGACTTTTCGAGCTAACCTTGAGCCTGAGCGTTGTAATCCATTACCACTACATTTTCTAGCCATTGTAGTCGCGCCATGCATACTCTTCTAGTTACATTCAATCAAGGGTTTCCTCAACCGCTTTACATAAACTCCATGCGTCTACGCCGAATAGTAGGCTAGGATATTCAAGATCATATAAAGGGTAACTTTAATTCAAGACAGGGTTTCATTTCTCAATTATCATATTAAACCAAAGTAGAAGCAATTGGAATTAGTAGTTCTCCGTTTGATCTCCACACAGTTTTTATTTCCTGTGATTATATTGGGTCTTTGATAGACGAGGGTAGTACAAGACCTCCTTTACCTCGAAGTTATGTCTGTCTATTGTGACGTTTGGTCCATTTTGCTATGACATAACGCTTGCTCCTCCCACATTACGTCCATGCCGCCTGCGTTAGCGACCGAGTAATTGAACAGACTTTTATACTGCACCTCTGATGTTGACGTTTTAGTTTTACACTTTTATTAAGTATGACATTGAGAAAATCGCTTAACATTGTGACGCCTTGTCTAAAGCCTTTTTTATTTCGTTGAGTTCTTTATCGACGCCGACGTTGAAAGAACAATGTGACTTTGCACAGTCGTTCAAGTATTACAAGAATGCCTAACTAGACATGAGTCAGTAAAGATCATCTCTGTAAAAGTACGCGGCTTTGAAATAAAAAAAAGGATGTTTTCGATATCATATTCCCGAATATTTTCCAAGATCGGATATAATACAGGTTGGCGCACGAATTGTGCTACAAAAAGAAATTTAAGTAACTTTTATTTTAATCGATGTATTTCATTAATTTTTTAATTATTGGATTAAAAATTTAATTTTATTTTATATAACTTATGGTTTTTGAAGATGATAGACCACAAATGACCTGCACGCATATGCAGGACCTGATCAGAAAATTTATCATTGTGGCATGAAGGGTTGCCAATGCAACAGCCACGATTGTATCCTGACCCGAACATTGAGATCTCGATGATACGGTCTTCGTCCGATGCTTCCAGATTCGGCAAACATGTTCACCAACCTCATAACGGTCCATCTACTCGGGGGAGTACCGCCAAACTCTCGAGGTAGTACCACAAAACTCCCGCCTAAATCTTTGGACTGAAATGAAGGACTGCAAAGTATGGTATTGCTGCACTATCGATTACTCACATTGATAAATCTAAAATAGTCTTCTTCTTCTTCTTTTTCACTTTCGGCGTTACGAGTAGTGATCTTGAAGCGATCACAACTCTCCCACTTTTCTGCTTCACACTAGTGATCCGCCTGTGGGGTACGCCGCGTTGACCTCAGAAATCGTCGGCAAGCCTCCCGGTTTTGGATTGTTCCATGTCTGAGGCCAACCAAATGCTGCTGTTTTTGCATTTGCTTGTACCAGGAGTGTTTTGGCCTGCCTTTTCTTTTTCGTCGCGAATTTATTGAAACGTTGTACGATATTGCCTTTTTGACGGGGTTGTGCGGATCTCTCCTTTGAACATGACAATACCAACTGAGCCGGTCGTGCTGAATTTTGTCCAAGATGGTACTTTTGACATGAAGGCTTCCACGGATCTTAGTACTTCTAATTCGATCAAGTTTTGTTACTCCTGCTGTCATCCGAAGCATCTTCATTTCGGCTGCCGTCAATTTGCTCTCATACTTTTTGTACGTTGTCCAACATTGTGAACCGTATGTCAGAGCTGGACGGACAACTGCTGTATAGAGTCTTCCCTTCAACTTAGGGGGCATTTTTCGATCACAGAAGATAGCGGAGTTTTCTCGCCACTTCATCTACCCTACGCTTACTCGATGATTGATGTCGTCATCACAAGTTGCTTCACTATTGATCATAGATTCCAGATATTTAAACTTTTCACACTTGGGAAGCACATTTCCATTCAAATAAATGTCTGGAATAGGCTTGTCTGGATCAGAAAAAGGGAAGCAAAGGTATTCAGTCTTTTTAGCGCTAATACGGTACCCATTTCCTTCCAGAACATCAATCCAAACGTCAAGTGCTCGTTGCAGGGATGTAGGATCTTCGCTTATGATGGCTCCATCGTCAGCAAATATTAATTGTGGTACTTTATTGTCCGTTACTTTTCCTTCGAGCAAATAATCCAGAACAGCAATAAAGAGCAGGGGACTCAAGACACTTCCCTGATGTACACCTACTGTTATTTGGAACTCTTCGGTGACTCCAGCTGGGCTACTCACTTTTGTAACTGCTCCTTCGTACATGTCCATAATTATTCGCACATAGGCTTCAGGAACTCCTCGGTGTCTGAGGGCCACCCATATCAGATCTCGTGGTTGTCGATCGAATGCTTTTTCGAAGTCAACCAACACAATATGCAAATCCTCTAAAGCATCTCGGTGTTTTTCCATAATGATCCTTATACTTTGGATTGCGTCTGTAGTTGACTTACCCGCGACAAACCCGAATTGGTCATCAGACAGCCTTATTATTTTCCGCAGTCGGCTATCTAAAACCCGCTCAACGATCTTCATAGAGTGGGACATCAACTTGATCGAACGATAGTTGTCACAGCTTCTGGTATCTCCCTTTCCCTTGTACATTGGAAGAAGAAAACTTTCCCTCCATTGATTAGGCAAACTGTCACCTCTTATAAGTTTGGAGATGAGAATCGTGAGCCATCTCAACCCGATGTCTCCCATATTTTTTCAAAACTCATATGGTACCTCGTCTGGCCCAATCGCTTTGCCTTTTTTGGAGTTCTTAACTGCCTCCCTAACTTCTTCGACTGTGACGTCGGATACTTCCGTAAAGTTAGGTGCAGCTGTTGGAAAGTGGCGCCGAGGAAACTGTTCATTCAAAAGATCATCACAATACTGTCGCCACCTGTGAATAATTTTGTCGTCATCCACAAGTTGCACTCCTTGAGCATCATTGATGAACTTCGGCGAACGAATCTCCTGCGCATTTCTCCTTCTCTGAGCGGCTATTTTGAAAATGGTTGCTCCCTTATTCAAGTTGCTTTGTCTTAGCTCTTGGATTGCCTGATTTGCTTCAGCAGCTGGGGCAGAAATCTCTTCCAGCTCTCGATACAGTCCCTCCGTGCTTTTTGCTTGAAGTTGGGCGCACTTCTTCGCTTCTTTTCTGCAGCTCTTGTATTCCATTTTGAAACGCGCTTTTTCATTTGTATTTGTTGAGGGGCACTTCGACCAAGCTTGGAAAGCTGCTTTCTTCTTTCTAATCACTGCTTTAGCTTCATCATCCCACCACCAGGTTTCTTTAGCTTGTTGGTGGTGTCCTTTTGAGACTCCTAACAGTGATTTGGCTCTCTCTAAGCAGGTTCGTTGTAGGCGATCCCACATATTTAGTGCCGTGATTGCATTTGAAACTGCGTCGATGGTATTACACAGCTGACTTTGCATATACGAAAAGAATTGCTGTCCTTTGGTTTTCTCCAGATTGTACCACTTGATTCTCCTAGGAGCCTTTGTTTGTTTGACTTCCTTCACCGCATCCGAAAAAAATTCTGTTAAAAGAAGACGGTGTTGTTGAGCTGCAGCTTCTCCTAGTATCACTTTGCAGTCTTTCACCCGAGATTTCATGTAATTGGTTACCAAATGGTAATGGCGCCAACCTGTATGAAAATTTGATCGATTGTGGATTTTTGTGGTATTTATAAGGTTCTATCAATTGGTTGACCACCACCCTCAGACGTTCACAGATTCCATCCAACAAAATCTTACATATGACGTCCAGTCTAGCAATTTCTTCAAATCCCTTCTTTTTACTTTTGAGAATTTGGTATGATTTTCCTATCTTTTTTCCTTGCAAATCTCGTTGTAGGGGTTACAAACATTGCTTTTCTATTCATCATAAAAATATGGGTTTCCTTTTGTAGCCTGAGTTCTGATTGCTTGTAAGTATTGCATTGTGAAAACTTGCTTCGTGAAAAAATTTATAAATGCTGATCAAACTATTGTTCTATAAGGTTTCCCTGGCTTAATTGATACGCTTTTTCAGCCACTTAAAAAAAGGCTTCCACTTGTAATTCCCTTAAGTACCGAACACATTATTAGAAAGATGAAATGAGCGATCTGAGCTCTCAAGAATGGAGTGGAATAACTCCACATTGCAGTTACACCCGGAAAATCAAAACAGTATGTGATGTACTTTGCTCCAGGTTCAGGTATTCTGAAGCTACATATGTTTTCATTGACTGCAAATATTTAGTTAATAATCTATTGATTATGTCTTAAAAAAGGGCATATAAAGGAACTCGAAAAAAGGCGGATTTTTATTGCATGAATCGATTAATGGGCTAGTTAGCAAGAAAACACCGAAAGTGCTATTAAATTAGGGGGTGCAAGTCGGAGAATGGGTTCTAAACCATCTTCATATTTTTTTTTTTTTTTTCAATATAACTCGAAAACAAAGCAAAATTTTGATGCAATTTCCAAGACATTTTTCGTAGAGAGGAAATTTTCCCATCAAGAAACACCTTTTAAATAATTGTAAAAAAAAGTTTCTTATCAAAAACGTTAAAACTCCCGACGAAAAAAATCCAAAATTTTTTAGTTTTGTCAGTTATTTTAATTACATTTCTTTCTGGCTGCAGATAGGTAAATGCTTTTCTTTTCCTAACAGAGGCTTTTCCACGGGTATCGCCTATCCCGAGAAACTGTCAAGTCCTCCATTAGTAAATTCATTGCCACAAAAAGAGCATTCTCGATTAGCCGTTCGGAACCGGCAGAAAATTGTAGGTCCCCTCCATTACCTATGACAAGGCATGGTTGTGAGAAATGCGCTAGGCCCTGGGGCTCCTCGATCTGTTGCCAGCCTATTTATTTGTAAACTACGCTTATTTACTTCTTTTCTTTCTGCTGTAATTGAACTGGCAACTGTATCTGACAGACACAACTACGTCAAAGTTATCATATTCACGAGCTCAACAGATGTGACAAACTCGTGATGCAGATTTTTTTTTTTTGAGCCTAGAGCAGTCAAACTCTCGTCACAATAATAAATATACTGATACGTGCTACCATCGATATCTTAAGGTGCGTCCACACTTTGGTGGGGAAGCAATCGGATCTATTTCATTCAACTTTAAATCGTTAATCGGAACATCTTCCCTGATTAGATTTTGCTGACTGGCATGTGCTGATTGGTGCCGTTCGCACCTTTAGAAGTACAGCATACAAACCATTGAGCATCTTGAAAACCACAAGGACCCACCATACATGGTCATTGATTTTCAATCCCGTAAATGCAATACTTCCTCACTTCGTATATTTCTCTTTTCTATTGACGTGTGTGATGTCAAAATAAATCTCCTTTTCTGGGAAACATTCCTTTTCATAGTACACTTCACCTGCTATGATGCAACCCATCTACCTTCTCTATAATAATTCTTCTTCTCAGTGGTAAATATCAGGTAAAGTCCCACGACTGTCATAAAACAACAACTCTCTTGCTAACCATAAAAGAATGCTTCCAGAAACAATCCCATACACCAACTCAGTGATGGTAATAACGACCATGAAGACCAGAACGACTCTATGTCTCCCTGGAGTCCCAACATTCTATACCTACCTACTACGTGATGCGTGTGTGCATTTTCCGAAGCCAAAGTGGAATAACTAGATTTGTAGCCTTCGCAAGCACGTCCCGAGTCCCGATCAAAAAAAAAACAACAAGTAGGTAAACCTGCAATTGCCACAAAAAAAGTACCAACATCCATGTTTTCATAAGCAAAGTGGAAGAAGAACTCTACTGTTTTAGTTAGTTACGAAGCAATACAACCAGATTCACCTGAATAGGCGAATACTAGTTTTGCAGTACCATGAATGAATGGAACTATGCTCTGGGCTCCGTCGTCGCCGCCGCCACTGTAGACCAATCCGAACCAGAATTTTTCCAAGATGAGCCTCATTTTAATTGAAAGCCCTAAGTGGATAGATACACATCCAAGTAACGAGTCCCGCCATGCCCCAGCTAAGAAACAACAAAAATACGGAAGTGTTGGCTGCACGTTAACGTGCAGTGTAATCGTATAAAGGCTTCATCCAACTATGCGGTTAATTGCGTGAACAGGTACATTCTAAGTTGCTTAACAGTTATTGCTGAACAGCAGCTCTCGTGCGTTCCATTGTTTGCAATTAAAATTAATATAACGACTTAATTGTGTCTTAACACTGAGAACCTGTGTCATGAATCTACGAGAGTGTTGGGAAATTTTATTTGCAATTTTATGTGCATTTGAAGAGTAACAGTAACTTAACAGAGATGCTGTCTGATAAAATTGTTTGGAGTATTTTGTTATTATTTTAAACGAAGCGTTTTGGTCTCTCGGTAAGTCTGATAGACGATAGCCTTGGAAGTCTGCACTGATATTTTTCTACGCACCAAAAATGCTACCTGTTGGAATATGAAATTGGTAAAACTATGAAAGTCGATTAGCTGACTTCTTAAAGATGTGAAATAAAATGTTTATTGGCAAGCTTATCCTAACGGAAAAAAGGAGGAATGTGTAAGGCGCTGTTTAGACATTACACCAACTTGAGTGCCAGCAAAATTCATTAGAGCAACTTGGTTTATGCCAAATCTCCAATAAAATACTTTAGATGGGTCGTGGCTCGTGGGCCTGATTTATATACGCAGCCCGGAATGCAAGTGTCTATATACACCCACGGTTTGGGTCTTGATGGGTTATGTATAACGTGACCATACGTCCCGCTTTGGGCGGGACAGGCCCGGTCTCAGGCAGTCTGTCCCGTTGTCCCCCGTGAGGCTGAAATTGTCTCGCTTTTGCAATTTTTGTGAGGGTTCAGTTTCTTTTGATTCGAAAAAATGTAAGCAAAAACATTTTCATTCTTTTGTATATTGCTATTAGCTCGGAATGCGTGCTAGCAAAATACTCGAGGTTAAAATTAAAAACAATTTATAATTGGAAAACAAAAATATATTTCAAAAATCCCTTTTTTAGCGAGGTGAAATCTGAAGTGTTGGTGGCATCTGAAGTTGTGGTCAAAGCTGACAAATCCGGTTTTTTCACTAACTCAACTAGTGTAGGACAAAGCGAAATTAAAGTTTTGTAAGTAATATTCGTGAAGTTGTGTGTGAGCAGCTTGTGAACAAATGCCACCATGGCCAGAGATTGCCATCTTGTTAATTAGTTATCGATGGTTTTGTTTTTGTTCTGGTAGTGCTTTGTAACAAAACAATACTGCCTAAACGCAAGTGTTCCTTTAATATTAGTCTGCAACAGAAGTATCCATTTATAAAATAAAGAAAAGATGACACCGTACATGTGAAAAATGTCGAACAGATTTTAGTGTTGGAAACGGTGGTGCCAGTGATATAGAAAAACATTTAAACTCAGAAAAACATAGAATTACCGATCAAGTCATTGCTTCAAGCTCGTCAATGCTTAATATTTGTAAGAAAACCGAGTCGCCAACTTCTAAGGATTTAGGTTTAGCTGCAGCTGGGGGTACGTGGGCGTATCACACCGTGCAACATTTACATCATTGCAGTTTTCGCTCAAATGACTGTTCATCTTCTCTATTTCTAGCATGTTTTGAGCAAAAATTTAGATATGCACGTACAAAGTTTCAAGC
Organism: Melanostoma mellinum; assembly: GCA_914767635.1. Taxonomy (NCBI): domain Eukaryota; kingdom Metazoa; phylum Arthropoda; class Insecta; order Diptera; family Syrphidae; genus Melanostoma; species Melanostoma mellinum. The sequence continues at coordinate 67,739,399 of OU612058.1, read as the reverse complement.
TATTGAGGTAAATGTGCTGTCGACCATGGCAACCGAAGATTTAAAAGAGTATTAACGTAGACTCAATTGCAAAACTTTATTAACGGATGCTTCAAATCGTGGCTCAATCAAATTATTCCCAGTTTTAATTAGCAATTTTTTACCATAGGAAAGCCTGAAAGTTAAGGTTTTAGAGTTTTGAGAGCAGCCAGGCGAAACATCGGATATTTTGTACTTATTGTATTATTATATTGTATTGAATGAAGTTTTGTCTTTTAATGGATTAAATAAAAAAACTGTTGCGTTTTGTGGAGTTAACACGAACTGCAACTTCGGGGGAAAGAATTGGAGAGGAAATAATAATTTACTTAAAGTTGAACCAATCAATCACTCGGCAGACAGATTATTGGTATTGAGTGTGGAGCCCACATAGTCCACAACGCGATCAGAACTGCCGCTGATTATCTTCCTGTATTCAAATGCATTATAATAAAAATTTACTCATTTCTACAGCGTTCACTAGAAAGCTTTGAAAGAGTTTTGTAGTTCTACCGAGACAGAGTATCACAAGCTGCTGGGCTATAGTAAAACAAAGTGGCTTGTGTTAATGCCCGCGCTTTAGAGAGTTACCAAAATGTTTCAGCCTTTGAAGAACTATTTTCTGAGTATCGAAAAATGCCCAAATATTTTTAAGACGTATTTCGATAATCCCAGCTCAGAATTGTGGTTATATTTTTGTCAAGCACAAGGAGCGACCTTTCATGAAGTTGTTTTGAAAATCGAAGCTCAAAGTATATCGGCTAAAGAGTTTGCCAAGGAAATTAATCGTCTCCGAGATAACCTAACGCTCCTTTCATATTACACGATTTCGCCCGTGCGGGAGAAAATCGCTCGATTTTTAATCGTGGTTTTGCTACTTTCACATTGAACGATAAAAATCGTACATTTTTATCAGTTCATCGGAACATTTGGTCTGGTCTGGATGAAAACTATGGATTCCCGTACGACTAAAGACCGTCTAGTGTGAAAGCGTACATTTGGTCACGTAGGCCACTGAGCTAGAGGGCGATACGGTAGCCGTGCGGTTCTAGTAGTACTGGACGGCTGCAACACGATTACAAAACGTGCCCGTGTTCTAATCGTGAAAGGTCTCGTACTCTTCAACAGTCGATCAAGAAAAATTGCCCGGGCGATTTTTTCCCGCACGAGCGAAATCGTGTAATATGAAAGGAGCGTAACAGCTAACACTAAAAGCGCATACGATTTTTCTTCCTCACATGGTCCGTAGTCTGATGGTAAAATTACAAGAAAGAGCAGATGAAAAAGCAGCAGTAAGCCAGAAAAAGAAAACTACGGCGGCGGCTGAGTGTTATTAAACAAGCAAGGAATACTTGGACCATTGCCAGTGGTATGTCAATTGAACACAGAACTAGAAGTGTTTGAATTTGAAATTGGTTGATTTACTAATCACGCAAGGATTTATTAGCAGCAGCCAAGGTGCAAAAGTCTTTGACGAGTTTTCACTTATTTTAAAGTTTGTGACAGATGAAAATATTTTTGGCTGGAATACCGAGAATGTTTCAACTGAAAATCGTTGGGTCGATTTATTCCAGCACTTTAGTGCCAATAACCTAACTTTAAACATTTTTTTACGATTATTGAGTACGTTAGGGGAATTGTGCTCAAGATGACATACTTTTTGTTTAAAGTAAGAAATAAAATTTTCTACAAACCTTGGCGTTAAAATCTTTACATAATTAAATAATTAATGATTGTATGGAAAAAATAAAGTTGGAATGAATAGTTTAAAGTAAAAAGAATTAATTTAAAAAAATTAGTTAAAAACAGTCCGAGGCTAAGGCTAAGATGACATAGTCGGGTATAAGATGACATACATACTTCATGAGGGTAAGATGACATATTGTAAAAATGCCTGCTTTATTTGGCTCTTCAGCTTCAGTCAGTATATAACTCACATTTTCAACTTAGATTTTCGGCCATTTAGCTTTCATGATTTTTGTTTTATGCTTGGTGAAATATAATTATGTACTTTAAATTTGCATTTAAATATTTAAATTAGAAAATAAGGTTTGTGTTTTTTAGTAGGTATGCCATAGTATTTATAGTATGTCATCATGGACTGATAAGCTATATGTCATCTTACCCGATAGGAAATAAAACTTTTATAACCATTCAGGAATCAAAACATTATAATTAAGGAGCAAAATCACACAAAAAATATTGTCTATACACATAAACGCAAAGATAAAACACAAAGGATATAGAAAAACACTTAATTTTTTAAGGAATTTTGAAATAAACAATGACTCGCAAAAAAATTTATTCTCTAGCTTTTTCGTTTGAACCGATCACGATGACAGCAGGTAGTATACTGGCAGCTGTAAGTTTATTCTGGCAAAACAGTTAGAAAAAATGCATGTCTGGATATGTTCGAGAGAACTGTGGCGGCTTTATAAACAGAGAAAATGCGAGTATGTCATCTTACCGGAGTATGTCATCTTGAGCAGAACTCCCCTATGTGTCTGCCTGGAAGTAACGCACCTGTGGAAAGAGTTTTTTTCTCAAATGAACAAGGTTTGGACAAGTGATAAAACACAGTAGAGTTTTTCAGTAACGAAAGCTACTTTGATAAATATAAATAAATCTTGTACTTAGCTTCACACTTTTCTAAAAACATGACCCGATATTTTAAAACAAATTTGTTCAGCCGATAAATATAAAAATACAAACTAGAATTCACATAATTCCGAAGATGTCCCACTTTGACAGTAAAAATAAATGGTCATGTTATATATACCTAAATGAATTTTCTGAATGGAAGTATCTATTTAATTTAAGCACTGTTTATAAAAATCGATACGAAAGAGGGAGTCATGACAAAAACGATTAAAAAAACTTTAAACTATAAATTTCAATGTTCTGTTCTGTACTCTATCGAATAGGCGCAATTCTGACATGAAATATTCACATACACATGCGAGTAACATTGCCCATGTTTTGTTTTAAGTAGACATTCATTGCACCATAACGAATTTGCCTCATGATCTTCTAAAATTCAACCTACTTTTTTTGAATATGAAGTGATTGAACACTGCCTTACTAGCATTGTTTCAGCTCTTACTGTACGAGAACGAAATTGATTGCATACCCCAAGGAAAACACACTTGTGCTTTGAATAGGGTTAAAATAGTAGCCTGAAGATACTCCATCGTATATGAAGCTGCGGAACTCATGACAACTTCATTCCGTCGACGCAAGTGCTTAAAATCTTTTTACAAAAATATGCTATTTGTGAGTAGCTATTGTTAATGTCATAATTTTGTGAGGAAAAAGATTCTTTTAACATTTTAAGTTATTTAAATAGGATAAACTGTTCTTGGTATTTATAAAAGCCTCTGGGTGCGTTTAAACACTCATGACTGCAAACAGCATTTTCTACTTCATTTTCGGCGCTATAAGTATCGTAGTCCCGAAGGAATCACAGCTCTCCTACTTATCTGCTTTACAATAGTAATCCAGTGACCTCAGAAAGTTCCTGGATTTGGACTTTTCAAAATTTGATGGTACACTGTCATACGAATCATCTTTGCATCTTTATCTCAGCTGAAGCAAACTAACTCTCATTCAACCACTTCATTCAGCTTACGCTTACTCGATGATTGGTTTTCCGATCACTACTTACTTTACTATACTGGGTTTTTTGCATACGGTGCGAAGAAAGCTCAGGACGGATGGGTTGGGTTAAGACAACAAAAAAATCGTGTTGAAAAATTCGTGTTATAAAAAAACTGACTTAACTTTTTTCTTAAGTGACTAAAAATCAACTAATCAACTTACCGTGCGTTCAACCCGAGCATTACAGTTTTTTTTTTTCTGTGGTTGGTTGAAATTTTTCCAAAATGGGTATCAAACAAAATAGAAAAAGGTCTGAAAATTGGGATGGTTCCCTAAAGGTAAGTCAGTATCTGAGCTCGAAAATAATTAGAAACATAATTAGAAATTATGTTCGGTTTGGACTCCCAAACCACCCAACGGATTTTTATGAAATCTTCAGGGTAGACATAATATTGTAATGTGCACCCAACATTTCATGCTAATTTCCTAATTGAAAACGTTAAACCGAAAACACAAGTGCTGACAACGCTATAATTTAGTGCTATAATGGAAGACGTTGTTTGTGAGAGAGTGTGTGTGTGTGCAGAAAAATACCGGGAGGGGAACTTGTCTAGACATCATGGTTCATAGAAAAACTACTAGAAATCTCTCGATGTTTCACACTTCTATATAAAGAGGGAGCTGACGCAACCAGAAGTCAGTTTTATTTAGAAAGTGATAGTGTGAATATTGAATAAACGAAATTGAGTTGTGTTCGAATAAAGTGTATATCGAAAGTAGATACTGAATAAAAGTGGTAGAATTAATTTGAAAGGTAGAGTTTTATTTTTGCGAACTAAGCGGACGTTACAATATATACTTAAATCAAAAGATGGTTCTTGTCTAGGTTTGATCCCCATATTCCCACAGGAACGGGATTGGGAAAGGAAACTTAAAAACTTCTGGACTATCTGAAAGGTGCTACATTATCCCCCTCCATCAGTAACTTAGGCTATACATATACATATTTCATCTCTATAATCCCACGGGAACAGAAACGGAACAGGCACTAGCTTTTTAGGTTTTTTAAAAACTGTATAAGTTTCACTCAAATCTTTCAAGCGGTGTTTGAGTTACAGTGGCCAACGCAAGGGCTCATTTTTAAAACCTGTTCAACTTAACTTGTAAAATAATTAAAAAAAAAAATTTAAAATTTTAGTGAAGTAATGTTAAAGTATGATGAAATGATACTTTGTTTTTACTTATGTGCAATAAACTTAATTACTATTAAAAAAATTATTAAAAACTGTCAATTTTTCACGCTCCTGACTAAACTTTACCCCTTAAGAGACAGCATACTCGCAGTTATTGGGTTGTTGCCACTTTTTGATCCTTAGAGGAAATGTTTATTTCCAACACCGAACTTCCTTTCGTATGTTTAATTGAAAATCCCCTAGAAATATAAAGTTTTACAGTGTCTTTGCACTGTAAACTTTATATATATGTCGAACTGTCGACAAACATCGACCAAACATTGCGTCTTAGAAAGGGTACAACAACATCTAACTGATAAGCCCATTGTTGTACCCCGGGCGAAACGGATAGGAGTGAAGTACATTACAACTTTTCATTTTTATTTAAAAATCATTAGACTCCGCAGTAAATAATAAATTCTTTTATTATTTTTAACTTTTTTCAATATTATTATTATAGTTCTTTATTTAACAACTTAGGTACAGTTACAATTAAAGTTCTAGGGGAAGTGGGGGCAAGACCGCACATTTAGTGGTTGACTGCCCCAAAAACCATTATAAAACATCTTTTAATTAACATAAAGTCTTTATTCACATAGTCTTACATTTTATCTAGGAACTTTGATAGTAAAAATAAAAAAATAGATTTTTCGAAAAAAGATAATAAGCTTTAAAAAAACATCAACAAAAAAACGGTCATGTCCCCATATGGGGGCAAGATCGCCCTCCCAACTTTTGTTGGGGGCAACACAATTTTTACCATTAAAATTTTAATTACTGTTTGCAAATGTCGCACATAAATGTGACATCTTCATCTTCTCCAACTCCAGCACCATCTTCGTGAGCCCAACCAGAACAAATGCTGCATTTTATCCAGCCATCAGTTGGGTTTGATTTGGAATAAAGCTTCAAACAGAAGATGCAACTGCAATCTTCAACACTAGTATCCTCTGCCTCACTTTTGGCAACAGTCTTTTTTGCCTTACGCTTAATTTTTTGGTGGTTTTTATGGTGACTTTTTTATCTTTGGTAGCAACAACTAGAGCTTCCAACTCAGATTTATATGGTGAACTTGTCAATACATATTGCCATTTTTCCCCTCCTTGACTTTCTCTGCGAAGAAACTCTCTACCCAAAAGGCACCTTAACAATCTCCCTTGTAGAAGATAAAAAGAAGGCTGTAGCTGTTGACATCAGCATCAACAGCTTTAGCCTTCATGATGGAGTGTTGTCTAGGGTAGCTAAGGGCTAAGGCATCGACGAAGTCAGTGTTAACACAGTTATCTTGAGTGTAAATTATTGTCATTGCAGCCGGTTCAATGGAACGTGCCCTTCCAAGGCATGCTTCAGAAAATTCTTGTGATGGAGAATTTGTGATAAGCTCTTCAGCTACTTCTGTGGAAGATTGTTCTTCATAAAAAGGCTGGTTGGTGGTTTCTGCTGGTTCAAACATCCAGTCCTCATACACGTCACTGTTTAATGGATAAATTCCAGTCTTTTTGAATGCGTTAACTGCGGTCTGAATGATGGCAGATTTCATGTAAGCGACGCCGAACAGTTCAGGAACTTGATGCTCAGTAACCATTGATGGTGAATTTGTTTGCATCCATTTTTTGACATTGAAAAAGTAAGTAAAATAGAACAAAAACTAACCCGTAAGCTACTGAAAAAATTGGAGGCAAGACCGCATAGGGGCAAGACCGTTCATATGCTGTTTTGCCCCATTCGGGTGCAACCGTACCTTCTCGAATTTTCGAACAAAATCGTTTTCTTTTCGATTGATTTCTCTCACAATAAATGATTTTCAATATCCACTGTTAATATCAAAAAGAAAAAAATAACAATATTCAGAAATTCACTGGTAAAAAGAAAAATTACATTGAACCTAGCATTGAAGATAGCGATTTCACGAAAAAACACGAAAAACCGTAACTTCTCTCCGTCTTAACCGAACTGACTCATGCTTGCAGACATAATCGATCATACCAAAAGACACGTGTTTTGTTTAAGAAGTGTTGCCATTCAAACTTTTTTTCATGCAACGTTGTACAAAAACGGTCCTGCCCCATGTGCGGTCTTGCCCCCTCATGGCATTGATGAGCCGTCTGCCGATTGATTGATTATACTGAGATATAAAGCAATGAAACAAAAAATTATACAAATTTAAATATTAGAAAAAATGATGGAAGGATTCTACATACAAAATGTGAGGTCGCGAGTTTGACAGCTAAGATAAGATAAGATAAGATAAGACTGTTGCGATACTTATAGGCATGATAACAGTTTTGAGATAAAATTTTCCAACCGTAAGTGCCATTTAAAAATTCAGAAGTTTCTTGAAGTCTGAGAAAGCTCTTGGAGAAATATAACCTCCTAAATTCAAGTAAAATTGGACATTCTGCAAGGAAATGGAAAATGTCTTGGGATAGGATTGAGTTTACAGAGGCTGCAAATCACTGTTAGATCCGGTGTGTGAGGCATAAAATTAAGGCAAAGGATCTCGTTCTCATTTTGAAAATGGTGCTGATTTAATAGGTTGTCAAATTGTTACAGAAATAATTATTTGAGCCAAGAGAGTGGTTTAACGCTCTATATAGACTTTTGGATCCAGACAAACGCGCACGGCTGAGATAGCAAGTAACCTAAATATTTGATTTCATTGGTTGTACTGCCAGTTGCCAATTTTCTCTCAGAAGTTTTCTACCTGCGGTGTGCTGGAAGATCATGATTTTTGATTTCGAGGTGTTAATGTTCAAATCCCAGGTGCCGCAGTAACTCCTTAGCCTACTAATTTAGAGCTGAAATTTAAGAGGGTTATCTATTCAGATCGCTGCATATAGGAGTGTTTTTTGTGTACAACACCTACAAAAACACAACCAGTCAAGTTATTTCTTATATAGTCATAGACAAGGGCGAAAAGAATAGGACTGAGAACGCAGCATTGTGGTACTCTGGTCTCGATACCAAAAAAGTTTGACATTCTGCTGTCCTTCCAAACAGAAGTTCAAGATTCAAGTGTTCAAAATCAACCTTTTGTAGACGTTTAGAACTTTTGTTGATACACCTATCAAACTCAACTTATATATAAGAGAGTTTCTATTCACAGTATCGAAAGCAGCTTTTAAATCTACAAAGAACACATAGCTTCTTTTTTCATTTGATAAATTTTCTAGCTATGGTCTCCAGTACTCCAGTGCAAAGATTTGGTCAACCGTTGACAGTGCAGGCCGAAAGCCTCCCTGAAAGATACTGAGTAGATTGTTAGTGTGCTACCCATTTTTCTCGGACTTCATAAAATAGAGATATACCCTTGTATCTCTAAACACATATCCCCTTTTTAAAAAATTGGAAAAATAGGAGATTTTAAAAAAAGAGTTGGAACGTTCTCAAACAAGAACACAATATTACAAAATATAATGAGCAACTCATGGAAGTTGGCAGTACTGTTTTTAAGAAACTCAACTGGTCTTGCTCCTGAACCTAAAAGACCCCCAAAATATGAAGTAAATGCCTTTACTCAAACTGCTTGAGCATTAGTCGATTTGCAGGGGTCTAGCTTACGGACTCTGTGACAAAAGGTTTTAGAGTCATTGTAGTTTTTTAGCTCATTAGCAATTTTTTAAAGTGGTTTGTTTTCTAAGTTTCGCATATTATTCTACATATCTTATTACTTGTATTCAACGTTTCAAAAACGGGAATATTACAATTCTAGCTAAAACCAGTTACATTTCAAATACACCAATCAACATTATGAACACACCAAAAGAATGCTGTTAAACGGTTATTTACGTATAATGCTGTGTACTCTAAAGTCTAACTTACAAAAGTTTGAAAAAATTACAAACACGCATCAAAACACGAGCCACTGGCATCATTAGGAATGCCAGAAAAAGTTATTGTTTGCTTGCCAAAGAAATTGTTTCCAATCAAAAAGTTCACCCTCTCGCTATTATTTTCAATTAAAAAAACTAATTGCAAATCTAATTAAGTTGCTGAACTATAATATAACAAAAAACTAACCGTAACAGCTTTTACAATGCGTAGATACTATTCGTTCTTTGGAACTAATCAGGTCCCTACAACAATCAACATCTTCAAGATGATGTCAAAAAACTGTTTTTATGCTGTCGCTGTAAATAAAACTCTCTATAAAAGATGTCAACACATGCTGCTTATCGATTAAAAACAGGTTTCCTTGTTGGCTGTGCAATGTATTTAATTAGACTAGGAACTTTCAATATGATAAATGCAGGTCAACCTCTTTATGAATTGGACTATTAAAATTCCGAGTGCAAATTAGCAAACCAAGCTGATTACAATTGATATTGTAATAAAAGAAATGTTAAAATATGACCGCTGCTCTTCAAAGAACGTTCAACAAATTATATTGTTTAATTTACTTTGTGGCCAGCAATAATCACCGCAAATGAAGCATTTCTTAAAGCACTTTAATGCATGAGTGAGTGAGTCTGTTTGCCAAATGGGTTTCGCAATTGCAATAAAAAAAAACTCTATAGACACCTCTTACACCAGAACCTTACGATTATAGTTTTAATACTCTCCTTGACTGTACTGGGTACTGGCATACTTTGGTACTGCTTACAACATAAAAATATACTTCTATTTTGAGTAATGCATTCATCAAGTGCATTGTGAACAATGCTCGTTAAGACGCCAGAGATTGATTTTGATTTTTACTCAAAGCTTGCCACTCATTGTTGTAAGGTCCATTGAAATTTTTTTATGATCAGAAAACACAGCACAGACTGAATAATGGACATTACCTATTGAAATCATTAGAGGCGACGGCGACGGACGACGTACGGCAATCGAGTGGTTAAGGTACCAATGAAAAATATAGAGTAGCGCAACAACCAACACTTAGTTGGTCGTAAATTGATAGTTGGCAATCTATCAGAACGTATGTGGAAAAAGACGAAGCTTTTGAAAACGAATAAAAGGACCTAAACTAACAAAACTTATTGCATTAGAAATGAAGGAACTGGTCGCAGGTGTTTGATCTCTAAGTACTAACGTTTATTGGAGAAAAGAGTCTGTTTCTTAATGTGATTTTATTGCAACCTTCAAAGAAAGTTGCGCAAAAAACTTATGCTGCCTTTAGAAGCATTTTCTAACGCTAACCGTAACCTCATCTCAAAGTAACAGCCGTTTGTCTATTCCAAGTGAGAATTCATTAAAGAAGCACTAAAATGTTAAAACGAAAATTTTCTTCAAGGAATATTTTTTATAAGCCACAGGTTTCACTCACATAAAGACAACTCACACAAACTGAGCCGAAACAGTTCAACGTGTTTCAATGGTGACTCCCTCTGTTGAACAAAGGGATAGCACCATCAAGACACTGATATTTTCTTTAGCACAACTGCCATTGCTGTGATTGTATTAATCACCGTTTTAAGGAACTCAACCAAAAACCACAGCTATTGTGTCGTTGTCGTTGTCGTTGTCGTTGTCGTTGTCGTTGTCGTTGTCGTTGTCGTTGTCGTTGTCGTTGTCGTTGTCGTTGTCGTTGTCGTTGTCGTTGTCGTTGTCGTTGTCGTTGTCGTTGTCGTTGTCGTTGTCGTTGTCGTTGTCGTTGTCGTTGTCGTTGTCGTTGTCGTTGTCGTTGTCGTTGTCGTTGTCGTTGTCGTTGTCGTTGTCGTTGTCGTTGTCGTTGTCGTTGTCGTTGTCGTTGTCGTTGTCGTTGTCGTTATATCTTTCCCACATATTGATGATAATGGATGTCAAAATTTGTTATGCCAACGAGAGCAAACTGAGTCTACAACTGCACTTATGCCGTACCCTCTTCTTTCTTAATTTGTATCCATATCTCAAGTTCGGATTGCAAGGATATTAGATCCTCACTTATATCAGCTCCACTGATAGTAAAGAAATGTATATCCATTTTTAGTCAAAGACTGTTTTAAAAGGCGAAGGACTCAAGACGCTCCCTTGGTGTGCACCTACTGTGAACTGGAATGCTTTGGTGACATCTAATCCTTGCCGCTGTTCCTTCATTCATATCTTTGATCATGAGCATTTATGCTTCCGGAAATCCACATTTTCCTAGTTTTAGATGTAATGCTTTTTCGAAGTCAACCAGCAAAACACACAAATCCTCTTGTGATGTTTTTCCATTATAGGAGCCTTATACTTTGGGTTGCATCTTTGTTGATTTACACACGCCGAAACGCATTGGTTATCAGATAGTTTTATTAGCCGAGTTTTACCTTACCAAGTTCACTTTCACAAACTCCATTTACCAACTCTCCCTGTTGTTCACTTCTGCAAGTGAGTTATTTTTGTCCACTTACGCTATTCACTTCCATGACAAAACCTCCGAAAACTGACTGAGGCTAATCGATTTTGCTGCGGGGCTAAATCTTGTTGTAAGTAGTACACGCTTCCCGCATCTAAAAATTCATAAATGTACATGGCGATCCCCAGATCAATTAACCGTCAACCAAATTGACCATGTGTTGCGATCGACGCAAGGCACTCTTCCAGTGTGCTAGATGTCCGAACTTTCCGAGGGGCCAACTTTGGCCAACTTTGTTGTAGCCAAAGTACGAATGAGGATATCGTGTTCACGTCCTGCACGAACTAACGCTGTGAAGAGATACGACGTCGGAAAGCTACAATCGCAAGAGATTGCCAATGCCTTTTACAATCGAGTATCCCTTCAATTATCCTTAAATCCCATGCCGTAAGCATTAAGCATTGAAAACCAGTTGTTGCAATGCCAAGAAGCCATTAGAACCGCTGCCTCTGAGGTTCTGGGTTTCACTCGGCCACCAAAACGAAACCCATGGTTCGATGAAGAATGCAGGCAGGCAAATATAGCCAAGCAAAGAGCACGACAAATGCTTATGCAAACACGAACGAGGGCTGCTTACGATCAGTATAACGAGATCTACAAGGAGAAAAGAAGGGAAGAACACCAAATTCTCAAAAAGAAAAAGAAGCAGCATGAGAAGCGCTCGTTTGAGGAAATAGAGAGGTGCCATGACTGGGACGAGATTCGGAAGTTTTACGAAAAGGTAAAAAGATCCTGCTAGGGTGACAAGCCCCGAAATCAAGCCTGTAAAGACCAACAGGGAAACATAGTTATAGAGTCACAGTCGCTACTGAGGATTTGGAAAGATCACTTCTGCAGACAGCTTAAGGGCGATGAGGACACAAATTCCGCTGTCAGGCAGACTGCCCCATTCAGCCTGGACGATGATCAAGAATGCCGTCCTGCCGAACTAGAAGAGGTAAAGCTTGCCATATGCAAACTTAAATCAAATAAGACTGCAGGTGCAGATGGCCTTGATGCCGAACTTTTCAAGGCAGCTGGAGATCAGTTGGAAAGGAGCATGCACCAGCTGATCTGCATAATATGGTCGGAAGAAAGCATGCCCGATGAATGGAACCTCAGTATCGTATGCCCGATCCTAAAGAAAGGAGACCCTCACAATTGCACCAATTATAGAGGGATTAGCCTCCTTAACGTCGCTTATAAGATCTTGTCTGCTGTAATATGTGAACGTCTGAAACCCCACGTCAACAACTTGATAGGTCCTTATCAATGTGGTTTTAGACCAGAGAAGTCCACAATAGACCAAATTTTTACATTACGGCAGATTTTGAAAAAAACCCGAGAACGTAATATCGATATTCACCATCTTTTTATCGATTTCAAGGCCGCGTATGACAGTATCTACAGAGACGAGCTGTACAGAGCCATGTCTTGTTTCGGCATCCCTATAAAACTCGTACGACTTTGCTGGATGACTTTGGAGAATTCACGCTGCTCCGTCAAGGTTGGTAAACAACTCACCGAGCCCTTTGATGTCGAAAAAGGTTTTAGGCAAGGCGACAAACTGTCATGCAATTTCTTAAACATCAGACTTGAAAAGATTGTACAAAACTAAAACGTTAACACCAGAGGAACAATCTTTCAAAAGTGTTACAATTGCTCTCTTACGCAGGCGATATTGACGTAATGGGAAGAAAAAAGCGTGATGTCATAGGTGCTTTTGCGAGTATCGAAACAGAAGCGGCAAAAATGGGTTTAATGGTTAATGAGGGCAAAACGAAGTATATGCTGTCATTAAACAGGGACACAGAACATCGACGAATTGGCCAAAAGTCACAATAGACAGACATAACTTCGAGGTAGTACAGGACTTCGTCTCCCTAGGATCCACTGTAGACACGGACAACAACATCAGTGCGGAGATCAAACGGAGAATAACTCTTGCCAACCGTTGCTTCTTTGGGTTAAGAAGGCAATTGAGAAACAAAACCCTCTCCAGAAAAACCAAGATAACCTTGTATAAGACCTTAATCATCCCAGGACCTTATCGAAAGCGGATAAAGAAACCCTTGGTCGTTTCGAAAGAAAAATTCTCCGAATGATCTTTGGTCCCGTATGCGAAGGCAATGTGTGGAGAAGAAGATACAACAACGAGCTGTATGAGCTGTACCGCGACATGGGTATAGCCAGAAGAGTACGCATCCGCGAGGCTACGATGGTTGGGCCATGTAGAGCGGATGGATCCAAACGCTCCGGCTCGTCGGGTGTTCGAAAGCACATTGCAGGGAAATCGAGGAAGGGAAGACCTCGTCTTAGGTGGCGCAATTAAGTGGATATGACCTCAACCGACTTAGAGTGCGAAACTTTAGAGAGCTCGCCTGAAATCGAAGTCGTTATAGAAGGATGTTGGTTGACGCCCAGGTTCACCCCGAACTGTAATGCCCACCTAAGTAAGTAAGTACGCTATTCACTTTTATTCACTTAAGAGTTGTTGTTTTTCCATAAGCAATGTTTTGCGATGTTTTGCTTAAGTGAATATAAGTGAATATAGATTCCCAATAAAACTCGGATATTATTTTTTTCTTATTCGGCAAACCAATACCCGCACAATGATCTTCAAAGTGTGGGACATCAGCGGTAGTTATCAAAATTTCGTTTATTTCCCTTTCCTCTGTTTATGCCGAAATTATTTTATATAAATTCAACACAATCGAAACACTCAAATATACTCAAACAAATGAAGTGATATTGATTTTTAAGATATTAAGTCAGATTTTGTGCAAAATAATGCAAAACTCTACTTCATTAGTCCTTCAGATACAGTTTAAAAGGGGATTTCAGCCAAGTGGAGGGCACACTATTGAAACTAGATGGCTATTGCCAGTTAAGGTTCGCTCAAATGAAATGTATATCTGTATCAAAAGAAACACAGCGAGTAAGAGCATACGTTTTATTCTGATGTAAAGGCTTGCACAATATATCCATCAACAGCTTAAAAATATTTAAGCACTCTGTATATGAACACACAGGCGCAGTGGACGACGTTCTAACAAATCCACGGACTCTTACATCGGAGTTCGAAATTTGATCCAAAGTAATCTTTCAAGCGGCTATCACCTCTCGCTGAATTTGGCAAATCCTTATGGAGTCATACGGCCATTTAAATTGCTTTTTACGCTCAACGTTGAAGCATGCCATCAATTTTATTGTAGACCCTCAGTGGCCGTTCACTATGGCCTGGTTCACTTATGCACTTGGATTAATAAATCCTCGCCTCATCAGCTGAACTCATATTTAATTTCTGAGAGTAATTTTCTCATAACTTTTTAGTCTCAATTATCTTCACAATGTCATGTTGGTTGAATGTTTTCCACGAGCTCATTATATTCCATCAATAAATCAAAAATTTGGCAAATTACAGTAACAGAGATTTTATTATTAATTGTTCCCATCTTCTCTTTTTGCTTTGAGACTAACACAAAAAAAGTACTGTTTCCAAACAATCATTTGTCATAGTCGTCTAAATGAAACAATAATATGTTCTCCTTGTACCCGTAGTTGCCTTACTGACCTAAACTCTGCTTCAAGCCACACGAACTTTTACACACGTTGTCAATTCTTATACCAACTACTAGCCTACTATCATCGTCTTGGCCACCATCTCAAGTTCAATGCCACCAAAGGTGTATATAGCGAAAAAAAAGCAATTATTTTTACCCACACTCATTAACATCTCTTAAACTTGACACATTATCCCGCACGTTGTGAACTACTGTCACAGTTGACTTCTTCCGGTGATTCCATTCGTTAGTATATCAGCAAATCAATGAAAACAAAAGTATATTGTAAACTTGAGTGGCCGAAAGCACCATGTAGTTTCCTAAGTCTTGTCCTAGACCAGTAGGCTAGGTCAAGGCGGTCATCCAAGCCAAAAATATGCAAAATCGTTTTTTTTTTTCAGTTTAATACAATCTTCTATGAAGGATGTATCTTTTTTCTATCAACTGCCCTAAACACTATTTTGGGCTAGAAGAGTGCTTTTGGCAAATGCGAACGCGTGAAAACAAAGGCAGTAACATTAAGTTACACCAGGGGTCAAAAGATAATGATTGTTTTTGTCAAATCGCCTTCAAAAATAGAAAGAAAAAACTGGCCAAAAGCTGCACAAGTCGATCACTGCTTTATTGATGCGAATTGACGATCTCGATCGCTCACCATCACCGCTCTCCCATTTTTCTTTTTCTTTGTTATTTGTGTTCCCCATTTGTTTGAATATATCGCCTTTGTAAGTGTTTGTATATTTGTTTTGAAAGCTTTTTGGGCCTCTCGACTCGCACCAACTCAAACAAGACCGATGGAATTCGATCGGGGCGCTCTTATTAATTTACATAACAAACCAGTGTGTTGGGCTTGTTGGTTGCATTAAACCACCTCATCCCAAAGAAAAAAACAAAAAATAAAACCGTGAACTTTACCTTGAAAACAGTTCTCCCATGATTTGTGCGTCGCAGTCAGTATGTATGATCACCTAGCGGCACGATCAAGGTGCGAATTTAAATATACAAACTGCGCTGGGTGTTGATGTAGATGAATGGAGCGCGTGCTCATAATGCATCTGACTTTATTTAACGGGTTTGTATTATTTTTCATATACCTACCTATATGTTTCATGTTCTTCGTCAGATTGTATGACAAATCCTGTTGAAGTGCGTCACAGATGTTATGACCTACATGATCCATAGAACAGTATGGTTTGGTGATTCATGAAGAACAAAAATTTTAATCAGATTATTACGTGTGGGTATTTTATTGGAACGTCTAAACGAGTAGGGTGGAATGCGACTGTATTGCTTCATTTGAACTGGTCATGGTATATAAACATGGTTATGAAAATGTTTGAGAACTGGGCATCATTCATTTAATCTTTTAACAGCTTGTAAAGTGACACAATTAAGTTGCAGTCATTTGAGCTTGTTGATGGTTGAACAACTTTTAATGAAAAATAGTTGTTAGGATTAGATTAGAAAGACTTTAAATCAAAACATTGGCTTTTAGATGGTGATTTAATCAGTAAGTAGGTAAGTACTAGGTAGGTACTTCCTCTCTGCCTTAGCATACTTATTTGGATTAATAGTCTTGTAACCAGAAATTAGGGAAGCGTGCATCTCAGCTATTTCAGTGATGCATAAGAAAAATCTGAAAAAGCAAATCGTTCAAAGAAGTTGATTATGTAGATATTCGGCGAACAGCTATGGGTCGTTGTCGTCCACCGACAGAGGATGGCCGCCTAAGGTTTTTAAAAATGTAAATGCAGTTTGATATAAACTGTGGTCGTAGTTGGTTGAATGTCTGATACAGGTAAACGTGCTTTATTTATACTAACAGAGTACAAAGAACCCCAGATAAGTGAAAGAAGTTTTTTTCTGTTTTAAGGTTTATAAAATACCAGCTGAAGCACTCAGACCCAAATACCGGTCCATAGTACTACCAGATAGCAACCTTCTAATTGTTATAACTTTCCAGATGTTCGGAGAAAAGCCAAAATACGCTGCCATGATAAGAAGCCTAAGTAACCAGCTCTCACCATGTCTGCGCCGAGTATCTGTAACCTCATGAGAGAAAAAGCAGGACATTCACAGAGGAAGTGCTCTTCGGTGTCCTCATCTTCTCCACAAGATTCACAGAGCGTTGTATCACTTAAGCCTAACACGTTTAAATGCTTGGCAAAAGAAAAGTGCCCGCTGGCAACGCCAATAAGCTTCCTATAACCTACAGTCTTTTCTGCTACGAGATAGCAAAAATGTTGCAGTCTTTTTATTAACGATCGGAAACATACGTTTGTACTGTCTACATCCAATGGAGGCATGCCATCTACGGTTGTGCTCTTCGCTGATCCAATCGTTGATTAAAGCCTTCATTAAGGACGCTGGCAATCCTAGCGACGGTTCAGGTCCAGAGAAAGCTGTTTGAAATCCTTGCCTAGCCAGTTCATCGTCGATCTCGTTTACAGTTGCCGTGATGGTCCGGACCGGAACCTAAATAATACTCAAGGAATTTAATCTTCCGATCGCGTTCAGAGAGCTTTCGCATTCCGGGATCACTTTCGATGTGGTTAGAGGGTTCAGAAGGGCCTTTAGCACAGCTTGGTTGTCGCTGCACAGATATATCTCCCTGTCCATCCATTGTTCTTAACGAGGCTTAAGGCCATTAGGAAAGCAAACGCCTCCGCTTTGAAACGGGATGCGTATAATCCTAAAGAGGTGTGCAATCGTATGTCGTCGTTCTTCACAAAGGCAACAGCTCCAGAACTAAGTGAAAAATGGAAGAATATTTGAACAGTTTCAAATGAAAAAGTAGGTAGCATTTGCAAAGAGCGTACACATAGCGGTTTCTATTTGAGTTTTTCGGTTTCTCAGTTGATGCGGAGCTGTTGTGCAAGGCAAATTCAGTCAAACGAAAGACGAATAAAGATTCTAATGTAGTATGTACATTCAAAGCAAAGAAAACAAAGCTCCACTTACGCTGCATTTAAATTTTTCCTGGTCTTTTAAATTCCCTTACAAGACAATCTGAGGATTCCGCTCAAGTGAATTTTTCTCTGTTTTTTACTTAATTTCCTCAATGTATGTTCAATATATCGATATTTCTGTAGTACGATGTCAAGGTCTACTCTGCATTGAAGACTGCATCAAAGACATTGGTAGATAAGATAGATAGATTGATAAATAGATAGATAATTCTTTATTTACAAATTAAGAAAGTAACAGTTAAAGACATTGGTAAATAAACGAAAGATTGCCAACTTATTTTTTTTAATAAAAAAAACTGTTAAGTGCAACGCGTTTTTCCGATCACCTTTCCCGCCCCTGAAAAGCACCGTAACGTTCTGCACCCTACGTTCTGTTTACCCTACTTTTCAATGCTCTGAATCGTTTGCGTGAACAAGTAATTTACAGACTTTCGAAAGGTTAGGCATCCTGTGAGTCTTATCTTACAATGGTTTTAAAAAAGTAAAGATGATTTTTTTCGACGTGTGGTTTTAATCTGAATCCCTGCTAAACTGATACGCCCTATCAGGATGACGTTGGAGAACGCTAGCTGTTCCGTCAAAGTTGGTAGAGACTCTACTAAAACCTTCGAAACTACCAGAGGGCTTAGACAAGGCGACGCACTCTCATGCAGCTGTTTTAACATTGTGCTTGAAAATGTTATACGTAGCACCCCTGCCAGTACATCGGACACCATTTTCAATAAATCAACACAATTACTTGGATTTGCAGACGACATAGACGTGATAGGAAGAACAAAGCGAGCAGTAACTGGTGCATTCACTACTATGGAGTCAACAGCAAGCCAAATGGGGCTGAAAATAAACGAGGAAAAGACGAAGTATATGCTCTCATCAACAAAAGTCCAATCCCACCACCGACTTGGTCAAAATGTCACCATTGACAGGTATAACTTCGAGGTAGTCAGTGAATTTGTTTACCTGGGCAATGCTGTAAATTCAGCCAACAACATCAGCGCTGAAATCAAACGCAGACTAACTCTTGCTTATCGCTGTTTTTTTTTTTTTTGGTTAAATAAGCAATTGAGGAATAAAGCCCTATCGAGAAGAACCAAGGAGACACTATACAAAACACTCATCATCCCGGCCCTGCTATATGGTACAGAAGCATGGACCCTCTCCCAATCCAATGAAAAGTCAATTGGAGTCTTCGAGAGAAAAGTTCTGCGTACGATTTATGGTCCTGTTTGCGTTAATCGAGAAGACAACGTTTGGTGAAGAAGATACAACGACGAACTATACGAGATGTACAGCGACATAAGCTTAGCCAGAAAAATTAGAGTCCAACGACTAAGATGGCTGGGCCATGTAGAGCAAATGGACATCAACGCTCCAGCGCGTAAAGTCTTCAACGACAAACCTGAGGGAGTCAGAAGCCAAGGTAGACCTCATCTTCGATGGAGCGACCAGGTAGAAGGAGATCTCCGCCAACTTGGAGTGCGAAATTGGAGACGGCAGGCTAGAGATCGAGCCAGCTGGAGGGGCATATTGGACAAGGCCTAGGACCACCACGCTCTAGTTGAGCCACCTAAACGAACGAAACGAACGGTTTTAATCTGGCAATCTTTTTTCCAGAGTCATCTTTTTGGCAGCTGTCATTTGATTTATTTTAAGTTTGATTCGCCATAACAATTAAACACGCACGAAAATTTGACCTCTCGGCTGGAATTTATTTGGGCCAGCCGCGGCGAGGCTACTTCACAGAAATCATTTTTAGAAATGACAAACTCTTATCTATAATAAATAAATTCTTGGCATAACATAAAAGTTATTTCTTCGTGAAAACCCCATGTCTAAAAACACCCTATAGTACGACAATGTATCGCCTTATTGAAATTTTTTTCTACATCAAGGGCCTTATAAAATGTTAATTAAATTTGCAACAACTTAACACCTCAAATATACATATTAGAAGTAATGCTTCAACTTTCTACTAGTGTGGTTATTATGTCGTTTCCCAAAATTATTTACACTCTTTCACTCCAAAATTGACAGATTTGGAGCGATTGCGTTTGTAGTGGTAAAATTGCTAGATTTCGTCTTTCATTTAAACAATTAAACTTCACTCCGCATCAGTTTTTGAAGAAATTATCAAAAACAATCACCAAACGCACTTCCTTCTACTATTACTACTACAAACTAATTTTTATTTTCTTTATTAATCAAAATGTCCGTCCTAACGTCGTATCATTGTTATCTAGGCTCAAAAAAAGAAATTGAAGTCAAATATTTCAAACCAATTTGAAATTGCAACTGTTTCAATTTTCAAAACTGAAAAGGGTTGATAGATCCTGAAGAACTATAATTTCAATGGTAAGCTGTTGAGTTATTATGTACAAATTTCAAATGAAGAGAAGCTTTACAGCACATATGAAGTTGGGTTCTAAGGTAAGCTGATTGACAATGCTAAAAGTGCTTGTACTGTAAACATTGTGATTGAGATTTTTATGGGCACCATCTGGCGCAGATAATCTGTACTACAGAGCACTATTTCTATTGCTATAACGTTCACATTCCAATTATTATTATTTGCATTACTTCTTTTTGGCAAAAATAAGTACTCATACGCCACAGTATTTGCCCCTCCATTTTTACTTGCGATTATATAGGTACTATGAGACAGGCTTTGCCATCGTGCAGAAAAAAAAATTGCTATAACAATTAAACGTGACATTGCGATGATAGAGAATACGGAAAAAGTGGGTCCTGCAATTCTGTCTGTCTGTCGGTGTATGATTATATACAATACAACGATACAATATACGATACAACCAAAACCAATTGACTGATATTTTCTTCAAAATTTGCAATTAAGGTCTGTGGGGATGCCAACAGAGGGGTTTTTGAAATTGAGTCTCTAAGCCTTGAAATAACGGTGTCTTATAATGTAAAAAAAAAAATTAGAAAAAGTTTAAAAGTGGAAACTCTCATGGTATCGTTTTTTTTTTTAACCAACTTTTTGTAGACTATTTTTCACACTTCCTTCGATTGTGATTTTTTAAGATTTAGTTTTATACGGTTCTAGTTCCTTCATTTAAATAAATTGGTTAATTTAAAATAGTTTTTTTTTTCAACTATAAATTGTAGTCAAATACTTTATTTTCTCTTTAAAGTTTTTCAAATACATATCTTTGCCTAATTGCTGGCATTATTGCATTAGTCTTCAATGCTTAATGCTGGCGGCAAAGGATTCAATTAAAGTAAGAAAAAACCGTGGTTTTATTATCAGCGATTGCAGCTTTAGCTTTCGCCGGTCATGAACAAGATATCCTCATTCGTACCTTAGCTAAAACAAGGTAGGAAAGAATCGGAGTTAAAATTGGCCTCTCGGAAAGTTCAGACATCAAACGGACTCCTGATAATTGTCTTGCGTCGATCGCAAAATGGTAAATTTTGTTGAAGGTTGATCAACATCTGGATCGGTATTTGTACCTGTAAAAATTAAAGATAAGGGACGGACGCCTTGGTTACTGCTAACTAGCTCAGTTTCATATGTTTTTTCATGCAGGATATTTTTGCCGATTGCGTTTCCACTATTTTCCTCCTTCCCTAGTCTTACGTAAAAATTGCGGAGAATGATATTCAGGTCATGTCTAGGACATTGCTAACATGTTTTTTTTTCGAGGAGCTTATAGCAAATGTCCCTGTAATTTTGTCGTTTTTCTCTCATTTACTTACTTAGGTGGGAATTATAGTTCGAGGTGATCCAGAGCCTCAACCAACATCTTTGGCCAACAATTTCTACTTCTGACGAGATCTCTCCAGTTTTGCACTCTAAGTCGGTTGGGGTCTTCTTCCATTTACCTGCGCCACCTAAGACGAGGTCTTCCGCTATTTCTCTGTAATGTTCTTTCAGAAACCCGCTGAGCTGTACATGGCATAGCCATCGTAGCCTCGCGAAGTGTACTCTTCTAGCTATGCCCATGTAGCGGTACAGCTCATACAGATATTGGAGAATTTTTCTTTCGAAACGACCAATGGTTCCCTCATCCGCTTTTGATAAGGTCAACGCTTCCGCGCCTTAAAGCAGGACTGTGATGATCAAGGTCTTATAAAGAGTTACTTTGGTTTTTATAGAGAGGGTTTTGTTTCTCAATTGCCATCTTAACCAAAAGAAGCAACGGTTTTGTCAAGAGTAATTCTCCGTTTGATCTCCGCATTAATTTTGTTTTCCGTGTCTATAGCGGATCCTAGGTAGAAATCGATTTGGCCTTATAGAAATGAATGTAATGATCTTCATTATAAGCTAAATGCTCACATATAGCAGATTTGGTCACTTCGTTCTTTTCTACGGCTTTTATATGTTTCTTTAACCTTGTGGAAATTGCTCGTTTGGTTTCACCTATATAAGATGAACCACAACTACAAGGTACCGAATAAACTCCTGGATTTTGAAACTGAATCCTGTATTTTGGAGATAAATACTGTTTTTATGCCGTGTTTAGCTAAGATTCTTCCAATCGCTTCAGAAACACCTCTTCTATATGGAAGAAATGCTCTTTTTTCATTTATATCCGTTTTTTTTTCAATGTTGTTTGTTTCGGTTTCCAAGAACGTTGTTTGAAACAGTAGCCATTTTTCAAAAGAGTGTCGCCAACATATTTTAATTCCTCATCACGGTGTTCATTGTCACAAATCTCATTTGCTCTGTTAACAAAAGCCGACAGCACGGAATTGAAATTTGTTGGATGATGGTGAGACGTTCCGTGTAAATATCTATCGGTATGGGTAGGCTTTCTATATACCGTGTGTCTTAAAGTTCCATCTTGTTTCTTGATGATTTTGACATCTAAGAAGGCCAACTCATTGTCTTTTTCTACCTCCATCGTAAATTTGATTTTTGGATGCACCGAATTTAAGTGATTGAGAAATGTATGAACATCATTTTTGTTTAGAATGCGAAAAGTGTCGTCAACATAACGTTTCCAAATAATCGGTTTTATTTGAGACGTCTCTATTGCTTTTTCCTCAAAATGTTTCATCCAACTATCTGCAATGACTGGTGCAATAGGTGAACCCATCGCTACTCCGTCAGTTTGTAAGTAGAATTTTTCATTGTTCAGAAAATATCCGGATGTGAGGCAAATGTGAAGAAGTTCAAACAATTTTGCATCGTCAGAGGGAGAGGAAAACTTGGTTTCAATGACATTTAGACATTCTAACACGGGAACATTTGTGAACAACGATGTAACATCGAAACTAACCATAACTTCATTATCATTCACATGCAGATCTTTTATGATAGATACGAAGTGCTGAGAGTTTTTGACAAAAGAAGAGCAATTAAAGACCAAAGGCTTAAGTTGCATAGCTAGTTCTTTATCAACAAGGTATGTCGGAGAATCAATTTGGCTGACAATTGGCCTCAAAGGGGGGACCTTAATTAATTTAAAATCTATAGTTTCCGAAATAGCACAAAAAGTAGGTAATATTTGGCATCACTTTAATATCTCACATCCGCTTGCGCTCTGTAAAAAGCGAAACCTTATTCTGGTGTTTGTCTAATTTTCAACGCTAAAACTACTTTTATGATTAATAAGGTTGTATTGCACAACCCACACCATATGAGTGCATAGAAAAACTTCCATTCTTTTTAAAGATGCAATCACAGGTTTTGATAACACAGATTTTATGTGCAATGCCAAATCGTGACGAACTCAATTTTCAATTAAGAGATATATTAGAACATGAACAAGTTCTCAATTTTGCTTTGGAAAGTGAACTCATGGTATATCGTTGAACGTAAAATGCAATGTAATATTATCTACGCCGCTCATGAAAAAGTGGTCATTCGGGTATCCGGAAATAGTTTCACTTCATTTTAAATTAATTTATTAATAAGTTTCGGCTTTGAAAAAAAATTAAAAATGTCTTTGTAGATTGTTTAAAATTGTTTGAAACTTTTTTTGTTTTCTTTCTCTTTGCATTGCAATATTTCAAATAGAAATAAACCGTTACTTTTTGATACTATACCCGCGACGATATCTTTAAGAATGAAAAACACATTTTAGTCACAGTCGATGCTTTTTTACGAAGTGAAGTGAAAATCTTCTGTCTACAAGCAGAAAAAAAGTACATACATATATACTTTTTAACCTTATTTGGTCGTCTCAGAAATATCATTCTTGATTAGGCTCCGCAAAAACCCCGACATTATCCCTCAAGCTAATTGCAAAATTAGGTCTTTGTAAACGTATTCTGAGTTTTTCTTTCACTTTCCTGTCTTCAACATTCTGATCAGACAAAAATGTTCACTAAACCAAAAGTGGAAGAGTGTGAATCAATAAACAATTCTATAAGAAAAGAATTGCCTTCTACCGCATCTCACACAGCATTGCACTAACTACTGAGCTTCTTCTGGTGGATTGGATATAGAAATAAAAATATTTGCTGGAAGAAAATCAACGAATAAATTAATGACGGAATTAATGTTCAGATCTTGGGTTTTTTTAAACGACACATTTTTTTTACGAGTGGACTTCCTCTTTGAATTAGCAAATGACAAGTGAGATTTGCTATTTTAGAATTAATGTTACCTTCAATATTCATAACAAAACACTTGTGAAGGAACTTATTATAAGAATGAAGAAGTATTTTTGCAATTTTCTAAAATAAGCATAATCTAATTCATTATTTGATTGCTTGTATTTATTAAGCTTTAACATTTCTAAGGTTAGTTGGAAGTTTATTACACAGCGGAAGCTTAGGCATTTGGCTAGGTTCTGACATTTGCAAAAGAGGAATGAATTTATTTATTTATTTACCTAACAAGTCTTAAGACTTTTTATAAAAAAGAATATGGGGATGCATGTTATGTCACGAGTAACTAAAGCAAAATTGTTTTACCTTCTTTTTTGAACAGACCTTGAGATATTGTGATTCATATGATGGCTTAGCTGAATAGCTATAAATCTTTCGTAGAGCAAATCTTGTGAATCTTCTTTTGAATACGTTTGGTAACCACTATGACGTTTGCATAAAACGGGCTCCAAACTACTGAACAATATTCTAATCTTGACCTTACTATATAAATAGATAAAACTAAGCTCTGAGTTTATTTGGATGTACAAAGTCCTTATAACAACGAAATATGATGCCGAACTTGTCATTAAATTTATCAATTGAGTAAACAGAATGTAGGCCAAGGTGAAGTTAAGAGTCAAATGTAATTTTAAGATCTTTTTCTTAAAAAGAGTCTAGTTAGAGTTCCACATAAAAACAAAAGCAATTAATTGCCATGAAACTCAAAATAAAAGATCAAGGTTAGACGAAACAGCTCATTTCAATTGTGATCAGTGCTGCCACTAGGTTCCAGGGGATTCTCTTTTTTAGATAGGATGATGGATATGACAGACTTTTTGAAAAGGTCCCTTTTTTTGCAGTCGTTTATAAAATTCATTAATTATTAAATTTAAATGTGTTCACAACTATCAAACCCAACGCAGTACAAAATTCAAATCTAAATTCAAATAAAGCAACCTCATCAATCGAACTAATTTACTGTTTGAACTGCCCAAGCATTTGCATTGCTGAATTCATTCATTTAAAAGTTTCTCACCAGTATCATGTATGAAAATTTTTCAAATTTTACGATGAGATCGAAGACTATTGTTCAAAGCTCAGAGTTGCAAACTATAAGAACTAAAATACTGAATATACATATTAGATATGGAAACGGTTGAGGCCATAATTTTTAGCTTGAGATGAATAAAGTGGAAAAGTTTGGATCTTCTTTTCAATTCGGAAACTTTTATTCATATGCACTCAATGGCTATTTTTATATATTTTATTTATTTATTTACAAAAACTAACTTACAAAGTTAATTTAATAAGCTATTTATAAATTAAAGACATCAGGGCAACTTGACCATAGCTGTCGTGAGAGAGGAAATTTCAAAATAAAAAGTGATTGAGTTTGAGAAAATTTTAAAAGATGAATTAACAAGAAAGTCTTATTTTGATATTACATATATCTCTTTCCATTTGTTGTGCTGATCTAGAGCTTTCTTAATTCGTTGCATGATAAGAGCATCAGAAGGGCCGAGGATGATCGAAAGTCTGTTTTGCATTTCTTGAATTGAGGTAATGTTCGGTATTTGTCGGGAGATAGGATATTCCGTAAAAATATGCCAGATTGTTAATGGTTCTTGACAATTTCCGCATTCCTGGGGTTTGAATTTGATTGAATTTTTTATTCTGTGTACGCTCACTCTGCTAAATTCGGGCTTGCTGTTTTGGCACTGAGTGAACTTCAGGTGGGTGCTGATTCTGATCCCTCCAGAGTTTTTCCTTATAGCTTGGTGCCATTATTCATCTCCTCCTATGGCTGTATATATTCGGAATGATGTTCAAATTCAACAATATCATTATGGCCCTTATTCGATCACGAACTTCAACTTCATGTGGCTTAAATCATCTGCCCCTAAGCATCACATTCACTTTTGTTTCATTTAAAGAAGACCCAATTTAGATAGCAATTCGACTTGTAACGAGTTTGATGCGCTATCTGACGCCATCTCAAGAATTGTTTCTCAATATCCTCACACTGAAATTGCGCAATTGCGGGCTATTTCAACTTACACAATTCTGGTTGGCTTCAACATTCTGGCCGGACATCACCCCAAGGAAAACATGTTGAGATCTTCGCTGAGTTTAGTTATTTAATTCAACTTGTTGATGAGCCCACTCGGGTTCCAGATATTGTAGGCCTTGCGGCCAACACTCTTGACCTATTTCTCACTCCTCATTCCAAAAAATACAGGGTTACAGTATCATCTCCTCTAGGCGAATCGGACCATTGGGTCATATCGGCATGCCGTCACGATAAAAAAGATAAAATCCCCAAAAGAACTATGTGGCAATACTAGAAGCTAATTGGGGCGGCATGAATATTTTCTTTCGAAATTTTAATTGGTCACTGTGCTTTCTCGAAGGAAAGTTCACGCATCAGCTGATATGATATCTAACGTAATTCTCAACGCTATGGAAAACTATGTTAAGTATCATCCCCACAGACAATCCGTGATTCGAGCGAGCTGTAAAGAGGTGATTAGGGATAGAGAAAGAAGTTTTCGAATTTATAAAGATAATCCTACAGTAAATAAATCGAAATTTGTTCAAAAAAGTAAGCCAAAAAAAACTGTTGTGTCCAAAAGGCAATAAAAACTTTTGGTGTTTTGTCAAAAACATTTAGAACTCGACCACGTCATCCGCTCGTTTTCAATGACTCTCTATGTGGGAGCTATAAAGCCAATTTGCTGGCTGCTCAATTTGCTACCACCTCGACGTTTTCTCAAAGCTGAACTTGAGTCTGTAAATTCTGTGATTAAGCAGATATTTTTTTGAACTCGCTCGGTTGCGAGAGTCCTGAAAGATCTCAATATACATAAATCCGCTGGTCCAGATGGTATCCCTTCTAAAACTGTTACCCATTCACTAAGTGCTTCTTGTAGGGATGTATGGGCCTCACTTATAATGGCTCCATCGTCAGCAAAGATAACTGATGGCCGCCAGGAAATTTAATACTATAATATAGAGCAAATGAGTCAGTACGCTTCTTCATACAAATCCTCGATAATCTACATAAAGTCCTCTGGATCTGCTCGTTGTCTTTGGGTCGGTTGTCGATGTAGCAGTTCTCGAACAATTGCTTTTTAGAAGCCAAACAGTACAACCTTCTCTAAGGAATCACTGTATATTTTCATAATAACCTTTTACCCAGGATTGCATCTGTTGACCTACCCGCCAAAAATCCATTTTGGTTATAATATGGCTTTATTATTTTAAACAGTCGGCTACCCAATACCCACTCAATGATCTTAAAAGAGTGGGACCTCAGCTTCCTCAAACGGTAGCAATAGCATCTTTATGTATTTCTCTTTCCTTTGAACTTTGGAAGGTAACTTTTTCGCCATTTCTTAAGCAGACTATGGCTATCACCTCTTAAATTCAAGGATATAATAATCGTCTGAACTTAATTTCTTCTATCTTTTCCCAAAACTCATATATGTAGTATCTCATCTGGAGCAGCATTTTTGTCTTTTCTAGAGTTCTCAACAGCCTCACTAATTTTTCGGCTGTGATGTTGGGTAATTTCCTGTTAAGCTAAGTTCAGTTTCTGGAAAGTGTTCTCGTGGACAGTGCTTATTCAAAATGCCGTCACAGTACTCACTCTATTTGTGCAGAGTTTCGTCGTCATCCACTAGGAACTATCCATGATCACTTTAATGCGCTTCGGTAAGCTAATCTCTATAGCATTCCAGCTTCTCTAAACGCCCATTTTCAAATTGGTTGTACACTCATTCAATTTATTTTGTCGTATTTCTTGAATAGCGAGCCTTTTAAACTTTGTTATTCAAAGGGTCTTTTAATCATATTTCGAAAACTACTTTCTTCCTATTTATCACTGATTTAGCTTTATCATTTTGCCACCATGCTTCTTTCGCTCTATGATAATGCCCCTTCGAAACCTCGAGCAATGAGGTTGCTCTATTGAGACAAGTTTGTTGCAGGCAATCCCACATGGATTCTACTGCGCTACCTGCATTTTGAACTGTGCTGATGGAATTACACGTACATATCTGCTTATCGAAATGAATTACTCCTTTTTTCTTTGTTCCTTTATACAAATTATAACAGATGGTGTAGCTAAGTGACACCAGTATCACTTTGCAGAACTGCCCTTCATTGATCGGAACGCTGCCAATTAGCTCTTTCACAAATATGATTTCGATCCATTCCATAGTAGAACATCATGATGGCTTCCAAAGGGTTCTGTTTCCAGTACCTACCCTTCTCGTTTCTTGGGCACATGTCTACGCGACTTCGTCCCATTATGTCTTTCAATTCGAAACTTTGATCATTCATACTTCCAAATCTCCAACTAAAGGCTCTTAAGCCTCATTCTATCTTACACATTACTTTGCTAGCCCCCTGAATCCGTTTAGCTTGGATTCGAGCATTTTCGCTCCATCCAGAATCAATCAACACCAAGGATAGAAGTTTGAAAATACTTGGAAATAGTTTACAAAAATTAGCGAAACAAGTTTTGATTTTTTCGACACGTACACGAAGATGTTTTATATTTTAAGTCTCATCTCTCTTTTACTACAACAGAGCGGTCTAGACAGGGAAGCGCTAGGATCTGTATGCACATTTGTGAGTAAGTATTTAGGTGTCAAAAGACTCACTTTGATGTAAAATGTCAAGATGTGATTACTCCTTGAGCCACCTTTTACGTTAAGTAGGGAGGCTCTGTAGTGGCTACATGGAAAACAATAAAATTTATTGAAAAAGATCAATGAAGTCCCCTGTCGTCTATCATTGCAAATCTGTCAGCTGTCTCATCTCTCATTTTTCATCTCTCATCTCTCATCTCTCATCTCTCATCTCTCATCTCTCATCTCTCATCTCTCATTTTTCATCTCTCATCTCTCATCTCTCATCTCTCATCTCTCATCTCTCATCTCTCATCTCTCATCTCTCATCTCTCATCTCTCATCTCTCATCTCTCATCTCTCATCTCTCATCTCTCATCTCTCATCTCTCATCTCTCATCTCTCATCTCTCATCTCTCATCTCTCATCTCTCATCTCTCATCTCTCATCTCTCATCTCTCATCTCTCATCTCTCATCTCTCATCTCTCATCTCTCATCTCTCATCTCTCATCTCTCATCTCTCATCTCTCATCTCTCATCTCTCATCTCTCATCTCTCATCTCTCATCTCTCATCTCTCATCTCTCATCTCTCATCTCTCATCTCTCATCTCTCATCTCTCATCTCTCATCTCTCATTTCTCATCTCTCATCTCTCATCTCTCATCTCTCATCTCTCATCTCTCATCTCTCATTTTTCATCTCTCATCTCTCATCTCTCATCTCTAATCTCTAATCTCTCATCTCTCATCTCTAATCTCTCATCTCTCATCTCTCATCTCTCATCTCTCATCTCTCATCTCTCATCTCTCATCTCTCATCTCTCATCTCTCATCTCTCATCTCTCATCTCTCATCTCTCATCTCTCATCTCTCATCTCTCATCTCTCATCTCTCATCTCTCATCTCTCATCTCTCATCTCTCATCTCTCATCTCTCATCTCTCATCTCTCATCTCTCATCTCTCATCTCTCATCTCTCATCTCTCATCTCTCATCTCTCATCTCTCATCTCTCATCTCTCATCTCTCATCTCTCATCTCTCATCTCTCATCTCTCATCTCTCATCTCTCATCTCTCATCTCTCATCTCTCATCTCTCATCTCTCATCTCTCATCTCTCATCTCTCATCTCTCATCTCTCATCTCTCATCTCTCATCTCTCATCTCTCATCTCTCATCTCTCATCTCTCATCTCTCATCTCTCATCTCTCATCTCTCATCTCTCATCTCTCATCTCTCATCTCTCATCTCTCATCTCTCATCTCTCATCTCTCATCTCTCATTTCTCATCTCTCATCTCTCATCTCTCATCTTTCAACTCACTGTTCCCTAGCACCATAAGACTTTATGTCGGAAAATTTTGTGATTGAAATATCCCTTTTCTTCTTCTCTGGTTTTTTGTAATAAAATTTTATTTTCAGATTTCGTTAATATAAATAAAAACTATCCCTTAAGGTGGAAAAGAACCACACATTGAAATTGGATGATTTACTTTCGGAGTGTGTATATGACAAACAGTGTGACGCGTTGGATATATCTATACGATAGAAGATAGAAGGTAAATACCAAACATTTCCATGAGCTTCAATAACAGTCCTTTGTCCTGTAGGAACTCTGTTTGGAACCAATGACCCTCAACCCTCCATTCATCCTGATTAAAGTGACTGAGTAGCTGAGGAATTCCAATCTATTTACCTAATAGCGCTGTCAAAAATATATTACATAATTGTTTATCTGACCTTTGCTACAAAAGAAAAACAATTAGTTGTTTTTCTGTAAATATTTGACATTATTAAAGAAGCTGCTTTTGTTTCCTGGACTTTTAGGTCCAGGAAACAAAAGACTAATTATGTTTTCGTATATTTTACAAAAATTAACAATCAGTAAAATCACTACGATAAAATCTATCGAAAGAATGTTCTTTACAACCTGACAATGTTGTTGTAACGACCTTCAGCTAAATTTTATTTATTAGAAAGGCAACCTAATCCTGTGATTTATTTTGAAAATTAATTGTTTTCCTATACCCAAACTTTAAAGTATTTTAGCTCGAAATACTAGTTTATTGTTAATATGTATACAAAACACACAGCAAACTTTTCCATTCTCCATGTTCTACGTCTTCAAAACCCCGGGGTGGGTACCTTGAAATTTGGCAATTCTAAAAGTTAACCGCCTAACCCCCTCCATGACAAAATTGATAAGATTTCATAATCAACCAAAACCAGTAAGTTAATTCTAATGACGCCAGAAGAACAAAATCTTATTTTACAATTCTATGTATCTCCTTTTTAACAGAACGATTGCGGAAGAACAAACGATATTCTTAATTATTTAAATACTTTACCACACCAAACATGACATGTCTCTGACTCTACTCAAAACAAGTCTTTTAATGCAAAATAATTTTGCCTACAATTTTAATTCTTACCTTTTTATGGACAAAAAAAGCCAAGTCAAAAGACAGAAAATTAAAACAACCGCAAGCAAGTGACTAAATTAATTTCGTCACCGACTTGAATCGGATGCAATGGCCGTTAAGGAAAACATTGTTCCTCTGTATAGAAATTATGATTTTTTCTACCTACGAACCAATTTCCTGCATGCAAAAGCACACCATTCCCATTCGACCTAATCACACTTCACACCTAAAAAGCCTGTTTGCCGTATTGCCGTGTCGCTCAGCGCCGCCGCCGCGCCGGTGTGTACTGTATCCACTATTCATTAATGAATAATTCTATTCAAAACACACAGACAGGCAGACGTTGGTAAGTTGCTAATTTTCAAATTATCTACCGTCTTCTACCCAACTGCCCCACACACACTGAAAGTGTATCTTAAAGACCCAGTAACCACGAATTATGATGGTGAAGAAGAAACGCGGTTGAGGACTAAGCATACAACTTGAAGGTAAACCATTTGAATACCACAAACAAAATTATTTAAACTTGAACCATCATCTCTATGAGACTTCAAACTTTTTTCCGCATTAAGTGGGGTGGGGGAACACCAAACATCGAACACCCAAAAGCCCCCTAAAGAAAACCAAACACACAAAAAAAAAAAAGTTGCTCGCGCTGTTGCTGACGAAGATAATGATGATGGTGAATATATTTTCATTCGTTTGTCTATTCGGATGTTGGTGCTGGGCTGCTGCTTTATTTTGTCACTAGTATCGATTCTTTTTCTATACTTTAACATAGTTCGCCACTGGGCCAATCGCACACAACGACGACGACGACAACGGCGATGATCGACAACGCGCACCACAATTATAAAAACTAACGTATCTCATTCCCAACAAACAGCCTAGCTCTTTAAGTGTTAGTTTTTCTCTCTTTCAAACCAAATACAACATTTGAATTTCAAAAACTATCAGGACTTAAAACTCAAGTGATCTTTAGAAAACTGTCGAGTTATCGGTCGTCGTTCAAATTGAATAGATGGTGAATTGAAAGAGTTCAAAGTGATGTTGTGTGATAAAAGATAAAAGAAAAGAAATTAAGTGTTAAACAAAAGTGATTTAAATTATAAAGTGGATTTTAAATACAAAAATACAACAAAAATTCTCAACTAAAAAAAATTCAATCACAAATCAAATTAAAAGGATACGTGAACCCAACGAGGATTTGCACAAACGAAAAAGCTTTTATTCCGTTCGAAGGGACTTAAATTTATTTGTTTGTAAATTTTCCTTGCTGAATTTTATTTAGTGAGGATAAATTTTATTTTCAAATTTTATATCAAAAAGATAATTGACTAACCATCGGTTGTGTGAAGTTCTGAAATTATTTTTCTCAAAGTGAGTATTTAATTGACTATTTGAATTTAGTTAAAGTTTGTGATAAGATTATTTTACTAAGAATGCTTCTCAACAATTGTTTTTTTTTTTTTTTACTATTTCGTCGTCAACAAAAAGAAAAACAAATTAATCAACTATTAATTTCCGCGTTTTTGTGTTGCTTAATTTTTTGTTTGAACAATTCCCTTGAAAATTTAAATTAAATTATTTATTCAATAATTCAAATTAATGAACACGTTTTGGATGGTCTTTTTTGTTGGTTGGTGGTTCTTCTAAAGATGCAAGACAAAAGTTGAAGGTTGCGTTAAAGAGTGTATGGTTCTCTCTTAACAAAATTGTAACAGAATATGTTAATTCGCCTAACGGCACGTGAAAGTCGGATTTAACGGCTTTGTAAGCTGCTCAAAATGTTTAAAAAATAAAAGCATCCCAAAATCTGAAGGCTTGGGAATATATTAAAAATCTTTCAACTTTTTTACATAGCCGTTTGTTTGCTTTTATTATTTTTCTTTTTTTCTAATTCTTTTTTAAGTTCATGACTAATCGGGCTAGGATTCTTTCTATATGTGATTAATCGGTTAGTTTTTATCTAAAACCAGTTTTTGATTTTATTTTTAGCCTAGCGATTGAGAGTTGATGTCGAAAATTTCACAAGTATTGTGAAATAGGGTTTTTGTAATCCAGAAGCTAGAGTAAGCTTTGTTGCCAGGTCTTTTTTGCATGTCAACGTTAAGTGCTAGACAAACTTTTTCAAAACTTTTACTAAGACTCGAACCTCAAAATGAAGCGCATCAGTCCAACGCACAAGTAATTACACCGCGGCTATCACAGTCCCATTGGCACTTTTACTTCAACCTTCCTGATATTCCATTCCGCACGTTTTAGCCAAAAATTTCATCTGTTCTTGAGTTCAATGAATTTTTACGTTGTCTTTTTATATGGCTCTAAGATTCGCTCACACAGGGAAGATATAAGACTGTTGTGCTATAGTTGATGTTCTCATGCAATTCTCTTTCTGGGTTTTCGTATAAATGGTTTTTCGGTGACGATAAGTCAACAAAACTATCTTCAGCTTTTAACTTTTGCTGATTTATACCTATGCTATAACCTTGTTCTTTTATCACTGAACTTCTGCTCTCTATTTATGTCTAAATCACAAATGACTACAACTATATCAAACTTAAACGAACAGAAAGAAGATAATCCAAGCTGAGAAAACAGTCTTCGAAGAAAAATCTTCGTTAGGCGTACTGCAGTGGGCACCGTCCAATTTCCATTCTTCTTTTTATATTCTGACCAGAGCTAGTGGAAAAGTTTCAACAGTTGAAAAAAAGAGATCAGAAGAAAATACATACGGAGCAGTTTTCTAAAAATGGCTTTCATCACGTTTCTCCCTCTCATCCTGAGTCCATAATTTCAGGATTTATTCCCATACTAACCGAAAACAAATACAAAGATATCACAAGGCGAATCAACGGAGATAGTGTCTTAAGACAGAGTTCTTTGTTAGACGTGGAACGTTGGGCGCCATTTAATTTCTGTTCGTTTTTTTTTTTTTTTTTTTTGATCTTCTGACGAACAGCTGATACAATAGTTTTGAAGCCATTACACAATTTTTCGAGTTCGTTTCGTCATGCGCTTAAGAAACAAGATTTCTAAAAGAACTAGAATTTTTGTTTTCAACAAAATAAGCTGGTAACACTGCCTCAGCTATTGTTTTTCCACTTAAGTTATTTACTAATTTACGAAGTCACTACAAACCCATTTCAAATCACTTTTAATGCCAAATTATCTAGTGAGTTAACCTCCAGCTGATATAATCTATCTGCAATATTCAACACCTCTAATTATTGTATTCTTTTTTTCTTTCCGGTTAAATTTGATAGAGTCACGCAAATGATGCATAGTTCAGGTTCAAAGTAAACTTCATACACATACTTAAACCAAATTCAACATCAATATTAAGGAACTTACTAATTTTCATTTAAGTTTATAAGAATATCTTATGACCTTGAAGTAATAAAAACTGCTTAAGTTTGAAGTTGAGCGAACTATTCATTATTTTGTGGTTTAACTACTAATGAGTTTTGCATGAAATGAATTAAATCATTGCAGTTCTTTATCACGGAAATGAGAATTATATTTGGCAATAAGATTGCAAAATAAGAATCTAGAAAGTGAAAAGTGATGATGCCTAAGGCCTTGCGCAAATCAGAGCGGCCAGCTTTATTATACTCTTTTGGTTCCGCTGCGCTAAGATGACCACATTGATAAAGTTAAATGTGTGTCATTTTGATGGCGATGGGATCTTACTATGGTCTAGTTTGCGCAGGGCTTTAATGTTTGCATGAAAACCAGAATCGAACTGTGCGTAGTAAAAAGAGAATCTTGCGTAAGTGTTTAAATAAATGGATAGAAAAACAACAAATAAAAAAGTGAGCGGCTGTGCAGTGGTGTGTTGAAAAAGTGACTTGCAGTTCAGATTTAATTAGGAGGGCATTTAACTTCTATTTTCCGATCATTTCGTTTCTAATTTAGTGGCAGTTTAAAGACCTAAGCTTACTTTCGTAATGGCAACATAGTTTTTGACTAACTTCCCTTGTCTTTTTAGGTAGGCAAAAAAGTCAAAGTGAAAGATTAATTTGTCATACAAATGGACAGCTTCATGATTTGTTTGTTTTTGTACGCACTTCACTTGAGACTTTTAATGAGTGTCTGAGTTTAATGAACCCAGGGAACTGAATGTTGCTTCACAATTGACATTATTCACAATTCCACTTACATCTTTTGCTTTTCTGAAGAGTTTGATATATTTTTTGAATATGAACTCTTATGACAATGTCATTTATTCGTC
The DNA here is from genome assembly GCA_914767635.1 of Melanostoma mellinum. NCBI lineage: Eukaryota > Metazoa > Arthropoda > Insecta > Diptera > Syrphidae > Melanostoma > Melanostoma mellinum. The sequence continues at coordinate 67,703,872 of OU612058.1, read as the reverse complement.
ATCTTTAACGATCTAATAGCCGAGTTCACACTGTACAATTAGTTGGATATTGGACATACTTAGTTTGACAGATGTTGGATGGTCGGATGTAGTTTGCATTCAGACTTATCAAACTTTATGTAATGTGCTCCTCGGTTCCATCCAACTTCAAAGTTTTCAAAAATGTTTGAAAATCTTCCAACAAATTGGTCAATCGGTCGTCTGATTGTTGACATTGTCATGACATTGTCAAGCATTGTTCGTTCGAGCCAAAGTCTGTCCAACTAATTGTACAGTGTGAACGGCTCTATTTAGGAAGTATTTTGAGGCGTCCGTTTGCTTATAACAAAAAACAAACAAGATTACTGTGGGACTCTGAAAATACAATGGGCTTCATCATGATGACTCTACACTTTCGGTTTTTGATGTTTAAAAAATAGCAAAACTGTGATTATTTGACATACTTGAATCACCGGATTCTGACTGCGAAAGAACGAGGTATTTCTTATATTTCCAATCTTCCAGTCTCCTCATTTTACGGTCTTTCGTAGTCACCTTGCCTTTTCTGTAGTTTCATTCCTGCTTGATTTGCGCACACACTTTTCTTATTTCTTTGCTTTGTCGGTATGTTAAGAGAGAAGACCTATTTCTTGGACAACCACCTCAGAACTATTCTTTTTTCTTTCTTCATTTATGGCACGACGAGCATCGTGATCTCGAAGGAATCACAACTCTCCCATTTTCCTACTTCACACTAGTCATCCGCTTTTGGGGTATGCCTATACCTCATTTACTATTTCGGTTTCCTTTCTCACTTAATAGTTTCAGCTCCTCGTTTGAAATATTTCTAAAGTAAAATTTGTGGTGCAACTATACTGTTTGACAGCCTTGTCAGTGTACGATGTACATAGTTCAAGGACCTTATTGGAGTTCAACAATTCAACTTTTTTCAAAGAGATTCCCATCGACTTGTATAATGTCAAAAACATTACTATTTTCGGGGAAACACACAAAACACTCACATGTCTCTCAAAACACACGTCATAAATATTCAAATTCACTAAAACAATCCCAAAATGACTGACTCGTGTCTGTTGTCAATTATGCAAAACAGAATTCTCGAAATTCCTTGGAAAATAATTCATGTTCGATTTCCATTTTCCAAAAATTGTTTCCAAAAGCTAGAATCATTTTGTGTATACACAACGAAACATTTCAATTTAAAGATGAAAAAATCAAGCGATCTTCCAGGGTCACTTGAGTTATATAAATTTTGAATACCGGTCCGCGAGTTCTTAATTATTCCGCCATGCTTTCAATTCAAGCGTGTTTCAAATTCAAATCAAACATAAAAAAAAAAACAAAAAAATTGCTAAGTCTTTTGAATCGGGAATGTTTTAGTCATGAAAAGGACAAGAAGTTTAAATATATCTTTCGATAAATAGCCTGATGGTATGAATAGAATAGAATATAAATTATCACCGTTGCTTCGGTGGATATGAAAGCTTTTTTCTTTTTCTGAACTTGTGGTTTTGTTAATTTTTTTTTTTTTTTTTTTCTTTATTATTATCATTGTTTTTCTTGGGGAACGTCAATCAGACATTCAAAGAGCACTCGGACGTGTGGAAAATAACTAAATGGATTCTGAATTCAGAAACGGTGCGCGTGCATGCGAGAATTTGGCACTGTATGACGTCAAATAGGTGTTGGGATATGAATTTTAAATGCGTAATCATCGTTCCCAAGAGGATCCTGTGTCTTTCGGACCGTATCATTTTCACATGCAGAATTTAAATGTGTTCTTTCAAAATTTGGGATTGTTTCTCTTTACATGGCAGTTGAATGTCTTCTCATTGTACTTCAATATTCAAAAAAGAAGGCGACAGCCTTGAAGTAAGTCTTTTTAAGATCAGAAAGATCATGTGAAGTGAACCCAAATATCGAATTGATTTATTCAACTTCAATAACTGATTATGTGAGAACACATATTAGACATTAGCAATTATACAACAGTAAGCTAATCTTAATGTTTCCGCCTTTCAAAAACATTAAATTGGCCAAATTTATATGAATTGCTAAAGAACATATATCTCTAAACTATGGACAAAGTTTGTAATTAACAAACTGTTCGCAAAAAATTAAACAAAAATTATATTGAATACAAAATGAACGATATGTGCATATTAAGTAGATTGTGGTCTCACTGGTCCAGCGCGGAGTCAGTGATTTAATGTTTAGGGTACCACAATCAGAGTCTAGCAATAAAAAAAAAGCTTAAATTCAAATGAAAAGAAAAAAAAAATTAAAGAGAATGTATAATTTTATGTTCTTTTTTTGGAAATTAATTTATTAAATCTTATGTAACGTGAGGATAAGAACTGAATTTCGCAAAAGAGTTCTTGTGATGGTAATGGCCTGATCTTTTAACACGCGCCAGCCAGTTGTGTTAGCAACAAAAAGTTTAGAGATTTATTTTCATTGATAAATTTAATAAGCATTGGTGGTGTATAATGAAATCGTCCGACTTGTTGGATATGAGTTATGTAAGTCAAAGTTTGGACAGAAATTTCTTCAATTTGTTAAGTGTTGACACACAAATCAAAGCTCCTTAGGCAAAGGTGTAAAATATGGAGACTGTATAAATTTCAAAAAGACAGGCGGTTTTAAATTCCATGAGAGTCATTTGCATATGCGGTTTCAAAGAATCTTGCGTTAGACGACCGCAACGCCACGGTTCGTGATTAAGTGTAAATCTCTGTTATAACCTTTTCAAAAAAAAAAAATCAAATTCTAATTTAAATCGAGAATTTAAGATTTTAACAAAAATTAAAATTCAATGGGGCGGAACAACGGGACAAGTGAGTCCTGACGCCTAGAGAAATTTTGTTTTCATCCCAAAAACCTAAACCATACCGAGCTTAGAGCAAGCTCTTATGTACGCACTTACCGACACTCGGTATCATTAATGCAAGTGTTGGTGGTTAGCCTACACATCAAGCACAAAAGAATGTATACGGAAAAATTACTTGATTCAGAAATAAGAGGAAGTTGTGTAACCTCATCATGCGAGCTAATAGCTCATGCGGTCTATAGTGTTATGTAGTGGTATAGTAAACCAGGTGCCGAGTTACCGTATCAGTGATCGAATGAGTGATTGCAATTTTTCTTTCAAAATTCGCTTTAAATTTGCGGACTATCAGTCTGCTGTCCATTTATTAATTTCAATTTTTTCAAATGCTGATGAAAGAATGTCAAATTGCGGTAGGTACTATATTGCTCGATAGCGTGAGAATTAATGCCAAACTCAAATAATTCAGTCACTTATTACCGATCACGTGTCCGGTAATTCGGCCCTAGACTACGTAGTTGGGGAAAGCAAGTTGGGAGCTAATTGAAGCTGGTTGATGATAGAAAGAATTGTTGATGAAAAATATACTTAGTCATTGCTGGTCCGTCTTTGAGAAAGTGACTGAAGATTGAAAAGTCAAATACAAATTTAGTAGGGGCAGATAATATTGATAGATATATCGACACATGAAGCTGTCATCATTTGCACAAGTTCTAGAGGCATCTTAATGAAGGTGGGAATGGGCTTCCACTCGTAGACATACGAATACCTAACACCGAAAGTAACTAAACATACGAAATGTCGATACCGATGCCGATTAACGAAAGTGACTAAGGTAACGAAAGTAACGAAAGAAACGAAAGTAACAAAAGTAACGACATCGTACCAGTAACGACATTTATTTGCAAGTAACGTTTCGTTATTCGGTACAAAAGAGAATACTGGTTACTGAGTAACGAATACATACCATTTGCAATAGCTCCACTCATGAACGACACTCCAGACATGACCACTTTCATTGAAAACCCACCATGAGCGTCGGTTGAAAAACCACAAAACAAACTATCTCATTGATAAAAATGAGATTTTTTTCAATCTATTTTTTCTTCCCGAATCGGAATGCACTCTTTAGACATCAACCTAAATCAAAATACCTTAGCTGTTATACAACACTGCCTAGTGATAATTGACTTGAATATAACGCTATGAATACATAAAAAAAATATTTTGTGGACTTCTTCTACAAAATGTCAATCCAACTCATTATCATTCATGTAAATACATTACGTTGGGAGCAAGTAAACGGTTGCATCCAATTTTTGTCCTCGTATTTGCAGAAAACAGGGATTCTTTTGTTCCAAAAGCAAATGCGGAAGCTTTTATCAAATCAAACAGTCTACTTGTGAACTGCTTTAGCCGATATTTGGACTACAGTTCCTTCATAGTTGAAGATCGGTAAGATCTGAAAAATTGTGTAATGAAAAGACACTCACATAGAATGAGGTTTGGTTATACAAAATGTTTTCACGGGGAAATGCTTAGGAATAATTAAAAAATTATTACACAATCGTCCGAAAGAACGCAAGTAGAGTGTTTTTCAAAAATCTATGCTTTTTGTTTTGGCAGCACTGTTTGGTTTGGCCACCATTTTGACAATTCATCCCAAAATATACTTTTTTGGAAATAATATAACGTGTTGACGTCTTGACCAACATTCCTACTTACCGAAATTCAAACTGAATGAAGCGGATTTGACTTTCACCCTGCATAGTATGAACGCGCCTTAACCGAGAGGCCCAATTTTACACCACATATTGCAGCTTTTGGGGTCGTATGTCAGCAATAACGCGCCGAATATTCTCGTCCAAGGCGTCAATCGCCTCTGGCTTATCTGCGTAGACAAGCGACCTCACATAACCTCGCAAAAAGTATCGATCTTGGAGGTAACTCAAAGGTTCAAAACTCCAAATTAGAGACAGTGTAACTTCAATTCTTATAGCAAACCAAACTGAGCATAAATCATGTAACAGCTGTCAAAAAAAACCAACTCTGGAAAAGTACTGACAGATGCCTAAGAAAACACCCTTTACACACTGCATTTTTGAAATTGTCTCTTCTCAGATAAAAGTTCCATCGCAAAGAACATTCCTTAAAAAGTTTTGTTAAATTTATCATCAGCCTGTTAAGTTATTCAAATCTTCACACACCAAATTGATTAAGTTGGTTATTGTGTAACTCAGAAGAATCTATTTTATGAGCAATAATTCGCACAAAACCCGTTGTCACATAACTTCAACATTATGAAACAGGCTCCCAATGTCATATCACAAAAAAAAAAAAATAACAACCAAAAAACAGCCAAGGTTACCAGTTCAAAACAAGATTGCAAAATTGTTTTTATTCAAAAAAAAAAAACTTATCAATACCACTCCTTTGCTATATGATAGCCTCAAGACTTAAAGGAAGTCCATTAAAAAACTTCCTCTGCTAAAGAGTTCCTCCTTTAATCATTCGGAGACAAGTTTCAAGAAGAACTGCATAATTTAGAAATTAAAAATTTTAATTTTAACTCGTGATTAGTCTAAGATTTATTCAACAGAAAGTTCAACAACCTACATACACTCCTATAAATGCTTGGATCTTGGTATGACTTGAGTCAATGCAGAGACCAACGCATCGATCAATTTGAAGTTGTCTTAAAAACCCTGCAAATAGGTTACTCACACGTGTTTGCTTTTACGACCTCTTTATTGAATAAGCACACTGAATTCATAATTTGTTTTTCTATCCAAATTCGGAGCATGTCCAGTTGAACACAAGAACGCCCAATAAAATAGTCAGTAAGCAATGAAATGTTGCTTAGGAACAAGTTTATTCTAATTGTTGGTAAATGTTCTTTGATTGAGGTTTCCAGTTTTCATTTTCGATAAGAGAATTCACTCACGTACCGAGAGAGCCTCGTTAGATTTTCATTAGACTCGGTTTCAAGAAAGAAGTCAAACTTTCACTTTTCGGTGTAGGTGTTGATTGCTGCCAAAGTTGTTACTAAGCCAGAGTTAGAGTATAGAGAAACCCTAATTTTAACCAAGTCTTTGGTTTGTAAGTGACTTCCGAATTCTGACTCTTGATTAAAAAACTATAAACTAAAACTTCCTAGAAAAATGTCAGTGAAGTGTTTCCTAGCATTAACCAGTTAGTATTTCCTGTCGGTGACTCCGCCAAACGCCAACCTCGAATATTTTTGTTATATGACAACCGTGTATTGGCACGTGTAACCTAGACATTATATGTAGGTATTCTAATGCTAATTAAGCGTGTAGTGCCCTTTTAACGAGTTCTTTCATCCAAAAACTAACCAAAATTCGTCAGTTCTTAAAATCAAGTTATAATAACCTTTGACGTTGTCTTGTGTCACATAAATCGACCTTGTTAAAGCACCAACGCATCGCCAAGGAAAACCGCATTCAAATGCGTTAAATAGTTTTGGGACTTAGTAACGGCTAAAAATACAAAACTAGAGGCTTCTTCTCATGCTGATGTTGATCAGAAATAGATTTTTTGTAAAACCACACAAACGACTAAAAAAAAAAAAAACTCCTTCACCTTTTAATATTTGCTGATTTATTTATGTAAAATTCTACCCATGAATGAATGAACATTTCATTTGAGAACGGTTGAGTTCAAGGCCGATTCAAAAAAGTTGAATTATTATTTTTCATATTTTAATGCTACAAGTTTTAACTTCTCTCCAGAAATAAATCGACTAGTGCTTTGGAATTAAACTTGTTTGAAATTTTGTTAACATAGTGAGCCAAATTTATTGTCTAAGGCCTTTGAATCAATAAAATGTTTTTAACAATTTGAAGAGGGGCACATGGTAACTTTGACCTAATGGTAAGAAGGAAGAATTTTAAGTCTCATGAGAGAAAAAAATCGCCGAAACCTTTCAAGAGGAAACCATCTTTTGAAGGTGTTAAACGTTCGAAATTGGTAAAAGATGTATGTCCGGGTGAGGGAAAATTTACAAAACTCTCATTCATTTTTAAATTTTGATCACTTTGAACTTCTCATTTGGCTTAAGAAGCTTCTCTTCAAGCAATTTTAAATTTATAGCTTTTTTATCCGCAACTAATTAAGTTCAGAAAGTTTTCAAGTTCTACGTATATATTCTGACAATCTGGGTAAGGATATTTTAATCATTATTCGTATGGCAGCATCTGCACGATCAAAGATCTCATTTTAAGCCTGATGTAGGATCCTTCTTTTAATCAAAACTTTGAACTCTTTCCTCTTGAAAAATATGGGCATTATCTCGTCTTTGCGTGAGAAGTTGTCTTTGAACTTTCAATTGAAGCAAGTCCTTTTGCTTCTTATCCTTCATATATCCTGATGGTATTACTAGCAGAAGACTCTAGCATTCGAACGTTACATTTTTTAACCGTCACCTTTTAACATCCGGAGATCCGGGTGGATGAGCTTGTGGGTTTGCTCTGTGTATCGAGCACCACTTTTCCACTTTATTTCCACTCCTTGATGAAATGAAATGCTAAATAAACTTCACTTGCAGATAAAATAAAATGCTGACAAATTGATTTTTACAACAATATATTTTCTTTATTCTAACTTCATTTGCGATGGACAATTAGGAGTGAAAAGTGAAAAATCACTTGTTAGGTTGGCGTCGGTAAAAGTTCTAGATCTTTTTGACGTTCTTCTTTTTATACCTTGGGTGACAGATATCAATTCTAAACATTCGGAACAATATTACTGCGTTCCTGGTTGAAACGAAACTGTTCTCTTTTAGTATTGAGGCGATAGATGGCGTTTCTTTGAGTCATTGTTTTTTTGAGTGGTTATTATTTTGTTGACCACTACAAGCTTCCCTTCTGCAACAGTAAGATTGAAGTTGTTTTCATTGCAAATTTTTGTAAGGATGTGAAAAATATAGGGGGTTGGTTTCGAACGCCTAATCGAGGAAGCGCTTCCACTAAGAAGAGCTAGCGCATTTTTCTAAATAATGTTCTGTGAGAAATGAAATGGACTTAAAATTTTAGATTTAAGCCTCGAACTCCTACGTAACAGGTAGACATGCTAACCATTACACCACGGGCACTAATTACGAAATTTAAATTTTTGACACTGATGCCTTTTCAATGCCTGCTTCCAGCTTATAAATTGCTTAATCGGGGTCTTGGGTCATCTGGAATCTCTGACGAAAAAAGTCTCTTCTTCAGCCCGTGTGTCCTTTCAAACTTAAAAGTTTCTATTAATGATTTTTATGATTAACACTCCCAAACATATCACTGGTGTGCTGTTTCGATAAAAAAAAAATATAACCAAGCCTTCAATACAATGTCTATTCCCAATTATCATCACTTCAGTTGACTATTTAGTCAACTCGAAGTGACAAAACGTCATGGACATTCACAGTCCAAGAACACATCAATTTTCCTCTTCTCTGTTGGAACTTACTAAAATCCAACACATTCTCATCTTTATGACTGTCCTAAACTCAAAGTGACATCTTGCATAATATTCATTTTCCACTCAACTTCCATCGGTCAAGTAGTTTAAAGATCTAAGCACCACAGAAGCCAGGGAGAAAAACAAAAAACTCCTCATCATAACAAATCATAAGGGCAATTCATCTTGGACACATTTGACTTGCAAGTCATAATAACTAATGGAATTTCAACTAAAGCGTAATGAGGTTGCTTACAAAATTTTCGTTTCAACTGTTTATGTATTGTGCCACAAAACTATGGTAGTTAGAGATGAATACAATGGTCATATATATGAACCCCAATTGTATGTTAACCTCGAGATTCAGTATGTTTTTTGTTTGTGACGAGAGTGTTAGGCTGAAGCAACTGACGGTTATTATCTTTTTGTGCAAATGTGTAACCAATTTATTCTTTTAAAATCGTTTGACGTTAATTTTGCCGGCAATTCTAGGTGTGTATTTTTACATTTTCTTTGTTTGAAGTGTCGAAATTATATTTGGAGCTGAGAAAATCAGCTATTTGTTCAACATAAATATTTACCTCTTCTGAGACCACAGAGCATTTTACGATGGCAAAACAAACCGATCGTGAGTAATGAGCTCATTGATTTGCCAATACATTAACCGCTCGGTTTGATAGTTGGTTTCTTTTAATGAGTTTTTGTACATTTTGATGAATGTAGGTGATAGGTTATCATTAGTGACACAGCACAACTCTGTTTTTTACTTTGTAATAAAATTTAATTACCCTACCGCAATGAGGTTCTGCGAGAGGAAAATTCAAAATGTGCAACGTTAGCAATGCATATAGGTACATAAGGCACAAGGCCGTTTGTTTTATTATGTGCCACTTCAATAATTTATTGCACATCCCAACGTTACCACAAAAATTAATAACTCTTCTGTTCTTTTTTTATTATCATTTTAGAATAATCTACAAAAATGAGTCCAGAAACCGAAACTATTCTTGTACATCGCAAGCGTGAGAGTGAAATATTGGAGACAAAATGTCCATCTGGAAAGTATACCAAAGAAGATAATAAAAGACATTGTGACGATATGATAAATGGAAACATATTGGATGACAGTGCAAATCAAAAGCCCGCCAATGAAAATGCATTTATTGATCAAATAAATGTGAAAGAAGAAGCTATACATGATAATGCCCATCAAGATATTGGAACTGATTTAAATTTCAAACGAGATGTTGTTTGGTCAAATGCCTTTGGATTCTTACTACTCCATGTGTTGGGAGTGGTCGGTCTGGTGATGCTAGGTCTTGGATATGCAAAGTTTCCCACAATGGTTTATTGTGAGTATTTTTTATTTTATATAATTTTTTTGATATTGGGGCTCGTTTCAAGGTTATTTATTTCGTTCGAGGGTTTAGTTACCAGAAATTTAAAATTACCGAGAAACAATTACAAGAAGCCTTCCCCATTGAATATTTATACTCACCTACTTCGGGTTTTGAGCTTTTATTGATGACTTACGTTAAATCTACAACTTGTTATGTCATTTTCATAGAACATGAGTTTTTCCCTATGTTTTAGTACTTAAGTACTAAATCTCGAACTTCATTGATTTGAAGAGATGGAAGCCACAACCAGAGGCTTAAAGCTTTTTTTCGAGTTCATATGGTTCGACTTTGGTTTTTAATGCTCACTTGGGGTGTTGAGAACGGTGGTTTTGTGACGGCGAACAGATTTTTTTTGTCACAGAGTGGAGGACATGTTACCTTGTTTCGAAACAAAGCTCTTATTTATGACTTAAGGTCATCAACTCTTTATGCCATATTCATAAGTTTTAGTACTTGAATTAATTCGATTAAAAGATGAAGAGTTATAAACTTTGAGAACTATTGCTGATGAATTCTAAAAAAAGACCAGGAAACGAGAACAAGGGTTTACATTTCATAAGATTGCTCAAATTTTTATGTTTTTTTTTCATAAGTCCAGTGCTAAATCTTGAATGACTTTGACTTAAAGTCGTAGAGTCATCAATTTTAAGAACAATTGCTGATGAGTTTTAAGAAAGACCGAGATACGAAGCAGAAAAGGAATAGGTGTACAGCTATTTCATTCCATGAAAGTGCTCTCAAAAATCCTCATTGATTCGTTTCATGGCAAAATTTCTCAAGAGATGTTGAAACGTTCTTCTCATGCATCTACTTTTCTATACTGCAACGTTCATTTTTATTCTCGTGTCTACCAAATCAGTTTTTAGGGTTTATGAAAAAGAAAATCGGCTGGAAGTATGCTTTAGAAACCTTAATTATTCAAAAAAAAACTAAGATTTAGTACTCGAAAATCAAAGAAAAAGCAGATTTCTGTTTCTATACCACTTATGGCGAACTAGTTACAAAAAGGCCAATCAGCCCTAGTTGAGTATCGGTCAGAGTGGAAAACACTTCGATTTTTGAGAATTTTGACACAATTTGCCACGAATGTTGGTGAACTGCGTTGCAGTGTACATTTCCTTACATTTTTTAGTACAAGGTTTCCAATTTTTTCTTTCTCACAAATTCTTCTCGTAATTTACTTATAAGAGCGATGCGACGACTTTTTTTGCATTATTACTTTTGTTACCAAGAATGCAACTTGAGCCTCCGACGAAATAACGCGTAAAGCTTTCCGAACCGATGGATACCACCTCCCTAGGGCTGAACATATTATTATGAGATTTACGAATGCTTAAAACACAGAGCAGTCTGGGAAGTTGTGGAGAGATTCTTATGAATTTATAGCCCAGCAATTTAGACTGGGTTAGAGTCAAATTTTCTGAGAGAAGGAAGTTTTGAACAGGGTTATCAACATTATCAACCCTGAGTAGAATCCCTTTAGTACTTGAGTACTAAAATAAAATATAAATAAATTACTTCATATGTTCGAAAAAAAGCTCATGTCTGTCCTAGTCTTCGAATTTGAATTAAGAGTCGAGTATGTTTAAGAACCAAAATTCCAAAACTAAGAAGTCCTTTTAAAGCACTTCTTTTGAAAAGGAGAACGTTTGAAAGGCTTATTATGAGCGATGATTTGTATCTATTTAGTTCTTGACCATATCAATAAAACAGCATAACTCCTTATCTTTGAATCTAAATTTCAAATCGTAAATGCTTTTAGAACTAAAGTACTAAAATTAGAAAATTCGTTTGGAGCACATTCTCTGAAAAGAAAAGGTTTCGAAAGTTTTTCAGTTAAAGCTTGAATACTTAAATAAGATAGCTTAGATCTCCGTTTCTAGCCCCTGTTAATTGGGAAGAAAGCTCATGCCGATCTTTAACTTCAAATTTATATTTAAAATCGTAGGTTTTAGAACCAAAGCACTAAAAATTAGCAACAATATGTATTAGTAAATTTCTTAGCAAGCTTTCGAACAAATAAAAACAAAAAGATACTTTGAATAAAGGCACATGCAACAAAGGACTTTTTCAAACCAATTCAGAGCATTTTCAACTGCTCAATTGCCTCGGAGCGCTTGGAATATAGGTAAATCGAGCCGATCTATGTCATAAACTAAAAGACTCTTTTGTTCAACAAAAAACTTTCTGTAGTTTCAACAGTTAGTCATAAGCTTTTTTTTTTATAGAAAATCCCATTGCAAAGTATGTATGAGCAAACAATCTTTTAATTCGCTTAGACCCTGAACTTACTTCTTAACGGCCATTAAAAATTATATCCGCCTTTTAACTCTGACACACCACCATCTGCCATCTACTGTGCTTCAAATTAATCTTGTATTTCGTTTCGTTTCTCAAAGACTAACCAAGCGAGTTAAATGATATTGCATTCAAGCCAAAAGATAATATTTATTCAAACAGACCTGTAATAATTTTGTATTTTCGTTTTTCACACATAAGCGAACAAACCAGTCACAGTATAATCATTGAGCCGAGTATAATAAATAAGTATATCTAAAGATGCAACGAGTATACTCTTAACCAAAGAGAATATGAAAATTTTGTGGACAAGCCCACAAGGTCAATCACATTCAATATAAAACACTGACTTCCGTTTCCCTGTATTCTTTGCCTCTGTTTTTAGGTTGAATGTTTTATGATACCAAAAAACCTGAGTGGATTGATTTTACACTTGAATTACTCTCTTCAATTTGTGCTCAAGTGAGATGGTAATCCGAAAGATTTAAGTGTCTTCCGACAAGCTGATAGAGTCAATTGACAGCATGAATGGTTTTAATTTTAATTCTTCGCCTGGTTTACTTAGTTGCATAAGGAGGAGTTTTTAAAAAGAGATGAAAGTTTTAATGGGGCACTTAGTTGGTCAGATTATTTGGCATTAAAGAGACTTATTCTCTAATCCTTGTTTTCAATTTTTATTTTTTTATTTTTTTATTTCAGTTGTGGTGTTTTATTTCTTTAGTGGAATGGGTGTAACAATGGGAGCACATAGGCTTTTCTCTCACCGCGCCTACAAAGCGAAAACATGGCTAAGGGTACTTCTTTTGCTGTTCCACACAGTTGCTGGTCAGGTAAGTAGATTTCTTCTCACAATTGAGTTAGATGCCTTACAAAGTGATTTTTCTTTGCTTAGAATTGCTTGTATGTTTGGGTTCGAGATCACAGACAGCACCACAAGTATTCCGACACCGATGCAGATCCGCATAATGCCACACGAGGTTTCTTCTTCTCTCACATTGGTTGGCTTATGTCCAAAAAACACCCTAAGGTCGGTCAAAACATTTGGTTTCTTCCTTGCGACTCACAACTTAAAGATTTATTTTGTTTTCATTTCAGGTCAAGGAGTATGGAGCCAAGATCGATATGTCCGACTTGGAGGCTGATCCATGGATTATGTTCCAAAAGAGGTATGTACTAAAGTCCTTAATTGTATGACGTAGTATACTTGAGGAGTTCCTGCATTTAAAAGGGATTCAAAAAAAGCAGTCACTGTGGCGTATGTGGAACATTTTTTTTTTGTGTAATATTCAAAGTTGAAATCCACCTCTTCCAAACTTGTTAGCTAAACACTTAATTCATATTTCAAATTTAGAATACATCATAAGTCGATGACTATGTAAATTTTACTGCTCTCCTGCGCACGCGATCAATAAAAAAGTGAATAGTTTATTGAGTCACACGCGCTTGCGCCTTATAAAGATCTCGTCATGAATGGATTGAATGACTAGCCGCACGTATTCAAAAATGTTTGCGGACGTAGATATACAAATACTTTTCATTGTGTTCATCCAATGTGATGAGTTCCATCATTTTGTTAAAACACAGACTCTTCCAGCCTTTTTAACATACACACTAAACTTATTGAAGGAGAATTCCTTATATGAGATATCGGTAGAGAAAAACAAATTGTTTTTTTTTCAGTTGAGATCAACCATATTTTGGTTAATTGATATGCTAGAGATGATCATTTAACTCATTGACTAAATGATTCAAATTGAAGTTGTCTTTTAAGAATGCGTTGAATGATACAGACAATTTATTTGGCGAAACATTTGCTTACGATTATGGATGATCATTCAGGTGTTCCGCTTGTGTATTTTATCAATATAATCGATTAATATTCATAAACAGCTATGATACTGTTTTGTAGGATTCAAATTTGCAAGTCGTTTTCAACAATTTACGAGCACATGCATTGGAGAGTAAAGCAAAAATGATAAACGAAAATGGAAAACAGGAGTTAGTTAGTTGCTATGTTAGTTTAGCTAATGAGTTTTTGATGTACAGTTCTGGTTGAGGTGTCTCATGTTCGAGCAGAGAGAAATAAAGTGGTAACTCTGGTAATAAGTTGCGCTTGGATCCCGAAAAAAAATTGAAAGTTATGGCTTTAAAGCAATGAGAAAACTGAAAAGTAAATAGTGTTATAGTGCATGTTCACAAAGGCACTACGATGAGCGCATTGAAGTTTGAGGAATTAAAGATCGACTTTTTGCAGTTCAACTTATTCCGACTTGCCATTTTATTATGCTAAGACCTGTGAACAAGATCAACCTTCAAAGATCAGTTTAAACTCGGACCCAAATCTTTGTCCAATAAACTTATTTCAAGATTTAGATTTTCAGGAATGTAAATTGAGACGTTTAAAGGTTTCAGTCTTAAAAAAGTTATGGATTCAATGTTTGTATGTACTGCAAAGTAAATGGAGTATCATTAATTGATGCAGGTTTTAGATGTAGAATTTTTGAGATGCGGGTGAGGTGTTGCCGCTTGCGGCTGCACATCCATCCAACCAACCAACCAACCTAGCCTATGCCCGCCCAGACCAAATTTGTTTTTTGGACCAAGTTTGTAGTTTGTTGGGCATGCTTTATCCATACCGAAAGGGTCATCAGCACGTTTAATCACGCTAAATCTTTTACTCCCAAAGCTAACTACAAGTTCGCTCGGAACATGGTCCATAGAAGAGGGATTAGAGCTCCACCTTGTGGCGCTCCTCTATTCCGATCTTTTTGCAGAAAAGCGTCTGATGCTACTCTTTTTCAACATAAGATATATATCCACTCAACCAGCGAGCTCTTTAAGATTCATCAGCATTAGTAGTTGTAATTGGTAGATTGCTGATAGCACCCATGACAGCACTCTCAATATCAAGCAATGCGACTAGAGCGCAGGTAACTACTCTTTTTGTTGGAGGTAATCTTCGATAGTACATAACAGGGTCCTTAGGGCAGTTTGTAACGATTTGAATCGATAGCACTACGCTGATGGATATCAATCGATCGTTCAAATCGCCTTTGGTTATGTTACTCGACTCAAATTGGTCAGAACTTCATAATATTTGAGATCTCGATGGGAAGCTAGCATCCTGTTGCATGTTGAGCATTTCTTCACAGGAGTTGGTAAATCAATTGGTATTTGTATTTTTATGTCTTGAGAGAATCCTTGATAAATAACAGTCTGCCAGTTCTTAATTATGTTTACATACGTTGGAAAGTTTTGTGGTTTCAAAAGTTTTTACAGCTCATTCGTTCCGTTGTATCACGGTCCAAAATTGTAAAATATCTCTGAGGGAGATATCAAATCAGTTCAACATTCACCTTTAATGGGTGCCGGGCCACAGGGACATACCAGGCAACTGTATGGCAGACGAATTAGCCAAAACGGGCACGACCACTTCCCTACGCTCAGAATGGAACAACATAGCTGTACCTATCGGTACATGTAAACTCCTACTTAGACAAGACGCTTTGAGGATAACAAACACTAGATGGACTGAGAGTAACAACTGCCTTGCAAACAAAAAAATTTTGACCGTGTGTAGACACAAAACACTTGAAGAGTTTGTTGAACCGCCTGTGTCTAGGTTCTACCATAGGTGTTCTTACGGGACACTGTCTAATAGGAAGACACGCCAGACTTGGTGAGTTTTCCAATGATTTCTGCAGAAACATGGACGAAAAAGAGGAAGAAACCATTCAACACCTCCTTTGCTCATGCCCTGCACTACTTCACAGGAGGAAAACTCATCTCGGTGAATTCTTCTTCGATGATACTAGCGACTTAGCTTACATAGACCCTAAAAGTCTCTCAAAATACATTTAAAGTTCCGCGTGGTTCAACTAGCGGGTAATTAACCGGCTAGTCCTAAAGATAAATGGGTGATCAACTCGTTAATCTTACAATGAGCTTCTGAGATGAGTAGGTGATAAACTTACTAGTCTCTCTGGTATCACATTGGGCCCTTGCGGCCTTAGTCTGTCAGGCAATTTACGCAGGCATTACTCATTGGCTGACAGTCTTTTCTACCTAACCCTAACTTCATTCTTTCCGTGCAAGCCACTCGATGAGTCATTCGAAGGAATCAACATCGTTCAAGAAAACTAAGGCAATGCTATTTGTAAAAGAATGTACACCAAAAGGGATTCCTATCCTTATTTTATCTGTCAAAACAAAATTCACCCTTCAAAAAACCAAAGCAAGCATAACAATGAACCTATACTGACAAACCAGTTCCAGTATTGTTGTTATGACTATTAAAAATACCTATTTCGCAGGTGTTCCCCCGAAAGAGAATAGCTAAAATTTTAAATTTCATGAATTTTATTTATCTAACCAAAAATAATTAAAAAACGAAGAAAATTGTCACAATGGAGATTCTAATTGATGCCCCATGTCTTCACCAGTTTTAAATGTCAAGATTAAAGGTCAGTGTCTTTTATATTCTTTGTTGAATCTAAAATTCATTTTTAAGTCCATAAATATTCAACATTATATTTATCTTCTGACCATCGCTCTTTCTTCTTTTCGTGTGTGTGTGTGTGTGTATGTGTGTGTAAAAAACAAAAAACTCTGCATCTCACAAAAACCAATGCTGACCACTTTTTTGCATAGATTTTGGCGCGATTGCACTCAAAATTCAATAACCATACCGGAAGCACATTATAGAGCCATGAAGAACTGTAACTTGAAATTTTACTGTTTCCCTTCGGTATAATGCCATGGTATACTTGTTCCAATGCAAAATTTTGCTATAATTTCCAGTCTCTCATAAAACGGCTGACCTTATGGACAAGGAACGCAAAAGATATACCTCCATTAATTCAGCCACAAGATTGTCAAAAAAGAGCTTTTTATAAACGAAAAATTATTCAAGAGACGAAAAAAAAAAGTACAAAAGAAGAAAGGAAATAAAACAGCTCCAGAGAGCGTTAGTGTCTATGAGTTACGTTGACCCAATGACCATGAGGGCATTTATTTATTCATTTGTTAAAGATGGTTTTTATTCAGGAAGTTATTTAGTGGTTAGGGTGTGATTAAGTGTTTGTTTGAATTTCGCTTTGTTTTGTTGCTTTTTCATGGAACAGCAATCGTTACAAGATTCGGGTTCAGAAGCGAAAGGGCTTCGTTCAGGTTCTATGAACGATAAAAACAGAAACACAAACAATTTTGAAACTCTTCTTTTCTCATATCTTTGGGCGGTTGAAAAGAGAATCTTATGGCGTCTTTATTGATGGTACAATGTTCGTTGTCTATTATGTGTAACTGGTTTACAGATAGCGAGAAGACGAAAAAAGATAAAGACTATGACTATGATGGGATTATTTCTTTAATCCAACATTACCTATGGCCTAGTCAAGCAAGTGGCTTTTTGATATTTTTGATATTGTGTTTTTTTTTAGACACAGACAGAAGAATTGCGGTCATAATTGAATTAATTAACAAGGAACATTATGTGGTTCCTATTTTCGAGGAATATTTGATTTGCAAATGGTTTCGCCGTCAAAGTTAGAAGCCATGCATTTGTTTTGTATCAAGCTAATTAGCTATTTTGAAATCCTGTTCTGTATTTCATTGTCAAATCCGCAATTTTATAGAATTTTAAGCATCTGGAGGGATTTAACTTGGAAACAGTGATTATAAAGTCTAGAACTCAGATGTCAGGTGTTAACAATAAAAATTCTGTTTTTTGTTTAACGTTACGTATAGCTGATTTCATAACAAGACATTATGGCGCCAAAACATAGAGGTATAATGTGATCGAAGTATAGGCAAAAAAGTATTTTCTCTTTCTTGTGAAATTAAGTTAGAATCTTTCCGAATAATTGATGCTTGTTTTTTTTAAGTATTGGCAGCTTGTTATGTCGTGCTCCTTTTGCAATGTTAAAGACTGTTTGGTGATCTACAAAAATAATACTTACAACAAAATGTTTTTACATGGTTGTAGTTGGAGTACCCATGGTGTGATGGATAGCATGTCCGCCTGTTAATCCAAAGGTTCGAGTTCGAATCCCAACAGAGGCAAAAATGTTTTTCCACGGGTGTCGCCTTTCGCGAGGAATTGGCAAGTCCTCCGTTAGTATTCATTGCCATGAAAAGCGCTTTCTCGATTAGCCGTTATTAGCAAAAAATTGTAGGTCCCTTCCATTCCCTAACAAGGCATGGTTGTGAGAAATGCGCTAGGCCCAGGGGCTCCTCGCTCTGTTGCGCCACCCTATTTATTTATTTAGTTGGAGTACCAATAGGGTAAGCATTAAGTACGCATCTATTTAACTTTACATGAGGTTTGTTCAATGAAGCTCTGGGTTTGCTTTCTGATCGCACAAATCGATTTTTGAAAAACTTCAAATGGCTCTGAGTCTGAGGCCTGCTTTTGTCCTAAAATCGCCAAAAAGTAGCACTAGGGTGTTGCTGGGAGATTTTCATTGAATGTCACTTACTTCCACTTCGATGTTTGGAACTCCAGAAAAGCTAGGCACACACTGGTTATAAATTTTTTTAAATATTATCAACAAAGAATAGCCTTTTACCATAATCGTTTTTCTTTCTATTTCAGACATTACAAGGTTCTTTACACCATTTTCACACTTTTGTTACCAACCTCTATTCCCTGTCTGCTTTGGGGCGAATCAGTTTTTGTATCACTCATGACCACCTACTTTGCTCGTTATATTATCCAACTCAATGCAACCTGGTCTGTAAACAGTCTCGCCCATCTGTTTGGAAACAAACCATACGACAAGTAAGTCACACTAGTTAAACCTTCAATCTTAAGTTGATATTTATAACTTACACAAACCATTTTGTTTCTTTGTCTTTAGGAGCATCCTTTCTGCAGAGACAGCCTTCGTATCTATATTGGCCGGTGGTGAGGGATGGCACAATTATCATCACACTTTCCCATGGGACTACCGCACAGCTGAATTGGGCATGCCCTACAATTTCACAACCAAAGTTATTGATTTCTTTGCCAAAAAAGGTGCCATTTATGATCGTAAGACTGTGAGTGAAGCAATTTTGCGCAGTCGCATCCAACGTACAGGTGATGGTACACATGAAAATTATGGAACTGAAGCTATGGCCAAAAAGGCCAATGGAGACATTGATGAAGGCTCTACTATTGACAATAACGGTATTAGGAAATACATCGTCGAAAAGAATCGCATCAATAAAATGATGATTGACGAATTGGGAAAACTTAAGCAAGTTTCTGGTGACGACTTGAATAACAACAGCAACGCCAATTTCAACAATGAAAGTTGCCTTAAAGCCAAACTAAACATCAACGATTTAGCCCAGAGTACGAGTACAAGCTTAAACAAGCAGGCCTTAAATATTTGAGCCTGCCAGAGAGGCACACGAACGAAGAGAATACAAAATAATTAATTTAATTTAACACTTGATGGATGTAAATTAGTTGTGTGAATTTCTTTTTACATTTATAAATTATGTGTGTGCATAAGACTTATTCCAAAAAGATAATGTTTAAGGTATAACTTAGTAAGTGAGTGTATTTTTAAGGAACAAACATATAAAACAAAACCATGGACGCTAAAGGAGACTAGTATTTGGTAAAAATGAGTCCAAGCCCAGTCCCACGAAGGCCTTAGTCTATATACGGCTCTGGAAAAAAAATAATACGCTGAATTTGAAGTTCGGCGAATACCTTTAGGTTAGAGTTTGCTAAGGATCGTGCTTAAGAAAAATTATATTTTAAATAAAAATAACCTGTACATTGAAAACAAACTTGTGTAGTGAGTAGTAGGTTTAAGGCTAAAAAATGAAATGTAAAATTGGTATATTTTGATAAATCAAGGGAATCTCTAGTTTTTGTGTACCAAATAAAAAAAATCACAAAATGCAAATAAAAAAAGTCGTGTTTTTTTCTCTCTTACAACTTTCCTTTCAGTGCGCAAGAAGAAAGCTCGGACTTTCCGGTCGACTTTTTACAGCTGCTAATTTTGATTTCCAATGAAGTCATTATTGCTAATTACGTTGAAGTGCAAGATCATTACACTTATGTCAGTCTCCAAACAATTAAAAAGTTGGTGGATTTTTCACACACACAACAATTCTGATAGAAGGAAAGCGTCAAACTAAATTATCATTTCATTGAAAAAATTTTAGGAAAATTTAGAGCGGTTCATACCGTAAAACTAGTCGGACAGACTTGGTTTGATGGAAGTTGAACGATCTGCTATGGCTAGCGTTCATATTGCCAGACTTGTCGTCTAACTTTACTTTTTCATACACACACAGCTACATCCACAATGAAAGTCCTTCCTGGCTCTCGACGGACGAAAAATTGTTTGACGACGGCTGACTACGACAGTGACCACTGTGAACTCACCGCCGTCATACTGCTTCCGAACGACCTTGTGGAACTGGAGGAGTACGTGCCGGTACACTCTTACAACTACGGTAAAGCACTTTGGCCGCGCTTTTTCGGTGCCGTATCAAGGGAACTTCGTTCGAACGGCATTGCGCCGCCATGCAAGAGGAATCTGTCGAACATTGAGATCGATGGATACCTGCAAAGTATGGAGGATGCAATCCGTAGAACAATGGACAGGACAATTCCTAAGTATAGGCAAAATGATCCAACGAACATGTACAGAAACGCGACAATAGACGCACTCTACAAACAAAAAAGTAGACTCCTGTCGAGATTCTAACTCTTGCACAGGAGGTTCACTTACCGAAACGATTTGCAGATTAGAGCTCTGAGGACAGAAATCAAAAACAAAAAATTTCATTTCATGTTTCTGGAACAATAAAATTCGGGCTGTACAGTCCAACAACCCGAGTATGTTTACGGAAATAAAGAAAATCTTTAGGAGAAAAGATCAAAATAACTTTCAGGGTATTAAACTCCAAAGGATGACAGAGAACAAAAACTTACTTCTGACATTAGGAATAGATCCAGATGACGCCATCTTGGATGATGACCACTTTATAGTCGAAGATGCTCAAGACAAAGTGGGGGCGGTGGGTGCTGTTTTCGAGCGAGTATATATAAGGTAAATGAGTGCATTCGTCCGAACTACTACCACATCGTCGAGCAAAACGGGGATAACACCCTGTTCGCAGCAGGAGTCGACGGCATACCCAATATTGTGCTGCGAAACCTCCCTTCGGAACCGGTGGACATATTTACACCACGTTGTTCAGCAATGTGCTGAATAATGCATATTATCCAGTGCGTTGGAAGACGGTAGTGGTCCATCCTCTTTTTAAAAAAGGTAAGGATGCTTCCAATCCAACAAATCTTCGGTCAATTAGTCTTCTTCCGAGTATCAGCAAGGTATTCGAGAAAGTTCTCTATAGAGCACTGTCTACATGGGTTGAGGACAAACATATTATTCCAAATAATCAGTTCGGTTTGAAGATTGGTCATGATACCATACATGCCGCGTCTAAACTATTATCAAATATTCAATGGAACAAAGCTTAAAATCAGTGTACGGGTGCATGTCTGGTTGACTTGGAAAAGACATTCGATACCGTCTGGTTAGACGGTCTTTTTTATAAGTTGATCATGTATAGCATGAGTAAACCACTGCTATATATTCTGAATGGCTTCATGGTAGAACGTTTGTTTTCAAAAGTTGCAATATAACTTCTACCAGAACTTTTAAAATATAGAACGGTGTGCAACACGGAGCGGTGAATTCGCCTATTTTGTTTAGCATTATCACCGGCGATCTAATTGGTTCCCTTCACCATGCTATAGCGTCCACCGACGACCTTATAGCGTACAAAACAGTTCCAAAGATTGAAGTTATCAGAACACTTTTGCAGCGTGACTTCGATAAGATCCAGCAATATTGCGATGACTGGAAGTTGAAAATCAAAGTCCAGAAATCAGAAACAATTTAGAACCTCGTTGGCTCGGGCCTCATGGGATACGAGCAAGAATTGGCGAAAGCTGGTGATCGTTGATCTACATGGCCACCCACTGCCATGCAAAGTAGTAGTCAAGTACCTCGTCCTCTGGCTAGATCAGTGTCTCTATTTTAACAAACAAATGGTTGCGACTCTGTCCAGGGCTAAAGGAGCTTTTGCTCTGACGGCGCTGCTTCAAGCTCATAAGGGCTCCACTTTTTTGAGAAAACCGAGTCGCCGACCTCTAAGGATTTGGATATACATAGCTGCAGCTGAGGGTATGAGGGCGTTCGTAAATTCAAGCATGTTTTGAGAAAAAAATTTGGTGTGCACGTACAAAGCCTCAAGCTTTTGTGGTAAATGTGCTGTCAACCATGGCAAACGAAAATTTGAAAGAGCATTTGCGTAAGGCCAACTGCATAAGTTTATTACAGGATACTTCAAATCATGTCTCAATTAATTTGCTTTTTTTAGTATGCAAGGCGTGAAAGTTAAGGTTTTAGAGTTTCGGGAGCAGCCAGGCGAAACATCGGATATTATTTCACATTATCTGAAAAAAGTTTTGTCTTTTAATGACTTAAATAAAAAAAAATTGCGTTTTTCGGAGACAATACGAACTGCAACTTCGAGGGAAAGAATAAGAGAGGAAATAATAAGGTTTACTCAAAGTTGAACCAATCACTCGGCAGACAGCTTATTAGGCTTTGATGTAAAGCCCACATAGTTCACAACAGTAGCGTATGGTGTCACCCCCAGAACCCAAAACAGTAAAATAAATGAAATTCCGCTATTGCATATATTGGGGTTTCTTTATTTGAATTCAAATAAAAAATTTAAAAAAAGGAGAACAAAAATTAATGTACCTACTATTTAGTTTAATTTCCCAAAAATGAACTTTTGTGAACAGGAAATGGTTCATTGAAAAAGTTCATTGCTGAGGTGAGATATAAAGAAAAAAGAACTTTGACTAAAGCTTTGGGATTTCCTAGAACTATACCTTATTGAATAATGCTTCAATTAAATCAATTAAATTTCCTTTTGGTAACAAGAACTCAACCTTTTTGTAAGATATAATCTTGAAAACACTGTGAGGTTAAGTAATAATTGGGTTTAAGTGCACTTGGGAGAAGTAGAAGAAGAAGAAATAAAATTTTTGTCGTACATTCATGTGTATAATTTTTTGTATCTTTTTTTATACCTACTCCTAAATGTATGTTCTTTTTTTTATTCTTTCGTAAGCCTACCACACCAGTTGCTTTCGAATGGTGAGCTTAAAGCTATGTGTTGTAAAGTTTAATAGAACGTCTGCGTCGGATTCAGGGTTAAAGCCTTCACTTCGATCGAAGCAAATCTACTTCGCTTTTGAGAAAAATCCAAAATCTACTTCGCTACTTCGCTTGAGTTGAGATCTACTTCACTTTCTGCACACTGAAAAATTACCCCTTCAAACTTCAATCAGTCTCAATTTTCAATAATTCCCTTGACTTGATTTTAAATTTCCGCAAAAATTTAATTTTCCTTTCACTATTTTTCATTGAACAGACCTCACCTCAAATTCATTTTAATCTTGGAATCAAACAAAACCAATGTGTCATTTCATTTCCATTTCCAGCCCATGCGCATGCATATGAAATCTCTAAAATCTATCTAAATTTTATTTTATTGATACTGTTTTTAATGAGTTTCTTTTTTCGAATAAAATCTACTTCGCAATTTTTCGATTTACTTCACTTTTTTTACAATTTCACTTCGAAATTTGATTCTTGAGGTCTTAACCCTGGTCGGATTGCAGTTAAGGTTATTTTTTCTCTTTTTGAGTAAAATACTGGCTGAAATGGAAAATAAAGTTTATATATGACACATAAATCAATTTTTCAACATTCTAGACTGTAACCCCCGTATTAATAAACGCGGAATAGCCTTATTCCATGGATTAAGTTTCCATTATACCATTTCCCATTTAATTAAAGCTACCATTATACCATTTTTCACTTAATCCATGGAACGCAGCTATTCCGCGTTTTATTAATACGGGGGTAAGAAAGCTTAAAAATACCAACTTTTATGTAACAAAATAAAAAACGTTAAATTTTCGGAATTGATCTCACCTCAACCGTCTTTTTCTACTGACCTTTATTATAGGCGTGTTTTTTTTTAACCTAGTATATAGTACAGCATTCGAGTTAAAAAAAAACGATCTGTCCACAGTATTTTCAGTACTATTTTCAGCAACAAGATGGAGCTCAACGTCAAAGCTTGCTGCTACTTTTCAAAGCTCTCTGTGAAATTCAAGCTGAAACAAAATCAAATTCATACTAGGTTTGTTTCGTTAATTGTTCTATCAAATGAATAACGATACAAAGCCAGGTATGAAATTGTATTTTTTTTTCTTGTTTTCCATACATCAGATTCTCTCTTACAGCTCTTTTTTACTATTTTTGGAGGCATCGTCCAGCAGTGAAGAAAGCTCTATGTCAAAGTCAGCTGTTTTGTTGAAAAACACTTTCGGGTATGTTCGGGGAGTATGTAAAAAGATATTAAAAACTAATCTTTGATGAGATTTTCCATTGGCAAACAAAATCAATTTATTTTTTTATCCAAACCTGTGGTAAAGCAATTTTACACTATTGACCAGTCTTTTCGATAGGTTTAGATAGAAAATAAGTTGATTCTATTTACAAAACCGTGAAATTGAACTACGCACAAGTAAACACAACCCAAATTAAATTAAGTTGAAACACGTCTTGCTAGTCCCGAACTTGAATTTCTATTGAAGAATGTTTAATTTTCATACATATATCTTTCCTTTTTGACCATTTTTTACTGCTTTGTTTGTTTGTTTGTTTGATTTGTTTTTTTCTTGCATTGGGCTATATTTTTTATTCAAATAATTCCATGAGTAAGGCTATTAGCTTCAGCAAAAAAGAACTAGTGCAAAATCCTGTATTATATACACCACCAGGTAAGAAACAGGGCAAAAATTCAATATGAATATAGTTTTTATTTCTTTAATTTTTAATCGAGAGAAAAAATTTCTTTGCGAATACCACATTTTTTTTGAACACGTCCTTTCGAAAAAGCTTTGATGAACTGAAATCATTGGTGGCGCCATCTTATTTTCAAAGCTGGAAACTATCAATCCACAGTAATGCCATCCCTGTTTTCACTGTGGAAAATTACGACAGTAAAATGATTTGTTGTTGTTCCCCAAGGGAAATTTTTACTGTACTATATACTAGCATAAAAAAAAACACGCCTTATGCTAGTATATAGTACAGTAAAAATTTCCCTTGGGGAACAACAACAAATCATTTTACTGTCGTAATTTTCCACAGTGAAAACAGGGATGGCATTGCTGTGGATTGATAGTTTCCAGCTTTGAAAATAAGATGGCTCCACCAATGATTTTAGTTCATCAAAGCTTTTTCGAAAGGACGTGTTCAAAAAAAATGTGGTATTCGCAAAGAAATTTTTTCTCTCGATTAAAAATTAAAGAAATAAAAACTATATTCATATTGAATTTTTGCCCTGTTTCTTACCTGGTGGTGTATATAATACAGGATTTTGCACTAGTTCTTTTTTGCTGAAGCTAATAGCTTTACTCATGGAATTATTTGAATTAAAAATATAGCCCAATGCAAGAAAAAAACAAATCAAACAAACAAACAAAGCAGTAAAAAATGGTCAAAAGGGAAAGATATATGTATGAAAATTAAACATTCTTCGATAGAAATCCAAGTCTTGCTAGTACGTGTTTCAACTTAATTTAATTTGGGTTGTGTTTATTTGTGCGGAATATTATAGTTCAATTTCACGGTTTTGTAAATAGAATCAACTTATTTTCTTTCTAAACCTATCGAAAAGACTGGTCAATAGTGTAAAATTGCTTTACCACAGGTTTGGATAAAAAATAAATTGATTCTGTTTGCCAATGGAAAATCTCATCAAAGATTGGTTTTTAATATCTTTTTACATACTCCCCGAACATACCCGAAATTTTTTTTTCAACAGAACAGCTGACTTTGACATAGAGCTTTCTTACTGCTGGACAATGCCTCCAAAAATAGTAAAAAGAGCTGTAAGAGAGAATCTGATGTATGGAAAATAAGAATAAAAAATACAAATTCATACCTGGCTTTGTACCGTTATTCATTTGATATAACAGTTAACGAAACAAACCTGGTATGAATTTGATTTTGTTTCACCTTGAATTTCACAGAGAGCTTTGAAAAGTAGCAACAAGCTTTGACGTTGAGCTCCATCTTGTTGCTGAAAATAGAACTGAAAATACTGTGGACAGATCGTTTTTTTTTTAACTCGAATGCTGTACTATATACTAGCTTAAAAAAAAACACGCCTACTATGTGACGAGCGCTTTGGCGTGTCCAGCAGATGGCGTCCCGTTAGCGCAGTTTGAGGGGACCTGGTAAAAGATTCACCACAAATCTCTCCACTCTGCGCACTTTTCTCCTGTCAAGTAAAATGTCAACCCCCACACAACTGTCACTTCGAACTACGAACCACGAAAACGGGCAACAGACGACCAACTTTTTATCCGTACATCAATAGTAACAAAATAAAAGTTCTTAAAATAAAATAACTATTCAACTCAAACAAATCCTTCATATTTAAAAAATAGCAATCACAATGTTCTCAATATTGTTTTCGATTTTCTTCTTAAAATGTATTCTTGCCATTCCTCTTCCATCATCATCACCACCAATTTATGAAACATGGAGCAAGCTGAAGGAGCAAAAAACACTACAACGTTTCAATAGCACCCTCCTCAACGATAAGTTGTTGCCTTTCTTAAATGATTGTTACACCGATCAAGATTCAAAATCAAAGCATCTAATCACTTGTTCGCTTTACTTCGATGCGATTTTGCAATTAAACAGCACCAACTACATTGTCCAACAACCCACAGTAGTTAAACTCGCACAAGAGGGTTATACAAAAAAAAATTTTTGCTCACAAAAGCATACCTTTCCGGCCATTAAATATTATCAAAACGTAACTCAACCCGTAGATTTTAGCAATCCAGAAATTTGTTCATACTTTTGCATAGAGTTGGAAAATCTTAAGTTTGTGCCCAAGCCGATATGTACATTTTTAGTTTGGCTGGGTGATCAAATAAAAAAGGAAGTAGAACCAATCGCACCAATAAACGTTGTTTCGGCTAAACCGGAGATTCCAATTGTAAAAACAACGAAAAGTACTGAAAAACAGCCTGACGTAATTGAGGAAAAACCTGCAGGTAAGTACTTGTTTCTAAACTATTATTATGACTTTGTTTTAGCTCTGGGAAATAGTAGAAAAAACAATTATTGTTTTTATGTTGATTTAGCTGTCTTTGTTTGTGTGCCAAGTTAAAGTATGCCTTTTAGAGGTGGTGTTGATGTCAAAAATTCTGTTTAGTTGCGGTTTATGTCTATTCAACTTTGATTGTTCGAGCACATCTTTCCCTGTCCTCAAATCGTTGTCATTTTCCTATTTGGCGATTTGATTTTAGTTTTTAATGTGCGATCATTGTTTCATTTTCAATAATTTTTTCTGTGCATGTTTTTAAAATACTAGCAGGGCCACTCAGACCTGAATACCGGTACATTGAACTACCAGTAGCAACTTTCTTTTTGCTATAGCTTTCCAAATGTTCGTAAAAAAGCCATGATAAGGAGCCTAAGTTGCCATCTCTTACCATGTTTGCGCCGAATATCTCTAACCTGATGCGAGAAAATGCAGGACATTTACAGAGGAACTCCTCCGCGGTGTCGTCATCTCCTCCACGGAATTTGCAGAGTGTGGTATCACTTAAGCCTAACACGTTTGAATGCTTGGCAAAAAAGAAGTGCCCCCATGGCAACGCCAATTAGCTTTCTACATTCTTTTCTGTTACGCGATTACAAAAATTTTGGAGTATTTTTATAACGTTAGGGCACAGGGACATACCAGGCAACTGTATGGCAGACGAACCAGCCAAAAAGGGCACGACCACTTCCCTACGCTCAAAATTGAACAATATAGGCTACATGTAAACTCCTACTTGGACAAGACGCTTCAAGGATAACAAACACTAGACGGACTGAGGGTGGTATTCACCAAACAATCTTAAGAGCGCTCTTAAAGCTAATAGGCTCTTAGTTTTAAATTTGGATGTGCTATTCACCAAGCAATAATAGGGTCTAGTCTAAGCTAATTCGAATATTCGAAAAATAAGGGTGTTGAGCCTCTGAACGCACACTTTTCGAACTACTTCGAAAATTTCAGTGTCAATTGTCAAAATCAGCCAAAAACAAAAATTTTTCGGAAATTTAAGAAAAGGTAGAACGTAAAATTAATTCATTTTAATTAATAAATAATTAATAATTAATAAATTCATAGTTTTGCTTCCTAGTGCCTCACTCCATTTTGATTTTTGAATAACAACCACAAATGACGCTGTCAGTAAATTTCGAATTTTCGAAGTTATTTAAAACAACAACAACTCATAACTTAAGAGTGGTAGCGACCACTGAGGCACTTAGTTTAAGATTTCTTGGTGAATACCACCCTGAGAGTAACAACTGCCTTGCAACCAAAAAAGTTTGGCCTTGTGTAGACTCAAAACGCTCGAAGAGTTTGTTAGCCCTGAACCGCCTGTATCTAGGTTCTACCATAGGTGTTCTTACGGTACACTGTCTAATAGGGAGACACGCCAAAAGACTTTGTGTGTTTTCCAATGATTTCTGCAGAAGCTGCATGGACGAGGAGGAGGAAGAAACCGTTCAACACCTTCTTTGCTCATGCCCTGCACTACTTCATAGGAGGAAAACTCATCTTGGTGAATTCTTCTTCGATGATACTAGCGACTTAGCTTACATAGACCCTAAGTCTTTCAAAATACATTAAAAGTTCCGCGTGGTTCGACTAGCGGGTGATTAACCGGCTAGTCCCGTAATGGAAGATTAATAAGTGATCAACGTTTGGTCTGTTTTGATTGTCGTTAATTGAAGCCCTTACTACGAACCCTGGCAGTGAGAGCTTTAGCCAACTCTTAATTTAGGAGAAATTTGTGTTGATGAAATGTTCGTTAAAATTGAGCTTTGGGGTTGAAGTCAGTGCCATAACGTACAAGTATCTCCCGAAAGAATAAAGAAAATTTGTTGTTATCCTTGTGCTTTAAACTAATAAACAGCATTTAGGGCACAAAAGAGAGTATTTATTCTTTTAGAGTGAGGTACGGAGTGTTCTAAGGGTTGACCAATATCAAGTTTCCAACCCGTCTTCCGTTTCAAGACTGTCGTAAAAATCTATATAAATAAGAGGGTCAACACCTTGGCCTATGCAAAAAGAAGTTCCATTTACAACCATTTCCAAGCTTTGTTCTTTGGGTGCCAGAGAATTCTTAAAGTCGGTAACAAAGCTCTTTAATAAAACATTTATTTTATCAGATTCGTTTTAAAAATCTCTAGAACCCTCCACTGAAAAAGTTTTATCTCAAGAAATTATCAGCGAGTAATGAGTAATCGAGGGGTAAATTGATCACTTTATTGTCAACTGATTCTACATTAAAAGAGTTCGAATGCCCCAAATGCCTTCTGCGTAGATTTTAAGAAGGTGAGTAAGTAGAATACTTCAAATTGGATGAATTTAAACTCAATTATGCCTTCATTCTTGTTGGTATTTAAAAGTTGTATCTACAATAACTTTTGAATGATTCGAAAGTAGAATAGAGTTACAAAGTTGGGTTCTTGTATACCGTTTTACAAAGTAATTTGTTTTCTTGCTAATTTTGCGTACACATGCTCTGATTTTTTTTTTCTTGTCAAGAGTTATCAGTAATATTATGTACTAACAGTTGAAATTCAATCTTTTGAAAGTTAAGTGAATGCAATTTGTGTACGTTGAAGATCTATTGTCATTAAGTAAACCATTGACTTTTCAAATACCTGCTATCAGTCGTTGTGAATCTATACTCATAAATCGCCTTTTGTTGATTGCACAAATTTCTGCGATATGATAAGAAAAAAAAGTTGTTGGACTTCCGCTGGTAGGGTAAAGGGTGTTTTTTAGGTTGTACTTAGATGAACATTACAGTGGGTGAACCTGAGTGTCAACCAACAATTTCCGATTGCGAGCGAACTCACTCCAGTTTTGCACTTTAAGTCGGCTGAGGTCTTCTTTCACTTGATTGTGCCACCTAAGACGAGGTCGTCCCCTTCCGCGATTTCCCTGCAATGTGCTTTTGATAATAAATCGAGCCGAAGTGTTGATACCCATCCGCTCTACATAACCAGCAACGTACTCTTATAACTATTTACATGTCCCGGTACAGCTCATACAGTTCGTATCGTTGTATCTTCTTCTCCACACATTGTTTTCACATACAGAACCAAAGATCACTTTAAGTATTTTTTTTTTTTTTTTTTTTTTTTTTTTTCAAATGATCAGGGTTACTTTAGTTTTACTAGAGAGGATTTTGTTTCTCAATTCTTCTTAACCCAAAGAAGCGAAGGTTGGCAAGATTTATTCTCCGTTTGATCCATACATTGGTGTTATTTTCCGTGTCTATGACAGATCTAAGGTAGACGAAGTCCTGTACTACCTCGAAGTTATGTCTGTCTATTGTGACGTTTTGTCCAACTCGTCGATGTTCAATGTCCTTATTTGATGACAACATAAACTTCGTTTTGCTCTCATTAACCTTCAAACCCATTTTTGCCGCTTCTGTTTCAATACTCGTTGTCGGCCGAACTCTGACGTCCGAACCAAACATGTGTTAAACAAAGAGAGCACGTACACCACTCCAACCGGCAACATCACCGAATTCTAAAAAAAGCAGCATGAAAGTGCTCGTTTAACAATTAGTCGCTACTGAGGATCTTGAAAGACCACTTCTGCAGACTGCTTAGCGGCGACGAAGACACTAATTCCGCTGTCAGGCAGAATGCCACATTTAATTTGGGCGATGATCAAGAATGCCGTCCTCCCGATCTAGAAAAATTTAAGCTTGCCATATGCAAACTTAAATCAAATAAGACTGCAGGTGCAGATGGCCTTGATGCCGAACTTTTCAAGGCAGCTGGAGATCAGTTGGAAAGGAGCATGCACCACCTGATATGCATGATATGGTCGGAAGAAAGCATGCCCGATGAATGGAACCTCAGTATCGTATGCCCGATCGTAAAGAAAGGAGACCCTCACAATTGCGCCAATTATAGAGGGATAAGCCTCCTTAACGTCGCTTATAAGATCTTGTCTGCTGTAATATGTGAAAGTCTGAAACCCCACGTCAACAACTTGATAGGTCCTTATCAATGTGATTTTAGACCAGAGAAGTCCACAATAGACCAAATTTTCACATTACGGCAGATCTTGGAAAAAAACCCGAGAACGTAATATCGATATTCACCATCTTTTTATCGATTTCAAGGCCGCGTATGACAGTATCTAGAGAGACGAGCTGTACAGAGCCATGTCTAGTTTCGGCATCCCTGCAAACTCGTACGACTATGCAGGATGACTTTGGAGAATTCACGCTGCTCCGTCAAGGTCGGTAAAGAACTCACCGAGACCTTTGATGTCGAAAAAGGTTTTAGGCAAGACGACAAACAGTCATGCGATTTCTTCAACATCATTCTTGAACAGATTGTAAGAAACTCAAACGTCAACACCAGAGGAACAATCTTTCAAAAGTCTATACAATTACTCGCCTATGCAGACGATATTGACGTAATGGGAAGAAGGAAGCGTGATGTCATAGGTGCTGTAATGCCCACCTAAGTAAGTAAGTATACGGGACCAAAGATCGATCATTCGGAGTATTTTTTTTCTTTCGAATGGGCCAAACCTCATCCGATTTTGATAGGGTCCATTCTAAAACAAGACTGGGATAATCAAAGTCTTGTAAAGGCTAACGTTGGTTATCCTAGAGAGGGTTTTGGTTCTTAATTGCCTTCTTAACCGAAAGAAGCAGTGTTTTGCAAATGTTATTCGTCATTGACAACATATATTTCGTTTTACCCTCATAAACCATTAAACCCATTTTTGCCGTTTGTGTTTCAATGCTTGCAAAATCACCTATGACTTCACACTTCGTTTTTCTCATCCCGACTATGTCTCTGTTGACATTTGAATTTTGCATAGTATTTTCGCGAATCATGTTAAAAAGCCGCTTGACAAAGTGTCGCCTTGCCGAAAACTTTTTTCGATATCAAAATTCTCAGTGAGTTCTTTACCGATGTTGACGGAGCTGTATGAATTCGGAAAAGTCATGGTGCCCAGTTGCACGTTTTGCAGGGATGTCAAAACTAGACATGACTCTGTACTGCTCGTTTCTGTAAAAACCTTCGTACATGGCTTTGAGTTCGATAAAAAGATGGTGTATATCAATATTGAATTCCCGGGTTTTTCCCAAAATCTTGAGTAGTGTGAAAGTTTAAACCTCTCATTTTCTTGACGTTACGGTTATATGTGAAATTGAGGAAGTTTATTTCTCTATAATTGGCGTGAGTGTCGATCAGGCAAACGTTACTGAGGTGTATGCTCTTTTCCAAATGATTTCCAAGTCAAAAGCTCGGCGTCAAAGCCTGATCTAAGCTTACATATGGCAAGCTGAACTTCTTCTTGGTCGAAGACGGCATTCTTGATATTCGTTTTAGCATAATACCCCATTTAGTATTTTGCTGTACCACACAATTTGTGTCTTCATTGCCTTTTAGCAGTATAAAGAAGTGCTTCTTCCAGATCCTCAGTAGCAACTGATTTCTTCCACTATGCTTTACTGGTAGGATATCATTCGTTGTAGCCAACAACAATTCAAGTCCAAGAAAGCTCCGACATCTATCCGATACTGAAAGACGGTTGATTGTTAATGGTTGACGGTTGATGGTCGAATCTGGGCTTTCAACGGATCAACCCTTCTTTGTTATTATTATCATTATTGTTTTCATTTTTTGGCACTTTGTAATAAACTTGAATCCATTTACAGGCATATGCACTTCGAGCCTATCACACACTCAGAATTATTCTAGACGAACACTTGGGTTCATGGATTTCGTTTTGCATATCTTACATAGTTGATAGTGTGTTATCAAGCAGCTATTTGTACGAAATTTTGCGGTATTTGTCTCTGATGCCATAGTACATTCTATTATTTCCATGTCATGCTCTCATGTCTTCGTGATTAAAATTTGTTTTTTGTATGTGTAAAATTGGAAACTAGAATTTGAACAAATATTCTTTCTTTGCAGTATTGCCGACCCCATCTAATATACCAAATGCTACCAATACTCATAACAATGTTCCAGTCGAGGAAGTGGCTAAAAATGATTCGCAAGTTCGTGCACCAGTGGTTAAAGCCAAACCTGCAGTTCCGAAATTGCCTGTAGCCTCTGAAGCTGGACCGATCCCAGCAGTTGAACAAAAACCAGAAAATAAGCCATTGGAACCCATAAGTAAATCCAAAGAAAAAGCACCTCCAGTGAATAATGCAAATGGCCAGGAAGAAATTCCACCAACCAATGTGGAGAAACAAGAATCGCTGTCCAACGACCAGCCAGGAAATGAAGAACAAGCTAATGACACCGAATCTGACGGCGATATGAATGAGGACCAAAACCTGGAAGACAATGAAGACATATTTGGTATGGACAATACAAAAATAAAGACTAAAGAAGTACCTATTGCCGTTCCCGATGAGAACGAATCAAACCGAAAAACCAGCCAAGAAACTATTGATTCCAATTACTTTTCCCCAAGT
Source organism: Melanostoma mellinum (assembly GCA_914767635.1). Classification (NCBI taxonomy): domain Eukaryota; kingdom Metazoa; phylum Arthropoda; class Insecta; order Diptera; family Syrphidae; genus Melanostoma; species Melanostoma mellinum. The sequence goes on along the minus strand of OU612058.1, from coordinate 67,670,223 downwards.
GTAAATCATGGAACGGATCCTTTTCTCGAAGAATCTGGTTCAAACTTCTTCACATATTTCCTAATGGGAATGTTTCTATGCATTGTTCTGTATGTCATTTATCACAACAAAACCAAGATACTTGCTCTTCTGTTGGAAGGAAGACGCGGCGATAAAGGGCGAAACGGTCGTCGAAAGCACACAGCTGCCTACCGAAAACTCGACTCTAACCTTGAAGAAGCGATCACGTCTTCGGCTAGCGGAAGAACAACACAAATTATTTATTAAATCCGAGATCTTGTCTTTATTTTGGGCTAACCTCTTGCCCTTGTATGTCCTGTTTGTGTTAATATATTAGTTTTAGCTGACTTTCTTGTTTTATTCTGTGAAATGAATTTGAAAGCAATATTAGGGTTTAAAAGAATCTAAGCTTGTGATTTCTGTGCCTATTTGTGATCGTGAGCATAGGGTGCAGTAAAGAAACACGAATGAAGAAAAAGAAAATATATTTGAGACGTCATTGCGCCATTTTCTGAACTGGCTATACCACTCAATCCAACAACTAGGTACAGAAAAGATTAATTTTTTCTGTTTTGTTGATTCTTCTTTTCCATGCAGTTTGTTTAGTATTATTATAAGAACATACCTAGGTATGTGTTTGTGAAGTTAACGCCATCAATGTTGCATTATCTTTATTTATTTTTAATAATTTTTCGCCACAATAAAAGAAAATTAAACAACTAAACGTAATAATTATAAAAACCTATATCTTTTGTACATGTTATAAGGATTTCATGAAATGAAATAAAAATAAATCAACAAATTAATAATTTTGTTTCTTCCTTTTTATTTCGGCTGTTCGGCAATATTGGAAGTGTTTCAATGAAAATAGAAATGCGTGACTTTGAAACTCAGTCACTTTTTTGTATAAGGATACATCACAGACGCCCTTGTAGTGATTATTTTGCTACGAAATTTGTCACACACATAAAATGATTCCCCCTTAACACAGCTTTACACTTTCTGAACTCCTTCAAAACACTTAATAAACTCACTAACTGGACCAAGAACTGCGGTCTAAATGTTTACCCTATAAAAACAGAAATTGTTCTGTTCACGAGAAGATTCCAAAATTACTTCCAATAACTATAAACGGTATACGAATAAACATATCTGGCACGGCGAAGTAAATCGGGGTTGTCCTTGATCGTAAACTGAACTGGAAAGAAAATTTAAAAGAAAGAAGTGAAAGCTCAAATCGCATTCTACGCTTGCAGGAGAATTTTTGGAAAAAATGGGGACCTGGTCCCAAAACAATTCACTAGATGTACACAGGTAGTCGGGTGCCGGGTTTCCAAAAACCTAAGCCAGATATTTCCAAGAAAAAAAAAACAGAATTTTTGTTTCAGCTCAATAGGCTTCGACTCTATCTGTTGATTGGCATTCTGACGGGTCACAACTCATTGGTTACCTACATGATAGAATGGGTATTAGCAAGTCCGACTCATGTAGAGGATGCCAAGTGTCATTCCTCTTCCTCTGTGAGTGTCCTAGCTTGGCCCATACTAGGAAAAAAACCCTTGGAGAATACTTCTTCAACAATCTAAAAGACATCTCTAACCTCCCACTAGAAAGCATCCGTAAATTCATCCAGAGATCCAAATGGTTCATTGGGGGTTCCAATAACCCAGTCACAAACCCAATCCTCTGCCACTCCTCTCCTCTACCTCCTCAGTTTCTGTTATCCGGGGAGCACAATGGATCCTTGAGATCCAAGTGAGGTGTTGCCACTTGCGGCAGCACTCCCCATCTAACCTTACCTAACCTAACACAGCTTTAGGTGCCACAAATGTCATTCAAGTAAAATAACTTTCTAAACACTGGCTCGAACAATGAAGAGCAGAGAAAAGGCCGAGCTTGGATTTGTATTTCAAAACAGCCCTGTCATTTTTCAGACTTATTAAAAAGCATGTTCTAATAAGGCAAACTAACAAATTTTTAATATCTGTTGAAAAACATTCATTATTTAGTTCTTTCTATTTGACATTCGTAGTCCGAAATTGTCACAACGAAGTGGATAAGAATAAAGAATTATTATTATTAGTTGGTAAGTCATATTCTATTTTTACAAATATGCTTATGCTTAATTAAATATGCTTCTAATTTACCTAGAGAAGTTTGAAAAAGTGCTTTAACAGGACGAAAAAGGGATATGAAAATGTATGAGCTTCAATACAACATATATGTCCATACAAATGCATATATGTAAGTATATGAGGGTCTGCCTCTGGCCAGGCACCATTGCATTGGTCTCGACTAAGTATATCAGATTCAGATCGTTGGTCTCGACGAGGGTTAATTTTCTTTCCAGAAAACATTTGTGCCCCTATTCTGTATCTTTGGCGATAAGTTATCGCATCGTTAAAAAATGAAACGATTCGTTCCCTTTTTATCGCCCCTGGAAAGAACTGGGTTTCTATAAGTGCACGCGATAACTTTCAGTTTCGGTTTCAGTTTGACTGGAATTTCCAATGGAAGGCGATAAGTCTATCTCTCAATCTTGTTTATGACGTAGTATATTGCTTTTTTTCCGCAGTTGTAATTGAATTTGTGGGGTTAAAACCTCAAGAATCAAATTTCGAAGTGAAATTGTAAAAAAAGTGAAGTAAATCGAAAAATTGCGAAGTAGATTTTATTCGAAAAAAGAAACTCATTAAAAACAGTATCAATAAAATAAAATTTAGATAGATTTTAGAGATTTCATATGCATGCGCATGGGCTGGAAATGGAAATGAAATGATACATTGGTTTTGTTTGATTCCAAGATTAAAATGAATTTGAGGTGAGGTCTGTTCAATGAAAAATAGTGAAAGGAAAATCAAATTTTAGCGGAAATTGAAAATCAAGTCAAGGGAATTATTGAAAATTGAGACTGATTGAAGTTTGAAGGGGTAATTTTTCAGTGTGCAGAAAGTGAAATAGATCTCAACTCAAGCGAAGTAGCGAAGTAGATTTTGGATTTTTCTCAAAAGCGAAGTAGATTTGCTTCGATCGAAGTGAAGGTTTTAACACTTTTTTGTGCAGCTATCAAAAAACACTTGCATACTTTTAATTGCATTGCAAATTTAATTTGGGATTATTTTTGCTTGGCAAATCTTGCGTTTAGGAATTCGCTCGTTTATTTTGCAGCATGAAGTCTACCAACAGTTCTTTTTGCGCTTTTTATATTCGCGTACGTCTCTAAAAACTTAAATTTTAATATAAGTCCCTAACATTTCAATATTTTTATATTAATTTTACCTTTTTGTGCTCAGCCATAATCATCCTCTTGTCTTATCGCCTGCTACGAACCCAGTGATAAAATTTGACGTATAAAATGAAAAGGATATCGACTTTTGACTATACAGAAACCCGTTTTTATCGCCTTTCCAGTATTTTCATTCCAGTTCGTTTCGCGTGATAAAGTTATCGCCTGTCATCGCTTACAGAACCCCGATGATGCGATAAAACCAATTTCGTTTCAAATCTCACCGTTTCTCGACGAATTTTATCGATGCGATAGTTACAGAACAGGGGCATTGGATGCTTAGTCGATAAACGCGTAAAATATGCTCATAACAATTTGACATGGCACACTTGCCGTTTTTGTTAAGGAAAACAGCAAGGATAGATAATACTTTCCCCTTTTTCGTTCAATTTCAAATATAACTTTGAATTTAGCCCGTTTAACAATTTTTGCAGTTTTCAATGCGCTAATCACTTTGTTAACGGAATTGAATTCGGTTGATGAATTATGAAAAATACTATTTATTACCATACATGGCAAATGGTGAACTATATTAACATTATCATTTACTAAACTAGTAGACATATCTAATAAAAATAAAAATTTAATTTTTAAACCGTTCTTATGATATAAAATTGGTAGTGAGTCCGTTCGGAAATAAGAACACACGTATTCAATCAGTACGGATTCAATTTCGGTTTTCGTTTTTAATCTGGTCGAAAATCAGAACAGCCGCATATGGATGTATTTTAATCAGCTGATTCCACAAACGGCCGATTTGACAAGCAAGAAAGTGCCCCAGCTAAATGTTCGGGTAAATTCTTACGCTATAAGTTTCATGATGATGGGATTAATGGTGTGTCCAACGAAGTTGAAAAAACCTTTTATATTTAAATCCCTTTAAAATAAATAACAGTTAATAAAGAAGCCATACAATCCACCTATGCAGATAAAAAATTGTGTGTGCAAAATCCAGGCTGTTAAATATCGTCGTGTGTGTCGAACTTTATTTAGATCCGTTTATACGTTTCTGTGTGATTACGAAACAAAAAAAAGGGAATGTTTTTGCAAACTTCGTTTATAGCGGCATTGCAAATTTTACAAACACCGCGTAAGGGGTTAATGATGATTATGGAAGAAATGAAATTCAGTAAAACTTTCGCTTCCAATCGAATGTTCGATTCGCCACTCATAATAAACTGGTTGAACTGATAAAAAAATAGCAAGTATACGCCAGCGTAACCAATGTACTTATTAGATTTCAGAAAAACACGCTTTAAAATGTTTAGTGTCAGAATCAAAAAAAATGACCTGCATAATTTTTCCATGGTGAAAATTGACAAGCACGATTTAAATAATAAATAAATAGGGTGGCGCAACAGAGCGAGGAGCCTCTGGGCCTAGCGCATATCTCACAACCATGCCCCTTGGGAGGGAATGGAAGCACGATTTGCTTTTTTTAATATATATGTATGGGTATTTTTGTTTACTTTCATTGAGCTTTAAAAGCTCCTAAAATATAAATTTGAAAGAAGAATGGAGCAACTCAAAGAAGAACCAGCGAAAAATTGGGATTATTTAGACATTAAGGTAAATATGGAGTATTTGCTCTCATTTATGTCTGGAGTTTTTTGGGTTGTCTTTTCTTTTTGCCTGAATGAAATTGCGTTGAAACGTTATATGTATTGTCCGACCGAAGCTTCGGCTTCGGCCACATTGCATTCGGCTAAAAAACTAAAATCGGCTAAACCTTCGGCTTCGGCCAAAATAGGCCGAAGTTTTGGCCGAAGAAGAAGGTTTAGTTTTTGGCTGTCGTGCGTTGTGGTAGGGGTTGAAAAAATTCAATTTCGTTTTTCGCAGAACGTAGAACCGTGTTGAGTTATTTGTTGTTCTTTTCCTTAATTTCAATAAAATATTAATACTAGTTCAGTTTATTATTACTTTTGAAACGTTAATTTAATTTATCTCGTTAATTTAGTTACTACATGCATAATAAGATATTCGTTTTGAGCTTTACCAAGAGTTGACCCAGGTTTTTTGAGAGCTCTATGAGTGCTCAAAAAACACTAAACCACAAAATCACCACACATTCCTGTCACTTGAATAAAAATACTTATCATTTGACAGCCCTCAACTCGCCCAAGCGGAAATCTAGGGCGAATCTTTGTGCACCAAACCCAGGTCAACCCCAGGGCTCCGAAAACACTGAGTTCGACATTCAGAGCGAGTTTAGGTTTTTCAAAAAACGCTTTGTGGCAACCACAGAGCGACCCCATGGCTTCAACAAACGAACATATTCTAGAAAAATAAATCCAAAAATCATTATTTTTTTCATTTTTAGTCAATCTGGAACGAAAATTTTTCAAGTTATTGAATGTTCTCGGCTTCGGCTTCGGCTAGAAATCGACCTTCGGTCGGACATTAGTTATATGATTTACATATTTAAATTTCCAATTTACGGGAGAAAATGAAAGTATTTCCGCTCCCGATGAAGACAAAAGTAGCTATCGCTTTAGTCGAGGGATTGAAGGTGATTACTTGCATTTGTGGACGGTGGATAGTAGGTTTGTTTGTTGAAGCTCTGGCTTCACCACAAAGCGTTTTTTGAGAAACCTTAAATCGCTCTGAATGTCAAACTTAGTGTTTTTTGAGTCTTAAGGTTAACCTAGGTTTTCCCTCAACTCGCCCTAGATTTTTGCTGTGACGAGTTGAGGGCTGTCAAATGGTATGTATTTTTTTTTTAATGACTGGGATGTGTGGTAATTTGTAGTGTAACGTGAACCCAACATTTTATACCAATTTCCTAATCGAAAAACGTTCAACCGAAAACACAACTGGCAACACTATAATGGAATGGTATAAATGACAGGCGTTGCTTGTAAGCCAGTGTGTGTGAGTGTAGAGATGCTTGACAGCAAATGTGGAGAACATGTAGAAGTAACTGGAGAGTTCTAGATGGCATGTCATTCGATATAAATAGCCCGCCCGAGGCAACCTGAGGGCAGTTTTGTTTATAGAGTGATAAAGTTAAGAGTAAATACAAGTGATAGTCCAAAAGTCGAGTTGAGTTCAAATAAAGTGTATATCGAAAGTAGATACTGAATTAAGCCCTGCGCAAACCAATGCGGTGAGTGCGTGCGGTGCGGTTGCGTTTAGTCAAGTACATATGCATTAAGTCAAACGTCCATAAGATTACATAGGAATTTGACTTAATGCATATGGACTTGACTTACCGCAACCGCATCGCACGCACTCACCGCATTGGTTTGCGCAAGGCTAAAAGTGGTAGAATTAAATTGAAAGGTAGAGTTTTATTTTTGCGAACTAAGCGCACGTTACATTGGTGTCAGAAGTGTAAATAAAACTTATTTGACTAGTAAAGTGTAAAAAAAAAAGTAAAAAGAAAATAATAATTATATACAGTGAAAATGGGTAAGTTGTTAGAAGAGCTCAACTGCATTGAGCTTAAATGTGAGTTAGGTAAGCAAAATCTTTCTAGAGCAGGATCGAAAAATGAGCTCGTCCTGCGCTTGCGCAACTATTTGGAACATCAAGGGGAAGACGTAAGCACTTTTGTTTTTGAAACAGAAGTGGAAGAAGAGGAAGTAAGTGAAAATGTAGATTTTTCTAGTTTGATGAAACTTTTGTTAGAACAACGAAACGAACAAAAGAAGGAACAGCAGAATGTTCTGGAACAACTTGAAGCACAACGAAACGAACAAAAGAAGCTGATTGAAGAACAACGAAACGAACAAAAGAAGGAACAGCAGAATGTTCTCGAAAGACTCGAAGTACAACAAAAGAATCTGGAAGAGCAACGAAACGAGCAAAAGAAGCTGATTGAAGAACAACGAAACGAACAAAAGAAAGAACAATAGAATATTCTCGAAAGACTCGAGGCGCAACAGAATGTTTTGGAAGGTCAGAAAAACATTCTAGAAGGCAAATTGGGCAACATTGAGAAAAATGTATGTGCCATTGACGAACGCGTTGAAGGTGTGGAAAAACAACTTTCTGTTGTAGAGAATCGTTTCGAAGGCTTTGAAAGTCGATGTGATGTTCTCAGCAAGGAATTGGACCAGATCCGGAAAATCAAAATTCGAGAGTCTGCTGGGGAGTTTGTAAAGAAAAAGGAGATGAAACCCCCAACATTTGATGGACAGTCTTCTTGGCCAGTCTACAAGAGACAATTTGAGGCAGCCGCGACAACAAATGGCTGGGATGACGAAGACAAATACATTGCACTGACTCTTGCTCTTAGAGGACCAGCAGCTGAATTACTTCAAACAGTTCCAGCTGGTAAGAGCGGTGATTTCAGTTCTCTCGTGGCAGCTATAGATAAACGCTTTGGAGATAGCCACTTGAAAGAAGTCTTCCGAGTCCAACTCAATAACAGAGTCCAGAAAAGGGGTGAAAGTCTACAGCAGCTCCAAGCAGACGTCGAAAGACTGGTTCACCTGGCATACCCGGATGCTGGAGAAGAAATCATCAACCAGCTCGCTGTTGAGTCCTTCGTTCGTGCCATTTCCGATATACATCTTCAGAGGTCTGTGCGAACTGCTAGAACACGTACTCTTTCCGAAACTTTAGCATTCGCATTGACAATTGAAGCAGCAGAACAGGCTTCTCAGGGAGTACATCGACTTAGAGAGGCCATAGTCGAAGAATGCTCGTGCCAAAGAGCTGAAATACAAAAGAACCGGAGCGGACTAGCAAGATGTTGGAACTGCAACAAGACCGGGCACTTACAGCGTCAATGCCGACTACCACCAAACAAAGCCAGTTGTCAACATTGTGGAAGCAAGAGATCCAACCCAGAGCAAGGTAACAACAACACAAGCGTTGCCTATCAGCCCGTTTCCCATCAGGGAAACGAGTAAGAACCAACTTCGAGGGGCAGTGGCTGGTTTCTTGTATCGATGGCCCCAAAACCACCATCCAGGTCTCCCAGACCAAACGCGACAACAAAAGTCTGACTGTGGAGACTACTTTTAGCGGGAACATACATGTGGCTACCATTGACACCGGTGCCACAGCATCCATAGTACGTCGAGACCTGGTAAAGATGACGTGGCTCCATAACACCAATAGCTACCGTCTAAGAACCGCAACGGGAGAAGCAGCAAGAGTATATGGAGAAGTGTGTTTTAAGATCCGACTGGCCGATCTAGTGTTTACTCATCAATTCCTGGTGGCAGATATATGTGACGAGTGCATCATTGGAATCGACTTTATGAAACAGCACGGAGTTATTTTGGATATCGGTAATCAAGTTTTGAAATACCAAAATAAAGAAATTCCAATGACCTATTCGAATGAAAATACGTCAACACTGAGAACTGTCATCACGGAAGATCTGATTCTGCCTCCTTCTTCTGAAGTGTTCGTTTGGACAAAACTGGAAGGTGAGTTTGGAAGCCTTCGATACCTCATGGTGGAACCAGACCCAGAGTGTTCCTCCCAAAGCGTCATCATTGGGAAAACACTGGTAGCACCGAAAAACAAAATGGTCCCCGTACGATTACTAAACACCAGACCGTACGATGTAAAGTTGAAGAAAGGAGAAGTCGTTGGACGTTGCGAATCGGTTGCAGCAATTACGAAGATCACAGACGAGGCCCGAGAAAAACGTTAACTCCGGAGGAGCTCATAACCATCAGATAGCTAAAATACTGAGTTCATCCAACCTTGATCACCAACAAACAAGGATGGCTGAAAGTCTCCTACAAGAGTACATTGATATCTTCGCATCGCAAAAGGGACAATACGGTAGGACACAGTTGGTGCAGCATCGCATCAACACAGGAGATGCAAGACCGATTCGTCAACCCGCAAGACGTCTTCCACTGGCAAAGCAAGGTGAGGTTGAGGAAATGATAACAACAATGAAAAAGGACGGTCTTATCGAAAATTCCAAAAGTCCTTGGGCGTCACCAGTGGTTCTAGTGAAAAAGAAAGACGGAAGCACTCGTTTTTGTGTGGACTACCGAAGGCTGAACGATATGACTAAGAAGGACAGCTATCCTCTGCCGAGAATCAGTGATACCCTGGATGCCATGGAGGGAGCCCGGTGGTTCTCGACGCTGGACTTGAAGAGTGGATATTGGCAAGTTGACATCCACCCCGATGATCGGGAAAAGACGGCGTTTTCTACAGGTAATTTATTATTATTATTATTATTATAAGCTTTTATTTACCTTTTGAATTTAAAAAGTTTATATACATATACAATTTTCGTTCTTACAATGTTTTTTTTTTTTTTTAATAAATTTAAATTACAAACAAAGTCTGGTATTAACTTATTAATTATATTGAAAATTTAATAAATATAAACATAAATCTTTAATTGTTCTTTTCATGGATATATATTTCTGGTATAAGCCTCCCCCAATGTTGCCCATAATTCTCTGTCCTTAGCTTCATTATACCAATTTTGTCTGTAGTCCACCAAATCATCAGCCCATCTTTTCTTAGGTCTTCCAGGTCGTCTTTTGTCAGCTGGAGTCCATTTTGTAATTATTTTAGTCCATCTTTGTTCTTGAAGTCTTGATATGTGTCCTGCCCAGCTCCATTTTAGTCCTCTTGTTCTTTCAACTACATCAATGATTTTTGTTTGTTGTCTTATATTCTGGTTTCGTATTTTTTGAATTTGTCTTATTTTTAGAATTTTTCTTTCCATTTTAGTTTGGCATATCCTTAGTTTTTCTGTTAAATTTGAGGTCAATCCAAGTGCTTGTAGTCCATAAGTCATAACGGGCAGTATTGCTGAGTCCATTATATATTTTCTTGTGTTGTTACTTAAATTTGATTCCATTATTTGATGTAGATTCCAGAATTGTTTCCAACTATTTGTGATTCGTCTGTTTATCTCCTTGCTTTCTTGGTCTTTGAATGATTTTAATTGTCCAAGGTAAATGTAATCTTCTACATACTCTATCTTTACTCCGTCTAATGTGATATCTATTTTTGTGTGATTGGTCATTGCTTTTGTTTTTGTTTGGTTTATGTTGAGTCCATAGGGCTTACAGGCAGTAGTCAATTCTTTTAGCATCGATTCAATTTGTTTGGCGTTCATTGAAATTAGTACGATGTCATCAGCGAATCTCAAGTTGTTTAGATTTTTTCCTCCTATGTTAATTCCATACCGTGTCTTCCATTTTAGGTTCTTGAAAATTTCCTCCAGCACAGCTGAGAACATTGGTGGGGACATCGGATCTCCTTGTCTTACTCCTCTATTTATTTTAAATTCTCGTCCTGTTATTTCGGTTTTTATTTTTGCCCAACTGTTGTCATAAATGTTTTTGTATGTCTGGATTATGATAGGGTTTATGTCTTGATTCATCAGCGCTTCCCAAATAGTGTCATGTTCAATGGAGTCGAACGCTTTGCTGAAGTCAATAAATAAAAAGTATAGTGGTTTCTTGAATTCATTGAATTTTTCTATCAGTTGGTTCGTCGTTTGTAGGTGGTCAGTTGTTGAATATCCTTCACGAAATCCTGCTTGTTCTATTGGTTGGTTCATGTTAAGTTTTTCCTTGATGGTTCTGTATATTATTTTTGAGAAGAGTTTGTAAATGGTCGATATATTGCTTATGGGTCTGTAGTTGTTTATATCATCCTTTTGTCCCTTTTTATGAATCAGTGTTATGGTGGTCTGAGTCCATTGTTTCGGTATATTTTGCGTTTTCAATATATTGTTGAATAGCAACGTCAAAATAGGTGATAGTGATTGTTTTCCGTATATAAGCATCTCAGCCATTATACCATCGTTTCCAACACATTTCTCTTTCTTTAGATCGTCAATTGCTTGCTCTATATCCTTTTTGGTTAGGAGTGGGTTGTTATTTATGTTATTGTTTATAATTTGTGTTGTATTAATATTTGCGTCTGTGTTATCTATGCTGGATTTAAACAGTTGTTCAAAAAATTGTGTGGCTGTTTCATTAATGTTTTTTCGGTCTGATATGCTTTTATTGTTGTTTTTCATTGTTAGAATCCAGTCTGTCCCTTTGTTTAAGAATTGTTTTGTCTTTTTAATTGATTTCGTGGAAGTTAGAATGTCTTTGATCGCTTTATCATTGAATATTTGAATGTCCATTTTTGATTTTTCTTTTATTTCTTTTCTGATGTGTTTCAGTTCAATTTTTTCTTCAAATGTTGTTATTTTCTTGTTTCTTAATTGTTCTCTACGTAGAATTAGTTGCTTCGTACCATCTGAAATTTTATCAGTTTTTTCGGTTTTTGCGGTCATAATTGAGATCATAGCTGCATTTTTTATTATTGATTCAATTTTGTCATATGTTGTTTGTAGGTCACGATCAATTTCATCTTCGTAAGAATTTATATTTAATTCATTTCTCAAAATTTCGTTATATGCATCAATACTGTTCTGAGTCACTGATCTAGGGATATGCAAGTTTTGCTTATTTCTCTTTAGCGTCTTGTGATTGATTTTTAGTTTTGCTCTTACATGTCTATGGTCGGCACAGGTAATGGGCTCTGGCAATTCAAAGTTATGCCGTTTGGGCTATGCAACGCTCCGGCAACATTCGAGCGTTTGATGGAGTGCGTTCTTCAAGGACTGACGTGGAAAGCTTGCCTAGTCTACTTGGACGATGTCATTGTTTACGGGAAAACATTTGACCAACATTGTAAGAACCTAAAAGCCGTGTTTCAGAGACTTCGAGAGGCTAACCTTAAACTGAATCCAGAAAAATGTGCACTTTTCAAAACCGAAGTCAAGTATTTGGGACACATCATCTCATCCCAAGGAGTAAAGACTGATCCTGAAAAAGTTGACTCCGTCAAAAATTGGCCAACACCACAGGACAAACATCAACTCCGAAGTTTTCTGGGACTTGCCACATATTACCGACGTTTTGTTAAGAACTTTGCTGGAGTTGCAAAGAGTTTGCATCAGCTCACCGAAAAGGGGAAGCAGTTTAAATGGTCAGGTGAGTGTGAGAAATCTTTCCAGGAACTCAAATACCGCCTCTGTAACGCTCCAGTGCTGGCACATCCAACACCTGGCAAAACATTCATCGTCGACGCAGATGCAAGCAACGTTGGAATCGGGGCGGTACTATCCCAAGTGCATGATGGCGAAGAGAAAGTGGTGGCATACTACAGCAAGGTCCTATCGAAACCCGAAAGAAACTACTGCGTGACCAGAAGGGAACTACTAGCTCTTATCTTGGCAACAAAGCACTTCCATAAGTACATCTATGGACAGAAATTCCTTCTGCGGACAGACCACGGTGCTCTGAGCTGGCTTTTGAACTTCAAAAATCCAGAAGGTCAAGTCGCAAGGTGGATAGAAAGATTGCAGATCTATGACTACCAGATCCAACACCGCAGAGGAAAGCTGCACTCAAACGCCGATGCATTATCCCGAAGACCTTGCAAAATGGATTGCAAGCATTGCAGGCGGCAAGAAGACAAAGAAATCATTACCGCTCAGCGACTAAGAGCTGATCCGATAAGCGGATGGAGCAATGAGGAAGTGAGGACTGCTCAACAGGAAGATCCAGATATCGAACCCATTCTCGCATGGAAAGAAAATGAAGAGAAACCGGAATGGGGAGACATTTCTGACAGGAGTCCAGTTCTCAAAGCCTATTGGGCACAGTGGGACTCACTATATGTGCAAGAAGGTGTCCTCAGGCGAAGATGGGAATCCGCTGACGGTAAGTCACATGTGATGCAGCTGATCGTACCGCAATCGAAAGTCAGTGAAGTTCTTCGGGAGATGCATGACGGACCTTCTGGAGGCCACCTCGGAGTAAACAAAACACTGGAGAAGGTGCGACATCGGTTCTACTGGTTACATGCTAGAGATGACGTGGAGAAGTGGTGCCGAATATGTGACAAGTGTGCTGCAACCAAAGGACCTGGTAGGAAGATTCAAGGTAAGATGCATCAGTACAACGTAGGATCGCCTTTTGAGAGGATTGCAGTAGATGTGGCTGGGCCTTTTCCAGAGACCAACACTGGAAACAAGTACATTCTGGTTGTAATGGACTATTTTAGCAAGTGGCCTGAGGCGTATGCCATCCCAAATCAAGAGGCCAAAACGGTGGTCGACCAGATTGTGTTTAACTGGGTGAGTAGGTTTGGCGTGCCTATGGAACTCCATTCCGACCAAGGGAGGAACTTTGAGTCAAACATCTTCCAAGGAGTGTGCGGACTACTTGGCATTAAGAAGACGAGAACCACACCGCTTCATCCACAATCTGATGGGATGGTTGAAAGATTCAACCGGACCTTGAAAGAACACCTCACCAAGGTCGTAGGCGACTACCAAAGAGACTGGGATAGGCACGTACCGCTATTCCTGATGGCCTATAGAAGTGCAGTACATAGCTCGACAGGACAAACACCATCTGACATCCTGTTCGGGAAAACCATGCGGCTGCCCAGCGAACTTAAATTTGGATGCCCCACAGAGGAGCCACAGGACACAAACGAGTATGTGGACGACCTCAAGGAGAGACTCGCTGACATCCATAAAAGAACAAGGGAACGGATGAAAACCTACAGCGACCGGATGAAGACACGGTACGACACAAAAGCGACAACGTCAGGATTCCAAGCAGGAGATCGTGTGTGGCTTTATAATCCTCATCGTCAAAAGGGATTGTCACCGAAACTTCAGCAAAACTGGGAAGGTCCTTATACTGTAGTCACGAGGATTAACGACGTGGTTTACCGCATCCAAAGAGGACTAAGAGGCAAGTTAAAAGAAGTTCATTGTGACAGGCTGCATCGATATAGTGGCGAGGCTGCAGATGGAATTATTCGGGACGAACAATCCTAAGGAGGGGGCAGTGTAACGTGAACCCAACATTTTATACCAATTTCCTAATCGAAAAACGTTCAACCGAAAACACAACTGGCAACACTATAATGGAATGGTATAAATGACAACCGTTGTTTGTAAGCCAGTGTGTGTGAGTGTAGAGATGCTTGACAGCAAATGTGGAGAACATGTAGAAGTAACTGGAGAGTTCTAGATGGCATGTCATTCGATATAAATAGCCCGCCCGAGGCAACCAGAGGGCAGTTTTGTTTATAGAGTGATAAAGTTAAGAGTAAATACAAGTGATAGTCCAAAAGTCGAGTTGAGTTCAAATAAAGTGTATATCGAAAGTAGATACTGAATAAAGTGGTAGAATTAAATTGAAAGGTAGAGTTTTATTTTTGCGAACTAAGCGCACGTTACAGTAGTTTAGAGTTTTTTGCAGACTGGAAAACCCAGGTTTTTTCGACAACTCATAGGGTTGTCAAGAAAACCTGGGTCAACTCTGGGGAAAGTTCAACGAACAAACCTAATATTTTGAAAACCGTCTCTGACAGCCTACGCAAATGGTTTGATAGTTCGGTAACCACTGTCAATGCTATGAAACTTGCTTCTCAGCCAGACATTGATTGGTGCATCCCTCAAGCCCTTGGTCTGCCCCCTTTTGAAATTAAACTACGTGAAGGTATCGAGATTCGAATATCAAGAGAAAACAAAAAATATTTTGCGTTTTTCGTGAGGAATTGGCAAGTCTTCCGATTATAATTTTATTGCCATTAAAAGCGCTTTATCGCTCAGGCGTTTGGATATAAATAAACAAATCTTAGGTCAGCCGGGTATTGTTGTGAGAAATCCTAAGCTCTGAGGATCCCCGCTCTGCTGTGCGAATCCCGAAGGGGAAGTTCAAACAAGTGTAACTTCACTTTAACAGCAACAAAAATTTGTTGATTCAAGTCAACTGTTTACTAAAAAAAAGTAGGAACATCTAAGCTTAATTGCTACCTAACCAAAAGTTCAATGTCTTCGATGTGATTCTTCTCTTCTCACTGCATCTTAGAAATTTCGCGCCTTACCAACGCCAAGCCGTCATTGGTTCGATATAGTAAAAGCATATGCATAAAGGCCATACTCAAAGAAAAAAAGTTAAACGCATTGCTGAGTTGTTTTTTTTTTATTTATAATATATTTAATTCAATTATAATTTATATCACTTCAAATGTATAAGTATTAATTCAATAATAATGATTTATTCCGAAATCTTAACATACACAATGCAAATGTGAAAACATTCACATCTGTACATACAATGTATTCTTACTGACGAACTAGCGGATGTAAATGTTCAAAATTCAAATAAATAATAAAACGATTCAAATGTACAGTTTTGAACAGACTCTGTAAATGACATAGATCATAGTGAATAATTAGAATTAACAAAAGCAAAGTAAGAATAAAAAATGAAATATCAATTTAATTCTTTTACGTGAACTTGTAGTTTTTGTTTTATGTTTTGTCTTAACTTAAATGAAAATTTTTTTTTAATTTTTGAAAAACATTTCCCTCTTATCTCGGTTTCGTTACAAAATGCTTGTTCTTCATATTCAAAACTTACACTACAACTTAATCTTAATGGAAACAAACTTGTTTTTCTTCTATGCTTGGATTTTGATGTCTATTTTCGAAGTTATTATATAAATTGTTATTAATTTAATTATTTTTTTTAATTTTTATTTTGTTTTTAATTACAAGTAATTACTGTATGATACAATATCAACATGCATTTTTATTTATTTTCTTAGTTTTGTTATTGTTTTAAATTTTGAAAATACAATAAAAAGACACAGAGAATTTTCGGGTAGTAGAATAATAATGATAATTATAATAATAAATATATGTGTATGTATAGTTTATCTTTTTATAAGATTAATAATTCCTCAGTAAATATATATATGTATACGAATATATATATTTATTTTTTATATATTGTGTGTGTCTGTATATATAAATATATAGTTTAATTATATATATATATATTTATATTTTGTATTGTTTTGTACATTATGCTTATTTTCTAGTAAGTAGGTACTAATTTACTTAGTGACGCTACTACTGTTTATATGTTTATACATACTCATACACTGTATATGTATATTGAATTTAAAAACTATTTAACAAGCATTCAATTTACGATTTTGTCCTAAATATTTGGTTGAAATAATTACAACGGATTAAATATTGCTGAATTTTATTTAAACAAAACCGATACAATTGAGCCGGCTGTTGATTTTTTTCTTTTTGTAAGATATTAGCATAATTGTTTTTAATTTGGTTTCAAACCAAATATACCCAATGCGTCTTTCCCATCGGGCATAAATGCCATTTTTGTTAATTTAACTATTTACTTTTAGTCTCGCGCTTATCTCAAATTTGGGGAAATGGTTAAGTGTATAAATATTTTTTTGTTTTTTTTTTTCAATTTAAAGCTTTGAAATATATTAAATTGTTATTATATTCTTTTTTTTATAAAAACAAGCAAAAAAAAATTTTGATATATTTTATTCCTTATACATTTTTTTGTTTTCAATTTATAAAACTAAAGGCGATATTTTTTTTTATAACCATGGGTTGATATTTTAATTCGTTGATGTGAATAAGTGTTTTCTTTCTAGGCAAATAATAACGACATTTTTCGACGGTTTTAAAGTTCAACTTAAAAAATATGTTAGTCAACAAAATATAACTCAGAACATACATGGCTGTTCTGATTTTCGGCCGGATTAAAAACGGAAACCGAAATTGAATCCGTACGGATTTGAAAAACGTGTTCTTATTTCCGAACGGATTCACTACTGATTTTATGTCACAAAATCGTCTTGAAAATTAAATTTTTGTGTTCATTGGTACTGTTTACCACTTCAGTACATATAATTATATGCAAATATAGTTTATTATTTTTCATTTTTATCAATAAAGAATGTTCTACAGAATTCATCAACCGGATTCAATTCCGCTAACAAAATGATAAGCGAATTGAAAACGTACAAATTCGGAATTGAGAACCACAAAAATTCTAAAACGGGAGGATATGGTATCCGAACGGAAATCAGAACAGGGGTCATAGTTTTGCATTTTTCACACTTGGGTTGATTAAGCTACGGAAAAATCAGTTTGCATTCGTTTAAATGAGCGAACGTTGGGTTGTTTCGTAGAATGTTTGTTTTTCACTCAATACTTATTACTTATTTATACATCTCCATCGGTAGTTTAATCCAACTCAAAGTAATTTGTTTCTTCAACTGTATTATACGAGGATGGGTCAATAAGTCCGTGATTTATTAATTTTTATAAAATAACTTTTTCATACATTCAAAAAGTCACGGACTTATTGACCCTCCCTTGTATTGAGTTTGAGTTTCACTCGAACGAAATTCCATCCGGAAACATTGACATTTCACCTTCCACCGATCAATAGTTCCAAACGGAATCAAGTCTTTCAGGTGTAAACATTGGTGAGCACAAAATTTCACATTTGGAAGGCTTAGCACATTCGAGTAAGAATCATAAAAATTCCAGACAAACAAAAACTCTTAGTATGAAATATCATTGTGTTCTGTGTTGTAACTTACAATTGGGCTGATCTATTTTATAGAACTTTCAAAATGTACAATACTAAAGAAAAACCACTCGTTTGCCCACAGCGGGGTAACACGAGAATGAAATGAAATGTTCAAGCCAATGAAGCGCAATTCTCCACAAACGAAATGAATTTAAAACAAAAAAGAACCAGAACTATTTTGTCTACATGTTAAATTAGACAGGGAACCCTAGTCGATATTTTTTTCTCAGTTGGTTTGAAATCAATTTAAAAAGTGAACGTGTTTTCGGTGTTTTTGGTTTGGAGAATGTTGAAAGCTTCATTCCAAAACTGCTGCAATTAACTACATTGAAAGAAGGTGGAAATATTAAAACTCAATCGCAGCTGGATTTAGCCATTAATCTAAATAGGATCCCTTCTTTCATTTCACCACAGAAAAAATTTGAGATTGTTTCAGGCATTTTATTGCATAACATTTAACCGTCGGCGTCAGAATGGTTACAACCATATCACTGCGTAGAAATCAGACAAAATTTTTTCCGGTCAGATACGATGATAGGGCATATCTACGTTCATTGAACGGCCCTAAATGAAACCAGCCACAGATAAGAGCTTTTGCCGAATCTAAGTGAATGATATTTCATGTTGCCCAAGTCAGAGGAAAGGAAATTTAAACACTCTTCATACCAATCGATAACTTTGAAAATTGCTTAAGGAGTTTCTTCTTAGTCACAACATTTACAGAAATTTCATTGATGGACACTTCAAAAGTGGCGATGTGTCCTTAGCCAATAATGGGAGAATCATTTTCAAAGTAAATGTAAATGTTAATTTTAATAAAAAAAAAACATTTTTTTGGTTTGACAAAAATACACCGCTCAAAAATTCATGTCTAGCGATTTAAGTTTACCTTCTTGATTTTATTTCTATGAGTTTTTTCGAGAATACGACGATATATGCTTCAACATTGAAAAATTATTGTTTCGATCCAACTTTTGGGATTTTTAGGTAAATCTTTAAAAAACAATGTTTATTTTGTTTAAATATTGCAAATATATGTATGCACTTTATTGTAATAGAAGAATATTGATTGATTTATCATTGAAAGGTGGTTTAAAAGTTTACTGCTGCAAATGGTTGTATTCGTTTCTTGTCTATATAACAATAATATAATAATCTTTCTATACAGTGTATCTAATAAATGTTTCCTGAAAATGCTTTGCGTATTAATTTTAAGCTTTCTTTTGCTAATCCTACCTATGTATGTTCTTATAACCAATTTAATACAACTCTGTTAGTGGATGTACGTATTTTCTAAATTTATTTGGTTTACACATTAAACTATTAAAAGAAGATTGTGATGGGCCGGACAATGCTTTTCATATGCACATATATACCCTCCTACATATGTATATATGTTTAACTATAATTCAAAAATATTTATCTTATAGTTTCAATATCTCAATTAATATTTACAATTCTAACTCTCTCGCCGCGTTCTATTAATTTACCTGAATATGTTGCGTTTTTAAACAACCCAAATAGAAAAATCCATGCAAATTGTAGCCTTATATATGTATATGCATTTGTAGGACTATACAAAGAAAATAAAAACATATGAAACATATTGCATGGAATAATATGGCTTTATTTCAAAAGAACTGCACGAAATTCACAGTCTGAATAGTTAATTCTAAGTAGATATTATTTTTAGTTATTGTATTTAACTATTTTCTAAGTTATAATTTTTACTTTTGTTTATACATGTATGTTATTGGTATTTGATATGGATTCAAAATTTATCCCGCATATTGCAACGCAAGATAGATAATATGTTCTGTAATATTTCTGTTTTTCTTATTATCGGTATTAACTTTATTTGGAATTTAATTATGTAGATTTTATCAACTGCAATAACAGATAGTCACAGAGAAAAGAAAGAGTGATCTGATACTTTAAGCTTAGCGGGTATTAATAACTTTAGAATCGGTCGAATTTTTTCTTGTATTTTCATTAAAGGATTTTGTAAAGTTTTCGATTTCGACTGGCTTTGCACATAGCCTTCGTTTTTTGGAGGATGTGTTTGATCCTACAAGTAGGACAAAAGGTAAATGAAGGGTTTTGAGTTTCAAAAAAAGATTGGGGTCATCAGTTGGGATTGTAAAGTTAATGATTGTATTCAAGACAAATCGCCGATAGGTTTTCTCGGATACCTTTATTTTTGGAAGATTCAAATATCTCTTCCCAGGCTGTTGCCGCTAACAGCTGTGAAATATAAAAATTTCTCAGAGATCAGGAAAACAATCGAAATAACATTACCAAACAATTTCCTTGCAATTTTAATGACTTCTCTGATAGAAAATTTAGTTTTGTTGCTTCTCTGAATTTGAAAAAGGTAGAATGTTCTTCCAAGAATCGCAAGGCACTGCAGAAGCTTTGAAGCTTAATTTCAACGAGTTCTAGAAAATATATAATAACCCTTGCGCTTCAGATTTTTGTAACAATTACAGATTCATTGTAAGTTACAATCTTTCTTGTCGTACAATTGAAATAGTAGGTACTAAACATGAATTGTTTTAACATAAAAAACGAATTTCAGCCTTCTAAATAAGCTAGAACTTTTAAAACTAGTGCGGTCTATTCAAAGACGCGCGTATGCTTGAAGTTAAATTGGCCAACACGTTGAAGTACTTAGGACACATTTCTCAAAACCCAGATCATTCCAAATTTAGCACCACTTAGAATTCGGAAGCGTTCTCGTCATTGTATCCCGCCTATCCCAATCTCAGTTCCAACTCACGACTCATGTTTATATTTTTGCGTCAATCTTAAAACAAAGATCATCAAAACGCAATCCAACCGAAACGTACTCGCCAACGGATATATTTCGATATCACTCTCGATTCTTCCTCGCCACTTTTACACTTTTCTGTAAGCATCAAAGCCTTAGTGATGAGAGGAGTTTCTTTTAATCTAACTGCTAAAGCTCACTTTACCTCTTTACATACAATTAAAACCCAGACATCCTCTTCAACGGAAAACTCACCATTGATCTATGATTAGTTCCCAAGCACTTAATCCCACCACCCAGTCCATAATATAGCTTTGATCCTATTTTGCCTCCCGCAGTCAAATCTATCAACCCAAGCAGAGTCTAGGATACGGTTTAAATGCTCTGAACGAATCAAATTTTCAATTCTTCACACAACCCTACCTTAAGTGGCGAAATCAAGTGCTGAGTGACCTCAACAAAACTTACTGATCCACACAAGTTGTTTAAAAGCAGCTTGGTTGAGGCCATTATAACTTTAAGAAAGTAGGTAGAAAGTTTTTGAAAAAATTCAGACCGTAAACATGCTTGGCTAGAGATGTTAGAGTTTTTAATGTCAACAGGACTCAGTATATTCTGAAAAAATATAAACGGAAATTTGTATTCCTATTATTTTTTGAAAACTAGCTGAGCCGCCCGACGTTGCTCGAGTCAAAGGTTGCTGTTCTCGTTCTTCCGTTCAAGCAAGAATATGGGAATGAAATATAGTCACACTGAAACACTGTTGACGTCAAAATCGACAAATATCATTTGACACCTCTAAATATTGAAAAAAGTGACCTGAAAACAATACTAATTTTCTGAGATGAGTTCTAAAAACATAAAACCATAAATTTCTGGTTAAAATCTCATTCTCTACGAAATATGGGGAACAAACTTTGAGTGTAACCATCCCTGGACGCAAATATATTTACCCTAAAAATTTCACAAAAGTTCGTATGCGCGCTGTTTATGGCATAGCAATAGTCTTTGGGTATGAGCATTTGTTTATGATATAGGTCATTGGCGCTCACCCAAAAGAATGTGATGATGAAGCGTTATAATCGGATATCGAAGTGTGGTCGATTGTTTGATAACCACAAATGGAGCTTATTGAACTTGTATAAATAGGGTATGAATTTGGAAATAAATTGTCAATAGTGATCGTGAACTCGATCTAGAACAATCTCTGGTTTTTGTTGATATGAGGCATTGATCCGAAAGCAATTCTAAAGTAGTTCCAAGTTGTTTCCACTGCCATCCCTCAACTTTGCAGTGCGAAGAGGTTTGAGCCCACAGCAGTGATTTGGTAGTTTGGAAAACAGTGAACTTTACAATTCCTTTCTGTTCTTCGGGGAAGCACAACTGACCCTATAATTCATTTCGGTCTGACCAGTAGGTACATTGCATGATTAAGGTTTAGGAATGATGTTTTTGAATCTTATTCTACCTTTCCAATAAATATTTTTGGCTATGAAAATTAACAGGCAATTCAGCACACTAGAATTAAGCTAAAATAAGAAACCCTTTTCCATTCTCATATTGTACATAAATATGAATGTCTAATCGCTAACGATAGAAATATAATTTTAAATTGTAGTTTTTTTTTTCAACAATGATACTCGGACAGTGCCTGGAACATACATGAATAGAAATACATGTTAACAAATCCGGTAACATCATAGAACTTTATCCAAAATAATTTACTGGTTTACATTGAAAACAATCAGAGAACTGTTTAAAGTTATGTCTCAATTTAATAAAGCTATTTAGCCTTTAATTAGCATTGAAAGCAAGACAGAGTCATTTCAAACTCTTTTCTGTGACAATCTTTAACAAAATGGTCATCTACTAACATAAATATTGCTTGTATTTTATTCAATTTTTTTTTTTTATTTTTTTTCTAAATCAAAACACGAAAAAGAAAAATACTTTAGTTGTGCGATTTGAGATAACAGTTTGAATTTTATTTCTTCGACTAAACAATAAAACAATAAAAAGAGTATTTACGAAAAAGAATTTACAATAATAATTTAAGTAAAAAATTACACAAATATTTTATATTAATAGTTTAAAGTAAGAAACAGTAAAGTCAAACTTTCAGTTTTTCAAAAGCTCATTGGCCCTTTTGTTTGCCCCATCAATTCTTATGTTATTCGTGTCACCCTTGAAATAAAAAAAGAAGAAAACAAAAATAAAACAAAACAGCACAAAACATAGATGTAAAAAAAAATTAATTAAAATAAAAAAATGTTAAAGCTACACAATGTCTGGCGTGTGTTACTTATTTCAATATAGGCAAACGAATACAGCTACGTATCTATTCACATTATTTAAGGCATTATTAGTTATTGCTTGTTCTTTCATTTTTTTTTTTTTTTTAAGAATAAACTAGGTATTCCTTTATTTTTGTTAGTAACAAAAAAGAAATCGTAACAGCTAGTTAATCCGTCGTTTGGAATAACATTTATTTATTATTTTACTAACACAAAGGCCGACATTGAATGCAGATTTATACGACTAATGATACATATTATTTTTAAGCTTCTGTTCTTGATTTTTTTTTTTTTTCATTAATAAAAAAACATTGTATAGCTTTATCAAAAACCAAAAGGAGTAAGAAAAGGAAAGCAAACGAAAATAAGAAAATTAAAAAAAAAAACATATCAACTTCGTCACATACGCTATTGGTCCGAAAATAATTCGCCATTTTTTTCGATTTGATTTTATCTTAACTTTTCAGCGAGTAGTCGAAATGTGTTATTTATGCTTCTGTATTTGTTTTTTCTTATTATTCAATAGTGCATTTTTTTTAATTAAATTTTTTTATAAATTTTTTCTCGTCTACATGAATAAAGTTCTATACAAAAACGTTGATTTAAATATTTTCTAACAGACAACTCGTTTTATTTATTATTATTATTTTTTTTTTAATTTATGATAAAAATGTAATTTTAATATTTTGAGAAAATTTATTATTTTAAAAAAGTTATTTTTTCATGTTT
This sequence comes from Melanostoma mellinum, assembly GCA_914767635.1. Taxonomy (NCBI): domain Eukaryota; kingdom Metazoa; phylum Arthropoda; class Insecta; order Diptera; family Syrphidae; genus Melanostoma; species Melanostoma mellinum. Next base: position 67,646,751 of record OU612058.1, on the reverse strand, counting down.
TCCTTTTCAAATATATAAATTATACCTTAAATAATTAGTTAAACTTGTCGAAACAAAAAAAAAGTTAGTGCAATGGAAGCTCACATTTTTAATTGTGTACCTAATTAATTAATTAAATAATTTAAAACCAATTTGAATATTGTTTATTAAATTTAATTTGACTTCTAATTTTTTTTCTACTTCCAGTTGCGAAAAATATTTTCTTTTAAGACATGAAATTTTTTCATTTTTTCTCTAGCTTTGGGATAATACCTGAACTAAAATTTCAACTTATGTTCGTTCGTTGAACTTTAACCAAAGCTGACCCAGGTTTCGTTGACAACCCTATGAGCTGTCAAATAAAACCTAGGTTTTTGGCTCTCAAAAAACCCTAAACCAACAAAATCACTACTTCCCTTTCATCAAATTCCATTTCACAGCCCTGTTTGTTGCCTGAATTCATCCCAACGAAAACTTTAGGGTGAGATCAATTGAATCCCAGGGCTTGAAGAACACATTATTTTACATTCTGGTTGAGTTGAGGTTTTTCAGAAAACGCTTTGTGACGAACGGACTGACACGAATGCTCCATCTCTACTAATTTTCCATAGCACATTGCAGAGTACTCGCGTAAAGGGAACACCTCGTCTTAGGTGATGCAATCGAGGGGAAGAAGACCTCAACTGACTTAGAAGGCAAAACTCGAGAGAGCTCGCCCGAAATCGATTTCGCTATCGAAAGATGTTGGTTAAAACCAAGTTCATCCCAAACTGTAAGTAAGTCAGCAAAGACTGGCGGCCGTGGTGCAGTGGTAGAGTGTTCAGTAGATAGGCGCCGGACGCGTGGGCTCGAATCCCGCTCTGGGCATCTACTTTTCTTTCAGCCTCCCAGTTTCATATGGAAGCCGCCCTTGAGGTTATGTGTGTGAAATTACTAACACCTTATTTCCAACTAGTGCAACACAAAAAAGGGGAAGGCTGCTACCCTGGTAGCACAATGGACCGGAAATTAGTTCTGAGTTCTCCAGATTAGCATATAAGCCTCCTATTTTCTTTTTAAAATAAAAAATGTATATTTTTAAGGACAAGTAGAATTACCATTGTTAAAATACCATTCAATAATCGAAACAATCATTAGTGTTGTCAAAATTATGTGCTGAATTCTCTTTCGCTTTGCACGAAACAACTTTCTTTTGTACAAATCTGAATTTGAACATTGACAACTTAATGTAATTACGTTCGGTTTAAAAGCAGATCGGTTTTCGTAAAGTAAGGGTAAGTAAGGCCGATGTGGGACGTCCACACGAATTCGGCTTTGCCGATGACATGTTGTGTCGATTGGTGTAGTTTGGCATAGTGTGATCGCCCCTTTAGGAATACGAAACGAGTAATAACACGGCAATAACAAACAAACACTACTTATCCTTTAACTTTCAAAAATTGAACACTAATACTTTTTTAATTCACTAAAACTTATGAATCATGATCGATGTAACTAAGCAAACGATCAAACAACGAATGTTTACTAACAATGCTCACACTTAACTAATGGACAGTTTGGCGTTTATTTTTAATATTTTAAGAGCATTACCTAAAATTTGGTAGCAACCATTCCTAAAAAGTATCAATAAAATTAGTATTACCTACTCTACACACTATCACGTGTATTTCCCAATGCTAGAGCGTGTGACTTCTTTTTATTCCAAGATAAATTGCTTGCTTTTTTCTTTTGTTTACCATGCCTACAAATTTACTCCATACACCTTCCAAAATTTAAACAGTAAAACTAATATTCAATTTTTAATATTACCTTAAGACAAATAAAAAATAAAGATTTGTTTTAATTGATGCCTTTTTCTTATGAATCTCGGGTAGGTATAGTTTTCAAATCTGATTGAGCGATGAAAACAGTTTTTGATTTTAATATTTTAGTGATACTAGTACTTTATCGTGAGATCATTTTTGCTCTTTTTCATATTTTTTTCATTTTTTTTTTTTGGTTTGTTTTGTTCATCACAGCAATATGAGCCAAAAGAACCCCTACTGATTTATTTATTTATTATAATCAAAAGTAATATATAACGTCAATTTTAAACAAATCCCAAAAAATATACATACATACATTAAATATAATTTATACATAATATTATTTCAAAACAAAAAGAAGTTTTTTTTTTTTTGTTGGTTGTTAATAACATTAGGACAGCAAAACAACTAGTATATATTTATTTAAGGAGCTGATGAGCTCTTTGGTTTGCCACTGCTATTCTGGCTTCGTTGGATTCACCCTGTATATTGAGTTAGCATGGACAAAGTGAAATAACAAAATGATATTTTGTATATGGATTAGTAGGATGAAGAATGTGTGTGTTAATATTTTATGGAGAATAATGAGAGTGAGTATTACCTTGCGGTTGATTCTGTCGATCTGTCTGTTCTGGTTCTCTAATTCTGAGCCCATATCAAGGGCCATGTTTCGGAGATTGCCAATCATTGTGTTTACTTGTCCCATGTTCTCTTCCATTTCATCTTCTCGCGCATCATTTGTTATTCTGTGGAAGAAAAAAGATTTCCATACTTGTTAGTGCAAACTTACACATTCAATTGAGAGCAAATTATGTAATATAAATAAGAACACTGAACTCTCGAAAAGAAAAAGAAGCATGAGATGGGAACGAGAATCGAAAGTTTTACCAAAAGATAAAAAGATGTAGCCAGGGTGGCAAACCTCAAACTCAAGCCAGGAAAACATAGTGAGAGAATCACAGACAGCTTGACGACGATAAACACTCAACAAGATCTTTAATGTCGAAAAAGGCTTTCGACTAGACTATACTTTGTCATGAGATTTCTTTGATATCATACTGAAAATGACTGTGCAAAGCTCAAATGTCAATACCAGAGGAATAATCTTTCAAAATTCTGTACAATAACTCGCTTACGTAATAGATATTGACGCAATGACAAGAAGTAAGCATGATGTCTGTCGTAGGTGATTTTGCTAGCATTGACACGGAAGCGACTTAAAATATTTAATGAAGGTGAAATGAAGTATATATTGTCATCAAATAAGGACAGAAACTAGAGAAAATGTCACAATAGACCGACATAACCTCGAGGTAATACAGTATTTTTTTCTTCCTAAAACAACAACAACATCAGTGCGGAAATGAAACGACGAATTACTTTTGCTATTCGCTGCTACTTTGTAGCTAATCCTCTATAAAATCCTGATCACCCCAGTACAAACTATACGGCCCGCGAAAGCATGGACTTTTGTTAGAGCGGCTGAGGAAATTCTTGGTCGTTTCGAAAGAAAAATAGTCCGAGTGATCTTTAGTCTCATAAGTGAAGACAATGTGCGGAGAAGGGAATTCAACAGCAAAAGCTAGAAGAGTACGCATAGCAAAACTACGATGGCTGGAACATGTAGAGCGGATGAGTTTCAATTGCAGAAGGGGAAACCTCGTCTTAAGTGGCGCAATCAAGTGGAAGAAGATCTCAAACCACTAAGGGCCGGTTTGTTGAGAGCGGGTTAAATAAGCAATTTGGTTATTATGGATTCTTCTTAATCTATGATTAAGAATCTGTGATCACCAAAGAGTGTTTGTACACCTTTTTCATAGCTTGGTTAGCAAATCATGGGTTATTCAAAAATCGTTCCATTTTCCAGTCTATATGTCAAAACTTAATCTCAAGGAAATTATTGAAAATACATACTTTTTTTGATAGAGTCAGTTATTTTTTCGGTTGTCAAAACTTTCGAGATTTGAATTTAATTTCATTTTAGTTTTAAATGTATTTGGAAGACCTAAATAAAGAGCCCCAAATCAATTGCATCAAAGCAAAAAGCATTTAGCATTACTCTCAAAACTGCACAAGAGGCAAAAGCAGCATCAAATGCTCAAACTACAGCCGGACAACAGGCTTCCCATCGGGTTAAGGCTAAGTTGGCTGAATAGAATTTACAAACTGCTCGTGCTGCAGAAGCTGGAAAACAGCGAATTGTCGAACAGCTTGAAATAGAAGTTCGCGAAGCTGAAGTTGTAGTACAAGAAAATGTAAATGCTGAGATGCAAGCTGCTCAACAGGCAACCACATAACTGAGAACATTGACTTGAGCATTGCAGAACAAAAAAAAAGGTCAAGATGAAGAAATTGAGTTTTAAAAAAGAAATACTACGGCAACAGCAAGCTGGTACAAAATAAGAAGGCACATTAAACAAAAAATTAAACACACCGCTGAGGAACATCGCCAAAAAGCTAAAATTCCCGAAGCGGAGTTAAAACTCAAATAAAGTTAGAACAATAAGTAAATAAAATACCACTTCAGCCAAGCCTGCACTTTTTTTTTATTTATGTTTTTATTTATTTTACTTATAAAAAAAGACTAAAATTACAGCGCCCACATGCCTCATTCAAGGTGATAAGTCAGCCTGGCAATTTTTTATTTTGAAGGGAGAGCTGTGATTTGAACAAAAATCAAGCCTGAATTTCAGTTAATCGTTGTTTAAATGGAGTTAACCCAGAAAAATTGCCGGGTTAGCAAAATCTATGATTAAGAGCTCTGATCAGAGATTCCTTGATTAAATATTTCGTGAACAAACCGAATCCATGATTATCATCTTGAACAATCATTGATTAGAAATAATCAAGCTTGAACCAACCCGCCCTAAGAGTACAAAACTGGAAGGAGCTCGCTCGAACTTGTTGGCGAAAATCTTGGTTGAGGTTGAGGTTGACCCCGAACTGCCACCTGAGTAAGTAAGTACTTTGCATCTAAGCCACCTGGTTAAAAAGTTGTTAGCTTCGAATTAAATAATACAATAAACGAGAGTCTACTATCATTTATACAAGGTGCGACAAAAATATGGAAAATATGACGCGTTAAAAAAAAAATCAAAGACCCTATATCCGACGTATTTTCCGACGAGGAATCCGATGGTGACCTTGAATTTGACCTTGGACGTAACCTTAAAGCCCCAGCGACGGAACGGAACGGAAGATTCCAACAGGAACGGGTTGAGAACAGAAACTTAGGAACTACTGGACAGATTTCAAAAATTCTTTCAGTATTAGGATGCCACATAGTCCCACAGCAAGAAAGATTATATTTCATCCCCAAATTCTCACGTAAGAGGAAAAACGAGAACGGGAACCTCAAAACTACAGACCCGAGCAACGCCGGGTGGCTCAGCTAGTAGTTGGTATAGAATTGAATAAGAATCGAAATAAATAAAAAATAATATTACCGTCCAATGTAACCAGCTTGAGCCATTAGTCCATTACGATCGTCCATCACGCGTTGTGGCTGGTTATTGACAACTTTGCCATCGTCATTTCCTTTCCAGGTACCATCGTCTTCTTTGAAGGATTGGCTCCTACAAAAATTAAAAAATACATCAATCAAGAATTTAAAAAGAAAGTCACAACGAAAAAAAAATTGCTTTACTTATTGCAGGGTAACACACAAATGCCGCAACATTTTTCCATTCCACTGAGATTCTTCTCGGCTTCTCTCATGTCGGCATTAATCTGGTCCATACCCTCCTCAACACGATCCAATTGTTCTGTTCATTTCGATTATTTTTTTTAACAAATAATCAAATTAATCAACGAAGAGAATAAGTAAAAAATTTAAGTAAAAGGAATCCTCGTTTATATAAATTTACTTTTGTACACATAAACTTAAAATGTTTTTTTGTTTGAAAATACAACTAAAGAGTATGACTTAAGGTAAATTGATGTTGAAGTATGCTGACAGAGACAGAAGGAGAGAAGTAGAGATAGAGTAATGAGGGTAGTGGGTGGGTATAAAAGGTTAAAAGTGATGATCTATTTTCGCTTAAATATTATTAAAAAAGTTTTAAGGAAATGAATTACTCAGTTAAAGTTTCTACAGTATTAGATATACAAAACAAAATTACAAAAAATGTGTTAGGAAAGTTGCCTTGGAGCGCAGATGGGCGTGTTCTTCTTTTTTTATTTAGCTATCTTTTTCAGTCAAAATCAATTATGCTGATTTCTTTGCATCTCTAAGCAATTGTTAAGAAAAAAAGCTGGCTGTGCCAAAAAACACGCCATTTCGCTTCCTGGCTCCTTTAAAGAATCAAAAAAAAAAAATTACGAAAAAATGAGTTGTGTTTGTTTTTGCAAGTAGATTACTAAGCTGTATTTTATTAAATTTGTAAAGATAAAAGAACTGATTTTTGTTTGTGAAATTGCATTCAATTCATGCACCTTTTATAAAAAATATGTTTAATCAAGAATAGTTATGAAAAATAATTTTAAATTTGGTTATGGTTTTTGGATTGGTGTAAGCGGATTTGGTTTTCAACTTGAACACAAAAAAAGATCAAGAGAAAATGGTGTCTTTTTATATTTTAACTGAACAAAAGTGTTGAATTGAAATGGTTTAGGTGAGAGATAGCAACTAACGCATGTATTTACTTAATAAATTAATGTACGAAGAGAAGGTGAAAAAGAACACTGCATATAAGGAGGATACTTTTTAGATAATTAAGAATCGAATTCGCATGCGAGTGATAAAGTCTCAAGCTGACACCATATTCACGATTAAAACTGAACATTTAAGTTACAATCCAACATACGACAGTTAAAAATTTTTTCTTGACTCCTAAATTTGTTTTTTTTTTTAGTATGTCTGTTCTACATTACACTGCTCTATATCACATCACATCAATGATTCCTGGAATCAGAAGCAACAACGGAGAGCAAGATACAAAATTAAACTGCACTTACTTGGATCCATTGAGGAATCCAATAATGAGCCACAATTTTATGATTTTATTGTCTTGAGACATCTACTTAGCTTGACTTATTAAGACGGTTTATATTTTAACGGCAGATACCTGGTAAAATAGACTTTCAATTAAACTACACGGCCTCAATAGGATTAATTCGTTGTTAGTTGGTTTCACTTTTCAAGTCAAACATTTTGTTTTTATTTTACCGATTGCTATAATAATATTTCTATTTTATGCACATTTATACCGAAACTAACAAAAAGTTGTTAAATATAAAGTTAAATAAATAAAGCATAAAATAAAAATATTAATACGTATTTAAATTGTATATTTAGACAAATGCTGAGCAAATGGCCGCAGTTTATTCTGAAACTAAAAACTATACACAGAAGCTTCTGGAACCGCAACTGACTACGAAGGAACAATGGAAAATAATTCTCGCGAAACGGCTTTGCCTCAGAAGTGCAGTGAAACGAATAGTGAGATTGGAAACAACAAAATGTGCAGCATTTTTTTAGTACATGCAAAGTTTTATTTGACACCTCCAAAGCTTCAAAAGTGGTGCCCGTGGCGTAATTGTTGACGTGACCTTCCTGTTACGCCGGAGTTTCCAATACCAACATAAAACAAAAAAGAGGAATTGGCAAGTCCCCCCGTAGTAAATTTATTGCCTGAAAAACGCTTTTTCGATTAGACGTTCGGAATCGACAGAAAATTGTAGGTCCTTTCCCATTCCATTCCCTCACAAGGCATGGTTTTAAGAAATGCGCTAGGCCTGGGTGCTCTCCGCTCTGTTGCGCCACCCTATTTATTTATTTACAGCTTCAAACAATAATGTGAAGCGACGATTAGCTTTTTTCAATGAACGACCTTAAGAAAGCATCGATGGAATAACGTAACTTAATCGAAACGAAAGTTTTGTTACGTACCCTACTTGCAAAGTAATGTAGTGCCATATAATAGTAGCGTTATCTTTAAAATATTATTAAGAGGAAATATTTTTGTTTGTTTGTATTGAATAGGCTCCAAAACTACTGAGCTAATTTGAATGAAATTTGGAAGAGATGGTCTAGACCCTTGGAAAAGAGATGGTCGTCGTCAACAGAAACGGGAACGTAAATGAGAACTTGGTGTTTGTATTGAATAGGCTCCAAAACTACACAGCCGATTTGCATGAAATTCGGAAGAGAATTGGTCTAGAGCTTAAGAAGTAACATAGGCCATATTTCAGCTACATATTCCTTCGTCAACCGAAACCAGAACGTAAATGAGAACTTCGTGTTTGTATTGAATAGGCCCTAAATATACTGAGGCGAATTATTTTCGGAACAAAGATGGACTAGAGCCTGAGATGATATAGGCTATATTTCATCCACATATTTCTACAGGAAAGAGATGGGAACGGGAACATAACGGGAACGTAGAAAATATTGGATCGATTTCCAAAGCATTTGGTTTGACAATTTGTTTTTTTTTTTACAAAAAGAAGGAGGTTTAATACTCAACTAGAACACTGAGACCAATTCCCGATCCATTGTGTTACCAGAATAACAATTTTCCCCTTCTTGTGGTCAGTAGAAGGCAATAAGGTGGTTGTTATTGGTGCCGTGAAATAAGGTCAAAGGCAATAAGGCCGAATCGACCTTATTTCCCAAAAATTGGGAGATAGGGTCGAATTTCTTTTTCGACCTCATTACCAATTTCGGGCCCGGTGCGACGCCGATTCGACCTTATTGCATTCGACCTTATTTCACGGCACCGTTGTTATTTCATTTATAAACATAAGATCGGCGGCCAGATGAAGCTGGTACGCTGAAAGAAAAGCAGGATTGTTGACAGCAAGTCGGAGGACTGTTAATTATTATGCTATTTGCTATTGATAGAAAATATAGTTACTTCCACATTTGGAAATTCTTCCTGATTGGTTTTTCTGGTCGCTATACCTGGTCCCTTAACCAGTCAAAGGGATGTTTAACACCAATCGAAGGACGGTTTGAAAACTAGGATGAGGCCTTATGAGTTCAGGCTGTTAGATTTTATAATTTTAGAAGTATGTATAAGAAAAACTGAAACTATGAGGGAGGTAAAAGATTTGGCTATCTAAAATCGTCTTTTTTTTTTTGAGAAAGCTATCGTTATAATAAGACTTTACAATTTACATGCATAGCAAAAGCAATATCGCCTATAAAATGAGAAATAAGGAAATAAAGCGCATATAATATAAAGTTATGTCCAGAAATTTAGCTTTATTATGAATTTGGCATTATTTTTAAGAACTATTTTGAGCAAGTAGCCGCCACCGTTGGCGTTGGCTCGAAAAAATTACAGTCGAAAGGGCCAGTTTTCGACATCTTTTCTTTTTACAGCATTTGGAGCCGTATATTTGGCAGTAACAACGCGCCGAATATTCCTTTTCACGACGTCAATCATACCATCATCAAGTGTTAAATTATCCGATCTTGGAGGTACCTCTCAGGTTTAAAACTCGAAATTATGTGAAAATCGGCGTCAACACCGATTTGTTTTCGCGATTATTGGGCGCGTTCGTCACAAGTTAGATTTTCAGATTAACTTACTTTTCTCGGCCTCTGATTGGTTAGACGTTAAGTTTTTCAGTTGACAACTCATCAGCTGTTAGTTTTTACCGATTCAGTTTTTCAGTCCGGAAAAGAGGGATGAAAATCTAGATTCAGTTTATTAAGCTGTCAGATGCGATAAGTGACATCAAAAAATTATACTTGCCAAGTGATGGTGATTTTGTTGTGCGTGATTTTTATTGAAAAAATACAATAAATTAATTCTAACTCCATTACTGATTGTTTTTTACGCTCATGAAATGTTTATCGCAGTAAATTCAACAAGTTAATGAATTTTTTTTACATATGCAAATCAAAACTGTCGCACCTGACAAATCTTGTTAGATAACCGTTCAACGCAAAACTGAATAAGTTTTTCAGTTAATCTTAAAATCTGAATTGCAATGAACGCGCCCATTTACACAGTGCACAGGGTCGTGCGGTTTCAATTTTTCCACTATAAAATGGCAAACCAAACTCAGCAAGTGACAGCTGTCAACAAAAAAAAAAATAACTCTGAAAAAAGTATTGTCAGATTCAAAACCTCACGTCGTCAGAGATAGGTTTTTGGCGTCTATTCCGGTATCGAATGAATATCTGGCTGTTTCGTTTTTAAATGTTGGTACGATTGATGACTTGCATGTATCTCGAATTGAAATGGAGTAAAGTCAAAGGTTTTGTTCGTAGAGTAGTAGAAGGAATAAAGCGTTTAATAAAAGATGCCATTTGTTTGTACTGCCGTTGATAAGTTTACCAAATTTCTATGGTCCTTGTCTCGCTTTACACTCGCAGACAAAGCACATTTATATTGTTTTGGCTTCACTTTAAGTAATTAGTTTGTCTTTACAAGCTCTTAATGTAAAATTCTTTGGTTTTGACCACTTTCTTTCTCTCGAAGATGTCTACTTCGAACCTTCAATTCGGTGCATAGCAATTCATCAGTTTTTCTTTGTTTTAAAATCACTAAATTTATTAGTAAAAAAAACATCTCTATTTCGCAGTACGAATGAATAGGATAGCCCATTCGCTCAGCTCTTAAGGAAACTGAAAGTTAAGAACATTCTTTTATTTTGGTGTAGATATTTTGAAACAAATCGCAGAATCGTCTATAAATTGTGAACTACAAGTATTAAAATCGCCGAGTCGAAATCAATCAAGAGAAATGACTTTTGTCTTCTATACGAACAAGGCTAATTTCGACTAATTTGTTTGTTGTATATTGGAGATGAGAAAATTTATAGGTAAAAAATATAAAAATGAAATGGGACTTCATAGCAAATGCTGCAACTTTCGACTTAAGAGCCTTAACTGCAATTATCGGTCGTAATTCTCGCCCTAGTAGACAGGTAACAACAAGTTTAGTGCAAAATGAGTTTACATATTCGTTGTGTGATGCTGCCGTACAAGCAAAGTGTCGAAAACATCGCTGCCGTTCAGGCCTCCGTAGCAAACGATCCAAATCAGTCAATTCCCATATTCGTTGTGTGATGTTTCCGTACAAGCAAAGTGTCGAAAATATCGCTGCCGTTCAGGCAAAGATCCAAATCAGTCAATTCCATTTAAATCGGTCCAAAGAATCGACCACTGCAAACGTCCCGCGTTGGCCATATGAACGAAATCGATAGCAAAGTTTTGGAAATATCTCAAATGGTTTGCGTTTGAAAAAAAAAATTTCAAGTTCTAATTGGAAAACCCGAAAAATGCTTATTTTTGGTAAAAAGTTTGATTTGGAGTTTAATTATTTGACGGCAAGTAAGGAATATCACGTTAGAATCAAAAAGCAAAAAACAAAAGGCCCAAATGATTTTTTGGGAAATGCTATGGTACATATGATAGCTTCCCCAGAGAAAACACGGTTTAACAAACAATATTCTTTTCAACAACTGACAACCGCTGAAGTGAACTTAGTTACATGTTTTTTTATTCTTTAAATAACTATGGTGGTAAATATATTATAATCATATTGTAATTAAACATTATTTTATTATTTATTATTATAATATTATTATCATTTACTTTGACTTAAAATCATCCCGCACCGGAAAACATTTGCTCAGATTTGTTTTGCTTTCAAGAATTTTATTTTGTAGGCATCAAACCCAAAACCGGTCCACCTTTTTAAGCACAACAAATCTGGAATTCACAACGCAATCAGTTCGAAACACAAATCAAACAACATCCAAAGGCCATACACAAATCACAGTCTCATTTAAATTTGATTGCCATTTTCAAAGTAAAAAGATTTTAAAATAAAATAGGTAAGCAACACTAATATTTAAGAAAAACTATATTCTAAAAAGTACCTCTGTAAGGCAGTTTCATTTAACAATAAAATGCACCTCTTTTCGTACAAAATAAAAACTGATTTTTAAATTTTAGCTATTAAATGAGTGCCTACGTGAAAGTTGGATGAATGCATATTTTAAAGAACGTAACTAAAACAGTTTTTTATTTCTTCAAAATAACTTTTCGCTCTACTGTTATGTTCCAAGTTAATGTATATGTTCTAAAAATTTGCTAAATATAAAACTATTGTTTAATTTAATATCAAATGAACAAACTAAATACCATGTACTCAAAATGAAAAATTAAGTGTGGAGTATACGTATATTTTCGGTTATAGAATTTAATAACAAAACAAACAAAAAAAAACTTTTACTGTTCAAGTCCTAGTTAATGTAAGAACAGTATAATATTTAAGTATCTCTGTTAAGAATTTGGACTCAAGTCGAAAAGTAACAAAAAACCACAACAGAAAATCAAACAAAAAAAACCAACTAAAAACAATAAAATTTTTTGTCTTCCTTGTACTCACATGTCGGACTGAGTGTGGTTGAGACGAGCATGATTTTGTATTTATATATATATTTTTTTCTATTCAATATATATTTTGATAAAATATATATATTTTCTTTTTTTTTGGGTAGGTTCTGTTTATAGGGCGTATTAATAAAGTCGATTTTGTTGGGCGATTTGAAATGTTGAGTTGGGTACTATTATTTTTATTTAGTTTTGCGTTTGAGTTATACATATTTAGTAATTCTTTTTTTTTGTTGGCATTTATAAAGGTTATTATATCTGATTGGACGTTTTTCTTTTGGAGGGGGGTATATATTTTTTTGGAATTTTTGCTGTTGATGTTGTTGTTCTTGTATATGAATATTTTCATTGGTTGATTTGTTGGAGTGAAAAGAGTTTTTATACATAAATATATATATAATTTTTTTGTATTAATTTAAAAGTTGTGTTTAAGAATAAATGTAAATATATATAGGTATTTAAATTTAATTTTCTTTTTTAGTTTTAAATTTGATTTTCATCTTTAAGTTTAAGGAGTAAAATTAATATTTACACTATACATTCCGGTTTGTAGTGTTAAATTTAAATTAAATTGTAAATTTAAAGAAAACCAAGTATTGAAAAACGGTATTGTTTTATTCAAAAGCAGTTTTTCAAATTTGGTTTAATCTACCCAATTTAAAAAAAAAGTAATATACGCAGCAATGTGATGGTACTTTGTAAAACTAAAGATTAAAAACTATTTACATAGGTCTACTTTCGCTCAAAAATTGTCAGCAGTGTGGATGTCATTTAGTTATATTAGAGTTAAGATTAAAGCTGTTATGTTGTAAATATGTAAATGTTGCATATGACGCCGCCAACGCTCCAAAACCAAAAAAATTGTCCGCATACACCCGCTATTTTATTTTACGAGGAAAAATGTGTAGTTGTTTTTTTCAGCTTTGAAGCGATCAAAAAAGTTAAAATTCCGTTTGCCATTGGGCCGTCCATAAAATACGTTCGCACACAGGGGGGTGGGGGGTCTCGCTGAGTGTGACAAGTCATGTGTCATGATAAAAGTCATTCATTTCGCATTAGCAATTAGCAAATATACAGACATTTAAATGCATTTATTTTTAATACAATAAATTGTAACTTAATATATTTACTAATATTTGTTTTAGGCGCGGCTCAAGCGGCACTGGAAACCGTTCCAATCGATTTCTTTGTTTTTCCAATACTTAAGACTTGAGAGACTAATGTGGCATATACACTGTTCAAATGCTTATCAAGCATGTAAGAGTGCATTAGTGAAAATAAGTCGCGTATACATTGTGTGTATGCTTTAAGTAAAGTCAAATCATTCATTTTCGTAAAGACACCGTAGAACGAATATTATAAAAATAAAAAAAAAAGTTTTCAAACTTACAACTGCACTATCAATCAAAATCTATTATGCGCAGGGGAGGGGGGGCTAAGCTTTTGTGAATTAATATTCATAGAAAGTGTGACACAACGTGACAATGGGGGAGGGGGAGTCAAAAAAGACTAATTTTAGTGTGACGTTTTTGATAAATATGAAAAAATGATAAAATAATTACAATACATTTTTAAACAGGGTGAGCTATCTGGTGGTTTTAATGTCTTGATGTTTTAAGGTCTTAAATCACAGGTTGTTTTGACATAAAAGTCGTTTTACGATCGAAATCTTGATCTTTTACGATCTAAACATTCCAAGATGGACAAGAGCATCGAATTACGGATGTGATAGAAGAAAATCTAGAGTGAATTCGGCTATATAAAAGGTCCGCCATCTAACGTATTTTTTTCAACTATTGCTTATTTCGTGAATGGTAACACTTAGTTCATGTCTGATTTGACAGATAATTAGTTTTATCCCTCCGCTGAACGAATATGGTTGTGTATACGATTGAACAGCGCTGGGAAATATTGCCGAGAAGATGCCGATTTTTCCAAAAAAAAAAATCATCTTTTCTTGGCGGGTATGTAAACAAGCAAAATTGTCGCATTTGGCACAGAAAACCCGCACGCATACATTGAAAAGCCGACACACCCAAAACGAGTCACTGTTTGGTGCGGATTTTGGTCCAGAGGAATAATTGGGCCATTTTTCTTCTAAAATGAGCAAGGAGTGGCCGTTACAGTAATGGCGATCGTTATCGGGCCATGTTGAACGAATTTTTGTTCACAAAAATTGAAGAGGAGTATTGGCAACATTTGGTTTCAACAGGACGGCGCTACGTACCACAGAGTCGAAGCTACACTCGATGTTTTGAGCCCTGTTTTTGAAGATCGCATAGCTGATGTCTTTTGGCCACCTCGGAGCTGCGATTTGACACCGTTGGACTATTATTGTGAGGTTCCGTAAAAGATAAGTGTTACGTTGACAAGCCAGAGATAATTGACGCTTTAAAGGACAATATTCGTGAAGCCATTGGTGAAATACAGCTGCACACAATCGATAATGTGCTTAAAAATTGGACCGATCGTGTAGGCTACTGCATGGCCAGCCGAGGCAGCCATTTGAATGAAATTATTTTCCATTATTAACCGGAAGGATTGTATTTTGTATAGCATTTTCAAAAAAAAAGTTATATAGCGGACCCTTACAATGGTGAAGTCGATACCTTGGAGACAAAAGGAATAGTTTTGAATGAATGTTTCAACTTTCTCAACATACCCAAAAATATTGAAAATAAGTTCACTTTTTAAAATGATTTCAAACCAAACGACAAAAATGGCGGTGAGGTTTACCAGTTCAGTTTAGCTTGTGGACAAAATTGCAGTATATTGCCGCTGTTGATTCTGTGGTTCTACTCTGTGGTTCTAATCTGTGGTTCCAATTTTTATAAAGAATTTAATAGTATTTCACTCCAATTCGCCAAAAATCTTGGAATGACGTTGGCTGCAAAGTTGTTCGTGAAAATAAGTAATTCCCTTGGTATATGAAAGCGATCTACGTCGTGATCTCCAAACTGAAGTGGTTAAAAAACACGCTGTATCACACGGAGACTGTTTTAAATATACGAGACAATGGTCGGAGACTAAAAACCAAACCTCATGATAGTCTAAATCTAAAAGTTATGGAAATCAAGTATCTATATGTATAGGTATCTAACTATAAACTTCCCCCATAGTAACTAGATAACTAAGAAAAAAAAATATAAAATACCATCACACGCGTTTGTATACAGCCGGAAGTATGGACAGGAAAAAATTAATTTTTGTGCAGTTTAATTGAATTATTTGTACTGGATTGTATATTGAGTTTAAAAAACTAGTATCATGTAACAAGAGGTTAGTTTTAACTATTATTAGTTTACTATTTAAAACTCTTTTTTTCTTTTTTCTTAAATTCTTTTCTTTACAATCTTACCTCCTTGTTCGTCCAGCATAACGATGCTTCTCATTCCAACTTCCGTACTCTAAACAAAAACATCACAAATTTCTTAGCATTTTGTTTGTTATTTGTATAATTTTTTTTTTGTTTGTTTGTTTTGTTTTCTGTGGATCTCTAGGAATACATTTTTTTGTTTTTTTTTTTTTTTTTTATTATTATTATTATTAGCTTGCTTGGTCTGTATATTAATATCCTTACACGCTCATACACAATTAATATCTTAGTCTATTTTGCAGCTGTAGCATTTCATATTAATTTTTTTTTTTAATATCAGATTTGCGATAAAAAAATATTTAGTAGAAATTAAAAATCAAAACAAAAAAGTTATATCAACTGTTAGTTCATAATACGAAAACAAAAAAATAATAAAACTATAGCCAACAAATTTCACACACTCTCACACAATTAATAAATCAATTGTGCAGTAAAATGCTTTGAGTAGAATAAAACTCGACGGAAATGAGCACAGGAAAAATTTGGCTCCAAACTAGTTAGTGGTTTAGAAAGTTAAGAAACATTTTTTTATTGTTATATATTTGCAAATCCAAAACACGATGTTGTTCTCTTTTCTTAGGTTAGGCAATAAAAAACACTAAATCTTTTTAAAACGCAGATTTCTTTCTTACCGCCTTGAACGTTAATTTCATTCAAAGTATTGGCACCTGCTTCCTCGCTCTAAAAGATATTCGGGAATTTCGTTTAATAAAATAATAAATTAAGCACAAAAATAATAACTAAACGAACAAATTATAATACAATAAGAAAGAGAGATAGATAGATATTAATTTCAAAAAAAAAAAAACCGAAACGTAATTCAAATTCTTAGTCTGTATGATAAATTTTTTTATATAGAAATTTTCTCTTTAAATAATTGTAACAAAACAAAGCGTGCATAACCAGGCTTGAATTTTGGAACAAAATACGTGTAGCTTAGGTATAATATATAACGAAACAAACGAAAGTTTTTATTTATTTTTATTTGAACTACATAAATTATCAAAATGGTGCACTGAAAACTATTGCCTCAAGCAGAAGCATTGGTAACAAAGAAAAATTAAAGTATAGTACTTATTGATTAAGAAAAAGAAAAATAAAGAAATAGTTTCTTTTTACTTCAAATAAAAAAAATATATGCATAGAAAAATTTGAATAATAAGTGGTCTATAGTGGAACGAGTAATTTTTATCAATAGAAGTGAATTAGAGTGGAATAAAAACGTTTTGCTATAAAATGTTTGTGGTAGGATGTGGTAATGAGGAGGATTAATTTATCAATGACAGTACTGTATTTGATCTGCTTCAATTGTTGAAAAAGTTAAAATTAAATAAAATGGGAAAAACTAAAGCAATTTAATATAAAACTAAAACGTAAAGTTATTTTTGTGGAAAGAGTTTTTTGCCCGTTCTTCAAACTAAAATGGTTGTTTATTATGCCCATGACACATATCCACGAAGCCCACTATGTTACTCGATTCTGCATTAAAAATGTTCGAAATTCCAAATTCCTTCACCGAAATTCTCAAGGGAATAGAAACTAGAAAGTTCTATTCGAAAGCAGTTAGAAAAATTCTTATTTGATTCTACACTTATTAGAATTCAAAAGCTTTATACTTTCGAATGATTCAAAATTAGAAAAAAGTTACATAGTTGGGCCCGAGGCCAAGGTATGAGTTTTATACCATCTCATGACTGTCTACTGAGGTGAATGTTCGCAGTTTCTCATAAAGATAGGTTAATACCACGCAAAAAAAAACACTAGTGCAGATACCATACTAGACTAGTTTTGCCTAGTTTATTCGCTCTCCATGGTATCAATACCAAATGTGAGTCATTAGAATTAAATTCTACTGCGATGAAGGAAGGATATTGCACTTTGCTTTTAAGTATTTCTTTTTTTTTTTTTGTGTGTTATTTTCGCTAAGGGGTCGTATACCTTCGCACCTGAATTTCGGGTGTATTTTTGCCTATGGATTACGAAAAAACTACACTACTTGATATAGAAAACAAATTTTTTTTAATCAATAAATATATTATTCAAGTTAAAAAAATACGAATTTGTATTTTTTTTTTTCATTATCTTGGCACTGACGCGTCCTTGAATCTACCTCTGCCGTAGCGATATAGTAGACTTTGTGGCACCTGGCACGATTTCTTAGCTTCAGGACCTTGAAACATGAAAACCATGATATTTTTCAGCTTCTAACTAGTCCGAAAAACAAAACTAATTTAGCCATGTGTAAAATCGAAATGTTCAACGAACTTATTGAATCTAAGTCGTCTGCACATAAGTTCCATCATAGGTGTCCTTACAGGACACTGCCTTATAGGACACTGCCTTATAAGACACTGCCTTATAGGTAGACATGCCAAAAGACTTGCAGTCGTATTTATAATCCCATTCCAAAGTATGTCTAACTTTGGACAGCTCTTAGAACAGTGTCCAACTCCAAATCGTATTTATAAACACTTTCATCGAAGGAATGTCTAACTTTAGACACCGAAATTGGTTGTCTAAACTGTGGCTAAAGTAACATTTGATACAACAAAAAAACAATTTTGTTGAACATGTTATAAAACACTGTTGAGAGTGCTAAGATCGAAAAAATTAAGTAGTTTGAGGTACAAAAATACTACATACAACAATTTCATTTAAAAATTTTCGTAAATTTCATAATTGTATGAGACTTGGAAAAGCTGTAACGCAAAGCCAAATCAGCAGTTTTTTTTCGTCTAGTTTCATTTGCCACACTCTTTCAGAGCCTTTAAGTTGTTGTAGTCGTATATCAAAACACAAACAATGGTACTGCACGGATACATCATGAACGCCACCATTCAGTTTTTCGTTCAAAGCTGACAGTTTAAGGGGTTTTTTAGACAACTGTTGGAATGTATTTATAAATACCAAATTGGCTAAGGCTTGTCCAACTCTTTAGACACCTTTTTAAATACGACTGTTGATGTCTACTCAAATTCTTCTTCCGTAGAAGCTGCATGGACGAGGAAGAAGAAGAGACAATCCAACATCTCTTTAGCTCATGCCTTGCTGCAATCGACGGAAAGCTCACCTAGGTGCTTACATTTTCGAAGAAAATAGCGTTTTAGATAATAAAGACATTAAAAGTCTCTCCTCTTTTCGTACGAAGCTTTGGATGGTTTGACTAACCGGTGATCAACTCGCTAGTCCAGGTTCGATTAGAGGGTGTTTCAACTCTTTAATTCCCTAGATAGAAACCAGAGAGGGATCAACCTTCTGGTCTCAGTGGTATCACAATGGACCCTCTGTGGTCTAAGTGTGCCGGTGTCCGTATACCGGCAACCACATCTAACCTAACTTAACCTAGCCTATTCCGTATATGATTAGACACAAACTTTCTGAGAAATTTTAAAATTTGACGAAATGGCAGCCATTGGAACAAAAAATTCTATTTTCTACCCTGTTTTTTTTTTTTTTAAACTAGTGTCTCATCATAGTGAGGCGTTTTTCGAATACAAAACAGTTTACAGATTTCCAATATCTTTGATTGTTCCGCTAAAACCCTGCCAACAATTTTAAGAAACACTTATTTCGAGAAAAAGCTTTTAAAGTTAAAGGCAGGGCTGGGTAAGGAGGTCGTTAGTATTTGAACCATCATGTTTGCGAATAAATCCTTTACAAGGCATGTTCGATTTTTTGAAACCGTGAAAGAAGTCGACCCCCTTAAGGATTATTATTTTAATATAACTCCATATGTCTCCAATGGTGGTACCCTTGGCATAATGGGTGTTACGCGCGGGGTTCTTGGTTCGAATCCCAGCAGAATATAAAAATATTTTTTCCATGGATATCGATAAGTCCTCCGATAGTAAATTCATTGCCATGAAAAGCGCCTTTTGATTTGTCGTTGGAAATCGGCAGAAAATTGTAGGTCACTCCATTCCCTCGTGAGGCATGATTATGAGAAATACGCAAGGCCCCGAGACTGCCCGTTCTGTGGCGCACGTAACATTAGTATGCTTACCAGCTGGTAAAAGAAGTGTGAAATTTTGTATGTTAAATATTTTACACGGATTTGGTATTCAATGTATAATGTCACTTTCCATTGGACGAAAAGGACCGTCCAGGAGCGTCCAAGTCCAAGAGCATTCTCAAACCGTTCCATTTGTGCAAAAAGATCACTTCTCATGATTCTGCGGAGTAACAGCCACTTCTCGATTTGAAGTGAGAATTCACTCAAGAAGCACTAACAAATGTTACACAAATTTCAAAAAGAAAAGAGCCATAGGTGTTTCACTTACACAAATGCAATTGCTTTAAACTGAATAGAAAAAATCTTGGCTGTTCCATTGGTTTTTAAAATGAGTGCTTAACCAAACGAAAGCGACATAAGCCGAGACATGAGCTTACACAAACGTCAACAACAACAACAAGATCATGCGGAATTGACGTTCAAGAAGTAGCTGATTCTTGTGCACAGCGTTCATGCAACAAATTTTAGCGGGCGACAGCTTGCATTTTTGCACAAAATGTAAGCGTACACCAGTGCATGATTAAACTACTTAATACTAAACACTTTGACAACGTGCAAAGGTTTTGGTTACACATCCGGAAGTGTCTACATAATAAATATATGCACTCACAGTGTAGGTGGTGTTGTATTGTGTAGCACGACCTCGATCGAGTAATTTGCTTTTCACTTTTTCCACAGAGTGAGAAATAAAGAGTGTCAACTCGTACCATCTATGCCTGAAATATCGTCAAACTTTTTCAGAGGTTAAGCCAAAGATAGTGCCTTTTTGAATTAACGACTATATCCGACTGCAATGGAATTTCATTGCGTCCACTTCTTTCGTTTATTTTTCACTTTGATCGCAAAAAATGCTTATTAAGGCATTTTTGAATAAAGCATTCAACACGCTCACTTAATATTTGAAATAACTTTTCAGCCAACACACAAAAAATGGCTACGAAGGTTCCTGGTCAAACTAAGCTTTTAGAAAAAATGGCACTACTTTGCAACCCTTTTCTCTCAGGTTCTACTCTGTGTATTTAAACAAACGAAAGCGATATCAGAAAAAATAAAGTGATGCCTGATTTTCAGAATTTTCTTTTAAACTCGATGGAAGTAACGAATACCTCCTTCAGTGTTTTAATTGAATTTTTAAAACAGAAAAGTTAGTCAAAAGTTATTAATGGTTCTCCAAAAGAGATTTGACAACTTTGAATTTAATTTGTGAACGAACCTTTTCACTAATCGTCGAACTGTCATTGTCAATTAATTCAGTAAACTCAAAGTAAAGTACACGAACGAGTAATGTCCGCAAATTATAAAAGTTCTACCAAAACTGGGAGTCTGTGACCGCAATTCAAATTTTTGGCCATTGCAAAAATGCTAGCGGTGGCCATTGGAACGAAGTTGAGTTCCATTCATAAATGTTTTGATTGTACTTCACGCTGACACATGTATGAAACATGTATCTCAAATGATTTGGAAAACCCAATGTTAGCTTTATGCTAAAGCTTTGTAATATGCAAGGTCAAACAGATGTATCAAAAACTATCTTTTTTGTAAACAAGAAGTTATGATAGCTTGAGAGATAAACTAATAGTCTTCTAACGAGGTTCGGCTGCAGATAAATATATACCCACTATCCCACTACGCAAGTCGCATACACATGGACAATGCTTAGTAAATGCAAAATAATATGGAATGTATTTCATTTCATTCTCTAGCTAGAACTGTAAACAGTAAGTTACACTGGGTGCCAAAACGCGTTTTAAATACAAACATAACTCGCAAACATAGAAGTGATTTTAATCCAAAAAAACGAAACGTTTGCGATTTTTTATCATATCTGTTCCCAGTAACTAAGCACTGAGTCAAGAGCTCATCTTAGCTTCAGATTTATACACTGAAAATACAACTTGTCCTCGTGTCATTTGGCATTTTCTGTTCAAAGCATTTGAAAATGCGAAACATTCAATACCATTTTTTATAAGCGATATTAATGTGGCAAAACAAAAACTCTTGCTAAGTCAATTTCTTTTGAACTTTGTGTTTAAGAAATTGTTCTAAAGTGATAACCAATAAACTCATTTGTAGTTCTTCAGTAGGGTTTTCAAAAAATCTTTTAAAAATATATAGTTTGTTCTTTTACGATTCGATGCCAAACACCAGAAAAATTAGGAAAAACTTAACCAAGAAATATTTTCTTTATCATAGTACCTCTTTCCTTAAAAAAATGAAAAAGTTTTTAGGAGTAAAGGGGAGTAATAAAGGGGACATCAAAAATGAAAATACAACAAACACAAAAACACAATAAAAAATGAATTTGAAATGAAAAATAAACTATAATGAGTTTAAGTTTTGTAAATTTTTTTTTAATGTGTCCAGAGTGACTCACCTCCCTGATCATCAAGGGCTACCAGGGTGCGAATCCCGGCTTCCTTGCTCTGTGATGCGGCACAACGAATAATTAGTAAAAGTGTGTCATTTTTTGTGTATATTTAAAAGTTTAACAAACAAAAAAATAAGTAGTTTAAAATACAAATGTAGTTTTTTAAAGTTTAAAATTAAAAAAAAGTGTTATTTGCAAAATCAATTAACTTTTTACAATTTTTTGTTTTGGTTGTTTTTAAAAAATGGGGCATTGATAACGTGAAATATAAATGTATCATATAAATTTGTAAAGAATGTATAAATGTTTTTTTTTTTTTATTAAAATTAAGTATTCATATTTATATTGTTAGGTTTAATATTCTCTTGTTTTATTTTATATTGTCGTTTCGTAAGGAATTTTATTTTCACCTAAAAGTATATGAATGGAAAAATATATAGATATATCACAATTTAAATGTTGTTTGTATTCTCATTTCTTTTTTTTAGTTATTACTGCTGCAACTGTTAGAAGGCGATTTATTTGTTTTTGTATTCTGCTTGGCAAAAGAAAAAAAAAATGGTAAACAAAAAATCATAATCAAACTAAAAATAAACTTTTTATCTTGATTTTATGTTGGTTTGTTCTGGGTATTTTCTTTTTTTGGAAAATTTTTGAATTGATATAATTTTAAGAAATTTTTGCTGCACGTATTTGTACTTTGTAGTTTTTTATTGACAAATTGTATTGTTGTCACTGTTGATTGTTAAAATATATATTTTTTTTATATATATTAAATTTCCTTGAAGTTTTAAAAACTAAACCAAAAACAATAATAATTTCAAAGAGAAAACAGAAAAAAGAATAATTTTCAAAGCAAAAAAAGAAATAAAAACCGAACCAACAACGAAAATGAAATAAATACAGAAAATGCAGTGGATCAGTGTTTTGTTTGTAGCACCACAAAGAAATACGTAAAATTATTTTTAAAAAAGGAAATAAATCAAAATTTACATCAATCAACGATTTGTCGTTTTATTGAACGATTGTTTACTGTTATTAGTTTTAAAAATAATTTACATAGTTTTACATAATATCACAAGATATATGTTAATATACATATTTTTAGTTTCAGTTTACCTCCTATATAGCTACTCCACTTTTATACCATCCACTATAGAAACAACAAACGTAACAGTTTGGTCACCAACCATAACCAATATTTTTACCGAAAATAAATTTAAATACAAACAATCATTTACGTTTACATACCCAAGCTTTCAAACCACGCTTATTTGTCATAACGAAAAAAAATAAAGATCGTGCGACAAGACACTGGAGTTTTTAGTTCACTTATCACTTCACTGGATGCGCCCTACCCAGAACTCAAAATTTTATCAAATTTGAATACGCTTCCAACTCTTCCTCTCTAAGAATATATTCTTAAATAGTTTAAAATGGGAAAATGACGAAGTGGAAAGGAGCCCAATTCTTTTCAAGACTCAAATTGAATAATGCAAATCACAAGGGATAGGATTTTGTTAACTTTTATTAATTAATTAGCTGATACCCCAACTACACATTTCAGGCAAAGCAACATGTAAAAGAACCCAACGCGTAAATGGGAAGCATTTGAAAAAAGTAGAATCTTTTATTGATTCATTCTTCTATGACTACAATCTAACAAACTTACATCGAGTTATACAATCACCATTTTCCTTCTTCTCCTAAAACCCTTTGTTGTCGAAAAAATTGAAATCATGTACGCATTCTCTAGCAGTCTTGTAGTCTTTACAGTATTTTGCAGTCTTGGTATTCTAAGGCAATGGTTTCCTTCCATTCATTCGCAGTTTAGAAGTCCTTTGCATTATACGGCAGGCTTTGATTTCTTTGTAGATTGCTGTTTTTTGCAGTCTTAGTGACATTTGCTGTTTCGTAATACCTAGCCATAATCCTTCAACTTATGGATTCTCCAAAATATGGTTTGAATTCTCAAAATGTTCAACCTGTGCTCTTTTTCTGTAACTATCGCTTCGACAAAAGCAGGCGATAAACGTTGAAAAATGGAACGAAATCCTAAATTCATAGAATTTCGTTCCATTTTCCACCGTTTATCGCCTGCTTTTATCGAAGCGATAGTTACAGAACAGGGGCACTGGTTAGAAAAAAGTAAGATACGAGCCCGGTGAATGGAAAGAACTCAATGTGAATCAATAGATTGCAATAAAAGAATGTAAATCATATGAAAACCGCAGGGGTGCAAAAAACTACAAAATTGCAACTGAATGAAAAGTTTGTAAACGACTATACAAGAAAGCAAAAGACTCCAAAAGAATAAAAGCGAATGCAATAGAATGCAAAACTGTAAAAGAATTCAAGACTGCACAAGATACAAAGACTGTAAATAAATACAATCCACTGCAAAACTGAACAAGAATGCTAAGGAATGCAAATGATGCCGAGGAATGCAAAGTTGTGGACCTGTAAAAGGCTGCAAGTTACTGCAAGATTACACAGACTGCAAAAGAATATTAAGGACTGCAAGACTGCAAAAATAAAATGATGAGAATACTGTAAAAAATGTTAAAACAATGCCAAGAAATACAAAGTGCAAGGCTGCAAAACTGTAAAAGGCTAAACAAAAACGCAAAAGACTGCAAAAGAATAAAAGGGACTGAAAGACAGTAAGAAAATGAGCTAAAGAACGCAAAGGCTGCAAGGACTGCAAGGACCACAAAATAATGCAAAAGATTATTAGGCAGCCAAAGAATTGAACGACGGCAAAGACCGCAAAAAAATGCAAAGGACTCCAATACTGCGAAACAAAATGAGACTGTAATAATATTCAAGATTCCCCAATATACAAAGACTTTATACATAATACAAGTTACTGCAAGACTGCATAAGAATACCAAGGAATGCAAAGCTGTGGACCTGTAAAAGGCTGCAAGAAGAAGGTAAGTTACTGTAAGACTGCAAAAGTGCAAAAAATGCTAGACTGCAATAGAATGCAAAACTGTAAAAGACGCAAAACCTGTCAAAAAAACCTAAGGGATTGCAAAACTGTAAAATAATGCCAAGGACTGCAAAGTGCCAAGCTAGAAAACTGTAAGAAACTGAACAAGAATGCAAAAGACTGCAAAACTTCAAAAGAATGAAAGGGATTGCAAAGAACACAAAAGTTGCAAAGGACTGCAACACTGAAAAATAATGCAAGCAAAGTCAAGGAATGCAACAAGTTTTAAAGAATAAAAGAAGATAAGACTGCAAAAGAATGCAAAGACAGCCAAACAACTTTTTTTTTGAAAATGGGCGCAAAACATCGAGTGTACCTTCGGCTGTGTGGCACGTAGCGCCGTCCTTATGAAACCAAATGTTGCCAATATCCTCCTCTTCAAATTTTTTGAACAAAAATTCGTTCAACATGGCGATAACGATCGCCATTGACTGTAACGGTCACTCCTTGTTCATTTTTGAAGAAAAATGGCCTAATTATGCCTCTAAACCAAAATCCGCACCAAACAGTGGTTCGTTTTGGGTGTATCGACTTTTCAATGTATGCCTGCGGGTTTTCTGTGCCCCAAATGCGACAATTTTGCTTGTTTAAATACCCGCCAAGATCAAAATGAGCTTCATCTGAAAAGATGATTTTTTTGGAAAAATCGGCATCTTCTCTAAGTCGATCGAAGGCCCACTTAGCGCAGCGAAACGCAACATATTCGTTCAGCGAAAGGATAAAACAAATTATCTGTCAAATCAGACATGAGCTAAGTGTTACCCCTCACGAAATAAGCACTAGCTGAAAAAAAACGTTAGATGGCGGACCCGTTCATTCTTGTAATTTTTAAATCTCAAAATATATTTTGATTGTGGCCTTTTTAAGGGTTTGGTTTTTAAATAGGCAAACCTGTTTCTAGTGATTGACAATTTGACTATTGGCGTTCTATTTGTGGTAAGCAGGTACGTTTCGTCATTTCAGAATTAATAAATTTACTTCAGATCTTTGTAAATTGTGCAAATTCACTTGAAACTCCACATTGAAATGATTGCATAATCTAGTTGATGATATGCATCCACAAAGACATCATAAAGTGGACACAGAAGAAGTTTATTGCTGCCTAATATTGAAAAGAACCCGAATGAATCGATTCGTTTTCGTGCACAATAATTGGAACAGTGGTCGATTCCGATTACGCTTCAATCGAGCTAGTCGTGGGCTATATGCCCCAGCCTTCTAATGGCATAAAAATATCTTCTACTTCGAACCAACATCATGGTAATAAAACATACTTTTACGTGTTTTACTTCATTATGAGTTTGTATACTCCTAAGAAATAATCATCACAATCTGAGGTCAATTTTTTGTAATTGAAATCATTAAAAGGCGTTATTTTAAAAGATTACCCTCTTTACAATATTGACAGAGAGCAGAGACCAATGCAGATTCTCTAATGATCACCTCCATGAAGACTGCAAAGGGACATAAGCCCCTACACCCTACAATCATTTTTTATAGAAGAAAGGGAACTGTAATAACTAATGTTACCCAGTTCTATAATTTCATCAGAAACTAAACTGACCGACTATACCATAAAAAAGTACATACCTACCATTTTATTAAGTAAGAGGCTCAAACAGATCTATGAAGTCGAAGTGCTTTATAAAATTTATCTTGGTTGTTGTTGACAATCCGAAAGCTCCTTAAACATTGTGAATTTGGTAATTTTCTTTAAATCTTAATTTTATTTTACAAATTTATTAAAATAAAAATCCACTTGCAGCTTCTACTCCAGGTACATGCTTAGGTAAGAACGATAAGTCCTTTTGAACGCCCTCAAATTCACCAAAAGAAAACCAGTTTAAGATCAACAATGCAGTTGCTGCTCGAAACGACTTTCCTTACACGAAATGAAAAATTCAAAAGACTAATTGAAATATAATCAGCCATTGTCCTGGATTTTACACTTGCTTAGTTATAAAAATTTCCAATTATAAAGCTAATTAACTCCATTATACGATGCACGAATAACTTTCTTAATAACATCCAAAGCATTAACATTCCCACTATGTGTCCTGTCCACATACTTAAAATACATACAAAAAAAATGAAATAAAACCAAGTGCAAGTGGCTTGAGTCTTAGACATACGAGTACCTACCTACACATAAGAAAAACTGCTGCTTCTACATTGTCCTTTATAATGCATATACTTGCTTATGCACCCACAATAGCACTCGACAATGCCCATGATGATGACGGCGCTCTGATGTTTTATACTACTGCTACTGACTACTGACACGGGCACGGGCATGGGCCCCCTTCATGTTCATCATATTATTATACATAACTGTACATAGCTACACAATATTATAAAATGTTTATGTACATTAACGGCACATGCATCTATTTGTGTACACACCTGAATACAGCCTGTTAGCATTGTGCAAATCTCTATACAATAGATACAAGTAAAAAAAAGATTCATAACTTAAGTAGGACAAATTCATTTTGCTCGTTTAAAGGAAAATCAATAACATAACACAGTCCCATAGCTAGATAGACCTTTCCTTCAGCATCCTTGTCTGTGTTGTCCCATTGCGTCGCACGACCCACCCACTCGATACTGAATAGCAAAATTAATTTTTATTCAACATGTAATCGTGTTTAGCTTTTGAGGTGTGAAATATGATTTAGGTACCTTTATACACTTCACTATTCTCACCATATTTCGTACATTGAAACAACTATAACTCTAACGGTTAGTCTCACTCTCAATAAAACGACAAAAAAGTTTAAAAAAAAATTTAGTTTTTAAGATAGAAACATAATAAATGATTACAAAACATCAAAAACAAATTTATTACATAGTTACATAAATATGTATGTATAAATATAAATCGATTACAGCACACATAGACCCATTGCGAATAAAAATCAAAGAATAAACAACTAAAACAAAAACAAAAAACAAAACACATCAGATCGAAGGACAATTGCCAGGCAACAATATTTTGTTCACAAAAAAGTAACCAAAATGATATAAAGGAAAAAACAAACACAAAAACAGAAAATAGTTTACACACAAATATACAAAAAACTTACTTTAAAAACAAAAACTGTTTACAACATCGAACTGGAGATGCATTATACACGCATAGATTAGATATCAAGATACACATTATGCTCGTTGTAGCTTTGTTTTTATATTTTTTTTTTGTTTTTTTGTTTTTTGTAGAAGAAGAAGTAAAAGAGGTCTGTTTAATAGCTGTCGATACGATGATCATGTTGCAGTTTGCATTGAAGTATGTTAATTACCGAATTGATTACACGTTTAATGGGGAGCAAGGACGAACATTAGGTGTTTGTCATTTGGTATCTTGTGTTGATGTGTGTGTGTGTGTGTGTGTGTGTGTAGATAGATAACAGCAAAATGGATGTAGCATGCATTTACGATGATAGTTGTTTACGAGTAGCCATATCCTTGTGCTTGGGTGTTTGATTACTTCTTGACTTGTGTTGTCATTACCATGGAGAAATTAATGGACTGTGATTTCAGGATAATATTTGGTTTATTAGCAGACGAAGTTTTTGAGCTTTGATTTCTGCCATCAATACGAATGATCAATGGACGTCTCATTTTGTTCAAATTCGAAATATTTGACGAAATGAAATTAATCACGCAAAAATAAGTTTCAGTATCATGATATTGGTCTCAAATACTTATGGCATTTGTGTTTACAAACGTTTTCGAGCATATGGACCCCACGGCTGTATCGAATGAAGAATAATGGAAAATTCAAATTTTCGATAAATTTTCGAGCAACTGCGGCAGTGGCAATAATAATTCGCAAGCGCTGTTCTCAAATAAGTCTATTTGTTGTGAAATGGCAAAACGAATCAACCACAAATATGCCACCAACTGTCAAATTGACAACCACTAGAAACAGTGCAGGTAATTTAAAAAACAAACTTCTACGAAAACACACTTTAAAAGCAGATTTACAAGGTAAAAAGAAAAGAGGAACACCGGATTCAAAAAGAGAAAAAAAAGCAGAATGACAATTGAGAAGAGGTCATAAGATAAATCAGAGGCGCACGTGATGTAACGGTTAGCATGTCTGCCTATTACGCAGACATCGTAGCTCGAATCCCAACAGAAACCAAAAATGTTTTTTTACGGGTATCGCCTTTCACGAGGAATTGGTAAGTCCTTCGATAGAAAAAAAGCATTGGCATGAAAAGAGCATTCTCGATTTAAGGGGGGGAGGGGGGGGGTTAGGGTAAAAAAAAAAAAAAATTTTCTGGATTTTTCTGGCAAAAACAATTTGCCGTGTTCACATAACTAAAGAAAGTATTAACTTTCAAAGGCACTAAGTAAGGAGCTTACATGGTTTTAATTTTGTTTTTAAATCGGTCAATGTCTTATGAAACTACCCCTCGGTCCTTAACGGAGTGAAAATTACGGGACTCCCTGTAAAATAAACACATGTACGTATAACATTACAAATAATTATTTCCCCTCTTTGAAAGGTTTCTGATTTTGATTAGTAAAAAAGAAATACATAAAATTAAAGAAACAAAATATTAAAATCGGAGCTGTTTCTGAGGACTTTTGAGGATAGCCTGTTTTACGGTTTCATTGTCTCCACTATTAATTCAGTAGTCACGCAGCAAATCTCTTGCAGAATAACATGAAAGCTACAAACAAGAAAAATCATCGAAGACAAAACAAAGCCATTTGATTTTAATATTGGATTGTAATGACTCCAAAGTCCTTACTTAATATGCAGATTTTTGGAATGGTTGATAAGTCAGCTTTTGCAAATTGGCGCCGTTCCAGATGCGAAAACATCGATTCCAACTCAAATCCTGTTGCTTATTTTCTCATCATATACATTCAATGTTGGATTGCGTCTGGCTTAAATTTATGATTTGTTATGAATTAAAGATGAACAGTTGAATGTGAAGCGATTCGTTTAATTTCCCAGAAGAAATGTTTACACACACAACAATTTGTTCTGCTTGTACATTCGCTTCAAATAGAAATATGTACCTAATTCTCCTTCAACAACATTTCTCACCTCATGGCTTTTGAGTCCATTACGTTTTACAACCGTCGCTTCGGTCGTAGTAACATCAGCAAATATTTGCTGTGCTCATTTTTCAAACAGAAATTATTATATCAGGTTTATTAAATCCCTTGGCTAGAGGCTGCATTAACTATGCATAGTACAACAGACAACACACATTTTTAAATGAATAAAAGATTTACCCAATGAAGCCCGACAAAACTCCCCCTTATTTAAAACGCCCAGGCTGTTAGATACATAAACATAACTAATTCAAGGAAAATAACCTTGTTTGCAATTCCAATTTTCCAATAGCTAAAAAATTACAATTTTAGAATACCTTGTGTTTGAAGGTCTACTTGAACTTCTCTACCACTATACTTACTACCACCAGTCAGTGTCATCTCGTTCTCGTCCTGTAGAAAGACGATTGACACTCATTTGTTGAGAAGGTTAGGTTTAATTGCTGATCTTTATGCTTAAACATAGTGAGCTTTCAAGAGTATACGGAGTGTCACGTCTGAACCCAGGCAAACAAGGTCGAACAACAAAAGGCATAAACCATTGACATTATGATTTTCTGACCTTCCGCTGTGCTGTTCTCTCTCTATCTGCATAACAACAATGTCAATTGCTTTATTTTAAGGTGAGGCGCAACAGGAAATGCACTTCAAAACAAAGTGTAAAAATGATACTGATACTATCATTTGGAAGATGTGTCAATGAACAGGTGGACAGATTTAACATTTCGATCCATGTATAGAAACTACGAGTAGAACCAACATTGTCATAGAATTAATCACAAGCAAATGCATTTGATAAGATATTAAACGTTCACAAGACAATCACTGCATTTTCGTTTTCTTCTCGAGCTAACACTGAGTTTATTTATTTTTTCAGTCAATTTAATGGTTTTATTTTTATTTTTATTTTTTGCTCGGGGTGAAGACATCAAAAGACACCCCATCCCATCCAACGAACACTTTCCGTATGCGTAACAGTGGTCCGTATTAGTCCAAAAAAGACTGACCACTTGTGCTAGTCGTATTATGAAACAAACGTGACTTTAAAAGACATTTATTTGAATGGACAAGTTTAAATATTTTGGATCTTTGATTAACAGTATAGAAACTTGTATAGAAACTACGAGTAGATCCAACATTGTCATAGAATTAATCAAAAGCAAATGCATTTGATAAAATATTAAACGTTCACAAGACAATCACTGCATTTTCGTTTTCTTCTCGAGCTAACACTGAATTTATTTACTTTTTCAGTCAATTTAATGGTTTTTTTTTTTTTTTTTTTTGCTCGGGGTGAAGACATCAATAGACATCCCATCCCATCCAACGAACACTTTCCGTATGCGTAACAGTGGTCCGTATTAGTCCAAAAAAGACTGACCACTTGTGCTAGTCGTATTATGAAACAAACGTGACTTTAAAAGACATTTATTTGAATGGACAAGTTTAAATATTTTGGATCTTTGATTAACAGTAAAGGAAATAGTCGTAAGGTGTGGCGAGAAAACTTCCCTAAGTTAAAAAGAAGAATTCCATACCGCGGTTTTACATCTCCGACAGACAAAAGAAATAACGCTCATTTGTATGTGGATTTGTTGTTGGAGGTAGACTGATAGACAAGGTTATCCGAACTATAGGCATATCAGGGCTCATTTTGCTAACATTATATTGATATGCTCCCAGTCCTCATAAAAAAGAAAGACTATGATTCCAAAGACTGTTTCTAAGAGCTCCTCGAGCTTTTGATATGAGCAATGTCCTAGACATGACGTTAAAACCACTATCGGTAAGCATAGCCCGCATAAAAAAAAAACTTTGATTCACGCAAAAGATACATCCCCAGATCAATCAACCGTCAACCATGAATCAATGAAGAACGCAGCCAGGCTAATGCAACCAGGTATAAAAGCACCGGAAATGTTCACAATGGATTAAATTTTCACACTACCGCAGATATGACTTCGAGGTAGTACAGGGCTTCGTATACCTACCTTAAAATAAAAAAAAAATAAGATCAGTGAGGAAATCAAACGAAGAATTACGCTTGCCAATCGCTGCTTTTTTGAAATAAAATACTCTTTCGAAAACAAGGTAACAACCATTATCGCCCCACTCCCTTTCACCAGTGATTATTTGAGACCAATCAGAAATTTAAAAAAACAAACACATCACACCATGCGGTTTCGTTTATCAGCTTGGTCCAATTTTGACATTCTAACATTTCTAACATTTCGGCCGTTACCTCAGGAATGAATGCTTCAATGTTGGCTTGTAGTGCGTCAATCGAAGCAGGTTGCCGCTATAGACATGACCCTACAAAAAATATTCTAGAGGCATTAAATCCCATAATATACGAGGCCAATCGACCGGTGCCAAACGGTCACCGAACTCACCGCTCATGTGGCACCGTGTTGTAGAAAATGCATATCATGCAAGTCAAGCTCTTCCATTTTGCGCAACAAAATAGTTCGAAGTCATCATTAATACTGTCCAATATTTTCCCCAGCTTGCACTCAACGTAATGCTATATCCACACCTGAAGTTTAGGTAGCTTTCATTCCAGGATGGTAGTTAACCAAGTAGTGTCCGCATATGTAAAAAAGTTTTGAATTTATCTTTTTGTCTTAAGTTAAAAAGAGACAGACATAAAGTGTGAGCAGAGCGTCAACGACGTATGAGAGAATTCATTCTCTATCCTCTCACTTCCGCTCTCTTAAACGTCAAATTCACTAGAATATTGGAAAAGTGCATTCAGAGCACAAGGTCTAAAAGGTAGAGAGGTCAGTGTCACCAGAAGTCGGTGAATGAATATGATGTCAAAGACATTCTTTCTGTTTTCTAGGGAGTGGAGATTAGTGTTTGCGAGACGTTCGCGGTAAGGAGGCAGGGTGAGAAAGTTTCTAACGTCGTAGAGATCCCGAAGGGCAAAGAGCAGAAAACGACGTTGAACACTTCCGATCCTTGAGATATGAACCGCTTGATATGGAGCCCATACTTGCGATGCATACTCAAGGAGATGGCGAACATAGGCAATATAGAGGGATTTCTCTTATCTCTTGATAAAACCAAGCTCTTGATATTACTTTGTCAATATGAGAATAAAAATTTAATTCTCTGTCGCAGGGAACTCCTAAATCTCGGATAAGCTGCACACGGTTTATAGGAAGGTTCTGAAGTTGATAGGATCTGGGGGAGGTTTATTACTTTTACGAGAAAAAGTTATTGCCTCGCATTTGGCAATGTTTAAATCAAGGAAGTTTTTAGAACACCAAGTGACGAATGAATGATCTTTCGACATCATTAATGGCAAGGATGAAAAAGAGGGGTCCAAGATGGCTGCCTTGAGGCACACCGGAGGTTGCCACAAATGGAACTGAAAGAGTAGAACGGAAACGAACTCTTTATTGGCGGTTATCCAAATATGAAGATATCCATTTGAGTAGGATAGGGCTGAATCCGAGGAAGGAAAGTTTAAAGAGGATTGACGTTATGATTTTACAACGAACACCATGAGCTTTACGGCGTCATGAGGATGGCCAGAAGAGTACGCATCGCGGGACTACGATGGCTTAAACGTTCCAGCGAGACAGCTTTTCAGAAGCATTGAAGGGAAATCCTGGAAGGGAAGGATTTTGTCTTAGGTGTCGCAAATCAAGTGAAAGAGGACATCTACCGACTTACAGTGAAACTCTGGATTAACCTCGCCCGACATCGAAATTGATGGCGAAAGATTTTGATTGAAGCTCAGGTTCACCCCGAACTGTAATGTTCATCAAAGTAAGTATTATAAAATAAATAGGGTGGCGCAACAGAGCGAGGAGCCCCTGGGCCTAGCGCATTTCTCACAACCAAACCTTGTGAGGGAATGGAGGGGACCTACAATTTTGGGCCGGTTCCGAACGGCTAATTGAGAAAGCGCTTTTCATGGCAGTGAATTTACTAACGGAGGACTTGCCAATTCCTCGCGAAAGGCGATACCCGTGGAAAAACATTTTTGCCTCTGCTGGGATTCGAACCTCGAACCTCTGGATTAGCAGGTGGACATGCTAACCATCGCACCACGGGTACCAAAGTAAGTATTACAAATCTAAATAAAAAACCACATTTGACGTCACTAGCCAGCCAAAGAAGGCAACCTTCACAATTTCAAAATGCAAAACTTCTATCATGATTTGCGATGGACAATGGAAAGCATATAGCATTTTCTTTTCTTAAATACCAAAATGAAAAATGCATCCAGAGGCAATGCGATTTTTAGTCATGAATTAACATATACACAAGAAAGAACATCTCTATAACAATGTCATCAATGTACAGCAAGCTCTTCTCTTGTTGAACATTTTGTCGATCGATATTATCATCATTGTATCCATCACAAGTCCACAATATGAACTCTTCAACAATGTCAAGAAGAAAAATCAAACCCACACACCATACCGAATGCAAAATCAGTGTAAGTAAACCTAAAACCATCAGTTCAGTGTATCTTGTGTGTGTAATACAAAAACCTTGTTCTATTGCGTTACCGATTTCTGAATTACGAAAATGTTTTAACTTAATTTTCTTATGTCACTTTTTGGATTATTGTTTGTTGTTTATTCTGTACAAGGTAAAAGTTATGATATCGATAAGAATAAGAAACTAAAAAGTTAAATAATACAAAACATATTTATATAGAATACTTAGCAGCACGTGCTCAATTTATATGTATATATATATGTATATAGGATTAGTGTGAAAACAGAACATGCAAGGACTATTTTCATTCAGAAATATATCATATCTTTTTTTCGCAATTTCATACATTCGGGAGTTTTGGCATCGCGAACAAAAAAGGTTTCGCTTTGTTACTTTGTTTACTTTGCTTGCTTGTTGTTGGTTGTTTGGTTTAGTTTGTTGCTTATTTTTTCTGTAATGTTGGTTTGTATATTTTTGTACTGGATTCTTTTGTACAATCATGCATCATATATGTATATATAATATTTAGCGCGCTCTATACTCTACGAAGATTCTTGCAAATATGTTGATTTCTTTTTGTTTAATAATAATTCATTGTTGGTTGTTTTATAAAGAAAATTAACTCATACAATTATGTTATGTTTAGAACGAGGATAGAGAACAGTAATATTTTATTTTTATTTATATCCAATAATATGTTCAAACATAAACAAAAATTACTTTTTTTCAAAACATATCTTAAGAAAAACTAAACAAAAAAAAAATAAGATTTTTCGTTTAAAAACTATTTTGCTCAAATTTTGACAACTTAAAATAGAAACATTAAACAAAAAAAATATTATATAAGAAAAAATAATGCTAATGAACTTAAATACATGGATAAGTGACACATAACTTAAACAAGTTTCCATCGATCGAAAATGATAATTTAAAATAAAACACAAAAAAAACCTTTTCGTTTTGATTCTTTGCTACACTGCGTTACACTGTCCACAGCAATTGAAAAATTTACTCAACTGAATATAACAAATTATTTTACTCTAGCTAAACAGACAAATATATCAGGTACAAAAACAGGTTTAACGTTAACAGCTGCAATTTGAATAATTTTCAATTTTTTTTTTTTATCATAAAATCGCTAAATGGAACATTTAAAATATATAACACGTTATTTTGTTCGTTATTGTTAATTAGTAATATTTTTTTTTTTTTTCATTCAGCATTCATTGCCTGGTATTGTTTTAATTGCATTAAGCCCAAAGAAGTATATCTTCTTTTAAAATTTTTTTTGTTAATTGTGTTTGTTTAAGAAATTGATTTTAACTTTTAACTAATTTGGAATATAAGGACTTACCTCTTCGCAGAGAGCAAGCATACGCCGGGTACTTTCCAACGACTGTAAATAGTTTGAAGAGGTAAAAATGATCAGTAAATGATTTTTTTTTATTTATATTAATTCTACTTACGTCATCGGTAACATTTTGTGCCTTCAATTGAAGTTCCTCCAATTCTGTTTTAGGAACTTGTGGCGCTGGGGCGACGTCCTCTGGTTCTGCAGACGGCATTCTAAAAGGAAACAAATAAAATCTTCATTATAGTTGAAGACAAACAAATAGAAATACGGAAAGTCAAAAGTACCGTTAAGACGTTTATAAGCAAAAAAATATATAAATAGATTTATTTGGTTTTTGTTAGAACAAACATTGGGGATGTGAGGGAAATATGAGGCAATCAAACGGCATTTAACGACTGCCGAAAAACTACTACAAAAAATTTAAGTGACATTTTTGAATGTGTATCATAAAAAATGTTCTGAACATTATATGGAACTACGTTTAAATGATCCCTCGTCCCTCCTCCTCTTTTTCAATGTTAAGGCTGGTCGCTAAAAAATAATAAGAATGCTATTTTAATAATATAAAGTCTCAGTTAGCGGTTCTTGACTTTTTCTTTTAAAGAAATAATTTAAAAAAAAAGTCCATTTTCGAAAACGGCACAGCAAAGAAGGTAGTATTTTGGTACAGGGAACATTAAGCTAGTATGGAACTGTGCAACTATACTTCCAAAGCTACAAAATAATGCAATCGAGACACTGGACAGATCTCTTTCGAAGTTTTCTACGATATTTGATTGACTCTCCAAAAAAAATCTGCGGAGAAGGAAGGCAGTGATGCGGAAGAGACTGTTCAAGCGTATAAAAGAGTCTGGTTTGAAATTTAGTGGACATTTTTACGAATCTCTATACCAGTGATGGCGAACCAACGGCACGCGTGCCATTGGTGGCACGCGGGCAAATATTAAGGGCACGTCATCAATTGAAAAAAAATCAGATTGCATCTTCGAGCAGCTAAATCTGCAATGTCTACATCTAGCTTAGTTTTCTTCTTTTTTGCCTATCATTTGCTAAACATTTTTATGGGTGTTGCTACTTTTTGCACCTTTTGGTTCGCTCTTTAAATCGCGGTCACGTTCTTGAAAGATTTGTTGATTATTTGGAAGAAATAAGATTGTTTTTTCAAAATGAAGGAAAAATCGACCTTTATTCCAATTGATGGATGTAACATGGCTTTCGAAACTGATGTTTTTTACTGATATTTGTCAACATTTTAACGATTTGAGTTTTGAGGTTAAGCTTCAAGGGGCAAACAAAACTGTCGTTGTCATGGTAGATCTCTTGTGCTATTGAGGATAGGCTTCAAATTTTAAGTAAAGATATTTTTTTGAAAAAATACAGGTACTTTCCAAACTTAAAAAAAATTGTGATCTGTTTGAATTTACATAAGAAATTGGAATGTGTTAAAAGAACTGAAGAGTTTTTGGCGGTTATAAGTTCATCAGTCGAAGTATTTTCGTCAAAGTTTTCACAATTTAAAGAGCTATTACAAACACTTAAGCTTATTATTTTTCTTGATACGACATCATTTGATAAGCTATACTTCTCCGGACTTGATTGTTTGGAAATTGAAGATATGGAAATACAGCTAAACGAATCCCGGTCCAGTTGGGCTCTAAGGGCTCAAAAATTCGTCTCAACAAGGAAAGAGTTGAAATCCATAAAGCTAGAAAGATTGTCAGACAATATAACGAAGAACGCCAATTCCAAATTAATGGAATCTTGGAGTTCAATTCCAGACAAATAGCCGTTTTAAAAGCTGGCACTGGCATTTACTATTTTGACAATGTTTTTGTCTACCTATGCGTGTGAGACCTTATTTTGTGAAATGACTAATATTAAAGATTCGCTTAGAAACCGTTTGTCCGATGATTCCAGTTCAGCTTTTATTATTCCTAATACACAATTTGGATTTAAAAAAGGTTATTCTACAGAACATGCAATATTACTTTTAGAAAATAACATTTAAGATAATTTGAGAAGAAGAGAATGGTACGGTAACATGTGCATTAGATCTTAAGAAAGTTTTTGATTCAATGTGGCCAGACGGACTTAATTTCAAAATGATTTCACAAAATTTTCCTGTAAATGTTATTAAACAGTTTTTTTTGCAATCGTTACCTTAAAATAAAAATTGGTTCACTTTTTTCAAATCATATTCAAATTCATACTAGTGTACCGGAAGGTTCTTTTCTGGGTCCATTTCTTTCATTCACGACTCCCATCTTCCATAGAACCTTCAAAGAGTATTCAATATGCTGACGATACAATCATTTACCCCCACTCACAAAAGACCCCATGAAGGACTTAAACTAATGAAATCTCACCGTGAGCAGGTAATTTCGTATTTTGATAAATGGGAAATTTCAATAAATTTTCAAAAATGCGAACTGATTTGCTTTAGAAATGCTTCCCCTAGAGGATATTACCCGGCAGTTAAAGAGAGTAAACAGCTTCAACTCTTTATCAACGGTAATCCAATTCCATTAAAAAATCAAATAAAATACATATCTAGGAATAAATTTTCATCATAGAGATAGACTTAGAATGAATCCCCACGCAAGACTCTCCTCACTCAATAAAAGTAAAGCAGCAGCCGGTCAACTTAAATTTCTTTTTATATCTAAATTTATTAATAAAAATACAAAAAAAACAAAAAATTGCCTTCGCAAATATAGAAAGCCTTATGAAAAATGGTTTAAAAACTCAATTTTATATAAAGAATCTAAGTTCAACCTCTTTCTGATCTGGCAATTAAAAGAATACAAAAATTTAGTAATCATGAAAACCCTCTTATTAAAAAATATGTATTTTGAAAATATAAATTTTATGTTAGAAGAAAGAAATTATATGTCCCCAATCAGCCTAGCTAACGACTCCTCCAGACAATGCCTCCAACCAAACAACAACGAATATCTTTCTGGCTTCTTCACGAGGAGCAATCCCGAACTTATAGAGAACGGTATCAGACGATTTGGTTTCAGCCTTCTCAATGCCAGACGCATTTTAACTTAAACATGTTTATCAAATTCAATGAATAATTGCTTGTAGTATTTCATTTAAATGAAATTTTTGATTTTCATTGAATTTGATAAACATGTTTAAGTTAAAATGCGTCTGGCATTGAGAAGGCTGAAACCAAATCGTCTGATACCGACTTTTTTGTAATCAGAATAAATTTTCTGATGTTTCGGCATGCCACTTTCTTGGTTACATGTGATAGGAAAAAAGTTAGCAGTACTTTAAGTTGAAAAATGCATTTTACTAAACTGTTAAAGAGCGTCTGGCAAGCAGTAAACTGGAACCAAATCGTCTAAAACACACTTTTTTGAAGTCAGGGTAACTTTTTTTATTTCTTGGTGTACCACTTTCTTGGTTATTTGTAATGGGGAAAAGGTTATTACCGCTTTAAGCAGAAAATGCACTTAAAAATGCTAAAATGCGTCTGGCGAGCAGAAGGCTGAAACCACATCGTCTGAGACCGACTTTTTTGTAATTAGGGGAATTTTTCTGATGTTTTGGCTTACCATTTTTTTGGTTACATGTGATAAGAAAAAAGTTATCAGCTAATTTGAAAAATGCATTTGAAAAATGTTGAAATGCGTCTGTAAAGCAGAATGCTGAAACGAAATCCTTTTGGACACACTTATTTGAAGGCGGAGGAACTTTTGTGATGTTTTGGCGTACCATTTTCTTGGTTACATGTGATAAGAAAAAGGTTATCAATACTTTAAGTTGAATTGTGCGTTTAAAAAAAATGTTAAAGTGCGTCTGGCAAGCAGTAGGCTGAAACTAAATCATCTGAAATACACTTTTTTGAAATCAGGGTAAATTTTCTTATTTTTTGGCGTACCACTTTTTTGGTTATATGTAATAGGAAAAAAGTTATTAGTGCTTTAAGCTGAAAAGTGCACTTGAAAAGTGTTAAAATGCGTCTGGCAAGCAGTAGGCTGAAACCAAATCGTCTGGGACCGAGTTTTTTGTAATCAGGGGAATTTTTCTGATTTTTTGATGTATCATTTATGTGGTTACCACTTCGACCTCAAAATCTGAAAAACTACCATTTTCGAACGCCCACCCCCGCCCACGGCTGAAAAAGAAACCTGCCAGACGGTTGAATCTGATATAATGGTGCGTGTATCTACACATACATGTGCAAAATTTTTGGTTATCACTCCACTCCAAAAATTTGCTTCCAGCTCTTAGACTATGAGTTAATACACTTACAAATAAAATGATATTTTGATATTTTGATATTTATTAAAGAACTAAACAACATTAACAAAGATTACATCAGAGCATCTATAATGACGTAAATGTGATCAGAATCAATTAATGACAGCTTAATTACTAATTTGAATATAAATATAGATATAAATGAGAGCAAATATTTATGTGAAAAAGAAGGTTTGAAAAGAATAACTAAAGAATAACTAAAGAATGATTATTGATTACTTATACAAATAAAGAAAGCAAAAAATGCTTCACAATTAGAAACTATTTTTTTTTTTTTTTTTTCATAGTGAAAACTAGGTCAGGATGGCACGAAAGGCACTTAAATTCTTTTTTTTTTTTCTGAATGGCACGAGACTCTAAAAAGGTTCGCAATCCCTGCTCTATACATATGTAGGCTGCACAGGGTGCTGTCAAATAATATAGCGAATTTTTGGACCAGGCTCTTTTCATATCTTTTTATATTTATTGAGACACAGACTCATATTGAGTAAGTAAAACGTTCTTACTCAATATGAAAAAATAATCATCCATATCCAGTGCAAAAGCTCAAAGCCTATGGAATATAGTAATCTTGATCGTTTCGTTTGAAAAACAATCCGATTGACTCTAAAGTACAAACGTTTTTTCGGGCCAAAAAGCTTTCGAATGCTTAGCACAAAAAAAGAAAACTTCAAGAAAGGTGGAGCTGATGACATCCCCCCCTCCCCTCCCCCCAATTATACTCAGAACCTAAATACTAAATAAATAAAATGTTAGCAAGTAAATAAAAATGTACCCTCACTCTCACTCGAAATGTCCAACGGTTTAAAGATCATTAAACAAATTCCAAATAAGAAGACAAATTCATTAGACGACCCGATTCTGACAACGCCTATTAAAGTTGATATGTAATTACCTTAAACACTTTTAAACACTAAAAACCACTGTGCCATTATTACAAATAGAAATTAATTAAAAATTGATAATTTTTAACGCAGAATAATTACTACTTGGCATCACTTTAATCTTTTAGATATCCCATTCGTTTTGTAAGGAGCGAAAAACCTATTTTGGTGTCGTTCTAG
Source organism: Melanostoma mellinum (assembly GCA_914767635.1). Lineage (NCBI taxonomy): Eukaryota > Metazoa > Arthropoda > Insecta > Diptera > Syrphidae > Melanostoma > Melanostoma mellinum. The sequence goes on along the minus strand of OU612058.1, from coordinate 67,605,632 downwards.
AATCTAGAATGACAATTCTCAAATGATTCAATTGAGCTCGTGCTACACAACCCTACACGGCCCACACGCACCGTGGGTGCACAGACATTTAGTATAACTCAATCAATTATCCGTCGTTCTAAGGTTTGCTTTCTACCACCAACGCAAGAATACATAAATACAACAAGAGACTGATTACCTTTAAGTAAAGCTCTAGTTAAATCCACCGGAGTTCCAGAAACAATCCAAACAACCTTAACTCAACAAGCAGGTATTGCTATAGTCTAAAAAAATTAAGTGGTGACTTATAACCTTTAAGTACAAGTTTATTGCAAGAAAACCGATAGAAATTTATTTATACCAACTAGAAAGGACTATCTATCTTTTCATATCTTGTGATTGTGACCTTCTCATGAAACCCTGTGGGTGGCAATCAGTATTCAGTTGGAAGTTTGTTAACCTTTTCTTTGTTGAATGAATAACACCCACATCCGTTCAACACCTACACTCACATTAATAATATCCTTTCATAACCGTCAGCTATTGATTGTAGGTATGGTTAAGAGTTAAGCAAACTTAATCCAAAAGTTTAATGAAATATATTGCCTTAAGATTCTCTCTCACATTTAAAAATAGCTGTTTCTCTAATATTTACTAGTAAACAGGATATATTTACACACTTGAGTTCTGTAAGGGTTGAAACTAAATTGTTTGAATCATAAGGAGAATTAAATAAAATAGAAAGCTGGCTGGAAAGCTGGAATTAGAAAAGTCGTGATCACAATTTCATCAAAGAGGTAAAAGCTGTACACACACACTTCCCGTTGCATTGAAAAAATCCTAATTTAGTTATATTCCGCCTCCGGAATGCTAGCAACAATCATATTCCATTTTTCCCTCTTATCGTGACTCCATAAATGGCAGTGAATTAGCAAAACGATGAAAAAGAAAAACTCTGTGGAGGACCATTTTTTGTCAATTCATATCGCCCACATTTCATCAAGTTCTCAACATGCAATCAATAAAAAGTTATTGATTAGCTGATGTCCTCCATCTAATACTCGCCCAGACACACATCCACAAGGATTTGAGTGGTGTCCTTTGCCTAAAAAATATAATAATAGTCTTTCTACGCCAGACATATGTAGGTACATACCTACAAACATACACATATTCAGAGGAACGGAATTCCATTTAAGTGGAGCATTGGCAATCTGCCAGAAAATAATAACCCTCCATGAAATTGATGTATATATACTTGTGTGTGCTCAAAATAAGCGACAGCAGATAACATGGCGGATGACTTTCCTAGCTATTGCTTCCGAGATATGTTTTGAAATTAATTTACGGATCCTGAATTTTAAAATGAAAAACTTATAGGAAATAGGATGGCAATTAGGTCATGACTCTTTTTGAATCTTTGAGTTGGGTAGTTTTTTGTTTGAACTCATTGAAAAAGTTTAGCGCGATATGTTTCATATAACATTTCACGCGACCGATATGTTAAAGGCATTGCGTGCAGTCAATTGTTAAGGTTTTCTCTCTGGGAAAATGTTCACGAAAAACAAACACATTATTGTGAATGAGGAAATTAAATAAATTATAGAGCGTAGGTTTATACGTATGCTGGTCTGTGTTTAACGTGGCTTTTAATTCGCACAGTTTAGTCATTCCCTAAAGGCTGTACGCTGTAATCTATTCGGCAAAGACAAAATCTGAAAACTTTTTTCTGAAGCAGTGGGGTAGGCTTAAACTAGGTGCTTAGACCTACCTTTTAGTGGCTTGGGGCGTCCTTTAAAATAAAGTTGTTCCATAGAAAATGTTTATCTACATAAGCTTTTCATCGAGAGTTTAGCAAAAGCCTTCCTTTGTGGTACATAATTATGTACGTATACGCTGTGACAATATAAATAAATAAATAGAGTTGCACAACAAAGCTCGGGGAACATAAAGCCCTAGCACATTTCAGGGACCTACAGGGACCTGCTGGAGGCCTCTGGTGTAAGTACATTATTTTGCATCAGACATTCGTTAGATCCAATTTGGATGTTCTCATAGTTTCGAATTCGTTTTTGAATCCTCATACTTCGTTAGAGCTTGTCACTACGCAAGGTTTATCTGGTTACCGCAATGAAGATCATTGCGAGAATCAGAGGCCGAGCCTTTGTGCAATATAAAGGAAAATTTGTTATCTAAAATTGTCTTTCTGTTCTCAAACAGTCTACAAATGAGAATGAAATTAAAAGCGAGCTAGCAAATTGGCTGTTTGTAATGACTTAAAGCCTCATTTAAATTAAATGAAGACAGTTTTAAAGAATTTTAAGACAAACACAAAATTTAGAATATTACAGGGTGTTCCGTACTTCGTGCATTATCCTTTGGGGTGTGATTCTTGGTAAAAATTCTAAGAAAAAAATTGTTCTACAGTTAAGCTCGTTTCTCTACTTTGACATCACTTTTTGACAATTTAAAAAAAGGCTAACTTTGGTGTACCCTGACCTGTGTTAAATTCGACTTCTCTGTCAATAGTGATGGTAGAGACCAAATTTAAGACTTAATTTTTTGTAGAAATAATAATCTTTAAGACTGTATTTAAGTTGAGCTTCCATAGGTTTAGGGTCGACAGATTTTAAATTTTAAATAGAGTTCAAATTTTCTTCCCCAAGCAAAGTTTTGACTTTGAGGTCATATTTTTTTTTTTTTTTTTTCAGAAAATGTCTGATAAACATAAAATTTATTGTTTTTTACAGATGAACAAAGAAATAATAATAAAAAACTCATAACTGGTACTTGAAAAAATACAAAATGAGTAGAATTTAAAAAAAAAATAAAAAAAAAATTTGTTTTGAGGTTTGTTTGAATAAAACAATAATATGGGCACTTTTAGTAGTTTTTTTTATGTAATTTATACAAATACAGTTATAACAAGTGCTCAAAGTGCCCTCCTTCGTTTTGAATGCATACCAGAGCTCGTTTTTGGATTTCATTGTGGGTCTTTGCTCTCAAACTAATCAAATCAAAATCAAACTTATCAATCAAAATTTCACTGTACAAGTTATTTCAAGGAAGAAGTGAAATAACGATGTCCTACTTGTTTCCAATCAGCTAACAACCTTTCTCTTTAAGACATGTTTTGAATAATGCAGTTGGACCAAGTTTAAGGGAACGACTAGGTGTGTCCTACATCAGAATTACTACAAAATACCCTTATTTTTTTGGTACCCGTGGCCTGATGGTTAGCATGTCCACCTGCTAATCCAGAGGTTCGAGGTTCGAATCCCATCAGAGGCAAAAATATTTTTCCACGGGTATCGCCTTTCGCGAGGAATAAGCAAGTCCTCCGTTAGTAAATTCATTGCCATGAAAAGCGCTTTCTCAATTAGCCGTTCTAAACCGGCAGAAAATTGCATTGCTCCTCGCTCTGTTGCGCCACCCTATTTATTTATGTATTTTTATTTTTACCCTCCTTTTCTGCTCTCCCCGTGCAGTGTCGGGTTAGAATAGCACTGCAGCGCCTCCCCGCTTGTCGTAAAAGGCGACTAAAGGAACAATCATATCTAGACGACTAACATCAAAGTGAGTCTAGCGACACACATACCACCTAAAAACTCTCCCCAAGTATGCATGCAGATCCCGGGGTTTACACGACTGGAGATCACCGGTGTAGTAAAAGGGAAATCAAACTCATTAAATGGAGCATGCATGTGTCGAAAAGGATGAAAGAAAAATTTTTGAAAAATTTTGAGCATTATGGAAGTACTTGCAAACATAAGAAGCACTACCCCGCCAGGCAGTTCCATTGCTATGCATGGAGCTGATCCTGGACCGAGCAGCAATGTTCGGGTCAGAGCTATACGGATTCCGGGGGCTAGCAAAGTAATGCGACGAGTTGGACGAAAATTTAGAGTCGCGAGTTGGAACGTTGGAAGTATGACTGGTAGAAGTCTCGAACTCGAAGAGATGATGAGAAGGAGGCGAGTGGACATCTTGTGTGTTCAGGAAACGAAATGGCGAAACACAGCAAACAAAGCCCGTTTCTTAGATGCAAAGACCAAGGCTTACAAGATGTTCTACTATGGAACGGAACAAGGTAGGAACGGAGTCGGTATCATCCTTGACCAAAGTTTATGTAACAGCGTGTTGACCATTTTGAAGTCCAGTGACCGTTTGATGTCTCTTAAATTGGTGATGGAAGGAAAGGTCTGGAATATAATCAGTGCATATGCTCCCCAAATAGGGTGTGAGCAGGAGGAAAAAGATGCATTCTGGCTTGATTTTCATAACCTAATTAAGAACATCACAAAAGAAGAGTATTTGTTTGTTGGAGGAGATTTGAATGGACATGTCGGGAAGACAAACGAGGACTATGAAGACTGCCATGGAGGTTTGGGACTCGGCACCAGGAACACTCCTGGTGAAGATATTCTAAATATGTGCAAGTCATACGGTCTAATCGTACTAAATACCATGTTCATCAAACAAGACCGACACCTTATCACTTACAGCAGTGGAGGAAATGAAACCCAGATTGATTATCATTTGGTAACCAATAACATGAAATCTCGGGTGAAAGACTGCAAAGTGATACTAGGAGAAGCTGCCGCTCAACAACACCGTCTTCTTTTGACAGAATTTTTTACGGATGCGGTGAAGGAAGTCAAACAAACAAAGGCTCCTGGGAGAATCAAGTGGTACAATCTGGAGAAAACCAAAGGACAGCAATTCATTTCGTATATGCAAAGCCAGCTGTGTAATACCATCGACGCAGTTTCAAATGCAATCACGGCACAAAATATGTGGGATCGCCTGCAACGAACCTGCTTAGAGAGAGCCAAATCACTGTTAGGAGTCTCAAAAGGACACCACCAACAAGCTAAAGAAACCTGGTGGTGGGATGATGAAGCTAAAGCAGTGATTAGAAAGAAGAAAGCAGCTTTCCAAGCTTGGTCGAAGTGCCCTTCAAGAAATACAAGTGAAAAAGCGCGTTTCAAAATGGAATACAAGAGCTGCAGAAAAGAAGCGAAGAAAAAGTGCGCCCAACTTCAAGCAAAAAGCACGGAGGGCCTATATCGAGAGCTGGAAGAGATTTCTGCCCCAGCTGCTGAAGCAAATCAGGCAATCCAAGAGCTAAGACAAAGCAACTTGAATAAGGGAGCAACCATTTTCAAAATAGCCGCTCAGAGAAGGAGAAATGCGCAGGAGATTCGTTCGCCGAAGTTCATCAATGATGCTCAAGGAGTGCTACTTGTGGATGACGACAAAATTCTTCACAGGTGGCGACAGTATTGTGATGATCTTTTGAATGAACAGTTTCCTCGGCGCCACTTTCCAACAGCTGCACCTAACTTTACGGAAGTATCCGACGTCACAGTCGAAGAAGTTAGGGAGGCAGTTAAGAACTCCAAAAAAGGCAAAGCGATTGGGCCAGACGAGGTACCATATGAGTTTTGGAAAAATATGGGAGACATCGGGTTAAGATGGCTCACGATTCTCATCTCCAAACTTATAAGAGGTGACAGTTTGCCTAATCAATGGAGGGAAAGTTTTCTTCTTCCAATGTACAAGGGAAAGGGAGATACCAGAAGCTGTGACAACTATCGTTCGATCAAGTTGATGTCCCACACTATGAAGATCGTTGAGCGGGTTTTAGATAGCCGACTGCGGAAAATAATAAGGCTGTCTGATGACCAATGCGGGTTTGTCGCGGGTAAGTCAACTACAGACGCAATCCAAAGTATAAGGATCATTATGGAAAAACACCGAGATGCCTTAGAGGATTTGCATATTGTGTTGGTTGACTTCGAAAAGGCATTCGATCGACAACCACGAGATCTGATATGGGTGGCCCTCAGACACCGAGGAGTTCCTGAAGCCTATGTGCGAATGATTATGGACATGTACGTGGGAGCAGTTACAAAAGTGAGATGCCCAGCTGGAGTCACCGAAGAATTCCAAATAACAGTAGGTGTACATCAGGGAAGTGTCTTGAGTCCACTGCTCTTTATTGCTGTTCTGGATTATTTGCTCGAAGGAAAAGTAACGGACAATAAAGTACAACAATTATTCTTTGCTGACGATGGAGCCATCATAAGCGAGGATCCTACATCCCTGCAACGAGCACTTGACGTTTGGATTGATGTTCTGGAAGGAAATGGGTACCGTATTAGCGCTAAAAAGACTGAATACCTGTGCTGCCCTTTTTCTGATCCAGACAAGCCTATTCCAGACATTTATTTGAATGGAAATGTGCTTCCCAAGTGTGAAAAGTTTAAATATCTGGGATCTATGATCAATAGTGAAGCATCTTGTGATGACGACATCAATCATCGAGTAAGCGTAGGGTGGATGAAGTGGCGAGAAAACTCCGCTATCTTCTGTGATCGAAAAATGCCCCCTAAGCTGAAGGGAAGACTCTACACAGCAGTTGTCCGTCCAGCTCTGACATACGGTTCACAATGTTGGACAATGTACAAAAAGTATGAGAGCAAATTGACGGCAGCCGAAATGAAGATGCTTCGGATGACAGCAGGAGTAACAAAGCTTGATCGAATTAGAAGTACTAAGATCCGTGGAAGCCTTCATGTCAAAAGTACCATCTTGGACAAAATTCAGCACGACCGGCTCAGTTGGTATTGTCATGTTCAAAGGAGAGATCCGCAGAACCCCGTCAAAAAGGCAATATCGTACAACGTTTCAACAAATTCGCGACGAAAAAGAAAAGGCAGGCCAAAACACTCCTGGTACAAGCAAATGCAAAAACAGCAGCATTTGGTTGGCCTCAGACATGGAACAATCCAAAACCGGGAGGCTTGCCGACGATTTCTGAGGTCAACGCGGCGTACCCCACAGGCGGATCACTAGTGTGAAGCAGAAAAGTGGGAGAATTGTGATCGCTTCAAGATCACTGCTCGTAACGCCGAAAATGGAAAAGAAGAAGACCCTCCTTTTCTGCTCGTTTAATTTCAACGTAAGAAAAAGCAAGTAATGAAGTGAACTTAAACCAAATCACTTATCAGCATCAGAATGGCCTCAGTAACATACTCACCGGATATTGACACAAAAGTTTCCTTTTTAACATTTATAATTAGAATTTAAAAAGTGTAGACGTTATTGACAACCTAAGATACTAAGACCGAAACGTTTAATCATTCCGACTAAATTGGGCTCGGCTCTTGTTATAGATACTTCTAAGGCAGTCTCGTTTAAGTTTGGTGAGTTTTCAACTAAAGAAGCTTTGAATATAGACGTGTTAACGATCTTCATATTGAGACTGTTCGCTCGGTCAAATCAAATGTAATTGGTGCTGATGATATGTCACTTTAATTTGTGAAATTAATTCCTCAACACTTTTTGCTTATTTTCAATATTATTGAATCTACAGTTCTTGATTTACTGAAAAGTGGAAAAACGTTTATAATGTTCCAATCCAAAATCAAAAAAAAAAATGTAACCTGAAAAGTCTTTTGTAAATTGGTCCCATCAAAAATGGGCACAATTCTAATCATTCACAAGAATCGAGATATTCAGGAAAAGGGTGTTTTTTCGAGAAGAAATAAAGCGTCTATAATATAATGTAACGGCCAAACATTTGACTTCATCATAAAGGTTAGAGCTTTCCATTATGTTTCAAAATTGATTTCGGGCAAGCGGCCGCCGGCCGCCGGGGCTGGCTCGAATAAATTCCAGCCGAGAAGCCCAATTTTCGACCTTTTTACAACATTTGGGGACGTATTTCTTCGTATATTCTCTCGGGCTTAGCTTCATAAGCAAGCGCTATCACATTACCCCACAAAAAATAGTTCAATAACTGTAAATCGCCCGATTTTGGAGGTTGAATCGAAATTAGGTGTAAAAATCGGCGTTGACAGCGAATTCGTTTGAAGATAATATACCGAACGTACGCGAGTGGTCGTACTGCTTTAAGTTTTGCACGATGAAATGGCACACCAAATGGAGCCTAAACCAAGGCAAGGCTGTCTACAAGATCAACTCTTAAAAAAAGTAGGTATTAACATATTGAAAACGGTGCCGAGTGACATAAGGTTAAATTTAATTATTTGACCTTTGCAAAAGCGACATAGGACCAAATTTTAGAGTTTTATTTCGCTTTTGTAAAGTCTCATGATGCGAGCTTTTGTGAGACAAAAAGCCAAACGTAAAATTTGTCGTTGAAAAAAGCCTGCTTTGCCCTTAACATTATTATCCCTATCTAGAAAAGCTTTCACACACCTTCAACTATAATGAGCTAGTTCGGCATGTCGCAGTATAGCTATCAATCTACCCTTTTATAAGAGTACAATTACAGAAAAAAATTTTAGCTACTCGATTTTTATTTCCCGACGCAATTGATAATTCAATACTACCCAGCAAATGCCCGTTATTGTCTTTTTGATAGCCTGTTAGCTTTGTGCAAAGATTCTACTTCAAACAACGGTTTCACTTTTCGCCCGACGATCAAGTAAGACTATAGTCCTAACTCATTTTTTGACTGCGTGTTTTACCTTCATTACAAATTGCACGTGATGTATTATTTAATATTATGTATAAGCAATATTTTTTTAATTATCATTTACATTAAGAGGCACTAAGTCAGTTCCATTTTATGATAAGTGATCAACTTTTACCAAAAATTCGATAGAATTTTTAGAAAAAAAAAACATATTTGGGAGTCTATAGCCATCTCTTTACCATGTTGATGCGATCAAAGAATCTATGATAGAACCATATCATGTCTGCGTTTTTCTGGGTTTCATAGTCCACTGTAGCTCAAATATTTACGCAGATGCTGAGACTATCAACTTCTCAAGGAGCAAGCTACCTTGTAAAAGGCAGACATATTTGCCACTATGACACAGGCACTTTGACACTTTGTGACAACTGTAAATGCAAATGATTGGAAACAGTTGTAGAGACTTTTTTTAAACTTCTTTTTAGAAGAAACAATTATGCTTTTGGTTATTTTACTTCTTTAAAAAAGTAAAACGGGTACTATGCCTGTCTCTTACGCAGGAGTTTTGCGGTTCGAACGCCAACAGAAAACAAAAATCTTCCCCCGGAATTGACAAGTCCTCCGATTGAAAATTTATTATCATGAAAAGCGCTTTCCCGCTTAGCCGTTCGGAACCGGCTTGTAGGTCCCCTCCATTCGCTCATAAGCCATGGTTTAGAAAAAGCGTCATGCTTGTTATGCTTTATTTATTTATTTATTTAATATTTTTTACTTAATTAGTTTGCTTTTATTTTCAACAATTTATCTATTTATTTCGTTTTTATTTATCTTTATCTACCAGATAACTTACTTATCTACCAGAAATGTTACAGTTAAAAGACATCAGTTTTCCAAAAATTGTTAAAATATAAAAAGTGTAATACCTCAGTTTTGGATTTATTTCGACTAAGGCTTAAAAAATAAATATTTGTAGTCACTTCATAGAAATCTACCAAACATCTTTACAACGTTTCTTACATCCACAACTTGTTCTATGCGTTTTTTTTTTTAATAATAAAAACAATCTTGCTTATGTTTACCTGTCACGCACATGAACATGAAATTGAGTAGGAAGTGTTGGAAATTTTATGTTGCAGCATAGTAAAGTCCCTAATGAGCAGTACACCATGATTTTCTCTTCTTGATTCTTAGGATTTCTTCCCAAGCAATAGGTATCTACCCTTGCAATCAGAACAGAAACCCCAACTAATACTGTGGAATAAATGTTCTCAGTAAATCTTCTTTGAACTGATTCAATCCTTTCAGATGGGGTTTGGTATACAAGGTGGAAAAAATACGAGTTCCTTTTAAAAAATGAAATAAAATGAACAAAATTTAATCCTGTTTTATGGCTTTATTAAAAAGTTTAAACATTCACACTAATCATGGAACACATCGTTCAAGGGCTTCGCAGTAGATCATTCTGATACAATTTTCCAAAGCTATGTTGATGGTAACGGATTGCTTTTAATATTCACGCTCATCATAATACATTTGGTGGTACAGAGCTACCAACAACTCATCAATTATGTAAATTGAATAAAATGGCAAAAAATATGGAAACAAATTTTATTTAAATACTCCAGAGGTTTTTAGCGAAAATATAAAAACGCCACTTTCTAAATGTTTCTTGTACATATAAACACTGAAATTTAATTGAAATCATTTCAGCATTTAAAAAAAAAAAAAACCCCGGTCTTCTATTTTAAATAATTTTTTAATAAATTTTTTTTTTAAGTGAGTTTTTTTTTTAAATAACGTATGCGCGTTTTAAGACCGTGTCAGAAGATGTGTTGACAAAAAATATGAAAGTACCTATTACAAAAAAATAAAATCTATTTAAAACAAATTGTAGATATTACAAAAATTTTAATTTTTCAAATGTTGATTCGCAATCTTTTTAAACCACCTAGGGCTTATTTAATAAAACATTTTTCTTCAGAATCGTGTAAGCCATTAACAAGAAAGTCGGTTGTTATAAAAACGAAATAGTTATAGCCGTTACTAAGTATTATCATATAGATTGTATGGCAGCTACCGTTATTTCCAAAAATTCCTCAATTCCAAAAATCCCCCTTTAGGCTGCTCCACAGACACTAACTGCAGAATTTGAAGAAAATAGGTTCAACGTTTCAGGCCGCAGACGGACGTGTCTAAATGCGCCCACGGTGTAGTTGGTGTAGGTGGTGTTACACCGCCTTTTTGAAAAGCCACTACACCGCATTTTAAGTAATATGAGTGGATGAAAATGCGGTGTATGTGGTGTAGGTTGGTGTTATACCGCATTTTTAAGAGATCTCTCAAATCATTTGACAGAAGCAAATGCTTTTTTGTAGCTTTACAAGTATATATAATAAAAACATAACGAGCGGAAAAGAATGCGGTAGGCTAGTGTTACACCGCTTTTTTTTTAATATAGTTTCACAATGGCTACCAAGAGTTGTATTAAGGCCGTGTGTGAATTGCGTTAAAATTTGCGTTAAAACTTCTACCACGATTAAAATTTGACGTCTTGTTTGAGGTGGGATCAAATTTAGCCATTTGCAGTGTGAATTGCGTTAAAACAATTATTTTAACCAAGATTTCTGCGTAGGTTAAAAAAATTTCCCCCGACAATTTTTGATATTTCCCTGAACAAAAATTGGTTTTCTTTTTCACGGAAAAATAATTTCTGTTAGAAAACATATTTTTAAGAAAACAGGATTAATGGAAAGTCTCTGAAACTAAAAAAAAATCTTTTTCTTTTATTGTTCTCGATTCTAATGTCATATTTTAAAACAACAATGAAAAATATTCAAACGAAATTCCCATTTTGATTAATTGATTTATTCGGTATAGTAACACTGAAAATTAGTTTTCATGGCTGATATCTTTCATACATTTCAAAAGAAACAAAACAATAAATTCGTATTTGGTTTAGAAAAATGACAAAAGTATTTTGTATTAATTCTTGTTTTTTTTTTCATCCAGACTTATCCTAGTTTCAATTAATTTTAATTTTTCTTCTTGAGACCCTAGAAAACAAAAGCATTGAATTTATATAAATTAACTGATTTCTATCTGACATTTAATGTATGGTTTTCCAGCCTGCCTTCGTTTTTTTTTTCTTGATTCATATTTCGTTGTTTGAATTGAATTGGAATTTATGCAAAGCAAGAGCAAATTTCTCTATCACTGGAAACGTAAAATTTTAACACACTTTAACCTGCTCCACAGCTCAATAATTTTTAACCCATTTTATTCACCTCATTAGTGTCAAATTTTAACGCGGGTTAAATTTTAACCCACATTTTAACGCAATTCACACACGGCCTAAAACATTAAAGAAACAAAAAATAGGTTTTCACTATAACCAATCAGAAAGAATAAAGTGATACCAAATAATCGCTTTTAACTTTATTTTTCTAAGAATTTTTTTTTAAACTCGAAGAAAGTTACTTATATATTAGCAACCTTCTTCCGTGTTTTCAGTGGAATTACAAAGTTTACGTGTTAACTTTCGAATCCTTCCAGTCTCAAAATTCACTTCTTTAGAATTCGACTCACTTTCTATCAAAGGGTCATTCCAGCGAAACCGACACCGTACGCGTAAAAAATAAATTAATTAATTTATATTTAAAGCCATATCTGGAGCATAGAACATTATAAATTCTTATGAAATGAAAAGATTACTTAAGTAACATTTAAATAATTCATTCAAGAGCTGATTTAAAGTAAAGTCAAAAAAAAAAAAAAAAAAAAATACACTTGTATGGTCAAATATTATTCGTCCCACCCGTCACAAGCATTGAAAAGCATACTATTTTTGTTTTACGAGATATCTGCGTAAATTATGCTAATAATTAACCTGTACAATATCAGGAACCATATAAAATCAGGTTCTTTAACAAAAATTTCTATTTCTTTCCTATTGCGAATGGTATAAGTCAACTCGCAAAGGAGAGGTAATTTGATGTCCCACACGTCACACTTTTTATACCATTAATTTCTCATAATAATAATGATATTTTCATACCTTTTTTGATGGTACAGTATGGAATTACTATTCAAATATGTGAAAATCTCATATTCAGTACTTTAATTGTTGCCGTTTGACAGAAATGAAGCAAAGTCTACGCAAAAAATGAGTATAAATGCCCTACCCGTTACAATGGAATTACCTCAAAAAAAAAAAATTATATAAATAAAATTTCAAAATAAGCATGAAATACTTTATGAGAAAAGGAAAGTTTAGCATTTTTCGTGGATCTTAAAGCTGCGTTCGACAAAATCTCACGGAACTTACTAGTTTATAAACTACGTGCCCTTGGTGTTTCAACGAAATTTGTTAATTTTATTCAAGCCATCTATGCCACTTTTCGGCTGTGTGGAATGGGAAAGAGATGTCGAAGTATTTCGAAACGTTCAATGGAGTCAAACAAGGATGTCTCCTCTCACCCCTACTTTTTGCACTGTATATTAATGATCTGCATGAATGTTTAGGAGGAGGTCTCCAAATCGAGAATAATAATGATAGACTGCTATTGTATGCAGATGATATGGTCATCCTTGCAGACGACATCCGATGATGTGATAGATGTGATTTAATCTTTCTGAATGGAAGCAGATATAGCGGCAATGAATCATCCTTATGCAGCCTTTGCAAAATGAGAGAGGAAGAAAATATTCAACACTTTTTGGGCCGATGCCCAGTACTGGGAGAATTCAGAGTCAGATACTTCAAAAAACCGACATTGGAAGAAAACGATATTATACGTGTGCTTAATGGCGAAGCTTTACTAGCCTGGGACCAACTGGTCAATTATCTCACGGAGGCCATAGCCTAGAGAAAACTTCTTGTTGTAGAGAAATATATTTTAATTTATTTTAATAATGTTGCAAATAAAATGGAATGCCTTTTTAAAATAACATAAATTAAAAATTTTAAGTTTAAAATTTTTGCTAATGAATAAATTTTTTATTTTTGTCATATCTTTTTATACTAAATGTAGATAAAATTATAAATTCTCGTAAGGTCATTGTCGTATGTTTGAAATTTTAACAATATTTAAAAACAAGGCAAATGAAAATCTTTGTATATACTTGAAATTTTAGTTAAAATAAAAACAATTTACATACATACATACATACATACTTTATACGCAAAAAAAAAATGTTTTTAACTAGTGTCAATAAATGTAAATGTATTTATAAATTTAAGACAAATCTGTAACAGTCTTAATAGTTTTAATCTATAGAAATATTAAATACTACTGCATATATATATCAAAATTTCAAGATCATAGCCTGAGTTGAGATTTCTTCATTCGGCTTTATAAAAATGGCCGTAGGCCGCTCGAATTTCTTTCCAATTATTTTGGTAAAATGAAATGGCCGTAGACCACGAGCACTCTTGTTTTCATACATGTTGCGTTCATCAGCAACTTACCATCTAAGAAGAGTTGAGACTTCACAAGATGTATATAATAAACTCTTATTTTACTTTTAATTTAAATAGAAACTGCGGTTGTAGTAAGCGTCAACAAAATTAATTTAAAACGTAAGTTATTTTGTTTAAATTGATAAGTACCTTAAGTACAACAGAGCACTAAGTAAGCGATATTATAAGATAACAAAGTGTTCTAGTCTATACGAAAGATAGCAGTGTCACGTTCTATACCGTTACACATAGTTTTTCATTTTCAGTGCGACTTCCATATTTGAATTTTTTACCCAAAATTCTACCGGAACAAGTCGAATATTAAAGTCCTTGATATGTTTTGCAACGAAAAGCTCTTACAACACGTATCCAAATACGTATGCGAAACGAGTATGAATATTAACTTTTGTGCGTGATGATATTTTTATTTTCCACATAAGTCATCAAATTGTTACCCTTAAAAGCTGATAAGACATCCCCCTCTGCCACTACTCCCGAATGTAAGTCATAAATACTTCCTCTCACAGGAGCCCCCTACAGAAATGTGTTATTTTTACTCGCTCATTTATGGCATGTACCTTAGGTTTCCTACCCGCTACCCCTAGCAAGCCAAACCAACACCTATTTGAATGAACGATAACCTGTTTCCGATTACAAATAAACGGCAATACATACCTACTTACTATCGTACGAAACGAATACATACAAATCTGGTAAAACTCACACAAATGCGTAAAAGTTTTCGTATTGAAGGTTCGTTTGATAACTTCACAAAACAAGGGTATAACTTGGGTGAGTAAACAAATCTGTTTATTGATTTTGGGTTTTTCATCTGGGACTTTTCTTGGAAGTCTTTCTTCTGATTTTTTATTTTTTTTTTTTTTTATTTGGTTTGGTTTTTATTACTTAAGTTTTGAACTCTTTGGGAACCCTCGCCGTTTGTCAACCAGAAAAAAAAGTAGAAGTCTTAAAGTTTGATTGGTGTTGTCGAGTTATTGTCGCGTGCGGTAGGTTCTTCAGATTAATATTCTCAATGATCAGGAAAAGGAGAAAGCAATTTGTGTATTAACGAACCGAGTTTCTTGTTGCAAAGCCTTTTCATAATTCTTTGTCGTCCTTTATTTAGAAAGGGTCAGACAAATAATGTTGATGTCTCCCTAAATGATAGTATTTGGATGAAACTTCTTGTACCCAGGTTTATTTAAGTATGTTTTTCAAATCCGTTAGGATCTGATTTCTGAAAAGTGTTCGGGGACCGTAGAAAATAAATTTTTTTCCAGGGAGGTATCATGTTTAGTTTTTTTTTTTTTTTTAACAATTAAAAGGATTTTCTTTTTTGAACGCTTAGAAATTTATTTCACATAAAGCATATGAATTCGTTCAAACTGCAAATGCTTTTTCGATTTTGTTCGCAATTTTTGAATCCTTCATTTTTTGCTTCCTATTCTATTTCATTAGAGATATGGGTTCTGGAAAGTCTTTTTAATGAAAAGGCTCCTCAACTATTGAGCCGATTTGAATGAAATTAGGAACAAAAATTATCTAGAACCTGAGAAATGACATGAAATGTATAATTCCTTTGCATATTCCCTCAGGAACGGGAAAATAACCGAGAACTTGAAAGATATTGGTCCAATTCCAAAATTGTTTTCACCGTTAGAGTGTTTTATTGCCTTTGAGTACCATAGACTATATTTAATTTTTCATCCCCATATTCCCACGTGAACGGGACAGGAACAAGAACATGACCGATAACTTGAAAAATACTGGACCAATACCAAAAATTCTTTCAACCTTAGAGTGCTTCATTGTCCCTTAGTAACAAAGACTATATTCCATCCCCATTTTCACATAGGAACGGGGACGGGAATTCACACTGTTGAAATTATCACAATTGCAATACGGTGTTTAACACCGAGTTACATAGACTATATTTTATCCCAATTTCTCTTCGGGTTTTTTCTTTCAGCGGTTTGTCTGGCGTGCCACAAGGGAGTCACCATGAACCTCTGCTTTTGATTATTGCAATAAATTACGTAATTGCTGCTTGCATTTCATACAGCGAAATTCTAGTTTTTGATGGCGATATGAGCATTTTTGATAAATTAAAAATGGTTCGGATTGCTAAATCCTACAAAAAGATATCAACAATTTTGTAACATGGTGTTTTAAGAGCGGCCTCAGTTTGAATCCCTCCAAATATCGTAGTATGACGTTCTCAAGCAAAACAATTTTCAGCTATTTTGATGCAAGTTATTCAATATTTGAACAAACCGTTTCTAAACTTT
This sequence comes from Melanostoma mellinum, assembly GCA_914767635.1. Classification (NCBI taxonomy): domain Eukaryota; kingdom Metazoa; phylum Arthropoda; class Insecta; order Diptera; family Syrphidae; genus Melanostoma; species Melanostoma mellinum. Next base: position 67,589,458 of record OU612058.1, on the reverse strand, counting down.
CGATATTCCGTGAAGTTATTGTGTTTCAGCAAATTGAAAAAAAAAAAAAAAAAGATAGAAGACATTCAGTTTAGAATGCTCAACATTTTCACCTCAAGGCCAAGAAAGGGAAAGGTTACTACCTAACAATTCCAGAGAAATACAAAGCTCATAAAACAAATTTGCTTGTCGATTTGAAATGACGATGAAAATTTTAGTTAACAATGGTTCCAATATGCCATCAACTGCGGAAGCACGAAATGATAGAAATCAAATTATATTGGAAGCTGCTACTTCGCCATGCGTTTATCTGACGTCTCTCACTTCATTAATCATTAACAGTCTTCTATCGAAACAATTTAACACAACCAAAAGCCTAATGTGTGATAAGGCCTATATAAGTCAGGTAAATCAAATATTCCGACACTATTTTTATCCAACAACAAACCTAAAATAGCCGATTCAATGAATATTCAATACATTCAGTCATTCATTGCATGAGATATTTCATCGAAAGTGGTTAGAACTGACATTCCCAGATGATGATTAAGTTTACTGCCGACATCTGACTCAACTCCATTTGATTTGCTACTAGAAGTCGTAATTTATTTTAATTAACTAACTCAGATGGGTAGGTATAGGTATGTAATCTTAGATGATCAACAAATGATTTTGTTCTTGGGTGGTGTTGCTGTTGCTCTTTAATAAGTTTCCTTTTATGTGAGACGTGCGTCAGGTGCGAATCAACCTTAGCTCAAATGCCGGTTTTTGGATCGTAACTTTAAACGGCTTACAATTAAAGCAAACATTCAGAGTTTATTGCTTGAAATTTTGCTTACAGCTTACGCTTATGTTGTACGTAAGTGTTAACGCATTACTAAGTGTCTTTAAATTTTTTGTGATAAGTTAAGTAAGTTTTGGGTAATTTCATGTTCAAGTGAAAGTGAAATCACTTGAAATAGACAACAGCATCAGAACTCTTATTTAAGTGTGCCAATTATAATAACGTCAATGTTGCTGTATGCTTTGATACTCTGGGGCTGTTGGGCGTGTTCACCAAAGAGAAAAATCTAACACGAAAAGGTGTTTGCATTCTTTTGAGATTAATTTAAAAAATAGAGTCCAATTGTTCAAGTTGCACTCGCTTATTTACTTGGTTTGACAATACTCTTCTTCATTTTTTGGCATTACAAGCATCTTGATCTCCGAAGGGATCATTACTCTTCCACTTACTCTCTTTTGGGATATCCTTAAGTAGATTGGAAAAATCTATAGCCAAAGTGCATCTGTTTCCACCTGTTCACGCCTAATTTGAAGAACATGTGCAATAGCCATTTTCGGCTTTTCATCATCTTAGGAAAGTGAAATTTGGCATGCAAATGGGGCAAAAAGTTTTTTACGATATTAGATGATATGAGCTTCCATATCGTAGTTTGTATATGTTCAGTACTCGACAGCTATGATACTTTTTTCATATTAATTAATATAATAATATATTATTCATTCGAAGATTGAATAATCTAGATCCAGACCCACTCATTTTAATAAAATAAAGTCTCTGCCCTGATGGCATACTAAATTTTACTTTTCTACGATGATGGCAAACCGTGCCGATTTCATTCCGAAAAATATTTTTGCACACTTGTAAGTTGATAGTAACTTGGTACATTTCAAGAAAAATCAGTGCGGTTTCAGAGAGTATAAGGTTTTCTTAAATATCCTCAAACTCAATTTTTTGGTTCCACAGTTATAAAATAGAATCAAGCAGCTGATTTAAAAAAAAAACCTCTAAAATAGGGAACACTCTAACCGACGACTTCAAACGGTCATTTCCAAATTTTGAAATGGTCAACACGCTGCCAAATAGCTATTCCGCAAGGATGATACTGATTTTCGACCTGATCCTTTTCATAGTAGAACACTGTTTTTAAATTCCGCAAACGGATCCTGTGTACTGTATTTCACCATTCTGTTTCTTTGGCACACAAATACGTCTATTCGCCGCCTTCTCTAATCTCTTTCTTGTCTCTTCTTCGTTCCAAAAATTAATCGCTTTGATGTAGGGGAAATGTATCACAATTGATTTTTTATAAGGAACTGTTTAGCTAGGGTATAACTTCTTGGTATAGACCCGAGAGTTATAGCTTTCAAGATCGTGCTATTTAGGCAGTGAGTTATCTTTCAAATGAAGTCGATTTTATCTTATGTAATACATTTATGTTTTATTTCAATATATAAAACACTCTTTATGTTGTGAGGGAACTCCCATATGTTGTCATTGTCAGTTCAATTTGAAAATATTTATAAATATGTCATTAATTTGATAAATTTTATTTTATCGCCAACCCTGCCAAAGTTCCCCTACACAATAGTATCGGGAATTCCCTTGATTAGTCAAGTGTGAAAAGAATGTGGCTTTATCAAGCAAATCCAAGAAAAATCCTTTCGTCTTCACTAACAGAATGAATCACATGCGATGCAAAATTCTTATCGCAAAACAGAAAAAAGTACGAGAGCAGAAAGCAACATTTTTTTTTTCATAGTCGATTTCAGATGCAAGCAAAAAAAGAAGAAATTGTTGCAAATAAAATTGCACATTAAAATTCAATTTTTGTTGTTGTATTAACTACAGTATTGTCTACAGTAGCTCTACGATATTGTGCTAAATTTTCGAGGTGATCCAAGTAATAGTTTTGGAGCTAGTGCCTTGAGAAGTCAGACATTCGACATTCGAGTTCGAGCCAGCCCAAGCGCTTAAAACTTTTAACACGTTTTTCTCGAATCTGTGTCTTTAAAATCGGTGGATTAGATATCTGGAGAACAACTCTACCTATCAAGATGAAATTCAACACCAGCCTTCGAAATACAATTCACAAAGACTTGAACGAAGGAATTTTAGTTTTTTTCGATAACAGTATATAAAATTTAGACATATTTTGACCGAAATTTTCTAAAAATATTTGCCAAGAAAAACGGGGCCAGGTAGAGCATTCCACATTCGGGTGGTGCGACTAAAATATTATGAATCTCTATACTTGACTGTACGCCCGAAGTTGGGCTCAAGGTAAAACTGGTCAGCATTCCTAGCGAGGCGGGTGTTGCGGCTAAATTGTTTCAGGGGAGGAATGCAACTGGCTATTTCACTAGAGCACTGTTTATAGAAAAAACGATAAAAGAGAGTGAGACAGGTAACTTTTCGTCGATGTTCAAGAGAATCAATCGATTCTACGATAGAACTATCACCTATCAATTTTAACGCTCTATTTTGTAGCCTATCATGTATAGGCCCAAAGATGTTTGAGGCAACCTGACCAGATATGGGAGTTATACTCCAGTTTTGGTCGGATGAAGGCCTTATAAATGGTAGCCAGATCAGAGGGGGTGAAGAACTTCCTGCATCGTCTCAAGAAGCCTAAGCATTTAGCAGTGTTTTTGGCGACTTCAAATATGTGGTCATTCCAACGAAAATCATCGTTTACACACATACCAAGTACTGCCAGCTTTTCGGTTTCTTGGATGCAGGTACCATTCATGGATAATGGCAATGGGGGAATGTTAAGCTTCAACGACAAGAGACAGCATTGAGTTTTCGAAGCATTGAATTCTACTCGGTTTTTATGACAATGTAACAATGCTGTCAAGGTCAGAATTCAATGAGCTTATCATACGCAACCGTTCCAGTTCCACATCCGAAGAGCAGGGAGGTGAATCTGGAAACGAATATGAAAAGCTGAGGGTCGAGTCGTCAGCAAAACAGTTTAGAGTATTAGAAGTTTCAGACAAGAGATCATTTATAAAAATGAGGAAGAGAGTCGGAGACAAAACGGAGCCCTGGGGTGGTGAAGATTTTTGCTTAAATGCTCTACTAGGGATGTGAGCTTTTAACAGAATGATATTGGTTCCAATTTTTGGTTTCGTTGCTCCAATAAGCGTTCTGGCTGGTCCTGGCTTCTTATTGGAATCGAGTTCAGAAGTTTCCATCGAGTATCTACCACATACCAATTCTAGACTAAAACTACGTCCTAGTAGAACGTGGAAGGACTTTGAAATTTAGGTTGTTTCTTATGTTCGTAGTTCAATAATTTAGAAACTAAAAAAGAGCATTCAAATGCGTAACACGATATCAAGTACTCGTAAATATTTCTAGTTTTTATCCTTGGCAACAATTGAATGACCTTCAGTTTTTGAGTAAATAACCTAAAAATTTAAATGGTTCACCTAAAACCTGAGTAGAGACAAATTTGTTTCTTAGATTAACTCCTGGCACTTAGACTTAATATCTGCGAAGTCAAATGTTTTTGCTTATTTATTTTGGAAAGAAGATCCCACGTATTTTCCAAAAAAAAAAGACACAAAAACGCTGAATCACGAAAGAGAAATTGGATATTTCAATGGTAAAGTATTCGACATAAAATTATTTGCTGCTTAACAACAACAGCAAAAAAATACGCAAAATGATACATAATTCTAAAGGTGATTACAGGTGACATATGACATGTGACACATGTCACATGTCAGATGACAGATGGCAAATGTGACAAATATAAAATTACGAAATCTTCGTCAGTTTTGTTTTTAAGAACAAAAGCAAAACAAAAATTCTCAAGGATTCCCTGATCACAAAATGTCTGGCCTTCTGTTTGGCACGAATTCGGTCTGGCAAGGTTCGTTTTTTCAACAGACCAACTTCCTTTTGGTACCCGTGTGTAATGGTTAGCACCTCCACCTGCTAACCCAGAGGTTCGAGGTTCGAATCCCAGCAGAGGCAAAATGCAAAATTGTTTTTCCACGGGTATCGCCTTTCGCGAGGAATTGGCAAGTCCTCCGTTAGTAAATTCATTGCCATGAAAAGCGCATTCTCAATTAGCCGTTCGGAACCGGCGAAAAATTGTAGGTCCCCTCCATTCCCTCACAAGGCATGGTTGTGAGAAATGCGCTAGGCCCAGGGGCTCCTCGCTCTGTTGCGCCACCCTATTTATTTATTTATTTTTAACTTCCTTTTCGTGTTGGGTAATCATTCGATGTCGCTCCCTGAAGCAACACACACATATCCTTCACATAATGTTGACAGTTGGTGTTGTTCCCGAAACAGTTTCGCTTCCAAATCCCAGATGAATCGCTTCCCGGTACCCCTTGCAGTTTGTTCTTTGCTGCAAGCAATTGTAATCTATTATGACCATCGTTGTGGTATGGTGTCTCACTTATTTGAAGCAGCGATGATATAAATTTTCAATATGATCGGGTTAGGTGGCTTCTGCACATATTGAACCAACTAAATAGTCAAGTAATTAGTGAATGAAAGATAATCGTGAATACCACCAAACTTATTTATCGACCGATACCTGGTAGATGTAATGTGCGCATTGCCATACACCTCCACACTTATTAAGAGTCCGAACAGTCGGGTCGGCCGACTTAAAGCCTACATTCTGCATAATCATAACAACAAAAATATTAATGTTTTTTTATCTGAGTATTTCAATTTTCTTAATTGCCACACTTTTAACAAAATAAAAATGGGTTAGTAAAAAATAATGTCCACAAAAACAGTAAAAAAAAATTAAAGTAACAAATTGTCGTCAGCTATTTATCAGCACATTAACAAGTTTAGAGTTTAAATAATTTCACTTCAATTAATACAGAAATTAAATTAACCAGCTCTTAACTATTGTGTCGAATGTCAGTGATAATTCTGCTCTAACAACTTAATGAGCTAAGGCCCATGTCCATTAGTGTTAAAATACCGTAAAATCGGATAGCTCACCATTCCGTCCCATGCACCGTACACCGAACAGAACAAAAATATCATAAAGTTCGGTTCATTAGAGCATAGCAATGATGATGACCTACTGCAAAACAACAACATCAAAGTGTAAATATTCATCTTCTTGATAAAGTTGGCCACTTGTGATTTTGTTCATAGTTACTCCCAGTCCCCTCAAATGATGACAAGAACGTAAATGAGGCATTTATGTTAATGGAAGGTTGAAACTTTTCATTTACACTCAAGAGTTACCTTGAGGGATGTTCTATTTGAAACCTTTTTAAGAAGTTTCAAACAAACCAATTCAAATTCCTTTTGTGGACTGAAGAAAAGGTGCAATTATTAAAACATTTCCGAAACTTCGAATGTCGCTTTTTGAGTGATGAGAGTTGGAGGAAGTGGAAGTTAAATAGTTACATGATTTCCATCATAATATTCAAGGATTAAGAAACACTTACATACAATACCGGTAGGCAAATACAAAAGACAAGCAGTTTTGTTTCATGACATATTTTTATAATTTTGTCATTATTCGTGTTTCGAGAAACTATCTGCTTTAACAAATTAGTGGTACATGGTAAGCCTCGAACTCTCAAAACAGTAAAGACCAAAAGAGAAAAAGAGTGATAGATACACAGTCGATATGGAGGATCAGGAAAAATAATTTCCACAAACTACTTAGCAGTAATGAAGACATAAATCCCGCTCTGAAGCAGAATGATCCACTTAAAATGGAATATGACCAAGAATTCCGTCCTCCCAGCCTAGAAGAAGCTTGCCATATGAGAGCTTTCATTAAATACGACTACAAGTGTAGATGGAAATCTACATCATATGGTCGGAAGAAAGCATGTCCAATGAATAGAGCCTTACCTTACTATCGTATGTCTGATCGTAAAAAAGGGAACCCTCATAATTGCGCCAATTAAAGAGGAAAAAGCCTCCTTAACTTCGCATATAAAATCTTGTGAAAATCTGAAACCTCTGGTCAATAATTTCATAGGTTCCAATTAGTGCAGCTTTAGAACGCTTAAGACAGAGACAATCTGTACGGAGCCATTTCTAGTTTTGACATCCCAATAAAATTCAAAAATTTCATAAAATCCGTTGGTGCAGGATGACTGCGGAGAATTAACGCTGCTCCGTCAAGGTCGGTAAAGAACTCACCGAGACCTTGATGTCGGAAAAGGCTTTCACAAGGCGGTAACTTGCATTCAAACTCAAATGTCAACACCAGAGAAATAACCCTTTAAAAGTTTACAACTACTCGCTTATGCAGACGATATTGACGTAATGGAAAGAAGCAAACGTGATGTCATAGTTATGCTTTTGCGAGCATTGAAACAGAAGAGAATGAGGGCAAAATGAAGTTTATGCTATAAAGGCTGTTTTTTTTTTGGGTAAAGAAGGAAATTGAGAAACAACACCCTCTCTAGAAAAACCAAGATAACCCTTTATAGGATCTTCATCATCCCAGTCCGCTTAAAAAGAAAAATATTGCGAATGATCTTTGGTCCTGTATGCAACCAATGTGTGAAGAAGATATTAAAACGAGCTGAATGAGCTGTACCGCGACATGGGCATAGCAAGACGAGTACGCATCGACGGCTGGGCCATGACATCGACGCTAAGGCTCGATGGGTTTTCGAGAATAAATTGCAGGAAAAATTGCGGAAAAGGAAGACCTCGTCTTAGGTGATCGCCCGAAATCATAGTCGTTATCGAAAGATGTTTGTTGAGGACCATGTTTACTCCGAACTGCTGTGCCCACCTAAATAAGTAAAAAAGAGATCAAACGGTGAACTAAGTTTTTGCAATTGCTGCTACTTAAGGTTGAGAAAGCAGTTGAGAAATAAAACCGTCTCTAGAAAACCAAGGTAATCCTTCTTCATCACAGTCCTGGTATACGGCCCGGGAGCATGGACCTTATCCAAATGATACGAAATAGTTTCTAAACAATTATATTCCCAGTGATCTTTGACCCGGAAGTGAAGACATAAAGTATTTATGTAACAACAAACTGTACCGTGACAAGAATACAGCCACTTTCCATCTTTCCACTTTTCCATCTTTCCTAATCTGCCGTGCTTTTCCCGAGCAGATGGAAAACAGCATTTGTTCCTAAAAAGGCGAATCTTCCTCCCCTTCTAATTACTGTCCGATTGCACTAACGTCCCTTCTTCCCAAGGTCATGGAAACGTTGATAAACCGTCAACTTACGAGATATGTTAAAGAACGAAAGCTTCTGAACGGCCGCCAGTCCGGCTTTCATAATTGATGGCTTATCTCACCGAAAAGTGGAACCAATCTTTACATTGTTTCGGAGAAAGTAAGATAATTGCGCTTGATATTTCTAAGGCATCTGATAGAGTTTGGCATCAGGCTCTTTTATCGAAAATGCGTGCTTTAGGTATCGATAAGTCTCTTCTTCGTGGGATTAGAAATAACCATTCCGACCGTACAATACAAGTTGTATTATATGGCTTCAAGTCTGATACCCACTTCAAAAATGCTGGTGTGTCACAGAGCTCCAAACAACGCTGCTAAATGCTTAGGCTTCTTGAGGCGATGTAGAAAGTTCTTCACCCCTTCTGATCTGGCTACCGTTTATAAGGCCTTCATCCGCCCAAAACTGGAGTGTTACTCCCATATCTGCGGTCAGGTGCTCCTCAAACATCTTTGGGCCTATACTTGATAGGGTACAAAATAGAGCGTTAAAACTGATAGTTCAGTTGCAGAATCGATTGATTCTCTTGAACATCGTCGAAACGTTACCTGTCTCTCCCTCTCTTTAATCGCTTTTTTCCTATTTCAAAATTCAAAAGTAACGTGCACCGGTGTCTCCTTTCAAATCATCTCCTTTTTTCCTAAATGCTCGCAGTGTGTTAATAACATTATAAGGGTAGTCATAACCCCTTGATGTGCGCGTTAATTATTTAAAAAAAAGAACCAGAAGAGTACACATCGAAAGACTACAAAGGCTGGGATATGCATAGCGGATGAACATTAAATCAGGAAAGTCGTGGAAGGCGGCGCAATCAAGTGAAAGAGGACCAACTCAAAGCCCAAAACTGGGGAGATTTCGACCAAAATCAAGTTTGATGGCGAAAAATGTTCGCTAAGATCCAGTTTCAGCCCACATGAAGACACCGTTGAATTTGAAATAAATATAAAAAATACTTTTTTTGATTTTATTTTATCTAAACAAATAAATGAAAAACTAGATATAATTAGTTTTGGCAACTTTTTGTTTTTCAAGACTGCGACGCGTTTCGGACGCTTTCATTTTGAGACGAGTTTTTCATATTATAGAATGTGACGCCTGCTTTTATTCATTATAACCTCTGTTCTCTAAAGTTTTACGCTTTGCTAAGCTTGAAAGCATAATACAAATCTTTAAAAAATGCTTTTCCCAGATTTTTCCTTTTTTTAAGGACGTGCTGACTTATTAACACGTTTTTCTTCCCCAAACTTTGCATTAAGGGGGATAGCCACTGTGACGGCTGAAAAATTAGTGATTTTTTAAAAAAAATTTTTTGACCGAGTAAATAGAGGAATCTTTGGATCGGGTATTTTTTATTTTATTAAGTACACATCGAATAATTTTTTTACAAATTTTTATTAAAAAATATCAAATAGCTTTAACAATATTAGCGATGCCGTAGCGCCGTAAAAAAATTTCCCACTCCATGGTCGCATCGATTTTTCAAAAACCGGTACTCTGATAAAATGAAAATAAAAATTATTGTAATTTGTATGAATGTAGTTATCGTTGTACGTAGCGGTTTTTTTTTATTTCGATTTTTCACAAAATGGCGACTGTTTGAAAATATTTTCTTTTTTTCGAAATTTTTTTTTTTTTTTTTGCCTATCACAGTGGCTATCCCCCTTAAATTAGTACACAAAACATTCACCTAACCAATTCAATAATATATAAGATTTTATCAACCGCCATGCACATTTTATCGATTAGTAGGATCAACCCTACAGAATAGTGTTGAAAAAAAAAAGCCAACTGTATCAAGTCAAACACTACAGTGTCCCTGTAGAAATGACTACACTTTTTGTTTGTAAATGAAAACAAACCTTGATATGATAACAAATTACTTTGTCCTAAATACGTCAACCTAAAAGCAATGCCATCACATTTCATTACTGTAAATGACCTCGTCACGATTTATGTAGTAATTTTTTGGACACACATTCACATGTAAGAATCAAAGAAACATTTTTCTGGTGAAGAGTATCTCTTTCACCACTCGTCTTCGACAGCATCCTTGGGATTGGAAAATTGGAATGCAATCAATTAAGAGAACATCCCCAGCAGAAAAGAGTACACAATTTGTCAGACACTACCCACTAAACCGCGACCGCCCATTGAAAATTCTTTCAACACTCCCTTGACTTGATTTGATAAAAACGTTTTCTAGTCAGCAAGCTTCCCAAGGGTATCAAATGTCCTGGCTAACATACAATTGTCTAGAAACAGGGTCATTTCAATACACAAACATATGAAACTACTACGAACTTGATGGTCACAATCTCTTGACGTCTTTATTTTGAATGAATTGAAGCGAAAAAAAAACAAAACTAATTTCTCCGGTGAAGAAGAACCACAAACTTTCGTGTTCTAGATCTGCGCACAAATACGTCTTCTTTCATTTCGTCTATAGACCACCCCTCATTTACTATGAAGTATATTTGTATGTGATGTGTGTGTATTTTTGTGTTAAATATTTATTCCGTTTGGCTTAATGGACTCGAAAGTTTGCCATTACCGCATTATTGAAGGCTGCGTTAAATCCACGACAACGTACCCCATTCTGCGACTTACATTTTTTTCCTACCATTATCATCATCATTATCGTTGTTGTTGCCATAGTCGTCGTCGTCGGTCGTCGTAGTTTCATATGTATAAGGGGGTGTTCTTTTTCGCCCCATAGACTGTCACTTTGTCTCTATGTATTGTCCTTTTTTGTTCGTTCTTTTAAAGGTCTTCCGGGGAAGAAGAGTCTTTACGAATAGAATAGAATATAAAAAAACCACTGGAATATCATCATGGAACGACTGTGTTTAGGCTTATGTCAACCATGACTCTGCGATGCTCACAACACAATCCAAATGATGTACCCATTTAACACACTCAAGAATAGAAAAATCAATAGACATACGGAACGGGGCCAATAGCAAGGAGCCCAGAAATGTGGGGTAATAGAGTGCAAAAATGTTATAGTATAGACATCCGATTCGGTGTTGCCGTTTTCGTAATTATTTGTAAACTTTTTTTCTTCGTTCATTCACATCCAAATGCAAGTTGAAGGGCATTTTTTACACGTTTTATATTTGTGATGGGAAAATGTAGGTAAAACAAAAGTTTGCTGATGCAAATCGCAAAGCAGAGAAAAAAAAACAACGCAATTCAGGTAAAATCAATTGTTTGTGTCATTTTTATTTCTCATGAAAATAAACGCAAACATGTGCCCCATGGAATTATGGGATTAAGTTTTTATTTATTGAAGCTCAACACGATACTTTCTCACAAATATTATAGCAACGTCACAAGTAGGTACCGCCAAAAAAACGAACAGGAAATAGAAATGGAAGTAAACAAACTAAATGAAAGGGATCCAGCGTTTACGTTGTCACGAGGAGTAATCGTTAAATAACATGAAAAACTTCAATACTTGTGGCGTCAATTAGTACCTAATTCAAATGGAGAATACCTACACGAGTTTCCTTATTTTTTGGGTTAGACAAGGCTGATTTTACGTTAATACGCACCAGAGTTTGAGAAGGAAAATTCAACAAAAAAAAGTTACAGCTCAACAAATGATTAATTCGCGAGCTATACCTAATTAGCTGCATGCTTTTGATGTGTCCTACTTTTAATCAGGAAATGCTATCAAAATCGAAAATTAACGAATTCAACAAACGCATATGAAAGGAATCATAAAAACTAATCAAGGACAAAGGTCAATTAGAAGGTTTTTCGCAAATAACAGTACGAGATGGAGTCAATAAATCACTCAAAATAAACACAAATTCTGCAGTTATCGTAAATTCATCATCTTGTTGCAAGATATTGTAAAATTTTCAGACAGTCAAATAGTACCTATTGTTTGTGACAGCCATTTATTATACATTGTAGATGTCTAAGAGTATGCGAAGAAGAGTGAGTTTCAAGTTTATCCGATAAACGAAACAAAAGCTTGACAAAAAATTGACAATATCAGTAAAAACATAAAGTCAGTTAAAATGAGTCGTCTGTCGTCTGGTCCAATGATGCCATCCTCCCATGAAACTGTCAAAGTCTGTGGATGTTTTGTCTTCTCGATAATAACAGCGGTTTTCCAAACCCAAAATGCGCCAATATTGTTGGTTAAAGTAGCTGCCGAGATGAAAATGCCTCGTCAGAAAAAATGATTTTACGCCCAAATTCCAATTCTGTAAGCCCCAAACTGCGAATATAAATGGTCGTGCGCCTTAAATTGATGAGTCCATCTTAAACGAATTATTGGATATCTATGTGCAGAATTCTCTTCAGGCTAGTGCGTGAGATGTTGAGGTGTTGCAAACAAATTCTCGTCTATCTGCACCTTACGAAGATGGGAACATGAGGTGCCCACTAGTATACCAGTCTCACGAACAGAGCAAAAACTTTCTAACAAGATTTCGAGCGGTTCAAAATAACCTATGATTTGAAAAGACACCACTTGATGACACATTCTTTATCATTATACAAAGTGTTTTGCATAGGGTGCGACAAAAGCTCAAAACGGATTTTTGAATAATAAAAAACAACGTTTTTTCTACAAAATTTTGCGTTGTTAAGGGTTTATCTCAGTGTGAAATTTCCAAAAAATCGGATAGTACACACTTCTACAAACATGCTGTTCAATTTTTAAATCGAAATTTTAGTTATTTTCGTCATTACAGCATTTCTTAAGAAAGGGAACGGAGCTTTTCATCTGCCGCAACTGTTCGGTCGTTCAACCGTTATTCCTTGTTGTGCTACTACCTGCGCGTGACCTTCTATCGGTATTCAGTTCTTTAAATGGAGAGTTCGAAGAAGCCGAAAGGAAAGGTGTGGACCTGGTATCGCCGATTGATCGTAAGTGAATGATTTATCAGGAAATTGCTGATCTCAAAATTAAGCGCGTTTTTCTCGGAATAGTGTTCTTCAAAACACCACCGCTGCCGAGAGAAAAGTTTTCAAGCTATAGATTTCAAATTTTTACAGACCATTCTTGTCAGCCTCTATCGTCATATGGAAGCTTTTTTTAAAAAAAAATCTTCATATTTTTTTCCCGAAAAACTGTCGCAAAAAGGCCAAATTCACTACTTTTTTTTTCAAATCGCCGCCATTTTGTTAAAAATATTAAAAAAAAGCCTCCATAGGCTTTCCTACAGATTAATAACACTGGTCTACAAAATTTCACTTTTTTGAATGCACACAAAAGTGAACTATATTTTTTAAAGGTTTTTGGCTCGCTGAACTCAAATCTGGCCTCAGAATTGCTCTGTCACATCACATTTTCAAAAAATTAAGCATTCAAGATCGGAAAAATCCAGTTTTTGCTATTTTTGAGCCTAATTTTTAACATAAAAAAAAATTTAACCCAAAAACAAACCATTGCTTTTCCCATGATTTGCTATCCGCTGAATCCAAATCTGGTCTCAAAATGGCTCTATTACATCAGGTTACTGAGATATCTAGCTTCAAAAGTCGTTATACACGGTCATGCATTATTTTGAAGATTACGTATAGTCTCGGAAAGAAATTTGAGTCAGAAATTTTATTTTTTAAAGATTTTTTGGTGCTGAATTTAAATTCAGTAAGAAATTTACGCTGCATCATCAGATTTCCAAAAAATAAAGCGTTGATGTCTTGATCTTACTCTGGCTATAATCTCAATGCTCTTATTAGTTCTTAGTGAAACACAGAAACCCAAACGTGGAAATCTTTCTCAGTTTTTGAAAAACTAAAAAATTTTGCAGAAAACCAATTTTGGTTAGAAAAATTTGACTTTATTTTTCTAACCAAATCAGGGGAAAACAGAAAAAAATTGACTTCCAGGAAAAAATACATTTGTTTTTGGAACCAAAATTTGTTTTTTTTTTTATCAAAATTTTGACTTTCAGACTGGATTACTCAAAAACGACTTTCTAAGGTAACTTGAACTAAAATGTTACTTAAAGAACACAATATAAGCTTTCAAAAACATTATGTGGTAGTAAGAGACTTAGTTGATTTGTAATATTTTTTTTTTTTTTTTTAAAGTAAATTTTTTATGAAATTGTCCGTCTAACCTCACGTACAATTTCTTTCTTGTCTTGGCCAAACCTAAACCTGAATCCTGAACTTCTGTCACGTTTAAACAAAACACCCTGCATATTTTCTACTAAAACTCAATAGAAATCTTATTTTCACTAACTGCATTGTGAAATGAACTAGATACTACGAGAAAATAGATCTTAAGCTTCTTATTGGATCAGTATGCACAAATCATCAACTTTAAACCCGTGAAGATAGACATGAATCTTAGCATCAATAACCAAATTGAATCATCATCATCATCAGGTCCTGTAACCCCGCTCGGGGCATAGGGCGTCAACAAAACGTCTCCATCCTTCTCGATCTCGAGCAGCTAGATACCTTAACTGTGGCCACGTCTTTCTCTGGGAGTTAGCTTCTGATAACACTGTAGATTTCCATGTTGTTCTTGGTCTTCCAACCCGCCGTGACCCTTGAGGATTCCATTCAAAGGACTGCTTCGCAATATCATCGTTTGGTTTCCTCAGTGTGTGACCAATCCATTGCCATTTGCGCTTTCTGATGTCGATGTCCAAGCGCCTCTGACCTGTCCTACTCCACAACTCCTGATTGGATATTGTTTGTGGCCAGCGAATTCTCAGGATGTGACGCAGACAGCGGTTCACGAAAGCTTGCGATTTTCTCGAGATAGTGGCCGAGACTTTCCATGTTTCACAAGCATATAATAGCACGGATTTCACATTGGATTCGAAGAATCTCAGTTTAGTGCGTAAGGAGACTTGACTGGATTTCCAAATTTGGGACAGAGCACCAAAGGCAACGCTAGCTTTATTTATTCTGCTTTTTACGTCCAGATCCGTACCACCGTTTGCTGATACAATACTTCCGAGGTAATTAAATTGTTCGACCTCTTCAACGGGCGTGTCATGCAGAATAATACGATGTTGTGTTGGGGGGCCTGTTAGCATTATTTTTGTCTTTTTGCTATTTATTTTAAGACCGCACGCTTCTCCTTTCACCCGTAAAGTTTGACACATCTCGTTCAGCCCACTGATGTTATTTGCCATGAGACATATATCGTCGGCATAGTCTAAATGGCTAAGCCTTTGAAACGTTCTCCATTGAATACCCTGCCTCTCAGTTGTACCGACGCTCGCCGTCAAAACATCATCTATCGCCAGCAGAAAAAGAATTGGCGATAAAACATCCCCTTGTCTCACACCCTGCCGCACCTCGAAAGAGTCGGATAGCTGCCCATTATGCAACACGAAACACCTTGCATTGTTGTAGGACTCCTTTATAATGGCAACAATTTTTGGCGGAATTCCTCTACCAAGAAGTGATCTCCATATAGATTCTCGGTTAACTCGGTCAAAGGCCTTCTCAAAATCTACAAACATGAGATTTAGCGGTGTTTGAAATTCTGCAGACTGCTCAAGAACAATGCGTAAGGTGTTGATATGGTCAACGCACGACCGACCGCTACGGAAGCCAGCCTGATGCCTCTTGAGTGTAGTCTCAATTCTAGCCTTTATCCGTTCGAGGATTAGAGTTGCCATTAGCTTTGGAAAAACGGACAAAACGGTTATACCACGCCAGTTGTTGCAGTTCTTGAGATCACCTTTTTTAGGCAACTTAACAATGACTCCATCCTTCCAATCCCTGGGATAGGTTTCGTTTTCCCAAACAGCTTGTATAAGCGGATGCAAGATACTAGCTGCTGTGGCGGGATCAGCTTTCAGGAATTCCGCTGGTACTCCGTCAAGTCCCGCTGCTTTGTTGTTTTTGAGGAGATTAATCGATGTTTCAATTTCCGCTTCTGAAGGGGGTTCGATGTCAATACCCCTGCAGGATCTGCGCATCTCGTTGAGTTGGGGCACTTCACCACTCTGTTCAACGGGATCATTTAACAGGGCACAAAAATGATCCTTCCACCTGCGAAGCTGATCTTCAATTGATACCAATAGTGTCCCATCCACATCCATTACAGGATGATTGTTGTTGCTTTTTTTCCCGACAACTTCTTTGGCTATTTGGTACAATTCTCGGATATCTCCTCTTCTTGCAGCGTTTTCAGCATTTTCAGCGAGTCCATCTATCCTCACCCTCCTGTCACGTCTCACACAACGATAGACCATCTTGTGTGCAGTCCGATAATCACTTCGCAATTCAGCCTTTCGTTGAGCGTCTGTCTCGGCGTTTATTTGAAGCTTCAACGATTTACGAAGCTCAATTTTTTCCCAGGTGTCTTGGGATATCCAAGAGTCGATAACTCTCGTACGCCTAGGTACAGTCTCGGATCCAGCCTCCATAAAAACACTTTTTATTTCACCCCACATCTCATCAACATCTGAGTCAGCACTCACATTTAATGACGAAGCTCTGTAGTTAAGGGTGTTGATATAGCTACGACTTATGTTGGGATCACTTAAAGCATTCGTATTGAATTTTGGATTTCTTGCTGCATTCTGCTATTCAAATTGAATAAGCAGGAAAAAATACGAGTGGCCCGAAAATAGAGCCCTGAGGTTTTTTTTTCAAAATCATACATAAGATTAACCAATTTGAAGTTTTAAGTCAAAGATTTACTTTCAAAAATGTTCAGCACTTTTAAAATGCAACACTCAAATGCAAGAAATTAATTCATGTGGGTATCCCTTCGAACAGCACAATAAAAGCATTTAATTTTTTGATTTACTTTTATTTTAACGGCGATATAAGTATTGCGCTGTCAAATCGACCACAGCTCTCTCACTTGTCTGTTTCACACATTAGTGATCTATATGCACGACCTCCCGCCTAAACTGCAGAACCGATTTCAAAATTTCTTTCATCATTCGAATGATACACTAATCTTGAGTAACATCGGGCTACACGAACTTAAAAACCCTAACAAAATACAAAGAACAACCTGGAGCAATGAGAACTACACCAACCGCAAACTTGGAAGTAATTCTCAATCTCACACCCCTTGATTTCTATCTTCAAGAATCGGCAGCAAACAGCGCACTTAGGCTTAATCAGTGTTATATCTGGAAAACCAGCCAAACAAGACATGCGCACAGACTTGAATAACTCCAAGCCTGTGCTTTAATAAATCCTTCTCAAAAAGTTTCTCCACCAGACAGACACCAGAATGAAACACGTCATACAAACAAGACATCTACATATATCAATTTATACCTACGCGTCGCCGAGACGGCTCGAAAATCGAAGTTGGAGCACGTTGAAGTTTTCTTTTCAGAAAGCCTTAACCTTCCCAGTTCCTTTAAACTTCCAAATCACAGCATTGTCTTCCTAAATCTTGGCAGTTACAAAGGCTGCAAAATTGGTGTTCATGATTGCGCCATCACACGCTGATATCCCTTTTTTAATTGATAATCAAGCAGCAATAAAAGCGATTTCTGCCATTCTTATGAAATCAAAACTTTATTTATTTACTTATTTAGAGAAAATAAAATATAAAGTAAATTTATAAATCATTTTTCAGAAAGACATCAGAGCAACGTGACCAGATGTTTCTTGCTGTTGCAAAGAGCTTAAAGTTCTCGGCACGCAGCATAACGTTAGACTCTTCTTGGTTCCCGGTCACAGAGAGAAGGGCCAATACTTGACCCTTCTCTCACAGACCAATCAATCATGTTTCCGCACCCTTTGCAAATAAACAGATCATCGGTAACAAAGTAATAAGAAAGTCCAATGAAAGACGGGATTGCCTATATTCTTGTGTCATCTCCAGGAAACTATGGCCAAAATACGATAGGAACAGATCTGAGAGGCTACAACCCTTGAATAGGCCTTTATTGCAATCGCTTATCAGCATTCTAACAGGATACATCTTACTAGGCTACCACAAAAAGAAAATGGGTCTTTGCACCGATGACTTAAGCCGATGAAAAGCTAGTTTCTTTTTTATCTACAGTGCTCATTTACCCTACTTTATTCCTAGAAACATTGTTTCAATTTAATAAGTTTCCAGGAGTTTAAGTGACATACACGTGGGTTAGATATTTTTTTTTTACTATCATTCAATTAGAAAATACTTTATCTATATTTTATCCTCCTAAGGCTTATAAAACACAGTTTTTTTATATTTTTGTCATTTTTATTATTATCTTTCTTCAAGTACTAATAAATTTATTATGCTCTGTGCGTTTCCTTCAATGAAACTTGTGAAACTCTTCACCACATAACACGCACCCATAGCATTATAGTTTATTAGATATTCGAACTGTAAATCAGAAATACACAGACAGACACGCAACATTCAACCCCTGCATCACTAGCATTTATAGCACAAACAAGGGTATGAAGGCTAACCTGTACACCGTAAAGAAGGTATATAAGTATCTAACCTACCGCAACAAAGTGCGATTAGTTCTTCAACACAACGATGGTTTGGTTAAAAAAAAGCAAATGTGGACATTCTTTGCGTTCGTGTTCAACTGAAATGTGTTAAGGAAGTACAACCAAGGACTTCAATTTACTTTCGGTTCTTTGTATAAGGCCTTTTTCCAAATGGGAATGTGTATACGTAAGGTTCATTTCCTACTTGGAAAGAAAAGTAAATTGATCATGTTGTAAAAAGATTTTCGGGATTTTTAAACCTCGAGTTTTATTACGTACTAGCTGAGCCACCCGGCTTTGCTCGGATCTTCAGTTTTAAGGTTCCCGTTCTCATTCTTCCGTGGGAATATGGGGATGAAATACAATCTTTCTTAATGTGGGACTATGTGGCATCCTAATGCAACAACGCCCAGTAGTTCCTAAGTTTCCGTTCCCAACCCATTCCTGTTGGAATCTTCCGTTCCCATGGAAATATGTGAATTAAATATAAATCTGTGTCACTGAGGCATAATGTTACATCCTCGAGTTGAAAAAACTTTTGAATTCGGTCAAGTAACATTAATGTTCCCGTTCTCGGCCCTGTTTCTGATCCTGTTGGATTATAGAGATGAAATATAAGCTAAATTACTGTTAAAAAGTAAAGGGGGATAATATACAGGGTGATTCGCATAAGGTGTGACAAAAAGATAGGGTGTGTAGGTTGGACCTAGACAAGCAAAAAATCGTATGGGAGGGGGGGGGGTCCATTTTCCCCCGTTTAGGCGGGAGGGGCAATTTAAGAAAAAACTCACTAAAAATGGGAAAAAAATTATTTTAAAAGAACGGTAATACCTACAGAGCCGTGCTATAGCATTTTGAAAAGCCAAAAACCTATACATTTATTTAAATTTTAAAATAAGTTGTTCAAATAAATAGTTTTTGAAATATTAATTTTCAAAGTCAAAATTTTGAAAAAAAAAAACATAATTTTTTTTTTCAAACCATTTTTTTCAAAATTTTACATGATTAAGTAGTATTTTTCTGGCTTATTTTCAATGCTCTTATTTATTTTTGGTCAAACACAAAAAACCGGATGTCAAAATAACCTGTAGTTTTTGAGAAAACCAAAAATTACAAAAACGACTTTTTAAAATTTTTTGTTTTTTTAAAGTTTTTTTTTCGTTATTGACTTAAGCTTCAACTATGACCTTAAATAACTCAGAAACCGTTAGAGTTAGCAAAAAATCATAAAAGACCTTTTTTGTAGAACTTTAAATTTTCTATAAGAAGCATTATTATTTGACATGATCTGTTCATTATTTCATAATGAAAAAAATTTCAAACAATCAACAGAACTTTTCCCATGTTATTTCCATATAAAACTTTGATTCTCGGGGGGCACGGGTTAAAATTGAAATAAAGGGCTATAACTTGGCATGATTTTTTTTTTAATATATTTAGAACCGATTTAGGACTATCGTGGAAAAAAATGCGGAAAAAAACAAAACAAGGACCACCCTAATATATATATATTCTCCATATTGGTCGAAAAAATGAAAAATGGTACGATTTTTTCAAACAAATAGCGATACTTCAGCAAGTGGTATGAGAAAATTGAAAAGGTTTGCCATCTTTTATGTCGGGATGTAAAATGTAACAAATTTGAGTTTTCAAACAACGGTAGTTTCAATATAGAGAACGTTACGTATCTGACCTTCAATCATGAAACAAACTCTTTTCGATAGTGGCGCAAAGTTACCCCTGGTTAGTCAAAGTAACTCCGTTTCATTTTCTCGGAGACGAATTGTTATCAAATTTTCAAAAAACATTTATTGACTAACTAAAGAACCAGGTGTGGCTCGGATACTACGGCGATCTACATACAATCGACACACGGCGCCATTTATTAAATGCAAAAAGTAGTTATATAGAAGCATTGTTCATAGACAAGGTAAAATGTATGTTACACAACAAGTTGTGGTACTCGAAATAGGGAAATTGCACTGCTCAAAATATAAAAAAACCGCGGTTTTGCATCAACTAACATAATAAATCTCTATTTTCCTAAATTGGAGCAAAGCACACTGTAAATTGTGTGTTTGTACGCACGTTAGAATTTATACTTTGCTATAACAGAACAAAAAGACTTCAAGATATTGTCCTGTATATCCGTATATCTAAGCTACTGAGGGATAATGTATACCATTCAAATAGTGAAAGAATTTTTTAAATCGATCCAATAGTTTTAGAATTTTCTGTTCCGTTCCCGTGGGAATATAGATAAAATAAATAAATATATAGGGTGGCGCAACAGAGCGAGAAGCCCCAGGGTCTAGCGCATTCCTCGCAACCATGATTTGTGAGGGAATGGAGGGCACCTACAATTTTCTGCCAGTTCCGAAAAGCTAACTTGCCAATTCCTCGCGAATGGCGATACCCGGGAAAAATATGTTTGCCTCTGTTGGGATTCGAACCATGAACAGTAGACATGCTAACCATCGCCCCACGAGTGCCCGTGGGAATATAGGAATGGAAAAATATAGCCTATGTTATGATGTTATAGACTCCTAATGTTGAAAAAATTTATAGATCGGCCCAGTTTTTAAAATCCCCGTTCCTGTTGCCCATTCACGTTTCCGTTCCCAATCACGTGGGTGGTGGAATACAGTTTATGTTCTAGAGGGATCATGTAAATGTTACATATTCTACCGGTAAGAGAATTTTTGAAATCAGTTATTGAATTCCCGTATTCTTTCCCTTAGCGATTGTAGGATGAAATATAGTCTATGTTGAAAGAACTGTTTTATCGGCATAATAGTTTTTAGGTTTCCGTTCCCGTTTCCGTGACACGTACCGTGGGATTATGTTGAAATAATTTTTTTAATTAGTCCAGTAGTTTCTAAGATCCCGTTTATGTTCCCGTTCCCATTCCCGTTCTCGCGGTAATATGGGGACAAACTACAGGTAATGCCTACATGTTACTCTTATTTATAAGCTTAAGGGTTTTCCAATAGGTATGATATGATTTTGGAGTGGCGTTTCGACCATTTGTAGTATGTCATGATCTGTCATTTGTTTTTTATTGCATTCAGAAGTGTTTATACAATTTCACCATTGGACCACTGTAAACCTCGTGAACTTTCTGATTTTGCCTTGGATCAACTTGAAATCGTTAACGATTTTTTTAAGAAAATCATATTTTCCGAAGAGGCTTACTTTTATTTGACTAGTGCGTTAAATAAACAAAACTGGCGATGAAAATCCACAATATATTCATGAAAAACCATTAAATTCACATAAATTGACAGTTTGGTGTGGTTTTTGGGCTGGTGGAATCATCGGTCCGTACTTCTTTCAAAATTAAGTTGGTAACACCATTACTGTCAACGGAGAGCGGTATAGATCGATGATAACCAACTTTTTATGGGCGAAATTGGAATGGCCTCCAAGAAGTCGCGATTTAACACCATTAGACTATTTCTTGTAGGGTTATTTGAAGTCATTGGTCATTCAATATAAACAAGATTCTCTTCCAGCTTTACAAGTCAATACTGAACGTGCCATTCATGATATACAACTTGATTTAGTGGGAAAAGTGCTCGAAAATTGGGTTCACCGAATTTTCTTAACTTAATTGTATTGATTGAACTGCACATTGAATAAAAAATATTTGAATTTCTTTAACAAAAAGTGTGTTCAAAAAAGAAATCATATCACTCTTATTGGAAAACCCTTTATATCTATTTATTGTAAGGTTTCATTCAAATCCGTTCAGTGGAGAAACAAACAACTTCACAAATTTTCGCATTTAAAATATTAGTAAGGAATTAAGGATAACTGTTGATCTTTAACAGTTTCAGTCATATGTCAATATCAGAAATTACATAAAACCATTTGCACCACTGTACCAACTTAATTATCTGCCAACCTTGTCAATCACCTGTGCTTTCTTAACTTAATTGTATTGATTGAACTGCACATTGAATAAAAAATATTTGAATTTCTTTAACAAAAAGTGTGTTTTTTTCAAAAAAGAAATCATATCACTCTTATTGGAAAACCCTTTATATCTATTTATTGTAAGGTTTCATTCAAATCCGTTCAGTGGAGAAACAAACAACTTCACAAATTTTCGCATTTAAAATATTAGTAAGGAATTAAGGATAACTGTTGATCTTTAACAGTTTCAGTCATATGTCAATATCAGAAATTACATAAAACCATTTGCACCACTGTACCAACTTAATTATCTGCCGACCTTGTCAATCACCTGTGCTGTTTATCGTATCGTTACTCTGAATGCAAACCAGGTTACTCATATGTACTTGTACAGTGAAAATGACTCAGAAAAGCTTGGCACTTTTACACGTGCTTCAACGTTATCAATCAACTTGTGTGCTAATCACAAATGGACAAAATTAAACTTTTAAACGACCTACGTCATGGATGTCTACGAAAATTACTCACAATCAACAAAAAAAAAACTTACAATTTATACATCACAAGTTCACAAGCTTTATTTGATTTTGTTGTGTTAGCACTTCTTTTTGAATCAACAAAAAAATTGTATGCCTTTTCTTTTTTTATCGCACTCACTTTTCGAAAAACACTTGACTAAAATGCGTTGGAAACGTCAACAGTTTTTCGGACAAATTGAAATGTTTGTTTCAGTTCGTCATTTTTCTCAGTAAACAGTTTCTACATGAAATTAAAACAAAATACTGGATAATAAGTGGGAACTCGATAGAATAAAGCAAAATAAACGAAGGTAAGTTGTTTTCTGTTTAAAGTACGCTACAAATGAAATGATACTGCGGTGCTTTAAAGTTTAACAAATTTGAGAAGCCTTTTGTGTGTTAACTTATCATTGCAAAACGTCATGGTTATCTTTTGTAAACAAATGAAACACATTGGTGTGTGTTTAGAAAATGAGAGTATAATTTGAATTCATCACCAAAAAATTAGAGCTCGTATTTATTTTCTGTCTATTCATTTAATAAATTTCAAAGAAACTATAAATAACACATTGTGATGAGTAGAACCACCTATAAAATATTCTCTGTGAAATGCCATTGTATGTAATTACAAAGAAAAGCAGGAAATATTATCATTTTATTCAGTGTTGTGGTTTGATTGGCGTCGTTTAAAGTTGTAATACAAACGTTTCATGAATATAAAGGGGTGTTTTTGAGTAGGCGTACAAAAGTTGGAATGAAATGTAATTATCGAATGCCAAACTTTTACTTGGTTCTTGCTGCCATCATTTCAAGCGCAAGGAGTTTAAGAATTTCCACTCCTCGTCTCCTAACTGACGCTTTTTTAGCTGACGAAACATTAAGTGTTGATTATTATTGTAAAGAGTAATAAAACATTCAGGTTCTACAGAAAAAATCTAATTTCAATACTGTGCAAAACTGTGGGGATCTAACACACAAAATTAATAAATGGGCGGTCTTATATTTAGAATCAAGCATGGAAAGCGGATGATGAAACTCTTCCCTTTCCAAAGCACATTGCAGGGAAATCGTGGAAGGGGAAGACCTTGTCTTAGGTGGCGCAATCAAGTGGAAGAATATCTCAACAGCCTTAGAGTGCAAAACTGGAGAGAGTTCGCCCGAAATCGAAATTGTTGACGTAAGATGTTGGTTGAGGCTCAGGTTCACTCCGAACTGTAATGCCCACCTAAATAAGCAAGTTTATTCTTATTGAAAAGAAATGGTTTTCATTGCAAACCTATAGCATTTCAGGCCTCAGCATTTAGGAGGAAATCATACTGAGACAGTGTAAAATCAACAACAACAATATGTGGCACTTATAAAATTGTCAATCGTATAATTAGAAGTTGGTCTTTGGGCAGTCGAAAGGGCAAATCAATTCAAATCTTATTGAAACATTATAAAATAGTTAAAGTTATGATTAGATTATTTTGAATTCTTGATAATCGACCTATATCTATATCTAGTCAGATTAAGTCTTTAAGTTGAATGATGTGATAAGCTCTAAAAAATGCAATTGATTGAATCTGAATATATTAGTAAAAATATTTCTTTTTTAAATAATAAAATTAACTGCTCTAGTTTTTCACAAAAAATTTAGCTGCATACCCAAGTGCTTTCCCATCTCTATTTTCATTCATTACCTTTTTCCCACGGGAACGGGAACTAAGAAACTACCAGATCGAATCTTTGACTGTTAGAATGCTATTCATTTTCATATTCCCACGGGAGAGGGAAGTAGGTACAGGGGAACATACAAGGGAACAAACGGGAACTTAGAAACTGCTGAACCGATTTAAAATATTCATTCACCGTTGAAATATATTAATTTTGTTAGAACATTTCAAAACAACGTTGTCTTTGAATCTAAAGGACAAATTTCATGTCTATATTCTCACAGTAATTGGATCGGGAAACTTAAAACCATCGGACAACCTTCAGCTTAGCCCAGCAGGGAGTTCGTGACAACTTTAGGTTTTTTTTGCGATTTTTTGTGAACAAGGCTTTTGAATAAGTTGGACCTGAGCAACGCCGCGCCGCGCCGGGCTTGTCAACAAGTGTAAATAAAAAAGTGGGGTTTGCTCGATTGGTTTACAACTCCAGAACGGCTGGACCGAATTTAGGGGTTTTTAGTTTATTGGATTTGTCTCTATCTCGATTCGAATAAGTTAGACCCGAGGCAAGGCATGTGGGTCAGCTAATAAACATACGTTACGTATACAGGAAAATGATCTATATACTTAAACACTCCATGCAAATTTAGCTCTAGTGAATAAGGCAACCAAGCTGACATTTTTAAGGCATCATTAAAAAGCTTTTCTCAATTTATATGCGTCGTTATGTTTAAGACGTTATATAGTTCGTTGGCATATAGACAAATAGGGAGGAAGCGACAGAATTTGAAACAAATGACGTTATAAATTCATAAAATTTCTATTGCTTCTTCACTGAATTCACCAGACAACGACTGACATAACATATAACGTAATAGAGTTGAACATTTCCAAATGTCAAAATAAACAGGCATAATTTCGAAGTAGTAGAAGACTTCGTCTATCTAGGATACCCTATAGACATGGTGCGGAGATCAAACGGAGAACAACTCTTTCAAACATATCCCTCTCTAACAAAACCAAGGTAACCCATTATAGGACCTTAATCATCGTTTTGAAAGAAAAGTAATCTGAATGATCTTTGGTCACGTATGCGAAGACAATATATGGAGAAGAAGATACAACAACGATGCTGTATGAGCTGTACTGCTACTCGAGCATAGCTAGAAATAGTATGTATCGCCTGACTACGATATGGCTGGGTTATACGGAAGGGGAAGACCTCGTCTTAGGTGGCGCAATCAAGTGGAAGAAGACCTCAACGGACGAAGTTGTGCAAAAATGAAGAGAGCCCGCCCGAAATCGAAATTGTTGGCGTAAGATATTGGTTGAGGCTCAGGTTCACCCAACTGTTATCCCCACCTGAGTAAGAAGTAAGTATCCGCTTCAACAGTGAAAGCAATTACTCGTCTTTCTTTAAGCTTGGTAACTCAGGTTTTCAAGTAGAAAATTAATCCTTATAATCTGCCTTAAAAGTTGAAAGTGATATAAAATACGTACGAGACCAATCTCTAGAGCCAAGAACTTACCGCATGAGCGGTTCGAGTACAATATCCAAGAACGTGTTTTTGAACCAGAAGCTAGTACACTATTCCATTTGATTTGTACAGTATTTTTGTTAAGAAACAAATTAATGCAGCATATTTACTGGAATACTGAAACACATTTGCTGCTGGTAGCAGTTAAGAAATTGTAGGTCCTCTCCAGTAGTTAAAAGAGATTTACTAGGGCATGACGCATTTCCAGCTTTGTTGTCTCCAAACAATTATTTTATTTTTTATGTATGTTAAGAATATTATTATGAAGCACAAATTTTGAATAATTTTTTTCTAACGCCAAAACAATAATGCGAGAACAAGGTGAGATCATCCATTTCGAGCTTAGTCATTACTCACACTGTATTGTGTTAAAACTTTGATAAATAAATGGAAGCAAATTTGCTTTTGCTTTGCGCATACCATAGGTATGACTTGGTATCAGAACAACACCCCGCTTACAATTTACATCTTTTCTTTATCTTGTATATATACGAGCCACACTATAACATATTTTTTTATGTGGTTCAATTTAACAATAAATGGTTCTAAATCATCAAACAATTACTTTCACATCAATTAAAATAAGGTTAACTGCAGTTCAAGTAATTGTTTTGGTTCACCATAAAACGTAATGCGAATTAAAAAAAAGGAAAACTATGGGAATGTAGAAAAATTCCTCAAGGAACAAGTTTCTTACGATATAAACAAACAGCGTTTTTTATTAATAAAAGAGTTAGTATTTTGTGCAAATGTTAAATTTTTCCAATTTTTATTATTTTATTTATTTATTTCGTTAGCGCCCTTGAGGTTATATGTGAAATTACAACCACCTAATTTTTCATTTAGGTACTGCACCAAAAAAGAGGGAACGCTGCTTGCATTGATTTTAATCAATTAAAAAAAAAAAGAAACAATTTTTCGAGTGCCCTTAAAAATATATTTTCGTTGTTGAGATTTTTATGTTGAGTACTAATTTATGAAACAGAATATATGTATTATGATAATAATATAATACATATATATGTATTATATCATATATATATATTTTATTATAGTAAAAATCAGTTTTATAATTCAACAAGTAAACGTAAAATTAGTAGAACAAAAATCTTGCACAGAAATACCCAGTAAGTTCAATTCTTATGTACAGGGTGTTTTGCATAAGATGCGACAAAAGCTCAGGACGGATAGGTGTGGCCAAGACTAAAATAAAATATTGTGGGAGGAGGTTGCTATCTCCCTCCGTTTAGGCCAGAGGGACAGTTTTATCACAAATTGACCTAATTTTACAAATGAAAAGTACTATCACATACCATAAGTGAGGGGTAAGCCCCGGGCGTTTTCATTGCGTATTATTGCATTTTATATATTATTATACTACATCTCAAGAATGTTTTGTCAAAATTTCAAGTCATTCCGAGTTGAATTCAAAAAGTTACAGTGATTTTAAAGCAGGTTTGCGCGGCGAGAGAATAGAGGGGGCCGGCCGGAAGAACAATGATTCCGGCCGCGCCGCATCTTTGCTCCTTTTATGATTGCTTCCAGGTAGCTCGAGGTCTTCTTTTGTGTTCAGGGAAGGAAGGTGAGCTCACTGTAATGACGCTCTTAACGGAATATTTTTGAGGGAAACCATTCAGTGTGCTGTTTTTCACGTTTATCTTTAGATGCGTTTATCTCGAAACTAATATTTTTAAAGTCGATGTGCAAAATATCTCGGCAACTGTTGCACTGATCCTTCTAAAATTTTGCACACTTCTTTAATATATATTTTTAGAGGTAATAAGACGAGGATTTTTAAAAAATTTCAATTTTCCGGATTTGACAGCTACAAAATGTCGGCATTTTACGGCAAAAACACGACTTTTCAATTCAAATTGTCACCAAAATTTCAAAATTGCAAAAAAAGCCTCGTGTTATTGCCTGGAGAAAGTTGTCTTTTAACGAAATCTTTTTAGAATTTTGATTTTAGATGATCCTGTCAAAAGTTATATTGCACACCGCAAAAAATCGAAAAGAGGAGGCGTCTCGGAAAATGCACTATTATCGGCTTGTTTTTCAATATTTTTGTATGAAAAAATTACAGAAGATTATTGAGACTACACTTAATAATGTTGCAAACCAATAAATTAAATTCCTTTATCAGATTTTTCATAAAAAAAATTCGTAAAAAAGCCTTTTTTCAACCTCCCAGGGTTTACCCTTCCCTTAAGCCTTTGAAAGCTAATTTATTGAATAGTTTTTGAATGATAGTCTCGCTGTAATTTTTTTTTTTTTTTTTTTTAATTTTTATTAAAATTTTGCCTTTTTAAGAGTAACTTTTTTTTTAAAAGATGTATGCTCTTACATCTTACTAATTATTTATCAAACACATGAAACCAAACGAAAAAATCTTTCAAGTTTTTGAGAAGTTAAAAAAAGGTATTTTGTCCCGAAAAGCCCTCTTTTGTTCAAAAAATCAATCAAGTTTAAAATTCAATCCGTGGAAAACCCATAAAATTCAATTTTCCGGAGAAAATTAAAATTCATTTTGTTTTAATTTCTCTAAAAGTAGAAAAGATTTTTCGTTCAGTTTTCTGTTTTAGTACGAATAAATAAGAGCAATAATTATTATTTAAGGAAAAAGTGACCTTTCGGATCCGAAAATAATAGTTCCAAAAACTGAAAATCTTTACTGTCATAAAGATTACATCAAGTTGTCTGAAAATCTTGTACTTTTGACCAATCAGAACAAAGAAAACTGTCATAGAATCTATTGCGTCCGTTGCGACAAAGAGTGCAACGTACGGAACGGATAGGAATGACCTATAGAAGCCGTTGCGGTGTTTTCACAGACATAAGGTTTGTTCGATGAAGCCCTGGGTTTGCCCTGTGGTCGCCTAACCTAAACTCGCTTTTAATTTCAAATTGAGTATTGGGTTAGCTCTGTGTTTGCCCTCGATTCGCACTAGGTTTCTACTAAAGCGAGCTTAGGCAATTAACAGTGCTGCCATTTCAAAAAATAAAATTGTGAAAAAAAGCTTGTATTGGGGCCAACCTTTATTATTTTTTGTAACAAATAAATTATTTCTTTTATGGTATTTATATTTGTCTAAGTAGCAAATTTCGAATTTTCAAAATAAAATGAAAGCGTCAAATCTTCCAAGTGCCAACAAATAAGTATGTACATTAGTGCTCTTAATTTTATCATAACAATTACCAGCGTACCCGGGTACCTGTGTAGCGCGGGTATTACCCAAGTTGGCGGGTACCCGGGTAACGCGGGTAACGCGGGTAACGCGTCGGGTACCCGGTTACCCGACAAAGTAAGCTATAACTGACAGTGTTATGTTATGGGTAGCGGAAAGTGAAAATTGTCTAATGCGCATTGAAATATCTATTGGGTATCGACATCAAATGATATAAATATAAGAAGGTATGAGTTCTTTTAAAACATTTTAGAACATCAATCTAGGAAATCATTAAAGGGCGTTTTGATACATGAGCACCGCAGACTCAAATCTTAATTGATATTTTTATTTATATATTAAGATTCAATTGTTAAATTTTATTTCAGTTTTTCGAGCTAATCACAAAAACACAACATGCAACGCAAACACTTTAAGCTATTTCACGGTTGCCAATCATATCATCAGATTCCTTTGTTTTTATTTGTTTTTACTCCTCATCCATATTTTTACGCTATAAACGGGTACCCGGTACTTTGGTACCCGGGTAACACCCGGTTCTTTGTTACCCGGGTATGCGGGTATTAAGAGAGATGTACATGGTGGCTATGTCAATATTTAAAATATTCAAAAGAGCTGGATGCGCCTAGGGCCTAGCGCATTTCCCGCAACTATACCAAGCATATCACCGTTTGCCAACATATAAAAAATAATAAAAAAGTGTTATTACTTTCGGAGACCTTGCCAACTCTTCGCAAAAGGCGGTACCCGAGGGAAAAAATTTGTATCTATAAGTATGTACCTATACCAGATTCGAACATCAACCTTCCATGTTACTGACAGACATGCTAACCATTACGCCACGGGCACCGCTACTGTTCACGACATTGCTATAGAGATGCTCTTTATAATATTAACAATGCCCTGACTAAATGTTCCGCTTTAGAACATGAACAACGCAAAAACCATTCTTGGAAACAAATTTCACTATTTTCTCCAAAGACAAAGCTGTGCAGTAATCAGAAATAAAACATGAGCATCTGCAGATCTAGATAAGTGGTACGGTTAGTTTTTACCATATGGAACGATAAAAATTAAACCGCAGCATATGCCAAAAAGTGGTATCCAAGGACAGACAAAGATTAAGGACACAACAATTAGTAGCCTACCTAACCACCAAACCCTCGATAAAATAAACAAACAGTTGAAATACTTTCCAGTAAATAGGATAAAATGATAGATGATAAGTTCACGCCCTTTTGATGTTGATGGCTGTAAAGAAGTCGATAAAGTTCCTGATTCTATAAATCAAACCCCTATAATTACAGTAGCTGTTTTTGGCGATAACGGCCCCAAACCATTCTGATTTCTTAACAAATGCTTACAACCTTAAAAGTCAAACCAATTATTAATACCTATGAACCTGACCTAATTGGCAACACTACACCCGAATCAGATTAGTTGTCATAGAAAAAGTAGTATAGACAAAAATGCTTGCACAGCGCAGTTATATACAAAAATTCAAAAAACCAAAAAAAACTACTCTCCTCCGGGGTAAAGACGAGGATTTTGCTGAGCCTGCGCATCATAGACTTCCCTTCAATGCCTTTCCATATCTCAAAACTCAAACTCAATCCGAATAAAACTTTGCTAATCCCAGAACGGAGAAATGATATCTCTTATTTTATCCTCATAACAAATTAGTGCTTTTTTCATTGCGTTCTTCCTGAAATGTACACCATAACCTGGGTTTTGATATCAAATCAGTTGAATTGGCGCTTGGTGTTAAAAGTTCTTATGCAAGGACGCTTTTTGGGGCCACACTACTAAATATTCATTCAGAGTAGGCGCACAGCAAAGAACAGAATACCACACCACAGTTGGACTGATGGAGCTTAAGAACATGAAGAACATAAAACAAAAATGCAAATCCACCAGCCACCCCACCATCGAACTCACTGGCGAAAAATCGAATCGGATAAGAATCCGAGCAATTCATTCTTCTTAATCCACCGTGCATTTTTTTCCTTCTTTTTTTAGGAAAAGAAATTTACAAAAAAAAAAAACAATTAAAATCTCACCTCAACTCGAGGTCGATGACGATATTGTTGGTGTAGAAAGTACATATACCTACTTTTACTTCGGTCCATGATGACATGACGATTCGCCATCCTCATCATCACCATCATGTCAGGAGTAATTTACATACGCGGGGGGTTTTCTCTATTTCCAAAGCAGTCGGACACTAAAAGAGAGTTGGATATGGATACACCACATACCATGACCATACACCTACTCTTGGCTGATACCATCCTACTTCCTACCCTATGTTAAGAAAAAAAAACTGTGACGTCATCGATTTTCTTCTTCGATTACTTTCATGGCTGGCACTGTGGAAGACGAAGTCTTTTGCAAACAAAATATCTTTAAAATTAGCCTACCTTGCTGTTTTTTGTTGTTTGGTTTTGTGAGATGAAAGTCTTTAAATCCCTTAACGAGCAGCGAGGTCTGGTAAATTGATTTTATGCTGCAAGATTGTAGGTATTCCTCTTCACTTTTTTTCTTATATATATTTTTTTTAGTCGATGGGTGTTGGTTGATTGATTGATAAATTATTTTTTCTTTTATTCTTTTCTCGAGTATTTCTCACTAAATGCACTTGAAATAATTTTTTCTTTGTATTCTTTGTATGGTATGGGGAAAGAAGTGGTTGAATTTTTCTTTCAATTCTAATTGAATGTGGGATTCTTAACACTCCAGTAACACTTTTGACACAAGAGAAAAAAATTCAATTATACATAGCCCGAAAAATGAAAACACTTCCGTAGACCTTGAATGTTTCAGGATCAAAAGAGAACTGTCAAACTGTAAAGGAATTTTGCTTGGATTTGTCAAAAAAAAAAAATTAGAATACACAAGGAGCTTTTATAAAGCTCATAGAAGCTTTTAGATTGGTTTTCGCAGTGCAAATGGAATGAAGCCAAGTTAAAAGAATTTTCTTGAATGGGTTTGTTTGTTTAACGTTACTGACAGATTTTGTTAATAAATTTTAAAATTTTTCAACTTTTTTAAAACACACATGCTAAAATCTTTGTTCTGTCAAACTTTAAATGGAAAATAATTTGCTCATTTTCAATACGTTCTGTCAGCGTTTCCTCGTTGAGGAAACGAGTGAATAAGTTAAAACTCAGTAATTTACTGGTGAAAACAGGTTACAAATTACGAAAATATGAATCTCAGTTTAACCTCCAATACTAACGAAAACCCTGGTTGATATTAGCGACCAAAATATTTTCATTAAGTACAGCAATAGGTGATGCCACGGCGTTTGTTAGAAGCAGCTCTTATGGTTTGTTCGTTGAAGCCCTAAGGTCGACCTGGGGTCGCCACAAAGCATTTTTTGAGAAACCTAAAGTCAAAATGACTTTTTTGAGCCCTATTGTTGACCTAGGTTTCCCTCAACTCGCCCTAGGTTTTTGCTGTGGCGATTTGAGGGCTGTCAAATTGCATGTGTTTTTGTTTAAATGACAGGGATGTGTGGTGATTTCGTGGCTAACCGTTTTTTGAGGACTGGAAAACCTGGGTCAATCCTAGGTAAAGTTCAACGAACGAACCTATTATAGCATCGCAATTGTTTTTACTCGTCTTTGATAAGATCCCGATTTTTTTTTTTTATTAATTTTCACGAATTAGGTCTTGCGCAAACCAATGCGGTGAGTGCGTGCGATGCGATTGCGTTAAGTCAAATCTCCATAAAAGAAAGGCTTAATCATATTTTACGTTAAAGCACCTGCTTCTGAATAAATGGTGTAATAAAATAAGAGACGAATATGATTATGGCTGCGGTTGAACATGTTCATCTGCACCCATAATTTTTCATCTGCTTCCATAACTCTGGAAGTGCAGATGGTGCGTTCCCTCTCTATCAGACAAGTATGAATTTTACATCATGTGTCTTTTTCCGATTTTCATCTGCACTTGCAGATGCATGTAAATCCACCATAACTTCTTGAAACATATAAAATTTATTTGCATTAAGCAATCATCAATCACAAGCTATTAACTTCTCATTTACTGTCTTGTATTCCTTCGATTTACAAGCTTTACAGAAAATAATTCAGGTAACTTCGAACACAAAGTCTTATGGGAGCTTTAACTTTTAACCTTCTTCTAACTTAAATATAGGCAGGCCTTATAGCAGCCGTTTCAACCAAGCCAAACTCAAGTTCTATAGAAAATCTTGTTAATAACTTCGAATAGTTAGCTTTGTAGAAGACTCTATTTGCTAGACCTCTTCTCACTTATTTTAACAGGCCTTATAGAGGCCTTATTACACAGAATAACTTAATTCTTTCTTACAGCTTGTGAAATTAGTTCCCAAATTGCTTTAGGGAAGTCATTTCTAAAGATTGCCTTGAAAAAAGTTAAAGAACCAAAAATAAACCTTTTGGCAGCAATATAGAAGCTAGAGCTTGTCAAGTTTATCCCAAGAAAGGTAATTTTCGTCGATTCGATGCACATCAATTTTATTTTTTCGTTTTTCTTGAAAGGAATAGGTTGAGAGTAAAATCTTATTGAAAAAAAAAAACTGTTATAAAATAGGACCAGAGAGCCAACTGCAACAAATAAATAAATAGAGCGGAATAATAAACCTCGAGCCCTAACGCATATCTAGAACCTACAATTCTATGCCGAATCTTTACGGCTAAGGTTTTTGATAGCAGTGTGTATTTACTATCGGAGGACATGCCGATCCCTCGTTTCTGGGATTCGAACCTCCTACCACGGACCTGGCAGGAAAGCTAATCATTATTACGAGTTACGATTATCGCAAAAAATCCTCTATATCGTTACGTTGCAATTACTTTTCAGGATACTCGCTTTGTTACTTTTCTGACAATTTCATGGATCCATTCTCGTAATGCATACATGTAGGTTGTCATGGTTGTTTGGGTTCCTTTTTATTCACTCGTCTTTCGAAATTCGAAAAAAAATCCCTAAATTCTGTAAATCTGATCTAGAAAGTTTTCTAGATCGGAAATAAAAAAAAATCAATTATAACCGGTATAAAATAAATGTACTCTTTAATGAAAACAATGCATAGCTAACGTGACGCCACTAACAATAACATTATTGACAAGTTGCCTATAAGAGCATGTCCCTCTATGTGTCTACAATCAGTTGTTAACATGGATGAATATGAACAACCTTCCAAACTTAACGAACAAGTTCAGGCATACGGCGATCTGCGGGTAGGAACGATAAAATCAGTGCATTTATCTTCTCTCTTGAAAACTTAAGAGGCCAAGGTGTTGCAGGAAGACTTGAAAAAAAAAGAAAAATAAATCACTGGAATTCAAACAAATTTGTTTTACATTTAAGTTTACCTTGTAGACCAAAGACCCACCCTGTGGCTTTTAGCGTTCTTCTCTATTTTTGCCAAGTTTTTGTAGTATTTACGCCATTCCCAATCATTTATTGTCTTGGGTAGCTCAACTGTCTTTCCAAAGCCAAGACTCAAAAGAGCTTCAGAAGCGTCAATGAGTCCCTGAAGAAGATATTAAAGCATAGTTATTAAAGTGCTTTTTGATATGCACGCTTACAAATACCTGCTTGTTTTCTGGGCACACGAGCAACACTCGACATAAGGCACTATTGTCTTCACCGTCTCGAGATATTGGAATGAATTCAACACGCTTGCCTACAGCAACAGTTTGTAGCCAGGAATAGCCATTGGCATTAACAGCCACACCAGGTAGCTAGAAATAAAATTATCTTTTATAAATTTACTTAAAAACCATTATCCTGAAGCACAGTCAAGACGGTTTGAATATATCACAATAGATTTGGTCGATGCGCACTCTCCCAGTGTCAATGTACTAAAATTATCTCTCAATGCACTGAGTACCTGTTCGGGTTTTGATAATTTGATTGAATTAGTTTCAATTTCTTAGAACTGAGAAAAATGGTAGGCCTTGGTTCCTTAACGTTTGAGACGTTTAAACTTTTGAGACGATAGTAAAACAGCCATTCTTTAATCGTAGTTACGAGAAACAATCTCTTGGCGATACAATCGACGATTGGATGATAATCGTCTAAAAAGTAAAGGAATCCAGGCTCAGATCTATCCCATTTTGTTATACTTTACAATCGCCTGTAGTAAGATTGTTTTGTTTTGCCTTTACTGTCTCTGTTATGAAAAACAATGAAGAGCAAGTAGGTTTTTACCTACCTTGACTGGAAGTTGCTTTGCAAAAGGAACAAGAAATCCCATGGGCGGTTTATGGTTGACTAACAGCAATGGTCCGCTTTTCGAACTCGGATCTATTGCTTCAATAGTTCCGAATTGTGTTACCTTATTACGTATAAAACGCTTCGGTATATCTCTAGCCTTTCCGAATTTTGTTATCTAAAATAGGTCAATTTTTAAAACAAATGTTCATTCTTGAGGATCATTGGATGCAGTTTTACCGGACGTATTTTGTAATAGGCATAACCAAATAGAATTCCCGATGCGGCGTAGATACCGATCTATGAAAAGAAACAATTACATAACAGTTGAATAAGAAAACTTTTTGTTTCTATTTAAATTTCATAAGAAATTTGGCTTTTAATTTCTACTTACTTCGACGCCTCTGGTATC
This sequence comes from Melanostoma mellinum, assembly GCA_914767635.1. Taxonomy (NCBI): domain Eukaryota; kingdom Metazoa; phylum Arthropoda; class Insecta; order Diptera; family Syrphidae; genus Melanostoma; species Melanostoma mellinum. The sequence continues at coordinate 67,553,660 of OU612058.1, read as the reverse complement.
TTTTTGCATATAGTCGCAAAAGCCTTCGTAAAGGTCCGATATTTTATATTGTATCGCTTCCATCTTTCTCTACTGTGTTATTTGTTTATATTTTTACTTTGAAGGTCGTCTCGTGATTCGTATGAGTTAATCGATTTGTTGATTTATGATATTTTAAGAATATTACTGCATAATTTTGTCTAAAAATGAAATATGCCGCAGGTCAACAAAATCATCTGTGGTATTTTTGTGGATTAAAGGGAAAAGTCAAAAGTGACTTCTTTCAAATGTCACTTTTTAGGTGTACGTTACGTAACGTTTTTTTTGAACAGGGTGTAACCTTGTTACCATGCGATGACTTTTTCTGTTTTTGTTCTAAATCGGGGTTTGTGTCATCACTGAGAATTAGTATTAGTGACGATTGACGAATCGATGGAAGACTCGGCTAGTCAGCTCATCTAAACAAACCGACATTTTAATATTTAAAATTTAAAATCTTAAGAGATTCATCTTACATGCCGAAGATTAACTTCAGGAAGCCATATCCTCTTTTTTATGTTTTACGCCAGAAAATAAATAAATAGGTTGGCGCAATAAAGCTATGGAAATATCAAGGCCTAACGCATTTCAAAAACATTTTATGCCAATTTCGAATAATTCAGTTGGGAGGAGCTTTTAGCAGTGTTTTATTTCTCTCGGAAGCTATGTCCATTCTATTTATATTCCACATAGAAATGATGTACCTACACATGAAAAACATTCTTTTTCTGATGTTTCTAAGATGCCAACCAAGACTTCCGCTCAACAAACAAACATGCTAATCATTACGCCAAGGGCACCACTTGGTATGTGTGTCAACGATTACCTTCGTTGGAATGACCACATATTTGAAGTCGCCAAAAATGCTGCAAAGGGCTTAGGTTTTTAAGACGATCGATGCAGGAAACTCTTCACCCCATCTCATCTGGCTATTTATAGAGCCTACATCCGCCCAAATCTTGAGTATAACTCCCATATCTAGTCAGGTGCTTCCAAACATCTTGCGCCTACTTGATAGGGTACAAAACAGAGTAATAATTGATTTTCTTGAACATCGTCAAAACGCCCTGTCTCATTTTCTTTAGCATTTTTTTACAAACAGTGCTCTAGTAAAATAGCTAGTTGCGTTCCTCCCCTCAAACTGTTTAACCATAACACCCGCCTAGCTAGGAATCGTCACCAATTTCACTTTGAGCCCAACTTCGGACGTACAGTTAAGTATGGAGCTTAGAGGAATAAAGAACAAGAGAAAAAACCTATACTTCTTTTGCCCCGCAACTTCCATTTGTTTACATTAGGCGAGTTTTATTGAAATTCTATGTGCACTTGTGTGCACTTCAGCAAAACATCGCTCATGGGAAAACAACAACTCCTTATGTCAGTAGCCTAAGTGCACATAAATATCGCAGTAAGCTAACTGCACAACAGGGATGGTTGGTAAATTTCTTTTTTTGGCATCCAGAGGTTGGCAGTCTTTGGGTTGTGTTCATTCATATTTCTGATTTTCGACAACAGATTGAATAAGTCTGTTTCTTTACTTTTTGTGCACAGAAATTTTTTTTTTAAGGAAAGGTTGTTAAATTCTTTCAGAAACTCTCTGAAAGAGCGTATTTGTCTTAAAAGTAAAGAAACGCCTTGAACAAAACATTCGCAGCAGCGCAACGCTTGGGAAAACGTCTGTTTGACAGTTGTGGTATTTGTTTTGGCTGTGCACGATTTCTGTCCACAGAAATTTTGGTGGCGGAAATTCGCAGGACGGGGAAATTTTTTTACTCTCTCGAGAGCACTCTCTTTTGTGCACTGTTACGAAAAATCGGAACGGGATTAGACTGACTTTCGCCGAATTTCGGTGCATTTCGTGCGAATTTTCAGTAAAGAAACACACCTAATAGCTAATAGATGAGTCAGGTGGTGACTTGGTGGGGACATAAATAGACATGCAGTTACTAACACACACACACACACACGGTCAGAAAAGGTGGTGGTAGCAGCAAAAGCAATGGTTTTCCCTCTTGTTCTTTATTTCTCTAAGCTTTTGACTTATTTAATTCATAAGTCACTTACTAACTTATGACTTAATGAGTTTTTAATTCACAAACTAGTAACCGTGATATAAATACCTGCATCGAAATCTGAATCCTAATTCCTAATTCGATTCGATTATTCGACCCTCAAAATAAAAATGAATCTTATTGAACACAGCTATTGCAAAAAAAAATTAAAGTGACATTTGTTTTGTTTACATCGAAAGTAAAAAGTTGAAATGCGGCAAATAAATTGAGAATCGAGAATTAAATAGAGAAAAATAGAAATGGAAAGTAAAAGGTATGCATTTATATCCTTAGAATGCAAATTTTTAATGTTTCTTATCCTTAGAACAAGTGCAAAGGGTACCAACCTTGAAAGTTAAAACTGAAAGTGAACTTGCTAAGTGCATATAACCAAAAATCGTTTTATTGATAAGAGCACATAAGTGCACATAGAAAATTTTCAATAAAACGCGCCTATTGTTGCTTTTGTAACATAAGATCACACACAGTATTCAGCTAAATATAAAGTTGTGTCAGTGAAATTACTATCCCCATTATATTTTCGGATTTCAAACTGGTTTTGAAATTTGAAAATAAAGTGGTGTTTGCAAAATCAGTTTGAGGACAGATGCTGTTGTGTGTGTATGGGTTGCCCACTTGTTGTATCTCCTCTGTGGTAGAAAGATTCATATTTTAGTCGCACCACCCGCATGTGGAATGCTCTACCTGACTCTGTTTTCCCCTACAATACAATTCACAAAAGCTCAAAATTAACGTGCATCTGTCTCTCCTTTTAACTCCCCTCCTATTTTCCTAAATGCTTGCACTGTGTTTTAAAACATTATAAGGGCATTCATAGCCCCTTGATGTGCTCCTTAATTATAAAAAAAAACATATTTGATGTGCAACTTTAATTTTCACTGTATCCGACGACGACACCAAGAAAACGCACAAATATGTTTAAGGTCGCATTGCTTGTCTTCTTGCTTTTTCAAAGAAAAGACGTTGTTCTACTAAACAGTTAAAAATATTTATTTTAAATACAACAAAATACTCATATATTTACACCTTGAATGACAATATAAAAAAACACTATTTTTACATTAACTTTTAAGAGACAACCGATTAAAACCACAAACCGTCATCTTCGTTCTCTTCTTGAGGCTCCGCTGGTTTTGTATCCATTTGAAGACTATTGTCAACATCACCGCCTTCTTCTTGAGGTGGGTGTAGTAGCATTGAACTTTGTATTACAGGAGGTGGTGGTGCAACATTAGCCATCTCACCAAGTAGAAATTTACTCTCTTCTTCTTCGTCGCTTTCTGAAATGGCAAGATCTTCATCAATGCCTACATTGTCATTATCTGGCATATCCGATTGCATCGACAACATCGGCACTTGCTGTAGAGGTGGTGCCTGTGGCATTTGCTGTGGTATTTGCTGCACTTGTTCATTGACATTCTCTGTATCGGCAGAGAACTGCTGTTCATTATTTGGTAAGAACTGCGATAATGGCTGTTCTGTTTGCGATTGAGATGTTGGCAGACGATTACCCATGCTAAGGAAGTCCGATGGGTCGTAGTTAGGATCCAAGTCGATGGAATCATCTGCATAGAAGAAAATTTAAAGATAATTTAATTTGATGAATACATATATTAAAAGCAAAAACATAAAAGTAACATAAGCTTTGGATTGGATCCAATCATGAGGAAAAATTTATTTGTTTTCTTCTTTTTTTATTTAGTATTTGATCCCAAATTAGTTAAAAAAAAAATTAATTGGAACCAATCTTAAACGATAGGGGGTCTTGATTTTGATCAGGAAGAAGTGGATCATTTTTGATTGTAATGGAGTTGAAAAACAAAAAAGTATATAAATAAATATTTTAGATGGAACGGGGTGTGGTGGTAAAACAAGGAAAAATATTGCAAATGGAACCTTGAGGCTGTTGAGTGTAGAAGCCAACACCACTCAACTGCACCATAGCTTCAGCTGCCTGCTGGCTATCGTCCTCTCCATGTTGTCCTTCGTTAGTTACACATACGACGGGTAATGTAAAATATAACACAGGTGATTTAGATTTAATGTTTAATAGGAAAAGCATATGTAGTGAGCGAACGTTTCAATTTTATTTTCATTTTATTGTTTTATTTTTTGTAAAATTGGTTAGGGGTAGAAACAAAAATCCTCATCACATGGGCAGTCAGACACCAGACAGTCAACGAAAACATGTCCGATTTCCATAGTCATAACTTAAGCAAATCGGAGAGACAGTAAAATGATAACTTTATTGTTGTTCGTCCATTAGTGCCTCTCCAGACGGGTAATGCTGTTAATGTTATTATAACAACGTCTGGACACTAAACACTGGACAGCAAACACCGTGTCCAGACGTTGTTATAATTCCTCGCACAAGTTCTCTATTTTGTGTTGGAAATTGTATTGAAAAAAGCAAAGAGCATAACCCGTCTGGACACGCAAAAGTACGCTCAGGCAGATAAATCAGATTTCATATCGCGCATCAAGTCCCTTTCTTTTTCACCCCTTTTGTCCAGAAACGAGCGATATAATGTTATTTGAATAACACGTATGGACAGAGATTTATGATCAAAGATTTATTGACAACTTAGCGTGGGCCATAAAGACGAAATTTTTTAATGACTATTAAGATGTAGCGATTTATGGAAGCGGGGCGCAGAAGGTGGAAATGAGTAGCTCTGTTCGCGGAAATTCATTTGCTATGGAGCTCTTCACATATTCATATCATCAAATATTTCTACAAAAACAATTTGTGCAATGTTGATCAATGTTTATACGGTTCTGAGTACGGGTTACACAACCTTAATCATTGTCTCAGCGAAAGTGTGATTAGGTATTGGTTCAGAAAGCTCGAGTCTTCTGGTTTACAGAAGAATCAATTAATGAAGTCAGTAGTAAATACGAACCGATACACATCCATGCTACGAAATTTTTTCTTACCACCATTGCAAAAAATCGAAGGATATAACCGTGCGACATAGTATCAACAAGAAAATAGGACCCCATACTTCTGACTTCTCGATAGCAGTTGTACAAAAAAAAGTTCAGCAGTAACTATTTTGGGTGTTCCATTGGATTTAAAAATGAGTGCTTCTCCGAGTGAAACCAATGAGAAGCGACATTAGCGTTTTTAAAAGCTTTGCCAAAACACCAGGATGAGCAAACAAGCCTAATATAATATGGCTATTTTTAGACACATGGACGGTCCAAAACTGTAAAATGTCTCTGCGGGAGATGTCAAATCAGTTCAACATTCACCTTTCATGGGTGCCAGGACACAGGGACATACCAGGCAACTGTATGGCAGACGAACTAGCCAAAAAGGGCACAACCACTTCCATACGCTCAGAATGGAACAACATAGGTGTACCTATCGCTACATGTAAACTCCTACTTTGACAAGACGCTTCGAGGATAAAAAACACTAGATGGACTGAGTTGACTGCCTTGCAATCAAAAAAGTTTGGCCGTGTGTAGATTTAAAACGCTCGAAGAGTTTGTTAGCCCTGAACCGCCTTGTATCTAGGTTCTACAATAGGTGTTCTTAGGGACACTGTCAAATAGGAAAACACGCCAAAAGACTTGTTGTGTTTTCTAATGATTTCTGCAGAAGCTGCATGGACGAAGAAGAGGAAAAAACCGTTCAACACTTTCTTTGCTCATGCCCTGCACTACTTCATAGGAGGAAAACTCATCTTGGTGAATTTTTATTCGATGATACTAGCGACTTAGCTTACATAGACCCTAAAAGTCTTTCGAAATACATTAAAAGTTCTGCGTGGTTCGACAACGGGTGATTAATCGTCTTTGTGTGATGCTTCGTAGCGTCGCCACTGTCTTCCACTAAGCATTGTTCATATATATACGACTTGTGTAGAGGGATACTTACAGTCGACGCGATCGCGAAGTTTGGGTAATATTGCAAACTTAAGTGTAAAGCAGGCATATTGCTTTATTTAAACGCAATTTTTTAGAGCCGTGTGATTTGAAAGTTCGATGAAACGTAAAAGCGTAAAAAACAAGAATATTCATAAATAGAATACAAGTATTTCCTATAATCTTCGAATCCTCTTTATTCGGGTTTTCGTAGTCGCCTTGTCTTTTATGGAGTTTCACTCCCACCCTGTCTGATTTGAAACCTTAAATTTGCTTTATTTTGTATATTGAATTGATGAAAACGCCGCTCACTACATAACTTTTGGTTTTGGACAAAACATCATAGAATTTAAATAGACATTTTTTAAACATACCTTCTTCTGGCTGACCCAGGCCAACTTCAGTTTCTTCAACTTTTACTATATCGATGATAGGGGGTCCAACTTCACCTTGATCAAGCGTAGTTGCAACCGCTTCGTCTTCTGTCATCACTTCCTCAAATTCCTCATCATCCGTAGAACATTGAAGGTCTATAATATTCAAACAAGTTAATAAATTCTTTAACCACATTTCAATGAGACATTTGGTTTTACCAAAATCAAAAACACAAAAAACTAATTAATTTTACTAGACAGAACAAATTAAGAAAACAACATTTACTAAAACAAAGTAAAAAAAACCAAACAAATCAAACAAAAAGTTAAAAAAGCCAAATGTGGATGAAAAGTTTTTGGTGTTTCGAATTACAAATGTGATGCTTTTTTGTTATGATTTTAGCCTACGAAACAAAGTATGTAAATACATATGTGAAAAACATAAAATATGTACACAAAAAAACTTAGTGTTCTTATGTAAAAGTAAAAGTTAAATCAAAGGATTAGCAAAATAAATAAATAAAAACTAAAATCAAACGCAATCGAAGAATTCATTTTTACTATCTTACCTTCTTCCAAAAATGAATTTTGTGTATTACTTAGATTTGAGTTAAGGCTGTCCTTTCGGGGACGACCACGGCCACGTTTAACGGCATTTGGAACTTTGACTAAAAATAAATTAAATTTTACCCATGCTAACAATAATTACAAATTATTTTACAATCAATCAATCAAACTATGCAATTTGTACAAATGTACGATAAGAGATAAGGTTCTAAAGATTCTTCTAGCTAAAAGAAGCTAATTGATACTAATAGGCTTAAATAACGAGAAACAAATTTTTTGAACAGAAAAAGTCAGTATTTATCTCACCAAACTTATTAATTTTTTTTTTGTTGAAGTGTAAACTGTAATGCAGTTTTATTTTTTCTCTGAGCCTGCCTTAAACAATAAATCTGAATCCGAATAAGTATTATTTGTGCTGTATGTAGCAGTTATTGCAGTTTTTTTTAATCAATTTTCGCCCATTCCATCAGAGTTCTTGAATGGCAACTATGTTTTAAGCAGTCTAGGGCTTCCGTTTATTCTTTGACTGCACGAGACTGCAGTCCCAAGCTGTTTTATTGGATTATGGTTTGCGATCAGACCATTTTTGGAACTCGTTGTACGTAAGGAGGCGGATATTGCCGCTGAACTCTCTGTGGGCCACCAGCTCCGTGTTTCAATAATCTACACTAGTATTGAAGAAACTTAAAGACCTATAAAGCAAATATGACGAAGTAACTCATTCAGAGGGTTTGTTGTTAAAAGTCTGTTACCTCCTCCATAGACTCTGACAGACCACTTAACAACACAACAGCGAGAAATAAAATGTTACTTTACAGCATACCATTTATCTTACATTAAAAAATAAACAACCTTTAACTCTATACAGATGACTCAGAATTCGAAGATGGAGTTGATCGCGGCGTATACTTAGGCAAACTAATTATATCAGTCTTTTAAGCTCCCTAGTATGTTCCAAGCGCAAATTCAGATGCTCAAAATGTTCTATCGCGGTTTAAAAAAAACGTTATATAAACCTCAAATATCCGCATCTTCTCTAACAGCGAAAAAAAAAGCTTTTAAACAAATTACTTTGCAATGTTTTCACTAACTATAAGTGTGTTTAATGACCTGCTCTAGATCGATCTAGAGCAGATAAAAAGCAGCTTTTTGGTGTTTAATGACAAATTTTCTACTCCGAGCAAGAGTTTGTGTTTAATGACCTGCTCTAGATCACTTTAGAGCAACATTTTCTGCACTTACTTTTGAGTAAGAGCTCTGAGCTGCGCTGGTCTGCTTTTTTTTACTAAACGTAAACACACTTTATATAACCGCCCGCAACTGTCAACCGCTCGTATGAAAATGACAGAGCAGTTAAACATTCGCCTTTTCTGCCAGCGTACAGTGACATTTCAGGTAACATGACCTATATCCCATAAAAAAAACAATTTAAACATTTCCGGTAACTGTCAAGGTCAGAATTCAATGAGCTTCTCATACGCAACCGTTTCAGTTCCAAATGCGAAGAGCAAGGATCTGAATTTGAAAACAAATATGAAAAGCTGAGGGTGTTGAGTCGCCAGCAAAACAATTGAGAGATTAGAAGTTTCAAACAAGAGACCGTTTATGAAAATGAGGAAGAGAGTCAAAGACAAAACGGAGCCCTGGGGCACAGCAGCATTTATAAAGTGGGTATCAGACTGGAAACCATCCAATACAACAACAAAGAAGAGACTCACCGATACCCAAAGCTTTCAATAAGAGAGCCTGATGCCAAACCATTCATTGCTTTAGAAATATCAACCGCAATCTTACTTTCTCCAAAACTTTGTACTTAGTACTTAGTACTATCGGTCATAAATAAGTTTTCGTTCTTCAAACTTATTTTATGAGTTGACGGTTTATCAAGAATCCATGGCCTTGGAAAGAAGGGACGTTAGTGCAATGGGACGGTAATTGAAAAAGAAGGAAGATTCGAATTTTTTAGGAACTGGCTGGACAAATGCAGTTTTCCATGTGCCCAGGAAGAGCTAAGAAAAGTAGGATGTATAGAAAAGCTTATACAGTGGTTTTGCCAGCGTTGAAGATAACGGAAAAACGGAGGAGAGTCCATCTTGCCCAGCAGATTTGTGTATATTGAGATCTTTCAGGACACTAGCAACCGAGCGAATCTGAAAAAATATCTGCCTCATCACAGAATTTACAGTCTCAAACTCAGGCGGAGCTAATATGCTATCAGGAAGCATCGAGTTAGCTGCAAAATGGCTTTACTTCCCTCGAGACTCTAATTTCCCATTATTTAGGAACTAATACGCAAATGTTATTTGAGTTTTGTTGGAATAATTTGCTTTGTAAAAGAACAACTGAAAGCGTGTCGTTAAAAGGCACACAAACAATGGCAAAAAATCTTGTTCTTTCCCTTTAGTAAGGAATAAAAACTGCATACACAGCATTAATAACCATCTTAAAAATTTGCCAGACTAGCTGCCCAAAGAAACGCGAAATATCTAGGCATCAATTTCAACGAGGTGCTTAGATTCAACCCGCACCCACTAGCCGTACTGAAGAAGGCTAACTTCGCTTTCCACCGACTGTACCCTTTGCTGAGGAGAAGGACAGGACTAAGTCAGCCAACAAAATTACTGATGTACAAGCAGCTGTTGAGACCAGTCATCAACTACGGAAGCCCAGTTTGGTTCACCATCTCGAAGACCGCGATGAAGGAGCTCCTAATTTTCGAACCGAAGATTCTGAGACTCTGCACCGGTTTCACTTTCAACCACCAGCGCCAGACACATTACAGTAACCATCATCTGTACGAGGCAGCCAAAATGACGCCCTTGGACCAATACATCTTATCGACAGTATTGAAAACGGCTGCAAGTATCAGCAACCATCCTAATCCCCTGGTGAGAAGGATGACCACTGAGGACTGACACCCCGACATACCTAAGCATGTTGCACGACTTGGACGATTAAGTAATGACAGCCAAATACGAACCCAGTAGCTTCTATGCTGACCCTGGGTCAGCTTACTTCCGTGGCTAATGCCAAATTCTGCACAGGTGAGGACAGCGTTGTGATGACCTTTTGAACTAACAGCTTCCTCATATGGACTTATGAGCGCAAATCATTTTCAATATGGGAACAAAAAAGTTCATATTGGTAATTAAATGTTTTTAATTGATTTCGCTTAAGCCATCCTAAGCTTTATGAGAAAAAATCTCTCTTCAGCTATCCATCATATTTTTTTCCGTAGGTAAATTCAGGTAGAAAAAGCCATAAAAATATATTTTATATTTATCGATGATTTTACATAAAGCGGGATTTATAGCAGGGTACCTTGAGCATGTAATTTGGAAATTTTTTTTTTTAGTTTATTAACTTTAGACGCGTTTTTCTCAAAACTACTTTTTCAAAGTCCGTGTTCACTGTCATTTCATTATATTATTCATTACTTGACCGATTCATTTCGAACTTTGTACACGTTTTTCACTCAAAAAATACCGCAAAACAATTTTTTTACATTAAGGGTGTTTTCTACCTCCAAAATGGCGTAATTTTCAGTGGAAAACATCAGTTTACACTTTAAATGGCCGCCAAAAGTTTTTAAATGAGAAAAGAAATTATCAGAGAATGTTGGGGGGAGGATTTGATCATGATTTGACAAATATTTCTTGGTTTTTTTATTTTCAAATGATTTCCAGCCGAGTTATGGTGAACTTCGCAAATTGTAACACTTAGGACACTGTGTTAAAGGTAGCATTTTGTTTCGCCTTGAAAGTTTAGGAACTGCTGAAAATTTCAGGATCCTAACTTTATCGGTTTATTTGTTGTTACGAGTGATTATGCCTCGCTGATCGCCTTTGGGTGGGATATACATAATACATAGGTATATGTATATAACGTGACTTGCTCAGTTGAGCACTAGTAATTTCAGTAATAATCTTATCTTATCTTTCTATATAATTAGAAGAGGTTAAAACAGTTTATAATTTCAACTATTCACTATTCAAATAGAGGAAATACACAAATTCAACCAATACATACTTCTATTTTTCTGTTTTCATAAAAATAAACAGAACCCGACCCATCGAACGAACATAAAAACTCTTATATAATTATTTTCCTATAAAAGCATAGATTTAAGTTTACACTCAGAACATTAACCGTTTTTTTTTTTTTTGAAAAGATTTAACATAAAACACACTATGTGTTTTTTCTAAATTGAGAAACTTAAAGCTCCAAAAACCACCTGTTACACCCAATTGTTTATAGCTACTCCAAGCTGATTCTCTAGAAAAGCGTTAATGACAGAAATAAATGTAAAAATAAAGTGATTCAGTTCTGAAAAGCTTATGAACCCATAGTGAGAAAAGAGCGTCTTAATGAACATGATGTACATTGGCGATATAGAGAAATACAAATGTTAGTGTCGTAGTCCCATTGCTCTCCGAATGTACATAGCAAGTTTGTGAACGAAATTCAAAGCAAGAAACTTACCCTCTTCAACAGTTGTGTCACGATGTTTTCGGGGACGCCCACGTCCGCGTTTAACTTCACTCAGTCCTGCTGTTGATGGAGGTGGTAATTCGATTGCACGTTGTGAAGTCGTTGATGCAGCCGATTGAGGACGATCGTTGCCTTCAACATCCACAAATTCATTCTCATTTTCTGGAGTGCTTGACCGGCTAATGCGAGAGAAATCGAAGTCTTGATCATCTTGATCCCATGTTCCATCTAAATCTGCATCAGCGCGTGCCTGCTCTTGTACTTTGCTGATGTTTTGCTCCAGTTGAGCACAATGCTCAGCGAACTAAAATAAATGTATTTTTGATTTCCAATTGAAAAGTAAAAAAGAGATTTATTTCACCTCTGCTAGAGCATTTTTGCTGTACTCCAGAATGATTTTAGCATTCTTGGTAAATGTAGATTCAGCGCCATTGTATTGTTCACAGTTTGTAGCTATCAACTCTATATCGGCAATAAACTCCGCTCGCGAATGATATCGGTGGGCTAGTAAAGATAATTAAGTTAAATTTATATAGATCCACTTAATCCTTGTCCTGCTTACCTTCAACATTTTTAGAAATAGTTTCAAGATCCATTGGCTTTTTAATTATGGTGTAGTAGTCTTTCACTTGTTTTTTATTTACGGGCTTCAGGAAGGGCCAGCTTTCAGGCATTAGCTTCAATTTGCCGTTAAGAAGCTTTTCGAATATAAACGAAAGTGCAACTTGATCATCGTCATCTAGGAGTGGGTTTATAGCCTTTTCCAGACGCATCAGTTTGTCCTCCTTCTCTGCGAGCTGCTCAAAACATGTTTTCAACATTCGCTGGGCAGCAGCGGTGAAGGAACTACGTGACCCATTATATAAAGTGGAGTTTTCTACGATTTGATTCACATCCGCAAGAAATTCTTCACGACTGTGGTAACGCTTTTGTCGTATGTTTTCTCTCATAGTCTGAAGATCCATTGGCTTTGTTACAATGCGATAGTAGTCCGGAACCAGCTGAAAAAATAAGGAAATAGTTAAACCAGACTTAAAACGTAGTCTTTGCTTTTGAGAAGAGTTTAGATTACCTTAGCATTGACAGGAAACATAAATGGCTGCACATCTGGCAAGTCGCGCAGTTCATTCAAAATTTCTTCCAAAATTGAAGACAGCACCACAAGTGGATCCGTCCGCCGTCTGTTTGCTGTCTTGTTGTGCCTCTGCAGATAGTCACAATGCAGTTCACTGCCCATTCTTCTACGTTTCTTGCCTACAGCCTCTTTCGGAACTTTAAGCAGCAATGTACGCCTCTTGACATCTTCATGTCGTTTTAGCAATTTGCTACTAAGTGTAACCTTTGTACCATCAACGTTAACCAAATCCTCATCGTCACAGTTAAGTTCTTTTTCAATTTCTTCTTCTTGCTCTTCGGTAATGGCGACATTCATTGAAGGCGTTGGACCTGGCGTGCCAGTGTACAGAGGACAAGCTTTGTTTGTTCGCATATGCCCAACTTGGCCACAAGCACCGCATTTCAGTTTTAAGTCTGGTTTTAGCTTGAATTTCTTTCTCGAAGGGCTAATGTCTTTGCTGCTCGAGTGACCCGAAGGGCCAGAACCACCAGAACTTTTCGGATCTCCCAAGCTCGTAGGTATTCCACCAGGCTGTAGTTTCTGATTCTGAGCTAACTGAGCTAATCGCTCACGTTCTTGATTACGTTTGATACGACGCAACTGCTCCTGAATACGTCGTTTTTCGCGTTTCATCTCCTCCTTCTGCTGTTCATCAAGAGTTGCAAATTGTTTGATAAATGCCTCATCCTTTGTTGTTCGAATTTTGACATACGCATCAATTACCGGCTGGCGACGAACTATTTCAACTCTAGTGAACTCACGACCCTCCGCGTTTTTGAAAGTGCGAGTTATTTTGAGAATGCGTCCTTGGTTTGAGTTACCAAGTCCTTGCGACTGACTCTTGTCCTTGTCATCCTTCGAATTTTTTGTATTAGATCCTTCACGCTCTTCCATAATTTTTTTGAGCAACTCTTGACGCTCTTGTTCTTCACGCTCCATTGAAAGCTGCGTGGATGTCTTTTTGTTTGACAACATGTTCTCAAGATTTTTACCCAGTTCTTCTAAATCAGATTCTTCCGAAACAGATGACTCATCCTCATCGGTTGATAGCACTTCAGAGCTTGCCAAGACACGATTTTGTAAATCAAAGATGCGTTGACATTCCTCTTTGTAGCGCTCCTGGTGCTCGGCAATAGAAAAACGATTTCCACGAGAAAACTTATCCATACCTTGTTCTCCAGCTTTTGCTTTTTCGGTGGACAAGGTACGCACCACATCAATAACTTCCCAACGAGAGAGCTTCTTTATTTCCTCTTCAGGAACTTTGAACTTACGCAGAAGTTCTTTAGCCTTGTTCAAAGGCAACCGACGTAAATCAGCATCTGTACCAGTTACTGTACGCTTTGGTTGGGATTCTTGTTCTTCTTTTGTTTGCTATACAATAAAAAGAAGCATCAGTGTGTACTTTAATTAAAAACAAAGATAAATACACACTGTTGGCTTATTGGGAACGCGAACGTATGAGAAACCTTCACCACAACCAGTAGGATCAGCTGGCCCAGTCAATTGGAGCAAACATTTTCCGCGCATTGCTTGAATATATGCTCTGAAAATAGATGAAACTTAATAATTTCACCAAAACATTTTTCCGCTTACTCACCTGGTTGTGTTCCATGGGGCAACTTTTACCTCGTCATCCATTTTCAGTTGAGTTTCTTCATCATCGTCTTCTTGTGGGGCAAATATGAATTTCTCACCGTAACCAGCGTCCTAGAATGATACAATTAGAATTTCATGATCACATTTCAAACGTAAAGCAATTTACCTTCAGTCTTTGTTCAGCTGCTATCATACTAAAGTAGGCGCAGCATTGCTCAGGTGACACCATTGCACGAATTTCTTCTTCAGATGGAAGACGAAACTCTGGCTTGATAACCCACCAGTTGGAGTCCATACCAGTACGCTTGAAATCTGCACATTGCTTTAAACGCTTTCGAATACTGCTCTCAGAATGTGCAGGGAATGCTTTTTTAATGTCATCCATCCGAATCCTTCTTGGCTGGTCTGTGCTCTTCCAGAATAGACGATAAATGAACACCTATTTAAAAATTATGATTAATTTGATGAAAGACTTGTTTTCAAAATTCTTTGTTCTTGCCTGTAAAAAGTCCCTCGTAAAATTGTTAGCTCTTTTCGAATTCGGCCCAGGGACTTCGTACAACGGACATTCTTGTCCAACAGTAAATAGAGCATTTATCTCACGAATCCAGTAATTATTGCGTGTTCGTATGACAAGGAAATCAGTTATACTAATATTATGCGGATAAATAGGCGCTCTGTACATGTTGTTTTCCAATGCCTGAATACAATGGCCAGGATGTAGGATTCCAAGAAACGGACTTGTATGTGCGTAAGCAACTTCTCCATATTTAAACTCTTGAGGTCCGGAATCTTTTGCCGCTTTGCGCTTGTAATAGTTTTTAATTTTGGAGCACATACCAACTTGGTTCATTAACGGTGGATGTTCTTCACAGAATTCAGCTAATATGATGTCACCATCTTTGCCACTCAAATCTTCTGGGTTGCGCATAAAGAATACGTCACCACCACCAGAAGCAATACGTTCGAGTTCTCTTTGTTTTGCCTTCTTGGCTATGTGCTTTAGAAGTGGAGCAACAGGATGTGAACTACTGGACGCAAGTGCTCCATGTGAGAATTTCTTCAATGCAAGTCTATGGAAGGCTCGCAATTTCATCGGTCCCATATGTGTGGGGACAAATGGTGCTCGTAGTTCAACAACCGGTGTAGAGTGCTGAATAAGGTTACCACCACCAACTTTTAATCGCAAAGTAGGTTCTGTCTTCGGCATGTAGTAACTAGAAATACATAAAAATGTTAAAAAGGATGTTGTTGATGGTTTGAATATAACTTACGAATCGTTGGATATATTAAATGGATCGCGATCAGGACTTTTTGGAGGTGGAGGTGGAGTGTCTTCAGCCAAAACATTTATCACACCAGCCTTGCCAAGCAAAATCTTTGATTTCTTAACGTGAGGATGGGGAATTTTGATTTTCGGTGGGGGTCCAGTATTTTTATTGATTTTCGAAGGATCTATGTCATCGGGTATACCAAGAATAATGTTTTCATCATTTGGATCTAATGTAAGAACTTTGGGCTTGGGTACTTTGCCCATTTCTTCGGCATCCCAAATAATTTCATCTTCCCATTTACTGTAGATGAGTTCTTCATTTTCTACTGGGAAAATACTGTACCATGTGTCGTCGATTGCTTCTTGCTTCTGTATTGAACTAAAAGAACACAAATTTGTGGAGTATTAATTTAAAGTTTACTTAATAAAATAATAATTGATTTCTGATGTTTTCGATTAACATACACTGTCGGTTTCAAATTTAAAAAAAATTTATAAACTTTCAAAGCGTCTATTTAAATGGTGATCTAAGAATGGGTATAAAATAAAAACTCATTTTTCTATCGATTAAAAGAGAAAAAATAATAAAAAAAAAAAGACAGGGTTGGACAACAGAGCCGGTGGCCCTGGACCTAGACAAAGTTTGACAACATTCAGAAAATTTAATGAGTTGATCAACAACCCGCAACCTACCTCAAAGTAAATTGAAAAACAATTACTATCAATAAAACGGGGTGGCTCAACAAAGCTTGCGAAACCTCGGAGAGTAACGCATTTCAAGGAGATACAATTTTGTGCGAGCTCCGAACTGCGAAAGAGCTTTTCGTGGCGATGCCCTTGTTTGTTGGCGGAAATCTGAACGGGCAAGTCGGGAAGACAAACAAGTAATATAAGGGCTGCCATAGAGGTATGAGATACGGAACGGTGCCATTAGCTCTTGAAAAAAAAAAAAAACAGCGCAACAAAACGAGGAGCCTAGCGCGTTTCTCACAACCATGCTTTGTGAGGGAATGGAAGGGACCTACAATTTTCTGACGGTTCCGAATGGCTAATCGAGAAAATTCCTCACGAAAAGAGATACCATTGGAAAAACATTTTTGCCTCTTTTGGGATTCGACAAACAACAGCCACTATGGGAATCAAGTGGTATAATTTTAACAAAATCAAAGGCTTACCTAAACAATGGATTGAAATTTACTTTTTTATAATGAAGAAAAGAAAGGAAGATACACTGAGTTGCGATAGCTACCGTTCAATTAAGTTGATGCCTCATATTCATTGATTTTTGAGTTGGTGAAATGAAACTATCGTATAAGTAGTGTTAGTTGAGGGTAAGTCAGCCAACAGGCGATGTCCAAAGTATAAGGATCCTCAGGATCCTCATCCTTTGGATGTTGTGTTGGTCAAAAAGCATTCGACCGAGCTATATTAAGGGTGGCCTTCAGACACCTAGGAGTTCCAGAGGCCTGTGATCAAGGTCGAAGGAAGAAGAAGTTCACAGTTAAAATAAGTCATTTTCAGGAACCTATTGTTGTTATCAAGAAACATACTGTTGTTTGAGAACAGGAGTACATCTACTTATGAAAAGTACATAGTAGGTTTTTCAATTACATGACACAACGAACATGTGAACATTATTGCCTGTTACGACCGCGAATTGGAGTTAACGCTCTTAAGGTTTTGGTCACCAAGTCAACCTTCAAAGTACTACCTAGAAACCTACAGTTATGGCTTATTTTAAGAATCAATTAGTTTTCCGATTTAGTTATGTTATGTTGAAGGTTTTAATTTAAAGCTTAAAGTAATTAAGCTAATAAACTAAGGGCCGGTTTGTTGACAGCGGGTTAAATAAGCAATTTGGTTATCAAGGATTCTTCATAATCCATGATTAAGAATCTGTGATCACCAAAGAGTGTTTGTTCACATTTTTCATAGCTTGGTTAGCAAATCATGGGTTATTCAAAAATCGTTCCATTTTCCAGTCTATATGTCAAAACTTAATCAAGGAAATTATTGAAAATACATACAGTTTTTTTTCAAATGTCAAAACTATAGAAATTTTAATCTAATTTCATCCTGGCGACATCAATTGATTCAACAAGTGCTATGTTTTCTTGATGCACATCTGGTGGAATCCGTTCATTAATAAATTTATAGACGAATTTGCTTCATTTCAAAAAATTCAGTGAAGATGCTTATTGATTTCCAAAAAAATATTTTATGTGATATGTCAGCCTGACATTTTTTTATTTCGAAGGAAAAGCTGTGATTTGAACAAAAATCAAGCCTGAACAAACTGAATATCAGTTAATCATTGTTTAAATGTAGCTAACCCAGAAAAATTGCCTGGTTAACAAAATCTATGATTAAAAGCTCTGATCAGAGATTCCTTGATTAAAAATTTCGTGAACAAACCGAATCCATGATTATCATCTGGAATAATCATTGATTATAAATAATCAAGCTTGAACAAACCGGCCCTAAATCTCTTATAGTACTTAGGTAGATTATGCTATCAATTTGATTTAAATGTTAAAATTAATAAAATTAATAAAGTTTACAATTATACTTAAAAAACAAAGAGTTGAAAACAGCCTACATTTATACTTACAACAAATCAAGCTATTATTTGCAAAAGACAAAGAAGGGGAAGTGTATTAAGATAGTATTAAAAAGATGAGAAGTAGAGACAGATAGCGGACTTGAATGCTTTGCGATTGACAATTATTGTGATTGAGGACGGGAGGGAGTTTCAAAGTCTTACAGCGGCCATAAATGCGTGCAATAACAAAATTTGTGTGTTTGTAGCCTGATAGATTAAAATCAAGCCAAGCCTTTTACAGTGATCAATAGCTTACATTTTTCCCTCTCTTAACCATAGGTCTGGAAGGGGATTGATTTCAAACCTTTTCTTAGAAATTGGGATAGCTTTAGATTTCTCAGGATTTAAGAGCAAGCCAATTGCAATAGACCAATCAGTAATTCTACTAAGATCTTCATTAATTAAAAGACAAAGCTTATCAAGCTGATGAAAAGGTCTGTCTAAATAAAGTTGGACGTCATCTGCATATAAGTGGACAGAAGCATGCAAACAGCAAGATGGTAGATTATTGGTGAACATGCTGAAGAGTAACGGACCAAGAATCGATCCCTGTGGGACTCGTTGGATAACAGATAGCAGATATTAGCTGTTGAGCTCCTACCACCAAATGCAACTTTTTGATGTCTACCCGACAGATAATCCGTTAATATCTTGTATGCCTGACCAGTAAATCCAAAAAAGTTAAGCAACTTCCAGCGCAGAATATTGAGATTGATTTTGTAGAAAGCCTTTAAAAAGTCAAGTAGGCCAAAACTGAGATGACCCTTTTCATATTCAACTCTAATATCTTCGAGAATATTGATGGTTTACTCTCTTCACCAATTGCATCTGATCTAACTTCCTTTACATATTTCATAACATCATCTTCATTAGCCACTACAAAGACTGGACACCGAATTCGAGAAAATTAAGGAAATCTTCGTTTCAAATGCACCAACAGAAACTGAGTCAACAAGGAAAAATTCATTTATTTCATCCGGGTCAAGAGTACATTGAGTTTTTTTCTTTACAAATACCAATTTTGCTTAAGTTACTCCATAATTTTCTAGGAGGTAGGGAAATATTTAGCTTGGATGCATAATAGTATGATTTTGATGCTCGGATAGTAGTGGTAGTCTGGTTCCGAGCCATTACAAAGGCTCTCCAATTAGAAGCTGTTGGACTACGTTTCCATCTGCTATGCAGTTTATTTCTACTTTTGATAGAAATCAACACCGCCGACGTGAACCAGACCACCGATTATTCTTACAGTTATTGTAGGAACACATTGATTATAAAGTTGAATCAAAATATTCTGCAGCGAATTGACTTTGTCATTGGCATTTGATTGAAGGCGACAATCTAACCAGGTAGCCATATTTACAGCACTTTGCAGATTGATCTAAAATTTTAGTAGGGAAATGTTTCATTGCTACTAGACTATTAGTTGGATTTTGTAAGTGCAAAAGGTGAAGATCATGATCAGATATATCAAGTGATATATGATCAAACAAATAAGGACAAGCTATTTGACATAATTTTTTGCTCCAATATGTGAACATCTGAAGCCTCAACAATTTGATAGGAATCTATCAAAGCAGTTATAGAGCGTGAAAATGCAATATCAACTCTAAACTTAGAGGCTTCAGCTGTGGAGAGCCATATTTCATCAGACTGATCCACCAAGGTCGGTTTAGAACAAAACGAAACCTTTGATATGGATAACGGCTTTCGACAAGGAGGCAGACTGTCATAAAAATTGGAAACATGTTTCAATTTTTCCTGATGGTTTTTCCAGTTCGCTGTTAATGGCCCAAACGCAGGAGGTTGTTGAACAGATTGTTTTTTTAACAAAGAACACTGGAGGATTGGACATCATAACTTCGTATTAAAATAACAATGAAACTTTGGCCATCAGTCCTGTTCAACGGCTCATAGGCGTGGAAGTTTTCGCGAGCGGGTAAGAAAACCCATGGAAGTTTCGGAAGAAAAACAAACCTGGATCTTTGGTCTCATTGGTAAGAACAGTGTGAGAAGACGTTAACATAACGTAAGTTATACCCCAGCATGAGCACAATTATAAGATTAGTCATCGCGGTACTACGAAGGCTCGGACACCAACGCAACTGGAAGGAGATTTAAATTGACAAAAAAAGTTGCTTTAGGCTTATGTTCATCTGCAACTGTAATGCCTACGTAAGTAAGTAAGTGAGTAGCTCCACCAAACCTGAAAACCAAAATAGTTAATCGTACTTACATGGAATTCTTCTGTTTTCCTTGACTTGTTGTATTAGGGAGTGGCATCTTCCCTGGAGTAGTCCCCGTAACAGGTAATGTCTTTCCAGGTTGAAAGATTCTAGAACCACTCGACGGCAGCCAACCAGCGGCATTAGTTTTCGAATTCAATTTCTGCAATACTTTTGCTTTGATATCGTTGCCATCCCAAACGACATCGTCTTCCCAGTGCAATTGGGAAACCATGAGAAAAGCATCCTCTGCGATGGACTCCCCTTTGATATCTTCTTCTTCTTCTTTTGGTTCTACTTTGGCATTCTTATCGCGTACTTTAAAGCCATAGTTGAAACCATCGCCAGAATCGGGAACTTCAAGCATGTCGTACCAAATCTGTGCGGGGCCATATCTCCAATCAGCTACTTTTGGTTTATTTTCATTGTTGTCGCCACTGTCAGTACCCTCGTGGCGGATGTCCTCGCTGTTCGATACCCGTAACAACTTGTCTTCGTCGTCGGACATACACATTTCTTTGCTAGGAGCAGGGGCATGGTGGAAACCAAAGCCTTTCTTTTTTGGTTCCTCGGAGTCACTTGTGGAATCTGATCCAGCATTTGGATTCTAATTAAAAAATTATTAACTACTTGCCATGGTCCGCTACGAAATATTTGATGGGTTCTTACCTTTTGATCCCTAGACTGGTTTCGTTTTCGTCTTCGTTTCTTGACACTTCTCCAGATCTGCGGAAGACTTGAAGGTTTCCCTGGCCCGAAAAGTCTTGAAAAGCGAAGAACTTTATCTGGGCGAAAGTCAGGAAAGAGCTCTCTAACATCGATATTTGCGTACTTTGACGGCAACATAGCCGCTAGCGGGGTATCTAGTTTCTTTTCGGTCTCTGAAAAAAAGCTTTAAGCAAATGTACTATGGATATTTTCTTTTTCTTACGCTTTTCTCCATTTTTATCGGTATCGGGTACTTCTCCAGGCTTAGAGCCTTCAGATATAGATGTACTACGCACAGGGAGACTCGGAGGAGGCATCAACTCTTTATCGTCGACTTTAAGCCCTAAATTTGTTAATCAATTAAGCGTCAACTGCGAATACACAACATAAGTGACATACCATCTGCCGTGACTTTATTCGCCGGAATAGCATCATCTAAATCAACCTGCAAAAGTTCAGACAGTGCATACATCGTTTGAAAGTGGTTTATTCAATGAATAGATCTACCTTTGGTGGGGAATGAGGACAATCTTCTGACATCTCAGTGATGTCAGAGTAGTCAACAGCATCATCGTCCTTTTGCATGTCTTCGTCATCTGATTTTTCACTGCCACATCTGTCGCCATTTTCAATGACTTCGTGTAGCAATGAATTCAGTCCGAACCTAAAAATAAAAGAGTCCATGAATGTTGGAGAAGCCGGTAGCTAGTTTTATCATTAGTTTAGCCCTTACTTGGATAGCGACGCTAAGTGTTTTTTGGTTTCCGGATCGAATGCGTTTCCAACGTCGTCTACTAACTTTCCATCAGAGTCGATGTTCCCAAATAAAATTCCTGTCATATCAAAGCCGCCTTGGCTACCGGAGCCGTCATCGTCACTATCAGAATCCATTGTTAGCACTAGATGTGGGCAATCGAATTAAGACCTCTGCAAAAAAGTTTTCGAGTAAAAGTTCATATGCTTAGACTACCAAAACTACTTTTCTTTGCTATTAAATATTATTTTAACTCAAATTCTTTTATTTTAGTGATAAATAAAGAAAATAAGAGGAAGGACGTAGAATTTGTTATTTTTCAGTGGCGAAGTGTCAAATGTCAATGGTGTACAATGGATGCGTTTGCACTTTGCAGTGCCAATAGCAATTTTTTTGGTCTGGCATCATTGAAGCATTGCTCAAGATAGCTTAAGGTGGCAAACACATAGATATTTTTTTGTATTTAAAATATTTTAAATTTCTAAAAAAAAAAAAAAAGAATCAAACAATCAACATTTTTCGATCCAAACCTGTCAAAATGGTCGTTTTGACATCATTTGCATTACAATTATTTGAATTATTTTCTAAACTAAATTACTTTTGCAGTCACAGCAGCTGCAGAAACGCTGTTATCATAATTTTTGCTGTACTGCATTTTTTTCTTCTGTCATATTTCCGCTACAAATTTAAAGTACATGCATTGCAATACTCAAGACAGACAGAAAATTTGGCAAAATGTCATTTACGAAGTTCACATTGATCGATTTGTTGGAACTTCACGTAAATAAAGCCTTGCGCAAACCAGCACGATAAGTGCGTGCGATGCGATTGCATTAAGTCAAACCTCCATAAGATTACGTGTATCACGCTGGTTTGCACAAGGCTTAAAGCGACTATTTTATGTTTTCGTTCTATTACACCAATTTATTGAAACGACTCTACAAATTGGTGTTACAGATATCTCGTTTCCACTTACAATTGAATCACACTTCAATTTGAATTGGTGGCAGTGTATACCAAGATCGAATTGAAATAAGATTACCCGATCCGATACAGCTCTTGTAGCTGGATCGATTCAAAAGAGTGTGTTTTATACCTAGATTACACGATTCAGTGGGTAAGTAGATATCTGCGAAATCTTATTAATTGTCCGATTCAATTACCCGATTCTAAGTGGAAACGAGGTAAGAGAAGGAGGATAAGAAAGCAGACCCTTTATATACACGAAATTTCAACAAATCGACCAGTGGTCATTCGGGTGAGCAAGGCATCACATTTCAGTTAAGTTTTTTATACTCAAAAATCTATTGACTTGGCATGACTTCTCTGCCTTGTCACGTGACGCCATATTTCTTTTCCATTGGAACGAAGTAGAGCTAAAACTGTCACTTGTAAAAATTTTCATCGTCTTGTCGGGAAGTGGTCTGTGTCGTCGTTTGTCATATGATCAAAAAGTTCATAAAATCTAAAAATGTTGAAGAATCTGATAGTTTTTGCACTTTATTTTGTTGCAAGTAAGTAAATTAAATCAAATGCATGCAATAAATTTCATTTCACACTCATTTGTTTTTCAAAAGCCAATGAAAATACCCAAAATGTATATCCCTTATTGATTTTTCCTTATCGGGTGCATTTTTCATGATTAGGATGATACTGACTAATTCATACTCTTTTTACAGTTAACGCCTCTGGCCAATTGCATATCCTCAATTCACCACACTCCTTGGGCTTCAAGGGTGACGCGGTACTTCGTAGCGAAAGTTTGGGCGATGTTTTGTCTGCGTCCTTGGGTTATTGTGTAGATGATGATGCCACTGACTGGCCTGGTATGTACATCAATGATGTCTTCAGTACTCCCAAGACGGCCGTTTGCTTCTTGATAAAAGGAATAGACAGCATCAATATGAACACCAAAGCAAAAACTTATGCAATTGCTGGTAGTGCGTCAGAAGAATCTTTGAACGCCCTCAGCTCTGAATTTGAGTCGTCCAACATTCCAGTGGCAACTTTTGACTTAAACCAGTTCAGTGAATGTATGGACACATTTGCTGATACGTTCAATGACACCTCATTACAGTTGGCACCAACTAAATCCACCAACAGTTTGAAACCAGATTTGCACTCGGAAGATAAAGATTTTCTCACACAAGTTGCTTTCATTGATGAATTGACCGCAAAGTATCGTAAGATGGCTAAGCCACCAACAATGATGAACATCATTTTGAACTTGGAACCCATGGCTAGGGCTCACGGATACCATTCGACAGCAATGAACGAGGCTCTTAAAATGATTGAAAAAAGAATTGAGAAATTAACGACAGCTGTTAAGGAATCTTCCAAGGAAGACTGCCTTTTAGTTGCTGTTGCCGAAAAAGCTGAGCTCAATCGGTCTAAGCGTGAAGCTGTTGCTGGGGACGCAGTAAGTTGAGAAAATTACCCTGGTTAACTATTTAAATTAATTTTGATTTTATTTCAGGTTAAGGCACTAAACCTCGCCACCTACTACAACGAAGACT
Source organism: Melanostoma mellinum (assembly GCA_914767635.1). Classification (NCBI taxonomy): domain Eukaryota; kingdom Metazoa; phylum Arthropoda; class Insecta; order Diptera; family Syrphidae; genus Melanostoma; species Melanostoma mellinum. Next base: position 67,529,471 of record OU612058.1, on the reverse strand, counting down.
ATCCGGTAATCTTCAACATCATCCTGTGGTTCATGGTTGTACTGGCCTTCTCTCTACTTGCCATCTGCTACGCTATTGGGTCAATGGATCCCGGAAGGGATTCGATCATCTATAGGATGACTTCCACCCGAATGAAGAAGGACAACTAAATTAGTTTTCTCTTTCATTCAGATTGCTTATGTGTTTTTTAAAAACCGATTACACATCAAGCGTTGTTCCATTTAAATAAAATTCTAATCATTTTAAGACAACCCGTTAGAGAAGTATTAAACATTCAGCCTGCGAGACATTTGTCACGTGACGCCCAATTTGTAATTATTGATGTTAATGTAAAACTAAACTGTTTACCTTTTTGTTTATTTTTTTTTCGTTTTTTTTCTTACAAAGATTGTAAATATTATTTTGTTTAGTTTGAAAATTAAATAAACCCATAAAACAAACTTCGTACGTTCCTTTGACTTCACAAGGAGAAGAACTCATTTTGACAACCAATGGAGATGGAGCATCGGAAATTCCTTGTTTTCTTTTTATTTGGTTTGACATGTTTAAGTGATTGAAGGCACCTGTTGCACAAGAAAACACCCGTGAAAAATAATTCTTTTTTACATTTTAGCTATGTAGGTACATGAACTCTAGAATTTTTTCATCATCAACGTCAGAAGCAATCATTTTTGCAAATGCAATAGCACGGTCTCAGAATGCTCCGAATGGACACTTCCTTATCCTGATGTTATACTTCATATTCGTTTACTTTGAGAAAGCATTCAACAAGGTACTTGTTCTATCATTGTACCCAATGCGATGATGATTTTAGTTTATTCGTTGTATCCGCAGTTCTTTCGCATCTAGGCGCGTATAAGCCTACAAAAAATTATAGGATACGATAAAGGATACTTCTTGCATCTGCGGCCTACTATGTAACTCGACTTTACAGTAAAGGTGTTCAAACCCTTGAAATACCTTTTCCGTAATTATTAAGAACATTAGAGTAAATGGGATACTTCACCAAAAATCGGATTTTCTTGTCGAAAGAAGTTGAAGTGATTCAAATTCAATTCAACTTGATTTATAAGTAGATATAATTTAAATGATTTGAAATTAGAATAGAGTGCTAAGGTTAGCAACTGGGATACCTTTCAGGTACCTGAGTCCGGATTGCTACCAAACTCAGTAGTCAAAACATCGTTGCTAAACGATTGCAGTAAGCTTTTTTATGTCGCTTTCCATTGGTTTCACTCGGGGAAGCACTTGTTTTAAAAACAAACGGAATATCCGAAATTGTTTCTATTCAGATTAACGTATGGGTCTATTACGGAAGGCAACTACAACCATAGTATAGTTTGCAACTTGCTTTTATTTTCCAGCCGGGGTAAGACTCGCGGCTGGCCAAGGCTTGTGAATAAAACACTAGAAAATTCACAAATGTCTGAAACTCTTTTTTATTAGGAACATTTCTGAGGTATAGTATAATTAACAAATGTACAAATATTATTGACAACTGAGATAACTGTAATTCACGGTATTGGTACTTCAGGTGTGTCAAAAGAGTAATGTGGCTAGAAGACCGTGGCAATTCACACTGTAGACAGCCGCGGTAACAAGCGCAATAAGGCCTTTGAAGGTTAGAAACACAGGCGTCCGAAGACCCAGGTAGGTTAGAAACACAGACGTCCGAAGACCCAGGTAGTTAAGAAACACAGGGTTCCGAAAACCTGCCATATTTATACTCGAACTCCATCGTGGTGCCGTGGGCATTTCTTATAAAAATAATACACGGTGAAATTATCATGTCACTGTTCACCACTAAGCAACGATGTAATTCCATATCCATTGCCAACCCTATGTGCGTGTGCCACTGTGGTGTCGTGGGCATCCCTTATGCAGTGTACATGCTTTAATTATATTAAGCGTGTTTTTTTTTTCCACAAAGCTGTTATATATATGACGTGGCATCCAAAAAAACGCTTCCCGGACAGCCCGTCTTTTTTTATTGGAGGCTTAGCGTTCTTGATCAGTTGGCAAACCAATAAAAGCCAACAAATAAATTTTTTTTACCAAATTAAAAACCCAAAAAATGTTTGTTAAAAACTTAAAGCAATTCTATAGAGTGGAAACTGGAAAATGAAAATGTTCCGTTTTCCGTAATGAAATCGATGCAGGTGAACAATTTTTGTGTCTGTTTTTTTGTTAGGCCGTGTGTGAATTGCGTTAAAATGTGTGTTAAAATTTAACCCGCGTTAAAATTTGACACTAATGAGGTGAATAAAATGGGTTAAAATTTATTGAGCTGTGGAGCAGGTTAGGCCGTGTCCGAATTGGGTTAAAATCTTCTACCACTGGTTAAATTTTGACGTCTGGTTAAAATGGGATCAATTTTTAATTTTTGCTGTCCGAACTGGGTTAAAATTAAATGGGTTAAATGGGATATTTAGTAAAAATTCCCCCTAGATTTAAGAAATTTCCCTATCCTTTTTTGTGTATCGTTATTCCAAAACATAAATATTTAAGACAAAATCAAGCTTGAAATGTATTAAAATACAAATTTGGTTAAAATGAAATAGAAAAATTTTAAATTCATTTACTTTTGTAGGTTTTGCATCAATTATATCCCTTCATCATTAGGAACAAATCCTATTGTGTATTGCTTGTTAATGAAGTCTGCGAACACTAGTTCTCACTAGCTGCTCACTAGCTTCTTTCTTGAGAAACGTCAAAATTTAACCACTTGTGTCAAAATTTAACCTGGTCTGGAGCTGGATAATTTTTAACCCATTTTATTCACCACGCTAGTGTCAAAATTTAACCAGACGTCAAGTTTTAACCCACATTTTAACCCAATTCGGACACGGCCTTAATGAAGTCTGCGAACACTAGTTCTCACTAGCTGCTCACTAGCTTCTTTCTTGAGAAACGTCAAAATTTAACCACTTGTGTCAAAATTTAACCTGGTCTGGAGCTGGATAATTTTTAACCCATTTTATTCACCACGCTAGTGTCAAAATTTAACCAGACGTCAAGTTTTAACCCACATTTTAACCCAATTCGGACACGGCCTTAAAGTGTGTTAAAATTTGACGTTTCTAGTGATAGAGAAATTTGCTCTTGCTTTGCATTCAATTCAAACAACGAAATATGAATCAAGAAAAAAAAACGAAGGCAGGCTGGAAAACCATACATCAAATGTCAGTTAGAAATCAATTAATTTATATAAATTCAATGGTTTTGTTTTCTAGGGTCTCAAGAAGAAAAAATTAAATTAATTGAAATTAGGATAAGTCTGGATGACAAAAGCAAGAATTAATACAAAATACTTTAAATTTGTCATTTTTCTAAACCAAATACGAATTTATTGTTTTGTTTCTTTTGAAATGTATGAGAGATATCAGCCATGAAAACTAATTTTCAGTGTTACTATACCGAATAAATCAATTAATCAAAATGGGAATTTTATTTGAATATTTGTCATTGTTGTTTTAAAATATGACATTAGAATCGAGAACAATAAAAGAAAAAGATTTTTTTTCAGTTTCAGAGACTTTTTATTAACCCTGTTTTCTTAAAAATGTGTTTTGTAATTGAAATTATTTTTCCGTGAAAAGAATACCAATTTTTGTTCAGGGAAATTTCTTATATGATCGAGGGAAATTTTTTTAACCTACGCAGAAATCTTGGTTAAAATAATTGTTTTAACGCAATTCACACAGCAAATGGCTAAATTTGATCCCACCTCAAACAAGACGTCAAATTTTAATCGTGGTAGAAGTTTTAACGCAAATTTTAACGCAATTCACACACGGCCTTAGTTTAGAAATGTCAAAAATAGGTTGGTTCACAAAGGTAACAAGGAATTTCTCTTGAGTGTTTTTGACTCTGTTTACATGATGCGATGGGGTTGAATTCATATGAGACTTGTGATTTATAATTATGTGAGTTGGAAAAATTATTTTGTTACTTGTTTCAAACGAATTAAACTGTTACCACCGTATTAATAAACGCGGATTAGCCTTATTCCATGGATTAAGTTACCATTATACCATTTTCCATTTAATAAAAGCTACCATTATACCATTTTCCACTTAATCCATGGAACTCAGCTATTCCACGTTTATTAATACGGCGCGGCGTTTCATTTCATTCCATTTTTATGGAATACTTAACAATAACCTTTGAAAAAAATGTCAACATTCACAGAAAAATGTGAAAAGAAGTATGCAAAAAGTGATTTCAATAACTAAACAGACCTTTTTTTTGCTATTACGTTGTTTTATGTATTTTTCCTATAAATCTACAAATCTAACCCTTGAAATAAATGAAATTTTAAAAATCAATAATTTTAAGCAACAAAATTGCGGAGTGTAAGTGTGGGAATACTATTTTATTCAATTATTCAGTGAGCCGACCCTTTGACACCCATTTTGCTTTTGTTCGAGATACATGAAAGCCTACCAACATTTTAAAATGAAAAATCAAAAAACTCATTCGATACTCGACAAAACGTCAAAAATCTATCACCGACCAAATTCTAACCATCCTCTTATCCATAACATTAGTTGTTGTCGGGGATGTTGTTTTTGTTTTGCATGTAAAATGATGTTATGTATATGTATAACAGTTTTGTGAAAAAAAACACGCCTATTGTTGCTCACCATCGTGTTGTTCCCCATTGCCATGTTATGTAGCCTACCTATTGCCATTGTAGGTACAGAAACTATAGTATTATTATGTAGACTTTTTGGCTGGTGGTCTCCGTGCCAACCAGAGATAAGAAATTAATTAGATGGCAAACTTCAAACACACATTGAAACTGCCTACAAGCTGATTTCACTACTACTACTTTGAGTACAGCTTCCACGGTTAACTTTACACAAAATCTCACTACTACCACTTTGAGTACAGCTTCCAACACATTCCCCCATTTTATTTCTATAAAGTCCACCTTAAGGCCACGTCTGGCTGCCGTTTTGTATTTTGAAAGCGTTTTATTATCCTAGAAACATTTAGTAAAAACTTTTCCATATATTAAAATTGTGAAATTCAAAGCTAGGCCACGCGGGGACTTCAAATGCATACGCACATGCCTTAAACCCGGTCCACCATCAGACCAAAACTGTGAGCATCAGAAGAAACTCCTATATTGTTACAAAATCTCTTCTTTTCAAAAAAACGTTTTTCAATTTATCAAACTTAAAGAAAAGAATATAGAAAAATTGTAGTGTGTAAATAAAAACAAAAGTTTTTACAAAATACAAAACGGCAGCCAGACGTGGCCTTAAGGTGGAATTTATAGAAATAAAATGGGGGAATGTGTTGGAAGCTGTACTCAAAGTGGTAGTAGTGAGATTTTGTGTAAAGTCAATTCACAGACAGAGGATGTGATTACAAAAACAACAATGCAAACAAATGGTTGTTGTGGGGCAAGAGAAGTAAAGGTTTGCCATCTAATTAATTTCTTATCTCTGGTGCCAACTTAGCAGTCTATGTTCCAAGCAATTTGTTTTACCATTGTGTGTAGAGAAACGAACGCTGCGCCACCATGCTCGTCCGGTTCAAAGCACTGTTAAATCGATTCATGAACTTACTATAGTTTCTGTATACAATGATATTGTAATGTACACCCAACATTTAATACCAATTTCCTAATCGAAAACGTTCCACCGAAAAACACATCTGGGAGCACTATAATGGAGTGGTTTAAAAGAAGACGTCTTTTGTGAGTGAGTGTGTATGTGTGCAGAAATACCGGGAGGGGAACTTGTCTAGACATCATGGTTCATGGAAAAACTACTAGAAATCTCTCGATGGTTCACTTTCCTATATAAAGAGGGAGCTGACGCAACCAGAAGTCAGTTTTATTTAGAAAGTGATAGTGTGAATATTGGATAAACGTAATTGAGTTGAGTTCGAATAAAGTGTATATCGAAAGTAGATACTGAATAAAGTGGTAGAATTTAAATTGAAAGGTAGTTTTATTTTTGCGAACTAAGCGCACGTTACATTGGTGTCAGAAGTGTAAATAAAACTTATTTGAAAAGAAAAAAACGAGTTGACTAGTAAAGTGTAAAAAAAAAAAAAAAAGTAAAAAGAGAAATAATAATTATATACAGTGAAAATGGGTAAGTTGTTAGAAGAGCTCAACTGCATTGAGCTTAAAAGTGAGTTAGGTAAGCGAAATCTTTCTAGAGCGGGATCGAAAAATGAGCTCGTCCTGCGCTTGCGCAACCACTTGGAACAGCAAGGGGAAGACGTAAACACTTTTGTTTTTGAATCAGAAGTGGAGGAAGAGGAAGCAAGTGAAAGTGTAGATTTTTCTAGTATAATGAAGCTTTTATTAGAACAAAAGACAGAACAGCAGAAGGTTCTCGGACGTCTGGAAGAACAAAGAAACGAACAAAAGAAGGAACAGCAGAATGTTCTCGAACAACTGGAAGTACAACAAAAGAATCTGGAAGAGCAACGAAACGAACAAAAGAAAGAACAACAGAATATTCTCGAAAGACTTGAGGCGCAACAGAATGTTTTGGAAGGTCAGAAAAACATTCTAGAAAGCAAATTGGGTAACATTGAGAAAAATGTTTGTGGCCTAGAAAAACGTATTGAATGTGTTGAAAAACGATTTTCCAAGCTTGAGAGTCAATGCGAAAGTCAGCTTGCCACTTTGGAGAAACGAATCGAAAACATGGCTAAGGAACTAGACCAGATGCGGAAAATGGAGTTACGGAAAACTTGTGGAGATTGTCTAAATCAAAGAGAAGTACAACCACCAACATTCGACGGACAGTCGTCTTGGTCAGTTTACAGGAGACAGTTAAAGGCTGCGACAGCAAATGGCTGGGATGACGAAGACAAATACATAGCACTGACTCTTGCTCTTAGAGGACCAGCAGCTGAATTACTTCAAACTGTTCCAGCTGGTAAGAGCTACGATTTCAGTTCTCTCGTGGCAGCTATAGATAAACGCTTTGGTGATAGCCACTTGAAAGAAGTCTTCCGAGTCCAACTCAATAGCAGAGTCCAGAAAAGGGGTGAAAGTCTACAGCAGCTCCAAGCAGACGTCGAAAGACTGGCTCACCTGGCATACCCGGATGCTGGAGAAGAAATCATCAACCATCTGGCTGTTGAGTCCTTCGTTCGTGCCATTTCTGACAAATATCTTCAGAGATCTGTGCGAACTGCTAGAACACGAACTCTTTCCGAAACTCTAGAGTTTGCATTAATGATGGAAGCATCTGAGCAAGCTTCTCAAATGGTACATTGTCAAAGAGAAGCCATATTCGAGGCTGGATCATGCCCAGGAATTAAGCTACAAAGGAACCAGCGGAACGGACTTGCCAGATGTTGGAATTGTAATAAGACGGGGCACTTACAGCGACAATGCCGGTTGCCTCCAATTAAAACTGAAACTGCTTGTCGACGTTGTGAAGTCCAAGAAAATCAATCCGCGAGCTGTAGGGTAAGACCGCAGACTTATCAATACCGAATTGGACATCAGGTAGAAAACCCCCAATGGAATTGCTGGCGGAAAGTAGAGTCCAAGACTCAGCGGATAAGAATGGAACCCATGTTCGAATGGAACAAGGAAGAATTGAGGTCTGCTCAAAAGAAGGATCCAGACATCGGACCGATTCTCAAATGGAAAGAGAACAACACGAAACCTGACTGGAACGACATTTCTGACCAAAGCTCTGTTATCAAAGCCTATTGGGCGCAGTGGGACTCGCTTCGCGTGCAAGAAGGCGTACTCCAGCGCAAATGGGAATCTCCTGACGGTAAATCTTTTGTAATGCAGCTTATTGTTCCTCAATCGAAAATCAAAGAGGTTTTACAAAAGATGCATAGAAGCCCTACAGGAAGCCACCTGGGAGTCAACAAGATGCTGGAGAACGTGCGAAAACGCTTTTACTGGCTGCATGTTAGAGGTGACGTGGAGAAGTGGTTCCGAAATTGTTATGTCTGTGATTCAAACATAGCGGTGAGTAGGCTTACAGATAGATTTAATAGAACAGGGACATGGGCCACAGTGTATAGCGACCGAATGAGGACACGGTATGACACAAAAGCGACAACGTCAGGATTCCAAGCAGGAGATCGTGTGTGGCTCTATAATCCTCATCGTCAAAAGGGATTGTCACCGAAACTTCAGCAGAACTGGGAAGGCCCTTATACTGTTGTCACGAGGATTAACGACGTGGTCTACCGCATCCAAAGAGGACTAAGAGGCAAGTTAAAAGTAGTGCATTGTGACCGGCTGCATCGATATAGGGTGCTTTCATTATTGCATGGTTGCTCTGTTTACATGCGATCATTTGCAATCAGACTAACGTCATTCAAAATATTTGCGCATCCATTTTACAATGCATTTATGAACACTTTTTCGGATTTGCGTCATCTGTCAAAGAATTGAAAGAATTTTTCAGTATACATAGTTCCATAAAATACTTTTCTTTCTTTTTCCATCCAAAATAACAGTACATTCATTTAATTCAGTACTTTTTTGCTTATATCTTACCTGGAGCCTGAAGAGTTTTCATCAATTTCTTTGTACACTTTTACTTTGTTTTGTATTTTTTCCGCGGTAATTAATAGCCTTCTTGAAATCATACATTTGGCTTGAATAGAGGAAAGAAAATAGTTGTGTTTTGCACTGTCTGTCTCTTTCTCTGAAGATGAAAACCGAAAAGCAAACGAATTAAAGCATTTGCACATTTGCGCTGCAAATATTTGCGTTTTGCTTTAATGAAACTATTACATTTGTCATTTGCATTCATGAAAGTTATGCATTGGACTAAAGCAACCATGCAATTATGAAAGCACCCATAGTGGGGAGGCCGCAAATGAAATTATTCGGGACGAACAATCTTAAGGAGGGGGCAGTGTAATGTACACCCAACATTTAATACCAATTTCCTAATCGAAAACGTTCCACCGAAAAACACATCTGGGAGCACTATAATGGAGTGGTTTAAAAGAAGACGTCTTTTGTGAGTGAGTGTGTATGTGTGCAGAAATACCGGGAGGGGAACTTGTCTAGACATCATGGTTCATGGAAAAACTACTAGAAATCTCTCGATGGTTCACTTTCCTATATAAAGAGGGAGCTGACGCAACCAGAAGTCAGTTTTATTTAGAAAGTGATAGTGTGAATATTGGATAAACGTAATTGAGTTGAGTTCGAATAAAGTGTATATCGAAAGTAGATACTGAATAAAGTGGTAGAATTTAAATTGAAAGGTTGTTTTATTTTTGCGAACTAAGCGCACGTTACAGTATTATTATGTAGACTTTTTGGCTGGTGGTCTCCGTGCCAACCAGAGATAAGAAATTAATTAGATGGCAAACTTCACACACACATTGAAACTGCCTACAAGCTGATTTCACTACTACTACTTTGAGTACAGCTTCCACGGTTAACTTTACACAAAATCTCACTACTACCACTTTGAGTACAGCTTCCAACACATTCCCCCATTTTATTTCTATAAAGTCCACCTTAAGGCCACGTCTGGCTGCCGTTTTGTATTTTGAAAGCGTTTTATTATCCTAGAAACATTTAGTAAAAACTTTTCCATATATTAAAATTGTGAAATTCAAAGCTAGGCCACGCGGGGACTTCAAATGCATACGCACATGCCTTAAACCCGGTCCACCATCAGACCAAAACTGTGAGCATCAGAAGAAACTCCTATATTGTTACAAAATCTCTTCTTTTCAAAAAAACGTTTTTCAATTTATCAAACTTAAAGAAAAGAATATAGAAAAATTGTAGTGTGTAAATAAAAACAAAAGTTTTTACAAAATACAAAACGGCAGCCAGACGTGGCCTTAAGGTGGAATTTATAGAAATAAAATGGGGGAATGTGTTGGAAGCTGTACTCAAAGTGGTAGTAGTGAGATTTTGTGTAAAGTCAATTCACAGACAGAGGATGTGATTACAAAAACAACAATGCAAACAAATGGTTGTTGTGGGGCAAGAGAAGTAAAGGTTTGCCATCTAATTAATTTCTTATCTCTGGTGCCAACTTAGCAGTCTATGTTCCAAGCAATTTGTTTTACCATTGTGTGTAGAGAAACGAACGCTGCGCCACCATGCTCGTCCGGTTCAAAGCACTGTTAAATCGATTCATGAACTTACTATAGTTTCTGTATACAATGATATTGTAATGTACACCCAACATTTAATACCAATTTCCTAATCGAAAACGTTCCACCGAAAAACACATCTGGGAGCACTATAATGGAGTGGTTTAAAAGAAGACGTCTTTTGTGAGTGAGTGTGTATGTGTGCAGAAATACCGGGAGGGGAACTTGTCTAGACATCATGGTTCATAGACAAACTACTAGAAATCTCTCGATGGTTCACTTTCCTATATAAAGAGGGAGCTGACGCGACCAGAAGTCAGTTTTATTTAGAAAGTGATAGTGTGAATATTGGATAAACGTAATTGAGTTGAGTTCGAATAAAGTGTATATCGAAAGTAGATACTGAATAAAGTGGTAGAATTAAATTGAAAGGTAGAGTTTTATTTTGCGAACTAAGCGCACGTTACAATATTATGTAGCCTACCTATTGCCGTATATGACTGGTATACCATTGAGTTTGTATACATAGAGGAACCACGCTAGCTTGCGTTAAGACGTCGATAGATGTCACCAAGTGAATAAAATCGACATTTGAAATTTTTGGGGGAATGCTCTCCACAAAAATTTGAATTAAAAAAAGGCAGCGGAAAAGGGAAGCAGGAAAAACGTCATAGGTATGGAGAAACGCACCAGAAAACTGTTGCTTTGAAATTTCAAACGTCGATTTATTTACTTGATGACATCTATCGACGTCTTAACGCAAGCTAGCGTGGTTCCTCTATGTACACAAACTCAAAGGGTATACTCATGGCGCTGCTTACCATAGTAGGTATTGTCTACCACGCCACGCCGTGGCTTACCTCGTCACTATGAGTGCGTGCCTCAGCTATTTTCCCGCCGCAAGGCTGTGTCTAGTATGGAGGTTCTGCATGGTGACTGGCAAAGGTTGATGGCGCAACTGTTGTGATTTCGGCTTTGGACACTAGATGGCAGTGGCTTGCTAGTTTTAGTGTATTGTAACGTGCGCTTAGTTCGCAAAAATAAAACTCTACTTTTCAATTTAATTCTACCACTTTATTCAGTATCTACTTTCGATATACACTTTATTTGAACTCAACTCGACTTTTGGACTATCACTTGTATTTACTCTTAACTTTATCACTCTATAAACAAAACTGCCCTCTGGTTGCCTCGGGCGGGCTATTTATATCGAATGACATGCCATCTAGAACTCTCCAGTAACTTCTACATGTTCTCCACATTTGCTGTCAAGCATCTCTACACTCACACACACTGGCTTACAAGCAACGCCTGTCATTTATACCATTCCATTATAGTGTTGCCAGTTGTGTTTTCGGTGGAACGTTTTTCGATTAGGAAATTGGTATAAAATGTTGGGTTCACGTTACACTGCCCCCTCCTTAGGATTGTTCGTCCCGAATAATTCCATCTGCAGCCTCGCCACTATATCGATGCAGCCTGTCACAATGAACTACTTTTTAATTTAAGTTCGCTGGGCAGCCGCATGGTTTTCCCGAACAGGATGTCAGATGGTGTTTTTCCTGTCGAGCTATGTACTGCACTTCTATAGGCCATCAGGAATAGCGGTACGTGCCTATCCCAGTCCCTTTGGTAGTCGCCTACGACCTTGGTGAGGTGTTCTTTCAAGGTTCGGTTGAATCTTTCAACCATCCCATCAGATTGTGGATGAAGCGGTGTGGTTCTTGTCTTCTTAATGCCTAGTAGTCCGCACACTCCTTGGAAGATGTTTGACTCAAAGTTCCTCCCTTGGTCGGAATGGAGTTCCATAGGCACGCCAAACCTACTCACCCAGTTAAACACAATTGATTTGGGATGGCATACGCCTCAGGCCACTTGCTAAAATAGTCCATTACAACCAGAATGTATTTGTTTCCAGCGTTGGTCTCTGGAAAAGGCCCAGCCACATCTACTGCAATCCTCTCAAAAGGTGATCCAACGTTGTACTGATGCATCTTACCTTGAATCTTCCTACCAGGTCCTTTGGTTGCAGCACACTTGTCACATGTTCGGCACCACTTCTCCACGTCATCTCTAGCATGTAACCAGTAGAACCGATGTCGCACCTTCTCCAGTGTTTTGTTTACCCCCAGGTGGCCTCCAGAAGGTCCGTCGTGCATCTCCTGAAGAACTTCACTGACTTTCGATTGCGGTACGATCAGCTACATCACATATGACTTACCGTCAGCGGATTCCCATCTTCGCCTGAGGACACCTTCTTGCACATATAGTGAGTCCCACTGTGCCCAATAGGCTTTGAGAACTGGACTCCTGTCAGAAATGTCTCCCCATTCCGGTTTCTCTTCATTTTCTTTCCATGCGAGAATGGGTTCGATATCTGGATCCTCCTGTTGAGCAGTCCTCACTTCTTCATTGCTCCATCCGCTTATGGGGTCAGCTCTTAGTCGCTGAGCGGTAATGATTTCTTTGTCTTCTTGCCGCTTGCAATGCTTGCAATCCACTTTGCAAGGTCTTCGTGATAATGCATCGGCGTTTGAGTGCAGCTTTCCTCTGCGGTGTTGGATCTGGTAGTCATAGGTCTGCAATCTTTCTATCCACCTTGCGACTTGACCTTCTGGATTTTTGAAGTTCAACAGCCAGCTCAGAGCACCGTGGTCTGTCCGCAGAAGGAATTTCTGTCCATAGATGTACTTATGGAAGTGCTTTGTTGCCAAGATAAGAGCTAGTAGTTCCCTTCTGGTCACGCAGTAGTTTCTTTCGGGTTTCGATAGGACCTTGCTGTAGTATGCCACCACTTTCTTTTCGCCATCATGCACTTGGGATAGTACCGCCCCGATTCCAACGTTGCTTTCATCTGCTTCGACGATGAATGTTTTGCCAGGTGTTGGATGTGCCAGCACTGGAGCGTTACAGAGGCGGTATTTGAGTTCCTGGAAAGATTTCTCACACTCACCTGACCATTTAAACTGCTTCCCCTTTTCGGTGAGCTGATGCAAACTCTTTGCAACTCCAGCGAAGTTCTTAACGAAACGTCGGTAATATGTGGCAAGTCCCAGAAAGCTTCGGAGTTGATGTTTGTCCTGTGGTGTTGGCCAATTTTTGACGGAGTCAACTTTTTCAGGATCAGTCTTTACTCCTTGGGATGAGATGATGTGTCCCAAATACTTGACTTCGTTTTTGAAAAGTGCACATTTTTCTGGATTCAGTTTAAGGTTAGCCTCTCGAAGTCTCTGAAACACGGCTTTAAGGTTCTTACAATGTTGGTCAAATGTTTTCCCGTAAACAATGACATCGTCCAAGTAGACTAGGCAAGCTTTCCACGTCAGTTCTTGAAGAACGCACTCCATCAAACGCTCGAATGTTGCCGGAGCGTTGCATAGCCCAAACGGCATAACCTTAAACTGCCAGAGCCCATTACCTGTGGAAAATGCCGTCTTTTCCCGATCATCAGGGTGGATGTCAACTTGCCAATATCCACTCTTCAAGTCCAGCGTCGAGAACCACTGGGCTCCCTCCAGGGCATCCAGGGTATCACTGATTCTGGGCAAGGGATAGCTGTCCTTCTTAGTCACATCATTCAGCCTTCGGTAGTCCACACAAAAACGAGTGCTTCCATCTTTCTTTTTCACTAGCACCACTGGTGACGCCCAAGGACTTTTGGAATTTTCGATAAGACCATCCTTCTTCATTGCTGTTATCATGTCCTCAACCTCACCTTGTTTGGCCAGTGGAAGGCGTCTTGCGGGATGACGAATCGGTCTTGCATCTCCTGTGTTGATGCGATGCTGCACCAACTGTGTCCTACCATATTGTCCCTTTTTCGATGCGAAGATGTCAGTGTACTCTTGTAGGAGATTTTCAGCCATCCTTGTTTGTTGGTGATCAAGGTTGGATGAACTCAGTATTTTAGCTCTGATGGTGATGAGCTCCTCCGGAGTTAACGTTTTTCTCGGGGCCTCGTCTGTGATCTTCGTAATTGCTGCAACCGATTCGCAACGTCCAACGACTTCTCCTTTCTTCAACTTTACATCGTACGGTCTGGTGTTTAGTAATCGTACGGGCACCATTTTGTTTTTCGGTGCTACCAGTGTTTTCCCAATGATGACGCTTTGGGAGGAACACTCTGGGTCTGGTTCCACCATGAGGTATCGAAGGCTTCCAAACTCACCCTCCAGTTTCGTCCAAACGAACACTTCAGAAGAAGGAGGCAGAATCAGATCTTCCCTGATGACAGTTCTCAGTGTCGACGTACTTTCGTTCGAATAGGTCATTGGAAGTTCCTTATTTTGGTACTTCAAAACCTGATTACCGATGTCCAAAATAACTCCGTGCTGTTTCATAAAGTCGATTCCAATGATGCACTCGTCACATATATCTGCCACCAGGAATTGATGAGTAAACACTAGATCGGCCAGTCGGATCTTAAGACACACTTCTCCATATACTCTTGCTGCTTCTCCCGTTGCGGTTCTTAGACGGTAGTTATTGGTGTTATGAAGCCACGTCGTCTTTACCAGGTCTCGACGTACTATGGAGGCTGTGGCACCGGTGTCGATGGTAGCCAAATGTTTGTTCCCGTTAATAGTAGTCTCCACAGTCAGACTTTTGTTGTCTCGTTTGGTCTGAGAGACCTGGATGGTGGTTCTGGGGCCATCGATACAAGAAACCAGCCTCTGCCCCTCGAAGTTGGTTCTTACTCGTTTCCCTGATGGGAAACGGGCTGATAGGCAACGCTGGTATTGTTGTTACCTTGCTCTGGGTTGGATCTCTTGCTTCCGCAATGTTGACAACTGGCTTTGTTTGGTGGTAGTCGGCATTGACGCTGTAAGTGCCCGGTCTTGTTGCAGTTCCAACATCTTGCTAGTCCGATCCGGTTCTTTTGTATTTCAGCTCTTTGGCACGAGCATTCTTCGACTATGGCCTCTCTAAGTCGATGTACTCCCTGAGAAGCCTGTTCTGCTGCTTCAATTGTCAATGCGAATGCTAAGGTTTCAGAAAGAGTACGTGTTCTAGCAGTTCGCACAGACCTCTATAGATGTAAGTAAGTAAGTAATTCATTTATTTCCATTCATACAATGCAATTTCAGATAACATTTTGAATTTGAGAGCTATGGCTATGCCGTCAGCCAGATTGACAATTGTTTTTTTTTTTTTTTTTTTTTGGGATTTGTTTTTAAATATACATTTTGGTTTTATTTTAACATTTTTAATACACAAAGACAATTGTATTTACAAAAGATATTTAAATCAACATTTTTGTTAATTTAGTGGTATTCTGTTATTAATAATAATCTGTACTTGTAAATATTATTCAAAAAATTGCTTAATGTTTTCCAATTATATTCGTTTAAGATGTTTATAGTCTCTTGTAATGTAAGGGTATTTTTCCCGAAAAAAAAACGTCTTTCAGATTTGAATATTGGGCATATACTGATGAAGTGTAGACAATCTTCCTTTGATTTTAAATTACACAGTGTACAAAATTGATTGAAACTGCCATTGTAAGGATTTCCGTTTAAGTTCAGAACCTCGCATCGTGCTTTAAATATTAATGATATTTCTGCATAACTTAGTGAATCGTGAAAATAGTTTCTGGTACCGAGATTGTAGTTTAGTTGACTGTATATTATTCTACTGGACGACTCTTTAGCTTTTTCTATAAAAGAACACCTCATTAAATCCTCATTTTTCTTTATGATGCTGTACAGTTGTTCTTTCAGATGGTTTATGTTGCTGAAATTTTCATCAAATCTCACTCCACATTCATTGGCAATAGTCTGCCATCTTGCAAGCCACCAGTCCTTGTTTCTCAGCTCATATAAAAGCAGTTTTTTAGAAAGCTTAGTCTCCTGATAGCTGCTGCAGATTTTGATCAAATAATCAGCTTGAGACTTCAGCGTACTTGTCAGAAGTTTTGGTAACCCAGTTTCTAAATATATGGCGTAGTTAGGTGTATTCTGTGGTAGGTTGAAAAGTTTCTTTATGAAATTTCTATAAAATGATTCAATTTCATCGTATTCTTCTGATCCCCAAACCTGTGCAGCATATAAGAGAGACGATTTCACCACCGAATCGAAGATTTTGTATTTAGTGGATAGAATAACTCTTTTGTTGGAAAATATATTTTTCCATGTTAGATTTAACAAGCTTTGTGAGCTGTTGGCTTTCGCTGATAGATGAATTTTATAGTTCTATAGATGTATATCAGCAATGGCACGAACAAAGGACTCAACAGCAAGCTGGTTGATGATTTCTTCTCCAGCATCCGGATATGCCAGGTGAACCAGTCTTTCGACGTCTGCTTGGAGCTGCTGTAGACTTTCACCCCTTTTCTGGACTCTGTTATTGAGTTGGACTCGGAAGACTTCTTTCAAGTGGCTATCTCCAAAGCGTTTATCTATAGCTACCACGAGAGAACTGAAATCGCCACTCTTACCAGCTGGAACTGTTTGAAGTAATTCAGCTGCTGGTCCTCTAAGAGCAAGAGTCAGTGCAATGTACTTGTCTTCGTCATCCCAGCAATTTGTTGTCGCGGCTGCCTCAAATTCTCTCTTGTAGACTGGCCAAGAAGACTGTCCATCAAATGTTGGGGGTTTCATCTCCTTTTTCTTTACAAACTCCCCAGCAGACTCTCGAATTTTGATTTTCCGGATCTGGTCCAATTCCTTGGTCAGAACAGAAAACTGTTTATCACATCGGGTTTCTACGATTTCGAAACGATTCTCTACAACAGAAAGCTGTTTCTCCACACCTTCAACGCGTTCGTCTAGGGCACATACATTTTTCTCAATGTTACCCAATTTACCTTCTAGAATATTTTTCTGACCTTCCAAAACATTCTGTTGCGCCTCAAGTCTTTCGATAATATTCTGTTGTTCCTTCTTTTGCTCGTTTCGTTGCTCTTCAATCAGCTTCTTTTGTTCGTTTCGTTGTGCTTCCAGTTGTTGGAGAACATTCTGCTGTTCCTTCTTTTGCTCGTTTCGTTGCTCTTCAATCAGCTTTTATTGTTCGTTTCGTTGTGCTTCCAGTTGTTCGAGAACATTCTGCTGTTCTTTCTTTTGCTCGCTTCGCTGCTCTTCAATCAGCTTCTTTTGCTCGTTTCGTTGTGCTTCAAGTTGTTCGAGAACATTCTGCTGTTCCTTCTTTTGCTCGTTTCGTTGTTCTAACAAAAGTTTCATCATACTAGAAAAATCTACATTTTCACTTACTTCCTCTTCTTCCACTTCTGTTTCAAAAACAAAAGTGTATACGTCTTCCCCTTGCTGTTCCAAATAGTAACTCAAGCGCAGGACGCGCTCATTTTTCGATCCCGCTCTAGAAAGATTTCCATTACCTAACTCACTTTTAAGCTCAATGCAGTTGAGCTCTTCTAACAACTTACCCATTTTCACTGTATAATTATTATTTTTCTTTATACTTTTTTTTTTTACACTTTACTTCAAATAAGTTTTATTTACACTTCTGACACCAATGTAACGTGCGCTTAGTTCGCAAAAATAAAACTCTACTTTTCAATTTAATTCTACCACTTTATTCAGTATCTACTTTCGATATACACTTTATTCGAACTCAACTCGACTTTTGGACTATCACTTGTATTTACTCTTAACTTTATCACTCTATAAACAAAACTGCCCTCTGGTTGCCTCGGGCGGGCTATTTATATCGAATGACATGCCATCTAGAACTCTCCAGTAACTTTTACATGTTCTCCACATTTGCTGTCAAGCATCTCTACACTCACACACACTGGCTTACAAGCAACGCCTGTCATTTATACCATTCCATTATAGTGTTGCCAGTTGTGTTTTCGGTTGAACGTTTTTCGATTAGGAAATTGGTATAAAATGTTGGGTTCACGTTACAGTATACTAATGAGAACATGGAATGAAGCCACCAAATGCTTCGTTACAAGATGTCGCTTCCAAATCGGTATAACAGATGAACAAAAAGTTGTCCGTGAAACACAACTATTCTGTCAAACACTCAGCTTGACATTCAGGACGAGTTTATGTTTTGCAAAAACGCTTTTTAGGGATCACAGGAAAACCCAAGGCATCAACGAACAACGAACAAGCATAGTAAATTCATTCCGTAAAAAGCGCTTTCTGGATAAACGCTTTCGGAATCAACAGAAGATTGTAAGTCCTCCCACTTCCTCACAAGGCATGTATGTGAGAAATAGGGTATGTCTCGGTGTTCCACGCACTGTTGCGTCACCCATTATATCGTAATCGCTCGAAAAAGGTACATATTCCAAAAACATCAGATATCTTCACGAAACTTTTTGGTAGAAATTGGTAGCTTTGCTAAATATTAAGCAAAATATTCAAATATTTTAATTAATTTTGGCGGTTCGTCTCATTCGTCACTCATACCTCTCGTACCCTTATCTTGTAATTTGTACAAATCTGTAAGGACCACTTCTGCAGACATCTTAGCGGCAATGAAGGCAGAATGTCCAATTCAACATAGACAATGATCAAGAATGCCGTCCTCCCGACTTAAAAAAAGTTAAATTTGTCATGTGCAAACATAAATGAAACTGCAGGTGCACAGATTGCCTAGATGCCAAACTTTTCAAGGCAGCTGGAGATCAGTTGCAAAGGAGCCCAAATCAGCTGATCTACATGACATGAAGAAAAGAAAGTATAGACGATGAATGGAACCTCTGTTTTTTATGCCCAATCCTTAAAAGGAACACTCTCCTAATTGCTCTAATTAGTGTTGAGAGGTTTCCCTTAAAGTCACTCAAAACATCTTATCTAACACATGTGAACGATTGAAACCCAATGTAAACAATTTGGTAGGAGTACTATTTTTGAACGATTTCAAGTCATGTTTTGTTTGGACATCACGGTATAACTCATTCGATTCGGCAGGATTACTTTGGAGATTGCACGCTGCTCCGTCAAAATCAGTAAAATGCCCACCAAAACCTTTGATATAAAAAAAAAAAACCCATCACATTTCATGTGAATTAAGTGACCAGCATTACCTCACTGACCTTAGTGTCCAATTCTTCCTCAGTGGTTGATTCAGTTTCCAGTCCTAGTTAAATTTAATGTAGGAACAGTGTTCTGCTCCCAATTACTTTAAACTTTGTGACTTCTCTTCAGTTCAAAGAATTCAAGAAACCGGGCTCAATTGTAGAACACTTTCAGACATTTCAGAGCAAACTCCTGTATCATGAAGCCATTGACTTTGGCCAGCAAAAATGTACATGTAAAATTGTCCATGGATGGATGCAATTAAATGAATATGAAGTTTGGCACTTCATTCACAACTTATTCTGAATCTGTGCTCTCTTTTTTTAAAATCAACTCCATTTCAAAAAATCTTTTTTCCTGAAAAAATAAAAAATGAAAAAAATTCAAAGAAAAGAATTAAAGTTCAAATTTCAGATCCAACCGCCACTCCAATTTGACTGCTCTCATGCTCAGCATAATCTGCTTAATCCAATACAAAGTAGAGAGAAAGAGAGAAATGCAAATCATGTTCTTGTTTGTTAGAAGAATTCCTTACAATGCAACAATTCAGTGAAGAGGACGGTCGATGTCGTGGTCGTGGTGCTTCATCAATTATGTCGTTTTCCAAAAACCAAATTGTGAGTGATTTGGAGACTTTATCTGTCAGATCTGACAGATAAATTCTCCAAATCACTCCCAAACATGTTCCAAAATGCGGTTTGGAGACACTTTTTGGAGTGATTTTTTCACTCCCGTTTCAGTTTAGGTGCAGGGGAGTGAACACCAACACATAAACAAACTGTCATCTGACTGCTTGTCAAAGCAAGCCGCAGTTTCTATTTATTTTTTGTCAGCTCACAAAGCACGCGATAGTTTAATAAATTATCTTCAAAAGACCATTAAATAATTTTTAAAATTAAAGTGAACGATTTTTAGTTTTGTTTTCTGCTTTAACATGAAAGAAAAAATCTAGCAAGCTAACCACTACCAATGCAATCACTCCAAATCAGTCACTTCGGTTAAAACATGTTCCAAAATAAAACGAAAAAGGAGTGAAAGAGTGAATTTGTTTTTGGATAACGACATTAATAATGTCGTTTTCCAAAAACCAAATCGGGAGTGAATTGGAGAGTTGAAGTGTCAGCTTTGACATTTCTAGTATAGCTTATCTGTCAAAAAATCACTCCAACTCTCCAAATCACTCCCGATTTCATTTGGGAGTGATATTTTGGAAAACGACATAAGTAAATTTCTTATTTGAAAAGTGAATCAAATAGTTTTTCTTAATTTAAGATTAACTAAATGAAAAGAAAATGTGCAATTCGCAAAAGTGAAAGTCGTTTTATTCTTTGCATCCAGCTTAATTGTTCATAAAATGTGAAATTTTACGAGTTGTGCGCGAGTGGTTGTTGTTTTTCAATGTCAAATTTAATTTTTTCCTAGTTTTTGAAATGAATGAAAAAAAACTATACATCAACATGATGCTTATTTG
Organism: Melanostoma mellinum; assembly: GCA_914767635.1. Lineage (NCBI taxonomy): Eukaryota > Metazoa > Arthropoda > Insecta > Diptera > Syrphidae > Melanostoma > Melanostoma mellinum. The sequence continues at coordinate 67,508,933 of OU612058.1, read as the reverse complement.
TTTGATTTCGATGCTTTTAAAGTAATTTTATCTATTTTCTTAACCAAAATCGGAATGAACTGTAGTTTTCAATGAGGTGTAAAATACGTTACTCGACATAATTTGTTTGAATTTTTAAATTTGTGTTCCTCACAGCAAAGAAGAATGGAAAAGTCTTTTGATGCGTTTGACAAGAAGTGCAATCCCTTTTCCCGGTGAGTCTTTTTTTCTTAATCACTTATACAAAATTAAATATTCCAAATACGACTCTGAGGGTTTGCAAATTAGCCAACAAATTTATGAAAGTACATAGTTGATTTTTGAAAACAGAATTTTTATATGTATTTTGCTGCCGTCGTTGTAATTCCCACAACGAAGTCCACATCGCTCAGAGATTGACAACAATAGGAACTGTAAAAGGATAGTGTTGATAGGGTACAAATATTTGAAATAAGAGGGAACTTTTGTAGATACAGAAAATATACTATTTTGACTGTAGCTTGATGTGAAAGTTGAGAGTTAACAACCATAACTCACCTTAACCCTTCTTGTCTGGTATTTGCCTTGCAAAAGGATTTCTTGTTTGTTTTAGTTTCTTTGACCTCATTGCGCTTTTATTTCAATCATACAGGGTATTCCGTAATTCGTGTTACATACTTTGGGATGTGATTACTATATTGCTAAACTGTAAGACGGACGCTTCCAATTGCATCGCACGCACTCACCGCGTTGGTTTGTGCAAGGCTTAAAGATTCAATTAAAAAAAAGATCGCTGAACACATTTGATTGTGTATTTTACCTTCAATTCTTCTTCAAGTTCTATGATCTTTGACTCACCGGAACGGACACAATCTTCAGCAATTTCAAGTTCATTTTCAACGAAGGCCAACTTGCGGGATACTTCATCGGACTTGGTATCGTCATCTTCAGCCAACATACGGGTTTCTTTAATTGGTTGGTCAATTGAGTCATACGTTCTTCATTTTGTCGGGAACGGTTCTCCAATACTTGGCACATACTGCAATCGAGTCAAAAGTTAATATTTTCGTGCAAAAAAGAGATTTTTTGTTATCAAAATCCTATTGGTTGTTATCATCAGCAGCCTGGGTAGTTTCCAACAACTTCTGTTGAGCACTGGTTGAGCGTTCTTCAGAATTTTCCAAATCCTCTTCAATCTGTAGCATTTTACGATTCAAAGTAGCAACTTCTGTTTCGGTGGTGGTCAGGAGTTTTTCCTTCTCTTCCAATTCGTGGTTGGCCTTTTCCAAGGCATCCTTGGAGGCAACCAACTCAACATAAACTTGGACCAATTTCTTTTCCAAGCCACGAACTTCCTCATTCAGTTTGTCGGCATTGAAATTTGCGTCTTTAGCTTGATTTTCACAGGTATCGGCCTTATCAATGGCGTTATCCTTTTCAAGCTTCAGCGCTTGCATCTTCTTCTTAATGGCGTCCATGGTGAATGTGTTTGTTTTATTTATTTTTATTGAGAAGACATGAAATATGAAGGAAACTGCAAGAATAACGAAAAACTCTTTCATAAGTACTCATTACCGATATGTTATTTTTTTATCAAATACAAAAAAGTGGAATTGGGGATGTTTGGTGGCTATATGAACCAAAAAGGAAGACAAACTTATGATTCCACCTTTAAGGCATGAAAAATGTCTCACAATGATTGAGTCTAATTTCAACGTCACTTAGTTCGCTGTGGCGTATGCGTACTTTTTTTAACGAAATAATTTCAGTTTGAAAAATTTTACCCCAAAGTGAAAGAAAGATATAGTTAAGGCTTTGATTTAAAACCTGTCATAGGTAGTAAGCTCCGCAAGCTCATTTGTACACACTTATCTACGCTATTCATCATAAATGCAAGTGTTAGTGGTTAGTAAATAACGCCAACACAAGCACAAAGAGAACGTATACGAGGAAAAAAAAAAGACATTACAAAATATGAAAATATAAAATAAAATAATAATAACTTACTTACTTAGGTGGGCATTACAGTTCGGGGTGAACCTGGGCCTCAACCAACATCCTTCTATAACGACTTCGATTTCGGGCGAGCTCTCTCCAGTTTCGCACTCAAAGTCGGTTGAGGTCTTCATCCAATTGATTGCGCCACCTTAGAGAGGTCTTCCCCTTCCGCGATTTCCCTGCAATGTGCTTTCGAAAACCCGTCGAGCCGGAGCGTTTGGGTCCATCCGCTCTACATGGCCCAACCATCGTAGCCTCGCGATGCGTACTCTTCTGGCTATGCCCGTGTCGCGGTACAGCTCATACAGATCGTTGTTGTATCTTCTTCTCCACACATTGTCTTCGCATACGGGACCAAAGATAATTCGGAGAATTTTTCTTTCGAAACGACAAAGGGTTTCCTCATCCGCTTTCGATAAGGTCCATGCTTCCGCGCCGTAAAGCAGGACTGGGATGATTAAGTTCTTATACAAGCTCATGAGCACCCAAAATGTTCACAAGCAGGCAGTGTGTTCACAAGCAGTTAGCTTGCTTACAAGCAGGCAGTGTGTTTATGAGCAAGCAGTGTATTCATCGGAAAGAAATGCGTTGAAGATTTAAACCTTAACAAGAAAAAAAACGCATACATAGAAAGGCATATAAAGGCATAAACTACCCTTTTTCGTATGATCACATTGCTTGCATATGAACGCACTGCTTATTTACAACCACACTGCTTGCTTGTGAGCTTACTGCTTGTTTACGATCAAATTGCTTGTGATTACTTTTACTCACAAGCACTTTGCTCAGAAGCAGTTTAACTCAATGTTATTCAAACTCATTTGACTTGCAAGCTAAGTCTACTTGTTTGGTTCGTTTGAAAATAGGGGTTGTTCAGAGTTGCTTGGTTCACAAATAAGATTGTTCAAATTTACTTACTTGTGGGTTGACTCAGTTTGTTCAAACTCGTTTTTTTCAAGTAAATACTCATTGTTCACAAGCAGACTTAGTTCATTTTAATCTCTGGTCTAAATCCACATTGATAAGGACCTATCAAGTTATTGACGTGGGATTTCAGACGTTCAAATATTACAGCAGACAAGATCTTATAAGCGAGGTTAAGGAGGCTTATCCCTCTTTGATTGGCGCAATTGTGAGGGTCTCCTTTCTTTAGGATCGGGCATACGATACTGAGGTTCCATTCATCGGGCATGCTTTCTTCCGACCATATCATGAAGATCAGTTGGTGCATGCTCCTTTCCAACTGATCTCCAGCTGCCTTGAAAAGTTCGGCATCAAGGCCATCTGCACCTGCAGTCTTATTTGATTTAAGTTTGCATATAGCAAGCTTAACTTCTTCTTGGTCGGGAGGACGGCATTCTTGATCATCGTCCAAGCTGAATGGGGCAATCTGCCTGACAGCGGAATTTGTGTCCTCATTGCCGTTAAGCAGTCTGCAGAAATGTTCTTTCCAGATCCTCAGTAGCGACTGTGACTCTATAACTATGTTTCCCTGCTGGTCTTTACAGGCTTGAGTTCGGGGTTTGCCACCCTGGCAGGATCTTTTTACCTTTTGGTAAAACTTCCGAATCTCGTTAATGTCATGGCATCTCTCTGTTTCCTCAAACGAGCGCTTCTCATGCTGCTTCTTTTTCTTTTTGAGAAGTCGGTGTTCTTCCCTTGTTTTCCCCTTGTAGATCTCGTTATACTGATCATAAGCAGCCCTTGTACGTTGTTGCATCAGCATTTGTCGTGCTTTTTGTTTGACTGCATTTGCCTGCCTGCATTCTTCATCGAACCATGGGTTTCGTTTTGGGGGCCGAGTGAAACCCAGAACCTCAGAGGCAGAGGTTCTGCTTGTTGGCATTGCTACTACTGGTCTTCAATGCTTAATGCTGGCACCATATGATTCAAGGATAATTGAAGGGACACTCGATTGGAAAAGGCATTAACAATCTCTTGCGATTGTAGCTTTCCGATGTCATATCTCTTCACAAGGTTAGTTCGTGCTGGTCGTGAACAAGATATCCGCATTCGTACCTTGGCTACAACAAGGTAGTGGTCCCTCGGAAAGCTCGGGTATCTAACACACTCGAAGAGTGCCCTGCGTCGATCGCAATATGATTAATTATGACCTACATTTTCATCACAAAAAAATCTGGTTTTCCTTACCGCGACGGCTGCACCATAAAACAAAACAACTCACAACTTCTCAATCCATCCAAAAACAAGAAATCTTAAAAAAAATCATTCGGACAGGGCCAAAAAAATAAGAGTTGACTATTATGTGTTTTTTTCAACAACAAAATCTATGCCTTAAACCTTTTTAATTAGAGCAAAATATATATACGAATTTTCTTTGACCCGACTGTTAAACATTTCCAGTGCTACCAAACATTAATTTCTGGCCTTTTTCACTTTCAATCGCAATTTTTTTTTTTTTTTATTATATTTGCGCGCACTCAGGGGTTGTGACTACCCTTAACATGTTGAGTAACACAGTACGAGCGTTAGGAAAAAGAAAAAGGGAGAGAGTTTAAAAGGAGATACCGATGCACATTAGTTTTAAATTTCTGAAGATTGTAATGAGAGGGAAAAATAGAGCTGGGAAATACATTCCACATTCGCGTGGTACGGCTGAAGAAGGAATCTCTGTATTTAACAGTCCGAAATTGGGCTCAAGGGTAAAGTGATGGGCGTTCCTGGAAGTGCGAATATTACGGTTGAATTGTTTAAGGAGAGGAATGCATCTGGCAATCTCATAACAGCACTGTCTGTAAAAAAACGAAAAAATAAGAAGAGACAAGAAACATTACGACGATGTTCGAGTGTCGTGAACGTTTCAATGATGTTCGTATCTCCAATCATTTTAAAGGCTCTTCTATGAACACTGTCCAAAAGATTGAGGTGGGTTGAAGGAGCACCTGCCCAAATATGTGAGTTACACTCCATCTTAGGTCCTTTGGGTGAAAATAATTTCTTGCATCGTCGAAGAAAGGCTAAGCACTTTGCAGCGTTTTTGGCGATTTCAAGTATATGGTTATTCTACAAGAGGTGGTTGGTAATGCACATACCGAGGATTGAAAGCTGTTCTGTTTCAACAATGCAAGAGCCCCTCATGGATAGTGGCAAGGGAGGTAAGTTTCGCTTCAACGACAAAAGACAGCATTGAGTTTTTGAAGCATTAAATTCTACGCGGTTTTTTATTCCCCACTGGATAATGCTGTCTAGATCAGAATTTAATGAACTTAACATACGTTGCCGCCCTAATTTCACGTCCGAAGAGGAGGGATGTGAACGAACGAATATGAAAAGCTGAGGGTACTGTCGTCGGCAAAACAATTTAGTGGATTAGCAGTTTCAGACAGAAGATCGTTAATGAAAATAAGAAAAAGTGCCGGAGACAAAACGGAGCCCTGGGGCACACCAGCATTTGTTTTGTGGGTTTCAGATATATAGCCGTCCAAAACAACTTGTAATGAACGGTTAGAAAGGTAGCTACTAATCCAGCGAAGAAGAGACTCATCGAAACCAAATGCACGCATTTTAGATAAAAGAACTTGATACCAAACTCTATCGAATGCTTTTGAAATATCAAGCGTAATAATCTTACTTTCACCAAATCGATGTAAAGACTTGTGTCACTGTTCGGTGAGATATACCATCAAATCACCAGTCGACCTATTGCAACGAAAGCCATACTGCCGGTCATTAAGAAGCTTTCGTTCTTCGAGATATTTCTTAAGTTTAAATTTAATTATTGAATTTACCGTTAGACTTGTGATTAAATGTTTAAAACGCATTAATTTTTTAAATAATAGGACGCGGAAAGCATTGCTCTGAGGAAGAACGCCGTTTGATCCTCCAACTAGGAGATCGAGGCAAAACATTCAGATTTATTCAAGATGTTCTTCGATCTCAATGTGTTGTTCCTTTGGTGCTAAAGCAGCGAAATCTACCAACAAATTTCATCGAAAAAAGTGGACGCCCAAGAAAACAACAACTTTGCTGGACAAAAGGATTGTAAGAGAGGTGCTTAAAAATCCTTTTGCAACATCTAGCGGTAAAAAAGCAAATCTATTATTAGATATCAGCTTATGCACGATCCGCAGACGTTTGCAGGATAAAAATTTACTTGGTCGAATTGCGATAAAGGTTCCGTTACTTAGTTTGAAAAATCTAAAGCAGCGTATACGATTTGCAAAAGTAAATCTTTCACAATGGGCTTACAGAAATTGGCAGAATGTATTTTTTAGTGATGAAACAAAGATAAACTTATTTGGTTCTGATGGCAGAACTTATGTTAGAACTAAGGCCAATGAAGAGCTGATGGAAGAGCTAATGAAAAAAATTGATTTCACTCTTATTATTTTGGTCACCACTGTATGTTCGTGAGTGTCCTTGCCTTGCCTTATCTGTTTTCCTTATATGCTAGGCCTACTAGCAGTATAATTGTCTTTGTCACCCTTTTGTTCTGCTTATGCAAGTGCGTAATTCTTTTCTAGTCTCTGGCTGTTGCCGAGGCCAAAGAGAGAGAGAGAGAGAGAGAGAGAGAGAGAGAGAGAGAGAGAGAGAGAGAGAAAGGGAGAATTTAAAATCACACGCGACGAAACGAAACGATGGAAAGAGGGATAACTTTTAAGAGAATAAAATTATTTACTAATACAAGCAAACACTTCTACATGAGTTCTGATTTCGCTAAAAAAGTCCATCTAGCCTTAATGGCTAAAATGGCTTTATTTAAAAATAAATAAACATTTAAAATATCTATGCTAAGCTCTTTATTTTGTGACCATTGCCTACCAAAGACTTATGCACAGTCATAGTTAATTAAGACTGAAATAATCAACTCTTTGTTCATCGGACTTGAAGCAAATAAAATGATAAGCAGATTCCAGACTGTACATAGTTGAATCTACTTGTTCATTTGATCAACCTTTCCAAAGTACCAATTTGTTTCGATTCTAAGTTGACGATTATTTGCTTTGTCAACGCCGAGTTAAGCTACAGTCAATTTTATTTGAAATCATTGGCCTCAAAAGGTTGGGTCTCTTCTCAATTTCTGTGCGTAAATACTTCAAAGTGCTATTTCGGTTATAATTTGTAATATTAAACGTTGAATGCGGAGGTCATTTTCGCCTAAATTGTAATTATAACCAGTAGGCATAGGAACGCTGACTTCCTTTTAACTTAAACTGAAAGCTCATTTTTGTGCACAAATAATAATAATTAACCCTTCATAACCAAGGTGACTAATATCTCTAAATGCAATTAAAATTGATGCTTTAATAATTTCATCGTAGGTCGATTGGATTGGAATTATAAATTTATATAATGTCTGTCTTTCTACGCTTTCCTTGGAGTGATGATTTCATACTTATATCTCTAGACGACTGGCACGAGGCTATTCAATTTCGGAAGTTTTATTGTTTAATGAAAATTTGGTCGATTGTAGACATTTCTGGTCTGAAGCCGCATTGATAAGCACCTACCACTTTGAGGGTGTGAGATTTCAGACGTTTCATTGTAGGTACTACCAGATAGAAACCTTCTTTTTGCTATAGCTTTCCCAATGTTCGTAGCTCTTACTACGTTCGCGCTATGTACCTGTAATCTGATACGAGAAAATGCAGGACATTCACTGAGGAAGTGCTCCGCTTAGTTAACATCTTTTCGCAGATTTCACAGAGTGTGGTATCACTTAAGCCTAACACGTTTGAATTTTTTTGCAGGAGAGAAGTGGCCCGTTGCAACGCCAAAAAGCTTTCTACAATCTTTACGGGATAGCAAAAATGTGTGTCTGATACAATGGATTCATGTAGGTATTTGATGTCCTCGTCAGTACCAACGATGACATTTACTAGCTGCGTAGAGTGGATTTATTGAGTTCACTTGATCTATTTGACGTCTGGTTTCCTGGAAAATAGGTTTCCAGCATAAGACTAAGTGTCCTCGTTTTAGATTCGCTAGGAACTGTCCGATTTCCTAAGTATTCCTAGTCTGTTGGCTTTGCTCCTTTTAAGGGTTTTGGTAAGTTGACTAGTTTCATTGAGTGTTTCGATGATTTCACAGAATTCTTTGCACAAGGCATTCTTTGATGTTCGAATTAACTTTTTATAGTTTTTCTGTTTAAACCGGTACAGGTTCCAGTCGTCCTTTGATTTGGTCTTCAGGGACCTGTTCAGAGGACTTCTGGTTTCCCTGCAATGTTTCTGAATTTCAACGCTCTACGATGGAACCTTAGATCTACTAGGTATTGTTCTAGCTTGACATCCCAGCTCAGAGCTAAGGGCACAATTAACGTTAAGGACTTGCATTCTCCATATTCTGCTTTGTTGAGAGCTTAGATAGGGCTTTGACGAATCTGCCGAGCTCATAGCTGAAAAGTGTTCAATTTGATTTTTTGTGATTCCATGGGATTCCGTGGTCCGAAAGTGATACTGAAAATAAATCCTTCCTAGATGAATATGCACACGGGTGTCGAACCTGGATTTGGTAGTCACCACTGAACTTTGATCCGCTTCCACGACAGAATAGTAACCGTTTTCACCTCTAAGATTCCTTGCTTCCCTGTGAGAGTGATTTTTCCACTTTTTAGTATCGATACCAGTATTTTAGATTAGGGCAAACTGTAGAACGTATCAAATATTCACAGTTTCACCGGGATAAAGCAGATTACTCGCGTTAATAAAGGAGCACTGAAGACTTCAAAGAGTAAGATCCCAAAGATGATCTTCACAGTTCTTTTGCTCTGTAATGGTCATGCGGTTGTCAATGCCAGCCATATAGGTGCATTCATTGAAATGCGAGACGACCGATCTGTTATGTTGCAGCTGTCTTTTCTATCGCCGTAGAGTGGATTTTGCTCCTTTCGAGGCTTTATTTCGTCCTATCGGTATTCGTAGACCAGCCTGACTAGCTGTAACGCTTCATTAACTATCATTTCGGTTGGACTTCCTGGAGTTTTAATCTTGATGGCTTTGTCCCTTCCAGTTAGTGTCCATTGACCAAATTCGCAAATCTTAAGACTTGTGCCTTCAGTTTCATGTTTAAAAGAGCTTCCGGAAAGCTTTTTCCTTTTAACTCTTGGCGACAGCAATGAAGTGGTGGATGAGACCTCTTCCGGAGCGTTCCGTTTCACCACTATCACCTCAAGTTTGCAGCTGGATTCGGCCACTCTGGTCACCTTTTCGCGCTGTGCCGTTGCTACTCGCCTTCTCTCGAGTTTCTACAAGACAATGCGTTTGGTCGTCGGGAGGAACGGATCGGCCATACGGTGCTGAGTTTCCATTGTTCGGACACATCATGCTGATCGATCAGCTGGTGCATGCTTCTTTCCAACTGGTTTCCAGCTGCCTTAAAAAGCTCAGTATCAACGCCATAAATAGTCTGCAGAAGTGATCTATCTAGATCCTCAAAGTTGTGCGAATGAGACTGCGGTTCCCATGGCTTGTTGGCAATACAGCCACTGGTTGTCGATGGTCAATGCAGGTGGCATAAGCTTCAAAACTGGTTGGAAAGACACTCGATTGAAAAATGCATTGGCTATCTCTAGCTATTGTAGTATTCAGACGTCACATATGTAGTTTCAAAGCGTTGGATCGTGAACCCAAAATCGATTAGCCTGATTCATTTTTTGTCATCGAGGCTATGCTTATTGATAGTGTTTTCAAAGAAGTCACTCCCGGTTGGAGCAAACCAGCTCGCACATAATATGTAAAGTAAGCACAATTGAGGTGTAGATCTGGGTGCCACCTGTTTAAAACCAATCAGAGCCTTCCTGAACGCGTATTCACAAATGAAAGACCAAAAATTGCAATTTCAGTCACTTTTTATAGTGTATCATAATTCATATGGAGCTTGTCAAACAAGCATCTTTGCTACTACACTCCTGGTTTTCAGCACAAACTGCACAAACAAGACCGGCATGCGGTTGCGAACCCATCGCTGTCAAAATGAATCACATGTAACCTATAGGCTATAGTTCAGCCAAATAAGAATACATTGCACTGATCGAAATCACAGGCGGCTGGCGGTGAATGTTCACTATATTCACGTGCTGTCAGGTCGAGTAGATCCCTCACAGCAGGCCTCTCGTCCTCATGCGATAGATTTTTTGCTAGTGAATTCGGCGTTCTTTTTTATTTATTGTTATAGTTTTAAATTGCATTTCATTTTTCTAATAAAGGAATAAGTACGCCTTCTTATTTGCAATTCCGCACGAGTACGCTTTGAAAGTATGGCATTTTCCAAAAATCATCATTCGCTAACAGTAATGAGTAATGACAAAAATAGAGACGAGGAGGACGGCCATCACAATAAAGACTCGCTCCACACAAGTGAACAAAGTAGGTAGTATGAGCGATTATGAAAATTGAAATGCTTTTCTCTCAGGACAATACAACATTTTACTATGCCTGATTCTAAATTCCAAAACCACTGCAATTTTCTTTATCGACTTCTATTGTTGCTGTGGTCTTGGTTTGCTGTCGGTCGCATTTCCTCGATTCCTTCCTATGCAAATCATAATAATTTAGTTATTTGTTATGGCTTTTTTTCTCTTGGCTGACATTCTTCTATTTTCCCATTCGCGTTTTATAGTTTTTCCAGCATTATTAGTTTAAATGTCCTTTTTGTTTTTTGTTGCTTGCATTGTCATACCCAGCCAGTCCATTTCCGGTTTGAGGACAATGCGGCGTGGCGATTAAAAAAGGACTTATAACTTTTTATGATCATAAAAAAAAGCCAAGAAAACCATCTACATAAGAAAAACTAAAAAACGACGAGTAGGACGAAGAGAGGGAAAGCAGGACACGTTGTTTAGTTTCGTCTTTTTTATTTTACTTTTATTATTATTCCTTTTTACATCTTCCTCTACACAGCTTTTACTTGGATGGCAAAATCTGTGTATCCAAAGTAACCCCCTATACTGGAAAGTCAGTAGTCACGGACTAAGAGAGAAGATCCTTAAAGAAACAAGAAGACGTCCCTCTGCAGTTTGAAATTGAAGGACAATGAAAAGTTATCCATTATTTTTCGTTCATGCTAAAGAGAATGCTGGTTTCTTTGTTGTTTGTTTGATTGATTCGTGAGGAAGTGCACGTGGATATTTCGAAAATTAAGGACCTTTGTGAAGAATTAAAGTAAAAGAGAAAAAATATCATTAAACAGGGGAAAACAAGAGCTAAGCTCCCATCTTAAGATACCTATGCCATTATCTTGATTAAGTTGCTAAGGTTTTTTGCCCATACTCAAGTAGGTATATGAGTGTGTTTTTCATACTCTTAAAAGGTCGAGAATGATTGAAATTAGTGCTAATGGATGAGAGCTTTTTTTAATGAGGTTGTTCATGAATATTTGCGAACATTTTCTTTAATTGCATGCGTCTACAACGACATATTTCTTCGGGTTGAAGACTAATAGTTGAAGTAAGAACAAAATTTTTCTCTAAAGCTAAGGGATTACTTTCCTTGTTTTGGGTCATCTTCACTTTTTGGAGACTACAATAAGTCTAGGTGATACATAGTTTACATTTTAACCTTGACAACGGTTACTAAAAGAAAAGCTTTATTTTTAACGACTAACAATTCTTACCGCTTTTCTCACTATTTTTTTCCAGTGTAGAATCCATTCAGACAGGAAACAGTTCGCGTTTCATTTCTCTTATCTCTTTGGCTCGGATACACTTAGGTAATTTCAGACACCGGATGCTGTTTGAATTCAAAAAGTCTTAAAGCTCACAGCTCACAATAAAACTAGACACGCAGTTGGTTTCTATCAATTTGAGGTAAGGCGTTATTATTTGTTTTTTGATGAGAGTGAAATAATCGAAAGAGACTTGAGAGGACTTGAGAGACTTCTAACGCTGTAGAACTTCAACGTAGTAACAACCCCATGAAATTGTGCCACAACTCAACAAATAATTTATAAGGGACGTTTGGCAAACATGTGTAGGTGCAGCTTCGCTTAATGTCATTATAAGTACCGTATCTCGCGTCGATTGTATCGTCAAAAGATTGTTTAATGCAGGGCTTCTTAAACTTTTTTCATTCACGACCCCATTTATGATTGCGAGTTTCCTGGCGACCCCATATAAATATGAAAGAAAGATAAATAAATATTTTCTGTTGATTTATTTACTAGTAGTGGAAGTCCGTTAGACATAAAAAAGGCAAAACCTAGGAATCCAAGGCCAGTCCATGGATTTTCATGAAATTTTCGGAAATGTGTTTTGGATGGCGTATAGAAAAAAGTTAAAAAATAAAATTTCACCGCTCTCAATTTTTTAATTATTTTTAAAATTAATTATTAACTTTTAGAATTTTATTTTATTTATTTAGGGTATTTTAGGTAAGGTTTTCCAAAGTGTAAGGATGGATAGGTTTGGTTAAGACAAAAAAAATTTGTATGGGAGGGGGGGGTCTATATCCCTCCGTGTAGGTGCGAGGGGCAATTTTATATGAAATTTACTTCATTTTTTAAAAAACTATTAAAAATCAACCAAGCCACTTACTTTCTCATAATTTAGTGTTTTTGAAAGCTATTGATTTGTTCTTTAATAAAAATTTTAATTTGAGTTCACTTAATGAAAAGTTTTGGAGAAATCAATCCTCAAAGTCAAAATATTCAAAAAAGAAAATATTTTTTTCTTAATTAATTTTTTTTTTTCATAATTTTGCCCCACAAAGGGCCATTTTTTCTTTTCATGTTCAATGCTTTTATTAATATTTACTCAGAGCAAAAAACCGAACAAAAAAATTTTTCTTGGTTTAAGAGAAATTAAAAAAAAACGAAAGATACTTTTTTCCAGAAAACAAAATGTCGATAATTTCCCACTAATTGAACTTTTTCCTTGAAGTGAAATATGAAATGCGTCTTAAATAGCATATAAAAAAAAGTTAAAAAAAAAAATTTCGTATGATCTTAATTTTAATATAAATTATAAATAATTATTAAAATTTAAGAGTTATATTTTAATTATATTAGTTTTAAGCTAAATTTTAAAACTAAGACCTATAAATTGGTCTCAAAGGACACCACATATACTGATTTGTGCTCTAGATGCTATTTCTGGTCAAACGTGTTGATGGATCCGAATAAATATGGTTTTTTGCCAAATAAGTACTAGCGAATTTTTCTACGTGCGTTCAGTATGCAAACAAACATATATCAATAAGGGATGCATCAATTCTTATATAAAAGAAAGATTTACACATCAGCATGCTCCCCACCTAAAAAAATACTTCGAGCCGTTAATTTAACTGATTTAAGTCTCTTGAATGGTTGAAAATTAAAAATTTGGCAAAAAACTACATTTTTTCGGTTCCATCAACTCGTTTGAGAGGAAACAGCATTTAAAGCACAAATTAGTATATGTGCTGTCCTTTGAGATGAAATTTCAAGTTTGTAATAGGTCTTAGTTTTAAAATTTAGCTTAAAACTAATATAATTAAAATATAACTCTTAAATTTTAATAATTATTTATAATTTATATTAAAATTAAGATCATACGAAATTTTTTTTTTTAACTTTTTTTTATATGCTATTTAAGACGCATTTCATATTTCACTTCAAGGAAAAAAGTTCAATTAGTGGGAAATTATCGACATTTTGTTTTCTGGAAAAAAGTATCTTTCGTTTTTTTTTAATTTCTCTTAAACCAAGAAAAATTTTTTTGTTCGGTTTTTTGCTCTGAGTAAATATTAATAAAAGCATTGAACATGAAAAGAAAAAATGGCCCTTTGTGGGGCAAAATTATGAAAAAAAAAATTAATTAAGAAAAAAATATTTTCTTTTTTGAATATTTTGACTTTGAGGATTGATTTCTCCAAAACTTTTCATTAAGTGAACTCAAATTAAAATTTTTATTAAAGAACAAATCAATAGCTTTCAAAAACACTAAATTATGAGAAAGTAAGTGGCTTGGTTGATTTTTAATAGTTTTTTAAAAAATGAAGTAAATTTCATATAAAATTGCCCCTCGCACCTACACGGAGGGATATAGACCCCCCCTCCCATACAAATTTTTTTTGTCTTAACCAAACCTATCCATCCTTACACTTTGGAAAACCTTACCTAAAATACCCTAAATAAATAAAATAAAATTCTAAAAGTTAATAATTAATTTTAAAAATAATTAAAAAATTGAGAGCGGTGAAATTTTATTTTTTAACTTTTTTCTATACGCCATCCAAAACACATTTCCGAAAATTTCATGAAAATCCATGGACTGGCCCTGGATTCCTAGGTAAAAAGCTTACGGTCCTCCACTATAGGTTACAATTTAAATCTACATGTGTATGAAAAGATATAGTTTTAGAATTCATTTAGAAACATACAAAAAAAAGGGAGTTCTGATCCTCTTAATTCGCTCGAAAATATTCGAACGCAGTCGTTGAGTGGTAAGTACTTATTAATTTTAAATTAAATTAATGAGATGGATGTGCCTGTTTTTTATTGCATAGCAAATTAAATCTTAATGAAATGTTTGACACTGCTGGAAGTAAGACCTCTTCAACATTTTTTAGCGATGAACGATATTCGGATTTAATATGTGTTAAAGCCGAGAAAGTGACTTCACATAAATATGTGGTGTTGAATGGCAGGAGAACATTTAAAGCCATATCAGCGATTGTGGGAAATTGAGTTCTAGTTCCGATCCAAAATTCAGTCAAGGGCTTTTTTTCAAGTTGTTGTTTTAAGTTTGAGTCACCCGAAAGCTCAGCAAATTCCTCTGGAGTTTAAGTGGCAGGTGATCAATCTCGCTTAAGCCAATCCAAAACGACTTTTGAATCCAAGCTACATTTTTGAAATCAATATTTAATATAAAATATGAACGGAACTGTTTTTCTAGCGCTTTTAAGTGATCTACAATAATTTTTGTAATTACTTTGATTGTTGTTGCGGCACACCCGCACACGACAGCGCATTTGATGTATGTATTTTATATATTTGGATATTTGCTGGTCGAGTTGAAGGAAATATAAAAAAAAAGTTTAATTTTTTCTGAAACATATGCATTGTGCAGAGGCTAAAGTAAACATTATATAGCATAGCATAGGTATATCATAATTTGGCATGGGAAACCTCCCCTTAAATATTTAACTTGAAAATCTCTCGCGACCCCAGAATTTTCCTACGCGACCCCATTTGGGGTCGCGACCCATAGTTTAAGAAGCCCTGGTTTAATGTAATTTCGATTCCAATTGTAGAGGGATAGTTATTTTGCTATCGTTTTCTAAGTTTTGGTAGCATTGAGGATTTTAAACATAGCGATAGCCATCCAAAACGTGACGAAATGACCCTCTGATAGTTTTCATAACTAGAAATTAGTCACATTATGACTAAGTGTACGAACAGAGTGGAGCAGAGAGCAAAGAGCAAAGCAGCCAAATAAAACAGGTTTAGTTAAAGCAAGATATACAGGGTGCACATTCAAAGAGCAAAGAGCAAAGCAGCTAATTCCAACGTGTTTGATTTGTGCGCTATCATCGCTGCGATTTTTCACTACTCGCCTTAACATGAAATGCCCAATCAGGTGCGCCATTCCATGTTATGCATGAATTGAATTTTTTCATGTAAAATCGATCGTTTTCATAATTATTCGAAAATATTCCTTAAGTTTAACAGGATTTTCTCGTAGCTTTGAAATAAATAATGAAATTCACCGTGGACTTCGCTCGATTAATTAATTACATAAATTCCGTCACTCCTGTTTCCGTGTGTAAGAAAATACCATATATATAAGGACGGGTTCTTAGTAACATAAGTATAAATTCAAATTATTAAGATCCATTTTTATTCGCAAAAGAAAACTATTTAAATGAAAAAGAATGAACTTGTTTACTTCCACTTTGCTCTTTGTTATTAACTCTGGCTTAGTTTCATCTTTGCTCTCTGCTCCAATCTCTTCGTACACTAAGCTTCCTTAGCCTAGGTGGGCAATAAAATTTGAGCCTCAACAAACATCTTTCAAAAACGACCTAGATTCCGTGCAGTTGTGGTTTTCTTCCACTTGATTACAATGCCTACTCAACCTTCTACAACTTCCCTGCAATGTGCTTTCGAAAACTCATCGAGCGGTAGCTTTGACGTCCATCCGCTTTACATGGCCCAACCTTGCTAGCCTCGCGATGCGTACTCTTCTAACTATTCTAAGAATGGAACATCTCCTACGATGACATTCTCGGCATGGAAATGCCCGAAGACTGCTTTCTAGTTGGATACACTGACGACGCGACGTTGCTGTGGTGATTACTGCAAGGGACACCGAAAGCACACAGAGAAAGTTGAACCAAGTGATGCGAAGGACAAATTCCTGTATGGAGAAACGTGGGCTGTCGCTGGCTACTGAGAAGACTGAAGTAGTAATTCTAACAAAAAAACAAGTTCCCACGGTTATCCCATCGGTTATCCCACTTCAACATCGAAACCGAACTTATAAAAAGCAGCAACGTGGTAAAATATTTGGGAATAGAGCTTGACACGAAACTGAGCTTTTGGGACCAGATACGAACGCCTGATGAACACGCATCTAAGGTTAAAAGCCACCTATCTAGGCTGATGGCAATCGTAAGTGGACCATCCGCAAGCAAACAGAGACTTCATCTGGCCACAACACAAACATTCAATTCTGCTGTACGGAAGCGAGATTTGGGCTGAAGCACTTAAACAGAAAAAGTACCGGAAACAACCAGCATCGGTACAGATGCGCGGTGCCTAGCAAATAGCGAGCGCGTACCGCACAGTGTCAGAGCCTGCAGTTCTTGTAGTTGGTGTCGTACCAATTGACCTCTTCACAACACAAAGAAGATACATTCATGAAAAGAAAGCAGAAATCGGCGTGGAAGCAGCGAACGCGGAAGCGAAAGCGATCACACAACAGAAGTGGCAAGAACGCTGGGAGTCGGAAAGAAGAGAACGCTGGACTGCTAGGCTGATCAGAGACATAGGCGAATGGGGTAATCAGAAACACGGTGAAGTGAGCTACTGCGTCACACACTTCCTCACCGGACACGGGTATTTCACCGCTTTCCTGCACAAAATTGGAAAAAGAAGAAGCCCTTCATGCCAATACGGAGATTCGCTGACAGACGACGCTTATCATACAGTGTTCGAGTGTAGTAGATCAGAATCACCCCGTCAGGAAATAAAAAGAGTTATTGGAGAGCTCAGCCCAAATAACATCATCCAGGAGATGCTGAGAGACGAGGAGAGTTGGAGGCGAATCAGCCTGTATCTGACGCAGATCCTGAAAACAAAGAAACAAGAAGAGGTAGTTGAGGAACTAGAACCTGCCATCTAGACACGGATCCCCCTCGAAGAAATGCGCAACTGGTCCCGAAGGGACGAGAAACTTTTGGAGCTTTAGTCGGTATGCCAAGCTTAATACAACATGGAGAGTCCAAAAGTAAATAAAAAAAACTATTCTAAACATTCAGACTAAAATACATTTAAATTCACAAAAGATGGTATAACGAATTTTCATGATCTCCAAACAGCATACATGGGCTTCAAACAATCCATATTCGAGACGGGAGAGGGCGCTTCAGCACAGATTTGGCGTTAATATGGGGACAGGTGAAATTACAAATAGATCAATAAGGGCTTTCAAATTATAACCCCAAGTTATGGTAGAATTAACTATCTGGAGTTTTTTCAAAATAATCTACCAGACCTGTAGGTGGATATTCCACTGCTTCAGCTAGTCTCATCATATTTTCAACAAGATGGACCAATTCACTGAACTGCACCATCTCCCTGCATAAGAGCAATACTGCGGCACGGGCAAAACTGAACGGATCAACATTAACGCTCCGATTTGAAGGGCTTTCGAAAGGGAAGGATTTCTTCTTAGGTGACGCAATCAAGTCAAAGAAAGTGAGTGGAAAACTGAAAAGAGCTCGTCCAAAATTGAAACAGTTTTCGAGAAATTTTCTAAAGAAAAAGAAACTTCTCAGAAGGAAAGCTAAAGCTAAGTTTTTACTTGTTAAGAAAAAATGAGTTCGACTGGGTTGCACGAACTTGCGATTGTGTGCTAAAAACAATGTCGAAATCTTAAGGCTGAGTACGAAAGTTTAAGCATTTGCTCTGCATAACATATTTCGTGTTACAGGATTGCCAACAGCACATTATTTATGGAAATTGAATTAAAGTAACATAAAATGAAAAAAAATTTAATTCAAAATTCCAAAAATCTTTAGTGAAAATAGTTTGTTAGTTAGTTAGTTGTAATGACTTCTTTTATTTCTTTGTATATTAACATTTTTCGAAAAAATAATTCTTAAGCCTAATTAGTATGGCCTCTGTGGCCGTATACCAGATTGACATTTTGAATTAAGTCTACATTAATAGAAATAATGATAAGTAGTGTTGTAGTGTTGAACTAAATAAAAATTACGAAAAATATTCTTCAAGAATAGCTTTCCTATATATCGCAATGCTGTTATAATGTAGTTGTAAGGACTGTCCCATCCCTGGTCACCGTTGAGAATGCTGAGCATTTCTCCTTACTTTAATTTGTGTTTGCTGAAATATCTAAACCGGAACTCTGCCAGGATTAGGCATATCACAATAAAATGAAATGTATCTTCACGCGCTTTTAAATTGCAAAGACTACATAGTAAAGGCAGATCTGGTCGATGTGGTACAAATTTAAGATTGAGCAGTTCTCCTCTCGCTTTGAAGATAATGCTTATTTTATTCAATGAGTTCTTATTTAAAAGGTATGAGTTGTGCTGCAGGTTGAAACTTAGACGACTGACTGTAGTATCCTCTAAACAAAGAAGAGCTGGCTTCTGAAACACATCTTTGAAAAAGGGTTTTTCCAAACTTTTCTAGAATTTCCTTGAATTTTCTTTTTAACATGGGTGGTTGCTGGCTAGTACTTCTATTTATGGTGATGCCACTCGCTGCAGCAAGGTTAGTCCATTCTTCGAACATTGTTCCTTTTCTTTTGATAGCTGCTGTTAAAACTTTTCTTGGTAACCTATTATCCTAAATTTCATTTACCTTTACAATATAGTTAAAGTGCATGCTGTTCCCGTTTCAAGATAAATCATGTTATTTGGAGTGTTCATTGGTAATCTAAAATAGAACAAGCCACTTTTTTGCAGCTGTTAAAATATATAAATGCTGAAAGTTCAATCAAAATAGTTAGATTAGCTTTTTTATTTTTCACTTCTTTTGAGAGCATGTTTCTTCAAAATTATGCAAGTTTTTATGATCTTGCTAGAAGATAAATTGACAAAAAATTGAAAAATTCCCAGATATAGTTTTGAAAAGATTTATAACAACCAAAATTCTTTTGAAATATCATTAAAAAATTTTAAATCTTTATTTTTCAAATGTTCAAATCTTTCTGAAACTATCAAAGACTTCTCAAATATAAAATTTCGTCAAAATCGTGTACCACATTAACGAGTAGGTCGGTTTTGAGAAAAAAAACCGTACTATGTTTGGCCCGTTTTTAGACTTTAAGCAAAATTCCATCCAACACTAAAATCACAGAAAAATTTAATCGAAAACTATAGAAAATAGAAAATTGAAAATAGTTTTCAAGAAAATTAGGTATTATCATACACTGCCAACCACTAGGATGAGGCCACAAATTTTGCGATCGATTTTCGATTTTTTACCTGGTGGAAGTTTTGTACCCGGAAAAGTTTATTATCAGTTAATAGGTACGTATTTTCCCATTAGGTTAGGTTAGGTGGAAGTGGCTGTCAGTCAATGAGTACATTGCCTAACACACTTAGGCCGCTAGGGCCCATTGTGATACCACAGAGATCAGCAAGTTAATCACCTACTGATCTCAGAAACCCGATGTAAGATTAACGAGTTAATCGCTTATTAATCTTCCATTACGGTACTAGCCGGTTAATCACCTGCTAGTCGAACCACGTGGAACTTTTAATGTATTTTGAAAGACTTTTAGGGTCTATGTACGCTAGGTCGCTAGTATCATCGAAGAAGAATTCACCGAGATGAGCCTTCCTCCTATGAAGCAGTGCAGGGCATGAGCAAAGAAGGTGTTGAACGGTCTCTTCCTCCTCCTCGTCCATGCAGCTTCTGCAGAAATCATTGGAAAACACACCAAGTCTTTTGGCGTGTCTCCCTATTAGACAGTGTCCTGTAAGAACACCTATGGTAGAACCTAGACACAGACGGTTCAGGGACAACAAACTCTTTGATCGTTTTGAGTCCACACACGGCCAAACTTTTTTGGTTGCAAGGCATGTGTTACTCTCAGTCCATCTTGTGTTTGTTATCCTTGAAGCGTCCTGTCTAAGCAGGAGTTTACATGTAGCGATAGGTACACCTATGTTGTTCCATTCTGAGCGTAGGGAAGTGGTCGTGCCCTTTTTGGCTAGTTCGTCTGCCATACAGTTGCCTGGTATGTCCCTGTGCCCTGGCACCCATGAAAGGTGAATGTTAAACTGATTTGACATCTCCCTCAGAGACATCTGACAATTTTGGACCGTGATGGATTTTGTAGAGACAGAGGCAAGAGATTTAAGGGCAGCTTGGCTGTCTGAGAAGATCCGAATATCCGTGGAGGATATGACGTTTTCTTTGAGCCAAGACAGCACCTCCTTAATCGCCAGAATTTCCGCTTGGAACACACTACAATGATCGGGTAGGCGGAAGAAAAGACTGAGATTCAGCTTTTCTGAGTAGATTCCACTTCCCACACCTTCGCTGGTTTTTGAACCATCGGTGTAGAAGTGTATTGCTTCATTTTCCAAAAGAGCGCCATTTTCCCAAGCTTCTCTTGAAGGTATGGTTACTTGGAAATTATTGTCAAACACCAACTTGGGGGTGGTGTAGTCGGATCGATTCGGTAAGAATCTAAAGTTATCTAGAATGGTAGTGTGGCCGATTTGATTATTGGTCCACTGTGATGTAGCTCTGAGTCGAGTAGCTGAGCTAGCTGCGACTTGTTTGCTGAAGATATCTAGGGGTGTGAGATCTAGTAGTACATTGAGGGCGTCCGATGGGGTTGTCCTCAGTGCACCACTAATACACAGACTAGCCGTTCTTTGAAATTTGAAGGGTTTATTCGAAACGACTGTTGGAATTTCCCAAGATCAATTAATGAGGTACTGAAAATAGGTATAAAAAGGTGCTCCACTAGGATGAGGCCACTACGAATATTTCCGTGCAGAAGTGCGCAAGTGCGAATTTTTGTATAAAATATCTAATAGAGTGTTAAAAATAACCGTTTTAATTAGTTTGAAGCACACATGGGTTCCGGAAAGACTTTGACAGCGACAGAAAGAGCAAAAATAGACGCTTTCAAGGAAACAGGACTTTCAGGCCGTGAAAAAGCAAGGAGAATTAACAGGAGCAAGACAGTCATAAACAATTATCTTGCTGATCCCCTTAACTATGGGGAAAATCAAAAAGGATGCACGGCAAAAGCCACAACACCAAGAGAAAATTGGTCGATTCTACGACTTGCCTCAAATTCTACTTCACCAGCAACTATGATACGGGCCAAAAGCGGAGTTTCAGCCAGCATAACAACGTTTCGAAGAATATTACAAAAAAGTAATACTATTCAAAGGAGGAAACTAAAAAAGAAACCAGTTTTGAAGCCAGTACACAAGGAGCATCGCATGAACTTAGCAAGACAGCATGTTGCTTGGAGCAGTCAATGGAAACGCGTTGCCTTTTTGGATGAAAAAAAGTTTAACCTTGACGGTCCTGATAGTCACAACTTCTATTTTCATGACATTAGAATAGATGAGCTTATTTTGGCAAGACATCATAGCTGTACATCAGGTGTAATGGTGTGGGGAGCTATTACCTACTATGGCACGATCAAATTGGAGATTTTGTCAACAACAATGAACGGAAATAGCTACAAATGTTTGCTGGAACGGGCATTTCCAAAAATGAAAAACATTTTTGGACCTCTGACTTGGATTTTTCAACAAGACAATGCCCCAGTCCACACTAGCAGGGTTGTCAAAAGCTGGATCCAATCAGAAGGTGTGGAACTTTTGTCATGGCCGCCATATTCACCGGACTTAAATACTCTGCTAGTTGGTGTTGTGGCTTTTGCCGTGCATCCTTTTTGATTTTCCCCATAGTTAAGGGGATCAGCAAGATAATTGTTTATGATTGTCTTGCTCCTGTTAATTCTCCTTGCTTTTTCACGGCCTGAAAGTCCTGTTTCATTGAAAGCGACTATTTTTGCTCTTTCTGTCGCTGTCAAAGTCTTTCCGGAACCCATGTGTGCTTCAAACTAATTAAAACGGTTATTTTTAACACTCTATTAGATATTTTATACAAAAATTCGCACTTGCGCACTTCTGCACGGAAATATTCGTAGTGGCCTCATCCTAGTGGAGCACCTTTTTATACCTATTTTCAGTACCTCATTAATTGATCTTGGGAAATTCCAACAGTCGTTTCGAATAAACCCTTCAAATTTATGAATTTGTAATGGGAAAATACGTACCTATTAACTGATAATAAACTTTTCCGGGTACAAGACTTCCACCAGGTATAAAAAGCGAAAATCGATCGCAAAATTTGTGGCCTCATCCTAGTGGTTGGCAGTGTATAAGTAGTATGGCAGGTACTGTTATTCCAAGACTAAAAAACCCAATTCCAAAAAACTCTCTGTAGCAAAACAGACCCTAACTGCAAATTTTGAAGAAGATCGGTCAAGACATACAGACATACGAACATACAGTCACACAATACAAACAGAATACAAAATTTCAGGTTTTTCGAATCCTCCATCATCACAAGGTCATGTTGAATTGTTATCTCAAAATTCTTTTCTGCACGATTGCAAGACTTGCTCTATAGTACATATAATCGGAATTAAAACAGGACTTTAAACGACCAACAGATATATTTCTGATAAGCTATAAAGCTATTGTGGCTACACTTTTTCAAAGCCCTTTGCAGGCTAAGATATTAGCAGATAATGCACCATTCTTATAAGACTTTACCGCATTTCAACTCTTCACCGTCCCTTTAATTTCACTAGTATAACCACATCCTGTTTCACTTCCTGGGTGAATGCAAACCAGCTTCTGTTACTCTACCAATTTATAATGCCATAATTTCAAAATCTGTCAGTGTCTTGTTCTGAAGCAGTAGAAGCTATTTTCTTTTCTTTCCACTCCACACAAAAGAGTAAATCCATTTCTGATCAATATCGCATTAAAGGACAAAATGCATCAAAGGATTTCGTTGTTCCGAACATTCAATAAAGTAGAAGGGTATGTATAACTATCATCCATCCGTACATAAGAACATACAATTTCAATGTTTGAAAAGTTTGCATAATCTAAATGTAAATCGGAATAAATCATTTTGGTTTTTCTGAATCAACTCAAATTGCAAACTAATACATATGTGATGTGTCCTAGATCCTAGTTCTTTTATACTTATCAAAATAAACAATAAAACTTTTGCATATGGATAAGAATGTAAGTTTAAGGGACTCAAATATAACAAACTTGAGTTTATGTTTCAAACGTTAAAGCTCTTAAAATGCAACTTTTCAATCTATATCAAGTTGTAAATATATCTTATTCAAACCCATGTCAGAAAATAAACTATATGGAGGAAAGAACATAGCGAGTAAAAAAGATTTAATCATCCAGATGCTTCAATAAGTCCAATCAATCAATGTTTCTATATTCTCTTAACTTTCCGAAAATAATCGAAGACCTTTTTGTCAAGAAGTTGTACGTATTTGATTAGATTCTTTCATTTCTGATTGATCGCTGGTGGTAATGAGGCGATTTCCGTTATATGAGAAGGTTGATTGTTCAAACATGACCATGACTACGCTACGGTCAGTGGTTTATGTTTTTAATTACAATGATGCTAAGAAATAGATTAGTCAATGTCAATATTTTGTTTTATTTTGTGTTTTAATTGATGAACAGTGTAACTTAACTATATGGGTATGCTGCTTTGAAATAGGAATATTTATGGGAATTGTTAAGAAGAGTGGTTGATTTAAGGAAGGTGGTCCAAATTGTGTTTAAAATCGATTCAATTGTTTACAATAAGTATATCCTCACAATTGCTAGAGCCATTTTCATTTTTAGTACAGAACAACAGAGCGAAAAGCCCCGGGGCCTAGCACATTTTTCACAAGAATTCCTTGTGAGGCAGTGAAGGGGACCTACAATTCTTTTCCAATTCCAAACGGCTATTCATAAATTTATGATCCGAGGACTTTCCAATTCCTCTCAAAAGGCAATACCCATGGAAGAGCATTTTTTGTGCTCTGTTGAGATTCCACCCACGAATTTTCAGGGTAACATGCATATACCATTACGCCACGGGTACCACCAGGACCAAAGAAACCAAAGTTCAGTCGGATTATATTTCCTTCGAAAAGAGAAGTAGTTTGTATTTCTTAGCCCAATGACGGCGACGCACAGACACATTCTCAACATTTTGTCCAGATAATTTCCTTTACGAAAAGTTCGTGAATGTACCTTACCTGTGAATTCGGGAGGCAGATGTGTTCGTTGAGAAAGACTCAGATATTGGTGGCATGAAAGAAGTTACACCAAGTTACGTAGTACTGTTATTGCCGGTCAGTGTCGTTAACATTTCCCCCTGATAAGATGAAGTAGAGTCTTATGAATGATTTAACTAGCGGCGCACGGCGGCGTTACTGAGATCTAAGTCGGCTAACTTCACTGCAGGTCTGCAGGCATAGATGCCGGATAGGGTTCGACCGGTTGCCTGTCTCACCTTGAATTCTCCATCGAACACTGTGTCTGGAATTGCTCCTTTCAGCCAGAAGCTTCCGGGAGGATTGAAGTCAATGACAATGACGATGCCACGTTTCTTCGGAGGCCGTGAAGGTTGCAGCCATTTTGTTCTCCTCGTCAAAGTAGACAAATACTACCGGGTATAACGCAGCCAAAAAGAGTTGGGTATTTGCTGAGTTCTGGCCCAGATATTTCTTAGGATGGTTTCTTCACCAGAAAAAGTCTGGGGTAGAGCGCTTCATTTCCCTCTGAACTGAGCGGTAGATGTGTAAGTGGACGAGGGTTAACCATCATTTCCACTTCCAGTAATGTTCTTAGTAATTAATAATCAGTTGGTGTTTTCTGGTTAGTAGTCATGTCCTTACTTCTCCCTTGGAATGATATTAGATAGATAGATAGATAGATAAAGTTTATTTATTTCCTACAGTAACAGTACATTTTTTTCCAATCGGATCCATTCAAAATAGTTCTCATTTCCGCTTCCTCTAAGATTCTTTTCGCATACATTTGGATTGTGAGCTCAATCAAAATAGGACACCCACCCAGAAAATGATATATGTTCTCTCTTTCTCGAAGATTACACAGAGAGCAAAAAATTGGTAAATCTTCCAGGTGCGGGATAAAGTTCAAGTTCAATATTTCAGCTCTAGTTTTGAAAATCATTTCAGTAGAGTATATTTCGTTAAAATAATTATTCTCACAGAGCTTGTGCTTCAAGTTGGCGTAAATTTCTCGATGAACAGAACTTTCCAACTTTTCAATACTATTTGCGTGCATCGTCTCATCAACTGCCGAAATTAGATTGTAGAACTCTTCTTTCCAGAGCAAGGTGTTTACCACATCCAAGTTAATATTGTATCCACAGAAATCAGCTAGATTTTTCCATTCGTCGAAAAGAGAGTTTTGGTTCCTATTACGTACTGTAACAATCGATTCGTTAATTTTTCTTTTTGCAGGGAGATGGTTTTTAAAATATAATTGAAGTGAAGTTTGAGTGTTTCAATAAATAATGGCGAAAGACCAGTTTCCACAAGTAGAATGTTGTTTGACGTACATACATTGTGGAAATTTAAATATCCTTTTTAGGAAGAATCGAAGAAGTTTTTCCACCACTTCGTATTGCTCATACCCCCAAACTTTTGCCCCATACATCATGATTGACTTTGAAACAGCCTGAAATATTTGATATTTTGTTTTGAATGAGATTTTTTTTTGTCATTCAAACAGTTTTTCCATGCTGCGCTTATGGCTGCTTTAGCCGATTGGAGTTTTACTTTAAGATGTTGATCTATATTCATATTACTGCTGATGTTAATGCCCAAATACTTGTGAGATTCAAGTGTTTCCAGTTCCCGTCGTTCAAAAAACCATTTTTCATTTCTTGCTAGCCTTCCACCACCTTTGCGGAATGCCATTCTTTCTATTTAGTTATGTTACCATTTAACTTCCACTCTTGGCAGTACCTTTGCAGCTGATTGACTAGCTGGCTGATTGACTGATGGACTAGATCATCTGCATATAAAAAAACCTTTAAGTGGATCCCATCGATCCTTATTCCTCCCGATAGATATTCCGATATATCATCTATAAACATGATGAAAGCTTGAGGGCTAAAATTGCACCCTTGTTTCTAGAGAGTCCTTTGTTATACCTACAGTTTGTAAAAAAGTGCACTCCTGTCTACAGTATCGAATGCGGCTTTCAGATCAACGAAGAAAACATAAAGTTTTATCTTCAACCTTATAAAAGTTTGTGCTGCGGTGGTGAGGCTAATATAAAATATGATTTGTTGTTGAGTAGTTTTCTCTAAAACCAGTTTGGAACTCACTTAAAAGTTGGTTTTGTGAAGTCCATTCTTGAAAACGTCTTGATAAAACACCCATCAATATTTTAAGAGATGAACTTAATAAAAATGCTATCCCTCTCAGCCTGGTTAGGGTCTCCTTTTTTGTAAAAACGAAAAATTTTGCTCTGTTTGAAGCTTATTGGGATATTTCCAGTTACAAAAATTCTGTTGTATTCATTCGTAAGCAATCTTACGAGCGTACTATTTCCATATTTGTAAAATTCAACAGGTATGCCGTAAGTCCCAGGTGCTTTTCGATCCTTGCTCTGATTTAGCCAGCTTCTAATTTCCTGCTCAGATATGGGTCTATCAAGGAGCTCGCTCTTTACATATGGAACCGCATATTGGAACTTTTCTTGGCTTATAGAGTCAGATGGGTTTAGAATAAATTTAAAACTAACTTCCTAACTCTTTGATATCAAGATTTATACCGATTTTAAGTTTTTTTCCGTTTTTTCTGTTGAGAAGTTTCCAAAGAGTAGCCGAATCTCTACATTCCGATATTTCAACAGCTATTGAGTTCTGAAACTTTGTTTTTTTCTCCTGGCAGCTCAGCTTGAAGTCACGTTTAGCTTGCAGTACAAAGATTTATAGATGGGCTGGTCGTATTTTCTAAAAAAACCGAATAAAGCGAGAAAGATTTCCTTCGTTTTCTCTCACATTCTTCATCGAACTATAGTTGTTTCTGAGTTTTCACCCGTTTTTGTGGCAATAATTTTGCTGAATTCTTTATTTGCTAGTTCAATATCTTCAAGCTTTTCGTGTTTTGTGTTTGATAAGTTTCCTTTTGAATATGGTTCCATTTCAATTTAGGGATCGTTTTTAGTATAGTTTCGGAACTGCTGGTATTTTGAATATTAAACTCAAAGGTAGTTACAATTGGTAGGTGATCGGCGTAATTTTGTGCTTGCACTTCAAAGTCTTGGATTAATTTATTCCATTCTCCCCCGCTCAAGCTCAAGTCGATTAATGAGCACCCTTGTGTGCCGACAAAAAAATTAGAAACATTTTTGTTTTTTGTTAGTTTTTTGACAAATAATTTAATCTTATATATATAAAAGAAAGTCGTGTTAGTTACACTATCCATAACTCAAGAACGGCTGAACCGATTTGTCTGAAGATTGGTCGGGAGGGAGCTTAGGACCAGGAGACGGACATCTTAATCACAATATTCCTATGGGAACGACATTAATGCAATGCGTTAGTTTTCGTGATATATGTACAAAACACTGTTCTTAAAAAAAAAAAACAAAAAACAAATTGACTTATTGTGAGAAATAAATTAGATTTGTATGACATCAATATTAAATAAATTTAATATAATCTATTAAAAAAAGCCATTGCTTATTTAATAAAGTCAAGAGAGCTTTAAAAGGTTATAAACCAAAAACGAATCTCTAGCAAGTAAGTAATTTTGTCTATGAATAAATGGTTGAAAGTTTGAGTTTTGACAAAAATAAATTTTTAGGTGAATTGAAGTGAAGTGAAGTTTGACTAAAAATGCCACCACCAAGAAGATCGAATCTTTCCCGGCAAAGCCTTAATGCAAGAAGGATACGAAACACTGCAAATGAAAGGACTGAAGAAATTGCAAGTGAACGGCGCCGCTAGATTATGGCTTGACTTCGTGCTTCTCAATCACAAGAGCAAAGTGAAGCAGCCCGTGAAACGGCTCGGTTGGCAATGCAAAATCGTCGAGCGAAAAACAGAGTTCAACAAATAGATAATTTGCGACGCAGATAAGGATATTTATTAATTGCTGATTTGAATCGAGCAGCGCTTCGATACGATGATTACAGCTTGCATCCTAGCGTTTGCATTGGGCAAATGCACGTTGTTTTGCGAGTATTGTGGTGCATTAAAGTTTTCCGGAGTGCAATTTTAGCGGCTAAGAATAAAGATGGATTGGATGGCTGGCTTCATAGTAATCATGCTTCGAAACATAAACCAACCAAAACTGTGCAACGGTACGCTTTTGGTGGTTAGAAAATTGATGAACAATTTAATTTACGTGACGATATTGAAAGGAAGATTCAAAGGTGAGGAAGTTCTCATTCCGAGGATCCCAATGATCCCAACCGATATGCCGTTTGAATTTAAAAGACTTCAATTTCCGATCCGTCTTGAATTTGTCATGCCCATCAACAAATTACAAGGCCAATCCTTTAGAGTTTGTGGTTTGAATCTAGAATATCCATGTTTTTCCCATGGTCAATTATACATATGTGGCATGTTCAAGGATCTTAAAGGATCTGCGTTATTTGTTTTTGCGCCTTATAATAAAACAAAAAATGTATATCACAAGGTACTCAACTGAAGGGCAACCTACGAGTATGTACGAAAATACAGAAACAATAATGAATGATTAATGTACATAGGTATAGGTACTTAATTTTTTTTTGTATTTTTCTAATAAAAAGAAACTAATTGAATTCAAAAATCTGCTTATTTATTGCCTTTAAGGCGGAACAGAGATTTCAAAAATTCTTTCAGCATTAGGGGTGCTACATTATCCTCCTCCATCATTAACTTTATTTAAGTGTGTTTAATGACCTGCTCTAGATCGATCTAGAGCAGAAAAAAGCAGCTTTTTGGTGTTTAATGACAAATTTTTCTACTCCGAGCAAGAACTTTTTGTGTTTAATGACCTGCTCTAGAGCTTTTAGAGCAGCATTTTCTGCACTTGCTTTTGAGTAAGAGTAGAGTGGAGCAAAAGTGTCAAAATCAGCTGTTGACATTTGATTCAAATATTTTTGTTTATATTTTGCGTTTTGCAATCTATTTGAAATCGAATTTAACTTAAAATCAATTGAATTAACATCGCATGTTAGTTTAGTTTTGATTCCAATGTTTCCGCATATAGATTTTTATTATAATAGCATACCAAACATAATTTTGCAAACTAACAAAATGTTTGTTGCTTTCTTATCAGCTGACTTTTGACACCAGCTGTTCTGCTCTAAATTGCCTGACATTTATCTCATTTCTTGCTCTGCTCTGAGCTACGCTGCTCTGCTCTTTTTTTCATTAAACACGCCTAATAACTATATTTTATTACTGTAATCTCATTTGAATAGAAACGGGAACAAAAACGGGAACATTAAAGTTACTTAACCGATTTGAAGAATTCTTTCAAGGATGTTACATTATCTCTCAGTGACATAGACATATTTCATTCACATACTTCCACGAGAACGGAAGATTCCAACAGGAACGGTGTCGCAAACGGAAACTTAGAAACTACTGAAAAGATTTCAAAAATTCTTTCGGCGTTGGGATGCCTCACAATCCCACAGTAAAAAAAAGATTACATTTCATCCCCATATTCCCACGGAAGCAAAGAACAAGAACAGGAACCTTAAAACTACAGACCCGAGCAACGCCGGGCGGCTCAGCTAGTTTAATTTATAAATCTCACTGACGATGGAAGCATTGCTTCTGAAATGTGCATTTGAGGAAATAAAATAAGTGTTTTTAACTGTTAATCTTTTAATCTTTTTTTTTATTTATTTTGCCGACAAAAGTAAATTCGCCTCTAGAGTCTGACTTAGAGCATCCATTTCTATCCAAAACCGTATCCTTGGAGCACCGAGATTCTGAGAAAACTTCCTGATTATCTCGTTGCAGTTCTTGCGTTAAAATCCCCAATGATAAGAATATTATTTTGTTCCTTCAGTAAGACGCTCTGGGCATATACTCTTCTTTCGGAATCCCTGTTTCATCTGGACTTCGCCATCCCTTGAGGTTATATGTGAAATTACAATCATTACAACCATCTTATTCCATCTACTATACCACAAAAAAGAGAAGGCTACTTCGCTGGTAGTACAATGGACCGGCAAGTAGGTAGGCTCCAGTTTTGCATGAGCCTCCTCTTTTTGATAAAAAAAATGCAGGCATCTGGTGCTTTATCGTTCTCATCAGTACGCTATAAGATTCGCTGCAAATGTTGATCTTCTCCTTTGATGATAACCAGATGATACATTTATAGGATATCTCCGCAGATAGCAATGAGCTTTTGTGGAAGTTGCAGAAGAATAGAATTCAATGGCAGCAACTAGTCAGGTCCCTCAGCTCTGGAAACTTTCCTGTCGCTAGCCCCCCTAGATCTTTTTACTTAGGAGATGGCGGCCAAAAGCGTACTGCGACTCAAACAATGCGATAATTGAAAAACAGGCACATCAGACCATAGAACCATCATCTATATAGAATATAGATATAGACATTCAAACAGACTATGCCCCCCATATTAACAGTCTTTCCGACAAGAGAAAGCTGAGAGGAAAACAGGGCTATAAAAGAAAATCACATTTCCGTCTTCACAGATGGTTTCAAAACGGAAGGGGTCAGGTATTTTCTCAGATTACCTTACCGTGAATAGCTCAATAAAGCTTCCTGACTTCTGCAGTGTCTTTCAAGCAGAAGTACTCGCAGTGTGCGAAGCCACAAAGCACCTAGCTACGCAAAACTTGATCAACAAAAATATTGACTTCTTCAAAGACAGTCAGGCTTCCATTAAAGCTATCTCATCCATTATCACAAAATCCAGACTAGTAGACAACGATCACAGCAACCTTATACTGATCAGCGAAACAAACACAGTAAGTTTAACCTGCGCTCCAGGACATCGTTACATAATCGGTAATGAAATGGCGGATAAGCTGACTAAAATCGGGTCAGCACTCGAATCCAGCGGAACGAACACCTCAGTTCTAAAGCCACTAGAGAAAGAAAATAACAGAATCAAACATAATTTTCAAAAAACCGCCAATGACAGGTGGTTATCTTTAGAAACATATCGAGTCTCCAGAAACCTTTGGCCAGATATTTCCAAGAAAAAAACAGAATTTCTACTCCAGCTAAGCAGACCCCGGCTCTTGTGTTGACTGACATTCTCACGGGCCGCAACTTGTTGGGTACCGACATGATGAGAATGGGCATAAGCACATCCGACTTATGTAGAGGATGCCAAGATAAGGAGGCAGAGGAAGGATCATTCCACTTCCTCTGTGAGTGTCCTAGCTTGGCCCACACTAGGAAAAAGGCCCTCGGAAAATACTTCTTCGACGAACTGGGTAACATTTCTAATCTCCCATTGAGCAACGTCCTGAAATTTACTGGGCTTCAGTTCCCTACCCCAATAAACCAACCACCAGCCCAACCTTCTTCCTCTCCAATCCTCCCACATCCTCATCCTCTGTTTTTCCCGAGTAGCACAATGGATCCTTGAGATCCGAGTGTGGTGCTGCCACTTGTGGCTGCACCCCCTATGCAACCTAGCCTAACCTAGTCAGGTCCCTTGAACAACATATCATTTAAGGATATGTCATTCACCTTAGCGGCAGCATCGCATACGCTGATAACTCTTCCTGATTTGCCGGTCGTTGGTACAGGAAAGATAAGTAGGTACTAGGTATAGGTACCATCTTCGAGGGTGAGGCACACTCCACTATTTCTCATTTAATTTACTGATGTGTCATTTACAAATGTGGTCTGCGATGCGTTGCTAAATAATTCGTCTTAGATTTGAATCTCTTTGGAGAGATCAACTCATGCATACACAATAATCCGTTTTCATATCGACATCCTTTACGCTGCGTTGTTGATTAAAAGAGATCCAATGCTTGTTGCACTCCTTTCGAAGTACATATGTACTTATTTTTTCTCAGTCTTGGCTAGTTGGTGAAAATTAAGATCATTTCCTAGAGGGTATTGTATTTCGAAATGTGATTAATTTTTGCATGGTCCACAGACAGTCAAACCAAGCCTTGTTTTTGAGGCCATCGGTTCATGACTGTTTTCTTCTCTGAATATATTTGAAAGAGCTAAGCGCCAATAATTGACTCCAATAAGAATCCTTGTAACCGGGTTTTATCGGGAAAGCTTTTATATGATGGAATCTTATGGCCAAATTGTCGGCATTGACACTTTGAATTCGTAAATTTAGATCCTGTTCAGTTCGAAGTGCGAACATTTGAAATTTTACAATACCGACTCTGATTTGAGATTCTATGTAGTTACTATGATTGATTTGTCATTTTTTCATTTTACTAGATTCCTTTTCTAATCGTTCCGTATTGTATGGAATTGCAGAAAAATAAAGCGAATCAAAATGAGCCCCAATTGTATGGCTTGGTTTTTGTTATAAAACACACATTATACTGAATAGTTTTTCATTACCAAAAGGTTGTGGTCAGCCTCAAATTAAGTTGAATGTCTGACTCTGTTGTTATCATGTCTTACTTCAGGTGCCTATGGCTAAGTGGGAAGCTTATCCTGCAAGCCTGTAGCCTGTAAGTCCTCCTTCAGCAAAATTAGTAATATGGAAAGTGTCATTTTACTTAGCTGTTCAAAATCAGCTTAAATACGTTGGTTCCCTTCAATTTTCTCAAGGTATGATTGAAAAGAAAAGGGATATGCCCCGGAATTGCCTGAGCTCTGTTGTGTCACCCACTTTATTTTTACTTAATTGAATGCTTACCTACTCTTCAAACGATGAACAGTATTTAAAAAACATTCGTGTTGTGCGGACTAACCCCATATGACCCTCTAAAAGGCTTTCGTAATGTTAAAAGAAAACTACTGTATTTTTTCCGCCAACCACTCACTCAAACAGGAGATCAGTTATGGGTGGTTTAATCAGAGCTTGAGGTCCTGTCCCCTACCCCCAGCTCTTGAATTAGTAAAAAGCATTCTTTTTTTCTTTGGTCAAAAGTTATTTTAATTCAATTTGCGTCCTACGATGTTGAAATGCATTTTTGAATACTATTTTTAACATTCAGGCACATGTAAATTTAAATACCAATTTCGTACAAGGCAGCGCTTCGTAGCATGTCAAGCAGAGCGATAAATATCACAAAATTTGAATTTCAAAAAAAACGCCTCAACAAAGAAGCACATATTTATAAACAGCGAAAGGAATCGTTGGCCTTTTGTGAAATCGGCATCTGTGAAAGTCCCTTGGTACCTGAATTATTGCCTTACATATAAAAATAAAAGATTCCTAAACTTCGTTAATGGGTAACAAAACACCGTGAATCTGTCTATTAAAAACAGGAGCACCGAATGAAATATGAAAATGGTTCGTATAAGAAGTCATTCCGCAAGGATCTGGGTTCGTGAATAAAACCGTCAGCCCGAAAAGAGTCTACCCCTTTTCGTTATTTGATTAGCATTATTCTACCTGGAAACATTTTCATATTGGTCAGGGTGTTAAAGACCTGAAGCGCATTAATTCAAAACTCTGAGGAAAACCTCTAGGGAATTCGTAGAACCATGTTTGTTCGTCTACTTAATGGAAGAATAAAGGTACTTCTCAATCCACAGAAGAAATACTTTAACTCATACTAAGCTCCTATACACATTTGAATTCCAAAAAGACCTAAGTCCACAACATCCTCTTATAAAACTTAAACTCAGCATTCAATAACAACACGCCCTTTCCAACTCAAACTCACAACTTTCTGCATGAAAGATACGTATTCCCTCCAGTAACACCAATTTCAATGGAAGGTTACTGCCATTGTGTTTTGTTTGGAACTCTTGTGGGGAATTATAATTTTTCATTTTCATCCGGAACACCTTCTTCACTCCGACTGTGTATTGTATAACTTACCTGTGTGTGTAAATGCGAAAATATTTCATATCAGACCAGGGAAGGAGAAATAAAACCCTCGAAGTAATGTCCTTGAGGATGCTTTTCTTCCACATTTGAATTGCTCCTTTAATATTATTTCTTCATCTTCTTTTTTTTCTCTGTTTATTTTTTGCCTTTTTTTTTTTGTTCAAAGGACGTTGTTCCATTAAAGGAAAAAAGTGTTCTTTCTTCTGCATAAATGCTTGCACTATTATTTTGAAAAGACGTCGTCGACGACGAAGGAGGCAGCATGGCGACAGAAACAACGACAACGATGATGATGGCAATGATTCTGTGCGCTATTGATCATCGAAGGAGATGAAAATGATTTTGATGAAAGGGTATTAAAAAGTTTCCCTTTTAAAGGTAAACATCGATAAAAGTTTTGCCGCTTTCTTCTGCCGTTGGGCAAGAGTCGATGCTGCCGTTCTTGTGGAAGGAAATTGAAAATCAATAAGGGAAAGGTTAAGAACTTTTGTCAGAGTTATTTTTATGACGAGCGAAAAGAAAAAATTATTTGAGAAATAGAAATATTGAGCTTAAACGGGTGTATTCGTTTCAACTATTCAGGTGATACAAAGTCTTTGATAACTAAAAAAAAATATAATGAGTTGCTTCAATTTTTCACATGGCGGGGCTTAAAAATACTTGGGCTGATTGTTGCAAGGGTCTGTATTAATTTTACACGATAAGTACAAACATTTGTTTTATTATATATCCTCGTAGCCTAACTTTTAAGTGGATGATGTATTATTAGCACCTTACCACTGGTGAGGGTTGATAATAGCATGAATTCAAGTAACGGAATCAAAAACAGAGTAAGGCTGTGGGTTTGCTAGGCGGATAGTTGATCAACTGTGTTGATCCCGTTGGTGAATCAAATCAAGTTGCTGGCTGGGCATAGCACCGCTAGTAATTTGGTTTGGTTTTCTATCGAGATATGCACTTGTTGATTATACTTAGATAGCGTCTGCGTTCGATATTTTGATTTTGTGTTTTAGTGAATGGTGATGTCGGGTAGATTTCGGGTCGATTTTAGCAACATTAGGGGGTTGGGATCGAATTTCTTTGCTGTGTACGCTCACAATGCAGGCCAGCTGTTTTGGCACTAAGTGAAACACAGGTGGGTGTTGATTCTGATCCCTCAGAATTCAACCTGCCTGGATATAGCTTAGTGCCACTATTGTTTTCTTCCCATGGCCTCGCCGTATATGTTAGACATGATATTGCTTACCAACTTCTACCACAATACGGCCTCTGTTCTAATACGAACTTTAATTTCATGTTAAAATTCACTGTCCGTAAGCATGTCATTCATTATTGTTTTATATATGCCCAATTTAGATAGCAATTCAACCTCTAACGAGTTTGATGCGCTATCTGACTCCATAATAAGAATTGTTTCCCTTTATCCTCACACTGAAATCGCAATTGCGGGCGATTTCAATGTACACAACTCAGGTTGGCTTCGACATTCTGGCCAGACAACACCCGAAGGAAAATATGTTGAGATCTTCGCTGAGTTTAACGAATCAACTCAACTTGTTGATGAGCCCACTCGGGTTCCAGATATAGAAGGCCATGCGGCCAACACTCTTGACTTATTTCTCACTTCTCATCCCGAAAAATACAGGGTTGTAGTATCATCTCCTTTTGCCAAATCGGACCATTGTGTCATATCGGTAGATTTTTCGCTTTCCGTCACGGTAAAAAAAGATAAAGTCCCCAAAAGAACTGTATGGCAATACGAGAAAGCCAATTGGGACGGCCTGAATAATTTCTTTCGAAACTTTAATTGGTCATTGTGCTTTCTCGACGGAAACGTAGATGCATCAGCTGATATGATATCTAACGTAATTCTCAACGGCATGAGAAATTTTGTTCCTCACAGAACAAAAAGTATCATCCCCAAAGAAAATTCGTGGTTCGATTTAAGCTGTAAAAAGGCGTTTAGGGATCGAGAAAGTACTTTTCGAAAATTTAAAGACAACCCTACTGCAGAAAACCGAAATTTGTTCAAACGGGCCAGAAATATCTGTAATGCGCAAAAAAAAAGGCTAAGTTTTTACATGGCCAAAAAGTAAGGCAAAAAATACTATTGTGTCCAAAAGGAAGTAAAAACTTTTGGTCTTTTGTTAAGAATATTAAGAACTCGACCACGTCATCGGTCCCAACGCTCGTCTTCAATGACTCTGCTTATGTCAACTCCATTGACAAAGCCAATTTACTGGCAGCTCAATTTGCTGCCAACTCGACACTTCCTCATAGCATATTGGCTCCACCTGAGATCGAGTCTGCAAATTCTTTGATGAAGCAAATATTTTTTCGAACTCGCTCGGTTGCGAGAGTCCTCAAAGATCTCAATATACACAAATCCGCTGGTCCAGATGGTATCCCCGCCGTTATTCTGAAGAGATGTTCTTCTACGCTGGCAAAACCACTGCGCAAACTTTTCCATCTTTCCTATTCTGCTGGGATTTTTTCGAGCAGATGGAAAACTGCATTTGTCCAGCCACTCCCTGAAATAAGCGAATCTTCCTCCTCTTCCGATTACCTTCCAAATGCACTAATGTCCCTTCTTTCCAAGGTCATTTGAACGTTGATAAACTGTCAACTTATGAAATATCTTGAAGAACGAAAGATCCTTAATGACCGTCAGTACGGCTTTCGTAGCAAACGGTCCACTGGTGATTTGATGGCATATCTCACCGAAAAGTGGAACCAATCTTTACATTGTTTTGGAGAAAGTAAGATTATTGCGCTTGATATTTCTAAGGCATTTGATGGAGTTTGGCATCAGGCTCTTTTATCGAAAATGCGTGCTTTTGGTATCGATGAGTCACTTCTTCGTTGGATTAGAAACTACCTTTCCGACCGTTCAATACAAATTGTGTTCGATGGCTTCAAGTCTGATACCCACTTCATAAATGCTGGTGTGCGCCAGGGCTCCGTTTTGTCTCCGACTCTCTTCCTCATTTGCGTTAATGATCTCTTGTCTGAAACTTCTAATCCACTTAACTGTTTTGCTGGCGACTCGACCCTCAGCTTTTCATATTCGTTTCCAAATTCACGTCCCTGCTCTTCGGATGTGGAACTGGAACGGTTGCGTATGATAAGCTCATTGAATTCTGACCTTGACAGCATTGTTACATTGTCATAAAAACCGAGTAGAATTCAATGCTTCGAAAACTCAATGCTGTCTCTTGTCGTTGAAGCTTAACATTCCCCCATTGCCATTATCCATGAATTGTACCTGAATCCAAGAAACCGAAAAGCTGGCAGTACTTGGTATGTGTGTAAACGATTATCTTCGTTGGAATGAGCACATATTTGAAGTCGCCAAAAACGCTGCTAAATGCTTAGGTTTCTTGAGACGATGCAGGAAATTCTTCACCCCTTCTGATCTGGCTACAATTTATAAGGCCTTCATCCGCCCAAAACTGGAGTACAACTCTCATATCTGGTCAGGTACTTCACCGAAAGAAAAAACCTTGGTTGATTTAAACATGTTTCATTGTTAATCAAAAATTCATCTAAAGTTGTGAAATCAACCACGTTTCGTGATGAATTCAAATAAGAACGCATTTTCAAATCAAGTATGCTGCCGTGATCAATTATTTTTCAGGTAAGTATCATAAAAATGTTTAAATTAAGTATGTTCGTAGTTGATTTGAATATGTTATAATTTTTAACCAACAACGTGATTGTTGATTTCATACTTGATCAAAAACAAACATATTTAACTAACAATTAAGGCTGAAATTACAAAAACCATCACGTTTGTGATTGAAATATCAAATACACTGTTGAACTATCACCAATATGTTTGATCAACAATGTTCATACTTCTTTAAATGTTACTGATACTTAAGAATAGTTAAAGTATCAGTAACATTTTGAGTTCCAATATTTTTCATACTTAAGCCCACAGAAGACGTGAAGTCTCAAACCGAACTTCAATTCAATATGATAAGTTTCGTGACCATTTTATCTTAAGGGATAATTAATTTATTCCTTATTGTTGATAAAGTATGTTCGTGAGAATTCCGCCACGTTTTTATTTGCTCAACAGCTTTAACGCAAAATTTCTATGATATGATAAATGCCTGAATTGAAGTTTGACCTATCAAATGTATACATTACATAACATTACATTGCATTACATTGCATAACATTACATAGCATAACATTACATTACAATACATTACATAACATTACATTACATAACATTACATTACATAACATTACATTACATTACATTACATTACATTATATTACATTGCATTAAAATTCACTAGCATTACATTGAACCTACTCCATAGATAAGTCTACGATCTAAGAGGGTTTCAGCAGTGACAAAGACGATTGGCTAATACACCACACGAAAAATTACAAAATAGAAAAACCTAGAAAAAGTAACAAATAACAGGACACGGTTGAGGATACAATAAAGTTCCCATATAGCAACTAGCATTAGCTCTAAACTTATTTAATTATGGTGTCCAAAAATTGAACCGATGATTTTGAGTGACAAGGCCGCCGTCGGCTTAAATTTTTGCATTTTGTATTTTCACTATGATTAAAACCGATTTCTTGTAACATATTGCCTTAGCTTCATTATTCCTTCAGCAAAGCTTTTGAGCTAGTTTGAAGTGTTCTTTTGAAACCTCAGAATCAGAAAAGAGCTCAATTTGTTCTATGATTTACTGAAAACGGCATTATGCTGCAATTTAGAATCAAATTTACTTCTCATCAAATCTCCCTCCTCGGCCGATTATTGCATTCATAACGTCCTAACTCAACACTCATTGAGTGAAGACCTACAAAACAAATAAAAATTTCTTCGATGGAGTAACCCATACGGATGTCCTCACAGTAACATTTTAAACTACATATATCTCCTGGCTTTCATATAGCGTGCCTATAGTCAACTCATCCCCATAAAAGAAAATATACTTTTCGATTTGACTTTATCGTTTGATATTATGTCGCAAATGGATAACAATCAGCATAACCCACATAAGACCGAGAGACACAAGCCGAAAGCCATTTATCTCCAATGTTGTATTAATCAAAATTCATTGTGCCACAACATTTATTTGTTTCTTTTGATTTTTTTCTTTCACCAACATTTACTATCCCTTCGACCTCTTAAAAAATGGATATGGCGACTAACATGAAACTTATTCCTTTTTACACATTTTTCCTTAACATGCATGTTTTTTGATATTTGCTACAGCAGTACTAACACGCCCGCGATGTTATCGAACACAAACGAACAAATTACGGTCGTTTGTCTCCACCCGATTTCCACAAGACAAAAAGTCAGTAAAATTTTATCGAGTAATCACAATGAAAAATTATATAGGGCGGCTCTAACCATGTCATTAAATTACCTAGATAGGCTTTGGCAACGTTTTCAAAAAATATATGTATATAAACAAGTGGAGGCGTATAGGCAATTATATTTGTTACATCAATAAAAGTTAACATAACACACCCACTTAGCCATATAGCCACCCTTTCGTGGGCTGAGAGGAAAACGATAAAAATCCCCGCCGACTTCCAATGATGCAACCAATTTAACAAAGCCACTAATGCGGTATCGGTTTGTTGTAATACTTTGGGGTAGTCTTTTTCTCCACACAGGAAAAACAGATTTATGGGCACACTGTTGATGGCTCATTAAGGGTAGGACTTAATTAATAATAAGATGATCTGATAGTCGGACATTTGAAAAGAGCTGCACCGATGCATCAGACAGAGTGCGGATGTGTAACTGGTTTAATTCACAGAATCAACTCACATAGTATTTCAAAGACGTCTGACGCAAAAAATAAATTTTTTACAGATATGTTTTAGAGGTTGAAGCAGTTCCATTCCTTCAAGACTTTATGATAAGAAGCTGATGAACTTTGAATGCAGCAAATGCGTTTCCATGGATAGGTATCAAAAACAAACTGTCCTACTTTATTAGCCATGAGCTGAGGTCATATTTTTGGTATGTGGAAAGTGTTTTTTCTATGTAAAAGTTGTTTGAATTAATTGATACCTGTACTTCACTTAAAATCTGTCAAACTCCTTGTGGTTTTTGCAGAAGAGATAGCTCACCAGAGACCCAAAAATTTCCCCACCCTGCTGATTTATGATACTGAAATTTTAACGAACGGAAATCTCAAATTAAAACAATAAATGCCACCCATTCGTTTCAAATCGTGAGAATTCTGTGGAGCTTCTATTTAAAGTCGGTTCTGTCCATTTTCGGCAGTTTGTCTGTATAGCTGAAATTTTTACCCCATTTCTGAAAATTATGACAGGCTATTAATTTCTGTTTTCAAGCGTCTGAAACAAATAAATAGTCTAACAAACGACAATGCTGAGTTTAAGCTCTACCACTAAAACCAATCGATAGTTGATTCCAGCGTTACACCTCCATGGAGTTACTATCGTTTATAAGTGCCATAACGCAATAACGCAAATCAGCACGCTTTTGAGAGAAGAGTCTAGTTAACCGGGCCGGATTAACCATCAATGGGGCCCTAGATAACCATCAATTTGGGGACCTTTTTTCAAGTCTGTTCCCTTCTTTTTCGATTAAAATAAGAACTTATGGATTTCATAAAAATTTTATTGTCAAAACGTAATAATATCAATAAAATTACCATCTTCATTTTAAACACGTCGGTCGTTTTCACATTTTTTTCGGCAAATTCATCAATTATATAAACAATATCAATTTTCTTCAATAAATCTGACTCAATGCAAAGTATACCTAAAATGTCTAGTCGCTCTTGTCGCTGTAGCTCTTTTAGCACCTTTTGATTTTTTTAATTGCGAGAAGGATAGTTTGGCAGAACAATTTGTGATCATCAATGTTTCAAAAATCCGAAGAGCTATTACTGTGTTAGGAAACACATCGGCTAATCGATCTTCCATTAGAATCTTATACAAATGATTAATAGTTTTTTTTCACGTAACTTTGGAATCTTTTCATTTCAATGAAAAATTCTTCCAAATCTCTAGAATAAAAACGAACAAAGTTATTTATAGCTTCGTGGAGGTCTCCATCACTAAGAGAAAAGTTGATGAGAAAAGCAAATCTCTCTGAAACTTCCATATACACTTTCCCACGTTGTTTGATTTCACTGTGAAGATTGGCGATGATTTCGAGGAAACCTCTTGTCCTAAAATCATAACGAGGCGAAAATTCTACCTCTGTTCGTGATCGTTTTTCTTCGGCAACCTTTCTTTTTCGCGCACTTCTTAAATATGAACTAGAAATTTTTTTTTTTTTTACATAATAACAACTTAAGACGCTAATGATAGTTTGAGTATTTACAAGTGTATTGCACTGAAACTATCAATCCCGAAAAATTATGGTGTTTCACTACGGTAAAGAAAAAACCGCGGACTTTTACGTGATAAAAACAGGGATATTTAATTCACTTTTTCACTTCACACTAAGTAATTGCTTACGGTGAGTATTCTCAGACTTGACAAATTTAAATGTTCCAAAATATTATCGAAAATTCCAGTCATTTATTGTTTCTCAAATATTCTCGACCTTTTCATTAACTTCTATTCTCGAACATTCACGAAAATGTATTTGTCAATTGATACTAAATGATACATTTATTTATTTGTCATACATCATTAATCATTCACTCATTCATCATTCTAGTTAAAATTAACGCTTGAAGGCATCTTCTGTTCCAAAAATAGCCGAAATTTTTTAAAATAAAAACAATCAGTATACATTCTGAGATATTTCTTTTTATTATTCAATATACTCTCCTTTCACTTCGATACACTTCTTTGCACGCTCATACATTTTGTCAAATGTGTCGGAAATGTCCTTTTTAGGAACCCTGTCTAGTTCGACGGTCGTCGCCTTTTGAATGCGGCCAATTGAGTTTTATTTATTTGAGTAAAATTATTTTCAGTTCTGATTATATTTTTCTTTCACTCTCTAGAATTTTATGTTTTTAAGAAAATTTTAGAAGTCTGTTTCATTTTTCGGGGTCCCCTAAAATCTGGGGCCCCCGGCAACTGCATATTCTGCCTACTTGTTAATCCAGCCCTGCTAGTTAATATTGGTTGCGAATATGGTCCCCGTGGCGTTATAGTTACCACCTGCTAACCCAGAAGTTCGAGGTTCGAATCCCAGCAGAGGCAAAAATGCTTTTTCATGGGTATCGCCTTTCGCGAGGAATTGGCAAGTCCTCCGTTAGTAAATTCATTGCCATGAAAAGCTCTTTCTCAATAAGCCGTTCGAAACCGGCATAAAATTGTAGGTCCCCTCCATTCCCTCACAAGGCATAGTTGTGAGAAATTCGCTAGGCCCGGGGGCTCCTCGCTCTGTTGCGCCACCCTATTTATTTTCTAATTTTCCCAAATGGGATTATTAATTAAATATGAATTATAAACACCTTTATACCTATCATGAACTATTGACAACTTTAAAATAGCCTTGGCTTAAAAGATTTAAACAGAACCTAGATTTTGACAGTTCAGGTCAATGAAGTGAAGTTGAATAGCTAATAAGTAGGAAACAAATCAACTCAGCAGTGAAAAATTAAAAAAATTTGCTTCAAAACCAAAAATTTGGATATTAGTCAATTACTAAAATTAGTTCGCAAATATTCCTAAAAGCCAAAAGACGCTGATATGATAAGGTACCCAAGTCAAAAGCTCTCACCATATCTACGCCGGGTATCAGTAACCTCATTCGAGAAAAGCAGGACATTTACAGATGAAGTGCGCTGCTGTGTCCTCATCTTCTCTGCAAGATTCACAAAGTGTTGTATCACTTAAGCTTAAGTGTTTGGCAAAAGAGAAGTGCCCCATGGCAACCCCAATAAACTTTTTACAATTTTGCAAAAATGTTGGAGTTTTCTTACGTTGGGGAGCATACCTTTGGTCTGCCTGCATCCAATGGAAGCACGCCATCTACGGTTGTGCTCTTGACAGATTCAATCGTTGATTGAAGCCCTCGTTATGAGGAATCTTGCAGACCTAGCGACGGTTCAGGTCCTGAAAAAGCTGCCTGAGATCCTTGCCTCGCAAGTTCATTGGCTAGGATATGATCCACATGTCAATACGCAATACACTTGCAAACGCTGTTGTTCCAGTGTTCTGAATGTGTCGGTGACTCGTTAATGGGCCAGTTTTTGCCTCAATGCCTTAGCTCAAAGGCATTCGTCGATCTAGTCCCATAAACCAGCGTTCAAATAATAAATTAAGTTAAAAATTAAAAATAAGGTGGTGCAACAAAGTTATGGAAATCTCGGGCCATTACAAGAGCCTACAAGTTTATGCCGATTCCGAAACACTAATATAAAAATTTTTTTTTCATGGAAGTGTGCAATTCCTCTCGGAGGACCTTCCAAATCCTTACGAAATGCGATTTCCGACAGTAACATTTTTCTCTAATGTTTTGCAGCTTTGAACCATGAACGTCCCGCTTAAGAGGTCGACATGCTACCCAATATGCCACGGATATCACGAGTATGGGTCAAAGTGTTAAATAATAAAGTCTAAAGGGATATAAGCTGATGGTAACACAATACTGAACATTATTCATTGAAGTAACTTTTTTGAAGCTGTTGAACTCGCAAAAAAGAGTAAAGAGCTTCATTACCGCGTTATCAATTTTTAACACTTCAAAACGGACTTTCAAGTTCCTTAATTTTTTTTTTGAAAATGATGCACTGCAACTCATACCAGAAAATAACAAAAACATAACATGCACACAAGGACTAATTCTATTTTTAAATGTTCTCGTGCATCATACTCCATCAGCAACAAACAAATACACAACCAATAAATTCAGAAGCTTTCGATCCAAATTTGTACGTTGTTCTGATGTT
Organism: Melanostoma mellinum; assembly: GCA_914767635.1. Lineage (NCBI taxonomy): Eukaryota > Metazoa > Arthropoda > Insecta > Diptera > Syrphidae > Melanostoma > Melanostoma mellinum. The sequence continues at coordinate 67,464,887 of OU612058.1, read as the reverse complement.
ATTTTATCATCAATTGACAAGGCAAATCAATTCCACAGCAGAAACTATTCTGTCTAATCATATAAAACGTGATCTCTTGGGGGAAAATCAGGAGAGCAACTCCTTCTATTCCAGAACCCGAGCAAATACCCCATGCTGGTTGCTCCTTAGTTCGTATTTATGTGCACAAACTGTATACGGCAACTTAAATTAATTATATTCAACTTGTCAATGATAACAAATCCTGCGATACCCAGAGACTTCTCCTACAGATAATAATAGAATAGGTAGCTGTAAAAGGAGCCCAGTCAAAAAGTGGCGGTGCGGCTGCGGTGTAGAGTGGCAATTAATATGACCGAGATGACAAAATTAATTAAATTTCATGAATCGTTTGTCCTTTCGGCGGCCTTCAGAGGTTCGCACTCAATGTAACCTTATCCCTAAACACGAAATTGTTTACCATAGTGCGTAGGTAGTGTAGTAGTAGTGGGGTTGCAAAAACAACAGACATACACACACACGCACAATACAACCAAAGAGCAACAAAAAAAAAAGAGAAGAAAAGAAGAAATCATCCACTTTAGCACTAAAAACGTATCCTTCTTTTATCTGCAAGGCTAAATTACTTCCTGTTGGTATGAATACCATCCGTCCAGTACCTACCTACCCACGCATACCTGACTCCATGAACAAGGGAACAATAATTAAGCGTAACTTTTCTAGGGCTTTGCTTCATTTGATTAAATTTTTGTCAAAGTCGTCTTGTGTTGCCGTTTCAAAACATACTCGTCCTTGTACATCGGATAGGAGGTTTAGGGAATATAAATCCAGCTTACCGCTAGGATTCAGTACGTTACAGGATTCGAGAGTCTTTTAGTGAACGACGCTAAACGTTTTATGTGACAATTTTGTCTGTCCCTTTTTTTTGTCACATTTTGCTTGCCACAATGAGGAATTTTTTATTCAAACAAAGTACACACTGTGTAAGTCATTTGCCCGGCTTATTATTTCCTTTTTTTATTTGCTTTTTTGGTATTCGTCTGAACTTTGTTTTTATAAGGTTTACTTCAACATCATCAAGAACCAGTGTCGTAATAAGATTTTTTTGTTTTTTCTTTGTAATAAAACATCGGTAAGGATATGCGTGAGTGGTTTCTTTGTCGGCCGCAAATTAATTTCTTACAAGTAAAAAAAAAAAAAAAAAAAAATCATACGGAGACAGAGGACTTTATAAACACTGGAACAACGACCGCAAGAAAAAAATTGGATGAATTAAGATAAGCCATCTTCAAGAAGTAAGAAGTTTGAGGATCAAACTTGAGCTTCTTTTTTTATGAAATAACCGATAAAAAGCAAACAAATGAAGGGTGAACATTTATAGCAAAAACTTCACTATACTCATTTGCATTTATAAAGAAAATTTGAATTAATCTTGGCGGAAGAATTTACTTCAGCTTCTATCTGCTTTCAACGAACATACGGATCTAGGAAGACAATCATCAAATTTTATTTTATTTATAAAGCCGTTGGGAAATTTGATAACTAGACCTCAATGAGTCTTAACTCCTTTATCACTAAAGCCCCAACATCACAGGACATAAAGCTGTAGTTCTGCTTATGACCATGAAGTGTATTCTTTCGAAATTGTTTTGGGAACGAAAACAGTACGTTTTCATTTTTGTACAAAACGAGGCCAGCTGCTGTCACAAAAATTTTTTCAGAATGTGTCATACCAACGGACTAACGATGGGCAACCAATAGTTCTATTTTGAACTCTTGGGCATTTGGCGATGGATATAAGGTTTGAAACTGTTGACTGTTAGTAGTGAGCGTTAACATTATCGATGACTTCTTCCAAAGGTTCCGATAAGCCACACTCAATAAAAGATATTTCTTTAGAGAGATAAAAGATATTTCTTTAGAGCATTGGCTTTTAAATAGGAAACATTGTTTCTAGAGGTTGCCAATCTGCCAGTTTTGGTATATTTGTGGCCAGTTCACAATGAATAGACTTACTTCGGAACAACACTTGCAAATGGTTGCTATCGATATACGGTTCCAATTGATGGAAAAAGTTGTGACTTTCCAATCACGCTTTATTCGAGTCGATTCAATTGAATTTAATTTACTTATCAGATGGTTTGTACATTAAGACATGATCTTTTATAGTACATAGTGTTTTACATATCAGTTAAAATAATTCCAAAAACTTAAATCTATTAACAATATTTATCTTATTCTAAAGTGAGAGATAGGATAGAGGAAAGAAAGGTATTGTGAGAATAATTTAAATGGATGAGGAGGAGAATGAAAAATTGCACTTTTAAAATTGTTAGGATTTGAAATCTTCTTCAATTGAGAGGGTGAAGAGTTCCAAAGTCGTACAGTATTGATAAAAAATAAGAGTGATGAGTTAAGGTAATTTTAACGGTAGGGAATGAGGTAGATGGTTCTCAAGGAGCGAGTAAAATTAAGTCTTTTGTATGTATAAGTAAGGCTGGTTTCGAGTTATAATAATTTTGTGCAAGAACATACAATTCCTAGCGTTGATATAATGTTCCATAGTACAACCAAGCAAACCCCTAGCAAACACAGAAATATGGTCATATCTACGTATGCCATAAATATAACGCAATGCATCATTGAAGACAACTTGCAATTTTCGCTGGGACGAAGAGTCAAGACTGCTGTGGACCACCTTCAGCATATGTTATGAGGGGTAAGACTAGAGACAGTACCAGCTTTCGTCTTGTTTCTTGAGAGGTAAATTAAACACTGATCCACAGTTTTCGAAGACATCTGTAAATACTACACACGACAACGTTTGTATGGGAATGTAACCAGAAAAATTACGGTTGATTATACAGGGTGTTCCGTACTTCGTGTATTATAATTTGGGGTGTGATTTTTGTCATTCTTCAGCTTCCAACACCACAATTTGTTCAGAGACAAGTGTTTCATTATTTGCTTCGCTACAACCTTTTCCAAAACCTTTGATAGACATGGCAGAATGCTCACCGGACCTTATGGCGGCAAAGTATTGAGCAATTTCAACTTCCGTGGCTACTTCAAATCGTTCGAATATTGTGCAGAGCCTACACAGTCTATTGTTCGACGTACGGAGGACTGTGGCTGAGTAATAACGAGCCACTTTTTATGCGGACCAATTTACATCACATGGTCTAGGCTTTCATTGACTGTATAACTTGTTCCTCGTCGTAATAGAGCGGACCACCTCCGAAGTAAACCAAGGACATGTTTTGTTCTAAACTTTCACTGTTTTCAGAGGCACTCATTATACCACTTTAGAAGTATTGATTGAAACAGTCTAACTTGCTCATTTGGATCACTAGCCAATCGGCTAGGAGAGTTAAAGTATTTGTAGGTAAAGTAGATCATGGTCAGAAACATCAAATGAAAGTTGGTCAAATTAGCTAATAAGCGACGAACTCGAAACAATTATAAGAGCAGGGAGACTAGGCACTTAATTCTTCATCCGTCGGTCGGGTCAATATGCTAGAAATAGTTTTATTACCAAACCGTGGTATTAAAACCTTTTTTTAAGGATTCTATTTCATTTTGAATCTGTATACCTCTAAAAGAAAGACCTTTTACTATTACTCTTAGTGCGGCCACTTTCGTTTTTTGTTTGGTAAAAACTTGGACATATTTCTTCGTTCGGCATGTAACTTTATATTATGGAGCCCGGGACTCACCACAGGAGAAAGTATATACAGCACAATAAAAGAGAATTTCAAGTTGCTTCATCCAAGCTACATTTGAGAAAGAGAGCAGGACATGAACAAAATGCAAGCATCAAGGGAGGAGAGGATTAAGTAGAAAATACCTTTCTTTTGAACTTTTGTGAGTCGCAGTGTACGAAAAAACAAAGTCAGGTAAGACATTCCACCTACGGTTAGTGCGGACTAAAAAACTAATCTCTGTTCCTAACTGTATGAGCGAAGTTGGGCTCAAGGTAAAACCAGTCCAGCTGGCTGGACTGTCTGTGAAAAGAGCGATGAAATAGATTGAGATATAACGTTTTGACAATGTTCAAGAGAATCGCTCGATACTATAAACTATAATTGAACTATGATCTATCAGTCTTAACGCTCTGTTTTGTACCCTCTCAAGGAAGCGCAAAGATTTGAGGAGCACCTTAAATATGGGGAACATACTCTAGTTCTGGGTGGATGTATGCTTTACAGGGGTGAAGAATTTCCTGCTTCGTCTGACGAAACCTAAGAATTTGGCAGTATTTCTAGTAGCTTGAAAAATTTGGTCATTCCAACGAAGTTCATCGTTTACACATATACCAATTATACTGACAGTCTTACGGTTTCTTGTGCCGTTTTAGATCCAGCTTTGGCCAGATCTGTTTCGTTGATAGACAAGTGGCGACATTTCTAAAAGAAAAGATGGCAGTGATCGCTTTCTTAACTAATTCATATAATTTTGAATCTGGTAAAACTTTTTTGGAGTTTTTCTTTTTGATAGCTGTGAAGCAGAGTATAGACGAAGTCCCAACGGAATCGACCCAACATCGCGCTTAACAATTGTAGCTGCACCCTTCAACCATATGAAATAGTTTGCAAAAGGAAAGCTATGTTTCGATCACATTGCTGAGAGCAAACGACAGAGAAATGATGGGACGAAGGAAAGATAGGGAAGGTTCGGGGAAAAGAGAGGGATATCGAAATAAACATAACTAAATGTAAGAAAGGTTTTTGTTGCGGGAAAACTTACCGTAACAAGACTATTATATTTTATAATCTTCGAGATGAGAATCGGCAACCATCTAAGCCCGATGTCTCTAATCTTTTCTCAAAACTCATATGGTATCTTGTATAGCCGAGCACACTGCGTCACTAAAGGCACCGGCCCATACAACGCGTAGCGTGCGTTCGGCACCACTTCCAACTGACAGCTCGATTAAATACACACGTTCTTATGAGAGGTGACCCATAAGCACCGCGAGCAGCGCGCCGAACGCGCCGAGTAGTCCAACTTTCTACTTTGCCGCAGCTCTCACGCGGTGACATTTGCTGTCAGACCCAATTTGAAGTTCTCTCTTGCTAGGGATGAGATAAGACAAACTGATACCTCAGAGATGTGACTCGACTGTGGTTGCTACTGCTGCTAAAATAACAGTTAAAGTAGCATTTTCAATGAGATTTTATTGTCAAACTATTTGAAATGTTGAAAATATGTTAGTCAAGCTATAACGATCGATTTTCTTTTTGAAAATAATGAAACAAAAGCATTTTAAAGTTTGACAACAGCAAAAAAGTATTAAAAAACGTATTTTTTGTTATATTTTACTGTAGTCACAATTTAAAAAGCTTATGCTTCATTTGTTGCAAAAAAATTAATTCTTTGAAGTCAAGTGCCAATATTTACTCCAAATTTAATAAAATGTCTACAAAACACAATGTTTTTTTTTTATATGTAATATTTGAATATATAAACTCAGACATGCACTTTTTAGGCTTATAGTCTATTCCCACTGGGACAAAAACGTGGTTTTCGTAACAATTCCTAAATACTTACAAATCTTCACATAAATTTTTCTAAAATCTCATGTTTTCAGTAGGGAAATGTTTCAAGTCGCTTATGATGAAACCAATAGCAAATAATTGACGGAATAGAAGCTATTTTATGTTCTAGATTTGTACACCATAAGCAAATGATATAACAAATCTTTTCTTTTCAATTCTAAAACATAATTTTTTAAGTATTTTATGATATAAATTGGTTTGTGTTTGACTCAATCTTTCCATTCTACAATATATGAGTGTTACAATACAATAACATTAAAAGAGGTGATTTTTCTAAAAACATAAAGTGCAAAAATGGAGAGGATCAAACAAAAACTGTAAGGAACGGTTTACTAGTTTTCGTAAAAGAATTGCGTTTTTGTCCCATTGAGAGTAGATTATTTAGCGATTTTTTTGTTGTGACTGCAACAGTTTCACATAAATTTTTTTTTTTTTATCAAGAGTATGTAAGTAACCACACGAATATTACGAATTCAAAAAAAGTTAGGAAAAACGCTGGTATCGCCACCTATATTCACAATTTCACGAAAAACTTTTTCAAATCAGAAAAGGCGAATCGTAAAACTAGTGGAACGCATAACTTTATAATTTTTTGCAAAGGTAACATTGTTTCGTAAACAAGCTTAAAACAAATTTTGGTTGCTAAAATCAAAAACTTTGCTGCTTTATTTTTAACGTATCATAAATGTTATAACCTGAAACTAGTTCGATCTGAAACAGGATCCAATCCTAAGTGGGAATGAGGTACTTGAAGCATTCAAGAAAGTATAATTCATGTACCAGTGAAAACCTCACCCACCTCTATAGTTTTAGCGAATTATCGACTCATCCCTAGTTCGTTTGACGTCTATGTTGACTATTTCAAAATAATTTTAGCAAATACACAACCGTCAAAACACCGCGCCGCATTCATTGGGTCACCCCTATCAGTTGCGTGCGGCAAACCCCACCGCATCAGTTGCCGGGGCCTTAACTTCTTCGAGTGATTTCGGGTATTAAGTTCAATTTAGGCTCAGAAGGTGCTTTCGATGAAACTGTTCAATCAAAAGGCCATCACATTACTGTAGCCATATTTGCAGAATTCTGTCATCATCTACACGAATCTGCCCTTGAGTATCGCTAATGAGCTTCACCAAACGATTCTGCAGAGCATTTCTGCTTCTTTGAGCGCCTATTTTGAAGATTGTGGCTGCCATATTGAAGTTGGGTCGTAATTTCTGAACAGCTTGGCTAAGCAGCCGACGCAGAAATCTCCACCATTTCCCAAAAAATTCCCTCCGTTCTCCTTGTTTGGAGTTGAATGAACTTCTCTCTCGCTTCATTCTCACAGCTTCTGCAATCCCTTTCAAGGCGAACCTTTTTATACCTATCAATTCTTGCGCTAGCTGTAGTTTGAACAGCTTCATACCTAAATCTACTCGGAAAATTTTCCACGTAGTGGAGTAACATAGGCTCAACTGCTGTGTAGGCGTATTGGTGGTTTAATCTCAAGCAATGTAAATGTGGTGCGACATGTAGTCACCATAGGCCGAAAAGCCGACTTTTATAGGTAGGTCAACCTGAAAATAAAATAGAAGAAGCGCACAATTAACTCTCTCCTCTCAATAGTGCATGCATTGTCATAATAAAATTCAATTATTTGCAAGCCTTCTCCGTTTGTAAAACGATCCATGGTAAAATTAAAAATTAATCTGAAGATGTTTGACAGTGACATAAAACATAAAACCTGCGTGAGCTGTCAAAACTAGTGTCGCCAGAAAGAAAATCAAAGTAATCAATCTTTACACACTTCGATGACAAAAGATCTCACAATAGCCGAGTTCACAATGTACAATTAGTTGGACAGACTTTGGTTTGAACGACCAATGTTTGGTAATATGAGCACTCAGACGACCGCTTGGCCTCCGTACTGTTGTACGGAGCGCAGGAGTACATGACATAAAGTTGGACGACAAGTTTGATAAGTGTGAACGCAAACTACATCCGACCATCCAACATCCATCAAACGAAGTCTCTCCAACTAATTGTATAGTGTAAACTTGGCTAATACGGATGATCGACCTTAAGCTTATTTTAAATAAACTCTACCAATAAGCACAAAAACGTCTTCTTTTCGAGTTGTAAGCCCATAACTTAAAAACAGACACCAGCAATCTTACATTTTCTTTGTGATTTTTCAAATCGAAGTAATGAATGTGAGTTAATCTTACAGGAAGATGAACGCCAATCGAATTGACAATTTACGACATCAGCCTTGCAAAATAAAGTAAATATATTTTGACAGTAGTGAGATAATAGTTTGTGTAGTGGAAGCAGCAAAATGGCGTCCACCCATTTCACTGCTTCTAAATCAATGAACAAAAAATATTCCTTTCTCTGTTTATCTCATTTTTCTTTTCCACAAAAATGTACGTTCCAGCACTCGCAACGTTTATACTTGGAAAATATATTTTAGAATTAAATTCCCCGATTCCCTCAGCCAGCTGCTGAAAATGAGGTAATAAATTTAACTTCGCTCCATTCTCTTTGCATTTGTCTTTTCACAGTCGCCTAGCTCTTAAGGGTCTTTGTTTTTCTGCATTTGACTTGTTGAAAGCATTAATTAGCATTTGGAACAAATCCAAATGACAGTTGTGAATTTACAAAACGGCAGCTTAATTGGTCCTCGTTTTACATGATTTGACATTCATTTGCGTTGTTCACAACCAGTTAGTTACGATTCTTCAAGCTACGTCATTCTAATGCTTTGTCTCTGGGAATAACCAATCCTAACATTTGAGATGTGTTCTTCTTTTTTTTTGTTCTGTTTTTGAAATATACACCTGAGCTGATTGTAACATTCATTGGGATCTAAGGCCGAGTGGCATGGATTTCAAAAAGCAAGAGATGCAACATGCCAGCAATTGAAAGTAGTCCATGTGTTGTTTTGTAATCATGCTTCTGTCTATCTCAATAGATGCACTCTGCAGCTGTGATTAAACAGACTTTGCCTCACTGCTATAGAATTTTATGTGTGCAGCGGAAATGGTCTTTTCCATTGTGCTCAATGTCGACGTTTATGAGAATAATGACAACAATACCTACTGTCCTAGGAAAAGTTGGATATGTAGGTTGGATTTCTAACAACAGAATGAGTATAGATGAAGTTACAAACAGAAACTGAAATGAATCCAAACGAATAATATCTATGGAATTTCTTATGGAAAAACGAAAAACTATACATATGTATGGTTAGCCATAGAAACAGTTCGAAGATTCGACTTGAATTTGAAAACATGATTTTGTTAAGTCAGCTGTTTTGCAAAAAATATTCGAATTACGATTGCGGTAAATTCCAGATCGCTAAGAACTTTTCCTAATGTCAAATTTCGAAGAGAAAATTCGTATGTTTTCAGATTTGTTACGAACTTTGGACAACATTTTTAGGAAATTTTAGAAAGAAAGAAAGAAATCGCAAGGGACTTGAGACACTATCACTAACTAAAAGAACGGTGAAGCTGAGACAGCAATAAGCAAAAAGCTTGGGCAAAGTGCCTCTCTGAGATGAAATAAAAAGAAAAGAAAAGAAAGAAGGAGAGAGAGATAATGAAATCGAAAAAAATGAAATCGAAAGAAAAAGAAAGCGAAAGAGAAATAAAGTGTTTGAGAAAGTTATCTCGATAGATCGATCGGTACAGAGAGAGAGAAAGAGAGAGGGGAAGGGAAACGGAATTCGTTGGCCGTTAGACTTCTGCATCCAGAAAACTACTATCATGATTCGATCAACAGAAGACTGATAGCATCATACTTTAGATGACCACCATTTTTGTATGAAATTTTGGTATACATTGAGACCATTTGGTGGGGGCAAGACCCCCATTTATTAGGCTTAATACTTATAAGCTATTAACTTAAAAACTAAGAAACTTAATAGCTAAGACTTACTAAGTAGTTGGAGGGCTTAGGAGACGAAGTTTTAGGCATTAAAGTACCTACATATTGAAGTCAAAACAAGAGGAGTGGGAGTTGACATTCCTTAGCATTCGGGAGATGGGTTGATTGGAGCCGTAAGAGGTTCGATGGGTGGGAAGATAGAAGAGACGGAGATTCCGGGTGTTACGAGGGTTAGTATTTAGAATAATGGATTCGTTTAGGGCTGGACAGTCAATGGTACCTGAGAGGATTCGGTGAATGAAGAGAACGTCAGATATTTCTCTTCGATCTTTCAGCGTATTTAGGTTTAGGAGTTTGATTCTGTCTTGATAAGGAGGTAATATCAGGGGATTACTCCAATTAAGACCTCGAAGAACAAAACGGAGGAAACGGCGTTGTATGCTCTCAATTCTGGCAATGTGCACTTGTTGGAAAGGCGACCAGACTTGACAAGCGTATTCAAGAAGCGGACGAACAAATGAAATGTAAAATAAATTCTTTGGACCATCGTTTCACGAAGTCAAGTGCTGAATTTGCCTTAAGGATTATATCGTCGATATGCTTGAGGAAATTCAGCTCACGGTCGCAAATAATCCCAAGGTCCCGGATCACCTCAACGGTGGAAATGATTTGACCGTTTAGAAGATAGAGACGGGGAGTAGATTTGATGCGTTTACGTGAGAAGGGCACTTAGAAACATTTAGCTCCAGGCAGGTTTTGGAGCACCATATTGAAAAATTGTCTTGGTCACGTTGGAGGTGGGAAGAGTCTTCAGAAGAAGAAATGATCCGGTAAAACTTAGTATCGTCTGCATAGAGAGAGATAGAGGAGTGTTTGAAGATCATTTTAATGTCGTTAATACTGAGAATGAAGAGGAGAGGGCGTAAATGGCTGCCTTGGGGAACACCGGATGTAGCTAGAAAGCGGCTGGATATGGCGGATCTGAACCGAACGCTGTTAAAACGATTTTCTAAATAAGAAGAAAACAATAAGCCGAGGGTGGAAAGTTTAAAAAGAATAAGTTTGTGAGAGATTTTATCAAAAGTTTTACTAAAGTCAGTTGAAATTACATCGACTTCCTTTCCATTCTCCAAGGCTGAGAGGGAAAATGAGACAAAGTCAACGAGGTTTGTTGTTGTTGACCTGCCTTTGAGGAATCTGTGTTGTCTAGGAGAAATGAAAGATTTGCAACGAAAACTTAAGTTTTCATACAATATGCTTTCGAAAACTTTGGGTATATGCGATAGTTTAGCGATGGGATGATAATTTTTCACGTCGCACTTAGGACCTTTTTTGTGTATAGGGGTAAAAACGAAAAATAATCTGAATCAGGAACAAAAGAATCATGCGTGAAAGACTGTTTAAAGTAATTTGCGAAATAGTTTGCTACAGCGAGTGCATCGGATGAGGTTTCGTTATTGAAGGAAAGGGAGGAAGGGTACCCGACAGATTTTCTTTTGTGGTTGACAAATTTATAAAAAGACTTAGGGACATTTACAATGTTAGATTTCATTTCGATTAAATAGCGTTGGTAAAAGGTGTTGAAAAACTCAAAGAAATGTAGATAAGAGCCAAGGTAAGCTGAATATTTAGTAGGAGATCGAGTACGAAGGAAGATTGTCCACAATTTGTTATTTTTATTTCTTAGAGTACGGAGCCTATGGTTATACCATGGAGGGAAAGTAGAAGAAGTTTTAAGTCTAGAGAGGAGAACGAATAGGGATATAGCTTTATATATTTCTCTGTAGAAAGCGGATGTGGCATCTTCTATAGTTATATTACCAAAATTAAAGTGAGTTCTATTGAGATAATCGTTAACTTTGCGGAAGTTCGCTTTGTGGAAATCGTATGAAGCTCGAGGTACGGGCGGGTTGGACGGTTTTGAAGACTGGAGAAAAAATGAAAAGAGGAGAGGAGGGTGTAGGTTATCTATGGTTGAAAGAAGCAGGGGTGAAAGTGAGATTGAAGAATTAATGGGATCTGTTGTAAATACATGGTCAAGTTGCCTACCCATGTAGTTTGAAATTCCAATTATAGTAATTATAGTAGTAAGCTTTATACCTCGGGGTATAGGGCCAGTCCATGTATTTTCATGATATTTTCGGAAATATGTTTCAAATAGTGTATAAGAAAAAGGTAAATTTCACCCCTCTCAATTTTATAAATTTTTTTTATAACTAATTATTAACTTTTAGAATTTTCTTTTATTTATGTTGGGTGTTTTACATACAACTTTCCACAAACTAAGGACGGATAGGTTGGGTCAGGATAAGAAAATAATTGTACGGGAGGAGGTTTATATCCCTCCGTGTAGGCAGTAGGAGGAATCTTATTAAAAATTGAATTAATTATTTAAAAATTTAATAAAAATTATGAAAACCGCTTACTTCCACATCCTATAAAATTTTTGAAAGCTAATATTTTAAAAGTCTTAGCTTGAGTTCACTTAATGAATAGTTTTTGAGAAATCAAGCCTCAAAGTCATAATTTTGAGAAAAGAAAATATTTATTTTCTAAGTTACTTTTTTTTACAAAATTTTGCCTTGTTAAGGGCCATTTTTTCTTCCCATAATCTATGCTTTTATTAATTTTTACTCAAAAGCACGGTTACGGTTTTTGAGAAATTAAAAAAAAAAAAACGAAAGGTACTTTTTCCAAAAAACAAAATGTTGTTAAATTTCCGCTGATTGAACTTTATTCTCGGAAGTGAAACCTGAAACGTGTTTTTTTATCTTCTTCTATATATATAAAAATCAATTGTTGTTCGTTAGTCTGGTTAAAACTCGAGAACGGCTGAACGGATTTATCTTATCTTGGTCTTGAAATGTTCGTAGAGAGTAAAAGTAACAATTTCTTTATTGTTAACTGTAATGAATAAAAAAATTTATTCAAACAATACTTCATTTTTGACAACAAAAAATTAAATTAATAAATAGCAAATAATAAGATTAAATAGAATTATTTGAATTTTTTGACTGGTAAGAATTAAATTTATTGCCCATGAGCACAATAGACTATACTTCATACTCCCACAGGAACGGGAATGGAAACGTCAAATAGTCAATTTATCAAATTAGCTTCTTCACAGTCTGTCAAAGTGATGATTTTGCTCGCACTTTACTGTATGCTGACATGCCAAGCTATTACACACGGAATGCATCATCGAAATCGTTTCAGCGTCGAGAACAAGGAACACCAGTTGAAGGGAATCCAAATGTATTTGCTTCAGACGTTCTGGGTCGCATCTACACAGTACATCCAAACAACGATGAATGATATTATTTGCGATTGTTGTTGGTGAATGTTCGTGGTCCAACATCGTTTAAACAACTGAGAACAGTTAATAGAAAGCTGTGTGCGGCTTACCGTGAGGCATGTCAACTATTACATTTACTTGAGAACGAGTCACACTGGGATGATATGCTCAAGGATTCCGTAATATCTTCATCGCCGCATCAAATTCGTATTGGCCGAAACAGTACGTTCAAGTGTTCCACAATTGAATGAAAAACAAAGAATTGCGTACGACACTTTGATAAAAGCTGTGAGCAGTGGATCTGGTAGAGTTTATTTCCTCGATGCCCCCAGAGGAACCGAAAAAACATTCTTAATTTCGTTGCTATTGGCGAGGATCAGATCGCGAAAGGATATTGCTCTATCGTTGGCCTCATCTGGAATAGCTGCGACTCTGCTTGATGGCGGGAGAACTGCGCATTCTGCCTTAAAATTGCCACTAAACATGCAAATCACCGAAACACCAATTTGCAACATCGCCAAAAATAGCGCAATGGCCAGGATATTACAAGTATGCAAATTGATTGTTTGGGATGAATGCACAATGGCCCCTAAGAGGTCACTGGAGGCACTGGACAGAACGTTGGAAGATCTTCGTGACAACCAAAATATTTTTGGTGGGGTCATGAATTTGTTATCAGGTGATTTTCGTCAGACTCTTCCAGTTATTCCCCGATCAACTGTAGCTGATGAACTAAAATCCTAAAATCATCGAATTTGTGGCGGTTCGTAAAGAAACTCCAATCAACAACTAACATGCAAGTATTTTTGCAACATGATGAAACTGCAAATGTGTTTGCGAAACAGTTGTTAGACATAATAATAAAGTTGCAGTTTACACCTCGACCGGATTCTTCACACTATCCACAAATTTCTGTCACATCACACAATCAAAAGAGGAGCTTATTCAGCGTGTTTTTCCGGATACAGCGGAAAAGTTCAAAAACCATAATTGGTTGAGTAAACGAGCAATATTGGCAGCGAAAAACAAAGATGTCGAGGATCTCAATGCGACCATTCAGAATTGTCTTCCAGGACAGTTGGTTTCCTTCAAATCAGTCGACACCGTTATGAACCAGGACGACATAGTCAACTATCCCACGGAATTTTTAAATTCACTTAAATTGCCTGGATTACCACCTCACAATTTGCAGTTAAAAGTAGGATCAGTTATCATCATGCTGCGTAACATTAATCAACCTCGAGTGTGCAATGGAACAAGACTGGCTGTGAAAAAGCTGATGAATAACGTCATTGAAACGGTCATAAAAGGAAAATTCAAAGGAGAGGATGTCTTGATCCCGCGAATATCGATGATTCCAACGGGATTTACCATTCGATTTTAAACGGTTACAATTTCCATGGTGACCATAAATAATTCACAAGGACAGTCGTTAGAGGTTTGCGGAATCAACTTGGAGTTTCCCTGTTTCGGACCTGGACAGTAATACGTCACGTGTTCGTGCGTCAGAAAACCGTCTTCTTTGTTTATTTACGCACCACAAAATAAAACAAAAATATAGTTTATGAGAAAGCTTTAAATTGATTAACAGACGAATAACAGTGTATATCTGTCAATATCAAATTTAAACCTCATAAAAAGCCAGTATTTTAGGAATACTCTATTTTGTAAGTATACAACATGATGTGCCGAAAATAATAATAATATTTCAATCTTCATAAAAAATGCTTTTGTATTAAAAACGACTTCGTTTTATTTGTTTTGAAATCAATTTATACAAAAGTATAGGTCTTTTATTAATCGCAACACAAAAAAGACATTTTTGATACATTTTCTAAAGTGTATACTATTTACTCTGGCGTATACGTACTGTTTTTTTTTTTAAGTTTTATTCTGATAATTAATTGTAACTACTGTCAATACATTTCATTTTATATTTAAGAGTTCAATGAGAAAAATTTTAGGTGCTGATTGTTCCTGAATTAATTTCGTCTGTATCAATTCAAATTCATTGAACTTATCCCTCAGTGACATAGACTTATATTTCATTCACATATTTCCACGGGAACGGACGATTCCCTCAGGAACGGGGTTGGAAATGGAAACTTAGAAACTACTGGACAGATTTCAAAAATTCTTTCGGCACTGGGATGCCACATAATCCCTCGATAACTTAGCGTAGATTTTACCCTATAATCATACGGGAACAGAAACAGGAATGAGCACGGGAGCCTTAAAACTACAGACCCGAGCAACGCCAGGCGGCTCAGCTAATTAAATAACAAATCGTAAGATTATTGAATTTTTTGTTTTTAAGAACTCTTTTGATTTTCGCCTGGTAAGAATAAAGGTTAAAACTTTTTTTAGTTAAAAGTGTTACTTTTACAATAATGCAAACTATTTTGTCATATGAATTGGCCGCACATTGAACTATATTTACATTCGCAAAACAAAACGAATTGATTTAAAGTGATACTATACACTTTGACCTAAGTAATGACAGCGTCTTCTAGGCCATTGGTAGAGATAAGGATCTTAAAGGGATATAGGCTTTGAAATGAAGTCGAAGTTCTTTGCTTATTATTTAGTAAAGAAGAAATGAGTAAAGTAATAAAGGCTCGAAGAAAATTTTAATTTTGGCTCAGACCCAATAAGGGTATTGTAAAACCACTTGGTGGTCTCTGTGACCATGTTGAAAGATGCAGATGCTGACACTTTGATGTACTCAACAAGTGTCACGAGCTTCAGTAAAGGGACGAGAACGACAACATTAGCGGGAACTTGGCAAATGTTGGACCAATTCCCTTACATTTTCAATGTATGAATGCTTCATTGCTCCTGGGTATTAAAGACTATATTTCCTTCCCATATTCTTTCGGGAACGGAAACGGGAATGTCGAAATAACCAAGAAACTGGAAAGTACTGAAGCAATTACAAAAATTCTTTCACTGCTAGAATGCTTCCTGAGCAATCTAAACTATATTTCAACATAATTTTCCAACTGGAACGGAAACGGGAATAAGAAAAAAAAAAAAAAAAACACAGTACCGATTTCAAAGCGTATTTCATTTTCACAGTACTGAGCTGATTCCAAAAACTATGCCATCGTTGGAGTGCTTAACTGTAACTGAAGACATAAACTATATTTCATCTCCATTCTCCCACTGGAATGGAAACTTCGAAACTACTTCACAAACGCAGCAACGGCAACAGCAACAGCAACAGCAACAGCAACAGCAACAGCAACAGCAACAGCAACAGCAACAGCAACAGCAACAGCAACAGCAACAGCAACAGCAACAGCAACAGCAACAGCAACAGCAACAGCAACAGCAACAGCAACAGCAACAGCAACAGCAACAGCAACAGCAACAGCAACAGCAACAGCAACAGCAACAGCAACAGCAACAGCAACAGCAACAGCAACAGCAACAGCAACAGCAACAGCAACAGCAACAGCAACAGCAACAGCAACAGCAACACCAACACCAACACCAACACCAACAACAACAACAACAACAACAACAACAACAACTACAAAAACAACGTCAAAGAAAATATCAAACAACTTCTGAACCCAGAGTATTAAGATCTGGAACGTCCAAAAACTCAGCAAATAAACAGGTCGGAAGTGGCTCTACCCCAGTGTGTGATCTTTCCAGTGGAATAGTTGCTAAAGTACCACTAGATACCCCAATAGCTTCCATTGCGGATGAGGGGTTTTCTAACACTTTAGTAATACCACCCACTGATAACAATCCAGCCTTGAATGTATCTAACTTAGAAGAACTCATAGCCTTGCCACCTGCCAAGAGCATTTTTATTTCTCGGCTTTCTCAAACCACTACTGTAGATCAGATACAAAAATATATTTCAAAAAAACTTCCATCAACTGTAAATCTATCAAGCATTAACATAAGGAAGTTTAATATGTCTCCTGAAAAAGATTATTCTTCTTTCGAGATTAAAGTTGGAAGGGATCTCGTATTATATAATATGCTAAATGACAGCTCGCTCTGGCCCTTACATACGGTTGTCCACGATTTTTTTCGTGGCAAGAAACGAAGACCCCACGTTAACTGAAGGGGAATCATACGATACTCTACATGTGGATTCATTTAAACCGTCTACTCAAAATCTTCGTCTATCATCGTTAAAGATATATTATCATAACGCTAGTGGTCTCAGAACTAAAGTATCTGATCTTTTTAAAAATACGAGCAATATTTATTATGATATAATCTTCATAGTCGAGTCCTGGCTGTACAATGGAATCGCTTCCACAGAACTTTTTGATTGTAGACTTTATAACACTTATCGTCGTGATCGTTGTCAATCAGCTAGTGATAGAGGAGGTGGGATAATTGTTGCTGTGCGCTTGCATTTGTGCTGTACAGAAGTAACCTTGCCATCTGATGACATTGAACAGGTTTGCATCTCTCTGAAAGTAAACATGCCACATAAGTCAAATCTATTCTTTATTGTAAGTTATGTGCCTCCAAGTAGCTCTATAGAATTGTATGAAAAACATATATCCAATATTGATTTTATCAACAGCATTTGCATTGACTCTGACAATATTTGTGTCTTAGGTGACTTTAACTTATCTGAATTAAAGTGGAAATATTCAGAATCAGAGAAAATGCTACTGCCGTTTAATATGAATCAAACTTGTGAAATTATTTTTGTAGATTATCTATATTCTTTAAATTTGATGCAATTAAATCATATCCCCAATTCTTTAGGAAAGATATTGGATTTAGTGTTCATATGTTGTGAAGATCTAAGAGTTAAATTATTTAATGTTCCCTTTTCCTTGCTGAATGATTCTATTCATCACACGGAATTGTTCTTTGAAATAGAGTTTTATACATATGTATCAAAAAATGTAAAACAGGATTTAAAATCGTATAATTTCTCTAAAGCTAATTTTACCGGTCTAAATGACTATTTCTGCAATATCGATTGGCGAACTGAATTTGTATGTCTTGATCTAGAAAATATGTATCATCGCTTCACTGAAATCATGTTTTTGGGTTTTGATAACTATATACCGGTTTTTGCAAAAAAGAAGTCCTTGAATTCACCTTGGATTAATAAACAACTCAGCGATTTAAAAAAACAAAAACGTAAAGCATACGTAAAATATAGTAAATCAAAAAGTCAACCTGATTACGACCACTTTAGTAAGTTACGCAAAGATTTTGTGGTTCTTAGCAAGTTTCTTTATAGAGCTTATATTCAAAATATTGAAAGCAATATCAAAAACAATTCTAAATCATTCTGGTCTTTTATAAATTCCAAAAGAAAATCAGTAGGGTTTCCAAGTACTATGCATTACAGTGGCGTCGAATCCTCGGACTTAGACTCTACAGTCGAATTATTTGCTAACTTCTTTGAATCGGTTTATTCCGTATCTAGTTTTAATAAAAGCTCACTCACACAATTGAACAGTAGCATTAATATTGGATCCATTCAGTTCAGTTTCGATGAAGTTAATACAGCACTTTCATCTCTCAAATCTAGTTCTAGCTCTGGCCCCGACGGCATTCCTGCCACAGTGCTTAAGGAATGTTGTAACTCTATCTGCACTCCCTTACTTATGATATTTAATAAGTCTCTTCAAGAAGGAATCTTCATCAAAGAATGGAAACTTTCTTATTTAGTTCCGATCCATAAATCAGGCTCAAAAAGTGATATTCAAAATTATAGGGGTATTTGCAAACTCTCTGCAATTCCCAAATTATTTGAAAGTATCCTGAAAAACAAACTAGATTTCTTCACAAGCGAACATTTATCGGAAGTACAGCATGGTTTTGTATCTGGTAGATCCACTATAACAAATCTGGCATATTTTACTTCTTTTGTAACTAATGCTATGGAAAGTGGTTTTCAAGTCGATGCGGTATACACGGACTTTAGTAAGGCGTTCGATTCTGTAAACCACCAAATACTCCTTGCTAAACTAGAGATGTTTGGATTTCATTCCCAAATCCTTCGTTGGATATCCTCGTATCTTTCTTGTAGAAAACAACAGGTTAAAATTGAAAATTCTTTTTCAAGGGAAATTCAGTGTACATCGGGTGTACCCCAAGGTAGCCACCTCGGTCCATTGTTCTTCATAATTTTTATCAATGACATTATATCTGCATTCAAATATTGTAGGTGTTTGTTATATGCGGATGATCTCAAGCTATTCTTGACAGTTAACAGCTTAGGTGATTGTCAATTGATTCAATCTGACCTTGATTCTCTTACACACTGGTGTCACGAAAATTGCTTGAAACTCAATATAAAAAAGTGTAATATTATTTCATTTACTCGAAAAAGTACCAGTATTCGGTCCAATTACAAAATTGAATCTAATGTCTTAGATCGTGTCTCAAACATTAAGGACTTAGGTGTTATTCTTGATTCCTCATTAAATTTTAGGAACCACATTGATTTCTTAGTACCAAAAGCTAACTCGTTAGTTGGATTCATAAAACGTAATGGCAAAGATTTTCGAGATCCTTATGTTTTATTAACATTGTATACATCTCTTGTCAGATCGCGTTTGGAATACGCTGATGTAATCTGGAGTCCCGCGTTTAAAGTTAATTCTGACAGGGTAGAATCAGTTCAAAGAAGATTTACAAAATACATATTCAACAAAATGAGCTGGGGTTTCTGTCCTGATTACAAAGCTAGGTGCCTATTGCTTGGAATAAAATCCTTAGAATCAAGAAGAAAAATTCATGGTGTAATGCTTATAAGAGACTTACTATGCTACCACATAAAGTGTCCAACACTCCTTGCTCTATTACCTATACATGTACCAGCCAGGTCCACGAGAACAAGGATTTTCCTTTTTCAAAAAATACATAGAACAGTTTATGGATGTAATGAAACGTTATCAAGATGTATAGCTGATTTCAATGAAGTGCCTTCAGAAATTGATTTTTCAATCCTTAGTAGAAGTAAATTTAAGACTGATTTATTGTACTTATTTATATTTTAATATTTTATTCTTGGAGCACTATATCTGTTAGCTGTAAGACTGCTTGTAGATAAATAAATAAAATAAATAAATAAAAATAAATAAATTTACTTAATTCGATTAACGTAAGGCATGAGCTATGCCGGGCGGTATAATAGATTTTTTTTTTAGATTTTGAATATTTTATTCATTTCAAGCTCAAAACTAAATAAACAATTGAAGTTGATAAGTAGAATAATAGTGTCAATTCTTAACTTTCACAGTTAGTGATGAATGACACATCAGTAAACAAATAATTCAGAATTATAATCAGATGTGGAGTAACATCAGTGCAATGAATTTTAATAAGCTTAGTTTGTTTAACTTTCAAAAATAAATTCAAAGATAACGATATAATTATACTCTTTGATACAGAAGAATTCGAATGATCAAAACAAGAAAAAAAAAAAATATGAAATTGAAAAATGCTAAAAGAATGATTCAATACAGTTATAACTTAAGGCAAATAGCCAGCATTTAACTTTTTTGATAAAAGAGGAAGCAATTACAGTTTCTCTAATACTCAACGGCAACTTGTTGAATAGCTTTGGAGCTGTACTTGTATAAAAATGTGCAAAATGGTTATTATGTGCAAATGGGACACAGACCATCCTCAGATTATTAATTCGTAAATTATAAATGTGAGAATTTCGGCTTGGAACATTACCACTTCGTATAAAAAACTCCTTTAATACTTTAAACACATATAAATGTCTCATTGGAAGAATATGCAGTTCTTTAAATAACGGCCAGCTTCTAGCGTATCTATTCTTTCAACAAATTATTCTTAACAAATGCTTTTGAGATGTCAATAAAGGTTCAAAAGTATTAGTATACGAACCACCCCAGCTAGTAATGCCATATTGTAACTTTGAGTGTGCAAGGACATAGTATATACTACGTAAAACTTTTTTTGAACAAAAATCTTGTAAAAGATACAATTTTCGCGTAACTAACAACATATATGATTTTAACGACTGGATATGTTCCTTCTAGTTCAACTTTGAATCAACCATAACACCTAAATATTTAAACTGATTAACTGATTTAATACTGAAACAACTACTAGAGCACTGCAGATTAGAATTAAAGTTTTGTGTACCGCACTTATGAACAGGAAAAGAAAATTTTTTACAATCATGCGCATGGAAGCAAGGACTAAACTCAAAGAGACTATCACCCGATATCTTAAAGTACATTAACTTTGTTTTCTCACTTATAATAAGACTATGCGAAGTAAGCCACAGCCTCATAACTTCAAGATCTCCTTCAATTTTAGCAATACAGTCGAATAGAGAGTTTGATTCATAAGTTATTGCTATGTCATCAGCAAAGGCGGTTGAAGACCCGTTTAGAGTAAGTTTGAAAAAAGAATTAATATAAACTAAGAAAAACAACGGGCCAAGTACCCAGCCCTGGGGAACACCATTTTTAAGAACTCTTGCTTCACCTAAGACTCCGTTTATTTTAACTTTTTGCATTCTCCCTTTTAAATATGACTCTAGCCATTCAAAAGTGTTTCCACGAAAACCAGCGTTATATAACTTACTTAGCAACAAGTTATGATCAACCATGTCAAACGCTTTAGTCATGTCAATAAATAAGCTCATCGTTGATTTATTGTTATTGAGACTACTATAAAGTTGACTACAAACTCTCAAAATTGCATCTTCTGTCGACATTCCTGCTCTAAAACCGAACTGGTTGTTGCAAAAAAATTTATGCTTGTCTAAAAACGACAAAATACGAGTCTTTATTAGTTTTTCAAATATTTTTGAAAGTGTGGAGAGTAAGGAAATAGGCCTATAGTCCGCAACATTTTTTCTGTTTCCTTTTTTAAATAATGGAATAACCTTGCACATTTCAAAATATCAGGAAAACAACCTTTTTTAACACTGCTGTTAAAAAGGAAACTCAAAACATCAATGACGTACCAAACTATATTTTTTATTAATGCACTTGAAATTCCATCATTTGTGCATGAATTTTTATTTTTTAGACGCATGACAAAATTGTAAATTTCACTGGCGGTAATATCAGTAAAAACGAAACTGTTAAACTGTATATCTTCACGAATATTAGAAGCACTTAAGCAATTGCATGCTGAAGATCTTATGAAAAATGGTTTGAGCTTTTCAGAGACTTCAGTAAAATACTCGTTGAAAATATTTGAAATATCAAAGAAATCCGATTCTATAACACCCTCAAGTTCAATATTTTCAATTAAAACCTGGCTTCTATCATTTCCTAAAATGCTATCAACAACTCGCCATTCTTCTCTTACATCACCACCTGCCTTTGCAAATAAATCAGCATAATACTTGTTGCGCGAGTTAAGTTACGGAAAGTAATATACCATCAAGTTGGTGTCCAAGTAATGACTGAACTTTATTGACTACTTAAATGTATCTTAACACATAGCTAATACCTAATTTGCTTATTCCTAGTTTTATTGGCAACGGAAACAACAGGTACGTAATCGGAACCCTTTCGTTTCAATAATTTACAGTGTCTAAAATTTCGTGGTGGCTTTTCTGTTAGTGTCATCAGAACTTGGAGGTTCGATGACACTTTCTGCGCTATACATAACACTCCCACCGCCAAACTTTGAATTCTCCCGAATTCTCTTATTTGTTTCATTACTTAAAATTTTAATATTTACATTATTATTCTTTTTCCACCGTAAGATAACAAAAATCAAAAACGCTATTGCAATTAAAATCAACATAGAATTAAGGCCGTATGTTACGTCCTTGTGGAACTTTAACTCTTTGATTTCTTTTATATTTTCGAAATGTTTTAAAATAATTTTTTCAAAATTCACAATTTTTGGCTTAGTTTGATTAACAATGTTACTAGGATAGAAGTATTTCGCTTGAATCTTTGTTACTTGATTGTAAAATTTCTCTTTACAGATTTACAATGTACAGTTGTAGAAAGTAATCTAACTATTTTTGTTTAACAATATTTTTCGATCATCACAATTTTGAGTTAAATTTTCGTTTACAGCATTCTTAATTAGTAACGTATCTTCATCAATTCTTTCGATAGTTGTCTTATTATTATACTTAAATTGGCATTCATTTTTCCAAATACAACTTTTGCTAGTTTCCAAATCTCTTAACAGTTTATTTTCTTTGTATACAAAATTCTTATTACCTACTGTTACAAATTTTTCAACATTTTCATCAATTTCTAGAAATTCTGTATTTGGCAGTGGTATAACTAACTTAAGGTCTTCTGTTATATAAGTTTTAGGAATCTTTATTGCAATGATTAAAGACTGATTAATGTACTTAAGAATACCAACTTTTACTAGCTTAATCTTATAAAAATCAATATCATACAGATTCTGTTCCTCTCTTGTAAGGATACTGGGGTGAAAAATATCGTTTTTGCTGCTGCTATACTGTCTAGTATTTGGTCTACTTTGTTTTCTAAATATCTGAGTTTTATCATCTGATCTAAATACATAGAATGTTCTTCGACTGACTTTCTCTGGTCTGTTATCGTATTTAAGAATCCTATTGTCTTATTCCTATCCTGTTCTATAGCTTTTTTTAGAATATTGAAAGTATCATTAAAATGAGTATTTATAGAAATTTGTTTGTTAGATTTTAGAATGGAGTTATGGTTATTCTCTTCATCTATTTTTAAATGTTCTAAAATTTCCTGCCTATCATCGTCATTCATTGTTCCGAACAACCACTTGTGTGCACTACCCACAACGTTGAGGAGTCCTCTTTTTCTTCTAGATTCTTTTGGTTTAATGGATTTTATCTTTGACTTAATATCGGCAACTACTGTGTTTAACAACTCTTTGTTGTCCATATTCATATTTAGAATGTTCGTCTCAATTTGCATCAGTAACCTGTCTATTTCTCCCATATCAATAACATGCAGTATGGTGTTTGTATCGCTTATAATTTCAACTTCTTTGATTTTGATTGTAGTGTATCCAATTTCTTCATGAATCTGATTGACCTGCAGTAGCCCTTGCACTACTGGTATAACTGCGAGGAATATTATTAGGCTGGTCATTGTCCGTATCTGTAAGTTTGAAAGGTCTTTTAATATTCGACGTATGAACATTTTGAAGAGGATTTAATCTATAATAGGGTTCGTCTTTATGTCTTAGCCTTTTATAATTTCTGATATGCCCTGAACTTCGTTTTTCTATGTAGTTTTCTCTGGTTAAATTTCTTTTGTTAATGACATTTCTTTTGATACTATCTGTCCTTAAAACTAATTCCGAACAGTTAACTGTTTCCTTAGCCTGCCTGGGAGAACATCTGATTGTTGAGTGATATCGATCGTTATAGTTTCCTATAGCCATCTGTATCTTCATCTCAATCGAAAGCTCACTTCCCTCAATTCCTGTCATTATTTCTAATAAGGTAGAATGAAGTCGCTCTATATCGACATTTCCAGTGTGATTGTTCGGTTTTGTCAAGTGAACTTCTACACCTTCGGCATTAAGGAACTCTACTAATTGCTCGGCCCTAAACTCATTGTCCATTACAATTTTCTTAGGTTTGCCAAACTTTGAAAACTGCTCAATGATTACGGTCTTTTTTGCTCTCCAGTTACGATCAGTAATAGGATAAGCTGCTGCAAATTTCGTTAACTTATCTATTGTTGTCACAAATGAATGTTTCCGAAAGTGAAATATGTCAAGGTGAATAATTTGGTTTTTTTCTTTTGGGGTTTCTGTAATTTGAAATTTCGGCCTAATTGGCTTCCTGTCGTATTTGATTTCTCTACATTTAGGACAATTTCCTATTACTAAACGGATTTGGTCTCTTAGTTTAGGAAAATATATTTTGTCTTTAAGACTATGGTAACACTCATTTATGCCACTATGAAACGACTCTTTGGTATGATACAGAGATAGTTGTTTATGCAAATCTTCTTCTGTTTTTATTTCCTGAGCTATTTTGGAACACCTTATAAATTTGATCTTAGAGTATGATGAGAACAGGGATATTAAAATTTTCTGTATTCTGTTGTAATCAGAATCGGATACATTATTTGTGTAAATTTCTATTTGACCTCTTTTTACACATCGCTTTAATAAATCTCTTATCTTGTTTTCACACTCTAATGGATTTATTTCCATTATCGTTCTTTTGTGAAGGGTTTGGACTTCACGTTCTGGGCTGTAGGTTAATAATATTTGGATGCTATACTTATTGACAATCTCATCTTTAATACCTATATGGTCTAATCTTTGTTCCTCCAGAGAGTGCTGAGTCTGAGTCTCAGCTAATGCAAAATTTGAGTCTTCATCGTTGTTTTCATTGATTTTTTCTGTATTTTCAAGTCTACTTAAGTAGTCTGCTACTTTGTTATCCTTTCCTTGCATGTATTCTATTTCGTAATTGAATTCTTGTAGCTTAAGTAACCATCTTTGATCACGTTGAGAAAACTCCTTTCCCTTATATTTGCTGTTAATATATTTTATAGCTATATGATCTGTCACAATTTTAAACTTATTCCCATACAAGTATGGTCGGAAATAACAAACTGAGTACACTATCGCTAGAAACTCTTTGTCTGTTGTACTATACTTCTGTTCATGATTATTTAGAGTTCTTGAAATAAAACATACTGGATGACCTTGTTGTGATAACACAGCTCCAATAGCGTAATCACTAGCATCTGTGGTGAGGACGAACGGTTGGTTATAATCTGGGTATTTTAATATAGGATGAGAAATTATGAGACTTTTTAAATTTTCGAACGCTGATATGTATTGTGGATCTTTGATATTTATTTTGTTATCCTTCTTTAAATATTTGATCATTGGGTAAGCTATTTTGGAATAATCTCGAATAAACTTTCTATAAAAACCTGTAGCCCCCAAAAATCCTTTTAATTGCCTTTCCGTTTTTGGTATTTCAATTTCTTGTATCGTTTTCACTTTGTCTGGATTTGGCATCATACCATCTTTTGTTAAAACATGACCCAAAAACTCTGTGTGTCTCTTAAGAAAGCTACACTTGTTTGCATGTATCTTTAAATTATGTTGTTGGAGTCTAGTAAAAATTTTGTTCAATGAAATAATATGCTCTTCCAGAGATGTGGAAAAAATTAAAATATCGTCCATGTATACAACACAAATAGAATTAATATAATCACGGAGAATATCGTTCATCATTCTCTGGAAAGTGGCTGAAGCATTTTTCAACCCGAAAGGCATACGAACAAACTCGTACAAGCCACTTGGTGTAACAAAGGCTGTTTTTTCAATGTCTTTTTTAGCAACTTTAATCTGGTGATAGCCTTTCGCCAAGTCTATCGTACTAAAGTATTGTGCCTTCCCTAGCTTGTCTAAGATGTTGTCAATGTTTGGTATAGGATACTTGTCATCTATGGTGACTTGGTTCAACCTTCTATAATCTACCACTATTCTAAACTTTTGAATTCCCGAGTTGTCTTTCTTTTTTGGTACAACTATAATCGGTGAGCTATATCTGCTCCTACTTTTTCTTATAATGCCGTTTTTTTCCATCTCGTCCATTTGCCTCTTTACTTCTTCTTCATGGATTTTGGGTAAGCGGTACAACCTAGAATTTATTTGTTGTTCTGTCGTAGTTCGTATCTCATGACGTATTGTGTCCGTATTTGTTAACATGTCCCCCTCTCTATAAAATAGCTTAGAAAATTTTTTGATAAGTGGTTCTACAAGTTCTCTTTCTTTTTCCCTTAAATGGTCAAATTGAATATCTTGTAGTTTGCTCACTTCGAGTGCGTTAACTTCTTCAGACACGATTTTACTCAAAAATGGAAGACGGACCTCATTGTTTAAAACTAACTCTTGTTTGTCAACGTTTATTTCTCTGACATTCTTACCTATCCAGTCCATGCCAATAATAAAATTAAACGGCTTATCAATTTTCATGGCTAGCCACTTTATTCTTGCATTGTCTGCGTATTTAAACTCTTTTGGGCAGATTGTTGCTACTGACTTGTTTACCATTTGCACTTGACCTTGAATTGTACTTATCCGCGTTGAATTTGTATTTAAAGTCGTGTAACTAAGTCTCGGGCAGTTATTTTCTAACATTATACTAACTGTTGACCCTGTACCTAATAGTGCTAGATTACTTTCATCCTTAATTGTAAGCTTTAGTATTATCCTATTTTCCGAGGCTAGTTTGTAAAAAAAACATTTTCTCCTACACCTTCCTCCTCATTGTTTAGGGCGTCAACTGACATGTGGTCGGACCTTTGCCTACTTTGCTGGCTGTTGCTATTGCTATTCCTATAGTGAGGTTGCCCAGAATTGTGTGGCACACTTGGCTGCCTGAATGGGTTTACAAAACTCGGCGGCCTAAAATTATTTGCATTTGTGTTTATTCTATTACTTTGTCTAAAATTGTTTGTATTAGGAATAATTCTACTGCTTTGCTGCCTGAAATTCCCCTCGTTATACCTATTTTTACTTTTGATAGTTTCACTTCCTACTCGGCTCAAATTTGTTTCATCCAACCCGATGAATTTGTCAACAGTAACCCTAATCTCGGACAAATTTGTAATGTCCATTATAGCGTATGCTAATGAACCAGAAACTATAGTTTTTACTTTTTGTATTGCAATGCTGCTTAATATATCAGCCATTGCATTACCATTTATACAAAGTGCAGCGTACTCTGCAATATCCTCTACAATATTTGTTAGTTTCCTACTTAAATCTAACACACTACTTACTCTTAATTTCAATATTTCGTTAGTGATGAAGAGCTGGTCCTTCCTTGGCTTGAAGTGGGTTTTGAGGCGCTCTCTGCATTCCTCCCAGTTCCTTGGCACGTTTACCTTCAAAAGGTTCTTAGCTGCTCCCAAGATTTTACCGTTGAAAAGTGCCTCGTAGGCTGCTCCTCTGTCTTCCTCTCTAACTGAAGCCATCTTCATATCCACAATATCTATGAACGATGGTAACGTCCCCGGTTCTCCTTTGAATACGGGAACATATTTCATCTGTTCCTGTGCATGATTTTGTGCATTACTCCGTATAAGCTGGGTAAGCAACACAATGCACTGGGCCATTGAATCTTGAGCCATTTTTACTTGTTGATAGTTATTATCCGTAAACTTTTTTTTGGTTTTTGTTTTTAGCTTCGTTTCTTCGCGGATCACTAAGTTTTACTTTAATTCGCTTTGTATCTGCTTTCACACCGTTTTTGTTTATTATATTTTTCTTTTGCTTTTTTGTTTTTCGGGCGGAGGTGGGGTTAAGTGGTGGCAAACAACACAACACATACACTTTGCAAAAAGAAAAAAAAAAAATAATTTGGTTCACTCCGTCGACTGCGCCAGTTAAGTTACGGAAAGTAATATACCATCGAGTTGGTGTCCAAGTAATGACTGAACTTTATTGACTACTTAAATGTATCTTAACACATAGCTAATACCTAATTTGCTTATTCCTAGTTTTATTGGCAACGGAAACAACAGGTACGTAATCGGAACCTTTTCGTTTCCGTTCCCATCAATAATTTACAGTGTCTAAAATTTCGTGGTGGCTTTTCTGTTAGTGTCATCAGAACTTGGAGGTTCGATGACACTTTCTGAGCTATACATAACACGCGTGTCTTAATTTTTTTTTACAACCGATTTGCAATAAGAGTCGTAATACTTTTTCAACTTAATATTATTTTGATTTTTTACATTTGCTGCCTAGCTTATTTTTCTTTCTTATTTGTCTCAGCAGATTATTTGTCATCCATGGCTTAAGATGCATATTTTTTCTGGAGTTGTTCCTAGACAAAAATGAACACGATTTTATGTGGCTTTGTAAAATGCTGACAAAAATATCAAAGGCAGTAGAGGGATTGCTTTCAGAGTAAACTGGTTCCCAAAATTCGAATTTTAAACGTTCTCTTAAAAGAACATAATCAACCTTGTATCTATTTGGGTTCGAAATTCTTTCTAAGTTTTTTTGGTATAAAGGCCAATCATGCAATGATCTGTAATTCGAAGATTGTAAACTCTACCGCTAAAAACATTTAGGTTGTTGTTTTGAGATCTAATAAAAATATGATCAATGCAACTTTTTGATGTTTCGGTCACACGAGTTGGTTCGTTTACTAAACTTTCAAGACCATTTACTGCCATTGTAAAAGAATAGTTTTCAGTATCTTTATCTAATTCGTCAAGCAAATTTATATTTATATCACCCAAAACTATAACGTTTTTCGATTTAATTGAAGAAAGAACATTTGCTAATTCATCAATGAATATACTTTTAACGTATTCGTGTAGTACATAAATACACAACAACGAAAAATTTATATTATTAACTACAACCGACAGCTTCATAGCATCCGCACTAGTTAAATTCAAGTTTAAACATTGACACACATAACCATTTATTACGTACACAGCTACACCTCCAGCAGAGTATGAATTATTGCAATGGCAAAATAAATTGTAACCCGGAATTTCGTAAAGGCTGGCTTCATAATCAAAAATCCAAATTTCACTTACAACTAATACTATAGGAAGAGTTTCCATTGATTCAACATGAGCTAAGAGTACAGAAAAATTTTTTCTTAAACTACGTATATTTTGATGCAAACAAAAGCAAAAATCTACACAGGTATTTGTTTGATCAGGATATAAACATGCGTTTGAAATAGGGACAGTACTAACATTCATAACTTATTAAAATCAGAAATGCAATTTATTCTAACAAAAAGTTCACCCTCTTTCTTCCGCATGTAAACAATCCCATTTTTGGTCCACACGTATTCATACCCCTTTGATATCTTCATTGATTTTGCGGTGTTAAACAATTGTCTCGTTGAAAATGACAAGCATTCATTTATAAACATCTTCTCCGAACTTGCTTGTGCGTTGATTAGCTTCGTAGTCAGCTGCTCCTTTTTTCCTCTTTTGGCTGATAACACTTTCTGTTTGCATAGGTGAGACATAAATTTAACGTGGAGAATATTTTTACAGGTCGCACTACTGTTTGCAGTTGCATTAGCAACTTTAATTTTTTTAATGTAGCATTGGTCGATGTCTCCTACATTAATATCTACATTAAGTCCATCACGAAGCACACGGAGAGTGAGATCAGTGTCTGACATAGATGGGCTAGCCGATGGGACGTTGAATATTTCAATACAGTTGGCAAGTAGCTGTTGTTCCAGGTTGTTGACCTTCTGCTCCAGAGAATGTATTTTCTTTTCACAGTCGTTATTTTTGACAATGAGTGCATCAATTTGCTGCTTTTGAATTTGCTCTATAGTTACAATTTTAGCATATACCATTTCTAATGTAATTTGTGTTTCTACTTGAAGTGTTTCGGTTGCAGTTGTTATTTTTTTTTGTTGATATTATTTGGTTGAGAGACCTTGACGATGATTGCAATGGTATAGATGGTGACGAGAATGCAAGTGGTGGGCAGAGCGGATTTGCTGCTGGTGTTGAATGAGAAAATGACTCTCTTCGATGGCTAGTGCAAGACGGACATCTCCAGATTGATTGGTTTTTTTTTCATGTAATCAATCTCGGTAGCAGTTAATTTAGCACATTTTGCATGAAAAATGTTCGAGCAGTCATTACACTTTATTTTAAGGTCTGGTCTATCCACTTTTGAATTACATATTGCGCTAGGCATTTTTGTTAAATATAGAAATTAAGAAAGGTATACACTTGAAAAAAAAAGCTCTCGGCACGACTGTACCCCACAATGATGAACTGAGAACTGATAATAAAATATTTTTCTAAATAATCCCATCTAGCCTTAAATGCCATGTCAGGATTTCATCACTTCAAGTAAACGTTTAGGTCTATGTCAAAACCAGGACACACATAGATGTCAAGAGTACATCAAATAAACAATTTTTTAAAGAAAATATAGCAAAAAACACCACATTTCTAACACAAATTCCATATAAAAAAGCAAAAACCTGCACCCAA
Source organism: Melanostoma mellinum (assembly GCA_914767635.1). NCBI lineage: Eukaryota > Metazoa > Arthropoda > Insecta > Diptera > Syrphidae > Melanostoma > Melanostoma mellinum. The sequence goes on along the minus strand of OU612058.1, from coordinate 67,434,234 downwards.
TTTTTTTTTTAACGAATTTATGTTTCACTTTACTATTTAACACAAACTACACAACCGAAATTGACGGAATACATAAACAAAACGATTGACAAACATTGCACAAAAACAGAAAAATACACTTCAAAAGATATTATATATGTGCACATTAGGGTGTGTCTTTTTTGGGCAACTTTTTTTTCAACTATAAAACAGGCTAAATACTTTCAGGAAGGTATAAAACGGAGCCTCTCAAAATCTGAGCTCATAATATTAACATTTAGAGGTGCCTGTTTTTAAATTTCTATTTTCCATACAAATTACATGGAAAAAAATTAAATTTTTTTCTTATTTTTATAGCTTGACTTTTTGCGCATTGTAGAAATAAACTGACAAATTATTTAAATAGAAAATTAAATGTTCTACAAAAAAGCTGAAATAATTTTTTTCATAGAGGCAACCGTTATGAAGATATTCAAACTCAAATTTAAATTAAACTCATTCCGATGACTTTTTTTATGACTTAAAAATTATTTTTCATGGGAAAATTAAACTTTTTTAGAAAGCTAAAATAAAAAAAACATTTACGTTTTAAATATTGTTTTATTATTTGATTAAGTGTTTAAAAAATTAAATTATCAATTAGATTTAGTACAATTACTATTTATTATTCAATATTTATTATTAAAAGAAAATTCTTAGCTATTAGTATACTAGAATTTTGAATCTTGATAGAAATTATAATGCTATTCAGAAGAAAGTAATGATACAACAACCCTTAAGCCTGAACTCCATCGAAGCGCAAATTAAAAAGTTTCTTTGAAAATCAAATGATATTTCGAACTCCTCTCTCAATAACAAATTTGTATCTCTTCTTCTCATGCTACTTCATGTCGGTTTAATAAAATAAAAGTCATAATTTCATACATTTCCAACTTTGAGTTTGAATATCTTCAGAACGGTTGCCTCTATGAAAAAATTATTTTGAGCTTTTTTGTAGAGCATTCAATTTCCTATTTAAATAATTTGTCAATTTATTTCTACAATGCTCAAATGTGAAACTATAAAAATAAGAAAAAAATTTAATTTTTTTCCATGTAATTTGTATGGAAAATAGAAATTTAAAAACAGGCACCTCTAAATGTTAATATTATGAGCTCAAATTTTGAGAGGCTTCGTTTTGTACCTTCCTGAAAGTATTTAGCCTGTTTTATCGTTGATAAAAAAAAGTTGCCCAAAAATGACACACCCTAGTGCACATATCACAGCACATTTTTGTAACAAAAAATTTATTAATTCAAAAGAACATACCTGCAACAGAATAATTCATTTTAAAAACCGTATTTCATAACGCACTCTTCAAAGCAAAATGTTTTCTTAAATTTAATTCTTTTTCTTTTTTATTTATGAAACAAATTGAAATGAAAACAAAACATTTACAGCATATTGATCTATGGGAATATAACTACCGTTTGATAAAAACTTTACTTCTAAATCTTACAATCTAGAAAATTAATTTATGACTCATTTTTGCAAGCATTTACTCCTTAGTGCGATGACCAGAGATTGGCAGATCTTCTTCAACAACGAAAAAGGAACACATATAAGATAAAAAGTTTAAAGTAAACAAGTAATTTGTATGATTGAATACTTTTATGAGACCATATGTACATATTTTGAGAAACAGTTACTGAAATGGCCAATAGTAATTAAGGCTAACAGTATCATAAAAACTGATGTTTACTGTAAGCACATCGCTCAAAAGTGATTTATTAATATCTTATACGAAGTCCTTGTTGACTTAACATATACAACAAAGCTTCCTTAATTTTAATCTCAAAATCAAGACCAAAGCCAATGTCTACGTACAAACTCTGCCATTTACAAAATTGCCTAATTGCTCGTTATTTCTTATGGTTAGATTATACACATCTCATGAAGTGATACATAAAGCGCTCGAACGATTGATGAGCTCATGTTAAGCCCAAATGTTTTTTTTTTTAAATCGATATAATGCGTTTGGATACAACCAGTCGTTGCTCTTTGGACCCAAGTACAGAAGTCGAGTTCAACGAGGACAAGAACGACCATGTGTGAGTTCGAAGTCCGAACAAACGGATGTCGAAGCGAAGCCATTTCGTTTGTATTACATATAATCCACTTAAAGGTGCATAGAGATACGATACAGTTATAGAAAAATCACAAACGATGTGCCGTTACTAAGCGCTATAAACACAATGAAAGAATTTTGTATTTTCTACAAAATAATACGCGCCACTCAAAAACTTTGTGAAACGACCAACAATAATGACTAAGCACTTAAAGGACTCATACAAATAGCTACCAAATGGGCGGCGAATATGCTGCACAGAGTAGGTAGGAGTGTGTAGAGTGTAGCATAGCTGGACGTTCTAAAAGGGACCATGTGATTCCCATATTAGCCCTTAAATGAATCCGGCACACTCACATAATATTTAATGCACTATTCGATTGTTTCGTCACCAGTGAGAATGGCATGTGTGTTTGAATGTGCGTCGGTCGATGGTGTCGGTAGGGACTAGCGAAGGTTGTTAATCCTAGCTGCGATGGGACAAACAATTAAATTTTATTGCAAGCACTTTGGTAAGATGTTTGCAGCTTTGACAACATTGTTTTGTTTGGAACCAGAGAATGCTGATGACGGCTCGGTTAACATGGGTGCCATTACAAGTAATTGCGGTGCACAATGCGGTTTTATTTGAAGTGATGGAGCATCACCTAATGGACTTGGAGTTATAGCATCTATCCCTAAAGTGGAAGATTGGTCAGATTGTAGATATGTTTTCGTACTGCTGCTCATGCGATTATAATTGACCTAAGCTTGTGGCAAACGAGATGTGTCACATGTTATTGTTGGTATAGTTAATTGAAAAACCTACGAACTGAGACACCAAATTTAATCTTTGAAAATTATCTCTAAACGCTTGGACTGCATGTTTGTATATAGACATTTAGGTTATGCAATTATGAGAAACCACATTATTGACTTACAAACCGCTGTAATTTGGTGTTGCGATGGGCAGATGTCGTTTAGCATTTGACATGTGGTTCAATTTCCACTTGGTTCAACAAAAGTTACGGTGAGTTTACTCATACATATTATGTCTTCGGTCTCCACAATGCTTAAAATGCTGGTATTTTTGGTATTCTTAAGTACGTAAAGTCAAACCCACACATTAACAAACACAAATGATAACTTTCTGGAATACACAGACACAGTACACACAGTACACGGAGCAGTTTTTTTTTTTTTTTTTACCGAAAAACAGTAAATTTTTGTAACATCTTTATCTTGGGTTTTTTACAATCTGTAAGAGTGATCTCAGTAGATAGGCTGGACGCGTGGGTTCGAATCCCGCTCTGGGCATCTACTTTTCTTTAAGCCTCCCAGTTTCATATGGACGCCGCCCTTGTGGTTGTATGTGAAATTACTAACACCTTATTTCCAACTACTGGAACACAAAAAAAGGGATGGCTGCTACCCTGGAGTACAATGGAACTAGATTTGAGTTCTCCAGGTTAGCATATAAGTCTAAGAAGTGAGCTTAAGAAGTACAAAAGTGCGCAAAGATGAAAGTGATTGAAGATGAAAGTTTGTCACCTGAAACAATCATAACATTTCTTACAATTTTTTCACTGCGCGTGGATTCAAACTTTTTCTATCTTTCAGCCTTCAAATCAAGGGAAGCGTATTGAAATAGAGACGGTGCCCGATGAGGTAATGGTGTACCAATGGCAGCTCTGAAGCTCCTACATTGTGTGCCAAATTATGTCAGACCCCAACAGGAACTACAGGTAAGGAGATGTGGAGTAAGCTACCCAACTACGTAACTAGTTTCGAAACAAAAGCCTGGGATGAAAATAATGAATTTAACAATACTGACCCTAGCAAGTGAAACAGGTCAATGAATGCCCTCGGCTGACAGACACTTCCACCTAACTTAACCTATGCCCTCAGGGTCTGCACATGAAATGAAAGTCTGCTGCAAGGCAGACAAAACCACCATCCAAGAAGTGCAATGAAAAGGCACGGGCTTAAACAAGATGAAAATCAGTGATCTACAATGGCGACTGCTACAAGCAGCACGCTTATTTGGGTACAGAGTCGTCGTTAGAGATATAGATAAGGTTACGAGCCAAAATTCAGTGAATGAACGTATAATGAGGATCTACATCAGGGCTAAAATCGCCAACATTAGCCTGATATGCGCCAACGCCCCTTCAAACCAGAAAAACGATAATTCCAAAGACTGCTTCCACAAGCTCCTCGCAAACCCATATGAGCAATCTCGTGCATATGACGTGAAAATCGTTCTTGGAGATTTATACGCAAGATTAGGAAAGGAGGACATCCTTGGAAGATCAGTCGGCAATACAAAATAAAACTTTTTAGAGCGAACTTAGGATAATCGATAATCTTGTTGTTAGTAGCACTGCTTCCCGCATCTCAAAACTCATAAAGGTATACAAACTGACCATGTTCCGATCGAGACAAGACACTCTTCCAGTGCTATAGATGTCCGAACTGCACCACTTCCTGTTGTAGCCACGATACGAATGAAGATATGATGTCGGAAAGTTAAAATCGCAACAGATAGCCAAGCCTTTTACACCGAGTGTCGCTACAACTATCCTTCAGCCGCAGCCTCTGGCGTTTTTTATAAGACCCAAGAAATCACCCCCAGAAGAGGAAGAGAAATTACTAGCTAAACATTAGTTGTGGGAATACCACTCTGATTATATGCAAAGATTTCTTTTCCGCCGACTTACACAGTTAATTTTTGATTTGTATTTAATTGGCCTTATATTGAGGATGGACCCAGGAGGCACACCTCAGTTCTAAGGTCCATTAAATATCAAATCTGCCGCCCTATCGACTTTTTATAGTCACCGTCTCCGCTCCCGAATATCAACCATTGTATTTTGAATTAATTGGCCCTATAGTGCGTATGGACCCAGGAGGCACAGCGCATTCATAAGGTCCATTAAAAGTAGCCGACTTTATTAATTGGCCTTACATTGAGGATGGACCACCCAGGAGGCACACCTCAGTTCTAAGGTCCATTAACAATACCAAATCTGCCGCCATATCGACTCTAGTAGTCTACCCCGTTCCACTCCCGAAATATTATATTTTGGTTTAATTGGCCTTATATTGAGGGAGGATGGACCCAGGAGGCACACCTCAACTCTAAGGTCCATTAAAAGTACCAAATCCGCCGCTCGACTTTTATAGTCCACCCTAGTTTCCGTATTATACATATAATCGGCCTCATAACGTCAGGACCCAGTGGGCACTATGTTGTAAGGTTTATTAAGACTTCACTAATCATTGCTTGTCCCTAATATAGCTCACCGTGACCAGACGACCACAACTCCAGGTGCTACAGCAAAAAGTTGTATCAATGCCGACCAGCGTAGCCAATTACCGACCTCGCCCCGATTCCGTCGTCAACAAAGTCAGCCGAAAGCTCAGCGTGACTAGACGACCAACACGCCAGGTGCTACAGCCAGAGGTTGCACCAATTCTGACCAGCGTAGCTAATCACCGACCTCGCCTCGATACCGTCGTTCGCAAAGTCCACGAAAGGTGAAGATAAACCAGAAAACCCGGCCCTTCAGGCATACTTTCAGTTTCCTTAAATACCGATTAACGTAGAAAAACTCGGCCCTTCAGGCATACTGATTCAGTTTCTATTTTTGATCAATTAACGTAAATGAAAGAAAATGTTGTTTAGTTTAAGATTACATTAACGTAAAAAGAATATCATTATAAACAATATTGTAAGCTCTTTGTTTTAAATTAGTATAATAAGGAAAATCTCTAAGAAACATTTGCTGTGTCGGAGTTCTCCTTTTTACACAGAAGTTAGACCGTCGCATCCGAAGTCTTCTGGCTTCCTTGGGAAATACCCTGGCCCGCTGAGTCCTACCCCAGCTGGGAAACCAAAGAAGCATCACAGACTGAGACTGAGACTGAGACTTAGACTATCATCTTATCAAATTATCCGTAATCACAGGGGCAATGGCGAGGGTTTTTTATTTCTGTGATAGAGCAATAAATACAAAGTTCCATTCATTAGACCTAATTTCTTGAATAACATAGTACACAGAACTTTCTGCATGTTCTACGCAGTGGACTTTATAAAAGAGAGACTATGCCTTAGAATTGATCTTCCAGCAGTAAGATACAATATGACTTTTTGAGCGTGTTTCACACGATGACTTTCCAAGTTCTCTGAGAATAAAAAACTTTATCAACTAGATGCCCAGAACCAAGAGAAATTATTGAGAAAAGTGCAATAGACTATGGCCTTTACCGAGCATGTTGACTGCGCTGAGACTGAGACTGATAGCCCGACGATCATTTCAGTATTCATTTTAGCTGAGCTGTCAGTTCAACTAAAAGCTTAAAAATGAACTTTTAACTGAACTGAAAACTGAACTGACAATTGATATATTCGCACTTAGTTCTTTAAGGGCCAGTTGTTCAATCGAATTATAAATTTAAGTTCTACATAAAGTTTTCATTTTTGTATGAGACGTTCTGGAATTCTTTATACATAAAATCCCCATACTAAAGTAGAACTTTATGTAGAACTTAAATTTATGTTTCGATTGAGCAACTGGCCCCAAATCGACCAATTCTGGTTTGTTCTTAAAAAAATGTTTGCAATGAAACACAGCCTTCTTTGACTTATTTGAACAGCCTCAATTTTTTTAACAAGATTAGCAGATAAGCGTCCGCTCGCCAGCTCTCATAAGAATTTTGACATAAAACATTCCCAACAGTGTAAAGATGTCTTCATATACTTACAAATGAGTACAAGTTAAATCATTACCACTGCACTTCAACGACTTGACAAAATCTTTGCTTTTCCATATCGCACATTTCTTTTTCTAAGAACTTCTTTCCACCCGCCCCCGCTTGAAACCAGCCGTTCGAGTAGAATACCAAACAGAGCTTAAGGTGTAAGCCCATAAGCCAAGACAATATTAAAATTGAAAAAGTAAACGAACAAGCATGAGTTGAATTCAAAGCTATTTAAAAACCATGCTACGCTCAGCAATGATTCCACTGTGAACGGATGCCATGAATCAGTTGAAAGCTTTTCAGTGTCAGTAACAGAAATAAATGAAAAAAAGAGGAAAGCAACTGATCCTTGTATAATTATTTTCCAAAAAGCAAAAAATAAAACTGACACTAAACCGTACCTTAAACTGTACTAAATTACATTTTAAGAGTTCCTGAGACCATGTGAACCTCGTAAAAGCCTACTCATTAAGCACTTTGAATCTCTCATAAACGTTATTCTTCGCCTGAATCTAACAGCCATTTGTCTTAAATATTCTGAGATAAGAAAACAAAAACAGAAACAAAAAATGAAATGAAAATCACAGACATGGCAATTTCATTCTTGTACTGAAATAATTTATGTCTTAACATCCTTCACCCCGATATTAGTACAAGAACAACAAAAAAAAAAAAAAAAAAAAAAAAGAGAACACATTCCGCAAAATAGAATTCGAAAGTAAGTTTGGAAAGACGAAAAATATATTAGTAGGAAAATTAGCCGAGTGCGTCTTCGCGGCCCATGAACAAATAAATTATTTCGCAATCTTTGCACAAATTCCCCTTAACAATAAATTCCCATTACTAAGCAATTAATTCCCAATTCGCATTTCCAAAGTAATAAAATGTCGTTCTCCAGCCAAACAGCCAAACAGCCCAGTAGCAAGAGCAGCAGTAGCAGCAGCAGCAGCAGCAGCTAGAAGCCAAAAGCGTTTCGGCAGAGATGTAAACCTTCTTGCCATTTCCGGTCCAATACTCACAATCCCCACGAAGCCAATTCTCGCCATTAAGGGAACACACTACTTACACTGTTTACGTTTTGACACAATTATAAAACGAGGAATAAGCCAAATACTCTGACAGTAAGGTCCACCCACCCGAACCGAGACCGCTATACCCAAAAAATTCCGTATCCGTTGAACTGAACATGATTTATTGTATAGTCGACCATTAATTTCCTTCCGGTGCGCGGTGGCAGTGGCGGCGGCGGCGGGTGGCGGCACATCTGAGCAGATATCACCGGCACCAGGTATGAATGCAGAACGGGTACCTTTTTAGGTAAGTGGTTGGGGGTAAACGTCTTCCATTTTTTTTTGTGTGTCGCGTGTTAAGCACGGGTGAAAGATATTGCTCCGTGAAGATACATTTATATGGGTTGCGGGAGTAGTTAATTTCAATAGCAGAGCCCAAGAAATACATCAAGTTCTTGATAGCCGAAAAACAGAGTCGGAAGTCGAAAGGAAGCATCGTATGTTTTATTTCTCCACTTCTTAGGGTGTATTTTTTGTTTACTGTTTTTTTAAAAGTCCTTGCGATGAAGGTCGTGCAAATTGCTCACCCTTGTTGAAAGTGTTTTTTGATAGAATGGAGAAAGGAACTTATGCTTCAGCGGGTTGTCTGCATGGAGCGAGGCCTGTTGAATGTGTATTTTTTTTGGATTTGAATGAAATAAACGGGCTGACAAAGTGTCATGTCAAACAAGGATGCAATTCTTTTCAAGGAATCCCTATTGTTGTTGAGATTTAGAATTTCCTAATATCATAAGCCATAGCTGACAGTTAATAGGAGTCTTCTTACTCCTTGTTTCATAGTTAGTTTGTAGTGTGTTTTTTTGGGATCACACAAAAATGAATAGGTTGAGTTTTACAATGGTCATTAGCAATATAAAAAGAAACCAAAAGGAACTCTCTTGGTGAGCAAAAAGGGCATTTTGCAATAAAAAACACTTCCAGAGCTTTTTTCAGCTCATACAAAGCTCGGGATTGAATATCTAAAAATTTCTGGAAACTGTGGCGTATGAGTGCTATTTTTCATGTTTTTTACAATGACATCTACGTAGGATTTTAAACTATCATCTTATCACATTATCCACAATCACAGAGTACGACAGGGGTAGTTGCGAGGGTTTTCTATTTCTGTGATAGAGCAATGTATACATAGTTCCATTCATTAGGCCAGATTTCAAATGCATGTTCTACTCAGTGGACTTACTGCTGATTGCATCATACTATTTACACCGCACCCCCATCAATAAAAGCGATTTGATCTTCCAGTACTGGACTTTTTCACACGAAACTTGATCTCTGTAATGGACTGTTACGTATAAAATCGTATAGTAAGATACAAAATTACTTTTTGAGTGTGTTTATCACGACGACTTTCGAAGTTCTTTGACAGTGAAAAGGGTTTTATCAACTAGATGCCCAGAACCAAGAGAAATTGTTAGGAAAAGTGCAATAGACTATGGCCTTTAAAGAGCATGTTGATTGGGCTAAGGATCTGAGACAGTTTCTTACAACCAATCCCAATGGGCCGGTTATGCAATTTGGAAAATGGAAAAGACGTGCAAACTTCAACCATCCCATCGAGACTTTAAATGACAAGGGTTGATCAATTAGAGCCTCGATGCATACGAACTGATATAATGCAAACAAAAAACCTTTTACATTTGTTTCCGTAAGAATTTAGGATAGTGCTGACTGGAGCACTCAGACCTTTATACATGTCCATTTTACTAACAAATAGGAGTTTTTTTTCATTAAAGGTTTCCAGATGTTTTGTGATGAATTTTATTTCCAAGTTGAAGAACTACTATACCCTGGGTGCACTCAACGAAAGTTGTATTTACCAACTGGGGTGTACCCAGCTTAACATCGCAAATTCGATGTTCGAATTTGTCATCGGAATTCCTTCTCGAATTAATTTTACAAATGGCTATCGTAGAGCTGATCATTTCCGTCGAAATGATCGCTCTCTTTTTACCTAAACCATCGGCCGAGTCAGACGTACCTTACCTTGTACATACACTCGCAGTGCGGCAGATGGGCCATTTTTTTTTGCTCAACCCGAGCTCAACAGAAACTACAACCAGTTGCAGTTCTCGGTAAATAAAATTGTTTTATTTAATAAAAAGTAGATTTCCTAACGTGTTCCTACGACAGGATAAACCCACATGAAAAAAGCATTGTTCACAGGCAAGAGAAATTGCCACCATCGACCAGCTACCACGATCTTCTTGGACGCAAGTATCCGATCGCTAGGGTCACATGGTGGGCAGCAACTCCAGGGAGACGTGGTCAAAAGTGCCACACAGAGCCGACCATCATACGGTCAAAATAGTAAACTACGATCGTCCCTTAGTAGCAATGTTCAGCGATGTGTTCAAGATGGTTTATCGCAACCCATGTGCTACGTAATCTAAAAGCCTAAATAAAAAGAAAAAGAAAATTAAATTTAAAATTGAAAAACCTAAGTTAAAGTATCTAAAGAAAACCCTGTAGAAATAGATTAGTGAAGTTATGATAGTGGAGATAGTAATAATAAAAAAATAGTGTTTTTGTTGTAAAGAAAAAAAAAGGGAGAGAAAGAAAAGAATAATCCATGAACGATAATTATATCTATCTAAGAGAAAAAAAAAAAAAAATAAGTGATAGTGGATTCAGTAAAACAAACTCATATATAACTATAACACGCAACAGGAGAAATTCGAGTCACCACCTTTGTGCGCACATCGTTGGATGGATCACCCTGTCAAGCAAATCAATGTGAGTAAAATTGTCTTTTAATTATGAATGATTACGTAATACATAATCCACTATAATCTTATTATAATCGCTATTGATCTTACAAAAAAAAAATGATCTTACAAAAACAAGCCTAAAGAAGAAAAAAAAAAAATTGCAAATAGAATTGAGTTAAGTTAATCTCTTAAATTGAGAGACCATGCATATCCATGATTATAATTGATCGGTTTTTTTTCTTTCTTGTGCTTTCTTTTTTCTAGTAGTAGTGGAGTGAAGTATTGAGTCCACTTTCTAGTATTGTAGTAGTGTATAAGATAAGTAATTAATAGTCACACAACACGTTCATGAGTATGTGGAACGTAAGAGTAAGTGGGGAAATTTTGCCGTGAGGAGTCACGCTCTTAAAAAGCAGTTGCCAATTAAGTAGGTACTATTGACTTTGCTTAAGCGCTGTTTGTATTTATATTGTACCCCAAGTACACAAGAGTTTTTTTTTCTGTGCATATAGAATCCACAAATTTCAGTTAAAGTTAATGTCTCTTAAGATTGGACCGCATTACATGATGTTGTAACAGCGTGCGTTAAAGCATATGTTAGGTCAATGAACCATAAGTGAGATAGGTCAGTACATAGAAGTGAATTATATTGAGATAAATAAATAAGAATGATTGTTTAAGATTTAAATCAAAGAATTGAAAGACTTTTTAATTAATATGAAGATGGGTTAAGGAAATATTTAAGGGGAAGATGAAGTAAAAGAAAGGATGAAGCGGGGTAAATAATAAATCGGTTGTTTTTGCTGAGATAGCCAAAAGGGGCTGCACATCAACATAGGCAAGTGCAGTTTGGAGGTAGCTTATGCGCTACTAATGGATAAGGGTAGCCATGTAACCTTCGGGTTACACACACACACCACCTGTTGTGATGAAAGCATTTAGTTATAGCTTGATGGTCAACGAGCATTCTCTCGTGTTAATAGATAGTAATCCATTATCTATTTGGTTTTTTTTGGCACGAAAATTTTATTATTTTTGTGTGGTTCCAACGCAGCAAGATCCCCCCCATCCGACGAGCTTATGCCGTGCGTCGACAAGCGTGCCAACCTGCTGCATACAAGGGATTTAACAGATTTCTCCCTACCATACAAATGTAATATGGCTAGCCAATGTGAGGACAACCATTACCTATAATGTGATGGTCTAAATGTTGGTACCAGCTTATTGCATTACAATAATAATGGCGCCCAACGACTAGGCCCAAAAAAAAAAAATTTTGAGTTTAGTTTATATGTTCTTTACGTAAACTATAGCCGATAAGCGATTCTTATTCAAATGGAATGTATCCAATCAGAGCTAAGCTTATGTGTGTAATGTCTAAGTGTATTCGAGAGGTTTATTTTAGTCAGATGAGTCTGCTTGCTTATAGAGGAGTATTTTGAACTTCATTTACTTCCATAAGAAATACTTATTCTGTATCAATAAAAGAAAATCCAGTTTACATTTTATGTTGTAGCTTGCAGAGGAATGAACCTTGAAGAAGGAGTTTCCGCAGGTTACTTTGAGAGAGAGAGAGAGAGAGAGATGTTAGTTAACATCACTGCCATTAACGAATGCAAATTTACCCCCTTACGCTTTCGTTCTGGAACTTCATTTTCCCCAGTATTATCTTAATATATATAAATCACGTGTCACAATGTTTGTCCGCGATGGACTCCTAAACTACTTAACCGATTGTAATCAAATTTGTACACCGTGTGCAGTTTGATCCAACTTGGTAGATAGGATAGCTTGCATCTCAATTTATGATCGACCACCATAATTACGTGTCACAATGTTTGTCCGCGATGGACTCCTAAACTAATAAACCGATTTTAATAAAATTTGGATACCGTGTGCAGTTTGATCTAACTTGGAAGATAGGATAGCTTATATCTCAATTTAGGATCGACAACCATATGTTGTTGAGACTAAAGTATAATTTCAATTTATTTCAAAATAAATGAAATACAGTGAATTTTATTTTTTTATTTTTGGAGTAAGTATAGCCGGCTAAGTGTAGCTTGACTTAAGTATAAATCAAATACAAATTAAATTCATATTATAGTGAACATAATCAGGCGAAATTATTCCTGCTTTATGAAAATTGGTGTTTCGTTATTCACGCCACGCGTTGCTGTGGCTAAGGTAAGATATATACAGCTATTCAATGCGCTATAATAGCATGTTTTTCAGTTTATTTTGTAACGATTAAATTGTTATTTTCAGTTGAATGCCACCCAAAAAATCTAACCTCAACAACAAGAGGAGCAAAGAGACACGACGCAAACGCGTTGAAAGAGCTCAACAGTCGCCAGAACAAATCACCACAAGAAATGAATCTCAAAGAGTCAGGATAGCAGAGCTTTGTGCAGAAGAGTGTCAAGAACAACGTGACGAACGTATGCGACAGAATAATGTAAGAATAAGAGCAGCACGAGAACGAAACATAGCTGCAACACGAGTACAAGAACGACAGAGGCAGTGGATCAGCCGCTCATTAACACGAACATCATTTATTCGCCTTGCTTTCGAATATGCACCAAATATTAACTACTCTGCGCATTCAAAAATTGCTATCGGTGCAATGGATAAAGTATGTCAATATTGTCAGGCATTGAAATTTCGGAATGAAACACCCGGCATGTGCTGCGCAACAGGAAAAGTTGTGCTGTTACATCTACCCACTCCGCCGGAACCATTATTATCCCTTCTTGCTGGCGATTCAATAGATAAAAGATAAATAAATAGATAAATTCGATTTTAACAAAATTTTAACTTGATAATACAAAATTTTTGATGAAAAGCAACATTTTTCACAAAACTTTTGTGTGGAATCCATTATATGTGTATCTAAAAAGTTGATATTAGCGAAGTCGGTAAGTAGAAAAATGCCATGGCAAACCAAGCATCATTTTTAAAATTTTATTTTGGGATATTTGAAGCTTTTTTTTGTGCGTTTTCGCACAATCCTACCAAACAGGAGCACCGTAAAGCAGAATGGTGTGAAAAATTGATTTGAACAATAATATTTTGTTAGTTTTGGACAGATCAGAATTTCTATTTATAAGAGGATATAAAATTCTTATATATTTGTTAATTTTATTGATAGTAGTCGATATTTGCTTCTGAAAACTTAATTTTGTATCTATCATAATGCCAATTGCCAAGATATCTGCAGTGTTCAGACCAATCAATACTAAATCCGCCCATTTGCAGTTGAATATTATATGGTAAGAAACACTCTTCGATTGACCATAAACATGCGCGTGAGATTGCAAAATGATCCATCAGCACAAATATTTTCCTTCAATGCATTAAACTGCCAGACAATTTCTGCACTGTTCTTCAGGAAAAAAATGAATTGATTCAGAGTATTTTTCCGGATATACAGAGTAATTACTTGAATCATAACTGGCTCAGTCACCGGGCTATTTCGGCAGCTAAAAATGTAGATGTTGATGAAATTAACTTCCAGATACAACAGTTGTTACCAGGCGATCTGATGTATTTTAAATCAATCGATACTGTTGTTAATGAAAATGACAGTGTAAATTTTCCAGTTGAATTTTTAAATTCACTAGATATACCCGGAATGCCACCACATAATCTTCGATTAAAGATGGGTTCAACTATTATTCTCCTGCGTAATTTAAATCCATCCAATTATGCAACGGTACACGTTTGGTCATTGAAAAGATAACCGGAAATATTCTGAAAGCAATCATTTTAACTGGAAAGTTTAAAGGAAAAGTGGTCCTGTTGCCACGTATTCCAATGATACCGTCAGATTCTACCATACCCTTCAGAAGGTTACAGTTTCCAATTCGTTTGGCTTTTGCCATGACTATAAATAAGTCTCAAGGCCAAACAATGTCCATTTGTGGATTAGATTTGGAAAATACATGTTTTTCTCATGGGCAGCTATATGTTGCATGTTCACGTGTAGGAACGCCGTCGAACCTATTTGTCTTAGCAAAAGACAGGTTAACCAAAAATATTGTGCACCGATTAGTGCTAAATTAAATTGAAATTTAAAGTATTTTTAAAGAAGATTTAAACTATCTAAATAAACAAACTTATTTATAATATTAATTATCACATGTTATTTATGTAATTCACTCATTTGTTACAAACTTGAATAGAAATAATAAACAATTTTAAATTTTATTCTTTTGTTGTGATTATTGCTTTATATCAACTGTACGAAAATTTTGATCAATTATGTTCAAAGTCATTCCCCTTCAAATCCCAAACCAATAAATTTTTATACCAGCTTTAAGGTTTCCGTCTTCTTTCATAAATAATAATTTCATTTTCGTAAGTGGTAACGGTAGTAGAGAATCAGTAATGAAGGTCCCCATGATTTTTTTACAAATAGCATCTATGTGAAAAAGCATTGTGGTACCCAGGTCTGATGTTCTCCTACCATTCCAATTAAATACTTAATAACAACATCATATGAAAAAAATGCTAGCCACAGCAACGCGTGGCCGGGTCAGCTAGTAAAATATAAAATTAAATTTTTTTTTGAGAAAAAGATATATATAAACATATAGTTAAGATAGAATAGTGAGAGTAGTAACAAACAAATAGAATAAAATGACTCGCGGAGCTGTGCCAAAAGGAACGCAGCAAGAAACGTTGTTAACACGATCGCAAACAAAGAAACAACAAAACCATAGTTTAGAACAAAGTAATGTAAACACACCTCGTCAGAAAAGAGTTCAGCATACTCCAATAAAAGCTATTACTTCCGTTGCAGGAGCAAGTCAGGTACGAAGGGAAGAAAACACATTGAATGAAACCATGAACCCTATTGACACAATAAGAGAATTCAATATTGAATCTGAAACGTCAGGTAGTAGGCACGATCTGGTTAATCTCATTGGTACTGAAGACTTAATACATCAAGTCGCTAGTGAAGTCCCTACGAATGTCAATTTATCCCAGTCTGAAGAATCAATCAAGAGATATGTTGCGCAATGCGTGCAACAAAGCTTAGAAACTTTACATGTACAACTTTTAACTTCCTTAAAAGATATAGTCAAAGAGAGTGTCAATCATAGTATAGGAACCATTGGTGGACGAGTCAGTCAACAGGAACAGTCTAGGCAAAGCAGTCAAGACTCCAACAAAAAATTTCAAAAAACTAATAATGATCAGCGTGGCAAAAAGTCAAATTCGCGTGAAACATTAGGCAATAGGAACCTTGCTTCGGCGAACATCGGTTTGTCCAAATCAATATATCAAAATCGTCAACAGTCCAATTATCCACCATCCCAAGAACCCTACTTTCCGAACCGAACTGTGAACCATTCAGATAGTTTAAATCATGAACGCAATTTAAATCATCGTGATTTTGATCCACATTTTATTGCTGGTAGAATGTATGATAGTTCTGATCGCAAGTATTCTCGAGTGGACAAATGGGGACTCAGTTTCGAGGGAAATGAAAAATCCATATCTATTGAAGACTTTATCTTCAGGGTGGAAACTTTGAAGAAAAATCATAAGATACCATGGGTCGATGTTCTGAACAATTTTCATTTACTTTTAAAGGGAAATGCCTTGAACTGGTTTTGGCAATATTTGCGCTGTAACCTTGATTCGGGATGGGAAGAACTGCGAAGTGCCTTACTCCAACAGTTTAGACATCACGAATCAGATTTTGAAATAATCAAACAGATCATGGAGCGTCGACAGCTTTGGAATGAATCCTTTGATGATTTCTATGATGCCATACTCACGCTCAAGAATCAGTTGCGAGAGCAAATAAGAGATCACGAGTTATTGAAAATTGTTAAGGGAAACGTTAACAATAAGCTTATGCATTTGATCTATCCTATGTCAATTTATTCGTTAGAGCACTTGAGAGATGAATGCAGGAAAACAGAAAAGATGATCGCAATGAGAGACCAATCTCGGCCACACAATAACCCTATCAGTTCTCGAAAACATATTAACGAACTTGAAGAGACGGATTGTACTGGTTTTCAAGATAACTGCATTGACGTCATCGACGTTAAAGCTTATCCTTCACGGAATAGGAAATGTTTTAATTGTAAAAATGAAGGGCATTCATTCATGAATTGTCCATCGCCGGTGAGGAAATTATTTTGCTACAGATGTGGATTAGATGGTTATACCACTCCGCAATGTCCAACATGTAACGGTGTTTCGGGAAACTCGAAACGGAGCTTGAACAGCACCGGGAACTCTTGCTCCACACAGACCAATTAAAACCCGGAAATAATTTTATAGATGTTGAGACGAAATCCAAAAATTTTCCTAATACCATAACCACACCAATTGTGGTTAAGACCATTCCGTTGAAAACATATGAAGAGAGACTAAATAGATATAATGAGCTTCGTGCTAAACTTTTTTCTTTGCAAGAGCTAGACATACCATGCGCAACAGATCTGAATACTGCCTTGAAGAGAAAACAGAAAAGAAAGATTTTTAACAGACTTATAGAATCGTCAAATGTTGTATTAGAAAATGACCCTAGACCATATGCTGTAGTGCTCATAGGTAACGAAGAAGTAAGAGGATTACTTGATAGTGGTGCTTCCATTTCCTGCTTGGGTAAAGGCTGTGAAGACTTTGTTAGACGGAACAGCTTGACCGTAATAAAGTTTGATTCTGACATCAAAACAGCAGATGGAAGTAACCAAAAGATAGTAGGAAGAATTAATGTAAAAATGCAGTATAACAATAGGTCACAAAACTTTGATTTATATCTCGTTCCGTCCTTGACTCAACCATTGTACTTAGGGATTGATTTTTGGGTGGAATTTCAAGTAGCACCAAATTTGATATCTGAGATGGTATTGGATGACCCTAAGGATGGGAAACATGAATTAACGATCGAACAAACTCAAGCTTTGGAAAAAGTTGTTGGAAAATTTCCTTCTTTTTCGAAATCAGGACTTGGAAAGACAACAGTAGATGCCCACGTAATAGATACGGGGGATGCACAACCGGTCAAGCAAAGGTATTACCCGGTTTCGCCAGTCATCCAGTCCATGATAAATGAAGAGATCGATCGTATGTTATCCTTAGGTGTAATAGAAGAGAGTCAGTCGTCGTGGTCATCACCGGTGGTTCTGGTAAGAAAACCGGGGAAAAACCGTTTGTGTATTGACTATCGGAAGGTTAACTCTCTTACAAAAAAAGATGCGAATCCAATACATCATATTGATGCAGTACTGAGTCGTCTTGGTGACACTCATTTTATTTCCAGTATTGACCTTAAGGACGCCTACTGGCAAATTCCGCTCGACCCAGAGTCTAGAGAGAAGACGGCCTTTACAGTTCCAGGGAGACCTCTCATGCACTTCACCGTAATGCCATTCGGGACCTGTAATGCGCCTGCCAGAATGTGTCGAGTTATGGACAAGGTTATACCATCGGCCTTGAGGGAATATGTTTTTGTTTATATGGACGATTTGCTCGTTATCTCAGAAAACTTTGAACAGCATTTACAAAGGTTAAAAACAGTGGCACAGTGTCTGAAAAATGCGAACCTAACTATTAATGTAGAGAAATCGAAATTTTGTTTTCGAGAGTTACGGTTCTTAGGATATGTTGTTGGTCATGGTCAAGTGATGCCAGACCCGGGAAAAATACAAGGTATACAGGACTTTCCACTTCCAAAGAGTGTTAAGCAGATTCGTCGGTTTCTTGGTATGTGCGGATGGTACCGCAGATTTATAAAGAATTTTGCTAGCCTCGCCGCACCTGTTACGGACATGCTCAAAAAGAGTAACAAGAAGTTTGAAATGTCATCGGAAGCTAAAAAAGCATTCGAAGAGTTAAAAGATGCTTTGTGCAAAGCACCTTTTTTAAACAACCCAGACTATGGAAAGATGTTCACGGTCCAATGCGATGCGTCTGACCAAGGAGTTGGGGCGGTGTTGTTCCAACTTAATGACAACAACGAGGAACAACCCATTGCCTTTTACTCCCAGAAACTAAATTCTTGTCAGGCAAACTACACGGTAACAGAAAAAGAATGCCTGGCTGCAGTTTTGGCTGTGAAAAAGTTTAGACCTTACATTGAAGGATCGCACTTCAAAATCATTACTGATCATTCTAGCCTTAAATGGTTAATGCAGCTTAAAGACTTAAGTGGACGTTTGGCTAGGTGGCCCTTGAAGTTGCAAGCATTCGATTTTGAAATAGAGCACAGAAAGGGATCGGCGAATGTCGTGCCGGATGCCTTGTCACGTGCATTTTTAGAAAGTTTTCATGACAGTGATGTAGAAAATAGTGGCTTCAACTTAGATCTAAAATCTACTCACTTCCAAAGTTCAGACTATTTGTCATTAATCGAAAAGGTAAAAGGTAATTCAGATCTAAGTCCAGACTTAGAGGTCAGAGATAATATTCTATACAAGAAATTTTTCCATTCAGATGCGGACGTTGATCGCACTGATATGCAATGGCGTCTCTGGGTACCTTCAGGCCTGACCTTGGAACTGATCGAAAAAGCACATAATCCTCCAAATTGTAGTCATGGCGGTATGGCCAAAACGCTTGATAGACTGCGACGTTTTTATTTCTGGCCAAAAATGGCAATGAACGTTAAGGACTATATATCGAATTGTGACATTTGTAAAAAGAGTAAAAGGACAAATAAAATCATAAAACCACCTATGACCACTCGCGTTACGTTTGAAAGACCCTTTCAGAAAATATACATAGATTTTATGGGGCCGTATGTGCGTTCGAAAAAAGGAAATATGCATCTATTTGTGTTGGTTGATCATCTTTCGAAATTTGTGCTTCTGAAGCCCATGCCAAAAGCTAATACCCAACTGGTTATTAACTTTTTAGAGCAAACAGTTTATAGCATTTTCGGAGTACCTCAGTTTATTCACTCCGACAATGGTAAACAGTTTACATCGTCTCAATTCATCCAACATCTAGAAAAATACGGAATAATGCATATGAAATCTGCGCTTTACTCACCCCAATCAAATGCATCTGAGCGGGTAAATCAGTCCATTTTAGCAGGGATTCGCTCATACATCAAACGAGACCATAAGGAATGGGATAAGTATATTCCTGCAATCCAACAATCACTCTGTACTTCTGTCCATCAATCGACTATGAAAACTCCTTATTTTGCATTGTTTGGAACCCAAATGGTGACTCATGCCAGCATGTATTCGCTATTGCGACAATTATATCTCTTGAATGACGAAGACTTTCACTCAGTGAAGAAATCGGATCAAATTCAGCTTATCCATGAGCAGATGAAAGAACATATGAAACAAGCGTATAACAAATATTCTAAGGCTTATAACTTGAGGTCATCTGACAAGAAATTTGTGCTCGGCCAAGAAATTTATCGTAAAAACTTTGTGCAAAGTAATGCCGCGAAAAATATTAATGCTAAATTTTGTCCAAAGTATTTGAAATGCCGTGTAGTTCGCATTGTAGGAAATGCTCTTTATGAAGTGGCAGATGCCAACGGGAAATCAATAGGTATCTTCCACTCAAAAGACTTAAAAGAATAGACGAACAAAATACTTTTATTCAGGGTGTGGGTCGAGGCCACCCGTTCCTACGAAAAACCGAAATTCCATTTCTTTTTCGCATGGTAGAACATGCATCAAAATAAATGGTTTTGTGATGAATTTTATTTCCAAGTTGAAGAACTACTATACCCTGGGTGCACTCAACGAAAGTTGTATTTACCAACTGGGGTGTACCCAGCTTAACATCGCAAATTCGATGTTCGAATTTGTCATCGGAATTCCTTCTCGAATTAATTTTACAAATGGCTATCGTAGAGCTGATCATTTCCGTCGAAATGATCGCTCTCTTTTTACCTAAACCATCGGCCGAGTCAGACGTACCTTACCTTGTACATACACTCGCAGTGCGGCAGATGGGCCATTTTTTTTTGCTCAACCCGAGCTCAACAGAAACTACAACCAGTTGCAGTTCTCGGTAAATAAAATTGTTTTATTTAATAAAAAGTAGATTTCCTAACGTGTTCCTACGACAGGATAAACCCACATGAAAAAAGCATTGTTCACAGGCAAGAGAAATTGCCACCATCGACCAGCTACCACGATCTTCTTGGACGCAAGTATCCGATCGCTAGGGTCACATGGTGGGCAGCAACTCCAGGGAGACGTGGTCAAAAGTGCCACACAGAGCCGACCATCATACGGTCAAAATAGTAAACTACGATCGTCCCTTAGTAGCAATGTTCAGCGATGTGTTCAAGATGGTTTATCGCAACCCATGTGCTACGTAATCTAAAAGCATAAATAAAAAGAAAAAGAAAATTAAATTTAAAATTGAAAAACCTAAGTTAAAGTATCTAAAGAAAACCCTGTAGAAATAGATTAGTGAAGTTATGATAGTGGAGATAGTAATAATAAAAAAATAGTGTTTTTGTTGTAAAGAAAAAAAAAGGGAGAGAAAGAAAAGAATAATCCATGAACGATAATTATATCTATCTAAGAGAAAAAAAAAAAAAAATAAGTGATAGTGGATTCAGTAAAACAAACTCATATATAACTATAACACGCAACAGGAGAAATTCGAGTCACCACCTTTGTGCGCACATCGTTGGATGGATCACCCTGTCAAGCAAATCAATGTGAGTAAAATTGTCTTTTAATTATGAATGATTACGTAATACATAATCCACTATAATCTTATTATAATCGCTATTGATCTTACAAAAAAAAAATGATCTTACAAAAACAAGCCTAAAGAAGAAAAAACAAAAATTGCAAATAGAATTGAGTTAAGTTAATCTCTTAAATTGAGAGACCATGCATATCCATGATTATAATTGATCGGTTTTTTTTCTTTCTTGTGCTTTCTTTTTTCTAGTAGTAGTGGAGTGAAGTATTGAGTCCACTTTCTAGTATTGTAGTAGTGTATAAGATAAGTAATTAATAGTCACACAACACGTTCATGAGTATGTGGAACGTAAGAGTAAGTGGGGAAATTTTGCCGTGAGGAGTCACGCTCTTAAAAAGCAGTTGCCAATTAAGTAGGTACTATTGACTTTGCTTAAGCGCTGTTTGTATTTATATTGTACCCCAAGTACACAAGAGTTTTTTTTTCTGTGCATATAGAATCCACAAATTTCAGTTAAAGTTAATGTCTCTTAAGATTGGACCGCATTACATGATGTTGTAACAGCGTGCGTTAAAGCATATGTTAGGTCAATGAACCATAAGTGAGATAGGTCAGTACATAGAAGTGAATTATATTGAGATAAATAAATAAGAATGATTGTTTAAGATTTAAATCAAAGAATTGAAAGACTTTTTAATTAATATGAAGATGGGTTAAGGAAATATTTAAGGGGAAGATGAAGTAAAAGAAAGGATGAAGCGGGGTAAATAATAAATCGGTTGTTTTTGCTGAGATAGCCAAAAGGGGCTGCACATCAACATAGGCAAGTGCAGTTTGGAGGTAGCTTATGCGCTACTAATGGATAAGGGTAGCCATGTAACCTTCGGGTTACACACACACACCACCTGTTGTGATGAAAGCATTTAGTTATAGCTTGATGGTCAACGAGCATTCTCTCGTGTTAATAGATAGTAATCCATTATCTATTTGGTTTTTTTTGGCACGAAAATTTTATTATTTTTGTGTGGTTCCAACGCAGCAAGATCCCCCCCATCCGACGAGCTTATGCCGTGCGTCGACAAGCGTGCCAACCTGCTGCATACAAGGGATTTAACAGATTTCTCCCTACCATACAAATGTAATATGGCTAGCCAATGTGAGGACAACCATTACCTATAATGTGATGGTCTAAATGTTGGTACCAGCTTATTGCATTACAGTTTGAAGAAACGTTCTACTTTGGTTACAGTCCAGTCGCTGTTCAAAGCCCTCACTTACTTGGCAGAGCAAGTTCTCGTTCTGGCCCTTAGAGCATGAAATTTTTGCCTTACAAGTTCATCGGCAATTTCGTTTCAAGTTATGCGGTGACAGCCTGGAACCCAAATAAGACTCAAGAAATGAAGCCTTCTGACCGCATTCGTAAGGTCTTGCATTCGTGGATCACTTTCGAAGACGATTGAGCCTCTAGCACCACAACTTGACTTTTACTGTAGACATAAATATTCCCTTCATAATGCAGCTTGAAGTCATTTGGATAGCTTACGTCCCCACTTGGAATACAGACGCTTATAAGTCTAATGAGACGAGCAGTTGTATATCATCGCTTTCCGCACAGGCACCAACGACAAGTCAATAATCGGTTAAGGAATCATGCGTGAAGATTCTACAACACTCCTTTACTGGTCCACATTCTAGAGTTAACCATGTTAGTTGACCGCGTATTTTTGACGAAGGTACTTGAGAATTGAGATCATCGTATTTTATGGCATATTCATTGAAAATATATGCTGCTCTCCGGTGAAAAATGTATGCTACAGACCACTCAAGTTGACAATCCCGTGATGAAGTACCAAGGGCAGAGAGATTCAGTAGTGCCTTGAGAGCAACAACTTAAAAATATTGTTTCTCAAAATTGTATTAAAGAGAAAGTTACGTGTTTACGTAAGAGCTTGTCCCACGAAGTATAGTAGATGATTGGTTTTATTATAGCAGTTTAGATCGAGGGTACTCCCTTTCAGTGATAAGCCCAATGATTTGCCAAAGCCTTTCTTTTATAACCAGAAGACTGACAATGCTTTGACTTATTTCGTCTAGACATGTTTGGACAAGAAAAACTTGCTGTCGAAGATAACTCCAAGATGTTTGACTCCATTTGTGAATGGGATATTGATACCTCCCAAGCAACACACAAGCTTTTTAAGAGTTGTACCAAAAAATTACTCAACACTTAACTTGGACTTAATATATACTTGAGAATACTATTACACTTATTTACCCATTAATAAGCTCTTTGTAGGTGGATTTTCTTTCAGGTGCAACCAGAAACTCTTAAGGATAGCTTAAGTAATTCCCTGACAAGCGTTTTCCATATGGACACTTTGCAGAACTTATTTAAAACCATCTAAAATGACTTTTGCTTTGACGTCGTTAAAAATCTGCTTTTCACTCTTCAAAAAAAGCGGTAGTGCCAATGAGAAGACACATTTTTCTCGACGGTTTTCTTTTTCGCGCTACCATATTTTCAGCATTGTATATGGAATTTATAGTACTATCGAAACAAAACTTGTCCCTGAAAGCCATCTATGCATCAGCCGGCATATACTAACATTCTCCTGTAATTTTAGAGCGTCGGCAGATACTTAGATGGCTTTGAGCGACCGCTTTTGTTTTCGATAATACTATACACATATTGTAAAGTGACTAGCGGCACAGGGTGTATCTTAAAAAACAAAATCAGTTTTGAATAAAAAAAGAATTCAATTGTGTGTTGGTTTTTATAATTTAGTCTGAGAGTATTAAGTGTGCCTTCCAAATTAGGATTTCGAGAGAATGAATGCTGTTAAGGTTCGATTTGTATGAAAACGAAAATTTGGAAAGAAAGTTGAGTTTTTGCCTAGAAATACTTTACTCGGAACTAAGATTAGTTAAAAAATAAATAACACAAATTGTCAAGCAAATAACAAATGTCAGATGAGTAAGAGCAAGGTTTTAAGTATTTAAAATGATGTGGTGTGTCTGAAATTAAATTTAGAGATATTCTGAAGAAATGTATGTAGAATGTAGTTAAAATCAACTATTTATGATTCATGAGCTATATTTGAGGTAGTGACTGCATTTTGGATTATTTTATGTTGATTTTAAATGGCTATAGACTTGCGCTTATACCTTAGAAAAAGGAAAATCAATATATTCTTTAAAAATATCAACTTTGTATTTTGAAGTTTGGTGGCTATGAGTGTGTTTCACGAATTGGACAATAATGAGATTTAAAACTAAGCATTTTTATAAAATTGCAGTTCTTGTTTTTTTCGTTTTTAGTGCATTTAACTAGTTTTTTAATTGTTAACAACTACAGGTCTACTACTTATATGCTTAGTAAGTCACATCTAAAAAGGAAAAAAAAAAATAATAGTACACAATAAAGAAGTGATACACCCTGTAGGACTATTTGTTGGGAAGAAAGAAGTTTATTTTTGCTTAGTTTCAAAAGTACAGTGTCTACAAACAGTAGTTTGTTTGTAGACACATTTCAAATGCTTTTTCGAGTCATTGTCACCCGACTTTGATTTTTTTTTGCCATTTATTCTTAAAAACTTATTTTTTTGTAGGCGCTTTTAAGGGAGGTAGAATGTGTGATTTCAAAGTAAATCTTTTCTAGCACATTCAATCGACGTTCCAAAGGTAGAAAAATGCATTTTATGTTTTTCTTATATTAGGTATGGGGAAAAATATCTACCTACTTAGTTGTTGACGAAAATAAACAACACATAATATTTTCGTCTCTCATTTGAAGTTTATTCCATTTCACCAATACTGTATTCAATTCGTATTTGGGTAAAAGAGAAAGAAACTTATTATTCCATTGAACTGAAATACTTGGAACAATTGGAAACGTGCTCTTAAATTGTTCTTTAAAAGAGTGTATTAAGAACTCTTCAGTGCATGCAATTGGCTTCTCCCCTTCGGTCCCTTTTGGGTCTTATCGACGGCTTAACGATTGGTAATTTTACAACTCTTATAAAATTGACACTTTAAGTACTAGATAAGAGGCAAATGTGTTGCTTTGGCCTTAAGTGCACTTTGAGTCAAATCAATCAATTTTCAGTGTCTTGCGAAGAGAACAACCTCGGTTTTAAGAGGATTGTCGTAAACACTGTTTCTAGCGGACCAGCTCCTAGTCATATTCGGCAAATTAAAAGTGGAATTATGAGTTTCCGTCGGCTTTTTTAGTCGTTGTAGTTGTTGTAATGAAACAATTGACTTACAAAAAAAGCGAATCAACAATTTAGTCTTTTAAAATTTTAATCTTTATTACGAGTTAAAATATTACAAAAGGTTTGAAAAATGGTAAAATAGCTAACTTCAGGCGAGAAGAGAACCGACGCCATTCACGATCACTTGCCAACTAGTTTCGATTCTTTCTTACTCCTCCAAGGAAACCGGTGTTGTGTTGATATCTGATGTGTGACGAGCCGCATCGTTGTTGTCGTTGTTGACGCTTTTTCAACGCATATGCCTGACATTAAACCATATCGATTCAAAATCAACAAAGGTTGTGCTCTACCACAAACAGCTTGGAGGAAAAATCCAACTGTCCCACAATATTTTTGCCCTTGCTCTTGAGTCAGTATAGGGAACCTTTAAGCTTCTGAGTGTTCACACTCTTGCTTAGCTAGTTCTAGGAGTTTCAGCATGCTCACTATTATTTTCACAGGAACCTTGCAATTAGCGTTCTTAGATTTTCGAATATCCTTTGCAATCGAATTTTTCATAGCTCAGCTTCTAACCACGGAAGCGTAGATATACAAAGCATTTTTCCGGCTGAGCTTGCCAGTTCCAAGTTTCTTGCAAGGGCACGACTTACACTGCTTTCTAAATTCCCTGTTTTGTAGACAGCTTACGAGAGGTTTGCCGAGCTCCAGTTGGAGGTATTTCCTGTTGTTTTTTTAGTTCCTTGTTATTAAAGGAGTTGAGACCGCATATGGAACATGGAGTTGAAAGTATCTGTGGTTCAACAATGGCGCATCTGGCAGAGCTTTTCTGTTAGTAATTTCTTTGGGATGTCAGATAGTTAATACATATGGGTGTGCTTTTGACGCAACCCTCCTCACAACTGTCGTCGCAACCCTCTCAATTTAGCTCACATTGAATTGTTTTTGTGTTCAGTAGTAAAGTGTTTTATTTACATGATTATATAACTCCTGACTTTCAGTAAGCATCCTATTTCAGCTTTAACAGAACTCCAGCGGACACACTGCTGCTCTTATAGAAAGAGGCGGAAAATTTACCAGTCAACTGTTCGTTGTTACCAATGGGTTGCATTTAGACTCACTTTAGACATACTATCGTCCTTTTTGTACCAAGCAGTCGCTGCGGGACTTACCCCCTTTTGGAGTTTGAATCGCTGTTCCACCAGAGAATGCTACCACTGGATTTAGATCAACTTCAGCTTCACTCGATCCTCTAGCCATGTCCCTGTGAACAACATCGGAACATTTGTAAGCATATGAAACGTAAGTTTATTTCTTCTTTCTTCCGACTATAATAAGTATTAGTAGTGGTGCTTTGTGTATTCGATGGACCACCAGGTCCCTATAGCAGTCGAAAAACTACGAGGGGATTGTCGCTTTGAGGTCTACCACCAGGAGAATAAATATTTTTGTGGTTATCTTCCACTTATTTTGAATCGATTCTTGATTTCGCTTATTAATTGTTTACCCCACCCTACGTATACCTTTAGGCAGCGTCTGGTCCAACTGAACTGCTTAAGCCCTCGAACCACGACAACGATAATGATCATCGAGGTAGCCAGAACAGAATCTTCTAGTTTTTCTTTTCTCCAGCGGCTCACAGCTCATAACAAAAGCATAATACTAAAATCACACTTGAGCTTTGCTCTAAGATAGCTCCAGCTTTAGCCTTGAAAACAATAAGCACATCGGAAAAACCAATATATCAATCTCGTTAAAGCTAATGGTATTTTAAGAGAAATTGCGTCAAGAAAGTCGTTAGTATTTTGAATTAAGCTGAAATAAGTTTCAAGGACAATGCGGTACTTACCCATCTAAAAATTATATTGAGAAAATCTCCATAGCCGAATTACCGTCATCATTTAAAAAAGTCTGTCATTTCCCTACGCACAAAATAGGTTCACTAAACTACACTGAAAATGACAGAGGCATTTCATTCATGAATGCAATAGCAAAAATACTATGCAGTTCTAGTTGAAAGGCTTGAGAAATGGGTCGAACAGAAAGACATTTTATTTGATCTACAACCCGGTTTCAGATAAAACTTTTCAACGATTGATCACATTTTTACTTTATAGTCTATAGTCAAAGCATTTCAAACAAGAAACAAAAGGGTGTTTTCAGTTTTCGTTGACTTTTTTTCAAAGAAATAACACCAATATCTCTATATGTGAGGTTCTCAGCTTAAGCGGAAATCCTTACAATGGTAACTATAATGAATTTTGTACACTATACAACTTAGAACCAAAGGAAGATAGAAAGTGTGATTCTAGTATGAGGAGTATCTAGTTCCCAATGCTTCATTACTTAGAGCAACTTGTGGTTTTTTCACAATTAATTTGAGTTTATGTAAAAGTCCACTTACATCTTCCTGTTTCACAATTTGGAAAACGATTAGAAGCTTAGACAAGAAAAACTTTTACTGCGGTGTACAGTATCCAGCAAGAGTTGAGTGGAATACTGTTTTTAGAGTCTTGTTAATCTGAAAACTGTAAAGCCTTGCAAAAAAAGTACTCGGTACTTGAAAAAGACAAGCGAGTGATTGTTTACATAGCAACTAATCTCGAGTGAACAAATTAATGAAGGTACAGCCTATGAAACAAATCCTTCACTTTAAGGCTTTTACCCGTACTTTGCACGTCCAAGGTATTAACTTTCTAGCTCCCCCTAAATGCTTTCAGCGGCTGTGCTACAAATCCGCATTTCAACTCCTCTTAAGTCTTGTCCTGCCAAAATTAATGCCAAATACTTTAACTTCCATTTCGCTGCCACCCATGTCATTCATTGCCCTCCAATTCACCCACACACACACACACTCGTATAGACATACATACGTTAATAAGTGTTCATTAAGTAAAGACCCTTGATTAACACTTAATTTATTTCACCCATAAGCTCCCGTTACATGTTGGTGATTCAGTTTTAATTTATCGTCAATATACTCGGTTTAATGTCACCATTATCGCAAAAGTCCGCATATCTTGGCCCAAAGTCTATACTAAAATATTGGCCAACATAATATAAACAGCTTGAGGTTCATCCTGAAAGAAGATGTATATTCACAATTGAGAAGAGATAGTAAAAAGAATAAAGGCCAACAGCATCTAGCGACCATCATCATGGCCGACGAGACACGAGACATGATGACATTAACAAGGCGTTCTTCACAATCAGCTTAGAGTCCATTACTTAGACTTATTTGTTTTGCAGTCAAGTTTCTTTGTTTTTCTTCTCTTTGTGTTTTAAGCTGTCTTTTTTTTGTGTTTTGTTTTTCAATGCTGTGTACGCACATAGCTGTTGTGTCGCCAGTTTGTCGCACTTTTTGCTCTCCGCAGATCATCAGTCACTTGCCATCATGTGCCTCCCTAACACAGAAATTATTTTCTCAACACATAACAGGACACTTTTACCCTCGCTCGAACTCGAATACAGCAGCAAAAAAAGGACATCACATAATGGAATAAAGTAACATAGAAAATACCGTAAATTTTGCTAAAATTTCGATTCAATTTGTCAAATTTGACATTGGCAAATGGTGATTAGGTTAAGTTCTTGAGTCTTTTCATGTTTTCGGTTGCAGCTGATAGAAAACAATAGAGAGCGGGTGCAGGGTTAACGATGGACGTCATATGTTACCAACTGTCATTACAAAATGGCGCCCAAGTGGTTGGTCGACAAGCGAAGTGAGAGAAAATGATTCTTGTTATTGTATCTTTGGTATGATTGGCCTTTGCTTGTTTTGTCGCGTATCTGCTGTCAATTAGGGAGTTTTCCTGTCAGTTCGGGACTGCATGACATTAAATTGATGAAATTCAATTTGTGATGAGTTCCCTCAGCTTCAATTTTAATTGCTTCTCTGTTCGGTTCGATTGAGTTCAATAAGTCCCCTGCTGTCAGAGCTGTTTATGTTTTCGAAAACTCTTCCCGTTTCGTGTCAAATCCTGTTTGAATACCAAAAATATCGCCAAGAGGCTTTGATTGATAACTTAAGAGGAATACACACACTCTCTGGACGGGTGGGTGTGGATAGGAGAAGCTAGGTTAAAGGACAGGCAATCTAACATTCACATCGCACCGTACATACTCGTACTCTTACTTAACTGGTTCGTTGATGGCCGTAGTTGTTTGGCATGATAACATAATCCTCGCTTGGAGAGTTACTGAAGCAAAGCTCCTTTGAAAGAGCGCGCAAACGGCGAATGTCCGATGTAATTGGCGTGGAAATGAATGCTTCTACATCGATATTTCTATAACCTTGTGACGTGCCCGTGGATTCGAGGATTATGATGACGGATTGACGGCCATAAATTGTTGTTCAATGATGCGTTAGCATTACAATCATGCTGGCTGAGTTGGAATACAGCCTGCAGGGAATTTTACGTCGAGTAAAGGGTGTGCCTGTGGAATGGAGATAAATAATGGAAACAATGAACCCAGCATGATGGATATGCAAATGGATTAATTTGATATCAAGTTTATGATGATATAGACGGAATTATTTGCTCAGTTCTTTTATCTTTGGATGGACTGACATAATGGGTGGGCGTAGTGCTTTGTCAAATGCTGTTCTGGGAAGTGACGCGTCGTCTCTACGTCGCGTCGCGCTTCTATCCGTGAGGATTTGATTGTTGATTTCAATTTTATTTGTATGTCGTGGGCTGATTTGGCGCGACTGTTTGCATCATAAACCGCTGAGTGTTCTGTTTTGAATGACACTTTTGACAAGTGGGTCGGAAGTGCTTAGATCTTAATTCTGCCATCAACAATTTTAAATGGATTCAGTGTTTCAATGGGATGTTTTAGTTTACAACTGTAGTGATGAGTAAATAGAATCGAGAGCTTATGTTCATATTTGAAAGGTCTGCGCTTTTGAAAAGAGGTATAGCTCAACCAATATTCTTTATCGTTTGTGAAGTAAGCTTCTGGGAAATACATACTCTTGCCTAAAAATACAAATTTTTTCCAAAAAAAAAAAAAAAATTTAATGCCAGGCATTACAATTGCAACTTATGGTAGTGATCTTGAACCGCGAATGTCTGTAACTTTGTCTCGAGCTGATGAGATGATGAAAGTATGGCGAGTAGATTTGAATCTTGTGTGCCTAAGAATCGAAATGGCAAAATGCAGAAAACATTTTGCCGGTCCTAAGTCGTTATAACCTCGGCAGAAAAGTTACCCGCCACCGCAGAGGCTATTTCGAAGTCAATTTCAATCGAGTTTTTTGACAAATAATTTAATTTAATTTAATTTATAAATCTCACTGACGATGGAAGCATTGCTTCTGAAATGTGCATTTGAGGAAATAAAATAAGTGTTTTTAAATGTTGAAAATTATATTAATCTTTTTGTTTAATAGATTAAAAAACACGTGGAATATCTCTACTACAAAACTCATGAAATATAATTATTAAATAATACAAAAAAATGTTTATTAAACTCTAGCTAGCATAACAAATAATAATGAGTATTTTTTTTACATCACCTGAGTATCAACTATGTCATCATAATCAATTTCTTGAATTAGTTGAGCTTCAATAGACATTAATGCTGAAGCATTAAGTCTATCTTGGCCCATACTTGCGCGTAAATAAGATTTAACCCTTTTCAAAGTAGAAGAAGATCTTTCTCCTGAACAATTGGTAGCGGGAATACTTAAAAAAATACTCAGAGCGATCTTTGAGATGTTTATCCGAATGGGGACATTACATCCGGATAAACATTTCGAAGATTTCGAGAATGCATGACATTGTATATTTCTTGTGAGGAGTGTACATTTTCTGTATTTGCTAGACTGTGCTGACATTGTAAATGAATACATTCATTCTCTAATGTCTCTTCCAAATCATTAGGATACTTTTTAACTAATTCATTCGCAAGATTTTTCAGTTCAATCGCGTCTATATCAGATAAATTATCAAAAAAATTAAAATTTTCGTATAGTATTCGATAAGCACTTTTACGGCCAAATGTATGCTTAAGGTATCTAAAATTGGGTAATATACATTGGTGCGATAATTTTCGTGACCAGATGAAGGTATTGTTTCACCCGTGACTCATCTGCCTGAACTTTTCTGTTTTTCTTGCGACCTGTATCATAACGATAATTAACTTGAACTCCAGACAGTTCTTTTGCTTTTTCTTCATATTCAGAGTATTGTTTGTCCCACAGATGATAAATCCGCATGAGATTGTTTAGGCTTCTTACGTGCAGCATTAACACAATCTAAAATAACATTTCAGACTTTGACCGAAATTGCCGTTGCTAGATGCTGTAATTTTCACTGCAATCCTGTAGCATCAGATCGCGTGGTCGGTTTTTTATCACGATTTTGAGCAATAAATTTCAGTGCATTAATTATTCCAAGCCACTCTTTGTGTAACGTATAACATGCATCATGACGAGCAGACCAACGAGTTTGAGAGAGACTCTTTAATCTTTTCCAACGATGTGTTGATCCTCCCATTTCCTTTGATTTCCCGGGGAGCACAATGGATCCTTGAGATCCGAGTGAGGTGTTGCCACTTGTGGCTGCACCCCCCCATTCAACCTAACCTAACCTAACGATGTGTTGATATAATGAAAAAATTATAAAGTTCTTGTAAAGTAGAAAAAAAGTCAACTGCTTCGGTTACAGATTTAGCTGCACAAGTTCCAACTAAATTTAAAAAATGGGCAGAGCAAGGAACATATTCTGGTAATGGATTAATCGTTTTGATTCTTGACTGCACTACTGAATATAAACCTTAAATATTGCTTCCGTTATCATAACTTTGACCATGGCAGTTCATTATGTCCAAACCATTGTTTTCAAGAGATTTTAATAAAGCATCTTTAATATCTTTAGCCATATGGCCAGTATTTGGTAAAAATTCTAAAGATCTCTCAACAATTTTGCCGTTACGTAGACAAACAGCAAGAAACTCAATAACCAACTTTGAGACTTCTACTTTCTTAACGGCACTCTTAAAACTGAAATAATCACTGTCACTCGCTTACAGACACAAAACGCTCATTAATTCTATACGTTAAACAAAACAAAGTCAAACTTGGCAATACCTGCTACGCGTAGTGCTCTTGTTTTCTGTAAACATGTGTAAAACACTCACACCCTAAACGGAACTCTTTCTCAATCGCATACAAAACCTACCTACTTAGGTCCTCTGAAACTACTCAGAATAGCTTCCTTAGACCACAAAACGTGAAAATCCGGTAAGAACTCGATTTTTGAAAATCGAGGTGAAACTTCGATTTTCAAAGAAAAAGCGGAAATAAGTTAAAAAAACAATAAGTACATAATTTCAAATGCTTAATATATGTAAGAATAATCCTCACTAAAGATACAGAATGGAAAAAAAATATTTAGTAATTCTCAAAGGACATTATAAATTTGATTAACCGAGTTTCATTGAGAATCACAAATATCGAACATAGGAAAACAAAAACTCTAAACTATAAACCGATAAGTGGACAAAAATAAGTCACTTACAGATTCTCAATGAAACTTGGTTATTGCTTATTTTTAATAACCTTATTTGATAATTAGACTATTATTGATTCCATCAAAACATTAGTAACGGAATCCCTCAATTTGAAAAGTCAAAGAAAAAATAAATTATTAAATAGTCCGTTGAAATTTTTTTAATAAATTCAACAAAAAAAAACCGCCAATTTAAAAATAAATGTTTGGTATATTTCTACGGCTCTTAAATTTTAAAGTTCTGAAAAATTTTGGCGCCCCCCAAATCGTGCCGCCCTAGGCCCTGGCCTCACGGGCCTAGGCTTTAATCCTTCACTGCCACTAGGATGTTCTTGGCATGGTTCACTACCGACGAATGGTTTAGATGCGCCTACTTTAGCTAAGATGTCTGCCTTCTCGTTGCCATCATAGCCTTTGTGTGCTGTGGATCCCAGTGAAGGATTACAGTGTTTTTCCTTGCTAGTTCAGAGAGTGACATGACTTGGTGCCTCTAATAACTTCGAGTTCTGTACATGGCCTACGAGGCAATGCTGGAGAGTATTTTTTATTTCTTAACAATAAATGAGGCGAATGTTTTACGTAAAAAATCATGTATGTCCCTTCAAACGATTTTTGAAAAATGAAAAAGCCCTACCAGCAATAAATTAAAAATAATTGTCAAATGGAATTACCTACGTGTTTTGAGGGGCACCGCATCTCTCCTTTTGTTTGAGACGCTTCACAATGATGACTGCCATTCCCGTTATTTTTGATATTTCTTTAAATTTAAAAATTTAATTGTATTTTAAAGAAGCATCGATTTTCATAAGTCGATACTAACTTAATCGTTTATCGAAAACGGCTTTTTGTGCCTGTCTCTTAGAAACCTGTAAAGGTCAACTTTTCATCCACTACTCAAGCCGACTATCAATTTTCATAAACTTAGAGATTAAAATCGTATCCAATATATTTTCAATGTCCCCCATCTATCTGCACTTACATCATTTAGTCATTCATTTGAGTCAGTACCTTTGCCCTTAACTGCCTTACAAACCTATGTGACTTCAGTTATTTTCGTTTAGTAATCCTCAGATAGTTCTTAAGAATACTGTTGGCTCAAAAGGAAATCACACTATTCTCGTTACCCGTGCTACCGTGATCCACAAAAGCTATCCTTGATCATCTGATATAAACTTCGACGAATGAATCGCCTGAGGATTTTACCTTCTTCGTACGGCTATTTTGAGGATGGTTTGATGTGGTATTTTTTTTGAAGCAACTGTCTGATACTAGTGAAGTAGTCATATGTCCGTGGGGTTCCCGTGACATTGTAAATACATAAATATTACAGTGAAATGTAAAGAAACTCCAGTGAATATAAAGACAATTGGGTCATTCCATGGTGTAACACCCGAAACGCACACTTTTGGACTCATTAAACTGTTAACCCTTATGCTAAGATCAACAAGATTAAGATAAAACAACTAAAAACGTAGAAAAAAAAAATTTAAATCTCTAAATTATCAGCATAAGGATCAACAGTTTTAAGAGTCGAAAAGAGTGCGTTTCGGGTGTTGCACCATGGAATGACCCAATAGCGAATCAAATATTTCTGATTCACCCTTGAGTTCAAAAATCAAACAACTATGAAAAAAAAGTTTAACCAAAACCTGAACATCTCGAATTGCAAATATGCCCTTGGATATCGTTAACCTGTTCTTTGTTCAAGGATCATTAGTCCATTGTTAACAAATGATGCTTAAACTTTTGATAATTTACCCAGGAAAAGAAAAATATTTTCGTAGAAGATTGATTGGTGAGGTGAGACAAGATTCAGGGTGAGCTTCACATGGAAGGACCATTAGCAAACAAACGAGATTGAAAAGCTGGATGACCTCCTGGCTCAGATGCCCAATAATGAATTTGTTCGTTTAGAGCACAGAGAAACGAAGAGACTGTGGACAGAGGACAGAGGACACACTCAATACGCTTTTATTGAATAGAAAGCAAGACATGCCATTAGAAGGCAATTTCCCATTGTATACTCTGTAAATATGTAGATGCTGAACGGTACTGTAGACTTGCCCTCTTGAAATGGGTCTTTTCGTTGATTGATGGTTCATTTTGGCGGCCTTCCTTAAATGTGCGTACATACTCGTACATTTTGTGCCCTCTCCGTCATGGATGTCATTCGCAAACGATTTTTTAAGTGGATATTTAAGCTTAAAGTGGTTTCACAAAAAAAAAAACTCAAATACTTCTGTTAGGAGATTTCATTTTACAATAGGACACGCAGCCTGGGAGTTGGTCGATTAGAGCCATTTACTGGTTTAAAAGTTGTTGGTTTTGAAGCAGAACTGTACGCGAGTAGCCCTTAGTATGATGGATGTGTGTACTTCCAAGTGTTTAAGTAAAATGTCAGGAAAATATATCAAATGATTTTATTTTGTCTTTATTCATTTAATTTTCACTTGAACTTTCTAATTTAATGTATTAATTTAATTGAACTCATCACTTGTCTTCAAGAGACTATTGACTTTTTATTGGTTGAAAGTTTGGTAAAGTCGGGTAGATCAAATAAAGCCCGAATTGTTGTAGTGTGTGGCCTTGCAATAATCTTCATTAATCAATCATTCTGATTAAACTTCCGACCGAACTGTTGAGCTATAAAAATTTATTAGTGTCTGGGAATATTCTCAAATGGAGAACTCGAAAGAAGTCAATTTCGAAGGTCTACACTTATTAACTTTGCCGGCTTGTGTTAGATAAATAGACTCTTTATTTTTTCGTAAGAGACTTGCAGTAATTTTTCCTAAGCATATTTTTTGCAAGGCCTATAGATACCTTTTCCAGAAAATCCAGTTTTGTGTTATTTTTCTTGATAAGATTTTAATCTCTGGGCAGAAAAGTAGGTTTCGGGAAAAGTGCCATTCGTTTTTTTTAATTTCTCAATCTAAGAAAGATTTTCACGTTCAGTTTTCGATTTTTAAGAAGAAAAAAAAAAAAAATTATTCGAAGAAAATGATTTGATTTTATTTTGACGTAGAGACTTACTCAAAAACTATTCACTAAACTAAAATGTCGTAACTATAGTTTCACATTAAACACCTTTACCAACTTATACCTGGCCAAGTCACCACAATCCAAACTCCATACTCACAAATCAAGGTCTTCCTCTTCCACGATTTCCCTGCAATGTGCTTTCGAAAGCTCGTCGTGCCGGAGAGTTTGGGTCCATCGGCTCTAGATGGCCCAATCATCGTAGCCTCGCGATGCATACTCTTCTGGCTATGCCCATGTCGCGGTACAGGGTAAAGCGTACAGCCCATACAAATCGTTGCTGTATCTTCTTCTCTACACATTATTTTCGCATACAGCACCAAAAATTATTCGGATAATTTTTCTTTCGAAACGACCAATTGCTTAATCATCCGCTTTCGATAAGGTTCATGGTTCCGCATCGCAAAGCAGGACTGGGATGATCAAGCTCTTATACAGGGTTACCTTGGTTTCTCTAGAGAGGGTTTTGTTTGGTAGCCTTCTTAACCCAAATAAGCAACGGTTGGCAAGAGTTATTCTCCGTTTGATCTCCACACTGATACTGTTTTTCGTGTCTATAGCGGATCCCTTGTAGACGAAATCCTGTACTACCTCGAAGTTATGTCTGTCTAGTGTGACGTTTTGTCCAATTGGTCGATGTTCGGTGTCCATGTTAGATGACAACTTTTACTTCAATGCTCGCAAAAGCACATATTATGCTTCCTTCTTACCTTTCGTCAATATCGGCTGCGCAAGCGAATAATTATACTTAACATTGACTGTTGAAAGATTTTTATTATGGTGTTGACGTTTGAGTTCTGTACAATCTCTTCAAATACTGTTACACTTTTATTTCGCGATAAATTAACTTTATGATGATTCGTAAACTTTGACACCGCGGATTATTGGATATACCGATCCAATTAATTAAATGAATAAAATAAGATAGACGAAATTTAGAACAATTAAAGAAATGCACAACCGGTGTGCCGCGAGGTAAACAGTTGAACTGTCAAACGCGCTGATAAGAAAAAGTGTAACTCTCAGCAGGTAGGCTGCTGACATTACGGCTAAACTCAGCTGGGCTGGGTTCGTAAACAAAAAGAAAAAGGTAGCGTAGCGCGATTAAAAGATCGATCGCGAATAAAAAAACCGATTTATTTAATAATTAAAGGACGAATTAAAAGTATTTTCCAAGTATCGGGTGTACTGGAAAAATATGGGCGCCAGGAAATTTTTAGGTGAAATTCCCAAACCGTAAACTAATTCTGGAATATTAAAATCAAACGAAAACAATGCAATCATATTCCCAAAAGGGATTTATAGCTATTTATTGTTGCTATTTGTGTTGGAAAAATCGTACAAAAAGTTGTATTAAGAACCCAAGCCTTTTCAATTATAAAGTTACAATCGTAGACGGTTACAAGAACCGTTTAGTAAGGTTAACAAATGAAAATAACCGGAAGATTGAAACGTTAAATGTTCTTTCCCGAAAAGAACAATTAATAAGAATTAAAAAGGGTCGCGTGCCTCACACTTTTGAGAAGTTACGATGGCAAAGATTAACCGAAACTATATTTGACAACACTTGCAAAACAATAAGGCTCTACTTATCTTCCTTTTTCCAGCTACTCCTTTCTCCTTCAAATTTTCAATGTTCCGTCCGTCTGACGATTCCTATAGCTCGTTGAAATTCCTCCTTCCACTGACTCTACACTTTTCTCAAAACTTTTATTTAACAATCAATTTCTACAACACTTTCTACTAAAACAATATTTCCAACTTTGTATAAAATTTCCACTTTTCTCTGTTAAAAATCGCAAATCGTTTTCTAGTTCAACCAAGAAGTGGTTGATCTTGTCAATTTGTCCTTTCTCGACTTCCAAATTCACCCACACATTCATACAATCGGCCAATCGTGTCTCGAGGTTTTCTGTCACGGCTTTTTAGCACACGCAGCCTTATAGCTGACGAGCACCTCCGTTGTCGAATTCCAGCGAGACCTTTCACTCCACAATTTTCCAATCACATTGAACTGAAAAAGTTGTTGGGGG
Organism: Melanostoma mellinum; assembly: GCA_914767635.1. NCBI lineage: Eukaryota > Metazoa > Arthropoda > Insecta > Diptera > Syrphidae > Melanostoma > Melanostoma mellinum. Next base: position 67,396,171 of record OU612058.1, on the reverse strand, counting down.
TTTGTTCCCAAAACTTATCCAGCTCCCATAAAACATGTCGAGAAAAATGAAAGTTCCTGAAAGTTGAAAATAATACTTCTGGGCATTTTCCCAGTAACTCTACTTTATATTCTACTGAGTCAGGGGAAGGATAAAATTCTCTGTGTTACAACTTTTCGAAAAAAATTGAAGAAAGGAAAAGCTACTAAAAGCAAAATAAACTACTTTACCCTATTCGGTGGATCTTTGCGCAGATTTGGGGAAAAGGGAAACTATTAACGTTTCATTCTTATAATTCGGTTTTACAAAAATAAAAGTTAACTTTAGGACGTTTACACCTGCAGCTCTACGCTGCACAGTGTGTTTCATAACGAAGTATGGCTTTCACACGTGCCATTTCAATTGATCTCCTCTGTGATATATGTTTGTATGTGTATAGTGTTGTGTGTGTGATATCCTGCTTTGTGTATTGTTTGTAATGAGGTGTGTGAATGATGATGAGTGTAAAGATGATAGTTGTAATGATGATGATAAAGGGTGAATGATGGTATAAGTATATGAATGTAAGTATGTGTAAATGTTGGTAATGATGTGAATGTCAATGAATGAGATTGATGATGCTTGTGAGTGACGAAGTATGAATGAAATTCAATTTAAGTAAATGGTGTGCGAGTGTCCACAGGCTTCTGGCTCGACACATCAAACGCCGACATCAGTTCAGCTCATCCGCTGATTACGACGCGCACCTATTTTGTCATTTGCTCAAAGCTGTATGTTTCGATCACATTACTAAGAGCAAACAACAGAGAAATGATGGGACGAAGAAATGATAGGGAAGGGTTTGAGAAAAAGAGAGGGATATATCGAAATCAAAATAACTAAATGTAAGAATTGTTTTTGTTGCGGGAAAATTTACCGTAACATCTTCACGGATTTCTAAGGAACAGTTTCTTTTAAAGTGCAATCGAGTTCGGTGATTTGTGATTAGTGATCGTCACATTTGATTGAATTTTAAATGGGTGACGATCACTTGGACGTGTCTACACGCACCCAACACGAGTCACTTGAATCATTTGAGGGGTAAAAAAGGATACTGAAGTTTGTGTTCGTTCTTTTAACACGACCTTTTCTTGTAATTTGTGTTGAAAAAACACATCGTGTCGGTAATGGCGAACATTTTATTTAAAATGACTGGGTGGGTTCGTTTTGAACGAACTAGCAAAAATCACACGATGTGCTTTTTCCTTAAATGTCTCAGCTGAGGTTGTGTTATACAACCCAACAAGATAGACGTATACGGTCACAAGCTTCAAATCCCTTCGCAATTGCAGCAACTGCGCGTGTTAATTTTATGTTTGCAATTTTAACCAAAAGTTCCAGAAGTACGAGTTAGTCAGGTGGTCTCAGAGTTTAACGAAGAAGCAAAAAACGTAAAAAATTCCATACTTTGATAAAATAATCTCTTGGTATCAACCTCATTGCCTCAAACTATTTGTGAGTGCACAACTCTTCATCACACAATTCAATTGAATTAACTCAATCTCCATATTGAGGTTACCTGAAAAATTGATTGACTTGGCTAAAAGTAAGAAAACGAAAAAAAATAAAAAAAAAAAAACAGAAGCAAACCAAAGTGAATTTATACCAGAGAATCAGAGAAATGGCAAAAATGGCATGAAACAATTAAAAGCGCAACGAGGTATTGAAAGAAATATATGCAAATTGTTAACTTCAATTCAATCCTCAAAGACCAAACATTGGAAACATTGCATCGTGGTCTTGGTCGGGAATTTCGATAATAATACCACCAGATGGAAAGGCATTTTTGCAATCCGATTTGGAGTCCATAAGCTCATCGGAAAATAAATTAAACTGTAATGGCAGTGGTGTAAGTGAGTTCAGAGAATTTTCGCCTCGAGAAATAAAAAGAATTGTAATGTCGTTGAATATAGGCGGGTTGATGCTTGAGGGCGAGTTTGAGGGCATATTCCGAACTCAATAACTTACTGGCTTTTTTTTTCAATTAATTTTAATGGATAATTGACAACGAAATTATTCATTTCGAAATACGGAGAGAGGAAAAGTAAAATCCGGAATAATGCTGTATTTTGCATGGTAAACACCGGAACAGGAAACATTAAATAAGTAGAAACTTTGGTAAATATTTAATTTTATTTATTTTAATGCTTTCATATGCGTTTGTATCATGGCTCACTCCAGCTCAACGAGCTGTTAAATGTATCCATAAATACAAGGCTATTAACGGGCTACAACTCATATTTAATGAACAATGTGAACTGTTTAAGATGCTCCAAAAAGCCATAGCGAGAAGGAAAAAAAGATGTCAAGGCCTTAAAAGAGAAACAATCGCCTCTCAGAGTCGTCTATTAACGTAGACAAATTAAGGAATGTTCAACCTCTATAGAAACCACTCTTTATCAAGCGATTCTCCAAATGTTATGATCGTTAAAATGTTTTTCATGGTCTTACCATGAAGCACATTTCAAAATGTGTCAATAGGCCTATATCCCGATATGTTCTTATCGGTTTATCTCATGAATGATTCACAAGTGTTAGGTAGATAAATGGGAGAGATGCTAACTTTCGAGATCACAATATTTATGGAATCATGAACAATGGAATGGAAAGTTAAATATAGAAAGTAATCAAGATTCGCAGATATATAGTAGTTACGAATATTAACAGACTTTCGTGGAAGTTTGCAGACATAAGCGCGATTTTGGGCAGTTAGGCGGACACTGGCCGATTTACTCGGGCAATGGCGGTTTTTTTAATTTTCCCGAGAATGAGTTGATTTTCCTAGACTTTTCCAGATGTTTGCGAACTTTTGCAGGCTTTCATCGGACTTCTGCGAAAATTTTCGCACTTTTGGGAACACCTGCTAATACTGAAGCACCATTTCAAAAAATTTTATGATTCTAGTAGACCATAACGATCCTTTCAACGCCTATGCAGGATTTTTTGGACATTTGCAGATTTTTGCAAATATAAGTTGATTTTTCTTAATTTTTGTGGTTGTTTCAAGATACTTCCGATGTCCTTAGGACTTAACCAGGGCTTTTGCGATGTATTGCGGAGATGTACTTAGATTTGCGGATACCTGCCAATATTAAGTCACTATTAGGGAGTTAATGGATTTTAGTGGAAATCACGGATTTTACGGCGGAACGTTAGCTGATTTTTGAAAATGTAAGCTGACTTTTGCGGGAAATCCCAGATATTTGCGAAATTTCCGGACTATAATGGGAATTATGAGACAGTTGTCGCGGAGATTTGTGCACTTTTGCTGACATCTGCGGATTTTGGTGGGCAATAACTGCGGTTAGGATGTACGCTGCAAGCTAGTGTGGAGCAGTTAAATGGGAAGCTGTTCCTTTGAGACCACGATGCTCGTAACATCAAAATATGAAGAATAAGCAAGATTTTGTGGTCACGTGCAGATTTCCTTGAATGAAAGCTGCCCTTTCTAAACTTTTCGGATACTTGCAGATGTTTATGAAGTTTGGTGTATCTTAACTGCATCTTTGCGGATATTTGCGGATATTTATGAGCTCGGCAAAAATCCTCGATCGAACCCTCCAAGTGGGTGCCGGGCGGGCAATGTTCACTACATATACTTATCAGTGTCTGTACGATGTCAGACGGTGACAGCCAAGGTTAGGTTGGATCGCTGGGTGGTTGTGACTTCTCAATAGCACAATCCTTAGAAATCCAATCTCACCATAGATACGAGGTTCCTAGTTTCAGTGGTGGTGTGAGCTTTTATAATCCGTGCCGAAGAATTAAAGGTTGGGGGATAAACCAATCAATAACGAGCTCTTCTGGATGCTTGGCAGGGTCCAGAATAGACTAGCCTTACCCCGGTACACGGCTCTGCCGGGGCTGACCTTTTCCTTCCGGAGTTACTCGTGGGACCTTCTATGGAATTTCTAAAAACAAACAAACAAACAAACAAACAAACAGACAAAAAACGAATAAAAAGACAAAAAAGAAAACTGGGGGGAGGCAACGAAAGTTGTACACATTCTCCGATTTGGATGAAAAGTCGAAGCAGGAATGTGAGCCAACGGTCAAACCTTCCACCAGTGGGATACTAGGTTCGCACACAGGCTCTGAACCAGCTGCAAAGCCAGTTCAGGTCTGTGCAGTGGGAACCAAGAATCCCGACTCTGGCGAGCAGCACAGCCCGCTGGAAACTGGTCAAGAACATGCTGCAAAGCTAGTTCTAGCCAGTGAATCGGAGGGCAAACGGACCGCCACTGCTAATAGTGGGGATGAAGTCCCCAATATTAGCTTTGAAAGCAATTCGCCTGCTTTGGTGCCATCAACAAAACAGGACGAGGTGAAATTAACAAAAAGGGGAAATGGAGGGGTGATCAACGACTCCGTCTCCACCTTGAATGCCCTTAAAATAAAGGACACGGGGAGGGCCGTTCAGACTGGCAGGGTTGGAGAGGCGAATAGCAACCCTACCTCTGCGGGTCGGTACGTACCCTCGTCGAGTGCAATGAATCCTCCAACTGGTGGAGCGGGAGAGGTGATTAACAACTCCAGCTCGGCCAAGGGGGGGACTCAGATCAAAAAAACGCCCGCTCAGATACGTCGCCAAGCCAGAAGGGTAATTGAAACGGTGGGTGGTAAGCCCGCAGTGGAGAGAACCCCGGGTGAGGTTGGAAGATTGAAGTGGGCAAGTAAAATTGCAGAAGAGACCAGCCAAGACTCAACGTCGAAGCGAAACAGGTCGTTTGAGGTTGAAAAACCTCAACCAAAAAAGCCAAGAGTCGGTGTTAGCGTTCCATCGACACTGGTGCCGGGGCAATCCTTAGGTGACGTGGTAAAGGGACAGATTGTTGTCGCGGTCATCGACGGGAGCAATATGGATGGAAACATCTCTGCCGACAGGTGGGCGGACGTCAAGGCTCACCTCGCTTTCAGGTTTATACCTGTTATCGAGGCGAATCCGGGACCCCTCCCAAGAACTAGCGACGCTGGCTGGCATCAAAACCGCGTCAAGCTGATCGCCTGCCAAGACCAGAGATCGCTTCATCTATATAAACTTGCTGTCAGCGGTTTAGGTGAGATCTGGCCAGGTGCTAAGCTAGAGGTTGTGGCAAGGGAGGATATCGCAAGCTGACCGAGAGCTCGTGCCTTGGTACCGGCCCTACATGAATCGCGGGAGATGGTTCTCCAGCTGATTAAATACAGCAACCCGGATCTGCCCACTCACGATTGGACGGTTCCGCTGATTGATAAAGAGTCGGTGGGTCGTTATCGGTCGGCTCTTGTTATCTTGAATAAGGAGTCATTAGAACCCCTGGCGGCACGCGGGGGTGTTATTCAGTACGGGTTTGACAACCTAGTGCTGAAAATATACAAAAAAGATGAGGACGCTGCAAAGCTTCCAAAGCAAGCGGCTGAATGCGAAGCCAAGGAGTCCACTGCGAGCGTCGAATCTTCCATCATGGAGACAGACGCGGTAAGTTGCTCTGACTCTTTGGAACAAGCTGTCTTGCTCGAAACTGGTCGAAAAGACTACAACAATAGTGTCTGATCAAGACGCAATAGACAACAAATCGTCCGATAAGGATGACAACAACAAAGGTGGAGTCTTAGACTCCGACGATGAAATGCTTGGGGTTCTCCTTTCTGAAGATGAGTTGCTAGACTCCGCCTCAGATATGGAGGACCTTAATGCTACAGTGTTGGAGATTAAGCTGGATGATTGTAGCAATGCTGCAAATACTCCAGATTAATCTCCAACACTCCATCAAAGCCTCAGCCGGACTCCTTCTCCGACTAAGCAAGTCCGGCGAGGATATAGTCCTGATCCAGGAACCATGGATTAATAAATCCGTGGTAAAAGGACTCAGGACGAAAGATTATTCTCTGCTGTATGTGACGGACAAAGGTGAACCAAGATCCTGCATACTGACAAAGAAAACACTTAACGTATTTTTACTACCTAATTACAGCAATTGCGACACCACAACAGTAAAACTGCAGACCAACAGTGGAACTTACTGGCTCACGTCCGCCTATCTACGCCATGACCAACCGGGGCCGCTACCAGGAGAGACGCTCGAGCGCGTAATAAAAAGCGCAACAAAGCTCAAAGCGGAGCTCATAATAGGAAGTGACGTCAACGCACATCACGTAGTATGGGGGAGTACGGACGTAAATGAAAGGGGTGAGTCTCTTTTTAATTTTATACTAAGCACTAACCTTCTTATATGCAATATCGGTAACGAACCAACCTTTGTCACAAAAAACAGACAAGAGGTTTTAGATGTTACCTTTGTAGCTCAATCAATCTATAACAAGATTAAAAATTGGGCTGTATCTAAGGATCACTCCTTCTCTGATCACAGATACATCCAATTTAGTCTAACAGATGACACACCAAAACCCATAGGCTTCCGTAATTATAGGAAAACTGACTGGGTAAAATTCAGGGAAATCTTCAAACATTGTTACAACTACAATGACAATAGCTTCCCTTCAAACCCCAAGGATCTTGACAGCAAAGTCGACGATCTAACTAGTGCTCTTAACCATGCCTTGTGTAACTCCTGTCCTCTTACCATAGTAAGAGGGAAGAAGAAACCACACTGGTGGACCAAGGAGCTAGACCCGCTCAAGAAAAGTTGTGCGAAGCTTTTCAATCGAGCCAAGTCTTCCAGAAATCCCATAGATTGGGATCTATATAAGGAATCCCTTAGGATTTACAAAAAGAGGTTACGAATAAGCAAAAGATCCTCTTGGAAAGAATTCTGCAATAAAATTGAAGACTCCTCAGAGGCATCTAGACTAAGGAAAATCCTATCAACGAGTCCAAACATGCCAAGTTCTATAAAAGATGAAAACGGCAACTGGACCAACTCATTTGAAGAAACATTAAACTTGCTACTGGATACTCATTTCCCTGGTAGCTCGTTGACAATAACAGACGAGGAGCACTTGCCTCGACTCGCAAACCAATGAGGTAAAGGTTTTATCTCGAAATATATACTGTTATGGGCAATAAACAGCTTTGAACCTTATAAATCACCAGGGCCTGACGGAATCATCCCTGCGGAGCTGCAACAAGTTTCAGACATTATCATCTATAACCTAGAGATGATCATGAAAGGATTTATCAGCTATGCATATATTCCCAAAGCCTGGAGAGAAGCTAGGGTCGTCTTTATACCTAAAGCCGGCAAAAGCTCCCATGTAAATCCAAAAGATTTAAGACCTATTAGTCTATCATCCTTCCTCCTTAAAACACTGGAAAGAATGATTGACATACACTTAAGACAAGAAATTAAACCTAGTCTGATCTCAACGGCGCAACATGCCTATACAAAAGGTAAATCAGTGGGAACTGCACTCCACTCTCTGGTTTGCACCATTGAAAAATCCCTGCACTATAAAGAATACTCTCTCGTCGCATTCCTAGACATAGAGGGTGCATTTAATAATGTTAAAAATTCAGCAATCACTAATGCTCTTGATGGGCTTCTCATAGAGGAACACATCAAAAACATGATAACAACAATGCTCAGCAGCAGAATCATTAGTTCCGAAATGGGGAACTACAAAACAAGCAGAATGGCCAATAGAGGAACCCCGCAGGGAGGAGTCTTATCTCCCCTACTGTGGAACCTGGTCGTTAACAAATTGTTAATCGACCTAGAGGACGAAGGTTTCAAGACCATAGCCTATGCCGATGATGTAGCAATTGCCGTTTCAGGCAAGCACCCACAAACCCTAGCTGAGCTGCTACAAACAGCACTTAACAAGCTTAACAATTGGGCTGAAGATTTTGGTCTGAACATCAATCCACACAAAACGGAATTAGTTCTCTTTACGAGGAAATACAAAATTCCGGACCTCAGACCCCCAACTATTAAAGGGGTAACTCTCACATTGTCAAATCAGGCTAAATATCTAGGTCTCATTTTTGACAAAAAACTGACCTGGAAAACCAATATTGAGGAAAGAGTAAATAAAGCCATCGTTGCACTCTTCTCCTGTAAAAAAGCCATTGGCGGGAAAAGGGGTTTCTCCCTCCAAGTCACCCATTGGCTGTTTACATCGGTAATTAGACCGATACTCACATACGGGGTGATAGTCTGGTGGACAGCACTAGACAAGATGATCAACTACAACAAGCTGGCCAAAGTTCAAAGAACGGCTAGTCTGTTTATTAGTGGTGAACTGAGGACAACCCCATCGGACGCCCTCAATGTACTACTAGATCTCACACCCCTAGATATCTTCAGTAAACAAGTCGCAGCTAGCTCAGCTACTCGACTCAGAGCTACATCACAGTGGACCAATAATCAAATCGGCCACACTACCATTCTAGATAACTTTAGATTCTTACCGAATCGATCCGACTACACCACCCCCAAGTTGGTGTTTGACAATAAATTCCAAGTAACCATACCTTCAAGAGAAGCTTGGAAAAATGGCGCTCTTTTGGAAAATGAAGCAATACACTTCTACACCGATGGTTCAAAAACCAGCGAAGGTGTGGGAAGTGGAATCTACTCAGAAAAGCTGAATCTCAGTCTTTTCTTCCGCCTACCCGATCATTGTAGTGTGTTCCAAGCGGAAATTCTGGCGATTAAAGAGGTGCTGTCTTGGCTCAAAGAAAACGTCACATCCTCCACGGATATTCGGATCTTCTCAGACAGCCAAGCTGCCCTTAAATCTCTTGCCTCTGTCTCTACAAAATCCATCACGGTCCAAAATTGTCAGATGTCTCTGAGGGAGATGTCAAATCAGTTTAACATTCACCTTTCATGGGTGCCAGGGCACAGGGACATACCAGGCAACTGTATGGCAGACGAACTAGCCAAAAAGGGCACGACCACTTCCCTACGCTCAGAATGGAACAACATAGGTGTACCTATCGCTACATGTAAACTCCTGCTTAGACAGGACGCTTCAAGGATAACAAACACTAGATGGACTGAGAGTAATACATGCCTTGCAACCAAAAAAGTTTGGCCGTGTGTGGACTCAAAACGATCAAAGAGTTTGTTGGCCCTGAACCGTCTGTGTCTAGGTTCTACCATAGGTGTTCTTACAGGACACCAAAAGACTTGGTGTGTTTTCCAATGATTTCTGCAGAAGCTGCATGGACGAGGAGGAGGAAGAGACCGTTCAACACCTTCTTTGCTCATGCCCTGCACTGCTTCATAGGAGGAAGGCTCATCTCGGTGAATTCTTCTTCGATGATACTAGCGACCTAGCGTACATAGACCCTAAAAGTCTTTCAAAATACATTAAAAGTTCCACGTGGTTCGACTAGCAGGTGATTAACCGGCTAGTACCGTAATGGAAGATTAATAAGTGATTAACTCGTTAATCTTACATCGGGTTTCTGAGATCAGTAGGTGATTAACTTGCTGATCTCTGTGGTATCACAATGGGCCCTTGCGGCCTAAGTGTGTTAGGCAATGTACTCATTGACTGACATTTGCCTCTGTAAATGAAAATTAGTAGGGTGACCTAACAGAGTGAAGAGTTCTAGAGCGTAGCGCATTTCTCACAACCATGCCTTGTAAAAGAATGGAGGGGACCTACAATTTTCTGCCGATTCCGAACGACTAATCGAGAAAGCGCTTTTCATGGCAATGAACTTACTAACGGAGGACTTGGGAGTTCCTCGAGAAAAGCGATGACCGTGGAAAAATATTTTGCCTTTGTTAAGATTCAAAAGGCGATCCTCTGGGTTGTTGTTGATGTAATTGCATTTTTATTGAGGTACATTCGGGTTTCCAATCCTAACTCTTTTTACTGTGCAAATAACTGTTTGTTAGTAATTTAAAAAAGATTTAGTCTACTTGCGCAAGTTTTTGAATGGTGACATATTCTGCTATTCTCGGAACATGTATTATCTGATGACCTGTTAGGAAACATATGCATACACGCTTTTGCAGAATTCAGGTATAATTTAAAAAGATATAAATAAACAGAGTCGAAACAGAACAGTTGATAGTGCTCGTCAATTTTGAAGAATCCAAAAAAAAAAAAAAAAAAAATAAAGTAGGAAACCCAATGCCGTTCGTACAAATATAAAATTATGGATCACTTTATTCGAAATGCGATCCTTGCTTAATAAAAAAAAAACTAAAAGAGGACGCAATCGACATAATTTTCGTTCTGCAGCAAAATCAACCTCTTCCGAATCTTTCTGTTGGATAAGTCTTTCATTGAATACATGTTTGGATTTGTAAAATGAGAATCGTCAACCGAAAAAAAATCAAAGTAAAGAAGACTCTTTGTATCTGGCTTGAGACTGATAGCCCAAAAGGAGGTTATGAAGCTCCTCTAAATAGCTATTTGAGAACTCTTGAACAAAATCTGCTATCATCATCTGGAGAGATTACAAAGAACTTGCACCTGTTTTCTGATTCCTGTGCTTTCTAGAACAAGAACACGATACTCATATGATAACAATGTGTTCTTTTTTGGAAACAGTAGTATTTTTGAGAAGATCAGCTCTACTTTCCCAATAGAAGTCACAACAATGCAGGGTGAAAATCTCAACTGGATCTAATCAAAATCGATTATATCGGCGGTGGCGCGGCGTTTGTTGGAAGTCTTTATGATCAATCTAAGTACAAATAACTTAAATCTTACAGTTTCCGCATTAATTTGTCAAAATCATCAGAAATCCTTCAAGTTGATGTAATTTTGTCATATGTCACTCACTTGGATGCACTACAGAAAGATCCTACCAACAGGTTTGAGGATCTTTTGAATTTACAAATTCTTCAGTAGGTTATAAATCCATACAGCATGAAAGCCATGGAAGAAGCAGATGTGATAATGCAACAAGAGAGCTGATAACCATCAAAACTGATGAAGAGCTTAAGCAAAAGTTCAACGAAGGCTTTCATAAGTTCTGGTTGCAGCGTAGCACTGAAACTCAAAATACTGCATTGTGGAAAATTGCTGAATTGCCATCATCATATTTTTGTTGAAAAATGCTGAAAGTCAACGAACGCGGAGATTTAAGGCTGCAACTTAACAATATTAAACCAGATCTAGGCAGATTGGTAGAAAGTGACCAAATTCATCAAATGCATTACTTTTTCAAATTGTTTTTTTCTTCAATTAAAAGCACATTTTAAGTAACTTGCATTAATTAGTTAAGAATTACATTTTATGTTTATTGAATTTCATATCTGCTTATCTAGTATGATTTTGAAGAGAAAATGAGGTTAAGCTTAGTTAAGTGACTCCAGCTGCAAACTTTTAAAATTAAAGAATCCATATAGGTGAGCAGGAACCTTAATTTCAAAACCTAGAAACCCATTTGAAAAAAATTGTTGATTTTGAAGAAGATCCGTCAAGTGGTTCTGGCTGTGAATCCATATACTGACAGACAGATAGACAGACAGACGAAATTTGAGCATCCAATTTTTTTGTATTCTCTATTATCGTAATGTCATGTTTAGTTGTTATCTGAAAACTTTTTTCCTGCACGACTGCAACTCTAGACGGGAATTGGATCGGAAATCCGAAAGAAAAGCTAACCTGTTTGCAGAACATCCTGACGTAATTCCCAGCAAACACATCTGAAAACAGCTCACAATTTATTGATAAAGAAAATGAAGTTGAAATACCAACTGTCATACTCAAAGAAAATTAAAATTATGTGTCGAAATCAACTATCGAACAAAAAATCACCAGGGTACGATCTGATAACTGCTCAGGTTATGAAAGAAATGCCATCAAAAGCCTTCATAAAACTCCAATTCATAATAAATGCATGTCTAAAGACCAAATATGTCCCACATCATTGGAAAATTGCTGAAGTAATTGTTATACCTAAGCAAGGTAAGCCACCAACAGAAGCGACGTCTTACAGACCAGTATCGCTTATACCAATAATGGCAAAAGTCTTTGAGAAATTGCTACTGAGAAGACTAAGCAAAGTCATAAAGGAAAAAAATCTAATACTAAATCATCAGATTGGATTTAGAAATAAACATTTCACAATAGTCCAAGTTCATAGAATAACGGATGCAGTTGAAAAATCTTTACATTAAAAACAAGGTTCGGCTATATTTTAGATGTTGCTGAAGCATTCGAAAAGGTATGGCATGAGGGGCTAGAGTGCAAACTGCAAAGGGACCTACCCAGGCAGTACTATGAAATACTAAAATCTTATATCTCAAACCGGCTCTTCAGAGTACGGTATGATCAAGAATGTTCAAAATTATGTAAAATACAAGCCGGTGTTCCACAAGGAAGCGTCCTAGGACCTACCCTGTATTTGCTTACAAGGGATATTCCAGAGGATAACAACACCATAATGGCCACTTTTGCAGATGATACTGCAATTTTGGCATCCAGTAAGTGCGTCGTCAAGCCAAAATGCCGTCGACACCGTTAGTGATTGGACCAAAAAATTTCGTATCAAGCTCAATGAAGCTAAATCTGCACATATAAACTTTACAAATAAAAAGTTTAGCTACGTACAAATATTCATCAACAATCAAGCTGTACCTTACGCCAATACGGCCAAATACCTTGGGATGAATTTGGATGCTAAGCTGAAATGAAAAGAGCATATCAAAAAGAAAAGGGAAGAGCTCAACTTGAAATATAGAAAAATGTACTGGTTACTCGGTAGAAATTCTGACTTATCTGTCGAAAATAAAATAAAGCTTTATAAACAAGTACTTATACCTGTTTGGACCTATGGAATCCAATTATGGGGCTGTACAAAGAAAACAAATACTGAAATCATCCAAAAGTTCCAAAACAAAGTCCTTCGTGGAATAGTAAGTGCACCATGGTATATAAGAAATAGCGATTTACATCGTGGCCTACAAATAGGAACGGTTACAGAAGTTGTAAGAAAACATGTTGTATCACACAATCAGCGACTGAATAGACATATCATCTCTGAAATGGAGTCCGTATTAAATACGAGAGGCAATGTTCGGAGATTAAGAAGAACCAAGCCACACAAGCTAAAGGGCTAAGAGTCATGGAAAGCATTAAAAGCTTAAGTTTCCCTTAAAGCGATTATTTTATTGAGAAACAAAAATCTGTTGTCGATCGTTCATAGATTGGTTCTGATTACGAGGAGTTTTTAGTGAGGTAAGAATCCCACACTACTTGGTGTCGAATACTGCCAAGTGACTTTTGAAGATTTCCTCCTGAAAAAAAAAAAATCTCAAAACTTTTTTTCTGCACGACTGCAAAGCTTGATTTTTGGGAACCCCTGATGTAACGTATAACCGAACAAATATTAATAATTCGAGTTATTCAATACGAACGGATGCTGACAAAAAAAAATATCCTTGTGTCTTGGCTTAATTTATTGAGTTCATGCTACTGTCATTCCTCCACCAAAGGCAAGGTCTTAGACATCTTCAACACTTTCCTTTGAAGGACAACACCACCTTATTTCTTGAGTATTAATCAGAAAAATTGATTTAAGGCTTTGAGCTATTATTTTGCTAGGGATGGAAGAAGGAACTCATCTGCAATACCATCGTATCGAATTTTTACAGAAAAATCTTTAAAGAAACTTTACTTTCTCAAGAAGGTGTCAACGATAGCTTATTTTTGTCAGATTGTGAGCCATTGCACTTTCATCTCTTCTTTAAAGTTTCTTATTCGAAACCAACTATAAAGTTTCATTGAACGGTTAACACTATTATCTACATAAAAACACACTCCTCTTCACTAATAACGTGAACTCTATAAAAAATTTAGTGCATCCGAAAATTTTATTTCATTAAATGTTCTCGTAGTTTTCTACTTTTATTATTATGCATTCTTCTTCTCTGAGAGTGGTAGTAAAGTGAATATAGTTAAATAGTTTTACCAACAAACATTCCCATGAAATTGTAGGAAGATGGAATATTACTCACTTTTCTGTCTGTGTCTGAAGCGCAATTGTCCTCCATCACTTTTATGAGTAAGAGATAACTTATTGGGCGTGCGGGAAGGTGTATTATATTTGCTTTGAGACTTCTGGAACTGTGAACTGGCAAAGTTTGCTTTCACCATCTTTCAGCTGTGAAGCGAACAAACAGTCGTTTTGTTTATAAAATTGCTTTCAGTCGATTGTGTGTCCTTTTCGGCTTTTGTATGTGTAAAGTAGGTGAAGCAGTGAGTGCACAAAATGAAGAAAAAGGAAAAGCTATAAAAATGCAGCTCAGTCAGTGAACAGTGAAAACAACAACATTACTAGCGGATGTTAACGGTAGGTACGTGAAAATCGATGTTGAGGGGTTGAGAAATCACTTCCTGTAAAAGGTGGCAAAGAAATCGGAAGTATTTTGCCACAAAATTGACTTTCAATGCTCATAAATTATGGAACACTTTGGGATTTAAATCTTTCTGGCACACTTAACAGTTGACACTTTTTTTAAGTTTTTGATTTTCTTCCGATGATCCTATGACAAAAAATAGACGACATTAAAAGGGTAGACTTAGGTGGGACGTCGAAAAAAAACTTTTGCGGCTTATTAGAAATTTTTTTGACTATATTTTGAAGTACCTAACTTAAAACTTATATCTTACCACATAAACTGCATTTCAAAATACACTTTTCAGTCACTTAGTTTTGAGAGCTAAGCGAGGTCCAGTCACGAGGGGTTGAAAAAATGCGATTACTGCTAAGATTTGAAATCTCAAAAAAAAAAAGAAGAGAATATACTAAAGACATAATGAAAACACAGGAGATGGACAAGGGGATTAAAAAGGTTTGAATTTTTCAAAAAAAATAACGAATGGGAAAAGTCATACTTACCTACATAGTTGGGCATTACAGTTCGGGGTAAATCTGCGCCTCAACCAACATCCTTCTATAACGACTTCGATTTCCAGTGAACTGTCTCCAGTTTTTAACAAAGCCCTTCTAGGACAGTTCCTATTCATTGCTAATCATTTCCATGGAACATTACCAAGAGTTTTATCAAGTAAGAGTGGTGGTGGATGACGATGAAGCCGAACTAGTGATCAGTAAGGAGGGGTTGGCTTTCGAACCATGGTAAAAATGCCCCTCAAAGATGAAAATACTTTATTCGACAAAAGCCACAGAGACTGAAAAAGAAGCAAAGAAGAAGTGCGTCCAGCTCTAAGCAAAGAGAACGGATTGTCTGCATCGGTTTCTGATGAAAACCAAGCTGTTCAAGGAAAACTACAAAAAAAAAAAAAACAACAGCTCAAATAAAGATAAACATTTAGAAGACACATTCGCCAAAGTTCATCAATGAAGCTCTAATACATCAGCTTCTTGTGGATGACGACATAATTCGGCACATTTAACTGACTGTAAGGACTCAAACAACGAAACTCCCCTTTGAGAGGCAGACATGCTAACCATTACCCCACCAGTACCACAGAACCAAATTGGTTTAAATAGCGGAAATACCCAAGTCACAGTCGAAAAAACTAGTAAGACTATTAAGAACTCTTAAATAAAAAGATTAATATAATTTTCAACAGTTAAAAACACTTATTTTATTTCCTCAAATGCACATTTCAGAAGCAATGCTTCCATCGTCAGAGGGATTTATAAATTAAATTAAATTAAATTATTTGTCAAAAAAAAAAACTAACAAAAAACAAAAATGTTTCTAAACAAAATTACAATTGAGTTGAGTTGAATCTATTAAAAAATTTTTTGAATATTGAATCTTTGATTGGTCCATCATCACTATTCATCAAATTATTTTTGTTTTTAAATATGTAAAATGATTCAAAAGCATCTAATTCATAATTGCTATTTACAATTCTTATTAATTTTAAATTTTGCAAACTAAAGCTATGACTATTTTCTAGCATATGTTCTGCAACACTTGACTTTTCTTTTTCATTATATTTAAGATGTGCAAAATGTTCTTTAAATCTTTTTAGAATAGGTCTTCTTGTCTGTCCTATATATTCTTTTGCACAGTCATTACATCCGATAGAATAAATTCCTGATTTTTGAAGCTGTTCAATTTTATCTTTAGATCCTCCAATCAGATTTTTAATTTTTATTTCGCTGCACTCACTCATACGGATATTATATTTATTAAAGATTGGTTTTATCTTAGATGTTATTTTTGGATAGAAATAAAATTTTGAATATTTCTTTTCTTCATTTCTTTCATTTCTTATAAGATCTAAAGTTGTATAATTTCTCAATTCCTGTTTTCTTCTATGTGCAATTGTTAAATCTTCAATAAACTCTTCAGTATATCCATTAATTTTGGCTATATCTTTAATTTTTTTGGAATTCTTTTATTTTTGTTTCTATTGTAATTGGAATATTTAGAGCTCTAAAAATCATTGAGTGAAAAGCTGACATCTTATGTTCAAAGGAATGGAAATAGTCTGATGTAATGTATCTCAGAGTATTCGTTGGTTTTCTGTATATATCCAATTCGAAATTGTCTCCATTCCTAGTTATACTTAAATCCAGAAAATTTAGTTTCCCTTCAATTTCTTTTTCATATGTAAATTTTATTGATGGGTATTTAGTTTTATTTAATTTGTTAATGAACTGTCGGAGTTCATGTTTTTTGATTATCGCCCATATATCATCTACATACCTTAACCAAATTCTTGGAAAATTTACTTGATTTTTCATATCAGTTTCTATATGCGACATAAATAAATTTGCTAATAATGGACTCATATGTGATCCCATACTGCAGCCAAATTTTTGTTTGTAAAACTTTTCATTAAATTGGAACCAATTTTCATCCATGCACAGTTTAGTAAGTATTACAAATTCATTTATTTCTTCTGGCTTAAGTGCATTTCTTTCTAGCCATTTTCTCAGAAAAACTATTATTAAGAACTACAAAAGAAGCAAAGGTGCTGGGCCAAGCTAGATACCGTATTTGTTTGGGAAATTGATGGGAGACATTAGGTTTAAATGGCTCACGATTTTCATCTCTAATCTAATAAATGGTTATAGTCTGCCTAAGCAATGTGGTGAAAGTTACCTTCTGCCCATAGAAGAAAGGGTGATACACGAAGTAGCGTCATCAACCGTTCGATCGAGCTGATATCCGACGCTTTGAAGATCATTGAGGATGTATTGGGTATAGCCGACTGTCGTTGTAAGTCAACAACAGAATCAATCCAATGTAAAAGAAACCTCTTCGAATGACAACGTGAACACTTAGAGGATTTGATTGTTAAGCTAGTTGACTTCGATGGACAGCCCCCAAATTTAATATATGGGTGACCCACAGACATTGAGGAGCTCCAGACTCTTATACGGATGATCAAGGATATGTATGAGGGAGCAGTGAAGAAGGTAAGATGTCCAGATGAAGTCACTGAAGCGTTCTAGTTCACAATAGGCGTACACCAACGAGTCATCTTGAGTCTTTTTCTATTTAGTACAGACCTGCTGGAAAGCAAAATACATAAGGATTTTTGCTAGTTTCAACTTTGCAATTCCATGAGAAATTTTTTAACATCCCGAGCTCTGGCAACACCATGACACTTTCAACTCAAACGACTCCAATGTGCTTATTTTAGAAACATTTTCACCAGAAATGGATAAGCGCTTTCCTTTTCAATGAGCCGACACGAGTCCCACGACTTTCACCTCGACATTGTAGATCTTTGTACCCCCCCTTTTAATGTGTTATTCCTTAATTTAAAGTACTTCATCCAGATTAATTTCTTTGATGAATCTTAGTATCTGGGTTACGTTTAGAAGTTTTAGCTTCCTCTCCTCTACGTAGTAGGATCCTAGGCACTTCTTCCTTTGATGTAATAGATTTTCGCAGTCACTTAAGTGGTGGTCAGGAGACTCTTCCTGTTCGTTGCAGTATCTGCATTGGTAATTGCTCTCTATGCCTAGTACTTTTTGGTATTTTCTTAGTCTGCACCGGACACTGCAGGAATCCGGCTAGCATTCTTACATACATTGTTTCTACTTAGCTTTATAGCGTCTTTGTATCGTTTTGAGTTGAAAGTGCTAAGTAAAAGCTTGGCTTGATACATTTTGGGGAGGTCATTCCAGTGTTCCTCCGACTTTTTGATTTCTTTCTTAACGTGGCTTTCTGTTACTCCACAAAAAGGTTTAGGTGAGAGGTGATCCAGCTCCTGTCTTTGCCAGTTCGTCACACGACTTGCTTTTTGCTTGAGATGCTTAAGAAGGTTGTGTTAAACGAACGAACAAGAACCACACAACCTTTTTCTACCCGCCAAATAACTAAATAAAATATAGACACCGTGTCTAAGACACGTCCAAAGTTTAAACATTTGGGATGCAACATCATTAGTCAGGCAACATATTATGATGCTGATAGCAATCATAGAGTAAGCTTAGGGCTTATGCATTGTAGAGAAAACTCTGTCATTTTCTGTGTACAATAATGGCTCAAAATTTAAGGGAACGGTTCATTATGTTCATTATGTTAGATAGTGTACAAAAAGTATGAAGGTAAGTCAACGGCAATGAAGATGAAGCTTTGTATGAGTACCTAGAGGAGTAACAAAGCTTGATTGAATAAGCAGTTCTAAGGTCAATGGGAAGCTTTTCGTCAAAAATATCATCCAACAGATAACAGAGCACAACCGGCTCAGTTGGAACTGTTATTTTCATAGGAGGGATTCAGAGAACTCCGTGACAAAGCCAATATCATGTTTTTGTAAATGTGCTCTTTCCTGTGTTCGTTTGCCATTGTCATTGTTTTTCCTTGGGTTTCACCATAAGTGAGGAAATGGCAGTTCTTCCCAAACTAACACTATCATGAAAAGGCTCTTTTTACTAAGCCATTCGCCATGGGCCCGAAATTGCAGGTCATTTCTATTCCTCTCAAAGTTTAGATGGGAGGAAGAAAGCGCTAGGGTGCAGAGCTCCATCAGCTCAGTTGTGCCACTCTACTTGTTCATGTATTTTGTTTAAAGGTCACACAACTCATATTTTAAACCAATTTTTCAGAAACCAACAGGACTACAAACATAATTAAGTTAATTGCTTTGGCAGAATATTTTCTGAATAACTGGGCCTCTTTTTTTATTCAACTCAAAACTCTGAAGAAATTACTACTCCTCCCGCTCTTGATTGGACTAATTGCTGTCCTCACAACCAGTATTGGGCACTTGGTCATGTTGAGACTCAACCATGCATTTCCTATTCATATGGCATACCATGAACTTGGATCTGAGATCTCATCACACACTACAAAACAAATCAGGCGCAATGCGTCATAATAATCAAATAGATTAATTTTTGCCTTAGATCCTGTCTGCCAGAGGAACAATAAGAATAGAAGACCGTTCGTCACCTGAGGTATGAACGTTGCTCGCACTAACAGCATCTATAATGATATGGCAATTCAACAAAAAGGATTTGTATCTTCGAGCTCTATAAGATAGCAAGCAATACTTAAGCAAGTCCAAATTTTCGTTCAGGCCCAAAGAAAAGAAACAACGTCATCACATTATTTCATTAGTCACAAGACCAATCTGTCACAGGACTCAACACACGCTTAGCTGGTTTCCATCTTAACTATGCCTACATACGTGCGTGTGTAGGTATGTATACAAATATACCTGTGTAATTCATAGTCTTCAATAAATATTCTGTTATTTCCTTCCTTTTGACATAATTCTGAGAACGAAATGAGCTTCTCCAAAGGAAAGGTTTGTTATAGTAAATTGCTTTTCAGCTGATGGCTTCGAAATAGAAGTACGTTATCTTATTTGAAGATGCGTATCATAGCCGTAGTGTGACAGTGACAAATACAATACATTACCTGTGCTGTGCTTTGCTGGAGGAAGTTTTGCTGGGTTCATCTAAGTAGCTTGATGAAGAGGTAATTCACAGCATTGTGTAGCATTTGATGTCATTTGTTTTCCACCAATGAAATGAGATAAATGATTGAGTGGCACTGATGAGAATAATCCTGATTGCGTTCCTTACTTGACGTAATATTCCACTGAACAACGTTTTCACGAGAAGAGATAACACAATGGCGGAAATAAATTCATTCCACGTTTTAATTGAGCATGGACTTATTAATTCTTATATCAATGCGACAGAACAATACATTTAGTGACATTTTGATGCCCTTTTGCTGCGGGGCGCAAGGTTAAAAAAACAATGGCTTCGTTGTTGCTTGAACGGAAGACGCGAATACTCTCGCTAGAGGAATAATGGCTATATTTTGAAATATGCATAGTTAAAAGTGTTTTGGTTTTGCTGAGCAACAAGCCCAATGATTTCCACCAGGGCTTTTTTCACAGAATTTTTTTGTTAATCAAATCTACCAAATTTTTGTATGTTTCTTTGTAAATTGGAAGTTTCATGAGCTCATAACTAAAGTACGCATCAAGAGTTGGTTATATAATAAGTCGTTTAATTAATAAATTGGCACAGCAAAACAATTTGACAACCAGCAACAAAATAGGTCGTCAGGAAAATATTGAAAAGTTATCGTATCTGGACGTGTCTATATGAATCAAACCCGAACTTATACGAGTCAATTAAAGCGTTAAAGGTTATTGTTCGTTCGTAAGTATTACATGACTTTTCCGAGGAATTTAACTGAAAAAAGACAATGTGACTCTTGTTGGTTCGTTTGAAACGAAACTATTCATTAATTTCTGATGAAAAAGAAATGAGTAAACGATCTGTCTTAAATGAATAGTTAAAAGCATGATTTTTCCAGGCTTCGCTCGAATCTTAAGCTTTTTTGAGTATTGTCGATAAAATGCAAAGTGTGGATTTACCTAAAGGACTAAAAAATACATACGAGCACATTTTCTAAGAAAGGATAGGTATAACATACACATATGAATTCTCGGTGATCGGTTTTGCTGTAAAGAAAACTTTTTCATTCCATCCGCACTTAGTGGTGAGTTTATTGAATCTAAGAAGAAATCGCATGACAGCTTGTCGCCTTGCCTTTAACCTTTTTCGACATCAAAGGTCTCGGTGAGTTCTTTACCGACCTTGACGAAGCAGCGTGAATTCTCCAGAGTCATCCTGCATAGTCGTTAGTCGTACGAGTTTTGCAGGGATGCCGAAACTAGACATGGCTCTGTACAGCTCGTCTCTGTTGATACTGTCATACGCTATAAGCTTAACTTCTTCTATGGTGGGAGGACGGTATTCTTGATCATCGTCCAAGCTGAATGGGGCAATCTGCCTGACAGCGGAATTTGTGTCCTCATCGCCGTTAAGCAGTCTGCAGACAAACGTGATCTTTCCAGATCCTCAGTAGCGACTGTGCCTCTATACCTATGTTTCCCTGCTGGTCTTTTCAGGCTTGAGTTCGGGGTTTGCCAGCCTGGCAGGATCTTTTTACCTTTTGGTATAACTCCCGAACTTCGTTCCTATCATGGCACCTCTCTATTTCCTCAAACGAGCGCTTCTCATGCTGCTTCTTTTTCTTTTTGAGAAGTCGGTGTTCTTCCCTTCTTCTCTCCTTGTAAATCTCGTTATACTGATCGTAACCAGCCCTCGTTCGTTTTTGCATAAGCATTTGTCGTGCTTTTTGGGCATTTGCGTGCCTGTATTCTTCATCGAACCATGGGATTCGTTTTGAGGATCGAGTCAAACCCAGAACCTCAGAGGCAGCAATTTTGATGGCTCCATGGCATTGCTTGCACTGGTCTTCAATGCTTAATGCTGACGGCATGGGATTCAAAGATAATTGAAGGGATACTCGATTGGAAAAGGCATTGGCAATCTCTTGCGAATGTAGCTTTCCGACGTCATATCTCTTCACAGCGTTAGTACGTGCTGGTCGTGAACACGATATCCTCATTCGTACCTTGGCTACAACAAGGTAGAGTGGTCCGAGTCAAAGTTGGTCCCTCGGAAAGCTCGGGCATCTAACACACTGGAAGAGTGCCTTTGGTCATCAACTTTGAAATCATTATCGTTATCCGAGGCTGTTTGTTGTTTCGGAATTGGGCTTTTTTTACGTGGTTGGGTAGCTAGCCCTACGCGCAACCCCCAACCTGGAGGGCTAGGTCCTTTTGGATCCCTTCGGCCACAAAGGGCTGGAATATCCAGTGTCAGTACCCTGCTGCAGGGGTGTGAGTGCTGCTTGGTTTACCAGGAGCTCATCCGCCACCATCTCTACTTCAATACCCTGTCCTAGTTTTGAAAGACCCTGAAAGACCTTTACACCAAATATGTTTGAGTAGCTCCTTCAGGGGTTTCTGCTTTTTTGGCTGCTGAAGTCTAAGGAATGGAAAGACGGAGTTATCGTCAAGCTACCGAAGAAAGGTGATCTAAAGAATTGTAATAACTGGCGTGGTATCACCATTTTGTCCGTATTTCTGAAGTTGATGGCAACTATTATTCTCGAGAGGATAAAATCTAAGATCGAGTCTACTCTCAAGAGGCGTCAAGCGGGATTTCGCAGTGGTCGATCATGTGTCGATCACATTAACACCTTGCGAATTATTCTTGAACAATCATCGGAGTATCAATCGCCGCTTTACCTCATGTTCGTCGATTTCGAAAAGGCCTTCGATCGCGTTAGTCGCGATGCTATCTGGAGATCGCTTGGTGCTAGAGGTATCCCGGATAAAATTGTTGCTCTTATGAATCGTACAACAACGCAAGGTGTGTCGTTCTGCACAGTGGACAGCTTTCCGATGCATTTGAAGTTCGACAAGGAGTGAGACAGGGTGATGTTTTGTCACCGATTTTATTCTTACTGGCAATCGATGATGTTATGACTGCCACGGTGGGTGAAGGTGAAAGACTTGGTATCCAGTGGGGCCTCTTTCACCAGTTAAGCCATTTGGACTATGCTGACGACATCTGCTTAATGGCAAACGGAGCTGGAGCCCTTAACCAAATGTGTCACTCTCTTCAACAAAATGGTGAGGCAACTGGCTTAAAGATTAACGCCAAGAAGACAAAAATAATGCACACCAGCCGGAACCAACAACAGCAGGTTATTGTGAGGCAGGAGACAATAGAAAAGGTCACTCAGTTTAACTATCTGGGTAGTTATCTATCACCCGACGGTGGAACAGACTTCGACGTCAGCAATAGAATAAATAAAGCTCGTAGTGCATTCGGAATGCTTTCTCCAGTGTGGAGCTCTTCAAAAATATCACTTCGTACTAAGTTGAGACTCTTTGAATCCAATGTTAAATCCGTGCTGCTTTATGCCTGTGAAACGTGGAAATGCTCTACTAACATCTCGAGTAGGTTGCAAGGCTTTGTCAACCGTTGTCTGCGTTACATCCTAAAGATCCGATGGCCACAAACAATATCCAACAATGATCTGTGGCTTAGGACTGGACAAACAAAAGTGGATGAAGACATCAAGCAAAGAAAATGGCGCTGGATTGGCCACACACTGAGGAAGCCTGATGACAACATAGCAAAGCAGTGCTTTGAATGGAATCCTCAAGGTGCGAGACGGATTGGAAGACCAAAGGAAACATGGAGGTCAACTGTCATGAAGGAAGCTCGGTCCCAGATTTGCAGTCGTTTTCACAGCTGAGGTATCGTGCTAGGAATAGAGAGAGATGGAAGGATCTGGTTGCCGCCCTATGCTCCAGTAGGAGTTAAAGTGTTGCTGTCAACAGCTTCCGGACACTAAGAAGAAGAAGAAGAAGAAGTCTACCGTTGATTCTGTCCTTCAAATTCATCCGCTGGGACATTTGCACGAAAGCTCTCGAAGACCACTGAGATTCTTGCAGTCAGTCATTGTTCGCAGAGCAATTATAGCTTTGAACACAATTCTTTTGTTCTGGATTCCTTTGTCAACACTCGCACTTACTAGTTTAGCAGGTCAGCTCTGGAAGGAGCATCCCAGGTCCTAGTGGATACCGCGTGAAGGTGTAGTAAGCACAATATGTTGGGTAAATTGTTGGCATATCACGAAGGAAGAGGGTAAACTTCTGATTCTAAAAATTTTGAAGAAAGTTCCTTTCCGTATACCAATCGTTGTCGGTATATTGTATCAAAAAAATTCTTCAAAGCACAAATTTAAACAACCTACGAAAAAGACAGCGAAAACGAACGACAAATTTGTTCATTTATCGAAGCAAAGTAAAGAAAATGACAAATCACTTGTGACAGTTGCATTGGACTTACGCATTCATAGGGTGACGCACCAGAGTGGAAAGCCCCGAGGCCTAGAGCATTTTTCACAACCATGCATTGCGAGGGAACTTTGTCAACATTTGTGAAGCTTATCCAATTAGTTTCAGAATATTGTTTAAATCTTACTACCAAAAGTCTTTACAAGTTGCGAAATTTGACTGTTTCATTTCGCTGAAATCAGTTTAAAGCTCTTTTCTCATCAGACAAGCTGACAATGCAAAAGGCTATATGTAGTGAAAAACCATGGAAATACAAAAGGTATGCGATGTCGAGCAGTCTCCCTTTTTCGAAAATAACCACTGAATTTAATTCTCATTTCTCGTCAAGTTCGGAAAACTTTGTTGTCAGAGTAAACAAACACCGCCATTGTACTGTATGAACTTATTTTGAAATCAAACAAAAGCCAAAAGTTTGCTTTCGCCTAAAAAGCAACACTAATTGAATGTGGTTAACCCATGCTGGTGGCGACATTTTCGTACGCAAATTATTCATTTCCGTAGAATTTAATTTATTTTTGTTTGTATCTAAGTGAGCGCATGAAATAATTGTTGCGGGCCCATTTGATTGGCAAAGGCAAAATCTTGTTTAATGGAATGAAAACGATTCAAATAAATAACAAATTCACGTCCCCGAACTTGCAGGACCATCACTCAAAAGTGTACAGAGCCAACCAGGCTCCACCACTCCACGGCAAAAATAACAATAGGTACAACAATGAAGGACAAAAAGGATGAACAAACAGACTGGTTGCCATTTCAATCACGGAATTCTGAAAAAACAAGTTTCGAAAAAAAGAAAAACAAATTAAGCGCTGGCTGCAACTAAAAAAGAGGACCAGAAACCAAATAATTGAAGCATCACAATGGGCCAAATCCATTTGGTAATTTTTTGGTTTGTTTTGTGTTAACTGCTGGTGCAACAGGGAGGTTTTTTTTTGACGATAGCCATTTGATTATCTGCCGGGAGGTGTTGCAAATTAATTTTCTAATCAAAATGCAGGGTTTCTTGCCTGCTTGCCTTCTCTATAAAAACAAAGGGAGAGAGAAAGAGACAAAAGACTTTTTCATTTTTAGATGAAAATTGCATTCAATTTGCAATCCCTTTCATTTATGTGTTTGTTATTATTATGCACATTTAAGCCCTTACAGCTAAGGAAAAACAAGTGAGATTACCGTCAATGAACAGCTTTTGTGATTTTTATTTCAGAAGCAGAAGAACGATACATCACAGTGGAACGCATAAAAAATATTTTTAAAAAAGACCAAACACATATTATTTGGCTAAAGGCTTCAGAGTCAACCATCGGGCATCAATCCAGCAACCTCACGTACAACATTGCTTATTGGATTAATCGGAAGGATCGGAATGCAAGCGTGCATTTAAAGCTCAAATAGCAATGGCTGCCTAACAATGGCAGAATTAAGAAGAAATGAATTGTTTGTTGCACAACAGCTTAGCAACACACACGCAGCTTGCAGTGGTGAATACATAATCAAAGATTGTGGTGCAATTATTATGCTCACATTCAGTCAGGCGAATAGGCAGGCAGCAAATTTGATGTTTGGCTGTAAGCAATGACCCATGATCTTTTTGAACATCATTAGAATGACAGACACGTATTCTATCGGAGTTTAATTCAAGTTGAAAACAGAAAATTAAAAGCCAGCAGCAATTCTAATTTGGACTTACTTTCATAATTCAAAGAATTACTGTTGGCCGTATTGTTCGAATCACAATGCCGCTTTATATCGTTTTTCATTGAAATTCGATAGGTTTATTCTCAAATCGACAACTAATCTTTTCAATGAAACATTTTATAGGTTTTTTTCCTGGTATTGGAGGTTAAACTGATGTTTACATATGGGAATTCACATTTTCATGTTTTGTAATTCGTTTTATCCAGCATATAAGTGTGCTCTAACTCACTCGCTTCTTCACAATTTTTTGTAGTTTTTTGAATTCAACGCTGGTAGCCTGGCACAACAAACTTAAAATAATCAAATTATCTTCCATTTAACGTTTTACAGAAAAAATTTTCTTTGCTTGTTTTCGTGAATTCCGAGTAGATTTTTCAACCAAACGGGTCTTTGAGTTCAAGCATAGGAAATCACTGGGTGAACTGATTTTCTATGATTGAATGTCGCTTCGACTTTGATATAACATTGGTTCGTGTTCGTGTATACCTACAAGACCGTAAGGTTGTCTTGACTCAAGCCGAAAAGTTCAGTATGGCTGTACTTTTGCTCGATAAAAAACAAAAAAAAAAAAAAACATTATGGCAAATCAAAGCGGACATAATGCTGGCAGACATTACTTCAATGGAAGGATTCTACTTTACTATGGTTATCAGGATCACAATGTCCATTTGAACCAGAGCTCAAAAGTTAATGGTTACCGCTTACATTGGTATTTAAATAACTGTTATTTGTTGTGATTTATTTAAAAGCTCTCTCAATAACCGATTATGATGAGTTTTATTTTTTTTTGGTTTCTCTCTGAGATATACATGTTTCTTTGGTACCTATTTTTATTTTTTGGTCAACCAATGAGATTTATTTTTGAACAAAATAAATCAATTCATTATTTTTAACTACCTGAGCCGCCCGGTGGCGGCGTTACTCGGGTCTGCAGTTTTAAGGTCAAGTAACTTTAATGTTCCCGTTCTCGTTCCTGTATCAGGGTGTATCTGTTCCCCTGGGATTATAGGAATGAAATATGTGGCATCCCAGTGTTGAAAGAATTTTTGAAATCTGTCCAGCAGTTTCCAATTTTCCGTTCGCACCCCCATTCTGAAGGAATCTTCCCATGGAAATACGTGAATGAAATATGTCTCCTTGGGATAATGTAACATCTTACAGTTGAAAGAATTTTTGAGATCGGTCAAGTAACTTTAATGTTCCGGTTCTCGTTCCCTCGGCAAAAATGTTTTTTCCATCGCCTTTCGCGAGGAATTGGGAAGTCCTCCGTTAGTATTAATTGCCATGAAAAGCGCTTTCTCGATTAGCCGTTCGGAACCGGCAGAAAATTGTAGGTCTCTTCCATTCCCTCACAAGACATGGTTGTGAGAAGTGCGCTAGGCCCAGGGGCTCCTCGCTCTGTTGCGCCACCCTATTTATTTATTTTATTTATCTCGTTCCCGTTCCTGTTCCTGTGGGATTATAGGGATGAAATAAAGTTTGAGTTACTGATCGAGGGGGATAATGTAGCACCTATTTATCCAGTAGTTTCAAAGTTCCCGTTCCCAATCCCGTTCCTGTTGGAATATGGGGATCAAACCTTGACAGGAACCATCTTAAGACTAAAATGTATGTCTACCCTGATAATTTCATTATAATCCGTTGGGTGGCTTAGGAGTCTATACCGGACATGTACATTTGTACAAACATGTGTTCATAAATACATGCATACTTTGCATACAAACATACATGCATCCTACAATGAGGTTTTTTGTTGGTATAGACTGATGTTCTTTTTAAGATGTTTTTTTTTAAGCATTTAGCCACTTATGATTTTTTTTGTCATAAAGGTTTAAGGTCAACTAATCCCATTTATTTTATGTGGAAAAAGTCAACCAAGCAGAGCTATTTTTTTAAATAAATGACAAATAAAAAAAAGACCTAAAAAATTATTTTATAAAAATAAATCTCAGAATAAGAGCAAAATGTTGGTCGACAATGTGATATCTCTCATTGAGAAACTGAATGGAGCAATATGGTTTCCAATTATTTTCGAGCTCTGCGTTTGAACTCGATGATTTTTTTTTTATAAAAGAGGAGCTAATATGCTAATCTGGAGCACTCAGACCAAATTTCCGTCCATTGTACTACCAGGGTAGCAGCCTTCCCTTTTTTTTGTAATGCAGTAGATGGAAATAAGGTGTTTCACATTCCATGATACTTTGGTTTGGGCTCAAGAGAACGTAACGTTTCTCTAACTCAAACTGAAAGTGGTTGCATTTTTGTTGGTTAAAAACACAACAACAAAATTTCAAAGCACTCCCACATAACGTGGTCGATGGGGACGCTGAAGCGTGATTGTTTTTCAGAAATTAGTTAAACGTAACCTCCGTTAGGTTATTCATTTTTCGGTTTCGAAAGCATTGAAGTAAAGATAAACAAAACAGTGTTTCCAAATTTCTTCACAAATTCAATGATAGCTTGCGCTGGTGGTCGATTATAACATCCACAATCATCTCACAGAGCTATTCCTGGTGACCAAATAACGAAATCGAATAAAATGTTTGTGGACTCACCGCGCAGCATTCATCGTTTTACCGCTTATCGTCAACTATATGAATATCTTTGACGATATTCGACAAACTTCACTATTGCCTTTTTAAATCCTACAATTTGAAAGCAACTTAAGAAAGTAATTTGCACGTTCTTTCATCATTGCTTTATTAGACCAAGTTCGGCTGCGAGTGCAACTATTCAATTACAAGAAGTCTCACAATGGACCAGCATCAACATTGGTCATGTTGATATTCTCAACAGATTTGGAATCCCCAAGCTATAAACAGACTACATCACAGCTAAAGTACACAGTACAAATTTCCGAGTGACCATTCCTTCCAAAACAGATTGGGAGGACCAATCATTCTTGAGAAACGAATACGTTCATTTTCATGCGGACAATTGTAGGAGTGGGTTGTGTTGTCTATCCAGACGAAATGAAATTAAACATCTCACTTCGGCTTCCAGATCATTATAGCGTGTTCCAAGCGGAGGTGATGGCAATTAGCGAAGCTCTGTATTGGCTCAGAGAAAATATAATATTATATAAAAGGAATATAATATGCATCTTCTCAAACAGCCATCAAATCCCTGGCATCAAATGCCTTCAACTCTATTTTAGCCCTTAACTGCCGATCATCTCTCAGGGAGATTTCAAAGTCATTCCAAGAAGCTGCAAAGCAGATGGAACTCACCAGAAACGTAACACTTCTGCCCTTCGCTACATACAAACTCTTACTCAAGCAGGGAGCATACAAGAAAACAAATCTGCGATGGTAAAGCAGTTTAACGTTTAACGCAATGAAACAAATCTGGCCCAAGCTAGATTTTAAGAGGTCGAACGGTTTGATCTCTCAACAGAAAACATATTAGTGCGACGGTAAATGTCATTACATGACACTAGAAGTCGCCTCAATCGATTATTGCAGAAGCTGTATTGATGATGATGAAGAGGAGAATACTCCCCACCTAGCTCACAAACGAAGGATTCACCTAGGTTCGTGTTTCCTTAATGACCCTAGTGATCCTACTCACATCGCGACGTCCTGCGTTTCTCCCGCTTCATAGTAAACTCAAAATGGTTCCATATTCCATTAGAATGAGAATACATTAGATCCATTGTGGTACCACAACGGACCCAACGGGCCTTAGTGTGTCAGCCAAGCTTGCAATCACTATAACCTAACCTACAAAGATGAATGAGGAGAAGTATTTGTGCATGCATCAGTGACAAACTGTTTTTAAGGCCTCACACAACCCACTTACCGCCACTTTGAAAGTGATCCAGAAATGCTAGACTTCTCTGAATGCGGTCGGAAGACTTAATTTTTGAGTCTCATTTGTTTTGCAGGGCATACCTACCGCTTTCACTTAATACACTTGGAATTTGTAGTTTAGTTTTTTTTTTAATATTTTGTGTCATTTCATAAATTTTTTATAATTAATGTGTTGTTGGCAGCCCTATACCAGCCCTAAGATTTTGATAATGTAATTAGCATACAATCGCAAGACGGTTCGACTCAGTCGTTTCAGTTTTCTATAAAATTGATGAGCGACTTTTTTTACACTGGGCCTTGCGTTATTTGAATTTATCACTAAAATTGAACGAAATACCAACAATTCTCATTGCGATAAAAAAAAAGAAAATAAATAAAAGCATAAAACTCCTGACTCCCTAATACCCAAGAACTGTTGTGCAGCGACGCGTTATTAATGGAAATTTCTGAACCGTATTTCTTACCTTACGACCAAAAAGCTAAAATGAACATTATTAGAACCTCAATTCCTTTTTAGACCTTTTCATGTTGCAACTTTTAATTACATCACACAGTTCAATTACCCACACTGACTTGTATGTAAAACGAAGGTGCAGTAGTGACTTTCTGTCGACACGTTCCTGGATTAGGTCATTGCAATTTACCTATTTGCGTGTTGAAAAGAAAACCACCAGAGTGGAATTTTTAACCCTTTTGCTTTTCTTTAGTCTTTATACCATTGCGGTTTGCTTGTGCTTGTCACCAAGTATTTGCTTGGCATTCTAAAATGAATTGCTCTTATTAGCACGATTGTAATCGTTTAATGCCACCTTGGCTCATACTATACTCACCGTTACCACACATTTAGTCTCTTGCCAGGGAAGAATCCAGGTACGATGATAAAAAAAGACACAATCGTTCAAGTAACAACCCATCACTAACGCCTTAACTGTGAACAATGCGACAAAACGAAGTTAGGATCGTGTTGGGTGCACGCACACTTAGCCATGCCCTTTTCTGCCAATTATAATTGGACTCGTGGGATCTAATTTTAGTTCTCTTTGACCAAGCTTTGCTGAATCGCCCACAACGCCATGAAGGGGTGATGAACGAGTTCAGCACACACTCTCTACTTTCAATGAGGGTAAAAGTTAGATATTGTAATTGGATTTCAGTGAAACAAAATTTGCCAGCCGAAATGATGTGAATAGCCTTCTGTTCCTGTTAATATTTATGTTGAATGGCAATAACTACGTAAAATAATGAGAATTGAATAGAGCCTAATTATTGACTTTTTCATATGTGAATTCGACGTGCCGTGCCGTAGAGGATACAGATAATCCCTTACACGATGAAAAGAAAATTATTTTATTGTGGGTATAGCGAATACTGCGTGAGTCGAACAAACGTACTTTTTTTAATAGTGAGTCGAACTTCCTTTAAAGTTCTGAATATCTATGGGTGAGCTATCCGATATGTAGAGGCAAAAATAAAAGGATTCTTTGCCGTTGCAAAGATCTTATTCAACGATCTTTTATGTTTGCCCCTATTTGTAGCCTTATTGCTCTCGCACTCAAAACGTTGGCTATTACGCCGTCGTTTGCCTCTATAAAGGCGAACGCTATATCATAGAGCGAGCAGAGCCAAAGATTGTTCTAATCTAAGCGAGTTGCTTTTTAAAAGGGAATAATCCCTAGGAAAGTAGGAAAAGTGTGATTGGAATCGAGCGAGTTGCTTTTGGAAATCACACACACTGGTTGGTAGTTTAGGAAAGATAACATTTACTTAGAATTTTCATTCCATTTTTCGTTCAACTAATCCATTCAATTTTCATAAATTCCCGACCTTTGATAATTGAACCCCAATCACTTCACATTATTGCCTTAACGTTCGAATGCATTGCTATTAAAAAACGAAGACCACGCAGTAGTTATTCAAAATACTTTTGTTGGTAACTTAAATCCTTAATGTTATCGTTTGTGGTTTGGTGCTTGCCTTCAGTCATTCGCTCTTTAGAAGTGTAAAGTGTACTGCAAGTAAACTTTTTCTCCAATACAGCATGGGTTCTTAAAAGGCAGATCAACCACGACGAATCAAACTCAATTTGTGTCAAAGACGCTCTGTTCTCTAGAACAACGCTATGAAGTTGACGTAGTTACGACGGACTTCTCTAACGCTTTTGACAAAATTTCTCATCATATAATTTTTCTTAAGCTAAGAGCCCATGGTTTTCCTTCGCTATTTATTCAGTGCGTAAGTTCGAACTTGAAGCAACGCTTCTATAGGGTAGTTTTCCGTGGCTCAATATCAACTCCTAATTCTGCCACATCCGGTGTTCCCCTTGGCAGACATCTTGGCCACTCTTATTCGTCTTTCCTATTAATGATGTTGATAAAACTATTTCCAACTCTGATTTGTCCATCTACGCAGATGACATAAAAACTATAAGGATTATATCCAAACCTTCTGATTCGTTTTTCTTCAGCAAGATTTAAACTCCTTTTTATCTGGTGTCAGCAAAAATTTTCTGGAACTTAATGTCAGTAAGTTAACGCCTCCCCTCCCTCCCTCGGACTTATGTCTTTTGTGACATACCTGTTCCAGTAGTGTCTTCAATTCGTGATCTTGGTATTTATTGTGATAAAGAGCTCAATTTCCCATTCCACATCGACCAAATCATTGCGAAAGCAAACTCCTCCCTTGGCTTTATAAAATGCTGGTCCAAAGAATTCTTCAACCCTTATACCACCAAATCACTGTACAAAACTTTCGTCAGATCTATCGTCGAGTATGCTTCTTATAGATCTGGTCTTATTTCCAAATTACCCACTCTCTCAGAATTGAAGCCGTTCAACGAAGATTTCTTTGTTTCGCCTTACGCCAACTTCCGTGGAATAATCTTCTAATCTAACCCCCCTACGAAGATCGGTTACTTTTAATCAATTTACATACAAAGCGTCGTAGTTGCCGATATTATATTTTTGCACCAAATAATCACTGGTGTCATAGATTGTCCCGCACTTCTCGAATATATCTTCCTCAATACCAATCCCCGCAATCTTAGATCTATCCCTCTCTATAACCTTCCCACTCATCGTACAAACTATGGCCATTTCAATCCTATCACTCGAATGCTTCGCTTAGCCAGTGTGCAGCATACCCTTGATTTAAATATGCGTACCTTCCCTTTAGAAATAACTTATACTCCCTTAATCCTTTATTTTCCCTAATATTTTTACTTTTAAGATAGGTTAGTTATTTATATGTAATGTATATTGAAATTGTAAGTTTATAATCCAATTGAGTTAAGCATGAAGCCAAACTAATAAATCAAATTAAACTACGTGCTTTGCCTGGCCAGGGAGGCTACAATAGCAAATTATGCGTTTTTCCGCAAGAATTAGATAAATAAATAAATAGGGTGGCGCAACAGAGCGAGGTGCCTCTGGACCTAGCGCATTTCTTACAATCATGTTTTGTGAAGGAATGGAGAGGACCTGCAATTTTCTGTCGGTTCCGATCGGCTAATTGAGAAAGAGCTTTTCATGGCAATGAATTTACTAATGAACTTGCCAATTAAGGCATAACTGATTAAACTTGAAAAACAACCAAACATCTTTCGCCGAACATTACATGCGGTGTCAAGGCCGTCTGAACTTATGCAGTTTTATTTGATTTAAGTTTACATATGGCTAGCTTAACTTCTAGTTAGGGAGGACGATCTTCTAGTTTAGGAGCTGAATTTTACCTGGCAATGGAATAAGTGCCTTTATCGCCGGTGCCGTTAAGAAGCCTACAAAAGTAGTCTTCAAAGATCGTTTGTGACGGCTTTGACTCTCTTACTTTGTTTCTCTGCGGATCTTTACTGATTTGAGCTTGAGATTTGCCACCCTGGCATGATCTGTTAACCGTTTGGTAAAACTTCCGAATCTCATTTCTTTCATGGCATTTTCAGTGATTGATTAACGCATAGGCCCGTGAGGCCCGGGCCTAGGGCGGCACGATTTGGGGGGCGGCAAAATTTTAAGAACGTTAAAATTTAAGAACCGTAGAAATATACAAAAAATTAGTTTATTGGCTCTGTTTTTTTTTGAAATTATTAAAAATTTTCTATGGACTATAATATAATTTATTTTTTCATTGACTTTTCAATTTGAGAGTGCATCATTTATATTTTGATGGAATAAATTATAGTCTAATTATCAAATAAAGAAACAATCAAATTGATAAGCTTTCTTGCAAATAACTTAATATTTTTTCACTTCTGTATCTTTGGTGAGATTGCTATTACATATATTAAGCCTCTGAAATTACTTACAGGATTTTAACTTAGTTCCGCTTTTTCTTTGAAAATTTCAAAAATCGAGTTCTCATCGGTTTTTCACATTTTGAGGTCTTAGGAAGCTATTATGAGTAGTTTCAGCGTGACGTCCCACCGTGTTTGTGTGTGTAAGCTATAATTTTGTTGCACAAGATCTCAAGGACGAGTCAACCGATTGAGATATCGATTGTGCATTAAAAATTGCGCCGAATGCCGCCAAGCGGATCAATATCGAACGACGCGTTTCAAAAAATCGCAATTCAAAGTCTTACAAAATATCGTTTTGAATAAGTCTCACGTTTTTGACTCAAAATTTACAATTATATTCCGAGCTCAAAGAGTTCGGAAAATGAGCTCGAAGATCTCAAAAAACAGGAAAGTCGTTCTTTTGAGCTCGAAGACCTTAGTAATTTTGTTTCCAGATTTTTTAATTTAACTTCGGTGTTTGACGAAAATTAAAAAAAAAAAATTAAAATTAGTCGAAAAAAAGAATATTTAATTTATATCTCAATCAAGAATTTGTTATAAATTTTTTTTATCAAATTGGAAGGGAATAATATTAAAGTGATCTGTGTAATATAGTAACATCTATATAAAGTGTTGTTATCATAAGTCATAAGTATAAATAAAAAAATTTCAATAAATAATTTTTAATTCAAGTTTTTAACTATATGATCGTCATTGCAACAACTCAAGTGAATATGCAATTTCGAAAAGGGCACATATCTCAATATTTTAACTTTTCAGGAATTGAAAAAAACTAATTATTTTCTAATTAAGTATAATATTTAGCAAAAATATTTTTGAGTTACATTTTAGGGTATCGTAACCCTCGAAAGTTACAGAAATATTTCGATGTTAACGTTACTATATATGTATATTTCGATATTATAAATTCATGAGATGTGCTCTTTTCGAAATCCGAGATGTGCTCTTTTCGAAATTGCATATTCAAGTAGAGTGAGAGTATTTTGTATATGATTGAGAATGAGTTCCGTTGATGGGGTGAGTGTGTTACACATGTTTACAAAAAATAAGAGCGCTATGCGTAGCACGTAGCAGGTATTGACAAAGTTTGACTTTAACGTATAGAAATAATAAGCGTTTTTCGTCTGTAAGCGAGTCACAGTAATTATTTCAGTTTTACTAGTGCCGTTTAAAAAGTAGAAGTCTCAAACTTGTCTACGACCGTTAGGCATTTACATAAGAAATACGCGATCTGAAGCTACATGATTGGAACGAAAATTACAGCATCTAGAAACGGCAATTTTGGTCATAGTTCATAATGTTATTTTAAATCGTTTCAGTGCTGCAAGTAAGAAGCTTCAAGAATCTCATGCGGATTTATCATCTGTTGTAAAAATTTATGGTTCTTTGGCATTATTTCTTCAAGATATGAGTGACAAACAATACTCTGAATATGAAGAAAACGCAAAGCACTGTATGGAGTTAAAGTTAATGATCGTAATGAAACCAAGAGAACTAGAAAAATTCAGGCAGATGAGTTACGGTTAATGAAACAATACCTTCGTCTGGTCACGAAAATGTTCGCAACAATGTGTATTACCGAATTTTCGATACTTTAAGCGTGAGCATTGAATAAATTAATTTTAAAATGTATCCCTATCCCTAGCATATACGGAAGATGTACGCTCCGCACAACAAATACACAATGTCATGCATTCTCGAAATCTTCGAGATGTTAATCTCGATTTGTAGACATTGCTCTGCGTATTTTTTTTAGTATTCCCGCTACATATTTTTCAGCAGAAAGATCTTTTTCTACCTTAAAAAGGGTTAAATCTTATTAATACTTAATACTTTAGAATTATTGTCTAATGAAGCTCAACTTGTTCAAGAAATTGATATTGATGACATAGTTGATGCTTTTACTCGGACAAAAGTCAGGAAGAAGAGATTTACAAACTAGGCAATACAATATAATTTGAAAAAAAAAAAAAAAAATGGTTATCTTTATTTGTTATGCTAGCTAGAGTTTAATAAACATTTTTTTTTGTATTATTTAATAATTATATTTGAATAAAAAATAGAGCACTCTCTTATGAGTCGTGTAAAAAATAAAAGGTATTTTTTAATATCAATTGTTATTCAAAACATATAGAATTTTGTTGATCAAAAAGGGCGGCGTATCAGACAGGGCCTAGGGCGGCAATAAGCCTTAATCCGCCACTGGATATTTTAACAATTTCAATTTTTTATTTTCTACGTTTTTAGTTGTTTTATCTTGAACGTAAGATTTGTAGATTTTAGCATAGGAACTTGTTCAAGAAATTGATATTGATGACATAGTTGATGCTTTTACTCGGACAAAAGTCAGGAAGTAGTTTAAAATTAATATTAAGAACCAGTGTACCATCTGCATGATTCATGTTTAGTAGATTTTTAATTACTGTAGTTTAATTTCATTTTTTATTTATAACCTTGTTTAGTTATGTTTCACTAGTTTAGTTTGTTCTCTTAATGTTAATTTAATTTAAGTTTTACTTTGCTATATTATTGTAATGTTTTTTTTTATTTTCTTCCTCGTATACGTTCTCTTTGTGCTTGTGTTGGCGTTATTTACTAACCACTAACACTTGCATTAATGATGAAGAGCGTAGATAAGTGTGTACAGACGAGCTTGCTCTAAGTTCAGTACCACTTAAGTCTCTGAGATGCAAAAAAAAAAAAAAAAAAAAGAAGAGATTTACAAACTAGGCAATACAATATAATTTGAAAAAAAAAAAAAAAAAAAAAAAAATGGTTATCTTTATTTGTTATGCTAGCTAGAGTTTAATAAACATTTTTTTTTGTATTATTTAATAATTATATTTGAATAAAAAATAGAGCACTCTCTTATGAGTCGTGTAAAAAATAAAAGGTATTTTTTAATATCAATTGTTATTCAAAACATATAGAATTTTGTTGATCAAAAAGGGCGGCGTATCAGACAGGGCCTAGGGCGGCAATAAGCCTTAATCCGCCACTGGATATTTTAACAATTTCAATTTTTTATTTTCTACGTTTTTAGTTGTTTTATCTTGAACGTAAGATTTGTAGATTTTGGCATAGGGTCTAACAGTTTTATGAGTCGAAAAGTGTTTCGACGGTGTTTTCGGGTGTTACGCCATGGAATGACCCATTTCTCAATTTTTTTCACGTTTCCCCATTCCATCGCACTTCTTTAATGACGGTTGTTAAAAATCCGAACTTTGATATTAATGCTTTGATGTCACACTTTTCGATTTTCATAATTTCATTCTCATATTTTCATAATCCGAATGATCTTTGGTCCCATATGTGAGGACAATGTGTAGAGAAGAAGATACAACAACGAGCTTAAAGGCAAGGCTAGAAGAATACGCATCGCAAATCTACGATGGCTGGGACATGTAGAGCGGATGGACCTAAACGCTCCGGATCGACATGATGGGCTTTTCGAAAGCACATTACAGGGAAATCGGGTAAGTCGAAGACCTCGCCATAGGTGGACGAATCAAGTGGAGAAGACGAAAATACAACACTGAAGAGAGCTCACCCGAAAATGAAATTGTTGGCGATAGACGTTGGTTGATATATGATATGATGTAGTAGCGATATGGCAGTAATATGATGAATCGACTCGCTTAAAAGCCATTCATGGTCAAAATTCAACTCACCACCAACTTGAGACACTTTCGGATGTTACCAGCATTCACATCAGTCTTACTCGTTTTATCAAAAAGAAAATAGGGTCAAGGCAGTAAGCGAAACATAAATTTAATCTGCAAAATCTTTTTTTTTTTATGAAAATAGAAAAATCTAAAAAAGTCAGTAGTTGGATTCATAACGTTCACTGAGATCGAAAAATTGGACTAAACTTTCAATTTTTTGTCCTATGACTTTAGTAACACCATAGCGAATAGGAATCGCTATACTTTTCTATAATAACCACTCTGGTCTTGTCCAGTCCTTGCCTCGTTACTTCTCAATCAAAACTGACCTCTGCCAGCGCCAGCGTCCTCTTTATACAGGAAAACATACAACAACCCTTATCGAACTTTCTAGATAAAACAAGATGCGTGAAAAAAAATCCCGAATGTTTTGTTGAATGTTCATTGGATGTACGTTACAGGATTTTAACTGTTTGAAGCTTTTTTTTACTAAAAAATCAACATGAAGTATTGCTGTGGCCTTTGGTCAATTGTTTCCCAGTTCTAAACCCCTTTCTTTGTAGCCATCTAAGAACTCACTGTATTTGACCACGAATTGAAAAGACGAGCTAAATAATATAAATTTGCTCTGTCCCCCAAGAGTTTCAACTTTCAAATCTTCCCATGCTACATTTGGGGACCTATAAATTCAAATGAAAAACTGCACGGCAACAGCTTTGTTTGAGTTTGCAAAACTATGTTTAACATAAATCAGAGAGCATATCCTCTTATATTAAGGGAAACATTATTTGTTGAATCCTCTCACCTCCTACATTTTTGGTTGTTTGTCGTTGCGCTTGGGTTTTGTTGAAGGAAATCCGCTTGGCAGCTGCAGCTAAACTCTAATATGGTGCCATGTTGCCGATGCGATGGTGGAATAAAACGGGTATGGCAATGGCATACATTGAATTGGCGATGTCCACACACACACACACAAGGACAAATCATAAACAAACTGTCACACAAGTTTCGGCTGTCATTCAATATCTGCTGCAGCATGCAACTGTCCATCAATCATCGCATGCTTCGGTATGTGCATGTGCGGTATATGTTGCGTGAATGCTTGTGGGCAGGATAAGTCGGTTTCTTTTCGTTTGCCCTGTTTTGCTTGAGCTAGGATTTGGTAATAGTGTTTGGTCAGCTTTTGTGGCGATTGTGGGAGCAAATGTGTCTTCTGCTGGTGTCAGCTCATTGCCTTATCTGCTTAGCGCATTAAAGTTAAAGCTTCCTGGAAACGGATATCAAGTAGGTAGTGAAAGTTTGGTGACGTATGGCTACTAAAATAAACCACTTGTGAAATCAAAAAGCGCTGGACTGCACTTATGGGATTAGTACTCGATGCATACCAAGTTGGCCTTTAAAAGTCACACTTAATTTATTTGATTTCTTTTTTCTGTAGTTACTTCATATGAAGATTTTTTACTGTAAATTTCATTGAAAAAATATTCTACTAAAGCTCTTTTTTTTGAGCCCTTAGGTAACTAGCAGCCCCCAGGTAACAAGCAGGGATGAATAAGGTTGCTCAAATAAAGGCATTTTTGTACATTATTCTTTAATTTACAAAGAATTGTCTATTTTTTCTCAGAGTGACAGATATCTCCCAAAAGGTGTTTTTTTTGACACGTGGTCTGGCAATACTTTTGCGGAGTTGGTCTTTTTGGTAGCTGTCACCTGTCACTTGATTAATGCATTTCGCTCAGTTTGGATTGCCATCAAGAGTTACCCCAGTACAACGTCTGCAAATCGAGCGGAATAATGGTGCCATGCACGGTACGCATCGCGATGTCCGTCCAATATACGGTCGCTTCACCTTCACTCTAGTAGATAATGCGCATCGTCAGGGATGTCATACAGTGCGCACTGGAGGAGGCATTGCTGCTGTAGAGTATTTTCGAAGAAAATTCAAGTCAGTCTTTTCGCCATCGGGTTGGGTTCGAAGTCCCAGTTTTTATATTCCCGCTTATTGAAATCCCGGTTTTGAAATCCCGCTTTCTGAAATCCCGTTTTTTAAAATCCTGCTTTTTAAAAATACCGTCTTTTAAAATCCTGCTTCTTATAATCCCGTTTTTTAAAATCCCGTTTGTCAAAATCCCGCTTTTGCAATCAAGACTAGTTGTTTTATTTAAAAAAATCGCGCGATTTTTTAAAATAAAACAATTCGTTTTGATTGCAAAAGCTGGATAGAGAAATCAAAATAAAGGAAGCAACAAGTGATTTGTTTGGAATACATTTATTGTAGCGCTAAGCAAATAACAACAATTCAAATTATAAAAATAGATTATTAGCATATCAAATGGTACACTAAAAAAAGAACATAGGAAAGGAACTTATTACACTGATCCACAAAATATTTAAACAAGAAAGGTACTTGCTAATTTTGAGTAACCTTTATACCCTCATTTTATTGCGATATTCATTTTGATTTCTAGTTTTGGAGTTACAGCCAGTGCCTTCAAATCAAAAAAAATTACCGTTTTTGTTTCCATTAGGTTTAGTTTTCGTGTTCCAACCACTGGATTTGAATTAAGCACATCAAGAACCTTCAAAAATGTTCTATCTGACTCAAATATTTTTAAGAAAACTTGTTCAAGAAACCGCAAATAAAACACTTGACTTCTACGTACGTTATAAATTCAGCTCTTTAATTCAAAGTTTAATATACGACTAGCTTATTGGATCATTTGAACTCATTTATATAGCGTTTCTTATGTAAAGGATGTTAGAATTTAACGAAAGTATATAACTACATTAATAAACTTTATGTAAAAGTTTCATTTAGGGAATTTTAAGTATGTGTGTAAGTAAATATTTTCATAAGTGTGTTTTAATTTTTAACATCTTCCGGGCCCGCCTTGGATTGAATTTCAAGCGGATATAACATCTGAATAGCTCGCTTTAGCTTCTTTCCATCTGCAAGCCGTACTTCACAGGCTCGAACGTTGTTGTCTCTTCCAGTAAAACAGGTTTCAACTATAGCTAGGCGCCAATGAATTCTAGGAGTAGACTGATCATGCACAAGTACGACATCACCTTCACGAACGGTTTTTGATATAACGGCATCTGTGTGGTGAGCGGACCTCAGAAGACGCAAATACTCGCCTTTCCAACGCCGCCACATTAAGGAAATATAGCGCTTTCTGGATTTCCAGTGGGTTCTTAGATCGGGTTGCGAGTCCGTATTAGTGTTCAATGTTGAAAATTGACCTGTCAAAAAGTGCAAAGGTGTTAATGGATTAAGATCTAAGGGATCGTCACTAATATAAGTTAATGGTCTCGAATTGATAACTCGCTCAGCTTCTACTAAATAAGTTACCAGCTCATCAAAATCAAGCTTCGCCCTCCAAACAGTAACCTTTAGAATATCTTTCACGCTTCTTATTAACCGCTCCCAAAATCCGCCCCACCAAGGTGCTCGCTCAACACTGAATTTCCAAGTTACACCTTGATGACTCAAAAAGGAATCCAATGCTTCACTTTCAACGATGTTAGAGATTTCTTTTGATTCCGAAGCGGCCTTCTTAAATGTTCGAGCATTATCAGAGTAAATAGTTTTAGGTATCCCTCTTCTACCTACGAATCGCCTTATGGCCCGCAAACAACTTTCAGTGGTTAACGAAGGAACTAGTTCCAAGTGAACGGCTCTTACTACTGAACAAGTAAAAATCATCAGATAAACTTTCCGTTTCTCCTCACCAGAATGTACAAAAAGAGGTCCAGCAAAATCTACGCCAACGGTTTCAAATGGCCTCGTTGATACCAAACGATCTTTTGGCAAAGGAGCAAAAGCAAGTGCACAGGGATTTCCTTTAAGTTTTTTGCAGACACCACAGTTTTTCACAACAACTTTTATTGTTTGTCTTCCGCCCTTCAACCAAAATTTTTCCCTTATTCGAGCTAGTACAGTGTTGACCCCACAGTGAAGTACGAGTTCATGGTTGTATGCTATAATCAGCTTCGTTATATAAGCTCCTTTTGGCAACAATATTGGGTTTACAGCGTTCAGCGGCTCCAAACCATCAAGCTCTTGAAGTCGACTCGTAATGCGGAGTAAGCCATCTTTATCCAAAAATAGCCTGAGTGTTAATATCTTCGATGATTTTGCAACTAGTTTACCTTGCTGTAATGAAACAATTTCTACATAATAATGTTCTTTTTGAAAGTACCTTAACCAGTAATGCTCAGCCTTTTGGATTTCACTCGCCACTAAATATTTTTGTTTCGGCCTTTCTCTTTTCAGAAAAATTCTAACGGCCCTCATTAAATACGCAGTAACGCGAAGAAGACGTCGCCAGCTGCTGTAGTTTTCGAATAAAATCAAAGGTTCTAATCTTACGTCCTTTTCCGACTCTTTACTGTTTTCTAAAGAGGTTAAAACTGTTGAAAAGATAATAGATGAAGATGCTTCTGGCTTTTGCCACTCCTCACTGGACTGTTTTAACCAAATAGGGCCCTCCTTCCATGAATCGGTTGATAAGTACTTGTCCATTGAGACCCCTCTTGTGGCAAGATCTGCAGGATTTTATTAACAGCACAATGATGCCACTTTGATGGCGACTTAAGATGTTTTAGCTGTTGAATTTCTTTGACTCTATTAAAGATGTACGGTTTCCATTTCTTGGCTTCACCCTGGATCCATTGAAGTGTTATTTTTGAATCGGTCCATAGGTGGTATTGGTCTATTGGCAGATTTGCTTCTTGAAAATACCTACACAACCTTGAGGCTATTAATGCAGCAGTTAACTCGAGTTTTGGCAGAGTTAGATCTGTTTCTTTGTCTTCTTTCAGTGGTGCTACACGCGATTTGGCACACAAAAAATGCACGGTGACTTCGTTGAACGCGTTCTTAACCCGTACAAAGGCAACGGCGCTGTAAGCTTTCGGACTGGCATCGGCGAATATATGCACCTCCGTCGACTGCACAATTTTAGACAACCCCAACCACCTTGGAATAAAAGCTTCTTCAATTTTACTAAAGTCTTTACAGCAATTAAGCCACTCTTTTGATAGCTCAGCGTTTAATGGCTCGTCCCAATGAAGATTCAAGCGCCAAAGTTGTTGAAAAAAGATCTTCATTCTTATTACTATGGGACCTAGAAAACCTAAAGGATCATAAATACTAGCAATGGATTTTAAAACATTGCGTTTTGTTGGTCTACTAAGATCCACCAACAAACTTGCTTTGCTATTAATAGACAGTTCATCGGTGGAAACATTCCACTTTATGCCTAACACGGCGAATTCATAGTCTTCCTGCTTCTCAGCTATTAGATTTTTAACCTCGGTATTATTTGTAACCCATTTCCTTAAATTTATGTTGGCCCTTTGCATGACAGTCACCGACTCTTTATAGAAGTTACTCGCTTCGGAAAAATCATTTAGACTAGTAACCATATCATCTACATAGAATGAATCTCTTAGAATCGGACATGTTTTTGGAAATAAAGTTTCTTCCGCCAAAAGGTGTTTTCGAAGGGTAGCAGATAAAAGAAATGGACTGCAAGTAACTCCGAACGTGACTCGCGTCATTCGAAATTCTCTTATAGTAAGTCTTTGTGTTGCTGAATTAATTGACTCGGAAAACCATAAAAAACGGTGACTATCCCTATCCTTTTCTGCGAGACTAATTTGAAGGAAAGCTTTCTCAATATCAGCACATAAACCTATTTTTCCCACGCGAAACATTAACAACACTTTTAAGATGTCTGGCAATAAGTTGGATCCAGTCCATAGGCAATCATTTAAAGAGCACTTACCGTCGTCATGTGAGGAGGCGTCATAAACGATACGGACCTTTGTTGTTGATTTGTCTGGTCTATAAACTGGTCTATGGGGCATATAATAAATCCTGTTTATTGCCTGTTTACTATTTACTTTGAAAGGTTCCGCAAATCCTGAAGCTATAAATTCTTTCATTAGGCGATCGTACTCAAAAAGCTTTGATGGTTCTCTGGCGAGCTTTCGATGCAGTGCCTTCAGCCTATGTTCAGCAATAATTCTATTGTCGGCTAGTTCAGTTCCATCCTCAATCCACGGCAACGCGGCTTCGTACCTAGAAGTAGTCTTTGTTATACATTCACCCTGCAACAGTTCAGTATATCCCTTTTTTTCTTTCTCGCTTGTTTGAATCCCGATACTCTCTAAATTCCATAAATTTTCAACACCTGTGACACTACACAAGGATGCTACGTTTGCTGGTAAGTAAACCCCTCCCGCAGCCGCACATGGTCCTTGAATAGTCCAACCGAAAATAGTATCAATAGCCATCACACCACACTTTAACT
This sequence comes from Melanostoma mellinum, assembly GCA_914767635.1. Taxonomy (NCBI): domain Eukaryota; kingdom Metazoa; phylum Arthropoda; class Insecta; order Diptera; family Syrphidae; genus Melanostoma; species Melanostoma mellinum. The sequence goes on along the minus strand of OU612058.1, from coordinate 67,352,328 downwards.
CCAAGCATCTTTTTGCAGCGACCTTCCAATAATAGTCAGCACCAATCAAAAGACTCAACCCCCTTTCCTGTACGTAATTATTTGGGTTAGAATCCGCCAAATATAATTGCTCATTTGGAAGATTACATTCCTCTTGAACAGGGTAAGGTAAGACGTCCATGCAAATTTCAGGTACCACAATAGCAACTATTTCCACGAAATTTTTAGTAAATTGACTTCTAATGCATAATTTTACCTGTTTGAATTTCTTATAAGTAGGTTGATTTATCTGACCAAAAGAAATTATGTTTAAATTAACTTCTCCAATAATAGGTAGGTATCTTAAGTTTTTGAATCACAGATTCCTTTATATAAGATCGCTGACTTCCACCGTCGAGAATGAAACGTACAAACAATGAGCTATTCTTTTGCCCAGGTGAAAAAAGAAAAACCAGCGCAGTTTGCAAAAAAACAGTTTTTATAGAGGGACTAGGCAGCAACATGTTAACTGCATTACTTAAAACGTGTGGTGTATTTTCACTATCCACCGATTTTTGACATAAGGTTGTCGCATGCCATCCACTACACTTTTTGCACACAAGCTGTTTCACGCGACATAATTTAGCGTTATGTCCTTTGTATGTGCACCGATAACACCGTTTGTCACCTTTCAATTGCTTTTTCTTTTCTTCAATAGTTTTGGAAGCGGTACATTCTCTTGTGCTATGGTCACTAGCATTGCAAAAAAGCACTGTAAATTTTGAGTAGGAGTAAATAAACCTGCAGCTGTACTTATGTAATCTAGTTTCGTTGAGTTCCTATACTCTTTTTCCTTCCCTACTCCCACTGTTGCACGCTCAATTGACTCAACTTCTCTTTTTAAAAACCGTATTATATTTTTCACTTCTTTGTCTCCATCAAATAAAAATGTAGAGGTACTTTCCGATGCATCATCTGTTGGGTCCGTTTCATCTGTTTGATGTACGCTGGTGTTATTTTTATATATTCGATGATAATCAATACGAAGATCGTTTGGCATGCACTTTAATAGTATTGTTTTAAGCATTATATAATAATGGGATGACGGGACACCAAGAGCGGTTAGAGAACGACTGCATGCTATCACAGAATTGTACAGCAAACGTAATCCGCTGGCATCTGACTTCTGATTCTGATGTACCTTAGGAAGACCCATTAGTTTTTGCATGTTTTTATCAATAAGTTTTTCTTTGTCGCCAAATTCCTCTTGGAGTAATGATATGGCACCATCGTAACATGCGTCAGAGGGAGTAAACCCTGCGATAGCTTTTAACGCTGAACCCGACAAAACTGATTGCAGATAATTGAATTTGTCTATGCCTTGCAAAGAAGTATTTTCATGAATGGTGGTTCGAAAATTCTCCCAAAAAGGGATCCACTCCTGAAAATCCCAAGAAAAGTGTTTTAATGGCAGTACCGGCAGCTTTATGCGTCTAAGATTGCGATTTGTAGTTGTAGAAGACTAGGGCAGTGGCTGATCACCGTTTATACGGGTTTGGATTTTTTTTAACCGCAACTGTAAGCGTGATAGTGTACCCGTTGCTAGGTCGTCATACTCAGCGATTTTTTCTGGGTTCTTATCATCCAAAACTTTTGCGCAAATATCCGAATTTATAGCACGTAAATTTTCATTCGCAGTTGTCAACCGCTGCAACAACACAGAAATATCTTCCTCGAGGTTTTCTAAATCTAATTTTGTTAGATTTTCCGGCAAGCGTAATTTTACATCTTTTAAAAATTCGCCCGACTCATTCACAATTTTCGTAACCTGGCTACGAAAACCAGCCCGCGTTAATAACTCCATTTTCAGAGCTGATTACAATTTTCTTTTTCTACGTGGAAGTCCCGGGTTTCGGCACCAACTTGTTCAAGAAACCGCAAATAAAACACTTGACTTCTACGTACGTTATAAATTCAGCTCTTTAATTCAAAGTTTAATATACGACTAGCTTATTGGATCATTTGAACTCATTTATATAGCGTTTCTTATGTAAAGGATGTTAGAATTTAACGAAAGTATATAACAACATTAATAAACTTTATGTAAAAGTTTCATTTAGGGAATTTTAAGTATGTGTGTAAGTAAATATTTTCATAAGTGTGTTTTAATTTTTAACAAATATACTTTCAAGGCTCTACCAAGGCTTCAAAACAGAGATTGACCATGCATTACAACTTTTAAGATTAAATATCACAGTAATTTGATGTAATACACCCATTTTGAGAACATATTTGGATTCAGCACACAAAAAAACCATAGGAAAAGTATTGGTCTGTTTTTGGGTTGAATTTTTTTCATGTTAAAACATTTTTATTTTTTCCGATTTTGAAGGCTCAATATCTCGAAAATGACACGTAGCCAATCGATTCTGAGGCTAGATTTGGATGCAGCAAGGTAAAAATCTTAATAAAAACATGGTCTCCTTTCTGTTACCGAAAAACCGCAAATTTTGTTGACCAGTGTAATCATCAGCAGCAATGCGACGTAAAAAACCTGTTTTACAAATTTTTTGTCTATTTTTTTCGTAGTTTGTAAAATATTAAGATGTATGAAAACGGGATTGGCAGGATTTTAAAAAGCGGGATTTGAATAAATAAGGATTTTGATCGAGTCGTATTTTAGTAGATTGGATTTCAGAACTTTTTTTACGGGATTCTTGAAAAACGGGATTTTGAAAAGTGTGATTTCGATACGCTCCCTTCGCCATCGTGCGCAACAATTGGATCTGTGTCCATCCACTCTATGGAAGATTTTGTGGAAGGATCTTGGTTTGCAGTGCTACTAAATGCGTCGCATTTTTGATGAATGGCCCCCAAACGAGATATCCACCGATTCAGTTTTTACAAGAAAATTTTGCTTAGCGATGAAGCTCACTTTTGGTTGAGTGGATACCAAAGCGAAATTGTCGCAGTCATTGTCATTGTAATCTGCAAGCCATTGTTGAAATGCTGTTAAAGTCAAAAAGTCATTTTTTGGGGCCAAGAAGACTTTGATACGACGCCGATGCGACTGTCGGTGCAATCAATAATAATTTATTGAAGGAAACTCTTGAAAAACGCATTATATCGCAAATTAGGCCTCTGGCGCGACGTGGTCTCCAAGATCTCTTAGAGGAAAATATTTGGCACGTTATAATTGACCTACGGTCCCAAATTCTGCAGAAAGTGGTCGAAAATTGGCCATCTCTGCTGGAATTTAATAGTGCTAGCATTAGCCCGAAGTCGTAATGTTAAATGTTTGTCTTTATGATAAAGCTAAATTCTTGCCTATAACATAAAAAAATTTAATTATATGTAAATATTTTAGTACACTTTTTGTGACACAGCTGTATCATCAGCAAAATCAAAAGATGTGTTCAATAGGAACTTGTAGATGTAAAGTATAAACAGAAGTGGCCCTAACTTCATTTCTTGTGTAGCTCAATACATACTTTTCGTTTTCTTTTTCTCGCCTGATTTGTCTTTTATAGCCAAATAGAAATTTGAGAGATTAAAAAAAGAAAAAGAAAATGTAGTGACGCAACAGAGCGAGTGCCTAGCGCATCTCTCACAACCATTGCCTTGTGGAGGAACGAAGGGGTCCTACAATTTTCTGTCGATTTCGAACGGCTAATCGAGAAAGCGCTAAGGACTTGCTAATTACTAGTCAAAGGCGATGCCCATTCAAAACATAATTGCTTTTGGTGTGATTCGAACCACGAGCCAACCATCACGCTACGGGCGGCACAACCTAAGATTTGCAGTATCAGATTATCCGACTCTCATTTATTCTGTTGGTAAACTTCACGAGGAACTTTCCTTTGTTCTTTTTTCTGAAGCATAATAATTGAATAAGTTGAAAACGGAAATACTTTTCAAGAAAATCGTGTAACATTCTTCTACAACTAAAAGTAAAAAAAATTGTTTTTAGAAGTTCAGTTCAGAGAACTGCATGAGTGCAATCACTTGCGCTTTCGAATAATCTCCTTAAAAACAAGCCGTATACAGTCTTACGCTTAGAATGATGAAAAAATCATGAATACGAGCCTTTGCATTGCTTGTGCATGAATGATGAATGAAGGGACCATTCAAACTCAAACAGGTACACCGTTCGCTTACATTCCAAAAAAAACGAATGTTCACGAATGATTAGAGATGACAACGAATAATTTTTAATGTTCTGCGAAATCACACAGAAAGGTTTAAATCTTTGAATACACAATTTGGGACATGACTTGGGCGTTATTTATATTTTTTGGGTTTTTTTTTGTTGATTATAACAAAACAGATGTATTCTTCGTCATAGTATTGCACTGTGAAGTATTCGTTGCACTGTAGATGATTCCTTGCCTTAGACACTATTCGCATTCAGATGTTGCCATTGTTTCAGTTAAGTGAGTGAGAGTGAGAACCTGTCTTGTTGACTTAAAGAGAGTGTAGTGTGTGTATTGCTTTCAATTAAGATGAATGGTGTCTGAGTAGTGTGTAAAGCAATGAATAAGTGAATACATTCACAAAACGAGACATTTACTGCAGCTCCCTGGCTTCAGTTGGCTTTTAATTCCACCTTTATGAACAGGTCTTTCAGTAGCTATTGCATGTCAGTGTTGAAGCAGTTGTGGCTTAAAATGCTCATAAAAATGGTGAAAGTTCAGAATGATTTTTTAATATCAACTGCTATTGAATATGTATCGACCACACATGCGCCTTTTCAACAAACGCCGTCCACTTGCTCAGGTCCTCAGTAAAGCTCAGGTCAAATGTAAAGCCGATCACATTTTCGCCTTTTCGGGCTGGTGCCGTCCAAATGTTCCTCCCAAGAAAGAACGCCTTTGGAAAGTGTAATGTGATGTTGGACTGGCTTCGATTAGATTCTGATGACGCAGACTACACTTACGCTTATTGCTTTATGCAGGGCCCTTTGCGTTCTGTTGCCTGGAGAAAACGCCGTCAGTTCTTCCACAAAAAAAAAAAAAAAAAAAATGCCTTTGTTCTTTTTAATATTTGTTTCACACGAAGACTTGTTTATTGTTTTGTTTCTTTTTAACAATTTTAATTTTAGTTCTAGTTTAGGCCAGAATGGTAAAGTCTTAAATTTGAAAAAAAAAAACAATAAGGCAAAATTAAATTAAAGCCAACCTAGCAAAAATGGCAGATGGCCCTAGAACAATTTAATTAAAGACGATGTTCGCTGGCTGGTGGTTGACATACGATTGATTCGTCGCAATAAGACGATCGACTCTGACTTCAAAGGTAAAACATGGAGTCGAGTCGAGACGATCGACTCTGATGTGAAAGGTAAAATATTGAGTCGTCACAATAAGACGATCGACTCTGATGTGAAAGGTAAAAAATGGAAATGTACTTGATTTTAGATTTAGATGGGGAGTGGCACTGCTCACTGGCACTCCCATTCAGAGTCGTGTGAACAGCTATTCCATCAGTAGAGAGGTGTACATTATACTGTCTTGTTTTTTATCTTCCATCAGGTAGTCAAGGCCAGGTAAAGGCCACCTGCTCGGCGTTTATCGCTTTCCACATTTCCAAAGGTAACTGTCCTTGAGCATCTTTGAACTTTTATAAGCAATTGTAAGAAAAAATAAAAAAAATAATCACAAGAACTCGTGCTACTGACTTGATATCTACCAAAGCTCGAAGCGATTCGTCTTTAAAAAACCCAACTGTCTTCAATTGGTCCATTGAACCAGATAGCAACTATTTTTCTAAAGTTTTTCGGATGTTCGTAGAAAAGCCAAAAAAACGCTAACCTGGTGAGCAGCCTAGCTTTCACCATGCATGCGCCGATTATTTGTAACCAAATTCAAAAAAATTCCGAACATTTAGGGAGGAAGATTTCAGCTGTGTCTTCATCTTCTCCACAGTATTCACCGAAACTTATACCACTGTTAACTGTTTTGCAAAAGGTAATAAGTGAGAATGCCCAGTTTTTTTCAGTTTTTTTCTGCTGTAGTTATGTTACATCCATTCATCTGGCCCATCTGCATCGAATGAAGGCGTGTCATCTACGATTATGTTCTGTATCAGGGAGTTGCAGTGAATGTCTTGTTTTGTGAATGCATTCACTTATTCATTGCCTTACACACCATTCAAACACCATTCATCTTAATCCAAAGCAATACACACACTGCACTCTCTTTTAGCCAACACGACAGGCTCTCACTCTCATTCACTTTACTGAAACAATGGCAGGTAAAGACAAATGAACTTGTGCGAATAGTGTCTAAGGCAACGAATCGTCTAAATTGCAACGAATACTTCATAAGGCAACGAATACTTCACAGTGCAATACTGTGATGAGGAACACTACAACAACAACAAAAAAAACCAAAAAATATAAATAACGCCCAAGTCAGGTCACAAAATTTGTATTCAAACCTATCTATGAACATGAAAAAATATTCGTTGTCATCCCTCATCATTCGTGAATATTCGCTTTTTTCGAATACAAACGAATGGTGACAAACAGGTGACAAGCAATGCGAAGCCTTGTATTCACGAGTGTTGTGTACTTTTTCTACAAGCATCACACTTGTTTCATCATTGCGAGCGTGAGACTGTGTACGGCTTATTTTTCGTTGGATGATTCGAAAGCGCAAGTGATTGCACTCATGCAGTTCTCTGGTCTGTATACAGATTCAATTGTTGATTAAAGCCTTCACTGAGTACTTCGAAAACTAAACCTCTCCGTGGAGTCTTCATAATCCCCCTTCCATTAAAGTGCCCTAAGGTAGATTATGAAAATCTCTCCACAACGCATCTCTTCTGCTGCTTGTCTACTTCCAATTTGGTTATCATTTTTTTATTTACTTGTCCGTGAAAATTAATATCGTACACAATTAATTCAAAATCATCAATTATTTAAATCGTTGAAATTTAATTTAAAATTTTACAAATGTATTGAACCACCAATTTAATTGCAAACTGTAGATTCGTTTGTAGATTTTCGTGTGCCATCATTTGAAAGCTAATTGCATCATATTGAAATTCCACCATAATTAAATTTCATTGTTAACCAAAGAATATCGGAAGAGGGAAAACGAATGCAAATGTCACCCTCATCGAATGCAAGGAATTTAATGAAATTCAATAATTATTTAGTTAAAGTGAGCATTGTTCGATGGCCAATGTTTATTAAATGACATTCGCATGCGGATATGCGGATGTTTGTAAAGCGATATTTGAGTTGTTACGAACCCACTGTGCAATTTAATAAGTTATCCAATTAGGTTGATATTGAAAACTATTTATCGGTTTCATGATTCGCTATAAGTACAGAATGTTTTTGATCAAATCCGAGAAAAAAAGTGGTAGTGGGTAGTACTCTACACCTACCACATGCGTTCGGTTAACCACAGTTGAATAGAGAGCTTTCTCTTTGACAGTGAATCACGAATTCGGGTAAGTGATTTATTTTTCAAATCATTACTAGTGCCTATAGTTTTCAAGTTCAAAAAAAAGTTCCATCGACCCATCTTCATACTAATACTTCCACCTCTTTATCCACAGTCGAACCATTGCCGGATGCTACTTTCTCGACACGTCCTATTGTTTGCCTAGTGAATTTTAACTTTATTATCGATTGGCTTAAAAACACCGCTTTAGTGCAAATTACTATAAGCCACTTAAGCTCCCGCCATAGTAAAAATATAGATATACGTTTTACGACAAAATAGAATGTGGCCATTTTGAACATCATTCCACGACTTGCTCAGAATTTGAAAACCATTTTTAATATTTTGCTTAATTTTACAAGTCACGAACACGTGTTGAATAAGGGATAATCACAATCTGATTATATCACAAACACGACTCCTGAAAACCCAATCCTTACACTTGATCCTTTGCCAAATTAAAACCACCCTCTTTCATATACCTATACAAAGTGAAAGTAATAAATTTCAAAAGCCTCGCATCTTGATGTTCATGCAATGCTTCTCTTTACACAAGGAGACTTTGTAGGTTTAATGCCTTATCAGATGCCGGTAATACTTACTTAGCGTTTTTTATCTTGATTAGATGGCAGTAAGCCAAATAAAATTTTGTGTTTTAATTTCTTTTCTGCTTCTTCTTTTTATTTTGGCTTTCTTTGTTTTTGTTGTTGTGGGAACAAATGGATTCGTGACTTTGACATTTGCATGTCAAACATTTGACAGTCCAGTTGAATTATTTAAACGAAGTTAAATATGTGAATTAGTCAGAGCGGCACGGTGCGGTGGTGACGGTGGAGATGGCGTTGGTGGCGGCGGCGGCTGTGGGTGCTAATTAAGTCGTGCTATTTAATGGCTCACTGCGGGAGGGGGAGTGCTTTGAGGCGGTAATGTTTTTATTCAAAGTAAGAAAGAGATTAACAAGGTGCGATTGTTTGTAATGGATGTTTTGCGGTATTGAATGATTAAAATATTATGGGGGTGCTAACTGCTGCTTTCGAGGATAGAAAAATATATGTACATGCGAATACATTTGAATCGTGCTTTAGCCTTTCGTTATTGGTTTTATTTTGGGTCATTTATTTCCTGAAACTTCCTTTTTTGTTTAAAACATTAGAGTTCCTAGATCTAAGGCAATGAAATTGGGTGCGTACTATTCGGGAAGTCTGTGATTGATGTCAACTAGTGGGTAGCCAAATATGTTTCAACATTAGTTTCAATTAGTCAATTATGATTTCCATACCTAATCCGTGTATGATTCTATAAAAATGTTATGTTGTGTAGTAAAGGTATACAGAAAAAAACACATTAACTTTGAATCAATATTTCATCAATCATTATAAATCATTATAAAAAAAAATAATTATTGAAGCATGTTTATGTTTTAACATAAACGTTAACATAATCATAAATAATGTAAGAATAAAAACAAAATACTAAATTTTTCTTATAAGAATTTAAATAAATAACAGAAACTAAATTCAGATATAGTTTAAGGAATGTAGTTTAAGGAAGAAAATATTGATATACGAAAAGATGGAAAGTGGAATGTTTATTAAAGGAGTCTTTTGCTTGATTTAAGATTAGCAAAATCATTGATTATATCTACAAAATCGATACCTCTGAGGATGTCGCTTTCGATTGACATCAGCGACAAACCTGTCAATTTTTCTTGAACCATTGTAGTTCTGAGTTCGTTTTTTATTCTTTTTAACTTAAAGAAGGAACGTTCACCACTGCAGTTGGTCACTGTTATACTTAAGAAAATTCTAAGTGCAATTTCAACACTTGGAAATTCATCTTCAACTTTATTTGTTTTTAAGAAATTATAAAGTTCTAGAATATTGCCAGTTTTTTCTTTTTCGTGTCGAATAGTTTTCCAGTTTTCTTTTAAAATCAGGCATTCAGCATGTAGTGTAAAATTTAGTAAAAGATTTGCAGTTTTCTTTTAAGTCTTCTGAATTCATGTCGTGGGCCGATTTTCGTATCTGAACCTAGTCGCTGTTTCAAATCAATGCTTAGAGTGTCAACTATGAGAAGAAAGGTTTCAATTTCGAACCTTTCTCTCCCAGTCAAAATTACTGAGGGTTTAGAGCCGTCAAAAAAAGTTCTACACCCAGTCCTTTCAGAAAGGTTCTTATTCTAGGAGTCCGGTTTTTTTTTTTGTATTGATAATGAATCATAGTTATTAAATTTGTCCTTGAGCCCAATTATAAATTCATCGATTGCACTCAGCAAATGTAACATTTTTTTTTGCAAAGACTAAGAGCTTCCTGTCTGGCCTCTCATGCCTTTCGTAAAAAGTTAACGATAGGCATCAAAGCTTCTTCAATTTCTTGATGATCATTATATAAGGCGATTAGTTCATCAGCTCGCGCTGACCATCTTGTTGGAGAAAGACTTTTTACAACTTTTATTGAATCTAAATGAGCAGTCAAAACACCCCATCTTTGAAATCTTTAAAAATTGAGTGCCGTTCATTCCAGAGTATATCTAATAATGAGTAGGGACACTCTCTACACACATGCAACGACTAGATTAACAATATAAATAAAAAATAAAAGCCCACAATTAGTGAAAACAGGCAAATAATATTAATAGTAACCTTTTCGGACCATAACATCCCAAATGTCAGAGGGATACACAAGAAGGTTTCCCATCTTCACAACACAATAACTTCGATCGTAAGATACACGTATGGATGTTTTTTCTGATTGGATTTTTAAAAGTGCCCTGAAACGAACACAAGGGAGTGTATGGTTTCGTTGTCCTGATCATTATTTGAGTGACCTCTTTTTTTTGTTTGAATTTGAATATAATATCGGAGGGAATATATTTTTTTTCTTGAAAACAGGCCACATAGGTTGAGTGTTATTTCAGCAATTTGGGGGCCCCTGGTGATTGCGGGGCCCAGTGGTAAAGAGGGGTCTGAACCCTATAATGGAAAAGGAAAATAATAAAAGAAATGAAAATTTTTTAAAATTTTAAACATAAAATTATTTTCCAAAAGCAAAATATCTTTTTTCTTAATCTTTTTCCGAGTTCTGCAGTTTGATCTTTATCGCCTTAAGATCGTTCTAATAAAATATTTTCCCAAATGATCGTAAGCACTAGGTACTTTTAACCATGACGGCTGACCAGTAGAAGACCCAAAACAAAACATTTCAGATTGAGGTCGGGAACAAGATTGAAAAGATCTAAGACATTTAAAATCTGCCCATTGATGGCTCAATATTTGATCAACTACAACATCCTGGCCAAAGTTCAAAGAACGGCTAGTCTGTGTATCAGTGGCGCACTGAGGACAACCCCATCGGACGCCCTCAATGTACTACAAGATCTCACACCCCTAGATATCTTCAGCAAACAATTCGCAGCTAGCTCAGCTACTCGACTCAGAGCCATATCACAGTTTACCAATAATCAAATCGGCCACACTACCATTCTAGATAACTTTAGATTCTTACCGAATCGATCCGACTACACCACCCCCAAGTTGGTGTTTGACAAAAATTTCCAAGAAACCATAACTTCAAGAGAAGCTTGGGAAAATGGCACTCTCTTGGAAAATGAAGCAATACACTTCTACACCGAAAATTCAAAAACCAGCGAAGGTATAGGAAGTGGAATCTACTCAGGAAAATTGAATCTCAGTCTTTTCTTCCGCCTACCCGATCATTGTGTTGTGTTTCCAGCGGAAATTCTGGCGATTAAGGAGGTGCTGTCTTGGCTCAAAGAAAACGTCATATTCTCCACGGCTATTCGAATCTTCTCGGACAGCCAAGTTGCCTTTGAATCTCTTGCCTCTGTCTCTATAAAATCCATCATGGTCCAAAATTGTAAAATGTCTCTGAGGGAGATGTCACATCAGTTCAACATTCACCTTTCATTGGTGCCGGGACACAAGGACATACCAGAGGTAACTGCATGGCAGTCGAACTAGCTAAAAAGGGTACGACCACTTCCCTTCGCTCAGAATGGAACAATATAAAGGGTTTTCCAATAAGAGTGATATGATCTCTTTTTTGAAAAAACAAATAAAAAAAAAAAAAAAAAAAATTCAAATATTTTTTATTTAATGTGCACTGTGCAGTTCAATCAATACAATTTAGTTTTGAATAAAAGTTCATTCAAATGGCCACCACGACTTCTTCTGCAGCAACAAATTCGATGAACCCAATTTTTGAGCACTTTTGCCACTAAATCAAGTCGTATATCATGAATAGCACGTTCAATATTGACTTGTAAAGCTTGAAGAAAATCTTGTTTATATTGAGAGACCAATGACTTCAAATAACTCTACAAGAAATAGTCTTATGGCGTTAAATCGCGACTTCTTGGAGGCCATTCAATATCACCATTTCTTGAAATAATCAAATTTCTATATTTTTCTCGCAATAATTCAATTGTTGCATTTGCTGTGTGACACGTAGCCCCGTCTTGTTGAAACCTAAAGTCAAAATCAATGTCTTCCAATGTCGCACATACAAAGTTGGTTATCATCTTCTCATTGACATTGGCTGGTGTTACCAGCTTCATTTTGAAAGAAGTACGGGCCGATGATTTCACCACCCCAAAAACCACACCAAACTGTCAATTAAGGTGTATGTAAAGGTTTACATGAATATTTTGTGGATTTTCATCGCCAGTTTTGTTTATTTGACGCCCTAGTCAAATAAAAGTAAGCCTCTTCGGAAAAGATGGTTTTATTCAAAAAAATCGTTATCGATTTCAAGTTGTTCCAAGGCAAAATCTAAAAGTTCACGACGCGACGTTTACGGTGGTCCAGTGGTGAAATGGTAAACACTTATGAATGCAATAAGAAACAAATGACTAATCATGACATACTACAAATAACCGAAATGCCACTCCAGTCCAAAATCATATCATACCTTTTGGAAAACCCTTAAGGTATACCTACCTATCGCTACATGTAAACTCCTGCTTAGACAAGACGCTTCGAGGATAACAAAACACTAGATGGACTGAGAGTAACAACTGCCTTGCAACCAAAAATGTTTTGCCGTATGTATAGACTCGAAACGCTCGATGAGTTTGTTAGCCCTGAACCGCCTGTATCTTGGTTCTACTGTAGGTTTTCTTACGGGACACTGTCTGATAGGAAGACACGCCAAAAGACTTGATGTGTTTTCCAATGGTTTCTGCAGAAGCTGCATAGGCGAGGAGGAGGAAGGAACCGTTCAACGCCTTCTTTGCTCATGCCTTGCACTACTTCATAGGAGGAAAACTCATCTCGGTGAATTCTTCTTCGATGATACTAGCGACTTAGCTTACATAGACCCTAAAAGTCTTTCGAAATACATTAAAAGTTCCGCGTGGTTCGACTAGCAGGTGATTAACCGGCTAGTCCTGTGATGGAAGATTGATGAGTGATCAACTCGTTAATCTTAATTCGTGTTTCTGAGACCAGTAGGTGATTATCTTGCTGATCTCTGTGGTATCACACTGGCCCCTAACCTAAAATAGCTCAATATTGTTCTTTACCTAAAATATCCTAAAGAATCATTCAGAAATCGTCTTATTGGAGTAAGAAAACGCCTTGTTCAGTTACTAAAAAGAAGAATTTTATTAATGTCAGTTTTTCAACAGAGCAACATTTCCCGGAAGCGAACTACGCAGTTCAAAAAAAAAAAAAAAATATCTTAAAGAGCATTAACTTCTTGCTCCAATCTGTTCCCCCACTGACAACCAGAACCCCAACCCAAAATTGTTATTGTTTGCTTTTGTTTTCATTTCACACAAACAAACTACACCAATTTAACATGAAAATTTCTATACCTACCGACAAATATGCTCTCCCCTTCCCCTATGTACTCCAGCAAGGCACCGTGTTATCAAAGTTGAGGAACTGCTTAAAATTATAAAAGGTACCTTTCCTTAGAGCAATAATTATGACATTGAGTATCGCAAAGTTATTCTACTAAAGAAATCAAATTATTCACCTAAAATTTCTTCTACATACATACTTAGGTACGTTGTGTGTGTTTTTATGTATACAAATGAGTTTGAAACAATATTCACACCTCTGGCGTCTAACCTCCAATGAGTTGAACAAATAGTTAACATGGAGGAGCTTTTCGCAAAGAGCTAATTGTATTCACCCCTTTGTGCAGCATGCTTTGTAATTATGAAGTCATGTTTCGAGGAAACAGCTTTCCTTCAACATATCAGTTTTATGATATTTTAGATATTCGCAGTCGTAGTTTGCGATCACAAAATATTCACCCGCAGGCATTTTTAGATATTACCTTCGGGAGGTATGTTGTGTATTGTATTCCATGAGGGAGTGGGTGTCATGTTGGTATTAACCACACATCCTGATTCAAGGGGGAACAAAACACACCACCCCACATCACTCAAAAGATCTATGCTCTCCTAATTCCGGTTAATTCTATCCTGTCTTTTGCGTAATTTTACCTCACATTATTCAGAAAATTATCCAAAATGTGTAGCTTTAGGCATTTAGGCGTAGTTATGCTAACACAACATGGCACAAAGGAAGACTGTGTATTTAGAGATATACAAAAGAATGGGAAGTGAGAACCGTTTCGCTGCTCCAAAAGAGGAATGTGATGGTCTTATTTTCTTATTTTGTTCGAAACAAGTTGAAATAACTTCTCGGGAACATTTGCGAGCTGGGCCGCTGCATGCATATTCAGAAGATCATTAGGTATGCAAATCTAAAGTTGCTTCGCTACACTACTACGAGCTACCGTTGAAATTAAATAAACGTAAAAAGAACCACACAACTCAAGGTGTCTATCGTTATGTTTTTCATATACGAGTACGAGTTTTCTAGAAATTAGGTGTTGAGATGGAGATGATTTTTTAAAACGAAATATGGTAATTTCTTGAATGTCCTTTTAGTGTGTCTTTTGATTCTCCTGGTTTTGTTTGAACAATAACTCGAAACGCAGAAGTTTCAAGTGGATGCGGGAAAGCTTTAGGTAGCTTGGCTGTGGAAGACTGGGTTTGATTAAAAGTAAATAAATAATTTAGAGGGCTGGTGTATGGAAGACGACTGGAAAACCCCAATAATTGCTTCTAGCAATGCAAAACTTCGAAAACTTTCTCAGTGGAATCTATTAAATATCGCAATGAAAGACAATCGGGATAGAACATGAGAATTTTTTATTGTAAAAGGCTTAAACTAGTTCATCAACTACGTAGGTATTCCCGTGAACTCTGGAGAGAATCTCAGCAAACTTAGTCTTACGCTAATAGCTTTCCTCTCACTCCGAAAATCGGCTTTGATTTCCAGATCTTTTCTTTTTCGGCTGTTGTAGTGTCAAGGCAGGCACTTTCCTTGGCCTTAAATGGCTGCTAATAGGTGAAGCATAGGGCGGCAACGATTTATCTCCATCGTGTTCTGTCTTCGGTTCGATTTTATTCCAAGATCCGATATGTTTACTTTCATTCAGTACGCTTCGTTTTAATGTCATCTAAGGTCGACCTCTTCTTCTGTTGCCTTGTCGATTGTATTCAAATGCCATTCTGGCAAAGTCGTTGTCGGATTTTCTCAGTGTGGACCCAATACAGCGCCACTTACGTTACTCCTGGTCGCAACAACCAAAACTGTTAGTTTAATATGGAGTTTGGTCAACAAATTTTTTTCAAAATTTTTCTTAATCAGTAGTTGACAAATACTTGAAGTCTTCTCGATACTGCCTCAGTTGTTTTCCCACGTCTCGGAGACGTACAGGCCTTACACAATCTTTAAAAAGAGTATTTTGCCGCAAATCTACTCGGTGGCCATGTGAGAACAGTAAGGCAGTCAGAGCGGGGAACCACGGGGCCTGGCGCTTTTCTCACAACCATACTGTGAGGATGCTTTTTATCAAAGGCTGAGGTATGCTCAGCCGGTCCAGAGTCTTCTAAAGAAGCAGCAAAACTTTAGATTATTGAAGCTAGTTTATTTCCGATATGTTATAAATAATTTTAGTGTATACATTTCATACAATGTTTTATAAATTTTAATTTTAATTTCTATTTCGAAGTTTCTATGGATATTTGTAGATTCCACGCCTCTTTTGATGACGTTTCACTTGGGGCTCGGTAGGGATATGAACAGGATGTGACGTGAACAGGTTCTTGGATTGGTCCTCGTGCCAGTCGGATGAAGATTTCCTGTCATGGATTGGTCTTGGGACACTTGGGTTATGGTTTCCTATCTGTAGTTATGTGCTTCTAGCCCTTGGGCTCGGATTAATTTAATTTAGTTTTAATTTTAATTTTATTTATTTCAAATCGCTTACAAAGTAGGACAGAAGTCTTATAAATTGTTGAAAGCCTTTAAATTAATATTAGAAAATAAATTTTAATAACTGGTAAGTATATGTACAAATTTAACTATTAATAATGATAGGAAAAATTAAAAGTAAGAGAAAAGAAAAGGTAATATAAATGGGTAAATTTACATTCTCAATGATCTGCCAAATAATTAAAAAGTAATGATTTAAATGTTCTTGTGCTTCTTACACTTCTCATACTTATGGGCAGGGAGTTCCAAAGGCGAATAACATGGACAAAGTATTGACGCTCAGTAATGAGAAATTTGTAGCGAGGTAGTATAAAAGCAAATGACCTTGTTGAATGAGGGAAATTCAGTTTACTGTATAAGTAGTCAGGCTGTTTTGTTTGAACGATTTCATGTAAATAGCTAAGTGAGCGAAAACTTATTAGATTGTCGAGACTACAGCCAGAAAGACGAGCAGCAAAAGTGGAAACGTGGTCATAGCGTCGTAGATTATAGACATAGCGAGCGATGTTGTTATATGCTACATTCAATTTGCGGTTTGTGGCAAAATCCAGGTTGCAAAAGATTTCACATCCATATAATAATATAGGTAGTAAAAGCGTTTTGGCAAGGAGAAGTTTGGTTTTAGTAGGGATGAAACTTCGAGTAACTTGGAGAGTACGGAGACTTCCATAAACTTTACCAATAGCCTTAACTAGGTGGTCGTTCCATGTGAAGGAACAATTGAAAACCATACCAAGGTTTCTAGCACTACTAACGTAATTGATAGTTTCGTTTTCAAGAGTCAATGGATTTAGGACTGAGAAATCAAAGGTTTTGCGAAAGATAGGAAGGACTGTTGATTTGGCAGGATTTAAACAAAGATGGTTTTTCTTAGACCATCGTGAAATTAGAAGGAGATCCTCATTCATCAATGCAACAGCATCGTTCTTCTCCCCGAAAGGTCTACTTATCAGAAGCTGCACATCATCAGCGTAAAGATGAATCAGACAGTGTTTAACAACTTTTGGAAGCTCATTTATGTAAAGTGAGAATAGAGTGGGACCTAGAATGGATCCCTGTGGTACTCCAGTTGATACATTGAGAAAGATTGATGATTGACCATTGGCCACCACGCGTTGTTGCCTTCCGCTAAGGTATGAAAGAATCAGTTTGCAGGATTCCGAAGAAAAACCAAAATTATTACGTAGTTTTTTACATAAAATTGAATGGTTAACAGTATCAAAAGCTTTTGAAAAGTCTAAAAGCGTTAGAAGTGTCATTTGATCTCTGTCCATTGCTGTTCTTATTTCGTCAGTAACAAAAAGCAAAGCAGATTTACAGCTGCGCTTTTGTCTAAAACCAGACTGGCATGTAGTTAAAAGCTTGTTGGTAGATAGATATTGATGGATCTGTTTCATTATAGTTTTTTCAAACACCTTTGAGAGAAATGGGAGAATAGCAATTGGCCGGTACTCCGTCGCAGTACAGGTTTGTTTTTTAGGAACAGGGATAATTTTAGCCTTCTTCCATTCTGAAGGAAACTCAGATGTGGTTAGAATGTAATTAAAAAGGTGGGTTATAAAAGGAAGTATGTGAGGAAGTAGTAACTTAACAAACTTGGGTTCCATTAGATCGAGGCCGGTAGCATTGGATTTAATTGATATGATCGCCTCAACTATGTCTTCGTCTCGTATTCTTATGAAGTTAAGCGAACAGTTGACGCCTGATGATTCCTCGTCGGTATGTGTAACATTGTCAAAAGTTTGTGGGGTGGAGGTGAACTTTTTGTTGAGAGCATTACAGTCAATGTCATCAGCAAATTTCGTATTTCGCTTTCCAATACCAATTTCACGGAGGTTTTTTCATAACGTTTTTCCTGTAATTAATGGGCCAACTTTGTGTTCGTAATAAAGCCGTTTTGCTTTTCGGATCATTACGATCACTTGATTGCGAAGCTTACGGTAGGATTTGCGAAAGTGCTCTAATTTAAACCGTCTCCATTGACTGTAAGCGGTATCTCGTTTCAGCATTAGAGCAGTGATACCGCCATTCAGCCAAGTTGGAGAAGTATGTTTGGTAAAACGGGTTTTTAATGGGACGTGAACATCAAAAAGTTGATTAATATTATGGCTTAGGAAACAGATTTGCTCATTTACATTTTGCATAAGATAGATTGAGTTCCAATCTATGCGGTTTAGATCACGTACCAATTCGAGGGCGTTTAAATTTGCATAGTCTCTGTATTGAAAAGTTTGTTGATCAACCCGGCAAGCAATATCCAAACTTAGGAAAATCATATCATGCTTTGAAAAACCTGGTGCCAGAAGCTGCGTGTAAAGCACTATCCGACTAACATCGCTAGCAAGGAAAAGATCTAACAGAGAACTAGAATCTTTTGTAAAGTGCGTAGGGGTGGAGTGGTTAACGGGACTTAAATTGAGCGTCTTAAATGGACTTAGAAAATTTTGAGACAAGCGGTTATCCAACAGATTACAATTAAAATCGCCACACAATAAAGAATATGAATAGTAACAAGAGACAGTTTCCAAAATCGTAATCAAAGGTAGCGTGCTAATGTTATTATATGGTCTGTAGACTGACCCAATCAAAATATTCTCCGTATTGCATATGACACTCACAAAAACATATTCCAAAGGACATTCGTCATCGGATTTACATATCAACCTACAGCTTATCCCCTCGCGCACATACAACGCGGCGCCACCACCAGAAGTAAACTTTCTATCAGCTCGAAAAAGCTTGAAACCTTTCAAACTATAAAAATCGTCACATATGTCTGGCTGAAACCAGGTTTCAGACACAGAAACTACATCTATCTTAGACTCAACAAACAGATATCTGAACTCCCCTAATTTATTGGTCAGGCTTTGCGCGTTTAAGTGACAAATCTTTAACCCATTATTTTGAGCCTGTAAAATACGAATCATACTATACAGACTCGTATACCAGTTACTGCCAGTGAACCCCCTGTTGTTGTTAGCTGCGCTTGCACTCACAAGCATTGTTATTGTGTACATGGCAGGAGTATGAGAAGTAACTCGAAGCGAAGGAACATACCATGAAAAAAGAAATATTTAAAAATAAAATTTGGCAGAATATTGTTACATTAGGATTAAGGTTGCCTGTCTTGGATTAGAGGCTTCCAATTCTAGGGCTCGGGTTTGGAGTAACGCTGGGTATTTGGTATCTCTCCCTTGGTAAGGTAGATTCTGTAAGGATACTAGAAAATGGGGTTAATGGTTGCTCTGAGGTAGCAGGAGCCACTAAATTCACAACGAGGTAGCGTTGGACAGTATAAATTCACAACGAGGAGCGTTGGACACTATAAATTCACAACGAGGTAGCGTTGGACACTATTTACTCCTCCAGTCTTGCTTCCTGAACTCTGCTTCTGCGCTGCCGGTACCGGAATCCTACTCTTGCTCGAGTACTAGGATGCTGAGTTCCAAATTTGTCCACTTACTTCCCGGGACCAGAACTCCGGAATGCTATACTCTTACTTGAGTTCTAGAATGAGTTCCTCATTTCTCATTTGTCCACTGCCGGGACTTGAACTGATTTTCATGTATTTCACTGGTTCCCTTACAAACCTTTCGGTAGCAAGTGAATGTGAGCTGTATCAGTCAATGAAATATGACTCCACGTGCAGTCATTGGTACGGTGCTGGTGATGTTGTTGTTATGTGCTATCGTCAGCATTATCATTGCCTGTGTTGGTACATGCAGCATGCACTCTTCCATTGACATTGGTGTTGTTGGTGGCAAATATTGCTGTTGAATTTGTTTTGTAGGGGCGAAATGTAATGGGTCATCACAATACCTTGTGAGTTAACGAACGATGATGTGGCGATTGCTGTCTCAAGCAAACAGCCACAAACTATCAGAACTGATGCAAACCTCCTGCCATTAAAGGTGTAACTCTCACCCTAGTGAATCAAGCTAATTATTCTAGGCGTAATTTTTAATAAAAAGAAAATAGCCTGGAAAATTAATATAGAGGAAAGATTAAGTAAATCCAAAATTGCACTTTTCTCATGAAAGAAGGCTTTTGGCTCCCAATATTGCTCTATACATATTGGATATAAGACCAATTCTAACATATTGGACCGCACTTGACAAACAGGTAAACTATAAAAATCTTGAGAATTGTCCAGTGAACGGAAAGTGTGTGCATCAGCAGCGCGCTAAGAACAACTCGGGAGGATGCCCTAGACATACTACTAAACCTTACACTCCCATACAATTTCGGCAAACAGTCAGGGGCGACCTCAGCTACTCTGCTAAAAGCGAACTCTCAGTGGACCAACAATAAAATTGGTCACAGTAATATTTTAATCAACCTAAGATTGATCCCTGATCGATTAGACTACACCACTCCTAAGTTAATGTTTGATAAAAATTTCTTAATTACCATACCCTCAAGAGATGCTTGGGAAAACGGCATACTCTTGGATAATGAAGCCTTACACTTCTACACTGACGAGTCTAAGACCTGTGATGGAATTGGCAGTGGAACTTTCTAGAAGGGGTTAAGCCTTTTCTTTCGCCTACCTGACTACTGCAGTGTGTTCCAGCTGGAAAATCTGGCAATAAAAGAAGTTCTCTCCTGGCCCAGATAAAACGTTGTATTTTCCACGGATATTCGCATCTGCTCGGACAGTCAGGCTGCTCTCAAAGCTTTTGCCTCTGTTACTATAAATTCTAATACGGTCCAAAACAGTCGCACGCCTCTAAAGGAAATGTAAGAACAGTTCAACATTCACCTTTCATGGGTGCTGGTTCACAGGACATACCAGACAACTGCATGGCAGAGGAACTCGCTCATTTTCGTCCTGAATGGAACAGTATAGATATACCCATCGTTGCATGTAAACTTTTGCTAAAGCAGGACGCCTCTAGTTGATTTGTGTTGAATTCCACTGCTGATGTTGTGTTATTGGTTGCTACTCGCATTAATTTTGTTTTTGACCTGTGAAATTTCAATCCGGTGCTCTCGGCGATTGATTGATGTTGTGTGAGGCCGTACACTTGTTCGTTGTTGTAATCAAGAAAGCATCGGCATTAACCTTTTCGAAGACAGCGTCCATTACTTCCAAGAATAATTGAGGTGAGAGCACACAATCCTGACGAACTTCTCTGTTTGATTGTTTAGTTTTTCATTTTGTATTCCATTGTACGAGACGGTGCGTAAAATTCGCCTATGAGTAAAATTATGCGATCAGGTGATACTTTTGTCGAACGCATTTTCAAAATCAATGAATAAAATAGGAGTGGCGATTACAACTCCAGAGCTTGTTCGACAATAATGTGGGAAGTGATAATTTAGTCTACGAAAGACCTGTTGTTACGCAGAAACTACTTTGTTCGTTGCGCAGCTCGGGTTTGATATACGGGCTAGTTCTTGAGATTATAATGCGTGCTATAAACAGTCGTGTTCAGCAATTTACAATAATTGTGGAGCCCCGCAGAATTGGAAATTAAACTAGTGCGAGTATATGGCAGCTCATTTTGAAAATTTCTGGAGGCAGACTGCCTTCACTAGCAGACTTTTTGTTTTTCAGCAGGCTTTTAGCTTCGTCAATGTTTGGGGAAGCCTGGGAAATATCGTTTATTTATTTATCTGGCTTAGTTCAAGCAACATACATACACATAAAAAGAAAACTTAAATATTTACAAAAACTACTTTCTTAAGTACTAAATACTATTTACAATAAATATTAATTTAATTAAAGTTAATATAATTGAGAAGCTAAGGGAAATTTAATTAGGAAGTTGAAAATGATTAGAGGATAATTTTTTTCTAAGTGATGGTAAGCTTGCGTTGAAATCAAGAATATCTTGTGCACCATTGGCTAAGCGCAACGTAATGGGGTTAAAATGGCCATAGTTAGTGCGGTGAGTGGGAAGGTTGTAAAATGGGATGGCCCGTAGACTACGAGGATTGGTATTAAGGTATGGATATTCAATTGCACCAGTCATTATTTGGTGTACAAAAAGTATGTCAGCAATTGCACGACGTTTGGCGAGGCTTTGTAACTGAATTAGTTGTAAACGATCTTCGTCTGGAGGTAGGATGAGAGGGTTTGACCACGGTAGATGGCGTAAGGCAAAGCAAAGGAATCTACGTTGGATGGCTTCAATTCTATGTGACTGAGTGATTTGATAGGGGGACCAAACCTGAGATGCCTACTCTAGGATAGGTCTGACAAAAGTTATGTATAGTGATTTGGTTACATAAGGATTAGAAGAATTCGCCTTAGCGATAATTTGGTCTACCTATATGGAAACGAAAGTTGAGCTCTTTATCACAATAAACTCCAAGGTCTCGAATAGAAGAAACAACTGGAACGGGAATCCCACAAAAGTCATAATAGAAGTAAGGATGTAAAGAATTATCTCGAGGTGTCGATATTGACTTCATAATTTTTTTATTATCTGTATTCTTCTTTTTCTTAGTGTCCGGAAGCTGTTGACAGCAACACTTTAACTTCTACTGGAGCATAGGGCGGCAACCAGATCCTTGCATCTCTCTCTATTCCTAGCACGATACCTCAGCTGTGAAAACGACTTCAAATTCTGGGACCGAGCTTCCTTCATGACAGTTGACCTCCATGTTTCCTCTTCTGGTCTTCCAATCCGTCTCGCACCTTGAGGATTCCATTCAAAGCACTGCTTTGCTATGTTGTCATCAGGCTTCCTCAGTGTGTGGCCAATCCAGCGCCATTTTCTTTGCGTGATGTCTTCATCCACTTTTGTTTGTCCAGTCCTAAGCCACAGATGTATAGATTGAAAGATTTAAGTGCGAAATAATCATATGGACATCATTGATAGCAAGGACAAAAAGGAGAGGTAGCCAAGATGGCTACCTTGAGGCTCACCGTAGGAGGCAGAAATGGGAATAGATAAGAAACTTCTAAGCAATACCTTATAGATGCAGTGCTCTACATAGGATTTCACTAATTGGATAAAATGTGGGGGAAATCCAAAAGCACCTAACTTCAGATAAATTATATGTAGCCATATTCAAGAGCACAGAACGTCCGTCGTAGAAACAAAATTGGGTTAAGTTAGTCATGGTAGATCTTCCCTTTAGAAAACTATGCTGCAGTGGAGAAACAATAGACTTATAATGAAAGTATAATGAGTCGTAGACAATGCTTTCAAAAAGCTTAGGAATAGAGGAGAGTTTAGAAATAGGACGTATATGTTGGAGATATCAATTTACTGCCTTTCTTATGAATTGGAAATATGAATGAATCTTTCCATAATGTTGGAAAAACTGCTTGCGAGAGTGAGAGTTGAAATAAGGCTGTTAGGGGTTGACAAAGTACGTTTATACATTTTTTTTAGGAAAATGGCTGGAATACCGTCAGGACCGGGAGAAAAGTCATCTTTGAGTGCATTGATTTTATCATACACATTGTCGAGGCTAACACCAATAGAAACAAGAGAGCTTTGAGGACAATTATCAAGATAACTGAAGTATTCAAGGTCAGGCAGAACTTCATTAAGGTTATATGATTGACTAAAGAAATTCGGAAATAGATTGGTGATTGTTTGAGGATCTGAAGAGGAAGTATTAAAATGGTTGAAAGAAGAAGGAAGCCCATCCGATTTTCTCATAACGTTAATAACTTGATAGAAACGTTTAGGGTCATAGATAAGACAAGTCTGCATTTTATCAAGATAATTGTGGTAAAGAATTTCAGATAAGGATGAAAATTTGAAGAAAGCTTGTTGCTAATTTAAGTAATCAATATAAGAATTTGATTTTATATAAGTTTTCCATAACTTATTTCAAAGGTTTCGAAGTGTACCCAATTCTTTAGTATACCATGGGGGAGATGACATACAATTTTTTGTGGTAAATGAGGAACAGTCTCTGGATGATACATTCGAAGATGGTAGTATAGAAGAAAGAAAGAGCGATGTCGATGGGAGTTCGAGCATCTAAGAAAAGGTTAAAATCGATCTGATTTAACAAGACAAGGCTTTCTGAACGTCAGAATTGAAAGGATTAGAAGAAAAAACAAGGTCAAGTTGTCTTCCTAAGCTGTGTTTAATGCTACTTATTTGGAAAATCCCAGAGCCAGACAAGCGGTCACAAAAAATACAAAGTTTGATTGATCTTCGGATGGAACCCAACGTAAGTAGGGTAAATTGAAATCACCAATAACGATAAAATCATCAGCTGGTTCTGCAGCTTCAAAGACAGAGTCTTAGGAATCAACAAATTGTTGATAAGCAAGTGTAGTATGTGATGGCTGATGGGTGAATATAACAGCAGAGGATATAAAAACATCGATTGGGGACTGTAACGGGTTGCGGAGTAAGATTAAAGAATTCCCTGGGAAGTCATCGTCTGGCACTTATCTCCCTCCTAGCTCAGTCTAATGGGGTGGGTATTGTATTGATGCTTCCATAGTCTAACCCTTACAAATAAGTTCGTGCCAGATAAAACAAAATAACGAAATGAATACCGAATAAAAATCAAAACTCTAAATTACATCAAAATTTATCACGTCAGATATTGCGACGGATTTGTAGCAACAACTACACGACATGCCCTTATCCAATAGTGTCATTTAACACCTCCTTGCAATGTTTGCCGTTTTACATCTGTTAACACTGCCCCTTATCAAAACTAATATCCCCTCACCTCCCTTTCTGGTTGCTCACATCATCTCCATCATCGTCGCTCACTCACCAAGTTGGTATTTAACACATCATTATCAAATAACTAACCCACAAATTTATATTCATTGAATTTTAATTCAAACAACTTAATAATATAAAAGAGGAAAAAAAATGTTGTAACTGACCTTACATTTCAATATAAAAATAAAGAAAAATTAAATCTAATAAACCAAAAGAAAATAGAAAAACAAATAGATTAAGAGAATTAAAAAAAAATTATTTAAGAGAAATTCTACACCTATACCACGAAGTGATTATGAATGATCAAAAAAAAACTCTTTATGAAAAAAAAAACAAGTAAATTTGTTTGTACTCACTCAATTATACTTTTTGCAGGAATCTGGCTGGTGTGCGCACATCCACCGATGATCCGCTTTCGTTGAGCTTGATTAAGATTTTTTTTTATGGTTAGATTATCTTTGTTTTTTTTTCTCTTTATGATGATCACTTTTTAGGGTCAGATCAGAAATTCTTCGTTTTTAAGTATTGAATTACGATGAAGGTTAGTCACAAATTACAAATTAAATGAACTTAATATTTAAATTATAAAATTGAATTATTAAGGAAAAAAAATTGTTTCTACAGCAAATATTATTTTCTTTTTTCTTAGTTTCGTTTTCTAGGTTTTGATTATTAAATTTTTGTTGTTTTTGTTTGTCAAACTTCCATTAAGTGTACTGCATGGAATTTGGAGGTTATGAAGGTAGGTCCGGTGGTAGTCTTGATAGCTGGTGGTCGCATGTGCGATGCAATGCAAAGTTTCTTCTTCAGGGTTTGGTGGCAACTTATGTGGCCAAATTTCTTTAAAGTTGGTGAATTTTCTTGCGTCAGAGCGCAGTTCTTATAAGAACAGATTTGGCCACGCACCAGAAGTGCGTAGGCTTTTATAAAACGAGGTTTCTGTAGCCTTTGGTTTCTGGTGCTGGTATGGGGAAATGAATGTTAGTTTTAACACACAAAGAAGATGAAAAATTTCGGAAATATTACCTGTGGCTTGACTGAATTGAACTTAATATTGATCTTAAAAGATCAGTTGAAAGATATTCACAGTTTTTTGCAACTGGAATTGTTCCTTTACAATAAAAGATTTTCTCCCGCGATCGAACACTATGGGGCAATTATTATTAATCAAATACCTTACAGATTTTTATTAGGAATTAAACTTTTTATAATTACCTTCGTACTAAAGTTTCTTAGGCTCAACTATAGCGATATTTCTTTCAATATTGGAGTAGAAAAACTAAGCTCAAGGGTACGTCTTAGCTCATGGACGATGGATGAGAAAAGAAAGAATATTTCTTTTCTCAGCTCAATGCCGATCGCAGGCGGAAATTGTTCAGTCGAGTTCGAAAAAAAATGTGTTCGAGAAATATTACTTATTATGGAATTCCGTATGCGCTTCTTTGTGCTTTCTAGGTGTAGATGGGCAAAGTGAATTTACACATAGCGATTGTTGAGTCGTTTGAAAAAAAAAAATCATGACAAAACCATAGATTTTGCAACGCTTCAAAGTGAAAAAGATATGGAAATAAAGAGTGTGTTTAAGTCGTGTGTGTGTTTAAGAAGTCTCATGTTCATTTTATGCCTTGAAATCTTTGGCATGATAAGTGCCAGTTAATTTTCCCTCCATGTTTTCCACTTCGTATAAAGCATTTCCTATCGATCTGACAATACGACATTTGACAAATTTTGGACTTAATTTTGCGCTTAGGTCTTTTGTAGCATCACTTTGTACGAAGTTTTTTCTAAAAACTACTTGTCCTGGTGAAAATTTTTTGTCGGTTGATCTCAAATTGTAAGTTTTTGAATTTTTCTCGAAAGCTTGTTTAATATGTTTTTGAAGTTTTTCCCTTATTAGAACTATTTTATCGCTTCTATCTACGGACATAAAGTCTGCATCATTAATCAAACCTAACTTTTGTATGACTGAATACATTTTCCCATGCGTTATCATTTGATTTCCAAAAAGAGAGAAGTAAGGAGATACACCAGTGGTTTGGTGAACAGATGAACATAATGCCTGTTGGATTTCATAAATATGTTTGTCCCATTCTTTATGATTGTTTTTCAAATATGACCGAATACTAGATAAGATTGACTGATTTACGCGTTCGGACGCGTTTGACTGTGGCGAATACAAGCCAGTTTTTATATGTTTAATGCCATGGTTTTCTAGAAAATCTTGAAACGGTTTGGATACAAACTGCTTCCCATTATCAGAATGAATATACTCTGGGATTCCGAAAATACTACAAACAGTTTGGTCAAAGAAATTGAGGACGGATTGGGTGGTTGCTTTTGGCATTGGTTTCAGAAGTACGAACTTGGTAAGGTGATCTACCAAAACAAAAAGATAAAGATTGCCCTTTTTTGATCGAATGTATGGACCCATAAAGTCTATATAAACTTTTTGAAATGGTCTATCAAAAGTCCGCAGAGTAGTCATTGGTGGTTTAATTGTCCTGTTTATTCTCTTACTTTCTTTACAAGTGTCACAATCGTTAATAAAATTTTTAACATCCTTGGCCATTTGAGGCCAAAAATATGTTTGCCGCAGCCTAGCTAATGTTTTGGCAATGCCGCCATGAGCGCAATTTGGAGGGCTATGGGCATCTATCACTAGTTTTTCAATGAGTCCAACTGGTACCCATAATCGCCATTGGTAGTCGGATACATTAACGTCTGAGTCACAATTGAAAAACCTTTTGTAAATTAAATTATCACATACCTTTAAATCGGGAAAACTTTCAGATTTTCCTTTGATACTTTTTATAAGTTTTAAATATTGGTCATCTTTGATACTTTCAGATTCAAAATCAAGCAAGGTTTGTATATCATCTGCAGGGTCAATGCTTTCTATGAAAGCCCTCGACAACGCATCAGGTACGACATTCGCTGAGCCCTTTCGGTGCTCAATCACAAAATCATACGCTTGTAATTTGAGAGACCACCTGGCCAAACGCCCACTCAGATCTTTTAATTCCATTAACCATTTGAGGCTGGAATGATCCGTTATGATTCTAAAATGGAACCCTTCAATATAGGGTCGGAATTTTTTGACTGCAAGAACAGCCGCAAGGCATTCTTTCTCCGTGACAGTGTAATTTGCTTGGCAAGAATTCAGTTTTTGCGAATAAAAAGCGATTGGCTGTTCTTCGTTGTCATTATTCAGTTGAAATAAAACTGCCCCTACACCTTGATTCGATGCATCGCATTGAACTGTGAACATCTTCGCGTAATCGGGAGTATTTAAAAAGGGTGCTGCGGATAAGGTTGCTTTGAGTTCTTGAAAAGCCGAAATAGCTTGAGGTGACATTTCAAAACTTTTATTTGACTTTTTTAGAGTGTCGGTAATGGGTGCCGCTAAACTCGCAAAGTTTTTGACGAACCTGCGGTACCATCCACACATTCCCAGAAATCGTCGAACCTGTTTGACGCTTTTTGGTATAGGAAAATCTGATATACCCTGCACTTTATCTGGGTCTGGTTTAACATGTCCATTACCCACAATGTACCCAAGGAACTTCAGCTCTCTAAAGCAGAAATTAGATTTTCCTACATTAATTGTTAAGTTCGCACTTTTTAGACACTGTGCAACGGTTTCCAACCGATGCAAATGGGTTTCAAAATCTCCTGATATAACTAATAAGTCATCCATGTACACAAAAACAAATTCTCTAAGCGCTGATGGGATGACTTTATCCATGACTCTGCACATTCTTGCTGGGGCATTGCACGTCCCAAATGGCATCACTGTAAACTGCATGAGCGCCCTACCCGGAACTGTGAATGCAGTTTTTTCGCGAGAGGCTTGATCAAGGGGGATTTGCCAATAGGCATCTTTTAAGTCAATGCTTGATATGTAATACGTTTCACCTAGACGACTTAGAACAGAATCGATGTGGTGAATAGGGTTGGCATCCTTTTTTGTCAAAGCATTAACCTTTCGGTAATCAATGCAAAGCCGGTTTTTCCCTGGTTTCCTAACGAGGACCACTGGAGATGACCAAGGGCTTTGGCTCTCTTCTATAACGCCTAATGCCAACATCCTATCGATCTCTTCGTTTATAACTGTTTGGATTATTGGGGACACCGGATAATGGCGTTGCTTCACAGGATCAGCATCGCCTGTGTCGATAACGTGAACATCAACGGTTGTCCTGCCTAATCCCAGCTTTGTAAAAGATGGAAATTTTTCAATAACGGCTTCTAAAGCCTGTCTTTGATCCTGATTCAAATCATGTTCGTTGGATTTCCAAGTTGGAACATTTTCGATTGAAATGTCTGATACAATGTTTGGGGCTATTTCAAAAATAAGCCAAAAATCAATCCCAAGGTATAAAGGTTGTGTCAAAGATGGCACTAAATATAAATCAATATTGTGTATCTTTTTCTTAAAATTTATTTGAACATTTACTCTACCTATGATTTTCTGATTTTTGCCATCAGCAGTTTTTAGTCCAGATTCAAATCTAATAACTTTAAGTTGATTGCGCTTAACGAAATCTTCACATCCCACACCCAAACAAGAAATTGACGCACCGCTATCGAGTAGGCCTTTTATGTCTTCGTTACCTATGCGAACAACTTCATAAGGTCGCCGATCACATCTTGTGGTGATACATGAAGATTTCAACAAGTATTTATAGATCTGTCTTTTCTTTTTCCTTTCATTTGATTTATTTGAACATTTTAAGGAATTAAGTTCTTCGATGGAGAAAATCTTTGAACGAAGTTCTTTATAAATTTTCAATCGTTCTTCATAGGACTTATATGGGGATATTGAGCTTGGAATTAATTGATTAGATTGACCGAAAAGGTCCTTTGTTGTGGGGCTTCTATCGCTTGGACTTGTCCCGGGGCTATCTGAGTTGAACGAGATTCCCCGAGATTCTTCTCGCTCAACTTCTTGTTTTCCGAATTTGGATTTGGATTGCAGGTAGGACATTGTGGGGTTGTATAACCATCCAAACCGCATCTATAACAAAATAGTCTTCTGCTGGGTGACGGACAAACAAGGAAGGTATGGCCTTCCTTTTTGCAATTGAAACATTTCCTGTTTCTTGTCGGAATTAATTTATTGTCAATGGCGTTAATACTATTCTCCTGAAAATCCACATTGTCATACTCATCTAATTCATTAATATGTCTCTGAGTGGTAGTTGGAGTGTATCGAGATCTTGGTGGTTCCCTTGACTGTAGCATTTTTTTCAGTTTTTCTACATTCTTCTCGCAAGTGTTGCAAGGTAAAAATTGACATCGGGTAAATATACTGCATTAATCGTTGACTAATATTTTGCCTCAATATGTTTAAGAGATCAACATCTCGGATCTGTTCTTTTAACCGATTTCGAAGCCCCAATATAACATTATAGAAGTCATCGAATGACTCATTTTGAAGTTGACGCCGTTCCATAATGCGTTTAATAATTTCAAAATCTGTCTCAACACAACAAAACTGATGCAGCAGGGCCCTTCGAAGTGTTTCCCACCCTGAATTGGGATTATCTCGAAGGTAATGCCAGAACCAATTCTGGGCATTACCGACTAAGAGCAGATGAAAATTTTTTACCACATCCAACCAAGGCATGTTATAATTTCCTTGGAGTGTTTCCACTCGAAAGATAAAATCCTCAATTGACATTGTTTTATCTGTCCCATCAAACTTGAGACCCCATCGATCAAGATCAAATTTTTTCGAAAAAAATGCACGTAACAAGTGATCAGATTGTTGTGGTAAGGTACTAGGATCATTTTTCTCTGAATTCGGAAGATTTGAACGCACTCCTGGCAACTGGTTGAAGTTGGTTACAAAATCTGCAATACCATGTTGCTCTTGATGTCTGTCTAAAGGAACATCTAAATGAATATTTCTTCTTGTATGCTCAGGATTTTGAGACACTTGGTTAAGTTGTTGTTGATTTGGCTGTTTTTGATTTAATTTCTTTAAAAGCCTTTCTGCCTCAATCGCATTTTGTTCTTTTTGGTAAACTTCTTTTACTGTTTTACTAGCTATTTTTTCAATACCCTTAACCATACTATCTAAAGCTGCCATTAAGTCGGCATGTAAGTTTTGAAAACCTCTCTCTAAATATTGATTAACATAGGATTTAATTGATTCATTGGATCTAACATTCGAATCATCCCTAGCGTGAATACTATCATCTATTTGATTCTGCAATCCATCTGTACTCAAAAGATTGTTCAACTGTTCTAAATTATCTGTGGGTGGAAACTCAATATTAAATTCGCGGACCGATCCTACAGGATCTGGAACATGCGCCATACCCGAATCAACACTAATCGCTGGATTAGTTGAAACCTCTTTGGGATTCTTATTAACAGGAGTATGCTGAATATTTCCCCTAGTCACTCTCGGAGTAAACTGATCTTGTTTTAAACTGGTATCCAAAGGGTTTTTTCCACGTCTAGTATTAGCAGTGGTACCACCCTTAGATTTATCCTTCGGAATAGCACCTGAGCTTGCCATTTTAAGTACTAATTTTTAGTGCTATTGAGTGTGAAAACTAAAAAAAAAACACAGAATACAACTTAGAAAAGTTATCTTAGACCTTTTGTGTCAAATGAAATTCGACGTTGAATCAAGTGTACGCAAAGAAAAAAATAATAATAAACTGTAACCAACAAATTCATTCACAAAAAAAATCATATGAAAACTAATGTTTAGGTATGTATAAATTCAAATCAGATTAAATGTAAATATTCAATTAAAAAAACCAGGTATCACTAACTTTAAAAATCAAAAAGTATTAAATAAAGGTAAATGGAAATATTTTCAGAAATAAAAATAAACAAAAATATATTTTTCGTTGAAATTTATAACAAAAATATTCTTAATAATCAAAATGTTCATATGTAATTTTCGGTGAGATTGCGACAATGCCGACGTTTGTGAGCATAGAAGGTGAGGTACAGTCGATGTATGAATGATGTTTGATGAATTTTGCTTTACTCAGCAACAAAAAAAAAAAAAAAAAATCTTGTTATGGAATTGAGACATTTAAATAAATGCTCTCTGTTCTCTACAACAAGCTTAAACCGGTTTCGTATCAGGTGTCAAAAATTTTATCTGTGGAAGCTTCTAATTGTTCATTATGCTTCTCTTCAAACAACTCCAACCTCCTAAATCTGAAAATCGGTAAAAACTCAAAACACACATCAATGGACTTATATCAGCTGATGTGAACAAAAAAAAACACAAAGTAATAAACTCGCTCTAACTGGTACTCTCAGGTTAATAGAGTTACTCTAGTCGGCTCGGTTAAACTCAATAACAAAAATAACTTGGCTTGAATCAGGATGGGATCATCACGATTTCAGGCCATGATCGTTGGGCGCCATAATTTGTAACGGGTTGCGGAGTAAGATTAAAGAATTCCCTGGGAAGTCATCGTCTGGCACTTATCTCCCTCCTAGCTCAGTCTAATGGGGTGGGTATTGTATTGATGCTTCCATAGTCTAACCCTTACAAATAAGTTCGTGCCAGATAAAACAAAATAACGAAATGAATACCGAATAAAAATCAAAACTCTAAATTACATCAAAATTTATCACGTCAGATATTGCGACGGATTTGTAGCAACAACTACACGACATGCCCTTATCCAATAGTGTCATTTAACACCTCCTTGCAATGTTTGCCGTTTTACATCTGTTAACACTGCCCCTTATCAAAACTAATATCCCCTCACCTCCCTTTCTGGTTGCTCACATCATCTCCATCATCGTCGCTCACTCACCAAGTTGGTATTTAACACATCATTATCAAATAACTAACCCACAAATTTATATTCATTGAATTTTAATTCAAACAACTTAATAATATAAAAGAGGAAAAAAAATGTTGTAACTGACCTTACATTTCAATATAAAAATAAAGAAAAATTAAATCTAATAAACCAAAAGAAAATAGAAAAACAAATAGATTAAGAGAATTAAAAAAAAATTATTTAAGAGAAATTCTACACCTATACCACGAAGTGATTATGAATGATCAAAAAAAAACTCTTTATGAAAAAAAAACAAGTAAATTTGTTTGTACTCACTCAATTATACTTTTTGCAGGAATCTGGCTGGTGTGCGCACATCCACCCGATGATCCGCTTTCGTTGAGCTTGATTAAGATTTTTTTTTATGGTTAGATTATCTTTGTTTTTTTTTCTCTTTATGATGATCACTTTTTAGGGTCAGATCAGAAATTCTTCGTTTTTAAGTATTGAATTACGATGAAGGTTAGTCACAAATTACAAATTAAATGAACTTAATATTTAAATTATAAAATTGAATTATTAAGGAAAAAAAATTGTTTCTTCAGCAAATATTATTTTCTTTTTTCTTAGTTTCGTTTTCTAGGTTTTGATTATTAAATTTTTGTTGTTTTTGTTTGTCAAACTTCCATTAAGTGTACTGCATGGAATTTGGAGGTTATGAAGGTAGGTCCGGTGGTAGTCTTGATAGCTGGTGGTCGCATGTGCGATGCAATGCAAAGTTTCTTCTTCAGGGTTTGGTGGCAACTTATGTGGCCAAATTTCTTTAAAGTTGGTGAATTTTCTTGCGTCAGAGCGCAGTTCTTATAAGAACAGATTTGGCCACGCACCAGAAGTGCGTAGGCTTTTATAAAACGAGGTTTCTGTAGCCTTTGGTTTCTGGTGCTGGTATGGGGAAATGAATGTTAGTTTTAACACACAAAGAAGATGAAAAATTTCGGAAATATTACCTGTGGCTTGACTGAATTGAACTTAATATTGATCTTAAAAGATCAGTTGAAAGATATTCACAGTTTTTTGCAACTGGAATTGTTCCTTTACAATAAAAGATTTTCTCCCGCGATCGAACACTATGGGGCAATTATTATTAATCAAATACCTTACAGATTTTTATTAGGAATTAAACTTTTTATAATTACCTTCGTACTAAAGTTTCTTAGGCTCAACTATAGCGATATTTCTTTCAATATTGGAGTAGAAAAACTAAGCTCAAGGGTACGTCTTAGCTCA
Source organism: Melanostoma mellinum (assembly GCA_914767635.1). Lineage (NCBI taxonomy): Eukaryota > Metazoa > Arthropoda > Insecta > Diptera > Syrphidae > Melanostoma > Melanostoma mellinum. Next base: position 67,318,889 of record OU612058.1, on the reverse strand, counting down.
TGGACGATGGATGAGAAAAGAAAGAATATTTCTTTTCTCAGCTCAATGCCGATCGCAGGCGGAAATTGTTCAGTCGAGTTCGAAAAAAAATGTGTTCGAGAAATATTACTTATTATGGAATTCCGTATGCGCTTCTTTGTGCTTTCTAGGTGTAGATGGGCAAAGTGAATTTACACATAGCGATTGTTGAGTCGTTTGAAAAAAAAAAATCATGACAGGACCAACAATTTTATGCAAATCAATTCGATTAGTGGTGAACTGGATGATTCAACAAGAGTTGCATTCAAACTATTGTGTACTGCTAAAAGAACACCTCGCCCAGAGCGGCCATTTTCAGAGTTTTGACCATCTGCACGAAATACTGCAAAGTCGTAGGAAAATAATTCACTATCAAGAAAACTGGAATCTAAATAAGTTTTAGAGAGGGCAAAAACTGGGTTTGGCGGTCTGTTGGAGAATGCGCGCTTTTCACCATCTTCGTCTTCTTCATTGCGTTGTCAGGTCCTTACGTTATCTGTAAGTCTGTTTTCAATGATTCCAACATCAGATTGAAAAACCTTACAAACATCTGTTACTTGTATATGAATGCGAGCAAAAACTTTCCTCATGAATGTAAGGACTTGACTTTTAAACATTCCACCACTACGATAACCCACATGAGAATTCTGGGAATTAGCAACCAAACTATACTGAAACATCATGGCTGACCCGGAAGTTTATTTCTCCATTAATTGGAAAGCAAATATTCTGAATGTTAGGAATTGCGGAGCCCAATTGATATTCAGTACAATAACATCAACAATCACCTGACTACCTAGTACCTACCCATAGCTGCTCCAATTAAAATCACACAACGAATTCAAAGAAAAGTTATTATTGCCTTATCTCATATACCACACACACCGCCAAACAACTTTGTCCAGGTTTAACTGGCCACAATCCAGTTCATTTGGTCAGTTCGACCATTGCCACAGCTGTACTCGTCGTATGCTGTATGTTCTCAACGGCAAATACAAGTGACCATGCAACCACTTCAGGGGTTTCCTGTACTCGATATATAGTTATGTACATATATACATCAGAGGAGATTTATAAAACCGTGCTAGAGGCCCGGAGACAAGCCACACACGATGACGTAGACAACTATAGTTGGCATGCATTTCCACTTGGAAACGGTGTATAGGAGATGATATGCAAACCTAATACTAGGTGATCCTTTTGTGGTGTTAAACGATTACTATTCGTAGCCACTTGAACGACCAGGTTCAGTTCAACATACCGTCAGCCAGTTGTTGTCGCCATCGTTCGAAACAAACCTCCACTTCTACTCTTTACGTGCTTGGAAAATTCAAAACGTTTTTGCATTGACTTCCACGTGAGATAGTTTTAACAATACCTCTGTGCAGATACAACATCATCACTTCGTTTCTTTGTGAGACCAATTTCCAAGGGCTGTTTGAAGGAAGCAATATTTCGCCAACAGATTGGACTGTAGCCAGGGTTACCGATGGGTGGTTGTTTGATTATCGATGCCATAGCTATTTTCTTTTAAAATGGAAGAGAAAAAGTTGTTTTCAATTTTTCGAAAAGGATGTCAGAATTTATCGTCATGTGGGAGGAATCCATAAAACTCCTTGGCTTCTTCTAGTTTTGTTTCTGGCTTCAGTTGTTCTCGTTCAAGTTTATTGTGATTTTTTTGGTTTGACTGATATTTGAAGCTATACAAGGTTTTCGTGGCTCTTTGTTTGGTTTTTGGGTCAAGTTGAATCATTCTTTAACTTGGTTACTCCAAAATGAAGCTTCCCGACAAGAAATGTTAAACTTGACATTTCAGAAGACTTTTTTTTCATTGGTGGACATCGGGAAATAATTGAAGATACAAGCAGTATTTCCATAGATGCTTTGCAGATGAAAAAGTGGGCAATTCTCAAGAAATAATGATACAAAGTTGCTATACACACTTTAGACTCTCCATTCTTAGACACAATTTATGCCGATTCAATTAGACGGTCTTGGTTTAGCTTGGTTAGCTTTCTGTCTGTAACATTCTCAATTTTCACTGCGAATTCGATTTTAAAAGTACACGTGATTGTATTACACCTTTTGATATTGGAAAACAAAATAATAATGTGAATAATTTGGAAAAAGTAAGTTTATTGCATTTTGTGTTTCTAGGGCATTTGATAGAGTTTGGCATCAAGCTAGTGCGCGCTTTTTATATCGATGAATCTAATCTTCGTTAGATTAGAAACTACCTTTCCGACAAGTTAAATACAAGTTAAATTGGATGGTTTCAAGTCTGATACTCAACTTATAAATGCTGGTGTGCCCCAGGGCTCCGTTTTGTATCCGACACTCTTTCTTGTTTTCATTAATGATCTCTGCTCTTAAACTTCTAGTCCTCTCAATTGTTATGCTGATGACTCAATCATCCGCTTTTCGTATTCCCTTCCAAGTCCACGTCCCTGAGCTTCGGAAGTGGAACTGGAACGGTTGCGTATGATAAACTCATTGAATTCTGACCCTGACAGCATTGTTGCATGAGGTAAACCGAGTGGAATTCAATGCTTATTTCGCTTAAGCTCAATATCAAAATTATCCATGAATGGTGCCTGCATCCACGAAAGCGGAAAGCTGTCAGTTCTTGGTCAGTGTGTAAACGATAATCTTTGTTGGAATGACCACATATTTGGAGTCACCAAAAATGCTACAAAATTCTTAGGTTTCTTAAGACGATGCAGAAAACTTTTTAATTTTTCAACCCTTTTGATCTGGTAACAATTTATGTAGCCTTCATCCGCCCAAAATAAGAGTAACACCCGCCTCGCTAGAAATGCTTATCAGTTCTACATCGAGCTTAGTTTTGGACGTACAGTAAAGTATAGTATAGAATAGAAATTCATATTTTAGTCGCACCAGGCAAATGTGGAATGCTATACCAGACTCTGTTTTTCATCAGCACTACGGTTTACAAACACTTAAAAGCAATCTTAATCGATGTCACCTATATTAAGTTCTCTCCTATTTTGATATGTGAGCTAGTTATAAAAAAAAGAAAAAAAAAAAAAAAAAAACGCGATGGAAATATTGAAAATTTCTCAACCATTACTATGAGAAAAAGAAGAGTCCACGAATTTTTTAAGTTCCGAATGGGTAGGATGAGAAAGCACATTTAATAGCATGAACTTGCCTTTTTACAATCTTTTCAAGCATGATGTTAACGACATCGCAGGGTGTGTGTGGTCGATGGTAGGACCCTATTTCTTCAGGTTTTCATACAGTGGATCACAGCTTATTTGACCCACCTCTTTCTTATATATTTAAATGAGTATACCTCCTAAACAAAAACAGCTATCAACAACGTGCAAGTACAGATAGCTTAATTAAGACTTTAACTTTAGCATGACTTCTTAAATAAAAAATTTTATCGCAAAACTTCATTTTATTCTTAAGAAGAGCGAAATAATTCGATTTTACCATGCCACAGCTTATTTAAACCACTGTGTTTAATGTGCAGTTGCGATCGCACGAGGTTGGGGATAACAATTCTTGTTGCATCTATAGCTTAGTTGTTGCATTTTCAAGTAGAATTATCAGTTTCGGTTAATTTTCATAAATAAAGCACGTGATATAAGGATGGGAAAGCGCACAACAATTGAGCAACGTGAAATTGTTCTTCAACTTCACAGGAATGGACATTCTCGGAAGAAAATAGCCGAAATTAATAACATTCCAGATGGCATGGTAAAAGGTATTATCCATCGCTTTGTTTTCCAAAATCATGTCGAAAATAAAGGGAGAAGTGCTCCAAATAAAATATTCAGTGCCTCGGATGAACGGTATATTGTAAGAAAAGTGATGTAAAATCCTAAGATATCGGCACAAAACTGGCTAGTGAAATGGAGGAAATGATTGGAAAACACTATTCACCTGAAACCATAAGAAGAATTCTAAGAAACAATGATTTACATGGAAGAGTCGCACGAAAAAAGCCATTCATAAAAAAAAATCGAGACTGTCGTTTGAAGTTCGCAAAGGAGCACATAAGGAAGGATTCAGGTTTTTGGCAGCATGTAATATTTGCAGATGAGTCAAAATTCAACATTTTCGGATGCGATGGGCGATGTTATGTGTGGCGCAAGCCCAACACAGAGCTGCAGGAGAAAAACCTACGAACAACAGTCCAACATGGAGGTGACTATGTTATGGTATGGCCTGTATGTCTGCAGCGGGAGTCGAAAAGCTTCAATTTATTTAAAGCAAAATGGACAACATTGCTTATCTTAACAATCTTAAGGAAAACTTACTCCAAAGTGCGGAGCAATTGGGAAAAGAGACGTTTTTACCAGGACAATGACCCGAAGCACACTTCGGTACTGTGCAAACTTGGCTGATTTATAACTGTCCACACGTTATGAAACTCCGGCACCTTCTCCAGATTTGAATGTGATTGAAAACTTTTGGTCAATTTTGGATGCAAACATTCGCAAACACCAAATATCAAACAAAAATGATTTGAAGAAAGCTTTAATTGAGGAATGGTCAAAAATACCTCCAGAAACAACCAAAAAGTTAGTGGATTCTTATCCTAAACGTCTAAGAACCGTTATCGAGCAAAAAGGGAGACTAAATATTAATGTTAAGAAAAAGAATTGTTCCACGTCATTTTCTTAAACTTTATTTTCAATGGGTCAAATAAGCTGTGCGACTGAATTGTTGATGTTTTAGTTCAAAACTCAATAAACCATTCTGCGTTTTTATTTTGTTAATAACTTTTTTCGCTAAGGATCCATACTCATTTGAAGGTTTAAATATAGGTTGGGTTGAATAAGCTGTGATCCACTGAATATGTATTACAGAAATACAGAAGACAAGATTTTATACGTGATGTTGCAAAAGCTTATTTCTCTGTAACCGCAGTTGGTGCATTTGTGAGACTCTAATAATTAGGTTCCATTCATCGGGTGAACTTTCTTCTGAATATATCATGCTACTTCCAGCAGCCATGAAGAGTTTGGTATCAAGGTCATCTGCATCTTCAGCTTAGTTGGATTTAAGCTCAGATGTGGCAAGCTTATCTTCTTTTAAGTCGAGACAACTGCGCATTCTTGATCATCGTACAAGCTGACTGACAGCGGAATTTGTGATATCATTGGTGCTAAGCAGCTTGCAGAAATGGTTTTTCCATTTTCTGAGTAGCAACTGCGAATCTCTCACTTTGCTGACTTCAAGTTCTTACGGGGTTGCGTACGAGGCTTGCCACATAATATTTGGCATACAATTTTAATTTATCGATTTAACCTTCGAATCTTTTTCATCACGGCTTCCCTCAATTTTCTTCAAAAAGCGCTTCTTATGAACAGCTTCTTCTTCTTTGTAAGAATTGACTATTCCTCCCTTCTTTTCTCTTCGTCTATCGTCTTTTACTGGCAAGCTGAGTTTATATATTTAAGGTGTATTTAGTTTGGCTGCATTTGCCAGCCTGAATTCTTCATCTAAACATGGGTTTCGTTTGAAAAGATGAGTGAAACCTTAAACATCAGAAGCTGTGGTTGTAATGGCCTGTTGGCATTGCTGCCATTGGTTTTCAATGCTTGATTTTAGTGGCATAGGAATCACGGGTGGTTGAAAGCCATCTTATATATCTTTTCATAGCGTAAGTTCGCGTGGGTGATGAACCGGCTGTCCTCATTCGTACCTCGGCTACAATAAAGTAGTGGTCCGAGCCGACTTTGGCCTTTCGGGAAGTTTGGACACTTACAGCACTGGAAGAGTGTTTTGCGTCGCTGTCGGTCTCAAAATGGTCTACGGATCGGCATTTACCTTGTGAGTGGCTGGGTAGTTAACCTCACACACAACCACCAACCAGTAGGGTCAGGTTCATTTGGAGTCACTTTAACATAAAGCACCGGATAAACCAATATAAGGGCCCTGCTGCATGGATTTGCTTTTTTCTCTAGAGCTGGGGTATGCTCGTCGGGTCCAGGGTCGACCAAAGAAAACACGTAAAACTCGGTTATGAAGAAGGTCCAATCCTTTTATTTGTCTTAAAACTAGTCTGATATAATGTTTATTAATTCTTATCACTATTTCTGGTGGTGGTTCCAACGCTGGTAGATCGATTCTTAGTCCTATGCTGGCAAACCGGTCATTAAGTACGGGTTTTTAATCGCTGGCATCAACAGGAAAATCCTGGCATCAACAGTAACAATACTGGCATTAACGGCTTATAGCCGGCAAAATAAAACATAAAAGTCCTTACTCCTTAAGAGGCTAGTGGGAGATTTGTGCTAGGAACTCCAAGGAGACCTTGTTTAAAATTGCGAATCTTTGGGCCAGGGTTAAAACCTCAAGAATCAAATTTCGAAGTGAAATTGTAAAAAAAGTGAAGTAAATCGAGAAATTGCGAAGTAGATTTTATTCGAAAAAAGAAAATCATAAAAAACAGTATCAATAAAATAAAATTTAGATAGATTTTAGAGATGAAATTTTAGCGAAAATTGAAAATCAAGTCAAGGGAATTATTGAAAATTGAGACTGATTGAAGTTTGAAGGGGTAATTTTTCAGTGTGCAGAAAGTGAAGTAGATCTCAACGAAGTAGATTTTGGATTTTTCTCAAAAGCGAAGTAGATTTGCTTCAATCGAAGTGAAGGTTTTAACCCTGCTCTGGGCACACTACGTACCTCTGGTTTTCCTCTAGTGGAAGTTGCCTGTACACTAGATTGGTACTTTCTTAACACGGGCTGGCTTCCCTCTTCTCGTATTTTTCAGGGTGCCTTATAAACTTATCTACAACTAGTGAGTGTGAGGTCTATGGCGTGAGTGAAAAATATCATATGAAAACAATGGTTTGTATATTGGCTGGTGGTAGGGTGTGTATTTGTAACTTCGTTACAACACCTTACCTTCATCACCGTGGCCTATTTAAGTGACATCTAACAGTCACTAGTTTTTGAAGTATTCAAAACTTTGCCAAGTATATCTTCTACAAGTCCTTAACCTTGTCCGTTCCATAGTGGAATATGGTTTTTTCTTCCATCAAGATCCATCATAAACAAATTAATCATCTGATTCTTGCGTTTCACCTTCATGGGTCTTAGACACACGACGTGACGTCTACCATCCCCGTCTCATCATCTCTTTTAGTTTGAAACTTCAACCTGATGGCGAGAACTATGAAACACACCCACAAACCAAAAGTTCTGGCCTAAAACTTCACTTTCACTTTCGCTTTCGAGAATCATGCGGCTAACAGATGATTTGAAACCAATAAATTTATTACTATATGGCAACCCTCGTGAGCACCTCGCAGTGTCAAGAGCAGTAAGATTGGTCAGCCTGCACAGAAAATGAACGAAGTTTCTTTTGAGAGGATTTTTTAATACATTCTGATTTGTTCGCCTTGCTAGACCGAGACAACTTTTTTTCCCAGAATGACAAAAGCATTTTTATTTTCTAACTTCTGCTGCATGCAAAGGACCAATCCAAGAACGAGTGATATAGTTAATCAAAGAGTTTGTGCATTAAAAATCAATTGCATCCACTACATGGACGGTAGTGCTTATTGATCATATCTATACAAGGGCCTGTAGTTGGTTCATTTGAAAGAGCCTCAGGACAGGCAATGAATAAAATTGAAAAATGGTATCCGTAAAGGTAGTTGCAGAGTTGATTGAGTTTTCCATTGAATCAAAAGGCTGTTAGCTATACAAGTTGTGTGTCTATAGGTATATCTATAGGTAGAAAAGGAAGCAGACAAAACTGAGGGGAAAGAAGAATGAATAACCATGGAACTTTGGAGTTTAGCCAAGATAGGTATCGTGAACCCTGGAGGTAAATTGAATCTGTCCGAAACAATCGTTATATTGGTAGCGAGGTAGTGGCCAGGACATAGACACACTACTATCGGGGTGAGAAAAAATAGAGAAACGTTTTAAAGGAAGTAATCCTAATGAAGATTACTCGGATTGAACCGATTTAAATATGAGGAGGGAGCGCTAAAGCATTGGACTTTCCATTGTAATGAGTGCGAACCGATGAATAAGTAATTGAATTGATTCATTAGAATTTTGATCCGCCTAAGCTGATAATGGATATAAAATTTAGGATTCAAATGATTTATTTCTGAATTGTGCAGATGGTGTACGACTTTAGGTATTCTACGGGTCGTTATTTGGCAGATTCTTAAAAAGATTTTAAGTGTGGGTCGAAAGACACTTTGCAGATAATAAAGCAAAAAAAAAACCTTCTAAAAATGTTTCCTTCTCAGTCTCTCAACTCCCAACTGAGGTATTAAGTTGTTATAGAGGCTTCATGTATGTACTGCAAAAAGTTATTGTAATTGCTTTTTTATTTGCATAAAGACCTCTTCAACTAACATCTCCTCTTTCGGTTTGGAGTATGAAGGTCAAGCTAAAGGAGTGTGGTGGTTTTCCCCGTGCCGAACTTTGGAGAGGGGCGTGGAAGTTTGCCGAAAACTTCAACTATGTGTTACTTGAGAAATAGTGTACCACAAAAAACAAGCTTCTTCATAACTGATTTTTACTTCCAAAAAAGTCTTTCTATTGATACTTAAATCTAAAGGTGCGTCCACACAATGCTAACCGGCAATTGGTTCTGAATTTTATTTGGACGCAAACCTATGTTCTGTGTATGCATCACATTCAGTACAGTCCACTCAATTATACACCTTTGAGGTGAGGTAAAATGAGATAAAAACTGAAAGCTGAGCAATTTCGCTTTGTTTTCAATTTTATTCTACTTTTTAGCTAGGACAAGATATTGAAGTAGAGATGGTGGTGGATGGCCTCCTGACGAGATAACGAAAGCTCTAATACCTCTGTAGTGCTCCTTATGTCCAAGGCGATGCCAAAAGGACCTAGCCCTACAGGTTGTGGGTTGTGCGTGGGGTTGACTAGTCAACCACGAAAGAACTTCATTGTTCCTAAACAACCAACAGCCTCAGATAACAATTATGAATTCCACGTTGACATCGAAACAAGGACAAAAGCCTTCAGATCTGCGCATGGAACGTAAGATCCCTTAACGGCTTACTTGCAGCTGGAGAATTAACGTACATCCTGGACTGCTACGATGCAGACATAAGCGTTATCCAAAAATTGCGATGGAATGAGCGGTGCATAAAGAAGATGAAAAACTGTGACATCGACTGCTAAAGACAACAAAACAATGCTCATTTAGGTGCGGATTTGTCGTTGGTGGAAGACTCAAGGATAAGGTTATCAAGCAAAATGCAGTTTGAGGACGTATAATGACGCCCAAGCCTATACAGAAGAGAAAGACGAACGCTTCAGAGATTGTTTCTACGAGCTCCTCGAAAAAACATATGAGCAATGACGATTTAAACGCAAATCTAGGGAAAGAGGACATCTTTGGGAGTATAATCGGTAAGCATAGCCTCCATGACAAAACTTTCGAAAACGGACTGAGGCTAATCGTTTTGCTGCGGGGCTAAATCTTGTTATAAAGGTACATGGCGATCATCACATCAATTAACCGATAAACAAATTGACCATGTTGCAATCGACGCAAGGCACTCTTCCAGTGTGTTAGATGTCCGAACTTTGACTCGGACCGCTATACCTTGTTGTAGCCAAGGAGGCCAGTTATAGCGATCAGGAAAACGAATCAGGAAAAATTTTCAAATGGAATAATAACTATGTTTTCGTTACAATTGAATAACAAATGTTATACCAATCAATATTAAACAGCCCAGAGAATTTTTTTTGTCAAGAAAATGTTCAATTGAACAAATTCCTTGCCGTAAAATTGTATTTTTCTATTTTCCTGATGGAATTGGAACAGGAAAATAGAAAAATACAAATTAAACTCAAAATATTTGTTCTATTATATCTTTTTTGGGCACAAAAAATTCTTTGAGTGATTTGCCATCGATTAGTATAACATTTGTTATTCAATTGCAACGAAAATATAGTTATTATTTCATTTGAAAATTTTTCCTGATTCATTTTCCTGATCGCTATAACTGGCTCTAACTCAACTTGTTGATGAGCCCACTCGGGTTCCAGTTATTGAAGGCCATGCGGCCAACACTCTTGACTTATTTCTCACTTCTCATCCCGAAAAATACAGGGTTGTAGTATCATCTCCTTTAGGCAAATCGGACCATTGTGTCATATCGGTAGATTTTTCGTTTTCCGTCACGGTAAAAAAAAGATAAATTCCCTAAAAGAACTGTGTGGGAATACGAGAAAGCTAATTGGTACGGCCTGAATAATTTCATTCGATATTTTAATTGGTCATTGTGCTTTCTTGACGAAAACGATGATGTATCAGCTGTTTTGATATCTAACGTAATTCTCAACGGCATGAGAAATTTTGTTCCTCACAGAATAAAAAGTATCATCCCGGGATCGAGAAAGTAGTTTTCGTAAATTGAAAGACAACCCTACTGCAGAAAGCCGAAATTTGTTCAAACGGGCCAGACATATCTGTAATGCTCAAATACAAAGAGCTAAGTTTTTACATGACCAAAAAGTAAGGCAAAAAATACTATTGGGTCCAAAAGGAAATAAAACTTTTGGTCTTTTGTCAAGAGCATTAAGAACTCGACAACGTCATCGGTCCCGACGCTCGTCTTCAATGACTCTCCGTATGTCAGCTCCATCGACAAAGCCAATTTGCTGGCAGCTCAATGTGCTGCCAACTCGACACTTCCTCATAGCATATGCGCTCCACCTGAGCTCGAGTCTGCAAATTCTTTGATGAAGCAGATATTTTTTCGAACTCGCTTGGTTGGGAAAGTCCTTAAAGATCTCAACATACATAAATCCGCTGGTCCAGATGGTATCCCCGCCGTTATTCTGAAGAGGTGTTCTTCTACGCTGGCAAAACCACTGCGTAAACTTTTCCATCTTTCCTATTCTGCTGGGATTTTTCCGAGCAGATGGAAAACTGCGTTTGTCCAGCCGGTCCCTAAAAAAGGCGAATCTTCCTTCCCTTCCAATTACCGTCCAATTGCACTCATGTCCCTTCTTTCCAAGGTCATGAAAACGTTGATATACCGTCAACTTATGAAATATCTTGAAGAACGAAAGCTTCTTAATGACCGTCAGTACGGCTTTCGTAGCAAACGGTCCACTGGTGATTTGATGGCTTATCTCACCGAAAAGTGGAACCAATCTTTACATTGTTTTGGATAAAGTAAGATTATTGCGCTTGATATTTCTAAAGCATTTGATAGAGTTTGGCATCAGGCTCTTTTATCGAGAATGCGTGCTTGGTGTCAATGAGTCTCTTCTTCGTTGGATTAGAAATTACCTTTCCAAACGTTAAATACAAGTTGTGTTGGATGGTTTTAAGTCTGATACCCACTTCATAAATACTGGTGTGCCCCAGGGCCCCGTTTTGTCTCGGCTCTCTTCCTCATTTTCATAAATGATCTCTTGTCTGAAACTTCTAATCCACTTAACTGTTTTGCTGACGACTCGACCCTCAGCTTTTCATATTCGTTTGCAAATCCACGTCCCTCCTCTACGGATGTGGAATTGGAACGGCTGCGTATGATAAGCTCATTGAATTCTGACCTTGACAGCATTGTTTCATGAGACCTTATGAACCGAGTAGGATTCAATGCTTCGAAAACTCAATGCTGTCTCTTGTCGTTGAAGCTTAACATTCCCCCATTGCCATTATCCATAAATGGTACCTGCATCGAAGAAACCGAAAAGCTGCCAGTACTTGGTATGTGTGTAAACGATGATCTTCTTTCTGATCTGGCAACAATTTATAAGGCCTTCATCCGCCAAATACTGGAGTATAACTCTTATATCTGGTCAGGTGCTGCTCAAACATCTTTGCACTTGCTTGATAGGTAGAGCGTTAAAATTGATAGGTGATAATTCAATCGTAGAATCGGATGAGTCTTTTGAACATCGTCGAAACGTTGCCTGTCTCACTCTCTTTTTCTATAAACAGTGCTCTTGTGAAATAGACAGTTGTATTCCTCCCCTCAAACAATTTAGCCGCAACACCCGCCTCGGAATGCTGATGAGTTTTACCTTGAGCCTAACTTCGGGCGATTCGAGATTCATATTCCAGTCGCACCACCCGAATGTGGAATGCTCTACCTGGCCCTGTTTTTCCCCTGCATTACGATTCACAAAAGTTCAAAAACAACGTGCATCGATGTCTCCTTTCAAACCCTCTCCTTTTTTCCTTAATGCTCGCACTGTGTTTAATGACATTATAAGGGTAATTCATAGCCCCTTGATGTGCGCGTTAATTATTAAAAAAAAAAAACATGCAAATCATTACGTCGTGAACATCTAAACACAGTGCTAATTGGTGGGCTTTGGCGAAAGTTTTGTAATGCTTCTGTTCACTGTGAGACTTTAAAAATAGAAGATGCGTACCCTTACTTTCAAAACAACGTTGAAAAATGGCGATTTCGTTTAGTGTTGCAGACCAACAATTTTAAAGAATATAAGTAAACTAACATGTTGTACCTACTCTTTTATTTTTCCTTTTTTGACAATATTTGTAATAAATTCAGTAAAGATGAAGATCATTTGAATACCGTACCACTCCACCTCACAAGTGCGTTATGGTAATCGGTAAATCCTCTTTTCTCCTCCATCTAAAAGGACGTACTTGATAACACTGGAATTAACTTTTATGGGGGATTGCTTGCCCATGCAACCATTAACCAATGGAGTATTATGCATGAGTCGTTCATTGGTGTGATTAAAGTTTCAGAGAAACCAAGTACAGTACAACTACACACAAACACAACAAGAGGACAGCAAAAATAGTACCACACTTAATCCTCACCTAAAAAACGCAATTTAAAAGAAAAAACACAGCATACAGTGCCTCATCCTGTTTCTACAGACTGAAAAAAAAAAAAAATCGATCGTCCAAAGAATACCGTTACAATTTTCAGTTCCAAAGCCTGATAGTGGCAAGTGGCGTTGCTGCTAGGAACGTAGAATAACATGGGTTGGACGATGTCATTGACAGCATTGCTCTTAATACTGTCACCCTAAGTGGCGTGTACGAACATTCCAGCTTATGTCTGTGTGTGTCGGTGACTACATTGCATATATACCAGCAGTGGGTATGAACTACGTGGGGCTTGTCGCACCCCACAGCCGGCATCCATAATAAAATGATGGGGCAGTGTTGTAATGCGAGTATTTCTTGCATGTATCATGGATTAATATAAATCGAACAAAAGAAGAAGCAACAAAAAAAGAAAACAGGGGGAAACACATGACCAAGGACACCTAAAATAAACTGAGGGTCGATTGGATAAAAGAAGAAGAAGAAAAAAAAACTATAGAAGAAGTTTTTGCTCGAAGAGGTAAAGGAGTTGATAAATGTGCTTGTGTGCGGTTTTCATGGACCTTCAACTGAGCAATCTGATCCGGGACCATCTACTGAGATTCAGATGATGAGAATAGCGATTTATAAAGATGAAGGGGTTGTCATAATGAGTTACCTTTAGATTTTCGAGGAGAATAGAAAGAAAGCGTATCTCATAATAGCTTGGGGGAGTAATTAAAAACGTGGGAGTTGAACAAAAGTTCAATGCATATAGGTACAAAGTTATGTACCTACCTGGAGTTGCTTATTCTGAGACTAGAATTATTATGTAGCAAGACAAAGAAATCAATGGGTTCTTTAGAGACCTTCAGGTTGAAGTGGAGCGCTTAGTCGGGCGAAGAAAAGGTGTAGGTAGAACTTTATTAAGATAATAGAAAACGGGTTTGACTATGATACTTTAAGAACTTATTTGTAAGAGTTTGCTTACTTACTAAGGCCTATGATAGAACCCGAAAAACTGAAACTCAGATTCGTTAAGGGACGAACATATTAAAAAATATTTGTGAACTAAGGCTCTCCCTCTTTGGATTGAACTTGTCGAGCTGGGGTGCGTAATGCGAAATTCACCAGCAATCCAAGTGCAAAATATGGCAGACAAACATAAGAACAAAGAATAAAAATCGAATGGAGATATGTATACGTTTAAATGTTGGCAAGAGTGGCGACTACCAGCGCCGGCGATGACTTGGCCTCGAAAGGGGATAAGCTGCCAGCGACATTGAGCATAACAAAAAATTTGGAAGAGCTGGTGTGCCAACCGGACTTAAAAAAACCCAGCAAACCAATCAAGAAATGTATAGATGCCTCTAGTCTAAACGTTTATCCCAAGGAGATTGGAAGCGAAACTTCCTGTTGCACTGCCCGCATGAACTTGAAGGACCCTGAGACGAATACTACGGACAATGGCGCTCACAGAAAGTGGCACAAATTGGAAAGCTTGGAAACAAACTCCAAGCCTCCTATAGGACCTGTGATTGTGATGGAGAACCATGGGGATCCTGCCATATTTTCCAATTGGTGTGAACTTGTAGTAGAATCTGAAACAACATTCCTAAAGCTGGTTTTTGATGACTTAGTGTTTCGAATTATCCCTGTTTATCTCAACTGCAATCATTGGGAAAGAGATTTTGAGCAGCTACAAGAATTAGTGATGGGGGATGACATCCAAAACACCATTATTATAGGTGATTTGAATGGTCGCACAGCCGAAGAAGCAGGAATGGTAAATAACAACATTGGAATAACACGCAACTCAAAAGATAAAATTGGAAACTCGATGGGCAGCAAAATTATCGATCTTTGTAATACATTTGGCTTTCGCATCTTGAATGGTACTAGTTTTATGGTGACAAAGATGGAAACTTCACCTACATTGGAGCACAAGGGTCATCTGTTATTGATCTCTGCGTCGCAAATGATAAATGGAACTCGTACATTACGAACTTCGAGGTAGGAGAAGCGCTTTATTCAGACCATCAGCCACTTATTCTCGAATTTGGGATTGAGACTGAAGAACTGGAGGAAATGGTCGAGCTGAAGCTTTTACCAAAGCTTAAATGGAAAAATGCACACATAGCTGCGTACAGACAAGAGTTAGATATAGCCTTATCAAATCAAGAAATCAGAGACTTTGTTCAACTAGAACAAGTTATAAGGACAGCGTCGAAGACACCTAATAAATTGCACAAATTCAGCGGACTTCTGGAAAATAGTGCGTTACATTAACGGAACGAAACCCACCATAAGTAGGAACTTAAGTTCATCTATATTGTGCACGCACTTCAAAACACTGTTGAATCCACTTAACAGCGCTACTTCGATTCATTTCACTCCTCCCCACTTCGAAGACGACATACTAGACACACAAATAACAGTGGCAGAAACGAATGCAATAATTATAGATCTTCAAAATGGAAAAGCAACCGGTTTGGACCGCATTTCTGGAGAATTCTACAAGTTCGGTTCCGCAGAGCTTATAAAAATAATAACAAAATTAAGTAATGACATGTTGGAAAAGGGAGATGTCCCTCGAGACTTTAAGATGGCTTTGATATTTCCGATATACAAGAAGGGCTCTAAAACTGATCCAAAAAACTATAGAGGGATATCCTGTTTAAATGTAGCTTACAAAATTTTTACGACCATTTTGCAACGACGCCTTACAACTTGGATCAACCACAATAATTTACTCAAGGAGTGCCAAGCGGGATTTAAAGGAGGGTACTCAACGGTCGATAACATTTTCGTACTTCGCAATTTAGCAGAATTATGTGCAGCACAGGGGAAGAAATTATACGCGTTCTTCGTGGATTTCAAGGCCGCATTTGATACAGTGGATAGAAGGTCGTTGTTATACAAATTATATTGTAAAGGAATGCCTCACAAATTTGGAAAAATAATAGAAAATCTGCTAGGAGATACATGGGCTGCAGTCTGGGATGGTGAAGTAGTGTCAGAATGGTTTGAAACGAGAATGGGTGTAAGACAAGGTTGTTCGCTGAGTCCTTTGTTGTTTGCGCTGTTCATCGACGATGTAACGGATATCCTGCCTGGTGGAATAGAAATCAACGGAATTTCTATGAAAGCACTTATGTTTGCAGATGACATAGTGATCCTAGCCCACTCACCGGAAACGTTACAATTGATGATAAATCGATTATGCGATTACTGCACCAGATGGAACTTAGTGGTCAACCAAGAGAAGTCAAAGATGATGATCAGAGGAAGAGGCAGACTACGAGCTAGTGACAGTGAGAATTGGCACTAGTTAGCTAGTTAGTTAGTTAGTTGAAAACTTTATTTAAGAAACTATAGCTTTAAGAAAATTTTACCATTTTTATTAACATAAGTTTAATATGGTTTGGCCAAAATAGCCGTCTACCAGATTGACATTATGATTGAACTTTTATGAATACATATTAGTTATTTGTTTATTTCAAAAGTTTCCTTCGAAGATGCGTTGCCTGTATTTGAGTGCGGTAGTAGTATAATTATACAAAATTTCCCAGCCTAGTTTTCTATTTAGGACGTCTAACGTGTTGCTAAATTTCATAACAGCTACTCCAAAGTACCTTATCCGAAACTCCTTCAAAATGGGACATCGGGCGATGAAATGGTGCACATCTTCCCTCTCCTTGAGGTTGCATAGATCGCATAGAATCGGCAGATCGGGTCGGTGTGGAATGTAATTTAGTTTTATAAGTTCACATCGGAGTTTGAATATAACGTTTATCATATTAATGTGATGGCGGTTCATTAAATATGTGCTCTCTCTTAAATTTGTATTTAGTTTGCTGTAAATCTGCCTATATTGTGAGGAACGTGCTTCTTGTTTAAAATTTTCATGCATGGTGTGACTCAATTTCTCTAGTATGGTGCTGAATTTTTGACTTATGTCAACTGGGTTCATATCGAGGGAAAATTTAAAATTGCCTCCTACTTGCGAAGCTAGCTCCTCCCACTTTTCGACGAGATCTTCCCTGGATAAAATCACCTCCTGAAGAACTTTTTTAGGTAGCCTTTGCTCATCCATCTCCATCACTTTTAATATGTACTTGAAGTGCAGTTTTAGAGTCCTAAGGAACAATGGTGGTTCTGTGGTTTCCAAGTGAAGCGTATAGTTTGGGGTACCAGTTGGTAACCGAAAAATTCGTTTCAAAAAGTACCTGAAGAACTTTTGTACTTCCTCAAACTGGGTGTAACCCCAGACTTAAGCACCATAAAGAAGAAAGAAGCTGAGGTCGAATGAAATTTTTTTAGCTTTGTACTATGTTCGATGTGCTTATTTCCTATACAGCGAACCCACACTGAAGAAATTGCTCTTTTTGCTTCCGCTAGTTTTAGCTCTAAATGTTTTTTCATGCTTAGATTTGAAGTGACTAGTACACCTAAATATTTATATTCACGAACTATTTCGATATTTTCTCGTTTGTAAGTCCACTTTTCGTTTTTAGCATATCGACAGCCTCCATCTCTGAATATCATTATTTTGGATTTTTGCAAATTAACAGACAGGTTCCAGTTCCCGCAGTATTCTTCCAACCGGTTAATCGTACGCTGCAATCCTTCAACCGAATCCGAGAAAAAAACGATGTCATCCGCAAAAATAAGCCCTGGGATTCGCATATTTCTGATCGAGATTCCTCCTCCAATCTGTTCCAATATGTCGTTGATGAATAGAATGAAGAGTAGCGTACTCAAGATACAACCCTGCTTTACTCCCATTTCTGTTGAAAACTCTCCGGAAATAAACTCACCATCCCATACGTATGCAACGTTATTTTCGTACATCGCTCTTAGCAATCTAACAACTTTACCAGAAATTCCCAACTTATAAAGTTTAAAGTAAAGTGCCTCACGAGCAATTGAATCAAAAGCAGCACGAAAATCGACAAAAAAAGGCGTAAAGTTTCTGCTTCTTTCTTTTAAATCTCTCCGCGATGTTCCGCAAGCAGAATACTTGATCCACCGTAGAATAGTTTCTTCTGAATCCAGCTTGAAATTCATTTAGAATTTTCTTATCTTCAACCCACTGGGTAAGCCTATTGAAGATAAGTGTACTAAAGAGTTTGACGGAAGTGTTCAGAAACGAAATGCCTCTATAGTTTTCCGGTGCGTCATAGGCTCCTTTTTTATGTAAAGGGAATATTATTGCTTTTTGAAAATTTTTCGGAACATCAGCGTATTCAAAAATTCTGTTATACTCCACCGTCAGTGCGCTTAGGAATTCTGGTGTACAATTTTTATAAAACTCCACAGGGACTCGGTCATCACCAGGGGCTTTTCCTGCTTTTGCTTTTGCAATTACATTTTCTACCTCGAAAATTGTGAAAGGCGCATCAAGTTTAACGTCCTCGAAATAAGGGGCAGCGTAATAAGGTAGTGGTGAAAATTGTGGTGCATTGAGCAAATTCTTAAAATAGTCACACAGATCTGTTGCTCTAAGCGATGCTGCAATAAAGTTTCTTCTTCCGTTGATTGACTTGGCGGCTTTCCAGAACTCTGCCGAAGATCTAGAGGTATTTAATTTGGTAATATTTAGTTCATCCAGTTTCTTCTTTTTCTCCAAACAGAGCTGTTTGAATCCTTATTTGCTCTTGCGTACATACTTTTGAAAGCAGGAGAGTTATATTTTCTAAATAATTTTAAGAACGCGAAGGACTTTTTTCTAGCCTTTTGACAGTCTCCATCAAACCATTGTTGCTTAAAATTATTGTTTTTCAGCATCTTTTTCGCGTTTTCTGGCGTAGCCTCTGTCAGTATCTCAGTAAGATCCTTTATATTAGGTGACCTTCGCTTAGCAAGTTCATAATTTAAGCTGATCTGGAAGCTTGAACGAAAACTATCATTCCATATCATTCTAGGGAGTAAGCCTAGTTCCTTTGTGCTGGTTTCATCAGATTCAGAGATCGTGCACGACACTTCCAACGGCATGTGGTCAGAATAAATCTGAGTTCCTATTTTGAAATCACTCAGTATTGAATTCCATTTTCCAGACACAAAACAATAATCTATGACTGAACAAGATGTTCCACGCACAAACGTGAATTCACCCATCGCATCCACCTTGCAGCTTCCGTTTAACATCCTTCCGTCCAAAGTATCTACAATTTCTAAAATTTTAGCTCCCTTTCTGTCACATACTTCATCTTTTGATCGTCGTGTTGGGTTGATGATTGCAGAAGTAGCTCCACTTACGAAGTTGTTTTGGGATAAACCAACACGAGCATTGAAATCCCCAATAAGTAGTAGGTATATCCGCCGAGTTCAAATTCTGTAGAGTTTCACAGAGCCGGTTGTAGTCTCTCGTCCAGTGAGTACAATTTAAATATATTGGAACAATTTGGAGCGTGAAACCATTAATTACTAACTGCAAAATCTCCGTTTCCTCAACTCTTTTAAAAATCGTCGTAACGGCTTCTAGGTTCTTGCGAAAGCCCCATAGTTCACCACCACTTCCTCTTCCAAATGTATTTGTCTTCACGGCTGGTATCCATTCTAACTCATAATTCATAAATAATTTCGTAAATTTATAATTTTCATCTGCTAATACATGCGTTTCAAAAAGTACGAATATATCAAAACTTTTTATGTAATTAAAAAAATTTAAAGCAAAAAATTTATTTTTAAGTCCTGAGACATTATACGCTACAATACTTAAATTAACTTGACTAGTTTTTTCTGGTAGACGGAAAACCCTCAATTCGTTGCGTCCTGCAAGCACCCATTTGTTTGCTGTCTTGCGCGAGCTCTTGTGTTTACACCCAAATTAATTTCTCTGCCAACTTGACATTGCGACGAAGAAGCGCAACCAACTTCAGGTACGATTACTCTTGACGTTATACGAGTGACATTTCGATTATTTACGTTTTGTTTTCCACGTTCGACTTCATTCATAAAATTATCAAGATCGCAAAATAAATTGTGCTCACCTCCAAATGTATTTCTGAGCACCTCCAGGGGATCTTTTGTGCCACAAATTAAACCATGTTTGAGATCCCAAGTGAAAAGGTTGTTGAGGATAAAAAGCTTATCATCTTTTTGCTGGACTCTAATTTGTGGAAATTTAAAGCGCAGAAACTTTGCGATTGAAAGTAGTATGTTTTTCTTACGACGCGTGTTGTACGGGAGGTCCTTATGAATGTGTATTTGTGTGTTTTTCAGGTTTTTAGCATTACGAAGGATTGTCCAAGCGTCATTTCGTGAGCTTAGTTTTACGACAATCATTGCAGTACGATTAGTAGCAGCAGATACTGAATGTGCATGCTCAATTTTAAGACTTGCGTTCTCCGTTCCTAACAACTCCGTACATACTGACTTTGCTTTCTCTTTCATATCGGTGTTTGGTTCAATGGGCATGTGCACCACTACGTTTGACTCCAAGCTCTTTTGCAACAAGCTATCAATTCTGTCTTCCAACTCATTATTTCGCTGCTCCAAGCACTCAATCTTGGCCGAGATTTCATCGTACTTTGTTTTCAGGCCGGAGAATTCTGCGTGCAGAAGTTGGAAATCGGCTTTTGATGGCAGATCGTTTAAGAGTTTTTTGTTACTTTCTTCAAGTAATTGTTTCAAAATATCGACAGTTACTTCCGAAGATGCCATTTTCGACACGGTAAGTTCTCGTGAAATTAGTTTCGCCGGAAAGTTTCTACGTTTTTCTTCTCTCAAATGTTCGGGTGAGGTTACGTGCAAACACCTCTTACTCATGAGTTGAGGTTATAGGTTCGGCAGTATAAAAATTATGTTTTTACTCTCTTAATTTCTAAGACTTACACAGGAGATGGATTGCTTTGAAGAGTACTTTGTTTTTACCAGGTTTTAAACGACTTTCTGGAATTTTTAGAGCACTTTTACTACAATTTAAATGATTTTAATGTGGAGCTTTTTGAAAAACAAATCAACACTTTGACAGGTCAAATGTCAATAACGCAAGACTCGAAGTGGTCAACGAATATAAGTACCTTGGAGTGATCTTTACTAGTAACTTAAAAATGGAAAAACACCTGAAAGAGAAGCTTGCAAAGGCAAAAACTGCAATAAACTCCACGTGGAAGATTTGTTTCTCCAACAATTATCTAGCCCATAGCACAAATTTCAAAGTTTTTGAGTCCGTTGCAGAATCAATCTTGCTATACGCAGCACAAGTATGGGGAGGTCAACAATATGATGAAGTAGAAAAACTTTTACGCTTTTACCTTAAACGCACCTTCAGACTACCATCGAACTATTCACTAAACTTGGAGACTGGATTATCAGCGTTGTTTATTAAAACGCTAAAGTTGCAGGCAGATTACATTATCAAGGTCTTGAACATGGATGATAGCCGACTTCCGAAGAGAGTTATGATGAAAACAGTGAGCAGAAAAGTTGGTTGGTATGAGGAGTGGACTGAACATGCACGCTCATGTAACTTACATCTAAATCTTGAACAAGAGCTCCACTCAAACTGGAAAAAAATATTATATGAGATCATTACCGTCACAGATATAAACTGCAGAAATGAGTATGAAAGAAAAGCAAGAGGATCCCCCTACAGATCGGTGTACAGCAGACTCAACTATAACCTACTACAGTCAAACTACTTTCGAGACGAGTTATGCGTAAAATTCATTTCAATGATGTTCAGACTAAGGGTAGAACTTCTTCCTCTCAACTATAGGCCACACCGAGAAGACCTTCCAATATTGTGCAACATATGTAACACAGCAGAACGAGAAGACATATTTCATTTTGTGGGTAGATGTCCGACTCTCCGTGAATCGAGGCAACATTTCTTCGGCAAGGATACTGTCTCAACGGAACAAGTTTTGAAATTACTGAACGAGCTATCCGAGCAGTTATTACTTTTTTGTAAAACAGCACTTAATTATCGAGAAAGAATAAGAAATGCTAGCTTTTAATGCAACAAATCATCTTCAAACAACGATAAAAGTAGTTCATCATTTAAATTTTTGTATAAACGTAGATTTTAACGTCATTTTTTTTTTATATTCAAAATTAAAATTTAAAAGAATTTTTTTTTTTTTTTTTAACTTTCATAAATCAGTACCAATCGGTAGACGGCATAGCCACGCCATAAAGATTTTGTTTATTTAAACTGTTATATACTTAAGTTGTAAATAAATAAATTATTATAATCTAAATCTAAAATCATCTCTTTCATTATGGTTACATAAAGTACATAAAATCGGTAACACAGGACGGTGTGGTATAAAATAGAGGTATAATAGCTCTCCTCTTATTCTAAAGATTGTGCTTAATAATTCCTTTGAGTGCTGTTCTAAAAAATAAGTTCCGTCATTTAAGAAGTGATTCAACTCGCTATAGTGTAATCTGTGCTGTGAATTCTGTGCTTCTTCCATGAAGTTTTAATGCATTCTATTTCCCGTTTTCTTCAGCAATTCATCAACTTTTGGCTTTAGGGATTCCACTTGCTCTTCAGCTGCAGTTGCCAGGTTTAAACCACATTCCGACGCCAGCTTCTTCCACTCTTGAACACATCCTCCTTCAGTCGACAATAAGTGCATAAGTACTATTTTTGGTATTCTCTGCTCATGCATTGCTTAAACTCGCATTATGTAGTTGAAATGAGGCTTTGGTGTTTCCCCTTTACATAGGGGAACTACCAGACTTTAAATGCAACATGTAGTTTGGAGAACTAGTGGGTATTCTAAAAAACCTTCTAATAAAACGAGACTCTACTGTCTCGTATGGTCGGCATCCACAATCTTGGGCTCTATAAAGAAGAATGGCAGTTGCAGTTGAACAAAATAATGTTTGTTTTGATGTATGCGAAATACTCTTTTTATGAATACAACTGCGAACTGCCTCAAACATTCCTTATAGCTCGTTTTGCTTCTGACAGTTTTAATTGAAGGTGTTTATTCATGTTAGAGTTCGATGAAATCATTACTCCCAAATATTTGTACTCTTTCACAATTTCTATTTCCTCACCTTAAAGCACCCACTTTTTGATCCGCGAATATCTGCCTCCACTACCTCTTAAAATCATCATTTTAGATTTTTTCAGGTTGACAGATAGGTTCCAACTCCTACAATACCTTTCTAATCTGTTGACCATAAGCTGCATGCCATCAACTGACTCTGCAAGAGAAACTATGTCATCTGCATAAAGTAAGCCTGAAATACTTGTCTGACAGAGCTCAATTCCACCTCTGACAGCATCTGTGATATCGTTTATGTACAGGGTAAATAGAAGTGTACTGAGAACGCACCCTTGCCTTACTCCCTCAGTTGTTTCGAAATCTTCGGAGAAGCATTTTCCATCCCAGACACGAGCTGTATTGTTCTCGTACAAAGCCATCAATACATTTATGATTTTTGAAGATATTCCAAGCTGTGTGATTTATAGAAGAGATCTTCACGCGGTATAAAGTCAAATGGCGCTTGAAAGTCGACAAGGAAACCGTAGAGCTTTTTGTTCCTACTTCTATAGATATCTGAAGCAAAGATAATATTTGGTCTATAGTCGAATAGTCTCTCCTGAATCCAGCTTGGAACTCATGCAAAATTTAATTTTTTTCGACCCACTGAGTAAGCCTTTTATATACATACAGATGAAAAAAGTTTGGCCAACGTGTTCAAAAATGATATGCCTCTGCAACTAGCAGGGTTTTCAAAGTCTTCTTTTTGTTAACTTAAAACTGCAAGTACACAAATAGGTTCGTTTAAATCTATCTGAGGACTTGCCAATTCCTCACGAAAAGCGATACCCTTGGAAAAACATTTTTCCATCTGCTGGGATTCGGGAGACCTCGAATCTCTGGGTTAGTAGGTGGACATGCTAACCACCACGTCACGAGTACCTCAGGAATGGTTATCTGTTTTCATAGAGCTGGGTATTGTTGGTTTTGATAGTTTTTTTTTTGTAACCTAAATATCGTTGAAATTTCTTCTGCTGGTTTCTTAACTTTTCTTCAGTTTGTATTTTTATATTCTGTAGAACTTCCTGTATGAACAGTTAGCCTGTCATTTCTCTACATTGCTTAGTTCGATTAAAAAGTTTTCTATAATCTTTCCTGAGCGGTTGTAACCCTGAGTACCACAGTAATGTTTATAGGAAGGCATGATATGCACAGTGATTGGTTAAGGCAGCGGTAGTATTGTGAAATTTTTTGACAACCCCATATTTATTAAAAGGGTTTTGTAAAAGTTCAGGTATGATTAGCTTCTCTATTTTTGCCCGGCATTTTTCACAGGGAACCAAAGAGTTTTTATTGATGAGTATTACGGCCGATCATAACGGATCATCCATTCCAGCTTCGCGACTTTTCTGTAAGGATAAGTAAGGTAGGGTTGCCGAATTGAA
Source organism: Melanostoma mellinum (assembly GCA_914767635.1). Lineage (NCBI taxonomy): Eukaryota > Metazoa > Arthropoda > Insecta > Diptera > Syrphidae > Melanostoma > Melanostoma mellinum. Next base: position 67,294,689 of record OU612058.1, on the reverse strand, counting down.
CCATTTCTTTCCTGCATGACAGCTCAGCTGGAAGTCTAATACGAGCCCTATTCCTGAAAAGGATTTCCACTCTTCATACGACGTAGAGGCTAGAGTCCATCTAGCTTGCTTACCGGGAGCTTGTACAGGTCGCTCGATCTTGCATCAAGATCAAGAGCAACAAGATTGACGTGCCTTTGATACTATGTTTTTTTTGTATCCAAAGTAGCATCCTCCACTTGCTCTTCCTCTTGTATTGGTTCTGGTTGCTGGTATCCATTTAAATTCGTACTCAACAAATTTTTCCTCAATAACTTCAAAATTGTTTTCGGTTAGGGACGTTTCGAACAAAAATACAAAAAAAACAAAGTTGTTGCTCAGCCCAATTCACGAACGTACGACGCTTCTGGTGGTCTAGCGGCTTCTTGCGTCAATTTAATCTTGTGAGGATGTAGGCTAAGATTTTTCACAAAATTCGCCACAACGAATGCCCAACGCTTGAGAGCGAATTGTGAGAATTGTGAGAGACCCATTTGGGCTCTCTGCAACTGAAGCCTCTGGCACCAGAACATTTTTTACTGTGCCTGTGGATTCAAATTATCCACTAAACGCTCAATTTTTGACCTGCTAGGACGATTATGACGCCCATGAATTGGACGTAGCGCTCTTAACGTTGAGGCCACTGACTCCGAATTTCGGTAGTAAATTTTAATAATTTCGACCCGTTGTTGGCTCGCATATCTTATCATTATAAAATGGAAAACCTTAGTGAATAGAATTGCCAAAAAAATATGACGTCGTTTGCAGTTCCTGTCGCTCTTCTCTTATAGCGTCCCTGTTGAAAAACCCTTTATAACCACTTATTTATGAAAGCCGTCCTATTGAAGACACATTTTTGTGAGTCATATCGCTTAAATTGGTAATCCAATCAAATATGGGCATTACAGAGCGGGAATCAGCGATGCCCAGCGCATTTCTCACAACCATGCCTTGTGAGAGAACGAAGGGGACCAACAATTTTCTGCTGATCTTGAACGGCTAATCGAAAAGAGCTTTTCATGGCACTGAATTTATTATAGGAGCACTTGTCAAATCCTAGTTAAAGGCGATAGCCGTGGAAAAACATATTTTGGACACCACCCTGCTGTAATAGCAGATGACTTTTAATAAGTTAATACGAAATCAACCAATAGAATGATTACTTCCTTAAATAAGAAAGTAGAGTACGGTATGTTTTGTTTTTTTAATAAAGAAAATTAATATAAATTGCTCCTGATTCCATCCTCATATCTATTTGAATGAAGGGATGTACTTCACATAACAATTCACAGAAGCTTACATTAATATCGAAACGATATTGAAAACTTCACAAATGTTTGGTTTTCATTAACGTTGAAATGAAAAAGCCTTCGGGTTTGCAATGTAATGGAACCAAAATTGAGCTTTCAAAAATCAAATAAAAATAATTCCAAACTGCAAACAAAGTAGTTAAACTGGAGTTTTATGCTAGCTAGCGGCTGTCGGGTGAATATTAAAACATAACACATAAAATGGTTGCTCATAAAATAACAAAAGACGAACATTGTGCATTTGGGAGCAATCAACTATGTATAAAACATGAAGCAGGAATAACAATGAATAAATAACTGTTCAAAGGACACGCATTGAAAACATGTTTGATGGGTATGTGTAAAGTGTAAATTCAGGCGAAGTATTCTTTTAGGACTTTTACGTTTTTTTAGTGGATATTCGTTTTGAGCTTAGCTACTGAAGCATTATGTTGGTTGTGAGTTGTGACAGCAAACCATATGAGCTTTAATTTGGAAGCTCTCAATACAGAAAAAAATCGATTTAACTTGAGGGCCTAGATTGAAGTAATTCAAATTTTCTTCATATTTTATAAGAGTTTTAAAGGCTTATTTGCAGAAAAAATTCATGAGTCTTAAGTCGGATTTTGCAGTCAAACGACAAAGACGCAAGTATAGACCATGTGAAAATCTAACAACTAAGGCTGTCAACATAGCCTGATACTAGAATAAGACTTGGGCAGACGAAGATGAGCAGTCTCCGTGCTCCAAAAAGATCGGTTTGGATCAAGCCGCATGCTGCTTTTGCACAGAATTGGGATACCTGCACTATGTCTAAAAGAACTAACTCGTAATCAGTTAGGCAACTGTAAGTACTTACAAGCGGAAAAAGCTAAGAAACCAACTATTCCTACAACACCGATAGCCAAGAACAACACATTAGCAAGGTTCTATCCTCTGACGAAATAATCAATAAAGGTAAATGAAACTTACGAAGAAAGGCAATAATCCTGATCGAACCCTCCAAGTGAGGGGCATGGAAGGCCAAATTCACGCATATACTTTATCAGTGTCTGTATGATGTCAGACTGTGACAGGCAAGATTATAGGTTTGATCGCTGATTGTTTGTGACTTGTCAATAGCACAATCCTTAGAAATCCAATCTTAACATAGATACAAGGTTCCTAGTTACAGTGGTGGTGCGAGCATTTATAATCCGTGCCGAAGAATTAAAGGTTGGGAAATAAACCAATCGATAACGAGCTCTTCTGGATGCTTGGCAGGGTCCAGAATAGAATAGCTTTACGCATGTACGCGGCTCTGCCGGGGCTGACCTTTTCCTTTCGGAGTTACTCGTGGGACTTTATATGGAATTTTTAAAAGCAAACAATCAATCAAACAAACAAACAGACAAGCAAATGAACAAATGGACAATGAAGAGAACTGGGGAAGGCAACGCAAGCTGTACACATTCTCCGCTTTGGCTGCAAAGCCGAAGCAGGAATGTGAGCCAACGGACAAACCTTGGAGCAGTGGGATACAAGGTTTGCACACAGGCCCTGAACCAGCTGCAAAGCCAGCTAAGATCAGTGCAGCGGGAACCAAGAATCCTGACTCTGGTGAGCAGCACAGCCCGCTGGAAACTTGCCAAGAGCAGGCTGCAAAGCTAGTTCAAGCCAGTGAACCGGAGGGCAAACGGAGGGAGATGTCAAACCTACGCTACGTTCAGAATGGGACAACATAGGTATACCTATCGCTGCATGTAAGCTCCTATTTAGACAAGACGCTTCGAGGATGACAAACACTAGATGGACTGAGAGTAACAACTGCCATGCAACCAAAATAGTTTGGCCGTGTGTAGACTCAAAACGATCGAAGAGTTTGTTAGCCTTGAACCGCTTGTATCTAGGTTTTACCATAGACATTCTTACGGGACACTGTCTAATGGCATGGACAAGGAGGAAAAAGAAACCTTTCAACACCTTCTCTGCTCATGCACTGCACTACTTCATCGGAGGAAAACTCATCTCGGTGAATTCTTCTTCGATGATACTAGCAACTTAGCTTACATAGACCCTAAAAGTTTTTCAAAGAAACAAAAACACTGGCTGGTCTCGTAATGGAAGATTAATCAAGTGATCAACTCGTTAATTTTACATCGTGTTTCTGAGACCAGTAGGTGATTAACTTGATCTCTTTGGTATCACAATGGAACCTTGTGGTCTAAGTGTGTCAGGTAATGTACGCAGGTATTACTCATTGGATGACAGCCACTTCCACCTTACCTAACATAACCTACGAAGAATTGACCTCCTACGCACTTTGAATACTAGTACTGTTCACACTTTATCGTGGCTATAAAACTTTGTGGCTAAAACAGAAGCTCTCAGTCTTTATATAGACCTGCACTTGATCGACTGTAAGGACGTAGTCACGTAGTGTCCATATTTGTCAATTTCTTGTCAATCTTTATAATAGAGCATTCCATAAAACGGCTTTGCACTAACTTTTGCATGAAGAGTTAAGTCTTAAAATCTCAAATGAACCGTGAACCTATTTATTATATACCGGGTGCGACAAAAGTTTGGAAACCCCTGGCAGAATATGCGTTAAAAAAAACCAAAGACCCTATATCCGACGTATTGTTCGACTAGGAATCCGATGGTGAATTGAATTTGATCTTGGACGTAACCTTGAAGCCCATTCATTTCACATCATTTTGCACGTATTTTTTATTTCAAGCGCTGCACCTCTAATAATATCATTAAAAAAAATAAAATAAAATACATGTTTTTTCGTAAAAGTTTGCGCTCTTTCCAAATCTGCAATAAAAAATAAGGGTTTTCATTTGAAAAATCGATTTTTGGGTCGCTGGGGCTTCAAGGTTACGTCCAAGGTCAAATTCAAGGTCACCATCGGATTCCTCGTCAAAAAATACGTCGGATATAGGGTCTTTGATTTTTTTTACCCATATTCTGCCATATTTCCAGGAGTTTCCATACTTTTGTCGCACCCGGTATAACATTGTTCATTGCTGATTGAGTCTTTGAAATGTGTCAAAATTATACCCGACTTTCATCCATAAAATGAGTGATGAGGTCATTCGGGAAAAACCATACAATTATTGTTGAAAAGCCACCTCTTCCTCTCTAAAGTTCACCTTCAACTATTTCTTACGATTTTTGGTCTGACGGGATAATTGAACCTTACTTTTTCGAAAATGAGGCTGAAGCAACCGTTGCGGTGAACGGCTATCAAATGATAACTAATGAATTTGTATTACTAGAATTTGAAGATGTTGATGAGGATGACGTACATTCAACAAGATGGCTGGCGCCTTTTTGCCACACAAGCAACGATGCTACTGCGCTCTTTTGCTTAAATGGTTTTCTGACTGTATAATTTTAATTTTAATTTTTTACCTAATGTAATCTGTAATGAAATTTTATAATTTCTGTAGATGAAATAAATAAATGAAATTAAATGACAACCTTCTAATTTCTCTTTCTCTTTTTATAGAAAACTTTTTAGCTCTAATATATAAGCAATGTTTATATTTACATAAAATAAATAAATAGACTGGCGCAATAGAGCGAGGAGCCCCAGGGCCTAGGGCATTTCTCACAACCATGCTTTGAGAGGGAAGTGAGGGGACCTGAAATTTTTTGCCGGCTCCGAACGGTTTATTGTGAAATCCGGACAGATTTAATTACCTCTGCTGGTACGCAGCTTGTTTGGTTTAAGCCTTGCTTCAGCTGTCCTTAGTTCACCTAGTCAAAACCCATAGACCCATAGTTGGAGCGTCCGTCCGTCGCGTCGCACAGATATGTGATACATCGAAGTTTGATGATTCAGTAAAAGTTTTGCCGTTTTGAAAAGTATCACTAATCGTTAGGGAGAATGAAAAACTTTTACTCATTTCGCAGTACGGCAGCGGAAAACAGTTGTTGGTCTTTTTCATAAGCCAACAGGAATAGCTCCATCCGAAAAATCAAAAAATTTGTTTAAAAATAAAGTCCTACCGATAATGTGAATGCTAAAAAACAACATACCATCCAACATCCATCAGCCCAAGTTGGTTTAATAAGTTGAACAGAGTGAAAAGCCCAATTTATTTTGTGTTTTATAAGTAAATATGATTTACGGCTTACTTTCACCAGACTTTAATTAAGGTCATTTTTTAGAACTGGAGTTCTTAAATTGTTGAAACAAATTTGCGGCATCCAATAAAGTCACCGATTGTTTTATTGCTGTCCACCTTCTGCAACAGGCGCATCGTACATTGATACACTTTTGTATGAGAAGGACACGTGCTGTGCGGATATTCCTGATGTGAAGGTATATTTTTTAACAGTAAAATATTCCACCCGGGGACAAAACCTCTCAGATGATAATTGCTATTGAAATGATAAAGTGAACACCACACTGCACAGCACATGTGTATGCACTCCAGCTGAAGCAATTTCCCTAATTGACCACCACTATCCACTATATGGCAACTTCAGCCATATAATTCCTTTAGTAAATTGACTTTAAAACGAAACAAGGAGAAAAATAAAATATTTTAACTTATCATTATGTTCCAGGACATATTTTGGACAGCGTTTCTGTTCGTCTGTTGCGTTAATTACAGTCGTGATAAATAGTATCATTGAAACGCGTGTATGAAAAGTTTTTTTGTATGGGGGATGTCACCATTATTTTGACGTTTTGTTGGTGCTGCCTCAGGGCTGATTGAATTTCTTAATTAATTTTATAATAATAAGTTTTTCCTGAAATTAAATTTTAAAATTAAGAACAATGCAGTGTCATTTTGAATGATTTTTGAAAGTTTTTGATTGTTCAGTGAAGGGCCATTTATTCCTTTTCTTTTCTTTGTAAAGGAAAATTGATTGACCACCAAGATGAAGGCTTGCTGAATACGAACAAATTTTTCCTACTCTTTGTCTACTCTTTCCTCATCTACTAATTAAATGTTTTCTGGAGTAGATCACTGCTAAATGTTAATTCAGTACTATAGTCTTTTTCTTTTTCCTGATATCGTTATACTTATTTCTGTGATATTTATAATTTCTTATTACTGTTCTATTCAATATTTATTCTTTCTATTCTGCTATTTATTTATTTATTTATTTGTGTTATCATGTCAGTCATAATTGTACCAAATGCTAGCATTGAAATGTCAGCAAAATCCGTAATTAAAATACTTTCCAATGCGTCTGACGGTTTTAAGGTTTACAGTCTCAATGCAAGAAGTTTAAACTTTGAAAAATTAGATCTTATCAAGTATATTTTTGAATCTTCGGGTGTTGATGTTATTTGTGTAACCGAGACCTGGTTTAGACCTGGCAATCCTAATTATTTGTATGAGATAGACAACTACAAACTCATACGCAATGACAGAATAACTACTACAGTAGGAGGAGGGGTTGCAATTTATTGTAAGTCCGCTTTAAATTACAAAGTCATTGCTAAATCTGAGGACATGGGTATTGAGTTCTTAATTTTAGAAATAAGTAATGGTAATGTTCGCGCTATATTAGGAATTGCTTACAATCCTAATAGAAGTTGTTCTTCTGAACCTTTTTTCTCCGCTCTTTGTGAGCTCTCAGCAAACTATGAGAATATAATTGTTTGTGGCGACTTCAATGCGGATCTATTTTGTAGGGTTCTTAATAAAGGACCATGTAACTACTTAATACGATCTATTAATCTCCCAGATCCGTTCACCTGCATATTCGTCTACACATCTCTATTTGATGACATTTCTTATGTACATGTCTATCGTATGATCTATGTATCTTTCTTATGTAAATAAGTATCGTTCGACATTGCAGTTCTCATGTTTCATGTTCTGTTAGAATAAGTTAAGAGATCAATTGTAATAAAGCGCTCATTCGAACAACACCGTTTGTCCTAATATTTTATGAACTTATTATCTGCTTATCTTACAATTTCTAAATGACACCAGAGCTAATCAGCTGTTAGACGAGATTGCTACTACTGGTCTTACTGTGGCTACCTCTTTTGCCATTCGTTTTGGGCCTAACTCTGATCCAAGCCTCCTTGATCTAATGATCGTATCTGACTCATCTAATGTACTTCTTATTGATCAACTGTGACTTGACTTGACTTTGCACTGAATGTCTCTTCATCTTCATTTCAATTTCGTGACTTTAAATTCGTTAGCCATAATACACTACAGTTGAATGCTAACAGTTTTCCCTGGGATTTATGCTACAGTTTGTACAATGTCGATGAAAAAGTAACCTTTTTTTCAGTACCTATTACTTGATTTATTCAAAAAGCATGTTCCGTTGAAAACAGTCGCCGTACGTACTAAAAATTGTCCGTGGTTCACTTCGGAAGTATTTAGTTCTATTAAAAATCGTCGTAAATAATACTCCAAATGGTAGCATTGCCCAACCACCTTTAACTGGGAAATTTTTTGCCGTGCTCGTAACCAATCTTCTTTCATTACTCGAAGAGCAAAAAAATGATATTTCATGTCTAAACTGTCTACGAACCAATCTTCGCGGAAGCTTTGGACAGGCTTACGTTCCATTGGTGTTGGTAGAAAAGAAATTGTTGATAATTATCCTAACCCAAATGATCTTAACGATACTTTCACGTCCGATATTTTGCAGACTTCGAATTTCGCTCCCAATAATAACATCTCTTATGGAGCCGCAAATGAGTTTGATTTTGAGACCGTTTCGGAGTATAAAATATTTATGTGCATTTGCTCTCTAAAGTCGAATTCTGTTGGAGAAGATGGAGTTCCTATCAGGTTTGTAAAAATGATACTCTCTCAAATCATGCCAGTTTTAACTTACATTGTCAGTTCTTCTATAACTTGCTCATCGTTCCCTGGCTGCTGGAAACTTGCAAAAATTATCCCTGTTCCCAAAATAACCACACCTCTCATCTTGTGCTGACTTTAGGCAAATAAGTATCCTGCCTTGTTTGTCTAAGGTTTTCGAAAAAATTATTATAGCTAATCAGATATACCATTGCGATAGGGTTTCCGTGCAAATCATAGCTGCTCCACAGCAATTGTCAAGGTGCTTGATGATATTAGAATTAATTTTGACCCAGATGAACTAAGGATCTTATGTTTACTCGATTTTTCCAAGGCTTTTGACAGAGTCAATCACAAAATTCTATGTCAAAAGTTGAGTCTGTATTTTGGTTTTAGTCGAAGGTCAGTATGTTTGATTGAAAATTAATTGCATCATCGTAGTCAAAAAGTTCAAGTTGGGAAAGAGTTCTCAGCGTCCAAAGTGTTACTTGCTGATGCTCCCCAGGGTTCAATTTTGGGCCCCATCAGTATAGGTCGGATTTACGGTGGCCTTCGGAAACTTAGCCCCTTTTCCGATATAACTCCGGTAAACACAAAGTTGAGATAAATAAAGTATTTGTTACTACCCATCATTGATTATTTTGCAGTAGTTTATTGCTGGCCTGCCTCTCATTGTCGGCACAAGTTGCTTGTTGCTTTTAATGACATGGTAAGGTATGTTTATGGTTTGCGTAGGTTTGACCATGTTTCTCAGTATCATCAGAATTTACTTTTAGAGAATTTAGATATTTCAAATTAAATCATCAAGTTATTTTTTACTCTATTGTAAAGTATTATAAAAGACTTATTTGTACAACCAAATCTAAGTAATAAATTTAATTGAAAATTTAATTGAATTGAAAAAACTGTCAATTTGAATCCTTTATGATTTTTTTGTTAACAAATCCGATCAGTGAGCATTCATTCTTTGCCGTTTGATGCCAACAACTTTAGCATGCCCTTTTTCTACACTTTTTCTATTTAAGCTGAAGATCACTTGCTTTTGAAAAAAAGACATGATAGGAACGAAATTTCTTAACATAAGACTCTAATAACGAAGAATAGATTTTCAATAGTGTTTTTTTTATCAAAACTTTTTTACGCGCGATGAGAATAAATTATCTCAGAGAGAATGAAAAAGATGGAAATAAACATTTAATTTAATTTAATTAAATAGGAAAATATGTATAAAAGAACGCTGCTGGAGGCCCGCAAAAAGTGTTTGTTTCTTTTCATACATGCAACATACTCTCCACAAAAAAAAAAAAAAAACTGAAGGAATTTTCACCCGCGAATTTTTCTGTTTAATTAATAATCTTAATAATATACAGAAAGTTAAGTAATTCGTGTTACATACTTTGGGATGTAATTTTTGGTCATATTCTATGAACAAAATTGTTTTATAGTTAAGTTCGTTTCTCAACTTTGACATCACTTTTTTACAATTTAAAAAAAAGCTAACTTTGGTGTACCCTGACGACCTGTGCTAAATTCGATATCTCTGTCAATACTGATGATAGGACCCAATCTTAGACTAAATTTTTTGTAGAAATAACAACCTTTAAGACTGTATTTAAGTTGAGCTTCCATAGGCTAAGGGTTGCCGAATTTAAATTTTAAATGGCGTTCAAATTTTCTTTCCTCAGCAAATTTTTGACTTTGACGTCATTTTTTTCAGCAAATGCCTGTTAAAACATAGTTTTTTCTTATTTTTAACATATGAGCAAAACAATATTAAGAAAAAAAAAACAAATATATTTTATGATACTTGGAAAAATACAGAATGGGTAAGAATTTAAATAAAAAAAAAATTTTTTCTAGCATTGAGGTTTGTTTGAATAAAACAATAATATGTGTATACTTTAAGAAGTTTTTCATGTCTTTTTGCGCATACAATAACAACAACTGCTCAAAGTGCCCTCCTTCGTTTTGAAAGCATGCCAGAGCCCGTTTTTAGATTTCATTGTGGATGTTTGCTCTCGATAGCTCTTATCTTAGGTACTCTTCTTATGGTTGCAGCTCCTGCGTTAGGTCTTGCAGTTTCTCGAAGCTTTCGAAAGGTATTTCCAAAAACACTTTGAGAATGAAGTCGTCTGTTAGGATAAAGTTCTTGGTATCTTCGCTGTGCTCTTTTTGAATCTCCATTGCAAAACCCGTATACGAATAAAATATCTGCGCATTCTTCCTTCTCAAATGAAGGCATTTCAAAAAGCTCTCTGACCAAACTTTAAAAGTGACTTCTTTTGGTAAACTGATGAACAAATTTTTTTTCCTATTCTTTTATACGACATATCTACCAATAGAACATTCATGGCATGTCAAATACATTTTTCACCTTTTCATCAGTGCACAGTCATGAAAATTTCATTAAAACAATCAATTCTTGGAAAACTACTCCCATCGCAAGCTGTTGCAATAAAAGTCCTTAAAAAAGCCAAAATTGAAATATATAAATATAATTTATGGGTTTTTGAGTGGACTTATTAATGAGTTTTTTTTAGTATTGTTTTGTTCATATGTAAAAAATAATAAAAAACTCTATGTTTCAACAGGCATCTTCTAAAAAAAAAAAATGACATCAAAGTCAAAACTTTGCTGAAGGAAAAAAATTTTAACACCATTTCAAATTGAAAATCTGGCAACTCTAAGCCTATAGGAGCCCAACTTATATACAATTTTTTAAGAAAAAATTAAGTCTAAAACTAGTTCTCAACCATCAGTATTGACACAGGTCAGGGTACACCAAAGTTAGCCTTTTTTTAACCCTCCTTTACGAACCGGCAAAAGTCGTGTCCACACGAACTGGGGTCCAAAAGGACCCCAAGTTTTTTTTCGAAAGTTTTTTGATTTCTGACTCATGTTGTTCAGTTTTAGTTCTTCTGGCTATTGTATGAATTATTTCTAAATATTTTATATAGCAGTGATAAAGAAATTTAAGCAGAGATGTCATTATGCAAATTTTCAATTTCAAAAACGATGGAAATTACCTAATTTCGCAAATCTGGGATTCCTGCTTATCCCTTTCGATATGTCTGTTTTACGTAATTACTGATTGTTGAATTCATGCGTATCAATAGTTCCTGTCAGGTATGCCTAACGTGACCATTTATTTTTTTTGTCAAAGCGGGACATCTTCGGAATTATGTAATAAAAAAATGTTACTAGTGTTTTACAAGGTTTTTTATTATTATTTTTAAATAATCAAAGCAAATAAGTAGTGGCGTGGATTTTAGTTTGTGTTTTTATATTTATCGGCTGTTTTAAAATATATCAAGTCTTGTTTTTAGAAAAGTGTGAAGTTTAGTACATGATTTATTTATATTTATCTTTGTAATCAAAGTAGCTTTCATTACTAAGACACTAAACTGTGTTTTATCACTTCTTGTCCAAACCTCTGTTCATTTGAGAAAAAACTTTTTCCACAGGTGCGTTACTTCCAGGCAGACACATAACGTACTCAATAATTGTAGAAAAATTTGTTAAAGTTAGATTATTGGCACGAATGTGCTGGAATAAACCAACCCAACGATTTTCAGTTAAAAAATTCTCGGTATTCCAGCCAGAAATGTTTTCATCGGTCACAAAGTTTAAAATAAGTGAAAACCCGTCAAAGACTTTCGAATCTTGGCTTCTGCTAATAAATCCTTGTGTGATAAGTAAATCAACCACTAGGCAATTTTGTTAAATTTGCCCATTCAAACACTTCCAGTTCTGTGCTAAATTGACACCACTGGCACTGGTCTAAGAATTCCTTGCTTGTTTTATAAAACTCAGCCGCCGTAGTTTTTATGTTCTGGCTTACTGCTGGTTTTTCTTTTGCTCTTTCTTGTAATCTTACCATCAGGCTACGGACCATGTGAGGAAGGAAAATTGTATTCTCATTTAGTGTTAGGTTATCTCGGAGACGATTAATTTCCTTGGCAGACTCTATAGCCGATACATTTGGCGCTTCGATTTTCAAAACAACTTCATGAAAGGTCGCCGATTGTGCTTGCCAAAAATATAACCACAATTCTGAGCTGGGATTATCGAAAAACGTCTTTAAAATATTTGGACATTTGTCGATACTCTGAAAATAGTTTTTCAAATGCTGAAACATTTTGAAAACTCTTTCGCAGGCATTAACGTAATCCACTATTTTTTACTATAGCCCAGCAGCTTGTGATACTCTGTCTCGGTAGAAATACAAAACTCTTTCAAAGTTTCTACTCGAACGCTGTAGATGTAGAAATGAGTAAATTTTTACTATAATTCATTCGAAATCCACAGGAAGACAATCAGCGGCAGTTTTGATCGCGTTGTGGACTATGTGGGCTCCACATCCAATCCCAATAATCTGTCTGCCGAGTGATTGGTTCAACTAAACATTATTATTTCCTCTCCTATTTTTTCTCCCGAAGTTGCAGCTCGTGTAAACTCCACAAAACATAACAATTTTTTTATTTAAGTCATTAAAATACAATACTTCCTTCAATACAATAATAATACAATAAGTACAATAATATCCGATGTTTCGCCTGGCTGCTCCCGAAACTCTAAAACCTTAACTTTCACACCTTCCGATGGTAAAAAATTGCGAATTAAAACTGGGAATAATTTGATGGAGCCATGATTTGAAGCATGCGTTAATATAGTTTTGCAAATGGGTTTACGTAAATGCTCTTTTAAATCTTCGGTTGCCATGGTTGAGAGCACATTTACCACAACTGCTTGAAACTTTGTAGGTGCACATCTGAATTCTTGCTCAAAACATGCTAGAATTAAAGAAGAAGAACAGTCATTTGAGCCAAAAACTGTGTGATACGCGCACGTTCCCCCAGCTACAGCTAAATCCAAATCCTCAGAAGTCGGCGACTCGGTTTTCTTACAAAAATTATGCTTTGAAGCAGCGGCTTGATCGGCAAGTCTATGTTTTTCTGATTTTAAATGTTTTTCTATATCACTGGCACCACCGTGTCCAGCACTAGAATCTGTACGACATTTTTCACATGTAACGTCTGCGGTGTCATCTTGCGTTTAGGCAGTATTGTTTTGTTACAAAACACTACTAGAACTAAAACAAAACCATCGATAACTAATTAACAAGATGGCAATCTATGGCGGAATTTGTCCACAAGCTGCTCACACACAACTTCACGAAAATTACTTACACAACTTTAATTTTTCCGGATTTGTCAGCTTTGACCACAACTTCAAATGCAATCAACACTTCAGATTTCACCTCGCCAAAAAAGGAATTTTTAAAACATATTTTTTTTCCACTCAAATTTTTTTTAAATTTTAACCTCGAGTATTTTGCTAGCACGCATTCCGAGTTTATAATAATATACAAAAGAATGAAGATGTTTTTGCTTATATTTTATCGAATCAAAAGAAACAAAAATTGCAAAAGCGGGACAATTTCAGCCTCGTGGGGGACAGCGGGACATACTGCCTGAAAGCGGGACTGTCCCGCCCAAAGCGGGACGTATGGTCACCTTAGGTATGCCTCTCAAAAGAAAAAAATATTCATTATTTCAGTTTCTTCAGGTCATCATACAATTTTGTGACCTCAAAAAGGATTGAATTTCAACAATACATGCCAAGTAAGCCTGACAAATATGGCTTGAAGTTTTGGTGGCTGAGTGAAAGCGAAATGGGCACTGAGGCTTTCTATCTAAACTGGTAGCTCTGACCAAAGTACAGGACCTTGTCTTGGATATGATGTGGTGATGTCGTTGATGCCATCATATTTCAATTTTTTCTTTTTTTATTTCTTTACGTCGGTGGATTTGGAATTCAAGTCTTGGCACGGTTCGGAAAAACAAAAGAGATTTGCCCAAACCTTAATCAATAACAAAAAGCAGTATCGTCCAGTCCACTCATCCATCTCTTTTCTGGAAAATGGCGTTGATGAATTTTGTTCCCAAGCCAAACAAACACTGAACCAAATATTGGGAGTAAAATCAACTAAAATTTTTCGTAACATTTTAACTAAAGCATATTACGAAATTGACGAATATTTGTAAATATTTTATTCAAATAAACAAATTGATTTGTAAAAACAAGAAAATCTATTCAAATCGAATAATGTCTGTTTGTAGCATTTTAATTGAAGAAACAATCGTTGAATTGATAAAATGAATGTTGAATTTGTAGATCTTTCGTCAAAATTTATATTCAAGTCAACAAAACATTCATCAATTTAGGTAATTTTTTGGTAATTTTTTTTAATGTCAATTAAATTGTTATTGTAGAATTTTAGTTCAATCAACATACTTCTTACTTCTATTGACTAAGAAAGTATTCAAATTAACTATTTCTTTTTTTAAAAATGATGATTTTTCGTTAAAATGTTAGCATTTTTTCTTCATCGTTTAGGGATTATTCCATACAGCGAAACATTCGTCAGTTTGAATAAATTTCTTCAAAGTAACCTATTTCTTTCTTGTTACTATCAAAGTATGTGTCCCCTGTTTCTTGTGTGTAAGTTTAGCTACAAATTTTCCATTCGGTTTTGTGACTTAGAAAGGATCGGTTTTGTGACTTTGAAAGGATCGGTTTTGTTGCGTTGTGAATTTGAAATTTGTGGCCCATTCAAAGCAGGTCAAAGCTGGATCCACAGAGGAATTTCTTAGAAAATGGCATCAATATAAAAAACCATTTGGATAAAAATTGGTAAGTAAATTAGAACTTATCCAACTGCTAATCATTACTATAAAAGACTAAGTCTTAATAAACATTTGTATTTAACTCTAATAATTATTAATGAATGAATCGAGCGTTGTCTGTTTGATTTATTTCTTAGATTGATATTGATTTTAAACAGCGAAGGGAAAACTGTCATTTTTTTCAGAGAAAATAAAAGACCCCAACCTGAAATCATTGTTCTCCAAAATGAACGAAATGCAGCATTTGGCCGAAAGTAAGTTCAATTTCTATATGCTCATTCGCTGATAGCTGATGGCTTTGTTGTTATTTGAACTGTTATTAATGAATAAAAAAATCACTCTTTTACAATATCATGACATTACTCAACTTAAATCTAAAAAATTGCTAAATTCAACTTGTAATTTTCTTCTGCATAGATGGATGTTGCTGTGGAGTCTTTTATCTCCTTCACTCCGTTTTGGTTTCAACAGCAAAAGTTTTGAAAAAGACTACCCCAACTTCGGGCAAGAAACTACATTCAAAATTTTCAATACGAGACTCCCAACTAAGTTTTATTTTGGATGGCAAAACTGTAGCGGACTCACTTGAAGGAGAAGATGGAAGCGAATTCGAAGATCCAGCCATTTGTCCTTATTAGTCTCCGTCTCCGTTCTGAGTCCGAACGGTTGGTTCATTTCATCGGAATAAGGTATAACATAAAATAAAATATTATTCATATATGTATTTTTATTGTTTATATCTTAATGAAAAATATTAATATAAAATTTTTAAAAAATAAAATAATTTTAACATATTTTCCTGTTGTCGTTATTGATGTTGTCGTTATCACTTTCAAGGTCGAATCTTCTTTTTTTCAGGAGTCCAAGGTTGTTAACACATTTTATTTGTTCGAAACGATATCAATTAATTCATTAAATTACAGACGCTCAATTGATTTAAAAAAAATAGTTTAATAAACTAAACTAATTAGTTCAATCAAAAAAGTTTTCGCCAAATCCACATGAACTCTTAGTTCAATCAATTAATATTTTATTCAAATTAACGATCTGCATGAGTCGAATTGAAGAAATATTTCACTAATACTTTTATTCAATTTGATAGTTATTCTTTAAAAAAACAACTAAAAATTGACTAATAATAATTCGTGGATTTGACGAATTTTCTTCAAGTTAACAGCTTACTACTTATTATTCAAATTGAATAAACGAATTATTCACGACAACGAAAGGTTTAGTAGGGTGTATATTGATCGCCATTTCGTCAATTTAACCTGCGATTTAGTTGCTTTCACCGCCTTTTTTGGTTCAGTGAACATAACTGCGAGAAAGCCACTTCCGGTCATCAAAGTAAACCTGCCATGATACTGGATTATAACCGCACCAAAGGTGGAGTCGATATATTCGACCAACTGGTCAACTTACTGGACGTAGCAGCCCTAGCAACTGTCATCATTTTCCGACACTTCAATTAGCCTAGAAGGAAAAAAAATTTGTTCAGAAGTGATAAACTCATCGAACTAGCGGAGGAAGTGGTTGAGTCAGATTTGAATAACCGTTCACAAGCTGCAACACAATCTGGCATTAGAAAATCTGCATTGGATGCTCTCTATATTTTGAGGAGAGTTCAGAAAATTACCAACAGTCCCGAAAGGCTCTCTTGTAAAAGAAACAGATGTCACCTTTGACCAAGAGCAGAAGACAAGAAAACCAGAACCACCTGCGATGGATGTGGCAGATGTTGCTGTCCTTGCCACACTAGAACCTTATGTGTTAAATGTCTGCCGGAACTGCCAACAACTTCAAAACAAATCCTTCTAAACATAAACTAGGTATGCTGCTTTTCAAATAAAATAATTTTTTATTAGAAAAAATATGATTTTTCATAGAATTTCAGTAGTGGGGTCCAAATGGACCCCACTTCAGGTGGATGGGTTCTTAAAAAAAAAAAAAATCGCAGAAAAATCTGCAAATGTCTGATAATCGTTTCAACTTAAGAATTGAATAAAATATTAAATTTTGCTCACTGAGTAAAAATCCCATTTTAAAAAAAGAAAAGCAAAAAAGTTATGAGTGTTCAAACATGCTCTGGGGTCCAAATGGACCCCAGTTTGTAAAGGAGGGTTAAATTGTCAAAAAGTGAGCACTTCCTACATGACTGTTCTGCATTTCCTCGAGTTTACAGACACTCGGCGCAGACATCCAGACATAGAGAGAGCTGATTCATAAGATTCCTTTTACTGCACCGTATTCTGGCTATACACAAACAACTACTGGCAAGCTATAACACCGGAACCGGAACGAAATCCTTCTAAAGTCATAGAATTTCTTTCCATTTTCTACCGTTTATCGCTTGTTTTTATCGAGGCGATAGTTACAGAACAGGGCCACTGGAGCCATTCAAACGTTAAAGTCTACTGATTTTACTTAAAATTTATTTTTCTATCAAATTACTTCTGCAAACCAGCGATTGTCAATGAAAATTTTACAAATCGTTAAATAAAACAATAACCATCGAAATCAAAATTATTTATTGTTTACATTTAATGAAAATTATTATGTTTATGCTAACGTGCAGCAATTATTTAAACAACGACAAAGCAACAGCAACATTCAAATGAATAAGTTGAAATTATGCAAAAGTATTTGAAGGGTTTATACATACTGAACTAATAATACAAAAAAGAAAATTAAATTGAATTAAATTGCCACCCTCACTTGGTGTTCCAAAGCGGTTTCACATTCACGGACATTGCGAAATTGTTATTTTTACTTTTATGGAAACAATGTCAAAGTCATGAAGTATTTATTGCCGCATTGCATGTAATGATTTCATTGGATAAAGTGCAATGAAATGTCAAAATAAATATACATGCATTTGTTTGCACTCAAAACAAACAAATGCATTTTTTTATAAATTTTTAAATGAAAATATAAACGCTTTTTACCATATGATTTGAATAAAGTAAAAAGGGGGTTTTTCCATAGAGCATGGTATGGATAGCATTGTTGGAAATATTGCGCCCTAGAAAGGAACAGAAAATATCTTTTAAAATGAAATAAATAGGGCGGCGCAACAGACCGAGGTGCCCCGGGGTCTAACGCATTTTTCGCAACCATGGAATAGAGGGGCCCTACAATTTCGTGCCGATTCGGATCGGCTAATCGAGAAAAAGCTTTTTAATGCGTTGAGTGTACTATCGGAGGTCTTCCCAATTCCTCCCGAAAGGACACATTTAAAGAGCTTTTTGACACGTTTAAAGAGTTCAGTATTTGCTTACCTAAATGAAGGCAATACTAAGTAAACTAAAGATTCTAACTGAATTGATACCTAACCTTAAAAAACTTAAAAGAATAACCCCTTCTATCAATGTGAGCCTCCTTTGTACAAAAATTACGAATCTCAACTTTAACTCTCATGTCTTCCCGAATATAAAAATTTATATTAGATATTTGGCTTTATTGAAACCTTGCAAATAAGCTGTATCAGGAACTATATGAATTGAATGCTCGATTTAGTCTTTACTTGGGATTATAGGTACTACTTATAAGGCAAGTTTTGAGATAACAATTAAACGGGTCACCTATGTTTCGGTGGAAGACGTTTGCCTTTTCATTGTTTCGCCGCGTGCATTTCGACTTTTTATTTTTATTTCGCAAACCTCATTTGATAAATAACATTTTGAATTCCTTCATTTTTTCATCTTATCAGTACGCAATTATTATTCGGCTCAGTTTGAAATGATTTGGGGACAATTCGCAAATATCATTTGGCAAATTGTTGAATGCCCATCAATTAGTTCACTTTAAGGTTCTTGGTCAAGTGTTTATTTCGCAAATGATCGTTTCGCTGTTTCATTGTTCCGCGAATCGATTGTTTCACCGTACCTATGCAAGAACTTGTTATCATCAAAAAGTACATTCTTAAATCTGTTTCGAGCTATTTCTTTGCAGATTATATAAAACCATATGTGAAGTTGCTGCTTTCGAAATTTGTTTTTTTGGTTTCAGTATTTATCGAATAGAATTTAATATCCTTAAAGAGTTCTAGCAAAATACTTTTTTTTACATAAAATAAGGCATCTCACTGGTTTTTAAAAAGCTACTACTAAAGACAATTTGTACAGTTTGTGCATATGTGTTGTAAATCTTTTTAGCATTATTTTTATTTCGCGCCTTAGGCAGGCCATATTTAACGCAATTTTCTTTGGGGAAACCTTAGCAGCATAATTCACATATGAAGTATTCTTTTTCCGGAGCAATCATTGTGTGCCCACATTGTGCACACGACACATTGCAGCCAAATTTCACCTTCCTTATCTTCAGAAAAAAGGCTAAGGCAATAGATGCATTCAGCGTCTTTTTTATTACTTCTGTCGGGACTAGGATCTTTGGTCCCGTATGCGAAGACAATGTGTGCAGAAGAAGATACAACAACGAGCTGTATGAGCTGTACCGCGACATGGGCATAGCCAGAAGAGTACGCATCGCGAGGCTACGATGGTTGGGCCATGTTGTGCGGATGGACCCAAACGCTCCGGCTCGTCGGGTGTTCGAAAGCACATTGCAGGGAAGTCGCGGAAGGGGAAGACCTCGTCTTAGGTGGCGCAATCAAGTGGATGAAGACCTCAACCGACTTGGAGTGCGAAACTGGAGAGAGCTCGCCCGAAATCGAAGTCGTTATAGAAGGATGTTGGTTGAGGCCCAGGTTCACCCCGAACTGTAATGCCAACCTAAGTAAGTTAGTAAGTAAGGGACTAGGGTCGGAATTATCGTCTGGGTAGAAATAACTTACTTCTTTGCTAAGGAAGATGTATGTTTTCTATTTCAAGACCCAGGTTGCATTGTAGATGGTCCCCTTGTGGGAGCATCGTGGTGGCTTGGTTTTGCGTAAGATTTTAGAACAGGAATTAACGGAAGAAATATCATAAAGAGGGAAAGGTTCTGAAGTCTTGGACCAGAGAGAGTGGGTTCGAATACAAGTACGAAGTAGCACAATTCTGCACTGGGAAACGAAATCATACTTGTGTGACTAGGTTCTCTGGGGGTAGTCCCTACTTTTTCTAGGAGTCCGATGTGAATGGGTTCGTCGTGCTATAAAGATGAATAACCAGGTTTACACTTAAAACAAATTCTCTACTGCAGTTCTTTGCGAAAGCGTTTCTTTTTTATTGGCATTTTCTCTCCCAAGATCAAATTCCTAAGAACCTTCTGAAATTAAAATTTAAGATAAACTAAAATGATTAATTGGAGTTTGTCTGATAATGACCCGTGGGTCTTAATTCCTCTTTGTTTTGGAAGTAAATTCGCGTGAATTTTCATTTTTACACCACACATCCATACTCCCTTGAGAAAATATTTTCCGCTTCGCTTTTAGCTTCATTATTCTATCCGTGAGTAAAAAGCGAATCGAAGCGAACGAAATTTCCCTTCCGGCAGTACGGGCTTGTGGTTGAAAAAATCCACACGAACAGATCAGGAGAAAGTAGCTAAGATCAGAACATATATTTAGAAAGAATAGAAAGTAGATTTAGTTATTATGAACGCAATGCGCATAATAAAGTGGACTGAGTCACGAAGTGGGAGACAACGTGCGCTATGAATCCACGGAAAGCTGAAATAAGTGCCCATATTTTGGAGCTTTGTTTTTCCTTTCAAATAAAAAGAAAACAACGGGTGATTTCTTAGCTGGTTTGGTTTTGGCAACAGTGGTTTTGACAGCTGATGTGTGTTTAGTACCTTGTGTCACTGTCAAACAGCTTCAGTTTGGTTAGCAATTTAACCATGGATCGTCTTACAAATGAACAACGCTTGCAAATTATTGAATTTTACTATCAAAATTCGTGCTCCGTTCGAAATGTTCATCACGCGCTGCTTCCATTTTATGGTCGGCATTCTCGACCTTCTGAGCAGTCTATTCGGAAGATTGTGACCAAATTTCGCACCAAATTTACTTTGTTGGACATTAAACCACCAAGACCAACACGTTTACGTACTGTGCGTAGTGAAGAAAATATTGCGGCCGTATCAGCTAGTGTGACAGAAGACCGCGAAATGTCGATTCTGCGCCGTTCCCAGCAGTTAGGCCTTTGTTACAGCACTACGTGGGAAATTTAGCGGAAGGATTTGGGCGTAAAGCCTTTTAAGATACAGCTGGTGCAAGACTAAAGCCAGCCGACCTACCACAACGCCGAATTTTTGGTGAATGGGCTCTTGGAAAGCTGGCCGAGGATCCGCTTTTTTATCGAAAAATTGTGTTCAGCGATGAGGCTCATTTTTGGTTGAATGGGTACGTAAATAAGCAAAATTGCCGCATTTGGAGTGAAGATCAGCCAGAAGCATTGCAACAGCTACCAATGCATCCCGAAAAAGTCACTGTTTGGTGCGGTTTATGGGCCGGCGGCATTATTGGGCCATATTTCTTCAAAGATGATGCGAATCGCAGCGTTACTGTCAATGGTGAACGCTACCGAGCGATGATAACAAACTTTTTTTTGCCCGAAATGGAAGTTCTTGACTTGCATGATATGTGGTTTCAACAAGACGGTGCCACATGCCACACAGCACGCGAAACAATGGCGCAATTGCGAGGCGAGTTTGGTGAACAGTTAATTTCGTGCGATTTGACACCATTAGACTATTTTTTGTGGGGGTATGTCAAGGCTAATGTCTATAGGGACAAGCCCGCTTCGATTGACGCACTGGAAGCCAACATCCATGCATTCATTCGTGAGATACCGGCCGATATGTGTGAAAGAGTATGCCAAAATTGGACTCGGCGGATGGGCTACCTGAGACGCAGCCGCGGTCAACATTTGCATGAAATTATCTTTAAACATTAAATTGCAAGGTTCAAACTATCGATTAAAATAAATATTTCATTCATTTTTTAGAATATTTTGTGTTTTTTTTTTTTTTTAAAAAAGTTCTAAACCTCTTAAAAAATCACCCTTTAGTATATACACATTTAGCGTAACCATGATTTTCTATGTTAGCTTGAGATTCTATTCCACCATGGTTCGAAGAACTCCTGATCTTGAAAGACATTTCTATCAAAAACACACTTTACTGTCGACGAAAAACCTTTAACTGCGATCTCTCCAGTTTGAGTCTTTAGAAAGACTCAACGTTCGACGGAATAGTTCAATTATCTCAAAGTGTGATAGAGCTTCATAGTTGTTGATTACCCATCGTCAAATCTCCTCGGCTAAATACTTTTTTAAGGCTCCCATAAGAGTCTTGTCCAGTGGTTGTATCTTATGACTCGAATGCGGAGGAATCGATAGGATATGAACATGATTTTTTCTTGTGAGTTCAACAAGCTCTGTGTTCATGGTATGGCTTGTTATCAGCAGCACAGGTGATGTTAAAGTTGGCATGACCGTTTCCAGAAAATGTTTCAACCACTTTATAAACAAGTTTGTTTGCACCCAACCGGATGGATAATTTGCATATATCGAATATTGGCGCACCTATCATCAACAAGGGGTTGTCTCTCTTCTTTGGAAATATGAACACAAAAGGAACAAATGAACCTCCTGCACTCATGCACAATATCGCGGTTATTAAAGAACCTCTTTCTGCGGAAGTTAATGCTCCCACTTGTTTCCTACCTTTCAACGCGATTACTTTTGGCATTTTCGATGGGACAACCAAAATGCCAGTTTCAACCACATTATGGACTAAAATGGTACTAGATCATTGTCCATAAGTAATTCCAAGTTGTTGAAAGAAAAAATCGTGACACTTTGCTTTAAAAACACGGAAGTGCGTGCTAAGGTTTTTCCAGTTGGAATAAGCGAAGCCAGTCCCTGCCAGCAACTTCCTTAACAATGGAAAATGGTTTTACCATTTTAAATGGCAGGCTGGAAAGCTAACGACCGTTTGTCGTTTCTTTAGAGGCCAATAGTTTTTTTTCCATTTCTAAACAGTATTCCACTATAGTGACTGTTCTAACTCTGGTGGTAATACAGGCTTTCATCCTATTTTGGATTTTAACACTCCATCTAATGTGTTGTGTCCGACACCCAATTAGGTACTCAACTGTTGTAAACAAACACATAAAAACCCAATTCTTAGGAATTGCCCCGTCGCGTCAGTCGCTTCGTAAACGTACGACATAGTTTCGATTTCGATAAAAATGTGTCATGCATTGGTTATGTCACTATAACAATGCATGCCAAGCGAACCGAAATACGTAAACAAAGAAAGCGACGAGGAACATACTGCGAAGTGTCACATTGCAGACCAAGCAATTTTTTTGAGATAACAATTCAAAATTCTGTCTGTCTATCTGTCTGTCTGACCGATTTTATTCAAAATTTGCAGTTAAGGTCTGTAGGGTAGCCTACAGAGGGGTTTTTGAAATTGGGTCTCTAGGTCTTGAAATAACAGTACCTGAGATACGACCGATATAATAATACTTACTTTTCTTGAAAACGGCTCCAACGATTTCGATAAAATTTTGTGTGAAGAATTATTTTTGGATTGTTTTTCTTATGATGTAAAAAAGATTTTTCGAAAAAGGCTA
Organism: Melanostoma mellinum; assembly: GCA_914767635.1. Classification (NCBI taxonomy): domain Eukaryota; kingdom Metazoa; phylum Arthropoda; class Insecta; order Diptera; family Syrphidae; genus Melanostoma; species Melanostoma mellinum. Next base: position 67,271,384 of record OU612058.1, on the reverse strand, counting down.
AAAACGGTACCCCCACGTTAATGGCTCACACGATCTTGACGAAACTTTGAATTTTAAAAGTCGTAACACTGTAACAGACTTCTGTTACTGTTTCAGAAAGACTGCGTATATCAATATTCAAAAAAATTTAGTTATGGAAATTTCAAAGAATTTTTTTTACAAATTTTGATATTTTGAAATAATTTCAAAACTATAACTTTGATTTTTAAAATTTTTTTTTTAAACAACTTCTAGCAAGATCTAAAACTTTGCATTACTTACTTACTTAAGGTGGCGCTACAGTCCGGGTCGGACTAGGGCCTCAACCAACATGCTTCTCCAGCCAGCTCGGTCCCTAACTAGCTGCCTCCAGTTTTGCACGCCAAGTTGGTTGAGGTCCTCTCCTACTTGCATGCACCACCTGAGTCGCAGTCTTCCTCTACTGCGCCGTCCCTCGGATTGGATTTGAAGACTTTCCGGGCCGAAGCGTTGTTGTCCATTCGCTCTACATGACTCAGCCATCTAAGCCGCTGGACCTTGACTCGTTTGACAAGGTCAGTGTCGCTGTACAGCCCGTACAATTTGTCGTTAAATCTTCTTCTCCACTCTCCATCTATGCAGACGGGACCAAAAATCACCCGAAGAATTTTTCTCTCGAAGCATCCTAAAGCGTTCTCGTCTGCCTTTGACAAAGTCCATGCCTCTGCGCCATATATAAGAACCGGGATTATAAGTGTCTTATACAGGGACACTTTCGTTGCTCGAGAGAGGACTTTACTACTCAATTGCCTTCTTAATCCGAAGAAACAGCGATTGCCAAGAGTTATTCTTCGTTTGATTTCAATGCTGGTGTCGTTGTCTGAATTAATAGCGGCGCCTAGGTAGACAAAGTCCTTAACTACCTCAAAGTTATAGCTGTCAATCATGACGTTCTGTCCAAGACGTCGGTGTTGGCTGTCCTTTCTTGATGACAGCATATACTTGGTCTTGCCCTCATTTACCACTAAACCCATCTTCTTCGCTTCCGTCTCAATGCTCATAAACGCGCCATTGACATCACGCTGCGTTCTTCCAATTATGTCAATATCGTCGGCATATCCGAGCAATTGAACGGATCTATGAAAGATTGTGCCTCTTGTGTTGACTTGGGAGTTTTGCACTATTCTTTCAAGAACGATGTTGAAGAAGTCGCATGACAGTGCATCGCCTTGATTAAAACCTTTTTTGACATCGAATGTATCGGTGAGATCTTTTCCGACCCTGATGGAGCAGCGTGCGTTCTCCATCGTCATCCTACACAATCGGACAAGTTTGGTAGGGATGCCAAAACTAGACATGGCTCTATATAACTCTTCTCTATAGATGCTGTCATACGCGGTCTTAAAATCGATAAAAAGGTGGTGGGTATCGATTTGAAGCTCCTGGGTTTTTTCCAAGATCTGCCGTAGTGTGAAGATTTGGTCTATGGTGGAGTTTCCTGGTCTTAAGCCGCACTGATAAGGACCTATCAGGTTGTTAACGAATGGCTTCAGACGCTCACACAATACGGCAGAGAGGATCTTATATGCGATGTTAATGTTACCTCTGTAGTTAGCGCAGTTCAGAGGGTCTCCTTTCTTGAGGACCGGGAAAACGATGCTGAGGTTCCATTCATCGGGCATGCTTTCTTCCGACCATATTTTGCAAATGAGCTGGTGCATGCTCCTGACCAGGTCATCGCCTGCCGATTTAAACAATTCGGCAGTGAGGCCATTACCTCCAGCAGCTTTGTTGGACTTTAGCTTGGATACTGCTGTCTTCACTTCGTTCAGGTCGGGTTGGCGGAATTGTTGGTCTACGTCGCCTAAATCGAATGAATCTATCTCTCTAACAGCGGAATTGGGTTCATCATCGCTGTTATAGAGCTTGGAGAAGTGGTCTTTCCATATCCTCAGCATTGACTGCGGTTCCACCACGATGTTCCCTTGATCGTCTTTGCAGGCTTCGGCTCGGGGCTGATAGCCCGAGGCTGTTGTTTTTACCTTTTGGTAAAACTTCCGAACCTCATTCCTGCTGTGGCACCCTTCTATCTCCTCGATCGCGCGCTTCTCATGCTCTCTCTTTTTCCGTCTGAGAAGCCGGTGTTCGTCTCTCCTCTTCTGCTTGTAGAGCTCGTAAGCAGTTCTAGTCCTTCTGTGCAGCGCCGCTTTTTATGCTTCCTGTTTAGCTGCATGTGCTTGCCGGCATTCGTCGTCAAACCAGGGGTTTCGTTGTGGTGGCCGTGTGAAACCCAGCACTTCAGAGGCGGCATCTCTGATGGCTGATTGGCAGTGCTGTCACTGGTTCTCTATACTTATATATATATATATAAGTATATATAAGTATAGAGAACCATAGTATAGTATAGAGAAAACTTTGCATACTTGTCTTTTAAAAAACAGTTTTTCAAAAGGTGTGAAAAATAAAAAATCTTTTTTTGAAAACCGTGGTCCAACGATTTTGATTAAATTTTCATCATGCATATGTATTAGCAATTGCAAAACAATGGCGTTTTTTGATTTTCGCTTGAAACCTTTGGAATATTTAATTTAATTTTTTCATTATTTTACGTGATTTAATTCAATTTTCATAATTAATGTGTAGTTGGCAACCCTGTACCACAAAATATACTATGAAGAGCTAATACCAAAACCTTTAAATCAGCCTTAAGATTTCGTCATCGTATTAAGAACACTCGCAAGTTCGTGCGACCCAGTCGTGCCCATTTTTATTCTTTAAGAGAATACAGAAAGGTATTTCATTTTTGAAAAGAGTAACGAATTTAACAACATATTCAATGTAAAACCACTTAAGAAAACTTACCCAAAAATTACAGCGAAAGCAAAGAGAATTAAAAGCGCCTTATATCTGCCAGGAACGTTGCGTCACACTCACAACGATAGACTCAGGCTCAACTGGTTTGATCATGTTTACAATGAGTTTTTTTTTCTTTCGCTTTGGATTTTGGTTTGGGAAATGCAATACATAAATGGCCTACCACATTACCCACTCTAGCCAATTTTGGTACACTTACTCAATTACTCATATGATAAGACTTATTTTTTCAAGCTCAATCAATAATTTCAATAAAATTTTATGTGAGGTAGGTATTATTTTTTGACTGTCTTTCTTATGATCCAGGAAAAACTTCTACAATCTACACTGAAATTTCCAAAGCATTCGATCAACTCTCTAATGATATTATAATATATGAGCGCAATGTCTTAGCTTTTCCTACAGTATTCAATGCATGATTTTTTTCTCCTATCTTTGAAATAGAACTTACCAAGCAAAATTTCGTAACAGCTTTTTGAGTTCGTTCTTCGTTCAGAGCTCGGTCGGGTGTACTAAAGGGCAGTCATTTTTGTGTTTTTGCTTTTCATTGATGCACTTAATGACATTGTTTTTCGCGTTTTGAATAGTGAAATTCGAATTTTCGCAAACGATATCACTAAGAGGTACGCAAAAATTCTAGTGATCCTTTCGTAGCTCCATCTTTGTTTTCTCTCAGTTTGGATACACCCCTCAAGTTTGGTCTCCTCTATATGAAATTTATAATTTTGGAAGGGCCTTTTTTTTGCCTCCTTATTATCATCGTATTCAGGTTCTACAATTGAAAATCTTTACTCAAAGGCATACGGATTCATTGATGCTCCCTATTTGCTCTCGCCCATCGGACTCCCACGGAGGATCTCAGCCCCCACCATAGAACCAACAACGGCATGCATGAAAAGCTATCGTGCATGAGTAGACTATTCAATTTCTAGAATATTCTTGGAAATGTCTTATTTAGTTATTGCTTTTCATCTAAGGTAATTGTGTTCTGTATTTTATGTCACTTTTATAAGTATTCCTATTTTTAATATATTTTATGCACTCTCTTTGTACTGGTGTTGGTGTTTACTAACTTCTATCACTTTCATTTATGATGAAGAAAGTAGATAAGTGCGTACATATGAACTTGCTCTGAGCTACATACGACTTAGTCTCTGAGGTGCAGAAAAAGGCAAAAAGTTTAATTCAAAAGTCATATGCTAATAGAGCTCACATTTTTAAAAACGGACTTGTTTTACTCAACACTTTTTAGCTGTATACCGGCGACAACTTCATGATTAGCTTCGTATAGAAAGATCAAACTTTACTTTGATGCTTCAAATAAGTTAACGAAATCTTAAATACCAGTAAACCCAACTCGAATACCTCATATCTTAGGACGAAATACCAAAGCCCCAGCGGCATCGACCAATTTCTAATCATTATGCCCAATGCCACCTCACTTTTTACCAGTCGAATATAAAATCAAACTTAATGAAAATTCCACAAGAAGAGAAAGAAGTGACGAACAGCGTCAGTATTACTATGACCCGAATTGCATCACTCTTGGCTTCCCAGCTGGGTTTTTTCTTCTTCGCTCTTCTAATGAATCCCCAACGCGCTGTATTGTCCACAAAACTCCTAAGCGCAGAATCTAAAAGATTTATGTTTTCGCTCCGTGACTTGAGTGCAGTTATAAAACGTGGCCATCTCTGAAACCAAGAGGAGTACACAGGAAATGAGAATATCCATCCATTCGACTTTGCATAATATATTTCTTCTTTTTTTTCAGTTCTTTGCGTGCCACAGAGTCCCGCTGGGGTTTGACGGTAAGTAGTTAATTCCACTACTGCTAGAAGCCACCAGTTTCCGCTGGCACACTCAGCTCAGCTTTTGTGGGCAATTAAAATGCAATTATTCTGCCACTAAGACATTAAAGGATTCATGCTACTGCCACACTATCAGAATATAGCCGACTGCAGGTCCTGATGTCTGCCATAGCTATACGTGGCTTACATTATTCCCCTATACTATCTAGAGAAGGTAATTAAATTTTGACGTTGATAAAGTGGGGCTGGGTCTAATGTGTATGCAGAAGCGGAAAGAACTGTCTTTTCATACTATTATGTGTGTATCACTTGTTAGGGAATTTCAACTATTCCAAGCTAATAAAGGAATGTTAAAAGTTGGAAATTAACAAATGCTACTACTAGAAAAGTTAAGAAGAAAAACTGTAATTTTGTTTGAAAACTATACTCGTACACTTTTTTAAAACGAACACAAAAAGATTGATGGCGAATGAGATTTTTCTATGGTGTTACGTTCAAGTTTTGTTCTCCTTAGGGAGATACCAATGAGGTTTACTTGATTGAAACATGGCAAGAAGATTTTTGTATCCAGTGAAATGTTTTTGTAGTGACACGTTATTGAATTACGCATTCAAATTTTTCGGGCTATTAAAAGAATACGAGTAAAAGCAGAACACTGAAATGTTAATTGCAATGGTAGGTATTGTCATATGGTCAAAATGGCATCCCCACATGACATTGTATGATGGAGGTAATGAACAAATTTGGTTTGTATGATTCTACAGGCTTATTTTCTTTGTCTGTGTTACACATGAGCATTTCCTGTGGTTAAGTGAACTTCAAGAACAATTTGTTATATCAGGAGCAGCACCTTCTGTGATGTAGTGTGATATGAGATTTGTAAGTGGTCTATCTTGAATGTGAAGCACAAGAAAATTCTAATTCTGTTAGAGCTTTTAAGTCCTGCCATAAACTTATGATTGGTATAAACATAAAGGATACTCCATTTGCTTTCAAATATACATAATAGCATTAATTTTTTACTATTTCATTTTCGGCCAACAGATGCCGAAAAAAAGATGACAGATGACAAATGACAGTTGACAGATGACAGATGACAAATGACAGATGATAAATGACTGATCACAAATGACGTTCGATAGGTAGAAAATGACCGCCGACCTTTTTCTACGAAGTCAGCCGCCGCCGACAGAGTGTTCTGCCTCTAAGTAAACGCAGGCATTTCCTACGCAGTCCGCCGCCGCCGATAAATTGTTTTGACTTTCATGCAACGCAGACCCTTGTTACGAAATTCTCCGTCGCCGAAAGAGTGCCCAGCCCAACGCAGAGCCATATAGGAGTTCACTTCCCCCAAACAAAGGAAACAGCAGCCGTGGTATACAACCGTGTCCCCAAAGAATCCATCGCCACTACTACCAGTGAGGATCGATATCAGCCGCTCCGTGGACCAGCTGCAGAAACCAACCTTATTCAAGAAATCGTTAAAACTTGCTTTTTGTGGAAACTATTTGTTAGAAATTGTAAACCTGATCCTGAGAGTAGATATTATAATAAAGTTAGAGTTAATTAAAATTAAACCGACCGTTTCCTCGCATTCATTTTTGAGAAGTTGGACCGCCGAAACCCAAGTCTTACGAAGCTTCCTTGGTAGACCCTGGACACCCTGAGTCATACCCCAGCCTCGCAAAAGAGGCATCATAATCTTAGATTTTTTCTAAAAATGAAAAAGTTTAAAACTTTATTTATTTTATTTATTTAAGGCTGTATTTGAGTTGAGCTTCCATAGGTTTAGGATTGCCAGATTTTCAATTTTAAGAAAATACCTGTTAAACATAGAGTTTCTTTATTTTTTACAGATGAACAAAACAATATTAAAAAAAACTCAATAAAAAGTGCACTCAAAAACCCATACATTTTATGAAACTTAAAAAAATACAAAATGGGTAAAATTGAAAAAAAAAAACAAAAATAAAAAAATTGCTTGCTATGGGTACTTTTAGTAAGTTTTCTATGTATTTTATACGGGTTGGTGACGTTTGCCCCAAGCCAAAAAATGGTAATCCCCAAACGCGAAATACCCAAATTAAAATCCCCAAAGAGAAAATCTACAAACCCAAAATATTCAAACCAATATCCCCAAAACAAATATGTTCAAGTAGTGAATCGTGCGAAAAAATCGCGAGCGCGATTTGATCGCATGATTCACTACTTGATCACATTAATTTGTTTTGGGGATGTTTGCAGGAAAATGTAATACAAAGAGTTAACATAAAATTCTTTATAAAACTTGTTATGTTTATTGAAATGAAAATACATTTTCAAAATTTGTAAGTTAATAAAAAATACTCAAAAAAGTAATATGTTACAGTAATGCTAACAAAATAAGGTCCCTTTCAAAGTGTTAAATGAAAAGAAAATAAAAAATTCTAAATAAAAGTTTCTCTTCATTCTTAATGTGTTATAATGAAAAAAAAAAAAAACAAAAAAAAAAAATTTGTTTGTTTCTTATAACTAAAACAGAACATAGCTGTTGATCATCATCATTATTCACTTGTTAATTAGTATCACAATGAAATAATTTCATGAGATTTTTTTGAGAACTAAATGCACATAATCATCCTCATCCTCTGTACTTTTGATGATGCTTTTGAAAGAAAGAGAAAACTTCCTTCAATTCGAGTCACAAAACATATTTACAGCGAAGGCAAACCAAAAGACTTTTCATGACCGATTGGCTCCTTTATTTTAACTAAACTTTTTTAAATTGAAAATCTGGCAACCCTAAACTTATAGAAGCTCATCGTAAATACAGTCTTAGAGGTTGTTATTTTAACAAAAAGTTAAGTCTAAGATTAGGTGTTTCTTAACTCTTTAGATATATTTATTTATTCTATTTATTAAGTTATATATTTATTTATTTATTTAGTTAGTTATTTATTTATTATCTTATTTGCTTACTTATTTATTAAATTATTTATTTATTCATTTGTCTATCTACTTTCCTATTTATCTAACCATTTCATTTACTAATCTGTTAATTTTTATACTTCAGCATTATATTCTAAAATTCTGTTATTTCTTTTGTATTTGTTGGAATAATTTTACTAACCACTGTACCTAAATGTAATCAACACAATACTCTCTTTGCTTAACAGAACCTATGTACTCAAATGTAACTTTACTTTTTTCATTTGCTTTCATATTATCTTATCTATTTGTCATTTTGTCACTTGCTCTGAATACTTTGTACAGTAAACATCTCTTGAAGAAAATCCCGGTTTGGTTTTATTTTCTGCAACAGGTTATGGGCCCAGGTTGCAAGTCAGAAAAAAAATTTTTACAGTTCAAGCTTAAAATAAATTAATCTGTTCGTCGATTTTGTTTTAGTTGAAACGTGACATTTTTTTTTTACTGGGTTAGAGAGATATTGAAACCGTAAACTATAAAGTAAGAAAAGAAGGATGAGTTCCTTATACCAAATAGAAAAGTTAAACGGAGAAAACTTTTCGACATGGAAAATCCAAATGAAGAGTATTTTGGTACATGCGGATTTATGGTCGTTCGTCGATGGATCGAAGGTTTTGCCAAAGGAGCCAGGAGATGAGGAGAAAGCTGCATGGGACACTGGTGATGGGAAGGCGTTAGCTACTATTCTCCTTAGCGTGAAACCGTCTGAGCTAATGCATGTGAAACACTGTAAGACGTCTAAGTCAGCATGGGACACATTTTTAGAAATACATCAGCCAAAAGGGCCAGCCAGAATGGTGAGTTTGTTTAAACAATTAGTGCATGCGAAGATGAATGATGGTCAGTCCATATCAGCCCATGTTAATCAATTTTATGAATTAATTGAAAAATTGCGTGAAATTCAATGTGAAATGCCCGATGAGTTGTTAACGATAATTTTATTTTGTAGTTTGCCTGAGACCTACGAAAATTTTACCGTAGCCATTGAGAGTCGAGATAGTTTGTCTAGTCTTGTTAACCTCAAAATAAAGTTATTAGAAGAGGAACAAAGGAGACATGAAAAGGGAGATAGTAGCGCAGATAATCACCAAATTTTTAACATAAAAGCAAATAGTTCTAATAATCCTAAAATAAAAGGAAAATGTTATGCTTGTGGAAAAAGGGGGCACTTTGCAGCGAATTGTAGGAAACGTTCATCACGTGCAACTGGTCATTTGGAATATTTTCAACAGACTTGGATGGTTCGGTACCACTTAAGTCTTACGAGTGGTGTCTAGATAGCGGGGCTACTTCCCACATGTGCTGTAACAAAGATTTTTTTTGTACCTTGAGCTTAGGTTGCAAAGAAACGGTTCATTTAGCGAATGAAAAATCAGTAATATCTAGCGGTATGGGTGCAGTTAGTCTGAAGTCGTCATTTGGAGATGTAATCCTTAAAAATGTGCTTTACGTTCCGGAGCTGCGTGGAAATTTTGTATCTGTAAGCAAAATTACCGAGTACAACTGTGCAGTTGATTTTTCTACAAACAAGGCTACCATAAAAAATAAACAAAATCAACTAGTTTTAGAGGCATTTAAGAAAAATAATTTGTTTATTTTGAACCTTGAAAGGGAAGTTCTGAATTACAGCTCATGTAAAGACGTTAACAACTTATCAAAATGGCACCAGCGCTTTGGCCATCTGAATACTCAGAGCCTCCAACAACTGCAAGAAAATGATATGGTCGTCGGTCGGAATTTAAGTTCAAAGAACTCCAAAATAGATTGCCTGGTGTGTGCTAAGGCAAAAATAAGTGTAAAGCCATTTCCCAAGCATTCCTTACATCGAAGCAAAGAACTGCTAGAGGTTGTTCATTCGGACGTTTGTGGTCCTATGAAAGTCACTTCAGCTGGGGGTGCGAGATTTTTCTTGACATTTATAGACGATAAATCCAGAAAATTATTTGTTTACTTTTTAAAGAGTAAGGACGAGGTTCTTGGAATTTTTAAACAATTTAAGGCAATGGCAGAACTAGAGACTGGGTGTAAGATAAAAACACTTCGAAGCGACAACGGCACAGAATACTTGAACAACGCGTTTAGTGGTTTTTTAAGAGAGTGTGGAATCCAGAGGCAGCTTTCTGTAGCGTACACTCCTCAACAAAACGGTGTGGCAGAGAGAGCCAATCGCACTTTAGTAGAGATGGCAAGATGCTTGCTAGTCTCTTCAGACCTTTCCGAGTTCTTGTGGGCGGAAGCCATTAGTATGGCTGCATACTTAAGGAATATATCGCCCACAAATACCCCTGGTATGCTTACTCCTTATGAACTTTGGTCAGGTAGAAAGCCTATTATATCTCATCTTAAGGTTTTTGGATCCAAGGCGGTGGTTTTAGATAAGAAGCCAGGTCGGTCCAAGTTTTCTGCAAAAGGGAAGGAGTTCATTATGGTTGGGTACTCTGACGACTCAAAAGCTTATCGTCTATTCGATCCCAAAACGCGAAAAATTGAAAAGAGTAGAGATGTCATATTTTTTGAGAACTTTAAATTCAATCCTTCATCTAGCGGATATGAGCTCCTCACAAGCGATGTTGTGGATCATCAACCTGATGTGTTAGCAGAACAGCCGTCTGAAAAACAACGTGATGAACAGGATTCAGAGGACGGTCAAAACGTTGACTATGTAAGAGGCCCTGGTCGACCAAGAATAGTCCGAACAGGAAAACCAGGTCGTCCAACGAAACAATTTAACCTTGTTGAAGCTGTGAACAATTTAAACACTGAACATGAAAGTTTTCCATCAGTTCCTTTAACACTTGAAGAGGCTATGAGGACACCAGATGCTGCAGAATGGAAAGCCGCCATGAATGTTGAAATGAACGCGCTTAATAAAAACCAGACTTGGGAGTTGGTAGATCGTCCAGAAAAGGCTCAAGTAATAGGATGCAAGTGGGTGTTCAGCGTGAAGAGAAATGGAGACGGTTCTATCGAAAGGTACAAGAGTAGGCTTGTTGCAAAAGGTTGTGCGCAGAAGTTTTTAGTCAACTATAACGAAACTTTCTCCCCAGTCGCTCGTTTTTCATCGATTCGTTTGATAATTGCCCTTGCTGTTGAACGAGAGATGCTGTTAGACCACTTGGATATTACTTCAGCATATCTGTACGGAGATCTGGAAGATACTATTTATATGTCCAGCCAGAGGGTTTTATCGATAAGTATCATCCGAACAAAGTCTGAAAGCTTCGCAAATCTCTATATGGCCTCAAGCAGGCTGGTCGAGAGTGGAACAAAAAACTTGACCATGCTTTGAATAAGATTGGTTTTTCGAGATGTAATGTTGTAGAAAATTGCATGTCTATATAATGAGAAATGGGGAGCATATCAACATAATCCTGGTTTATGTTGATGACATCATGATAGCATGTTCGAATGAAAAGGATATGATCGATATAAAAATGAAAATAAGTCAACAGTTTGATTGCGTGGATAAAGGTCCGCTGACATATTTTTTGGGTATACAAGTAGTACGTCAAGGACAAAGAGGACCCATAAGCATACATCAAAAGCTATACCTAATGGATATACTTCAAAGCCATCGAATGACAGTTTGTAAACCACTATTCTCTCCATTGGATCCAGGTATAAAATTAAGTAAGTGTGAAGATCGGGATTGTAAGAGAGAAAATTCCGGTTCCTATCAATCGCTTGTTGGAGCTCTTTTATACTTAGCTGTGTGCACGCGTCCTGATATTACTCACACTATAAGCAAACTTTCGCAGTTCAACACTGATCCACATGCAGAACATGGTGTTGCCCTAAAACATTTATTACGGTATTTAAAAACAACATCTGACTTTCAGCTCAATTACACAAAGACTTCTAAAGATATCGAAGGGTACGTAGACGCAGATTGGGCGGGTAACGTCAATGACAGGAAATCTTACACGGGCTACGTATTTATACTAGCAAGCGCGGCAATTTCCTGGGAGTCAAAAAAACAGACTTCCGTTGCACTCAGTAGCACAGAGGCTGAGTATATGGCCTTGTCTCAAGCCAGTAAAGAGGCAGTTTATTTTAGAAATTTGCTAACTGAATTAGACATTAAAATGCATAATAATGATATTGTTCCCTTTAACGACAATATAGGTGCTCAGCAACTTGCAAGGAACCCCGTGCATCATCCACGAACGAAGCATATCGACATACGCTACCATTTTGTTCGAGAGCTCATTCAAGAAGATAAAATCAAAGTCAACTACCTATGTACGGGAGACATGATGGCTGACATATTAACTAAAAACCTTGCTAAAGTAAAACATTTAAAATTTGCAAACATGATGGGCTTGAACTATGTTCAACTCTAATTATTATTGTCAAAAAAAAAATGAATTAATAATTTTGTAACTTGAAATTATAAGTATTGCATTGTGGGGGAGTGTTGGAATAATTTTACTTACCACTGTACCTAAATGTAATCAACATAATACTCTCTTTGCTTAACAGAACCTATGTACTCAAATGTAACTTTACTTTTTTCATTTGCTTTCATATTATCTTATCTATTTGTCATTTTGTCACTTGCTCTGAATACTTTGTACAGTAAACATCTCTTGAAGAAAATCCCGGTTTGGTTTTATTTTTCTGCAACAGTATTAATATTACATACACTTTTTTTTTTAACTCGCATGAAGGTTTTGACGTATTTTCCATCAATTATAATTTCTTTTCCCCAAAATGTATTTTGTATCTTTCAAATAATGTCTCAGTTACAAGATTTAATATATCTAATATCTGAATGTCAATGTGCGGTCAAAGGCTTTTAAAAACAAAATTTAGTACGAATAAAATAAAATAAAATTAAATTAAATTAATGGACTTCTCAAAGAAGAATCATTTAAGATACAATGATTTTTGAATCCTTTAGATGAAGTCGTCTGAAAACGAAGCATAAATATCTTTCCTAAGGTCAAAACATTTCTATGAATGTTTTGTATGAGTTCTGTCTTACCAGCTACGTTGACTTGATAGCTTCCACTGCTTTTTTACGAAAAAAATATCACTCAAATATTAAAAAAAAAAAAACACATGTGGGTGGCAGGCTCTGATATCGTTTCTATTTGAGGGATATCTTCTTTATCTCCTCTGATATCGTTTCTATTTGAGGGATATCTTCTTTAGGCTTGGGGAGTAGAATAGTGAGTCATCTGAACACGATGCTTTTCACTTGTTTCCAAGACTTATAAGTTATCTTGTGGCCATATTGCTTCTGATTTCGGTTTTCTTTTAATTGCATAATGAACTTCTTCCGTTGGATGCTTCCACAGAGTAAATTGCACCTGTGGGAAGGGGGAGTCATTGAAAATTATGGTTAAACAGATTGTATCAATAGATACTGGGGAGACTTCTTTAATATCATCGAAATTCTATTCTAAAGCATATAAGCTTTGCCAAACGAATCTCTCCTGCGGTCATTTCTTCAAAATTGTTGCCACTTTATTTAAACTTCATTTTCAATGATTTTATTTTCGTCATTATCTTCACTACAGCAACTTTAAGAGTTTCAGGGAGAAAAATTCCTCTCCAGAGAGATTAGATGAGACTCAGGCAATTGTAAAACGCACTCCTTGTCGAAAGAAAGGTGGCAAGGATAACCCTTTCCTTGAACTGTTTTGTGCATCTCATTACGAGGCTTTGTTTCAGTTTTAATTACCTCGTTTACACTTCACCCGGTGTGAAAATTTTTGTTTTGTTTCTTGTTGTCACGTTCCATTTGAGTTTCATTCCTCGAAGCCCAAAAAAAAAAAGAGAAACATACTTTAAAAAATAAGGAAAAACAAGAAAGTGTAAAAATAAAAATACGAAAGCAAAACGACGACGTTATAATCCAGATAAGAGGTTTAATTAAACACAAGAGTTGGTGTGCACTTTCTGTAAATATAAAGTTGCTGTGTCAGGATACAGAGATACTGTGCCCTTATGGCTGCAGGATGAAGGTAAATGAATTGCAAATGGCTGGAGGCTGCAAACTTACTATTGTTACCATATACACCAGGATATTAAACTTTATGAGGCAAAGGATGTGCAAATAGCATTAATGAGATTTTTGTTGGTACTGCAGGGCATGTGAGTGTGGGTTACACTTTTGGGACCAACGAGAAATGCATTGATTCGGTGTGGTATTATTTAATTAAATTCACTTCAGACAAATTGACATTCTGCTCTCAAATTGCTTGAGCAATTTTACCCCAAAATGAAGCCAAATATGACTTGAAGAAGTAATGTGCTGCAGGACTGGTCTCTAGTGGAAGGAAATGCATATAACTGTTGATGCAATGACTCTGAGTTTTGCTTAAACTGATGACGAGAGATTGTATCAGCGCGAAGCCAGTCGGGTTGCCGGTCAACTCAATGAAAAGTTATTACTTTTCAATCAAATGAGTAGAATTTCGAATCAAATTAAGTTGGTTACCTGCGGCAGTGGAGATATGATTGAGTAATATTTCAATGTCAAGAATATTTGGATTGAATTTGTTATCTAGAGAAAATAATTTTTATTTGTATTTGTCTTAGAGGACTGAGCTTCATTTGAAGATGGCCAAATGTTGCCTTCATCTTGGAAGGCCATTTGGTCTCCGAGAAAGCATCCGTATACTGTTATTTAATTTTGTTGCTCAATATTTGCATCTTTTTGAGGAGATTTGTGTAACTTCACAATGTGTCCTCTACTGTCTTCATCTACATATTAGCTCAAAGACTGCAATGAAGCTAAGGCTTTGATTAAATTTTATTGAGGCAAGCAGCCAAGTATTTTAGAATCCCTTCATATTTGAATCAAGTCCATTTCCTAAAATGCAGATGAAATATTGTTTGAGTTAATATTGGAAAACGTATCATCTGAATCGCTTTGACCACATATCATCTTATTAAAAAAAAAAAAAAATACATGATATCTCGTTAGAATCCTCTATAATAAAATCAAATTCAATTCGTTGCCCACAAGAACAAACCAAATCATGTTTCCACGTTTTTTACGTTTAACTTCACAGCGGCAGTTCTATGTCAACGCTTCTTGGTAATGGAATTCTTTGCCGCTCTATTTGCGAGACACAGATGAGAAAAATATTTTCAAAAAGAAGGTCTTTGACTACTACTCCACATTAAAGCCCATTAATCCTCTATATATGTATAATGCGCTATATGTAGCGTACATCAAACCGAAGAGGATTTGCTTTACGCTACATACCTACCGTTGTAAGTTGCAAATATCTTTGCATATTGTTCTACGTATGCCTTACCTTTTTTTTTTAAAATGTTTCCTTATAACTTTCTTGTTATTTATTTTTTTCCAATAGTTTGTAAAACTTTATAAGTATAAATACTATCTAAGTTACAGTGTGACTAATAATATGTCCATTATGAAGCCTTATTGTAAACAAGATGTAAGTCCTTAGATCAAGCTTTAGATAGATAGATAGATAGATAAATTCTTTATTTTATGATAATTACAATATTTTTGTCTTAAGAATACGACCATGGCAATTTTGCCGTCTGCCGGAAAGACATTCCTTAAAAAAAAGAAACAAAAGTTAAAGCATAAAAAAACAATATTAACTCGTAAAAATAAATTTTATACAAAAAAAAAAAAAATTTATTTTAAAGAACTAAAAAAATTGTAATTAATTTACAACTTTAATGATGACTTCATTAGATATTTTGATAAAAGAAACTTTCAATTGAAGAGATTTTAAAATTTAAGGAAGCGTTTACTATGAAAAAATAAAAAAAGAGTTATTATATAATGTACATCATAAAAAAAAACTACGTTGAACAGTTAAGTACATGGAATTGAAAAAGCAAGTGCAATTCCTAAGAATGGGTGAAATGAGAAAGCGAGGTTCGGAGATCTTCTACAATTTGAATAATTTGCAAGATTGCAACCAACATATAGGCTTGATTTCAAACTTTAAGGGTGATTTAACGCAATAACAGGTAGATGTTTTTTTTTTTTTTTTTTAGAAATTATTGCGTTAAGTTAATGCATGCTTACAATACTTGAACAAACACAGCTAGCCCCTCTTTCCATTCAAGACTTCGTAGAGGCTATTAAAGGACATACAAGTTTCCCGGAACGACGAATTTCTTGTAAAAATGGTATATTTTCAGGCTCTCTTCTGTTGCATAGATTACAAAGCTGGTGAAGATCATTTCTGTGAGGAATGAAGTTCAGATTTAGAATTTCAACCCTATCTCTGAAGATCGTGCTTATAACTTCTGAAGAGTATTTGAAAGCGAAATAGCCTTCTTCGGTTGATAATCCATGGTTAAGATTCTTATAAATTAATCTAGAATCTGATGTTGAAGCTCTTGTTAAATGTTGATTATATAACTTGTCATCTATTCTAGATATGATCCTTGCAAATATATGCGTCCAATCAGAAACGTTGTCCTCTGTCAGAGATAAGTCTAGATCATGAGATAACGCGAGCTGGTGCCATTCTCTGAATGGGGAAGCGTTTGTGTCCAATAATCTGTTTATGATTCTTTTATGGAGACTGGAGCTACTTCTCGTCATCACTCTAGTTAAGAAGTCTGAGTGAATTTTGAGGTTTTGGATGCAAATGGGTGGTAAACCAGACTCTACCCGCCGTATTAATAAACGCGGAATAGCTGCGTTCCATGGATTAAGTGGAAAATGGTATAATGGTAGCTTTAATTAAATGGAAAATGGTATAATGGTAACTTAATCCATGGAATAAGGCTATTCCGCGTTTATTAATACGGCAGTACATGTATAGCATAAGTCGGTGTTGCGCTTGGTAGTCGAAATAGTCGCTTAAAGAAAAATCTTTGAACAGCTTCGAATTCTTCTAACGGGTTGACTCCGAAAACCTACACTCCATAACACAAGCAGGTGTTAACCGTAGCTTTAAATACGTGCCGCCGTATTAATAAACGCGGAATAGCTTGGTTCCATGGATTAAGTGGAAAATGGTATAATGGTAGCTTTAATTAAATGGAAAATGGTATAATGGTAACTTAATCCATGGAATAAGGCTATTCCGCGTTTATTAATACAGCGGGTGGTATTTCGATGAAAAATCAATATTTTGATTGACGAAAAAAATCAAATTGAGCGCCAAGTTAGCTTCCCTGCTTTTTTCTTTAGCGTGTTTACCGAAGTTTAAGTTTGATGTCAACAAAACACCTAAGTACTTAAACTCACTTACTACCTCTCTTTGCTGGTTATTAAGTCGCCATGTTTCCTACCGTGGTCTTCTCTGTCGGCTTTCAAAGACCATAACATTTGTTTTCTGCATATTGATGTGGAGATCCCAAGTTTCGCAGTATGATTGCAATTTATTGATTTGTAGTTGAAGAGCATGAGGATTTTCAGCTAATAGCACTAAGTCGTCAGCGAAGAGGAGAACTTTTATGACATTTTCGGCAAAAGTTACACCACCAGGAAGAACATCACATATATCATCGATGAACAAAGCGAATAGAATAGAGCTCAAAATACATCCTTGTGGAACACCAGCAGATGTATCAAACCATTCCGACAGCTGGGACCCATCCCAAACGGTTGCTGTTGTTGACGCCAAAAATTTTAAGTACATTAATAAAAAATTTCTCGACACTCCAAGCATTTCAAGTTTATATGTCAAAGCTTGCCTGTTGACAGTATCGAATGCTGCTTTGAAGTCTACAAAACATACATAGAGTTTTTTGTTTTTTTCAATATATTTTCTAGTTATACTAGTCACCGCAAAAATGTGATCTATGGTTGAATATCCAGAACGAAAACCAGCCTGAAAAACGCTAAGAAGATTGTTTTCTTCTATCCGGTGAGCTTAGCAAAAATATTTCTCTATAGTTTTCGGCACGACTTCCATCTCCTTTTTTAAAAATTGGAAATATTAGGGCTTTAGTGAAACCAGCTGGAATACACGCTTAACTTATTTTCCAACATCTCTAGCTCTCTTCAAAATGTTGTTCCTTTATTGCAACAACTTCATTGTGCAAGCTCAAATCTTTGGTTTTTTCGGTTAAATTTGAGATGGTCATCTTTTGTTTCTTCTGCAGAGATGTGTCAATGAATTGCTTTATTTTTTTGACATCACACATCAGCATCAGAAATTGACATTTTGTTGAGACTTGAGAGAAGGGCTTATATTTGTTGCACGGTTGGAAAATATTGATTTCGAGTTCAAACAATTTTCATTGGAAGCTTTGTTAGTTTTTTTTTTGTTATCGGACCTATCAAACAGGTGACAGACAAGTTTATTTTTTTGATACATATGTAGATATTTTCCACAAAATATTTTTAGCGTAACTGGCAAATATATTCATTTAAAGTACTGTAACGTAGCTGGTGATCCCGATTCCTGGAATCATTAAGGCCAGATGGGCTAACCGGAGCTTCGGGATGAATCCAATGCCAGATGCCACAGAGGTTATAGGCCAATAAAATTACACTGGGTTTCAGTCAAACCATTTGTAACCAAAGAATTTATCAATATTTGTTCAAACATTAACACTAAACTGAGTTAAACAAAATAAAAAGAAACAAATAAATAATCAAAAAGATAAACACTCCAAATTTAACGCGCCGTACATGAAATGTCAGACTCAAGAAATGTCAGAAAAATTACTTCGAAAATTCGAAAACATAGCACAGACATATCCAAGTAGAAAGGCTACACGTAGCCTTCCGGGTCAGTACGGTTTGAATAGTAATATATATTGATAAATTCTGTGATATGAGTGCAATATTAGGATAGTTTAGGTATATATGCATGTATGTGTAGTTTGTTTATGTATTTATTTAATTACTTATTTATTTTAATACTATTTAATCTGAGAAATAAGGACTGAAAAGTATTATACGCCAGAACGTACGAGATAAGATTACGATTCAGAACCCCTTAAACTGTACCAATGGACTGACACGACTAAACAACTTCGAAAAACGTAACCACAAAACAAATTCGAAGATAAGAGGGAAAGAAGAGTAGTAGAAAGAACGATAATGGAAAGTAAGGCAAAGGGTGAATGACCGAAAGAAACATTTCAAGATCAAGGCCACGAACAGCTGTGAGCTATTGACGCGATTGAATTGATTGATTGATTATCGTTTGAATAGCTCGCATGCAATGTCGTGACAAATGCGTGCAAAAGTGATCAGTCATCACATTTTCTCGACCAATTTGGCGAATTACAGATATGTACATACATATATCTGATTTTTAGTGGTTCAAATATCCACACCAAGTATATTTAACTACACCCTTGAGGAAGGCTTCAGCGAGGAAGAAGAAGATCTTCGAACAGGTGGATAAATCCAGCAGCATATAGAGGCATAGGTTGGACAACGCCTAATGACACCAGGGTACACCACCGAACTCAATGTGTCCCGAGCCTCTTCCTGTTTAATTTTCTGGCTGAATCCTATGGATCTAAGCGAAGGAGGCAAAGACCACTTCAATTGTTAGCAAAGGGCGAGCTGGAATTGAATTAAACGTCTGGGTGAAGGCGCTCTTTTGGATCCTTTAAAGAAGTGTTATCGACAGACCACTAAAAGTGGCAAATTTCTATTGTGAAAGTAGTGCGAAAGAAAGAGAAGCAACTTTTATCTTTAATTTATCCCAAAAGTGAAGTGTCTTGAATAGTATTAAAAAAAGAAGAAAAAAAGAAAGATACATATTCCATTACCTATATATATATATCTATACATATATAAGCATAAGTGTTGAAATAACAGTGGGGCATGGGGCTGCTAAAAATCGCGCCTAACATACCGAGTCCATGGAGGTGCTGCCGGCAGATCTTCAACCCAAATGATCTTAACCATTCTAATGATCATAACGCTCTTAAGGATCTGAAGGTTATAATAGAGTAATCGTTTATTATAGTTCGAAAACAACGGTCTGAGCACTCTGATCTCTTTGTATCACTTTAATGCTTGAAAATAGCACTTCAAATTGCTCGGCTCTGAAATTTGACAAACTTTACTTCCCTTAAAGTTATTTATCCAAACAATTTCTGTTCAATCCAACTCTTTCTTGCATTGTTACAATTAGAAAAACTCATCGGTATATTGACTACTTTGAATTTTCCACATCACAAAATTGTAATTTATATGATGATTCAATTCTACCAGATATCTAATGTATGGCAAACAGCATAAATTTCAAGGACTTTCCTTTGAAATGCATATGATGTGTGTTTTGTGTTATTTCGTCTTGCTTGTAGTCTGAACGTATAAAACGCTTTTCAAAAACCACTCTATTGTGTACACTGTACATAGATACAGATTCATATGATATCTTGTAAAGTGGTTCCTCAGTTTTCAAAGCTTTTAAAAACCGTAACGGTCTTGAGAATCTTCTCATAAAGATCTTTACGCTGTTAGTGGTCCGTGGTCCCAAACACCGTAATGCTGTTTAAGATCTTAACGGTCTTTGAAATCTGCATGCTCCTAAAAATCTTATGTATTTTGAAGATCCGGTTTTCAAGGAACGAAAACCGTAAGTTTTTTTTAAATCTTTTTTAGTAAGTGGATTGATTACACAAATAGTACTTATATATGTGGACATATAGATAGATATACATACATATATGAATTCTTTCTTTCAACAAGAAAAAAAAAATTAAAATAAATTAATCGTACTCATGTTTATGAATCAAGAGTAGTTTTGAGACACATCATAGTTATTAAGAATACCTCACATTATGATCTCTATGATCTTTGACTAATACTATAGTACTAGATTTCATTTCTTTGCACTTTTCTCATTCAGAATCAACTTGAAATACATATTAAAGAAAAGAAAAGGAGAAAAATGAATTGTTTAATTGCCAGATATGGCTGAGTAAGGAATTTCATAGTGTCTGAGTGTGTGGAGGCCGGCTAGGCCGACGGCAAACGGTCAGCAGTGGTATATGTATAGATGGACGATTAGACATACGACATGATTAAAATCAATAAAAAGCAATTGTGCCTCAACGACATCGGCCTTGAATCGACAGCCAAGATTTTTATTCGCGAATCGTTATCAAAAAAGAATAACCATTTAGTTCGGCACGCGACTCAATTAAAAAAAGTAAACAAAATTGCGGCTGTGTTTACCATTCGGGGCAGGGTTTATGTCAAGCGACTGCTGTCAGATGTCAAAGGAGTTTGCGTCGATAACGTAGAGGACTTAGATGGAACTGCCAGACAAACACCTCAGGAAAACTAAAAAAACTATTTATATTTATTATTCGTCATAACATATTTAAATTTTTATTTTTTTTTTATTTTCTTTTTCTTCCCTTTCTCAACTATTCTTTTTTCAATACATTTCAGTTCTCCTTCTTGTTTTACTTTGTATACTCTTCTTAAATAAATAAATCCTGTGCTACATTATATCTCATCTTAGATTTTATACAACATTACCGACCTTTTACCCATTTTAATATTTCTTGTTCCTTAATGCAACAACTAGACACCTATGGAGTTTATACAGACGGTAGCAGAGACGGTTTTTTGCGTTTAATGATCAAAATTTTAAATAGCAGTAATCAAACAACAGGTCTTCGTGTGTGTCATTTAAATGCACAGAGTCTATACTGTAAAATAGATGAATTTAGGGATGTGTTTGAGAGTTCTGATACCGACATCGTTTGTGTTTCCGAAACCTGGTTTCTGGATACTAATGGTGACGAAATGTACAACTTAAACAATTTTAAGCTATATCGCAGCGATAGATGTGGGAGAAGAGGTGGCGGAGTAGCTATATATGTACGAAAAAATATAAAATGTAAATTCAACTGTAAGTCTGAAATTGGGTGCTCTATGGAGTATATTTTTATTGATATCATCGGTGAAGGCAGTTCCCTAACATTAGGTGTCGTATATAGACCTAATAATGACGTTGCTTTAAGTCCACTGATCACACTCTTAGAAACTTTTTCTTTAAACACGTCAAAATTACTCATCTGTGGTGACCTTAACAGCAACCTCCTAGCTGATAGCATTCTAGTCAATGAAATGAGAACATTTGATTTATACCCAGTGAACACAACCACTCCCACTCATTTTGTAGGTAGATCGCAAACACTCTTAGATGTATTTTTTATACATGACTTAAGTGATGTCTTGCATTATGATCAACTATCAGCACCAGCGTTCTCAAAACACGATGTTATTTACTTGAAGATTAATTTTAGGTTGAATAGAGTTGAAACTACATATGAGTTTCGTGATTTTAAAAGAGTAGATTATTCTCGGTTAGAACAAAATGTACAGAGTGTTGAGTGGGATAGAGTTTTCCGTTTGCCCTCACCCAATGACCAAGTAGAATTTCTAAATGCAAATATCTCGAATCTGTTTAATATCCACGTTCCAATCAGAAGAATGAACACAAATCATTATCAACGTCCTTGGTTTTCCAATGAAATTCGAAGGCTTTTATCTCAGCGGGATCAGGCTTACAAACAGTGGAAAAGACATAGACTAGAGATTCACCATCAGCTATATCGTACTCTTCGTAACCAAGCAACCAGTAAAATTAGATCCGCGAAAATAGAAATGTATCGAGCAAAGCTAGGAACAGCTAACAAACGCCAATTATGGAAAAATCTGCGAGAAATAGGGATAGGTAAGCAAAAAATGGAATGTAAAGAGAATATCGATGTGGATGTACTAAATCATAACTTTGTTTCGCTTCCTTTTCCACATCTTTCCCATTCTTCATCTGATGTTCAATATGTTCATGAACCATCTAATGCTTCCCATTCGGACACGGCATTTTACTTTATTTGTGTAGACAGTACAGAAGTTGTAGAAAGCCTGCTTAGTATCAAATCAAATGCGGTTGGCATTGACGGTGTCCACCCAGTTTTTGTGAAGGCAATTTTGCCATATATTCTACCTCACTTAACACACTTATTCAATACAATAATTATGACTGGCGTTTTTCCAAGTGTCTGGAAACAAGCAAAAGTTCTTCCAGTTCTAAAAGATCGAAACAAAAATGAATACAGACCTATTTCCATATTACCGTATTTGTCCAAAGTACTTGAGAAAATCCTTCAAAAACAACTCAATGTGTACCTAAGGGCGCAAAACTTACTATCATCTAAGCAATTTGGCTTCCGCGAAAAACATAGCTGTACGACAGCTATATTAAACGTAGTTGAAGATATAAGACTGGCATTAGATGATGATCTAGTAACTTTCTTAGTATTACTAGATTTCTCAAAGGCCTTCGATACGGTGGACCATCATAACTTATGTGATAAACTCTATGGTAAGTTTGGTTTATCATCTCCAGCGGTTCGTTTGATAAAAACATATTTGCAAGATAGACTTCAAGCGGTCTCTGTTGATAACAAAACTTCTGGCTTTCTTCCCACAGTTAGAGGAGTTCCCCAGGGTTCTATTCTGGGACCCCTGCTTTTTTCCCTGTACATAAATGAACTTCCAACAAAGATATCTGGGTCCCATATTCAAATGTATGCTGATGATGTGCAATTGTTTAGAAGCTGTACCCTCGGACTTATCGAAGATTGTGCGCACACAATTAACAATGATCTTGCGCAGATATTTAGTTGGTCCCAGGAGAATGGACTCTTTCTAAATCCACTCAAGACCAAATGCATTGTAATCAGTAGGACAGTGCTAGACCTAGATTATTTTCCAAGCATCTCCTTGAATGGTACACCAATTAAATATACATCTAGCGCGAAAAATTTAGGTATGTTATTTAATAGGACGCTAACCTGGGAAAGTCACATAAATGCGGCGGTGGGAAAGGTCTATGGAGTTCTTAGAATGCTATGGTCATCGCAACAATTCACACCTTTGAATATTCGGATGATGCTAGCCAAAACTGTAGTAATTCCTATTTTAACTTATGGTTGCGAGGTCTTTTGCGATTGTGACGCTAGTAGTAGGAGAAAACTGAACGTTGCTTTTAATAACACAGCTCGTTACATATTTGGCCTACGTCGGTTTGATCGGATATCTAGTTTCTCGAATCAAATTTATAATATGCCCCTTGACCATCTTTTTCGGTACAGAACTATACTATTACTCTGCAACATCATTCTCACACAACAACCCTGCAGCTTATTCAATAGGGTACGTTTCAGCTCCTCAAACAGATCCTTAATGCTAATACACCCTCGGTATTCTTGTCGGACCTCAGAACAACAATTCTTCGTCAACGCTATCCGTCTGTGGAATCTTCTTCCAAGAAACTTGAAAATGAAACGTGGCCAAGCTAAGTTTAGCATTGAACTTCGAAACTATTTTCAAAGAGACTAAAATAAATTAATACAAAATGCATTAGCTCTTAAAAACTAAAGCACTTAACATAAGATGAGATGTATGTATAAAAATTAAAATCTACTTAAAATAAAGAACTGAAATGCTTAAAGTTATGTACAGATTTGCTTATATTTAACGAGTATTTAGATAAAATTGGAAGAAATGTTTGTATAAAATTTTTCTAAGAAGTAGCCTTCTCACTGTTTTTATATTGAATTCTCTTTAGCATAACACTATGTTATAAGAAATCTTTCTTACTGTGTATGCATTCAATGAATAAATCTAAATCTAAATCTAAAGACGATTTTTGAAGTTGTGACTCTACGTCACATTCGGGGCTATCACCATCACTTCGCGACCAAGGTGATAGCACAGGTTGTACTTTTAGTACAAAGGTGGGTAGGCCAGACATTACCAACAACACCTGGTAAGGCCTTATGATGACTAAACGAACCACCGCGTGGGAGTAATAGTGAAGTCGAGGATTAAAGAGAAAAGTTGGAAATTTAGTTAGTTTATAAAATTTAGTTATAGGGTGTAGATTTAGTTTTTTATAGTAAGCTAATATCTATTTAGATATATAGCATGCTACCTTGGTATGGTATAGAATAGATTAGTTTATAGTTAGTATAGTAGGATAGTTCATCCATCAGATTTAACTTTTTTCTTGATTGATGACATCACATTTCCTCTCGCGCAGTGGCATAGGTACCTAGATTGAAGCAATTCCTATAGGTTCCTCATACTTGCACTTCCAATTATACTTTCCTTTTCCTTAAATTAGGCATGAAATTTGTTTGCTGAGTCATGGTGAGTGACAAAGGGCAAGAACCTCCCCAAACCTTCAAGCTGAGCCGAGCATATGCGAGCATGCCAAAGCCCTTATTTCACTGCCAAGCTTGCCCCCGTGGCCGAACATAGACTCGCAACAGTACCTTATCGGTTTATTTAGGGGTTGGTTTTTCGAATAATGATAATACTGATATCTTGTGGTCAAACTGGCCAACTCTAGTTTCATTTATGTTTAATTTGTCTTGCCATTTTATCATAAACAGGTTGACAAAAGAACAACATTTGTTAATCGTGCAAATTTCTTTTGAAAGAAATAGTTCAGTTCGCGAAATTTACCGCAAGCTCCGCCCATTTTATAGTCGACATAATCGTCCATCAGACCAATTAATTCGGTTAACCATGGACCATTTTCGCACTACGTTTTATTTTTCAACTTAAACTATAATTTACTTATTGAAACATAGTATTGTTACTCTGGCAGACGGATTAGGCCATGCTGTATAAATGAAATTGTTACGAAATTTGATTAAAAACTGAATTAAATAAAATCACTTCGTTTACTTTATGTGATAATACGCATCCGCAGAGACGTCGAACAGTACTCACTGAAGAAGTAATTGCCACTGTAGAGCAAAGTGTTGAAGAGCACCCGAACAAATCCATTTGCCACTGTGCACAGCAACTTTTACTAACAACTTTATGGAAGATTTTGTGCAAAGATCTTGGCTTACGACCTTACAAGATCCAGACTGTGCCAGAATTTAATACGTGAGAGGTTCACGGTGAGACCATGCAATGCGTCGTGATCTTGGTGTATGGGTAAAAAATGAGATTGATCTCGATGCTGATTTTCATCGCAAAATTTTGTTCAGTCTGGAGGCTCCTTTTTGGTCGAATGGTTAAGTCAACAAGCAAAATTGCCTCATTTTGAGTGAAGAGAATCCATATCAGTACCTTGAGGCGCCATTACATTAATAAAAACTGACTGTTTGCTTTGCTCTAAGGGCTGGTGGAGTCATTGGGCCATACTTCTTCCGAAAAGATGCTGGCGAGCCAGTTACCGTCATTAGAGCCATAAGACCCAACTGTTTTGTTCCCGAATTGGATGTCATGAATGTGGATGAGATGTAGTTCCAACAAGACGGTGCTACATGCCACACATGCGAACGTCACAATCGATTTATTGACGGAAACACTCGATGAGCGCATAATTTCGCGGAATGGATCGTGTGATCTAACAATATTGGATTATTTTTTCTGGGAATATGTGAAGTCGCTCGTCTATGTCAACAAACCAAATACGGTAGGGGGCCTGGGAGCCAACATTCGTGGCGTTATAGCCGACTGACAGCCTCAAATGCTTGAAAAAGTGGCTGAAAACTAGACTTCTAGACTTGGCTTTATTTGAGCGGCATGTCCAAAATTATATTTCAACATAATGGCATTAAATTATCCGTCCAATAAAGGAATTCTCATTTTATCATCATAATTTCCTGTTTCTACTTCTCAAACTACTCTTGCTAAGCAAAGACTTTCAAAGTTTTCTTTTTCTTTTTAAAACTAAATCGAGTTGAATTTAACTGAATTGTCATTCTTACCTGAGAGAGCTACAGAAAACTAATTTTTTCTCTTCAATTATCGCACATAAGTTTTAATTTCCCTTCAACTTGAAGCAATAATAATCCACCCCAAGAAAAACGATGAACATCATAAATGTAATTGAATGCACTTACCTCGTCATTCATGTTCGAAAACATAGCTATAACTACATAACTGCAGTGTGGCAAACTTCTACAACACTTTTTCCAATAACTTATATTTCTTTTGATTTTACAGAACACCTTTCCGTATCCGCAATCGTTTCAAACGGCATTCCTTATACGGGTGTATCCTGCAATGAAGTGGAAAATTGTTGGAACATTTTATGCATTTATACCATATCGAGTGCCAACTGTCTAGTCAGTCATAAGAAGGCGAACCACAATGGAGCTCAGGAAAACTTTTAAATTAGCATTTCGAAATCGTTTCCATTTGCCTGCCAAAAGTGAAATTTGCTGAATGCGTCATACACACGGTAAATTATTTTAAATTTTTCTTTCTGGTATGAAGATTTTACATTTGGCAGTGAGGATGGATCCATAGAGGTTAGAAATCTGCCAATACTTCTTTGGCAAATGCTAAGAATTGCAAATTTTCCAGGGATCATGCACTCAAATTGCGAGAAATACTTTTGCACTTCCCCCATTCAAATTTTGTTGGTGCAATTGACGTATGTAAAAGAAAATGATTTCTATCGGAGATGTTTTTAAGTTCACTTGAGTGACACCTGTTGTGTTAAACTCAGCAGTTGAGTTGATATAGTAATTGGAAGACGCATTAAAAGACTTCTTTCTCAATGAAAGTGTTCACTGAACTTTCCACGGAAAATCTAGGGAAGAGCGGCGCATTTCGATATACCTATACATACATCGGGCACCCTTGTCGTAATGGTTAGCATGTCTGCCAGTAACGTGCGTGGTTCAAGTCCAACAAAAAAAAACCCACGGTTCTACGGCCCTAGCCTTTCGCGACGACTTGGCATGTCCTCCGACAGTAAATTCATTGCCCCGAAAAGCGATTTCTCGATTAGACGTTCGGAATCATAAGCTCCTGGAACATTTCGAGTCGACACTAAGCCAAATTTGTTTATTTATATTGCACGTATTACTCTGTGTTCATCCAGCGCTTATCTTCTCAGAAGCTTACTGCTTTAGAAAAAGTCTACTTGCAGCGATTGCTATACCTACGTTGTTCCTTTCAGGTCGAAATGGGGACTTAATTCTTTTTGGGCGGATGAGCTCGTCTGCCATGCAGTTGGCTCTGTGACTCGGCAATAATGAGCGGTGAATGTAAAACTGTCCTGATAGTGGACTTTGTTGAGACAGAGGCTATCCTCTGTAGAGGATACAAAGTTTTCACTGAGCCACGACAGGATTTTTATTAGCAGAATTTCCGCTTGGAACACACTAAAATAATCAGGTAGGCGGAAAAAACACAGTAATTCAGCTCTTTCGAGAAAGTTCAACTTCCAGCACCTTTACAAGTCTTAGAAGTGTAAGATAATAGTATGCCAGCTTAGTACACCTTGGAGAGTCCGGCACACGAGAAAGTATGGATACTTACTTACGGTATAGTATTTCTCTAAATCTAAAAAAGGTTGTTTCTATAAGAACGAAGGAGAGACTCGTCGATACCAAAAGCACGCATTTTCGATAAGAAAGCTCTATGACAAGCTCTATCAAATTTCAAATGCTTTAGAAATATCAAGCCCAATAATCTTCCTTTTTCCAAAACAGTGAAAACATTGGTTTCATTTTTCGGTGAGATACGCCATCAAACTATCAGTGGACCATATGCTAAGAAAGCCGTTCTGGCGGCCATTAAGAAGCTTTCGTTCTTCAGGATATTTCACGAGTCGACGTTTTATCAACGTTCTCATGACCTTGGAGAGAAGGGACGTAAGTGCAATTGGACGGTAATTGGAAGGGGAAGAACCTTCGCCTTTTTTGGGAACGGCTGGACCAATGCAGCCCTCCATCTGCTCGGGAAGAGCTTTGAAGAATAGAATAGACAGAAAAGCTTACCCAATTGGCTTTCTCATATTGCTAGACAGTTCTTTTCTTTCTTATCTATTTTAACTGCGACGGAATACGAAAAATCTACCGATATGACTCAATTGTCCGATTTGGCTAGAGAAGATGATAATAAAACACTGTAGTTTTCGGGATAAAAAGTGAGAAGTAAGCCAAGAGTGTTGGCCACATAGCCATCAATATCTAGAACCCCAGTGGGCTTGCCTATAAACTGAGTTGGATGCTTCAACTCAGCAAAAATCTCAACATACCTTCCTTC
Source organism: Melanostoma mellinum (assembly GCA_914767635.1). NCBI lineage: Eukaryota > Metazoa > Arthropoda > Insecta > Diptera > Syrphidae > Melanostoma > Melanostoma mellinum. Next base: position 67,242,800 of record OU612058.1, on the reverse strand, counting down.
GGATGATGTCTGGCCAAATTGTGGAAGCCAACCAGAGATGTTTACATTAAAATCGCCCGCAATTGCGATTTCAGTGTGAGGATACTGAGAGACAATTTTTAATATGGAGTCAGATAACGCATCAAACTCATTACAAGTTGAATTGCTATCTAAATTGGGGCTTCTGTAAATATAACAAAAGTGAATGATTTGCTTTTGAATGGTGAACTAGCTTTAAGTCGAGTAGTTGACTTCGCTGCTTACTGTTTGCCGAAAATGTCTAGGAGTGTTAGGTTTAGTAGTTGTCTTCTGTGGAGGACACACCCGTTTTCACTGAGCCCAGACAGGACTTTTATACCCAGAATCTCCGCTGGGAACACACTACAATGAACAGGTAGGTGAAAAAAAGACTAAAATTCAGCTCTTTCTAGAAAGTTCAACTTCCAACACCATAATAGGTCTTAGAACTGTCTGATTGGAAGTGTAAGGCTTCATTTTCAAGAAAGGAAAGTTTTTCCAAGCTTCTCTTTACTGAATGGTGTGTTTTCTTTATTTAATTAGGTCACACATCAAGAGGTTATGAATTCCCCTATAATGTTATAAAACATAGTGCAAGCATTTACGTTCCACATCCGAAGAGCAGGGTCGTGAATTTTTAAACGAATTTAGCTTTAAGTCGAGTAGCTGACTTCGCTGCTTACTGTTTGCCGAAAATGTCTTGGAGTGGAAAGCTTAGTAGTATGTCTAGGGCATTCGACGGAGTTGTCGTTAGCGTGCCGCTGGTCAACATACTACCCGTTGAACTTTGGCAAGCTTGTTATAGTTTACCTGTTTGTCAAATGCGGTTCACCATGTTATTACCCTATACGTTAGTTTTAGTTAAGGTCTTGTGACTGCTATATTCTGCCACTGGGCAACATTGGGGAGGAAGCCAAATTTGCAGCCAAAAGCTATCTAACATGAGAAAAATTCAACGTTTGCTTTATTTACTCTTTCCTCTATATAAGTTTTCCTGGTAAGGTTTTTTTTATCAAAAATTACACCTGGATATTATTTAGCCTCATTAACTAAGATGAGAGTTACACCTGAAATGGCAGGGGGTCTGAGATCCGGGATCATGTATTTTCTCGTGAAGAGCCGTTTTAAGGGGGTTCAATCCTTGAACTTTAGATCGCTCAGCAAATCAAATAACTCACGAGTTTTGTTTTTAATTTAAATTTAAATTTATTACTTAGATTAGGTTGTACAAATAAGACTTAATTGAATCTTTTATAGTTCTTTACAATTGGGTAAATAATTTTATGCCTTAATTTAAAAGATAATAATACATATAACAATAAAAATAATAATCATAAAATTTTTTTGTTTTCTTACTAATTACTGTTCTTGAAAAGTCTGGCGGTAGAGCAATAATAATGCTTTTTTAAATAATTGATGAATTCAAATTATTTGCTTCATAGTTACTGGTTAATCGTTCCAAAGTTTAGTGGCATAAATAAAAAAGAGTCTTGATGAGTTTAAATATCAACAATAGGGTGTGATCAAATTTAAAGTTCGAGAAGAATGCGCGAGCGGAGTTTATCAAAAAGATATGTTGGCATTTTCTTATGAACGTGCAGAAAAATTAAACCTTTTGAGCCTAGGTATTGAATAAAAGTGCATCCCCGAATCTTGTGAAACATGGTCAAACCTACGCAAACCATAAACATACCTTATCATATCATTAAAAGCAACAAGTAACTTTTGTCAACAGTGAGAGTCAGGCCAGCAATAAACTACTGCAGAATAATCAATGATGGGTAGTAATAAATACTTTATTAATCTCAACTTTGTGTTTACCGGAGTTATATCGGAAAAGGGGCTGAGTTTCCGAAGACCACCGTAAATCCGAAATATACTGGTGTTGGCATAGTCATTAGCTGAACGTAATCGGTTCATTTTAAAAATAAGAGTAGTGATAGTATCTACAAATTTTAGTTGGAAACCTGACATAAAAACAGATATTGCAATTATTTGCGATTTGGAAGGATTAAGAGTTAAGCCATTGCACAAAGACCAATTGTGGATAAAAGATCGATTTTCATTAATTCTGCAAATAAGATCTTCCAATAGGTTAAAGGGTCGAGAAAAATATATTTGTACATTATCTGCATAAAGGTGCAACTTGACATTTTGACAAACCTGAGAAAGATCATTGATAAACATACAAAATAAAATGGGGCCCGAAATTGAGCCCTGCGGAACACCAGCAAGTAAAACTTTGGACGCTGAGAGCTCTTTCCTCTTGACTACGTTGTTGCAAGTAATTTTCAATCAAACATACTGATCTTCGACTAAAGTCAAAATACAGACTCTGTCTGTCAAAAGCCTTGGAAAAATCGTATAAACATAAGACCGTTAGCTCATCTTGTTCAAAATTAATTCTTGGAGTTTTGGTTGTGAGCAAAGCGCTATAGTTCCCACATGGCCGCCGGGTACATGAAGTACAAAACGAATAGAACGCATATCTCTTGGGACAACACATATAATCAAGGAATGCTCTTTGATAGGTCCTTCTAATATTTCATGGAGTTGGGCATTGACAGAAAAAACACTTGTCTTCAAATGTTTCTCTTCGTCTTGACAAGGATACCCCCCCTTTATAATTATTCAACTTATTTATATTTGCATTTAAAGAATCCATCTTCGTTCTTCCATTTATTTGAATCGGATTCTACACACTTCGTAGGATGCTAAGGAGGATGCTAAAAAAAAAAAAATCACGACATTTTCCGCTTGATTTGTTAACAAGAATCTGTAAGCCATGTATAACTAATGTTCTTCGCAATATAAATCATCATCAAAATATTGAAGAATCATAATAAATGCGTAGAATCATAACAAACGAAATCAAAGTTCCGGACAAATATTTTTCTTGCGAAAACCTTTTGTTCATTCATTCAAAACATTTATCCACACAAAATCCAACCCCCTGAGAAGAGCATTTTATACTTTCTTTGGTATACCACGTGTCTAAGATTGGAATTATCACGCGATGTTGAAACTTTGGCTTTGGATTTGGCTTTGGCTTTGGCTTTGGCTCTTCAACCTCCATAACCATTAGTCGGTCAACTTTTTGAATAATAAACCAAAGGTAATTGGTTTGGGAGTTTTGTGGTAACACCCAACACCCAACCAAAGCATACAGACAGAATATTTTGGCCGAACGCCTTTCATTGCAGATTACCTAGAGTGCTAGACATTTTAAGTGGATTCACCAGCCGCAAATTTGTCACGCTATGGCTGTACAAAGGAGGCATCACAACTTCTTAATAGCTGACAGTGTTGGCAGCGTAGTGGGTGGCTCGATTGTCAGCCATTAAATGGTGTTAAGTCATGAGGTTTGTGTCACACCCCTGTCCCTGGTTAAAAGGCAGTCGACAGATAAGTTAAAATCAGTTTTCTTCAAAATCACTAGATTGACTCATCGTTTATGCGTCGCGTCGATGGTAACGCACGTCACGACAAACTTGACGGGTCACACTTTATTTTTGCAGACACATTGTGGAAAATTTATTGCAGAGCTTTCCCACTTCTTTTTTTTAGTCAGTTCGTGTTCTGCACATAATTTTGACTTGATTGGATATCGATTGGGTGAAAGAGTTTAGATAAGCTGTCGTTTAGGAACCATAGCGGGGTGTTGAAATATTTTTATATAAAGTCGCATGCATGTATCCTAGAGATTGATCAGCAACAGCATGTATGAGGTTTTAACGATACGCACGATTAGAGTTACTTTGGACACACAACAGAACAAAACATGGCTTTTGTCACTATGTATTGGTTGGGTGAATTTTTCCTTACAATGAAGCAAATATTAGACTCGTGTCAATAACAAATCGAGGATGAAATCAAAGCCTAAGGGTTATGACTGATGATGGAATAGAATCTCTGACACATTGTTATTGTGCTTGCGACGGTTTTCAAGCCCTATTCATAGTTACCTGCCAGTCTTGATCATTACGGAAGAGGTACGGCCCAATGACGCCCATAAACCACACCAAACCATCATTTTTTCGGGATGCAATGATGACTCATGGAGTACGTGTGGGCTGCAAATACCGCATATTTTGTTAATTGAAGCCATTCAGCTAGAAATGATGACGACCATAAATTGAACGTTTAGGCCGCTGACTCTGAATTTCAGTAGTAAATCTGAATAATTTCGACAAATTGCTCTTTCGTATACATTTCCATCATGAAATCGCGACCTTAGGACAACAAGGTTCTAACTGACATTTTTTTCCAAAATTGAGTTATTATTGCATTACACTAAAAAGGTTACGCTCTTTCGATTACCGCTATCCAAATTTTGCTATCTCTTTCCGTTTATGAAATAATTCATGAAATTGAAGGCCACAAGGTTCTATCTACAAACACTCAATACGAATTTAAGTTCACAAAGTTCTAATAACCAGATAGAACCTTTTGTCATAAAAAAATATATATATATTTCGTAGATAGAACCTTGTTGAATTTTACGTTGTAGATAGAACCTTATTGCTGTAAATAACTATTCAAACATGCTATCATTAGAACCCAGTACTCCTTAGAATTAACTTAAAGTTAATTTGATTTAAAAGCTAAATTAAAAAATCGCAGAAAAATTAGTTATCATCTGATAATCGTATCAACTTATGAAATGAATCAAAAATAGAATTTTGCTCACTGAGTATAAATCCCACTTGAGAAAAATGAAATACCAAAAAGTTATGAGTGTTCAAACATGCTCTGGGGTCCAAATAGACCAGAGGTTGTAAAGAAGGGTTATGATCTTCTCTTCAAGACATAATGAAGTCTGTTTAAAGTAAGCTGCGAATAATTTGGATTTTCATGCACGTTCTTCATAGAAATTGGTTCTTTCTGTTGGCACTTAAAGATCCTTATTCTGCGCCGAACGGAATCAATCGGCACACGCTGATCGGTAATACCAACTTAATGTGGATGTCGGGATCGGCCATCCTCCTAACAGAAACCGAACCGAATTCGAACCGAATGAAATTGATCGGTTTTCCGGTCGGCATAGTGTAAACGCACCCTTACATGATAAGCTTGCCAGGCAAGGATCTCAGACAGCTTTCTCAGGACCTAAACCGTCACTGCCAGCGTCCTCAGTGAGGGTTTCAATTAACGATTAGATCTGTGAAGAGCACAACCGTAGATGGCATGCCTCCATTGGATGCAGGCAGACCAAACGCATGCTCCCCAACGTTAGTAAGAAGACTGCAACATTTTTGCTGGCTCGTAGCAGCAAAGACTGTAGAAAGCTTATTGGCGTTGCATTTAAACGTGTTAGAGGCTTAAGTGATACCACGCTCTGTGAATCTTGTGGAGAAGATGAGGACATCGCAGAGCACTTCCTCTGTGAATGTCCTGCTTTTTCTCGCATGAGGTTACAGATACTTGGCGCAGACATGGTGAGAGCTGGTATCTTAGGCTCCTTATCATGGCAGCGTCTTTTGGCTTTTATCCGAACATCTGGAAAGCTATAACAAATAGAATGTTGCTAACTGGTAGCACAATGGGGCGGTATTTAGGTCTGATTGCTCCAGCTGGTATTCATGCAGTTGTACTATAGAAAGTACCGAAGTATTATAATCTGATTTCCTCATGTGGGACTCATCAAAAATCTTCCAATGGCATAACTTCTCATAAGTAGTTGCGATTCCTACCTCTAACATTAGGTCTGTTCGTTGAACTTTCCCCAGGGTTTACCCAGGTTTTCTTGACAACCCCATGAATTGTCAAAAAAACCTGGGTTTTCCAGTCCTCAAAAAACGTTAAATCACAAATCACCACACATCCCTGTCATTTAAATAAAAATACATGCCATTTGACAGCCCTCAAATCGCCACAGCAAAAAGCTAGGGCGAGTTTGGGGAAAACCTATGGCAAACCTATGGCTCAAAAAACACTCAATTTGACATCCAGGGCGAATTTAGGTTTCTCAAAAAACGCTTTGTGGCGACCCAAGGGCAACCCCAGGGCTTCAACGAACAAACCTATTAATTAAAGACTCAAACCAGTGGAAATATAAACTGCAAAATCTATTTTTCAATTTACAACTCTGAAAAAACATAGTTTTTTATATTTAGACGTAAATTCATTGCCATGAAAAGCGTTTTCTCGATAGCAATTCGAAACCGTCAGGATATTGTAGGTCTTCCCCTTTCCTCACAAGGGATGTTGTGAGAAATTCTCGAGCTCACCACACATAAAAAGGCTCGACTTGAACAAAAAAACATTCAGAAATTGCAAAAAAGAAGCGAAGCAAAATCGAGCCAAGCTCCTAGCAAAGAGCACGGATGTCACGTATAGTGAACAGGAAGAAATGTCTGAATGATGTGCCACAACTTTAATACAGCGATTTAAAGAAGAAGAAATACTCGTTAGCTATGCTCAAAAACAGCTTCTTATGGACAGAACTCTACTCAGGTGTTAAATGAACAGTTCTCTCGAAAGTTTTTCCAGAAGCTGAATCTAACTTCATCGAAAAACCCGACAGATAGCAAGGTTATTAAGAAAACCTTTAAAGGCAAATTTGCTAAGTCAAACGAGATACCATGTGAGCTTTGAAAAAGATGGTAGCCATCGCGTTTTGCTGGTAATTCGACTACAGATTCAATCTATAGTATGAAGATCCTAATGGAAAAGCATAGTACAAGGTTCTATCTGAAAAACTAAATTCCTTAACGTGACACAAAGTTCTATCAGGTAATTAGAAACTTTTTGTCCTACGTATATTTACCTTATCGTTGAGCAACAAAGTTCTATCGATTTTTTTAAGAATAAATTACTGAATAACTATTCTATACAGTTTTTATTTATTTAATGCAATGAAATCCATGAAACAATATAATGTTAAAATTAAATAACATGTTAAAAATCAAATTATGGTAGAAAAGTTATACACGATGAAATATTCCATCTTAATTTTCTCAAAAGTGATACGAGTGCAGATAGAACCTTCTTGTCCTAAGGTCGCGAAATGGCAAACTTTACTAAAGAGAAATGTTAAAAGAGCGGCAAGAAATATAACTGTCCCTGTCGCCCTACTTTTGTAGCGTCCCTGATGCAAAATCCATTACCTGGAAAGAGTAAAATGGTTAGTTTATGGATAAGTCCGCTTGGGCAGACACTATCGAATGCCTTCTCAACGTATGAAAAATATCCAACTGTTGTTTGGTGTAATTGAGCGTTTGTTAACGTTCCAGTTTTTAACAGCCTCGAGCTACAAGCCCCGAGCCGAAGCCTGCAAAGACGATCAAGGGAACATCGTGGTGGAACCGCAGTCAATGCTGAGGATACGGAAAGACCACTTCTCCAAGCGATGATGAACCCAATTCCGCTGTTAGAGAGATAGATTCATTCGATTTAGGCGACGTAGACCAACAATTCCGCCAACCCGACCTGAACGAAGTGAAGACAGCAGTATCCAAGCTAAAGTCCAACAAAGATGCTGGAGCTGATTTCTCACTGCTGAATTGTTTAAATCGGCAGGCGATGACCTGGTTAGGAGTATGCACCAGCTCATTTGCAAAATATGGTTGGAAGAAAGCATGGCCGATGAATGGAACCTCAGCATTGTTTCCCCGGTCCTCAAGAAAGGAGACCCTTTGAACTGCGCCAACAACAGAGGTATCAGTCTTCTTAATATCGCATACAAGATCCTCTCTGCCGTATTGTGTGAGCGTCTGAAGCCATTCGTCAACAACCTGATAGGTCCTTGTCAGTGCGGCTTTAGACCAGGAAAGTTCACCATAGACCAAATCTTCACACTACGGCAGATCTTGGAAAAAACCCAGGAGCTTCAAATCGATACCCACCACCTTTTTATCGATTTTAAGACCGCGTATGACAGCATCTATAGAGAAGAGTTATATAGAGCCATGTCTAGTTTTGGCATCTCTACCAAACTTGTCCGATTGTGTAGGATGACGATGGAGAACGCACGCTGCTCCATCAGGGTCGGAAAAGATCTCACCGATACATTCGATGCCAAAAAAGGTTTTAGGCAAGGCGATGCACTGTCATGCGACTTCTTCAACATCGTTCTTGAAAGAATAGTGCAAAACTCCTACGTCAACACAAGAGGCACAATCTTTCAAAGATCAGTTCAATTATCGGATATGCCGACGATATTGACATAATCGGAAGAACGCAGCGTGATGTCAATGACGCGTTTATGAGCATTGAGACGAAAGCGAAGAAGATGGGTTTGGTGGTGAGTGAGGGCAAGACCAAGTATATGCTGTCATCAAGAAAGGACACCCAACACCGACTTGGACAGAACGTCAAAATAGACAGCTTTAACTTTGAGGTAGTTAAGGACTTTGTCTACCTAGGCGCCGCTATTAATTCAGACAACGACACCAGCGCTGAAATCAAACGAAGAATAACTCTTGGCAATCGCTGTTTCTTCGGACTAAGAAGGCAATTGAGTAGTAAAGTCCTCTAGAGGAAGACCGCGACTCAGGTGGCGCACGCAAGTAGGAGAGGACCTCAACCAAATTGGCGTGCAAAACTGGGAGCAGCTAGCTAGGGATCGAGCTGGCTGGAGAAGCATGTTGGTTGAGGCCCTAGTCCGACCCGGACTGTAGCGCCACCTTAAGTAAGTAAGTAAGTAACGTTCTATAGTTTCTGTTCTCGAAGGTATATGGAAATGAAATATAGCCCATGCTACTTCCAAAGCCTTAAACAAACAAATCTGTCCGTGAGTAGATTTACGCGATGTTTGACATCTTCCAACTCTATTTCTGTTATGTCTGCGTACTTGAATTCAAAGATCGTATAAATAATTTTGATGAGAATACTATCAGTATTTAAGGTAACTGTATCTGGCTAATGTGCATCTAGCAATAATGATAAAAATATCTCACCTTCTTTTTTCCTATTGTAGCAAGAATTCGACCAGCAGCGAACAGCAAAGAAAGGTCTCAATTCTGTTCATGGTCTGCGAAAAGGTGCCGTGCGATGGAGCTTTAACACTACCATTGGCTGTTACAATTGAGGAGGTAGTCGCAGCAACAGATAAGGAAGACTGAAACCTTCTATCGAATGCTGTGATGCGAAACCGCCATTAAATTCGTCTCCAACCATCTCCTTTCACTTTGACAATATTCCTCACAAAGAGCCCTGCGAAGCATAAGCTAAGTATCTGTTTGTATATGTTCCACTTAATTTTGAAAATTATTACTCAAAACAAGCGAGACACCCTCGCAGTAACCCTAACAATAGAAAAAATACAAGCCAAGAATTTAGGTGCTTGTTCAAACACTGTACTGCTGACATACATCACATTATTTTATTTTTGCCGCAAGCACTCAAGCAACAAGAGGAGCAAGCACGGCGCGGCGCGTCTGTTTGTAATTTATGAGCTCTCATAAAACAAGGGTTACCTTTAATTAGTTACATTAATTTTTCAAACCAGACAATAATGCATTAACCAAGCAGAAAAAAACTCTTCCACAAAACACGCTCCTCCTTTGCAAAATACAACAAATTATTATGTGTACAATATACAAAATTACACATCGTAAGTTGTAACGAACGAGTTAGCCTGCAGCTGAATCCTGTTCCTGGTATGCTGCTACTCAAGCTCATGCATACGTATATCTGCTAATAATAATTGACCTAGTTGTTCATTCGAAATTAACGTCGTGTTTCGCTAAATTGAATTCAAAGAGGAGATTTATCCACCAACTTGAACACGATATACATTAATTTTACGCGAGATCCTTTTGTACTCTGGAGCAGTCGACCTCGGCGATGACCACTATTTTAATCTTATTTTTTTCTTTTTTTAGTTTTCTTAAATGGAGAAGAGGAGAATAGAATCCCCTTTCTTTTTTTTTGTAATAATTCTGCATTCTTTCCTCGTTTCGTACTTAATTCTCAGAGGGGTTTTTGGAGCTGGTGGACGTTGCGTTGGATGGGTTTAGGATAACACATTTCTAACTATTAATTAAAAAATTCTTCTCATTTCCTTCTTGCTCAATATTAATTGAGTGAACACTGAATAGTTACAGTTTCCCTGGAAGGAACTTATATTTCCATGAAAGGATCTTTGGGGATTGTTATTTGAAGGGGGGAAAGAGAAGATGGACACTTAATTGAATCGATAGATATCGTCCTTTGGACCGTCGCGTCGTTTTATACTTTTGTCAATATAAATTTTTGAGTTTAAATCGGATAGTGAGGGCGGGGACTTCAACGGTTTCTGTGTGATACTCTGAAATCACTTTATCATCATGAGTTTCTTTAGCACAACTTGAATTTAAATACAGGTTTAAAACGTTTTCTTACAAGTGGCTTAAGTATTTAGTCTATTTGAGTCGGGAAAGACCAAAAGGTCTTCGTAGATTGGAGAGATTAGACTAAGCTGAAGTGAGCTGACCAACAGCACTGAGTTTTTTTTACAGTCGGTTGTCAACGGCGGCAAAAAATAGCTGGTTACGGATTTGGATACAGTCATAATGTTATAACACACAGTGCGAGCATTTAAAAAAATAGTGGAGGATATAATAGGAGACACCGTTGCACATTGCTTTTAAATTTCTGTGAGTTGTAAAGAGGGGGAAAACAGTGTGAAATAGGGACTAAAACATGAATTTTAGGTTGTGTCAAGGAACCTTTGACAATTGATGGGTCTTTTACCGAAGAGGGTCCTTCGGCTTCATACGGCTATGAAAAGACTCATCATCTCCTATGCGTCAGTTGTTTGGAGGAACAAGCTCTCGCGTAAATATAAATAGCCAAACTTCAAAAAAACAATATGCTATGGTTGTTCATAGGCCTTCCTTAGCATACCGCTAGCTGCTCTCCGAATCTTCCACACTCTTTAAACCATTTCTCGTTTAAAGAGATGTGGTCTCTGGCACATCTGGAACTGGATTGTGGAGGACATATCTAGCAACATTTTTCGACTCACGTCTAGCTGATATGCGGTCTGATACGATGATTTTAAAGCTCAAACTGCATCTTAAATACATTTTCCAATTTCCGTCTACTGGATCACTCTAGAATTTAAAGTACGGATTTTCGCGAATAATTCCAAAACAGATGATGCATCTTGCGTTGGTGCTTTTGTGGTGAGTGAAGGCATTGCACTCACCTGTCTTCCCAGCTGAGGCGTATCCTACCTAAGCAGGGGCGTAGCGAGGCTCCAAGCCATGGGGGGGTGAATTTTAATGAAATGCCGACTAGTCTTCAGAATTTGCCGACTGGAAAAAAAAATAAATCTATATACATATATAAAATAGGATGTATGTATGTTTGTATTTATGTCCGTTATAGACTGGTTTCTTATGAGATTTTCAGGGTAGACATAGTTCAAACCAGAGATGGTTCCTTTCAAGGTTTTATCTCCATACTCCCACAGGAACGGGGTTGGGAACGGAAACCTAGAAACTACTGAACAGATTTCAAAAATTCTTTCGCCATTGCGATGTCACATAATCCCACAGTAAAAAAAACTTATATTTTATACCCATATTCCTACGGAAGCGGAAGAACGAGAAAGGGAACCTTAAAACTACAGACTCGAGGACTCGAGCAACACCGGGTGGCTCAGCTAATAAATAAATAAAACTATTTAGAAACGTAAAAGTGTTCATTTCACAGAAATTCATTTATTAACATAAAATCAGTTTATAATTGCAATATACCTAACGATATAACAACAAAAAAATTAAAAGTATTTATAAGAAGTAATATTACAATAGTATTTGGTATGAGAAAGAGCACATATTCTTTGATTTTAGTCTTTAAAAATTTTATCATTATTCAAAAAAAGTTCATCAATTGGAATTTAAACTCCAACTCTCCGGTGTTTTAATAATGCCCATTTGTTGACGACCTCTCTAGGTTGAAAATTATCAACAACATCCTTTGAGGAATACAGAAGCATTAATGAATTTAGCCTATCACTTCCCATCGTCGTACGCAAATAATTAAGAACTATTTTAAGTTTACTAAATGACCGCTCATAAGAAGCCGACGTCACAGGAGCAGTTAACATGTAGCAAACTAGTTTAAAGGCTAACGGAATCACACATGTATCTTAATTTGATTACCTCTTTGACAATATCATCGAAATTTGAGCATTTCTCACAAGTAAAAAGAAGAATTTGCAGTTCCGATAAATAGCAGTCCACATCTTCTTTAAAAAAAAATGGATCTAATTCTATGATAGATTTGACTAGTTCTATGTTGGCATTTGCTCCGGAAGCGGGTATTTTAAAAATTTTTAAAAAAGGTTCAAAAATGGTAAAATTATCTGTTAGATTATCTTTAACGTGCGAAATAAAAGTTTGAAGAACCGTTTTGAACTCTTTTCTATAAAATGTTTCTAGATCAAATACAAAAGCAGTTTCAGAATTTTCATCAATTCTCTTTGGTAACCGACGCGTTCTATGATGTTTTAAAAAATCGTTTTCGGGACTTATCTTTAGTTTTTCAGCAAATGAAGAAGAACTTTTTATCAAAGCATTTAATTGAATGTCATCTTCGTTCATTTCTTGAAATAAGTCCAATGTGCTTCGAATCAATAATGAAGCGTCAAAAACGTTTAACTCTTCCGCCTCTAGACTTTCGGTCAAATTTTTAACTTTAAACATGACATTTTTGCAAAAATATAACGAACTAATAAAATCAAAATTTAAGATTTTTTTCAAAAGTCCAGAAGCAGAGGTACGATTATTGTTATCAAAAGAACTGGCATCGCTTTTTATTCCTTCTAAAGCATTTACAATGCCTTCAAAGGATATCCACACAGCTTTTACTGTTTCAGCTCTAGCAGTCCATCGAGTTTTTGACAAATTTTTCAATTTGTAAGTAATTGTGCTACAGAGATGAATGAAGGCTTTCTGAGCTCTCCATAATATCTACAAGATTGCTGCATTTCAATATTTTGATTGAAATAAGTTTTTCAAAAAATGTCTACATAGTTTGATATCCGCTTTCAATTCTTTTACTTTTGATTTTTTTTTAATTCAATTAAGAAGATAATCGAAAGCTTAAGTTGGAATCTCTTTCATCAAACAAATGCAAAATGAATTCATATTTATTGGTTACTGTTTTGCTTTAGTATATATTTTTTAAGCAGTCATACTTTTCTGTCTATTTCTCTTAAGAAACGTTTTTTTAAAAAAGAAGAAATAGAAGAGAGGAGACTACTCAGAGAAATGTTTAACAAAAAAGAAAATATTTTAATATTTTGATGCCTAAATTTTTATTTCCAAATACTTAAAAAGTATAATAATCACAAATAAATTTTATTTACAAACCCAAAAAAAAGTTTTAATACCAAAAATTCTGCCAGACGTAGCCTTAAGGTGACTAAAAGTAAAAAAAAAAATACAAAAACCGGTCCCCAGACGAGAATAAAGTAGTATTAGTTCATTTTTTTGTGTAAGCCCAGTGTTGAGATCCGAATATAAAGTGGTGCTAGTGAAATTTTGTGAATGAGTGCGTGCACCAGCTTGTGGGGTGGTATCAATGTGTTAGTGTGGTTTTCCCTCTTGTTCTTTAAATTCTCTTAGGTTGAGACAAAAACGATTCCATTCGTGTCTTTCTGGTTGAGATCACTCGAGTCGGCATGGCAATCGGGAAATCTACTTTGTTTTTCTACCTTAATTTGCCGACTTGTTATTTTTTTTTTGCCAAAAAACGACTGACACAAAACACTTCCATTCGTGTCTTTTTGGTTGAGATCACTAGAGTCGGCATGGCAATCGGAAAATCTACTTTGTTTTTCTAACTTAATTTGTTGATTTGTTATTTTTTTGGCAACAAATCCACTGTCACAAACACTTCCATTCGTGTCTTTTTGGTTGAGTTGACTTAACTCGACAAATCTACTTTGATTTTCTTCCTCGATTTGCCGACTCGGAAAAATCGTGGGGGGGTGCTACACCCCCCCACACCCCCCCTCGCTACGCCCCTGTACCTAAGTGGCTATAGGCTTTGTTACCAAGAAATGCTCTGTATCTGCCAAGTCAAGCGGTGCTTAAGACTTTACTCAACACACTGGCTACCTTGAAAGTGATGCAGGAATGCAAAAACTCTCTGACTTTTTTTTACGCTTATTTCAAGTTTGTGAAACAATGTACTTTTCTTCAAGAGTTTTTTCATCCTTAAGTAGGTACTCAGAAATATGTGTCACTGTCATCATTCAGCGAGTTGTTAGTTGTTAGTATGCAAAAAATAGGTCTAACACACTCTAAATAACAGAATTCAAAAACATTTTAAAATTATTGATAAACATGTACAAAAACAAATTAGATAGCTACATAGAGTTAATTATTAAATGTGACAATTATACAGAGATAAGAAACAAAAAAACAAAATCATAGTCAAGAGAGTGGTGCTTTGGTTCGCATCAAGGACTTTAAGGTAGTTTTACTAACATGAACATCTATTAAATTTGAGTTTAGTTTTAAGATTAATATCATACGAATAAGATTCTCATTCATGCCGTAATTAGATCTATGATGAGGATAGTGAAGTAACTCCAAGTTGCGCTGTTGTTGGTATGAACATTGCCGGTAGTTGAATCCTATGCGTGAGAGCGAGTCAGGATCATCAATTTGTCCTATTATAAGCTGGTGAAGAAAAATCAAATTATTATTTATTCGTTGATGCGAAATGAGTTGCATCTTGCATCTGCAAAAGTTGAATACGGTGCTCATCCAAGGAAGTTTCTTGAGAGCAAATCTAATAAATCTTCGCTGTATACCTTCAATCCTTGAATTGCGAGCTGCATAATACGGAGACCATGATGTTTGAGAAGTATATTCAAGATGGAGTCGAATATGACAGTTATATAACGAAAGAGAGACGTAGTGGTCCGGAAACTCCTTAACCCTTCTTTTAACAAAGCCTAGCATCGAATTTCCTTTACTAACAATAAAGTTTATATGAGATGTAAAGTATAAATTAGAACTAAAGTGAACACCGAGGTCCTTAAAATTGGACAACTTGCATAATATTTTAAGAGAAATCGAGTAATTGTACAAAGTACTTTTACGTTTCTTTGAAAAAAGTTACAGTTTGACGTTTGCTTGGATTGAGAATCAATCAATTTTTACCGCACCATGTGGCTTACGACATCAGATTTTAAAATAAGACGATTGGCTGCGCAGTCTATTTTCTTAGAAATTTTCATATCATCAGCGAAGATCAAAATTTCACTTCACGACAAGATAAAAGTAACATCATTATTGGCTAGAGAAAATAGGATAGGGCCAAGGTGACTGTGGTTCACCTGAGTGGGCCTTAAAAGAATCTGAAAGAATGTTTCAAAATTTCAATACATATGACCTTTCGGTGAGGTACGATCTGATCCAACCGACGTAGGTCAATGGGAGTCCATGCTTTCAGTTCAAACAATATAATATCATGAGAAAGTTTATCGAAAGCCTTTGAACGAAACTGAAACAGAATTTTTTGACTCTCACTTGGTTACCAGGCCATTTCGGCCAGCGCTTGATCGGCTTAGGTCCTCAATGAGAGATTCAATCGACCCTTAATTCCACTAAGAGCACAGCCGTTAATGGCGTGCTTCCATTGGGCGCAGGCAGGCAATATACATACTAACCAACGCTAATAAGGAAGCTGGAATAGAAGAAAATTTATTGGCGCTAACCGAAAGCAATTCTGTTTAGCCAAACTTTTAAAAATTGATAGCACTATATCCCCACTCTTAACATTATAACTTATCCATAAATTTTTCAATAAATCAGCTTTGTCAGGCCACAATAGGTTTCATTCAGACACCGCAGTGCCCAGAGTTGAGCAAGCTCAACCCGCCCCTTTAATCTAAATCCAGGCCACTTAACTTGGTGAATCCTGTGAAGAAGATAAAGACTTTGCGTTCCTCGGAGCGGACATATCGAGTTATGCTAAACTAGACTCCTTATCATGGCAGCGTTTTCTGACTTTTCTATGAATATTTGAAAATCTGTAGAAAAAAGGTTGCTATCTGATAGTACAATGGAAGAACCCTGTAATTCTTACAAATAACTTCCAATACATCTGGCATACTGACGGTTGAAAAACAAACAACGGTGTAGGTGCAAGGATTTACGTTCCCAATTTTAAATCATCTACATCCCTTGGTAACACAACTACTATCTTTCAGGCAGAGGTAATGGCTATAGAATTCTGTATTAGGGAATGCATTAGAAGAAACCTCCGAAGATCAAGTATCCTATCTGCTCTGACAGTCAGGCAGCACTAAAGGCTCTGTCCTCGACAAAAATCGAATCCAAACTAGTTTGGAACTGCCTGACATGTATAGTTCAATTAGCTTTTCACAATAAAATAACTCTTTCATGGGTGCCTGGTCATGAAGGCTTACCGGGTAACGAAGAGGCTGACCGACTTGCTAGACTTGGCTCTCAGTCCCAATTCAAAAGGTCCTGAACCCTACTGTGGTCTGCCAATCAGTAGCCTTAAAAACGAATTAGCTATACCTGGGAACGACAGAACATGATCAGAACCTGGAACAACTCAAATGGCCATCGTCAGTCAAAACTTTTCATTGACTTATCCCACAAACATGAGTAAACGTGACGCAAAGTTACTTACGGACTTCTTCACTGGACACTGCTCTCTCAAGTATCATCTTAAAATCACGGGCATCAGCCAAGATGACACCTGTCGTCTCTGTCTTGAAGACATAGAAACAGCTGAACACATTTTATGTGAATGATGCCTTAGCTAGCTAGATCCAAGCTTAAAATATTCAATAAAGGGTTCCCCTGTCCCCTTGATATTAGAAACACCTCTTCCTCGAAGATTCATAGGTTCTTACATGACCTCGCTTCGAATGAACAAACCTTTACACTGTTTTTAAACCTAAGGGAACAGGACAACAGATCTTTCAGGTCGACAATTAAAAAAAAAAAAAAAAAAAAAAGATAGTACAATGGACTGGTGTTCGTTTTTGCTCCAGAAATAATGTAGCGCAAAGAGGCCTGGAGCCTTACGCATTTCTCTCAACCAAAACCCTGTGAGGGAATGGAAATGACCTACAATCTCTGGCCGGTTCCGAACAGCTAGTCGCTTTTCATGGCAATAAATTTATTAACGCAGGACTTGCCAATTCCTTGCGAATGGCGATACCCGTGGAAAAACATTTTTTTCTCTGTTTAGATTCGACCCACGAACCTATGGATTTACAGGCAGACATACTAACCATCACACCAAGGGGTAGTAAAAACCGAATAAAATTTAGTCCTTTGTAAACTCAGAGCACTGTCATCTATCGTTAAAGCCTAACAATCCCCCTTTGTCCTTATCCAAGAATAGTTGGTACTTGCATGCAAGAAAACTCGGTATGTGTGTAAACAATGATCTTCGTTGGAATGACCACATATTTGAATTCGCAAAAAATGCTACTAAATGCTTAGGTTCCTTAAGACGATGCATGAAATTCTTTACCCCTACTGATCTGCCTACTCTTCATAAAGCCTACATAAGTTCAAGACTGGAATGTAACTCCTTTGGTCAGGTGCTTCTCAAACATCTGTGTGCCTACTCGAAATGATTCAAAGCAGAACGATGAGACTGATAGGCGACAATTCAATAATTGTAGAATCGATCGGTTCTCTTGAAAAGTAGCGTCGAAACGTTACCTTTGTCTCTCTTCAATTGAATCCTCTCCTGTTTTCTTAAAATCTCGCAATGTGTATGAGAACATAATAGGAGTGTTCATATCCCCTTAATGTGCGCGTTAATTGTAAATAAAAATCAGGGTTGACCCAAAACTAGATCTCTAGTAAACTACCAAAACAAACGTTTTCTTGCTAAGAACATCTTTTCAATATGATCTGATTGATTCACCGAATCAATCCTACCTGTTTTGCAATGACCAAGACTTGGAAACCAACAATGAAATGAAACAGCCGTCTATTTTAGGACATAATTTCTATATTTTTATTATTTTAGTAATAAGAGCAATTTTAAAATGTTTTGTATTAATTTCTTTGTTCGTGTCTTGAAGACTGTTTAACATATTGTAAATATCTAAAAACGTATTATAATGATTTTTTTCTTAGTTTTAATTTTATTCTCATTTTAGTTTAAACATTTTTTGTGTTTTTCCTTTTTTAATTTATTTTCTCTAACGATATTTACTTAAGTTATACTTAAAACCATGTAAGGAAAACTATTCATAAGTATCAATTGAATTTAAACATTTTCTAGTGTTTTGTATTTACTTTTTCCTCATAAATATATATATATATTTATATGTGTATATATTTAATTCCTTTGACATTTTAATGCTAAATATAGATTTTATTTTGTGAAAACATTGATTTCATATTTAAATATTTTCGGTGTTTCTTTTTTGTTTTTGTTGTTCTAAAATAAATATTTTATGTATTTTTTTGTATTTTTATTTTTTTAGTTATGTTTTGTTAATCTTTCAAAAAGACTTTTGGTCTGTACAAGAATTTACATTATGTACATAGTTTTTGTTTACTTTTATATAGAAAAAAATACTTAATGATAAATATAAATTTATATTTTCTTTTTGCATTTTGTTTAAGAGAGAAGATAACAATTGTTTTAACTACATGAGTATGTGATGTTGCAAATATTTATAGTTACTCTTTATGTACACGAAGGAATTTACTTAATCTGAGAGTTAGAACGTACAAGTATGATGCCACTTTTAAATTTATCAAAACACTTAAATGATTTGTGTGATTTAATTTTAAGTTTATAAGAAAAAAATTGCTGTTTGATTTTACTTTAGATTTGTTTTTTAGAATATGGTTCTTAATTTAATGTTTTATTTGCTAAGTATTTTTTTTTATGGGGATTTTATTTACATTTTAATCTAATTTCGTTTAAGACAGAGATGTATTTCAATTCTTCATAGGGGTTTCGAGGTCTCATATTCGTGTTGAGGAAATGAGACGACAAAAGCACTTTCTTCAAATTGTTTGATACAAATCAAACCATTTTGTTTCACTTAGCAAGTCGATAATCGGGCTCAGGATTATCGATTCACTCAAGCGACTCATGATTTTAGCTTTAACTTGTTGTGTCTTGTGTGTTAACTGTTGCAAGAATTTTAAATTTAAATAATACTCTTTTTTGTTTTTTTTTTTAACCACCAGCTGAGTGTTACTTTCATTCATTTTACTTATTTATTCATTTTTATTTTTCAGGGGAAACCTTTTTATAAATATTTTTATGAAACAGGTTTAACATAGCACCATGAATTCGTTGTTGTTTTTTATCCAAAACAAAAGATTTGAATAAACCATTTATATATTTATTTTAAACTTAGATTTACGAGTTGTTGTGATGCAAAAGTTAAGGTCCGTCGTGTTTATAGCGACCAAACATAGAGCTGTAATGAGTGGATCTACTATAAAATATTTTCCTACGCCATTACTTTTTGTTAGGGGAGACTAAAAATAAAAATGTATTCATACATATGCCAAAAAGTAGTAATTTTAATAAAATAATGAGTGTGCGCAATGAAAACACGGCAGAAATGAAACTTCAGAACAGACAACGTGACTAAGAACGCCTTACAAAAGAGAAGACGTGGATTACTGGTTTAACTTGGTTTCTGCAAGATTCAGACTGAATCCTCTTTACGAATAATTTTTTTTTGTGTCGGTTTTTCGTTTCATCGAAATTTTGAATCACACGGGGCTAAAGAAAACTCAGTTCTATAGTACAACAAGTTTACTTTTATTTACCTTTACATAAAACCTACTCCACACATAATCCCCCTAAGTTTGGCTGATACACCACATCACATGACAACAGCACGCAGTATAGTACAGGACGGTCCTCCATCTTGTCACTGACAGCACTCATTCCGATTTAATTACGGTATTCTAATGGGAACCGACTCTTTTCGGGTGACAAGGCCGTTGCTGAGTCTTTAATACTTCTTGTTTCATAGTCAGTGTGCAGTATGTTTTTTTGGGATCTCACAAAAGTGAATAGGTTGAGTTTTACACTGGTTGTTGGCGATATTAAAAGAAACCGAAAGAAACTCTCCTGGTGAGCAAAATGAGCATTTTGCAATAAAAAACACTCCCAGTGTTTTTTAGCTCATACAATGCTCGGCATTGAATATCTAAATATATCAACTGTGGCGTATGAGTGCTATATTTTATGTTTTTTACAATGACATCTACGTAAGATTTTAGACTATCATTTTTTTAAATTATCCACAATCACAGAAATCGCCAGGGACAGTTGCGAAGGTTTTCTATTGTTCTGTGATATAGCAATGGATGCATAGTTCCATTCACTAGGCCTAATTTCAAATGCATGTTCTACTCAGTCATCAATAAAAGGAATAAACAATGCCTTAAATTTGATCTTCTAGCACTGGACTTTTTTGTACGAAACTTGATCATTATAATGAACTGTTACGTATAAAGACACATTAAGATACAATATGACTTTTTGAGTGTGTTTCACACGGCGACTTTCCAAGTTCTCTGAGAGTGAAAACAGTTTTATCAACAAGATGTCCAGAACCAAGAGAAATTGTTGAGAAAATAATATAATAAAAAAAAATAGACTATGGCTTTTACCGAGCATGTTGATTGGGCTAAGAAGAAAGTTTCTTACAACCGATCCCAAAAACCGATTATTCATTCTGGAAAATAGAAAAGACGTGCAGACTTCAACCATTCCATTGGAACTTTAAATGATGAAAAAAACTTTTCAATTTGTTTCATTCGAAGTTATGTTTAATGCTAACTGCAGCAATCAGACTTTTACACATGTCCATTTTTCATATTGGAGTGTTTCTTTCATTAAAGGTTTCCAGATGTTTGAAGAAAGGTTCTACTTTCGGGAAAATCCAATCACTGTTCGAAATCCTCACTTACTTGGCAGACCAAGCTCTGGTTCAGATCCTAAGAAAACTGAGCATGAGATTTCTGCCGTTCATGTTCATCGTCAATTTCTTTACCAGTTATGCGGTGATGGCCTGGAACCCAAATAAGACTAATTGAATGATGCCTTCTGACCACATTCATTTGAGCTTAAAGCACAACTTGACTTTTACTGCAGACATAAATATTTCCTTCATAATGTGGCCTGAAGCCATTTGGGTAACGTACGTCCCAATTTTGAATACAGACGCTTATATGCCGAATGAGACGGGCAGTTGTATGACATCGCTCTCCACACACGCACCAGCGTGCAGCGCCAGTGCAATAATCAGTTAAGGAATCATTCATGAAGATCCGACAACACTCCTTTAATGGTCCACATTCTAGAGTGAACCATGTTAGTTGACCGTGTATTTTCGACGAACTTGAGAATTGAGATCATCGTCTCTTACGGCATATCCATAAGCGAGTGTAAGGATATGCTGCTATTCGGTGAACAAAATATGCAATTTGCTTTAATTTGAAGCCTTGTAATATAGATGTAAGGGGTAGTTTTTTAATTTAATTTAATTTAATTTTTTTTCTTTTACACAAACTCGTTTCGAATAAACTTTTATTGAGATGAAGTTAGCTTCACTCTTCAATTATTAAAACACATGGTTTCTTTTCCTCTGCAACAAAACATAGTTAACCCTAGTTTACAAACTGGGGTCCATTTGGACCCCAGAGCATGTTTGAACACTCATAACTTTTTTGTTTTTCATTTTTTTTAAATGGGATTTTTACTCAGTGAACAAAATTCAATTTTTTATTCATTTCTTAAGTTGAAACGATTATCAGATGTTTACAGATTTTTCTGCGATTTTTTTGTGAAAAGAACCCGTCCACCCGAACTGGGGTCCATTTGGACCCCAGTACTGAAATTCTATGAAAAATCATATTTTTTCATATAAATAATTATTTTATTTTAAAAGCAGCCTAGTTTATGTTAAGAAGAATATAACTTGAAGTTGTGGGCAGTTTCGGGAGACATTTAACACATAAGGTTCTAGTGTGGCAAGGGCAACAACATCTGCCACATCCATCGCAGGTGGTTCTGGTTTTCTTGTCATCTGCTCTTGGGCAAAGGTGACATCTGCTTCTTTTACAAGAGAGCCTTTCGGGGACTGTTGGTAATTTTTCCTGAACTCTCCCCAAAATACAGAGAGCATCCATTGCAGATTTTCCAATGCCAGATTGTGTTGCATGTTGAGAACGGTTATTCAATTCTGACTCAACCAGTTCCTCCGCTAGTTCGATGAGTTTATCACTTCTGTACAATTTTTTGTTTCTTCTAGGTCGAAAAATGATAACAGTTGCTAGGGCTGCTACGTCCAGTAAGTGGTAGAATACAACAATCGGCCAGCGATTTGTTTTGCGTGTACATGAATAAACTGAGACCATTTGGTCGAATACATCGACTCCACCTTTGGTGCTGTTATAATCCAGTATCATTGCAGGCTTACTTTGATGACCGGAAGTGGCTTTCTCACAGTTATGTTGTGTTGACAGCAATACCACTTGTTTGTTTGGCTTCGGAACATAACTCACCAACGCCATTTTTCCAGAAAATCCAAAAATGGATGAGTGGACTGGACGATACTGCTTTTTGTTATTGACCTTTACAGGTTCATTCTGCTCATCAAGAACCTCCTTCGCTACAAAAGGTTTAGGCAAATCTCTTTTGTTTTTCCGAATCGTGCCAAGAATAGTGATCTTCTTATCCAGCAACTTCAA
Source organism: Melanostoma mellinum (assembly GCA_914767635.1). Lineage (NCBI taxonomy): Eukaryota > Metazoa > Arthropoda > Insecta > Diptera > Syrphidae > Melanostoma > Melanostoma mellinum. Next base: position 67,220,121 of record OU612058.1, on the reverse strand, counting down.
CGCCAAATCCACCGACGTAAAGAAATTATCAATAGTGAGGTTGCGTCCAGAATTGAAATATGATGGCATCAACGACATCACCACATCATATCCACGACCAAGTCCTGTACTTTGGTCAGAGCTACCAGTGTAGACAGAAAACTTCAGTGGATAGCCCGTTGAGCTTTCATACATCCACCTAAAGTTCAAGCCATTTTTGGCAGGCTTGCTTGGCATGTATTGGGGAAATTCAATCATTTTTACCTGAACAAAGTGAAATAATGACTATTTTTTTCTTTTGATAGGCGGACCTGGCAAGAACATTGATATGCATCAATATTACAATCAGTAATTACGTAAAACAGACATATCGAAAGGGATAAGCGGGAATCCCAGATTTGCAAAATTAGGCAATTTCCATCGTTTTTGAAATTGAAAACTTTTATTGCTGACCTTCTACATACCTGCATAGTGACATCTCTGCTTAAATTTCTTTATCCCTGCTATATATAATACTTAGAAACAATTCATACAATAGCCAGAAGAACTATAACTGAACAATATAAGTCAGAAATCAAAAAAATTTCGAAGAAAAAATCGTGGGGTCCATTTGGACCCCAGTTCGGGTGGACACGACTTTTGCCGGTTTGTAAACGAGGGTTAATTGAACGAAGGCATTCAAAACTGATTACCAGCTTCCGCACGTGTGTCAGAAATATTATTCTTTAGAATCATACACTCTTCCCTACTTTAAATTTATGCAACCACAAAATAAAATGAACAGGGTCACTCATTTCTTGGATTTTAGTTGTAATAGTAGTTGAATGTTTTCATTTTCGCCGGCTGAACGTATTTCATGTAATCTTACTTTTCTCGGCCTCGGATCAATCAGAAAAAACTTATCGCACGCAGAAGTAGACTTCTGACAAATTGAAAACCAAAAGAAGTTGGATTATTTGAAGAAACGTTACGTCTTGAAACACTCGCATTAAAGTGTTAAAATAATTAAAACTTACTATATACGTAGCCACTTTTAGCCGATCGCAATTTTCTTTAGAAAACAATCTAAAAAATGTGTTAAAGTTGCTTGAACAAAAGCAAATGCCGAACAGAACCAAAGAGCCAAGATTTATCACGCTCAATCGAGTCTAGTATTCGGCAAGTGTTGTTGATTATTCGAGCGTTTGCAGTAATTGAACGTATCGCATATTTCACAATGGCTCATTTTGCATATGAATCTCCATCTCAGTCCTTCAGATGGCGGCCAAAAGCGCACTGCGACTCAAACAATGCAACAATTGGAAAACAGGCCATAGAACCATCATTAACAATACAGATATAGACATTCCAACAGACTATACCCCCCCCGTATATTGATTTCAATCCAGTGGCCCTAAGAGTCTTTCCGACAAGAGAAAGCTGGGATTAAAACAGGGTTTTAAAAGAAAATCATATTTCCGTCTTCACAGATGGTTCCAGGTATCTTCTCAGATTACCCTACCATATGAATAGATCAATAAAGCTTCCGGATTTTTGCAGTCTCTTTCAAGTAGAAGTACTCGCAGTGTGCGCAGTGTGCGATCAACAAAAATATTGACTTCTTCATAGACAGTCAGGCGGCCATTAAAGCTATCTCATCCATTATCACAAAATCCAGGCTAGTAGACAGCTGTCGCAGTAACCTAAGACTGCTCAGCGAAACAAGCACAGTAAGTTTAGCCTGGTAACGAAATGGCGAATAAGCTGGCTAAAATCGGGTCAGCAATTGAATCCAGCCAAACGAACACCTCAGTTCTAAAGCCACTAAAAAAAAGAATCAAACATAATTTTCTAGGAACCGCCCATGACAGGGGTTATCTTTAGAAACATGCCGAGTCTCCAGAAACCTTTGCCCAGATATTTCTAAGAAAAAAACAGAATTTCTACTCCAGCTAAGCAGACCTCGGCTCTCTCTGTTGATTGGCATTCTCACGGGCCACAACTCGTTGGGTACCCACATGATGAAAATGGGCATTAATACATCCGACTTATGTAGAGGATGCCTAGATGAAGGGGTAGAGGAAGGATCATTCCACTTCCTCTGTGAGTGTCCTAGCTTGGCTCACACAAGGAAAAAAACCCTCAGAGAATACTTCTTCGACGAACTGGTAAGCATTTCTAATTTCCCATTGAGCAACGTCCTGAAATTTACTCAGGCCTTCAAATGGTTCAGTGCGGGGTCCCTACCTCAATAAACCAACCACCAGACCAACCCTCTTCCTCTCCAACCCTCCCACATTCTCATTCTCTGTTTTTCCGGGGAGCACAATGAGTCCTTGAGATCCGAGTGAGGTGCTCCCCCCCCCCCCCATGCTAAGCCTACCTAGCTTGGAACTCAAATCGGTGAGTAGCTCGTACTTATGAAGTTTGAATTTTTCCATCCTTTTGATGTCTTGATGTTCTGAACAAAAGGACGCTCGATTACTGATGAGAGAGAATGTCAAATTGCGGTACCAAATTGGTCGACGTGAGCACTGAGCAGTAAACACCAAACCTGCATTATTCAGTCATGTATTACTCGATAGCGTGTGCGGTAACTCGCCCGCATTTTGAAATTATTGTTATTACTATACTTTTGGTTTTGGAAAACTATGCACCTAAAAATCTCGCAGCACATCAGGCCTATGTCAAATAAACAGAAGAAATCGTTGTTTAAAAAACAAACGGACCCATTGCTTGCTTTTAGTTCTAAGACATAACCCAACTAAAGTTTGAATTAGTTGACTGCATTCTTTGCTCAGTTCTAATTCAGTACAAAATAACGTCAATCTTATTAAATTGATAAGGATTTGTTAGACGATATTGAGCAAATCTTGAAATAGATGTGGAAACAAAAAAATTGTGTCCAAAATGGAAATACGGCAGAAATGAAACTTCACAGAAAACAAGGCAACTGCGAAAGGTCGAATGAAGAGGAGACGATGACTATAAGAAATGCTTGTATTCTACCTCATTCTTTCACTGAATGATTTCTGTTAATGGTAATTTTTTCGTTTCATCGAAGTTTAAGTTTGTTTAAATAAAAAAATAAAATTAGATATGGTGGCGAAACTGCGATAAGACTCCTAGAGAATAGCATTTTTCTCACAACCATTGCCTTTTTGTGGGAATGAAGGGGACCGATTTTTAGATTCCGAACGTCTAATCAAGAAATCTCTTTATGGTTATGAATTTAGTATCGCAGGACTTTGCAATTCCACATAAAAGGCGTTACCTGTAAATAAATTTTTGTTTTTGTTGGTACCACCATCATGCCACGGGTATCATTTGTAATGGGTTGCTGGATGAAGGATTAGGATTAGAATAGGTAGCGGGAAAGGTAGAGGGAAAGGCAAAAAGGAAATGTAGGAAAGGAATATAGGGAAATGAAAGGAGAATAAGGAAAAAGTGAAAAGAAAAAGCGGAAGGAGGATGCAGGACCACCGGAAAAGTAAAGATAAGAATAAACGGAAATAGGAAAAGGAAGGGAAAAGGAAGTGTCGTGACGAGGAGACCTGGCACGCTTACGATGCACGGCTCAGCTCGCCTGGTTAGGTGGGGGGGGGGGACAGGATCTTGCCTCTTCGCCAGGCTTCCGTCACATCCAAAAAACATATACCGTGCCAAAAAACACCACCACATCACGTGTGCTTCATACCAAAACTGTAATATGCTAGCGCAAACACATGTATTAAACACAGACCAATTAATATCTTCTTTATAAACCAGGCGTCGCTATAATTGGAGTGAGAAAATAGTAGTTTTATTGCAAGGCTCGGCTGTGTACACCGATTTACCCAAGTTCACACTACAATTGGTGCATGCTCAGTAAACGATAGTGTGAACGGTGCGAAGCATCGCACGAAGAGAGAATTAGAATATGAAATAATGCGCAGTGTATTCTTTCTCGTCGGCTACACTTGTGTGTTTATCGCGACGCGTTTTCGGTTCATCGAGCTCCAAATCATGACGATTCACTGGAAAAATTTTAATGTTGAGCTTTGTTATTACTGAGACTTGATTTATTCTCATCAATATTTTCTCAGCTTTCATTTACCTATCCAACGAATATTATACAATACATTTTCCAGTTGTTCTCATTTAAATAAATTAATCTTGTTATTCCTTGACAGCACCTGTCATGAGTATGGCGAACTCGAAGGGATCACAACTCTTCCTCTAGTGATCAGTTTTCGTGGATCGTCGTAGTTCAAATCATTATAAATGTTTGTATCGCTCAGTAGATAAACATCGACCTTATTCAAAGAAAAAAGCATCTAAAAACAAATAATTCAATAGAAAAAAAGCTTCCACTGATGGTAATCTAGTTCTCATTTCATTAAACTAATGAGTATGTTTCATGACGAGAGTTACAAGTTTTCGTGTGTAAGGATTTCACTAAGAATACAGTTAACAAAAGGAATATGTCTTCTTATTTAGAATGTAGAAAAAACTCCGTGGATTGATGATAAGACTGTTAATTATGTACATTAGTTACTTGTATGCTTTTTTTAGTTTTTAATATTTTTGCTTTCAGCGAGCGAAACCTATTTTTTTATACGAAGTAATAAATATTTATGAAAAATGTCATTAATAAAATCATGTGACACAACGATTAAGGGATATCATAAACAAACCGTGTTTTATTTTTATAGTTTTTCCTCTTTTCTTTTGCTTTAGTGATTCTTTTTTCGAGTAGTTTTGTTTTTTAAATTTAATATTAGATCTCCTATAGTAGATTTTACTATTATAATTATAGCATAACAATAGTGGAAGACTTCCGCTTATAATTAATAAAATTAAAAATATATATATATCCTTTTTTTATTCGTATTTTGAATGAATATAACGAAACTTAAGAAAACCAACGAACTGAAGTTAATTTCTACGATTTAATTTAATAAAGATTATAGGTTTTCTCTTTTTTTCTTACACAAAGCGAGTTGTTCAAAATTGTTTTGTGATTTATTATTATTATTTACTGGTTTTCTTTTATTATTTTTTTTATATAGAAATAGAAAATTTGTCGTTACACTAATGTTATTCAATTCAAATCATGTTCAGTCAGACAAGAGTTTTTTTTTTTTTTTTTTTTGTTTCGTTCAAACATTTTTGCTTTGTTGTTGCTAACTACGGAAGTTGAAGTTGGAGAGGATGTGATTTATTTGTACATCAAAGTACCTATGTATGATTTTGATTTGACCAGTCAGTTGATAGTTTATATTATTTTCTGTTTGTATCGATGGGATTCGGTGCTGCTTATAAGATATTTTGTTGGCGTTGAAGTTGGAAGATACATTTTGTTATAGAAAAGCGCATGTGTTGATGTGTTTTTGATTTTGTGACCTGAAATGGAAGAAAATACAAAGGTTAGGCAACTTGGCTCTTAATTCATGAGTTTAGTGAAATAAAATGAATATTTAGATTTGCAACCCCCGACATCAGAAACGCATGAAACATCCTACAACCGAACATCGTGCAGATTAATTATGCCTTCTCCAAAACTCATCAGAAAAACAATATTATTTGTTTATCGTTGGCAAAATGATTGATTACATCATCACGTCACGTTCGAAAACACTCACATGAATGTATAAGTCTATGATGTTGATCTCCTCAATGTGCTAAGTGAAAACCACCATTTGGGACACCAGGTGGTGTTTACAGTATAAACTAATTTCAACTATAGCTCATATTAATCAGTGCTCATTTGGAACATTGGAATCTCTGTGATAAATGAATATTTTCCTTGAAATTTTCTCTAATTAATTTGTAGAATCTTTGTTTATATAGCTCTCCTGATGATGTAAATGGAATTACTTCACACCAACAGAAACCATACATTTAATATTATGTGGGTATGCTGAAAACTTGGATTGATAGGTTTTCATTAGGAATTTGTTTGATCTGTTCCTCAGAATTGGGTAAATAAAACGAAAGAATATTCGATTTGTTTAAATGTTTTGACATTAGTTTATGAGAAGAAAGATTTTAGCTTAAACTTAAAAGAAATAGGTGTTTCTTCAGTGAAATGGTTGCTGGATGTTGTTTGCTTTGATTAGAATTGCTAATGGCAGAGTTGAAGGCAGTTGAAGAGATTCCTCAAATATAAACTAAAAATAGAAAAGCTAAAGGCCAAAAGTTAAGACACCTTTTCTATCGATAAGAGGATTTTTAGGGTGGATAAAATCGATATGATTTATTGACAGATAACTGCTCTGTTTGAATCGAGAAGCCTTAAAGCAGAATATACTCGTAAAGATGGGAGCAGCAACAAAGGAAAAAGCTTTTACTGTTCTTGCACCGCAATTTAAATTCGCTTATATTTTCGATATCTATCTGCTGTTAAAATGAGCTCAAAGACAAAAGGTGTAACTTGTTAGTAGAATCATTCGTTTAATAAGTACATGTGCTTGTGACGTAATGCTTAGCTTGTCTGGCTGGTACGTTGGAGTTCAAGAATTGAATTACAAAAATGTAAAATTGTTTTTCCATACGAGTGTCACCTTTTGTGAGGAATTGACATATCCTCCAAGAAAAGTGCTTTCTAAATTAGCCTCTCTGAATTGACAATAAATTTTAAGTTCTTGAAGGATGTTAGCCCTCCTACAATCTCTCCAAGATAGGTAAAATTTGGTTGGATAGGAATGCAGCCTCAAGTTCCAACACCTTACTAAATTCTCCAAGGGTCAATTGTGTCTTCCTCGGAAAACAGAGAGTTAGGGGGTAGGAAAGTGAATAAGGGGGCTGATTATAAGCGGTGTCTGGACAATTTTAGTTGAGGAGCCTCACTAAACCACTTAGAACTTTGGATATACCTCAGGATGTCAAAATCAGTAAATAAATTTAATTAAATTCAATTACTCAATGGAAAACTTGAGAAGTCGTCCAGTTCATCGAAAAGCTTTCTCCGTGTATTCCTTCATGTATTATACTCGATAACATGAGCTCTGTAATTCAGGCCTTGCCTTTTTTTGTTGGGGATGTCTGCAAATAAGTGTTTGGATTTGTTTCGGTCTTCTTTTCTTCTAGTTATATCTCAAATAATAATTTTATGATTTCAAATTTGACGACCTAAGCAAACGGCAAAAAGGACAAAGAATTCCGGATACGCACGTTGAACGCAAAATCCCTTAATGGATTATGTGCAGCTGGAGAATCAGCGGACACCCTAGACTGCTACAAAGCAAACATAGCTGCCATCCAAGAGTTGCGGTGGAAACGGACGGGCATAGAGAAGATGAAAAACAGCGACATCTTCTGTGGTGACTGCTACAGACAATAGAAACAACAACCATTTGGGTGCGGATTTGTCGTTAGGTAGACTCAAGGATAATGTTATCAGTCAAAATCCAAAAAGTGAGCGTATAGTGACCACCCGCATCAGGGCTAAGTTACCCAACATATGCCTAATAATCTAATATGGGCCACGCTCATGCAGATAGAAAAACGAGAACTCCAAAGATTGTCTCTACGAGCTCCACAAAGAAACTGCACATGGTGCCTTTTATAAGACGTGAAAATCGTTCTTGGCGATTTTAACAGAAAACCAGGGAAGGAGGACATCTTTGAAAATGCAATTGGTAAGCATAGCCAACATGACAAAAGAACAACGAAATCTCAAAAAAAAAAAAAAAGCAACATGAGGAGCGCTCATTTGAGGAAATTGAAAGCTGCAATGACAAGAATGAAACAAGAAAGTCTTATCAAATGGTGAAAGGTCAGGTAAACACAGTAATAGAGTCACGGTCGCTGCTGAGGATTTGGAAAGACCGTTCCTGCAGCCTGCTTAACGGCGATGAAGACACTAGCTCCCATTCAACTTGGACGATGATCAAGGATGTCGTCCTCCAGTACCAGAAGAATAACTTGAATCAAGTAAAAGTTCAGGTGCAGCTGGCTTTGATGTGGAACTTTCAAGGCAGCAGCAGATCAGTTGGAAAGGAACATGCACCAGCTGATCTGGATGATATGGTCGGTAGAAAGCATACCCGATGAATGGAACCTCAGTATCGTATGCCCGATCCTAAAGAAAGGGTAAAGGGAAAGGGAAGCCCTCAAAACAGCGCTAATTTATAGAGGGATAAGCCTCCTTAACGTCTCTTATAAGACCTTGTCTGCTGTGATATGTGAACGTCTGAAACCCCACGTCAACAACTTGATAGGTCCTCATCAATGTGGTTTTAGACCAGAAAAATACACAATAGACCAAATTTTCACATTGCGGCAGAGCTTGGAAAAAATTCGAGAGTATAATATCAATATATAGTGTATAGTTGAGCATTGAAACAGACGCGCCAAAAATGGGTTTGATGTATAATGAGGGAGAAACGAAGTATATGTTGTCATTAATCAAGGACAGCAAACATCGAAAAATTGGAAAACACTTAACAAATGACACACATAACTTCAATGTAGTACAGGACTTCGTCTATCAAGGATCTGATTTAGAAAACATCATCAGTGCGAAGATCAAACCTAACGGAGACTAACTCTTGCCTACCGTTGTTTTGGGGTTAAGAATGTAATTGAGAAACAAAACCCTCTTTAGAAAGACCAAGGTAACTCTTTATAGGACTTTAAGCATCGCAGTCCTCCTTGATGACTGCTATATGAAAAGCGGATGAGAAAACCCCTCTTCGTTCAAAAGAAAAGTACTCCTAATGATCTTTAGTCACGTACACGAAGACAATGTGTGGAGAATAAGATAAGAACAAGAAAATACAACAACGAGCTGTATCCTGTATGAGGTGTACCGTGACATGGTCATAGCTAGAAGAGTACGCATCTCGAGGCTACGATGGTTGGGCCTTGTAGAACGGACGAACATCAAAGCTCCGGCTCGACGGTTTTTCAAAACACATTTCAGGGAAATTGCGGAAGGAGAAGACCTCGTCTAAGGTTACGTAATCAAGTTGAAGAAGACCTCAACCGCTTCAGAGTGCAAAACTGGAGAGAGCTCACCCGAAATAGTAGTCGTTATCGAAAGATGTTGGCTAAGGCCTAGATTCACCTCGAACTGCTGTACTCACCAAGAAATTAATTATCTGCCATCTGGCATCTGTCTATTACGTTTAGCCAACAATGTATTTCTTAAATGAAGAATTCAAATTTTTTATATGAGCGAAATAACTTTTTACTCTTTTGTGGGATTGCTTTTGAATTTTTGAAGTGAAACCTCTTATGCGACTTGCAAACATGAAAGCGTTATACGTTTAACGCAGAATATTATTAAATGCATACTTTTTGGCACTGCTAATAAGTAGCTGTCTTCAATTCCGCGCCATTCATCCCGACGATTTCATTGTAGTAAAATGTGTTTTTCGGTGGGAATATTTTGAAGAAAATCATCTCTGTGCGTGCGAAAATGAAATGTCGATCAGTGTTGTGTTTTCCTCTCTTCTCCAATGAAATGATGGAAAATATCTAAAGCAGTTTCTTTTAATTTGTATAATATGTGTATGTAAATATGTATGTTGATAAGTGCTCACTAAATGTGTAAATCGATTGAGTTAAATTATTCTAACAAAAAAACCATTTGTGAAGTTTCTCCTCGAATGTGCTGACTTCGGAATTTTATTAGGAGGACAATATACACATATGTTTGTATGTAAAAATTGTAGGTCCCCTCCATTCCCTGACAAGGCATGGTTGTGAGAAATGTGCTAGGCCCAGGGGCTCCTCGCTCTGTTGCGCCACCCTATTTATTTATTTACTAGCTGTGCCCGCGACTTCGTCCGCGTGGAATAGTGACTTTCGGCAGCATTCTTAATTTTTTAGGCTACTTATTTTGCAAATAAGACACATTCATGCGTTTTAGTAAACCATTGTTATATTATTTTATTTTAGTATATGTTTGCACACGACGTTCTTATTTTTTCCATCTTTTGCGAAATAAAAAGGTTTTGTGGGATTGATGTACGTGATTCTGCCACATAAAGTTGCCATGGGATTTTTTTCTAAACGAACACCTGCAACTTAAAGCGTCTGAGCCTTACTTATAATGTCCAATCAGTGGGAATTAAAGGAAAACGGGGAATGGAAACGTTTTCTCCTTTTTTCGTTCCAGTCATTATTAATGCCGCATCCCAGATGTGTAATTTGTAGCTGTGTACAATTCTGGATTACTCATTTTTGGCACTGGAACACCAACTTGCTGCCACTCCTAATAATCCTAAGAAATTGAGAAACTCTGTAGGGTATGATGTGACTTGCTCAGTGTCCATAATATTGTCTATTGATAGACATTCGCCAACGTCCCCCAATATGTCAAACATATTTTATTAGTTTATATGGCTAACTATCTCATTAGTCGGCGCCAAAATCGCCTTTCAAACAGCCATTCCCGATTGCCAATTATTATTTGAAGATCAAGATAGACATTTCTTCTCAGGTTTAATGTATTTTCGACAGTTTGACAGAAATCACCCCGCAGTGAAAGAACTTTTATCGACCCAGCAGTCTTAAGGTTCCCGTTTACGGTGTCGATCCCGAAGAAATATAGGGATTACTTATTAAGCCTATGTCTTTCCTCAGGCTCTAGGCTATCTCTGAATTAAATTCCATTTAAATCGGATCAGTTTTCTGGGCGATAGATGGTAACAAAGAAACACGAACAGACAGAGTTAATTTTGGATTTGTAATATTAGTAAGGATGTCCATCTTCGGGTTCTAGACTATCTCTGTACCAAAATTCATATAAATCGGTTCAATAGTTTGGGTGGTAAATATAAACAAAGAAAAACAAACAGACAGAGTTAAATTCGGATTTATAATGTTAATAAAGTCTTCCATTCCCGTGGGAACATGAGGGCGTTTCCGGAGGATGACTTGAAGTTTACATTACTCGGGAATAGTGCAGTATTCTAACGGTGGACATTTTTTGAAATGGGTGCTGTATTGTCCAAGTTCCCGTTCCCATGGGAATACAGGGATAAAACATATTGCATAACATATATGTCCATCCTCAGGTTCTGGACTGTCTCTTTACCAAAATTCATATAAATAGGTTCAATAGTTTGGGCAGTTAATGGTAACAAAGAGAAATAGACAGACAGATTTAACTTCGGACTTATAATATTAGTAAAGACTCCCGTTCCCGTGGAAACATGGTGACCGTTCCCGTGAGGGATATGGGGATGAATAAAAGTTTATGTTGCTCGGGGATTATGGAGCATTCCAACGGTGGAAGAGTTTTTGAAATCGGTGCCATAGTGTCAAAGTTCCCGTATACGTTCCTGCTCCCCTGGGAATATAGGGAATAAATATATAGCGTATGTCCTTCCTCAGGTTCTGAATAATCTTTGTAAAAAATTTAATTTAAATCAGTTTATTAGTTTGAGCGGAAGATGGTAACATAGAACGACGGACAGACAGAGCTACTTTCACACTTATTATAATAGTAAGGACTCCCGTTCCCGTAGGAATATGTGGATGAATTAAAGTTTATGTTACTCAGGAATAGTGTAGCATTTTACCGGTGGAAAAATTTTTGAAATCGGTGTTGTAGTTTCTAAGTTCCCGTATACGTTCCCGTTCCCATGGGAATATAGGGATAAAATATATAGCCTATGTCCTTCCTAAGGTTCTGAGCAGTCTTTGTACAAAATTTCATTTAAATCGGTTTATTAGTTTGGGCGGGAGATGGTAACATAGAAAAGTGATCAGACAGAGCTACTTTTGCATTTATAATAATAGTGAGGACCGGCTCCCGAGGGAATATTCGAATGAAATAAAGCCTATGTCCGTCCTTAAGTTCAGTCCAATCTTTGTACAAAATTTCTTTTAAATCGGTTTATTAGTTTGGGCGGGAGATGGTAACATAGAACGACGGACAGACAGAGCTTCATTCGCACTTATTATATAAGTAAGGACTCCCGTTCCCGCAGGAATATAAGGATGAATTAAAGCTTATGTTACTTTGGGATAGTAAAGCATTCTATCGGTGGAAATTTATTTGAAATCGGTGTTGTAGTTTTTAAATTCCCGTATACGTTCCCGTTCCCGTGGGAATTTAGGGATAAAATATATAGCCTATGTCCTTCCTCTAGTTCTAGACTATCTCTGTACAAAATTTCATATCAATCAGTTTGGTAGTTTGGGCGGGAGATGGTAACATAGAAAGCCGGACAGACAGAGGGACTTTCATATTTATAATATTAGTTAGGATTTATTTATTTTTGTTTGTATGTACAAATCAGAGCTTTTGGTGAGTGGTAACTGTAAGATTTTATTAGAATTTTAATATATGTAGTAATGAGTATGTAGTGATTAGTGGAGGCATAATCATGTATATATAAGCAATTTCCATTTAAGCCCGGCTCGGCTTGATCATGTCTTAACATGTTTGATCATGTCTAAACATGTATGTAAATGTTCTCCGTCTTGGGCTTAGGTGTTAAGACTGCGGTCTTCATTGGTCTGTCAGTCAGCTACCACTGACACTGGCCAATCAACTATTTCAGAAAGGTTCCTGGTATTGTATTCCATACATAACTACTATGTATGTATGTACATAGATCTTTAAAATCCTCGTTTTCCTCTTCTAATCTCCACCAAAAAATAAAAAATTGTTCAATGAAATGGTGTTAAGTAGCTATCCCGTGAAAATTTACTCCGATCCATCTCTTTTCTTTTTCTTTTAAAGAAACAATACGAGCTCTCTTAAAATAAATTTCTATCCCTTCCTATTTTCATTTTCATATTAGGAGGTTTCACTTCTTTCGCGGGCAGGGGCTCCACGCACTATTTTTTTTTTTTTTTTTTGTTTTTTTTTTAAGGACACATACGAAAAGCAATCATTTTCTTCAAGTCCATGAAATACAACTCTTTGATGATTCTAACATTTTTACGAGCTATTAACGCAAAAAGTCGACTCTTGACCTAGCAAAACATTTTTTCGTTCTCTCCAATCAATCAAATTAAGCCTCACAAGTTTTCACATATCGTGTTTCGTTTCTGTGTGTCTTCAAAATAAGTTCAATATTACAATCGATTTAAGAACCTACCATCCATTATAAAATAAATTTGGCTTTTTTATTTTTTTTTCTCCCTCTTTTTTGTATGTTGAAAAGACATAAAAAGTTAAACTTTGTTGTAACAACGTCTTTCAACTGTTAACGTGGCAAATAAAATATGTACAGGTTGGTAGGTACAAGAAACAATATTGAAACAGAAAACTTTTAAGACAGTGCTAATGGATTGCCACGTGTTTTCTTTGCAGCTTTGCAACTAATTCCATGATTCTACCAAACTTTGGATTAAATTGAAAGTGGTTCTAACTCGTATGGTGACCATGGAATTTTTGAAGAAAAGATTTGCCCTTAGTCCGGTTGGTGTTTAAGTTTATAAACCGTACCTTCCTTTTTAAGGGTGAACTAGTTTCGTTTCAACAAGAATTAGCACCAGGTGGGCTTTTACTTTTATCCTATTTGACGTGTTTTTAAATAAAAGCATTGAAATTGAGTAAGTGTGGAAGTTTAATTGAGTTTAACAAGAAAACTTTAAATAGAAGTCATGTTAAGAATACGGTTGCTCAATGCTCATTCAATGAGAAAACAATTCACGAAGAATGAAAATGAGTTTATTTGATCAGGTAATTTATCATCACTTACGGTGACATTCAAACCTTCCTTGGATGCAATGATATCTTGAAGTTATTTCTTTTAAAATTCAGAAATTATCAAATTCTATTTCGAGTAACACTCAACATTTCTGTGGCACTCTGGTAATTTTTGACCCATTTTGGTAAATAAAAGCACTTTTCCCAGGTAACAATTTTTTTAAGTCTTGACTTTTATTTTAGTCTTGAAATAAATTTAAAAATGTTCCTTGGGTCGAATTTGAACACAGTTCTTTGATTTCTATTGTTCAGTTCTTACTATGCTGTTGTATTGTTTGCCATTCAACAAATTTTTGGTATTCAGTTGGCATTTGCGACAAGCACGCTTCTTTTACTATAACAAATTTGCAATTATGAATGATAGTGAAAAAGCTTTTCGTTTTTCGTAATTTCAGATGAAGAAGAATTCTTTTTGGAATTTGATGCAGCTGCTTCATCGGACACTGTTTCCAGTGACTCTGATTTTGTGCCTCCTGAAACGCTGGTATTCATAAATTGGGTGACAACTTATTCAACCCAATGTTTAGTTATCATTGCCGGAAAAGCTTTGAAGGAAAATGCTATCAATTTGGTACCAGGATTGACACGATATTCTTGTTCAGAGGCAAAAATCTCCAGTTTTGGTCATTTTTACTACCCTCATTTTATACATACAATATTGACATTTACCAATATTGAGGGCAGAAGCATATACGAAGACGACTGGACTGATACCGGTAGCTCTGAACTATTTGCATACATTGGACATTGCATAAATTGTAATTGGCTGGCGTTTTCTGATTACAGTTTTGAAAAAGGAAGACAAGAATTTGTTCCAACTATTTCATTGAAGGCCACAAATTTTGCGATCGATGTTCGCTTTTTATACCTGGTGGAAGTTTTGTACCCGGAAATGTTTATTACCAGTTAATAGATACGTATTTTCCCACAAAAAATTCATAAGATTAAAGGAGTAATTCGAAACGACCGTTGGAATTTCCCAAGATCAATTAATGAACTACTGAAAATAGGTATAAGAAGGTGCTCCACTGGGATGAGGCCATTGAAAATATTTCCGTGCAGGAGTGCGCATGTGCGAATTCTTGTATAAGATATCTAAGAAAGTGTTAAAAATAACCGTGTTATTTAGTTTGAAGCCCACATGGGTTCCGGAAAGACTTTGACAGCGACAGAATGAGCAAAAATAGATGCTTTCAAGGAAATAGGACTCTCAGGCTGAGAAATAGCAAGGAGACTTAACAGGAGGAAGACTATTATAAACAATTATCTTGTTGATCCACAAAACTATGGGAAAAATAAAAAAGGACGCATGGTAAAAGCCACAACACTAAGAGAAAATCGGTTTATTCTACGACTTGCCTCGAATTCCACTCTACCATCAGCGACTATGATAAGGACCAAAAGCGGAGTTTCAGCCAGCATAACAACGGTTCGAAGAATAATACAAAAAAGTGATGGTATTCAAAGAAGGAAACTAAAAAAGAAACCTGTTTTGAAGCCAGTGCACAAGGAGCTTCGTATGAACTTTGCAAGACAGCATGTTGATTCGAGCAGTGAATGGAAACGCGTTGTTTTTGTTGTTGAAAAAAAGTTTAACCTTGACGGTCCTGATGGTTTAACTTTTCTTATTTTGGCAAGACATCATAGCCGTACATCAGGTGCAATGGTGTGGGGAGCTATTACCTACTATGGCACGAATAGTAGAATTGGAGTTGGAGTTTTTGTCCACAACAATGAACGAAAATAGTTACAAATGTTTGCTGAAACGGTCATTTCTAAAAATGAAAAATATTTTTGGACCTCTGACTTAGATTTTTCAACAAGACAATTCCCCAACCCACACTAACAGGGTTGTCAGGAGCTTTATTCAATCAGAAGACGTGGAATTTTTGTCATGACCGCCATATTACTCCGGACTTAAACATTATTGAAAACATTTGGTCATTTCTATCTCGTAAAGTTTATGAAGGTGGCAGAAAATTTTAAGACAAGGACACCTTAATAGATGCTATTCGTAGTGCCCGGGCCCAAATTTCATATGATTATTTAAAAAAAGCTGTATGATTCTATTCCAAACCTTCTAATAGAGGTTATATCCAAAAATGGCGCACATACTCCTTATTAATGGAAAAAAAACCGTTATTAATAAATATTACTCAACCGTAAAATGTGAACATTTCACTCGATTTTTGTTTATTTCTAAAATTTTGCATGTGGCCTCATCGTTTTTATACCTATTTTCAGTAGTTTATAAATTGATTTGGGGAGATTAAAATGGTCGTTTCGAATATACCCTTTAATTCTATGAATTTGCTGTAGGAAATACGTACCTATGAACTGGTAATAAACTTTTCCGGGTACAAATCTCTCTAGTTATAAAAAGCGAAAATAAAAAATAAATAAATGGGGTGGCGCAACAGAGCGAGGAGCCTCTGGGCCTATCGCATTTCTAACAACCATTCCTTGTGAGGGAAAAGTTGTGAGAAATGCGAAAATCGACTCCAAATTTGTGGCCTCATCCTAGTGATTGGCAGTGTATAAGTGAACGATGACAGCAAGATGAATTTGCTCCTATACGTTAGCCACGGAGTCAGCGAGTAGAGATATTGCCAAAACTTAACAATCCATCCAATGCTACTACAGATGAGCAACTGGTAGTCTTGGAAAGGAGCGGTCCATTTCAGCAGCATATGCCTTCAAATTTTGTGAAGCGCATATTAAATTTTTGAGTACTTTGCGACTCTGCAACGAGCTAGGTCTAGAATAATAAAGCTTATAATTGCAAGGACACAGCATTGTGGTAACCGAGGCGTGGTGGTTAGCATGTCCGCCCAGAGGTTCATGGTTCAAATTCCAGTAGCGTAGTTTTTCCACGGGTATATCCTTTCGCGAGAAATTTTCAAGTCCTACCATGAATAGCGCTTTCTCGATTAGCTGTTTGGAACCGGCTGAAAATTGTAGGTCGCCTCCATTCTCTCACAAGCCAATGGTTGTGATATATGCAATAGGCCCAGAGGCTCCTCACTCTGTTGCGCCACCCTATATATTTATTTATCTATACTGGTGCGATTTCCAAATTTGACTGCAGCTCTAAAAGAGCACAATTTCATTTTTTCAACATACAGATAACACACGGTAAAACAGGTGAATTCCCGCTTAAAATTTTGTATATAAAATAGAAGAAGAAGGCAGATAGAAATTGGTATTGGAGAACAATCTAAACTTTATCTTAGTAACATACTGACTGCGGTGTTCTCAATAAAAATCACCTCAAACGACTTCTAGTCCTCTCAATTCGTTTGCTGACGACTCAACCCTCAGCTTCTCATATTCGTTTTTAAACTAACGTCCTTACTCTTCGTATTGGAACGGTTGCGTATGATAAGCTCATTGAATTCTGACCTTAACAGCATTGTTACATGGGGTCTCAAAAACCGAGTAAAATTCAATACTTCGAAAGCTCAATGTTGTCTCTTTTCGTTGAAGCTTAACATTCCCCCATTGCCATTATCCATGAATGGTACCTGCATCCAAGAAACCGAAAAGCTGACAGTACTCGGTATGTATGTAAACGACGATCTTCGTTGGAATGACCACATATTTGAAATATTTGAAAACGCTGCTAAATGCTTAGGTTCCTTAAGAAGACGCAGGAAACTCTTCATCCTTTCTGATCTGGCTGCAATTAATAAAGCGTACATTCGCCCAAAACAATTGTACGATTCCCATATCTAGTCAGGTGCCTCTCAAACATCTCTGTGCCATTTTGATAATAACAAAACGTTGGGGTTGACAGGTGATAGTTCAATCGTAGAATCGATTGATTCTTTTGAACATCGTCGAATGTCAAAACCTTACCTGTCTCACTCTCTTTTATCGCTTTTTTCACAAACAGTGCTTTAGTGTAATAGCCAGGTGCATTTCTCCCCATTGAAACAATGTATCCGAATGGAGAATGCTCTACCTGACTCAGTTCTTCCCCTATATTGCGATTCGCAAAGGCTTAAGAGCAACGTGCATCGGTGTCTTCTATTAAATCCTCTCCTAATTTCCTTAATACTCGTAGTGTTTCAAAACATTTTAAGGGTATTCATATCCCCTTGATGTGCGCGTTAATAATAATAATAAAAATAGGCAAAATCCAATCAGTTTCTTGGCCGGAGACGAAGGAAGTATTGTTCATAGCAATTTCAGTTCTGTAAGGCTTCATAGCAAAGAGGACGTTGTTGAGGCAATATTATCAATTAAATCGAATGTCATTTGTATCGATTTAAAAAACCCTAAGTTTATTTAGCTCCTTCTCCCATAATTACTGCGTTTCATTACGCACACTTTCAGTATCACTTTAACAACCTCTGCATTTATTTTGAAATAGAAGAAAGCAAAAATTATTCCTAAGAAAGCTACAGGCTTAGAGACAGAGTTCCAAGGAATAGCAATTCTTCCCTTCTTTTCAAAAGCCTGCGAGAAAGCAGTCTAGCTACATATTTTTCTGTCCCCCGACAATCTGTTGAGTACCTGCCAGTCTGCCGCAACGGAGCTGAAGATCAGCCTTACTTCTAGTTTCTGATGAAATAAGAACTGCGATCAATTATCACTTTTAACACTATTGGACTTATTAAAGGCTTTCGACACTGTAACCATTCAGTATTCTCCGTCCAGTCACTTAAGCTAATCCTTCCTTATCTCAGTGGAAGACAACAATGTGTTGTCGCAAATGATCGCTCGTCCAGTTTTATGAATGTTCTAACCTGTGTGCCACAGGGATCGATTAATTAAGCGAACTCCCATTTGCTACAAAAAAAAAAACTGCAAAATTTACCTATATGCTGATGATGTCCAACTTCTGATCAGTGGACTTTTGTCGGCGAATGAAGCGGTTGCCTTAATAAACGAAGATTTGCTACTCATCTCACGTTTGGCCAAGAGAAATGCCTGAATCTTGAATCCCGTCAAGTCGAGAGCTATACTCAATACTCATCTCTCGTAAAGTCTTTGCTGAATGGACTTTAAGTTTTTAGAAGCTGGAGGACATACCCATTAATTACGTAAGCTCTGCTGGAAATCAGAGCATGGTTTTCATGGAGGGTATGAAAGTCAATGTGTACTAAACGTTACAAAAAGTTTCATTCCTAGCAAAAATAAGCTTCTACTTGCCGTAGTACTGTAAGGTTATGAAGTCTTTGCGTCTTTGGTGACTTAGACTACGCGACTACCCCTTAACTTAACGTTGTTTATAAATTTCATCTTGCATATTAATATGACTAATATGACCATGTTTCATCTTTTTTTTGAAACAAATCTGTGGCTGCAGCTTCGATAGTTTCTTGAAATTTCCCTCATTAAGTTACCTGCATCTAACAATCCAACCCGAGCAACCGGGTGTGTGTCTTTGTGCAACCATCACGATGTAGTTGGGGTACAACGCATTTTTTAAAAGATCTTTGGCAATGGCAACGATATCGTTTACCAGTACATAGCCACCAATTGAAATATTTCAATAAACTTATCTCTATGGAAATTCAAAAAATTCGAAACTATCGATGGAATCAAAAACTTAGCCTGCTAGAGAAAAACGACAAACCTTTCTGGAACATTGCAAAAATTTTAAAAAATAAAAACAGATTTATTCCTGCCCGTAAAAGTTCCAATGAAGTGCTTTACACGGACAGCGAGAAAGCTAATGCGTTTGCAATGGAATTTAGAAAAAACCACGAAGTGTCCCAACAGCTAAGTGATTTAGATACTACTAGTTTGGTAGATGCTGCCGCCATCAGAATCTTATCTACTACAACCGAAACACCTCAAGATGAGTACGTTTCGAATGATGACATCTCAGATATAATTAATGATTTACGGGTAAAGAAAACCGATGGTCTTGATAAGATAAAAAATTTATATCTCAAAAATCTACCCAAATTAGGAACAAAGTATCTTACATTTATTATCAACGCTTGTTTAAAGATTCAATACTTTCCAGAGAGCTGGAAAATGGCAAAGGTAATCCCAATATTGAAAGCTGGTAAAGATAGGGAAATTCCTGGTAGTTATAGGCCGATTAGTCTTCTCAGTAGTCTAAGCAAGGTTTACGAAAGAGTCCTAAAGGGAAAACTACTTTCGTTGATTGCAGAAAAACATATTTTTCCTGACCAACAATTTGGATTTAGGAGTGGCCACAGTACTTCACATCAAGTTCTCAGGATCTGTAACATAATCAAAGCAAATCGTACTGAAGGTAAATCCACGGGTATGGTCCTCTTGGATATCGAAAAAGCTTTCGATTCTGTTTGGCATAATGCGCTAATTTACAAAATGGAAACATTTGAAATGCCTATTTTTCTTTTAAAAATAGTTCAAAGTTTCCTTTCAGGAAGATGTTTTCAAGTATGTGTTAATAAATGTGAATCCATCATGGTTAACGCACAGTATGGTGTCCCTCAAGGTTCAGTCCTTGGTCCTGTTTTATATAATGTCTATACGTCCGATTTTCCACAACTTCCGTATTGTGAATCAGGGATTTATGCAGACGACACATGCATACTCTCCTCGCATGAGTTTGGTCTAAATATAGAGACCAATCTTCAAAATGCACTTGAAATTTTAATGAGATATTACCACAAATGGAAAATTAAAGTAAATGCTGGGAAGATAAAATCAATCTTTTTCACTAGAAAAAGAAAGCGATTGTATCTGCCGAGTAACGAGCTGGAAGCAAATGGAGCGTCTATAAAATGGGAGTCAAATGTGCAATACTTGGGAATGAACCTTGACAAGCGGCTTATCTTTAAAGAGCACATTAATAAAACAGTAAAAAAAGTCAATATCGCAATAAAATGGCTATATCCGCTTATAAATAGAAAATCTCTTTTAAGCATAGAAAACAAAATTATTATACACAAGGTTGTGTTCCAAGCGATTTTGTTATATGGATGTCAGGTATGGGGAAGATGTGCAATTAGCCATATTAAAAAACTCCAAGTATGCCAAAATAAAATATTAAAAATGATGCTTAATTTACCCTGGCATCATTCCACTAATGATATTCATAGTCAAGCAGGTGTTGAATTGATTTGCAGAAGAATTCAAAAATTAACTGATAACTTTTTAATGAACTGTGATATTTCTTTGGTAGTACAATTAGCACAACAATAGATAATTATTGTATTTGTTTTCTTTTCGTGCATTAAGTTCTATTCCCGATGTATATATTTATCTATTTATTTACTTATTTATTTATTTATTTATTAACTTATTTATTTATTTATTTATTAATTTATATACTTATTTATTTATTCTATTTTATTTATTTATATACCAACTTATTTATTTACTTATGTAGTTATTGTTGAATTGATTAATTTATTTATTTATTTATTTATGTATTAGTCTACTTATTTGTTATTTATCATCTAATTGTTAACTAGTCAGTTAGTTTTGTTTATTCATTTATTTATCTCTCTTATTTGTTGAATAGTTAACTGATTCTACTTGTTTTGTTTACTTTTAATATGCATATATCTATTTATTATTACTGTATTTTAAACTTACTTGCAAACTTCACTTTCATTTTAATATAACTTTTTATACAGCTACAGGCTACATACATATATGTTTAAGATATTCAATCTGAATATATTTCTTAACAGAAATATTTATTATGCTTAAATGAAGGTCTTTGTCATATTTTCCTTCGACATAGATTTTCCTTTTAATTTTATAATCATAATGTTGTAAAAATAACTTATTCAGTAGAAAGATATAATATAATTATCAAATCTCTGTGTAAACTGAGCGGTAGCAACCTAATATTATTTGAAGAAAGAAATAAAATATCTATCTATCTATCTAAAAGTTAGTAAGTAACTTTCACTACCATTGTTCACTGTAATGAAAAAACGTATTCTATGACTTTTCAACATCCTCGTTTTTAAAATTTGGAAAGCCTACACGCTTCCTCAGCCCTCGATTTTTTGTGTAAATTTTTTTGCTTGCTTTTTTGTTTGTTGGTATTTAAACTTGACTTAATGAGTCTTAACACTGCCTCTATGCACAACCGATACTAAGGTTTATTTGATCGTTCTCCTCGATCAGCTGGTACAAATCACCTTCGACTAATGATCTAGCAGTTTTTCATTATTCTCCCTTCTTTCATACTCTTCGGCTGTGCCTCCGCCAGGTCCCCGACCGCTTCGCTTGGCATTCTTTCCGCCTCCGACTTACGCCTTATGATCTAACACTCCCTTCTTCCTTCCTTCATACTCTTTGGCTGTGCCTCCGGCTTTATGATCTAACACTCCTGTCCCAATTTTGAAAAACCTTCCATACCGACTGAGAACTCATCTGTCAAAACAATTGACGCGACGGCCAAACTAACTGTCAGTTATTTTCTTACCTTTATTTTCCATTTTTTTTTATTTTATGTTAAATGAAGCTATGGAACAGCCTTAATAAAGTATTCATTTCATTTGACTGCAGTCAGTGGTACAATTGCCACGTCTGAAATCCGAGGAAAACATTTTTTACCGGCAATACGTCTGTGTGGTGGAGCTCATTTTTATATTTTAATCACCAAGACTTTCTGAAATGATTTTTCTCATAGTCAATGCAGTCCGACAAAACAATGCGTCCAATATCAAAGTTCGCAAGTGCTTTAATATTTGCTTAAGGTTTTACTCTTTTCGTCTTAATATTCAGGCATCTAGTAGACTGCATAGATGTCCTTTTGTGACCCAGTCACACATTTCCTTTATTACGCATTACACTTCAATGTTAAAACTTACTCAAGCATTTCTCTGATTTCTCCTTGAAACACTTCAGTTTCCTTGGGATTATCCCGTTGGCAAAAAGAAAAAACCTAAAGACACATCAGAGCAAGTATACAAGAGATAAAAGTACACGAGAAAGCAATTAAGAACAACTGCGATTCACGTTATCACACTCCAATACAAAAATGTTTACTGAAGGCTTGAAGTTAGTGAACTGGGAATTAAGAAGTTTTTTTTTTTGTTTTTGTATATCCAAGTCGTAGTATCTTGCACAACGTTTCAATGGCAATAGCAACATAACACAATTTAGCCTCAGCTTAACTGTCTTAAAAAAAATTTCGTAATGCGTATGCTCGTCTGAGCAATGTGTCCCTGTTCTTGTCCCAGATCCTAGTCCCATTGAAAAGATAACTTCTCCAGCCAACACATACACACATACACACTATGCATTTTATGCTCTAGATAGACACTATAATTAATCCGTTAAACTTTTAAACTGCATTTTGTAACAATCTAAAGCAGTAAGTAGTTGTTCCGTCTTCAATCAGATCCCTGGTCTTTTTGGTAAGGTAGCTCACGTAAAATGGAAAGGTAAACTTCTGGTGCGATTCGTCATCTTGCAACTTAAGGAAAAATGTGTTACTTTGTAGGAAATAGTGTGTCACTGTTATTTGCTCTTCATATCTGAAGCGAAAAGCGATTCTTAGAGAAAAAATGGTCACACGAACTTGCGATTCTGTGCTAAAAACGATATCAAAATCTTGAGGCTACCTAAGTAAAAGGTTTTAGTATTCGCTCTTCATAACATATTTGGTGGTATCTACACGGTTGCAAACTAAGTACACATTAATTATGAAAATTTAATTGAACTCAAAATATTGAAAAACAAAAATTAAATTAAATATTTCAAAAGCTTAAAGCTAAAATCTTAAGACGCCATTCTTTTACAGTTTAGTCAAAATCGATGGAACAAGTTTTCCAAAATAGTTTTTTTATTTTTTAATTTTTTCAAAAACTAGTTTTTTAAAGTTAAGTACCTATACAAAGTTAAAGATCTTGTCAGAAATTCAGTTGACGAAAAATTTATAAAAAAAAAAAAAACAGAGATAAGATTTTGAAGTAATGTATTTCAAAAAATCAAAATAATTTTATAAAATCTATAAAAATTTAGGATGATTCAAAAATAGACTGTTAAATCAGTGCTGCGAGCTGCGACATGAGCATGGCTAAAAGAGAGAACTGTAGATGTACAGCGGGTGCTCGCCAAAGCTCCGGCTTGATGAGCTCTCGATAGCACTCTACGAAGAAGTCGCAGAAGAGGAATTATCTAAAGGTTTTGCAATCTAGTGGAAGAGGACCTCCAACAACTTAGAGTGTAAAAAAAACACCTGTAATCGAAATTGTTGGCGAAAGACAAACTCACAAACTCTAAACGCGTTGTCAAAACACGCTGATTTTCTGTTTAGCGAGGCACCCAAAATCATTCTTCGAATTCTACAAGGCCAGACAAAATGGGAATGGCGATTTAATGCACAAAACGTCTCCGGTAAGCCGGTTTATTTGCTTTTTTAACTCTGAATACCTTTCAAAATGGTATACTCCAGGAATACTTATTGGAAAACGCAAATAATAATTATACGGAATTGGTGTTTAATCTCAAACGATTCGCGGGAAGAATCAACCGAACCGTCTACCGAGCATTCACCACAATACAGATGCATACATAGCACATATGCATACCTACACAAGCATGACATAAAAACCGTCTATGGTATCGATTTTGGTTTAATGGCAGCCTTTGTGTGGCCAAGCATTGGCCATTACAATATTTTTTATCTCCTCTCAACGGCGGCGATAACATTTTTCTGTGATATTAACGAGGTGAAATACCTTCATTTGAATGATTTTTATTTTATTTTCCTTTTTGTATCGTATAGCAAGGCCCATTTGCAAGGATTTGCATTTTAATTAAATTGCTCTGTCACATAAAGGGTTAACCAATGTGTAAGCTGAAAAAGTTGCTTTTTTTTAGTGTTGTTTGTTGTTTTCGTCGTTTTTTTTTTTATTCAAGTGGAGGGTTGAGCTAGTCATGACAGTTGTAGACACAAAACGAAAGGACCCGTCGTTTCCAATGAAGTATACCCTCATGTATAGTGTAATAAAAAATAAAATAAATATTTATTCTCTACGCAGCATTACCTACCATTCTGTCAGACTTGAGTTGATTTTTTTATTATTTTCTACTTTTTATTTTTTGTGGCAGAAACTTGCAGTTGTAAGTCTCAAAGGGGTTGCTTGTTGGACAGGCTTGGGACAGGTGACAAATTATATTTAAGTCCTTGCGAATGAGTGAAATGAAATTAATTGCTTGCAATATACGGGTGGAATATTATTTCGGAGAATGTAGGTACCTACCTACCGACATTTTATTTCAAAGTCCGCTCAAGGACACAACAACACTTTACGAGGGATGCCCTTCGGGAGTTGCTTTTCGGATCTTATTTGGGATTGATGTAACGTTTTTTTGCATTTTTAAGTAGGTAGGTAGGATCCTTTGGAAATAATTCAATGGAAATGCTAATTTTGAGCCATCCTCAAGGGCAGGCAGTAATGGAGAGATTCATAGTTGGATTTGTTTCGACAGGAGAAGGGCAGTAACTTTGCTTTACAAAAACAAAAAAATGAGCTGTGACAAATTTACTTGTGTAGGTAGGTAGGTATTCCATGTTGTTAAAGTGTAGTTGAGAAAGGGACTTATTCCATATTCCACTTGGCGAGGTACACTGCTGAAAGTACTTGCTCCTCTACGTGTCATAAAAACCTTATAAAAAAATTAAAAAAAACGTCGTCGCTCCAAATTGCAACCAATTTCATATTGGAGTTTCTGAGAGAACTGATGTTGAATTCTTCACCAATTTAAAAATTTTTTTTTATCAAATTTTTACCTACTTAAGACTTGGTCTTCGTTTCACGATCTGCCTGCAATATGCATTGAAAACCCATCGAGCCAGAACAATGATGTCGCTCTACATGTCACAGCTATATTACTCTTGTCGTACGTACTCTTTTAGCGTTGTATAGGAGAAATGCGATGATCAATGTCTACTAAAGTATTACCTTTGTTTGTCCTGCAAGGAACTTTGAAGAAGCTGTCGGCAACGCATCCGCACCATTGTCATTTTCTGTATCTAAAGCAGATCCCATACGGTCTTGTACTATTTCGAAGTTCCGAATACTCCAGCGGTCGTTGAAATTGTAAAAAAAACTTGAAGAGAGTGGAAGCGCTACTAGTTTTCTTAGGCTAAAGTAATTTTTTTTTTTATAATTAACGCGCACATAAAGGAGTAATGACTACCCTTATATTGTTATAAACACAGTGCGAGCATCTAGGAAAGTAGGAGAGGGTTTAATAGGTGACACTGATGCACGTTACTTTTGAATTTTTGGGAATCGTAATGCAGGGGAAACACAGAGCCAGGTAAAGCATTCCACATACGGGTAGCGCGACTAAAATATGAATCTGTATACTTGACTGTACGTCAGAAGTTGGGCTCAAGGTAAAACTGATGAGCATTCCTAGCAAGGCCAGTGTTGCGGCTAAATTGTTTTGTACAGCTAGTTTTTTTTACTATAGCACTCTTTGTGAAAAAAGCGATAAAAGAGAATGAGACAGGTATTATTTCGACGATGTTCAAGAGAATCAATTGATTCTACGATTGAACTATCACCTATCAATTTTAACGCTGTACTTTGTACCCTATCAAGTCGGCTCAAAGATGTTTGAGGAGCACCTGACCAGATATGGGAGTTATACTCCACTTTTAGCGGATGAAGGCCTTATAAATTATAGCCAGATCAGAAGGGGTGAAGAACTTCCTGCATCGTCTCAAGAAGCCTAAGCATTTTGCAGCGTTTTCTGCGACTTCAAATATGTGGTCATTCCAACGAAGATCATCGTTTCCACACATACCAAGTACTGACAGCTTTTCGGTTTCTTGGATTCAGGTACCACTCATGGTAAAAATGGCAATGAGGGACTGTTAAGCTTCAACGACAAGAGACAGCTTTGAATCTTCCACTTCTACTCGGTTTTTATTACCCCATGTAACAATGCTGTCAGGGTCAGAATTCAATGAGCTATCATACGCAACCGTTCCAGTTCCACATCCGAAGAGCAGGGACGTTTTGGAAACGAATATGAAAAGCTGAGGGTCGAGTCATCAGCAAAACAGTTAAGTGGATTCAGACAAGAGATCATTAATGAAAATGAGGAAGAGAGTCGGAGACAAAACGGAGCCCTGGGGCACACCAAAATTTATGAAGTGGGTATCAGACTTGAAGCCATCCAATACAACTTGTATTTAACGGTCGTAAAGTAATTTCTAATCCAACGAAGAAGAAACTCATCGATACCAAAAGCACGCACTTTTGATAAAAAGCTTCATGCCAAACTCTATCAAATGCTTTAGAAATAACAAGCGCAATAATCTTACTTTCTCCAAAACAATGTAAAGATTCATGCTTATTTTGACATTCTATTCGAATGAAAGTTTAGTCGAATTCGAAAGAAGTGCAGACTCGAATGATTCGAATGTTGAACATGTAAAATTTCGAATCATTCGACTCTCAAAATGCACTTTTTTCGAATTCGACTAAACTTTCATTCGAATAGAATGTCAAAATAAGCATGATTGGTTCCACTTTTCGGTGAGATAATCCATCAAATCACCAATAAACCGTTTGCTACGAAAGCCGTACTGACGGTCATTAAGAAACTTTCATTCTTCAAGGTATTTCATAAGATGACAGTTTATCAACGTTTCCATGACCTTGGAAAGAAGGGACGTGAGTTCAATTGAACGGTAATTGGAAGGGGAGAAAGATTGGCCTTTTTTAGGGACCGGCTGGACAAATGCAGTTTTCCATCTGCTCGAAAGAATCCCAGCAGAATAGGAAAGATGGAAAAGTTTACGCAGCGTGGAAGTTGGAAGAACACCTCTTCAGAATAACGGCGGGGATACTATCTGGACCAGCGGATTTACGTAAGTTTTTAAAAAAAAAAACACCACACAAATAAGCAATCATTACCCACGCTTAGTCGAAATTGATGCTAATAATCCGAGTTTATGGATTTCCCGGTGCGAAATTCGCAACAGTTGAGTTTATCATACTCCTCACTATGTCTTATTCAACAATAATATTTGTAGCTCCATCCCTGTGAAAATCAAATTACGCCGAAGTGAAGCTAGCTGACCATTCACAATCAGTGGCGGCGCTAGACCAAAATTAGGCATGTGCAAAACTAAATTTGCGGGGCCCCTAAAAAAAAGGTTTTAGATTTCATCGTTCTGAAAAAAACCGCATCTCATAACTGTCATATAAACTTAAGACAGTATTTGATATCAAACTTTTAAATCATTTTCGAATTTGCACGTATGTATTTGTAAAAAAAAAAACAATAAGCTCTTTTTTTTGCATACCGAATACATAAATGAAGATTAAAATAATAAACTGTTACAAAAACCTTGAGTGAATCACAAAATGACTGACTATATGAAGACAAGATACATACATAGTACTAATAACAACACATTTATTAGTATAGGGATATAATTTTAGAATATTTTTCTTTTATCAAGGAGAGGCGAAGACCGCAATTATGCTTTGTTTTTAAAGTCATCTTCATATCATTTCTCTTTAGATTATATACAGTGTTTCACTGTATAACCATCCCTTGTTTTTTACCTTGCCAGCTTCTGACATCAAAAAAAATTTGTCGTTAGGTATTCGCCAAATAAATTTTTACTGTTCCGTTTACTGGTTTGAAAAAAAAGAAAAAAACAAGGCTTTTGGTATCACAAACGCCCTTATTTAATGAATAATATTCTTCGTAATATAGATCTTTTAACATTGCAATAAAAATAAATTCTCATCAAAACAATAAAATGGTGCCTCAAATTTGTGTTATAATTATGTAATCTACCCATCTATTTTCAATCTTCTATATATTATATAGCCACCCAACTGATTTTTATGAAATACTAGTCTGTAGTTTTAAGGTTCCCGTTCTCGTGGCATTATGAGGCATCCCAACGCCGAAAGAATTTTTGAAATCTGTTCAGTATTTTCTAAGTTTCCGTCTGCGAATCGATTATTTCGCCTGACATATCCATGAACTTGTTATGTTGTTATCATCAAAAAGTACATTTTTAAATCTGTTTCCAGTTATTTCATTAAAGTAAATAAAACAATATTTGAAGTTGCTACTCCCGGAATTCTTTTTTCCACATTCTTTGATTATAGTTTCAGTATTTATCGAAAAGCATTTAATATCCTCAGAGAGTTCTAGGAAAATGCTTTTTTTGCATAAAATAAGGGATTCCCCGCACTCTGGTCGGCGGCAAATGTTGCCAGACTAAGAAAACATGCTTCACAACAAAATTGATTTATATTTTTTTTGTTTTATTCTCGTTTTAAACATTTTTGAGTCGCGAGGCCCCTTGTACCGCGAGGCCGTAGGCGGTGGCCCACGTCGCGTCGCCCACGCTTAACGCCGCCTCTGTTCACAATGCTTCTTGCTACGCTTCTTAAGTGTTTGACCAACAGATAATAATCACCGATATTTTGAATAATATTTTTTTATTTTCTCCAGTGATGAGACAAATCTTTTAATCGGTTTGCTTGCAAACAAAAAACATTTGTTGTTGTTCATATTTGGCTTAAACAACACACAAGTGATCAAAGAAGTGCTGTTCCATCTAAGCAATATGTGACAGCTTAGTGCGCTCTTTAGATGGAAGATTATAATGATCACGCTTTAAAATTCGTTTTAAAGGAACCGACTCGAGTCTCACTATTTACGATTTGTCTTTTTTTTTTAAGTAATTTAATGTAAGAAATAATCGTATTGAACAAAAAAAAAAACAATAACAACACATCCATTTTTTACCCTTCAAATGACTCGTGTATGCTCTTATTAAGTGCATACAGAACGTGCCAAAGGAAAGCGTTGAAGGAATTAAAGTGAGTTCGTTAAGTTTCAGTTTAAGATTCAAATCGTTGCGTAGCACACATATAGTACGTACGAGTCTCTTTTTTTATCCTTTTGACAATTTGCAGCTCACTTACTGAACATACCTTGGCATCTTTCCAGGTGGACCTAAGGCTTAGACGAATTTGACTTAAAAAGGAGACATTCTTATATTTAGCTCAGCTAGTCTGAGCCACCCGGCTTTGCTCGGGTCTGTAGTTTTAAGGTTCGCGTTCTCGTTTTTCCTCTTCTGTGGGAATTTGGGGTTGAAATAAAATCTTTCTTACTGTGGGACTATGTGGCATCCTAATGCTGAAAGAATTTTTGAAATCTGTCCAGTAGTTTCTAAAACTCCGTTTCCAACCCATTCCTGTTGCAATCTTCCGTTCCCGTGGAATTATGTGAATGAATTATAAGTCTATGTCACTGAGGGATAATGTAACATCCTAAGTTTGAAAGAATTTGAAAGAAAAAAAGAAAAAAACAAGGCTTTTGGTATCACAAACGCCCTTATTTAATGAATAATATTCTTCGTAATATAGATCTTTTAACATTGCAATAAAAATAAATTCTCATCAAAACAATAAAATGGTGCCTCAAATTTGTGTTATAATTATGTAATCTACCCATCTATTTTCAATCTTCTATATATTATATAGCCACCCAACTGATTTTTATGAAATACTAGTCTGTAGTTTTAAGGTTCCCGTTCTCGTGGCATTATGAGGCATCCCAACGCCGAAAGAATTTTTGAAATCTGTTCAGTATTTTCTAAGTTTCCGTTTGCGACACCATTCCTGTGAGAATCTTCCGTTCCCGTGGAAATATGTGAATGAAATATAAGTCTATGCCACTGAGAGATAATGTAACATCCTAGAATTGAAAGAATTTTTGAAATCGGTCAAGTAACTTTAATGTTACCGTTCTCGTTAACGATTCTGTTCCCATGAGATTATAGGATGCAGTTCTCTGGTGTGAATATTGTACAGAACATGACAAAGAACTGAACCTTGGGGGACATTATACTGTACAAAATACTGACCCATTAGCACATATGTTGGTCAAAATTGAGTTACGTACAGGTACAGGCTTCTTTAAATCAGGTGTCATGAATAAATTATTATCATACTTTAACAATACCAGTATTCATGATTAATTCATGAATGATTAGTTTTATTTTTTTCTGTCGTGAAGTGGATTACATTTTTATACAGTAGATTTAAAAACATTAAAAATTATTCATAAATAAATTTAAAAAAAATCAAAGTCTCTCCATTAAAAAGTCTATCTATAGCCATAATCCGAGTATACCTATAATACGTGCGTTTGGAAAATGGTTGTATTCAGTATATGGACTTAGTCATTTATGAGTATTGCAATTCCTCAAGCATAGTTTTTTTTTTTGTAAAACCAAAAGTGCAGGTGATATTTTTTTAAGGCAGTAGGTTCAGTTTGGGAAAAAAAACGAAGTAGTTCTACTGCAATTGCAGTAAAGTGACCGCATTTTCACCACTTCCCTCTCAATAGAAGTTGCTTGAATTCGCTCCAGCAAAAGCCCTGAGAATCTTCAATTAGTTTCCTTAGAAAGGGGTATATCTTTCCTGGGTTAACTGGTTGCTTTTTAAAGTACACATTGAATTTTTTGAAGAAAGTCAAGTTTCACAATGTTCGTCCATAGTTTTCTGCGTTTTTGAAAATTTATACTTTCTTTCCAAATTGTATGAGAAGTAGGGATTGCAATCCCGAAGGGTTTATTCAATCCCGGGATTTCGGGATTCAGATATGTCAATCCCGGGATTGGCTCAATTTTTAGACAGTTAAAAAATTACTTGGTTGATGGCTGATTTAAATTTAAATCTATTTTTTGTGGTGTTTCGATGACAAATTGGTGTAAAAACCTTTTGCTTCTTCTCTCTAATGATTTTAACTCTTTTGTGCAGAGCTTGCATTGGGTTTTTGTAGTTATTTAACTAGTTTCAAACTGTTTTTTATCTCGTCATTTTATGAGGACTTCTTATAGTTAAAAAACGTAAGGCATTATGAAGGAAATGCACATAATCTAAGTGGTTTTTTTTTTGAAATTAAGTTAAAATCTACACCAGCTTTGAACACAGCGATATTAGCACTGAAAAATACAAAAGAAAAAAGGGTCACCTATATTTCGGCTGATTATAGTTTCAGTATTTATCGAAAAGCATTTAATATCCTCAGAGAGTTCTAGGAAAATGCTTTTTTTGCATAAAATAAGGGATTCCCCGCACTCTGGTCGGCGGCAAATGTTGCCAGACTAAGAAAACATGCTTCACAACAAAATTGATTTATATTTTTTTTGTTTTATTCTCGCTTTAAACATTTTTGAGTCGCGAGGCCCCTTGTACCGCGAGGCCGTAGGCGGTGGCCCACGTCGCCCACGCTTAACGCCGCCTCTGTTCACAATGCTTCTTGCTACGCTTCTTAAGTGTTTGACCAACAGATAATAATCACCGATATTTTGAATAATATTTTTTTATTTTCTCCAGTGATGAGACAAATCTTTTAATCGGTTTGCTTGCAAACAAAAAACATTTGTTGTTGTTCATATTTGGCTTAAACAACACACAAGTGATCAAAGAAGTGCTGTTCCATCTAAGCAATATGTGACAGCTTAGTGCGCTCTTTAGATGGAAGATTATAATGATCACGCTTTAAAATTCGTTTTAAAGGAACCGACTCGAGTCTCACTATTTACGATTTGTCTTTTTTTTTTAAGTAATTTAATGTAAGAAATAATCGTATTGAACAAAAAAAAAACAATAACAACACATCCATTTTTTACCCTTCAAATGACTCGTGTATGCTCTTATTAAGTGCATACAGAACGTGCCAAAGGAAAGCGTTGAAGGAATTAAAGTGAGTTCGTTAAGTTTCAGTTTAAGATTCAAATCGTTGCGTAGCACACATATAGTACGTACGAGTCTCTTTTTTTATCCTTTTGACAATTTGCAGCTCACTTACTGAACATACCTTGGCATCTTTCCAGGTGGACCTAAGGCTTAGACGAATTTGACTTAAAAAGGAGACATTCTTATATTTAGCTCAGCTAGTCTGAGCCACCCGGCTTTGCTCGGGTCTGTAGTTTTAAGGTTCGCGTTCTCGTTTTTCCTCTTCTGTGGGAATTTGGGGTTGAAATAAAATCTTTCTTACTGTGGGACTATGTGGCATCCTAATGCTGAAAGAATTTTTGAAATCTGTCCAGTAGTTTCTAAAACTCCGTTTCCAACCCATTCCTGTTGCAATCTTCCGTTCCCGTGGAATTATGTGAATGAATTATAAGTCTATGTCACTGAGGGATAATGTAACATCCTAAGTTTGAAAGAATTTGAAAGAAAAAAAGAAAAAAACAAGGCTTTTGGTATCACAAACGCCCTTATTTAATGAATAATATTCTTCGTAATATAGATCTTTTAACATTGCAATAAAAATAAATTCTCATCAAAACAATAAAATGGTGCCTCAAATTTGTGTTATAATTATGTAATCTACGCATCTATTTTCAATCTTCTATATATAAAAAAAATGGTTGTATTTTTGTGTATAATGTAGACTCTCAAGCCACCCAACTGATTTTTATGAAATACTAGCTGAGCCGCCTGGCGTTGCTACGGTCTGTAGTTTTAAGGTTCCCGTTCTCGTGGCATTATGAGGCATCCCAACGCCGAAAGAATTTTTGAAATCTGTTCAGTAGTTTCTAAGTTTCCGTTTGCGACACCATTCCTGTGAGAATCTTCCGTTCCCGTGGAAATATGTGAATGAAATATAAGTCTATGCCACTGAGAGATAATGTAACATCCTAGAATTGAAAGAATTTTTGAAATCGGTCAAGTAACTTTAATGTTACCGTTCTCGTTAACGATTCTGTTCCCATGAGATTATAGGATGCAGTTCTCTGGTGTGAATATTGTACAGAACATGACAAAGAACTGAACCTTGGGGGACATTATACTGTACAAAATACTGACCCATTAGCACATATGTTGGTCAAAATTGAGTTACGTACAGGTACAGGCTTCTTTAAATCAGGTGTCATGAATAAATTATTATCATACTTTAACAATACCAGTATTCATGATTAATTCATGAATGATTAGTTTAATTTTTTTCCGTCGTGAAGTGGATTACATTTTTATACAGTAGATTTAAAAACATTAAAAATTATTCATAAATAAATTTAAAAAAAATCAAAGTCTCTCCATTAAAAAGTCTATCTATAGCCATAATCCGAGTATACCTATAATACGTGCGTTTGGAAAATGGTTGTATTCAGTATATGGACTTAGTCATTTATGAGTATTGCAATTCCTCAAGCATAGTTTTTTTTTTGTAAAACCAAAAGTGCAGGTGATATTTTTTTAAGGCAGTAGGTTCAGTTTGGGAAAAAAAACGAAGTAGTTCTACTGCAATTGCAGTAAAGTGACCGCATTTTCACCACTTCCCTCTCAATAGAAGTTGCTTGAATTCGCTCCAGCAAAAGCCCTGAGAATCTTCAATTAGTTTCCTTAGAAAGGGGTATATCTTTCCTGGGTTAACTGGTTGCTTTTTAAAGTACACATTGAATTTTTTGAAGAAAGTCAAGTTTCACAATGTTCGTCCATAGTTTTCTGCGTTTTTGCAAATTTATACTTTCTTTCCAAATTGTATGAGAAGTAGGGATTGCAATCCCGAAGGGTTTATTCAATCCCGGGATTTCGGGATTCAGATATGTCAATCCCGGGATCCCGGGACTAGTCCCGGGATTGGCTCAATTTTTAGACAGTTAAAAAATTACTTGGTTGATGGCTGATTTAAATTTAAATCTATTTTTTGTGGTGTTTCGATGACAAATTGGTGTAAAAACCTTTTGCTTCTTCTCTCTAATGATTTTAACTCTTTTGTGCAGAGCTTGCATTGGGTTTTTGTAGTTATTTAACTAGTTTCAAACTGTTTTTTATCTCGTCATTTTATGAGGACTTCTTATAGTTAAAAAACGTAAGGCATTATGAAGGAAATGCACATAATCTAAGTGGTTTTTTTTTTTGAAATTAAGTTAAAATCTACACCAGCTTTGAACACAGCGATATTAGCACTGAAAAATACAAAAGAAAAAAGGGTCAACTATATTTCGGCAGAAGACGTTTGCCATTTCTTTGTTTCGCCGTGGTCGTTTCGACTTTTTTTTGTTTTGCAAATCTTGTTTGGCAAATAACACTTTGCATTCTTTCATTTTGTCTTCTTATTACTACGCAATTATTACTAGGCATTTCATTCTTTCGGCTCAGTTTGAAATGATTTTGGGACAATACGCAAACATCATTTGGCATTTGGCAAATTGTTGAATGCCCTTCACTTACTTCGCTTTAAGCTACTTGGTCAAGTGTTTATTTCGCAAATGATCGTTTCGCCGATTCATTGTTCTGCGAATCGACTATTTCGCCTTACATATCCATGAACTTGTTATGTTGTTATCATCAAAAAGTACATTTTTAAATCTGTTTCCAGTTATTTCATTAAAGTAAATAAAACAATATTTGAAGTTGCTACTTCCGGAATTCTTTTTTCTACATTCTTTGATTATAGTTTCAGTATTTATCGAAAAGCATTTAATATCCTCAGAGAGTTCTAGGAAAATGCTTTTTTTGCATAAAATAAGGGATTCCCCGCACTCTGGTCGGCGGCAAATGTTGCCAGACTAAGAAAACATGCTTCACAACAAAATTGATTTATATTTTTTTTGTTTTATTCTCGCTTTAAACATTTTTGAGTCGCGAGGCCCCTTGTACCGCGAGGCCGTAGGCGGTGGCCCACGTCGCCCACGCTTAACGCCGCCTCTGTTCACAATGCTTCTTGCTACGCTTCTTAAGTGTTTGACCAACAGATAATAATCACCGATATTTTGAATAATATTTTTTTTATTTTCTCCAGTGATGAGACAAATCTTTTAATCGGTTTGCTTGCAAACAAACAACATTTGTTGTTGTTCATATTTGGCTTAAACAACACACAAGTGATCAAAGAAGTGCTGTTCCATCTAAGCAATATGTGACAGCTTAGTGCGCTCTTTAGTTGGAAAATTATAATGATCACGCTTTAAAATTCGTTTTAAAGGAACCGACACGAGTCTCACTATTTACGATTTGTCTTTTTTTTTTAAGTAATTTAATGTAAGGAATAATCGTATTGAACGAAAAAAAAAACAATAACAACACATCCATTTTTTACCCTTCAAATGACTCGTGTATGCTCTTATTAAGTGCATACAGAACGCGCCAAAGGAAAGCGTTGAAGGAATTAAAGTGAGTTCGTTAAGTTTCAGATTAAGATTCAAATCGTTGCGTTGCACACATATAGTACGTACGAGTCTCTTTTTTATCCTTTTGACAATTTGCAGCTCACTTACTGAACATACTTTGGCATCTTTCCAGGTGGACCTAAGGCTTAGACGAATTTGACTTAAAAAGGAGACATTCTTATATTTAGCTCAGCTAGTCTGAGACGCCCGGCTTTGCTCGGGTCTGTAGTTTGAAGGTTCCCGTTCTCGTTTTTCCTCTTCTGTGGGAATTCGGGGATGAAATATAATCTCTCTTTCTGTGAGACTATGTGGCATCCTAATGCTGAAAGAATTTTTGAAATCTGTCCAGTAGTTTCTAAGTTTCCGTTTCCAACCCATTCCTATTACAATCTTCCGTTCCCGTGGAAATATGTGAATGAATTATAAGTCTATGTGACTGAGGGATAATGTAACATCCTAAATTTGAAAGAATTTTTGAAATCGGTCAAATAGCTTTAAAGTTCCCGTTCTCGTTCCCGTTTCTGTTCCAGTAGGATTATAGGGATGAAATATGGTTAAAGTTACTGCTATGAAGGGAGATAATGTAGCACCCCTTGTTCAGAAAGAATTTTTGAAATCTGTGGAGTGGTTTCTAATTTTTCGTCCCCAACCCCGTTCCTGTGGGAATATGGGGAACAAAACTTGACAGGAACCATCTCTAGACTAAACTATGTCTACCCTGAAAATTTCATAAAAATGGGTGGTTTAGGAGTTTACCCCGGATATACATACATACATACATCCTATTTTCTATATATGTTCCTAACTTTATGGCGTTCGATTACTGATGAGTGATGAGAGATTGTCAAATTGTGGTACTAGATTGCTCTATAATGTGAGTCACAACTTAAAAACGACGGTGATTGATATCTATACATTTTGTCTGGAAAAATATACACCAAAAGTTCTCTCAGGACATCAGGCTTATACAAATGAAACAGAAGGAATCGTAGTCTCAAAAATAAATGAACGATGAACTCTATGCTGTCAGTTACTGAACAAAATTATGAGTTTGGTAACTGCATTCCACGGGCCTCTCGGCTGAAATTTATTTGAGTCAGCCCCAAACTTGCAAACTTGCCCGAAAACTGCTTTTGAAAATAACTTCCGTATCTCTTTCAAGTCTCCCATTTTTGATGGCAAAACTTTATCTTTTTAACAAAGCTGAATTCCTGGTCACAACATTAAATTATATGCATTTTATTTGGTTTTGGAAACCAAACGTCTGAGATATATGCTTCATCCTACTATACAAGGCGTATACATATTAAGGACTATGCTCGGTATATGACAGTGGAATCGTGACGAAGAATCGTACAAAGAGGAATATTAAGCAATGTGAAATATTTTCTACTTCATTCTCTCGCCGACTTGATCCCATACATTTATGAGTTTGATTCTTCATCGTGACGAATTTTCGTTTCATTGAGCTTCAAATCACAGCGGTTTTCAAAAAGTTTAACTTCAACAACATTTTTGAGAAGAAGTCTACAAGTCTAATCCGAAAAACATTTTTTAAAGGCTATGTACAGATCTTTTAAACAAAATTTGAAGAAAAACTCTCAAGCTGTTTGAACTGTAGGTACTAATAAAGGGTTTACCAATAAGAGTGATATGATTTCTTTAAAAAAAAAATCACACTTGTTGTTCAGGAAATTCAAATATTTTTAATTTATTTAATATGCAGTCTAATCAATACATAATGGCCATTTCTTCTGCAGCAACAAATTTGATGACTCTTTTCCCACTAATTCAAATCACGTTTTAAGCTTGAAGAGAATCTGGTTTGTTTTGAAGGACCAATTACTTCAAATAACCCCACAAGAAATAGTCTAGTGGTGTTAAATCACAACTTCTTCGAGGCCATTCAATATCACCATTTCTTGAAATCATCATTTTTTCTCGCTATAATTCAGTTGTAACTTTTGCTGTGTGGCCTGTCTTGTTGAAAACAAATGTTTTCAAGTTTAACTTCTTCCAATTTAGGCCATAAAAAGTTGGTTATCGATCTACACCGCTCTCCATTGACAGAAATGGTGTTACCAGCTTCATTTTGAAAGAAATACGGACCGATGATTCCACCAGCCCAAAATCCACACCAAACTGTCAATTTAGTCGAACTAAATGGTTTACCACCAGTGGAATGAAAGTGAGCCTCATCGGAAAAGATGATTTTCTTAAAAAAATCGTTATCGTTTGCAAGTTGTTCCAAGGCAAAATCAGAAAAATCACGACGTTTACGGTGGTGCAATGGTGAAATTGTAAACACTTCTGAATGCAATAAAAAACAAATGGCAGGTCATAACCTACTGCAAATGACTGAAATGCAACTGCAAAATCATATCATTCCTATTGGAAACCCCTTTATAAACGAGCAAACGGAGAGACAGACCCCGTGGCGATACTAGAATTTTTCACTTTTCTGTCATCGTGATCTTATATTTTAGTTTTTTTTTTTCTTTCTTACTATCGGCTTAAACCTAATGGTTTTGAAGGAAAATATTGTGATTGAATATGAATTTGTCTCAAGGCGATTTACCAAAAGAACAATGAGACAAAAGTACACTGATGCACATAAAAATATCTAACCACTCTGCTGATGGACACAGCTTGCACACTTGACATTTAGCTTCACGTAAGAATAAAATTTCATTAAAAATAAAAAGCAATCTACTTCCAGACTACCAACATTGCTTTAAATTCCTTCACTGCCAATCCTTTAAATCTCCAAAACAAGGGTGCTCTATTCTAAACAGCGTTGCACTAACAAAGTCGCTCTTTCTTGCGCCAGATAAAATATTCATGCAATTTTTGGCATAAGTTTTAATTCTATTCGCTTGGAAAGAGAGTGTGGCTTTTTTGAAGTTACAAAACATGTTGTTTAGGAATAGCGAATAGGTATAAGGATATTGCGACTCCTAGTTTAGCTGCAAACGGAGGAAGTGAATTGCAATATTTTGACAAAACCCAACGGAGGATAAACTTTCATTTCTTTTTTTTTTTTTTTTTGGTTTACGAAAATTACGATGCATTTGAAAGTTAATGAAAAATGGTTTAGAATTGCAAATTCTGCTGCATCCGAGGAATATGTTTTGTGTTTTCTTATGCGTGCTTCTTCTTGAGAAAGAAACTTTCCATGCAATCATTTCTTTGAGTGTTTCTTTTAAGCAGAAACACTGTATTTTATTTTTGTTTTTAGTGGAGGGAAAACTTTAAAAGTATCCCAATCGTATTTGCATTTCGTATATTTCCATGACGACCTTTTCTCACAATCTCTGCGGCTGTGTAGAGTGTAGACTTGAAAAGGGAGTTGAAGTTTTACTAATGAGCACGATTCAGTTGTCTAATTTGTTTTCAAAAGTGAATGTGTAATTAATCACATTAAACAACTGGTTTTGCCAATTTAAGTCTTCAGCTACAGTGGATTCAAAAGGTTTTTTTCGATGGTACATACTTGTATTACTTGTGTTAATTTGTTTCACTTTAGATCCGCTTACAAAGAAGAACATAAGTCTAATAAAATGTTGCAAGTTCTTATTGAATTTACAATATTAAAAAAAAAAAAAAAAAATGTTAACGTAACAGTAATATAAATAATAATAATAATGAAAATGATAAATAAAGAAAATTTAACACACAATTTATAAAGCAATCAATTACTCTAACCAGTGAGCCTTGCATTTCAATGACAAAGCAAATAACATCTTCAAATTCAGTAGATAGGAGATCTTTAACTAAGACAACTACAATTTGTTTTCTTTGAGAGTTTTCTTAAACATTCCGTGTAACACCAGCCAACACCACATACACGGAATTTTTTTATTCACTCAAAAGAGCTTCAAAACAAAGTATTGTTTTTGATATTATTTCTGACACGAATAAATTCAAGAATATAATTAGGAACTTTACTAATGTGGTGCTTTTGGAGCAGTTTCGGTACCGAAGAATCTACCGAACTTAAAACTTTGGCAGAGAAATCTGAGACAAGTAAATCAACATCCTCTTTCGTGGTGATATTTTCCATTTCCGTGGGCATATTTCTTAGTTTAGATTTTAGATCTGATTTGAAAATTGACCAATTGGCATTTTTAAAATCAAAATACTAACTTTTGTGGTATTAAAGTTTGAGGTGAATTTGAGACTCAACCAACATTTTACGCCAACAATTTCGATTTTGGGCGACTTCCCTCCAGTTTTGCACTCTTAGTCGGTTGAGGTCTTCTTCCACTTGATGGCGCCACTTACGGAAACGGAGCTTTTGGTTCCATCCATTCTACATGTCTCAACCGTCATAGTCTCGCGATGCGTGCTCTTCTAGCTATGTCCTTGTCGCAGTACAGCTCATATAGCTCGTTGTTGTATCTTCTCCACACTTTGTCTTCGCATACCAAAGATCACTTGGAGTACTTTTTTTTCTAAACGACCAAGAGTTTCCTCATTTGCTTTCGATGGGGTCAACGCTTTCGCGCCGTAAAGTTTTTTAGTTTTTCTGTAGCGGGTCGATAAAAGGAAATGTTCGACTTTACTTTTGAAAAACACGAATGGATGAAAAGGAATTCTCTTATATTTTTGCTGTGTATGCTTACTTACTTACTAAGGTGGACTTGGGCTCAACCAAAATCCTTCTGTAACGACTTCGAATTCCGGCCATTAACGATAAAGTCGGGTTTTTAAAAAACAATGGGGGTACCGTTTTTGGACTTTTTTTGAAAGTATTTTGTACATCATAAGAAAAATAACCTAAAACTAAATCCAGTCGAAACCGATGGAAAATCTGTTGTATGGCAGGTACCTTTGTTTCAAGAACTAGAGATCCAGTTTCAAAAATCACTGTAGGCTGCCCACAAACCCTAACTGCAAATTCTGAATTCAATTCAGGCTGTAGATCAATATGAACAGACATACGCACAGATTTGCAGGACCCACTTTTTTATGTTCTTTTTATGATAAAAACATATTTAACTGTAGTCTCATACTTTTAGTAAGTGCAGCAAATGTGGCCTACGTGGGTAATATGGCCTACCACTCTATTTCCCAAACCAAAATCCAAAGCGAAAGAAAAAAAGCTTATTGTAAACATGATCAAATCGTTTGAACCTCAGTCTGTCGCGGTGAGTGTGACACAACGTTGCTGGCAGATATAAGGCCTTTATAATTTATATACATCAACTATACAATACAACCAAATCAACTTAATCATACGATGCCCGATACAAACCGCAACACAACAACACAACATGAACTTCAGTATCAATACCTTGAATGGAATTTTCCCATTTTGAGTTCATTCATTTTTTACAACTCACACCCACTTGTCGTCGAAAGGTGTATAAGACAACCAAGCCAAGACATGAAAAATCAGTCTGCACCGACCGTGGCAAGGAAGCGGTCATCTAGGAAAGGTTCAGGTGAGCATATAATAGTGTCCAACGCTATCTCGTTGTGAATTTAGTGTCCA
Organism: Melanostoma mellinum; assembly: GCA_914767635.1. Taxonomy (NCBI): domain Eukaryota; kingdom Metazoa; phylum Arthropoda; class Insecta; order Diptera; family Syrphidae; genus Melanostoma; species Melanostoma mellinum. The sequence goes on along the minus strand of OU612058.1, from coordinate 67,178,907 downwards.
ACGCTATCTCGTTGTGAATTTAGTGTCCAACGCTATCTCGTTGTGAATTTAGTGTCCAACGCTATCTCGTTGTGAATCTAGTGTCCAACGTTCTCTCGTTGTGAATTTAGTGGCTCCTGCTATCTCAGAGCAACCATTAACCCCCGCTTCCTAGTATCTTTACAGGCTTTTACCAAGAACCCAGCTTGACCTCAAATCAGAGCTCAGAAACTGGAAATCCAGGACAAGATACCGTACTCCGAGTGTCCCGAAGACCAATCCACGCGTAATCCAGAATAGGAGACCATCATTCGATTGGCCTGAAGATGCATATGAAGCTCTAACACACTTTAAGTTAGTTGAGCTATTCGGTCGAGCCTATCTTAAGATTCTAAGACTAGAGTTACCGCAGTTAAAGGTTTTTCGCAAACAGGAATTAATATGTTCTTTTGATAGAAATATCTTTCAAGATCAGGATTTCTTAGCAGCAGAAGAAATTGATGGAATAGAATCTCAAGCTAACATCGAAAATCTTGCTCCTAAAAAAAATGTCCTTTTGATAGTTATTGTGGGAATCCTATGCTACTTTCATTTTATTGGAAATAAGTTTAAACCATGATTGCAAAGGAAGAAGATAGAAGAGAAGATAGTCTAGCAATCACATTAACTCTTAATAAAAGAATTAGCTAAGTTTGGCTTTGGAAAACTTTGAACAGAACCACTTGCAACTCTATGACAAACCTTTACAGTTGTTTTCTAATAAGCATAAGAAACTCAATTTACGTGGTTTTCCTTTTCCCAAAGACGTGACGTTTATCGGTTAATCCGCCACAAGCATCAAGGTAATTCGGGATAAACTCAAATGATCCAAATTTATTTCATTTATCTTTAAAACACCCTCTTCTTCATATTTCTGCTCACAATGTATACTTTTACACCACCACTCCAACTGCAACTGGCCCATTCCCAGGAGTATTAGGTATACGTTATTCCGAGCCACACTCAGTTTCCTGTCAATGGAACTACAAAAAAAAAATTCTACCCCCTTATTCATTGAAGTTTTTCAAATGCAATCAGTTATCGCTTTGGAACTTTTTCCTCGGAACACCGCTCCACACATTCATCTTAGTCGCCATCTCGCAAACGAGACGCAATGTATTCGCTGAGAGCTTTGAAATTCAATAGATCCTCTATCCCAAGGCACAAATACGACAAACTTTTTTGCGGTATATATGCTTGTGCAGTGTGCACCAATACTCACGGTTAATGCAAATTCTTATTTTACAATTGTACGTACAACCAACTGTTCGAAATCAGAACCTTCGCTCTTTTGGTCTGTAGAGTGGGTAGGTACACATATTGTTAGAGCTCAGTCGGCTGGCATCAGCTTGGTCAACAATGTTGGCACCAACCTTCAACCTGATGTCGACGCTGCTGGTCTCCTTCGGCTAGTTGCAGTTACTCACGAGTCCCGACCCGACAAAAAAAGAAGAATGAGAGAAAAAAGAAGCAAATATAATCAGATCGGATAGAAAGAGAAAAGTGAAAAAAAAAGTTCCTGGCATTTATGCTATTTTAATATTTCATTCAACGAAAAATAAAGTCCCACAGATGCTGAGCTAAATAATATTCCAAATAATAGATTGGGTCAACTGTGAGGCGTATGGTGCAGGATTCTCCGCTCGACAGAGGTGAGGGTCGTTGGAAATGTCTCTCTGTCGGAAACTGGGCAAAAAGCATAAAAAAGAGGTCGACGACGACTATGAATACGAAACAAATGCGGTAGGCCTGGAATACTGATTATGCAATATTTCACAATAACACTATTCTACTTAAAAACTTTTCGTTTTATTCTCTTTTTTTTGTTGAAACGGTATAGGTACGCAGCATTGTATTTGGGGAATTGAATGCGGGCATCTTCCGGTGTGCGGAAAATGTCAAAAGATGTTGAATGTATCCTTTGCGATTTATTCTTTTTATGGTCACATCTAAAGGGGTTGCCTATTCGCAATAAGGTTATAGAAATTCAATATTCTGGGTCAAGTCGTATTTCTGTATTTAGGAAGGTATACTGTGTACATCAACTAAATGCAATAAAAGAAATCACAGATTTCAAGGATTAGAAATACCACAATAAAAAGAGGTCATTTTCGGTGAGCTTGCAATAGCAAATCATTTGGAAATGTAGGTATAATTGAAATTGTGTTGTTAGGTGGTGCAATAGAGTGACTGACAGTTGTGTACCAAGCTAAAGGTAGGTAGTAAGCAACATGGGTTAGAAATATTTACGTTTAGACACTTGCCTTATCAACGTAAATGAAAGGAGTGAATGTAAATTTAATTGAAAAATGTGAATTTGCAAAAAAAAAGAGAAGATTGACCTTTCATTAAAGCTCAATTTGAATATGGAGCATCTCAGAAGTTCTTAAAAATGTGCTTTATTATCCTGTTGAACAATTTTAACATGCGTTTAAGGAAGTTTGAAGATTTCGCAAAACATCGTACTGGAGCCGATTGAAATCGATAATTTTAGAAAACAAGTCGTGTTGTTCACTAATTTTGGTGCACATTACATTTGGGTAGACGAGGTATCCACTCTCCGCGATTTCCCTGCAAAATGCTTTGAAAACCCGTCGAGCCGGAGCGTCTATGTCCATCCGCCCTTGATGGCCCAGCCATATTATAATCAGTCTAGCGATCCGAACTCTTCTAGCATTTTGCGATACAGCTCATACAGCTCGTTTGTTGTATCTTCTTTTCCACACATTGTCTTCGCTCACGGGACCAAAGGTCATTCGGAGTCCTTTTCTTTTGAAACGATCGAGGGTTTCCTCATGTGCTTTCGATAAAACAGTCGTATAAAGAAGACTGTGATGTCTAAGGTCCTTATTGTCTCTCAATTGCCGCTTAACCCAAAAAAGGAACGGTTGAGGTGATTCTCCGTTTGATCTCCACACTGATATTTTCTTGCCGTTTCTATAGCGGATCCTAGGTAGACGAAGTCCTGTACTACCTCGAAGTTATGTCTGTCTATTGTGACGTTTTGTCCAATTCGTCGATGTTCTGTGTACAAGGACACTTCTTCTTCTATACTTCGTTTGCCCTCATTAACCATCAAACCCATTTTTGCCGCTTCTGTTTCAATACTCGCGAAAGCACCGATGACATCACGCTTTTTTCTGCCCATTACGTCAATTTCAGACTTTGGAAAGATTATTCCTCTGGTTTTGACGTTTGAGATTTGTACAATCTTTTCAAGAATGATGTTAAAGTAGCCGTATAACCGTTTGTCAGCCTTTTTCACACATCAAAGGCCTCGGCGAGTTCTTTACCGACCTTTACGTAGTCATTCTGTATAGTCGTACGAATTTTTCAGGGATACCGAAACTAGGCATCGCTCTGTGCAGCTCGTCTGTCTTAATACGCGTAAGAGTGTCCCAGATTTTTGAGGTTTTACTTTTTTGCTGCTTTAATTCTATTCTATATGAAAATAGAAGTTATTACTAAAAAACTGAGTTTGAGGTTGTTTAAAGAAAACCTCAAACTGTCAGAAACCCCAATGGTTTTCGATCGAAATGTGTCATCTACCGTCGCCAACCACCGACAAATATACAAAAATATTTCTCGGAACGAAGTCGGCACTGGTTGCCGTTATCGTAGCAAAGTAGGGAAGGGGTTTTCAGTAAGATGAAACGGTATGCGTCTCAATGTCTTTGTTTGTTTACATGTACCTTTATGAATTTTGACATGGGGAAGCGTGTACTACTTACAACAAGATTAAGCCCCGCAGCAAAATCAATAAGCCTCAGTCCGTTTTCGGAGGTTTTGTCGTGGAGGCTATGCTTACCGTTTGTATTTCCAAAGATATCCTCCTTCCCTAGTTTTGCGTTAAAATCGCCAAGAACGATTTTCACGTCGTGTCTAGGGCACTGCTCATATGTTTCTTCGAAGAGCTCGTAGAAACAGTCTTTGGAATTGTCGTCTTTCTCTTCTGTGGGGGCATGGACGCATATTAGGCTAATTTTGGCGAATTTAGCCCTGATGCGGATGGTCATTATACGCTCATTAACTGGATTTTGGCTATCCTTATCCCTGAGTCTTCCTCTAACGAAAAATCCGCACCCAAATAAGCGTTGTTTCTGTTGTCTGTAGCAGTCGCCATAGTAGATGTCATAGTTTTTCATCTTCTTTATATTATGATGGCGGTTATGTCTGCTTTGCATTAGCCCAGTGCGTCCGCAAATTCTCCAGCTGCAAGTAATCCGTTAAGAGATCTTACGTTCCACGTGCAGATGTTGAGGTCATAGAAAGAGCTCTTAGAAACAGTCTTTTGAGTTCTGGTTTTTTCTTCTGTGGAGGCGTTTGCGCATGTTAGGCTAATGTTGGCGTATTCAGGTCTGATGCGGATGATCATTATACGATTATTATTTACTTGATTTTGACTCATCCCTGAGTCTACCTTCAACGACACCCAAATAAGCGTTGTTTCTGTAGAAGTAGCAGTTTTTCATTTTCGTTATGTCTCACCCTTTCCATCTCACTTCTTGGATAGCGGTTTGGTCTGCTTTTATAGCAGCCTAAAGCGTTCGCAACCTGACCGGTTACAGGTAATCCGTTAAGGGATTGAGGGATGTGGCGGCACTGTAACACCAAATACATTATGAAGATCGAATACTAAAATCCTGTTCTCAGCCTTATAGCATTTCAAAACTGTACTGAGCACACAATCTCAAGTTCGTGCCATTTTTTCGTTTGCTTGGTTCGTCAACGTTGAAATCATTATTTTTAGCCGAGGCTGTTGGTTGCTTCGCAACCATGTAGTCGTGGTTGGTTAGTCAACCCTAAGCACAATCCCCAACCTGAAGGGCCAAATCTTTTTGAGATTGCCTTGAACATGATAGGCCGGGTAGTCCGGTGTCAGGACTTACGCTCCCTTTGGGTTTTGCCAGGAGCTCATCCGCCACTATCTATATATCCTGTCCTAGTATTGATAGTCCCTTAAAAATCATTCAAACAAATAATATGTTAGAGCTACAGTCAGGAGTTTCTGGTTTTCGACAGGTGAAGTCCATCCTTGGTTCTGTTTGCCGTATTCATCCGCCGTGACATACCCCATAAGCTCTGGTAGACTGAGCTTCGGGCAGCCACTCACAACTTGTAGAGTAATGTAAGTAGCGTGAGTTCCTGGCTTCAATGAATCAGCAATGAATGCTCTGAATACTTTTTTGTTTTTTATTTTTTTCGATAGACACAAATGACTTTACCCACAATTGAAACCCCTAAGCTTGAAGTCAGTTGCAGTCAAGCAATATAATTTTGCTCTTAAGCTACAAATAAGTCCCTTACAGGCTTCTGCCTGTCAAACTCCTGAAGAACTTAATTAGTTGCGACACCACAGAAAGCAAAACGCTATCAACCAGAAGAATCCTATTCAGCTCTAAACGTATACACTACATGCGTTGTACGCAAATAAACTTCAACTGTGTCATTTTTCTAGCTTGTGACATTAGAAAACAGTGCCAAAACTAAACACTCACTCCCTTCTCTACGCTCCATCAATTGCTGCATGCGAAGCCCTTGAGTTGTTACATTTTGTGTAGAAAATTAATTTTGAAGCTTGCAAAATGGATGATGGTAAACCATTTAGAAAGCCTGATGCACTTCGCAGACCTTTTATATTTGGCAAGGAATCACGAGTGGTATGTTTAGGCCAAAATATGGTGAGCTGTGGGGGAAGTGGGTGTGCTTTAGTTTTTGAAGTGAATTTACTTTGCTGATGAGAATGGACACAACCTTTTGGACGCTTCTGGTGTCATTAGAGTTTTGGAACCACTGTTGTACCTAACTCTGTCGAAAAACTGAATTAAATTCCCATTAGTCACGATGTAATGGTTTTGCCTTTCTCATGTTAAACGTTCAAGTAATTCTGAAGGGATGCCAGATTTCTATGGTTCTCTGTAAATTCTGTGTACATAACCCAATGCTCATGTGGGTAGGTGTTTTCTTGTTGGCACTTTACCATGAGCACAACTTTCTACACACAATTAAACTACATTCGCCGAGGGACATTCATGCTCTTGTATCATTTGCTTAGCCTCGCTTTATTAATTAATGTCTGTGAATAATTTTCCATCAGACTCTGTGATGATAGAAATCGCGAGACTAAAAATACAACTCCAAAACTCAAATGAAATCCAATCTGAAAGATTGCATCTGAATTTAAATAAAGCTACGGCAGTGTTATACATGCAAATCGAACATGCGGTAGTAGGTTCATTATACATTCCGAGGATCTCGTTTGCTATCGCTGAGCGCTAAGCAAATATTGATTTCAATCCGTTCCTCTGAACCGTTTTCGAAAATACTTCATCGCTTTATTGGAAGCCATTGAAAACTTTTCTAATGTTTAAAGAGATTCTTGTATTTTTTTCTTCTCACCCAACCCACCACCCTCCATCCGAAAAGGTCTCGGGGTGTGTGTGTATATGTGTGGTGGTTTGTATATCCCCAAGTATGGTATTCTCATTGAATTTACATGCTTTTGCAAAATTTTGATGTTGCAGCACAGCTTGACGAGGTAGAAATTTATTTGCATTCTATGTATGTGGTTCGTTGATGTAAAAACGTATTATGTAGTTGGTATGTGAACGTGAAGCTAGCTGGTGACGCCTCCGACAACCTGTGCCAAACGGAGGGACTTTTGCTGCCATGTAATGATGAAGGTAATATCAAATATTGAATTTAATATCTCGAAGCGTTATTCAGGAGTCCAACATGCCGTCAAAAGGACATTGCTCATGAGCTAGAGCTAGAAGGTATAACTAAAGACGAAGTGGCAGGGTGGTATGTAAATTGTTAACAATACAAAAGTTGTGGCATTTGGCTTAACATTGAAACTTGGATGTAGTGTGTAGGTACGAGTATGTTTATATTGTTTACCTCACTCATGTACCTTATAATAGCTGTCAGTGTTTCTTTTCGTCTTCTTCTTTTTTTTCTGTCAGATTATTTTGTATTGTTTTTAAGTGAAATTTATTCAGGAATACAATGTGGTTTTCCTATGTTTCTTTTGGCAAAGACACCACATTATGCAAATAAACTTTGAAAACATTTCCCTCTCTCTTTCTCTCTCAGTATCTCAGTATCTCTTCGTGTTTTCCATACTCACATTTTCTTGTTCGTTATTGTATTTTTAAGTTTGGAAAATATTTGCATGAGTTTAAGCGAGGGAATACTAAAAATTAGGATCAACGAAGCATTGTCGGTCGCCACACCACGTCACCGTCACGTCACCATCGCCGAAATATAACGTCAATTGGCGAACAGCATCCAGAGAGATATGCAACTATAATAGAACCATATTTCTGCTGTTTTTGAAAATAATAATAAAATTATTTTTAAATCGAACAAGCTGAGTGTTTAAAGAGCAAATCAGCGAAATTTTATCATTTTACAAAATTTTTATATATAAATTCATTTTTGAACCTTTTTTTAAAGGAGTTTTAACTTTAGTAAGAGTGCGTAATTGGGTGGGTGAGAAAGAACCCAGATTTGATTGGGAAAGCAAATGGAACTGTTGATAAGCCAGCAGTCTGGATTGAAAAGAAATTATTTTTTAGCAAACAATTCTCAGTTTTCAATGACTCAATTAAAATTTCGAAAGTTATAATTTACAAGACAAGTCTTCAAAAGCTGTCGGAGAGAGCTATGCAAATCGAAGTTACAATAGTGAATATAGTTTAGAGTAGTTTGGTCAGGTACAAGCAAGATCTATGATTAATACTAGCTGAAGCCGCCCAGATGTTGCAACTTAGTACCCCTATAAACGGAGCCTCTCAGACGAAAATCTAAATCTACACCAGATTATTATCAGTGGCTTTTGAGTGACTTCCAAACAATTCACTCAAAAAGCAGCTGAATAGTCTTTGAATTTCCAGCAACTCTATTGCTGAGGTCCTTAGTTGCTTTACTACGTCTCAAGCTTAGGCTGGGCCGCAATATCAGGAAGTGTCGGTTAAGCAGCTAACAAAAGACTAAGTATGTTTGCTTCCTTTTGAGCACAAAAGCTGGGTCTTATGGAATATGAATACCATTACACATATTTCTGACCCGTTTCAACAAATTTCGGTTGTCTAATGTATAGGGCCGACTTTAAATATTCTAAAACGCCTATATACCCTAATTACTTTTCATTCTGTGAGGAATTATAAAGTACTAGTTTACTGAAGTTTACAAATAAATATTCAAGTTATTTACAAAGCAGTTTTCTTAATTAATTTCTCAATTTAAGTTTACTTGTGTCATGTGTGATAACAGTTTCCCCCGAAATCCCCCCGATAAACTAGTTCCTTGTAATTGATACGGAAGGTCATTCCACAATCGAATTGCATTGACAAAATAAGATCGCTCTCCGACAGTGTGTCTAAATCGCGGCATAATTAGCTTCAAACCTCTAGGTGATTGTAAATAAGAAAGATATTCAGTCAAGTACTCCGGACATTGATAATGGATAATATTATGGAGTTTAAGAATAACCCTTTGGTCAAAATATTCATTTAAACTCATTCCTAATTCATTCCTCTGATGGTGAGCAACGCTAACGTGTCTTGGTATGTTATGAATAAAGCGAATACAGTCATTGAACGCTAAGTTGATTTTACGTTTACATTCAAAATGTAAGGATGAGTAAACTATACAATTATGTATACGAAAAAAGGGGCAGTAATAACGCTTTAACAAGATGTTTTTTCATTTCCGGAAGAAGTAGGCTTGAGGATGCTCTCAGTTTTCTAATTCACCGTATACTTTCCTTATGGTTTCTGAGGTAGCGTCACAACAAGTCATTTTACTATTGATCATATATCCAAGATATTTAACCTTTTCTACATATGGTAAGGTGACACCATTTAGGTCAAGAGGACTGCACTTCTTGAACATATCATGCCGAAAGACTTTGATAGGTTTAAACATATCTTATTCAAACCGGACCATATTTGGATATTCATTAAATCTTCATTTACTCTAGCCACACAGTCTTCAATTAATCCAGGTACCCTAGATAGATAAATCATTACATCATCAGCATAAAGATGTAAATTGCAATTTTCAATTATGTTTGGTAGATCATTAATGTATATGTTACAGCCAAAGTAATAAATCTGGATATTATGTATAATGGCTAGCCATTATGCATAATATCTACTCAGTTTGGTTAAAGTGATAATGGACACAAAATTAATCACATTAACTAGCTATTATATATAATATCTTCGATGACTTGGATAATGTAATAAAACACGCGTTTAAAATTATAAAATTATATTTCAATTTGCCTTAACTAATTACAAAGATTATTTAAAAAATTAAATTATAAAATAAATGCGGAAAGCTGTTGCATACGGAAATTAATTGCTATTTTCATATTTAGCATGAGCAGCTTAACCCTGCGGAAGAAAGGGTTAAAATAATGAGCCCCGCGAAGCGGGCCATGCGGAAAGCTGTTGCATACGGAACGCGGTAGCGGGATGAAGAGAGGGAGGGGTAACAAGTCGGCTAGACCGTATTTATTACTTTGACTAACTTTGACAAGTTATTATGAATAATGTCCAGACAAAGTGATTAATTTATTACTTTGTCTAGTGAATTTGGCCATTATATATAATGACCAGTCATTATGTATAATAGCTATTTGATCACTATGACTGTAACATATATACAGAAAAGAAGAGGTCCTAGGACCGATCCTTGTGGTACACCCACGTTCACTAAATAATGTCTTGAGCTGCCAAGATCAGTCTCAATTACTTGTGACTGATTTCTTAAGTAGTTCAAGATCTGTTCAAGTGCAGAACGAGAAAACTGAAAAATTGTTTTAAGCTTTTGAATTAATATGGAGTGATCAATACAATCAAATGCTTTTGAAAAATCTAACAGCACCATCATAGTAATTTCATCCCGATCCATCCCTGTCCTTATGTCAGAGGTGACCTTTAACACTGCATTTTCGCAACTGTGCAATCCTGATTGCCATTTTGAAAGTTTGTTACGTCTTTCTAATTCATCTTGAATCTGACGAGCCAAAATCTTTTCAAGAATCTTAGACAGGAAGGGCAACAAACTAATAGGCCTAAATTCTGAGGGATTTGTAGGGTCTGATTTTTTAGCAATTGGCAGAATTTTCGCAAAATTTCCTTGTTTCAGGAAATTGGCAGCTGTAAATACAGTAATTAAAAATGTGGACAAGATACGGTATAATCAGAGGAAGAATTATTTTAACAAACTTTGGAGAGATATCATTAAGACCGACTGCATTTGATTTAACTGAGCGAGCTTCCACATCAACATCCATACTATTTATACAACCAAAAATAAAAGCCTTACTAGAGTTAGAGCTTGAACAATCCAAGAAATCTACTTGTGTTGAGTTTTGTACAAGAACGGAACCCATAGCCGTAGGACTGAAGGGACATTTATTTTTTTCACACTCAACCACTCCAATATTTTTCAAGTTTTTCCACAAAACTTTTGAATTGAGACTCCGGTCAAGTTGTTGCGAGCAAAAATGTATTGGCATCTGTTATACACCGATGGTGTTCTTTTGAAATTCCTGTAGAAACGTTCTCTTTCCTGTATCATTAACTTAATTTGGTTAGTATACCATGGGCAACTTTTAGGCTTTATTACTTTTGTAACAACAGGAATGTAGTAATTATAAAGGTCAGTTATGACAGAGGTAAGCACAGAAACTTTGCTATCGATGTCAGCAGCAAAGTAGATATTATCAAGACCAAACCTACCAATATTTTGTTCCACTTGCGAATAATCAAAATTACGAAATGATCTAAAACTCACAGTTTTTAAGGTTCTTGCACTCTTGGTATTAAACTTGAGTGAACAATAAATGAGATCATGAATAAAATCTGAAGTGAGTCTGACTTGATCATTATGTACCACTCGATTTATCGAGCTTGTTAAAAACATATCAATTAAAGACGGATTACTTGTGGACTGAAAGCAAGTGGGCCAACATTTGTTAACAACAACAAGACCAATTTTGTCACAAAAATGATTAAAAAGTTGACATGTAGAGCTTTTTTCGAGAAAGTTCACATTGAAGTCACCACCTATTAAAATACTATTATATAAAGGACTTAGTCGGGTTAAGGTATCTTCTAATTCTTTTAAATTCTCCTCTTTGAACTTAAAAGGTGGACAGTATATTGTTACCAATAGACACTTTTCATACTCATTTTTCACTTCAACACATAGAAACTCGATATCAGTCAAAGAAGAAGAGTAAACGCACTTCCCCAGCAAACTTTCTTTTAGAAACATACAGACACCCCCTCCAACACGATTTCTACGATCATTACGAATTAAAGAAAAACCAGGAATTGAGACAAGGTAAGAGGAAACATCTGAGTTAAGCCTGGATTCTGATACCATAACAACATACATTTTCGACGTCGCAAGCATTTGATACAACATTGTGTATTTAGATCTAAGACTACCAGCATTTAGATGGCAGATATTAAGGCCATCATAATATTTACACATTGCATTGAGAACGCATCTTACTGTGTCAATATTCAATCCAAAAACCATAGCGACAATAATGAGAAGCCTTCAGTAAGCTTTCAGGTAAAACCGATTCACACAAGTTACTTGACCTAATAAAAAAATTTAAATAAGAAAAAGAACAGATAAAAGAAAATAATATGCAAGTTGATATTTTTAGACCTGTCCGTAACATACCTTCATTTCATTATTGAGCAACGCAAAATGGGAAAAAAGAAAATAAATATAAAAAAATGCAGTTAAATTAAATTGGGAATACTAAAATTAATTAAAGAAATAGTACTATTTGAAAATGTGCATAAATAGAAATGGCAACACTTATTTAAGTAAAAACAAATGGAAAAAGAGAGCAATAGAGAAAATTAAAAGAAAAGGTGAAGATATAAATCAATACTTAAATAAACAGCTGTGTGTGTTTCATCAGGAACGTGCGGGATAGCAGCAGCATGAGATTCATCTGGAGTGTGTGAGATGAGTTTTGACGTGTCAGTATCATAATCTCTGCGACGGATTGACTCCAGAGAGCGAGTGTTGTTGATGAGTAGCGGTCGGCTTGCTGAGGTGTGCTTAACAAAAACTCTTCCATCTCTCGTAAACACGAGAGATGTCGAAACCGTGGTCGAGGGCGGTTGTGTTTGGGTGGACACAACCGTTCTATTTTAAAACATAAACCTTAACATTAACTGTTAATCTAAACCGTAAAGTGTAAAACTGTGGCCGATACCGCATGTTTTTTTAGTAACTACTACCGAGTTGTAACTACAACCCGAGCAACTGAAACCTCAAAACGAGGATTAAAACCTAAAATAATACAGGCAAATGCCTGGTTAGATCCATCCTGGACTCTGGGCTGTGAGTTCACGCCTAGTAAAATTCAGCCCCACATGGGCTCACCAACTTCATCAACCTGCGACGAAGAAAAAAAGACACTGAAGACGATGACGATAGTCATGAAGTCGGCGTTGGACCTCCAACATTCAAGCTTCATCAAGCAGCAGCGTAAAAAGTCGGACCCGAAGGTCAAACTACATATAAAAAGTTTTTCCAAATCAATTTTGCGATTTTTTTCTCAGTGATTAAGAAATGTGTATAAGTATCAAGAATTGCAATGTAAATTTCTATATCAAAATTTTGCTATTTGCCTGCCAAAATGACAAAACATAAATGTTTATTACAATACAGCACGCGCTAAGTGATATCTATCTGAATAAGTATCTAAAATCTCAAAAAAGAAAATTATATAAAAGAAAAAAAAAAAGTGATTTCTCATTAAAATTTCCAATTAGTGCAAATGTCATAAACTGTTAAACAGAGCGCTCTCGTTCTAAAAATTATATATATATATATATATAATCTCGTATTTGAAACTTAAATTTCAACACAACCTTGCTTTAGGTTAAGAAACTGTATATATATGTAAAGTTATAGTATCCCTCGATCATGCGCGTCGAAGAAAAGAAAGACAGAGACAAATAGCTCTTCATTTTTCAGGTTATTTCTATTCTATACAGGTATATTCTATTCTATAATATTTATGTATTAGCGTTAAGACATCCGTCAAAAAAACTTTTTAATTGCTCTTGAGCGCGAGCAGGACAACAAATTGAAACTGACAGCCACGAGGCTATTCATATAAAGAAATCATTTAAAGAGGGCCATACATTACAGCCGCTTTTGAACAAATTAGCAATCTAGAATAAGAATTGTAAGACACATTTGTAAAAGAAACTAAAGACTCAATAAAATTCAATTCAATTCAATTCAACTCTCGTAAACACAGAGTGCACGCGATTTGCTCTTCTGAGTTCTGAGTTCATTTGCTTTTTTGAACAAAGAGTGGTTAAATTTCGTCAAACTCTCGTAGATTCTCACAAACCTATTGCTATTAAAACCAAGATCACCAAGACTTAAAGATCTTCCCTTTGCTTTGTAAAGGCCCCAGCCCATAGAACGCGTTGCGCGCGTGCGGCACCGCTTCCAACTGACAGCTCGATTAAATAAACACGTTCTTATGAGAGGTGACCCATAAGCACCGCGCGCAACGCGCCGAACGCGCTGAGTAGCCCAACTTTCTACTTTGCCGCGGCTCTCACGCTCACGCGGTGACATTTGCTGTCATACCAATTTGAAGTTCTCTCTTGTTGCTAGAGATGAGATAGGACAAAATGATACCTCAGAGATGTGACTCAAATGTGGTTGCTAATGCTGGTAAAATAACAGTTTAAGTAGCATTTTCAATCAGATTTTATTGTCAAACAATTTTTAACGTTGAAATTATGTTAGCTAGGCCATAAAGACCAATTTTCTTTTTGAAAATAATGAAACATAAGCATTTTAAAGTTTGACAACAGCAAAAAAAAAGGATTAAAAAACGTATTTTTTGTTATATTTTACTGTAGTCACAATTTAAAAAGTTTATGTTCATTTGTTGCAAAAGTTGGCAAAATCTAAATACGCATTGAACGCCACATGGAGAACTGTGGTTCATTGTAAAGACGTTGAATACAATTCCAAATATCGGATTTTTGAAACCACAGCTAAAGCAATCATGTGCTATGCAGCTCAAGTTTGGGGCCATAAGGAGTTCGATGAAGTGGAGCAGTTTCTGCGTTATTTCTTAAAAAGAAGTTTAAAGCTACCAAATAGTACTCCAAATCACATAGGTACTAATGTTAGAGACAGGTCTTCCAGCTTTATTCATCTCAACTCTAAAAACACAGTTGGACTACATTTTAAGAACTATTGTAATGGATGCTAGGAGACTACCGAAGAAAATCACAATGCTTGTGATTCAAAAACAAATATCATGGTTCGAATCGTGGAGGGAGCTAGCCGAGTACTGTGGACATACACTTCTACTCCGGAACGACAGAATGGACACGTGGAAAAGCGAACTCTATAGCCTAATAACGTTAGTCGATGAAAGAAAGAGAGAGGACTACATCCTAAAAGCCAGAAGTTCATTACACAGGGGCATATACGCAAGGCTCAATTATAACCTGCTAACAAACAATTATTTCAGGGCGGAGTATCCTACAGATCTAATGTCACTGGTTTTAAAAGCACGAGGAGAGATACTTCCCCTGAACTATATCCCTCACAGGAATGATTTGGAAGTAACATGTGGACTCTGTAATCTAAATGAAGGTGAAAACATGTTCCATTTCTTGGGAAAGTGTCCAGTTTTAGTGGAAACAAGAAGGAGTACACTTGGTGTAAACTACCTTAATGAAGAGGAAATCATTGGAGTTCTAAATGGAGCCATGGACTGGAAAGCCCTTTACAATTACATAAAGCTAGCACTAAACTACAGGAAACGAATCTTAGATGAACTTTTTTAAAGTAATATTCCAATTTATATATTAAACAATTAAACTAAAAGATAATAAAAAAAAAAGATATTTATAATAGTCAACTGACAGACGGCGTAAGCCATGTTAAAAAATGAAAGATAAACTAAATTATTGCAACTTTTATGAAATAAAAAAAAAAAAAAATCATTTGAAACTTTGTTGCAAAAGAATTAATTCTTTGAAGTCAAGTGCCCAATATTTACTCCAAATTAAATTAAATATCTACAAAAAAAATGTTTTTTTTATATATAATATATGAATATAATTATGAACTCCGACATGTACTTCTTAGGCTTACTTGACCAAAATGTTCACATTGTTCAACGAATCGACCGTCAATACCGACAAATTGGTGTAACAGAAGGGGAACAAGAAAACAATCGCATTTATTCGCACGAAGCTTCAACAAATCGACCAATGTGAACTTCGTCTTAGGCTTATAGTCTTTTCCCACTGGGACAAAAACTTGGTTTTCGTAGCAGTTCCCAAATGCTAACAAATTTTCACATAAATTTTTCTAGAACCTCATGTTTTCAATAGCGCGATGTTTTCAAGTAGCTTATGATAATCAATAGCGAATGAGTTACGGAATAGAAGCTATTTTATGTTCTAAATTTCTTCACTTTAATTAAATGTTACAAAAAATCTTTTCTCTTCACTTCGAAAATATAATTTTTTTAGTGTTTTATAATATATATATTCATTTGTGATTGACTCAATCTTTCCATTCTACAATAAATGAGTATAAAAATACAATAACAATAAAAATAGATTAATAAAAATGATTTTTTTTAAAACAACAAGTGCAAAAATGGAGAGGAACTGTTAAGAAACGGTTCACTCGTTTTCGTAAAAAATTGCGTTTTGTCCCAGTGAGAGTAGGCTATTTAGAGATTTCCCAAACCGAAGCGATTTTTTGTTGTGACGGCAACAGTTTCACATAAAAAATTTCATTTTTATCAAGAATATGGAAGTGATCCAAAAACACGACGAAATATTGTGACAACAGCAAAAATGCAGCGTCAGTAGCGTAGCCTTATAGTACTAAGGAAAGTACTAGGAATATACGTAGGGAAAACGCCACCTGTATTCACAGTTTCACGAACAACTTTTTCGTAAACAAGCTTATGTCGTTTACCAAAATATCACTCCCAAATGAAATCGGGAGTAATTTGGAGAGTTGGAGTGATTTTTTGACAGATAAGCTATACTAGAAATGTTAAAGCTGACACTTCAACTCTCCAATTCACTCCCGATTTGGTTTTTGGAAAACGACATTACAACATATTTTGGTTATTAAAGTCGAAAACTTTGTTTGTTTTGTTTTAAACGTATCAAAAAAATATAACTTGACACTAATTCGATCTGACACGGAATTCAATCCTAAGTGGAAATGAGGTATTTGAAGCATTCAAGAAAATATAATCCATGTACCAGTGAAAACCTCACCCACCTCTAGTTATCGACTCATCCCTAGTTTGTTTGACGTTTGTGTTGCTTATTTCAAAATAATTTTCGCAGATACACAGCCGTCAAGACACCGCGCCGCATTCATTGGGTCACCCCCATCAGTTGCGTGCGGCAAACCCCACCGCATCAGTTGCCGCACCGCTCCTACCGCACGCAACGCGTTCTATGGGCCGGGGCCTTAATAATCAGCCGCTGTAGTTAATATTTGTCTCTTGATGACTGAGCGTGGCAACTTCACAATAATTGGACCATTCGTTGTCTTATTTGCAGGTGTTGTGCGGAAAATATGCAATGGTTTTATATTTATGTTTTCTATGAGTGCATTAGACAATGTATGAAAAATATTGTCAAGATTTTCACCTTTCACATAGGAAACTCCATGCAGTACCAAGTCTCCTGCAATATTTTGTCTGCCTAATGCATCAATTTTTGCTATTAGGTTCGTGATGTCATTTTCGCATCCTGTGTTTGTAAAATACACACCTGATCGTTAAGAACAGCAATATTGTTGCAATGATCTTCAAAGTCATTGAGTCTACTGTTACAAGCAAGAAGAGAACTATTGATGGAGCTGTAACGTTCATTGAATTTTTGTTCAACAGCTTTAATTTTTTCATTGAATTGATTTTCCATTAATGTAATGCGTTCAGAAATGCTTTTTTCTAGTAGGCCAATTGCATCTTTAATCTGATCCACAATCGATTTACTGATGGTTTTTGTTAAGGTATCAAGGCGCGATTCTATTCGGTCCCATAGTGCTGCTGTAGTTTTTGATGCGTTGGGTGTATGGGTGGCAGGTGGAGTAGGGCATGATGATTTCTCTGTAGCAGATCTCAGTTTTCTTTGTTGCTCTTGCGTGTTCGACATTTTGGTTGAAAGTATGAACTATGTCTAATATAAAATTTCATTTTATTTTTACATTTATATTTGAAAATTGCACTATTTTTATTTAGTTTAAGTTCAATTCAATTAACTTATTTTGGTTAAATGTTTATTTTTGAATAATAATTTAACTGTCAGTTTTTGCTTAAGTTTCTTTGCGGAGCACAAAATACACACGTGTACTTCTTCTTAGACATAAGAGTTCCGTTAAAAACCAATGCCTTTTTCAATCGAGTGTCTCTTCAACTATCTTCGAAACCTATGTCGCCATAACATTAAGCATTGAAGACCAGTGGCAGCAAAGTCAAAAATCCATCAGAACCACTGCCTCTGAAGTCGCAGAAACGATACCCATGGTTCGATAGAAAATGCAGACAGACAAATGGAGCCAAACAAAAAGCACGACAAATGCTGTTGCAAAAAAGAACAAGGGCTACATACGATCAGTTAAATGAGATTAACAAGGAGAAAAGAAGGGAAGAACACCGAATTCTCAAAAAGAAAAAGAAGCAGCATGAGATGATACTGAAGCCCTGCATTCTTCGTGGTGAGAAGTGAGAAACCAGTTAAGATTGCCTTCAATGCCTGGAACCAGAATGGACTCATCAATACCTAATAAGGTCTAATGATTCCACTTTGCGAATCTCGAACTTCACGTGATTTCCGTCCAGAATGTCAAGGCCACATTTTTGTGTATTAATTTGTTACAATGTCATTACATTTCCTGTTTAATATGCATTCCTTTTCTTCTTTATATGTAGGTATATAAAGTTTTTCAACTTTGAAAAAAAAAATAAAAATGTAATAAAAATCCGTTCATCATTCCTTGAAATGATTATGGCAGGTACTACCACAGCTTTGAGACCGATGCAATTCGAATTCCGGAAGCCAGCTATCAAAATTCATTTCTCAAAACCAAAAAGCAAAAACATTTCGGCCTGGACACACGAAAGAATTTCAATCTCATGGATACAAAAAATCAATTTGATGTGGTTATCCGCAATTTAAAAAAAAAAAAAAAAAACAAATATCCCACTAGACCTCAAAATTCACTGTCAAACCGTCAGCACACAAATCTTTTCATTCATCCTTCCTCATACACCATTGCCAAGTGCAAACGTTCCACACTACCCACTCAATCAGAATTTCAAATTATTTCTTTCTTTTTTTGTAGTCGAAAATATTTATAATTACCAGCTGCAAACTACTCAGGCACTCGCATAGTTTATTTATCCTTCCACACTCCAACAAAGAATAGCTCGTCGATGTCGTTGCTCGTCGCGTCGCCCTCCTCGTGCATCGTGCTCTGTGCGGTTCAAACATTTTCATTTAACCAATTATGATAATCGTCAATTACTGCTACAATTCGCTTCAATTCACTTGCCAAACAGACGCTAAGATATTGGCCACTTGCCATGTGGCTGTGTACAAAAGTGTGAAATATATCACAACATAGCTTAAGTAAGTAGATACATTTATATCCTTCTTCGTCTTGGTCGTAATCTTGCGGTCGAATAAAGCTATTATGGCAGTTTACTATATTCCTCCTTGTGCTGACACATTTATTTGTTTTTGCACTTCCCCCTCGCCCGATGCGATGCCACCAACGCAACGCAACAACTGCGCTTGTATTAACTCATCGATCCTTTCATTTAACTTTGCCAATAAATCAGTCATTTGAAAACAAAAACAAAAAATTCGAGGCACAAAATGATGAAACTAAAACTTTATTTTTAGACGCATCAATTTTGCGAGCTGCATTGCTCTTAAAACCATTGAAGTGAATGTGGTATTTTTAGAGGAAACGTCTACATTTTAGGTGTTTACACTTAGGAATAATTGAAATATGTGATCCAGAGGCGTCTTGGCCTAGCTATTGTGGTCGAAAGAAGAATTACAAATAGTGGAGTGGGTGGCCACTGGCCACGTCTTTCAAGCTAAACCAATTTTTCGTTCTCCCTGCGTCACTGACGGTCGGATGTGAAAATTAATAAATGCACATTTGTGTATGCACCCGACGCACGGACGGTTTCCCCTCAACAAAGTCACAGAATATTAATTTTGTGAACAAACTATAAATTCTGTCCCTTGGTAGTGTATTGTTTCAAGTTGCGAAATTCCTCCGCACCACGCTCCAAAAATTTTCCTGAAAATACATAATGATAATACATAAATCTAAAAAAAAGTCAATAGCAGGCAACAGGATGAGAATCGAATTAGTGGTTTACATTGCGATTATAACAACAAATTGTAGTTGGCATTGTGTCCTATACATCGATGATGATGCATTTGCGCGCTAAAAGTGCTCTAAGTAAAATCCATTG
Organism: Melanostoma mellinum; assembly: GCA_914767635.1. Lineage (NCBI taxonomy): Eukaryota > Metazoa > Arthropoda > Insecta > Diptera > Syrphidae > Melanostoma > Melanostoma mellinum. The sequence goes on along the minus strand of OU612058.1, from coordinate 67,159,322 downwards.
TTTGCCAACCCTTAGTGGCTATGCTTTTAATTGAATTTTCAATTTGAAATTCATTATAATGTAATTGGTTTTTGTTTATTGTAGTCAGAACAAATTGCGGAAAGCTTTTTGTGTATGAAGGGTCCCTGTCCGTCTACCATCAGCATCAGAAACAAACTCATGGGACATTCATATCTGTTAGCTCATTAGTTTATGGGGTTTCGATAAAACGTAGGCACGTTGTGTTATGGCACACAAACAAATTGTATTCGGTTTTCGAAATGTTTTATCAATTCTATATTTTGAAGTGTAATGCAAACTGCACATCATGCAGAGAATTCATGAATAGCTAATGAATGGGAAATATTTTCCGAGTAAAGTAATTTTAGAGGTTTTCTGTGTGATGCGTAACGTCAAATGGCTGATTTGGAATAGAACTATGTTATCGGTTGGCCAGGATTAAATATTCAAAAGCTTAAATTGGAAAATAAAGTAGGTATACATATGGAGTAATCAGTAATGGCTAGTTGTTATTTAAATTTAAGTGCTATAATATCAAGGAAAGTAATGGTTCCACCACGGGGGCGGTGCGGTGTAGCAATTTATATTATGAAAGGTATCCAATGCAAGTTATTAAATAAATCTGATGGTAGCAATGACTTATTTGAGTTTTGTTTTGTCGAAATTTTGTGTGGGCAAGATAAATGCTTGATAGGAGCTATTAGTTCCGGAGGTAGCGTTGCATTTTAGGTAGTGATTTTATGACGATCGGATATCATATTTTTCAATAGATCTTGGCGCAACCGCAGTGGGTATGGGTGTGGGAGGCCGCGAAAGTGGTAAAAAAAATCAAAAATAAGGTCATAATAGATTAGATTAGATTATCAAATGCTTTATTTTTCTTTAGGTCTTACAAAGATTATATGTATATATAATAATAAACTAACATTTTTAGACCGTGGCCTAAGTTGTCTGCCAGTTGACAATATAAACTTTGAAGTAAATTTTAAGTAATTTTTTTTGTCTAAAAAAATTTAAAAAAGTTCATCAATAATTTTTTTCCTGTATGAAAGAGCAAGCTTGACAAATTGAAACAGAACTTTCCAATCAGCTCCATTGAGAATGGTTATCATTTTATCTTCACAGAGTAAACTCTTCCCGAAAACACTTCCATTAAGATCGGGCATCTGCAAAGGAAGTGGTAGTTCTTTTCCCTTTCTCCTTGGTTGCACAGATTGCAGATTTCCAGGCCTTCCTGTCTGTGCGGTATAAAATTGAGTGGCAGCAATTCTCCTCTTTTTTTTTTAAAATCAATGACATGAGGCCGGATAAGTACTCTTCCTTGAAATAATTTCTTGTTAAAAGGTTATAATCGAGCATTGCGTAAATACATCGGCTTGTTGACTCTGTCGCTCTTGTAACGAATTCCTCTCTTTTCTTCACATCAACTGCACTTATTAGATCATAAGGTTCAGCTTTCCATTGTTCTGGTCTATTTTCGTTTAAGGTAAGCTGACGGTCACAAAAAGTAGCTTAGTTACTCCAACTCTCGAACCAAGATGATTTCCTTCTTAAAATGACCATAGTTAATTTTTTGGGCAGTTTGTTCTCGTTCATGGTTAACGTCTTCAATATGAAGTCTACTTGCATTTTAATTCTCGAGCATGAGAATGTGATTTGGAGTTCCGTTTGGAAGCCTCAAGGTTCTCTTTAGAAAATATCTCAAAAGATGTTCCACCTCATCGAATTCTTTGTGGCCCCATACTTGTGCGGCGTAACACATAACTGCCTTCGCCGTTGTTTCAAAAATTTGAAATTTTGAATTGAAATTGACCTCTGTGCATAATGGGTTTCCACATTGCATTTAGTGCATTTTTTGATTTGGCCAGTTTCTCCACAATGTGGTTTCTCAGATTCAGATTTCTTGATATTTTAACTCCTAGGTAGTTATAGTCACTTACTACTTCGATTTCCTTACTATCAAATCTCCACTTTTCGTTGCGACAGTTTGGGCCTCCACCGTTACGAAAAATCATAAGCTTGGATTTACTGAGGTTTACCTGAAGCCTCCATTTGTAGCATAGTATGCAGCTATTCTGTTTCTGGAGACTTTCAGGCGTTTCAGCAAATATCAAAATGTCATCGGCGAATTTTAAGGATTTCACTAAAAGATTTGCTGCAACTTTTGCTCCACCCTGTAGAACGTCCTCCATGTCGTCTATGAAGAGTTCAAGCAAAAGAGGGCTTAAGTTGCAACCTTGTCTTACTCCTATTTCCACTTAAATATGATTTCGTTACGTCGTTGTTGAATGATATTGCAGATGTTGTAGACTCATACAATTTATCCAAAATGTGTCCAAATTTTGTTGAAACACCCTTGTTATATAGTTTAAGCATCAGAAGTTTTCTGTCGATGGTGTCGAAGGCCGCTTTAAAATCTATGAAGAAGGCATACAATTTCTTTTTATCTTTAATGAAAATGTCCGCAATGGATGCGAGTGAGTTGATTTGATCTACGGTTGCGTAATTCTTGCGGACCCCGGCTTGAGACTCACCAAGGAGGTGATTTACTTGAACCCAACTGTAGAGTCTTTTGTAGAGAAGCCTTGTAAGAATTTTCATTGATGTGTTCAGCAAGGATATTCCTCTATAGTTTGCAGGATCAGTGCGGTCACCTTTCTTGAATATGGGTGTGGCGATGGAATCCTTGAAATAATTTGGTATGCATCCGTGTTCATAAACCTGGTTAAGCGCTAAAGTAAAGTGTTCGTTGAATGAAGGTGTGCTGAATTTGTAAAATTCCGGCGGTATTCCGTCGAAAGGGCGGATTTTTTTGCTTGAATCGTTTAATGGCCTAATTTTGGAGAAAACCCTCAAAAAGTTATTAAATTACATTATGCAAATCGGAGATATTGGGTTCTAAACCATCTTCATTCGTTTTTTAATATACCTCGAAAATAAAGCAAAGTTTTGATGCTGTTCCAAGGACGTTTTTTGTAGAGAGCAAATTTCATCAAATAGCATCTTCTGAGTAATTGTTATCCAAAAAAGTGAACAAAATTTTATTTCAAATGCCATATCAGAGAACTTTATGCGTTTGGAATTCACTGAAATAAAACCACTTAAGTATAGACATTATTCTTATTTTATTGAAAAAATATTTTTTACTCGATGGAACAGTATTTTATACAGTGTGTCCGGTACTTCGTGTATTATCTATGATGGGGGTGTGATTCTTAGTCAAATTTAAAACAAAAAAATTGTTTTACAGTAAAGCTCGATTCTCAACTTTGACATCACTTTTTGACAATTTAAAAAAAGGCTAACTAACGCATTGAGCTTACTATTGTAACTGTCTCGTTGGAATGAGGACTGTTGGTTGTCGTGCTCATGTCATGAGCATTTTATAGTATTTGGGTTACGCAAGACACCAGGAAGCAATAAATATAGCACCAGCTTTGTTTTTGGATGATATTTTGATAGATCTAAGAAGATTAGTTTTTTTTTCATTTGTAACAGAAATATGTATTTTATTTTTATGTTTTGTTTATGAGTAGGTACTACGAAAAATTAAATAAAAAAATGCATTTGCTGTGGAACATATTTTTTTTTTAGGAATTGTGTATGATGTACGTGTTGTGCTTCATGTATGATAGCGTGATTTTGTATCGAATTAAAGCTTATCAATTAAGGATTACAGTGGTGCAAAAAAAATATAGGTCATCACTGATTTTTTTCGAGAAATTGGCTGCCAAACGTCAACGAAAATGTTTCTATTCAAACAACTTTTAGGTCTGTCTTTTCGAAATATAGGGCATTTCAAAAAAATGTATTTTATATGAAATGAAAGATATTATTATTATTATTATTTATTATAATATAAATGAATTTACAATTATAATTTACAATAATTTAACAGCACTAGCTACATAGGCTTTCGGCTGTGAAAGATATTTTTATGATCTTTCTGAATTTGCATATATGTCAGATTTTTCCGACACTCAATTTCAAGTCAAATTATCTCAAAATCACCAAGACCAAATTCAAAAATGTTTGGCAGATAGATTAGGCTGAACGTTAGCTTTCATTTGGTACTAGTCTCAAAGGTGTACGCCCTGGGCCCAGGCTCCATAGAAAAAGGAGCCATCTCCTTTAACAAACTCTGTAGTTATAGCTCATCTACTAGAAAGTCTAACGGTACAACCCAGTAATATAACAATTTGTGGGGATATTAACATAGATCTGTTAGATAAAAGAAACAGTGGTGCAAATCGTTTTGTCTATGATATAACATCATTATTCATTAAGACAATTTCCTGTAAACAGTCAATCACCTACACATTTGGCACAAGTTCCACACTATTATATTTTTTCTTAATTACAGATATGAATCATGTTTTTTTCTATGACCAACTTAATGTGCCTGGTTTTTCTAAGCATGACCTTATTGTAACTTTCTTCTAACTTCGTCTAATGTCCTCGATTGATGAACAGATTAAACATTTTACCCAAAAAATCAATTACCTCTTTGAACAATATGTTGCATTAAAGTCTTTTATCCCTCATAATAAAAGTTGCGAATGTATGACTTCTAGGATGCAAAATCTTCTTGAACAAAGGGACAGCGCGTATAAGAGATGAAAAAGATTTAGAATTCCAGAGCTTTCTGATACTAACAAGTCTACAAGGAATTTTACAAAATGGGAAATTAAAAATTCAAAAATCCGGTTTTTTAATTCTAGGTTCAGTCCAAGTACAAATACTTCAAAAGCTTGGAAAAATATTTAGGCATTAGGGACCTCCAATAGAAATACTGTTGATAGAGACGCCTGCGAAAAGAGCCCCGATGATTTAAACAGAGATTTTGCTTCCAACTCGAATGCCTCACATGAACGCGACCATTTTGATGAAAGATCATAATGCTGTAGAGGAATCGCTCATTCCAACAATTTCTAGGAGTTTTAGCTTCCAAAAGAGTTTCTGAGTTCGAGGTTATTAATGTAGTCACTTTAATTAAGTCAAATGCTATCGAACTAAATAGAATGCAGCCAAAGTTTTTGAAAATTTTTATTCATATGGTGCTCTCTGAAATAAAGTATATTGTTAACAACATTTTAACCTACTCAACACATCCGTCTTCCTGGAAGATCTCCCTGTCTCTGTCCTTAAAAATACTGCCTCTAACAATAAATCCTATCGACTTATAGGACGATTCTGCCATTTTCTCTCGAAGGTTTTGATAAACTTTTGAGCAAGCAGGTGCACTCTTTTACTCAATGAGTTTAACCTTTTATCACCTAAGGAATCCGGTTTTAGACCAAACCACAGTTGTACTACGGTACTCTTAAGTTTGGTAGATGACAATCAAATGGAACTGACTGAAGGTCATGTAACTTTTCTTGTATTGCTTGATTTCTCAAAAGCCTTTGATACAGTTCCTCACAACATTCTCATTCTCAAATTGAAAAACTACTTCGCTTTCGAGTCCACAGCACTAAAACTTATGGAAAGTTACTTGGCAGGTGGCTCACAAGCTGTCTACTGCAACCATAAAACGTCAAGTTTTCTTCAAACGAAAGCTTGTGTCCCACAAGGATCCATATTAGGCCCACTATTCTTTACCTTATTCAATAATGACATTCCCTCTGTTGTAAGGTTCAAATCTCTGCTGATTATGTGCAGATGCATTTTAGCTATCCGATAGGTCAAGTTGAGGATGCCACTGTGCGAATTAATATGGACCTTAGCTCGACAGCCTCTTGGTCGAGAAAGAATAAGCTTATGCTGAACTCCAGTAAAAGTTAAGCCATATTAATTAGTCGTTTAAGCATTGAAACTCAAAAATTACCAAAATTCTGCAAAACTTGGCTTAGCTACATGTAAACATAATTTATTTACCAATAAATAAAAATACAAATACAAATAAATTAGTCAAGTGCCCAGTAGGAAATTTGCTCACCAGTGAAAAAAAAGGATGAATTCCTCGAGGAATTCATCTGGTGCTTTCATTAGGGAAAAGGTCATCAATGAATTCACTAATGAAATGTCATGCAATTGGTAGGCAGTCTGCAGTTCAAGTTGAATCTTGTGCGTTGTTTTTAGAAGAAAATAAAGAAGAAAACACGATGTACAGCAAAATCCTCTTTGAGAAACGCCAATCAGGTAGCGACAAAATTAAGTATGAGAAAACAACCCTTTCTTTTCTCTTTCTTTCGTTTATTCGCTTTAAAATATCTTTATTTTTGTGTCACATGTTGCTTCAATGGGTCTTGGATTAAGTTTCAATTTTGTGATTAAGCAAGGCGGTTGTGCAATTTATATGTACATTTAACTCATAATAGATGTATCAAATAAACAACAGACGATTGCTTTTTTCTTAAATGCATTTATTATTTCCATTATGTATGTTTTTCCCCAAATGCATTCTTGTCCTTAGTAGGTATCCTGTGAAAAACATACTCCTCAGAACACATATCTGCAAAAAACTCCCATAGAGGAAAACCATGAAGCCATGAAAACGAAGATGCCATGGGTATGGTGATTTCCTTACATCTCATCAGGCGCGAACGCAGGGGGGGGTTTTGGGGGTTGAAACCCCCCCCCGAAATTTTTGAAATAAAAAAATAACCGCTAGTTTTTTAAAACAAAATTCAAAATATAAAACATGGAAGCATAAAATTCAGCAGATCGGTGCCACACTTCCGGTATCCGTGGCTTCAAGCGAGCTATCTTTGTCATATCTGCGCAGATTAAAAACTTTTCTGCGAGGAATAACCAGCGAGGAGCAACTGAACGGTTTGATGTTGCTGTACATCTATAAAAGTATTGAGGTTCACTATGAGAACTTTATAAATATAGAAATGGCAAAAGTTCCAAGGCGCATTGATTTAATTTTATAAAATGCTAGCTAACTTTCGGCAGCAATTTGAATTTTTCAGTAACCTATCTTCTTATTTTTTTCATATTTTGCCAAATAGAATTGTTTACTTACAAGTAGTAAGTAAGTAAGTAAGTCCAATGGGAATAATGTAACAAAGAAAAAAAACAGACTGATTTAATTTTGGAATTTATGGAATATTAGTAACGACTCCCGTTCCCGAGGGAATATGGTGATTGTTCTCATAGGAATATGGGAATGGGTTAGAGCTTATGTTACTCGCTCGGGGATAGTGTAGCATTCTAAAGGTGGAAGAATTTTTAAAATCGGTGCAGTAGTTTCTAAGTTCTCGTTTACGTTCCCGTAGAAATTGGGATAAAACATAATGTCTATGTCTTTCCTCAGGTCTTAGACTACCTCTGGTTCAGTTGTTTGGGCGGGACGACTAGACATACTTTTGCATTTATAATATTAGTAAGGACCGGTTCCCGTGGGAATATTCGGATGAATTGAAGTCTATGTCCTTCTAGATCATTTCTGTATAAAATTTTACTTACATCGACTCAGTGGTTTGGGCGGCAGATTCTTTCGTACTTGTTATAGTGGTCAGGACTTTTGTTCCTGTAGGAATATGGGGACGAGTTGAAGCTTATGTTACTTGAGGATAGTGAGGCGTTCTAACGGTAAAAGAATTATTAAAATGGGTGCTGTAGTTTCTAGGTTCCTGTATACGTTCTCGTTATCATTAGAATAAAGGGATAAAATGCATAGCCTATGTCCTTTCCCAGGTTCTAGGCTATCTATGTACCAGATTTCTTTCAAATCGGCTGAGTAGTTTGGGCGGGAGACGGTAACACAGAAAGCTGGACAGACAGAATTACACATTACAAATTTATAATATGAGCTAGGATTCCTCCTAGCAATGTATTTTACAGTGTATAAAAAAGCATAAAAATGTTAAAAACAAATTGTTCGTTAATATTTAATATATTTTTTCAAAACCACCCCCGAAAAATTTTTCTGCGTTCGCCCCTGCATCTCATTCATCGAGAAAGTGTGCAGGTGCTTCTTGCCAATGACAACCCCATGTTAAATTCAGCAAAGGATTCAGTAGGAAATGCACTAGTGCAGCTACTTTTCCCTGAGGAAAAGGCAGCATTTTCAGTAGTGAATTTTTGGAAATTTCCTACTGGGTGGTTCAAACAGTTGATCTTTATACCTACAGACAAACATACCAACACATAGACAGACAGAAACAATTGGAATAAATTGTTTTAACCCAACCTATTCATCTTGAGCTCTTGTCGCATCTTATGCAAAACAGCCTGCATATACAATATACATATCACGGATGCAGGGGAAACCATTTTAAAAGGAATTTAGATTAAACGTCACAATATGGTCGCTTTCTCAGCGTTCCACTGCGGAAACGGTTGATTTAACAGAAAAATGCATAATAAATAGTTTCACGACAGACATTTTTTACACGCCCTGTTGACAACTGAGCAAAAGGTGGTGATACATTGGCGAAAAACTGATTTTCATGACCATTTATCATTATTTTCTTAGCCGACACGATACCAATGTCGACTTTTCACATTTTTATAACAACATTAAAGTAAGAATTCAGCTCACTAGGAATTTTTCAGGAAGTTAAAACCTAGAATGATTGGACTATAGGGGCTGTTCACACTGAACTATCAGTAAGACAGACTTGGTTTGGTGGATGTTGGATTTTCCAATGTAGTTTGCCTTCAGACTCATCCAATTTGTCATCGAACCGCATTCTGAAGCAAAATTATCAAAAATATTTGTTAACTTTCACCCAAGTGGAACAAGCGGTCCTAAGAGGTTTCCCATTGTGCAAAATTAGTTTCACTTATTTTACAGTGTGAATTACCATAAAAAAAAACTATGAAAAGCCATACAAAGAAACTAAATATATGACTGACTGTTTTCATTGGCGTCTTAAAAAAATTTTAAGATTCAACAGTTGTTTAGCCATAGTCGCACTACCTCCATGTCGAATACTTTACCTGGCTCTGTTTTCCTCCACAATACGATTCACAAAAGCTCAAAAACAACGTGCATCGGTGTCTTCTATTAAATCATCCCCTACTTTTCTCAATGCTCGCAATGTTCTATAACATTATAAGGGTAGTGACAAACCCTTAGGACGATGTTGGTTTTTAATTCACTTTTCATTTGTCAAAGAAGCATTTGATTTTTCAACTAAAAGAATTTTCCTTTTTGTGAAGCTCTTAGTTGGGTGTAAAATTTACTCAGAGGCTTCCTCCCACTGGTGGCTCAAGAGAGACAAAAATTTTATCTCTTAATTTTGTTTCCCTACCGGATGACAAAATTAACTGGTTGTGCCTTGTGCATCGTGCAAATCCCGTAGCTCCAATGCACTTTGCCAATAAATTCATTCCAGTGAAGATTAAATCACCAAAGGGACAGGGAGTTGTAATCGGAAAGTACCTTACAACAAATAGTTACCCATAACTTTGCATGTGTTGATAATTAATTATTAATATTGTTTGATATTTACTGAGTTAATCTGGTATCATGGGACTCAAATCTACGTTTTTTACTTTGTGGAGTACCTACAAAGTGATCAATTTTATTGGTGAGACTCTTACTCTAGCTATCACAAGGAGATGAGTGAAAATTAAACCTTAACGATGACCTGAATAGAGGAATGAGCACTTGCAGAACATGCCGACCAAGCTTCATAAATAAATCCAAGTTTCAAACAATCTTGCCAATATAATTTCATATTTGTAACACAGAAAGTAGGTATAAATGGTGCTCCAACAACGAATAAATTTTGTATTGTCTTGAACACCCATGCTGTTCTGACGAATGCATTAAGCTCTGATTGAAAAGAGTTTACAAAGTCGAACACGAACAGGATATGCTAACCTTTAAGGTTGAAACAAGTAAGTAATTGAAAAGGGGTTTAATCAATCATCTGAACTTGATGAATAGCCTCAACAAATCCATTGTCTAGAAGAATTTGTTTGCATCATTGAGCTCATTCAAGACCAAGGTAGACTGTTACATTCTGGCATCGTTTTTGAGTAAATATTTACTTTGCTTCTATTGTTGATTAGCTCGGTATATTGAAATGAAGTTGTGCAAAAATGAAGCCTACAATTTTGCAATCCTTTCCCTCTGTCTTTCTTTCTCTTACTTAGCCACAACATTTATATTCATTCAGTCTATGGTCGTAAAGATTTACGACATTTTTCAACATTCGCATACAGTTCCATTAAGGCTTATTAACAGCGAGCATTGTGGCCTTATTTCAGTTCCCTTAATTGGTATGTGTTGTGTAGATTTTCATTTATTTTATTTTCATTTATTCCGGAAAAGGATTTCCTTTTGTAATAATTAATCTTGTCCATAATGGCCTCAAAGTAAAAATTATTTGACAGCGAAATTTGTCACTTCCATTTGAATTAAAATGTGTACACAAACATTGTCATCGAAAATAAAAGGATATTGTTATGTAGCTCTTGTTATATAACTCCTTGCAGAAGGCCTTCGTACATGGCGTAGAATGTAGAACATCAGAAGTTTATTATATTTGGTGACGCATTTTGTGTTTCAACGGAAAGAAATTTATCTCACACAACGAATAATGTGGAATCAATAAATCTCCCCCCAAACTTACTCCTACGTGGTACGTGTTATCCTTTTTTTTGGAATTGAAATCTACTCCTGCTGGGATTACAAAATGTCAACCATCTCAAGGCCAATGCTTGAACATTAATTAATTGACAGAAAAAAAAAACTTTTCAGAGAGCGAAAATGCGTCATGGAAAAATGTTTTTCTTCAACCCTTTCAAGGGAAACATATTGTAAGGCGCAGTGTGCGTAATACATATGTCTCAGGAGACTGAACGCATTCAATCAAAAAGAGAAGAAAAAAAAATTATGAGTGTTCAGAAACCAGAAACAGAAGCTATACCTACGTGCGTCGTTGCTTTATGTTTTTGGATTTATTAGTCATGTGTTTCGTGGTGGTATTTAGGTCATTTGCAAACTTTTAGCAGATTTTCTATGGACACCGATATTTCTTTGAGGAAAGTGCAGTAAAAAAATATCTGCTCAAATGAAATCTTTTTACGGTTATAAACAGTTTCTCCAAAAAGATCGAGAAGGAAAGAATATAAGAATTTTATATTAGGTTTCTAGGTGCCAATTATAGCGATCAGGAAAAACCATCAGGAAAGTTTGAGACAAATGGAAACATGAATTTTTTTCTAATCAGAGTTTATAGCGAACAGGAAAAATCAGTCAGTTGGCAGGCTCTCAACCCTTTGCAGCCATACACACCATAGTAACTGGCTTTCCTTATGCAGTGCACAAAAAAAAAAAAAAATCCGCTGTGAGTCTGTCAGTGCACAACATGCCTATACAAAAGTTAAATACAGTGGAGGTCCAGTATAACGAATGCCGATATAACGAATGATCGATATTACGAACACTTTTTTCAAGTCCATTAGGTATTCTATATAACGAACAAAATAACGAATTTCAGACGAAATGGAAATTACGTACTCTATATAACGAACAAATAACGAATTTCAGAAAATGAAAAAAAAGTTACTGTAAGTGTATTAATGTGTCTACTTACATGGATGTTCGAGATAATATTGGAAGATACATACACACAATTGCACGTTTTATTTATTTAAAGATTTGTATGACAAAAAGGTTTCGATATAACGAATTTTCGATATAACGAATTGACTCTGGACATTATATCGTTCGTTATACTGGACCTCCACTGTAAGTGGAAACTGCACTCCACTCTCTAGTTTGCACCATTGAAAAATCCCTGCACTACAGAGAGACTCTCGTTGCATTCCTATAGACAAAGAGGGTGCATTTAAAAAGGTTAATAATACAGCAATCACTAATGCTCTTGATGGGCTGCTCATAGAAGAACACATCAAGAAAATGATAAAAACAATGCTCAGCAGCAGAATCATTAGTTCCTAAATGGGGAACTTCAAAACAAGCAGAATGGCCAATATTGGATCCCCGCGTGAGGAGTTCTATCTTCTCTACTGTGACACCTGGTCGTTAACAAATTGTTAATCGACCTAGAGGACGAAGGTTTTACAACCATAGCCTATGTCGATGACGATGATGTAACAATTGCCGTTCGGGCAAGCACCCACAAACTCTAGCTGAGCTGCTAAAAACAGCACTTAACAAGCTTAACAATTGGGCTGTAGGTTATGGTCTGAACATCAATCCCCACAAAACGGAGTTAATTCTCTTTACGAGGAAATACAAAATTCCAGACTTCAGACCCCCAACTATTAAAGGGGTAACTCTCACACTGTCAAATCAGGCTAAATATCTAGGTCTCATTTTTGACAAAAAACTGACTTGGAAAACCAATATAGAGGAAAGAGTAAATGAAGCCAAAATGGTGTTCCTCCCAAATCCCAATTCACCCATTGGCTGTTAACCTCGGTTATAAGACCGATACTCACATACGGCGTAATTCTCTGGTGGACCGCACTAGACAAGATGATCAACTACATACAACAAGCTGGCCAAAGTTCAAAGAACGGCTAGTCTGTGTATTAGTGGCGCAATAAGGACAACCCCATCGGACACTCTTAATGTACTACTAGATCTCATACCGCTAGATATCTTCAGCAAGCAAGTCGCAGCTAGCTCAGCTACTCGACTCAGAGCTACATCACAGTGGACCAATAGTTCAATCGGCCACACTACCATTCTAGATAACTTTAGATTCTTACCGAATCGACCCGATTACACCACCCCCAAGTTGGTGTTTGAATAATTTCCAAATAACCATACCTTCAAGAGAAGCTTGGAAAATGGCACTCTCTTGGAAAATGAAGCAATACACTTCTACACCGATGCGATGGTTCAAAAATCAGCGGAGGTAAAGTGGAATCTACTTAGAAAAACTTAATCCCACCCAGTCTTATCTTCCTCCTACCCGATCATTGTAGTGTGTTCCAAGCGGAAATTCTGGCGATTAAGGAGGTGCTGTCTTGGCTCAAAGAAAACGTCATATCCTCCACGGATATTCGGATCTTCTTAGACAGCCAAGCTGCCCTTAAATCTCTTGCCTCTGTCTCTTCAAAATCCATTACGGTCCAAAATTGTCAGATGTCTCTGAGGGAGATGTCAAATCAGTTCAACATTCACCTTTCATGGGTGCCAGGGCACAGGGACAAACCGGGCACATATGGCAGACGAACTAGCCAAAAAGGGCACGACCACTTTCCTACGCTCAGAACTGAACAACATAGGTGTACCTATCGCTGCATGTAAACTCCTATTTAGACAAGACTCTTCGAGGATAACAAACACTAGATGGACTGAGAGTAACAACTGCCTTGCACCCAAAAAAGTTTGACCGTGTGTAGACTCAAAACGCTCGAAGAGTTTGTTAGGCCCGAGCCGCCTGTATCTTGGTTCTAGTGTAGGTGTTCTTACGGGACACTGTCTAATAGGGAGACACGCCAAAAGACTTGGTGTGTTTTCCAATGATTTCTGCAGAAGCTGCATGGACGAGGAGGAGGAAGAAACCGTTCAACACCTTCTTTGCTCATGCCCTGCATTAACTCATCTCGGTGAATTCTTCTTCGATGATACTAGCGACCTAGCTTACATAGACCCTAAAAGTTTTTCAAAAAAACATTAAAAGTTCCGCGTGGTTCGACTAGCAGGTGATTATCCGGCTAGTCCCGTAATGGAAGATTAATAAGTGATCAACTCGTTACTTGCTGATCTCTGTGGTATCACAATGGGTCCTTGTGGCCTAAGTTTGTCAGGCAATGTACTCATTGGGTGACAGCCACTTCCACCTAACCTTACCTAGTCAATTAGTTGTTTTAATAAAAACGACACCGTTTGAGTTCACTGAAATTAAACTTTCGACAAAGTCCATATTGCTTACACGAACTAAACTTAAGTGAAAATCCGAAAACGGAGGATACCTTGATGCTGGTGTTTTCTTAGAGGTCAGTCATTTTTACACAGTAAAAATAAATAATAAAAATATGTTGGCTCCACAAAGGAAACGTTATTCAAGAACCTTAAATTATCTTATACCGATTCAGGACGGGTAAGTAAGGAAGTGTTTTCCATGGCAGTGTGTAAATACTCTCAAAGAACTCTTCAATTCTTTGCAAAGGGAGATATCTGTTTAACACATCGTTCAATGTGTTTGAGCAAACTACGAAGCTTCCACGGAACAGTTATACAAGCTTAACATTACGCCACCATTTGGAAAACTCTTTTGATCTATTCCGTGCTTTTCCGTGTGTCTAGATTTAACGATCATCAACGTTAAGCATTTACCTCTTGGATAACATTATTTAGCAAAGACTTATTGGCAGTGTTAGAATCTACCATTCTGAAACGTATCCAGGGTCAATAGCTTGATCTTGTTGATTCAAAAGTTCTTTGATCTTTTCCTTAAGCCCTGGGTTCGAAGAACATGGTCTCCGTTTAGTTTAAAGTGTAACGAAAAGATCACACAGAAGACTGGTAATGGAGGTCAAGAAATCTTTCTTCATCTAGTAAATTAGGGACTTGTGATCTGTGTCACGGCTAAATCTACATTTAATTAAAAAAAAAAAAACGCGTCTAGATGAAACTTGGAAGATACCACTGCACAATGACAATGCCTCCACAGATAAATTTATAACCGTTATCAATTTTGAAACGAAAGGAAGTTGATAAACTTTTAACGTTAAAACACAAACCATCTGTTCATTGCAAATTTAGCGAGGCTTATTTTGACAATCTGTTCAGCTCAAGTTGAGCCCTTCTATGGTTTTCCCTTATCAAAATTGCTTGTTAAATCCAAAAATGAATATCAATGTTCTAAGGAACTGAGTCTAATGTCACTACCATACCCTTCGATATGTAGGGAAGTACTTTTAAAACCTGTTAACAGAAAACCAGATTAAGACACTCCTGCAGTTATGAGCTAAGACATTTGAATTAATTTGAATCACAATCGAGATAGTAATACAATGACAAGAAGAATCTAGTCATTTCGTTCGCTAAAGCCTCCGGAGATTCTATAAGCCCAACAGAAAAAAAAAATTGTAACTTCCTACGTACCTATACGTAGGTAAGTATTTATATACTCCTGTCTTAAAAATAGAAAAAAATGTTACTCATAGTACTTTGTCTGGTAAGTCACGTTTTGTCTGCTCTGAAGAATCCATTAGACCTTTCCTATGAATAGACGGATTACACTGAAACCCCCTCTCTTTGCCCGCCTCATTATACCCCCAAGGAAAGCCTTCTAATGGAAAAATTCAATGGCAAACTTAAGTGCTCCTTTAGAAATGAGCTTTTGCTCAATGCCCTCAGTGCCTGTGTATAGTGTATGCCTTTTCTTTATTTTCCTTTATTCACAAAATCAAAATAGGATAACATAAAATTGCCTTTCTTCCTTTGCAAATATATACACGCATAGACGCACACTAACGACTAACCAATATTGAAGGTATCAATATTGTAAGACCGGAAATCTGCTTAAATTGCCAATATTAAGAGCAGAGCACTTTAAAAGCACTACATGTTTTGTTTAATCTGAGACTGGTTTTCTATCGATAATTGTTTCTTAAGCTAGTCCCAAGACTGATTGTCCTTTTACCCATAACAGATACGATGTATTGGGCATAGGAATGGGAATGGGATGGCATCCTCTACAACAATTCATAAATGTGTGTGAGAAGGGGTTATTCAAGCAAAAGCATCACCAACTTTCCCCGAAAGGCCATTATAGAAAATGAAACAAGTTAAGTAATAATCGTTACAAACCTCCTGTGTTTTTGTGTATGTGGTGTGGGTAGACACAAAAGTGCGATGTGTTTGTGTGTTTCACTTCTTCGTCGATTGAAAAATTACTAGCTATACCCCATTAAGAGTTATTCAGCAGAGCTAAGAAATTATAATCTTTTCAAATGAACCCATTAGCAACGGGAATTGAGGCAATAAAGAACGACCATAAAGAGTGTCCTTTATGTTTACAAATATTTATTTTTTTTTTGTTGTTGTCAGTGATTTGAACCGAGAGCGATGAGATTCTAAGCACACACCACAGAACATACACACACACACACAACGACTTTATAATACCAAACGCCTTAGCATTCAAAGAATCGTATTCATTTCCGCTCCCTCATCCGTTTGCTTTCTGTTGGCGTCCTTTGAATGGGAAGAATTGAATGAAATGGAAGAAAAACGTCCGCCGCCGATGTCTTCTGGGCTTGTTTTCTTCAGAGGAGAAGACATTTTAAATCAATGCTCCTTAAAAAGTGATTTGACAATATTAAGGGTGTTTTCACATTATAACGTGGTTTCCTTTCAAAAAGGACTCGCAAGGATCACCTTAAGTCTTCCAAAAAGGACGGGATGACCCTTTTTTTGTGATTTAAATAGAACGAGGGTTAAAAGAGATTGCTTACCTTAAAACAACAGCACACACTTAAACGGAGATGTGGTTGTCCTTGTCGGTTGCCGGATGCCAATCTACCGCCTAATGTTGTACATGCCATAGCTCATGGGTGTGCCGCCCATAGCACGCTCGGTCGCCTTTTCGATGCTGGCGTGAACGCACCGGTAGCAGCACACATAAGCCAAACATCACTTGAACAGTATGCGACGAAACGCTCTCCGAAAGTCTTTGTTGAATATCGTATAGATGGCAGGATTTAAGGCTGAATTCATGTATCCCAGCCAGAAAGCAATGGCAAACGCCGAGTCCGGTATCGTACAATGACTACTGCAAGCCGGCATCAGGATGTACAAGAAGAAAAACGGCAGCCAACAAGCGATGAAGCTGCCCATAATCAGGCCAAGTATCAGCGTTGCACGCTTCTCTTTTTTCCGGGCTATCCGTCGTTTCTCCTTTTCAGGATCTCTTGGCTTTTGCACCTTGGGTATGGCCGGTTCCAGTTCGGCTGTTTCGGAGGGTTTGCTTACTTTAACGGCGGCTGTTTTTGCCTCATTCCGTCGCTGATTCTTGCGACCGAAAATAGGTTGACAGAGTCGAAATTTGAGCGGTTTGACGACCGCACATCGACTCACAACCCCAGAGTCTGAGCTCGACGGGTCGAATTCGCTGACCATGTCGGTATCAATGCCAACTGAGAGTGCCCTACAGCGACTTGCTATCACTGGTGATACTTTGAGTTCATTCGGTGATGACGTTGAAAGACCGTTATTGTTCATAGCTCCCGCTTTAGTAGAGTTGGACGCAGGCGCCAAGCCAGATGGTGGTGGCATTGCATTGAATGCATTATGCGTCGTCGCTATTGTACTGACTTTAAGAGTCTCCTTATCACTACCGTTCATCACACTATCGGATTGATTTGAGTAGGGTGGTGGCGGCTGATGCGTTTCTACTTCAGCTGCCTCACTAGTTGATATATCCGAAGCGAGATCACATGTCACTGTTGGAATGGCCATTATGGCGTTGGGTTGTGCTTCAATTGTAGCTATTTGCCTTTGGTTCGTTGAAGTACCAGGCATACTTGGCATCGGAATTGTTCCCTTTGTGGATGTTGTGAAACTGGTCATCTGCAATCGAAAATAAAAGAGAAGAACATTTTATAAACAAAAGATAAGAAATCTTGATGGTCTTAAAGGACTTGAGGAGTAAGGACATAAAACTGAGCTTAAAAAGGGTTCATGAAAAGAATTTAAATTAAAAAGATGCGTGTAATGAAATGAAGGGTGATGTGATCGTATTACGGCGTGGATAGGCAATATTTCGGCAGATTGTGCAAAATTGTGCAAATTGGCTGAATGCATCCATTCATGATGTTCCATGATAAAAAAAGAGATAAACAGGATGGAGCAACTAATCTATAAACACTACTGGGCCTAACGCAAATGCAGGACCTGCAATTCTATGCCGACTCTGCGAACGGCTAAGTTATAGTAAGCGTTTTTCATGGCAGTGTATTTTCCCCTCGGAAACTTGGCTAGCAGGTGATAGTTCCACGATATCTTCCACAAATTAACTGCCTCTCTACGAGCTTTCAAGCAGAGAAATAGTATTTAGTTGGTTTTTTTTTCAAATGATTTTTATTTTATAAGAGTTACAATAATTTAGTTTATCTTTCAGTTTTTAACATGGCTTACGCCGCGCCGTCTGTCCGGTGACTATTATTAATATTTTTTTGTTTAATTTTTAATATATAAATTGAAACTTTAAAAAACTTTATCTAAAATTCGCTTCCTGTAGTTAAGAGCTCGCTTGATGTAATTGTTAAGGGCTTCCCAGTCCATGGCTTCATTTAGAACTCCTATGATTTCCTCTTCATTAAGGTAGTTTACAAGAAGTGTACTGCTTCATGCTTCCCCTAAAACAGGACACTTTCCAAAGAAATGGAACTAGTTTTTACGTTCGTTTAGATTACAGAGTCTACAGGTTTCTATCAAATCATTCCTGTGAGGAGGACATATTGTCTCTCTTTTGTCTATGCTCTTACACACTACACTTTTTTTTTTTTGTTCACATGATTAGACGCACCTGTAAAATTAGTTAGTTGGCCGCGATCTGTTACGTGGATTAGAGTCAGCTGCAAAGTTTAAGCAATAAAAAAATGATTGCCATAGATTTCAGCCCAAAATGTTGAAAAAAAAAGTTTTAGAAAAAGGGAAAATTGACGCAATCCGAAGAGTTTTCAATGAGAAGAATTGCAACCCAAATAACCCGAAGTGACCATGTTGTAAGAAATTATATTAAAAACAGTGATTCATACGATAAAAACTCCAAAGGAAGGACAAAAACGGCTTTAACTCCTAAGGATAAGAGAAAGATTTAAAAAAATGCATCAAATTCAGCACTGCACCAGTAAAATAAAGGTAAAAGCGGGGGCAACAGCCAGCACATTAACTGTTCGTCGAGCTATTATGAGCGCAGACCATCTTCAATTAAAAATGAAACAAAAAAAAAACGCCTCCACTTAACGCCATAAGAGAGAACAGCGGTTGGAGTTCGCACGCGTTTACAGATACTTGGATACTAACTTTGGAAATGAACTAAATTGGCAAAATGCGGTTTGTTCTGACGAAAAAATAATCATGGAAATAGTGGTTATATCCTTCAGGACCATCTAGGGAAGTATCTCCCCTCGTGCTTTTGAAACCATTGACATGAGATCGGTATAGGATACTCCGCCCTGAAATAACTGTCTGTTTGCAGGATATATTTAAACCATGCGTATATGCCCCTGTGTAATGAACTTCTGGCTTTTAAAACGAAATCCTCTCTCTATCTTTCATCGAAACGTTATTGGGCTATAGAGTTCACTTTTCCACGTGTCCATTCTGTAGTTCTGGAGTAGAAGTGTATGTCCACACTCCTCAGTACTCGGCTAGCTCCCTCCAAGATTCGAACCATGATATTTGTTTTTGAATCACAAGCATTGTGAAATTCTTCGGTAGTCTCTTATCATCCATTGCAATAGTTCTTAAACTGTAGTCCACCTGTGTTTTTAGAGTTGAGATAAATAAAGCTGGAAGACCTGTCTCTAACATTAGTATTTGCAGTACTATTTGGAAGCTTTAAACTTCTTTTTAAAAAATAACGCAGAAGCTGCACCACTTCATCGAACGCCTTATGGCCTTAAACTTGAGCTGCATAGCACATGATTGCTCTAGCTGTGGTTTCAAAAATCCGATATTTGGAATTGTATTCAACGTCTTTACACTGAACGACAGTCCTCCATGTGGCGTTCAATTCGTATTTAAATTTTGCCAACTTATCAAGCATGTGGCTTTTCCAGTTCAAGACCCTAGATATCCGCATACCAAGATAGTAGTATTCATTTACGCAACGGCATTTCGCCCTCCACCGTTACGGAAAATCATAATTTTGGACTTGTCTAGGTTTACCTAGCCTA
This sequence comes from Melanostoma mellinum, assembly GCA_914767635.1. Classification (NCBI taxonomy): domain Eukaryota; kingdom Metazoa; phylum Arthropoda; class Insecta; order Diptera; family Syrphidae; genus Melanostoma; species Melanostoma mellinum. The sequence continues at coordinate 67,139,528 of OU612058.1, read as the reverse complement.
GAGCCTCCACAATGTCGTCCGCAAACATAAGAACCTTAACTAAAAGATTTGATGAAACACGAACTCCACTTTGCAGAATCTCTGCTAAGTCATCAATAAATAGGGCAAATAATAGGGGACTCAAATTACATCCCTGTCTCAGACCTATTTCTACTTCAAATTGCTCGGATACTTTGCTCCTAAAAGCGACTGCAGAAGTTGTTGAGCTATAAAGATGCTCCAAAATGTTTGCAAACTTTGCCGATACCTCTTTATTATACAGTTTCAACATAAGTGCGTTCCTGTCTATAGTATCGAAGGCCGACTTGAAATCAACGAAAAATCCGTAGAGTTTTCTTTTGGATCCAATGAATATTTCAGCTACATATATTGGTAAGCGAATAGAATTGGTTGATTGTCGAGTAAAAACACCAGCTTGTGACTCGCTCAGTAAGTTGTTGTTTTGAACCCAATCATAGAGCCGTTTGGACATAAGTTTTGTGAGAGTTTTCATTGATGAATTCAAGAGTAATATTCCTCTATAGTTTGCCGCCACTTCCTTGTCACCTTTTTTGAAAATTGGCAAATGATGGCTTCTTTGAAGTAGTATAGTAGATATACTGAATCATACGCTTGGTTTAAGGCTTTTGTTAGTGTTTTATAGAATTCTTGAGGTATCTCATTTGTTCCTGGAGACTCGTTGCTTTGGAGTTGCTTCAATACAAGTTGAACTTCTTCACAGGAAAAACTTGCGTCCAATTCTTCGTTCTGATTAAAAGATTTGGCAAATTAGAAAGTTGAAGATAGTTTGTTTTTTGTTAACATTTCAAAGTGATTTGCAAGATCGTCGATTTCAATGGCTGGAATGACTAGTTTGTTTTGTTTTTTTTACTAATTTTCCTAACAATTTTCCAAAACTCCACATCGTTTCTGCAATCAGCGAGGTCTTCCGCCAGTTTTTTTGCGATGTTTGGCGTTAAGGCTTAGAAGCTCCTTGTATTGCTTATTTACAGCTAGATATTGCTCTTTGAAAAAGAAATTCTTCTGATAACTTCTTAGTAATTTTAGGCAAGCAAAGGATTTCCCACGGGTTATTATACAATCTTTATAAAACCACTTTTCGCGGTATTGGATGGTGTAATTTTTCACTTGACATTGAACTTGTTAGAATTCAGGTCAGTACTATTCAACTTCGATAAGCTTAAATGAGACGTAAAACCATTTTTCCACCTGAATTTCCTCAGAGAAACTGTTTCTTCTGCTTGGCTCTGGTTTCTATTTGAGTTAACTGTAAGTTGGATTGGGAGGTGATCTCTGATATGACTTCGAAATCGTCCAACATGGTACTCCAGTCTCCTGAGACCATTGCATGGTCAATTACTGAGTTTCCTTGTGCTCCTATAAAAGTAAAGTCACCTTATCTGTCTACCGTTGCAAACACTCAAACCAAAGAGTTACATAGATAACTTTTCTGCATTCTCTCTCAATTGTTGAATCTTTTGAGCTACGTGTTCTATTTTCTATTAGCTTATTTTCACTTTCTAAGGCTCCGGCTCGTGCAGTGAAATCTCCAGTAACCAATAAATTGATTGAATTGTCTTCAAGCTTAGTGAAGTCCCTTTCCCAGCTACAACAGTTTATGTATACAGGTATGAGATTTAATATGGATCCATGTATTTTAATTTAAATGAAGTGCGTTTCTCCTATTTGATTATAAATGCAGCTCATACCCTTGAGATTTTGTTAAAGCCTAAAAGAATTCCTTCACTAGGGCGGCCTTTATGGTGAATTATAAGTGCAGGCATCCATTTTAATTTATGTTCAACGAAATAAGATTCAAAATTTTTTATGTGCTCTTCTGTTACATGAGTTTCAATTAAAGTTATAATATCATATTCTTTTACAAGTTTTATAAAATCAAAAACTTCAATTTTGTTTTTTACCCTCCAATGTTATAATACTGAGTACAGAAGAGAGTGCGCACGAAAGTAAAGAAAATCTTCGCACTATGCGAATTTTTGCCTAAAAAGAAAGATCTTAAGAGTTAAGGTCGAAGTTTCAATTCCAGAAAGTACAAAATGCTTTTCCGCTGGTTTATTGAAAATGAAACAACATTGGTGGGGTATTTTAAAAAGAACCATGAAAACTCATATGTATATATATACACACAAAACTTCTGAATCAAATGCGATGTACTCACTTGCTTCCCTCTCAGATGGTTTTAAGTCTAATTTGTCTGTTGTCTGAACTAAAAATTCAATTTCTCAATCAAAACCATGTTCATAAACAAATTCCAGCAACTTTACTTTTTTATTTTTCGTACAACCAAAAGAAGAGAAATAACCTTGTCGTGTCTCAAGGCCTTCACAGTCTCAAGTATGTACATATTTCTATTTGCGCTCATGTTCTCATATATTTTTACAAATTTGTGTATAGAGCGTACAATAATTATTGTACATTCTTTACCATTGAATTTGAAGAGAAAGCATCGCATCGCAAACAAAAAAGTAACAGCTCAAAACTGTTTGCACCAATTACGACAGGCAGTTCGTCATCAATGACAGCGCCAACATGAAGAAAGAGGGCGCATTTTCTACAATCTTCTCTCATCTACGTCATCTTAGTCATTACCATCGCTCATCGTTATGAATTATAATCAACGCTTTTGCAGCATCATCATCCTTATTATCCTATATACTCGACACTCGTCCTCGCTCTCAGTAGCATAAGACTTCTTAAAAGGTGTGGTACACTGAAGCGTACAGAAGGAATAGAGGAGGAGAAAGACGTCGTCGATGGGAAGACATGTTGAATACCATTTACCATCATTGTTGCTGGTAGCTGTCAATAACAGAAAATGCTCATTCACTTACATACATATACCTACTCTCTGCTGCTCTATCGTCCTTGTTAGATTTTGGCCATGGAGTGTTTGGAAGCCGATTAAACTTCATCCAGAACATAGTCTGAGTCTAAGCTATTTCATGGATTTAATAAAGATTCCTTGCTTGGAGCGGAATAATTTTCAAATACATATCCGCTCAAGACAAATTCCAATGTTGTTGGCCCCACGGAGAGGCGATATAGAAAGTCGAATATATACACATACCGACGAAACCTACGGTATAACACATAATAAAAATTAAAGAGAATCTGAATTTTGAAGTGCGCATCCTTGCAGTTGTCAGATAAGAAATTCCATTTTGAAGAATTTACTAAAATAAATTCTTTTCTTCAGAAATTTGTCTGGAAGTGTTTGCCGAGATGTTTTTGTCTTCTTTTTGTTTCTTGCTTTTGGTTATTAGTTTTCGGATATTAAACTCAATTTGCTTTTTTTTTGTTTATTTTCAATGAAAATGGACTCCGAGCAACAAATTTTAGCATCTGGGAGAGAAAAGTTTTTGCAAAATCAAAATGAGTCTTTCCGCTGGGTTTTTGTGAAATTCTTTGATTCCTTAATCAAATATATGGTAATGGTTTTCTTAAAGAATCAAATTGTTGGAAGACAGCACTGGATTAAGATTTTCCTGATGTGCAAATTCTTATGCTTAGACTCAACGCATTTTATTATGATTTTGAAACATAGAGCCACCAATTTGATTATGGCGTTGGCGAGGTTTCCTTTTCAGTGATATATTTCTATATCGTGTGTCAAACATCCGTCGAACTTGAGCAGTCGTTGGTGTCCATTCGCTGCTAAATATCCAATACATAGCTAATTTTCTCATATTTTTTGTATAGCTCATCTAATGTTCCCATTTTGCTATGCAATGGCAGCTTAGAATTCCACTGCCGCGCCTTTCCTCTTATCGTCTGAAGTAAGTCAAATAACAAATAACATCAAAGTCAGCAAAGGTGCAATGCAAAAACAGTACTCAGCGGTTTATATAAAACCCAAATTGGCAACCATTCCGTATCATAATTTATGAAGCCTCTGGTGAAAATTTTTCAAGCCTGAATTTGTCGCTCAGCAACACCGTTTTTAGGAGGCAGTGGAGGGCATCAAACAAACAAGTGCTACTACAAAAATGTACTAGCATAGTTCGAGTAATATGCAGACATATTTATAAAACACCCGCGCCATCAACACAGTTCAAAATACAAGGAGCACACCACAAAATATGCGGCAGTGCCTGCAACAAACTAGCTAAGATAGAGCCTAACTATTGCTAGGGGTTTCCAAGGGACACTACCAAAAGAAAAAGATAAAGAGACATGGTGGAATAGAAGGAGTGATAAAAAGGTTCACTTCGAAAGGAAATACAGTAGCTACAAGAAAGAAGCTAAGAAGAAATCTGCCTGACTTAATAGCTGAAAAAAATTATGTCCCGGCTGAATTTGCAAACCAAGCTGTTTAAGAAAAACGACATATAACTGAAGTTGTATGCTTATAATAGCCACTCAAAAAATTAGAAAGGCTCAGGAGATTTGCCGAAGTTCATTAACAATGCCTAAGGACTGCATTTATTGATAACGGCAAAATTCTGGTAGCAACAGTATTGTGTTTGCTTACTGAACGAACAGTTTCTTCGAGGGAACTTTTCAGAAACTGAACCTAGCTAAAGTTGAATATACTATGTACATTAAAAGAGCTGTAAGAGAGGTAAAGGTGCTGGGTCAAACGAAATACAATACGAGTTTCGTAAAAAAAAAATGGAAGACATCGGCTGTAGATGACTTTCGATTCTCATCTCGAACTTCATAGGAATGATTATCTGACATAGCCCCGTTTAGGAGAAGTTAAAGTTTAACAGTCTAGATTGAAAGATTCGCAGATTGAAAGGAGGTGCACAAAGTAGCGATAACTAGCATTCATTCAAGCTGATGTCACACTTTGAAGTTCGATGAACAGGTGTAAGGAAGCTGGCGAAAAACAATAAGGCTTTCCGATAACCAAAACAAATTTGTCTTCAGTAAGCTGTCAACAACAGATGGTATGATTTTATTTTGAAATGAATTAACTTATTTATTTATTTATTTACAAAAAACAACTTACAAAGTAAATTTAATAAGCTATTTATAAATTTAAGGTAATAGGGCAACTTGACCTTATAGATGTCATGAGAGAGGAAAAATAGAAATAAAAAGTGATTGAGTTTAAAATTTATTTTTACGCTAATCTTAAGCCATTATTTTCCTAACTGCAACTAGTGTGATGAAAAATGAAATTATTTCAACGGTTCATTTCAGTGACAAAGCCACCTAAGACTCTCACAAATTCTGGTACTGCCATAAGAGTTTCATCTTAAACGACTGCGCAATAAAGGAGTGTTGAACGAACCAACGCTATCCTATACACATCCTTTTTTTTCCACTCAAATTACTCAAAATTCAGTGCTAAACGAGCCAACATGACTCACACCATCCATTTTCTGCAAAGAGCACATTTGAAAAAAGTTTTTGCATTTGAAAAATAATTCAGCCCATACCAATTAGAGAAGAATGTCCAACCACGAGGTTACTAAACCTAGCAAAACGGCAAAATAAAATGATTTCCTGTTCTTAAGGTTTCAGGAATGAAAGCAGGTGGAAATATCTTCGCAGATTGTTAAGAACATTAAGAACTCGAGCATGTCATCGGTCCTAAAGCTCGTTTTCAATGACTCTTCATATGGCAGCTCTATCGATAAAGACAATTTACTAGCAGCTTAATTTGTTGCTGACTCGACACTTCTTGATAGCATACTGACCTGAGCTTGAGTCTGTAAAATCTGTCATGAAGCAGATAGTTTTTCGAACTCACTGGGTTCCAAGAGTCCTTCCCTCTTCCGTTATTCTGAAGAGGTGTTCTTTCACGCTGGCAAAACTGCATTTGGTTTTCCATATTTCTTGTTCTTCTGGGTTTTTTTCCGAGCAGATGGAAAGCTGCATTTGTCCAGCGCATCCCCAAAAAGGCCAATCTTCCTCACCTTTCAATTAACGTCCAATTGCACTAACGTCCCTTCTTTCCAAGGTCATGGAAACGTTGATATACCGTCAACTTATGAAATATCTTGGAGAACGAAAGATTTTAAACGACCGCCAGTACCTGCGTCTTTCGTAGCAAAAGGTACACTGGTGATTTGATGGCTTATCTCACCGAAAAGTGGAACCAATCTTTACATTGTTTTGGGGAAAGTAAGATTATTTCCCTTGATATTTCTGAAGCATTTGATAGAGTTTGGCATCAGGCTCTTTTATCGAAAATGCGTGCTTCCGACCGATCAATTCAAGTTGCGTTGGATGGTTTTAAGTCTGATACCCACTTTATAAATACTGGTGTGCCCCAGAGCTCCGATTTGTATCCGACTCTCTTCCTCATTTTCATTAATGATTTCTTGGCTGAAGCTTTTTATCCGCTTAGCTGTTTTGCTGACGATTCAATCCCAGCTCTTCAATTCAAGTCCCTGCTCTTGAGATGTGGAACAGGAACGGTTGCGTATGATAAGCGCATTGAATTCTGACTTTGACAGAATTATTATATGGGGTGGTAAAAACCGAGTAGAATTCCAGGTTTCGAAAACATAATGTTGTTACTAAAACTTAACATCCCTCGCAGTATGTTTTTTAATGCTGATTTTCGTAGGAATGTTCACATATTTAAAAACGCTAAAAATGCTGCTATATGCTGAGGCTTCTTAAAAACGATCACCCCTTCTGATCTGGCTACTATTTATAAAGCCCACATCCGCTCAAGGCTAGTGTAAAATTCTCATATCTGGTCAGGCGCTCCTAAATCATCTTTGCGCCTACTAGACAGGATAAAAAACAAAGCGTTGAGGTTGATAGTTCAATCGTAGAATCAATAATAATTGATTCTCTTGGCTTCAACAAACAGTGCTCTACCGAAATAACCAATAGGCGCAACACCCGTCTCACTTGGAATGATCATCATTTTACCTTGAGCTGAACTTTGGACGAACAGTAAAGTATAGAGATTCATATTTTAGTCGCACTACCCGAATGTATAATGCTTTTCCAGGCTCTATTTTCCACCGATGTCTTCTACTAAATCCATTCCTATTTTCCAGAATACTCGCACTGTGTTTTATAAAATTAATGTTCACACTCAAAAAATCATTTGAAATAGTTGGTTAGCTGTTACGCTCACAGATAACCGAAGCTAAAAACGTGTTCTTAGATTGAGTCGCACACTCAACAGTAGCCACATTCTGTCTGTGTACGACCGACCGACACGGATACTTTGGGAGTTGTCCACTGGCATTATCTTCTGCAACTTGCTTACAGCGCAGCGGCGCTGGGTGCTGCTTCATTCCTGCCAAAAGTTCTTTCATAAAACGCACTGTTTGGACACACAGCATTTGCCAACAATTTTGTTCAGGTGTAGAGCAACTTTTTTCGTTCCGCAGAGTTTGAATATTGACTTTGTGTCAAAAGTTCTAAAGGGATCCAGGTGTTAATGTCAGAATAAGATCAAATTTAAAAAATGCCCACTCTTTACTTAAATAAGCTTTTTTTTTTAAAAGAAAAAGTAAAGGTTTCCTTTTTGTTTCAAATCTACTAAAGGTATTTGCATTTTAGTGACTGAGGTTCGAGCTCTGTTAAGGCCCCTTTATCGAAAAAAAAGAGAAAGAGAGAGAGAGAGAGAGAGAGAGAGAGAGAGAGCGAGCGAGAGAGAGAGAGAGAGAGAGAGAGAGAAAGAAAAAAAGAGGGCAGCCTTCTTATTGTCTTTTATAATTGAATTGGTAGATTGACTATGGGTCATTAATTAAAGATAATGACATCGTGAAATAGGTAGGAGCGTATCGAAATGTGTAAAAATCGAAAGAACATTCGTGCCCAAGTAGAACAAATTAAGGAGAACCCGCTAAAACAATCTCCTCTGATATTTAATATCTATGATGCCTTTGTTCAATCTTTTCAGAACAGCTCTATGTTAACCCTTTTTAAAAATTTCGTAAGTGTCAAAATGTCAAAATATCACGATTCACCCTCTCAACGATATGAAGTATTCCAAAATTGATTCCCTTCACTCTCTTTTCTTTTCAGTTACTTTTTTGTCAGTTATTTTTATGATACAAGTCCTACTTTTCTTTCCACACACACAACAGACAAAATTCCAAACAACCCACCCACCTACTTTCCTCCATCAAAGCAGTCTGGTTTAATAAAACAGAAAACACTACCAATGTCGATGCTCATAAAAATGTAAATATCCACTCTGCAACTAGTCTATTCTACTTACTTCAATCACACGAAATTAAAAATACCAACTAAAAAAGTAGGGCATTATAAAAACAAATATTAGTGACAAGACAGCCAACGAAAATCAATAATAAAAAAAAAAACATCTGGTATTTTCTGTTTCCATTTTACAGCAGGGTGAGATTCCTTAAAAATGAATGAATCGACAGCAAAAAAAAAAACTATCTTCACATCCTCCTCGGCGCGGGTGGCCATGGCCGACATTCGACATCCAACATCCAGAATTTCTTTTTCTTTTTTTTTGTTCAGTTTTAGTATAGCTGAGCTGAGTTAATGAACTATAAATAGCACAACATGCATTTTGGCATAATGAGGAATGAAATTTGAAGCGAATGAATTTAATTTTATGTATATGCTTTGCTTGGGCCTCTTCCTGTTATAGAAGGAGATCTTTTCTTCGAAGGACATAATGCACGAATGTTGCTTTGTTAAGGATTCATAATGTTTCCTCTTTTGTGAAAGGATACTCTTGGTAGGCATTTTGGGCTAAAATTGTTCGGATGGCTTTATATTTTTTGCGCTGGCCTCCTCCCTCGCGCTACACCATCATCTCATCCACCATACCCATCCACCAAGCCATTCAAAAAGTGTCACATAAGAATTCGAAAGCATATAAAACGCGAGAATAATGCCAAACGAATAAAGAGGGTATTTGAGTTGTGCAAACATCCCCAGCTTGGGAAAAATGCTTTTGTTGTTTGAGATATGATATCCTTGCAATAAAGTACCAAGCCATAACCATTGAAAATTGAAGGAAATAAGAAATTGTTGAGAAATCTATACTCGTACACTCCCATAGCAAAAACGTGGTACTTATGTGTAGGTGTGTACTGTGTGTATTGTATATGGTATACGAGTATGTTCACTTTGCCGTGTAAGTATCTTCTGGGAAGTTACTTTCAAATAACTTTTAGATTTTTTGTTTTTTTCTCATCTTTTTGATGTTTCTATGCACACAATGTTCTTTGGGTTAATAGAAGTTACTGTCGAGGGAGTTGTTTTTCATTTTCGTTTCGACTTTTATAAGGTTCGATGGGTTCTGGAAATGTGATGTGTTAAGAAATGTTTATGGTTTACATTTTGTTCATCATAAATTTAAACTTTTGCTTAATTTTTCCAGGAAAGCATTCAAGTACTTTAGCTACTCGCACCTTCAAAAAAGCTTCATGGATTTTTTTTTTTTTTTAAGAGTACACGGAGAAAAATCGGTGGCTTTGGAAAGAGTTGAGACTAGGGATTGCAATCCCGGGAGGTTTTTTCAATCCCGGGATTTCGGGATTCAGATATGTCAATCCCGGGATCCCGGGACTAGTCCCGGGATTGGTTCAATATTTTAGACAGTTAAAAAAATTACTTGGTTGATGACTGATTCATATTTAAATATATTTTTTTTTTTGGAGTTCGATGACAAATAGGTGTGAAAACCTTTTGCTTCTACTTTCTAATCATTTTAACTCTTTTGGGCAGAGCTTGCATTAGGTTTTTGAAGTTATTTAACTAGTTCAAACTTCTTTTTATCTCCGTCATTTTATGAGGACTTCTTATAATTAAGAATCGTAAAATATTATGAATGAAATGCACATAAACTTAGTGGTTTTTTGTTTTGAAATTAAGTTTAAATTTAGACCATCCTTGAACACAGCGATATAAGCACTCAAAAATACAAAAGAAAAAACAATGTACAAAGGAGTTAAGAAAACGATAAAGGATACCCCAAAAACTAGTTTACTATTTTTTTCCTTCTTAGAATAGTCAAATAGATAAAAAACAATGAAAAGAATGGGTCTCGAAAAACATACGACGAAACATACGAACTAGTTTGAAAGTTCTCAAAACACAATCTTGTTTTCAACCATTTTTAAGCCAATGATAAATGTCTAGTAGATACTCAAAATATGTTCTTGCAATTAGGATGCTTTAGCCTTTTATAAATCGAAAATCTGCTCTCACAAATGAAAACAAAATATTTATTCATAAAGCTATTTTTATGCAATATGGAGATCCAATTAGGGACAAGTAGCATTTATTTAACTGCAAGTAGCTTTTTGCAATAAAATAAATTACAATTATCACAAAATAAAGCTTTGAAAAAAATGCTAAATCTCCCTTGGTACACTTCAACCCTAGATCTCCTCAGAAAAGTGAATGTTGAGTCGATTTTTGAAAGAATTGTAAACTTTCACTTATTTTTTAATTAATCTTTTTATTTTGAATATTTCACCCTATACTGATTGTGTGTTTCTCTTTTCCTTTAAATATTATTTTCATTTTGAATATTTGAATACTGTCTTCATGTGTTCTATTCATAATGTATTGCCATCATTATTAGTACTTCTCTTATTATTATTTACCTGAGAATATTATTACGATATAAAGAGCTATACACACAGGAACGACAAACTTTTTAACTTTGTTTTAGAATACACCCAAAGAATGTATTGACAGTGAAAAAAATTGTTATTAATTATTATTATTAATTCAAAACCAAGTGGAATCCAATTTAAAATTTTTTTAACGGAAAAGTTTCAAGTAGATAAAAATAATAAGCCAAAAAAATCAACAAATCAATCCCGAAAATCCCGGGATTCTACGATTCCAATCCCGGGATTTTCGGGACCGAAAAAAGACTCGGGATCCCGGGATTCGAGATCCCGGGATCCCGGGATTGCAATCCCTAGTTGAGACACACTTTAAAAACAACCCTCTTATTGAAATAGAAATTCAATAAAAATCAATCGATCCCGCTTTCCTAAATCTGACGAAAGTACAAAGCAATCCAATGTTGTTGATTTGGAGTGTCGATTCCACAACAATGACACAATATACTTTCTGTGAACCAACCAGATGTGGGCTTCGTCAACTACAAAAAAGCTAGACACCGCTAAACCTCCGGAATGAGCAAATTGATACAGCCAATAACAATCTGGAAACTGTAATTCAACATTCGCTTGAGAAGCAAAGGCAGCCAAGAACTTCCCGGGACATATACGAGCACCTGCCCGACTACATACAGAAGGTCTTCCATCACAGGCAACACTTGAACACCATCAACAGAAACTACCAGACCGTCTCCAGCGAGCTCAGATACATAAACATCATGTTCAAGAACGCAGTAAACTACCACAACTACCAACGACTTCTTCTTCAAAACAGGCACGATTACATAAAACCAGGACCCGACACCTTCCAAAAAATCAACAGGACTATAGGAAAAAACCCCAATACTGGAAATCATAACTACAGCCCCTGGCGAAGCTTCAACCGACCTACTTAGGAAAGCCAACTTCGCTTTAACCGCATCCATCCACTAATGCGAAAGAACAACGGACTGAACCAGAAGACGAAATTACTTCTCTTCAAGCAGCTCACTCGGCATGTGATCACGTACTGTTTTCCTATACTTGTTACACGGTAGCAAAAACCCCCATGAACAAGGTGGCAGTGCTCGAGCAGAAGATCTTGCGGATCTGCACAGGACTACACTATGGCAGGATACGAAGGAAGCACTATAGCAACAAGAGACTCTACAGAGAAGCAAAACTAATAAAACTTTAGAGGTACCTCATCGAATCCATCCGTAGATGTCTGCGAAATATGATCGACCACCCGAATCCCTCAATACGAAGCATCGTAAGCCAGCTAAGACTTCCCAGCCATGCTGACTTCTATAGCATCGCAGTATTTAGATCAAAAATAATCTTTGTAACTGAGGATTTTTTAAGCATTTTAATGATGAAACATCTATGGGAATCTGTTCAGTCATTTTTTTTTAGTTCCACTTTATGTTCCCGTTCATGAAGAAATATGATATAAGCCATGTTACTCGGTGATAATACCATATTGTAATGGTAAAAAAGCCTTAAAATCGATTCATGTTTAAATAAAGGGTTGATTTTCTGAGTTCTCAGTTAAGTTCCCATTCTCGTGGGAATAAGGGAATGAAATATAGCCCATGCTACTCAGGGGCAATGAAACAATCTGACGGTGAAAGAATTTTCAAAATCGGTCCTACTTTCTAAGTTTCCGGTTTTCTTTGGTCAACCATGGACCCGACCAGCATACCACAACTATAGAGAAAAAAGCTCATGGGATTCCCCCATCGCATCGGATTTTTCTTTCAGAAGATATCAACGTAAATGTTTATGATATCTTCCAAGTTGTAGGTCTTAGCTTTTCTAAAATTTTGATCCTGTTGAAAAAAATACCCAGCTTTGAAAAAAATACTCCGAATGATCTTTGGTTCCGTATGTGAATATAATGTGTTAAGGAGAAGATACAACAACGAGCTGTATGACCTGTACCGTGGAATTAGCATGGCCAGAAGAGTACGCATTGCGAGACTTCAATGGCCGGGACTTGTTGAGAGGATAGACATCAATGCTATGGCTAGACGGGTTTTCAAAAGCCCCATTGCAGGGATATCGCGAATGGAAAGGACTTTCTTTGGGTGGTGCAATCAACTGGAACAATGCCAACCGACTAACAGCCCGATGCTGTCCAAAAACACTGATGAATCGCAAGTCAAAGCATTTCAGCAGATTCACAGCTTTCCATTGAACACTCAAATTGTGATTTGGTTCAAAATATCATCTCTATTCAAAACAGAAATGAGATGTTGTTCAATACAGTTGATTTCAGCGTAGAAATTCGTTTAAGTGGATTGATCCTCGAATCTGAGAGGAGACATTCTATTCGAAGAAATGATTCCACTTTGTCGTTATTACGCATTTTTCGCATGTGAAAGCATCTTTATCTCAACTGTTAAGTGCTGTAAGAACTTATTGTTTTTTTTCCTTTTTTTAAATAAGTAAATGGTTACAAGTAAATAAATAAGCAAAAGTTGAACAAGTTATGCCATCTATGACCCAAAAACGCCTGGACCGATTAAAATAATAACTTGCTTATTGGATTCGTAACTCCACCGAAGAAGAAGCATTCACTGAAAAGAAATGACAACAAATTTAAAAATGATAAGAATGGTGAAATTCAGCTCTTTGAACCTCAGGGCCAATCGGGAACCTGCAAGGTTTTTGTCGATTCAAAATATTTTTAGTGATAGAAAACACAGTCAGTATCAGTGACGTAATTATCTGAGGACTTAAAAGTTCGTAGCAAATGACGATAAATTTGGAAAAAAGTCGAATGTTTCTGGAATTCATGCCTTGAACTATCAGGTAACAGGCAATCACATATACCATTTCTCCACTGGAATAGCAGACAACAAATGTCAAATCGATTGTTCTGAATCGATTCGCAACATGTGGCCAGTCATTCAGTAAGTATTTGAGACGTTATCAGCAAAAATGATGAATCCATCACTGGCAACAATCGTTATCGGCCCAGCTATCACAACACAAGTGAAAGAAGCGATTCCGTAGTCGAAAGCAGTTGAATTGTCTCAAAGTCACCACAAATATGCAAAATATCGGGATTCAATAAGAGACAACAAAAACGGTTTTGGATATCAATAAAATTCTTTATTCTTGTGAAAGTACGTTCGAAGCCATTATGTATGGAACTCATGTTCTTTTTCATGGCCACCACGGGCACGCTTGCAGAAGTCCAGACGAATTTTCGACGGTTTTCAAGCATAAATCGACCGATACTGCTGAAAATTTACGTTCGATATTCGTACGAAGTTCATCAATCGTCACTGGCTTGACGTAGCCCCACAGAAACTAGTCTAACGGCGTCAAATCGCACGATCGAGGTGGCCAAGTGACTGGACCATTTCGTGAGATAACACGTTCTGCAAACTTGGTTTCCAATAAATTGATTGTGACATTCGCTGTGTGGCTTGTGGCGCCGTCCTGTTGGGCCCACCCACATGTCTTCCAAGTCCATATCACCCAATTGGGGCCAAAAATATTCGCCCCATTCATACTAACGTGCCGGTCTTGATCATCACGGAAGAAGTACGGCCCAATGACGTCACCGGCCAATAAACCACACCGCAATTTTTTTGGGATGCAATAATGACTCATGGAGTACGTGTGAATTGCTGCATGACCAATACCGCATATTTTGTTTATTGACGAAGCCATTCAGCCAGAAATGAGCCTCATCGCATGACGACTATAAATTGGACGTAGCGCTCTTAACGTTAAGGCCACTTACTTTGAATTTCGGTAGTAAATTTGAATAATTTCGACTCGTTGTTGGCTCGTGTATCTTTCAATCAAAAAATGGCAAACTTCACTGAAGAAAAATGTCAAAAGATCGGCAAGAAATATAGCGTTGTTTGCTGTCCCTGTCGCTCTACTTTTGTAGCTTTCCTGTTGAAAAACCCTTTAGTTTGATTTAGCCCATCCGTGGCTATGTAGATCACAATTGCAAATACGCGTTATCAAGTTGATCGATATGTGAACAGCAATCAGGCAATTTGGAGTATTTACTTATTCATAACTGAAGAATACCTTTTATTGTACATTGCACATTGGGTGATTCTAGACAGTAATCAGCGAATATATTTCATACTCAACTTTCTTATTGCTAAAGCACCTTCAATGACAGCACCATCGACAAGTTTCTTTACAATTTGTTAAAGCAATCCGTTTACACGAACAAATGCCTCGATGATGCCATGTTTTTACACTTGGAACAATTAATCAAAATACTTTTGGTAGTCCGAAGCAATGCAGTTCTGTTCTTTGTCATCCATACTTCGGATGTGAGTTTTCCTGATGGCTTTGGTCGTATTCACACAAAATAATATTGAATGTTCGAGGGCCAGCATCAACTGTATAAACGACATGAAATTTACTAATCAGTTCAAACGATTGAGCCCGAAACGAAAGCAAGTGTATGGATGATAGAAAAGATGGCTTTCTTTTTCTTGGACGATCCAGGAAGAACTACGAAGACAATCCTAATGTCATTGATTTTGACAACAGTTTGATGTTCGACACTGTTGTAGCAGTTGCTTGTTCTGGAATAGCAGCAACATTGTAAAAAGGATGCCATATGGCTTACAAGGCGTCAAAATTATCATTAAAGGATGCCATACGGATCGTAGCAACGTTAAAGTCTTAGCAATAACAAAAAACATCATCTGCAAAAAGATTATAGATAATGACGAACAAAAGCGCTTTTTAAATACACAACAAAGCATAGAATCATCTAAAAAAGGCTTGAGATGTTGTGGAAGTGCAATTTGAATGCCAGCGAATCTTCACCAAACTCAACTTTATGTTCGCTTGAAGAAATTAATTTTTCTCCGTGTACCCACAAATTCCCCTCTCAAAGGTGCTACACAACGTTTTCTGTTTTTTTTTGTACTAACTGATGGAACAAAGTCAAGATATGGCTTTGTTTTCCTTATTCATATCTACATCTTGATTTTATGAAGAACTTCTTCTCAAGAGATAATATCAGATGCCATTTTGTGCCGCATCTTGTTGTCCTCGGCTCATCTTTTATGCAGATAATTCTTTTGGAGTTCAGAATCACTCAACGCGGACGATGATAGCTATAATATTTCCCCCAACTGATGGTTATACAATATACCACGGACTCTACCGAGAGCGAACGGAATTGGTTTTCTTTTTTAATATTTTAATAATTTTTTGTTCCGTGACTTTGGTTCGTCTGCTGTGATGGTGATGTGATGGTACAGGCTCATTCATCGACGGAAGCTTCTATTTTACTTTATTGGTATAAAAAGATGATTGGCTTGACGGCTTTGTTGTCATTTATATGTTTAAAAGCACCCGCTCCCGCACCACAGTTATGAGCTTCTGCTAAGAGACTTCAACATTTTTACCGTCACAGATTCTTTGAGAAATTCATTCTAATAGATTTTCGATGGTTTTTTGTCACTTTCTATGGATAACTTTGGACACTTTTGCTTTGCTATTTATAGAAAGGCAAAGAGCAATATTGACGAAAGAGAGGGAACAATGGTTTAAAAGTTTACTCGACTGACTCGACTCTGCGCTTTTGATTGAAGCTTAGCGATATCACTGTCGAAAGGCAATGACAGAACAAGTTTTGTAATTATTCTCAAACACAGCGGTTTAAAAGTGACAAAGTGTTTTCGGATCGGAGCACATCCTTACACTGTAATAATGAGTAAAGATTATTTTTTGTTTGTTTGTATTGAATAGGCTGCAAATCTTCTGAACCGAATTACATAATATTTTGAACAGAGGTTGTCTCTTGTATATTTATAAACTATAGTAGCATCACGGAGGGGGAAATCGCTGGTATCGCCACCTGTCGTCTCTGTTAAACGTACTTCATTCTCAATCGGAAAAAGCAAATCGTAGAGCCTTACCAACACATTACATAGGCTATATTTCATACCAGTATTTTCACGGGAATGAGAAAATATCCGGGAACTTGGAAAATACAGCACCGACTTCAAAAATTCTTTCACTACTAGAGTGATTCATTTTCCCTGATCAACACAGACTAAATTCCATCCCCATTTACTTTTTTTAATAGAAACTTGGAGACTATTTTAATTAATTCTTTTTTATTTGCAGTCATCACAAAGCTTTTGAGAGAGCAAAACGTCAAGTGGAGCCAGTCTTTAAATTCAATGTGATTTCTTCTACCAAAATTAATAAACGCGCGAGATCGCCCAATTCCGGGGACAAAATAATGTCCTCGGATAGTAAATTTCGGAAAACAAAAACGATGAATGTGACCGCGAAGGACTCCAGAGGAAACTATTGGAGTCTTCCCATAAAACCGAAGAATGCAACAACACCGAAATGCACAAATGTGCAAACTGCAGAGAGCAACATAAATCTACTGACAGCAACTGCGTAATCAGAAAAAAATATTTAGAGATAAGAGAAAAGCTTTCAAACAAAACAAGTCAACGTGCCCAGCTCCAGACAAAAACCAACCATCACGTCAACATCCCGAAATTCAACTCATCCTATCTCTCAATGAGCGACTTTCCACCTTTACATCAACACGCTCACGGCAGGCAGGTGAATATGCAAAGCGTGAGTGTCACGAGTCCAACTCCAAGTACATGGACTAAAACCCCACCACAAAATGATGTGCAAGTGCAACCCAGCGTAAGCAACAACATCAACACACCTACGTCAACTGCCGGTGGTGAGTTGTTTTCCATGGAAGAATTGAATATTCTTGTAATGGAGATGATTAATAAATTAGGTTCTTGTAAAACAAAATTTGATCAATTTCAAGCTATCGCACAGTTAGCAACTAAGTTTCTTTATTCCAATGTCAAGTAATATGTTAGACTTAAATATTATAACATGGAATGCCAAGAGCATCCTTAATAAACATGTAGAATTTGTTCAATTCTTGAATGATCATTCAATTGATATTGCTTTTGTAACAGAGACATGGTTAAATTCTGAAATATCTATTTCCACCCCGGGTTATAAATGCTATCGCGTAGACAGGAATGATGATAGAGGTGGAGGTGTTGCAATTTTCATTAAAAGATCCATTCAACATGTTCTTTTGCCAGTCGTTCGTACTCGATGTATCGAGAATGTCGGTGTAGAGGTGAAATTAAGAAATCGTACTACTATAAAAATGTTCTGTGTTTACTTTCCAGGTAAAAATTCATCTGATGAAAAAAGAAGATATTTTAGAAATGACTTGAGAAAATTATTGATACGTAACGAAAGTTATATAGTAGGGGGTGACCTCAACTTTAGGCATAGAGATTGGGGATGTAATCGTGCAAATTCATGGGGTAATGTTCTTGCTAGTTTGTCTAGTGTGTTTCCATATTCATTGTTGTTTCCGTTTAGTCCAACATATTTTCCAGCAGGGTCAAGAGGTAGTCCTTCAGTTCTTGACTTCTATATAACAAATGTTGCAAGGTTTTTTACACAGCCAATAACAGTAAATGAAATAAGTTCGGACCACATTCCAGTCCTTTGCAAAATGAATGAATCTGTAGAGTCACGCGAGCAGTACTTTTTAGACCTAAAGAATGCCAATTGGCAACGTTTTCCATCTGAGATGAAATCCAAGCTAAGGTCATCTCCTGCTGATATGAATAGAATAAGTTCTAGGGAAGATGTTGATTTACTTGTCGATTCCTTTTCTAGTCATATAACTGAATCAATAGAGTCATGCGTGCCAAAAAAAAGAAGAGAGGTGTCAAGGGACACCCGGATGGAACGAAGTTCCTTTCGATTAATTAGTGAAGGAATTGTAATAAAACTTAATTTTTTTTAAGTTATAATAATATTTTTTTATTATTAACAAATATAATGTTATATAAACTTAATCATTAGGCTCAATTTTCGTAATAATTGGCTTGTGGTAACTGAAGTAGGAAACAACCCGAAACACCCGCAAAAAAATTTTCAACACGAATTCAATATGGCGTCCTATTTCTGAGTTTCAGGCTCTGTGCTCACTAGTATGAACTGTGAAAACTTATCAAAACGCCTGCATCGGTATAAATTTTTTTTTTTTTACTAATTTTTGTCTTTTTCAGTGAAATACTGGTTAAAATGGAAAAAAAAAGTTAATTCCTGAAACTTAAATTCATTTTCCTAAGTTCTAGGCTGTATAAAAATTAAAAATTATCGATTTTTTTGCAACCAAAAAAAATTTTTACTGACTTTGTTCTGTGACTACACACAATGGCGGCTGTGGTAAGTGAGGGTCTGTGAGGTCATCCGCGTGAGGTTTTCTGGTCTAGTTTAGCTTGTAGGCAAAACGCACTACCTTGCTGAAGTGGACTCTCTGATTATACTCTGTGATATAAACAATAGCAGAATTGTGTAGACTTTTTGACTGGTGGCGGGCGCACCACCAGTCTCCCGTTCGAAATAGCAAGTTCCACATGAAATTTTTTACAAAAAGAAAAAGAACATTTGTGGATGTTAAGATTTTTGTTCTTTGAAATTCAATTTGTAAACATTGAGTTCTCTTTTTGAACTGCTGTGCAGCTGTGCACCATTCAAAGAGGAAACCGTAGATCGGGTGTATGTATAATGTATGATATTGGTAAAGTATAAAGGACGACAAAGAAGATTATGCAAGACAATGCTCGTAAGCACAAAAATAATCATATTCAACGAAATTCATGTTTGAGACCTTTTCGTTTGTGAGTTAGTGAGGTAGGTCAGAAATTTTATTGGAGGCAGGCACATGAAAATTAAAATGAAAATTAGGTATATAAGTATACCTAATAACAAATTCTGCATGTGAAACTTTGATCGATTATCGATACAAATTAATTTTCAAAGTAAAATTTTAGTTCATCTAATATTATTTTGTTTTATCTATTTCGGATATTCATTATAGCACTTTAAAGGGCGCATAGGGTCAATTCAATTTAAAAAATGAGCATGACTGGATTGCTCGTAATATATTTGGTGGTACAGGATTGCCAAGTACACATCAATTATGAAAATTGAGTTAAATGACGCAAAACATTGCAAACATTTTATTACATATTCCAAAGGTTTCAAGCGAAAATCTAATAACCTCAATTTTTTTGCAGTTGCTAATACATATAAACGCTGAAAATCTAATCAAAATTATTGGACCAGTTTAAAAAAATCACTTCCCCTTCCCCTTCCCCTTCCCCTTCCCCTTCCCCTTCCCCTTCCCCTTCCCCTTCCCCTTCCCCTTCCCCTTCCCCTTCCCCTTCCCCTTCCCCTTCCCCTTCCCCTTCCCCTTCCCCTTCCCCTTCCCCTTCCCCTTCCCCTTCCCCTTCCCCTTCCCCTTCCCCTTCCCCTTCCCCTTCCCCTTCCCCTTCCCCTTCCCCTTCCCCTTCCCCTTCCCCTTCCCCTTCCCCTTCCCCTTCCCCTTCCCCTTCCCCTTCCCCTTCCCCTTCCCCTTCCCCTTCCCCTTCCCCTTCCCCTTTCAGAGAGAGATAATCATTCAGTAACTTAACGTAGACTTCGTTAGCCTATTTTACTCAGGGATAGTGTAGCTTTCCAACAAGGAAAGAATTTTTCAAGTATTATATTACTATTAGTATTAGTATTTTAGTATTAGTATTAGTATTAGTATTAGTATTAGTATTAGTATTAGTATTAGTATTAGTATTAGTATTAGTATTAGTATTAGTATTAGTATTAGTATTAGTATTAGTATTAGTATTAGTATTAGTATTAGTATTAGTATTAGTATTAGTATTAGTATTAGTATTAGTATTAGTATTAGTATTAGTATTAGTATTAGTATTAGTATTAGTATTAGTATTAGTATTAGTATTAGTATTAGTATTAGTATTAGTATTAGTATTAGTATTAGTATTAGTATTAGTATTAGTATTAGTATTAGTATTAGTATTAGTATTAGTACTAGTATTAGTATTAGTATTAGTATTAGTATTAGTATTAGTACTAGTTTTAGTACTAGTATTTGTATTTGTATTTTCCCCTTCCCTTTCCCTTTCCCTTTCCCTTTCCCTTTCCCTTTCCCTTTCCCTTTCCCTTTCCCTTTCCCTTTCCCTTTCCCTTTCCCTTTCCCTTTCCCTTTCCCTTTCCCTTTCCCTTTCCCTTTCCCTTTCCCTTTCCCTTTCCCTTTCCCTTTCCCTTTCCCTTTCCCTTTCCCTTTCCCTTTCCCTTTCCCTTTCCCTTTCCCTTTCCCTTTCCCTTTCCCTTTCCCTTTCTCTTCTCAGATAGAGAAACATGCGACGCCGCACAGCTTACAATAGCTTACTATAACAAACGTGACAACTTTTCGTATGAATTTTTTATGTCGTTTTATGTCGTGACAATTTTTCGTAAGAATTTTTTCCATCTAGCCCCCTTTCATTACGCGCGATAAGGAACTTCGTTCCAAAAATAAAAAAACCATTTTTCAACAAAATGCCGGAGTATATCCTGGAATATGTGCGCATAAGGAACTCCTTTAAAAGGCAATGGCAACGTTACCTATTGCCAGAATACAGAATTCAACTTAAATTCTACAATAAAAAGATTGTTGAGGAGATAAGTATTTATCGGAACAGGAAGTGGAACGAAAAACTAAGCGAATTAGATAAAAATTCTAAACCCTTTTGGAATATCGCAAAAATAATTAAAAATAAGAACAGACAAATACCAAACCTTGAAAATAATAGTGAGCTAGTTTACGAAGATAGCAGTAAAGCCAACGTTTTTGCCTCAACGTTCCTGAAAAACCACACTGTGTCCCAAAACCTTGGTGATAGTATTACAAATAACCTCGTTAACAACACAGTAACTACATTCAATGAACAGATCGTTGATACACCTATCAATCAGTATGTTTCAAGAACAGATGTGGAAGATATTGTGAGCAACCTTAAATCCAGAAAGTCCGATGGGCTTGACGGCATTAAAAATATCTATATAAGAGCACTACCTAAATAAGGGCTTCAATTTCTTGCATTTTTGATAAATGCCTGTCTCAAAATCCAATACTTTCCAGTTACGTGGAAATGTGCTAAAGTTGTGCCAATTTTAAAACCGGGAAAGCCCTCTAAACATCCATGTAGCTATCGACCAATAAGCTTACTCAGTTGTCTGAGTAAAGTGCTCGAAAAGGTCCTCAAAAATAAGATATTAAAAATAATTGATGATAAAAAAATAATACCAAATGAACAATTTGGGTTCAGAAAGTTTCATAGCACATCTCATCAAGTTTTAATGCTGTGTAACCATCATATTAAAAAAAATCGTCTGCTTGGTAAATCAACGGGTCTAGTCCTGCTTGACATTGAAAAAGCTTTCGACACAGTATGGCATGATGGAATTGTGCACAAAATGATAAATCTTGGGTTCCCTGCGTACCTGGTAAAAATTACCCAAAGTTTTCTGTCCAATAGATGTTTTCGTGTTTTTGTTAATAGTAGTTCATCAAACTGTAATGTTATCAATCAAGGTGTTCCACAAGGATCAGTCATGGGTCCTTTTTTGTATAACATTTTTACATCTGATATTCCCAGATTGCCTGAATATGAAATTGCTATCTTCGCTGATGATACTGGCATATTTTCATCTCATGAATTTGGTCTCGGTGTTGAGACAAGTTTACAATATGCGCTTGAAAGGATGCTCCAGTATGATAATAAATGGAAAATTAAACTTAATGTTGAAAAGGTGCAAGTAATCTTTTTTAGCAGAAAAAGAAAACCTTGCTACCTCCCAACCAATCAGCTTTGCATAAACGGAGTTAGAGTCAACTGGGATTCGACCGTAAAGTATCTGGGGATTTACTTAGACCAAAAATTAACATTTAGTGTGCATGTGGCCAAAACTTTACAAAAAGTAAGAACTGCAACCAGGATGTTGTACCCATTTATAAATAGAAAGTCAATGTTGAGCAACGCCAACAAAATTACTGTCCATAAAGTTGTCTTCCAGGCTATCCTTTTGTATGGATGTCAGGTGTGGGGAAGTTGTGCTAAATGTCATATTTATAAATTGCAAGTATCGCAGAACAAATTATTAAAAATGATGCTTAACCTCTCTCGCTACCACTCTACGATTGATTTGCATTCAAGAGCAAATGTTGAAATTATCACTGAAAGAATTGATAAACTTACAAACAAATTCTTAGAAAACTGTGATAGTTGTGACAATCCACTTATAAATCAGCTGATATCCTAACCATTTTTCTAAATTTACCTATGTCTTTGCGTATCGACTTTTATGTATATTAAATGTCTATTAATTACTTAGTGATTGCAGTATTTTCTTGGTTAACATTCTTATTATAATTTTCTTTATTTATTTATTTATTGTTTATTTGTTTGCTTTTTATTTATTTATTTATTTATTTATTCTTTTTATTGTTTTATTTATTAATTTATTTATTTATTTATTTATTTATTTATTTATTTATTTATTTATTTATTTCCTTCTTTAAATAACTATCCATAAAGTTATTTAAACACATCTGATTCAATTCAATTTATTTATTCAAATACTTATTAATTTATTTATTTACAAATTAATTTATTTACAGAATTATTTACTTATTTATTAATTTATTTATTTATTTATTTATTTATTTATTTATTTAGTTATTTGTTTGTCAGTTTGATATTTTAATAATAACTTATATATATATATATTTTGTGCAATACTGATTAAGCCTAAATTCAAGTTTAATCATAGTCCTTAAGTAAAAATGTACCTGCCTTAATTTATTACTATTTAAATATGGTAATTACTTTTTTTTTTTTTTGCATTGAAGGTTTTATTTGTACTTTCCTTCAAAGTCATTTTTTCCATTGATTCTCAAATTTCTTCTTAATTATAGATAATACTTCAGTAGAAAGATATAAATATATCAAATCTCTGTATTATATACTGTGCGGTAGCTTACCAAATGTAAATGTGAATACGAAAAAAAATAAATATCTATCTATCTATCTTTTTTATTTGAAAGTGCAATCCTACAGGTTAGCAATGGAAAATAATTTCATTCAAATGAGCTATGAGGCTAGATGCTTGTTTCTAGGGATTTCCAGGCTGGATAGTCGTCGTAAGACCCATGATATAATGTTTGTGAGAGACATTCTATGCTATCATATAAAATGTCCTAAGTTGTTAGCTTTAGTTCCTATTTATGCACCCGAAAGACCACTTAGACAACGTGATTTTCTTTTCCAACCTCGTCATAGAACGAATTACGTGTCCAATGAACCGCTAACAAGAACCTTATCAAATTTTATCTATCTTTTTTATTTGAAAGTGCAATCCTACAGGTTAGCAATGGAAAATAATTTCATTCAAATGAGCTATGAGGCTAGATGCTTGTTTCTAGGGATTTCCAGGCTGGATAGTCGTCGTAAGACCCATGATATAATGTTTGTGAGAGACATTCTATGCTATCATATAAAATGTCCTAAGTTGTTAGCTTTAGTTCCTATTTATGCACCCGAAAGACCACTTAGACAACGTGATTTTCTTTTCCAACCTCGTCATAGAACGAATTACGTGTCCAATGAACCGCTAACAAGAACCTTATCAAATTTTAACTCTGTCTGCAACTTGGTAGATATAAGCCAATCAAGATTATTGTTCAAAAATTCTCTGCGTGGCATTACTTTGTAATTTTAAATTTATCAACTTAATCTTATTATTATTATTATTTGTACATATACTTATATATATATAAATTTAAGCAAATTAATCTGTTAGCATTAAGCTGTAGATAATAAATAAATAAATAAATAAATAAACAAATGGCGGCTGGCTACAGGCGCTGATCCAGGATTTTGATAAGGGGGGGGGGGGCAGTTTTTCTTCCTTTTCAATGATTTGCAGTTATTGAATAAAAAACTCAATGAAATATAAGAATACATTTTTCATTTAAAATAATAAGAAAAATTGTTGAAAAAAAAAAAACAAGTTAAATTAGTTTAAAACAGTTAATTATTAATTAAATGCTAAAATCTAACTTTTCGTTGAACTTTTCAACTCAAGAGCAGTAACGGGAAGATGGTTGTTCTGCTTCTATTTCGTTTACAATTTTTTCCGCCACAACACCAGCTCATCTTTGAGCAAAAAACAGGCTGTGTCTGTATTTAACTCTAAGAGTTGAGTAAATCGATTTATTAGCGACTCAACGGTGGTATCCAACTCATCAGTATTATATCGAATTGTATTTTGTGGAATGCAAATTGTAAGTTTAAATATAAATACATCTAAGGTTTCCGATCGAAATCTTTCATGCAAATCGGTCAGGACAAAGTCAAGTAGAGGCTCTGTAGTATACCTCAGCTGAATTAGTGTCAAAATCAGCTCGGTGAATTTGGCGTCCACCATGACAAGGAATACGAGGAATTCTCAACTCAATATTCAACTGATCACACAAATTTTTTGCATGCTGCCAGATGTTGTGGAAACTGGTATATATTTTAACCTGGCGACCTTAAAGAACGGAAATCGTGTTCCTAACCAGCACTGCGCTGCTGTTCAGGCCAAGAGGTTTAGATTGTAGTAGTCCAAGGACTGTGTTAAAGACAACACATCACTCAAACACAAAACTGATAAAATAAACTGTGAATTGCATAAAGATTAAGTAAGGAAGCTTTAAGTTAGGAAGCCTTGCCAGCCATGGTGCTTGGGTCACGCCACTGCGATATCGTTTAAAACGCTTCCACAATTTTGATGAGGTCCAACGAAAAGTGAAATTCACCATCATGTCGTTCTACCCATCTTGTTTCACAAAGTGATGTGAGGGCACACCCCAAGATGTTCATGAGGACCGTTTTTCGTTTCGGATGCGATTTGAAGAAGAAGATTACCTCTTTCATTATACTAACAGCGTCTCGAATGGCAGGTGCTTTTGAACTTTGAGAAATGGAGTTATTTAGCTTACCATGGAGTCCTTATAGCATTTTTCGCTTCTCTCTGAGTTTCCATGACAGTACCTCGAACTTCTGAAAGCATAACACCACATCCGTCTGCCCTTATTCCCACACAGCATTCAAGAGGAAGTTTGAGCTTTTTCTTCAGTTTCAACAGCACAATTTGGCCGATGGCTTTGATAGTTAGAGATAACTCCTTAGATTTAGAATTTCCATCCAATTTCTCTTCGGCAGCTAGTTTTTTTTCTAGTTTCCCTTCAGCTTTCCTCATCAGATTCGTATTCTTCATCAGTTCTATAATAAGCTAGTTCCTCAAATGCATCCACGAAAAAAACAAAATCCGCACGAATGCTATCATTGTGAACGTAGCGTAATATAATACTCAGTTGGGAGAGGTGAAATGCATCAGTTGTTTTATCAAAAAGTATTGAATAATACTGCGAACCCCGAACGAATGACATTGACTTTCTTATGCCTTCTGTCTGAGTTTTGCTTTTTCTTGGAATTGAATGAATTATTATTTAAAGCAATTTAGGGACCGACCGAATTTTTTTTAGCGAATACGTACAGTTTGCTAACCTAACATTTTTATTTACAGAGAGGGGGGCAACTGTCCTTTGCCCCTCCCACTGGATCCACACCTGGCTGGCCATGCAGTAGCCTACACGATCGGTCCAATTTTTAAGCACATTTTCGATTGTGTGCAGCTGTATTTCACCAATGGCTTCACGAATATTGTTCCTTAAAGCGTCAATTGTCTCTGGCTTTACGGCGTAACACTTATCTTTCACGGCACCCCACAAATAATAGTCCAAAGGTGTCAAATCGCAGCTCCCAGGTGGCCGCTGTTCTCTCTTATGGTTTTTGGTGGAGGCTTTTTTTGTTTTTTTAATTGAACGTGGTCTGCACCTAAAATAGCTCGAACGGAAAGTTAATGTGCTGGCTGTTACCTCCGCTTTTTCCTTTGTTAGAGAGAGCTGAATTTGATGCAGTTTTTTTAACAATTCTTCTCATTGAAATCTCTTCAGATTGCAGCACGTCAATTTCCCTTTTTCTTCTGAAGCTAAAACTTTTTCCAACATTTTGGACTGAAATCTGTAGCAAACACTTCTTTATTGCTTAAACTTAAAGCTTATCTTAGAAGCTCTATACCTCATCGAATGAGTCTAAGATAAATAAAAATAAATAATGTGGCCCAAAAAAGCGGAGAGCCTTGGGGCTAATCGCTCTCTGAACGATACCTTGTGAATAAATGGAAGGGACCTACAGTTGTTTGCCGATTTCGAACAGCTCATGTAGAAAACGCTTTTCATGGCATGAAATTTTTTTTCGAAAAAATTTACAATTCCTCGTGAAAGGTGATAGCGTGGAAGGTTCTGGGTCTCGAACCACAAACCTCCCGTGTAGCTGACAGACACGCAAAACATTACGCCGCGGGCAACACGATTGAATCAGGCGGTCTTGGTCTTTTTTACTATCATTTTATACCATTTAAAGCTGAAATCTTGTCCTTAATCAATTGTTAATACAACCAACAATCAAAAATCACCAAAACTGCCATTACTCTTCCGCAACTGACAGAACACACTACTGTTCTATATCTATACACAAAAATAGAAACATAAAATACAAACCGCATTCAATGGCAGATGGTAAATTTATCGTTGCCATTGTCTTCCGATCAGGACAACAGCAAAATACATTCAATTATTCATTTGATTTCCTTAAATCCAATACGCAATACTTCATCGATTAACAAACACACACATGCACACAAACACCTAACCAAACATCCCTTGAGATAAAAGAAAAAAATCGTCCTTTCTATCTTGAGAGGTGACATGTGGAAAACAAAGTATTGTTTGTGGTCATACCTTTTGCTAAATCTGTCCACTGGGCAGATGTAGTGCATTCCATTGGTGCTCCTAAGCTTACTACACTACAAAAGTATACCCCGATAGCTTGGCATAAGAATTTATATATACCTACCCATGTGCCCTGTAGAAATAGCTCTGATGGCCCCAGCTACTGCCAGAGTTATCGCCAAATAAATAATTGAATTGCTTCCTAAGGGACATAGGTAGGTACGACGTATCAGTAAAAGACACGTACACATACTCAAACATACTCCCATTTTGTGAATTAAGGTGCAGAAACAATTGTAAGCGATATACCATCTCCATATTCCTAGCATTGTGGTTCTAATTCCGAGAAGATGGAATTTATGAATTCGTGTGCAAGAGGTTTTCAATTCTGTGGTTTGTTTTGATACGTAGGAGGGGTGGGTAAACGTAGACGTACCAATGAGTTTTGAATTTCTACCATCAAATTCGCCGATGGCTATTTTCTAATGAGATAAGTAAACCAATTCCAAACTCCAGGACTTAATTAAAGGATTTTCTTTATTTTCTTTTTCTTTAACTAGCTATACCAACCACCTTTAAGAGCGCATTAGTTCATCAGGAACAAAATATTTCCACTCAATTTATGTATCTACAGATAGCAGCAACCTCTTGAGCAATATCCACATTGTGTAGGTTTGCCATAGATACCGACGATGCGATGCAAGTAGCAGCCAAGCTAAACGCAAAGCTACCAGGAAACTCAATCACCGACCTCCAACCACTCTGGCATCATAAAAAGCTAAATTCAATCTGGAAAATGTTCAACGGCACCGTTTCCCAATATTTCCGCAATTTCCAGGAGATTGCACCAATGTGCATCTGAAGCAAATTGCAAAATACGAGTATAGTAGCTATGTAGTGTAGGTGTGTACTGTGTATACTCTGAACCTATTACCTACTCCTCAGCCAAAATGAACTATAAGTGAGACGAAACTGACTTTCGATTCCTATACCCGAGGGATTTTGTAGGAGTTGGTTTGTCTTTGGCGCACGAAGTGTATATATGGTGTTTATGTAGTTCCAATTAAAATTGACTCTCTTGGATTTAATTTGGTGACACAACTCTGGTTTTTGATTAGGAAAAATGATTGCGGCATCTCACCAGAGTTGGAATTAGATTTTCATTGAAAAATTTATTTCATTTGTGTTGTTGGTATAGGTACGTGAAGTTGGCATTTGCTAAGGGAGTGTCTAATGGGATTCCGCAGAGTTTATTAAAAGTATTTTCAGGAATTTCGCTGAGATGATGTCTAAGAAAAGTCTTAGTGGCAGAAGCTAATCTGCAGTTTTTCCTATCGGAAGAGAAAATCTCATGGATGCTTAGTTTTCAAGAATGATACTTCCATTGCATGCAGCACAGTCAATAACAAGTCGGATGCTATTTGCCATCAAATAGAATAGAAAGTATTTCGTGACGGAACTTAACCATATCGTCGAAGGAGACAATTGGGACAAAAAACTTTCCAATTAGTAACGCAGGTTTGTAACGCAATAGTGTCTTTAAAAAAAAGGTTAGCTTATTTTAACCTGGAGAACTCAGACCTAATTACCGGTCCATTGTCTACTACCAGTCTAGCAGCCTTCACTTTTTTTGTGGTGCAGTAGCTTAAAATAAGGTGGATGTTATTTCGTATTATATAGTGCCTTACTGAAAATAGTTTACTTAATCTTGTGACTGTTATAAAGTCAATTAAATAAGAGCCTTGGTAGTAAAAGATCATATTTCAAAGAGCACAGGAAACAAAAGCTTGAAAAATATGATTTTGATTCTTCCCTATTGATTGAGACCATCCACCATTGGCTTACTTGATGGATACGTAGGGTTGCATTAGCACAAGTTACTGACGACGAGCATTCTGGTCTCCAACAGGGGCTACCACATTAAATTGGTCGACAAAATACATAATTTGATATTGGACGATTGGCAAGTATGAGCGTGGGAGCTTGAAAAGGCCTAAGCCATATGGCTCAGTGAAATTGATTTCATATGTATTATGATGTCTTCAAATCAAGTAAACTAACATTACCTTCAGATAAGAAACTTTTAACAAAATCTACGTCATCAACTCGGTTACAAACAAAAGATTGGGAGATAATCTTGATGTGATATGAAGGTGAGGGGTAAAAGCTCGAGCGCGCAGTCAAACCATCATAGATTTTTCTTCTTCGCAGTATTTCGTATTTAGTTACCATGTTGTGAGTTGTGATTGTGACACATAATAACACATAATAATAACATAATTTTTTGTACCAACTCCTTCCGCAAGTTATTACCTGAAGAGCTGCCTTTTCATTTTTTGTGTATGGGCTTGTACATTGCACTATATATTAGGGAAAGCTCTGATTAGTGTTAATATACCTTTACGTGGCCACTGATAACTGGGATACTCCACCCGGAGATGAGTAAGAGCGTTTGTTGACAAATGAACGAAGAGCAATAATTTTGGTGGGGGAGAAACCCCCATTTATTCAGCTTAACACAAGTTAACTCTTGTTTTTACTTAAAAACTAGTTAACGTAAATGGGGAGGGTGATTTAGAAGATGGAGTTTTAGGCTAGGGGTGCAGAGGTTGACTGTCAAAACTCGAATAAACATTACATATACTCAGCATTCGTGAGATAAGTTCATTGAATATTTTCAATTCTGGAAATGTGAACTTGTTGGAAAGGGGACCAGACTTGGCAGGGGTATTCAAGGAGTTGGCGAACAAAAGTTATGTACAAAGACCTGGTAACGTAAGGATTGGAGAATTCATTTGAACAACGCTTAATGAAACGAAGTGCTGAATTAGCTTTTAGTAAAATATCATCAATGTATGAGATGAAAATAAGTCCTTGGTCGCAAGTGATCCCGAGATCATGAATCATATCAACTGGTGAAATGGTTGTGAAGGATATAGCAACGGAGAGGAGATTGGATGAGCCTACGAGAAAAGGTAAAAGATTGACACCAGGAAATGTTTAATTCCAAGAATTTTTTAGAACACCAGATGGAACAGTCGAGTCGAGTTGAAAGGTAGGTGAAGAAATGAACTTGCAAAACTTCGTATCATCTGCTTAGAGAGAAATAAGAAATGGTGAATAATCAATTCGAGGTCAATAAAAGTAAGAATGAAAAGAAGAGGACCTAAATGACTGCCCTGGGGACGCTGGAGGTAGCTAAAAAGCGGCTAGAGAGGGAAGATCAAAAACGAACACTTTAGTAATCAATTAAATGGGTTCGAAGCTGAGGGTGGATAGTTTAAAAAAAATTTTCTATGGGAAATTTTATCAAAGGCTTTACTAAAATCTGTTGAAAAAACATCTTTCTTTTTTCCAAGGCAGAAAAGGTGAATGAGATGAGAAGATTAGTGGTTGTTGATCTGCCTTTGAAAAAGCCTTGTTGTCGAGTGGATATGATAAATTTGTAATGAAAACTCAAAAACTCACACAAAATACTTTCGAAGATTTTGGGTATATACAAAAGTTTTGCTATCGGGCGGTAACTTTCAACATCGCATTTTTGGCCTATTTTGTGGATAAAGGTTATAAAAGAGGATTTCCATATTTGAGGAAATACTCCTTGGGAAAGGGATAAGTTGAAAAGTTTTGAAAGAAATAGAGAAAGGACAGACGAACATGTCTTTAGGAGAATGGCAGGGATATGATCAGGACCAGGTATGAAATCGTCATTAAGTTCATTTAGCTTTTCTCAATAAGAGACGTTTCAATAGGGCGGGGAAGAAATGGACCAACCGAGAAGTTTGGCAAACACTCAAAATAAGTATCTTCTTTGACAAAAGATTCTTGGGCTAAAGATTGATTGAAAAGGAAACGAAAAAGTTCGCAATAGAGAGTGGATCAGATAATGTTTCATTACTGAAAGATAAGGAGGATGGGTACACATTTTTTTTAGTTGACAAATTTATAAAAGGACTAAGGCTTGTTTCTTAGGTTGAATTGCATTTCGATTAAATAGCGTTCGTAAAGGGTGTTGTAAAGTTCACAAAACTTTATGTAGGTATCTAGGAAAAAAGCCCACGTTTTGTTTCTCTTGTTTCTCAAAGTGCGAGGACTATGACTATACCAAGAAGGGGATGTAGGGGAAGTCATAAGTTTAGATAGAGGAACAAAAAGATTAAAAAAGTTCTTTATAAAATATAGTAGTGGCTTCTTTAACAATAAGATTTTCGAAATTCATTGACTTTGGTGAAGTTTGCTTTATGGAAGTCATATGAATATATAACTTTTGGAGGAGCAGACGATATTGGGGACTCGCGGATAAATGAGAGAAGCAGAAGAGGGTAAAGGTTATCAATCGTTGATAGTAAAAGAGAATAAATTGACACTGAAGAGTTTATGGGATCTGTTTTAACACGTTCGCTGCCCCCAAAGAATTTTTTTTTTCTACCGTGAGTGCCACATGTGTGTTTTCGCTCAAAAGTGTTCGTTGGTTCTATATTAACTGTGCTGTGTTTTTTGTTTTGTGTTCTGTCAAATTATTAACGGTTTTTTAAGCGTGGCTACCGGCGGGTCACATGGCACCTGCCGTAATTGAAACATTTGAGGTGCCATGTGACATGCCGGCGGTCACGGGTTTTTTGTGAACATTTCGCTTATCAGTTTATCATTTACAGAAATCAATTGAAAACGTGTGAAGATGGCAGCTCATAATTTCGCTATAAGTTCGAACGTATTTTATGGAAATCGGAATAGTGGTGAAGATTCCGATGACGATGAATTATACTTCGCAGCTTCTGACTCCGATGAGTACATACCTTCCGATGGAGATTCCGCCACTGTCGCCAGCAATGCGACCAATTGATATATTTAGTCTTATGGTTACTGAAGACGTTTTCCAACTCATCGTAAACGAAACCAATGCAAATGCCAACGAATTCTTGCATTATGTGAACTTACTTCCGAACATGAAGCACATACATCTAAAGTCAAACACGAACTAAAGGAAACCGAAAATAAGGACTCGAGAAACAGAAAAATTAGAAAAAGATGTAGAGATTGTTATGAAGCGATGAGGAAGAATGAGGGTCGAGAAGCTGCGGTGAAAAAGGTGAAGAAGGTGACCACTTTTTGTGCCACATGTGAAGGAAATCCTTCTTTATGCTTGGACTGTTTCAATAAGCATCAAAAGTGAGATATCTAATCCTCCAAAGTAGAAAATTGTATCTTTTTTTCGAATTATCCTATTTTTTTTTTTTTCCAATAAAGTGAACTATTTTTATACTTTCATTTGAATGTATTGAACTCTTGAATTTTTTTTTTATATCATTTAGACCTTTATCTAGGTGCCAGCATTGAAAAGTAAGTGTTTCTTCAACAGGCCGATACAGAAAAAAATATTGAAAAATGTATGGCTTGTGACCGCCGGCAGGTCACATGGCCTCTCAGGAGTTAAGAGTTGTGACCGCCGGCGGGTCACATGGCAGTGAACGTGTAGGTAAGATCTGGTTGTTTATTCATGTAATTTGAAATACCACTAACTTGAAACAGGCAAGCCGATTGATGAATAACTATTCTTTGGTAGATGTAGGTTTTTGAAGCATCCGTGTAAAACGATAGGTTATCTGACAAGTTCCTTTTAAAATAAGGCAGGTTGAATAGAGAAACATAATAATGTTCTGTGACTGACTGTTCGAATATCAATCTTATATATCAATGCTTGAGTTCGCAGCCGAAAAGCAGAAAACCCTGCAAAGCTCGTACAACTATGCAGGTTGACTTTGGAGAACTCACGCTACTCCGTCGAGTTTGGTAAAGAACTCACCGAGATCTTTGATGTCGAAAAAAGCTTTCTTGTTTTACTGCGCAGAAACGTGAACCTCATCGACAGAAAATGACTATGTACCCCGAATGATCTTTGGTCATGCGAAAAACAGTATGTGAAGAGAAAATAAAACAACGAGCTGTATGAACAGTACCGCGACATGAGCATAGCTAGAAGAGTAGGTACGCATCGCTAGGCTAAGATGGTTATGCCATGTAGAGCGGATGAACATCAACGCGTTTTCGACAAGTTTTCGAAAGCACATTGCATGGGAATCGCGGTGGCGCAATCAAGAAAAGAGAGCTCGCCTAAAATCGAGGAGACTATCGGAAGATGAAGAGGCTAAAGTTCACCCCGAACTGCAATGCCCTTAGTAAGAAAGTAAGTTCCAATGAAATAACCAGTTGCATACCTCCGCTTAAAAAATTAAATCGTAGTACTTGCTCATCCGGGACTGCCTATCAGATATCATGCGTTCAATTTCAGGCATTCTATCGAGTTATTGAAGGTTAGCATATCTGCTTCTTATCTAGAGATTCGTAATTCGATAATTCGAATCCCAACAGAGGCAAAAATGTTTTTCCCAAGAAATTGGCAAGTCCTCCGTTAGTATAATCATTGCTATGAAAAGCACTTTCTTGATTACCCAGTTCGGGTCCGGGAGAAAATTGTAGGCCCCCTCCATTCCCTCACACGATATGGTTGTGAGAAATGTGCTTGGCTCCTCGCTCTGTTTCGCCACCCTATTTCGTAATGGGAGTTCAATTCAAAGTATACTGCTTTAACTTTAGCTTGCTTTGATAGGTCACAGTCATTTACTGACGAAAATTTTTTTTGACACTTAATAATTACGACATCACTTTCTTAAGTTAATTCGAAATCATCCTCAGGCAATATTTAAGGATGAAATTCTCATTAAGAGACGGGAGTCTCTTAATGTCAATAAAACGCAATATTTTCCATGACTAAACCTAACATTAGTATGAAACTCCTTTTTCCTTTATACCACACACATAGAGAGAAGGGGAATGTTTCACTGAACACACAACCCACCAGCAACATATACTGTATATGTTGTAGGATCTGTGAAATAAGCCCCAACCTCCCAGATGGGCCTCCCTATGAAAAAACTTTGACTAGAATGCTAGCTTCGGAACAAATACACAAATATACATTCAACGGAAGTTGCATGGCATTTAAAACAAGTACAACATTACATATACACCTTGCTTCAGAACTTGGTATAATTGAAAGGCCTTGAACGCGTTTCGCCTAAGGTCTGCACCCCGCTCAAAAATAAGCTGCTTAAACCATGCGGAAAAATTGTAATTTACCAATTTTAAAAGTGAAGTGGGAATGAGGAAGTTTATGAAGTGTTATGATAATAATTATAATGAATTGAATTGTTACATGCCTGATATTTTACCTGCTCGTTGGGTGGTTTCCTTGGTTGTTTTTTTATTCCTCTTCTCGCTCTTGCTTTTGCCGCAAAATATATTCGAATGTACACAAAGACCATTATACAACTAGGAATGTAAAATGATCCTAGAGCTGAATATAACACGTAACCAATGTCTTCACTCAGCTGAAAAGAAAAAAAAAAAAGATAGAATAAGTCGTAACAATTGATGTTTAATCTAAGAGAAAATTTATTTAGTAGGTTTTTCAAGATAAATGTTGGAAATTTCAAGGTGTACAATGTGGGTTGGGAAAATGAGTAGTTATGCAGTTTATTTTAAGGATCATTTACTGTTCCAACTCCACACAGAGAGTGATAAGCAAATATCGCCCTTAAGAAATGGTATTGGGATTGAGGTGGTTTCAGTTTGTTAAAGCGAGCTTTGAATTCCAGACGAGAGGCAAGATGGATACGGGAGCTGAAAACCCAATCGTAATCTCGAATTAGTCGATGTTCTCAAACAGTAAGGCTGGAGACAAATTACAAAGGCGAGGGCAATTTAGGACGTGCATTATTTATTTAATCAATTTATTTATACTTTGTTTTTTTTAACGTGGTACTCATATAAGGAATAAGCCTAAACATCTACATAACGTACAAGGTATATTATTGAGTATATTGGAAAATGTACAATACTGATGATATCAGATTTCATTACTGATATAAATAATACCAACTGTGAAATTAGTCTATTTTTATAGGGTTTACCAAGAAGCCCTGAATCATTTGAGACATTTCCAAAACCTCAAAGATCTTATGAACGGAACTCGTCTTCGTTCACTTGGCCACCGCGGGAATCTTTGCGGTGGGCAATTCGTTGGGCCCAATTCCGATAACTTACAAGTTCAAAGCGAACACAATACGCTCGCACGTAACGGGGCCGAAACTAAAACCAGGGAGTTATTGTGATTCAAGCATTAGGTAGTCATTTAATAGGGAGACCAATCCTGACTAGTATATTCAAGAATAAGCCAGACAAATGTAATGAATAACGATTTGGTATCATACTGGAATATTCACCACATGAGCAGTGCGATCCTCACATTTTCTACATAGATTCACAGGAATGAAGCCACCATCACTCCAATAATTATGGAGCTTTTTTACACCTGCTGAATTACGCAGGTTTTTTGGTAGTATATGACAGAACTCTGAAAGCTTTTGCTTAATGTTTCGAGATGGAGTTTGGTCACCCGAACGTTTTTGTTGTAGAAGTCACAGAATAGGACGCTGGGCTTATGAAACATTGAAATATTGGAAAATTAAAAGCTTCTTTCCTTAAGAAGAGCGAAAGAGAAAGAGGAGAAAAATTCCTGGGACAGCGAGGGTGGGGATTAGTGTGGGGCTCACATTAAAAAAAAAAAAAAAAAAAAAAAAGAGAGGTGTCAAGGGACACCCGGATGGAACGAAGTTCCTTTCGATTAATTAGTGAAGGAATTGTAATAAAATTTAATTTTTTTTAAGCTATAATAATATTTTTTTATTATTAACAAATATAATGTAATATAAACTTAATCAGTAGGCTCAATTTTCGAAATAATTGGCTTGTGGTAACTGAAGTAGGAAACATATGTTTGGGATTCTATTTTATTCAAATGTCTTGAAAAAACTGCATCAATGGTAGTATTATATATTTTGTTGTTGATTCTGCTGGCTTATTGTTAATTCTTAAATTAAATTCTTCCTCTAGAAACTGTAGCAATGGTATTGATTTTTCATTACTGAAGTTGACGTTAAAATCACCGGCTGAAATGAGTGGAACTTTATCTAAATTTTTGTTGTATCTGCTAAGCGTTCGAGATACATCTTTAGAATACTCTAGCAGTGCTCGATGAATGAACTCCTGAATATCTATTAATTTGTTATTTGGTGAGACATATATGACTGCCATGATTAAGGTAACACCGTTTTCCATTACACACTCTGCTGCACATAAATCTGCAACACTTGTACGTCTTACGTGCAAGTTCTGCATATTGTTCATTATGACCGACATATTTGGTGTTACAAGATTGGTTGTATCATTTATGTTGTGATATATCGCAACTCCACCTGAACGAACAAAATCACGTTTAAAGTGGGTTTTACAATTAAAATTCGGTATATTACATTCTTCTCGATTGTTCAACCATACAAAATGTTCGTTTTTTCTGTAACAGAGTCTATTAAATCAACTGAATGTTTACGAAGGCTTTGGACGTTGAACGTACTACGTACACAATGAAATGCCTTTATCTCTAGTAATGAAATCAATGACAGATTTTGCCTTCGTTTCAAGCTTATTTAATGACAAAGTAAAGTAAAGTAAAATTTTAGTTCATCTAATATTATTTTGTTTTATCTATTTCGGATATTCATTATAGCAGTTTAAAGGGCGGATAGGGTCAATTAAATTTAAAAAATGAGCATGACTGGGTCGCTCGACCTTGTGATTGCTCGTAATATATTTGGTGGTACAGGATTGCCAAGTACACATCAATTATGAAAATTGAGTTAAATGACGCAAAACATTGAAAAAAGTATTAGCATTAGTATAAGTATTAGTATTAGTATTAGTATTAGTAATAGTATTAGTATTAGTATTAGTATTAGTATTAGTATAAGTATTAGTATTAGTATTAGTATTAGTATTAGTATTAGTACTAGTATTAGTATTAGTATTAGTATTAGTATTAGTACTAGTTATAGTATAAGTATTAGTATTAGTATTAGTATTAGTATAAGTATTAGTACTAATATTAGTATTAGTACTTATATTAGTATTAGTACTAGTTTTAGTATTAGTATTAGTGTTAGTACTAGTATTAGAATTAGTATAAGTATTAGAATTAGTTTGAGTATTAGTATTACATTGAAAAAGTATTAGTATTAGTATTAGTATTAGTATTAGTATTAGTATTAGTATTAGTATTAGTATTAGTATTAGTATTAGTATTAGTATTAGTATTAGTATTAGTATTAGTATTAGTTTCAGTATTAGTATTAGTATTAGTAATAGTATTAGTATTAGTATTAGTATTAATATAAGTATTAGTTTTAGTATTAGTACTAGTATTAGTACTAATATTAGTATTAGTACTAATATTTGCATTAGTATTAGTTTAAGTATTAGTATTAGTGTTAGTGATAGTATTAGTATTAAAATTAGTATAAGTATGTATTAGAATTAGTATAAGTATTAGTATTAACATTAGTATAAGTATGAGTATTAGTATATGTATTAGTATTCCTTCCCCTTCCCCTTCCCCTTCCCCTTCCCCTTCCCCATCCCCTTCCCCTTCCCCTTCCCCTTCCCCTTCCCCTTCCCCTTCCCCTTCCCCTTCCCCTTCCCCTTCCCCTTCCCCTTCCCCTTCCCCTTCCCCTTCCCCTTCCCCTTCCCCTTCCCCTTCCCCTTCCCCTTCCCCTTCCCCTTCCCCTTCCCCTTCCCCTTCCCCTTCCCCTTCCCCTTCCCCTTCCCCTTCCCCTTCCCCTTCCCCTTCCCCTTCCCCTTCCCCTTCCCCTTCCCCTTCCCCTTCCCCTTCCCCTTTCCCTTCCCCTTCCCCTTCCCCTTCCCCTTCCCCTTCCCCTTCCAATATCTGGCTTGCTTTCTATAAGAGAGAGAGAGAGAGAGAGACAGAGAGAGAGAAAGAGACAAACAGACAGAGAAATTGCTTTCTATAAGAGAGAGACAGAGAGAGAGAGAGACAGACAGACAGAGGAACATGCGACGCCGCAAAGCTTACAATAGCTTACTATAACAAACGTGACAACTTTTCGTATGAATTTTTTATGTCGTTTTATGTCGTGACAATTTTTCGTAAGAATTTTTTCCATCTAGCCCCCTTTCATTACGCGCGATAAGGAACTTCGTTCCAAAAAAACAAATAGCCGGGCGTTGTCAGGTGCAGGAGAAAAAGTAAGCTTAGCCGATTCGAACAATGGGGATTAACTTATATACGTATTAAAGGCAACAAGATAATTATTGGAGATAAATACACTAATCAGAGGCCTATGTTATTCAAGGTTCAAGGTCAGATAAATTCGGACCACGTAGCAAAAAGGTTACCCGTTACTTTTGCGTAGTCATTTCCTTTACTACAAACCCTTTATTGTAAACCACATCTAGACAGCTAGACAAAACCATATCTAAAGCAACTATTGCTTTTTTAATTGTTCTAGACTCTTTGATATACTGGAGATACCTCACTATGATCACAACCATCTAAACATTTGCGATATGCTTCGTTGGTCTGGTGGCAAAAAATAGAACAGGTTTATGCCCGTAAAACTTAAAAAAAAAAATACAAAGATTAGTCTGTGTAGGTATCACAGGCGCAATGAGTAACAGGGCTTTTAGCACCAGAAAGTTTATTAAATTTTCCTCCGCTACACCGAAGAGTAAAGATAGGTGCTTCCAACACTGGTATCGTCCGCAGCTAATTCATCGGATTTTATCCCTAGAGCCATAATGCTACACCACTCCTTTCAATTAATCTTCTCACATGGAAGAACCCTGTAATTCTTACAAGCAACTTCCAATACATTTGGTGCACTGACAGTTCAAAAACTAACAACGGTGTAGGTGCAGGGATTTCTGGTCCGAACTTTAAATCATCTATACACTGAAAAAAATATTGGTTGTCATATTGATAATCGGTGGTTGTTAACTGAAAATTGTCATATTGATGAACAAAATAATCAATATGAAAACCTGTTTTTTGCATTTAATGATCGCAGTCATCAATTTCGGTTATCAATTTGCAATAGTCAATATGATGATCGTTATTTTCAATATGAAAACAAAGATTGTCAATATGATGATCGTTGATTTGCAATTGTCATATTGACAATAATTTATGATGATCGTCACTATGCGGTTGTCATATTGACAATCGTGGTTGTTAATATGATATCACCTCCTTGCAGTTGTTGTTGCCAAAATAAAGCAAAAGACCGTTGTCATATTAACAACTTCGGTTATCAATATGATGATTGTCGCTTTGCGGTTGTCATATTGACAATTGTGGTTGTTAATATGATGATCACCTCCATGTAGTTGTTGTTGCCAAAATAAAGCAAAAGACCGAGACAAAACGGTAAACCTTAAGACAAATACTGTCTGCTTAAAAGTTGTCATATTAACAACTTCGGTTGTCAATATGATGATCGTCGCTTTGCGGTTGTCATATTGACAATCGTGGTTGTTAATATGATGATCTCATTTTAGCAGTTTTCGCATTGTAAATTGCAATCATCAATATGAAAATTCAGACAAAAATACAACGGTAAAAAATATTGTTTTAATCTTTATTTTGAGTAAAGCGCGTCATTCGTTTCGTAAAACTTTAGGTTGTCGTGTCGCAATACCAATTTTGTGTGAACCGAATTAATTTTATTAACAACCACTATAGTGAAAAGTAAGTGAAGTTAAAAACTAGTATCAGCATCAACTATAGTATAATCTCTAAGAAGTTTACAGAAGATAGATTTGTGATTAATAATAAATATATATGTTGTAATCAGGTGAGTAATAAGTAATTTCTTAATTCTTTTCTTGAATGTGTGATTGATTTATGATTATTTATCATATCAAGTATTTATTGTTCCCTAAAATGGAGTGCTTCATTTCTCGTCATAAATTCAATGCCTTTCTTTCACTTTCAGATGACTTTGTATGATGTGTCCTTAATAGTATGCACTTCTATCTGGCGCCCTCCAAACACGTTACGAAAACCAAAAAACCACGTTCCGACGACCAAAAGTATCACTTTTCGAGGCATACTATAAGGGATTCGCAAATTTCTTTTCTTTTCGAGGGAGAAAGTGTCCAACAATTGGAGGACCATATAAAGTTCTTGAAAGGTCGTGGGGAAACCATTCAGCCTTTCATCATGCATCTGCGTGGGTAAAATGAGTTTATAGTCTATTTAGATGACTATAAATTTAAAACTAGTAATGCCTTACGTGCTGTAGACATTTTTTTTAAGTGTTTTATTGTTTTTAATATACATTACCCACCAGCTTGTGAGAACGTGTGTTAATTTAATTTTTTTCTAAATAAATGGATATCTAAACACATATAATGTAAAATATATTTTTATAATTAACTTCGGTTGCATTTCAGGAGGGAAGTTCATTAAAGGGTTCAATTAAAGCGCTGAATAGTAAGTATTTGTTTGATTAAAAATGAGGAGTGGAAAGTTTAACTCATTTTTTAGAGAATATTGTGGTTGTGAATACGATTACTGTGGTTGTCAATAGAATGATCACAGTTTTCAATATGATTATTCCGATCATCGATATGATGATCGGAATAATCGTATTGAAAACTGCGATCATCCTTTTGACAACTACAATAATCATATTGACAACTACAATCATCCTATTCACAACCACAATATTCTTATTGACAACTGCGATCATCATATCGATGATCGGAATAATCGTATTGAAAACTGCGATCATCCTATTGACAACCACAATAATCATATTGACAACTACAATCATCCTATTGACAACCATAATCATCATATTGACAATCTCGGTAGTCAATATGACGACCACAGGGTTCAGTATGATCATAATAGCAGTAGTCAATACGATGAACGCGGTTGTCAATGTGATGACAGCGGTTTTCCAAATCATCATATTGATGATTGCGGTCGTTGGCTGAAAAATAACGACTTTTTTCATCAATATGATGAACAAATTCATCAATATGACAACCATTTTTGGTTCAGTGTATCCTAACTATCTTTCAAGCAGAGGAAAGCTTTTGAAATATGTGTTAGGGAATGCATTAGAAGAAACCTTCGAAGATTACCTACGCCTTCTAATTTGTGCTGACAGTCAGGCAGCCCTAAAGGCCCTGTCCTCAACCAAAATCGAAATCCAAACTAGTTTGGAACTCCCTGACATGTCCATCTTAGTTAGCCACCCACAATAAAATCAGTCTTTCCTGGATGCCTGGACGTAAAGGCGTACACGCGTACGGGGCAACCGGTTGTCTCTGTTTCGAAGACATATAGAATCAGTTGAACACATTTTAAGTGAATGCCCTGCCATATAGCCGGATTCAGGCTAAAATTTTCACAAAAGGATTCACTAGCCCGCTTGAAATCAGAAACACCTCTTCTTCGAATACTCTTAGGTTCTTGCTCGACTCCAATTTCGAATGAACAACCTTACACTTTACGTGCTTAAGTCTAAGGGAACAGCACAAAATATCCATCAGGTGTACCACCGAAGTGCTATGAAAAGTGGTCTAACTATCTTGTTAAAAAAATTACTTTTGCGTCAGAAGAAGATTTGAAGGAAAACTACCAGATTTTCAATTCACGTTTATAAATTGGCGAAGATATTAGCTTCTAAGATGAGAGAGGTTTGTATTCTATTGTAATAAGCTAGGTATAGAAAGTGAAAAAGAGTCGAAAAAACAGAAGATTCCATCCATAATTTGAAGGCGACTGACATTTTACGTAGTTCTCAAACAACTTCTTTTTGATGTTGCGGATGTCGTT
Source organism: Melanostoma mellinum (assembly GCA_914767635.1). Taxonomy (NCBI): domain Eukaryota; kingdom Metazoa; phylum Arthropoda; class Insecta; order Diptera; family Syrphidae; genus Melanostoma; species Melanostoma mellinum. The sequence goes on along the minus strand of OU612058.1, from coordinate 67,097,470 downwards.
TTAACACTTTAGTGAACCAGGGAGGAGATTAATGGCAGGTTTCTTAAACGTTTAAGGAACACATTGGAGAAAGCACCACTGGTGGGTGGGGGGGGGGGGGGGGGGTGGTGCAGATACAAATAATTTATGATCTTAATATAACTGTAATGATTCCGGTACCTATATTAATCAATTTTTTTTTCTTGTAGGTATAAATATTTTCTTGTTTATGTATGCTGATACAATTTAAACTTATGAGAGTGAAAATCCCTCTCTTATAAATTTGTATACGTTTTCCGACGATGTCTCACGAAAAACAAAGTGCCTTATCATATCTGAGAAAAAACTCGACATAACTTACTTTTCTGCCGTATTGTTAAATAATGCTCCTGTGGAGTTTGTTCATATGGCTTGGAGTTGATAGGGCACCCGTGGTGCAGTCGCCTATGAGATTATATGTGAAATTACATATTAACAACTTATTTCCAACTACTGCAATACAAAAAAGGGAAGGCGGCTACCCAGGTAGTGCAATGAACCGGAAATAAGGTCTGAGTACTCCAGATAAGTATAAGCCTCCTCTTTTTACTTAAAAAAAACTTTGAGTTTCTTCAATAGGATTCTAACATGGAATGACCACATAAACTCTGGCGTTAGAAAGGCATATCGAGCCTTAAGAATTTTCTCAATGCAAAAGGTTCATAATATGCATACTTTAATTGCAAAACCATTTTGGATGATTGTGGGTTTCAAACCTCGAACATTACAAGCGGTATGCTTACAATTATTACACCACAGGCACCACACGGGTGCAAGGCCAAGCAAATTGCTTGCCGATTTCGTTTACACAATTGAATTATTTGTTCGAACTCTTCCAAATAAAGAAAAGTACACATTAGTCGATATAGAATTTCATTAAAATTATTAAAAGTGAATTAATCAAGCTCCACACAAATATTGAACTTGCACGTTTTCCTATACCCGCATCTGTGTACATATTTCATTCTAAAAATCAATTACAGTCAACACGAAAACAAACTTCCATCCATCAAATGTGAACAATAAAGTTAACAACATTCTCCATCGCTATCATCACAAGCTAATGGAACAATTCAACATAAAAATGAAAAAAAAGCAATATTCGAATTATCATCACTTTACCCTTTTAAATCAAAATAGAACGATTTCCAATTGAAAAGCCATCCAACACCAACACTGCCACCAGCACCACACACAACACACATGCTGCAGTCAGAATGATTCAAATGCTTCAGAATTGAACAAAAAACCATTGTGTAACTGCTATACTGGACACTAGAAAGGATTTTCAATTCAATTTTCAATTATCCTTTTCACAATGGAGATCATCGGTGTATGCCAATATTTTATACATGTGTATGATGTCTACATGTAGGTTAAAGTCTGGTTAACACTCGAAATGACATTATATTTGCATCCAATCGTGTACATATTCTATAAATATTCGGATTCAAGCCCGGGCTATTGATAGAGTTAATGGTAGTGGTAGCATGTTAAGTGGAGATACGAACTGTTTTGATTCGCACACTTTAATCTCTTGTCTGTTTGAAATGTCGAACGAACAATATGCAAAAGTAATGTAAAAACCAATCTCAAATATGGGATTTGTGGATATGGAAACCCAAAACAAAATAAAAGTATACAAATACTAATCACCTCCTAGAATCGCGCTGGGAATTGCAGTCAGGACTAGAGTACCTACTACGCAAACCATTGTTTCTGTTTGCTTTTTAATTACCTAAATTAAGCCCGTCCTTGTCGTTTATTCAGTGCGAGCTTTTAGACTGCCAGTTAAAGTGGTGCAAGCTCACTGCAAATTGTCATAGAACACAATGTGGAAAGCAGATACAACACACAGAAAAAAACACCCATGTAAGATTAACATGAAAAAATGTTGTTTTAAGCTCATTCTGTCGTTTCACATCAAATGTTGATTTGTCATTTTTTCATTTTAAAACAACATTTTTAGCTTTTGTTTCAATCCAATTTTCATTTGATTTAACGTTTTTAAATGTTAAATCTTAGTCTTACAATAAAAAACGACATTTTAACATGATTTCCAAGTTAAAATATAATTGTTCATGTGAAAATTATCATTTAGTCTTGAATCTACATCAGATGACCTTGAATCAAAGTATTACGATTTTGAAATAAGATCTTTTCGTGTTAATTCAACAGTTAAACCATTTTAAAATTCTGTGCTATTTTTAATTTTTTTGTGAGTGTGTCTGCCTTCCTAGAATGTTTTCCATGATTACAACATTCGTGTCAAATCAACATTCAATTCGTGTTGAAGTGTTAGTGAGCCATGTTCAAATTACATTGAATCCCATCAAACTGCGGTGCGGTATTTGATTTCAAGCACATGCATTTTCCCCATATTTTGTCTTCAATCGCGTTGCAGTGTGTTGTTCTTATTGTACGGGTAGTAAACAGTGAAAAATATAATTTCAAAGTGCTTTGACTAATAAAATTAAATAATCATTATAACAATATACATTTATTTGGTGAAGATCAGGAATTCTCCGTTATTTTCAATTTTCTTTTTGTGAGTGTGTCTGCCTTCCCAGAATTTAACGCGTTGCTGTGTGTTGTTCCTATTAAAAGGAGTCGAGTAGAAAAACTGACAAATATAATTTCAAGGTATGGCTGAACTAAATAAAAACATTGATTTCTTAAAACCGCATAACAACAATATAAATTTATTTAATGAAGACCAGAGTGATGCCACCCCCACATTGTAGACAACTACCACAGTGGATTTCGACATCAACGAGCAGGGGAATAGTATTCTAAACCTACCTGTAGCCGATTCAAACCGAAGCAAGCTAGACGAGATTCTGGAAAAATTAAATCTTCATGAAGTCAAGAATTATAATATTATTTTAAATGTATTTGATCACATGAACGTAGAAGTAGATCTAAAAAATGTTGTGTTTTATAATAAAATTGTGTTTTGTGGAAGTATGTATAGACAAAACTGTTATCTTAGTATTGAGAAAAATTTTATGGAAATATATAAGATTTTGTACTTTGCTATAATGTCTACTTATATATTTGTGGTATGTTATAAAATAAAACCCAAGATTTTTGAATAGAAGAAAATTTTATGTTAAAAGAACAATGAACTTGTTTCCAAACAGTAATAGAAAATTATACTTTAGAAATAAATGTTTATAATTACTTTTATGACAGTGATAAATAAAATGCTAACAAAAAATAAATAAAATAAATAAAAACTTAAACCAATTTGAACTTTCTTTCAATCATATAATCATTACCATATATTATAATAATAATTTTCATTGAAAGACTTTAGGTAAAAGCTGTAAGTATAGATTACATTGGGTCAAAAATGTTATGTTATTTTACTTGAGGGAAGTGTTTATTCAACGTGAAGCTTAATATAATTTTAAAGTGGGAACAATTTTGTTTTAAGGACGTTTTCGTGTTCATTCATTAACGGAAGCGATTGTTTTTAAAGGAATCATCGTATTAATTCATAGCGAAGCTAATGTTACTTCAACAACAAATTAACCACATTTTAAAAGTTTCTCGCTTTGATTCAACAGGATTGTTCACTTTGTTTCATTGAGGGAATCGAGTTGATTCAAGATGAAATGAGAATCATTTTCACCTGTGAACAAATTTATTTCAAAACAAATTATGAGTTGAATCAATAAGGGATTCATGTCAATTCAAGCTTAATTCATGTTATTTTTACAACAAGTTTAAGCGCATCTTTCAAACTCGAAAACATGTTAAATCAACGAGAAACGGTATGAAAGCAAAACCATAGCTAAAAAATGTTGAAATATGTTTGTTTTTCTTGATTTTACGTTATTATTTTTCTGTGTGAATACGTTTAGAAATACGAATTAGAAATACTAAAGTAAACTAATAGTAGTACTATAGATAAGGGAAGGGGGTATCTATTAGACACTTTCAAACACTCTATAGCCTTCTAGAAACTTAATAATTACATTTGGACAAACCTCTTCAGAATCACAAAGCCAAATGATAACTTGTAACTGAGCAAAAAATCAAAAGCGTCCCCAAAAAGCCAGCTATGATTGGTTGAATCTTGAATGGATCAATTTCACTATGTTACACTCTTTGTGCTTGCAGGGTAGAGAGACATATATTTTGCTTCAAATCAAAAATTTTAGAGTCCACAAAAATAGTTACAGGTTATTCTTTCATCCCATACTAATGCCAATACGCTGGTACATCAATTTTGCTCATGTTTAAAGGAACAATCACTATGTACCTAAAGTATGGTTTCTGGATTTTGGACAAAAAAAGGCATTTAAATGCTTCTTGTTAAGTAAATACATGAATGGACAGCCAACCATGTTAGTAGTGGTGGGTAACTGCAAAATGCAAATAGCTAAGTTGGTTAGGTTAGGTGGAAGTGGTTGTCAGCTTATGAGTAATGCCTACGTGCATTGCCTGATACACTTAGGCCGCAAGAGCCCATTGTGATACCACAGAGATCAGCAAGTTAATCACCTACTGATCTCAGAACCCGATGTAAGATTAACGAGTTGATCACCCACGGGACAAGCCGTAATGGAAGATAAATGGAACGGGACTTGCTAGTCGAACCACGCGGAACTCTTAATGTTTTTTTTTTTTAAACTTTTAGGGGGTATGTAAGCTATTGTCGAAGAAGAATTCACCGAGATGAGTTTTCCTCCTATGAAGTAGTGCAGGGCATGAGCAAAGAAGGTGTTGAACGGTTTCTTCCTCCACCTCGTCTATGCAGCTTCTGAAGAAACCATTGATGGAAAACACACCAAGTCTTTTGGCGTGTCTTCCTATTAGACAGTGTCCTGTAAGAACACCTATGATAGAACCTAGATACAGGCGGTTGAGGGCTTACAAACTTGTTGAAAGTTGAGATTTGAAACTTTTTTTTTAAATACTTTATTTATTTTATTGTTATCAAATTGTTCTAATTTTTATATGTTTGATTTATTGAAAATAAATCATATTACTGTTCAGAATCTTAAAACATCAGGTTATGGGCCTTATCACGAACTAAATACAAAGTAATAAGGAAATTTGTATTGAGAAAAGATGTCTGAAACGAAATCCAGTATTGAAAAGCTTCGGGGAAGCGAAAACTTTGAAGACTGGAAATTTTACGTTGAAGCTTATTTCCAAATGAAGGGACTTTGGACGGCTGTTTCTGATGGTAGTGAGACGGAGAAGGATGCAACGAAACTCTTAAACGCAAAATCGGAGCTTATATTGCTTGTTGAAGCATCCATTTATCCTCATATAAGACATTGCAAAAGCGCTAAGGAGATTTGGGAGTCTCTTCAGAAAATTTTTCAAGATACTGGTCTTGTGAGGAGAGTTGGGCTCATCCAAAAGTTGTGTACTACAAAATTGAAAGATTTTCTACCGTAGATGCGTACGTTAACGATGTGTTAAATACATCATACAAGCTCAGGTCTGTTGGTCTTAACCTAGATGAAGAATGGATAGGATCAATGCTTCTAGCTCGTCTTCCCGAAGAATACAAGCCAATGATAATGGGAATCCAAAGCTCTGGGATTCTTATTACAAGAGTAAGTATTAAAACCGAGCTTCTTCAAGACATTAATTTGGATTCAAGTCAAGATACTGCTTTTGTTGGCAAGAACAAGAAAAACTTTGGGAATAAGAACTTTAAGGGTCTTAAATGTTACAACTGCAACGAATTTGGCCATATGCTGCTAAAGGTCCAAAAAAGAATAAGAACCTTCAAGAGAAGAAGAATGCGATGTTAGGATGTTTTTCTGTCTCGGCTCTTGAAAAAGAAGAATGGTATTTCGACTCGGGAGCGTCAGCTCACATGTGCTCAAATAGTGCATGCTTTTCAAGTAAGATGAAAAATCTTAATTCTGAGGTAATTGTTGCAAATAATTAAAAAAAAAATGGAAAGCTTAATGGATAAAAGCTCATCGACATAATTAGCATAGATGCGGCAAATACAAACAAATTTCATTTATAAATTTTCAGTTTCGGAATTCAGTTTTCAGAAACACCATCTTCTTGATTATTATCGTTCAAATCAGTATCTGGAAGCACATATAATTTCATATTATTAGGAGAACTTATGCCTTTATATGGCAACCTTGTCAATTGTAGTCCTTCTATGTCGCCTATAGCGTACCTGTGATTCGGCAGAACTTTTTTAATTTCGTATGGTCCACGATACTTGGCTAACAGTTTTTTATTCGTTCCTTACGTGGTATCAAAATTTTTTATCATAACATAATCTCCTACTTTATATTCCGTTGGACTTTTATGACGATTATCATAATGTATTTTGTTTTTCATTTGTTCCTTTTCAATTTTTTGCTCAGCTTTATTTCTTATCCCGTCTAAGTTAATTTCTTCAGGCCCTATGCTACTAACTAAAAACTTTTTAACTCTATCACAAAATCTGCCTTTCTGATCCCTACCAAAAAGTAAAGTGGTAGGTGTAAATCCGATACTACGGTTAACGCTGTTATTGATAGCAAATTCAACTTTTTCAAGATTTTTGTCCCAATTGCTAGTGGTAAGCGCTTCACATTCCTTTGCTAGCATAGGTGTTATCACTCGATTCAACCGTTCTACCTGACCATTCGATTGTGGAGAGTGGGTGGCAATCTTGACATGCTGGATGTAGGATGTTGTTATCATGCAAAAATTCGGAAAACTCTTTGGAAGTAAAACATGTTCCACGGCCAGAAATTATTCACTTTGGTCTGGAATAATAAGCAAAATATGTTTTTAAGCATTCTATAGCTTCTTTGCTTGAGGTGCTTTTGGTAGAATAAAGTTTGACAAATTTGGTGAAACCATCCACCATCACAAGAATGTGCTTCTTGTTGGAACGCGAGCTAGCAAATTGACCTAAGTGGTCAATATGAAGCGTATCAAAAGGTAACTTTCCTTTTGGAATTGGGTGGAGAATTCCTTCTGTTTTTCCGGATTCGGGAGAAAAATAAATACATTTAATACATTTTTTAATAACAGCTCTAATCTTATCCTTCATATTAGGAAACCAATAGATTCCAGGTATATGTTCGAAGCATTTATCAACACCCAAATGACAAAGGGCTTCATGATGAGTCCGGATCACTTGCTCTTCCATTTGAGATGGGACATAAAAAGTTACTTTGTCTTTCGTCTTTCTATATATTAATCAACCATCTCATAGTGAGGACTTTCAGGTTTTGTTAGGTCGGACGCAATCGCGATTATCTTAGGGTCTTGTTTTTGGGCGGCTGCGAGTACAAACTCAAACGATTGGTCGTCAATGTGCAAAATATTAAAAGATCTACTAAGTGAATCGACATGCGACATTCGATCGCTTTTCCTATGCTCGACAGAATAATCGTATGTTTGTAGCTCCAACGCCCATCGCGATATACGAGCATTCAAAGTTTTTTTGTTTAAAGTTAAAACAAGAGCTTGGCAGTCCGTTACTATTTTAAATGGAATACCTAGTAAGTAAATTCGGAATCACCTTAGAGCATAGACTATGGACAAAGTCTCAAGCTCATAGCTATGAAACCTACTTTCAGCATCGCTGGCACGTTTGGAGAAATAAAACACTGGATGGAATTTGGCATCGCTCTGTTTTTGGAGCAGCACAGCTCCAAATCCATACGTGCTTGCATCGCAATGTAGTTATGTAGGACTATGTGGACTATAGACCGACAGTACTGGTGCTGAAATTAGTTTACTTTTTAATATATTAAAACAGGCAACTTCCTTTGGACCGAAGAAAAATGGAGTATATTTCCTTAACAAATCATACAGTGGTTTTGCTATGTTTGCAAACTGATGTATAAATTTCCTAAAATAGGAACAAAGTCCTAAGAAACTATGGATATTTTTCGCTGAGGTGGAAAGAGGAAAATTCTGAATAGCTTTTAGGTTTGCCTCATTTGGTCTAACACCGTCTTTGTTTATTCTATAACCGAAATATACTATCTCACTTTGCAAAAAAACGCACTTATCCAATCTAAGCTTTAACCCTTTAGTAACAGCTATACTAATGACTTCTCTAAGAATATCTATATTTTCCTCAATGGTTTCCGTCGCGATAAGAATGTCATCAAGGTAAGTCAAAATTTTTGATTCCTGTATCAATTTACCAAACACATGTTTCATATAACGCTCAAAAACTTAGGGGGGGCGTTCTTCAGCCCAAACGGTATTTTGGTGAATTCATACTGCCCAATCGGTGTGGTAAACGACGTGTATTTCCTTGATTCAATTTCAAGTGGTACGTGATATAAACCATTTTTCAAATCGAGTGTAGTATAATATTTCTTATTTTTGAGTCGATCAATGTTATCTTCTATTCAGGGTAAGGGATAATTATCACGCAAACTCACCCATAAGTGCATCTCTTAGCTCAGTCCAAGTTCGCGTTTTCAAAGATCTTGTAAAGAGTCTTGCTGTTCCACTAAGGATCCTCTTTCCATAGATGAACATGGTACGGTCATCTAAATGAAGAGTTTCGGAATACTCTTCAAAGAATTCAATCCATTCATTTGTCAATTGGAAAGTTGTCATCCCCGCTAAATGGACACAACAGGTCTTCCATGTCTTTAAAATTATTTGAAGCATGTGGCCTTGGGCTAAGATTTTCACGAACGTCTTCCATCTGGAGCTCCTTCAGTCTTCGTTTGAGAAGAATAATCTCCTCTCTCTTCTTGCATGCTTCTCGCAAATCGTTAAGCTCCTCGTCGATGTCGTCACATGGCGCAGTATCTGATTCCTCCTCCAGGTCAGACTCTTGATTATCAGATTCAACTTCGTCTTGTCTTCTAACGGGCATAAAATCTCATATAATCTTTTGCAGATCCTCTTCGGCATAGTCTTTCACTGAGTGCTGTACTCGCATCTTTAACACTGCTTTTGTGCCATCAGTGTTTCCATTAATGGACCGCAAAATGTCTTTCAGTACAGCCACAGTTGCTGTATTTATAAAATCGTTAAATTCTTGCAAACGACTTTAAACATTAAATAAGTTAACACTGTTTGTTAAACTAGTTATATTGGAATCAGATCCCACTTCTGAATTTTATAGGCAAAACGTTTAGGAAACAGTAAAAGATTCGATTCGGCTTGTTTGACAGTTTATTCGATAAGAAGAAAGAAACAGCTAGCGACAACTGTATTTATAACATTCTTATGTACTTATTACATATGTATACTTATATTGCGGGATAATCTTACGATCAGAGTAAAGAGTTTATCTCTGCTTTATATACTTTATGTGGTGAATTTCGAAAACAACCACAGGGTGTTTAGGTAAAAAGATAATTGCCTACAATACGTTCCTGACTTATGCATTAATCTCTTATCTGTCTCAAAAGTTGTTCAGAAGGGTTTTTCAATGATTTTTTCCAAGAATGGATGTTTTGTAAGCGACCAAAGGGGTAATGTTGTTGCAACTGCAAGCTTGGTGAACAATATGTTCTGACTCAACAGACCACCCAATCAAAGTGCATATGTGAAAAAAAATGTAACTTCACACTTTGAACTTTTTTTGGGTGTGGAAAACACACCAAGTCTTTTGGCGTGTCTTCCTATTAGACAGTGTCCTGTAAGAACACCTATGATAGAACCTAGATACAGGCGGTTGAGGGCTAACAAACTTGTTGAAAGTTGAGATTTGATACTTTGTTTTCAAATACTTTCTTTATTTTATTGTTATCAAATTGTTCTTATTTTTATATACTTGATTTATTGAAAATAAATTTTATTACTGTTCAGAATCTTAAAACATCAAAACTCTTCGAGTGTTTTGAGTCTATAAACACGGCAAAACTTTTTTGGTTGCAAGACAGTTGTTACTCTCAGTCCATCTAGTGTTTTGTTATCCTCGAAGTGTCTTGTCTAAGTAGGAGTTTACATGTAGCGTTAGGTTAGGTATATACATATATTGTTCCATTCTGAGCGAAGGAAAGTAGTCGTACCCTTTTTAGGTAGTTCGACTGCCATGCAGTTACCTCTGGTATGTCCTATGCTAGGGATTGCAATCCCGGGATTAGAATCGTAAAATCCCGGGATTTTCGGGATTGATTTGTTGATTATTTGGCATATTATTTTTATCTACTTGAAACTCTTCCGATAAAAAAATTTTAAATTGGATTCCACTTGGTTTTGAATTAATAATAATAATTAATAACAATTTTTTTCACTGTCAATACATCTTTCAGGTGTATTCCAAAACAAAGCTAAAAAGTTTGTCGTTCCTTTGTGTATAGCTCTTTCTATCGTAATAATATTCTCAAGTAAATAATAATAATAAGAGAAGTAATAATAATGATGGCAATACATTATGAACAGAACACATGAAGATAGCATCCAAATATTCAAAATGAAAATTATATTTAAAGGAAAAGAGAAACACACAATCAGTATAGGGTGAAGTATTCAAAATGAAAGATTAATTAAAAAATAAGCGAAAGTTTGCAATTCCTTCAAAAATCGATTAAACATTCACTTTTCTGTGGAGAGTTAAGGGTTAAAGTGTACCAAGGGAGATTAATATTTTTTTTAAAACTTTATTTTGTGACGATAGTAATTTCTTTTTGTTTGAAAAAGCTATTTTAGACCATATTGGACATCAATATTGCATAAAAATAGCTTTGTGAATAAATATCTTGTTTTCATTTGTGAGAGCAGATCTTCGATTTATAAAATGCTAAAGCATCCTAATTGCAAGAACTTATTTTGAGTATCTACTAGACCTTTATCATTGGCTTAAAAATGGTTGAAAACTAGATTGTGTTTTGAGAACTTTCACACTAGTTCGTATGTTTCGTCGTATGTTTTTCGAGACTCCCATTCTTTTCATTGTTTTTGATATATTTGACTATTCTTAAAAGAAAAAAATAGTAAACTTGTTTTTGGGTATCCTTTCTCGTTTTCTAAACCCCTTTGTACATGTTTTTTCTTTTGTATTTTTGATTGCTAATATCGCTGTTTTCAAGGATGGTCTAAATTTAAACTTAATTGCAAAACAAAAAACCACTTAGTTTATTCGAATTTCCTTCACAATGTCTTACGTTTCTTAGTTATAAGAAGACCTCATAAAATGACAAGATAAAAAATAGTTAGAAACTAGTTAAATAATTACAAAAACCCAATGCAAGCTCTGCCTAAAATAGTTAAAATCATTAGAGAGGAAAAGCAAAAGGTTTTCACACCAATTTGTCATCGAAACACCACAAAAAATATATTTAAATATAAATCAGCCATCAACCAAGTAATTTTTTTAACTGTCTAAAATATTGAGCAAACTAGGACTAGTCCCGGGATCCCGGGATTGACATATCTGCAATCCCTAGTCCCGGCACCAATGAAAGGTGAATATTGAACTGATTTGACATCTCCCTCAGAGACATTTTACAGTTTTGGACCATGATGGATTTTATAAAGACAGAGGCAAGAGATTTAAGGGAAACTTGGATGTTTGAGAAGATTCGAATATCCATGGAGAATATGACGTTTTCTTTGAGCCAAGACATCACCTCCTTAATCACCGGAAATTCGGCTTGGAACACACTACAATGATCGGGTAGGCGGAAGAAAAGACTGAGATTCCGTTTTTCTGGGTAGATTCACCTTCCCACACATTCGCTGGTTTTTGAACCATCGGTGTAGAAGTGTATTGCTTCATTTTCCAAGAGAGTGCCATTTTTCCAAGCTTCTCTTAAAGGTATGGTTACTTGGAAATTATTATCAAGGGAGCATATGAGTGGTCTGTCTGCATCCGACGGAGGTAAACCATCATATGAATGAGTAGATTCTTCAAGCAGATCTTGTTCTTGGCTATCATTTCAGTCACAAATATACTTCTTCGCATCTCGTAATCGTAGTTTGTAGCCAACTAGAAAGCATAATGTGCCTCCACTTAGAAAACGAACGCTTATGTTCTCAGTGAAGCGTGCAATCGTATGTCATCATTCTCTACGATGGACACCCTTCGCATTTTTACCAAAGGAGCAACCCTTTAAGGGAGCAAAGAAAATAAAAACTTTAAATAGACTCACAAAGGATATCTGTTGCATTGTTAATTGTTTTTTTTTTTCCCAAAAGTATTACCCCTTGTATGAGTAGGTATAGGTAACTCAATCTACATCTGTTACAATTTTCCGAAATAAAATGTACCAAATCGTGTTTGGAGTTACTCCGCATTCCAACGTTCTTTTCAAGCTTTCAGAAAATGAACAAATTGATGCACTTCATAAAAACTATCATGCCAATCGTGTCCGGAAGCGGAGATAGAGCTACTCGATACTCGTTCTCTCAACACACACACACACAATCCTTAAATAGGACGTGAAACATTTTATTATATCGAAAGCAGCTTTAGCGCATATATCACTATCACTAGTTAGCTCGGAAATCTACAAAAAATATCCCCTTCACAAACAGGCATACCTACTCATACTCATGACAAGGTATGTCGACATGAAAGGGTGTTGAAATCAATTCTTTTTTGTGTGTGTTGCAATGTGGAAAATTATCTTGTCATCGGGATTACAAATCGGATATGTGTAGCCATGGCGTTTGCCTTTAAACTGACAACGGATGAATCGTTATGAGTGCCACATTTTTCATCTATCGAAGGCTTTCTGATGCCCTATGTAGAACAACATTCTAGGAGTTCACAGTTTAAGCACTGCTGGTGTCACGAACTTTTTTCCTTTAGAAAAAAAATTTTGAATATTATTTGAAAAAATAAGCTCCATTTAAGCAAGCTCAACTACCTTAATATTATTTTATTATAGAGAGACAAGCTCTTATGTGTTCTGTTTCCATTGATAGTGTAACTCCAAATATAAGTTGAAGATAATTGAAGGCATTCATCTAATTATACTGTGTGTCCCGTAATTCGTGTTACTTTGAAATGAGATTCTAGGTCACATTTTTCTAAGAAAAAAAAAAATTTCTACAGTAAAGTCAATTGTTTTGCTGATGGCTCGACCCTCAGTTTTTCATATTCGTTTCCAAAATCAAGTCTCTTCGAATGTGGAACTGGAAGGGTTGCGTATGATAAGCTCATTGATTTCTGACCTTGACAGCACTGTTACATGAGGTCATAAGAACCGAGTAGAATTCAATGCTTCGAAAACTCAATGCTGTCTCTTGTGGTTAATGCTTAACATTCGCCCATTGCCATTATATTAAGTCGATGCGGAAATTTTTTCACCCCTTATGAACTGGCTATACAATTTATAAAGTTACATCCCCCAAAACTATAGTTCCCATATCAGGTCAAGTGCTTCCCAATCATTTTTGCATCTACTTGATAGGTAGGTAGTAGATAACAGGTAGATAGTACAAAGCAGTGCGTCAAGACTGATAGGTGATAGTTCTGTCGTAGAATTGATTGATTCTCTATAACATCGTCAAAATGTTACTTGTCTCACTCTCTTTTATCGCTTCTATGACAAACAGTGCCTTAGAAATAGCCACCTACATTACTCCCCTGAAACAATTTAGCCGCCACACCAGCCTCGCAAGGAATGCTCATCAGTTTTACCTTGAGCTCAACTTCGGGCGTGCAGTTAAGTATAAATAGTTAGAATAATTTTATTTGTTTATCATATCACTGGTACCCGTGGCATGATGGTTAGCATGTCCACCTGCTAATCCAGAGGTTCGAGGTTCGAATCCTAGCAGAGGCAAAAATATTTTTCCACGGGTATTCGGCAAGTCCTCCGTAAGTAAATTCATTGCCATGAAAAACGGTTTCTCAATACGCCGCGCCGTTCGGAACCGGTGCGGTGGTTGTAGGTCCCTTCTATTCCCTCACAAGGCATGGTTGTAAGAAATGCACTAGGCCCAGGGGCTCCTCGCTCTGTTGCGCCACCTATTTATTTATTTATTTATTTATCATATCACAAGCGACTGAAAGAATGATTTCTTTCAATTCGCTGGCTCAACACTATCAGATTTTCAACTCAAACTCATCTTAGATTGACTAAAACGAAACATTTTTCACTAGAAATGAATGGTGATTTCAACTCAAACTAATCGACAAGGGTAACACGACGATTTTTTCACCTCAAATTGCTCAAAAGGGTCGTGTTAAACGAACGAACACGAACTACACGATCATTTTCTACTCCTCAAGTGACTCGCGTGTCGCGTTAACTCACGTTGTCATTTGAAAAGAGACGATCAAGTATAAGGGCCTGCTTTTCTCATGCACATGACAAATCATCAGTATTGACGTTCGGATGTTAGAGGCTGTCTGTAAGCGTAGAGATCTTTGACGCTCATAGCGGGGGAAAGGGATTAAGTCAACTTATGATAACGGTGGGGGCTAATAGTCAGAAACTACCAGAAGAATTCATTTGAACTCCAACATAGACATTCAATTAGTCAAGGTTGCAAATGATTGGATTAAGAAAATAAAATGACAAGAAAGTGGCCACATGAAGCCAAGACCATTTTGCGGCCTTCAACCTAAATTGAATAAAGCAGCACTCAAACCAATAGTGGAAAGAGAAAGCACTTCTACGCAATAAAAACCTAAAGTCTACAATTCAATGCCTAATTCCATTACAAGTCGCGAAGAACTTTTTTAAGAATATGTTGCTTACATTTGTAAAACACTCAACCGAATTGAATTTTCCCTCCAGCTTTCATACCAACATCAACTCAAGAATTCGTGATGAATGTTAACACATACCTACCTACTCTAAAAAAAATTGTTAACTCACTTTCCGAAAATAATCACAAAATAAGCGAAAACTTTTCGTAATTTCATGCATCTCAAATGAAAATGTTAAAATAAAAATGCCAATAAGTGGGTCAAACATTTCAACTCAGCACTTAGACAAGGTAAATCAATTCTTGTTTAAAACTAAGAGAGGACGTCTAACCATTGGTTTTTTTCGTTCTTTTTTTTTTTTAAGTAAAATACACGACAAACGGGAATCCAACGTTTAACTTCGTTTTTTATTTCATTAAGAAAGTTCTTCAATTTCCGAATGAAGTAAAACTTCCTTATTGTGTAAACAATTTTTCGTTTTCATTTCTTCCTTTTTTTCACTTACAGCTTTACATTGGATAATAAGATTTTCATGTTAAGATTCACAAACAGACAACGCAACCGAAAACGAGCTCCTCCAGGCCGAGATAAAGTTCACAAAGAAATTGAAAACAAATTTCTAAATAATAGATAAACGTAGAGGTTTCTTCCTCCTCCACTTCTCCCCTCGTTTTTTTTTAGAGTGTCCCTGTTCTCTAAAGACCAGCTATGAAGATGAAGGACAAATGGACAACTGATGGGGAAATAACCAAAAAACCAAAACGAAAAAAAAGGTAATTTGTTGAAAATGAAAGGTTTGGGTTTACTCCACAGTTTGCAATCAAAACATGCCACAAGGACAGCTAGTTGCTGGGAGAAAGTATGTTTCAATAAAAAAAATTGAGGTTTATGGAATTTTAAACATTTTGTGGCAGTATGGAGGTAACTAAGAATCACCCATAAGAATCGATTGAAATTGAAACCAAAAAGATGAGAGCACATCAAAAGGGAATTTGAAGCTGGAACCAAAAGCAATTTGAAAAGTAAATAAATTTCTGGAAGAGTGATTTCAATATGGGAAAACACATATTGAACACCTGCTTTTCAGTGGCTGACCAATTATGTTATTGGAATGTAAATAGCAATTTGAAACGCTTGTCTTTAACAAAGCAGTTGACTTCAGACGCAAGACATCTGTGGCTTTTAGGAAGTAGTTTTGGGTTTGAGTTGTGTGCATGAGGTCGGAAGATAACCAAACCAAAGAATTTGTTCAAGTTTTAGGACGGCTTAGTTGAAGGAAACTATTTGAAGTATAGCTAAGCTATCAGTGTTAGCGGTTAAGAGTTGATGGATGAAAGGGATGATAGTGTTTCCTATAGAGTTTGTAGGCCACGAAGGGCAAATGGTTAACATTTGCAACAAACCACTTCAATTTTTAACATATGCCTAAACGGGAAGGTGGCTGATGGGTTCTGATTTGGTCCAATCGGAGGGTAAAAGACAAACAAGTAAGTGCGAGTACTGGTCGAAGAGAAAAACTATATTGCTCTGCGAGCAATGACTGATTGGTAGAATCGCAGAAGCCTGCAGAGCTTATGGGGGATGCTAAATCAACGGATGAATTCGACATGAAGAATGAAAAATGGACATCCGCTAATTAGCTTCAAAAGCTTATCAGTTTCTTTCTGTACAAAGACATGGTTTTGAAATAAAGAGGGTGATAGAAGAGCTGCTGGCAACCTAACGGCAGCTTTTGGACCCTCTATCGCAGGATACACCGAAATATGACCGCACTTATGTCCAAAGGGGCTTCCAGAGGACTTTGCTCTATAAGTTGGGGAAGGTGTATTGGCTTAATCACCTAATCAAGCAAATAATTTACGTTTTCGTAAAAACCCACAGCCACAGCCACGGTTAAATTGTTAGTAGGACCTACATGGTCCCCGCTCTAAATTCATAAAGGTACATGGCGATTGCCAGATCAATCTACCGTCAACCAAATTGAATATGTTGCGATCAACGCAAGGCACTCGCTCTTTTTGACAGATGTCTGAACTTTCCGAGGGGCCAACTTTACTCGGACAACTACCTTGCTGTAGCCAAGGTACGAATGAGGATATTTTGTTCACGACCAGCACGACCTAACACTGTGAAGAGATATGACGTCGGAAAGCTACAATCGCAAGAGATTGCCAGTGCCATCTTCAATTGAGTGTCTCTCCAACTTTACCCAACTTTACTTGAATCTTATACCGTTAGCATTAAGCATTGAAGACCAGTGGCAGTAATGCCAAGAAAACTGAGCGTCTGGGTTTCACTCGGCCTCCAAAACGAAACTCATGTGGTTCGATGAAGAATGCAGGCAGGCAAACGAAGCCAAACAAAAAGCAAGACAAATGTTGATTCAAAAGAGATTTAGGTCTGCTTTCGACCAGCAGTATAACGTACAAGGTGAAAAGAAGAAGAAACACTGAATTCTCAAAAAGAATCAGCATGAGAAACGCTAGTTTGATGAAATTAAAAGATCCCATGACAGGAATGAGGTTCGGAAGTTTTACCAAAAGGTAAGAAGATCTTGCTAGGGTGGAAAGCTCCGAACTCAAGCCTGTAAAGACCAGCAAGGAAACATAGTGATAGAGACGCAGTCGCTATTGAAGAAACTAACTCCGATGTTAGACAGAATGCCTTTTTGAACTTAGATGATGATAAGGACTGCCGTCCTCCCGACCTAGAAGAACTTTCGTTTGATATATCCCATCTTAAATCGAATTAGACTGCAAGTGCAGATGGCTTCCATACCGAGCTTTTCAAGGCAGCAGGAGATCAGTTGCGAGCAGCATGCACCAGCTGATCTGGATGACAAGGTTATAAGAAAGCTTGTCCGAGGAAGTGAACCTCAGTTTCGTATGTCCGATTCTCCAATTAAATAAATAGGGTATCGTAACAGAGCGAGGAGCCCCGGGGCCTAGCGCCTTTCTCAGAACCTTGCCTTGTGAGGAATTGGAAGGGACCTACAATTTTCTGTCGGTTCTGAACCACTAATCAAGAAAGCGTGTTAATGGCAATGAATTTACTATCGGAGGACTTGCTAATTCATCGCAAAAGACGATACCAGTGAAAAAATATTTTTGCTTCAGTTCGGAATCGAACGAGGCCCAACGACACTACGACAGATTCTTGAAAAAACACACGTTTTCGAGGCAGCATATGATAATGTTTAAAGTGACGAGCTGTACAGAGCCACGTGTAGCTGAGGAACCATTGCAAAAATCACAGTACTCAGCATTATGACTTTGAAGCTTTGCTACGTCTGAGTTCGTATGAAGAACTCGCCGAGATCTTTGATAACGAAAAATGCTTTCCAATACCGACGCACTGCGTTGCTTTTACCAATCATTTACAAAATGATGAGAAATATTTACTAGAGCTGTCCAGTATTCACAAAAAGTTTTATCTACGGGATGATCAACGAAATTGCGGCTTCATTGCTGCAGTTTCCAGTCTTTTTCGGATGATCTAAAAAAAATTTGTCAAAGCTCATTCTTTTTTTTTAGCAAATTAACGGGAAGGATGTACATAAAAAAGAATGAAAAAGTTAAAAATTCTTAATTTGGGAGCTCTTTTACTCCAAAACTTGAATGTATTGCAATTTTTTTTGACATATTTGACTCCTGAACTGTTATTTATTTACATGCTACCCTTCAAACTTTAGGTATATTCTTTTGAAAATATAATTCTGATATTACTGATAGTAACTTTCCAAAATTTCTTCTAAATCCAATGCTAACTTTTTGAGCTACAATACGAGCAGTTTTTGGAAAAGTAGTTTCGAGATAATTATGCGTTTAAAGTTTCACCACGAGAAAATTATTAATTGTAGTAATTTACGGATTGATTGGTGACTGCAGGCGTATACAATAAACCTTCGACTTTCTTTCCCGAAACAGCTTCCCGACCATACAAAAGGTCAACAGTAGAGGGCATTGTGTCCTTTAAAAACCCGAGCTACCTGGTTCGTCACCCGAGCGCATGTTGTTCACGCACTCTAAATGCGAAAATTCTGCATCTATTCGATATATTCAGTTTTCCTTTGGTCATAACATTCCTTGGATGTCATACTTTCGAAAAATTTAATAAAATAAAAATAGATTTTTGAAAGTTTTAAAGTGGTCTCTTTCCTTAAGCATTGTAATGAATGATGGAGCATTGGTATGTACTATACTTTGAAAAGGCGAAAACAGCGACATACAGCCTTTCAAACTATATGAAGAGCTCCAGCTTCTTAATTGAGTTCACCAGACTCTATTAGTGATACGAAACAACTGATTTAGTAATTTTAAAAAATAGTTTGGAAGAAATATATCCAAATGCTTATATGTATTGCCATTAGAATCATGCTAAGAGTTCCCCTCAGTACAGCTTCCGTTGAGAAAAGCTTCTCAAAGTTAAAAAAGTTAAAGAGAGACTATGTGCGCTATCAATCAAAGCTAAACCAGCGGCTACTATTAGCTAGGACTATGAAAAGCAGAAAAGTTCGACTCTTTCAATTTCTATTTGTATATAATACCATTTGACTTTTAGCGACACCTTAAGATGGAAAGCGTTACAACAGTCGTACACATGAACTCATCCAAAACATGACAGCTTGGAATACGTCCACATGAACATCGTTGGACCTCTACCTTCTTGCAACGGATTCAGTTACTTCCGAACTTACATCGATCGAGCGCTGGAGACTATTCCAATTATCGAAATCACAGCCTCGGTTGCGGACGCATTTCTCTCCAACTGGGTGGACCGATTTCATCGGGTTGTATATACGTATTCAAATCAGGGCTTATCACCCTCAAGTCAACGGGATGGTGGAGCGTGTTGGTATGCTCACTGAAAGCCGCGTTTCCAGCACACAGCTCGAACAATTTGGTTGGTTTACTACCAATGTTTCTCCTCGGACTTCGGTCAATGATGAATGAGACCCGAGCAATTCATATACAGGCACAGTTTATGTAAGGCACCGAAATACTCCTCCCAGGAGATTTTGTTGAGAGGGATCTAGTTTACAAGGAACCGGTCCGTTGTATCCACGATCTGAGGGAGACTTATCAAAAGATAGAACCAATAAATATTCAGTCGCACTCCAACGCCGGTGTTTATCCCAAGGAACATTGCATCAGCATCGCAAGTTTACATTCGGAACGACCACATACAGCGACCATTGCAGCCAGCCTACTCAGGACCATACGCAATGCTAGAGCGTCACCAGCACTTGTACACTGAGCTTTACCAAACAAACATGTTTATATTTCCATCCACAGGCTTAAACTGGCTTGTAAGATGAAAAGCTCTGAAGACGATCCACATTTGCCGACCGAAGACGTAATAGGAGCTGGGAGAAACAGCAAGCCACCCTTGCGGTTCGCTCCCTCATTGGGGAGAGCCATGTAACGATACACAGAAAAGCACGTCACAGATGACAGCGGACAGCTGTCACTCCTGTAGTAAAAACCTGATGCAGACTCATAACTTCATTG
Organism: Melanostoma mellinum; assembly: GCA_914767635.1. Taxonomy (NCBI): domain Eukaryota; kingdom Metazoa; phylum Arthropoda; class Insecta; order Diptera; family Syrphidae; genus Melanostoma; species Melanostoma mellinum. Next base: position 67,077,370 of record OU612058.1, on the reverse strand, counting down.
TGTCATCGGCCAGCAGCAGTAGTCGTTCTGCTTTGGTGAACTCCAACTTATCACATTTGGTATTCTAATTTAAATCAATAGTAAATCAATAGTTGTAATAATTAAATAGGATCTAACACTACGAGTTCTTACAGACTGAACTATACACGCTCAAAGTTAAAAAAAATATGTTCAGAGCAAGTTTCAAAAAACCCAGTATACCTACACACCCTAAAGGGGGGTTCCAAATTTGCCCTTCACAAGCGAAGAATCTAATCCAGAATCCAGATTCACCATGAAGTCGCAACAATTTTTAACGAAGGACGAACACAAACATTCCTTGAACCCAAATCAAATTACAATTTACTTGCTCGATTTGTAATTAATCGTTCTCTTGTCTTCACATCACTAAGAGAAACCCAACCTTAAAACTTCAAACGAAAAGTCTTATTCCTCAGCATCTAATGAAAGGGAATAATTAATAATTTGCAAGCAATCACAAAACAACAACATTATACCTACCAGCTACCATCGTCAGCCATTACAATAAAAGAAAAAGAATCAACATTACGCTCAACCACACCCATCATTATCGACTCATTTCACGAAACTCGATTCGAAAATGTTCCAATTAAATTCTATGCCAATGCCATTCAATTGAATATCACCATCACCATATCGCCAACGCCAATACCAACACCAACACCAACACCAATCGTCCTGATAAACAAAATATTTCACAGAACAATCCACTTCGACTCGTGAATTTTAAACAGGATGATAATGATTATAGAAGAGGCCATGAGACGCCACCGGCTGGGTCAAAAGAGAGGGATGCAGCAAAACAATAATAATAAAAAAAAACCTTGAAAATCCAGGACATATTTTCATTTTTGCTGGCATATTTGAACTCATACCCCGCTGGCTGCCACATTCATCACGAAAACACCATTGTATCGTACAAAGTACGAGTATTTAATACTATGAAATCAATCTAACTAATACATTGTAATATCACTTAATATAAGAGTAAATGTAATAAGAAGAGAGAACTACTTGGGGAGAAGTAGTCAGTTGTAAACGAGAGCGCTTGGCCAGCGGACGTGTCATAATAAATTGGGTTTTTTGCCATGATGGCTTTTTCCCAAAAGAAAAATTCTTTTGTGTTTTATTTCTAAAAGCAATTTGTCGGTTCCTTCTTTTTTCATTTATTTTAATTAGCCGTATTATACATTTTGGTCCGAATCGAGCCGGATAGTGAGCCAGTGGCATGAGTGCGTAGTTACTTGCATATATATAAACCATAAACGGAAAGTGCGAGAGTGTAAAGCGCGAGGAAACGAAATATGCAAATATATATTGAATATATAAACATAAGCCGAAAGTGCGTACAGTGAATACAAATACATACATATGCAAGATAACAAAATAATAAACCGAAAGTGCTGTGCAAGGGCATAATAGCTACACAAAACCATAAACGGAAATTCCAGTGCAAAGGGAGACAGTGGCAAAAACATACATACACACATATAGAACGACAGCTAGCATACGAAAGGTACCAGGGTAAGAAATTTACAAAATAAAAATTCTCTCTACAGCAAATAAATACGAAATGCAAACGATGACGCATCGAAACAAATGCAAGAGCACACAAAGTGTGCTAAAAATAGCCAGCTGCAAACCATATACACAACGATAATAAAAACCCGAATGGAAAATTACCAGGTAGTCGCAACGATTGCCTGAGTAACACACAAAACCGCACAAGCAACCAAGACACTGCACATAGCATGTATGAGAAAGCGAACGACCGATGGCCTACGTGACCAGAGAGTCGTAGACGTGCAAGCGATAGTAACCCCTTGCATGGGTATGAGATAGTGTTGGTAGTGGTGAGTACATAACAAATGTACAGCAACAGGCAAGGCACGATAGCTACAGTTGGTTGTAGGGTTATAAGAAAAGCGAATGTTGAGTTGCAAACAAGCATAGTAGGATTCTTATTTTTGTGTGGTTGAGTAAAAATTAAAGAATAAACATTTGATTTTGATAGGCATTAAAGTGCGATAAGGTAAGAGAAAATAAATCAATATTGATTATTTAAAGTGCGAATAGGGAAGGACAGGCAAGTGGCAAGTGAAAAGCGAATAGGGAAGGACAGGCAAGTGGCAAGTGAAAAGCGAATAGGGAAGGACAGGCAAGTGGCAAGTGAAAAGCGAATAGGGAAGGACAGGCAAGTGAAAAGCGAATAGTGAAGTGATCTTAGGAGTATAAACAAATACATAGATGAATTTGTTTTGTTTTTTTTTATATTTTGTCGTGGTTGTGTGATGCATCGTAGAATTGGCCTTGGGGTTAGAATTTATATTGCCATTAAAATATTCTGTGCATTTGCTTGAAAATATTTTGTGCGTTTCAGCGAATCAACCGGACCGGGAAAGTGTTTTGATAGTGAGAAAGTTGCGTACAGTGTGTTGACTGAGAGTTTGTGTGGATAATTGCACAGTAAAATATTGTGATGGCATAGGTTTTCGTTTTTATATTTTTATTTATTTTTGGTCAGAAACACGATGCAGACACAAGTGATAGGCAGGAATAGGTAGGTTAGGTAGGGGTAATAGAATGTGCACATTTGAACGAAAGTGCGAAAGGTCCGTAACCGTGATAGTATGAGCGATAGGTACAAGGCAAGGAGACAGCATGGCAAGTGGGTTACGTAGATTATATTCCAGGTTATCGCGAGACCTGAAGAAATGAAAAGGTGTCGAAAAGCTGCATGCAACGAAAGGGCTGATAGCGTGTAGGTCAAGAAAGAATTGCAAGGCAAGTGATGATGGTAAAGGGACGGCCAGGGGACCTACAGTAGGGACAGATCACATCCAAATTCACTATTCGCAAGCACGAAAGTTATTAGCAAGCAATTGGAACATAGATTGATTGCTCGCAAAGGCATATGCATTGATTATTAGTTAATTTATTTTGTTTATAGGAAAGAGGATGACCCATGAGGCCATATTCAAGACCCAATTGAAGGGCATCGAAAGGGTTGCGATATTTATACGAGAGGAAGCATTGGATAGTGACGACAGGGAGATGCTCAGAGTAATGCTGGAGCATCTCAACGAGATCTGGGAGCAGATGTCAAAAAATAATCTGAAGTGGATATGCGCAAAGGGAACGAAAGCGGAAGACATTGAAGATCAGCAAGCGACTGCCGAGAGACTATACCTCACTACGAAAGCGAAGATCAGGGGCCAGCTGGAGAAACTAAACCAAGAGGCGGCAAGCGAAGCAGGAGGAGCGACAATGGCGAGTCAGAACATTGAGGTACAAGTCAGGATGCCAGCGATTCAGGAGTTGAAGAACACATGGGGCGAGTTCGACGGCTCGTTGCGAAAGTGGCAAGGGTTTCACGATCGGTTTGTGGCAGCAGTACATAACAATCCGGAGATTACGCCAGCGTTCAAATTCCAGCATTTAAATAAATCTCTTATTGGCAAGGCGGCACAGACCATGGGCGAATGGCAGCTCACTGACAACAACTACGCGGAAGCGTGGGAGCGGATGCAGCAACTATACAATAAGAAATACCAGACGTGCCGCGAGCTGTTGAATCAGTTCATAAAGCTGCCAAAGCTGCAAGGGGCGCCGAGAGCTGAGGACTTGCAAAGGATGTCGAATGTAACCCATGAGACGCTGCGACAGCTACGAGCACAGGGCCTGCCAGTGGAACAGTGGGATATGTTTATCGTGTTGATGCTCCACGAAAGATTAGACATAGATACGGCCAGGCAATGGGAGTTACATCGACAGTCAGAGACGCCAGCGGCAAAGGACATGCTGGAGTTCCTAGACCGGCAAGCGGCAGCGAGTGTGATAGTGGCGACAAATCAACGGGCAAGGGGAGCTGACAACAGCAGAGGTGACCGTCAAGAGGCATCCACCAGTCGATATAGTCGATTCGAAAGCGAGAACAAGCGCGATGATGGCAAGGTGACTGGGATAGCGGCTACGAGAGGGCAAGCCAGCGAGCATAATATGCAAAGAAGAAGTAGACATTGGTGTGAGATGTGCGGCGAGGGGCATCAGCTATTCCGATGCGAGAGGTTCCTGCTGCTAGGGCAAGCTGCTCGGCTAAAACTAGTACGAGAGAAGAAATTATGCGAAAATTGCCTAAAACAGGGGCACGAGCCAGCGGCATGTTACCAGCAATCCTGACCAAGGACCATGCATAATAGCACATTGTGCCCAAATTGGAGGCCCAAGCGAACTGAGATGGCAAGGGTGAATGCCACTGCATTCAAGAGGAGGAATCCATGACGGCTAGCGGCAAATCAGGCAAAGCGGCAAAAACTTGGCAAGCAAGGTATATCTGTAAAACTTAAAAATGAATCATTAAAATCTATAGATAAAATGTATTCAAGCGTCTTTTCTCTAGGGGTAAATGAAGGAAAGGGTAGAGCAAGTGCGTTATTGCCTACGGTTGCTATTAGGTTTGAGAATTGTGGTAGGTTGATAGGGCCGATTAGGGCATTATTAGATTCAGGGGCTCAGCCGAATCTGATACCCGAGAAAATTGTACAGGCACATAAGATTCCTGTCAAGCAAGTATCACGTAAAATTGTTGGTATAGAGGGTAGAGGTATGCAGCTACGAAAGCAGGTTAGGATTAGAATAACTCCCTGGTTTGAATCCAATTACTTTATTGAAGAGGATTTCTGGGTTTTGCCAAAAGATATAGAGTGGTCATTAGTGACACCACAGGCTAGCGTGTCAATTAAGGAAATTGTTAGGCAACCTCTAGCGGATCCTGCCTATTGGAAAAGCGAGCAAGTGGAGATAATATTAGGGATAAGCGTGTTTGCAAGGATGATGGTGAATGCAACATCACGATGCATAAGCACTGTTGCTATGATAGAGACAGCTTTTGGTACAGTGGTATTTGGAACTTCTTCCAGGCTAGAGCATGATCAGGTAGATGAAGTGCCAGCATTAAAATGTGCAGAGCTGGATAAGTTGGATGGTCTAGTACGACAGATGTGGCAGATGGACCAAATAGAATCGATTAGGGTGCGAACTGCAGAAGAAGAGGCGGTCGAAGAATTTTTCGTGAAGACAGCCAGGAGGGATAACGATGGACGTTTTGTGGTCAATATTCCCATCAAGGATAGTGTGAAGAGTATAGGATGCTCTAAGGCAATAGCGCTAAGAAGATTTCTTTATCTTGAAAGAAGATTGGCTAGGGAGCCAGCGATAAAGAGTCCATACGTGGAGTTTATGCGAGAGTATGAAGAGCTAGGGCATATGAAAAGGGTCGACAGTTCTATAGGAGAAAACAGCATGGTATATTACATACCGCATCACTGCGTAACAAAGAGTTCAGGGTAGTGTTTGACTGTAGTTGTCGGACTGATAAAGGGATATCACTGAATGAAGTGCAGCAGTTAGGAGAAAGGTTGCAGCGAGACCTGTTTGAGATAGTTATGCGATTTAGACGGCACAAGATAGCGTTTAGTGCTGACATCAAAATGATGTTCAGGCAAGTGCGAATAGCGCCCCATCAATGGGATTTGCAAAGAATCTTCTGGAGGGAATCGCCACGAGAGAAGCTACAAGAGTATTGGCTGACGGTAGTTACATATGGCATGACATCATCGGCATATAATGCGGTTCGGTCGCTAATACAATGTGCAAGGGATGCAAGTGAAACGTTCCCTGAAGTAGAAAGAGTGGTCTTGAACGACTTCTACATGGATGACTGTGTATCCGGATGCGATAGTGAGAAGGAAGCGATAGCATTAGCAAGGGACCTGGATAAGGTATTAAAGACAGCTGGTTTTGAATTGAGGAAATGGAAGTCAAACAGCAAGTGGTTGACAAGTCAGTTGAATAGTGAAAGGGACCAGTTGATGGTCTTTGACAAAAGCGAGCAAGCAAAGGTTTTAGGACTGCAATGGTTAGTAGAAGAAGATCAATTCACCTTTGTAGTCAAGACGCCAGAGGTGATAGGGCAGTTGACAAAGCGGAGTTTACTAAGTTGTATGGCACAACTGTATGATCCCAATGGTTATATCGCACCTGTGGTGATATTGGGGAAAATCTTGATACAAGATATATGGCGGACAGGGATTGCTTGGGATGATGAGGTAGCAAGGGAGATTGAAGATAAGTGGCGTATATTATGGAAGGGCATTAAAGCACTGGAGATGTTCAGAATCGACAGATGGATAGGGACATCACGAGGGTCACGGATGCAAGTGCATGGCTTTTCGGATGCATCGACGACAGCGTATGGCGCAGTTATTTATTTGCGAGTGGAACATCATGGCGGAAGGGTAACGAGCAAGCTAATCGTAGCAAAGACTAGAGTGGCACCTTTAAAAACGATAACCATTCCGAGGTTAGAGCTGGCAGCAGCTGAGCTACTGGGGAGGTTATTGATAGAACTTTGCAAGGCGATGGATTGGGAAAGGACGAACTATATTCTCTGGACAGACTCGATGGTGGTTCTGCATTGGTTGCGTAAAATCCCTCGGGATATGAAGACGTATGTTGGAAATCGAGTGTCTTCTATACAAACTAACACGGATATCAAAGCGTGGCGTCATGTTGGGACTAAGGAGAACCCAGCAGATCTACTGAGCAGGGGGCTATATCCTGAAGAGCTAGTGAGTAGTAAGCTATGGCAGCAAGGGCCATCGTGGTTAACTTCAGGTGAGAATGAGTGGCCAGTCAATCACATCGAGAATGAAGCGCCGCCAGCAGTAGAAGGCGAGATGAACGTGCGCATAGTGCTAGTCGTTACTCATGGATTAGGGATTTGGTCAGCAAAGGAGCAAGTGACGGTTCCCATAGAGGAATATGCGTGGAAATTGGAGAGGGCAATAAATATACTGGCATATGTTGTGAGATTTATAGAGCAGGCAAGGTACAAGGTAAAGGAAGGTAGAACACGTAAAGGGAGAAGCAACATGAGGAGGGAAATGAACATTTTTACAAGAACACCAACAGCCAGTGAGAGAGCTAGGGCCATGAAATACTTAATACATAGGGCACAGCAAGCGGCATATGGCAAGGACATGGCGCACCTGCGCAAGGATGGCCAGCTAACAGAACAAAGTAAGATAGAATCGCTTAAGCCAGTGTTTGATAACGAGAAAGTCGAAGAGGGTACTGCCAGCGAATCTATAGCGATAATGGCACGTCATTTGTTGGTGCAGCAAGAATCTTAAGGCAAGCGTTGAAGCGATGGCAAGAGGATGATCTTTTTAGCCAGCTGAGTGTTAAGGGTACTGAATGGACATTTATGGTGCTAGCAGCACAACACCAGGGCGGTATTTATGAAGCAGCGGTGAAGTCAATGAAATATCATCTGAAGCGTATAGTGGGACAGCGGACGCTAGAGTATGAGCAATTTGTGACATTATTAATCGAGATAGAGGGTATCTTAAATTCACGGCCGATTCATCCATTGAGCGATGATCCCACGGACATGCAAGCACTGACGCCAGGGCACTTCCTGATAGGAGAAGCTATAAACGGGCCGTTGCCTTTATCATTAGTAGAAGAGGGCAATTCGAAAGGTGTAAAACTCTTTAATGAAAGGAAAGCGATAGTGGAACATTTTTGGCAAAGGTGGAGAGAAGAATATCTTGTAACATTACAAGAACGAAAGAAGTGGCGGAGAGAAAGGGAGCCTGTGCAAGTTGGCCAGCTGGTTATAATTAAAAGTGAAAATTTCCCACCAGCACAATGGTTGATGGGTCGAATTAAGGAGTTAATCAAGAGCAAGGATGGAATAGTGCGATCAGTGGTCCTGCAAACTGAAACCGGCCAGCTCAAGAGACCAGTCCAAAAGATATGTATCTTACCTGTTGAGCAACAGATCTAGGGTAGGTAGGGGTTACTTAGGCAGGGTAGGGATAGGTAGGGTCTTGGCAAGTTATCGAAAGGGCAAGGAGATGAATAGTTGGCGAGCGAACGAAAGTGCTAATCTTAATCGAAAGCTGCTGGAAACGGCAATCTTATTTCTTTACAGAGTAACGAAAAGAGCGGACAGTGAACCAAGGCTAGGTGACGATAGAAGTGAACCATGCGATGATAGATGATAGCGATGCGATGAGGGGCGTCGAAAGAGAATAGCTGCCAGCAACATCAGTACATCCTGAAGAGAAAAAACAGATGTTTTTGTTGGGACTGTATCGTACAAAGTACGAGTATTTAATACTATGAAATCAATCTAACTAATACATTGTAATATCACTTAATATAAGAGTAAATGTAATAAGAAGAGAGAACTACTTGGGGAGAAGTAGTCAGTTGTAAACGAGAGCGCTTGGCCAGCGGACGTGTCATAATAAATTGGGTTTTTTGCCATGATGGCTTTTTCCCAAAAGAAAAATTCTTTTGTGTTTTATTTCTAAAAGCAATTTGTCGGTTCCTTCTTTTTTCATTTATTTTAATTAGCCGTATTATACAACCATAAAGTTTGTACAGTGAGCCGCTGTGTCGAGGGAGACGAGCGGTAGTTGGGTGAGTTTTGATGCGCGACGCGGTGGGGTTTCTTATAGAAGATATGATGATAAACGTAATGAGGAGGCTTGATTTAATTTTCTTTCAACGTCAATCTTTTGGTCTCGTGTACAGACAGATGGTCTTATTTTCTATCTCCCTCGAGGTTGGATTTCCTTCAATTGCGTTTTGTTTTATGTGCTCGAAAGCAAACAACGAGTAATGCTTTTAAGCATAAAAAGTGTCAAATTACATAGCGTTGCTGTTGAAATTAAATTTTTCTGTTAATTGCAATGAAAATGACGATGACGATGATGATGATGATGAGTGTATGGTATATGTGGCCACATCAAATATAATAGATCCTGTTGAGTTTCGCTATGAATTTATTAAGTGCCACCATTGTGTTGTGCACTTAAGACGCTTCCGTTAAGTTGTTCGAGAGGGTTTTTATGGTACTTTCTTGGCTGCTCAAGAGTTTTGTGTAATTGATTCGTTTATAATTGAATGAGAGCGATGGTCTTGAGAGGAGAGACTTGAGTCTAGAAAGGCAGCTTTATTTTATCTCTTAAAAGCAAGCGCATAGTTCGATTTGTGTTTACCGTTCCACTACAGAATAATACTGACTGAATTTCTCCCAACTATCCAATTTTTTTAGCAACAGACTAAAGCTTTCAGTCCAATACCCGAAAGAGGAACTTATGGATTCTGCACATCGGGTTATAATCGACGTAGTTGGTGCGAAGAGTAGAGAGGCGGAAGAAGGGCACAGAGCGCAAGTTGCGGGGATGAGTGTAAGTCACCTCAAGCAGCACCGGAAATTTAATGTTACTAGGCATAACCTGATGAACGAAAATAATGTTAGCGAAACGACAACGTACACCTACAGAGGGTAAGCAAATCACCAGTTGCCATCGGTTTTCAGGAGGGTGTAAAATAAAATTATCAGACCAAGACAAACTACGCTGAGAGAGTTTTAAAATTCTTCGTTTAAAAGCTACAATTCTGACTAAGACCAGACTTGACTAGAATATTCTAGGATAGACCTGACAAATGCGATTGGTTTTATGTGCGCAAGTAATTCCTTCGCCATACAAAATTTAAAATTTATTTCTCCCGTGCTTAGCTTGTGCAATAAGCTCGCGCATGGTATGTATGTTTGATTTCCTTTTAACAGCAACGCAAGTGCGAGTGTGTATGCATCGGCTCCGGCGATTGTAAATGACGCAAACATTTCGCTCGCACATTACAACTCACACTTTGTTACTGCCGGAAAATCTATGAATAGGACCAGCAATTTCGATTAATGAGAGAGTATTAAATGGTGAAGAGTGAGCTCCAGTGCACCCACATCATGCTGTGGAACGCTCTTCAACATCACAACAACAGCCAGTTCCACAACAAAGGCTGCAGAACATCAAGCTGGACCTGACGCATTCAAAGCCATCAACAACATCACCAAAAAAAAAAACTAAAGATACCAGAAAAAATAAGCACCGGGCAAGGGGAAGTGGAGAAAACCCAAACAAAGCAGATGCGTTTGCAAATTTTTTCAAGGAAAACTTTGTACCAAAACCAACCAACGATCCAGGGTTTATAGAAGAACTTGAGGCAACTCTACGACAACCGCAGCAAACGAACACTCAAGTCATGTTATTCGACGATGATAACCTTGCAAGTGATCCGGTACCTGCAGAAAGCTTCACAAATCCAGAAGAAGTAGCTGAAATGATCCACGGCGGACGTCCTTAAGAATCATACGGACCTGACATGATCTCCAACTACATCATAAGAAGGTTTCCCCAAGTCCTGATGCTTTTCCTGGCAATCATATTAAACAACTGCATTAATAACTGCTATTTCACAAAGAGATGGAAGACTGCAAGAAACGTTGTAATCCCCATAAAAGGTGATAGAAGTACTGTCTCTGGATTTCATCCTATCTCACTTTTGAGGAACACCAGTAAAATCCTGGAGGGAATAATTGTCCGGAGACAAAAATCATTCTGCAACCACAACAACATCATCACAAGTATGCAGTTCGGGTTCCGGGAGAACCTACCCTTCATCCGATTTGTACGTTTCAAAAGGACGTCGTAAGGAATCTTAACAGCTACCAGGTTGCTGTGGGATGCTTCCTTGACATCGAGAAAGCATTTGATAGTATCTGGATCCAAGGGCTAATTCACAAACTAACTCTACTTAGTTATCCAGGTACATTAATAAAAATAATTTTTAGTTTTCTCAATTGCAGGTCATCCTTCATCCAAATTGAAAACAGCCAATCAGCAACCAAAGATATCAGAACAGGAGTAGCACAAGGATCAAAGCTCTATCCCTATCTCTACAAAATCTTCACCTCAGATCAGCCTCAGTCAAACAACGCCAAGAACTTGCAGACGATTCCCTAACTTATGCAACCTCGATGTTGCCAGCAATTGCAACCCGAAGAGTCGAGGATCACGTCAGACGTCTCTGGGAATACTACACCAAATGGGGCATCAAAGTTAATTCGTCCAAATCCGAATTAGTCTGCTTTAGGAGACCCACAAGACGTCGAAACACAAGATCAGCCGCAAACTGTCACAAAACAACCATCAGCTGTGTTCCATCGGGTAGATGGAAGTTGGTAGCTGAAGACGAAAAAAGCATCAAGTACCTTGGCATAAACTTCGTGGAATGATTACGCCTCAGCCCACATGCAACAGCAGTTCTTAAAAAGACAAACTACGTCTTCCACCTCATACACCCACTATGAATTTGCACTGGACTCAACCTTGACCGTCAGCGACAAAGGCACTTCAGCAACAAAAAACTCTATGAAGCATCAGGACTCAGGAGTCCTTCCCCTCGACAGATTTCTTTTAAACGCTGCAAGTAAAATAATTAAAAAATTAAAGAATCACCTTTTTGAATTGATAGGCCGAGGACAAGTCGCGGTGAACCTTCCCCGACCAGCTTACTTTCCGGTAGAGTAGCAGGTCGGAATCGAGTTTTGCTGACCAGTTCTTCGAACTTCAATTCCATCTTTGAGCTCCTGTCCGAACTCTTTAGTGGCTTTGCTCTAGCCGCCGCTCCGTCCTTTATATGAGCGTTTGTTCAATACTCGGAACAACGTTTCTAACTATTTACACTTAGCTTTTTACAGGAACACGCCGAGGTCAGAAAAACCCAGTCCCATATCAGTTGAATGGCGTCCGCTGAACCTTCTTATACCAGAAGAGGAAGCCAGGGAAAATGCCTTCTGCACTCAAAGTTATAATTGATCAAACCATTCCAAGTAACCTCTTTCAACCAGTATCTAACCATGCTTTTGTAGAACTTATAATGCGTAAAAACAACTATGTTCCTTCTATTGTAAAACTAATAAGACTTTTGCCTAGTATCAAAAGTTAATATAAGAATAAATGGTACCAAATATCTGCCGTGTCGGACTTGTTGCGGAAGTTGGACCGCCGCTTCCAAAGTTTTCGAGCTTCCTTGGGAAAGACACTTGATCCGCTGAGTTCAACTCCAGCTGAAGACCAAAGAAGCCTCAAAAAGTCTTGCTGAAGTAGGGAAGAATCCTGAGCAGATGTAATAGCTTTATATTTATAAGTTTTACCGTTACCGCACCAACTTCATTGATGGCAAGCACAAATAGGAGTGGACTAGGATGACTACCCTGGGGGACACCCAAAGAGGCAGATATTGGATCGGATATAGCTTTTCTATGGACGACCGAGTTTAATGTGAATAGTTTGACGACTAATTTTGTTAAATGCTTTAATAAAATCGGTAGTAATAACATTAACCTCATTGCCTTTTGCTAAGGCCAACAGAGTCATTGATACAAATTGCGTAAATTAATGGAACAATATTCATCAGCCACACTGTAGAAGAAAAAGATAAGTTGTAATATTACTACTGCCAATTACTTTCTCATAGTCTTCTCAATACGTTTCTTTTGTAACAACAGCCTCTGAGAAGAAGAACCACCATTCACATGAAATGAATTGAATAATAAACAGCTACTGTATGCCTAACACAGAAACTTATTTTGTCGCACTAAAATATCTCATCACCTAGCAAAGAGTTCTACGAAACTCAACATTCAGAAACATCCTCAAGGTATAGACCAGGTGTAAGCGGCTCTGATGTGACGATGACACTACAACGTACTCAGAAGATTCCTCCTTCTAAAAACATGATTCGTTTCAATGAAACTCAAATAAGAGATGAATGACACTTGAGTTTGATACGTCCATTTATAAGCCCATCTTGTGAACCAACCACTCAGCTTGAAGAATTTTCACCTCAGTCTAGGGTCTTCAACTGGTCTTTTTAGACAAACTAATAATAAAAAAATGACCCGCAGCAACGCAGAGACCCCTCGAGTCTGTTTTCCTGATGTTATTTCATAATTGAGAGCATGATTCCATCTTGTGTGCCTTGGCTTTTCAATCAAAATGTATTTACTTATTCAATAAAACATCAATCAAACCATTAATAAACCAATTATAAACTTTGTTCGCCAACATCCTGCCTGAAATCATTGGAAGAAGAAAATTTCATTTTGCCAAAAGACTCAATGTAGACCGAGAGAGAATTCAATTGAATCCCAAAAAACCCATTCATTTAATGCATCTAACCATGAACAACTGGTCCCATAAACAAACATCCTTTCTGATCCTACAAAAGCAAAATTTTCTCGGAATCGGAACCCAACTAATATGACTTCAATGCAAGTGGACATCGAGTGGACATGGACACTATAGGATTGAGATTGTGATTGGGATTGGAACATTCATACAAACATACATTGACGTTACCACATAGCTTTTGAAAAGTTCTTTGCAGGAGTTGACATCTTAAAATGTCTTTTGATGGAACAACCACTCGAACTCATACCATACATTGACTTCGAGGGAAGAGGACAAAATTAAAAGTGAAAGAATATTGTGAATTTGGTTTTTGTGATGCAGGACAACTTTGCTACTTAAGACTAAAAGTTTTTCCTTATTGATTTTTCTTTTTATTCATTGTGAATGTGTGTGTGTGTGCTTTTTTTCTACTTTGTCGTTTAGTCAACGAAACGATTTACCATTTAAGACAGAAAAAACTATCGAAATTGGATGAGGATGATGGGAGGTATGGGTGAGGATTAATGGCCATCCATAGTGGGGTACCTACATTGATGGAGAGTTGGATGGAGAAAATTGATGGCAAATGGGTGGAGGTCGGTTGTAGCAAAGTGGCAGTACAGTGAGGCATCACTGCGGCTCGAGGACAGGAGGTACACTTGCTAGAGAGCTGCCTCTACAGCCTAAGTTGGAAAGTCATTAAGATGTAGGTAAATGGATGAGAAACTTTATGTGGTTTAATGGTAATGACAATTCCGCAAGTGATTACATTTGCGGTTAGGGTACTGAGGGCAACTTATCATTTAGCACATCCTGATGAGTCATCTAAACTGGTGTAGGTCTTCTTTCTTTTCTCCCAGCAGTAAATTTTTCATTGTATGTTCAAGAAATACGATAATGGAAATAGCTTCCTAAGCAGTGATGATGATGGCAGCTTATTTTAATTGCCAGACTGGAATTCAAGCAAATCAATGTGTTTGTGCATATATGCATTATGTCATTTCTATAAAAGGTACTTTCTTTAACTGCTATTGGGGGGAGGAAAGCAATGACATTTTGGTTTTTATCTTTGATTTATTTGGCGCATCTTAGAGGTGTTCGCACTTATTAATCAGTTCATGTCGTTCTTTCCTATTCACACTAACTTATCTTCAACTTGATAACATGATCGAATAAGGGACTGCAGATGACCTTAAGTCTTATCCGATGAGTCACTGTTTTACTCAGCTGATGTCAACTTACTCTCATATTTTTTTGCCATAGTCTAAAATGCGATTCAAATTGCACAACCGTAGTGTAGATTCTTCTATTAGCTTTATGGTCTTTTTTCTTTCATAGAAGGTAGAGGAGACTTTCGTAAACCTCACTATGCATGGCGCATTTTGTAATTTGATTGTGGATTTGTCGTTGAAGTAGACTCATAGTGGTAGGGTTATGAGCCATAGGCCGGTAAGTTAGCATATATAAAGACAATCTGTATCAGAGTTAAACTCGATAGCATTAGGGTGAGACGATATTTCCAAGAAATGTTTTAATGAGCTTTTTGAAAAACTAATGGACAGTTCTTTAGCGTGAACATTTTTGGTGATTTTAAAGCAAAACTAGTGAAGGAAGACATCATGGGAACTACTATCGGTAGACATAGTCTGCCTGACATAACCAATGAAAACAGACTCAAGCTTATCGATTTTACTAGGGGGCTACATTTTGTTGTTAGTGGTACACGCGTATCACTTTTCAAAATGCAAAAAAGTATATGGCGATCAAACAGATCAACCTATCGTTCTTAGCTTGTCCTTAAATGGAAAGGTTTTTGCATTTGCGGATGACCTGGCCCTCTCCTACACCGCATCCGACCTTAACAAAATCAAGCAAGAAATTAATATGAACCTCGCCATTCTGAACTCTGGGTTCCGATATCACAATATGGTTCTTAGCTTAGTTATGCCGTTTTCTCTTTTAAAAAACTATAAGTTGGAGGAAATAGGATATCATGTCACCCATTGCGATCGCTTAAGTTGGTGTGCAGATTGCGTTAACATTAAAACAGTGATTAAATACAAGAATTTAGGTGTGACGTTGGAGTGTAAACTAAGTTGGAAATGCCATATTGTCAATGTTAAAAAAAAATCTACATTAGTCTGGGTAAAATATTTAATCTTCGAAAATAAGTTCCTTCGAATCTTTTAAAAACGATCTGCTATGTTCTTGTTCATTCCCGACTTGAGTATGGCATATTTGCTCATAAAAGGTAGTTAGAGTGATGATTTTCAAACCAAGATGGGAGCCTTCGTTACCATTATTCAAAACTGTCGAAATCTTACCGCTATTTATATGTGTACAAGGTGTTAAAAAAGTTCTTCTTAAAGAGAGGACACTTTAACATACGTAGAAATGAGACTCGTGCATTGCCAACCTCAACTCTGGTAATAGTTCCTCAAGTAACGACGGAACACTACAGACGATTTGTAACTGTCATTGCTCCCTTTATTTAAACAAACCACCATGGGATATACGCAAACAATCTAATAATAAATTTTTAACATACCTCCGACTTTGGCTTATACATAGAAATGAAGTTGAGACATTGCGACAAGTGTTAAACTAATGAAAACAGGCAAATGCAGCATAACGAAATTTACAAGGAGAAAAGAAGGGAAAACACCGAGATCTCAAAAAGAAAAAGAAGTAGCATCAGAAGTGCTCGTTTGAGGATATTGAGAGGTAACATGACAGGAACGAGATTCGGAAGTTTTACCAAAAGGTAAAAGATTCTGGGTGGCAAGCGAGCTCAAACCAGTAAAAACCAGCAGGGAAAATTAGCAGCAGAGCCACAGTCGCTACTGAGGATCTGAAAAGATCACTTCTGCAGACTGCCTAGCGACGATGAAGACACACATTCCGCTGCCAGGCAGATTGCCCCATTCAGCTTGGCTGATGATCAAGAATACCGTCTTCCCAACCTAAAAGAAGTAAGCTTGCCAACTAAAATCAAATAAAACTGCATATGCAGATGGTTTAGATACCGAACTTTTCAAGGCAGCAGGGGATCAGTTGGAAAGGAGCATGCACCAGCTGATTTGCAAGACATAATCGGCGGAAATTATGCCCCATGAATGAAACCTCAATATCGTATGCCCAATACAAAAAAGGGAGACCTTCATAACTGTCCCAATTATAGATGAATTAGCCTTCTTAAAGTCGCTTAAAGTCGGTCCTTATCAATGTGGTGTTAGACCAGAGAAGTGCACAATAGACCAAATTTTGACATTACGGCAGATCTTGGGAAAAACCCGAGAATATAATATCGATATACATATACACCATCTTCTAATCGATTTCAAGGCCGCGTGTGACAGTATTTACAGAGACGAGCTGGTAAAGAACTATTACTTGTTTTGGAATCCCTGTAAAACTATTACGGCTATGCCATATGACTTTGGAAAATTAACGCTGCTCCGTCATGGTCGGTGAAGAACTCACAGAGATTTTTGATTTCGAAAAAGACTTTCGACAAGGCGATAAACTGTCATGCGAAAAGTTTGATCTACATCTACATATGTACAACATCATACTTGAAAAGATTGTTCAAAACTCAAACGTCAACACCAAAGGAACAATCCTTCAAAAGCCTGTAAAATTACTCGCTAAACAAACGACATTGACGTAGTAGGAAGAAGAAAGCGTGATGTGCTTTTGCGAGCATTGAAACACAAGCGGCAAAAATGGGTTTGATGGTTAATGAAAGTAAAACATAGTAAATGTTGTCATCAAACAAGGACACCGGACAAAACGTCACAACAGACAGACATAACTTCGGGGTAGTACAGGGCTAGGATCTACTTAGGGTCTGCTTTCGACACAAAAAAATACATCATTGTGGAGATCAGTCGGAGAATAATACGCGTTGCTTCTTTGGGTTAAGAAGGAAATTGAGAAGTAAAGTCCTCTAAATGAAAAGGATTGAGGGCGAATGGACATCAACTCTTTGGCCCGACGGATTTTCGAAAATACATTTGCAGGGAAATCGTGGAAGGGGAAACCTCCGTCTTGGAAAAAGAACTCAGCCTTTTTATAGTGCAAAACTGGATAGAGCTCGTCCGAAATAGAAAATGTGAAAGATGTTGGCTGAAGCGCAGATTAATCTCGAATAGTAATGCTCACCCTAATGAGTAATTTTAAGTTTTGCAGTCTTCAATCTCAAATGTAATGTTTTCTTTCAGACAATATAGGAGGCCTGTTAGACATAAATAAGGCAAAACCTAAGAATCCAGGGCCAGTTCATGGATTTTCATGAAATTTTTAGATAAATGTTTTAAATGGCGTATAGAAAAAAGTTAAAAAAAAATTTTTACCGCTCTTAATTTTTTAATTATCTTTAAAATTAATTATTAACTTTTAGAATTTTCTTTTATTTATATACTGTGTCTTAGATACACAGAATTGTATGGGATGGACCTCCCCCCCCCCCCCCCCTTAGGCTATATCCCTCCGTGTAGGCACGAGAGCCAATTTTATATGAAATTCACTCAATTTTTTAAAAAAATTATTAAAAATTAACTAAGCTCTTACTTTCTGATGGCAATTAACCATATTCTTTCGGTTTCATAAACTGTTAGAACGGAAAGAGAATTTGGGTAACAAATCAATCTGTGTGCTGTCCTTTGAGACCAAAGTTCAAGTTTGTAATAGGTCTTCTTTTTAAAATTTAACTTAAAACTAATATTATTAAAAGATAACTCTAAGATCACATGTAATTTTTTTTTAAACATTTCTTATATGCTTTTTGAAACACATTTCATATTTCACTTCCGGGAATAAAGTTCAAGTAGCGGTTAATTAATAACATTTTGTTTTCGTTTTTTAGTTCTCTTAAACCAAAAAATATTTTTGTTCGGTTTTTTGCTTTCGAGTAATAAATTAACAAAAGCATTGATTATGGAAAGAAAATATAACCCTTAATGGGGCAAAGTATGTAAAAAAAATTTAGTTATGAGAAAAATATTTTCTTTTCCCAAAATTTTGACTTTGAGACTTGAACTTTCAAACACTTTTCATCAAGTGAACTCAAATTAAAATTTTTATTAAAGACCAAAGCAATACTTTCAGAAACATTAAAGTACGAAAAAGGAAGTGGCTTAGTTGATTTTTAATAATTTTTTAAAAAATTTAGTAAATTTCATATAAAATTTCATTCAGACCCCCCTCCCATATAATTTTTTTTTGTTGCCTTGACCAAACCTATCCATCCTGTGCCTTTAGAAAACTGTATCTAAGACACCCTACATACATAAAAGAAAATTCTAAAAGTTAATTATTAAGTTTAAAGATAATTAAAAAATTAAGAACGGTGGAATTTTTTTTAAACTTCTTTCTATACGCCATTCAAAACATATTTCCGAAAATTTCATGAAAATCCATGGACTGGCCCTGGATTCCTAGGTAAAAATTTTGCGGTCTTCCACTGAAAGCAGAATACAAACATCATTTCCCACACAACAGGATAAAATAAATAAAAAGGGTAGCACTCGCGGATGTCTTGGGCTTAGTACATTGCTCTCTAGTCTTTACCAAGTCCAAGTATACAGTTTATCAAGAACTTGCCATAATAAGTTTACCAAAATATTTCTCAACAGTTCTCAGAAAACGGTAGTTGTGATTCCACTTTTACGTTTTATGACTTAAATAAATAAATAAAATAAAATGCAACGTTTTAGCGACTCAAGTTTCGTTAAATTTCTTCTTTAGAAAAACTCACGCGGGTGTGATTTCTTCGAAATAACCAAAAAACTTTTTACAACTTAAGTGACTGAATGGAATTAAAGTGCCATCGACCCAGCCCCACAAGCATACACCCAACCATTACTTTAAACTTCCATCCAACCAACATGACATACCTTAAAACCACTTCTCTGGCATTAACAAATCACCTCTGACTATAAAATGCACTTCTAGCGAAGTTCCCTATGCACTTTCCAGCATTATTGTTATTAATAAAATTCCAAAACCAACCTGCGAGGGAATATGCATGGCATATACTATACTACTAAAAATGCTGTCACGCGTCTTTTCCTTGAAGGCTCCAGCCAACCCCTGAACTGTTTCTGTTGAAAAAAAAAAGAGAAAAACAAAAAAGTTGTTCTTGCTGAACGTATACCCGAACTCGTTATTTTTCGATTTCGCACGACTGCTACGCTATTTTTTATACTTTTTTTTCAAGTTTACTCGACAGCATTTCGTTGCAAATGGTTTGCTTCTTTTGTGTATCCAACAGAGGCACTGGGGCGTATGTGCACTTTCCTAGGTCATAGAACGCTGAATGTTTGCACTTACTTCTCATCAGTGCTTTGACATAATTTACCCTAGGAATGTTCTTTATTTCGGATTTCAGATAATGAGAAAAGTGAAGATTGTGCAAGGGGAGTTGAACGTGAGTGCAGTAACATTGGAAAAGGGAAATTGTATTTTCAGATAAATTTTTTCTTCATCGTGGCACTGGCAATGGGTGTTCGTGTTATGTGTTTCTATTACACTGGGACATCTATTTTTTTGTTACTTCATAATGTAGAACATGAAATCAACTGAGTATACAATCGGAAAAGTTAAATTAAAGTTGATTTCTTACGTTTATTTGTAGCTGAATAAATGCTGTTTAGGGTCAAACTTTTAAACATGGCCGTGGGTAGTTTGGATTTGTCCATAACAGCTTTGGAGCTGGAGATAACCATTAAAAAGATGAAGAACAAAAAGGCACCAGGAATAGCCGGTTCGTGAATTTCAAAGCTACATTTGACAAAGATAGCAGTCATGCTCTTATTTACAAACTATCTTGCCAAGGAGTATCCCGAAAATTCCTTTTCGTATATACAACATACGTATATAGAATAGACGTACTGACTCAGAAAACTGAGACGTACCTCAGCATACTACTGAGGTACGTCTCAGTTTCATTTCATCATCTACAGCAACGGTTTGGGTTAGATGCAAGTTCTCAGAATGGTTCGAAACCAAAAGTGGTGTGCCTCAAGGTTGTATCCTGGGCCCGATTCTCTTAGCACTATTAATCGATGAAATCAAAAACATCTTTCCTGGTTAAGTACTATCTTTCACGTTGCACGTGAAATTACAATCTAATAAATCAACGGCCACAAAACAAATCTACTTATTTTTGGACCACATCTGAGAAACAGACAACTTGAAGAGAGCTGGTTTTCAAACACCATCCGTTGTTCGAGAATTCAAATATTAGGTGTTTTGCTTACTCATAACCTCAATGTTTAACCATGCACGCCCAAATGAAGAGCAACGAAGCCAAACTTGCTTTAAATATGATGTGGCCAAAATTCCTTACCAACCGGAATATTGATCTGGCCTTCAAGTACTCCCAGGTATCAGAACTCTTAGCAATAAATTAATTAAAAAAAAAAAAAAAAAAAACAGTATTTCGCCTTTTCCTTTTGTTGCCATTTTTTTGTCTCGTAGGTTGAAGATCCTTACGATGGGATGAGAGTAAAGAAAAAAGGTTCACGTAGGTTAAAGATCCTTACGATGGGATGAGAGTAAAGAAAAAATGAAAAGTAATGTTGTGTGAGTGCGAAGAATCAAGAATAGACACGATCTGTTGATAGATCTTAGAACGGGGGTGTGAAATTTTGGTAGTTTGTTGATAGATATAGGAATAGGTAGGACTGAGATTGTGATATGAGATAAGGAAATAGAGACAATAAAGGGGAAGATGGTTTCTATTGAGTATTTTTTATGGTTTTTTGTTTTAGATTTCGCTGGCGCTCGGAAGTGGTTGATTTTTTTTATAATGCATAGATTGGGCATGAGCATGAAATTTTACAGATTAGCATGATAGGTCTTTGGTATGTTTTATTATATGCTATAGAGTAAGGATGGCGATTTCTTGAAAGAAATTATTTTAAGGTTGTCGGGGGTTGAACAAAGTCCTCGGTTTGTAAAGTCAGCTTGAGGACGGATTCAATTTTATGTGTGAGTTTTGCACTCTTGTTCTTTTATTCCTCTATGAATACATTGAACATTTGCAGTCCTACCGAATGAACATTGCTTACATAAAACAAGCTGCAATTGCATAGTAAGAAGAATCAATTTATGATGTGGATGACATAAAAATTTTACCTACATAAATTAAAAACTGTTTTTGGTTTTGGCTGTACGCTAGAGAATTTGGTCACGTCCGATATTTGGTTGGGCATATAGATTGTGTATGAACAAGTCGCTTTAAGGAAGTGACCCATGTTCGCATAGCAATTAAATCCATGATCAATGTTGAAACCGAGTATCTGTGTTGTGTGTTTTTATTGCAGAGGAAGGTAAAATAAAGTAATACACATTGTAAAGAAAGATGATGATGATGAGATGATGAAAATGCAATCGTACATTGTTTTTCTGCTTTTTTGTGAATATCGATGCATTGATATGACAGTCAGAATGTGAAGGTTAGAAACTATATGTGCAGAAGACGAAATGAAATAAATGAATAGGTTTCCTTTTGTATTATAGATTTCATTGACAATTGGTGGTGGTTGGGGTTTTTTTATGTAAAATAGAGAAGTTGGCCTCGTCCGATATTTGTTTTGTTTTGAAACATATCTTGTACTCAATGCATTTCGTCACATCCCGAAAATTGATTGTGCATAGCTATACTGTAAAGTAAGGATGCACCCATGTTTTGTTCTGAATTTTTAATTTTGCTGGCAAGATTTGAAGGTTTGGGATTGATTTGTCACATCCGGTATTGGTGGTTGTGGATGGTTTTTATTAATTTTAAAACAATTTTTATACCGGGAGTGTAAAATATACCAACAATGCAAAAATGCATTGTGAATATTGATAGAGGGTTGAGGTAGTTAGAACTTATAGATAAGCTATGGAATAATTTGTTTTCAATTCTTGAATGTGATGTTGTCTCTTTTTTCTTTTATAAATCATTGGCACCAATAACCAATATATTGCATCCCCCTAGAGTTTCTACTACCTATAAAAGCAATTGTTCTCTGAGTTTTCTGTTCAGATTATTTTTGAACAATCATACAAAAGAGCCAGCAACACGCAGAATATATTTAATATTTTTTCAATATACATGGAGGAGTTCTCTGCCGCGTGCTGGGAGCTTAAGGAGTTGCAGGAAGTTTTGCGCTTTGAAATCCAGAACGGAAAACGGACTGGTACATTGGGGAGTGCGCGGACCATCGCGCATATTATTTTAGCTTTAAACATCCGAGCTATTGAGCTTGGATTCAAAGACGACATACCACAAATACCACAGGAGGTTCACATATTATCCCATTAAAAACTTTTTGAAATAAAAAACTTTACACAAATTTTCTTTAGCCTTTTTAATTATTCGGTTTCAGCTATTGTCATAACAGTAGTTTCTTTTTAGTTTTCTACCATATTTTGTTGCCTCATTTCTCTTGACTAGGGTGATATTAGTGGCATGATCAGTGCTTCTAATGACAAGTTTAATTCGTCAAGTACTCGAAAATGGTTATCCTGAACACGTCGTCGCTCTTCTTCGACATCATCAGTATTAACTGAACCTATTAGATTGCGTGATAAGACTTTGCGAGTTTTTTGTTCATCGACTTCTTCGTAATGATTTTCAGTGGGGTCATATCTGGTGATGTATTCTTTCCATCTTCAGATGAATCAACTGCATAAAGTGTTTTCGAGCGGAATCTCTTTGCTGACCGAGGTGGAAAGGAATTCTCCGGTACACTCTTTGATGGACCAGGAACTGGCAGTATTGGCAAAAGCCTGTCCTTGTAGTAAGGAATGTTTGTATGAAATTTGACATCACCTACCTCGTAGTATGCATATGAGTAGGTATGATCGATGATCACTCGCTTAGGTTGTTGTTGCTGCAGAGTTGGAATGGAATTCCTCCATACACTCTCTGATGAAGAAGGAGTTGACAGTATTGGTAAAAGCCTGTCCTTGTTAGGAATGTTTGTATGAAATTTGACATCACCTGGCTCGTAGTATGCATATGAGTAGGCATGATCGAAGGTCACTAGTTGAGGTTGATGTTGTTGTATTTGTGGTATTTCTTTCATTGGTTGATGAAGTGGAATTACAGAAGACGTCGATGGAGTCTGTGTCACGGGCATATTTGTATCCACATCACCAGCAGCAAAATAATAATCCAAAGGTTTGTTCAAAGGTTCAAAACAGTCCATCCTCATTGCCGGCGCTAATTTTTTGTGATCATCAGACCTTTAACAAGGGAAGTTGTTAGAATTCATAAATTTCTGCCAGTTACCGAAGGAAATGTCTATGTAAACTTGGAAAATGTATGTATTACTGTGAGAAGATATCGATAATTCTCATTTTCAGATGCACAGATACCCATGTCAAATAATGACTAAATTAATGGTCAAGAGAGAAGCGCTTGGGCAGTTGTATTTTGACGGCAAGCTGGATTTGAAATAATACATTTCAAAGATTCTTTTATTTTTAATCTATTTATTTTAATCTTTCGTACAACAACATTAACTCATATGCATACTACGAGCCAGGTGATGTCAAATTTCATACAAACATTCCTAACAAGGACAGGCTTTTACCAATACTGTCAACTCCTTCTTCATCAGAGAGTGTATGGAGGAATTCCATTCCAACTCTGCAGCAACAACAACCTAAGCGAGTGATCATCGATCATACCTACTCATATGCATACTACGAGGTAGGTGATGTCAAATTTCATACAAAAATTCCTTACTACAAGGACAGGCTTTTGCCAATACTGCCAGTTCCTGGTCCATCAAAGAGTGTACCGAGGAATTCCTTTCCACCTCGGTCAGCAAAGAGCTTCCGCTCGAAAACACTTTATACAGTTGATTCATCTGAAGATCGAAATGAATACATCACCAGATATGGCCCCACTGAAAATCATTACGAAGAAGTCGATGAACAAAAAACTCGCAAAGTCTTATCACACAATCTGATAGGTTCAGTTAATACTGATGCTGTCGAAGAAGAGCGACGACGTGTCCAGGATAACCATTTTCGAGTACTTGGCGAATTAAACTTGTCATTAGAAGCACTGATCATGCCACTAATATCACCCTAGTCAAGAGAAATGAGGCAACAAAATATGGCAGAAAACTAAAAAGAAACTATGTATACTGTTATGACAATAGCTGAATCCGAATAATTAAAAAGGCTAAAGAAAATTTGTGTAAAGTTTTTTATTTCAAAAAGTTTTTAATTTTGCGGCCTTTCAAATTGAACCGCTTAGTGTTTATATGAGAGTCGCTCATGACTTTTATTTTCTGAAAATAATAATGAGAAGTAAATAAAAAAAATGATTTCAACTTTTCGGTTTATTTTTATTTATCGAAAAAAATTTTTCTGAGATTGCAACAATTTATTATTTTTATCGAAAAACAATTGAGGTACATAGTTTACCTCTTCTTGAACTGGAAGCTTCTGCTTCCTCTTTTGCTTCGGTTTCTGCAATATGATTTGATCCAAGATCTCAACTATTTGTGGTTGTTGCGGCTGCTGTTGATGTGGCTGCTGTTCTTGATAGTTTTCATGCTGTTGCTCCAACTGATGTTGTTGTTGAGGCTGTTGCGGATGCTGATGTTGTTGCTGTTCTTGTTGCTGATGATGCTGTTGCTGAGGATATTGCTGCTGTTGATAATTTTGCTGACCTTGTTGTAGTTGCTGAAATTGTTGCTGATGATGCTGTGGCTGTGGCTCCTGATGCTCGTCATCTTTCACGTGGAAGTCAACTTCCACGGACATCTCCCCGTATGGCCCCACTACTTCCAAGCAGCAGCGGTCCAATTGCAGGACGTCTTCCTCGTCCAGCTGCAAGTTACAACGTTTAGGGAGAAAAACCTTTAAGAAAAATGAGTCAAAATTGATCAGTTAGAAATTTTTATTTTTTAATTACCTTGCATTCCTCCAGTTCAATGAGGATTTGCTCCCCAAATTTGGTGTTGCACCTCTTTGCCTTGAGTATTGGGTACCTCTTTTTTTGTATAACCTTCGAAAGGCTTAAAATAGGCTTTTGGTAGGTAGACGGCCTCACTGCTTTTTTAATTTTGTTGAGGAACGACATGATATGATGATGATGATTTTTGGGGAAAAGATTTTTCAGACGATCGTATGATTGTTCAAAAATAAACTGAATAGAAAACTCAGAGAATATTTGCTTTTATAGTATACACTCTGTTATCTTTTGTTCAACGCCGACAACCTTATAATAATTCCTTTCAAGAAAAACCATCCTTACACGGTTAAAAATCCTAGCTGTCATATCCATCCATCGATATTCACAAAAAAAAAAAAGAAAAAAGTCAACGTGCCTCTATTTTGCTATAATCATCTTTCCTCACAATGAGTATTGGTTTATTTTACCTTCCTGTGCTACACAGATACTCGATTTCAACATTGATCATGGATTTTGTCGTTAAGCGATCGCTATTCGAACATGGGTCACATCTCACATCCTTACCCATCGGTATAGAGTAAAACAACCACATGACAACGACCTTTCATGCTAAGCTGTAAAACGACTTGCTCATACACAATCTATGCCCCCAACCAAATATCGGACGTGACCAAATTCTCTAGCGTACAGCCAAAACCAAAAAAAAAACATTCCTATTACCCTCCCCTACCGGCACATAAATTCCAAACTTATAAAAAAAAAAATCAATCACAAACCATCTTCCCCTTTATTGTCTCTATTTCCTTATCTCATATCACAATCTCAGTCCTACCTATTCCTATATCTATCAACAAACTACCAAAATTTCACACCCCCGTTCTAAGATCTATCAACAGATCGTGTCTATTCTTGATTCTTCGCACACACACAACATTACTTTTCATTTTTTCTTTACTCTCATCCCATCGTAAGGATCTTCAACCTACGTGACTGTAAACGCTATTATCTCCCTTTGATCAGACCGACGGCACCCTTTTGGCTCGCTCAGAAAATTCCCAGGCCCAAGTAACCCTTATCCTACTCCCGTGGCGAAATGGCTTGCATCTCCGCCTGTTACGCGGTTCCCAACAGAAACCGAAAATGTTTTTCCAAGAGTAGATATTACCTTTCGTGAAGACTCTGATAGTAAATTCCTTGCTATATAAAGCGCTTTCTTGATTAACCATTCAGAGCCGGCAGAAAATTACTGTTGGTCGCCTCCATTCCTTCACAAGGCATTGTTGTGAGAAATGTTCCGGGGCTTCCCACTCTGTTGCGCCTCCCTAAATATTAGGTTGCGTTTCAATGAGGATACAAGTAGGTCGCAGTTTCGGAAATATCGCTGATGTTCAGGTGCCCTTAGCAAACGATCCATATCAGTCAATTCCACGGCCAACTTTTGATTTCGCTTCTCGACGACCTTATAAACGTAGTCGAGTTCCATTCATAAATGATTAGTTGTAGTTCAACCCGATAAAAAAGTTTTTGAAATATTACAAAAAGTTTGCGTTTGAAAAAAGTTATTATGTAAGTCCTTATTGGAAAACCTGACATTTGTGTAAGATCGTCTCTGCGGTTCAAGTCGACAGGTTTCCAAAAGATCGAGAAAAAATGAATGCGAGCTAATCGTTCTGGGTTTGAGCAACTGCTCTATCATAAAATATACTAATACTTGGTACCTTGCGTTGCTAGTGTTTATGCTCGAACTTGTTTCAATATTCAAAGGCACCGTACTTTTAAAGATTGACCAATTTATGTATGGCATTTAATCACAAAATATTGCTACTTATATCTTTGTAAAGTGACACGCATTTGAAGAAACGCTATAAACCAGAATAAAGTCGAAAAAATTTATTACTGTCAATGCTGATTGATCTATAAGCGAAAACTTTGAACCGTGTTTTGAAAACTCAAACTGAAGAATCTGTTCACTTTTGACTTTAAAATTATTTTTTTAACGTAGAAATGGAGCACATATCTTAATGGGTGGGTTTTATGACTTTGCTGATGTCAAGCTATTTTTGCAATCGATAATATTGAAACTTTTATCCCCAATGCTGAGTTCTTTCACTTGGCAGCAGCTATTGAAACCGCTCTCCATAGATCAAAGCGATATAATCAAGAGTGTGATGTTGTTTCAAATACTCAAACAATAGAAAAGTTAGTTAGTTCGTTTCAGTTTCAGCTCCCAAACACTGCTGCCATTGTGACTTATTTCTGGTCAAATTTGACTTAATATTTTCGCCATAAGCTGGCAATAAAATAAAAATTAACTCAACATTTTTTGTACTACAACCAATTCGGAAATTCCAGAATGACGTAATGTCTAGAACGATTGACTTTTACATGGAAGTTTCAGACTCGAGCCTAAAAAACGGGTAACGGGTATCAACTTTCGGGAGTAGGTAGTCCCTTTTACCATAAAAAGCGTTTTCTCACCTACCCGTTTGGAGTCAACATCAAAACTGTGGGTCTGTGAAATGTCGTTGACCCCGAGCGTACCTATATCCAAACTTTGTCCCGGTACCGTTTCTATTTTAAATTTTTTTTACTAGACCCTATTTTGAATCTCGACCGACTAACTTCAGAGGAAAGTATGTATAGCTTTGTCTTTTCGAAACAAATATGTGAGCTTTAACATTAAACTGCATAACAGGGGATTCAATTCTCAAAAAAAGACTCCGTAGAATGAATCGAGAAAAACCACACTGACTAATTTAAACGAGATGATAAATTTTCATACTAGAATCAGAACTTTCGAAAAGCATCATTCCTAAAGAGGCCTTACAGCCCCACAATTCCTCACGTAGATTAGTCTAGAGAGCATTATTATTTATTTAACGCACTCCTCTAACTGTGATGCTCTTATACGACTGAGGCAAACCACTTACAACATCACCGAAAGAAAAATTTATGCATTTATCTAGACAATGGTGTTTTGTGTGAAAGAGCTTCTGCTCACAGAGTATACACGTTACGTATACGTATGTACAAGTACATGATTGCCTTTGTGGTGTGTACTTACTAAAATACTACCTGACACTTACACTCCCCATACACTAGACAAACCATCCTTTTGAGAAAACCTCTGCCTGTGCCTTGCCTTGGGGAAGTACAAGCAAAAGCAGCATGAACAAATTTTATATTTTCCAAGAATAAAATACAGAAACAGCAACAGAAAATATACGGCCGTAAGAATAAAAACTTTATGACAAATAAACCGTTGTCTTTAGTATTAATACATACCCGCACTCTTGAGCTCTGATGCCTGTCAAATGAAACATGCAATCATGGCATGAGCATAGCAAGGGCATAAAATCCTCAACCAAACAAATTGGCGTTAACAATTTGACTTTACCATTTTATTTTCTTACTCACGACTCAAGAGGTGATCAAATTTTTTGGTTTAAATTACCTAAACTTAAAAAAATCACCCATACTAATGAAGTCAATGAATAAATGCCTATAAGGCAGTTGACTTTATGATTGTTTCTTTTTATTAGGGCTTGAGAATTGTTAAGTGAAACGTTTTTTTGGTTCATTTGAATCCTGTTGATCGGATCAGTGGACATAAGAAACTTGTTAAGTATTTAGTTTCATGTGAAAACGTATGGCTTCAGTTAGCATTTAAGAGTGGCCATTTTAACAGACATGAAGAAGTGGTGATCATCAAACCACAGAAGCAAGCAATGCAGCAACTTTCAAAAACGTATTACGTAGCACATCAAAAAAAAGTTCAATTGAATTTTTCACGCCGCATTTGATTGTTCCTATAATTCACAGCCAGTTTACTCCAAAAGTCATTGATTTTAAGAAGGCAACAAAAAACGGAAAGAGGAAACTCCAATTCTAACAATAGATTTAACCACCCAGCTTTAGACAACCCAGAGCCACAAACCAAGCCAGTACCACCAACAGGACCGGAGACAACTTAAAAAGATCATCAATCATTGTTATATCTGAGAAGGTTACCGAAATCAGCAGACTCGCAAAAAGCAACAACATCAAATTTACTCTGAAGAATCTTCACACAACAAAAATAATAATAAATGCAGCTGACAGGAAGGTTCAGAACCATACGTTCACATTAGACCGGTTCAAAAAAAGTGACTTTTTCTTTTCTCGATGCACATCGATTTTTACCTTCGAACAGGTGTAAAAACAAGCCTGTTAAAATTTGAGTTCGAAAAATTAATATTTAGAGGTCGCTCATCGCAGATTTCCATTTCCCATACAAACTGAATGGGAAAAAAAACATATAATTTTTGGAATTTTATATTTCGGTCTAGAAGCAAAGTGCCGAGATGAGCGATAAATATTCTTATAGAAAATTTGTTGTTCTACAAAAAAGGTTTCTTATAATTTTTCAACAAATTCACTCCTTCAAAAGTTATACAGGGTTAAAGTTTGAACAAATATTTTGTTTTCTTGATATCACCTACTCGAAGGTAAAAATCGATGTGCATCGAGAAAAAGAAAAAAGTCACTTTTTTTGAACCGGTCTAGTTCACATGCGAAGATATAAAGGTGCAAGGTGCTTCTAAAAAGTATCCATCACTCATACTCGACCAATATAAGCAAAGGATGAGCTCCAAATTGAAGGCATTACAGCGACCAAAGTCTCAGTCTTCAGATCACCCGCTAGTCGAACCAAGCGGAAACTTTAATGTTTTTTTGAAAGAATTTTAGGGTCTAGCTTACATAGACCGTCGCTAATATCGTCGAAGAAGAATTCACCGAGATGAGTTTTCATCCTATTAAGTAGTGCAGGGCATGAGCAAAGAAGGTGTTGAACGGTTTCTTCCTCCTCCTCGTCTATGCAGCTTCTGCAGAAATCATTGGAAAGCACACCAAGTGTTTCGGCGTGTCTTCCTATTAGACAGTGTTAGACAATGTCCCATACGAAAACCTATATGGTAGAACCTAGGTACAGGCGGTTCAGGGCTAACAAACTCTTCGAGCGTTTTGAGTCTACACACGGCCAAACTTTTTTGGTTGCAAGGCAGTTGTTAGTCCATCTAGTGTTAGTTATACTTAAAGCGTCTTGTCTAAGTAGGAGTTTGCGTGCAGCGATAGGTACACCATTGTTCCATTCTGAGCGTAGGGAAGTTGTTGTGGCCTTTTTGGCTAGTTCGTCTGCCATACAGTTGCATGGTAGGTATGTCCCTGTGTCCCCGGCACCCATGAATGGTTAATGTTGAACTGATCTCACATCTCCCTCAGAGACATTTTACAACTTCGGACCGTGATGGATTTTGTAGAGACCGGGGAAAGAGATTTAATGGCAGCTTGGGAGTCCGAGAAGATTCTAATATCCGTGGAGGATACGACGTTTTCTTTGACCCAAGTCAACTCCTCCTTAATCGCCAGAATTTCCGCTTGGAACACAATGCAATGATTAGGTAGAAGAAGAAAAGACTGAGATTCCGTTTTTCTGAGTAGGTTCTATTTCCGAAACCTTCGCTGGTTTTTGAACCATCGGTGTAGAAGTATGTTGCTTCATTTTCCAAGTGCCATTTTCCCAAGCGTCTCTTGAAGGTATGGTTACTTGGAAGTTATTCTTATTATCAAACACCAACTTGGGGATGGTGTAGTCGGATCGATTCGCTAGGAATCTAGAGTTATCTAGAATGGTAGTGTGGCCGATTTGATTATTGGTCCACTGTGATGTAGCTCTGAGTCGAGTAGCTGAGCTAGCTGCGTCTTACTTGCTGAAGATATCTAGAGGTGTGAGATCTAGTAGTACATTGAGGACGTCCGATGGGGTTGTCCTCAGTGCGCTACTAATACACAGACTAGCTAGCCCTTCTTTGAACTTTGGCCAGCTTGTTGTAGTTGATCATCTTGTCTAGTGCGGTCCACCAGACAATCACCCCGTATGTGAGTATCGGTCTAATTTCCTAAGTAAACAGCCAATGGATAATTAGAGGGAAGAAACCCATTCCCCACCAATGGCTTTTTTACAAGAGAAGAGTGCCACGTTGGCTTTATTTACCTTTTCCTCAATATTGGATTTCCAGGTCAGTTTTTTGTCATAAATGAGACCTAAATATTTAGCCTGATTCCCTCGTAAAGAATACTAATTACCATTTGTGGTAATTAATATTCAGTCTACAATCTTCAGCCCAGTTGTTGGGCTTGTTTAGTGCTGTTTGTAGCAGTTCAGCAAGGGTTTTTGGTGGCTTGCCTGAAACATCATCGGCACTTCGTCCTCTAGTTCGATTATCAATTTGTTAACGACCAGGTTTCACAGTACAGGAAATAGAACTCTTCCCTGCGGGGTTCTTGTTGTCATGTTCTTGATGTGTTCTTCTATGTGCAGCCCATCAAGAACATTAGTGATTGCTGTATTGTTAACATTGTTAAATGCACCCTCTATGTCTAGGAATGCGACGAGAGTGTATTCTTTGAAGTGGAGGGATCTGTCAATGGTGCAAACCAGAGAGTGGAGTGCAGTTTCCACTGACTTACCACTTGTAAAGGCATTTGTATGTCAATCATTCTTTCCAGTATTTTAAGGAGGAAGGATGATAGACTAACAGGTCTTAAAGGTGAACGGCTAAAAAACAACGAAATTGTTTCATACAAAAACTGCCAGAGAAATGTTTATGTGGCAACCAACTACTGCATGAACTACGTCTGTGTAAAATGCAACAAAAGTCACAACCCTGGTGAACGCAAAGGAGAGGAGGAGGACTGAAAGGTATACTATGAAAACTGCAAAGACTTTGGCCACCTAACAAACTACCTCGGATGCAAGGTCCTACTTGGACAGAAGAAAAATTAGCTGAACTGGAGAAGAATTAACAACAGGAATTTCGGACCCAATCAGCCTGCAACCTCACGAAACGAACGCTTAGCTTATAGCAGCTAAGATTAAGCCAATATGCACACTGCCCAACCGACAACAAATTGTAGCTTCAAAGCCACAGCAACCAACAGAGCAGACAAAAAAACCAGCTTCAAAGGAACCAAGTACCTACCCATAAGAACCAAACCTGGACGAAAAAGAAAAGGAACCTCTTAGGACCGACCTAGCAGCAGCAACAGTTAAATACATACAGAGCCTTTTTTTCTAAAAGATGAAATGGTGCTGTGGCGGAAAAAGTGGCTAACAAAAATTCAGCATAACAATCATCTCTCAATCAATCAAACTGCTCTTGAATTGTTGGCCAAATGCAAGAAAAATATGTAGGGCATTATGCAGTACCTATACAGTTTCTTCAAAATCCTTGCAAAGCTTTCGGTTACAAACTCTCCGACAGATCGGTCTTTATCTTCGATGTGGCACTTTGAAACATAATTCAAGCTAATCCACAGGCAAATTCTTTTTTTTAACACACTAGTTCCTACAAGCGAACTTCTGTCAAATAAAAAATATATTTTCATATTATCATAACTACCTATATTGAAAACTTCAATTAAAAACTTACATAGAATTGAATATCAGAGTATTCCATGAAATAATTTTTTAAAGATGGGAAAAATTTTATGAACATTGCTCCCTCTGATCTAAATCCTGGATTAGCGCTTGTTCCAACTTCCGAACTGTGCCAGTTATAATAGCGGCCATCTTGTAAAAGCTGCAAATGTTAAATCAGTTGTAATTTTCTCAAGTCTATCTGACCAAATCACTATGGACGGATATAGCATTCAACAACACCTGCAAACAACAAGATTGTTTTATCAAAATTCGAGTTCTGTTCGTGCAATGTATCGCGCAGTTTGGTCATTTTACGGTCGCCATAATAACACTACCAGTGGGACTATTTGTAATGTGGTGGACAAATTGAAGTTCACTGACTAATGCGACCAATCAGTGCCTGAATGTCGACGAAACGAAAGATCTGGCGGAAATACCTACAGCCGCTTTTTCTGAGAGCATGAGAATCCGAAGCAGACCATGTCGAGTCGCTCATTAGAACTCCACCATGATTTGGTTTTCCATCCGTTCAGACTTCAAGTGCCACAAGAGCTGAAAGTAGACTAGAAGAGAGAACTACGTGTGTTCTCTGAATGGGCTCTAGAGCAGTGAGCAACTGATTCGAATTTTTATCGAAAATTAATCTTCAGCAATAAGGTCCAATCGAGCAAAAATGTGTTCGTAAACAAACAAAATCTTTGAATTTGATGCTTTGTTACTTATTTACATGAGATCCAAAAGAGTCCAATTTATCCCGGAAAAAGCACATTTTGGTCCGGATTTAAGGCTAGCGGTGTACTCAGTCCATATTTTTTTAGAACGACGTTGGCTGTCAACGCGAGCGCTATAAGTGGATGATCACCAATCCATTTTGGTCTAAATTGTATGATCTGGATACCAACGATATGTATAGTTTCAGCAGGACGGAGTGGCGGTACATGTCACACAGCAATTCTGCACGAGGGCTTTGAGGAAATTGTAATCTATGAGTTGATGTGAAGTGGCCACGAAGACCGTGTGATTGAAACTATGCAAGGATATCTTCAAGGGGTTTCTCAAGTTGAAGATGCATGTAAACGAGTCACAACTCATAAGCCACAGCGCCACCCAAATTCAACCATATTTATGCACCAGTCATGGAAAATTAGACACTTCGGATGCGTTTCACTCAAAGGAATCATAACTAACATTTGAACGATGTAATATTCTACACTTGATGGCGTCAATTGGTTTTTCAAACTAATAAAATATGAAGATGATGGTAAAACACCTTCTTATTTTATTTGAATATAAAGATGGGAAGTGCTTAATGAAAAACCCTGTGAAATTTCTTGAAGAACACAACCGTTCCAACATAACACTCTTTTTGTCTTATCAGTCAACAATGATCTTATTATCGAAATATGACAAGCATCTCGAGTATCCTGACACATGGCAACTGTTCCAATCGGAAACAGTAAAGAAAAACAGTAAACTTTTTCTGATGTAAAAGAAAGAAGTTCGCTTGTGGGTTTAATCAGGCTTAAGTTCACGGGAATATGCTTCGTGATGTTGCTATGATGATGAAACTAAAAAAAACCAAAACCGGTCATTTGGTCAGCTGTTGCTGTCCGTTTTTAGTATAACTTAGTTGCTTTGAGTGAGTATTTTATATTTCCCTTCCAAGAACCAATTCCTCAAGAAATATTGACGTTCAAGTTCAAGACACTCGGAATAAATTTAGGCAATTCTCCACCCCACATCTCTCCACCGTTCTTGAGTAGAAGGATTGCCATATCATAACACAGTCGGGTGAAGTTCAAGCTCATTTGTATAATTGCGTGTTGTCTTCTTTTGTGTATAATTTGCTTAAGCCAGTTGGTATAAGCCCAAGACATTCGTTCCACTTTGATTCGTTTTAGCGATAAAAATCTCCGAAATTAAATTTCCACCCAAAGAGCACAACCAAAGGCACTTTATTATCAAATGCAAAATCTACAGGCACACAGTAAGCCATATAAACGTATTATAAGTATACAAATACGAACACACTGCCAGATGAGTATTCTTAATAAGTTTTTGCTTTTATATCTTTTTGCTCGATGAACCCAGAGGTACATTAAAAACGTTTGCACTTTCAAGCCATCGCTGATCCGCTCTGCGTCTTGTTATACTTTACTTGTCTTCTTATTTTTATGTTTGGCCATTTTTAATTTATTTTGTATTGTTATGAATTACGTTATTCAAAGTGGGAGCAAGGAGTTGAAGCACCAGGAGGACCCTTGTGGGGTGTGTCTTAAGGGGATAGGTGTTTTAAATGGAAAATTAAAATAATAATAATTCTTAAATTTTCCATTTTTCTTTTTTCACCACCAAATTTTGTTCAGATGAATTTTAATTCGTTAAGATGTTGAAACTTTTTATTTTTGTCCGCGAAGGATGAGCATGCCCATGCCCCCTTGTGGTTAAATGAATGCACGTGTAGTCAACTGAACATAATAAGTTCCCTGATTTTCAAGAAATCCTGATAAGTAAGTAGGTAAGTAAGAGAATGAAGGTGATATTTGCAGATCATTTTTTTAAGGACACGATTATAGAAATTTAAAAAAAACGAAACGAATGAATTTCATGGGAAAAACGATATTTGATGCCAAATTGATACTTTTTTGGGCAAGGGAAAAGGTTCTTTTGTCTGTTGAACATCGCGGAGGCCGGAGGGACTGGAAAAGGATTGATTATCTCTAATAACTAAGCCTTCGACTGTAAAAAGATATCAGTATTTAAAAATATAAATGGACAGGTATTTTAAATAAAAAAAGGTCTTAAACAGCACTGGCTTTCAACCGATGCGATGTTTTTTGAAAGGAGGCTCACACTGAACTATAGCGCTCAGACCAATTTCCAGTGAAATATGCTGCCAGGGTAACACGCTTTCCCGTTTTTTGTTGTACAAAGTACAATAGATAGTGGTTGAAAAAAGGGTGACTATCCTATCCACTAAACTTTACCAGAGCATTTCAATCGAAACTACAACTGCAGCTGCAGTGTAAAAGAAACTACTGAAGTACATCAAAAAGGAAAAAAATAATTAAAAATATGAAGAGACATAAAATTTAAGTTTTATTGAAAGATGCTCTGAACTCCTCAGTCTTCAGAGTATAGTATGTAAAAAATCCTTAGTTCAAAGCAAAAAAAAAAAAAAACAATATGCGATGATAGGAATGGATAAGAGTGTAGTGCGATTAAAAACGATAGTATCATTCTATGATAAATCTTGGGATGGACGTGAAAACGTATAAGGCTTGTCAAGTCTGGTGAAAGTGCTAAAGAAATAAGCGCATTTACGCTTCCATTGGAGGTCTAATAGGCACAAATCAAGCGTTCAGTTGAAGAAGAAGTTGAGTGACATTTGTTGAGTTAAAGGATAAAGGCTAAAGAAACTGAAATCGAAGTAAATTAAAATAAAATCGCTCGCCAACATCACCTCGAAATATATATTAGGGCGCTATGATAGCAGTCCTTATCAATCATCATTAAATAGCAAGCGTTGCTGAAGCAAAGGTACGAATAATGGAACCCTGTTCACGACCTAAGCGCATTCACGCTGTGAAACGATAGCACGTCCAATTGAGTATCCCTCGATTTAATAGTATGCCGCCAGGATTAAGGATTGAAGACCAGTAGCAGCAATGCCAACAAGTCTCTGATGTTTAGGGTTTCACCAGGCCTCCGAATCCTGGTGAAATAAACAATGTATAGAACCATTAACTTAACTTTTACTAATTTAAAGGCTTTGAAGCTTGGAAAAGATTCTTGTAATTAATAATAATTGAAAAATGAAATGAAATGAAGTTCACTGGAGAGTGCAGGAAGCCAAATGCAGCCAAACGATAAACACTGCCAATGTTGACGCAAACAAAAACAAGCTCTGCTTGTTTCCAGTGGAAGCAGAAAAAATGTGCACGACTGTGTAGCACGCACTTCCGATTGTGTGCAAAATCAAAAACTGTAGCCTGAATGAAAAGCAGTTTTATCGAAAAATCTTTATTGAGTAAATACATGGTTCCCAACGGCAGATTATTTATGAAAATTGAATAAAGTCACATAAAATCCTAACTTATATTATAAATGTGAAATTAACTCTGTCCTTCCGACATTCTGTGTTACCGTCTCCCGCCGAAGCTACTGAACCGATTTAAATAAAATTTGATACACAGATAGTCTAGACTCTATAGAGCCTGAGGAAGGACATAAGCTATATATTTTTCCCAATATTCCCACGGGGACGGGAAGACTAAACTAAATAACCGATTCTAAAAATTCTTTAATCATTAGAATTCTACACTATCCCCGAGTAACATGAACCTTAACTCATCCCTGTATTAAAACGGGAAGTTTCACTTTATTCCCAAGGGAACGGGAGTTTTTACAATTCCAAAAATAAATCTGTCTGTCCTTCTTTCATTTTTACAATAAACCGCTTGAACTACTGAACCTATTTATGTATAGGTATGAATTTTGGTACAAAGGTAGTCTAGAGCCTGAGGAAGGACAAATGCCATATTTCTTCTCCCTATATTCCCATTTGAACGGGAACTTGGAAACTTTAGCATCGAATTCAAAAATTCTACAACCGTAAGAATGCTACACAACTCCCGAGTGATATAAACTTTAAGTCATCATTTTGAAACGGCCCTCATATTCCGACTGGATCGGAAGACTTTACTAACATTATAAATCCGAAATTTACTCTGTCTGTTCGTGTTTCTTTGTAACCATCTCCCATTCAAACCACTGCACTGGTCCAATTTAAAAGGAATTTTTTTCGGATATAGCCTAGAGCCTGAGGAAAGACATGGGCTATATAAGTTATCCCTATATTTCTTAGGGACCACACCCTGAACGGGAACATTGAAACTGCTGGATCGATAAAAACTCTTTGACCGTGAGGTGATTTCTGTCAAACTGTCGAAAACACAATAAGTATTCTACTTCTCTGCGAGTGTGCAAAAACTATTTTATCGTACAGCCATGGGTTTTTGTCAATATCAGATTAAACAAAAACAATAACACCTTGCTATCTTGGTAATTTTGAAACCACAAGCTGAAGATACTATGTATTTGCGTACTGTGTGACATGGTCAGGCCTACGAAAACTGTGTACAAAAAGTGCAATACAGTCAAAAGCAACTTGAAAATTTAGGTGACTACTGCTACCAATGTTACAGAAAATTATACTTCCATGCTGCATGATGCAAAGGATTAAAACTTAAGCCAAAATGGTTTTAGTTTTGACCGGAAGAAAGCTATCTGAGGAACTGAGTACTCTAAGTGCACCATGGATTTTGCTGAGGGTGAAAGAAATTTGATTCCCCCAAGCTAGTGTTTGGTTGAAAATTATGCCTAAGTTCTTAACTGTTGTCATATAAGGAAGAATCGAAGAACTCAGTTGTACCTCTGGGAAGTAGGTTGTATCTATGGCATTTTTGCCAATGATAATGGCTCGACATTACTTTGGGTTGAGTCGCAATTCATTACTCTAACTCTAACCTTTTTATTTCAGATTTCAACCTTAGTAAAAGAATTTTAAAATTAAAACTCAAAGCCAGTGCTCAACAAGTATGATTTTTGTTTGTTTTGTATTTAATTTGTATTCAATTGTTAGTTAATTGTAGCTTAATTCACTTTTATATTTTTTATACTCATAATAATTATTATGATTTAATTTTGTTTTATAATCGCTGAATAAATTAATTATGTTAAGTGTTATCTCCTTGTTCAGATAAGTTCTTTTGTGCTTGTGTTGGCGTTTGTACTTACCACTTACACTTGCCTTTATGATGAAGAACGTAGACAAGTGCGTACATATGAGCTCAGTACCGCTTAGGTCTCTGAGATGCAAAAAAAAATTACTCACATACTTTGATCAGGTCAGAGTCTAACCGGACGGTAGCGTCTTCGATCATTCTGATTTTATAGCTGTAGTACAGTTGCACATCATCTGCGGACATTATACCCTTACATGACCTGAGAAAATCAAGAAGGTCGTTTATTAATTATCGAAATAGTAGGGGGACGAGAATAAAACCTTGTGGAACACCGACGTTAGAGTACCAAAATTCGAATAGCTTATCTTTGATCGTCATACCTTGAGATCTTCCATGCAAATATTTTGGAATTAGACTAACCGCAGTTCTTTCAAAACGAAAATCTATACTCAGTTTTTTCAGGAGAATTTTATAAAAAACATAGTCCAAAGTTTTTGAGAAGTCAAGCATCACTAAGGTCGACACATTCTCAATGTAAATTTCTTGGCAAATATCATCCACTTATTGTAGAAGTGCGATCAAACAACTTTGGTCTGAAGCCAGCTTGAATTGTAGATAAAGCTTGTGCCCTGTCAAAAATACGGAAATCTGATGCAACAATATTTTTTTAAAAGTCTTCGAGATGAAAGGTAAACAATGGAAGAACACCGAATTCTCAAAATAAGGCAGCATGAGAAGCGCAGTGCAGATGGGCTAGACCCCAATTAACAGGTTCACTATATTGACCAAATTTGACATTGCGGTATATTCAGAAAAGCCCCGGAAAGTCATTATCATCGTTTAATCGACTTCGACACATACAACTTTGCACGATGACTTTGGAGAATTCACGCTACTCAGTCAAGGTCGGTATAGACTGATCCAGCTAGAATCTGAACCTGGAAAGAATTGTTATCGACCCTTCAAAGATGGTTCCAAAAGCGATGATGGATCTGGCGGCGGTGCCTTTGTAGAGAGCATTCAACTGCAGGCCTCTTTAGGCTCATCCTTATACGCATACGTCTTCCAAGGGGAAGCCCACTACCCGAATGTAGAATGATGCAAAATTTCAAAAGCAATGTCTCCTATTTTCCCAAATGCTTACTTTGTATTTTATATCATTACAGGCGTATTAAAAACCAACTGATGTGCATGCTGATTATAAAAAAAAAATGGTGAGAGCTAATAACTTAGCCCCTTTATCTTGGAAGCGTCTTTTGGCTTTTCTCCGAATATCAGGAAAGTTAAAACAAAAGAAGGTTGCTATCTGGTAGTAAAATGGACCGCTAATTAGGTCTGAGTGCTAGTATTTATAAGTCACCAACAGAGAACAACGAAAAAATGTATCCAAAGCTTCATCCATTTTGGTATTAAGTCCGCCATTTAGCAGATCCATCAAACCATGCCATCATTTTGAATTTCCTAAGTTAACTAACATAAAGCACAACTTTGACAGCTGACAACAAAGTAAGATACTCCACAGAATAGCTTTTATACTTTGCATAATGATCTCTAATACCACTCAGCTAACTTCATACAAAAATGAGCAAACTTATCAATCGTTGTACTGATATTTGACAGCCCTGAAAAGGCCTTAAATTTTCATTGATGAAAATTCAGTAGAAACCCGTATTTTTGTAACTTACATGCTTCATTTTTTCGTGAAGTCAAGGACAACATAACACCAAATAATTTATACTCCATCGTAAAATATTTCACACCCGAGACTCGAACCGACACTAAAACTGATTTATACACCAAATTTCAACCTACTCAATCCATCGCTGAAAATTGTTTTTACATTTGTTTTAGAATTAATCTCATCGTTTCCTAAAACATGACTTCCATCATCATAACAATAACTTTCAACCAGTTATCGCTTCAGTATGACGACATTGATCGAACTTGGCTTGACATAAATCCCTATTTTATCACCCGACGTGCATATCGTCCAACTTGAATCAGAACGTTAACGCCCGCCCTTCATCCGACTCCAACGACACCAACGACGACGCAACACACCATCCTTAACAAAGTGATGCGATATTTTTCTTAGAATGAATTATTTAAATTTGTTTTCACCTTTCAGCAGGAAAAACAAATTTTTCACGGCAGACAAAATTCATATTTTATTCCTTGAGTCAAGACATTAATTATTATGTTCTTCACGTTTACTGCCAAGGCCCCTTGGAATTGAATAATGTTAGCATTCTTTTTCATTCTTTTTTTTTTGTACATTTTTTTTTCTTTAAATCTGAATTTGGAATTGGGAACGGTGCCAGAATGATGAGCGAACATGTTATTATCTTTGTGTTTAAAGAGTAATTAAATAGCGCACTTAGGATAATTAACGTCTGAAGGTAGTGCAAATACACGGGGTTGAATGGAATGGAATTGTTTGGATTTATTGGATGATTCAAAAATAATATTTTATGATGGGGAAATTGCTTTCATTTGAAATTGATCAGTACGTAAATATTTCTTTAATGGAATTTTATTATTTATGTGCTTTAGATTGTTTAATGGGATTAATTGGGTTAATTCAATCAATGCAGTGTGACGTATGATCTTCGAGTGTGGAGAATAAAGATAAATGTTTTGATTTCAAATACAAAAATAACAAAAATTTTGCGTGAGGTCATATGTTCCCAAAACTTAAAATATTGGTACTGTAACTGAACAAAGAGAAGTTGTTTGCAACAACAGTAGTGTCCTTTCGTTTTGGATTTCAGCTTTTAAGTCGAAAAGATTCTTTGAAATGATTTTAAAATATCCTGTATCTTCACGACCGATTTAGAAGGAGGGAGCCATTGTATTTATGGGAGAGCTTACGAGTATAAGAGCGCCCATCTTAAAGAAAATGGGATTTATCTACACACCTGCAACTCGTAGGTAATACTGTGGGCGATTTCACCTACATCTTGTCTTTGTGAGGGAATGGAGGGGACCTACAATTTTCTGCAAATTCTGAACAGCTTACTGAGAAAGCGAAGGAAGTGAAGGAGTTAAATCGAATATTCCTCTTTGTACAAGATGTTGCTTCTTTGCCGGTTGGTGTGAAACTGTGTCGTTTATTTCTTGATAAGATTTAACGTTAAGGTTTAACTGTTACAATTGCAACTTGAAAAAAGCAAATGAGACAACAAAACAGAATAAGATTAAAGATAGGGTACATTAGGGTTACTTTTTCATATTTGACATATTAAACATAAATTAATGGGCAACTTGCGATGATTAAATTTGTGGAACTAAATCGATTGAATTATTATAAAAATACATTTGATTAAGTCTTGAACATTCAGCCCCCCCTGAAAGGCTCAGGTCTTTCAGAAAATGGAAGAACAGCGAGTTTTATAATTGGTCGTACATATTCTCCAGCTTGAGTGGTTATAGTTGCTACTCTTGTACGATTGTCCTTTCCTGGATGCACCGCCTTAACTCGTCCAAGGATCCATTTGGATGGAGGTAAATTTGGATCCCTTAGAATGACAACGTCATCGACTTGGACATCTCTCTTCGGATTTTGCCATTTTGGACGCTGTTGAAGTGAAGTCAAATATTCACTGTGCCATCTTTTCCAGAATCCATGTTTCAAAGTCTGTAAGAGAGACCAATTAGTGAAAGGACAAACTGATTTACTACATATATCAGGACAAGGAACAGAGGTCAAAGGTTCACTGATCAAAAAGTGAGCAGGGGTGAGGGCAATAGGATCCATGTCAGACGTTGGCCACATAGGTCGAGAATTTAGCAACGCCTCTATCTGTGTAAGCAGAGTGTACATCTCCTCATATGTGAGTTTATGGTCTCCTATCACACGGTTCAGATGAAACTTAACAGATTTTACTCCCGCCTCCCACAATCCTCCAAAATGAGGTGAGGAGGGAGGAATGAACTTCCACGCAATGTTGTCCTTTGATAGGTGGTTGACTACTATATCATTATGTTGTTGGCTAAGGACAAGCTGGAACATTTCGTTTAGCATTCTATGGGCTCCATGAAAATTCGTACCATTGTCACTGTGGATTTCAATGGGCTTGCCGCGACGTGAAACAAAGCGGTCCAAAGCAGCAAGAAAGGCAGATGAGGAGAGGTCACTAACCAACTCCAAGTGGATTGCTTTTGTCGAAAAACACACGAACACCGAGATGTATGCTTTTACAAATTTGGGATTTCGACCCCTGGCTAAACGCAATGTTATTGGTCCCGCATAGTCTACGCCGACCTTACTGAACGGACGTGAAAACCGAACACGTTCTGCTGGCAAATTGCCCATCACTTGAACCGACGTAGTCTTTTTGAAACGGAAGCACTTCACACAATCGAAAACTACTTTACGCAGGAGATCACGACACCCGACGATATAATATTCTTGTCTTAGGATTGCAAACATTTGCGAAACTCCTGCGTGCTGATGACGATAGTGTATGTTTTTAACGATTAATCTTGCAAATTGGGAAGATTTATCAATAATAACCGGATGTTTAGCCGAATAAGTAAGATCCGATTCTTGGATTCGGCCACCGACGCGAATAATTCCCTCTTTGCCGAGAAAAGGAGATAGGGATACTAGTTTACTTCTGTTGCTTAATTCTCGGCCGGAACGAATTGTTCTTAACTCAGCAGCAAACCTTTGATTTTGATGTAACCTTATTAAATGAGTCTTTGATTTTGAAATTTCGTCAGAAGATAGCGGTGGAATGTACAGATTTTCAATCTTCTTTCGTTCTCCTTTAGGTCCTTCCCGATTCACACGCGAATTCGAAACGAAACGACGAATATACGCGAACACACGAAGCAATTTAAGATACCGAGATGAATTTTCGACTAACTCGTTGATGAGGTTTGTAGGGTTGCTAGTTGTTACCAATACATGAGCTAGTTGTGGTTGTCTCTCTTCAAAGTGTTCTCGCTGGAGGTTTCTGATGGAATGAATAGATGATGGCCATTGCTCTGGTTCAAGTTTCAACCAGGGTGGTCCATTCCACCATAACTCATTATTAACCAAATGAGAAGGTAGAATACCACGAGTTGCGCTGTCGGCTGGGTTGTCTTCCGAACGCACATGCCGCCATGAGTTTCTCGGCAGAGATGATAGAATTTCCGAAGTGCGATTCGAAACAAACACTGACCATTTTCTAGGAACTGCAGAAAGCCAATGTAGTACTATTGATGAGTCAGTCCAGCAATAAACTTGCATGTCTTTACCTAGTAAAGACGAATTAAGTTTGTTAATTAGTCTTGTGAGTAGAACCGCTCCACAAAGTTCTAGTCGCGGAAGAGAAACAACCCTTAGTGGAGCTACACGGCTCTTTGCAGCAACAATATTGATGTTCACGTATCCTGCTTCATCAACACTCCTGCAGTAAACGACTGCTGCGTATGCTTTTAGTGATGCGTCACAAAAAGCATGAAATTGAATATTTATTTTATTGACCCATAGAACGCGAGGAATATTCAACGATTCGAGTGCAAGTAGATCTTGACGAATAGAGCACCATTGACTGCAATGCTCTTCTGATATAACATCATCCCACGAATAATTACTTCGCCAAAATTGTTGTAGAATAATTTTCACACCGATGACGACAGGGGCTAAGAACCCTATAGGATCGAATATTTTCGATGACTCAGATAAAATGCGACGTTTTGTGTAAGACATGTTATCGTTGACGTAGACCTTATAAGAAAACGAATCTTTAGATGGTGACCACTGCAAACCTAAAAGTTTTACCGAACTACACTCTTCAAAATCCTTGGGAGATTGAAATGAAATTTTTTAAACAAATAAAAGTTCCTTTATTGACCACAACAACAAAGTTAAAATTCAAAATAAAAAATAAAACACATAGGTACGCGAATTACTTTTGGTAATGAATTTTATTTGTATGCATTTCGGGTTGACATGCAACCCATCATCAGCAATTAACAATCGTTACTAACAATAAACAAAATTTTTTCTTGTATACGAAGCAAGAGAAAAGAG
The DNA here is from genome assembly GCA_914767635.1 of Melanostoma mellinum. Lineage (NCBI taxonomy): Eukaryota > Metazoa > Arthropoda > Insecta > Diptera > Syrphidae > Melanostoma > Melanostoma mellinum. Next base: position 67,033,092 of record OU612058.1, on the reverse strand, counting down.
ACAAAAATAAAAAACAATTGAGAAAATTACAACAAAGTAAAACATCAAAAGTACAAAAGCTATACATTTACATGAAATTCTATCACAGATTAAATAGAGGAGACAAAATATTTCCGTTGTCTGCATTCATCACATTCTTTGTTTTGGAAATTAAAAGAGACTCATATGCGTCAAGTTTTCGTGGATTTTGTACTGTTTTGAGTAAACGGACGCTCTCTTCGAATGGGCCAATGTTGTGTGGTGGTTCATTGTTGTCAGCTGAAGCGAAGACGTGTGCTGCTACCGAAGAGCGATTAATTTGTTTGTTTTTTATACAGCTAATGTGTTCTTTAAATCTTGTTTTTATGCTCCGTTTCGTTTGTCCTATGTATTTTTTCCACGAAAACTTGACGCATATGAGTCTCTTTTAATTTCCAAAACAAAGAATGTGATGAATGCAGACAACGGAAATATTTTGTCTCCTCTATTTAATCTGTGATAGAATTTCATGTAAATGTATAGCTTTTGTACTTTTGATGTTTTACTTTGTTGTAATTTTCTCAATTGTTTTTTATTTTTGTCTCTTTTCTCTTGCTTCGTATACAAGAAAAAATTTTGTTTATTGTTAGTAACGATTGTTAATTGCTGATGATGGGTTGCATGTCAACCCGAAATGCATACAAATAAAATTCATTACCAAAAGTAATTCGCGTACCTATGTGTTTTATTTTTTATTTTGAATTTTAACTTTGTTGTTGTGGTCAATAAAGGAACTTTTATTTGTTTAAAAAATTTCATTTCAATAGTCTCGACCACAATACCGGTTCACCTCTTTCAAAATTAAATTAGAAAGTTTATCCTTGGGAGATAATTCGCGTTGGTCTTCAGGAAGATTAAGAAGCAAAGGCCAGCAGTTGGTGGTCCACTTTCGAAGATTGAATCCACCTGATTTGAGAAGACTTACAAGCTCTAACCGCAGCGATGTGACTTCTTCTATCGAATCCGCACCGGTCATGACATCATCGATATAAAAGTCATTAAGAAGAATTTCTGCAGCACGAGGATAAGTTTCCTTTGAATCTAATGCCAACTGCTTTAGAGTACGGACTGCCAAAAAAGGAGCACAAGCAGTGCCATAAGTGACTGTTAAAAGTCTGTAATGCTTGAGAGGAAGATCACTGGATTCTCTCCAAAGTATTCGCTGAAAATCTGTGTGGTTTTCTGAGATTTGTATTTGGCGATACATTTTTTCAATGTCACCTGAAATTGTATAGCGATGACGACGAAAGCGAACACATACCGAGAATAAATCGCGTTGATCAGTTTGGCCAGTTAGTAGCGATTCATTGAGCGACAGAAAACTTCCTGACTTAGCCGAACCATCAAAAACCACCCGTACCTTAGTTGTGCTGCTATCAGCTTTGAAAACAGCATGGTGTGGCATATAAAAGCATTTGGTTGATAATCGAGGAATCTGAACTGACGAAATCTCTTCCATATGTCCTAATGCAAGATACTCCCTCATGAACTTAATGTAGCTGTCCCTTAGACTTTGGTCAGACGATATCCTTCTTTCTATAGAACGAAAACGATTAACTGCAACGCTCAGACTATTTCCAAATTGAGTTTCTTGGTCTGATTTGAATGGTAACTGAACTGAATACCTACCATCAGGCAAACGAACATGAGTCTTTACAAAGATGTCTTCAGCACGCTGGTCCTCTGCTGACAGTTTTGGTTCCACATGGACTTCTTCAAGGCGCCAGAAGCGTTCGAGATCGAATAACTGTACTGTGTCCAGTTGCGTGCTAAAAGAACTCACATTACCATGTGTCCGTGAAGTAAATGGCTCCATACTTCCACAAACTACCCAACCGAATATTGTAGGAATCAGATCCGGATACCCAGCTTGCCGTCGTATAGCTGAACCATTGAAAATGCTGAAAACCTTATCCGCTCCTATCAGAACGTCTATGTGACCAGGTATATTAAAATGAGGATCTGCTAATTCATACGACCCAAGAAATTTAGTATCAGACATGGGAACCTTCGACGAAGGAACAAACGATGTGAGTTTTGAGATAACATAGCATTGTACCTCAACTGAAGTTTGTGAAAAACGCGGAAAAAGTTGAAGGTTTACAACTCCATTTGTAACGCCTGCTTTAGTGGATCCCACACCTAGCACTGGAATGCGAGCACCTTTCCTTACAAGACCTAAACGCTGAACGGTTTGTTCAGTCACAAATGATACCTGGGATCCTGAATCCAGCAACAATCTCACACCTTGAAACTCTCCCTGACTGTCAGATACACGGCCGATGGCTGTAGGTAATATAGTGTGTGTAAAACAATTTGTATGCGATGATAAAGTGCCTGTTGTGTCCATAGATGAGCAAAGCGACTGCGGTACATTTGTTGACCCTTGCTGGTTGTTTGTTGAATTTTGTGATGAAGAATTAGACGACGACGACGAAGGCAAGTGGACAAGAGCATGATGACGCGAGTGACAGGTTTTACAACGCCTATCTGATTTGCATCTGTGAGACGAATGCCCAGATCGAAGACAGTTGAAGCATAAATTCTGTTCTTTAGCAAACACACGACGAGCATCGACTGTAAGAGCAGCAAATCGTTTACAGTTGAAGAGTAAGTGGTCTTCTTTGCAATTGGGACATTCTAATCGTTGATTTGATTCTACTACATGAGAACGAATAGCAGACTGTGCCTTGCCCTTTGCTTGCACTGAACGCGATAATGAAGCGACGGATTCTAAACACACGCAACGGTTCTGTAGAAATTCTAAAAGATCACCGATAGTAGAATCAGATTTAGGACCTATGTTTTCTGCCCAAGCCTGCCTTGTTTCTGGATCTAACTTTTCCACCAGCAGATATATAAGCCACGGATCTCTTTCATTAGAATTAATAGCATTCAACCCGCGAATGACTTCATCGGACCCATCAGTTATTTTTCGAAGAAGATTGACATTTGATGAGCTAATCGATGGCAATCATAAAAATGATTGTATAAACGATTGAATGATCAGATGAGGACGATCGTTTCTTTGTTCTAGTTTTTCCCACGCTTCTAAATAGTTATCTTCCGAAATCACGATACCATTCAAGAGCTTACTTGCGGTTCCACTCAAAAACGACTTTAGTAGATAGAATTTATGCGTAGACGTAAGCGAGGGGTTCGTATCTACCGAACCCGTGAACATGTCTTTGAAAGTAGGCCAATCTTTATAATCCTCGCCCGAAAAGATTGGTATTGACAATTTTGGCAAGACGACGGAATGCTTTTTTGATGACTGATCTAGTTTCTCAAGAAAGGAAGCTTGCTGACTGGCTAATGTTTTTGCTAACGACTCAACTTGTGGCTCTACCGACTTTTGAGCTTGAAGAAAATTTGCAAAAACTGATTGAGCAAAGTAATATTTATTTTCATACTCTTCATATTCTGGCTCTGGATCTACGAATCCATCGTCAGCTACGAAGTCGAACATTTGTTCATGAAGAGCATTGAAGAGCAACCACGTTTCTTCTAATTTAACCAATCGATTTTCTATCAATGCAACAGGTGTGTTCATGCCCACCGACTCGGCAAATATTGCAGCACGGCTTAAGACACCCTTTACGTTTCCACGTTTTGCCCTAACCTTGTTCATCTTACTTTTACTTCTCAACGATCAACTACCGATAAACTGTTCTATTAAAATTACCGCACTGATTCTATTCTTTTTTTTTTCATATATATATTTGGCTACTGAAGGACCAGATTGTACAAGATGTTGCTTCTTTGCCGGTTGGTGTGAAACTGTGTCGTTTATTTCTTGATAATATTTAACGTTAAGGTTTAACTGTTACAATTGCAACTTGAAAAAAGCAAATGAGACAACAAAACAGAATAAGATTAAAGATAGGGTACATTAGGGTTACTTTTTCATATTTGACATATTAAACATAAATTAATGGGCAACTTGCGATGATTAAATTTGTGGAACTAAATCGATTGAATTATTATAAAAATACATTTGATTAAGTCTTGAACACTCTTCTTGAGGAATTTTTCAAAGGAATTAAAAAATCCTCAAGGAGAGGAAGATTCAATTTAATTCCTTCACATCGAGGGCGGATAGAAAGAACCTGCTTCGCCTAAAAGGCATCCACCTTTCGTACACATCCATTGAAGTTGAAGATGAACTAAGGATAGAGGGCCTCCCAATCATCAAAGTCAAAGACAGCACAAGGAAAGGCCTACAACTTCTTTGTATAAGTGGACAAGGCCTGCCAACTCAGCGAGGTTTACACAAAGACACAAATTATAATGATCCAGAAGGTTCATTGGGAGAGACTTCAGTCCAACGATATCGTGCAATGCAAGAGTTGTCAACAATTTGGAAACTTTGCCACTAACTGTGGATGCCAGTACGTATGCGTGAAATGCACGAAGGTGCATGAGATAGGTCTATGCAAGCGGACTACAAACACAGGACTAGATGTGTGGTGTTCTAACTGCCTAAAGGGAAGGACATCCGGCAAATTTGAACGGGTGCGCAGCCTTTAACGCCAAGCTGACAGAGAATAACAAAGAAATCGCCGAGGAGAAGGCTCAGCAGGCATTCACCGCCAAGTCTGTATCAATGGCAACTCGCCGAACCATCAGCTACGTTTCAATGCTTAGAAGCGGACTTACACCCAAGTCAGCCACATCCACGAAACAAACACCAACTCCAGCCAAAATTTCCAAGACAACACCAGCCAGGCCCGCCAGACCAACACCAGCCTCACCTATTAACCTCAACAACGAGGAACAAAGGATGTTTGGAAGCGACCTTATTACCGTGATGTAAAAAGCCAAGACATCAATACCTACCAGCTACGGTAGCATGAGTAAGATAGAGAAGTTCGTGGCCGTGGCCACTTTCATATTCCAAATATGCAATTAAAGATGCTCCGCATTACGACGTACAACGTAAATTTGCTGTACAGCGTGGAAAAGAGGACGCCATTTAACATGTTTATGAAGAACAATAGTCCGTACATTATGTAGCACTCATCAGAGAAACAAAAGTTGCAAGGCGCAACAGTATTGACGTCATAGGATACAAAACCTTCCGAAAGGATAAGACCAACAACGACCGCGGTTGGAACAGCAATCTATGTTAGAAATAACATATTTTCTAGTACTACGGAAATCATCGTGACAGGCCTGCTGACCAGCGAAGCAACAGCCGTCACCATCCAAATAGAAAATGATCAATCATCAATAATCGGAGTATACTTCAAATGTAACTTAACTAAAAGGAATATCCAGAGTGATCGATGAAATCGAAACATCTATCTAACTGACCCTTGGACCTGTGGGGACCCACTTAATAGTATGCTACACCCCTTAATATAAATTTACTATTAAAAATAACTTTCAAAACTTTCTTTGATACTGTACCATAACTTTAAACTGTACCAAACCAAAGTGTGCTTGTGTATTATATTTTATATATGAAGACACAAGACAGAATAAAAGTAAATGTTGAAGAGAACGTGTCTCGTGTTGTCGCGTTAGTTATTCCAAGCACCGTAACAGAAAATAACTGTCTCAACAACTTATACAAGACATCTACAGACCCAACTAATGAAAACACTTTCAGCAACACCAATCTGTCGAGTGACCTAGTCAACTGTCCATACCTGTGCACTCCGGAAAAAATTGTGGAAATAAACAACAGCTCCAAGCCCAAGAAGTTGACAGAACCAGACGGTGTTTCTAATTTCGTCCTGAAGAGGCTCCCACAGACAGTGAAGATCTTCCTGGCCATCATAATGATAATAATTGCGCCAACAACAGCTACTTTCCCAGGAAATGGAAAACGGCAAAGATAGTGACGACTTTTCAATTCCTATCGATAAGCTTTACCCGTGAAAGACATTTTTGCTAACGTTGTGATTCGAACTACGAGCCACTGGGTTAACAGGCAGACAACCATAACGCCACGGATACTTCAATTATAGTAACTTACTTAGTCGGGCATTATAGTTCAGAGTGAACCGGAGCCTCAACCACAACAGCCATAGCTCTCGATTGGTAAAAAAATTGCTGTATTCTCAAACTTTGCTTATTTGTGGCCTAGTATCACAATTACTTTGGTGGGCATTACATTGCGGGGTGAACCTGGACTTGAACCAACATCTCTCGATAACGCATTTAATTTCTAGTGATCTCTCCCCAGTTTTGCCACCTATGCCGTTGAGATTCTCCTCCACTTGATTGCACCACCTAAGAAGAGGTCTTTTCTGAAATGAGATTTCAAAAACCTGTCCAGCCGGTGCACTAATGTCCATCCGCTCGTTATGTTGCAGCTATCGAAGTCTCGCTCTTGTGATGCGTACTCTTTTACAGCTTTGTCCATCACGCGGTAGGTACAGCTCGTATAGAATTCTATATACAATGTCTTCACACACGTGACTAAAGATCATTCGGAGTTTTTTTCATTTAAATAAGTTCCATGCTTCGGCGGGCGCCAGCCTGCATTCTTCATTGAACCATGGGTTTCGTTTTGGGGCTTGACATTGCTGCCACTTATCTCTAATGCTTAATGCTGATGGCATAGGCTTGAGTGATAGGTGGAGGGATACTCGATTATGAAATACGTTACAGGGACATACTAAATTACAAAAATGCAAATGCCCTCAATTAGCTCTTAAAATATAACCGAACTTTTGAAATATGTACGTTGTTGAAAACATTATTTGCTTACCAAACTGCAATATTTCTCAATTCACTTACCTGAAAAGAAACAAAAAGAAAATATTAAAATAATTTCGATTTATTGGCATTTGAGTTAGTTGAAGAGATTATTGATTCAGTGTGAGTAGTTAGTTTAAGAAATGCAGGTTTCTTTTCAGAAAACCTCAGCGTTATTAGTTCCTTTAAACTTTCGATTCACAGTAGTGTCTTCGAAGTCTTGGCACAAGCTGCAAAATGGTGCTAATGACGGCGGTATCATATGCTGATATCACTTTTTTCATTGATAGCCAAGTATAGCACTCTGCCAACTCTTATAAAATCAAAGCTTGTTTCCTGCTGTCGCGAAGCCTTAATGGTTCTTGGCACACAGAATAACTTTAGGCTGGGTTCCGGGTCACAGTGGCATACCGGGAAATGAAAAAGCAGATAAACTGTCGAGAAAAGGCTCAACAGGGGCTACTCTCATAGACCAATCAATATGGTTCCATCCTGTGCAATCAAACAGATCATTGGTAACAAAATAATACGAAAGTCTAATCAAAAATGTGAATTTCTAGATTCCTGTGTCATCTCTAGTAAACTATGGCCAAATTACGATCAGAAGGGAAGGAAGGGAAACAAAGACAAAGACGAACATGAGGATGACACTCACTTCCTTTGCCACTGACCAGCAATCTGCCACACCAAGAAAAAACTCTTCTTCAACGAACTAGAAAAATTATCAGTCACTCCCGGCAACAGTCTGTTGAACTTCGTTAAGGTCACAATTTGGTCTAATATAAACTATGAACTCATTGCTTTTAAGGACGTTACAATACTCTAGTCTAGGGCATCACAATGGGTCAACATTGGCGGAAATTAGATCAACCGTCAGATCATTCTACCTATCCTAACCTTAGTTGTCAATCATCATGGATAGGTGACTCTTCGGGCTTGACTTCATAGTGAGGTGGCTTTCATCTTAAAGACGGTGGACTGCCAGCTTTGCTTCTCTTTTTATAAAAAGGTGGATTGGAGGGAGTACAAAAATAAAGTTTAAAGCATGTATGTAAATGTGGTTGGCTTGCATCTTGTGCAGCATGTTGTTGCAAATCTCTAAAGTTTATCTCCCTTTTGGATTGCCATTACTTCTTTCGTTTTTGGCCACCATAAAACAGCCGAATGCGTAATTGTTTGACTGACTACCAGTGTAAGCATACCCTACATTATTTTGAGTTTCAGTTTTTAGTTTTTACCGCATATACTGCGGGAAATCTTAAGGAGCTTGTTCGCTCTATTGAAGATACGTTCTAGTTATGGTTTAATCGATATTTTGCAGTCTAGGATAATGCCAAGGTATTTTGTTTCTTTGGAGAAGAGTATTTTTGCACCAGAGAGAGGGGGTGTTTTATATCCATTTTTCTTCTTCTTGTGAACGGCACAGTAACTGTTTTATGAGGATTGACAGAGAGACTTTCATTCGAACACCATTTTTGCACTGTGCTCAGACTTCAGAGCTGACTGGATCCTTTCTAAAATCAGTCTTTTTGAAGAACTTTGTATGAAAATAGCTAGATCATCTGTGATTTTCGCTGCCAGGATGTCTTGGGTTGCAAGTAAACTTAATGAGGATGGATCAAATAAGTGGTAAACGGACTCCACTTTATGGACAGCCTCTGGTTGTTAATGCTGAGACATCAACTGAATCAATATTGTTATGTATAATTCTGCCTTTTAGCATGAACATTATCCAATTGTTGTAGCTAACTTTTCTTTTTCATGTGGTGGCTTAGCTGTTTTTCCTGTTTTTCTTTTCTCACAATTTTGCTAGTTTGTTGGTCAGCCCGAGTTTTCGATTCCATTTTTTTCAAATTAATTTAACAGAAATAATAAATGTAGGTAAGGCTAAATACATTGGAAACTTTTCTAAAACACGCAAATAAAAGACACTCCCTACAAAACTGTCAACTCAATAGTCTCTGAGTGCAATTCATTGAGTAGAGTGAAAAGCATCAGGTGGTCCTTCAAGTCAAAAATGACTCTTCTTCAAATGAAAGCGAACGAATCGACATGAAACTCAATATTTAAACTGTTCCACAAAAGCAATAAATAATACTCTTATATTAAAGAGGAATGGGAAGTTTTTTTTTCACTTTTTTATGATAATGGCAACAGTAGAGGAGAGTAAATTTCTTGTTCTTTGGGCGTGCCTCAAGAGAAAAGTGCCAATATGCATTACGAAAAGCAACTATCTTTGACACTTCAAAGAAAAAACTGTTTCTTATCTCTTCCCAAATGAGCTGCTGCTTTTCCTACAAATTGGTTCCGAACTGAAGGATAAACAAAAGCCAGACAACACTTAATTTCAGAAATAAAAGATAACGAACATTGTGCTCGGGGATGACACCAAAGCCGATTCTTCCATCTTTCCCCAGAGCTAGTGCACATCCTTCAACACAAAGCGAGTGGATAAAGCGTGATAATTAGCGCTAGTTATTGCTCTATATATGTTGGGAAACTTAACACCTCAAGCAGGTGCACAGAATCACATCACAAGCCTCATTGCTTCTTGCGGCTGATGATGATCACCCATGAGTCATGGCAGGAAGTCTGGTGTGGTGACTGGTGAGTCACGAATGGGACATATTCGTATAATTTATCCGTGTACTATACACAGCTGATAGCAGCCTTACGGGGAGCGAAAGGAGTCTATTTCACAGAGAGGGCACGAGCAGTGGGTAATATACGTTGCGTTAAGTAGCTTTAAAAATTATTACACCTCCCCCAGGATCTGTTTGCCTTCGAGTATAGCTATCCCGTCACACTCACACACATATACTCTCGTGTCGAAAAGGCACAAAACTGCGGCTAAATTCAATTAGACATCCAGCACATCATACTAAGCTCTATGGTCGACAAAATTAATTGTCTCTTTTGAGTTTACATATTTTGTATGTACCGACCGACAAACAAAACAAGACCAAGTTGGCAATCCCATGGCCTCGTTGATGGTAGCTAAGTAAACTCGTAGAGTTGATGCTGCGTCATTTATTAGCCTGCCTGTTAATTTCGCCATCAATTTTCACGTTTTCTAGAGGCATAAGCTCTATGATTATGATAGCGTACGTCATTTGAAGTTAAAGTAATCTTGTTCGGTGGACGACTGGTACTGCGGTACAACGATGTGTGTGTTGGCTGTTTTAAAATAATGTACGTCGGTATAACAGTAATTACAACTATAAAATGGAGCAAAACATTAATGTGTACTTGTTATGGATGATACTTTAAGCACGTGCATGTGGGTAAAAATAGATACACTCAACTACAGCAAACACAGTTGTTACACACCGCCAATGGCCTACCATTTAAATTCGACAAACATTTATGCTTTTAGCCCATCATACACATACCGGAAGGACCACCGCGAGCATGGTAATAGCGGACGATGCTATTGCAACACACATTTTGCCAACAACAGTACCACTCCGCCAACACCATAAACCACTGTCACCGCCGCAAATAAATTATACAATGTTGTCCCTTTTGGTTGTAGCAAAGGTATGATTATTTGTATATGGAAGCAGCCCAGCGCACGGATAGAGTGTTGTATCAGCTTTGTTGAATGTACTTTTAATTTATATTTATCTAGGTTTATTTATAAAAAATTTTATGAAGCCCAACTAACACCTTTCTGAACTTTGGAATTAATATTTGGTTAACAACGTAGATACTTTGCTTTAAGGAGTTTATTTTGCCGGTACTAAATTAATTGCTTCGGTTGCGTCTTTTTTATTTTTATGATAAAGTAAAATTATTGTGTGTTCAGGAGTTTTATTGAACATTGTTGAAACGGCGACAAAGAAAGGGACACTGATTGAGTTAGCTGATAGAAAATCCTTACAGTTGTAGCAAAGGCATAAAGATTATAGTTTGATAGGACATAAGCCACAAAAAGTTTATTCCGAGCGCTTTTTTGATATAAAAACATCAGTTTAAAATTAGGATAAGAGGATATCGAAGCATTACTTTAAGCACATAAGCACCTCCTTGAGAACTATGAAGGAAGAGAAGGTAAATGAAACTTCTTTGGAATTATCATCTATATGTTAGTCCATGCTTTATACTGGTACAAGATGACGCAGTGAACTTCGTATCACAACAGGGCCTCTACAAAAGTAGAGTGACAGTGACAGCAAACGACGCCATATCTTTTGAAACTTCTCTTCAGTAATGTTTGCCATTTTGTGATGAAAAGATATACGAGCCAAGCCGAAATAATTAAAATTTACTACCTAAATTCGGAGTCAGCCTCAACGTTAAGAGCGCTATGTCCAATTTATGGTCGTCATAATCGTCCTAGCAGATGAACAATTGAGCGTCTAGTGGAAAAATTTGAATCCACAGGCACAGTATACAAAATGTTCCCTTGCCAGTGACAAAGAAGTGCCCGTAGTATCGAGAATATTCCTGCCGATGAGGCTTCAGTTGGAGAAAGCCCAAATGTGTCTCTCACACGTTGTTCTCAAGCGCTGGGCATCTCTGTGTCGTCGTTGTGTCAAATTTTTGCGAAAAGATCTTGGTCTACCCTACATCCTTACAAGATAAAATTGACGCAAGAACTGAAGCCGCTTGAACACCAGGAGTGTCGTATGTTCGTGAATTGGGCTGAGCAACAACTTGAAAATGATTCGGATTTTCATCGAAAAATCATCTTCAGCGATGAGGCTCATTTCTGCTGAATGGCTTCGTCAATAAAAAAATATGCGGCATTTGTCAGGCAGCAATCCACACGTAATCTATGAGTCATCATTGCATTCCGAAAAAATTACGGTTTGGTGTGGTTTATGGGCCGGCGGTGGCGTTTCTTTATTTGGAACAATAAGTATACTTTGAAAATAAGCGTACTTACGTACGCTCATGAGAAGTTATACTTTGGTAAAACAGAACGAAATGGGTTCAAAATATTATCCTGTATCACAATTTTTTTCTCAGAATATGACCAAGAATCAGATTAAAGTAGTTACACGAATTACTTGACACCCTGTATATGGTTTTTCACTTCTGTGGAAACCATGGGATTATTTACCCAAATCACTTGTTTGTTCAAAAAGTGGGAAGAATAAGAATTATTTTGAGATCACGATGCTTGTAACGCCAAGTTCTGTTTCTGTTGTAAGCCAAGCCAATATGAAAGCAAAACATATGGCTCCCGACAGCCACTTTCACTGCCAAACTACTCTGCAGAAATGCCAAAAACTATTAAAGCTTCGAAAACAAATAACTTCTGCCGGCTGTGTCTTAAGAAAACAAGTCAAAAATAACAGATTCTATCAACTTCCGGATTTCTGCTACACACCATCTTTATGATAAAGATTTTTAAGAGGCAACCAGCCCATTTCCTCGGCAATATTCTTTCTTTACACGAAACACAAAAGCCCTGTAAATCGTCCTCATCATCGTTTCCCGGTTCAATATATTTTTTTTTCTCATTTCTTTTCTTTCCCTTTTTTATTTTTTTTTCGTACGGAGAATCGCTTCCTCCTGAAGCCACAAAAAAAATTCTTTTCTTCGTGTTGTCACACTGGTAGCGTTTTAGCTTCAAGAAATCTTCGCCAATTTATCGACAGCGCATCATATTTTATTTTTATTTTTGGGAAAATTGAGCGCCAAGTGAAACAATTTTCCGAACAACGCCTTAATGCTTTTGCCTCGCACCCTGCACCTGACCCCGTATGCGCTTACAAAATCAAATCATCCGAAGAATCAAATAGAATTTGAATTTTCAATAGCGATTTCTCTTAACGGTAAAGAATGATGATGACAAGAACGAGGACATGTTTTGGCATGGATGAAAAGAAACCCAAAAAATTCTCCCGCACTCATTTCGTTTATTCCGGCGTCGCGTCGATACCTCAAGAAAAAATTCGTGCTAAAGTGAATTTCACCTCGGCGGACAGTTATAGAGCTGTTTTGTATTGCTTATGACCTTCTGACCGATGGTTAGGTTAGGCTTAAATGGCTGACAGGAAAACAAACTGACACACTTAGACCAACATTAGGTCCATTGTGATACCATAAAATTATGCGAGGAAGTATCTCACTTAACAAAACCAGTTGGAGCTTTTAATAAAGCGAAGGAACCGATGAAAAGCCTACAATATATTAGCTCTCAAATGTTGCCCCAAGCGCTAAGTACAAACTTTTTGAAGCGGTTATGCGAGCAATTATGTGATATGCTGGTCAGGTTTGGGGTTTTCGTCAATATGATGAAGTAGAGAAATTGTTAAGGTACTTTCTCAAAAAAATATTCCGTTTGCCGGAAAATACACCAACATATATGCTGCATCTGGAGACTGGAGTATCACTGCTTTACATTTTCTCACTCAGAATGCATTTAAATTATGTAAGAAAAATACCAGCCCTCTCAAATCATCGGCTTCCGAACATAATTGCAAGAAATCTGCTGCAGCGAAAGTCACAGTTTTTTGCGGAATGGTCACGGCTTGAACTTCAGTACAACGTCGAATTGATGGAGACAAGGTTGGAGGAATGGAGTAAGAACTTTGAGGTGTTGCTGGCAAAGATCGAGGAAACAAGTTTTGAACAATATGCTGAGATGGCAACCCGAAGTGAGTCTAGAATGATGTACAAAATCCTGCAGCATAACCTTGGTGCCAATAATTATTTAAATGATCGATATTCGATTCACACAATCACTACCATTTTTAAAGCCAGAGGAGAGTTACTTCGTCTAAATTTCCAACCAGTGAGAAATACTGAATGTTCCCTGTGCAACCACAGAACCACAGAAAACACATATCATTTCTTAGCTAGCTGCCCTGTTTTGAAAGAAACAAGACTTGCCTTTTGGGGAAAACCTACTTTAACTTTGATTGAAGCTGTTGAAGCTCTAAATGGCCAAGAGTGGAATGCGTTACACAATTATGTGAAAGCCGCCTTAAGATATCGCAACCAAATCTTAAATGAAGCATTTTAAAAAACAAAATAAAAACATGAGATTACCCTGAGATTATTTAACTGTCAATATAAGTTTACGACAATTATATATTTCTTTGAATTAAATATTTATAAAACAAATTAAATTGTAAAACTGTCAAAATAATACTCTTTTTTCCTGGCTGATGGCTGTATGGCTACTGCATAGGCTCACCTGAAATCTTTCATTTAAGCTGTGGTAAATAATAAAATAAATAATTAGGATGGCGCAACAGAGCGAAGAACCTCCGGGCCTAGCACATTTTTCACAACCATATGCCTTTGGGGAGAAAGTAAGGGACCTACAATTTTCTGCCGGTTCCGAACGGCTAATCGAGGTAGCGCATTTTATGGCATTGAATTTAGTAACGGAGTACTTTCCAACTCCTCGCCGAAGGTGATAACCGTGGAAAAAAATGTTTGCCTCTGTCGGCAATCGAACCACGAACCTTTGGGTTAGCAGGCGGACATGCTAACCGTCACACCGCGGGTACCACATTTGGCATGTTTGTATATCACGAAGAATGTAGAAAAAAAAAAATAGTTTTCCACGGATTACCTAATTTCGCGACAAATTGTTTGGTCTTCCGATAGTAGTTTTATTGCCAGGAAGGCACTTTCCCGATAGCTGTTCGGAATCAGCATAAAATTGAAGGTCCCCTCCATTCCTCAGGTATGGTTTGGCATGGTAGAGAGAACTTCATGATGCGCCTTTGCTTAAATTTTCTTATCAGCCGTTTCTCGACCTTAATTGAGTTGGTTTTCCTTGCGTTTTCTAACAAATTTGCCTTTAATTTCATGACTTAGTTTTACTCTTGGATTATGAGCGAGAAACAGATCAACACAGTAACTTCAGCTTCAACTTTGAAAGCTTCAATGAGAAAAAAAAATGTTACAGATTAAATCAACCTCAGTGTGTAGCATTTTCTTAATTTGAATTTTTGAACGGCATGAGAAACGTTGGTAGCAATTCACACATTGAACTCGATTTCGATGCTGCTGAGGTAAGAGTTTTGAGTTATTGAGGTTCTAAAAGTGCGCTGTGATCTTCAAATTTGCTATAAAAGCTTCTGTGCCAATCCAATTCACAATCCAAAGTGGTCAACAGAAGGACAAAGAAGTCGGCAACTAGGTGGCTGGTGAAATTGTTCTTTTTTTTATTTTTTATCGATAGTGACTGTCGCATTTGTGCGAAATTTTTATGTAGCCAATGTGCTAAGTGATTGATATGCGTGTGTTTTTTTTTTATTATGTCTTGGGAGTGAGGATTATGCTCCTTGGCATACCTTTTCCATAAGTATTGGGGTCTGTGTCAGGAGATATGTATACCACCACACCATACTATTACTTCTCCAGTTGACGCCCTTGAGGTGATTCAATTGCGTTTACATGAAAGAGCACTTGGGGATCCTTCTTCCTCCACCCTGCTTACGAATAAATTTATTTGTATTTTTTTATGAAGCGAATTGATGCACGAATTGTTTCTTTGTGCGAATAGGATTTCCGGGGGGAGATCACTTAAGAAAGCAAAAAACGGAAAGAGAAAGAGTAAGAGTGAGAGGAAATTGAGCGACGGTCTTGAAAATTATGGATTTATGTGCTGTGCTGTGCTGTAATGTAATGTTGTTTTCGATGCCAGCTTTCAATTCATGGCACTAAATTGAGTTCAGCTTGAAAATTCAATAAGACATGTGAACATGAAAGTTATTTGCTGTTGGCATTTAAATGAAAATAATTCCCTTCATTGAAAGCCATCTAAAAATATTATTACAAAATGAGCGAATGGAAATTTTCAAGCATTTTCAATCATAGCCTTACATACTGTAGTTGAATTCTTCAAAAAGAATTTAGAACTAAGTCCCAGCCCAGCCCAAAAGCTCAACACAAAGAGGAGTAGGCAGCAGGGTGTAGATATATTTTTGTTAAATGGAGTTCATTTTTTTCTGGAGATATTAAAATTGATGGAATATTTTTGAGAGGAATGTTTGAAGCACGATATGGTTGGGTTTTCATGGGCCATGAACTAACAAATCATTAATAATGGCTGAAGCAATGTCTGTAACAATTCTTTAAATTTTTTATTGGCATGTCCTTTGATCAAAATATGATACATTGCCACGATTGATGATGATGGGCGCATAAAAAAAAGGAAAAAGATTAGGGTTCTCAAAAGGACTTTTTGCTCTGGATTTGTATTCTAAGGTTGCTGTTGAATAATGAATACGAGCAACTCAAAAGTAACACCATTTTTTTTTTCTTTGAATATAAATTTGAAATGTTTATAGGTATACTTTTCAATGTTCTAACGTGGTACGAAGCATGTCGAGTGCTAGTTCATTAGAACTCATTTAGTTTAAGATTTTATTTGATTGATTTGCCTAATTAGATATTTTACATCTATTTTTGGTACTTGGGGTGGTGTGTGTACAGACATTGAAGAAGAAATTAGTGAGGCTAGCGCTGGTTGAGCCTTATCCAGTATAAGAACCTACCATGTCGCCCTCTTCTTTAATTGCAACTGTAGGAAGCTCAACAAGTAGTGATTCCTTCCTGTGTATATATGAAAAGTTATCTGGGACGAAGTTCAATGGCAACAAATAAAGAATAGTTTTATAAAAGTGAATTAGAAAAACCTCTGTGGATATGTAATACATAGTAAGAAGTCTTCCAATCACAGTTTTTACTTTGAATACCCGGGTAAATTAACAGTTAAATAATTAAATAAATAAATAAAATAAAAAATGTGGCGCACCAGAGCCTAGCGCATTTCTCACATCTATGCCTTGTGAGGGAATGGAGGGGAGCTACAATTTTCTGCCGGTTCCGAACGGCTAATCGAGAAAGCTCATTTCATTTCAATAGATTTACTATGGAAAGACCTGCCAATTCCTCACGAAAGGCGATCCCCGTGGAAAAAATGTTTTTCCCTGTTGGGATTCAAACCACGAACCTCTGGGTTAACATGGCTTAAGCTGTCACTACTTGAAAGGCCACAAGTTAAAACGACACTTTTGATAAAACTGGAACGATAAATGCTTCAACAACGCAACATATTGAAATAACACAAAATGATGAAAAACTGTGTAAGGCCAGTTACTTGGGAGGATCTGGTCGAAAAGAAACATGAAAAAATTTCTTTTTCAGCATTCAAGTTTAAGGTTCGTTGAGATCATAAGATGTACGATGATCTTACATTCCGGAGATAAGTCTGGAAGAATATGTCAAACACACCTCTTCGGACTTTTTAAGAAGTGGAGACTTGTTGGGACATTCGCGGTTAGGAAGCAAGGTGAGAAGAATTCTGACGTCACGTCGGTGTCGTAGAGATTTGCAAAGAGCAGAAAACAACGTTGAACGCTTTCGATCTTTGAGATGTGAAGTGATTGATATAGAGCGATTTATACTCAAGGAGAAGACGAAAATAGGCGAATCAGAGGGACTAGGTACCAAAGGAGTTACTGGACCCTCTATTGATAAAACCAAGGTCAATAACTATTGGTAAAACTTCGTCAACATGAGAGCGAAATTTGAATTCGCTGTCACAAAGAACATCTGCATCAAGGATAAGCTGCACATGGTTTGTGGAAAAGATCTGAAGATGATGTGATTAGGCTTTTACTTTTTTAAGACAAAGTCATTGCCTCGTTTTTGGTAATGTTTATTTTTATTACAGCAAATAAATTGAGATATTTTGAAAGTAGGAGAGAATTTCGGATTAAATAACTTTCAAAAAATTTGAGTCATCAGCATATAGTCAGACACCAAAATGTTGGGTGATGTTTTTGACATCATTAATGGCAAAGATAAGAAAGAGTTATCCAAAATGGCTACCTTGCGGTACACCAGAGGTTGCAACGTAAGAAATTGAAAGAACAGAATAAAAACGAACAGTTTTCTTCATATGAAGAGATCCGTTTGAGTAAAATAAGACTGAATCCCAGATAGGAAAGCTTAAAGTGGAGAAAATTTTGTTGACAGAATTACTTAACCCTCGTTTACAAACCGGCAAAAGTCGTGTCCACCCGAACTGGGGTCGGTCCAAATGGACCCCACGATCTTTTCTTCGAAATTTTTTTGATTTCTGACTTATATTGTTCAGTTATAATTCTTCTGGCTATTGTATGAATTGTTTGTAAGTATTATATATAACAGGGATAAAGAAATTTAAGCAGAGATGTCATTATGCAGGTATGTAGGAGGTCAGCAATAAAATTTTTCAGTTTCAAAAACGATGGAAATTGCCTAACCTTGCAAATCTGGGATTCCCGCTTATCCATTTCGATATGTCTGTTTTACGTAATTACTGATTGTAATATTGATGCATATCCATGTTCTTGCCAGGTCCGCCTATCAAAAGAAAAAAATAGTCATTATTTCACTTTGTTCAGGTAAAAATGATTCAATTTCCCCAATACATGCCAAGCAAGACTGCCAAAAATGGCTTGAACTTTAGGTGGATGTATGAAAGCTCAACGGGCTATCCACTGAAGTTTTCTTTCTACACTGGTAGCTCTGACCAAAGTACAGGACTTGGTCGTGGATATGATGTGGTAATGTCGTTGATGCCATCATATTTCAATTCTGGACGCAACCTCACTATTGATAATTTCTTTCCGTCGGTGGATTTGGCATTGAGGTTGCTGGATAAGAAGATCACTATTCTTGGCACGATTCGGAAAAACAAAAGAGATTTGTCTAAACCTTTTGTAGCGAAGGAGGTTCTTGATGAGCAGAATGAGCCTGTAAAGGTCAATAACAAAAAGCAGTATCGTCCAGTCCACTCATCCATTTTTGGATTTTCTGGAAAAATGGCCACTTCCGGTCATCAAAGTAAGCCTGCAATGATACTGGATTATAACAGCACCAAAGGTGGAGTCGATGTATTCGACCAAATGGTCTCAGTTTATTCATGTACACGCACAACAAATCGCTGGCCGATGGTTGTATTCTACAACTTACTGGACGTAGCAGCCCTAGCAACTGTTATCATTTTTCGACACTTCAATCCACCTAGAAGAAACAAAAAACTGTACAGAAGTGATAAACTCGTCGAACTAGCGGAGGAACTGGTTGAGTCAGAATTGAATAACCGTTCTCAACATGCAACACAATCTGACATTGGAAAATCTGCAATGGATGCTCTCTGTATTTTGGGGAGAGTTCAGGAAAAATTACCAACAGTCCCCGAAAGGCTCTCTTGTAAAAGAAGCAGATGTCACCTTTGCTCAAGAGCAGATGACAAGAAAACCAGAACCACCTGCGATGGATGTGGCAGATGTTGTTGCCCTTGCCACACTAGAACCTTATGTCTTAAATGTCTCCCGAAACTGCCCACAACTTCAAGTTAAATTCTTCTAAACATAAACTAGGCTGCTTTTGAAAAAATAATTATTTATTAGAAAAAATGTGATTTTTCATAGAATTTCAGTACTGGGGTCCAAATGGACCCCAGTTTGGGTGGACGGGTTTTTTTCACAAAAAAATCGCAGAAAAATCTGTAAACATCTGATAATCGTTTCAACTTAAGAAATGAATAAAAAATTGAATTTTGTTCACTGAGTAAAAATCCCATTTAAAAAAAATTAAAAACAAAAAAGTTATGAGTGTTCAAACATGCTCTGGGGTCCAAATGGACCCCAGTTTGTAAATTAGGGTTAAATCTGTTATAATGACGTCTACTTTGTTTCCTTCTTCCATCGCAGGGAGAGTGAGAATGAAATAAACCTAACAAGAGTAGTGTTGGGAGCCCTTTCCTTACCAAATCCATGATTTTGCTACTGGGGTAAATCTTCCCGCATCACAAAATTTATAAAGCTACATGGAAATCCCCAGATCAATCTACCATCAACCAAATAGACCATGATGCGATCGACGCAATACATTCTTCCGAGCTTTCCGAGGGACCAACTTTGATTCGGACCACTACCTTGTTGTAACAAAGATACGAATGAAGATATCCTGTTCAGGACTCGTGCGAACCAACACTATGAAGATATCATCAGAAAGCTTCAATAACAAGAGATTACCAGTCCAATCGAGTGTCCATCGAACTATCCTTGAAGTTTATGCCGCCAGCATTAAGCATTGAAGAACAGACTTCTTACCGGCGATGAAGACACAAAGTCAGTCAGTGAGAATGCCTCATTTGACTTGGATGATGACCAAGAATGCTGTCCTCGCGATCTAAAAGAAGTTAAGCTGACTTGATGACAAACTTTTCAAGGCAGCAGGAGATCAGTTGGAAAGGAGTTTGCACCAGGTGATTTGCATAATATAACAGGAAGAAAGTATGCCCGATGGAAACTCAGTAAAATGTGAATTTATGCAGCATGACTTTGGAGGAATTCATGCTGCTCCGTCAAGAAGGCTTTAAGCAAGGTGACAAACTGTCATGCGACTTCTTCAACATAATACTTGAAAAGATTGTACAAAATTCAAACGTCATCACCAGAGGAACAGTCTTTCACAATTCTGTTCAATTACTCGCAAACGGAGACAATTCTGACGAAATAGAAAGCAATTGTGATCTTACAGGTAGGTGCTTTGCAAGCATTGAAACAGAAGCAGTAAAAATGAGTTTGATGGTTAATGAGGGTAAAACGAAATTCATATTGTCATCAAGCAAGGACACTAAACATCGACGAATTGGAAAAAACGTCACAACAGATAAAAAGGGCCAGCCATCTTACGTTTTTTTCAACTAGTGCTTATTTCGTGAATGGTAACACTTAGCTCATGTCTGATTTGACAGATAAATTTGGTTGTGTACTGTATACGCTTGAACAACGCTGGGAAATTTTGCGACATTACTTTGAAAATCATGGTAATGTTGCAGAATGTGTGCAAAAATTGCGTACGTATTTCAGAAGAAGAGAAGCACCGTCAGCTCCGTATCTTGTATCTTGTGAAAAAAAATTAAAGAAACTGGCATTTTCATCAATGAACCAAAGCGTGAAAAACCAAAAACAGTGTGTAAACCCGAGAATATTGCTGCTCTGGCAGTAAGTGTGCGTGAAGCGCCATCTACATCAAACCACCGTCGTTCTCAACAATTGAGCATTTCGGAATCATCATTGAGACGAATTTCACATAAAGACCATGGTATGACGCCAAACAAAGTCCAATTGGTTCATTAGTTGAATCCAACTCACCATCCAATGCGTTTTCTCTTCGCTAAGTGGGCCTGCGATCGACTAAGTGAAAATGCCGATTTTGCCAAAAAAAAATCATCTTTTCAGATGAAGCTCATTCTGATCTTGACAGGTATGTAAACAAGCAAAATCGTCGCATTTGGGGCACAGGAAACCCGCACGCATACATTGAAAAACCGATACACCCAAAACGAGTCACAAAAATTGAAGAAGAGGATATTGGCAACATTTCGTTTCAACAGGACGGCGCTACGTGTCACACAGCCGAAGCTACACTCGATATTTTGCGCCCTCTTTTTGAAGATCGTTTGGCCACCTCGGAGCTGCGATTTGAAACCGTTTGACTATTATTTGTGGGGTGCCGTAAGAGATAAGTGTAACGTCGACAAGCCAGAGACAATTGACGCTTTAAAGGACAATTTTCGTGAATCCATTGGTGAAATACAGCTGCACACAATCGATAATGTGCTTAATAATTGGACCGATCGTGTAGGCTATCAACCGAAAAGAATGTACTTTCAAATAAAAAAAAAGTTTGAGAAAATATGCAGTAGTTTTTTTTACATGAATTCGAGGGAGTACAGGACTTCGTCTACCTAGGATTGGTCGTTGCAAAAGATTAATACTCCGAATGATTTTTGATCTCATATGCAAAGACAATATGTAGATGCAACAAAAAGCTGTATGGGCTGTACCGCGATATGGGCATAGCTGGAAGAGTACGGATCACGAGACTACGATGGCTGGGCATGAACAGCGGATGGACATTAACGCTCTTTTACGACGGGTTTTCGAAAGCGTATTGCAGGGAAAACGCATAAAGGGAAGACCTCGTGTGAGGTGGTGCAATCAAGTGGCAGAAGACCTATACCGAACTAGAGTTCAAAGCTAGTGAGACCTCACGCGAAATCGATGTAGTTATCGAAAGATGTTGGTTAAGGCCCAGGTACACCCTGAATTGTAATGCCCACTTAAGTATGATTGATGAGGTTTCATGCCATTGCTTGCTTACTGTGCTTAAAATGTGCAAATTGCCACTTAAAATAAACCCTTATGGCTTTACGGCATTCCTG
The DNA here is from genome assembly GCA_914767635.1 of Melanostoma mellinum. Classification (NCBI taxonomy): domain Eukaryota; kingdom Metazoa; phylum Arthropoda; class Insecta; order Diptera; family Syrphidae; genus Melanostoma; species Melanostoma mellinum. The sequence goes on along the minus strand of OU612058.1, from coordinate 67,011,164 downwards.
CACAAGTTGACACCAAATAGACCGTTTCCGAATAATACACGGTCAACCTTCGAGACTCTTTATAAATACTTATTTGGTTGAAGGCTAACGATAAATATTTTCCTACGCAAGCCACAAATCTAACTTAACCTGTTTACCCCAGAGGTAAGCTTGACTCCGAAAAATAAACTCTTGGAATTCTCATTAATGAAATGCCATCTTGAGCACTTGTTGAAAAAAAAGTGGGTTTCATTTTCGTCTGTCTCTTGGTAGTAAAGAAACATTCTGTCAAAGCCGAGTGACATCATTCAATTCAAAGGTTAATGCCAAAAGCCATTGAAACATTTTAAAACGAAACAATCCTCTTATTGCTCTGCGGTGCTATATACAAGCCCATTTGTCAAAACGCAGACCCATTTAAAAAATTGTTCAAAACATCAGCGGAAACAGAAAACACAAAGTTACTTAATTGCTTTCCCAACAAGAGTCCTCAAAAACTGCATTTTCCATCTACCGAAACGCAAAAAGCATAATTCCTTGTAAAAAACAAAATTAATTAAGATTGGTCCTCTCTACAAAGGATTAAGAGAGCGCTCTGCACCAAACCAACAGGATTTTGAGAAATTTTAAACAGTAACAAAGCGTTCCTCGCAAAAAATACAAAGCTCTTGAAATATCTCAGAGATTTCACAAAATCGCGTTTACAAAATAATTTTAAATCCTTTCCCAAATCACGGAGATCCCCTCAATCTATTCCTTTATCTTAAGCGCTTTACAACGCTGCAATGATTTTGTTTCTTATTTTCTTCAAAAGAACGCAAAGAAATTTTAAATGAGAAAATTCAATTCGGTATATTCTTCCTTCAATGTCTTAAGGCTCTCTTCTCTCATTTTGTTTTGCTCGAAGATGTCTTGGCATTAGCAAAGCAGTTCCAAGTTGATTTAGAAAACTTGAGGAGAACAATAAAAATGAAATTGGTACCTACGGCATCGACTAACCCTTGATTGTTGGTGTCCTGTGTTCTGTGTTATATGAAATCCATCCGTGCGTGTGAATGTCACCGTGTCGACAGAAAGTCTTATGCATTTTTTCAATTTACAAAAATTATCTTTTAAAAGTTAGGAAAATATCTTAAATTGAGAAAATTTCCGGTCAGCTTGCCAAAATAAAAAAAGGAAAGAAAACATCAAACAATGAAGTTTTGGAAAAACTTTACGTTGACTTCATTAGAAGATTTCCAAAGCAGTTTGAATCTTTTGTTGATTTCTTGTGAGACAACAGTCTACAGGAACATAGTTTGTAGGTAGGTACTGTTAGCATACATATCGCCTTAAGACACAAACAATAAAAACAAAAAAAAAAAAAACTATTCGAGTCCTTATAAAAGCAGAGAAACTTTGTCTTGGCATTATGTTTGCGGGCTTCGTTGGGGGTTGATCCATTCCTGAGTCCTTAAAGAAACTTGATCCCTCTTAGATTGTACATAAGACGGAGAAAGTTTTCATCGAATTTTGTACAATAGATTCGAAACAAGCAACGACTTTGGAACACAATTCAGTCAAAATAGGTAAGATAGCAGCAGCAGCAGCAGGAGCAGCAATCGGCTCAGACCGTTCTAACTGCGTCTTTTGATTGTTTGCAAATATGTACAGTGAACAGTACTTTGCCCAGAAGGGGGTTTTCAAGTGATTTTATCCTTTATTAGAGTGGTTGGCCTTATCGCTCTCTTCCAACGTATGCGGATAAGTGCCAGTCATGAACGTTTTGGTTGTGAGCCCATACCTTCAAGAGCAATAAAGTCAATAATTAGCTTAGATAGTCTCAAAATACCGCTGGCAAAGAGGATTCATTGTATGGGTGAAGCTATGTTTGTGTGGAAGAGTTGTAAGGATGTTTTGAAATCAATCACAAGAAAGATCTTTGTTATTCAAGGACCTACGATGAGCTCATTATAGGTTGCTTTTATTACACACCAGATTTTTGGCTTTGGGAACCTTAAGATTATTTTCTTCAATTTTTGCAGTTCGGCGATGTGATTCAAAATTAATTTGTGATAAGATGAGAAACTGTTCTGGTCGCTGATAAAAAAATTTTTTTTTGGAGATTTTCCGAGGTATAGTTTTTCATGGTTTGCATTGGATCTATTAAAACTCTATGAAGTTTAAGGATTGGGTTGGACATTAAGCCCACGTATGTGAGTGGGGTTCCATTTTCCCGGGCAATAAGGGAAAACTTTCAAAATGTTCGAAAACTAGAATTTTTGTTTTCTTTTGGTGATGTTGTTGGACGGAGCAGAAATGGAAATAATGACAACAAGTTATGTATATAGAAAACAAAATGTCGGAGCTTTGTTACGACATTTGGCCCAAAACCCTGCTTTCCAAATTTTGGACCCAGCTTCGTGGTTCTGGAAAAGTTGAGGGAAGACATAGTCCCATAAGCCAGTGGAGTATTCACAAAGAACCCTGAAAAAGCAACCATCCCCTTGCGAACAGAACGGATGGTTGTGCCAAGCCTAATACCCATCTTCTTCACTTCCCGATGCCTTTTTACTAACCCCATCATTTCGCTTGGAGTTTCATCAATGGTGTCGAGCCAACAGGTAGGCTTCAGACCCTTCTACGGTGTAAATAAAAATCTTACTGGAAGAATCAAATAAGGCTTGGCGTAGCTCATCTTTCCAAAGCTGTACAAAACTGTTTTTTGCTGGTATATACTGAAAAAACATCAAAATTAATACCGAACCTCAATTGGAAAACCTTAAAAATTTGCAAAGGACTACTGTTCTTTAAAGAAACATCTTCAAAATCTAATCTAAGGTGGAGACTCGCACGCACCAAGATGCTGTATATCGCATGTATATTGCGAAAGGACAGATGGAGTAATCTATCAGTACAAACCAACACAAATACACTATTCGGAATCATTTCATACGCAAACCTACACGGATACACATACACAATCATCAATACCCACACAACTCTAATCTCATGCACAAGTCTATCACCAGTCACCTGTCAATGGTCCAAGCACATTCATAGCTTTTCAATGGCCGTGTTTCCAACTTTTAGCTTTAAATTACATTAATAACCACTTACAAATCTGTATAAGGTTATCTTAGTCAGATTTAGATTTCAAAAATACGCTTTACAAGTTTTCCCTCCTTCTCCTCATGAAGTGTCTATATTTAACTAGAAACTTGTTTGCTGTAAATTTGTTGTTTCCGCTGCAAAAAAGGGCACTGAACTCTTCCGTCAGCTGTAAACCGACCAAAATCTCCCAAGATAGTGGACATTTTTTGTGTTAGGGAAATATTGAGATATAGAAGAGTATTCCAAATAAAACCAAAAGTTCTCTAACGTAAATCGCTAATTGGTTATAAATATCCATAATGGAACCCACAGCGACTGAATGAACTGAATGAGAGTTTTGCAAGTCACTTCATTGCTGGCAATACGTCTTACCCAATGTCCTAATTGGCAGCCATCGCGCGACTGAGCAACGAGCGACGGGCGCTGCATCGGACGATCAAAATATCAAACAACAATAACCCTATTGTGTGTCCTTATTAACACAGGAAAGCGATCGCGCGATGGAGTAGCACGGTCGCAAATGTTTGTTTCATGATCGTTCAAGCTTTATCATTAAAGCTTTTCATATTCAAAGTGTATACTCGTGCGACCGACACTACGAAAAGTAGTCTGGTTGCTTCAAATCAACCAATTTGAATTTCGTCGCGTTGCTCTTAGCAAATAGCAAGGGAAAATGGAATTCGAAGACAATTTAACTGGTGAAATGTATGTGAATCCCATTTAATGTATGTAATGTGTGTTGGTAAAAATATTTTGTTGGCTTCGCAGCTCTGTGTACAAGTGTTGGAACTTGCCAAATCTCAAACGGCTTTTATACATTATATTTTATTTGACGTTTTTGTTTTTATTTTTCATTGGTCGCGCGATCTTATGAGCATCTTGCGACTAGTATTAGGACACTCATTGTGGTAGCCCTACCAACGAGCAACGCGACCGACCGAAGTTCATCGTTCAATCGCGCGATGGAACTCCAATTAGGACATAGCCTTAGAGGTTCTTTTATAAAAAAAAGCGATAAACTGATTTTAGAATTTTTTTTCAAGCCGCATATTGGTTCATATTTCTGATGATTTCTTGTTTTTGAGTAGCAAGTAATTTGAAAAACAGATAACGCGTCCAATCTTTGTTTTTTTGCTTGTGGACAAAGGATTGTGACAGAACGGGCCAGTCACAGAACTTCCCGTAAGTTAACTGTCGAAGAAGTGTCAGATAAAGACACAGGCGGAGAAATACTAGCAATTGTCAAAGATTCGTTCGAGGTTCGAACCCCAGCACAGGCAAAAATGTTTTTCCACGAGTATCGCCTTTCGCAAGGAATTGGCAGGTCCTCCTTTCATTGCCATGAAAAGAGCTTGCTCAACAAGCCGCTCAGAACCAGCAGAAAATTGTGGGTTCCCTCCATTCCCACACAACGCATGGTTTAAAGAAATGTCCTAGGTCCTGAAGCTCATCGCTCTCTTTTGCCACGATACTCATTTAATTTGTTTATTTTAGTAGAGTGAGAACTTGTGCGTTAATTGAAACCCTTGAACGGTCCTGTAAAATTCTGTTTTCATTTCAGACAAATAATAACTTGGTTTGCTTTTATGCCGCATGTTGATTGCAACGTTTGTCTATATGTCAAAACTATTGTTTGCTTAGTCTCTTATTTATTCTCTTATAACTTAATATTTTCGAAATGGTTTGTGTTTTTAATCCTCACCTTTAAGGTTTTCCAAACAACACAAAATTGAACATTAAGAACTGTATCGCAATTCGCAACACATTCTAAATTATTTTTTATTTTCTGATTGGTTCGCTTACTTCTCTTGCGCGTGTTTTCCTCTTTCATCTCTTTTCAGCAAAGTTTTGAGAATTTGTTTTCAATAAAAATTTTCTGGTGCCCATTTTTGATTTTGTTAGTCCCTTTTCTAACGAACATCTTTCAATAATTTTACTTACACCCAACCACCCACTTAACACGTCGATTAAAAGTCATACGTATGTACCTTCCTCGGATAACAAAACAATCATTTCTATCGAACGAACCCCCGGCTAAGCAACCGTGGTCCCAGCACATATTGTTGCTGGTCGCCCTTTGAACTGGTCTAATTAGTTTAATGCACAAAACCACCACATCAGCCCCACTGTACGCGTGGCGCTTCTTTTTAGACGGTAACTTTCAGTCTACTTTATTAGAAACTCTCATCTCCAATAATATTGGATGTGTTTGTCATGAACCATCTAAGTCCGATATCTCTTATCTGTTTCCAAAACTCATTTAGTATATCGTCTTGCCCAGCACCTTTGCCTTGGTACTTTCGTTGAGTTAAGTTCAGCTTCTCCCCAGAAAACTGTTTAAAAGTTCGATAGCACCCGAGCACAATTTAACCGTCAACAAAAATCTGCTGATGATCATAAGCATCGTTAACAAACTAAAACAAACGAGTCTTTCTAAGCATTTTTCCTTCTTGATGAAAATTTGAGGATGTCTGCCCCTTTATATTCAAGTTGCTTGCAGCATTTCATGAATAGCTTGATTCGCATCAAACAGAAATTTTTTCCAGCTCCCGATACATGACCTCCCAGTTCTTCGTTTGAGTTGGTTGAGTTGGTAACACTGTCATGGCAGGTTATTTTAATATTTTTTGTACTTTTAACAAGTTCCTTCAATTCTACGCCAACAAACAAATCACAACTTTTGGAATATCCTTAATATTCATATTTTCTAAAAATTTGAACAAAATGCATCTTTTAACACCTGCTCACATCTAATTTAGGGAGCATTATATGGTTGCGTTTTAGAGTGGGAAGACCCATGACCTAGCGCATTTCCCAAAACCATGCTTTGTGAGAGAATAGAGGGGACCTAAAATTTTCTGCCGATTCCGAACGACTTATCGAGAAAGCGCTTTTCGTGGCAAGGAACTCAATATCGGAGGACTTGCCAATTCCTCGCAAAAAGCGTAACAGTGGTAAAACATTTTTGCCTTTTTTAGGACTTGAACCTCGGAACCTCCTGCGTAACAGCAGACAAGCTTTTCACTACGCCTAGATTGTATAGTCACCCCTTCATTTGCCAACATATAATCATTAAATAATGCCTTACAAAATTTTTTGAATGAGCTAAAAACTGAAACGTCAAGTGGCTGTAAGGGATGTGAGGTGTGTTGTGTATAGGAAATGAAAAAAACATAATGCCATTATCTCTAGAAAAATTTATGTTTGCCAAACTATACAATGAGAAGAATATGGTTGTCCAAAATCAAAATGATTGCCTCTTGGATTATCATTCGACCAAATGCGGCAATTCTGCTTATGACAAGCCCACTGAGGTGAAAATGTACCTAAAGATGATTTTCTTCAAAGATTGATCATCCACTGTATCCATTTTATGTCACCATTCTAACCATTGACGACCGACGCTTGAAATAGTCAGAAGGCTTTGGTTTTTGATTCAATTGCACCTTGTAAGCGTGCAAATGCCAGTCTTTTTGTATAATGTTCATCAACGATGGGCGTTAGAGGTACAATCGGTGTGCACGACGAGTCGGATGAACTGCTCTTCGGCCACTGGACTGCGCTGTGAAAGAGTTCAGGACTAACAAAAACGAGTTTGCCAGGAGTCAGTTGAGTATGGTTGCAGTTGGTATCATTTTACTTTGAATCTTCAGTACAGTTATCGTTGTAAACTAAAGACATGTAAAATTTTATGATGCTTGTAACTTAAAAAAAAATTGAATCTTGGAAAAACATCCTCAAATCATCAAAGGGGACACCTTGTACGCGCCTGTCAAATTATTTGTATAAATTATAAGAGAATCTCGTAGAGCCCTTAAATGATGACTTTCAAGATGCGGTGAAAAGGAAGAGGAAATCCTTTTTTCTAGTCCATTGGTTTGCTTCATCGATTCCTTGCAGCACGCTGTACCTATATCCTTGCGTATTTCTAAATGCCAGTTGACATACTTCAACGCTAAAAATGTTTAGAGTAAGTATACTCGTATATGCCCACATTTTAATAACGTTTTCTTGGAATTTCTTTATTGATTACAACATTTTCGATTAAGAATGGAAGAGTGTAGACAGATATTTGCATATCCCTAGGTGTCTATTTAGATACTCAAACAACTACTACTACTCCAAGCACGCTTGCCACCGATCACATTAACTCTAAAAAAATAAGAAGCCGTTCCAATCGTTCTAATGGAACCCATTGTGTTTTTGTTCCTTGAAGAATTCCAGACTGCCACCTTTATGCCATATCTACACTTTGGTTTTAAGGACACCATGATAAGCCATGCTCGAGGGACAAGGAGTCAGAGTCAAAGTCAGAGTCAACCAATACAACACAACACAACACCCGCCAACATCCAACCAACCAGCTCCCACTTTTAAATGTTTGGCGGTAATTATGGCAAAGATGATGGCTGGGTTCGGTACGGTTATACCAACATACTTATATGTCGTCTCTGGTTGTAGACACACAGGCACAGGCGACAAGCAGCTAGGCGAAACGAACAAAGAAAGGTGCTAAAGCACACTCACCGTTGCCGGATATGATGGTGTTAAAAGGAATGGCATTCTCGTGCCAGAGATTATATTATGAGACAGGGGTTGCGTGCGGTGCGATGAAAACAATAAAATGTTTCATTTAAAGTCGTTGGTAGAATGTATCCCAAACATTCGCACAACAACTATGAGTTGAAATTTTTTTAGGGGTTAAAGTGGCATGGCTTGAAATTTTTAAATGGTGTGCCGACGACAACGCCGATGCCGATCCCGATGCCGATGCCGACGCCCGACGCTCTAGCACACACCCATAAAGGTAGGTGGGTTATGACTACCTTCTGCCTTACGCCTTAGCCCTTAGGTCCTGGCAACCTGGGTTATGACTACTATAGGTCTGATGATGATGGCCATTTATGTAGGTATCTTATTTAGGTATAAAAATATTTTTTTGTTATGCTCTGCAATTTCATATGGCGTATGGGATAATAAGGCTAATTTAAGCATCCAAGCAAACGCAACGATGGGTATAGTTTCGGGGATGTTATGTTACGTGATTAAGGTAATGTTTTTGAAGTATGTACCTAAATATTGTATACAAGGTCTCTTTGGGCGCTTGGGGGTGTTTAAAACTTTGCAAATGCTTCCCAGATGGAGGAATGGGTATGTTTTGTAATACGTTTTTGATGCAGGAAAACTGCCTAGACCTAGAAACATGACTATCAAAGCAAATCCTTCTGCTATCTTTGTTGAAATAGCTAGCTTGCAGGTGTGTAATAGGCGCAGTGGGATTGAAGGCCTGAGTGTGAAAATTACAAAAGTTTTATTTCTCAGGATCATAATAGGCTGACACCGTGGAACGATGTTTTGTGAATTTTACCCAAATGAGGTTTGTACATGTCCTAGAAAATTTAACGAATGAAATTCGAAACTTGGTCGGATAGTTTGTTTTTGAGTAAACTTTGCGACGATAAACACTCTACATCAATCAAAGGCCTTCAGTTAAGACAGAAATTCGATTCCAAATTTCGAGTGAGGATTTCTGTAGACTTGAATTAATGGTTGGCTACATTTTTCGTCGAACAACAGGTTTTGTTTTGATGGCCGATTGAAAACCAAAACATCAGAGGTTGTAGTGTCAACGGCTTGAGGTGTTATTTGATTTTGAAAGCACCGGTTATCTTTCCTTATTGTATTCTTCCAACCATGGGCGTAGCCAGGAATTTTTTTTAGGTCTTTTTTCGAGGACAACTTCTCAAAAATCAATGAAAAAACGAGGAATTTTTTTTTTTGAAAAAAAAGTAGGACATATTTATTGACAAAAATATTGAGAGATACTTTAAAAGTATCATTTTTTTGGTTTCTAAAAATAGAGTAGGATATTTGCCTTTAGCATGTTCTGTAATAGCATTTAAAATGCCGCATTCATATGATTCAGAATATCTGGAGAAAATTTTGATTCGAAGAATAATAAATATTAATGCCCAAATATACTCGTGTAATATTTCTAGATGTTAGAGAAATCTCATTGAAAAGTCCTCGTTTTCCGGCAGTTTTGCGAATTGTCCTCATTTTTTTTTTTAAATTTTCATTGATACTCCTTCTTTTCTCCTTTTTTCCCAAATTGTCCTCGTTTTTTAAGAGAAATCTCATTGAAAAGTCCTCGTTTTCCGGCAGTTTTGCGAATTGTCCTCATTTTTTTTTGTTTTAAATTTTCATTGATACTCCCTCCCCCCCCCCCCCCCCTTTTTTTCTAATTGTCCTCGTTTTTTACGAGAAATCTCATTGAAAAGTCTTCGTTCTTCGGCAATTTTGCGAATTGTCCTCATTTTCTTTTTTTTGATTTTCATTGATTCTCCTTTTTTTCCCCTTTTTTCCCGAAATTGACCTCGTTTTTTACGAGAAATCTCATTGAAAAGTCTTCGTTTTTCGGCAATTTTGCGAATTGTCCTCAGTTTTTTTTTTAAATTTTCATTGATACTCCTTTTTTCCGTTTTTTCCCAAATTGTCCTCGTTTTTTACGATACTCTTTAAAAGTCCTCGTTGTTTCAGCATTTTCTCCAAATGTCCTCGAGGACAAAGATTTATTTTTTTCTTTAAAAACGCAGAATTTTTTCGAGGACATTTGGCTTAGGTTGGGGCATTTGCCCCTACCTGCCCCTACCTGGCTACGCCCATGCTTCAAACGTCGCTTAACAGTATTTGTTGAGTTTGAACACAAATAAAATACGACAACCACAGCCGGACCTAGAGTTCTGGAGGCCCCGGGGCAATGAAAGAGGTGAACCCAGTGGCCAAAAATTACTGTCGATATAAGGTGGACGGTTTTTATGTTTAAGTTTTTCAGTCAGTAATTTAATTTGATTCTTTAAGTGTCTAACAAACACTCAAATATAATCGCGAACAAGAAAGAGTTTCTCGCTTTTTCACCGAAAATTGGTTGGTCATTTCGCTGAAAAGCAGTTTTCGAACTAAATCATTTTCATTGCTCAGGAGAGAAAGCTTTGGTGAAACGCTCAATCCCATAGTGGATCGAAGTATATTTTTGTAAATATCATTTTCAAAACAGAGCGCTCTCTGCTTCAACGCAATTTCAAGGCTTGAAAGTGAAGCTCAGACGTTTTCATCTTCGAGATTTTAGTGGTGAGATAGTTCTGGAAGAGGTCTTTTGCGTAGTCCGTTTTGTATGAGTCGATCAAAGACACAAATTGAAACAACTCAATATCGAAATTTGCTTCTGAATCATAATGATAAGCTTTTACCAGTATCTCTACTGCAGCGTGCACTTTTAAAACTTACAGCTTCGTCGGTACGCAATCTTAGAGAAACATGAAGTTCTTCGATAACTTGGAAAAGGGCGGGTACCATACTTTCTCTTTGCATGACCAATTTACATCTTTTGCTTTCTCTCATCGAGTAGATTCAACGTCACGTTTCTTGTTCTGGCCCTGGCGTGTGATTGCACGTGTTTGCCAATCTGAGATATACATACCTACCTATATTTGGCAGCTTCCTCGTATTTATCGAAATATTTTATTTTGGATTCCACGAATAATTTCTAATGTGCGCATCTTGTTTGTGTTGTTGAATCGCTCAACAATTTCGTTAGGACAGCAGTAACGCGGTTTCATACTCCGAACGATATTTGGTCCCGTATGCGAAGACAATGTGTGGAGAAGAAGATACAACAGCGAACGTATGAGCTGTAACGTGACATGGGCATAGAGAGTTTCCAACAGCAGGGATATGGTGGAAGGCCAAAACCTCGTCTGAGGTGAAGCAATCAAGTGTTAGAAAATGTCAGTCGACTTAGACAAAAAAACTGGTTAGAGTTTCCCCGAAACCGACATAGATGTTGGTTTTGAGACACAAGAGTTACGCCGAACTGTAAGTTGTAAGTAGTTGTAGTGATAGTGACTCCTTTATTCCTTTGCATATTTGTAAGGGCTGTCTCAGCCCTGGTCACTGTTGAGTATGCTGAGCAATTCTCATTCCTTCATATTGAGCTTGCTGAAATATCTATACCGGAACTCTGCCAGGGTTGGGCATATCGCAATAAAATGGAATGTATCTTCACGTGCTTTAAAATTGTAAAAAGACTACATAAATAGTAAAATAATTTTTTTTTTTATAATTCACGCGCATTTTAAGGGGTTATGACTACCCTTAAAATGTTAAGAAAACTGTGCGGGTGTAAGGAAATAAGGAAAGGATAAGAAAGGAGATGCCGATGCACATCACTCTTGAATTTCTGTACACTATATTGCGTGGGGGAAATTGAGTTGGGTAAAGCATTCCACATGCGGGTTGAAGGGATAAAATATGAATCTCTATACTTAACTGTACGACCGAAGCTGGACTGAAGGGAGAACTGATGAGCATTTCTTGGGAGGCGGGTTTTTTTTGTTTCAGTGGAGGAATGCAACAATGCAACTGGCTATTTCACTAAAGCACTGTTTGTAAAAGAAGCGATAAAAAAGAGTGAGGTAAGTGACATTTCGACGATGTTCGAGAGAATCAATCGATTCTACGATGTGGTACAAAGTTAAGATTGAGCAGTTTTTCTCTCGCTTTTTTTTATTCAATGAGTTCCTATTTAAAAAGTACGAGTTCTGTTGCAGGTTGTCCAGAAGGTGTCCATAATCAAAGGAGGTGTTCCTGTCTCAAGATAAATCATGCAATTTGGAGTGTTCATTAGTAATCGAAATATCCTTTTAACGAAAAATCTTAGAAATTTTTCCACAGGTTTCATGGAATCATGTCCCCATACTCGCGCCCCGAAGAACAAGATTGACAGTGCGGTATCTCGGAATAATTTTCTCTTCAGGTGATTCTTCATGCTTGGCCATTATTTCTTGAATACCTGCCACATCCGCCTCTAAAAATCATCATTTTCGATTTTTGCAAGTTGATTCCAAGACTCCATGGATCGGTTGCAATAAACCCAAGCCTATTTATCATGAGCTGCATTCTATCTACTGTTTCAGAGAAGATCACTATGTCACCTGTCACCCGCATACATAAGGGCTGGAAGAGTCATTCCTCCCACAGTGATTCCACTTCTTACTTCATCAGTAATGTCATTTATGAAAATTATAAATAGCAGGGCTCTCAGAATACAGCCTTGCTCGAGACCAATGGCTATTCTAAACTCCTTTGATATAGACTCGCCATCTCAAATGTAAGCTACGTTGTTGTCGTACATCGCTCTTAGCACACTTATAACTTTGTTCGACACTTCTATCACACAGACCTTGTAGAAGAGAGCTTCACGATCAACAGAGTTAAAAGCTGGACGAAAGTCTATAAAGAGCGCGTATAGTTTCTTCTTTTTCCCTTTATAAAGATCAACAATCTTCCATATTGAAAAAAATGGTCAATCGTCGAGTAACCATTCCTGAAACCAGCCCGAATCTGATAGAGTTTGTCTGTCCTCAACCAATTTGGACGGTTTGATGTGAATGAGTTCCGCAACGAGCTTAACGCAGGTGTTAAGAAAAGAGATCCCTCTGTAACTTGCTGGGTCCTCGTAGTTACGGAAGCTACAAAAAGGGTAAAGTAGCGGAAAGATAATTGATTTTTGAAATGCTTCCGGGACTGACGCGTTTTCGAAAATTTGGTTAAATTCAGATGTAAGTAAATAGATAATAATTTTTTCGTTGCGTATTTGAAGAACTCAATGAGGATACGGTCATCCCCTGGGGCTTTGTTTAATTTTGCATCAGCGACGAATTTTTTCACTTTTTGGACTGAGAAAGTTGCATTTAAGTAATCATCTAGAATTAAGGGGGCTGCATATTGTACTACAGGTCCACTTGATGGGATATTGAGAAGGCAGTTGAAATGGTCTCTAAGACTAGATGCATTTAACCACATTTGTTTTTCCATTAAAATGCTCCACAGCTTTCCAGAACTCTGAAGATGAGTGTGCCTTATTCATAATTTCTATATTTAGGTTCTCAAAGGACACCGTTTTGAAATAGTATAGTCGTTTGAAATTCTCATTCGTATCTGCATACATATAATTTTTTAAGAACTTGTAGGTTCCAGGATCTAAGAGGGTTAAGGTATTTAAAGCTTTCATGCATTCTATAGATCAAACCATTTTTGTTTCAATAATTCTTTATTCCTTTGAGGACTGCTTTGCCGATATGCTTTTTTAATAATTCATAATTCATAATTCCTGAGAGAGTGCTCATATCAGCACGAATATCCATATTTCCAAGCGCTTCCAGTTCTTTGTTTAAGTTTTTCTTATAAGTTTTTCGGCTTACATCATTCCATATAATTTTTGGGACAAGGTTTAGCTGCTTTGTGTTGACTGGGAATTGTGATGTTATGATTGAATGGACAATTTGAAGGAGCATATGATCTGAAAATGTATTGCATCCTATTTCAAAACTGCTGCTCATAATGTCATTCCATTTTCCAGATACGAAGCAGTAGTTGATGACAGAACAACTTGTTCCTCTTATGAAGGTAAACTCTCCTTTGGAATGTCCTGTACAACTTCTGTGTACAACTGTTGAATTCATCTGCAAGCTCCAAGATTTTTGATCCCTTGCTATCGCACAAGGGCATCTTTCAAGTTACGGTTCAAGTTGTAGAAAGGGAGGTGTGTACTGTTGTTGTTGTTGTCGGATAGGCCAATTCTGTCATTGAAATCTCCAATTAGTATTATGATTGTCGAATCAATGTCCTACAATTTGTCACATAGTTTTTCAAAGTCCAATTGCCAACGATAACAATTGAGATAAACCGGAACTAGCTTCATTTTGTTGCCACTGATCTCGACGTCTAGCACCCATAGTACTTTTGCTCTCCTATCCCCCCGAACTGTAATGAAGCAAGTAGGCATATCACCACTCTTTTAGTAAGTTTGAATAATGTTGCTAGGCGAAATCTACTGTCGTAATATAAATGAATACCTTTCAACTAATTTTATGACACTTCAAAAGGCAACTGAGTAAGGCAAATGTCAAATACCAATTGGTAGCACGAATAAATGAACTATAAATGAAATTCACTGACTGCGAAATGTAACAGAAAATTCGGGGTCATATGGAAAGCAGTTTTGTGAGAGTTTATCGAAACGTCAAAACTTGCATCCTATAAATGCTTAGCACTGACAGTGTAATTTGACACCGAAGCAGCGTGACGGGTAGACTTAAGTCAGCAGTCACAGAAGAACTCTAATAATGCTAAAAAAGTAACCAGTCTTCCCAACTAATCTTGGCTTCCCAATTTCTTATCAAGCCCTGACGTCAGTTAAAACAATTTCAATATATTTTTTTCTTCTTAACGTACACATACCCGCAATATATCGATATAAAAATTGCTGATGCTATCATCGTCTTATGATTCATAAACTTTTATTACTTTTAATCAAATTTAAAATATTTCAAAGTGTAAAACACACGCTTGGCTTCTTCGCCCCATAACTGAAAGAAAAGTTGCGAAATCCATGCATCTTTTAGTAGATGTATCATACAAATACTCGCATGTATGTGGCCCTTAATTTCCTTAATGGAGATTTATTTTATTTACTTTTTTACGTCTTCCAAACGAGGGGGTTGTTAGTTCAAAATTGTGTGTTGTGGCCATGTTAACCAGCACATCATGCGAAAAAATTACGATAAGAACATAAACAACTTTCTCCATGGATGAAAATTGTTATTTTTTCCATCCTTTGTCCCTCCTTCCCTTTATCACTTTTTCTCTCAGTTCTTTTCCTATCATACGATTATTTGGCAGGGGGTGAAAAGTGGATTTTGGGATGAAAAAAGAGTAAATGAATAAAGAAAACAAAAACAAAAAAAAAGAAACAAAAAAAAGTTGTTAACGAGCTTGGGTTGTCATCGCCATCATTTGTATTAATTTGGCTAATGTATTTTTAGGGAAAACATAACAAAATTATGCTCTAGTGGTGGCCTAATGTCAAAGTGTAGCAACTTTCCTATTATTTCAGCTTGGGAGCGCGTCGCGACGCCCGCCGATTGTTATTTAGATATATAAAATGTATACGCCGAAACCTTTAAGTCCTTTGGCATTAAGGACTGCAGATGGATTAGGTTAAATAATTAATTCAGTGCAATTAAATGAGATTATGGAGTGGAAAATCAACTGATTAGCATAGCTGATTGGTTAAATATAATTAAGGCGTCGAATGCTTTTGGAAAATAAGCCTCTCCTTTGGTGGGGAAAGGCGGTTTCGAAACAAGGAAATTTGTTTTAACTTACGATGGGAGTTATGCTGATGCTGACACAAAAGCATTGCAAACATAGTGAATAGGAAATTTTGTAAATTAATCAAATTAGGTTTACAATTTCTCTCGGAATGTTTGCAAGTTTCGCAGGAAATGCGACTTCATTACGTCCACTGGTATTTGATACGTACGAGAAGTTTTGTTTTTGAGTAAATTGGTCTATCGTTGAGATCACGTTCGATGCTACATTGAAACAAAAGATTCAATCATTACATTTTGTCACATTTCGAATCGAGCAAAGGGATGGTCAATCAGTCATCTCATCAGTGTAAACTCACAAGGGATAGTACACAATGCATTCAGTATGGAAGCAACAATTATTTAAAAAACAATGCAATAGCTTCTCTCTTTGTTTTCAGTTCAATGCAATCAATTCTACAGAAGTTCAATCAAGACATTGAAGCAACTACATTGTAGTGCACACTGAGCTATACAGAAAGTATGTATAGCTTCTGAAGACAGGAGTTCGTGTTGAAAAATGTTTCTGGGTACCTAAGGATTTGAAATTTCTTAAATTACGAAGTACATATCTGTTTGCTTTGCTTTATAACATTGTGCTTCATGTTACGAACGTGATCTAAATGACTAACAACAAAATAGCTACATTTAAGAATATTCTCTCTGAAAGTATTATACTCGTCTATGCAAAGAGAAACATTTGCAATTATTTCTTTAAATATTTTCTATCTTTGATTGTTTGCAATGATGAAAGCAATGTACAGTGCATACGTTGTTGAGTAGATAGAAAGATGATTCATGAACGAAGTTTGATTCCCCCATCTGACTTACCTATTTGAACAGCTCTTGCAGAATAACAATACGAAAAAAGGCGACAGTTACATTGGATTTGTTCTCATCAGGGTTGCAAAGGCTTAAATCACTTTTAACTTAACTCTTGACTTTGATTTATCAGCTAGAAATTGACTAATGAATTAAATAAGTCATAAGTCATAATAGTCTACCAATTATTTTATTTTTTAAAGAACTCAAAATTTAATGGAGTTTTATTGCATGAATCGATTAATGGGCTAATTTTAAAGAAAAAAACCGAAAGTGCTATTAAATTAGCGGGTGCAAATCGGAGATATGGGTTTTAATCCATCTTCATTCGTTTTTTTCAATATACATATCTCGAAAACAAGGCAAAATTTTGATGCGATTCCAAAGACGTTTTTTTGTAGAGATCAAATTTTCCCATCGGAATGCATGCTTTGAAAAATCATAAAAAATGCATTTATCCAAAATAAATAAATAAAAATGGTCAATTTTGTCAATTTTTTATTTTGTCAATTTATTTAATGAAATTTCTTTCTGGTTGCAAATACATAAAAACAATGCTCCATAAAAATTTAAGAAAATAAAATTTTCTTTAAAATGCTATATCAGAAAACTTTCTATGTTTGAAATTCACTTTAATATTGTCACTTGAACATAGATATTTATAGTCATTTCTCATCCTTTTTGTAGATAGATAGATATTTCTTTATTTCGTATAAATTTTACACAAAAGGTATACCACCGCACATAATATAATACAGAGATTTGATTCATATGATCTTTTTACTGACATATTATCTTTATATTACAATGTATTGGTTTATTACTGAGAGAAAAAGAGGTATTTCCAGATTGATTGATTTTTATTTCGTAATAATATTTTCACAAAAAGTTGTTACCGCACATTTTACAATACAGTGATTTGATATACAATATCTTTAATATATACACATAAACAGTGAATTTTGCTTAAGATGCAACAAAAGCTCGGAAGACATAATGGTTTCGTCAAAAAAAGAAAAAAATCGAAGAGGAGGAGGGTTCTGCCTCCCTCCCACTGCAAGGACAGTTTTATAAAAAATTAGCTTCATTTAAAAAAAAAAATTATTAAAAATCGAATAAGCCACCAGCTACCTAAAGCACACAACAGCGTTTTTGAAAATGCTTTGTTCTTCAATGAAAGTTTTAGTTCAATTTGACGTAGTGAATGGTTTTTGAGTAATCACTAATCATGTCTCAAATTAAAAATTAAAAAATAATGTATATTTTTTTACATTAACTTCTGCTTGTTAAAGGACACTTTTTTCAAAAATCTAGTCAAACACAAAATCTTCAAAATCTTTTTTAGGTTTAGAGAAATTTAAAAAATTGCAGGATACCTAAACTTCTCACGTTCTGAGCCAATTTTCAGGAGTTTCTTATACCTATGAACGCTGAAAAATTTGTTCAATATCATTAAAGCAGTTTGTTAAAAACATATTTTCTTATTTTTCACTTTTTTTTAGGGATTGTTTCAAGTATGCAAGTTTAAGGACCTGCCAAAAGATGTCTCGTCAAAATTTTTTAAAGGAAATCAAGTGAACCGTTTTAAAAATATTCAAGAAACTCCGTGTATGTATTTAGTTTTTTCAAATGTTGATACGAATTTTTTCTCAAACATTTTAAGTGGATAGATAGGCACAACAGAGTGAGATACCATGGAGCCTAACGCATTTATCAAAACCATGGACTGTGAAGGAATGGAAGGGGCCTACAATTTTCTGCTGATTCCAAACGGCTTATCATGGCAATATACATATTTATCATCGGAGGATTTGACAATTCTTAGTGGAAAAACATTTTTGCTCCTGTTGCGATTCAAACCACAAACTTCTAGTGTACCTAACAGCCAATCATGCTTACCATCACCATACGGGTACCACAATTTAAACAATTTAAAAAAAGTTGGTTCTTGAAAAAAAAACCGTACCGTTCTTAGACTTTTTCAATCTTCACATAAGAATTAAGTCAAAATAGTTGGAGTCGTTTTCGAGAAGAATAAGTATCATCATGTAGGCTGTATGGCAGGTACCGTTATTTCAAGACCAAGAGAGTCAATTCCAAAAACCCGTCTGTAGGTTCAACTTCAATTTCAATTTCAATTTATTACTTAGATTCGGTTGTACAAATAAGATATAATTAAGTCTTTTATAGTACTTTACAATAGGGTAAAATAATCTGATGATTTAATTTAAAATATAATAATATAATAACAAAAATAACAATAACAATATTTTTTTTTTTTTCTAATTACTGTTCTTGAAAAGTTTGACGGTAGAGCAAGAATAATGCTTTTTGAAAATGGTGAAATTTAATTATTTGTTTTATAGTTACTGGTAAATCGTTCCAAAGCTTAGTGGCATAAACAAAAAAGAGTCTTGATGAGTTTAAATATCGACAATAGGGTGTGATCAAATTTAAAGTTCGAGAAGAATGCGCGAAGCGGAGTTTATCAAAAAGATATGTCGGCATTTTCTTATGAATTATCTTATGCAGAAAAATCAAACATTTTGAATCAAGGTACTGAAAAAAAGTGCAACCAAGAACCTTCCGATGATACTGAGAAACATGGTCAAACCTACGCAAACCATAAACATACCTTACCATGTCATTAAAAGCAACAAGTAGCTTGTGCCGACTATGAGAGTCAGGCCAGCAATAAACTACTGCGAAATAATCAATGATGGGTAGTAACAAAGATTTGATTAATCTCAACTTTGTGTTTACCGGAGTAATATTGGAAAAGGGGTTAAGCTTCCGAAGGCAACCGTAAATCCGACCTATACTGATGTTAACATGGTCATTAGCTGAAAGAGATCGGTTTATTTTAAAACCAAGGCTAGTGACAGTATCTACAAATTTTAGTTGGAAACCTGACATAAAAACTGGTGGGAAGTCATCCGTATTAGTTTTTTTCTTAGATATTGCAATTATTTGCGATTTGGAAGGATTAAGAGTTAAACCATTGCACAAAGACCAATTGTGGATAAAAGAAAGATCTTCATTAATTCTGCAGATAAGGTCTTCCAATAGGTTAAAGGGTCGAGAAAAATATATTTGTACATCATCAGCGTAAAGGTGCAACTTGACATTTTGACACACCTGAGGAAGGTCATTGATGAACATACAAAATAAAATGGGGCCCAAAATTGAACCCTGGGGAACACCAGCAAGTAACACTTTGGACGTTGAGAACTCTTTCCCAACTTGAACTTTTTGACTAATGCAAGTAATTTTCAATCAAACATACTGACCTTCGACTAAAACCAAAATACAGACTCAACTTTTGACATAGAATTTTATGATTGACTCTGTCAAAAGCCTTGGAAAAATCGAGTAAACATAAGATCGTTAGTTCATCTTGGTCAAAATTAATTCTTATATCATCAAGCACCTTGACAATTGCTGTGGAGCAGCTATGATTTGCACGGAAACCCAATTGCAATGGTGATAATAAGTTATATTGTCTAAGGTGGTTAGATATCTGATTGGCCATAATTTTTTCTAAAACCTTAGACAAACAAGGCAGGATACTTAGGGCCAGTTGCTCAATCGAATCATAAATTTAAGTTCTACATAAAGTTTTCATTTTTGTATGAGACGTTCCGGAATTCTTAAGTTCTACATAAAATCCCCATACTAAAATAGAACTTTATGTAGAACTTAAATTTATGATTCGATTTGAGCAACTGGCCCTTATTAGCCTAAAGTCAGCACAAGATGAGAAGTGTGGTTTTTTCTTTTTAAGTACTTCCGAAGTGAACCACGGACAATTTTTATTACGTACGGCGACTGTTTTCAACGGAACATGCTTTTCGAATAAATCAAGTAGAAGGTACTGAAAAAAGGTTACTTTTTCATCGACATTGTACAAACTGTAGAATTAATCCCAGGGAAAACTGTTAGCATTCAACTGTAGTGCATTATGGTTAACGGATTTAAAGTCACGAAATTGAAATGACGATGAAGAGACATTCAGTGCAAAGTCAATGTTGAATGTACAAAAAATTAAATCATGGTCAGAAAGACCATCAAGTGACAGTTGATCATTAAGAAGAACATTAGATAAGTCAGACACGATCATTTGGTCAAGGAGGTTTGGAGCAGAGTTAGGCCCAAAACGAGTGGCAAAAGAGTTAACCACAGTAAGACCAGTAGTAGCAATCTCGTCTAACAGCTGATTAGCTCTGGTGTCTTTTAAAAATAGATCCGCATTGAAGTCGCCACAAACAATTATATTCTCATAGTTTGCTGAGAGCTCACGAAGAGCAGAGAAAAAAGGTTCAGAAGAACAACTTCTGTTAGGATTGTAAGCAACTCCTAATACAGCACGAACATTGCCATTACTTATTTCTAAAATTAAGAACTCAATACCCATGTCATCAGATTTAGCAATGATTTTGTAATTTAAAGCGGACTTACAATAAATTGCAACCCCTCCTCCTACTGTAGTAGTTATTCTGTCATTGCGTATAAGTTTGTAGTTGTCTATCTCATACAAATAATTAGGATTGCCAGGTCTAAGCCAGGTCTCGGTTACACAAATAACATCAACACCCGATGATTCAAAAATATACTTGATAAGATCTAATTTTTCAAAGTTTAAACTTCTTGCATTGAGACTGCAAACCTTAAAACCGTCACACGCATTGGAAAGTATTTTAATTACAGATTTTTCCGCCATTTCAATGCTAGCATTTGGTACAATTCTGACAGACATGATAACACAAATAAATAAATAAATAAATAGCAGAATAGAAAGAATAAATATTGAATAGAACAGTAATAAGAAATTACAAATATCACAGAAATAAGTATAACGATATCAGAAAAAAGAAAAATACTATAGTATCGAATTAACATTTTACAGTGATCTGCTCCAGAAAACATTTAATTAGTAGATGGGGAAAGAGTAGGAAAAGTACTAAAATCAATCTTTAATTCATTGTCATCCCTGCTTTTCTTAACATAAACAAATCCATTTATTGTTTTCACCGAGAATAAAATTCCCTCTTTCCGTAGTTGAATGGCATGCCGCATTAGAGAACTATTGCGAGGTGTTAGACTTTCGTTGATATATAAACGCCGATCACGAACCGAAGAGTGAGTAGTGTTATTGTCATCAAATAGCTGTCGTGTAGTTAAGCCCTTTGTTGACTTGAAAGCAGCAAGTAATGATTTTTTTTCGGCTGCAGATGACAACCGAATGAGAAGCGGATTATCATTGCTGTTGTTTCTGCTGCTGGTGTTTCTGCTGCCAACCCAACCCAAAAAACTTGCGTTGAGCTTCGACCAAAGACTTTTAAAGGACATTTTGTACCTCAACTCAAATTAAAAAAATCTACTTTTCGAAAATCTTAAAAATTTGTGATATTAAAGAAAATTGTGTTTCTTATGTTCGTTTTAACAAGCTCAAACAAAAAAAGTACATTTTTGAAAGTGGTTTTTTAGATTTCAAGGCCCAAACTCTGAAAAAGGTTCTTTACAAAGGCTTCAATATTTTAAGAACGAAAGAAAATTTAATTTTTATTTTTATACTGAGTGACTATGTCTTAGATGACAGCTTTCCACTTTCCTGCTCTCCACATCATTGCCGTCTTTGAGCATGTCATTGCTGAAATCTGTAATAACATACAGTAAATGGTTAAAACATGTTGCCGACGATTAATGTAGCCTCGCCAGCGCAAATGTAGAAGTATAGCAGCCCAGACTCGGTAGAATATTAGAATCGAATCCACATTTTGATTGAGCGATTTTGACGAGATCAGAAATGTTGCATCAGAATAAAAAACGGTACGGAGACAGAAGCAGTATTTTTTTAATTCACTCCTACTGTCCGATGATAGATACAGGGAAGGAAACCTTTGAACCTTTCGAATAGAAGAATTTCTATTTCAAAAGAGCATAAATTATCCTCATTTTGTTTATTTTTCATCGATTTCTATGTTTCACGAAGCAGAGGATATTATGCCTGCTATGAAATGCACGCCTCTTCTTCTCGGGTCGCAATCACAATAAGGTTTTAACCTAGCAAACGCCAAAAATCAAATTTCTGATAAATCGGCTTCAGTTTTATTTTTGACTTTCCAGTTACCATTAGAACCATCAAAAAGTGACTTAACTATACAAACTAATCAATATTGACTATCATGCAATGAGTTTTTATTCTCAAATTCAAGGTTTAAAGTATGAAAAAAGCTGTCAATCAGTCGAAATTTCCCTAAGTGTATTTCGTGATAAGTGGATGTGTAAATAAAATTGAAAACCTGGGGGCTATCCCCCTAATGTTGTTTAAAGGAGCAAAGTCTTTGTTATCGTTTCATATCGTTAGACATAATAGTTTCGCCTCTATTCGATTTTTCTCCTTTGATACAAATACTCTGCCTGGTGAGAAGAAGAGAACAAAAGTATATGTAGCACACCAAACACATGGTCTATTGTACCCTAATAAAGATTTATTGCCAAAGTCCGGCGGGTCTTCATATACAGGATCACCTCTCTATACTAACTTGCCCAAAATATGAACGGCTCCTGGAAATGATGACAAGCAACGCGATGTGGCCAAAAGATTATTATCGAGGTTGAACCTCTTTTGTAATACAGTTGGGAACAGTATGTTTTCATTCCCCAAATGCCCCAAAGGCTGGAACAGAAAATTTCATTAAATTTGCACATGTTCTTCCTCGTGAAGATGTATTGCTTATTGTTTGCTTTTTTTCTGTTGTCTTCCATTCGGTAGGAAGAGAATCATCTGCTCCTCTATACATTGAATACCGCAAATAGCCTACATGTATGATTAGGAGAATCGATTAAAATGATAACGTTACCACATGTCAAGGAAGGGAAATAGATGGATACATTCAACAGGCCTGCTATAAACTACACGTCTTACTATGAAAGTAGCAACACAAGGACGTTGGATTTGTATCTTGTTTTATTATACCTTTGCCTACTTGTTCGTCTGGGTGGACCTGAAGGGGACTGGCTGAAGGGAGTTGAATGCAATCAATGAAATTGGGTTGAGTGTTGGGTGCCAGTTTTACTTGCCCAGGAACATTCGGAATGGAATTTGGGGAGTGACATGGAAAGCAAATTAAACATTTAATGTCTACTTCAGCTATAAAATTAGAGAAGGTTAAGCTGCTCAACATTGAACCAGCATATTTAGCCAGTAAACTTAGTTCTCTTAGGCTCTAGTAAACACAGAGCTATAAATTATATTAATCAAACTAAAAGACTCTTTTAGGGGAGTAATTGGGGGTTGTAAACAGCAACATTGGAACAACCAAGTTTAATTATTATTATTTGAGGGGCAGGTTTTTATTGTTTCGTTGTTTCTTGTTGGATCGCGTCATTAATTGAAAAATTTCAAAATTTAATATCAAACTTAATGGATTTAGCTTGATTACCTAATAAAACTGCGATCTTTTAACAACCTCCATACCTTTTTTTCTTTGAACATCGTGTTCGACAGTACACCTACCCCTAAAAATGTTTTATATCTTCCCTTCCGTGTCTAATCAAGTCGAAAATAGATAGGGTGCGGTGTGTCGTTCTGCGAAGCTTTCATTCGAAACTGCAAGAGTTCAAAAAAAAAATATAAGAAAGCATTACTTCGAGATCAAAAGGTTTTCTTTTTTTTTTTTTGTAGAAATTTTAAATCTACAGCTGCAATCTTCAATCTTCCATATTACGCATTGAGCGGGGCCATTTTATTATAAATTGACTCAATTTTCTAAAAAAGTTTTAAAAATCAACTAAGCCTTTTACCAGCACATTTTTTGAAATGAAATACCTTATTCAAAAAAAGCATAGTTTAAGTTCAGTTAGGGAATAGTTTTTAAGTAATCAAGGCTCAAAGTGAAATTTTGAAAAAAAAATCTGATTTTTTTACTAAGGTCATTATGTCCTTGGGTTCAAAACATATCCTCCCACAAATAGACCGATAAAGCTCGCAAGCTCATAGTCTTCCATGCAGAAGAACTTGCAGTCTGTTTCTAAGCATCTCGATACACATGAACTGATAAAAACAAAAACATCGAAATCTTTACTGACAGCCAGGCGGCCGTAAAAACTATCTCAACCATTGTCACCAGATCTAGATTAGTAGAAGGCTGTCGTTTTGACTTAAGAACAATCGCAGTGAACACAGTGGACTGACTGTTTAAAATCGTTTTATTACTAAAATCCAGCGATACCAACGACTTTCTACTCAAGCCACCGCCAACTGACGTTTCGGAAACGTGAGGCTATACATTTTCAGAGAACAGCAGAATTTCTTCCTCATCTAAGCAGGGCTCGGGTCTTCCCATGCCAGAGAAAGCATCATTTCACTTTCTCTCCGATGGCCATAGCTTGGTTCTAACTAGGAAAAAAGGTAATCGAAGCATACTTCTTCGGTGAACCAGGCGGCATCTCTAACCTGCCACTGAGATCTGAAGTTCATTCAAAGCTCGAAGTGGTTCAGTGTTATTCCCCACCGCCATTAACCAGCACAGTTATCCCTACTTCTCAACCCCCTCCCGACGCTCCCTATCATCTGTTATACCGGGAAGCACTTTGAATACTTGAGATCCGAGTGAGGTGTTACCGCTTACGACTGCACCAGATATTCAACGTTGTCATCATAATCGAACACTTGTAAATTTTTTCTTACTATTGGAGAAATGCTTAACGCACCGTTAGGAAGTATGAATACTTCCCTGTGTGCTGAACTCTCCAAGGTGTATAAGACGAGGATACGATTCCAAAAAATTCTTGCTGATCTCCACTCGGGACCACACCACCACAGATACATCCTAATTCGCCTCGAACTCTCTTCGTCTCCCAGAATCTTCTGGATCTGTTTATTTCCTCACTCGAAGACTGTGTGATATGTGCCGTCTATCAACGAATCTCCGTATTTGCACGAAAGGCTTCTTCTTTTTCCACTCTGTTGCGGAAATGCGTTGAAATACCCGTGATCAGTAAGTGACTGTTTGACGTAGTAGTTCACTTTACTGTATTTCCGGTTACTCCATTTGCTTAGGCCTAAAATCAGCCTAACAGTCCAGTGCCTTCTGCTTTCCGACTCCCATCGTTCCTGACTTTTTTGCTGATTAAGCACTATCGCTTCCGCATTCGCTGCTTTCACGGTGATTTCAGGCTCTTTTCGTGTATGTATTTTCTTTAATCAGCGAGAAAATCAATTGGTGCGACACCTGCAACTACAGGAACTGCTGACTTAGACACTGTATACAGCACAGCTACGTGTTTGCTATTCGCAAATCACCATGCTTTTGTGCAGCCGCTAAGTTTTTCCGATACTTTTCTTACTGTCTTGTAGATTGATTTGCTACAATTCTCGGTACGCGTGCCGCATGTGACTATATTCCCACGGGAACGAGAACACAATACAGAATCTTATGAACTACTAAACCCAATTTTGTCAACATTTTTTCTCTGTAGTACAGGCTATACAGGGTGTCCGGTACCTCATACCAGGAAGTAACTCAAAAACTACAGGACCGATTTCAAAAATTCTTTTAGCTTTAGAAAGGTACTTTGTCTCTTAGTTTATTATTATTATTATAAGCTTTTATTTACCTTTTGAATTTTTAAAGTTTATATACATCTACAATTTTCGTTTAACAATGGTTTTTTTTTTTTTTTTTTTTTTTTTTTTTTTTTTTTTTTTTTTTTTTTTTTTTTTTTTTTTTGTCTCTTAGTAGCATTAAAAAAATTAATCAGTTAGCGTTAAGCTAGATAAATTAAAAAAAAAATAACTGTACGAATTTGTTGATGTGGAGAGTTCTCAGGTTTACAGATATCATTCTTCAATGTCCATTCATTGGACATGCTTTTCTCGACTAAATCACGCAGCTGGATCATTCTCTTTTGGAGCTTGTGTAAATGCAGTTATATTTGATTAAAGCTCAAAAAACATACGAGTTTTTTGAGACTTTTAACCAACTAAAACGTGGGTTTATCTGCGGAGTAGTAAAATGAGAATAATTCTCCGCCTCCAGTTTTTAAACTTCTTTGAATTTTGCCTTCGAAGAAAGAAACGAACGAAACAAAACACTACATTTTGCAGCATTGGTTATATAGAACGTCAGCTGATACACGCACAAAAGCCACAACAGAACAATTAACAAATGACAACAGCAAGCAGTTGTGCGTACAGACATTTCTATATTTCTTCAATCAAGTGCTTTTCAGGCTGCTTATTCATTTGAGAACTCGGTGTTCTTTCCTTCCTTTCTCTGTCTTCATCGGAATCAACCATTATTTTGGTCATTTTAAGCTGTGATTCATCACTTTTATTTTTAAATTTTGGACAAAAAAGTTTTTTGTCAAGTGGCAACCGTGGTCGTGGGATGAAACAGAATCTGTTCTTTCGCTCCTGTTTTGTGTTGTTGCCTCGTTTCTTTCTTAATTGGACGTCATGTTCGTTCGTCGTCAGATAGGGTGTTTCTGCAGGAAAGTCTGATCCCACATGTGTTAAGCACTAACTATTGGCTTTCTTTTTTATGAGTCCGGTTTCGCAATAGTTAGAGAGTGAAATAATAGTCTTGTAATGAGGTTTGAGTGTAGCTATAACGCGTGATATATGGAGATAATTTAGTAAATGACAGTAGGGACGCTACGAAATTCTGTACAAAGAGATGTTCCGAGAATATTGAATAATATGTAATGTATTCGATCTTATTCTATCGCTTTCTTTGCTCTATGCATTTATGTGTGCTTTTTTATCGTGACGCATTTTCGTTTCATAGGGTTTCAAATCATTCTATAGAAGTTTAACTGAAATAAAATCTCTTCAAAAGCTCAGTATTCCTTAATCTGCAATCCGAATCTCTTAAATCATACATAAAAAGCAGATGACAATTCACGCTTTTAGAAGAGAGATAATGGTTGTGTTCCTTACACTGTACCGTATACCTAGAGAAACAAATTATGGAAAAAGTATTGTTTCTCATCTTAAAGCCTTTAGAGAAAACGCCCAGGAAAAAGCCAATCAATATTCAAAAACACGCATTCAAAGTTTATTATTATTTCTTTTCCCCTAACACTCTGGCGTATGAGTACTTTTTTAATGGATTTTTCCTGTTATTGTTTGTCAATAACACAGTTAATAACAAAATAAATCATTCTGATTGTGTTATGCACCAAATATTTCTCTAATTAGTCCATTAACAAAATGATGTTTGTTGATTTTCTGGAAGACGATATCAATAAATCATAAATAATTGTTTGTTGGTATACCTATTGAGCAATTAGTTTTATTTCACATCATTTCCATTTCATTAAAGAAGCTTTCTTACTTCTTACATTTTCTATGATTACATTGTGATTTGAAAATGAACTCTCAAGCGCTTTGCGTCTATTTAGAGCCCTAGGAATATTGTTATTCTTTTCTGCCTTCAATATTAAAAAGTGATCGATAGATACAAGGAACTAGAATCATCTTCTTGACGAAATATAAGTTCAAATATGTGGGAACACAATTATGGAAAATCTTATGATCGAAGGTTTTACACATTGAGATAGAAAAACAAGCAAATGAAAACCAAATCCGAAATGAAAAGCGTGTCAATTCAAAACTCCAACGTATCTAAAAAATTCAATCGAATTCTCTGTTTCCACTTAATTACGGTTTTATGTTTATCTATCATCATTCACAAGACGCCATATGGATCAAATCAATTTACGAGTATGAGCTCCTTCGTATTTTTTTTTTTTTTTTTGGGTAGGAAAATCACTCAAGAATAACAAGTGGCCAGTTTTTTCGAGGTCAGAAAAATGATACTCGCATTTGGGAAATGTGTTTCTGAAATACGAAAAAACATTAAACGTGACCCCTAGGAACGACATATGGATTTGATTAAAAAATTTAATTAAAATTGTTCACTTAACAGGCTGCAAATTTCCATCGCGCTTCTCTCATCGCTACTTGATAGCTTTGCCTTGAAGTCCCGAACACACAAAGGGAAAACAAGTTGTTTCATTTCAAATATGTAGTTTTTGTTTCGCATTCCGACACGTTGAGTGAACCAGCAAATTACCATAATTTTGTGTGCCTCTGCGTCAATAAAGTTTCACCGAATTTTCGCATAAAATTAACAAGGCCGCTATTTTTAGGAAATTGTTTTGTCATCGTCGTTCCATCGATTTTTTCACATTTTATTTTTCTTTAGAGAATCGACCAAACAACTTATTATGAGTAAGGAGCATACACCATTTCATGGCGATGTGAACGCTTTGTCTAAGTCAAATGACTTCTAAAAATATCCCTTCCGTACATAGTTTTTTATTACTTGGATGCCTTTAAGCACCACGAGCAAACAATCTATATTATTAATATTTCTTTTTTTTTTTTCTTACATTTTGTTCCTCTTGCCATAGGCCGAAATGCGTAAGCCACTTTTTTTTTTGTAATTCAAACAAAGAAGAATCTTTTCTTTTTCGTAAGTCGTTGTAAAGCTATACGTACGAGTATAGTTCTAGTAGGTAGCTGCTCCCAAAAGAGGGACCATGTATGCTCAAATGTCATGTGGGTAAATCTATGCCGCCATCAATGCCAATGCTCGGGGGTTTCATCTTTCGAATACAAAACCGATGTGGGTGGCGGTGACGGTGGTAGTGGTGGTAGCGGGCAGTTGAAGTTTTATTTTTCAAATTTAATAAGCAGGTCGGGATAAACATGAGATAAAAGGATAAATTCAAAGAGCATTACAAAAAGGCCAGAACGGAGGGCAAACAAAAAACGAAGAATAGGTTAAGAGGACAGCTTTCGAGAGCTAGCTGAGGCCCGTAGTAGTTCCCATTTGTACCAATGTCAAATGTTGATTTTTGTCCCAAAAAAAAAAAGAGAAGAGAAATGAAAAAAAAGGATTGCCCTTAGGAAAATGAACGACATGAAGCCATTTGTTTAGTTGTTTCCTTCTTTGGTGTGTATATGCTCAACGATTGCTCGAGGTTATTTAGACTAGCTTTTGGAAGGACATATACGACGAAGAGGCCTTTGCTTTCATTTGCATGGGTGTACATAGAAGTATGCTATCCCACAAGAGCCAAACAAAAAATATGCCAATCTTTGAGAAAAATGTATTGTGGCTAAGTTGAAAATTATTGTTTGGCAAATGATTTATGTATATTTATTCATTTAATAGGATTAACGCCTTTTGCAGGAATTGACATTGACAACGGCAAATAACTGCCAGCAAAAGCAAGCAATGGGTCGGTGAGGGTTTGAAGGGCTTGAATGAATCTTTTTTGCTGCAAACGACATAAAAGAGCAGGGATCTTGAAAGCGTGTCTAATGGGACATTAAACAAAGGCAAAACATATCCGGCAGACCCACAAAGACTTTTTAATTGAATCGGACCGACAAAGGCCACTTGCTTGGAGGCTCTATACTCGTCAATCTTTTCATTTCCATTTGGTATGCTTGTCTGAATTTTTGGAACCTCGAGGGAGTTTACCTTTTTTTTCTTTTTTCAAACATGTAAATGAATTCAATTAAAGTGATTTTTGTAGTTTAGAATATTTGGCACTTTTATCAAAGTTGACTGAACCAAGACTCAAAATTTGTAAAATGGGCGGTTAAATATCAGAGCTTTAGGATTTACTTATAAAAAGTTATTCGGTAAACATAAAATTCGAAAAATGAAAAGTAAACAATAAAATGAAGCAAAAACACGGAAATTATCAAAAATGGAGTCCATACACAAAAGAAAAGAGAAAAAAAATATTTTAATCCACAAGACTTAAACATTCTCTTTGAAAAGATATGCGAGAGTAAGCTGCTCCGTTACGTAACGCAAGAACATATTTGAACAAAGCCCCAAATGGGGTTGTATTCCCATCATATGTCATGGCGGGAGCAGGTCAAACTCGTCTTTGTACCAAAAGCCGGCAAACCCAGTCATACAGAAGCAAATTACTTCAGGCCTATAAGTCTGACCTCTTTTATACTGAAAACGTTTGACTATTTGACTAACACATCCGCAGCTTTCTGAAATAAGAAATTACATATATCGACCATTCAACACGCTGACGCAAAAGGAAGAAGTGTAGAGACAGCACTACATTTTGTAGCAAGAACAACGCCAAGAAAAAAGCTGGAAGAAAAAGAATACACACTGGCACCTTTCCTAGACATTGAAGTACATTGAAGGCCTTCAGTAATGTACACAACAGTGCAATTGAGAAAGCCTTTAATAATATATGTAGGAGTAGAAGAATTGGATCATTTATGTATTTTGACGAAACGTCAATTAATCAGCAAACTTGTACCCCTCAAGAGATATCCTCTCACCCCTGCCCTGGACCCTAGTCATGAATGAGATACTGATAACTCTCAAGCACGATGGCGTCAAATTGGTTGTCTATGTCGATGACTTAGCTGTTCTGACGACAGGGAATTCCTTACCAATATAAACGAACAACTGAACAATGCACTAACTGTCAGGCTTCTTTAGTTTCCAGCTGGAGTATTGTTAAGTGGGCCAAGAGTTCTTTCCCTAAGAAGCTTTGAGACCTAAGCAGCGACGCGACGGTTCAACGTCTGGAAATGAAAAGTCCTACACGCCAAACAGATTCGATATCTTTTATTCGTTTTATAAATATCACTATGAATGCCAAACTTCCATACTTTATACGTACAATTCAAGGCAAATCTGATAGTGTGTTACTTTAAAATAATAATAAAAAAAAAGGAAACTATTATTGTTGAGTGCGTATGACAATTTTTCCGGTCATTACTATAGGGGGATCTTATTTCCCTTCATTTCAGAGCGGGAGACTAATAACTGGTACAGGATTGGACTGGGTTTTTCTACCCCTGGTGCTTTCCTGTAAGAAAAAAAAACTAAATTAATCAGTCAGGAATCGACGTGCACGCTAGTGTCTTAGCCCCGTCCAAACGATCCGAACAAAGATTGTTCAGCAAGAAAATTCCTTAAGGGTTCTTATCACATTCAAGCAATTCAACAAGGTAAGTTAAGAAAAAAAGTTGATGAAAAGAAATTGATACGGAGAATGGGTCAGATATCCTGATTCAATTGTTGTTCAGGAAAGTTCCTTAAAGGTCCTTATCCCATCCAAGCAATTCAAAAGGTAAGGAAGTGAAAAATCATTATCAGAGTGGTATTCCCACAGGTAATATATTCGGAGGTATTTCTTCTCTACTGAAACTGATACCAAAAAAATTTACTTCTAATCATTAAATTTTCTGGATCATCAAGGAAGTGTGAGTTTTAACGTGAGTGAAAAGTGTAATCTAGCTTGGTCATATTCGCCTAAGCCTATGCGCACACACACACCGCCGCCGGTACTTTTCACAAGGACCAACTCCACACTGCGTGTGCCATGTATGGCGATGAAATTGCTTGCTTTAGCTGGTTGGTGCGGAGTTGAAGTGCACATATAAATGAAAGCTTTAGAAAAAAAAAAAATATTATATACAGAATGGGCCGTCGCGTCGTAGGTTATGCACGCCGCGCCGGCTCAAAAAAGTGTGTAGCTTCGTCACATAACCAAGTTCTTTGCTTGGAAAAAGAGATGTAGCCTTACGTACTAAAAGCCATGTTAGCACTGTTTTCGTGTTACAGGATTTTCGGCAGAAATTAGAAACCAAATCTTAAAATCATCCATGTAAATGTATCAAATGGGAATTTAGTCTGGTGCAAGGCACTGGAAAATTCAAGCTTTTAAAAACCCTAACTAAGGAACAAAAAATAGTAACATATCCTCAATATCACATCAATTGATCGCTATGTTCAAGAATCGGCATCAAACAGCGCATTAAGGCTAAATCAGTGTTATGTCTAGAAAAACAGCCAAACAGGATAATGCAAACACTTTATCAAGATACACAGACAACAATATCAGCACGGATAACATAGCTCCATACCTGGACTTTAAAAACCCTTCTCAACCATCTTCCCAATAGACAGGATTGGAAGAAGGAAACACCTCATACGAAGGAGACGTCTATATTAATTTATACCAACGCCGGTACGACGCCTCGAAAAAGGAACTTGGAGCAGGTGCTCGTTTCTTTTCAGAAAGCCTCAACCTTGCCAGTTTCTTCAAACTCCCAAACCACAGAAGTATCTTCCAAGACAAGAACTTGCGGTTACAATCGATGTTCATCTGTTCATGAAGGCGCTATCAAATGCTGATGTCATTTTTGTCATTGCGAGCCAAGCAGCAATAAAAGTGATTTCTGCTACTCTTGTCAGATCAAAGCTTGTTTCTCGCTGTCGCGAAGAGCTGAGGGTTCTTGGCACACAGCATAGCGTTGGACTCTGCTGGGTTCCCGGTCACAATGGGATACTGAGAAACGAAAAAGCAGATGAACTGGTGAGAAAAGGCTCAACACTTGACCCTTCCGTCATAGACCAATCAATCATAGTTCCAAACTGTGCTATTAAACAGATCATTGGTAGCAAAATATTACGATAAACCAATAAAAGATGGGAATACCTAGATTTTTGTTTCATCTCCAGTAAACTATGGCCAAAATACGATAAGAACAGATCAGAAAGGCTACTATTCCTGCCGCTTCTTACCAGCGGCCGGCAGTAGCAGAAGCGAGCAGTGAATGGCAGCCCGGTTTCACTATTCACCTGCTTCCATCAGCAAAGTGTTAAAAAATTAGTTTTTGGACTTAATATTCAATATTTATATAAGCGAGTAAGAAATATTAGCAACCAAATTTGACGCTGCTTAAAACTCGCCGGCTTGCAGTTAGTTTGGTGAATTTGGTGATCACCCAAAGCTGATCGGCGACTGGCAATAGCGGCTACTCGATTCGCCGCTGACAAGCAGCCGTGTGTAACAGGTGTGTGACAAGAGAACGATTTTCTTAAGGTCCCGCCGAGTGAAATGGCATGTCTACCTACGAGGTATTGTCTGGTAAACGCCCAAGCAACAAATTTGCCTCTTATGTAGTACTTAAAGTGTCAGTTTTATAAGCGTTTTCACGCCTTAACCAATCGTTAAGACGTCGATAAGACCCAAAAGGGTCTAAAGGGGAGCAGCTAACTGCATGTGCCGAAGAGTTCTTAATACACTCTTTATAATAAGAATAAGCTTCGAATGAGAGACGAAAATATTATGTGTGGTTTACTTTCGTGAACAACATAGCATTTTTTTTTTTTTTTTTTTATTTATCTTCTCATTTGCACTACCGCTTTTTTTGAAGAGAGAAAGAGAGAGTGACAGATTTTCAACGACCTCTAAGCAAAAACTATTTTAGAAGGTTTTAAATAAGTTCTTCATAGTATCCATAAAAAAACGATTGTCAAGAAATCATTTAACCTATATTCTTAAGAGTTTTTCAATACTTGATTTTATAGTTCTCTCTCTCATCTCTCACGAACAATACCTCGAAATGTTTACGTCGAGTTTCAAAAGTTTGGATGCCTAGTAATAAACACCTTGAATTTTAAGAGGGCACATCGATATTCCAACGCAAGATTCTGATAGCCACTCTCGCAAAACGTCTTTGTATTCTTTCGATTCTCACTGAGTAAACCGCATATATTTAGTTCCAAATAGTAAAACATTATTCTAACACAGTTCTGACGTATGTGAGAAGTAAAGTGATCTAAGTGTAAACGGATCTGAAAAGTCCTTGGCATTTCTGTAAATAAACCCTAGCATTGAGCTCGCCTTAGACACAATATAGTCGACATGATTAGAAAAACTGAGCTTAACATCAAATATAGCACCGAAATATTTTTTTACATTTAATTTAGATAGGGAAGTTCCACTCATATTATACTCAAAAGTAATTGGTGAAGCACTTCTGGAAAAAGTAATACTGTTACACTTTGAAACATTTAGGTGAAGATCGTTGTTACTACACCAAACAGATAAATTTGATAAATCTTTCTGTTGATTAATGCAATCATGGATAGATTTTATTCTTATAAACAATTATAGATCGTCAAGGTACACCAAGCAGCGACAATTCTTTAAAAATCTTGGAATTTCGTTTACAAAAATTAAAAAGAGAAGAGGTCCTAAGTGACTACCTTGGGGGAAGCAAGAGGTCACATATGGCATCTTGCTTAGTATGAGTTTGCATGTAGTTATTGGCATATCAATTTTTAACCTGCTGATTGAGATAAAAAAAAGTGAAAATATTAAACTGTTCAGCCTTTGAAGATGGGCGACAATTGAGGGCGGATATAGAGTTCGTAGAAACATCGCCGAGTGATTTCAGGGCTGCTTGGCCATCTGAGATGGTGCTGATATTCACTAAGGATATCACGTTTTCTTTTAACCACGATAGCCAGAATTTTCACTTTGAACACGCTACAGTGGTTTGAAAGGCGGAATGAGAGACTTTCGTTAAGTCTGCCTGAGTTCACCACGCAACGGCAACCAATCCTTTCTTCGGTTATTGAACCATCTATAGAAATGAATTGAAATATCTCTCAAGAATTCTCCGTCTTCCCAGATGGTTCTCGACGGGATGAAGGATTGAAACTCGTTTTAAAAGAATTATTGTGCGATTGTGTAGCCAAGGGGATGTGGGATTGATCCGAACAATTTCAAGATTGGATAGGACTGTAGAGTGACCAATAGCTATTGTTATTAGTCCATTGAGGATAGCTCTGATACTGGCGGCTATTTGTGTGTTAGAGATTTTAAGGAGTGTGATATTAAGGAGTATGTTATGAACAGCTGAGAGTGTAGATCAGATGGCAGTGCACATACAGCCCAAGTACAGGATCATGCATTAAAATTCCCTAAATTTACACTAAAAGCTCTGAACAAAAGAATGTCAGTTCACTGTTTCAATTAATCATTCACTCACTCATTCATATTCAATCATTCATTCACATTCATTTCATGACTTGTTCGTTCATTTATTCAATCATTCAACCAGCCGGCCCTGACTGTTATACTGATCCTTACACAAATACTATATTCTAAAAAATTGTGTTTCTCGTTAAACTAAGACAAACCTGCCGCACCATAGGATTTATCTCAAAATTCACATGAAGTCATATTTATATGTTCAATTTGGGAAGCAAATGTTAAGTTAAAACAGCTAAACATAATTCTCCTCGTAATTTGAGTGTATGTTACACTCAGTGCTCTATGAGTTGAGATAATCATATCATACATTTCTATGCCGAAAATTTAACTTTTTATGTTGCTCGCTTGAACTCATTTTTTCCTCTGAACGACAATGACACCATTGACGCCAGGTGCGCTTTTTGATACGAAAAAATGGTTATGGTGTTCTAAACAGTCGATAATAAAAGTTCCTACACACATTCGTACGGACCATAAAACAGCTTTAATGTACCCACTATATTTTTAAATGCGCTAAACGAAATGTCACAACTGAAATAAGACCATTAAAAGCAGACATAAATGAGCTTACCTAATGGACCTTCGGTGCTAACTTTAGCCAATAAAAAGCATAATCCAACCTGACCTAGGTATAAACTTTATTTTTACTCCCATTTAGAAAATCAATGCGTTATAGCCTGGCAGGTATCTACACCAATATGATATACCACAAGAGCCACAAACAAATCAATTCGCCATCGCGAGCGTATGATGATTCATTGATTGGAAAGATTCCTGATGATAGATGATTGAATGCAATCAAATTTTATTTAGTTGTTTAGTAATTTCCTTCGCCAGGGTTCATTCAATAAAAGAATAAAAACTTTTTATGTTCCAGAATAATTCACAACTCAGCCAGACAAAATATACTAAACCAAAATAGAAATCCCAGATGTCTTGTTTTTTTGACACCTTTTTCCGATTAGACAGCTGAAATCTTTTC
Source organism: Melanostoma mellinum (assembly GCA_914767635.1). Classification (NCBI taxonomy): domain Eukaryota; kingdom Metazoa; phylum Arthropoda; class Insecta; order Diptera; family Syrphidae; genus Melanostoma; species Melanostoma mellinum. The sequence continues at coordinate 66,975,218 of OU612058.1, read as the reverse complement.
ATGATGACAAAGGACCCAACGGTGATTTGATGTCAATAATTGAGAAAGTCTCTTTATTTTGGCACTCGCCCAAAATCGGATGTCATTAGAGAACGTCAAATCGAATAAGCCAGGCAACAAAGAGGCCAGGAAACCAAAAACCGATACTATCTTTGCGATATGGAAGTAGATATCTTCGTGAGGGTATCTCCTCTCAAACTTTAACTAAAACGAACTTAAGGATTTTGTTATTTTGTTGTTTGTCTTTCTTTGGCCTCTTCTACCTTGGAATTTTCTTTTATTAGAAATTGTTTCGACAATCGATTGACTATTGATAGGCATATAGGGAACCAAATTACCTATTCATTGTCATTGGTTATGATAAAGCGATAGCAAGTCAAGGAATGTTTTGTTGAAACATTAATGAAGTGAACAGGAAATGCAATTTGGTTTTTTCTGTTTTTGATACTTAACTGTTTTCTCGTATAAAATATTGGTATCACATTTGGGCACTATTGAAATTTCATAGAAGAAAATCGGTTACTTAAGCTGTTACTTTTTTGGATGAGTAGAAGCTTTAAAATTTAAACGTCGCTTCGTTCACTTCAATATCTTCTAGTTTTGGTCATACAGAATAGTTGATCACTGTTCGAAAGCTCAATCAATTTGCTGCAACAATTATTCCAGCTTCATTTTAGAAAATTGAGGTTCAAGGATAGAGAATGGTATACCCGTGACGTGAAGTTGGCATGTCTGCTGTTAACCGAGAAGTTCGTGGTTTGAGTCCCAACAGAGGCAGAAATGTTTTTTCAAATTTCAAGTCCGCCGATAGTAAATTCATTGTCATGAAAAGCGCTTTTCGATTAGTCGTTCGGATTCACTTCATTTGTGGCGAACTCTTGTCATAAGCTGACAAGTGGCAACTCTTTTCTCAAGGCAGGCAGACAACCACGCAAGAAGCAGGCAGACAACTACGCGAGCATAAACTGAAAATCTTTCATCTGTCATCAGCAACGAGCCACATGCTTTTTCCAACCTCATTCATTCGACATCCCGCTCTCATAACATTCAGTCAACTTAATATCTCAAACTTATTGTTCAAACCTTGAATTACAATTATTAAAATAATTTATTTGAATTAGAGTTCTTGTTTTTTATTTAGCAGGACCTCTAAAGTGGTGACCCCGACGACCACAATTACAAGCAGCAAAATATTTTTATGGATGAAACAAAAGGAGACTCCGCAAGTAACGCATTGCCAGACGAGCTAACGGAGGGTATAGCTGGATTGTTCAGAGCAACAGAAGCGCAAGCGATGGAACCCGAAATAGCAGGAGTTAACGTGAATGTGAAAATTCCTCCATTCTGGAAAGAAAAACCCGAATTGTGGTTCATTCAGGTTGAGTCACAGTTCTTTATGGCACGTGTTAATTCGGATATAAGAAAATACCACACAGTTGTAGCAGCAATTGAAAGTAGTGTTCTGAGCCAAGTGAGCGACGTCTTGCTGAACCCTCCAGCAGGGGAAAAATACGAGAACCTAAAGCAGAAACTCATAACACGATTCACTGACTCAGATCACCATCGCTTACGAAAGCTCTTGCAGGAGATAGAACTGGGAGATCGGAGACCATCTCAATTGCTGAGAGAAATGCGACATCTCGCTGGGACCAAAATGGATGACGAGCTGCTAAAGTCGCTTTGGTTGCAAAGACTTCCCGCAAATATGCGTTCTATTATCTCTGTAAGTACCGAGGATCTCGATAAATTAACAGAACTAGCCGATAAAATTGCAGAGGTCAATGAAGTACCGCAAGTGTTCGGAATTAACGGGACAGAACAGCAAAATCAGCAGATGCCATCCATAAATAACGGTGCGACAATCGAACATCAGATATTAGAGCTAACACGTGCCTTAACGGAACTAAAAACACGTTTTACATCTCGACCTCGCAACCGATCTCGCTCTCGATTTTTTAATCAAAGTCGGAGTAGCAGCAGAAAACGACTAACAAATGACGAAACCACAGATAGCTATTGTTGGTATCATCGCAAACACGGACCCGATGCAAGAAATTGTAGAGCTCCATGTTCTTTCCAAGCTTCGTTAAACTAACTGGCCAGTCTCTAATGGCGACAGCCACTGGCCCTAATAATTGTCGCCTTTTTGTCAAAGACCCTAAGAATAACTTATTGTTTCTTACAGACACGGGAGCAGATATTTCTACAATACCACCAACAACACAGCAAAAGAAAACGTGTCACACTGAAACATCAAATCTATACGCAGCAAATAACACACCCATCCGGACTTATGGAAACAAAACCCTTGTGCTTGACCTCGGACTGCGGCGTGTTTTCAAATGGAGTTTTGTGATTGCTGACGTGTCACGACCGATAATTGGAGCGGACTTTTTGAAGCACTTCGGAATTTTAGTTGACCTTAAGAACCGTCGACTTATAGATCAGCAAACGTCTATGTCTACCATTGGATTCATCACGAAAATTCCATCGACCGAGTTAACCAACGTCAATCGTGAGATACCGTTCCAGGAATTGCTGCACGAGTTCAAAGATATAACACGTGATACACTAGCAGCTCGAACTATAAAGCACGATGTCACTCATCACATTCCTACCACTGGACCACCCGTTCACGCAGGATACAGACGACTTCCACCAGAAAAACTAAAAGCTGCTAAAAGGGAGTTTGAAAGCCTTATGGAACAGGGAATTTGCCGTCCTTCAAAAAGTGCGTGGGCAAGCCCCTTGCATATGGTCCCAAAGCACAATGGAGAGTGGAGACCCTGTGGCGATTATCGTCGGCTTAACGCCAATTCGGTTCCCGATCGATATCCCATAAGACACCTACAGGATTTTACCAGTTTTTTGGAAGATGCCACCATTTTTTCGACTTTAGATTTACAGAAGGCTTACCATCAGATACCGGTAGAGCCTGATGACATACCGAAGACAGCCATTATAACATCATTTGGACTGTGGGAGTTCCTTTTTATGCCACCTGGACTAAGGAATGCTGCCCAAACATTCCAGCGATTCATAGACAACGTGCTTAGAGGCTTAGACTTCGCTTTCCCATATATTGACGATGTACTTATCGCTTCAAAAAATATGGAAGAACATCAGAAGCATCTTCGAATAGTTTTTGATCGCTTACGAGAGTATGGCTTGGTGTTAAATGTGGACAAAAGCCAGTTCGCACAAGAGGAAGTGACATTTTTAGGCCACTCAGTCAACGCACTTGGCATTAAACCACCGAAACACAAAGTACAGGCTATTCTTGACTATCCTAAGCCAGAAAAGGTATGCGATTTAAGACGTTTTCTTAACTCTATCAATTTTTACAGGCGATTTATAAAGAATGCTGTGGACGAGCAAGCCATACTCCAGCAAGTAATTCCAAAAGGTAACAAGAAGAACGACAAGAGTTTGATTGCGTGGACTTCAGAGACGGAGAAGAGCTTCGAAAACTGTAAAAGGGCTCTTGCTGAAGCAGCTTCACTAGCCCATCCAAAAGCAAATGCACAGCTTGCATTAATGGTCGATGCATCTGATGTGGCGGTAGGAGGCGCTTTACAGCAATTTTTCGACGGCAAATGGGAACCCCTCGGTTTTTTTTCAAAGAAGTTGATCCCATCGCAAAGAAAATATAGTGTATACGACAGGGAGTTGCTTGCCGCCTATATGTCCGTGAAATATTTTCGTTTCATGCTGGAAGGTCGCAAATTTTGTATTTTTACGGACCATAAGCCACTAACCTTCGCTTTCCATCAAAATCCGGAAAAGGCATCACCAAGGCAAGTCAGACACCTTGATTTTATCGGCCAATTTACCACTGACTTAAGATACATAACTGGAAAGGAGAACATTGTTGCTGACACTTTTTCCCGCATTTCTGAAGTTTCTGCCACAAATACCATCGACTTTGAAAAGTTAGCTGCAGACCAGGAAGGAGATGAAGAGCTGCAGCAAATTATAAAAGGTACTTCAAAATGTTTAACTTTGAAAAAGTGCCCTGTTCTTACAGATCCGAAGCTGTTTTTGTACTGTGATGTATCAACACAGCACGTGCGACCCTTCATCACAAAAGAGTTTAGACAATCCGCGTTCGCTAGTGTACATAACTTGGCTCACCCTGGTATACGAGCAACAGTAAAGCTGGCCACAGAACGATTTGTCTGGCCATCCATCCGGAAAGATTGTCAAACATGGGCAAAGCACTGCATAGCATGTCAACGAGCCAAAGTATGGAAGCATACACGCACACCAACCGCAACCTATCCCCTAACTGGTAATCGATTTGAACATCTCAATATTGACATAGTCGGCCCACTGCCAACGTCACGGGAGTTTCGTTATCTCCTTACATGTGTTGATCGTTTTTCGAGATGGATAGAGGCGATACCAATGCGTGAGATGACCGCAGAGTCCGTGGCTAGAGCACTTTATGAAGGATGGTTCAGCAGATTCGGAGTTCCCCAACGAATAACCACCGACCAGGGGCGTCAATTCGAGAGTGACCTTTTCAAACAACTGATGAAACTCCTAGGCATTACTCACCTTAGAACGACAGCATATCACCCCGAAGCCAATGGTATGATCGAGAGGTACCATCGTATTCTCAAGGCGGCCCTTAAATGTCACAACACCGATGAATGGATGGATGTGCTGCCATCAGTTTTACTGGGTCTTCGAACTTCCTTTAAAGAAGACCTACAAGCGACATCAGCAGAGTTATTGTATGGTACAACTCTACGGTTACCAGGTGAGTTTTTCTGTTCCTCAAAAGAAAACATCAATGCACCCGACTTCGTGAAGCAACTTCGAAAAACAATGAGCAATGTCTTACCACAAGGGGCAAACCACCACGCTACGAGAAATGTTTTCATACCTCATGATTTGGCAAAATGCAAATACGTCTTCATCCGACATGATGCTGTTAAGAAGCCTCTTGCTCCAACTTACGACGGACCGTTTCGCATCATCAAGAGGTGGGACAAATTCTTTCAAATCGAAGTACACGGAAAGAAAACTCAAGTGTCCATCGACCGACTGAAGCCAGCACATATTCTAGAAGAGAAGATCTTAAGCCCGACAACAGCTCAAACTACAGTCTCACAACGTAAACAAAATCCAGCAGAAAAATATGCGACAAGATATGGCCGTGTGGTTAGATTTCGTGAACCTTAACTAATGTATCACTGGCGCTGGAGGGGGAGTACTGTGGCGAACTCTTGTCATAAGCTGACAAGTGGCAACTCTTTTCTCAAGGCAGGCAGACAACCACGCAAGAAGCAGGCAGACAACTACGCGAGCATAAACTGAAAATCTTTCATCTGTCATCAGCAACGAGCCACATGCTTTTTCCAACCTCATTCATTCGACATCCCGCTCTCATAACATTCAGTCAACTTAATATCTCAAACTTATTGTTCAAACCTTGAATTACAATTAAAATAATTTATTTGAATTAGAGTTCTTGTTTTTTATTTAGCAGGACCTCTAAACATTTATTTCGAAGAAAAATTCATTTAACAGAGACACATTAAAAAATTTAAATCTTTTAGAGTATCGATAATTAAATTAACAAAAAATATAGGCATTCAATAATATGAAAAATGCATGAATATTCAAAAAGCTAAGGATAAGAAGCTGAATAAAGTTTGAAAAATTTTATTATTACAAAGGAGAAAAAAGAACTAAAAATATTGAAAAATAAAAGAGATAATAAAGAGATTATGCAATATATGTACCTAATTTTAATTTTAATTTGAAATTTCGCTTGGAAGGGCATTCCACAAACGAATTGCAGATACGTAAAATGAACGTTCTGCAATGGTGTATGCAAATCGCGGCAAAATTAGTTTTAAACCTCTTTGTGAACGTGCAAAGTTCAAGAATTCACTGAGATAACCCAGGACACCTGCTGTGGATGGTATAGTGGAGTTTCAAAACAAGCCTGAACTTCAGGTATTCGTCATTCCAAAGAGCGCGTGACGTAAATGGGACACACTAGAATGTCTTGAAACAGAATTAATGAAACGAATACAATCATTGATAGCAACGTTCAATCTGCGCTTACACTCAAAGTCTAAAATTGGGTAAACTGAACAGTTAAAAGCAAAATATGGCATAACCAATGATTTAATAAGACGTATTTTGATAGTGGGCAGCAGGAAGTTAGAAGATGATCTCAGGGACCTTAGCCCAAAGTAAATATTTCTAATTGTATCTGAGATTGCGCTACAACATGTAAGATTATTATTTATTCTATATCCTAAGTATTTTACATCCTTCATATAGCTAATAACTTCATTATCAAGTATAACCGATGGAAAATCTTTAAAATTAAGCTCATCTCTAGAACATAACATGGCAACAGACTTAGCAGGATTTAGTTTCATACGGTTACCATTTGACCACGAAAGGATGTGGCGTAAGTCCTCATTTAACCTAGCTATTCATTCCTCCATCAAACCAATTGAGCGAAAAATGTAAAGAACGACATTGTTATCATACAAATGATCATTTATAAACAGCGAGAAAATCAAAGGACCCAAGACGGAGCCCTGAGGTATCCCAATATTTGTAATGAGAGGATCTGAAATACCAACTCCGGTTTTTATACGCTTAACCCTGTCAGTAAGGAGATTACATAATAGCTTAAGGGATATACTAGAAAAGTTGAAGTTTCTTTTTTGTTTAGAGAGTAGGATAGAATGATCAATACAGTAAAATGCTTTAGAAAAATCTATAAGTGCAAGTACACCAAAATTACCAGAATCGAGAGCATGACGGATATCTGATGTAACTTTAATTGCTGTAGATTCACAACTGTGCTCATAGCGGAACCCAGACTGCCACTAAGAACGCAAATTATGTTGATTTAAGTAGCTTTGGATTTGATCATGCATAATCTTTTCAAGTAACTTACACGCAAAGGATAAGATGCTAATAGGCCTGTACTCCGAAGGGTTAGACGGGTTTGATTTTTTGGGAACTGGGATAATACTAGCACTCTTCCATGCGTCTGGAAATTCACCACTATAAATGCAAAAGTTGAAAATATGAATGAGATATTTACAAACAATGGGTAGGATGAATATCATCAGGACCAATTGCATTCGATTTTACTGATCTGACAGATTTATATAGGTCATGAGCAGTAATACAACAAAATTTAAAAGAGATTTCACTCTCTGGCATTGTAAATAAATTTTGGGGGATGCATGGTCTAGACAAAGTCGTGATGAGAACATTAGACATCTCTTCAGGACTAAACGGGCATTTACTTACATTTTTGTTTTCTTTTACTCCAAGTTCTTTCAGATTGTTTCAAAGTTCTTTCAAACTGAGAGATGGATCAAGTTTCTGTATAAGGTAACCGCGTTTAGAGCAGCGAATAGTGGAGATGGATCAAGTTTCTGTATAAGGTAACCGCGTTTAGAGCAGCGAATAGTGGAATTTACTCTATTACGAGCAAATATAAATTGTCTTTTATTAAACTCAGTAGGGTTACACTTATATCTCCGAAAGAAATGCTCCCTTTCTTTTATCATATACTTGATATTGTTTTTAAACCAGGGACATCTCTTAGTTCTTAGTTCCCTAGTAACTATAGGGATGTTGCTACCATATAGACGGGTTAGAAGGTTGTTAAATATTGATAATTTAACATTCACATTCGGTGTAAAACAAATATCATCCCATTCAAGGCTTTTGAAATTCACCCTAAAATGTTCGTAGTAAAAGTCTCTGTACAACCTGAAACTAATAGTACGGGTGGTATTTTGTATGCCAGCATCAAACTGAAAATAACCAAAAATGAAATAATGAATGAAGTTGGAAGTCGGTCTAATTTGATCATTTCCCTGAATTCTATGCATGGATGAAGTCACGAACATGTCTAATAAGGAGGAGTTCACTTCTGATTTGAAACACGTCGGCCAACGATGTGCCAAAACGTTGGAAAATATTTTCAAGATTTTCATTTGCAACGATTGGTATTCCATGAAGCACAAGATCTCCGAAAATACTTTTACGTACAAGTGAGTCAATTTGAACCTTCAGTAAAGTGTTATCTTTTTCTAGCAACTGCGTTTTAATAAAGTTGAGTTCTTCGTCGTGCGAGTCCAATCTGCATAATGCAATATTGAAACACCGAGGTGAAATTGGGGTTATCTCTTATACTGGTTTAAAGATTCAATTTCGGATCAGTTTGATAATTTTCAAGGACTTTATTAGAGAAAACACCACGTTGTTGATGATTTGTAAGGCTTACAGTTCTTGTGTTGACTGGACTTTGAAAAGCTTTCACATTGTAGGTCTTTATGCAAAAACCAAGCGCTATGTCTTTTATGGAAAATTCAATTCTAAAGATAGAAGAAATATGATCAGATCTAAGGTTTTCTCGGGTCCATCGATAGAATAGCAATATCATTTGAGCGAAGATCAGATCTCACGTATATATTTACGGTCTTTTCTACGATATGTTTTTCTGCTCTAATTATGTACATACCTAATTAGGATATGGATTGAAATGTATATCTTTCATGTATCTTTCAGCGGCCAATGTCATTCGTATAAGATAGGATAGGTACCAATCGCTATTAAATGAGTTTGTTCTTTTATTAGCATTCTTTGGTTGCAGTGAAATAATCTTGGTTTACTAATCGCACTCCATCGTATTTACTTATTTATTTAAAAGTAAATTAATTTAATATTAGTGATGAATTAGTCTCAAGACCAATTGGTAGGCATATATTGATTGGTAGACTCTAGCAAATACTCCTTATGTATAAAAATATACTTATGAGGATGATGATTTGAATCAGAGTGAAAATATGTATTTGCAAAAAAAAATAAGATAAAGTTTTTGTTAAGATGTGTAATATTACTACCTATTCCATGAATCAAAAAGATGTTTGAAAGGAAAAAAGATGTTCTTGTTAGAAGATTCCAGTAAAGAATCGGGTATACTCTTGCGCAAATTGAATCAACATAAGTGGGCTCTATGGAATTCCTGGTGCAGAAGCGAATAAATAGTGTCTTTCATTATAGAAAAATCACAATATCACATATTTTTATTTCAAAGTCAGAGGTCTGGGAAGACAACAATTTAGCCTTTATTTCAAATATTCAGCGTTCCTCTATGGTATGGGTTCATTCAATGTCAGCATGTTTTGAGTTTAAGATTTCAATGTAGATAATGCAGGTGTCATATGAAACGTGCGCTGAACGAAGCTCCTTCCGCCTTTACATACATACATGCATACATTATATTTCTCTCATTGAATATGATTTCTCAAAATAAAATTTTTCACATGAATCAATTTAAAAATCTTGTTTTTTTTTTGTATGAAGTATTTACTGTCAAATGTTTCAGTGAAAAAATTGGGTATTTTTTCGAATTTCAACAAAATTAAGATTTTGAGAATTCGGCCGAATTTTCATTTTCCTGGAAGTAACACAGGAATCTAGGCATACCCGCATCTTTCATTGAATTTTTTCATTATTTTGTTACCGATTGTCTGTTTGATTTCACAGGGTGGGATCCTGATTAATTGATCAATGAGATAAGGGTCAAGTGTTGATCCTTTTCTCGCTAGTTCGTCCGCTTTTTCGTTTCCCGGTATACCACTATGACCAGGAACCCAGCAGAGTCTAACGTTAAGCTGCGTGCCAAGAACCCTTAGCTCTTCGCGATAGCAAGAAACAAGGATATTGTTATCCATTCAAGCCCTCATACCTCCGAAGATGGTACCGATCATACAAGAAATCAAGCTTTGATCAATTTCCTGCAGCAAAATAAAAAAAAAAATAATGTTCACTGGACGACCTGCTACTCACACGAACAACATCAAATGTCCAAGAAAAAGTGGTAGAATCTGTGCTTCATGCTTCGTTACCAAATATTCGCATGGCATGGAAAGAGAGATGATCTTTTGAAGAAGCAGTTAGTTGAAAAAAGAGCCTTCCCAAAGCAAGTTCTTGGTAAGTTCAACAACATATTTTTTTTGTTCAGAGAATTCTTTAAGATTCGTTTTTATTTTTTGTGTAAATAAAATAAAATTTAAAAAAGCTGTACATAGTCTGATATATACTATTGTCATCTGTCATCTGTCATCTGTAGTTTGTCATCTGTCGTCTGTCATCTGCCATCTGTTATCTGTCATCTGTCATCTGTCATTTGTTATCTGCCATCTGTCATCTGTCATCTGTCATCTGTCATCTGTCATCTGTCATCTGTCATCACCTATCACCTTTTACCTGTCATTTGACATCTTTTACTTGGCATCTGTCATTTGCCTTGCGGCTTTTGCTATAAGGCATGTCATACCTGGAGGAATGATAGATAGATAGATTTAGATTTTATTCAGTTTTTTTTTCATACCCTTACGAATTAACTTTGTTATATTTTCAATGATTTGATGTTGTCCAATTTTGTTATAATTTTCGTTTCAAAAAGAGAAAGACTTTTATAAAAGCTTTCATAATTCAACTTCCTTTTTTTCATTTCTATCAGAAGCTAAGAAGAAACTAAAAAAAAAACCTAAGCATTCAGCTTGAGTCTGCAATGCATACGAACTCAAAAGCTATGAACCCAATCCAACGCTATAATTAATAACATGAATTATGGAAACCATTATTCCGTATGATGTCTCACATAATTACTGTCGCTTTTCTCATGAGTCCAAAAATATCTATGATTTGAATCCATAAACTACTCGAAATAATATATTATCCCAAATAATTAGACGCCGCCGCGACGTGCTTACGGGATGCATGATAGAGTGCCTCTAATTATACACACAGCTAACTTGGGTTCTCGGAACTGCAGAGCATACAATCATAAATTCCACGCAACGATCTTACTGATTAGAAAATCGTTCTAAGGTGCTAATTTACTCAAGCAACTCCTCCTTTCTGGGAAAACTGCTGCTGTTTATGCATCCTGTTCCGAAATGGTTGGGTGTGTAGTGTTTGAGTATTTCTCGTTACTTACTACTGAATTTGTGGTTTTTGCATACACCATATCTAACCAACACCAGTATAGAATGCCAAAAAAAAAACATTACTTTTCAGTGCCTGAGTGAGATTTCCGTTTGGCGGAAATCCCTGTATACTTTAACATATCGCTGTCACTTCCGCTTTTGAATAGGAGTACCATTTACTCTATTTTTTGGCAGTCTTTTGGAAGTGGGGCGGCGGAAATGGTTGTTGCTGCTGGTGTTTGCAATGCAACATTTTAATCATAGGAATTTCCTGACGCTACTGAACATTTTGCAAATTGTAATTATATTTACTAACATTGGCAAAATGTCGGCAGCGCACAGGAGAACGTCTCCCACCACCTCCAAACTTATATAGGTGAGGGCCGGGCGGTTTGTGGAGGTGGCAGCCATTGTAAGTCGAGACTCGGGTGGAAATTTTAATCGCATCAATTAAGTAAACGAAAGTTTGTTTCAAATTTGTGGCTTTTGTTGAGTTTGAATAGCAACTCGTGCAAGGAGGTAAAACGTGCCAATTTATTAAAAAGGGTATTCTGGTTCAATTTGGAAACCTTATTTGTGTTCGGAAGGTTATTAGAAGATTTTGAAAGTTGTGTTGGCAAAATTTTGTTTATTCGCTTGTGTGGCAAAGCCTTTAAATAAAAACAAAGAGACAGAATTTTCGAAAATATTGGATATGTTGTGAGCGATGGGATGGAATTACTATTAGCATTTTCCATCCTTGTAGGAAAGAGCTTAGGGTAAGCTTTAAGTGTAGGTGATGAATGCTCGTGGGAGAATTAACGTAGCAATTAACGCCATTAGACGTGACTTGAAACACGATAAACATACTGGGTGATGGTGTTAATTGATACCTTTATGTACCTCGAAGGATAATGGATTATATATGAGAGGGAAGAGCATAAGTTAATACCCAGGGCGCAGTTAGAAATGTAATCCAGTATTTCCATCGCACTTAGAGCTAAATGGTTGATTTCCGACCTTGTGGTCTCATGGTTTTATGTTCCATACCAAGAAGGGTAAGTGTTAATGGCATTTGGAGGTAGGACTGCCATCGCCTCTTTAACAAATGATTAAACTAAACAAAAAACTCAAATATACTTTCCAGTCGATTTTTAAAATTGCTTTTTTGATGTTAGGAAAAGTGTGGCAAATATAAAGGCCATACGTATTTGATTATATATTCCCGTTTACAACTTTAAACTCTATTTTCCAAAATAATTCCCTCTAGGGAAGACAGGGGGACCTCAAAGCCCCACCACCCAAGGCCAGATATGATGATGATCTGGTATACTGATTTCTCAAAAAAAAAGACTGGTTCCGGGATTTTCGGCTACTCCCATTCTTGAATATAATAGAACGGACTTTTGAGTGAATCCTGGTAGTCATTCGTCCTGAGGCCATTGCCATCAGTAAGTATACTGATAAGCAACAGTAATGAAGACCTGTTCAGGGATAGTAGCCTTTCTGATCTGTTCTTATCGTATTTTTACCGTAGTTTCCTAGAGATGACACAGGAATCTGAGCATTCCAATCTTTCATTGAATTATCGTATTATTTTGCTACCAATGATCTGTTTAATAGCACAGGGTTGGAAGTATGATTGATTGGTCTATGAGAAAAACGTCAAGTGTTGAGCCTTTTCTCTCCAGTTTATCCGCATTTTCGTTTCCCAGTATCCCGCTGCAACCGGAAACTCAGCAGAGTCCAGTGCCAAGAACCCTCAGCCATTCACGACATTTGACAAAAATGGGAAGGAATCCTTTTTTGCTGCTTGGATATCATTGAAAAAAGTGATACCAGCATTCGATAGCGCCATCATGAACACCGTTTGTAACCACAAGATTTCGGCTTGGAAGACTCTGCATTGGTTTGGGAGTTTTAAAGAAACTGGCAAGGTTGAGGTTTTCTGAAAAGAAGCCTGTACCAGTTCCGAGCTCCACTTTCGAGGCGTCGCGTCGGTCGGCGCGAATAAATTGATATAGACGTCTCGTTCATATAAAATGTTTCATTCACCCATTCATGTCAATTAGAGAAGCTGGTTGAGAATAGTTTATTAAAGTCCAGGGATGGAGTTACATAATGCATTCATATATTGTTGTCGGCATATCTTGAAAAGATCTGTGCATGTCCTGTTTGGTTGCGGCCTTCCAGACATTACACTGATTTAGTCTAAGTGGGATGGTTGCTACCGATTTTCGAACAAAGAGAAAAAAGTTGAGTGGAATTGAGAACTAAACTAGGGAAAAAATTAAGGGATCAAAAAAAAAGCTCCAAATTTTTAGCGGTTTTTCAAGTGGTTGTAATTCTCTTTAAAATGGTCGTACAGGAATTTCAAAAAAAATTTGAAAGCTTCTAATATTGAGATCTAATAATAAAAAAATATTTCAAGCAACGTAGTTCGCATTCAGTCCTAATGAATATTGAGAACAAATTCTTTTTCGAAATTTTTTTGGTTCTTTTTTTTTGTGGACGAACTTGGACGACTTAAACATTTTTTAACTTATCCACTATACATATAGACTGGTTAGCTGGTTTCCTTAGCTTGAATTTGCTTTTCTCGAAAATTCGATTTGACTTCTTCTCACTGAGACATCGGTTTTTGAATGAAAAGTGTCTGTCTTTAACCGTCAATATCTCAGCAATTGGTGTCTACTCAAGAAAACAAAAGAGGATTTTGAAATCTTGAATAAATTTCCAACAAAAATCATTTTGATTTTTTGAAAAAAAAAAAAGTTTCTTTTCTAGTCTGTATGTTAATTTAGTGTTTTGGGACAAACAAGCACCAAGTTGGATCTGTCAAGAAAATCGGCCATGTTGATCGTGCCTTTTACAGTTTAATATGCCCACAAAACCTCACCAAGTTTCGATTCAATCTATCGACCCGTTTTTAAAAAAAAAGATCATGATTTCATCTTCATCTTCAAGATCCCCAATTTGATAAAGCGAACACCACTTTTTTGTATTACATAAAAATATCGGTAATGGGTACTTATGGAAAAGTTTTTCGTTATTCTTGCAGTTTCCTCCATACTTCATGTCGCCTCAATAAAAAAAAATTTAAAAAAAAAAACACATTCACCATGGACGCCATTAAGAAGAAGATGCAAGCGCTGAAGATTGAAAAGGATAACGCCATTGATAAGGCCGATACCTCTGAAAACCAAGCTAAAGACGCAAATTCCAATGCCAACAAAATGAATGAGAAATTTCGTGACTTGGAAAAGAAATTGGTCTAAATTGATGTTGAGTTGGTTACCTCCAAAGATGCCTTGGAAAAGGCCAACCACGAATTGGAGGAGAAGGAAAAAGTTCTGACCACCACCGAATCAGAAGTTGCTAATTTGAAGAGTAAGGTGCAACAGATTGAAGAGGACTTGGAAAATTCCAGTGCTCAACAGAAGTTGTTGGAAACTACCCAGGCTGCTGATGAGAACAACCGGTAGGCTTTTGATAAAAAAAATCTCTTTTTTGCTTAAAAATATTAACTCTTGACTTTATTGCAGTATGTGCCAAGTATTGGAGAACAGTTCCCGACAAGATGAAGAACGTATGACTCAATTGACCAACCAATTGAAGGAAGCCCGTATGTTGACTGAAGATGACGATACCAAGTCCGATGAAGTATCCCGCAAGTTGGCCTTCGATGAAAATGAACTTGAAATTGCTGAAGATTGTGTCCGTTCCGGTGAGTCAAATATCATAGAACTTGAAGAAGAATTGAAGGTAAAATACTTCACAATGAAATGCGTTCCTTACTTACTTACTTAGGTGGGCATTACAGTTCGGGGTGAACCTGGGCCTAAACCAACATCCTTCTATAACAACTTCGATTTCGAGCTCTCTCCAGTTTAGCACTCCAAGTCGGTTGAGGTCTTCATCCACTTGATTGCGCCAACTTAGACGAGGTCTTCCCCTTCCGCGATTTCCCTGCAATGTGCTTTCGAACACCCGACGAGCCGGAGCGTTTGGGTCCATCCGCTCTACATGGCCCAACCATCGTAGCCTCGCGATGCGTACTCTTCTGGCTATGTCCATGTCGCGGTACAGCTCATACAGTTCGTTGTTGTATCTTCTTCTCCACACATTGTCTTCGCATACGGGACCAAAGATCATTCGGAGAACTTTTCTTTCGAAATGACCAAGGGTTTCCTCATCCGCTTTCGATAAAGTCCATGCTTCCGCACCGTAAAGCAGGACTGGGATGATTAAGGTTTTATACAAGGTTACCTTGGTCTTTCTGGAGAGGGTTTTCTTTCTCAATTGCCTTCTTAACCCAAAGAAGCAACGGTTGGCAAGAGTTATTCTCCGTTTGATCTTCGCACTGATGTTGTTGTCCGTGTCTACAGCGGATCCTAGGTAAACGAAGTCCTGTCCAACCTCGAAGTTATGTTTGTCTATTGTGACGTTTTGTCCAATTCGTCGATGTTCTGTGTCCTTGTTTGATGACAACATATACTTCGTTTTGCCCTCATTAACCATCAAACCCATTTTTGCCGCTTCTGTTTCGATACTCGCAAAAGCACCTATGACATCACACTTTTTTCCTCCCATTACGTCAATATCGTCTGCGAAGGCGAGTAATTGTACAGACTTTTGAAAGATTGTTCCTCTGGTGTTGACGTTTGAGTATCTTACAATCTATTCAAGTATGATGTTGAAGAAATCGCATGACAGTTTGTCACCTTGTCTGAAACCTTTTTCGACATCAAAGGTCTCGGTTAGTTCTTTACCGACCTTGACGGAGCAGCGTGAATTCTCCAAAGTCATCCTGCATAGTCGTACGAGTTTTGCAGGGATGCCGAAACTAGACATGGCTTTGTACAGCTCGTCTCTGTAGAAACTGTCATACACGGCCTTGAAATCGATAAAGAGATGGAGAATATCGATATTATGTTCTCGGGTTTCTTACAAGATCTGCCGTAATGTGAAAATTTGGTCTATTGTGGACTTCTCTGGTCTAAAACCACATTGATAAGGACCTATCAAGTTGTTGACGTGGGGCTTCAGACGTTCACATATTACAGCAGACAAGATCTTATAAGCGACGTTTAGGAGGCTTATCCCTCTATAATTGGCGCAATTGTGAATGTCTCCTTTCTTTAGGATCGGGCATACGATACTGATATTCCATTCATCGGGCATGCTTTCTTCCGACCATATCATGCAGATCAGCTGGTGCATGCTCCTTTCCAACTGATCTCCAGCTGCCTTGAAAAGTTCGGCATCAAGGCCATCTGCACCTGCAGTCTTATTTGATTTAAGTTTGCATATAGCAAGCTTAACTTCTTCTAGGTCGGGAGGACGGCATTCTTGATCATCGTTCAAGCTGAATGGGGCAATCTGCTTGACAGCAGAGTTTGCGTCCTCATCGCCGTTAAGCAGTCTGCAGAAATGATCTTTCCAGATCCTCAGTAGCGACTGTGACTCTATAACTATGTCTCCCTGCTGGTCTTTACAGGCTTGAGTTCGGGGCTTGCCACCCTGGCAGGATCTTTTTACGTTTTGGTAAAACTTCCGAGTCTCATTCCTGTCATGGCATCTCTCTATTTCCTCAAACGAGCGCTTCTCATGCTGCTTCTTTTTCTTTTTGAGAAGTCGGTGTTCTTCAATCGAATCAAATGCGTTCAGCGATCTTTTTTTTCTAATTGGAATCTATAATCAAATAGGTCGCGTTGAGATTTTTGGAAGTATCTGAAGAAGTATCAACCAACGAGTTGAAGAATTCAAGCGTGAAATGAAGATATTGACTGTTAAATTGAAGGAAGCCGAATATCGTGCCGAACATGCTGAGAAGCAAGTCAGGAGGCTCCAGAAGGTTTTTTTTTGGTTTTCAGTTGTTTTTTCTTCATTCTTTTCTTCCAATTCCAAAAGAGAAAAACCATTAGTTGATAAATTATTGAAAAAATTCAAAGAAAAAAATAACCAAACAGGTCTAACGCTTAAACTAACATTATTTTAAAATTAAAAATTTATAAATATTCATTCTTTAAACTTTATTTAAACTGAACAATTATTAATATTATCTTCTGAGTTAAGTGTAAAATAAAATGCTAGCTTAAATAAAGTGATGCTTTTTGCAGACCGTCTCTTCCACGAAAAAGAAAACTACAAAGCGATCTGCGACGATTTGGATTCAACATTTGCTGAACTTACTGGATATGAGAACAAACAAAAAAATAAAAGCTACTATAATAATGAACTTAAGACATTTAACAAACATTTACAAGGACACAACCCATACAGTTCAGTGCCGCTCAAGTCTCTTAGATGCAAAAAAAATCATAATCTTAAAAAAATGCTAAAAAAATGTTTTTTCACTCTTTGTATGGATTTTTACTGACAAAAATTCTTAAGTTTACTGGAAAAAAAATTAAATAAATTAATTTTATTATAAGATATCAAAACAAGAAGCTTTGAGCTTCAAAAAACTTTTCTGAAATTCCTGTACGACCATTTTGAAGAGAATTACAACCACTTGAAAAATCGCAAAAAATTTTGAGTTTTTTTTATTCCTTAATTTTTTCCCCTAGTGTACTTCCATGCTCGCGGTTGGTGTCGTTATCATTGCTCCAGTGACAAAAAAACAGACTTTACTTTGCAACTAGGTTAAAGTTTTTTGAGAATAATACACAAGTTCTTGGTATGTAAGACTTGAAATCCAAAGTTATTCTTTTGGCGCATTAGATAAAATAAAATAATAAACAGTTTACCTCTCAATCCGTACTTTTCTTTGAGAAAAAACAGATTCCGATTTGATTAAATTAAATAACTTACAAAGACTGCATACCGAAGCTTTTTAATGAATTCCTTCTATGATTTTTAAGAAGTTCCGACTTAAAATAGAGTCCCGTCACCAAAATCGAGGAACCAAAGATAAGGTACCTTCCCTTCTTGCTTCCAGGTTATCAAATCCTTTCCTCTTTCACATAATATTGATAAAAGACGAAGTAGAAATGCAGAGAAAAAAAAGTAAAGAATGAATGAAAGACAAAGCAGAATGCCACATCATTCATTTTTCATTTTCAAAGCAGAGCAATAAAAGCCAAATATTAAATCAACTCCAAGCGCTTTCCACTGTATATTTACGAACTCTTCTCTTATTACCATCTACTCATTTATTGATTTATGACTGTGAAATGAATTTCCCGGCATTGAGATTGAAGCAAGCAAATGAAAAAAAAGAGAGAAAAAAAAATTATATCTGTTCTGTACCATCGAAAGCATTCCCGAAAGGCAGAAAATGTATGTATATTAATAATGTTTTTATCGTGCTCCTGCCCCGGCATTACAAACTACAAGCTTAAGCAACACAGCAACAACTGCGAGTCGACATCGGGAGAAATTATACCAAAAGTGTAAATAAATTTCTTTACTCGGTACTCTCTGCCTGCCCCTTTCACTAACACTAAAGTCCCACGTTGGTTTTATTTTCTCTAAGGGATGGCATCAAACAAGAGTCTGGAGGATAGAGAAAAAAAGGTCCAGCCGGCAGAGGGCGCGGATGTAGGTATAGATCCAAGTAATGGAATAAATTCATTTGCTGCGCTGTTTTATTCGAACGAAACAGTGATGTGAGAGAGTTTACCTGGTGGGCCTGGTAGCTGATAGTAGTTGCCGACAACAGCGGACGACCGGACGGACGGTTAGATATTGCGGGAACGGGTGCCGAGTGGCTTATCCCAACACCCCCCCAGACGAACACAAAACAAAATCCGGATGCCATTAAGACTTAAGGGATACCAGCATCTTGGCATGGCTCAACTGTTTATTTTGTGTTTTTGTTCGTATACGTGTATGGCCGTCGAAGAATTCAAGAGCATTATCTTCAACGGGCAAGCTCCATAAATTATTAAGAGATTTGCCAAAGATTTACCCAATTTATAGACAAGAGGCACAAGGGATGCTTTATTGCTTGGGCAATTCTTCTTTAACACGTCCATTATCCTTGACGCAGCCGTCCCTGAAACGGGCCAATGAATGTCCCCTTTGGGGAAGGGTCTTTGTATCTGGAATTTAATTGATAAATCACTTTACATTATCCACTTTAAAGGTTAATCCACCCAGCAGTACGGCGAAGGTTCGGTCTGAATTCTCCCTCACTAGGCAGACGAAAGAAGTTGTAAACTGTGTTTAGGTTTGGGTTGATTCCCGTGAAAGCACATGCTGGTACGGAAGGTCCTTATTTTGGCAGCAAATAGCCTTCGTAGTTTCACTTCATTTGCGTACCTCTACATTCGTGTTGAAAGCTTGTTTTGTGTTTTTAATCGCCTTACCGTAAATCGTTGGTTTTGTTTTCCTTCTTTCTTTTTTGTTGAAATCCTGTTAGTCTTTAGTCCTTTAACCACTGCACTTCGGTAGCCTTCCATACAATTGTCGGAGTACAAAAATAAAAAATATACTCCTTCATGTTTCACATGCAATTGAATTGATGACAAAGGCAGGTTCAACTGTCCGAGCAGCACACTCCCATTCATCTTGTTTTACTTTTTACCGATTTAACAACTTGACCTCACCATCCCCATTGTAGAGCGTTGGATTACCTTTGAGGCTTTGAATTGCCTTTGAGCTGTTCTTTTTAACATCACTTTTATCAAATGCAGTGACAAACGAGGTCAGCGCCGAGACAGCCTTCGTTGGATTGCAGTGTGGAAATGACTTTTCGCAAAGAGAAAGATGTTAATTCTATGGAAAGCACAGGCAGGCACTGACCAAAACGGACAAAGATGACGTTTTTTTTTTTGACAGGAATTTGTTTGTAAAGGGATTAAAAAGTAGCTGACAAGGGAGCATTTGTAAAAAGATAATGGGTCCTTAGGTTGGTTGTTGAAGTGATGATCCTTTGAAGGGATGGTTGATTGACAAAGTACCAACAAAGTTTATAAAAGGCCCTTAGTATTGGTTGGTTTTGAGTCTTCTATGTGTGGAGCTGCAAGGAAGGTTATTCTTTTTGATGGCACACATGTCTCCTAGGAGTTGACATACATATTTTTTTGAATATCTATACTTAAACATTTTAAGATAAGACGTAGAAGTCTGTGATGTGTTTTGACTAAAATATTTGAAGGCATCTGTAAATGTGTTGATTGATTGAATGCGCAGCAGCAAATTACATACTTCTAGGTATCAGCATTGCAGGTAACTTACATTTTTTCAGGAATGCGTTGCGGTTAGGCGTGTCCTATTCGGGAAGGCTCTAATTGATGTCAACTTGGCGGCAGGCGTACAGATGTTGCAACTTACTGAATCAACGGTGGAGTTCAGCAGTCCCAAAAGCAGAAACCCCTGAATGAGCTTCTCCGAAGTATTTGGTTTAAAGGTCTTTATTTGGGCAGCAAACAAAAGGGAAGACCTTCTGGCGAGCCAACGCAGGTTTCAAACCATTGCAGTAGGGTACAGATACCGGATTATCCGGCCAAGGGGATCCCAAAAGAACCTGGCCCTCCAGGTTGGGGCTGTGCGTGGGGCTGACTTTAATATCAAGTAAAAACTATCATGTTCCGAAATAACCAACAACCTCGCATAATAACTATGATTTCAGCATTGACGACCCAAGCAAACGAAAAAAAGGTCAAAGACCTCCGGTGGAACGTAAGATCTCCTAAAGGATAACTTGCAGCTGAAGAATGAGTGGATTTGGACTGCTGCAAAGCAGATATATAACCACCGTCCAACAAGTGAGATCGAATTGGCCGGTCATAAGGAAGATGGAAAACTGCGACATCTACTATGGCGACTGCTACAGACAACAGAAACAACGTTTATTTGTCGTTAGAGGTGGAGTCTCTGGGATAAGTTAATCAGTCGAAATCTAGTAAATGAGCGTATGATGATCATCCGCATCAGATTTTAATTAGCCAACATAAGTCTAAAATGCGCCCACACCCCACAAAAGAAAAGGAGAATCGCAAATTTTGTTTCTACGAGCTCCTCGAACAAGCCTTTGAGCAGAGCCCTAGATTAGGTTAGGATTTGGCTGTTATAGAGTATGGAATCTGACAAACTGTGATCACAGAGCGTCCATTGTGTTACCACTGACATCTGAGACCATCAGGTTGTTCACCCTCTGTTCCCCACCTACGGAATTAGAGCGTTGAATCACCCTCTAACCGAACTGGACTATCAATTCAATCACCTGTTAGTCAAATCACGCAGAGCTTAGTATGAAAAGCGAGAGATTTTCAGGGACTTTGTTAGCTAAATCATTGGTGTCGTCAAGGAAGTAGTCACCTATAGGAGAGTTTGCCGCCTGTCAAAAAAAAAGCCAGGGCATGAGGTGTTGGACTGTTTCCACCTCCTCCTTGTCCATGGAGCTTCTACAAGAGTATTGGAATAGGTACTAAACCTACTGGCGAGTCTACCTATTAGGCAGTGTCATGTTAAAACACCTATTTTGGAGCTATATGCAGACGATTTATAATCAATAAGTTCCTTGAAAGTTTCGAGTCTACACATGGCCAACATGGTGACTTCAACACAAAATGAGGGAATCATGAAATCTTTGGAACTACTTTCGATAAGCATAGCCTGCAGGGCAAGACCTCCCAAAACGGACTCAAGCTAATCGATTTTGCTTCGGGGCTAAGTCTTAATGTTAGTATAGTACGTTAGTTAGTTCCCGCATTTCAAAATTAATAAATGTACATGACGATCCCCACTCATAACTGTCAACTAAATTGACCATGTTGCGATCAACGCAAGGCACTCTTCCAGTCTGTGAGATGTACGAACTTTCCGAGGGGCCAACGTTGACTCGGACCACTACCTTTTTTTTAACAAAGGTTTGAATGAGGTATGAGGATATCTTGTTCACGACTCGCATGAACTAACGATGTGACCCCATATGCCGTTGGAAAGCTACAATCGCAAAAGGCCAGTGTCTTTTCCAATTGAATATCCTTTGAACTTTCTTTGTATCCTATGTCACCAGCATCAAACATTGAAGACCAGTGGCAGCAATGGCAAGAATCCATCAGAACCGCTGCCTCTGAGGTTCTGGGTTTCACTCGGCCTCCAAAACGAAGCCCATGGTTCGATGAAGAATGCAGGCAGGCAAACGCAGTCAAACGGAAAGCACGACAAATGTTGATGCATAATAGAACAAGGGCTGCTTACGATTAGTAGAACGAGATGTACAAGGAGTAAAAGAAGAGAAGAACACCGAATTCTCAAAAATAAAGAGAAGCAGTGTGAGCAGCGCTTGTTTGAGGAAATTGGGAGATGCCATGACCGGAATGAGATTCGGAAGTAAGAGAAGCAACAGTTACCGAGGATCGATACGACCTCTGCAAACTGCAAAACGCAGATGAAGACATAAATTCTGATGTCAAGCAGAATGCCCATTCAACTTGGACGATGATGAATTTAAGCTTGCAGATGGCCTTTATGCCGAACTTTTCAAGGCAGCAGGAGCTCAGTTGGAAAGGAGCATGCACCAGCTGATCTGCTTGATATAGTTGGAAATTATAGTATACCCGATTATTATCCAGAGTGGATGAGGCCGCTTCGAAAGAAAAGTACACCGATCACCGAGGTATCTTTGGTACCGTATGCGAAGACAATGTGTGAAGAAGAAGATACAAAAATAAGCTGAATGAACTGTACTGGGCGTAGCTACAAGAGTACAATCACGCATCGCAAGGCTACGATGGCTGGGACATGTAGAGCGGATACATCAACGCTCGGTTTTCATACTCACATTGCAAGCAAATAACGGGAGGGGAGGACCTCGTCTAAGGTGCCGCAATCAAGCGGAAGAACACTGGAACTAAGCTTATTGCACAACCGCGCATGGTATGTATGTTCAGTATCATTGTTACAGCAACGCAAGATGCAAGTGTGTAAACATCGGCTCAGGCGATTGTAAATAACGTAAATATTTCGCACGCACATTACAATTCATACTTCGTTACTGCGGGCAAATCTATTAACAGGAGTAGCAATTTCGGTTAAAAGGACAGACGTTTATTTTCATGTAGTAGATTAAGTAGACAAAAATAAGTATTTTATTTTATAAAAACCATCCCTTTAGATTAGACAGTAGAAATAAGTTAGGACCCTTCTGTGGCAACAACATAGTAATAGTTAGTTATAAGCCTAGTTTTAAGTCAATTGTATATAAGACTTAGCGAAATAAAAACAAATATTAATCTAAAAATATCCAATAAGATATCAGCTGTGGGAATACTACTCTGATAATAAGATTTCACTTCAGCGCTTCCGAAATTTTGGGCTTATGTGCTGGTATTTTTTTGGCTTCGGTCAAACCCCCTTAGATAGGTAGTGGTAACATTTTTCCTGAACAGTCAATTTTCCGGTAAATTGGCAGGTCAAAATCGGGTTGTGCTGACCAGTTCCTCGAACTTCAATTTCATTTTGATTGGTTGTCTCGTGACCACATTTATCTTCGACTTCGGTCACAACCGCCCTTTCAATCACCTCTTTGAATTGATAGACCTGAGACAGGTGGTGGTAAACCTTTTCCTGAAGAGCCAACTCTCCGGTAGAGTGGCAGGTCGGAATCGGGTCTTGCTGAACAGTCCCTCTAACTTCAATTCAATCTTTGCACCTCCTGTTCAAACACTTCAGTGGCTCTGTTCTAGCCGCCCCCCTCCCTAGTACCTACTTTTCATGAGCGTTTGTTCAATATTCGGAACAACGTTTTTACTATTTACGCTTAGTTCTTTACAAGAACACGCCGAGGTCAGAGAAGCCCAGTCCCACTTCAATAGTTACGCCAGATCACTGAACCGCCGACCTGTGCCGAGACTCCGCGCCATCCAATTACTTAGGATACTGATCGCACTTTAATACCAGAACAGGAAACCAGGGAAAGTGCCTTCCGCACTCAAAATTGTTTAAATCATTCAAAGTATAATTTTCCAACCAGTATCAAACCTTGTTTATGTAGAAATTATATACATAACATAAAAAACAACTTTGCTCCTACCATTGTAATACAAATAAGACTTGTCCCTAGTATCACGAGTTAACATAAAAATAAAAGGTACCAAAATCAATTTGCCGTGTCGGACTTGTTATTTACAGAAGTGGACCGCCGGCGCCGATGCAAAAGTTTTCGAGCTGACTTGGGAAAGACCCTGGCCTCGCTGAGTACTACTCCAGCTGGAAACCAAAGAAGCCTTACAATACTTCAGCCCAAAACTGAAGTGGTTATCGATAGATGTTGGTTGAGTCTCAAATCCACCTCGAAACTCTAATGCCAACTTTAGTCAATTTGAAAAACCAGTGAGCTAAGTAGCTTTTTCATGTTTGCTTATCCAACAAAACGGACAAAACGATTCTCCCAAACCAAAGCGTTTTACAGTTGAGGCACCAACAGAAACGTTCATCTGAACTGTTAAAGTAATGAAAAAACATCAGGGTATGATGAAAAAATTGCTTTTTCTAAACATTCAGAATATTTTGATTATTACATCTTGACAAGAAAAAAGATCAAGCGTCCGAATCGAATCGGACGACTTCTTCTTCTTTCCCGTCCTTAACTAATTTCATTTTGCGAGGGGAAATGAACCTCCAACCTACTGTCACACAATTATTGTACATCATTGCCACTTTTTAAGCTGACACTGTGCATAGAACAAAAGGGCTAGTTTTTCATTGCATATATGAGTATTCCCAGTTTTCAAGGAAGCCCTGAAAAAATGTCATAATTCACTTTCATATTGGATGAAAATGTTTCTTTTAATTTTATGGTATTGTAGACTTTCTTGAAGCCAGACACAAAAAAAAAAGAAAAATAAAAAATAAAATGAAAGGACTTCATTGTTACACATTTTTTGTTCCCTGGCTGCTTTTCCATTTTAGGAAAAAGCATTTACGATCCATCCCATATCTGGCTTTACTTTACGGCTCTCATCGGCCTTGTTTCCGTGTTGTCCTTCATTTACGCCATTATTGCAGTACAAAGCCAAAATAAAGTCCAAATGGACACTCACACATTCATATTATTCACTCTTTGTCACTTCAACAACATGCTGGATGATGATTTGGGGTAATAGAAGCTCATTCTTTTGTTAAGGATACGCGAAGAAACGTACTTTCACATTTTCTTCATAAAATATATGTCGTAATGGTCGACTTGTCTATCGGAAATGAGGCCTATCCTTCTTGGTAGCCCTTAAAGCGAAATGGTATAGGTACCTATACCGTAAAGAGGTATAGTCCTGAGAAATTGAATGAAGGACGAACTAGAAAATTACACTTTGTCAAACCTTCGAACGAGAATGAGGTGGTTGTAGGAGAAGGTTGCAGGGTACAGAAATGTCCTCGCCATTATCACTACATAAATTTCTCTGTGTATAGGATAGGTACCTACACAGCTTACTTTATACGAATGGAGAAACCTGTGCGCCATTGGGTTTGCCTGATGGCTTTTTGTTTCCTCATCATTGTTGCTCCTTTGCCTCTTATGGTATACACGAGAAAATGGCGAGACTTTTTCGGGGTATCAGGAAATTGAAAATGAATTGGAGCACGTATCATGTGACTTTAATAAAAAGCACGACGAGCCGTTTTTTTTTTTTTCTTTTTTCTATTTCTTCTCGCTTTAGAGAAGCCAACGCGACGGCAACTCCAACAACTACTGATGAAGTTAGTGTGCATGGAAGATATGGTTTTTCGCTTAAATAGGCAACGTTGAGCTCAGCTACTGTGACTGTGAGTAGATGTGGCTATAAAGTTAGTGCTCTTGGAGTAATATTTTGTTCGTTTTTTGTGCCAAATAAAAACGTGATAAGAATAAAACGTAGTTGGAAGGAATACTGGATCCTGAATTGAGTAATACTTCATTAGCTTGATCACCTTTTAAGGAGACATTCTGCTAAGGACGAACAAACAAAAAAAAAAACATTTCTTAATGGCGATCATTTCGAATAAACGAATTATTTATCAATTTACTTTTCTTAACTGATTGTAATGTGTTTAGGTCTTGTACGTTGTTGGGGTAGATATTGTCTCTTTTGTTTTGGTATAAGAAGACAATTGGATGGCTCAAATGAGGTTGGAAAGTCAAAGTTTATGGAGATTTGATCGAAGTGGTAGTAAATTATAAAAATTGAAAGTAATTTTGGTATCCCTTCTGATCAAATTACGACTATCCCAAGGCCGCAGCTTCGTTTCGAAGAGGAAATAAAAGAGCAGTTTGTCTTACATCATTCAACTGGGGTTACATTTTCAGAAAGGACATTACTGTCTGGATTTTTAGCAGAAGTTTGTACCAATTTATAACTAAAATTGTATAAAGAGTCGAATTCTTGGGGAATCTCTCTCTCTCAATAATTTGCCAGTTACTTACTTATAGGTTCTCTCAAGATAATCGAAATGAAGAGCCAATTGACAACATACAGCACGATATACAGCAATAATGGAATTAATGATTTGGGGCCTTAAATTTGATTTGATTTGATTTATTGATTTTTAACAACTGTACATTAAGATGAAACTAAGTATATCTGGGTTACGTTAAGGAGTTTCAGTTCGCTATCTTCTTTGTAGTATGATCATTGGCACTTCTAATTCCTTTGATGTATGAGAGCTTCGCAGTCTCCTAGGAAGTGGTCCGGAGACTCTTCCTGTTCATTGGTCATTGCTTTCTGTGAATAGCACTTTGATGTATTTCCTTGGCCTGAAAATTCCAGGAACCCGGCTAGTTGAAAAATGTGTTTTTTTTTCAAACATTTGGTTTTCAAGAAGAAAAAATGCATAGTTAAATGTTTTAGCCTGGATTCTAGGGTTTTAAAGGGTGGCCACTAGTGCTTGTTCGAATAAATTACAACTGCGATGGTCCAATTCTGAACATTTTTTGCAGTATTTGGGGACGTATGTCAGCAATAACACTCCGAATATTTTCTTCGAATGTGTCAATTGTCTCGGGCTTATCTGCGGTAGACAGGCGACTTAAGATAACCCCACCAAAATAGTCCAGCCGTGTTAATCATGGCGATCAATGGCCATCTTTTTTTTACCCTTACACTCAACGTGAGACGATCCTTAGTCTCGGTTTTACAATCCTAACCCTTTTTGTCTTCAAGCAACTGTTGGTAAGTAGTTTAAAAAATATTACTCTATTGCAGCAAATTTTGGAATTGTGACGTATGCTACTTTTCTCGGAATATGTATTATCTTATGACCTGTTAGAAAGTACATGCATACAATTTTGCATAATTCAGGTATAATTTGTCAATACTTTCCATAAGACTTAATATACTGCAGGTCCGTCCAGGGCGGTAGAAACAAGCGGAATCGAATGAGAACATTTGATAGTATTCGACATTTTTGAAGAAACCCAAATGAAAGCAGGAAACCTAACATGCAGTTTGTCGAAATATAAAAAGATATTTTTATTCAAAGTTCAAATCTTGCTTAATGAACAAATCAAAAGATTAAACTGATAGCCCAGGAGGTTGCCGCGATAATAGTTAGCTATTTTTTCTTTTTTTAAGTTATGTCAAGTTTTATAAAATTGTACCTCCTGCCTAAAATTGACGGATGTGGACCCTCCCTCAAGTACTATTTATTTCTTAGAATATGACCAAGAATCATATGTCAGAGTATGTAACACGAATCTCGGGACACTCTGTATTAAAGGGGAACGAAATCAACACTTCACCAGAAGAATACAGCACTTATCTTAAGAATCATGTCACAGTCATTTTCGGAAAGGACTTAGCTCTCGTGAACTATAAACTTGTAGCGTGCCCCACCCCCTTAACAAATAAAAGAACAAAAAAAAAAAAAAAAAACAACTCATAATCAAAATTTAGGTCAGATGAATAAAAGTAGCTCATTTTCAAAATAACCGAAGAAAGCGGAAGTATGCACACTTCGAATTTGCGCACAGAATTAGTAAATTCATGTAAGTCGAACTTCGAATAATTTCCAGCTTCGAAGAAGCGAAGTAGGAAGTTCGATCATAACCATCTTCTCATTCTTTCTGAAATCAACTTTCATCAGAGGTGGATGCATACGCACATTTTCTCTAATATAAGTGTAAAAGTTAAAATCTGAGTTTCTGTGTAACATCGCAAGAATTTTTTTTTTTAAAGCTTATATGAAGTAGTGCAAATTGTCCGGTGAAACAAGTATTTAGTCTTTACTAAAGAATTTGGAAGAACGTGGGAAAAAACCCGAGAAAAGGTAGTATTTTTACCACACGGAAAAAAAAACAAAACCTTTAATTGCTTATACAATTTCTGTGTCTGTGACCAATAAACCTCTGGTTTTTAAAACAAGAATCCTAGAGGCATCCACTACGACACTTTTCTGGCGAGCTCCGAGCCCACGCGGTTCGATTAACCTTGATCGATAAGTCTCAGACCATCGAACAGCGAGAGAAAACGCGTTAAACAACTCCAGTACCATCTAAAATTATTCACAGTCATAACTTCATCGCCAGCATCCAGAAAAATATATATATATATATAATACATCTATAAAAATTGCAAATATTCCTAACTAACATAAAAGAAGTACAAAAGCAGAGTAAAAATAAGTAAAACAAACAAAGGAAGAAGAGGAAGAAGGAAGGAGAAAGGAAGAAAAAAAAAAAACTAATTGAAGAGTGTGATTTGAAAGCTTTAGTTTAATTAAGTTCAAAAAGAAATGTTATTCTTAGTTTAAAGTGGCCCTAGAAAAAAAATGCAAAAAAAGTAAGATATATATATATATATTACTAAATAACCTAAATTGAAACAGAAAGTACAGGAAGACAAGGAACCAACAAAGTGGAATTTCGTGCACGAACTTCGACGCTGCGGAACCTGAAATTTCAGACACTCAAAAAGAAAAAGAAACAAAAAAAAAGGAAAAAAACCGTGAGTACCTAATTCTTGATCTTGAAATATAAATATATACATTCTTTATTTTGTGGTTCTAAGGCCTATTAAAATTTTGCTCTATTACTTTTAAATATAATAAGTTGAGAAATTTGAACGCTAATAAACTTAAACTTTCATGCAACATTCATTCAAAAATCTACTTATATTGTGAATTAAAAATAAGTTTCATGCAACATCACAATAATCATATTGAATTCAATGAATCTATATCCACATTCATGAAAAGTCGTCTCTTAGTATTCTCAATTGAAATTGTATATGTATATGTCTATTCTACCTAAGCATGGAAATAAACATGAATTTTAATCAGAACTAAAATCTTACATAATCGTTGAGATGATGTTGTTGTGATTGACAAGAAGAGAAGATGCAGATTTGGGGCTACTCCAACAAAAATAGAGATGAAGGTGTAGTCATGGAGAAAACGACAGGTAGTTGTTTACTACGGGAGGGTTCATCCAGAGATCTCAACAGCAGCGATCTCTTGAGGCAAAGTGATAACAGGGTTTCAAAAAAGAAAACAAAAAGGGGTTCATCCAATTCTATTAATTACTCTTAAAGTTTGGTTCTCTTTATATGCCTATCTATTTATTTCTTCTATACGCTATACTAATTTTTCGTTCGGGTATTTCTCTTTTTTTTGTTATTGTTCCACCTTTTGGTATGTAAGGTGAAAAACTTTAGTTTTTTTTCTGTTTCTCTTTTAATTTTTTTTGGCACGTAAATTTTGATAGCGCAGGGTTACCTACATGCAGCAAGATCCCATCCCACGGCGAGCTAATGCCTGAGCACTGCAAGCGTGCCAATCCGCTACAATTCTTTGGGTCATACAAAAAAAAATTCAAAGACCCCCCTGCATGCTACAAACTTCAACATAAGTCAGATATGGGTAATAATTAAAAAATTACCAAATCTCCGAGAGAGGGAGGATTTAGGAAGGAAATCTGAAGATTCCCCCATTATCACGCTGTGTTACACTTTCTCTGACCCCCCTATGAATATTCAGTCACAAAAGCTTAGCCCCCCCCCCCCCATTTGCGCATGATTAATTTTGATTGATATTATTTTGATTGATATTGCAGCTGTAAGTTTTAAGATTTTTTTTTAAATAAATTAACAAACATATTTTACGCATTCCAATGCCGCTAGAGTTAAGTCAAAACGCTAGGGCCGCGCCAAAGAGATAGCGCTAATATTTAAAAAAATAAACCATAGTATATTGATTCCCCCTTGTTGTGACAAGGGGGGAATCAATATTGTCACACTCAGCGAAACCTCCCCCTTATAACTAGTACATATAAGAACAAGTAAAATAGTTGAGACATTATTTTCAATGTAATTTGGCTATGGGGATCTAGGGTATCAGTTCGTTTCAGAAGTGGGGTCTCTTGCTCAAAATAGTTTGGGAACCCCTGCCCTAGAGTCTGAGAAATAATATAGGTTATATTTATCCATATATTTCTACGCGAAAAGTATGGGAACGAAAACATAACCGGAAACTAAGAAAATACAGAACCGATTTAAAAAAATCCTCCACCATCAGATGCCTAATTATAGTATAAAACTTACATAGACTACATTTTTGGATCCCCATAATCCCACGGGTACAGGACGCAAAAGAGAACGTAACTGGGAACTTAGAAAATACGAGACCAATTTCTATAACTCTTTCACTGTCAGAGTGATACATTGTCCTGGAGTAACAGACAATATTTCAACCCCATACTCTCATGGCAATATAGGAGTTTCAAGACTACTTCACCTAATTTACTCAATTCGATCAATGTAGGTATTAAAAGGCCTTCCTACGAGAAAATCATTGTCAGATTGAAAGCCACAAGTTTAAAAAATACGCTTTGCTGAATAATATAATCATTGTCATGTTTTTTGACATATTCTTTAACATTAAAACTGTCAATAATTGTTAGCGTATGAATTCAAAAAACGGAACTAATCGGGGTCTCCAAAAACTAGCAACTAATTGCAGACTATTTGGAAACTGGCTTGAATTGCTGTTTCAGAGGTATTTATTGCAAGTTAATACAAATATTTGCCACTATAGGGCTATTGTTACTGGACGTAAACTACTTTCGAATGAGTTTCATGTCAAATGCAGTTTGAAATTAGTTGCCACAGCTGTTTGTAGCTTGCCTTCATCACAGAGTAGTAGTTGAAATATTAAATTAAATTTTGTTATAAATCAATTTTTGATCGAAATTTGATTTTCTGCTCTAATGCAACTTCTTTGCAACTTAACTTAAATTGATCGATTTTAGTTTTGCTTATTAACGGGTTCCAAATGGTTGGAGATCGATTGAGATGAGGTTTTCAATAATTTAGCGTTCGGTGATTGATTTACAACTGAAACTCTTTTTCAGTGTTAATTTGCCAGTTTGAGCAAATGCTATCGAAACAAATACAAAATTAAAATTCAAAAACAGAACTGATCCCAGAAAAACACATATTGTTAACTATCATTCGGTAGAGTAAAAACCTGCTGTGAAAGATTTAAGTAATATGTAGTTGCGAGTCAATAACAAGAAATTTCGACAAATGTCTATATCATAGTTGTTTATAATGCTTTACATTCGATGCCCTGTTTGCTTTTCGTGCCCCAAAGCAATATTTTGAATTTACGATCAACACAAGAAGTTTGAAAATGTATTCCACAGTAAAACTCTGCACGCCCAAATCGCAAAGCAAATTAAAATTTTGATTACTTTTAGTTTTTTTTTAGCCCCAAAGATAACATGACAAGGACATGTCCTTGGCGTCTTGGATATAATGAGGGAGTGCTTATTAAAGCTCCAAACTACGTTCAAGTCCATAAAGTTTGTAACAAGGCAGCTGTTAATCTCAATCAAATTTATCTCTTTGCAATATTGCATAAATCAAATTAACCAAAGCTCTCGGATGCTGTCAAGAATTTGCGGAACAGTGATGGAGGTTGAGGTGAACCAACCCCATTAGAATGGACGTTTTGTCACAATTATACACATGTACCACAATGAATGTGAAGTTGACACAAGGGCAAAACGTGTGCTTATGGTAGGAGTGATTTAATGGCTTGAGGTTCCTGCTCATAAATCGTTCAAGTAGATTTTATTCACATCTTTATCCTAGATTAGGTTAATTCTGAAATAGAAAGGTAATGTTTCCATCAGCTTTTCTATAAGCCAAGGGGTTGACTGTGGCTTTTGAAAATATTCTAAGAATAACAGGTATAAGTACTTCCGCCAGGTGAGTTATTTTGTTATTGTATTCATGCATAGGATAGTCGCTTTTGTATGCCATTGTATGAAGGAGACTGTAGCTATAGTAGGAATGGAAAACAACGAGGGCTGCTTTGAAAAAGCCTTGGGGGAGATTATTATTGTTGCCGTTCAGTTGTTACTGGGTTTTTGGATAAGGTTGTGAAAAGTTTAAGGAGCTAATCCAGTTTAATTGTCATAAATATGTTTATGGTTTGTTGGTTTTTTATTCCTTTTCTTTTTTTCTGAGAAAAAACATACTTAACCTAGAAAGGAATTCGATAAAAGGATCATCAACGCCTCCTAAATTACCCACTTTTCGTTCAAGCAATTAGGTCAGTGAATTCGAGCGTTGTAAGCTTTGCTTTTTCTTTATGGAAAAGGGATCAAATCATACATGAATGGAAAACATGTTTCTATTAATATCAAATAATCATTAGGAATAACTTAATCAAGTAAGTGAATTTTGATTCATATGCTCGTTGATGGTTTATACCTACACGGAGAAAGGGAAAAGTGTAATTTATAAGGGAGAAACTGACATTTGAAGTTAGTGGCGTTTGAGACGAACGCATTAGCTGTAATAAGCATTATTGGAAATAAAAAACCATTATGTAGATACTTTCTCCAGCGAGCTTATGAGTTTGAACCTTCAAACTAAGTACATAATACTTACTTGTCATTTGAGCTTCACAACCGATATAATCTGCGGAAAAGCCTCGGATCGATCAAAAAACTCAATTACAGTCCTGCCATCAAAGGTTTCTATTACTTACTAAGGGTTTTGGTTGGATGACTGAGTTTTGATATATGTTTTTCATTAGCAGGGAAATTTATTGAAAACCGAACGAACGCCTGACGAACATCAGACACTAATATAAGATTGAAACGTAGACCGTAATAACACGAAATTCGCCTTAGCGTTAACTTTTCTCAAAATGAAAAAGTAAAACTGTTATTAGTAATTCAAGACGTAGTTTTATAGGTATCTGGAAATCATATAGAAATGAGCATGCAATAGCTGATCTGCATAATACAAGCGGAATAAAGCGTGCCTGATGAATAGAACCTAACTATCGTACGCCCGAGCCTAAAAAGGGAAGACCATCACAATAACGTCAGTTAAAGAGGAATAAGAACTCAAGAATTGTTGTTGATAGGCCCCTACATCCTTGACGTGTAGCCATTTGGTTTGGTTTTGGTTTGGGGAGTCTTTGGACCATATTTTTGAAAAAATGAGGCTTTAAGAGCTTATATGGTTAATTAATTTCGCTATAAGAAGGATTCAAACTAAGACCGTTTTAAGAACACCATATAGCAAGAACAAATTTTGTAAGAAACAGCGACTTGAAGATTTTGAAATCTATTTAACTTCAAAGTCTTCATGTGGTCAGCAAAAGTTAAAATGTCACTGTAAACGCTGTTTTTCTAGACATAATGAAGAAACAAGTATGATTTAAAAATGATTTTGGGCAGGTGGCCGCCGCAGCAGGGCCCAACAAATTCCAACAGAAAGGTCCAATTTTGGACCACTTTGTGCTGCATTTGGGGCCGTATGAAAAAAATTTTCTTCCCAGGCGTGAATCGCCTCGGGCTTTTCAGAGTACACAAGCAAATTTTTGTTATTGCAAATAGGGTTGCTTGTGAACAGTGGGCTAAGTACTAAAAATAATTTTCATCAATTTCAGATTGATAGTGAAAAAAAAAAAATTATTAACAAAGTGTCTCAAGATAACGTCTGAGTTTTATTTTGAATTTGGCTGCGCAGTGAATCATTCTTATGGCTTGAGGAAGGGAATTCCATAGCCTTATCACATTAGGGAAAAATTGACGCTCGCTTATTAAATATTTAAAGTGCACAGGAATCAGGTCCAATGACCTAGCAGAGATAGGAAAACGAATGTTATTGTATAAATAAAACAGTTCCCGAGTTTGCAAAATATTGTGAAATGAAATAATTGTTGTATATATAAACAAATTTGAGGAAATGAAAAATGGGGAAATGTGGTCATATCTTTTTAATCCGTAAACGTAGCGTGCTATACTTTTGTAAGCGACATTGAGTCGCCTTCGGTCTTCGTGGTCACATTTTAAAAAAATTTGACAGCCGTACATTATGATTGGCATTAGCAAGGTTTTAGCAAGTATTTTTCTGGCACTGAAACTCAGTGGTGACTGGTGAGTTGGCCAAATCGTTCGAAGCCCACCATAGATTTTACCTAACGAAGAGTTTACGTGATATTTCCAGGTAAGCGTGTTGTAAAAGGT
The DNA here is from genome assembly GCA_914767635.1 of Melanostoma mellinum. NCBI lineage: Eukaryota > Metazoa > Arthropoda > Insecta > Diptera > Syrphidae > Melanostoma > Melanostoma mellinum. Next base: position 66,940,829 of record OU612058.1, on the reverse strand, counting down.
TATGCCAAGATTGTGAGAAATTCGATCAAGTTGTCATTCTGTTGAACTTTGGGAAGATTTGATATATCTATTGCTTTTCTGGAGATAATAAGACATTGTGACTTTTTGGCATTCAAACAGAAGGCATTCCTTCGCGACCATGCAAGAATTTTTTTAAGGTCATCATTAACTTCATGAATCCCTCTTATAACACTTTGTAATTGACAACTGTGTTGCATCTGGACATCGTCTGCATACATATCAAGAGATGAATTTAAAGGACAGAAGGAAAGATCGTTTATGTATAGACAGAACAGTAATGGTCCCAAAATCCACCCTTGGGAAACACCTTTAGTCACATGTAGAAACGAAGATATAATATTATCTTTAACCACTGCCTAACACCTTTCACTGAGATAAGAATGAATTAGCTTACAAGCCGCGGATGAAAAATTAAATTGCTTAACAAGTTTAGAGCAAAGAATATAGTGATCCACTGTATCGAATGCTTTGAAAAAGTCCAGGAGATTTAGAATTGTAGCTTTATTATCATCTAATGATTAGCGGATATCTTCAGATATTTTAATTAGTGCGGTAGTGCAGCTGTGTTTTGGTCGAAAACCACCCAAGTAACAATTTTAGCTCTATATTAGCTCTTGCAGCAAACATAAACCCTCTACATAAAAATGGACAACAAAAATAATGAAATTCAAATAAAAATATTACAGTGGAATATCCAGGGATTTTTTAACAATCTTCCCAATTTGGATATTCTTATTAAAAAATACGAACCTACAGTAATAGCACTACAAGAAACAAAAATCTTAACCAAAAACGCTCCTAAAAAATATAAAGATTATATCGCCTATTTCAACAATAAACCACATGACAGCAATAAAGATGGCACAGCAATATTAATACAAACTGGTATGCCGCATACGTACTCATCCTCAGCAGACATCTTCTCAACTCAAACACTTTCAATCAACCTCCCTCAGCCAATTACGGTACAGAACATCTACCGACAAACTCAAAACGCTGTTTCCAAACAGCAATACCTGAACCTAGTTGCCAATAATCTTTCCCACAGCGTACTCGTAGGAGATTTCAACGCAAACAATGTGCTTTGGGGCTCTCCCTACACAGACAGCTCTGGTTCAATCGTAGAAGATTGGCTACAGACCTCTAACCTAGTACTTTTGAATTCTGGGTCTCCCACACACTTTTCTTCAAGAAATTCACTCACTGCGATTGACTTATCGCTTGCCTCACCTGCAATTGCTCTTAATACGATCTGGAAAACACACGATTCTTTGGAAGGTAGTGATCACTTTCCAATACTCATTGAAACTGCAACAACTTTCAAGTATGCCAATATCTTCCACTCCCGATTTATAGAATCCCAAGCCGATTGGGAAAAATTTAAAAACAGGGCCCAGTACGTAAATTCAACAAAACCAATATCCAATAATATAAACAAAGAAGCAGCATGTATAAAAAAAATTATCAGATTGGCAGCATCCACCTCTATTCCTGCGTCACACCCACCCAAAAATACTTCCCAACCTATTTGGTTCAATCCAAATCTAAAAAAACTGACAGAAGAAAAGCGTAAGCTTTGGAAGCTGTTAAAAAGGACTCCTACCGTCAAAAATACCATCGCCTACCGACAAATAGCTGCAAAATTAAAAAGGGAAGTACGATTATCCAAAGCAGAGGCATGGAAAAACTTTTTAGCATCAATCAATCCAACAATGGAAGCGAGAACTTTGTGGAATAAGGTTAAGGCAATCAATGGAAACCACTCTGCAAAAGCTATCAGTGCAATTGTCAATAATTCTACCACTGTTATACACCCAGGTGAAATAGCCCAACTTTTTGCAACCAGATGGGCAGGGTATAGTGCCGATGTTAACTTTTCAGAAAGTGTTTTAAGATTAAAAAACAATGTCCAAGAAACACTCAATTATGTAAGAGATACGACAATCGATCCGATCACAATCACCGAGTTATTGGAAACTCTTAGATCCACCAAAGGTACAACTCCCGGTGCCGACAAGATTTCCTTCAAAATGCTAAAAAATCTACCTTTGGAAGTATTACACAGACTTATGGTGTTGTATAACAATATTTTGAAAGATGGAATTTATCCACATGAATGGAAGAAAGCTCATTTAATTCCAATTCTTAAATCCAACTCGACGCTAACCTCTTTAGATAGCTACCGTCCAATATCCCTTCTTTCAGTGCTGCCCAAATTATTTGAAAAAATAGTTGCAAACAGGCTAAAATGGACTCAAGAAAAACATCTCAACAGCAGTCAACACGGCTTTAGACCAGGGAGAGGCACCCACACTTTGCTTCACATGCTGGATCATGTAGTTAGCTCAAAGTTAGCCTTACATAACCATTCTGTTCTATTATCGATGGATTTGGAAAGAGCGTTTGAAAGAGTAACTACGTATGGAGTTATCAAGCAACTAAACGAATGGGGAGTGAGCAAACAACTGCTTCAGGTTATTCTTTCCTTTATGTCGAAGAGAACAGTCATCGTCAAGATAAATGGACACCTTTCTAATGTTACTGTCATCCAGAATGGTATACCGCAAGGATCACCAATTTCAACTGTTTTATATAACGCTTACGTAAACCCACTTCTTGAAACACTTCAATCTGAACTAGTACAAACGGAATCCATACTTACCTATGCCGACAATATTTTCGTCATAGCATCGGGCAAACCAAACGAAACTGAAAATACAATTAGTTCGATTGTAACTAAAGCCCTTAACTGGTGTCAAGAATCCGGTGCAAAAATGCCAATAGCTAAAATGGATGCATTGCATGTTTGCAGAAAGCACCATTGCACAAAAAATGATTTAAGTATTGGACCTACCAGCATTCCTCTTCTAAACAGAGTCAAGATTCTCGGACTGGTCTGCACAAAAACTTGGAAATGGCACGCCCATGAAAAAAAAGTGTCAGAAAAACTCGGCAAAATAAACAACTTGCTCAAAATAATTTGCAGCAAATACAAGGGTCCTCACATGAATACTGCAATCGAAATATCAAAAACACTTATACGAGGTGCTATACAACATGGATTCAGTGTATACTCTCACTGGACTAAACAAAACGATAAAAATTTGCAAATAAAAATAAACGCAATATTAAGAACTGCCTTAGGAGCATTACCTTCTACTCCCATCGAAGCTCTACTGGCTGAAGCTAATACTTTAGATTTTAAATATATGAAGGTACTTGCGCAGGTAAAAGTTTTTTCCAAAAGTATAGTAAATACAAAACATGCTCTCCATGAAGTTTGCAAATTAGGTTGGATGAAAGCTGAAAACTTTAATAACAAAAGTGCACTTTATAGAACAATCCGCTATATGAAAGCTGAGAGAATAAGCATACCGCAAGCAATTAGTTGCGATGACCAGACCCCTCCTTGGCTATTTCCTGATTTTCTTATAAACACTTCCTTGCGAGAAACAACAAAAGAAAACACACCAAACGAAGTATTCAAAAAGAAGTTTGCCGAAATACTAGCGACTGGCAATTTCAGTTGCGTTCTCTATACGGACGCCTCCTCTATAGATGGAACAACGGGTTTTTGCGTTTATAGGCTTGACAGCACCTGCAACACAGTTTTACTGCAGCAACTTACCACACCTGATCAAAACTCTTATACTGGAGAAGTAATGGCACTTGTAGAAGCGTTTAAATTTGCTTTAAATTCAACAGCCAAAACGGCAATCTGCAGTGACTCTCTGAGCGCAATTCTGGCCATCAAAAACAATAGAAACAAAGAACCAATAATTCAAACTTTGAGATCTTACCTCTGCTCAGAATGCCCACGTATTCATTTAATTTATGGTCACCAGGACACGTGGGAATCCCAGGCAATGAAAAAGCTGATGCTAATGCACGCCAAGCGACTAGAATGCCTTTAGTGTTTGCAATACCACCGTTCGCAACCTCTTTATGGAGTCAATCGACGAAACTCATCAATGAAGAAATAGAAAGTCGTTGGAAGCAATCGAAATCGTTCCTGAAATCACATAAACACAACTTAACGCCTGTGATGTATAACGAAGACTTAAACCGTACGCAATCAGTTCAAATTTCCCGAATGAGACTAGGTCACACACTGTTTAACAAGTCTCATCTTTTCACCAAAGAGGATCCCCTGTTATGCAGTATCTGCGGAGAACCACAAACCATAAGACATATTTTAGAAAGCTGTAAAATAACACAGGAACACTTCGGGGGAAATGTTCCCAGCCTTGAGATATTATTAGACCCCTCAGTTCAACCAAGTAACTCAAAATTGTTTCCGTTATTTGCCAAACACCGAGTTCAAATCTAAAAAATACTATTTCTCTAAAAAAAAAAAAAAAAAAAATTGTATTAAACAAAGTATATGTACATATATGAATTCTATTGATTTATACGAAATATTGTTAGTTTAATTTTAAAATATATCATTTATGGAACTGCCATATGGGCATATTGCCCCGGCACAGTATTCCGGGCGATGTAAATTTATTTATATTGTATCCTTTGAAAATAAAATAAAATAAAATAAAATAAAATAAAATATAAAAAAGGTTTACTTAAGTGTGAGTTGAAAAGTAATACTACTAATAAAAACAATGAAAATTGTTTGCTGCTATTAGAACTTTGGAATAAGTAACTTTTCGAACACACTCATAAGTCTTTGGAGAAAGAGAAAATGTCAGAACTAATGAATAGAAAAAACTACCAAACATATCATCGTGCCGGTGAAATATTAAATAACACCATAAAGACAATATTGAGTAATGATTTCGTGTGCCACTCTATTTTCATACAAGCATAGATGTTGCACTTCAAAAATTTACAACGTACCTTAGAAAAATATTTAAGTTTTAGTAATAAATAAAAACAAAATGAAAAAAATTGTATGGAGAAATTGGTATGACAATTGGCAGTCTCTATCTCTACCAAAACCACCATTTTAATGACCCAACAAAAACATCTCCTTTAGAGCTACTATACATCCCATAGTGCTAAACACTGTTGTCTTAGACATTTTCTAGAGTAGCATAACCAGGAAACAGGGTGCCTCGTTTAAAATTTTTTTGCTAAAACAGTTTTTGACGACATTTTAATATTATTTACACAAATGTTTCATGTTTATTTGATTTGTTAGCAGTGATCAATACACAACAAAATGAAAGCTGGGAAAATAGTTATACATATTAATTTGTGACCACTTCCTTTATAATTAACACGCACATCAAGAGGTTATGATTACCCTTTCAATGTTATAAAACACAGTGCTAGCATTTAGGAAAATAGTAGAGGATTTAAAAGGAGACACCGATGCACGTTGCTTTTGAATTTTTGTGAATCGTAATGCAGGGGAAACATAGAGCCAGGTAAAGCATTCCACATTCCAGCTGGTGCGACTGAAATACAAATCTCTATACTTGACTGTACGTCCAAAGTTGGGCTCAAGGTAGAACTGATGAGCATTCCTAGCAAGGTGGGTGTTGCGGCTAAATTGTTTCAGGGGAGGAATGCAGCTGGAGGTAAAATCAAATGCCCATGTAAAATCAAATGTTTTTTTTTTCAATGAAAATTCAAAAACTACATTTTCCATATTCTTTTGTTAATAAAAAATTTAACAATAGATAAAACTACACATAAGTACAGGTCTCCAGAGGCTTATTTCACAAAGACAACTTCATAACTATTAGAACCTCAAAAATAGGACGAGCAAAAACTTTTTTAATGTAAAAAAAATCTTGTCACAGGGTGTCAATGTGAAAACTCAAATTGTTATGTCAAGAGAGCGGTGTATTTTTTTTTTTTTTGATTTAAAATATTCTATTTTTCACTTTACTTTGACTTTATGGCCCTGTCGCACCTGGAACGTCGAAAAATTTGATTTTTTCGTGTTTTTTTATCCCACATAAAAATATTCATTACAACTGAACTTACATGTCCTTTGACAGCTGAAAAACAACCTACATATAAAACTGTTGAACTTTTGATATAGTGTTTTGACGAGCCACATTAATTGGTCGAATATTCAAACTTCGCGCCCTCCCGGCCATATTTATTTGCTCGTTATTCTGTTCATCGAGTAATAAGAAGAAAAAGAACAATAACAATGAAATACATACTTCGTTTTTTGATATCGAACCGCACGGTCTTTTTATTTTCGCCTCCTTTTTCGTTGTTATTTTTTCGAAGTTTTAAAACTTAATTTGAGCTCGAAATAAGAGCAAATTTATAAAAACTATTATAAATTTTCATGGCGTCCGAGCAGTAACAAATAAAATTAAAACTAATAATTTGTTCTTTAAAAGTCACAACTAAAACTAATAGTTAGTAAAAGTGTTAAACGTACAATCAGACACACACATATATATACGCGCCGCGAAGTAATTCGTGTTTATCGATAAATAATAAAAAATTAAAAAAATCTTCAATTGAATTTTACCGCGCGTAAATAATATTCAGTGAAATCAATTTGTGCAAAATCTTCGTTGGATTAACAAACCAGCACCAGCAACCACCATCAGCCAGATTGCCAAAGGAGCACCTACCTAACCTACCCCAACACATCAAATTCAGACCTTTTGCGAGAAGTGTCGCAGGACAGGAAAGTTTAAAGAAAACAAAACAAAAAAAATACAGGTATTCACAAAAAATGAAAGTGTCCAAAATAATTGCCTATTTATTGCGGCCTTTGACATTCAGTTTTTGTCCTTTGCATTTACATATACATATATATATTGATGGTGAAACAATACAAAAAAAGTGCGTGGTTCATTAAATTTACAATAAAATTGGTTTCAATTGTTTTATTTTATACAAAACTCAAATTATTTGTTCAAACACATACAAATATATATATCAAATAAGCACATAAATTACTAAAGTGTTAAACTTCTGCGATCTTTGTCACCGCGCCGCCGCCGTCATCGTCACATATCGCATACCACTCACACACTCCAGATAATTTCGCGATTCGTTTTAAACAATAATAATTCAATTATTTAATATCAAATCCGAATTTAATTACTTAAATCGTAAAAAGAAAAAAGCCGATCAATTTACAAATTGAAAATTGTTTACATTTATTTGGCGTTTCAAATTTAATGTTTTTTTGACAGTTCACTCACTCGCTGAATTTTCGCTGAGTTTTCAGCTGTCAAAAGTGATCGTGTTCAGTGATCAAAAATTACTTTGAAATTTTTCGTGCGAAGAGTGTGTTCAGCGATTAAATTTTGATTAGTAAATTTTTTTGTTTACGTTAAACTCATTTCGCTTTGCAAATAATTAGAAACTTTTTTGAAGCAGTTCATTGAAATTTATTTTCGTTTTCGTGGAATTTTCGTATGAAAATAAACTAAATTTTCAACGATTTCCAAATATTTTAAATTCATAAACTGTGGTAAAGTCAATAATTTCCAGATAAACTAATTCTTGGAAAGAAAGTTATTTCGAAAGTTTTTAAGCGAAGTTTAACTAAGAGTTCATCAGAATGACGAGCAAGAAACGGCAGGCTTCACCTAAACAAAACGCAGAAATAGAACAATTAAGACATCAGCGACAAGTTCTTAAAAATAATATTGTGCTAATTAGAACGGCTTTAGAGGAAAAAACGATATCACTTAATCCAATAGAATTGGAATGTCGGTTAGATATTTTGAATTCATACGTCGATCAGATCATGGCTTGTCAAACTGAGATTGAATCAGCTGATCGTAGCGACGTATTTCGCGGAGAGTTAGAAGACATTTGCGTCAGTTCAAAGGCTTTACTTGTATCTAAAGTAAATAAGGGTCGTAAGCCAAGTGGAATTGAATATTCTTTTAGTAATCCACATCACTCGCGCCTTCCAAAAATGTCTCTCCCGAAATTTAGTGGAAAGTATTCAGAATACAAAAATTTTATTAGCCTTTTTGAGAGTTTAGTAGACAATGATCCAATGCTTCCAGATATTGAAAAATTCAATCATTTAATATCTTGTTTATCGGGTGAAGCTTTAGGAACAGTTAAAGCGTTCCAAATAACGGAACAAAACTATCCAAAAGCTTTAGCAAGTTTAAAAAAGGTTTATGACAATAATTGCCTTATATTTTTCGACAATGTGTCTACTCTTTTCGAACTAAAAGAAATTCAAAAGCCATCAGCTTCTGCATTGCGCAGCATGATAGACACTGTTTCCGCAATTTATGATTCGCTTCTTTCACTTGGTGATGAAAAGAATATCACAAACGCGATCATAATTCATTTAGTAATGTCAAAGGTTGATTCGATGACAATTTCAAAGTGGGAAGAGCAACTAGATTTCAGTACACTTCCTTTATGGAGTGACTGTGAAGCCGCGTTGAATAAGCGATATCAGCATCTTTCTGCTGAAGAAGCATCGTCTTCAAAGAATAAAATTTCTGATAGGTCATCAAAACCAAAACATGAGATGAACCATAACAGAAACCAAAGGGCTTCGTTTGCTTGTATAAACCAACAAGCAAATAAATCAAAATGCTTATACTGCAATTCAAGTGATCATTTTATAACGACATGCCAAACCTTCGCTTCAATACCTGTGATGCAACGATTTGAGTTTGCGAAAAGTGTGCCTGTTTGCATCAACTGCCTTCGAAAAGGACACACAGTTTCAAAATGCAAATTAACTCGGTGCAGTGTTTGCAATAGATCGCATCACACATTATTGCACCAATATCAAACTACGTTCAATAGCACACCGTCACAAGGAGCTTCGAGCTTTCAAGCTATGCATGCCTCAGTTTCAAAAGATCAAGTTATTCTCGCTACTGCTATTGTTCAAATTAAAGGCAGTAATGGTGAATATACGCTAGCTCGAGCGTTACTTGATTCAGGCTCGCAAATCAATTTTGTAACTGAAGAGCTTGCACAAAAATTGAAGTTGCGAAAGGAACCAAAAACTTTAAATCTTCTCGGCATCGGTAAAGCAAATACTATAGTTAAGAAAAAGGTTCATGCAGAAGTAAAATCAAGATTTAACGACCATTCGTTTTCTGCTGACTATTGGGTAATGAACTCAATATCGTCATATCAGCCGGATCAAGCAATAAATATTACGAATTGGAATATACCTTACAACATTCAATTAGCTGATCCTTACTTCAATAAGCCCCAAAAAATTGACTTACTAATAGGAGCGGAAACATTTTTCGAATTATTGTCGGTCGGTCAAATTAAACAAGGCCCTGAATATCCCACTATTCAAAAAACACTTTTGGGTTGGATTATATCCGGAAAATATCCCAAAGGTACAAATTCAAATACCAAACAATGTAATTTGGTATGTCAGTCTGAAGAGCTACCAGACTTAGACAAAATTGTGCAAAAATTTTGGCTACTGGAAGAAATTCCTGGAGAAACGAAAAAGTTTCTCCAGAACAACAGTTGTGCGAAAAGCACTTTGTTGATAATACAAAATTTTTGCCTTCCAGTCGTTTTGAGGTTAAACTACCGTTTAAATCGTCTCCAAACTCGCTTGGATCATCGTTTGAAACTGCCAAACGAAGGTTTCTCGCACTGGAGCGAAAACTATCCAAAGATAGCGAGTTAAATGCTATGTATATGGATTTCATGAAAGAGTATCTTTTGTTAGGACATATGTCGCCAACAAATAATGAAATCCCGAAAAGCCCTCACTATTTCATTCCACATCAGTGTGTTTTGCGCCCGCAAAGCACAAGTACTAAGCTGCGAGTTGTTTTCGACGCTTCAAGTCGAACTTCATCTCAATTATCTTTGAATGACATCTTAATGGTTGGGCCAACCATTCAAGAGGAGCTATTTTCGACGTTGCTCCGTTTTCGAATACACAAATACGCCATTACGGCTGATATTACGAAAATGTACCGGCAAGTATGCATTGCTGAAGAGCACTCGATTTATCAGCTCATAGTGTGGAGGCAGCATCCGTCCCAACCACTACAACATTTTCGACTAAACACTGTAACATATGGCACGTCTCCAGCGCCATTTTTAGCAATACGGTGTTTAAAGATGTTGGGCGATGCTAATGAGAAAATATACCCTACTGGTTCAGATATAATTCGAAGAGATTTCTATGTAGATGATCTCTTAACCGGTGCCAATGATCTTGAAACTCTAAAAATAATAAAGTTTGAAATTCAAGAAGTCCTTAAAAAAGGTGGGTTTCAGTTGGCTAAATGGTTCTCAAACCATCCAGAGCTTTATAACACTACGAGTACTGAAAAATCAATCAAATTTAATGATTCAGACTCTACCAAAACTCTAGGAACTTGTTGGCATCCAAAAGAAGATACTTTCAGCTTCAATTTGGAAAATAGTTTTCATGATCTACGAGCTACCAAGTGAAACATACTATCAGTTTCCACTCGTCTTTTGAATCCTCTTGGTTTGTTATGCCCCATAGTCACCAAAGCAAAAATCTTACTGCAAGAGCTTTGGATTGCAAAAATTGATTGGGATGAGTCGTTTCCATTGCGCCTTGATACAAGTTGGCAAAATTTCAAAACCAATTTATCTCAACTTGGCGAGATAAAAATTCCAAGGTTTGTCGAAACTCATTCGAACGCAAAAATACAAGTTCATGTGTTTGCCGATGCTTCGATAAGAGCTTACGGTTGTTGCATTTACATTCGCAGCCAAAGCTCAGACGGTATCAAGTCGACGCTCCTAACAGCAAAGTCTAAGGTGGCCCCTTTGAAAACAAAATCGCTCCCGCGATTAGAACTTTGCGCAGCGCATACTCTTGCTAAATTATGGACAAGAGTAAAGGCGATGTTGAATCTTGACGTTGAAGAAGTTATTTTCTGGACGGATTCCGAAATAACACTGCATTGCATAAAAACACATCCAACTGCCCTTGCAACCTTCGTTGCAAATCGAGTGTCCGACATCCAAGAGTTGACCCAAAAAGTATCATGGAAACATGTACCGACAAAACAAAATCCAGCAGACATTGTGTCAAGAGGCTGTTATGTGGATGAACTAAATGCGTTCATTTGGTTTAACGGTCCAAAGTTCTTATTGCAAGAACCATCATCGTGGACGGTCAATACGCATTTTGAGTTGTCTCCAGAGCATAAAGCCCTTGAAAAACGGAAAACAAACATAGCTCTACTAGCAGTAGAAAAACCTCGAACCAAACTTTTAGAAGTTATTGAAGAAGAATCTTCATATATCGACTTGGTAAATACATTTGCGTATGCAATGCGATTCATAAAAAGATTAAAAAACAAAACAGAAGTTCTCGAAGAATCGCCAACGGCAAAAGAGTTAAATCTGGCGTTTCTTAAAATAGTCGAAACTATCCAAAATTATGAATTTGCAGATGAAATTCAAAAAAAGTTTCATTACAACCCAGTATTCAAAAATTAAATCCATTCATTCACAATTAAGTGAAGAGAATTTTTCGCTTTCGTTGATTCGAGTTGGCGGTCGTTTGTTAAACGCACCAATTGAATATGATGCCAAATTCCCACTTCTACTGACCAAAAATTCGAACGCTGGTTCTCAAGCGATGGTGGCATTGCTTCGAGAAAAGATTTGGCTAATAAATGCCAAAGAAGCTTGTCAAAAGGTTTTACGACAGTGCATACATTGTTTTAAGTACAAACCAAAACTTTTAACCCAAATAATGGGCAATTTACCAGCGGATCGATTGCGAGCACAACGACCGTTCTTAACATGTGGAGTAGATTTCTGTGGTCTGGTATATACCACGCTGAAAATTCGTGGCCGGCCACCGAACAAAACGTATATAGTTGTTTTTGTTTGTTTCGCATCAAAAGCAGTACATTTTGAATTAGCTACTAATCTGTCTTCTGATTGCTTTATTCTCGCCCTTAAAAGGTTCATATGTCGCCGAGGACTTCCAAGGACGCTGTACTGCGACAACGGGACGAACTTCGTGGGAGCCCAACGAAATCTGAAGGAAGTCCAGGAAGAGGTCGAGCGAGGGAGGGAACAAGTCCAACAGTTCGCAGCAGAGGAAGGCTTCAGCTTCGCCTTGATACCGCCCAGGGCACCGCATTTCGGAGGCCTGTGGGAAGCGGCGGTGAAGGCGGCGAAAACGCTGTTACAGCGTACCGTGGGCAACGCTATGCTCACAACCGAAGAGCTACTGACGGTCCTCATCGAGGTCGAGGCCATCCTAAACTCAAGGCCAATCGGACCATTAAGCGCCGATCCCAGCGACGGCGAAGCGCTAACTCCAGCGCACCTATTGATCGGCAGCAGTTTACGGTCGCTGCCTCCAGAGCCAGTGCCGGAACAGCAAACGGGTTGCTTGAGAAGATGGCAGCTTCTATGCTGGCTCAAGCAGCAGTTCTGGCAGAAGTGGTCCAAGGAATATCTGCTTGGCCTTCAAGCCAGATCCAAATGGGTACTGGACCAACCCAATCTCACCGTGGGCAAACTCGTCCTTATCCACGAGGACAACACTCCACCCCAGCAGTGGAAAACCGGACGAGTCGTGACGGTCGTCGAACGGCAGGACGGCAAGGTCAGGGTCGCCGACGTCAGAACATCCAGAGGGATCCTGAGACGTCCAATAGTCAAACTTGCCGTTCTCCCAATCGAAGATGATTGAAGCCTTGCAGTCTTTCAACGTGGCCGGTGTTTTGACGAGCCACATTAATTGGTCGAATATTCAAACATCGCGCCCTCCCGGCCATATTTATTTGCTCGTTATAAGAAGAAAAAGAACAATAACAATGAAATACACACTTCGTTTTTTGATATCGAACCGCACGGTCTTTTTATTTTCGCCTCCTTTTTCGTTGTTATTTTTTCGAAGTTTTAAAACTTAATTTGAGCTCGAAATAAGAGCAAATTTATAAATACTATTCTAAATTCTCATATAGTATTCCCTTTTCGATAAATATGTTCCGAATGCAAAATAAGAAACGAAATATATTGTCTGTAAAAGTATCACCCTGTACATTACTTCTTCGTTATTCAATTATTCTATTTTTTGACACAATTGTTTTATTCTTCAGCTCTTTTAAAGTTAAGTTAACCTGCACTGTAAAGTATAATTACTTTAAAGCGTTAAGCTCCCGATTAGCTCTTAGTATATCTCTCAAGCAGATATAATGGATTTCAATTAAAAGTACATAATGTACAATGTGTTCATGTCATGTTCCTATTGATGTTCCAAAAATGGGAAGTATATATTTTTGATTCAAATAACGTGTGGTGATGAGCCGTGGCCTACATAAGAGCGCAAAACAAAAAACTTGCCATAAAGTTGCTCATACGCCACAGTGAACTTTAACATAAGCTGTTCAAAATTGAAACGTCTTGGACTTCGTTATATCGCTTTGTCGATTCTTTTCACAGACTTTAGATAAAAAAAGCTAAAAATCTATGTGTCACTTCCCTAAAGGCACTCAAAAATACCAGGCCTTTTTATAGTGTCTCATAAAATAAGATTAAACAATGAAAACGAATAGCCTTCTATATGCAGAGCTTGTAATATGCATCAGGTGCTTTAAAGTGAAAGTCTTAGTGCTTGAAATGTTATTAAAGCGATGGGGATAATAACAACGAATGATTTTATGTCAAACCGTCCCAAGATATCATCGCAATTTCAGCAGAGTTCGCGTTTAAACTGCTGAAATAATTCTGAAAAATCGTGTTATTTGCATTATGAAATTGGAGTAAGGCAGAGAACATCCTTCAGCAGATGCGGGTTTTACCATACCACCTAAACGTCTTACCCTTAATACTCTTTTTAAGCTCAGACAACAATTGAATTCCTTCCCGAAAATGTCCTAGACTAATTTTAAACTATTTTTGTCTTCTCCTTCACATTTATGTGTCTAATCGTCCCGAAGAAGCAATACCCAGAAAGCATTATAACTGCTTACGTCAATTATCCAACAACAAAAGGGAAAAACTAACAAAATTTTTGAAAGCCACATTTTGCACGCATCAAAACACGTCACATGTGCCAGCAAACACAGCAAACACACATATTTCAAATTCAAACCCAACTCCGAAATGGAACTTGATTAAAATAAACTACACCAAAGTTATATCCGCCAAAGCATTAACAATCTAAGTGAAAGCTGCTTTCAAAAACGATTACTCTTCGCGTGTCTTCTGCCACAAAAACCATATTACCATCAAACGTTCATCACGTACACATTAGAGAGACGATAAAACCAAATTCGTGGTGCGCACCAACAAATCGTTAAGGAATTCGTATAGTAGTTTCGTGTTTGCCACCTCACAAGCCATACGCGTATGGTTATAGTATATAGATCCACAGTCAGCGTTCGGCGCTTGGCGTCAGTGACGAATACGATACTAACCAAAGCTCTAACCAGCCGCACTATAACAGCTTCCATGCTCATCACCTCCATTAAATTTGTACGAAAATAAACCACATCAAGGGAGATGTTTCATTTCCAATTCATTAGTTACATAGCCACTATTCCTGTTCCAATCCAACTACTCTCGCTGTCACTGTGTAGAGGCGGGTGAGCCTAGTTCAAATCGCAGAAAACGCACAATCTGTGACAATCGGCACACCACTATCATCAGTTTCAGAGCTGTGTACCGAAACGAGCCATTCGCGTGTTGGATTCCAATAATCCAAAATCCGAATCCATTAGCTCGAGACACGTTCGTTTTAGGCAAGGGCTTTGGTGTTTTTCTTTCGTTTTGTTTTGCCAAACATTTCGAGGCACTAAGTGAAGTAAATAAATAAGCAGTGGGTATCCTATACTCTCTCTCTCTCTTATCTGTACACAACCAGACTAGAACGAACTACTGCCATGACAGAGGTGGTCGGCGCTTCGATGGCGGGTGTCTCTTCCTGCGAATGGTGAATGGGTAATGAGCAAAACCCGAAGGCTCTAATTTATCATTTGAACGACTACGACTACGTTGAAGCTGAGGCTGAGGTCGAATAGCAAACCCTTCCGCAAATTGGCAGCTGGGAGATACTTATCAAAAGGAGAGAACTTGAAGCATGTTTAATGGCCACAACATCCGGGTGAACAAAAGCAAACCAGGAGAAAATCCTTGGAGAGATGAAAACAAAAACAATCAGCAGCGGCCACATCACCTTTTTAAGGGTGAATTTCACAAGAAAAGGCACATGATACTGGATACACTGGAGTTCTAAAGAGCTTTGCGAAGATCAGAAGTTAGATGAAAATTTTTGGGTTTTAATCGAATTGGTTGAATTCACCTTTGTAACAAGAACCACCCAAACTCGCTTTATCGAAAAACTAAAGAGCAGGGATGCAAACAAAAAGAAAAACTGAAGAAAAACCAAACCAAAATGCGAAAATGGAACTGAAATTCACGCAATGGGATGGAACGGCCAAAATAATGGGAAACCATTTGGCAGTAGGTACGTAAATTAGTTTGTTGTTGCGAAGATGAAATGAAAAGAAAGAAATCGCTCCTTTCTGTCATCGCTTTATGTCCTACACATCCGATCAGGGAAGAGTTGTTAGCATAAATCTCATCTAAGAATCCTCTAATGGGAGGAACATCGGCCTTGGAAGACATATTTGAAGACTACTAACTTCAATGAGCGACCATTAGTCATTCTGTTTTTTTTTTTTTTTCAATTTTCTGTGGTGGTTCGTGAGCTTTTTAATTTAAGGAGGGATGCTTAATGTGCTTTCTCCAAGAATGATTAGACTTCAACAAAGAGAAGTCTGAATGAATGAAGGCTTTTGGGGGCGGAAAGCACGACTATTTTTTGCCATTTATTTAATCATGAGTTCATCATATCTCTGGAAATACAGCTCAAAGGATGCGAATAACCATACGAATCAGATGTGGTAATTCTTCAACCGATATTCAATTTATTTGTGATGACAAAAAAAAGTTTGGACTTTTAGGACACTTCTAAGCTAGGTGTGGGCATTTAGATTTGTAAGAGACGATATATTTGGACAAAGTGCAAGATTTAGGACACACCATCCACTTTTTGAGCCGTAATTTTTGCTTAACGGATCTAGCCACTAGCACAAAGCAAAAATTAATGGAGAATTTCTTAACGCCCACTCGACTAAAAGTTAAAACTATTTCTCTTCTACGTATGAACGTAGAGGATCGTACATTTCGTGGTTTCAATTTAGTTGTGATGATGGACATTTGCACATCTCTCAAACTCAGCTGTGGTACCCGTGGCGAGATGGTTAGCATGTCTGCGTGTTAACGCGTGTTAACTGGGATTCGAACTGCGAGGGATAGAATGCCAACAGAGGCACAAAAGATTTTTTACGGGTAGCGCCTATCGAGAGGAATTGAAAAGTCATCAGATAGTAAATTCATTGCCATAAATTGCGCTTTCTCGACTAGCCGTTCGAAACCGGCAGAAAATTGTTGGTCCCCTCCATTGCATTGGACCAAACTCTAGGTATCCTGGGATTATCATCCCTCGACACGACTTCGAGTTGAGCACCAGACCTTAGTCCTTTTAAACTCACTACGAGCTTCTACTAACAGGTTTCAACTATTACGGGCTTTACGTTGGTAAAGTTCCGTACTACCTAGAAGTCATGTTTGTCTTTTATGACGAATTGTCTAAATTCGTCGATGTTCGCTCTTCATGTTTGATGATAGCATGTACTTCGTTTTACTCTCACCAACCGTTTTTGCCGCTTTTGTTTCAATGCTCGCACCTGTGACATAACGATCTTTCCATGACGTCAATATCGTCTGCGTAAGCGAGTTTGAAAGATAATTCCTTTTGTATTGACAATTGAGCGTTGTACAATCTTTTATATATATGCGACGTTAAGGAGGCCCAAAATGCAACGATTCTGCTCTTTAATGCAAATACATTTGTGAAGATGGGCCTCATCACTCATTTGGTGCATTTTAAGGACCCAATCAGCAAAAGCAGAAACTGGTTGGTGAGCTTGAGTTGTTTTGAATTGATTGAAATTTAAAAGCTTTAAGTCTTTTTGCAAAATCTGATTTAGATCCGTTTGTAGTAATCTCAATTCCAAAGGAGAGGGATAAATGGATCAACTAGAGAATTCTATGGGCTACAACTGCAACAGTTAAAATGCTTCCAACAGTTTTTCGATTGCCGGCTGAGAAGGTGCTTAAGAACACGGTAGCTCAGTTTCTTAGAATTTTACCACGAAACTTTAACCATTTTTGTTGTGAATTTCAATAATTTCAAAGACTTGTTGAAGCCTTTATCCTGCAGTTAAATTATTGTAATTGACGTAGTCTGAACTTGTATCTGTCAAGTTTGAGACATATTATTAAAACAGTGAGGTATTCAGAATATAATTTAAAAGAAGACTCATTGTATAAATAACAGAAGATGGAAGATATAGGCACAAATGAGGATACGACTTAAACTGACAACAAATCTTCTTTATAGCTATTTATCTTCTTTCTTTATTTTTTTCTTAAAATTTATTTGATATCAAAAACGCTTATTCTGTTTTATAAATAAAAGCAATTTACCTTCTTGTATTGATGACGATAATTATTTTGTTTTCTACTACAAAAATCACAATTATATTTTTCACTACTGATGAAAATACCACAAAACTGTGAAGTTCACAGCCTTCTGCAGCCAACACTACTTACTATTGACTCGGTTGAGGTCATTCTTTGGAATTTCACATACAATTAAAAAAATACTCGTAAACTCTTTTCGAAGTTCCATTAAAAAAGAAAAATTAAACATTTAAAAACACTCTTCGGGGATGGAAGAAAACACTGAAGCAGATACAGATTTTAGTTTTTATTTACAAAATCAATTTTTTAGTACTGATCGGCTCTTAGTTAGATCATTTAGTGTTGTAGTTTATTGAACTGATGAGCTTTCTTTCCCTACACATTTAAACATCATAAGCATTAGTTTTGACTCTTAAGTGCTTGAATATTAAAGTTCTAAAAACAAAAAAAATAAAAACAATCCATCGGCCAATGATTAAAATCTAAGAGATTTTCTATTCGAAATTCCGATTTCTATAAAATTGGTTCTCCATGATTATTCATTTACAAATTGATTTGCAGTAAGCAACACAGTGCCTTGCCGCTTATCGTAATAGGCTACTAAAAGAAGAAATAAATTTATACAAAAAAATTACATCAAAGTGAGCCTAGTGACACCCGCAATATCATAAAGCTTTTCCAACCACCACTACTACTGCTACACGTGTTACTGATCCTGTACCAAACAAAAATCACCGATCAGAGCTAGACGGATTCCAGGGGTAAGCAAAATACTGCAACCGATTGGACTAGCCTTAAGAGCTGAGTGATAGAACGTTGGAATATGACTGGTAGAAGTTTCGAATTGATAGAAATGATGAAGAGGAGGCATGTAGAAATCTTGTGTGTTCAAGAAAAGAAATGCCGGAATATTAGAAAAGGGCCCGATTTTTGGATGAAAAGACAAAAACTTTCAAGATGTTGTTCTATGGAACGGATACAGCAAAAACAGAAACAGTATCATTCTTGCAGAAGAGTAGCTTGTTGACTGTTTTGAAGTCCAGTTACCTTTTGATGTCTCTTAAAATGGCAATGGAAGCAGAAGTTTAGAATATAGCCAGTGTATCTTGACCATGTATTCTTGGCCAAAAGACGACACGGAAAATGCAATTGAAGATTTTAAAAAACAAAAATGTGTTGCTTTCTCCATTAAAAATGTACAATCAAACCTTCACCGCCACTTTAGAGCCATTCCACTATAACAGTTTGCAGAAAAATCCAAAATAAGTCACACATTCGATAGGGAGACCATAATGGCTGGTTAGGACTGGCTGAACGGATTTAGATTTCGGAACCCAAAATTGTCACTTAGATCTCCTGAGCCAATATCTGCTGCAAGGGAAGGGGATTTTAATAAGCCACAAGTAATGAAATTTTTTTCAAATGTTAAGTGAAGTAATCACCGATATACAACCACAGCGCATTTACAATATGAATGAGTCTGGCCTCAATACAGTTCAAAACCCTGCTACAATTTTCACCCTCAGAGGAGAAAAACAAGTTGGGGCCTTAAGAACCGCCGAAAGAGGTCAGCATGTGACAGCTGTAGTTTGTGCTAGTGCCACTGGGAATTTTATTCCTCCTGCTCTAATATTCCCACGCAAAAATCACAAATTCGATTATTTTGATGGTGCACCACTTGGAACCTTGGAGTTGTGCTATGAGAGCGGATATATGGTGGGCGAACTATTTTGTAGATGGATGGAGCATTTTGTGAAGTTCGCTGGTTGCATCCTTGAAAACAAAACTCTTTTGATTCTTGATGGTCATGGAAGTCACAAACATCTGCACACTTTAGAATTTGCAAAAGCTAATAGTGTTGTTATGTTGTGCTTGCCTCCCCATTACACCCACCAAATCCAGCCCTCTGATGTCTCATTTTTTGGACCACTCGATACCTTTTTCAACAAGGTATTAGCAACATGGCTTAGAAAACACCCTGGCAGAACAGTAAACTTCTACCAAATCAGCGCTTTGTTTGTTAAGGCCTATGGAAGTCCTGCTTCTGTCACAAATATTTTTTTTTTTATAATTTACGCGCACTTCAAGGGGTTGTGACTACCCTTATAATGTTATAGAACACAGTGCGGGTGTTAGGAAATTAGGAAAGGATAAGAAAGGAGATGCCGATGCACATCACTCTTGAACTTCTGTACATTATATTGCGTGGGGAAAATTGAGTTGGGTAAAGCATTCCACATTTGGGTTGAGCGGCTTAAATATGAATCTCTATACTTAACTGTACGCCCGAAGTTGGGCTCAAGGGAGAACTGTTGATATATAAAATAAAGGTGTGGAATTCATCCATTTAATCCCAACGTATTCCCCAATCATATGTTTTTGCCTAGTGATGTCACAGAGAACGAGTTAAGCATTGAACGACCCGGAGCAGATGGCACCAATCCACTCGATATCGTTAAGGCAGGTCTCTCAACATCAACAAGCATAATGGTAGAATCAACCGCCAATTTAAGCTCGTCAACATCACTTTATTACATGGAATCAGGTCCTGCAACATCAACAGCAGAATCTCCTAATGTGACATATTTTTCGTCATCAACCTTGCATCTTAACATTAAAATTCCTTCAACATCATGAGCTCATCCGTTTGTTGATCAAATGCTCAAATCCATTTCAGCATTGTCGAAATCAGTTTCAACAGGTCTTGCAAAAATTATTAAAAGAGGAAAGTTACAGGCTCTCAGGTTCTCACTTAAAATCCAATTATGTTCGAAATTAGGGCCCAAGTACAGGTTAAAAATGAAAAATAAAACCGCAAAAGCCTTAGAGTTCGAAAAAATAAAAATAAAAAATAAACCAAAACTCATAAATTGAGGTATGTCATCTAACCTAAAGGGATGTCATCTTTGACTTGGCTGTGAACTAATTTTAAATTAATTTATAAAAATATTAATTTACGTTTCTCTTAACCCTAGTTTACAAACTGGGGTCCATTTGGACCCCAGAGCATGTTTGAACACTCATAACTTTTTTGTTTTTCATTTTTTTTAAATGGGATTTTTACTCAGTGAACAAAATTCAATTTTTTATTCATTTCTTAAGCTGAAACGATTATCAGATGTTTACAGATTTTTCTGCGATTTTTTTGTGAAAAGAACCCGTCCACCCGAACTGGGGTCCATTTGGACCCCAGTACTGAAATTCTATGAAAAATCAAATTTTTTCTAATAAATAATTATTTTATTTTAAAAGCAGCCTAGTTTATGTTTAGAAGAATTTAACTTGAAGTTGTGGGCAGTTTCGGGAGACATTCAACACATACGGTTCTAGTGTGGCAAGAGCAACGACATCTGCCACATCCATCGCAGGTGGTTCTGGTTTTCTTGTCATCTGCTCTTGGTCAAAGGTGACATCTGCTTCTTTTACAAGAGAGCCTTTCGGGGACTGTTGGTAATTTTTCCTGAACTCTCCCCAAAATACAGAGAGCATCCATTGCAGATTTTCCAATGCCAGATTGTGTTGCATGTTGAGAACGGTTATTCAATTCTGACTCAACCAGTTCCTCCGCTAGTTCGATGAGTTTATCACTTCTGTACAATTTTTTGTTTCTTCTAGGTGGATTCAAGTGTCGAAAAATGATAACAGTTGCTAGGGCTGCTATGTCCAGTAAGTTGTAGAATACAACCATCGGCCAGCGATTTGTTTTGCGTGTACATGAATAAACTGAGACCATTTGGTCGAATACATCGACTCCACCTTTGGTGCTGTTATAATCCAGTATCATTGCAGGCTTACTTTGATGACCGAAAGTGGCTTTTTCACAGTTATGTTGTGTTGATAGCAATACCACTTGTTTGTTTGGCTTCGGAACATAACTCACCAACGCCATTTTTCCAGAAAATCCAAAAATGGATGAGTGGACTGGACGATACTGCTTTTTGTTATTGACCTTTACAGGCTCATTCTGCTCATCAAGAACCTCCTTCGCTACAAAAGGCTTAGGCAAATCTCTTTTGTTTTTCCGAATCGTGCCAAGAATAGTGATCTTCTTATCCAGCAACTTCAATGCCAAATCCACCTACGTAAGGAAATTATCAATAGTAAGGTTGCGTCCAGAATTGAAATATGATGGCATCAACGACATCACCACATCATATCCACGTACAAGTCCTGTACTTTGGTCAGAGCTACCAGTGTAGAAGGAAAACTTCAGTGGATAGCCCGTTGAGCTTTCATACATCCACCTAAAGTTCAAGCCATTTTTGGCAGGCTTGCTTGGCATGTATTGGGGAAATTCAATCATTTTTACCTGAACAAAGTGAAATAATGACTATTTTTTCTTTTGATAGGCGGACCTGGCAAGAACATTGATATGCATCAATATTACAATCAGTAATTACGTAAAACAGACATATCGAAAGGGATAAGCGGGAATCCCAGATTTGCAAAATTAGGCAATTTCCATCGTTTTTGAAATTGAAAAATTTTATTGCTGACCTCCTACATGCCTGCATAATGACATCTCTGCTTAAATTTCTTTATCCCTGTTATATATAATACTTAGAAACAATTCATACAATAGCCAGAAGAACTATAACTGAACAATATAAGTCAGAAATCAAAAAAATTGTGGGGTCCATTTGGACCCCAGTTCGGGTGGACACGACTTTTGCCGGTTTGTAAACGAGGGTTAATAACTGTTAAGTTTTTTGTTGTGACAATTAAACTAATAAACAAAATTCACTTTGTTTCTATTGCTATGAGTGCAAGTTTTTTTTTTATATTTAGCTTCAAAAAAAGGAAGGATGTTATTTTAGAACTCCCCTACCGTTCGATCAAACTGATGTCATTAACTTTGAATATCATTATGAGCTGGTATTGGGTAGCCAACTGCAAAAAATAGTTAGTCTATTCGACGAAAAATGCGGGTTTGTTGCGAGCAAGACAGCAACTGATGCAATCTAAAGTATAAAGATCACAATTGAAAAACATTGCGGTTCCTTAAAAGAATGTTCTGCTGCTTGACTTCGAAAAAGCAATCGATCAACGACCACAAGATCTAACGTGAGTTTCTCTCAGACAACGAAGAGTTACATAGGCCTACGTATGATAATCAAGGCAATGAACTTTAGATGTTAAGCTCAAGTCACTGAAGCATGTCACCGTAGGTATACAACGTGCTACAACGGGTGTCTTTAGAGTTATTTATTTTTCGAAAAGTGTGTGCTACATTCTTTGAGTTGCATCTCTCTTTCACTAACAAGCATCGTTTTCCAGCTTTTTCGCAGACAGTAATAGTAACATTGATTCTTCATAGGAATAGTTGAGAGAAATGCAATAGTACAGTTGCTGTGCAGAGCAAATTATAACTAAATTTTAAATTATAAATAAATTTTGGGACAAAAAGGGACAGGCCTTTGAAAGTACCAATGTGAGGCAGGTATACTGGTGCCTCTTCTATTATAAATCAACTTCCTAGCGTCACATTTCCTTCTTATTTTTTTTTTTTTTATATTAGGAGGGAATCAAATACTGTTTGCTTGTATTTCAGAACCATCCGAACTATTTTCGCATTAGTATGACCCTTCGTGGTAAATGAGCAAAGTCATCCGAGAGTGTCCAATGAAAAGCGGGTTTCCACTTAGCATCATGGAATTGGGAAATAATTGTAAATCTCCTCCTTCCTCACAAGGATTGAGGATTGGGCAGTGCCTCAAACCTTTATTCTTTAAATAGTTCCACATTCTCGCTATTTTTTACTTCTCAATCTGAGCAACAAGTTTTCCAACGAAACGACTTAAAAGTAAAAACTCTGTAGGGGATATTATTTTTCTTCTCTGTCTTGCCACATAGAAATAAGTTGAGTGTTTCACCCAAACTAAACATAAAAGGCGTAGTTCTGTAGGGTTGTTGCATTACAAAACTCATGGTCAATATCCTGTGAAAGCTGATAGACCTTTATTTGGATGACAATTGATTAACGTGCTTACATCAAGCCTTTGATAAAGGAGACTGTTAATTTTTATCGTAAGATTGAATTCTTCAAAGCCCTACCAAAATGACACCTTTGCGACACAAAAAATTCAAGCATGCACTGATAGGTTAGCCAAAATACTACCGAAAGTTCCACAATCCGCACCCGTTTTAAATTTCTCTTTCAGGGTATTTTAGCCTGTTAAATACACAATGAGATACCAACTTGTTGCTTTTTTATATGCAAAAAGTATACCCCCGCTTAACGGAAACTAAAGCACAAACACTTTCTTGATCCATCGTTTTGACCTCTTTCCTTTTTCAATTATTCGCCATCGTCTCTCTGCTCTCAAGGTCATTTGCTACAGATGACGTTTAACCAAAACACCATACGACCGCATAAGCACATCCAACAACAAGGCCATCTGAACTCAACATTGAAATTGAAACTGTCTCTCGTGTGAATATATCTTTCCCAAGCTTCCACACAAAAATAATAAAAACCCAAAAAAAAAAGTAAAATAAAAATACACTTTTTCACTTTAGAAATAAAAAATAAATGAAAGAGCAATTTATTTTAAGTATCTATCACGCTCGTTTTCAGTCAACCACCCTCTCTCAATGTTGTTCCGCATTTTGGCCATGATGATACTGGCTGGTGTTTGTTTGTGGAATCGATATGCTGTCAAACGAATAAACGACGACTGACGATGACGAGTCAACGGAATAAGAGAAAAAAATATTTAAAATAGGGTGAAAAATAAAATAAATGTGTAAGGTTTTGGTGTAACCGCTACACACACAGAGTATTTATCGTGTGTGTGCCAACACTCGGAACATACAATTTATCATGCTGCAGTATCACGAAGTTGATATTCGTCTATTTTTAATGAACCGGATGATAGAACAAACATTAAACCACTATGACCATTGGCAATCTTCCCTTGCAACCCCCTTGCCCAATCCACAGCTAGCAATCAGAAGGAACTTTTATTAGGTTCTGTGGTTTGTGACCCTGTGTATTGTGTTGTTGTTTGGTTGTGCATTATTTGTTTGCCGTTCTCAGTCTCACACAAACAAAAATGCCTGCGGTAGGCTAAATGGAAATATAATAATCAGGCAGACCACTTACTGGTCCACCATTTTCACGCCCCCAAAAAATGCCATTGGCTTAAGGGAGGTTGAGCGTATCGTTTGCCGTTCGATTGTCGATATCCTTTTTCGAAAATGCTGCGGCACTGAAAAGAATGACGACGGACGCGACTCGACCTACGTCGACGATGGCGACGCGACCGTTGCTTGAAAGGCACGCGTTGCGTATAGTCATCGAATACCGATTTAATGCTTTCGACTTCAGATGATGATGATTTTGTTTATAAAATTAAGTAGGCTTTCCAACCTTTTTTTTTTTGGCTTGAAGCATGGGCAAAGCGAGATGTCTACGATAGCAAGGGTAATAAAATTAACGTGAGCTTGAAGGGTCTGTGGTGAAGTGGAAAAAAAGGAAAACAACGATGGACAGGCTAATGAAATCATTTCTCTTTCGTTTACATTTTATGTAGGAAATTGTTATCGTTTCTTTTTTCTCTTTTTCTTTTCCCTATACCTCTTTGGGAAGCACACGAAATTTTTAAGGGGGTTTCAAACGTATTTGAATTTTAGTTGATTAAAAAGAATAAAGGATTTAATAGGCAGCGCGTGGACAGATTGTCCAAATAATTTGCAAAGCCTCGTCGATGCAATTCAAAGCGTTTATTTTAAAATGTCTTTCAGTTTTTTATTACTACCTTTTTCACTACTACCTCCATGAATGATACTTGCATCCAAAAAACCGAAAAGCGGTCAGTACATGATATATGTGTTAATGATGGCTTCGTTTAAATGGCCACAAAAATGCTGCTAAATGCTTAGGTTTTTTAAGACCATGCAGGAAATCCTTCGCCCCACCTGATCTGGCTTCTATTTATACATCCGCTTAAAACTAGAATTTAATTCTTATATCTGATCAGATGTGCCCCTCAAAAACCTTTTCGCCCACTTGAAAGGGGACAGCGTTAAGATTGATAGGCGGTAGTTCCATCATCGTAGAGTCGATTGATTTTCTTGAACATTGCCGAAACGTCACTTACCTCACCCGCTTTCATCGTTTTTTTTTTTTTTGCAAATAAAAAAAAACTTTAAAAGGGATTTTTCCAAATTCGAATTATTTTGGGAGATACAGCGGATTTTATGACGCGGCACTTAAATCGGTCGAGTGGAGTGATCACCCAATGAACGGCAGATGTTTTCCAGAAACTCTTTAGTATGCGACTTGAGCTCGTTATGTACTCTTTTCAATTTTTATATATATCTTAATAACAGTAGGTATACGTTTCCAATAAACCTGGAAGTGTCTACATAAAATAAAAATGTAAGTTTGTATCTCTTTATTATAATTTACAAATTTCAAACGCGTTTTTCTTTAAACTTTTTTTTTTTTTTTTTGAGGTGGCTGACACGATATCTCAAGTTCTTTCTGACCGATTCCTTTGAAATTTTTGTGAGATTCTTCTCTGTACATCACTTTGACCTTGAATTTTTGAAAATTTTAATTTGAAGTATTTTTAAAAAATTCGTAAAGGTCGAAAAACAGGGGTAAATTTGATGCATACGTACATACATAATACAAAGGAAAGCGCAACAGAGCGGGCTAGGCTTATTTTGCATTCAACAACCATGCCATCATGAGGGAATAGAGAGCACCTACAGTTTTCTGCCGATTCCGGACAGCTAACTAAAAAGTGCGTTTCATGGCTATGAACTATTGGAGGTCTCATCAATTACTTGCGTAAGGCAATACCCGATTTTTCTGCGATTTGCACCACAAAACACGAACAGGCAGGCATCCTAACCTTTACACTACGGGCACAATAATTAATTAAAAGGAGGACATCTTTGAAAACACAATCGGTAAGCATAGCCTCCATGACAAAAACTCCGAAAACGGACTGAGCCTAATCGATTTTGCTGCGAGGCTAAATCTTGTTGTAAGTAACAATAACTGTTAAACTTCAAAGAAAAAGAAACAACCGGTGTACTTGATGATTCAAGACGATATGGTTTAATAATGTAAAGTTAGTCTTAACAATGCATTGGATAAATGAAAAAGTAAATAGCGAAGAGAAACAAGTGTGTATGTATGTATGTAAAGCAAGATAGGGTAAAGTAGGAGGTATAAAGTATTTTAAAAAAACATTGCAAACAAATTATTTCAACACTCCCACTTTTTCAAATGTTTTAAAAAATCATTAATTCAAAATTTAATTTAATGAATCTAAAGAATTCAATGAAACTATTCCCATCATATGTCGAAATCGATGAAACTTATCCTTTGGAAGGGCTTTTGTAAATATATCGGCTAATTGGTTTTGAGTAGGCACATATTCCAAATCGAACACCTTTTCTTCATATTTCTCCCGAATAAAATTATAGCGAACATCTATGTGCTTTGTTCGTTTGTGGAATTCTGGGTTTTTAATAAGCCGGATTGCTCCTTGGTTGTCCACAAACAGAACTGGCTTAGGACAATCATCCTTCAATAAAGCAGACAAGAGTTGTTGAAACCAGACCAGCTCCTTTACCGCCTGACATGCAGCAACAAACTCCGCTTCTGTGGTAGATAACGCAACGCATTTTTGACTTTGCGAAGCCCATGTGATACAGCTTGATCCCATCAGGTAAACGAAACCACTGGTAGAACGTCTGGTTACAACGTCCCCTGCATAGTCTGCATCACTGTAACAAGATAAGGTAAATTTAGATCTTGTAAACAACATACCAAAGTCAGCTGTTCCTTTTATATATCGTAAAATACGCTTCACCATGGACACATGAATATGTTTGGGCTTATCCAAATATCGGCTTACATATCCGACAGCATACGCAATATCTGGACGTGTGGCCACCATCAGGTACATGAGGCTTCCTACAGCTTGTCGAAAAGGAAACCTCACTTCTTCTTCTATTCCTTCAACACCACCATTCGAGTTGATTGAAACATCTGCTGGAGTCGCCACTGGCACTGCATCTTTCATATTAAATCTTTCAATCAGTCTCTTAACATACAGGGACTGGTTTACATGAATCGAACCATCCTGAAGCCTTCTCAGTTCCAACCCCAAGAAATGCCTTGCTGGAAAAACTTTAATTTGAAGATTTAATTTGAGATAATTACACAGATCGAAGATTTCAGTTTCATTAGTTGAAGCAACGAGTCCGTCATCTATATAGATTGCTAGAATTGTTTTAATGCCATTTCTGATGCTTATAAACACACATGGATCCGCATCACAAACTAAAAACTGAAAATCATGTAATAATTTCTTGAAAGTCTTGTTCCAACATCTGGAGGCTTGTTTGAGTCCATAAAGACTCTTTTTTAGTTTGCAAACACGACCAGTTCCATCTTCGTAGCCTTTTGGTTGTCGAACGTAGATCTCCTCATCTATACTGCCATTTAAAAAAGCCGTTTTGACATCAAACTGTTTAATATGTAAATTTTCACTAGCCGATATCGAAAGAATTGCTCTAATTGATGAAAATTTTGCGACAGGGCTGAAGGTTTCGAAATAATCTACCCCAAACTGTTGGCTAAAGCCACGTGCCACTAGTCTCGCCTTGAAGCGTTCGCCTTCGTTTTCTGTTGCGCCTTTAACCTGATACACCCATTTTGTATCAACCACCTTTCTATCACTTGGTAAGTCTACCAATATCCAGGTACCACTTTCTTGAAGTGAGCTCATTTCCGAATCCATTGCAGCTTTCCATTTTTTATTTTCACTGCAATTAATTGCATCATTATAATGAACAGGAATATATGATTCGGCCAAAAACACAAAACCTTCCTCCATACAACAGTTTGCTTCACTTTCTCTGGTTTTCTTTGTACTTCTAAGGCACTCGCGCCAATTCTTGGAGCATTTCTTTGGGTCAGTATCAGTTTCATGTTTACTGGAATCTGCTTCCTTATTCCCCATAGCACCTCCAGCTATCTTATAAGTCTCTGATTTTTCAACACAATCTTTGAATACGTCATCAGAAACTTCCTCCTCAGAATCCTCTTCCCTAGTTGCCACCATCTCACTCGTCACAGCTTCTTTTTCAGCCTCTTTCCCAGCATATCCTTCAGCCACAACATCATCTTCTCCTCTGATTGAATGAAATTTTGTTGCATCATGCACTATTATGCTTTCTTCACCAGAAACTATTACCCTGGAAGTTGGAACATTGTCATCCTGAGGGCTAAAAATAACATCCCTACACACTTCAATTTTATTCTCTTCAGGAACGTATACTCGATAGCCCTTAACTCCATACTCGTAACCAACGAATATTCCCTTCTTTGATTTGCGATCCCATTTCTTTCTTGTATTATGTGGGACATGAACGAACACTTCACTTCCAAAAACCTGAAGATTGCCAATATCTGCTTTCTCACCAAACCAAAGTTCATAGGGTGTTTTGTCTTTTATTGAGCTAGTACCTGTACGATTAAGTGTATAAACTGCTGTGTTCACAGCTTCAGCCCAATACTTTTGAGGTAAATTCTTAGAATGAATCATCGAACGTGCAGCTTCAACAATGGTTCGCATCTCGCGTTCAGCGCTACCATTCTGTTCTGGTGTGTAGGGAACAGTTTTCTGATGATTAACGCTCCTCTGGCTCAATATGTTGGCAACAACCTTATTTAAATACTCCGTACCATTATCTGTTCTTAGAGTCCTAACATTCTTTCTCGTTTCTGTTAAAACTGTATCTAAGTACTTTTTAATATAAATATGGCAATCTGACTTTTCTTTTAAAAAGAAAACTGATCTAAAATGTGAAAAATCATCCTTGAAAAGCAAGAAGTATTTAGCTCCTCCAATTGACCTCTGAGACATTGGCCCACACATGTCAGAGTGCACAATCTCAGCTATATCAGTAGACTTATGCTCACTAGTTTGGAATGGCCCTCGATGTTGCTTTCCGTACATGCATGCTTCACAAAAAAATTTGTCTTCGTCAACAAAAGGAATTTTTCTGGCCGCTAGTGTTTTCTTTACATGAATAATATTCTGGTGACCAAGTTTCTCATGCCACCTTCTCAAACTCGTCTTATCTGCTTCTGTTAAATTTACGCATGCTTTCGCAACTCTTGTAGGAATAACCTTCACAAGCAGTTTAAACAATTTATTCTGTCTCACTCCCACTGCCATAACATCATTTCCTCTTAATAGCTGGCAATTAGAATTATTAGACACAAATCTAAGACCCTTGTCCAAAGCACAATTCAAAGAGAAAAGGTTAAGACGAATATCTGGCACATAGAGAACGTCAGCCATATGATTTTCTTTCCAAACAGAGTTGTTATATGACGAAACATTTATATCACCTTTCCCATATGCGTTGATTGTGTTCCCATTTCCCATCCGCACGATAATTGGTCGTTCAAACGACTGATAATTTGAGAACCATTCCTTACGATTCGTCATATGATCGCTTGCGCCAGAGTCAAGATACCATTCATCAGCTTGGCTTACACCTTCAGCCAAAAGCACTTCACATAAGAAAGCACTGCCTTTTAAGTCGACACCTTTACGATTCCCTTGTTTTAACTGAGGACAGTCTCGCTTCCAATGCCCTTCTTTTTTACAAGCAAAACATTTGCTTCGTATTGGTTGCTCTTTGCGAAAAGAATTCTTGGTTTTACTTGAATGACCTCTACCTGCATATAAAGCCCTACTGTCTACCTGTCCATGCGAATCA
Source organism: Melanostoma mellinum (assembly GCA_914767635.1). Taxonomy (NCBI): domain Eukaryota; kingdom Metazoa; phylum Arthropoda; class Insecta; order Diptera; family Syrphidae; genus Melanostoma; species Melanostoma mellinum. The sequence continues at coordinate 66,910,589 of OU612058.1, read as the reverse complement.
TTTTTCGTGCTTAAGCGCTCCTCTTCCATTGTTAGCCTCGAAATCAAATTTTCTAACGATTGCTGTTGCACCGCTGTGGACTCCCACGCGCTATAAAAATGGTTATATGAATCAGGCAACGTCATAAGAATTTTCGTAACCACCATAGAATCTGATACTTTTTCACCTGCGTCAGCCAATTTTTGTACAATTGCTTGCAATTTCGAAATATGCACAGCTATACCATCTTGAGGATCTTTTGCAAAGCTATAGAACTGTTGTTGCAACATATGAACACTAGATTTAGATTTTAGTTCATAAACGCTTTCTAATTTACACCACATTTCTTTTGAGGTTTGGCAATTTATTATATGAAGAAGAGGTTCCTGACCAATAGTTGTAACAATGACCTTTTGCGCTTTGCTGTCATTTAACATCCACAGATTTAAAGCCTTAATTAAAGCCTCACCTTTGATTGCACTTGTCTCTTCAGGTATTTTTTCAACTCCCATGACATATTTCCACAGATCAGAAGATCTTAAGATAATCTTTACCTGGAATTTCCATAAGTTCCATTGATCTCCATTGCATAGTTTTTCGATCTTCACTAAATCGTTATTTTCCATATTAAATAATATACGGTGCAACAGAAACAAAAATTAAAGGAGAAAATTGCTTTGCCAAAACCTGATAAAAATTAACTGCACAACTCGTCAGCACACTTGTCTAAAAAAAACAGTTGTTCTTATTTACAGTTCGCAAAAAAAACTACACCTTGTCTAATAGGTAACTGGGCCCATAACCTGTTAAACTTCAAAGAAAAAGAAACAACCGGTGTACTTGATGATTCAAGACGATATGGTTTAATAATGTAAAGTTAGTCTTAACAATGCATTGGATAAATGAAAAAGTAAATAGCGAAGAGAAACAAGTGTGTATGTATGTATGTAAAGCAAGATAGGGTAAAGTAGGAGGTATAAAGTATTTTAAAAAAACATTGCAAACAAATTATTTCAACAATAACCATAACCACTGCCTCTGATGTTCTGGATTTCACTCGGCCTCCAAAACGAAACGCATGGTTCGATGAAGAATGCAGGCAGGCAAATGCAGCCAAACAAAAAGCACGACAAATGCTGATGCAAAAACGAACAAGGGCTGCTTACGATCAGTATAACGACAACTACAAGGAGAAAAGAAGGGAAGAACACCGAATTCTCAAAAAAAAAAAGAAGTAGCTTGAGAAGCGCTCGATTGAGGAAATTGAGACGTGCCATGACAGGAACGAGATTCGGAAGTTTTACCAAAAGGTAAAAAGATCCTGCCAGGGTGGCAAACCCCGAACTCAAGCCTGTAAAGACCAGCAGGGAAACATAGTTATAGAATCACAGTCGCAACTGAGGATCTGGAAAGATCATTTCTGCAGACTGCTTAACGGCGATGAGCACACAAATTCTGCTGTCAGGCAGATTGCCCCATTCAGCTTGGACGATGATCAAGAATGCCATCCTCCCGACCTAGAAGAAGTTAAGCTTGCTATATGCAAACTTAAATCAAATTTGACTGCAGTTGCAGATGGCCTTGATGCCCAACTCTTCATGGCAGCTGGAGATCAGTTGGAAAGGAGCATGCACCAGCTGATCTGCATGATATGGTCGGAAGAAAGCATGTCCGATGAATGGAACCTCAGTATCGTATGCCCGATCCTAAAGAAGGGAGATCCTCACAATTGCGCCAATAACAAAGGGATAAGCCTCCTTAACGTCGCTTATAAGATCATGTCTGCTGTAATATGTGAACGTCTAAAACCCCACGTCAACAACTTGATAGGTCAATGTGGTTTTAGACCAGAGAAGTCCACAATAGATCAAATTTTCACATTACGGCAGATCTTGGAAAAAACCCGAGAACGTTATATCGATATTCACCATCTTTTTATCGATTTCAAGGCCGCGTATGACAGTATCTTCAGAGACGAGCTGTACAGAGCCATGTCTAGTTTTGGCATCCCTGCAAAACTCGTACGACTATTCAGGATGACTTTTTGGAGAATTCACGCTGCTCCGTCAAGGTCGGTAAAGAACTCTACGAGACATTTGATGTCGAAAAGGTTTTAGTCAAGGCGACAAACTGTTATGCGATTTCTTCAACATCATACTTGAACAGATTGTAAGAAACTCAAACGTCAACACCAGAGGAATAATCTTTCAAAAGTCTGTACAATTACTCGCCGATATTGACATTATGGGATGAAAAAACGTGATGTCATAGGTGCTTTTGCGAGTATTGAAACAGAAGCGGCAAAAAAGGGTTTGATGGTAAATGAGGGCAAAACGAAGTATATGCTGTCATCAAACAAGAACATAGAACATCGACGAATTGGACAAAACGTCACAATAGACAGACATAACTTCGAGGTTGTACAGGACTTCGTCTACCTAGGAACCGCTGTAGACACGGACAACAACATCAGTGCGGAGATCAAACGGAGAATAACTCTTGCCAACCGTTGCTTCTTTGGGTTAAGAAGGCAATTGAAAAACAAAACCCTCTCTAGAAAAACCAAGGTGACCTCGTATAAGACCTTGATCATCCCAGTCCTGCTTTACGGCGCGGAAGCATGGACTTTATCGAAAGCGGATGAGGAAGCCCTTGGTCGTTTCGAAAGAAAAATTCTCCGAATGATCTTTGGTCCCGTATGCGAAGACAATGTGTGGAGAAGAAGATACAACAACGAGCTGTATGAGCTGTACCGCGACATGGGCATAGCCAGAAGAGTACGCATCGCGAGGGTACGATGGTTGGGCCATGTAGAGCGGATGGACCCAAACGCTCCGGCTCGACGGGTGCTCGGAAGCCCATTGCAGGGAAATCGTGAAAGTGGAAGACCTCATCTTAGGTGGCGCAATCAAGTGGATGAAGACCTCAACCGACTTAGAGTGAAAAACTGGAGAGAGCTCGCCCGAAATCGAAATCGTTATAAAAGGATGTTGATTGAGGCCCAGGTTCACCCCGAACTGTAATGCCCATCTAAGTAAGTAAGTAAGTAAGTAAGCACAACAATTAATTTGGCAAAAAAAGTAAAAAAAAGATTTATGAAAAAAGTTTTTTAAACCACTTTTTACCTTTAAAAAAAAACACTAGACTTTAATTAAGTTTGATCTTAGTTTCATGTCTTTTTCTTCTTTTTTTTTCCAGTGTTACGAGCTCTCAAAGAGATCACAGCTCTTCTACTTAACTGCTTTAGACTTGTGATCTGCTCTTTGATTACAAAGCGTTGAACCCAGAATGCGTAATCAAAAATCGCGGTCGGATTGTTGCATGTCTGAAGCCAAACAAATGTAAATTTTGTAGTATTTGTCTGTGCAAGGAGTGCACATCCTTTCTTTATCCTACTTCGCGATCACATTAGAACGTTGTATGTCATTGGCCTTTCGGCGGGGTTCCTACGATAGAGTCAGTCTTGCTCTATTTTTGACAAGAATGCCTACACAGAACTTAGTTTTTTTTTTATTTTTTGTTAATCTTGCTATAATGCGGAGTGTCTTAATCTCAGTTGCCGTCAACTTACTCTTATACTTTTTTTACATTGTCCAACATTGTGAGCCATGTGTGAGTATGTGATCTTCAACTTAAAAAACAAATAAATACGGTGTCATAATAGAGAAGTGGCCAAGCGCATCTGTCACAACCCTTGGAGGGGACCTACAATTTTCGGCAGACTACGATGAGCTCAGTGAGAAAGCCCTTCTGAAGAGAATGATTTTAATATCGGATAACTTGCCAATTCCTCACGGAAAGCGATACCAGTGGAAAAACACGAACCTCTGGGTTAACCAGGCAGACATGCTTAACATTACGCCACGAGTATTAGAGAGGTGGCGTAGTTTTTTTTCCACTTCGTCAATCCTAACGAAGACTTATGTCGTCATCACAAGTTTCTCACAGTTGATCACAGACCCCAGACAATTGAACTTTTCACACTTGTATGGATCGGAAAACAGGCAACACAAGTATTCATACTTTTGTGGAATTTTATCGTTACCACTACCTTATGGAACTTTTGCACTCTGGAATTCTTAACTATCACAAAAATTCTCGGAGCTCCAATCGAAATTAAAACAATTTAGTTATTCATCAGATCCTTTTCGGTGTTTAGCTGACAGCGAGAGGTGTTTTCAGATACCAAATAAAATTTGTGTGTCATGTTGTCCATTGCTCATTTGACTTATAAAATAACTACAGTTGCTTCTTATTCAAATACGTGGCGTGGCAGTAAATTAGCCAAGGTCATTGAATTGAACTAGAAAATTAGGTTTTCCACTAGGCTCATCAAAATATTAGCTTTAATTTCGAGTTGAGCATTGAATTAGGCTCGATTGTTGCCAAATCAAGTGTGCTATGGAAGTTTTCGAATCACTCACTTCCATCGATATTATAATCGAGTTACCATCTAAGCCCTGCGAATTTTAAGCTATAAAATCTCTTGTAGCATAATTTACGAGTAATCCTTAAATCCAAAGGCTCAGATGAAGAATTGGCAGCTCTCCAAAGAGGGAAGTAGGCATTTTTTTTTTTTTTTTTTATCTAATCAGTACTAAGCAAACAGAATACATCAAAACAATTACCAACATCCTTAAATTTTCTCCGCATTAAGTTATTCAGCGAACAAGAAAGCAAATTGCTGCCTCCAAACTTTTCACTTCACAAGTCACAACAATAAACCTTCAAAATCCACGACGACGACGACGACGAGCATAAACATGGCTTAATGCAAACATAAATATCTAAAGCATTTGTTCTTCTATTCCAAATCCTTTTGATAAACAATTCGCCTCGTTATTTTCACAGACGTTTGTTTTTTCTTATGTACCTATATCCCACTCCCGCACCCTTCACAACAATAACAACTGACGAATGTCACTCTGACTCTCTCAGTGTATGCATGCATATAAATCTTTTGGGTATAAATTCAACACACGCACAGACACAGCCTCCATTCCATATAGGCCATAAGACAACGGTACGGTACGGTGAGGTGCGGTGCGGTGCGGCTCACAGAAGAGATAACAATGATTTGGAGCCGAATTTTTTTTTTTATTTTGTATAATATTCGACTCCCACCAGCCACCACCCACACCCACAGGTACCTACGTCATAAACGACAAAGAAATAATACAGTCGAATAACAAAATATCGAATTGCCTTTTGTTATTTCGGGCACAAAGGATTTATTCCGTCTGATTTAATGACCCAACCCAACATTACATCGCTGAATATTTTGTGTTTCCGAAAAGGATTTCGGTATACTGAATTATCTGCAGGCAGGGGTCCTTTTTTTATCATCACACAATATTTAGAGCTTAGAGTTTTGTTTGGCAACAGTTTTTTTTAAGTGTGCTGCAATATATACATAATTTATAGAGCTTTTGAGGTGAGTGTTATATAATTTAGGTAACGAAACTCGACAAAGAGAATTAAACTGGAAACATAAATCAAGGATATTTTTGGTCTTATTTTTTGTTTCTTAAATAAGGAAAAAATAAAGGAAAAAATGAATAAGAAGAAATTCTCAGAAAATACATCATATATATTCGTTGGTTCGTTCCGTTGGATGGCGCGTTTAGCATTATTCAAATTGAGTGTGTAAGCACTGCGTTGGTAGAGATTTGAATCTTAATATACTCAAGCTTGTTTATGTTGAATGTCTTGGATTTGGGCATTTTAATTTGAAATGAAATTAATTTCCTTTTGAATGACAATGGCGCATGGACCAATGTGATTTGATTTTGATTTTGTCTTCAATTGGACGAAGATTTGTTGCAAATAAAATTTGTAATTTGGTTTGAGTTGGTGTGGGTGTGGGTGAATTCAAAAGTATAGGAAACCACTCAAGCATATTGATTGTATATTGTAGGGACAGTTCAGCCGGTTTTGATAATATGTGCAGAGCATTTGAAGCATTTACGGTTTGAACGATAGATCAGGTCGTACTGGCAGAGGAGTAGCTATCATGAAAGGTAACATTTGAATATATGTCTCCCGCCGAGAATTCTATAGAATATCTCTGTGTTGACATTACTTTTCAAAATGGTTGTTTTACGTGAGCCTAATAGGTACATTGATTGGTCACCATAAATGATCATTCTTAAAGAAAGTTCCTTTTATTTTACGATGTTTTTCTTTGTGAAGTTTTAAACAGTGATTTTTTCACCGACCATAGTCTTATACAAAAATAATGTACGTTCAACTTGAATGCGATGAATACTAAAGGGTAATTTTTTAAGAGCTAAGTTTTTGAGGATAGCTGCACTGGCTGGTAATGCTGTAAGAAATTCATCTGACAAAGTGAAAAGTTTTCAATATACTCTGCCATTTTATCAAGGAAACCTTGCAAACAAGCAACGACTTCAGTTCTACTGTCAAAGTGCTTGCAATGTGAAAAATTTGCATCGCTTCTTACGACCATTTTATAGTAATCAACAATTCGTGCTTTTTTCACCAAATTTCGCACTAGATTTGCTTTGTTGAACATTTAACAATCGACTCGCATGCATACAGTGCTTTCGGATGAGCATAGCGTCCAGTGTAAATGAGGATCATGGAATATCAGTTCGTCGCCGTTCTCTGATATTGGGTATGTGTTACTCAACCACATGGAAAATTTTACTTGTCGATTAGAGTACAAAAGCCTATGAAATTCATCTCCTTCGAGAATTTTGGCCTCGTGACCTACCACAACGTCTAATTTTGTTGAATGGGCCATAGAACAACTCCATGAAAATCCGCTGTTTTGTCGAAAAAATAGCGTTGAGGTTCATTTTTGTCTCAATGGATACGTAAATGAGCGATACTATCGCATCGGAATTGACAATGCCATATAAGGACTCCTGAGTCCTGATGTAGGTATTTCAAAAAAAAAAACAATATTATGGTGTGGTTTTTTCTTCAAAGGCGACCGTGGAAGAATCTTTAACATCAACGTTGAACGATGTCGAGTTATGATACGCCCCTTTTTTTGCCCTGTTGAGTTGACTTGAGTTCAACTTGGGTTGACATGTGGTTTTATCAAGACTTGCGACACATGCCGCGCAGTTCGTGAAACAATGAACAGGTTGCAGGATGAATTTGGTGACCAGGTTATCTTTCGAAATGGCCTCCAATATCATGCGATTTAAGGCCTCTTGGTTATTTCTTGTGGGGTTACGGCTAATGGGGCAAAACGAAACATATGCTGTTATTGAATATGACAAAAAACATAGACGAATCTCACAAAACATATACATATCGCCGAGATAGCACAAAAATTCCTCAATTTTAGTTCCTTTATAGACAAGGAAAATTACATCAGTGCGGAAAAATTGTCATGACCAATCATTGCTTCGGGTTATAGGATAGGATAGGTTACGGGGCGGAAGCATGTACCTCATATAAAGCGGATGCGAAGAAACCATCGGTCGTTCCAAAATAATCGCTTAATGGATTCGAAATGCACAAGTTTCTTTTCGAGAAACTCAATAACAAAACTCAAGTACGGCCCTGTACAGGAGGCGATAGTATTATAATGAATTTTTGAATGAACAGTTTCCAGAAACCTTAGCAAACCCAATAGACCCAACGTGAGTAAAAGTCGTTAGCTAAGCAGTTAACAATTCTAAAATAGACAACAGTGCTGGCCTAGACGAGATGCTAATTGCGTTTTAGAAATTTTAGAAATTATTTTAGGTCATCAGTAGTTGTAGAAGTGTCTTAAGCTCGCTGCTCTTTATTGCAGTCCTGGAATACCTGTCGAACAGGTATTCCAACAGAAACCAAGAATGTTTTTCCATGGGTATCGCCTTAAGCGAAGAATTGGCATTCCCAGCGATAGTAAAATTCATTGCCATGAAAAATATTTTCTCGATTAGCTTTTCGAAAACGGCAGGAAATTGTAGGTACCTTCCATTCCTTCACAAGGCTTTGTTGTGAGAAATGCACTATTCCCGGGGCTCCATGCTCTCCAGTTTATGCATTTACTTATTTAACTGAGCCGTGAGAATCCTACATCCCTGCTGCAAGAATCACTTAACGCCTGTGTAAAAGTCTGAGAAGGTCAGTAAGTACCGTAATAGTCCAAAAAGAAAACAGGTATTTAGTTTTCCTATCCCAATATGCGTTTTCGAGACAATTATTTGATTCCCAAGTGTGAAAGGCTTAAATATCTGGGATCAATGATTTTAACTTTTTGTAAATTGGAAAATTTACTAAAAGTATGACAGCAAATTGACAGCAACTCAGATCTAGATGTACCAAATAACAGCAGGAGTAAAAAGATTGATCATTTTACCGATACAACTAAAAATTTCATTAAGAATTATCAAAAATAAAAGTTGATCAGCACTCAACAAGGATAAGAATATAATTTTACCTAATAACCTCTTATTTACCTCTTTTTGAGTGGTTTTTGTTTGAGGTGTAACTAAAAACTCTATAGAATATCTTGAATAATTCCTTAACAAACGATTTTTGTACGGACACTTTGCAGGACTTATTGAAAACCGTGCTCTTAAAACAAGTTTTGAAGTGATTAGGAATAAACTTTTGGAGTTGTATATATGTATATTTATTTTATGTTTGATTAGAAAAAAATAATGTCACTTTGAAAAGCTTTTCTGTCATCTTTCACTTTTGCTTCGCAATTTTTTTTTAAATAATGCACAAAATATCAAAGTGTTATGCCCTGTAGAGGGAGAACAAATTGTTAACCAATCATGTTTCATGTAGCTGGACCATCAGATACTGCACAGAATTCATCATTTCATTGAAATGTTCTACATAGACAAAATCGTTGTATAAAATAATAGAGACTTGGAGAATGTCCGAAACTGCAACAGCGCAACCCAAAGATGGGAAAACTATTCAGAATTTTATTTCATACATATTATCATCCCTTAAGCTTTGTTCGAGAGAAATCACTTTTCACATGTGGAATTGTTCGTTCATAATTTTCTTCGGATATTTCTTTGACGTGTGTACAAATGGTAAGATTAATGATCTCCACTGTTTTCACTTTCGCGTTACAATATTTTCAATTAAAGTCAGACGAAAAAGCCAACATGTAATGTACGAAATGGGTACAGTATCCACTTATTGCAAGATATATGGGCACATCAGGGTGCATCTTTATAAAAGATTCAGTTTTGATGAAAAAAAAAATGGATTCGGACGCTATTTTGTTCATAATCTAGTCTGAGAGTTCTTAAAATATTAATTTCGAAAGAAAGAATAATGGTTTTTTTTAGCCATGTTTAAATGTCAAAATGTAAGGGGCCAAGGCAAGAGCAAGAGGATTTGGTCTCATTTGAATTCAAAATAATGGCGCAAATCTTAAGTCAGAGAGTTTTATAAGAGAAAGTGCCAGCCCTAGTTCTAGTCAAAACCACTCTCACTTTTTTTTTTTTTTTTTTTTGTGGCATATGAACGTTATCAGTTGTACCAACCTTTGGAGATGAATCAGATAGAAATTCACTCGATACTCGATACCTTTTTACCCCCCATCAAATGTCGATGATGTTGATTTTGATATGTATGTAAAGTCTTGTTAGATATTCAACATGTTTACAAATAAAACACGGCTTTTTTGTCATTGCTGCCTGATACACTTTTTATTTATTTATTATATTTGCTGTCGAAAAAAAAAACAAGTTGGCAAACACAAATAAGATTTACCGAGTCAAGTCATCTCAACCAAATAGACAGTCTATTGATTATGTCGTAAAAAAGGGCATATATTGATATTATCGATATTGAATGGACTTTTTGTGCATAAATCGATTGATGGGTTAATTTTAGAGAAAAAACCAAAAGTGCTATTAAATTAGAGGGTGCGATTCGGAGATATGGGTACCAAACCATCTTCATTCGTTTTTTCAATATATCTCGAGAACAAAGCAAAATTTTGATGCAATTCGAAGGACGTTTTTTGTAGAAATTAAATTTTCCCATCGAAATTTATCTTTTAATTAATTATAAAAAAATATTTTTATCCAAAATAATAAAATTAACGACAAAAAAAGTAAATTTTTTCCAATTTTTGAGTATTGTCAGTTTTCTTAACGGCATTTCTTTCTGGTTGCAGATAGGTATGAGCAATGCTCCATAAAAAAGAAGAAAATAAAATTTTCTTTAAAATGCTATATCAGAGAACTTTCTATGTTTAAAATTCACCGAAATATTGTCACTTGAACATAGACATTTATCGTCGTTTTTCATCATTTTTATACTGACTGCAATTTCTTTATATGTAGCAAAGTTGAACCAGACCTAAGAAACTGTAGTTTCCGATATTTTTACAAATTATCAAAAAGTACAGATTTTTCACTGGCACAAATACCACCAACACGTGATGCGTGTACTTTTTCCGGGTTAGCGTCAAAATACTGTACCTCAAAATATTGTATTTCAAAACACTCTTTGTTCAAAATACTATATGGTCAAAGTACTGTAAGTTAAAATACTGTATCTCAAAATTCTGTCTTTCAAAATGCTGTATGCACACTTTCTTACATTCTCAAAACAATTTTTACTTTTCAGCCCACCTACAGCATTTTGAAATACAAAATTTTAAGATACGGTATTTTGACTGACTGTACAAGGAAATTTGTGATTTCGTTGTGTGTTTTTTTTTTTGTCATCTTTCGATAATTTGTTTTTGCTGATAAGTTTCTATTTATTATACTTTACTTATCTAACTTATTAATGTATTTTGGTTGTTCATTTATTAAGGTTTTCAATAAAAGAAAAACACATTAATCGAGTTCTGCCTTTGGTTTAATGGAAGTTTAAGAACGGAATTATGCATAGATACAGTATTTTTAGAAACATATTTTTGAGATACAGTGTTTAGCTCATACAGCATTTTGAGATGAAGAATTTTGGAATACCGAATTTGGACCTACAGTATTTAGATCACACAGTACTTTTTACATACAGTGTTTTGAAATACAGTATTTTGAAATACAGAATATTAACCATACAGCATTATGAGCATGCAGTATCTTACAGTTTAAAACAGTATTTTGACCTTACCGTTATACTTATGTATACAGCATTTCGATTACGTAAATCCTCTGAACTGAGGTTGTGGATTGATTCTGATTCGCACTATTGCACCGCCTGCACCAGAGATATTGCTTAAAAACTGTAGGTTGCCATGGAAGCTTTGGTTGCAGAAAACTACAAATCACTTGCTCAATATTTTGTAAGGAATGTATGGGAGTTCATTACGATAGTGTGCAAGTAGCCGATATTGCAGAAGAGGACATTTTTGAAGATGTATGTCGATTAAGACCTTCCAAATGTTATTGAAGAAATATAATATGTACTTCCAGAATTGTACACTTATATTGTTCAGTAAGAAAATCCAAAAATAAGTATAAAAAACACTTTTTGTATAACAATATTTGTTTTTCCATTGAGTAAAAAACGTTTTTCTTTCAACAAAATAAAAAATGCATAAAAAAAACTAAAAGTGCCCATTTTATTGTTTTATTCACACAAACCTCAAATTTAAAAATCTTTTTTTCCATTTTTTTTACCCATTTTGTATTTTTTCAAGTAGGTATTATAAAATGTATGGGTTTTTGAGTGCACTTAATGCTAAGTTTTTTCTTTATTATTGTTATGCTTATCTGTAAAAAATAAAGAAATTCTATGTTTAAGAGGCAATTTCTGCAAAAAAAATGACCTAAAAGTCAAAACTTTGTTTCGGGAAAAAAAATTTGAACACCACTTAAAAATCAAAATCTGGCAACCCTAAGCCTATGGAAGCCAAACTTAAATTTAGTCTTAAAGATTGTTATTTCTACAAGAAATTTAGTTTAAGATTAGATCTCTATCATTAGTATTGACAGAGATATTGAATTTAACATAGGTCAGGGTACACCAAAGTTAGCCTTTTTTTAAATTTTCAGAAAGTGATGTCAAATTTGAGAATCGAGCTTTACTGTACAACAATTTTATTCTTAGAATATGACCAAGAATCACACCCCAAAGTATAATACACGAAGTACGGGACACCCTGTATATCAATATGTTTTTCAGTGAAGAATTTTGAATTCCAATCCGCTGACTTTGCCTAAAATATGTCGGGGAAACATAATGGTATATATATATATATCTAGCTCACTGTTTAAATATTTTTGTTGAAACAGCATGCAATTTAAGCTTGCTAAGCAAAGAGTTTATTAAAATTTTGAAAACATTGTCTGTTTTTTTCCATGGTAGAACAAAACGTATTCAATGTAAATACATATGCAAGAAAAATTCTAAAACATTGAATGCAATTGAAAAACTTATAAAAAACTTAATGTAGGTACTGCTAGAGCTAGAACAGTAAAGGCTAAAGAATCTTTTAAGGGCATTGTAAATGCTTTAACGGAATAGAAAGCGCTGCCAATCCAATTGATAACAATAGTCGTACCTGCGCTTCTGGGCGTTTGAAAAAAAAGTTCGGTTTTGATTTTATCATTTGGTTATATTTTTGCAAAAATTTCATATTTAAAATTAAGAATTTTACCGAAAATCTAGAGGCGGAAGACATTTTTGACGCTTCATTTGCTGATTCGAAGCACATTGGAATTATTTCAAGTGATGAACGGTGATAACATTCAATTGAATGCTTTAATAAAAAGTTTATCTTCATTTGCTGAAAACCTTAAGACAAGTCTCGAAAACGATTCTTTGAAACATCATAGAACGCGTCCATCGGTTACGAAAGAGAATTGATGAAAATTCTGAAACCGTCTTTGTATTTGATCGGGAAAAATTTTGTAGAAAAGAGTTCAAAATAGTTCTTCAAACTTTAGCTTCGCACGTTAAAGATAATTTAACAGATAATTTTACCATTTTTGAACCTTTCTAAAACATTTAAAAAAAAACCCGCTTCTAGAGCGACTGCCATCATAGAACTTGTCAAATAAATTATAGAATAAGATCGTTTTTTTTTTTTAAAGAGGATGTGAACTGCTACTTAGCAGAACTTAAAACTTTTTCTTTTACTTGTAAGAACTGCTCAATTTTCCACGATATTGTCAAAGAGGTATTCAAATTAAGAGATGTTATTTCGTTAGCCTTCAAACTAGTTTGTTACATGTTAACTGCTAATGTGTTGTCGGCTTCTTGTGGGCGGTCATTTAGTAAAATTTAAATAGGCCTACATTATTTACGTACCGCCATGGGTAGTGACAGGTTCTATTCATTAATGCTACTTTATTAATCAAAGGATATGGTTGATAATATTCAACTAAGGATGTCAACGTTAGGTTATTGAACAATGGGCAATATTAAAACAAAACAGGGTTAGACATTAATTCAAATTTATGAACTATTTTGTAATATTTTCAAAGAATATGTGCCCTTTTTTCTCATACCAAATATTATATTAAAATATAAGTTTTTATAAATACTTTTAATTTGTTTTTTTTTTTTTTTGTTATATCGTTATATTGCTATTATAATTTGATTTTTTGTCAATAAATGAGTTTCTGTGAAATGAACACTTCTACGTTTTTAATTGCTTTTAGTTTTATTTACTATTTTTGTTGATGCAGTCGGCAAATTTTTAAGACTTGTCGGCATTTCACTGAAAATTCACCCCCCATGTATTGGACCCTCGCTACTCCTCTGCCGCCAATACACTTTTTTCTTCTTTTTTTTCTTCTTACATTAAACTTAATAACTGTCGCAAGCAAAAAAGTTAAGTCAGTTATTGTTTACTGCAAAGCCAAATCCTGCAAATATCTTACCAGCACGTTCTGCTTCAAATATTTTTCGATTCAGAGAAAGCACTTACCTGAAAATAAAAAGAAAATCACATTATTTTTAAGAAATTACAGAAAACAGATTTTAAAAGAAACTGAAAACAAATATGATGCAAATTCAATAGATACTCAAGTCATCCACGCAGTCATTTGAGAATTCAACAAGGCAGAACACATCTTAAAAGTCATTTTTGCTTTTTTTTTTTTTTCTTATTGAATGACTCCATCATCTAGCTATACAAACATCACTTAAAAGCTAGCCTCTTCCGCAAGGTTCTAAATCTTTGGAAATTCTAAATAAATTGTTTATTTTTGTTGAATAATTTTGAATTTCCATTCTTATTCAAATCCCTCAACCCAAAAACACCTGCTGATAGACACTCTCAAAATTTATGCAAATTTAAAAATTCAAAATATATTCAGGAGCATTCTAAGCATAACATAATTCCCTAATTAATTTTCCTTTGCTCATGAGTTTTTTTTTTTGTATTTCTCATTCATTTCTTCCAATTGTAAGATTTTAATCTTTCAGTTGAAATAATTTCTTTTGTTGCATAAATTTTATTCAAATTAAATTCCTTTTCAAGACGTTGGAATATTCAAGTACCTTAGTAAAAAGTTAACTCTTGAAGGTGCGTATGCATATTTATTTCAAATGCGAAAAGACTACAGCAGCACGAAAAAACATTACCCAATTGAATTGAAATGTAAATATCTGAGTAAGAACACGTTTCGTTTTGAAATTCAAATCAACATTGAATTTATATTAAATTAAATTCTTAAGAAGTTTTTGAAGGAGCTCGTCGGTCGTCACATACAAGGATTATTCAAAAAAAATTCCTTTTTTTCGAAGGAACATTGATTTCGGATTCTAAACATGAAACTCTATTTTTCTTTGTAATAACATGTCTAAATACGAGTAACGTTGATAATGACAAGCTTTTCCACGCGATTCCAATTAAGAAAATCCGGTAAATTAAGCGTATTAGCGTGTAAATGATGTTGTCTCTAGCTGTGCCAAAATTTGTGGTACGTACTTGTTAATATAATTGGTGAGCCAAATACAGAATTGTTTTTAAAAATAAAACATTCAGAACTTATTAGTAAGAAAAAGCATTCCCGAATTAGTTATGAAACACAGAGTTGGTCAAACAAGTGGCTGCCTCGGCTGGATTCGCAGTAGGGTATTCTGTCATTCCAATTTTCCAAAACCGTGTTGATGACTTCGGCTACCTCACAGATTGCTAGGATGACATTGGTGTTAAGAGTTTTAATCGCTTCCAGATTGTTGGCCTAACATCAGCTCTTCATGCGTCCAAACAAAAAAAGTCCAATGGGGTTAAATCGCAGCGCCAAGACGGTTGACACACTACTTGAGAATTTTGTGCGCAAAAGATGGACTATGTAAGATAAACAAGCCAATGCCGTCCTGAATGAACCAAAAGTCATTTGAGCCCATGTCATTGATTTCAATAAAAAAGGTGTCAGTTTACATTGCTCTGTAACGCCCAACCAAAACAATGGTCCCAGCCTCTTTTTGTGGAAAAATTGTACAATGATGCCTTCGCTTCATAATGCATACTAAGATTTCAGTCTTTGTGTATACAATTTATTCTCTCGACAATAAACTACAAGTTTTCCGAGTTCCCGGTGCCGGGCCTACCCGTGGAGTTTAAACCTATGATACTCGCAGTAAAACACAGCAAGATTAGTAAACGATTTGTTCAAATTATATGTTGGACATAATATAAAGTAGCAATATAAAAAAGCAGAAAAGGTCAATTATCACGACAAAACCCATTTGAACATTCTAGTTTTGATTATGAAGTTCCTAAATAGCGAAATAAAAATAAAAAGTAAACAAAGTCGTTTCCCTTTTAATGAAAAAGGCAACAGAGCAAAGAAACTTTTAGAATTGGTACATAATAGTGACGTTTGCCAAACTTCGTCGGTGGAGTTTATGAGCGGGTACCGTCATTTCGTATCATTCATACACGATTTTTTGCGAAAAGTTTTCATATAGCTACATGATCAAAAGAAAAAGCGAAGTGTTTCAACGCTTTGTTGAATTCGAAGCAATGGCTGAAAAAGCAAACAAGCCACAAATTGATGTGCTTTAAGAGCGACAATGGAAGTGAATTTTGCAACAACAAATTCCGTGAATTTTTTGAGAAAAATGGAATTTTGCATCAAAAGTCAGCTGTCTATTGCCCACAACAAAATGCGTTAAGTGAGCGCATGAATCGCACAATTATGGACAAAGTGCGCTGCATGTTGATCGATTCTGGCTAAAAAAAGACGTTTTGGGCAGAACCTGCAGCAGCTTATATAATCAATTGAATTCACTGCAAAAGAACTGTAAGCAAATCACCTGAAGAAATATGGAAAGGTCAAAAACTAAATTTTTCGCTGCATAAAGTTTTTGGCTGTCGAACTTTTACACACGTGCTGTTGGACAGCAAATCTTTAGAATGCATTTTCATTGGACATGCTGCAGACGTAAAAGCATACCGGCCTTAAAACACTCAGTCAAATTCAGTTGGCATAAGTATAGAGATGTGACATTCTAGGAGTCAAGTGGAATTAATCAGGTAGTTGATTTCGAATCAGAAAAAACTAATGGTTTCTTGTTGGAATATTCTGAAGGTGAAAAATATGACATTTGCGAATCAGAGGAGGATATGCCTCGTGATAATTGTCAATCCAATAATGATCCGCTTAAATAACTAGTTCACCAGCGATCCCATCTCTCCCACACATGCAGGGAGAGATGGCACATGTAATATATTTTTCTTTCGTGTTTTTTTTTTTTTTGTTAATAAAACTTGTTGTTTTTTTTCGAGCTAAGTTTTTTTTATGGTAGGAAACAAATTCATTATTAAGTGTTTTTTATAAATGAAGTTTATTTCGCATATACATATACATATACATTATACATATACTGATTTTTGAAAAACAGCGGCATCTCTCCCAAAGAAAGAACAAATTTTTTTTTAAATATTTACTGAAAAAGAAAGAATACTAGCTGACCCGCCCGGCCAGTATTTTACTATGAATATGGGAATTAAATAAAATTCATGCTACTCGAGGATAATAAGGCACTCCAACGGTTTTTTTTTTTTTTTTTTGTCAGGAGGAAATCTTCAAAAAACACTTGGCAGTATTCGAAACCAAGTTGTGTAGGATTCTTACCTCACTAAAAACTCCTCGTAATCAGAACCAATCTATGAACGATCGACAACAGATTTTTCTTTCTCAATAATATCGCTTTAAGGGAAGCTTAAACTTTAAATGCTTCCCATGACTTTTAGGCCATAAGCTCGTGTGGCTTGGTTCTTCTTAATCTCCGAACATTGCCTATCGTATTTAATACGGACTCCATTTCAGAGTTGATATGGCTATGCAGTCGCTGATTGTGTGATACAGCATGTTTTCTTACAACTTCTGTAACCGTTTCTATTTGTAGGTCACGATGTAAATCGCTATTTCTTATATACGATGGTGCATTTACTATTCCACGAAGGACTTTGTTTTGGAACTTTTGGATGATTTCAGTATTTGTTTTCTTTGTACAGCCCCATAATTGGATGCCATAGGTCCAAACAGGTCTAAGTACTTGTTTATAAAGCATTATTTTATTTTCGACAGATAAGTCAGAATTTCTACCGAGTAACCAGTACATTTTTCTATATTTCAAGTTGAGCTCTTCCCTTTTCTTTTTTATATGCTCTTTCCATTTTAGCTTTGTATCCAAATTCATCCCAAGTATTTGGTCGTATTGGCGTAAGGCACAGCTTGATTGTGGATGAATATTTGTACGTAACTTGACTTTTTATTTTTAAAGTTTATATGTGCAGATCTAGCTTCATTGTGCTTGATGCGCCATTTTTTGGTCCAATAACTAACGGTGTCGACGGCATTTTGCAATTTCACAGAAGCCTTGACGACGCACTTACTCACAGAAAAAAAAGTACCACATAAAATACAAGAAAAATAATAAGATTTCTCTATGGTTATCATCCAAGAAGAAAGTCTTATTAAAACCATAGAAATTATCTTATCAGATTGTTGATGACTATTTCATAGTATATCCACATATGTACCTACTTTTAAAAAGATATCTTATTATTATTATTATTTTTTTTTTTTTTGAAAAAAGAGGACGTTTATATGCTAATCTGGAGAACTCAGACCTTATTTCCGGTCCATTGTACTACCAGGGTAGCAGCCTTCCCTTTTTTTGTTGCAGTTGTTGCAAATAAGGTGCTAGTAATTTCACATATAACTTCAAAGGCGGCGTCCATATGAAACTGGGAGTTTGAAAGAAAAGTAGATGCCCAGAGCGGGATTCGAACCCACGCGTCCCGGCCTATCTACTGAACACTCTCATTTTTGAAGTGAAACTTCTTATGCGACTTGCAAACATGAAAGCATTACACTTCCGCGTTACACTTAAGCGTTACACTTCCGCGTTACACTTCCGTGTTCGATTTCATACTTTTTGAAGTGAAATTTCTTATGCGACTTGCAAACATGAAAGCGTTACACTTAAGCATTACACTTCCGCGTTACACTTCCATGTTCGATTGCATACTTTTTGAAGTGAAACTTCTTATGCGACTTGCAAACATGAAAGCGTTACACTTCCGCGTTACACTTAAGCGTTACACTTAAGCACTTTGGCACTGCTAATAAGTTGCTGTCATCATTCCGCGCCATTCATCCCAACGATTTCATTGTAGTAAATTGTGTTTTTTGGTGGGAATTTTTTGAAGGAAATCATGTCTGTGCGTGCGAAAATTATTTCAATTGCTCAGTGAATAATCGATCAGTGTTGTGTTTTCTTTTCTTCTCCAATGAAATGATAGAAAATATTTACTGCAGTTTCTTTTAATTTTTTTGATATATGTATGTATGTATGATGTACGCAGATAAGTGCTTACTAAATGTGTAAATCGATTAAATTAAATTATTCTAACAAAAAATAATTTTTGAAGCTTCTCCTCGAATGTGTTGACTGCGTAATTTTATTTGGAAGACAATACACAAATCAGAGCTTTTGGTGATAAGATGTAAGATGTTATTCGAATTTTAAGATATTAGTGAGTATATATGTACATAGTAGTTAGTGGAGGCATAATCATGTATATATAAGCAATTTCCATTTAAGCCCGGCTCAAAAATGTTTATCATGTCTAAACATGTTATCATGTCTAAACATGTTTGATCATGTCCAAACATGTTTGTTAATGTCTAAACATGTTTGGTCATGTCTAAACATGTTTGGTCATGTCTAAACGTGTTTGATCATGTCTAAACGTGTTTGATCATGTCTAAACATGTTTGATCATGTCTAAACATGTATGTAAGTGTTCTCCATCTTCGACTTAGGTGTTAAGACTACGGTCTTCATTAATCTGTCAGTCAGCTTCCACTTACACTAGCCAATCAACGGTTTCAGAAAGGTTCCTGGTATTGTATCATAATTATGGATACAATACCATACATGAAACATGATACATACATACATCTTCAAAGTCCTTCTAATCTCCACCAAAAAATAAAAAAATTGTTCTATGAAATGGTGTTAAGTACCTATCCCGTGAAAGTTAACTCCGATCCATTTCTTTTCTTTTTCTTTTAAAGAAACAATATGAGTTCACTAAAAATCAATTTCTACCTCTTCCTATTTTCATTTCCACATTGGGAAATTTCACTTCTACCGCGCGGAGGGACTCCACGCACTATTTTTTTTTTTTTCATTTTTAATTCACATTTATTCAATTTTACTTATATCTACTTACATGCTAACAAAAATGTGTAAAACTAGCTTACATAATAACTTTATCAACTTACTGACTTTAGGCGGGCACTCTAAATTATTCAGTAACTTAATTCTAATGCCTTTCGGCCTATAGATACAATATATATTTCACCCTATAACTAGAATTATGAACTAAGAAAATTTAAAAAACTAAGTTATTTTTGTTCAATTTTTGGTTTTTCTTAAAATTACTTACAACTAATTAAAACTACTTAAAACTAATTAAAACTACTTAAAACTAGAGCAGCCACAGTAGCTTTTTTTTTTTTTTTTTTTGGTTTTTTGTATTTTGTATTTTTTTTTTGTTTTTTTTTTTTTTGATTTTGTTTTTTTTTTTTGGATTTTTTGTGATTTTTTTGTTTGCCACTGTGCCCACCCCCTATACCCTAAGACTTACACGCTAAACCTGTGTAAGCCAGCCATTGGCGACTCGCTATCATTATCAACTTCAAGTTGGTGCTCCGACAACCACCAGAACATTTTCGACGTTTTAATAACGTCACGACGATCGCGATCTGAAACCGCCCTACTGAACCGAAGGAGCTCTTCAGCTTCTCCGCCTACTGCGGTGACGTCTCGGTTGTAAAGGAGGCGTCGTTCCACGGACTTACGGCAGACGTGGTAGATTAGCGGAACCGTCAATCTATCCTGAATCAGCCCTACCATATCAAAATAGAGGAAAGCCTCCGGTGGGACAAATCCGCTGAAGCGCCTTTTCTCCATATACTCAGTGTTGGGGTAATAAGCCCCAAAAATCAGGCCATTGGTCGAGGTCATCACTCTTGCAGTGTGACCACGAGTCAGTTTATAATGAAGTTGTCGATCCTGTTTATTTGAGCACTGTTGTAAAGGACCTCATTAGGATAATATTTTCTGTACTCCGACTCTGGTGTTCTGTGCAATCCAAGACAGGTAGGCAGACACTGTCTCTCAAACACCCGAATCTTTTCCATTTGAGACGCTGTAACATTGAACCACACGGGGCACCCATAGACAATCATTGGCCTTATGAGGGCCATGTAGCAAATCACTTTCACTCTGCTATCAAGTTGACTGCTGTGAAACAGTCGCCTTGTCAGAGCAAAAGCTCCTCTAGCCCTGGCCAGAGCTGCATCCATATGTTTGTTAAAATATAGATACTGATCTAGCCAAATGCCGAGATACTTGACTACTACTTTGTTTGGCAGTGGGTTTCCATGTAGATCAAGCCAGTTCTTTCTCGTATCCCATGAGGCCCGAGCCAACGAGGTTCTAAACACAATTTTTTCCTATTTCTGGACGTTGATTTTCAACTTCCAGTCATCGCAATATTGCTGGATCTTATCGAAGTCACGCTGCAAAAGTATTCTGATGACTTCGATCTTTGGACCTGTTCTGTACGCAATAAGGTCGTCGGCGTACGCTATAGCATGGTGAAGAGAACCAATTAGATCGCCTGTGAAAATGCTAAACAGAATAGAAGAGTTCACCGCTCCTTGTTGCAGACCGTTCTGTATTTTAAAAGTTCTGGTAGAAGTTCTATTGCAACTTTTCACAACAAACGTTCTACCATTTAGCATGTCATTCAGAATATATAGTAGTGGTTTACTCATGCCATATCTGATTAACTTATAAAAAAGACCGTCTAGCCAAACGGTATCGAAAGCCTTCTCCAAGTCAACCAGACATGCACCCGTACACTGATTTTTAGCTTTGTTCCATTGAATATCTGATACTAGTTTAGCCGCTGCATGTGTGGTATCATGGCCCGCCTTAAAACCGAACTGATTTTCGGGAATTATATGTTTGTCCTCAGCCCATGTGGACAGAGCTCTATTGAGAACTTTCTCGAATACCTTGCTGATACTCGGTAGAAGACTAATTGACCGTAGATTTGCTGGATTGGAACCATCCTTACCTTTTTTAAGGAGAGGATGGACCACTGCTGTCTTCCAACGCACTGGATAATATGCATTATTCAGCGCATTGTTGAACAACGTAGTGTATATGTCCACCGCTTCCGCAGGGAGGTTTCGCAGCACAACATTGGGTATGCCGTCGACTCCTGCTGACTTCTTTTTCTTTATTTTGTGAAAGATGTCCAAGAGGTCCATCTTAGAAACGAACAGGGTGTTATCCCCGTTTCGCTGGGCGATGACTGCATTTGCAAGTCGGTCGTCATTGAACCTAGTGAAACCAGGATTCTCGGATCGCCAATGCGAGATCTCGTCTCTAAGATAGAAGTGTCCAACGAAGGCTCTATTTTCAAGGTCGTAATTCGGGCGAATGCACTCATTCACCTTATATACTCGCTCGAAAACAGCACCCACCGTCTCTACCTTCTCCTGAGCATCTTCCACTATAAAGTGGTCATCATCCAAGATGGCCTCATCCGGATCTATTCCTATTGTCAGAAGTAAGTCTTTGTTCTTTGTCGTCCTTTGGAGTTTAATACCCTGAAGGTCATTTTGATCTTTTCTCCTAAAGATTTTGTTTATTTCCGGAAACATACTCGGGTTGTTGGACTGTACAGCCCGAATTTTATTCTTCCAGAAACATGAAATTGAAACTCTATAGTTTTCTTTAATAAGTTGTTGGAGATTTTTGATCTGTGACCTCAGAGTTCTAATCTCCAAGTCGTGTCGGTCAGTAAACTTCCTGTGCAAGAGTTTGAGTCTTGACAGGAGTCTACTTTTTTGTTTGTAAAGTGCGTCTATTGTCGCGTTTCTGTACATGTTCGTGGGATCGTTTTGCCTATACTTAGGAATTGTCCTGTCCATTGTACTATGGATTGCATCCTCCATACGTTGCAGGTATCCATCAATATCAACGTTCGACAGATTCCTGTTGCATGGCGGCGCAATACCGTTCGAACGAAGTTCCCTTGAGACGGCACCGGAAAAGCGCGGCCAACGTGTCTTACCGTAGTTGTAAGAGTGCGTCGGCACGTACTCCTCCAGTTCCACAAGGTCGTTCGGAAGCAGTATGACGGCGGCAAGTCCACAGTGGTCACTGTCGTACTCAACCGTCGTCAAACAATTGTTCGTCCGTCGAAGAATGTCGTCGGTCAGTCTCAGTCTTGAGTCTAAAAGCAATAGATCCAAATAAGAGCCACTTCGATGATATGAAGGCCTGTCAGTAGCCAGCAGATCGACTTTACACTCAATGCTGTGGAGCCCCAGCCAATTGAATAGCTGGGTCCCCCTTGGATTGGCTACTTGATTTCCCCAATCTTGGTGTTTAGCATTGTAATCACCGGCCAAAAGGAAATAGTTTTCTTCTGAGTTCAGTTTCAGACATCAAAAAAGTGTTTCAAGCTCTGTTATAAAACATGAATTTTGAGAAGCCTCCGGCGCATAGATCGCGACCACATACAAGCGCCTCCCCTGTTGGAGAAGGATGCATACAATACACGCTTCCAGCAACTGGAATCGGCGTACTTCACCACTATATATTACCTTATGAGCAATGCCCTTACGTATGAAGATCGCAACCCCACCCGCGAAAGTCGAGTTGGGTCGGTCCCTCCTTACGCTAATGTAATTGTTATCCGTCAATTTGTGATGCTGGTTTAGCCTAGTTTCGCTAACCATACATACATCGGGACGTTGGTCTTTTAACAACTCAGAAAAGTTGGCTCGTCGTTCTACCCTAACTAGCGAATTCACATTCACGGCTAGGATCTTGAAAGGCCTCTCCGGCAGCGCGCCCGTTAACCCAAAAATTGCGCAAGCGAAGGCACTGCACGGTAGATCAAGTCCAGCCTACGCGCCTGCTCACTTATTTGCCGTGATAGCTCACTCATTTGTGCCTGAATGACACGCAGAGCGACCATCACCTACTG
Organism: Melanostoma mellinum; assembly: GCA_914767635.1. Lineage (NCBI taxonomy): Eukaryota > Metazoa > Arthropoda > Insecta > Diptera > Syrphidae > Melanostoma > Melanostoma mellinum. Next base: position 66,887,164 of record OU612058.1, on the reverse strand, counting down.
AACACTCTACCATTGCACCACGGCCGCCCAAGATATATTATTAGCTTTCAATACGAATACTTTCGAAACTGAAAAGTAATAAGGTTTTCTTATTGTTCATCAAACGCCTAAATTTTTATAAGGAAATTTTTCGATTTAAGAAGATGTTCTTATTAGCCTTTACAGAAAAAATATCTGAATAAGATTTTCTTCTTAAAAATGATTAGTAATAAGGTTTTCACATTGCTTACATCATCTAATGTGACTTTCCATTTAGAAACTGTAGTACAAAATTTTCAAAACTTTAATAAGATTTTCTTTTTAAAATCAATAAGATTTCTCTATGAAAATATCATATTATTTAATACTTTTAATAAGATTTCTTAGCAAAGTAGCTCAATAAGGCAATCTAATTGATTTTATGTATTACTTTTTTGCTCTGTGCTGGATGCCAAAATTGCAGTATCATCTGCAAAAGTACCCATAATGGTATTGTTATCCACTGGAATATCCCTACTTGTTTTTCTTCTAATGCTTTTTGAACTGCATCCGTTATTCTAGGAACTTGGTCTATCGTGGAATGTTTATTCCTAAATCCAAGCTGATGATTAGCCATTAGATTTCTTTCTTCTATGACTTTGCTTAGTCTTTTCAGTAGCAATTTTTCAAAGACTTTTGCCATTATTGGTATAAGCGATATTGGTCTGTAAGATGTCACTTCTTCACCCTACGTACCTGATGCAGACTTTCACTCTAACGGTGAAAGAATTTTTGGAATCGGTACAGTATTTTCCAAGCTTCCTCTTATGTTTCCGTTCCTGTCCTCTTCCCGTAAGAATATGGGCATGAAATAAAATTTATATCATTTTCAGCTTTGGAGCCTATTCAGTTCAAACAAACAAACAAAATATTTCCTCTAAATAATAGTGTAAAGATTCATATTTTAAACTATTTGACCACTTATGACTTATTTTTATTATAAAAGTCTTAGTTCAACCTATTCCATTTATTTTATGTGGAAAAAGTCAACCAAAGAGACATACTTTTTTTTAATAAATGATTAATCTCAATCACAGACCGAAGCAATTATTTTATAAAACTAAATCTCAGTAAAAGAGGAAATTTTTGGTCGACATTCTGATATCTCTCAGTGAGAAACCGAATGAAGCAACATGGTTACCAATTATTTTCGAGCTCTGCCTTGGTTTAATCCCAAACAACCATTTCCAGTGACGCAACAAATTTGATGAAATTTAACTTTTAGTCTTCCCTATACCTTATGTAATCTTTTTAAATGTATATATATCAACAAATGTTCTTTTGTCTTCAACTTTCAATATCTTTGCATATATATTTGATTTTAATGTTATCTTAAAAGACGGCATCGTTTATGGCTTTTATTGCCCTGATGCCTTATCAAAATAATTTGTAAATTTATTTGTAAATTATTTCAATAAATAAATAAATAAATAAATATTTCTCAGAAACTGCCATCGAAAATGGGCAGTAAATGTAAAATATGTGAAATGTGGCAGTCGATCTTAAAACCTCAAAAACTCTCAAGGACCTCTTCAATTGTCTTGCTGAACTTAAGCTATTCGAAAGTACTTACTTAACATAGTTTGAACTTCATTGCCATTATACTGGCAGCCCATTCCACAACAACATAGGCCACTAAAATGAAAGGGAAATGTCCCAAGTAAGACAATAATTTTCACACAACACCCTTTTCCAAATTTTCCACTGCTTGATTATAAATTTCCTTTTCACATTAAAAGCATTCAAGATCTGAGCGATATGCTCCATTACGGTGAAAAATGGCTTTGTTTCGATTTATTGCAGTGTGCCTCAATAGAAACAAGCCATAGTCCTAACAATTTTATTCAGAAGTTGCAAGCACTATTCCGTAATGACTTCTTATCGCAACTATACCTTAGCTTCTCTTGTGGGAAATAAGAGCATGGCTTATCTCCTTCCATTGCTGAATGAAATATTAGTGACATTCCTATCGTGTCGTGCGTGTTGGCTCAAGTTCACATTTCCAAACAAATTCCCATCCCGCTTAAGGGGATAGTTTCTGGATGAAAGTTTTAACATTCTTTTCTTTTTTTCTCTCTCTCTGTACGCACGTTCTTGTGATTATTAATTAAATTCTTTTATCATTTTTGTTTCCTTAACTACAACCATCCTTCTACGAAAAAGGAGGAAGCACGAAAGTGCTTGTAATTTTTTATTTTTCTTTTTAGTTTTTTATTTTTTATTTTATCTCACAGCAAAAGCACACCATAAACAAGAACATAGTTTTGCCAGTGTTTAAGTGCAAAGTCATGATGAGAATTTTCCAGTTCTCATTTATCCTTCTGGTTCTCCACATGCCACTTTTGTTTGTGAACTTCTAGTACTGAATAGTGGTGTAGGAAATGTTAAATTGAAAAACTGCACCAGCATTGCATACACAAGAAGAGAAGTTGTTTAATTTTTTTACAAAGAATTCAAAATGGAAAACAATTACTGTATTTGCACAGCAAATATTTATGTAGCTAGATGTGGAAATCAAATTAAGAATTAAATAAACAAACAGAAACAAGAGCCATAGTTCACCAAAGATCCTTTATGTTGTGGAGTTGAAATATAGTCTGTGTACACTGTACAGGCAACCAAAGAGAAGGAGTGGTTGGTTCCTTCATTGTTTTATAATCGCACAAGGATGGCTTGAGCCTTATGCTGACCATATAAAACTAAACTGCATTCTAGCATTAGCATTACTTGAGAGGAAGTTCATTAGAAGGCGGAATTTCAAATGGACGACTTAAAGTTTACAACTTTTACTGGACATCAAGCATGCATTTTGTGGAATTCCAAATAGTTTCGGTATACTTTGCTGACCATCCTTGGTGCGTCTAAAAGAAACTAATTGCCATAAGAAATTGAATTGACCTCTAAGTTATTTGATTAAAAAGGACTTTACAAATTTCGGGTTGCAGTGTCACACTACAAGTTCTGAACTTCTTAGAGCAGAGGAAAAAAAAAATTGAGGTAAAATCATGCTCCACATAGCTGCACCTAATTAACTGCCAAAATGTTATTCGTAATCATTTTCTTGATTGCACAGCCGAATGTTGTTTGCATATGGCTTCCAAGCCACCATCCCCAAGGCAGACAGAAGATTTTCTTTTTAGGTGATACAAAATTTATTTCTGTGGCTATCTGGGTTTGTGGGAAAACTAAATAGACTTGCCTTTCCCACTCCGTCACCCAAATCAGTGTAATGCATTAAAAGTTGAAATTCTGGGGATAAAAGTTGTCCTTTAATGGCTTTAAGAAAACGTCATAAGAACATCGCAGCAATGTTTAAAGGAACTCTGCAGCTGCATGCAAATATACATCACCTCTAATCGACAGAACAGTTTAACATTCACCTTTCCTTGGCAAATAGGCATATCGATATTCTGAGAAACTGTAAAGCCGACGAACTCGGCACATGAACTCATCATCATGATGAACGTGACATACCAATGGCTTCGTACACGCTAAAGCAAGATGACATGAGAAAAACAGAAACTAAGCTAATTAACATCACAACTTGCTACCAAAAGTGTGTGGTGAAGTCTGGATCAAATCGAAGCAGATGCTTGTTGTTATAACAGGACATTTGTAGACGCGCAAGGGTAAACGTCCCATCAAATGACTTCTGAGAAAACTGCACGGACGAGAAAAAAGAAGAGGACGTTCCATATCCTCGCTGTTCAAGCCCGCTCCATCTTTCAAAAATGTAAACTGCATTTGGGAGAGCTTTTTTAAAAATCCGAAACGGTTTAAATAGCGAGGAACTTCTTGGCACTCTCTTGTGGTATCACAATGGATTCCGAAGGCTCTATCGAACAAATGAACTGCCATCTTTTTTTAATTGTGTTTAACGGAGTCGAAGGTTGGCTCTAGCGAGCTGAAAGAATAACTTTGGATGTGCCGCAAATATGAGGAATGCAGTTCTGAGATTCCCGCTTACCAGCTGATCTGATTACTGCTGTAACAGACTTGAGTGGAACTACAGAGATCTTGCTCCAACAGTAGCGTTTTCTAGTGGACAGCTCTCTTAGTGTTAGCAGAGGATGGAGACGTAGCTAGCAGTGACTGCTTAAGCCAAAGATGACACCAGGATGAGTCTTATTGTAACCCATTGAGTATAGTATTGGTAAAAAAAAAAACGGTAGATGCATCCACAAAAAATTTTAAAACAGTGTCTGGTAACTGCAGATGCCCTATCTTCTGCAAACGCGAACAGGGTTAAAAGGAAGAATGTTTTCAAAATTTTCGCCAAACATCCAGGGACCTGGCCCAAGCGCAGCATCCAGCTTATGAAAACTGATCTACAGGTTGCAGGGCTCTCCAATTTGATAAACAGAATGTCCCACGTAACAAGCAGACATGATTACCATTATGTCATGGGCTTGGGCACCAAAGGGTAATTTCCCCAGATTAATATTCAACATTCTTAGAATGCAGACGCAACAGGCATGAAGAAGCCGCGCGTTTGGTCTGGGAATCTGACGAAAGATAAAATATCAAACAACGACAAACTGCAAAATGCTCTCTGAAAAGCGGTTTGATCTTCCTGGAACTTGTATTCCGGCAACTAACTATACTAACTTGTTCAATTGAGTGGTCAAGACTTAAATTTACGAAACGAACGGTGAATGGCTAGCTCTTGCCGTTGTGTTCTCCTACTAGAAAGGCTGCTGATAGAGAACTTACGGTCAAAAGCTCGAGGTCATTGAAACCTGTTTTAAGCAGTACCAAAAGCAATGAAAGAACGCAATTATCTTATTTTATTCATTTAAGCATGAACAATAATGTTTGCAACCTACCAGCCCTTTCCCCATAAAGAGGGACAACAGCGACAACTGGGACGTAACATCCCGAGATAACTCAAGTCAGCCGACTTATAATCAAGAACTCTCTTTCTTTTCAGATATATAATATTAAGTTATTGTTTTTATTCTAGACAATGTATTCGGTTAGGCCCCCTATGTGCCAACATTCCTACATTATTATCATTTCCTTAATTTTTAAATAACCTAGTATAAGGATCAATCTATATATATAAAATAGGATGTATGTATGTATGTACGTATGTATGTATGTATGTATGTCTGGGGTAAACTCCAAATTCACCCAAACGGATTTTTATGAAATTTTCAGGGTAGACATAGTTTAGTCTAGAGATGGTTCCTGTCAAGGTTTGATCCTCATATTCCCACAGGAACGGTTTTGGGAACGGAAAATTAGAAACTACTCCATAGATTTCAAAAGTTCTTTCAGCACTAGGGGTGCTACATCATCTCCCTTCATCAGTAACCTAAAATATATTTCATCCCTTTAATCCCACAGGAACAGAAATGGGAACGAAAACGGGAACCATAAAGTTACTTGAATGATTTCAAGAATTTTTTCAACCCTGGTGGTTTGGAATTCTCTTGAAATTTTATAAGTCCTATGATCGAATTCCAAAAAAAGTCAAAAGGGTTCACTGACGAATTCAAAGAACCCAACGCAATATAAATGTTCCTAAAATTGTCTTGGATCACACCACACGATAAATGAAAATTACCAAAGAACGAAAAGATAATTAGATGATATTCACTTTAAATACAATTTATTTGGTTGATGAGCAAATACTTATCCAAATCCAAGCTGAGTTCAAGGTTCCTGGCCAAAGGTGTGGTGTCTGCTGCTGTCACGATCCAAGTGAACGAGTGTTGATCAATCCATACTAAATTGGTACCGACACCTTTGCCCATTACATTTGTTCTCTTTTAAAGATTAAAGTGATTGATAACACACAAGACATGACAAGTCTTGTGGTACGAATAAGCTAAAGCGAAATATGAAATGAGTTAACTAATAATGTAATTTAAGAGAGTTTAAGAACGAAAGTACTCTTAACATGAAGTTAACATAAATTTTAATTGACTTTAAGACATGTAAAAAGAAATGTAGGGTGATCTGTATAATTCGGTTGAGGATCGCAATGTTGAATCCCAAACATCCCGGCGCCCCTGGAACGAGTTTCAGGACATCGGTAGCAAAGCTAATTTTGTTATGGGGCGAACGAATTCTCCTGTTCCTGTTCGCACCGTAACAACTCGTACCCTTTGATCTTGGCCAGGGTTGACTGAAACGATTCGGCCCAAGACCCATTTCGATGGTGGAAGGTTGGGTTCTTTGATAACCACTAATTCCCCAGGTTGATAATTGGTATTGCTCCTTTGCTACTTTGGTCGCTCCTGCAGAGTTGTAAGATACTCGTTGTGCCATCGCTTCCAAAATCCTTGGACCATGCTCTGGATGTGATTCCAATGCGAGAGGCGGTTGATTGGGGTTCTAATAAGACTCGGCTCCGGCACGGCTGTGAGTGGTTCACCTATAAGGAAATGTGCTGGGGTTAATGGATTTAAATCAACGTCAGACAAAGAACATAAAGGACGAGAATTTAATACGGCTTCTATTTGTGTTAAAAGAGTATAAAGCTCTTCAAAAGTTAAAATTGTGTCCCCAATAACACGACGCAAGTGCAGTTTAACTGACTTAACGCCAGCCTCCCATAAACCGCCAAAGTGTGGCGCAGAAGGAGGGATGAAATGCCAAGTTATACCATCCTTGGCTAGGTCAGCAGTGATGAGATCATTGTGATGTTGTGCCATCAACAATCTGTGCATGTTCGTGAGAATACGACGAGCTCCTTGAAAATTCGTCCCATTGTCACTGTAGATGTTTGTGCATTTGCCACGACGCGAGATAAATCTACGCAGGGCGGCGATGAAGGCTTCTGTGGTGAGGTCACTGACCAGTTCCAGATGTATAGCTTTGGTGTACATGCACACGAACAGAGCTATGTAGCCTTTTGAAGTTTTAGCGTTACGGCATCGTGATAATTTGATGGTGAGAGGCCCGGCATAGTCACAGCCTGCGTTGGTAAAGGGGCGATTGGGTTGGATGCGATATGACGGCAGGTCACCCATCAGTTGCTGGATGTTCCCTCTGCGTTGCATAAAACAAATTTTGCAACTTTGAATAATTTTGCGAATGAGGTTTCGGCTACCCATGATCCAAAATTGTTGTCGAATGAACGCGAACGTCTCTGATACCCCTGCATGTAAGTATCGATGGTGATAGTCTAGAATAACAAGGTTAGATATCGGATTATATTTTGGCAAAATGATCGGATGTTTAATATTATATGATACGCTTGCATTTTTGATGCGTCCACCGATGCGAGCAGTCCATCATTATCCAAAAACGCAGCGAACCTCAGAAGTTTTGAATTGGCGGGTAATTGGTCTTTACTTTGCAAATGAAGGATGTCATCTTCGAAGAATTTTAGCTGTACAAATTTTATAATAGCTATCCTTGCCTTTTGAATTTCAGCGTAACACAAACCATGAACAGCTCGAGGCTTAAGTTTTGGTTGAAGATTTGAGATATACCTGAAAATGTAAGCGACAACTCGTTGTAGACGATTCCAGCTAGAGATCTTTTCTATCAGCTCGTTCAAGACATGTCCATCAAACGACGTGATGAGTGCACGCCTTGCGACTGATCTCTCCTCCAATTGACCGGATTCCACACCGGTAGTATTCAGGATAAGTTTCGATTTTGGCCAACACTCTTCTGGATAGTATAGCCAAGATGGACCATTCCACCAGAGATTGTGATTAACAAGATCTGAAGGTAGCACACCCCGCGAAGCACAATCAGCTGGATTTGATTCAGACGGCACATGTCGCCAGGATGACCTGCATACTGTTTCTAAAATAGCGGCGGTTCTGTTGGCTACAAAGGTAGCCCATCGACGTGGATGCGATGAGAGCCAGTGCAAAACGATTTCAGAATCGCACCAAGCGACTGTTCTGTGAATTTTAATATTTACCGAAGATTTAATCAATGCTATTAAACGAGCAAGCAAAACCGCACCACAGAGTTCAAGGCGAGGTATAGAAACCGGCTTTAGTAGGGCAACCTTTGTCTTAGCAGCCAAAATGACAACTTTCACTTTTCCATCCGACGATTTTGAGAGGGCGTAAACGACTGCGGCGTAAGCTAGCGATGAAGCGTCTGAGAAGCCATGAAGCTCAATTGTTTCTCCAGATAAAAACACATTACGCGGAACACAAATCTTTTCAAAACACGGCAGGTTTTCACGATAGTTTAACCATTTTTCCAATAGATCGGGCGGTAGAGGATCATCCCAGCCCAAATTCAGCTTAGACGACCAGAGATTCTGAAAAAGTATCTTAAAAAGAATGACTGAAGGTGCTAACAGTCCTAGAGGATCAAAAATAGGTACTCGCAATTTCAGAAAGCAACCTTCTTCTAGTAATCGAAGGACATGGTTTGGAGAGTGTTAGACGATAAGAATACATATCAGAAGCAGGATTCCAGTACATTCCCAAAACTTTTACAAATGACTGCGAACGTTCCGGATCCACGAAAGAATACTCGCAGTCTTCAGGATTCTGCCCAGCTAGTTGAGCCCAACAGTTGGAGCTCCATTTACGAAGTTGAAGGCGAGCTTTTGATAATAGCGAAATGAGTTCAGATTGCAGATCTAACACATTTTGGATCGAATCTCCGCCTGTCATAATGTCATCAACGTAGACGTCACTCTGCAAGATTCGCGCTGCAGCTGGATCTTCGGCGAGTTGTTGAAGAACGCGTACCGATAAAAATGGCGCCGACGCGGTACCATACGTTACGGTTCGTAAGCGATAATGTTCGATTGGATTATTTGGATTTAGCCGCCACACGATACGTTGGTAGTCACAGTCCTTTTCGCAAACCCATATCTGTCGGAACATTTTGACAATGTCGGCGGTAAACACAAAACGATGTTGTCGAAACCGAAGACACACCCCAATTAGATCTCGTTGTATAGGCAGACCGACTAACAATTGGCTATTCAACGATTTCCCGATAGAATCTTTTACCGATCCGTCAAAAACGACTCGAAGCTTCGTAGTCGAGCTTTCCGGCTTGAAAACAGCGTGATGCGGTAAATAAAATTGATACGACTCGTTTCTTTGAATATCACCACGAGGTATAAGTTCCATGTGACCTAATTCGAGGTATTCTTGCATGAATTGTGAATATTGCCTGTACAAGTCAGGATTAGATCGAAACCTACGCTCCATCGAATGCAACCGTGAAATCACTGCCTGCAGCGTGTCTTTAAACTGTGGTAATTCAGTTTTGAATGGAAGTGAGACCACGTATTTCCCATCAGAAGCGCAACAAAATGTTTTTTGGAAATGCTGTTCAGCTGGATCTTTAAACGTTTCCTGTGGTTGGATAGTAGAGATTTCCTCCAGCTCCCAGAACCGCTGAAGAAGAGCGTCAACATCAATGGACGAATGAAATGAAGACAACACGGTGTTTCGATTATTTGAATCAATGAATTCGCCCCAGATCACCCAACCGAAAGTAGTACCCTGTGCGATAGGGTTGCCTTCTGGCCCAATAACTTGTTCGGACTTTAAGATAGACCAAACCTTATCAGCACCAAGAATGATATCAACTGCACCAGGAACATTGAAGCTGGGATCAGCCAGATCTAATTTAGATATATATTTCCAGGTTGATATATCAAACGGTTTAGATGGTAGGTTCGAAGTCAGCTTACTCAAAACAAGAGCATCTACAGATAAACGAACGGAGTCAAAGCGAGAAATAAGATTTAAAGACACTAATCCCCTAGTATGCCCAGCTTCCTTTGAACCTAATCCTAATACTGGGATTCGAGCATGCTCTCGTTGAAGTCCCAGTTTTTGCACGCATGCTTCAGATACGAATGATGATTGGGACCCAGTATCCAACAAAACCCGAACGTTAGTGAGCTGGCTTTGATTATTTTTTAACTGAGCGATGATTGTGGGTAACACTGTTTGTTTTCGAAGGTCAACTTCGCGCGAATGATTGCTGATCACGGGTAATGGTGTACTAGCATACGATGTTGAAGTCCCCGAGGACCGGTTAACGATTTCAGAAATTGGTTCTGCTCATCCACGATGCGTTCAAGTGCGGACTGATTGGGACTACTTAATGTTCTTTCGCGTATCGCGTCAGTCAATCCCGCGTGCACTTCAAAATACTTGCTTTCGTATATCGCGAAATCAGCATTAAACTCTTCGACTTCATCTTCCTGTACAAGCTGAAGGCATTCATAATGCAGAGTAGTAAATTCTTGCCACGCTTCAATTACTCTATTTAAACGAATCTTTAACAAGCTCAACGATGTCGCCTGTTGAATGGAAGCTATAAATTCAACCCCGCGCGTAAGCGTGGCCTTTGCAACACTACGTTTCTGTTTCAGAGCGTTCATGTTTCACAAATAAAGTTTTTTTTTTTTTTCTAGGTGGAAATATGAATGAAACTATAAGGAATTTGCTCAGGCTTTAACAACTATAATGAGTAAATGTCCACGAATATATATATTTCTTTATGCATATATGTAATGTAGATAAATATATGTATATAGTTCTAAGCCTACAACGCCACGAGGCAGCCACGAGGTTTTTTCAATTAACGCACTTTTTTCAAATTTTTTGCTTTACCCGATATTAATCCACCGATTCAATTATTAATTCGGCTACCGAAGGACCACATGGTTTGGAATTCTCTTGAAATTTTATAAGTCCTATGATCGAATTCCAAAAAAAGTCAAAGGGGTTCACTGACGAATTCAAAGAACCCAACGCAATATAAATGTTCCTAAAATTGTCTTGGATCACACCACACGATAAATGAAAATTAACAAAGAACGAAAAGATAATTAGATGATATTCACTTTAAATACAATTTTGTTCTCTTTTAAAGATTAAAGTGATTGATAACACACAAGACATGACAAGTCTTGTGGTACGAATAAGATTTAAAGCGAAATATGAAATGAGTTAACTAATAATGTAATTTAAGAGAGTTTAAGAACGAAAGTACTCTTAACATGAAGTTAACATAAATTTTAATTGACTTTAAGACATGTAAAAAGAAATGTAGGGTGATCTGTATAATTCGGTTGAGGATCGCAATGTTGAATCCCAAACACCTGGGATGTTACATTATCCCTCAGTGAAATTGATTTATATTTCATTCACATATTTCCACAGGAATGGAAGACTCCTTCAGGAACGGGATTGGAAATGGAAACTTAGCAACTATTGAACCGATTTCAAAAATTCTTTCAACATTTAGAGTGCTAAATTATCCCTCTTTACCCTTTGTCAGTAACTAAGGCTATATTTTTCATCCCAAAAATCCGGCAGGATCAGAAACAGGAAAGAGATCGGGAACATTAAGGCTACTTGACCGATCCTGAAATTTCTTTCAACTCTAGGGTGTAACATTATCCTTCAGTGACATAGATTTATATTTCATTCAGATATTTCGACTGGAACGGAAGATTTCAACAGGAATGGGTTGAGAACGGAAACCTAGGAACTACTGGACAGATTTCAAAAATTCTTTCAGCATTAGGATGCCACATAGTCACACAGTAAGAGAGATTATATTTCATCCCCGAATTTTCACGTAAGAGGAAAAACGAGAACGGGAACCTTAAAACTACAGACCCGAGCAAAGCCGGTTGGCTCAGCTAGTTGTATATATATATCGTTCAATAAACATAAACTTGAACTGAACTACCAGCCCTTGTTATGGGAAAAAACTGGAAGTTTTCATTTGATATTATCTTAAGATATATGCCAATGAGATTACTAATTAAAAACTCCGCCGGACGTGTCACTATCGGACTACCTATGCATTCAATTCCATGTTATAGTTATAAATATTCTTTTCATAATAATGAATCTCAAGAAAACAACTTAACCGTCAGCATAGAATTAACAGTTTTATGAGTAGGAAAGTGTGCGTTTTGGGTGTTACACCATGGAATGACCCTACTGCAGAATATGTTGCTTCTTCTCGCGGTAGTGTGGTTGAAGAGCTGTGATGCTTCTTTTGCAAGGCTGGAATATGACTCAGGGTGTCCAGGGTCTACCCAAGGAAGCTTAGCAAGACTTGGGCTTCGGCGGTCCAACTTCTCAAGAAATGAATACCAGGAGACGGTTGGTTTAATTTTAATTAACTCTTATTTTATTATAAGTTCTAATCTCAGGATCAGGTTTACCCAAAAAGCAAATTTTAACGATTTTCGTTTCTGGTGCTGGTCCTCGGAATGACTGGTATAGATCTTCACTCGGCTAGTGGCGATGGTTCCTCTGGGCATATGGTTGTATACCACGGCAACTGTTTCCTTTGTTCGGCAGCGGTGAACTTCTATCTGACTCTGCGTTAGGCAGGGCACTCTGTCGGCTCGGCAGCGCATTTAGTAGCTAGCAAGGGTCTGCGTTGTGAGGAAGGCAGAACAATTTATCGGCGGCAGCGGACTGCGTAGGAAGTGCCTGCGTTGTATAAAACGGCAGAGCGATTTATCGGCGTTAGCGGACTTCGTAGAAAATGCATGCGTCTTACTTAGAGGCAAAACACTCTGTCGGCAGCGGCGGACTTCGTAGAAAAGGTCTGCGGTTGCGTACGGTGATGCGAACTTTCAAAGCCGCAACGAATAGATCTGCTTTTACGAAGACTAAACGGAAAGGAGAATTCACACGCTCGGCTCACAATAGCCGCAGCAATGTAATTTCCTATAAGGAGACTATCAAAGTCAAAAAAAGAAAATAAAGAATATCTTTCGCGGGGGAGGAGAAAAAGCAATGGGTAAGTTCTTATTTTCTTGGCTCACAAAGCCACAACAATGAAAAACCTATGTAAATCCTTTTCCCCATTATGGTAAATAAACCACCTCTATTCATTGGCTTTTCTACTGAATGTGAGCTGTATCAGGTCAGTGACAACTCTGCATATAATAATCGGATGGCAATGCCAATGTATTTCCCCATAATGAGATGCACACAAAGTGATGAGGTACGGAAAAGTAAACAATGTTTGACCTTGGAGTAGGCATTAACTTTGTAATGTAATTACGTATGGGGATTTTAATAGGAAAAACACGCACAGTGTTTTGATGCGGTGTTTTGGAGGTGGGGTAGGAAAACAACATTTGCACCTCTCATGCTCGTCGTTGATGAACATTATGCATAAAAGCTTGCATTTACACGCTTACAAGATGCAATTGACTCAAGAACTCAGGCATCTTGACGATTTCAAACGTTGTCAATGGCAACAGTGGCTTATCAATTTTCGAAAAAAATCATCTTAAGTGATAATTCAAGAGTGATTGTCGAAAAACCAATACAACCACAGAGAGTGAATGTTTGGTGCGGTTTATTGGCTGGCGGCATCATCGGGCCGTATTTTTTCCAAAATGAGGCCGGTCAGGCAGTTACTGTGAATGGTGTTCGCTATCGCGAGATGATATCAAAGCTTTCATGGTCCGAATTGGAAGACATGGATGTTGGAGATATGTGTCTTCAACAGGACGGTGCCAGTTGCCACAGAGCTAACGAAACAAAGGCTGATTTGAGCGACAAATTCATGGGACGTGTTTTCCTCCGTTATGACCACATGATTGGCCGACAAAATCATTTGGTTTGACACCGTTGTGCTTCTCTTTTTTTTTTTTTTTTTTTAAAACCGATAATTTTCTAAATAATTTGTGTTTTCTTCAAAATCAACATCGGTCTCAAAACTTAGCCACCCTCTACTTTCCCTTCTATAACATTTTCCGTTCAATTATGAAACTCGAACTTAGTTCCAAATAAACCAAAGTTTTCATTGTTAATTTCGAATACTTTTAAAGTTTTTTTCTGTAAGTTATCCGTTCCGCACATCAAAAACCTGAATTTCATTCGAATGCCCACAGAAAGTAGAATTTCATGAGCAACAGCAACAGGTGGAATTCATAACTTTGTTATAGTACCCAGACATTTATTTCAAAATTTCCAATTGGTGTGTAGTACCTACTGTGGGCATCAGCTAATTTTTTGTGATTATTTTCATTTTAATTTCAGACATTTTCTTTTGAAAAATATTTCCCTCCCTCGCACACTCTCAGAAGAATGAAGCATTAGGAAACTTTTCTTTCTTGGACTCAGTTTGCGATCAATTACGAAATTAAATGAGAACAAGTCAGCCGAACTGCAGGAAAACAAATAAGAGAAAAAAAAACACGACCAATTAACTTTCACCCTCAAATGTGTCAGTAACACTGAAAGCTGTTTAATAGTTCATAAATCAAAACATTTTAAAAACAAGTTTGGAACACTGCCCAAGCAAATGAATGAAGGACGCACCTCCAGTCAAGCTGAATTAAGCAAACCAGAAATAAAAGATTCATAAATAAGTATATTCTCTTCTTCGTAATTTTTTTTTGTCTTTGGTTTTGTTTTGCTTGAGAACGTACAAAAAAATACTTACAGAATTTATTCATGCCTTATGGAAACCCTTCATTTAATTATAATACAATACGTTTCTAAGCTTCCACGCAAAGTAGGGTTCACTTTAAGCCCGAAAGTGGCTTTCGTTCTGGTCTCTTCAATTAATATGAAAAAAAGTAAAAAAAAAAAAAGAGAAGAGAAAGACTTTCCATGCGGACGTAATTATCCAGTAAAAATGAAATGATTTCTCATTTTTTTTTTTAAACTTTGTTGTAACCCGACCCAAATAATCATTTTCTTTTTTTTTAAGTTAAAAATTAATTTTACTTTATGAATAAGGTAAGAACCCTTTTACGTGTAAAGTATGAGGGTGCTTGAAACATTGATGGCTTCAAACCATTTTCAGTGGCCAAGAGGAAATATTTTTTTAAAAGGATGATGATGAAGAGATGTAAAAATGAATTTTAAGAGTAATTTATATGAAGGTTGATTGTGAGATGTTTGAACTTTGTGCATGTAGAGCATTGTAAAAAAGATCTCTTCATTTAACAGCAATTAATGTTTCCTATGAAATTTTATTATGCGGAAGGGGTTAGGACTAATTGGAACCAACCGCGTTGAAAAGTTAGAAAAGAAAAATCATTTACTTACTGCGGCAGTTAAATAAACGATAAGTCAGTAGGATATAAACGAACCGAGTAACCACGTTTTACAATACAAAAAAGGTTCAACAAATAGACAAGTGAGGTAATATGATTTTGCCGCTGTAAAAAAAGATCATAATAATTGATGAAGTGAATTATAAGGGAAAGAAGGTGAAATGTGACAAACTCTTCGTACCAGTTGATGATGATGATTAAAATACCAACGAGCTATAGTCCTAGCTCATGAGCTTTAAACAAAGTTTAACTTTTTTTTTTAATGAAGGTGTTGAGATGAAATACGACAACGTAGTCCATAAATTGAGGGTTTTGATGTCGACAACATTCTACTGGCAGTGCTTCAAGCTGCAAAAACATTTCATTCACTTCATTCATTCATTTCATTCATTTCATTCATTTCATTCATTTCATTCACTTCATTCACTCCATTCATTTCAATCATTACATTCATTTCATTCATTTTATTCATTTCATTCATTTCATTCATTTCATTCATTTCATTCATTTCATTCATTTCATTCATTTCATTCATTTCATTCATTTCATTCATTTCGTTCATTTCGTTCATTTCGTTCATTTCATTCATTTCATTCATTTCATTCATTTCATTCATTTCGTTCATTTCATTCATTTCATTCATTTCATTCATTTCATTCATTTCATTCATTTCATTCATTTCATTCATTTCATTCATTTCATTCATTTCATTCATTTCATTCATTTCATTCATTTCATTCATTTCATTCATTTCATTCATTTCATTCGTTTCATTCATTTCATTCATTTCATTCATTTCATTCATTTCATTCATTCATTTCATTCATTTCATTCATTTCATTCATTTCATTCATTTCATTCATTTAATCCGATCGCGGTTTTAAATACTTTAAATTTAACTCACATTACTAAAAGATGTTTCTCAAATCTTCATGTGATATCAAAGGTAATTCATATCACAAAACACCGCATGAAAGGATGGGATTACACAAATCTGCATAATAAATCTACACCCACAGGCTTGTAATGTAACGCTCTTTGGACAACTAATATTTGGGGTATCACATCATGTCCTTTGTTGATTGGGAAATGTCACATGAACTGCAAATTTCCAAATGACATGCCTAATACGAGCACTCGCGAACCACGAGATCTTCTGTTTCCTACATTTTATACTTATACATACATAATGCATGTATACAAACAGAGATACATTTGCAAATGTGTATGTTAATAAGTACATAGATATTGTATTATAATGACAATGGCTATGTCTAAATGAACTTCGATTGTCATAACAATGTCGTATAGCTAGTTACATCCGTTTCATGGATATTTCACATGGATACAGCTTCTTGTGAGATATGAAAAGTCAAAGGAATTGCTGACTTCAGCAACAGCATGCCTGAGATTACTTCCGTTGTCTTTCTTCCAATTCCTACTCACCGAAAATGTCCTCTCAGTTGTCACAGAAAATAATATGATTAAAGCTAAAGTCAAAGTCATGTGCAGCATGTACTGTATGAATGTGAACGTGAATGGGACCCTCTATTTGCACACTCTCTCCATAGTATGTTTTCTTCCCGTCCCACTCCCAAGTCCCTCTAAACACACGGATATAATAATAACGTATACTTGTATATTATATAATTTTGTGTGATAGCGCTTCTTGAATTGTTGTTACGAGCGGATTATGTATTTTAACTTCAAGGCTCTAGGATGATATTTCTGTTTGTGTATTTGTAAATAAAAAAAAAAAAAAAATGTACAACAGTATTTTCATCTTTAGCGATTTAGTTCAAACTTTGGAATGGAAATCTATTGCGAAAGGAATGTCTGCCTTGAGCTTGTCAGTGTTATTCGTTTATAATTATTAAATTGTATGCAGAAGTTATTTCTGTTGCCAGAAGGAAGCATTGTTAAAGAATGCATCCTTTAACTAAGTGAGGGTGTACATCTTCTAAGACGGGTTCTGTGAGTAGGATTTAATGAAAAAAACAAACAACAGCATGCGGATGGCATTTGTTGCTGGAATTTGCTATTTAGATTTAAAAAGAAGTAGTTGGAGGGATAACTTGACATTGACTCCGTTCCTTATTGCTCATGACTCATGAGAATAACTTAAGAAATTCCGAAACAGTTAGACGTTAGAGTGAGTGCCTTGAAAAAAAAAACTCTTGTAAGTGTGTTATTTATAATTATAAATGGTGTTAGAAGGAAGAGGTTGATGAACTGGTCAACTGTTATGTTTGATTTTTTTTTATGTCGTTGTGACCTCAAGCTTTTGTAGCTTGGCAATCGGAATGTGGTTTCTCCGGCTGACTGCTGAGTTCTAACAGCAAAATCGATTGGTCTGAGTAGGTTATCGGAGTATTTGTAGTGGAGCTTTGGCTGACGTCCCAAAAGTATTTTCTAATATGACGGATACGGGTAAGCAAGCCCTCACACATTCAAATAATTTCTCCAAATTAGGTGCAGATTATTAGCTTGGCCCAATTTATTGCATTATATGGATTGCATGTCGTATAGTAATTTAGGTTTGCAGTGGTTTTCTGGCTGCACCCAGTCAGTTAAAAGACCTAGCATTTCCTTATACTATTCATATTGTATTTCTTTGGTAGTACCTATTTTAATTTTCTATTTTTTTAGTTTAGGCAACGAGGTGAACTGCAAAATATGCATCAAAAAGCCAGAGTGAGTAAGTGTTTCAGTTGATGTTAAATAATTCAATTTTAGAGTTCATTTAGTCGTTTTTGCTTCAAGGGATGAAGGTTTACCCTCTTCTCATACATTATTTTCTTATCTTGTCCCAACTATACACGATTTGGTTCTCATGCTTCTCCCAAATTTCATCTTAAGGGAAAGGTCTCATTTCTGCGGTTGAGGGAAGTGACTCAGCATTTGGCGATCAGTCAGTCATCAGTTAGTCATCAGTCAGTCTTCAGTCAGTCATCAGTCAGTCATCAGTCAGTCATCAGTCAGTCATCAGTCAGTCATCAGCCAGTCATCAGTCAGTCATCAGTCAGTTATCAGTCAGTCATCAGTCAGTTATCAGTCAGTCATCAGTCAGTCATCAGTCATCAGTCAGTTATCAGTCAGCCATCGGTCAGTCATAATCCGTTCATCAGTCAATCACCAGTCAATCATCAGTCAGTCATCAGTCAGTCATCAGTCAAGAAGATTTCAGCGACTCTGGCGATGGAGATGGGGGAACGGGTGGAAGAGAATTAACGTCGGGAAAGGAACATCGCATCCTCAAGGAAGACGACTATCAATCTTTCGCATGTTCTGACAACTCTATCGTGGATGTTACCGTGGCTGTAAACCCTGACCTAAAGCGGCCGGAGTCCAGAATAGGCGAATTCCTGGCGAAATATTAAAATTCGGCCAAAGTGACCTCAGCGCCAAACAAGGGTCTAGAAAAGCCACCGCTCATAAGAGCCGGCTAAGAACAGGTACAGAAAAAGGAAGATGTCCTAGACCCAGGTCAAAAAAGGCTCGAAAAAGCCAGAAGGACTGTACGAAGATTCGGCAACGGTGACACCTCAACGCTTTGTTTCCGAGATTGCAAACGCCTAAGCTGGGCTCGGAAGTTCATTCAGAAAATGGAAGCCAAGACGTTACCCATGGCAGAACCCAGATGTAGAGTCATCAAAAAAGAAACAGTAAAGAAAACTATCATGACAATGACTGCGGTGTCCAAAAACACACCAGGGAGGCCACCACTGGATGGTCATAAAACCGAAAAGTTTAAAATTCCCGAAGAGAGCAGTCAAACAAAGGCAGCCAGACATAACAATTCGACTCCCCCTACAATGTCCATGAACAAAAAGCGGAAGACGGCCAGTACAACAGACAAAAAATTTACTGCAGCGGAATTGATAAAAGAGAGCCTTCAGGTGGGCATTACCAATAAGGAGAGTGCGGAAAAGGGGCTAAACGAAGAAACTGGACTCGAGTGGAAATAAGGCTACTCGAGTGCATTACTGACGAGCTCGCCCCACGTTTTCAGGTGCGGTGTCTGAATTCAGACCCATCTCGACGTTAAAGGGTTTCAAAATTCTCACCTGCTGTGATGAATTTACCCTGAACTGGTAAAAATCCAAGATATCCAAAAACCAAAATAGTGGATTTTATAGAAGGAGCAACATTGAAAGTTGCTACAAAGAAAGCAGACCTTCCCACCAGACCCAAAGTCCGGGTAAACAAACCAGAACCGCGCTTGAAAAAGGAGACAATTGAGCTTTTCCTTCGAAAACTCAACCCAAGCTTCCCAAGTGCTAACTGGAAAGTGCTGGAAATGGACGAGCCTACGAGCACAAGCTAAGAAGTCATATTGATGCTTAATCATGACTCAATGCCCATACTTCCAAAAAGGGGATATAGACTCAATATTGGACTTAATAAGGTTAAGGTGAGGCCACTAACGGCTGCCAACTCGAACAAGAAAAATGACGGACAAAAAAGAGTTGATGAAGGTGCTACAAATAAACCTGCCGCACAGTAAGATGGCCTCCACCACCTTGACCACGTTGATGTCAAATAATGACATCGATTTAGACCTTATACCAGAGCCATGGATAAATCATGGCCAGATCTGCGGACTAAAATATAAAGATCATTTCCTTTTCTTAAGCAAAAGGCCTACAGAATGTAACTATCGTACTTGCATTTTATCAAAGACAAACTTAAATCTCTTACTTTTAACCCCTCACAGTAGTAATAATCTGACAGCAGTGAAGTGCGAAAGGGAAGGGGCGACACTTTTGATCTTAGACTTCGTCTACATGCCGGGCGAGGCAACCTCCAACCCTCCAACCAAAAGAAGCACTGCTGTCGTTGAAATCACCTACCGCATCTATGCCACCTGCAACCCAGCTCCGGTCTCAAGTCAACAGCTTAGGCTTTCTTTATCGTCGGTGTATCAGGTGTTTGTTTTTACTTCTAAATCACTGAAAGCGTTTCTCAAGAATGTGCAGAGATATTTTCTTAAATCTTCAATCTTGAAAAATCCCAATTGGCATCATTGCTACTGACATGGGTTCCAAAAGCATCCAAAAATCCGAAACAAAATTTATACATTTTTTCATTTTTTAATTAAAATGGACTTGTTCAAAGCCTATTGCTATACATCCAGCATAACAATGGCATTGACCTGAAATCAAAGGTCACCCCTTCGAACAAATTCTCTTGAAATTTAATTTGATTAAAAAAAAAAAAATCAAAGAGCTGTCATCGCAAGCCTACAATGTCCAATTAAAGGATCGTATTTATGAATATCAAATGAGCCTCTTTCTTAATAAGTGCCTTTTGCATATACACTCTGTTCTCAAAATGAAATTCCCTAATGGCCAATACCATTGTTTTTATTCAGTCTAAAGGAAAAAAGGCGCCATAAATTTAAATAATCGATGTCAGCATTTGGTAAATATGGAGCAGTGTTTTCTTTTTTATTTTTCCATTTTGGTTCATAAATTTACTCACAAAGAAAAACCCAAAAAATAATTGAATACATGACTGGAATAATAATTTTTTTTTCATCTCAAGTACATGAGTAGGTAGGTAGGTAGCATTGTACTTTGTACTTTACTACTTGACAGTTTATTATGTTCGCATAGTACTTGAACACATTTTTGCTAGGAACAAAAAATAAAAAATAATAAATAAATGAAAAATGTCAACCAATACACAATCCAATGATCACTGATGGTAGAGAAGAGAGTTCCGATTCAATTTGTGGGAATACAATGCAAAAGTGTCCTAGCCAGTTTTTAAAAACAAAAATTCACTCAATTTCCCTCAATAGGCAGGGGGATGGTAAAGTTTCACAAATAATGTTGCGAGATAAGAGCAGGTACAATGTAGAGTGTAGAGTGTACATGAACACGCTCAGCACAAGTCATAAATAAAATTTCCAATGGGTATAATGTTAAACGAAAAAATGCGTAGCTATACCAAAAACTCGTGTTCAGATTGAGTTTTATGGGACGGAATTTTTATATTTTCGAAACATTGCATGCGAAGAATCGTAAAAAGTTGAATTGCTATTTGCTAACCGTAACTTGAAGCTTGTGAGACTTGAAACGGAGCTTCATATTGTTCAAAATTGAAAGTAGTGCAAATATTTATCAACAATAATATTCTTGTTAAGCCTTTTGATAAAAGTCAGAAATATTATCTTATTCTGTATTTCGCATGCATTCGAGTATATGAGAAAAGAATCTCACTTTAAAAATGTATGCGAGTTGGTCCTGTGAACCTACAAAGCATTAAGTATGTAATGCTGAAAAATTCTTTGGTTGCTGCATAGATTTATCAAACGCAATAAAGGACAAATTATCTGAAAAAAAAAACTTTGCTCATGACAGATTTATGAAGTAAGATGCTGCATGGGCGTATTTAGGGTGCTGCATTTTGATTTCCTTTTACATTAACTAATTTTAATGAATTGATTCATCAATTCTACCAAGACTGGCTTGATTTTGAAGGATCACATCGCTGCCTCATGTTCAAAAGCAAATCAAACACGTCTCCTAAAGTTCTGCGAAACTCGTTGGGTGCAGCATTTTGATTCGCTCAGGCTGTTCAAAAGTGCTTTCTCATATATTTGCGTTGGAAGAACTGGATACCAGCAATACGAAACTCGATGGAATACAACCTAACGCCCTGCTCGCGTCTATTCGCAGGCCGCAATTCATTATTTCATTGACAATACAGACACCAATTTTTAACTTAACGAAAAACCGCAGCCTCTTGATGCAGAAAAAAGATTGTGATTTAAACTGATGCGTCGGGTAAACAATCGATCTGTGCGAGGACATAAGTGAGATGCGTCAAAATGCAGAGGATACATTCCACCATTATAGTCTAAGAGCCCGTGAACCCCAGACCATCGTTATTTTATAAAAGCTGAAAGTTTACCAGCGCATGCTCCCAGCATAAGTAAAGACAATGGGCCATTATGAAGTTTGGGTTATAGTGGCTTTGGCAGGTAAACGGCTCTAAAGGTCTGTAAAATACCGTTCTACTTACGTCAAATTATAAAATGTGATTTTTTGGTATTACTTTCAGAATATTATTAAAAATCATGTCATTCATTGCCAGACACTTAACATAGTGGCAACCCCTTGCCAGACACCCTTAATGTTTGTCAAATTAAAATTCTACTTACGTTATAGTATAAAAGCTGATTTTTATATATAATACTTGGGTAATAGGCTAATGATGTTTTCTCATCAGCCAGACATTTTTGATAGTTCCAACCCCTTGCCAGACAAGCATATTGTATACTAGGTGTGCCAGCGACCTCGTCCGCAAGAATTGGCATAACT
The DNA here is from genome assembly GCA_914767635.1 of Melanostoma mellinum. Lineage (NCBI taxonomy): Eukaryota > Metazoa > Arthropoda > Insecta > Diptera > Syrphidae > Melanostoma > Melanostoma mellinum. Next base: position 66,864,811 of record OU612058.1, on the reverse strand, counting down.
TTTTTATTTATCAACCGATTGACATGAAATAAAAACTAAATGTTAAGTGAAGCTTGCCACAATATATTACTGGAAACCTCATCTAGATAGATTAAGCCGTTTCTGAGATTAGCGTGCACAAACAAACAAACTGTTACGTTTTTATTATATGTATAGATATAGATATAGATAAATAGATCTTAAAAAGAGACTAGTGATAAGAATGACTTATGCAAATAAACTTTTAGGCTCCCATTCATTTAACTAGTAATCTGTTTAAAATTAAAAAAAATCTTAAGAAAAGACATTCGATGCTACAACTACCTTGAAGTACTAAAAATTTCAATTTATTCTGTAAAAAAAAGCAAATAACATAATTATAAAAAATAAATTGATGATATTAGATATTGTTATACACTATATAAGAAACTACATTATTTTATTCATTATCATCATCACTTTCTTCATCACTATAACTTAATGCGATTTCGTGGATATCGATTAAATAAAATTGTTGAGTCTTTCCACACTCACCATTGAGACCTCGTTCTTTATAAATACAGTAATTATTCATCAATTCTCTCAGCTCTTCATGTTCTATGCTGAATGATGATATTTTACTGTAGGAGCATTTTGCTGTAAGAGCGAGCGCGAGACAGCATATAAAAAAGAAGAAGTGGTTATCACAGGAAATGTTACAAATCATTCACAGGGCTGATGAAAAAATATTTTACTCCAGAACCTAAAAATTCTAAAAAGAATGTTGAAACAGAGCAAGAAAAAGAAACATCTAGAAACCTTAATACATCAACAGAAGATTCAATAACAGGTCCATCGCATTTGCCTGAGTAAACTGTATCACACCCACCTTCAACTTCTCAATCAAAAGAACCTAAAATTTCCCAGGCAGCTGTGGACATTTGTGGACTTGAAGAGTCGAGTGAAAATGCTAATGCAACCACAGAAGGAAATAGTTTGACTCAAAGTGATACCAGTGTTGCCATAAGTGAAAAAGTTTGTTTATTTTGCAATAAAAAAAAAAAATAAATAAATGAGATCAAAAATGATTCCACTCCATGAAAGTGATAAAAACCAATTTCAGTCTGGTATAATTTCTAGCATCAAAAATCAAGAAGAATATAATGAATTGTTTAGTAGATTGGAAAGTAATAAAAGTCTGAAAATATACTATCACACTGAATATAGGATTCAGTTTAATAATAAAATATCTTCAACGGCGAAAATATCTGTTGAAAGCAACTGGCATCATCATCGAGAGTACCACCAAGAAGCTTTCAATGACATTAGTAGCATCATAGAAAAAGATATTATCAACAACGGCCGCTGTCATTTATTGATTTATTTACATGAATTATATACTGATTCATTGGAAAGAATTTATACAGATAATTCCAATGAAATAGATTCTACTTTTTCTGCACAACACCTAGAAGAAAAAATTGGTAAGAAGTTTTCCAAAGATCTTAAATTCGTTACGATCCGGAATAAAAAAATAATAGCACCCAGTTATTTGAAGACTATTGACGAAACATTACTGGACAACTTAAAATCTGAAAATATTTTACAAAACAGCGGCATTATTCTTAAGAAAAAATATTTTGACAATGGACGAGACAAAACTACCATCTAAAAATCTTTCAGCACAGCATGATAATGAATAAAATAATGTAGTTTCTTATATAGTGTATAACAATATCTAATATCATCAATTTATTTTTTATAATTATGTTATTTGCTTTTTTTTACAGAATAAATTGAAATTTTTAGTACTTCAAGGTAGTTGTAGCATCGAATGTCTTTTCTTAAGATTTTTTTTAATTTTAAACAGATTACTAGTTAAATGAATGGGAGCCTAAAAGTTTATTTGCATAAGTCATTCTTATCACTAGTCTCTTTTTAAGATCTATTTATCTATATCTATATCTATACATATAATAAAAACGTAACAGTTTGTTTGTTTGTGCACGCTAATCTCAGAAACGGCTTAATCTATCTAGATGAGGTTTCCAGTAATATATTGTGGCAAGCTTCACTTAACATTTAGTTTTTATTTCATGTCAATCGGTTGATAAATAAAAAAGTTATGCCAATTCTTGCGGACGAGGTCGCTGGCACACCTAGTATACAATATGCTTGTCTGGCAAGGGGTTGGAACTATCAAAAATGTCTGGCTGATGAGAAAACATCATTAGCCTATTACCCAAGTATTATATATAAAAATCAGCTTTTATACTATAACGTAAGTAGAATTTTAATTTGACAAACATTAAGGGTGTCTGGCAAGGGGTTGCCACTATGTTAAGTGTCTGGCAATGAATGACATGATTTTTAATAATATTCTGAAAGTAATACCAAAAAATCACATTTTATAATTTGACGTAAGTAGAACGGTATTTTACACACCTTTAGAGCCGTTTACCTGCCAAAGCCAAACTTCATAATGGCCCATTGTCTTTACCTATGCTGTGAGCATGCGCTGACAAACTTTCAGCTTTTATAAAATAACGATGGTCTGGGGTTCACGGGCTCTTGCTCTATTAGTTCTTGTCACAGCTGAGAAGATAGCTGAAAAAGTTGTCGTGAGACTGGAGAGTCCTAGGCGAATTGGAATGCAGCGGAATCGAGACAATTATGAAGGTAATGATGAGACTTATTTTCCTCAATCAACTTTCATTCTCTTTTTGGGTCACTTCTCAAACCAGCTTCGATTAAGATTTTCTGACCATCGGGAATTGCTGTCAACGATCCAGAATATTCTGCCACCAAAGTGTACAGAAATTGACTCAGACTGGAAAAGGCAAAGATATAAAAGTGAAATCTCAGCAAATTTTTGACACACATTCACACTCTATATTTATATCCACGTTGCATTTTTTCCAAATATTATTCGAAGATACCAAACAAACGACACGACGGCCAAAAACTTTCACTGATGCTCTTAACAATTGCAGCAAGAATTTCCACCATTCGATACATAGGCCTCAGACGATTTGCGCTACTGCTCTTAATTTTACCCGGGTGATACCCAACATAACAATTATCCGGGTACCTGGGTAGCGTGGGTATTACCCAAGTTGGTAACGCGGGTACCCGGTTACCCAACAAAATAAGCTATAACTGACAGTGTTTTGTACTGGGAACCGGAGAGTGAAAATTCTCTAATGCACATTGCAATATCTATCGAGTATCGACATCAAATGATGTAAATATTAGCTTGTATGGTTCTTCCAGTGCAGCGGTGGTATGTATGGCAGCTTCAAGCGAACGCTCGTTTTCATCTCAGCGCAGATTGAAAACGTCTGCAAAATAAAACAAGCCAAGATCTATTGAACGGGTTAGCTAGCGTTGTTGAACGTCTATCCAGATGTGGAAGTTTCCTGCGAAGAGATAATCCACATAACGTCGAAAAAGTCAAGAAGAATAAAATACCTTATACCTAACTTTTGACTGCGATAAATGAAAAATGATTACTACTTATTCTAATAAAATCAATTTTTTGATAAAAGATAATAATGTACATAAATAAATTATATCGAAGTTCGAAGGCGGTCTTAAGGGTCTCAGGGCATTGAAACAGAGATGGTAGCGGATGGTCTCCTAACGATCCAACGCAATGGCAGCTCTCTAACCAGCAGGGCTTATTCGGCTTTTAAGGTCAAAATAGCTAGATCACAAAAGGACCTGACCTTCGACTTTGTAGATTTATTGTACCCGTTGCTTTTTAAGTGGTGTACCCAAAGTAAAGTTATTCATCCAGACTAGCCTCTCTGATGAAACTTAAAGTCTGTGTTACGTTTAGGAGTTTAAATTCCCTATCTTCTATGTACATAGTGTGAACCTTAGCACTTTTTTCTTTGATGTATGATAGCTTCGCAGTCTCTTCGGATATTCTTTGGATATTGTTCCTATTCCTTTCAGTATTTGCCCTGGTCATCGTTCCTTATGCCTAGTACTTTGAGTTAATATACATGTATATAAACTCAATGCCAGTACTTTAATGTTAGGAAACCGGCCAGCACTCTTATATTTTCTAGGCTAGGTTTATCTCGTTTATGTAACGTTTTGAATTGAAAGTGCCAAGTAGAAGCTTGGCTTGAAACATTTTTGGGAGTTCATTCCAGTGTTAACTTGGTTGCTTGGATCCGACACCTGTCTTGCTAGTTCGTTTGCCTGTTCATTGCCTTTGCTTCTTACATGTCCTAATACACAAAAGATTATACTATCTAACTGTTACTGCCCAATAAGATCCCTTAACGGACTATTGTTGCTTCCACGCTTCCCGAATTTCAAAATTCATAAATATGTGTAGAGATATCCAGATCAATCATACGTCAACTTGGTCTTACAGTGTTATGGATGTCCGATCACTCCGAAGGGCCAACTATACAATCTCTGATTTTCTGGGTTTCATTTAGCTCCCCAAAACGAAACCATCGGTTTGATGAAGAATGTGGTGAGGCAAAGACAACTAAAAAAGCACGACTAACGTTATCAAAAAGAGAAAAGCATCTCCCTTCGACAAGAACAACGAGATTTACAAGGAGAAATGAAGGGAAGAACATCGAATTCTTAAAAAGAAATGGAAGCCGCATAAGAAGTTCTCAGCTCATTTGAGGAAATCGATAGATGCCGTGATAAGAATTATAAAAATTTAAAAAACCATGCCAGGATAGTCAGTCTTGAACTCAAACTTGTAAAGACCAGCAACTTCACATAGCGATAGAATCGCAGTCGCTCCTGAGATCAGGCAAAGATAATCTGCACACTTCTTAAGGACAATGAAATGCCTTCCTTGTCACATGTAAACTAAACCAAAATAAGCTGCGGGTGCAAATGGAGAGCTTTCCAAGGTAGTTATATACCTGTTAAAAGGAACAAGTCCAATGAGTTAACCTCAGTATGGTGTGTCGGATCTTTGAAAAGGGACACACTCTCAGTTGCGTTGATCATTGAGAGATATAATCGTTGAATATAAAAACATGTCTGCCTTAATATGAGAACGTCGGAATACCAACGTCAAAGATTTGATAAGTCCTTATCAAAGGACACAATCAAAAAAGTATTCACATTACGACAGATCTTGAAAAAACCCGAGAATTCAATATTCAAATTCAGTATATACGATATTTTTCAGACGATTTTAAAGCGGCGTGTGACAGTATTTACAGAGACGAGCTGAACAGAGCCATGTCTAGTTTCAGCATCCTTGCAAAACTTTTACAGCTATGCAGAATGACTTTGCAGATTTCACGCTGCTCCGTCAAGGTCGGTAATGATATCACAGAGACCTTTGATATCGAAAAAGCCTAAAGGGAAGTCAATAAAAGATTTCAGGGCAAGTTTTATGTTTACAGTGAGTTTGATTACTTTTGGAATTATGGCTTCGGCTCGATGTGATTTACACTTCAGGTACGTTGTTTCTGTTTCCTTCTTCGGTTGACCCCTCGAAGAGTCGGGGGTACATTACAAAATACTCAAAAACCGAAATACAATGAACCAAAACTTCTTAAAAAAGCTGAAATATCATAAGTCATTGGCTTTGGAATTGTTCTGACCAGATTCAGTAGGTACTTAAAAAAGCTAAGAAACAACAGCTTTAATTCTAAAAGACTAGCTTAACCTTCTGCTAGTAAAATTGATGTTCTCCTAGGTTTCACTATTAAATAAACTTAGTGGGAACATTATTTGGTCCTTCGAGCTGGAATTGAGCTAAAGATCTATGATTATAGAGTTCAATATGTGATCTGCTAAGCAGAGTCCTTGTAAATGTTGCCATTTATTAACCTCGATTCGGTGAGTTGAAAGTTGCCCAGTCAGTGCGTTGAAGGCTATTGCTCCTTCAAGCGTTTAGCCTTGCGACGCAAACGTTAAGTGCAAAACTGTGGAATGCTCTTTCAAAATCGAAGTCGTTATAGAAGGATGTTGGTTGAGGCCCAGGTTCACCCCGAAATGTAATGCTCACCTAAGTTAGTAAGTAAGCACATGTTGAGTCGACGCTGCAATGTATCTTGCCACTACTGACCTAACTTAGCCCACTTTCTCTTGCAACGCAACGGCCTGACACCATTTTAATTTCAGCATTTGTGTCGCTGCTGATTGACCTTAACATGGGTGCTACCAAAAGAGCTAGCAGTGCTGTCCATATAAAACGTCTAGGTTGGCGGAGATCATCTGAAAGCTTAAAAACTTGCCTATCTCATGTTCGGTAGACTAGATTGTGGTTGCATGTTTATGTGCGATAGTGAACGGTTTCGCTTCGAACAAAATGTGCAATTTTTGTCACTTGAACAAATTGAAGCAATATGATTGTATCCTAAGACATTTCATTGCACATCTTCGTTGTCGTTATTACTTGAGTGCGCCTCTGAACTTTCATACATTTCTGACATTTTTTCAATGAATGCTGAGACTGGTGACATACTTGTTAGGCAAACTCAGCTCTGACTTGACTCAATCAACTCGGTAAAAATTCTAATCGAAGACGGAACAGTTTGAAACCATTGATAGTTTTCGTACAGATTTGGATCTGTTGGGTCTATAAGCATTGATATCAACAAAAATGTGCTATGTTTTAGAAAGCTAAGCATCCTTGAAATGTCAAATAGAGTTGCTCGTCGCATGGAAGGGTTTTTGCATTTTAAAATCTGAATGGCTGGAATGAAAATGAAAATGTTTTTCCACGGGTTACGGGTATATGACCTTTCGCAAGGAATTGGCAATTTCTCCGAAACTAATTTCATGTCATGAAAGCGCTATGCCGATTACTCGTTCAGAATTGGCGAAAAATGGAGGTCCCTTCCATTCTTGCACAAGGGATGGCTTAAGGAACTGCGAACTGCCACTCTGTATACTTAATTTTATTGCAACTATCAACCCTATTTTATCAGCCTTTTTAGCCAACCGAAAATTCCCTATGTCTTCAAATTAATAGCTAACGATTCTTTCAGCTGATGACATAAGCATAAGCAAGTTGTTTCTTGTAATTGTATAAATGTACTTATGTTGAAGTGATGTTAAAAACGAAATAGTTACAAAGAATTTTTTTTTAATCCGATTAATTTGATTAATCTGTTAAGTCTTAAAGCATTTTCTGAAAACACTGTTGCTAAACTCTCTTCAACCAGTTACCTCATTGTGAACCGGAAACCTTTCCGCTGATAAACAAGAAAAACTTTGAGTTGTCTATTATTTCTCTTACCACCGATAGAAAATGAACTCAGATAAGAGGAAAATGAACAAAATGAAATAAAGGACCTCTTTCAAGAAAACTTTAATACCGGAAGTTTTTAACAGACATCAGAATTAAGTGAGAGCTGAGAGTGGTTCTTCTTTGACTCCTGTTCATTTTGTTTGCTTCCACCATGATTTTATTTCCAGATTTGAGTGAGGAAAAAAAAACAGAAGAAAATAACAAAACAGTCAGTCAAACAGGGTTTCCTTTAAGCCTATCTTCAACCCCGAGCTATAAAAAAAGTGAACAAGAGAAAAATAATAAAATGTAACAAGAGAAAGAATGACGAGCCAAATAAACAAAGCGCAAACGGAAATCTAAATCACTGCATATTTAATTTGCACTTTCATTAAGTTTAAGTGGCGGCGGCGGCACAACACTTGAAAGGAAATTCCTTAACAGATAAACTACGGATGAAGATGTACACCAAAGGAAGCCTCATTGATGCAGGGTTCTGTTTGATGTGAGTAGAAAACATGTAAAAGGAAAAAAAGAAGGAAAGAAGTGGCTTGCTTCCTGTTTCCTTCTAACGTTGATTTTTTTTACAGCCTTTTAATGCTTTCTCGTAAGAAGGGATCTTGAATAATAGTGTCGTAGGATCCATCAATTCTGAAAAACAGCAAAGGCTGAGGGTAGTCAATTTTACATGAGAGTCAATCAACTACCTACCAACGTGACGTGACGCGATACTTCTACAACGACAAGACCGACAAAACCGCTTTACATTAAGGACATAGCATCCCCCACTTTATGTGCTCTCTTTCATCATTGCTTTTTTCTATTTGAATTATTGAATGCATTCGATGAAGTGGAAAAGTCCTTAATTTTCCAAAACACCACGTTTCGAAGAATTTCCCGCTCTTGTGATATCACTTTCGATTGCCAACACGAATATTTTATAGGCACAGCACGTTGCCAACAATTTAATTGTGTCCCCCATTTCTATATGGTTCTTCACTTTCAATTCAAAAACACACGTCTCCACTCATTCAAGTAAGCCGATATTCGATTTGTAATCAAATTATATCCTGTATCAACCGCCCGACAGACCATTCTTCTTCTACATACTTCATCCTTGACAAAAAAAAAACCTTCGAATAGCTACTCGTATTATAGGAAAGAAGTCCTGCTCAGGAATTGGGTGCAAAAGAGGAGATTGCTTTCAATTTAATTTCAGCTCAATGGTTCTGGTTTAGGGATATATTATATTTTTACTGAAAACTGAAAATGAGTAAAGGAGTTCAAGGCCATTTGGATGTAAATGCTAGAATAGATTCCGAGGAGATATTGTATTTCAAAAATATTCCCTGATAATCACATTTTTCCTTTCATGGCTATTTTTCTTCTTTTTTTTCTTTTTGGTTTCGGTTTTGGTTTTGCTTTATTGAAGCAGGCCGGGCGTGTGAATTACAAACAAATATTATGTATACAGTTGAAATGGGGATCTCTTATGTCAAAAAAGGAGTATTTTAAGGACATTATACGGTTCCTTTATTATTTTTTTTTTTTTTTTTGTTAGCTTGCATTTTCTTACATGGGTTGTGTGTTCTTGGCATTTCAATTGGGGGCCCTTTTGGGCATTCGGGGATATCAAAGAGTAGATTATTTTTCAGTGGTTTTGCGGGTATGGAATTCCTTCGTTTCTTTTTTCTTATTCTTTTTACACAAATTCAAATCTGTATGCGGGTTTTATTATTGTTCCCATCTTCTTTTTTTTTTTTTTTTTTTTTTTTGTGCTGTTCCAGTTCTGTTTGTGTGTATTGGATGAGGGTCAGGAATATGAATGCTTTTGAGTAGGTATATTATGCTTATGCGGTGCGTGCGTGTTTTGCATGAGTTAAAAAATTATAGAAAAAACATAATGTATTGAAGGGCTGGGATAGTTACGAATTCTGTGGATAAACTCTACCCAGTTTATTATTACTTTGGTTAATGTAAGCCTAGGGATTGCATAATCGGACATATGTGGTAGTTGGCAAGATTGTTAGAGAGCTTCCTATTAAATGGAAAAAAGAATCTACTGACTCTACTACAGATAGTAGTTGGGCAGGATGAGATATGACTGTGACTCCGATCATAGAATTTAAATTGAAAGCGGCCTACTCTCTTTTACAGTGACAAAGCGAAATTTTCATAATCCGATCCACACAGACTTAGACTACTCTCAATTACATTCCTTATTATGCTGACAGAAGTTGTGAAAAGGATTTTGGGTGACTGGAAATAAACATAATATTACTTCTCCAATTGAACATGATTAGTATTCCGGGCCAACTTCGGATTCATTAAGTTTATGCTTTAAAGTTCATGAGTGAATGTGACAGGTCCTTTCTTCGAGGAACAATTAATTGGAACATTATATTGGTTGTAATTTAACGCAATCTTGATGTTGATTGCAATTGGCACAACGACAAACACTTCGAGTCACATGATAGTCACATCTGAGGAAACGAATGCTTAATGAAGAACTAAATAGAAAGTTCAGTGCAGCGAACTTGAAAACGTTATGGCAGCTTAAAGGTTCGAATAGAGCGATAGCGACAACTGTATTCACGAAAGAAACTCTCCGGTTAAGAAAGTATTTTATAACACACAAGATAGAGCGTACCAGAAGATTAACGAAAGAAACTCTCCGGTTAAGAAAGTATTTTATAACACACAAGATAGAGCGTACCAGAAGATTAAAACCTCCTCATAGGTATCGTACTCATGTGTGCAAATGAGCCCCAACCTACACAAAGTTCAAGTTCGCCAGTAAACGAGCCAATATCGTTGGCGGTCTTTGACGCGGTGTCCTAGGGCTATACGATGATGGATAGTACCTCCTGAATTTAGAAGCTAAAGAATGTGAAGCTAAGGACGTGTGGTTTTCAAGAACAAAAAAAGCGCAAATAATTTGAAGCCATGGCTAAGAATTTCGAGCAAGTGGTCACCACGGTTAGTTCAAATAAATTCCAGCCAAGAGGCCCGATTTCTGACCAATTTTCGGTAGCAATTGGGGCTATGTGTTGGCAATAGCGCCCCGGGTATTCTCTTCCATGGCGCCAATCGTTTAGGGATTATCTACGAAGATAAGCGACTCCCAACAAAAGTAGTCCTGGTGTTCAGTCCCACGATCTTGGGGGTAACTCAACGGTTTTAGGTTCGAAATTTTGTAGGAGTTGGTGTAAGCCTAGCGATTTCGTTTCGATTGATTTTACAGAACGTACACAAAGGTTCACATTTCACAGTATTTGTGCAGTTTTGATGTTTCCCAGATGAAATGGCAAACAGCAAACCAAACTGAGCATAAATTAAGTGCCAACTCTCCAAAAGATCAACTCCGAAAGGAGATTTGCCAAATTAAAAACCCCACATTTCTTATTGTGTCTTTAACCAAGAATTTGATAGAATATTATTTTTTGAGACTGCAAATACTTTTAAATTTTTTTGATAGTTTTGGTAAAAAGTATAGTCTCGCATTTTGACACCGGAATAAAAACCTGAGCCCCGAAAGCACTTATGCGAATGAAATCAACTATCTAAATGGCATGTAATTCATTTTTGATCTATGCAGTGGCCCCAAACGATTATTCAACACAAGGAAGAGCTGAGTAAAGTATAGTGTATGGTTCTATGCAAGGATAATAATCGGTTGAAGAATCAATTTGTTAAAAAATGGGTAATGATAGTTTCCTGAAGATTCTTATGTTTTTTTGGCGTCAAACTGTTGAAAAGTTGACTAATAGATCAATAGGTCACCAGTCACCAGTCACCTGTCATCTGTCTTTAGTCATATTTCGTTATCGTCACCTGTCATCAATCATCTGTCGGCGCTCGGCGGTTATATGTCGTCTTTCATTTTTTATCTGTCATCTGTCATCTGTGATTTGTCATCTGTCATCTATTTATCGTTTTTGCCTTTAAAAATTCCTAGTTGTTGTTTTTTAGCAGCGTAAGATTTTGTAACAGGAGGCTTGGTACCTAAATGAAATATGAAATAATGAGATCTCATTTTTGGTTGAAAAAGGAGATAAAGAAACAAAAAAAAAATAGATGAGATGCAGAGATGCTGCAGCAAGTAGGATATACAAACATTAGGTCGGGTAAGAAAAAATCGGTAGTTAAGTGACACGGAAAAATTGGTTGCCAAACACCTTAAAAAAAATTTAGATGCGGATCTTCCTATTAAAATTAAGAGCAATTTTGTAGTAATAATTGTAAAAAAATATTTGATTTTTTTTTACCCACCCTGATGTAAATACTTTCTCTGAAGGAAGAGAGAATCAACCAACATCAGCATCCACATATGCAAAAAGTGTTGAAAACGATGTAGTAGCAAGGACTTGATGTTGGCCACATAGAAAAAAAACTGAAGCAAAATCAGTCCATAATCAACCTGAAAACTACCAAATGTTGGATTCCACTAGCTATCTCCAGATGAAGTAAATCGGAAGGCTAAGCCCTCTAGAGATGACCTCGTAAGGACCAAAGACTAACCTTGTAATTTTTGAAATTTAATCGGAGAAAAATATGCCGTGCACGAAATTTAAAATCTGCCTCCCATCTGCCAAAAATGAAATCATCTCCTCTGCATTAACTATAAAAGCTTTAGTCCTTAGTCTAACCTATGTGAATGCTCATAGGTCAATGATGATCAATGTGGACCAGTGTGGTTCAAATTTACCAAACCAACCAGGATTTCAGTATGCAGCTTAAGAAAATTTGTATTTTGAAGAAATTTCTCACGAAAGGATTCTAGGCTAAGTAACTTTGGAATTTCCAATATGTCTTATCAGGATGATGTTGAGGAAGTCTCGCTGCCTTACCAAAATCAATTCAATTCAATTCATTTATTGAGACTAATTAGAAAATACATGTTTGATTTGGTAACATAACAGATTTAACAATATTTGTCGACTTTTAAGTGTATGTCTGACTATTCCCGATTTATATGCAAAATTCAATAGATATAATTTCAGTTTGAATAAAATGTCACTAACTTTATGAACTCTAAAATATATTGTATGCTTGCTCCCGACATACATAATTTTTTTTTTATTTTTTTTTTTTATTTTTTTTCATTTTTTTTTTTTAAATACTTAAAACTAACTTACGTACAAACACAGAGAAGAAACCTGATAGATTTTATTCATCAAGAAAAGAAAGAAATACTAAAGTTATCCTGCGGAAGTCAAATATCTTATTGATTAGTTAAACTATTTAGTACATAAACGGAGCTCTTAAAGACCATATTGAAATGTATAACTATGAAGCATAAACATACAATGGAATATAAGAGCACTTTCAACGTTAGTCTATGTATGTACTTGAAGTCGGATCTATTTATTTTCTTAGGTTTCCCGGTTGAGCCTTGTCGTAATAGGGTACAACAAGATTTCTATTTGTATCTGGTCTTGATTGGGGAGACGATGAACTATGCAGAAGGTTAAAAGGCGAAAGGTAATAATGATCATTGATGCAGTTATTGCAATTACGATCATATAAGGAACTTACTAAGCTATTAGGGTGGGATCCCAGAGACTCAAGTCTTTTCAATACTATTTCGATTTGATAAACCATCAATGGTTTCAGTTTCGTTGCGTCGTATAAAGTTTGGTTTGAAAACCATTTTTTGTTTGGTCTTCGGAACTTTCCACTGCAAAATCTTAAAATTTTTCTTTCGAAACTCTCTAGTTCTCTTGCTACGGTAGGAGAAATAGTAAACCAGGTGCAGAAACCATATGTTAGGATGGGCCTTACGAGTGTTTTATAAATGAGCAATTTTGTTGACTGTGGCATAAATGCTTAGAGTGTAAAATAGGTTTTAAGCTAGCTATTACCATTTTAGCTTTTGAAAGTGTGCTTCTGGCATGTTTGTTAAAAAGAAATCTGTTATGATGATTTACTCCAAGTATTTTGGTTTCGGTTTTAAGAGGGACATTGATTCCATTGATTTGTAATTTCAGCTTTTTGCTTTCCTTAACGGCAAGATAATGGCCTTTACCGCTAGAGTTTCTAAAGCATATGACACAGCTCTTTTCCGTGTTAATTTTCAACCCCCATTTTTTATAGTAGCTTTCTAAGACTGGAATTTTTTCTGCGATTTTCTGAAGTGCTATGCTTGGCTTCTTGTCACTTGATAAAATCGTTGTGTTATCGGCGTAAAGTAAACAACATGGATCACTCGTCATAAGGTTGTCGAGTGGAAGGTCACTTAAATATATATTAAAAAGAGTTGGACCAAGAATAGAGCCTTGAGCTACACCCGAAAGAACTGCGAATTTGTCTGAAGATTCTGATCCTATGGAGATAGATGTGAACCTATCTTTAAAAAAACTTTGCACCATTCGAATTAGAAAATCCGGGATTCCTATTGTTAGAAACTTGAAAATCAGTCCCTTATGCCATATGTTGTCAAAAGCCTTTTCCAAATCTATGTCCAAAGCTATTGTTGTCTTTTTCCCCCTTAGATTCTGAACAACTTTATCATGGAGAACTAGCAGTGCGTGATCGGTTGAATGGGCCTTTTTAAATCCAAATTGGTTTTGTGGAATTAAATTTGATTGCTCACAAAATGCGTTCAAGTGTCCCAACAACACTTTTTCGAAGAGTTTTCCAATGTTTGGAAGTAAGGAAATAGGACGAAAATCTCTTATATTCGTCGATTTTCTTGATTTAGCAATGGGCAGTAACCTGGCATTTTTCCAAATTTTGGGAAAGTATCCATTGTTTAAACAGTGGTTGAAAATGCACGTAAGGACTACATCAAGAGAGTAGGGACATTTTCCCAAAACATAATTGGAGATATTGTCTACCCCAGCAGATCTTTTATTATTTAATTCTTGTCTCAAACAGTTCACTTGAGTTGGAGAGGTAAAAGGGTGTTCTTTTGGGGATACTGCATTAAACAAGGGAGAGAAAGTTTTTAAATGTTTATCTGCTTGTCCCTCCCGAAACTGACTTGTTTTAAGAGAAACTTCACTGGTAAGGCTTTGATCATAAATTGGCGTTTTTTCAGAGTAGAGTTCTGAATAAAAATGTTTAAAAGCTTCTAATTTGCTTTCAGTACAGTTTAATTGGATTCCGTTGTATTCCAATATATCCTTTCTGACATCCGTGCCAAAAAATTTTCGTCCGGTAAGTCTGTCAATCTCCTTGAAAGCCTGAGGTGATGGTCTTATTTCTTTAAGTTTCGACTCAAAAACATTGTTCATGTCTATCCTTACCCTATCTTTAATTATTTTACTCAAGCATTGTATTTTAGAGTGAATTTGCTGGTATTGAGAGCTTATTCTGTTAAGGTTCCGATGAAACAATCTCTTTAGTTGCCTAAGCCATATATTCCTCAATTTGAGTAGTTTCTTCGTTAATTCAGAAATATTGTGGTATCTCAAATTGTTTGGCTGGCGGATTTCCGAGTGGTTTTCCGTGCAGGCTACTATTTGATCATTGATCTGACATATTAGGGAGTCTATTTCCGAGTTACATATAATTCTATCTTCAGGAATATTTATATGAGAGAGACCGCTATGCAGTTGAATCCTAAAGGCATCCCAATTAGTCTTTTCAAAGCTCACATACTTTTCTGGAGCTTGCAAGAGGGGCGACATAGACGTAAAATTGAAGTCTAAAGAAATTCCGAAATGGTCGGCAAGAGAAGGAAATGTGTTACATCTTGGCGGATGCGAATCACACAGGGAAGATGAAACAAGAAAATAATCTAAGATTGAAGAAGATCTGGGGAACGTTGGGCTATAAGAAGAAACAACATCTAGACTCAGATATGGACCATTGAAAAACCACCTGTGAAAAGTGTTTCCGTTTCTGTTATTTGTTGAATCACCCCACTCTGAGTGTCGGGCATTTAAATCACCCCCAATAATTGCTGCATCAAATGTTTCAATAAGAGCATAAAGTCTGTCAAGTTCTCTTTCTAGGGCCTGACTAGCACTTGATGGAATATAAATACTTCCAATTAGGGTTCTCTTAATTGATCCAGAAGCGTTTTGTAGAGTTATTGCTGCCAAGGTTACTGAGAATATGTTACTTTGAAATGGAATACTACTGTATTTATAAAGCTTATCTAGGATTATTGCAGTACCTCTACCAGAATCATTTCGTACTATACTGAAGCCGTCGAATGACGGTTTATGTCTAGCACTAAGCCTTGTTTCAGAGAGGAAGCATATTTGAGGTTTTTTGTCTTTAAGGATTTTATAAAGTGCAAGTCTTCTTTCATGGGAGATAATTGAATTAAAATTTGTTGAAATTATTTTCATGTTACTTGCCGCCATCATATCACAATAGAGGCGACAAAGTCGAGATATGCGAACATTTTCTCTTCTTGTGTTTTTAGCTGTTGGTAGCTAGGCCAAAATTGTCTTATTCGGACTAGTAAATCTTGAAATGAGATATTAAATAATTTTTTCGCTTCATTTAAAAAGTTATTAAGGTCACCTGTGGAAGTTGTATTGCTTACGTCACTAACTTTTGCTTTTTTGGGTCTTTCTCGGGTTGTTGGCTTAAGAGATGTTTTTGCAATGTCAGCAAAAGAAATGTTTGTGTTACAAAAAGCATTCACATCGTTTTGAACATCAATTCTAATATCTTGGGTTATTTTTTTTGATCTCTGCATGAGAGCTTCTTTTTTGTTTTTATATTTAATGTATGCAGGGCATTCTTTTGAGCTGGCTGCATGCCCTGTTTGGTCACAGTTGACGCATACAGGAGTAGGCACCTCTTTGTTAGCCTCTTGTAAGCTTTTCATGGATGCTATGCATGCCTCTGAGTCATGAGATTTTCCACAAAGTACGCAGCGACTTACATACGCACAACATTCTCCGGAATGCCCAAATCTTTGGCACCGGAAGCATCTTATAACTAACCTACTGTGCTTCTTTTCCCAATACACCCGTTGAAAAAGTAAGTACCTTACGCATGTCAGTTCCTTAAGTGATTCGCCTTGCTCTAACTGCACTGAAAAAATGTTAAGTTTAATATTTTGCTCTTTCGTTCTTGCTGTAGAAAAAGGAGAAACCTTAAGAATTTTTACGTTTGGGGCAGCATCGCTCAAAGCTTTTTTAACATTCTCTATAGGTGTATCGCCATCGAGACCCTTCAACAAAATCGAAACTCGCTTGCATTCTTTTGAGGGGAATGAATATGCTCCAATTCCAGTTCCGCGTAGTCTTTCGACAATTACCTTTTGAACTTCAAAGCTTTTTTCTATAGCTTAGATTTACATATTTGTGTTTTAGATCGGGAATATTACATTGCAGTGCAGCAAGCTCTACGACTTTGTTAATTAATTCACAATTAGCCCCAAAAATATATATAGGTGGGCAAAATGAAACGTTTTTTAAGTTAAGAGAACTGGAGATGTTAGTAGAAGTGTTAGTAGATTTTTTTTCATTAGATTTGCTAATTGTATTAGTATTAGCTACTTCTGGAACTGATACACCATCCATTAAAGGTGCGAAAGTGTTGTTGGATAGGTTTCCATATGTTGACAGGTGATCTGAGTCATCCGATGTGTTTTTTCTTTTTTTTCTGCATTTGGTTGATAATTACATGCAGCTCGCCTAAGATTGCCGATCACAGTTGTCCATTCGTTGGCCTGCGTGGAGTCTTCCTCATCGTTATCATCCATTATCAGATCTTTGCGTGTGCGTTTCTCTCTTATTGGCTGAGAGTCGATATATTTTTGCATGTGGCTATCAGACACGGACGGGATGGAGCTGAGAGCTGCTGAATCAAGAGAAGAGCTCTTCAATTGTGTTCTAGATATGCTTGAAGTATTAGCAATAGTGTTTGTGTATAGATTTTTATTAATCTCATTTGAGTTTATGTATGGATTTTTAATCTCATTTGCGGTTGTATATTTTTTTAAGTTGGTTGAATTGATGTGATGTTGCACTTGATAAATATTCCAGCTCTGGAGCTGGGATATTAGCACTTATTTGTTCACTTTTCTCCACTTTTAAGAGTCACTGTCTCGAGGGGGGAAAATTTATTTATCTGCGGCCAAAGCCGCTTATTAATAGGGGGAAAACAGAATTTGTTTCGGTAGGTTACACACGTCCGTACTTTACAGCAGGTTGATCGCAACTCCTTACCAAAATCGAAATACCCACTTTATGCAACTTTTGAGCTTTGACAGTGCCAGGGAGTTCTTTGATTCTGTACATACTTTAACAGCTAGTGTGCCACATTATACTTGTATATACACCAGGGGTCGAATTACCGCATCAGTGATTTAGTGAGTGAGTAGAATTTTTCTTTTAAAACTCGCTCTATACTACACAATATCAGTCTGGTGTTCATTTATCGACTTCAATTCGTTCAAATACTGTTGAAAGAATAAGAATGTGAAATTGGGATACTGAAATGCCCGAAAGCGTGTGAAGTAATCCCAAAAACACATAATTCAATAACGTATACCTAGATCACGCGTGCGGTAACTCGACATCAAGTTAAGCTGACGGCATTGAACTGATTGGAAGAACAAAAACCGCAGTTCTCCCCGCTCTACATTATATCTAGACTAAGCAAATGACTTCATTGACAAATAATGTCAAAATTCACCACAAAATATATCAAAACATCGAAGGGTTTGACTTCGAATATGTTCACTGAACTTGCAAAGAGGCTTAATCTCTAACTGCACACAACAATTTTTATATTATAATCCGACGAAAGGTTACCATTGGAAAAGTTAAAAGAGCAGGCCAAGGGGCATAAGGCCCAGGGAACTTATCCCTAATTAAAAAAGTTGGGTTTAATGGCACACCAGAGTGGGCTTTAAGGCCAAATCGCAAAGTTGGCCTTATTACCTATTCTAATGGGTCGTAAGGTCTAAACAAAAATGATGGCGGGGTGATGTCCCACTACATGAAAATGACAACATTATACATATATATCTTAAACGATTTCAAGAAGAAAAATGTCGATTTGATTTCGATTCGATTACTCGATTTTGCTACCTAAACAAAAAACTTATTTCTTTTCTAATTCACCACAAAAAAAGAAAGGCCAACACCCTGGTAGTGCAAATGGAATTGATTGGTAATTTATGAATTTTAATCTGAATTATCCAACTCTTCTTCTCTTTTTCGTGTATCAAAAAACAGAGGATAGAGGTATCGTTGAGCACCGAGAAGACACTGATTCTCAACAGCCGAATACATTTTATAATGCAGAACTACCCTCATCAAGTCGTAAAAAGCTCACTTGAAGAAAAGGTTATTGGATGAATAATTGCGGCCCTGATTAGGTAGACATGCAATATTACGTATAGCGAAGAAGCTCCAAAAATATACTGTGTAGCCACTCAATGCCTCAAATGTTCCAGTAGGTAAGATTTTCAAGGTCATACTAGAACAGAGATCCTGCTTTATTTGAAAATCCCACTGAATTATCAAATTCGCATCACACTTTCAAGTGAAAGTGTGATGTTGTAGCAACAGGTAGTCGCCCAATATTTTGACAGCTCGGTAACACTCGCATCTTTTTGCAAATTTCAAGACAAAGTAATGGAAATTCAAATTCTTGCGCTTTTTTACTTCAAACTTTCAGAAACTAGAAGAAGATAAAATTTCATCCTCAACAAACGCCCAAAAGTGTATGATCCTAAAACACTGCAATGAACATCCATCCAATGAACATTATACAAAAAGGGGTTGTTTGTGAGTGAGTGTGTGTGCGCACAGAAATATACATAACTGATGAGTACACAAGATAGAAGCTGTAAGTAATGAACGGGGATTTTTGGATAGGTACACACATTTAATAATTGGGGAGCAGCAAGCAGCTAGATCGCAAGCAATTCGAAATTTCTTGATGGTTCTTGTCATATCTAGAAAGTTCGATATTGGTGGTATGCTTATTTATATACAGAGGCCGCTACCTCAGGCAGAGTCAATAATGATGTCAAGATTGGATAAGACAAAGTGTTGCAATAAATTGAATTGTACCTATATCAAATAGAAAATTGGTGTAGTTAAAGTACAGATAAGAAGTTGAAAGTAGAGTTTTATTTATCGAACCTAGCGAACGGTACAATACCTTCGTTGTTAATTCTCTCTCTGAAAAATCTTAAGATATTAAAAAAAAAAAAAAACAGTTTTCAAAATGGAAACCCTATCGCCTATCGCATCCCTGCCGAAAGGCTACTATTTGTTTTCACACTCAGCAAGGACCATCAAACCAATGCGGATAGCAATAAAAAAAATTGGCGAGTTAGATGTGCTATTGCAGCCAAAACAAAGAAAAAAGAAAAAAGCAAAAATTCAAAAGAAGTAGAGTGCGTGAACGCCCGTATACTGTTCCTTGCCTTTTCATTTGTCCTAAATTTTTTGTTTGTATTATTTTCTTTTTTCGGTATTGTCTTGTATCCTTTATGTCTTGCCCGCTAGGGAAATCAGTATTCAGTATTCAAGGACACCGTGGTGTGGTATTCTTTTAATTCCGCTTGTTTATTTTGTTTGAAGATGAGCGGCATGGCCTCTGCGATACCGGTTGAGATGCTTTAAGGTTGGGTGATAATTTGTATGTTTCATTTGCAAAATAACCGAAAAGCTTTTTTAAATGAGACGCTAAATATATGCAGCGTTTTCCCTTTTCAGCCTCTTATCCTCGTTTGTTTTATGTTGTTTTTTATTTTGTATTTTTCTATTGCTTGGGTTGTATATATCTATGTATGAAGTAGTTTCGTAAACTCTTCTCTACAGCTTTTTGATGGCTAATGCCACTTTAATTTGTACAATGGCCGCTTACTCTTTGTTCTTCAAACTGGGCCATTCATTCAATTCATCTGATTAGAATTTAAATGGTTGGCTATTTGTAGTGAAATTAATTCCTGCTCTTTCCCCATGAATGCGAGTGACCGTGATGTAAGAGATATCTTTTAAGTGGCGTACCTAGGGCGGGGCAGGGGGGGCGGTCGCCCCGGGCGCAACGATTTGGGGGCGGCAAAATGAGCTCCGCTGTTCCTCAAAATTGAGAAGTAATACACAAAAAAATTTTCTCATACAAAATTTTTTCTATCGCAATCAAATTGAGTTTTACATCTATGAAAAAGATGACGTTGACATTTTATATGAATTTTTGATGGAAAATTAAACTTCGATCTTATTTTCATACTCTCGAAACATTGAAACCTCAATCTTTTTCTTCATAAGAATGAAAAAACCCAAAAGTTAACTTTTCTCGATTTTATAGCTGCAAATTCACGTATTATATCCTCATAATCTAACATTGCAGCAGTTTCACTTTCGATTGATAATCTACTTTGACTCATGGTTGATCTCAAGTAAGATTTGACCAATTTAAGTTTGCTGAATGATCTTTCACAAGAAGCAACTGAAACAGGTATGTATATGGTTAGTAAAACTTGCAAAGCTGTCGCTAATGTTTTGTAAGCTTCTCTTCCCATTTATGAAATGTATAACAGAAGTTGTTCAGGCGAAAATCAAATTTCCTCTTCGTTTTTCTTCGCTCTTAAATAAAAGTAGGACGTCTTGAATATCATTGAACAAGTTTTCGTTGTCCAAGCCATCTGGATAAAACTCGGCAAGTTTCTTGCTTCCTTCTATTTTGAGAAGCTCACCTTTGTAAGAATCTCTGGGAAGTTTATTATTTTTTCAAAGCTATAAAGGAAACTCAAGTGTTCCAGCGCTGAAATGACTTCCTCCAATTGTGTTGATACTGGTCTCACAGCTTCAGCTTCTGAGCTCCATCTAGTTTCACAATGCCTTTTGACCGTTATACTCACGTATTTTTTGAGAACGTCCCATCTGTGGGTAGAGGAGGAGAAATAAGTGAAGAGACGCTGTATTGTTCCAAGGGCTGCGTGTACTCCTGCCAAATTGAGAGAATGATTATCACAAGGAACGAAAACAGCTTGTTCATTCAGGTCGATGATTCTCTGTTGGACTCCTGTATGGATACCGGCCATTGTTGGTGCATTGTCGTACGATTGACCTCTACAATCTTTCAGGATTAATTCATCTTTTTTCTAGTTTGTCTGTTCGTAATAGCTTCAGTAACTCCTTTTGCTGTTTTGACTTTCAGAGGTATGAAATCAATGAAGACTTCTCTGATTTTTACTGAATTTGGTTTAACTTCGACGAATCTGATAATTTGAGACATCTGTTCCTCATGTGCGGAATCCGGAGTTGAATCGAACATTAGACTGTAATATCTCGCATCTTTGCACTGAGAAATGAGAAACTTACGCACTTTGTTCCCCATCATAGTGATGAGTTCATTTTGAATTCTGGGAGAAAGATACGATAAGCATCCTGGCTGTGAAGAAATGTGTTCGAAGTGAGATTTCATGACCGGATCGAATTTGGCAAAATATCTCAACAGACCCAAAAAATTCCCAGGATTTAGATTATCGACTGACTCGCGATGTCCTCTCAGAGGCAAATTTTGTTGTGCAAGCGTTTGAATGGTTGCGATAATTCTTTCGAGTATATTCCTCCAATATTTTTCCTCTTCAGCAACTTGGCGTTGTACATCATCATCGATACCTCCACCTTGATTCAGAGTTCGTTCTAATTCCTTCCATTCTAAGAAAGCTAACCGGTGAGCAGGACTATTTTCATGATCTTGGACACATGGATTTAATTTACGCCACGATGAAAACCCCAAAGCATTGGTTAAGTGACTCTGACTGCTCTTACAACTTTTTTTGTGGGAATAAGATGCAACAAAAACAAAACAAAGCATTTTTGATCAGGGAAAAACACATCCAGGTGCGAGCGATCCGTTCGCCATTTTTCAAAGTTTTCTCAAACCAAGTTTTGGTTAAAGATCGTTCAGTATCATCCATTTGCGTGAATAATGAATAGATCATCAAAATTGTAAAAAATTATCTAGACAATTATGAGAGGACGTGGTCTACGGAGTTTGTATGTATGAGGATCGTATAAAACGAAAGGGGGGGGGGGGGGCGGCAAATCATTTTTTGCCCCGGGCGCTAAATTTTCTAGGTACGCCACTGTTTTACAATAAGAAATAAGAAAAAAGAAGAGCCCATCACTTTACAAAACGAGTTCAATTCTGTTGGTCGAATTCAGGGATTACTTTGGATTTCATTTAGAAAAATGTTTCACTTTTCAGTCTTGAAAGGTATGATAAAAAATTAAAGACCAAAGTGATTCATGTTTATTTTTTTAAAAAAAAAAAAAAAAAATTTCCAAGCCTATTGTCTGAGAGTGAGGTTACATAGAGTAAGTAAGGCAGCATTTTCTGTCTTTTCAAAGCGCAGACTTTTGGACAACATATGAAAAAAAAAACACTTGGAAATATTTCAAGAGGCTTCGGGAAATTGGAGCATGCAATTAAGAATTACACAAAACAATTTCTTTTTGTATTCTTGCAAATGAGTAGGTACTCATTCATTGCAAATATAAGTCCTTGAGATCCTTCATCATTGTACGGTAGGTACTCAAACCTATTGTTTGTTTGGAAATTCTCATCAATCATAATAACTCACTTTTTTACTCACACGGAAATAATTCTGCTGATGCCAATAAACGTATGTACATTGAACAATGTGGAGTACACATATGAGTATGTAGGCAGGTATAGTCGAAAAACACATAGACAAATGTGTGCGTACATGGCAGCATAATGTGAGGTTCCTCCACAACCAAGGACTAGGTATACAGGATCCATGCTTTTACTTTATTTGTTAAAATAGGACATCATTGGAATACTGTTCTGACTACCTTCCTATATGTATGTTTAGTTTATTGACAAATAATGACAATTTTTCAAGATAACAGGTATAGCTTATAACATACACGTCAGGTAATCCGACTTTTGATTAGAAAAACTGGAGGTGTTTTAGGTTTGGCTGTTTGTAAAACCTTTCTGTTCTTACTACGAACCGGGTGCTAACAACTCAATGGGACCGCCTGCTCCTTGCATTGATAAAATTCAGCCGAAAAAAAGGCTAACCCCATCGAATGCTGGTGAAGGAACTACCACTGACACAGGACATAACATGAATGACGAACCAACTGACCCTAAAGCACGGAAAAACAACAGAACTTCTCACCCAGAAATGGGAAATAAAGCCTCTAACAAGGGTTTGGAGGAGCGGAGTGTGAGGGTAGTGTAGAAGGCCATAGCCCTCTGCAAGACCTAAACGAAACTGCGGAATCCAACCCCGAAAAACCAGCACACAACAAAACTACGGACAGTCTGGCAATCCACAAAAATGCCGGGCAATGACGAGCGAGGGTCCTCAACAAAAACGAACTACAACTGAGACAACGACGCAACTTGGAAAGGACCACCAGGCGCCTATCCAAAAAGGACCCAGATTCCTTAACGGAAAAGGCGAAAAAGGCTCTGGTGAAGTCCGAACAAATACTACGCCAACAAACAAGACAAAGCGAACAGTGCAAGATCCGACAGACAAAAAACGAGCAGACTGCGGAGTAAACACCGGAACTGGTGAGGTGGCTTCCCTGCCTCTTATCAATACCGCTGTGCTGAGCTGCTCAAAAAGAGTGAGAAATGCCAGCTCCTCCCCAAACATTACCTCTCCCAACAGGAGGACTAAGAGGATGAAGACCTTCTCAGTTCCTGCTGCAAAAGGCCACCTAGTCGCAATCGCCTATTTTGGGAAAACCTAGCGCAAACTGAGCAAAGACGAGTATCAGTTGCTTGAACTAAGGATCCTGGAAGAGGTAAAAAATAAATCGTATGAAGTGGTGGGTGTCTACCTCAATCCGTTTAGGGGGGAGTGGTAGTTTTAAAGGGTGATTTCTTAAGCGGCTGGGTTTGGCCAATTACGTTTTAAAGATAACTTCATGTAAATGTTGTCCGCTGCTCCGTTTCAAATGGTAAATTTAGAATGATCCATTTTGCGTCACTTTCCTGATGAGCATTTTGGGGATTTTCTCAATTTGGGAAGAGCATGGGCGTAGCCAGGGGGGAGTGGTTGAGGGGCTCAAACCCCCCCGAAATGTATCAACATCAATGATATTTCAATAACGCCTCTTCTTCATTGGCATAACTTATTTTATTACAATTTTTCAAAACCGAATCGATCGTCTATCATTTATCATTATCGGCTATCAAAATGATTCGATCTTTGAATCGATAGGTTATAGAACTCCCCGGGAGAGTTAAGGGATATTTTCAAGGAAGAACTCTGAAAGCCAAACGTATGAATCTGTGCTTAAATGCTTCGATTCGGTATTAATGAATATCACACAATAGTGACCACACCTGCAAACATATCCTACATGGGGACGAACATAAAAGTTATTTAAAGAAAGGTAACACAGGGATCATTGAATTCTTTTGCCTATCGCTTAGTGAAGCAAAGCATTGAATTTTATTTGCTTATAATGAAGTGGATATGTTCATTTAATCCGAGGTTGTGTTAAAAGGAACACAAAAGACACGGAATCTAGAGAATTGAGATAAAAATTGTTCATATGTTGAATATTCTCTATTAATTAATTAACCTTTGGCCCTTGGAAACGTTCAAATTAGGCCCGTTTTCAGAACACCATAGAACAACTGTCGAAAGATATCGATGTAAGAAGTTACGATCTGAATCAATTGTGATGGTCTTAAAAATTTTCATATCCTCAGCAAAGATCAAAATATCGCAATAAATGTCATCATCTATTGCAACAACTAAAAGTAAGGGATCAAGATGACTTCCTTGAGGCACGTCAGACAAGGCATAGAAAGATCTTAACAAAACATAGCAAGGCCTATTTTTTAGGTAGGAGTTTATCCAAATAATAAATTCTGGAAGAAATCCAAAAGCTTTTAGTTGAAATAGTTTAATATAGTGAAAATGTTGCTGAAACGCCTTAGAAATGTCAATGTAAATGGAAAAAATGTAAATCAAGCTTGTTAACTCATTCAAGAGCAATGGAACATTTTTGAGAAGGAGAGAGAATGTTGGAAGATGTCGATCTTATTTACTTAAATGTTTACTGATGATTGCAGATAACATCCTTGTAAAGCAGATTAAATTTTTGCAGACTACTTGTTCAAATAGCTATAGGGTATAATATGAGACCTGGCTAAAAAATGGGTCTATAGTTTTTTATATCTATTTTTTCACCCTTCAGGTGTGATAAAACATTTTTTCAAAAGAGTGAAGAGTGTTGAAGAAATTTTGAAAAAAATTTTCTAGTGGGATGGATAGACTCGAAAATCACTTAAAAAAAAAAAAAAATCAGGGAATCGTGTCCGGACCAGAACAAACGACTTTCTTGTTAATGGCTACCAAGTTTATGACGAAATCTTATATTTATGAAGTCTTTACTTGTTTATACCCGTCCACCCAACCTAGACGAAGTAAGAACAGCGATAGCCAAACTTAAGTCACTTCAGCAGATACTGGGAAAAAATAAAAAATCCAAGAATTTCAAGTCGATACACAGCATCTCTTCATCGACTTTAAAACCGCCTATGATAGCGTTGATAGAGACGAGCTGTATAGAGCCATGTCATATCTCCCCTGCAAAACTGATGTCGAGGTTTGAGACAGGGTAATGCGCTATCATCACAACCCCGAACTCAAGCCAGTAAAGACCAGCAGGCAAACATATTTATAGAGTCACAGTCGCTACTGAGGATCTGGAAAGATCATTTCTGCAGACTGCTTAACGACGATGAAGACACAAATTCCGCTGTCAGGCAGATTGCCCCATTCAGCTTGGACGATGATCAAGAATGCCGTCCTCCCGATCTAGAAGAAGTTATGCAAACTTAAATCAAATAAGACTGCAAGTGCAGATGGCCTTGATGCCGAACTTTTCAAGGCAGCTGGAGATCAGTTGGAAAGGAGCATGCACCAGCTGATATGGTCGGAAGAAAGCATGCCCGATGAATGGAACCTCAGTATCGTTTGCCCGATCCTAAAAAAGGGAGACCCTCACAATTGCGCCAATTATAGAGGGATAAGCCTCGTTAACGTTGCTTGTAAGATCTTGTCTGCTGTAATATGTGAACGTCTGAAACCCCACGTCAACAACTTGATAGGTCCTTATCAATGTGGTTTTAGACCAGAGAAGTCCACAATAGACCAAATTTTCACATTACGGCAGATCTTGGAAAAAACTCGACAACATGTCGATATTCACCATCTCTTTATCGATTTCAAGGCCGCGTATGACAGTATCTACAGAGACGAGCTGTACAGAGCCATGTCTAGTTTCGGCATCCCTGCAAAACTTCTACGACTATGGAGGATGACTTTGGGGAATTCACGCTGCTCCGTCAAGGTCGGAAATGAGCTCACCGAGACCTTTGATGTCGAAAAAGGTTTTAGGCAAGCCGACAAGCTGTCATGCGATTTATTCAACATCATACTTGAACAGATTGTAAGAAACTCAAACGTCAACACCAGAGGAACAATCTTTCAAAAGTCTGTACAATTACTCGCCTATGCAGACGATATTGACGTAATGGGAAGAAAAAAGCGTGATGTCATAGGTGCTGTTCACACGAATCCAGTGTGAACAGTGCCACTCTCCAGCTTAATCAAAAAAATAGAGTTTGGTACCAATTCATGGTTCGCCCTCTTGCACTAATAAACCCATAACCATTTTTTTTATAAAATCTACTACTTTTTCTTGCAAGTGGTTCGTCGCATAGTGACGACCAGTCTCCAGTCATTCACATGTCAACCACCAACCGAGCAACATCATAATTAATTTCACTTGGGCAATCTGCGATTTTTTTTTTTTTTTTCAAATTATATTTTTGCCCTTCTGGCCTTAGAATTAACTAAACTAAAACTAAAAATTATATATTAATACAATCTTACGTGCTAAAACAATCAAAATAAAAGAAACATCAAAAGGGCCTGTGTTTTTTGTGTGGAAAAAGTTTTTTTGCTTGGAAGAGGTCTGTGAGAAAAAAAAAAGCGAAAGTGTGGTCGCCAATTATATTTTAAAGTGTGGTCTACATTATCAGGTGCTTTTGCTAGTATTGAAACAGAAGCGGCAAAAATAGGTTTGATGGTTAACGAGTGCAAAACGAAGTATATGCTGTCATCAAATAAGGACACAGAACATCGACGAATTGGACAAAACGTCACAATAGACAGACACAACTTCGAGGTAGTACAGGATTTCGTCTACCTAGGATCCGCTGTAGACACGAACAACAACATTAGTGCGGAGATCAAACGGAGAATAACTCTTGCCAACCGTTGCTTCTTTGGGTTAAAAAGGCAATTGAGAAACAAAAACCTCTCTAGAAAAACCAAGGTGACCTTGTATAAGACCTTGATCATCCCAGTCCTGCTTTACGGCGCGGAAGCATGGACCTTATCGAAAGCGGATGAGGAAACCCTTGGTCGTTTCGAAAGAAAAATTCTCCGAATGATCTTTGGTCCCGTATGCGAAGACAATTTGTGGAGAAGAAGAAGAAACAACAACGAGCTGTATGAGCTGTACCGCGACATGGGCATAGCCAGAAGAGTACGCATCGCGAGGTTACGATGGTTGGGCCATGTAGAACGGATGGACCCAAACGCTCCGGCTCGTCGGGTGTTCGAAAGCACATTACAGGGAAATCGCGGAAGAGGAAGACCTCGTCTTAGGTGGCGCAATCAAGTGGATGAAGACCTTAACCGACTTGGAGTGCGAAACTGGAGAGAGCTCGCCCGAAATCAAAGTCGTTATAGAAGGATGTTGGTTGAGGCCCAGGTTCACCCCGAACTGAAATACCCACCTAAGTAAGTAAGTAAGTAAGTATCCCTAAAAAATCACCTTAGCCTTAAGCCAAAAGCCAAAACTCTTTGAGAAATGAGTGAATAGTATGCTCTTTTTCAGAAAGAAGTCTTAAGGATTCAACGAAGAAATTGTTTTTATAAAGAAAATTTCATTCCCAGTATAATTCTAATAAAATTGATTTATTTAAATGAATACTTCTTTTCGATATACGTAATCAAAAATTGAGTAACAAGGATTTCAGTATTCAGACCTGAAAATTTTGTTTTGTTTGTTATGTTGGCTGTTGTTGTAAGGCTGAGCCTTGAATTGTATCTCTTAAAAAAGTTATTTAATTTTATAGAAATTCCCTTTACTAGTAGTAATAACCCATTCACCAGTCCACAAAAGATTATAACTCGCGTTTCTCTAGACAAGGAAAAGCTACCTGTTGAATTTTTGAAATAAAACCAAAATTACACAAAAAAAAATATAAATCATTTTATCAGTGCCGGGTCGGGCAAGGTAGGTATGCCACCACTTATTCTCATGACAGAAAATTGTAATGTATGAAAAACATTAGTCAAAAAACGGGGTAACCTTTTTCGGGATAAAAGATTAAATAACAACCATGCTTTTTGAAAAGCTTTTTCCTTCATTAGAAGCATCTCAAGAGAAGCTCAACTTTTTTGAGAATAAGAACTGAAAATGGTTTTTCTTTTGTTATTGCACTCATAATACTTTTTGGGCGTTACATTCAAATGGATTTTCAGGTATGAGAAGTAAAAAATGCACACACAAAACAAAAACAAAAAATAAGCACAAACGCCATAAATATTAAGTGAACTATAAGAACAAAGGAATCAAAGTGAACATATATCACTCATCCTTTTCCAAGCACGAAACTGTTTTCTGATGTTTCGAGAAGAGGAAAACGGATGTTGTAACTCTTAGTCCCATGGACAAATAAATCACACGTAAAAGACGAAACAATATGCCTGTTCAGCAACACAACTTCATTTCATGATGAATTACCAAAAATAAAAACATCGTACGGCATCCTCGTATGTAAAAACCTCGCGCGCAGGTTGAACAATACCCACAAAATAAACACCCACAAAAACACATACCGTTACCAACAATTTCGTTTTATTCAACGCTTGCAGCATCCGAGAACATCGTACTCGCTGATGGGTGTGCTTCATTCGAAAGGTGAATCCTCAAACTTACAACCACCGCCTAATAGATGTTTCTATAAAGAATGCAAAAAACAATAAGTTGGAAAACAAAATGAAACAAAAAACAAATAATGGCATCGCGGTTAATGGTGATGATGATGGGGGAAAAAAAACTGGCACTCAGGATTAACGACATAGAATGATTTTTTTGTTTCGCCATGTGAGCTGTTGTGTATTTATTTTTATTCGTTTTTCTTTATTCCTTTTTTTATTCTTGGAAAAAATACAAGGACTTTCATTTTTAATGGTTGTGAATAAAGTATAGTTGAAATGAACGCTAGTTTGGTTGCTAGTATGTTATTTATACACATGTTTACAAGTTAATACGAATACAAGAAAGTAATGCTTGCCGGGCCTTAACTTGTAGGGCTTTCGTTCTTCAATGACAAAATAGCGGAATACTGATTTTTTTAAGCAATTTAACCAAAAATACGGTAATGGCAGCAGTTATTTTGAAACTTATCGAAAAAAAGAGATGCGGGCCATCAATTACTCGCTACTGGATCATTCGGTCTTTTTTGACGATCTCTTACATTTGCAATAGACTTTGTTAAAAACTTATAAGCAACAACAATCTTGAACTCTATAGGAAAACTATTCAGCCCTATGTACATTAATATCGAGATGTTCGTAAAAAAGCCAGAAGACATATTAAGAAGACTACATTACCATGGCCTGCAAAGCTACATACAAGCCCACAAACCACTTGCGGGATCGTGTTTATTAAACTTTTAGAAGAGTAAGCTTAACATGTAACTTTGTGTTACAGAAATATTTTACACTTTTCGTAACTTACTTGTATTACAAGTACTTTTAGTTCTCTCTTACAGATCCAGTCTGTGGCAAACACGGCAATTCGTCTTAAGGCCACCTCTCCTTGGACCAATAACTCAATTGTTACCATTCTCAAGTTAAACGGATGAATACCAAGTCACTCCGACTACACCATTCCTCAACTGATCTTCGATAAGATCTTCCAAGTCATTATCTTCGTTTATTTATTTTTTTTATTATTTATTTACGTCTAACAAGAACATTATCTTCCATAAACTTAATTTACAAAAGCAAAATAAAATACAATAACATTATGCATAAATTATTAATATAATATATGTACGTATTTGCTTACATCAAAAACATTAAAAAGTTTTTGTAATATAATTTGTTCATGTTAAAATCAATAAAATTATCATAACGGTTTTAAGAATTACATGCAGAAGATATAGGTTCGCTTAATCCATAGTTTGTATAACGTCTAGGAACATAAAAGAAATCCTGGTCTCTTGGACGCAAAGTACAGACGGATTATAAACATAAAACAGAGAAAGCAGGTGTGGACTGTGGACAATCAATGTGTCCAGTTAGAACATCCTGCGCAAATAAGACCGCATAGTAAAATCTCCTTTTGTATTGCGGCTTAGTACCTTATAAGGTGCATCTAGCTTCATAGACTGGCCGTTCCAATTCATCTTTTGTAGAGCAAATTTTGTAAACCGTTTCTGAATATTTTCAAAACGTGAAATGTTATTTTGGCAATATGGATTCCATACAATACTGCAATATTCAAGCCTTGATCTTATCG
Organism: Melanostoma mellinum; assembly: GCA_914767635.1. Taxonomy (NCBI): domain Eukaryota; kingdom Metazoa; phylum Arthropoda; class Insecta; order Diptera; family Syrphidae; genus Melanostoma; species Melanostoma mellinum. Next base: position 66,834,073 of record OU612058.1, on the reverse strand, counting down.
AAGAAATAAACAAGGTCTTCAATGTGTGGGGATCTTGAAATTTTTTGGTATTGCGACGCATGAAACCAAATAATGAATTTGCACGTGATATGATGTAATCATAGTGCATTAAAAAATTCAGCTTGTGGTCAAAGACTACCCCAAGATCCTTATGACTTTCCACTCTTGTTAAAATTTCATTTTGGTCGAATACTGATTTTCTAATCGGGACGCAAACGTTGCTTTATGAGCTTTATGTAATAAAAAATTAATGGAATTGGTTATAGCGAGAGAAACTGAAAAATAACTGAGTTAAAACAAGCTATGGTTTTCATTCATTTGCTAAGAATCACATAAATCAATGGTGTAAGAGTTTTATTTTATAAAGAACTATAATAAACACTCGCTTACCACTAATAAACTTAGCTTTTGAGACTTCACTTACCTGAAAAGAAAGAGAAAAAAAAATTATTTATGCTAAGCGTAAAAAGGAATGGGAAACTAAATTTAAATTAATACATATTGACATGTAGAGCATGTGAATTATCAGTGTTGGAACTCAAAACTGCGTAGTATGCAACCATTTGGGTTTCATCATATCTTCATAATAAATTTTTTATTTTGTACGCGAGCTGTGATGTGAACGCTCAAGTCCGGACGTTCACTGGACGAAATACGAGTCTTGCGTGGACTGTCTACTCGCTTGCTGAATGGCCAGTTCCCACGATTCGCACGTTCCCACATCGCAGCTCATCGAATCTTACCATTTGTTTCGATTTATTCTTTCATTCTACTGTCGACATCCAAGCAATAAAGATTGTAACGATTTAACTGTGCATTTGATTTTGAGTTATTCATTGTGGAAAAAATTGTGCATATGATTTTGAGTTATTCATTGGCGACCGTGACAGGACACTCTTCTTAAAGTTTTAAGTGTGCCTGTATTAATTAATTGAATAATTAATTTCATTCAAAAAAAAAATAAGGCAGTAGAATCAGTGTTCTGTTTAAAAAAAAAAAAAAAAAAACCAAAAAAAAATATGTCGAACGATGAAGTGTTTCCAGAAGGTCTTGAAGAGCTCTCTGATCTTCAAGATGCAACGGGGAAAGAAATTTTGGATCTTGTCCGCAACTACGGTAAGGATGGCCAAACCCGAAAAACGGTGGATAAACTGTTACAGAAAAAGGAAAGACTAGAAAATCTATGGGACTATTTCGACACAAACGACACCCAAATCCGTGACAAGTATTCAGATAAACCTCATCACGAGTATTTCATGAAGGAGTTTTACGAAAAGATAAAAGGCGCTTATGAAAATATGAAAGCGGACATCATCAGTCGCTTGAGCAGTCTGCCAGCCTTGGACGCAAACCAGACCCTGAAGAAGCCACCAGCAGCAGCTCCATCAGGATCATCGGTAAAACCAGCAGCAGCAGCAACAGAAGCAGACAAGATGATGATGACCAGAGCACTTACGACAAGGGATAGGTATAAAATGTTGTCAAGGCATTTTCAATCCTCATTGGATAATTGCAGTACGGAACTAAAAAATACCTATCCCCATATGTTCGAAATTAAAGTGAAGAACCTAGTGGATAATTTTGAACAATTAAAATTAGTTTTTCAACGCGTGGATGGCGATTTGGAAGAAGAAGATGTCAACATCTACTTTCATCTTCAAAAACAGCTAGAGATTCGACTGACTGGCTTACCAACAAAAGGTACTACATCGGATCATCAAATGGCAATTGCTACTTTGAAGCTACCAAAAATTGAACTTCCAAAGTTTGACAGATGTAACCTTAAGTGGCGTCAGTTCTATGATTTATTTAAACCAATGATCCTTGAACAACCGATTTCGCCGGCCCAGAAACTGTACTTTTTGAGGACTAATCTGACAGGTGAAGCACTCAGTTTGATTCAAGGATTTCCAGCGACAGACAGTAATTTTGAAGCAGCCTGGAAGACACTGATGGATAGATATGACAACAAACGGCTACTTTTGTGTGCACAGCTCGAAAAACTATTGTCCCAACAATCAGCATCGGGAACTGCTTCTAGCTTGCGGAAATTGCATGACAACACAAAGGAAGGAATTCAGGCCCTGATCAATCTAGGATTCGCAGCACATGACTGGGATCCAATAGTCGTCCACCTTGTCCTGAAAAAAGTTGACAAAGAGAGCAGGACCCTCTTCCAACAGTCCCTAGATGACCCAAGGAGCAGTCCATCGCTATCAGAGTTGCTGAAATTCATCGAATCTAGGTTTCCAACGCTTGAAACCATCACGCATTCCGATAAAAAAAGGAAGACAACCGCCATAGCAATTGAATCCAACGGCTGCGTGATGTGCAGCTTAGGTAACCTTATTAATATAAATGCAAAAAGTTCTTGTCTCTTTCAGGTGCTGATCGTGAGAAGACTGTTCAACGAATCGGAATTTGTAGAATTTGTCTGAGATCGGGTCATACTCAAAATTCGTGCAACGCAAGGGGGTGTTTTCTTTGCAATGGCAAACACAATACATTGTTGCACTACAAAAAAGAAAATAGATACAATTTAAAGGCAAAACCAATTTCTAACCCAATTTCTAATGCCAACACTATATCTTCCATAGGTGATCGAAACCAGCAAATAAAACAAGGTCAAGGGGTGGAAGGTCAGTCGTCAAACGCAGCTAGCACTTCCAGATCCAATCACCGTAGCATTTATCTAGCGACAGAATTAGTTAACGTAAGGTCCGCATGCGGCTCATTACTTCCCTGTCGTGCGTTATTAGATTCTGGATCACAAATCCATTTTGTGACAGCAGCCTTTGCACAAGCTTTAGGAATTCGGAAGCATCGATCCGAAACCTCCATAAGTGGGATTGGAGGGCATGGAACGCCAACACAATTTGCCATAGAACTCTCATTTCAATCGCGAAATGGAAGCTTCAAAGGCAATATTGAAGCAACGACCTTGGCTAAGATAACTGACTATAGGCCGCATGACAGTCACACTGAACTACGTGACCTACCTGCTCACATACAGTTGGCAGACCCAGGATTTATGACAAACCAAAAAATAGATTTGCTGATTGGGGCTGAATTGTTCTTTGATCTTTTACTTCCAGGAGAAATCTTTATTGGTCCTCAACTTCCACTACTTCGAAACACGAAACTGGGTTGGATTGTGGCAGGTGGTGCTCAAGGTACCAAACATAATGCTGTATGCAGCATTGCCACAGCACCATCTCTTTCAAAAATCGAAAAACTTGTAAGCAGATTCTGGGAGTGTGAAAGTCAATGAAGAGCGTAATTGTGAAGACTTCTTCAACTCGACTACACAAATTCTACCCAGTGGAAGATTCATGGTAAGTCTTCCGTTCAAAAAAGATCCATCGTCCTTAGGAGCATCCTTTGAAAAGGCACGCAAAAGGTTTATTTCACTGGAACGTCGACTGGAACTCAACAATGAATTACGTCTGCAGTACACACAATTTTTATTGGAATATGAACAATTGGGCCATATGAGTCAAATAGAGAACTCGAATATTCCACAGACACACTATTTCATCCCGCATCATTGCGTTTTGAAACCAGAAAGCTCGTCAACAGCACTGCGTGTAGTCTTTGACTGTTCAGCGAAAACATCCTCTGGAAGTTCTCTAAACGATGTTCTGGGAATCGGACCAACAGTTCAACCTGATTTGTTTTCAATAATCCTTCGATTTAGATTAAAAAGATATGCATTCACTTCAGACATCAGCAAGATGTATCGACAGGTTTTACTTCGACCAGAAGACAGAGCTTTTCAACTTATTCTTTGGAGAACAAAAAATGATCAACCTCTGAGGACTTATAGGCTCAACACCTTGACTTATGGTTCGGCTTCCGCTCCATACTTAGCAACTAAATGTCTAGTTCAACTAGCAAAACAATACGAAAATGTTCACGTAAACGCATCCCAAACAGTAAGTCAAAACATTTACGTGGATGATTTACTTGCTGGAGCAGACTCAGTGTCAAAGGCTAGAGAACTCCTTGAGGAGATTATACTACTTCTAGAGAAGGGTAAATTTGAATTAAGAAAATTTTGTTCTAATAATGAAAACATTTTAAAGAACATCCCTGATGCACATAAAGAAAAATTGGTAAGGTTTCATCAGTCTGACGTTATTAAAACCTTGGGATTAATTTGGAATCCAACCATTGACTGTTTTGAATTTGGTTTTAATTCTGAAAAATTTAAAACGCCAGAAGCGACTGTGACGCGCAGAAGCGTGTTATCTGACCTCGCTCGTTTATTTGATCCTTTAGGTTTACTGAGTCCTGCAATAATGCTTGGAAAGCTTTTTGTTCAAGATTTGTGGAAAATGAACTTCTCGTGGGATGATGAGCTTCCTATGGATCTCGCAAGTAAGTGGAAGGATTATATTAATCAATTTTTTGACCTTAGAAGCATCAGGATACCAAGTGTTGCTAATATCAAAACCCAAGGAGGTGTGCTACAGCGAGCCATTCATAATTTGTGCCCTTTGCCGGTAGAAGAAGCGAAAAAATATCCAGAAACTGTCAAGACAGATCATCCAATTGAGAAAGAAGAAATTCCTCTATTGACAGTTGAAGCAGACTCAACCAAACCTGCAATATCCAGGAAATCCCAAGGTGGAAAAATAACAACGGGACTTGTGTTAATATCTTGTCTCTTTGCATTTTTTGTAGCACCAATCAGTTCGACAAACATAGACAGCCAAGTGGTAATAAGCAACCTAGATAAGGCCATCGGAATTTATTTTGAAGATATGGGAACACTGCGAGTAGCTGATAATTTTTGGAGTCCTTACGTTTACTACAATCTGACCAATTACTGGCTTGAATTGAGCAAAACGAAAGGGTATTTAAGGGAATTAGAAAAGGCTTGTATGGCGGATAAATCGGAGAGAATTTATCACTGCAATTTGACAATCGACATTCTTCGAAAAAGAATAATAAACATTGACCAAAAGAACGATCTTATAAACGGGTTCAATACTACAACCCAGAGTTCAATGCGACATCGTAGATCTCCATTTGATTTTGTTGGAAGCGTAGCGCATAGTTTGTTTGGTGTGCTAGATCAGGAAGATGCTCAACATATTCAAAATCAAATTGAATTGGCAAATAAACAGGATCAACACTTATATTCTCTCATCCGAAAACAGAGCTCCATTGCAGACTCTACGGCAAATATACTGAGGCGCAACTCATTGGAAGTTCAAAATGACTTTAACGCATTAAATACATATTTGACAAAAACTTTCAATACAATTGGAAAACAACAAAACGAAATTGTGAATAATCAACATTTTCTTGAGCTCACTACGTATTTAAGTATGATGCTTAATAATTACGAACGCACTCAAGATGTCCTGCTAGATGTTATCCTGGACTTAAATCATGCGAAGATCAACCCGCAGATAATAACACCAATGCAAGTAAGTAGTCAACTGCAACTGATTCAAGGAAATCTACCTTCATCGCTGAGGCTGCCCAGTGTTTCGGCCTTGGAAATGTTAAAACTAATAACAGTCAAAGGACGGACACTACATGAAACAATTGTGTTTGAAGTCTTAATCCCGTTAGCCGAAGATCAAGAATTCCAAGTTTTTAACCTCATTCCATTGCCAATTGTTCACAACAACATGAGCCTACTCGTCGATGTAACATCTCCATACCTTGCGGTTACATTAGCAAGAGATAAGTATTTTGGACTCTCCTATATTGAATTCAATTCTTTTAAACTAATAGGAACGAGAAATCATCTTTGCAGACAGATTGTGCCTACAAGAGTTCACTCCAAAGATTTTAAAGTGTGCGAAATGGCTCTATTAAACCACGAGGACAACGCTTTGGAAATATGTGATCTAAAGGAAGTGCCTCCACAAGATCATTGTTATGCGCTGAGGCAAACAGACTCTTGGATATTTTCGGTGATGAACAATGTAACAGGCCTTCTGATTTGCAATGGCCAAACAAGAAGCATTTCTCTATCAGGCACTGGAATGATTGGCTTTAACAACATATGCTCCCTTAAAATTGAAACAATGATAATTAATGGTCATTTAAATTTAAAGACTATTATAACAAAGTCATTTGCTCCAAGTGCAAGGCTAAGCAATTGGATCAGAAATCGCAACTTGACAGACGACCATTTTTCCCCCTTGACGGTAAGAAATAATAATGAAACAGATGTTAAAAGTCTTTCACAGGAAATAGAAGACCTTAAGAGAGCAATGACTTCTGATGAACTACCACCCGCCAACATACATGATTTTCATCACTATGGCTTGAGCTACTTGTTGCTGGCGATCACCATTGGAATGATAGATAGTAATTTTTTGCCGATATCGAAAACATCAAGCCGCACTACAAATTCCAATTCGGAGAAGAGGTTCTCGCTTTCAAGCAACTATTTAAATTGAAGGTTAGGAACCTTCAAGGAGGGGTGTATGTTGGAACTCAAAACTGCGTAGTACGCAACCATTTGGGTTTCATCATATCTTCATAATACATTTTTTATTTGTAACGAGAGCTGTGATGTGAACGCTCAAGTCCGGACGTTCACTGGACGAAATACGAGTCTTGCGTGGACTGTCTACTCGCTTGCTGAATGGCCAGTTCCCACGATTCGCACGTTCCCACATCGCAGCTCATCGAATCTTACCATTTGTTTAGATTTATTCTTTCATTCTACTGTAGACATTCAAAGCGATCACATACCTAAGTGACTAATAAAGATGGTAAAGATTTTAATTGTGCATTTGTTTTTGAATTATTCAATCAGTAATGATTAGAGCCTAAATTATAAGAATTAAAAGTGAGTGAAAAATATTAGACAGTGTTTTGAAAGTCAGAAAATAATTCAGAAGTTGCTAGGTACCAGTCATCTCACCACCCATATCATCAATCTACAGCTTTTATCACACAAAACGATTGCTATCAACATTCGCCACTGTCACTAGCCTAAAAATGTCGAAAAAGCCATAGATGAATTGGAAGCAAAACAAAACATTATATTACCGCATATGACTCTCTAGTCCACCAATGAGTTCATTTTTTTTTATACACGCCCCTAAATATTTTGATAAGTCTTCCTACGATAAGTGTTTTGGCAATGGTCTTTGCTAGCATGTAAGAATAAGTTTGTGTTAACCCCTTGCACAGTTTTTGAATCCGATTATAGGTTGAATTACAGTCAAACAGAAGTCAAAACATTGAATCACAGTCTGTCTATATTGGTGAACAAAGCCATAACTTGTCTGTTATTATACTTGCGATTAAAGGTATTCTAAGGAAAAAGTTTTGAAATAACAATTAAACATGAAGAAACGATGATAAAAAATACGAAAAATGTGGGTCCTGCAATTCTGTCTGTCTGTCTATATGTCTGTTTATCTGTCTTTACGGATATAGACCGAACTGAACTGCTTGACCGATTTTCTTCAAAATTTGCATTCAGGGTCTATGGGGTAGCCTACAGAGGAATTTTTGAGATTGAGTCTCTAGGTCTTGAAATAACGGTACCAGCCAAACAACCGATATGATGATATTATGTATGTACTTATTTTTCTCGAATACGGCTCTAACGATTTCGATTAAATTTTGTGTGAAGGATGAATTTTAGGTTTTCTTTCTTAAGATGTAAAAAATATTCATGGAAAAAGTCAAAAAACGGTATCTCCCATAGTACCATTTTTTCCAAAAGCGACTAATTTAGATGACGGTGTGTCGGTAAAATTTACCACACTAAGTTCTAGCTGCCGTTCTTCTCTCGCTAATACAATTTTTTCCAGAGCTACTCGAAAGTAGTAGAAGAGTTAAGTTAAAACCTGGACCATCAGCCGGAGACCTGTTCTTCTAGAACTTTCGAGAAGCTTCTTTCAGGTTATTTGGTGCCAAGGTATGGAGACGATACAATTAACAAAACTTTTCTTGTGTGACGGTCGGTCCACAAAAGTTCGTACGGCAGGTGAAATCGAGAAAGGATGAATTGCATGAAGATCAAGACCCATGTCCAACAATGTGTGAACTATATTCACACCAACCCAAATATTCTATTAAATTCCAATTAAAATTAAACTCAGTATCGTTAATATCAAGGAAGAATCACTCGAAGACGTGTTTCCGTTTTTATCCCACTTATTTCTTTTCTTACTATCTGGACGAAAGTCTACGGATAGTATCTGTCAAGCTTCAAACTTAACATCTTTTGTTATTCGTTCTCCGTGAAAATGCCTTCTCTGTATTTTAGTTTGGGCCGGTTTGGGCCGGTTTAAGTCTCTCTGAAAGGGGTTGAACTCATCCACTAGGCTACTGGTGATCGTATTACCTAAACGCAAAGGACCGCGGGTAGTTGATTCGTGACATCTTAGCCTAATGGCGGAATGCTGCAGAACAAGTGAGACCGAACAACACCACGCTAAAGGTCTGACGAGGATGGCTGCATGGCCGATGACGGATGGACGAGAAAAACCCGCCATCTTGTTGGTCTCTTGACTTTTGGCTACGAAATTGTGCAGAGAGAGAAAAAAGCGTGCAGAAAAATTATTACGATATTTTTGGAGCGATAAAAATTTTTATTTGAGAAACCGATTGGATTAAATCGATCTAGCGGCAAATTCCAGTTGGGAATTTAATTGTGTAAATTGAGGATTGAAGCCCCAGCGACCCAAAAATCGATTTTTCAAATGTAAACCCCCATTTTTTATTGCAGATTTGGAAAGAGCGCAAAATAAAATAAAATACATGTTTTTTCGTAAAATTTTGCGACATTTCCAAATCTGCAATAAAAAATGGGGGTTTCCATTTGAAAAATCGATTTTTAGGTCGCTGGAGCTTCAAGGTTACGTCCAAGGTCAAATTAAAGGTCACCATCGGATTCCTCGTCGAAAAATACGTCGGAAATATGGTCGTTAATTTTTTTTAACGCATATTCTGCCATATTTCCAAGGGTTTCTATACTTTTGTCGCACCCTGTATATGAACATTTGATAATTTTTTATAAATTTTTAAAAATAATATTGATTTCTTGAAACAACTTCGAAACAATATTTTTAATTTTTTTTTTTCTAAATTTTTCAAAAGAACTTTTCGCCAGATCTGAAACTTTGCATAGGTGCTTGACTGTTAAAAACTCGTTCTAAAATAATAAATAGTTACGAAATCGTTTTTTAAAAAGTTTTTTTCAACGATTTTGATTAAATTTTGGTTTACTGCATTTGCAACTGCAAAATATTATATATTTTCACTTATAACCTTTGGAATATTTCATTTAATAGTTTTTTTGTAGTTTTTTTCAATTCGTTCAAATGGTTCGTGGATAATTTATTATAGAGCTTTTCTAAGAAAACTAAAGCAATTAGCAGCATTTTCGGTAACTTCAAATGTGTTGTTATTCCAACGAAGATCATCGTTTACACACATACCAAATACTGGCTGCTTATCCGTTTCTTGAATCCAGATAGATAATGACAATAAGGGAATGTTAATCATTAACGACAAGGAATAGCATTGAGTTTTTGAAGCATTGAATTCTATGAATTCAAAGAAATAGAATTTGAATTCTTGGTTTTTATTACCCCATGTCACAATAATGTCAAGGTCATAATTCAATGAGCTTCTCATATGCAACCGTTCCCGTTTCAGATCCGTATTGCAGGGTGGTGAATTTAGAAACTCTTATATGAGAAGCAAAAAAGTCAAGAGGATTAGATGTTTCAGACAAAAGGTCATACAACTTGTATTGAACGGTAGGAAATGTAGTTTCTAATAAAACGAAGAATAAACTCATCGATACTAAAATAACGCATTTTCGATAAAAGAGCTATCAAATTCCTTAGAAATTTCAAGCCCAATAATCTTACTTTCACCAAAACTGTGTAAATATTGGTTCCACTTTTCGGTGAGATAAGCCGTCGAATCACCAGTGGACCGTTTGCTACGAAAGCCGTACAGACGATTTTTCATTGCTTCGATTAACGAAAAACACCCGAAGCTGTAGTTTGACTACTCGAGGTTGTTACCCAGGATCTTGTAAAAGTAAACATTCCTACAACCATTGAAAACTAGAGACAATCAAAACTTTGAAAGCTTTCCTCAAAACGACTGCAATAAATATCATTTTAAGGTCTACATTTGAAGCCTCTAGGTTCCCTCAGTTTATGCAAGAAAGCTTCCAAGCTTAAAAACCATAGTAGATTAACGTTGATTTAACTTTAAAAAAGGAGCTTAATTCTAAGGATAAATTTTTTCAGTGGGCAATGCAACGTGAATCAATGTCTTACACTTCACCCTCTACTTTTTGAAATAGCAAACCCCTTCGTTTGCTCATTTTTTCGCTTAATTCAACTGTTCGCAACTCTGAGTAAGTATTTCACAACGCAAAAGTCTTCGAACAATTTGACCATTTGACCAGTCCTTCATTAGTTAATGTGAAACAACAAGTAGGTAAAATGGTACGTGTTTGCCAAAAAAATTTGTCCAGGAAAAAAGAGAGAGAGTATGTTCCAATTGTACGGAACAATCATCGCAAAAGTCTGTATTTACTCATCATTTAAAATATCTGAAACCTATGTTGGCAAAGAAGCATTGAACCCAACATTGAACCCGAAGCAAACGAAAGAAAACATAATCTTAAACAAGGACACCTGTTCACTTCACATGTACATAATTAAGCGCAATCAATTAATCCAATTCATCCAAGAGACTAGGTACCTACGCAAGGCACAAACAGCAAATTCCATAGCACAGAACTATGTCTTTCCACAACATGGCTTAATGGTGGACCTAAATTCATTGCCCAATCATTCGTAAGGCCATCTTAATGAGAATTGAACTCCAGATGTAATTGATTGCACAGTTTGTGTTGATTTTGCCTTTTGCTTTTCTATATTTGTAGGTGCCTCTACAAATGGTAAACATTTAGTGTGCTTCTCTTAAAAGTTAATAACTAATGCTGGTCCAACACTATATATACTCGTATATAGATACACTGAAATCCGTAAACATTCTAGGAAAAAATATAGCAAATTAATTGTCTGCCTTCACATAGCTTCTCACAATCGTCGTATAATCGTGAAATCGCTTTCTTCTCCTTGACACAATATTTGCAATCACTGGGGCAGAAAATTGTTCCTAATTTCTAATGAATCTCACAACCCCACAAGTAGAGCAGTGCACATAGAAATAGAAATTACGATAACTACGCCTAATACCGAAACAAAAGCGAAAGCAAAACAAAGGACACAGAACGTAAAATGTGCCATCAACCGAAATGAAAGAGCAAAGATGGAACACAAATCCAAATCAAAATAAAAAAAGACAAAGCAGAGACGACACAACGGCAGCTTTTATCAGATTCAACGACGAAATTAAAGAACACCTCTTCTAGATGAGGCGAGACAAACGAGCCAAAGCTGAAAACTCGCTCTCTCTCTCTCTTTCGCTGAGATCCGCTTCCAGCCCAAAAACGGTAATATTTTGAGAAGCCCACCAAACTCGACGACATAATAATTTCTGGAGTTTCTTCTTAGAGCACCAATTAATGGATATATTCGTCATTTGGCGTTCTTATTACTTGGATTTGCTTTCTCTACGATATGCTTGCCAATTTCCCTATTTCTTGGTTGGGCTTGGGAAACCATTGGACTCTGAATTGCGTTGCCCTGAATCGTGTTAGTCGAAATCTTGAATAAGAGCTGTCAGAAAATTTCGCCAGGCTTTTAACTGTTTAAACAGAAGATGTAGTGTTGGAGGATTTGTTCATTTAACACGAAACGAACCATATTACTTATATTTTCACCAACATCGTAATCGATTAATTGCGATTTGTCAAGTTCAGTGAAACAGCCTCATTTGCCTGTTATAAGGTTAAACATTTGTTTCTGGTAAACAATCTGTCCATTTAGACTCGCAGTGGTTATAACGTATCATGATAACGCTATCATCAACTGAAGACGATTTTTAGATTTTTAGTTACTCATCCTAAGTAGGTCATCCTAAGCTAATTATCATGGTAGCGTCTTCTGGGTTTTCCACAAACACCCGGAAAGCTATCTGGTCTGGTAGTACCTGGTAATGGACCATTAGTTAAAACTGAGTGCTCTATAGTTGGTTGGCAAAAAATTCTGGCAGATAAAAAAAAAGAGAAAATCGAAAAAAGAACAAGTTGCTGGACAATCATTAATATTATCTTAGCTATGTATTGAATAAAAATAAATAATTTCTTATAACCATGCCTTGTGAGGGAATGGAAGGGACCTGAGAAAGCGCTCTTCATAGCAATGAATGAACGAACGGAGTACTTGCCTATTTCTCGCTGAAAAAACATTTTCGCCTTTGTTGGAACTCGAACCAAAAACCTCTTGGTAAACAAAACAACCCAGAAATCTAGAAACTGGCAAAAGTCATCTCAATATTAAAAGCCGGCAAAGAAAGAGATTACCAAAGCAGATATAGGCCGATAAGTCTTCTTAGTATTTTGAGTAAAGTATATGAAAAAGTAGTAGAGAAAAAGCTTAGTGTTATAATCGAGGATAAAAGTTTTTTTTCCAGATAAACAATTCGGATTCTGGAGCCACCACAGAACCTCACACCAAGCGCTTGAGATTTCGAGAATAATCAAACTAAATCGTGAAGCAAATAGATCTACAGGCATGGTCCTGTTAGATATTGAAAATGCTTTCGACTCTATATGGCATAATGCACTTATTTATAAAAAGGAATCATTTGGAATACTAGTTTTCCAAATAAAAATTGTTCACAGTTTTTTGTCAAGAAGATGCTTTAAAGTACACGTGAACAAGTGTATATCCGTCTTGGTGAATGTACAGTATGGTGTTCCCAAGGTTCAGTCCTTGGCCCTGTTCTGTACAATATTCACACCTCCGATTTCCCACAGTTACCATATTGTGAATCAGGTATCTATGCAGATGACACTTGCGTCCTTTCATTGCATGAACTTGGTTTCAACATTGAAATCAATTTTCAAAATGCTTTTGAAATTTTGGCAAAATATTTTCACATATGGAAGATTAAATTGAATGCTGGAAAGATAAAATCAATCTTTTTCACCAGAAAAAGACAACGATTATTTCTCCCCGGTAAAGAGCTGGAGGTCAATGGAGCCTATGTAAGATGGGAGACTAATGTGCGATATCTAGGTATCAAATTTGATAAAAGGTCTACACAGCAATTAGAATACTCTACCCACTAATTAATAGGAAATTGATATTGAGTACCCAAAACAAAATCATATTACCCAAGGTTGTTTTTCAATTAATTTTGCTGTACGGATGTCACATATGGGGGGATTGTGCAAGGTGTCACATTAAAAAACTTCAAGTGTGCCAAATTAAAGTACTATAAAGATGACGCTCAATTGACCTTGATACTATTCGACTGAAGATCGTGAAATGATAAAAATTATTTGCAGAAGAATCCATAAGCTTAGTGATAAGTTTTGAACAAATTGTGATAGTTCTGATAACCCTCTGGTAGTCCAATTAAATGCCTTATAATTTATAGTATTGTTCATAAAGATATCCTGTTTCTTAGTTCACTTTCATTTATATATATCTTTCTTTATATATATAAAATTTCCATGTCACAATGTTAGTTACCGTACTCCTCCGAAACGGCTTTCACGATTTTCACCAAATTTTATATGCGTATTCAGTAGGTCTGAGAATCGGCTACTAATTATTTTCCATACCCCTAAGTGATAAGGGTCATCTACCCTTAATATTATTTCTTTAATTTACACTGTGACACGAGAATTTTATAAATTAGATTTTAAAGTCTCAGTGTAAATATCATATTTATCAATTTAATTCGTTAGAAAATAAATTCTGAAATCACATTTAACAAAACACAATGTGCTTTCCGTCGAGTAAGTTCGCTTGAACTGGGGCCCTACAGCTTATTCTGAATAAGAAGAAATGCATTTCGAATTTCGAAAAATATGCAAGTGGCATTCCATAACCTGAACGAATTTCAATTTCCAATACCAAGAGAAGAACTCTGAGATTAATCTTACATCTTAATATGTAAGTGCGTGGAGGTAGGCACTTTTTTTAATGTTAAAATAGAAGCCTATAAGGTGTTTCACGCGTGAGTGTAAAAACGAAATCGAAACTAATTTGGAATGATAGTGTGATGCCTCTTAAATCGGTTATACAAAGAATCGTCTCAGATGTTGTCAGGATATCTTCCCCAAATTGAATGTAATCAGGTGAATAATAGGCATTTTGGCTAGATTTTTAGAATCTACTAATATATAAAATTTCAAAATGTTAGTTGCCGTACGATTTCTATTTTTGTTGTCAAAGTTGAGTAAATTGAATGCAATTTGAATAGTTAAAAAATGTCTATGTTGTGCAATTACTTTTACTACCAAGTACCAACTATGTAGAATCGAAAGGTGAATCACAGTTCCATTTCAAGTCTGACACAAAGTTTAGATCAATTCAGTCGTTTATGAGCTGACAGAAGAGCAATCTAAGGGAGTCACCGTTGTGTTTATAGTCAGATCGTTCAACTTGAAAACTGATTCTCAGACCTACTGAATACGCATATAAAATTTGGTGAAGATCGGTAAAGCCATTTCGGAGGAGTACGGTAACTAATATTGTGACATCTGACATGGAAATTATATATATATAAAGATAACTAGCTGACCCGGCAAACGTTGTTTTGCCTATAAGTTATTTCTAGTTTATATATATAAGAAATGTGTTGCAAAATTCAGAGTATTTATTAACTTGATTATTAATTACTGTGTGCAATATTTGAATTATTATAAACTATTTATTTACTTATCATAAGAATTTATCATAGAAAAAACACCGAGATGCCTTAGAGGATTTGCATATTGTGTTGGTTGACTTCGAAAAAGCATTCGATCGACAACCACGAGATCTGATATGGGTGGACCTCAGACACCGAGGAGTTCCTGAAGCCTAGTGCGAATAATTATTTATTTTTATCTTTTTAAGTGTTAATTTATTCATTATTATTTATTTATTTATTTATCATTATTACTAGTATTTTTTTCTTGCCTTAATTGAACATTTTATCAAATTTTCCTTCAGAGTTAACATACTGTTTAAAAAAACGAGTATAATAATTGTTTAAAAAGATATGCCGTAAAAGTATCAAATCTCTGTGTAAACTGAGCGGTAGCAACCAAATTTTATAATTTGAAAGAAATAAAATATCTTTTTTTTTTTGGTACAATTTAAAAAAAAGAGCAGAAAAATGATGAAAGGGTTGCCACAACAGAGTGCATTTTCAAAAACTACTTTGGGCTCAGATGAAGTTGTGGTTGTCGATTCTGAAACACTGTTTAGAAGAATGCTTATATGCAATCCTCCTAATGCAGAGTTCGATTTCACTGTAGTTTTTGACGGTTATTTTAGTGGCTCGAATACTGGTACGAAAATTGCAGAAAGAATGCGATTAAAATATTTTTTAACAAAATAAGAATAAATGCAGTCAGTATATAAAAGATGAAAAACGACGATAAATGTCAGCAAAAGGTAAAAGCAATGCTTTTACCTTTTTGCAACCAGAAAAAAATGCCATTGAAAAAACTGAAAAAAAAAAAATTCAAAAACTTGAAAATTTACATTTTTTTTTGTAGGGAGTTTTAACTTTTTGGATCGAATTTTTTTTTTTTTTTTTTTAATTATTTGAAAGATGCTTTTTGATGGAAAAATTTGCTCTCTACAAAAACGTCCTTAGAATTGCACCAAAATTTTGCTTCACTTTCGAGATATATTGAAAAAACAAATGAAGATGGTTTAGAGCCTCCGATTTTCACCCTCGAATATAATAGCACTTTCGGTTTTTTTCTCCAAAATTAGGGCGTAATCGATTCATGTAATAAAAATCCGCTCTTTCTTACTTTATATGCCCTTTTGTTGAAAGTGTTCCGGACTTGATTTTCGTTCTTAGATTGAATATGCAAGCAGCTTAGGACGAAATACCTAGCAAGACGGGAACTAGCTTAAGGTTCTCTCTTTCCGAGCAACAGTGAAAGTATAAACGTCATTGGAAGGGACCTACAATTTTCCGCCAATTCTGAACGGCTTGTCGAAAAAACACTTTTCAAGGCATGAATTGACTATCGGAAGGCTTACCAATTCCTCGCAAAAGGCGAGGTAGGAAAAACATTTGTTCGAACCACTAACCTCTTGCGGAAAGGGCAGACATGATAACTATTACTCCACGAGCACCAATGTGGTTCTACCAATTCGACTAAATTTTCACATTACTGCAGATCTTGGAACAAACCCGGGACTATAATATCGATATACACTATCTTCTTAATCGATTTCAAGGTCGCGTAGGAAAGTTGTATAAAGTTAGTTTCGGCAAAATGACTATGCAGGAAAACTTTGGAAAATTCACGCTCCGTCAAGGTCGACAAAACTTTTTGATGTCCAAAAAGACTTTCGACAAGGATAAAAACTGTCATGCAATTTCTTTAATATCATACTTGAAAAGATTGTAAAAAACTCAATCAATGTACATATACTTGCATCTTTCAAAAGTCTGTACAATTACTCGCTTATGCAGTCCAGTGGCGTAGATAGCTTTTGGCTATGGGGGAGGGATAAGTCTAGTTCGCTAATTTATTTAAGGGGCTCAGCTAGTTTCTCATTTTCAAAAAATCGATTTTTTTTTTCATTTTTCGATAGGTAAATATCTCAAAAATGATGTCCTAAAATATTGGAATATCTTGGATATTTTTGAAATGACAGAGTATAGAAGAGAAGTATCTCGGGCGCTAGAACTCCTGCTCTGAAAACTTTAAATGCGTTTTTCTCAAAACTACATTTTTCAAATTTGCCGCAGCTGTAACTCACGCAAATATTGACGAATCCTCTTGAAATTTTAACTGCATACTCTCCATATGTTTTTACATACAGCCATCTACAACTTTTACGATCGGATGAAAATTGTAATTTTGGCAGCCATCGAAAGACGATTTTTTTGGCGAAATTTGGACTTTTTTTTTAAATTGCTGCCATTTTGTCAGTTTTCAATTCTTCACTATAATTATAGATGGCTGTATGGGAAAAAGGGTCTACTATTTAACGCCATGTTTTTATTTTCTTGTTACAGGTACCAGAAAAATTCATAAAAATGCGGCAAATTGACATCTTCTAATTTCAAGAAGTTCAAGAAATGGTCCATATCTCTCTTGGATTTCAATATTTTAACTCGAAATTTCGCCACAATTTACATGAATATATGAATAATAAACTCCTAAAATTACAGAACATTTGCAGCTATAGTTTTTTTTTTACACGCCTTCAAAAAATCACCTCCATTTGAGCTCGAGAAACTAGCCGAGCCCCTTAAACGTTTTAATAATAAAAAAAACAACAAATCATAAGACTTCATTGAATTCATTTGAATGTGAACTAGAATAAATATTGATCAAATAGGTGAAATAATATTAATTTAAAAAAATTATCATAGAATAAAATGCTTTTTATTTCTGTCCTTTTTAGTTAAAACACTTATAACCTCGTCTGCTGCTATAAGTATTTCGCGATGAAAAGCTAGACCAGCCAAACCATTCAAACGATCTTACAAATAAGTAAACATCCAAAGTTTATCACAATGTTATTAAAAAACACATATATTAAGAATCTTACTTCGTTGGCCATGCTTCTTTGTGTTGTTTTTACTCTCTTTAAATTGAAGAAAGTTCTTTCGGGAGCTGACGTTGAAACAGGCAGTGTAGCTAATATTCTTAATAAAATATATATGTTAGGAAAGTTTTCTTGGGGCAGCTGAAATTGACTATGTATTTTCTGTGTAAAATGAAAGAATAGAAATGTACAATCCTGTGAGTACTAATAAGACTTAATTCACGTTGGAAGTAGCTACTTTTACATTGTTTTTCTTTAACTTTGATTGATTTCAATTCGAAGATCAATACCTCTAAAAAACACCCTTTATATTTTGTAATCAAACAGGGACACGGAACATTGACGGATTGGACCAAACGCCACAATCGACAGAAATGACTTCAAGGTAGTATCTACAGGACTTCGTCTACCTAGGTTTCAATCAGTACGGAGATCAAGCGGATAATTACTCTTGCCAGCTGTTGCTTGTTTGGTTAAGAAGTTTAAGGAGTAACAAAATCTTGTCTAGAAAAACCAAGGCAACATTTAAAAGAACCTTAATCACCCTTGTCCTGTCTTACGGGGTGGAAGCGTGAGTCCTTTCGAAAGAGGATGAGTAAACCCTTGTCCATTTTTATAAAGAACTCCGAATGAGCTATGGTAACGTTTGCGAAGACAATGTGTAAAAAAAAAGTTTCGACAACGAGCTTTCTGAGGTGAAGGTACCACTACGTAGACATAGCTAGAAAATTACACATCGCGACACTACGATGGCTTTCGCTTGTAGAGCGGATGAATTAAAAGCTACGATTTCAAAGATTCCTTCAACGTTATTTAACTTATTACATTTTAGAGGCAAGGTGTTAGTTCGTACATACTGTTGGTACACTATTCGAAGCGGTGATGAGATCGATCATGTGCTATGCTGGGCAAGTATGGGGTTTTTTGCAGTATGAGGAGGTAGAAAAACTGCTACGATACTTTGTAAAAAAAATGTTCCGGCTCCCTGAAAATACCCCTACATACATGCTGCATTTAGAGACTGGCGTTGCTCCACTCTATACATTTTCGCTCAAACTGCATCTCAGCTACATCAAAAAAGTTATGTCTTTTGAAAATCACCGGCTGCCCAACATTATTGCGAGGCAACTACTTCAACAAAAATCACAGTTTTTTACGGAATGGTCACGACTGGAGCTGTTGCACAACGTTCAATTGGTTGAGAGAGGTTGGGAAACTTGGGAAGAAAGCTTTCGGGAATTGCTGACAAGGATTGAACAGACAAGTTTCCCAAGTTTTATGGAGCGGGCCCAACAAAGTGAAACTCGAAACACCTACAAGCGTCTCCAACACAATCTTGGCGTTAACAACTACTTTGACGATCGGTACAGTATAGATACAATCTCTACTATTTTTAAAACGAGAGGAGAGCTACTTCACTTAAACTACCGACCCTATGGTGCAGAAGAAAATCTGGAGTGCTCCCTTTGTAACCTCAGAGAGACGGAAAATGTAATTCATTTCTTAGGAACGTGCCCTATCCTTGCGTCAATTCGGCGAGCACATTGGGGAAGAAGCGTACTTCCTCTAAACGAAGTTATTGAAGTACTAAACGGGGAGAATTGGAACGTGTTATATAGCTTCGTAAGAACTGCAATAAGATACCGAAACCAAACCAAAACGAAGCTTTTTAAACTAGATAATGCAATATCAAATTCATCAAAAATTTATTCAGTAGATTTTAAAGGGGCCTTTACTTAAAATGTTAAATGATAAATAATAATTATAATTTTGTTTTGTTTAGAATATACTCTTTTTTTCTGGGCTGACGGCATAAGCCAATGCTTTCTATTGTGAATTATTGTAAAGCAAATCGAAATTCAAGTTAAATAAAAAACACATTATTACATTACTGTTGGTACTAACAGAGAAATCGAACGTAACATGGGTTGAGGATACATTAAAGTTAGCCTTTTTGAATCTTCTAAAGGTGCTAAATGTCAAAGTTGAAAAGCAGACTTTTAGCTGTAGAACAATTTTTTTCTTAGCATAATGACCAAGAATCACATCTCAAAGTATTGCACGGAAATCACGGCACACCCTGTACATTAATAAGACAATCGCTGTTCTAATATCACTTTAAGAAGAAGATATACCTATAGGTTCTTCGTTTAAACTGGTCAAATTGTTCAAAATGTTAGATCTCCCTCTCCTTTCTATAGACACGTACCTCTCCAGGCAATACAATTGAGTGAAGAATTCCCTTTTCAATAAAATATTTTATTTGTCTCGAGATTCATTTAAACGACTGTTCTTAAGCAAAATTCTCCTCAGTAAACGATTCAACAGGACAACTTCTCTTCTTCATCTTCTTTCATTTTATTAATTCGCAACTCCCGTTTTATAGCTTCATTGATTTACAATCCTAGCGAAATACCCCGAAAGTACTCTTCTCAAGGGCACGATCATGGTGCGTTTACATTAATTGTACCACATCCGCTGATTTATGTTTCATGCGATTTACCTACTAACATCGGGTTTCCAGATATTTTACTACTGTTTCGGGCTTTATTTTGTGCGATAAAATAGGTAACGAAAGCAATAGCTGCCTACAGAGTGTAGGCCAAAAACCCATTAAATATGGAGGCGTATATTTGGTGGTGAGTTAAGTAAACATTTTTCTGAGAATCTTATAAGTGCCACAATGTCATAAAGTTAATTTCTTAGAAAATAACTTTTTTGTTGTTGTTGATGCTGTCGTTGTTATTATTATTCCTCCTATATTCTCTTCTCATGACATCTGTATGTGGGCATGGTGGGATGGGGTCTAAGTTTAATATTCAGAGCATAACTTTTGTTCACACACACACCCTCAGACTTGTTTTGATTGGAAGATTAATCGATTGTTGTGGCGTTGAGAAAGTTTATTTATAAGCTTAGTTAAAACTAAATAAACTTCAACCATAAAAATCATAATTTTCACACGGATTCATGTTCTTGGAAAAGAAAATCCTACGGGACGAGGTGAAGCGTTGATTTCCATAAAATTCAGGGTTGCAAGAGACTTAAGAAAAATTTTAATTAAATCAAAGGAAAAGTCTTTGAAATTTTTATTTAAATCATAAGAAAACATACATTTTTGTTTTATATTCAAACAGTAGCTTGTCACCTTTATTCCCTCAGAAGGCATGGCTGTGCGAAATGCGCTACGGCCTGGGGCTCCTCGCTTAGTTGCGCCACCCTATTTATTTAGTAGGTAATGTTCACCAGCCTTAAACTATGTCACCCAGGAGTCGAACTTAACAACATGCGAATCTTCTAAAGCATTATAATGTTCTTACACAATCGTTTGCTTGTTATCTCATCTCCAGTCACCAACGCTTGCTCCAACAAGGTCACAGTTATCACTGTTACGATTGCGATTTGATAACCCAAAACTATTCATATTCAAATTCATATTTCTCGTCTATAACAACTCAAGGATGCCCAGGAAGAGACTTGAGAGCCACGTCATTGAAACTCCCAGCTTCTTCCTCTTAAGTATCGATAGTTGTGTGCTGATTTGAGACTGTTAATTTGAAAGACCTTAGTCGTCTTTTGAGAGGAGCGAGCACAGTCAGGCTACCGAGTTTGTTCGATGGACTCATAGATACAAAGATCAAGTTCGACCAGTTCATGCTCCTAAGCTACCCAAATCACACCATGTTGCATCAAGAACAGGAAAATTTCTATATTTTATGCTGTCAGAAATGAACGCACAGATCATTGACCTGGAAGAGAGATTCAGCCCTTTTGCAGAACCTATTCCATACAGTTTACAGTGGCATATATGATGCGAAAACTTCCCAAACATAACGGCTTTACACTATTATCGAGCCAGAAAAAATGCATGCCGTTTTCAGCACTTGTTAAATGGGAGCAAGGTCAGGAGTTCCTGTCCGATTTGCGTCAGGGGTGCATTGCTGTGGACCATTCATTCTAAGGGTGGGCAACAAACAATATGTGCGATATGCAATACTTGTTTGCATGAGCACTAAAGATGCAGATTCCGCAAGCGAGCTTTTCTGGACGCTTTCATGAGATTCGGACAATGCCCAGACCTGTGAAGCGTCAATAGCACTTTACCGGCTGGCACATTGAAACTACTACCAATAGTCGACTTTAAACGGATTCAAATGGCACTTTATCACTCCGAACGCCCTACAGGGTGGACTTTGAAGTCTTTTAAGCGAAGTCTGCCAAGCACCATTTTCTACGCTTGATGGGGCATTCAAGTACTTTGATGCAGTCAAAGACTTTGGCCATCCGCATTGAAGCGTTTCTCAACTCTCGCCTGATACCGTAAATATGCGACGATCCCGACGAACAATAAGCTTTGATTGTAAGTGATTTTACCATTGCAACCTCCTGGATTGCAATGCCTGAACTCAAGATCAAGGACATTTCATCGTAGTCGTATTCAACGCTGCCAAAGGTTGCGTTAAGTTCATCAGAACTTTTGGCATAGATGGAGCGGGTATTACTTGGCCACGTTACAGACGAGGAATAAGTGGCCAAAGAGGATCCCCAATGTTCAGTTGGTTGATATTTTCATTGTTCTCCAACATACCATCCGGGCAGTGATGGGTTCGACAGGAATGTAGCCCTCAAGACTTCCACCATCAGAAATTGTTTGTCGCACACACAGTTGTATTTTTGGCTTGGAGACTTCCACGGATCACGTTGTCATACGGAGCATTCTCATTTCAGTTGCTGTGAACTTATACTCACAAATCGTTTATATGTATTGTCCAGACATATGCGCAATATGGACGCTCAACAGCGGTGTTGAGGCTTCCCTTCAGCTTGAGGGGCGTTTTTCTTTTTGCGTTTTATTCACTCTACAGCTTATTCGATAATTGTTGTCTTCTTCTCAATTTGCTTTATTATTGACAATTGATGTTGGAAATTTGAACTTTTCACACCTGGGCAGCACATTTCAAACACAAGTAGATCTTCAGTCTCAAGGTTCTTAATTTACCCCTTGCATTCAAAACTTTTACTCATACTGTGAGTTGTGAGTGCTTGTTGGAAGGATGAAGGTTTCATACCTATGAAGGCTCCATCGATCGTCAGCAAATGATAGTAGACGTATTTTCATGTTCTGTACTTTATCTTCAAGTTAAGGACTATAATAAATGACTCAAGACGTTTCCTTGGTGTACACATATTGTGAGTTGGAATGCTACATCAGTGACACCAGATGGATATCTAACCCTAGTCACAACTCACAATTCCATATGAGTATGTATTTTCACAATATAAGCACAAGGCTTCTGGAAGTCCCCGTTGTCTCAGAATCACTCATATAAAAGCACCTTGTTTTCGATCGATTTCTTTTTCGAAGTCAACCAGCACAACATGGAAATCTTCCTATAGGAATGACTTTGATTTTCGCAGACTGTCTCCTTCTATAAGCTTTGAAATGAAAATTAAAATAAGCTTGATCTCCCTGATCTTTTTTCTAAAGCAGACATGGTATCGTGCGTGGCCCAAAAACTTTGTCTTATTAGAAGTTCTTAACTGCTTCACTAACTTCATCGACGTTGGTGTCGGATATCTCCTTAAAATTTGGTTCAGTTTTTGGAAATCGGTCTCGAGAAAATTACTCGTTCAAAAGGCCACTTCTATTTATTTATTTATTTATTTATTTATTTATTTACACTTAGTTCAAGCAAATCTAAAGCAAAAAATATATTCAAAAGCAAAGGGGTTCAATTCATTTTGAGTAGGAAGCAAGAGATTTACGGAGGGTTGATTTTGAGGTATGGAAATCGAACAGATTAAAGGAACCATTGAAATTAAACATACGTGACATAGGGTTGTAGAAACTATAGTTCTAACGGATATAGAGAATTCGGAAAGGGGTAACAGTCCTAAGATTCCGTGAATTTACATTAAAAGATATTAAACTCAAAAGCGACGGCGCGACGGACAATCAATGTTTCAACTCAAAAGATCTTGAACAAATACGATATCCGAGATCTCGCGTCTTCTTTGAAGAGACTGAAGATCAATAAGTTGCAGACGATCAGCAAATGGAGGCAAGTGATATCTATCTTCCCAGGGAAGTTTGCGTAGAGCGTAAAGGAGAAATAATCTACGTTGGACAGCTTCGAGGCGTTTAGCTTGTGTTAATCGATAAGGTGACCACACTTGGGAGGCATATTCAAGGATTCGCCTAACGAAAGTAACGTTCAGGGAATTGAGAATATACGGATCAGAAAACTCTTTCGACCAACGTTTTATGAATCCGAGAATGCTGTTTCCTTTTTTTTTATAGCATGTTCAATTTGGGAGTGAAAATTGAACTCTTTATCACAAATGACACCTAAGTCACGAGCATAAGAGACAACGGGTATTGGTTCACTTGTAGATAATAGCACCGAGGAGGCGGTGGTAGACGTTTGCCGGAAAAAGTTATAGCGTGGCATTTACTAACGTTGAGTTATAAATTATTTTTGTGACAAAAAACTGAGAAAATGCCTAGATTATCTTGTAAGATACAAAAATCAACGGGGGATAGAATGCTTCTAAATATTTTCATGTCATCCGCATATATCAGCACGTTACAATCAATGGTTTTGACAACATCGTTAATTGCTTAAATGAAAAGAAGTGGCCAAGATGGCTGCCTTGAGGGACGCCAGAAGGTGCTATGAAGGGATCGGAGAGCGATGATCTGAAGCAGACTATATATTTTCTTTGGGTGAAATTGGTACTTACACAAGAAATAAATAGTCTACGATTTTAAGTATGAAAAGGATGACTTTATGTGGCATTTTGTCGAATGCTTTACTTAAATCAGTAGCAATAACATAAACTTCATTTCCTGGGAGAATATCCAATGTGTGAAATGTGTTTTGTAGAGAAGCATTAAGATATTGGAAACAATGGATATCCACTTCTACCTCGCAATCACTAAATGACTAGATAAAAAACTTAGCGAAAAAATTAACAATCGTTTCAGGATATGATAATCAGTTGTTGAGGTAAGAGAGGGAGGAAAGGTAGCCGTCAGATTTTCTTTTTATGTTTATAAATTCATAAAACCTTAAGGATTTAATTTTATATAAGATTGCATTTGAAGTACATATTCATCACAATACTTTAGACACCTGAGCAGAATTTTGTGGACTCTGATTATCGATAATGAAATTCAGCGAAAGGATTTCCTGAGCAGTTCTCTTTCCTTGTAGAAGTAGTTTTGTTTGCTTGCAGAAACCTAGTTCAGCATCAGCTCCCGACTCATGGCGTTCGTTCTATTTGCTTGAAGCTGGTCGCATTCCTTTCTGGTTTCTTTGTTACAGTTTCAAGATTACCTTTTTCTGTATTTGAGGAGCTCTTTGACCATGCTTTGAAAGCCTCTCCCTTCTTACGTATAATGGCCTAAGCTTCATCATTCCACCACCATGTCTCTTTGTTGGAAGTGTCATAAAAAAGTGCATGGGGAAAACGATGCTCAACACAATCCCCCTTACGACTTCTTGTGTTATTTCAACCCAACTTGCAAAGCCTTAACCATAGTTTTTTTTCCTTGACTCTTATACAAATCGCCTTGTTTAATTTAGCCGAGAAGTACAAACTTAAATAAATAGTTAAAAATATTCTGTACGTCTAATTAAGAAATTATTCTTCAGTTTTTTTCTTCCTCTTTCTACTACCACCGACCGGTTTGTTCTCATTCTGCTCCTCTATTCACTTGTTTAA
Organism: Melanostoma mellinum; assembly: GCA_914767635.1. Taxonomy (NCBI): domain Eukaryota; kingdom Metazoa; phylum Arthropoda; class Insecta; order Diptera; family Syrphidae; genus Melanostoma; species Melanostoma mellinum. The sequence goes on along the minus strand of OU612058.1, from coordinate 66,808,679 downwards.
GGTGAAATTTATCTAAATGAGACAGTTTTTGCTGTCCCTCTGTTCAGTCCCATCAAGGTACTGGAATTTTCCTTTGCCATTCCCCCAATAGCAAATATGTTCTTCGTATATATACGAGTTTATACGTATCTATATTTGTTATCCTGCAAAACTGCAGGCTACTGCTAATTATGTCATCAGAAGAATTTTTCTTCCCTTTGTCGTAGTATTTTTGTTTTAATTTTTCTCCTTGTTGGTGTCTGTTGTAGCATTGAGAATTTTCAAGAAATACTCATACATAAAGGCTTATCATTTTCTTGCTTTTCGCTTTTCGCTCCCCATTGTATAATGGGTTTTCTTTCAAGGATAAAGCTCGTTAGCGTTCTGTTACTGTTTTTCTTGAGTCTTTGTCTCTAGTGTTTTCAATTGAAATTCTCGAAAAATATGCCATAGAAGAAGCTTCTTTGCTGTAAGAAAACGTGGGCAAAGCCATCAAATAAAAAGCATTTCCGTGCTTTTAATTCTTAAAAAAATAAAATGCAAGGATGAGCAGTTCAGTCAATGTCCTCTTTTATTTCCCAGAAAAGTGAGTATACCTCTAGCTAAGCTATCCAAACGAATTTTGTAAAGCACACTCGAGAAAGATTGATGAAAAAATAAGTCGCATTGTCCAATTCTAATAATTACATTTGATTTAAAAGCAATTCAATTCAAACTGCATATTGATTGACCTTAAAACGAAAATAAAAGAACTTTCACATTGGAGGACTTAACTAATATTTGATATCCTTTCCTCTAATGCTTCCATAAATGCTGAACGATATGAAAACGGTTGGCTTTCATAAATTTTATCGTTGAACAGATCAAGGCCTTATTCATCAGAACATTAATTTGCATAAGACCGACCGCAAATACTAAGCCATTGTTCATCCTTTATCTTCAACTTGTTCCTTATTCGTTCGGAATGATTGTGTTAAAATTGAAAAATGAGCTAAAGGAAAGAGATTAAAAAATCTTTTAGTCTTTTGCATTGTGCGCTGAATGATGACAATTCTTTCATTAAAAAGGAGTTCAAGGGAAAGGAAAGTGAGGTGGTTCCTTTTTGGTCATTCGTTTGATGAGTTTTATTTTTCATTCATTTTTTTTTTTCTTTCTCTTCTTTAAAATCATTTCGCAGCACTTTATGAGAGTTTTTAATGCGTTGCGCGTCCCTTTTTAGCACGACTAAAGTTATGAATATTTTCAAGTGCTTATTACGTTCTTCATTGTATTGTTCACACAATATTTATTTCATAATCTTAATTGGCATTGTCAGAGGAGAAGTCATGAAAAATTACTTAAGGCATTCAGAACAAAGGCAATGCCATTCGTTTATGGACTTTTAAGCTGCAACTTTGAGGTTTGTGGGGATATTTTTATGAGCTATGTTACCATTTAGAGTTGTCGTTGAAAAAATTGGCTTCCTTTGTTTTATGAGAGTGATTTACGTGGTATTTATCTAACCTTAACACAACTGATCATTAAAAGTATTTTCGAGGACAAAAGAAGTCGCGTGAAAAATTGTTCATGTAGCATTCTGCCTACTGAATGTTGCCGCTGCTGATGAGGATGAAAATTGGCTAAAGGATTCAGTGAACAATCCTTTATAATGATATCGTTGAGCTAAATTGATTTCGAAAAGTAACGAGGCTAACATAAGAAATAAAAAAAGCAAAACACTAAGTACCTACTTAAAAAAGAGGTTGAGTTTGATCGGTACCACAAGACACAAAGCACAAAAATTTATTACAATCGTAATACATCAAAAAACGATGAATAATGGCAGTTTTCCTTATCACCATGGGACAAACAAATGAGGAAATTGGGAAAAGTAGCCTTTCAGCTCTGTAGTGTAATTTTTAATGTATGAGATTTAAAAGGCAACTTATCTTTTCGAACGAGAGGCATGATCAATAGGTCGGATAGATAGCACCGGTTAAAGAAAAACGGATCAATAATCGACTGCAAAATTGACAAAACTTTATCAAATTTTGATGACCGAAAATGTTTTAAGACATAATGATCACTCCGCAATCCTGGATGCACTAGCTCAAAAGGTACTGGCATCTCTTCCGCAGCTTTTTCTTGAAACTCCGTGATGTGGTGTGTTTTTCAATCGGGCATCGGATAATGCTTTTCGAGATAGTGTTTTTGACAGCTGCTATCACTTGATTTGCCATTTTATAATGAATAGACTTACTCTGGAACAACTTTTACATATCGTGCTTCCTCAGAGACGACGCGACGTGCAGTGCGCACCGAAGGCGCTGTTGCTGCTGTGGAGCAAAATATCGGAGAAGATTCTAAAAAAATAGCCTCGTCATTAAGAGGATCGGTACCACTCAAAGGTGCAATGCATGTTTGGTATGTGCCAAAATTATAGCAAGATGATTAGGGTTCGAATCTTCGCTAGGTACGAAAATCCAATTTGTAACCAAATCACCCAAAAAATATTTCAGTTAAAGTTGAATTTCAAATTACAGAACTACAGAAAATTAAGATCAAAGTAAAAAAAATGGACCAAAGTATTTAACTGGGCGAGCATTCCGCTGGGTATGGCCATCTTGTATTTTCTTCTTTAATCGAAAATTATTCTCATACTGAAAGCTTTCCTGCTAGAAAACTTGACAGAATATCAAGTCACTCTGGATTGAACTTAAAGTTTTTTTTTAAGTAAACACAACTTTTGGCCACCTAGGAGCTGCACTGTGATACTTTCCTCTGGTTTTTCCACGGGCCGGCCACTGCGATTGGCTCGAATAAGCTCCATCCAAGACACTTTATTTTCGAACCGCCCGCCGCTCCGACGTCAGCAATAACGTGTCAAATATTCTCTTCCAAAGCATCAATCGATACGAGCATGTCTTTGTAGAAAAGCAACTCCATAAAACGTGACTCACAGGTTTAAAACTCGTAAAATTCGGAGTCAGCACAGGTTTTTTTTTTCTTTTTTTTTCAAAACGATGTACCGAACTTATGCAGTTCTCAGTGATCGGCTTCAATGCTTCCACAACGATATGGTAAACCAAACTGAACATAAATCTAATAACAGCTGTCAAAATGATCAATTCTGAAATAAACATTGCCAATATCAAAAATATCTGTAAAAAAACACCTTTTAAAACAGTCAGTTGAAAAAATGCTTTAACTTAACTCCATAGTTTTTAGGCAAGGCGATAAACTGTCATGCGATTTTTTCAACATCATACTTGAAAAGATTGTAAGAAACTCAAACGTCAACACTAGAGGAACAATCTTTCAAAAGTCTGTACAATTACATCGCCTATGCAGACGATATTGACGTAATGAGAAGAAAAAAACGTGATATCATTGGTGCTTTTGCGATTATTCAAACAGAAGCGGCAAAAATGGGTTTGATGGTTAATGAGGGTAAAACGAATTTTATGCTGTCATCAAACAAGGACACAGAACATCAACGAATTGGACAAAACGTCACAATAGACAGATATAACTTCGAGGTAGTACAGGATTTCGTCTACCTAGGATCCGCTGTATAGACACGGACAACAACATCAGCGCGGAGATCAAACGCAGTTTAACTCTTACCAACCGTTGCTTTTTTGGGTAAAGAAGGCAATTGAGAAACAAAACCCTCTCCATAAAAACAAAGGTAGCCCTGTATAAGCCCTTGAAAGCCGGAAGCGTGGAATTTATCGAAAGCGGACGAAGAAACCCTTGGTCATTTCGAAAGAAAAATTCTACGAATGATCCCGCATACGAAGATAATGTGTGGAGAAGAAGATACAACAACAAGCTGTATGAGCAGTATCGGGACATGGGCATAGCCAGACGACTACGCATCCCGATGCTACGATGGTTGGGCCAAGAAGAGCGGATGGACCCAAACGCTCCGGCTCGTCGGGTGTTCGAAAGCACATTGCAGGGAAATCGCGGAAGGGGAAGACCTCGTCTTAGGTGGCACCATCAAGTGAATTAAGACCTCAACCGACTTAGAATGCAAAACTATAGAAAGCTCGCTCGAAATCTAAGTCGTTACAGGAGGATGTTGGTTGAGGCCCAGGTTCAACCCGAACTGTAATGTCCAACTAAGGTAGTAAGTAAGTTGACCCAGATTTTCTTGTAAACCATATGAGTTGCCAAATAGGCCTATTTCTTTTCGATTGTTGAAAAAACTTTAAACACGAAATCACCACACATGCCGCTCATATGATGATAATTACGCGTCATATGACATCCTCTGTTTGTTACCAAACAAAGTCCTTATTCAGGGCAAGTTGATAGTATACCAAAGCTCAAAATACACTGACTTTGATATTTACAGCAAGATAAGATTTTTTAAAAAACCCTTTGTGGCCTACTCAGAGCACTCAGAGCTACCCCTGGGCTTGAACGAAACGAAATGTGTATCATTTTGATTTTGATTTTATATAAGATCTTGAAATTATGAAATGATTTTAAGTCTTTACATCAGATTTAGTTATTTCGTAGTTAGGCTTGTCTGGAACACAATAAAACCACTGCTATCTCATAGGTAAGCTGTAGGATGTGAATTGAAGAGAAGTGCCCTGTAAACTATTGAACGCTTTAACAAGAATAGGTAATGAAAGAAAATTCCAATTATAAAACTTTTGATTTTAGTAAATCTCAAATGCAGACCACCGAACAAGCACATCTAAAAAAAAGAAGCACTCCGGGAGTGCCGACAGAAGTGAAAACAGAATTGAATTTTCAGTAAATATTTTAATGTACAGGAAATTTTTTTATAATATATGTAGAGTAAATGTACATATAGAAGAACATCAATGAAACTTATGAGTTAACATTCACGATTTCATCTCTTCTATTATCATCTCTACAATCATCGTATTCTAATACTGAAATAATAGGTCTATGGTAACTTAAATAGGAATCGAACAATTTTGTCTCAAATTTATTTAAATATATCTCAAAAAAGACTGCATCAATTGTCGCTTTATATTTCGTTGTACTAAGGCTGCGGTCATTCGTCATTGTAAAATAGTATTCTTCTTTTAAAAATTTAAAAAGTGGCAAATTTGTAGCATCGCCGAAGTTGATGTTAAAATCACCATTCAAAATCATTTGGAAATCATCAAATCTCTCCCCAATTTTATCGTGAAGGTATGCAGAAGCGTCTTCAGACTAAATAAATAAATTTTTATATAAAAGCTGTCGTATTGCACTTGAAGACGTAGTCGGTGAATTATAAACTCCTACTGTTATAACTTGCTGTCCATTTCCAGAAAGGCAACGATAAACACACAAATAGCCGACATCAAAAACATTACTACGAAACATATACTAGTGTAGGTACCTCGTTTGCAAATCCATATGATTTGAGCAAAATATGGCAGTTGTATCAGACAACCTTTTACAGATAGCTGCTCTTGCTGCTGGACGATCGTGCCTTCTGAAACTAGCAACTAAATTGAAATCTGGAATATCATACCTATCTACATATATTTCTTCGTCACCCTTGTGAAATTCTGTTAAAATCAATACATTAAATTTTTTAACGATAGTCGATAGTGTCTACAGATTTTGTAACTGCGCTCGTAAACTTTGACAATAAAATGAAAGGACAATGCATTAAGTTTAGAAACGAAATTAGTGAATATTTGAGTAATGGTTTTTCAAACTATTTTCATGCAACCATTTCAATTCCATCGATAAATCATCGCGATGAGTTGTTGATCTCTTTTAATTTGTTGTAAAGTTCGAATCATCGACCAGTGCGTCTCCTACTATGCCATGATTCCAGATTCACTCATCCACTTCATTGAAATGGTAGTAAAATATTTCGTGCTTTTTATTTTTTCTGCGTTGCATAATTTTTTCTCTGTCCTTCAATTCAATTCCTTTCTTTCTTCTCTGTATTTTTCCGAGTCGGTAAGTATACTAGGTAATGTTGCTATTCCATTCTTTTAAATCATTTAGCAACACAATTTTAATGTGTTTCTTGGCTCAATGGTAGAGTCGATGGCTTAAGACTAAGGGTCTCAGGTTCGAATCCTAGCCGTGGCCACAATTTTTGTTTATGTTTTCACTTTAAATAAATAAAAAAATGGAAGTCATTGCTGGGAATTGAACCTGAGACGCTGGGCTATGACGAATTTACATACGAAATACAATGAGCCAAAAAATGGTGTCGGTCGCGAATTCATTGCTTTACCCCCATCGCAAAAGTGCCAAACGCGCCTAAAGAAGTTTTCACTTCAAAAAATGTGTCCCTTTAATCAACTTTCGATTCATAAACAACTTACTAGAAAGTTCACATTTTCATTAATTAAATGAATTTAAACAATTTAAACAGAGACGCAAGGACTCCGAAGTTAAAAATTAAAAACAAATTGTTTCTCGAAACTTTTTTTTACCTAATGTCAGGCTGGTAAATCAGAACCAATGGTGTGGAACTGGTAAGCCTTCAAAGTTTTAATGATGAAAGTTTCACTCTGGCTGATTGACGTTCCAACCCAGGAAGGTTCTTGAAAAATGAACCAACAAAATAAAAGTCAGAATCGGATTACCTCTTTCAGAAGTTAAAAAGTACTCGTAAAAAAAGAAACACATAAATGCAAATCGAACATGTTCCAATTTCAAAGATATTTTCATATACTGTAATACATGCAAAGATAGGTACGTCGTCGTGTACGAGTATAAGAAAAGCACTCTTTTGGTGCCAATTATTTTGGCATAAAGCGTCAGTTTCCCTAAAGCCGGAGAAAATTCTTTCTTTTTTTTTTTTGAAACCCAGAAAAGCCTTTCCTCACGCCCTCGTGTGCGACAATCTGACTCCGGGCGAAATAAATTATGATGAATTTGATATCCAGGATACTCAGTAAAATTGTATACATTTTCTTCTTAGTCGACCCTTTACACAACACAACACTATAACTATAGTATAGCGCTCCCATTTTGTTTATTCATACTCATAGGTTTTTTTTTTTTTCATCAGATAAAAAAAGTAAAGAAAAAAATCAGAAATAGGACAGAGATTCGGATCGATTACCACTTACGAAGGGAAACATGAGTCTGAGGAGAAAGGTCAGACTGAGGCTATGTATGCAAAAAAGGGTGGCATTTGAAATAAATTGCACATACTTAAAGTGTGACAAATCCGTATTCATACTCACATACGCAATGTAAGACAAAAAAAAAGACAAATTTAAATAATTCTGATGTTATTGGCGGCGAGTGTTGTGGTTCCTTTTTTTTCCATTTTCATTTGCAATTTAGTTTGAATGTTCTAATTTTGCAATCATATATCATTTTTATTGAAATACTTTCAAGATTTATTGGTCCGTTTTTGGTTATTTTTCATGATTTGGGAGCAATTTTAATGAATAATTTCAATACGAAAACATTGGTGAGTGTGTTCGGAAGAGATTCATAACAAAAGAGTTGTTGTGGACACCATAATAAGCAATAAGTCTTCAATGTCAGCAGAATGATTTTCATTGAAATCCTTTACCACTGAAGTTTGGTTTTTCTCAACCCTGCCACGACTGTCGACCGAGAGACATATTTGAATTTTTGATTTCAGTACGCCCACATGAAAGCGACTCAAGTGTCTCTGTACTTGTTTTTTTTTTCGACTATGTATTATGTCACAGAGCAAAAGCTGAACGATATCATCATTACACAGGATAATCAGGATAGAAAAATCAATGACATCACTTAAGCCTAACACGTTTAAATGCTTCGCAAAAGAGAAGTGCCCCTGGCAACGATAATAAGCTTTCTACAATCTTTTCTGCAACGGAATAGTTAAAATGTTGCAGTTTTAATATTGACGTAGTGTAAAACGCTTAGTTTGTGTGCATTCAATATGGAAGCATGCCTTTTACAACTGTACTCATGACAGATCCAATCGTTGATTAAAGCGCTCCCTGAGTACCCTGGTATTTCAGGTAATCAGAAAACTGTCTAATATCCTTGCCTTGCCTCACTCTTAGTTATGTTGTGATGGCCATTGGAACCTGAACAATACTCGAGGAATTTTATCTTCTGACCGCATTCTAAGACGTCATTCATTCCTAAATACTTTCAAGGTAGTAGAGGATGGTAAAAAGCCATAAGTACAGCTCCGCTGTCACAACTTCTCCCACCAAGCCATTCTTTGGAACAAAATGGATAGGCGTATGCTACGAGTATCCGTTTTGATAACATGGGTCTCCACTTTGAAACCGGACCCGTTAACGCCTAACAAGGAGTACGTTATCGCTCAAAAAGGCGCCAGCGATAGGTTCATAATTGGATCTGGACTTCAGTTCAGTTCAGTTTATTTTATTGAGTCTTAAATTCACTAGTTGACTATTTGATTATATTTTTTTTTTTGCCGATGTATGTTTGGCTGAAAATGTATGTATTTATAACAATATTTATAAATATTTATCTTGGCTAATTTTTTCATCAGTAACAATAAGTTTGTTTCTAACATTTTGTATGTTCATGCTTGCTCCCGACATGCCTTCTAACGTGGGCTCTTTATGGCCATACTTTAACTATGTAACTGGAATATAAATCTTTAAAAAAAACAATAACAATATCAATAAGGAAAACAAATGTAACGTTTTGCTGCTCTACATTTTCAATGATTTGTCCTACAAAAGTGAACTCTTATTTTATAATATTAATTTAATATATTACAATAACAGATCACTTCTTTAAAAACTCAATCCTGCTTTTCTTTTTATTAAAATGATTCAAAATGTCATCCCCTGAAAACATTCTCTGAAGATTTCTCGTAAAGATAAACCTTCTGTTTCTAGTTCTAACTGGAATTGTGATCCATTTTGCATATGGTCGAAAGGTGATAGATAGGATTGTGTTCCATCATTTTCATTTGAGTTTAATAAGGAGTTAAAAGCTGGATTAAGGTGATTAGGAATCGCTTCTAATTTCTTTTGCAATAAGATCGTCATGTACTTTAGAGATGATGTTGCATTGGTCAGATCATAGAGCGTTTAATTGAGTACCATTTTTATTGGGCTTGCGATATCTACCGCAGCATTGTCGGAGACCAGTTCTTTCAAACTTTTCGAGTTCTTTAGCTGCTGTTTGGCGAGATGTGGAACCAAGAACCGAAACCATATGCTAAAATAGGTCTAATTAGAGTTTTATACATTAAAATTTTTGTATTTTGGGAAAGGTGTTTGGAAGATTAAACTTTTTTAATCATTGCTGTTGCCTTGAGAAGCACTTTTCTGGATGTATGTATATTCAATTTCAACTTGTTTTGAAAGTATACTCCTAGGTATTTACATTCAGATTTAAATGGAACTAGTGTACCGAAAATTTTTAAAGCCAGCGATTTACTTTCTTTTACTGAATTTCGAATACCTTTGCCGTATACATTTCCAAAGCACATCAAACCGTTCTTTTCAGCTTCCATGTTCAAACCCCATGACTTTAAATATGATAAAATCGATGACATGATGGTGCTTATTTTGTCCAAAGCATCTTTTAGTCTTAAAGCTGACGCTATTAATTTAGTGTCATCTGCATACGAAATCGAATGCGATTCTGTGTCTGCATTACAAAATGGAAAGTCATACAAATATACATATGAACATATATTAAACAACTTCGATCCAAGTGATGTTCCCTGTGGAATTCCATAAAGAACAAAAATCGTTCTGACGACTGTGATCCAATGTTAATAGAGGCAAATTTCGAATCAAGAAAGCTGATTATTATCATACGTATAAAAGGAACAAGGCAGTTAATCATAATCAGTTTGAAAATCAATCTTTTGTACAAAATCGAATCAAATGAATCAAAATCAACGAATAAAAGTGCTTGTTGGTATTGCGAGGATTCAAAAAAGATATCTACTTCCCAATTAGCGATAAAGATGTCTACGTTCAAACTAGAAATTAAGAAAGCTGTCGAAAGGTTTCGATCAGCTGCACAAAGCTTTCAATAAATCAGTTTTGAACTTAGAATCATTTTCTTCTCCCTGCAGCTCTGTTGAAATATCTTCATCTACAGACGCCTTTGAGATTTCAATTCTCCAAAAAGCTCTCGACTTAAATGACCTCAATGCTCAGTCTACTTCGTCAGCAACTAAAATCTCTGCCTTGATTCCAAGTACAGGGTCTAAAAAAAATCGTGAAGGTGTAGTAACTAGCAAAAATTTGAGCCCTCCTTCAAAGCGCAAGACTTTGCGTTGCAACTCGGCCAAAGTCAACATTCCTGAAAAACAGATCATTGCCATCTAATTCTAGTTCTGATCCTGAATCTGGTGCATATTTTACACCAATGGAGGCAGTTCCAAAACCAAAGTTAATTTTTGTGTCTCGGCTTAGGCCAGATCTTAATTCAAACGATGTTTTGCGCTATCTAGTATCAAAGAAATTAATTCCTAATGAAAATTTTATTAAATGTAGTAAGATAAGTAAAACCGATAGCTTTGTATCTTCGTTTAAATTGCTTGTCCCGCCTTCGTCATTCGACTCTATTTGTGACAGTAACTCTTGGCTTGGTGGTGCTCTTGTTAAAGAATTTTTCATCAACAGGAGAGTTAAAAACGAATTGGTAGTTAATACTGCTTCAAAAAACTAATTAGATTCTCCCTCTTTTATCAACACGTAAGAGGTCTCTGCAGTAAAACTGCTGACTTGTATGTTAACTCCCACGTTTTTAAACATGACGTATTTGCTTTGATTGAAACTTGGCTTAATTCAAATCATTTGAACACCGAGATCTTGAGCCCTGAATTCTCGGTCTACCGTTAAGATCGGCACGTAGACAGACCAGATGATGTCGGGGGTGGTGTTTTGATTTCGGTCGGGAATACATATATGTCGTCTCGTATACTCTTTCCGTTTGAACTGTCTATTGATGTTGTTTGTGTGAAAGTCTGTACACTGTTAAAAAATATTTTAATTGTTAATGTATATATATTGTTCCAAAAAGTTCAGCCTCAGTGTAAATTCTTTACTTTTCTTTCCGAATTAACTTACTGCATTAAACATTTAACACTTTCAAATAAAAAAGGCACAAAGTTGCAACTGTAATTATTTACTTTAATTTAATCTTAACTAGCTGATCTCTTGGCAACAGTACATAGTTAGTGGGCGGTCAGACAGATAATGCCGCAATAAAAACTGTCTATTATATACAATGCAGCGCAATACAAAAAGCGAATGACAGCAAAAGAAAACATAAAGAAATGAATGAACTAAATGAACAACTGAGCGAAACTTTAACATTTTGTCTTAGGCCATAAGCACACTAGGCTTAACTTTTGTGGAATGTAAATTGTACAATTATTTTTAAACATTATTATTATATTACATACAAATTATACTAAACACTCAGCTTATTCTGAACTTTCCAAAAACCTTCTCTAACTTCACCGCAGCGTGAGCTTTCTAATTTAGATAATATTATATCTACTGACTTACAGCAAGTTAGTTGTATTAGAAACTATCAAAATCGTATGTTAGATTTAGTTTTCTCATCCGAAGCTATTAGCACGGTAGTTCTTCAATCAAATTCAGGCATTACTAGAATTGATGATCTACATCCCCCTTTAGATATTTTCATAGAATTAAGCAACGTCTCTCAAGATATTAATAATTTAAATGATTGTGTATATACTTTTGACTTTCGAAAAGCGAATTTCGATCTGCTATAGAATGAAATATGCATTGCTGGTATTGAAAATATATCAACTACTAGCTGTGCCCGCGACTTCGTCCGCGTGGAATAGTGACTTTCGGCAGCATTCTTAATTTTTTAGGCTACTTATTTTGCAAATAAGACACATTCATGCGTTTTAGTAAACCATTGTTATATTATTTTATTTTAGTATATGTTTGCACACGACGTTCTTATTTTTTCCATCTTTTGCGAAATAAAAAGGTTTTGTGGGATTGATATACGTGATTCTGCAACATAAAGTTGCCATGGGATTTTTTTCTAAGCGAACACCTGCAACTTGAAGCGTCTGAGCCTTATTTATAATGACCAATAAGTGGGAATTAAAGCAAAACGGGGATTCAAAACGTTTTCTCCTTTTGTCGTTCCAGTCATTATTAAAGTTTTTATAGTGCCGCATCCCAGATGTGTAATTTGTAGCTGTTTACAATTCTGGATTACTCATTATTGGATTACTGGAACACCAACGTTCTGCCACTCCTAATAATACTAAGAAATTGAGGAACTCTATAGGGTATGAAGTGACTTGCTCAGTGTCCATAATATTATTTACTTATAGACAGACATTCGATAACATTCCCCACCAGGTCCGACATAATGTATTAGCTTATATGGCTAACTATCTCATTAGTCGGCGCCGAAATCGACCTTTCACACAGCCATTCCCGATTGCCAATATTTATTTGAAGATCAATTCTTCTCAGGTCAAATGTATTTTCGACAGTTTGACAGAAATTACCCCGCACTGGAAATAACTTTTATCGACCCAGCAGTTTTAAGGTTCCCGTTTACGGTGTCGATCCCGTAGAAATATAGGGATTACTTATTAAGCCTATGTCTTTCCTCAGGCTCTAGACTATCTCTTAATCAAATTCCATTTAAATCGGATCAGTTTTCTGGGCGGGAGATGGTAACAAAGAAACACGAACAGACAGAGTTAATTTTGGATTTGTAATATTAGTAAAGATGTCCATCTACGGGTTCTAGACTATCTCTGTACCAAAATTCATATAAATCGGTTCAATAGTTTGGGCGGTAAATATAAACAAAGAAAAACAGACAGACAGAGTTAATTTCGGATTTATAATGTTACTTAAGTCTTCCATTCCCGTGGGAATATGAGGGACGTTTCCGGAGGATGACTTAAAGTTTATATTACTTGGGAATAGTGTAGTTTTCTTACGGTGGACATTTTTTGAAATGGGTGCTGTATTTACAAAGCTCCCGTTCCCATGGGAAAACAGGGATAAAACATATTGCATAAAATATATGTCCATCCTCAGGTTCTAGACTGTCTCTGTACCAAAATTCATATAAATAGGTTCAATAGTTTGGGCGGTAAATGGCAACGAAAGGAAATAGACAGACAGATTTATTTTCAGACCTATATTAGTAAAGACACCCGTTCCCGTAGAATCATGGTGACCATTCCTGTAAGGAATATGGGGATGAGTAAAAGTTAATGTTGCTCGGGGATAATGGAGCATTCCAACGGTGGAAGAGTTTTTGAAATCGGTGCTGTAGTGTCAAAGTTCCCGTTTACGTTCCTGCTCCCGTGGGAATATAGGGAAAAAATATATAGCTTATGTCCCTCTTCCGGTTCTGAACAATCTTTGTACAAAATTTCATTGAAATCAGTTTATTAGTTTGGGCGGGATATGGTAACATAGAACGACGAACAGACAGAGCTTCTTTCACACTTATTATATAAGTAAGGACTCCCGTTCCCGTAGGAATATGTGGATGAATCAAAGTTTATGTTAGTCTGGGATAGTGAAGCATTCTATCGGTGGAAAAATTTTTGAAATCAGTGTTGTAGTTTCTAAGTTCCCGTAAACGTTCCCGTTCCCGTGGGAATATAGGGATTAAATATAAAACCTATGTCCTTCCTCAGGTTCTGAACAATCTTTGTACAAAAATTAATTTTAATCTGTTCATTAGTTTGAGCGGGAGATGGTAACATAGAAAGGTGAACAGACAGAGCTCTTTTTGCATTTATAATAATAGTGAGGATCGGTTCCCGTGGGAACATTCGAATAAAATACAGCCTATGTCCGTCTTTTAGTTCAGAACAATCTTTGTACAAAATTTTATTTAAATCGGTTTATTAGTTTAGGCGGAAGATGGTAACATAGAACGACGGGCAGACAGAGCTTCTTTCACACTTATTATATTAGTAAGGACTCCCGTTCCCGTAGGAATATGTGGATGAATCAAAGTTTATGTTAGTCTGGGATAGTGAAGCATTCTATCGGTGGAAAAATTTTTGAAATCAGTGTTGTAGTTTCTAAGTTCCCGTAAACGTTCCCGTTCCCGTGGGAATATAGGGATTAAATATAAAACCTATGTCCTTCCTCAGGTTCTGAACAATCTTTGTACAAAAATTAATTTTTATCTGTTCATTAGTTTGGGCGGGAGATGGTAACATAGAAAGGTGAACAGACAGAGCTCTTTTTGCATTTATAATAATAGTGAGGATCGGTTCCCGTGGGAACATTCGAATAAAATACAGCCTATGTCCGTCTTTTAGTTCAGAACAATCTTTGTACAAAATTTCATTTAAATCGGTTTATTTGTTTAGGCGGAAGATGGTAACATAGAACGACGGGCAGACAGAGCTTCTTTCACACTTATTATATTAGTATTAGGATGAATTAAAGTTTATGTTACTCTGAGATAGTGAAGCATTCTATCGGTGGAAAAATTTTTGAAATCGGTGTTGTAGTTTCTAAGTTCCCGTATACGTTCCCGTTCCCGTGGGAATATAGGGATAAAATGTATAGCCTATGTCCTTCTTCAGGTTCTAGACTGTCTCTGTACAAAATTTCATTTAAATCAGTTCCGTAGTTTGGGCAGGAGACGGTAACATAGAAAGCCGGACAGACAGAGGGACTTTCACATTTATAATATTAGTTAGGATGTCCTTCCTAAGGTTCTGAACAATTTTTGTACAAAATTTCATTTAAATCGGTTTATTAGTTTAGGCGGGAGATGGTAACATAGAAAGGTGATCAGACAGAGCTACTTTTGCATTTATAATAATAGTGAGGACCGGTTCCCGAGGGAATATTCGAATGAAATAAAGCCTATGTCCGTCCTTAAGTTCAGTCCAATCTTTGTACAAAATTTCATTTAAATCGGTTTATTAGTTTGGGCGGGAGATGTTAACATAGAACGACGGACAGACAGAGCTTCATTCGCACTTATTATATTAGTAAGGACTCCCGTTCCCGCATGAATATAAGGATGAATTAAAGTTTATGTTACTTTGGGATAGTAAAGCATTCTATCGGTGGAAGAATTTTTGAAATCCGTATTGTAGTTTCTAAATTCCCGTATACGTTCCCGTTCCCGTGGGAATTTAGGGATAAAATATATAGCCTATGTCCTTCCTCTGGTTCTAGACTATCTCTGTACAAAATTTCATATCAATCAGTTTGGTAGTTTGGGCGGGAGATGGTAACATAGAAAGCCGGACAGACAGAGGGACTTTCACATTTATAATATTAGTTAGGATTGCAAATATTGACGAAGCAGTCGCTTGCTTCTACTCAATTCTAGAAAATAGCATTATAAAACAATTCCCCTAAAGTTGCTTTGAAATAGGTGTCAGTTCAGTCAACCGGGGTTTACCAAGGAATTAAACGCCCTAAGGAACAAAAGAAACAAAGCTTGGAAGATCTATTTAACTACTCTCTCTCCAACTGACCACCTCATAAGTTTTTTTGAAGACTTCAAAACTCTTTCTCAAAGTCTATACTCTAACTATTTTCATTTCATTTCATTTATTTCGAAGAAAAATTCATTTAACAGAGACACATTAAATCTTTTAGAGTATCGATAATTAAATTAACAAAAATATAGGCATTCAATAATATGAAAAATACATGAATATTCAAAAGGCTAAAGATAAGCAGCTGAATTAAAAAATATAAAGTTTGTTAAAATTGTATTATTACAAAGGAGAAAAAAAGAACTAAAAATATTGAAAAATAAAAGAGAAACAATGTCAATCAAATGGGGTGTTCTCTGAAAAATGGCCACAAAAGTTTTTGAACCTTTGTTAACTCTAAAAACAATCAGACGGCTATCCACTCAACTTTGTTTACACTAGCACTTCTTAAAAAAACACTCATTTTTCTGGATCTTTTTGTAGTACGAATTTAGAAATTGATAAAAAAATTTTTCAGTATTTAACTCACTGCTCGCAAGTCAATTTTAGTATCCCTATTCACAGAGACAGAAATACTTACTACCTTTCTTCTTTAAATGATGACGTTTCTTCTGGTCCGGACACGATTCCGTCAATTGTTTTAAAAAAATGTTCTTTACATTTATCATTTTAACTCGAATATCTTTTTAAGCTTTCTTTAAAGGCTGGAATATTTCCCACTATTTGGAAAACATCTTTTATAACACCAGTTTTCAAGAAGGGTGAAAAGATCGATATGAAAAACTACAGGCCAATTTCAAAGCTCTCATGCATGCCCAAGCTATTTAAACAAGTAGTCTGCGAAAGCATATCCTTCTTTGCAAGGAATGTTATCTGCAATCAGCAGCATGGATTTATGCAAAGAAGATCGACGGCAACGAACCTTCTATCTTTTTATCATAAATGTTCCAACGCCCTTGAATGTGGGAACGAGCATGGCTGCATTTACACTGACTTCTTTAAGGCTATATAAACTAAAAGCATTCGGATTTCCCCCATGACTTATTGTTTGGATAAGCTCCTACCTAAAAAATAGGTATTATGAAGTCAAATTTCGAAACGTTTTACCAAAACCTTTCAATGCGTTGTCTGGTGTGCCACAAGGTAGTCATCTTGGTCCCTTACTTTTCATTGTTGCAATTAATGGTGTAATTTCTTGTATTTCCTACAGCGACATTTTAATCTTTGCTGATGATATGAAGATTTTTAAAACCAACAAAAATGCTTCAGACCGAGACTTCTTACAAAAAGATATCGACAGTTTTGTACTATGGTGTTCTAAAAACGGACTTAGTTTGAACGCTTCCAAGTGCCAAAGTATGAACTTCTCAGGCAGAAGATCGTCAAGTATTGTCGAATATTCAATATCGCAACAATCCCTAGATCAAGTTTCTAGATTCCGTTACCTCAGTGTTTTATTTAGTACCCACCTTGAGTTTAATGAACACATCAAACTGATTATTAACAAATCAAATTCAATGCTTGGCTTTATTAAGCGATGGGCAAAGGAATTCAATTACCCTTACGTCACCCTCTCTTTATATAACTGTTATGTTCGTCCGCATCTAGAGTATGCTTCTCAGGTGTGGTCACCATTTTACGATATTCATAAATCACGAATCGAAGCAATACAGCACAGATTCATACGCTTCGCTCTCAAAGGTCTTCCTTGGGAAGATCCTTTCAATCTCCCTCCTTAATAAAATCGTATTCGCTTATTAAATCTTCTAACCCTCTCACAGAGATTTAGTTTTTTTTTTCATCAATTAATAACCGGTTAAACTGACTTGTTTTTCCACATTAGTTTCAACTATCGTGAAGGATCTCACCAACTACGTAGTTTAGAGTTTTTACATTGTTCCCACCACAGAACTAACTATGGCATGCATGAGCCATTAGCTCGCATGAGTAGGTTATCTAACTCCTAACCTTTTGTTTCCGATTTCAACCTTAGTAAAAATATTTTTAAATTAAAACTTATATTTGATATTTTGTTATTGTAATTTAATTTCTGTTCTTCTTTATAGTTTTTGATTAATAATGTTTCACTAGTTTATTTAGTTCTATTTAATAAAGTACTTTTATTTGTTATTTTGTTAAAAATTGTAAAGTCTTTTATTCTTTTTTTCCTAGTATACGTTCTCTTTGTGCTTGTGTTGGCGTTATTTATATTAACCACTAGCACTTGAATTAATGATGAAGAGCGAAGATAAGTGTGTACAAATGAACTTGTTCTGAGTTCAGTACCGCTTAAGTCTCTGAGATGCAAAATGCGGCCTCTAAGTTGATGTTCAAAACAACAGTGCATTTTTCTTTTGCCTTAAATTATGTATAATTTTATTTGATTAGAACATTAGGCAATGTTACGAGCAATGTTGTTTTCTAAATCTGAATTATGTGTTTTTGAATGATTTCGTTCTCTTTGCAAGACTTATCGATGTTTTCTACTATGGCTCTTTCAAACAGTTTCCCTGCATTAGATAGCAGGGAAATCGGGCGGAAGTTCTTAAAATTTGATGGCTTATTTTTCCTTGAAATCGGCAAAATTTTTGATTCCTTCCATGCACTTGGAAAATAACCATTATTAATGCATTGATTAAAAATGCATGTAAGGATAATATCAAGAGTGTTTGCTGTTTGGACATTTTCTTAGGATAAAATTCGAAATCTGATCTGGCTCAAAAGATTTTTTGTTGCTTTGATTTCTCCTTTTGAAAATACTACTAGACTTACAATTTGTGTTAACGAAATCATTAACTTTTGAGAAAACTTCATTATTCAAATCTATAAATTATAGCTTGGTCGCTTGGTGTCTTAGCCGCAAAATTGTTCGAATACAAATCTGTATAGATCTTGACTTCAGCAAAAGCAACTATGTCTGCGAAGACATAAACATTACAATCCTTTTCTCGTACAGATTCTAAAGTGAACTAGTCCTAAACCGATGCCAAAATTTAACCGTGTAGTTTTGATGCAGTTTGAGCTTTGAGAATATATTCATCAGACGTGAGTCCAAAGATATGTTGTTGCCAACATCCTCAAAGCACCAGTGCGAATTTTGCCTAAAGACCAATCTTCTTAGACAGGAGATGATCTGGATAGTAAGACAAATGGTTTTGGTATCAAGGGAAGGAAGTTTCACTAGTTCGTCGAGAGCAGCTTCTGGAGTGCTTGGAAAGGCTCCATACTCCATTGCAGCCGAGACTTAGGCATTGTTCTTTGAAAATTAAGTAAAGAGACGCCAAACAACTGACGAATAGGATGTGGCTGGTCTTATCATAGCCGTAGAGATCCAAAAAATCTTTCCGTGACAGATTGTTTTACCAGTGCCATAGCAGTTTTTGATTCGACATGTATTGACTAAGGAAGTTTTCTAGTTTGGATCACTCCAAGATGTTTGACTTCGCTTGATAAAGAAATATTGGCACCTTTATGTGTAAGTTGGGTCGGATCAGTCAATTGTTACCGTTTCGAGAAGAAAACAATCTCGATTATACAAGGATTGACGGAGACACCCCTAACTCTCCAGCCAACAATCAAGTTAAGCGTAGCCTTTGCTCTGGAACACACAGCTCAAAAGCTGGATCCAACTGAAAGCACGGTGACGTCGCCGGCATATGATTGGGCGTGAAAATTGGATCCATTGAGTGTTTCGACTAGAGATGCGATCACATGTATCACATATAGGAGATAAAATGTCACCTTGTTCTCCAGTCTTAATTCACTCCTGTTATCCACACTCCGCTTCAGCGAATATTGTTTTATTCATTAGCACTGCTTCGCTCCAAAAAACTCTGTGGCAATAAGACAGAGTAGCTTAAGTCGACATAAGCGATTTCTCTGTTTTTCAATGGATATTCATAAGCACTTTAAAATCTATATTTCTGTCTCACCTATATAAAAGGTTTTTCCGTTACAAAAATATCGTACAATTCATACCCACTTATGTTTGAACTTTGAACGGTTATACAATGCATTTAACAGAAAAGCTTATGTTATTAAATTACTCTTATGTCCTCCAAACTCAAATATTATGATTTAACAAAAACCCTTATGTCGTTTTAATTGCTGTAAATTTTTTTTTATCCGATTCCATTTTCGTTTTTTGTAAAAACTTATGTGGACTTAAGTTTCTTTGCTAAATTTTATTTATATTCTACTAACACTTAACTCCACGTAAGTTCTTTTGTAAAAATTAAAAAAACACAAATTAGACAAAATTAATTTTAACAGAAGCACTTATGTCAACATAAGATTTTCTATTGAATTTAACATTTCAAATAACCGTTACTTATGTCAAAATAAGATAGTTTTGCTTTCTGCATTTCAGTTGGTTTAGTTGACTTAAGCAAATACGTTGCGTTTAGTGTTCAAAAGTGTTGAAGTGATCGGACGTGTTTGGTGTCTAAAATATAAGTTCTGTGTATACATTTTTGTATTAAAAATACTGCTAAAAATTGTGTGCTTTATAATTTATACAAATACATAAAGTTTTTTCATATTTTTAAATAATAAAATGGAACGCGCGAGAAAAATGTTATATTTGGCCTTAAAAAAACAGAAGCAGTTAAGTTATAGAAATACCACAGAATACGAAGAGAATACAAGTGAAACTGGTAAGTTCTTTTCGGCAAGTTTATCTTAGATTAAGAACAGCCAATAACTTTCATTAAATCAACTTTTTAGATGCAAATGGAGCGCCAGAAATTTCAGAGGACCAAGACTCTTGGAAGATATCAGAACAAGAAAATGAATATTTTGAAAGGGAAGAAGACAAATCAGCGGATTTCGATGACGATGATTCTACTTGTGATCCTAGTTTTGTTCCTGTTGCTTCTAACAACGTAAATAGTGAATCCGAAATTTCCTTTGAAACAGAAAACGCTGGTCGTCAGCTGGAGCAAAACTTATTGTTTGGAGATTGCGAAACTATTCCGGAGAATGAGAAAAACAAATCTTTAAAAGTTCTAACATTCGACCTGCAACAATGCCACCCAACACCTTTTTTAAGGTCCTCAGTTTCTTTCTATAAACGTCCATTATGGACCTACAATTGTACTGTTCATGACTGTACAACCGGGCAGCCAGTATGTTACATGTGGCATGAAGCAGAAGGAAATCGTGGTGGAAATGAAATTTCTTCATGTGTTTTCAAACACCTTCAAGACCTTCCATCAGACACTAAACACGTTATCCTCTATAGTTACTGTTGTCCAGGACAGAATAAAAATTCTTTCATTGCTTCAATGTTTGAAACTTTTCTGCAACTTGACACTAGTTTGGAGATCATTGATCATAAATTTCTCCTTCCTGGACACACTTACATTAAACATGGGTAACTCAGCGCTGCGCTAGCGCAATGCGTTGACGCACTAACTGCGCTATGTGCGCTGATACACTTTTGCCTGCGCCAATAACTCAGTGGCGCAATTGAAACTCAATAGCAACACAACAACCAGATGCGATATACAACATAAAACTTACCCAAAAGCATTGCAAAATGAACTTCAAGCGCTTTCATACTCAGCCCCAGCACAGAACCAAAAGCCATAGCCAACACTCCAACAGCATCACACACAAGTTACAGGCAAAAATCATCCCTTATCTCACACACAATACTACAACGTTAAGAGAACAGAACCAAAGGCGCATTTGAGTTATGACTGCGCTATTGAGTTACAACTGCGCCAGTGTGTCTTTGCGCTATAGAAGAGTCAATAGCGCAATGATACACTAGCGCAGTTGTAACTCAGTAGCGCAATGATACACTAGCGCAGTTGTAACTCAAAAGCGTAATGATACACTAGCGCAGTTGTAACTCAATAGCGCAATGATACACTAGCGCAGTTGTAACTCAATAGCGCAATGATACACTTATGGCACAGTGATATGTGATACCACAGCGCAGTTGACTCTTTACTCTTATCTATATTCTCTTCTTTAGAGCAGAGAAATCAGGATATTTTTTTGATAAGAATAATGAGAACTGAAAATAGTGGTGTTGGTTGTTGGTCTGTTGGTTGGCTGATGGATGCTTGTATGTTGTATCGCAGATAAATCTCTTAGTTTTATTTGTTTACATTGTTGTTTTTGTAAAAGTAGATATATCTTTAATAAACGTATGTAGCTGAATATAAAGTGGTGTTTTTAAAGTCTATTGTATGGGCGTTGGGTGGCGGCGGATGCAGTTGTGTGTGGTGTGTGAGGTTTACCTTCTTGGTTGTTATTTCTCTAATAAGCTACCAAGAAAGGGTGCTATGAAAAAACACTTATGAAAAGGAACGCTTTATAAGATGTACCTATATTACGATTGAATTTGTAAGTATGTGTTGAAACTTGAAATTTGTTAGTACTTGTTGTGTTGCGTTATTGTGTAATGTGCATAGTTCTTGTTCTTACGAATATGATGTCCCGAAAGGATAAAAGAGTGTTTTTATCTATTGCTGCCTATTCTTAATAGTAGTAGTTTACCACTTTACCTGAGAAATCATTCATCAATCTCACCTATGTAATCACATAAAAAGTTTAATTTTGTAAACTCAAAATATACAAGACATAAAAGAAAATAAATCATTTTTCCACTGGATATATTCAGTCCAGAAAAATTGCGCCATAGCGCAATTGCGTTAACGCATTGCGTTGATACAGTAAACTGCGCTTGAGTTAGTGTATCAGCGCACCATTTTTTGCTGCGTTACCCATGTTTAACTTACATGGAATGCGACGTTGACCATGCCTTAATTGAAAAAAAGAAAAAGCGCACAACAGTTAAAATACACCATCCTCGTGATTGGTACCAATTCGTGAGAACTGTGGGTGTTAAACAAAAATTTCACGTTCAAGAAATGAATCAAGACCAGATTTTCAATTTCTCAGCAGTTTCCAAAGAAAAATTTTTGTGGCGTAAAGTGGACAATGATGGTCAGAAGTTCTGTTGGCAAAACATTAAGTGGATGAGGTTCACGAAGGAGTTACGAACTGTATATTTTAAAACTTCGTACAACGATACAGAGGAATTCAGGACACTGAACATTAGACGCCGTGGGTTTAATTCCATAAAATTGAAGGACTTAAAAAAATGTTATCTTACGCCTCTCGAAATCAACGAAAAGAAAAAGCAGGATTTACTGGACATGCTTCCACTAATTGACAGTATTTACCATCCTTTTTACAACAACCTAAATGCTAATAATAAAATTGGAGAATTTCATCCAGACTTAACCGAAGCTGGCGACGAAGAAGGTTCAGCTCATATCTAAGTTTATAAAGTATTATTTTAAACTTTCATTCAATTGGTTTAAGTTCCTTTATTTCTTAAATTTCGTAAATCTAATGAATTTTGTACCTTTTTTTGCTTTAATTTTTGTTATTACAAGAAATGAGTTTTTTAACTTAAAAATTTAAAATAAATCGAAAATAAACAAGGTTTTGCCTTATGTCTTCTTATTTTGAGATTTCGGATTAGACATAAAATCTTAAATATACTTAAGGAGCTTTTTTATTTGTTAAAAATTTGAAAGAACAACTTATGTTACTTAAGATATCCTTTATCTTCAGTTTGGTTTTTACATAACATCTTAAGTATAAAAATGCATTTTTTTCTACTTTCCTACCATCAGATTTCCACGAAATAGGTAAAAATATGAAATAACCTTCTCTCAATACAATTTCGCACAAGAAAAAGTTATAAATTATAATTAATAGAAATTTTAGATAAAAATCAATTTTTCTGGAAATCACTTCTTTCGACTTAAGCTACTCTGTCTTATTGCCACAGAACTAATGAAAAGCTCGCATTGCCAAAAGCACTTTCTATACCGACGAAAATACCCACTGTTAAATCTTAAATGTCAGTAGAACATTCGATATTCATCAAAAAGATCATCTTAGAAGAAGTTTTCACGGCACACAAAACACGAAGGATATCTATATCTAGAGTGGACACTACCTATCTAGGGCGGGCTAAAACTGGGCTTCAAACGAAATCTTCCGACAACTAATTCGGTTTGGGGTGAGCCCTTTCCAGTTTTGCACTCTACGTCCGTTGAGGCCGCCTTTCATTTGATTGCGCCACCAAAAACGGGGTTTTAGCAATTTTTCATTAACCCTTCGGGGTCTCGCGATGCGTACTCTTCTAGTTATGCCCAAATCGCGGTGCAGCTCGAATACTTCTTTATTGAATCTTCTTCTCCACTGGTTCTCTTCACGAATGGGCGCAAGTTGCATTCGGGGTATTTTTTTCATACGACCTAGAGTTTCCTCATCCGCAAATTGTCAAATTGTTATCTTACAGCAGACAAGGTCTTAAATGACGTCTTAAGGAGTCTTATTTGTCTGGTTGGCGCAATGTCGATTGTTTTTTTTTTATGATCGGATCTTAGAGACGGTGGATCTGATAGTATGATGTCACTGTTGCGACTGGTTTTCAATACTTAATTCTAGTGAAATTGGATTCAACGATAGTTTAAACGACACTCGAATGGAAATAACAACGACCATCTTTTGCGATTGTATCTTTCTCACTTCATATCATCTCGCAATGATTTGAAGTGCAATTGTTTTGCGAACCGTGACAGCGACATTGTCACCATTCATGAAGTAGATTTATGGTTATTTCAATGCCTTCTAAACAGTTTTTGAAGTTTTAAAAATTATAACTTGGATTGAAGTTACAACAAGCTTCTAATCATCTGCACATCCAATCACTGGATTTCCTAAATTCTTTTATCATTCTTTGATGTAGGTACTAGAATACTACAACCCCATGGCAGGAAAACAATACTTTTTAAGGACTTCCATCTTGTAGTACAACTGTTAATCTTCATTCCCATCGAATTACAAACACAAATACACACGGACTAAGTTCAGCTCATGATTAATTCATTGACTCTAACACAAGTTCCAAATGAATTTCCTACTCTCTCTAAGTTTTCTGAGATCTGACTGATTTCGTCCCCCCAAAAATATTGTTGTTTGTATAGCTTGAACCTAATGGATTGAATTTCAATATACTCCCTCGTTGCTATGTAAATTTATTAAGATTTAACGATTTGGAAAAGGTGATCGAAACCCATTTTGAGTGTCTCACGTTACCATCTACACAGCAAATTATTCCTTACAAAGTCAACAACATTTTGAAGAAGGAAACAGGTAGGTATATTTGTGATAAGAGGATAAAACCCCAATATAAACAATATTTGTGTGTCCAAGCACAACTTTGCTAAGTCCCCTTTCTAATTTTATTCCATACTTCAAGTCAAATAACACACTTATGTTAACATGTTTCCAGTTTCCTACTACAAACAGATCTTATTGCCACTTGTTTAAGATTTCGATGTCTTCCTTAATAAAATATATCAAAAAAAAAAAGAAAAAAAAAAATAACATAAGTAAAAATTCCTCTAGAGCAGATTGCTTTTACCCACATGACGCACAAGTGTCACTCAAATTTTCACATCAATAGGCATATACAATAAGTGTGTGCGTGTTTTTTTTTTACAAGGATACCTTTCTGTTTGTTTTTGCTTTGCAAAGCTATTTACGAGCTTTAGACAAATAATATATGAAAAAATGAAGAGGAATACGTTTACCAAGGATGTAGCTCTGAAAAGAATTTATAAATTTTAAATTGATGTCCTTTTCAGCACATTTTTCCAAACTTTGTGAATGAAAAGTTTTACATGTTGTTTATGCGTTTTGTTTATTTCGTATCGTTTAAGTTTTTTTTTTTTTAAATTTCTTTTGTTGGTTTGCTTGATACTTCGTTTGAAAAATGAAAAACTAGCCACACAAATAATGTCTTTGGAAAAGATGAGGAAAAACTATGGGAATCTATAAATAGTTTCACATCAATGGCAGCAACGGGTTAGATATGTAGTTGGCACTTGAAGGAGGGGAATCATCATTTTAAGGATGCAATGCAAGTGCTTTGTATAGTGCACGTGTGTGCAATGTGCATGGAAGTTGAGTTTTGTCTGTCTCTTAAATAATTTATGTGCTATGCAAATCATGGAAGCAAGTGGCAGAAATGTAAAACAATTGCTGAAAATAGAATATCTTACTTCTGGTCATGAGTTATATTCTCAATTCGAACCGTACGATTCATTGGTTCGATATAAAATAAGATATGAGAACAGCTTTGATGTAGTTGCAGATGTAATTTTATTTTTCTATATTTATATGAACAAAGATGCTTTTGGCATGGAATTCTTTTTGGTGGATTTTAGAATTTTGATCAATCAATCTTAAAATTTCACTGATACAATAGGTTCGTTCGTTGAAGCCTTGAGGTTGTCCTGTTGGCCATGGTCAGCAAAAAACTTTTTTGAGAAACCTTAACACATTTTGATCACCCCAAACCTCAGTTTTTTGACAAACGGATCCGGGAACTGGAAAAATTCAGCAAGATAATAAGTCGACGCCGACGTGCTCAACATTTATGCTTTTACTGTACCTCGATCATATTTGACTATCTTTCGGACCAAAAAAGTGCACTCCAACATATGTAAACGAATTTCAATCGAAAGCCAAACGTTCTTCTGGATGTTTTGATACATTAGCGGCATTATTGTTTTTTTTTTTTTTTTTTTTTCCAAAAGTTTGCAGCGCGATATTTTTTGAAAAGCTCTTCTAATGCTTACGAACCGTACGAACCAACGAATATTAAAACTAATAGACAATGTTCCCACACCTTGATAGTTTTGAATAAGACGACCTACGAGAGAATTGCTTTTGAAAAGGATAACAGTATTTCTTGACGCATAAGATGTAACAGTATTTTGAGATCTAAAACTCGTCCATAAATTTCCTTAAACATCAACTTAAAATCGAGCTCGAGGAAAATGCTATTAGTTTCATCTTGAGTGCGATGTTAATTCTTTTGGAAATGATTCCTGTTGGATCTTCCTAAATTGCCAATTTGCAGCGTTTGTAAATTCATTTCTGCAAATATTTTTCAAGCGAAGCAGAAAAGCCATTGCTCTGACTTTGCTTGTATCTAATCCTGGTTTGAGCTCTTCGTAGAGTTTGAAGGATAATTTTGACTAACTGATATGAAAAGTTCAATTTATACTTGATTCAAAATAAATCATTGAATTTTCTTCAATTTGAACTGGAAATGCTGGCCGCTCAAGAAATTGGTTCTAGAGAAAACCTGGACATAATAGGTGGTTAACTTTTTTTTAAGGCTCAGGCGTTGATTTTGAATTAAAGATTAAACACAAATTATTTAGGAAATAGCTAGCCATTTTTTTTTTTAATTATGATAATATTGGTATGGGTCGATTTATGTTTGGAACAAAATGTAAGCCATATGGCCGACGTAACCTCGGCGGCACACTCTCGGGTCTGATGTTTCAAATTTTCGATATCGCTGAGGCATAATTGAGGTTCCGTGCCGTTAATGTGCAGAATTATCTCATATTTTAGCTCTTGAATTGTTGCTGGCTTATCGACGACGTACACCTTTTCTTTCAAATAACCCTAAAGAAAGAAGTCCAACGGTGTCAAATCACATGATCTTGGCGGCCAATTGACATCGTCACCACGTGAGATAGCAGCCATCGAATGCCGAGCAAAAGAGCCATATAGTTTCGTTTGGCAAGTGGCGTTGTCCTTAACCACATATCGTCCACATCCATGTCTTTCAATTCGGGCCATAAAAAGTGCGTTATCATCTCACGATTGCGAGCATCATTCACACTTACTGCATGACCGGCCTCATTTTGGAAAAAATATAATTAAAAAAAAAATTTAAGGTAAAATTATTAAGACTCAAGTTTACTGTTCCCATTGCTCAAAAGTTCAGCAGATTAAGAAGGGAGTTCCAAAATCCAAATATAATCTACGACTATATATTATAGAAACTACATTAGTTCCGTAAAAAAAGTTTTGCTGCAGAATCTATCTTCTTTTTGTAAATTTTTCAAAAATAAAAAAAAAGTTTCGGTATTTTATATGAATTTGGATCAAAGATCTTCAAATGATAGTGTAGAGATCTATGATATGTATTCAGGAAATTGATATTCTAAGGGCTATTGTGAAGGAAGCTAATCAGCTCATTTTCATCTGGACCGGATAATGTCTCGTCTTGCATATCAATAAATTGCAGTCAGTACATGGTTCATGCTTTATGTTGCTTATTGAATTTGTCCCTATCGTCTACTGTTTTCTTACGAGCGTGAAAGTTTTCATTTACTACCCAATTGCTTAAATCAGGAAGACGATGCAACATGCGTGACTATAGAGGAATTGCATCAGCGTTGTTCCTAACATGATGGAATCTATAATAATCAAAAAGATGATTCACGGAACAAAATCGCATATATCTGACCGACAACATGGATTTGTCAAGGGCAAGTCTACCATTACAAATCTTTTGGAAACCTCATCTTACATCACAAAAGGATTTATAAATGGTCTTCAAACGGGTGTGGTATACACTGATTTTTCCAAAGTTTTTAACCAACTTAATCACCAGCTGCTAGTTAAAAGACTTTCAAAATTCGGTTTGTCCCCAAAATTGTTCAGTGGATTGAAAGTTACTTATCACCTCGCACTCAATGTGTTAAGTTCAAATCTCAAGTTTTCTCCGCAATAGAAGTTAAATCCGGGGTTCCACAAGGAAGCCACCTGGGTCCACTATTATTTGCGATATTTTTTAATGACCCTAGCTGTAACAAAGAATGCTTTCAAAAATGATTACTTTATAAGTAACTCAAAACTGGAAAGAGTAAATTATTTTGTTGATTTGGGAGTTAGGAAATTAAACTTCAGAATGCACATTGATTTTTGATTCCATAACTGCAAAAGCTTCTATTCATCTGGGAATGATGGGAACGTTGGTCTAAAGAGTTCAGTGTCCCATATGTCACAAGAAGCTTATTCATTGGACTGATTCGTTCGGTCTTGAAATATGGATGCCAAG
Source organism: Melanostoma mellinum (assembly GCA_914767635.1). Taxonomy (NCBI): domain Eukaryota; kingdom Metazoa; phylum Arthropoda; class Insecta; order Diptera; family Syrphidae; genus Melanostoma; species Melanostoma mellinum. The sequence goes on along the minus strand of OU612058.1, from coordinate 66,780,357 downwards.
TGTGGTGCCTGTATTACGCTAGTCACATTTCTCGAATTGAGTCCGTTCAAAAACAGTTTCTTATATTTGCTATGCGTCATCTAAACTGGGAGAGTCGTCTTCATCTTCTACCATATCTGATTGGTCTTAATACCCTTGAGAACAGGAGGTCATCACTTAACGCTACCTTTATATTCAAACTTTTGTAAGCAGATATAAGTTCATATCATCTGCTTTCATTACTAAAAATAAATGTGCCACTTCGGCAATGTCGAAATTTTAAGGTTTTGCGAAATAATGAAACAACGTTAAATTATTTGAATAATGAATCTTTTTCTCTCCTATGTAAGCAATTTAAAGCTTAATACTTCTTTTGTGGGCTTCAATCTTAGTTCTTATAAATTCAATGCGGAATCTGCATAGGTATGATTTATAATCTTTAAATTATTATGTGAAATAACTGTGAACAATTGTGTATCTGTAGTTTTAGCTAAATAAATAAATAAATAAATAAATGCGGCAATTCTGTTCATTGACTGAGGTGCCTCATCATTGAAGATGATTGTCTTTGAAAACTTTTTATCCACTGTTGCCATTTCTTAAATAACTTCAATGCGTTGCTAAATTGTGTATCTTTCTATAGTTCAAATTGAGTAAGTCCAATTTTGAGAAATGTCAAATGATATGCAAAAAAAAAAAAATTGGCAAATATAGGTGTGGTTCGCATTCAACATCGGCCTCTAAAATTTCACCACCCTTTATAAACCATCTGTGGTACGCTTTTTATTTATCTATTAGTTTATTTGACCTTTTAATTAATACCCATATTAAATATCGAGGAAATTGTGAAAAGAAAAATGAATCTAACATTTTGTTGGGGGCGAAAATGGATTTTTGTGAGAAGAATCTATTCTGGTTACCAAGGCCTTCGATTTGATACCAATATTCAAGAAGTAAATCCACTCTTTTGTAGCTGCTACCATCTTGGATTTACAATGGTGTCAAATGAAATAAATTTTATTATACACAGACTAAAACATGGGTACTACATTTCAGATCATTTCGTTCACAGTGATTGCGCTGAGCTTTTATAACAGAGCACGCATTTTGATACTAAAATTCAACAATTAGCCAGCGTTGTTCGTTTGTGAGACGATTCATAATTAAACTAAAGATGTTTGATTAAATAAAAAACGAGACTTAATATGTCTGACAGAACACTAAACAGGTGTCAGCTGATAAAAGCAGTGTAAATTACCCATTTGAATTTTTGTGCGTTGCGTTGTGACGAATGCAACTCAATCAAACCCTACAAATGTTTTTTTTTCTTAATTCGAGAAGTATGTAACTCTCTTGGTAATAGGATAAGAATTTCCATAATGTTCGAAGCTTGATAGTGACAAAAAGTTTGCTTTAAACAATCAGAAACATAACTCGCAGTAATAATATTATCCTTGGCACGCCACTGTTGGATTAAGTAGAAAACGGATTCGACATTCTTTGAACATCTCAAAAATAAGTTCTAAATAATAGCTAAATAATACTCATTTGGAATCAACATTCATGTCGATTATGGAATCCGCAATAGTTTATTCCCGCGGATCTCATCCGATCCGCAAAGGCATCCGCATCCGCATTGCACACAATTATTGAATCCGGCGGATGAACTGCAATGTCGATCCGCGACACCACTTTACCTTATCCTATACCTCCTGTCAAATGGCTTCATTTGACTTCATTCAAGTGGCATTCTTCAAATGTAAAACAAAAGGAATAAGAAATTAAAACTTGTATAAATCTATAATAAAATAAATTTCAAATGGATCCCGCAGCGTTTTTTTTTTTTTTAATAGAAATGAAAATGGAAGGACGCGAAGCTTAGGTATAAGTCTCGGTCTCCACAACTTTTTGAACTGCCTAATACTGTGTGTGTGTAATTAACTTGATTGAAAAGAAAAAGTTTAATAAAAAGAATTACATAATTGATTAACCTAAACCAACGATGTTTTGGTGTTTGGTCTGCTTTTCGTTTTGATTCGTCACGATCGTGTTTGAACGTTGTTTTACATTGACTTCTTGACTACTACTACTTCAGATCGAAATTGAGTTGCATGTTAATTCAATTCTTTCAGGGGTTGATGATGTGCCTATTGTAAGAAGTCGACGCAATATGCTTAATTCACAACTTTTATTCGAATTTTTCGAATAGCGTTGCAAAACACTGCCAAAAAAAAACCTATACAAATGAACAAGTAACATAGTACCAAAAATAATTTACATTCACTTTTAAATATCCGCAACAATTTTGGTGCGGATGAGAAACGCCAAAAGTTGTATGGAGTGCGGATGAACAACGGATTTGGTAATACGCCTTTTTAACCTGTGTTATCGACAATCTCTTACTTTCACATCGTCGGATTCAATGCGGATTCGATAATAGCAAAAAAGTCAAAACTCGTGCGGATAGCTTCCGCAGGCCACTTTTCGGATTCCATAATCGGGGTGATTGTTTTAAAGACATAATCACGCTCCCGACATTCTCAGAAAAAAATATTTAATGAAATTTGGTACAAAATACTCTGGCAATTTGAAACAAAAGTCATCCGACTGGAATACCTTTACGCATTCTTTGTACCCAACTGCACCCGGTCTTTTTGTATTGAAGTCTTTTTGTTCGTTGATTTCCTGACAACTCCCCGATTCTTATACAACAATAATGTGGGTGATTTTCATATCAGAGAATGACTGACTATAGCCAGATCAGTGATTTCCAATGGTTTTTTCATTTACTAAAGTTTTGTTTTTACTTTTTTCTCCTTAATGACGCCTCCTGAGAACGTATACCCTCCCATACTGGTTTAGAAACGCTCTACCGTTTTGTTATACCCTAATCAAATCAGCCCGAAGATATGTTTATCGTTTACCGGAGACATCCTCCACCATCCGACAAAAAAAGTAACCAAAACTACCATCTCCGACCTCCAAAAATTAAGAAATCTGAATTTGCATGTCGTTTTGTAATAACAATAAATAAAAACGAAACAAGTACCCGAAAGGAAAACAGTTTCACTTGTCGCACATTGAGGGAGTGTTAACGCATTACCAGCTTCCTTGACACGCAAATTAGAAAAACAAAACAGGCAAAAACAAAAAAAAACACACAAGAGCTCGGGGACCAGCTTTTATTTTATTTATTCTAAAGGACTTCTGGGTTTTGTTATCTAAATTTGAATTACGAGTTTTTTCCACATGAGGGCAAAATGTTTTCTCCAAACAAACAATTATGCAAATGTCACACCATCATGTCCAAGTTCCTTCTAATAGGTCTCCGACAGGCCGACAGGGGATTTACAGGGAAAGAAAAAAGTTTTATGTTAACAAACGGAAACTATGGAAATGGTGCCTGTTTCGACATTTTTGTGTTTCACAGTGACAGGAAAAACTCACTCCTTATTATCAACGTCCACCTGTTACTAACCATTGTCAATGCCAAGGCAATGTGAATGGGAGACATGGTCGCAAAAGAAGTGTCCTTTTTTGACGCAGGTGAAACCAGGGGATGATGGGTAAGGTCCCTCTTTTAATTGAAATCCTCCTTTTGTTAAAATGTCCTACTTTGCTACCAACCAGAAAATTAAACTGATTAAGAATTAAGTGCGGGTCCTATTCTCTATTCTCTACCTCGAGACTACATCAAATTATTTTGGTTAGTTAGCATAAAAAAAATGTTGGTATCTCTTTGCTTCGGTGTATAAAGTACTCCCCTTGGCTTGCCAAAGGTCCACCTATCCTTGTTGAAAGGCAAACATAATTCTGGTACATACCTACTTACCAAAAAGTAGGTGGGTATTTAAAAAAAAAAAACAAAATGAGGAAAAATCAAAAGAAGAAAAACGTTCTTTAGAACTCATGAAAAGAAGATAAATTACACATAAGCACGGCCGTAATAGAGAAGACTGCTCGTTCTCCTTGCTCCACGCACCGCTCAAGATAATACGAGAAAAGGAAAACTTTTTTGATGTGAAAATCTACTCTTGAGGAAAAACTTTTAATAATCTGAATTATCCGGTTCCGTTTCATAGTCTGTCTCTATCTGGATTTTTATATTCATGCCACTTAACTTTGCCTCCTTTATTTTTCTTTGCATCCCTTTCCAGCTGCCAAACACAGAAAGTGTTGGTTTTGGTCTTATAAATATTGTGCTGTGTGTACGCCTTTAACCAACTTATACTCTCCAATGCTACTGCCGCTGCTGCTGCTGCTTCTGCTCTTGAATTGCTAAGAAAAGAGCAGCAGTGTGCAAAAGGATTCTTTAAGCAAAAGCGCTAAAGATGAACTAAAACAAGTTTCTTCCAGCACTTTAACTTAATGCGTTTTAATCTAGCGTAAACGTTTTGGTACGACTCTTTGCTGAAAACGAACTGTGTGCTTGGTTGGGTGCGCTCCTCAGTCTAGGTCTTGGTCTTGGTATTTTGCCTTGAATGTGATAAACTCTTTGCAAATGGTCGAGCATTTTTCTAATGCAGTCAGGTGGAACTAATGTTTATGTTTATTGAGAATACTCTAAGAGTAAGTTTTATCTAGTTCGGCTATTTTTTTGTGAAGGTTCAAAGGGATCATTCTAATGAAGTATTCCAGAAATAAGTACTCAGATACCGTTGAAATTGTTGCGGAAATGAATTTATTTCTTTATACTTGAGCAGGCTTGTGTCATGTGATTTTAATTAAACCAATGTATTTCTTCAGTATGCTTTTGCAGGTTGGTTCAGCAAACAAAGGTTTATTAAATTCATGTCTAAAGCCAATACCTCCTCATAGTTCTATTCGAAAAGATGTATAAGTGTATACGAGAAAAAAAAGACGTTTCAATTGTTATCTAACAAAATAACAAAAAAAAAAAAGGATATTAAATTTTGTGTATCTACGTAATATACCTACTGAGTCAGAACTTATAAATTCCTAAATTTTACCGTCACTTAAATTGTGCAAGATGATGTTACAAAAAAAGGGAGCGGAGTCCCTCCACGCGGAAGAGTTAAGACTTCCTAATGTGGAAATGAAATTAGGAAGGGGTAGAAATTGATTTTTAGTGAACTCATATTGTTTCTTTAAGACAAACTTTTGATACAACTGCTATATCAACAAATTGCGAGCAGTGCCGAAAAGTATGCAATCGATAATCCGCGTTAAACGTTTAACACAACCTTGTTGGAAGCCGCATAAGAAGTTTCTCTTCAAAAAGTAGTCAAGTTTAAGCCTACAAAAAAAAACATAGATGATTGCTCAGCTGGTGTACTTCAACTGCTTAGGGAGAAGAATATCAGAAAACTAAGCGAGGGAAAAAAAATTCTCAAAGCATACCAAAGAAATCTCATACACCGATTTTTCACTGAGGAACAGAAAATATAAAGGGTAGGCCATCTAGTGGTCATCAATCAAAGGTTATTTTGCAGTTGCTAAAGATGCTGTTTAATGATAAGGCTAGCTTGACAGGTTCAGGATATTGTTTACCGCTTCTAATCTGGCTATTATTTTAAAGCCTATAACATTCGTCCCAAGTTGTAGTTTTTTTTCTGTCAGAGTTTTTAAAAATACAGCCAAGCGGTCCACTGTACTCCCAGATAGCAACCTTCTTTTATTATAGCTTTTCAGACGTTCGGAGAGAAGTCAAAAGACGCTGTCATGGTAAGAAGCTTAAGTTACCAGCTCTCACCATGTCTAGGCCAAGTATCTGTGACCTTATGCGAGGAAAAGTAGGACATTCACAACGGAAGTGCTTTGCGGTCCTCATCTTCTCGACAGGATTCACACAGTATGAAATCACTTAAGCCTAACACGCTTAAAGGTTTGGGAAAAGAAAAGTGCCCCGCGAAAACACCAGTAAGCTTTCTACATTTTTTTCTGAATACGGGTAAGCAAAAATGTTCCAGTTTTCTGATTATGTTATTGAGAACCATTCGTTTAGTCTAATTGCATCCCATCTAAGGTTGTGCTCTTCGCAGATCCAATCGCTGATTGAAGCCTTAACTGAGGGCTTTGGCAGACCAATCGCGGAATGAGCTCCTGACAGAGCTGTCTAAAGTCCTTAATCGGCGATATCGTTTCTAGTCTAGTATAATCTGGTTCCCAAAATATACTCAAAGAATTTATCTTCCAACCGCATTCAGAGAGGTCTTGCACTCCTGAATCCCTTTCGATACTCTATAGCAATCCTTTCTAGTAGTTTTCGACTCAACATGTTTAGACCAATGAAGGTTGTAGTCTAGGACTAATCCAATAAATTTAACTGCGTTTGCGTTGGAACCCGGCATTTCAGTCATATGTTGGAACACAGACAGCACCTCCGCCTAATTTTCTGAACGCACCCAATCGAAAAGGTTCCAAACTTTCTCTCGGATCAAACTCTCTCTCTCCATTTTTTAGAACCGAATGAAAAGGATGCTAACTGGATGTTTCTAGAACATTAATTTTATTAATTGGCAAAGCCATATAAAATATAACAATTTTTTATTGAAAATGAAAGTGATTAAACTAAAGCATTAACTGTTTCCATTTAGATAAACCAAATTACAACAGTTTGAAAAGGGAATGTTGATGCCATTAAGTGTAAGTTGGGTCAAACCAGTTAACTTTCTAAGTCTTGTGAAGAGAATAATGTTAAGTTAAGAGGATTGACGAGCACCTCAACAAGAGATGCAATCCTAATTGAAAAATATAGTAATTCCATAGAGCCCAGATTGTTGTGAGGATTGATTTCGAAAAAGCATTTGATCGTGAATAATGAGATCTAATATGGTTGTACCTCATACAACGAGGAATTACAGATGCAAATATGTATGAAGTAGCAGTGACGAAGGCAAGATGTGCAGCTCCTGCAACCGAAGCATTCCAACCCACAGCAGGTGTCTTCAGTTCTCTGCTCTTAACTACAAACCTTGACTACCTATGCGGAACGAAAAAATACAACAGAAAATAAAATTACACTAACTATAATTCTTTGCTGTGCTTTTTTACGGGTATCGCCTTTTGCGAGGAATTGACAAGTACCTACTCCGATAGTAAATTCATTGCCATGAAAAGCACTTTATCGATAAGCCATTCGGAATCGGCAGAAAATTGTAGGTCAACTTCATTCCCTTACATGGTATGATTGTGAGAAATGCGCTAGGTCCTGTGGCTCCTCGCACTGTTGTTACAGTTATAATTTTATGTTTTAAGATTTTCTACTCATTAGCAATCAGAGATATGGTTTTCTAGAATTTGTAGATATTATTTTAATTTCATAGAAGCAAGTAAAATTCTATTGTTAAGAAAATAAATTTTAAAAAAATTTATTTTTGATATTTTGAGAAAATAAAAAAAAAAACGCTTTTCGAAGGAACTGTATGAATACACATACTTGAACTAATCGAAGTAAAAACTTTCCGGTCAGGCACGCTCCCTTTACAACCTATTTCGAACAGAGCCTTCGAAACGGAACTCAAAGAGTATATCCTGATGCTGACATTAGAAGTTATTGGTTCCATTAACTGAAAGCGTTTGAGAGTAGGGTTTCAAGGACCAACAACTTTATGGCAAGAAAAAATTGTTTGCCTAATAGAAATGCACAACGATTTGCTAAGCTCTATCACTGAAAAACTGGGACTTAAGTTGACACTTATGTCCCGATGGTGTGGGGCATAACTATCAAATCGAAATTGGGACTTTTGTATCACTTGAGTGGGACATAAGTTCCAAAAAAAAAAAGTTGGGACTTATGTCCCTGTGCCTGCTCTATCTTCCTCTGTTAAGGCAGGGAGATACAAAAATTTGTTTAAAAATATTGAAGACGATCTAATTCACATGACATCACTTATTATAGTGTTTTAAAAAGGTAATATTTTGTTCTCAATTGGCATTTAAGTATAAGATAGTTTAATGAATAGTTTTTAAGTAATCAAATACCAAAACCAAAATTTTGTAATACAATTCTTACAAGACTTTACCGTATCATAGGTCAATTTATCTCTACGTGATTTTTGATTTACAGTGAAACACACAAAACCGAATGAAAGAATCATTTTAAACTTCTGAGAAAAATTTTTTTTCTCGGATTCTACTAATCTTTTTTTTCTCCGAATCCCCATACAATTGTTTCTAGTTTTTCGTTCAAGTGTTGGAATTGGGTTGAAATATAGTCTATGTTTCTTAGAGACAGTGAAGCACTCACACTTTGAAAGAATTTTTGAAACCAGTTCAGTATTTTCTAAGTTCTCGGCTAACTTCCTCTTTGCGGGGGAATATGGAGAGGAAATCATAAGTGGGAGTGTCATTGATATCAAAGGTTGTCATAGTCAAAGCTACGGGAATCCCCATGAGTGGGCAATAAATCGACTCAACTTGAGGAAATAAATAAGTACGCAGAATACATTCCCTGTCCTGCACGCTCAATAAATTTATTCATATAAGGGATCGTCTTACAAACGCATTTCGAGAGCAATTCAAAAAATCCAATTTTAAAATGGTTATCGGACACTAGGTGGCTAGCTTGAGCTGATGATACGAAGGCACTTGTTTAGTATTAAACAAAGTGATTTTCAATAACGCGGATTAAAAACACAGTGTCGTAATAAAACTAGCGAGCAAGTTTCAACACTGAACATGTTGGAAACGACAATAATGAAAACTACCTGAAACGGGGCTTAAGTACGCTAGCAAGCTACTAGTATCTCGCTGCAATCATGATCAAGTCTTGAACACGAAATATGCCGTTTTTATTCAGTACAAGCAATGCCATTCAAATTTACAGACATTAACACAAGAGCCAAAGAAAGATCTATGGCCGGCTGCCCAAGAATGTCAGAGCAGGAGTTGCTGAAGGATCGAAACTAGGGTTATTGCTCTTCAACATCATGCGTTCGGACCAGCCTACTGGAAGGGACTACGAAAACCAGCTTTACGCCTATGACTCACTGACATACAGCACATCTAATTCGCCAGCCAAGGCTGCCCGGAGAGTGGAAACTCAAATCCATAAAATATATGCCTTTGCCTATATTATAGTAAGTTGGGTCATCTCAGCTCAGAAGGCCTGGAGTCAATAGAGGCTGCCGTACTGCTGGCAACTGCAGGGCCACATCTATTGCACTACCTGATGGAACCAGACTGGCTGCCCAAAAGAACGTGAAGTATTCATAGGCATCAATGTTATAGTGCAGTCAATGAAGCGGAAAAAAGGGCCTTACCTCCGAATTTTTTTACTGTGAACCGATTTGCATGAAATTTTGGAATTAGGCTCATCTTACCCTTAACTTCAAAAGTGAAAATGATTTGAACACCGCCATTAACTCGGAGGGTGGTTGCCACCCCTTTTCGGGGGCGAATTTTTTTTTTTCAATTTTAAGCAAAAAATCAAATATAAAGTTTTTCATTAAGTCCAATACTTTTCGAGTTATTGGCAATTGAAAATTCGCAATTTTTTCACGTTTTTCATCTATTTATTGCAAATATCTCCAAAACTATACGTTTTATCGAAAATTTTATAAAAAACAAAATTGTAGCAGCATTGAAATCTAATCGTTGTGGTCAATCCCATTTAGCGGCGAGCAGATGCACGTAAAATAAGTGAGCTGTAGTGCAAATAAGGGGAGCATCTAATGTTTTTTTCTTTTTTTTTTTTGTTGTTTGATTTTTTCAACACAAAATACAATGATGCACTGAAATAAATTGACTTAACTCCATTTGTCACAACAAATTGTGGAAATTTGCAGAAATGATTCAAAGTCGTAGAAGGATGAAAATAATTATTTATGTTCAATGGAGGCACTAGAAGACGCACCCTTGCTACTTTATCGTTATAATTATTAGATTTGATTAGATTTATTTTCAATGTTTAATGTTCATACATCATACATACATCGTTATGACTATTATTACTAACAATAATATTCGACAATAAATATTATAAAAACACCAACATTTTATATTTTTAAGCACAAAAATGCATACAAATTGCTTTAAATAAAATTAGTAAAAATGTATCATTTTCTAATAGTCTTCTTCTTTAGTCTTTATCTTCATCGTTGTCATATACATCCGGATTAACGTATTGTTTTGCAATGGTATTTTAACATCCAAACTTCTAAAAAATGCATGAAACTGGGGATCGACAAAAGCCAACAAGAAAAAAGATCTTGCGCCTTTTCTCTTGAAATAGGAGGGACATGTCAGATATGTTAAGACTATTTCCGCCACGTTTTCTTATATTTATTTCATTTAATGGCTCACCCTCGTCCAAGGTGTTTTTGTAGAATATTGAACCAAAGTTATATTTGTAATATCTTAGCCACCTGAATTCACGCCATGAAGACTTCTCCCGTCAGCATTCACCTTTCGTCAATTGAACTTGTTCTTTGAGGTTGCAGCAAAATCAGAAATCTGGTTAACGTATTACCTCCACTTTAAAAAAAGGATTTCTATCTCTCACGTCAGCAATTAGGTTCAATTAGGCCAGTCTTTTGTATGGTGAATCTTAGCTGTTGTCTTCTTTTTCTTTCATTTAATAACAGAGTGGTCGACCTCATATTCCATATAATTTTTCATCAGCACTTTTTAAAGCTGACATTTTGTGATGCATCTTACCGCACGATCCACATGTATCAAACTGGGGAGTCTGTATTTTCAAATTCAGCTCATGAAATACTTTGGTATACGAATATAGCTCCTTGGTTTCTCACTTTCCAAAAAATAAAGATTGTAAATTTTTGAAATTGTCAAACCTATTAGAGTTTAGTTGTACCCCGTCTCGTATAATGGCTCTAATAAGCCGGGAATTTTTAGTATAGGTATGTGTTTCTATGTTCTATGTTCTATGTTGTGGTACCCGTGGCGTGATGGATAGCATGTCCGCCTGTTAATCCAGAGATTCGTGGTTCGAATCCCAACAGAGGCAAAAATCTTTTTTTGCACGGGTATCGCCATTCGCGAGGAATTGGCAAGTCCTCCGTTAGTATTCATTGCCATGAAAGGCGCTTTCTCGATTAGCCTCTCGGAGCCGGCAGAAAATTGTAGGTCCCTTGTATTCCCTCACAAGACATGGTTGTGAGAAATGCTCTAGGCCCAGGGGCTCCTCGCTCTGTTGCGCCATCCTATTTATTTTTTTAAATTTTTTATGTGTTTCTATGTTCTCTATTTCTTCTGTAGAAATAGCGTTTGGGCTTGTCGAGCTTCCGCACAACACGGGCGTAGCCAAGAATTGGAGGATGGTGGTATGCTGCAAATGCCACGTATCGTTGGAAGGCAACTTAATCGCTCTAGCACTCCTGCGTCGGATATATACACGTATAACAGAATAAATTTATTCATCCCATTTCTAGAGCACACAATTCACCAATTAACCGAGAGGTTGGCGAAACACTGCAAAGTAGTGTTGGCATTATCTGATGTGCTACCTTCAAATTTTGCAGTCACTTCTGAAATTGAAGACCCAATTTTTATGTATTCAGCAAAGTTACCTGAAAGAAGTACATCTGTCGTCAAAACAGAACTTGAAGTGTGGAAAGCCGCTATGACTATCTTCTCCCCGTGGCAAAAATCTGCTTTGGAATGCTAGGATAAGTGCAACAATAAATTATATCCAAATATTTACACGTTGCTACCATACCTGTTTCCACTGCTACACCAGAAAGGACTTTTTCAAGTCTATGGAGACTTAAAAACTACTTGCGGAACACAACGAGTGAAAACAGACTGAAAGGTTTGGCTCCCATGAATATTCGTTCTGGGATAGGTCGATATAGAAATTGACGCAAATGAAGTAGTTGATACTGGATGTGGATATATTTAAAAAGTAAAACAGAAAATCGATTCTGTAGCACATATATGTAATCAAATGAACCATTTTTTGTTTCCATATTTTTCATATACCTAATATAAAAGTTTCATGCACTTTCATGAGTTTTATTTTCTTGTACTCTCCCCCTGTTGATACAACACTTCACTACTGATTTTTATTCGTTTGCTGCTATACACATGATGCACTACAAAGCTCATCTTATCTTCTGTTCACTCTGCAATAGATCTCTTTGGGACAAATAATATCAGCCTTGAGTTTTCATAGCGGCTTCAGTACCAAGTTCAGTTCAAGTTTCATTTCATCAGCTTTTTCGTTTTCTATAACACCACCACGCGAAAGAAGCGAAAAGTGCCCCGGCAAGAACCAATAGTTCTTTTCGACAACTTGTTACGGGCAACAATTTCAAAAAAAATTTTTATCAAAATGGTCTACACTCTACAGAATTCAGTCAAAGACATTTTCGTAACAAGAAGCATTTTTTTAATGAACAGAAGATGCTTGTGCTAATCTGTAGCACTTAGACCTGTTTGCCGGTTCAATGTGCTACTGGGGTAACAGATTTCCCTTCGCTACTTAGCGAAACATTCACAACAAAAGGAATCTACGATGCTTTCTTTTTGGAATTCCTAGTACAAAATTGCTACCACCGGCTTTGTTATAGGGGTCAAGAATTCAAGGGCAACGTCCAGATGAAACAGAGAGACCGGAAGGAAATCAGAGGGTGTTTCGAGCACACTAATCCGGCCTATTTACTGAACACTTTAACACGGTCTCTAAAAACGGTACCTATACGTTTATGGTATCGAATTATATCTAACAATTCATTCATATTACCTACCATTAATTTACTAAGTGGAACTCGATTAAAATGTTATGAAAAGAAAAAGCAAAAAACTCACCGCACATTGTGGCAAATCACCCTCGGGTCGTTTGACCTTCCATCCCAATAATGGTGGTATACAAATCAGTCCGGACATAATCCACACAGATGCTATCATCAATGCGGCCCTGGCCGGTGTCCTCGACTTAAGATATTCCACTGCCTTCGTTATACTCCAATACCGATCCAATGATATCAAACACAAATTCATTATGGATGCCGTACAAAGTAGTACATCCATTGCCGAATGTATATCACACCACCAACTGCCAAATATCCAATAACCCATCAATTCATTAGCCAAAGAAAATGGCATAATGATTAACCCTAAGAAGAAATCCGCCACCGCCAACGATGCAATGAACCAGTTTTGGATGTTCTTCAGCGATTTCTCAGTAGCTATCGCTATTATCACCAACATATTTCCCACCACAATAATAATCATTAGTATCGTAACGATTATCGACGCGATAATAATGTGCGTCAATGTATACCCACTTGGATAGGTGTCATTGTATTGTATCGTCGTCGTTACATTACCATTTGGCGTATTGTTGTTTGTGAAGAAATAATTGCTGTTGCTATTGAAATTGTTGTTGATAAATAGTAGGGTATCATTAAAGGATAATGTTGTGGTACCGAATAGCGATGACACCGACGAGGGATCAACAAATGATGATGTTGCAGTAGCAGCGACGGTTGATGCAGCGATATTAATGGCGGCGCCCGGTATTGTTGTTGAGTTCGATTGATAGTCCGTTGGATTGGGACTCGATGAGGAGAAGATGGCAAGAAAATCATCTGTACTGATGTTGCCCGTATTTATGTTGCTGTTTATGTTTGATGATGCAAATTGCATGTAATCCATTGTTGTGAGATATGCCTGTTGTTTTTTTTTTTTTTTTTGTTTACTATTTATACGGTGGACGTTGATTGATTTTTAATGGAAAAAATACTGACTTTTTCGTACATCCAATGCAAATTCAGTCTCACGCAGTCACACAGACAGACAGACAGACAGAAATGTGGGAGGGAGCGTTGAATGATTTTTTATTGCTTATCTGTTGGTTAACTTACGAGTTAAATTTATTATCGCTTTGATTTTTTTGTTTAATTTTTACAAAACTAGATGTGTATTAAGAAACGCCTCCTCTCATTACAATGAAATGATGCCTTCGATCTCTTTTCGCCTTTCTACTCTGATTGGTCCCGACGAATTCGGCTTGATAACAATTTTCTTAAGTAGATATTCGATACAAAAAAGATGAGAATCGTGAAGAAGGTACTAAGACTAGTTTACATTTAGATATTTCCTTTGTAAAGCGACAATTGGATATTAGGTTTAAAAATCTACTTTTGATTAAATATTTTGATTTATTTATTTTTGAATTGGATGAAATTTTTACAATCTTTCTGCATTTATTTTTGTGTTTGTTTTTGTTTGTTGTAAAATCTTTACCCGTGTCTATCCGACTCTTCGTTATAGCTGTATTGAAAACCACTTTTTTCTCAGGAAAATAATGGCTTAAAATAGCTTATGTACATGTTTTTATTTGAGAATAATTTGTTTTGGTTGAGTGTAGTCTATATTTACAAATTTCTTAATGTTGACAAGTTTCTAAGTGTCTAATTGTGGTTGCATTTAAGGTGCAGCAGATCGTCGATGATTGGTATGTACATTACGAACAACTTTACAACGGCAAATACAATTACAATTATGTACGACACGATGACAACGGAGTACAGCGATAAATTGGAAGATGAATTCAATTTGGCACATTATTTCATATATAATTGATATTCATCCGAACGTGATGATGGAAAAGCGTGGAAGTGGTGCTGCAGCATCAGCCGGCACGGCACGGTACGACTTGGCGTTGTCGTTGGACCGGCCCGGCAAAAAAGAGGTTCAAAAATGTAGAATGTGATGGTGAATACTTGAATGTTTTACTTTTGATTTATTTTATTTCATGTGATTTCTTTTGCGAAAGCAATGCAGTCACATCTGGCAGAAGAGACATTGTGTGTTGGGCGCCACTTACAGTGGCCCATCGTATTCGCTGCGAATCCGATAGTAACTTTAACTAAGATTTTGGCGGAAAATTATTAAAAATGGCTGATTTTGAGTTTTATTTAGTTATTACTTCAAGGAGTTGTCACAACATACGTGAAATTCTTTGTTTTTCTTTTCTCGAACGAAGAAACCTTCCGCTAAATAACACCACGGCTCTTTGTATTCAAAAACTTTCCAAAACCACTCCCGTTTGCATTTCCTTTTTATTTTATTTTCCCCCCGTTAAAAACAGGGATAAGTTGGGAGATGTTTTATCAACACGCACGCACAGATCACTTTTCCTCTATTTAATTATTACTTTTTTTTTAAGAAACACTTTTTAAAGGAACTTCAATTCTTCACCTCTCATCTCACACAAAAAAAAAAAAAAGAAAACACGCGCGTATCACGACCGAACGACGAATTCATAGAAGAGGATCCAAATTCAATTAATTTCCCTAAATAAATGCAATTCAAGATTTAATAAGTTTTGATTTATGGGGAAATTTTGTTTTATTTTTTTGTTTGTATTTCTTGTTTGCTGCGCTGAGATTATAATAGGAGAAGAAATTACAGAAATTGTATTTGTGTACGACGCACGTCGGTATAGAAAGACATTCGAACCGGGCGAATATTACATCTTAACTGAATTCAAAAGATTGGAAAATGAAAATCATGGCCCAAAAGATAGATACTTGATGTTGTTGAGTATCCATGTGTTGATCCACACAATTTTGCTGTACGGATTTTCCATAAGGTTTTCCACTTGTTTTACTACTTGCGCTGCCTGCAATTACGATTGTTTTTTTTTTACCTTTACTTTGGTTCCTCTTCTTTTTAGCTTTGCAATTTCGGTCGGAAAATACGTTCCACAGGCGAAAAGCTTCGCCGTTGGAAGAGCTTTCTTCTGTTGGAAAACATTATTTGTCAGGTTGGATGCTCTTGGTTTTTAGTTCTCTTAAAAAGAGCAAAGGATTGATATGACGTGATGACGGTGGTGGATGGATAATGCTTTTGCATATCTTCTGTTGAAATGAAGAAAGAGAAAGTGCTGATGGCCTAATGCCCTAGAACTACGAGCGGGCCATGATAATGTGCGGCATATATTACATCAGAACAATGGTGTGGTAGGCGCATGAGTGTTTGTTTTGTTTACAATATTAGCTGCGAAAGTACTTTAAATTCATTGGTATACGTGGATGTGTAGGTCAGTTCCTTAACGCGAGTATGGATGGAGTGGATTGTATTAAAATGTTGCCAGATTCACTTAAATGAAATAGGATTGCAGATTTGTGGGACTTGCAGTAGCTGCAAATATTTTGCTTTTGCTAAAGTGAAATGAAGTGAAATAATTTCTTTTAAGTTTAAAACTAAGGGAAAACTTCTTTGGTTTTAATGTGGTCAAAAAGCTGACTAAAAGTTAATGAATAATATAATGTGGAGTGTGGGGCAAGAAGGACCAGTTACACTCCTAACTTTTTTTAGTCCTTAGAGGGAAGCAAATATTTTTTTTACATAATACTTCAACCATTGAACTTTGTCGAAGTAAATAATAAGATTAGTTGAACAGTTGTATATGGAGATATACACAATTATACAAACTTATCTTGAAAGTCCGTTTTGAACCACTAGCGGTGCAAAAAGGACCTTTGGATGGGGCAAAACGAACCAATGATTTCTTCTAAAAATGATATTAAAAATTAAGTGATATCAAGCGAAGTTATGGTCTTCGTATATCATATTATATATAATACTAGCAAACCCGGCGAACTCCGTTTCGCCACCAGATGGCTTGGTTTTTTGTAACATTTTGTTAAGGGATTAAAAGATGAAGAAAAATGTTTTTTTTTTGTTTTATATTTGAAAAGAAAAATTTTTATTTCATTTTATAACAGTAATGAATTCATTTCGTTTACAAAAATGAATTGTAATTTAGTTGAACTTCTCTAAGTAAAAAATGTAACCGCAAATTATCCGTTTCATTGAAGTGCTTTATGGTACACCACATTTTTTGTTTTTTGGTCTGACGTTAACACAAACAAAGCGGATGGTTTCCCAACTCGTGAACACGCAACGTATAGCTGCACATGTAAAAAACAGTGATTTTCTAAATTTATCCGGCAAACACTAAGCGATTGCCCCTGCGACTTGTTAATTGTCATTGCGAACGCAAGGCGAACCGGAAATTGCAATCGTTTGAAGTCAAACCTAAGATCAGTCGGAATCATTGGTATTCGAGGAATACATACATTTTCACCTGCGTAATTTCCGTTAATAATGGTTGCCTCAATCAAATTCGGCATGTCTTTTCACCGCAAGTCGAGTACCGTTGCAAAGTCGCGGTGGATTCAAATTACGCAATATCATAAAAACTGAAATAACTTTAAGTTGTAAGTTATGTGGTGGTAACCTATGGTAACTCCAGAGAATTCAAAAACTCCGTTGGAAAATTTACTACATCATCGGGATTTGTTATGCGGAACCAACGGATTTGTATGCCACCAAATCGCCATCGATTTTTGATTGAATGGTGAGAATTGCTGCTTCATTGTAGATTTCATCGGTTATTTGCATGTCGGCATTATTCGTTCGAATGCGCAAGCGATGCAAGATATCTTCACATATGTCGTCTTTGTATTTGTTCCATAACTGAATTGGTTGTGAAGGGAAACATGGTGATGATAATTCCGAACAGCGTTCGTATTTGGTATGCATTTGATGAAACAACTGAATCCGCAATTGTTAAATTTCAATGAGAATCGTTCGCCAACAAACCCAATTGTTGACATTGTGCGGCGGTAGATGTTCGCACGTCTAACTTTTGACATTTTGGACTATTGTCTAACTGGTGAATTTAACCTTAAATGCACGATCCACATAATTTACATAGTTCAACTTACCACCTTAAGGACAAATACCTGCTATTGTATTTGAATTGATTTGATGGTTTCCAATTGATTTAAATAATTTTAATCTCAATTTCACAATTTTACATTGAAAGATCGTGTGTCACATGAAACTGAGTTAAAGTCGTGATAGTTACACTATTCATAAGTAAAGATCGCCTGAACTGATTTGTTTGAAAATCGGTGGGGAGTGAGCTTAGGACCAGGAGACGGACATAGGATACTTTTTATCCCTATATTCCTATGGAAACGACATCAGTGCAATGCGTTAGCTTTCATTGTATAAAAACACTGTTCTTTAAAAAAAAAAAAAATTGACTTTTCGTGAGAAATTAATTTTTAATTTAATAATTAATTTAGTTGAATGTATGTATTTGAAAAATGAAAAATATGTATATGAAAAATCCCTTCCTGCCTTTCTCTTTATATTTTCCCTGAATTTTCTTTGCTATAAACCTCACGGAGCCCGAGACCTTTCCAACGAATGAAAAACCGTGGAAATCGGTTCGTGCGTTCTGGAGTTATAGCGTCAGGAAGGAAAACCCGACTTATTTTTATAAATATACATAATAGATAATAGATAAGATATATATATATTAGACCGGTTCAAAAAAAGTGAATTTTTTCTTTTTCTCGATGCACATCGATTTTTGCCTTCGAGTAGGTGTAAAAACAAGCCTGTTAAAATTTGAGCTCGAAAAATTTATATTAGAGGTCGCTCATCTCAGATTTCCATTTCCAATCCAAATTGTATGGGAAAAAAACATATATTTTTTGGAATTTTATATTTCGGTCTAGAAGCAAAGTGCCGAGATGAGCGATACATATTCTTATAAAAAAATTGTTGTTCTACAAAAAAGGTTTCCTATCATTTTTCAACAAGATCACTCCTTCAAAAGTTATACAGGGTTAAAGTTTGAACAAATATTTTTTTTCTTGATATCTGACAAAATGTTAAAATGCATCACTTAAATCAAAAAATCATTAGTTTATGACAAATATTTTTTATAGAAAATTAATTGTTCTACAAAAAAGGTGTTTTATCATTTTTCGGCAAATTCACTCCTTCCGCTTTAGTTATTTACTAACGGAAGACTTCCTCGCTAAAGGCGATACCTGTTGGGACTCAAAACACGAATTTCTGGATTAACAGACAAACATCCTGAAGCTGACTGTTAATAAAAAAAGAATGAGCAAGTGCTTTTAAAACATGAGTCTTATATTTATACTTCAAGTGCGACCATCTTCGGAACAATACTGTTACAAGAACCTGAACACAAACATCCCACCGAGTCTGACAATTAACATCAAAAGAAACACACCTTTTAATTTCAAATTCGAAAACACAATTCCTTATACCTTAGCACATGGCCAGAAAGAATAAAATGAGAACATTGAGAAGAGTACGACCAGTGATTCAAAGGGATATTTTGTGGAGAGTTAGATAATCAATAAAAGGGAGGAAGAAACCAGACGGTGCTCTCTTCTAACGTTGGACTTCAACCGATCAACACGGCCATCTTTACAAAAAATTTATAAAATAATAGATTCCATAAGAAGGCAAAGAAATAGATGGGTCAAAGACATAAAAAAAATCATCCTCTCGAGAACCGTTTCGTCATAAATAAAAATAAAAATAATTAAAATCAATAAAATTTATTATCGTTTTTTATTTCTCCATTTCGGATCTTACATTTTTATTATAAAGCGATTCATCTCTCGTTAATGGGCTGTCTTTCAGGTCACAGCGAGTTCCTTAAGAATTTTGTAACTACTATCTTAAACTTCTAAAATCCAAAAAAAAAAAATCCAAAATACAAAAACAAAAAAAAAAAACATTGAAAGCTACTGATGCTGCTCTAGATTTAAGTAGATTTAAGAAGTTTTAATTAGTTTAAATTACCTATACTTTTAAGAAGAACAAAACAAAAATTGATCAAGAAAACCACGTTTTTAAAATTTCTTTAGTTTGAATTTTAACTCTAGATTGTTAATATATAAGTTATCTTTAGGCCGAAAGGCATTAGCATTCAGATATTGATTGATTTAGAGTACCCGATTATGGTCAGTAAGTTAGTTAAGTTATTATATAAGCTAGTTTTATACATTTTTGTTAGCGCGAAAGTAGATATAAAAAAATCGAATATAAAAATGAATAAAAAAAAAATGCTTTTCAAGCATGTAAGAGTGCGTTAGTGAAAATAACTCACGTATACATTGTGTGTAGGTATGCTTAAAGCAAAATCAAATCGTTTTGATTTTCGTTCCATTAGGCTTCAATCATTGAAGAGTGTATATTCGACATTGAATGCTTGATGCATCATTCATTTCATAAAGACACCGCAAGGCGAACATTCTTCGTCATTGAGTGCGAAGTTGTTTTTACAACAACAACATCAATGATTGAAGACTCAAGCTTGAAGTGTGTACCGGGTGCGACAATAGTATGGAAACCCCTGGTAATATGGCAGAATATAGGTTTAAAAAAATCAAAGACCCTATATCCGAAGTATTTTCTGACGAGGATTCCGATGGTGACCTTGAATTTGACCTTTGACGTAACCTTGAAGCCCCAGCGACCCGAAAATCGATTTTTCTAATGGAAACCCCAATTTTTTATTGCAGATTTGGAAATATTTTATTTTATTTTTAATGATATTATTAGAGGTGCAGCGCTTGAAATAAAAAATACGTGCAAAATGATGTGAAATGAATGGCTTCAAGGTTACGTCCAAGGTCCTATTCAAGGTCACCATCGGATTCCTCGTCGAAAAATACGTCGAATATTTTGATTTTTTTTAACGCATATTCTGCCAGGGGTTTCCATACTTTTGTCGCACCCGGTATATCCAAAGACTAATATAATTTACTAATCCATTCTCACGTGCTGGTAAAGCATTTTAACAGTGTATATGCTGCACTAAGCGCTTATCAAACACTCAATTTAATCTTTCTATTCCACCTTATATAACCTCCAATTTAGCTCTTTGTTAGTGTTTTGTTTTGGAAGTAGTCAAAAACTTCTTACGCTATCTGAAATAATTCTTCAACTATCGATTTTCATACGGAAATTTGAAGGACTTACATATTTAAAACCCGATTAAGTAGTTTCTGCTCATGGGGTGTGTCTGAATTTAAATTTACTATAAAGAAAGTGTGAACTTAAAATAACCTATAAATGATTCGTAAGTAATATTTGAGGTAGACTTAGGGATTGCAATCCCGGGATCCCGAGTCTTTTTTCGGTCCCGAAAATCCCGGGATTAGAATCGTAAAATCCCGGGATTTTCGGGATTGATTTGTTCATTATTTATGGAATATTATTTTTATCTACTTGAAACTTTTCCGATAAAAAAGTTTTAAATTGGATTCCACTTGGTTTTGAATTAATAATAATAACTAATAAGTAATAACAATTGTTTTCACTGTCAATATATCCTTTGGGTGTATTCCAAAACAAAGTTTAAAAGTTTGTCGTTCCTGTGAGTATAGATTTTTAAATTGTAATAATATTCTCAAGTAAATAATAATAACAAGAGAAATAATAATAATGATGGCAATACATTATGAATAGAACACATTCATGAAGATAGTATTCAAATATTCAAAATGAAAATAATATTTAAAGGAAAAGAGAAACACACAATCAGTATAGAGTGAATGAAGTATTCAAAATGAAAAGATTAATTAAAAAATAAGCGAAAGTTTGCAATTATTTCAAAAATCGGCTCAACATTCACTTTTCTGTGGAGATAAAGGGTTAAAGTGTACCAGGGGAGATTTACCTTCTTTTTCAAAACTTTATTTTGTGATAACTGTAATTTCTTTGTATTCCAAAAATCTACTTTAGCCCATATTGCCTAAAAATGGCTTTGTGAATAAATATCTTGTTTTCATTTGTGAGAGCAGATTTTCGATTAATAAAAGGCGAAAGAATCCTAATTTCAAGAACATATTTTGAGTATCTACTAGACCTTTATCATTAGCTTAAAAATGGTTGAAAACTAGATTGTGTTTTGAGAACTTTCAAACTGGTTCGTATGTTTCGTCGTATGTTTTTCGAGACTTCCATTCTTTTCATTGTTTTTGATCTATTTGACTATTCTTAAAAGAAAAAAAAATAGTAAACTAGTTTTTGGGTATCCTTTCTCTTTTTCTAAACATTGTTTTACGTTTCTTAGTTATAAGAAGCCCTCATAAAATGACGAGATAAAAAATTACAACTAGTTAAATAATTATAAAAACCCAATGCAAGCTCTGCACAAAAGAGTTAAAATCATTCGAGAGAAGAAGCAAAATTTTTTCACACCAATTTGTCATCGAAACACCACAAAAAATAGATTTAAATATAAATCAGCCATCAACCAAGGAATTTTTTTAACTGTCTAAAATATTGAGCCAATCCCGGGACCAGTCCCGGGATCCCGGGATTGACATATCTGAATCCGGAAATCCCGGGATTGAAAAAACCTTTCGGGATTGCAATCCCTAGTAGACTGCACTATGGCTCGTTTTAAGATGATTTTAAATGACTATAGGCTTACGCTTAAACCTTTAAAATTGAGAAATCAATGTAATATATCATCAAACAGTCATTAGAAACGATCAATAGGTAAAGTAGCACTTTCGCAAGGATAATACCGATATTGTTTTTACCTTGTTTGTTTGTTTTTATTTGTTCCATAGAAGAACATCTCGTAAGTCTTTTGTCCTAATCTCCAAAAACCGTCGCTGTTTCCTGTAACCCAACATTTTGTTTCTGAAACACAAGATGTCTACTCGCTTTCTCCTCATCATTTCTTTCTTTTCAACGCTTTAACTCGCTACTTTTAAGTCTTCATCCATGCCATTGCATAAGTTTTTCTAGCACCCGGAATTCGTGCATTTGCTCTTGATTCATCATCAGTAGCACTCGTAGCAAAGGTAGAGCCTGACGGGCTAGTTTCATTACTATTCGCAAGTATTTCCGTAATCTTCAAAATATTAGAAATTTCTATCTATTTTATTTTATCTCTTGAACTAAAAGTTCCAGTGGTGTGAGCCTGTGGGATTTGAACACTGTAAGGCCTAGGCCACGCAGTCAGCGATAAGCGAGCGAGCGAGTGACTGAACGACATGAAAAAATTAAAACAAATGAAATTGCATTGAACGAGCGATGAGCGATTTTTTTAAGCGACTGAACGACGACGCTCTGTCACCAAACTTGTTCTAATTTTTAGTTTACCGCTTAGCGTCAACAGATGGTTAAAGTAAATATAGAAATTTTGATCTCTGCTGTGCAAGCTCTTGACAACGGCATTTTAACAACTAATCGCTAAAGAAATGTCGTTCACGAAAAGGCCACTCGTCGCTCGACTTTGTCGCTAAATCGCTGATCGTTCAATCGCTCGCTCGCTTATCGCTGACTGCGTGGCCTTAGCCATAGGTGTTATTTTGTCGCTGACTCATTTTAATTGACTCACCTCTTACGAGAAGCGGGGATGCACTGCAGTGATATTCTTCGCTGAAACCAGTTAACTCCTTGTAAAAAATTTAATAAATCCGATTTTGATATACGGTTGTGACATTTACTGCTATAACAATTTTGAAAGTAAGCATGAGCTCAATGTAGCCTTTAACAGTAGCGATCGTTTAAGTTTCTTGTGTTACTTGCTATGCATGAAATAAAAAAAAAAAAAACAATACTGACTAAACATTTAAAATTCTGCCTCTCCTTGGCTTTTAGTACTCACACTTCACACATCATATTTCGCAAAAAGCTTTCCCTTGCAGCAGTTTTACCTCCCGCGTTATAAATTTTTGATCTTCTTTTTTTTCGAACAAAATATTAATCCTGCTGTATGATTGATATTTTCAAACACACTCACTGAGTGAACTGCATACTAACTACACATATGTAAGCGAGCGGATAACGATGTAGAAATCATTACACCAAAGGAACCATATACATATACTCCCAGAAGAGCTCCAAAGCACTGTGACAACAAATCGGATTGCATTTGATTCTGTTTACCAAGCCGCTCAATCGAGTGCATCTGGTTCAAAAAACCTTTTGCTAAAATGCAAGTGATTAAGCCCGGAATCGGCTTTGCAAGAGCACTGCAAAGCTTACTTATATCGCCAGATTCCGGGATATAAGAAGACATCGTCGTAGTAAAATTAAATAAAAAAGACTACACAATCGAGTTGCTCTTCCACCAGAATTACGAAAAGCAAATAATATGTGAAACGAAATATTCAGCTCTATGCCCCACAAGCAATGTATTCACTCGGAGCCAAAATGTTAAGCTTATAACGAAAATGGAATGGAGACAATTTGGTCCAACATCAAGAAGGAACAATAGATTACTTTTATACCTCCGGCTGTAGACGTTGTTTCTCTTGTATTCATCCGTAACACATAAAAGTCTTGGTTTTCCTACATAGACAACGAGCTACCTATGGCAATACATTTTCGATAAATTACATTTTCGAAATCGAGTTCTTTTGCGAGGACGCTAAGGATCTGGCAGCACGCATATTGCTAACTTTATATTTAGCTATACCACTTCTACGTCAACAGTAGAGGTAGAAACATTATATACATAATGTCTAGAAGGAAAGAAACCGACTGTTGAAGGGTTTATAGTTGATACACAAATACCATGGTGCCAAGGAATTTCAATCGATGCGATGGATTGAAGGAAATTGAATTCAAGTCATAAAAGACTCCCGGAATAAAGGGAAGTGTTATTCAAGGATTTTTTCGAGGTGGATAGCTCTGATGTGTTATTTGGAGTAAAAGATTAAGAGGTATCTGTCTGTTCGAAAGTGAAACCATTCCGTATTCGGTGTGAATTTCAGAATATGGAGAGGAAATGTATTTTCAGATATGGAAGCCTTTCGCAATGATTTTAGGTGAATAAATCTTTGGATGGAAAAGCAATTATTCGAACAACAGTTGAGACTTGAGATCTTCCAGAGTAGATCTCTGGAAACAAGTCATTGAAACAAATGCATTCTGTTGCACTTTGTCATTGTTTCTGTTAACCGGCAAGTTGATTCTTCAAGTTAAAGAAATCAGTGAGAGCCGCATGGGCCCATCCATCCTGTTTTACTGAACTATTATTTGTTAGTAGTTGAAGGGACCTTCAATTTTTTGTCGATTCCAAATGGCTTAGTGCAGAAGACTTGCCGATTCTTTCCGAAAAGCAATATTAACCCATTTCCGGCTAGCGTTGCGAAAACGCAACGTCATGTTTGAGAGCGTCTCCAGCTTAAAGGATCCTTTATTTCAATGAACTAACAAATAATTTTGAAAGCTTATTAAAATATCTAATCGACCTGTTTTTGGATTTTTTTCAAAAACTTAATTTTGTAGTCTTTTGAACACCGTCAAAAACTGTCATTTGGGTTGGCAACGCTGTGTATAAGTGAACGGTCGAAATAATATCTTGCTCTATATCCAAATTCGAATTTTTCATATTTTTCAAATAAAAATTCTTACAAAATTTTATCAAAAAATCAAAAACACTGCAGATTTACATCACAATCCAGGTAAATCTTAAATATCTAAGATAAAATCAAATTATTCGAAGAATACACAGCAGCGATAATTCTCATGAGCCAAAACAAAAGAAAGATCTGTCAAACACCACCAAAAGACTGTAATCTATTCATCTCTGAGAAAAATTCCAAACAGGCTGCAAAAATATTCAAACCGTCTTCCAAAATGTCTATCTCTGATATGGATCTGATTAAAATTAAAGCTATAATTGACGATTCACTCGACGCTAAGATCACATCGAAGATCGGGAACCTTGCTACGAAAGATGACCTTCAGAGTTTGACATTGGAAATCGGCCTTTTAAAAAAGCAAAATGAAGAATTGACCCTGAAAGTAAAACAATTTGAAGATCGGTGCAACAACCTTGAAAATGAAATTGAGTTCCAAAGCCGTGAATTGAAAGCAACCAATTTAATTTTCACTATGCCCAAAAACAACAACGACCCTCAAAAAACAGTGGAAAGCATAGTTGATTTATTGCTTGGAGTTGATAAAAAACGCGAAATTACACCAGCTATAAAATTGAGTGAAAATAACTCGGTTGTGAAATTGAAACTAAACACCGGCTCGGATGCACTCGCAACCAAAATGCTTAAAAATTCAACAAAATTAAAAGGCACGGGTTTCTATATTCAACGTGATCTCACGAAACGAATGCAACTAAAACGTCGAATTTTGCTTGCATATAGACGCATTATAAAATTAAAACAACCGAATGCATCAGTTATGATAAAAAATAACAATTTATTGATTGGAAATGATGTATTTTATTTATCAAATAATAATATTCTAAAACATAACAACAATGATGGGGAACAGGTACTAGTGAAAATGTTTGGAGATCTAAACTTCGCTGCTGTCAATCTGACATCCCTGTCACATATTCACAATAGTCAACATACAGATGGTGCATTGGGAGCAGGGATGTCAGCTGCAACGAGAAACGGAGTAAAAAGTAGTAGACAGAATTGATTGAAGGAAACCGTCAGCTCAAATAGTATTAGTTTTCAAAACATTTTAGCATATAATATATCCGGTCTTAGTAATAAATTATTGTTTGCTGAATTTTTTAAATATGTTCAAAAATTTCAAATGTTTTTTTTATTCGAAACGCACGTAACGAAAGAAAATTATGATAAATTCACTAAATACTTTAATGGATACAAATTACATTGGGATTCAGCAACGCGTACAGCAAAGAAAGGACGTGCAAGCGGTGGAAATCTATTCGGAATAAAAATTTCACTTTTAGATACATATAATTTTATAGATGTTTGTGGAAGTACCATTGTAAGACTATTGAAAGAAAAAAATATGTACATAGTACCATTTTACATCAATTGCAATAATTGGAACGAAGATGCTGAACAACTAAATAACATTCTATTTCACCTGTCGAGCAAAAGTGTAATGGTAATCGGCGATCTTAATGCTAGGACAAGTAATATGCAGACTATCACATTTTCGCAAGAAAGGAACCTATCCACAATTTATAACACCCGAACTTCTAAAGACACCGTATGTAACCAAAATGGAATGAATATACTTGATGTTTTGCAGTCGTATGATTTATTTTTTCTAAATGGATGCGTTGAAGGTGACAGAGAAGGACATTATACTTTTATTGGAGGACAAGGAAAATCTGTCATAGACTACTGTGCAGTAAATAACGACTGGACAGATATGATCACGAAGTTTGAAGTTCAGACGAAAACTCACTCCGATCACTTGCCATTAGTTGTAGAATGGACAAATAAATTCACCATCGTCCAAAAGGATCTAAATCTACTTCCAAGATTGAATTGGAGAATTCAAGATATTAACATTTACCATCAAAATATATCTAATTTCCTTTCGGGTGTGTTGCCAGGCATTGAATCGGTTGAGGAAAACTTATCGAAAATTACATCTTGCATTAGAAGCTCTGCCAAAGTAATATCACCTCTTGTACTAAATCGGAACAAACAGAAATGGTTTGATAACGAATGCTTTAACGCACGTAAAAAGTCTTTCGCACTGCTACGCTCATGGAGAGAAACGGACTCGATCCTTCTGAAGAAGTGGTACACAGAGGCAAACATTGCTTACAAGAATATGTGTCGTCGTAAGAAAATTTATTTTGAAGAGCATCAAGCTATAGAACTTTCAAATATAAAAAGCTCAAAAGCGTTTTGGAGTGCAGTAAAAGAGTTAAACGGATCTAAATTTACAATAGGCACGAGTGTCTCTGCAGCTGAGCTTGCTTTACACTTCCAAAACCTTCTTCGAAGTCAAACAAACGCGATTTTCTTAAGAGCAGAGCCCTTGATCTTAGACGATCTTCTGGACAGTGAAATATCCCTGAACGAATTAGAACAAGTTCTTAAAAAATCAAAAAATGGAAAAGCGCCAGGGGAAGATGGTATACCGTACGAGTTTCTTAAAAATGCATCCCGTGAGCTTCTTATACGCATACAAAAATTATATAATAAAATTCTTATGGAAGCAATTGTGCCGAACTCCTTTAAAAAATCAGTGATTTTTCCAATCCACAAGAAAGGTGCATTAGATAGAGTTGAAAACTATCGTGGAGTTTCATTCATGAATGTTATTGCAAAACTTTTCTGTGCGATCTTAGCATCTAGACTTGAAAAATGGAACGAAGAAAATGATGTTTTAACCGAACTTCAGGCAGGATTCCGAAAAGGCTACTCCACAATAGATCATATATACACTTTATCAGCGATAATCAAAGCCTTCCAAGCCCGGAAGAAAAAGGTCTATGCGCTTTTTATAGATTTTAAGGCTGCTTTTGATTTGGTTAATAGAAACGCTCTCTTGTATAAGCTTTCACAAATAGGACTCTCTACCAAATTTATTCGTGTCATCAAAGAAATGTATTGTGGGACCAATGCAACTGTTTGGGATGGTACAAATTTTTCAGATTGGTTTCAAACGAACAGTGGTGTTAAACAGGGATGTCCACTAAGTGGATTTTTATTTGCCCTATTCATCAATGACATTGTGGATGAACTACCTGGTGGACTCAGAATTGCAGGAAGCATTTTAAATGTTCTACTATACGCCGATGATCTTCTAGTCCTGTCCGAAACACCCGAGAACCTGCAATTAATGATAAATCGTCTTGTTTCGTTCTGTGAAAAGTGGGGGCTTGTCATTAATACAGATAAATCAAAAATAATGATTTTCTCTACAAATAATCGAGGCTATTCAACACAAAACTACAATTGGATGCTGCGGCAGAATCGCCTAGAAGTTGTCAGAGAGTACAAATATTTAGGAGTAGTATTGAATTCAACATTGGATTTCAAGCGTCACATTGAGGAGAAAGTCAAAACAAGTCAAAAGCTAGTTAACTCAACTTGGAAAAATATCTTTTCTAATAAAAACGTAAACCTTTCCACAAAGTTTCGAATATTTGATGCAGTGGTGAAGTCAACTTTGTGTTACGCTGCGCAGGTATGGGGTGCAGAAGAATTTGAACTGTTGGAGAAACTGCAAAGAAATTTTATCAAAAAATTGTTCAATCTTCCACTAAGAACACCAAACTATGCTGTATATTTAGAAACAGGATTACCAAAGCTACACACTTATACACTTAAGATACAAGCCGATTATATTTTAAAAGTCCTCGAATTGCCGAATACACGTCTCGTAAATAAAATGCTTAGATATGAAATAAGAAATAAAGATTGGTGGATGGCACAGTGGCAGAATCGTGGTGAAGTTTACGGTGAAAACATTGACATAAATTCAGATAACCGAAGCTTATTAAAACATCAGTTGTATCGTACAATTCAAAAGTTTGAGGATACTGAAAGAGCTTTGCTAGAAATAGAAGCCCAACAGTCAGAGAGTAGAATCTTGTATTCACAGCTCAACTACAACATGAAGGAAAATAACTATTTTTGTAACTTACTAAGTTATAAGCAGATTTCACTAATATTCAAAGCCAGGTGTGAAGTCCTTGGGCTTAATGGAGCCCCATACAATGGAAGCTACAATCAGTTTTGTACATTGTGCAATATGAAATCCAAAGAAGATTGCTTCCATATCATAGGAGTTTGCCCAATCTATGCTACACAAAGACAAAATCATTTCGGAAAAAGATCTTTAACGATACAGGAAGCTGTTTTTTACCTCAATGGAGACAATTGGAAAAAGCTTTATTACTATCTTCAAAGTGTGTATGAATACCGAAGGTTACTAATAACTGAATTTGAATAACACATACAACATAAAAATCTATTTAGTTAATATATTGCCAACCGAGCTGACGGCGAAGCCATAACTAACTAATTCATAAAACTATTGTTAATTGTTAATTTTATGAACGATAATAAAAATGAATTCTTACTCTTACTCTTACTCTTACTCTGTCATTTCGGAAATTTTGAGGTAGCCATTGTTGAGGAACTAAAAAAGTGTACCAACATCTTATTATAAAATTTTTTTTTTTACAAACTGTTAGGGAAAGATTCAAATTATATTTCAATGTACATTTGATGCAAATCATACGGGTTACCTGATTGATAGGCATAGGTGAGGTAGAAATCCTACGTTGCGTTTTCGCAACACCCGCCAAAAGTAGTAGCATTTACCAAAAGAAAAAAAAAATTTCCGTTGGGTTTTCTCTGCATATAAAATTTGGTTTCTTCGAAATAATGTGCACTTTATAAAAAAAAGTTTATTAAAAAAGAACCGAAAATTTATTCCACAGCTATTTTGGAAAAACCACGGTAAAGGGTTAGAAATTCTTAGAAATAATTGGACTGTACACAATAGTTATAAAAAACCTAATAGCCCAGGTAATTTATTTTTTCAACAAAAAATTTATATTTATTTTTCCTGGAAAAAAATGAAACCAACAATTCGTGAATGAGTGGTGTATTGTAAAACCACAAACGAATAGAAATATTTGGCAATTGATCTATTTTTTACAGTCATTAGCATCTACAACAAATGCACGGCAACAGCATTAGACATCAGAGACGATCTGCATACCTTGAACAGGATATTATGCAAAAGCACCTATGAACTTATTGGAGGAGACTTTAACGCTAGACACCGAAGATGGATGGATACACAAGACAACAGTGACGGGAATGCAATTGTCAATTAGTTGGACGAAAATATAGAACATCACTCTCTGGTAGTAGTGTCCCAACCCAAACCCACCTTCCCAAGGACAGCATAGACGCTCGACTTTTTCCTCGCAACATCCAATCCTATATTTATCCTTCCGGAGCTCCGAAACTTCGTCTGCACGACAATAACCAGCGATTGGGATCACGAGGCCGTCCTTCTTTCAATCAACTTCCGGCACCAGATAATCTCTGTGAACCAACCAGAGGTGGGCTTCGTCAACTACAAAAAGCTAGACACTGCCAGCCAACTAACACGGGAAACGGACACAATCCCGAAAAAACTGTCCCCGAAAAGTCAAAATCCCGAAAAAACATAATCCAGAAACAGACTTTCCCCGAAAATTCAAAATCCCGAAACAGACTTTTCCCGAAAACTCATAATCCCGAAAACATCAATCCCGAATGGCCAAAATCCCGAAAAAATCAATTTTGAAAAATAAAAAATTCTAACCAAAACTATTTTTTAAATGGCGTATTTATTTCAACAAAAACAAAAACAGCAAATAAATTTCAAGTTTAGGCACTTTATATTTACCTATGTATATCACATAATTAGTTCTTTAACACTCAACTAAATATTTGTATTACACACAATAACTTTCACTTGAACCTTTCAAAACAATAATGACACTGAGCACATGAAAAGATTATGTTCTGATAAGCAACGAGAATAACGGAACAACATTATGAACAATCATAACACTGATACTTACTCCAGGTAATCATTCCAATAAACAGATTTCTTCTTACACGTGACGACCAAACTTTAAAAAACATATTTTTATATAAAATTAATGCAAAATAGAAATCGCGAAAGGTTTTCCCGAAGAACGATATAAAATGAAAAATTTGCGCAAATTTTTCATTTTATATCGTTCTTCGGGAAAACCTTTCGGGATTTTCGGGATTGTGGGTTTTCGGGATTATGGATTTTCGGGATTGTGGGTTTTCGGGATTTTGGATTTTCGGGATTGTGGGTTTTCGGGATTATGGATTTTCGGGATTTTGGCATTTCGGGAAAAGTTTTTTCGGGATTATGTCCCCAACCCAACTAACACACACTACCGTCAACCAACACAAACCTCCGGAATGAGGAAATTGATACAGCAATTGACAATCTGGAAACCGTAATTGAATCTTCGCTTGGGAAGAATAGGCAGCTAAGAACTTCCCGCGACAAATACGAGCACCTGCCCGACTACATACAGAAGCTCTACCACCACAGGCAACACTTGAGGAAGCTGCTACAACGTATTCAGCAACGGGAACTAAACACCATCAACAGCAACTACCAGGCGGTCTCCAGCGAGCTCAGATGCGTAAACATAATGTTCAAGAACGCAGTGAACTATCACAACGACATTCTTCTCCAAACCAGGCTCCAGCCCATGGCGAAGCTTCAATCGACGCAAATAGAGCCAAAGGATTTGCGGACTTCTTTGATGAATACTTCAAACCAAATCCACCCTTGGACCCTGCATTTTTGGAAGAAGTCAACTCCTCAATTCAACTCGCACAAGCCCCCCAACAGACCATCCAATTCAGCAATGAAAATCCGTCCAACGATCCAGCAGACAACCTTGAGCACTCCTGAAGAAATTCAACAGTTCTTTCTCAGAAGCCACCCAAAAAAGTCAACAGGACCGGACAAGATATTTTAGCATATGGTAGAATTTGTTATCGATTCCTTGTTGAGATCAGAGACAAGCAGCAGTCAGCCTATTCAACGAGATGGAAACCCTAATGAAGCGGTTCGTTTCGATGACATGATACACACTATCATCGAAACAAAAAAACGTTTTCGCTGTCGGAAATGTTCTAGTCAAACCATTTTTTTCTGCACAAAGTGTAACGTAGCACTTCATCCAAAATGCTTTGATGGATACCACACAAAAACAAATATTTGATGAATATTTTGTCAATAAAACTGATTTAAACTCCGTATTTAAAATTTTTTTTCTTTAATGATTTTGCTACTACATTTGGCGGGTGTTGCGAAAACGCAACTTCAATTTTCCGGGAAACTAAAAGCTTTTCCAAAAATGTTTTTTTAGATTTTCTTTAACTAGCCCAAAAATAGACAAAGTGTGAAATTTCAAGTTCCTAGCACACCTGGAACTGGTAGCCGCCGGAAATGGGTTAAGGTACATACAATTGGGTGCTTCTGAAATCCGAATATCCTACATGGTAGGAAAAATATGCTAACCATAATACCAACGTGACGTTAATGCTACAAAATCAAACTAACTTACTGTTCAAGTGCTGCACCTTCAGATCTTTTGCAAAAATGTCCTCCATGAGCTCATCGAGTAAAGTGTAAAGTGTAGTGTGGCGCTAGTTCTTTTTTTGTATTATTTATCTTTGGTATTTCCGCAATAATGTGAAACCTAGTTCCTTATGTCTGCGATGCACGTTTTGGAAAACCAGCCAGCTTGAACTCCTAATGAAAGAGCGTTATTGATTTGAACAGCAATTTATATTTTAGAGCGATGCAGTTAGACTTGGGAAGGCTCTGATTGGTTATTAACTGAGGGAAGTACAAAAGTTGCAACTGATGATGGTGATTTTACTGAGTGGTAGTCTCGTCACACCGCATGTTACTTGACAGTGTGAGTGTTGAAAAATGACCAAAGAGTTCCACTATAATACTCTGCGAGGAGAAAGACTGACTGTCAAGCCTCAGTGATGGATTGGCAGAACTTAAAGAGAATGTTTTAGACCACAAATTCGTCCAGCAGCAACGTTGGACTTCCGAAGTGACAAAGGCATCGACCGCTGAATGAGCCAACAGCTTTCAAACCACTGCAGTAGGGTATTGAATTCAGGATATATTTGTAGATAAGATCAGAAAAAACGGGACATTGTCTGAAAACGGACGCAGGCAGATCGATTTATCTGCAGATTTTTAGCATAGGTAGCAAACTCAAAATTTTTAAAAGTATTTTGAAGTGCATATAGCTCAATCAACCAACCGCAATGATGACCAACCGTCAGGGGGCCCTCTTTTATTCGAACCACCGACCGCACCGCTTTTGCAAAGTTACGAATAAGCATATCGTGTTCAAGACTCACACTGTGGAAAGCGACATGACGAGTGATACAATCGCCAGATGCAGACAATGCATTTTGCAATGAAGTGTTCCTCCTATCCATGAATCCTATGCCGTCACCATTAAGCACTTAATACCAATGGAAGCAATGCCAATAAGCCATCAGAGCCGCAGCATTTGAGTTTCTTGGCTTCACTCGGCCTACATCAAGCTAAAGGTACAATAATAAAAGCAGTCAAGAAAACGAATAGTAAGAGAAAACCAGTATTCGGTTGTCGCTTGTTTGAGAAAATTGAGAGATGCCGTGATAGGAAAAAAATTCGAAAGTTCTACCAAAAGGTAAGGAGATCCCTCCAGAATCTTAAACGCCGAGCTCAAGCCCGTAAAGAACAGCACGGAAACATTGCGATAGAATCGCAAGGCTTTTGGGGATCTTGAAGTACCACTTTTATGGACTGCCGAACGGCGAGGAAGACACTAAGTCCGCTATCAGGCCGAATGCCACATGCAACTTGAATGATGATTAAGAATGCCGTCCTCCTGACCTAGAAGAAGTTAAGCTTGCCATATGCAAACTATAATCAAATAAGACTGCAGGTGCAGATGGGCTTTATCCTGAACTTTTAAAGGCAGCTGGAGTTCAGTTGGAAAATGCATACACCAGCTGATCTGCATGATATGGTCGGAAGAAAACATGCCCGGAAGAATGGAGCCTCAGAACCAATTATAAAAAGATAAGCCTCCTGAACGTCGCGTCGCTTATAAGATCTTGTCTGCTGTAATATGTGTCTGAAACCCCACGTCAACAAATTGATAGGTCCTTATCAATGTGGTTTTAGATCAGAGAAGTCCACAATAGACCAAATTTTCACATTACGGCAGATCTTGGAAAAAATCCGAGAACATAATATCGATATTCACCATCTATTTATCGATTTCAAGGTCGCGTATGACAGTATCGACAGAGACGAGCTGTACGGAGCCATGTCTCGTTTCGACATCTCTGCGAAAATCCTACAACAATGCAGGATGACTGTAAAGAATTCACGCTGGTCCGTCAAGGTCGGTAAATAAATAACCGAGACCTTGGATGTCGAATAAGACTTAAGGCAAGACGACAAACTGTCATGCGATTTCTTCAACATCATACTTGAACAGATTGTAAGAAACTCAAACGTCAACACCAGAGGAACAATATTTCAAAAGTCTGTACGGTTACTTGCCTACGCAGACGATATTTAAGTAATGGGCAGGAAAAAGCGTGATGTCATTGGTGCTTTTGCGAGTATTGAAACAGAAGCTGCAAAAATGGGTTTGATGGTTAATGAGGGCAAAACGAAGTATATGTTGTCATCAAACAAGGACACAGAACATCGACGAATTGGACAAAACGTCACAATAGACAGACATAACATCATGGTAGTACAGCACTTCGTCTACCTAGGATCCGCCTTAGACACGGAAAATAACATCACTGTAATTTGTAAAATAACTCTTGATAGCTGCCACTTTATAGTTTCGTTTTGACTACTTATTCTAAAAAAAGTGAGGCTCAGACCTCTGAGTATGTCTGTAACAACCGATTACAACTAGTCTCATCTCTTAAAGCGGAACTCGAGCACTAATATAATCGATATACAGGGTGATTCGCATAAGGTGTGACAAAAAGATAGGGTGTGTAGGTTGGATCTAGACAAGCAAAAAATCGTATGGGAGGGGGGGGGGTCCATTTTCCCCCGTTTAGGCGGGAGGGGCAATTTAAGAAAAAAGTCACTAAAAATTGAAAAAAAATTATTTAAAAATAACGGAAGTAATTAGAGAGTCGTACTATAGCATTTTGAAAAGCCAAAAACTTAAACATTAATTTTAATTTAAAACTAAGTTGTTCAAGTAAATAGTTTTTGAAATATTAATTTTCAAAGTCAAAATTTTGAAAAAAAAAAAATAATTTTTTTTCTTAAAACCACTTTTTTTCCAAATTTTACGTTATTAAGTAGTATTTTTCTAGCTTATTTTCAATGCTTTTATTTATTTTTGATCAAATACAAAAAACCGGATGTCAAAATAACCTGTAGTTTTTGAGAAAACCAAAAACTACAAAAACGACTTTCGTCAAATTTTTTTTTTTTTTTTTAATTTATATGAACTTAAAACACAAATAACTTGAATATTTGTGATTAAACTTCATAAATAAAGTAAAAATAAATAGGTAAGTAAGCAACAACCATTGCTTTGTGAGGGAATGGAAGGGACCTACAGTTTTCAGCCGATTCCAAACCCCAGATTTGTAATTTGTACCTGTGTAAAATTAAATTTCTCATTATTGGCACTGAAACACCAACCGCCACTCCTGATAATTCTAAGGAAAAATCTTTAAGGAATGATGTGACTTGCTCAGGGTGTATAATATTGTTTACTGATAGACGTTCGACAACATTCGACATACAACATATTAGATTATAGGTTTAATTTTCTCCTTATTCGGCGCCAAAATCGACATTTTGCACAGCCATTCCCGATTGCCAATATTTATTTGAAGATCAAGATAGACATAACTTCTTTGGTCAACTGTGTTATCGACAATTTGACAGAAATCACCTCGCCGTGAAAGAACTTTTGAAATCGATCCAATAGTTTCGAGGCTCCCGCTTACGTTGCCGTTCTTAGCCTATGTCCTTCCTCAGATTCTAGACTATCTCTGTACAAATAGGTTCAGTAACGTAGAAAGACGAACAAACTGAGCTTCTTTTGCATTTATAATATTAGTGAGGATCGGCTCCCGTTTGCATATTCGAATGAAAAAAAAACCTTTGTAGGTACTTCTTCAGGTTCTAGATCATAATATGAGCATTACAGAAATATCTGTAATGCTCATATCCAAAAGCCAAGTTTTTGCATGACCAAAAAGTAAGGCAAAAAATACTGTTGTGTCCAAAAGGAAGTAAAAACTTTTGGTCTTTTGCTAAGAACGTTAAGAATTCGACCACGTCATCGGTCCCAACGCTCGTCATCAATGACTCTCCGTACGTCAGCTCCATCGACAAAGCCAATTTGCTGGCAGCTCAATTTGCTGCCAGCTCGACACTTCCTGATAGCACATTGGCCCCACCTGAGCTTGAGACAGTAAATTCTGCTATGAAGCAGATATTTTTTCAGTCTTCAAAGATCTCAACACACATAAATCCGCTGGTCCAGATGGTATCCCTGCCGTTATTCTGAAGAGGTGTTCTTCAACGCTGGCAAAACCCATGCGTAACTTTTCCATCTTTTCTATTCTGCTGGATTTTTCCGAGCAGATGGAAAACTGCATTTGTCCAGCCGGTCCCTAACAAAGGCGAATCTTCCTCCCTTTCCAATTACCGTCTAATTGCACTAACGTCCCTTCTTTCCATGGTCATGGAAACGTTGAGAAACCGTCAACTTATGAAATATCTTGAAGAACGAAAGCTTCTTAATGACCGTCAGTACGGCTTTCGTAGCAAACGGTCCACTGGTGATTTGATGGCTTATTTCACCGAAAAGTGGAACCAATCTTTACATTGTTTTGGAGAAAGTAAGATTATTGCGCTTGATATTTCTAAAGCATTTGATAGAGTTTGGCATCAGGCTCTTTTATCGAAAATGTGTGCTTTTGGTATCGATGAGTCTCTTCTTCGTTGGATTAGAAATTACCTTTCCGACCGTTCAATACAAGTTGTATTGGATGGCTTCAAGTCTGATACCCACTTCATAAATGCTGGAGTGCCCCAGGGCTCCGTTTTGTCTCCAACTTTCTTCCTCATTTTCATAAGTGATCTCTTGTCTGAAACTTCTAATCCACATAACTGTTTTGCTGACGACTCGACCCTCAGCTTTTCATATTCGTTTCCAAGTTCACGTCCCTGCTCTTCGGATGAGGAACTGGAACGGTTGCGTATGATAAGCTCATTGAATTCTGACCTTGACAGCATTGTTTCATGGGGTCTTATGAACCGAGTAGAATTCAATGCTT
Organism: Melanostoma mellinum; assembly: GCA_914767635.1. Taxonomy (NCBI): domain Eukaryota; kingdom Metazoa; phylum Arthropoda; class Insecta; order Diptera; family Syrphidae; genus Melanostoma; species Melanostoma mellinum. The sequence continues at coordinate 66,742,972 of OU612058.1, read as the reverse complement.
CGAAAACTCAATGCTGTCTCTTGTCGTTGAAGCTTAACATTCCCCCATTGCCATTATCCATGATTGGTACCTGCATCGAGGAAACCGAAAAGCTGTCAGTACTTGGTATGTGTGTAAACGATGATCTTCGTTGGAATGACCACATATTTGAAGTCGCCAAAAACGCTAGGCTTCTTGAGACGATGCAGGAAATTCTTCACCCCTTCTGATCTGGCTACAATTTATAAGGCCTTCATCCGCCCAAAACTGGAGCATAACCTACATATCTGGTCAGGTGCTTCTCAAACATCTTTGGGCCTTCTTGATATGGTACAAAATAGAGCGTTGAAATTGATAGGTGATAGTTCAATCGTAGAATCAATTGATTCTCTTGAACATCGTCGAAACGTTGCCTGTCTCACTCTCTTTTATCGCTTTTTTCACAAGCATTGCTCTGGTGAAGTAGCCTGTTGCATTCCTCCCCTGAAACAATTTAGCCGCAACACCCGCCTCATTAGGAATGTTCATCAGTTTCACCTTGAGCCTAACTTCGGGTGTACAGTCAAGTATAGAGATTCAGTCAGATATTTTAGTCGCACCACCCGAATGTGAAATGCTTTACCTGGCTCTGTGTTTCCCCTTCATTACGATTCACAAAAATTCAAAAGCAACGTGCATCGGTGTCTCCTTTCAAATCCTCTCCTATTTTTCTAAATGCTCGCACTGTTTTTAACAACATTATAAGGGTATTCATAACCCCTTAAGGTGCGCGTTAATTATAAAAAAAAAGTGTATAAAGTTTCATTTAAATCGGTTAAGTAGTTTAAGCGTTAGATGGTAACATAGAAAGACGAACAGACAGAGCCACTTTCGCAATTATTATTTTAAGTATGAACTTCCGTTCCGTAGGAATATAGGGATGAGTTAAGGCTTATGTTACTTGGGGTAGTGTAGCATTCTAACGAAGGAAGAATTTTTGAAATCCTGAGACGGTAACATTGAAAGCCGGAGAGTCAGAGTTACTTTCACATTTTTATAATATTAATTAAAATTATGAAATGTACAAACGTATTTCAGACTTTGTTCACCTTGGTACGCAAACTTGAGACCAAGAAAGTAATTGTTGAGAACTTTTTTAGCCTAACCAGTTGTGATGCTCCGATTTCCATTGTCTGATTGTGCTCAAACACATGAGAATCTACAAACTTCCAAGATTCCATAACTCAATAAAATTTCAAATCAGTTCAATTGAACCGCATCTCAATGATTATGGCAATCGTCTCAAGGCAAATGTATCTGTAGCTTTTTACTTCACCGATTTCACAGCGACCATATGTCACGTGTAATAACCTACAATGACATCTAAGCCATCTTCATTTTCGACTGCCTAATTGACAATCAGATTTGGTTGATTTTATCAATTACAAAACTTCATTTGCTTTCCGAACTCATTGTTTATTCAAACCCAAAGGCAAAATCTAAACTGATTCAAAGGCTGCTCGCTGAATTTATCATTTAATCTATCCTCCAAAGGCAATCTCACCAAAAGTAGATAAGGCTAATCCTTTGACCGCCATTGCCAGAATAGTCTAGCAAATGTAATTGGACATGTAATTATACGATATCCCTTCTTGCACCTTATCGATGATATAATCGTTGTTTAGGGTATTGTACCAATTTTCGTGAAAGCCGCTTTTGAAATTTGGAGTAATGGGATAGGGGTTGGTGTTGAATCTATCAAATATGGATAAGATTATTATCAATTTGTTCGGAGCGGTCATTTGAGCAGGACATCCTTATTTGAACATGAAAGCCAGGCCAAGCCGCAGGCCGATTACATCTGTTAACCGCATGCACACATGATTGAATTCAAATTCACGCTCGATTGTTTGATGATTGTATTCGTATTGCAATGTTAATACCAGACGTAGGTTAGCAGGCAGCGTCCTGTGGTTAGTGTATGATAAGCCCCAAAACGACACACGCACACACACCCACATGTATGTAGCCAATGACGCCCTCCCCTGTCATTTCAGCTGGAAGTGGGTATTATAAGCAGGTAAAGTGGCTATCTTTTGTGATTTCAAATTTTCAATTGTTCCATTCACATACATAAACATTCGTAATGTTTTCCATTTAATTTTCTATGTAACTGAGTTCGTTTTATGGAACGTTTTTTTTTTTTTTGTCGATGTAGGTACGTCATTCGTAGAGCTTTTTGCTTTTTGAAAATAGCAGAAGGTTGGTTTTGAAATCTATTTGGAAAGCATGCTCTAGAAATAAGATTGATTTTATCATGAAACCACAATGAGGATGGCTTCCATTTTACAATGCAAATTTCATGTGATGCAAGAAACTGCTATGATGCAAAGCTAATGCGCCACAAGAATTGTTGTGATTGTTAGTAGACAAATTAATATTCTCTTCAGCAGAAAGACTCTGAATTGATATGCACTTTTCTTATTCTTTTTGCGGTCTGCGGTGATTTAGTAATCTGAATGAAGCAAAAGGGATAGAAAGGAGACAGAATCCAGGGAAAACGTAGCCGTGTTTTATTTAAAAGTGGTTAGCAAGTTCAATTAAATTCTCAAAGCACACACAAAAAACCAAAATTTAATCGAGAATGCGTAATTTTTGAATCGAATTTAAGAATTTAATTTAAGAATTTAATTAAAGTCTAGACTGCTTTAAGTTGTAGATGGCGCTGAACTGATTTATTTGAAAAATATTTGGTGTCAATACAACAGCCATTTCCGTTTTCACTGTCTTACGCAATGATTGCAACCTCACCGACAGTTGTTTCCAATTCCTTTTGGACTACTAGGAAATAGGATACCATTACAAGGATAACAATCAGTGTGCAGGTTAGGTTAGGTTTAAAATGGCTGTCAGGAAAACAAACTGACACACTTAGACCAATATTAGATCCATTGTGATACCATAGAAAGTATGCGAGGGAGTACCTCACTTAACAAAACCATATGGAGCTTTTAATAAAGCGAAGGAGATGCAGGGGATCCGTGTTCGCCAGATCGCTTGGATCATCAAGAAAATATTTTCCACACTAGATGCCGTTTTCTTTTAAAAGAGAGTGCAGAACATGAGCAGAGGAGGTGTGGGATTGTCTCCTCCTCTTCATCTAAGCTACTTCTGCAGTAGTAATTAGAGGAAATGCCGAGTCTTATGGCGTGTCTTCCTATCAGACAACGTCCGGTAATGACATTGTATCGGAGCTAACTTGCAATCTGGTAATGGATAACAAATGTCGTGAGCGTTTTGGATCTAGTTCTGGCCATATCTTGTTTTGTTGCCACGCACGTAGTGATATTGTTCCACCTATAATTTGTTTTATCCATTGTATCTTGCTTTAGCATAAGCTTACATGTAGCGATTGGTATACCAATATTCAACATGCTGGTTGATATCGGTAGAACGGTTCCTTCTCTGGCCAGTTCATAGGCTTTGTAGTTACCCGATTCTCTAATAAGGTGAATATTGTAACGTATTGGGAGGCTTCTTTCTTTTTTTTAAAACATGGTTAAAATATAAACAAGATTTCCCATATTTCCCCCTTACAACTTCCCCCCTTCCTTTACGACCATTGGGTACAGAACCACTGGCCTGTCCAGGCAGGTGTCGATAGGGTCGTCTGAATGTGTTAGTAACTGAAGGTCTGATAATTGCCACGCTTAGCTCGTCGATGGGGGGGATCTTGTTACTCACATTCGGACCGTGTTACCTTCTCAGACCTAAGTCTCTGGTGGAATTCGACCAAAACTATTTTTTTTCCATCTTCAAATGGTAGGACCCGAAATTGTCAAACCTTTTATTTTTATTTTTTATACATACTGAAAGGGGGGAGGGCATAGTTAGTCGTGCCCTCGGAGCCATCTTTACCCGCCCTTTATTTAAAAACTCCCCAAAAAAGAAAAAAAAGACAAATTTCCCATTGGGCTGGTTTTCCAAAGCCGCTGCTTCAGCTCCCCGAAATAAAACCTGTTACTGCAACAGCCCTCTACGGAAGAGGAGAAAGTAAATAACTTCCTCCTAAGGATCTATTAAGACCCCAGTACTCACTCCATAATCCTCCCTTCACTCCCCTATACTACTCCTTAAAACTCCATGGTTAGTTAATTCCTTAACGCAAAAAATTTCATTTAGCCCTTCGAAAACCCGAGAAGCGAATTCCTCCGACGCTAAAATTTGATCTTCTTAACTTATTCCCGTATCCGCATCCTTACTTCAAAACAAACTTGTGAGCAACGGTGATCCCACAACTTCAACACAATTAGGTATCTATCCCAAGTCGGAAACAATCCTTTTGGTTTCAAACAAAACAAAAAAAAAAAATCAAAAAAAAATCTCCTAAAGTTATCACGGGTAATTTAGAATTTTCAATAACCATCCGTTCTACTCAATGTCTCTATCCACATTCTTTTCTTCAAAGCAACTTGATTTCCTTTGCGATCCCAGATCCAAAAAAGACCAAGTATTTATTCAATGTCTGGACAGATTTCGGACCAAATTCAAAAAAAAAATCACATTAAATTATCTTAGAATCACTTAGCAATTATAATATTCATACGTTTCTACTTTACTTTTTCATACCCATTCATTGGCCCAACAAAAAGAATCCAGACGCTTATCTTTTCCTTTTGTTCTCTTACTTTTTCCTTTTTTTTTTTTTACGATATAATATTCTTTAACTTTCTTAAGACTCGACTAAGTTCTTTCTTCATCATCGTCTCATCAAAAAAAAAAAAACCAACTATCAAAACGAGGTGTCGACGCACCATCACTCAACTAGAATGTGGATCTTCTGGTGTTTTTGCTTATTTGTCCACCCCTTTTCGGTCCATGACCTTAGTTACGTATTTAATTTTAGTATACAATCTTCTACCCCCCAAATTTGGATATAGATACAAAGAAATTTAAAACGACTTACCCGTCATCCATGGTGTGCACAGCATTGATGAGGCGGCGAATCTATGAGGTGTAAGGTTATCTGAATGAAATTTTTCTATCTACCCATAAGCATCTAAAACACTCCCCGTATTTGATACTCCGTTCTTTTTTTTTTTTTTTTTTTTTTAGATCAAGCTAGTAGTGACCCAACTCGACGAACGTAACTATCTAACTTTTAAACAGATAAGGTCAACCCTCTTTCCTGGCCCCAATGAATGGAATGTTATGTTTTCAACGAAAAAAACTTTACTCTTATCTTTCAATAATCTCCCTAACCAAGTAGCTCTTCTCTTTTTTGTTGTAGTTATAGGTAGCTACTACCTTTCTTCCTTCTTTTTTCTTTTTTTTCTACGACACGCCTAACTCATTAACAATTCCTTGATCTTTTTTTTGTAAACAAATTTTTATTCCATGAAATCTACCTCTTTTCAGTTTCTCAGTTTCTTCTTTCTATCGTATCTCTATAGTTACTATTTTTTTAAATTTTTTTCTTTCCTATCGAATCTTATTTTCTTTTCTATCGTATATCTGATGTTACTATTTTTTTTTTCTATTTTTTTCTTTCCTATCGAATCTTATTTTCTTATCTATCGTATATCTGATGTTACTATTTTTTTTCAATTTTTTTCTTTCCTATCGAATCTTATTTTCTTATTATCTATCGTATATCTGATGTTACTATTTTTTTTAGTTTTTTCTTTCGTATCGTATCTTATGTTCTTATTACCTCATTATCTTATTATCTTATTATCTACGTACGCCCCCTCGATCTATTCTAATCTCCTTTTCACCCCCACAACGAAAAAAAGAAACAAAACCATAGTCCTCATTCTGCCGTAACGATCACTGGTATGCCTCCTTCTCCCAAATCTCGTAAATCAGGTTGGATAACATGGACGGGGTTACTCCTTGTATGGCGAATCTAAGGGTTCAAGGGAAATTTCCATTTTTTAATTTTTACTTGCTCGGATCTGACGAATCACAAATCCTTACCTTTTTCTTCATTTTCCTTTTCCACCACTCACTAATTACTCAACCCCTTTCTTTTCCTAAGTTTTTTGTTCCTTTCGGAAAGTACGAAGACCGGGGGAGGCATCGACTGGAGTGGTTTTCCGTCTTTTTCTCCCTGTGGGGAGCGCCAACGATCTTACTGAGTCGAGGAGGCGGACGTATCTCTTCACGACTAAGATCGAGCACCCTGTCGTATGGCTGCCTCTAATTATCTTAAAGATAATGGAAAAACACCATGAAAAAATTTTTTTTCTCTTTGCTCCGAAACAAATTTCACACCTACCTGCGGTGTTACTGACACCGGCGCGATATTCCTGTCTGGATTATCTTTCCCTTTAAGGGATGATCACCGCCGTCGTTTCACAACAACCACAGCAAGTAAAAATACTTGCTTTCGCGGATGGACAATGTCTGGCAAAGATTTTAACTCGAATCACTATGCTTTCCACCAAAAAAAAAATCTCAACCACTTGGTTGGATATTAAAAATTTTATTTCACCCGACTGATAGAAATGTATCTTATGTCTAATTACAATGGCGGTTCGATGAAAAAAGAACGAGAACACGTACACGACGACGACGATGTCAATTCTTTTTCGAATGGAATGGCAGGGAATGAAAAAGATTCACGTGTTCGTTTCGAAACACAGGGGTGTTGGTTTTTTTGCGAAATTTGCTCGCAGAATTTTTAGGCTTTATGCAGAATGTCATTATGAAATTCAGCGGTGCGTTTTGGCTGTTTTTATTCGTGGTGGTTTTTATCTTTTGCTTGTCTTTATTGAATTTTTTTTTGTTTTTTTGTATTAAAAATACTTCGCCCGTACCGAATCAAGGGAATTTGATGAAAACTGTCATATGCTACAGTGAGGTGTGAAAAGTCGGATTCGTATTTGACAAAAGGATTCCTTTATTATGGGCAACGTTAGATGATGGATTTTTTTTTCTTCAATCTGTTTGAAAAGCGAGTCAGTCGTTTCTTACAATATTGAACTATTCAGCCATCTCCTTAAGAGATAAGCGACAATTCAGGGCGGTTACTGAGTTCGTAGAAACAGCGCCGATTGATTTGAGAGCTGCTTGACTATCTGAGAAAATCCGAATATTCGTTGAGGATATCACGTTTTCTTTTAGTCATGATAAGACCTCTTTGATCGCCAGAATTTCCGCTTGGAATGACCACATATTTGAAGTCGCCAAAAAAGCTGCAAAATGCTTAGGCTTCTTGAGACGATGCAGGAAATTCTTCACCCCCTCTGATCTGGCTACAATTTATAAGGCCTTCATCCGCCCAAAACTGGAGCATAACTCCCATATCTGGTCAGGTGCTTCTCAAACATCTTTGCACCTCCTTGATAGGGTACAAAATAGAGCGTTGAAATTGATAGGTGATAGTTCAATCGTAGAATCAATTGATTCTCTTGAACATCGTCGAAATGTTACCTGTCTCACTCTCTTTTATCGCTTTTTTCACAAGCAGTGCTCTAGTGAAGTAGCCAGTTGCATTCCTCCCCTGAAACAATTTAGCCGCAATACCCGCCTCGCTAGGAATGTTCATCAGTTTTACCTTGAGTCCAACTTCGGGCGTACAGTCAAGTATAGAGATTCGTATTTCAGTCGCACCACCCGAATGTGGAATGCTTTACCTGGCTCAGTATTTCCCCTTCATTACGATTCACAAAAATTCAAAAGCAACGTGCATCGGTGTCTCCTTTCAAATCCTCTCCTATTTTCCTAAATGCTCGCACTGTGTTTAACAACATTATAAGGGTATTCATAACCCCTTGATGTGCGCGTTAATTATAAAAAAAAAAAAAAAAAAAGTAGCTGTTGACTTGCAAACTTGTAGCCTTGGTTACAGTCTACAGCCCTTGGCATTTTTTTTAATCATTCCTGAATGAGCTCATAGATGAAGAGCAATAGGAAGCAATTTCTTACTTTCTCTGTTCATGTCCTGCTGTCCCCTTTACACGCTGATTTTGCTTCAACGATTCAATAGGTCTAATGAATGCAGATGTTCAGTGCTTAAATAGCTACATCAATAGCTTAAAATTTTTCATTTTGTATAACCCACTTCCACGCACCATTTTTCCTGGTATCTCAATGTATATAATTTTTTTTTTTTTAGGTAAACAAAAAAATGTACAAAATTTTGCGAATGAATCAGTTCTCTTCCCAGCAACCACTTTAAGGTAGCACAGCCTATAGCATAGCCTTTGTTCTTTGTAAATATGAGTTGCTCTCCTTTAAAAATTTAGTATGTCTTAAAATACGAACATTAGGATTTACAGATATTTTGGAACACAAAAATGGTGAGTTAATATTTCCATTTAAAAGATCAAACGCAAATAAAGCTTCGGACAACTCTCTACGATTTGCAAGGCTGCACATACTAATAAGATTTAGTCGATGTGAGTAACGAGGTAGGACAAAACTATCGGGATTCCATCCAAGACCTCTCAAGGCGAACAACAAAAATTGCTTTTGGACAGATTCAAGTTTCTTTATATCAACAGCATACAACGGAGACCATATTACACTACAGTACTCTAAAAGTGACCGTACCAACGAACAATATATAGCTTTAGTGATATAGGGATCACTAAATTCCTTGGATCTTCGCTTAACGAAACCAAGCATAGCCATACTCTTTGAATGAACTTTGTCAATATGATGTTTAAAAGTTAGTTTTCTATCAATTAAAACACCTAAGTCTTTTACTACGTCAATTCTTACTAACTTTTTTCCGTCAATGGAGTAGTCAAAATTTATTGCACATATTTTTCTTGAAAAAGAAATTGTATTGCATTTCTCTACATTTAACATCATTCCATTAGCTTTACACCACTTTGCTAGGCTGATTAAACATTGCTGCAATAATTGCGTATCGGCAATATTGTTAATTGTATGAAACAACTTTAGATCGTCGGCATACATCAGAAATCTACAACCTTCAAACAGTAAGGGCAAGTCATTTATAAAAAGGAGAAATAAAAGTGGGCCAAGATGGCTACCTTGGGGTACACCAGAAGTTACATTAATTTGACGTGACAAGACATCACAAAACTTGACACACTGCGTCCTTTGCGACAAATACGATTGGATCCACAATAATAATGTGTCCTGAATGCCATATTTTTTTAATTTAAAAATAAGCAGATTGTGATCAACCTTGTCGAAAGCTTTGCTGAAGTCAGTATAGATAGCATCAACCTGGTTCCCTTTTTCCATTTCTAAGAGAATGAATGAGGTATAATCTGCTTAATTGGTAGTTGTAGATCTACCTTTAAGAAAGCCATGTTGATGCTCGCTTAAAACTGAAATCAGCTCCGCGTTCAGCTTGTCAGTTACCAATTTCTCAAATAATTTGGGAATAGCTGACAGGATTGCAATACCTCGATAATTTTTGATATTGGATCTGTCTCCGTTTTTAAATATTGGCGTTAGAAACGAGTTACGCCACGTGTTTGGGAATACCCCATTAGACAAAGATTGGTTGAAAAGTTGAAGCAAAGGCTTAGAAATAGTTTCAGCGGTCTTTTTTAAAAACAAAGGAGGAATGCCATCGGGACCACTACCTTTGTTAACATCGATGGTTCTAAGACTATGGACAAGGTCTTCCATAGTGATTGAGATAGGGCTTCGTCTATCATTGTGATCCGTAATGTAATTAAAGTCACTGCTGTCAAAAGTGATTGGATTTGAATACACAGATTCAAAAAAAAACGCAAAAAGTTCACATATATCAGATGTTTCCGTGCAAACACTACTTTCAGAGTATATCGTAGAAGGGAAGTTAGTTACGTTACGTTTATTGTTAATGAATTTATAAAAGTGACGGGGATTCTTTTTAATAAGAGATCCTGATTCAACCACGTAACGGTCATAACATATTTTGTCATACGATTTGAATTCAGAGTCATAACTCTGAAAAGTTTCGTAGTCAGGAGAATTGCCCGAGGCTGTCCATTTACGATGAGCTTTGTTTTTACGATTTTTTAAGTTAATTAAAACTTTATCATACCAGGGAGGGGCTTTAGAGGAAGTGATAATCTTTTTAGGAACAAAATTTTCACAGACAGAATTTAAAACTTTATACAACTTAACAGCCTTTTCATTTACTGTAGAGGTTTCACTAAACCATTCAATGTTATTAAAATGTAAGTTGATTTGATGATAATCAGCGTTTTTGAAATCAAAGAATAATTTCTTCTCATCAATGTTCGGACGAGTCTTATCGCTATAGAAAAAGCTAATTTTGAATGACTTGTGGAAAACACTAGTTTTGTTTAAAATGATAGATGAAGTCTCTTCTAAAACAAAGTTATCGCAAACATTAGTAAACACAAGATCAAGAACGTTTGAAAAATTATTTCTTAAATTACAAATTTGATTATATCCGTTTTTGGTATAAAAGTCAATTAAAAGCGATTGCTGCTCAGTCGTTATGTTGATTGGATCGAAGATTGAGTTATTATCTTCGCAAGGTATCCAGTTCAGTCCAGGAAGATTAAAATCGCCAAAAAGGAAAAAGTCGTCATTATCTTCGAGAGTAGACAAAACAGATAATGCAGTTGAAGTTGTTGTTTCGTAAATGGTAGCAGGCTGACAGGGATGAATATAACAACAGCCAATGTAAATATTTTTGTCCTCGACAGAAACCTTGGCCCATACTTGTTGGTTCAAATTATTTTCAGTAGACGACGCCGATGGCTGGATATCAACAGGAAAACAGGAAAGGGAAGTGTGAACTCCCAATAATACACCGCCTCCTTTGCTTTGATTTGGGGCTAGAGTCCGGTCGCATCTAAAAACCTGCCACGATGAATCAAAAATTTCCGCATCAAGGTGATCATTTCTCAGCCATGTTTCGACAAGCACAATAATGTTGAACTCACACGAAGAAGTGGCACGACGAAGCTCAATCAAATCACCTCTCATACCCGACATATTTTGATAAAAAATTCTGAACTCCTTCCGAAGCTGTGTCTGATTCTTTGAAAATTCTGATTTGTCTTGGTACTAGGCTTGGAAGGTAAAAATTCGCGGACCAAGCAAGGTGCTTATGTACGCAGATGATGTCTAACTGCACTAAGCTATCAAATCGGAATGACCGAAGACGCTATCGTCTGGATAAACTCTGACCTGAGCATAGTAATTTCATCAATGGGGTGTGAACAACGAATTGCGACTCAACCCGTGGAAAATTCAAGTCATTGTCATTATCAAAAGTGCCATAGATACGACCAGTTTCACAGAGTTCTTGGTTCTTCATTGTTCAAAATAGGACAACAGTTAAGAACTTAAGCATCATTTTCAACCAAACTACAAGTAGGGAGAATCATATTTCTTGCGCTCTCGGCAAAACAAATGGTGCTCTTAGAGTGCTCATTTCCTCAGGGAGCTTTCTTCCGATAAAAACTAAAACTTCTTTCCATCATGCTGTATATCAATATTCTGCGAGTTCCGAAGGGCTAATCGAGAAAGCACTTTTCACGGCAATGAATTTACTAACGGAGGACTTACTAATTCCTCGCGAAAGGCGATACCCGTGGAAAAGCATTTTTGCCTCTGTTGGGATTTAAACCACGAACTTCTGGGTTAACAGCAGACATGCTAATAACCATCACGCCTCGGGTGTGAGCTTACACCATAGTGAAATTCAAGATTGCAGTTTAATCTGCTCTAGCTCCTGTTAAAGCTGTACAATGGCACTATGAACGTAACATTGAAAACACCGGTATTCAATATTTTAACATCCATTCCAGTATCTGTATGGCAGTTAGAAGATTCGGAAACTAGTAGCAGTTATCTCTACAATGAGTTTAGCCAATAGAGTGAAGAAAAGGGCAGACCATAATTCATTCCAAAGCAACACATCAAAGATTGAGCCCGAATCATGGAAATTCGTTGCATTTGATTTTGATTCCATGAAAAGCAACCGCTATCGCGAGATGTATAGTGCAGCTTAGTAGCTCATTGGTTTTTATAGAATGAAACCCGAAAGCTGTCACAAAAAAGAAGAATGAATATAAATTCATATTTCATTCTTCGGCCTAACCATAAACCGCATATCAAAACCAGCTTGACTGCTTCAACAGCCACAGAAATAAACAGACGAAAATTATCATCACATAGCTACTTGGTCTCTGCCCAAATCTTGAGTTTGTTTCTTCTTTAAATGATACAAATCGTTTTTGCAAGGCATTTCCCTTATAGTAGACATAATTTGCAAGAAATGAATTTAAAATACCTAAAAAAAGCTAAAATATTCCATCTCTTTAAACAATAAACGGCCTTTCCTATTCTTTACGCCAGTCCTTTTACCCCCTCATTGTTTGTAAATACAAGGGCGAAACCAAAATAAAAGTGCCTCAGAACAACAATGTCTGTCGATAAGTCGCAGCCAAACTTATGACAGGAGGTCTTATTCCGGGTCCAATGGAAATCCGTAATATTGGCACTAAAATGATAATAAAAACCATTCTTCGAAGTATCTTCTCAGCCCTCTGAACGTTCTGATTTACATATAAATTTGGTATTCCGATATAGTTGGTGTGGTGACTGGTGAATGGTGAGTGGATGTGACGAGTAGAAAGCAGTTTTTGAAAAGTTTTTCTTTTTATTCTTTTTTTTTTTTTGTTTTGGGGTAGCGATAGCAAGTCTCACAATTCATATTTTATGTATCAATTCCAGAGACCACTTCGCCTTTATGATTCAATTTGGGAATACCTACATTGCAGTCGTATTGAAAAACAACACAAAAAAGAAAAAAAAAGGGGAGCCAAAAAAAAAAGGAACGGATGTAGGCTGTCTGTAATAAACTTGAACCTCAGCCAAGCCAAACACTCGGATATAGAGCTATTCTTGAGGTATTTTTGAGAAATACTCGAATAGGTAATTTATGTGAAGAAAGGGTAGTTTTATGGGGAAATTTATCTTTTTGTGACCTTAAACACTCAGTAGAAATGTATGTTGTTTGATTTATTTTCTATTTTGGTTCTGTGAAAAAGGATTTAAAGGGACTATTGATGAGTTTTGGTCTGATTATATTAAGTGTGTGGTTGGGTACTTGCAAAGTATGTGATCTGTCGCCAAAATATCTGATGGCAGCAGAAAATACAAGCAGACGTTTTGAATAATAAGTACTAAAAGAATCTATCTATCAAGTTGGTTGAGAAAGCAAAACGAAAGCAGAAGTTGATGGGTTGGCGTACATGTCGAATAAGAACGAAATGTTATTCTGCAAAGCAATAACAAAGTATTGGCTTCGTGTTTGTTTATCAAAATTTATTGTAACTCATCTAAATGAGGCAGAAAAGCATTCAAGGCGACTGAGTGGGTGTTACAACTTTCTGGGATAGGATTTATTGAGAGTTGACTATCATTACTTCCGTTGTCATCTTTTTGAGCAGAGGTTTTGAAACAACAAAATGTTAATAAAATGTCATTTCCCAGAAATTATTTTTGGGAGATAAGTGGGTGAACAAAAAGTCACATTGACATGATCGATTTCTTTGAAAGTCCTGGATGGATTTGGCTATGTGGAACTTTAACTATAGGTAATGTTAATAGCGGAGTTCACACTTTACAATTTGTTGGACAGACTTTGGCTTAAGGGACCAATGCTTGATAGTGTGAACCCTCAGACGACCGCTTGACCAATTTGTTGTATGGTTTTCAAATATTTTTGAAAACTTAGAAGTTGGACGGAGTGGAAGAGTACGTGATATAAAGTTGGACGTCAAGAGTGATAAGTGTGAACGCAAAATACATCCGACCATCCAACTTCCCTCAAACGAAATCTGTCCAACTTATTGTACAGTGTGAACTCGGCTAATTAAAGAACAAAGTATAACTTTAAAAAACACTATTGTATGTGGTAGTAAATGATTCAACTCATTTTTAATAATTTTTTTTAGAAAAATAAACAATTTTTTTTTTTAATTGTCCCTATTGTCTGCCCAAAAACGGACCTATCCGTCCCGAGCTTTTCTCGTATCTTATAAAAAAACACCCTGTTTAAGACAAATCTTAGACGAAAAAATAAAAATCGTTTAAAGGCTTTGAGTTGAAAATAAGTATCGATTACCTATTAAATACACAGCATATACCAAATTGAATATGTTTTAGAAAGATGCAACAAAAACAAGCAGGGACAGACAGGACGGGATCGCTTGAACTTACGACTCTTTACTGAGTGCCATAACTTAGGCTTGAGTCTGAGTACAGGAACCATTTTTTACGGGTATCGCCTTTTGCGAGGAACTGGCAAGTCCTCCGTTAGTAAATTCATTGCCATGAACAGCGTATTCTCGATAAGTGATTCGGAATCGGCAGAAAATCGTAAGTCCCCTCCATTCCCTCTCAAGGCATAGTTGTGAGAAATGCTTTGGGGGACCTGGGACTCCTCGCTCTGTTGCACAATCCTATTTATTTATTAATTCTATTTATTTAATCCATTTTCGCTTTTAAATTCATCGATTACATTTTAGTTTATTTATTTTTGTACTTTAGATTTAAGTTTTTTACTTGTACAAATGCAAATAAAATTACGATAAAGAAGGACATTTAAATAAAAACAAAATTTTTGGCTCTTCAAAATTAACTTCAGTCTCTCAATTTTATTTAAATAATAAAAAATGTTGTTTATAGAGAAACAAATGGGCAGTTTTAAAAGGCACGATAATTATTCTGTTTCAATTTGTCACACAATTTCTTTTTATATGTTTGATTTTACTTTCATGTAATAAAATATTATAGTGTTAGTTTTCATTTGAGTCTCATATCCTTATTTTAAAACAAATCCAACAACCGCTCTTATAAAATTTTTGCGCTCCGGGCCCGAGACAAAGCAAGTTATTCCAGCAGAGATAAAGGAGAGCAAGGTCATAGGTTGAAATGAGTGGACGGGTAGTATTTCACCTGTGTGGCTTCAGAAAAGCGCAAAGAGTTTAAAAGCAATCTAAATCAAGTGTTACTCAGTAGTTCTAACAGTGGTCTTCAATCTAAGCTCATATTTCTCTCTGCCAGGAGTGGCAAAGTAAAACATTTCACCACAAAACAAAAAAAATTGTTTTCTGAAAGAAAACATGCATCAAAGCTCGTTTGGTTTGCCCTAAGTTATGTGCTTATGTAAGAGAACTTCATCCGATAAATCGCACAGGGATACATTCAGCCATCACCTTCTTCCTATCACATCTCGCATGGTAGAGTAATCCGCTTCCTTTATCTTGATGGCTTACTCTATCATATCTCCCGAAATGCATCCAACAACAACAACATCAGATAGCTCTGGTATTCCCTTCCATATCAAGGAAAACATATAACTAACGAAAGAATTTTCCAAACTACAAGCACTGTTCATTGTTCAACAGAAAACAAACTCAGACACCATGCATCAGTGATTTGATAGGAGAGTTGGTTTCGTTCCTATACTCTACTCACCTTAGAAAAGAAATAAGAACAGTAAAAGTAAAATGAAACTCGAATGCATAAAAAACCATTGTGTAGTTCAACAACAATCCATATAGGAGCAAGGACAACGTTTACTCTTGAAAGTGCTTTATGTTGGTTCCGTAAAATGTTCAAGCATCAAGAAAACCCCATACACTATAGAAGTTGACTCAAATTGTTGTGTTTTTAGTGCAGAAATGTGTCCTCGCTGACACCTCGCCATCACTTTGCCATCACTGCCGCTTTCAAAACTATACTCGTATGTTTTGCTCGACGTGTGGTGTATGCCAGCACATTCTTTACTACTTTTTTGAGTTCTGACACTGAAGTTGCAACATCAAGTCCATAGAGAGAAATTCAAGAAAGTATTTTTTATAGCAAACAATTTACACGTCAGCATCGTTAAATCAACAAGGCAAACATGGCATCAGAGTACAGTTGCTCTTCTTTTGCTTTATACCTATGTACCTGCAAAATGATACAACGAACAGTGGAAAAACGGTACAAAGGTCTGATGTCTGGGAAACAGTATAATGCACCTTGAAGATGCCAACATAAATACAATGTAAATTCTGTTTCGTTTTCCATATGGATTCAGCTGGATGCATTCGAAATGAATTTCACCAAAAATAATAAAGTGCAGGAATGTTCCTTTGAAAACATTGCTTTGCCTTAAAGAAGACTTTAGTGGATAAGTTGCTTTGCTATGGCTAGTATAAGACAAACCAATGAATTCTTAGAAGGACATTCCTTCAGTTCAGAGCCTTTTTCGGAAAAATCCTTCTGTACAACAATAAAACCCCATGTTCTGGTACCGTAGACTTGGATTATTCCTAAAGGAGCATCTTTATTGGTGTAAGTAAGAGGAAATCAAAACTAGTTCAGCAAAAGTAGTCAATGCCTCGGTCAATTTTTTGTATCAAATAAACTTAATATTACTTTTGAATGTGCTACCCTTACACAAGAGCTGCCCATAGAATCATAAGATTAAGCAAACTGTGGATGAAAACTGTTGTAACAAATATGTATTACCTTTTGAGGAATGCCTCAATAAAGCAAGTCTTTCTTCAACTACAAATCAATGTTGCTTAGTTTCATACATAATAAGGTATTTTGATAAACACTGGTCCCTATTACAGAAAGGATGCGAACTGGGGATGAGAAACAACAATCGATGTATTGAACGTGAAGGGAAAGGAAAGGAAGGTTCAAAGAAAAAACACATGACTCAAATTGTGTAATGAACGTATAAGATTAGTTTTGGAAAGTTTAACCGAATGCTTGAAGGAGAGCCGAGACAGCAAATTCCTCGAAAAAGCTGCTGGCTCCGAAAACAAGGCGTCATCGGACTTTTGTCGACACTGCATAGAGCTGTCGATGAAAAGCTTGTATTCAACTGCACTTATATTCTCAACACGTGTATGTGTGATTGTCAGCAAAAAAAGGTTTCTTTTAAAAGTTCCAAATCATTGCTACAGATTTGAAGAGACACTTAAAACAAGTCAAAGGAACATGGTGGTGGCTTAATGAAGCTAAGGTTGTGATAAGTAAAAAAAAAAGAGGGGTCAAAGTGCTTCCAAAAATATTAAAGCTCACCTCGGAAGGGAATATAGAAAGCTACAAAAAAAGAATTGCAACTAACTCCAAGCAAAAAGCACCGAAGGAATGTATCAGGGATTAAAAGAGGTTTCTGCGTCGCCAGCTGGTGATGCAATCCAAGCTATTCACGAAAAACGATGAAACAACTTGAATAAGGGAGCGACAATCCTCAAAAAAGGGTTCAAAGAAGGAAAAAGACCCAGAAGATTTGTTCGCCGAAGTTCATTAACGATGCTCAAGCATCTTCTGGACGAGGAATTTTTGGCATAGGTAGTGACAATTTTGTGATGCCTTTTGAACGAACACACGGAAATACCCGACATCACTGTCAAAGAAATTAGTAAAGCAGTTAAGAGCTCCAAAAAATAAGAAGGCGCTCGCTGGGACAAACGGGATACCATATGAGTTATAGAAAAATATGGAATATATCGGGGTTAGATGGCTCACCATTCTCGTCTACAAGCTAATAGAAGGTGATTGTCAATCAAATCTGCCAGACAATTGCGGAATAGTTACCTTCCACCAATGTACGCGAGGAAAGAAGATACACGAAACTACGATACGAAAACGGGTATTGAATAGCTGAATATGCAAAGTAATAAAGATTTTGATTACTAATTCAGGTTTGTCGAAGGATTGGCAAGTCAAAAACTATTGCAAACGAAAGTAAATAAAGGACCCTAAGAGAAAAATATCGCGATTCCTCAAATGTTTTGCGTGTTGCGCTGGTAACTTTCGAATGAGCATTAGATCTACAACCAAAAGATCTATATGATATGACTCAGACACCGAGGAGTTCTAGAGGCCTATGTACAGATGGTTGTGGATAACATCTAAATAGGAGCGGTGACGCAGATTCGAAGTCCTGCTGGAAGCACCGAAACATTACAAGTCACAGTAGGTATACACCAAAGAAGCGTCTTGAGTCCTCTGCTCCTTACTACAGTCCTTATGACTTCCTGCTGGAAGATATAGTATAGAGTGACGAAATTTATATGTCCAGCTGGAGGCGCCGAAGCATTAAAAGTCACAGTAGGTGTATAACTACCAAGAAAGCGTCGTGAATTATCTTTGCTATAGTTCTTGACTACATAAATAAATAAATAAAAATAAATAAATAGGGTGGCGATCTCAGCGCGTTTCTCACAACCATGCCTTGTGTGGAAATGAAGGGGACCTCCAATTTTCTACCAGTTCCGAACTTGCCAATTCTTCACCAAAAGGGATATCCGTGGAAAAGCATTTTTGCCTCTGTTGAGATTCAAACCACGAACCTCTAGGTTAACAGGCGGATATGCCAACCATTACGTCATGGGCACCATACGGACTGCGGAAGGGTAAGAGGTCAATGGTGAACCAATTTTTGATGACGACATTAAGAGTAGAAGGGTAAATGAAGTGACTAGGAAGTTCCACCATCTTCTGTGACAGAAAAATGGGCCGTTCTCACATACGGCTTACAATGTTTGACAATGCAGAAAAATCAGGAGAGTAAATTAACGGCAACCGAGATGAAGAAGTTCCGTATGAAAGCAGGAGTAGGATCGCTTGATTGCATTGGAAGTACGAAGTTCCGTGGAGGCCTCCACATCAGAAACATCATCTTGGAAAAATAGAGCACAATCGGCTCATGCTCAAGAGAGAGATTCAGAGAACTCCGTTGAAAAGCCAATATCATAAAACGTTCATACAAGATCGCGAAGTAACAGAGAGAAAGGCACACCTTAACACAATAAATACATTCAAATACAACTAAAACTTTGTATGTTTTACTTCGGACAAGGAACAATCCAAAATCAGAAGGCTTACAGATTCTGAGGTCAACACGACTTACTTTACAAGCGGATCACTAGTGTGAAGCAGTTAAGTGGGAGAGCTGCGCTCCCTTCGAGATCGCGATGTTCGTAGCTTCGAAATCGAAGAAAAAGATCATTGACATAAGCCAATCTGTATGCAGGAAATAGTCAGGAAAGCCACAGTGGCTTTCATTTTTGGAAAAAGCTATGAGGACCTAGTGGGAATTATGTTCACTTACACTAGTGGTTGTATTATTACATCGACACTTTCTTAGGGAGCAACGGTAGAAAATGTGTAGCCGCTAAAGTCTAACGAAAGTCCAGCGACCAGCCAGTATGAGTGTCAGCAAAGCTCTCCGAACAACGCCTTCAGCCGCCACGCTCTAAATATATACCTATTGACACTTTCAGTTGATTGCAAGCTCAGCTATTCGTCTCAGAGTCATCTGTCTATGGACTTATAACACCTTTGGTCTTACATCCTGAAGTTGTCCCGATTAATCCCAAGTCACTCTGCCTCAGTCATCCTCCAATAGGTTTTATAAAGCCATTTCCAAGTCACCATCCCACCGAAATCACTTTGAGATGACGAGGAATTTCCCAGAGACAGTTCAATTCATTTCTATACAGATGCTTCTCAAGAGGGGTTGGTTGGCGGACTGTACTCAGACATACTCAAAATAAGTCTGTAATTTTGTCTTCGAGACGTGTGTTCCGGATCCTGAATTCTGGTGATCATAGATCGTCGCTAATAGTAACCATGATATCCCCACTAAATATCCGTATCTTCTCAGACAATAAATGAGCCCTCAAATCACTCGACGCTGTTTCCACCACCTCGTTTACCATACTCAGGATAGCTCTTAAACCGCTGTCATAACCGGACAGTTAGGAAGACACACTACATGACTTGTTGTTGTTTTATCGAAAGACTTCTGCAGATGCTTCTTAAGAGAGAGACGAGACAAACCCACACCTCTTGTCTTCATGTCCTGCTCTAGCCCTCGGAGGTTTCTTCTTTAACGATCCAAGTGATCTGATGAAAGCGGATTTAATGTTCCAACGGTTCATCAAAAGTTTAAAACGTCACTGAGGTTTTTCCTCGCACCTTTTGTTATAATAGTGCGAGTACCACAGTGGGCCCAAAATTGGTCAATTGTGTCAGTTGTTTTCCTGCCAGCCATTTAAACCTAACGTCTGTTATTAAACAGGAAAGCTGTATGTGATAACAGGTCGTATAGGCTCCTAGTAGATTAGTTACTAGGACCTCAATTCAAGTTCAGTTCGTCTATACAGATCAATACAAAGAGGCAGTGAAAGTAAACGATAGCTTTGACAAGATCTAAGGTAGAGCACGTATTGAACCACATCAGTACTTTGCAATTAACTTCTAGATATTTGACGAACATCTTTCTTAGTTTGGGCTTTGTTCCGTTAGAATGTGAATGTTGTTGCAATGTGTGGTTGATCGTTGTGGGCAGAGACTTTAAAGGACTCCTCTGGTTCAGATAGGAATCGTCTTGACGTTGTAAATTATTTAAACGAGTCATGATGGCTGTCACAGGCTTATAACTTAAAAGAACGGTTGAAGTTTTTATTGGCAATAGAGAGGGACTTTTGCCTTATGCGACTTGTCTTGACTCAACCTGTGCGTCCTGATCTTTTGACGCATCGCATGGAAAAGACTATGTAGATAGCGAGTAGCCAATAGATACCTTACCAAGCAGTCAAGCAACTTGTTATCAATTTCTTGTGGCAAGATAAAGTCCTAATGTATCCTCAGGGTGAAAAGCAATAATATAGAGCACCCGTTAAGCGCCAATAAGTCATTAAAAATAAAACTCTAACCCTTTGATTAAATTCATTGCTATAGCATTCAACCAGACATGAATTACTTGAATAAAACTTAACTAAAAATGTGCAAAAAACTGGACTCTTCACTTTGATAAGCTAAAGCAATTTTTCTTAAAATGAGACTGGTGAATTTTTTTCTATAGTACATCACAGCTATGCTTCGTGAATAAAATGGTACCATGGAGATGCAAAGCAAACGTTTTGTGTTTCTCTTTGGCACTAAATATAAAGAAACAGAGGGGACTGAAGGTTATACACAGGGACACGTTATATTCCAAGGGTCCACGTGCCTTCTCCCAAACACTATCTGGAGTGCGAAAAGAATCCTTATTTGTAAAGCGTTTGAGGACATGAAAAAAAAAACTGTAAATGGTAATTGCAGATAGATACAGAAAACAGAATATGCATTTCTATGTTTCTCTGCATCTATATCTCTGCCATTTCTCCTAAAAAAAAAGGGACCTGAGCCAGAGAATAATATGAAGGAACTCCGTTCCTAAAGTAGACACTCAAAAACTCGTATTGTCTACATATAAACTAGAAGGTAGGTAGAAAGAATGGAGTGGAGTTCGTTTAGAGGCAAAGCAAATGGAAAATTTTAATTTGCCTTATCCACAAGAGAATTGTCTTTATGGGTAGAAACAATTATTTTAACGACATCTCTGACTAGCTTTTGTACTTCATTCCGATTTGCTCTTGTTCTACATTCAAAATACATGTACCTAGTTAGGACTTTCAGCTCAGAAGTGGTATATGTGATGTACCTATGCGCTATGCCCATGTACGTATTTCACTCAACGTTTGGCTTTTTTTGTTGGTCCATGGCTTGGTTTATGCAGTTATTCTACCTTGCAACCAACAGAATAGTTGTTAGCCTTGTTTTTGGATTTGGAATACACAACAACATAACTGATTTCGGATGTTGCTGCAGCTTCGGGCTCTGACAGGGAATTAAAAGAGTTTATTAGAAGTTCAAAAGGATTTGTTTTAGCTCTAGCTACTTGCAGTGAATGCGAAAGTTAATGTCCGGAAATAAAATTTGAATATTATTGCTGCCATTCAAATTGCAAGGAAAAGAGAATAATTTAACGAGAAGAATGATTGAGCATTGATTATAGTTCTGGGCATTTTTTTTATAATAAACGTGCTCATCAATGGGTTATGTTCCCTTGACTTACAATGTTCTAAAACACAGTGCAAGCATTTAGGGAAATAGAAGACGAAATGGATTCTTTTTAGTAGTAGGTAATTACCCTTATTTTTCATAATCAAAGACAGAACATCCCTTAAGAAACAGATAAATATTTGCAGCGAGTGAACATCAGCCTTCTTCGAGGAGAAAAAAGCACAAAGTTACGTTGACAACTTTTTTCACCAAAATCAATCTTTATCGCCGATAGGGTCTTATAAAACGATTTTTTGTGATTGTTTGAATTGAAAAAAAAAGAAAACTAAGAGTCATTTTCTTTTCAAGCAGTTGCAAATTTTACTCAAAACAAAAAATTTTTGTACTGCTGCATATGAAAATGTTCAAACTCGGACAAACCGGAATTTTGCCGTTTGAGCTCCTGCAAGAGCGAAAAATTTTAAGTAAAAGTTTATCATACAACCAGGGACCTTAAAACAAATATGAGGCTTTTGTGGTCCCCTGGGAATATTATACAGCTCTATTAAGAACAAGCTCTTTAAGAAGCCCATAAAACTCTTTTTGAAGCCCTTTCAGCTCAATCAGAGGAATCTTTAACTTGGTTGTGGGTCACAGTTCTTAATAGAGCTGTATAATATTCCCTATCTGTTAGAGGCATCGTTACAGTTCTGTTGGAGGTCTTACTGGTGTGTTGGAAATCCTTAGGTTCTTTTGAAGGCTCTAAGCTTATTTCAGCTAATTTAAAAATCTCTTTTGCTTGGTAAACGGAAGTAATAGCTCGGTTGAAGACCCAACATCTCCATTGGAAGACCATACAGCTGTTAGAGAACTTTTAGAAATTTTGGAAGGCTAACATTCTGTTGAAAGCTCCTATAGCATTACAGATGCCTTTGAGGCTCCTGCAGCTCAGTTAAACGAGCTAACCGTTCATGTGAAGGCTTCTGCAACCCTGT
Source organism: Melanostoma mellinum (assembly GCA_914767635.1). Taxonomy (NCBI): domain Eukaryota; kingdom Metazoa; phylum Arthropoda; class Insecta; order Diptera; family Syrphidae; genus Melanostoma; species Melanostoma mellinum. Next base: position 66,720,215 of record OU612058.1, on the reverse strand, counting down.
AGGAGATCCTAACAGCTTTCAAAAACAAAACTCTGTTGGAAAACCTACACAAATGGCTACACAAAATCTAATAAAAATAAATATCAAATATTAGCTGACCTGCCCGGCGCCGGCGAAGCTCAGGCCCTATATTTATCACTTGAAAGTTAAGTAAAGCAGTCTCCACGCTTCCATTCTAGTGGCAGTGTGGGGATGAAATATAGTCTATGCTGAGGGATAAAATATACGCTTATAGCGCCCCTACACTACGCAAACACGTTTGTACAAAAGTGTGTTTGTGCAAACATAGTTTCGCCACACACTACACAAACATGTTTCAGGGATATTAGTTGCTTAACGTTTTTCATATCAATTAGACCTATAAGCATTGAGCGATTTCGCATCTGCTGCTTTAATTATTGCAATAAACTTTGCTTTTAACACACCTCAACACCGGGAAACTTATATAATATTCGAAAAATTTCGTTTAAAAAATTTGTCCTTGTTTATTCATTTACTTCTTGAAAATTGACAACTATTAGAGCAAAATTCAACACACACGACTGAAGCATGTTTGTGCAAAAACACGGAAAATTCAAATTTTTTTAAATTTCTTCAAACCGATTGCGCAAAGACACAACATCTTTTATTTTAAACATTTCCAAGTGCCAAAGTATGACCTTTTCCCGCAAAAGATCTCCTAGTATTGGAGAATATTCAATATCGCAACAATCTTTATCTCTAGTTTCTAGATTCCGTGACCTCGGTGCTCTCTTTAGTACCAACCTCGAATTTAATGAACACATCAACCTCACTATTAACAAAGCTAATTCAATGCTTGGCTTTATTAATCCAATACAACTGTTATGTTCGTCCCCATCTAGAGTATGCTTCTCAGGTGTGGTCACCATTTTATGATATTCATAAATCACGAAGTATACAGCACATTGCTACGCTTCGCTCTCAAAGATCTTCCTTGGGAAGATCCTTTCAATCTCCCTCCTTATGAAAATCGTATTTGCTTATTAAATCTTCAAACCCTCTCACAGAGAAGAATCAACAATGATTTAGTATTTTTTCATCAATTAATAACGGGTATAATTGATGCTCCCGACTTGCTCTCCTAGGACTCAACTATCGCGGAGGAACCGACCAACTACGTAATTTAGAGTTTATACATCGCTCCCACCACCGTACTAGCTATGGAATGCATGAGCCATTAGCACGCATGAGTAGGTTATTCAACTCAAATCCGTTTATTGCCGATTTAAACATCAGTAAAAATAGTTTAAAATTAATATTAAGAACCAGTGTACCATCAGCATGATTAATGTTTAGTATATTTTTTATTAGTGTAGTTCAATTTCCTTAATTAACCTTGTTTAGTAATGTTTGACTAGTGTAGTTTGTTCTCTTAATGTTAAATTAATTTAAGTTTTACTTTGTTATATTTTTGTAATGTTCTTTTTATTTTTCCTCGTATAGGTTCTCTTTGTGCTTGTGTTTTCGTTATTTACTAGCCACTAACATTTGCATTAATGATGAAGAGCGTAGATAAGTGTGTACAGACGAGCTTGCTCTAAGTACAATGCCACTTAAGTCTCTGAGATGCAAAAAAAAAAACATCGCTACACACTACTCAAACAGCTTGCAAAAAGATTTTTACAAAAACAAAATACACATGTTTGCACAAACGGTTTGTGTAGTGTAGGGTCCCTATAAGTTACTGAAGGACTGTGTGGCATCCTAGTGCCGTAAGAATTTTTGAATTCTGTCCAGTAGTTTCTAGGTTTCCATTTCCAACTCCTTTCCTGAGCGAATCTTCAGTTCACGTTCAAATATGTGAATGAGATATAAGTTTATATAACTGAGTGATAAGTTCAATGAATTTGAATTGATACAGACGAAATTAATGAAGCAACAATCAGCAACTAAAATTTTTCTCATTATGCTCTTAAATATAAAATGTATTGAAAGTAGTCACAAAAAAAAAAACTGAAAAAAACAGTACGTATACGCCAGAGTCAATAGTATACACTTAAGGAAATGTATCAAAAATGTCTTTTTTGTGTTCCGATAAAAAAAACACCTTTGTACACTTTTGTATAAATTAATTTCAAAACAAACAAAAAGAATCCGTATTTAAAAAACAAGTATTTTTTAATGAAGATTGAAATATTATTATTATTTTCGGCACATCATGTTTCTTATTAACAAAACAGTGTTTTACTGAAATACTGGCTGTATATAAGGTTTAAATTTGGTATTAACAGGCACAAACTGTAACATACTATACAGTCTGATAGTCAATTTAAAGCTTTCTTATAAACTATATTTTTTGTTTCCTTTTGTGGTGCGTAAATAAATAAAGAAAACGGTTTTCCGACGTGCGAATATGCGACGCGACGTATAATTGTCCATGCAAACTTTTAACGACTGTCCTAGTGATTTATTTATGGTCATCGCAAAGGCCAGACGTACTGGAAATTTGAACCGTTTAAAATCGAATGGTAAATCAGTTGGAATCATCGGTATTCAAGACTTCCTTTCCTTTGTATTGTCTTTTTATAATTGTTGCTTTAATAACGTTATTCATCAGCTTTTTCGCAGCCAGTCTTGTTCCATTGCATAGTCGAGGTTGATTAATGATACGCAGCTGATACTGATCCTACTTTCAACTGCGAATTGTGAGGTGGTAGTTCAGGCAATTCCAGTGAATTTAGAATCTCCGTTGGATGTTGGATTACGTCATCCTGGTTCAGAATGGTGACTGATTTGAAGGAAACCAACTATTGCCTAATTTGTAGTAAATTGTCACTATCACAGAATATAAAAAAATACTGGAAAATGCAAATTACCTGGAATGTCACTTTCACAAAGAATCATAAAAGTACAGAAAGTTCTTGCGCACGTAGCGGTAATCTTCACTCAAAAATATTGGTAGTCAAATCTTAAATATTATGGTTGTTTTCAGAAATCTACATAGTTTGATAAATTCACTATTTGACGCACCCATTTCCGTTCCTTTGGGAATTTGAGGATGAAATATTCTTAGTAAATATAAGTACTCATGGGCAATTAATAAATTCCTTCCCAGTCAAAAAGTTAAAATAATCTTATTATTTGTTATTTTTCGTTGTCAAAAACGATTAAGAAAAAAAAAAAAAAAAGTGTTTGAATTTTTTTTTTTTTTCATTACAGTTAAGAATAAGGAGATTGTTACTTTCATTATATTTCAATTCTTTTTTTCATATTTACTTACCTTTTCAGTACCAAGATCAGATAAATCCGTTCAGCCGTTCCCGAGTTTAAGCCAGACTAACGAACAGCAATTCATTTATATATATATATATATATAGATAATATAGATAGATAGATAGATAGATAGATAGATTATTTTACTCCAAAAACATCTACACACGTCCTGAGATTGTTGTTCCCAAAGAAGCCAAATAAAATGTTTTTCTTTATTTAAAAGGGGACAAATAGCTGACCGTGCGTCAAGGAAATGTATGAAGCATTTTGGTATTTTACGCTATGCGACAGAGGAGTGTTTTTTTTTTTTTTGTGGAAAATGGTAAGCTTTCATTTCTCCTCAATTTCCCCAAAACAAAAAAATGGTAGTTTAAGCGAGTGGTCGAAAAAACTCATAAGATTTAAAGTTATGGCCAAGCATTAAGCTATATTTTAAAGATGAGGGTTAAATTTTAGCCCATTCAAATGAAAAATAACTTTCCAAACGTCATCTGCCAAACTGACAAACGGTTCAATGTGCTATTTTATCATGAAAAGACTCACAAACGAGAAACGGTTGCAAATTGTGGGAATTTATTATCAAAATTCGTGCTCTGTGAAAAATGCATCATTTGTGCATCGTTTGTTACAACCATACTATGGTCATCATAATCGACCTGATGAATCAACATTTCGTGCTGTTTTCGCCAAATTTCACATCAAATTTATTTGGAGCAGTGCCTATGCCTAAACTACGTTCCGAGGGGAATAGATATTACAGTCGTCGTAGCATGTCAATCCGTCATCGTTCTCAGCAATTGGGCATGTGTTACTCAACCACATGGAAAATTTTACGTGCCGATTTGGGTTTTAAGGCCTATCAAATTCAACTTCTGCAAGTATTGAAGCCAAGTGACCAACCACAACGCCTAAATTTTGGTGAATGGACCTTATAACAGCTCTATGAAAACCCGATGTTTTATTGAAAAATTGTGTTGAGGCAGAAATGAGCCCCAGGAATTGGGCTCATTTCTGCCTCAACACAATTTTTCAATAAAACATCGGATACGTTAGTAAGGAAAATTGTCGCCATACAAAAATTGCCGATGCACCCCGAAAAATAACAGTTTTGGTGTGGTTTATGGGCTGGCAGGATCATCGCTCCATTTTTCGTCAAAGACGACCCCCCAGTTGGCTGAATTGAAATTGGTTGATATGTGGTTTTATCAAGACGGTGCCACCTGCCACGCAGCTTGTGAAACATTGAACATGTTGAAGGATAAATTTGGTGAGTAGCTTATCTCTCGAAACGGCCGCTAGTTGGCCGCCTAGAACATACGATCTTAATTATTCTCTTCTTCTTTTGAGTCGTTAGTCTATGTGAACAAGTCGAAAACGATTGAAGATAACATAAAACTCATAATTCGTGGAATACAGTCTCAAATGCAATGTAAAGGGACGCAAAACTGGACCTTCCGAATATACCATTTGAAACATAACCGTGGACAACATTTACATGAAGTTATCTCTGAAACGTAAATGGGCAAAAGCCAATTTATCGATTCCAATAAAAAATTGGAATGCATGACTGAAATTTGAGTGTAATATTCGATTTTTGAAAAAATCTTCGCTTAAAAACTCACCTTTAAGCTTAGATAATCTCGTATGACTTCGCGGAAAAATATTTTCGATCAGCTGATTTTACAAACAGCCGATTAAGAGTCAAAAAAGTGTCCTCTCTATTCATTTGGGGCACAAGAAAGTGAAGAAACATTTTACGGATGTTTCCGTAAACAGACCTTGTTTTCATCATCGATGAGAGGTATATTTGTGTGTTGCTTGTTGGTTTTGCTCCTTAAATCATAGGCTAGAAAGAAGGATAGAATATCAAACTAGAATTGATTGTTTATTCTAAACAGAAAGGTTTCCGGAACGATTTAAGCTTTTTGAAACTTTTTTTGAGTTGGAAAAAATCCTTTTATGGGGAAAATGTATATTTCGGGTTTTCTAAATAGCAGATGTATAATTTTTGATTGTGGTTTTCAAGTTGGCAATACCTTTTTGAGTTAGTCTTTTTGAAAGTTACCTGATTTATGCTCAGTTTGGTTTGCCTTTTAATAATGTACAATGTTTGCAAATTGTGCAAATTTAGTACCAAAACATTGTCCGATGCATCCAATTCTCGGCAGCATAATCACTCGGCTGAGTCCTTAATTTTGATCGAATTAAGGACTCATCTGAGTAATCAGTTTCGCACTTCTATTGAATGGATAATTGGAATGGATAATGCGCATGCTCAGGGACACCGTATGATGCGCCGAGGGCGCTATTGGTGTTGTGAAGCAGAGTATCGAAAAAGGTCCCAGTGGGCCCGTCCGCCAGTGCGCTATTGAAGCTGTGCCCGCATCTACTTTTTGAAAGATTTTGATTTGCTGCCTTACAAAATCAAAATTCAAGCCGAAAGACCATCAGGTACGATTCAAGTTCGGTGAATGGGCCCAAAACGAGATGTCCACCAATCCACTTAGATCTTAGATTGAAAGTGTACATTATAAATAACACTATTGCATTTTGAGTCATGATACCTAATCCACAAGCCATTGCTGTGTCGCTGTAATGCCGCGCCGCACTATGGGACCAAATGAATTTGAGCGTCTCATAAAACTGTAACTTTTTTGTTTCTTCATCGAATTAAGTGAAATTTGGAACATATTATCTTGAATATAAAATAAAATTTATACAGTTTTTTGAGATTTGCCAATATCATGAGTTAAAAAACAATGTTCAAAATGATAAAATATAATTTTTATATTGAAATTTTAAACAAGAGAAGAAATTAATGCAAAAAACAACCTTTTATTTATTTTCTAAGCAAATTCAATATCAATGAAATAAAAAATGTTGACATGGCAGGGTTGCCATAGTCTCCCATTGATTTCATATATCAACAATTTTTAACTAGGAAATTGAATGTACTTAGCAGGATGTCCCAAATTTTTGAGTATTTCTTAACTTTTGCTTTAAATCTATTTCATGTGAAATATGTATGTAGTTATTAATAAGAAAAACTCAGTTTATGATTATTTAAGAAATACCTTAAACTGCCAAAAACCGCACTGATTTTCGTTCGAGATGTGCTTCGTTACCATCGACCGAGAAATGTACAAAAATATTTTTTTGGAACGAAGTCGGCACGGGTTGCCATCATCGTAGCAAAGTGAAATGTGGTATACAAGTAAGGCAAAGAATTTCTTATAAAGTGAGAGGATATGCGTTTCCATATCTTAGTTTTTATGTTCAGTTTCAGACGCCTAGAGAGTATTAGTATGACAAAAGTTTTACAGAAGTGTCTGAACCTGAACATATAAGCTAAGATATTTAAACGCGCACCCTCTCATTTTCTATGAAACTCCCAGTTGCAACATATTTTTCCACTAGCATAGAACATTTTGCGATTTTTTGAATCTTAAGGCTTTTAGAAGGTTCACGAAGCACTAATATCTAACCCCCGTTTTTAAAAGCAATTAAGCTACATCTTACAACTCCTTCACTTTATCTGTCCTGGCTTTTCCTAGACTTAAAATGAAAGGATCGGTTGGGAATAATAAAGTGTGAAAAACATCTTCATAGCTGATCGTGAACATTTTCTAGAGCTCTTCTCGCTGGATGAATAATTTGTCTCTTTTTGCCTTGTTTTATCGGTCAGTTGGTATGGTTGTATCTTAAGGTTGAAAGGAGGTTATTATTAAAGGAAGGTGATACTTCAATTTATTTATTGAAAACTATTTCACTTTGTTTAAGGAGCAACCATGTTACAAAAACTAAGATCAAATTTGGTAATAATAATGTCACTTGTATGGTGTAAGGGAGAGCCATTCTGTATAATTATTTTTAATGGTTTAGTAGTAAGCATGAGCAGAATTTCAATATTTTCTATCATTACAGTAAAAATTAAAGAGCAACAAAATAAAAATCATAAAGAAAAAAATTCACTTTTTACCCATTTTTGCTAATAAACAAAAATTGCGGACGACAATATTTTTGATTCCGAATAAAAATTACAAACAAATACAAAAAAATCGGTCTTAAGGTAGAGGCAGCTGGAGCTAACAAAGAGAACTTTTATTGAAACTATCAAAAAGTACAAGAAAAGTTATTTTTTTTTTTTTTTTTTTTTTTTTCTTTAAATTCATTGTTAAACTGAAACTCAATGAAAAAACAATTTGTAATACAAATAAAACAATCTTTCCAAAAATATAAAACATCAATTACTTATATTAGGTAGGTAAGCTACAAAATATTTCAATCCAAACTTCAGCTTCCTTACCAAGTAATTAAAATCAAATTAATGTGATAAAATTGATCAAAAATTTAAGTACCAAAATTAAAAAGTAATGAAAAACAGTTGCTGTTTCGAAAGGAGCTGATTTTTATTTTAAGGCCTCATCTTTATAGATTTTTCGAATTTTAAAATTTTTCAAAAATATTTGTGAGACGCTCGTTAGATGCTCAAAAAGTCACAATGTGGTCTCTTCAAAATTAAAGCTGGCCATAATGTTTAAATCTAAAGGAACCACTAAACAGCCATAATTGACTACTTTTTAATGCCCGAATTGGAGGATGTTGATGTGGACAAGACTGCACGGAGGTTATAGGTATACCATACATCCAACGGAATCAGTCTACCTGAAAAGCTGGCATTCAAATCTTCTCTAATTTCAGATAAGTCAGTGTAATGAAAGTTGACGCACTCCTTTGTTATTGTTCTATAAATGTTCGCACTTTGAATTAAAGGGTTTTTTAATTGGTCTGATATGATTTTGCAGTGGCGTTTCGGCCATTTGTAGTATGTCATGATGATCTCTCATTTATTTTTTATTGCATTCAGAAGTGTTTGAATTTCACCATTGGACCACCGTAAACGTCATGAACTTTCTGATTTTGCCTTGGAACAATTTTAAATCGATAACGATTTTTTGCCTTTTCTCTCTAAAGTCCTGGAAAAAATCATGAACAAACAAATTCGCTGTTTTTTTATCTTAACATAACCTAATTTGCTGTTATCAGTCCGGCTTTAGGGCTAAACATAGCTGTACAACTGCTTTAATTGACGCCACAGAAGGAATAAGAAGTGCAGTTGATGATGACAAAGTAACAATCCTTACACTTCTAGATTTTTCAAAAGTGTTTGATACGGTCAATAAAAATATACTATGTAAAAAGCTCTTAAGCAAATTTAATTTTTCATCGTCATCAGCTTAACTAATTTACTTCTACCTATCTAGACGATCGCAAGCTGTTTTTGTTAACAATACTTTGTCTTCTGCTCTTCCACTGCATAGAGGTGTTCCACAGGGTTCTATCTATACTGGGTCCTTTGCTGTTCTCTATGTATATTAATGACCTCTCTTTCTGTTCCCTTAAGTCCTCTTTGCACATGTATGCAGACGATGTACAATTTTATGTATAACAGCTTTCCTATTGAATGCTTGAGAATGGTGTTCATGAAATAAACAACGATCTGCAAAAGATTGTACTATGGTGTCAACAAAATGATCTTTGCCTGAATGCCAAAAAATCAAAGTGCATTGTGATAGCGAGAACACTATTGGATACAACTCTGCTGTAAAAGTGAATAGTAAACATTAAAGATCGCTCGTGATTATTTTCAATTTTAAATATTTAAAAGTAAAAATTAAATTGCAAACCAAACGTTTATTTGGAGATATTAATCCTTTCGTTAAACCGAATAACTAAAACTATCAGGTAAAACTAGTCTTAAGTCGCAAAACAAAGGAAATCGTTTGTCACATGAATTGCAAAAGAAAAGATTTCGATTTCGAGCAAATTAAATCAATCATTGATAAATCGCTCCAAAAAGAACTCCCGCTTGCCGTTGCCAATTTGGCCACAAAAGAAGATGTCAACAAAATTAACAAAGAACTCAGTCTTTTGCAACAACAAAACTATGAATTGACAGAAAAAGTTGATCATTTTGAAAACCGTTGCCGTCTTCTAGGAGTGGAACTGGGGAATCAATGTCGAGAAATCAAAGGAAAGAACATTATTTTCTCGATTCCAAACGAGCTCGCCGGTATCAATCCTCAAGAACGCATTCAATCAATTACAAAGCTTTGCTAGGCAATCAAACTCACCAACATCAACCCATGCCAGAAGCCACGAAACTGAGTGAAAATAGCAAAACAATTAAACTCAAACTAAACACAGGATCGAATGAAATTGCAACTAAAATGTTGAAAAACGCTTCTAAACTAAAAGGTACAGGTGCATTTATTCAACGTGATTTGAGCAAACAAGCACAACTAAAACGTCGTATATTGCTTGGTTATCGCAAAATTGCCAAAACAAAAACAACAGAAGCAGTAATGATAAAAACAATAATCTTATTATTGGTGACAAAATATTTTATTTAAATGAAAATAATAAACTTAAATATAAAAACATTGATGGAGAAACTGAGCTGCAAAATATGTTTGGTGCTCTTAACTTTGGAGATGTCAGTGCAATCAATCTGTCAACGTCAAACAGACAGCAACCAAAAAGTAATAGATCGATGACTGCATATTCACCAGGGGTGGCACATGAAACTCCAGATTGTAGTAGATTTCAATAAAACTGTGAATTAAACGCCGTCAGCCAAAATAATTTTATATTTAGTAAGATTTTATCCTACAATATATCAGGATTGAATAATAAACAGTTATTTGTAGATTTTTTTAAATATGTTACAAACATTGATATATTTTTCTTATTTGAAACCCATGTTACTAAAGATAAAATTATTAAATTTAAAAATTATTTTATAAACTTTAAGCTTATATGGGTTGATGCAATTAAAACTTCTGCTAAAGGTCGCGCAAGTGGAGGTCATTTGTATGGAATAAAAACATCACTCACAGATATGTACGATTTCGAAGAAGTAGAAGGAACGATAGTAGTAAAACTCTTAACCAAAACAATATGTACATTTTACCTTGCTACATTAATTGCAACAAGTGCGAGCAAGATTTTGAAAAGTAACATAACACAATATAACTACAAAATAGGCACTGGATTATCAGCTGATGTTCCCACCTCCCACTTCAAACACCTTCTCTGTACCGACTCGAATCTTGAGTTTTCCTACGCTGAACCATCAATCTCTGACGAATCATTAGATTCGGCTATAACAATGGAAGAAATAGCTACAGTAATGAAGAAAGCGAAAAATGGAAAGGCACCAGGAGAAGATGGGATTCCCTACGAGTTTTATTCCAACGCAACTCCTTCATTCTTCAACCACCTGCTAACGTTTTATAATAAGGTCTTCTTGAATGCTGACATCCCCACATCTTTCACAAAATCAGTCATCTTCCCTATCCATAAAAAAGGTGCCTTCGAAATTGCTGACAATTATCGTGGCATATCATTTATGAACACAATAGCCAAAATTTTCTGCGGTATATTTGTGGAGAGACTTGAGAAATGGGTGGAGAGGAAAAATATTCTTTCAAATTTACAAGCCGGCTTTAGAAAGCACTATTCTACAACAGACCATATATTTACACTATCTTCGATCATCAAAGCCTTCCAAGCACGGAAAAAGAAAGTCTACACATTCTTTGTGGACTTCAAAACTGCCTCCGATCGTGTTATCGTAACGCACTTCTATATAAGCTTTCACAGCTAGGTATCTCTTCAAAATTCCTACATGTAATTAAGGGAATGTATAGAGGAACAAAAGCAGCGGTATGGGATGGCTCAACTTTTTCTGATTGGTTTGAGACGAATACTGGAGTTAAGCAATGTTGTCTTCTCAGCGCCCTACTGTTCTCTCTATTTATCAATGATATAGTTGAAGATCTACCTAGAGGAATAAGGATAGCCAATACGGTAATAAATCTTTTATTATACGCCGATGACCTCGTAATACTGTCAGAATCACCCGAAAAATTACAGTTGATGATTAATCGATTAGCGACTTACTGCGACAGATGGGGATTAACGATCAATACGGAGAAGTCTAAGGTGATGGTATTCTCAGCTCAAGGCCAAAACGTTAAAAGGTGGTACTACAGTCAGATCAGTGTCGATCAGCTATTCACCGTAGCCACACGCACCGCGCTTAGTGCCCGAATAATTCGTGACCTGTTCCACCTCCTACCACCCAAAAAAAAAAAAAAAAAAAAAAAAAAAAAAAAAAAAAAAAAAAAAAAAAAAAAAAAAAAAAAAAAAAAAAAAAAAATCCAACTAAATCAACAAACAATATTATAAATCTCCAGCCGCGCCGCGAAAATAAAATCGAGTGCAATTATAATCAGTGCTGTGAAAGTGTATAAAAAAAAAAAAAAGCAAAGCCCATGTACTACTCAATAGCCCAAACACTAAGTGCGTTACCTGTCCATCGTCTCCTCCCCCACATCACTCTCGCAGTCCCAGTGACTGCACACATTTCTTTGATTTGATAATCTCTTATCTTATCTGGGCAGTGTGTGCAGTCAATGAGACTGTGCGTTTGTTAGGCGAATAGTCAATCAACGGTGTTGATCCCGTTGGTGAACTAAAGTCAAATTGCTAGCTGGGCATAACACCGCTAGTAATTTGATTTTGTTTTCTAATAGGATATACACTTGTTGATTCGACTTAGTTAGCGTCTACGGTTGATATTTTGTTTTATGTGTTTTTGTGAATTGTAATGTCGGGTAGATTTCGGGTCGATTTTAGCAACATTCGGGGGCTAAGATCGAATTTCTTTGCTGTGTATGCTCACACTGCAAAATGCAGGCCAGCTGTTTTGGCACTAAGTGAAACACAGGTGGGTGTTGGTTCTGATCCCTCAGAATTCAACCTGCCTGGATATAGCTTAGTGCCACTATTCTTTTCCTCCCATGGCCTCGCCGTATATGTTAGACATGATATTGCTTACCAACTTCTACCACAATACGGCCTATGTTCTAATACGAACTTTAATTTCATGTGGTTAAAATTCACCGTCCGTAAGCAAATCATTCATTATTGTTTTATTTATAGAAGCCCCAATTTAGATAGCAATTCAACCTCCAACGAGTTTGATGCGCTATCTGACTCCATAGTAAGAATTGTTTCCCTTTATCCTCACACTGAAATCGCAATTGCGGGCGATTTCAATGTACACAATTCAGATTGGCTTCGACATTCTGGCCAGACAACACCCGAAAGAAAATATGTTGAGATCTTCGCCGAGTTTAACCAATTAACTCAACTTGTTGATGAGCCCACTCGGGTTCCAGATATAGAAGGCCATGCGGCCAACACTCTTGACTTATTTCTCACTTCTCATCCCGAAAATTAAAGGGTTGTAGTATCATCTCCTTTAGGCAAGTCGGACCATTGTGTCATATCGGTAGATTTTTCGCTTTCCGTCACGGTAAAAAAAGATAAAGTCCCTAAAAGAACAGTGTGGCAATACGAGAAAGCCAATTGGGACGGCCTGAATAATTTCTTTCGAAATTTTAATTGGGCATTGTGCTTTCTCGACGGAAACGTTGATGCATCAGCTGATATGATATCTAACGTAATTCTAAACGGCATGAGAAATTTTGTTCCTCACAGAACAAAAAGTATCATCCCCAAAGAGAATTCGTGGTTTGATTCAAGCTGTAAAGAGGCGATTCGGGATAGAGAAAGTAGTTTTCGAAAAATAGACAGACAACCCTACTGTAGAAAACCGAAATTTGTTCAAACGGGCCAGAAATAGCTGTAATGCTCTGATACAAAGGGCTAAGTTTTTACATGACCAAAAAGTAAGGCAAAAAATACTATTGTGTCCAAAAGGAAGTAAAAACTTTTGGTCTTTTGTGAAGAACATTAAGAACTCGACCACGTCATCGGTCCCAACGCTCGTCTTCAATGACTCTCCGTATGTCAGCTCCATCGACAAAGCCAATTTGCTGGCAGCTCAATTTGCTGCTAACTCGACACATCCTCATAGCATAGTGGCTCCACCTGAGCTCGAGGCTGCAAATTCTTTGATGAAGCAGATATTCTTTCGAACTCGCTCGGTTGCGAGAGTCCTCAAAGATCTCAACATACATAAATCCGCTGGTCCAGATGGTATCCCCGCCGTTATTCTGAAGAGGTGTTCTTCTACGCTGGCAAAACCACTGCGCAAACTTTTCCATCTTTCCTATTCTGCTGGGATTTTTCCGAGCAGATGGAAAACTGCATTTGTCCAGCCGGTCCCTAAAAAAGGCGAATCTTCCTCCCCTTCCAATTACCGTCCAGTTGCACTAACGTCCCTTCTTTCCAAGGTCATGGAAACGTTGATAAACCGTCAACTTATGAAATATCTTGAAGAACGAAAGCTTCTTAATGACCGTCAGTACGGCTTTCGTAGCAAACGGTCCACTGGTGATTTGATGGCTTATTTCACCGAAAAGTGGAACCAATCTTTACATTGTTTTGGAGAAAGTAAGATTATTGCGCTTGATATTTCTAAAGCATTTGATAGAGTTTGGCATCAGGCTCTTTTATCGAAAATGCGTGCTTTTGGTATCGATGAGTCTCTTCTTCGTTGGATTAGAAACTACCTTTCCGACCGTTCAATACAAGTTGTGTTGGATGGCTTCAAGTCTGATACCCACTTCATAAATGCTGGTGTGCCCCAGGGCTCCGTTTTGTCTCCGACTCTCTTCCTCATTTTCATTAATGATCTCCTGTCTGAAACTTCTAATCCGCTTAACTGTTTTGCTGACGACTCGACCCTCAGCTTTTCATATTCGTTTCCAAATTCACGTCCCTGCTCTTCGGATGTGGAACTGGAACGGTTGCGTATGATAAGCTCATTCTGACCTTGACAGCATTGTTGCATGGGGTATTATGAACCGAGTAGAATTCAATGCTTCGAAAACTCAATGCTGTCTCTTGTCGTTGAAGCTTAACATTCCCCCATTGCCATTATCCATGAATGGTACCTGCATCGAAGAAACCGAAAAGCTGTCAGTACTTGGTATGTGTGTAAACGATGATCTTCGTTGGAATGACCACATATTTGAAGTCGCCAAAAACGCTGCTAAATGCTTAGGTTTCTTGAGACGATGCAGGAAGTTCTTCACCCCTTCTGATCTGGCTACCATTTATAAGGCCTTCATCCGCCCAAAACTGGAGTATAACTCTCATATCTGGTCAGGTGCTTCTCAAACATCTTTGCGCCTACTTGATAGGGTACAAAATAGAGCGCTAAGATTGATAGGTGATAGTTCAATCGTAGAATCGATTGATTCTCTTGGACATCGTCGAAACGTTACCTGTCTCTCTCTCTTTTATCGCTTTTTCCACAAACAGTGCTCTAGTGAAATAGCCAGCTGCATTCCTCCCTTGAAACAATTTAGCCGCAACACCCGCCTCGCTAGGAATGCTCATCAGTTCTGCCTTGAGCCCAACTTCGGGCGTACAGTCAAGTATAGAGATTCTTATTTTAGTCGCACCACCCGAATGTGGAATGCTTTACCTGGCTCTGTGTTTCCCCTGCATTACGATTTACAAAGATTCAAAAGCAACGTGCATCGGTGTCTCCTTTCAAATCCTCTCCTGTTTTCCTAAATACTCGCACCACTGTGTTTAATAACATTATAAGGGTAGTCATAACCACTTGATGTGCGCGTTAATTATAAAAAAAAAAAAAAAAAAAAAAAAAAACTACAATGGGAACCTTCTAGAAGTCACCAACGACATAAAATATCTAGGCGTTAAACTGAATTCCACTTTGAGCTTCAACAACCATCTAAAGGAAAAGGCCAATACATCACAAAGCTTGTTGAATTCGTCATGGCGAAACGTGTTCTCAAATAGTAGGATAGTTCTTTCTGTCAAGTTCAAGATATATGAAGCAGTCGTTAGGTCAACTCTCTGTTATGCTTCGCAAATCTGGGGTGCAGATGAATATGATCAAATTGAACAATTCCAGAGAAATTTCCTGAAAAAACTCTTCAACTTCCCTCGAAATACCCCAAGTTATACTATCTACCTGGAAACAGGAATTCCTAAACTATTTACAAGTACACTTGAAGCACAGGCTGATTTTATTATCAAAACATTATCTTATGAGGACTCACGAATAACAAAGAAAATGCTCTTATACGAGTTAAGGAACAAAGACTGGTTGACTGCTAAGTGGGAAAGCCTTGGCATTGCTTGTGGTGAAACACTAGTTTTTAACGCAACAAACCCTAGTAACGTAAAAGAGCAGCTGTACCGTATAATACAAAAAAATGAAGACTCGATGCGAGAAGGCTTTATCCTAAGCGCACGTGAATCCAACAGTAGATTATTATACTCACAACTTAATTACAACCTGAATAAGAGAAGCTACTTCCACGATTCGCTAACCTACCGAGAAATTTCTATTATTTTTAAAGCAAGATGTGAACTACTCAGCTTAAACGGATGTCCTTATAACGGGAGCTTCAATCAGTTTTGTACAATTTGCAACCGTAAGGCAAAGGAGGATTGCTTCCATTTTATTAGTTACTTAGGTGGGCATTACAGTTCGGGGTGAACCTGGGCCTCAACCAACATCCTTCGATAACGACTTCTATTTCGGGCGAGCTCTCTCCAGTTTCGCACTCCAAGTCGGTTGAGGTCATCCTCCACTTGATTGCGCCACCTAAGACGAGGTCTTCCCCTTCCGCGATTTCCCTGCAATGTGCTTTCGAACACCCGACGAGCCGGAGCGTTTGGGTCCATCCGCTCAACATGGCCCAACCATCGTAGCCTCGCGATGCGTACTCTTCTGGCTATGCCCATGTCGCGGTACAGCTCATACAGCTCGTTGTTGTATCTTCTTCTCCACACATTGCCTTCGCATACGGGACCAAAGATCATTCGGAGAATTTTTCTTTCGAAACGACCAAGGGTTTCCTCATCCGCTTTCGATAAGGTCCATGCTTCCGCGCCGTACAGCAGGACTGGGATGATTAAGGTCTTATATAGGGTTACCTTGGTTTTTCTGGAGAGGGTTTTGTTTCTCAATTGCCTTCTTAACCCAAAGAAGCAACGGTTGGCAAGAGTTATTCTCCGTTTGATCTCCGCACTGATGTTATTTTCCGTGTCTACAGCGGATCCTAGGTAGACGAAGTCCTGTACTACCTCGAAGTTATGTCTGTCTATTGTGACGTTTTGTCCAATTCGTCGATGTTCTGTGTCCTTGTTTGATGACAGCATATACTTTGTTTTGCCCTCATTAACCATCAAACCCATTTTTGCCGCTTCTGTTTCAATACTCGCAAAAGCACCTATGACATCACGCTTTTTTCTTCCCATTACGTCAATATCGTCTGCATATGCGAGCAATTGCACAGACTTTTGAAAAATTGTTCCTCTGGTGTTGACGTTTGAGTTTCTTACAATCTGTTCAAGTATGATGTTGAAGAAATCGCATGACAGTTTATCGCCTTGCCTAAAACCTTTTTCGACATCAAAGGTCTCGGTGAGTTCTTTACCGACCTTGACGGAGCAGCGTGAATTCTCCAAAGTCATCCTGCATAGTCGTACGAGTTTTGCAGGGATGCCGAAACTAGACATGGCTCTGTACAGCTCGTCTCTGTAGATACTGTCATACGCGGCCTTGAAATCGATAAAAAGATGGTGAATATCGATATTATGTTCTCGGGTTTTTTCCAAGATCTGCCGTAATGTGAAAATTTGGTCTATTGTGGACTTCTCCGGTCTAAAACCACATTGATAAGGACCTATCAAGTTGTTGACGTGGGGTTTCAGACGTTCACATATTACAGCAGACAAGATCTTATAAGCGACGTTAAGGAGGCTTATCCCTCTATAATTGGCGCAGTTGTGAGGGTCTCCTTTCTTTAGGATCGGGCATACGATACTGAGGTTCCATTCATCGGGCATGCTTTCTTTCGACCATATCATGCAGATCAGCTGGTGCATGCTCCTTTCCAACTGATCTCCAGCTGCCTTGAAAAGTTCGGCATCAAGGCCATCTGCACCTGCAGTCTTATTTGATTTAAGTTTGCATATAGCAAGCTTAACTTCTTCTAGGTCGGGAGGACGGCATTCTTGATCATCGTCCAAGCTGAATGGGGCAATCTGCCTGACAGCGGAATTTGTGTCCTCATCGCCGTTAAGCAGTCTGCAGAAATGATCTTTCCAGATCCTCAGTAGCGACTGTGACTCTATGACTATGTTTCCCTGCTGTTCTTTACAGGCTTGAGTTCGGGGTTTGCCACCCTGGCAGGATCTTTTTACCTTTTGGTAAAACTTCCGAGTCTCGTTCCTGTCATGGCACCTCTCTATTTCCTCAAACGAGCGCTTCTCATGCTGCTTCTTTTTCTTTTTGAGAAGTCGGTGTTCTTCCCTTCTTCTCTCCTTGTAAATCTCGTTATACCGATCGTGAGCAGCCCTCGTTCGTGTTTGCAAAAGCATTTGTCGTGCTCTTTGCTTGGCTGCATTTGCCTGCCTACATTCTTCATCGAACCATGGGTTTCGTGTTGGTGGCCGAGTGAAACCCAGAACCTCAGAGGCAGCGGTTCTGATAGCTTCTTGGCATTGCTGCCACTGGTCTTCAATGTTTAATGCTGGCGGCATGGGATTCAAGGATAATTGAAGGGACACTCGATTGGAAAAGGCATTGGCAATCTCTTGCGATTGTAGCTTTCCGACGTCATATCTCTTCACAGCGTTAGTTCGTGCTGGTCGTGAACAAGATATCCTCATTCGTACCTTGGCTACAACAAGGTAGTGGTCCGAGTCAAAGTTGGCCCCTCGGAAAGTTCGGACATCTAGCACACTGGAAGAGTGCCTTGCGTCGATCGCAACATGGTCAATTTGGTTGACGGTTAATTGATCTGGGGATCGCCATGTGCCTTTATGAATTTTGAGATGCGGGAAGCGTGTACTACTTACAACAAGATTTAGCCCCGCAGCAAAATCGATTAGCCTCAATCCGTTTTCGGAGGTTTTGTCGTGGAGGCTATGCTTACCGATTGTGTTTCCAAAGATGTCCTCCTTCCCTAGTTTTGCGTTGAAATCGCCAAGAACGATTTTCACGTCGTATCTAGGGCATTGCTCATATGTTTCTTCGAGGAGCTCGTAGAAACAGTCTTTGGAATCGTCGTCTTTCTCTTCTGTGGGGGCGTGGGCGCATATAAGGCTAATGTTGGCGAATTTAGCCCTGATGCGGATGGTCATTATACGCTCATTGACTGGATTTTGGCTAATCACCTTATCCCTGAGTCTACCTCTAACGACAAATCCGCACCCAAATAAACGCTTTTTCTGTTGTCTGTAGCAGTCGCCATAGTATATGTCACAGTTTTTCATCTTCTTTATGCCCGGTCCATTCCATCGCACTTCTTGGATGGCGGTTATGTCTGCTTTGCAGCAGTCCAGGGCGTCCGCTAATTCTCCAGCTGCACCTAGTCCGTTAAGAGATCTTACGTTCCAAGTGCAGATCCGGAGGTCGTTGTCCTTTTTTCGTTTGCATGGGTCGTCAACTTTGAAATCATTATCGTTATCCGAGGCTGTTCGTTGTTTCGGAACAAATTATTTTTTCCGTGGTAGGGTAGTTAGCCCTACGCACAACCCCCAACCTGGAGGGCCAGGTCCTTTTGGATCCCTTCGGACACAAAGGGCTGGAATATCCAGTGTCAGTACCCTGCTGCAGGGGTGTGAGTGCTGCCGTTGGCTCACCAGGAGCTCATCCGCCACCATCTCTACTTCAATACCCTGTCCTAGTATTGAAAGACCCTGAAAGACCTTTAAACCAAATATGTTGGAGTAGCTCCTTCAGGGGTTTCTGCTTTTATGGCTGCTGAAGTCCACCGTTGATTCTGTCCTTCGAATTCATCCGCTGGGACATTTACACGAAAGCTCTCGTAGACCACTGAGATTCGTGCAGTCAGTCATTGTTCGCAGAGCAATTATAGTGTTGATCGATCACAATTCTTTTATTTTATTTTATTTTCCATTTTATTAGTATTTGCCCAATATTTAAGCCACACAGACTTTTCTTCTTTGGGAAACATAGTCTATCAATGCAAGATACCCTTAAAATACTCAACGAGTGCGACTGGAAAACACTAAGCAAATTTTTAGAAGTAATCTCCAAGTATAGAACACATAAATAATAACACATAACATATCTAACTTATAACCAAATATAACATAACACAACATTATAATACCTGACTTCTATAATACTTACCTTAAAAAAAAAAAATATATATATATATATATATATATATATATATACAGGGTGATTCGCATAAGGTGTGACAAAAAGATAGGGTGTGTAGGTTGGACCTAGACAAGCAAAAAATCGTATGAGAGGGGGGGGTCCATTTTCCCCCGTTTAGGCGGGGGGGGGGGGGGGGGCAATTTAAGAAAAAAGTCACTAAAAATTGGAAAAAAATTATTTAAAAATAACGGTAGTACCTACAGAGTCGTACTATAGCATTTTGAAAAGCCAAAAACTTAAACATTAATTTAAATTTAAAATTAAGTTGTTCAAGTAAATAGTTTTTGAAATATTAATTTTCAAAGTCAAAATTTTGAAAAAAAAAAAAACATAATTTTTTTTCTTAAAACCACTTTTTTTTCCAAATTTTACGTAATTAAGTAGTATTTTTCTAGCTTATTTTCAATGTTCTTATTTATTTTTGTTCAAACACAAAACACCGGATGTCAAAATAACCTGTAGTTTTTGAGAAAACCAAAAATTACAAAAACGACTTTCGTCAAATTTTTTTTTTAATTTTTTTTTTCGTTATTGGACTTTTAAGTGAATTCTCAATAAAAAAAGTAAAGAGAAAATCCATCCTTTATTTCGTAAGTTCACTTAAGAATCCAGTAACGAAAAAAAAAAACTTAAAAAAAAAAATTTTGACAAAAGCCGTTTTTGTAATTTTTGGTTTTCTCAAAAACTACAAGTTATTTTGACATCCAATTTTTTGTGTTTGATCAAAAATAAATAAGAGCATTGAAAATAAGCCAAAAAAATACTACTTAATTACGTAAAATTTGGAAAAAAAGTGGTTTTAAAAAAAAAAATATATTTTTTTTTCAAAATTTTGACTTTGAAAATTAATATTTCAAAAACTATTTACTTGAAGAACTTAATTTTAGATTTAAATTAATGTTTAAGTTCTTGGCTTTTCAAAATGCTATAGTAAGACTCTGTAAGTACTACCGTCATTTTTAAATAATTTTTTTGCAATTTTTAGTGACTTTTTTCTTAAATTGCCCCTCCTGCCTAAACGGGGGAAAATGGACCCCCCCCCCTCCCATACGATTTTTTGCTTGTCTAGGTCCAACCTACACACCCTATCTTTTTGTCACACCTTATGCGAATCACCCTGTATATGGGTATAAGTGGGGTAGTATAGCTGGTAGAGTGAAATGGTAAGAGAGGGAGATGTTATATGTATAGGTAGTGATTACCATCTCTTATAGGTGTGCATTCTCTATAGCTCAACATGTAAGAACATTTGCCTTATGCAGACAGTCTAATCAGAGTCGTATGAGATTACACAACGCATCTAATAAAGACCTATTCAATAATTACTCACGTGTTTCTATCAAATACTACAGTTAGTGCCAAATTGTTGCCTTTTTTCTTTGATTCAAAGCCTTTTTTTTTTTGATTTGGTGATGTTTTTTGGCTCAGTGTACTATTAGTGCTGTTTGGCCCTAAGACGCTTCTCAAAGTGTCATTATACAAAACGCTTATGTTTGACCCAATGTAATTTTCCAAAAGCGTCAATGTGCCAAATTTCTACATTTGGCCCAATGTTACTAGCTGATTTGGCCATATCGGACTTCTACAAAGCGTCATTATACCAAACGCTAATGTTTGGCGCAATGTCACTTTCCAAAAGTCAATGTGCCAAATTTCTACCTTTGGCATAATATCGCTTGGCACAATGCCACGGCACCGTAGTAACAGATTGCTGGCTTGAGGCATAGAAAGATTACACACGACCCAAAATAATCAACAGGTTGATAGATAGATAGATAGATAGTGGTTTATGGCTACCTTTCTACTGACAATATGTATAAGAGTTTGTAACAAGTGAAAATTTAATACAATTGCAGTGAAGAACAAGCTACTAAATTGAAGTTTTCAATAAAAGAATGGGTGGGAGGCAGTGGATTTCTTGGTGGAACCAAGCTTTACAATGAGCCTAAAGTGCGTATAGTGTAATATAAAATAATAAATTAATCAATAAATTAGTAAAGAAATAAATAAATTAGTAAAAAGTAAATAAAAAATAAATCAATTAAGTAATTAATTAATAAATAATTAAAAAAAAAGGAAATAAATAAATAAATAAGAAAAAATAAATAAATATATATATTAGACTGCTTTTTTTTGGACTAATTTTTTTTTCACTCCCATCCCGAAATTTTGTGGAAAATATCTAAAAAAAAATTCACAAAAAATTTGAGCCCTTGATATTAACATTTAGTACTCGACCAAGGCATGCAAAGATTTCCCATATAAAATACACGTAAACTTAAACATTTTTTTCTTAAAAACTCCATAGTTCAGAGGCATTTTATGGTATAGTCTAGGACATTAGTAGGTTTTCTTTAGAATTGTGTGCTCTACAAAAAAGCTCATTACGGTGAAGTTTTCTGAAAACATAATACAGACAATTGATAGTTTTATTTCCTGTAAAAATATAAATCAAAATAACAATCCTTGTTTTAACATAGCGTCGCCTGGATAAAATATTGTCGTATGTGCAAAATGACGGTTTTGAGATTTAAATGCAGTTTTTTTATTTGATTTTTTCTCTTCAAATCTGTGAAATCCGTTTATCGATATCTGTCTTCGTTTCCAAGATAATTACCTTGCATTTTGTCGTATGTGTATGTTAACTAACTTTTCAGTAGTTTTTTGTCTTATGTGCAACAAAAACCTGCACATACGACAAAATAAACACATACCACATTTTTTTCATACAAAATCTGTCCCTGCCTTCGTTCGGGAAACAATTATCGTATGTTATTTTTTTACTGCACATACAAAATTTTGATCAAAGTTCTTGATGATCACCCAAATATAATAAATTTTATTTTGTGGAGTGATTCTTGTGTTCCACAAAACAGGAATAGAATCACATCAACTGCCATCCTCCAATTTATTTACGACCATCAGAATTCAGTTGAAGAAGTTACACAAAAATTTTGTGAGCCGGGGCATTCTTGTTTGCAGGAAGTTGACTGTGTACAGAGTGTCATAGAAAAATACTTAAGAAATATCGAAATACCAAGCCAAGTAACTTTAATTCGGCTTTTAAAAAAATTAATTTCCAAAACGTGACCTTAAAAATATTACAAATGAACCAAAAATACTTTAAAAACAATGCGTTGAAATCAGAAAACCTAGTTTTCAAACAAATACAATATTTTAAAAGCAAATCTCTAATATACAATAAAAATGATATACATAGGATTGGCACAAAAACTTCATTCAAAGATTTATCTTTCACCTATTACGAGTTTTCCAGGCAAAATAGTGGACGCTATTCAAAGAACTTAACAAATCTATGCATTTGGAAGGACGAGCTTCGCCTAGCTCCAGCTAAGAACATCGATATCAATAAGAAAAACGATATAAAGACCATGATTCCTTATCTGGACAATGAAGACAGAAGTTTTTATCGTGCTGTTTTAAAACTTAATTAAATGTAAATTCAACTTTAATATTCGTTTTCTAATTAATTAATATAATATTTTTATATATCGAGACCTGAATTATAATAATTACTTAAAAATATCACTGTAATAATAATATATTATTTTTTATTTAGTATTATTAAGACCAGAAAGTGGTTATCGCTGTGAATTAAACGTGATCTTGAGTTACTCGTAAGTTTTTTTTTTACACCGAAAAACGCATATTCTTATGAAATTAGACAATAAGTATTTTTTAATTCTATGAAATAAAAGTTCCTTTTTTTTAAATTATCAATAAATTTAGTTTAAAAAATATTTACTCTTTGTGTTTTTTGCATTCGTTTTGATTTCAGGATGTCGTATGCAGTTCAATTTTTTCATGTTAAACTTGTATATTTTTTGTCGTATGTGTCATAATTTTGTCGTATGTGTTTGACTAACAAACAATTTTGGTGAAAACGCTACATACGACAACGGCATATTGAATAAAATTGGCCATTTTTTGTTTCTAGATCTAAATATTGAAATGATTTTAACATGGCTGAATTGAGAAATGTTATCTGCACACATGATGTAATTTTTAAGAAAATCTACCGTAGGGTTCTCGGCAAAAAAATTTACAAACTTTGATTGCGTTTTCCCAAAAGTAGTCGAATGTAACATACGACAATATTTTATCCAGGCGACGATAGATCTAAGACTACTTAAAAATGAAAAGATTTCAAAATATGAAAAAGCAAAAGCTTCTTGCTTTGTTGTTGACTGGAATAATTATAAAATTTGTAGAAACCGATTTAAAAACTCCCTACAAAGTGCAAAAAATAACTTTATTAAAAGAATAATTGAAATTTGTGGTGACCAGTAAACTATGTGGAGAACTTTAAAGCTTCTTGTTCTTAAGGAAAATAATAAAAAGGTGAATGAAGTTATTGATAAGGGCAAACATTACAAAAATGGTCCCGAAATGTCCAATGTGTTAAACTCTTTTTTTGTTTCAAGTATTGATATAATAAGAAGTAATATACCCAAAAAACAGTACACTAACTTAGTACCTGATTACTACTATTTAAATTTCAAGTTTAAGCAAATGAATATTGGTGACCTTAAATCGATGTTAAAAACGATGAACAATAAAAAAGATACAAACGGAATTAATGTTAAAATGTACTTAGATGCTTTTGATATATGTGGTGATATGTTGCTGAAAATTGTGAATTTGTCTTTAACTAGTGGAACGTTCCCAAATAGTTGTAAAGAGTCCCTTATCGTTCCGATTCCGAAAATAAAAAACTCTAATAAAGTGGAAGACTTTAGACCGGTTAATATGATGAACCTCGAAAGCAAAATTATTGAAAAGGTCGTGTATAATCAACTCCAAAACTACTTAGAGTCTTTTAATCTGATATCGCTTCATCAATCCGGTTTTAGAAAGAATCACAACTGTGAATCACTTCTCAATCTTGTGATTACAAAGTGGAAAATTGACATACATGACAAGAAAGTTGTAGTGGCGGTATTTTTAGACTTAAAGCGAGCTTTTGAAACTGTCGATAAATTGATTTTAATTGAAAAGATGAAAATGTATGGAGTCCGAAATACAGAAGTTCAATGGTTCGAATCATATCTTAATAATAGATCTCAAAGGACAAAACTTAACGATAATATCTCAAACTCTGTTTCATTTTTTCATGGTGTCCCTCAAGGATCATTACTTGGCGTTTTATTATTTCTGGTGTACATCAATGACATGGAGAATGCCGTTCGTTTTTCAAAAATTATGCTGTTTGCTGATGATGCCTTATTGTTTATATCTTGTAGTAGCGTTGATGAATGTATTGAAAAAATAAATCTAGACCTGCAAAGTTTGCAAGACTGGTTTGATAGTAACATGTTAAAATTAAATATAAATAAAACTAAAGCTATGATATTAAATGGTAGTACTAATAGAACAATAAACATTAACAATCAAAATATTGAAACTGTTAAAGAAATAAAGTACTTAGGAGTTATAATTGACGATAAATTAAATCTTGATGCACATGTAAATTATATATGTAAAAATTTATCAAAAAAACTCTACTTTTTTGGAAGAATTAGAAAAAAACTATCAACTAATACCTCAATTAAAGTGTATAATACAATGATAAAACCTCACTTTGAGTACTGTTCTAGTATTTTATTTATGTGCAATAATCAAATGATGATAGACTACAAAAACTTCAGAATAGGGCCATGAGAACTATTTTATTGTGCAATAGACTAACTCCAAGAAGAGAAATGTTATTAAAACTGTCCTGGATGAGTGTGAACCAAAGAATTTTGTTTAATGCTATAGTTTTTGTATTTAAAATTAAATTAAATATATTACCAAATTATTTAAATGAATATATAACTTATGTATGATGTACAACCTTTTGCGTTACGAAATGCTAGAGATTTTAGATTACCAATATAATTTATATAATAGTTTACCTAATGAAATCAAATTAGAACAAAATTTACACAAGTTTAAAAAACTTTTAAACGAATATGTTAAAAATAGTTTTATTTAATTTATTGATTGAAAATGTTTTTTGTAATGACTTTTTAAATGGCAAGTATAATAATTATATATATATTATATTTTTTTTATTTTTTTTATTTACATCCTATCTCTGAATTTACCTACCCACCTGAAATTTGAAAAAAAAAAATAACCACCAAGAAATTTTTTTTTTCAACCCATTTTGGAAAAACTAATTTTTTTTTTTTTTAAAAGTAAGTATTATAGAAGTCAGGTATTATATGTTATGTTATGTTATATTTGGTTATAAGTTAGATATGTTATGTGTTATTATTTATGTGTGCTGTGCTGGGTCTTATGCTGTTCCCCACACCGAATACGTTTAATTGCAAGTTTATTTATTATATTATATTATTTTTACAATTGAACAGTCAATAGTAATTGTACCTTTATAAAAATTATGTTTGCTAACCAGGCTGACGGCTAAGCCATAGCTAAAAAAATTCATGTATTATGTTAACTTTATGAAATAATGGATAAATAAATGAATTTGTTACTTACTACTTACTTACTTACTTACTATTGGATACATTACATTTTCCTATGGTTCACATGAACAACACCCCTATTGAATTTGTTGACTCAGCAAAAAACCTAGGACTTACTTTCAATCGTACTCTGAGCTGGAATGATCATATACGACTTACTTAAGGAAAGGTTTATGGAGGCTTACGATTACTCTGGGCCTCCCAACATATGACCCCGCTCAGAACACGAATGATATTAGCCAAGACGTGGCTTGTTCCTATTTTACTATTTGGCTGTGAAATCTTCTGTAATTGTGACTATGTACACAAGAATAAACTTAATGTAGCTTTTAATAGTATAGCACGGTATGTCTTCGGAAAAAGAAGGTGTGATCACATATTTAATTACTCAAATTCTATGTATGGTATGACGCTTGACGATTTTCTCAAATGCAAGACACTAACCCTTCTGTTTAATATCATACAACTTCGCCAACCCGAATATCTTTTTAACAGAATTAATTTCCGCCGATCAGATAGGTTTGGCAACCTTATTCCTCTTCGTTTCTCATATCCTGTATCTGAGTGCCAGTTTTATGTCAATGTTGTTCGACTATGGAACTCACTCTCCACTCATTTAAAAATGATAAACTGTTGAAGGAATACTTTAAAGCAATTTGATGTATTGCCCAATGGCTGGGTGTATGTTTGTGAGGCTGCTGGTTGGTGCTGGTGATGGTGATGGTGATGCGTATCATAATTCTTTTTCTTAATTTTCATACTTTTTTTTATAAATTATTCTAAAATTTATTTTTTTTTTTCATTAATTTTTTAGAAATTTTTTCTTAGTTTTTTTCTAAATATTCTATTTTCTTATTTAAAATTTATGAATTATTTTATTGATATACCTAAAATTAAATGACATATCGATTTCTGCAACATAATACTTTTTTTAATATAAAAGTACTTCGTACTGATATATGCTCTAATTTAAAAGATATTGTATCTTACTAAGTAATTATAACAATAAACTAAACTAAACTAAACTAACGATTTTTTTAAGAAAATCATCGTTTCCGAAGAGGCTTACTTTTATTTGTTAAGTGCGTTAAGTAAACAAAACTGGCGATAAAAATTTACAAAATATTAATTAAAAACCATTACCATTCACCTAAATAGACAGTTTGGTGTCGTTTTTGGCCTGGTGGAATCATCGGTCCGTACTTCTTTCAAAATTAAACTGGTAACGCAATTACTGTCATTGGAGAGTGGTATAGATCGATGATAACCAAATTTTTATGGGCGAAATTGGAAGGAATTGATTTTGACAACATTTGGTCTCAAAAAGACGTGGCTACGTGTCACACAGCAAATGCAACAATTGAATTTTTGCGAAAAAAATTTAGAAAATCGATTATTTCAAGAAATAATCGTAATGAATGGCCTCCAAGAAGTCGTGATTTAACACCATTAGACTATTACTTGTAGGGTTATTCAAAGTCATTTGTCTTTCAAAGTAAACCAGACACTCTTCAAGCCTTACACGTCAATATTGAACGTGCCATTCATGATATACGACTTGATTTAGTGGAAAAAGTGCTCCAAAATTGGTTCATAGAATTTGTTGCTGCGTTTTTTTTACGTTTTATTTAAAGCTTAATTGTATTGATTGAACTGCACATTAAATAAAAAATATTTCAATTTCGTTAGCAAAAAGTGTGCTTTTTTCAAAAAAAAAAAAAAAAATCATATCACTCTTATTGGAAAATCCTTTATGAGGTAGAACTTTCTTTATGTGGTTATTTTATTTTGCTTAGCAAACTTCACATCTCGTGTCAAATCACAAGTAAATTTTGGCTTTTGATACAATCGTTTAGCAGTCATCTTTCTCTGACTGTATCAAAAAAAAAATTCTAGCCACATGAAAATTTAAGGCAAGTCCCCTTTAATTATTGCCAAAATCGTATTACGAATGAAATGCGATAATACACAACCTCGTTTGCCAAGCATTTGCTTATTTGCACTCTTAAATGAAATCCCTAACACAAATCCTCTCAAATTCAATTTGGAATGTCTGCAAACGGCGATAAATGAAATCTCTTGCCAATTATTCAAAACATATGTTATCTTGATAATGCCTCCTTCGACAAACGCACATATCTACTTAACAACTCTTGAATTATTTACACAAATTCATCCCTTTTTAACCACAGGATAATACTAAATAAACAGTATTGCTTGAAAAAGTGAAAAAAAAATGAAGAAAAAACAAACATACGCACACGTACCCACACACAAAAAAAATTCAATCTGCACCCTCCGCAACATCAATATTATACTTTCGACTATACCTACTCGAGTTTTCTAAATAAGGAGTCGAAAAAATCCCCAGACCAACTCTAAGATCACAACACCACAACTGGAAGCTTCAATTCCCAAAAAAAAACCTTCTCTACACAAGGTCTACAAAGATTCATTCACTCGCAACCCGCAGTCACAATCTCGGGGGAGAAGAATACGTGCGTGAAGGCGTATTATCCCACCACTGATAACAAAGGCGACTCATGATACGATTTCCCTGTATGTATACGTGTACACACACGATGTATGTAAATACACGTGTATTTAAAAAAGAAGAGAGAAAAAAAACATTCATACATCAAAATTCCCATTTAGCAATATCAACATATTCACAAAACATTTCCCTAGACATGACAAACCTATGCCCAAGGGAGTTATTTTGCAATTTAACCCTTGATTTGTGTCGCCAACATGGCCCATAGAAATAAAAAATATCACTAACCTTGAAGTTTATGGCTTGGTAAGAAATTCAAGATGATTTGACCATTCATTTTTAATCATGCCTTAAAAATCTCTTTAATAGAAGAGAAAATTTAAATTTTTTACGAAGTCCTTTTTATTTGCGATTGTGTGTCAAGGGAAAGATTCGATGAAATCAGATACTCGCAAAAATTGGAGAGAGACTCTCGTTTAATGTGTGCATTGCATATTCATTCAGTTTTCATATACAATGATGTATGTAGTACACACTGTTTACATCGTAATCTCTCAAACGCATCTCTCAAACTTCTCAACTTTTCACAAGTGATACGCCGCAAAAGTAGTACATTAACAAATAAAATTCAATTTCGATACCTACTCATGTGTCTGAAATTGAAAAAAAGTTTCCTTTACTTAGACTACACAGCTTCTCATTTTATGCAGATTTCGTGAAATTATTTCAGAACTCGTTGTCGATCGAACGCATTTCAAAGTCGTCCGACATAGTTCTCTAGAGAATCTCTATGTTTTTCTGAAGCGATCTCGTTACTTACTTGGGCTTATTATATTGTGGATGCCGGATGGCCTTTCAACCAAGGCTGTCTTTCCGCTTTTGGGGGCCCTGGGCACTTTTTGAAAATGGGGCCCCTGGTGCCGTGAAATAAAGCCAAGTAAAATAAGGCCAAATGGAGGGATTTGGCCTTATTTCGCTTTTTAAAAGTGAAATAAAGCAAATTTTAACGTTTGGCATTATTACACTTTGCTGAAGTGAAATAATGCCAAACAGATTAACTCATTCAAAGGGAAATAAGGCCAAATGCTTTAATTTGGCCTTATTTCGCTTTGCGAAAGTGAAATAAGGCCAAACCAACTTGAAACCGGAGAAAAAGTCAAATTGCTTTTTTTTGTATATGAATTGCTTCCCCATTGCATTACAGATCTGGTAGGCAAAGTATAAAATTTTTGGTTTTTAGAAACGGGTCTTTCCGTTAGATAAAGTGAGCTAATAAAAGAAAAAAATTCTGGCGAATTTTTTGTTATTATTATTTTTTCAGTAAGGAAAACTAAATACATTAAACACTATACACTCGCCTATTTAGTTTAATGTATTTAAATTTCCTTACTATAACTATATAAAAAATAATAACCCGATTCCGTGCCCAATTTGTAGGCAAATTGTTGAAAACAGCACAAAAATCTTATGTTAGTTCTATACATTTACTATACTGATTTGCAAATTTATGTACAAACTTTAACTGTTGCTTATACATATCTACATTTAAAATAAAAAGATCTTTGACTTAAATATGTTCTCTTCAATCATTTCAAAAATTTAAGAATGTTTTTAGTTCATTTTCTGTAATCTAGGCAATCGAAAGCGAAATAATGCCAAATTGGCCTTATTTCACTTCAGCAAAGTGTAATAATGCCAAACGTTAAAATTTGGCCTTATTTCACTTTAAGAAATCGAAATAAGGCCAAATCTCTCCATTTGGCCTTATTACACTTGGCCTTATTTCACGGCACCGGGGCCCTATATCGTCTTTATAAATATAAAATTTCGCTGTCACAATGTTAGTTACCGTACTCCTCCGAAACGGCTTTACCGATTTTTACCAAATTTTATACGCGTATTCAGTAGGTCTGAAAATCGGCTACTAATCATTTTCCATACCTCCAAGTGATAAGAGCCTACCCTTAACATTGTTTCTTTAATTTAAATACATTATATTAGATTTTACATAGTCTCAGTGTAAATGTCATATTTATCAATTTAATTTGCTTAAAAATAAATTCTGAAATAATATCCACACTAACTTTTTTGAATTGTGTAATATTACGGATGATTTTGGTGCCTTTGCAAGAACATTACTCTATTCACAAGTACCACGCTATTTCACATGGGCTCAAACAAAAAAAAAGGATGCCCCGCAAGCAAGGCTCACCAGTTGATGCATGTCTCAATTTATTTAAATCGAATGCCTTGGGGCGATTATTTACAGTCAGTCCAAGACACACTGAGTGCTTTTATCTTCGACTGTTGTTCGTTAATGTTACTGGCCCATTATCATTTCAAGATATACATACGTAAAGTGAATGGGCAACAGTATCCAACATATAAAGATGCATTCGTTGCACTCGGCTTGCTGGAAGACGATAACCAGTGGTCCCGTTTGCTTGCTAAAGCTGCATTGAACTGTACAGCAATACAAATTCGTCTACTTTTGCTATAGTGTTGACTACATGTTTCCTAGCTCGAGCCAACATAAAATAGGGTGGCGCAACAGAGCGAGGAGCCCCTGGGCCTAGCGCTTTTCTCACAACCACACCTTGTAAGGGAATGGAAGGGACCTACAATTTTGGGCCGGTTCCGAACGGCTAATCGAGAAAGCGCTTTTCATGGCAATGAATACTAACGGAGGACTTGCCAGTTCCTCGCGAAAGGCGATACCCGTAGAAAAAACCATTTTTGCCTCTGGTGGGATTCGAACTCGAACCTCTGGATTAACAGGCGGACATGCTATCCATCGCACCACGGGTACCACTCGAGCTCAAGCCAACATATTATGGGATAATCACAAAGATTCCATGACTGATGATATATTGCATCAACATCGTATACTGTGCAACGATCTAACGATAACATTCAACGACGCTATGTGCAATGAAGCATTGATTGCTATTAAGGATCTTTGCATTGTCATTACCAAAGTTATCACTCACTCATTTCGGTATGAATTCGCCAAATTGACCAGCATCTGATTTACACTGAAATGAATCGTGAACTGCAGTACAACGTACAACACTGTAGAAATGGCAGCGATTGTTACTCGCAATGTCCCTCATTGACCGCATTTTACTCGCAGTTTCAGCAGGCCAAGGTGGGTTCTTCTTTTTGGATGCACCGGTTGGAACTGTCAAAACATTCCTTATTCCTAATTCTTGCTGAAATACGATCAAATTATGGCATCGGGCATTGCGGCAACTTTATTGGATGGAGGCAGAACAGCTCATTCAGTATTTAAGCTGCCACTTAATATTCAAAATAACCCCCACGCAGTGTGTAACTGTTTTTAATAAACAATCGTCCATGGCCACCGTGCTAAAACAGTGTAAAATTATCATCTGGGATGAATGTACTATGGCACACAGACATTCAATTGAGGCGTTGAACAGGACATTGAAAGATATTTTAAAAACAACGACAAACTATTTGGATGTACTCTGTTGGTGCTTTCAGGTGATTTCAGACAATCACTTTCCATCATTCCACGTTCAACATACTCTGATGAGATCAACGCTTGCTCAAAATCTTCTCCATTGTGGCGTCATGTTGAAAAAATACAGCTGATTCAAATGCTTCTAGATCCATCCGCTGAAACATTCTCAAAACAACTTTTAGATATCGGTGATGGAAAAGTTGCTACAGATGAAACTGGATCCGTAAAATTACCGACCGATTTCTGCACAATCTCTGATTCGCAAAATACTCTCATTAAACAAATATTTCCCGATGTACACAAACAGTTCATAAATCATGAGTGACTTGCAGCTTGCTGAAACAACTATTTTAGCAGCAACAAATGCAGACGTTCACAATTTAAATTTGAAGATTCAACAGTTGTTGCCAGGGAACTTGGTATCATACAAATCAATTGATACAGTTTGCAATTTAGACGAGCCACGGCTGTTCAACGGTACGCGATTAATAATTCGAAAATTGATGAAAAACGTTATCGAAGCCAACATTTTAAATGGCAAGTTCAAAGGTGAAAAGATCCTAATACCACGGATTCATATCATACCAACAGATGTGCCAATTGAATTCAAACGAATTCAGTATCCGCTCAGATTGGCATTTGCAATGACAATTAACAAATCCCAAGGCCAAATGCTGTCTATTTGTGGCTTAGATTTAAGTACACCATGTTTTTCACACGGACAATTGTACGTAGCATGCTCTCGAGTGGGTAAACCATCAAGTATGTTTGTGCTTGCTTAGCTTTAAAAGATTAATTATGTGATATGTAGTTTTAAGAAATAAATTATAGTAACTTAAAAATAATATTGTTTGGCGTTTGTTATTTTTATATTCACTTATCGTTTATACCGCTCCACGCCTATTTCACGCATATACCATATACTTATACACTTATAATACGTCTAGATTAGAATTTATCTAGAAACTAGAAATAATTTAAAGGCAAAACAACGATTGACGGTTCAGCTAGTATATTTATATATTAACTAAATATAACATCAAGTCTCTTTTTAACTGCGATTATAGGTACTATAAGGCAAGTCTTGCAATCGTGCAGAAAAAAAAATTTGAGATATCAATTAAACATGACATTACGATGACAGAGAATACGAAAAAAGTGGGTCCTACAATTCAGTCTGTCTGTCTGTCTGTCTGTCTGTCTGTATGTCTTGACCAATTTTCTTCAAAATTTTGCAGTCAGAGTTCATTTAGAATCATACAGAAGGGTTTTTGGAATTGGGTCTCTAGGTCTTGAAATAACGGAACCTGCCATATAGCCTAACGATTTTGATAAGATTTTATGTGAAAGATTATTTTTTAATTGTCTTTCTTATGATGCAAAAAAATTTTTTGGAAAAAGTCTAAAAACGGTTCCCCCTATAGAAAAGAAATTTCATATTTAAGAAGTTGTAGATGACATAAAAAGGATTGCATATTAAGAGTTGGAAAATTTTAGGTTTTGAAATTTTTAATATTTTAAAAAAAAAAAATTTTGTTTTTTTGAATATTTTCAAAACGGTATGGCTGATGTTTTTCAATTTTCTTATTAAAACATTTTCTGGCAAGATCTTAAGACTTGCATACCTAACTTTTTTTAAAAAAAACTTTTTATTAAAAAATTCAAAATAAGAAACCGATTTTTTATAAAACTGCTCTAACGATTTTGGTTAAATTTTCAACGTTTATAAGTATTAGTAATTGCAAATGAATGGCGTTTTTGGATTTTCGCTTGAAGCCTTTGGAATATTTAATTTTAATTTTTTTTCAATACTTTGCGTGATTTAATTCAATTTTCATTATTAAAGTGCAGTTGGCAACCCTGAGCCCACCAAAAATATTTAGAGCGAATACTAAAACCTACATATTACTCAGCCTTAATATTTTGGTATTGTACTTAGGACACAATCGCAAGTTCGTGCGACCCAGTCGTGCCCATTTTTCTCATCTGAATGCAAATTTCAACAATGATAATACTGATCGGATTAGTCGTGTTGCCGATGATAGACTGTAAACAGTCCGAAATGCATACAGGAACGCGTTTGTAATTGTTTTTTTTTTCGTTATGATAAGTGTCGTCATCGTCGTGTGTAAAAGTTAATGTAATATAATGCAAAAATAAAAAACAATTTAAATTGTGAAAATAATAAGATGTTCTTGCTCGTTCATTTTTCGTTTAATGTATACAATTTTCACGCGTTCAATTTAATTTATTTATTAAGCCATTTAGAATTACCCAAAAATTTGTAGGCCTCTCTATTTCTCAAAACATAAAGTTGAAAGAAATGCTTTACAGGCTTTAGGGCTCTCCGAGCTCTGGTGTGCCACCCTATTAATTTTTTGCTATCTTGTTTCATAACAGGTTGGAAGAACGTTACTTTGTCTCCATTGAATAGGTAGCCTGACATTGGCTATTATTTTTCCCAACTCCTGATACATGCTCTGCGGGATGTTTCTCTGAAGTGTGGCATCTTTCTTTCGAGAAGCTGTCATATCCATGTTTCACATCGAGGAATTTTTTTAATCGGAACTGAGCTATTTTTGAGGGAACTCTGAAAACACCTTTTACTTTACTAATAACTCTTGTGTTCGTGGTGCTCTTGGTGCAATGGTTAGCATGTCTGCTTATCACACGGGAGGTTTGTGGTTCTAATCCCAATCGAAAACAATAATGTTTTTCCATGGGTATCTTAGTATTACTTATGTGTATTAAAAACTCATTCAACAGTAGACAGTGTTTCTGAGCGATTGCCCCCAATACCTCAAACCCTTTGTCGGGGATGGCCAGATGAAGGTTTTTCAATCCAAGCCAAATGAATATTTGTCCTGCTCAGTTCGAATTTGTGGAGATAACAAATGCAAACAAAGCAGAACGCATTCTCAAACCGACATGGCCAACAAACAGCTGAATGAAAACGAGCACCACCAACGAATGCCGCACTTCCTTTAACGATCAACATCAACACGAAACATTGTTATTCTGTATAAAAATTTATTTATTGCCTAGTAAACAACGAATAAATGCAGTGAATTTAAAATTATTAAAGCACGGCACCTCAAATGAATGACTAATTATTGACTTTTCTCCACCAGAGGTAGAGGATTTTTAGCGCCATCATATTTTGATTGTATGTACATGGTCCTTCGAACC
Organism: Melanostoma mellinum; assembly: GCA_914767635.1. Lineage (NCBI taxonomy): Eukaryota > Metazoa > Arthropoda > Insecta > Diptera > Syrphidae > Melanostoma > Melanostoma mellinum. The sequence continues at coordinate 66,685,098 of OU612058.1, read as the reverse complement.
AGACAAAAATGATTCACCGTTAAATATTCTGCTGTTGGAACAATGCTTGTTTGGTGTCCAATGTCCTTGGTAAGAACTGATATCTGGCAGTTCTTTGATTAATTTGGAGACTGATCTCCTACCCATTCACCTGCTGGTGGTGGCGTTTATGGTGCATTCATCTGCTGGGTGGTATCGTTTTGGATTTTGGAAGTGCGACTTGTTAAATTTGCATTTGTTGTCACACCAATGCAATGAAAATTGAACAAGTCTTTATCCAACCTTAAGTCAATCAGGAACACATCATACCGTAGTAACTAGACTTGATATTAGCTCAAGGATTACACCGACTCCTTCTTATTCCGTTTTATTCCGTGAAAAAAGTTTTGTTTTTCTCCCTAACATCCAGGGGCATGCTCCATTTCTATTGAGGACAGCTGTGGTGCAGTGGTAGAGCGCTCAGAAGATAGACCGGAAGCGTGGGTTCAAATTCCGCTCTGGGCATCTACCTTTCTTTCAGCCTCTTAGTTTCATTTGAACGCCGCGCTGGAGGTTATATATGTGAAATGATTAACACCTTATTTCCATCTACTGCACCACAAAAAAAGGGAAGGCTGCTACTATGGTAGTACAATGGACCAGAAATTAAGTCTGAGTGCTCCAGATTAGCATTAGCCTCCACTTTTTATTAAAAAAAAAAGAAGTGCTCCATTTACAGTTTCTAGCCCTCAAGCTTTTTGCAGAAATACCACCAACCACAATTTTTAGATTAGAAACTTTCATCAGCTTCCATCAAATCTGTTCCATTTCTTTAGTAGACTCCTGATCTGAAAAATTCAGATTACTCCAAGCATTCAAAAAAATTCGAAGGCAATTGCTTTGTTATAACGCGGAACTTTTTACTGATCCTAGCTCTGTTTACTAAAAAGAAATAATGTGTCAAACCATGAATATATGAGTAGGCTAAAAAGCCAAAACGTCAAAATTTTGTAATTTTGGTGTTTTTCGAAAATTCCAATTAGGGAAAAAAGCATTCTTCCTTTACGAATTAAAGTAACTGCCATTTTTATTTTATTAAATCAAATTATGATTTTACTATGATAATATAACTTATCCAGGTGCAGGTGTTGCAGCTGTTGTTGCTCGCGTGGTGGTCGGTGTTGTGGTTGGGGTAGTAGTCGACGTTGAAGTGGACGTAGAAGTTGATGTGGTTGTACTTGTTGAGGTGGTCGCTATTGTTGTTGTCACACACAGCGGTGATCCTCTTGCACATAGTCTTTGTTGTACAAAAAGACTAAGGACAATCCGTTCTAAAAAGATACCTTCCGATAATTGGACAACGAGAAGGCAGATGAGACTGAACGCAACAGTCCCTGATGAAACCATTTTTATCGAGCAAATTCAGCTTGATTGATAGTTTCTAAAACATGGCCGTTCATTTATATACCAAATCCAGAACCGAGAATAAAACATAAAAAAAATATATGAGAAGGTTCTGTGTTGAGTAAGGTCGGCCTCGGCACAGTAATTAAGTTTGGATAGTATTTGACTTATCAGTTTCAGTTTTAGCTAATTGCAGAGAAAACATTGAACATCTACTCTACATGGCTCCAATTACAGAATTATTATTAAATTAATTTTTTTTTTGTTACAGAAAATGTGGAATCAAAACTGAACTTTTTAAAGGCTGCAGTGCATAGTCTGGTCAGCGGTTCGTTGATTGTGCTGAAGTTGATTGTCGTTTGCTATTTTACAATCGATTTTTATTTTTTATTTTTTATTAATCGCTAGACATCACAAAAGGTTCATTAAAAAAGACTGGCAGTCGCTGTTTCTCAGATTAGTCAGTAGTTTTCTTCGTTGAACATCGCGTCGGCTTGAGAAAGTAAACACAGAGTTTGGTTCGAATGCGCCATCTTTCGTTTGTATGCTCATGAGCACATGCCGCATTCTGAATGATATTAAAAAGCACGGCCACTTCATCGGTATATACCTAAGTTGATGTTTTAGATATCTCAAGCATGCTAAGCTGCAAAAGTCGACCAAGATTCACTATAGAAAAGATAATAACGTACTTTCAGTGCGCCACTTCTCGTTATGATAAACGTTCTGTACAGTGCACGCTTGCAGCGACTTGATTTCTTACAATAAGTATTTTTAAATATATTTATAGTTCCATGATGAGTTACGTGTAATTTATAGTTTGCATTTTTATAATGTTTTTAATACTGCTGGTAAAAGTTTATTATAATTAATATACCTATTTTCAAATCAGCCACAGAATCAATACCTGCATTTTGGGGAATTGGCTCTGGTCTTTTTTCATTATGTATACATATAATATGTCATTTATCAATTTATGGTTGTTGGATTTTTGTTGTCTGGGACGACTGATAAAAAAAAATAATAGGATGCTGCAAAATCGACTTACAACTTGGATCGAATAAAAAAATTTATTAAAAGAGTTCCAAGCTGGCTTTAGAGCTGGGTACTCAACAGTAGACAACATATTCATTTTGAGAAGTCTGGCAGAGAACTTTATCTCAAGAAACAAAAAACTTTATGTTTTCCTTATTGACTTCAAAGCTGCTTTTGATACGATAGACCGAAGAGCATTACTGTAGAAATTATATGGTTTGGGTTTATCAGGCAAATTTGGACGAGTTCTAGAAGAGATGTACAAGGAAATTGTAAGTCTATCGTAAACTATGGTAAGAATGACACCTTTCTTTCTTTCCTTTGATCCTCAATAAAGCATCATCCTTGAAAGAAAGAAAAATTGAAATAAAAAAATAAAAAACAAAAGCTGCAGCATGGGATGGAACTGAGCTCTGATTGGTTCATAACTTTATCTGGTGTAAGATAGGGATGCTCTTTGAGCCCAACTTTATTCGCTCTTTTTATAGACGATTTGGTTGATTATCTTCCCGGAGGCGTAGAATTTGGGGAAGTGCGGATAAAAGCACTGCTTTTTGCGGATGATGTGCTTTGTTTGCAAACTCCCCCGAGACCTTGCAACTAATGATACATAGGGTTTATAACTACTGCCGTTTATGGAACCTTATACTCAATATCGAGAAGTCTAAAATAATGATTTTCAAGAAAGGTGGAGGAAGAAACACTCTGAATGAAAGGTGGAACTTCAACAGAGAAAATATTGAAATTGTCAATGAATTTACGTATCTCGGTATGTATATATTTCCAAGAGCTTGAGTATGACGAAGCATTTCAAAGAAAAGTTGCAGCAGGCAAAAACAGCAATAAATGTGTCATGGCGAACTTGCTTTGTGAACCAAAACATAGCGCATAGCAGCAAATACAAAGTGTTTCAAGCGGTTGCAGAGAAAATTTTATTGTATGCATCACAGGCTTGGGGATGTAAGAAGTTCGACGCAGTTGAACAACTTTTGAGGCATTTCGTCAAAAGGATGTTCCGCCTACCACCAAACACACCAAATTATGTCTTCATGTTAGAGACGGGCCTATCACCGTTGTTCACTAAGACGCTTAAGATGCAAGCAGACCTCCTAGTAAAAATTGTCAATATGCAAGTGAATTGGCTGATTAGGAAAGTTGTCCTCAAAGCTATTCAAGAGAAAAATAGCTGGTACCAACCATTCACCAGGTTGGCTCTGGCGCAAGGGTGTAATATGAGCCTGAGCATCAACATGGAAGATGGAACAAGTACTAGAAGAAATCTTTACGAAATAATAGCAAAGGTAGACGAACAATGTAGAGAAGAATACATAGCTGAAGCAACTGGTGGTTGTACAGAACAATATGCAGTAGACTCAACCACAACTTGTTAAAATGTGGAAATCATTAGTACAATGGTTAGGCTGCGGAGTGAATTGCTCAACCTAAATTATATACCACACAACCTAACACCTAGGAGAAAGAGAAGATACCATTCACTTCATTGGAAAATGTCCAACGCTAAGAGAAACGAGAAGGAGCATTTTCGGAAGCGATTTTTTTATCGGAGGATCATGTTCCAATGCAACTAAATGAGATGGATGTTTCACGCCTTTATACGAGTACTGCAAAATTACCTTGATGTATAGAGAAAGGATGATATCGTAATTCTTTCTGATTCTGTGGAAGGCATGCAACGAATGATAAATAGGCTGGAGAACTATTGTGAAAACTGGAATCTAACCGTCAATTTACAAAAATCGAAAATCATGATATTCAGGGATGGAGGCGGAAGATATGCAAATAACGAAAAGTGGACATACAAGGGTGAACATGTTACTATAGTTCGTGAGTACAAATACCTAGGAGTGAATGTCTCTGCAAATCTCAACATGAAAAAACACTTTGAGATAAAGCTAGCTGAAGCGAAAAGAGCTGTGTCCGCAGTGTGGAACCGCTGTATAGATAATAATTATATCGAACATAGTGCAAAACTTAAAATTTTTCACGCAACCTCAGCCTCCATTATGTTGTACGCGGCACAAGTTTGGGGTTACTCCCAAGTTGAAGAAGTTGAAAGGTTCCTAAGGTATTTCCTAAAACGCATTTTTAGATTACCGAGTTGCACCCCCAACTATATGCTACATCTGGAAACAACTGAACCGCCGTTGTTCCTAAAGACCCTCAAGATGCACTTCGATTACGTAATCAAGGTGATGGAGATGGATGAAAGAAGGCTGCCGAATCTAGTGCTTAGAAAACTGTTAGCATCAAGAGGAAATCTGATCAGAAAGTGGGAAGAGCTGGCTATTTGCGTAGGCGAAAACTTAAATTTGTTACCCGAAGTAAGCCCAACTGATTTGAGACTTAAGTTTAACTTAATATTGAAGAAAATTAGCCACTCAACATATTCAAACTTTAAACAAGAAGCACAATCATCGCAGTATAGAATGATGTACAGCAGACTAAATTTGGATCTTAATGAAAGCACGTATCTTCTCAATCGCTATCGCATAAATATGATAAGTGTATTATTTAAAATTAGAGGTGAACTTTTAAATTTGAACTATATTCCGCATCGACCTGACCTCCCGATTCTATGCGAGCTCTGTAACTTCAAGGAGAGAGAAGATGTATATCACTTTGTTGCCAGATGTCCCATTTTGAAGGAGTTTCGAGTGAGGTACTTTCATGTAGCCTCGATGGATTTGAATGACACTTTGGATGTCCTAAATGGAAAGCTAGGCTGGATAACTTTGTATAATTACACAATTAGTGCACTAAACTATAGGAAACGCATCTTCGAAGGAAACTTTTAAAGAAAAAAACAAATGAATTAAATATAAAAATATAAAATGCATATCAAGCTTAAAAAAATTGTCAATCTGGTAGACGGCCATTGGCCAAACCATATTAAACTTAAGTTTATCATATTGTATATTTTTAAAGCAGTTTTTAAATAAAGTTTTTTCAACTAACTAACTAATTATAGAGAAAGAATTCAAAACGAAGATTTTTAAAAAAACTAATAATATAAATACCTGAAAAATTCAAACATTTTATTTAAATATAAATCGTTACACTACATGAATATATTTAAGGGGCAAAATATTAAAATTGATAGTTACCATTTTATAAAATACTATTTTTATCTTATCATACATATATGTACAAATATAATTGTCAATCCGGCAGACGGCTATGCCATGCTTTAATGATTTTATAATTTATATTTTGTAAAAATAATGATTGTACGAACAGCGCAACATAGCTACGGAAGCCCTGAAATTTCAAGGAACAAGGAACTATACAATTTCCAATATATATCAGGAGCATTGTATGACTACCAGAGCTGTGAAAGAATGCATTCATTTTTATATTGCAGTCAACTGATGAAATTGGCATTTCTTTTGAATATTTTGACATTATGTTAGTATTTAACTTTAATCAAAAAGTCCCAGTTACATTTGAAGTCTTTAGTAAACCAATCAAATTTTTTTAATTTTCTCTCGGTTTGTGAGAGAGATATTGAAATATTTAAGAAGCACTGTGTGGGTATTTTTTAGCTGACTTTTTGTTTCGAATCTACTCATTTTAAAGCAATTTCTTATGTGAAATAGTTCAGTTTTAGTTGCAGGAATCGACCCATGATAAAGCAGATCCTTTTGGCTTCTATTGCTCTAAGTTTAGTACTGCTTAAGTCTCTGAGTTGAAAAAGAAAAAAAGTTATCATAACAGAGATGGTCAAAAACGCTGATCAAGAACAGAACCCTTGCAAGCCCTAACTCAATAACGTGGTGCCCATGGTATGGCAAAATGGTGAGCAATCTGTCTGTTACGAGGTTGTTCGAGCATTGATTTCAAGACTTTTTTTTGTACGGCTGTAGTCTTTCGCTCGAAGAATTGACAAGTAGTGCAAAATAAGATAATTTTTGAGTTATGAGATTTTGCAATTTTGCTTTTTTGTTGAGATAGCAAGATTTCTGGAGATTTAACAAATGAAGGTTTTTTTCTCTATTGGGGGGTTTTAAAAATACCAGCTATAGCACTCAGACCCAAATACCGGTTCATTGTACCAGATAGCAACCTGCTTTTGTAACAGCTTTCCAGATGTTCGAAGAAAAGTCAAAAGACGCTGTGCTACGGTTCTGATAATCTGGTGACCTAAAAGCCTTACTTGGCATGCTTGCATACGCACGGCTAGGTGACGTCGGATTGGGGAGTAGTTCTTGCTAATAGTCAGCCAGTCGCACCAAAAGAAAACTTACTTCATGCCAAGATTTATAACAACTACCTAACTGCGGACGGACATCTTCTCTTACCTTACCAATTTCAAACGGCGACAGGTGTTGGCGTCGCTCAAGGTCTCTGTCTCCCTCCCTACCTGCTTACGCAGACGCCTTGACAGCTCATGTACCTTGGTAAATTCTGTTGAACTTTCCCTAATTTTGCTTTCTAGGCTACGCTACACAACCTTCAATTTGGCATCACAACTTCGACCACTCACCCCCATAATCTCTTCAATTTAAAACATTACGATTTTCAAATCTACCGATTTTATTGTATAATGATTGACTTTGCTTTCATAAACATTCTAATCTTTGAAATAAACTTCAGTGCACGTATGGTACATAGGCATACATTTCAATTTTAACTTAGATGTATTTGTATATAGCATAATTCTTACTTGTGTGTGGATAGTTCAAATTTTTAGTTAGTTAAGATACGAAAATTTTCAATTTTAAATAGACAAATATGTATGTCAACGTAATCAATGAAACAATAGCTAAGGAAAATTTGTCAAAATTTAGTGGTAGTTTGGCCTGTGAAAGGGAGAAAGGTACTTATTTAATCGATCGGAGACTTACCACTTACGGGGATCCTGTGCACAGATTCCTATGGGTTCCAACTGAGTGAATCTTCTGAGTTCGAATACAGCTCACCGCCAAACCAACACTATCACAATGAATCTTTACTTTTCTTTCTTTTTTTAAAATGACTCTAAAGCAATTTAACTCGAATTTGATTCGGATCTTTACATGCAACTATTATTATTAAGCTCACTTTTCTAATTTCGACTTTTAATCACTCACTATTGTTTACCTTCTTTTTTTTTTTTTTTTGCTTACTTTAAACTTATTCTCTTGTTTTCTTATTTTATATTTTACTGATTTCTTTCTTTCTTAAAACTTTTTGTTTGATGGCACCTGATGCGCATGTAGGTTATATTAAGGTCTCGCAACCCCCTCTCCGTCACCGCACTACACCGCACCTTACGTGACCCGATCGGGACTTAGCGAGCCGAATGGTTTCGCGATCTTTGATTGACTGAGGTTGAGTCTTGGCTTTCCAATTCGGTTGCTGGTACTTTTGTTTTGACTCTGTGTTTCGCTCAGGGAAGGATGCCGTTACTCAACTGGAAGATGAGACGAAAGTGCTCCAGTGGTAAAATTTGCAGCGAAGACCTTGGCCTTGGCCTTGATCTTGAATTTTTTTTCGATTTCTCTTCTTCTCGTTCTTCTCCACCTTTACGAGGAAAGACCGGGGAGTAGGGGCACGTGGTGCAGTGTGAAAATGCTGAATATTGTGTGCTCCGCACAGAAGCGTCTGGTGAGACCGCTGAAGTTAAAACTTCTTGCGTCTTAATTTTCTATTCTCCTGACCACTTATTTGTTTTATTTATATTTGCTGGGTCCAGAGGGAATTTCTTTGTATTTTATTCTAAAATAGACTTCTTTATAGAAGGTGCTTACAAGTTTTTTTGTTTCACAAATTAATTCAATTACCTGAGGAGACGACCTTGCTGGCTCGGTGGTCAAAAGAAAAAGACCGACCAAAGAAATTTTTTTCGGAAAGCTAAACCTACGATGCGGTTGGCACTCACTGTTTCCTGAGTGGATTCAGTGAATTAAACGAATTGATTCGAACTTCGAATTCCATACGCGTACAGCGTACTCAAGAAAACAGGGTGTAGCAAAAATACTTTAGTGTTTTTTTTTTGTACTTGGATTTGGATGCGATGGTTTAGATTCGTAACAGCTGCCATAATAAGGAACCTAAGTTACCTGCTTTAACCATGTCTGCGCCGAGTATCTGTAACCTCATACGAGAAAAAACAGGACATTCATAGCGGAAGTCCTCTGCGGTGTCCTCATCTTCTCCACAAAACTCACAAAGCGTGGTATCACTTAAGCCTAACATATTTAAATGTTTGGCATAAGAGAAGTGCCCGCTGGCAACGCCAATAAGTTTTCTACTATCTTTTCTGCTACGAGATAGCAAAAATATTGCATTCATCTTATTTACTTTGGGGAGAATACGTTTGGTCTGTCAGCATCCAATAGATGCAGGTCATCTACGGTTGTACTCTTAACACATCCAATCGTTGATTGAAGCCCTCACTGAGGACGCTGGCAGACCTAGCGACGGTTCAGGTCCTGGGAAAGCTGTCTGAGATCCCTGCCTAGCAAGTTCATCGGCGATCTCGTTTCCTGTTATGCCGTGATGGCCCGAAGCCCAAATGAGACTCAAGGAATTCAATCTTTCGACCGCATTCAGAGATCTCTTCTTTCCAGGCTCAGATTCTTAAGCGAACCAGTCCTGAACCAAAGGAAAGTTGACTGAGTGTTTTTGACGCAGTCTGAGCCTTGGGATCTTCGTGTCAGACGGCATATCCATTAGACGTGAGTCAAAAGATATGCTGCTTGCGAGCTCCTCAAAGCTCCAGTGCGAATTGAGCCAGAGATCACATCTCTTTAAACGAAAAATGGTCTTGAGAGTACACCCCATGGTGTAGGTATCAAGGGGAGGAAGATTCAGCAGTGCGTCGAGAGCAGCTCCAGGAAGGCGCCAGTAACACCAAGACAAAGTGTTCTTTGAAGTTTGGCAAACGAGGCAATAACGTATTTACGAGAGAGCCTATTCCACCAAAAAACTGACGCATGGGAGAAGATTATCATACACGTATAGATCCAAAGGACGCTTTTCGGTAAAAGACCCCATGTCTTGCCAAAGGCTGCTTTACAGAAAACTGACAGTGCTTTAGTAGTTTTAGACCAAATAATCAACATCTTTGACTTCATTTGGAAAGGGCATGATTACGCCTTTAAGTGTAAGTTGGGTTGGGTCAGACCAGTCAATTTTTTACATCTCGTGAAGAGGACAACCTCGGTTTTAAGAGGATTGACGGAGAGACCGTTTCTAACACACCAAGTGTCAATCATATAAAGCGCAGACTGTGCTTGGTAACAGACAGCTTAAAGGCTGAAACCAACCGAGAGCACGGCGACGTCATCTGCATATGCTTGGGCATTAACGTTAGAACCATTGAGCATTACAAGTAGAGAGTCGATCAACATGCACCACAGAAGAGGAGATAAAACACCACCTTGTGGACAGTCTTTATTCACTGATTTATTGCACATATTGTTCACACTCTGTTTCAACTTTCACGGTTCTATTTACTAGCATTTTTTTTCGTCCACAACACAAATACTTCTTCCACACTATGTTCTCTGGGAGCATTGCAGATACCATCGAAACTAGCAAATGGATTACTCGTCATGAGGATGTCGAGTGGAAGTGTTGGACCAAGAATTGAGCCTTGAGCTACACCCCTGGCAGTCCAAGTATGCTATTCAGGAGATTTCCTTATTCCACACCATTCACCCAATAACTCAAACCCTCTGCTAATGCATCTGCAGAGTACGATACAGAAAAACCAATCACGCAATTATTGCCATCATCGAATTAAGTTAAATATTTCAAAATGTATAACTACGCTATAATCCAGCGATTACTGAAAAGCAATTTTGTATCAATTTTCGGTAGAATTTATTTCTGTATTTATCCTTATAGACATCCTCATATATCACTCTTCGTATCTCGTTGCAAAAATAAATTTACATTTAATAACAGTTTCAATTCTGCCGAATGCATGAATCCAACATCATCAGGTACCGCCACCGGAAACAAGAAGAGTTATGGGTTCCCCATTAGCATACATTATTGTATTTTATCGATTACACACTGCTAAAGGTACACAAATCATCTTACCACAAGAAAGATACACAAACTGTTTATAAAACCGCCACCGAAGTTATCTCTAGACTTAAGATGATAAACAAAAATTGGAAAGAAAAAATAACACAGAATAAAAAAACAAAAGAACTCTGATCAAACAAGTGTTCAGCTATGAACTTTTCTGTTTGCTTTTACACCCAACGAACGCCTTGGCAAGGTTTTTTGTTCATAAGAAAAATATAAAATGTTAAAAAGGCATTATTCATTCTCTACCCGAAGGAATAGCTCCCGAAAATTCCAATCATTTCGGATTGAAACAGGAGAACAAACCGGTAACAAAGAAAAAAAAAAGAAGAGAAAAAACAAGGGGTTTTCTGGGTGAGAGTCTTTTGTTTTTTGAGCAGGATAAAATATTCAAAGCAGTCCGTTGTTGAATTAGAAATCCCAAGGAAGACCCAACAAATAGAAAGGCAGATGAACCAAATAGAACTTTCCAATGAAAAATTCTACCTTCAGGCGAGCATTTGGGGCTGCTATAACTATAAGGCTATAGCCGTAGTGTTGTATAAGTGTGGGTATGTGTCTTTAAATTATATCCATACTTTACATTCAAAATAAAAACTACCAATATGATTCTTTATTTTTTTTTTTTTGTTAACCAACTAGAGAGTTTGGTAATGAATCGCGAAGCCAAGGCGATGTGTTAGCCGCAATGATTCGGTTTTATTTTCGAAGGTCTTGGCCGGTGGCCCTCATGTGGTTAATGGGATTCCCCAATGCCGTCAAACTTTTGCTCGCAAAGTTTATTAATAAGCTGAGGGTTGTGTGAGTGGTCGGGGAACTTGTTGGATATCATATTGCAGCGCACCGTAGAGCTTTTACAACAAAGTTCAGGATTGGGGATATATGTTTAATGAACCAACCATTTTCCTTTTGCGTAGTGCTAATTAAAATGAACTACAAAAACAATGTAACCAGAGTCTGTATAAAAAAAAAACATCGGTATTTGAATAGCTAAAGTTTGGTTCTTTATTCATGATTGTGAAATTATTGACTCCGCTACAAATAATAAACTGTGTTGAAGGGAGATTGGTTTCAGAAAAAGTTTTACAGAATCCGAGGATCTGCAGTGCAGTAGATTTGATGGAATTTAAGAGTAGCGAGCTGAAACTTTGCGACGGTTTGCTAAATTTTCACTGTACGGTGATGATAAAAGTGAACCAAAAAAATGGAAGACATGGAATTATGATAACTCACTTTCAAGCTAAGAATGAAAAAAAGGAAAGTATATACAAAGGAAAGGGGAGTTTTTAAAACTACATTCCGACGAGCACCATGTATATTGTTGAACGGAGTTTTGGGTAGCTCAGGGGCACATAGAATTATACTGGACATGATTCTAAATTTGCTCTGATTTACTTCTTTCTTTGTAATTTGAAGCGCTAACTAATGTTCAAATAATCAATTCAAGCAAACTGTGAAGTTACTGCAATTTTGGACTTTTTCCCCAGTTTGCTTGGGTTGTCGAGGGTTCAACGGTCAAACGAAAATTAAGAAAGTAACTAAAAACTACAAAAAAATAAAATAAAATGGCTAGGCACACAGGCACAACATAACGGGAGGTATGTCGGGGTCTAGCAGACTTATCCCAACAACTGTTTGCCGTTTCAGAAAAGCTAATTGAGAGGGAAATTTTAATGGCAGTTGACTAACTCTCCGCCTTCAAAATGCTACCCAAGTGTCATCTTGGACCAATGATCAATTAAAAAGCATCTTGTGATGACGACATCTTTCATTCCAAGATCCGTGTAAGATTTCACGTCAAAATAAACATCATAAAAAAAATAGAGCACGACTGGCTAGGTCGTCAATAAAACTGACGGACAGGTTTGTCAAGACAAGAAAATATCATAGGGATGGAAATCTATCTTCCTCCTTTTAGGCGGAAAGTGTAGTATTTTAAAAAAATTCTAACAAATCATTAAACTACAACATTAAAGAATAACAAAATATAAATTGGGTGGGGTGACCTTAAAAATTCAATTATTTATATTGATATTTATAATCAGAAAAGAATCAAAAGAATTAGAATTAGTTTTATTAGCCAAGTGCCAGAAAAAATTAATTCTATAAAATTTAAATATTGCTTTATAAAATCAGAAAAAGAATAAAAAAAAAAGTTACTTTTTGTTTTGTTAGCCAAGTGCAAGAAAAAATTAATTTAGTTTAAAAAGAGATTGATCATATATTCTAATAACTCACCAGAACATTAAGGAAGTAAAATAGTTTAAGAAAACACAACTATTTCCAAAACACCACAATCAAAATCAAACAACCAAGATTTTAAATGTATCTGAAAAAGATTTGGTTATATAAGTGACCATAACGCAGTAGGAAGTTTATTAAATAATCTACAAGACATTACTGTGTAAAAATTACGAAAAGTAGTCGTCCGAAAGCTGGGAACAGATACAAGATATTGCAAGTTGTTTCGTATATTATGATTATTTAGGATTCTGAAATTCAGATTTCCTGAGCGCAAAAAGAAAGTTTTAAGGACCTTGAAACAATATAAATGTCGAACTGGTAGAATTTTCAATCTTACAAATAATGGAAAACTATGATGTAGTCTTCCCTTCCTACTAATTATCCTGATTACATATTTTTGTAAAGTTAAAATAGGTTTCACTTTGTTAAAGTGCGTTCCACCCCAACATGCAATTCTATATTGCTATTTGGAATGGAAAATTCCATAATAAATTTTTTTAAAAAGAAGATCATTGGAGCAAACTTTTTGGAGATAGAAAAAATGCCGCAGTGTAGAACGAAAATATTTTTTTAGACTCTCGGTTTGATTGCTAAAAGTCATCTTTGAGTGGATTAAGAGTCCCAGATACTGAAAAACATCCACTTTTTCGATTTGGAAACAAGACTCACTACAGATTTGGTGGTCAAGGTAAGTGATCGCACTCGACTCAGAAGCACAAAAGCAACTTAAAAGCTTATATTTCTTGCTCATTGGTTCATGGAAAAAGATATCTGGTTCAAAAACGTTAGGAGAAGAAAGACTAAAAAACATAATTTTGATCTTAGAGCTAATGACTAACTTATGTTCTGCGAACCACGACCTAAAGATATTCAAATCCTAATTAATATCAGCCACTAGATCAAGGGGACTATCAGCACGAAACGCACAACCAACATCATCTGCAAAGGCAGTAATTTTAGACTTGAATGGTAATTTAAACAAAGAGTTAATATACAATAAGAAAAGTATAGGACCAAGTACTGAGCCTTGTGGTACTCCTATATTCAGAAATTTGAAGTCACTTCTAATATTATTAGTTTTTACACGCAATGATCTATTTTCAAGGTAGGATCTGAACCATTTACTCATAAAACTCCTTATACGAGCATTTTCCAGTTTAGATAACAGAATTTCGTTGTTTACCATATCAAATGCCTTAGTGATATCGACAAAGAGACCAGCTGTACACTTTTTATGGTCAAAATTATTAAAAGTGTTGGAGCAAAATTGCAGGAGAGCGTCTTCAGTGGATTTACCTTTCCGAAACCCAAATTGTAGAGAGCTAAAAAAACTGTTTTTATTTAGAAAGTGCAAAAGTCTTATTTTAATACGTTTTTCAAAAATTTTACTAATTGACGAGAGGATAGAAATAGGTCTTTAATTGCTTTTTTCATTCGCTTTTTTAAAAATAGGAACAATATCGGCACACAAAGCATCCGGAAATTTTCCTGAGAAAATGCTTTGGTTAAATAAACGCGCCAGAACATCAACCAAGAAAAAAGATAAATTTTTTAGTAAATTATTTGAGACACCATCAGCTCCACAAGTGTTTGAATTTTTTAGAGACCCAATACTTTTTAAGACTTCGAATGCCGTTACGGTTCAAAAAAGAAGGTTTTTTGATTCAAAGAATCACCGCGAATAATTGAATAACTACAAGATGCACAGGAGGAACGGAAAAAAGACTGTAAGGAATCAGAAACATTTGCAAAGTAATTAATGAATTCATTAGCAACAGTATTTTCATCAGAAACTACATCTCCATTTATATTTAGATAGATATCCTTTTTGTTGCAAGTATGTTTATTCAGAAGACTATTTACTAATTTCCATTCATTTTTAATATTCCCCTTAACCTGCACAAATTGGTTACCATAGTATTTATCTTTACACAAAGAAATTTCTCTTTTAAGTTGAGAGCACATATGTATCTTTGTAACGCGTGTTTAAATTGTGATTAAGCGGATGTTTAGCACACTTGATTCTTAATTTGTTCTTAAGATTGATTTTTTTTAGAATATAAATGTTTATCCATGGCTTGAGTCTAATCTCTTTACTTTTCTGTTTGACAACATTACTGCATTGGGTAATAATTTTATTTTATTTTATACTGTAATGCTTTCGAAAGCTAAAACTCTTTTATCAATATTTTAGTCCAAGTTAATTTGGCGAATGTTAGATATTGATCAATTCTCAAAGTGAAAAATAAAAAAACAAATCAGACTTTTCTTCTTCAAATAAAATTTTTACAAAAGTTTGTCTTACTGAGCTAATTTTTATTTTAACTATCAATGCTCTTTTAAGTTTTGAGTCAAACGCAGAAAACCAAAAGAGAAAATCTTTCAGAGTTCTTAAAAATTAAAAAGTAATAAAAATAAAGGTTTCTTTTTCCAGACTTTAATCTTTGAGCAAAAACAGGCCTGGACAAAGTACCCATCATACTCTTCAAAGCAGTCAGGGGGAAGGCGAGACACTTGAGCCACTTTTTGTTAAATCGCTCATTAAAACTTTATTATTTTAAGATAAGTCTTATCAATTTAATCTACACGCAAGTGATTTTTGACAAGTGATAAGCACACGTGAACAGATATTTGGCCCAAGTCCCCCGGGAGACTCAAGTTTAGTTTTAGGCAACTTTCTTGGGGAAACTTGATAATTTTAAATATTTTATCAGTTCATTTTTAATTGGAACTAATTTTATTTTGTATGAACAAAAAAAAAACTCATTACGTTTTTAGTTTGCTCTGCAGAGATTTTCTGGGCGATTTCATTCATCTGCTAGAATTTTTGGCATTTTTGAACATCGAAATCAATCAAAACCAGTAGTTTCCTAGGCTTGCTACAAGTGATAAAACAGTAACCCAATTGTTTTTTATTCAATATAAAATATTTCAGAATATTTATGTCGACCTGCTTTGCTTCGCATTCAAATTTAATCAAATTATATTTACCGTATTTTCAGACAAAAATACCCAGAGGCCAACAGTCATTACAAGAAAATGTATATAATGAAGCGCAGAAATCATGCTATGGATGCAACGGGAGCAATAACCGATTGCAGAAATGTATCCGATTTTTGGAAAGCAATACGGAAGATCAACAATGGTGTGAAAAGAAACAACCCAATTCCAACAGAACTTCGATCACTTGTAGACTATTTCAGGGAAATAACAATGGACAACTACATCAATACCTTCCAGTTTGTCGTTCCGTACATGCAAGATAGTACATTGGATATCCTAGTCCCGGTTGCAAAAGATCAAGCGGCAGTCAATGACTAAAAAAATAATGAGGCGCCAGGGTCCGATGGTATTCCCATGGAGTTTTTTAAATTCAACACTTCAAAGTTTATACATAGACTAACAGATGCTCTAAATATTTTGCTTAATAAGGCCCTACTAAACCCAATCCATTAAAAAGGAGAAAGCACCAACCAACCCATCAAATTACAGAGATATCTCAGTACTGAATGCATCAATGAAGATACTTACAAGAATTCTGAGCAAATTATTATACACATGGATTCAGCAAAATAATCTTTCAAGTGAAAACCAGGCAGGTTTTCGAAGTGACTATTCCACAGCTTATCCAATTTATGTTTTTACCAGTGCCGCGGACATAGCTATTAAAAAGAAAAAAAAAACTATATGCATTTTTCATCGATTTCAAATCAGCCTTCGATATGATTGATAGAAAAGCCCTTATGCTGAAGTTATACAATAAAGGAATGGCATCTAAGTTTGGAAGAATTATTGAGAGTTTGTATACCCATACAACATCAGTTATAGTGAATGGAATCGAAAGGTCAGAAGAGTTTGAAGTCGAAATCGGGCACAGACAAGGCTGCAACTCCACTTTTATTTTCTTCGTTTATAGATGACATAAATGGGATTTGGGACGGTGGAGCAAGGTTGTCTGAAACACAGATCATAAGTCATTAAATGTGTGGGGATGTCATTGTTGCCTTATCTAAATCCCAACACGGATTACAACTAATGATAAATCAACCTCGACAAATCCAAAATTATGATTTTACGCAACGCAGGAGGACGAAATTGTCGAAACGAAACATGGAAATTTAACAACCAGGATATTGAAGTTGTAAACAAATACACCTACTTAGGCATGCTTTTCACAAGGAATCTCAATTTTAAAAAACATATGTCAGTCAGCTCGGAAAGTCAAAAGCTACGATAAATGCCACCTGGAGGTGTATCATGGCCAATAAAGAGGTAGATTCACAATCAAAATATCAAGTATTTGACGCAACATCAAAGTCCATGTGTTACGTTACGTGGCTCAAATCTGGGGCCAAAATGAATATGATGAAGTAGAACAATTGCTAAGATATTTCCTGAAGAGAACTTTTAAGTTGCCCCAGTCTACCCCAAACCACATTCTGTACTTAGAAACTGGATTATCCCCTACCTACATAACAACTCTTAAAAAGCAAGTCAACTACGTTTTAAAAATTCTAAGGATGGATGATAGACGATTGCCAAGAAGGATCAGTATGCTGATAATAAGAAATAAAATTGCGTGGTATGCTCAATGGAAGCGGTTGGCTGAGTATTGTACCTATTACATAAACGATCGATACTTTGAAATTTTATGTATACGAACTTGTTAAGGAAGTAGACATGAGGAAAAGGCGTGACTTTGAGACAAAGGCCAGGTCGTCTTTGCAACGCACTATATATGCAAAACTCAATCACAACCTAATGCATCTGAACTATTTTAATTCGACAAACTCAGCAGACGAAATATGATGCATTATATAGAGCCGAGATTATTCCGTTGAATTTTATCCCATACAGAATTGAGCGTTTTGACATTTGTGGTCTGTGCAACTTGAGAGAAAGAGATGTTTTCCATTTCCTGGGAACGTGTCCTATACTAGCTGAAATCCGTGGATTCGTTTTTAACAAAAATAGTTTAAGCCATATTGAAATGGAGAGTATTCTAAATGGTGGTGAAAACTGGAAAAAGCTTAGTGCGTACATAAAATGGTGGTTAAGATATAGACAGAATATTATTAAGATCAAGTCTCCCCTAGGAAACTGACTCAAGTCTCTACCGTTTTCTCACAATTAAAATTTTATTGTTTTTGCGAGACATGATCAAGCACAGATCCATTTTTCAATAAACAAAGTTTGATAGTTGTTTTGTAAGATAATTTTTGAAGTTTTCAGCTGCCATGCTAAAAAAAGATTTTATCACGAAAAAGCAAAAAAAATTTTCGTGTTTGAAAACACTTTTTCACATTCACCTGCCTAGAATTATTTTTGTGTGCAAGTAGAAGATCGCGGATTGCAACATTTAGGTCAATACTCATGATAATATTAAGTGGAATTTGAGTGAATTTTTGAAGGTGGTTCCGGACCCCCGTATGATAAAGTCTCCTGCGTAACGCGAAGGGTAGAGGGAAACTCTACTCTCCGCGTTACAGAAGTGGTTAATAAGCATGCGTATCACAAAATCAGCGACTGCAAAGTCATACCAACATCGAAATGGAAACTGCCATAAGTGCGCATATAGTCTTCAAAGAACCAAACTCAGTGCGCCTTAAATCAATGGGAATTTATAAAACTTAACTTCTTCTAACTTATAAACTAAACCCTTATGTTAATCAAGGCTTAGAAAAAAAAAACTGGTCGGTCTTTGATAGATAGGTCCTTATAAAACTGTGGTTTTAGCGGGGTACGAGTACCAAAAAACTCAATACCAATAATTGCTGAGTGTAATATAATAATCTTATATATAAATAGGCTAAGGAAAATCTTTGGGTCCCTTTTTCTCTGTTGTTTTCCAACCGATTCTCTTAATTTTTTTTTTGGTGATTTGGTATTGATAAGTAGAAGTGTCATCAATCATTTTTACCTGTGTCTACCTGTCCTAATTGCATAAAATCAACAGGTGTGTTTTACATGTATTTTATATGGGAAATACATATTTCAGAGCTTTTTTGTTGTTTTCTTATGTACAGTGTGTTTGTTCAGTGTGTGTGAGGAGTGTATGTGTAGTGTGTGTGTAGTGTGTGTGTGCAGTGTGTGTGTGCAGTGTGTGTATGTGTTTGCAATATAAAGATGATGTGTAGTGTGTGTGTGTGTGTGTGTGTGTGCAATATAAAGATAACAGATGACAGATATGACAGATGACAGATGACAGATGACATTTGACAGGTGACAGATGACAGGTGATAGATGACAGGTGGCAGATGACAGATGACAGGTGACAGATGACAGATGACATATGACAGATGACAGGTGACAGATGACAGGTGACAGATGACAGATGACAGATGACAGGTGACAGATGACAGCTGACAGATGGCAGATGACAGGTGACAGATGATAGATGACAGATGACAGATGACAGGTGACAGGTGACAGGTGACAGATGACAGCTGACAGATGACAGATGACAGGTGACAGATGACAGATGACAGCTGATAGATGACGATGACAGATGACAGCTGACAGATGACAGATGACAGATGACAGATGACAGGTGACAGCTGACAGATGACAGGTGACAGATGACAGATGACAGATGACAGGTGACAGATGGGAGGTGACAGATGACAGATGACAGCTGACAGATGACAGATGACAGATCACAGATGACAGATGACAGATGATAGATGACAGATGACAGACGGCAGATGATATATGTATGACAAATGACATATGACCTGTCCTTATTGCTTAAAATCAACAGGTGTGTTTTACATGTACATATTTTACATAGGAAAGACATATTTGGGTGATTCTTTTACAAATCGAACGGCTTTTGAACTTCACCTCTCCGATTCAGGTGAAATTTTTTTTCCAGTTTCTAAATTGAAAAATAAAAGATACGTGTCCGAGGAATTTTTTTTTAATCGCCTATTTTCGATTTTATAAGATGTAACAAATTTCATAATAGTGGTTGTAGACTCATTTTAAACAATATATAGCTCCAAATCCTTAAGAGCTACAAAATTTTCACCAATGACATTTTTGTAGTTAAAAAGTTGAACTTTAAGAAAAAAAATTTAGAAAAAAAAATTATCAACAAATTAGTATTGTTATTAACAATTTAATTGTTTAAATGGATTTTTAACGATTGCCCCCAAGATGTATCGAGTTTTTATTACTACCATCGTATTTTGCGTTAAATTTTACGTAAAAATAATGTTTTTTATTTATGGAGACTTTTCAATTGTTATTGTTAGAAAATAATGCATGTAGCGCGTAATGGTAAAAACAACGGTTTTTTGAGTATAAAATGGTATCTGTACCTCGTATCAAAAAAAGTTAAGAGTAAAAGTTGTAGATAATTAAAAGATCTACAACTTTTAAATTTACAATATGTCAGTATAACCTCAAAATTTAGTATTATCAGGCAAAGAAGCGAAAAATCAACATTTTATCATTTATTTAGTATAAATTTTCATTAAAATTAAGTCATGAGTAAATTTTTTTGTAGGAAATTAAATTTCCTACAAATTTGTGAAACACTTTTTTTTTGTAGCTATTGTCATTTACGGGACAAAAACAAATTTAGGGGCAAAAGCAAATTAAGAAAAAAATTGGGTTTGGTGACCCGTACTACCTCGATGGTGTGAGTTACGACTTCACCGCAATGAGGTTTTTTGTAGAACATTCAATTGTAAAGAAAGCCTACTAATGCCCTAGACGTTACCATATAATCCCTCTGAACTGTAGAATTTTTAAGAAAAACAATCTAAGTTTACTTGTATTTTAAACGGGAAATCTTTGCATGCCTTGGACGAGCACTTAATGGTAATAATAAGGGCTCAGATTTTGAGGGAACTTTTTTTTAGGTATTTCACAAAATTTCGGGATGGTAGTCTAAACTCCTGAATGATAAAAAACGAATTTTCATTAAAGAAAAAAAAAAGATTATTAGCCACTAGATAAAATAATAATAATAGCAATGCTCGACGTAACATCAATACTAGTAGCACTAGGGTGCTTTTTTCGACTTTTTTTTTCACTCCCATCCCGAAATTTTGTGAAATACCTAAAAAAAAAGTTCCCTCAAAATTTGAGCCCTTATTATTACCATTAAGTGCTCGTCCAAGGCATGCAAAGATTTCCCGTTTAAAATACAAGTAAACTTAGATTGTTTTTCTTAAAAATTCTACAGTTCAGAGGGATTATATGGTAACGTCTAGGGCATTAGTAGGCTTTCTTTACAATTGAATGTTCTACAAAAAACCTCATTGCGGTGAAGTCGTAACTCACACCATCGAGGTAGTACGGGTCACCAAACCCAATTTTTTTCTTAATTTGCTTTTGCCCCTAAATTTGTTTTTGTCCCGTAAATGACAATAGCTACAAAAAAAAAGTGTTTCACAAATTTGTAGGAAATTTAATTTCCTACAAAAAAATTTACTCATGATTTAATTTTAATGAAAATTTATACTAAATAAATGATAAAATGTTGATTTTTCGCTTCTTTGCCTGATAATACTAAATTTTGAGGTTATACTGACATATGGTAAATTTAAAAGTTGTAGATCTTTTAATTATCTACAACTTTTACTCTTAACTTTTTTTGATACGAGGTACAGATACCATTTTATACTCAAAAAACCGTTGTTTTTACCATTACGCGCTACATGCATTATTTTCTAACAATAACAATTGAAAAGTCTCCATAAATAAAAAACATTATTTTTACGTAAAATTTAACGCAAAATACGATGGTAGTAATAAAAACTCGATACATCTTGGGGGCAATCGTTAAAAATCCATTTAAACAATTAAATTGTTAATAACAATACTAATTTGTTGATAATTTTTTTTTCTAAATTTTTTTTCTTAAAGTTCAACTTTTTAACTACAAAAATGTCATTGGTGAAAATTTTGTAGCTCTTAAGGATTTGGAGCTATATATTGTTTAAAATGAGTCTACAACCACTATTATGAAATTTGTTACATCTTATAAAATCGAAAATAGGCGATTAAAAAAAAATTCCTCGGACACGTATCTTTTATTTTTCAA
The DNA here is from genome assembly GCA_914767635.1 of Melanostoma mellinum. Taxonomy (NCBI): domain Eukaryota; kingdom Metazoa; phylum Arthropoda; class Insecta; order Diptera; family Syrphidae; genus Melanostoma; species Melanostoma mellinum. Next base: position 66,663,359 of record OU612058.1, on the reverse strand, counting down.
TTTAGAAACTGGAAAAAAAATTTCACCTGAATCGGAGAGGTGACGATTGATTTTTGACAAAATCCGTTCGATTTGTAAAAGAATGACCCATTTCAGAGCTTTTTTGTTGTTTTCTTATGTACAGTGTGTTTGTGCAGTGTGTGTGAGAAGTGTATGTGTAGTGTGTGTGTAGTGTGTGTGTGCAGTGTGTGTGAGGAGTGTATGTGTAGTGTGTGTGCAGTGTGTGTGTGTGTGTGTGCAATATGTGTGTTTATATATATGTAAATAGGCTAAGGAAAATCTTTGGGTCCCTTTTTCTCTGTTGTTTTCCAACCGATTCTCTTAATTTTTTTTTTGGTGATTTGGTATTGATAAGTAGAAGTGTCATCAATCATTTTTACCTGTGTCTACCTGTCCTAATTGCATAAAATCAACAGGTGTGTTTTACATGTATTTTATATGGGAAATACATATTTCAGACCTTTTTTGTTGTTTTCTTATGTACAGTGTGTTTGTTCAGTGTGTGTGAGGAGTGTATGTGTAGTGTGTGTGTAGTGTGTGTGTGCAGTGTGTGTGTGCAGTGTGTGTATGTGTTTGCAATATAAAGATGATGTGTAGTGTGTGTGTGTGTGTGTGTGCAATATAAAGATAACAGATGACAGATATGACAGATGACAGATGACAGATGACATTTGACAGGTGACAGATGACAGGTGATAGATGACAGGTGGCAGATGACAGATGACAGGTGACAGATGACAGGTGACAGATGACAGGTGACAGATGACAGATGACAGATGACAGATGACAGGTGACAGATGACAGCTGACAGATGACAGATGACAGGTGACAGATGATAGATGACAGATGACAGATGACAGGTGACAGGTGACAGGTGACAGATGACAGCTGACAGATGACAGATGACAGATGACTGATGACAGGTGACAGATGACAGATGACAGCTGATAGATGACGATGACAGATGACAGCTGACAGATGACAGATGACAGATGACAGATGACAGATGACAGATGACAGATGACAGGTGACAGCTGACAGATGACAGGTGACAGATGACAGATGACAGATGACAGGTGACAGATGGGAGGTGACAGATGACAGATGACAGCTGACAGATGACAGATGACAGATCACAGATGACAGATGACAGATGATAGATGACAGATGACAGACGGCAGATGATATATGTATGACAAATGACATATGACCTGTCCTTATTGCTTAAAATCAACAGGTGTGTTTTACATGTACATATTTTACATAGGAAAGACATATTTCAGAGCTTTTTTGTTGTTTTCTTATGTACAGTGTGTTTGTGCAGTGTGTGTGAGAAGTGTATGTGTAGTGTGTGTGTAGTGTGTGTGTGCAGTGTGTGTGAGGAGTGTATGTGTAGTGTGTGTGCAGTGTGTGTGTGTGTGTGCAATATGTGTGTGTGTGTATGAGAGAGAGAGATATTTTTAAGCATTATTTCCCTCTAAATAAATGTTCAGTGTGAGTTTGCAGTGTGTGTGTGCAGTGTGTGTGTTCGTTCAGCATGAGAAATGATAAGTTTTAATTTAGTATTTTTCTCTCTCTCTCTCTCACAATATGTGTGTGTGTGTATGAGAGAGAGAGAGAGAGAGAGAGAGAGAGAGAGAGAGAGAGAGAGAGAGAGAGAGAGAGATGTCTTTTTCAATTTTATTATAAATTTCTTCTCTCAACGGCACATTTCAACATTCAAATTGTAGATATAGCTTTGTGCTATAAGTTCTTCAAAATAACCAGCTGGTAAATAATTTGATTGCAACACGTTCACGCCGCGCCGGCGCGTACCACCGGTGGCTCGCACAGAACTGTCTCATCAGCTCAGCCGCCTGTGGGCGAGAAAAATGAATTATAGTGCCGGTGTGAACGTGTTAAAAAAAAAAAAATAAGCAAATGAAAATGATATGGAAATAGTATGTCTTTTTACAATAGTATTGCAAATGCACATGTATCGAAAAATTCATAACGTGCCTTTATAAATGCAAATCATTTTCGGCATTTTTTTTCTTTTGTTGACAGTTTTTTCTATTGAATAAAAAAAAAAAAAAACATAAATCACAATTTGGATTTGAACAACGACATTTGAGTTAAAAAACATTTGAATTAAAACAAATTTACGAAATGTATGCCTTGATTTGTGTTTTTTATATGAAATACTAATTGCATATGAGAATATTCAAAAGTAAGTATGAAAAAATGTGTTTTTTCATGTTAGCAATAAAATCGACTTTTTTTCAGTCAAATCGTGTATTTAGAAAAGAGGAAATAAATACACACTTCAACGTGTATTTAGAAGTGAGGAAATTGTTCCTGTTGTTCGGATCACTTGAAGTCTTTAACTATTAAGGTTAGTACATATTACTTTTTTTTCCCTTAAAAACCTTCGTGTCATCTCTTCTCAGTTGTTGTAATTTTTTTTACCAAACTAACAAACCCAATGCTTCGAAAATCTATATTTCAACTGTAAGATCGTCGTTTATCAGTCGTATACACAACAATGGTCTAAATAACATAGAGCATCGATGGCACAGTTCCGATAGATCTCATATGTATATATTAACCATAAATATTGTTGCATTGGCCATACATACATTGGCCATACAAGCATGTAAGCGCAATGAAATTCGATTAAGCATTAAAGGTGACAGATGACAGATGACAGCTGACAGATGACGATGACAGATGACAGCTGACAGATGACAGATGACAGATGACAGATGACAGATGACAGGTGACAGGTGACAGATGACAGGTGAAAGATGACAGATGACAGATGACAGATGACAGATGACAGATGACAGATGACAGATGACAGATGACAGATGACAGCTGACAGATGACAGGTGACAGATGACAGATGACTGATGACAGATTACAGATGACAGGTGACAGATGACAAATGACAGATGACAATGTTTCTCACCAGGACGCTTGAATAATTTTTTTTTGTGTTAATTAAAAAAAAAAAGCATGTTTTTCAAATTTTTTTATTAAATAAATTGTTAAATAAAAATCTTAATTATAAAATTTTTTACTTTTAATTAATGCTTGGTCGAATTTCGACAATTGGGCGACCCTAGGGTCCCTTTTTCTCTGTTGTTTTCCAACCGATTTTTTTAATTTTTTTTTGTGGTTTCGTATTGATGAGTAGAAGTGTCATCAATTATTTTTACCAGTGTCTACCTGTCCTAATTGCTTAAAATCAACAGGTGTGTTTTACATGTATTTTATATAGGAAAGACATATTTCAGAGCTTTTTTGTTATTTTCTTATGTATGTACAGCGTAGGGTCGCCCAGTGGTCGAAATTCGACCACACACATATTGCACACACACACACTGCACACACATACACACTACACATACACTCCTCACACACACTGCACACACACACTATACACACACACTGCACAAACACGCTGTACATAAGAAAATAACAAAAAAGCTCTGAAATATGTCTTTCCTATATAAAATACATGTAAAACACACCTGTTGATTTTAACCAATTAGGACAGGTAGACACTGGTAAAAATAATTGATGACACTTCTACTCATCAATACGAAACCACAAAAAAAAATTAAAAAAATCGGTTGGAAAACAACAGAGAAAAAGGGACCCTAGGGTCGCCCAATTGTCGAAATTCGACCAAGCATTAATTAAAAGTAAAAAATTTTATAATTAAGATTTTTATTTAACAATTTATTTAATAAAAAAATTTGAAAAACATGCTTTTTTTTTTTAATTAACACAAAAAAAAATTATTCAAGCGTCCTGGTGAGAAACATTGTCATCTGTCATTTGTCATCTGTCACCTGTCATCTGTCACCTGTCATCTGTAATCTGTCATCTGTCATCTGTCATCTGTCACCTGTCATCTGTCATCTGTCATCTGTCATCTGTCATCTGTCATCTGTCATCTGTCATCTATCAGCTGTCATCTGTCATCTGTCATCTGTCACCTGTCATCAGTCATCTGTCATCTGTCACCTGTCATCTGTCATCTGTCAGCTGTCATCTGTCACCTGTCACCTGTCATCTGTCATCTGTCATCTATCATCTGTCACCTGTCATCTGCCATCTGTCAGCTGTCATCTGTCACCTGTCATCTGTCATCTGTCATCTGTCACCTGTCATCTGTCACCTGTCATCTGTCATATGTCATCTGTCATCTGTCACCTGTCATCTGTCATCTGCCACCTGTCATCTATCACCTGTCATCTGTCATCTGTCATATCTGTCATCTGTTATCTTTATATTGCACACACACACACACACACACACACTACACATCATCTTTATATTGCAAACACATACACACACTGCACACACACACTGCACACACACACTACACACACACTACACATACACTCCTCACACACACTGAACAAACACACTGTACATAAGAAAACAACAAAAAAGCTCTGAAATATGTCTTTCCTATATAAAATACATGTAAAACACACCTGTTGATTTTAAGCAATTAGGACAGGTAGACACTGGTAAAAATAATTGATGACACTTCTACTCATCAATACGAAACCACAAAAAAAAATTAAAAAAATCGGTTGGAAAACAACAGAGAAAAAGGGACCCTAGGGTCGCCCAATTGTCGAAATTCGACCAAGCATTAATTAAAAGTAAAAAATTTTATAATTAAGATTTTTATTTAACAATTTATTTAATAAAAAAATTTGAAAAACATGCTTTTTTTTTTTAATTAACACAAAAAAAAATTATTCAAGCGTCCTGGTGAGAAACATTGTCATCTGTCATTTGTCATCTGTCACCTGTCATCTGTCACCTGTCATCTGTAATCTGTCATCTGTCATCTGTCATCTGTCACCTGTCATCTGTCATCTGTCATCTGTCATCTGTCATCTGTCATCTGTCATCTGTCATCTGTCATCTTTCACCTGTCATCTGTCACCTGTCACCTGTCATCTGTCATCTGTCATCTGTCATCTGTCATCTGTCAGCTGTCATCTGTCATCGTCATCTGTCAGCTGTCATCTGTCATCTGTCACCTTTAATGCTTAATCGAATTTCATTGCGCTTACATGCTTGTATGGCCAATGTATGTATGGCCAATGCAACAATATTTATGGTTAATATATACATATGAGATCTATCGGAACTGTGCCATCGATGCTCTATGTTATTTAGACCATTGTTGTGTATACGACTGATAAACGACGATCTTACAGTTGAAATATAGATTTTCGAAGCATTGGGTTTGTTAGTTTGGTAAAAAAAATTACAACAACTGAGAAGAGATGACACGAAGGTTTTTAAGGGAAAAAAAAGTAATATGTACTAACCTTAATAGTTAAAGACTTCAAGTGATCCGAACAACAGGAACAATTTCCTCACTTCTAAATACACGTTGAAGTGTGTATTTATTTCCTCTTTTCTAAATACACGATTTGACTGAAAAAAAGTCGATTTTATTGCTAACATGAAAAAACACATTTTTTCATACTTACTTTTGAATATTCTCATATGCAATTAGTATTTCATATAAAAAACACAAATCAAGGCATACATTTCGTAAATTTGTTTTAATTCAAATGTTTTTTAACTCAAATGTCGTTGTTCAAATCCAAATTGTGATTTATGTTTTTTTTTTTTTTTATTCAATAGAAAAAACTGTCAACAAAAGAAAAAAAATGCCGAAAATGATTTGCATTTATAAAGGCACGTTATGAATTTTTCGATACATGTGCATTTGCAATACTATTGTAAAAAGACATACTATTTCCATATCATTTTCATTTGCTTATTTTTTTTTTTTTTAACACGTTCACACCGGCACTATAATTCATTTTTCTCGCCCACAGGCGGCTGAGCTGATGAGACAGTTCTGTGCGAGCCACCGGTGGTACGCGCCGGCGCGGCGTGAACGTGTTGCAATCAAATTATTTACCAGCTGGTTATTTTGAAGAACTTATAGCACAAAGCTATATCTACAATTTGAATGTTGAAATGTGCCGTTGAGAGAAGAAATTTATAATAAAATTGAAAAAGACATCTCTCTCTCTCTCTCTCTCTCTCTCTCTCTCTCTCTCTCTCTCTCTCTCTCTCTCTCATACACACACACACATATTGTGAGAGAGAGAGAGAGAAAAATACTAAATTAAAACTTATCATTTCTCATGCTGAACGAACACACACACTGCACACACACACTGCAAACTCACACTGAACATTTATTTAGAGGGAAATAATGCTTAAAAATATCTCTCTCTCTCATACACACACACACATATTGCACACACACACACACACTGCACACACACTACACATACACTCCTCACACACACTGCACACACACACTACACACACACACTACACATACACTTCTCACACACACTGCACAAACACACTGTACATAAGAAAACAACAAAAAAGCTCTGAAATATGTCTTTCCTATGTAAAATATGTACATGTAAAACACACCTGTTGATTTTAAGCAATAAGGACAGGTCATATGTCATTTGTCATACATATATCATCTGCCGTCTGTCATCTGTCATCTATCATCTGTCATCTGTCATCTGTGATCTGTCATCTGTCATCTGTCAGCTGTCATCTGTCATCTGTCCTCCCATCTGTCACCTGTCATCTGTCATCTGTCACCTGTCATCTGTCATCTGTCATCTGTCATCTGTCATCTGTCATCTGTCAGCTGTCATCTGTCATCGTCATCTATCAGCTGTCATCTGTCATCTGTCACCTGTCATCAGTCATCTGTCATCTGTCATCTGTCAGCTGTCATCTGTCACCTGTCACCTGTCACCTGTCATCTGTCATCTGTCATCTATCATCTGTCACCTGTCATCTGTCATCTGTCAGCTGTCATCTGTCACCTGTCATCTGTCATCTGTCATCTGTCATCTGTCATCTGTCACCTGTCATCTGTCACCTGTCATCTGTCATATGTCATCTGTCATCTGTCACCTGTCATCTGTCATCTGCCACCTGTCATCTATCACCTGTCATCTGTCACCTGTCAAATGTCATCTGTCATCTGTCATCTGTCATATCTGTCATCTGTTATCTTTATATTGCACACACACACACACACACACTACACATCATCTTTATATTGCAAACACATACACACACTGCACACACACACTACACACACACTACACATACACTCCTCACACACACTGAACAAACACACTGTACATAAGAAAACAACAAAAAAGCTCTGAAATATGTATTTCCCATATAAAATACATGTAAAACACACCTGTTGATTTTATGCAATTAGGACAGGTAGACACAGGTAAAAATGATTGATGACACTTCTACTTATCAATACCAAATCACCAAAAAAAAAAAAATTAAGAGAATCGGTTGGAAAACAACAGAGAAAAAAGGACCCAAAGATTTTCCTTAGCCTATTTATATATAAACACACATATTGCACACACACACACACACACACTGCACACACACTACACATACACTCCTCACACACACTGCACACACACACTACACACACACTACACATACACTTCTCACACACACTGCACAAACACACTGTACATAAGAAAACAACAAAAAAGCTCTGAAATATGTCTTTCCTATGTAAAATATGTACATGTAAAACACACCTGTTGATTTTAAGCAATAAGGACAGGTCATATGTCATTTGTCATACATATATCATCTGCCGTCTGTCATCTGTCATCTATCATCTGTCATCTGTCATCTGTGATCTGTCATCTGTCATCTGTCAGCTGTCATCTGTCATCTGTCACCTCCCATCTGTCACCTGTCATCTGTCATCTGTCATCTGTCACCTGTCATCTGTCAGCTGTCACCTGTCATCTGTCATCTGTCATCTGTCATCTGTCATCTGTCAGCTGTCATCTGTCATCGTCATCTATCAGCTGTCATCTGTCATCTGTCACCTGTCATCAGTCATCTGTCATCTGTCATCTGTCAGCTGTCATCTGTCACCTGTCACCTGTCACCTGTCATCTGTCATCTGTCATCTATCATCTGTCACCTGTCATCTGTCATCTGTCAGCTGTCATCTGTCACCTGTCATCTGTCATCTGTCATCTGTCATCTGTCACCTGTCATCTGTCACCTGTCATCTGTCATATGTCATCTGTCATCTGTCACCTGTCATCTGTCATCTGCCACCTGTCATCTATCACCTGTCATCTGTCACCTGTCAAATGTCATCTGTCATCTGTCATCTGTCATATCTGTCATCTGTTATCTTTATATTGCACACACACACACACACACACACTACACATCATCTTTATATTGCAAACACATACACACACTGCACACACACACTGCACACACACACTACACACACACTACACATACACTCCTCACACACACTGAACAAACACACTGTACATAAGAAAACAACAAAAAAGCTCTGAAATATGTATTTCCCATATAAAATACATGTAAAACACACCTGTTGATTTTATGCAATTAGGACAGGTAGACACAGGTAAAAATGATTGATGACACTTCTACTTATCAATACCAAATCACCAAAAAAAAAAATTAAGAGAATCGGTTGGAAAACAACAGAGAAAAAGGGACCCAAAGATTTTCCTTAGCCTATTTATATATAAACACACATATTGCACACACACACACACACACTGCACACACACTACACATACACTCCTCACACACACTGCACACACACACTACACACACACTACACATACACTTCTCACACACACTGCACAAACACACTGTACATAAGAAAACAACAAAAAAGCTCTGAAATATGTCTTTCCTATGTAAAATATGTACATGTAAAACACACCTGTTGATTTTAAGCAATAAGGACAGGTCATATGTCATTTGTCATACATATATCATCTGCCGTCTGTCATCTGTCATCTATCATCTGTCATCTGTCATCTGTGATCTGTCATCTGTCATCTGTCATCTGTCAGCTGTCATCTGTCATCTGTCACCTCCCATCTGTCACCTGTCATCTGTCATCTGTCATCTGTCACCTGTCATCTGTCAGCTGTCACCTGTCATCTGTCATCTGTCATCTGTCATCTGTCATCTGTCATCTGTCATCTGTCATCTGTCATCTGTCATCTGTCAGCTGTCATCTGTCATCGTCATCTATCAGCTGTCATCTGTCATCTGTCACCTGTCATCAGTCATCTGTCATCTGTCATCTGTCAGCTGTCATCTGTCACCTGTCACCTGTCACCTGTCATCTGTCATCTGTCATCTATCATCTGTCATCTGTCATCTGTCATCTGTCAGCTGTCATCTGTCATCGTCATCTATCAGCTGTCATCTGTCATCTGTCATCTGTCACCTGTCATCAGTCATCTGTCATCTGTCATCTGTCATCTGTCAGCTGTCATCTGTCACCTGTCACCTGTCACCTGTCACCTGTCATCTGTCATCTGTCATCTATCATCTGTCACCTGTCATCTGTCATCTGTCAGCTGTCATCTGTCACCTGTCATCTGTCATCTGTCATCTGTCACCTGTCATCTGTCACCTATCATCTGTCACCTGTCATCTGTCATATGTCATCTGTCATCTGTCGCCTGTCATCTGTCATCTGTCACCTGTCATCTATCACCTGTCATCTGTCACCTGTCAAATGTCATCTGTCATCTGTCATCTGTCATATCTGTCATCTGTTATCTTTATATTGCACACACACACACACACACTACACATCATCTTTATATTGCAAACACATACACACACTGCACACACACACTGCACACACACACTACACACACACTACACATACACTCCTCACACACACTGAACAAACACACTGTACATAAGAAAACAACAAAAAAGCTCTGAAATATGTATTTCCCATATAAAATACATGTAAAACACACCTGTTGATTTTATGCAATTAGGACAGGTAGACACAGGTAAAAATGATTGATGACACTTCTACTTATCAATACCAAATCACCAAAAAAAAAATTAAGAGAATCGGTTGGAAAACAACAGAGAAAAAGGGACCCAAAGATTTTCCTTAGCCTATTTATATATAAGAGTTTGAATTTTTTTTATGTTTTATAATCATAACTTTTTATAATACAAATTTTAAAATACTCCACGGTGTAGTTTGTTAAACTGAAGATAGTTGATCAGGTTCGGATCCCAGATTTCGCATAGCAAACATTTTCCGACGAGGGGAAAATTGGCCCGAATGGGATTGTCCAATTGCGTGACATTACTATTGTGGTCCCTTTAGAGCAATGCCATGTGGGCCGAATGGAGGCCCAATTGGTCTCAGATATTAAAATTTATAGTCAATTGTTAAAAAAATTTGTATCCGGTCCCAGTCTGCAAATAAAAATTAAAATTTTTACAGCGGTTTTTGCAAGTGCACAATATCGATTTGATTTACGAATCCTAACTAATATTATAAATGTGAAAGTCACTCTGTCTGTCCGACTTTCTATGCTCCGTCTCCCACTCAAACTAAAAAACTGATTGATATGAAATTTTGTATAGAGATAAGCTAGAACCTGAGGAAGGACGTAGGTAGGCTATAAATTTTATCCCTAAATTCCCCCGAGAACGGGAATGTATACGGGAACTTAGAAGCTACAGCACCGATTTCGAAAATTCTTCCACCGTTAGAATGCTGCACTATCCCTGAGTAACATAAACTGTAAGCCATCCCAATATTCCTACAGGAACGGTGACCATATTGCCACGGGAGTGGGAGTGTTTACTATAATATCAGAAGTTTGAAATGAAATCTGTCTGTCTATTTTTATTTGTTATCAAAAACCGCCAGAACTTTTAAACCTATTTATATAAATTTTGGTACAGACATATAGTCTTGAGCCTGAAGGTGGATATAGGGTATATATGTTACCCCTGTATTCCCACAAGAACGCAAACGTAAAGGGGAACCTAGAAACTACTGAACTGATTTCAAGAATTGTTTTCCCATGGGAGCGGAAGTTTACTTACCAACACTATCTATAGATCCGAAATCAACTCCGTCTGTCTCTATTACTTTGTAACGATCAACCGCCCAAACTATTGAACCTTTTTGTATGAATTTTGGTGCAGAGATAGTCTTGAGCCTGAAGAAGGACATGAGCTGTATTTGTTATCCCAATATTTCTACGGTAACGGCAACGTAAACGGGAACCTTGAAGATACTCGACCGATTTCAAAAGTTCTTTCACCGTGAGGTGATTTCTGTCAAATTGTCGATTACACAGTTGACCTGAGAAGAAATGACTATCTTGATCGTCAAATAAATATTTGCAATCGGCAATGACTGTGTGAAAAATCGATTTCGGAGCCGACTAATGAGATAGTTAACCATATAAACAAAAAATTATGTTTGACGTATGGGGGGATGTTGTCGAATATCTATCAATAGAAAATATTATGGACACTGAGCAAGCCACATCACACCCAATAGAGTTTCTCAATTCCTTAGAATTATCAGGAGTGGCTGCAGTTGGTGTTCCAGTGCCAATAATGAATAATCTAGAATTGTACACAGCTACAAATTACACATCTGGGATACGGCATTATAAAAGTTTTAATAATGATTGGAATGGCAAAAGGAGAAAACATTTTGGTTCCCGTATTTTCTTAATTCCCACTGATTTGTCATTTTAGTTTAAAAGAGTGTATCAAACTCGTAAAACCTTTTTATCTGACAAAGGATGGAAAAAGTAAGAACGTCGTGTGCAAAAATGTACTGAAATCAAATAGTATAACAATAGTTTACTTGAACGCATGAATGTGTCTTATTTGCAAAATAAATAGCCTAAAAAATTAAAAGTGCGGACCACGCGGACGAAGTCGCGGGAACAGCTAGTTGTTCACTAAATGCGGAAGTTCTCAAACAGTACCCACTTCTTGGTGACATTCGTCTCGTTTTTTCGAATGTGTTTTTGTATCACACGTTCACATTTTGTGGTTAGATTATAGTACCTAGCCTATTTCAAACTTCTTCATTGAAAGAAATTGAATCAAAATTTGTGAATTTAGAACGAACAAACAGCCATTTGTTTATTGGCTGCATGAGGCCTGGTGTTTTCTAAAAAGCTTGATTTTGAGATTGGAAAGACTGTTGCCTGTCATTATTAGTTTGACAGTATTATTTGTAGTTAATACGTTTAACCATTTCGCAGGGAATAGATTTGTTTCAAAATTAAGCTTGCAATTTGTTATTTTCGATATACGGCCCCAGTTGCGCAGGAAAGGAGTACAAAATTTTACTGGCCGATTGTGCTTCATTCGAGCCTGTCATGGGTTCACTTGACCGAAATCATTTTTACATCCGTCCTTATAGACACTATAAGCAATCAAATATAGCCTCACGCGATTCCACCCTTGTATTTTGGTTTATTCGAAACGAACTGACCCAAAAACCGTCTATGAAAACATTTTGCCTGTAGAACCATGGCACATAATAAGAGACGTTGATCATTATTCAAAATTTAATAGCCACAACACAGCAGTACCTACGTAAAACAGAGTTAAGAAAATTGCTGCCAATAAGTCATTTAATATTTCCATTTTTAATCCGAGACCATAAGCAAAAATAATTAATTTATCTTCCCCAAGGTCGTCAAAAAAAAAAGATTAAGTACTCATTTCTCTTAAAGCTTTTACCTTAAAAGACATGCCACATCTTTAAGAAATATATCTTGAAACGCCCGAAACAATGTCTACATTTTACAATTAAAAAGGAAGCGTGCCTCACTGAGTTCTTCTTTAGGCTTTATGCAAAAACATTTCTTGATAATATGCTAATTTATTCAATTTAATTTACGACTCTGAACAACAACATAAGTATACTAAGCCCATTTATTTCACCTCTGACCGTCCGACCAACCGCACAGTAGCAGCAAAGAGGTATCTCATAATAAAAGCGTCCTCAGGGCATACTATGAACAATACAATTTTTAAATGGAAAAATTTAATACTTGGTGTATTCATATTCAGTCTTGATGCTGCAAGGGTGTCCCTTCTCTGGCGACACATCGTAAAAGGTCCTGTTGAAGAAAACAGGTTGGAACTTAATTTTTCATACGACACAGGCTACTGAATTGTTTTGACTGTATTTAGGTTATTATCTTTGTGAAATATTTAAATGGCTTTTTGGTATTTCAATGCAAATCTGATAAGACTTTATGCCTACACAGAAGAGGACACGCTAGACTCAACGAACTTCAAGTACCTTTATCATTTTAACTGTGTTGTGTCCTTTAAGAGTTGTTGATAAAGTCAGCAAAGTGCCTTCTTGCCATCTTGAATGATAACAGGTTGATTTTTAATTTGTAGTTTGATTAAAAGAGTTCCTTCAGGTTATGCTAAGATGTTGCAATTCAAATCGATTTATGGCAAAATCTGTTGTAGAGTTGAATATAGTTAGATGCTCAAAGCAAATAAGGTTTATTGTATTTGTGTATTTGTATTTTGTTTTTATTAGAGAGTATTTTAAAATACGCAGACATGCCCTTAAGAGATCTGACTATCAGCTTAAAATATTTGTTGGCAAACGACTAGCAGTGCACTGTAACTATTAAGCCCTGCAGTAATGGAATAATATGATTCAAATACTGATACTGATGCAATGTTGGACACAACTTAAGAACACAGTTTGGATGAAGATATCTCATCAAGTAGTGTTTATTGTAGCTTATGGATGTTCTAACTATATAGAATAGAAAGAAATGCAGTTCCTATATTCCATGACCAAGCAAATTCAATGACTTCAGAAAGTCTGTTGGATAATTTACAGCTTCGTTGGCAGAAAAACTCTCAGTTGCCATTTGTGTGAACTGTGAAAAGTTTGCTAGCTGCTTGGTTTTTGTTTTCTTATCTTTCTCAAAAATTTATGAAAATGTGATCAAAACTTCTATTAAGCGAATAGAAAATCAATTTAATTCCGCTTCTGTTTATTTTCTGAAAGAACTTATCCCTGTTTTTCTAAATGAGACAAAAAGTTTGATGCAATCAGGAAAAATGATGAATCTTGGAGCCAATGTCGAGTCTTTCTACGATGTGATAGATAGGAAACAAGATCTGGAAGAGGAACACTAAATTCCTCTATTGCTTTGTGAAGATCATGACGCTCGTACCTCGTAGAGTAGTACGGTGCAATGGTTTGCCGATGTTATACCAAACAAGAAGGCAAAAATTGCAGCGATGAAATATAGAGTCAGTGGCCTAAACGTTAGGAGCGCTACGTCCAATTTATGGTCGTCTTAATCGTCCTAGCAGATCAACAATTGAGCGTCAAGTGGAAAAATTTGAGTCCACAGGCACAGTACAAAATGTTCCCGTGCCAGTGAGACAAAGAAGTGCCCGTAGTGTCGAGAATATTCCTGCCGCTGAGGCAGTTCAGTTGCAGAAAGCCCAAATGTGCCTATATCACGTCGTTCTCAAGCGTTGGGCATCTCTGTGACGTCGTTGTCACGGGCGTAGCCAGGTAGGGGCAGGTAGGGGCAAATGCCCCAACCTATGCCAAATGTCCTCGAAAAATTCTGCGTTTTATAAGAAAAAATTAATCTTTGTCCTCAAGGACATTTGGAGAAAATGCTGAAACAACGAGGACTTTTCAAAGAGTATTCTCGTAAAAAACGAGGACAATTTGGGAAAAAGCAGAAAAAAGGAGTATCAACGAAAATTTTTATAAAAAATGAGGACAATTCGCAAAATTGCCGAAAAACGAGGATATTTGGGCATTAATATTTATAATTGGTATAATGGTGAAGTGGTGAAAAGGTGCAGTGGTGAAGTGGTGAAGTGGTGAAGTGGTGAAGTGATGAAGTGGTGAAGTGGTGAAGTGGTGAAGTGGTGAGGTGATGAAGTGGTGAAGTGGTGACTTGGTGAAATTGAAAATTGAAAATTGGTGAAGTAGTAAAGTGGTGAAGTGATGAACTGGTGAAGTGGTGAACTGGTGAAGTAGTGAAGTGGTGAAGTGGTGAAGTGGTGAACTGGTGAACTGGTGAAGTGGTGAAGTGGTGAAGTGATGAAGTGGTGAAGTGGTGAAATGGGGAAGTGGTGAAGTGGTGAAGTGGTGAAGTGATGAAGTGGTGAAGTGATGAAGTGGTGAAGTGGTAAACTGGTGAAGTGGTAAAGTGATGAAGTGATGAAGTGATGAAGTGGTGAAGTGGTGAAGTGGTGAAGTGGTGAAGTGGTGAAGTGGTGAAGTGGGGAAGTGGTGAACTGGTGAACTGGTGAATTGGTGAACTGGTGAAGTGGTGAACTGGTGAACTGGTGAAGTGGTGAACTGGTGAAGTGGTGAAGTGGTGAAGTGGTGAAGTGGTGAAGTGATGAAGTGGTGAAGTGGTGAAGTGGTGAAGTGGTGAAGTGGTGAAGTGGTAAAGTGGTGAAGTAGTGAAGTGGTTAAGTGGTGAACTGGTGAAGTGGTGAAGTGGTGAAGTGGTGAAGTGGTGAATTGGTGAAGTGGTGAACTGGTGAAGTGGTGAACTGGTGAACTGGTGAAGTTGGAAAAAGCTGAAAAAAGGAGTATCAACGAAAATTTTTATAAAAAATGAGGATAATTCTCAAAATTGCCGTAAAAGGAGGATATTTGGGCATTTATATTTATAATTCTTCGAATCAAAAAATTCTCCAGAAATTGTGAATCATCTGAATGCGGCATTGCGGCAACAACAATTAGTCGCGATTGATCGTTTTAACAATTCAGCTCAATACAACATGTGGAAATAAAAGTGGAAGTGTGAATACTTCTAATTGATTTTATCGTTGTCTTGTGATATCAATTTTTTCTTCGTTTTGTGATATCAATTTTTTCTTCGCTTTAACATCAATTTTTGGAAAGACAAACAGCTTAGTGAAGAAGCGAAGATTTGGAAGTGTGCGACATAATCACGGAAGCGGACACCTTTTTTCCTGCTGTATCACATGCATTGGTCGTGGTACCCGTGGCGTGATGGTTAGCCTGTCCACCTGCTAATCTAGAGGTTCAAGGAGAGACAAAAATGTATTTCCACGGGTATCGCCTTTCGCGAGAATTGGCAAATCCTCCGTTAGTAAATTTATTGCCATGAAAAGCGCTTTCTCAAAAAGCCGTTAGGAACCGGCAGAAAATTGTAGGTCCCCTCCATTCCCTCACAAAGCATTTATAAAATCACATTGATTCATTTCATATAGTAACGATTCATTTCATATACTAAGAATAGAGAAAATTTTCAGAAACTAAAAAATGATACTTTCAAAGTATCTCCCCATATTCTTGTCAATAAAAAATAAATATGTCCTACAAAAAAATATCCTTGTTTTTTTCATTGATTATTCAGAAATTTTCCTCGAAAAAAGACCTAAAAAAAATCCTGCCTACGCCCATAGTCGTTGTGGCGAATTTTGCAAAAAGATCTTGGCCTACATCGTTAATAGATTAAATTAATTTTTTTTTAAGTAGATTAATTTGACACAAGAACTGAAGCCACTTGACCACCAGAAGCGTCGTATGTTCGTGAATTGGGCTGAGCAACAACTTGAAAATGTTTTGGATTTTAATCGAAATATCATCTTCAGCGATGAGGCTCAATTCTGGCTGAATTGCTTCGTCAGTAAACAAAATATGCGGTATTGATCAGGCAGCAATCCACACGTACTCCTAAGTCATCATTGCATCTCGAAAAAATTACGGTTCGGTGTGGTGGCGGTTCGCTGCTGCTGAGAATTGTTGTTATCATGTTCTTGATGCATTCGGACATAGAACATCGACGAATTGGACAAAACGTCACAATAGACAGACATAACTTCGAGGTAGTACAGGACTTCGTCTTCCTAGGGTCCGCTTTAGGCAGGGAAAACAACATCAGTGCGAAGATCAAACGGAGAATAACTTTTGCTAACCGTTGCTTCTTTGGGTTGAAAAAAAAAATAGTTGAGAAACAAAACGCTCTCCAGAAAAACCAATGTAACCTTGTTTAAGACCTTGATCATCCCAGTCCTGCTTTACGGCGCGGAAGCATGGACCTTATCGAAAGCGGCCGTGGATACTCATGGTTGTTTCGAAAAAAAAAAAAATATTCCGAATGATCTTTGGTCCAGTATGCGAAGACAATGTGTGATGAAGAAGATACAACAGCATGCTGTATGAGCTGTACCGCGACATGGGCATAGCCAGAAAGGTACGCATCGCGAGGCTACGATGGTTGGGCCATGTAGAGCGGATGGACCCAAACGCTCCGGCTCGTCGGACTTACGAAAGCACATTGCAGGGGAATCGTGGAAGGGGAAGACCTCGTCTTAGGCGCCACCTAACACGAGGTCTTCCCTTTCTGCGATTCCTCGATCAACTGAATCAACTGGATGAAGACCTCAACCGACTTACAGTGCAAAACTGGAGAGAGCTCGCCCGAAATCGAAGTCGTTACAGAAGGATGTTGTTTGAGGCCCAGGTTCACCCCAAACTTACTGAGGTACTAATGCCCACCTAAGTAAGTAAGTAAGTAAGTAATTGATACAATAGTATCATCCTTTCAAAAACATCAATATCAGCTTCAAACCCAGAAAACAGTTACGCAGTTACTTGACACTTCACATTTCCCTTACTATAGCACCTACCTTCATTCCTTACATACCCAAAAACATATGCAACATATCGAAAAAGACTCCGGCATTTTGAATAAAAAGCCGACAACTTATTTCTATTTGGATGAGCTATTGGAGTGAAAAGATATTATCACTCATTTCATTACAAAACATCACGCTGAGTTGCGTTAACATCATCCTAACAGTCTACAGCATTTGTCTATTCGTTCGCTTGGAATTCAGTCTATGAGGATTCTATTGTCTTTTCTAAGACGAAAAAATAACAGTCGCCATAGATACCTACATACAAACTTCTCCTCGTAATGTTTCTCAATTGAAGGAACAAAAACAGCAAGGAACCTTCGTCGCACACAAGTCTTCTTCTCTGGCTATGATTTTACATGTACTTCCAACCGCGGCAAGAAGTCACTTTAAGTGTGCTCCCATTCCAATAAAACAAGACTACAATAGACACAAATGTATTTTCTAGCTATACGAACCCCAATGCCCCTGCCATTGCCATCGCCATCGCCACTTCAAAGCCAAACAACGGTATTTTGAATGGATTATGCTGCTGAACCAAAAATCTCAGCCAGCTACAGCATTGAATTTCTCTTCTATGCTGCTTCGGGATTGGTATGTTAAATCATATATTGAATTCCACAGTCTGAATTCGGTTAGACTTTGTTCGCCTTTAGCCTTCTCTTTCTTTGTTTAGTTGAAATAAAGGGCTTTTGGCAAACAGCTTTTCCGGGCTACTAAAGGCCAGGTCAGAAGAGACCGAGCCAGGCCGGGCCGGGCCGTGTCAATGCCGAGTACATGTACCGATACACAGCAACAGCATCCACCCACACTGGCGGTAAAGTTTAATATTTTGACCTCTACCCTAATTTAAGTTTTATCTCTATGAGTCAGCAGAGATTTGGAGAATGAGGAAATTCCAACCTCTCAAAGGCCTAAATCAAAATGGGCTTTCAATTTACTTTGGCATATTGAACATTTTCAAACGACCGACGATGACAACGGTTACGGCGCGGCGCGGCGGTGATGGCAACGTGGGACGATGCGGGTGACGATACGGACAAACGATGGGTGCTGCGAGTAGTAACTGTGTGTGTAAGGGGACATCGAGAATGGATTTAAATTCAATTTGACAGATTTACCTTTCAGTTTCATTCTGCTCGACTTGGCTTGGAATGAGTTAATGCCCTAAAATTGGCTTTCGTTCTTTTTGATAGTAGCCGAACTTCGTGAGTGTACTTAAAGTGACTTTGGTGCTGAAGCCAAGTCAAGTCAATAGCGTTATTTAATGGCATGTCATTTATTATGATTGAGAAACGAACGGCAAGTGGTTTATTGGTTTTTGTGTTACATTTGTGTACACAAGCTTTGTGTTTTAGGTGTTTTGTTTCGATTTTTGTTACTTTTCGTAGTGGGGTTCATTGTTTATGGCACAGGTACAGCATGTGACCTTGGTGGACAGATGAAATGCACTATACTATTTGGTTGGTGAAATGTAGGTTACGAGGGGATTAGGTGAGCAAACACAACTCCCACATGAGGGTGGCTGTGTATGAAGTACAAAAATAGAGCAATACGTTCTTGGATTAATTATGAAAGGCAAACAAATTTATATTTACTTACTCGTGTCAGTCCAAGTCGGAGAGATGATACATTTTGAGACCAAAATGAAGTTGTTCCAAAAGAATTGGGAAGGGGGAATTGAGTTTATATCGCAGATTTAATGTGAGGTAGGCCAGCATGCAGCATATGTGTTCAAAGTTCAAATAACGTAAGGGTACAAGGCAGCTGCTGATGGGGGATGGGTGAAAATGAGAAAGCATCAATCTTTGTTCGTTAAAAATACAGAGGGACATAGTCCGAAGGTCAATAGAAGCATTTTATTTTATTAATTCTATTTGGACGCACTTATTAAGATCACTATATCTGTAACATATCGGTACACGTCGCTGTGGTAGAGGTTTATAATAAATAACACATAAATTTGAGATATTATCGTCCGTCACACCGGATGAATTCGACTTACATAACCAACGATAGACTCCAGCATTCAAAATTAAATTGGATTAGTAGCTACCTTTCTAACCGTTCATTGCAAGTTGTTTTGGACGGCTATAAATCTGAAACCCACGAAATAAATGCTGGTGTGCCCCAGGGCTCTGTTTTGTCTCCGACACTTTTTTTCATTTTCACTAACGATCTCCTGCCTGAAACTACTAATCCACTTAATTGTTTTGCCGACGACAGTACCCCCAGCTTTTCATATTCCCTCTTAAGTTCACATCCCTAATCTTCGGACGTGCAACTAGGGCGGCAACGTTTGTAAAGTTCATTAAATTCTGATTTAGACAGTATTGTCCAGTGGGGAATAAGAAACCGCGTAGAATTTAATGCTTCAAAAACTCAATGCTGCCTTTTGTCGTTGAAGCGAAACTTACCTCCCTTGCTACTATCCGTGAGTGGCTCTTGCATTGTTGAAACAGAACAGCTTTCAATCCTCGGTATGTCCATTACCAACCACCCCTTGTGGAATAAACATATACTTGACATCGCCAAAATCGCTGCAAAGTGCTTAGGCTTTCTTCGACTATGCAAGAAATTTTTTTCACTCAATGACCTGGCAGTCACCTACAAAACGTACATTCTACCTAAGATGGATTATAGCTCCCATATTTGGTCAGGTGCTCCTTCAACCCACCTCAATCTTTTGCACAGTGTTCAGAGAAGAGAAGACAGTGCACTTATGAGATTGCCAACTCGCGCTTCAAGGAATGCCCATCAGTTTACCCTTGAGTCCAATTTCGGACGTACTGTTAAATACAGAGATTCCTCCTTCAGCCGAATGTGGAATATATTGCCCAGCTCTATTTTCCCTCTCATTACAATCTTCAGAAATTTAAAACTAGTGTGCAGTATCCCCTTTCAAACTCTCTTCCTTTTTACTAACGCTCGTACTGTGTTACTTAACATGTTAAGGGTAGTCATAACCCCTTGAGTGCGCGCAAATTATAAAAATAGCAGAAACTACTTAATGAGCTACTTTGACATACTTTTCAGGGCCTTTCAAAACTTTGATAGGCTGTAAAAACTATAGATGTTGGCGATTAAGCTAAAGGCAGGCTTTCAAACCCCTAGAGGCAGGGTACTAAGACCAGACAGGCCATTCCGCCCTTTATGAACAAGGGGCCGCAGTAAGCCAGCTGTTTTTGACACCGTGTCTGCTAGTGTCTGCAGATCATTCTGGTTGACCATGAGTACTAATTTACGAAGCTTTGGATCCATTAATCCTGTTTTGAAACTTGCAATGGTTGCGTTTTGCGATTCAATCATTAGGGCTACGGAATCGCAAGCTGCGTAATTCGCATCGATGATGTCGTTAGATTTAACTTGCAGACCGGCGAGGCGTCTGAATATCTTCCGAGGACAGTTTTGATAGGACTATTTAATCCCTCCCGTAGCGTATTCAAAAGTCCTCACAGTCAGGTATGTCCCTTTAATTAAGGTTTCGAGCTCCCTAACTTTTTGTGGCTTTCCACATCTCACCCTTTTAAAAGCATCACCAACTTGTTTTGTGGATATTATACTGACATAAATTGCCTCACTATCCACTTCTATGCATTTCAACCCAAAGGAGCATGCATTCAAGAAATCGTACACTTTGTATGATAGTTCTGTGGTTCGTGCCCCAGAAAACTGCGGAATGAGTTGATAAACCAGCTTGGCGATTGTGTCGTAGCCCATTGTGGAAGGAAAAGTGTGGATGAGTGTGTTTGGAAGTGTTACAAGCTTTAGCTGTTGGATCTCTTTCCGGAACCGCTACAATCTTTCAGAGTTCCTTAACGCTTGAACACGTACGCTTTCAAACTCAGCAAAGATCTGTTTTCGCACTAAGAAGGGCTCTAAGTTGACGCTGAACTCTCAGAGATTTTCCACGGAGAGTATCAATTTCTAAGTTTAACTTTGAAATTGTTACCTTCACTTCAGCGTTAATCTGCTATGCTTCAAGTTGAGAGTGATCTAGACTAAATCGAAGCTTTTTGGTTTCATTAAGCTCAGACTGAAGCTCTTTGAGTTCTCCTTCGTGAGTCTCCTTGAGCTTTGAACACAGCTTCGAGATATTCGGTAAGTATGTGGTCAGTGGTTTCAAGCCTTGTAAACTGACCCCCTGTGAACTTAGTTGCGAATATTTCAAAGCGAACACTTCTCTGTGTAGTAACGATCTAAGCTCCGATAACAGAGTTTCGTTGAAAGCTTTTATCTCTTGCCCCTGATCCTTTTTTTCAGTTTTCAGATGATAAATTTCTTCAACCAATTGGGATAATCTGTCCATAAACTTAAAACTCAGGCCAAAACTCAAAACACTTTGCAAAAACTAAATAGTTAAACAGAAACAATTCGTAGGTAGTCAAAACCAAAAAAAAATATCACACGAAAAATACATGGAAGAGACAACCGTAAATGGAGTAGGAAAACCAATAACGAGAAATAAAATTCTTACCAGAATTTTTGCTGTCGTCAACGTTCCCTTTTGCTATAGTCATAGTGTCATTTAATGATTTTCATATTTAGATAAAAACTAACACAATCACTTGTGAGAACGTACGTTACTTTAGTAACGATGTTTACACAAAACAACTTTCTCGACAGTATATTAAAGTTTGTGGGTTGGTAAAAATATTAAATTTAATTTTAAATTAAATTCATATTAAAAAACATAAAATGACTTTCTCTACAGTTCGCGAACCGGCTGCGCCAAATGTAATGTATCTTCAAATTCAAACAACCGCGCACTTAGGTGGTTTACAATAGACTCTCATATTTCCGGTGACCTGCCTGGAACTTTTGATTGAACTCCAGAATACATTGCTTAACTTGCATTCTGCAAATTCAGCTTGACCTACTAAGCCATTGTGTCTTAATAGGTGTGCGCGAAAACTGTTAGTACGCATAAATTATGATAAAGCAATAATATGCATAACAACATGTTATGCTTACTGGCATAGTAGGAAGAGGTGAAGGAACCAAATGTAGGTATAACAACAACCACCAGTACTCGTTTTCATAATTTGCGATTTCAAAACGATCGCGATCCTAAGCCGCGTTACTGATTCGAAAGAGCTCCTACTGCGTCGACGTCTCGGTTATGAAAGAGAAGCCAATCCACGAACTTATAGCTGGCGTAGTGGATAAACAGGACCGCCAATCAGCTGTGAATCAGCATTTCTACATAAAAAAAAACAGGAAAAACTTATATACTGGAACGCTTTTTCTCTAAATACTCTACATTGG
The DNA here is from genome assembly GCA_914767635.1 of Melanostoma mellinum. Lineage (NCBI taxonomy): Eukaryota > Metazoa > Arthropoda > Insecta > Diptera > Syrphidae > Melanostoma > Melanostoma mellinum. The sequence continues at coordinate 66,640,478 of OU612058.1, read as the reverse complement.
AGTATCAATCCCTGAATTTTAGGCCATTGGTCATATTCATCGCTCTTGCAGTGTGGCCGCGATAGTAAAAAAATGATAAGATTATCGATTCTGCAAAATTAAGCCCCGTTGTAAAGGACCCCATTAGAATATTAGCGTTTTTTTTACTCCGATTCTGGTGTTCTGTGCAATCCAAGATAGATACGCAGACACTGACCCTCTAAGGCCACAATCTTTTCAATTTGAAAAGGTTCAGCACAGGATACCAATAGTCTCATAGGCAATCATTGGCTTCATAAGGGCCATGTAGCAAATTACTTTCACTCTGCTTTCAAGTTGTCTGTTGTAAAAAAGACGACTTGGAAGTGCAAAAGCTCCTCTAGCCCTGACCAGAACCGCATTCATATGTTTGTTAAAATTCTGATCTAGCTACAGGCCGAAGTATTTGCTTGGAAGTGGGTGGCCATGCTGATCTACAATCAACAGCTTTCGCCAGCTCTTTCTCGTATCCCAAGACGACAACCAGGTTCTAAGTACAACCGTTTTCGATCTCTCGAATTTGATTTTCAACTTCCAGTCATCGCAATATTGCTGAATCTTATCGAAGTCACGAAACGAATCCATCGCAATTATGTTGTTGAATCTCTCAATCGTGGGAAATCCAAAACACTTTGTCTGAATGATGAGGAACAGGTCTGGTTCCATTTCATTCCATTCCAGAAAAGGAAAATGAAAAACCATTACTTCAAACATTTTCCCTCCGCCCAACCAGCCAAAATTAAACTGTACAAGAAAATTATTTAAGGATAGTACCCATGTAGAGAGGATTCGATATTTTTCTCTGAACTTTCGCTCAGATTAGGCGGAATGAGAAAAAACCTTACATAGGTAAGGTTAGGTTTAAAATGGCTGTTAGGAAAAAAAAAAACTGACACACTTAGGCCAATATTAGGTCCATTGTGATACCATAGAAATTATGCGAGGAGTACCTCACATAACAAAACCATTTGGAGCTTTTTATTTATCTAGCTTATTTCAAGCGCATATAATAACAACAATAATACTAATAACAAAAATAATAATAATAAAATTAACTTGAAAAACAAAAATGCATGTACATATTTACAAATGTGCAATACTTAATCCTAATCTAAAACTAGGGGGGGGGGAGGGGGGGGTGAAAGAAGGGGATCCAAGACAGGGTTAGATAGAGGAAGCGTACATAATTTTTCTGAGGGATGAGGAGCTTTTTGAGAAATCGAAAGTAATTCCTGCTGTATTAGCTAAGCGAAGCATCCTGCAAATTGGGTTAAAGTGGGCGTAATTGGTACGAAGAGTTGATAGGTGGAAGAAGGGGACGGAACGTAGGTTGCGGGGATTTGTATTCATATAAATCATCTCAAGTAAAGCAGGGGAGTCAATGGTACCAGTCATAATCTGATGGACAAAAACAATGTCAGCGATACGACGACGTTTAGAGAGGGTCGGCATGTCAATGAGTAGCAATCGGTTTTCATAGGGGGGGTAAAATTAAAGGGTCAGACCAAGGTAAGCTACGAAGAGCGAATCTTAAAAATCTACGTTGGACAGCTTCAATTCTGCGAGATTCAGTTATTTGGTAGGGAGACCAGACCTGACTAGCATATTCAAGTATCGGCCTGACAAAGGTGGTGAATAAAGATTTAGTGACGTATGGGTTGGAAAACTCTTTAGACCAGCGTTTGATAAACCCCAAGGAAGAGTTTGCTTTCTCAATAATATGGTTAATGTGAGAGTGGAAATTAAGCTCTTTGTCACAGATAATTCCAAGATCGCGAATAGACGAAACTTTAGGGACGGGCATGTTGTGGTAGCAATAAATTCGGGGACTGGAAGGTAGACGCTTACGTGAGAAAGTCATACTTTGGCATTTTTTGACGTTTAGTTCAAGAAAATTTTTGTTACACCAAATAAAGAAAGTGTTTAGGTCTTGTTGGAGGAGAATCCTGAGCAGATGAAATAACTTTTACTATTTTAATGTCATCTGCATAAATAGAGAGGTCTGAGAATGACACTGTACCGCCGACGTCATTAATGGCAAGCACAAACAGAAGTGCACCGAGATGGCTGCCCTGGGGAACTCCCGGATCGGAGAAAGCTTTTCTGAAGGCAACCCTATAAATTCGGTTCTCGAGGTATGATTTGATCCATTCGATAACTTGTGGTGGGAAACCAAAGGCTTTGAGTTTGAGGTAGATAATTTGATGACTGATTTTGTCGAATGCTTTACTAAAATCAGTAGTAATAACATCAACCTCATTGCCTTTTTCTAGAGCCAACAGAGTCATTGAAACGAATTGGGTAAGGTTGGTCGTAGTAGACCTTCCCTTTAAGAAACCGTGTTGAAGTGGGGAAACAATTGATTTACAGTGAAAAGAAAAAGTGTCATACACAATGCTTTCGAAAAGCTTGGGGATAGCAGAAAGCTTAGCTATCGGTCGATAATTAGAGACCTCGTTTTTACCACCCTTTTTGAAGATCGGGAAAATGAAAGATTCTTTCCAAAGAGTGGGAAAAACAGCTTGGGAGAGCGAAAGTTGAAAAAGAGAAGTTAGGGGTTCGAAGAGTGCAGCAGCGCATTTTTTAAGAAAAATAGCTGGAATGCCATCGGGGCCAGGTGAGAAATCATCATCCAGCAAGTTTAATTTGTCTCGAACAGTCTGAGGACAAATAATAACAGAAACTAGAGATGTATGCGGGCTATTTAACAGAAACCTTTTATGATATTCAAGGTCAGGATCATTCGGGTTATTGCTATATGACTGACCAAAAAAAGTTGCAAAAAAATTAACTATTACTTTGGCGTCAGAGGAGGAATTGCCTAGAAAGTTAAACGTTGAAGGCAGACCGTCAGATTTCCTTTTTACATTAATAAATTGGTAGAAACGTTTTGGTTCTGAAATTAGAGAGGTTTGCATTTTATCAAGGTAATTTTGGTAGAGAGTGTGACAAAGAGACGAAAAGTTAGAGGAAGCTAGTTGGTAGTTGCAATGGTTAGAAGGTGTCGGACAGTTTAAGTATGTTTTCCATAACTTGTTTCTGACGTTGCGGATGGTTTTTAATTCTTTTGTATACCAGGGTGGAGAAGAAACACAGGATTTTTGAAGCGTATAAGGAACACATTGGATCAAACATGCAAAGACAGAGGAGTAAAAGAAGGAAAGACCTATGTCGATGGGAGTAGACAGGTTGATGAATAGATTGTTAAAGTCGGCTTTGCGAAAGTTGAAACTAGGGGAGTTTTCAGGTTCCATAGTTGGAACGCTATCATCAATACGGAAAATGAAGGATAGAGGGGGATGATAGTGATCTAGAGTAGAGAGAATGTGGGTGCTTTTAAAAACAGATGAGTTGAAAGGATCAGAGGAAAAGGTGAGATCGAGCTGTCTCTGAAGATTATTAAGGATACCACTGATTTGAAACAAGCCAGACTGGAGAAAGCAATCAGTGAAAATAATTTCCTTTTCGGAGGAAGGATTAGAAGGAACAAAACAAGTTTCATCTTCGGATGGAATCCATTTCAAGTCGGGCAAATTAAAGTCACCCATCACGATAATGAAGTCATCGTTTGAATTTGCGGCATCGATTAGGGGATTTAATGAGGCAACAAATTGTTGATAAACATGACAGGGTTGTAAGGGACGAATGTAACAACAGAGAAGATAAAAACAACGATTGGAGATAGACAATTCAATACAAACGTATTCAAACAAAGGTGATTTTGAAGTTTCTATCAGAGATGCATTGAGACGATTGTGCGTTCTTTGTGCGAAAAGAACACCACGCCCAGTAGGAGCTATGTCACTAATCTGACCATCAGCACGGAAAACAGTAAAATCAGACGTAAATATTTCGCTGTCTTGAAATTCGGAGCAAAGATTAGTTTCCGTGAGAGCAAAAATATCATAAGGAAAGCATTGGGAGTTCAGATACACGGTAGAGGTCTTAGTGCGAAGGCCTCTAACGGTCTGATAGTAAAGAGATATAACAGTTGGTAATACATGCCGAGAAGATAAATTGAGGTTAAAGATTAAAATTGCGGTTATGACGAGGGAAAGGTAAACGTTTTAAATTAAGATGGGAAGCATAAGTGGAAAGGTCTTTTAAAACAGTAGAAGAGGGAATATTTAAGGATTCATGGAAGCGCATATAAATTTTGCTGAGAGCAACAGGATCCGTTGGAAGATCTTCCTTTTGGATTGAAACTAAAACGTTCGTCTTGGTCTTGCCGTTAATACAAACATTTTCAGATTTGTTATAAAGATAGGAAAGATAAAGACGAACGTTTTCGTACAGTTTGCTGTCACGTAACCTAGCCATTAAATAACGACCATCAAAATTATCACTGGTATTCATTGAAGCTGCGATTTTGGATGTTGGCGATCGGTGAGAACATTGGGTCGAAAACTGGAGGAGGACAGTGACTGAGCACAGCGTTAGTAGTGCTGGGAGCTTTTGTGGAAAAAGAGTGGGTGGGTGATTGAGGAGACGGGTTAATGGTATGGGATTGGATAAAATTGGGATAGGGTTTTGTTCAGGTCAACACCAAAAACAGCGTCAGTGGGTCAAACTGCACGCAATGGAATACTGACGCTGCACCACAAGTAAACAACGGGGACGTCGCAACTGGGCCATTCAATTTGTATTAATCTAGGTGTAAGCAATTCTGTATTTCATAACCATTCAATATGTAGTAATCTAGGTGTAAGCAATTCTGTAGTTCATAATTGTTCTATATTTATTAATTAGGTGTAAGCAATTTTTCATTTAATTATTGTGATCAATTTGGTATAAAAGAAACTGAAAGAATAAAAATAAACACATTCATTCATTCATACGAAAGTCAACAGACATTTTGGTGTTTCTTTTGTGATAGAATTCTCCGGTAGTGACCAAGTTTAAGTGCTTGTTCACTCATTACAATCATTAAGGTATCAAGTTTATGTGCTTGATATCATCCATTTTAGACAAACGAGTCTAAACATTTTGGTGACCCCGACGTGATCACAAAAGAACACTAATTGTCATTCAATAATTGTGCTAAGCGTCACCAGGGCTTAAACACTGGTGCAGCAACAGCAATCAAACAGCTATAGATTTCAATAGCAATATATTCAATCGAGCAGATTTGCAAACGCAAATTCTTCACATCCAGTATATCCAGATTTCCAGTTGTTACCCCTATAAAAGCAGAGCACTACAATGGAAGATTTGGAGGTATACAAATTCATAGCCCGCCAGAAGGCTATATATGATGAACTTCAACGACTCAAGATAAATATGTCAAAGGACGGTGCTGACCGCAAAACTGCAGAATATAAAGCAAAAAGATTGCAAGCAGTAGGATCTCTTTGGTTGGAATTCCATGAAAACCACGAAAAGGTCAAGTCTCATGTAAAGATGGACACACCATACATACAGTCAAACACGTATGACAAGGTCCAAAAATTATCTGAAGAGATATCACAAACTCTTCAAGCCATCATTCCTGAAGAGAGTAAAGGAGGAACGGGAACTGTTCCAACCGTTTCTCAACCTGCACCATCTCTGCGTCAGGTTCCAACTTCCGCACCTGCACCATCAAACGTTTCGCCAATCAATCAAGTGAAAAACTTAATCAAGAAACAGGCTTTGATGATAGCCACGATCCAGACGTCCCTTAAGCATCTTATTGATGACAGGGAAATCCACGTCCAGGATTTCTATACAATAAGGCTTAGGACAATTGAGCAGCACTGGTAAGCCGTGCAAGGTTTCCATTACAAGATTTGGGACCTGCTCGAAGAGCCGGATGCAATGGTCTACGATGTAGATCATTATTTTCAAATTGAGGCGGAAGTGCAAGATGCACTTACAATCTTATACGGTCGACACAATTTAAACTCAGGACCGGCTGCAGTCAGCAATCAGGCGGTAAGGTTACCAAAAGTAGTACTACCAAAATTCGATGGTGACTACATGAAATGGAGACAATTTTTCGATTTGTTTTCACAAATGGTGGACAAACAGTCAATCCCAAATATTAAAAAGATGTGGTACCTCAAAACACATCTAAGCGGAGAAGCAGAGAATTTGATTCGTCATTTATCTTTGACCGAAGAAAATTACACAACAGCATGGAGCAGTCTTCAGGATAGATACAACAACATCAGGGTTCTCACGTCAGCACTCGTGCAAAAGATAGTTGGGCAACCTAACCATACACAGCAACAACCATCATCAGTGGCCATCAAGAATCTACATGATACAACACAAGAATGTTTAATGGCGCTTTGCAATATTGGCGTAGATACAACATCATGGGACCCCATTCTATTGCATCTTCTTGTGAGCAAGCTTGACCAAGGCACAAGAATCTTGTACGAGCAATCCCTTGTCAAACCTAAAGAGCTTCAATCAATAAAAGAGTTTTTGTTGTTCTTGGAAAACCAATTTCAGTCATTGGAATCAATTGGACCTAAAAGAAAGGATTCAGCTCGAGCTTGTGCATCTGTAACATCAAACGAAAAAGGAACTTGCAAGGTATGTCAATCTGGAACACATCCTTTATTTGCTTGCAAGCAGTTCCTGCAACTAAGAACATCCGAACGAATTCAATTAGTGCAAAAACAAAAAAATTGCTTTAATTGCCTAAAGTTTAGCCATGGGGCCAAAAATTGCCTTTCAAGAGGATGCCTCAAATGCAACCAGAAACACAACACGCTCTTGCATATTGAGAATCACAAAGGACCTACCATTAACAGGCAAACAACTAACATGGACAGGGACAACAATTCAAGGTCTCAGACAAATGTTAGTTCATCAGTAACGCTATCGGCATTCAACAATCCAGAAAAGCATCAATACATATTTCTCAGCACAGCCGTCGTAGAGTTGATCACAAACAATGGTCAAAGATTAGAATGTAGAGCAGTATTGGATTCCGGATCACAAGTGAATTTAATAACAGAACGCTTAGTGAAAAAACTAGGCCTGCATTCAAAACATACTACAATGAGCATCCAAGGCATTGGCGACGGAAGGAAAGAATCTCATCAGCGTGTCAACGTCAAATTGCAGTCAAGAACAAGTGGCTTTAATACTCAATTAGAAGCGTTTGTTCTACCACATATTATAGCTCCACAGCCATCTCAACACTTCAACATATCATCATGGGCAATTCCAAAGAATGTGCCATTAGCAGATCCATATTTCAATCGACCAGACAAAATTGATATTCTTCTTGGAGCAGAATTTTATCATCAGCTACTTTCCATTGGACAGATACGTTTAGCAGATGATCTACCCACACTACAAAATACAGTTCTTGGATGGGTGATAGCAGGAAAACTAGCTGAAGCAAGTTCAAACACAGCAACTTGTGGTATTTATAGTTATGATGACAACGACCTCCATCAAATGATTGAACGATTGTGGAGCCTCGAAGAAGTGGAATCCCAGCTCAACAACTTATCAAAAGATGAAGAAATGTGTGAAGCTCATTTTGCACAAAACACACAAAAAAGCAGTGAAGGACGGTTCATTGTCAGGTTACCATTTCATGGACCCACATCGGCATTAGGAAAATCCATGGACATAGCAGTCAACAGGTTTTTAGCACTAGAACGAAGATTATCAAAGAATAGAGAAGTGAAAGACCAATACATTCAATTTATGGAAGAGTACGAAGATCTAGGCCACATGACCAAAATTGATATCAATAACATACAAGCGCCTAATTACTTTATACCCCATCACTGTGTCTTTAAAGAAGACAGTAGCACCACCAAACTTCGAGTAGTCTTTGATGCTTCATCAAAAACATCATCAGGTTGTTCCTTAAACGACATCATGTATACAGGACCAACAGTGCAAGGTGAAATATTTTCATTGTTGCTTCGTTTTCGATTGCCGAGATATGTTTTTTGCACTGATATACAAAAAATGTATCGACAAATCAACATGCATCCAGAAGATAGAAGATACCAAACTATTGTGTGGAGAACGGACGAAAAAAGACCTCTAAACTACTATCAACTCAACACAGTGACCTATGGAACAAGAGCAGCACCATATTTGGCTACTAAATGTCTGCAACAGCTTGCCAAGGAAAACAGCGAAAGATTTCCATTAGGATCAAAAATCCTACACAATGATTTCTATGTGGATGACTGTTTGACTGGGGATAATAGCTTATGTGTAACCCTCAAAATGCAAGAAGAAGTAACACAAATATTAAAAGAAGCAGGATTTAAATTAAGGAAGTGGTGTGCTAATCACCCACGACTACTTCAAGGCATTGCTAAAGAGGATCAGGAAATCGATCTGGACTTTGGAAATGAAAATAACACATCAATTAAGGCTCTTGGCTTAACATGGCAACCTAAGAGCGACAGATTTTGTGTTAAAACAACATTAAATGATACAAATCGAATAACAAAGCGTATTGTCACTTCAGATCTTGCCAAATTATTCGATCCATTGGGTATAATGGCTCCAGTAGTTGTTACAGCAAAAATATTCGTACAAGAGCTATGGTTACTAAAGCTGTCATGGGACGAATCATTACCAGCGGCACTACATACCAGATGGATGCAATTTCGTGAAAACCTGAAAAGCTTAAACAATTTCCACTTCTCACGTCACATGTTCAACAATGATGCACCAACGAAAATACAGATTCACACTTTTTCTGATGCATCTGAAAAGGCATATGGCACAGTGGTATATTTGCGCTCGGTTCAGAAAAATGGAACAATAATTGTAAGGCTACTATGTTCAAAATCCCGTGTGGCACCACTGAAAAAACAAACATTACCACGACTAGAATTATGCGCTGCAGTCTTGGGCGCTCAATTAACAGCAAGGGTCAAGAACGATCTGAATCTTAAGGACGTTCCCACATTCTTATGGACGGATTCTGAAATTGTCCTCGCATGGATTAATTCACCATCAGCATCTTTTCAAACATTTGTGGCTAATCGAGTTTCCACTATTCAAAGACTTACATTTCCCGAGCAATGGCGACATGTGTCATCAAAGCAAAATCCAGCAGATGTGATTTCAAGAGGGGTGCAACCACAAGGATTCACGTCATGCACACTGTGGTTCTATGGTCCACCTTTTCTACACGGTCAAGAAAATATGTGGCCAGCAACGTATTCCCAAAAAATGGCGAGTTCAGATGACATGGAAAGAAAAAGACCAACTGTAGCAATAGCGACTCACGACTGTGACCAGAACATGATTTATAACATCAACCATGGAGGATCATTCAACAAACTTCAGCGGATAGTTTCATATATCAGACGTTTCGGCAATCATGCCAGAAATAAAGAACGTATACAAGAAATCCACTTAACCACTCAAGAATTGGAAGAATCACTAACAATAATTATTAGAGCTATGCAGGCATTTGATTTTAAAGAAGAAATCAGTGACCTTCAGAAATACAAGGAATCGAAGCGAAACAGCCAATTCAGTAGTCTTGCTCCATTTATTGATGACAAGGGAATCATTCGAGTTGGAGTGAGATTAGATTCTGGATTACTTCCATTTGACACCAAACATCCGATGCTTTTACCATACAACAATCCATTGGCAAAACTATTGATGAAAGAAATTCACGAGAAAAATAAACACTGTGGCCCGCAAGCACTATTGGCTCACATGAGACAAAGATTCTGGCCCATAAAAGGAAAAATTATGGCACGATCAATAGTACACCACTGTATTAGATGTACAAGAGCTAAACCACAATTGCTTCATAAAGTAATGGGGAATTTACCATCACCAAGGATAACACCAGCGAGACCATTCATCAACTCTGGAGTTGATTACTGTGGACCATTTTGGATTCATTACAAAATCCGTGGCAAGCGACCTCAAAAGGCTTATGTGGCAATTTTCTGCTGCTTCGCTACAAAGGCAGTACACATAGAGCTGGTAAGTGATTTAACCACCGATTCATTTCTTGGAGCGTTAAAACGTTTCATCGGTCGCAGAGGACACTGCCAACATATACTGTGACAACGCGACTAATTTTGTGGGAGCAAATAATAAATTATCGGAATTACATGACACAATCTACTCCGAGAATGCACGTGAAACTATAACAAAAGAATGCAGTAGTCATGCTATACAATTCAATTTCATTCCACCGAGAGCCCCTCATTTTGGAGGACTGTGGGAAGCAGCAGTAAAATCAGCAAAAAATCTGTTAAAAAGGAGTGTTTCCACAGCATCTTTAACTTATGAAGAACTGGAAACAGTATTAGTTGGGATTGAGGCAATCATGAACTCAAGACCACTTACACCACTATCCAGCGACCCAAACGATCTAACATAACAGCATTAACTCCAGGACACTTCCTCATCGGTGAACCTCTCACAGCAAAAACTGATGTCAACGCAACGTCTACAAGGCAGACACTATTGTCAAGGTGGAATCTGGTTTCTCACCTGAAACATGAATTTTGGAAACGATGGTCTCAGGAATATCTACAAGAACTTCAGTACCGGTACAAATGGAAAGAATGTTCCACCAACATCAAGGTAGGAGACATGGTCATCATAAAAGAAGACAATGTTCCATCACTGCAGTGGCCATTAGGCAGAATCGTCAAGACATTCAAGGATGATGACGGCGCAATAAGAGTTGCGGAAGTTAAAACAGCATCTGGGGTCTGGAAACGTCCTATCCACCGACTAGCACCGTTGCCAATTGAGGAAGAGATGAGCAATAATATAACATGGAGAGATGAAAGCGGACAAGCAAAAAACAAGATTTCATCAGAACCAGTGCATGAGATACCCACGAAAAAACGAAAAACATCTAGTGCGATGGGTATCACTTCATTATTAACAATTCTCCTTGTTATTCCACTAGTACTAAGTGATGAAATCCAGATCAAGAAATTTAAATCCAATCTTGGAATTCACTTTGAAGGCATTGGAACAGCAAAAATAGCGACAAGTGAATGGAACTTCATTGTTCATTATAACTTAGATCCACTATTAGAAGAATACAATACATTCGCAAACGGAACGTTGACTCTGAATCACTTGTGTCAACAAATGCAACAACGAAGCATATGTATCAGCACTCTTAATCAGTTTCAACACATTCAAAACGAATTAAAGTCAGAAAACACTATATTTCCTACTAAAAGAACTAAGAGAGGAGCAGCTAACTTCATCGGAAACATAGCAAACTCTCTTTTTGGAGTTCTGGATGCCGAATATGCTAATCAGATGACAAAGACAATAGAAAAAGTAAATGAAAATGAGAACCACATACTTCATCTACTGAGAAACCAAACTTCAGTCATAGATTCAACAATCAACATTGTAAGACAAAACGAAGAGAGTATCAACCACAGATTTGACCAAATAAACAATCAATTAGATCAGATAACATCGAGAATACGGGATAACGGAGAAGAAAGTCATCAACTCAAGATTTTCCAGATTTTTGTATCACTTTCCTCGCAACTCATCACAATGATGATCAACATCCAAAGAATGCAATCAACATTAATGGACGTATTAACAGATACCCACCATGGAAAAGTAAGTTCTCAGTTGATATCAGCACAACAGCTCAAAGACGAAGTGAAAACGATCAAGGCTCATTTACCATCTTATTTGGAGCTACCTGCAGAGGAAGAAGACCTAATACACTTATACAAGCTGATGACAGTTAAAGGAGGAGTAACAAATAGACAAGCAATATTTTTGATAACACTGCCACTAGTAGGCCGAGAATTCTACGAAATGTTCAAGATGACTCCCATCCCTAGTGTTATCAACAACACAGTTTTAACTGTTGATCTATGCGCTCCAGTACTGGCAGTAAGTGCACATCGCGACCAGTACCTTCCAATACAAGCGGCTGATAAAGAAACCTGCATCAAGTCAACATCAGAACAGTTTTTATGTTTCAATTTACAAGCTAGATACAGTAAGGGAGCCGAAATCTGCTCCTGTGAACTGGGTCTTTTCAATAATGAAACAAAACCTACTTGTTCTTTAAGTAAATCAGAAACAAATTCAACTTGGATCCAAATGCAACACAAAAATCAGTGGCTGTATTTCACAAAAACTACATCTCGACTGACGGCAATATGTGGAAGAAGAAATCTACAAATGGACTTAGAAGGTTCCGCAATACTAACACTACAGCCAGGGTGTACAGTGAAACATAACCACATCACTATCGAAGGGCATAACGTATTTTCCACAAATATTCAGACTTCCTACACTAGCTTCGGCAACATCTCTGAAATATCAACACCAATGCGTCATGAACCATTACTTCAGACCTTCAATAGTACTCATGTCAACATTCAATTGAAGAGCCTCACTGAGCTACATAAAATAATCACAGACCAAGAAATTCTCGAACTACCACACAAGCTCCAAATTCACACTTATCATAACTCAGCAATTGGATATTCAGCACTTTTATTAACAATTACACTCATTAGTTATCTTATATGGAGACGAAAATCAAGATCATCTGCTATCTATACGCAACCAAGGCCAAAACCTCGGCAAACAAAACCAGAGTCAGATTTCATAATAGTTGAACCATCGTTCAACGCGGGGGAGAATGTTCAGGTCAACACCAAAAACAGCGTCAGTGGGTCAAACTGCACGCAATGGAATACTGACGCTGCACCACAAGTAAACAACGGGGAAGTCGCAACTGGGCCATTCAATTTGTATTAATCTAGGTGTAAGCAATTCTGTATTTCATAACCATTCAATATGTAGTAATCTAGGTGTAAGCAATTCTGTAGTTCATAATTGTTCTATATTTATTAATTAGGTGTAAGCAATTTTTCATTTAATTATTGTGATCAATTTGGTATAAAAGAAACTGAAAGAATAACAATAAACACATTCATTCATTCATACGAAAGTCAACAGACATTTTGGTGTTTCTTTTGTGATAGAATTCTCCGGTAGTGACCAAGTTTAAGTGCTTGTTCACTCATTACAATCATTAAGGTATCAAGTTTATGTGCTTGATATCATCCATTTTAGACAAACGAGTCTAAACAGGTTTACTAGAAACAGTTTTGATGGAGACTTGTTTACGATGGGAGATGAGAGGATTGTTTCTGACTATAGAGGTTGGTGGGTTTAGGGATTGGCTAGAGTGGGGATTGGAAGAGTAAGACTTAGAGCTAGTTACATTATTGTTGAATTTATTAATGGAAGCTTTTTTTTTATTTATTTTAGGGCGTTCTTTAGATTCTTTACTTAATGTTTCTGAAATTTTAATATTGTCCTTTAAAAATATAGGTTTACGACTAGACTTGAACAGCCACTGATATTTGTAAGGAATATAAATTTTATAGGTTGAAGAATTAATCTTAAGGCAATTTTCAATAGCTATTTTAAATTTGAGGATAAAAAGTTTTTGAATCCAGGAGCAGTCAATGTTGGCAGGTGTGTTAATTAAGAAGAACGGGACACTGTCGTTGAGAGTTTTCAATCTGCTAAGTCTATTATTCCAGTCACTTACGGACCATGTGTTGTTGAGCCTTACGATAGTAGGTTCGGGTGGACCAAAACATTTAGTCTGGGTAGAAGAACTTGTTATAGGGACGTCGTTATTAGGGGCCGAAAGTAAAGAAGCAATGGAAGGTCTATGAATTGACTCAGCTACTTCCGCGAGTATAGATGTGTTATAGTGGACTTCGACTGGTTGGATGTTTGCAGGAATGATATCAATTTTGTCAGAAGTTATTTTTAACTCATCGATCACATCACACAGAGTAGTACGCGTAATTGTCAGTTCGTTAGAGATATCATTGATCTTCGAAAGTAAATCGTGATGAATTGTGTTGAGATGGCAGGAATCAGTTGATGTAATTGTTGAAGTTGATTGGTGAAATGACTCAAAATAGGATCGTAAAGTTTTTATTTCATCGAGTATTGAATCGTAAGGATATAAGCTTAGAACCGAGACAAGTGTGGAATGTATTACGTCTCTAATGTTATCAAAACGGCAATGTGAGTGGTCTACGCGCGATTGAAGTAAGTCCACTAACGAAGAAATTTGCTTATCCAAAGAAGATTGCTTAGAAGAAAAACGTTTGGCGAGGATTCCAATTGAGCTGTCTAGAGTCTCGACAGACTTAGAGAAGTCTTCAAAATGATGAAATTGCGCGAGAACGTTCTTATGAAAACGATTGTTGTCGGTTTGAATGGAGTTTGTGAGGTCACTAACACACTTAACAGCGAGGAGAACATGCGAAAGTGATATTTCATTACATTCGTCGCACAGATAAACAAAAAAGTTTAAATATTCTTTAAGATAAGGGCATGATTTTTTACTTAAACCGATACATATTGGATGATACGATTTGCCGCAAAGACCATGACACTTAATTCGTTGCGTGAATTTTGTATGAAGAAGGCAGTTGCCTGAGTCACAACAGTCATTCTCCATCATTATGATGATTTCCTTGTAGTTTTTTTTTTTTTTTTAATTTATTTTCTTCTTTTATTCGTTTGTAAGCGAAAATAAAATGTTTATTCTTAGTGCACCGGCAAAAGCGAGGTGAGGTTATTTGCTAAACTTATAAATCGCGTACACGAACCGCGCAGTGGGTAGGGTAGTTGAAGTTCAGTAGGTTTATGAGTTGAGCCTGGGATTGTAGATGGTGTTGATGATGTTGTCTAGTTTAGCGAAGACAGAAACCAGAGATGGAAAGGTGGTGTATAGTGACAAGAAAATGAACTTGCTAAGCAGAACTATACTAAAATGACTCACCCGTAAGGCAAGAATGTTACACCGTACTCAAATATGTTTATAGTCGCTTAAAGATGATGTTTGGCAAAGAGTTGATGAAGTGGCGTTAATCAAACTGAAGATGATGTTGGAGGGTTTTTGTTTGATTCTCCGGTTAAACATAAAACGAAATTATGGTTTATGTGTAGTTTCAAAGAAATTGCTTCGGGTTGGCAGAAACATAGATATACCAAAAATATCCACACTTACAAGAAGGAAGTGAGACAGAGTCACTACGGTTTGTTTGTTATTGTTATAATTTGCTTCTGTTTTTTTTATTTGTTAACTTTAATATCACTTTTAGAGGTACACTTGTATTGTTTGTTGTAAAAGGATGAAAAGATCTGTATTAAACAATGTTTTAAAAGATTTAAACAGGGCTTTAAATTAGTTTAAATATTAAATAAAGAAAAACTTTTATGGACACTGCTAAATAATAAAGCTAAGGAGATGCAGGGAATCTGTGTTCGCCAGATCGCTTGGATGATCAAGAAAATATTTTTCTAGATGCCGTTTTCTTTTTAAAGAGAGTGCAGGACATGAGCAGAGGAGGTGTGGGATTGTCTCCTCCTCCTCCTCATCTAAACAACTTCTGCAGAAGTCATTAGAGGGAACGCCAAGTCTTATGGCGTGTCTTCCTATCAGACAATGTCCGGTAATGACATTGATTACGGAGCTAATGTGCTAATCTGGTTATGGATAACAAATGTCTTGTGCGTTTTGGATCTAGTCCTGGCCACATCCGTTTTGTTGCCACACACGTGGTGATACTGTTCCACCTATAATCTGTTCTATTGCCTCTTGCTTTAGCATTAGTTTACATGAAGCGATTGATATACCAATATTCAACCTGCTGGTTGAGATCAGTAGAACGGTTCCTTCACTGGCGAGTTCATCGGCTTTGCAGTTACCCACGATATCTCTGTGCCCCGGCACCCAAATAAGGTGAATATTGAACTGTTGAGCCATCTCCTTAAGAGATAAGCGACAATTAAGGGCGGTTACTGAGTTCGTAGCAACAGCGCTGAGTGATTTGAGGGCTGCTTGACTAGGTGAGAAATTCCGGATATTCGTTGAGGATATCACGTTTTCTTTTAGCCATGATAGGACCTCTTTGATCGCCAGAATTTCCGCTTGGAACATGCTGCAATGGTTTGAAAGGCGGAACGAGAGACTTACGTTGAGTCGGTTTGAGTACACCCCGCAGCCTACACAATCTTCGGTTTTTGAACCGTCTGTAAAGAAATAAATTGAATCATCTCTCAAAAATTCTTCGTCTTCCCAGGTCGTTCTCGGTGGGATTGAGACTTGGAACTTATTATCAAAAACCAATTGGGGGTTGGTGTAGTCGGAGTGGCAAGGGATTGATCCGAATAAATTCAGGATTGTAGCGTTACCGATGTTATTTACGGTCCATTGGGAGATAGCTTTCATACGAATGGCTGTGCACTGGCGGCCATTTGTTTGCTGAAGATATCTAGTGGTGTGAGGTTAAGGAGTGTCTTTAAGGCAGCCGAGGGTGTTGATCTCAGTGCTCCGCTTATATAGGGTGATTTGCATAAGGTATTACAAAAAGATAGGGTGTGTATGTTGGACTTAGACAAGCAAAAAATTGTATGGGAGGGGGGGTCCATTTTCCCCCGTTTAGGCGGGAGGGGCAATTTAAGAAAAAAATCACTTAAAATGGGAAACAAATTATTTTAAAATAACGGTAATACCTACAGAGTCGTGTTATAGCATTTTGAAAAGCCAAAAACCTATACATTTATTTAAATTTTAAAATAAGTTCTTCAAATGAATAGTTTTGGAAATATTAATTTTCAAAGTCAAAATTTTGAAGAAAAAAAACCTAATTTTTTTTTTCAAACCATTTTTTTCCAAATTTTGCTTGTCTAAGTCCAACCTACACACCCTTTCTTTTTGTAATAACTTATGGAAATCACCCTGTATTCAGACAGGCTGTTCGTTGGACCTTGCTTAGATTATCGCAGTAGGACCTTTTATTTTATCAAGAGCGGTCCACCATACCACTACTCCGTATGTGAGAATTGGTCTGATGACCGCGGTGTAGAGCAAGTGGGTGATTTGGGGGGAGAAACCCCATTTATTACCAATGGCTTTTTTACAGGAAAATAAAGCTACGGAGGATTTCCTGATTCTTTCCTGTATATTGGCTTTCCACTTTAACTTTTTGTATAAGATAGGACTCCGCCTTGCGGTGTTCCTCTACTGATAGATCTCTTTGCAGAGAAGTTTCTTAGAGTAGAGTTGATTCTCCTGCTTTTCAGCATTAGATTTATCAACTCCACTATCGAACCATCTTCTTTGAGCTTCGTCAGTGCCTTTGTAATCGCAGAGTTACTGACGTTATTGAAGGCGCCCTCAATGTCGAGGAAAGCGGCCAGAGTGAATTCTTTGTGATGGAGGAAATATTCTTTAGTACGAACCAAGGTGTGTAGGGCCGTTTCTACAGATTTACCCTTACAGTAGACGTGTTTTGCTGTAGATAACTATTTTCGATCTATAGCTGACGCAGGTGGATATCAATCAGTCGTTCTAAAGTTTTAAGAAGGAAAGATGATAGACTTATTGGTCGGAGATCTTTTGGGTTTACGCGGGATGATTTCCCAGCCTTAGGTATAAAAATAACCTTGACCTCTCTCCACTGAGTGGGGATATAGTTTAAGGTGGTACAGCCGATGAGAATTACTTCAAAGACAGGTATAATAATATTCGCGGCCTTTTGAAGCTCGGCTGGAATTATACCATCAGGTCCAGGGAATTTGTATGGGTCATAGCTGTTAATGGCCCAAACTAGCCCTTGTAATCAGGTCGCGGTTGTAAGTAATTATGCTACCTGATTTCATGGAATCATAGTTACATAAGTTCTAAAAAACCTATAAAGAGTATTTTCTCTGATAAAGTAAGGTATTTTAGATTGTGCAATCGGCTTTTACGATAGGCGCTTGTCCTTTGCGGTGGACTCTTGGCCGTAACCATATTTCTACCTTATTTTGTAACTAAAATGTTTTCAGCGTCCTGCAGCAGCTGATATTGGTAAAAAGGTGTCCAGAACCTTTCTGGTTCCGTACCACAGCTGCCAAGGAGTCTCTAGCCGTCCACTGGCTCAATGAAGGGAAACCTATTTGGATTGCTTTTCCAATATGCCTCGGATTTGCGAGGAATCGGCAAGTTCTCCGACACTAAATTCATTGCCATGAAAAGCGCCTTCTAGATTAGCCGTTCGGAACCCCAGAAATTTTAGGTCCTATACCATGAAACTCCCAGCTCTGTTGCGAAAGAATATGTATGCGTGTTATGCTTCCGCTATCACAAATTACTTTAATTTGCAATAAAAATTAAGACTTTCTTAAAGGAAATCTCGATCAATTGGAATCTCAACCAATTGGAATCGGTTCGTCTCACTAAATTTATAGAAAGCAATGACAATAAACAAATAATCAAAGAAACAAAGAACTTGTCTTTTGTCTACAACACCCAAACTGAGTCTTAAGAGATGACTGTTAGGTGACCACCTAAAATTTCTATTTCGACTTTTTCAATTTCAATCAATTTCAAATAAATTATACTGTAACCCGTCTAATCAATTTATCCAAACAAGATTCAAACATCAAACTCCGAAATAGTTTGCTCATCATACACTTTGACGTCACTAAACTAAAAAGTCCCGCGCGGAGGGCCTTCGAAAATCATTCATATATTGATATTGATATCGTCTAAAAATCCCATCATATGAGAAAGAGACTATTTTGGTTTGTTCTTTTTTTATGACAAAATATTTTACTGCCAATTTCTAGTGGACAGGGAAAATGTTTGGCAGGCAAACTTTTGCAAGAAAAGTGGATTATTTGAGTCTGCACACGAATTATTTATATTCTTTCGCTAAGCAATGTGTTTCGTGAATGCCAACACCACCCGAATCCGGTCGACCAACTATTGTCCAAAACACAAAACATAGTTACGCAAAGTGGAAAAGTTTTTGGTTTCCTTTCAAAATTTGCATTAGAGCGCCTGTTTTGTGTTGTCCACACAAATGGAAAATTTATTTCTTAAAATAAAACTCTTGGACAAAGTTGAAGTTGAAGAAATATATTCGATGTGTGTTTTCCTTCTTCTTTTTTTATTTTTTTAACTTAAAGAGAAATTCTAGGACTTCATTTAATAAGAAATCATCGTTTTCCAGGAAAACATAAACTTCAACTGAACCCTTCAAAATAGAATTGCCATGGATTTTGACTGCGGTACCCTTTTACGTTGGAAATCACGTCGGTTTAACTGAAATTCACTCCAGCAGCCATTAAAAAAAGCACTTTTGTAGTCCTCGTAAAAGTCCTTTTTGTTGTTGTTGTTGTTGTTGTTTATAGTGACAGCCTACCTCATGGCTCTCAGATGTTACCATTCGGTGGGCTTAACTTCCCTTTGACAGGGCGAGGACCAAATCTATTATAACTGCTCATTGTGTTCATTAACCGTTACACTTTTCAGCTGAAAAAAAAACAATACCATTTAAGGACAATAA
Organism: Melanostoma mellinum; assembly: GCA_914767635.1. Taxonomy (NCBI): domain Eukaryota; kingdom Metazoa; phylum Arthropoda; class Insecta; order Diptera; family Syrphidae; genus Melanostoma; species Melanostoma mellinum. Next base: position 66,621,135 of record OU612058.1, on the reverse strand, counting down.
TGAGTCAGAAAGTTTTATTAAAATTTTTTTTCTGGGTACGAACTTTACAAACCTAAGAAGCTTTCATTTGAGTGTTTGTTAAGTCAAATTTATTTAGGTATCTGAAGAGAGTCTGCAATTTTATTACAGGTAATAAACAAGAAAGGATACAAATAAAAAGGTCTAGGTGTGATTCTTGTCGTTGGAGTTAAACAAATCTACTTCTTCCTAAAAAAACGACGATACAGGTAAATTGCCCTCCAACCAATAATTGCCTTTAAATGACTTGCATTTTGACAACTTTGTCAGGTTGCGCATGAGAAGCCAACTATTTTCGTGCCTCTGTTTTAAATTCAAAAAAACTCTTATTCGAAATGTGTTCAATCTTGAAACTTACCTACTCAATGCCTCTAAAGTCAAATCTTTAAACATGAAAACCAACATATCACAATAATCAGTGGAACGCTGCAAAAACATGATATCTTCGCAATAAAAAGTTCTGCGACTAAAAAGGCTCCAAAAATCAAACCATGAGAAAAATGTTTTAAACAGTCGAACTTCACTTATGACTACCTCTTAGGACGTATAATAGACTATAGTAATCTCGATTTTTGAGATCCGGTAAGAGCCTCAATATAAAGAAAAATATTTAAGGCTGTCAGGTAGACCGTGCCATCCAACTCGGTCCACCAGTACCGAACTCGAAGTGGCTGTCCATATGCAAGTTCAAATCAAACCAAATTAATAATACGGATGGGTTATGTTTTACAAAAGGCGAACTACAAAAGAATGCTCAAATATCGTCCTCGTCAACAATTGGCAGCTACTGATAGTCCTGTTGAGAGATCATAGTTTCCTAGACTTAAGACTGCGCCATTTTATATTTTCTCTTCTTTAACACACACTCAACCAAGGACTTGAAGACTTTCAATTTGTTTTTTATCTGCTCGATCCCTCAAGTCCCCTTTTTTCGGCCTTGGGTTCATCTTGCATCCCGACTAATTTAAAATAAGAATAAAATTACGATCACTTCACAGCAACACTATTTCGAAAAGCTCTCTAAATTCAAAAACAGACCAAAGTATGGTAGAAGAAACGACCATAAGCTGGAAGAACTTCACTTGTTCCGCGAACCATGACACTTACATGTGTCATCAAGTCATCAATCATCATACAAGCACAGCTCATATACTCACCTCTCTTTGAAACACAAAAGCTTGCTCTCAAATTTCAGTCTTTCGTTGAACTTAAATTCAAGAATAAGATTTGTTTTGTTTTAAATTTTTTATTTCTCAATTTTTGCACTTCCTTTTTCAGTAGACATGGTTTTTGAATTTTCCTCAGATCACAGATCAGATCGCAGTTGCAGACAATTTCTATCCAGGAGCAGGAGCAGGAGTTGGAGCAGCTGTCGTAGTTGGCGTTGTAGTTGGTGTTGTTGTTGGTGTTGTTGTGGATGGCGTCGTAGTTGTAGTTGACGTGGTAGTGGATGTAGACGTTGAAGTTGTTGTCGTTGTGGTAATACACCACTTTGAACCTTTCGCACACAGTTTCTCTTGCATATATGAACTCAAGATCAAACTGAAAAATATATGGCCATCCACTGGAACGGTTTCATACAAAAAAACCATTCCAACGAGGCAAAGCACAAAAACTTTGGAGGAATACATTTTCCATCAATTGCTATGTTTGAACTGAATTTTACGAGGTGTAATCTGATCTTTTATACAGAAAAATTACTCGAAACGGCAGATGTTTTAATTTCAACAAAACCAAAAACTATTCTAATTTTTGATGGTTTCTATTTGAACATGCGTGGTAGGCCTATACCTTTATACATTGTGCAATGCAAGCGCAGTTGTAGAACTCAATCGTTTAAGGTTATATTGACTTGAACTACCTGCAGGTCGACATTGGCTTCGACAGCAACTGAGTAAACAAAAACTGTATTCGATTCTAACAGTCGTTGACTGGTTATGCTGAAGTAACCTTGCCCTACTGTATGATGGATGACCTTAAAACCGTTTTGTATTGCAATAGACTGCATTCTGGTTTGTTTACAAATAGTTAGCCTTCTGTGGTAATTTTGATCTGATGGAATACATACATATACATAGGGTGTCGTAGCAGAGAGGGGAGTTCCGGAGCCCAGCACGTTTCTTACAACCATGTCTTTTTAGGGAATGGAGGGGACTTGTAATTTCGAGCCGATTCGAGAAAGCGTTCATGGCAATGAATTTACTATCGGAGGATATGCCAATTCTTGGCGAAAGAAGATATCCGTGGAAAAACTGTTGTTTTGAACTAAACCACGGACGCTAACAGGCCGACATTTATTAATTTGTATTCACTTAACTTAAAATACTAACAGTCAGGCTATAAAAAACTAACTAAATAGAATTTAACTAAAAATAATTTAACAAATGTGGTACCCGTGGTGTGATGGATAGCATGTCCGCCTGTTAAACCAGAGGTTTGAGTTCGAATCCCAACAGAGGCAAAAATGTTTTTTCCACGGGTATCGCCTTTCGCGAGGAACTGGCAAGTCCTCCGATAGTATTCATTGCCATGAAAAGTGCTTTCTCGATTAGCCGTTCGGAACCGGCAGAAAATTGTAGGTCCCTTCCTTTCCTTCACAAGGAATGGTTGTGAGAAAAGCGCTAGGCCCAAGGGCTCCTCGCTCTGTTGCGCCACCCTATTTATTTTTTTTATTTTTATTTTTTGATAGAGCACTGGATGAAAAATCACCAACAAAATAAGGATTATTGAAAACTCTTCACCATTTCGTAAGAGGCTCGCTGGTTTAAAATTAACGTCTTTGAGAGTTGAAGTGCAAAGGTGTGTAGTTACGAGCCCGACGGGCAGGTAAGTTAAATTTGAAAAGCGACGATAATGACGATATGTCTCCATTGATTATTTTTATCGGTTTTAAGTAATTAAAAGCCTTCTTCCAGTCCTCTAGCGTGTTCATTTTTAAAAAGTAAAAGCGTTAATTCCAGTTTAATTCACGAAGTGCAAATAGGAGAGTCTGTTTCTGGATAGATTCTATAATTTGAATGTGGATAGCATAATATATAGGACACCAAATTTGACGAACGAACTCCAAGCAGCATAAGCAGACTTGGTAACAAAAGATTCGTTAAGTTCTTTCGACCAACGTTTAATCATACCCAGTCTTGATTTTGCTTTGTTGAATACGTCATATATGGTCAATATGGTCATTAAAGCTAGACTTTCGATTAAACAGCACTTTGAGGTCATTGAAATTTTGGCATCGTTTTAGTAAGTGTCTGTTTAATGCGAAAGTCATGGTTTTGCACTTTGACACGTTCACTGACAAAATTTATCAATCGCAGTCTATTTCAAAAGAGTATCAAATTCATTTTGTAAATAAGAAAAATCCACAACATATGAATACGATAAAAATATCTAGGCATCATCGGCATAGAGGAGAATCGTTGTGTGATAAAGCACATAAGATAAGTCATTTATGTATGATAAAAGTAGGATAGGTCCAAGATGACTTCCTTGTGGTACTCCAGTTGTTACATCTTTATACATATAATAAAAATAAATAATGTGGCACAACAGATCTCTTGGGTCTGGCCCATTTCTCACAACCATGCCATTTGGAGGAAATGATGGGGTCATACAATTTTCTGTCGGTTCCGAACGGATAATCGAGAAAGCGCTTTAAAATGAATGAATTTACTAGCGGAAGACTTGCTAATTCCTCGCGAAAAGCGATACCCGAGGAAAATCCGTAATCGGTGTTGAAAAACAAGTTGTAAATTTCAAGTACTGTGTTCGACCATTCAAATATGAAACAAACCATGTTGATCTAATTTTTTTATCAGAATACGACTGTTTACTTGGTCAAATGCCTTTGAGAAATCAAAGTAACCATCATCTGTGAAAATACTGTTTTGCTAGCTGATTAATGGATTTTTTCTTGAAACACGAGACTCAAACCTGGCTTCAACAATGGCTTGTGGCACAGTTTCAGGTTGAAATTGTTTTTCGTCATATTTTTCCTTGGCAACTAAATACTTGGATTTAATTTTATAATTGGGACTGAGCTTTGATGGACGGTCGTTCTGTATCTTATTTTCCAAACAGTACTCGCTTAAAGCGTTGAAAGCGCTTTATAACATTTTTGGATGTTGGAACGGCTTCTTGAAATAATTTTCGATGTTTTGGATTAAGATTTCTCTTGGTTTTGTTGAAGATCAATGACTAAACGTCTTTCTTCTATAAAGAAGGTTAAGCTGGATAGAAAGGGCTGACGGTTGATCTTATTTCTACCAAATCAGTGTAAATCCATTATGGTACCCTGGAGAACTGTAACGTCCTATAGAGATAAAAACCTATGAGTCTATTTTAACCATTTTTGCGGCGTGCTGTTTAACTCCAAATTCTTCTCAACATTCGCAATATTCAGCGGAATATTGAAGTGTTTTACAGGTTCGCAACTAAATAATTATTCCATTTTGATGAAAGATTTGCGACTAAAAATTTAAGAAGTAGATTCAAGTGCTACCCGATGACAGTGGCATAAGGGTAAGCATGTCTGCCTATTACGCGGGAGGTTCGTGATTCGAATCTAAACAGAAAACAAAAAAATGTGTTACATATCGCCTTTCCCGATTATTCGACAAGTCCTCCGATTGCCAAATTCATTGCCATGATTTCTCGAATAGACGTTCAGAATTGGGTGAAAATTATAGGTCTCCTCCATTTACTCAGAAGGCATATTTGTTAGAAATGCGCTAGGCCCCTGGGCTCCCCGCTCTGTTGCCACCCCATGCATGTATGTTAGAGAATAAAGTACAATTTTTTACAGTTCTAAAAAATTTATTCAACGCCTCTTCCTCAATTATTGAATTTTGACGCTTGCATTCATTTTCTCTATGACCTCAGTTCTCGTGTCCTTATTTCAACATTCCATCAAAACTATCTGGCAAATCAAAAATGTCACAGAGCTCTAGCTATTTGTAAATCATTTTCCAAAAGTGCGATCCATATACCTAAGTTGAAAATGATGTTAAGGTCATCATGCAGTTGGGCAATATTCTTTATATGAATGGATATGGAACTTATCAGCGAATGTCAGAATCGAATACAGTTTTTGTGTATTTAGTTGCTGTCAATGTTTGCAGCTGGGAATCAAAACCAATATCTGTGTTCAAGTATAATTAAAGTAAATATAACCTTAAGCGATAACTGCTTTTGCAATGTATTATTTATTTATTTATTTATTTATTTCATCAACAAGCTTAGCTTACAGATTACATTAAAAATAAAAATTTTCTTACAACTACAGATATTTGTATATAAAAGATGTGATATAAATTATCCATTATTATCAAAGATATTAAACAATATGATTTTTAACTGACCCCTTGAAATATGGAAATCAATAAATTGATCTTGCAATCGGTTCATTACAGCCATAGTTTGTTCTATGCCCTGTTTGGAATAGAAAAGGTCTCTCTCTTAATACTCTCATTGGAGCATAGATTGGAATCATGGACAATAAGAAGGGGCTAATAATTCGGTAACTCAATACGCCTTTAATAAATAGAATTTCATGAATGCGCCTCCTAGAATTGAGGGTTTTAAGTCCCAAAAGTTTGCATCTAGCAATATATGATGGCTCGAAATTCCAACGCAATTTGAAAAATATATATTTTGTAAAGCGTCTCTGCACTCTTTCAATACGATCAGAATGGAGCATAGTCGACGGACTCCACACGACATCAGCATATTCAAGAACTGATCTAACTAAAGCGGTATAAAGGGAAACAAAAGTGTAAGGATCGCGGAAGTCACTAGAGTTTCTCTTGACAAATCCGGAAAGAGAATTTGCTTTCGCAACAATGTAATCTACGTAATAGGTAAAAGAAAGCTTATCATCGATAAATACACCAAGATCTTTTATTTTGGTAACCCTCAATAAAGGGACTTGGTCTATGCAGTAGTTATTGATAAGAGTATTTTGGGATCGTGTACAGGATAACACAAAACATTTACGTACGTTTAACATCAAACAATTGTTGACACACCATGTGTGTAAGCTGTTTAGATCTATTTGCACCTTTAATCAATCTTCATAACAGTTAATATGACGAAAAAGCTTGAGATCATCAGCATACATCAAAAAGTTACATTGATTAAACTGATGAACAATATCATTAATAAAAATTATGAAAAGGGTAGGTCCAAGATGACTTCCTTGTGGAACTCCAGAGGTGCAATATATCAACCGAGAGGAAGTATTGTTAAGGCAAACTTTTAGAGATCTACCAAGTAGAAAAGATGAAATCCACTTCAATAAAGAAGAATGAAAACCAAAATGTTCTAACTTCTTTATAAGAAGCCAATGATTTACAGAGTCTAAGGCTTTATTGAAGTCCGTGTAAATCGTGTCAACCTGTAATCCTTTCTCAATAGAATTGATTGCAAAAGATGTAAAATGCATCAGATTTGATGTAGTTGAGCGACCAGTGACAAAACCATGCTGAAACTCTGTTATATGTTCCTTGATGTGAAACTCAATCTTAGATTTTACAATACTTTCAAAGAGTTTAGGAATAGATGAAAGTTTACAAATACCTCTATAGTCTTCAACATTGTTCTTAACACCAGACTTAAATATATGGACAAGAAATGACATCTTCCAATCATCCAAAAATACACCTTCTAGTAGTGAAAGATTAAAAATTTTTAGCAAAGGTTTGCTTATTGAGCTACAGCAATTTCTCAATAAAATTGCAGGAATTCCATCTACTCCAGGCTTAGGATTAAGCTTAAGACTATTAATAGCCAACTCGATTTCATCAATTTCAATATATAACCCACCCAATCAGGTAATAAAGGACGAACTGGGGCAGAAAACACAGATTCAAAAAATTGAGCAAAAAGTTCAACAGAACTGTTAACGTCGCTGGATATTTGATTTTTGTAAAATATTTCGTTAGGAAAACTCGAAGAGCAACGATTTTCACTAATGAATGACCAAATTTTTTTGGAGTTTTTCTTTATGTCATTTTCAATGTTTAATACATAAGTATAATGCAGAAATTTACTTAGGACACTGAAATCTTTTCTCAGCTGACAAAACAATTGCCTGTCCGACGAATGTCCGTATTTCTCAAATCTTTTGTGAGCTTTGCTTTTAAGATTTTTTATGTGTAACAATCTTCTATTGTACCAAGGTGGCTTAGAGCTATGATATCTAACAGAGCAAGGAACAAACCTAGAGATACCGTTATTGATTATAGTTTTGAAATGATCATAAACATACTGATTAAACTTAGATTTTCGAGTTCCACATCCCAATCAAAAGAATCAAAATATTCACTCATAGCAACAAAATTACATTTGTAAAAATTCAAGGATCTATGTGGGTTTGCTTCAATATTTAAAAAAGAATACAAGTTGAAGTTAATTAATGTTTGACTATGGTGAATCGAATTATTTAATGAACAGTAAGGTGAATGGGATACTGTAGCTTTAACATTTTCAATGTTCATAAAAACTAGATCTAAGAGTCTATTTTGAGAATTAGCAATAGAACTTAATTGGAATAGGTTGAGCGAATACATGCAATCAATAACTGCAATTTCACAATCTTTTTTGACATTAGAAGGTATAAGTATTTTGTCAGTCTCTGACCAAGTCCAAATGACATCACCAATATTAAAATCTCCTATTATAAATAAAGTATCTGTAGGTAAACATAATTGGCTAACAAATTCAAAATTTTCTATACAATTTTCATATATATCTTATTTGCTACCAGAAGGTATATAACTTAAAATAAAAATTATTCTACTATAGTTCGAAAGTTAACTACGAAGCATATTTGTTCAGTTTCAAGATTTGGAAGAGTGATTGGAAAAGCCGAAAATGAATTATTGACAGCAGCAAGAACGCCACCACCTCTATCCTCGACCGAAATACATCTGACTTTTCGAAAAACTTCGTAGATTTAACTGTCAAATACTTCTATGCTTAGGATGTCTTTATCAAACCAGGTTCCCGTAATAAAAATGATATCATAGTCCTTATGATTAGAGGAAGCTGGCATTGTGGTAATATATGTATTTGAAGATTTGAAGATGTTGAAGTTTGAGGTGTTTCTAGTTTTTTGGACGGTTTTTTGATGAAGGTATTTGTTGTAGGCATAACACGGATGTTCAAACAAAACTGAATTACATTAAACCTTCAAAAATTGTTACTTTCGCATTTCATCTCACGTCTTAGGCTTTGTTCAAAATAAAACATCTTCCGTCTCGTGTACAGTTTTTCTGTATAAAAGAACAGTTTACACCAATTGATGGAAAATGTATTCCTTCAAAGTTCTTGTGTTTTGCCTTGTTGGGATGGTTTTGTTGTTTGAAATCGTTCCAGCGGACGGCCATTTATTTGCCAATTTGATCCTTAGCTCATTTGTGCAAGAGAAACTTTGTGCAAAAGGTTCAAAGTGGTGTATTACCACAACGACAACAACTTCAACGTCTACATCCACTACCACGTCAACTACAACTACGACGCCATCCACAACAACACCAACAACAACACCAACAACAACACCAACAACAACACCAACTACAACGCCAACTACGACAAGAGCTCCAACTCCTGCTCCTGGATAGAAAATGTCCATAATTGCGATCTGATCTGTGATCTGAATAAAATTCAAAAACCATGTCTTGCTGAAAATGAAGTGCATAAATTTACAAGTAAAACAAACCTTATCTTGAGTTCAAGTTCATTAAATTCAAGAGATAAAATGATGTTCGATACTTAATATTTGGAAAGAAGTTCACTTTAGCTTTTTTTACTAACTTTAGTTTTTCTAAAAAATAAGAACAACATAAAAAATTTGGGAATCTGCTGAGTATATTTTTTTTTATAGCATAGCGCGGGTCTTACAGTGATCGAATTTAGTAAATCAAGTAAAGCAGCCTCGTAAGCTTCCATCCGAAGAAATGAAATGAAGCCTATATTTCTAAGGCACCTTACCATCTCTGTTGCACATTTTATTCTAATCGGCTCTTTTATTTCGGAGCCTATTTATTATTTTTTTATATTGAGGTAGAGCTATTGGGGCTGGGAACTTCCACTGAACCTTTTGGTGCCTTGGATGTATTTCAGGTTGCTTTTCAGTGGGAGTTTAGAGATGTTGCCTAGTTCGACGAAAAATACTATACGAAGGTTTTTTCCTAGTGAGGCCAAGTTGGGGCACTCACAGAGGAAATGGAAAAATCTCTCATCCTCCACACAAGTCGACTATATGCTAATGACCATTCTTATTCACCCAATGAGTTGTGACCCATGATAATACCAATCAACAGAGAGAGCCGAGGCCTGCTAAGATTTAGCAGAAATTCTTTTTTTTTCTCTTGGAAATATCTGGCTAGGAGTTTCTGTAAACCCGGCATGTTCTTATAGGTGGCCATCTGTCATTTTCGGTTTTTTTCTATTTTTTTTTTTGCGCTTGTCGCTTGAGAACTGAGGTGTTCGTTTTCGTGGATTTGAGTATACTGACCCGATTTTGGCCAGTTTGTTATGCCATTTTATTATGTCATGATTTTCTGGATTCCAAATTAACTTACAATGTTCGTTGAGCTGAGCAGTCTTAGGCTAAACTGCAATAGCTTTCTACTAATTTGGATTTTATATCAATTGATGACATAGCTTTAATTGCCCCTAGCTACATATGAAGATGGTGTCAGTATTTTTGTTAATCGAGTTTTGCCTAGCCAGGTTTTTTGCGGCTCCACAGACTGCAAATACTTCTGCCTAGGAAGACACTGCAAAAGACATCAGGGAGCTTTATTCATGGTAGGGTAATCTGAGAAGATGCCTGACCCTACACCCACGTCTGTTTTGGAAACGTCTGAGGTGACGGAGACATGGTTTGCTTTTATACCCCTGTTCAAAATCCAGCATTCTTTAGTCGGAATGACTTTTTAGGCCATTGAATTGGAATGTGGGCCTATATCAGCGTATCAGTGTGATTCATAATGGTTCTGTTTCCTGGTATGACTGTTTTCCGATTATGGCATTGTTTCAATCGCGGTACGCTTTTGACTGCCATCTCCTAAGCGAAAAGGTCTAAGGGAGCTAGCAACAAAAAATTTTCTTCAGCCGTCGCCTTTGGTGTCGTTCTCATGCCACAGATTGCGCCAATGTATCTAATAAGCCTTTGAATTTTGGTCATGGACGTTTGAAGCATTCCCTAAGTTAGAATAAATTGCAGCCGAGAAAACCAATTTTCGATGTTTGGGCCGTATGTCAGCAGTTACTTTAGAGCGATTTCGATTCGAGACATTTTACCGAATGTACGCAGTACCTGGTAAGTTTGCGGCTTCAACTCTAAGGATGAAACGGCAAACTCAACTGAGCATAAGTCAGGTGACAACTGTCAAAAAGACCAACTCCGAAAAAAGTATTGCGAGATTGAAAACCACATGTCTAAACAAAAATACTTCTTATAACTCGCCGTGAGCGAAGAAGTCTTTACGTTATATCATTTTTCTTTCTACCAAAAAATGTTAATTATGCTCAATTCATTGCTCTGAAGGACCTTTCTCAGCTGTTCAAAGAAGGATTTTTGTTCCACACTGGTGTCTTAGGACACGTCATGTTTTTTTTTCGAGAACTTCAACCATTTGCAAAATATAACCGTGCGACATAGGTTAGGTTAGGTTGCATGGGGGTGCAGCCACAAGTAGCAGCAGCTCATTTGGATCTCAAGGATCCATTGATCCCCGGAAAAATCAGAGGATGAGGTGATGAGAGGATTGGAGAGGTAGAGGGTTGGGCTGGTAATTGTTTTACTGGGGTAGGGAACCCCAACTGAACCATTTGGAGCCCTGAGTAAATTTCAGGACGTTGCTCAATGGGAGATTAAAGATGTCGCCCAGTTCGTCGAAGAAGTATTCTCCGACGGTTTTTTTCCTAGTGTTGGCCAAGCTAGGACACTCACAGAGGATGTGGAATGATCCTTCATCTGCCTTTTCATCTTGGCATCCTCTACATAAGTCGGATGTGGTAATGCCCATTCTCATCATGTGTGAGATACACTAAGAGTAGAGTAGAACCAATGTCCAGTGCTCACTTGAAGACCAATATCGAAAAAGAAATGGCGTCAATTATACAAAAGCAATATACCAGAAACTTTTCGATAATCTAAGAACCAAATTGAAGAAGTGTTTGCAGCGCCGCGCCGATGGTGCACAACATGAGGATGTCATTTTAAAAAAATAGCTTTGCTGTGTAGGTACTTATCTTTATTACATAAGGGTGTGGTTGAATAAAAGTTGTCCTTTTTTAATGACTTCTTAAATCCACTCAACTTTCTGATCCGCCCTGTAACTTTCCATATTCTGTAGGAATGCTCTAAATTATGCTAGCGGTTCTGGTAGCTTCATCGATTTTTGCATTGTTAGTTTTCCGGTTGTTACAATGCAATCCTTGCGGTTCTTAACGTTCTAGAGTGGAATAATGTATCGGGGGACTAGTTGGTTTTTTTTTATTGTATCTGAATGGAAAGCGAGTGATCCCTTTCGGATCTGTGCTTTGTTGACGTTGTAATTTATTTTGTACTAGCTGTGCCCGCGACTTCGTCCGCGTGGAATAGTGATTTTCAGCAGCATTTTTAACTTTTTAGGAAATAAAACTTCTAGCCTTAAGAATGGCGGTACATATTTCCAAAAAAAAAACATTCAACCCCTATTTCAACACCTTGTAGCCCTGTAAAAAATACTTTTGAGACCGTAGTTTTTGAATTCCTATTTCCGTTCCCGTGGGAATATAAGTATAGATATATAGCCTTTATCCTTCCGCATGTTCTAGACCATCTCGGTAGCTAATTTAATAAAATCTGTTTAGCAGTTTGAACGGGAGACATACGAAAAACATACCGACATAGCTACATTCGCATTTTCAATATTAATCAAATCTTTTGTTCCCGTGGGAATATGGTGACCGTTTTCGTGGGAATATGTGGATAAGTTAAAGTTAATGTTACTCCGGGATTATGGAGCATTCTAACAGTGGAAGAATTTTTGAAATCGGTGCTGTATTGTAAGAGTTCCCGTATACGTTCCTGCTCCCGTGGGAATATAGGGAAAAAATATATAGTCTATGTTCTTCCTCAGGTTCTGAAAAATCTTTGTACAAAATTTCATTTAAATCGGTTTATTAGTTTGGGCGGCAGATGGTAACATAGAACGACGGACAGACAGAGCTCCTTTCACACTTATTATATTAGTAAGGACTCCCGTTACCGTAGGAATATGTGGATGAATTAAAGTTAATGTTACACAGGAATAGTGTAGCATTCTAACGGTGAAAGAATTTTTGAGATCGGTGCTGTAGTGTCAAAGTTCCCGTATACGTTCCTGCTGCCGTGGGAATATAGGGAACCGTAGGAATATGGAGATGAACTAGTTCTTATGTTACTCGGGGATAGTGTAGCATTCTAACGGTGAAAGTATTTTTGAAATCGGTGCTGTAGTGTCAAAGTTCCCGTATACGTTCCTGCTCCAGTGGGAATATAGGGAACCGTAGGAATATGGGGATGAATTACTTTTTATGTTACTCGGGGATAATGAAGCATTCTAACAGTGGAAAAAATTTTGAAATCGGTGTTGTAGTTTCTAAGTTCCCGTATACGTTCCCGTTCCCGAGGGAATTTAGGGATAAATTGTAGCCTATGTGTTATTCTGATGTATAAGCTATATTATTGGAAAGTTTAATTGAAATCCATTCAGCAGTTTTTGCGTGAAAGAGGAACAAACATACATCCACACATACAAACTTTCACGTTTATAATATTAGTAGGATAGGATTTAAGCTCAAACTGAGGGGATATGGGATATGGATTGGTTGTTTCCGTTGTTGAAGAGTCATGTTTTATTATTCTGAACAGTTTTTATTTTAGTTTCCTTTAAAGTATGTCTACTATATTTATAAGCTTCATTAACTCGATGATCTTTGATTCGGCTTGCGTCAAAAGAACAAGGGCCAACATTTAGACGTTTTACTTTTGGCTCTTTTCTTTTTTAATTTCAAAAAACAAGGATCCAGACAAACCATCTGGTGATTATTTTAAGGATGATAACAAAACCTTTAGAAACGTGCCAAGCGTCAAGCCGTTCTCAAGTTATAAACAGAAAGCTGAATAAAACCAAATAAAGCAATGTCCTCTAGTCAGAAACAAATGACAGTTCAGACTTATTTATTTTTGTTTTTGAAAAAGCTGTCATCTCTTCTAAAACCTTGAATTCTGATACTTGTATCCATTTTCCTTAAATGATCACAGTTTTCGTATCCTTTCTTCAATCTACTTATCTGACTGATCAAAATTATCTCTCTAGTCTTATACCTAGCTATTTGTCAATCTTTTTCTAAAAATGCGGTCCATATAAACAGAAAACGATGTTAAGGTTATCATACAGTAGGGCAAGGTTACAAAAGCATAATAAGTCAACGACTGTTAGAATCGAATACAGTTTTTGTTTACTCATTTGCTGTCGAAGCCAATGTCGACCTGCAGGTAGTTCAAGTCAATATAACCTTAAACAATTGAGTAACACAACTGCACCTTCATTGCACAATGTATGAAGAAATACATAGGCCTACCATCAAAAATTGGAATAGTTTTTGGTTTTGTTGAAAGTAAAACATCTGCCGTTTCGGGTAATTTTTCTGTATAAAAGATCAGATTACACCTCGTAAAATTCAGTTCAAACATAGCAATTGATGGAAAATGTATTCCTCCAAAGTTTTTGTGCTTTGCCTCGTTGGAATGGTTTTTTTGTATGAAACCGTTCCAGTGGATGGCCATATATTTTTCAGTTTGATCTTGAGTTCATATATGCAAGAGAAACTGTGTGCGAAAGGTTCAAAGTGGTGTATTACCACAACGACAACAACTTCAACGTCTACATCCACTACCACGTCAACTACAACTACGACGCCATCCACAACAACACCAACAACAACACCAACTACAACGCCAACTACGACAGCTGCTCCAACTCCTGCTCCTGCTCCTGGATAGAAATTGTCTGCAACTGCGATCTGATCTGTGATCTGAGGAAAATTCAAAAACCATGTCTACTGAAAAAGGAAGTGCATAAATTGAGAAATAAAAATTTTAAAACAAAACAAGTCTTATTCTTGAATTTAAGTTCAACGAAAGACTGAAATTTGAAAGCAAGCTTTTGTGTTTCAAAGAGAGGTGAGTATATGAGCTGTGTTTGTTTGATGATATATGTAACATGTAAGTGTCATGGTTCGCGGAACAAGTGAAGTTCTTCCAGCTTATGGTCGTTTCTTCTACCATATTTTGGTCTGTTTTTGAATTTAGAGAGCTTTTCAAAATAGTGTTGCTGTGAAGTGATCGTAGTCTTATTCTTATTTTAAATTAGTCGCCGGGATGCAAGATGAACCCGCGGCCGAAAATAGGGGACTTAATGGATCGAGCAAATAAAAAACAAATTGAAAGTAAGTTTTTAATTTGTAAAAGGCTTAATGACTTCATTAGGTTTGCTCTGGTTGAGTGGTTGTAAGAAAGAGAAAATATAAAATATTGGAGTTTTAAGTAGGAAACTTAACTATTTTTAACGCAATTATCAACTGCCAATAATGTCGCTTTACTTTGACCACAGCAATACAATAATCAGCTCAGCAATCGACTTTACACAATCGACTTTACACAAAAACAACTCAACACTGAGCACTGTAAGATTAATATTGATTTTTTTTTTGGTATTCAGTTTGTAAAGTGCATTGCTAAGCAGCTAAGCAGATCATCGAATGGCTGAGTTGCGACAAGAATGCACCTATTGACAGGGAAGATATTTCAGCATTCTTTGATACTTCGCTTTTTGACAAAGAAAAAGAAAAGACATTCGGTCCTGAAGTTTTATTTAACTAAACCTCTCATGTTAAACTTAAGGGGGAAGCTGGTCTAGAATTTTGAAGAAACCGAATTTTTTTTTGTCTGAAAAGGTACTTTAGGGTCTTAAAAAAAACATATCAAAGGATGGATGCTGGCAAAAATGTCTAGGTGCCCAAACTTTCCATTCTGCGGCAGCGCCCCTCAGGTAGATATGCCATATGATTTTATAGTATTTGAAACGCGTTTTTCTCGAAATCACTTTTTTTGAACTGGCCGAAGACATAGCTTGAGCAAATCTTCACCGATCTATACGAAATTTTGACAGTACATTCGAAATACCTTTCTCCGTAGACATATCTACCTAGGAATTTTTTTTTTTTTTTTTTTTGATAATGCATAGTTTTTTTTTAATCAACAATTTTGTCATTCTTTTAACGAAAATTTTAATGTTTTGTTCAAACGTGCACCATTTCGCGAAAAAACAAAATTTCGAAAAAAAACCTAAGTACGTCTCTTGCTGTTGATATATAGAAGCTAAAAGTTCTCGGGATCTTGTTCCAGGATCAAAATTAAGGAGGTTACATCTTCAACCATGGACCCGTTTAAAAAATGAAGTGCTTCCGAAGAAATGCTGGACAGCCGCCATTTTGAATTTAAATTGACACGAAAAAATTTGTACTTGTGTATTAAAACCTAAATTAAAAAATTCTTTCATAGATCTTCAATTGATCTTTTTGTTGAGTCACAAAAAATTCATAAATTATTCTAATTTTTTCACGCTCTAGACCAGCAATCCCCTTAACTTATTGAGTGGGGCATTTTACCTGACAAAATTTTTTTTTATTAATTTCACCATTACGTATAGACTGCAGACGTGGAGCCCTTGCAGACAATTCAAAATTGTCCACGTTGAATGATAAAAATACTCACTGGACCACAGCCTTTTGCTTTCGCCATCTAGATGATGGAAGGAAAGCCAAAACTTGATTAGAGAAAATGTAGGACATTCACAGAGGACGTGTTCCGCGGTGTCATCATTTTCTTTACAGCATTAACAGATTGTGGTACCACTTAAGCTCACCACGTTTAAACGCCAACAGATTACGGCTGTTTTTTCTGCTACGGAATGGGAAAAGTGTTTCAGTTTTCCAATAAACGTTGGATAGTTTATTTAGTCGGTCTGCAATCAAGGGGACCATCACCATCTCATCAAAGCTTGTGCTTTAAGCCGAACCAATGATTGGTATAAGGATCCCGGCTGACCTAGTGTTCCTTCACGTCCTAAGAAAACTGTCTGACATGCAAGTTTATCGGTGATCTCGTTTATAGTTTTGCTGTGATTGCCTGGTACCCGTGATTGCCTGGTAACCCAGAGGTTCGTGATTCAAAATTTGAATCCCAACAGAGGCAAAAAATGTTTTTTCCACGGGTATCGCCTTTCGCGAAGAATTGGCAAGTCTACGTTAGTAAATTCATTGCCATGAAAAGCGCTTTCTCGATTAGCCATTCGGAACCGGCAGAAAATTGTAGGTCCCGTCCATTCCCCCACAAGGCATTTTTGTGGGAATTGCTCTGTTGCTCCACCCTATTTACTTATTTGTTTGTGATTGCCTGGAACCCAAACGAGACGTGAAGAATAAAGTCCGACTCCAAATAAAGAGAGAGAGGTTATGCGTTCCCATATTGATTTTGAAGTAGTAAGGAGTTTGAATAGAGCCATAAGCACAGCTTGACTGTGATTATATTATTCAGCAACTTAGTAATGGAAATTCCAGTAGTTAGGTATATGTGGTGGCATTGAGGAATACAAGCGTTGAGATAGATGGTCATGCTTTTTTTGTTGCGTTTGATCACGAAGAGTCGAGCAAACTGCGAAGAAAAGTTTCTATTCCTTATAATTTAAAAGTTATTTCAAATGATGTTTTTATTATGTTATTCCTTTTTCACTCATTCTCTTTGATGTAGTTAAGTTTGACATTTTTTTCAATTTCAATTTTTCAAAAACCATGAATTGAGGTCTTATAATTTTATATGGAATCAGTTTCGTATAACTCATACCGAAAATCTCACAATTAAACTAATCGTTTTACTATGCCCTCTTCTCATTCTAGAAAAAGCGAACAGAAAAAAAAGAACAAACAAAAGCAACCTTCGACTATCCGTTGATGTAACAATAATTACAGGCGCAACCTAGCAAAGCGCAATTAACTTGTCCTTTAGGCAATGAAACATGATTCAATTTTGTCCAAGACACGTGCTTAGTCCTGCATAACGACTGTGTCACCAAAAAGCTCATTAATCTTATCCTCCCGGAAATTCCTACTTTAACAATGTCGCCATTCTAATAGTTGTACCATTACCTACCTTAGCCATAATCCAAGAACTATATAGGAGCGTTATGCCGTCAGCGTAACTATCTTTCTTTATTATTAAT
This sequence comes from Melanostoma mellinum, assembly GCA_914767635.1. Taxonomy (NCBI): domain Eukaryota; kingdom Metazoa; phylum Arthropoda; class Insecta; order Diptera; family Syrphidae; genus Melanostoma; species Melanostoma mellinum. The sequence goes on along the minus strand of OU612058.1, from coordinate 66,603,799 downwards.
TTTCGAAGAATGTTCGTAAAATATTTGCTGTGAAGAAATTCCTTCATTGTAGCAAGTGATGGATGTAGTAAGAAAATAGCGATTCAAATTAGGGAAACCTATGTTTTCTTTTCCTTTTTTTCTCTTGATTTTCTTATTTTCTTCTTTTTTTTTTTTTTTTGAGGGAGTGTTAGTTGAGAGGCCTTGTATTACCATGTTGAATAGATTTATTTTTCTGTCACAAAATCAATTTGAAAAGAAAAATTAATAAATTAACGGAGAGAATTGTCGACGACTTTCGTATAAGACCTGTTTTGGATTTTCAGTGTAGTTATTTGGTTTATGAAAAAAAGTTCTGCTTTTCTTGCTACTTTCAGCAACAATATCAATGCAGAAATAAGACGCAAAATAAATATGGTGATGGAAGAACTACATAATTTGGGTAAAAAGGTGTTAAGCAAAAAAAAGTCTAGAAAGATTAATGAAGTAAAGGCTAGAGTTTTATTTTATGAGTTTTGGAAAAAGATGGGAGACATCGGTTTTAGATAGCTCACGATTCTCATCTCCATCTAGGAAACGATCGCCAGTCTATCAATGAAGTGAAAGTTACCTTGAACAAATTTGAGGGAGATAAATGAATTAAACGGAAAGACAAATAAGGCTGGAGCAGCCTGATGTATAAGGATCCTTATGAGAAAATAAATATCGTGATTCCTTAACGCAAGAAAGATAACCATATTTTTTAGTGCGTTAAATGTAACTATTCGTCGAATCGACGAAGCGATATTCAAATGCGCTTTTAGAGAAAAGTTGTTAGCTTATTCATAAAAAAACACTTCAAATACTCAGAGACGACTAGGGTTTTAAAAAAAAAAAAAAATGCAGTCGGAAAAGGCAGTCAAAAGAAAAATGAAAAAATAAAATTGATGTTCGTCGAATCGACGAAGGTTACCTATACAATGTTAAGGGATTTGCATGCGATGTGCTGGTTGAATTAAAAAAAAAACAGTCAGTCGATTAGCCACGAGGTCTTACATGGGTGGCCCTGCGATACTGAGGAGTCCCAGAGGCTTATGTGCGGACGAGGTATGTGTGTGAATGAGTGTTAACGAAGGTTAGATGTTCAGTTGGAGTCACCCAAGACAAACCAAGGAAGCGTCTTTAGACCTATGCTCTTTATTGCAGTTCTTGACAATTTCCTGGAAGATAGAGTACAGAACACCAAATTACATCAACTTTTCTTTTCTCACAATGAAGCCATTATAAGTGAGGATCCTACATCCGTACAAGAAGCACTTAGGGGGGTTGTCTTATCTAAACGCTTGTTATCCTGTTTAAAGATGGCGACCCACTGGCAAGTCGCTTATGGACTAACTTTTAATTCTAGGAATTTCGATCTGAATCTTTCACGAAATCAATCATCGAATATGAGTTTGGTAAATGAATTGACGAGAATACTTCATCATCTTCTATAATAGAAAAATGCCCACTAAACTGAACGAAAGGTATGAGAGAAAGCTGACGCCAGCGGTGATGAAGGTGATCCATGCAATAGCATCAGGAGTTACAAAACTTAGAAATACCATTTTGCAAGAGATAGAGCACGACTGGCTCAGTTGGTATTTTCATGTTCAAATGAGATATAAAACCAATAAAAAAAAAAAAAAATCAGTATTTGGTTAGCTTAAGACACAACAATCAAAAACCAGGAAGTTTGCAGAGGCATTCTAAGGTTAACGCGGCGTTTGAAAGCTGTGATCCCTTTTTTATCATGAATTTTTTTTCCTGCCATCGTGGATTTGATGTGATGATGTATTTTATGCCATAATTATATTAGACTTTGGGAGCAACCTTTCTATTGATTGCTTCCTTACATCTGTGGATCGAAAGAGATTGTTGATGACTTTAAGGAGCATGTCAATAACAAAAAGCAGTATCGTCCAGTACACTCGTCCGTTTTTGGATTTTCTGGAAAAGGGCGTTGATTAGTTGAGTGAAAGAACCAAACAAGCAAGTGTTTTTGCTAGCAACGAAGATAACTGCGGAAAGCCACTTCTGGTCACTAAAATAAACCTGATATTTGACTACAACCGCACCAAAGACGGAGTCGATGTATTTAATCAAATTGTCCCGTTATATTTTCGCACACGCTTAACAAAACACTGGCTGATATTATTTGTGTTCCATCACAACATACTAGACGTATAGCAGCCCCAGCCACTGTCATCACTTTCCGATACTTCAATCCTCCTAGAGGAAATTATTGTTCAGAAGTGATAAGCGAATTTGCGGTAAGACTGATGAAGTCGGAGCAAATTTCATCACAGAACATGTTGGCAAAACCGCATTTGATGCTTTCCGTATTAAAGCAACAGATTAATCGGCCTTAAAAATTTTTCGACTTACGAAATTCTGCACTTAAACTAAGAGTAGAAGACAAGAAAAGCAGAACCACCTGCGTGGGTTGTGGTTGATATTGTGGTCTTTTCACACAAGAATGATTTCAAGATTAAATTTTATCTTATTCTTATTACTCATACTCAGAAGTTTGATTTTTCAAAGTACATACTTCAGAAGCGGGCTCAAAAGGTCAGGTGTGAGCATTTAAAAAATTAAGTATAGGGATGATTAAACAGGGAGAAGGAATTGACATTAGTAGTTTCCTTGAAAAAAAGTGACTTGGCAGCACTTCAAATGATGAACATGGGTGCGAATGGTAAATAACTAACGGTCATCGTGTCTTTGAAGCTCTGTGAAGTGAATGTGTATCGTGTCTTTGAAGCTCTGTGAAGTGAATGTGTATTTAATTTTTTTTAGACGGCATATGTTATTTTTGACAGTAAGTGATTCAATGCATTCAAAGCTTTTTATTGACAACAGAGTGCATATTGCATTCTTCAAATCTTTGCTTAAATAAATGTGCTAAATTCTCATATCTCTCATTTTTAATTGATTTAATGTATAATAAATAAATTTGTATACTATAGGTAAAAAAGTTGAATTGATGAAAATAAGTGCAATTTGCAATATTTGTTTGCATCTTCATTTGAAAAAAACTTATTGGAATAAAAACATTTTTTGATAGACAAGTGTTTTTAAAAACTCTTTCCAAAAAAAGAGTAAAAGGAGATTTTAGCAACGCTTTTTAGAGGAAGGGAGGGGGTTAATCTCCCTTCGTTTAGGCAAGAGGGCAGTTTTATGAAAAAAAATTATTAAAAAACATCCAAGCCACTTACCACCTATCACCTACTAAAGTTTTTTTGAAAGCTAATGTTTTCTTCTTTTATTCACAACTAGCTGTGCCCGCGACTTCGTCCGCGTGGAATAGTGACAGCAGCATTTTTAACTTTTTAGGAAATAAAACTTATAGCCTTAAAAATGGCGGTACATATTTCCAAAAAAAAACATTCATCCCCTATTTCAACACCTTGTAACTCTGTTAAAAATGCTTTTGAGACCGTAGTTTTTGAATTCCCATTTCCGTTCCCGTGGGAATATAAGTATAGATATATGTATAGCCTTTATCCTTCCGCATGTTCTAGACCATCTCTGTAGCTAATTTAATAAAATCTGTTTAGCAGTTTGAACGGGAGACATACGAAAAACATACCGACATAGCTACATTCGCATTTTCAACATTAGTTAAGACTCCCGTTCCCGTGGTAATATGGTGACCGTTTTCGTGGGAATGTGTGGATGAGTTAAAGTTAATGTTACTCCGGGATTATGGAGCATTCAAACGGTGGAAGAATTTTTGAAATCGGTGCTATAGTGTCAAAGTTCCCGTATACGTTCCTGCTCCCGTGGGAATATAGGGAAAAAATATATAGCCTATGTCCGTCCTTAAGCTCAGAACAATTTTTGTACAAAATTTCATTTAAATCAGTTTGTTAGTTTGGGCGGGAGATGGTAACATAGAACGACGGACAGACAGAGCTACTTTCGCAGTCATAATATTAGTAAGGACTCCCGTTCCCGTAGGAATATGTGGATGAATTAAAGTCAATGTTACATAGGAATAGTGTAGCATTCTAACGGTGGAAGAATTTTTGAAATCGGTGTTGTAGTTTCTAAGTTCCCGTATACGTTCCCGTTCCCGAGGGAATTTAGAGATAAATTGTAGCCTATGTGTTATTCTGATTTATATAAGCTATATTATTGGAAAGTTTAATTGAAATCCATTCAGCAGTTTTTGCGTGAAATAGTAACAAACATACATCCACACATACAAACTTTCACGTTTATAATATTAGTAGGATTTAATTCACCTTTTGTGTCAATCAGCCTTTGCTTTTTAGTAAATTTTTTTCAAAATTTTCGCTTTTCTCTAAAAAATCAATGCCTTTATTAGTTCTGAGCCAAACACGGAAAATTGAACGTAAAATTCTTTTCACTTTTTCAGAATCCGAATGAAGAACAAGAGGAAAAACCATTACTTCTCTTGCCCCGCAACTTCCATTTGCTTATATTATTGATTTTGTAATACTAGACCTGCTGTGTAATTACTAACACCACTTTATTTTCGGATCTCAAACTGGTTTTGGAATCTTAAAACAAAATGGTGTTTGCAAAATCAGCCCTCTTGTTGTATCTCCTCTTAAGGAAAATTAAAGGTAGCTTTTCCAAAAAACACGCTTTTTCGCTCAGATAATAATATCTAATCTGCGGAAAACCAGCAAAAATGGACTTTCGAGAAAAACTCGTAAAGTACTATAAAGCAAGTTTAGCAATCGCCCTAAAAAAAATGGAGATAACAATTCGACATCACGATGATAGAGAATAAGGTTTGGTCCTGCAATTCTGTCTGTTTGTCGGTCGGTCTATATTAATTTAAAAAAAGTTCCTAATCGTACCTACTTTGGGATACAGATTATTATTATTATTATTATTTTTTTTTCAAAACCTACTTTCTCGTTGATGGCAAACATGATTTTGACAAAATTTTATGATATGGTGGCACCCGTGGCGTGATGGGTAGCATGTCTGCTGTTAATCCAGAGGTTCGTGGTTTGAACCCCAACAGAAGCAAAAATGGGTTTTCACGGATGTCACCTTTCGCAAGGAGTTGGTAAGTCCTTCGATAATTAAAAAATTGATTGCCATGAAAAGCACTTTTTCTGCCGGTTCCTTTCGGAAATTGTAGGTACCCTCCATTCCCTCACAAGGCATGGTGGTGAGAATAGCGCTAGGCCCTTGGGCTTCTCATTATAATGCGCCGCCCTACATAATTTCTTCTTCATATTTAAAAAATCCTACCCTGTTCTGTTCAAGAAAGATATCAAAGCTATCAACTTTTAAAAACTTTAGTTTTTGAAATTTTTTATTTATTTCGTATACAAAAATTTGTTTTCTTGGAACATTTAAAAAACAGTAGCCCTTATTTTTCAAAAATTCTTGGCTTAAACATCTTCTAGAAAGGTCGTAAGACTGGGATATTTAATGACTTGTTTAAAAAAAAAGTGAAAAATAAAATACGGTTTTTGAAAAAACCGGGCTAACGATTTTGATAAAATTTTGAGCGTATACGTAGGTACTATAGCAACTGCAAGAAAATGGAATTTTTATGTGTTCCTCAAAACTGTTGAAAAATTTTATTTAAAGAAAAAAAAATTTATTGTTTCTCAATATTTTTGTTCTGAGACTTGATTTCTCAAAGACTATTCACTAAATTGACTCGAATAAAAATATATACCAAAGGACCAAACCACTATAGTATAAGATCATTAGCGGCTTAGCTAATTTTAAAATGATATTTTAAAAAAATTAAGTAAAATTTTTTATAAGACTGCGATTACCGCCAAAACGGAGGGCAATAGAACCCTTCTCGTACGATATTTTTCTTGTCTTGACCCAACTGTCCTTGGCTTTTGTCGCATCTTATGCAAAACACCCAACAAAAGCCCCGGAAAAATTCCTTAACAGTTGAAATAGTTGGCTAAATATATGTAGCACCTGAAATACTTTTTCGTATCCGAAAATGTGAAAAAAAAATGCCGCGCTAATACTGTGATATCTAAGGCCTGTGATATCTAAGGCCTGAGAAAATTAAATTGGAAGCACTGGCAGCCCAAAGAGTAGTCAACGATGTAAGAACTTGAAAAATCAACAGCAAAATTCCAAAACTAGTTTTGGCTGAACGCGGTCCTGGCAGTGAATCATTTTCTAACAAATGGTCAAATGAGTCAAGAGGAAGTAACAATAACTTAGCAGTACCAAGCAAAGAAGGTGAGCCCAACCATATCCAGACCCCTCTTTACCACTGGGCCCACTGGGCCCAGGCCCAGGGCCCCGCTGCTGAAACATCACTTAACCTCTACTGGTCTATTTTCAAAAAAAAATTTTTAGCAACAACCTTTGTTGAACATTTTAAATCACATTTCGTCCGAAATTATTTTCAAATTAAAACAAGAAAAAAGAAAATCTGGTCACCCAAGTAATGATCAAGGCAACGAAATCATTATCATACACACACTTGTGTTCGTTTCAGGGTGCTTTTAAAAATCCAAACAGAAAATATATCCTTTCGTGTATCTAACGATCATTGCGCGCGTTCGATAACCTATCGGATAGCCTATCTCGGATAGCCGTATCTTGGATACCTTTTCGAACGATCCAGATATCTTTTTCCAGATAGCTGCTGACAACAGCTGTGAAATATTCAAATTCGACTTTTGAAAACAGAAAAACATCCAAAATATCATTGCTAGACGATTTTACCTTTTTTTTTCGATTTCCCATGCGTTTTAAAAGACTCTTATGCTGAAATAAATGCACACCAAAACAAAAAATCAACACGAAAAGAAATAAAAATAAATTTTCTATCAGCTGATCACTTGAATAGAAAGGTATACCAAAAATACTCGGATACCTTTAGATAGCTTTTTAGTTGAAATGGGTGTGTGACTCTGCTAAAAGTTTAACACGTAAACAACAACAACAAGCTATCCGGATACGATTCACGAACGCCCCCTTCGTGAATCGTATCCGGATCCTTCTGACGTTAGCGATGGTCCGAAAGGGGTACTATTAATAATTTTTGCCTGTTTTCACTAATTGTGGGTTTTCATTTTTGCTGTCTATTGTTAAATGTAGTAGTAGGAGTTGCATTTGTGTAGAGATGAACTGCACTCAATTTCTTAAGATTTCAAAGTAAAGAAAGAGGTTTTGTTTTTGTGCAATGAGATAGATGAAAGATAGCGCTTCTCACTGTTTGTTCGATCGTTTCAGTTATAGGTAGGTAGTCTGGTAGCGTTGTTATACGACTTTGCTCATTTGATTTTCTTATCATCGTTCTTTGTCTAGCTGGTAGTGTATTTTCAATTCGTATTTTTAGTGTTTTTGAGGTGTATAAAAATATACTTTGTCAAATTAAAATAAGTCTAAGCGATCATATGTAAGTGGATTCGGAAAAAGAAAAAAGTCAAAACAGCAGAAAGAATTGATCGAAAAATTACCAAAATGGACATCCTATTTCAATTCAACTGTAGGAGAAACTTCCGTAAGTAATCAATAATCAATACATTAATCACTACACTCATCTACACCTTATTGGAATAGGTGCTTAGATACTTAGTCAAAAATTGTTTCATATTACATTTAATGAACAAAATTAGGCATGACCATGACCAATGACCATAGAATGTTATGTATTTCAATTTCACATAATAACTGTTTATAGTGTATAGTGCAGATTGTGACTTGAGAGTAGCGTCATCGTACATACTTACATTATTGAAGGCACAAGCAGTCTTTCCATTTAATTTTTCAGCAATGAAGCGCCGCAGATTTTACGGACTTTAAACACAAAAACGAAATATCAAAGCCGCTACTATGTGAAATTACAATACAAGGAACATTTTTGTTTATGAAAAACAAACATCATTGTAGGTATTCATATGTATTCGGCTCTATTGTGATGTCAAATTACATAAATATATTGGAGTGCCCAGTGGTCTTGTCCTCGGAAAATGATTATAGTGAATGATTTTTTTTGATTGAAGTGGCACTACGTTTCTCGCGCTATAAAAAATCATTTAAAATCAACCAAGCAACTAGCTACCACATATTATAGTGTTTTTGAAATCTTATACCTCTTTAATAACTATTCTAGTTCAAATAGTTCAACTTTTATTAGTTTTTAGAAAAATACAAAAATAGTTTTGACTTCCTAATTTTTACTTATGTATATATACTTTACTTTTTATATACTTTATCAATTACAAAATTTTGAATTCGCTTTGATGTCTTATATCCAAACTAACCTTTATTCGTAAAAAAAAATTAAAAACTCATTTCATTAGTCAGTTTCTTCAGAAATATTAATACATGTATTTTTATTTAAAAAGGGCGAACTATATGACGATAAATAGTCACCTTTTCAAGATGCAGAAATTTCGACTGTCACATCTTCAAAAATTCCGCAGGTAAATCAAAAAGCCAGGTTCAGGGCACCATGAAACTGCAAAAACTTTGTCACCTTTACAAACGTCATCAAGTATCGTCTTAGTTGACCCAGAAATATCGAGCGATATTGCAGATTATTTTCCCGATAATTTTGCGGAAAAAGATCTGGAAAACTTGATCAGGAAGGGGCCTGCTTATTTTCAAAATAAGAACTCTGACTTTTCCAACTCACATAAAGTCTACAAAGATGGAAATAGATTGAAAGCAAGCTATTTCAACAAAGAACTATTCACTGGAAAATTGAAGTATAATGAACACGTCGAAAGAAAATGGTTGCTCTCCAAGTGGATGTAGCGATTGGAAACACTTCAATCAAATAATTATTTCTCATGAAAGTAGTTCTGCCCATAGACAATCTATGATGACCTACATAGTACGAACAAAAGTGACAGGTAGAGTAGATACTGAATTGATATCACAGTCTACTATTTCGCGGTGACAATGAGATCCTTGGATCTCCCAATAACGGGAATTATTTGGGATGCATTGAGTTGCTCAGCGAGTTTGACCCGCTTCTTGCAGATCATTTGAGAAAATTTGGAAATCCAGGAAGTGGTCATACGTGTTATCTTTCAGCAAATATCTGTAACGAAATATTCATGTCATGGGAAAACAGGTTTTGAAAACTATTGTAAAAGACGTCAAGATTTCAAAATATTTTTCAATTAGCGTTGATACGAGTAGTACACCCGATCTCTTTCATGTTGACCAACTAACATTTATTATTCGTTACGTAAAAGATCACGAGCCTGTTGAGAGATTTTTGGACTTTATTCCAATTTACGAACATAGTCATAGATCTGAATATGTAGCAGAAACCATACTCAAGTTTTTGGCAGATCATGACATTTCGATAGCAGATTCAGAGGCCAAAGCTACGACAACGCGGCAAATATATCAGGAAAGTTTTCAAGTATGTACGCAATAATAAAAGAAAAATGTAAATGTGTCTTAGAAGCAACCAAATTCTTTGACATTATTAAAAATTTGTATAACTCTTTTTCGGTATCTTCTCATCGATGGAGTGTGTTGACTGCTCATTTAGGTCCAAAACAAGTTGTAAAAAGTCTTTCTCAAACAAGATGGTCAGCGCGAGCTGATGCACTTAGCGCCTTATATAATGGTCGTCAGGAAAGTGAAAAAACTGACAACATTCTAGAAATTTATAGTTTTTTAAAAACAAATAAAATTGAAGATGAATTTCCAAATTTTGAAATTGCGCTAAGAATTTTTTTGAGTATGATGGTGACCAACTGCAGTGGTGAACGTTCTTTATCCAAATTAAAAAGAATAAAAAACGAACTGAGAACAACAATGGTTCAAGAAAGATTGACAATTGATCGCTGATGTCAATCGAAAGTCCTCAAAGGTATCGATTTTGAGAATATAATCAATGATTTTGCTAATCTCAAGTCAAGAAAAAGACTCTTTTAATAATAATTCCTCTCCCATCTTTTTCCATATTAATATTTTGTTCCTTAACAAAATTTTTTTGCTAATCTCAAGTCAAGAAAAAGACTCTTTTAATAATAATTCCTCTCCCATCTTTTTCCATATTAATATTTTGTTCCTTAAACTACATTCTGAATTTAATTTTCTTTTATTTAAATTTTGTTCATTTTTGAATATTTATGTGAAATATTTATTATTTTGTTTTACATTGTTTACGTTTGTGTTAGTGTTTATGCTAAAACATAAACATGCTGCAATAACTATTTATCTTTAAAATGAATTAAAAAAATTTATTCCTTTAAAAAAATTTATGAAAAAAATATTAAACTCTTTGTTATTTAATTTTTGTTTAATTTTGAATTCTCATATGAAATATTTATTATTTGGTTTTCTTTTTTACATTGTTTAATGTTTATGTTAATGTTTATGCTAAAACATGCAATAGTTATTCATATTCGTATTGAATTGAAAAAATATTATTCATTTAAAAAATAAAAGAATAATTATTAATATAAAATTGTGTGATTTTTTCTGCATACCTTTATTACACAACATAACATTTTTATTTAATCATATAGGGGCCCCATTTTCAAAAAGTGCCCAGGGCCCCGAAAAGGGTAAAGACGGCCTTGACCATATCTACAATCCTAGTACAGTAAAACCCGCTTAAGAGAAACCCGCTTAAGAGAAAAACCCGCTTATCTGAAAGAATTTTTTCGTCCCCGAGTATTTGTAGACCAATTACCTATTAAACACTCCGCTTAAGTGAAACTCGCTTAAGTGAAAAACCCGGATACCTGAAACATATTTTCAGTTAAATTTCATATTTCTTATTGAAAAAAACTCTCTTAAGTGAAAAAAAATTTTATCGAACAGAACAATCTGAGCCAAAAAATCGATGGTTAGATCAGTGGAAAAAATGTGAAAATATTCATTTTAAGAAGATTTGTGGTGAAAATAATTCTGCCGACACAGTTGCTGCTAACCATTGGCTGGAAATTTTTTGGCCAAACATTTGTCAAAGCTACAAACCTGATGACGTGCATAATGCTGATAAATTCAGGGTCGGGTAATGTTTAAGGCTCTACCGACGCCGACGGCTTCATTGGTAAATAGATGTGAAAACCTTCTGGATTGAAGCTACCAAAGGGCCGTATCACAGTCCTTTTCATTTCTTATTCGACTGGAACAGACAAAATTATTTTTTGTATTGGTGTGTAGTCTAAGATTAAACATATTTTGTTTTTCTTTTGCTTATAATTTTTCTTCTTAATATGTATAAAGTAGATCTCATAATCCGAGATGCTTTAAAAAAGCACAATTCCTGTTAATTAATGAAGCAGCACTACAATTCGAAAAGTTTGATGCTAGCAGATCTGTATCTGAATGATCTAGATGTTGAAATTTTGGGAGTCCAGAAAGCAACAACTACAGAAGCTTTTAAATCTCTCAATGTTCTTAAGCAGTTTTCTGATGGGGATCTAATCTTAGATGAAATTGAATATAAAATGATGTTGCCATTTCCGACTTTGTCGCAAACGAAAATTGATGACTTTTTTAAAAAAGTGAGATTATTTTTGTCTTCATAAAACGTTCCTAATTGTATTCAAAAATATGAATATGTATGTACATTAGGGTGTGTCATTTTTTGAGTAACTCTTAAAGTCATTAAAAAGTCATCAGTGTTTAATAAAATAAAAATCTTAATTTCATACATTTCCAACTTTTAGTTTAAATATCTTCAGAACGGCGCACTCTATGAAAAAATTAAATAGAGCTTTTTTGTAGAGCATTCAATTTCCTACTTATATAATTTGTCAGTGTATTTTTAAAATGCTCAAATGTCAAGCTATAAAAATAAGAAAAAAACTATACATTATTTTTCTATGTTATTTGTATGGAAAATTGAGGAACCTCTAAATTTTAATATTAAGAGCTCAAATTTTAAGCGGCTTCGTTTTATACCTTCCTGAAAGTAATTAGCCTGTTTTATCGTTGAAAAAAAAAGTTGCACAAAAATGACACACCTTAATGTACCTACATATTTGAAACCTGAAACCAAACTTGGGAGTGGCCTCTTTTTGATATGCCCAAGTGCCTACGAATTAACCTACAAAAACTCAAATGTGATTTATTGTAATTTATGTAATATATTTATGTACCACCTATGAATTCCAATGTACAAACATATGTTATTTTTGTTATTCAATAAATTACTTTTTTGATGTTTAATCGTGGTTAGTTATTCAAACACTTTTATTTAAATTATTTCCAGGCAACTCCAAAGATAAATACATCAAATTATTAATTGTGTATATGAAGCATTAAACCTCCGCTTAATGGAACTTTTAAATCCGCTTAAGTGCAATTTTTTTTCACTTATCAGGACTCCGCTTAAATGAAATTTTTTTCACTTAACCAGGGTTCGGTTAAGTGAAAAACCCGCTTAAGTGAAAGAAAAACTGTGACAATTTGCCTTTTCTCTTAAGCGGGTTTCACTGTAAATGAGTTGTGAAGTTCGAGTCCAAATAAAGATTTTACTATGTGCAAAGATTTCACTTAGAGAAACAATATACATTATACATACATATGTAGCAAGTTCCTGGCCATACAAATTAAAATATTATGACTGCCAAGAATTTAAGGATTATTTCTACGAACCAGTTGTCGAGGACAAAATATGTACGTATACGTAGGCTTGGCTTTGAGAGCTGACATTGAAACGAAGCTGCGTTCACCAATTGATCTCTCTGGCAGCTCCAGATCCAAGAAAAGGATTTGCTTTAAAGACTTCCATATCGAATTTTGATTCATATATCCGCGAGTAATAATATTGTTTTTTGCTTATTTTGTGATCTTGAAGACATATAAACATATCTTTTTTTTTTGCTGGCTGGGTGATTTGCATTTATTTTATTTTAAAATAATAGCTGCGTTCTAGTGCACAACCACAACCGCACATTTAAACACATTTATCTAAATTTTACCACCCGTTTTGTTCGAGTATTTAGAAAACAACTTTTACTGTTGATATTGCATTGCATATTGGATTTCACATTTAAGTTGATGCATAACATCAACAACACAAAACCTAAGTATACCACCAAGCACGTGCTCTTGCAAGTTAACCAATCAAATACTTTAGCAATATGGTAAGTTCAATAGGAATATGAAACAAGAATCCTAAACAAACTCTCATTAAATCCTGTAAATATTTATTTGGTATCTGGGACGTTCTAGAAAGACCGGCTTAGTGGGAAGCCGTTAGACATAAAAACGGCAAAACCTAGGAATCCATTGCCAGTCCATAAATTTTCCTGAAATTTTCGGAAATATGTTTTGAATGGCGTATAGAAAAAAGTTAAAAAAAAATTTCACCGCTCTAAATTTTTTAATTATTTTTAAAATTAATTATTAATTTTTAGAAATTTCTTTTATTTATTTAGGGTGTTTTAGATAAGGTTTTCCAAAGGCTCAGGATGGATAGTTTTGGTCACAACAAAAAAAAAGCCAATTACTTCCTCATACTTTAGTGTTTTTGAAAGCTATTGCTTTGTTCTTTAATAAAAATTTTAATTTGAGTTCACTTAATGAAAAGTTTTTGAGAGATCAAGAAAAAAAAGATTATTTTTTTCTTAATTAATTTTTTTTACATAATTTTGACCCATTAAGGGCCATTTTTTCTTGCCATATTCAATTCTTTTATTAATTTTTACTCAAAAGCAAAAAACCGAACAAAAAAAACTTTCTTGGTTTAAGAAAAATTAAAAAAAAAAGAAATCAAAATGTCGTTAATTTCTCGCTCATTGAACTTTACTCCCGGAAGTGAAATATGAAATGTGTTTTAAATAGCATATAAAAAAAAGTTAAAAAAAAAAAAAATCATGTGATCTTAATTTTAATATAGATTATAAATAATTATTAAAATTTTATAGTTAACTTTTGATTATATTAATTTTAAGTCTAATTTTAAAACTGAAACCAATTACAAACTTGAACTTTGGTCTCAAAGGACAGCAAATGTACTGATTTGTGCCCCAAATGCTGTTTCCGGTCAAACAAGTCGATGAAATCAAAAAAAAAAATATGGTTTTTTGCCAAATTTACTATTTTCAACCAATTAAAGAGATCTAAGTCAGTTAAATTAACATCTCGAAGCTTTTTTTTAGGTGGAGAGTATGCTGATGTAGTGTTATTTCTTTTAAATAAGAATTGATGCATCCCTTATTCATTTATATGTTTGTTTGCATACTGAATACACTAAGAAAAATTCGCGAGTATTTATTTGGCAGAAAACCCATATTTTTTTGGGGTTCATAAACTCGTTTGACCGGAAATAGCATTTGGCGCACAAACCAGTACATGTGCTGTCCTCTGAGACCAAAGTTCAAGTTTGTAATGGGTCTTTGATTGAAAATTTAACTTAAAACTAATATAATTTAAAGTTAACTCTTAAATTTTAATAGTTATTTGTAATTTATATTAAAATTAAGATCACATGAAAAAAATATTCTCTTTTTTCAAAATTTTGACTTTAAGGCTTGATCTCTCAAAAACTTTTCATTAAGTGAACTCAAATAAAAATTTTTATTAAAGAACAAAGCAATAGCTTTCAAAAACAATAAAGTATGAGAAAGTAAGTGGCTTAGTTGATTTTTAATAATTTTTTAAAAAATTGAGTAAATTTCATGTAAAATTACCCCTCGCGCCTACACGGAGGGATATAACCCCCTCACACACAATTTTTTTTTTTGTTGTCACCAAATCTATCCATCCTGAGCCTTTGGAAAATTCTAAAAGTTCATAATTAATTTTAAAAATAATTAAGAACTTGAGAGCGGTGAAATTTTTTTTTAACTTTTTTCTATACGCCATTCAAAACATATTTCCGAAAATTTCTTGAAAATCCATGGACTGGCCCTGTATTCTTAGGTAAAAAGCTTGCGGTCCTCCACCAGCTGTAGAGTTTGAAAACGATGGCCTTGTCGAAGAAATGTGGGTTATTTAAGCCATGGAACATGCGGAAGTGTACGTCAATGTACATTTTTTCAAAATAATTCTGCACAACATTGATCCAAAAATATCTCCATTTAATGACACCATTAGCACCACATTCAGACAAGATTTTCTAAGCTTAAGAATCGATGTGACGTACGGATAACGACCTGAAGACCCCTGAACAAAAAATCAAAAATAGAGGGTTTATAGACAATTTAAACAAACTACAGAGGACTTTTCATATGGAACTCTCCTAAGATCGGAATCTTAAAAGGAACTCTCGCGGTCTCACCTGAAAACTGATTGCTTGTTGTTCGTGTGCAATTATTGGCCATTTAAATAGCAATTAATCGCGAAGGTTAAAGTGATGCTGTTAGAGAAAAGTTCAAACCTAAGGTTTTACATTTTACTATCTCCGAAACCGGTTGGAGAAGCTGCCTAACTTGTAACGAATTGTATAAAATTTAGACTAAATAAATATTTTTTATGGTTATGAAAGATTCATTTTTACGTTACTTGAAAATGATGAGTAGTCCAGGCGTAGTTGTTACAAAAAGTATTGCCCCTTCCGAAGTCTGGCAAGGATAGTGAAAGTACTTTACACTTAAGCCATTCGAAATCACCGAAAAAAAATTAGGTTCCCTCTCCTTAATCCACAGCGACTTTGGGAATATCACAGTAGCATCTATTGTCAAAAACCAACTCAGCCCGTTAGTTGAACAGAAGCCAACTGAGAGAAACGTTTGTTACGTTTACTTAAGACAAAAAGAGGGTTGAAATTTTGAGCAGACAAATTTGACGTTTAAATTTGTCTACTGTGTTGTTCTCGTATCAACAAAAAGTTCGAGTAGACGAGTACTTTTCAGAGAAATTTTACCCCCACTCCTTAAAATTTTGCTGAAGGCCGATTTTGGTGCACAAAGTACTTGAACGTAGCTAATAATGAAGTTTATTTAAAAAAAAGCTATTTTTGTTGTTTAGTTTTAAAAATTTTAAAATTCAGTGGGAGTGAGAAAGACTCTAAAAATTTTAATGACCCATTACATTTTCGCCCCTACAAACCAAATTCAACAGCAATATTCACCAACAACAACACCGATGCCAGTAGAAGTTTACATGTACCAACACATGCAATGATAATTGTGACTAGCAGCTTACCATTGACTCCACGTGGAGTTGCATTTCGTTAACTGGTACAGCTCACATTCATTTTACACAAAATGTGTATAAGGTAACCTGTGAAATACACGAAAATCAGTTCTGGTCCCGGCAGTGTACAAATGGGGACTCATCATAGTACTCAATTAAGAGTAGGATTCCGGTACCGGCAGCCCAGAAGCAGATTATAAGGAGTCTCCAGTAACCAAGACTGGGTAAGTAAATAGTGTCCAACGCTACCTCGTTGTGAATTTAGTGGCTCCTGCTAACTCAGATCAACCATTAACTCCCTCTTTCTAGTATCATTACAGAATTTACCTTACCAAGAGAGAGATATCAAGAACTCAGCGTTGCTCCAAATCTGAGCCCCAGAATCGGAAGCCCCTACCCCAGGACAGGAAACCATAATCCGAGTGTCCCAAGACCAAATCCACACACACAATCCAGGACAAGAAACCTTCATCCGATTGACCCGAAGACCATCCAAGAATCTGGTCGTGAATCCCGGACTAGACCACATCCCAGCCGAACCCCAAGTGAAACCTCCCTCACCCGAAGAGGCGTACTTGGAATCTACCCATATCAATAGAGACTTTGAAATAGAAACATGAATTAAAGTTATAAAACACTGTATGAAATGTATAACCAACACTAATTTTAAGTATCGGAAATAAACTAGCTTAAATAATCTAAGGTTTTGCTGCTTCTTTAGAAGACTCTGGATCCGCTGATCTTACCTCAGCCTTTGATAAAAAGCATCCTCACAAAATGTAGGGAGACTGAGTTCCTTATAACTATTTACTGACAAAATAACCGACTTTTATATTTGCTTTATGAATTTAGAGCTGTTGAACCGTGATAGTTTTCAAATGTGCCTCTCTCTGTCAAAACCTCTTAACGTCAACGTCTAATCATTATTTTTGTAAGGAGAAATTGGCAACTTGGAAGGGTTAAAAAAGACCTCAGATACAGGTTCTTAAACCGATAAGATAGATAGATAGATAGATAGATTGTTTTATTCATTCCTTAAAAAAAGTTACATTTACATTAGCGCTTTATAAAATTGAATAACTTCGAGCATGGCATTACTGCCGTCTGCCCGAGTGACTGTTCTCTAATTTTTTGATTTATTACATTGTTTTCTTTCCTGATAATTCATAATAATTGTTGGTTTATACATACTAAAATTTGTGGAAATATTTAAATTTAAATCCAGTATTTTTACATATTTTAGTTTAAATAAAATTTATTTGATTTTTATAATGACTTTTAGTTTAGTTAAAACGAAATATTTTTTTTTTTTGACTTTTAGTTTAGTTAAAACAGAACAAATACGTGTATTTTGGGTACACAATAAAAAGGAATTACAAAGAGCTTTATGATTACAGCTTTTAGTTTAATGAATGACTTTTAGTTTAGCTAAAACGAAACAAATAATTTTTTTTTTACTTATTTTTTTTGGTAATTCTATTTTCGATTCTGAGAGCAAAGCGCTTTATTTTGAGTTTAAAAGTTTTCATACATAATTTTGCTTCTGTAAGACATCGCTTCAGTGGTGAATTTGAATAGCCGAACCCAGTCTTCTCCATTTAGAATAAGTTTTAAGTCTTCTTCTTCCAGGTAGTTCTTCTCATAAAAAACTCTCCTAAGTTCCATCAGCATTGGGCATATTGCAATAAAGTGGTAAACGTTCTCCACAACACGCATATTGCAAAGAGAGCAGATACCTTCTAAATCGTTCCTGTGCGGTCTATAGTTGAGTTTTAAGAGTTCCCCCCTTACTTTAAAAATGCAACTCACAACTTTTCTTGGGTTATTGTCATTGAAGTAGTTTCTTTCATTTAAATTGTAGTTAAGCTTAGCATATGTTGTTCTTGCTATTGATGATCTTGCTTGTTCTATGAATGTATATCTCTCGTTTTCGTCGATACATTGTATTATTTCATAAAGAGCCATTTTCCATTGCTGTGCATTTGCATCGGCTAAGTCTAGACTCCATCCACAGTTAGCTGCATGGTCAATCCAATCTTTGTAGAACAACGATTTTCTACGTACTGCATGCATAAGCACCCGTTTCGGCAATCGACTGTCTTCCATCGTTTTTATTCGGATCAAGTAATCTGCATTTAACTTTAGAGTTGAAACGAAAAGCGTTGGTAGTCCTGTTTCCAAGTGATACATGTATTTTGGCGTATTCATCGGTAAAAGAAAGATTTTTCTCAAGAAAAAACGCAGCAATGTCTCCACCGTTTCAAATTTTCTAATACCCCAGGTTTGAGCTCCATAAAAAAGAATAGATTTAGCGGTTGCATTAAAAACTTTGAATTTCGAACTTGTTGAAACGAGTTTGCTGTTGAATATTTTTTTCCAATTTGCACAGATGGCGGTCCTGGCTACGTTAGCTTTAGTTTCCAAATGTTTTTCCATATTTAAATTATAAGTAATCGTCATTCCCAGGTAAGTGTATTCTTTCACCACTTCTAACTTGACCTCACCATATCTCCAGTGTTCCTCTCTAGAAAGTCTTCCTGCACCATTCTGGAATACCATCACTTTGGACTTTTCTGTGTTTACTTCTAAACACCATATTTTGCAGTACTCAAAAAGTCTGTTCACATTCAGTTGAAGCGAAGAAGGAGATTCTGCCAATATCAAAATATCATCTGCATACATAATAACTTTGATTTTCATATTTCCATATTCAACTCCACAAGGAAGGCATTCTTGAATGTCATCCAGAAAAAGGGCAAATAACAACGGACTAAGAGTACAACCCTGTCGAACTCCGGAATTTATTGTAATGTCATTCGATGTTTCTGCTCCATTAAATACGCGTCCAAATGTTCGTTGATACATTTTTTCCAAAGCTTTACCGAATTTAGTGGAAATACCAAGATTATAAAGTTTATAAAAAAGTGCTCTTCTGTCCACTTTATCAAATGCAGCTTTAAAATCCACGAAAAAAGCATACAGTTTTTTGTTTTGGTTTAGCTTTGAACGGACTAAACATCCTAGCACAAAAATATTATCCACTGTCGAATAGCCCTTTCTAAAGCCGGACTGGAATTCACTCAGTTTATTATTTACATTTACCCAATTATTAAGCCTATTATTAAGGAGCGTTGTATATATTTTCAAACTTGCGTTTAAAAAAGAGATTCCTCTATAGTTTTTGGGGTCACTTGGGTTACCTTTTTTGTGAATTGGCCAAATGAGAGCTTCTTCAAAGTGATCCGGATAAACAGCGAAATCAAAAATAACATTAAGTGCTTGAGTAAGCTTTTCTTTCAGTAACGTCGAAGAATATTTGAAAAATTCCGTAGGTATACCGTTAGAGCCAGCCATTTTGCCATCTTTAAGTGTGTCCAGAATTTTTTCTACTTCTGACATTGTGATTTCTTCGTCTAAAATGTTATCGACAATTACAGGTTTTGCATAGCTCCAAAAATGCTGATCATTTTGTGAGTTCAGTAACGACGCAAAGTGTTCTCTTAAAACTGAAATTTCTATCTCTGATGATTTCGGAGCTGCTTCTTTTCCATTGATTTTCTTTGTTATTTTCCAAAATTCTGCAGAGTCCTTGCATTGGCTTAATTTTTTTGCTAAGTTTTCTTAAACCGATAATTAAGAGATGTTTTTATTTTGCCAAAACGATTATTTAGCATACACTGCCAACCACTAGAATGAGGCCACAAATTTTGCAATCGATTTTCGCTTTTTATAACTGGTGGAAGTTAATAGGTACGTATTTTCCCATAACAAATTCATGAAATTAAAGGGTTTATTCGAAACGACCGTTGGAATTTCCCAAGATCAATTAATGAACTACTGAAAATAGGTATAAAAAGGTGCTCCACTAGGATGAGGCCACATGCAAAATTTTAGAAAAAACAAAAAAAATGAGTGAAATGTTTACATTTTATGGTTTAATAATATTTATTAATAACGTTTTTTTACATTAATAATGAGTATCTTCGCCATTTTTGGATATAACCTTATAACCTCTATTAGACGGTTAGGAAAAGAATTATACAGTTTTTTAAATAATCATATGAAATTTGGGCCCGGGCACTACAAATAGCATCAATTAAGGTGTCCTTGTCTTCAAATTGTCTTCCACCTTCATAAACTTTACGAGATAGCCATGACCAAACGTTTCCAATAATGTTTAAGTCCGGTGAGTATGGCGGCCATGACAAAAGTTCCACGTCTTCTGATTGAATCCAGCTTCTGACAACCCTGCTAGTGTGGATTGGGACATTGTCGTGTTGAAAAATCCAAGTCAGAGGTCCAAAAATGTTTTTCATTTTTGGAAATGACCGTTCCAGCAAACATTTGTAGCTATTTTCGTTCATTGTTATTATACTATTCGTGCTATAGTAGGTAATAGCTCCCCACACCATTGCACCTGATGTACGGCTATAATGTCTGGCCGAAATAAGCTCATCCATTCTTATATCATGGAAATAAAAGTTGTTACCATCAGAACCGTCAAGGTTAAACTTTTTTTCACCCGAAAAGACAACGCGATTCTATTCACTGCTCCAATCAACATGCTGTCTTGCAAAGTCCATACGATGCTCCTTGTGCACAGGCTTCAAAACAGGTTTCTTTTTCAGTTTCCTCCTTTGAATAGTATACCTATCACTTTTTCGTATTATTCTTCGAACCGTTGTTATGCTGGCTGAAACTCCGCTTTTGGCCCTTATGATAGTCGCTGGTAGAGTGGAATTTGAGGCAAGTCGTAGAATCAACCGATTTTCTCTTAGTGTTGTGGCTTTTCCCGTAAGTCCTTTTTGATTTTTGCCATAGTTTTGTGGATCAGCAAGAGAATTGTTTACAACTGTCTTGCTCCTTGCAAGTCTCCTTGCTATCTCATGGCCTGAGAGTCCTTTTTCCTTGAAAGCATTTATTTTTGCTCTTTCTGTCGCTGTCAAAGTCTCCGGAACCAAAGTGTGCTTCAAACTAAATAAAACGGTTATTTTTAACACTCTCTTAGATATTTTATACAAGAATTCGCACATGCGCACTGCTGCACGGAAATATTTGCAATGGCCTCATTCTAGTGGAGCACCTTTTTATACCTATTTTCAGTAGTTCATTAATTGATCTTGGGAAATTCCAACGGTCGTTTCGAATTAAACCTTTAATTTTATGAATTTGTTTTAAGAAAATACGTATCTATTAACTGGCAATAAAATTTTACGGGTACAAAACTTCCACCAGGTATAAAAAGCGAAAATCGATTGCAAAGTTTGTGGCCTCATCCTAGTGGTTGGCAGTGTATGTAGATACGTACGGGAAAAAACAGAAAACAGAGTCTTATTCAATGAATTGTTGATCCAAAAAAACGGAGAAGTGAGATGGGTGTTGAAACATGCCTTGGGGTCCAAATTTACCTCAGGATGTGGTTCAAAGGTGTTAAGAAGATTATCTAGTTACTTTATATTGACTTTATTCAAATACACATTAAAATGTCTCTACAGCCTACGACTGAGTGCACATACATTTGAGACCTTAGAGGAATTATAGATTGAAATTTACTCCACACCGCCATAAATTTAAACTAGGTTTAACAATCTCTGATATAACTGGTATGGAAGAAATTCAATCTATCTGTGCCAATTGTCTCTGTGATTTTCTTTTTGTTCAAGTGCATGGAGCTACCATCACTTACTCAAAAACTACAAAAACTCAGCTCAGCTTTGCTTGTCTCGCAGCAAACAGAAGCTCGTGTAAAACATCAATCAAATTAAGCATCCAACAAAAATGCATTAGTCAACGTTGATAAACAACTCTTCCCCCCTAGAGATACAAATTATTTCGATGCGCCGAGAATGAGATCGAGAACGATATCATCGCAAATTCCAAACTGTCAATTTAATTCCAACACTCATGTCACACGAGTTTCATGCCAATTTGTCTGTGGCATTCCAACAAATTTGAAATGAGAGCAAAAAAATAAAGGAAAACAGCAAAGGAAACCATCGAAATTGTAGTAGTTTCTTGAAATCGATGTTTGCTCGATTTAATCTATCCACTAGTGCTCGTTCATCAAAGTGTCAGTGCAAACTATTAATTATGTTCTCTTTCCCTCATTTCGAGTTTAACGAGAAAAACTACTTTTATACAACCAGCAGTGCCAGTGCCATGCTCTGTTATCGCTCAGCTCAAGCAACGCGATAGCTAGCAATAGAGTGAAGTAGTAGGTAGTGACATGGACTAGAATTCATATCGAGCTCATTTTTTGTTCGCCTGATTCCCTTGAAATACCCCAAATAACATCGACACTCCTTTCCTATACCCCATTATAAGCTAAAACTTTCCTCGCAAAGTTGCCTCATGAAAGCGAATTTGGAATTCTGTTAAAAGGAGCAGCAGCTGCACACGAACCAAACTATCGGATTGGATTGATGTGTAGCAAAATAGAATCCGAAGAGGGTAATCAATAATCACGTCAGTGGTGTGCAGATACGCTTTTCAAAATATAATACACTTCAAGTCCCACACGTGGCCAGATTGCTATATGAACTTTTCTCTCTCAAGTCTCAATGCGTACGTACTGCAGAACGCGACGAGTAAAATTGATTACACTATGTCACCATGGTTTATGGCTGACATAAATTTTATTCTCATTTCGACTTACTACAAAAATATGTATTTCAATACCGCAAAATACGAATGCGGTGGCTGTGGCGGTGGCGGTTACGGTGCGGTGGTGAGGCAGTTCTCTCCCCACACTTACTCCAAATCAAAACACACACACACACACTATGAACACATACTTCATATTTTGCATAATTGGTTGAGGCGTATTTTGAAGAAGCCGAACAACAACAACTCACAATATTCAACCACAACTCTTGGCCAATTTCGTTTGAGGGATTAATTTTGCTGGTGAGGTTACTTCTTTTGTTGCTGTACTAATTAAAGCCTTGAATGCATGGGTAAGGAATACGTATCATGTGCGTTTTCTTTTTAGAAAAAAAAACCTCACCAATTTTCCGTTCGCGTACTTTTTATGAAAAGTTGTAGCGATTGGCAGTGATTTTTTTTGGGAAGCTATGCTATGCGTGTATCGTTAAAATTAGGCCTTCGGTGCTATGCAAAAGGCGTTTAAACGTTACGCCTGAGGCGTTGGTCGTTATGAGAGTTAAACGTTTTACGAGCTAGGCGCTGGGCGTTGTCTGTACAGGAAGTCTGTAAAGTCTGTAGAGTAGAGACAAATATGAAAAATTTTATTAATAGGCGTTTACTTTTTGGGAAGGCTATAATTCGTTCAAATTCGCGTCGGTCTCGTTTAACTGGATGTAACTAGGATGTAGTAAGTACCTAGTCTAGTACCTAGTGACTGTCAAAAATCAGAAACTTCTCAATGAGCTACTAGAATTTAGTTGTTTCAAAGATATTTCAGGGTATTTTAATACTTAGAAAGGGTTTTGATATAGAAAAAGTGGTGGATGGGCTCCTGGCGAGCCAACGAAGGGCAAGCTCTCAAGCCCCTGTAATGGACCATTGCCACTGGAACTGTATGTTCAAAAGGATCCCAAAAGAACCTATGGGTGGGCTTGCTTTTTTTATAATTAACGAGCACATCAAGAGGTTATGACTATACCATTATAATGTTATAGGACACAGTGCGAGCATTTAGGAAAATAGGAGAGGATTTGAAAGGAGACACCGATGCACGTTGCTTTTGAATTTTTATCAATCGTAATGTAGGGGAAAAACAGGGTTAGGAAGAGCATTTCACATTTGGGTCGTGCGACTTAAATATGAATCTTTATACTTGACTGTACGTCCGAAGTTGGGCTCAAGGTAAAACTGATGAGCATTCCTAGCGAGGCGGGTGTTGCGGGTAAATTGTTTCAGGGGAGGAATGCAGCTGGCTATTTCACTAGAACACTGTTTGTAAAAAAAGCGATAAAAGAGAGAGAGACAGGTCACGTTTCGACGATGTCCAAGAGAATCAATCGATTCTACGATTGAACTATCACCTATCAGTCTCAACGCTCTATTTTGTAACCTATCAAGTAGGCGCAAAGATGTTTGAGGAGCACCTGACCAGATATAGGAGGTATACTCCAAATTTGGGTAGATGAAGGCCTTATAAATTGTAAACAGATCAGAAGGGGTGAAAAATTTCCTGCATCGCCTTAAGAAACCTAAGCATTTAGCAGCGTTTCTGGCGACTTCGAATATGTAGTCGTTTCAACTAAGATCATCGTTTACACACATACCGAGTGCTGACAGCTTTTCGGTTTCTTGGATGCAGGTACCATTCATTCATGGATAATGGCAATGGGGAAATGTTAAGTTTCAACGACAAGACAGCATTGAGTTTTCGAGGCATTGAATTCTACTCGGTTCTTACTACCATAATGTAACAATGCCGTCAAGGTCAGAATTCAATGAGCTTATCATACGCAACCGCTTCAATTCCACATCTGAAGAGCAGGGATGTGAATTTGGAAACGAATATGAAAAGCTGAGGGTCGAGTCGTCAGAAAAACAGTTAAGTGGATTAGAAGTTTCAGACAAGAGATCATTTATGAAAATGGAGAAGAGAGTCGGAGACAAAACGGACCTCTGGGGCACACCGCAGCATTTATGAAGTGGGTATCAGACTTGAAGTCATCCAATACAACTTGTATTGAACGTTCAGCAAGGTAGTTTCTAATCCAACGAAGAAGACACTCATCGATACCAAAAGCACGCATTTTCGATAAAAGAGCATGATGCCAAACTCTATCAAATGCTTTAGAAATATCAAGCGCAATAATCTTACTTTCTCCAAAACAGTGTAAAGATTGGTTCCAGGTTCTACTTTTTGGTGAGATAAGCCATCAAATCACCATTGGACCGTTTGCTACGAAAGTCGTACTGACGGTCATAAAGAAGCTGTCGTTCTTCAAGATATTTTATAAGTTGACGGTTTATCAATGTTTCCATAACCTGGTGGTGTTTACAACTCAACGACGTAAAAATTCAATGAAATAATGATAATGATAGCAATGAAGTTAACACGATCCAATGCACGAGCTTTGAGCTGACCTCGACTCATCGTGGGTCATCGCACCGGGAGTGCATGGGAAAATGCATAGGCAGGCAATATGCGTGTTTGTAAGCAGATCATATTGCTTGCACGCTTCAACACGAAATTGATGACAAGGCATATCGAGCGAAGCGGCGTGGGACTTCAGGTAGATTGGGACAGTTAGCCTTAGTGAATTATCGGAATTGATTAGTCGATTAAAGCACTTAACTATTAAAGATATCTAACTCGTTTTATTTGAACGGTACGAACAGTTGGGCCAACGTAAGTTGGCGTTCGGTTTTTTTTTTCATTCGCAAGGATATATAAAATCCTTAACTATGACTTCATCGTTGACGACGCTTGTAAACAAAAAGGACTTTGTCTAGCCGGAGATTTAGCAAAACCCCAAGACTTCTGCAAGGCTTATATAATCGGCATTCAAGAAGTTCAATGTAATGGGCTGTAGACAAAGAAAACAACGCTTATAATTCGGTGCGAATTTGTCGTTACAGGAATACACATCAATTGGGTCATAAGCCAAAATCGGAACAGTTAAGGTAAAACGACATAAGGCATAAGGTCTTAAGGTCTAAATAAACCATGGTGGACGTACATTTCTACCCCACAGAAGAGGAAGATGATAATTTTAATGAGTGTATCTACGAGCTCCTCGAAGAAGCTCACCCACCTCGAAATTCTCAAAAGGCACATTACGATCGTCCAAAAAACCAACCATTAACTCAATTGAAAATGTTGGAATAGGCGGCAGATACTTTAACAGTTAAATTTTACAGTCAACTTTGACTTGGGCCGGATTACTACCCTGTTATAGCCTAGGTACAACGAGATTTACATTTACAACGAGAAAAATGAGATTCAAGTTTTAACAAAACGTAAGAAATCATTCCTGCATGAAAACATATAGTCATTAAATATCATTTGCTACTGATTACATCAATCGATGTCTTCCAGATTTTCAAGAAGTCAAGCTTTTCTCTACAGGCGAGCTCTCTCTGGTTTTGCACTTTGAGTTTGTTGAAATTTTCGCCATCTAAGACGAAGTCTTCCACTTCTTCGATTTCCCTGAAATGTGCTTTCAAAAACACGTCGAGCCAGAACGTTGCTGTCCATCTTCTCTACATGGCCCAGTCATTCGTCATTGCATTTGCTTCATTTTGCCCTCATTAACCATCAAATCCATTTTGTCGCTTCTGTTTCAATACTCGCAAATACACCTATGACATCACGCTTCCTTCTTCCCATTATATCAATATCAGTATTTAACCTGCATAGTCATACGGGTTTATATTCTCGGGGTTTTCCAAGATCTGCCGCAATGTGAAAATTTGATCTATTGTGGACTTCTCTGGTCTAAGGCCACATTGATAAAGACCTATCAAATTGTTGACGTGTGGTTTCAGACGTTCACATATTACAGCAGACAAGATCTTATGAGTGACGTTAAGCAGGCTTATCCCTCTATAATTGACGCAATTGTGAATGTCTTCTTCTTTAAGGATGAGGCAAACGATACTGAGGTTCCATTCATCGGGCACGTTTTCTTCCGACCATATCATGCAGATCAGCTGAGGCATGCTCGGTCTCCAGCTGCCTTGAAAAATTCGGCATCAAGGCCATCTGCACCTGCAGTCTTATTTGATTTAAGTTTGCATATGACAAGCTAAATTTCTTCTAGTCGGAAGGACGGCATTCTTGATTATCGTCCAAGCTGAATGAGGCAATCTGCCAAACAGCGGAATTTGTGTCCTCATCGCCGTTAAGTAGTCTGTCTGCAGAAGTGATCTTTCCAGATCCTCAGTAGCGACTGTGACTCTACAACTATGTTTTTCTGCTGGTCTTTACAGGCTTGAGTTCGGGGCTTGCCACCTTGGCAGGATCTTTTTATCTTTTGGTAAGACTTCCGAATCTCGTTTCTGTCATGGCACCTCTCAATTTCTTCAAACGCACACATCTTTTTTTATTTGAAAATTCGGTGTTTATCCCTTCTTTTCTCTTTGTAAATCTCGTTAATACTGATCGTAAGCAGCCTTTGTTTCCTTGTTTGTTTTTGCATCAGCATTTGGCGTGCTTTTTGGCACTGTTGGCATTGGTATTCAATGCTTTATGCTGGCGGCATAAGATTCAAGGATAATTGAAGCGATAGTCGATTGGTAAAGGCGCTGGTAATGTCGTGAATTGGCTCTCGCAAAGTTCGGACATCTAACACACTAGAAGAGTTCCTTGCATCGATCGCAACATGATCAATTTGGTTGACGGTTGATTGATCAGGGGATCACCATATACCTTTACGAATTTTGAGATCCGGGAAGCGCTTACTACTAACAAGATTCAACCCCGCAGCAAAATCTCAATTAAACTGAGTCCGTTTTCGGAGGTTTTGTCATGAAGGCTATGTTTACCAAATGTATTTCCAAAGATGTCTTCCTTCCGTAGTTCTGGGTTGTAATTGCCAAGAACGATTTTCACGACATATCAAGGTCATTGTTCTTTTGTTTTTGGAATACTCGTCTTTCTCTTCTGTGGGGGCGTGGGTGCATATTGGGCTTATGTTGGCTAATTCAGCCCTGATGAGGATGATCATTATACGCTCCATAACTGGAATTTGGCTGATAACCTTGTCCCTGAGTCTTCCTCTAACGACAAATCCGCACCCAAATAAGCGCTGTTTCTGTTGTCTGTAGCAGTCGCCATAGTAGATTTCACAGTTTTTCATCTTCCTTATGCCCGGCCCATTCCATCGCATTTCTCGGATGGCGATTATGACTGCTTTGCAGCAGTCTAGGGCGTCCGCCAACTCTGCAGCTGCACGCAATCCGTTAAAGGATCTTATATTTTGCTTGCAGATCTGGAGGTCTTTGCTCGTTTGCTGGTGGGTGCCCCAAGCTGTATAATCTGGTATCAGTACGCTGCTGCAGCGGTGTGAGAGCTGCCATTTGCTCCCAGGAAGTCATCCGCCACCATCTCTACTTCAATACCCTGCCCTAGTAATGAAAGACCCTAAAAGACTTGTGAGCCAAATATGTCGGAGTAGCTTATTCTTGTTCCTGCTTTTATGACTGCTGAAATCCACAGTCGACCCGCTGCGGCATTCCAAAAAAGCTCTGGAAGACCACTGAGGTTCGGGCAGTTAGTCAGTACTCGCAGAGCATTAGCTGTTGCTCTATTTCTTCTTCGGCCCTTTGGCAACACTCGCACTTAGATATTTAGCAGTTCATCTCACGTTGGAGCATTCCAGTCCCCAGTGGCATCTACGTGTGGTTATAATAAGCACAACTGACTTGGGTTGGGTAAACCATCGCCCATTTTCAGTCTGTTATAATCTTTTTAAGCAACGACTTTTTCAGCAACTACTCATGCGAAGTGTGTCAGATGGACTCCTATTTTGGCAGACATAACAATTGATGAAAGCTTAGACTGATATAAAATTAACACATTTTTAAAAAAGGTTTTGGTACAGTGCAACAATTTACCCAAGACAAACACGCAACTTCACTGTTTCCATTGAGACAAACGATTTCTTTCTACTCGAACTTAACGCGACAGTCTTTTGATCCGCGATGATTGAACTACACAAAAAAAAACCAAATCATTTCATTTCAAGAAAGTAAGCTTTTCCTGTAGACGTTAATTAATTCATCTAATTTTCCTTCCAGGATCCAACCTAAACGTCTTACTCCTTAACACCAAAAAGAGGTTATTAAATATTTTATGAGACTTTCTCTCCCTGTGAGCGTATTACTTTGACGTCTTGAACGGACCCACTAGATACAATACAAGCCACGTTAACTATTCTCTAGTCATAAAACTATTCCCAGAAAACACCCTATTAAGGCAACCGTCACCAATAACCACCGCGCCGCTCTCTTCGAACGTCTTTTCGTCGTCCTCAACACGATGGCTCCTTTTCTTGTGCATACATTAATATATGAATACACATACAGCACATGTTTCTTGACTAGGAAAAGCGCAATGAAAATACTGAAAACACAAGGATGAAGACGATAAAGCAGACGACCAGGGTGACGACGGGGAAACATTTCCTTTGCATGTCTCATGTTTATTAATAATTTCTTAATAATACCAAAGGAACGTGAATTTTATTTCAATTTTTCAGGACATTCCCATTTCTTTTTTTTTCAATTCTTTTGGAAGATTCACGTTCCGCTCGCAGTAGAAGTATAGGTGTATGTTCTGTCCCCGCTAAACCCGAAGAAATAGAAAAAAAACGGCAATGAAAGAGCTCGCTCTAATCACGTAGCAATATAAAAGAAAAATTCACACAATTCCATGTCATGAACAATGAATGAAGGAAGGATTTCGCTGAGAGAAAGAAATCCTGACAAAAACAAAAAACTACTATACACGCCATTATTTATCGTTGCCGTACAGAAACACGATATGAGAACGAGACTAAAAGTGGGACACAACACAGCAGCAAACGTATGGAGGAGTGTGGACGAGGAAGATATTGACCAATGTGGAAGAAAAAACTTCAAGATCCTTTCTTCTCCATTGCAGTCAACCATTACTTGGGAAAAAGTCTTTGACGTAAAATAAAACAATATGAGTATTGAGAACAATCAGGAAAAAAAAGTTGAATGATGATGATTTGCCAGTTGTTGCCATCGTCCAAGCATTATTGATGCAGACAGAGTGTGTGGTTCCGCAGATGGAGAATTGATTAATGATGTAAAAAAAGAAAGCAAAAAAAAAAAACTATGAAAGATTGTCTCAAGGTCAAAAACAGATTTCTACTCAAACTAAAAGCAAAACTTTGAGTGAAGTTTGAGGTAGGCATTGGAGATTGGAGCCTGTCGCTGAAGAATGAAGGTTTAATCATAGCTTCAAATTACATTAAACAAATAAAACGATTTCAGTTTGATGACACTGTGTTCAAGCCAAGCTTTTGACAGTACTGAAATAAAAAATGACTTGACTTATGAAGGCGAATAGCTTTAGAGAAGGCACACTTCCAAGTTAGAGAAGTTCTGTTGAGAAAAAATTTAAGGTTTTTTATATACAAGTGCTTTACTTTTTGCTTGCGATTATAGGAACTATAAAGCAAGTTTTCCAATCGTGCTGAATAAATTTGAGATAACAATGAAACTGAAACATGACATAACGATGACAAAAGTGGGTGCTGCAATTCTGTTTGTCTGTCTGTCCTTGTATGGATCTACAGCAGAACCGTTGGGCCGATGTTCTCCCGAATTTGCAGTTAGTGTTTGTAGGGGAGTCTACAGAGGAGTTTTTAGAATTAGGTTTTAAGGTCTTGGAAACCAATGTGATAACACTTATTTTTCTCGAAAACCAATCTGACGATTTTGATTAAACTTTATGTGTGGTATTGTATCTAAATTGCCTTCCTTATGATGTAAATTAAAAAAGAAGTCCAAAAAGGGGGGGGGGGGGCGTTAATGGCTCACAAGATCCTATCGTTAGAGTTGCAACACAGTACAAAAGATCTTTCGACTCGCTAGTAAAGGTGATTTACCTTCCACAGACAGTGATGATCTTCCTGTCCATCATAATAAATGTGGTTGACCACAGATACTTTCCCGGGAAATGGAAAACGGCCAAAATAGTGGCGATTCCGGAAAAAGGTGATCGGAATCTCATCGCCAACTACAGGCCATCTTCTCTAATGAACAACCTAAGTAAGCTCCTGGAGGGGCTAATACTTAGGAAGTTGAAGAAGTGATGAAGGAAATTAGAAATAAGATCATCGCAGACATGCAGTTCGGCTTCCGGAAAAATCATTCAACCCTATCCATTGATGAAACTGCACAAAGACTGACCGCAACCTTCAACAGCCATCGGGTCTTCCGTCGTCGCTTGCTTTTTGGATGACGACAAAGTATTCGACAACGTATGTATTGATGCTCTCATTTATGAACTCCACCTACTAAATTTTTCAGCTCCGCTAAAAATTCTCCCACAGGAACTTCTTCGTTCAAGTTGGAAGCCCAAAATCAGCCACCGAAAGCATCAGGGCAGGAGTTGCTCAAGGATCAAAGCTAGGGCCATTCCTCTTCAACATAATGACGTCAGACCAGCCTACGCCAAGGGACTGCGGAAACTTGCTTTACGCTGACGACTAAGCTTATTTAGAGCTCGTTTGCTTCAGAAGGCCTAGAGTCAATAGAGACTGCCGTACTGCTGGAAGAAGCAGAGCAACATCACTATCCCAACTGAACGCCAAGTATCTAGGCATCAACTTTAACGAGGTGCTTAGATTCAAACCGCACTCATGTGCTGTACTGAAGAAGTCCAACTTCGCTTTCCACCGATTTTACCCTTTGATGAGAAGAAAAACCGACCTTAGTCAGTCAACGAAACTTCTGATGCACAAGCAACTGTTGAGACCCGTCATCAACTACGGCAGCCCAGTCTGGTTTACCATCTCCAAAACAGCAATGAAGGAGCTCCTACTTTTCGAAAGGAAAAGTCTAAGACTTTGCACTGGCCTCACTTTCGACCACCAGTGCCAACTACAGCAAGCAGCTTGTGTACGAGAAAATCAAAATGATGCCCTTGGATCAATAAGTGCTATTGACAGTAAGGAAAACTAAGCCGTTTTCATCACCAAACACTCGAATCTTTTGGTGAGAAGAATGATGAGTGAGGACCAACACCCTGAGCCAAGATACCTAAGCGTAATGAACACTTTGGACGAAGAAATAATACCAGCCAACGACGAAGCCACCAACTGCTTCACTGACCCTGAGTCAGCATATTTCCGTGGCTAATCCCATCTCCTACAACCCCTCCTCCCCCCATGCATAGCGCATAGGGACGCCAGCGGCAACTGGGACGGAACATCCCGAGATCACCCAAGTCAACAAGGCCCCGTAAAATAACAAGAAGAATGACGGCGAATATTGTATAATGTAAGGTAAGTGTTATTTTATCAGCAGTCGAAAAAAAAAATAGTTTTCATCCGTACTTCATTTTTCCTAGACTTAAGCTAGGTGCGTACTAGGAAGCCTGATCCCCACAGCAAGGTTGCAACAACCAGCTAAACCATTAAGTTGTATTGGGAGGGGTACCCGCTCACTACGTACCACTCAGGATTAAGGCAAGGAGGGTGCCTAGTGTGTGCGCTGCTTTAATTTTTTTAAGTACATCGAGCAGTAAAAACAGTGAAGAGCTTTTAAGGATGCGATCAAAGTAAAGGTTGTTTTTTTATCCGTTTGGTTTACCAATACACTTTTCGGAATTGATCTTTTTGACAGCTGTCACTTGATTTATACTCAGTTTCGTTTGCGATATCATAGAGGAAGAATTGAAGCCGCAAAACCACTACGCACTTCGTACATTTGGTAAATTGTCTCGAAACGTTATCGCTGTTGACACCGATTTTAACATAGTTTCGAGATGTTAACCTGTGAGTTACCGAAAAGATGGGCTATTTTTTGTTGAGTTATGTGAAGTCGCTTATATTTGCAGATATGCCCGGCACCACTCGGCTGGAATTTAAATCTTTTCTTGAAAACCACGCGTCTAAAAAAATTACATTTACAAGGAACTGGTTCGATGTAATCGTTGTATGTGCAGAAGATCGATACATCCGAGCAGAATCAAACTAAAAGAGACTTGAACCAGATGGCTTTATATTAAGAGTAAAAAATACGGCGAACGGTAAACCCATTCCACTTTGTTCGGGTCTGTTGATTTTCCGAATTTGGTTTATTTCAATTCCAGTTTATCTTCCAATATGGAAAAAGAAAGGGTTCATATAAATATCATTGGACACGTCGATTCTGGTAAATCTATCTTCTTTGGCCATAAGATGCGGTGGTATTGACAGGAGCACAATTAAACAGTTCGAGAAGAAAGCCCAGTATATGGGTAAGGGATCTTTCTACTACGCATGGGTGTTGGATAAATTGAACGTGAACTTTGTAACGCTATTGATATTGCCTGTTGGAAACTTGAAACCGCTAAGTACTAAGTACATCGATGCCCCTGACCATCGTGATTCCATCAAGAATATGTTTACTAGTACCTCTCAAGTCGATTGTCTTGTTCTGATTGTTTTACTATGGTGAATACGAAGCCGGTATCTCAAAGGTCAGACCCGTGATCACGCTCTGTTTGTCTTCACTTTTGATGTCAAGCAAATTGATTGTTGGTGTCAACCAGATTGATTCTTCTCAGCCACCACACAGCGAGAACCGTTATGAGAAAATCAAGAAAAAAGTCTCTTCATACATTAAGAAGATTTGTTATAATTTAACTGCCGTTGCATTTGTACCAATCTCTGATGGCACGAAAACAACATGTTGGAAACCTCAGCCCACATGCCATGGATCAAAGGATGGAAGGAAGCAAACGCTGAAGGCAAATGCTTGGTCGAAGCTCTTGACGCTATCATTCCCAACAGACAAGCTTCTCCGTCTGTCACTCCAGGATTTCTATAAAATCGCTGATGTTGGAACAGAACCATTGGGTCGTGTTGAAACCGGTGTCTTGCAGCCAGGTTGTGTTGTTGTGTTCGCTTCAGCCAACATCACTACTGAAGCTAAGTCTGATGGAATGCATCACGAAACTTTTGCCAAGGCTGGTACTGGTGTCAACAATAAGAACGTTTCTGTTAACGATTTGCGTCGTGGATACGTTACCGGAGACTCGAAAAGCAACCCACCTTGAAAAGCCGATGACTTCACTGCTCAAGTCTTCGTGTTGAAATATCCAGGTCAGGTTATACCCCAGTCTTGGATTGCCACACTGCTCACATTACTCTCGAGTTCGCTGAAATCAGGGAGAAGGTCGATGGTCTTTCTGGTAAGAAAACAAAAGCCAATTTCAAGCCCATCAAGTTGATGCCGCCTTCGTAACATTGTTGCAAAGAATGCCATTGTGCGTTGAGTCAGCATTCAGCCGTTTTGCCGTACGTGATATGAGGCAAACCGTGGCAGTCACAGTCATGAAGTCTGTGAACTTCAAGGATGCTACTAATGGCAAGGTGATCAAAACCGAAAAGTCAGCAGTACAAACAGCAGCAATATGAAGGCCAACACCCAGCAGCTCATACAACAACACAGCCACGACTATACTAAACAAAATATTTGAGAGAAAATATATCATTGCTACCATCGTAGAGAGAATCGCAGGAAAGGAGGAGTATTCATTCCATCTGCCAGTACTACATTCAAAAATTGTTATTTAAACCATTTTTCTTAAGTTAATTTATTTTTCTATGAATAGAAAAAAACAACAAACAAAGGTAAGGTAAAAATGTTCAAAATGTCTTACCTAAGCACAACTTTAAGAATATTCAACTGACTTCCTGAAGCTGGGTTGACCTTTACCACTTTAAAATAAACCCAAACAAACAAAACCCACCTGCTTAAAAAAGTGTTCTTTGCATTCCTTGAATCTCATGTGTAGGTAAATGCTTCGGCATCTTCCTTTTGGCAAAACTCTCCTCACGAAAAAGTTTTTAAAGTTCAACCATCCTCAGATATAACTTACAACACACGCCCGACTGCCAAATTATTATCAACTTAAGCCTTACCTTCAGTAACAAAAAAAAACCCACAGGAAACCTCGCAAAGCTAACACCTGTATTATCACACCAAAAAAAAGGTCAAAATGAAAGTTCTTAAGTGACAAACTAATCTTGAAGAAACGTTGAATGCAATTACGCCTTCATGAAACAAAGGATTCGTGTTATCACGAAAAAACAAAAACCCATTCTGACATCCGCCATACCCGTATACTTATGTATATCTATAGAGAAATCCCTGATCCTTATAACTTCTCAAACTCAAGCCAAAAGCACACTTTTTCTAAATTGCCCAAGATGACACCTTCCTCCAATGCTCCTCGGACACCGGCTTTCAATTTGTGAAAAAGTTTTACTTATCCCAGTTCCCAGAGCCCGCAGCACACACATAAGTATACTTATACCTACCTATTTATCCCTACTTCTACATACATACTCGTATAGCCAAGTGTTGGTGACAAGAAATTGAATATTTCAACTAAATTTGGTTTACCTCTGACCAGTCTACTTTTGATTTTTTTTTCTCGCTTGTTTTTTAAGTGAATCAAGGGAATAAATTGACGGAATGGAAACACGTTCCATCGACAACCCAGCTCCAACAATCATCCACTTCACACCCGCCCATTGCCCAACTCCCATCCTACCGCACCTATTTCCCGAAGTTTTTTCAAGTATCCTGAGTCTCGTGACAGAAAAAACAACAATTACACGCTATCATGCTACCTCTTGTTGCTATGCTAGTATAGTAGCTTCTCCAACGTCCACCAATAATAATTTCATTTTTTTGTTTTGTTCTTTATTTTCAGTTGCTTCTGCCTCGATTCTCCTTCCATTCGAACTGCTCCCACGACTGTCGTTACTCGTTCGTCTACTGATTGCCCGGCATTACTTGTCTTTCCGATTTTTTCGTCCTTTGAAGCGAGACTTACTAGAGGCGACGAAGCGAATGAAGTAATATAAATTTCAATTCAATAACTTTTTTCGCCTGTTTGCTATCGTCGCGTTCTTGTAAAAAGTTTGTAGGTAGCTAGGTGGGTACTACCACGTCGACGAGGTGTGTCCACTTGGCTCACACGTAGAAATGTACATATACACCGAGAGGAGACTTTCACGTATATATTTTACGGGCTTCAGCTGTGATAAAGACAACAACTCGCTTTTGAGTGGTAGAAGACATATTTTTTGGAGACAAACAAGAAGACAGCTAAACTTTTAAAAATCTTCAACCATTTGGTTCATTTTCGTTTCTGTTCCTTTTTTTGTGCGGGTGAATTTCACTGTTAGGTGCGTTCTTAAAAAATGAACTTAACATAAAAATTATTTGTGAGTTTATGCGGTGATAACAGAGTGACTTCAGGACAAACGGAGGGCTTCATGAACGACTTCTCGTTGAATGATAAATGTTTTTACAGAAGATAGGACTTTTATTGAATCTATTTAGGAAAACTTAAGTGTTAAGTGTTCCGTTAGGCTAGCCAAATATTAAAGTGCAGAGAAGTTTTCTAGTTCAACATTTTGTAATGCATTGCAGAGACCTCTGAGCTTATTGAATCATGCCTCCAACACCCCAGATTCTTACTAGTATAGCATTAATTAATGTTTGTTCAGTGATTGGCTCGCAAGGACAGCGAACATAACAACAGTGGACGAAGTTTTAGGAGAAAAATTATGCCCGGCTCACCTGACTTAATCTTTTCACCCTCGACACAACCAATGAACTCCCCAACTTTTAAAATCGAAATACCTTGGGATCATCCTAAGCAGCAAAATGTCATGGAACTCAACTAGAACGCTTTTCCAACAGAACAACCAAGTCCCTATGGACTTGTCAAAGCATATGCGGGAAAAACTGGAAACCTAAAATGATGCACGACCTATATAAGTTGGTCTTGGTAGTCAGTATATATGTAGTATGGTGGACAAAAACAAAAGCAAAAACAGCAATCCACAAACTAGAAAAGGTTCAAAGATTGCGAAGAACATGCATTACTGGATGCATGCGTACAACTCCAACATACGCTCTAAGCGTCATTGTCGGACTACCACCAATTCACCTCTTCATAAATATGGAATCACGACTGGCGACACACCGTCTATTCAATCAAGAACACATCAAATCGTACTAAAACCCGAAAGGACATCTATCGATAATGGACAGTCTAAAAAAACTTAATACCTTTAGTATGTGGTTGGATGCTATTATTCGCATGAATAACTTCAAACTAAACTTCTCCATTGTCATCCCCCCTAGGGAAAACTGGGAGAACACAAGGCCTCATTCTTCAAGGCAAGATATGGTCTGGTAAATGGACGGCTTAAAAAAGTGAAACTGGTTCCGGCATTTTTAGCGACTATCTCAGAACGAATTTCTCAGTTAGTCTGGGTCGTCACTCGTGAAGTCTTTGCCATTAACGAATGTTCGAGTTTGATGCGCTATCTGACTCCATAATAAGAACTGTTTCCCTTTATCCTCACACTGAAATCGCAATTGCAAGCGAATTCAATGTACACAATTCTGGTTGGCTTCGACATTCTGGCCAGACAACACCCAAAGGAAAATATGTTCAGATCTTCGCTGAGTTTAACGAATTAATTCAACTTGTTGATGAGCCCACTCGGGTTCCCGATATTGAAGGCCATGCGGCCAACACTCTTGATCTATTTCTCAATTCTCATCCCAAAAATACAGGGTTATGGTAGCATCTCCTCTAGTCAAATTAGACCATGCATTGTGACATATCGATAGATTTTTCATTTTCCGTCACGGTAAAAAAAGATAAAGTCCCTAAAAGAATTCTGTGGCAATATGAGAAAGCCAATTGGGACGGTCTTAATAAATTCTTTTGAAATTTTAATTGGTCATTGTGCTTTTTCGACGGAAACGTTGACGTATCAGCTTATATGATATCTAACGTAATTCTCAACGGAATTAGAAATTTTGTTCCTCACAGAGCAAAAAGTATCATCCCCATAGAGAATTCGTGGTTTGATTTTGTTTTTTTTTTTTTTATATATAATCTACGCGCACATCAAGGGGTTATGAATACCCTTATAATGTTGTTAAACACAGTGCGAGCATTTAGGAAAATAGGAGAGGATTTGAAAGGAGACACCGATGCACGTTGCTTTTGAATTTTTATCAATCGTAATGCAGGGGAAATACAGAGCCAGGTAAAGCATTCCACATTCGGGTGGTGCGACTGAAATACGAATCTCTATACTTGACTGTACGCCCGAAGTTGGGCTCAAGGAAAAACTGATGAGCATTCCTAGCGAGGCGAGTGTTGCGGCTAAATTGTTTCAGGGGAGGAATGCAACTGGCTATTTCACTAGAGCACTGTTTATGAAAAAAGCGATAAAAGAGAGAGAGAGACAGGTAACGTTTCGTCGATGTTCAAGAGAATCAATCGATTCTACGATTGAACTATCACCTATCAATTTTAACGCTCTATTTTGTACCCTATCAAGCAGATGCAAAGATGTTTGAGAAGTACCTGAATAGATATGGGAGTTATACTCCAGTTTTGGGCGGATGAAGGCCTTATAAATTGTAGCCAGATCAAAAGGGGCGAAGATTGGTTCCACTTTTCGGTGAGATAAGCCATCAAATCACCAGTGGACCGTTTGCTACGAAAGCCGTACTAACAGTCATTAAGAAGCTTTCCTTCTTCAAGATATTTCATAAGTTGACGGTTTATCAACGTTTCCATGACCTTGGAAAGAAGGGACGTTAGTGCAATTGGACGGTAATTGGAAGGGGAGGAAGATTCGCCTTTTTTAGGGACCGGCTGGACAAAACAATGCTCGGAAAAATCCCAGCAGAATAGGAAATGTGATTCAGGAATCCTTTTTAGAATGGTATAGCCACAAACTGCAAACTTCTGTCCAGGACTCTTTTCGATTGAAAAATAAATAAAAATGAATAGGGTGGCACAACAGAGCGAGGAACCCCGGGCAAAGCGCATTTGTCACAACTATTACCTTTGTGAGGGAATGGACGGTACCTATACAATTTTCTGTCGATTCCGAATGGCGAATTAAGAAAGCGCTTTTCATGGCAATGAATATACTAACGGAGGACTTGTCAATTCCTCACGAAAAACGATACCCCGTGGGAAAACATTTTCGCTTCTTTTGGGATTCTGAACTTCTGAGTTAACAGGCAGACATGCTAATCTTCACGCCCGACTATGCTGGGACATATGCAGAGTGGATGGACAACTGTGCTGTGTACTTTTTTTTTTTGTTGTTGGAGGTTTTTAAAATACCAGCTGGAGCACTCAGACCTGAAAACCGGTCCATTGTACTTCCAGATAGCAACCTTCTATTTGTTTTATAGCTTTCTAGGTGTTCGGAGAAAAGCCAAAGGACGCTGCCAGGATAAGGAGCATAAATTAACAGCTCTCACCATGCCTGCGCTGAGTATCTGTAAACTAATGCGAGAAAAAGCAGGACATTCACAGAGGAAATACTCTGCGGTGTTCTCATATTCTGCACAAGATTCACAGAGTGTGGTATCACTTAAGCCTAACACGTTTAAATGCTTGACCAAAGAGAGGTGCCCACTGGCAACGCCAATAAGTTATCTACCATCTTTTCTGCTACGAGACAGCAAACATGTTGCAGTCTTCTTATTTTCGTTGGGGAGTATACGTTTGGTCTGTCTGCATCCAATAGAGACATGCCATCTAGAGTTGTGCTCTTCACAGATCCATTTGTTGATTGAAGCCCTCACAGAGGAAGCTGGCAGGCCTATCGACTGTTCAGGTCCTGAGAAACCTGTCTAAGATAATTGCCTAGGAAGTTCACCGGGGATCTCATTTCCAGTCATGCCGTGATGGCCTGGAACCCAAATGAAACTAGAGAAATTTAGTCTTTCGACCGCCGTCCGTCGCAACCAAGTCCTGACCACAAAATTGATCAAGTTAAGTTGCTGCAAAAGGTCTCGATATGATGAGACAGGTCCGGGGTAAGTCAGACCGTTGGTCATAAAGTATGTTATACATCCAAGACCAAGAACTCGACCTTTCCAGGCCCATGGCTCCTAAATTGCTATACGATGTGTGATTTTGTACTCCGCACTGAAATTCTGCTGCATAAGAGTGCAGTAGCAGCCTTAGACTGCTGGAGGTTCATTTGTAACTATCGGATGTTTTTTCCCTTCCGGTCTGCGTCCGTGGAGCAGACTGACTAGCAGATCCGGTTTGCTGTGTACTTACTATGGACTCAGAAGATAAGACAAAATTAACTCTGCTTAAGCTACCAAGAAGCAAAAATAAAATATTATGAAACTACTTCGAGTTCTCTAAAGTAAAAACAACCGACATTTTCTTTGCAGATGGCCAAATCAAAACTATTAAAAACAATTTATTGGTTTTACGTTTCGTCAGTTAAGAAAGTTGGAAGCATGAGTGCTTCAGATCGGGAATCGACACCCAGAGCAGTTTTCGTTTTTTTTTTTTAATAAAAGTACTTTGTATGCGGCTGAAGAAAGTACCATTCACAGATTTGCCTATCAACTGAAATTACTTGAGTTTTTTTGTGCGGAAATTGTTTTCGGGTGGTTTAGCTTTATTATGGCCGCTTGTTTCATATATGCTGACATATTCTGATTCTGACCCAAGGTAACTACTAGCTACATGCAGAATGAGTAGCTTATAATCATTCAGAAGTTTCGTTATCCCTTCGCCATCGACTCCTAACGTTGCCACTGGCTGATATTTATGCGTGAGAATTTCTCATGACGAAAAATGCAGTTATAGCAGATTATGGTTTTTTAACGACACTACGTGACAAAAACCTAATCTCCACACAAACTCATCTGATGATGAGCTTTCGAAAAGTATACTACGTATGTGCTATATGCTTCCAAATGACCATTTGGGACATTTTAAAACTTCTTCGCTCTGTAATTACTTTTTATTGGTAAGACTACGTGTAGGTGTTTCCAGATTACGCCCGTCACACTTCAACTAAATTACTAGCTTCTTGTGTGACTTCATTTACATAAATACAACAAACAGTCAACACCGGAAAAGAGATCTCAACACAAAACTTACGAGTGCGGTGGCGGGAGAGTGCCATTAAAAAACAACTCGGAAATTCCATGTTCAGTAATTAACTTTAAGTGGGGTGTAGTATATGAAGCAATTATGAAGGGCAGTCTCCTGATATTAAATTTTCAAAAGCTAAAGTTTTATTTTTTGATAGGTCGTTTATGAGTTTTCGGGTGGTGGTTATATTAAAAGTTTAACCAAACGCATACAAGCGGTTGCGGGAGAGAGTCTTACTATACCCAGCTGTACCCACTTACGCAAGGGTTTCGCATTTTCTTGTTCCAGAAGTTTTAATTTTAATGAAAAGATATAAGGGAAATGTATACAACACATCTTCGAATTGGGAACAACCATAAAAGCAAGCCCTTTACATGTTTTCTTTGTAGGTAGCTAAAACAATAGATTGAATTTTCTTCTCTTTTTTTATTAAACCGCTAAAAGTTTCGAAAGAGAAATTATTAATTCATAAATCCTTTTGGTGTGTTATTGATAATTGCACATCCTACGTATGCGAGTAAGGCCCATTGAGCTTGGAACCCTTTCAGAAATTGTTCGCAAGTAAAAGCTAATGTTGTTTAATTTAATGTTGAGATGGGTATGGGTAAAGGTATGGTTTTATGTTATTCTGGGAACTTTTCAAACTTAATTCAACAAATCACAAATTCAGATCCTTGCAGAGGTAAACGAACGAAGAAGTCTTTAAATTAATAAATTGGTAGCTCTAATTGCATTGCGGTTTTTAATACTATTTCGGCTCGTTCGCAACAGGCAGGTGCCCTCCAGGAATTAATATTTTTTAGTATTCAACTTTAAATTAATTATTCTCTGTGGCAAAAGAGATACACAAAGAAGAAAACACATACAAATTAAAAGAAGTGCTGCCTGAAGTTAATGTCTATAGAACATAGTGCGTTTTCGTTTTAAATATGGAGACCTAAGACTTAACGTTTAAAAAAGTGCTAGTTCCGCTCTACAGCTTCGATAGCGGTTATTTAAGTGATAGGAGGAAATGATAACATCGTCAAAGATAGATGGAGTTCGATGTGCACAAGCTCAATTCTCGTAACATTGAAGACCAATTGCAGTAATGAACCGCTGCCTCTGAGGTTCTGGGTTTCACTCAACCTTTTAAGCGGATCATATGGTTCGATGAAGAATGCAGGCAGAAGAAAACAGCCAAACATGCAGAAGGGAAGGAAGGATGCCATTGACCGCCAAAACAAGATATACAGGGAGAAAAGAAGAAAAGAACGCTGATTTCAAAATAAAAAGTTAAAATAGCAAACAAAGCTTTCGTTTGAAAAAATTGAGAGATGCCATGACAATGACAGCTATGAGATTCGATAGTTTTGCCAAACCCCGAACACTATTCCGTCAATATCGGTGGGGAAACGTAGTGATAGAATCGCTAATGAGGACGACCACTTCTGCAGACTGCCTAACGGGTGGCGATGGAGACACTAATTCCGCTATCAGGTACAATGAACCATTCAACTTGAACGATGATCAAGAATAGGTACGATCCTTCCGACCAAAAAGTAAAGCTTTCCATATGCAAACTTAAATCAAATAATATTGCAGGTACAGATGGCCTTGATGCCGAACTTTTCAAGGCAGCTGGAGATTATTTGAAAAGGAGCATGCACCAGGTGATCTGCATGAAATGGTCGGAAGAAAGCATGCCGAATGAATGGAACCTAAGTATCGTATTTCCGATCCTTAAATAGGGAGACACTCACAATTGCGCCAATTATAAATAGTGGAGTGCCGTAAGCTTTATACCTAGGAATCCAGGGCCAGTCCATGGATTTTCATGAAGTTTTCGGAAATGTGTTTTTAATTGCGCATAGAAAATAGTTAAAAAAAAATTTCTCCGCTCTCAATTTTTTAATTGTTTTTATAAATAAAAAATTTTATAATTAATTATTAACTTCTAGAATTTTCTTTTATTTATGTAGGGTGTTTTAGACACGGTTTGCCAAAGGCTCAGGATGGATAGGTTGGGTGAAGACAAAAAAAAATTGTATGGGTGTCTATATCCCTCCGTGTTGGCGCGAGGGGCAATTTTATAAGAAATTGACTCAATTTTTTAAAAATTATTAAAAATCTACTCAGCCTAGTAAGTGGCCTCATGCTATGATGTTTTTGAAAGCTAATGCTTTGTTCTACATATAATAAAATAGTTTTAGTTTGACTTCACTTAATCAATAGTTTTTGAAAAGAGCTAAATGCCCTTTAAGACAGTTAATAAATTTTCCCATTCTTATCTGATATTGAAGCACTATTACTCGATGCTTCCAATTGCAGCAGACGCATTCGTGATCACATTTTGCACAGTATACTTTATGTAGTTGAAAAAAATAGTTTAACCCTTCTCATACGCGCATAACCAAAATGGTCTTATAAAGCATCTTGCAATAAAACGATTCAGTAAGTAGACGGCTATTTTCGCCATGATTTGATACGGATACGTTCAAAAACCAAATTTTTCAAGCCAGCTGGAGGATCAAGTTTAAGCTGATCTGCATGATATGGTCGGGTGAATGGAACCTTAGTATCGTATACCCGATCCTAAAAAAGGGAACCCTCATGATTGCTCCAATTATAGAGGAATAAACCTCCTTTACGTCCCTTATAAGATCTTGTCAGCTGTAACATTTGAACGTCTGAAACCCTACACCAGCAATCTGAAAGGTCCTTTCTAAGCTGTGTTGGACCAGTCTACTATCGACAAAAATTTATTATTACCGCAGACCTTGGAAAAAATTCGCAAGTTTAATATCGATAAACACCATCTACCATAATCTTTTGAAAACCACGCTTATGAAAGTATTGACCGAGACGAACTGTGCAGAAGCATCCCTGCAAAGTTCGTAAGACTATGCTGAATGATGAGAACTCCTCGAGACTTTTAAAGTCCAAAAAGGCTTCTAATAGGGCCATAAATTACTGTCAAACGATGCTTGAAAAGATTGTACAAAACTCAAACGTCAACACCAGAGGAACAATCTTTCAGAAATTTGTACAGTTAATCGTAACGGTATTGACGTAATGGGGAGAAACAAACTGGTGTCATAGCTCATAGGTACGTTTGCGAGCAGAAATGGCATAAAATGGGTTTGACAGTCAATGAGGGCAAAACGAAGTTTTTATATGCTGTCATCGAACAAGACAGAGAACATCGGCTAATTGGACACAACGTGACAGGACTTCATCTATCAAGGATCCGTTCTAGACGGACAGAAAAATAGAAAAAAAAATGGAGTGGAGATCGAACGGAGAATTAGTTTTGTCAAATGTTGCTTCTTTGGGCCTATTTTCATTTTTTTTTACTTCATTTTTATTAATTTGTATCTTATAACTAGTTAAGGCTAACAAAAATGATTAAATCTAGCTTATTTAATAAATCTACTAGCTTACTGACCCCAGGCGGGTGCTCTAAACTAAACATAAACTTAAGCTTACTTATGTATAATGCCTTTCGGCCTACATCTATCTAATATATATAATTAAGGATCTCTATATTATTACTTAGGAAAATTTATTTACGAAAAACCTAGTTTCTTGTGATTTTATTTTGATTTTTATTTAAAACTTAAAAATAACTTAACTAACTTAAAACTAATTAAAACTAGAACAGTCACAGGGTTTTCTTTTATTTTTTTTTTCCTTCTTGTCGTTTTTCAATACCAAAAAAAAAAAAAAAATTATCATTACAACATGCACCATTTTCCTTTCATTTCATAAAGGAGAATGCATGTGTTCACCACTGCGACCACCCAACTACACCTATTCTTAAAAACTATGTAAGCCGGCCATTGGAGTGGATCACCAATTTCAAGCTTTTGAATGTTTATATTGTTTTTCTGTCTTTCTTTTTTTAACTTATTAGTGCTGATTTTGATCAGTCAGCCACTAAAACTGAAGCTTTGATCGCTCTGCGTCTCGTTTGTCTCGATTTGATACTGCCCTACTATACCGCAGAATCTCTGCTTCGCCCCGCGAGGCAACGTCCCGATCGTAGAGGAGC
This sequence comes from Melanostoma mellinum, assembly GCA_914767635.1. NCBI lineage: Eukaryota > Metazoa > Arthropoda > Insecta > Diptera > Syrphidae > Melanostoma > Melanostoma mellinum. Next base: position 66,559,094 of record OU612058.1, on the reverse strand, counting down.
CGCCGTTCCGAAGCATTTCGGCTGACATGGTATATCAGAGGCATTGCCGCCGTGTCTTGGATTAACCCTAAACTATCTAAATAGAGAAATGCATCTGGTGGTATGAATCCACTTTGGCGCGTTCTTTCGTAGTATGAATTATTAGGGAAAAAAGCACCGGATATCAGGCTATTTGTTGAAGTCATTGCTCTTGCGACGTGACCGCGGATCATCTTAATAATAAAATTATCAACTCTGTTTATATTGGCCCCGTTGTATAGGGCCTCGTTGGGATAGTATTTCTTGTACTCTGACTCTGGTGTTCTGTGCATTCCAAGGCATGTCCTCAGACATTGTCTCTCAAACACCCGAATCTTTTCCATTTGAGATGGGGCAACGTTGAACCATACGGGACACCCATAGACAAGCATTGGCCTAATAAGGGCCATGTAGCAAATCACCTTCACTCTACTGTCAAGCTGGCTGCTGTAAAACAACCGTCTTGTCAGCGCAAAAGCCCCTCTAGCTCTGGCCAGCGCAGCATCCATATTTTTGTTAAAATACAGATACTGGTCTAGCCATATGCCCAGGTATTTGACTACTACTTTGCTTGTCAGTGGGTGCCCATACAGATCCACGATCACCAGCTTACGCCAGTTCTTTCTTGTATCCCTAGAAGCCATATTCAGCGGAGTTCTAAACAGAATTGTTTCTGATTTAAGAACGTTGATTTTTAACTTCCAGTCATCGCAGTACCGCTGTATTTTATTAAAATCACGTTGCAGAAGAACATTGATGACTTCAATTTCTGAACCTGTTCTGTACGCGATGAGGTCGTCCGCGTACGCTATAGCATGGCTGAGAGAACCAATGAGATCGCTTGTGTAAATGCTAAAAAGAATTGGTGAATTCACCGCTCCCTGTTGCAAACCGTTTTTAATATCAAAGGTTCTAGTAGAAGTCAAGTTGCCACTTTTGACAATAAACTTTCTACTATTTAGCATATCAAAGATAATATACAATAGTGGTTTACTTATGCAAAGTCTGCTCAACGTAAGGAAAAGGCCTTCTAGCCACACGGTGTCAAAAGCCAAATCAATCAGACAAGCACCCGTGCATTGGTTTTTGGCTTTGTTCCATTGGATATCAGATACTAGTTTGGAAGCGGCATGAATATAGTTTCATGTCCTGCCTTGCTGCCTTAAAACCGTACTGATTTTCCGGTATGATATTTTTGTCCTCAGCCCAGGAAGACAGAGCTTTATTGACTATTTTCTCGAAAACTTTGCTGATACTCGGTAGAAGACTAATTGACCTGAGATTCGCCGGATTGGAGCTATCTTTCCCTTTTTTCGGGAGAGGATGGACCACCGCTGTTTTCCAACGCACTGGATAATAAGCATTATTCAGGGTATTGTTGAACAGGATGGTGAATATGTTAACTGCTTCTAAAGGAAGATGTCGTAAGACAATGTTTGGAATACCATCGATTCCTGCTGATTTCTTTTTCTTTATCATGTCGAAGATACTCAGTAGATCCGCTGTCGAAACGAATAGGGAATTGTTTCCGTTTTGTTCAGCGATGACTGCGTTTGCACGTCTTTCTTCATCAAACCTTGTAAAACCAATGTTCTCAGATCGCCAAATCGCAATATCGTTCCGCAGGCAGCTATGGTTTTGGTAGGCCCTGTTTTCAAGATCGTGGTTGCGGCGAATATTCACATTCACCTTGTACACTCTCTCAAACACAGCGCCAACCGCTTCCACTCTCTCCTGAGGATCCTCGACTACGAAGAGGTTATCATTCAAAACAGCATTATCTGGGTCTATACCCACAGTTCGTAACATGTCCTCGTTTTCTATTGTCCTTGGTAGTTTAAGACACTGAAGGTTATTCTGATCCCTCCTTCTGAATATTTTATTTATTTGTGGGAACATACTTGGGTTGTTGGATTTAACAGCTCGAATTTTATTATTCCAAAACGAGTTCACAGATTTTCTAAAATTTTCCTTAATTAACTGGTTTATGTTCTTGATCAAAGACTTCAGTGTCCTAATTTCCAAATCTGTTCTGTCGGTAAATTGTCTGTACAAAAGTTTGAGCCTTGTCAGAAGTCTACTTTTATATCTGTAGAGAGCGTCAACTGTCGCGTTCCTATACATGTTTGTTTCGTCTCGTTCTCTATATTTTGGAATCGTGCTCTCCATTGTATCCTTTATTGCATCTTCCATGCTTTGGAGACCTTCATCGATCTCGTGATTCGATAGATTCCTATTGCTAGGAGGAGCAATGTTATTCAAACATATCTTACTTGCCAGGGCTCTAGAGAAACGAGGCCAGCGCATCTTACTATAGTTGTAAGAATGCGAAGAAATATATTCTTCCAATTCTATTATGTCGTATTCTTTGGGCCTACAAGGCCTTGATCATCGCAGTTCTGCTTCACGGTGCGGAAACATGGCCTTATTCAAAAACGGATGACGAAACACTTGGTAGTTTTGAAAGAAAAGTAGGTACTTCATAGGATTTTTGGTCCCGTATTCAAAAGACAATATGTGAATAAGAAGATGCAACAGAGATTTGTATGAGCTGTACTGGAGCATAGTCGATAGTCGGGGAAACTGGTCCTGGCAGTGGACGAGTATGCAACTCATTGGAGTACTCGGGTTAAGAGTTAAGAAGTTATCACGCTCCAGGACTGAGTAAGTTAAATACTGTTCAACGCTACCTCGTTGTGAAGTTAGAGCCTCGTAGCAGGAGCCGTAGAGCAACCATTGATTCTCTGCCTTAGTATCATTTCAGGAACCAAGCTAACGAAGCCCCAAACCCCGCTTTGCCACAAGTCCGAGTCCAAGAACTGAAAGACTGAAGAAGATTATGAGACATTTCTAAAGTGTTTGCTGTTTTGTTGGAAGACCCTGGATCCGCTTAACCTACCTAAGCCTTTGACAAAAAGTATCCTCACAATATAAGAGTACGATGCTACGACGGCGACGCTGGGACTGATGGACATCTTCGCTCTGGCTAGACAGGTTATCGAAAGCACTTTGCAGGGAAATTGCGGAAGGGGAAGGCTTAGTCTTAGGTGGCGCAAACAAGTCGAAAATGACGTCAAGCGACTTAGAGTGCAATACTGAAGAGAGCTCGTCCGAAATTGATATTGTTGGCGAAAGACGTTAGATGTGGGCCAGGTTCACCCCGAACTCTAAGACCCACCCGTGTTAGGAAGTGATTGTATGATGAAAAACCATGCCTAGAACTATGTGATTTAAAATTCTTAGGCTTTCGTTCACATATAGTCTTCTATAGAGGCTTTAATAATTGATATCGTGTAGGGAGGCATGCTTTTGTCATGTTTTATAGCTTTTGTTTATCAAACACATGTCACATTTAACTACTCTATGTTTCGAATCAATGCATTGAAAATGGCACACAGATTTCTCGCTCTTCAATTCCAAATAAGCTATTCTTTTGAAACAGTAAAAAAAACCAAAACGTTTACCAGAAACAGATTTGGGAGCATTTAAATAAAACTCTGAATAAAACGAATAAAATAGGCAATGCTGTTAAATATGTAGTTAGGTACTCACCGCTGCAGTTCCAGAGTATGTACATTGTACATATAATTAAAATCAAACACACGCATTCATTTTATCACCCGCGAGGGACAAAAAAAAAAACATCACAAATTCTATCAATACTCGCGAATTATAGAATAAATTGATTTTTATGAAAACCACAACCGCAATTTACATGAATGAAAGCCCAGACCAAACGCTTTTTGCTCATCAGACCTTAAATCTAATAAACGCACTAAGACAACACAGGATTTGAAAATTTAAATAAAAAACGGCCACTTCGCCTTTATTTTTATCTCTTTTCTCTTTTCTTTTCATCAAACACACGTGAAAGATAATGGAAAACTTAATTTTGGTGCATTAAAGCAAAAGAAACTTAAATTTGCTTGATCAGCAAACAACAGAACATTTAAAAACTATAATCAAACACTTTTTAGACACCTACGATGATATTTTATAATAGTTGGATACTAAAACCATATGAAAACCCTCCATCACCAATGATGAGACACCACAAGAAAATCACAATTTCACACAATATCGACTTTAACTAACAAAATAACCCGCACAACAAACTAAATTTGGTTTCATTCAAAACTTTTTCGATTAATTGCAAAGAAATTATAAATTTATGACCGAAATCTGACAAATTTACACATAAATAATTAATTTTTCAGGAAAATTCACGATTTTGCTTGCATTTTGACGGCCATTTGCGTTTTGTCTAAAGTTGAACGATGAAGCATACTACCGGTCTCTCTCTACCTTACACAATGAATTGAACGAATAAGTTAAGCCGGGAGAACATTTGAATTTGAATAATTTTATTCAAATAATTGTTTGTGCATGGAACTATTTTATGTTTTTTGATAATAAATTGAAAGTTTTTAACCAAATGCAAATAACTCATATTGAGAAAACTGAAAATTCTTACAAAATTGACGAGATATTTTACAGTGGTATAGAAATCTTCGTAGGCTTTTCTTTTAAATAAGGAAAATAACATTTTGAACGTAATTCCAACTTGAATGGAATTAAGCTGCTTCGACTTTTGTGTAACAGTTTTCAATAAAAACTACCTACTGCAATGGGCTTGAATGAGACTTCAGACTGCACGTACGTAAGTGCTACTTCACATTCACACTAACTTTCTTACATACGTATGGCGAAGAACGGAGATCCACTTATGCATTATGTTGTATATAGAACTAGCTGACCCGGCCACGCGTTGCTGTGTCTAGCATTTTTTTCATATGTTGTTGTTATCGAGTATTTAATTGGAATGGTAGGAGAACATCAGACCTGGGTAACACAATGCTTTTTCACATAGATGCTATTTGTAAAAAAATCATGGGGACCTTCATTACTGATTCTCTACTACCGTTACCTCTTACTAAAATGAAATTATTGTTTATGAAAGAAGACGGAAACGTTAAAGCTGGTATAAAAATTTATTTGTTTGGGATTTGAAGGGGAAGGACTTTTGAACATAATTGATCAAAATTTTCGTACAGCAATAATCACAACAAAAGAATAAAATTAAAAATTGTTTATTATTTTTATTCAAGTTTGTAACAAATGAGTGAATTACATAAATAACATGTGATAATTAATATTATAAATGAGGTTGGTTAGTTGGATAGTTTAAAATCTTCTTTAAAAATACTTTTAATTTCAATTTAATTTAGCACTAATCGGTGCACAATATTTTTGGTTAACCTGTCTTTTGCTAAGACAAATAGGTACGACGGCGTTCCTACACGTGAACATGCAACATATAGCTGCCCATGAGAAAAACATGGATTTTCCAAATCTAATCCACAAATGGACATTGTTTGGCCTTGAGACTTATTTATAGTCATGGCAAAAGCTAAACGAATTGGAAACTGTAACCTTCTGAAGGGTATAGTAGAATCTGACGGTATCATTGGAATACGTGGCAACAGGACCACTTTTCCTTTAAACTTTCCAATTAAAATTTTAATGACCAAACGTGTACCGTTGCATAATTGAGGTGGATTTAAATTACGAAGGAGAATAATAGTTGAACCCATCTTTAATCGAAGATTATGTGGTGGCATTCCGGGTATATCTAGTGAATTTAAAAATTGAACTGGAAAATTTACACTGTCATTTTCATTAACAACAGTATCGATTGATTTAAAATTCATCAGATCGCCTGGTAACAACTGTTGTATCTGGAAGTTAATTTCATCAACATCTACATTTTTAGCTGCCAAAATAGCCCGGTGACTGAGCCAGTTATGATTCAAGTAATTATTCTGTATATCCGGAAAAATACTCTGAATCAATTAATTTTTTTCCTGGAGAACAGTGCAGAAATTGTCTGGCAGTTTAATGCATTGAGTATTTGGTTGCAGCTCTATTTCACCATTCCCAACATCTAGTAACTGTTCGGAAAATATTTGTGCTGATGGATCATTTTGCAATCTCACGCGCATGTTTATGGTCAATCGAAGTATTTCAACACTTCGCCATAAGAATGATTGTTTTAAACATGCATTAATCTCATCCGCGAAAGTAGAGCGAGGTATAACTGGTAATGTCTGGCGGAAATCATCAGACAAAAGTAAGAGAGCACCACCGAAAAGTTTATTATTACCGTTTAAATCTTGCATAGTTCTATGCAATGCTTCGAGTGAATATTTGTGAGCCATTGTGCACTCATCCCAAATTATAATTGAGCTCTTCCGCAACACTGCAGCTAACCAACTATTTTTTTTTATGTTACATACTGCATTTGGCTTATTTTGAATGTCCAATGGCAGCTTGAATGTTGAATGTGCCGCTCGCCCACCATCTAGCAAAGTAGCCGCAATACCAGATGATGCAACTGCCAATGCAATTTTCTGTTGTGACCGTATTTTGGCAAGAATCAACGATATTAAAAATGTCTTGCCGGTTCCACCTGGTGCGTCCAAGAAAAAGAAACCGCCTTGTTCAGCAGCAACAGTCTTGATTTATACTTAAGTCAAGTTACACTTAGCCGGCTATACTTACTCCAAAAATAAAAAAGTAAAATTCACTGTATTTCGTTTATTTTAAAATAAATTTAAATTATACTTTAGTCTCAACAACATATGGTTGTCGATACTAAATTGAGATGTAAGCTATACTATTTTCCAAGTTGGATCAAACTGCACACGGTATTCAAATTTTATTAAAATCTGTTAATTAGTTTAGGAGTCCATCGCTGACAAACATTGTGACACGTAATTATAGTGGTCTATCATAAATTGAGATGCAAGCTATCCTATCTACCAAGTTGGATCAAACTGCACATGGTATTCAAATTTTATTAAAATCTGTTAATTAGTTTAGGAGTCCATCGCTGACAAACATTGTGACACGTAATTATAGTGGTCTATCATAAATTGAGATGCAAGCTATCCTATCTACCAAGTTGGATCAAACTGCACATGGTATACAAATTTGATTAAAATCTGTTAAGTAGTTTAGGAGTCCATTGCGGACAAACATTGTGACACGTGATTTATATTATATATTAAGAAGAAGATATTAGATGTAAATAAATTTGGACAGCACACAATGATCAATAGAACTTTATTTAAGTCATTCGTGAATAAAGCAACATAATAGTTGTGTTTGATGACTTGCTTTAGATCACTTTAGAGCAGCATTTTCTGCACTTACTTTTGAGTCAGATTGGAGCAAAGTGTCAAAATCAGCTGTTGACATTTGATTCAAAGATTTTTGTGCTGGCGATCAATTGGAAAGCAAGTTTTTTGTGAATGTTTTTATTTGTAAGTAGCTGGCATTTGGTTGGAGATGAAGTCCATTGAAATTTGTTCTGATGAGGGTCAAACCGGAGTGATTTGGTGCTCACCAAACACAAAATTTAACATAAAAACAGTAAGTAGGTACGAACCTCAACATAGAATGGTTTTAAACATTTTGCAATTTCTGTTATGTTTTGTTTTAGATGAACAATTTCGTAATGAAGACTTTGTGCCTATCGAACAAGACGGTGGCAGCAAGGGAAGAATGTCGTTCTAAAAAAAAAAAAACAGATGTATGAACATATTGCTGAACGCATGAAGGAGCATGGCTTAAAATTTTCGCATCATCATGTGGAAAGGAGGTGGAAAAGTTTGGAGAGGCCTTTCAAAGCAAAAATCATGCACATTAAAAAAACCGGAAGCAATAGGATTTCAGGTCCTTATGAAAAGTATGTTTATTGAAATTTTAATTAAATTAGTAAAGTATAGTAACCACTTTCCATTGTTATAGTGAGCTTGCTGATATTTTGTTGGAGCGGCCTTCCATTGTACCAGCGTTTTGATTGGGAAGAACAATTGATAGTGCAACTTCGAGAAATGATATCTTTTCTCAAAATGGAATTGTTGAAGGTAACAACCATAGAGTGAGATAAAAAAAAGTGTATGAACAATAGGTACAATCAGTTTTCTTTTTTATTGTTTAGATCGTTTCTTATCTCTGCCCAGTGGAAGTGCTGGTTTTGAAGTTTCTGTTGACTCCCTCTACAACGATGATGAAGCTCTTGTTTTAATTCCTGCCAGAAAAAAAGAAAAAAGCCAACACCGTGGCAGTCGAGCTAATGAAATACAGGGACGAGTTCACCAAAGAAAAAAAGAAAGAGCGGGAGTATAGATCAATGAAGTTAGAAGCTTATAAAGAGCGGACAGCAGAACTCAAAAAATGAAGAGAGCTACGAGAGCGTATTTTTAACGATTTGTTAAAAAATAGAGAAAAATACTCCTTTTAAAAAGGCTTATTCCTGTTTTATTGTTAACTAGCTGTGCCTGCGACTTCGTCCGCGTGGAATAGGGACTATCGGTAGCATTCTTAATTTTTTAGGCTACTTATTTTGCAAATAAGACACATTCATGCGTTTTAGTAAACCATTGTTATATTATTTTATTTTAGTATATGTTTGCACACGACGTTCTTATTTTTTCCATCTTTTGCGAAATAAAAAGGTTTTTTGGGATTGATACACGTGATTCTGCTACATAAAGTTGCCATGGGATTTTTTCCTAAACGAATCAAAACGTTTTCTTCTTTTGCCATTCCACCCATTATTAAAATTTTTATAGTGTCGCATTCCAGATGTGTAGTTTGTAGCTGTGTACAAATCTGAAAAACTCATTATTGGATTACTGGAACACCAACTTGCAGCCACTCCTGATAATTCTAAGGAATTGAGAAACTCTATAGGGTAAGATGCGATTTGCTCAGTGTCCATAGTATTGTCTATTGATAGACATTCGACAACATCTCCCAATACGTCAAACATAATTTATTAGTTTATATGGTTAACTAACTCGTTAGTCGGCGCCAAAATCGCTCTTTCACACAGCCATTCCCGATTGCCAAATTTTATTTGAAGATCAAGATCGACATTTCTTCTCAAGTCAAATGTATTTTCGACAGTTTGACAGAAATCACCCCGCAGTGAAAGAACTTTTATCGACCCAGCTGTTTTAAGGTTCCCGTTTACGGTGTCGATCCCGTAGAAATATAGCGATTACTTATTAAGCCCATGTCCAGGCTCTAGGCTATCTCTGAATAAAATTCCATTTCAATCGGATCAGTGGTCTGGGCGGGAGATGGTAACAAAGAAACACGAACAGACAGATTTAATTTTGGATTTGTAATATTAGTAAGGATGTCCATTTTCGGGTTCTAGACTATATCTGTACCGAAATTCATATAAATCGGTTCAATAGTTCGGGCGGTAAATATAAACAAAGAAAAACAGACAGCCAGACTTTATTTCGGATTTATAATGTTACTAAAGGCTTCCATTCCCGTGGGAATATGAGGGCCGTTTCCGGAGGATGACTTAAAGTTTATATTACTCGGGAATAGTGTAGTATTCTTAAGGTGGACATTTTTTGAAATTTGTGCAGTATTTTCCAAGTTCCCATGGGAATACAGGGATAAAACATATTGCATGACATATATCTCCATCCTCAGGTTCTAGACTGTATGACTCTGTACCAAAATTCATATAAATAGGTTCAATAGTTTGGGTGGTTAATGGTAACAAAGAGAAATAGACGGACAGATTTAACTTCGGACTTATAATATTAGTAAAGACTCCCGTTCTCGTGGAAACATGGTGACCGTTCCCGTAAGGAATAGGGGGTGAGTAAAAGTTTATGTTACAACGTTGGAAGAATTTTTGAAATTGGTGCTGTAGTGTCAAAGTTCCCGTATACTTTCCTGCTCCCGTGGGAATATAGAGAAAAAAAATAACCTATGTCTTTCCTCAGGCTGAACTATCTTTGTACAAAATTTCATTTAAATCGGTTTATTAGTTTGAGCGAGAGATGGTAACATAGAAAGGTGAACAGACAGAGCTACTTTTGCATTAATAATAATAGTAAAGACCTCTTTGATAGCTAGAATTTCCGCTTGGAACACGCTAGAGTGGTTTGGAAGGCGGTATACGAGACTTGCATTAAGTCTATTTGAGTACACCCCGCAGCCGGCCATTACTTCGGTTTTTTTAGATATTTGTATAGAAATGAATTGAATCATCTCTCTCAGTAAGATTGAGACTTGTAACTTGTTTTCAAAAACCAGTTGGGGCATGATGTAGTCGGAGTGAAAAGGGATTGATCTGAACTGATTCAGGATCGTAGCATGTCCGATGTTATTATTATTGGTCCATTGGGAGATAACTCTAATACGAATGGTTTAACTGGCGGTCATTTGCCGATGGTGTCGATTTCAGTGCTTCCCTTTTACACACACATACGGGCTGATCGTTGGACCTTGCTTAGGACAATCGCAGTAGGCCCATTTATCAAGAGTGGTCCACCATATCACTACTCCGTAGGTCTGATGATCGCAGTATAGAGCTGGTGGGTGATTTGGTGGGAGAGACAACATTTATTACTAATATAGCTTTTTTACAGGAAAGGAGAGCTAAGGTGGATTTCCTGATTCTTTTCTTTATGTTAGATTCATAGTCTAGCTTTTTGTCCAGGATAATCATAATACCTAGATATTTAGATTCATCAAAAAGTTTAGGTGGGATTCCATTAATTGAAGGAGTTGAGGAATTTCGTATTTCCTGGTGAAGAGAACGAGTTCAGTTTTCTGGAGGTTAACTCCTTAATCACTTTTCCCAGCCATTTTTCTAGTTTCTTAAGATCGGTTTGCATCAGCTTCGTATAAGGACATGAGCATGTTTTCCTGATACCGCAATGGAGACGTCATCTTCATATGCAATTATGTACTTTGAAGCCATCCACTTTAAAGCTAACTAGAAGTTCGTCAGCGACTAGGTTCCATAGAAGAGGGGAAAGGACTCCGCTTTGCGGTGTTCCCTTTCTGACGGAATCTTTTTGTAGACAAGTTCCCTAGAGTTGAGTTGATTCCACTTCCTTTTAACATAAGACTTTTCAGTTCAAACTATTGAACCATCCACTTTAAGGCTTGTCAGTGCCATTCTGATTGCAAGGCTACAAAAGTTATTAAAGGCGGCCTCTATGTGAAGAGATGCCACCACAGTGTATTCTTTGTGAGGAGGGATTATTCAATTCCTGCAGATTTTACTTACAGTAGGCGCGTTGTAGACAGTAGTTTTGGATCCATAGCAGCACGCAGATGGATATCAATCGCAGTCGTTCTAATGTTTTCGGAAGGAATGATGATAGACTTCTCGGTCTGTGAGACCTTTTGGGTTTACGTGGGAAGATATACCCGCCTTACGTTTGAATAGAACTTTGAGCTTTCTCCACTGTATGGGGATATAGTTCAAGATGGTACAACCGATTAGAATCACTTCAAGGACAGGGATAATGATATCCGCTCGGCTGGAATACTAACATCTGGTCCAGAGGATTTGTATGGGTCAAAACTGTTGATGGCCCATTACAGTTTTTCCTTTGCAATCAGATCGGAGTTGTTTGTTATTATGCCACCAAATTTTGTGAAGTAATAGTTGCATAGGTTTTTAGAGCTGCTTGGAAAATGATGCTCCAGTAACATATTGAGCGTTTTTTCGCAGCATCCTGTAAACCCGTCAGCTGTTTTCAAACTGCTAGGAAGAGTTGAACTCTTTGAGAGGATTTTTCATAACCTAGAAGCTTCTGAAATGTGGTACCCGTGGTGTGATGGATAGCATGTCCGCCTGTTAATCCACAGGTTTGAGGTCCGAAACCCAACAGAGGCAAAAATGTTTTTTCCACAGGTATCCCCTTCGCGAGGAATTGGCAAGTCCTTCGTTAGTATTCATTGCCATGAAAAGCGCTTTCTCGATTAGCCGTTCGGAACCGGCAGAAAATTGTAGGTCCCTTTCATTCCCTCACAAGGCATGGTTGAGAGAAATGCGCTAGGCCCAGGGGCTCCTCGCTCTGTTGCGCCACCCTATTTATTTATTTTTATTTATTTCATTTTAGAAGATTCTGAAGTATCTTCTATATTGCCACAAAAGTTTCTTTCCAAGAAGTTCTTTAATTTTTCCTTAGTTGCCAGTGAGAAATAATCTGTATATGTGTTTTTGCATTTGTATTTGCTTTTTAGTATTTAACATAATACAACAAGATTAAAAATCGTGTCCAATATGCGGAACTATTTTTTTTCTTATCTTTTGAGGTCTAAGGCATATTTTGGTGCATTTAGCCATGATGGTTTATGGACTACAAAACACTTAAGTTTTGCTGCTTCTTTAGATCAGAAAAAGAAGAATCCTCACAAAGTGTCGTTCGAACCAGAGCGTTCGGCAATTGCGATCTGTGGAACGTTCTCTACTTGCGTGCCACTTCATAACCTTACAAGTGTTTTATTTTGACAGTGATGGGATACGCAGGCAGCTTTGTTGTGCACGAACGTTTTCAAAGTTCAAATTTTATTTGGGTAGTTGGGTTACTGTCCCCACGTGGTCGGGCAAGACTTTTTGGAGTCCTCTTCCTTATTTTGATTTTTTTTGTCACCACCGTGCTAGACGAGCTCGTCCGCCACTACTCTACGTTCATAGCTGGTCCTAGTAATCAAAGACCCCGAAAGACTTCTAAAGTAGCTTATTCTAGGATATGCATTTCAATTGATGCTCTCCGCATTGTTTATTCTAGTGGTCAAATTCAGTAGCAACATTAATCAAAGACTTGAAAGAAGCCGCCATCATTCGAAGAGCATAACAATTTTGGCTATCGCATTTACTTACTATAAGTTTGGCAAGTCACTTCAAGTGAGTATCAATGCCTATCCAGATAATGCACGGAAAACCAATGCCGTCAAGGTTCTATATTATAAATGTTTAAACTTTTTCCAAAAACGACCATGAAAGGTACCAACTCTATGGCAGAATTATGTTTTTTAAATTTTCTCAGTTCAGTATCTACTGCGTAGATATATGTACAAGGTATTGGGGGGGGGGAGTGATTGCAGTTCGATTACATTGTTGTCCAACCAGAAGTTAACTCTGGTAAATAATCCATCTATTTGCAAAGCTTGTCAACTTAATTTAAGAAAGGAACACTCTCAAAATTAAGTTTGACAGTAAGCAGTTACCCCCCTCTCGCCTAAATTGCTTTCGATTCCAAAAGTATCTCAAATGAAGACGTGCCATTTACTTGCTCATAGAACAAAGCATATTTTGGCAATAAAAAAAAATTCTCGACACACATAATACTCAGCAAAATGAATTTAAATAAAATCTGCAATTCTCTAAACATTTTCCCTGACGCACTAAAACTCAACGACCGAAATGCTTCTCAAATTTGTATCTAAATCGCATGTTAGTATCATCCCGGATCGGGTGTAAAAAATATACAAGCATAAAAAAGAAAAGTAAACTAAAGCATCAATGTTAGAGTGGCAAGGATCTAAGGAATGCCACAGTGCACAAGATAAAAGAATTTTCAAAGAAAATACTCTCAAGCACATGCGGTGAGATTTATTGCCCCACTGAGATCAACTGACGACAGCAAATTCTTCCTTTTGCTAAGTTCATCTATCCCAATCATTTTGTATGGCTCACCACTTAACTATAAATAGCAGATTGGCATATATTTGTGGGGTAGTTGTTGTGTGAGCATATCAACAAAGCAACATATCAAAGGAAGAGATTCTTTGGGGAGCAAGATACACGCATTGTTTCTTCTATAGGTTCAAGGACGAGTTGTTTGAACAAATAATCCGAAACGATGATATGTGTTCCACTTTTGTGTGAGATTTTCATGAACATTTTGTGTCAAACGCCCCATAAGTCGGACGGAACTGTCGAGGGCTTTGATGTTTGGTGTTTTCATTAAAAACTCAGAAGGAAATTGCTTGTTTAAAAAATGGTTGATTCGTCGGGGAATGACTAAATTGTACATAATATATGATGGAGATCTGACAACACTCTTTTCCGAGTGGGAGACAAAACCCCCGGCAAAGTTAATATGACATGCCTGTTTTAGAATTCGTTTTCAATCGACACTTGGAATGATGCATAAAAAAGCGCTAATGATTATTTGAAGAGTCAGTTAGAATCCTAGTTATGTAAGGTAGAAGACTGCATCGTCTTTTGAATAAATATTTCACTAAAACTGCGTCCAAAGAAAAAAATATCGTGCATTTTACCACTGCATACTAGATCTAAGTCCTCTACCCTGAGATATATTTGCTTTCTGTGGTACCCCAGCGTGTTGTGTCCGATGGAAAAATTTCAAAGAATTTTAGGTAACTTCACTCAAAAAAAGAAATTTTGTAAGGCTAACAAAAAAGACCATCGTTTTTTTAACGACGAACACTTCCATAATTTGAAGCAGTACTTCTTATCCAGTATTAGATGTTTATTTCGTTTAAGGAAATCTTGTCCAAACACCACCCTAACTACAGTGTATTATGGATCATTCCTCTGTAATGAACCATTACAAATTCACCCCCATATCAATTACACGACACAACGAAAACAACCTAATCATACTATACCCAATGCATACCGCAACACAACAACACTACAGGCACTTGAGTTTCAATGCGTTGAATGGAATTTGGCATTTTGAGTTCGTTAATTTCTTACAACTCACACTTACTTGTCACCGAAAGGTGTATAAGACAACCAAGCCAAGACATGAAAAATCAGTCTGCACCGACCGTGGCAAGGGAGCGGTCATCTAGGAAAGGTTCAGGTGAGCATAATAGTGTCCAACGCTATCTCGTTGTGGGTTTAGTGTCCAACGCTATCTCGTTGTGAATTTAGTGTCCAATGCTATATCGTTGTGAATTTAGTGTCCAACGCTATCTCGTTGTGAATTTAGTGTCCAGCGCTATCTCGTTGTGAGTCTAGTGTCCAACGCTATCTCGTTGTGAATTTAGTGTCCAACGCTATCTCGTTGTGTATTTAGTGTCCAGCGCTATCTCGTTGTGAATCTAGTGTCCAACGCTATCTGGTTGTGAATTTAGTGTCCAACGCTATCTCGTTGTGAATTTAGTGTCCAAAGCTATCTCGTTGTGAATTTAGTTTCCAACGCTATCTCGTTGTGAATTTAGTGTCCAACTTTATTTCGTTCTGAATTTAGTGTCCAACGCTATCTCGTTGTGAATTTAGTGTCCACCGCTATCTCGGTGTGAATTTAGTGTCCAACGCTATCTCGTTGTGAAATTAGTGTCCAACGCTATCTCGTTGTGAATCTAGTGTCCAACATTCTCTCGTTGTGAATTTAGTGGCTCCTGCTATCTCAGAGCAACCATTAACTCCCGCTTCCGAGTATCATTACAGATCTTTACCAAGCACCCAGCGTGACCTCAAATCCGAGCCCAGGAACTGGAAGCCCAGGACAGGAAACAGTACACCGAGTGTCCCGAAGACCAATCCACCCGTAATCCAGGATAGGAGACCATCATTCGATTGGTCTGAAGACGCATACGAGAACCTGGTCGTAACTCCCGGACTACACCACACCCAACCGAACCCCAAGTGAAACTCCCCTCATCCGAAGAGGCCTACTTGGAATCTACCTATAGCAATAGAACTAGAAACCTGAATTGAAATTTTAAAAGCTTAAAACCATTGTACAAAATATTATAAGAAAGTTACAATTTTGAATATCGGAAATAAAACTAACTTCATTCAACTAAAGTTTTGCTGCTTCTTTAGAAGACCTTGGATCCGCTGAGCCTACCTCAGCCTTTGATAAAAAGCTTCCTCACACCTCTCAAGGCTACAATATGGAATTTGTTGTTGGGAGTATGCTTATTTCAACAAATTACAACAGTTAATTCAGCTTCAAAAGTGTGCAATATAAAAAATTTGCCACTCATCGCGTTTGGCTCAGGGTAAACTGTCCCACAGTGAACCAATTTCCGCTTAACGTAATGTAGCATTTGAATTACTGGTCTATGTACAGGAAATCTTCAATGTACTTAAAGTTTTATATTTTGACTTTGTATTTCACCATAGAAATCTTAGAGTACATCATGCAAAATACTTCATTTTGAGCTTTCAAAAGTACGCCAAAATTGGTTCAGTGTGTACCAGGGGTGTACACAGTGAACCAAGGGGTATTACACAGTGAGCCATTACTATATATTCAAAAAATATTTTCAAAAAATCTATAATAAAGAAGAAAACTTTCTCTGAAAAACTAAAACCGAAATCATTTAATTTATTAGAAATTTTTATTATGAAAAAAAAAAAAAAAAAATTAAAAAGTAAAAAGGAACAACAAAAAAAAAAACAAACACAATCCTTCACGTATTGTTTTTGCAAACTAAAATAACAAAATAATCATAAGAAAAAGCAAAAAAGCACTTTTAAAGTAAAATAAACATAGGAAAATGTAGGTAGGTACATAAATATATCAATGGACTTAAACTATTTAACGGATATGGAATCATGAACCATGGAACCATGGTTCACTGTGGGACTTGATGCACTGGTTCACTTGTGAACATAGTGACTTTTTAAAAAAAAAATATTAAAATTAAAAAAACTATTGCACATATTCAACTTTTATGCTGTTTATTATATATGAAAATAACCAACAAAACATATGTAATGAAACCACATCACTTCATAAACCACTTTTAAAATTAAAAAACAAACAAAAACCACAATTTCTAGTTTACTCACCTGCCAAATTCACTTTTCCATGCGCACAACCGACACCGGCTAGAACACAACTCCAGCTTCAGGATGTATTCAAAAAGGATTATAATGCGCGTGTTTCTCTATCTTTTTTTCTTTTCTATCTTGGGTTGGGTGGGAGAAAATTGGAATGGTTCACTGTATCTGCTGGCTCACTGTGGGACAGTTTACCCCACTCCATGAACTTATTTCGACAAACAAACATTTAACCCGTTTGTCACCTATTCTACTATAAAGTTCTAAAAATATTATTCATAAGGGGTGTATAGGCAAAGTCCTATTAGTAATCTTTATAGCTTAAGAAGCAGTTTTTTTTTTTAATAATTTAATAATATACTTTGTTTTATTTTTAGTAGTTTTGTTTAATTAATTATTATTGTATTTCATGTTAGGTGTTCTATATTGTATGTCACTATTTGTATTTATTTTTTTTTTCTCATCTATATATTTTCTATACGTTCGTTTTGTGCTGGTGTTGGTGTTTTCTAACCTCTAACACTTGCATTTATGATGAAGAGCGTAGATAAGTACGTACAAATGAGCTTGCTCTAAGCTTCGTGCGACTTAGTCTCTGAGATGCAAAAAAAAAAAAAAAAAAAAAAAACGCATTTAGCATTTAGGAAAATAGGAGAGGATTTAGTAGGAGACACCGATGCACGTTGCTTTTGAATTCTTTGTAATGCAGGGGAAATGCAGAGCCAGGTAAAGCATTCCACATTCGGGTGGTGCGACTAAAATATGAATTTCTATACTTGACTGTACGTCCGAAGTTGGGCTCAAGGTAAGACTCATGAGCATTCCTAGCGAGGCGGGTATTGCGGCTCAATTGTTTCAGGGGAGGAATTCAACTGGCTATTTCACTCGCAATACTCGCTCTGTGCCCACCCTGGCTTTTCGCACCAAACTTTTTAGAAACTCTTATACGATAGTGTCCCGCAAATTGTTCAATAAACTCTCTAAAGATATGCGTAGCATAAGGATGGTATCATTATTTCTAAATCGAGTTAAGTCATGGGTCCTTAATTACAATATTGATGAAATCGAAAATCTGCTGCAGTATGTTTTTTGATAAAATGTTTTCTAGTTTTGCAAAATCTGCAAAATTTTTCAGTTTTGTTAAATCAATGTATCTTTGCAGACATTAAATTTCAAATCATGTTTGTTAATTCTAAAGCGTAGATTTCGTATTGTCACTTCACATTGTAATTGTAGTTATATTTATAATAAACTAGCTGAGCCACCCGGCGTTGCTCGGGTCTGTAGTCTTAAGGTTCCCGTTCTCGTTTTACCGCTTAAGTGGGAATTTGGGGATGAAAAAAAAATCGTTTTTACTTTGGGATTATGTGGTATCCCAATGGCGAAAGAATTTTTGAAATCTCTCCAGCAGTTTCTAAGTTTCCGTTCCCGTGGGAATCTTCCGTTACCGTGGAAATATGTGAAATATAAGTCTAAGTCTATGAGGGATGATGTAACATCCTAGAGTTGAAAGAATTTTTGAAATCGGTCAAGTAACTTTAAGGTTTCGGTTCTCGTTCCCGTTTCTGTTCCCGTGGGATTATAGGGATGAAATATAATCTAAATTATTAATGGAGGGAGATAATGTAGCAATCCTAATGCAGGAAGGGTTATAGATATCTGTCCAGTAGTTTCTAAGTTTCCATTCCCAAACCCGTTCCTGTGGGAATATCCACGATTTTTAAATTTTTTTGTCATAAGAACCTTCTCCTGACAATAACAAACACAACAAAAAAAGATTTGGCTAAATTGGTCCAGGCGTTGTTGAGTTATGCGCTTACCAACACATTTTGCGATTCATTTTTAATATATAAGATAAGACTAGGGGAAAAAATTAAGGTATCAAAAAAAAAATCAAATTTCTCGCAGTTTTTCAAGTGGTTGTAGTTCTCCTAAAAATGGTCGTACAGGAAAAATTCAAAAAAAGCATTTTGAAGCTCAAAGCTTTTAGTTTTGAGATCTAAAAATAAATAATTTTTTCAAACAACGTAGTTCGTCCAGTTCTAATGAATACTAAAAACAAATTTTTTCGAAATTTTTTTGGTTCTTTTTTTTTGGTGGACGAACTTGGAAAAAATTTTACCAACTTAACCACGAAATGGACCGGATAGGTTTTTTGTTTGGATCTGTCAAGAAAACCGGCCATGTTGAGCGTGCCTTTTACAGTTTAATATGCCAACAAAAACCTCACAAAGTTTCGATTCAAAAATATAATGTAAACTTATAAAACTAGGAAATTATAAAAATTATAAAAGAGAATATGAATAAATCTACAAACATACATACATACATTATTACTAAAAAAAAAAAAGTCCACAGGTGTCGACGGTATTCCCAATATTTTGCTGCAAAACCTCCCTTCTGAAGGGGTGGACATAAATACACCACTTAACTTTCTTATGAAAAATTGAAAAAACACCATTAATTTGAGTCAACTATTTTATTTTAATTTTGTATGCATTTCGACCGATGTATCGGTCATCTTCAGCAACACGAATGAGTAATACAGTCGTTTTTATAGAACAGAAAAAGTACAAACATAGATTATACATAAGAAGTTAAAGTCGTAACAATAGATAGTTAATATTATATGGATGACATAAGAACAAAAAGACTAACTATATTATGAGAGGTTTTAATTTGGAACGGTGAAGAGTGAGTGAGAGTGAGGAGAGAAGTTAAAAACAATTAAACAAATACCACTCTATATTTCCATCGTCGGCATTCAATGTAGAGTTGTCTCTTTGTATGTAAAAGCTTTCGATGGCATCAAGCTTTCTACCATCTGAGACGCTTGCCAGAAGTCGAACATCATTTAAGGTGATTGGCAAATGTTGTTCTTGTAATGCGTGTGCTGCAATTGCCGACTTTTTTGAATCGTTTTTTTTATATATAATTTAGGTGGTCTTTGAATCTTGTCATTATCGATCTTTTTGTTTGGCCATAGTATTTACGCCCACACTTACATTTGATTTCATAAACTCCAGATTTTTCTAAATTGTCTTCTTTGTCTTTGACGCTCGTCAAGTTGTTTTTTAATTTATATTTGTTAGCATAAACTAAAATCATTTTGTTATGATGGAACACTGTTTTGAGTCCATTGGTGATGTTAGGTGCGAATGTTATCGACACTCGGTTCAGATCAGCTGGTTCTGTTGATTTTTTCCTTTTGAAAAAAGTTTAGAGTTGTTGTTTATAAAGTTT
Source organism: Melanostoma mellinum (assembly GCA_914767635.1). Lineage (NCBI taxonomy): Eukaryota > Metazoa > Arthropoda > Insecta > Diptera > Syrphidae > Melanostoma > Melanostoma mellinum. The sequence continues at coordinate 66,539,224 of OU612058.1, read as the reverse complement.
GTTCGAATGTTTACGTATTATGTTATCAATTAAAAAGTTAATCCATATCCATTTATATGTGCAGTCTTTAATATATGTGTGTACTCCTGTGTATAATATTTGTTAGACGCTGACTAATCTATGTGCCATCGAATGGAAGGCTGATAGCTTGTGTTGAATGGGTGCAAAAGCATTGCTGGGTATGTACCTGGAAGTACTTGTTGGTTTGTGGTAAAGGGCAAGGTCAATTTCGTTTTGTTTATTTCTGATTAATTTCAAATCTAAGAAATTCAAAGTGTGGTCTTTTTCTAATTCATAAGTAAATTTGATGCTATTGTATTGATTATTTAGGATGGTTAGTAAGTCATTTACACTATTTCTTTTTACTATTGTAAAGATGTCGTCAACATAGCGGAACCAGATTTGTGGAAGGTGTCCTTTTCTCTTTAATTCCATCTCAAACTCTGTCATGAATGTCTCAGCAATAAACGGTGAAAGTGGGTTACCCATACTAGTTCCAAAATTATTTTAAAGAAGCGTTCTCGGAATTGAAAGAAGTTCGTATTCATGCACATTTCGGCTGCTCGTACATATACGTTTACTTTTTCAATCGGTATGTTAATTTTCAGAAGATTATTTTTGAAAATTGTTAGTGTTTTTGGAATTGGTATTGATGGAAATAAGGAAGAGACGTCGAAAGAAACCATTACCTCGTCTTTTGTTAATTTTGTGTTTCTTATTTTGTCGGCAAATTCAATTGAGATTTTAATTAATACATAAGCAATAAGCTTCCACCAAGTTGGTATTGTTCCATTTCTTGTACTAGCCAACGTGAGATGTATGTACAAGGTGCGCTAAGGAGTGCCACAATTGGCCTCATTGAATCGCCTGGTTTATGGGTCTTTGGTAAACAGTAAAGTCTTGGGACATCAGGATTTGAGACCAGTAGTTTCCATAATTTCATCGTACCCACTATCTGTAATCAATTTCCAACAACGTCGATCGTATTCTTCTTTATTCATTACCACAATTTTGTTGCCCTTGTCTGATTTCATAACGTAGCAATTTTTTTATTTAAAGATGAAACAATTTTACTTTCGTCATTGTGGTTAGGTTCAGAGGGATGATTTCCGTTTTCAACACAGAATTTAGTACGTTCTCGAATCTCGTTTTTAATTGTAAGTTGTTTGTATTTCAATATAGTTTCAATGTCAATGATAACATCTCTTACTGGTTGGTTTTTTGGTTTCATTCCATAGTTAAGTCCTTTGTTCAATAGATCAAGTTCATCCGTGGACAGCTGAACATTATATATATTGATTACGGCGTCTTCCACATTCAAAGGTTGGTGAAATTTCTTTGGACTAGCAGGTTTTCTTGAAAGTAACACATCGAATTTACGTTGATGCTTAAGCTTTTTGTTTTCAACTAGTGAGGTTATTTGTGTTTTCGTTGAATTAAGATGTTGATACCACATACAATAATTGTAGTTTGAAATAACTTTGTTATTGAAAAAGGTTGATGCGAGTTCGAGGTGTAAGCTATATAATTTTAGTTCTATATTTTGTAAAGTGGAATACTTTGTTTTTAACTCTAGATTTAGCCACAGTTTTTGTGCTTTTTTGACAATGCTCTGAATAATGCATATTATCCAGGGTCATGATACCACACATGCCGCGTCTAAACTAGTATCTGATGTTCAATGGAACAATGCCAAAAATCAGTGCACGGCTGCATACCTGGTTGACTTAGAGAATGCATTCGATACCGTTTGGTTAGACGGTCTTTTCTATAAGTAGATCAGGTATGGCATGAGCAAACCACTGGTATTTATTCTTGATGACATGCTTCGTTGTAGAACGTTTGTTGTCAAATGTGAAACTGTAACTCCACCATCTACTTTCAAGATACAGAACGATTTTTTCTAATATATAAATATGTTTCGTTCATTACGGCACTTTGCTTCTAGACCGAAATATAAAGTTCCAAAGTTTAAAAGTCCTATACAATTTGTATGGGAAATGGAAATCTGCAATGAGTGACCTCTTAATATTAATACTAAGAGCTCTCCTTTTAACAGGCATCTGTGTACCTCCTCGAAGGTATAAATCGAATTGTTTCGAGAAAAAAGTAGTCACTTTTTTTGAACCTGTCTAATGTATATACAGGGTGTCCCGTAATTCGTGTTACATACCTCGGGATGTGAGTCTTGGTAATATTCTTAGATAAAAATTGTTCAGTAAAGTCCGTTTCTCAACTTTGACATCACTTTTTAACATTTTTAAAAAAAGCTAACTTTGGTGTATCTACCCTGACCTGCGTTAAATTCGATTTCTCTGTCAATACTAATTGTAGAGTAGAGACCTTTTTTTAGACTTAATTTTTTGGAGAAATGATAATTGTTAAGACTGTATTTAAATTGGACTCCTATAGGCTTAGGGTTGCCAGATTTTCAATTTTAAATGGTGTACAAGTTTTCTTCCCAAGCAAAGTTTTTTTTTTCAGAAAGTGCCTGGTAAACAAAGATTTTCCTTATTTTTTACAGATGAACAAAACAATAATAAAAAAACTCACAAATAAGTGCACTCAAAAACCCATACATTTTATGATGCTTGAAAAAAAAAAATTAAAAAAATCTTTAGCTATGAGGTTTGTTTGAATAAAACAATAATATGGGCACTTTTAGTAGTTTTTTTATGTATTTTAAACAAATACAATTACAACAAGTGCTCAAAGCGCCCTCCTTCATTTAAAATGCATGCCAGAGAAAGGCGACGTTTAGTAATGATAAACGAAAAGGACGGTAATCATGAATATTGATTGATCTAAAAGATCCACATTTTTACAAATTCCCTCTAAAATATTAAAGCTCTCAGGACACAACGAACAGCACTCGTTTTCTTTAAACTGTCACTTCTTTTGCTTTATAATTTATACTTGAATCCACACAGAAACTTGGTCAAATTGTAGAAAGGAGACACCTTCTGTCCAACTTCCCCCTCAATGTCTCCCTGTACGAATTTCAAGCAAATAGTTCGCGTTGTTAAAAAAAAAAACTCTTAATCCAATCAAAGTGAGTTTGTCGCGGGTAAGTCAACAGCAGATGCAATCCAAAGCATAAGGATCCTAATGGAAAAACATTGCCGCTTCTTTGTTTTGGTCTAACCCAATTTTCAAAATTCAAAACACTCACTCCCACAGTCAACTTAAAAAAAAGAAGACCACGAGGGAGGGTATTTGAAAGGCAAACTGTTAAAGCGGCGTCAATTTTAATTTATCTATACAGTTACACTTATTCCATTGAGGCGCAGATTGCGGAAAATTGGATTTTTCAAGGTTCCTGCATTTTACCGTAATAAACTATAAATCCTCCGCTGAAATGTTTGCCACTTTTCCTACACGCTTGCGAACATTCCTTATTTTAAAAATAACCACACAAAGCGTACAGAAGCAGCGGGACTTTATAGGTAGTGAATGTGTAACACTGCACTGCAACACAACACAGCAACAGGATATCGGAACAGTTTCCTTTTAAAAGTTTCTTTTTTTTTGTTCTTCTTTTTTTTCTACTTTCACTTTTTGTGTTCAGTTTTTCTGTTAACTTTGTTTCGTTTATGAATTTTTCATCAACCATATTACTACCCCACTAGGCACTAGGCAGTCAAGGCACATGCCAGGCGGCCCAACAAAACTACAACCAACCGAACCATGGGAATACACACAGTGTGCATTGGTAGGTGCTCCTGAAAATCGCTGAATAGAAAAAATACCATAACAGAGAGAAAAAAAAAACCGAAAACACTACTTGCTATTGCTATCATTCGAGGAAATTCCATTCACGTCCATTTTTTTGCCACACATTTCAAATGCGAACGCAAAGAGGTTCTCCGACTTCATAATCGTGTTCAACGAATAGGTACAGAGGCATTTCTGATGAAGTCCTGGAATTTTGGCGAGGTCTGAAATGTTAATTACATTTTAACTAAAGAAAAGAGAGAGAAAAACTTAATGTTTTTGCATATTTAAAAAAGAAAATATTTTTTCATACTTTCTCTCTCTCTCTCTCTCTCATTCCCTCTGTCAATAGCCAAATGAAAATGAATAGTGTTTTTTTTTCTTTACTTTTCCAAAAGACCAAGCTTAGTGGGTTAGTATAGTACGAGCAAGCAAACGGGAGTAAAAGCAAAAATAAAAAAGAAATTAAACTCAATGGGAAAGATTTACTGAAACGGCATCCTTGATGGAGTTGAGCACTACCTTGAGCTTGATAATATACATTTCAAGGATGTGATGAAGAAGAACATAAAGTGATGTGTCGACCTTCGTTCGAAATAAAATATACCCAACAGTGCAGCTTAATTAATTTATTCTCGTACAACGTACAGTGAAGAGGGAATGATACCTACATGGTACATGGCACTGCAAATTACGTTTAATTGTTTCGAGAGTGGGTGGCGTCATGGATGATGGAGCTTAAACATGATTTCTAAGGAAATACATAATGTTATTAAGGAAAACGGCATTCAGAAGCAAGCAAGTAAGTTGCTCGTTTCTCATACGCAAACGATGCAAAAAAGCACAATTTTTAGCACGGACCAGTGTTTTAGTCTCGTGCGATGCTAAGGACACTCAAAATAAATAGAATGTGTGTTTGTTCGACTAAAATGCAAACCAGCAGCCAAGTAGCAGATGTAGTTTCCACAAAAATTATTAGAAATAGTCGCAACAATGTTGGTGACCACTAATGAGTACCTACCTATACCTCTTCTAAATACCAAAGGCTTACCTTTTTTGGCATTTAATTTTAAATAATGTAATGACCCATTACATTTTCGCCCCTACGAACCAAATTCAACAGCATTATTCGCCACCAACAACACCGATGCCAGTAGAATCTTGCATGTACCAACACAGGCAACGATAATGGTGACGATAATACACAACAATGACACCACCAGCAGCTTACCATTGACTCCACGTGGAGTTGCATTTCGTTGACTTTTACAGCTCACATTCACTTACTAAAAAAAGGTGTATAAGGGAACCAGTGAAATACATGAAAATCAGTGTCAGAGTTGAAGACCACGTAAAGAAGCTCTTCGAGTTCTACAATCGATGGGGAATCAAAATAAATTCAGCGAAATCCGAGCTAATTTGCATAAGAAGACCAACACAAGGACGGAGACGTTCGAGATCAGCCGCAAACTGCCACAACATCTGCGTAAACCTTCCCGACGGTACACAACTCAGGCCGAAAAAGCAGGTCAAGTATCTAGGAGTCCATTTCAACGAATTGATGCGTTTCAACCCGCACGCCACTGCAGTCGTCAAAAAAGCTAACTTTGCTTTTCATCGCGTCCATCCGCTGATGCGCAAAAGAAATGGACTCAGCCAAAATACAAAACTGTTGCTGTACAAGCAGCTAATACGACCTGTAATCACCTACTGCTTTCCCGTCTGGTTCACAATATCCAAGACAAAAATGCAAAAACTGGCTGTATTCGAGAGGAAGGTTCTGCGCATATGCACAGGGCTTGGCTACGATCCGATGCGCAGGAAAAACGTCAGCAACAGAAAGCTCTATGAAGAAGCAAGGGTCATCCCCATAGACAAATACTTGGTGCAATCTGGAAGACGCATACTGGAAAACCTGGCAAACCATCCGAACCCCTTAGTAAGAAGGATAACAGAAGAAGATCGACACCCGGACCCGAGATACATCGATGCGATGACACTGATGGAAGACGACACATTCATCAACGATGAGGCAATGGCTTTCTACGCTGAGGCAGCGTCAACCCACCACCGTGGCTAGCTGCCCCATCACCACATCACCCGCCCCGCCCAATCCAACTCCTACACCACCATCCTCCACCACCACCACCTCCACCACAACTAACCCCAAGGACAACAGGAACTGAACACTCCTACAGTTATATAAATCTAACAAATTATTACTTTTTTTAATAACCATTAACTTAAGCTTTACCCTTAATCTAAATAACCGACAATGTATATCGTTAGGCCCCTTATGTGCCAACACAGCAAAATTAATCATATTATTAAGAAACGTATTATATTTAAGTATCAATTGTATATATCCTTTTGTTCAATAAAAATCGTTAATCGTTAATCGTTAATGAAAATCAGTTCAAGTCCCAGCAGTGGACAAATGAGGAACTCATTCTAGTACTCAAGTAAGAGTAGCATTCCGTAGTTCTGGTCCCGGCAAGTGGACAAATTAGGAACTCATCATCCTAGTACTCGAGCAAGAGTAGGATTCCGGTACCGGCAGCGCAGAAGCAGAGTTCAGGATCCAAGACTGGGTGAGTAAATAGTGTCCAAATCTACCTCGTTGTGAATTGATAGTGTCCAACGCTACCTCGTTGTGAATTGATAGTGTCCAACGCTACCTCGTTGTGAATTGATAGTGTCCAACGCTACCTCGTTGTGAATTGATAGTGTCCAACGCTACCTCGTTGTGAAATGATAGTGTCCAACGCTACCTCGTTGTGAATTAATAGTGTCCAACGTTACCTCGTTGTGAATTGATAGTGTCCAACGCTACCTCGTTGTGAATTGATAGTGTCCAACGCTGCCTCGTTGTGAATTTAGTGGCTCCTGCTACCTCAGAGCAACCATTAACTCCTTCTTCCAAGTATCCTTACAGAATCTACTTAATCCAGGGAGAGATATCAAGAACCCAGCGTTACTCCAAATCCGAGCCCTGAAATTGGAAGCCTCTAGACCCAGACAGGGCATCGTAACCCGAGCCCAAGAGCTGGAAGCACCTAACCCAGATAGAAAACTATAACCCAAAACCAATCCAGGACAGGAAATCTTCATCCGACTGGCACGAGGACCAATCCAAGAATCTAGTCGTGAATCCCGGACTAGACCACATTCCAGCCAAACCCCAAGGGAAACTTCATCCGAAGAGGAGTGAAATCTAATCATATCAATAGAGACATAGAAACAGAAATATGAATTAAAATTATAAAACATTGTATGAATTGTATAAACCAAAAACTACATATTTATAATATCGGTAATAAACTAGCTTCAACCATCTAAAGTTTTGCTGCTTCTTTAGAAGACTTTGGATCCGCTGAGCATACCTCAGCCTTTGACAAAAAGCACCCTCACAAAAAGAATAAGATAGTCAAGCTATATTTATGAAAATTGTTTAGCTGACGACTGTACTGTCAGTTTCTCATATTCGTTCAAAATTTCACTTCCCACTTCCCAGCTCTTCGGGTGTGGGACTGGAACGGTTGTGTGTGGATCACTCATTTAATTCTGAATTTAACAGTATTGTCACATGCGGAAATATTAATTCAATGCCTCGAAAACCGAACGCTGCCCGCTGTCTTAAAAGCTTAACCGTCCCCCTCTGCCGAATTATGTTACCTGTATGCAAGAAACCGAAAAGCTGTAGGTGCTTGGTATGCGTGTAATTGACAATTTTCGTTGAAACCACTTTAAATTCTTCAAAAAATCTGCAAAATGCTTAGGATTCTTAAAACGATACAGGAAATTTTTACCCTCTCTGATTTGGCTACAGTTTATGAAACCTAATACACGTCCGAAACAAGACTATAACTCTCATGCTAGGGCAGGTGTTTTTAAAAAATCTATCGCCTTCTTCACATAGGGTCCAAAATAGATAATTAAAATGACAGTTTGATTGTACTGTAATTTACATCCAATGGAAGACGATCATTATGTTGTGAGTAAGTGATAGATAGATAGACAGATATAATAATTTTATTTTTTTCGAAAAAATAGTTATAAAAACAAGATAATGCTGGTTTACAAAATTAATTACGATAATAACTTATTAAAGTTGCGAGTTGTCTGTCAGGTTAAAAAATTTCAAGATTTAAATTATGACTTAGCTTAAATTCAAAGTTTGATTCAGTTCAATTATATTCATTTACAATTAAATTTCGATAATTTAGAACATGTTTTAAGAATTTGTATAGTTTTAAGTAAGTAAGTTCAGTTTAGCTATATTCATTAACAATTAAATTTCGATAATTTAGAGCATGTTTTAAGAATTTGTATGGTTTTAAGTAACATTTGCCGTTCAGAATGTTAAGGAAATCTGCATGATCAATCGTTTCACCTCCCAGATATATTCTGCCCATAGTATAAAGAATCTATAGTAGCACCATGGCGGGGAAAGCGATGGTGTCGCCACCTGCGGTCTCCCTTAAAGGTTTTATCGGTTCAAAAAAATTTGCTGTGGTTGTTCACTTAGGCATGTGGATGGTATTTTTTCGGATGCTTTAAAGGTTGTGGATGGTATTTCATTCATCAATTAATAAATGTGTTTAAATGATTTTCAAACAATGTCATGACACGCCAAATGCAAAACAACAAACTTTTTATCATTTAGAATCAAAAAGCACATCACTCGCACATCACTCTTTTAAATTGCTAACACATTTACGAAGCAAAGCTGCCCTAGCAAAAAAACAATAATATATGACGTAGTGACAGCATGTTGGCAGGGTTCTACGATAAATTTTTTCCGTTTGAAAAGGTAGTACGTTTAATGGGAACTAAAGGCGGCGACACCATCGCTTTCCCCGCAGCGTTGCCGAAGTGGCACAATTGTGCCATTTTGGCACCCTTCAGTATCGATTGGCACCTTGGCACCTCTAACTCTCATTTTGGCACCTTAAGAGCTTGATACATTTTAATGAAGAAAATTTAATAAAATCATTCAAAAAAGACTGAAAGGAATGTTTTTTTTTTTCAAGTAGTGAAACATTCATATCGTGTGTGTGTGTACTAATTCATGCCCAAATAATCGTAATGATACTTTATGGGAAAGTTATTGTTTTTTGTGTTTTTAAATATCTCTCTACCTTTGAAGGGCTGGTGGCACCCAGTTGGCACCTTTGGTTACCGAAAATGGCACCTTAAAAAATTTTACTGTGGCAACACTGTTTCCCCGCCATGGTGCTACTATAGATTCTTTATACTATGATTCTGCCGTAAGTTTTGAAAATAGGACAAATACTAACGAAGTGGTAAGTGTTCTCCGTTGAATCAAGGTTAGTCAAAGTCCTACAATATCATTGCGAATCGCCTTTACATTCAAATTCAGTGAACCGCATCGTGCTTTTAATATAAGGCTTATCATTTCTCGTGAATATGAGTCATCAAAGTAATTGGGTACATCTGTGAGATAAGTTACAGTATTCGTCATGTAAATGAGATAGAAGAGCAAATTTGGTAAACGACTATTGTTTGTCGTTTTTCAACTTTTTCCTTGATCTTGTGGGTGTACTCCTCGATCTTGTGGCTGCGTCGTGTATTTTAAATTTGGCTGAGTGTGAAACGTATTTATTTTTTATGAATTTCGACTAAGTAGCGTTTATTGCATTTTTCGATGATGCCAATGTTTTTGTCAGATGTTCGGACCATGATATATTGTTAGTAAATATGACACCATGATATTTGTATTGGTGTCTTATTTCAATTTCAGCTTCGTTAAAGTACCCTGTTTCACTGGTTGCTCTGGGACCTCCATTCCTAAACACAACAATCTCAGCCTTGTTTAAATTTACTTCGAGATTCCATTTTTGGCAATAGGTGCTGAACTTATTGATGATAGTTTGCAGCTTGTTGGGACTATCAGCTAAGAGCACAATGCAAAAGAACGTTTATTCCAAGTCCTTCAAAAAATAGTCCGATGGGAAGTTCAGAGTGTAGGTCGTTTAAAAATAGGTTAAACAATAAAGCACTTATAATACACATCCTTGTTAAACACTTTTGCTCGTGCTGTCCATCCCAAACTACGGCAACTGTATCCTCATAGGTTATAGTTTCAGAATTGAAATCATTTTTGACGATATACCTAAAGTAGATAGCTTCTGAAACAGGGCTTGACGGTTGATGCTGTCGAAAGCCGCTTTCAAATCTACAAACCTTGCATACAGTTTTTTTTTCTGACTTACTTGTATTTGAATCAGGCATGGAAGATTGTAGACCTGATCGAGGGTGCTTAGCTGTTCAGTGTGAGTCAGTGTGTGTGTCCACAAAAATATCACGTGCGCACAAAAATATTTATAATTTATGAGTATACCAGAAGGAGGTAGTGCAGGACCTCGTCTACCTAGGATCCGCTATTGACACGGAAAACAACACAAGTGCGGGGATTAAACGGAGAATAACTCTTGCCAACCGTTGCTGCTTTGAGCTAAGAAGATAATGGAAAAACCAACCGCTCTCCAGAAAAACCATAAGGTAACCCTGTATAAGACCTAAATCATGCTAGTACTGCGGATGAGTGGACTTTATTGAAAGCTGATGAAGAAACCCTTGGTCGTTGCGAAAGAAAAATTCTCCGATTGATCTTTGGTCCCGTGTGCGAAGATAATGTGTGGAGAAGAAGACACAACAACGGGCTGTATGAGCTGTACCGCGACATGGGAATTTGGGCATAGTCTGAAGAGTACGCATCGCGAGGCTACGATGGTTGGGCCATGTAAAGCGGATGGAGCCAAACGCTCCGGCTCGACGGGCTTTCGAAAGCCCATTGCAGGGCAATCGCGAAAGGGGAAGACCTCATATTAGGTGGCACAATCAAGTGGAAGAGGACCTCAACCGACCTAGAGTGCAAAACTGGAGAGAGCTCGCCCGAAATCGATATTGTTAGCGTAAGATGTTGGTTGAAGCTCAGGTTCACCCCGAACTATAATGCCCGCCTAAGTAAGTACGTATACCAGAAGGAGAAAGTGTGTAGACCAATCGCATAGCAGTTGTTAACGGTAGTTCTACTTCCTGTCTCTTACCCACTGTAAGAAGAGTTCCACAAGGATCAATATTAGGACCCCAACTTTTTTCTCTATGCATAAACAAGCTCCCTTGCCTTATCTCATCATCATCAATTCAAATGTACTCAGATGACGTCCAATTGCTTAAAAGTTGTCCATTAGGACTCATCAAGATCTGTGCTAATATACTATCAACATAGATCTGGAAAAGATCTCACTTTGGTCGAAAAGAAATGGACTGGTTTTGAATCCAATGAAGTCCAAATGTCTTGTAGTCAGCAGAACCCCCTTGAGCCTTTCTTATTTGTCAGTCATGAAACTCAACGACTCTGCAATTGAATACGTTGATTCTGGTAAGAGTTTGGGAATGCTATTCAATAGAACCTTAACTTGAAATCAATGTGGCAGTGGGGAGATCCTATGGTGTGCTTCGTATGTTATGGGCCTCTCAATTTTTCACACCTTTAAAAATTCGCCTAATGCTGGCTGGGTCTACCAATCTTAACATTTGGGTGCGAAATATTTTGTGACTGCGATGCGGTCAGTAGGAGGAAGCCAAATGTCACATATAATAACACTGCCACATACATATATGGACTGAGAAGACCGTGTTTCTCATTTTTCAAGGCAAATTAGTACTATTTCTCTCAACCACCTATTTCACTATAGAACTCTTATATTGTTCTTCAACGTTATCCAGACAATTAAGATAAAATATAAATGATCTTTTTCTTTTAAAATAGAACGATTTTATTTTTTCACAACATTTATTCAACAATGTAAATATACATTATTTTAATTTAAATTTCGCAACGCGTTTCGGAAGACAAGTTCCATCATCGGGCTGAACTAATATATATTTGATATATATTTGACTTTGGAATAAACGTTCTTTTGCATGCTGATGACATTGTGTTCTTAGCTGACAGTCCCAACGAGCTGCAAACTATCATCAATAAGTTTAGTACCTATTGCCAAAAATGGAATCTCGAAGTAAATTTAAACAAGGCTGAGATTGTTGTGTTTAGGAATGGAGGTCCCAGAGCAACCAGTGAAACAGGGTACTTTAACGAAGCTGAAATTGAAATAAGACACCAATACAAATATCATGGTGTCATATTTACTAACAATATATCATGGTCCGAACATCTGACAAAAACATTGGCATCATCGAAAAATGCAATAAACGCTACTTAGTCGAAATTCATAAAAAATAAATACGTTTCACACTCAGCCAAATTTAAAATACACGACGCAGCCACAAGATCGAGGAGTACACCCACAAGATCAAGGAAAAAGTTGAAAAACTACAAACAATAGTCGTTTACCAAATTTGCTCTTCTATCTCAATTACATGACGAATACTGTAACTTATCTCACAGATGTACCCAATTACTTTGATGACTCAAATTCACGAGAAATGATAAGCCTTATATTAAAAGCACGATGCGGTTCACTGAATTTGAATGCAAAGGCGTTTTGCAATGATATTGTCGGACTTTGCACGATGTGTAACCTTGATTCAACGGAAAACACTTACCACTTCGTTAGTATTTGTCTTATTTTCAAAACTTACCGCAGAATATACTCGTATCTGGGAGGTGAAACGATTGATAATGCAGAATTTCTGAATATACTGAACGACAAATGTTACTTAAAACTATACAAATTCTTAAAACATGCTCTAGATTATCGAAATTTAATTGTGAATGAATATAATTGAATTGAATCAAACTTTGAATTTAAGCTAAGTCATAATTTAAATCTTGAAATTTTTTAACCAGACAGACAACTCACAACTTTAATAAGTTATTGTCCTAATTAATTTTGTAAACCAGCATTGTCTTGTTTTTATAACTATTTTTTCGAGAAAATAAAATTACTTTATCTATCTATCTATCTATCTATCAGTTCATCCTATCACAAGGCGACTTTGTGATTTGATGTACCTACTTCCTTTGATTGATTTCGATATTAAGTTGGTTCATGTACAAGACAACGTAGCGTGACTCAAATAGTTTAGTTTGGTTGAACTGCCCGTTTTGACAGCAAAACAAACCACAACAAAATAATCATGTTAAACAGAAGCGATCACTAAGTGCTCGCACGGAGCGGAGTTGAAGTACCGTTTTCGTTTTTACTAATGCTTTGACATTGCATAGCCGAAAGCCCAAAGCAGGAAATCTGTCGTTTTATGTGGACTTACTGAAAACAAGGGAAGTGACAAAATTGAATTGTAAAAGTTGGAAGCTTAGTCATGTTCACTAAAAAATTCTGGTCAACATGAAAAGACATGAGATTTGAGGTGCATAGTTTACTGAAGCTCAAAAATCTTATCAATGAGTAAGGCTACTCGACAGAAACCTATCAAAAACCCGCAATTAAGTAAATGTTTGACTCAAAACAACTTTAGAAGCCCTGATGAATCAATAAAAACGAAGCAAAATGAACACAAATTGTATGGCTTGAATTTCTAAGACAAAACTTATTGCATAAAATCGCTTTTATTTTTGCGTTAAGTTACAAATTAAACTGAATCAGCATTCAATCCCAATCAAGAAGCCTTTTTGAGTCAATGAAGACGAAGCAAAATGAACACAAATTGTATGGCTTGAATTTCTTAAGCAAAACCCAATCTCTTTGATTTGGCTGTGTTTAGTTTCAAATCTAGGTAAACAAACACATAACTTTTCTTTAAGGCCGTGTAAGTAAAAGCTCGAATCTTACGTACTCAATAAATGTAGGGAAACAGCACAACTACAACTTCGGAATCCGTAGAATCTTGACTTTGCCAACCGAAAGCCCTGGCGTGATAAATAAATCTGTAGCTTTATGTGAACTGTTGCTTTACTTGGACGTTAAACGAGTGGAGTGACGAAATTTGTAGTTTGACAAAATTTAATTGGTTTATAGTGGGAAGCCTAGTTATGTCCACCAAAGACTGCTCCACAAGAGGTGATATTTTATGATTTAATATACTTACACAACTTATGACAGCTTGAAAACCCTACCAATGAATAAGGCAATCAGACCAAAGCCTTTGAAATGTCAAAAAAAAGTTTTTGAACAAAATGCTTTTGTGACTCTGACTCCAGGTGAAGTCATGTATGGTTGGTCATTTTACTTGATAAGTTAGGAACTTCCAGTCAATTGTTCCGTCAATCTAAATACCTACTCATATTTTGTCAGAAATCTAAATCTTTTATTAGTCCAATAAAGGGTGCGAAAATGCAATCAAAAACATGTTGTTCTTCAGACAAATAATTAAATGTGAAGCCTCTTCTGACTTACATATAAGTTTCTGACACTTTTGTTTCTTATAACCATTCAGTGCAAATGAAAATCACTTCACTCAACTAAGTCATAGAAAAAAGACAATCTGATAGGTCGTCCTATGGAATTTGTTCATAGTTGGTGTTCTCTCCGTCTTGTGACACATGAACATTTTACTTGTTGAATTGTGTGCATCCGTCTTTCAAATTCGTGCAGTAACTTATGCGGAGCTCATGTCATGTCTCTCATTGTCAAGAGTCATATTGTCGGTGTGGGTCGTGGGATAATATGAGTGCATGAGACATGCTCTCAAAATATCAAATAATGTTTTTCTGCAAACACGTGTCTGTCGTTGTCCTTACTATAGATATGATATGAGATCCTTACCCTAGGCATGTGTATGCACATACCATCGAGATTAAATAACAAAAATTCTACAAAAGCTCAAAAATACGTCCAATTGTAAAATTGTTGTCAACGAGAAAAGCTTGTTAGTACCAGGCAAGTTTCAGGAAGCTTCATAGTGAACACAACGCCCCTACCTCTGAAGCGTAATGTTTAAGTGCTGTCGACTGAAACAAATTAAATATGAGAATATGACACTCTTGTACGTCCAAAGTGGTCAAATGATTTTGAAGTTGCAAGTTTGTGTTTTTTTTACTTTAGATCCTTAAAGCTTTTCCTATACTCTCATAGGACGAAAGGCAAGAAAGAACACAAAGTTTTTTTTTTATGTCTTATTTTATTAGTTCAACATTTTCAGATATGTACAAAGAAGTGGACACGTCTGTCGTGATGGGTTTTATGTTGACAAAAATTATAATACTTAAAAAGACCACAGCTTATAGAGCCCAATTAGTCCGTTGTTCTAGGCACGTCCAAAAAAACTGGAACTACTCCTTATAAATACGTGAGTAAATACATTTTCATAGATAATAGTATCCAAAGCGACACACGTGTCAGCAAGACATGTAAATGCTTCAAAATGAAAACACTAGTCTTTTTGATGCTCAATTATTACGAGCTTTGCTTGAAATATAAACAATGAAGATAAATTTCTAAGGCTAGTCAAACTGAATTATTAAAATGATACTTGTTTCAAAATATGTACCTACACCTCCATATTAAAAAATGATACTCGTTTTTGTCAGGCGAGGATCTCATGGTTGCATCTAACATTATGAAAATTTGGTATCCCTCTGTGTTTTCATTTCATTTCATTTCATTTATTATAAGGTACTTAATTTTAAGATTTACATCTTGTTTATAGCTAAGTTATAAAAGGACTTAACTGTGATTTAGTTAAGGAAAAAAGGAGAAAAAGAACAAAATATACAAATATTTCAAATAGAAAGCAAAATAATATCATAATAATTTTAACTAAGTTTTAGTGTATGTACCTACATTGTTTGTTTTATAAATTTTTACAATGAGGATATAAAAGTGTAGCAGCATTAGCAAACTAAAAAAAACAGAAGGTAAATTGTCAAAAACCATAGCATTAGACTTTACCGAAAGGAAACTTTCAACTACATCCTCAGTGCTTATACACAGGAGAAGCCAAATACGTCTTCAATTTGCGTTTCCGCCGAAATTTCGTATGTCTGTAACATTTGAGTTTCACAAGTTAATGGAATCGCCGAAACAAAATTGTTGTTTAAAGCATTGCAAACCAGCTCGTCGATATTCAAAGAACTAGGCTTGCTTACGATTTCTTTCAAGTTCTTCCACAGTTTACGGCCACTCAAAGAAATATTGAGTCGACATTGATACCATTCAACTTTGGCGTTTCGAATGAGACGAACTCTAAGATTTCGCAAGCGGCGATATATAAACAAATCTTCCAAAATCTTAAAACGTTTCCACTTTTTAAGGGCATGATCCCTCTCTTGCATTTTTAACCGGATCTCACGAGTAAACCAAGGACATTGACCGTATTTGGCAAAGACTGTTTTTAAGGGACAGTGCATCTCAAATAATTGTGCCAGATTACCTTGTAGAAATTCTACTTGGTCATCTGGGTGGTGAAATCGATAAATAGTATCCCATCAGCTTATTCTTCTTGCATTCATCTCGAGAGACTGCGTGTTTAAATTTCTAAAATCACGGTATTGAAACGTTCTAAGGGGTCTACTAAGTATGAAATCAAAGGAAAGATTGATAAGATCGTGATTGGAGAAACCGGGAGCACTAATTTGGTCAAATGACATCACTTTGAGAGAATTACTTACAAAGAACAAATCGAGAAGTGAGCTTGAATTTTGTGAGAAATGAGTGGAATTGCTTGTATTTACTGGAAAAAGATTGAAAGAACCCATGGTGTTTAGAATAGTGTTGTCGGTAAGAACGCCATTATTGAAGTCTCCAGCAAAGATAAAGTCTGTATGAAAGAATGAAGTGTTTTCAAGTAGGCTATTAAGTACCGACCAAACTGTTAGGGCAGTAGACAACACGAAACAATAAACTTGAATTCGAATTTACAATCTCTGTACAGAGGTATTCAATAGGAGAACCAGAGCTAGAGACATATATGACTCGGTGTTTGATCGAATCTCTTAAATAAATGGCGACTCCACCACCAATTCAAAATTGCCTATCATTCCTAATAACCTTGAACCCCTTGACTTGAATTAGTTGATCAGCGATACCTTCATGAAACCAAGTCTAACTCACACAAATAGCGTCATATCCAGAACCCTCAAAAATACATCTCTGAACTAATCAATCTTCTTGAATAAGCTTTGCGCATTAATATGGCAAATTTGAAAACCATTATTTCGCGATGAGATTATGTTAACCATAGCTCAAGTTATGCAAGTGCTAGGTTCGTTTGTGGAGAACCGTTGCTGATTTATTATTTAACATCGAAGTTTAAACAAAAAATTAAAAATTGAAAAGTTATGTGGACTGTTGTCTGACTTTGCTGCGTGTGTTCTGTCGTACCAATATCAAAGAAAGAGAATAAAAAAAAACTTTTAAATGTGTTTATAAGAGAGGTCATGAATTCTATGAGCATCAAGAATGTGTTTATAAGAGTTTTCTTCTAATATTTTACTAACCGCAGTCTTACAGACATGGTTAAAGTTACCAGCCAATAGGGGGTCATGAATTCTATGAGCATCAAGAATATATAAGCATTGGCAATCGATTTGATTACGACGCGACGTCGGGAACAGAGCCTTTGCAAGTAACTTATTACTTAAAAATGTAGGTAATCTTGTAATGGGGATCAGATCATTCTGCCTTCACTAATTTTCATATAGACTAATATATTATCAAAAGACTTAAAAATTTATCAAAAGAAACGAAACATCAGTGAACAGAGACCAGAGACCAGAGACCAGAGACCAGAAACTAGAAACCAGAGACCAGAGACCACAGACCACCGACCAGACACAAAAAACAAGAGACCAGAGACCAGAGACTAGAGAGTGATACCAAGGACGAGAGAGCAGAGACCAGATACAAAAAATAGAGAACATCAGCGGCTATTTTAATAACTTAACGGTCAGCCCCTTATTCAAGTTGATATATTGTAGCTGTAAAATGCGGTGGATGGGCGTTGTACTATTCGGGTAGGCACTGACTGGTGCCAACTTGACGGCGCCCAGATGCTGTAACTTATAGTACACGTCAATTGTGCTTACTATACCTCCAAGTGGTCCACTGGGACCTGGGATGCTCCGTCCAGAGCTGACCTGCTATGCTAGTAAGTGCGACTGTTGACAAAGGAATCCCGAACAAAAGAATTGTGATCAACACTATAATTGCTCTGCGAACAATGACTGACTGCACGACTCTCAGTGGTCTACCAGAGCTTTCGTGTAAATGTCCCAGCGGATAAATTCGAAGGACAGAATCAACGATGGACTTCAGCAGCCAAAAAAACAGAACCCCTGAAGGAGCTACTTTAACATATTTGGTTTAAAGGTCTTTCAGGGTCTTTCAATACTAGGACAGGGTATAGAAGTAGATATGGTGGCGGATGAGCTCCTGGTGAGCCAACGGTAGCACTCACACCCCTGCAGCAGGGTGCTGACCCTGGATATTCCAGCCCATTATGTCCAAAGGGATCCAAAAGGACCTGGCCTCCAGGTTGGGGGTTGCGCGTAGGGTTAACTACCGAACCACGTAAAAAAAAATTATAGTTCCGAAACAACCAATAGCCTCGGATAACGATAATGCTTTCAAAGTTGACGACCCAAGCAAACGAAAAAAGAACAATGACCTCCGGATCTGCAAGTGGAACGTTAGATCTCTTAACGGAATAAGTGCAGCTGGAGAATAAGCGGACGCCCTGGACTGCTGCAAAGCAGACATAACCGCCATCCAAGAAGTGCGATGGAGTGGACCGCAGATAAAGAAGATGAAAAACTAAGACATCTACTATGGCGACTGCTACAGACAACAGTGCGGATTTGTCGTTAGAGGAAGACTCAGGGATAAGGTGATTAGCCAAAAACCAGTCAATGAGCGTATAATGACCAACCGCATCAGGGCTAAATCGCCAACATTAGCCTTATATGCGCCCACGCCCCTACAGAAGAGAAAGACGACAATTTTAAAGACTGTTTCTACGAGCCCAAGACACGACGTGAAAATCGTTCTTGGCGATTTCAACGCAAAACTAGGGAAGGAGGACATCTTTGGAAACACAATCGGTAAGCATAGCCTCCATGACAAAACCTCTGAAAACAAACTAAGGCTAATCGATTTTGCTGCGGCGCTAAATCTTGTTGTAAGTAGTTCTCGCTTCCCGCATCTCAAAATTCATAAAGGTACATGGCGATCCCCAGATCAATTATCCGTCAACCAAATTGATAATGTTGCGATCGACGCAAGGCCCTCTTCCAGTGTGTTAGATGTCAGAACTTTCCGAGGGACCAACTTTGGCTCGGACCACTACCTTGTTGTAGCCAAGGTACGAATGAGAATATCGTGTTCACGACCTGCACGAACTAACAGGGTGAAGAGACATGACGTCGGAAAACTACAATCGCAAGAGATTGCCAATGCCTTTTTCAATATCATGCCGCCAGCATTAAACCAGTGGCAGCAATGCCAAGAAGCCATCAGAACCGCTGCCTCTGAGGTTCTGGGTTTCACTCGGCCACCAAAACGAAACCCATGGTTTGATGAAGAATGCAGGCAGGTAAATGCAGCCAAGCAAAAAGCACGACATATGCTTATGCAAACACGAACGAGGGCTGCTTACGATCAGTATAACGAGATTTACAAGGAGAAAAGAAGGGAGGAACACCGACTTCTCAAAAAGAAAAAGAAGCAGCATGAGAAGCGCTCGTTTGAGGAAATAGATAGGTGCCATGACAGGAACGAGATTCGGAAGTTTAACGAAAAGGTAAAAAGATCCTGCCAGGGTGGCAAACCCCGAACTCAAGCCTGTAAAGACCAGCAGGGAAACATAGTTGTAGCGTCACAGTTGCTACTGAGGATCTGAAAAGATAATTTCTGCAGACTGCTGAACGGCGATGAGGACACAAATTCCACTGTCAGGCAGATTGCCCCATTCAGCTTGGACGATGATCAAGAATGCCGTCCTCCCGACCTAGAAGAAGTTAAGCTTGCCATATGCAAACTTAAACCAAATAAGACTGCAGGTGCAGATGGAATTGATGCCGAACTTTTCAAGGCAGCTGGAGACCAGTTGGAAAGGAGCATCATGCACCTCCTGATCTGCTTGATATGGTCGGAAGAAAGCATGCCCGATGAATGGAACCTCAGTATCGTATGCCCGATCCTAAAGAAGGGAAACCCTCACAATTGCCCTATTAACAGAGGGATAAGCCTCCTTAACGTCGCTTATAAGATCTTGTCTGCTGTAATATGTGAACGTCTGAAACCCCACGTCAACAACTTAATAGGTCCTTATCAAAGTGGTTTTAGACCAGAGAAGTCTACAATAGACCAAATTTTCACATTACGGCAGATCTTGGAAAAAACCCGAGAATATAATATCGGTATTCACCATCTTTGTATCGATTTCAAGGCCGCGTATGACAGTATCTACAGAAACGAGCTGTAGAGAGCCATGTCTAGTTTCGGCATCCCTGCAAAACTCGTACGACTACGCAGGATGACTTTGGAGAATTCACGCTGCTCCGTCAAGGTCGGTAAAGAACTTACCGAGACCCTTGATGTCGAAAAAGGGTTTAGGCAAGGCGACAAACTGTCATGCGATTTCTTCAACATCATACTTGAAAAGATTGTAAGAAACTCAAACGTCAACACAAAAGGAACAATCTTTCAATAGTCTGTACAGTTACTTGCCTACGCAGACGATGTTGAGGTAATGGGAAGAAAACAAGCGTGATGTCATCGGCGCTTTTGCGAGTATTGAAACAGAAGCGGCAAAAATGGGTTTGATGGTTTATGAGGGCAAAACGAAGTATATGTTGTCATCAAACAAGGACACAGAACATCGACGAATTGGACTAAACGTCACAATAGACAGACACAACTTCGAGGTAGGTTAGGTTAGGTTGAATGGGGGGTGCAGCCACAAGTGCTCCCCGGAAAATCATAGGATGAGGAAATGGGAGGATTGGAGAGGTGGATGGTTATTGTGGTAGGGAACTCCCACTGAACCATTTGGAGCCCTGAGTAAATTTCAGGACGTTGCTCAGTGGGAGGTTAGAGATGTCGCCCAGTTCGTCGAAGAAGTATTCTCCGAGGGTTTTTTTCCGAGTGTGGGCTAAGCTAGGACACTCACAGAGGAAGTGGAAAGATCCCTCCTCTGCCTCCTCATCTTGGCATCCTCTACATAAGTCGGATGTGCTAATGCCCATTCTCATCATGTGGGTACCCAACGAGTTGTGACCCGTGAGAATGCCAATCAACAGAGAGAGCCGAGGTCTGCTTAGCTGGAGTAGAAATTCTGTTTTTTTCTTGGAAATATCTGGCCAAAGGTTTCTAGAGACTCGGCATGTTTCTAAAGATGACCACCTGTCATTGGCGATTTTTAGAAAATTGTGTTTGATTCTGCTTTTTTCTTGCTCTAGTGGCTTTAGAACTGAAGTGTTCGCTTCGCTGGATTCGAGTGCTGACCCGATTTTTGCCAGCTTATCCGCCATTTCATTACCGATAATGTCACGATGTCCAGGAACCCAGGTGCCAGGTTAAACTAACTGTGTTTGTCTCACTGAGCAGTCTAAGGTTACTGCGACAGCTGTCTACTAGCCTGGATTTTGTGATAATGGATGAGATAGCTTTAATGGCCGCCTGGCTGTCTATGAAGAAGTCAATATTTTTGTTGATAAAGTTTTGCGTAGCAAGGTGCTTCGCGGCTTCGCACACTGCGAGTACTTCTGCTTGAAAGACACTGCAGAAGTCGGGAAGCTTTATTGATCTATTCATGTTAGGGTAGTCTGAAAAGATACCTGATCCTACCCCTTCGTCCGTTTTGGAACCATCTGTGAAGACGGAAATGTGATTTTCTTTTATAACCCTGTTTTCCTCCCAGCTTTCTCTAGTCGGAAAGACTGTTAGGGCCACTGGATTGAAATCAATATGCGGGGGGGTATAGTCTGTTTGGGTGTCTATATCTGTATGGTTCATGATGGTTCTATGGCCTGATATGCCTGTTTTCCAATTGTTGCATTGTTTGAGTCGCAGTGCGCTTTTGGCCGCCATCTCCTTAGTAAAGAGATCTAGGGGGGCTAGCGATAGGAAGGTTTCCAGAGCTGCAGTTGGTGTTGTTCTCATGGCACTAGTTGAACCAATGCATGCAAGTCTTTGGATTTTGGTCATGGTCTTAAGGTTTGAAGCCTTCTCTAATGATGGCCACCAGACTAGACAGGCATATGTGAGGATTGGTCTTATTATGGATGTATACATCCAGTGAATGGTTTTGGGACCAGGTCCCCATTTTTTACCAAAAATTCTACTACAAGTGTAGAAAGCGATTTGAGCTTTCCTTTCTCTTTCTTTTAAATTTTCTTTCCAGTTGAGTTTACGATCAAGGACAATTCCGAGATATTTTGCCGTACCAGATAAGTTTATTGGTATTCCATTAATGGAGGGAGGAAGTATATCTGGAATGTTACGTTTTCTCGTAAACAGAACAAGTTCTGTTTTTGTAGGGTTGACGTTTAGCCCACAGTTTTTCGCCCAGCTGGTGAGCTTGTTTAGAGCTGTCTGAAGAAGTTCACAAAGGGTGGTTGTGAATTTTCCCGAAGCCATGATGACGATGTCATCGGCATAGGCTACTGCTTTTATTCCGCTCCTGTCGAGTTTAACCAGGATTTGGTTAACTACTAGGAGCCAGAGTAGCGGGGATAACACTCCTCCTTGAGGTGTACCTCTACAAGTTTTTACTTTTAGGGTACTTTCACCCATTTCTGCTTTTACTATTCTCGTTTGGAGCATGGAGTCGATCCAGTTTGATAGCGTTGGCTCGATATTTATGGAACTTAATGCCATGCGAATAGCATTGTATTCAACGTTGTTGAAGGCCCCTTCTATATCGAGGAATGCAGCCAACGTGTACTCTTTATATTGGATTGACTGTTCAATGGTTCCGACTACTTCATGAAGTGCAGTCTCAACTGATTTGCCCTTTATATAAGTTAACGCCAAATACATTAACGCGCAACAAAGTCTTCCAATCCATCCCCATTCTGCAAACACAGCAAAAACTTCCCCAAAGGCAAAACACAAAGAGAAGACGACATAGGAATCCACACACAAGCTGCCAGCGAACGATCGCATGAAATAAACAAATCCACGCACTAGTTGTTTACGTGACCCTATCTGCAAGTCAGCAGAATATCCCCCATGAGATGATCACCGAAATGCGAACCAAATCCGCACACAAGCTGCCTACGTGATCTAATGTGCAAGTCAGCAGGAATCCCCACGAGATGCCACACCAAACCATCCATCGATATCGATTTATTGATTGGTCAGCAAAATGTAGGTATAAAAGATGTTCGAATAATTCTAAGTTTGTCATTCGTATTTGGGAAGGCAGAATCGCTGCCCGTTTATAAATAAAGTAAAGAAGAAAAAAAACGTAAAGTTTTTTTTTAAAGAAAATTAAATATTAAAAATTTAACTGGCGCCCGAGCAGGGACCGGTATTGCGTGTGAGTTCTAAATAAAAGTAAAAGCGCCTTAAGTAGCTGCGTCCTTTCGAACATATCCTCGCTTACCGGTTTAAATAGAAAACGAATCGCCTCAAGTAGCCGTGGTTTAAATAGAAAACGAATCGCCTCAAGTAGCCGTGGTTTTAAAAGAAAACGAATCGCCTCAAGTAGCCGTGGTTTTAAAAGAAAACGAATCGTCTCAAGTAGCCGTGGTTTAAAAAGAAAACAAATCGTCTCAAGTAGCCGTGTTTTTTAAAAAAGAAAAAAAACAATAGTGCGTTAGTGTTCGTTGAAAAAAAAAAAAAGGAATAAAACATACCGTCAAGTTCTAACGAAAAACTAAAAAGCAAAGAAAAACAAGAAACCAACATAGAAACACTAAGAAAGTAAAACGCGAATATTGAAAACACTCATCTATTAATAAAAAAAGAACAAAGGTGAACAGTGAACATTATTGGTGAAAGTGAACACAGAAGTCACAAAGGGCCCCGAAGTAGCCTTGCAGTAGAAACCAGCAGGACAAAACGGAAGCATCAGAGGAAGCTAGCCGCACCACAATGAAGTCACTAGTAATTTTCTTTATGTAAGTCTAGATTAGATTAGATAAGTAAAATAAAAATTAAAAACAAATATTTGTTTATAATTAACGAACACGATATTTTTTAGTGCTTTATGATAATCTATATTATAATTACCCTTGTTTTGGTTCACAATAAGTACTACATTTATTTGAAAAATTATATTCTAAAAACAATTGAAACAATTTTACTAAAACATAAGAGAATAATTTTTTTTTAAAAAAAGAAGCTAAATTTTATATGATAAAAGTAACTAAGTGATTTCTTATAAATAAAAAAAAAAAATTTTATACGTATAAGAAGAAAAATGGCCAACCCAAATAACTTAATTAGACCCGAAATGAACGGAAACATTCCGCCAACCGCTTCACCTAGCCAAAACAATGCTTCAATCACTCGTACCGACTTGCAAAATATGGTTGTGACCATAGTAAACCATGTCTTAAACACAGAGGGAAGAAATATCATTCAAAACATCATAAATCCCAACTCTGATCGATTTCAAGGAATCGATCAAGTAATCGATCCAACACAGAGATCCAATCTCGGAGACCTCGACAAGGTCCCAGATGTAGTTAGGTGCCTGAGAGAATTCTCTGGGCAACCAGGGGAATTCAGTTCTTGGAAGAAGAGCGTGGATCGAATTATTCACCTTTACGAACCCGTCAAAGGTTCACCAAAATATTTCGGCGTCTTAAACGTCATACGGAACAAAATTGTAGGAAACGCAGATATTGCGTTAGAATCCTATAATACCCCTCTCGATTGGGGATGTATTTCCCGATGCCTCACCCTTCACTACGCGGATAAACGCGACTTGGGTACACTTGAGTACCAAATGACTTCCCTCATACAAGGGAACGATACTGTGGAAGGCTTCTATCAAGCTGTTTACTCCCACCTATCCCTTATTTTAAATAAAATTAGTTGCATGGACGTCGGTCCAGAAGCACTATCCTTACTTACGAAAACTTATAGAGATAAAGCTCTTGACACCTTCGTAAGAGGTCTTAAAGGAGATCTACCTAGACTCCTCGGGATCCGTGAACCCGTTGACCTGCCACAGGCTCTCTACCTGTGCCTTAAATTAGAAAATCAGAACTACAGATCAAATTATGCTCATAATCACCAAGGAGCAATTAGGAAATTACATCAACCAATTCCGCCAATGCTTCCTCCTAGAAGACCAAATCCAAATATGCATAATAATCAAATACCATTTTATCCACAACTTACCCATTTTCCTCAACCTATGAACTTTAACCAACAATCATACCCATTTAATAACAACCACATCCCTAAACAACATCCTTTCAGTAACAACAATAATCGTTACCCAAATCAATTACCAAATCGAATCCAAGGAAATATTAACAGACCATTTCCAAGGCCGCAACCAAGGCCAGAACCGATGGAAACCTCCACAATAGGCACCGCTAGAGTAAATTATGTTAACAGGCCAACACAACAACAGAGAAATTGGCCGCCTGCACCAAAGAGACCTAATAATTTACCACAACAACCTAGTTTTCCAAATAAAATGCAAAGAAATTTTCACCTAGGAACTTCAGACCAAGAGAACTCCGCAACCCAACAATCGGAACTGGATCAGTATTACGCTGAACTACACTTAGCTGATCAACAGCACGAACAAAGTTTTAGTAATTACATAGAACCGTTAACCCAAGAGGAAATAGAAGTAAACGATACTGAAGTAATATCTGAACTTAGCGATATTCATTTTTTAGGTTAACAAGCTCTTCGTTGCCCTATATAGAAGTTAAAACAAATGGTGGCGAAGTGCTAAAAATCTTAATAGATACAGGTTCAAACAAAAATTATATGCAATCCTCCCTCGTAAAAAACCCTATTCCTAATGAAAAAATATTCTATGCTAATTCTGTTGGAGGGAACATAGAAATAACCCATCATACCTTCGTTAACTTATTTGGCTTAAAAGATCTAAAAATTAAATTCTTCCTTATGCCGTCTTTAAAATCCTTTCAAGGCATTCTTGGAAATGATAGTTTGAAAGAACTATCTGCCGTAATTTACACAAAGCATTCTTACATGACTATTAAAGACAACATAAAGATACGAATCAAACAACTCACTGCAGAAGCAGTAAATACTTTATCTGTAAGAACAGAACACATGACAGCAGAACAAAAAGATTCAATCAAATCCATAACCAAAAGATACTTCAAGTTATTTGATGACCCAGACGAAAAACTAACTTACACAACCGTTGTCAAAGGTGAGATCCGAACTTCATCAGATTCTCCCGTATACACCAAATGCTATCCATACCCAATGGCTCTTAAAGATGAAGTAGAGAGTCAAATTCAAAAACTCCTCAGAGATGGCATAATAAGGTCTTCAAGATCACCGTACAATTCACCGGTGTGGATTGTTCCAAAGAAGCTAGACGCTTCCGGCGAAAAAAAATATCGATTGGTGATCGATTATCGTAAATTGAATGCCATCACTATTGCTGACCGATATCCTATCCCAGAAATTAACGGCGTGCTCGCACAATTAGGTCAAAATAAACTTTTCACAGTTATCGACCTCAAAAGTGGGTTTCACCAAATTCCACTTAAAGAAAGAGATATTGAAAAAACAGCATTCTCGGTGAATAATGGAAAGTACGAATTCACCCGGCTGCCTTTTGGGTTGAAAAATGCCCCTTCTATTTTTCAAAGAGCACTCGATGATATTTTGAGAGAACATATAGGGAAAATATGTTTCGTTTACATCGACGATATCATCATATTCAGTAAAGATGAGGATACCCATTTAAACAATATTGAAAAAGTTTTCAAGACCTTGGAAGCTGCAAACATGAAAGTTCAGCTTGACAAATGCGATTTTTTTAAAAAAGAAGTCGAATTCCTTGGTTTCATAATTTCCTCAGACGGAGTCAAAACTAACCCCGAAAAAGTTAAAGCAGTGCTTGAATTTCCACCTCCTAACACTCTCAAGGAACTACGATCATTCCTAGGTCTGTCAGGGTATTACCGCCGCTTCGTTAAGGACTACGCTAAGCTAGCAAAACCCTTAACAGCCCTTTTAAGAGGGGAAGATGGACGATTGTCCAAAAACATCTCCAGCAAAATATTAATTCAACTAAACGAAGAAGCAATGGAAGCATTCAATAAAGTAAAAAAATCCTTAGCATCAGGAGACATTGTACTTTCTTACCCCGACTATAGCAAGGGATTTGAACTTACCACTGACGCTTCGAACTACGCGCTCGGAGCAGTACTATCACAAGAAGACAAGCCCATAATGTTTATTTCCAGAACCCTAAATAAGACGGAAGAAAATTACGCCGCAAACGAAAAGGAAATGTTGGCTATAATTTGGGCTCTTGACGTTTTCAGAAATTACCTTTATGGCTCAGCAAGAGTCAAAATATTGACTGACCACCAACCCCTCACTTATGCTTTAAGTAGCAAAAATAACAATTCGAAAATGAAACGCTGGAAAGCAGCATTGGAAGAATACAACTACGAGCTAAAATACAAGCCCGGTAGCACTAATGTGGTTGCTGATGCACTTTCTAGACCACCTACTACTCACCTTCAAATTAATTCTCTTACAGCATCCCAACATAGCGACGAAAGTTCATCTCACGAACTTATTCCAGCAGTAGAAGTTCCAATAAACGTTTTTAAAAATCAACTCATTCTGCTTATAGGCGAAGAAGAAAATTTTAAACTCCAATATCCTTTCCCAAATTTTCGTAGGCTTATATTTAGACAACCTCGATATAGTAAAGAAAATCTTATTTCAATATTTAAACGATACTTGATTCCTACCATAATAAATGGACTAATGACCAACGAAGAAACTATGGGAATTATCCAAAATATATATCCACTTCATTTCAAAAATTATAAGGTCCGCTACACACAAACAGAAGTGCTCGATGTAACTGATCAAACTGAACAAGAAGAACTTATCTTAAAAACCCATAACAGAGCGCATAGAAATGCACGAGAAAATAAAGCCCAACTACTCCAAAGCTATTACTTCCCACAAATGAACTCAAAAATTAACAAAATAGTTAAACAATGCCATATATGTCGAGAACACAAGTATGATCGGCATCCCCAGAAACCCAAACTCAAACCCACACCTATTCCCCAGTATCCAGGTCATATTATACATTTAGATATCTATTCAACCGAAGGACATCTTGTGCTTACCGCATTAGATAAATTCTCCAAATATGCTCAAACTAAAATACTAAAGTCCAGAGCCGTGCAAGACATCGTAGAACCTTTAAGACAAATTCTATTTTCTTTCGGCATACCGAAACTAGTCGTTTTTGATAATGAAAAATCCTTCAACGCAGCCTCTATTCGTTTCCTACTGCATGATCAATTAGGAATAGAAATTTTCAAAACACCTCCCTATTCTAGCACAGTCAATGGACAAGTGGAGCGATTCCACTCCACACTCTCAGAAATCATGCGTTGCTTAAAAACAGAAAAGATTCATAGATCCTTCCTAGAATTACTAGACAGAGCAGTGTACGAGTACAACTGTTCAATTCATTCTACAATAGGAAAAAAACCGATAGAAATATTTTTTGGAAGAAACGTCAGTACCGATCCAAACCAGTTAGAAAAAGCAAGAGAGGAAAATATAATCAAGCTACAAAAGAAACAAAATATCGATTTGAAATACCACAATAAAAAAAAACACGAACCAAGGAACTATACACCTGGTGATATAATTTACGTTAAAGTAAACAAAAGATTAGGCTCAAAGTTATCACCCCGTTTTAAACGAGAAATAATAAAACAAAACAATACAACGACAGTAACAACACAATCAGGCAAAATTGTTCACAAAAATAATATTAAGAGTTAACTATTATCTTTTTAGATTTATCCTGGCACCATGCCTCGCAAGTGTTCAGATTCTGGACTACACAAATTCACAGGCGGTAACATTTCATCTAGGAAATGCTAAACTCCAAACAGGCACTTTTAGATTGATTCATGTCATTGATCTTGAATCATATGAAAACGTAATAAGAAATATAGAGAATAAAATGCACACAAATATTAATAAAGATAATACCATTTACCCATTCCTAATCCATGAAATCTCCTTATTAAAAAGCCATATAGAAAGATTAAAACCTAAAATGAAAGTTAAAAGATCAATAGATCTTATTGGAAAAACATGGAAATGGATCGCAGGTAATCCAGACCATGATGATCTTATAATTCTTACACAGAAAATAAATAATATTTTGGAAAATAATAACCAACAAGTAATAATTAATAAATTAGCTTTAGAACGAATAAATAAAATTTCAAACATTACGAATCACGTAATCAAAATTGTAAAAGAAGGTGTAACTATCACCGATGAAATATCATTAAATTTAAAATTTCAATTAGAAGTAATAAGAGAAGAAATTGTAAACATAGAATATGCTATGAATTGGGCTAAAACAGGACTAATTAATTCATTTTTATTTAGTGAACCAGAACTAAAAATTGTTAATGATATATTTGAAAAAAATAAAATTCAATACATAAATATTGACGAAGCAATAGAATTCTCAACAATAAAAATAGCTTCAAGTAATAAATCTATAATTTATATTATTGGTATTCCTATAACGGATGCAACAACTTGCGACACATTGTTAATAAAGCCCATAAAGACGAATAATATTATAAGTAAAATAAATTTTGAAAACATTTTAAATTGCAACAAAAAATTGTGTGGAATAAAAAGTAAATGTAATTCATATAATAACATAAATCTTTGTCAAAATAATGACGTAGTTGAGTTAAGTAATGAAGATTGTATAAGTAATCTTTTAAATAGTAAAGAATCGTTTTGCGCAAAAATGACCAATCGATACTTCCCATCAGTAGAAGAAATAACACCTGGAATAATATTTTTAAACCAATATAATGGAACCATCAACATCGACAACGAAAAAAGAAATATAAATGGAACATTTGTAATCCAGTTTGCCAACACCTCTATACAAATCGGAAACAAGAAATACATCTCAGAAGAACTTTCAAGATTCAAACCACTGCCAGCTATTTTACAACCAAATAAAATTCAAAGCACATACGAAGAAGTACTGTCACTCGAGACGTTGAAAGAACTCCATATCAACAACACTAATCAAATACAACTTCTGAAAGAAGAAAACTTAGTTGGACATATTACCAGTTTTAGCATATCAACTTTAATAATTATTGCTATAATTATTGCAGCTATTATAAAATTTAGAAATAAATACTCAAGAAATGAAACTTCACGTTCTATTCCTGTTTCAATCGAATTACCTACAGTGCTAACAACAGAAACAATCCCTGATCCTACACAAATAGAAAGGGTCAGCAAGATTCCATTTTTTAATCTTTAACGAGGACGTTAAAAATTTAAAGCCGGAGGAGTTAACGCCAAATACATTAACGCGCAACAAAGTCTTCCAATCCATCCCCATTCTGCAAACACAGCAAAAACTTCCCCAAAGGCAAAACACAAAGAGAAGACGACATAGGAATCCACACACAAGCTGCCAGCGAACGATCGCATGAAATAAACAAATCCACGCACTAGTTGTTTACGTGACCCTATCTGCAAGTCAGCAGAATATCCCCCATGAGATGATCACCGAAATGCGAACCAAATCCGCACACAAGCTGCCTACGTGATCTAATGTGCAAGTCAGCAGGAATCCCCACGAGATGCCACACCAAACCATCCATCGATATCGATTTATTGATTGGTCAGCAAAATGTAGGTATAAAAGATGTTCGAATAATTCTAAGTTTGTCATTCGTATTTGGGAAGGCAGAATCGCTGCCCGTTTATAAATAAAGTAAAGAAGAAAAAAAACGTAAAGTTTTTTTTTAAAGAAAATTAAATATTAAAAATTTAACTTATATGCATGTTGGGCTGTAGAGATCACATTGTTATTCAGTTTTGTTCGGATATGCGTTTCTATAATTCTTTCTAGAGTCTTAAGTAGAAAGGAGGATAGGCTTATTGGTCTGAAATCTTTGGGTTCAGTGTGAGAGGGCTTACCGGCTTTGGGAATAAATATGACTTTAACTTCTCTCCAACTAGTTGGAATAAAGGTGAGGTTTAGACAACCTCTGAATATTTCCACTAGTATCGGCACAATCAAGTCTTTGGGACTTTGGAGCATCATTGGAATGATACCGTCCGGACCCGCAGATTTGTATGCTGAGAATGAGTCAATGGCCCACATTACCTTCCTATTATCTACTAATAGATTTCCTATGTTGGATCTAACGTTAGCGCTAGGGTTTCCGCGTTCTGGGGATGTCATTTGAGAACACCCTGGAAAGTGGGTGTTCATGAGTGACTCTAGAGTTTCAGAGCATGAGTCAGTCCATGTGTTATCAGGTCTTCTAAGAAAACTAGGGATATTTTGGACCTTGGACATGACTTTTCTTAGCCTTGCTGCGTCATTTGTGCACTCAATATCTGAGCAGAAGTTGCGCCAGGCTGCTCTTTTTGCGTAGGTAGTTCTATTTTTGTATTCATTTTTACTGATCTTGTATAGGTCCCAGTCAGCCGAAAGGTTGCTAAATTTTGCTCTATTGAAGAGCCTCCTAGAGTTCCTTCTAAGGGTCGATAGTTCGCTTGACCACCATATGGGGTTGGATCTACCTTTCCCTTTGGATAACGGGCATGAGCTTTCGT
The DNA here is from genome assembly GCA_914767635.1 of Melanostoma mellinum. NCBI lineage: Eukaryota > Metazoa > Arthropoda > Insecta > Diptera > Syrphidae > Melanostoma > Melanostoma mellinum. The sequence goes on along the minus strand of OU612058.1, from coordinate 66,507,776 downwards.
AGGCATTAATTATGTCTGACGTAAGCTTGTTTACCTGTGTCTCTATGGCTGAGCAGTTAAGCAAAGGCTGATTGTTGTTCTGGCTGAGAGTTAGGGCCAGTTTTTGGTTATAGAGACCCCAGTCAGTTTTCCTAGGGTTTCTATAAGGGATACAGTTTTCAGATTTGTGTTCTATTTCGAATGTTATCATTCTATGGTCAGAGAAGGTTACGTTGTTGGAGACCCTCCAATTACTGGTTACTAGCGTACCAGAGTTGGTGGATAGTGTAACGTCTAACACTTCTTTTCTTACCTTTGTTACAAATGTTGGTTCGTTACCTCTATTCATAATTATCAGGTTGTTCTCAATAATATATTCAAAAAGTGACTCACCTCTTTCGTTCGTGTTTGAACTACCCCACTGTATATGATGGGCATTTGCATCACAGCCCATGAGTAGGTCCCAGCCATTCCTTTTTGTTGTGGCGACCAATTCTGCAACAGCTGCCGTCGGGGGGTTGGAGATTGCATCGCCCGGCATGTAGACGGAGGCTAGGATTAGGGGTGGAGCCCCTTCTCGCTCGCACTTCACTGTTGTCAGATCATTACTACTGTGAGGGGTTAGAAGGAAGAGATTTAAATTTGTCTTTGATAAAATGCATGTACGATAGTTACCTTCTGTAGGCCCTTTGCTAAAGAAAAGGAAGTGATCTTTGGATTTCAGTCCGCAGATCCGGCCATGATTTATCCACGGCTCTTGAATTAGGGCTAAGTCGATGTCAGTTTTTGACATCAACGCGGTCAAGGTGGCAGAGGCCAACTTACTGTGCTGCAGGTTTATTTGTAGCACCTTCATTGTCTTTTTTGTGTTCGTCATTTTTGTTTTGTAAGTTGGCAGCCGTTGCCGGCCTCACCCTAACCTTGTTTAAGCCAATGTTTAGTCTGTATCCCCTTTCTGGAAGCATAGCCATTGACTCATGATTGAGCATGACTAAGACATCTTGGCCTGCGCTCGTAGGCTCTTCCATCTCCAGTACTTCCCAGTCAGCACTTGGGAAACTTGGGTTGAGTTTTCGTAAGAAAAGCTCAATTGTTTCCTTCTTCAAGCGCGGCCCAGGAATGTTTATCCGGACTTTGGGTCTGGTGGGGAGGTCTTTTTTTAAGGCAACTTTAAGTGTTGCTCCTTCTATAAAATCCGCCTTTTCGGATATCTTTGTTTTTAGCCAGTTAAGGGTAAATTCATCATTGCACGTGAGAATTTTGAAACCCTTTAACGTCGAGATGGGTCCAAAATCAGGCACCGCGCCCGAGGACGTGGGAAGCTCGTCAGTCATGCACTCGAGTAGCCTTATTTCCACTCGAGTCCAGTCTTCTTCGCTTAGCCTTTTTTCTGGACTCCCCTCATTGATAATGGCCACCTGAAGGCTCTCTTTTATCAATTCCGCTACAGTACTTTTTTTGTCAGTTGTACCGGCCGTCTTGGGCTTTTTGTTCACGGACATTGGAGGGGGTGTCGAGTCATTGTGTCTGGCTCTCTTTCTTTGACTGCTTTCTTGGGGCTTTATAAACCTTTCGGGTTTAGGACCATCCAGTGGTGGTCTCCCTGGGGTTTTTTTGGCCACCGCAGTCTTTGCCAATATGGTTTTCTTTTTTGCTTCTTCTTTTGTGACTCTACCTCTGGGTTCTGCCAAGGGCAAGGTCTTGGCTTCCATTTTATTAATGAATTTCCGAGCCCAGCTTAGGCGTTTCCAATCACGGAAACACAGCGTTGAGGTGTCACCTTTGCCGAATCTTCTTACGGTCCTTCTGGCATTTTCGAGCCTCTTTTGACCTGGGTCTTGTGCATCTTCTTTTTCTGTACCCTCGGATTAGGGCCTTTACCTTTTGCCGGCTCTGATGAGCGATGGCTCTTGGTTGGGGCTTTGTCCTCACAGACTTTAGGATGAGCGCTTTTTTCCGGACCCTTGTTTGGCGTTGAGGTCATTTTGGCCGAAATCTCATTTTTCGCCAGGAATTCGCCTCTTTTGGCCTCTGGCCGCCTTGGGACAGGATTTTCGGCCACGGTGACATCCGCGATAGAGTCGTCAGAACTGGTGAAAGATTGATAGTCGTCTTCCTCGAGGATGCGATGTTCCTCTTCCGACGTTATCTCTCGTCCACCTGCTCCTCCTTCTCCATCATCGGAGTCTGTGAAATCCATGAGGTTCTCCGAGAGTCCCTCATTGGTTTCAGCGGCTTTCCTGCTGCAGCCAGGAATGCAATCTTCTGCATTGTCTATCTTTTCATCTTTTCTTGTCACTGGCGACTTATCTTCTTTCGAAGCCAAGCCATCGCCGACAGCCGTGACCACTGCCGACTTTTGAGCGTATATCCCCGCTCGAGTTTTCTCTTCTACGCTTACCTTTTCCATGTTTTAGATAGACATCTCTGTTTGAGGTTTACTTGGTTGTTTGACTCTGCAACTGGATTGCTGGAGTGTCGAAACGTAAGCTCCCCCACCACGTCAAGGTGAAACCTCGTGGGAGAGAACTTCGAGGTAGTACAGGACTTCGTCTACCTAGGATCTGCTGTAGACACGGAAAACAACATCAGTGCGGAGATCAAACGGAGAATAACTCTTGCCAACCGTTGCTTCTTTGGGCTAAGAAGGCAATTGAGAAACAAAACCCTCTCCAGAAAAACCAATGTAACCTTGTATAAGGCCTTAGTCATCCCAGTCCTGCTTTACGGCGCGGAAGCTTGGACCTTATCGAAAGCGGATGAGGAAACCCTTGGTCGTTTCGAAAGAGAAATTCTCCGAATGGTCTTTGGTTTCCGTATGCGAAGACAATGTGTGGAGAAGAAGATACAACAACAAGCTGTGTGAGTTGTACCGTGACATGGGCATAGCCAGAAGAGTACGCATCGCGAGGCTACGATGGTTGGGCCATGTAGAGCGGATGGACCCAAACGCTCCCGCTCGACGGGTTTTCGAAAGCAAATTGCAGGGAAATCGCGGAAGGGGAAGACCTCGTCTTAGGTGACGCAATCAAGTGGATGAAGACCTCAACCGACTTAGAGTGCAAAACTGGATAGAGCTCGCCCGAAATCGAAGTCGTTACAGAAGGATGTTGGTTGAAGCCCAGGTTTACCCCGAACTGTAATGCCCACCTAAGTAAAGTAAGAAGTAGAATGCGTTCATTTGCATCAGCAGTAGGAAGAATTCTCTCCCAGGTTACGATACATGGTCTTTTCGCTGTTTGCTTGAACGGTACTTCAATTTAGCTTTTAAAGGAGTTTTGTTTCCGTTTACTGCTTTAGCTTCATCATTCCTCAAAGTTTCTTTCGCTAACACGTAAGCTCCATGGAAGTCCCTGCAACCTGTAAGCATTGTTCTTGGATATACAATCCAAAAGCACTCAAAATCAAAGCAAAACGAGATTTAGTGTGTGTTATCAACAGTCAGGTTTGACAAAAGACCTACTATTTACATATGCAATTTTTTGGCATTAACAGAACAACGACAATATCTGAAATTATTTAGCTTCCAAAAGCGGGCTAGCTATACAACCAGAGGTCTGATGCTAAACAATACATATTGCTTCGATTGAAACTTTGTAACGTACGTTTTATTAAATTCTAGTAAGCATTTAGTATTTCCCTATATCGTGAAATTACCAGCCACAAGAGCTAAATCGATATGTATTTTGAAATGTGTTATGTAGCTAGGTATGTGTAGTACCTGCTTGTGAACATCAAACAACACAGCAAGTAGTCTGTGTAACGTTTTTTTTTTTGTTTTTTTTTTTTTTTTTTTGCTTCTGGGTATTCAAATCGATTTGTTAAATTTGAAAATATTTCAATTAGTTTTGCCAGAATCAACACATCCTATCCGGGACAATGTTGCCACTTTACTGCAATTGCAGTAGATCTACTGCATTTTTTTCCTAAAATGATTCTACTGCCTTAAAAAGATATCTACTGCACTTTTGGTTTTACGAATAAAAACTAAGCTTAAATAATTGCAATACTCATAAATGAATTTTTCGACATTATATACTGAATACAACCATTTTTTAAACGCACCCGTATTATAGGAGCAATCTAACATTGAAAGAATTTTTGAAATCGGTTCAGTACTTTCCAAGTTCCTGATATGTTTTTTTTTTCGTCCTATTCTCTTGGGAGTATGGGGATAAGATATTGTTTAAGCTATTTGGAGATAACGTCATATTGTAATAGCGTTAAAAATTTTATTCCGTTCCAGTGGTTTTGAATTGCCGTTCATGTGGGAATTCGGGGATGATATAAAATAATCCATGGTATTCAGGAGCAATGAAGCACTGATAAAATTTTTGGAATCAGTCTAGTATTTTTCAAGTTCCCGGTTATGTTTCCGTTCCCTTGGGAATATGGAAAGGAAATCTAGCCTATGTTATTTCTCAGGTTTCAGACCATTTTTGTGTTCCAAACTTCATTCATTGGATCAATGGTTTTGGTGCCCCTTCAATACAAACCATTAGTTCTCGTTTGCGGTCCCGTTCCCGAACTTGAGTACTTTTGAATAAGGAATATGTAATAAAAGTCAGCAATTTATTGTCCAATTTAAAAACTAAATTAAAAGAACTATTAAAAACAAACAATCCTATAATCTAATTATTTGTTATTTATTATTTCATTTTTTTTTTTGTCAAAAACGATTAAAAAAAATAACAAAAGCATTATTTTGATTTAATTTTTAATTCACTACAGTTAAGAATAAGGAAATTGTTACTTTTATATATTCCATTCCTTTTTTTATATTCACTTAACTTTTCTTTGAACTTCCACAAATAATTCAAAACCAAAGTTTGCCGAATCAGTCTACCTGTTCTCGAGTTATAGCAAGACTAACGCACAGCAATTGATTTTTATATATGTATGTATATAGATTTAAGATTATTAAGATTATAAAAAAAAAAAAAATCTACTGCATAAAAATGTTATCTACTGCACTTTTTTTGTAAATCTACTTCGAAAATTTTTTCAAACAGTGGCAACGCTGATCCGGGATCGAGATACAAAGGTGGTAGGTAATTTGATATAGTATCAATTTTTATCGGTGTTTAATAGCGGTGTCGATTTCACTTTGTTAAATAATCCTCAATATCGAGGGAATAATCCATTTAGATATGTAATTACGTTTTGTGGCTTAAATTTTCTGTTTTTATGCTGAAACCTTTAAATACAGTGAAACAGCTTTAGTTAACATTGCGTGCGTTTGTTTCCTTGTATACAGTTCTTGGAATTCGGAAAGGTTTTTGCTCCCAGCTGTTTATTCACGCAAAATTCCTTATAAAGTAGATTATGCAAATATAGCCCTTAACAGAGAACAATCTAACATGGCTTCGATGAGGGGCTTACAGTGCCTTGGAGTGTAGGTAAGGTTCCTGCTCTGCAAGGTATTTCGTAAATGCGCTAATCACCTGTGACCAACTTGTACTTTCTTCAAAAAGAGCTAAGAACGTACTCAAAAAACATACTTAGGTGGACATTACAGTTTGGGCTGAACGTGGACCTCACCCAACATCTTTCTCTGCAAGTTTTAGGTGAGACTTCTTCATTTTGGAATTTCTAATTGGTTGATGTTCAAATGATTGTTCCACTTAAATAAAAACGAGTGGGTTTGCACAGTGGGAAAAGGCAATATAGGCTTGCAAGAAAACGGTTTTGCATGTAATGCCTTTTGCATACAAAATTTATTGCAATAATTGCGTCAGTTTAGGACAATATGAGAGCGGTGTTCTGAAGCACAAGAATATTGTATTTTTTGCGATGAGTGCATGAAATACTTGAAGTTGATGGTTTCCAAAATAGACGATGTACTCAAAGTGGTAAATGAGAATTAAAAAGCATTAAATAAAATTGAAGTTCTATTGCAAGCTTGCAAGTGGTAAATGAAAATAGAGCTGAATTACATAAACAAAAAGATTAAATAAAAAAAGTTATGAGTTGCATTAAGTTATTGAGTGAGAGTCAGCTAGTGAAATAAAAAAAGCAAACAAACCAAAAACATTAATGCTGAAACTAGGCCGTCCAAAAACATTCCTTCGGCTGTAGCGATGCCAAATCACAATCAAAGTAAGGAAAAAACAAATAAAGTATTTTAAAAGAAAAAAATTTATCCAGCAGACTTGTCGATAAAAGTTAGTAAAATGTCTAAAAGCAAAAATGGGACAGTTTTAATAAGATGTGAAAATAAAGAATCAACAAAAATAAGGGAAAGTGAAGTTAAAGAAAAATAAGGACACAAAATCCGTGTTTTATTGGGAATTTCTATATTCACTTAACTTGCGAGTCTCAATAAAACGCTTTTTTATTTGCATCTCAGAGACTTAAGTGGCACTGAACTTAGAGCAAGCTTGTCTGTACACACTTATCTACGCTCTTCATCATTAATGCAAGTGTTTCGATTCGATTCGATTAAGGTGGCGCTACAGTCCGGGTCGGACTAGGGCCTCAACCAACATGCTTCTCCAGCCAGCTCGGTCCCTAGCTAGCTGCCTCCAGTTTTGCACGCCAAGTTGGTTGAGGTCCTCTCCTACTTGCGTGCGCCACCTGAGTCGCGGTCTTCCTCTACTGCGCCGTCCCTCGGGATTGGATTCGAAGACTTTCCGGGCCGGAGCGTTGTTGTACATTCGCTCTACATGACCCAGCCATCTAAGCCGCTGGACCTTGACTCGTTTGACAAGGTCAGTGTCGCTGTACTGTACAGCCCGTACAATTCGTCGTTAAATCTTCTTCTCCACTCTCCATCTATGCAGACGGGACCAAAAATCTACCGAAGAATTTTTCTCTCGAAGCATCCCAAAGCGTTCTCGTCTGCCTTTGACAAGGTCCATGCCTCTGCGCCATATATAAGAACCGGGATTATAAGTGTCTTATACAGGGACACTTTAGTTGCTCGAGAGAGGACTTTACTACTCAATTGCCTTCTTAGTCCAAAGAAACAGCGATTGGCAAGAGTTATTCTTCGTTTGATTTCAGCGCTGGTGTCGTTATCTGAATTAATAGCGGCGCAGGTAAACAAAGTCCTTAACTACCTCAAAGTTATAGCTGTCTATCGTGACGTTCTGTCCTAGACGTCGGTGTTGGGTGTCCTTTCTTGATGACAGCATATACTTGGTCTTGCCCTCATTTACCACTAAACCCATCTTCTTCGCTTCCGTCTCAATGCTCATAAACGCGCCATTGACATCACGCTGCGTTCTTCCAATTATGTCAATATCGTCGGCATATCCGAGCAACTGAACGGATCTTTGAAAGATTGTGCCTCTTGTGTTGACTTGGGAGTTTTGCACTATTCTTTCAAGAACGATGTTGAAGAAGTCGCATCCGCATGACAGTGCATCGCCTTGCCTAAAACCTTTTTTGACATCGAATGTATCGGTGAGATCTTTTCTGACCCTGATGGAGCAGCGTGCGTTCTCCATCGTCATCCTACACAATCGGACAAGTTTGGTAGGGATGCCAAAACTAGACATGGCTCTATATAACTCCTCTCTATAGATGCTGTCATATGCGGCCTTAAAATCGATAAAAAGGTGGTAGGTATCGATTTGAAGCTCCTGGGTTTTTTCCAAGATCTGCCGTAGTGTGAAGATTTGGTCTATGGTGGACTTTCCTGGTCTAAAGCCGCACTGATAAGGACCTATCAGGTTGTTGACGAATGGCTTCAGACGCTCACACAATACGGCAGAGAGGATCTTGTACGCGATGTTAAGAAGACTGATACCTCTGTAGTTGGCGCAGTTCAGAGGGTCTCCTTTCTTGAGGACCGGGGAAACGATGCTGAGATTCCATTCATCGGGCATGCTTTCTTCCGACCATATTTTGCAAATGAGCTGGTGCATACTCCTGACCAGGTCATTGCCTGCCGCTTTAAACAATTTGGCAGTGAGGCCATCAGCTCCAGCAGCTTTGTTGGACCTTAGCTTGCTGCTGTCTTCACTTCGTTCAGGTCGGGTTGGCGGAATTGTTGGTCTACGTCGCCTAAATCGAGTGGTTCTATCTCTCTAACAGCGGAATTGGGTTCATCATCGCCGTTATAGAGCTTGGAGAAGTGGTCTTTCCATATCCTCAGCATTGACTGCGGTTCCACCACGATGTTCCCTTGATCGTCTTTGCAGGCTTCGGCTCGGGGCTCATAACCCGAGGCTGTTGTTTTTACCTTTTGGTAAAACTTCCGAACCTCATTCCTGCTGTGGCACCCTTCTATCTTTCTATCTCCTCGATCGCGCGCTTCTCATGCTCTCTCTTTTTCCGTCTGAGAAGCCGGTGTTCGTCTTTCCTCTTCTGCTTGTAGAGCTCGTAAGCAGTTCTAGTCCTTCTGTGCAGCGCCGCTTTGTATGCTTCCTGTTTAGCTGCATGTGCTTGCCGGCATTCGTCGTCAAACCAGGGGTTTCGTTGTGGTGGCCGTGTGAAACCCAGCACTTCAGAGGCGGCATCTCTGATGGCTGATTGGCAGTGCTGCCACTGGTTCTCTATACTTGATGCTGGCGGCATAGGACTCCTTAAGAGGTTGTAGGAGACTCGATCGGAAAAGGACTTGGCGATCTCTTGCGATTGTAGTCGTCCAACGTCGAATCTTCTCACAGTATTTCCTTGTGTTGGCTTGGATCGGGATATCCGCAGTCGTACCTTGGCTACGACAAGGTAGTGGTCCGAGTCAATGTTGGCCCCTCGGAATGTTCGGACATCCTCTATACTGGAGAAGTGCCGTGCGTCGATCGCAATGTGGTCAATCTGGTTGACGGTTGATTGATCAGGAGATTTCCATGTCCCTTTGTGGATATTGAGGTGCTGGAACCGCGTACTAGCTACCAGAACATCTCGCCCCGCAGCGAAATCGATCAGCCTGAATCCGTTATCGGAGGTGTTGTCGTGCAGGCTGTATCTTCCGATTATTCCTCTCTTCCTAGCTTGGCATTAAAATCTCCTAGAACAATCTTAATGTCATAGCCAGGGCACTGCTCATGCAATGCAAGTGTTAGTGGTTAGTAAATAACGCCAGCACAAGCACAAAGAGAACGTATACGAGGAAAAATAAAAAAAACATTACAAAAATATAACAAAGTAAAACTTAAATTAAATTAACACTAAGAGAACAAACTAAACTAGTGAAACATTACTAAACAAGGTTATAAATAAAAAATGAAATTAAACTACAGAAATAAAAAATCTACTAAACATGAATCATGCAGATGGTACACTGGTTCTTAATATTAATTTTAAACTATTTTTACTGATGTTGAAATCGGCAATAAAAGGATTTGAGTTGAATAACCTACTCATGCGTGCTAATGGCTCATGCATTCCATAGTTAGTACAGTGGTGGGAGCGATGTATAAACTCTAAATTACGTAGTTGGTGAGTTCCTCCGCGATAGTTGAATCCTACGTGGGAGAGCAAGTCGGGAGCATCAATTATACCGGTTATTAATTGATGAAAAAATACTAAATCATTGTTGATTCTCCTCTGTGAGAGGGTTTGAAGATTTAATAAGCGAATACGATTTTCATAAGGAGGGAGATTGAAAGGATCTTCCCAAGGAAGACCTTTGAGAGCGAAGCGTATGAATCTGTGCTGTATTGCTTCGATTCGTGATTTATGAATATCATAAAATGGTGACCACACCTGAGAAGCATACTCTAGATATGGGGACGAACATAACAGTTGTATAAAGATAGGGTAACATAAGGGTCATTAAATTCCTTTGCCCATCGCTTAATAAAGCCTAGCATTGTATAATGAGATTGATGTGTTCATTAAATTCCAGGTTGGTACTAAAGAGAACACCAAGGTCACGGAATCTAGAAACTTGAGATAAAGATTGTTGCGAGATTGAATATTCTCCAATGCTAGGAGATCTTTTGCGGGAAAAGGTCATACTCTGGCACTTGGAAGTGTTTAAAATTAGTCCGTTCATTGAACACCATACAACAAAACTATCAATATCTTTTTGTAAGAAGTCGCGATCTGAAGCATTTTTGATGATTTTAAAAATCTTCATATCATCAGCAAAGATTAAAATGTCGCTATAGGATATGCAAGAAATTACATCATTTATAGCAATAATGAAAAGCAAGGGGCCAAGATGACTACCTTGTGGCACGCCAGAATTGAAATGTTTTGACAAAACGTTTCGAAATTTGACTTCATAAGACCTATTTTTTAAGTAGGAACTTATCCAAGCAATAAATACTGTGGGAAATCCAAAAGCTTTTAGTCTATAAAGTATTATTTTATGAGACAGTTGGTCAATGCAATCAAGCTCGTTTCCACATTCAAGGGCATTGCAACACTTATGATGAAAGGATAGGAGGTTGGTAGCCGTCGATCTTCTTTGCATAAATCCGTGCTGCTGGTGGCAGACAACATTCCTTTTTTGCCCAAGCAACACATTTGCCTCTTATCTAGTACGTAAAGTGGGGACCAAAGGGGAGGAGCCAACTCCATGAACTGAAGAGTTCTTAATATATTCTTTTCAAGAACAGGTAAACAGCATTTGGTTTTCGGTGATCTTTAGAATATGTACTTAAAAGGTTTTAAATATGTGTCTAATTGAGTGAGACAAATGAAATGAATAGAGACGAAAAGTTTCAGAACAACGGAAGAATAAGTTTCTTTCTCTTTTACACAAATACGAATTGAGGACAGTATTTGTGAAATGGAATAAACATAGAATGAAAGAAGAATATATTATTATGTGTGGATTATTTTCGGCAAAGACTAAGTAGATATTTTTCCCATAAAAGCAAAACATTAAATGCATATTTCCAGCTATTTAAACGTCGGTTTGATGTGCCAGAAAAGATTTACTTTGAAGTCACACATTATACCTCCCTTAAAATAAACGCGCCTTCAAAAAATAAGTTTTTATGAATAAATGGCAAAAAAAAAAATCCAAATCGATTGACAATGATGTAAAAAAGTATGTCAAAGGTGTCTTAAAGTGTTGTTGTACAAATAAATGCTCAGCCAATGCATGCAACATTACAATTTATTGCATTTTAAGAATATATTTTTGAAATTAAGCAAAAATAAACATGGCGACTATTTTTTTTCTGTTGTCTTCCCAACAATTAGTCCTACAGGGTGTATCATTTCTTTTGTTGTGCATCATAATTTTTCTTCTTTTTTTGAATGCGACTTTCTAGACAACGACTTAAGCATATAATTATTAAACCAGTTTTGCAATTAAAAAACTGGAAGGATTTAAAAAACGAAAAAACAAGAATTGCATATTTCTCTAAAAATGCTTGATTTAATATCTTATTACTGTCTAATTCCTGAAACACACTCATAGACACCAAACTGTAAAATACAAAGTTGATACTTTAAATGAACATATTCACATTCAGCCTTATTATGAGTTTCACGTGAGCAGCTTTTCACCCGGAACATTTTTGTTCGCCCGGAATTTTAAATGCTATTAGGTCTGTTCTGTGTTCTGTTGCTTTTTTTTTTGCTTTTTAGGTCTGTAACTTCACTTCATTTACTTTAACAAACAAAATTCAGGTACTGTTCACATTTACTTTAACCAATCAGGTTTTAAAATTGTGACATTGAAATGTTTATAAATCGTTTTCGAATTTAATAACACCATTTGAAGTTACTGGGGTATTAACTAGAATCGGAACTTTCTCTTGAAAATAAACTTTAACTTGTGCTACTTTTTTGAATTTAAACGAGAACTAAAGGCGTTGCTTTTGCTTTGTCAAAAAAGCAATTTGGATTTTTTCCAATATTTAAATATGGCTTTAAGATAAATTTATTAAAAGTTTAAGTTTTTTCTTTGCGAATAGTTCTTTTACAGATCGAACCTTAACAGCAATCATTCATTCTCTCGAAATTCTAATTTTAAAGGCACACTAAATACTCTCAGACTAAATTATAAAAACAAATATACAACTGAATATCTTTTCCAAAACTAAACTCTTTTTAAAGATACACCCTGTGACACTAATTACCTTACAAATGCTATACCCATTCCATACACACACATCACACATTGACTTTTCGTATGACTTTCACTGAAAATATTGTTTTCTCTTTCGCGCTACTGAATTTTCAGTTTGTATATGGAATCTATAGTACCTTACCTACTATCGAAAACAAACACGATCGATCAAAGCCATCTATGTATCTGCCGGTGCTCAAAAAAAATTAAGGGGGAATGTTAGTACTTCAACATCACTTTAAAACTATTTAAGAAGAATGAGTGACAGATTTTCAACGACCTCTGAGCAAAAGCTACTTTAGAAGGTTTTGAATAAGTTCTGCAAAGTGTCCATACGAAAAACGCTTGTCAAGGAATTACTTTAGATATCTTTAAGAGTTTTTGGTTACACCTAAAAGAAACACCACCTACAAAGAGCTTATTAATAGATACATAAGTGGAATAGTATTCTTAAGTATAAATTAAGTCCAAGTTAAGTGCTGAGTAATTTTTTGGTACAACTCTTAAAGAGCTTGTGTGTTACTTGGGTGGCTATATTCACTTACCAAGTTCACTTTCAACATAAATTCCATTTAACAATCATCAATGTTGTTCACTTCTTACTTACTTACTTAGGTGGGCATTACAGTTCGGGGTGAACCTGGGCCTCAACCAACATCCTTCTGTAACGACTTCGATTTCGGGCGAGCTCTCTCCAGTTTTGCACTCTAAGTCGGTTGAGGTCTTCACCCACTTGATTGCGCCACCTAAGACGAGGTTTTCCCCTTCCGCGATTTTCCTGCAATTAGCTTTCGAAAACCCGTCGAGCGGGAGCGTTTGGGTCCATCCGCTCTACATGGCCCAACCATCGTAGCCTCGCGATGCGTACTCTTCTGGCTATGCCCATGTCACGGTACAGCTCATACAGCTCGTTGTTGTATCTTCTTCTCCACAGATCATTCGGAGAATTTTTCTTTCGAAACGACCAAGAGTTTCCTCATCCGCTTTCGATAAGGTCCATGCTGCCGCGCCGTAAGGCAGGACTGGGATGATCAAGGTCTTATAGAAGGTTACCTTGGTTTTTCTGGATAGGGGTTTGTTTCCCTATTGCCTTCTTTACCCAAAGAAGCAACGGTTGGCAAGAGTTATTCTCCGTTTGATCTCCGCACTGATGTTGTTTTCCGTGTCTACAGCGGATCCTAGGTAGACGAAGTCCTGTACTACCTCGAAGTTGTGTCTGTCTATTGTGACGTTTTGTCCAATTCGTCGATGTTCTGTGTCCTTGTTTGGTGCCAACATATACTTCGTTTTGCCCTCATTAGCCATCAAACCCATTTTTGCCGCTTCTGTTTCAATACTCGCAAAAGCACCTATGATATCACGCTTTTTTCTTCCCATTACGTCAATATCGTCTGCATAGGCGAGTAATTGTACAGACTTTTGAAAGATTGTTCCTTTTGTGTTGACGTTTGAGTTTCTTACAATCTGTTCAAGTATGATGTTGAAGAAATCGCTTGACAGTTTGTCACCTTGCCTAAAACCTTTTTCGACATCAAATGTCTCGGTGAGTTCTTTTCCGACCTTGACGGAGCAGCGTGAATTCTCCAAAGTCATCCTGCATAGTCGTACGAGTTTCGCAGGGATGCCGAAACTAGACATGGCACTGTACAGCTCGTCTCTGTAAATACTGTCATACGCGGCCTTGAAATCGATAAAAATATGGTGAATATCGATATTATGTTCTCGGGTTTTTTCCTAGAAGTGACGTAATGTGAAAATTTGGTCTATTGTGGACTTCTCTGGTCTAAAACCACATTGATAAGGACCTATCAAGTTGTTGACGTGGGATTTCTGACGTTCACATATTACAGCAGACAAGATCTTATAAGCGACGTTAAGGAGGCTTATCCCTCTGTAATTGGCGCAATTGTGAGGGTCTCCCTTCTTTAGGATCGGGCATACGATACTGAGGTTCCATTCATCGGGCATGCTTTCTTCCGACCATATCATGCAGATCAGCTGGTGCATGCTCCTTTCCAACTGATCTCCAGCTGCCTTGAAAAGTTCGGCATCAAGGCCATCTGCACCTGCAGTCTTATTTGACTTAAGTTTGCATATGGCAAGCTTAACTTCCTCTAGGTCGGGAGGACGGCATTCTTGATCATCGTCCAAGCTGAATGGGACAATCTGCCTGACAGCGGAATTTGTGTCCTCATCGCCGTTAAGCAGTCTGCAGAAATGATCTTTCCAGATCCTCAGTAACAACTGTGACTCTACAACTATGTTTCCCTGCGGGTCTTTACAGGCTTGAGTTCGGGGTTTGCCACCCTGGCAGGATCTTTTTACCTTTTCGTAAAACTTCCGAATCTCGTTCCTGTCATGGCAATTCTCAATTTCCTCAAACGAGCGCTTCTCATGCTTCTTCTTTTTCTTTTTGAGTGTTGTTTCCTCCTTTTCTCCTTGTAGATCTCGTTATACTGATCGTAAGCAGCCCTGGTTCGTTTTTGCATCAGCATTTGTCGTGCTCTTTGTTTGGCTGCATTTGCCTGCCTCCATTCTTCATCGAACCATGGGTGTTTTGTTTCGGTGGCTGAGTGAAACCCAGAACTTCAGAGTTCTAATGGCTTCTTGGCATTGCTGCCACTGGTCTTCAATGCTTAATGCTGGCGGCATGGTATTCAAGGATAATTGCAGGGACACTCGATTGGAAAAGGCATTGGCAATCTCTTGCGATTGTAGTTTTCCGACGTCATGTCTCTTCACCGCGTTGGTTCGTGCAGGTCGTGAACACGATATTCTCATTCGTACCTTGGCTACAACAAGGTAGTGGTCCGAGTCAAAGTTGGCTATCGGAAAGTTCTGACATCTAACACACTGGAAGAGTGCCTTGCGTCGATCGCAACATTATCAATTTGGTTGACGGATAATTGATCTGGGGATCGCCATGTACTTTTTATGAATTTTTAGATGCGGGAAGCGAGAACTACTTACAACAAGATCTAGCGCCGCAGCAAAATCGATTAGCCTCAGTCCGTTTTCGGAGGTTTTGTCATGGAGGCTATGCTTACCGATTGTGTTTCCAAAGATGTCCTCCTTCCCTCGTTTTCGTTAAAATCGCCAAGAACGATTTTCACGTCGTGTCTTGGGCTCGTAGAAACAGTCTTTGGAATTGTCGTCTTTCTCTTCTGTGGGGGCGTGGGTGCATATAAGGCTTATGTTGGCGTATTTAGTCCTGATGCGGATGGTCATTATACGCTCATTGACTGGTTTTTGGCTAATCACCTTATCCCTGAGTCTTCCTCTAACGACAAATCCGAACTGTTGTCTGTAGCAGTCGCCATAGTAGATGTCATAGTTTTTCATCTTCTTTATCTGCGGTTCACTCCATCGCACTTCTTCGATGGTGGTTATGTCTGCTTTGCAGCAGTCCAGGGCGTCTGCTAATTCTATAGCTGCACGTAGTCCGTTAAGAGATCTTACGTTCCATGTGCAGATCCGGAGGTCATTGTCCTTTTTTCGTTTGCTTGGGTCGTCAACTTTGAAATCATTATCGTTATCCGAGGCTTTTGGTTGTTTCGGAACCATATTTTTTCTCCGTGGTTCGGTACACGGTTAAAAATTCTGGCGTTAATTTTAATATTTTTAAGGTTGTATATATGACAACGCCGAAAAAATATTAGAATTAAATATTTTGGATATATTAAAATTGAAAAATCAATAAATGGTTTATTGAAATTAAATAATTTTAGTTATTACATTATATGACCAAAGTATTAAATTTTAACATATATTAAGATTGCTTTCTATGCCAAAAGTATTGAAAACAAACCCTTCTTATTAAAATTTTAACTATGATTTTAATACATTAGTATTAGAAATAAATACATTTCACATTGAAATCTAATATTTTTACCTGAAATTTAATATTTCTTTTATTTGTTATAAGCCCAAGGAGTATTAGAATGTAATACAATCTTCTTTATTTTAATACTTATTTAGATTTAATTTAAATATCAATCGATTGTATTTAAACACCAAATGTATTTAATTTTAATACAAATTTGTAATAATTTAAAGTATCGGAAGGTTATAATTTAATACAAAATGTATTTAATTTTAATACAAAATATGATTTGTTTTTAGTTTAAAAAGATTATAAATTAATACAAAATATATTTTATTTTAATACAAAACTGTATTCATTTTAAGTATTAAAAAGTTACTTTGTAATACACTTTGCATTAAATTTGAATACAAAAGTATATTAGTTTGGGATATAGCTATTTAATATAATACAAAACGGATTACCTACATTTCAACACAAAATTTATTTATTTTTGATATGCGGATTATTTAATTATTCAAAATATGTTATATTTTCATGTACCTATAGTAAATTCTATAATTATTAAAAACAATATTATTGTTTGTTCGAATTATTCCTATTATTATTATTATATTATATAATTACTTACTGAGTTTATCTATTCGTGACCCATCGACCTGCTTAAAAATTACACTTCTCAAAATAAAAATCGTGTTGTTATTTTTTCAAGTATATACATTTTATTAATAACAAAAACTTAAACTATTAAAACAAAACGTTTTTAATCCATTTATAACTATGCAAAACAGTACAGTAGGCATTAAAGAAAATAAGGCTGTAATATGAATATTTTGTTTTTTACTTCATAATGCTCGAAAGGCTTTTTGAAGACAATGTCATCGTATTTCAAAAAAAACTTTGAGGTCAGTTTTTTTAGCAATGAACATATTAATTTGGTTATCAAAACTTTCTTGTTTATATTGTGTGCATAAGAAATAAGCATTGTTTTCAATTTTGAAAATTTCTTCAATTTTTATATAAAGTTGTGATTCAAGACAAAGAAAAAAATGTATATTACAGGGCAAACAATAGAGTTCAATTAACCAATTTTACCACATAATTTTCTGAGATAACTAACAAATAATACATAAAGGTACACAAATAAAGATGTACTTACACAGCCTCCTATTTTGCTCTCCAATTTTATAGCATGGAAAAATGGAAATTATTGCTTTGGCACAAGCCAGTTTTGCTTCTTTGGATGGATAATTGCCGCATATTGATCGTAGATATTCCGATCCAATTGTCACTAAAGTCCTTCGAGAAGAATCTTTTAGAGAATTATTGCGGGAATATTCCTCTAATATATATGCCGCTGGGCTGGCTTTAATATAGGCTTCCAAACCCTTTCAATGATGGAAGTGAAGTACCTACACTAATATTTACTCTTAAAAAGGCAACTTACTTCTTCGTATATAAGGAGATTACTTCCAACAGCTGCGTCTTGTTTTTTTAAGTCTCCAACGGGATCAACCAGCTTTTGGACAACGGGATCAATCGTAACACAAAAACAGGCACAGCTTGAGTGTTGTCTCACTAAATCACTTAGAATATCTATCGGAATTTCATCACCGTCGCGATCTTTTAGAACAAACCCACTTTCTATTTCTTCGTCTTCCAGAACTAAAAAATAATTCACATTCGCAAATAAAATAAAGCACTTAGATCTGATTATACGCGTATAATTACTTACTTGTTAGAAGAATATCCTCATTGGATATTAACGACTCGCTTAAATCTGTTTGCTTTTTGACTCTCTTATGTTTTGTTGTATTTTTTTTTCCAAATTTTTTACTTTAATTAAGACTCCATTTAAGTTATCCACTATAAACTCCATTGTAGAAAGTAAAAGACGCACTCGAACAAATAACAAAATTGCACTGGCAATGGAAACCCAAGCGACAAAATAATACCTTTTGGTTTTGAAAGTAATACCGAAAAATTTAAATTCAATACTTAAGGGTTAAAAAGTAATTCTACAGTATTAGAAAGCAATACTGAAGGGTTAGAATAGAGAAGTAAAATGTTTAAAAACAATACTTGAATATTAAAATTTAATACTGAATTATTATAAAGTATTACTTTTGTTCTTTGAAAATAATGTAGCCGAGGGTGACGCTCTCTAAGAGCTAAAGTAATACTAAAATATTAAAATGAATTACTCAAGGATTAAAAAGTAATTCTTCAGTATTAGAAAGTAATACTGAAGGGGTAAAACAGAGTATTCGAAGGTTTAAAAGCAATACTCGTGTATATTAAAATGTAATACTGCATTATTATAAAGTAATGCTTTTGTATATTGAAAATAATATGGCCGAGGGTATCGCGCTCAAAAAGTTAAAGTAATACCAAAATATTAATATGTAATACGCAAGGGCATTATATTTTAAGTCAACTATAATTCAATTGTAATAAGTTCTTGGTTTAAGTGTTATTTTAATAAGGACGGGGTTAGATTGTAGAATTCAAATATTAAATTTTAATCTTTTGAGATTAAAGTTCAGAAGACTAGTATTAAAATGATCATTTTAATGTAAGAAATATTGAAATTCAATACAAAATTATTATAAAAAAAGTTAAATATATTGAAAATATTAAAAAGTAATTTTTCTTGTATTGCATATACCTGTAATACTGAGGTGGTATTAAAAAACATCCCCAGATTTTTAACCGTGTAGTTAACCCTACGCACAACCCCCAACCTAGAGGGCCAGGTCCTTTTGGATCCCTTCGGACACAAAGGGCTGGAATATCGAGTGTCAGTACCTTGCTGCAGGGGTGTGAGTGCTGCCGTTGGCTCACCAGGAGCTCATCCGCCACCATCTCTACTTCAATACACTGTCCTAGTATTGAAAGATCCCGAAAGACCTTTAAACCAAATATGTTGGAGTAGCTCCTTCAGGGGTTTCTACTTTTATGGCTGCTGAAGTCCACCGTTGATTCTGTCCTTCGAATTCATCCGCTGGGACATTTACACGAAAGCTCTCGTAGACCACTAAGATTCGTGCAGTCAGTCATTGTTCGCAGAGCAATTATAGTGTTGATCGATCACAATTCTTTTGTTCCGGATTCCTTTGTCAACACTCGCACTTACTAGTTTAGTAGGTCAGCTCTGGACGGAGCATCCCAGGTCCCAGTGGATACCGCTTGGAGGTAAAGAAAGCACAATTGACGTGTTCTATAAGTTGCAGCATCTGGGCGCCGCCAAGGTCGCACCAGTCAGAGCCTACCCGAATAGTACAACGCCCTTCCTGCAAGTGAGTTATTTTTGTCCACTTACGCTATTCACTTTAGAGTTTATTGAAGTCCTTGAAACGCTTTTAGGCCATATATGTCAGAACACTCATTCAAGGGTCTCTGCTCTTAGAATACTGACGTCCACCATTGATTCTGAAAGTCGAATTCATCCGTTGTAGCATTCTCCATTACTTCAAACCACTGAGGTTCGCATAGCCAGTCATTATTCGCAGAGCATTAAAGTGTTGCTCGTTGGTCTATGTTCAGATTCGCACTTACTAACTGCCTTATTGCCTGGCTTATTATGCCATTATGCTTACTTAAAAAACTTGCACCCGCACACGTCACAAAAGATGTTGATTCGAAAAGCCTTCAATTACACCATGTTTTGATTTTGAGACCGAGAAATGAGGGTACGAAGCTCAAAGCAAATCACATGGAAAATAATTATGACCTTCTCTCCGGACAACAATGACAAACTCGGGTAATGCTGATGATAGGTTGGCCAAGAATGTCCCACATTCCTTTTGTGGTGGTCACCAATTCGGATGACTTGCAATTCAAGTATATACCAACACACACGATGATGTAAATTTTATGTAAAGGCGCTTCAACTCAGCATTATACTCCCTTCTTGCGATAGCTTCTGAGATGGTATTTCTGTGAAGCTTATATGGCGGCAACGTACAACTTTACTTTACCCAAATGAAAGACGACACGAACAACTCCATGCTCAAAGTCCAAATGACATTATATTTGATGTATAAATAATGCGATAAGGAGGACGTTCATGGGAGGAACAAATTTACACCCATTTCTGGTTGATGACGGATGGTGAATAATTTATGGAGGAAATAGACGGAGAAACATGTAATCGGAACAAGATTATACCTCAGTGTCTGTACTGTTGATGTAGTTTTCTTCGCACAAAGAAAGCGAGTTCAATCGATCTGTCATTTTGTGACCATGTTGATTGACATGATTACATTATCAAAAAGGGGGTGTAATGATGTTTTGTTTACCCCAATATACGATGAGAGCTTGGGCACAACATGCCGGAAGCGATTGTATCTGGCTTTTTTTTTTTTTGTTTATATCTTTGGGAAGAGACAGTGTCCAATGGACATTTGGGGGCTATTCGTTATTTGGGAAATAGAATCAACAACAGCGCTTCTGCATAAGTGATGGAACGATTAGTTCATCAAATGGCAATTGACGTTCGCGTAAACAAGTGTTGACGTAAATTTCCCCCTTGGCCAAGAAATTCAATACAGAATTGGGGCTTATCCATAGTCAAATTGATGGGTGATTATTTTCAAAATTTGTGTATCGATTGGGTGTTGACTGTTGACAAAGAAAATAAATATTTGGCTATTGTCTTGGAGTGGAAAACGGCCACTTTCATGTAAACTCTTAATTAATGAATTGAACGTTTGAACAGGGGTGTTTTTTTAATGTTATTTGAGCACTCAACATATAGATTGAGCTATTACTGGCATTTTTTTTTTATAAAAAACAACTTGTTGTAGTCGATCAAAATAGCTTTCTACGGCTTCATGAAATTTAACACCGAACCAAAAGATTAAAAGGACCTCGAACATTGATTTGCAAGGCCACAGCACTATTATTTGCTAACAGACGTAGATTGTTTTATTTTGTCGTTGTCACAATAGTTAAGTATACTCAATTTCAGATTTGGAAACATATATTGCCTTTCACCTGATTAAACGCATCCATTCTATTATTTTTTTTTTTACATAATTTTGGTTTTCTTGTGAGTGTGGGTGCTGGGTGGCAATAACCCAACAATTTCAGTTACTTGAAAGCTTATTGAGTTATCTTAATAATGAAAGCACAAACAAATCATAGGTGAGCTACTCCACTTACCGGACTTTATTTCTCGTTTGTGATTTCAGTGCTTCATATGGACAATACTACAAAGGGAAGACAAAAAAAGTTTTGACACTACAGAACAAACGACAAATCACTAAAATTGTGTAAAAACAGCTCTCTCCACCAGTCAGATGAAAGAAAAAGAGGTGATACTCGTAAGTCGTAACTGCCTGCACGTCAACTGTGCGGAACGGTATTTTGAGTGCAGAGCGCCTTAAATTAAACAATCTTAGAAGAACTTAGTGTTATAAGCGCCGTATGAGGATATTGGGAGACATTTCTTGAACTGAAGCCAGATATTTTATCGCTTTCGTTGCAGATCGAGTTGCTATATAATAGGGGCTTCTTTCTACAAGTGAAACTGAGCTTTCCACTCAGTACCAAAAAGCTGGCCTGAATTAAGCAGAGTGAGCGTACGTACACAGAAAAATGTTGCTAAAATAATATACTCAAACCCAAAAACAACAAAGATCAAAAAAGCGAAGCAGACGCTTTTTAAATTGAAACAACATAATATTTACACTGTCAGACAAAATAAAGTGCAAACCGGAATCAAGATACTAACTCATTTTGTTACGGTAAAATTTCACCGCAACAAAGATCTTCCCTTAAAAACTGATTTATGTTTTTATTCCTTTCTTTTGGTCCCGAAACCCTCATCATCATTTCTTCGTCCCACCATTTTTCCGTTGTTTGTTCTAAGCAATGTGAAAGGAACATCGCTTTGAACAAATAACAAAAACAGGTACACCAAATCAGCGGATGAGCTGAATGGTTTGTTGAGCCAAGATACAAACCCGGTAGATGGCTAGAGCAAATTGCCATGTTTTGGAACACAAAATCAGATGTACATTTATACACAACCATCATACATAAACTAGAAGATACCATGTACACAATACACAACATCACACCATATACAATATCATCACATGAAGTACACATCACAAGCACAACATTTTATACATCAAGGCTTAAGCCCATCCTAAATATTAAATTGTCAAAGGTTGGAACGTTAATAGTTTTCCTCTATCGCCCCAAATCTGCAAAAGGGTCCACCGGCGTAAGTTAGGGTTCGCGAGTATAAAAGATTTTTTCCGGCTATGGTTCTTCTCGTAAAATTGTTAATTGAAAATAGAGTATTTTGGAAACTGTGCCCTCCTCGATTCACTATTTGCGCAATTTAGATTAACTGGGCGAATGCCCAGATGAAACTTGGTTTTTGGTTCAATAACTTTCAATTTTCTCGAAAATTTTGACATTGAGTACCTAATTGGGGTCTGGACTCACCCATGAGATCGGCAAGTTTTGGACGACACCAACAACTTGTCGAACTCCCTGAATTGAGAGAGTGAGTACGAGCACTTTCGTTGCGTATTCGACAGCGATGGCAGAACACCATTTATTGGTTTATTTCGTGGAAATGAATTCCTCGAAACGTGATTGGTTGAGAGATCGGATTTTTAGTTTTTGTGCGAAGGAAAGAAAAATTGTGGTAAAGAAAAACAAGTATAATAATTAGTCGAGGAAGCAGCAGGCATCCAGGAAAAAAAATAAGGATAAAAGTAGAGCAGAAAAAAAGACGTCAGCAGGACGTAATTTGTAAGAGAAATCGAGGAGAATAGCCGGCGGACATCCTGTCCAAAAAGAAAAGATAAGTAGAGTGTACTCTTTTTTTTTTTTGAGTGTCGTAGTTTTTTTAACTTGTGATTTTTGAGAAAATTTATAACCGTTTGGCCCCTTTCCTTCTTTTATTTGCGCAGAAAAATATCTGGTTTTTATTAACGGTCTAATTTTCGTTACTTGCCCTTGTAAAGTCGTATAGCGGTCCTTCAGGTTCTTATACATAATTCACATTTATACATTGTATAACACCTTTCATTTGCTTTTTATCATCCATTTTATAATATTTACTTTGTTCGAAAAGATTTGGGTTTTTAATCCAAGTTTACTACGGTTTTCCCAACATCCAATAAATCATTGCATATTCCATTTAAAACAATCGTGTTCTTCAGATTTTCATTTGTCGTTCTTTTCTTTGGTCGTATTTCCACTTTCTCCCTTTGCAGCAAAAGATTTGAAAATTCCTATTTCAAAACAAGATTATCTGACGCCCACCATTGTTTTTATTGAACAACACTGTACTCTAATGTAATTACCTATTTCATATCAAAACCCTTTTTAATTAATCTAACATACCTTAATAAAACTTCACATCATATCATCATCGAACACACCCAGCTGAGTAGCCGTGGCTGACAGCATCTTTACACGCTGTGTGTTGCATATTTTTTTTCTCCTTCACCCATTCAGCTATATCCGCCATTATCATACCGGTGCACTACGTGCAAATTTTTCTTAATAATTTTTCTTGTTTTGTTCGCGGTTTTCCAGTTCGAAATCATCCTTTAATTTAGCTTGGTTTTATTATTAAATATTATTGATAAATATAACTCCCTTGGAAGGGAAGTACAGTACAACTTCGACAGTCCGGACACATATAGTTTTGGGCAAGTCCGGATTATCGAGTTGTCCGGACTATAGTAGTGAACATTTTTAAAACAATCTAAGTGAATTAAATACATACATATGTACTATGATTCATTAAAAAACATTGAATTATTACATTAAATTATTATGTTAAATTTATACATATTACGATTTATTGAAAAAAGAAGTTATTTTGTGCTGACTCAATCCTCTTCAACAAAAGAATATCCTGCAAATCAATATTATTCTCCTCAGCCCACTGAATACAAACTGAAAACGATTTCTTTGCATCTGCAGTAGATATATTTGTTTTAGCATCCATTTCTTCAAAGTCGTCTTCAGAGTCCATAAGCACAAGACTTTTTAAAATTTCACACTTTTCCTTTAAAGTTAGTGTTTTATGTTTGCGTTTATTATTTAAAGACATGGCGCTTGGTATGAAATTAGTCAAAAACCCTTGCGAAAGAATGCACCGAAACTGAAGTAATGATAGTGCCAAATGAAAGCAAAGGTCAGAATCATAAAACAAACAAAGTAAAAACGGGAAACCCCCGAAATTTATTTTTTTTCTTCCAGAAAAAAAATTGTCCGGACTGTAGAGGTAAAATTATTATTTTGTCCGAAATGTAGAAGTGTCCGAATTACTGGAGTGTCCGGACTGGCGCATGTCCGGACTGTCGAAGTTGTACTACAAGAAAAAAAAATTGCAACAATTTGGCACCTAACGTGCGGGGTTCTGTGAAGTTTTGTCGTGGAAAAATTCTTGTGTTTTTTTTTTTGTTTTCATGAACTTTACTTCAAAAAGTCGTTTTATTTAATTTATTTAAGTTCTTTTACAAACATATCAGTATTCATTAACAACAAATAATCAAAATTAAAATAAAAAAAAATATAAGTTGCAATAAATCATGAAAAAATGGGCACGACTGGGTCGCACGAACTTGCGATTGTGTTCTAAATACGATATCAGAATCTAAAGGCTAAAGGTTTTGGTATTAGCTCTTCATAATATATTTTGTGGTACAGGGTTGCCTACTACACATTAATTATGAAAATTGAATTAAATCACGTAAAATAATGAAAAAATTAAATTAAATATTCCAAAGGTTTGAAGCAAAAATCTAAAAACGCCATTCTTTTGCAATAGCTTATACATATGAATGATGAAAATTTAATCAAAATCGTTGGAGCAGTTTTTCCAAAAAAGGTTTTTATTTTTCACTTTTTTTTAAAAACTTTTTTTTAAAAGTCGAGTATGCAAAGTTTTAGATCTTAATAAGAGTTGTTTTGACAAAAAATTTGAAAAAATCAAAGTTATAGTTTTGAAGTTATTTCAAAATATCAAAATTTTTTAAAAATATTTTTAAAAATTTCCACAACTAAATTTTTTTTAATATTGATATGCAGTCTTTTTGTAACAGTTTACGACTTTTTAAATCTAAAGGTTCGTCAAGATCGTGTTAGCCATTAACGAGAAAGTCGGTTTTGAAAAAAACGGTACTATGGGAGGTACCGTTTTTAGGCTTTTTCCAAAATTTTTTTTTTACATCATAGGAAAGAAAATTTAAAATTAATCATTCGCACAAAATTTTATCGAAATCGTTGGAGCCGTTTTCGAGAAAAATAAGTATTATCATATCGGTTGTATGGCAGGTACCGTTATTTCAAGACCTAGAGACTCAATTCCAAAAAACCCTCTGTAGACTGCTCCACAGGCCCTAACTGCAAATTTTGAAGAAAATCGGTCTATTAGTTCAGGCTGTAGATCCATATACAGACAGACAGACAGACAGACAGACAGACACACAGACATACAGACACACAGACAGACAGACAGAATTGTAGGACCCACTTTTTTCGTATTCTCTATCATCGTAATGTCATATTTGATTGTTATCTCAAAATTTTTTTTCTGCACGATTGCAAGACTTGCCTTATGGTATGTACCTATAATCGCAAGTAAAAAGAGAAGACAAAATAAAGTGCAAATTCAAAATATCAACAAAAACAAAAAACATATATTTTCATAGGACTGCCCCTTTATTTTGAATAACAGCTGCAAGTCGGTTTCGTATGCTGCGAACCAGATTTCTTAAAATTTCAGATGGAATCCTCTCACATTCAAATTGGAGCCTTTCCCAAAAAGATGGTATATTTCGCCGACCATCTAACGGAATTCTGTCATCTAATATGGACCAAAGATGATCTATCGGATTGAGTTCTGGGGATTGAGGTGGCCATTCCAATACTTCCACGTAGTTTTGAATCTTGGAAATGAAACAATGGAAAAAGTAAATAAAAGGAATAAAAAACGAACGTTCAAAAGTCGGCAGGTGTCGCGACTGCCGGCGATGGCTTGGCCTCGAAAGAGGATAAGTCGCCAGTAACAAATTTATTAACGAAAATGACACATAAAGAGATTGGCGGAAGGGCTGGGGAGCCGACTGCAGTTCTAAGACGGCCTCATAAGCTGATCAAGAAATGTGGCGAGCCCTCTGGTTCTAACGCCCCTCCTTAGGAGGATGCCCAAACCAGTGGAAGGGTTGCAGTGACTCTCTGTAGTCTGTAGCACTTCCACTCATACTGCCCGTCACCCAACAAAAAATTTCGTGAAATCACTACGAAATACTTTCGTAAAAAAAATTTTCGTACATTGTACGAAATTTCGTAAATAGTACGAATATTTTGTAATAAGTGTGTGATATAAAATACGAAATGTTACAAAGGATTTGTAAAATAAACGAAACAGCTTTCGTAATTTTTTTTTACCAATGTTTTGTAAACTCAACGAAAATTTTAGTTTATTCTGCTAAATCTACGATATATTTACCATTACTATACGAAAGATTTTGTCAAATTACAAATATTTTGTAAAAACACAAAATCAAATTGAAAGAAACAAATGTTGCTTCTTCTTTCATTTGTTTTTTAAACGTGAAAGTGATTGGTACAGTTTTTAAACAAAACTTTGTGAGAAAAAAAAAATTATTAAGGAATTCTGCGTAGTGTGTATTTTCTAATAATAACACAAGAATTGATTACTGGGGCACCGTTTTAAGGTAAGATAAGTCTTTATTAATATACATATCAACAATTTTTAACTTTTTATTTCTTATTTTAACTAGGTTTTCAATGCACATTAACACTCTTGTGCTGCTAATAGTGCAACACAAAAATAAAAGAAAATCAGATATGTATATTGTATATCCTTCTACATGAATGAGACAAAGCGTAAGTCATTTCTAATAAAATTCAAAAAGATTTACTAGCTACTAATTTCTTTTCGTAGGTTTAGGAGGAGTGTAAGCAGACAAGAAAATAGGCTATATATTTAGTTTTAAATATCAAAAAACCTGTAAAACCAACAGTTTATTAAAAACTATTTTTTCAATAAATTCACAATTCTTTTAAAATGCATCATTTTCATTTATAGATAAACATGTTGACCCAAAATAAAAGGTAAGTTAGTACAAAGGACTAGCAACATGAATATAACATTTACAAATTCTTTCGTGGATTATACGAAAGGTTTTGCAACTTTTATTAAACTACAAAATATTTTGTAACTATAGGATCTTATTTTAGTTTTCTGACGAAAAATTTTGTACATTTTACAAAAGTTTTGTGAGCTTAAAAAAAATTTCATACATTCTACGAAAGTTTTCCCCCATTTTATTTGGAATGATATACAAAAGTTTCGTTATATTTACGAATGCACTTGTAATTTTCAAGCAGAGAGGATTCGTAGATTTACGAAAGTCGATTCGTAGAATAAACAAAAGTCATTCGTGGTTTTGCACCACGAAATTTTCGTAGAATATACGACAGTTTTAGTTATATGTACGAAATATTTTTTTGGGTATATTGAAGGGACCCCGAAGAACACTATTGCAGCAAGTAGAGGGGCCGAGACTTTCGGTTCTAACGCGAAGTCGCGAACTGTGATATGTTGACAAAAGGGTAGGCTGCTGGGTGTACTCAAACCGACTAAGTAAGTCTCTCGTTCCACCTTCCAAACCATCATTGTAGCGTGTTCCAAGCGGAGATTCTGGCAATCAAAGAGGTCCTATCTTGGCTAAAAGAAAACGTGATATCCTCAACGAATATCCGGATTTTCTCACATATCCAAGCAGCCCTCAAATCACTCGGCGCTGTTTCTACAAACTCAGTAACCGCCCTTAACTGTCGCTTATCTCTTAAGGAGATGGCTGAACAGTTCTATATTCACCTTATTTGGGTGCCAGGGCACAGAGATATCGTGGGTAACTGCAAAGTCGATGAACTCGCCAGAGAAGGAACCGTTCTACCGTTCTCAACCAGCAGGTTGAATATTGGTATACCAATCGCTACATATGTAAACTTAAAGCAAGAGGCAATGGATAGAACAAATCGGAGGTGGAACAATATCACCACGTGCGTGGCAACAAAACGGATATGGCCATGAATAGATCCAAAACGCACAAAACATTTGTTATCCATTACCAGATTGCAAGTTAGTTCCGTAATCAAAGTCATGGCTGGACATTGTCTGATAGAAAGAAACGCCATAAGACTCGGTGTTTCCAATAATGACTTCTGCAGAAGTTGTTTAGATGAGGAAGAAGAGGAGACAATCCCACACCTCCTCTGCTCATGTCCTGCACTCTCTTTTAAAAGAAAGTGGCATCTAGGAAAATATTTTCTTGATGATCCGAGCGATCTGGCGATCACAGATCCCCTGCATCTCCTTCGCTTTATTAAAAGTTCCAAATGGCATAATTTATATGGTATCACAATGGACTTAATATTGGTCTAAGTGTGTCAGTTTATTTTCCTGACAGCCATTTAAACCTAACCTAACCAAACGTTGTTTTGAGAAAAAAAACTGCTTCGCCACTTTGCAAGTATGCTTCGGATCATTATCTTGCTGGAAAATGTACTTGTCCAGCGATATTTTTAATGCCGGGGAACTAAGTTTACTCTACTAATGTGACGTAATGGAAACCCGTTATTTTAGTGTCAATTTTGACCATATTCCCAACGCCACCAAAAGAAAAACATCCCCAAACCATAATAGACCCACCACCACTACACTACACCACTACATTTTTGGTAGCTCCTAAGTAGATTTAAGAAAAAGAAATAAAAAATGAATTAAAACTGAAACTGATAGACCCACCACCGCATGTTTGACGATTTTTTAATGCATCTTTGGTTGAGTTTTTCCTTGGGATTGCGCCAAATTCTTTTCCTTGATTTGGAATTCTTTAACTCAAATTTAGACTCATAAAGCCTAATTATACTTTCCCAAAACGATTTTGGTTTTGTTAAATACTTTTTTGCGAAAGCAAGTCTTTTTTTTATAATTATTTGGCGTAGCAGAAGTTTTGTCTTTGCCAAATAGTTTCGTAGCACACTTTCATTAGGTCACCTTTGGACTGTCCTTGGTCTTACGTCTAATTCTAGGTTTTCCTTAATGTTTCTAGCTGTGGATTATGTTTTTTTCTGGCCTGTATTGTGATTCTCCGGGCACCAGGTGGTGTTGTTTTCCTTGACTTCTAAAACTGGCAGCAGATTCCCGTTCAATGAAGTTCAAATAAACCTTTTTGGTTCCATCAAAAATTGACACACCATATTTTTCTCTTAGTTAACGAAAGGTCAACCCACGTCAACGGTCCGAGACTAAAAATTCTTTCAATTCAAAACTTATGAAAATAAAATTCAACTAGAAGCAAAATTTTTGCAAACGGGCATAAGATAACCTCACCTGTGCAGCATTTTAGCTTATTTTTAATTTTTAATTATAATAAGCCTTACTTTGCAAGGATATTAAAAAATTGCACTTTATTTTGTCCAAGCTCCATGTCATTAGCCACCAGTGGCGAGGGGTGAATAATTACAAAAGGTAACTCGAAAGAAACTTAGTCACCAACAAAAAAAGTTTGCTTAAAATTTTTTTTGTGCAATGTTTGTCTTCGCATCAAGCCAAAAGTCAAGTATTTCAAACCAACCAGCTATTAGGTAGAGCGTCATAACTTTTTTTTTCATAAAACTAAGCTAATTAAAAATATTTGTTTCCTCTAAGTGAAAATCAGTTAAGCAACAGTCAACAGATATTAAGGCCATAGTCAAACCACTGAAACTTACTATCGGAAAACTTTACAGGCTTTTTGCACTTTTCAATTTTTAAAGCCTAAATTTGTAATATTTAAAAAAATCACGAAAAGCACTTAATCAATTTAAATAAGTATTGCACTGCGTTCTGCTGGTAAACTGCGTTTTTCGAATAAAATACGGCTCATTGGGAACTGAATTCATTTAGGCCAGTTGTGCCACTTCAGAGTAATTCCAATTATTTTTCGCATTTTCTGCCAAAAATATGCTTTATGCTATGAGATCTAATATCCACGCATATTTGTTATCAAAATGGCAACCTTTGAGCTTTGACACATGAGTCTAGTGCAGAAACACATACAAATTCGTGAAATAAGTCGGAGACCAGCGTGTTATTTTCTTGTTCTTCAAGCAGAGACCTACCTCAACCTGCAATATACATTTTTGTTTTCTACACATGTGTCCATGTCTATGGGAAGAAACAGAAATACGAAGGAAAGCGTTTTTTTTTTTTTTATAAAACCAATATCATGCAAACACCGAAGTGTGCAGAGGCAATGCTGCAAATGAGTACTGGGCTACTGCGCCGGCGCTATATTCACGTGCTCAGAGCACAAAGAGATAACAAACAACAGATTTACCAAAAAATATGACGGTAGAACATCGTCTTATTTTCTTCCATAAGAAAGCATGTATTGAACAGAGAGGTGCCTAGCGCTAGGCTCTTCTCTGTTCAATACATGCTTTCTTATGGAAGAAAATAAGACGATGTTCTACCGTCATATTTTTTGGTAAAAGAAAAAAGAGGAGAGAACACAAATTTGTTCTATCCAGCAACAAGTTTTATAAGACGTAATATTTGGGGTTACCTTGTATGTTGCTAAAGTTTTGTGTTTGTTTATGGAGTGAATTGAAGAGCCAACATGTGTGTAGAATAAAACGGAAAGCGGAGTGGTAGTTGTTAAAAAAATGTTGGCAGCGAGTTCATGTGTATGATTAAGTTTGATTCATGTTGCCAGAAGTCTAAGATGTTTCAGATGTGAATTTCAAAAGGTAAGTCGGAAATAATCGACTTATATGGACGCTTCGCCACTGTTAGCCACAAATGACGAACATGCTCGTTTACCTTTACATTCCATAGACAGCGGACATATTTAGCGAGCATTATTTTCTATTGGTTCGCAAACAGAAACCGTATTGGAGAAGCTCTTTAACGTCTGCGCCAACTGCGGTGGAGGTTCGGTTATAAAGGAGCCCGTGACACGCCGCTACGGCTGCAGGATGCCCAGCAGCTCTGAGTTTCCCAAAATGAAACTCATGGTTCGATGAAGAATGCAGGAAGACAAATGCCGAAAAAACAGAAAGCAAGACATAAAGTCGCA
Organism: Melanostoma mellinum; assembly: GCA_914767635.1. Lineage (NCBI taxonomy): Eukaryota > Metazoa > Arthropoda > Insecta > Diptera > Syrphidae > Melanostoma > Melanostoma mellinum. The sequence goes on along the minus strand of OU612058.1, from coordinate 66,476,857 downwards.
CCACCCGAATGTGGAATGCTCTGCCTGACCCTGTTTTTCCCCTGCATAATGATTCACAAAAATTCAAAAGCAACGTGCATCGGTGTCTCCTTTCAAATCCTCTCCTATTTTCCTGCTCGCACTGTGTTCTATAACATTATAAGGGTAGTCATAACCCCTTGATGTGCGCGTTAATTATAAAAAAAAAAAAAATATTTATGCAAGAGAGAACAAGGGCTGTTTTCGACCAGTATAACGAGATTTACAAGGAAAAAAGAAGGAAAAAACACCGAATTCTTAAAAAACAAGCAGCAAGAGAAAAGCTCATTTGAAAAAATTAAGAGATGCTGTGACAGGATCGAGGTTTGGAAGTTCCACCAAGAGGTAAAAATGAACGACTGAAACTCCACGTCAACAACTTGATAGGTCCTTATGAATGTGGTCTTAGACCAGGTCCACAATAGACCAAATTTTGACATTACGGCAGATCTTGTTGTCAGCAGTTGTCCGTCCAGCTCTGACATACGGTTCACAATGTTGGACAATGTACAAAAAGTATGAGAGCAAATTGACGGCAGCCGAAATGAAGATGCTTCGGATGACAGCAGGAGTAACAAAGCTTGATCGAATTAGAAGTACTAAGATCCGTGGAAGCCTTCATGTCAAAAGTACCATCTTGGACAAAATTCAGCACGACCGGCTCAGTTGGTATTGTCATGTTCAAAGGAGAGATCCGCAGAACCCCGTCAAAAAGGCAATATCGTACAACGTTTCAACAAATTCGCGACGAAAAAGAAAAGGCAGGCCAAAACACTCCTGGTACAAGCAAATGCAAAAACAGCAGCATTTGGTTGGCCTCAGACATGGAACAATCCAAAACCGGGAGGCTTGCCGACGATTTCTGAGGTCAACGCGGCGTACCCCACAGGCGGATCACTAGTGTGAAGCAGCAAAGTGGGAGAGTTGTGATCGCTTCAAGATCACTACTCGTAACGCCGAAAATGAAGAAGAAGAAGAAGAAGATCTTGGAAAAAACCCGAGAATATAGATATTCACCATCTATTTATCGATTTCAAGGCCGTGTATGGCAGTATTTACAGAGACGAGCTGTACAGAGCTATGTCTAGTTTCGGCATGCCTGTAAAACTCGTACGATTATGCAGGATGACTTTGGAGAATTCATCCTGTCCCGTCATCAAATAAGGACACCGAACGTCGACAAATTGGACAAAACGTCAAAATAGACCGACATAACTTCGAGGAATAAAAAAGAAAAAACAGTGCGGAGATGAAACAGAGAATAACTCTTGCCAACCGTTGCTTCTTTAGGTTAAAAAACCAATTAAGAAACAAAATCCTCTCCAGAAAAACCTAGGTAACCTTGTATAAGACCTTGATCATCCCAGACCTGCTTTACGGCCCGGAAAATCGTTAGAAAACAGTTTCGGAGGCTTCTACATCGCCATAGAAAGTGTAACGCAACACAACTGAGTTTGAAGCCACAAAGAGACCCATCATATAAATCGGAACTACAACAGCTTGCACAATTAAAACCACCATTGCACTTATCATCCTCCCCACCACCATTAAAGCCAACGACCGTCAGTACTACTCAAGCTGACGAAAACATACCAATTAAATTTTTAAGAAACAATTAAACTTTAGCCCTAAATACCTTTTAGTTTTAAATGTATAAAACTTGCCAACCAAACGAACCAGAGCCCCTTCTGTGCTCGCTGATTTTAAAACAAATAAAAATGTTAGTCTTAGAATTTATTATGATTGTATATTTATAGCTACCAAATATTTAATAAAAAAAATTAGCTTTTCAATAAAAACTTAGATTGTGAAAATAAAACTTCTTTCTTAGTCCAGGATCCCAAGCTTGGTTACTAATTTGCTCATAACTAAAAACACTTGAACCTAAATTTACCAAATTACAACAGTTTCAAAAAAAAGTATCCCGAAATAGCGGTGATACGTTAAAGTAGTAACTTTACGAGCACGTCCTCTTCTACAAAAAACTAACATTCCTTTGCTTCACAAACAATTGAATGCCACCAAAATGTATAGGTGTTGCCGAAAATGATCCATTAAATAACTTGGCAATTTGTTCACACCCAAGTATACCATGTCGCCAGTGTGTGTTTCCGTTTATGTATCAACGTTACAAAAATTCGACACGAGGAGGAAGAGAAGAAAATCTAGAAGAAAAAAAAGGTCATGTGACGAGATTCGACCCTTCAACTCTGCAGTGCTATATGGCCTGGGTGTAGGGATTATAACTCCAAGGCACGTTCATGTTTAAAGAAATTGAAAAAGAAAACTTCTTTCGTTCCCGTACAGCATTTGTCCAACAAAAGAAACATCTTCTATCTTTCAAACGTTAAAGTTCATTATTTTTCGTTGCCTTCCTACTGCCAACACCATCACATCTAAACTCTATCCAGAGTCTAGTGGCCTGGATGTTCAATGTTCAGATCCAAGGACCACGGAATCAAAAGTCCTGTGGGCGATATATCTATATGGACATATAGCCATTTAGCAAAAGAAGGAAGAAAGAAGCTACTATACATTTCCTAAGACAACATATCGGATGTTCTGGTGCGGTATTTTCTATTCCAACACGTTCTTCCTTTCCCGTTGAATTGATTTGGTAAGGGTAACGATTTATGCGGGATATTTTTCTAACAAAGAGCCATACATCCGGTTGTGTGTGTTTAAAGTTGGGTTACGATGGTTTTTAAAATCAACGCATTCAGTATGATTCAATTTTCATTCAACAAATTGGTTATCGAAATGAGGTTGGTGTGCTCTTTCAGTTTTTGGACGAATACGTGCATGTGACGGTGATACTTTTGTATTGTGATAAAGGAAATCATGGTGGAAAATGAGTAAGTAGATTTGTAATATTGGCCATTACGACCGCAAAATCGATCTGTACATTCGAACGAATAAATTGGGACGATATCATTGATGCAGCAATAGAAAGCAATCGATGTGCAGTTTCCTTTTCGGTTAATCAATCTGATGAGTTTGCTTTGGAGCAGTTAGTTGATAGAGAGCACGAGGAGATAGAAAATTTTTGAAAAGGAACACTTTTAGTTGGGTGAAGTTGCTCTCTACTTGCTTCTATCCCTTCAAATAGGGTATTTTTCGGTTGTGTTGTTTTTAAGTTGAAGCGCAGTGCGGTGACGTTGGTGCGGGATCGGCAGACTGAGGCGTTGTTGCTTATGCGCTGTAGATCTTTCAGCGATTTTAGCGAATGTTTTTTTGAGCCATTTGACCTAGTCATCGTTGCTATAGAGTTCGTCGTTAAAGATTCTTTAATGTATTTAAAGTTACCCATATATGAGCTACAACCTACAACCCAAAGATAAAGCGATTATCATTTTCAGATTCATTCTGAACTGGTGTAGTCTTGCGAGAAGAAAGTAGACTTTGTAGAATTTGTGTTGACCAATTGAAACTTCAAACCCAGCACATTAGAAGCGACACCGAAAAAAATAATTTATTATACAAAAGTCCTTTAAATACATTTTAGTAACTTCTTTCTGACTGCACGAAGCTCACGGTCTAAGGTAATGGCTTTTACTCTTGCGTGTGCATCACAACTTTTCACATTTTACATTAACGCATTATTACGACTATTAGCGTGCGCTTTTGGTTCGTAAAAAAAAGTCCTTGTCAGATGAAGAAATACAAAATAATTAAGTAGGGTGACAGAACAAATCTCAACAAATCTCAGGGGCAGGATTCGGAGCAGCTAAGTGAGAAAGCGTTTTTCATGAGAGTCTTATTGTTGGCGAAGGAATTTTCGATTCTTCCGATAAAAAAAAAAAAAAACAAAGACATGCCAGCTTTCAACCCAGTGCAAATACAGAAGACAAAGAAGCTGAATGTGTTTCAGATTCTGCTGTTGTTAAAATAAAGCCCGAAACAGGATCTATGGAAATGAAAAACAAAAAAGTTCATCGAGATCCAGTAATACCTTTTTTCTGTTTTGACTACAACGTCCTCGAAAGAGACGACAGGCACAAAAATTAAGCAACAACATTAAGACGGTATGAGAGACTTTAAACAAATGTTTTACGGCGTCAAAACTAAGAACCCTTTTCGTCAAATCAGACATTTTGCTTTCCGCTCTGAGACGACTCATTCTTCCAATGACAAAACTATCAAGTATCAATTTATTTAAGGCTTGAAATATCAATCCATGTAAGGGTAACCAATTTCAGTTTTTGTCTCGTCAGAAAAATCATCGGCACACTCTATTATTTTTTCCGACAGCAGCAAAGCAGCAGCAAAGCAGCAGCTTGCCAATTAATAGCACACCACTAACCATCTTATTATGGTTTAAGTCCAGTCGAATAAGTCCTTTAAATAGAAGCATGGTTAAAAAAGTTCCCATGCGGGTATTAATGTTAAGAATACTATTACAAATGATTTGTGGAAAGTTCCCATCAATCCCAAAAAATTCCATAAATACAAAAAATTTTACTGATGTTGAAAGTTTACAAAAATCTGTTTTTTGCGGTGTTCAGCTAAACCGTGACCAAGAATCACATAACAATTTTCTATTTTATCAAGTATAATAAAATGTATGGTTTTTTGAGTGCAATTTTCAATGAGTTTTTTTTTTATTATTGTTGTGCTCGTCAGTAAAAAATAAAGAAACTCTATGTTTATTGGGCATTTTCTGAAAGAAATGATCTCAAAGTGCTGGGAAGAAAATTTGAGCACCATTTAAAATTGAAAATCTGACAACCCTAAGCCTATAGGAGCCCAATTTAAATACGGTTTTAAAGATTGTTATTTCTACAAAGAGTTTAATTTAAAAATAGGTTTCTAATGTCAGGTTGACAGAGAAATCGAGTTTAACACAAGTCTGGGTACACCAAAGTTAACCATTTTTTTATTGTCAAAAATTGATGTCAAAATTGAGAAACGGGCTTTACTGTATCACACTTTTTTTCTAAGAATATGACCAAGAACTACATCCCAAAGTACACGAATCACCGGACACCCTGTTTATTTCATGCAACAAATACATACAATACTCCCTTGGGTAATGAATCATATAAACTATCAATCGAACTACATCCCAAAACAGACGAGGAGATAGGGTAAGACATCTTTTTTTTTCACTATCAGAACAGCTTATTTCAAGCTCGTGAAACAATGTATCTTTTCTTCAAGAGTTTTTTCACCCTTAAGTACTCAGAAATATGTATCACTGTCATCATTTAGCGAGGTGTTAGTAGTTAGTAAGCAAAAATTAAGTCTTACACACTCAAGACAACAGAGCTAAAAAATATTACAAAATTATTGATAAACATATACAAAAACAAATTAGATATAGCTACATATAAACCTAAAACTAATTATTATACAATTATAAAGATATAAGAAACATAAAAAAAACATAGTCAAGAGAGTGGAGCTCTGGTTCGAATTAAGGACTTTAACGTAGTTTTACTAATATGAAAATCTATTAAATTTGAGTTTAGATTCAAAACTTTTATCATACGAGTAATAGGCTCATTCAATCCATAATTAGATCTATGATAAGAACAGTGAAGTAACTCCAAGTTGCGCAGTTGGTATGAGCCTCCCCGTTAGTTAAAACTTATGCATGCGAGCAAGTCAGGAGCATCAATTTGTCCTGTTATGAGCTGGTGAATAAAGCCTAAATCATTATTTATGCGAAGATGTGAAAGCAGTTGCATCAGCAAAAGTTGAATACGATGCTTATACGGCGGAAGGTCATTAGGATCAGTCCAAGGAAGTCCCTTGAGAGCAAATCTAATAAATCTTCGCTGTATACTTTCTATTCTTGAATTGTGGACTGCATAATAAGGAGACCATACTTGAGAAGCATATTCTAGATGGGGTCGAACATGACAGTTATACAGCGAAAGAGTGACGTAGGGGTCCGTAAACTCCTTAGACCATCTTTTAATAAAGCCTAGCATTGAATTTCCATTACTAACAATGTAATTGATATGCGATGTAAATTCTTAATAGGAACTAAAGTACACACTAAAGTCCTTAATATTGGACACCTTGCATAATATTTGGTGAGAAATCGAGTATAACAATGCAAAGCCGGTGCACGTTTCTTCGAAAAAGTTATACTTTGACACTTGCTTGGATTGAGAATCAATCCATTTTTATCGCACCATGTGGCAAAATTTTCAACATCAGATTGTAAAATAAGACGATCGGCTGCGCAGTCTATTTTCTTGAAAATTTTCATATCATCCGCGAAGATCAAAATTTCACTCGATGACAAGCTAAAAGTAACATCATTAATGGCTAGAATAAAGAGGATAGGGCCAAGGTGACTACCTTGTGGTACTCCTGAATGCGCCTTAAAGGAGTCTGAAAGAATGCTTCTAAATTTTACCACATATGATCTATCAGTTAGGTACGACCTGATCCAATCGACGAAGGTCGAAGGGAATCCATATGCATTTAGTTTAAACAATATAATATCGTGAGATAGTTTATCGAAAGCCTTTGAAAAGTCAGAATATCTAACTCTCTAATCTAACTCTTGCCCGCTTTCAAGCGCGTTTGAACATTTATGAAGGAAGTATACAAGGTTTGTTACTGTTGATCTTTTCTGTACAAAACCATGCTGCTGTTTGCAAATTATATTTTTAACATCGAAAGTTAAGCTTTCACAAACAAGCTGTTCAAATAATTTGGGGATACACGAAAGCTTAGATATGGGTCTGTAGTTAAGGATATCTGATTTAATACCTTTTTTAAATACAGGTGTAATAAAAGATATTTTCCACAGTAAAGGGAATCGACCAGAATCTAACGATAATGAAAACAAGTAATGAAGGAGAAATGCAATTTGGGACTTCCACTTTTTTAAAATTAATTGGAGGGACGCCATCAGGGCCACCAGAGTAATCATCGTTCAAAGATGAAATATTGTTAAGGACTCTTTCTAGGATAATTGGGACATTATTAAAATTAACTTTAGGACATTTACGTAGAAACTCGAAGTAACTACGATCTATATCAACAATAGAATCAGAGAAGGAATTACAAAAATGGTGAGCAAAAGCGTGGCAAATGTCGGATGTTTTTGTCAATGTGACATTACCATATGTAAAGTTATCTGGGTATCCATCAGAATCTTTCTTTGAATTGACAAAGTTCCAGAAACTTTTTGGATCATCCCTCAATGAATTGCCCATTCTGTGAACATAACTTGAGTCCAGAGTTTTTGATAGTGATTTAAATTCATCAAAAAAAAAAAAGATGTAAGAAAGGTGATCAGATTCAGAACGCGTCTTAATGTAAGTCCGCCAAGCACTATTTTTTTTGTTGCGAAGCTTTTTTAGTTCCTTAGTATACCATGGGTGATTAGAGTTCACATTCTTTGAAATTCTGAGGGGTATAGCTTTGTTCATGCAGTCGTTAAGAATAAAATAAAAGTAACTTACTGCTTCGTCAATATTATTGAAAGCTGATATATTATTAATATTAGCTCAACTTAGTTCATCAGAAAGCATTTGAAAGTCTTTCGATAGTCAAATATATGCGAGCAGTCATATGAATTACTATAACTATGAATGTGACCGCTTAGGTCAAGGAAAATGTCTATAGGAGGGTGATAGTCATCTTCATTATTAATGCCGGAATTAGATTTAAGAACGACAGTACTAACAGCGTCAGAGGTAAAAACTAATTCGAGATCTCGATTTACAAAGTTTTTAATACAGCTCACTTGTTGTAAGTCAGTAGAAATTAGATAATCCAATAAGATAAGCTCTTGTTGAGAGGATGTCAAGGAAGCTTTCTGAAATGAACACAATATCATTCCACAAATAGATGCGTACAGTTCTCAGCTACCTTCTAAACCGTCAACCAGGCAGCATTGTACTTAAAGTTTAGGAGGCCTCAAAATATTTTGCTAGAGACGTTCGTTTCGGGTGTTACCGTGGAATGACCCAAGACCAGTTAGCAAATGAAAAACGAATCTTCATTCTTCTAGACTCTAGGACACCAAGTCATAAATAAATAGCTAAACGGTATACCAGTCATTTGAATTCGGGTCACCTTTCGAATCCCGTGAGAAAAACTTACACTCTAAATCACTTGCATCCTTTTGCGCGACTTCCCTGCAATGTGGTTTCGAAAACCCATCGAGATAGAGCGATGATGGCCATCTGCTTAACTTGGTCCAGCCATTCAGAGATGCAGAAACTGGAAATTTCTCTGTTCACCGACTCTCTGTAAATACTGTTATACGGGGCCCTATCATCATAAAATGATTGTGTACATATTCTCGGGTTTTATCCAAGATCAGCCGTAATATACAGATCAGCTGGTGCATGCTCCTTTCCAACTGCCACCTTGAATAGTTCGGGTTCAAGGCCATCTGCACCTACAGTCTTATTTGATTTAAATTTGCACATTGCAAGCTTAACTTCTTCTAGGTCGGGAGGACGGCATTCTTGATGATCGTTCAAGTTGAATGGGGCATTCTGCTTGACAGTGCCTTCATCGCCTTTGAGCAATCTGCAGAAATGATCTTTCCAGATTCTCTTAGCGACTGCGTCTGTATTACTATGTTTCCTGCCGGTCTTTATAAACTTGAGTTTGGGTTTTGCAATCCTGGCAAGATTTTTTTACCTTTTGGTAAGACTTCTTAACCTCATTCCTGTCATGACATCTCTCAATTTCCTCAAATGAGTGCTGCTCATGCTGCTTATTTTTATTTTTGAGAATTCCGTGTTCTTCCCTTTTTTTCTCCTTATAAATCTTTCGAGGAACTCGTATAGAAACAATCTTTGGAGCTGTCGTCTTTCTCTTCTGTCAATGTTGGCGAATTAAGACCCGAGGCGGATGCTCTTTGTACACTCATTTACTGAATTTTGGCTGTAACCTTATCCTGAGTCTATCTCTTAGAATGAATCCGCACCCAAATAAGCGTGTTTTCTGTTGTCTGTAGCTTTTGCCTTAGTAGATTTCGTAGTTTTTCATCTTCCTTATGCCCGACCCATTCCAACGTACTTCTTGGATGGCGTTTATGTCTCGTTTACAGCAGTCTCCTGTAATTCTCCATCTGGATGTATTCTGTTAAGGGATCTTGTGGTCTTTTTCATTTTTTCGTTGGCTTAGGTCTTCAAAGTTGACATTATAATAGTTATCCGAAGCTTTTGCTTGTTTCGGAACCATGTAGTATTCACGAGGTTGGGAAGTGAACCCAATGCCTCTGTAATAAAGCCACTAGAGGTTAAAGCTAGAAAAGAAGAGCTGTTGAATTTTCAAAGAACTTATAATGACAGGTGGTCATTTTAAGAAATTACCGGGGTGTCCAGCAACTTAAGCCCAGACATTCAAAAACAAAACTGAGTTTCTACTTTAGCTGAGCAAGCCTCCGATCTGTGCGTTTAACATTGGCGTTTGTACCTAGAACAATTACTCCGATTTGTCTTGAACTTGCTTCGTTGAGGAGGGAGAATCATGCTCGTTCCACCTCTTAGTATGTGTCCAAATTTTGTCCTTACCAGGAAAAAACCCTTCGGAGAATACTTCTTTTTGAACTGGATGACATCTTAAACCTGTCCAAAGTCCTTAAATTCTAAATGGCTAAGTGAGGCTATTCGACCCTTACAAGGTTGTGACTCGAGGATAATGCAAAGTTCTGATGGTGAAAGATTTCTTGAAAACGGTTTTATTGAAATACTCAACATTATCACGTCGCATTTCGGACCGGCAATTTACGCTGGTCCCATTTCAAGTTTTTCCTTTTTATAATGATTCGAAAATGCACCAAAAGATACAAAAGCCCCCAGGCTCAATCGTAAGCAGTAAGAACTTTCATTTCCTCCCATGGAGGCCAGGGCCAACGAAAAAACGTACTCCACAGTAAGTAAGTAGGTATTCCCTCACTTAAGCTTTGCGGACCTTTTAGAACGACACGATTCTAAGTGTGGAGAATACTCCGTGTTCTAAATTTTTTCTGGGACTCTTTCCAACAAAAAACTTGATGTAACACTTGCCACTGTCTAGTTAATACATTCACACCTTGATGAGACCACAATCAAAAAAAACAAACGCTTTTACTAATTTCTTCAGCACGCAGGATTTTCTTTATGTTTTAATTACTTTTCGTTTACAATTTAAGATTTACTTAGGCCAGAAGGGCAAAATTTATAAATTTGGAAAAAAGAGGAAATTTAATGCCAACCAAAGCAAAAAATGGCAGATGGCCCAAGAAAATTAATTTAATTATAAAAAAAAAAGAGGTGTTGCTCGGTTGGTGGTTGACAGTAGAATCCCGTGCCGTCGCTATGCGATGAAACACTTTTAGGAAAAATGTAGTAGAATTTTTACTTTAGATTGAATTATTTTAGAGGGCGAACTATTTTGGAGTTAGGCACTGTTCACACTGATGTCGTATGAACATTACCGCCCCCCTTGGCGAAATACGCCAAAAAAAAAAAAAAATATTACTGAAAATAAAGCAAGTGAAATTTTGTTTAATTGGCAATTTAGTTAATGGGCAATAGGCACAGTTTTACTATGGGGCGGACTATTTCTCCGTTTTGGGTCTTTAATGTTGCAACTCTGACTCGACCATCGGAACCCGGGTGTATATTTATAACACGGCCTAGACGCCATTCGGTGGATGGCAGATTTTCGTTTTTAATGACGACCAAATCATCAACTTTAATGTTGGTTTGAGGTGTTTTCCATTTGTGTCGTTGATGTAGTTCCTTGAGGTATTCATCTTTCCATCTGTGGCAGAACTGTTGTTGGAGGCATTTTACTTTTTCCCACCGATTGATTAGCGATAAATTTGCATCGGCTAAATTCGGTTCCGGAAAAGATAAAAGCGGACCGCCGCGTAAAAAATGCCCCGGCGTCAATGCCAACAGATCAGAAGGATCTGTGGACATGGACGATATTGGACGCGAGTTCAAACATGCTTCGATACGTGCTAAAACCGTTGCAAATTCTTCGAACGTAAATTTGGCCTTGGTCCCCAGCCCTCTTAAATGGCTTTTGAAACTTTTAACGCCGGCTTCCCATAGACCTCCCATGTGAGGTGCCCCGGGTGGAATAAAAATCCATTTCAAACCCTGAGATGTCATGAGACTTGTATTTGCTGGGTTGTTGCTTTGAGATAGACCCGAAGAAGCGAAAAACAAAGTACAATACGCGCATTGCGCGGGATAGAGTCGAAACAAAATCAAGAAAATCTTCCGGTTCTTGTTGAACTACCAATGAGTTGGTGTTTTGTCCGGAGTTGTCGAGAGAAATGCCTGTTAGTCCCACTAGAGGACTCTGAAAAATTGCGAAAGAGGATTCGTTGAAATGGAGTGTCTCTAGGGTCGACCAAGATTTGGCGGTACAAGACAAATTTATAAATCTCCAGCGGAGAATGCGAGATGGTATGGCGAGATTACCACTGATTCCGAAAATGGATGTATTCTTATTGGTTATGGGCAAGTTCAAAACGCTTTTGTCTTACCACTGAGATAAAGGATATTTCAAAACCAGGGTATTTAAGAGCGCTCACTATGTGCACGATGCAAACTAGTGCCGTTGCAAGCAATATTTTCTTAGAGGCACCGACATGAAAGTTTTGAAACGACGCTTGAGGCACGAATGGCTGTGACGACGATGACATTTGAGGAGCTTTAGTTGCACTAAGGAGATTAGTGGACTGTATTTTACTATTTCCGTCTTCGTTAACGTTTAGATGCAACAGTGAGCGATGTCGATTTTACAGTGGTTATAAGAATAATTACTCGGCTAAGCGACATTTGCATGACTCGCGCTTAAACAGTTGTTGCACAGTTTGTGCAGCCATACCGTTTTGATTCTCGTTGGGATCAACATTGCCGAAAAGGTATGTGTTAAAAAAAAAGAAACGCGATAGAAAACGCGGACTCCTTCGAAGAAGAAGGTAATCGTTCAAATTTAAAAAAAAAGGAAAATTGCCAGCACGGGAATCTTCAAAAGGCTTGAACGATTCTACATGGGGCCAACCACCCATGCTACGTAAACGAGGACAAAACGCGATAAAGAAAACGCGATGAAGAAAAACGCGATAAAGAAAACGCGATAAAGAAAACGCGATAAAGAAAACGCGATGAAGAAAACGCGATAAAGAAAACGCGATAAAGAAAAACGCAGACTCCTTCGAAGCAGAAGGAAGTCGATTAAATTTCAAAAAGAATCAAAATTTAAAGCACAAGAATCTTCAAAAGGCTTGAACGATTCTACATGGGGCCAACCACCCATGCTACTTAAACGAGGACAAAACGCGATAAAGAAAACGCGATAAAGAAAACGCGATAAAGCAAAACGCGATAAAGAAAAACGCAGACTCCTTCGAAGCAGAAGGAAGTCGATTAAATTTCAAAAAGAATCAAAATTTAAAGCACAAGAATCTTCAAAAGGCTTGAACGATTCTACATGGGGCGGTGCCCTGACATAAGGCCATACGACATAAGGCCATATTCGAACATATGGCGCTATGACGCTTTCAATTGTGACTTAAGGCCATATTCGAACATATGGTCTAATGACGCTTTGTCAAAGGGTCGTAAAGACATATTTTTTTGCGACTTTAGGCCATACATTGAAATGCCCTAATGACGCTTTTTAAATCATTTTGTTGATAGTTGACCTTGAAACATTATACAGTTTTTAGAAAGCAACACAATGTGCAATCTCACAAAAAAGAGGAACAGTTATGAGCTTGACAAAAAATTTTCATTGATCAGTGAAAACTTGCATTCATTCATTCATTCATACCTTCATCAAATCATTGGATACTTCTTAATCAGTTGCACAAGCTGTCGTTACAATTGAGAAAAAAACAAGTGGAATTAAAAGACCTTATACATATACATATATGTATATTGTATAATTATAGTTTTTGCAAAGGGTTTCGAAAAGGCAGCAAATGGCTTTATATTCCGGATTTCAAATAAGTTTATAAATGTAAATATGAATCCAAGTATTGAAAATTCCAAATGTTAACACAATCACTTTCTTTATCGCATGAATTTTGCATTCATAGAAAAAAACAATTTGTTCGTTTCTGGATAATCGTACGATGGCAAATTTATGCAAAATTATGTTCGTTTGGCTTTTTACTTACGATAGAATAATGAAGATAGGAGCGAAGCGGAAAAAATTTTCCCAGAGGAGTATGGATGTGTGGTGTAAAAATAAAAATTCGCGCGAATTTTTATTTTTACACCACACATCCATACTCCTCTGGGAAAATTTTTTCCGCTTCGCTCCTATCTTCATTATTCTATCGTGAGTAAAAAGCCAAACGATAAACGATAAAAATTTGTTCGAATTTTTAGTTTTACAGCACACATCCATACTCCTCTGGGAAACTTTTTTCATTTATAAACTTGTTTGAAATCCGGAATGTAAAGCAATTTGCTGCCTTTTTGAAACCCTTCGCAAAAATTATAATTATATGTATATTCTAAAAACACTTTCTTGAAATTTAAGCTGTTAATTTGATTATTTATCAAAGATTTATCTTTGCAAATAATGTGATGTTTTTTTTATTTGGAAAGAAAAATTCAGTTTCGTTGTTATAATGTTTGGTGTTTATTTTTTTAACTGGAAAACGGAAGAATGGGTCATAAGGCCATGATGGCATTAAGACGCTTTGGAAAGCGTCATTAGACCATATGTTCGAATATGGCATTAAGTCACAAGTCAAAGCGTCTTAACGCCATATATTCGAATATGGCCTTATGTCGTATGGTCTTATGTCAGGGCACCACATGGGGCCAACCACCCATGCTACTTAAACGAGGACAAAACGCGATAAAGAAAACGCGATGAAGAAAAACGCGATAAAGAAAACGCGATAAAGAAAACGCGATAAAGAAAACGCGATGAAGAAAACGCGATAAAGAAAACGCGATAAAGAAAAACGCAGACTCCTTCGAAGCAGAAGGAAGTCGATTAAATTTCAAAAAGAATCAAAATTTAAAGCACAAGAATCTTCAAAAGGCTTGAACGATTCTACATGGGGCCAACCACCCATGCTACTTAAACGAGGACAAAACGCGATAAAGAAAACGCGATAAAGAAAAACGCGATAAAGAAAACGCGATAAAGAAAACGCGATGAAGAAAACGCGATAAAGAAAACGCGATAAAGAAAAACGCAGACTCCTTCGAAGCAGAAGGAAGTCGATTAAATTTCAAAAAGAATCAAAATTTAAAGCACAAGAATCTTCAAAAAGTTTGAAAGACTCTACTGGGGGCCAACCACCCCGGCTTGATACACCGTTACCAACGGTGTGTTTGGCACGAACGGGTACAAAATCGCGATAAAAAACGCGTCCGAATCTTCAAAAGGCTTGAAAGATTCTACTGGGGGGCCAAGCACCCATGCGACCTAAACGAGGCCAAAACGAGATAAAGAAAACGCGATAAAGAAAACGCGATAAAGAAAACACGATAAAGAAAACGCGATGAAGAAAACGCGATAAAAAGAACGCAGACTCCTTCGAAGCAGAAGGAAGTCGATTAAATTTCAAAAAGAATCAAAATTTAAAGCACAAGAATCTCCAAAAGGCTTGAAAGACTCTACTGGGGGCCAACCACCCCGGCTTGATACACCGTTACCAACGGTGTGTTTGGCACGAACGGGTACAAAATCGCGCTAAAAAACGCGTCAGAATCTTCAAAAGGCTTGAAAGATTCTACTGGGGGGCCAACCACCCATGCGACATGACGGTGCGACATGAACGAGGACTAAAACTCGATATGGAACGCAGACTCCTTCGAAGAAGAAGGCAGTCTATAAAATTTCACAAAACGAAAATTTAAAGCACTGGAATCTTCAAAGGGCTTGAAAGATTCCGTTACCAATGGTATGTGCGGCACGAATGAGGACAAAACTCGATAAAAAAAGAACGCAGACTCCTTCGAAGAAGAAGGTAGTCTATCAAATTTCAAAGAAATCAAAATTTTAAAGCACTAGAATCTTCAAAAAGTTTGACAGATTCAAAAAATTTCAAAAAAAAATCAAAATCTTAAAGCTCTAGAATCTCCAGAAGGCTTGACAGATTCTAAAAATTTCAAAAAAATCAAAATTCTAAAGCTCTAGAATCTCCAAAAGGCTTGAGAGATTCCGAAAATTTCAAGAAAAATTAAAATTTTAAAGTGCTAGAATCTTCAACAGGCTTGAAGTATTCTAAAATTTTCAAAAAAAGTTAAAATTTTAAAGCGCAAGAATCTTCAACAGACTTGAAAGATTCTAAAATTTTCAAAAAAAAGTTAAAATGTTAAAGCGCAAGAATCTTCAATAGGCTTGATAGATTCTAAAATTTTCAAAAAAAAAAAAGTAAAAACTTTAAAGCGCAAGAATCTTCAACAGGCTTGAAGTATTCTAAAATTTTCAAAAAAAAGTTAAAATTTTAAAGCGCCAGAATCTTCAACAGACTTGAAAGATTCTAAAATTTTCAAAAAAAAGTTAAAATGTTAAAGCGCAAGAATCTTCAACAGGCTTGATAGATTCTAAAATTTTCAAAAAAAGTAAAAACTTTAAAGCGCAAGAATCTTCAACAGGCTTGAAGTATTCTAAAATTTTCAAAAAAAAGTTAAAATTTTAAAGCGCCAGAATCTTCAACAGACTTGAAAGATTCTAAAATTTTCAAAAAAAAGTTAAAATGTTAAAGCGCAAGAATCTTCAACAGGCTTGATAGATTCTAAAATTTTCAAAAAAAAGTAAAAACTTTAAAGCGCAAGAATCTTCAACAGGCTTGAAGTATTCTAAAATTTTCAAAAAAAGTTAAAATTTTAAAGCGCCAGAATCTTCAACAGGCTTGAAAGATTCTAAAATTTTCAAAAAAAAGTAAAAATTTTAAAGCGCAAGAATCTTCAACAGACTTGAAAGATTCGAAAATTTTCAAAAAAAAGTTAAAATGTTAAAGCGCAAGAATCTTCAACAGGCTTGATAGATTCTACTGGGGGCCAACCACCCCGGCTTAGATACACCGTTACGAACGGTGCGTGCGGCACGAACGAGAGAAAAAAATTTCAAAAGTAAAAAATCGAAATTTAAAGCGCAGGAATCTTCAAAAGGCTTGAAAGATTCTAAAAATTCCAAAAAAAAGTTAAAATTTTAAAGCGCAAGAATCTTCAACAGGCTTGATAGATTCTACTGGGGGCCAACCACCCCGGCTTGGATACACCGTTACGAACGGTGTGTGCGGCACGACCGAGAGAAAAAATTTCAAAAGTGAAAATTTTAAAGTGCAAGAATCTTCAAAAGGCTTGAAGTATTCTAAAAATTTCAAAAAAAAGTTGAAAATTTAAAGCTCGAGAATCTTCAACAGGCTTGAAAGATTCTACTGGGGGCCAACCACCCCGGCTTGGATGCACCGTTATGAACGGTGTATATGGTGCACGAACGAGAAAAAAAATTTCCAAAGAAGCCAAAATTTAAAAACGAACGAATCTTCAAAAGGCTTGAAAGATTCTAAAATTTCAAAAAAAATTAAAATTTTAAAGCTCAAGAATCTTCGACAGGCTTGTAAGATTCTACTGGGGGCCAACCACCCCGGCTTGGATGCACCGTTACGAACGATGTGTGCTGCACGAACGCGAAAAAAATTACCACGCGATAAAAAACGCCGACTCCTTCAACGAGGAAGACAGTCTATTAAAATTTCCTATAAAACCAAAAAACAAAAGGCTGGGGGACACAACCAAATCGCGTTTATCGAAGTTGCTTTAAAAATTTCAAAAATTAATGAAAACTACTGAGATGGAAAGTGAATACCTAGGAACCGCTTCAACCACAAAATACTGATATTTCGTATCACACCACGTAAAAAATGACGCCTTTTTCGGTCAGGGTGCAACACAAAGAAAAAAAATTTTTGTAATGTATTTAAAATTGCCAATTAAAAAAAATGTTCACTTACCCTTTACACGGTGTTAAAAAATGCCAAAAAAAACAAAAAAACAGGAACTCCGCTTCAGGCTGGTCAGGTTCAGGTCTCGTGATGATCATGGGCACTCTTCCTGGTCAGGTCACGTGCTTTGGTGTTCAAATTGACGCCAGCAACCAGTCTTCCAAAAAAACCTTTTGTTGGAGCCAGGCAATATGGCTGACGCAATCTCCCAGAACTTTTTGTTGGAGCCAGGCGCAAAACAAAATGGCTGTAGGCTGCACGCTGGTTGTGGCAGCGTGGTCGGACGGCGTGCCGCGTGGTGTGGCGCGCTATGCAGCGTGGTGTGGCTTGCCAAGCAGCGTGGTGTGGCGTTGTGAACAGCGTGCAGCGTGGTCTGGTCGTGCAGCGTGGTTGGAGCACAAGGCAAAAGATTGTGCCTCCTTGTGGCAGCGTATGCAGCGTGGTTGGAGCACAAGGCAAAAGATTGTGCCTCCTTGTGGCAGCGTATGCAGCGTGGTGTGGCGTTCAGCGTGGTTGGAGCACAAGGCAAAAGATTGTGCCTCCTTGTGGCAGCGTATGCAGCGTGGTCGACAGGCGCTGGCGCCGAAAAATCCGGCTCGAAGGACCAAATGATGAGACCACAATCAAAAAAAACAAACGCTTTTACTAATTTCTTCAGCACGCAGGATTTTCTTTATGTTTTAATTACTTTTCGTTTACAATTTAAGATTTACTTAGGCCAGAAGGGCAAAATTTATAAATTTGGAAAAAAGAGGAAATTTAATGCCAACCAAAGCAAAAAATGGCAGATGGCCCAAGAAAATTAATTTAATTATAAAAAAAAAAGAGGTGTTGCTCGGTTGGTGGTTGACAGTAGAATCCCGTGCCGTCGCTATGCGATGAAACACTTTTAGGAAAAATGTAGTAGAATTTTTACTTTAGATTGAATTATTTTAGAGGGCGAACTATTTTGGAGTTAGGCACTGTTCACACTGATGTCGTATGAACACACCTACACATTGCTAAACGGGAGCCGTAACATTTTTCGAAATACCTTTCTCCTGATATATAATTCAATCGATTAAAGTCTGAAAACTATTTTGTTTCTTTTCTATGCTTTAAGTTTTAATTGTTTCTTGAAAATTCAATTAATTTTCTCATAAATCGCCACCTCTTCCAAGCCATCCTTTGTAATTGCCAGTTACACATTTACTAGCAACAAATGCTTGAGAATCGTCAACTTCTGCTGTGTCAAAATGCCTCCCCTTTTTAACTCTTTTGTTTCTTATTCAATCAGGGCAAGACTACCTACACACAATATAGAGTCAGGTTCATTTTATTGAAAATACATAAAGTCCATCCAAGTTTCCTGTGCATAAAGTTTCGTTTCCTCTCTTCAAGTTATTATAAATTTGCCATTCACCAAGGTGCTTATCCCTTATAACCACGTTCAACAATAGGCCTGATTTAAGCTACCTAAAACAGGAAAGCAGGACACAACAAACACAAGAAGAAAACCCAAAAAGAGAAAGATATTAATAACATAGCTGTTCATAACCCAAAGTCGCTTAATTGCAGTGTATTTCATTTCCGATGTCACAGCTACACATAATTGTAATGGCCACACAATAAAGACCTAACTAACTGTCGCACCATATTAAAAAGTCCAGGGAATTTAGACTTTAACTTTCCAAAAAGCTGAAGTTGCGCAGAAATACTTTTGATCTATAAAATGTGTCTGTGATGCCATTTCACAGCGCGCTTCGACGAAGATTTTTATCATTATTAAGACAAAATGCATCAGGGACATCAAATTGAAAGTCTCACCATATAAGCCCAGCTTGTTTGAACTGTCGCCTAAAATTTGGCTCACTTCTAATCCAATTTTCCTGGGCTATGAGGTCCTATTCTCGCTCTTCTTGAGTTGGTGACAGTATACAACAGGACGGGAGTATTCTTTTGTTTTATATTTCGAGAGTTTTTTTTTTGAGGAGCAGGCGGTACAAGAAAAGAAAAAGCGACAGGACAGAGGCTATTTAAATTATTATTTAGAGAGGTGCACAATACAGACAGAGTATCCTCTAAAGCTTTTGGCACAAAGCCAGCAGCTACCCGCACCGACCGGACTCGAGCTGGTGTTAAAATGTTTAACTTTCGATGCAATTAGCAAAGTGGTAATACAAGTTAAAGCGTTAGCATAGTGTGAGTATGAGTATGAGTTTCTTCTTTTTGTTTTTTAATTTTATTTCTGGGATACCATGACAGTGTGGGAGTGGGTTCAATGTGCTCACCCCTATGTTGTTGTCCGTGACATACAACCTCTGGGCTCGGGTCAATGTGAACACAATTTTGTCTCTTTATTACGAACATTTTTTGGGAATCAGCTACTGAAAAATTAAATACTGTAATAAAGCGGAATACTTTGCTGCCATGGTGAAACAAATTGAAAATTAATTGGATTTTGATACGTTGGAAAAGCTACTTCAATTTTCACGCAAAAGATTTAAGTTGTGAATGGTGTTCTTTTGATCTTTTCGGATCATCTCCTCGTCCAGTCGTGATGATGAGTTATTAGGCGTGTTTTTTTCACAAGGATGTAATGTACATAACATGATATCCAAAAAAAACGCTTCGTTTTTTTTTTATTTGTGGGTTGGTGTTCTCGATCAGTTGTCAAACCAATAAAAGGCAACAAATGTTTTTTTTTTGCCAAATTCGCACAAAAATGCAAAAACTGATTGTTAAAAACCTAAAGCAATTGTATAGAGTGGAAAATAAAAATGTTCCGTAGTGAAATTAATGCAGGTAAACAATTTTTTTTTGTCTGTTTTTTGTTAGTTTAGAAACGTCAAAAATAGGTCCGTTCACAAAGGTAACAAGGAATTTCTCTTGTCTCTGTTTACACGCTGGGGTTGAATTAATATGAGATTGTGATTTAGATGTGAGTTGGAAAAAATATTTTGTTACTTGTTTCAAACGAATTAAACTATTAATAATAAGAAAGTACAACCATTTTTATGGCATACTTAACAAATAGCTTTGAAAAAAATGTTAACATTCACACAAAAATGTGAAAAGAAATATGCAAAAAGTGCTTTCAGTCACTAAACAGACCCTTTTTAATTGCTATTACGTTGTTTTATGTATCTTAATATACATTTACAAATCTAACTCTTGAAATCAATGAAATTCTAAAAATCAAAAATTGTCTGCAACTAAATTGCGGAGTGTAAGAGTGGGCATACGATTTTATTCAGTTACACATTTGTGAACAGACCCTTTGTCACCCATTTTGCTTTTGTTCGAGATACATAAAAGTCTCTAGACGCACCAACATTTAAAAATGAAAAGTCGAAAAACTCATTCGATACTCGACTAAACGTCAAAACTCTATCCCCGACCAAATCTTAACCATCCTTTTATCCATAACATTGGTTGTCGGGGATGTTGTTTTTGCTTTGCGTGTAAAATGATGTTATATACATAACAGTCGTGTGAAAAAAACACGCCTATTTATTATTAAGTGCCTGAGTACGAGTAGTCATAGTGTTTGTTTGTGGAAACACTTACTCGTCTAGGATTTTAGATTGTGGTAGGGTAAGACTTTAAGATTTGTTTAACTCAGAGAATTTATTGTAAGGATATTCTTATAAAAAGAATTGGGCATTCAATACATTGCCACAAATTCAACGGAGGCTGGGAATGTGGTTGTTGTTACTTTAATGACACTTGGAGTGGCCACTCTTTTTTGTTTAGTCTGGTTGATTTCATTGATAAAATAAAGCTTTATCACTTCTGCTATGACAGAAATTTTGTTCAACACTACAAGTGAGAAAGTAGTTGGATGTTCGTTTTATGATTCAGTCCTCTAAATTGGTTGATTGCAAATCTGTCGAATATGGACTCAAAATATCCACAAGTAATTGTTGAGAAGCCTTCGCAGCAATGAATCTTTCAGAGCTTTAATCTAAGTGCGTTCTTAGTGTACAAATATTAGAAAACGAGAGCTCCCGAGCTATTTTTGAATAAAGAAGTTGCTTAACGATAAGGTCAAATCAAGATTATTGTTTCTTGTTTGAGTCGTAGGTTTTATTATACATAGACAAACTTTTTCTTGCAAATTAAGATATTCATAGCCAGCAGACGCTATTATGACAAGGAGTCTACTTTACCAGCTTTCCCCATGTCTACGCCTAGTGTTTGTAGCCTGATTCGAGAATATGTAGGCTAAAGAGGTGATGCACAACTTCATCAACCTGTCCACAGTATTCACAGAATGTGGTATGCCTTGAATCTATAGCACGTTAAAGGCTTAGTGAAGGAAAAGTGTTTCGGTGCCACACCAAGTTCCTTGCAGTCTTTTCTGCGAAAGATAGCAAAAGGGTAATAGTTCTCTAATTAAAATTTCAAGGTATACGTTAAGTCTATCTGGTCAAACTGATGCGTGACATCAACGATTATGCTCTTGAAAGATCCAATCGTTGATGACGATGGTTCAAGTACTGAGAAAGCCGTAAGAGCTCCTTGGCTATCTCGTTTCTTGTTGTTACCGTGATCAGTCCATCACCCGAAGATTAAACATGATTCAATGACTCCAATCTTCACACTGCATTAAGAGAGTCCTTGCTTTCAGTGCAGTTAAATGCAGTTTAATGCACAGCTTGGCGGAGATATATACTCCTCCCCGTCCAGTCTTCCCCTTCACGGGCGCGTTTGTACCTAAAGAAGTGTGCAGTAGGATGTCATCGTTTTACACAAAGGCAACAGTTCCAGAACCATCATCGGCTTGGAAAGCATCCGTGAAGATGCCATAAACGTCCTTTAATGATTCAGATTCTAAAGTGATTCAGTCTTGAACCGATGGAAAATTGACCGTGAGTTTTGTTTGCAGTTTGAGATCATCGCCTTGGATGGCTTATTCATGAGATGAAAGTCAAACTAAGTGGTGCTTACGAGGTCCTCAAGACTCCAGTGCAAATTTTACCAGACTCCATTTTTTTGGTAAAACGGGAAATGGTCTTTCTAGCACATCATACGATGTAAGTATGAAGGGAAAAAAGACCCAGTGTATTGCGTCGATATAGCAGCTGGATCACATCCAGAGGACTCTTTTCGGTAACAGGCTCCTTGTCTTGCCAAAAGATCCCTAACATAGTGCCTTAACAGTTCTGACTCGAGATGCTAGGTTCCAAGAAGAATGGTATCTAAGATTACTTCAAGATGTTTCATAAAGGGTGGCCGTGGTGCAGTGGTAGAGTGTTCACTGTTCAGTATACTATATAAAACAAAACAAATAAACTAACATTCTCGACAACGGCCTTGTCAACCGAAAAGAGTCGGTTCCCATTAGAACACCGTAATTAAATCGGAATGAGCACGGATAGTGACAAGATGGGGGACCGTCGGCGTCGTCGCGTCGTGTACTACTGCGTGCTGTTGTCATGTGTTATTTGTTGTATGTAGTATTTGTGTGGTTAGTCTTGTGGTGTATCAGCCAAATGGTCTTTGTCGCCCAACTGCAACCCCCTACTCTGCAGATTTATGTGTGGAGTAGCTTTCATGTAAATGAAAATGTATTGATAAAAAAAATATATTTAATTCATATGAAATCATATCGTTATAATACGGAACGTTTGATAATTTTCAATAGGAAAATGATATTTTTGCTGTTAAAAAAACATTTTTTCTTGTTAAAATAATTTGCGTATCAAAACAACATTCTGTTCGTATCTACTTGAAATTGGTAGGAAAATATTAAATTGATATGAAATCGCAACATTTTAATACGGAACTTTTGATAGTTTTTAATACCAAAATGATATTTTGTTGTTAAAAAAAAAACATTTTTTCTCATCCAAATTTTATCAGATTGATAAGGGCTTTTTTTCAGTGTAGATAGGCCGGATGAGTGGGTTCGAATCCCGCTCTGGGCATCTATTTTCTATCAGCCTCCCAGTATAATCTGGACGCCGCCCTTGAGGTTATATGTGAAATTACTAACACCTTATTTCCATCTACTACCCACACCACAAAATAAGGGAAGGCTGTTTCCTTGGTAGTACAATGGACCAGAAACTAGCTCTGAGTGTTTCAGATTAGCATAAGCCTCCTATTTAAAAAAAACATGTTACAGACTTCATTTCCAAAAAAAAAGTGGTGACGTCTCAAGTTTTGGAAGAAGACTGGAATCAACCGAGAGCATGGCGCACGGTGCCGACGACGTCGACATATACTTGGGCGTGTACGTTGGATCATTTGAACACTTTGAGTAGAGAGTCGATCATCATGCATCACAGAAGAGGTCATATAGAACGCGTCGTTGTGGACAGCCACTCCTGTTGTAACACCACGCCTAGACGGTCAATGTTCTATTAATTGGCTTTGCCTTATTCCGCAGTTCTAATGATTCGTCCACTCCATTT
Organism: Melanostoma mellinum; assembly: GCA_914767635.1. Lineage (NCBI taxonomy): Eukaryota > Metazoa > Arthropoda > Insecta > Diptera > Syrphidae > Melanostoma > Melanostoma mellinum. The sequence goes on along the minus strand of OU612058.1, from coordinate 66,453,532 downwards.
TCTCTGGCAGAACTTGAATTGTCAAAAGCTCATTCTGTGTTAATGAAAATGCCCAAAAAATTAGTTCTTGTCGCGAGCAAATCCAATGATAATTGCAAAACATAGAAGTACGGTCTTAGAGAATTTTCATTGTTTGGGAGCATGTTGCATTTGAAACGGAGAATGTAGTTGCAGCTATGTTTCAAGTGCGCGAGCCTCGACGATTTTTCTAGTCCTTAGATGGAAGGAGGTTAGACTGATAAGTCTTTAGCTATTGGCAAATTAATATTGTGGCTTACCAATTATTGCTAAGAAATTAACTCGAAGGGTTGGAATATAGCCTTAGGCTGGTGTACCATGAAAAGTACTCTTTTACTAAATCCTTCGGAATCAGTATAAAATTGTAGGTCTTGGAAATGCGATAAGCCCAGAGGCTTCCATAGCCTTGTTGCACCACAATATTTATTTGTTTTTACACTACTAGTGAAAATAATTTTCAAAGTAGGTAGCAATCGTTCAGTACCACAGCTTGTTGGACTATTGCAATTAATAACAAATCAGAAGTCTGTAGCATAGAGAAAGCCAATTTATCATGAGATGAATTGATTGAGGTGAGGATGCCAAGATATCAATAAATATATAAAAATAAAGAGGCTGGCGGAACAGAGCGAGGAGACACATGCTTCGGGAGGGAATAGAAGGACCTACAATTTTCTTGCGGTTCCAACCGGCTAATCTTTTCATGGCAATGAATTTATCGCGAAACGCGATACACTTGAAAAGCCATTATTGCATTATTTTGACTGTTGGGATTCGAACCACCAACTTCTGGATTAACAGCAGACACGCTTACCATCACTCTACGGGTACCATACGCATCTCAGAATTATCTGCTTGAAAATAAAATACAGAACACCAAAGTACATCAACTATTCCTTGCAGACTATGGAGCCAACATAAATGAGGAGCCTACATCTGTGCACGGTGTGAGTCGTGAAGGTTCGTTTAACACCGCATTTTGAGTCATTCAAGTGGGGAAAAGGTCGTGTATGCTCCGTGTTGGTTCGTTTAGAACGAAACCACTTAGTCATTTCTGATAATAAAAGGCTTCCGTTAAAGCTTCCTAAATGAGATCAAGGCAATGAGATTTTCAATTTAAACGACTGCTAAAAATCGGTGTCCAATACCATCCAACACGAGTCTACAAGAGCTTTTTCCTATCCATATTTATTCACAATGTAAACGGAAGATGTACAAAAAGTAAGAGATTAAGTTTACCGCAACTGAGATGAAGATGCTCCTTATCAAAGCAAGAGCAACAGAGCCTCATCGTATTAGAAGTACGAAGATCCGTGAAAGTCTTGGAAAAAATAAAGCATGACCGAGCCAATTGGTACTGTCTTGTTCAAAAGACAGATCTAGAGAACCCCATCAAAATGTCAATATCATACAACATTCAGTCACGATTGCGAAGAAAAAAAGCAGAAAGGAATACCAAAACACTCCAGGTGCAGACAAATGCATTTGGTTTGTCTCAGACATGGAAAATCGAAAACAATGAAGACCTAAAAACCACAACATCTATTTTATTTAACTCTAAACATTCTTACATACTTACGTTTTTCTCTTTCGTTTTTTTTTTTATTTGAATGGGCTCATTAAAACATATTCAAGAACCATTTAACATTTTCCACTGAGAATATTACCGAAAACACCCTGTATAAGAAACACTTACTTCACAGGCAGAGATTGGTATAAGCCACACAGCACTTTAAACTAAAATTTTACATAAAATTAAAAACAAGCTGTTTTTCTCTCGCTCTCTCTTACGCTCTCTGTCCATTCTCGCACGTAATCAACAAAGATGTTGTTCAAATTTAAGACAAAAAAAAAATACCAAAACCCTTGCGTTCATTTCATGGCAGATTTACCAGCTACCAAACTATACAATCACTGAAAAATCAAGTCAATTGTTTTTCAGAATTTGCATTTTCCCCGGCCCATTTTGTAGAAAAGTTTGACGCTCCATAACTTAGTCCTTTACCTTATCGCTATGTAACAGTCGTTTCTATTTTATTTTCCGCTCCCAAGTTCAACTTATACACAACAAACAGAAACAACAAAAAGAAAAAAAAAAAAAAAAAAAAGAAAAAAAAAACAGCAAAACGAAACTAAATCTGATTTCCATTTTACGCAGTTGTCGCAAATTCAAATTCAACACAATCCGCGAGTGTAAAACTTTTCCGGGCTCGCAGCTGGGCCCTTTACCCTGGTTCTTAAAATCGTTATTTTAAACAGTGCTTCTCTTCTAAATACCTTGTTCTTTTGAGCAAACAGAAAGCAATTAAACGGCAATCAATTAGAAATTTTATGACAAAACTTTCTTTAATAATCAACGACATGGGAGTGATGCGGAGGACTGAGGTCGCCTTCTAAATCCTTTCCTGCCGAGAAGGAATTTGAAGGCTGTCTTTTTTGTTTGTTTTTATTTTCGTCTTTTCCTATAATTATTTGAAATAATCGTGACAGGGTGTCTCTTAAACTTGTGAATGAACTTATTTCCTTAAAACCAACCGGGAAAAGATTTGCCTTAAGCCTCAACCTAAATTTTCGTTAAATTAAAATGTCTTTGGAAAAATATCTGTTGCTGTCGGTCATGGTAAGGAAGGAGTTGTTGTCATGTCTTTATTGAAACTTGGGCGTTGGACATGCTTTATGGTTTGAGGGCTTCCGGTGATTAAATATTCGCTAGCCCAAAATATCAACGAAAAAATACCAATCAAAAGGTGAGACAGATCGCTGTTGGTAAATCTTGTATCTATGACTAACCAAATTGCATTTCATATTCACCTTTTCAGTGCAGCATTTGAACTGCGGGACTACTTTTACAATCTGCTTAATACTCAGCTATTTTCTCCGCTTCCGCAATACGCTGCTCCATTTTTCACTGATGAGCTTCTCGATTCACCATTTACGCCTTTCGAAGTTATGAATTCAATTAAACATGCTAAAGAGGGAAAAGCTCCAGGGGATGACTGAATACCTGTGGAGTTTTATAAGAACTGTTCAACAGTATTTATCTATGCACTGACTGAGGAATTCAATAGAATATTTAAGACAGCAAATGTTCCCGGAAGCTTCAAAAAAGCAATAATATATCCTCTCCACAAAAAAGGTAGTTACAACAACCCATAGAACTATAGGGGAATTTCATTTCTGAACACATCATTTAAACTATTTAGCTCGTTGATATTTAACAGACTGACGCAGTGGATTGGCAAGAAAAAAATACTTAATGAGTTACAAGCAGGGTTTAGGAAAAAACACTCGACATTAGACCAGATTTTCGTCCCTTTTAATATTGCAGATAGTTTCAAAAAGAAGAATATGCTTTATGCTTTTTTCGTGGACTTCCGTGCAGCTTTTGATTCTATCCCTCAAGACGCGCTTTTCTATAAACTGTATATGATGGGGATTTCAACTTAAGTTGTTACTGTTCTTAAAGCGATGTATGAAAACAACGTGTCTTATGTTTGGGATGGAGAATTCATTTCGGAAGACTTTGTCACTCAAATGGGGGTCAAACAAGGGTGTGTGTTGAGTACCTTACTTTTTATTCTATTTATAAACGATATCATGGAATCAATCGGATACCAGGCCTTGTTTTCGCTGATGACATCGTTTTTCTGGCAGAAACTGTAGGCGGCATGCAGCGAATGATTAACCGGTTCGAAAGCTACTGTGATCTTTGGAATCGATCCGTTAATACTGCAAAATCCAAAATGATAATCTTCAGATATTGTAGTGGGAGATATTCCAGATGAAACGTGGAAATATAAAGGGGAAATTTTAGCGATTGTGTGTGAATACAAGTATCTATGTAGGTGTGTTAATAACTTCGAACCTCAACATTAAAAAGCATTTTCTGTCTTAGATAGCCGAGGCGAAAAGAGCTATTTCATCAGTATGGGGACGATGCATGAACAGTAAGTTTGTCGATCATAGTGCAAACATGAAGCTATTTCGTTCAACTGCAGCCTCAATATTGCTGTACAGTGCACAAGTGTGGGGATACTGCAAATACGATGAATTGGAAGGTTTTTAAGGTAATTCCTCAAGCGAATTTTTCGATTGCCGGCATGTACACCAAATTATATGCTTCATTTGGAAACTTCTGTGCCGCCACTTTTTTTAGACACACAAGTACTACATTCTGAGTACATATTAAAAGTGTTTGAGATGGAAGAAGGACGGCTTCCTAAGCTTGTGCTAAAAAATATTATGTTGTCTAGAGGTAACCTTGTTTAAAAGTGTGAGGAGTTAGACGGGGAAACCGTTAGTATTCAGGCGGGTATTAGTGTCGTTGACTTAAAGTGCTTTTTGAAACAGTCCCCTGTTAAAATTTGAAAACCGCGCTGAAGTCAAATTTTGTTTTGGCGCGAAACATTTGGATCGTGAAACGAGACGCAATCGGTGTGAAGTTCGTTCGGTTGTGGAGCTAAGCGAGCAGCCGCCATTATTTTTAGTGTGATGACTGCATTGCTAGTGATCCACGCGTCTCGGCCGTTAGAGGAAACAGTCCCCTGGTTAGCCTTTTTTTAATTTTTTTTAACAGTTTTAATAACGAAAACTTGTTTAAAATAGTTAATTATCTAGTATGGAGCCACATCCGTTTCGTTAATCTGATATAAACATATCAGAATGATTTTGTTTTATTAAATATTTCTGAAAAAATTACAGTCCCCTGGCCGACAGTCCCCTGTCATTTCATAGCATGGTGATGGTTGTGATAAATGATTAGTTGTAGTAATTTTTCTTTGTTCATATTTTATTTTCTATTATTACAAAGACTGACTTTAGTGTCATACAATTAATTTTAAAAAACCGGTAAACTAAGAAGTTGATTTTGTTAAGTTTAACACAAATGATATGAGCTCTAAGAAAATTCACTTTAATAAGTAAAGCTTGTTTTAATACTGTTGATTTATTCCAATAAATAACATATTTTAAAAACGATAAAGAAAAATTAAGACTTTGATTTCTTTAATAAACCAAAACGTTTTTGTCCTTAAAACATTCCCCTGAATAGTTACAACAGTCCCCTGTCAGGGTTTTGCATAAAATCTTCCATAACTAAAAAACAAAGAGGAAAATGTGTGGGCTTTTTAAAGATATATATTTGGTATGCTGCTGCCCTTCATTTAATTAACAAATATTCTCAATATTTCAACAAATTTGCTTAGGACACCTCTGTATGGACGAATTTCCAAATAGCAGAGAAACACCCATACACGACCGAAGCTCAATCTTCTCAATATAGGATGATATATAGTCAACTTAACTTAAATCTTCAAGAAGAAACGTACCTACTAATCGGTTTCCTATTGAAATGATAAATTTAATTTAAAAGCAAGAGATGAAATAATAAAATTGAACTTTGAACTACATACCGCATCGGCCGGACCTGCCGATTTTGTGCGACCTTTGCAACCTAAAGGAAAGAGAGGATGTATAATACCATTTTATTGCCATATGCCTGATTTTAAGAGAGTTCAGAGTGAGTTACTTTGGTAAAACATCGTTGGATATGAACGAAGTGATATATATTCTAAATGGTGGTCTTGGAAGGGAAATTTTATATAAATATTTAACCAAAACACTAAAATATAGAACCCGAATTATTGAAAAAAACTTAAAAAAAAAAACCAAACTTGTTAAATACCTATAAATTCAATAAAAATTGTACTTTAAAATATTGTCAATCTGGTAGACAGCCTTTGGCCAAACCATATTAATCTTTAGTATATCAAAATTGTTTACTTTTATATACAAATGAATTTAAATAAAGTTTCTTAAACTAAACTAGTCACCTTTTCAGTGACAGAATCTATTAGTCCAGTCATTTTAGTCAAAATTAGACAAGAATCTCGGAATTTGAGATACCCAGCTCTTAATTTGTATAGACTTCTATTTTGACACCCCAAAAGTTGTATCAAAATCTACATACTGTCACAAAAATCCTTTTTTCGCAAATATCTCGTTTCCTATGGAGTTTTTGCTATTTGTGTCTATTACAATATTGTAGAAAATTAAATTCTCTACAACTTTTGCTTCAAAAGTTTTTTGATACGTTGAACCGTTTTCGAAATAGTGGACGGAGCGCGCACGGTTAGAGCATAAAATAATACTTTCAGAGCTTATTTTTCTTAAGTGAAGGTATATTTTTCATGATTCACTATTGATTCATCGATTTTCGACTGTAAAGTGTACAGTCGATAATCGAGAACATTTTTGAGGACATATGGATTCTGCTTAATCCTTGTGACACATCTTACCTGACAACATCAATACCTTGCTGAAAATTAGCAAACTGTGTTTTAATTATTTGAAACCAGTCAATTGAAGACTTAAACGTTGCATTTTAAAGTTATTCGGCAGAAATTGCTGATATGAGGAAGGGAGGCAATCCAGATTCACCGATCATATTCTTTTTGAGTTTAAGATCCTGCGCGTAGCCTGTTTTAAAATAAAGTTCTTGGATGACCGAGCTATTAATTTGTTTAATTAGATAGCCTTGGCCGCACCAAGTTTGAAGATCCCTATTTGTTTGAGTTTGATTTCGAATTTTTTGAAGGTGTTCTAGAGACGATACCATGAAGTTTCGTGGGGTTAGATTATTTATAAGCGTTTTTTTACAAGCTTTTTTTTCAAAGATCTCTAAGACATTTTAAATTGAAACACGTGAATTGAAAATACACATATTTTTGATTTTCTTGGTGTAACCTCATCAAAGTTAACATTTGTTAACTTAGTGTTAACAACGCTCTCTTTTGTCAAGCTTGAAGCCTCCTGGCCCTGTTTGCCAACAGTATTGCTGCTCCCCAATAGATGTCAGGAAGAGTCATATCGATATTTTCACTGCCTCAAACAAAATTTCATCGAAATCGTTGGAGCCGTTTCCGAGACCCTGTGAATACCTATATATACATATTTATACACACACGTGAATTGCTCCCTCAAAGGTAAAATAGTTAAGATGGCCAGACATTGTGATATCAAGGTGGAGAAACACAAAAAGGATCCGTCGTGGAACTTCCTCATAAGTACAAGCAAATGGAAAGAATAAAAGCTCCAAAGCCGTAGCAAACTAACAGCTCTGTCAACTCAAAAACATAATTTCGGATTCCAATAGGCATGAACAATCTTAAGTGCGCATTACAAACTGAGCAGCTGAGCACAATCACAATCCCTATAACGTAGCTTACAGGAAGCACAGCTCAGTTTGCTAAGGATTCGTTCTATTAACGAAGACAAGGGCGATCTCAACGCTCCCGGCATAGACGATTTGACAGTTTTGGCAAACTTGAGGAAATAAGTTGAAATATAACAGGCACATTTTGTTGACTGGAAAGAGATGTTACAGTGACTCTCAAAGCATAGGTAAATTAAGGAGAGTAATCAGTTTAATTCATTAAGTTAATATAGAGAAAATTTTAAGTTTTGCTATAGCCAAAATGATTTGGGTGCAAAAGCCTGTTACGCATTTTTGATGTAATTTTGAAAGGGCTAAGAAAAGTTTCGCTGGGATGTGAGAAAAGCCTGTACGCAGCATCCGTAGTGCTTTACGGGCACATTATAGGTTGAACAAAATGGTCGCATCTGATGATGTATAAGCAAAATAACTCTACAAACCTTAACTATAAAATTTTTATCAACTTTGTACTTAAAAGTGTGCGAGAGCGCATTAATATGATCTTTCTAAGGTCCTACAACAAGTAGTCTTAAGTCCATTTTTTTGGCTTGTTGAAACCTTAGGCTATGGTTTTGTTTTGTATCAGCAGGTTTTTTGTCAGAGCATTCTACAAAGGCAAGGTCAGTAAAGAACTCGACGGGACATTTTAATTTTTAAAAAGGGCTTTAGGAAAGGCGATACACTTTCATGCGATTTCTTTGACATATTGAAAAGATTGTACAAAACGCAAACGTCAACAGCAGAGGCAATCTTTCAAAAGCCTGTACATTTACCCGCTTACGTAGACAATACTGATGTAATGGGAAGAAGGAAGCGTGATGTCATAGATGCTTTTGTGAGCATTGAAACAAAAGCGGCTAAAATGAGTGTGAGCATTGAAACAAAAGCGGCTAAAATGAGTTTGATAGTTTACGAGTGTAAAACGAAGTATATGTTGTCATCAAACAAGGACACCGAACATCGACTAATTGGACAAAGCGTCCCAATAGACAGACATAACTTCGAGGTAGTTCAGATGACTTCGTCTACCTATAGTATTCGCTATAGAGACGGATAACAACATCAGTGCGGATATCAAACAGTGAATAACTCTAGCCAACCGTTGCTTCTTTGAGTTAAGAAGGCAACTGAGAAACAGAACCCTCTCCAGAAAAACCAAGGTAGCCAGCCTTGCATAAGACTTTTATCATCCCAGTCCTGCTTTAGGGCGCGGAAGCATGGGCCTTATCGCAAGCGGATGAGGAAACCCTTGGTCATTTCGAAAGAAAAATTCTCCGAATGATCTTTGGTCCCGTATGCGAAGACAATGTGTGGAGAAGAAGATACAACAACGAGCTGTATGAGCTGTACCGCGACATGGGCATAGCCAGAAAAGTAGGCATCGCGAGGCTACGATGGTTGGGCCATGTAGAGCAGATGGACCCAAACGCTCCCGCTCGACGGGTTTTCGAAAGCAAATTGCAGGGAAATCTCGGAAGGGGATAACCTCGTCTTAGGTGACGCAATCAAGTGGATGAAGACCTCAACCGACTTAGAGTGCAAAACTGGAGAGAGCTCGCCCGAAATCAAAATTGCTGGCGTAAGATGATGATCGAGGCCCATGTTCACACCGTACGGTAATGCCCACCTATGAAAGTAAGTATTTATCTGCCAAAACGGCAACTGGAAAATCGTTTTTGTCTGGGAGCCACTTAAAGCTTGTGATCAAAATTAGATTTTTTTCACTTTTGGTTAGTAAGCAATTCTACCAGAATTTCATTGCCACACTCAACAGAAATAAAAAGAATTTATGTATGCAGTAGCTTTCACCACCAGGAAGTTCTGATTGACTCAAGAGATACCTTTTCCTGACATGTCTCGAGAAGCTCATAAGAGATTCTGTCAACACTATAACATGGCTGAAGAAATCTTGGATTTTTGCATAGACAGTGAAACAAAAGAAAAAAAAACATCAATATTAATACAAATCGTTAATATACTTTGCCGTTTAAATAGACTAAAATCAATTGCTATCTATACGAGTAATCAGATTAAAATACTCCAAAAACATTCAAAAATGCATCGATGCAGGGGGAGAGGACAGTTTTTTCATTTTATACTAAAAATTTTGAAACCGAACCAATCCCAGATGAGTTCTCTCCTACTCCAACCAGAAAATTGTATCTATAAGAACCAAGCTTAAGCGCAACTGCTCGATTATGTATATAGAGCTCCTAACAACGATAGGTACATTATATGTATGGCAATTAGTTAAATTAATAGCATTAGCAGTTACAACTTTTTTCATTATTTTTTCTGTGAAACAACAAAACTTGTTTAAAAGTTTATTATCTATGACTGAAAATATCACCTAAAGAATAAGCAAAAGAAAAATTTCAAAACTAACAACAAAACTTACCCCATTTCAGGATTCATTCAAATTGAATTTCGCAAAAAGGAACTTTCGTAAAAAAGCATTTATCAATCACCAGAAATAGAATGGAGAGATTTATTTAAGAAAAAGAAACACATAAATTTAACAACCACTGAAAATAGATAATGCAAAGATATCAGAGCTTCAAATGACTTTTTCAAAATATCTACACCACTGCACTTTAATCAAAACTAAGCACGGATTTGATATGAGCTCTTTTCTTGCAAACAAAAACTAACATTTTATCGAGAGCTTGGGATATAAGATATAACGGCTTTCAGACATCACTACACAAAAGATATTTAAGCTTTAAATAATAATCTAGCACTTTTCTTCACCAATAGAAACATATAATTGGAAGACATTTTGCTTAAGATAAGCTCACTTAAAGGGACGAAATGGGTTTTAGGGTGTTGTTGGAGTAGGAGAGAACGCGTATCCAAATAATCGCTTTTGCAAATACTTAAATTGTGAATTTAATTCCGAGATGAGGAGAATTTACTATTGATATATTGAACACCGCGCCGTTGTATAACCGAAAAACATTCACCGAAACTTAATTTCTTATTGGGAAGGGCTGCACTCATTCACCGCCAAAGAAATTAGATCAAAAATAGGATTATTTTTTAAGCATCGAACACGGAATTTACAACTAACAATTTTGAAACGCATATGAACTTACCACATTTCTTATTAATTCAACAAATTTGATTACGGACAAAGCACCAGAACGAACATAATACTCACGGAGACGGAGGCTTTTTGCGATTGAAAGAGGAAGAGGTACACTTTAAACGAAAGAATGCTACGAAACGAATGCAATGTATTCGATGCGCGCAGAAAACAGACATTTTTTTGTATATTTTCACAACGTTTACTCAAATTTTGGAAAAAAAAATGAACTTCATTGCAAATATTCTTTCGGACAACTTGCAAATTTCAATTCTGGACAATCGAACTACAACTACCGGAAAAAGGAAAATGCTTAATACTAATCTACATGGGCGGAACTAATGGAATTTGAACGGAGTTCCATCAACTTGAACTTGAGCAGGTTATTATGAAAGTTCAAGATGGGCAATGACGTAACTCTTTGTGGGTCGCTAACACTGATCGTCAGTTGAGAGATGGATGTGGAATGTAATAAATAAGCAATGATACTGCCTGGCTAACATGAATAACGGAATTGCAATTTATTTAGAGCCAGAAGATTCTCTTCGTTAATTCTATGACGAACCGTGTAATTCTATGAGGTTAACGTTAACATCTCAAACAACTAAGGCCTTGTGCGCTGCTGATGGGGAATATTAATTTTCGTTGGTCCCCACACCATGACGAAGTTTTGAACACAAACACAGCGAAAAATTTTTGAATAGAGTGTTATTAGATGTTTAGAAAAGTTACTTTCAAAAGCAAGTAAAGGTGCCACAAGAAGGAATTATAAAAGAAGTTCAGAAATATTCATGCCTATTATGGAATTCGCAGGATTTTACTCCCGATTTGACGTCCAGTTTTCAGCTGCTCTCTAACAAAGGGGCCAGTTATAATAAATGGAACAAAATCTAGTTTTTCTTTCGATTTGAAAGACAATAATTATTGTTAGATCAATCGATTGAAAACCACTCAAAGAATTTTTTACGCCCTGAAAATAAATAACTGAACAAATACTTGCTGTCAAAATTGCCTTTTTCGTAGCTTTCTGATGCAATCTTAATTTTCGTATCAGCTGATTGAAATTTCAGCCAAAATGGAACAAATCGTTCCAATTGTTTGGACTACATTTTCCATGTATTCCACTAACAACCTCACAGCAGATTTTTTTTCGTGTGCATTGCATAGAGTAGGTACTATTACACGGTGAAATTTGTTGCATGAAACTGTTCGAACACATTAAGTGCAAAAGAGAACGAAAGTTCGAAAAAAAGAGATAGACAATGAGCTGCCCTGTGTCGCATGGGCTATGATTTCGTGAAACAGCTTTGACGTTTCTCTTTATCCTTGTTCGTGTTTTTGTTTATTCTGTTTCATTTGGTTTAATTATTAGTAAATATACTAATAATATAATGACTTTTTTGTTTTTCAATTGCCGATAAAAGAGGTTTTGAAGCAGCCAGGTACTAGTAGATAATTATTTTTCCCCAAAAACAAAAACACCGAATGAAAGATAAAGAGAAAAGTGATACTAGTTTCATGAAACTGGATTTCATCGTGTAATAAAACTTGCGACACGGAATGGCAGAACAAAGAAGAATTCGCAGTATGTAGTTTCGTGCAACAAATTTCACCGTGTAATAGAACTCTAAGGAAAACAAGTTGCTGTTGTGTGGCTGCGATGGGTTGAGGGCCTGGCAACTGACATATTTTTCCTGTTCGCTATAAACGGCCATCAGGAAATAATCATGTTTTCTTTTTTTTTCAACTTTTCCTGATGGTTTTTCCTATTCACTATAATAGGCCCCAAAACAAAAATTATTCCAGATAACTCAAAAAATATTCCCGTAATAGGATCTAATTATTACAAATTTCATTTCAAACTCCAAACTGGTAAACGTCAAATGTTTTGTATTGGTGTAAGTGAAAGTGCGTGTAAGTCTTGTCTCCTAATCAAGATTCAAAAAAATGCTTTCAATGGCAAAAAAAAAGTGATCTTGTGTTGTGTCGGCGTGAAACGGTTGGGTACAAATGGAAATCGACACAAGAAATTAATTCATATAAGCAAATTGAGGTTCCAAAAATTCCAAAAGTTGTTGTAAATATTTTGTTTATGACGTTTCTCTACTTTTCAGACAATTATCTACGCTCTTTCAGAGAGTTTCTGAGAGAATTTTAACCACACTCCTTAAAATGTGACAGATTGTGAATTTAAGTGCACAAATTAATGAAACAGACCTATTGAATGCATAACAAAAAAGTGGTAGTAGAATTTAAATTTGTTTTTGTTCTTAAATGTAAGCAAACCCACAATGTTCGAAACGTCAAACATCATCGACTCATGTTCGAATTGCGAAACGTCAGCGACGAGTAATCGACAATGCTGTCGAACGTACTGCAAAAGCAATATTTGTATTGCTTTAGCTTGGTGCGTATTGCCGTACTGCACACTTTTTTGTTTTACTGCATTTTCCTTTTTGTATTGCCATTGTATTGCTTTTTCGAATTCGTTGTTCATAAAAATAAATATCGAAAAAAAAAATTTGTGATGGCATTACTTTACATATTTTCGATGAAAAAGCACTTCCAAGTTCCATATCCACATTCCACATCCTCAATTTCACATACTTCCTGTGGCCCTTAAAAAAAAAAAAATTGGGGACGCCCACCAGATTGAATCTAAATCTGGAAAAAAAATCTCTAATTATTTCAAATTTTTATTCCTATCCCTTCCTGACCCTATTTTTTAATTTTTAAACGAAAAAAATAACATTTTATAGCCTCTAAAAACAATGGCGTCTTCTTTGCTTATATAGTTTCATACGGTGTCATACGTATAATACTATCATACCTATTATACGCATGAGTGATCAAACATTCGCCATTTACCCAACACTGGACAGAGAATATCGCCCCTGCTCTAGTAACAACCGGTATCAAATAGGGCCAGGAAGAGTTAGAGATAAAAATATGAAAAAATTAGGGAATTTTTTTCTAAGTTTTTAGAATCGATTTAGGGGGCGTCGCACTAAATTTTCGCAAAAAAAGTAAAATAAGGACCTTAACATTGTTTTTTTTTTTAATTTACACTGTGACACGAGAATTTTATTTATTAGATTTTACAGTCTCAGTGTAAATGTCATATCAACTATATTCTCAAGTAAATTTATTATTAATTTGCTGGACAAAAATTATTTATTCCTATTTTATTATTAAGTGCAGTTTGTATGATTAGTTAATTAAGTGATTTACATAACCGCAAAGTACTCAACACGTGTCACGAGCACCCGCCAACAACGGCTATTGTGTAGTAAGTATAAATTATTCTTATTATATTAATCGAAAATATTGTTGGAAATGGTGATAAAAAAGTTCGGTGAAAGTTAAATTTCTATTATATTTGGGCAATTTGATTTTTTGTTCACAAGACCTCTAACTTCCACACAATTTTACAGCTTCGGGAAAGGGAACCGGAACGGGAACGCGAACTCTAAAACTTCTAAACCGATATCAAAAACTATTTCGGCATTAGGATATTACATTATATCCCCAACATAGACTTTGTTTCAAAACCATATTCCCACGGAAACGGGAAAATAGAAACTTTCAGGCATTCTTAAACTTAGTCAAGATGGCGTTCCTGACAAGTTTTCTTTTCTTGGCTGTTTTGTGTGAACAACGCATTGAATAAGTTAGACCCGAGCAACGCCGTCCGGGCGGTCAGCTAGTGTACATATAAATACATAAGCTTTCTTAATTTTAAAAGACACAAAACAATAAAATTAATTACAGGTGGCTTGTGAAAACTCCAAAAGCTGATCAGTCATCGGTTTCTCAAAAAAAAAAATTTTAAACACAAGGCAGGTTGTTGAGGATAAAAAAGTTTCTGCTTCTGAAGAATGCCTTTCAACAGATGAATCGAATTCTGCGTAGGTTAACAAAATGATTTTGCGCATTTCTATTCTAATTGTTTCTTATTGTCCTTAGATCTTTTCCAAGGCGATCAAAAAACGTACATTCTCCTCCTCTATCCGGACCAACAAAACAATCCACATCAAAATTGTTTAATCGAAGTAAAGAAAAGATAAAGCAGATATGTATCGGTGTTTATTTTTTGGTATAAAGAAATAAAAAAAATATATGTGTGCGTATTGCTTTTGTCCAAAAATTATGCAAAATTTTTTGGAATGTACTGCTTTGGACTTTTCAGAAACGACAGCAATGGTAATCGATGCTGTTTGACGTTTGGCACAGAGAGTTTTTTTCGAATATTCATTCTTCATCATTCCTTGAGCGAGAAAAGAAACGCCAAGAATAAAATATTGTAACTTTTGTTTTAAATAAAGTATTATTAAACAAAAAGTTTCCAGCTATAATAGTATGGGATTTTTCAGCATCGTACTATGCTTTACCAGCGTACTTGGCCTTAAAACTGACTGTAAGGGATAGAAGACAAGTCAAGAGATGGATGTCGATGTGGGATGAAATCAGAAAGCAATGACAGTGCCTGGCTAGTGTAGTGTAATAACATTCATTCGAAAAGAGCCACAACCAAAATACGAGATACAAACAAAAAGCACGTTTTCATTGATACTTAATATCATAGTAAAACGATGTACATACACAATTTTGTTGTCCCCTTTGGCCAACAAAAGCTAAGTTCAAAGACATCGTTTTGACTACGTTGCTTTGTGATTGGCACTGAATGTATTTTGTTACACTACTCCCGAATGCAAGTTTGTCAACATTAGAAATGAGACGACTGCCCCAATAAGTTACTTATGAAAAGCAGAATGCTGATGCATTCTTATTTGCAATATAGTTCGTAAGAGGGGATAGCCCAAATAGATTTGTAATATAATTTAGGTATAAATAGCTGTAAGAAAATGTAAATAAAATTAATTCCATTCCTTACGCTGAGTGTGAATTCATTATTAAACTGCGGCTCTCTAGCCATCAATTTGAAGCGAGCTGCGCTTATACAGCAAAAGTAGGAAAGTTAACAGTTAGAACTTTACATGGCGATCCTGCCAACTTGTTGGTTAGCCCAACAAGACGCGGACCAAAATCCCTTTCAAGTTGAATCTTATCCCTCAGTTGAGTCGCTGACAACCGTCCAGTAATTGCATTATTTCAGTGAACATATTTAATATATGTATACTTGCATATATGTATCTGCACCAGCATTTAAAGATCTTCCAAAAGTCAGTTAGTGTATCTTCAACGTTTACCTCACCGGCCGTCCACTTGCTATCTTAGATGAGCTACTCACATCAAGAGCTTGATGATCTTTTTGAGGATCTCAACGCACCACCAACAGTAGAAGAATATATTCCTTTGATACAAGAAGACCAAGACAGTATTCCAGAATATATACAAACTCCGAAGACAGCAGGACCAAAACCTCTTACAATAGAGGAATACCTCAAAAGAAATAAGTCCATCAGAACGCCATCATCATCTAGAACGTCCAGAATAGAAGCACAAAAAAGAACGAGAAGACCAAGAGCCGGGAAAGCAGTAAAGGCACGACAGATGCGAGCTGAATTACATAGAATAACTGCTATTACGACTGACAAATCCTCAAAAAACAAATTGATCGAAGAATTAAGAAAATGGGGCAACCACAATCAAGGGAGGTGATTAACAACAACCTGAGTAGCAGCCAGCAGATTCTAAGCAGTTCAAATATAAACAACTAGCTGAGCCGCCCGGCGTTGCTCGGGTCTGTAGTTCTAAGTTTCCCGTTCTCGTTTTTTCCTTTTCCGTGGAAATTTGGGGATGAAATATAATCTTTCTTACTGTGGGACTCTGTGGCATCCTAATGCTGAAAGAATTTTTGAAGTCTGTCCAGTAGTTCCTAAGTTTCCGTTCCCAACCCATTCCTGCTGGAATCTTCTGTTCCCGTGGAAATATGTGAATGAAATACATATATGTAAACCTATTTCACTGAGGGATAATGTTACATCCTAGAGTGGAGAGAATTTTCGAGATCGGTCAAGTAACTTTAATGTTCCCGTTCTCGTTCCTGTTTCTGATCCTGTCGGATTACAGGGATGAAAAATATAGCCTAAGTTACTGACAAAGGGTGAAGGGGGATAATGTAGCACACCTAACGTTGAAAATTTTTTTGAAATCTATCCAGTAGTTTCTAAGTTCCCGTTCCGTTCCTGAATGAAATATAAGTCTATGTAACTAAGGGATAATGTAATATCCTAGAGTTGAAAGAATTTTTGAAATCTGTTAAGTAACTTTAAGGTTCCCGTTCTCGTTTCCGTTTCTGTTCCTGTGTTATAATAGGGATGAAGTACACGCCAAGTTACTGAAGGATTATGTAGCATCCCAGTGCTGAAAGAATTTTTGAAATCTGTCCAGTAGTTTCTAAGTTTCCGTTCCTAACACCGTTCCTGTGGGAATAATCCGTTCCCATGGAAATATGTGAATGAAATGTAAGTCCATCTCACAGAGGAATTATGCAACACCCTAGAGTTGAAAGAATTTTTGAATTTGGTCAAGTTACTTTATGGTTCCCGTTCTCGTTCCCGTTTCTGTTCCCGTGGGATTATATGGATGAAATATAGTTTAAGTTACTGATGAAGGCAGATAATGTAGCACCCCTAGTGCTGAAAAAAATTTTGAAATCAGTGGAGTAGCTTCTAATTTTCCATTCCCAACCCCGTTCCTGTTGAAATATGGGGATCAAATGTTGACAGTAACCATCCCTGGACTGAACTTTGTCTACCCTGAAAATTTCATAAAAATCCGTTGGGTGGTTTAGGAGTTTACCCCGGACATACATACATACATACATACATACATCCTATTTTATATATATAGAAGAGATAGAAGAGATATAACTCTAGTAATACTTATCATTTTATTAGTAGCGAAAATTCATTCTTACTATAAGAAATATGTAAGAAAACAAATCATAAGAAATAGAATAAATAATGTCTAAGAAAAAAAAAAAATAATTATAAAATACATTTGAAGTCATTTCTGTTATGGATAGTATAAAGAGCATTTACAAGATATTAGTAAATTTAAAAAAAAGTCCAAACAGAGAATATTCACAAGAATACATTGACAAAACAAAGAAAGAAATTGACAATATATGGAAAGAAATACTTATAGGAATAACAGATGAAACGGAAATAGAAGAAATATCAGTAAACTTCAAAGAAATAGAAAAACGAATTTTAGAATTACTTAAGCCAAAAACGAAAAAAATTGATCCTGAAAAAATGGCAGAATTTAATATGTTAACAGCTACAAAGCTTATTACAGAATTTAACGGTGAATCGAAGAATCTTTCAAATTTTTTTGGGCTTATTGAATTGAAGGGCTTATTGCAATAGTATGATAAGCCACACTTTTTCAAAAATGGTCTTATTGGCTCAGTCTATTGGCTACTGGAATATCTACATACACTTTAAAAAAGCATATATCTATTTTACAACTATTGTCGCTAGTCTGCATTAAAGAGACTTTTTCCATTAAGACTTTCCATTGAATTTTACTGTAATAACATGACAAGCCACTTGATGAAAGACATCAATTTAAAAAAGTGATGTCTTATAAAATCATTAAAGTTGTTTAATAGTATGGAAAACTCTGATCTTTCGGAACATATTGATGATAATATACCTACTTGCTGAATATTTTAAACCATCGGACGATGGAATATCTTTTGAAATAGCTAAGATATGTGTGAAACATATATTTTTGTGGCTTATCATCTTATTGTAAAGTCAACAAATTGTCTCTGTTTCTTGTGGCTTATCATGTTACTTAGTGTGTAATGATATTATTATTAATATGATAAGCCACCAAATCTTTCTTCTTTTATTTATTTTTTCGCACTTTCCATATTTTTTCCCACACTATTTGGGGATAGTATTAAAGAATACTATGCAACATATATTTAAAAAAAAGATTTGATAAGAATCATGCTCCACAAATTTGTCTATTTTTTTCTTAACTAAAAATGCAATTTTCTCGATAATTTGAAAATGTGGCTTATCATACTATTGCAATAAGCCCTTCAATTCTATCATGATACTTTTAGGTGGAGAAAGTGAAAAGAAAAAATTAATTAAATTTGTTATAGCAACTAAAGTAACTGACAAAGCAAAAAACAGGCTTCTGACTCTAGACAAAGAACCTGACAATTTTTTAGATTTAAAGAAAGTTTTAACAGATATTTACAAAACAAAAATAAACCCATTGAAACTACATAATGATTTAGCAAGACAGCATCAGGGAACACAAGTAGTTAACAAATTTGCAGAGCAAATAGAAGTACTAATTTCACAATTAAATGAGATTCAGATAAAGCTGAACAGGTTGAAGCCAATAAAAGAATTATAATAAAGTTAAATGACCAACTAGGATTAAATGTTTTTAAAAATGGATTAAATGAAGCTAGTAGACAGGTAGTACAAGCATCAAGAGTAGCTACATTTAATGAAGCTGTACAGATAGCAATTGAGGTTGAAGCGTCTACACGACAAAATAACATCATGCAATTTAGGACAAATCATAGTGGTAGATACCAATACAACCATAATTCTTCCTATCCAAAATTTACAAATAATAATAGAAACAACAATAGACAGTACAATAACAACAATTATAACAATGGTTATGAAAGGAACAAAAATAACAATAGAGGTAAAGGTATTGCAAGGGGATACCACAATAGTAACACTAGGTCGAAAAACTTAGAGATCCCCGGGCAACAGAATCGGGGATATCAAAGAAGGTTCTAAATTTCTATGGGGAATGCGACACAAATTTCGTTAACATAGGGATAAAACATTTAAATAAAACTTTTAAATTTTTAATTGACACGGGTGCTGATATTTCAGTTTGTAAAGAGTTTCTTGTTAAAGATTTAAATGAATATTCGTCATGTCAAATAAATGGCATAACAAATAAAACGAAATTTTCGAAAGGTATAACAGAACTAGAACTCATGCTTGGAGAAACAAATATAAAACATCAATTCCACGTGGTTAGTGAGGAAATAAATATATCAACAGATGCAATACTAGGTAGAGACTTTTTATTACAATATAACTGTAAGATTGATTATGAAACATGTGTACTAATAATTCCATTAGATGGGGAAGAAATGGTTTTACCAATGAATATGAATACAAGAGACATCAAAAATGATATTAGAATTCTAGCAAGAACAGAGATAATTCATAAAGTCGATGTAGACGTAAAAGAAGATAGCGTAATACATGGAAAAGAAATAAAAAAGGGAGTATTTTTAGCAAATTCATTAATACCAGCAATAGGAATCAAACATGTGAAAATACTAAATACAACCGATTCAGAAGTAACGCTTAAACATATCTCATTAGGAATAGAACCAATCTCGAGTTATGAAATATTACAATTTAAAAATAGTTTAGTAGATGAAGATCGGTTTAAGAAAATAGAAAAGGAAATAAAAGTAGATAGTTTAGATGACAACGCCAAGACAGAAATACTTAAATTATGCAAGCAATTTCAAAATATATTTCACTTAGAAAATGAAATACTAACAAAAAATAATTTTTATGAACAGAAAATAACAACTATAGATAAAACACCAGTATACATAATAAATTACAAACTCCCGCATGCTAATTTGAATGAAATCAAAAACCAAGTTGAAAAGTTGATAGATGAAGATATAGTTGAACCATCTATAAGTCCTTATAATTCACCTTTATTAATAGTTCCAAAAAAGGACAAAGAAGGTAACAAAAAATGGAGATTAGTGGTTGATTTTAGGTCTTTGAACAAAAAAGTAGTTGATGATAAATTCCCACTAACTCGTTTGGAAGACGTATTAGATAAATTAGGAAAAGCGAAATATTTTTCAACTTTAGATATGACAAGTTCATTTCACCAAATTCCATTACATCCGAAATCCAGACCACTGACAGCATTTTCTACGGATACTGGTCACTTTCAATTCAAAAGATTACTTTTTGGATTAAAAATTTCAACAAACAGCTTTCAGAGAATGTTATCAATTGCACTTAGTGGACTGCAAGCATCTGCATTTCTATACGTAGATGATATAATCGTTTTTGGATCAAATCTTAGAGAGCATAATAACAACAAAAAGATTACGTAAATATAATTTAAAACTAAACCCAAGCAAATGGACATTTAATAACTGCAAAAGGTGTAACTACAGACCCAGATAAGTACAATGTTATTAAAGAATATCCTAAACCAGATAATGTAATACGAATGCTGATGCATTATCCAGAATAAAAATAAGTTCAGAAGAATTAAAAGAGATGATACCAAAAGTAAGCATAAATGTCCTAACTAGAGCAATGAAGCTGAGAAATATAGAAAACATTAGTGAAAAAGAAGAAAATCCAGAAACTATGCCACCAGTGGAGACTGATCACCTTCACATATGGGAATGCATATCAATTTCAGACACTAGGAATATTAAGAAGTTGCAACTTGAGAATATAAAAAATTTAATGGGTAGGTACCCAAAAAGAAAGAATATATGCAGTCAAAGATAAAATACATGTTGGATACATTGATAAATCATTATCAGATTTAAAATTGATTCTGAGGAAACTATTATCCTATGCAAAGCATGTGAAGTTAGAAAAGCTAGCGTTAGCAATGAATAATGAAATATTTGAAACAATATCAGTGCACAAATTTAAGAAGATATTTAATGATTTGCAGAAAAATGAAAAAGAAAATTGTCTAAACATTATATTATACAATGCGCCAAAAAGAGTGCATGATATAAAAGAAATGAATGAAATAATAAAAAGGTATCATGATGATAAATTAGGAGGACATATACACTGAACCAAATTTGGTAGTTATATTGAATAAAACGTAGGTTGAATTGAAGAAAGGGTGATCAATATACGGTCAATGAAAACTATGTGTTGATTTGACAATTATATCGTCTTTTTGAAGAAATGCCTAGAATTTTCGGTTTAATTGATAAATCTACAAAATTTCGTCGAATTGAATAAATTTCATCACATTTTTATCAAATTTGATGAATAACGATTCTTCAGTTTGAATAATTGAATTTTTCATTTTGACAAAATGTTATTCAATTTGACGAATGTCGTTCTTCAAATGAATGAAATTTTTTTCAATTCCACATAATATTTTTTTTGGATGGAAGAAAAATTCTTCATAATTTCACACATACTTTTTCATATGGATGAAAAATTCTTCAGTTAAACAAATGTTTATTCTTCAATTTAATGAATTTTCTTCATATTAACATCAAATTTTCTTTGAACTGAAAAATATTCTTTCATACTTTCACGATCGCATTTTCATACTGATGAAAAATTCTTCAGTTTGAAGAGTTTTATTTTTTAAATTGATGAATATTCTGTCATTTTCACAATATACTTTCTCAATTAGATGAAATACGCTTCAAATTAACGACTTTTGGTTTTCGAATCAATGAATTTTCTTCATTTACACATTAAACTTTCTTCAAATTAAGAAAAATTTTTCAATATATTCTCATAGCTCTTTCTTCACTTTGAAAAAGTAATCTTCAATTCAACGCATCCTGCTGCTGAAATAATCTTTTTTATATAGGCAAGCAAACAAACTTCTTTTCTTTATACTTACAATGCTTTGATACACTTTGTACCGTAAACAAAGATTTAATTTCAGCACACCTATGTATATCTCTTTATAAAATGAATTTTCAAAGTTTATTCTTAGTTGAATGAAAAATGCGGAGTCAATAACCATTTCGTTTTTTAAAAATAAACAGTTTTTATTTATTTTATTTTATTTTATTATTTTTAAGTATAAGAACAATATATCTTTTTTTTTCTTAAACTAACAAATTTCATGAAAGTAGATATAAAAAATTTTTTTTTTCATTTTTTAAAGTAAACTTAGGTAGGGTAGGCACATACATGGTTCTTCTTCTTCTTTTTCATTTCCGGCGTTACGAGTAGTGATCTTGAAGCGATCACAACTCTCCCACTTTTCCGCTGCACACTAGTGATCCGCCTGTGGGGTACGCCGCGTTGACCTCAGAAATCGTAGGCACATACATGGTGGTATTTTGAAATTAAAGTTTATTTATATTGATTTTTAAATTTTTAGGTAGGGCAGATATGTTTATGAAAAGGAACTTATTTGAGTTTACTAATAAGAGAATTTACCTTGGGGTAAGTTTTATCGAAATCAGTTTTTATTCCATAGAAATATATTTGTACAAATGTCCAAACTAGATTGGATGCCACAGGGTATTCCAAATTAAACAAATTGAAAATTTTAAAGCACAAATCGGCAGCTGATGTGAAACTGCTCTGTTTGTACCTACTTGATGCCATCAAAAAACACAACAATCTCAATTGGCTCCAAAATTTGACCAGATACAATTATGAGCGGCTGAATGCTTTTTTTCTCGTTCATTCTGCGGCTCAGCTCCTCCTCACAAGCTACTATCGTCGACCCAACTAATAAAAAGCTAGCCTGGGAGTCTTTAATTGAAAATCGGGTGTGTGATTTGTTTCCACTGCTGCCGCTCACCAACTTAGCCGTTGGTACCAAGAAGCTATGTAACAAATGAAATATAGCCCAAGATCGACCATCTGAAACAGAGTAAAGGAAAGAACTTTATTGTGAAGGCAATTGATATGGTTTTGTTTAAAAACTATTTTTAAAACATACTTTCAATTAGGTTTTCTGCAGCTTTCATACTTTCAAAAACCATCCGGTTGGTCTTATCCTTGATGCCGTTTGGAAACAGGTGCTTGAAATCCATATCAATCTGTATTTAAGTAAGAAATTACATTAATTTTTAAATAATATTCGAACCTTTTAAAATTACCAATTTAAAGCCCATTGGATTCTTATACTGCTTCCATTTTGCCAATATGTCTGCTGTAGATTCTGATTTAGCAACCTCAGCTAATCTAAATTTCTTTGAAGAAGCCCAATGCATCTCCATTTCCGCCCAAGAGCAGTTTCCTCTAATAATCTCCTCAACAGCGGTGTTCTGGTCAGAGATGTCTTGTTCAGAAGTTTCATGTTCAGAGAGGCCTATGTAGGTAAATATGTAAACAATAAATTCATGTCAGATACCTGTGATTTTGAAGTTAAGAAGACTCATACCAAGAATCAGTTTTTTTTTTTGAAAAGTTGTTCGAGAGGAAACAGGAGATGGTGATTCATATGGTAGTTTTGTTAAAATACCACTCTTTTTTAGGAGCCTTGTCGCATTGTAGTATTTGTCATATATTTTTCCCTGTGGTTTTTTTCCAGATTGTTTCGAATAATAGTATCCCTAAAGTGGAAAAACAAAGTCATGTATTCGAAAACTATAGCTAGAATAATTTAATGCTTTTTACAATAAATTCTGTCTGGAAGATGTTAATAATACTTTCGGCTATTGACTTTGCAGTTTGGACTGTCATCTTTATTCCACGTTGAAACATATTTTTTATTATTAAATCCACAATAACCGCTCGCGATCCTTCATTTAGCTCTTTACTGTTTTGGTACATAGCTAAAATTGTTTGGCCTTGGCTGCAGTCTTTTAAAATTTGATCTACATTTATATCAGCTTCTATCGAGCCTTTAGCACAGTGGTGGGCAAACTTTCCTAATGGGGGGCCAGAAAATTCAAGAAATCCCAGAGGAGTGCCAAAGTTATTTAAAAAATGCAATTTGTGTTGAATCTTTTAATCATATTAAAACATTACAGCGTTACACATTACACAAATGTTCAAAATTACAATTCAACTTTTATTCGAAGGCCCTGCAATGGTAAGCGTGTGAGATGTATGAAATTGCTTTTGATTTGCCATAATATTTTCGAATGTATGTTCAAGCTGTGGCGAAGTAACTTTCAGCAGTGCGAAAAGGCGTTCATCAGTAAGTCGGTTTCTGATAAATTTTTTTCGCAATTTCATGGTCGAAAAAGTCTGTTCGCATAAAATTCTAATTTTGTGGGATCTAAGAACAGTTGTTTTGAATGAGTGCTACACTGCATTTCAATAATTTCCAACTGCAATTTTGCAGAGACATACTCCGGATCTACATTAAGCGGCATCGAGAGAACATCCAGCGAAGACTGAATGCCCTTGAAATCTTTAAACCTTGTTTCGAAGTCTTTTTCAACACCTGACTGAATTATTTCAGTTCGTTTTCACTCACTGGGGACACCGAATTTAAACGCTGAAAGTGTGTTAAATCGTTCTTAGTGTTGCAGTTGTAAAACAGAAAGATCTGGGTTTTAAGTGATTTTAGGCGACCCCTCATCTCATCAGTCACATCTATGAATTGGTTCTTTCCTTGCAATTTTTTATTAATTTTTTTTGTAGTGTTCGAGTTAGGGGACAATTATAGCGATAAGGAAAACCCTCAGGAAAAGGATAAAAGAAAAATGGAAACATGAATTTTTTCCTGATGAGCGTTTATAGCCAACATGAAAAATATGTCAGTTGCCAGGATTTCATCCCTTCGCAGGTTTCCCTTATGCAATTCACACAAAAAAAAAAAAACACTGCGAGTCTGTCAGTGGAATCAAAATAAATGGAACGATTTGTTCCATTTTGGCTGAAACTCAAATCAGCTGAGGCGAAAAATGAAATTGCATCAGGAAACTAGAAAAATGCAATTTTAACAGAAAATATTTGTCTAGTAATAAAAAAGTTCTTTAAGTGATTTGGAATCGATTAATGTAACATTTGTATTTCAAATCGAAAGAAAACCTAGTTTTTATTCCATTTAAAGATTTTTTCTGATTCTTTTTCCTTATCCCTATTACTGGCCCCTAAATCTGTAAAAAATGCTAAATCGATATACCAATCTTTGTCTTCCAGATATAATAAATATAATAATACAATCTTTATCAAGATAAAATTATCGCGGGTCATATATTATTCATGTCGAATGACCGTTGCGTCGGGGGGCCGGATCAAATGCTTTCGCGGGCCGGAGTTGGCCCGCGGGCCGTACTTTGCCCATCACTGCTTTAGCACATGAAGCTGACGTCGATGGTTCAAGATCCTCGCTGTCTGTGTTTAAAATTTGACAGTTAGTTTTAAGTTCGAAATTCAAGTAAGTGAGGAACAACTACTTACTACTATTTAAAGTAGAGCACGTTCCGGTGCATTCCAATTTGCTTTCATTTTTTCTCCACTCATTAAGCTTGTGTTCAAACCTTATTATTTGGGTGCCTATTGTTAGGTTATACTTTTGAACAAGCTGTTTGAGGTGTTTGGAATTCATTATTTTTAAGGTTTCGATGTCTATACCCTCATCTTAAAAAATTGTGAATAATGTAAAAAAAAAAACAATGGTTAAAAAATATGGTTTACCCCAAAGAATTTTTAGTAGGTTTTCAAATTTCCATTCACGCAAAAGATTTCGAAGGCATTCGAAAGAACAATTCGTAGTGCAGTATTCTGCAGTATTTGCGCTAGCAGGTCGGTTGGTAGCTTCTCTTGCATTTTCTGTTTCTTGAATTTCATTTTCATTTGTAAGAAATTCACTTAGAATGTTTTGAAGTTCGAACCTTCCTCCCATATTTTCAGGAACTGAAGCACCACTCATAGGTAGCAGTTCTGTGTATTCCATTTTTTATCGATTTCAGTTTTTTAAGAGATTTCTTGTTAATTATAATAATACCTAGTCTAAAATATTCCCTAAAATTTCGTGGCCAACAAATTTTTTTTAGAACAAAATACAAATGAAAACAATCACTAGACTTATAATAGTTTTGAATACATTTCATTTAATTGAAGAAGGTATTTAAGCAGAATTTATATTTTTAAATGAATTTCATTTACTACTTTACTTTACTATTTATTTTATTGATGTTACTTTTCAAAAATATTCCTTTAATCTTATCATAAGCCTTCCATTTACAGTACAATGGATGTTAATTGGCTTAACTTTAAATTCCTTTATGTTTACAGCTATGTTTTCTGATATAACAGTTTTTGGTGCATGAATCTCGTAAGCATCATAGTGAGAAGAGTAAGATTCAACTACAAGCTCATCAAGCAAAAATATGATTTCCGAACTTTTTGGTAAAATGAAGGTTTCTTTGATTTCAAAAACGGATAATTCAGTTTTCAACAAAGTTAAAACAAACCCTTTTTTATACACGCTTCCCTTGTATTCTATTTGTGTTAAGGCAATGGAATGTTCTGGGCTTAAATTTAACTTTGAAAAAATTATGCTATTGTTTTTGCTTACAGTTTTATATTTTTCGTCAAAATAAAAGTTTTGTTTTGCCGGAGTCATTAAAAAATTAGAAAACTTTAGTTGGCTTTTTTTAGCTAAAGTAAGCAATATGTTTTTTCTTGAAGTCGTTACACTAGCATACGCTTTTATGTCTTTATGTTTAGCCTCAAAACGGAAACACCAAAACTGTTTCGGAGGACCAGAGTATTCTATAACAGTTGGATAGTGAATCAATAAATGATGTTTTGGCTTAAGGGTATCTCTGAAAAGGATAACATATTTTTCATTGTGTTCGGAAATCAATTGACGAAGAAGCGAAATATCATTGTTATTAAATTTTGATCTTAGTAGTAATTCAATAAGTTTTAAGAGAATAAGGAAAAATTGCCATACACTATCATCTTCTGGAATGAGATCTCCTAACAGTAAGGGAAAAAAACGAATAAAGGATTTCATTTCACTTGCTGTCATTTTCAAACGGTTCTGTTTCAAATGATTATGCCGAATTGGCTTTGAAAAGTTTCCTACTTCTAGTGAGCCATAGTTGAAGTTCTGCTTTCTTAGATTTAAATCTTCCAAAGAAAAGATTTTCATCGTTTGAGTATAATATCTGATTATGTGACAGATATCGTAGTGGCAAACTCCCTCGAATAAATCATGCATCATATCCACAAAAAAATTGTCAACAACATGAAAAGATTTGATTTGATTTAAAGGTGAGTTTTTCAAAATGCCAGTTTCAGAAAAACAATTTTGATCAACATCATGTTTGTAGTTTTCGATGGAGCGCATATACTTGTCTTCTTCTTTTTTCATTTTCTGTGTTAAATGTTTTGGAGCCTTGCAGAAGCGACAAAAAAAAGTGCTAGAAAATGATTTACTGAAATCGAATATTGAATTTATTCCTAAGTTGTCACCGAGGACTAAAGCTAAAATAAAACGCACTTTAATCAGTTGGCCCATTGAGTTTATGTGCATTCCTTCATTTTCTAATTCATTTATTTCACTGATGAGGTGCTTAAGTGATGCATCATTACCAAAATCTTTTAAGTCTTTAGATTTTATAAAACCTGCAACAAAAATATGGTCAAGCTGAGAATTTTTTTCAGAGAGTGGAAAACTGTAATATATTCCACAAATAGATTGGCAATGAGTACCACCCAAAGGATTATTTATTTCAAAATCATCGAAATAAAGAAAAAAAGGAATGCAAATTTCCTCTGAATTATATTTTGCAATTTTCTGTTGCCATAGCTTTCCATTAACTATATTTGAGATTTCTTCTTGATTGATTTGCAAATTTTTCATCCTCTCAACAAAACTGTTTAAGACATTATCTTTTTCAATATATTTCCTAAACTGAAATTTTAGAGACAAAAGTAATCCCTTTGTAACTTCCTCATCGTATACAGCTTCGCCATTGTGCATTACTGCAGCTATGCTTTCGTTTATAGAAAATTGGACTAAATCATCTAGATATTCGTTTTTTTTTAGCCACTTATACAACAAAAAATCAGTTTTACAATATTCGAAAGGTTCTGAAAAGTTTTCAATAAGATTTTTTAGTCGAAACCTAGCTCCAGCATCAGAAATTTCGACATCACTAAACCATTTTAAATAATTGGCAATAGGAGTTAAAAAAAGTATCTCTTACCAATGTTTGGATTTCCATAACATCCTTTCGAGAAAAATTGTTATTGTTATGCAGAGCAACACTAAATCTTACAGCAGAAGCTTGCAAAGATTCAGCAGAAAGCTTACTATTACTATTTATATATATGTTCGAACTAACTTCGGTGTTTGAATCAACTAAATCGATATCGATCTCTTTTGATTCACAAACTATGGATGTAGACGCCTTATTTTCAGTTAGGACTATAACATCAGAATTATTTTTGTTAGTTTCAACATGCTTTCTTTTAAGATGCCGTCTAAAAGTAGTGATGTTGCTAAACAGTTGAGAGCATGAACCTTCACTACATTCATAAGTACTGTAAGCGGAAAGCGAATGATAAATTTGCAAATGTGTTGTTAAGGATTTAAAACAAGAAAGTTTTTTTTTACACACAAAACAAGTCATTTTAAAAATTATTACCAGAACTACTTTAATAAATAACCTGATAGAACATAGACACATTCAAATATATTACAATAATTTGGCACTTTCAAGAACTAATTTAAATTAAATTAAAATTTTTTTCTTGGGCTTGCAAATCGAGCAAAGCGTTGCTTGTTGAAGTTCTTCTATAAAATTAAATATTGAAATATTTCAAAATCTATTAAAAATTTGTGTAGTAATGAAAAAAGCCGATTGCAAAAATCCGGAAAAGTTTTCAAGTAAAAACTCGCTCGAAATAAACAGTAATAACACTGACGACACAAACGCGATTGACATATGTATACTAACATAGAGTTGAAAAGTATTTTTTTTTTTTACTGTTGAAAACTAATCCACAAACAGCTTTGTTTTTAGCTTTTTTGTTTACTTTAATGCAAATAAAATTAATCACAGAAAACCAATTAGACAAGAAGTTATTGCCACTGAAACAACTACAAATGATTTCTTGTTCCAAATGTCATTTTTCAAATTATTCAAATAAATTTACTTTCCTAGGCTCCTATGTTTTGTCTTAAATATTGCTTTGTAATACCACTTACCTTTATGGGGTGTGAATAGATTCTTTATCCCGTTAAGTAACTTGTAAACTTTTCTCTCACTCTCTGCACACTATTTAACTTTTTGCACTATTACTATTACTATTAACTTTCGGAATTTAACTTTTTAATGTTTTCACTTTGAACACTTCAACGATAATGAAAAATTTATCTACTTCTCAAACAAAGAAAACCACAGTTTTACAGTTTGAAGAAAGTTTCGTCAATGTGAAGAAAAACCTTCTGGTATTTGAAGAAAAATATTCATTTCGAAGAAAAAACGATGGCAAACTCGTATGACTGAATAAATTCTTCGTTTTGAAGAAAATTTTGTTAACGTGAAGAAAATGCTTTCTTCTATTCAACAAAATTTATTCAATTTGAAGAAAGTATGATAGAAGCTCTGCTCTACTCTAATGGCTAGAACCAAATTCTTCAATTTGAATAAAAAGCAAAATCAATATAATGAAACACTTTCCTGTATTTGACGAAATTTCTTCAAATTGAAGAATATATGAAAAACTAGTACAGCGAGTGAAAAATTCTTCATTTTGAAGAATATTTTGTCAAAATGGGGTAAACACTTCTTTGCATTCAACTAAATTTATTCAATTTGAAGAAAATGCAATAAGTAGATTCTATTCTTATGGGTATAGTCATATTCTTTAATTTTGTCAATGTGAGGAACACTTCTCAGTTTTTAACGAAATTTATTCAAATTAAAGAATATATGATGAGAATTTCAATTGGTTGGAATAAAAAAATTTTTAATTTGAAGAAAATTTTGTCAATATGAGAAAAGTAATAAGGGAACGTGGGCCTTATTCAAAAAAATGATTGGTTCCTATAAACCCAGAATATAAAAACCAATAACTTATCCCAAAATATTCTATAATGCTTATGAGACACAAAAGTAAACATCTTTCACACATACGCCACCGAATTAGTTAGCATACTATTTATTATACATCAATAAGTTATCCAGGGTGTTTTGAGTGGGATGCCAAAAAATCGCACGAGATGAGGTCTATTTTGCTCCGTTAAGGTGCGTAGGGTAGTTTTTCCAAAAATTGACTCACAATTCTAAGCAATACAAATGTAGGTAATTAAATATTTAAAACCAACTAAGTCACGGGTTTTGTTTTTTCTTTAAATAATTTTTTATGAAAAATGTTACGTTACGGGGCATTCTTTTTTTTTACAAATAATCAATGTTCTTATTAGTTTTGAGTCAAACACTGAAAACGCGGAAATCTTTTGAAGTTTTTGAGAAATAAGAAAAAATTAAAGGAGATACATTTGAGAAAATCAATTTTTTTTGTTTCGCTTTCTTCGGTTTGGATTTTATTCTTTGATCAGATTTTCCTTTTTGACAATTATAGTATCAAATTTATAAATTGTAAAAAACACATTTGGATTAGCTAATTGGTACTCACTTCTTCATTCGAACAAATGTTTTATTCAACAAAATCGAAAATGGAGTGTCTCTTGAAACAAATAAAAAAAGGCTTGTAAAGGGCAAAATCAAAAAATATGCGTTTTAGAGAAAAAGTACCTTACTTTTTTTGGAATTTCACAAAAACAAAGAGAGATTTTCACGTACGGTTTTCAAGGTTTGATTCGAAATTAGTAAAAACATTGATTATTTGACTGACTTTGGTTCAGACTGAAAAGCTCAATATCTCCATAAATATCGAAGTAAGCAATTTGGCTCTTTTAACTTTTTTATAGGAAATTCCATTTCCTACAAGTTTGTAATATATAATTTTTTTGTAGCTATTGTCATTTACAAGATAGGGGCAGAAAAAAAAATTTACGAAAAAATTGGGTTTGGTGACCCGTGCTACCTCGCCGGTGTGAGTTACGACTTCACCGGGATGATCACTTTTGTAGAGAATTCGATTCTAAAGAAAACCTATTAATGTTCTAGACTATACCGTAAAATTCCTCTGAACTGTAGAATTTTGAAGAAAAAAAGTTTAAGTTTACGTGTATTTTATACGGGAAATCCTTGCATGCCTTGGGCGAGTACTAAATGTTAATATTGAGAGCTCAAATTTTGAGGGAATTGCTTTTTAGGTATTTTCCACAATATTTCGGGATGGGAGTGAAAAAAAATAGTCAAGAAAAAGCACCCTAGTATTTATGTCCCCACCAAGTCGCCAGCTACTCATGTACGAAAGGTTTTTATTTCATAAGTCACCTACTAGCTAATAACTTACAGTTTTTGAATCCGTAAGCCACTTACCAGGCTGTAAATAAAATTATTCTTAATTCATAAGTCACTTACCGGCTTTGAAATTTCTTTATTTCATTCATAAGTCACTTACCAGCTTAAAAATATTTTTTATTTAATTCATAAGTCACTTGCTAGCTTATGACTTGTGACTTATTTAATTCATAAGTCACTTGCTAACTTATGACTTGTGACTTATTTAATTCATAAGTCACTTGCTAGCTTATGACCTATGATTTATTTAATTCATAAGTCACTTACTAGCTTATGGATTAATGTTTTTTTAACTCATAAGCCACTTACTAACTTATGATTTAAGGATTTCTTAATTAAATTAAATAATTAATTACTAAACTCGCAACTCTGCATCAAAGTTCAAGTATATTTGTTTCATGCAAATATTTTAAATAATATGATTTTATAGATAAAATATTTCAGGCACTTTCATAGAGTTTTTGAAGCTCACCCCAGTCTTCCCTATTAAAGCGATGTAACGAAACAGTGATGCAACGTTAAGCGAAGTCAATAATTTACAGA
Source organism: Melanostoma mellinum (assembly GCA_914767635.1). NCBI lineage: Eukaryota > Metazoa > Arthropoda > Insecta > Diptera > Syrphidae > Melanostoma > Melanostoma mellinum. The sequence goes on along the minus strand of OU612058.1, from coordinate 66,421,582 downwards.
TGGCATTTCTTCATGTTGAAGAAAGTTTAAAACAATGAATAAATTTTAAGTCACATCTAAAAAACACGGAACCATCTTCCCAATGAAGAATTTTTTTTTTCAATTTGAAAAAAATATTTTTCTGGATATTTTTATTTTAAATGATAATTGATGAAATTTCATCAATTTGAAGAAACTAAAATTAACCGATTGGTTTCGAATAAGATATAAATTTTTTGCTTTTGTCAACATGATAATAATTTTTCTATTTGAATAAAATTCTAACTCAGGAGCAGATAGAAAACATTTAACTGATTTTGACGAATAAATCGTCAATGATATGAAAATTTTTACAATAAATTGTCAATTTGAATAATTATTTTTATCAAAGTTTGAAGAAATATTTTCGTCAATATCACCAACGACATTTGGTTCAGTGTAGGTATAAGAAGATGTATAGCAAAGCTTAAGCAGAAATATGTATGGAAGAATATGAATAAGATGGTTAGAAATTATATAAATAAGTGCAGAATTTGTAATGAGGTTAAAATAACAAGATATACAAAAGAACAATTCACAAAAACAGAGACACCAAATACATCATTTGAAACAATAACAATAGATACAGTAGGACCACTCAGACCATCAAATGGATACAGGTATATTCTGACAATTCAATATGAGCTTACAAAATTCATTGAAGCATTTCCATTAGTTACAAAAGATGCCGTTTCAGTAGCAAAGACTATAGTAGAAAAATTCATTTTAAAATATGGTTTTTTTAGGAAATTAAAAACAGATAAAGGCACAGAATTCACAAATGAACTATTAGTAAACATATGCAAATTATTACAAATAGAAAAGGCTACATCTACGCCATTTCACCATGAAACTTTAGGCTCAATAGAAAGAAACGATAGAGTTCTGAACGACTATTTAATGACTATGAACGGAAAAGACGAATGGGAAGAGTTACTACCATACTACACTTACACATACAATACTACACCACACAGTACTATAAATTATGCACCATTTGAATTAGTATATGGAAAATTATGTGCTTTACCTTGTGAAATCATTAAAAATAAACAGAGCATTTATAAATTGGATAATTATGTTAATGAATTTTAAATAAAGTTAAAGTATGCACATAATAGAGCTAAGGAAAACTTAGAATTAAATAAAACTAAAATATGTAACAATCAATTAAATGTAAAAGCATCAAATTTCGAAATAGGAGATTTTGTCTATATAAAAGTAGGAAATAAAAGAAAACTAGATAAGCCCTTCAAAGGTCCATATAAAATCATTGCACAAAATGGTCCAAATAGTATTATAAGCATTGAAAACAAAAACAAAGAAGTACACAATAACAATTTAATTAAAGCCAGAAATAGAAACTAACAATAAGTATCAATAAATAACACAAACCTAAATCCATATATATGTACATACAAAAAAAAAAAAACCGAATAATATTTATTTAAATTTTAGAAATGTAAATAAATATCATTTTTTAAAGGGGAGGGATGTAGTGTAATAACATTCATTCGAAAAGAGCCACAACCAAAATACGAGATACAAACAAAAAGCACGTTTTCATTGATACTTAATATCATAGTAAAACGATGTACATACACAATTTTGTTGTCCCCTTTGGCCAACAAAAGCTAAGTTCAAAGACATCGTTTTGACTACGTTGCTTTGTGAGTGGCACTCAATGTATTTTGTTACACTACTCCCGAATGCAAGTTTGTCAACATTAGAAATGAGACGACTGCCCCAATAAGTTACTTATGAAAAGCAGAATGCTGATGCATTCTTATTTGCAATATAGTTCGAGGGGATAGCCCAAATAGATTTGTAATATAATTTAGGGATAAATAGCTGTAAGAAAATGTAAATAAAATTAATTCCATTCCTTACACTGAGTGTGAATTCATTATTAAACTGCGGCTCTCTAGCCATCAATTTGAAGCGAGCTGCGCTTATACAGCAAAAGTAGGAAAGTTAACAGTTAGAACTTTACACTAGCACGATAAACAAGATTGTAGTTACTTTAAAGCCTCAGAGTTCATGTAATTACTTTTGATATTCTGAGGTCGGTACTACAGAGCAGGTAATACAGACAGCCTTTCAATTTTCATCTGACGCATAATCAAAGTAAGTTGCTTAGTGATGATCACAGAGTAGAACCAGAGAGTCCACTTCAGCAAGGTAGTGCGTTTTGCCTACAAGCTAGCCCAAACCGGATGCCCGCACCCGGATGCCCGCACTGGCCTTCACTTACCACAGCCGCCATTGTGTGTGGCCACAGAACAAAGTCAGTTGAGTTTGAAAAGTAAAAAAAATTTTTTTGGTTGCAAAAAAATCGATAATTTTTAATTTTCATACAGCCTAGAACTTAGAAAAATGAATTTAAGTTGTAGGAGTTAACTTTTTTTCCATTTTGGCCAGTATTTTACTGAATAAGACAAAAATTAGTAAAAAATTTCAGACCGATGCAGGCGCTTTGTTAAGTTTTACAGAAAATAACAATGTGCACATAGCCTTAAACTCCCCACACTCATAATGACAGATAGCAAAATAAAAACAAATCAACTTTGTTCAAGAAAAATATTTTTGTCGAAAAGTTTTCGCATTTGGGCACAGAACTGCAGCAATTGGACAATAAAAACAATTCTCTCCGATGGTCTTCGACGAACATTCCGAAAATTTCATGGTCTCCTTGTGGGCAGCTGCTTTTATCACTACTACAACTGATATTTGGAGTAAAACATCAGGTAAGGTTTTGATGGCACTATTTTCTTACAGAATAAACCAAACTTGCTTTTATAGGTGAATTTATGCTACTGTGGAAGATCATTAAAACGAAGTAAAAAGCGTTAGTTGGTCACAGTCTGCGTCACTACTTGCCAAATGCAGTTGGGACAAGTCTGTTTGGATTTGGGAAATTGCTGGCAACGATTAAATCGAATGAGCTGCTGTTTTAAACTCCCATTCGCAATAGTTCCATGCAATGTTGTGTTCCTTAGAACTGAGAAGTGAACGAAATTACTGATAAACTTTGCAATTCAAAGATCTCAGACAACAATAAACGTTTGTCTGTTGGATGTAGACAACGAAATGTACGCTTCTCAAAGTTAATAACTTCAAGCTAAAGCAGTTCTAAGACCATAAAAAAATAGTCTTAAGAATAAGAGAAAAAGACGGGTCGTGTTTGCTAATGCAGATTATATTGTCAAAGATAGTAATGTATTTTCACTTAAGGATTATGAATAAGTTTTTATTCGATATTTTGATTTAAGTTGCAGCAAACGCATCAAGAAGCACATCTACACCCAATATACCAACTAACGAAGAAAATGCTAGTTCATCGTCATCTTCGTGGGCCCACAGCCATAGCAGCATTCATATACCAGAGGAAACCCCGACGAAACGACATCTTTATATAATACACAATTTCAAGTGAAATCCAGGGAAGAGGAGAGGGACAAGAAAAAACCTGAGCGAAATCCTTCTTCTCTCTTCTGAATTCGGATTGGTTCTTTTCTTCTATTTAAGTCAGTTTAGTTTTTTTTTTAGTTTAGTTCTTACCCCGAGCCGGTTCCCTTTGCTTTCGTAATATTTTCGAGTTCTACCCAAACAATCAAAGTCTTCTACTAACTTTTATCCTGTTACACGCGAAGATATCTCTTCTAATTGTTTGCTTCTATTTTTAGATTGAGAAGGATTTGACTGCTCGTATCAACATGGGCGACGCAAAGTTCTCTTTCCAAGAGACGTTTCTATCAGCCGGCTTGGATGTCGCCAGAAGCCTTGCAGCGCAAGCCCACCGATCGCAAATGGGAGGCGTGTGACATGTGGAGCTTTGCCATTTGCTTTTGGGAACTGGCAACTCGTGAAATCCCATTTGCTGACCAGTGGAATGCGGTATGAAGATCGCCCTTGAAGGGCTACGCGTTAAAATTCCGCCAGGAACATCCTCACATCTATCGAAGCTGATTACTATTTACATGAATGAAGATCCTGGTCGTAGACCCAAGTTTGACATGATCGTTCCGATCTTAGATACAATGAAGCGTTAATAAGTGTTTTTGAATATTGTTTTCTTTTGTCGTGTTCGTGTCCTCCTTGTGTTCTTAACTTATGAACAACGAATTTGTTCATGTTATACTTACGCACACCGTGACTTCCGACAATTAAAAGATAGTGCCTAAACTAATTTATCAATGTTGATGGTGTTGGTTGAGTATATCTCCGATCCAACCACAAACTGCTTATTTTTTCTTTCTGTGATTCCAAGGAATGACTAATCTCTGCTGTGTCATTCGTGCCGTATGTGCCGAAACCTAGTTTGTAAGAAATATTATTCATAAACGATTTGAAATCAATTTGTTTTCCTTGCTTACTTTTTCAGTTTCAGGAAACAATTTATTCGGCCCTATCGTGGTAACCGTCGGAGCGGAATTCTCTCCGATCGGAGACATTTTTGCTTCGTGGTAGTTCTCCGATCGGACGTTCCGACGTTCTCCGATAAGTTTTTGTTGCGGAGATTCTAGTTTTGGGAATGCAATGCATTGCCGCATTTGTAAAAAATTTCTTACGACGACAACTACTTCGAAGCAAAATTGCGTTGATGCGTTGCGGAGAAATCTCCGCTCCGACGGTTACCACGATAGGGCCGATTGTTATGTCTATGAATACAAACAAAACTGCAGCCAATTTATTTAATTTTATTATAACTCATAGTTTGTTAAAATTTTATAAAAATAAACAAAATCTTTTCGAAACAACAGTTTTAAGAGGTTGATTATTTTATCAACATTTAAAGGTGCTTACTAAGTATTTATAAAAAAATATGTTTATATGTAAATCCTTTTGAACTTTTTAATGGAAGATTTTATTTTGGTATAGGTACTGTAACATTTAACCAAAAACATTTTTGATAAATAAAATAAATCAAATCCATAAAACTGTTGAATGCTGCGATTTTGAATGACGCGCTGAGTTTGTATTTCGTAGTTATTATGAGATGTTCACTCTCAGCAGGCCTAGTTCGGCCACTTCGGGTTCGTCCTCTAACAGGTAGGCCACCTCTGCCACAACGTGTTGGTGTAATGGATAATGCGGCCAGCGATTTTGTTTGGGATCTATTCAACAGCTCTCCCGCTAAGGCTCTTTTCTTCTCTTCTTCAGTCTTGACTTGAACAGCAGCGGCAGCTTTAGCAGCAGATGCATTGGTGGCGGCAGTGGCTGGACATGGCATACGCTTTCTCAGTGATTCTAAGTGAATACTCTATTACAATTACAAAAATGAGACCAAATATGGATCAAATCCATAAAATATGCGAATTGATTTTTATACCCTTTTCACAAAGCACGCAAATCCGGATTTTGATTTTGATTTGGGTGGTACTGGATTCAACCCATTCACACTGCAGCGAAGTACTAGAGTAGATTTTGTTTGACGTTTGACACTGACACTAACTTCACACTTGAAATTTTTTTGTGAATTTTGTGATTCTTCGTTTTTCTTAGAAATCAAAATAAAATTGCTGTTTTTCTCAAGAAATAAAAATAATAAATTAAGAAAAACGTGAAAAAAGTGAAAAGTGAAGTTTTAAAAACTTAAAGAGTATCTTATTTCATGTGTTGAATTGAATAGCGATGAATTTATTATCTTGTCGCTGCCGCCGTATTAATTGTGGCTATTGCTGCTTGAGCGACTTTGGGTATGGTTGAATGGCTCATTTTCTACGTGATGGAGAACCTGTTGATCCTGATCATCTTCAGCATCGCTTGCAAAAATATCAAAGTCATCGTCTTCTGTTAGCGCTATTCGCTGTTTACTTGTTAAGTTCATCAAAAGATTTACAAAGAATACTTTTCTTCCTGGAAAAGAAACCATCTTTTGTCAACTTTACTATCAAGTAAGTAATAAATATACAACAAACGCCTGAAAGTTAGTTTCAATTGAATCTTTTTTTCAGAAATGTAGAAAAGGAACTTCAAGAAATGGAATCAGACGTGCTGGGAATCATAAACACTGAATGCAAGCTTACTGTTGGTACAAGCAGCAAGAAACTCTTCGCAATAAATCCAAACTTGCTACAGTGAGTTTCACTTACCGCTCACACTTGGCATGATCATAGCCACAGAATCCGCGGGCACACCGCCAGGAATCCTTGTAGATGTTTGGAGTGTACGGTTCGAAGAACTCATTGTTGAGGTCGATGCAGTTGACATTGGAGCAACAAGTGGAGAGTTTCTGAAAGAGAATCAAAAGATAGTTGGAAACATAATAATTTAGTTATACTTACAACAAATAAAATATCTTAAGATTTCTTCATTCCAGTTTTATTCTAAAATGAAAAATGTCAAAGCTATGTCATGTTTTTTTTTTACTTCTCTTTTGACGTTTAGAATTTTACCACTAATCCATTTTTTTATCAGGAAATAGGACGCCATATTGAATTCGTGTTGAAAAATTTTTTGCGGGTGTTTCGGGTTGAAGGGGTGGAAGTGGATACTCTGTATTATCTGCTCTGTGGTGATGATCATATTTCTGATGTCTTTAGTTAAATAAATCAAATTATTTGTCTTAGTAAAGCGACCACATAAAAATTTTATTAATTTGGAATCATTTCAGTAGAAGGCTTAAATCATAGAGGAATAAAGAACAAGGGGGAAAACCATTACTTCTCTTACTCCGCGAATTCCATTTGTTTACATTGTTGCTTTTGTAATACGCGATCTATCTGTGATACACGTATTCAGCTGAATATAAAGCTGCGTCAGTGAAATTACTAACACCGCTTTACTGCGTGAACACAATGGCTGCAGAGACGCAGCCGCAAGAGATGTCAAAACACTATTTGTTGTATCTCCTCTGTGGTTGTGGAGTACGCTGCTGTTCTGCGAAATCAGTTCTATGCTTCTCTCTCTCGGTACTGTAGAAATGCTTGCGAAAGTTTTACTGTTCTATTGCTTTTTTTTGTGCCACAAAAATAACAACTTTCGCAAAATGGCAGCATATTTTTGGGAAAAAGTTGATATCTTTTTCCAAAAAATATGCTGTTTACTAGACTCAAAACAAAAATAAAAAAAAATAGACTAAGAAAAAGAAAAAACTTGAGAGGTGTCAAGGGACACCCGGATGGAACGAAGTTCCTTTCGAATAATTAGTGAAGGAATTGTACATAATAAAGGATTCATTATTATTATTATTTTTTACTATTTATTATTTACAAAAAACCTGTATACACTCAAAAAAATAATCGTCGCGACACCACACTGTTCAATGCGAAACAGAAATGAAAATATCTGGCTTGCTTTCTATAAGAGAGAGAGAGAGAGAGAGAGAGAGAGACAGACAGACAGACAGGAAACATGCGACGCTGCACAGCTTACAATAGCTTACTATAGCAAAAGGTGTCGTGACAACTTTTCGTAAGAATTTTTTCCGTCTAGCCCCCTTTCACAACGCGCGATAAGGAACTTCGTTCCAAAAACAAATAACTGTGGAAAAAAGTTTTTGTAAATTAATATTGTTCATATAAATTAATTTCATATCTACTTCTGGTGGGGATTTTACCTGACTGTGTTTGTCACTTGTTTTAACACGCTGATAATATTTTTCATAGTATTCTATTAAGTATTCGTTCACGATTTCGTCATAGATGTGGAGATATATTTCGCAAAAGCAGCGCACAAGGCTTTAGTTGTTTGAGATGTTAACGTAAACCTCATAGAATTACACGGTCCGTCATAGAATTAACGAAGAGAATTTTGTGGCTCTTAATAAATTGCAATTCCGTTATTCATGTTAGCCAGGCAGTATCATTGCTTATTTACTACAATCCACATTCATCTCTCAACTGGACGATCAGTGTTAGCGACCCACAAAGAGTTACGTCATTGCCCATCTTGAACTTTCATAATCACCTGTTCAAGTTCAAGTTGATTGAACTCCGTTCAAATTCTATTAGTTCCGCCCATGTAGATCAGTATTAAGCATTTTCCGGTTGTCCACAATTGAAAACGGTTTACATGTCAAGTTGTCCGAAAGAATATTTGCAATAAAGTTCATTTTTTTTTTCGTCAATTTGAGTAATTGTTGTGGAAATATATAAAAAAAAATTTCTGTTTTCTGCGCGCATCGAATACATTGCATTCGTTTCATAGCATTCTTTCGTTTAAAGTGTTCCTCTTTCAATTGCAAAAAGCCTCCGTCTCCGTGAGTATGTATGTTCGTTCTGTTGCTTTGTCCGTAATCAAATTTGTTGAATTAATAAGAAATGTGGTAAGTTCACATGCGTTTCAAAATTGTTAATTGTAAATTCCGTGTTCGATGCTTAAAAAAATAATCCGATTTTTGATCTAATTTCTTTGGGCGGTGAAGTGAATGAGCGAAATGCTTTTCCTAATAAAAAATTAAGTTTCGGTGAATGTTTTTCGGTTATACAACGGCGCGGTGTTCATTATATTCGAAGTCAATAGTAAATTCTACTCATCTCGGAATTAAATTCACAAATTAATTATTTTCAAAGGCGATATTTGGATACGCGTTATCTCTAACTCAAACAACACCCTAAAGCCCATCTCGTCCATGATCCCCATTCTCTTTAGGTGAGCTAATCCTAAGAAAAATGTCATCAAATTATAAGTTTCTATTGTTGAAGAAAAGTGCTAGATTATTATTCAAAGTTTAAATATATTTTGTCTAGTGATGTCTGAAAGCCGTTTTATCCCAAGCTCTCGATAAATTGTTAGTCTTTGTTTGCAAAAAAAGAGCTTATCAAATCCGAGTTTAGTTTTGTTTAAAGTGCAGAAGTGTTTATTTGAAAAAGTCTGATATCTTTGCATTATTTTCAGTGCTCCTCCTTTTGCTAAACCGCAATTGGTTTTTGTGTTTGCTAAATTTAAGTGATTTTTTTAAAATAATCTCTCAATCCTATGTCTGGTGATAAGTGTTTTTATTATTATTATTATTATTATTATTATGCCCCGCCTCCTTTCCCCTCCCAACCGACGCGCGGGGAGTTCCATTAATTAATTTTTTGTATTATAGTAAGGTTGTTTTTAGTTATAGTTTGAGAAATTAGATGATGTATTGTTTATTTATTAAAGTTTATATTAGAAAATTAATTAACTAGGACAAAGAGTTAAAGAGCGATGCGATTTGGCTAAAAAGCCATTTTGTTGTAATAAATGTTTTAAATACTTATAATAATTAGATCAAATTATCGATAATCCACTTTCAAATGTTTAATCAATTCGACTTTAAATTTCCGAAGGTTATTCAAGAGTTTTATATGATTAGGAAGATTATTGTATAGTTGAAGACCTCTAAACATCACAGTGTTCTGAGCACGAGTTGTGTTTTTATGATCTAATTTAAAATTTTGACCACTTCTAAGATTATATGGCTGCGAATCACTAATATATTTCAAGTTGTTACAGAGGTATTTTGGTAGCATATTATTTTTGATTTTGAAAATGAATAACAACACATTTAAGCTTATTTGCTGCGTATCTAATGTTCAACCAGTTTAATCTTTTAAGCATATGATCAATATGAGTTAATCGCGCACATTTAAGGATAATCCGCATTGCTTTATTTTGAAGCCTCTGAAGCCGGTTTATATCACCCTGTGAGGACAAAAAAAGAACAGTCGAACAGTATTGAAAGTGGGGTTTAACAACAGCATTATAAATTTTTAAAGCGGTCGCAAGCGATATTTTTCTCCTTATTCGCGCAAGAAAACCTATTTTCTTAGACACTTTTTTGCAAACAAAATCTATATTGGCTTTGAAGTTCAATTTGTTGTCAATTATAACTCCCAAATATTTGAATTCATTCACTCGCTCAATGTTATCCCCATCAATTTGCACAATATTATTATCACTCGAACTATTAATACACATATATTTGGTTTTCTTTACATTCAATTTAAGTTTATTCACTCGCAGCCACTCACTTATTGACTGAAGGTCAACATTCAATCTTCGTGTACACTCTCCAATATCTTTACCAGATATAAACAGCAATGCATCATCCGCAAACATACATAATTTAGAATACCGTACACATAGATTAATATCATTTATATAGAGTAAAAATAAGAAAACACCCAACACAGAACCTTGAGGAACACCGGTGTTAACAACATTTTCCTCCGAAACATTATTATTCACCACCGTACGTTGAGTACGACACTTCAAATATGAATCAAACCATTTGAGTTCATTATTTCGCACACCATATCTTTCAAGCTTTTTTACAAGTATTTCACGATCAACAGTCTCAAACGCTCTCTTAAAATCCAAGAACACAGCTACAATCACATTTTTACAATCCATTTCATTTTTCCAGCTCTCTAAAATCCAATTCAATGCTGTCTCACACGAATATCCTTTTCTAAAGCCCGATTGTTGTTGCATTATCAAATTATTCTCTTCCATATAACTTCTAAACTGTTTTTCGACAACTTTTTCAAACACTTTCTCATACGTTGGAAGCATGTTAACAGGTCTGTATTCTTCACACAATTTTGTACCTTGAACTTTTTGAATAGGTACTACCCTTGATTCTTTCCATTTACTTGGAAAATAACTCGTCATCATTGACTTATTGAAAATAGTTTTTAATAATGGACCAAGAATCTCAAAGCCGTCTAAAAACACTTCAGCACTCATATAATTATAATCCTTCTTTTTTCCCATCGATTTTAAAATTTCAACTATATCTTTGCAACAAACAGGTTTAAAACTAAATACGGTACTTGCATTATTTATACTGTCATGATAAATTCTCAAAGGAATCTCAGCAATTATGTCATCCACACTTTTTATAAAATACTTATTAAATTCACCCGCAATTTCCTTACTAGAGTAACACACATGTCCACTAAATGAAACGTTTTTAATCTCACAATGATTCGTATTTAACACAAATTTCTTAATATTACTCCAAATTTTTTGAGGGTTTGAAGATGAATCAATCTTTTTTTGAATAAAATTGTTTTTCGCGATTTGAAGCTCTTTTTTGTACACATTTCTAGCGCAAATATACTTTTTCCATTGCGATTCTTGTGAACTAAATCTAAATTGCTCATATTTCAATGATTTATCACGTCTTAACTTTACCAGCTTTTTATTAAACCATTCACATTCATTCGATTTGACACATTTCTCTACCACCATACTTTCGTAAATAACTTTCAATTCATCACTCAATAGATCTGCCAGATAATCCATACTTTCATTAACAACATCTACTCCAATCAATTTACTATCTAAGAGCTTTGAGAAAAAAGTATTTTTATTATAGTTAAGTACTTTATATTTCGAAATATCAGATGTTTTATTATTTTTATTTAATGTAATATCAAATCTAATGGTTTCGTGATCACTTATTTTTAATTTAGCATCCGTTTTTGCAGTAATAAATCTTGTACTAGATATAACATAGTCAATAAGTGTTGACGAATTATTGGTTATCCTCGTTGGTTGATCATTTATAACCGATAAATTGTTTTCAACGCAAATCGATTGAATTCTATTTTTATAAGTTCCTTCACTTAACCAATCCACATTTAAATCACCAACTATAATTAAGTCCCTTTCAACATTCACTCGTTCTAGTACGTTATCAAACATATTAAAAAATTCAGCCCTTGAAAAACTAGGAGACCTATAGACTACTAGTATTTTTAACATTATATTTTGGTTACCAACATTCACTTCAATGCAATCCGATACCGCAGTGTTCTTAACCTCACTAATAATTTCAAAATTTAATTCTTTTCTTATGTAGATCAACACTCCACCTGTATACGCAGACACACTTTTAGTTTGGGCCATATTATAATTTTCTTTCAATTTTAAGTTTCCTTTGATATACTGGGCAATTAACATCCCTGGCGTCGTGGTTGACATCAATTTCATTTTCAATGTTATTCAATCTCTCCTTCATAATAACACAATTAATACAGCGAAGAGTATCGCTGTTACACTCTTTTGTTATGTGGTTATCAAGACCACATTTTGCACAGATGTCTTTCGCACTCTTACACTTAGCTGCACTATGGTTAAAACCACAACATTTAAAGCATCTCTTCACATTAATGTATTCATAGCATATGCATTCATCCCACTCTATATATACATTTTTCACATCCATAATTTTTGCAAAAGCTTCACCGTCAACATCAACAATAGCATTATAAACACTTTTATTTTTTAGCGATTGAAAAACTTTAATGCATTTAATTTCTTTGAAACCGATCACTTTATTTTGAGCTTTTAAGGCCACTTCCACTTGCTCTTTACTTAAGTGCGATCTCATACCATGAATCAGTACTTTAGGGTTTCTCATATCACTCACTTTAATTTCATAGTTATTATTCAATTTTTCTCTTATTTCCTTGGAAATGATTTCACGCTCACTTTCATTTTCACACTGAATTGCAACTGCACCATCTTTTTTGTTTGTTATTTTATTGATTTTAACCGAAAATTCAGAAGGTTCAATATTTTCTTTCACATATTTAATTGTCACTTCGTTTCCTTGTTGTTTCTTCGGTTTGACGAAAATAGGCGCTCTTAACATTGAAGAGTAAGATAGCTTTTTCTCTTTCTTGTCTTCTTCTTTTGCCTCACTTACTGCTTCTTTCACACACTTTTTTAAACTGTTTTTATTTACATGTTTATTTATGTCTAAAATTTCACAGTCTCTTTAACTGTTTCTTTAACACTCTTTTCAATTTCTTGCACACTTCTTTCGAAAATATTCTTTATTAGATTTTGTGTAACGATAAGTTGTCCCTTGCCTACAATATGCGATGTTCTGCCAGCCCACGAAAGACCAAGAGAAACAGGAACCCCCTTTGGATTCAATGGGTTGCAGGCAAGGTTGTCCTGGGTAGGGAAGTGCGGTAGGCATGCTTGCTCACGCGCGTCACTAGCTCGTCGGTGTCGTGGGATCTTGCACTGCTACCGGACATTCGTTATCTATTTTCATGCCTAATTTTATCTTCGTTATGTAAATTTATCAAGAACAACATACCAAAGATATACTTAACAACTTTCTAAAAATTGACTTTCAGATTTCCCTCCATGCCCGAATCTCTTACTGGGAAACCACGAGATGTAATTTGGTTCCCTTTTGCATACCCTCCCTCAGTCGACCATTTAAATAAAAATAGCGACCATCCTTGGCTAACGCCTCGCAAAAGTTTATGGCGAAAGCCCCTTATTCTAGGCCGAGTAATTTACTTAAAATGTACTCACTTTCCGTCGATTACGACCCATTGTTGTACTCCCCCCCTTTAGCACTCAACAATTTCTACCAATCCATTCTGAGTAGATATCTCCACTCATAAAACATAATTCAGACAAGAGCGGTTCAATATTTCACACTTCAAAGTAACTATGTACTATGTCATTACATATTTTATTTCAACTCAAATTTTATCTCTTACCAAATATATATATATAACCCGCCTTAGTTTAACTCGGCAGTATTCTTAATTTTAACCTGTCTTAATTGTTCATCTTATCAATTCGTTTTGGGTGTAAATGCTCCCAATTGAGTACTTTCGTATTGTTATTTTTGTTTTTCTATTCTCTTACATTAGATCATTAGACCTCACTCAAGTGTCAATATTCAATAATAACTAATAGCTTAATCTTTTTTTTCTTTTTCTTTTGTTTTGGTTATTGGCCTCACCCTCATCCCTTCTCTTTAATTAAATATGCTCATGCTCCCTTTCTCTTTATTTAAATATGCTCACGCTCACTTTTTTTAAATTGTACCATTTATCAATATTAGACCAATATGATCTCTTAACTCTTAAGATCTCCTTTTGGAGTATTTAAATCAACAAATATAAATATATATACAAATATGTCGATAAGAAAAAGAGATCGTTCAAATTTTAAAGAATGGTTTGACTTACCGAATTTTATTTAGTTCGTTTGTATTGTTTCGTTTGTTCTTTATTTCATTGTATACTGGTTTGTCGATTCTACGAAAATAGGGAGACGTGTCGCTGCTCCGACGAATGGTGTGCACAGCATTCCTAAGAGGCGCTCGGTCTTTTAGCTACACTTGGATGAAAAAAGGAAAAAAAACAATTCTTTGGCATTTGATACGATCTTACAATATGGTCGATTAATCAATACTTATCTTTAATTTTAACTTTAGGTGAGCGGGATGAGCAAAATTATGACTTAATAGACCCAGGATTATAAATTTAATATAATCTGATAAGGATTTAAATTCTCTCGTTGATGCAGGTTATGTTGGGAATTGGATGTGGGTGGGATATGGAGATGTGGTTTACGAATCCACGCTGCAGCTGATGGCGGGGTCGGCTGATCAGGTAAGCTCGTTCGGGGGTACTAGTACAAGTTGTTTTTCTTTTTCTTCTATGCGTGCTCCACTGATCTAATTTATGGCGATGACGTAAACACTAGGCTCACGTTTGTCTGGTGTTTGGGGATACCCAAGATTGGTTGGCCTTGGTTTTTTTCTTTTCTTTTACGCTGAAGAAGATTAAAAGTAGTGAAGGCACGTGATCGGGCTGATTATCAATCGGTGAAAGGTGAAGAACAGTACACTTTCCCGCCTGTACCTACTGGCTAATCACGAGTCGTTCACGTGGCTTCTTTGATATATGGATTCCCCTTTCTTTTTGCGTGACGAGGAATACACCGTGGTTTCGCACCACGGGGTCGATCTTTTCGATCGCCCTTTGGGCGTATAAAATCAATGCCGCTACTCCGATGACCACTTTACTATTTGGCGTTTCAGGTAAGCGTCGGGGCTACTTCTGAAAGAACCAATTTCTTCTCTTATAAACCTGATCGCTCAAGCTGAAGAATTTTAATTTATATTCACTTACTTTTGGATTTTCTTTGAAAATTGTCTGGGTTGGAAAAACGATTTTAAAGCACAATTTGGCTTTCGATGCCGATCGCTCGTAAGCGTGGACACTGGCTATTCACCTTGTTCCTACTTTTCTCCCGTGATTTTCAGGAAGGAGTTTCTATTAATATATTTTTGTTAACTTTTTAACCCCAACTATTTATTTTATTTTTCTTTTACCTTCGTCTGAATTATTATATTTATAATAATGTCCGCGAACTTTGGTTTCTAATGGCGACTATATGATATAAGTGTCGAACACTACGTCCTATCTGGGATGGACTTCGATTGGAAAAGAACGATTGGATAGCGCGCAAGTGCGACTTCGGCGATTTAACGAAACCATTAGCTTCCGCTTAATATTTGACGATAGTAAATCAGCTGTCGCGGTGTGGAATTACGTGAAGGAATTTTTCTTCGAAGTACAGGGTGATAACGCGCCTGTTATTTAAAAATGTACTTATTTTTTGGTGTTTAGCTAAACTGTTATACGGTGTCTCCCACAAAACTTTTCAATTTTGTGAACGCAAGTGAAGAAAAATGAAATGAAAAGGGACCTTTTCTTTTGGTATCTGACACTTACCTATGTTTGACATTAATAGTGAATCGATTGTTTAATTTAATTTCAAGGAGCGATTTGTATCTTAATATCTTTCAGCAATTTTGTCATTTTCGGATATCTTTGGCGTGGAATACGCCAAGTACGTGTCCGCTTTTATCTACTAATTCATACAAGCTGTTGCTAGGTATGCTCTTAATAATTGCCGGAGTGAACTTTGAACAGAGTTTCGCATTTCGCTTCTTGGTGGCATCGCTCAAAACAAAATTTCGCTTATAAACCGTTTGTCCAACTACAAAGTTCGAGTTTTTGCTTCGTGTATTATACGATCGCTCATACTTGTTATGAGCCTGCTCAAGAGACTTTTTTATATGGTCGTGAATCAAATTCATTTTGCAACTTTTTGGGAGTATGTCTATCTCGGCATTATTAAGTCCTTTTAATTTCTTTAACAGTGGGTAGTCATGCCCATGCTCAACTTTCGATTCCCCGAATAGAGCTTCGTGAGGTGACATTCCGATAGCTGCGTGCGTAGTTGTTCGGAGTGCACTCGCTATGGATTGGACATGCTTGTCCCAATTCGATTGATTGGGTTCTTTTGCAAGATACGAACGGATGGCTGTCAAGACTGAACGATTTACTCGTTCGCTAGCGTTCGCTTGGGGCGAGTAAGAGGCCGTTCTAATGTGTCGAATTCCGTAAGCTGAAAGTAGTTTCCCAAAATCTTTACTTATAAATTGTTTGCCATTATCGGAAAGCAAAGATTCTGGTACTCCAAATAAGGCGAAGACTTGCTCTTCAAGAAATTTTATGGCTGAATCACTTGTGGCCTTTCTTATCGGTTGAATCAAGACAAATTTGGTCAGCTGGTCTAAACAAATGACCATGTACGCGTTACCTTTCTTAGAGCGAGGGTATGGACCAAGAAAATCGATGTAAACGTGCTGAAATGGTCTATCCACTACAAAGGATTGACCCATGGGCGGTCTCAAGGTTGTATTGGGTGCTTTTGAAGTTTTGCAAACGCTGCAGTCCGCAATGAACGCTTTAACTTGTGCCGCCATATTAGGCCAGTAAAATCGTTCCCGCAGGCGATACAGTGTTTTGGCAACACCACCATGAGAAGACTTTGGCGGATCGTGAGCCAATTGAATCAGGTGAGACGTCATGACAGATGGGATCCACAGTTTCCACGTTTGGTCGTCCTCAAGAGGATTCCCTGTACTATATTTGATTTTCTTGTAAACAAAACCTTCTGTTACTTGAATATCGGATAGTTGGCTTTTATTTTTCTCCACCGTTTCTATTAATCCTACATATTCGTCCGATTTGAAACACGGATCGGTAAGATCAATATGTAAAACCTCGAAAGAATTCACAAAATTCGCAGATACGATCTCATCGACACAATGGACGCGTGAGAGTGCATCCGGTACCACATTCTGTGTACCCTTTCGGTGTTCTATCTCAAACTTGAACCGCTGGAGTTTAAGACTCCATCTTGCAAGACGCCCACTCAAATCTTTCTGACTCATAAGCCACTTCAGACTCGCATGGTCGGTTACTATTTTGAATTCTTGCATTTCCACGTACGATCTAAACTTCTCAACACCCAACACCGCCGCAAGGCATTCTAGCTCGGTTACGCTATAATTGCGTTGAGCCGAATTCAGTTTGTGCGAGTAGTAGTAGATAGGCCTTTCAACACCGTCTTCATCTAACTGGCATAACACACTCCCAACTCCAGAAGTTGACGCATCACACAAAATTATGAAGGGTTTATTAAAGTTAGGGTTTATCAATACCGGAGCTTCCGTTAAGGCTTTTTTAAGATCCTCAAAAGCTTGGATTGCTTCCGGACCAAAAACGAATGATTTTCCCTTTTTTAGGGTTTCAGTTATAGGTGTAGCACGAGCGGAAAAGTCTTTGATGAATCTCCTGTACCATCCAGACATTCCTAAAAATCGACGGACTTGTCGAGCTGTCTTAGGTACAGGAAAATCCTTTATTGCTGCCACTTTATCAGGATCGGTTTGTAGATTTCCCCCTCCTACAATAAATCCTAGATATTTTAAATGTTTAAAACAAAATTTTGATTTGTCTAAGTTAATAGTGAGACCGGCTGTGCGCAGACATTCAGCTAGTTCTTTTAAAATGTTCACGTGCTCATCAAATGAACTCGAAATTACCAATAGGTCATCTAAATACACATATACGTTTTGTCTCAATTTGTGAGGCACCACTTTGTCCATAAGACGACACAACCTTTGAGCTGCACCATGTAAACCAAAGGGCATTACCACAAATTGGTACAGGGGTCTGCCGGGCACTGAAAACGCAGTCTTTTCCCGCGAGGACTTCTCCAGCGGTATCTGCCAGAAGGCGTGCTTCAGATCCACACTAGAGATATAATGAGTATCTGAAGCTCGACTCAGCAGTCCTTCCATATGATGAAGTGGATAAGCGTCTGTTTTCGAGCATTTATTGACTTTCCGAGAATCAAGGCACAAACGATTTTTGCCTGGTTTTTGTACCAAGACAATCGGCGAGCTCCAAGAGCTATTGCTCTCTTCGATAATGCCCAAATTCAGCATATTATCCAACTCATCATACATAAGTTTCTGTACCGCCGGAGACACGGGATAGTGTCTTTGTTTTATAGGCTCAGCGTCGCCTGTATCTATGTAGTGTTCTCCGAGGTGTGTTCGCCCTAGACCACTTTTGGCAAAGGACGGAAACATACTGATCACATTTTCGAGTATTTTAGACTGTTCCATTGATAATTTGTGTTCATTTGGATCACAAGGATTCCGCGTTATATCGGAAGAGATTTCTGCAATAAACTTGGGTAAGATATCAAATGCGTTCCAGAAATCGATCCCCAAGTACATTTGTTGTTCCAAAGATGGCACTAGATAAAATTTTATCTTCTTTGTTACACCGTTGAAGGTAACATCTGTGGTTAATTCACCAATAATTGTTTGTGGTTGACCACTAGCTGTTTTGACTATCGAACTGAACTTTTTATACGAAAGACCAATGCTTTGAAGGTGATCTAAGCAACCAGCACCGAGGCAACTTATGTTGGCTCCCGTGTCCAGTAAACCGCACATTTTTCTACCAAAAATCTCGACAGGAGCGTATGGTCGAATATCATCGGCTTTACAAAGGCATGTGGCTGCTATTGATTTATAAACGTCTGACTTTTTCTTAAACCTTTCTCTAAGTTTTAAAATGCGCTTAGAGGGTGTAGTATTAAAAATTCGAGATCGAGCTTCATAATATTTTGTGAGTCTCTCGTGTAATGGTATAGGTGTGGACTTTTTCGGTATTGAGTTTGATTCATCATCAGGTCTTTTCAAAATAGTTATCTTTTTATCTTTTACACAATTTGTGATGTCATCAAAATTATGCGAATTTTGGCTAATCAGTGAATTATGTAAGTTTGGTAAATCAGATAAATTAGGTACGTCAGGTAATTTAGGTAATTCAGGTAAGCATTGATTTGTTTGAGAATTCTCATTTAATTGGTTTCCGGGTTCTTTGTCTGAGGGCAAATCTCCCCGGTGTTTGGATTGCCCTGTTTCCGGTTTCCCGAACACTTAGGACAATTTGGGGATGTTGTATTTGCAAGACCACATTTGTAGCAAAACAAATTGGGTTGTGGACTTGGACATTCTCTATAAGAGTGACCTTTCTGTCTACAATTCCAACACACTTAGAAGGTTGTATCTGGCTTTGTACGAGAGAAGGACATTGCGTCTATCTCCGGAATTTCAGAAGCCGAATTCAGACCGAGTTCACTAACTTTGTTTCGGAGATTCGAAAAAGGCAGCTGTTTGTTCCTTAATGCTTCATGTTGATTGGCATATTTTTCGATTGTCCTGCAGATATAAATCATCTCAGGCAGACTGTTTGTGCTAAAAGTGATCAAAAGTTCACCAGTGCGTCGCTTTACATTTTGCTTTAATAATTCTATAAGCTCTCTCGAGGATTTAGGACAGAAGAGGCGTGAATTGAGCTTCTGGATGTCGGTATAGAAATCATCGAAGCTCTCATTCGCTCCTTGGCGTCTATCGAACATCTTTCGAGATATCTCGGAGTCGGTTTCTAAACTTCGAAATTGTTCAATTAAAGCTGACTTGAGAGTTTGCCAATCGCCATTGGGATGGGCCTTTACATACCTCCAGTACCAACTCTCAACTTCTCCCGTTACAAAAAAAATGAAAATTAAGATAGATATTTTCCCATGTGGCATTATAACTATGCTTCAGCTTACCTAGCCTAAAAACAAAATCATCGACTGTCATCTTACTATTGTCGTATTTCACTCCCCACTTATGGTACTGAAATTGTTTATACCGAGAGGAAGATGGCGAATCCCCATCGAATGTGGCAAAATTCGGAGACTCTGAGCCTACATTCAGGGCGTTTACCCGATTGACAAAGTCTTGGACGTTCTCACTGAGTGGTTCATTTTGAACGAGATGTTCACTTCCAGTCGCTGGAGGAACTGAGTGAGGAGGTTGCTGTTGTCTCGTTGTCGTGCTCTGTTGGTTTTGTTGTCGGACAACTTCATAATCTTCGGAATCATCTCGTGCAACTACAGGAGTAGGTGCATTTAAAGCTTCTCGTATTGTGACAGATACAAGTTGACGTATCTCGGCTTTTTCTCTCGTAAACTCTTCTTGCCGTCTGCGTAACTCTTCAGCTTTACCGAGCCCGATCGCTGCGTTAACAATTGTTTGTATTCTCTCGGTGAGACTTTCATTATGGGCGTTCATATCACTATTTAAAGTTGGATCTACCCCATCATCATTTGGAACTTGCCGTGAAGCGGAATTAGAACCGTGTGGAAGTTCGCCACTTGATTCATTGTTAGGGTTAATATAATTACCCTGCTTATTCTGTTTTTTAGGGGCCATTTTGGTAAATTTGTAATAAAAAAAATTTTTTTTTTTTTTTTTTTCAGAGAAAATCGCGGAAATAGTTGAAATCAAATCAAAGTTATAATTTGTAAATCGTAAGTAAATTGTTTTGGTTTGTACTAAATTCATTAAAACGTGCTAGGGCTTGTACAACAGGACTGTATATCGACATAAAATCTAAGATTCTGATATGAGGGAAAAACGATCTATATTTCATGTTCTATGAACATTGTTGACTATACCCGAGAACCTTCGGCGAGAAAAAAAAATTGAACGCTACTGAAACCTGGTCGAAAGACTGACTTGTGATTACGGTCGTCCCTTTTCTTTCGCTGCATATTGTTCTCTTGGGTATTCGTAAAAAGTAGCAAATATATTTGTAAATGTGTTCTTAATAAGTTGTGGGAAAGCGTTACGTTAATTTGTTGTTGTCTATTTCTTAGTGATATTCAGTGGAACAGAGAAGAGGCGCTAGCCGGTGTAGTGGTAGCCGGTACCTATGATTCCGGGTCGTCTCACTAACTCCTCCACTGAAAATAATTATATCTGTGAACCAAACGATGTGGAATGTAACGCAACTGACAGAAAGTGGTTTCTAGAACCGATATTCCCGGTCGTTACAATTCTAATCAGAAATGCGAGTTAAAGTACGCATAGAATAGTAGCGAAAGATGCAGAGTAGAACTCTTTAATCAAGTCTACATTCGTCTGTAACACTCAAAAAAAATCAAAAGACTTTCACTTGATATAATAATTGTAATCGTAAGAAACATTAAATTCTATATTAAAAAAAAATTAATATAGCTGATTCGCTTCGCTGCCCCAACTTTGGGCGCCACCTGTGTAACGATAAGTTGTCCCTTGCCTACAATATGCGATGTTCTGCCAGCCCACGAAAGACCAAGAGAAACAGGAACCCCCTTTGGATTCAATGGGTTGCAGGCAAGGTTGTCCTGGGTAGGGAAGTGCGGTAGGCATGCTTGCTCACGCGCGTCACTAGCTCGTCGGTGTCGTGGGATCTTGCACTGCTACCGGACATTCGTTATCTATTTTCATGCCTAATTTTATCTTCGTTATGTAAATTTATCAAGAACAACATAC
The DNA here is from genome assembly GCA_914767635.1 of Melanostoma mellinum. Taxonomy (NCBI): domain Eukaryota; kingdom Metazoa; phylum Arthropoda; class Insecta; order Diptera; family Syrphidae; genus Melanostoma; species Melanostoma mellinum. The sequence goes on along the minus strand of OU612058.1, from coordinate 66,400,077 downwards.
CAAAGATATACTTAACAACTTTCTAAAAATTGACTTTCAGATTTCCCTCCATGCCCGAATCTCTTACTGGGAAACCACGAGATGTAATTTGGTTCCCTTTTGCATACCCTCCCTCAGTCGACCATTTAAATAAAAATAGCGACCATCCTTGGCTAACGCCTCGCAAAAGTTTATGGCGAAAGCCCCTTATTCTAGGCCGAGTAATTTACTTAAAATGTACTCACTTTCCGTCGATTACGACCCATTGTTGTACTCCCCCCCTTTAGCACTCAACAATTTCTACCAATCCATTCTGAGTAGATATCTCCACTCATAAAACATAATTCAGACAAGAGCGGTTCAATATTTCACACTTCAAAGTAACTATGTACTATGTCATTACATATTTTATTTCAACTCAAATTTTATCTCTTACCAAATATATATATATAACCCGCCTTAGTTTAACTCGGCAGTATTCTTAATTTTAACCTGTCTTAATTGTTCATCTTATCAATTCGTTTTGGGTGTAAATGCTCCCAATTGAGTACTTTCGTATTGTTATTTTTGTTTTTCTATTCTCTTACATTAGATCATTAGACCTCACTCAAGTGTCAATATTCAATAATAACTAATAGCTTAATCTTTTTTTTCTTTTTCTTTTGTTTTGGTTATTGGCCTCACCCTCATCCCTTCTCTTTAATTAAATATGCTCATGCTCCCTTTCTCTTTATTTAAATATGCTCACGCTCACTTTTTTTAAATTGTACCATTTATCAATATTAGACCAATATGATCTCTTAACTCTTAAGATCTCCTTTTGGAGTATTTAAATCAACAAATATAAATATATATACAAATATGTCGATAAGAAAAAGAGATCGTTCAAATTTTAAAGAATGGTTTGACTTACCGAATTTTATTTAGTTCGTTTGTATTGTTTCGTTTGTTCTTTATTTCATTGTATACTGGTTTGTCGATTCTACGAAAATAGGGAGACGTGTCGCTGCTCCGACGAATGGTGTGCACAGCATTCCTAAGAGGCGCTCGGTCTTTTAGCTACACTTGGATGAAAAAAGGAAAAAAAACAATTCTTTGGCATTTGATACGATCTTACAATATGGTCGATTAATCAATACTTATCTTTAATTTTAACTTTAGGTGAGCGGGATGAGCAAAATTATGACTTAATAGACCCAGGATTATAAATTTAATATAATCTGATAAGGATTTAAATTCTCTCGTTGATGCAGGTTATGTTGGGAATTGGATGTGGGTGGGATATGGAGATGTGGTTTACGAATCCACGCTGCAGCTGATGGCGGGGTCGGCTGATCAGGTAAGCTCGTTCGGGGGTACTAGTACAAGTTGTTTTTCTTTTTCTTCTATGCGTGCTCCACTGATCTAATTTATGGCGATGACGTAAACACTAGGCTCACGTTTGTCTGGTGTTTGGGGATACCCAAGATTGGTTGGCCTTGGTTTTTTTCTTTTCTTTTACGCTGAAGAAGATTAAAAGTAGTGAAGGCACGTGATCGGGCTGATTATCAATCGGTGAAAGGTGAAGAACAGTACACTTTCCCGCCTGTACCTACTGGCTAATCACGAGTCGTTCACGTGGCTTCTTTGATATATGGATTCCCCTTTCTTTTTGCGTGACGAGGAATACACCGTGGTTTCGCACCACGGGGTCGATCTTTTCGATCGCCCTTTGGGCGTATAAAATCAATGCCGCTACTCCGATGACCACTTTACTATTTGGCGTTTCAGGTAAGCGTCGGGGCTACTTCTGAAAGAACCAATTTCTTCTCTTATAAACCTGATCGCTCAAGCTGAAGAATTTTAATTTATATTCACTTACTTTTGGATTTTCTTTGAAAATTGTCTGGGTTGGAAAAACGATTTTAAAGCACAATTTGGCTTTCGATGCCGATCGCTCGTAAGCGTGGACACTGGCTATTCACCTTGTTCCTACTTTTCTCCCGTGATTTTCAGGAAGGAGTTTCTATTAATATATTTTTGTTAACTTTTTAACCCCAACTATTTATTTTATTTTTCTTTTACCTTCGTCTGAATTATTATATTTATAATAATGTCCGCGAACTTTGGTTTCTAATGGCGACTATATGATATAAGTGTCGAACACTACGTCCTATCTGGGATGGACTTCGATTGGAAAAGAACGATTGGATAGCGCGCAAGTGCGACTTCGGCGATTTAACGAAACCATTAGCTTCCGCTTAATATTTGACGATAGTAAATCAGCTGTCGCGGTGTGGAATTACGTGAAGGAATTTTTCTTCGAAGTACAGGGTGATAACGCGCCTGTTATTTAAAAATGTACTTATTTTTTGGTGTTTAGCTAAACTGTTATACGGTGTCTCCCACAATTTTCAGTCGCGTTTATTGACGATAAAATCTTTGTATAATTTTCTTTTAAAATGATAATAGAACCAATGCACTTATCACAAACGAATTTGACATTAACATTGCTCTGCATTCTTTCAATATCATGTTTAGTCAAACTACCGCACTTCTCATGTATACCTTTACCACACAAACCGGCACATCTTACAAGACTCTCACTACGAGTTCCTTTATTGCATTTAATGCACGCCGAATCCATAATTCACTAATTAAATTAATAAACTTGTTGCTCTTAAAAAATTGTTTCCTTTTTTTGATTTATAATCTTTATTTTCACTATTTTATTCGGACACTGATCTAAGCACAACCGTTCTCTATGAGAAACACTCTCTCACGAATTCTTTACGAATGTTCCTTCTTGAGAGATTTAATTTAAATAAATCCTGAAATGGGTACAGTACATACATATACCTATCCCTTTAAGGAGTTCTATACATAATCGAGCAGTTGCGCTTAAGCTTGGTTCTTATAGATACAATTTTCTGGTTGATTTTACTCATCTGGGATTGGTTGGTTACAAAATTTTTAGTATAAAATGAAAAAACTGTCCTCTCCCCCTGCATCGATGCATTTTTGAATGTTTTTGGAGTATTTTAATCTGATTACTCGTATAGATAGCAATTGATTTCAGTCTATTTAAACGGCAAAATATTAACGATTTGTTTTAATATTGATGGTTTTTTTGGTTTCACTGTCTATGCAAAAATCCAAGATTGCTTTAACCATTTTCTAGTGTTAACAGTACCTTTTATGAGTTTTAAGTATTTTTCCCGAGGCATGTCAGAAAATATTTCCTCTTGAAATTATTGGTGGTGGAAGCTACTGCATACATAACTTGTTTCAATTTTAGTTCCGTGTGCCAATGAATCTCTGGTAGAATTGCTTACTAACCAAAAATGTAAAAAAATCTAATTTTGGTCACAAGCTTTAAGTTGCTCCCAAACAAAAACGGGTTTCCTTTTTTTCCAGAAAATTGATGTATAGGTAAAAGTTGAAACTCTCATTACTGTTGTGCGTCTTACAGCCAAAAAATCTTCCGTTAACCCCTCGTACACTGGCTTCAAAATGGTCTGAGTATCATCATCTAGAGCAGGTGAATGCTCATAGGTGTTGAAAGCACCAGCAGTTTCACTTTGCCGCCATTAACACCAAGACTCGGAATCTCTTGGACAATAAGAATGTTGGAGATTTCCTTTTTTTGCCCAAATTTTGTTCTTGATATCTTCTATGGAATCGGGTTGTTGAACAATTGCAATACCGTAAAACATACACAGTTCTTGCAATAATTTATTGGTTAGCTTATCTGTTTTGACATTGTCTTTTCCAAAACTTTTTTTTTCAGTTTTCTTAGGTATTTAATCTTTTTTTTACAAGAGTTGTCATCTTTGCCATTTGTTTTTGATATTGCTAATTTCGCTTTATTCATCTGATTTATTAAGGGTCCGCCAAATAATTTTTTTTTTTTAAACGGGACGCAAAATATCGAGTGTAGCTTCGGCTGTGTGGCACGTAGCGCGCGCCGTCCTGTTGAAACCAAATGTTGCCAATATCCTCCTTTTCAATTTTTATGAACAAAAATTCGTTCAACATGGCCCGATAACGATCGCCATTAACTGCAACGGCCACTCCTTGCTCATTTTTGAAGAATGCCTCTGGACTAAAATCCGCATCAAAAAGTGACAATTTTGCTTGTGTACATACCCGCCAAGATAAAAATGAGCTTCATGTGAAAAGATGATTTTTTTTTGATTGGCAAAATCAAAAAAGTAAAGTCGCAATATTTCCCAGCGTTGTTCAAGCATATGCACAACCATATTCTTTCAGCGGGAGAATAAAACTAATTACATATCTATCAAATCAGACATGAGCTAACACCTAACAGCTAAGTGTTAACATTCACGAAATAAGCACTAGTTGAAAAAAAAAACGTTAGATGGCAAACATTTCTTTTTACTTCACGTTTATATACGACTAGCTGTACCCGCAACTTCGTCCGCGTGCAATAGTGACTTTCGGCAGCATTTTTAATTTTTAGGCTACTTAGCTATTTGGCAAATAAGACACATTCATGCGCTTTAGTAACCTATTGTTATATTATTTTATTTCAGTACACGGCGTTCTTACTTTTTCCATCCTTTGTCAAATAATTGCGAGTTTGATACTTTTTTTTTTTTTTTTTTTTTAATTAATAGGGTGAAGGTGAAAATTACCTTTACAAGCACGTCGACCTGAAAGATCTTTTGTGCTGTTCCCTTAGGTTTAATTACACGCAGTAGCGTAGCTAGCATGGGTGGCACCCGGGGCGGCAATTATGGTGTCACCCCCAGAACTCAAAACAGTAAAATAAATGAAATTCCGCTATTGCATATATTGGGGTTTCTTTATTTGAATTCAAACAACAAATTTTAAAAAAGGAGAACAAAAATTAAAGTATCTACATATTCACATTGTAAAAAAAAACAAAAAAACATTAATTAAAACATCTTCTTCCTAGCTTTTAAAGCAGCAAATTCGCTTATAGCGTCGTCAAAATTTATTTGCTGGGTCGCCTCATGTTCAATTGCTAAAATTCCCAGATTGTTGAGCCTCCTTTCCGTCATTGTAGCCCGCAAGTAGTTTTTAATAAGTTTTAGCTTACTAAAACTCCTTTCACACGACGCAACTGACACACATATTGTCATAAACATTTTTAATGCGACGATGAGATTCGGAAGAGATTCAGCAAAGTCCCATTCAAGGATGAATTTCATAAAGTCTACAGATAACCAATTAGATGTTGTCACTTTAGCCGCTTTCAAATGACTTCTCAACCTTGGTATCTCTGAGAGAAGTTCTGACTCTGATACCTCATCATAAGCACTAGCAAATTTTGAAACAGCTATTTTCAAATCATTAATGTTTGCTGAAAGTAAAGTATTCGGCTGTACAACTTCAAACAATGAAGCCACTTCCTTAATAGACTCTGTTCTTGTTCGAAGTTCAGTGATGAATCGATCAAGGCATTCAAACATGTCTTTCCGTAGTTCAGCGCTCAGAGAGAGTTCTACATCAGTTGCCAACTCACCAGCCATTCGCTTTTTACGACGAATTCTTCTTTCCGTTGGAATGTCGTATTTCTCCGATGTTTTTATACCAAGGTTAATTGCGTCTTCTACGATCTTCGTCCGATTTTCTTCAACGTAAATCCGAAGGGCTTCAATTTTTTTAGCCAAGTGATCAACACTTAATCCCTTAGCTTGTAGTGTAATCTGAGTACAATTTATTTCTTTAAGGACATTATTCCAAAAGAAGAGAAAAGAAAGAAATGCGAAATCGAACATTGCAGATTTTAAGTTCTGTGCAGCACCTCTGGTTTCTACATTTTCTCTTGCATCACACAACTCTTCAGCTGCAGCTAAAATTTCATCAAAATTTTCGGCCAAAACCTTCACTGCAGCATAATGAGCACTCCAACGCGTTGTTGAAAGTCTTTTCACGGTTGATTTACTGTGCTTGAGAAGCACTTCCCAGCGATGAGTGGAAACAGAAAAAAATGTAAAAGTTGTCTCTACTGTTCCAAAAAATGTTATACAAGATATATTTTGAGCAAATGAATGTTGGCCACATAAATTAATAGAATGATCTATACATCCAAAGAAAATTGCTTTTTTGTTTTTTTCTTTAATAATAGCTTGCACTCCCCCATGTACACCACTCATAACAGCTGCATTGTCATAACCCTGAGAACGACACATCATAATATCTAAACCGTCATTTTCGAGATTCTTGAGAATTTCTTCACTTAAATCCGCAGCTTTTTTTCCATGTAAAGGAAAAAATCCCAAGAATGCTTCTTTGATTTCTACTTTTCTATTCTCAATTTTAACATAACGGATCACTTCAGACATCTGATCAATATGTGAAATATCAGGTGTACTATCAAACATAATTCCAAAATATTTAGCTGATTTGATTTCATTGACAATGCTGCGTTTGACTTGATCCGCTAATACATTAATGAATTCGTTTTGTATTTGTGGCGATAAATATGAGACTTTTGGTGATTTTCCTGGTTCCAAATTCAAGATGTGCTCTTTTAACACAACATCATACTTAGACATAAGACTCACTAGTTCTAAGAAATTACCTTTATTTGAAGAGTCTTGTCCTTCATCATGTCCACGGAATGCTAGGTTTTGTTTAGCCAGAAACAATGTTATGTCTAATAATCTGGATAACAGGTGCCTCCACTTCTGTTGATCAGCATCCATTAATTTCAAGACTGAGTCATCTATGGTTTTATGTAATTTTAAACCCATTTCAAAAGTTTTCCACTTCTCAAAATTTTCTATGTGTTCATTTGAAGTCTCATGATCTGGAACTTTAGGGTTCAGCTTCCACCATTTCTGAAATCCATCTATGAATATTGTTTCTGTATCAACATTATTGGTGACAGCAAATAAGCGACAGCAAAAACAGTACAGTCTATTAGTTATTCGAGAATATATCATCCATGATCGCAGAATCTTGTCCCCGTTAGGCAAAACTTTATAGAACCATTCTTTAGTAAGATGACGAACACAACCTTTTATTTTAACCCCTGGCCTGGATACAGTAGTGAATGGTCCCTCCCGGTTTTGGAAATGTTCAAATCCTTTTTTGATAATTTCTATTCGAACTTTATCAGGAATGGGTATACTCCAATGTGAGATATCTCTTATGTTCTCAAGTTCACCCGTGTAAGAATTCCCTTCAATACTTGATTCGTAATCAGTACCATTGCTGTCATTTTGGGTATTTTCGTTTGATTCGGATTCTTGAATTTTCAACACTGATTCTGTTTCTTCGCTGTTGCTTTCTGAAGACGAGCGTGCATTTTCGGAATCATTCTCCTGATCAACGTGACTGACATTTGCTCTTGACGAACTTTGGCTGTCGTTAATTTTTTCAACATATTTGAAAATGGATCCAGACATTCTCTGAAGAACGTTCATTTTAGCCTGTTTGGATTTTCTCTGCTGAGCACCACTCTTTCTTTTTGTTATATGCACTCCTCGAGGCATATTTTCCTTGTTTTGTATTTACGCGTATTCTAAAAAATATATTTACTATGTACTGTAGGAACGCTTCATCGATATATTTTAAATATTTTTGTATAAATATATATTTATTTAAATTGGAGTGGTCGTTAAAAAACTTCACTGTAGATGGGCATAAATCAGATCCAAAGAATCAAGAACTAATTCTCTATTTTATTCATACTTTTTTTACATTCATCACTTTTTATTTTTATACCCTGTACTGTAAATGATGCCTCAGGTTGTTACGATATCTTATTAGAAAATGTATTCAATTACAACAATTAAAGTAAAAGTGAAAATCATGATTAATGTTTAAATAACTTGGATCTGAATTATCCCAGCCAAACATAAGAATCTAATAAAAAAAAGGCAAACCAAATAACGATAATGTATGTACATTCATTACATAATACATATGTAGGTAAATCCATAAATGTGAACTAAATAAAGGGTTTTTCAATAGGTATGATATGATTTTGGAGCGGCGTTTCGACCATTTGTAGTATGTCATGATCTGTCATTTGTTTTTTATTGCATTCAGAAGTGTTTACAATTTCACCATTGGACCACTGTAAACGTCGTGAACTTTCTGATTTTGCCTTGGAGCAACTTGAAGTCGTTAACGATTTTTTTAAGAAAACCATATTTTCCGTAGAGGCTTACTTTTATTTGACTAGTGCGTTAAATAAACAAAACTGGCGATGAAAATCCACAATATATTCATGAAAAACCATTACATTCACCTAAATTGACAGTTAGGTGTGGTTTTTGGGCTGGTGGAATCATCGGTCCGTACTTCTTTCAAAATGAAGTTGGTATTACTGTCAATGGAAAGCGGTATAGAAGGATGATAACCAACTTTTTGTGGGCGAAATTGGAAGAAATTGATTTTGACAACATTTGGTTTCAACAAGACGGGGCTACGTGTCACACAGCAAATGCAACAATTGAATTATTGCGAGAAAAGTTTAGAGATTCGATTATTTCAAGAAATGGTGATATTGAATGGCCTCCAAGAAGTTGTGATTTAAGACCATTAGACTATTTTTTGTGGGGTTATTTGAAGTCATTGGTTTTTATAAATAAACCAGCTTTACAAGTCATTATTGAACGTTCTATTCATGATATACGACTTGATCTAGTGGAAAAAGTGCTCGAAAAATTGAGTTCATCGAATTTATTGCTGAAGAAGAAGTCGTGGTGGCCATTTGAATGAAATTTTATTAAAAACTTAATTGCATTGATTGAACTGCACATTGAATAAAAAATATTTGAATTTCATTAACAAAAAGTGTGTTTTTTTCTAAAAAGAAATCATATCACTCTTATTGGAAAACCCTTTACTAATACAATAAACTATTTACTTCAATCAAAAGAAACATTAAATTAAGTTAAAAAATGTGTTTGCGACAAAAACAAAAAATTTAAGCTTATATTTTATAAAAATCTGGATATATGCAATGAACTTACCTTGTTTTTACAATATAAATTTTTATTATTATATTTTCCTTATCAACTTTTTGAGAGACACTATTTAATTAAAATATGTATATGAAAGTGAACCACAACTCGCGAAATGATTATACGCAATGACACAGGACCTCAGGGCCCACAGGTATTTATACGAACTTCGGAGTTCGGAGTTAGCGGTTTCTCTTGCCTACTAAAGTGATTTCTTATGATTACCGGTTACCGCGGTGCAAAGTTGGGGGAAAAATAGCGGTTTGTCTTGTCTACCAAAATGATTCCCTATTGCAGGTGCGATTTTCAACATCTTCATGAAATCATATCTTCATATAATATGGAGTATAGCATGCTTTTCACAACCGCGGTGCAAAGTTGGGGGAAAAATAGCGGTTTGTCTTGTCTACCAAAATGATTCCCTATTGCAGGTGCGATTTTCAACATCTTCATGAAATCATATCTTCATATAATATGGAGTATAGCATGCTTTTCACAACCGCGGTGCAAAGTTGGGGGAAAAATAGCGGTTTGTCTTGTCTACCAAAATGATTCCCTATTGCAGGTGCGATTTTCAACATCTTCATGAAATCATATCTTCATATAATATGGAGTATAGCATGCTTTTCACAACCGCGGTGCAAAGTTGGGGGAAAAATAGCGGTTTGTCTTGTCTACCAAAATGATTCCCTATTGCAGGTGCGATTTTCAACATCTTCATGAAATCATATCTTCATATAATATGGAGTATAGCATGCTTTTCACAACCGCGGTGCAAAGTTCGGGGAAAAATAGCGGTTTGTCTTGTCTTCCAAAATGATTCCCTATTGCAGGTGCGATTTTCAACATTTTCATGAAATCATACCATCATATATAGAATAGACAATGCTTTTCATAAACGCATTACAAAGTTCGGGGAAAAATAGCAGTATCAAAGAACGACCCGAGAATGGCTTTTCTTGTGGAAGTACCTGCGTGTGGGACCAACCAAATAAAACAAAAACAAAAAACGAGTAAGTCAATCGTTGAGGGCGACACGTCTATGGACTTTATTTACAAAAGAAAAAACATAGGCTGACCGATATTATATTTTTTGTGCAAGTAGAAACTGGTAGGTAGTTAGGTTAGGTACAATGTCGCAATTTTTTTTAATACTCTGCGATCTGTAACGTCATAGTATATATACCTACTCCTTGGTAGCTTTTGGGTGTCACCCCCAAATGGGTGACACCCGGGGCGGTCCGCCCCCCCCGCCCCCCCCTTGCTACGCCACTGATTACACGTAGTGTATAGGTTTGTTCATTCGAAGCTGAGGTCATGTAAGAACCTAAGAATCTTCGAGGAAGAGGTGTTTCTGATATCAAGGGGACAGGGGAACCCTTTATTGAATATTTTGAGCCTGGATCTAGCTAAGGCAGGGCATTCACATAAAATGTGTTCAGCTGTTTCTATGTCTTCAAGACAGAGACGACAGGTGTCATCTTGGCTGATGCCTATGTTTTTAAGATGATACTTGAGAGAGCAGTGTCCAGTGAAGAAGTCCGTAAGTAACTTTGCGTCACGTTTGCTCATGTCAAGAATTTCTTTCATACGTTTGTGGGATAAGTCAATGAATAGTTTTGACTGACGATGGCCATTTGAGTTGTTCCAGGTGCTGATCATGTTCTGTCGTTCCCAGGTAGCTAATTCGTTTTTTAGCCTACTTATTGGGAGACCACAGTAGGGTTCAGGGCCTTTGAATTGAGACTGAGAGCCAAGTCTAGCAAGTCGGTCAGCCTCTTCGTTACCCGGTACGCCTTCATGACCAGGCACCCATGAAAGAGTTATTTTATTGTGAGTAGCTAATTGAAGTAAACAAGTCAGGCAGTTCCAAACTAGTTTGGATTCGATTTTTGTCGAGGACAGAGCCTTTAGTGCTGCCTGACTGTCAGAGCAGATTAGGATGCTTGATCTTCGGAGGTTTCTTCTAATGCATTCTCTAATACAGAATTCTATAGCCATTACCTCTGCTTGAAAGATAGTAGTTGTGTTACCAAGGGATGTAGATGATTTAAAGTTGGGACCGTAAATCCCTGCACCTACACCGTTGTTTGTTTTTGAACCGTCAGTATACCAGATGTATTGGAAGTTATTTGTAAGAATTACAGGGTTCTTCCATGCTGAGCGGTTTGGAAAGATTACTTCGAAGGGGTGGTGTAACATTATGCGTTTAGGCATAAAGTCCGAGGAGTGTGCTGCAGGCGATTTCAGTATTGGGAGCACCTGCAGAATACTCATATGTCCTTGTAAGTTTTCCTTTCTTGAGTAGTTAGTGAGATGAAGCTTTAGTCCGCTTAGTGCAGCAGTCTTCTTTACTCTTAGATGTAGCGGAGGAAAATTTAATAAACTTTCTAACGCTAAAGTTGGGCAGGTGCGCATTGCACCTGTGATACCTACACAGGTTAGTCTTTGTAACTTTTGCAAAGATTTGCGGGCATAAACTTGTTCTGTTTTTTGCCACCAGACCAGCGAAGCATAGGTTATGATGGGTGTGATAATAGTGAGGTAAGTCCAGTAAATCATTTTTGGCCTAAGTCCCCACTTTTTACCAAAAAGTCTAGAACAGGCCCAGAAAGCATTTGTTGCTTTTGCTATGGTTTTGTCTAGATGTGGTTTCCAATTGAGTTTATTATCCAGGGTTACTCCTAGATATTTGACCTCTTTGGAAAAATTAATTTGAACACTATTTAGGGATAGTGTTTGGAGATCGATTTTTCGTCTCCTGGTGAATGGGATGATGACTGTTTTGGTGGGGTTGACCTTAAGCCCTTCTTTGTTGCACCAGTCATTATCTTTGTTCAGGGCCCTTTGCATACGGTTTGTGACCTGTGCTTCTTGATTGCCTTGAATAGAGATGACTAAGTCATCAGCGTAGCCTTGTGTATCAAGGCTCAGCTTATTGAGGTCATCCAAGAGCTGATCTATTACAATTGACCAGAGCAGGGGAGATAAAACACCCCCTTGGGGACAGCCTTTAACAGCATTAACTGTTATTGATGTTTGACCTAGTGTGGTGGAGATGATTCTGCCACTTAACATAGAGTCAATCCATTTAATGGTTGTGTGTCAATTCCTTTGACAGTTGCAGCGGTTTGAATTGACAAATACGTAGTATTGTCAAAGGCGCCAGAAATATCAAGAAACGAGCAGAGTATGATGTCTTTCTTAGCAAACGCAGTCTCAATTTTGCTTACAAGCTGATGGAGAGCTGTAACAGTGGATTTACCCGTTTGGTAAGCGAATTGGTTAGCATTGAGAGGATTTGCTATTAAGGCCGTACTGCGAATGTGTAAATCAATCACTTTTTCCATGACCTTTAGAAAGAAAGATGTGAGACTGATTGGTCTGAAGGATTTTGGGTCTGAGTTTGATCTATTGCCAGCTTTTGGTATGAATACTACTCTCACCTTTCTCCAAGTTTGAGGGATGTAGCTTAATTCAAAACTGGATCTATAGATAAGTATAAGTGAGCAGATTATGGTATCAATTCCATACTGCAAGAGAGCAGGAAAGATACCATCTTCCCCGGGCGCATTGAAAGGCTGTTGGGAGGATATTGCCCATTTAATGGAGTCTTCGTTAAAAATTTTTCTAGCTAGACTTCTTGTTGTGCTGTTAGGTGTAGTGTAACTCACATTTGTGGTTAGTGATTGATCAGTGGTATGTACATATACAGTCAGGAAAATGAGTGGCCAAAAGTAGGCTCAGAGTTTCACTGTAACTTTGGGTAAAACTACCATCCGATTTTTTTAAGAGACCAATACCATTGTTATGATCTTTAGCTAAGGCTTTTTGAACTCTAATTGAAGAAGGCAAGTTATCGATACTTTCACAGAAGTTTTTCCAGGTAATTCGTTTTTGCCTTCTTATCATCGAGTTGTAAGTCGTTAGAGTTGTTCGATATTCGCTCCACGAATTGGTTCGTTTAGCTTTGTTGAACAACTTTCGAAGCTTTCTTTTTAATTTCTCCAACTCACTGTTCCACCAGGGAACATCGCGATTTGAGTTGATCTGTCTAATGTGACAGCTGGACTCGTATGCGCTTGTGATTTGTGAGCTTAAGCGTGTTGCTTCCCTTTCAAGTTGGTAAGGAGAGTCAATGTTTGGATAGGATGGTTCAAATTCACAACGGAGTGTTTCTGTGTAGAGATTCCAGTCCGTGTGTCTTGGTACCCTATTGTTTTCTATATTGTTGGGATTCGGCCTTGACAGATCAAATCTGATGTGCCGATGGTCCGAGAATGATATCTCTTTCGAGACATGCCAATTGAGAATGTTGTTGGCTATGGCAAAACTTGCCACTGTCATATCCAACACTTCTTTCCTAGTGGAGGTGACAAAAGTAGGTTCATTTCCCTTATTTAGAATATCTAAGTTTGAGTGCATAAGAAAATCTAAAAGTGACTCACCTCTTTTGTTGATGTCTGTACTACCCCATATGGTGTGATGGGAGTTGGCATCACAACCAAGTAGTAGTTGTCTTCCCCTTGCGTTGCAGTATCTAACGAGTTTTCTTACCTCTTCAGGTGGTGCGGAGGTAGTATCCCCCGGGTAGTAGGCTGAGGCTATTACAATATTTTGTAAGCCTCTTGCCGTGGGGATCTCAGCTAGTACCGCAACGAGATCATTAGTGATGAATTCTGGAATGGGAAGAAAGTTAGTTCTTTTATGGATAAGAAGCGCAGCTCGTGGTTGGAGTTGCGTGTTGTCGTATATTAACTTACACGATTGTGTTGGAAGGCCTTTTATTTGGCCTCTTACCACCCATGGTTCCTGGACTAGTAAGCAGTCCAGATCCTGCTTGACAAATTCTCTGCTAGCCGCAGCTGAGGCAGCTTTGGCGTGCATAAGATTTATCTGCAGGAATTTTAGGGTGGTGTAACTCATTTTGATTTTGGGGTTGAGGTAAAGCTCGCTGGTGCTTTTAATAGCCTCTGCCGAGCTTTACCTTTGGGCCTGGGGTCCCGTTTTGGAGCCCAAAATTTGGCTGAGCTGCTTCTTGCAGCTGGTGTTGCATTTACGCCTTTTGGTGTTGTTTTGGCGACGGTTGTTGAGCAGGGAGGGGGGGGAGTTGTTGTTGCGTTACCAGAAGTACCTTTTGGTGAGGAGGGCCTAACGGCTGACTCCTCTGGTGAGGTATGTGTGGCATTAGCAACTGAGGGGGGAGGAACTAGGTTTAATGGAGCTGTCAGCCTGTTTTGTAGATCTGACGTTGGTGAAGGCTGTGGAGCACTTTTACCTGTCGTCAGAGTCGTGCAGGCTGTCTTGACAGGGGAGTTAGGTGGGGGTTTGGGGGCACCAGTTTTGTGAGGGGCTTTAGGATGGCGGAGTTGAACATCGCCAAACCTAAAGTCTATGATGTCTTTCCTTGTTTTTTGTAGAGCCGCAGATTTGTGGTCCACCGAAAAGGTAAGAACAGAGGCGGCACCTTTGGCTTCTCTTCTTATGATCCTCCATTCAGGAACGGGGAGATCCTCATTCTGGACCTTGATTGCCGTGAGGATCTGCTCATTCGTGCAGTTGGGACCAACGGGGAAATGGCCCACCAGAATTTGGTTTTTGGGAATTTCTTCCTCTTCAACCGCCTTCAGTGAGGCATTCTCCCAAGGCTTTATTTTTGGTATTTCGCCTTTTAGCCAATCAGCCGTGACCCTATTTTTGCAGTTGAAGACAAGCCACCCTGGTCTGAAATTGGTGCCAAAGAATTTGGGGCTGATATCCCCTGTCTTTTGGCTGCAAATCAAACCAAAGATGGAGTCTTGCACTACTGTCATTTGGTCAGTATTTTTTTTTTTTTTTTTTTTTTTTATAATTAGCGTGCACATCAAGGGGTTATGACTACCCTTATAATGTTGTAAAAACACAGTGCGAGCATTTAGGAAAATAGGAGAGGATTTGAAAGGAGACACCGATGCACGTTGCTTTTGAATCTTTGTAAATCGTAATGCGGGGGAAACACAGAGCCAGGTAAAGCATTCCACATTCGGGTGGTGCGACTAAAATAAGAATCTCTATACTTGACTGTACGCCCGAAGTTGGGCTCAAGGCAGAACTGATGAGCATTCCTAGCGAGGCGGGTGTTGCGGCTAAATTGTTTCAAGGGAGGAATGCAGCTGGCTATTTCACTAGAGCACTGTTTGTGGAAAAAACGATAAAAGAGAGAGAGACAGGTGACGTTTCGACGATGTCCAAGAGAATCAATCGATTCTACGATTGAACTATCACCTATCAATCTTAACGCTCTATTTTGTACCCTATCAAGTAGGCGCAAAGAAGTTTGAGAAGCACCTGACCAGATATGAGAGTTATACTCCAGTTTTGGGCGGATGAATGCCTTATAAATTGTAGCCAGATCAGAAGGGGTGAAGAATTTCCTGCATCGTCTCAAGAAACCTAAGCATTTAGCAGCGTTTTTGGCGACTTCAAATATGTGGTCATTCCAACGAAGATCATCGTTTACACACATACCAAGTACTGACAGCTTTTCGGTTTCTTCGATACAGGTACCATTCATGGATAATGGCAATGGGGGAATGTTAAGCTTCAACGACAAGAGACAGCATTGAGTTTTCGAAGCATTGAATTCTACTCGGTTCATAATACCCCATGCAACAATGCTGTCAAGGTCAGAATTCAATGAGCTTATCATACGCAACCGTTCCAGTTCCACATCCGAAGAGCAGGGACGTGAATTTGGAAACGAATATGAAAAGCTGAGGGTCGAGTCGTCAGCAAAACAGTTAAGTGGATTAGAAGTTTCAGACAAGAGATCATTAATGAAAATGAGGAAGAGAGTCGGAGACAAAACGGAGCCCTGGGGCACACCAGCATTTATGAAGTGGGTATCAGACTTGAAACCATCCAACACAACTTGTATTGAACGGTCCGAAAGGTAGTTTCTAATCCAACGAAGAAGAGACTCATCGACACCAAAAGCACGCATTTTCGATAAAAGAGCCTGATGCCAAACTCTATCAAATGCTTTAGAAATATCAAGTGCAATAATCTTACTTTCTCCAAAACAATGTAAAGATTGGTTCCACTTTTCAGTGAGATAAGCCATCAAATCACCAGTGGACCGTTTGCTACGAAAGCCGTACTGACGGTCATTAAGAAGCTTTCGTTCTTCAAGATATTTCATAAGTTGACGGTTTATCAACGTTTCCATGACCTTGGAAAGAAGGGACGTTAGTGCAATTGGACGGTAATTGGAAGGGGAGGAAGATTCGCCTTTTTTAGGGACCGGCTGGACAAATGCAGTTTTCCATCTGCTCGGAAAAATCCCAGCAGAATAGGAAAGATGGAAAAGTTTACGCAGTGGTTTTGCCAGCGTAGAAGAACACCTCTTCAGAATAACGGCGGGGATACCATCTGGACCAGCGGATTTATAAATGTTGAGATCTTTGAGGACTCTCGCAACCGAGCGAGTTCGAAAGAATATCTGCTTCATCAAAGAATTTGCAGCCTCGAGCTCAGGTGGAGCCACTATGCTATGAGGAAGTGTCGAGTTGGCAGCAAATTGAGCTGCCAGCAAATTGGCTTTATCGATGGAACTGACATACGGAGAGTCATTGAAAACGAGCGTAGGGACCGATGACGTGGTCGAGTTCTTAACGTTCTTAACAAAAGACCAAAAATTTTTGCTTCCTTTTGGACACAACAGTATTTTTTGCCTTACTTTTTGGTCATGCAAAAACTTGGTCTTCTGTATATGAGCGTTACAGATATTTCTGGCCCGTTTGAACAAATTTCGGTTTTCTACAGTAGGGTTATCTTTAAATTTTCGAAAACTACTTTCTCTATCCCTAATCGCCTCCTTACAGCTTGAATCAAACCACGAATTCTCTTTGGGGATGATACTTTTTGTTCTGTGAGGAACGAAATTTCTCATGCCGTTGAGAATTACGTTAGATATCATATCAGCCGATGCATCAACGTTTCCGTCGAGAAAGCACAATGACCAATTAAAATTACGAAAGAAATTATTCAGGCCGTCCCAATTGGCTTTCTCATATTGCCACACAGTTCTTTTGGGGACTTTCTCTTTTTTTACCGTGACGGAAAACGAAAAATCTACCGATATGACACAATGGTCCGATTTGCCTAAAGGAGATGATACTATAACCCTATATTTTTCGGGATGAGAAGTTAGAAATAGGTCAAGAGTGTTGGCCGCATGGCCTTCAATATCTGGAACCCGAGTGGGCTCATCAACAAGTTGAGTTAATTGGTTTAACTCAGCAAAGATCTCAACATATTCTCCTTCGGGTGTTGTCTGGCCAGAATGTCGAAGCCAATGAGAATTGTGTACATTGAAATCGCCCGCAATTGCGATTTCAGTGTGAGGATATAGGGAAATAATTCTTACTATGGAGTCAGATAGCGCATCAAACTCGTTAGAGGTCGAATTGCTATCTAAATTGGGGCTTCTATAGATAAAACAGTAATGAATGATTTGCTTACGGACGGTGAATTTTAACCACATGAAATTAAAGTTCGTATTAGAACAAGGGCCGTATTGTGGTAGAAGCTGGTAAGCAATATCATGTCTAACATATACGGCGAGGCCATGGGAGGAAAAGAATAGTGGCACTAAGCTATATCCAGGCAGGTTGAATTCTGAGGGATCAGAACCAACACCCACCTGTGTTTCACTTAGTGCCAAAACAGCTGGCCTGCATTTTGCAGTGTGAGCGTACACAGCAAAGAAATTCGATCGCAACCCCCGAATGTTGCTAAAATCGACACGAAATTTACCCGACATCACCATTCACAAAAACACACAAAACAAAATATCGAACGCAGACGCTATCTAAGTAAAATCAACAAGTGCAAATCTTATTGGGAAACCAAAAAAAAATTACTACGGTGTTATGCCCAGCAAGCAATTTGATTTTGGTTCACCAACGGGATCAACACCGTTGATCTCACTATCCGCCTAGCAAACCCACAGTCTCATTGACTGCACACACCACCCAGATAAGATAAGAAATTATCAAATCGAGCAAATGTGTGCAGACACTGAGACTGCGAGAGTGGTGTGGGGGAGGAGAAGATGGGGAGGTATGCACAAAGTGTTTGGTCTATTGATGGGCTTTTTTTTTTTTTTTTTTTTCTTCGATTAATTTTTGCACTGTGATGCACTGAATTGAATTATTTTTGCACAAGAAACTTGAACACTTTTCCACAGATGTGTTTTAATCACGGCGCGGCGGAAGATAACTTTTATTATTGATTTTACATTTGTTTTATTGTTTTTTTTTTCGGTATAATTATTTTTAGGGGTAAGAAAACTATTGTCTTAGAACGGGGGAATGGTAAGCGGACACTTGGCACGGTGCGTGTTTACGCGTTCGGTATCAGATCGGCACTATTAAGTAGCGTTTCCGGGAAGTCTGAGGCAAGGATACCTATTTTGTAACTCTCCAGCGCTTGCTTAAAATTTTGTTGCTCTATTTTTTGTCGATTTGGAGGCGGATTCGATGTGGGAGGCACATCAACAGACCTCTGCTTGTGAGCAATGTTGGGTTTAGATATTTTGGCAGGATTTGTGTCCCTAGGGAAGGATTCAGAGCGATTCCTTTTTTCTCCCTTTGGAACAGCCGTTCTGGCTCTTTCTCTGGCTTCGGCTTCGTTAAGGCCGCTAGCAAGAAGGAATTTAAAGTGTTTGCGAGCAGCTCCACTAAGCTTGACGCGCGCTTTTTGTGTTGTTTTGATCGTTTGATCATTGTGTGTTGAAAGGGCAGCTTCGTCAAGAAGTTTCGCCTCCTCCAAAGAACCAATAGGTGGAAGGTCGTCAAGACCTGTCTCCATTGGAGTGGATGCACTTAGAGCAGCATCACTCTCTTTAAAGTTTATATTTTTATTTTCAATCTTGTACCCACGAGTAATAGGGAAAGGAGGTCACCATTGGCAGAGCCCTATGCCAACGTAAAGGACTTATAATTAAAACTGGATTTGCCTAGGTATCCAGAGTTCGCAACTAGCGACTAAGATCTCCTTAGCCATTCAGCCCTCGGCGTCGCTGTTCAACCACTGGCTTGAGGATTGTTTATCGACCTTTACTGGTCTAGATCCGTTATGTTCGGTTATTGCGTAAGCAAGTTGCAGTGGCACCTCGAGCAGGATGTTATTTGCTAACGCATAACGGTCTTGAAGAGGGAGAGGCTAGAGTTTCGTGGAATACCAGACTTTTATTGCGCTTCACCAATTCCTGGGTCTATTGACCCTGGCCACCTGCGAGTTTGATACACTCGTTTAAACTAAAATGATAAATCAGGGGAAATTAAAATTAATTATTAAAAACACGGGGAATCAATAGTTTTCTTCTTTCGCTGTCCCAGTCATAATTAAAACTTTTATAATGCTGCATCCCAGATGTGTAATTTGTAGCTGTGTAAAATTCTAGATTACTCATTATTGGCACTGGAACGCCAACTTGCAGGCGTAGGAATTTTGGGATAACAAATACAGCCATGTCCTTCTTCAGGTTCAAGACTATCTCTGCACCAAATTTCATATAAATAGGTTCCAATCCAAGCTTGGGCGGTTTTTGATAACAAATAAAAATAAGACAGATTTCATTTCAGACTTATGATATTGGTAAAGACTCCCATTCCCGTGGGAATATGGTGAGCGTTCCTGTAAGAATATGGGGATGACTTACAGTTTAAGTTACTCAGGGATAGTGTAGCATTCTAACGGTGGAAGAATTTTTGAAATCGGTGCTAGTGTCAAAGTTCCCGTATGCGTTCTCAATTCTCATTTCCAAGGGAAATCATTTTTTAAATTTTAGACTATCTCGGTACAAAATTTTATTTAAATCTGTTCATTAGTTTGGGCGGGAGATAGTAACATAGAAAGGCGAACAGTCAGAGCTACTTTTGTATTTATAACATTAGTGAAGACCGGTTCCGGTTTAGGAACAGCTTTGTATAAAATTTCATTTAAATCGGTTCTGTAGCTTGGGCGGGCGATGGTAACATAGAAAGACGAACAGACAAAGCTGCTTTCGCACTTATTATATTATTAAGGACTCCCGTTCCCGTAGGAATATGGGGATGAATTTA
Source organism: Melanostoma mellinum (assembly GCA_914767635.1). Classification (NCBI taxonomy): domain Eukaryota; kingdom Metazoa; phylum Arthropoda; class Insecta; order Diptera; family Syrphidae; genus Melanostoma; species Melanostoma mellinum. The sequence continues at coordinate 66,380,042 of OU612058.1, read as the reverse complement.
AATTTATGTTACTCGAGGATAATGTAGTATTCTAACGGTGGAAGAATTTTTGAAATCGGTGCTGTAATTTGTGAATTCCCGTATACGTTCCGGTTCCCGTGGGAATATATTGATAAAATATATAGCCTATGTCCTTCTTCAGGTTCTAGACTATCTCTGTACAAAATTTCATATCAATCAATTCAGTAGTGTGGGTGGGTACCATTTACCAACCATCCCTGTTGTTCACTTAGGTAAGTGAGTTATTTTTGTTCACTTACGTTATTCACTTAGGGGTTGTTGTTTTTCCATGAGCGATGTTTTGCGATGTTTTGCTTAACCCTGCAGCTACACGATCAAGTTATGGTAAGCCATCAGCCTACATATACACTATGTCAAATTCCTGTCCGTGTTTCGGCTGTGACGTAGGCGACTTACAACTTGCCAGGCAAATGGCTTTCAATCGACATGTCATTATATATTTTCAAAATGGCACCCACAAGAAATTTGAAATTCAAAGTTTTTTTCCAGGCACTCTTTTCTCTTTTTGAGGGTATTTGACGAAGCTGTCAATTTCATGGCTACTGAAACTGCTTCTCGGGTGGCTTTCAATATTCCATACCAGTTGGGTTTCAATTTCGAAAAGTTTGGTTGTGTATGTAAGAAAGTTTGAATGTATTGTAAATGGTTTACCATATCTTGTGTCGTGTAGCCCCCGGGTAAGTAAACATAAGTGAATATAGATTCCCAATGAAACTCGGCTATTATAAAAGTGCTGTTACATAGACCGTGTCCAAAATCCATCAACCCTCAAAAATTGTTAATCCCTTGAAAACCAACTTCATGCATCTTCATATCAAAAAAGAAGTCTGCGGTTAATTATAAATACCTTTTGTCTAAAAAATTTTGTCTAAAAAAGGAGCAGACGAAATTAAGTTTTGTTTACACTGACATTGGACAGAAAGCTTAAAACCTAAACCACGTTGTGAATTTTTCGTAAAATTAACATCACCCATTGCAGTTTTTACACCTCACTAACTTGTAAGGTTTGAAAAAAATTGGTTAATTGAATTATACAATAATTCATACTTAGATCCATATTATATTCTAAGTTATCCCTGTTTTAGATTTTCTTAGCCGAAATGCTTCTGTACCAAGAACTATTTTCACTCGCGTAACGATTACCTTGAAAAAATCTTTTTTTGCACTTATGACAAGGTCACCTGTAACTTTTTCGGTTGTGCTTATCCATTTATCACTGTTTTCTCAATAAATTTTAACAGTCTTTATTGCTTTCACTGGGGACCAACAAGCCAATATAGCTCTTAAAGCTAAAATACACTTCATTCTGTCAGTTATAATGGGCAACCAATACATTTTTTTTATGATTTGAACGAAGTAACGATATCTATCTGTAAGTGAGGTATACACGATCCAGAGCAGTTGAAAATAGCGAGCGATAAAGCCCGACTCACCAAATTTGCTAATTACCTACCCGATCTTTTAACTGGCTGTAGATCCTGAAATACTCGGAATTTCGTCGTTAAATTTTCACAGTACCTATATTTTTTTAAGAGTTTCCATATTTATTGAATTCTTCAAAAATATTAAACGAACATTTTATAAAGAGGCGAGCAGTCAGCTGTCCTTTTGTGAGACGTTTACATAGCTACCTAATGGTATTGTTACCATTGACGTAATTTTTTTTACTTTTCCTTGGGAGAAGTATGGCTCACCACTACTAGTGCTGATTATGGTTTTTACTGTAACAAAATTATTATAGCTTCTTTGACTGCATATCTTTATCTTGTCCAACAAATTGGGGATAGCTTGATTCCTGTTGATGCCACACACTTCCAATAGTATTATTAAGAGCTAATACATACTTTGTTGTTACGCAGATTTTTCACGATTTTTTTTTTCATTCAAACGATGTATGTCTTTAATAACTGAAAATTTCTGATAAGCGGAGTTCACACTGTACAATTAGTTGGACAGACTTCGTTTGATGGATGTTGGATGGTCGGATGTAGTTTGCGTTTAGACTTATCAGATTTGTCTTCCAACATTGTGTCATATATATATTCCTCCGCTTCATCCAACTTCAAAGTTTTCAAAAATATTTGAAAACACTCCAACAAGTTGGACCAGCTTCAGCGGTCGTCTGAGAGCTCACATTATCCAACATTGGTCGTTGAAACCGAAGTCTGTCCAACTAATTATACAGTGTGAACTCCGCTTTATAGAGAACTTTGTACGCTTTTTATCTTTTTTGTAATTCAGACAAAATTTTGTCTAAAATGTTGGTACGCGTGCTAACGAAATATGTAGGCGGGAAATTCAATTCCCACGTATATAACATGTTTTCAAATTTTATCTCAAAATTTGCCGCCCTATGCAATTGCCTAATGTGCCTGCATGCAGACCCCTCTTTACCACTAGGCCCAGGCCCAAGGCCCCACCACCACCAGGGGCCTCAAAATTGCTGAAAGACCACTAGACCTCTATTGGTCTGTTTTCAAGAAAAAAAAAAAAATAATAATTCGATACAATTTTAGATGCATAAAGAATGATCAGAATTCATACTTTCTTTGTTGAACAACAGCCATTGCTGAACATTTTAAATAAGATTCCCTGTGAATTTATATTCAAACTAGTTGGCCCTCCCGTCGTTGCTCAAGCCCTATGTTTATCGAATTGAAAGTAGGTAGCTTCAATTTTTCCATTCTAGTGGGAGAGTGGGGATAAAGTATAGTTTATGTTATCCAGGGACAACTAAACACTCTAAGGATGACAGAATTCGTGGAATCGGTTCAGTATTTTGCAAGTTCCCGGATATGTTCCAGTTCCCGTTACGTTAACGTATGGGGATGAAATGTAGTCTATGTAACACCGTATTGTAATAGTGAAAACCGTATTGACATCGGTTCAGCGGTTTTTGAATTCCTGTTCCCATGCTGTGGGAAAATGGAGATGAAATGTAGTTATATTACTCCAGAAAGCACTTTAACGTTGAAAATTTTTTTGGAATGGGTCCTATATTTTTCAAGTTCCCGCTTTTGTTTTTTTTTCCCGTCCCGTTCTCTTGAGAATATGGGGATGAAATATATTTTAAGCTATTTGGGAAGAACATCGCATAGACAAAAATTTGAAACCGTTCTGTTTCCTTTCCCGAGGGACTTTGGGGTATGAAAAACAGATAGTAGCCGATTCTCAGACCTACTGAATATGCATATAAAATTTCATTAAAATGGGTCAAGGAGGAGTATGGTAACTATTAACTAACACTGTGACACGGGAATTTTATAGATATTAAGATTAAAACAGAAATAGGTAGCAGGTATGAGTAATGCTCCGCTGTGAGTAACTATCTAGCTAAGTGGCAATGCAGTTTGCTTTCTGACAGAAACAAAACAAAAAAAAACACACACACACACACATTTTGAATATAGCTGTATGGAAAAATGAAGATAATGTTGTTTTTATATTTGTGATTTAACTAGGGGAGACTGGGTACGGTTGAAACACAGGACGGTTGACACAACATAAATATCTCAGAAACCGTTCACGCAATGTGTTTGAGTACTGAAAGAGAATTACTGGCTGAACACAATGCAAAAACGGAGCTGGACTGCAAAATCGGAACTGGATGAGCTGTCAAAATTGCTGTACGTTTCGATTTTAATCGGCCCACAATGCAGCTGTACAGCTTTTGACATTTCCATCATTAGAAACATTATTTTGTATTTTCAAAAATCGGTTTGAGTATTTTATAAACAAAACAAATTTGATATTGTTATTATGAATGAGGAAATAAATGATATTGTGTTGCTTGTTCCAATTATCAGAATGTTTTATTTGTATTTAAATACTATAAAAAAAGAAATAGGAGGTGGTGGGTGCACAAAATTGTTATAAATTAAAAGTAAAAATCAAAAAACAAAAAACTAAAGTAACACTTGGCTGTCACACAATAATTTACACACAAAATGTTTTTTTTTCCTTCAAAATCATAAACGTCAAATTTGCTGTACAGCAAAAGTTAAAAGTTCGTCAACTTGTCCAGTTCCGATTCCAGTTCCGTATGCAGCTCCGTCGCATTGTGTTCGCGCTATTGAATTTGTGTGTATTCAATTATTTGACAACTCTTCCAGTTCCAGTTCCAGTTGCAGCTCCGTCTGCATTGTGTTCAGCCAGTTAATCAGAAACCAGTTAAGTCACGATTTTCAGTCTTGCTTTGATCGTCGCGCTGATCGGTAGTGAACAGGAAGCTCTTGTTTTTTTTGACAAGCAAAAGTAAGTTTTTTTGATTTTTTACTTTTCTTTGTTGCGTGAGTACTATTCAAGTGTAAGTGTTGAGTGATATTTTGTTGTGCGCAGAAAAGAGTGTAGAATAGAATGAAATGTCATGCAGGGACGTGTTAGTGTTGTTTATGTTGTTTTGTAATTTTTTTTTGTTAGAAAAGTGGTTGGGGACGGTTGACACATTTTTTTTGGGGACGGTTGAAACAATATGTTTACATTTTTTGTTTGTTTTGTAGATGCCCCGAGTACGTGTGAGGAAGACTGCACGAGGAAATGTGGAATTAGCAACATATAAAGCGGCTCATGACGATGTGAAGGCAGGCAGTTCATTACGCAGTGCTTCAGAGAAGCATGGAATAAACTACAGCTCTCTTTCAAGATACATTCGAAAGCAAGATACGACCGTCTAGACCGTTTAGTTAATATACTAGTATATATATTTAATAATGAACTTTGAATAAAAATATATTCTCTAACTGTGGAATTTTTTGAAATAAAAAATTAATAAAATACGTTACAAGGCAATATTTTTACTATTTCAACGTGTTTCAATTGACCCCATTCATTGTTTCAACCGCCCCTGGCATGGGGACAGTTGAAACAAATTGACTTTTCTCATTAAAATTAATGTATATTGCTTAAATGTGAACTATGCACTCAAAAAACACTGTTCATTAATAGAAAGAATCATGATCTTGAATTGCACCTAATTCCTACATAGCTAATCTTATTGATGTCAATGCTATGGACAAAAGAAGAAAAATTGTGTCAACCGTACCCAGTCTCCCTCGTCGGATGAACGGCCGGCACTTCAAGATTTTAAAGTTAAGAGGAAAAAGAAAAGAGTTTTTGTGCATTCAATGATTCAATTCGTTGTAAATTTGTCACTTTTGTACCATATGCAGGGCACTCATCAAACTTGGTAGGAGTGCATGTCGCTGGTATCTCAAAAGCAACCAAATTCTTTGGCATTATTCAAAAGTTATGTAACTTTTATTTTATACCTTCTCATCGACGGAGTGTGTAGACTGCTCTTTTAGATTCAAAAAATGTTGTCAAAAGTCTTTCCCGGCGCGAGCTGATGCTAGGTAGTGCTTATATTGGCCATCAAGAAATTGAAGAAGCTTTGATGTCCATCGCCAACGATTAAGGACAGGCACGAGAGGCCAGAGAGAAAGCACTTAGTCTTTACCATACTTATAGAACCTTGGAACTCTGTATTGCAAATAATTAATAAAACAATTACATTACTTCAAAAGCAAAATATTACCCTGCATGTTGCAATAAATTTGCTGCGTGCATTCGATGAATTAAAAGCTGGGTTCAGGGACAATTTTGATGATTTTGAATCATCAGCCAGACGAAATAACCCGGATCCCGAATATAAAGACCTTTCTGAAAGTGCAATGTGTACAAGCTCATGACAGACTTTTTTGACAGATCTGGACCCTGAGTATTTCTGACTGGGAAAGAAAGATTCAAAATTGAAACCTTCCGCTCCATTACCGACACTCTGAGCGTTCATTTGAAACAGGTTCGTAATTCGTATACGAAAATGGGCTCGTTTTAACTTTTTTCAATCAAGAAATCTGAATTTAGAAGGCTAAAAAATACTGCTAATCTTATCCTTAATCTTACACTAAAGATGTGAACGGATTAAATACATGCTGAATGTTTAAATTTAAAAAAGTACTATAAAATTAGTCAACACTAAAATGAATGAAACTGACCATATTCTAGAATTACACTTTTTCAAAACAAATAAAATTGAAAATAAATTTCCAAATGCTGAAATTGCACTTAGAACTTTCTTAGTATGATTATGACCAATCGCAGTGAGGAACGTTCCTTCTCTAAGTTACAAAGAATAAAAAACGAATTCAAAACTACAGTGATTCTAGAAAGATAGACTCAGAGGCATCGATTTTTAAGATGTGGTCATTGGTTTTGCTAATCTCAAATGAAGAAAAAGACTCCTTCAATAAGCATACCTCTCTTTCACCAGAAAAAATATAGTCTGTCCTACTTTTTGCATATCAATACATTGTTCTTTAAATTGCATTTTGAAAACTTATGTAGTTTTTTGTTATTTAAATTTTGTTTATTTTTGAATTTATATATGAAGAATTTTTGTTTTGTTTTTAGTTTTACATTGTTTGTGTTATGGTTTAAGTGCTGCAGTAATTGTTTATCTTCTTAATGAATTAAAAAAAATATTACATATTTATTTAAAAAATTAAAAGAATTCTGATCTACTTGTGGGGTGCACCACGATGACTTCAGAAAACGTCGGAAAGCATCAGATACAAATTTATAAATAACTTACAAAACGCCGCACCGCGCAGTGAAACGTTACATTTTCTTATTTGCCGATTTCCATTTAATTGAAATTTGTTCAGCCGTTTCGGACTGACTGATTAAGCAACATTTAATCATAATGAAAGCTCGCAAATTTTTAATTTGTCCTCGAAAAGTAGCCAAGTCATTTCCCCACTCATACCATCCCCGATCATCGTAATTATCACAACCTGCTAATTAAAAATAAAAAAAGAGTCTACAATGAGCTCCATTACGCACCTAGCAGATATCTTCTCCATTATATTTATTTATTCAATTGAAAATAGTCCTCCATCCACTCAAAAGAAATCGATTAAAGCAATTCGCAATCGATACACCCTGTGCAAAACTCAATCCGTCTACTTGGTATCCCTTCGATTCAGTGGCCTTCAAAGTCGCCTGTCGCTGATTGCATAGTGAATTGAATCGAAACGATGGCGATGCGATGGAAGAACTTTTTCTTTGACAAATTAAAACAGGTTATCGGTTAAAATATTCGAAGCATAAGCAGGGAACTGATGAAACGTTGCTTGGGATAATGACTGTGTTTCCGAATCGATGCCAACTTAATTTACCATCAACTTTTGTGTCCATTTTTCTACAGATACACTTAGATACCGGGTTTTTCCGTAAAGGGTTTTTAAAAATGTTTTTGCTAACGACAACAAGTTGAGAAGTTCTGCTTTTCAAAAGCGGAAAATGGCGTTCTAGATGGACACAAAGTTGAGACAGTAAATTTACATTTTTGCCTTCGTTCCACTCAGTTTGTTTAGTTTTTGCTGTGTGTGAGAGCTTAATTTTTTTTTTGAGCTGCTTCGTTTTTTTATTTTTATTTCGAACTAAAGTAAAAGTTTAAATTACCCTTTTTTGTTGAAAAGGCATTATGGCATAGTAGTGCTTAAGCGAGTATGCATTATGAGATTCTTCATGTTATTTGTACAGATTCTTGTGTAGCCTAGGCTTCACGGGAATTAAGTGCTGGGTGCTGTTCCTCAACCCATCCATCTATACATACTCGTATATGAGGCTTAAAGAGTTTGTAAAACTTTTTCTGCACCCGTAATTAATTTCTGCCCTAACTTGAATGAAGGATCTGCTTGGGATTATGAGTATTGATTTATTAATATGTTTAGTGTGTGTTTTGTTTACGAAGAGTTGGGTTAAGGGCATTTTAATTGAATTTTAAGTTTTTGTTTTAATTTGTGGTAGCATAATCGAATCATATTTGCATTGATAGGATCAAATGAATAATGTAATTCCGGTGGCCTCAGGCAATCAAGCATTCGATGCAAAAATTTGAATTTCAATGTATGAGCCATTGTGTCCTCTCACAAACCCCAGTCCCCACAGAACTAGAATTTAATAACTCATTTAGTCCGTAGTCCTCAACCTCATACGCGTGGTCTTTTTTTTTGGATGCGCAAATGTCATTTACAGTCATTTACGATATTGTGTCTCATCGTTCAAGGCTTTTTACATTCTGCTATCTCCGTGTAGTGATGGTGATGGTGATAGTGATAGTGATAGTGATAGTGATAGTGATAGTGATAGTGATAGTGATAGTGATAGTGATAGTGATAGTGATAGTGATAGTGATAGTGATAGTGATAGTGATAGTGATAGTGATAGTGATAGTGATAGTGATAGTGATAGTGATAGTGATAGTGATAGTGATAGTGATAGTGATAGTGATAGTGATAGTGATAGTGATAGTGATAGTGATAGTGATAGTGATAGTGATAGTGATAGTGATAGTGATAGTGATAGTGATAGTGATAGTGATAGTGATAGTGATAGTGATAGTGATAGTGATAGTGATAGTGATAGTGATAGTGATAGTGATAGTGATAGTGATAGTGATAGTGATAGTGATAGTGATAGTGATAGTGATAGTGATAGTGATAGTGATAGTGATAGTGATAGTGATAGTGATAGTGATAGTGATAGTGATAGTGATAGTGATAGTGATAGTGATAGTGATAGTGATAGTGATAGTGATAGTGATAGTGATAGTGATAGTGATAGTGATAGTGATAGTGATAGTGATAGTGATAGTGATAGTGATAGTGATAGTGATAGTGATAGTGATAGTGATAGTGATAGTGATAGTGATAGTGATAGTGATAGTGATAGTGATAGTGATAGTGATAGTGATAGTGATAGTGATAGTGATAGTGATAGTGATAGTGATAGTGATAGTGATAGTGATAGTGATAGTGATAGTGATAGTGATAGTGATAGTGATAGTGATAGTGATAGTGATAGTGATAGTGATAGTGATAGTGATAGTGATAGTGATAGTGATAGTGATAGTGATAGTGATAGTGATAGTGATAGTGATAGTGATAGTGATAGTGATAGTGATAGTGATAGTGATAGTGATAGTGATAGTGATAGTGATAGTGATAGTGATAGTGATAGTGATAGTGATAGTGATAGTGATAGTGATAGTGATAGTGATAGTGATAGTGATAGTGATAGTGATAGTGATAGTGATAGTGATAGTGATAGTGATAGTGATAGTGATAGTGATAGTGATAGTGATAGTGATAGTGATAGTGATAGTGATAGTGATAGTGATAGTGATAGTGATAGTGATAGTGATAGTGATAGTGATAGTGATAGTGATAGTGATAGTGATAGTGATAGTGATAGTGATAGTGATAGTGATAGTGATAGTGATAGTGATAGTGATAGTGATAGTGATAGTGATAGTGATAGTGATAGTGATAGTGATAGTGATAGTGATAGTGATAGTGATAGTGATAGTGATAGTGATAGTGATAGTGATAGTGATAGTGATAGTGATAGTGATAGTGATAGTGATAGTGATAGTGATAGTGATAGTGATAGTGATAGTGATAGTGATAGTGATAGTGATAGTGATAGTGATAGTGATAGTGATAGTGATAGTGATAGTGATAGTGATAGTGATAGTGATAGTGATAGTGATAGTGATAGTGATAGTGATAGTGATAGTGATAGTGATAGTGATAGTGATAGTGATAGTGATAGTGATAGTGATAGTGATAGTGATAGTGATAGTGATAGTGATAGTGATAGTGATAGTGATAGTGATAGTGATAGTGATAGTGATAGTGATAGTGATAGTGATAGTTTTAGTGATAGTGATAGTGATAGTGATAGTGATAGTGATAGTGATAGTGATAGTGATAGTGATAGTGATAGTGATAGTGATAGTGATAGTGGTAGTGATAGTGGTAGTGATAGTGATAGTGATAGTGTTAGTGATAGTGATAGTGATAGTGATAGTGATAGTGATAGTGATAAAGATTACCTAGATTATTTGATGTTTGAATGCAACCTTTTGTGCCGTTAAATTTCACAGCAATTATTTAGCTCCTGAATTAAGCACGGTCAGTCCACAGGGTCTTGGTCGCAGTGTGTTCTAGCTGTGGCCTGCGGGTTCCATGAATTTTTGCTGTCGAAGATGATCCCAAGGTAATTTGACTTTTTGGAGAGTGGTATTGTTTCCTCATAGGGAGATTGGGATATTAGAAGATTTTGATTTCTTCTTTTTGTAAATGGGCCAATGAAGAAAAAGGCTTACATCTGAGTACCAGTTTTGGATTTAGAGTTGACTTAAACCTTCTTGATATTAGTCTTTCTGACGAGCCAGATGATTAAGCAATTCGACGCCGTGGAATTGACAAATTTGGATAGTTTGCAGTAAAAGTCTGTGAGGCAACTTGCAGAGCGGGTTCTGGAATTGAGTCTTGAAATAATGGTACCTGCCATACAACCGATATATGATAATACTTATTTTTTTTCCAACGATTTTGATAAAATTTTGTGTGAAGGATTAATTACATAGGTCATCTTTCTTCTGATGTATAAAATATCTAAGAACGGTACCTCCCATAGTAGGACAAACTGGGGCGCATTTGACACTCAATTTTTAAGCGTATGTATCTTTGAAACCTTTTGATGGATTTCGATAGTTTTTTTGTGTTTGATATGGCTTGCACTTTTCCCTTTTCTAAAATTTTTATAATTTTTTAAAATATATTTTGTAAAAAAAAGTCATTTTGTCAAAAGTGCCCCGGAGACTGGGCACCTTTGATTTTGCAAGTAAAACATTTTACAGTACCATTTTTAGCCCAATAAGTATCATCGGATGTTGTCTTTTTGGCGTTTGAATGGAAAAAAAAGTCACTTTTTATTTAACAATTTATTAAATGATATAGACAAATATATATAGTAATTCATTTTCATTCGTAATGAAAAGGAAAAGAATCATTAATAACTGTATTCACATACAAAAACATAAAACATACGATTCCATTTAGAAACACCTTGTTGATGTAAAAATAATTTAAATAACGTCTTTAATATAATCATGATTTGCGAAAGTCGACGTCAAATCAATATTTTTGGCGACATCAAGACGTCGAGGCTGGGTTCGTGAGTTTTGGTAGTTTGAAGTTGATTTCATTTCTCAAAGTCATAGAAATGTCTTCAACGGCTGGTTTGGTAAAAACATAACCCGATAATGATGATTAACGAAAAAAGTTGACAGTATAAGTTTTGTCAAATATACACCTAACAGGAGTCAAAGGTGCCACATTAGCAAAAGTCAAATGTGCCCCTATGGCTCCTTACAATTTTTTTTTTAAAGGCTCAATGTTACACTTTCACAAAACTGACTCTAATTTATATAAAGGGTTTTCCAATAAGAGTGATATGATTTCTTTTTTGAAAAAAAAAACACACTTTTTGTTGAAGAAATTCAAATAGTTTTTATTCAATGTGCAGTTCAATCAATACAATTAAGTTTTTAATAAAATTTCATTCAAATGGCCACCACGAACGACTTCTTCTGCAGCAGCAAATTCGATGAACCCAATTTTCGAGCACTTTTCCCACTAAATCAAGTTGTATATCACGAATGGCACGTTCAGTATTGACTTGTAAAGCTGGAAGAGAATCCTGTTTATATTGAATGACCAATGACTTCAAATAACCCTACAAGAAATAGTGTAATGGTGTTAAATCACGACTTCTTGGAAGCCATTCAATAACACCATTTCTTGAAAAAATCGAATCTCTAAATTTTTCTCGCAATAATTCAATTGTCGCATTCGATGTGTGACACGTAGCCCCGTCTTCTTGAAACCAAATGCTGTCAAAATCAATTTCTTCCAATTTCGCCCATAAAAAGTTGGTTATCATCGATCTATACCGCTCTCCATTGACAGTTATGGTGTTACCAGCTTCATTTTGAAAAAAGTACGGACTGATGATTCCACCAGCCAAAAAACCGCACCAAATTGTCAATTTAGGTGAATGGTTTTTCAGTAATATTTCGGAGATTTTCATCGCCAGTTTTGTTTATTTAACGCACTAGTCAAATAAAAGTAAGCCTCTTCGGAAAAAATGATTTTCTTAAAAAAATCGTTATCGATTTCAAGTTGCTCCAAAGCAAAATCAGAAAGTTCACGACGTTTACGGTGGTCCAATGGTGAAATTGTAAACACTTCTGAATAATGCAATAAAAAACATATGACAGATCATGAGATACTACAAATGGCCGATACGCCACTCCAAAATCATATTATACCTATTGGAAAACCCTTTACATTTCTTCTGCAAATAAAAATTTTTTTTACATGCTTGCAATGGCACGTTAAAGTATTTTACTTGCAATCGTTGCCAATGGAATTAAGCCTCTACTAGGTCTTGAAAATACAGTACCTACCTGTCATAAAACCTATATGATAATACAAGTTAACAAGAATAAAAGTAACAACAGTCAACGGAAATGCTGACCATGCGTCTGGGTCATTTCCACTGCAGGCAAATTATTGGGAAATGCAAAGTAATGCATTCTCTAATTAGGTTGCAGTTGGCATGTTATCATATCATGGCAATAAAGAAATAAATTTTGTAAAAGTATTTTGTAGTCAGTCTAAGTGAAGTACAGAACGAGCAATCTGCTCGTACCCGAAAACATTTTTTTTTAAATAACTAACAAGAGTTTATTTAACTTACATAATTACTTTTCTCGAAAACGACTACAATGATTTCGATAAAATTTTGTGTCAATGATTAATTTTAGATTGTCTTTTTATGATGAAAAATTTTTTTTCGATAAAGTCTGGAATCGGTACCCCCATAGCATTGCTTTTTTCAAAACCGACTTTCTTTTTAATGGCCGACAAGATATTGATGAAATTTTGGTTCTTAGAAGTCGTAAGTTGCTTAAAATAGATTGCATATCACTGTGTTGGAAAATTTTGAAGTTTTATAAATTTTTAAAAAAAATTTGATTTTTTGAAATATTTTCGAAACGGTATCTTTGATTTTTTTCAAAATTTTTTTCTTAAAATATGACCAAGAATCACATCCCAAAGTATGTAACACGAATTACGGGACACACATTACAGGGTATTATGAAAAGCTAATGCTAAAACCTAGTATTCAGTCTTATGATTTTGATATTGTACTTAGCACACAATCGCCAGTTCGTGCAACCCCAGTCGTGCCTATGTTTTTTTTTAAACCGATTTAAAGGAATTTTAAAACATCAAAAAAATTCTTTCACGTCAGTACGAATCTGATCTTTTAAGTTTTTTTCTCAAATAAAAAAGTTCAGCAGTAAAACAAATGTTGGTAAATTGATAAAGGTAACACGGTATGCATTTGTAAATTAAATAAGTGTTGAAGTAGAAGAAACAATCAGTGCACTGCACAGTCAACTGTGTGCAAGGCTGGTTGCAGGGAAATTTTGTGCACTTCACTTGTCTCTTAAAGTTCTCCCATAACGACCGTCCTGCAAATTTTTGTTAACAGAATATAGGGCGATAATTACGACCGGAATTTGGAGTTAACGCTCTTTCTAAAGTTTTTATAGTTTTTTTACGTTGCTCATTCGAGTACTTTACCATGATGACATGAAAATGTGAAGCGTACTTAATAAATTTCGTTGATACCTACATTTCTGATCTGATCGGATCTTAGTCAGATTAACAACTCTTATGGCGTCTTTTAATGCTGTGTTTCAGGATTTTGTTAAGCTGTGTCTGCATGCTGGAACATGGATTGTATTCTTTTGGTCGCAACCATGGCTGCTCGGAATTCCAAACTACGCTTCATTTTTTGAAAGCTCCTACTCGGAACGACGCACGCCATCACCCTTGAACCTGTCATTTCTTATTTCATTCAAAATCATCAAAATCAAAAAAAATTGTTGTGGAGAACTTTTGTTACGGCCAAGTATCCTGACCAACGCTGTTCTAGGAGCCGGCCAATCCTCTTTCCACCACACAAGGCACCTATTTTTCTATGCTGAAAAAATTCATTTAAGGTGATGCATTGGTCAAGTAATAAACAAATGAAAGTCCTTTCCCAGATAAATGACTACCAAATGCAAGTGGTGATTAAAACGCTGTACGTAATGGGTTCTTCAGCCCAATTTATTTTCTATTCTGGTAACAGCAACATAGAAACTTACTATGGTCAAGCCTTTAGCTCATCGTGCAGATAGTTTAAAGTTAATTACAGACTACCCGGGCAGACAGACTAGCAATACGCAAGTAATTAAGAGCATAGCAAAAATGGTAAGTTGGGCATGGTATCTAAAACATACATTTCATTCAAATCAGCTATGAAGTATGCAAGAGATTGTTGTTTTTTGTGTAATGTATATGATAGAAAAAAATCGCAGACAAAATGTGCAGTAGGTTAGGTTAGGTTTAAAATGGCTGTCATGAAAACAACAAAATGTGCAGTTGCTAGGGGCCATTTCGTTCCAAAGCCTATGAATGAGGGTATTACGTTTTTTTTTATTGGTGCAGTGAAGGAAAGGGAAGAGATTGCAGAAAAAAGATATTTTCTTTTTTTTGTGGAACTAATCTTTGTAGGTATACGAAGAATTTAATAAGAAATTTGTTGCAATAGTTTGCTGTTCTTTAAGGGTAGGGCATAAGGTGTTTTAAGGTAGGGCATTGTACCCTAATGCCTTATCCCCCTAGCTACGTAAACGAGGGCGGGGCTTTTTTAAATCGTCGTGACGTTTAGAAGGTCTTTCAAGAGATTAATTTGTTTTCATGTTTCTTGCATTCTTCTGAACAGGCGCAGACATTCAGATGGACACTTATCCTCCATCAAAGGCATGATAGTTCAGTTGAGAAAATTTAGAGGCACCAACGGCAGATTAATTAAGCTGTTAGTTTATGTGACCAAGTATAATGAATAGTATGGCAGATAATTCCGAGATCACTGAACTAGAAAGAATATCTAGTTACGGTTCATTTCAATCATTGCCCCCACTGATTAAATACGTGACAAACTTTTTAGACCCTCCTCTTGAGTCCTCATCATTAAGACAGTAGTTTTCCAACAACTGTGAGAAACATTCCCTGTATGCCATGCCGTGAAACACTTTCCTCTCTTTCGGTATTTATTAGAACACTTTTTTGTTTTGTTCCAAAAATCATCAATCTCATAAGAGCTATTATTTTTGAGCAAGAGTGAAATATGTATGATACAAAAACACTCTTGTAAACGTATGATTCCTTATTCATTTGCTTTTTTCTTACGGCCACTAAATGACTTCTAGTTGCCTCAATTTTATTGGCTTGTCTGAAACAATAATTCTATTGAAATTAAAAGTCAATAACTTAATCGTTGAGAGATAACAAAAGCAATTAACTTTAACAAAAGTGTTCAATCAACAAAATTCATTCCCTTATAAGAAACCCCCATTAAAGTTCGACCCAACATACGCACATCTTAGATGCTACATAATATCGACACATGAACGACACACGATTAAAGGCGCCGCTGGCCATCTCCTTGTCAGTTACACTAACTTCAACAATAAATTATTTTCTTGAAGTAGCTACTTTCGTATGGTATCTTTAGTCGCTTTTATTCGTTTTATTGTTTTTGTTTGCCTTTCTCCATAATTTGTTCCCTTTTTTTTCATTCTTATTCTTCGAGTACTTCATTCAAGTTCATAGGACTCTTGGGTAGAAAAATGGAATAGTTGTTCAAAGAGCCCTTGAGACTCAATGCACTAGAATGCTTCAGAAGGAGACAGCTTCGAGTATGTTTGGCGCACAAGGCTCAATATTTGCTACTTGTTGTTCTAAGTAATTATTGTTTTTTATTTATTGGTGTAGATATTTTTTAAAGAGCGTGTGCTAAGCTTTTCGAAATAATGGCGATGCCAAGACATTTTGATTGATCAAATAAATGAACCCCATAAAATCCGGAAGTTTATTTTTTGAAGAATTTCATAAAGTAATTCGCATGTCCGTTTAGTTGGGACTACCACTTCAACATTTTCACAGTGTTAATTCGATTAATATTGTTGTAAATTTTAAATAAAAATTTGTCGCTTTTCGTTTAAAAAAGGTCGTCAAATCGATCTAAAACAAAAAACTAAGTATGCAATTAATTAAAGCTATTTTGCCGTTGATTAATCGTGAAAACAAAAAAAAATTAGCTTTATATTTTTTTTAAGAAAGTAGTATGTATGTAGTGCTAGTTTGACAAAAGCTCCACCCTCTTAAAATGGTCAAATCAACTCAAAATCCAAATTTAATTTGTCGTTCACAAGATTTCCGAAAAGATATTTTTTCGCGACCCCCCTTTCAAAATTCTGCATTTATAAACGACTAGCTGTGCCCGCGACTTCGTCCGCGTGGAATAGTGACTTTCGGCACCATTCTTAATTTTTTAGGCTACTTATTTTGCAAATAAGACACATTCATGCGTTTTAGTAAACCATTGTTATATTATTTTATTTTAGTATATGTTTGCACACGACGTTCTTATTTTTTCCATCTTTTGCGAAATAAAAAGGTTTTGTGGGATTGATATACGTGATTCTGCCACATAAAATTGCCATGGGATTTTTTTCTAAACGAACACCTGCAACTTAAAGCGTCTGAGCCTTATTTATAATGTCCAATCAGTGGGAATTAAAGGAAAACGGGGAATCGAAACGTTTTCTCCTTTTTTCGTTCCAGTCATTATTAATGCCGCATCCCAGATGTGTAATTTGTAGCTGTGTACAATTCTGGATTACTCATTTTTGGCACTGGAACACCAACTTGCTGCCACTCCTTATAATCCTAAGAAATTGAGAAACTCTATAGGGTATGATGTGACTTGCTCAGTGTCCATAATATTGTCTATTGATAGACATTCGCCAACGTCCCCCAATACGTCAAACATATTTTATTAGTTTATATGGTTAACTATCTCATTAGTCGGCGCCGAAATCACCTTTCAAACAGCCATTCCCGATTGCCAATTATTATTTGAAGATCAAGATAGACATTTCTTCTCAGGTCTAATGTATTTTCGACAGTTTGACAGAAATCACCCCGCAGTAAAAGAACTTTTATCGACCCAGCAGTCTTAAGGTTCCCGTTTACGGTGTCGATCCCGTAGAAATATAGGGATTACTTATTAAGCCTATGTGTTTCCTCAGGCTCTAGGCTATCTCTTAATTAAATTCCATTTAAATCGGATCAGTTTTCTGGGCGGGAGATGGTAACAAAGAAACACGAACAGACAGAGTTAATTTTGGATTTGTAATATTAGTAAGGATGTCCATCTTCGGGTTCTAGACTATCTCTGTACCAAAATTCATATAAATCGGTTCAATAGTTTGGATGGTAAATATAAACAAAGAAAAACAGACAGACAGAGTTAAATTCGGATTTATAATGTTAATAAAGTCTTCCATTCCCGTGGGAATATGAGGGCGTTTCCGGAGGATGACTTGAAGTTTACATTACTCGGGAATAGTGCAGTATTCTAACGGTGGACATTTTTTGAAATGGGTGCTGTATTTTCCAAGTTCCCGTTCCCATGGGAATACAGGGATAAAACATGTTGCATAACATAATATATGTCCATCCTCAGGTTCTAGACTGTCTCTGTACCAAAATTCATATAAATAGGTTTAATAGTTTGGGCAGTTAATGGTAACAAAGAGAAATAGACAGACAGATTTAACTTCGGACTTATAATATTAGTAAAGACTCCCGTTCCCGTGGAAACATGGTGATCGTTCCCGTGAAGGATATGGGGATGAATAAAAGTTTATGTTGCTCAGGGATTATGGAGCATTCCAACGGTGGAAGAGTTTTTGAAATCGGTGCCATAGTGTCAAAGTTCCCGTAAACGTTCCTGCTCCCCTGGGAATATTGGGAATAAATATATGGCGTATGTCCTTCCTCAGGTTCTGAATAATCTTTGTAAAAAATTTAATTTAAATCAGTTTATTAGTTTGAGCGGAAGATGGTAACATAGAACGACGGACGGACAGAGCTACTTTCACACTTATTATATTAATAAGGACTCCCGTTCCCGTAGGAATATGTGGATGAATTAAAGTTTATGTTACTCAGGAATAGTGTAGCATTTTAACGGTGGAAAAATTTTTGAAATCGGTGTTGTAGTTTCTAAGTTCCCGTATACGTTCCCGTTCCCGTGGGAATATAGGTATAAAATATAAAGCCTATGTTCTTCCTCAGATTCTGAACAATCTTTGTACAAAAATTAAATTTAATCTGTTCATTAGTTTGAGCGGGAGATGGTAACATAGAAAGGTGATCGGACAGAGCTACTTTTGCATTTATAATAATAGTGAGGGCCGGTTCCCGAGGGAATATTCGAATGAAATAAAGCCTATGTCCGTCCTTAAGTTCAGTCCAATCTTTTTACAAAATTTCATTTAAATCAGTTTATTAGTTTGGGCGGGAGATGGTAACATAGAACGACGGACGTCTGTCCTTCCTTGAGCTTCTTTCGCACTTATTATATTAGTAAGGACTCCCGTACCCGCAGGAATATAAGGATGAATTAAAGTTTATGTTACTTTGGGATAGTAAAGCATTCTATCCGTGGAAAAATTTTTGAAATCGGTGTTGTAGTTTCTAAATTCCCGTATACGTTCCCGTTCCCGTGGGAATTTAGGGATAAAATATATAGCCTATGTCCTTCCTCTGGTTCTAGACTATCTCTGTACAAAATTTCATATCAATCAGTTTGGTAGTTTGGGCGGGAGATGGTAACATAGAAAGCCGGACAGACAGAGGGACTTTCACATTTATAATATTAGTTAGGATTAGGATTTTCAAGCTATGAGCGAAATACATAAAAAGCAGAGGGCGCATAGCCAAGCTTTAACGGTTGTTTTGTCTTTTTGAAACATTTTTTAATAATAGATACAATAAATAAATCGCAATATCTGTCTATCTTTCTATAACCGAATTTTATTGGGAATTTCTATGTTCACTTAACTTGCGAGTATCAATGAAACGCTTTATATGGCTATATTCACTTACCAAGTTCCCTTTCACAAACTCCATTTACCAACCATCCCTGTTGTTCACTTAGGTAAGTGAGTTATTTTTGTTCACTTACATTCACTTAGGGGTTGTTGTTTTTCCATGAGCGATGTCTTGCGATGTTTTGCTTAAGTGAATATAAGTGAGTATAGATTCCCAATGAAACTCGGTTTATCTATTATCTATCTATCTATCATAAGAAAAGATTCTAAACAACTTGAAATCAAAAACTAAGTACGCACTTAAAGGTCACTTTTTAACCTCTTGTAAGGCATGCAAACAGATATTTTGTTGCGCCCCCTTTCAGAGAGTTTTTTTGTTTAAAGGTTAGTGTGTAGTGCTAAATTGACAGAAAGTTATTACTACCACCCTCTAAAAATGGCAAAATCAACTCAAGTTCTAAAACTGAGAACTGAGTACGCCATTCACTGGTGAATTCAATGGGGAAACTTTGTTATTTTAAATTGTGCAGCAACAAAAACCATTCTTGCTATTGTACCTATAGGAGGAGAAACTTAGCACATTTGACACTCAATTTTAAAGGGTCTGTATTTTTGAAAACTATTGATGGATTTAGGTAATTTTTTTGTGTTTGATGCATTGAATATTTGAGCTACGAATGGATTGCACATTTTGCATTTCTAAGATTTTTATAATTTTTTAAAATCAGTGCCCTATTTCACCAACTCACAAATTTGTGATTACAAGCGTTTTTTAACAAAGTTTGTGGGTTTTTGTAAAAATATTGCTTCACCAAACTTTGTTAATTACAATATTGCAGTTGTACTTTACAAAAGGAAATTTGTGGAAAAATTTCCTTTTCGGTTTCACCAACACAAAATTAAAATTGTACTTTACAAGTAACAAACTTGTTAATATAACACTAATTTGTGAGTTTTTATTTCACCAACGAAAATGGACTTACAAATTTTGTTGAATTTGTAAGAATATTCTACAGGTGAATATAGACGTGTAATTTTTGTAACAAATTTGTAATTCCTTACTTTCATTACAAAAATGTCTTTGCGACGAAGGTTTAGAGCAGCTATAACAGGCAAAGTGATGATATTTTGATAGTGAAAAAAAAAAAATTATCGCCTGTGTTAAACTATGACATATTTGAGTTATTTCATTTTAGTGAAAAATTTCGACTCAGTCGATGCAAGGCAGAGAGAATAATTTTAATTATTGAACCGCAAATAGCACACTCGAGCGAAAAAAAAAAACTGTGCACACCAAGGCAGCTGTTTCTAACCGTTTTGCGTTGGCAAAAGAATGGAGGACAATACCATGGAGTTGCCGACATGCATGGGATATCTAATTCAACAGTTGCGGATGGGTTTATAGAGTTTAATGTTCAAAAACGTTATATGCTGGCTAACGAACATCGATATTTCCAGTCTTTATGGCAAGGAATTAAAAATGTTTTCCATTCTCTTACTTTGTCTGAATGTGTCAAGTAATCGGAAAAATTTCCGAACAATATATCTTTTTTGTCTCTTGTCAAAGAGGCTGCAAATATTATATTTTCCTTGTTCATTTTGATGTTCATGTATTACAACGTTCAACAATATTGTGAAAGAACTGTTATAAATAACAAGTTATTCTTGATACCGGTGAAACAGGAATTTTGAGCACTTGTGGCCTACAATTCATTTTTCTACAACTTTATTAGAATCGATCACAAGCTTGTGAAATAAGATCCTGCAATTGGTGAAACAAAAAATGAGTTTACAAATTTGTAGTTGTAGATTACAAGTACAAATTTGTGGTTGTAACTTTCATTTTGGTGAAATAGGGCACTGGGCACCTTTGACTTTGTAAAGGAAACATTTGACAGTAGGTACCATTTTAAGCCCAATAAGTATCACCGAATGATGTCTTCTTGGTGTTTGAATGGAAAGAAAAGTCACTTTTTATTAAACAATTTATCAAATGATATAGAAAAATACATATACCGAGGAATTCATTTTTATTCGTATTAAAAAAGGGAAAAAAAAAATAGTGCGTGGAGTCCCTCCGCGCGGTAGAAGTGAAACTTCCCAATGTGGAAATGAAAATAGGAAGAGGTAGAAATTGAATTTTAGTGAACTCGTATTGTTTCTTTAAAAGAAAAAGAAAAGAGATGGATCGGAGTTAATTTTCACGGGATAGCTACTTACCACCATTTCATAGAACCATTTTTTTATTTTTTGGTGGAGATTAGAAGAGGAAAACGAGGATTTTAAGGATCTATGTACATACATAGTACTTATGTATGGAATACAATACCAGGAACCTTTCTGAAACCGTTGATTCGCCAGTGTCAGTGGTAGCTGACTGACAATGAAGACCGCAGTCTTAACACCTAAGCCCAAGAGAACATTTACATACATGTTTAGACATGATCAAACATGTTTAGACATGATCAAAGATGTTTAGACATGATCAAACATGTTTAGACATGATCAAAGATGTTTAGACATGATCAAACATGTTTAGACATGATCAAACATGTTTAGACATGATCAAACATGTTTAGACATGATCAAACATGTTTAGACATGATCAAACATGTTTAGACATGATCAAACATGTTTAGACATGATCAAACATGTTTAGACATGATCAAGCACGTTTAGACATGATCAAACATGTTTAGACATGATCAAACATGTTTAGACATGATCGAACATTTTTGGGCCGGGCTTAAATGGAAATTGCTTATATATACATGATTATGCCTCCGCTAACTACTACATACTCATTACTACATAAATATATTAAAATTCTAATAAAATCTTACTTAAAATCTTACCACTCACCAAAAGCTCTGATTTGTACATACATACATACATATGTATATTGTCTTCCTAATAAAATTCCGCAGTCAGCACATTCGAGGAGAAACTTAACAATTGGTTTTTTTGTTAGAATAATTTAACTCAATCGATTTACACATTTAGTAAGCACTTATCAACATACATATTTACATACATTTATGTATATTATACAAATTAAAAGAAACTGCTTTAGATATTTTCTATCGTTTCATTGGAGAAAAGAGTAAAACTCAACACTGATCGACTTTTCATTTTACGACTGAATATGTTTAACACGGAAGTGTAACGCTGCATGTAACACGGAAGTGTAACGCTGCATGTTTGCAAGTCGCATAAGAAGTTTCATTTCAATAATTTTCGCACGCACAGACATGATTTTCTTCAAAATATTTCCACCGAAAAACACATTTTACTACAATGAAATCGTTGGGATGAATGGCGCGGAATTGAGGACAGCGTTTAACACGGGAGTGTAACACGGGAGTGTAACGCTTTCATGTAACGCTTTCATGTTTGCAAGTCGCATAAGAAGTTTCACTTCAAAAAAACATAAATAACTTTATTCGCATACATAAAAACTATCAGTCCATTTAGAAGCACTTTGTTGATGTAAAAATAAAAGGAATGAACATTTTTGAAATAACCTCTTTAATGTAATTATAATTTACGAAAGTCGACGTCAAATCAATACTTTAAGCGACATCGAGAAGTCGATGCTGGGTTCGTGGGTGTTGGTAGTTTGAAATTGATTTCATTTCTCAAAGTCAAAGGAATGTCTTCAACAGCTGGTTTGGCTAAAACATAACCCGATAGTGATGATTCACGAAGAAACTTGACAGTATAAGTTTCGTCAAATGTGCTCCATTTGTAAATGTCAAATGTGCCCCAATAGCACCTTACAACTTTTTTTTTTAAATCAAAGTTAGACTTTCACAAAATTGATTTTAATTTATATACTTAAAAGGAAAAGTGCTATCATAATACTGTTACACAATAAAAAAAAACTATTTCACTAAGCTCACAAAATGCTTACTTACTGGTGGTCAAAAATTACATCGGATTTTGAAAAACACAAAAACACGTGTGGCTCTGAAAAGAAGTAAAGCAAAACTGTCAAAGTTCATTACGTTTCTTTCCATTTAATACTGCCTCGTTCGGCAGAAGGCTAAGACCATCATCAAATGTACCAAATAAAAAACATGTAAAGGAAAACAAACCTATTAGTGATTAAATAAAGTACCATAATAATAATAAAATAATAATAATACTGCCTCGTTCACAATCCTAACTTTTCTTCTTACAGCCTGCGTTCACATCAAAACTCGCAAAGTCAAATGTGCCCCAACGTCCAATGTACCCCAGTTTACCCTTTTTTGATTTCGATATCCCACTCTTTTCCCCAAACCCTCCGAACCACAAAAAATTGGTGGGCCTAAGAAATGAGAAGGAGGGTTTTTGTTGATAGGAACAGTTTAAAGGAACAGTTTTTTTTCGTAAGTTCATCAGTAAATTGCACAGTAAACTCAAAACTGAATTCACCAGCGAGATTAAAAATAAAATAAAATAAATAAGGTGGCGCAACAGAGCGAGGAGCCCCAGGGCCTAGCGCATTTCTCACAACCATACCTTGTGAGGGAATGGAAGGGACCTACAATTTTCTGCCGGTTCCGAACGGCTAATCGAGAAAGAGCTTTTCATGGCAATGGATACTAACAGAGGACTTGCCAATTCCTTGCGAAAGGCGATACCTGTGGAAAAAATTTTTTTGCTTCTGTTGTGATTCGAACTCGAACCTGTGGATTAACAGGCGGACATGCTATCCATCACACCATGGGTACCACCACCAGCGAGATTGTTACGGTTAAATTTTCCCGCAACAAAAATCATTCTTAAGATTGATTGTTATGATGTTAATATCCCCTTATTTTCCCCAAACCCTCCCTTGTTGGGCGAATATTTCAAAGCGTATCCAATTCTTGAGTCGAAATCCGACCCCTTCCATAAAATATTCGAGAAAAATGAAAGTTTCTACAACCTGAAAATAATTCTTCAGGGCATTTTACCAGTTACTCTGCTACATATTATTTTTAGTCAAAAGAAGGATGTAATTTTCTACATCCTTTCTTCTAATTTTCAACTATTAGAAGAGTAAAGAAGGGAGGAAAAGATGTCCGTCAAGTTAGCACTACCATTACAAAATTCTCACAGTTCGTTAATTATAAGTTGTTGTAAATTTGTTGTGAAATCAAAAATTTTGTCGCTTTTCGTTTAAGAAAAAACCTAACTTGACGGCCAAGTAAGCACTACTTACTAAAAAAAACTAGTGTTAGTGTTGTGACAACAAATGCAAACGACGAATTCTACACTACAAACTAAGTAAACAACAGCAGGTGAATGACCAACAAGTTAATGAACGACACCACCAGTTGGCATGTGCATTGTACTTTATTGCCTGCATTGCATTTCTTTCATTTATGTATACATTGTTTGTTTCTTTTCGTTGCAATATAATCCACGATCCTATTACAATTCTTTTCCCGCAAAACTAAATTATTGATGAATTGCATTTATGTAAATTAGTATAAATACTCATAATAAGTTAAGAATAAAGTCACTTATCATTCACAAGTCAAAAGGTTGTTTTCTATTGTTACCCCGCACCAGTCGTAAGGAGCAATTAGTAAGAACCATCTCAACAGCGAGCAAAACGACATTTAAGTTTTTTCATTGACTTCCTCCCACCAGCGGCAAGGAGTTAATTAACAACTTATTTTGTCAATTATTCATGGTCCTTCGAGGAAATGAACAATAAAGCGTAACCAGGGTTTAGACATTGGTTAGTAAAAGCGTAGCCAGGGCTTCAAACATTGGCTAGTGAAAAGTGAGCGAATAAGCGTAACCAGGGCTTAGACATTGGTTAGTAAAAGCGTAGCCAGGGCTTCAAACATTGGCTAGTGAAAAGTGAGCGAATAAGCGTAACCAGGGCTTAGACATTGGTTAGTAAAAAGCGTAGCCAGGGCTTCAAACATTGGCTAGTGAAAAGTGAAGTTACAAAAAAAAAAAAAAAAAACGCTGCAAACTTGTGTTTGAGTTTCACCAAAGTACGAAAAAACTACTGTCTCTATCTATAAGATTATATATAATATAGAACAAGACAATTCAAACAAAAAACTAAGATGTTGGACGAAACAGATGTGTTTATTATGATCTCGAAGCAAAACGCCTTGACAGAAGAAATCGAAAAGCAATATCGAAACTTCGGTAAGGATAGTGCCTCGAGAAAAACACAAAAATACAAAGAAGATAGGCTAGAACGCCTCGAAAAATGTTGGTCTGAATTTCATTCAAACCATACTGAAGTAGCTCCCTTTGTAAAATTTGATACACCCTACGTACAAAGGGATACGTACAACAGAGTAAAAGCGTTGTACGAAAGTTTTAAAAAGGAATTAGAAAATATAGATCCAAGTGTCGCACAAGCTTTGAAGGAAGTGGAAAGGCCTGAAGTCCCTCACGATGTTCCCACTGCAGAAATTTCAAAGAAAGTTGAAAATACATCTAATGCCTCTGCCTACAAAGCCACCACCGCAAAGCCGGACGAGAATTCAACTGCCGTACAAAGTCAACGGTTGACAAAGTTGAAACTGAGGATAACGGCCATTATCGAGAATATAGAAGAATTTGAACAAACATTCGATGACTACTCCAAGGACATTTACGACTTTCAACAAAAAATACTGCTGGAGCAGTTGCGAACATTCACTGAATTACATGAAGACTTCATCTGCAATTCATCTGAAGAAGACCTTGAGAAACCTTATGTAACGAATAAGGAATATAAAAATGTCAAACAAGAGGTCAACAGATTTCTCAATACAATGGCATTAAAACTCTCCAGTAGTAACAAGCCGAAGGAACATAAGACTGAATCAATGCTTCCTAGGCTTAAAATACCGACATTTAAGGGTAATTATTTGGAGTGGCAGCAGTTTTATGACTTGTTCCTCAATATAATACACGCCAAGGCCAATTTAACAACGACTGAAAAAATGGAGTATTTAAAAACTCATTTGGAAGGAGAGCCACTGCAACTCATAAAGCATCTAACGTTTTCAAGTGAAAACTATAATAGCGCTTGGGAGATCTTAAAAAGTAGATACAACAATGAGCGAAAAATAGTGTCTATGCATATAGAGAAGATGCTCAAATCTGGACATAACAGCGCTCCAACAGCGTCTTCCATCAAAAACAGTTTGGATGCTATTAAAGAGGGACTAGCGGCACTAAAAAATTTGGGATATGACACTTCTTCATGGGGTCCTATGATTGTTCATATGACTACAAAGTCACTTGATACAGAATCAAGAAATTTGTTTGAACAAGGTTTAGAGGAGCCAAATAAAATGCCGAAAATGAAGACTCTCCTCGACTTTCTGGAAAGACGTTACCAAGCTCTTGAAGTAATGTCAACAAACAAAAAACAAAAGAACTCATTTGAGGAACCAAGATCTGGAGTCCGTAACTTCGTCATAGATGCAAAAGTTATTCAATGTCCAATATGCAAAGGAGATCATAAAATATACGCATGTCAAAAGTTTTTAAAATTATCGCCAAAAGAAAGATGGACACAGTGCAAGCAGGCAAAGCTTTGCCTGAACTGTTTGAGGCATAACAAACAGATCCAATGCTTTAGCAAGAAAAATTGCCAACATTGCAACAAGAAACATCATTCACTTCTTCACATGGAATGGACTGATAGGCCAAAACAAACAGAATTGATAGAAGCTGCAAGATCATCCGCACAAATAAATCATAGCGAACAGAACCAGAATGTTTTAATCGCAACGGCAATCCTAAAAGTTAATAATGACAAAGGACAGTACGTTACAGTCAGAGCACTTATCGATCCTGGATCCCAAGCCTCGTTAATCACCGAGTCGGTTGTACAGACACTGAAACTTAAAAAACAGGACGTTTGTGTTGAAGTCAGCGGTCTAGGAGCAACAAAAGCAGGAATTGCCACCAATAAGGTAGATGTGACCATAATGCCACATTTTGCTTCGAGTTTTAAGCTAAAAATAGAAGCTCTGGTGTTGTCAAAATTGACAAGGCAGTTACCTTCGAAGCAAACAAACACTAAACAAGTTGAAAAGTTCGACCTTCTAGAGCTTGCTGATCCAACATTCAATATTCCTGGGCCAATTGATATGATAATTGGAGCTGATACCTATGGCGACATCATGTTAAGTGGTATTAAACGAGTCGCTGCTAGATCACTAATCGCTCAAAGATCACAGTTAGGTTGGCTGATCTCTGGACGAACATCAAACGACATTACCGACACATACTGTGTTACTGGACTAGTAGCACTTACATCAATTGATCAACAACTAGAAAAATTTTGGGAGATGGAAGAGGTTAATCAACCAAAATTCCAAAAGCCGGAAGATAAACGGTGCGAACAAATCTATAAGGATACACAGGATACACACTACCGAAAGGACAATGGGAGATATGTCGTAAAGATCCCATTCAACGAAGACATAATCCAGACAAAAGAACTAGGTGAATCGAAAAATAGAGCTACAGCCAGATTTCGTCAGCTCGAGTCACAACTAAACAAAAATCCAAAACTCAAAGACGACTATACAAAAGTTATAAATGAATTTATAAGCCTTGGGCACATGGTTGTAGTCAATAGCAACTCATCTGCCAAAAACGAGATTTTCTACATGCCACACCATGCCGTTATTAAACCATCGAGTACAACAACAAAACTTCGGGTTGTATTTGATGGTTCGGCAAAATCAACGACTGGAGTAAGCCTTAACCAATTAATGTTGATAGGGCCTAAACTCCAAGACGATATCACTTCAATTTTGACGCGTTGGAGGAAGCATAAATACGTTTTTACATCGGACATAGAAAAAATGTACCGTCAAATAGAACTGCATGAAGACCATCAGGATTACCAGAGAATATTATGGCGCAGTTCTAACAACCAACCGATTACGGAGTACAAACTTACGACTGTCACGTATGGTACAGCATCAGCACCGTACCTGGCTATAAGGACTCTTCAACAACTGGCTAAAGACGATCAATCCAAGTATCCAATCGCAGCTGAAATAATCAACCACGACTTCTATGTGGATGATGTGATGTCCGGAGGAGATACGATTTCAGAATGCAAAAGAGCTCAGAAAGAACTTGATGAAATGTTAAGAGGAGCAGGCTTTCAGCTTCGAAAATGGGCTGCAAACAACAAGAAGCTACTTCAGCATATTCCGATTGAGTTACGTAATCAACAAAAGAAAGACGTAATGAAAGACGAAACAATAAAAACGTTGGGGATACACTGGAACCCTTTAAGTGACACCTTCCAGTTCAAAGTAAACCTAGAAACAGCAACATCCCCGGAAATACTTACCAAACGGAAAACCTTGTCCGAAATAGCCAAACTATTCGACCCTCTTGGATGGTTGGCTCCAGTAACTGTGAACGCGAAAATCTTAATGCAGCAGCTTTGGAAAGCAGAACTCGAGTGGGACGAACCACTTCCTGTTGAATTATTAAAACAGTGGAACAAATTGAAGAAGAACCTTATTGCAGTCGAAGACATCAGGATCCCAAGGTGGATAGAGTCCAAAAAAGATCAACAGTTTGAGCTCCATGGATTTTGTGATGCTTCTGAAGCAGCATATGCAGCCGTTGTATACGCAAGAATAATTCTTCCATCTGGCCTATATGCCTGCACCATCTTAACTGTAAAAACAAAGGTGGCACCAATAAGGAAGAAACTTTCTCTTCCAAAATTGGAACTATGCGGTGCTCATCTGCTTTCAAAATTATTGGCGGAAATAAAGAAAACCTTTGGATTACAAGTAGAAAAAACCTTTGCCTGGACAGATTCTACTATAACACTAGCCTGGATCCAAAAATGTCCATCTACCTGGAAGACGTTTGTTGCGAATCGAGTCTCAGAAATACAAGAGGCAACAAACGTAAACTGCTGGAGACATGTTCGTTCAACCGACAATCCAGCTGATTATGGTTCAAGAGGTTGCTTTCCAGAACAGATGGCAAACAATGATTTATGGTGGAATGGACCTCATTGGCTAAAATTCGATTCTGAACAATGGCCGTTAAACAACCAACAGCCAATCGCAATGATCGATATTCCCGAAGCAAAAAGGGTGCTAACAATTAGAGTTGAAGAAATTGACGACCTGACTAAGAGATTTTCTTCATACACAAAACTAATAAGAGTCGCTGCTTATTGCAGACGATTCATATCAAACTGCAAAAACAAACTAACGAAGAAACCATTGGAAACCGGTAACCTAACAACAAGGGAATTGAGCGATGGAAGTAAAGGAATCATACGGTATCTACAAGAGAAGGTGTATTCCAAGGAACTAGAATCCTTACGAGATGGGAAGGCGATCAACAAAAAGAGTAAGGTACTATCCTTGAACCCGGTTCTGAACAACGAGAACATCCTTGTTGTGGGCGGGCGGCTACAAAACGCGGATCTTTCTAGCTCAGAGAAACATCCTATCATTTTACCACATAAAGAGTGGTTCACAAAACTATTAGTAGAAGATACCCATAAACGCACACTGCATGGTGGCATTCGACTTACAATGGCTAAACTGAGACAACGCTACTGGATTATACAAGCAAAAAGATGTGTTCGACAAGTGATAAATAAATGTATAAGATGCTTTAGATTTACTGCTCAACCAAATACTCAACAAATGGGGCTACTTCCAGCAGCAAGAGTGACACCATCAAGACCCTTTACACATACGGGTGTTGACTATGCTGGACCAATTCAAATACTGATCTCAAAAGGACGAGGAAACCGGTCAACAAGGGCTATATCGCTATATTTGTCTGCTTTGCTACAAAAGCAGTTCACATCGAGCTTGTGAGTGACCTCACTTCAGCAGCATTCATAGCAGCATTGAAGCGATTCACATCAAGAAGAGGGATATGTTCACATTTCTATAGTGATAATGGAACTACATTCATTGGAGCTAACAAAGAAATCCAACAACAAGTGAGAGCAGCCATTAAGTACGGTGTAGTAGACGCATCATCAATGCTTACGAAACATGAAATGCAATGGCATTTCATACCACCAGCAGCACCGCACTTTGGCGGTTTGTGGGAGTCAAGCGTTAAATCCACAAAATTTCACTTAAAACGAATAATTGGAGACACCATGCTAACATTTGAGAAACTTTCGACATTATTGACTCAAATAGAAGCATGCTTAAACTCCCGACCACTTACGGCAATTGAAAACGATATTGACAACAATACGATACTTACTCCGGGACATTTTCTAATCGGAAGTTCTCTGAATGCTGTACCCGAACAACTCATTGATGAAAAGAAAACGTTCCGTTCACGCTGGCAATTAATACAAAAAATGACTCAAGACTTTTGGAAAGTCTGGTCATCAGAATATTTG
Source organism: Melanostoma mellinum (assembly GCA_914767635.1). NCBI lineage: Eukaryota > Metazoa > Arthropoda > Insecta > Diptera > Syrphidae > Melanostoma > Melanostoma mellinum. The sequence goes on along the minus strand of OU612058.1, from coordinate 66,349,785 downwards.
TCACAGCTTCAACAATTGCCTAAATGGAAACAAAAAGAAGACAACATTAAAACTGGCGATATAGTTCTTGTCAAGGAAGACCGGCTACCACCAACCACCTGGATGATGGGAAGGATATCAGAAGTTCATCCTGGGAGTGACAACGGTGTTCGGGCTGCAACTGTATACAGTAACAATAAACATTTAAAGCGACCAATAGCCAAATTATGAAAACTCCCGATAGAAACGAAAACACCAGTAAACCAAGTTCAGGTTAATACGTCAAAAAATCGAGTACAACCATTTTCGTGGCTATGCATTTTGTTTGGGTTACTGAACCTAGCTGACTCCTCTCCAATTCGCCAGATACACGATGTTGAAATATTTCCATTCGAAAGTCATCCTGGAATATATTTCGAAGATATAGGACAAGCCAACTTAATTTCAAGCTCATGGAAGACAATTGTTTTCTTTAATTTGACGAACTATTGGCAGGAATACGAAGCATACAAGGAAATTGTTTCAAAAATGGAGAGAGTATGTTCGTCATCGGGAATGGAGGAAATAAGGTCCATTATGTGCGAAGGAATACTGAATCAATTTGGGTATCAACTTCAACAAATAGAGCTCAACAATGAAATTCTCTTACACGCAAACGACGATTCATTAAAAAGGCAAAGACGGTCACCATTTGACTTTATTGGAACAGTCACTAATGAATTGTTCGGAATACTTGATCAAAGATTTGCTGAGAAATATGAGCAAACAATAGAAGCTGTTCAAGAAAATGAAAAACACTTGCTACAACTCATGAAAAATCAAACAACCATTGTTGACTCCACTATCAATATCTTCAAGAAAGAACAATCGAAAAATTTGAATCAAATTATGTTACTAAGTTCTATTGTCACAAAATTGGAAAACGAAACAAATAAATTCGAGTAGGTACATGGAGCGATTTTCTGCAACTGCTCTTAACGGTATACTTATTATGATCAATTATAAAGCAACCCAGAGCATATTGCTTGATATTCTGCTATCAACGCATGCTGGAAGAATACACCCTCTTATCCTTTCAGTCCGACAATTCAAGGATGAGTTGACTAAGATTCATGAGAATATCCCTAAGTCTTTAATGATTCCTGGCGAAAGACATCACGAATCCATATTGCAGCTGTATAAAATTGTAAGCCCAAGAGCTAGAGTGACGAACAACAATATCATAATTGAGATCAGTCTCCCGTTGTTGTATAATGAAGAATTCAAACTATACAAAGTATTGTCATTTCCAACAAACCACAATGGACGCTTTACACGAATTGTTCCATCATCGGAATATTTAATGGTAAACTTACAAGGCAACCATGTTTATCCGATCAACAAAGATGAATTCTTACTTTGTAAAATAAGGCCTTCCGACATCTTCTGGTGCCCACTTCAGCATCCTCTGTATACAACCGGAGCGTCAACTAGTGTTTGTGAAACAAACATTATACAACACAAGAAAATTATGGACGCATGCACGATTGAGGACATATCACCAAGGCTGTACTGGATTGAGATGCATCAACCAAACGCATGGATATACAGCACTCCAAATTCAACCACAGTTAATATTAACTGTGATTACAATACTGAGCCCGTTACACTGCGAGGGAGTGGGCTGCTTAAGCTACCAGCAAAATGCATAATTCATGACCAAACCACGACAATTGTTGGAAAGCAAACAATGTCAAGCCGACTAAAATCATCATTTTTACCATCATTCAATCTTTCTGAGACGTTAACTTCGTTTAACTTCAAAAGAGAGAAACAGTCGATGCTTCCAACAAACACTTCGATAGATTTTGCTACATTGGAAAATGCAATAAACCTTCAAAAAAATCAGGAATATATATTGAATGAATTCAGTACCCATCGAGTTCACCAATATTCACTGTTTGGAGTCACTGGCTGTCTTACTATAATAGTTATCGTAGCGGTTATCATCTTCATCATCTTTCGAAAAAGAGATCAGCCACTTAAACCACCAACCATCACCACTATTCCAATGCGAAGTCTCAACAAGACGAAGTCTCAACAACGACGTAACACACAAACATCCTTTGAAGACATCGACTTCTGTGTATCTTCATTTTGAGAGGCCCAGCATGTTGTGACAACAAATGCAAACGACCGAATTCTACACTACAAACTAAGTAAACAACAGCAGGTGAATGACCAACAAGTTAATGAACGACACCACCAGTTGGCATGTGCATTGTACTTTATTGCCTGCATTGCATTTCTTTCATTTATGTATATAAATAAGTGGGAGCTCAATAGTCTTCAATGATAAAAAAAACACAACCAAGTTATATTTAAGTTTTAGCTTTATTGATGCCTTGCTATTTTAACACGAAGTTACTCTATGCTCGACTATTATAACTCTGCCTTAGATTACCATTGACTGTCTCTCCATCGTTCTTCTTTAGAAGACCATCGTGGAGAGAGAGTCAATTCTCCAAAGCTTGAAGTAGCTCACAGCTGATGTTCGCTCGGCAAACATCGGGTGTGTGCTGAGATCGTAAATCTTAGTGGGTTTGGGATAAGGAGTTAGGGTTAAACAAAGTACACATTCTACTATATAACACCTCCCCCACCAAGATTTTTTGGTCTCCAAAAACAAAAAGATAGTTATTAAATTACAAAAGTTAGATTGTAAGATACTACAATACCATAAATTATTTACAATTTCTTTTTTTTTATAAAGATTTTCTCTAATTGTAATACATATTTCTTTTACTTCCAAGTATTTTACAAAATTATAACTGTCTTATAAACCATTACTAACAAAATTTTGAAATAAAAGACTATAACAAAGCAAAGTTACAAAGATAACGTTACATCCAGAATTATACATCCAACATTTGAACTAACATTTCAGTTAAGTGTCATTTTCCTTTTATCCTAATATAAATAGTTAAACAAAAAACAGTAAATTTAGGTTATTAGCAATTATTAAAGTTTTCATAAATTTTTTTTTTGTTTTTTTTTTTGATAATTAATTTATTTGCTATTAATCTTTTTTTTTTTTTTTTTTTTTTTTTTTTTTTTTTTTTATTTGTCAAAATAATTTTTTCATACATACATTGTCTTAATAGGTATTTTAGTTTTGGTTTTAAGCTTTTTTTTTTTTTTGCTTTTTTTTTGGTTTTAAATTGATTCAAGGTTTTTTCATTAGCACACATTCTTCAACATAGAACAAAGTTGTTAAATCCTATTTTATCACATGTCATAAATGATTTTTTGTTTTGCCGCACGGGGTTCAGACAATTTCTCTTTTTATTATGTTACTTAATCCTCCCCCTCGTGTTGACATTAAATATTTAGTTAAAAAAAAACATAAATTATTTTTCTCTTTACCCACCAAAGAGGCCTGATCTAAATTTTCCTGTCTTTGTCCTCTGTGTATGTATGATGTGTGTACCTATGAATGTTCAATATTTTTCCGCTAGGGAACTGACTTGTCGTTCATCTCAAAATTTCAAAAGAATACAACCATTGAGCACAATAATTTAGAAGTGTAAGTAAGTCCTCACATAGGCTGCGTAAAAGTATCGAGATGACAATCTTACTAGCGTCATCTAGTCTCTCAATACATTTTTCATCTTTTTTTTTTTTTTCCTTAGATGACACTACTGCTCATTTCAACCTCGATCCAATCCATAGACAACCTTTACAACCCGATTTTTTCTATTAAACTCTTTTGAAAATGTTGTAGTTCAAAAGAAAAACAAGAGTTGAAAACTACCTACGTTTTTTTTTTTGTTCGTTTTTACTTCCTTACCGACAAATTAATAGTGAACTGTAATAACATTCATGAGCGACAACTGATGAACGCATCCTTTCCCTAAGCAAAATCCAAATGTCATAAATGCGTGAAAGAGAAAGTAGCGACTACAGAGATCAGAGTATCAGAGATACATTTTTGAATAATCTTCGTTAACAATCCACGAACTATAATTTCTTTTCTTTTGATTTAAATATCTTAATCAAGACAATAAAGGAACGAAGAAAAAAAGGAGAAAAACATTGCTCTAATTAAAGTATTTGATAAGATGTTAGGATGGTGAAGAAAAAGAAAACAAAGTGAGTATTTCGAATGTGTTTGATTTCGCATAATATAACTGTTTTACGTATTTTGGTATTTGTATTTTCTTTTTAATTGCTTCCTATGATATTTTATATTCCTTTTGTTTGACGTGTCGAGGATATAGTTACCATTTCTTTGAAAGTTGTAAAGTTTTTTATATTTTGGTTTACATTTAACAACAGTTCGGTTTACAACTACGTCAGTACATTGGTTCAATGGGGATGGAGTATCTGTTGCATTATTTTTGTTAATACGTGATTCCTTTTCAGTTTGAAATTTGTGTGCCAATGATTCGATTTCGTCTCTATTCATGTTTTTGATAATGAAATCAATTGGTTTTAATTTGGTCGTCGAGTGAACCGTGGAGTTATAAATGGTTACGATTTTGAAAATTTTTTCCTCAAGTTCCGAACTATCCTTACTTGCGGTCATAATTCTGAGATGCTCGTTGAACGTGCCGTGGAGTCTTTCGATGTCGGCATTGCCGGTTTTAAGGGCTGCTGTGGTCTTATGAAACATTATGTTGTTTTCTTTGAGAAACTGGTCTACAGCTGAGTGCAATATGCAAGTTTCACCATCGGAAATAATTTTGTCCGGTTTTCCGAGGTACTGGATTCGCTGTTTTATTGCGCTTAATATTGAGATCCAATTTCTATCTTCTAACAGGTGAGCACTTGCATATTTAGAAAATTTATCTATAGTGGTAAGATACATTTTACCACGTTCAGGGAACCATATGTCTATGTGTACAATATCGTTAAAATGTTTTGGGTTTTCTGAGATTTCCAATGGAATCTTGAGTGGGTGTCGATCGTGTTTTGAAATGTTACATATATCGCAATTGTTCACATACTTTTGGATTTCGCGCTGCAGTTTCGGGTAATAGTAAGCATTTCTCAATTCGGCGAACATTTCATTAATGCCGCGATGGTTCTTACTTATGTGTTCGTTTTGTATTATTGTGATCAATTCGTTTCGGTCCGTGATGTCGCGTAGTTTAATAGTTGATTTTAATAATTTTAAGTTTTTATTTAGGGAGAAAAATTTCACGTATAAATCCTGGAATTGAAGGTAGAGCGAAACATCTTCGCAATGAACACAGAACATTCCTTTTGATGTTAAGAACTTTTGCATAACTTGAAGTAGATCAGTTTTTTCTTTATCAATCTGTACAAGATTATGAATTTTTTTGTGAACGATTTTAATTGAAATTTTTTCTTTAGCACCGTAGGAAAGATAAATTTGGTTTTTAAACAGGTTAACCGGTTTTTGCGTTATATAAATGTGTCGAGTTTCATCTTCTTGGGCACTATGAATCGTCGCGCCAGTTGACATAACTTCTTCGTTATTGTCGGCGGAGGGTATGACTTCATTGTCATCACCATAACGTTCGTTATTGAAGATGTCGACCAAACTTATTTCGTCTGAATCATTTGTTTTGGCTACATTTTTATCAATATACCTACTAAGTCCATCTGCAACATTGTTCTCTTTCCCCTTTAGGTACTCGATGTCAAAATCATACTCGTTTAGCATGATTTTCCACCGCTGCAGTTTCATGTTCGGTTCTTTGATGCCGTTAAGCCAAACAAGAGGTTTATGATCTGTACGCACAATGAATTTGCGTCCATATAAATAAGTCCTGAAATATTTAATAGACCATACAACTGCCAATAGCTCTTTTTCGATAGCAGAGTAATTAAGTTCGTGCTTGTTCAATGTACGCGATGCGAAGGAAATAGGGTGGTTTTCCTGGCTAAGTACAGCACCTATTGCATACCCGGAGGCGTCTGTGGTTAGTGTGAATTTTTTTGCAAAATCAGGACTTCTTAAGATTGGCTCTGATGTAATTAACGCTTTTGAAGTCTTAAAGGATTTTATATACGAAGGGTCATTGACTTGTAACTTTACAGATTTTTTCAAAAATTTGATCATTGGGTACGCCACTTTGGCGTAATCTTTTATAAATTTTCGGTAATAACCGGTAATACCTAAAAACTGTTTTATTCCCGTAATAGTTGTTGGTAATGCCATTTCGTTAATAGCTTGAGTTTTTTTGACATCAGGTTTTATTCCATTGTTCACAATTATATGACCTAAATAATTGGTGGATAGGTCAGCAAAGAGACATTTGTTTACTTGGATTTTAAGATTGCTCTCTTTAAGTTTTTGGAAAATTTTTTTCAGAGATTGAAGATGCTCTTCAAAACTGGTCGAGAACACGAGAATGTCGTCCAAGTATACAACGCATATTTTGTTTATGAGTTCACTCAAAACATGGTTCATCAGTCGCTGGAACGTTGCCGGGGCGTTCTTCAACCCGAAAGGCATACGCAGAAACTCGTAATGACCAGTTTTAGTAGAGAATGCTGTCTTAGCTCTATCGTTTGGGTCTAATTCAATCTGATGGAATCCTTTCACTAGATCTATTGTCGAAAAATAGTTACACTTACCGAGTTTGTCGAACAAATCCTCTATGTTAGGCATAGGGAATCGATCCTCTACAGTTTCACTGTTCAGCTTCCTGTAGTCCATAACAACTCTCCACTTCTTCTGACCACTCCTATCATCCTTTTTAGGAACAACCCAAATTGGAGAATTATATGGAGAACTACTGGGAACAATGATTTTTTGCCTTAACATTTCGGAGATTTGCTTGTCGACTTCGTCGGAATGTATTTCTGGATACCGGTAAAGTTTTGTATAAATAGGGATACTAGTTTTTGTTATGATTTTATGTTTAATTTGATTAGTAAAAGACAATGGATCACCTTCTTTATAAAAAATTTGTTTATACGAGTTTAATAGCGATTTCAGTTTTAAAAGATCAGTTTCATTTAAATGATCTGCAAACATGTTTGTCGGAGCCTCAGTTATGACACTTTCACTATAGCAAAGGTTCAAGACGTCTTTGTCTTGAAAAACCAGATTTTCATATTCTTCGACTTCTTCGTCGAAATATATTTTAATTGTTGCGTTTTTTGTAGTGAGGAGTCTAGTTTGGTAATTGATTATCGGACTAAGACGAAGAAGGATATTATTTCCAATTAATCCATCAAATTGGTCATGAAAATCGTATTCAATAAAATTAATATGGAAGTCATTACCTTCATTAAATTCTTTAAAAATAGGGAATCTGTATTCCACGCACGAACTAACATTCCTATCAAGAACTTTCAAAATATGTTTTTTTGACGAAATTTTCCATTTTGGATTACATACATTAGGATTTATTATGCTGTGTTCTGCACCACAATCAATAATAATAATAAATCTAAGTTTACGAACCGGGTTTTCTAAAACTATATAGGGTAGTCGTTTTGACGTCCTCTGTGAAAATTTTGTGGATTGCTTTGATAGTTTCTGCTTTCATTTACGCTAATGTCCATCGGTTCAGGGTTTGAGGATCTATTTGACCTCCTCGATTGGAAAGTATGCGTGTTGTTGTTATTATGCTGGTAGTTAGTTGTATTATTATTATTTCGAAAAGATTGACTATTATTATTTTGATTTTGTCTATAACGATTATTTTGGTAATTATTATTTTGATTCTGCCTGTTTTGATTATTATTATGAGGATAGTTATTTAAATTGTTAAAATTTCTAGGATAAGAACTATTTCGGTTAGGTATAGTATTAGAACCTGTTTGATAATTATCTTGCCTGCTATTATGGTTAAAAAATCTATTTGATTGTCTTAAATTTGGAGAAAAGTCATTAGGACCAAAATATTGATGATTTATTTCAACAATGATTTTGTGGGCTTCATTTAGAGATTTTGGATTTCTGCTTAAGAGAATTGATCTGGTTGGCTCAGGTAGATTGTTTTTGAAGGTGTTTAACGCAATCCTGTTATTCGAATCAATAATTTCCTTGTCCAGCTGGTTATTGTTTAGTAGGTACTCATTATTGATTCTGCTTAACAACTGCGTAATGCTTTCATAGTAGTCTTTTATATTTGTTTTAACCCTAAGCATTCTTATTTTATCAATCAATAGTTCAGTAGATAACTTTTCTTTAAAAGCATGTTTTAAAATGACCTTAACTTCGTCCCATGTATTTTGTCTACCATGTTTTTGAAGTTCTATTTTAGCCTTACCTACGATCTTATCTTTAATATAACCTGAAAGCAAAACAATGGTACCCTGATCAAAAGTGCAAAGAATGTGTGCCAATGAGTCAACTCGATCAATAAAATCTACTAAGCAGTTAGTATTTCCATTAAATTCTGGAAGTTTATTTATTAGATCTAAAATAATCTTAAACTTATCTGTTACCGACAGGACATCCATCTTGATTATTGTTGATTGAAGATTAGGTAGGCGTTTGTGTTGAATGCTCCTTTTTTGTTTCAGAAATACTTGCAAAATAGGTGTTTATGGTTTACCTGATGATTTACTGTCTTAATGTATTTTCTGTTTAATTTTTTGATTTGTTTTTGAATTCGCGAAATTAACTAAATTTAAAAAAAACTTTTATCGCTGATTTTCTTAATCAAGGTATTGAACCAAGCCAAGTTGTTTTTTTTTTTTTTTTTATGATGGTGCCGATATGTTGGTATCGAACCAAGCCAAGCTATTTTTTTTGTATGCTGATGTCACGCGGTGTTGCTAATTGCTATCGAACCAAGCCAAGTTGTTTTTTTGTATGATGTCGCACAAGCGGTTTGAGAGTCTCTTTTTTTTTGTTGGATTGTTTTCGAGCTATTTGATGAAAGCTCGCGTCGTTTAAACGGTACAGTCTATTTTTCTTTCAAGGTTTTTTTTCAAGGTTTTTCTTTCTGATTACAGGGACTGTACTTTTTTGTTTTTTCTTCTTCTTATTTTTCTATTTCTACAATTTCATACACTTTATTTAAATAAACTTTTTTGTTTATTAACTTGTTCGCTTTTTGTATTTTTTTTTTTTTTGTTAGTTTTTTTTTCTAGTTTTATTTTTTTTTTATTATTTCATAAAGAGTAGTAACCAAGGTCTTTTTTTTATATTTCTATACTTTTTTAAATAAATTTTCTTTGGTTTTTTTTTTTTGTTTAATAACTTCCGAATTCAATCCAAATTTAAAAAAATTTTCACCGACTGCGCCAAATAAGTGGGAGCTCAATAGTCTTCAATGATAAAAAAAACACAACCAAGTTATATTTAAGTTTTAGCTTTATTGATGCCTTGCTATTTTAACACGAAGTTACTCTATGCTCGACTATTATAACTCTGCCTTAGATTACCATTGACTGTCTCTCCATCGTTCTTCTTTAGAAGACCATCGTGGAGAGAGAGTCAATTCTCCAAAGCTTGAAGTAGCTCACAGCTGATGTTCGCTCGGCAAACATCGGGTGTGTGCTGAGATCGTAAATCTTAGTGGGTTTGGGATAAGGAGTTAGGGTTAAACAAAGTACACATTCTACTATATAACAATATATTGTTTGTTTCTTTTCGTTGCAATATAATCCACGATCCTATTACAATTCTTTTCCCGCAAAACTAAATTATTGATGAATTGCATTTATGTAAATTAGTATAAATACTCATAATAAGTTAAGAATAAAGTCACTTATCATTCACAAGTCAAAAGGTTGTTTTCTATTGTTACCCCGCACCAGTCGTAAGGAGCAATTAGTAAGAACCATCTCAACAGCGAGCAAAACGACATTTAAGTTTTTTCATTGACTTCCTCCCACCAGCGGCTAGGAGTTAATTAACAACTTATTTTGTCAATTATTCAGTTTATTGTTTTAGAAAATGCAACCCGTTAATATTTGAAGAGAATAGAAAAATTATGTCAAAGTATTGCTTATGAATTCTTTGCCGAAACATGAATCGATTTTTTAGAGCTGCTAAAATTCGTTGTAAGTAGCACAGGACTTGCACATAATTATATCCAAAATAATCAGGACCGCTTTGGCGACCGCCAAAACAGTAGATATTGCAACATTCTATGTCTCTCTTGGCACTGTCTTTCTTAATTTATTTTATTCAACGTTTTACATATAGTTGATACTTATAGTATAAGTAGTATAGGTCTTTTACTAGATAATTAAAAAATTCTAGAATGGTGATGTAAGAATTTTGGCACGAAGGGGGCCTTACCAAATACATTGTCTAGGATTAAAATAAAAATTTTATATTATAAAGCTGGCAAGAAGAGAAAAATCTTATTTATAAGTCGGCTGACTCGGGTGATCTCGGGATGTTACGCCCCGATTGTCGCTCGCGTCCCTCTGCATAGGGAAGTTGTGGGGGTTTCATTAGCCACGGAAATATGCTAACCCAGGGTCAGTGTAGAAGTCGGTGGCTTCGTATCACGTTAGTTATCTTGGCTCGGGGTGTTGGCTTTCACTGGTCATGCTTCTCACCAAATGATTCGAGTGTTTGTTGATAATAAGCCGTTTTCCTTACTGTCAATAACACGTATTGATCCAAGATCATCATTCTGGCTTTCTCGTATACAAGCTGGTTGCTGTAGTTTCTTTGAATTCTTAGAATTTTCCTTTCGAAAATTAGGAGCTCCTTCATCGTTGTCTTAGAGATGGTAAACCAGACTGGGCTGCCGTAGTTGATGAAGTCTCAACATCTTAATGCTTGTACATCTGCGAATGCGAATGCGAAGTTGGCCTTTTTGAGTAGGTACCTACTGCGTACTGCGCGTGAGTTCGGATTGAGTCCAAGCACCTCGTCCAAGTTCATACCTACATACTTCGCGTTCAGTTGGGCAGTCAGTCTGGTTCCATCAGATAGCTTCTTCCAGCAGTACGGCATCCTTTATAGACTCCCGGGCTTCTGAAGCAGATGAACTCTGATTTAGTTGAGTTAACCTGTATACCCCTTTCACTATAAAAGGCATTTAGTCTGTGGAGGTGAGTTTCCACTCTCCGGGCAGCTAATGATGGCGATAAAGATGAGCAGTGTGCTAGAGATTCGACAGCGTAAAGCAAGTTTTCGCAGTCCCTTGGAGACCCTGGTCCGACGTCATTATGTTGAAGAGAAATGGCCCTAGCTTCGATCCTTCAGCAACTCCTGCTCTGATGCTTTTGGTGGTTGATTTGCGCTCCCGACTTAAACGAAGAAGTTCCTGTGGGAGAGAAAAGAAGAAATTATTTTAAATTTAGTAGGTGGAGTTTATGGATGAGAGCATCAATCCATACCTCGAATACTTTTCCCGCCTCCAAAAAGCAAGCGACGCGACGGTGACCGGATGGCTGTTGAGGGCTGCGGTGACGTCTTTGTGCAATTTCATCAACGGATGTCGGGTTGAATTTTTTTCCCCGGAAGACAAATTGTATGTCTGGGTTTGCATTGTACATTAGTGATAAGTTACTCTTACGCCATTCCCGATACAGTCTATCCTCAGTCAAGGACGCCTTTCGGTAAGAACTGTAAAGTATTCCGAAAGAAATTTCACTGCCATGAAGAGCGCTTTCTTAATAAGCCTTTCGCAACCTGCAAAAAAATAATGGTCTCTTTAGTTTCTCACAAGTTATGGTTCATAGAAATGCACCAGGTCCCTTCACTAATCATTTTTTCGTTTCAGAACTTCAATTTTTTAACGCAGTGCTTAACAAAGAAGCTTAAAATAGCAAAATTACCTTACTTCAAATAGGATCTTGTAACAAGCAAAACATTTAGTCTCACTGAACAACACAAATGATTCTTCGACCTCATCTTGAGTAATGATATCAAATAAACTTAAAAGGAAAGAAATACTTTGATTTGAAAATAAATAGCGTCGTGAACATAAAAGCCCTGAAATAGGTCTGACATCAAAACAAAGCTCATAGAAGTTATCAAGTACCTTGTCTAACCTAAAAAGAAATCGACAGTGCTAAAAAAAAAACTCAACAAGGTAATTTATAAAATAGGTATAAGGAAAAAACTTACTCGAAATACGTCATTGATATAAAAGCTCTTTTTCTCCGAATAAAAGGCCTGGCTGGTTGGTTGTGTTCATTTATGAACAGCAGCACGTCCTATCGACCTAACTGCTTCTCAATTTCCCTTCTTCTTTTCTATACCCTGTTGCATATTATTGTTATCCTTTTGTAAGGATGTACCTATAGTTCTAGATGTATAGCTTCAACTCTTTGAATTTTGAAGTCTCCTATTGTTTCCGCTTGTTCATCAGCTCGTAAGAACCAACTGAGAACCTTTTCAGGTGGCATAATCCTTTAAATAATTAATTAAATTGGTTAACCAAATCTAATCTGTCTTGAGTAGAAGATGTATGATTTAAACGGATATTGAAACTTTATTTTCTGATGTATTTCTTTTTTACTTTGCTTCGTAAATTCTGAAGGTGTGGATCTTATTCGTGCGCATGACCTCTCTCTTTTCGTAGTTCCAGTTGAGGCGAAATGGGATTCGAATTCGAATATACGAGTAGAAATTAGAAATCCTGTTTTGTGTTTTCTCTTAAGGTTTTTCAAATGTCAGCTCGATGTTTTTAAACACCATAATTCTCTTTTGTTGTCTTTTAAAGGCAGTTATAACTTTAAGAAACTACTAGTGATGCAAGTGCGAAGAAAGCCAATTGCTTTGACTAGAAATGTACCTGCTCCTAGATGTACATGGACATTTTTGCAGAATGTTAGCAAAGGTTTATCTAAAATAGTTTATTTTGGGTACACTTGGTGATGGGTTCACTGCTTTAGCCAAGCAGATAATGCTTCTTTAAGCCTCTAAATCATTAGGATAACTAATATCCTGCCTTTAACAACCGGTAGCTGTCAATTTTGATGACCAAAAACAGCTTTAAACACTTGACCTGAATAAAATGAAACTATTTAGTAAGGCAGACGGCAGTGTAACCGAAACTTTTACTAACGCTTGAGATATCAAGAGCATTGGATCTTGGATGGATGGGAGGTGCAGTCGCAAGCGGCATCAGCTTCAACAGTACAGGAGCGCACACCAGCTGTTTTGAAAAATATGATCGGGGAGAAGTATGCTCATTGAATGGAAGGGCTCATAAGCATCTGCTCAATTGACAAAAAAGGACTTTTATAACCTTTATTTTGTACATAAAACACTTTTTTAAAAGTCTTAATTACTTAATTTGAATAGCTTCTTCTGTGTTTTGCTAAGAGTTTAATTTTTACACAATATAGTACGAGCATACGTTTAAAAGTTTTGTAAACATAGAATAAAAAATTATATTTCGGTAAATGTAGAAAACATACCTCTTACAGGATTTTTTCTAGTCCTAATAAAGCTAAACTGTAGTAGTTAGTTAGTTTAGTTAGACTTTTATTTTCATAAAAAAAAAGTTTTTACAATATAATTTGTTTATATATGAATTTACTAAGTCTATTTGGTTTGGCCTATGGCCGCCTACCAGAATGACAATTGTTTTTTCGATACTGACAAAATTAGTTTCGCAAAAAAAGAAAAAAAAGAAAAAATTACAATAGATAAAGAAATTAAGAAAAATTTGAAAATATTAAAAACTGCCTTCTATAATACATTCTCTATAATTCAGGGCAGTCTTTGTAAAGTTGACTAAGATATCATAGCCATTTGCTCCGTTTAAAATGTTGATTGTCTCGTTTTCGCTCAGGGCCGACTTTCCAAAGAATCTTATTCTAAATTCCTTCAGAACTGGACCGATAGCTAAAAAGTGTAGGACATCTTCTCTTACTCTCATATTGCAAACATCGCAAAGTATGGGGAGATCTGATCGGTGAGGAATATAATTTAGTTGTGCTGTTTCGCCCCTCATTTTGAAAATTGTGCTAATTTTCTCAATCGAGTAATTATTGAGTAGGTAAGTGTTGTCCTTCAGGTGGGGGTTCAATTTGCTGTAGTAACACCTATACACCGATGATGAAGCTTCATTTGCGAATCTGTCGTACATAACACGCCCTAAGTTTTCTAACATGTCGTTGAGTTTTTTTCTAATCGAAGACGGATGTTCGTTGGGCGTAACTTGAAGACTGGTTCCACAATCGGCTGTAACTTTTTCCCATTCCTCCCAGACTCCACTTTTGGATTTAATAGAGTTCAACAGAATTAATTTTGGAAGTCTTTGATCTTCCATCTCTAGGACTTTAGATACATATTTAAAATGTAGATCTAATGTGCGCAGGAACATTGGTGGAGTTCCGGTTTCAATATGTAAGTTGTAGTTTGGGGTGTTTTTTGGAAGACGAAAAACCCGTTATAAGAAATAGCGAAGGAATTTTTCAACAGCTTCATATTTGTTGTACCCCCGCATATTTGGGCCCCATAAAGACGCACTGAGACTGCAGTTGATTGGAATAGCGTATACTTGGCGCTATGAGAAACATGCCTGTTACTTATACAGCGTCCCCAGATTGACGAAATTGCTCTTTTTGCTTCTGAGAGTTTTTCATTAAGGTGCACATTCATACAGAGGTTTGATGTAATCCACAAGCCAAGATATTTGTGTTTTCTTACAATGTCTACGACTTCTCCGTTAAACTTCCACTTCTCTGAGTTTTAGTACCGTCCTCCCCCTTTTCTGAAGATCATAACTTTGGATTTTTCCAGATTTACCTTTAGGCTCCAAAGATTACAGTATTCGGAGAGCCGGTTCATCATGAGCTGCATACCGTTTACCGTATCGCTAAGAAAAACGTTGTCATCCGCATACATCAGGCCCGATATTGTTTCTCCGCAAAATTGGATTCCACCTTTTACGGTTTCAAGTATATCATTGATCAAAGTAGTAAACAATAATGCACTCAGAATGCAGCCCTGCTTCACACCCATTGATGCCGAAAATTCTTACGAAACAGACTTTCCATCCCACACAGAAGCTATGTTGTTTTCATAGCCTTATTTTTTTTAGAGTTGTCAATAGCATATTCTACTTCTTGTAGTTAAAAAGGTGAATCTTACTTTTCATTGACAAATAATGGGGCAGCGTATTGGAAAAGTGGTGGCGTAAGCGCGTTATTAAGCAGACTACTAAAGTGTTCCGATAGCAAAGGTGCTTTTAGTGATGCAGCAATGGTGTTTGTTCAACCGTTAATATTGTAACGTGCGCTTAGTTTCACTTCACTTTTTAATTTATTTCAACCACTTTTATTCAGTATCTATACTTTATTCGATCTCTACTCGACTTTTGGACTATCACTTGTAGACAATTTACTCTTCACTTTATCACTCTATAATCAAAACTGCCCTCTGGTTGCCTCGGGCGGGCTATTTATATCGAATGACATTTCATCTAGAACTCTCCAGTAACTTCCACATGGTTTTCACTCTCCACTGTCAAACATTTTTCCTTCTGGTATATTTCTACACTTACACTAGTGTTGCCACTTATGTTTTCATTTGAACGTTTTCGATTAGGAAAATGTTGGGTTCACGTTACACTGCCCCCTCCTTAAGATTGTTCGTCCCGAATAATTCCATCTGCAGCCTCGCCACTATATCGATGCAGCCGTTCACAATGAACTACTTTTAACTTGCCTCTTAGTCCTCTTTGGATGAGGTAAACCACATCGTTAATCCTCGTGACAACAGTATAAGGACCTTCCCAGTTCTGCTGAAGTTTCGGTGACAATCCCTTTTGACGATGAGGATTATAAAGCCACACACGATCACCTGCTTGGAATCCTGTCGTTGTCGCTTTTGTGTCGTACCGTGTCTTCATCCGGTCGCTGTAGGTTTTTTTTTTTTTTTTGGATCAAGCGAACCAGTTATCTTTTTAAAAATTTTCATATCATCAGCAAAAATTAATATTTCACTGAAGGAAATGCAAGACGCAACATCATTGATAGCTAAAATAAATAGAAGAGGTCCTAAATGACTTCCCTGAGGTACACCTGAGCCAGCATTAAAAGGGTGGGAAAGGATATTACGGAACTTTACTTGGTATGATCTCATAGATAGATAAGAAAGTACCCAATCAGTGAACACAGGTGGGAAGCCCATTGCCTTAAGTTTGAACAGAATAATATTGTGTGAAAGTTGATCGAAGGCTTTAGAAAAATCCGTGTAGATGCAATCGAGCTCATTACCATTTTCTAGTGCTAAGGAACATTTTTGAAGAAAACATAGCAGGTTTGTGACAGTCGATCTATTTTTAACAAAACCGTGTTGCTGTGTGCAAATAACGTTTTTTACACTGAAAGCCAGCTGGTCACATACTAGTTTTTCAAATAGTTTAGGAATGCTAGAAAGTTTGGCAATGGGTCTATAGTTTTTTATATCACATTTGTCCCCTTTCTTAAAAACTGGAGTAATAAATGATCTTTTCCAAAGTAGAGGGAATTTACTTGATTTCAAAGAAAGTAAGAACAAATATTGTAACGGGTATGCTAAGCATGACCTACATTTTTTTAGTACAATGGGAGGAATGCCATCCGGCCCGGAAGAAAAATCGTCATTTAAGGTTTCAAGACTCCAAAAAAGTTTATCAATTTCAATAACAATGTTATTAAAGCATACTTGATTACAGTTGCGAAGATAACTGAAGAAATCAGCATCAATGTCAACAGTAGTATCACAAAATGAGCTGCGAAACTGGTCAGCAAATGCATTACAAATATCAGAGATGTTCTCATAAGAACAGTTCTCATAAACAAAACTAGCTGGATAACCATCTGATTTTTTCTTTGAGTTAACAAACTGCCAGAACGTTTTTGGATTTTTTTTAAAAGAGTTTCCCATTCGGTCAATATAATTTGAATAAAGATTTTTAGAAAGTGTCTTAAATTCTTCAAAAAGAAAAACGTAAAACTCATAGTCGGAAACGGAATGAGTTTTAATATAAGTGTTCCAAGCTTTATTTCTTTTATTTCTTAAGATTTTCAACTCTTTAGTATACCATGGATGGTTGGAGTCAGAATTTTTAAAAATTTTTTTAGGAATTGATTTTTCTATACATCTATACAGAATCAAATAAAAGCTGCTAACAGCTTCGTCAATATTGGTAAAAACTGATATGTTTTCAATACCAGACATAATTAATTCACCACAGAGCAAATCGAAATCAGCTTTGCGGTAGTCAAACACATAGGAACAATCATGAGAGTTACTATTAGTGTGGATTTCACCACTCAAGTCAAGAAAAATATTCAGAGGTGGGTGGTAGTCATCTATGTTAGTTTCATCTAGGCTAGGATCAGTAATACCGAAACTAGATTCAATAACAACGGTACTAACAGAGTCTGAAGAGAAGACCAAATCGAGAATTCGATTTTTAGAGTTTTTGATACAGCTTACTTGCCGTAAGTCGGTTGATATTAAATTATCCAACAACATTAATTCCTGTTGAGGTGAAGTCAAAGATGGTTTAAAATAGGTTTCATCTGAAGATGGTAACCATTGAATATAAGGTAAATTAAAGTCACCTAAGAACAATACATAATTTTCAACGCACAGCAATTCATTAATATAATCTAAAACTAACGTTAATTCTTTATAAGATGAAGCAGAGCTCTTTGGTGGAATATATGTATTAATGATATAAACAATTTTTGATTTGATTGTGACTTTGACACATAATACATTTACAGTTAAATCAAATGGAAAGGTTATAAGAGAAGACATATATTTGCTACGAACAGCAGTAAGTACGCCACCTCCAACTTCCGAGGGTTTATTGTAGGTACGATCTTTTCTATACACTAAGTACTCACGGTCAAACAATTCAGTATCTAAAATGGCAGAGTTAAGCCAAGTTTCAGTCAGAGCAAAAATGTCATGAGAGAATGCTTGAGAGTTGTTATAAAGATTGGCAGTTTTACTGCGAAGCCCTCTTACATTTTGGTAGAAGAGGGAGATACTTTCAAGTTTTTTGATCCCTTATTTACGTTACTTTTGGTATGACGAGCTGAAAATTCTTTAATAAGAGTATCAGGCGGCCAAATCTGAGGGTTACAAATAGCGTCAAAAAGCGTTGGAGAAACAATAATCTTAAAAGAAGCCACATAGTTGTTTGGCTTACTTATTTTATTACACCTAACAAACGAATCGTTTGTGATGCATTGATTAGTTTTAAGGTGGAAAATTATGTCTTCTGGAGTAGTATCCGATTTGAGACGAGATATAAATATAGTCTTTGGTTAAGGCACTGATTTCACAAACCGTGGGGGTCTATCATGATCAGATATTATAATAGCCTCATTGTTCGAAACCATAGGGGCGACAGATTCGATTGGATTAGGTGAGTTTGGAGAGCTTAAAGTGACTATTTCAGTCGTGTTTGAATTATAAGGCTCAATTGGACTAGGCTGAACAGAAGAGCATAAGTTGAGTATTTCAGTCACATTTGAGTTAAGAGGTGTAGCTATATTGCTTCGCAAACCACTTCGTTTCGTACCAACAATTACAGAGGACACGCTGTCCTGTTTTTTCTTCAAACCCTTACTAGATTTTAAAGATTGGTAGGAATTAGAAGGAATAGGAGGAAGTTGAGAGTTTAAGTCGTCAGTAGAGGTAGAAATATCTACCGAGTACTGGGCGCTAGAGAATGAGTTGACATTAGCAACTGCTATATTAAAACAGCTTGAAATTTCATTAAAACCCTTTGATATTTTTGCTATATCATTTTTAAATGATTCTAACTTGAAGGCTAATTGAGAAAGAGAAATTTTTCTACAGTTTTCATCCGTTCCCTTGTTCTTTTATGGATGTCAGCGAGTCTCTGCTTGAGGTCATCCACATACTCGTTCGTGTCCTGTGGCTCCTCTGTGGGGCATCCAAATTTAAGTTCGCTGGGCAGCTGCATGGTTTTCCGAACAGGATGTCAGATGGTGTTTGTCCTGTCGAGCTATGTACTGCACTTCTATAGGCCATCAGGAATAGCGGTACGTACCTATCCCAGTCTCTTTGGTTGTCGCCTACGACCTTGGTGAGGTGTTCTTTCAAGGTCCGGTTGAATCTTTCAACCATCCCATCAGACTGTGGATGAAGCGGTGTGGTTCTAGTCTTCTTAATGCCAAGTAGTCCGCACACTCCTTGGAAGATGTTTGACTAAAAGTTCCTCCCTTGGTCGGAATGGAGTTCCATAGGCACGCCAAACCTACTCACCCAGTTAAACACAATCTGGTCGACCACCGTTTTGGCCTCTTGATTTGGGATGGCATACGCCTCAGGCCACTTGCTAAAATAGTCCATTACAACCAGAATGTACTTGTTTCCAGCGTTGGTGTCTGGAAAAGGCCCAGTCACATCTACTGCAATCCTCTCAAAAGGCGATCCAACGTTGTACTGATGCATCTTACCTTGAATCTTCCTACCAGGTCCTTTGGTTGCAGCACACTTGTCACATGTTCGGCACCACTTCTCCACGTCATCTCTAGCATGTAACCAGTAGAACCGATGTCGCACCTTCTCCAGTGTTTTGTTAACTCCCAGGTGGCCTCTAGAAGGTCCGTCGTGCATCTCCCGAAGAACTTCACTGACTTTCGATTGCGGTACGATCAGCTGCATCACATATGACTTACCGTCAGCGGATTCCCATCTTCGCCTGAGGATACCTTCTTGCACATATAGTGAGTCCCACTGTGCCCAATAGGCTTTGAGAACTGGACTCCTGTCAGAAATGTCTCCCCATTCCGGTTTCTCTTCATTTTCTTTCCATGCGAGAATGGGTTCGATATCTGGATCCTCCTGTTGAGCAGTCCTCACTTCCTCATTGCTCCATCCGCTTATGGGGTCAGCTCTTAGTCGCTGAGCGGTAATATTTTCTTTTTCTTCTTGCCGCCTACAATGCTTGCAATCCACTTTGCAAGGTCTTCGGGATAATGCGTCAGCGTTTGAGTGCAACTTTCCTCTGCGGGGTTGAATCTGGTAATCATAAGTCTGCAGTCTTTCTATCCACCTTGCGACTTGACCTTCCGGATTTTTAAAGCTCAACAGCCAGTTCAGAGCGCCATGGTCTGTCCGCAGAAGGAATTTCTGTCCATAGATGTACTTATGGAAGTGCTTTGTTGCCAAGATGAGAGCTAGCAGTTCCCTTCTGGTCACGCAGTAGTTTCTTTCGGGTTTCGAGAGGACCTTCCTGTAATATGCCACCACTTTTTCTTCGCCATCATGCACTTGGGATAGTACAGCCCCGATTCCAACGTTGCTTGCATCTGCGTCGATGATGAATGTTTTGCCAGGTGTTGGATGTGCCAGCACTGGAGCGTTACAGAGGCGGTATTTGAGTTCCTGGAAAGATTTCTCACATTCACCTGACCATTTAAACTGCTTCCCCTTTTCGGTGAGCTGATGCAAACTCTTTGCAACTCCAGCAAAGTTCTTAACAAAACGTCGGTAATATGTGGCAAGACCAAGAAAGCTTCGGAGTTGATGTTTGTCCTGTGGAGTTGGCCAATTTTTGACGGAGTCAACTTTTTCAGGATCGCAGTATTTACTCCTTGGGATGAGTTGATGTGTCCCAAATACTTGACTTCGGTTTTGAAAAGTGCACATTTTTCCGGATTCAGTTTAAGGTTGGCCTCTCGAAGTCTCTGAAACACGGCTTTTAGGTTCTTGCAATGTTGGTCAAATGTCTTCCCGTAAACAATCACATCGTCCAAGTAGACTAGGCACGCTTTCCACGTCATTCCTTGAAGAACGCACTCCATCAAACGCTCGCATGTTGCCGGAGCGTTGCATAGCCCAAACGGCATAACTTTAAACTGCCAGAGCCCATTACCTGTAGAAAACGCCGTCTTTTCCCGATCATCAGGGTGGATGTCAACTTGCCAATATCCACTCTTCAAGTCCAGCGTCGAAAACCACTGCGCTCCCTCCATGGCATCCAGGGTATCACTGATCCTCGGCAGGGGATAGCTGTCCTTCTTAGTCACATCATTCAGCCTTCGGTAGTCCACACAAAAACGAGTGCTTCCGTCTTTCTTTTTCATTAGCACCATACTGGTGACGCCCAAGGACTTTTGGAATTTTCGATAAGACCGTCCTTCTTCATTGCTGTTATCATTTCCTCAACCTCACCTTGTTTGGCCAGTGGAAGACGGTCTTGCATCTCCTGTAATGATGCGATGCTGCACCAATTGTGTCCTACCATATTGTCCCTTTTGCGATGCGAAGATGTCAGTGTACTCTTGTAGGAGATTTTCAGCCATCCTTGTTTGTTGGTGATCAAGGTTGGATGAATTCAGTATTTTAGCTCTGATGGTTTTGAGCTCCTCCGGAGTTATAGTTTTTCTCGGGGCTTCGTCTGTGATCTTCGTAATTGCTGCAACGGACTCGCAACGTCCAACGACTTCTCCTTTCTTCAACTTTACATCGTACGGTCTGGTGTTTAGTAATCGTACGGGGACCATTTTGTTTTTCGGTGCTACCAGTGTTTTCCCAATGATGACGCTTTGGGAAGAACACTCTGGGCCTGGTTCCACCACGAGGTATCGAAGGCTCCCAGACTCACCTTCCAGTTTTGTCCAAACGAACACTTCAGAAGAAGGAGGCAGAATCAGATCTTCCGTGATGACAGTCCTCAGGGTCGACGTACTTTCGTTCGAATAGGTCATTGGAAGTTCCTTATTTTGGTACTTCAAAACCTGATTACCGATGTCCAAAATAACTCCGTGCTGTTTCATAAAGTCGATTTCAATGATGCACTCGTCACATATATCTGCCACCAGGAATTGATGAGTAAACACTAGATCGGCCAGTCGAATTTTAAGACACACTTCTCCATATACTCTTGCTGCTTCTCCCGTTGCGGTTCTTAGACGGTAGCTATTGGTGTTATGAAGCCACGTCATCTTTACCAGGTCTCGACGTACTATGGATGCTGTGGCGCCGGTGTCGATGGTAGCCACATGTTTGTTCCCGTTAATAGTGGTCTCCACAGTCAGACTTTTGTTGTCTCGTTTGGTCTGAGAGACCTGGATGGTGGTTCTGGGGCCATCGATACAAGAAACCAGCCTCTGCCCCCCGAAGATGGTTCTTACTCGTTTCCCTGATGAGAAACGGGCTGATAGGCAACGCTGCTGTTGTTGTTACCTTGCTCTGGGTTGGATCTCTTGCTTCCACAATGTTGACAACCGGCTTTATTTGGTAGTAGCATTGACGCTGTAAGTGCCCGGTCTTGTTGCAGTTCCAACATCTTGCTAGTCCGCTCCGGTTCTTTTGTATTTCAGCTCTTTGGCACGAGCATTCTTCGGCTATGGCTTCTCTAAGTCGATGTACTCCATGAGAAGCCTGTTCTGCTGCTTCTATTGTCAATGCGAATGCTAAAGTTTCAGAAAGAGTACGTGTTCTAGCAGTTCGCACAGACCTCTGAAGATGTATATCAGCAATGGCACGAACAGAGGACTCAACAGCAAGCTGGTTGATGATTTCTTCTCCAGCATCCGGATATGCCAGGTGAACCAGTCTTTCGACGTCTGCTTGGAGCTGCTGTAGACTTTCACCCCTTTTCTGGACTCTGTTATTGAGTTGGACTCGGAAGACTTCTTTCAAGTGGCTATCTCCAAAGCGTTTATCTATAGCTGCCACGAGAGAACTGAAATCGCCGCTCTTACCAGCTGGAACTGTTTGAAGTAATTCAGCTGCTGGTCCTCTAAGAGCAAGAGTCAGTGCAATGTACTTGTCTTCGTCATCCCAGCCATTTGTTGTCGCGGCTGCCTCAAATTGTCTCTTGTAGACTGGCCAAGAAGACTGTCCATAAAATGTTGGGGGTTTCATCTCCTTTTTCTTTGCAAACTCCCCAGCAGACTCTCGAATTTTGATTTTCCGGATCTGGTCCAATTCCTTGGTCAGAACAGAGAACTGTTTATCACATCGGGTTTCTACGATTTCGAAACGATCCTCTACAACAGAAAGCTGTTTCTCCACACCTTCAACGCGTTCGTCTAGGGCACATACATTTTTCTCAATGTTACCCAATTTACCTTCTAGAATGTTTTTCTGACCTTCCAAAACATTCTGTTACGCCTCAAGTCTTTCGAGAATATTCTGTTGTTCTTTCTTTTGTTCGTTTCGTTGTGCTTCCAGTTTTTCGAGAACATTCTGCTGTTCCTTCTTTCGCTCGTTTCGTTGCTCTTCAATCAGCTTCTTTTGCTGTACTTCAAGTCGTGCGAGAACATTCTGCTGTTCCTTCTTTTGCTCGTTTCGTTGTTCTAACAAAAGTTTCATCATACTAGAAAAATCTACATTTTCACTTACTTCCTCTTCTTCCACTTCTGTTTCAAAAACAAAAGTGTTTACGTCTTCCCTTTGCTGTTCCAAATAGTTACGCAAGCGCAGGACGAGCTCATTTTTCGATCCCGCTCTAGAAAGATTTCGCTTACCTAACTCACTTTTAAGCTCAATGCAGTTGAGCTCTTCCAACAACTTACCCATTTTCACTGTATATAATTATTATTTCTCTTTTTACTTTTTTTTTTTTTACACTTTACTAGTCAAATAAGTTTTATCCCACTTCTGACACCAATGTAACGTGCGCTTAGTTTGAAAAATTAAACTTCACTTTTTAATTTATTTCAACCACTTTTATTCAGTATCTATACTTTATTCGATCTCAACTCGACTTTTGGACTATCACTTGTAGACAATTTACTCTTCACTTTATCACTCTATAATCAAAACTGCCCTCTGGTTGCCTCGGGCGGGCTATTTATATCGAATGACATTTCATCTAGAACTCTCCAGTAACTTCCACATGGTTTCCACTCTCCACTGTCAAACATTTTTCCTTCTGGTATATTTCTACACTTATATACACTTCATTTGAACGTTTTCGATTAGGAAAATGTTGGGTTCACGTTACAATATATTTAGCAGCTTTCCAAAAGTTGGACGAAGAACGAGAGTTGTTGATTACAGCAATGTTTTGTTGCTCGAATGCTGTTTTCTTCATATTGCAAATTTAGTTGAAATCTGTAAACATCTCTGTAAAGTAGTTTGAAGGTGTTGCAGTCATGTACCCTCATTAGTCTGAGGCATCTAAAAGATTTTTTACGGGCTTTTAAGCACTCAAAATCAAACCATTTTTGTTTACATACAGGCTTAGCACTAGAAGGCTTATCAAGTGGATAAGCTTTTGAAATGATTTCTGTCAGAGCTTCCATATTTACAGGGATGTCTTCTTTGTTGGTAAGGATCTCTTCTTTTATCGTTTCAGATTAGTTTTGGTAGGAGTCCAACTTGTCTGGTTGGCTTGAGCTTCTAGACACCTGGCGCGATATTTCTAAAGGCATGTGGTCAGAATAAGTTTGTATTCCTAATTGGAAGTCAGTCAAACGATTATGCCAGTTTCCGGAGATAAAACAGTAATCGATTGTTGAGCAAGCTGTTCCTCGGATAAAGGTAAACTCTCCTTTTAAATCACCCTCGCAGCTTCCATTTAGAACTCGGCAATCGTATGCATCGGCTAGCTCAAGTATCTTTGTTCCTTTGGAGTCGCAGCACGTATCCTTAGCTTTGCGGTTTATTTTCATGAAGTTGCCACTGTGACCACTGACAAAGCTATTTTGGGAAAGTCCAATGCGGGCATTAAAATCTCCAACAATCATAAGATCCACTGTTTCCAAATACTCCAAGGCATCGCACAATGCGTCAAAATCTCGTTTCCAGTGGCTGCAGTTCAAATAAATAGGTATTTAGCAGAGGTTATAGTCAAAGGTTTTTATTTCCAGAGCATTTAAAATTCCAAAACTTTTAAAGTTCATACTGCCAGATGAGAAGTTTTTTCGAAATCCAAGTATAGTAACCCCGCTTCCCCTTCCAAAAGTTGATGTTTTTACTGCCTCATGCACTATTTTTTTCCATTCTTGTGCTTGTGTGTGCAGCCAAGAGATTTGCTGTAGGAGCAGGAATAGTTGGTGTTTTGGCAGCACTGACGCCATTGACGTTGGATGTCACATTTGACTGTAAACTGTAGTAAACCGGTCTTGGAACCAAAACAGATGGCACTTTCGTAATGAGAGAGCCCAAATCGTATTAGGAAAAACAGTTTTTATATGTTATCAAGTGAGTAAGTAATTATGGCCGCCTTTGTTCGAGAGTGGAACCACTGTGTAATGGTAGAAATCAATTTGATAAAATGTCGACAACTATTCTGCCGATTTGTTAAATAATTGACAAAATCAGTCAGTTAAAAATAGAGTTCATTTTATAACAAAATGCCTTCCAAGGTAAATAGCACAAGTCCCAAATAAGAAAATGTTCCAACAGTTTATATTTATTGTGTTGTGTGATTCATATGAACTGCATAGTGCACAGACACATACACAGACACGCACACACACTGTAGTAAAACATGAATCGGAAAGCCCCGGTGCTTACCCATCTCTCTCATCCATACCTTGTCAGGAATGGAGGGGGTCTACAAAATTTTATTTATCGAATTTAAACCCTTAAACCAGAAAACGCTTTCTTTTCAGCGTAAATTTGGAGGACTTGCCTATCCATCGCAGGAGCCGATAGGTACCTTTGGAAAACAAGACGAAGTATGTATATGATTTCGTTGATAAATGAATGTTTTCTGAAATTGACCTGGTAATTTGTCTTCCTATGAACTGATGTAAACGCTTGAAACCATCGTGGATATCGAACGTAGAACAACTTTTGCTAATCGCTGTTTCCTCGGCCTATAAGAAAAAAAAAAATGTGTGAAGCATCTAGAAACAAGAAAACGCTTCACCAGACACTCATCAATCATCATCTCCTTACACAGTGAGATATAAGCTATCATAATGTACTTGAGAGAAAAGTCCTACATGATTGTTTCTGATACTTACGAGTAGTTGATTAATTAGCATTTTACAAATAGCGAACATTACAATGTCACGTAAGGTGTTAAGAAATAATAAATAAACCCAGAAATAAATAATAAAAGACGGGCAGGTGGAGCAAGGCAGTCTGGAAAAAGCATATAGTCTAAAAATCAACAATTTCAAGGAAGCTGAAGGTACAACTATGGAGAAACATATGGAGGACAGTGGTATGCACATTTCACACAGTGCCCTCTTTTGCCAATAGCAACTAGTCAATCGAAATATTTAATTTAATACAAAAGACTCATAAAATTATGGTGCGTTCGTGAGCTGAAAACAATAAGAACAAATAGGAATTAGAAATGTATGTAAGGATAAGCAATCTTCAAGAAACTACAGTACAAAATATTTACAACACTTCCATAAACGCTACCAATAGGATCCTTAAGAATTGCTGAATCTTTTTGCAAAAGTATGACTGAACTAACTTTTAATTTTGCGCCAGCGGCGGTCATTTTTAAAAACTAGTAACTGCTAGTAAAAAAAAATTCAAAATTTACCAAATAGGAAGACGTAAATGTAGAAATAGATTGTTGGCTTAACGCAATAGAAAGATTACACATGACCCAAAATAATTAACTGGTCGAAAATGACTAATGAGAGATGACATAACGGATGGTAGTGTCAGATGACAATTGACAGATGACAGTTGACAGTTGACAGATGGCGTATGGCAGATGACTGACAGCAGATGACAGCTGACAGATGGCAGATGACATATACTTATATTTATTTATTTTCAAATCGCTTGCAAAGTAAAATAAGTGTCTTACAAATTGTTGAAAGCCTTTAAGAAGAAGAGAAAAGAAAGGATAATATAAAAGAGTTAATTGATATTCTGAATTATATTATCAGTCAAATAGCTTAAAAATAAAGATTTTATTCTTATTGTGCTTTCTACACTTCTATTACTTATCGGCAGGAAGTTCCATGGGCGAATAACATGGACATAGAATTTACCCTCGGTAATGGGAATTTTATAGCAATTATAGTTTCCTTCAGAATGGAAGAAGGCTAAAACCATCCCTGTTTATAAAAAGCAAACCTGTACTGCGACGGAGTTTCCCGTTTAACTCAAAGGTGTTTAAAACAACTATTACGAAGCAGTTTCGCCAATATCTATCGATCAACAACCTGTTCACTACATGCCAGTCTGGATTAAAGACAAAATCACAACTGTAAATCCGATTTGCTTTTTGTTGCAGACGAAATAAGATTGGCAATGGACAGATATCAAATGACATTTGTAGCGCTATAAGAATTTTAAAATTTTTTTAACACTGAAAATCATTCCATTCTATGTATAAAACTACGTAACTTCTTTAGGTTTTCCTTGGAATCCTGGAAACAGATTCGTTCATACCTAAGCGGAAGGCAACAATGCGTGGTGGAAAATCATCTCTATTTCTCAATGTTTCTACTGGAGTGCCACAGGGATCCAATATTGGCACAGTTCTCGTCTCACTTTACATAAATGAGCTAAAAAAAGTCGTTGTCTGATCCATCTTTACGCTGATGATGTGCAGTTTCAGATAAGTAGACTTTCAGGGAGAAGAATAATGCCTTTACATTAATGAACAAGGACCTCTTTCTCATTTCACGCTGCCAAACCGACAGTCCTTAATATCTATCCCAAAATCTTTGTTTTGTCAGTCCTAAAGTATTATTCACACCAACGAACGACTAATGAACAAATATTCGTTAATTTTGACATTTCATTCACATTTATCTTTTATATTCATCCACCTAAAAATAAATATGAACTTATTTTCATCGTTTCCTAAAAAAATTCGTGAGGAATTTATGCTTGTAAGGTATACCTACTTAGAATCACATTTTTTGATTTATTCGTCGTTCGTTGGTCGTGCTCATGTGAATAGTCCTTTATGAAGCTCAGCGAACAGCTGACACCTTTTGATTCCTCTTCGATAGGTGTAACAATGTCAACTGTTTGTGAGGTGAAGGTGAAGTTTTTGTTGGGGAAATTTAGTAAATCGGTTCCCAATATCTCAATACGAGGTTTTCCAAAATTTTTTTGAAATCACTAATGGGCCAACTTTGTGTTCGTAATAAAGCTTTCTTGCCTTTTGGATCATCACGATCACTTGGTTACGAAGCTTGCAATAGGATTTACGGAATTACCTACTTCAATTTAAACCGTCTTCATTGACTGTAAGCAGCATCTCGTTTCAACATTAGAGCAGAGATGTCGGCATTCAGCCAGGGAGCAAAGGTCGAAACGTATGTTTGGTAAGACGGGTTTTTAAAGGGAACATCAAAAAGTTGATTGATGTTATGCTTTAAGAAACAGATTTGCTCATTCACGTTTTGCATAAGATAGACTGAGTTCGAATCTATGCGGTTATGATCGCGTACCAATTCGAAGGCGTTTAAATTTTTATAGTCTAATTATTAAAAACTTAGCAAAAATAAATCATGCTAAGAAAAACCAGTTGCCAGAGGCTGTGTGTAAATCATTACCCGACCAACGTCGCTAGTATGTTAAAGATCTAATAGATAGGTAGACTCTTTAGTAAAGTGGATAGGGGTGAAATGGTCAATTTGGAAGATGGTAGCCTGGAATCTTAGCTATGGTACGTTTCAGTTTTATTTCTTAGGAAATCAGAGCTATTGTCAGCAATAAGTTCCTTTTTTTTGCACGCCATTCTGATCATACCATAGATACATCTTACGGAATCAATAGAATAAAAATTAAAAGCATTGTGCTTTATCTTCATCCTATAACTCTGCATGTTCAATTCGAAAGAATGATGCATTAGAGGTGCAACTCGTGCTTGTCAATTTTGTTGGTAAACATGATCCAGATATAAAGGTTTTTTTTCTAGTCGTGTGGTTTTCAAGTTGAAATAAACCGCATACCTACTGTTTAATGTAATGGTCAAGAAAAAATTATTTCAATTGATGATTGATATTCTTTGGTAATTGTGATCATTGATTTGTGAATTTGTCACTTAAATACATAAAGTTTGCTTCCCAAACTTGATGAGCTTAGAAATCCTTTTGAAGGAAGTACAGTTAATGTTGTCTTTGTGTCTGAGTCATGGTTTTCAAACAAATTTGATGATGCAATGTAAAGTGTTAAGGGATATACAGTGCTCCCCGGTTAATTGCGTCACCTTAAATGCACAACTTTAGACGCATTTAACAGGGGAACGCAATTAAAAGAATCCCGCTTAATTGATCTGCTGTCCCATCTAGAAAAACCCCGCTTAATTGAAATGAAAACGCAATAAAGCGATTTTTTTTACGACTTTGGCAAGAAAGTCAAGAAGAACCTTTTTAATGAAAATCTAAATTTTATTGAACGGAAAATTAACATAAGACATAAAAAAAGAACAAAACAATTTCAGCCTAGGAATGATTGAAAAGGAACAATTTTTCATAATGTACACAACACATAAATTATGAATTGGTACATAATCCGTGCGTATATCTTTAGCAAGCGTACAAGAGGGAATTAGTCAGATTTGCTTTTTATTTGGCTAGAACATTATATCATGGTAAGAATCTGTAATTTTCACCTGCATTGTTTCCTTACACATTTTCAAGATTTTAATTTGCAGTCGCTAAACTCTGATGTTTCAGCAAACAATAGGCTCGTTCGTTGAACTTTACCCAGGGTTGACCCAAGTTTTCTTGACAATCTTATGAGTTGTCAAAAAAACCTGGGTTTTCCAATTCTCAAAAAACGCAAAGCCACAAAATCACCACATATCCCTGTCATTTGAATAAAAATACATGCCATTTGACAGCCCTCAACTCGCCACAGCAAAAACCTAGGGTGAGTTGAGGGAAAACCCAGGTCAACCCCAGGGCTAAAAAACACTCAATTTGACATTCAGGGCGACCTTAGGTTTCTCAAAAAAACGCTTTGTGGCGACCCCAGGGTTTTAACTAACAAACCTAATAATAAATAGGTGTGTTTCTTTACTGAAAATTCGCACGAAATGCACCGAAATTCGGTGAAAGTTAGTCTAATCCTGTTCCAGCACAGCGATTTTTCGTAGCAGTGCACAAAAGAGAGTGCTCACGAGAGAGTAAAAAATTTCACAACGACTTAAGTCATGTCAATTTGACTATTAACTTGTAGGCGCGCAACAATGCGACCAATTCATCATCAATCATTTAAGGTGTAAGCAAAAAGTGACTTCAATGATTTGGTTTTTTTCGTTCAATTAACCGGGCAATTTTGCTTCAAATTGAAAAAAGAGTTTTGATTTTTGGACCATTTAACCGGGAAACGCAATTAAGCGGAATGCATTTAAACGGGAAATTTTATGTATATTTCTTATGTGATCTTTTTTTTGCCTAGGATTCAGGTCAATTAAACGGGTAACGCAACTAAGCGGGGGGTATTTATCCGGGGATTACTGTAATATTTTTTGCGGATACAGAATAGGAAGAACAGGTGGTGGCTGGTGGCGCCGCAATTGATGTTAAAGAGAAGTAAAGGTGCTTTGTTAAATGTCGATCCATATTTGTTAGTGAAATTGACTATTTTTATGTTTATATTCAGACTCTTACTGGAAAAATTTTAATTGAATCTATATACAGACCAAACAGGCTTGTCAACCCCATCCCAATTTTCTATCAACAAATTGTGATAAAATTATAATTGCAACCTGCTAGTCAATCAAAGCATAAATAATAATATCCTATCTCCAGACCAATTTCTAGTGATCTCTCCAAATACTCTCTTAAATGTTTTCTTTGTGAATGTTATTAACTGCGTAATTCCTTACAAAAAAACTATCTGCTTACTGCTTCTGCTTTTTGAAAACATGATCGTATGTGTTTAACATTTGATTTCGCTGTGAACTATCATAATAATGGTGCCGTGAAATAAGGTCGAAGGCAATAAGGCCCAATCGACTTAATTTCCCAAAAACCGGCGCGAAGTTGGCGCGGTTCGGTGAGGCCCAGCACTTTCCACAAAAATTGTCTACCTATTATATGCATGCATGCACCTGCATATGTCTTGCAATGAAAAACAAAAATTTTCAGGTAATTGTGGGTATCATTTTAATGAATTCTTTAAGTTAGTTGGCAAACTTTCATAGCAACATAACAGTATTTCCAGTTAAGCAAACAAGTCGACCTGCGAAGCATCAATAGTGCTTACATAAAAAGTAGATTACTTTGCGATAAACCTCACCACATATACTTTTTACGGTACAGTTATGCACACAACGCATATCACTGCCAATAATTTCTTTTCTTCTTTATCCAACAGAAATCAAATTCGACTTTATTACTTAACGGATACCGACTTTATTTCTCAACTTTTGGCATTCTTATTTTTGTCAAATATTTTCGTTTTTTTCTTTTCGACATTATTACCTTTTCAATGGGAAATAAGGTAGAAAAATATTTTTGTTGTTGTTTTCGGCCTTATTTCCAAAAAAAAAGTAATAAGGCCGATTCGGCCTTATTGCCTTCGACCTTATTTCACGGCACCTATCATCAAAGTTATCGAGGAAATACGAGTTTCACTGGATCAAGATAAAATCTAATTCCTTAAACAATTGGACTTCGATGTAAAAACTTATAACACTCTATAATTTTTTAGATCTGACCTGACAGTTGTTTTAGTCTCTTCAAACCTATGCTTGAGGTTTCAAGCCATTACCTACATACATTGTAAGACAGAAGTTCTAGTTTTCTTTTATGTAGTAGGAAATGTGCCGCTGGGTTCTATTATAGAACCTCTTTTATTTAAGAGAGCACCCATTTAATGAAAGCTTTTCAGTGATCAAGCTATATTTTTGAATATCTTTCGTATGGCTGTGTTATTTTTGCATAAACCGGGTTTCCTCTAGTCAATTACAATGATGGTTTTAAGTAGCTCAACAGTTTTGGTGCTTAAAATGTGTATAGTTACTTTATGAAGGTATACAGCTCTCCATCAACAAATCCTGAATAATCCGCTCCAATGTTACTAAAAAACCTCGCCTGGGGCTATTACTCTACACTTGTCGTCCCTCAAGGTAAACAATACACTTCTCCCAAAAAGGCAAAAATAATGGAGTGAAGACGGTAATGAAATCCAATCACCTACGGGCCTTGAAACTACGTTCGACAATAAAATAATACAATCTCCTAAAAAAAACTAATAAAACTTCATTCAATTGTGCTCGCCTGGATTAAAAGGTCACAACTACCATTCCAAATGAATGAACAATGAACATGCCCTCGAATCGGTTAATTACATCTGCAACCCCATTGAGCCAATGTGACAAAGCTCATTAGTTCTATCGTGCCATTTAACCTACATATATACATACAAACAAGCACAATAGCAACACAACAACAACTACAAATGCAATTATATCAACTGGCATTATTAATTGAATTAAGCCCGAAATCCTGGAGAACATATCAATTGAAAGGGTCCACAGCACTCTAATGGCCAATTCTTATCCCCATTTTTTTTTTTTTTTACTTTACTTTGTTGGACCACCCTTAAGTTTGTCCAACAGCTTCATAGTTTGTGTCAGTGGGGACAGGGATTAAAATTATTTTCTGCCATATCGGGACCCACCAAAAAGGGAATGGGTGTCGGTGTAGCTATACACATAAATCGCTTCAGGAACTTTCGCAACTGCACAGTTTGCTTAATATTTCCTAAAATGAGAACAACTATTTGAGAAGTGGGATGAAGTGGACATAATAAGTTTCCGTCTAAATCGGATTAAGAATTGTAATCCATAGTCATATAGAGGTCACATGTATGAAAAGCAAAGCCAAATTGAACTGGGGGGACAACAACATAAACGCAGACGACACAACGACCGACAAATGGCGAGGAGGTGTGGCGGGCGTTCAGAAATCTCGAAACTCATGAACTCGGTAATAAGCATTAACTGCTAGCACTTAAATAAGTCCGGGTGGTTTTCATTGCTGTGAAAAGTTTGATTTTAATTTTGTGATTTTGTTTTGCTCCTGTAGTGATGTGTGAATGGGGGAGAATTAAGGCAAGATGGCGTTGTGGGTACCCTCAGTCCCCAGACAAAGAAAGCAATGTTATAATTTTAAATTATTTCTCCTGACTCTTTAGTCAGGACCTGATTTACTACATCCTTCAATGGATAACAATCCATCGCTGATTTAGTTCTTCAAACGACGCGATGCGATGGACGGACAGTTCAAAGGTGATAAACTACCTCATTTCATCAGTAAGAACGGTTGAGATTGTATCATCTGCTGATGAATTACATACACTGGGGTGGTGCAAAGTTTAAAACTGAGCGGTGTTGCTCTCTCTTATCAAACGAAACTCCGCCATTTTGTATCACAGTAAGTGCGAAAAATTTTTTTACGATTTAATTTCTTAGAGCTCAGTTTCAAAGTTGATGTGAGACATAAACAACAAAAACATTCATTTTCCTATCCAGCAACATGGTCATATATAAAAAAAAGAAAAAACAAAAACAAAACTGAATTCAAATTCGTCTCAAACCAAAGATCAACAACAGACACAGACTCTTAACACATCGTAGACAGAAGTTCTTTGGGTATTGTTACGACCTTAACTAAATGTGTTACGACCTTAACTAAATTATAATGTTTCCACCTTAAGCAACTGGAAAGATCAACTGGAAAGACACGTCAACTAGACGTCTGTCAACTGTCAACCATCAGAATTGTCAGAAGAAGAAGAACACGTTTTTGCAATTCATTAATTCTTTTGGCTCCAAGACGAGTAGTCCGCCATTTTAAGAAGAAATACTAATTTTGGCTAGAATCTTCTAATTTTCTTACAATAAAACAAAAATTAATCAATTTATTTCTTTTTCTTTTATTCATTTAAGAAATTTGTAACAACTGGTGTCAGGTGTGGGGTTGTGGGAACGACATCTTAATCGAGTCTTAATTACGCTTCACAACCATGGACGATCGACAGTTTGAGCAATTAATCAGGCAACTGGAGGCGCAATCGACACTCATGGTAGATTTGCAAAAGTCTATTGCAGAGATCAACACTCGGGTAGCGCAAGTAGAAGCTACACAAAATCAATCTTTTGTAACACGGCTAGACGCATTAGCTCACTTGTCTACACCTACCTATGTCGGTCGAAGCCCTGCTATGTCCCAGACGCAACCAACAACTGCTCAAACTGCCTCTCAAGAAGTTCTGCTAAATGATGTTCAATCAAAAGAGAGTACAAACCGGATAATTGATCTAACACACACGTTAAGTCCGCATGTTCTTTTCCAACCAGACAGTGCATCAGAAACACCCTTTGACCCTTTCGACGGAAAGTTGTCATCTACCGCGCATGCACCCGCTGCCAGACCAATCGGTACAAATACACCTAACTTGATACAAGGGAATTCACTATCTCCGCTCGGTCAATCTTCACTTGTAGGGTCTGCACAGCGCATTAAAGTTCAGCCTCGCGAGTTTGATGGAAAATCTCCCTGGCAATCATATCGTTTGCATTTCGAAAGTGTAGCACGGGTTAATAGTTGGACGAACGAACATAAGGCACTCTATCTCGCCCCGTATCTTCGTGGTACAGCTCTTGCATTTTTCGAAACGCTGCCCGCGCAAGTTTGTGACGATTTTGTTCGTCTCGATGCAGCTATGAAACAACGCTTTAGTAACGAGTATGAGCAAAGCACGGCACATTGTGAGTTGAGAGGGCGAATACAGCGCCCCAAAGAGTCTTTAAGTGAACTGGCTACAGACATCCAACGCCTCACTTACCTCGCATTTCCAGACTGTCCGGAACATGCCAAGCAGCGTATTTCTCTTGCCCAGTTCATCGATGGAATATTTGACCTAGATTTGCAACAGAGGGTACGAGACATGGCACCAGACACGTTGGAAAAAGCTCTTTCCATAGCTGTTCGTGCAGAAGCCAGTCGAGTTGCCACTCGTCTTACGCGAAAAACCGTACGTGTTGCTGAAGCTCGTGTTGCCAGCGATGATGAGTTTGGAAATGCCCAGTCGGCTTCGGGAAACGAGAACCGCGCAGTTTAAGAGAGCCTAAGCTGCAGCGAACAAAAAATCAACAGGCTCTCCCAGCTCTTAATTCAGGCGGTCAGGTCACACTCGAATCAAATATCAGAGGGCAACTCAAATTTATTCACAAAACGAGGTACGCTTTCATCAGACGAATCGACAACAACGAGGTTGTTTATTTACCTCGCAGCGAACTTCGTCGTTTTCCCAACTTACAACTTGGTTCGACAGTTGAGTTCGATGTTGAAGCCGCACGTCTTGGACCTCGTGCTATTAAATTAAGAGTTATAGATGAACCGTCGGTAAACAAGAACCCACTAACTCCTATGGGGCGGGATTAGTGGAACAACCCGATGCCCCCTTACCAAATACCGTTTTTATTCGATGTGGGAACAGTCTCAATAGCTTGGCCACCCAAGTTAAAGTTAACAATGTCGAATGTGCTTGCGTTATTGACACAGGAGCCACCCAGTCAATACTGCACCCCAAAATTCTCTCCCGAATGGTCACCAGCCAGGCGATGA
This sequence comes from Melanostoma mellinum, assembly GCA_914767635.1. Lineage (NCBI taxonomy): Eukaryota > Metazoa > Arthropoda > Insecta > Diptera > Syrphidae > Melanostoma > Melanostoma mellinum. The sequence goes on along the minus strand of OU612058.1, from coordinate 66,314,460 downwards.
CACCATCGCATTATTTCATCCAGACTGTCACCGGGGATAAATCTGCAGTTGAAGGAATTCTTGAAGTAGAGTTGCAAATCGGAGAATTCAAGACAGTACATTCCGTATTCGTCGCAAGCATTTTTGATGATTGCATAATTGGGATGGATTTCCTGCGCCAACATTCTTGTGTAATAGACTTAAAGAATTACATATTGCGGATTGGCACACACACGATAAGTTTGAGACAAACTCCAACCCAGTATGCAATCGCGACCAATTCGCTGGATGTCTGCATCCCGGCTCTTTCAGATTGTTGGGTCCGTCTGAGCACACCTGAGTTAGAGACCAAAGCTGTTTTTGTTATGCCTGCATCTGTGCAGGATGGAATGTCGCTACAGAGTGGTGTGTGTGATATATCGGGTGGAGAATTCAGCGTTGCGGTAACTAACATTTCGTCAGAAGACATTTGGATCCCACGAAATACCCAATTAGTGCACCTAGATTCCAACGTGGATGTATTTCAATGCCGACGTGCTGATGCTGGAATAGACTACACCGAGTTGTCACCTGAACTAGCAGACATGATTGCGATAACCATTCCATCTACGACTGAAGAGCAACGTTGCAGGTTAAAATTTCTTGTTTCTAATAACCGTAACATCTTTGCAGGTGATGGTGCTAATCGTGGACGAACATCCGTTACCAAGCATTCTATAGATACGGGAACAGCACATCCTATAAAACAACCTCCACGAAAGCTTCCCTTAGCTCGTCGTAACGAAGCTCGAAAAATCCTAGACGACATGAAGGATAAGAACATCGTTCAGCCATCCAAGGGCCCTTGGTGCTCGCCGGTTGTACTGGTTAGGAAGAAGGATGGGTCTCTCCGTTTTTGCGTCGACTACCGCAAGTTAAACAACGTTACGAAGAAAGACTCGTATCCCCTACCACGAATCGATTTGACACTTGAATCTCTCGGCCGTTCAACATGGTTTGCCACCCTGGACCTGCAATCGGGATACTGGCAAGTGGAGATGGATGCCGATGACAAGGAAAAAACAGCGTTCTCTATCGGCACAGGGTTATACGAGTTTAATGTCATGCCTTTTGGTTTGACCAATGCACCCGCCACATTCCAGCGGTTAATGGATGCAGTTCTGGATGGACTGTTACATACTTCATGTCTAGTTTATCTCGACGACATCATCGTCCATGGGGTAACTTTCGATGATCTTCTTCGAAATTTAGAAAAGGTGTTCAAACGCTTAAAAGAAGCGGGCTTGGTGCTATCCCCGAAGAAATGTTGTCTGGCTAAAAAAGAAGTCCGTTTTTTGGGACACGTGGTGTCGGGTTCGGGCATATCACCTGATATCGATAAGGTTTCTGCGGTTACAAACTGGCCCCAACCAAAAAATAAAACTGAACTGCAATCGTTTCTAGGGCTTTGCGCATATTATCGCCGTTTTATTTTCAATTTTTCATCCATTGCAAGTCCATTGACGGCACTCACTGAGAAGAGAAAACCTTTTATTTGGACGACCGAATGCGAACGTGGTTTTGTGGAGTTAAAAGAAAAGCTGACTTCCGCTCCTGTATTATCTCAGCCAACTGAAGACGATTTCTTTATTCTTGACACCGATGCCAGCCTCACAGCTTGCGGATCAGTTCTTTCGCAGCTTCAAAACGGAGAAGAAAAAGTCATCGAATACCACAGTAAGATGTTTTCAAAACCAGAACGAAACTATTGCGTCACACGGAGAGAACTTTTGGCAATAGTCAAAGCCTTGGCTCATTTCCAACCATATCTCTTAGGACGGCATTTCACGTTAAGGACGGATCACAGTTCACTCTGCTGGCTCATGAATTTCCGCGACCCTGAAGGACAGATGGCCCGCTGGTTGGAACGACTTCAGCAGTTCGATTTCACCGTTCAGTATCGTCCTGGAAAAAAACATCTGAATGCCGATGCTTTATCTCGTAGACCGTGCGAAGACCAACATTGTCGTTACTGCACTCGTGTGGAAGAAAAACAAAACATTCTCATACGCACATCTATTGTCAGTATGGATATCGCGGATCATCAAAAACGGGATGAGCATCTGTCAATTGTTCGAGAGTGGATGGATAATGGAGAACGGCCTTCTTTCGAAGAAATTCGTATGCTGCACCCCCGTATAAAGGCCTACTGGGGAATGTTTGAAAACCTCGAGTACCGGAACGAAGTACTCTGTAGAAAAATTATATCGAAGAATGGTGAGTACTTCCAATTAATTGTACCTTTTGACTTGCAGGACACCATTCTTAAGGCAATGCACGACAGCTCAACTGGCGGTCATTTTGGCATTCAAAAAACTCAAGAAAAAGTCAAAAAGAGGTACTATTGGGTGGGCTGTTCCCAAGATGTCGAACAATATTGCAAGGCTTGTCCTCGTTGTCAACAACGCAAAGGCCCATCAACAAGAAATCGTGCAAAACTCCAACCTGTTCATGTTGGCGCGCCGTTTGAACGTGTTGCAGTTGACATCCTTGGACCACTACCAGTTTCATCTCTAGGCAACAAGTACGTTCTGGTCTTCTGCGATTACTTTACCAAATGGCCCGAGGCGATTCCTCTTCCAGACCAAACGGCTGAAACGGTGTCAAACGCCCTGATTGTTCATGTATTTTCCCGCTTTGGCGTCCCGATTCAGCTTCACTCCGACCAAGGCAGAAATTTCGAGTCCGCTGTATTTAAATGCGTTCTCGAAAAGATGGGAATCGACAAAACTCGAACAACAGCTTTACACCCACAATCGGACGGTATGGTGGAACATTTTAACAGGACCCTTCTAAATTATCTCGCCAAATATGTTGAGGAAAACCAAAGGGATTGGGACAGCCATCTTCCGTTTTTGTTGCTCGCATATCGCACGGCAGTTCATGAAGCCACCAAACAGACGCCCGCATTTTTGACATTTGGCCGCGAACTTCGATTGCCGAACGAACTTATAACTGGACCCCCTCCAGATAGACCCGTCAACACTTCAAATTACATCGAATCGTTAACTGGTAGTTTAGAAACAGCGTATAACTTCAATCGACAACAACTAGCGAGTTATAGCCGGCGAATGAAGGATAGATATGACATCAAAGCGAAGGCTGCTCCATTTGGTGTAGGCGACAAGGTTTGGCTTTATGCTCCTAAACGGAAAAAGGGCCGGTGTCCTAAGCTACAATGTGATTGGCAAGGTCCTTATACAATCTTAGAAAAGCTGGGAGATGTCTTGTATCGAATCATTAAACAAACCGGAAGCAAGAAAGTTGTTGTCCACAGAGATCGATTAGCGTTGTGTCAACTCTCAGCTTAATGGTTTCGATAAATCCCTGTGGCACCTGACGACCACGACTGAGGACAGTCGTTTTTTCTTCATGGGGAGCAGTGTTACGACCTTAACTAAATGTGTTACGACCTTAACTAAATTATAATGTTTCCACCTTAAGCAACTGGAAAGATCAACTGGAAAGACACGTCAACTAGACGTCTGTCAACTGTCAACCATCAGAATTGTCAGAAGAAGAAGAACACGTTTTTGCAATTCATTAATTCTTTTGGCTCCAAGACGAGTAGTCCGCCATTTTAAGAAGAAATACTAATTTTGGCTAGAATCTTCTAATTTTCTTACAATAAAACAAAAATTAATCAATTTATTTCTTTTTCTTTTATTCATTTAAGAAATTTGTAACAGTATCATAAAATTTTCTGATCCAATGAGCACATAAGCTTCAATATGCGACGACGAAAATTAAAAATGTATACCATACGGCTTCGTACACAAAAGGTGTCAACTTGATTCATTTTACTTTGCAAGACACTCTGAGGGGTTAGCAACGACAAGGCAATGAAAAAGTCTTGATGAAAAAGTTGTTTTAACGAAAGTTTATGATGAAGACAATTCCTTTGGAGCGCTGACATCACTTAAGGGATATAAGTGTTGTCGTTAACAAAAGCACACCACCACTCAACTTACTACCCATCGCTTTTATCCATTCAACCACACACACACACACACACACATTCCACAAACAAAAACATTCGAGCCCCAAAAAAAGTAATTTTGGAATTCGGTTCAAAATATTGGAATTGGCTGTGTACGAAGAGGAAGGAGTACGTATATGTACGTGTACGTGTCTTGTCATGGACAGTTTGCCACCCCCGGCCCCTTTTTGATTGAGGTTTTTATAGATTCACCTCAAGATTGACGGTGTAAATAATTAACTAACTTGAATGGAAATGCTGATTACTTCGGATGAGATTAAATAAGAGTTGCGCTATCCAGACAAGAGAAAAAGAATCGCTATCCTTTGAAGAAGCTTTTTTCATGAGCCCTTAATCTTTTAAGGCACAAGGCACGATGCGACGCGACGCTGGGAGATATGATTTACCATGAAATTTGTGTTTATAGATGATTTTCGAAGCACGTTGTTGGAGTTACTAACAATCAGTTGGCGAAAGGAAGCCATTTTTTCTCTGATGCCTATGGTTTTTTTCTTTTCTTTTGCTGGTGTAGTCCTTCGCCACAATATTACTACCTGTTTTCCAATATCATACAAAATATGTACGAGTACCTTTATGTAAAGCAAACAACATTCAATCCTTTTTTCCTTGCCCCAAAGGCAATGATCCCTAAAGAAGGTAGTATCATGGGAAAGGTACTGTGGGGACGAAGTGCACAAGACAATTTTGATGAGTAGGTTCGCATTACGTTTAAGGGAAGTAATTAGGTACCTAATCAATGAGCTTGTAACGAAGGGTGGCAACTCCAGTCTTGTACTATTGTCTGTTCTCCTTTAACGTCACCAAGTCGAGCTGCTAATTTATCGTAGCATTTTTAAAAACGCTTCAAACACATATTGCAGCAACATGCAGTTAGTTTCCCATGACACATTCATATCGGATCGAACTATGAGAATAAAACATCCTTTGTTCCTATTCCTTTTTGTACTCACAGTTTTATGAAACTGCAAGTACAGTTCACAATGCAGAACAGCACATTTGTGGTTGAGTGTGGTTGATGGTACCCGAAGCAGCGTTCCATTCAAAATAAAGATAACAGATAAGCATAATATTCAATCAAAGACATTATTTAAAAAACACAGTTTTTTTTCGTTAATTATAATTGAATATGCAATTTCGAAAAGGGCACATATCTGAATATTTAAACTTACCAGGAAATGAAAAAAACTAATTATTTTCTAATTAAGTAGGTATAGTAGGTATTTAGCAAAAATATTTTTGAGTTACATTTTAGGGTATCGTAAACCTCGAAAGTTACAGAAATATTTCGATGTTAACGTTATTATACAGCATGTATTGTATATGTATATTTCGATATTATAAATTCATGAAATGTGCCCTTTTCGAAATCCGAGATGTGCCCTTTTCGAAATTGCATATTCAATTATAACGAGCACATCAAGGGGTTATGACTACCCCTGTGAATGGCAATGCAGGGAAAATACAGAGCCAGGTAAAGCATTCCACATTCGGGTAGTGCGACTGAAATACGAATCTCTATACTTGACTGTAGGTCCGAAGTTGGGTTCAAGATAAAACTGATGAGCATTCCTAGCGAGGCGGGTGTTGCGGCTAAATTGTTTCAGGGAGGGGAATGCAACTGGCTATTTCATTAGAGCACAGTTTGTGAAAAAAGCGATAAAAGAGACTGAGACAGGTAACGTTTCGACGATGTCCAAGAGATTCAATCGATTCTACGATTGAACTATCACCTATCGATCTTAACGCTCTGTAGGTCCGAAGTTGGGTTCAAGATAAAACTGATGAGCATTCCTAGCGAGGCGGGTGTTGCGGCTAAATTGTTTCAGGGAGGGGAATGCAACTGGCTATTTCATTAGAGCACAGTTTGTGAAAAAAGCGATAAAAGAGACTGAGACAGGTAACGTTTCGACGATGTCCAAGAGATTCAATCGATTCTACGATTGAACTATCACCTATCGATCTTAACGCTCTATTTTGTACCCTATCAAGTAGGCGCAAAGATGTTTGAAAAGCACCTGACCAGATATGGGAGTTATACTCCAGTTTTGGGCAGATGAAGGCGTTATAAATTGTAGCCAGATCAGAAGGGGTGAAGAGCTTCCTGCATCGTCTCAAGAAGCCTAAGCATTTAGAAGCATTTTTGGCGACTTCAAATATGTGGTCATTCCAACGAATATCATCGTTTACACACATACCAAGAACTGACAGCTTTTCGGTCTCTTGGATGCAGGTACCATTCATGGATAATGACAATGGGGGAATGTTAAGCTTCAACGACAAGAGACAGCATTGCGTTTTCGAAGCATTGAATTCTACTCGGTTCATAAGACCCCATGCAACAATGCTGTCAAGGTCAGAATTCAATGAGCTTATCATACGCAACCGTTCCAGTTCCACATCCGAAGAGCAGGGACGTGAATTTGGAAACGAATATGAAAAGCTGAGGGTCGAGTCGTCAGCAAAACAATTAAGCGGATTAGAAGTTTCTGACAAGAGATCATTTATGAAAATGAGGAAGAGAGTCGGAGACAGAGCGGAGCCCTGGGGCTTACCAGCATTTATAAAGAGGGTATCAGACTTGAAGCCATCCAATACAACTTGTATATACAATAAAAGGTTGTGCTGATAAAATTGTAGCTTTGGCTCTTAAGCCCCCTCGTATAAAAGGGAACTTCCCCCACCAGTGGGATCACAGCTTCATTTAAAAAAAAGGTTTTTTTCTCGACCTTGCCTACTCCAAAAGTCTTTCAGTCACATTTTAAGACATTTTTGATTCACGAACGCAACGACCGATCTGTCGTCTCTTCCTCAAAGTAGTTTTCAGACATTCGATTTCCATTTGAGTTTTGAACTAGGCTTACATCGAGGTGGTTGGAGGGCAAGAACTAAATTACTCGAGAAGTTCTCCCACCGTTTTTTAGAAACAGCTCCGAATGATTTATGTATCAGAACTGTTTGGCTATCTGAGAAGACGGGGACATCTGGTGACATGGAAGTTGTTCTCAAAAATACTTCGGCAGAGGCGTCTTCGGAGTGACTTGATGTAGATTCGAATGCATTCAGAAAGCTGGTATACAGACCATTGAGCTACTGGTCTGTTGAGATATTGCTCTGAGATGAATAGCTGTGGCCGTTTCTTTGATTTAAATTCGAAATGCCGATTTTAATTCCTAGATCCCGATTTCAACTCTACATGTCGGTAAAATAACAAAATAACAAAAGAAGAGTATTTGTTTGTTGGAGGAGATTTGAATGGACATGTCGGGAAGACAAACGAGGATTATGAAGACTGTCATGAAGTTTTGGGATTCGGCACCAGGAACACACCTGGTGAAGATATTCTAAATATTTGCAAGTCTACGGTCTAATCGAACGAAATACCACATTCATCAAAAAAGACCGACACCTTATCACTTACAGCAGTGGAGGAAATGAAACCTAGATTGATTACCATTTGGTTACCAATTACATGAAATCTCGGGTGAAAGACTGCAAAGTGATACTAGGAGAAGCTGCCGCTCAACAACACCGTCTTCTTTTAACAGAATTTTTTACGGATGCGGTGAAGGAAGTCAAACAAACAAAGGCTCCTAGGAGAATCAAGTGGTACAATCTGAAGAAAACCAAAAGACAGCAATTCATTTCGTATATGCAAAGTCAGCTGTGTAATACCATCGACGCAGTTTCAAATGCAATCACGGCACAAAATATGTGGGATCGCCTACAACGAACCTGCTTAGAGAGAGCCAAATCACTGTTAGGAGTCTCAAAAGGACACCACCAACAAGCTAAAGAAACCTGGTGGTGGGATGATGAAGCTAAAGCAGTGATTAGAAAGAAGAAAGCTGCTTTCCAAGCTTGGTCGAAGTGCCCCTCAAGAAATACAAATGAAAAAGCGCGTTTCAAAATGGAATACAAGAGCTGCAGAAAAGAAGCGAAGAAAAAGTGCGCCCAACTTCAAGCAAAAAGCACGGAGGGCCTGTATCGAGAGCTGGAAGAGATTTCTGCCCCAGCTGCTGAAGCAAATCAGGCAATCCAAGAGCTAAGACAAAGCAACTTGAATAAGGGAGCAACCATTTTCAAAATAGCCGCTCAGAGAAGGAGAAATGCGCAGGAGATTCGTTCGCCGAAGTTCATCAATGATGCTCAAGGAGTGCTACTTGTGGATGACGACAAAATTCTTCACAGGTGGCGACAGTATTGTGATGATCTTTTGAATGAACAGTTTCCTCGGCGCCACTTTCCAACAGCTGCACCTAACTTTACGGAAGTATCCGACGTCACAGTCGAAGAAGTTAGGGAGGCAGTTAAGAACTCCAAAAAAGGCAAAGCGATTGGGCCAGACGAGGTACCATATGAGTTTTGGAAAAATATGGGAGACATTGGGTTAAGATGGCTCACGATTCTCATCTCCAAACTTATAAGAGGTGACAGTTTGCCTAATCAATTGAGGGAAAGTTTTCTTCTTCCAATGTACAAGGGAAAGGGAGATACCAGAAGCTGTGACAACTATCGTTCGATCAAGTTGATGTCCCACACTATGAAGATCGTTGAGCGGGTTTTGGATAGCCGACTGCGGAAAACAATAAGGCTGTCTGATGACCAATGCGGGTTTGTCGCGGGTAAGTCAACTACAGACGCAATCCAAAGTATAAGGATCATTATGGAAAAACACCGAGATGCCTTAGAGAATTGCATATTGTGTTGGTTGACTTCGAAAAAGCATTCGATCGACAACCACGAGATCTGATATGGGTGGCCCTCAGACACCGAGGAGTTCCTGAAGCCTATGTGCGAATAATTATGGACATGTACGAGGGAGCAGTTACAAAAGTGAGATACCCAGCTGGAGTCACCGAAGAATTCCAAATAACAGTAGGTGTACATCAGGGAAGTGTCTTGAGTCCACTGCTCTTTATTGCTGTTCTGGATTATTTGCTCGAAGGAAAAGTAACGGACAATAAAGTACAACAATTAAACAATTATAAGTACGATGGAGCCATCATAAGCGAGGATCCTACATCCCTGCAACGAGCACTTGACGTTTGGATTGATGTTCTGGAAGGAAATGGGTACCGTATTAGCGCTAAAAAGACTGAATACCTATGTGCTGCCCTTTTTCTGATCCAGACAAGCCTATTCCAGACATTTATTTGAATGGAAATGTGCTTCCCAAGTGTGAAAAGTTTAAATATCTGGGATCTATGATCAATAGTGAAGCATCTTGTGATGACGACATCAATCATCGAGTAAGCGTAGGGTGGATGAAGTGGCGAGAAAGCTCCGCTATCTTCTGTGATCGAAAAATGCCCCCTAAGCTGAAGGGAAGACTCTACACAGCAGTTGTCCGTCCAGCTCTGACATACGGTTCACAATGTTGGACAATGTACAAAAAGTATGAGAGCAAATTGACGGCAGCCGAAATGAAGATGCTTCGGATGACAGCAGGAGTAACAAAGCTTGATCGAATTAGAAGTACTAAGATCCGTGGAAGCCTTCATGTCAAAAGTACCATTTTGGACCAAATTCAGCACGACCGGCTCAGTTGGTATTGTCATGTTCAAAGGAGAGATCCGCAGAACGCCGTCCAAAAGGCAATATCGTACAACGTTTCCACAAATTCGCGACGAAAAAGAAAAGGCAGGCCAAAACACTCCTGGTACAAGCAAATGCAGACATGGACCGGGAAGCTTACCGACGCTTTCTGAGGTCAACGCGGCGTACCCCACAAGCGGATCACTAGTGTGAAGCAGAAAAGTGGGAGAGTTGTGATCGCTTCAAGATCACTACTCGTAACTTTGGAAATGAAAAAGAAGAAGATGTCGGTAAAATAATATCAGAAAAATTGCAATAGCTATTATCAGCACTTAAAAAATCAGAAAAAAACATTTTGATACCGATTTTGCAGTGGAAATCAAAGAGCTGGTCTAGAGCGTTAAAAAATGGGCATAATATATGAATTTTTTATGACTCAACAAAAAGATCTATCGAAAATCTGTGAAAGAGGTCTTATAGTTTAAGTGTAAATATACAAATACAAATTTTTTCGTTTCAATCAAATTCAAAATGGCGACTGTCCAGCATTTCTTCGGAGGCACCTCATTTTTTAGATGGGTCCATGGCCGAAAATGTAACCTCCTTAATTTTGATCCTAGAATAAAATCCCGAAAATTTTTAGTTTCTATATAACAACAGCAAGAGCCGTACGTAGGACTTTTTCAATATTTTGTTTTTTGGCGAAATGGTTCACGTTTGAACAAAAAATTCAAATTTTCACTAAAAAAAACGACAAAACTGTTGATTAAAAAAAAACTATGCAATATAAAAAAAATCCTACGTACGGCTCTGTCAAAATTTCGTATAGATCGCTGAAGATTTGCTCGAGTTATGTTTTCGGCCAGTCAAAAAAAGTGATTTCGAGAAAAACGCGTTTAAAGTTTTAAATGGGTTGGGGTCAGAATTCTGCCGGGGTCATAATTCCTACATCCCTGCAACGAGCACTTGACGTTTGGATTGATGTTCTGGAAGGAAATGGGTACCGTATTAGCGCTAAAAAGACTGAATACCTATGTGCTGCCCTTTTTCTGATCCAGACAAGCCTATTCCAGACATTTATTTGAATGGAAATGTGCTTCCCAAGTGTGAAAAGTTTAAATATCTGGGATCTATGATCAATAGTGAAGCATCTTGTGATGACGACATCAATCATCGAGTAAGCGTAGGGTGGATGAAGTGGCGAGAAAGCTCCGCTATCTTCTGTGATCGAAAAATGCCCCCTAAGCTGAAGGGAAGACTCTACACAGCAGTTGTCCGTCCAGCTCTGACATACGGTTCACAATGTTGGACAATGTACAAAAAGTATGAGAGCAAATTGACGGCAGCCGAAATGAAGATGCTTCGGGTGACAGTAGGAGTAACAAAGCTTGATCGAATTAGAAGTACTAAGATCCGTGGAAGCCTTCATGTCAAAAGTACCATTTTGGACCAAATTCAGCACGACCGGCTCAGTTGGTATTGTCATGTTCAAAGGAGAGATCCGCAGAACGCCGTCCAAAAGGCAATATCGTACAACGTTTCCACAAATTCGCGACGAAAAAGAAAAGGCAGGCCAAAACACTCCTGGTACAAGCAAATGCAGACATGGACCGGGAAGCTTACCGACGCTTTCTGAGGTCAGTTTTAAATGGGTTGGGGTCAGAATTCTGCCGGGGTCATAATTCTTTTTTCAAAATTCTGCTTTCAAAATTCTGCTTTTCAAAATTCTGCTTTTCAAAATTCTGCTTTTCAAAATTCTGCTTTTCAAAATTCTGCTTTCAAAATTCTGCTTTTCAAAATTCTGCTTTTCAAAATTCTGCTTATCAATATTCTGCGCGCGCTTTTTAACATTTTCCAAACTTTCATTTTCTTTATAATTGGCAGAATATTGATAATAATTGTTCTTACTCTCTCCTAGTTATTTACTTTCATTCTTGCTTATTAAAGAATTAGAAAGTAGAGAAGTAGTTTTGTTATTTCCTCAGTGTCGTTCTCTTACTAAAAAAAAAAATCAGCAGAATTTTTTCCTTTTAAATAGGCAGAATTTTGAAAAGCAGAATTTTGGAAAGCAGAATTTTGTCAGCCAGAATGAAAAAAAAGCAGAATTTTGAAAACCAGAATTTTCATTTTAAAAGCAGAATTATGAAAAGCAGTATATTGTAGCCAGAATTTTGACCCGCTCCCGTTTTAAATACTATAAAATCATACGGCATACCAGAGGGGCGCTGCCGCAGAATGGAAAGTTTGGGCATTTAGACATTTTTGCCGGCATCCATCCTTTGGTATGTTATTTTTAAGACCCTAAAGTACCTTTTCAGACAAAAAAAAATAATTTCGGTTTCTTCAAAATTCTAGACCAGCGTCCCCCCTTAAATCGATTTGAACATCTTCTCTTGAAATAGTCTTAAGTAGGTTTTATAAGAGTCCTAAGGAAAATTATTAAATATAGAGTGTAAAAAAATCTTCAAACACTACCAAAATAATAAGGTCTTCAAATACTTACTGCTTATGTTTGGGTTGCAATTTTAAGCTTTTTTTCTAGTTTAGAAATTCGAAAAAATCAATTTTTTTTTTACCATATTTCGATAGTTTAGATATTTAAAATTATCTCCCTAAAAAGATATTTCCAAATTCAAATTATTTCCGAAGTTAAAGCCGTCAGAACGTCACAGAACATACTTTTTCAATATGATACCCACTATTCCTCGAAATCTACTGGACCGATTCACTTGAAATTTTGACAGAATCTTCCTTATAGACCCCTCTCAGGCATGAATCAGCCTCATCCCCAAATTTTAATTTTTACTATTTCTAAAAAATTCGAGAAAATCAAAATACGGTAAAAAAAAAAAATGTTTTTTTTTTCAAACAGTCGCCATTTTCTCAAAAATTGTCAGAAATTATTTTTACTTATCGCTGGTTCATGCGATAGATAGCGACATCACTACAGATTAAGAATCTTTTTTTCTTTTTTGATTCGGATGACTAGGAGGGTTGAAATCATGGGTCTGGTCATGTGTAAATTTTTTGAGATACCCCACTTCATCACCTTCTAGAATTCGAAGTTGTTAACTTAAAAAAATTTTTTTTGTATTCTCTTAACATTAATAAATAGCTGAGAAAAAAATGTATCGTAAAAATATTGATTGTCATTTTTTTACGACACTTAAAAGATTACTTAAATTTCATGTCTCTATAGACTAGAATAGGCACTTTAGTTATCGTGACAGCAGCGTTAAGATATTTGAAAATACAAATTATATACTTTATACAAATTCAGTCCCCTAGTTCTTTCTTTATATACTACGGTGTCCATTACGTGTTTGGAAAATGAGTAGGTACATTTTCGAAACTCTTAACATTGCACTGTCGTTCAAATAAGTTATAAAAAACAACCTCTCAGTTTCTCTATTATTTTCATATGCAATGATTGATGACATCAAACCGGTCTGTTCAGGTTCTGTCCATGCATATTAATTACTCAAAACAGGGTTCGGTGAATGGTAGGTGAGAATTGCACGAAAAAGAAAAATCTGAGTCAAAAAAGAGAGCAGTTTCTTTTAAAACAGATGTCCTGGAAACCCTAATTTATATCATTCAATGTAAACAATAAGGATTCGATAAGACTTTGAGACAAGTTGGTCCTCATCGCGTCAGAAGTTGATAGCGTGACGCTATACAATTATTGATAAATCTGAGATCAAAGACAATTTAGCACATTACTTTGTTTTATGTGCTTTTAGACTATAAGCGGTGCTGCTCCAGAGCGTAAAATCGGTTCGCCATAGTGCCGAAAATTTGACTTTCGGATGACGCTTAATTCGTGCGTTCATTCGTTTCAGTAATGCCTTAAGAATGCCTTTAAAACTCATTTTCAGTGTTTCATTTCATTTTAAATTTTTATAGGTACCTATGCTCGTCAAAAAATCACCCTTTACCTACGTATAGCTTTCGACTTCACTTTCGGAATGAGAAATCGAAGAAAGTCATCATTTAAAAGCAAACCACCAATCAATATAGCCCTGCCGCCGATAATAAACTTATGTTTCGAACGAACTCAAACTCTTCGCTTGGATGACCTTAAGTTAAGAAACTTTACACTAACAAACTGTGCATGTGCTGCAATAAAAATACCTAAGTATTTTTTGTATCATGTAATAAAAAAAAAACTGATTCCGATGGATAATAACTTACTTATTCACCATAAAAGTCAATAGTCCGATAAAATAAATCATTTTTTTTTTCTTTGCGAGAAAGATACTGAAATGGTGGATTTTCAACCCTATCTCCAATTTCCATCCTCTAATTTGTTCTTCTTTAATAACCCATCGACCGACTCCTACATTAAAAAAAAGCGTAAACGTCTTAGTTTTTTAATGCCTTGTTTTTTAAAACATAGCAACCTATAGCCTTCAACCAATACTAACTCAAGCCAGCCTATTTTCATTACAACAACCTTTAAATTTGTTCCGATGCCCATTTTAATGACCAAAGTTAAAGCGATGAAAGCGATATAATACTCATCTATATCTTACAAAGCATCGTTAAACATGCTCCAAAAACGATTTGGAAAAGTTTTTCTTCGCCATGGTATCTCATCATCAAATACAATTTTGCAAACACAATGGCGCGCGTCCCGCCATTATTTCCTTATGCATCGTATGACACTCCTGCTACAAAATAGCAAAGTAATATCACTAAAATCTTTTCACCCCAAGATGCTAGATGCATCTGCTTGAGTGGATACGTTTTTGTAATAAAAACAAAACTCCAACTGTCAAATGGAACCAAAGTAATTCTCAATTTCTATGCACATAAAAGTGTGCAGCACAAGTTTTTCCCTAAGTTCCTGCAATCAACCACAGAAAAAAAAGTTTAATTAACCACGTAGGACCATAAAGAATAAAGCATGCAACTTGTTTTTATTACCTTCAAAGTCACGAAAGACTTATTCGGATTTATTTTCAATTTTAATGTGCTTCTTGGTATTTGCACACACATGTCAGAGTATATTGCATATATGCCAGTCATTCCGAAAAGAGGACTTAAACACTGCCAGCCAAGGAATGAAACGGATTTTTTTTAAAAAGGATAGAGTGAGTAGTGAGACCCACGGCTCTGTAATGTGTATTATTTGACGTTTGTTTCTGCATTAGAAATGATTGATGAGTTTCATGCGTCTCGTTTAAAATACCAAATAACCGGCGGGAGAGTTGTGTAGAGGTCTTTTTTTCCAACTCTTGGTCTTTATAAAAATTCTTTAACTCAATACAAATGGAACTTTACAAAAGCCATAAAAATATTTAGGCGCATTTTATGTCGCATTTAATATTCCTATTTTTATTCTGCGCACAGCACACGTAGTAGGGCTTTGCAAATATGTTTGACAAAAACTGTCGTATGCAACACGTAAACAGGAATGGGGAGTTATGCTGGGTTTCCACATGTCACTAAAATGACATAGTTTGACAGATCAAAATCTTGTCAGTATTGATACAGTTGCCAGTTCATTTCCACTTGTGTCATTTACTGTCAAAAAATTGGTTGTCATTTCATTGATAAAGAAATTTTGACAAAACGTTTTGTCAACTCAATGAGCGCTATTTCCACTTGTATTGTCATTTCTGAACTGGTAGTAGATTGTCACTGAAAATTATTTGCCTCCTTGCTTCGTCGAATTTTTGTTTTGTGTGTTGCAAGGTTTTCATCTTTTTTAATTAATAAAATAAATAATGTGTGAAATGAAAATTAATTAATGTTATGCCTGCTGTGGATATAAGGCAAAGAAAACCTTTTAAGAGGAGGAACGGGGTGTTTACATACCTTGAGGATAATGTCGGGGTGAACAGTCAACAATAAAATAAAAAATAAAATAAAAACGTTTCATACAATTTTTATGGAGGATTCAACACTCCACTCCGTCGTTGATATTCTCTGCCTTCGATTTTTTCCTTTTGAATTTTTTCATACCATAGTACTATTTATTTATGTTTTCTGGTGTTATTACTCGTCACTTCATTGACAAAAGATTCAACACGATGCCAAAAAAAATATCGATGTCAGTGAATGATGGAGTGACATTTCGTTTGTCAATCAGCCAATTTCCACTTGTCATTCAAATTTACTGCCAAAAAATGACCGACGCTGCTCGTCAGTTGAATGACTGTCAATTTTTGCAATTTCCACTTGTCATTTTTCTCGATGACAGAAAACTAGGTCATTCATCATTTAAAAAATGGCAAGTGGAAACCTAGCATTAGAAATACTTTATTTGTTGTACAATATACAGAAAGCCTGTTATGTAAATGTGACACTTGTATAGTGAAAAGCGGTGCTTAAGGTAAAGGAGGAGATTATTCTATTGACACTAGTGAATAAGATACAAATAAAGAAGAATTTGGAGAACTTTATCGAAAATAAAAATTCTGTAGTCCTACCTAAACGAATTAGAGCAGATGAACCCTGTGGCGTAAGAACTACCTTGTCTGTCAGTTGCGTGGGAGGTTCGTGGTTTGAGTCTTATCTGAGGAAAAAAAAAATATATTTTTCACGAAAGCCGCCGTTTACGAGGAGTTGGTAAATTATCCGATAGTGATTTCATGCCATGAAAGCGCTTCGTCCATTAGAATTTCAAAATCGTCAAAAATGTTAGCACGCTTCCATTTCCCTCACGATGTGTGTCCCGGGCTCCCGCGTCATCCTTTTTATTTATTTATTGAGAAAAGAATACAGATACATACTTTTACTCTTGAATCTATTAATGGGCTAATTTTAAAGAAAAAACCGAAGATGCTATTAAATTAGAGGGTGCAAATCGGAGGTATGGCTTCTAAACCTTCTGCATTCGTTTTTCAATATATCTCGAAAACGAAGCAAAGTTTTTGTGAAATTTTAAGGAGAGAGCAAATTTTCCCATCAAAATGTTTCTTTTGAAAAATTATAAAAAATATTTTTTTATCCAAAATAATAAAATTTCCGACAAAAAAAGTCAATTTTTTCCAATTTTTTTTAGGCAATGCTCCATAGGAAGTAAATAAAATTTTCTTCAAAATGCTATATCAGAGAACTTTCTATGTTTGAAATTCACCGAAATATTGTCACTTGAACATATACATTTATCGTTGTTTTTCATCATTTTTACACTGACTGCAGTTTCTTTATATGTAGCAAAGTTGAACCAAACCTAAGCAACTGTAGTTTCCAATAAAAAAGTACAAATTTTTCTCGCTGGCACAAATACCGCCAACACGCGATGCGTAAACATCTTCCGTGTTAGGGTCAAAATACTCTATGGGTGATTAGGGTGGTCCTTAGGAAAAAAAAATTTAGGACGCCCCCCAGATTGGTTCTAAATCAGGAAAAAAAATGCTCTAATTTCTTAAAAATTTTATTCCTAACCCTTTCTGACCCTATTTCATTAAGAAATTTTTCATAAAAAAAAAATAATACATGCCGAAATGTTGCTTACTTTTCGCGTATTGAACGGAATAAAAAATCTGCATCTTTGTTTTAATAATAAAGTTTAAAGTAATGATCGATTTTTTTCGGATCTCCACGCAGCTGTAGAGTTTTCAAAGACACTTCATTTGATCCCAATCAGAAGTTTTTTCGATTATCCGTTCAATCGAGTTTTTGTTAATAACAAATGAAAAAAAAAAAATCTTATTTAATGTTAGGTCATTAAAATTGCCGTAGATATCTTTGAAAAAAGTAGTCCATGTCAAAATGTTACTAACCTTTCGCGGATTGAGCGAAATAGGAAATCAGCCTTTTTGTTTATTAACAATAGAGTATAAACAAATGATCTTAATTTTATCAAACATGCACGTAGCTGTAGAGACGCTTCATTTGAGTCTAATTCGAAGTCTTTCTGCTGATTGTTCAAAAATAACAGCTTGTATAGTGTTTTTATAGCATAAATTCAAAAAAAAACTTCTTATCAAAATAGGGCCTGGAAGTGGTAGAGATAAAAATATGAAAAAATTAGAGATTTTTTTTTTCATTTCTTAGAATCAATTTAGGGGCATCGCACTCATTTTAACTTTTCAGCCTCTACAGCATTTTGAAATACGGAGTTTTAAGATACAGTATTTTGACTTACACTACAAGAAATTTTGTGATTTCGTTGTGTGTGTGTTTTTTGGCATCTTTCGTTAGTTTGTTTAGTTGATAAATTTCTACTTATTATACTTTACTTATCGATGACCTATTAATGTATTGTGGTTGTACATTTGTTAAGGTTTTCAGATTTTTGAGACAAAGTGCTTAGCTCATTTTGGAATACAGAATTTTGATCTACAGTATTTACATCACACAATATTTTGTACATACATTTTTTTGAAATACAGAATATTAACCATACAGCATTATGAGCATGCAATATCATACAGTATAATAAAGTATTTTGATCTTACCGTATTTTAAAATACAGCATTTCGACCGGCTTCCCTTTTTCCAATTCCAACAGTGGCACGGAAACGGAAACCACTTATGTAGATACTCTGAACTGAGGTTGTGGATTGATTCCGATTCACCCAATTGCACCTCCTGCACCAGAAATATTGCTTAAAAAAATGGATGTGGTCAGGGCCGTCTTTACCCTTTTGGGGGCCCTGGGCAGTTTTTGAACACGGGGCCCTTATACGATTCTATGAAAATGTTATGTTGTGTAATAAAGGTTTACAGAAAAAACCAAATAACTTTGAATTGATATTTATTCTTTTACTTTTTCAAATAAATAATGTATTTTTTAATTCATTATACAGTAGGGACTCGATTAACGCAACTAATAGAAATTCGGACGGTTGCAGTAACCGAGGTTGTTGCACTTACTGGGTCATATTTTTTTTTTTTTTTTTAAACAAAATATGTTTGAAGTGTCATACCTATTTAATTAGAAAGTTGAATGTGCTTTGTTCCTTGCTTTTGAAATCATTCATATAAAGCCTTTTCCTTCTGTGGGTACTCAGAAGCCTTCATCGTAACTCGTTTCCCTGGGCCAGACTCTGCTCTAGCCACAAATTGTCTGAGAGCAATGTTCTTTTTTTAATGCGGCATATTGTTGATTTGTGAACATTTTATTTTTTACAAATTATCTTTTCTAGTTCTGATAAAATATCTCTTCTAAGTATATTTAATTAACGATTTTGTAGTTTTTGTAACACAGGATGTATGCATTTTTAGTAATTACTAACGAGATCGCAACCCACTCAAATAAACACAGATGCATTTTATGGGTTTATTCATGTTCTTGCAAGAAATATTATTAGACAAACTAGTTGTAAAATAACGACAGGAATAAAGAATCAAAAGAAGAACGTGAATATAAAAAACGGATAAATAAACACATGAAGTTGCACTTATCGAGGTACCTTTTTTGAAAAGTTGCACTTGTAGAGTCAATGCGCGTTAAGATTTTAGTGTTGCGAAAATCGAGGAGTTGCACGAATCGAGGGTTGCGCAAACCGAGTCCGTACTGTAGTTATAAATAATTATAAAGGTAATAAAGGTAATTAATAATTGCAGCATGTTTAAGTTTTAACATAAACACTAACATAAACAATGTAAAAATAAAAGCAAAATAAAAAATATTTCATATAAAAATTCAGTTGGCCACCATCAGTGCAATTTCAACATTTGAAAACTCATCTTATTAAAAAATTATAAAGTTCTAGACTATTGCCAGTTTTTTCATTTTCGTGTCGACTAATTTTTCAGTTGTCTTTCAAATTCAGGCATTCAGCTAAAGGTTTGCAGTCAGTTTTCTTTTAAGTCTACTTAATTCAGATTTCTTAATAAAAAAAAATCAAAACGTTGGCCAATATTCGTATACCTACGAACCTAATCGAAAAAAAAATTAAAACGTCCGCCAATATTCGTATACGAACCTAGTCGCTTTCAAATCAACGCTTGGAGTGTCAACAATGGGAAGAAAGGTTTCACTTTTGAACCTCTCTTTCCCAGTCAAAAGAACTAAGGGTTCAGAGCCGTCAAAAAAAGTCTGGCGTGAGCTTCTACATCTATAGCGCTTTCAGAAAGGCCCTTACATTCAGAATCCTGTTTTTTTGTCTTGATGGTAAACCAAAGTTATCAAAATTGTTTGTAGCAATTTGGAGGATATTCCTAGGCAACTGAGTTTGTAGGAAAGTGATTCTCTGTTGATTGAGTCAAATGCCGCTTTGAAGTCGACGAAAAAAGCATATAATTTCTTTCTCTTATCCATATGATTTACCGATGCATGTAAGTGAAAAAATATTGTCAACAGTTGAGTATCCTTTCCTGAAACCCGCTTGAAATACGCTCAGTAAATCATTATTTTCTACCCAATTTGTGAGCCTGTGCAGGAGTACAATAGTGAATATTTTCATAACAGAGTTCAAAAACGAAGTTCCTCGTTAGTTGTTTGGGTCTTCGACATCGCCCTTTTTGAATATTGGAAGGATAATATTTTTTTGAAAGCTTTCTGGTACTTCTCCTATATCAAATATGTAATTGAAAGCATCTGTAATTTTTCTGATAAAGTTCACTGTAGCATATTTGATCATTTAAATACCGCACACGGTCTTCGCCTGAGGCTTTGTTGAGATTGCATCGGTCTATTGCGTTCATTACTTCTTGAACGGTGAAAGTCTGATCAAGACTTTCGATTTCCAGATGACTTGAAGCATAGAGCATTAATTGATTGGAGTTCATCGGTGTGTTTAGTAAATTTTTGAAGTCTTCTGCTAAAATGTTTATGTCGATTTTAATGTTTTGAACAAAGGGTATGCCATTAAGAGAGCAAGCTAATTTCCAGAAGGTACGGCTGTCATTTACTTGAGATAATTTGCGCATTAAGTCAAGTACCTGTTTTGTTTTTCGCAGCAAATGATTTTGAAAGCCTTTGAGCCTTTGAAATTATTAATAGTAACCCTTTCGGATCATCGCAAATGTCAGAAGGATACACAAGAAATTTTTCTATCACAACACCATAAGCGGAGTTCACACTGTACAATAAGTTGAACAGACTTTGGTTTGAACGACAAATGTTGGATATTTTGAACGCTCAGACGACCGCTTGACCAACTTGTTGGATGGTTTTCAAATATTTTTGAAAATTTTGAAGTTAGATGGAACGGACGGAGGAGCACATGAGACATGACATAACGTTAGACGACAAGTTTGATAAGTCTGAACGCAAACTACATCCGACCATATAACATCCATCAAACGAAGTCTGTCCAACTAATTGTACAGTGTGAACTCGGCTATTTAACTTCGATTGTAAGATATGAGAGTCTTTTCTGATTGGATTTTTAAAAGCGCCGTAGGCTCTTATTCCTGTGGTGATCTTGTTTGGACGTAAAAAAGGTTTATTTTTGGATTTTTGTTTATTTGCGCTCAGGTAGTCGTAAATTCTAGTACCCGTTGCTTGATAGTTAGCATGTCCACCTGCTAACCCAGAGGTTCGAGGTTCGAATCCCAGCAGAGGAAAAAATGTTTTTCCAGCGAGGAGTTGGCAAATCCTCCGTTAATAAATTCCTTGCCATGAAAAGCGCTTTCTCAATTAGCCGTTCGGAACCGGCAGGAAATTGTAGGTCACCTCCATTCCCTCAGAAGGCATGGTTGTGAGAAATGCGTTGGGCACAGGGGCTCCTCGCTGTATTGCGCCACACTTTTTATTTATTTTTATTTAGTCTCAAATTCTCTTAATTCCCTACGTAGATTTTTTACGGGAACTAGCAACAGAATTCAAAATAGGAACTACTGAACTAATGAAAGAGAAAGAATTAGCTTTCGAGTGAATGGGAGTGTGTATTTGTTTGGTTTCCCTTAAACGGACATCCCCCTTAGACGGACGAAAATGTCTGCACCATGGCTGTCCGCCCAAGGGAGATGTCACTGTAGATTGATGCGGATACGGATATGGATACGGATATAGATAAATACGAATACGGATACAGATACTAATACTCAAACGGATACGGATACGGATACAAATACAGAAATGGATACGGATACGGATATGGATATGGATACGGATAGAAACACGGATATGGATACGGATGCGGATGTAGATCGTATATGGATATGGATACAGATACGGATATTGTGACGGATGCAGCTACGAAAACGCGTACAGATACGGATGCGGATAAGGACACCGTTACGGGAGTAAATTTAAATTTAAGGAATTCTAAAACCACAGTGCCCTTTCAATCCATTTCAACTGAAAGTCATGAAAAATAGAAATCTATCCATCCATAATTGAAAATAAATCAAATGACATTCCCTCTTTGTGTATTGAAAGAGATATAAATGCTGACGATTTTGTGAGAAGTGCATTTACTCCGGAATGTAATCAAAACAAGCTTGTGTCCGCATTCATCTGATATTCTTTGAACTAGTTCTCAATCTAGAATCAAATGCACATTCCATTTCACGCAATACAGAGTCGAGTTCTTGATAAAGTAATGTTTATTGAATATAGCACTTAAAAGCGTACA
Organism: Melanostoma mellinum; assembly: GCA_914767635.1. NCBI lineage: Eukaryota > Metazoa > Arthropoda > Insecta > Diptera > Syrphidae > Melanostoma > Melanostoma mellinum. The sequence goes on along the minus strand of OU612058.1, from coordinate 66,292,422 downwards.
TAACTTACAAATATACACCCCTTCAACAACCCCCACCATTGTTTCCTCTCTTCCAACGCTATCTTGTGTACATTTATGTTCAATCAACGAATTTTCTTTGCATATGCTCTTGAACAAATCTGTGACAACCTCTTTTTTTTTGCTACTAAATTGAAAATTAAGTTTATTTTCTAGAGTTCATTCCATCAGGATTGTATGCAATTAAAAGGAGCACCCTTACATCTCTCTCACACATTTGTCTTTACACACGGAACAAGCAAAAACAAAAAAGAATTAAATTGTTTGCTGAGTAGAAAATTCCATTAAGTTCGCGCATCCAAAAACTTTCTGCAATTTGGAAATGAATTGTGTAAACACGAGAGGTCGACACATAATGTATGTGCGCTCTCTGATGTAATTGCGATAAATCCTTTTTCGACGCCACGCTGCCGTTTCTAAGAGTTCCACCATGCTGAAATGGTAAATCCTTTTACAAAGAGAAAATTAATTGCGTTCGCAGATTTTGTCCGGAGTAGTAGAGGATGTCATCCTTTAATAAAAGAAGAAACGCTTCCCAATTATATAAATGAAGGTACATATACACACAACATATATGCGGGCACACACTTAAGCCCGCACACGTAAATAGTTTCCGGTTGTGTGATCTTAGAATGCTGAAGCTTTTGTTAGATTAAGGATTAAAATGTTTAATTTGCGAAGGTTAATATCAATTTGTCCTTTTTTCAGTGGATTAGGAGAAAGAAGAGTGATTTTTGAACAAGATAAATCAGCTGAAAAACGATGCTGGGTTGAGTTTCATTTAATAACGAAAAGTTTGTATCTGCGATGGTACCCGAGCTACTTTTTCAAACAGAGGCCAACAAAGGCGTACCGTTATCTCATTCATGACCCATCATGATATAGCACCTATTGTTCAGACCATCGTATGTCTATTTCAACATCAAAGCCAAATAAGTAAACGGGTTGTACGTGTGGTATAAGATTAGCGAACTAGATACCACAAGTGTTGAAATAATCACTTCTAAATGAAAAGCGTGTCCTGTTCCACTTTGATCTCGCAATCTGTTTTACGCAATCTCAAAAATGTAAGCGCAATCATTTATTTAAAGGCATAAAGGAACTTCAAATCAGAATTTACGATATAATTACTTTATTTTATCAAAGAAAATAATTTTGAACCACAAGTTGGGGCTAAACTTTGATTGAATCAACGCACGTTACCGATGATTTCTATAGAAGCTACTTTTTTAACTCCATTTGAATATAAAACACAACTTAAGCCTCGAAAAATTAAAACGTTGTGTTTCCAAAACTAAAAAAAAACGAACACTCAAAGAGCCCACAGATTGATTAAACTTTCTGGATGAACCTCCAGGGTGGTTTTACTTATGATTGCCTTTGGCAAATTGTTTTTATTTCGCCATTGCCAGACACCATACAACGTAAATTAATTAAAAATAATTAAGTCATCGTGAACAACTACGCACCCTTTATCTATAAAGTCAGCGTCATGAATTTTTCAATTAAAACCTTTTTTTCTTAAAGCCTAGAGGACATACCAAAAAATAATGGAAAAACTTTCTAAAAGGCAATTTCAATTAAAGCAATTTGCACAATGGCAACAACGGCATTATTACACTGACTTAGCGAATTTCTAGCAAAATTTTAGTTATTCATTTGTAGCAATTGAAGGTCAATAAATACTTGTGGTTGTGATGACAGTGAGCGAATTGGAAAACAGCCCATCGCTTTGAACTTTCTTTTTTCATCTACTCAATAAAAGGCTGTTTTTTGTCAGAATGCTCCAGTAAAGTGCAGCGTAATTTTTTTTTTTATAATTTGCTCGCAATCAAGGGGTTATGACTACCCTTTACATGTTAAGTAACACAGTACGAGCGTTAGGAAAAGTTTCGCTTCAACGACAAAAGACAGCATTGAGTTTTCGAAGCAGTTTTTTTTACATTCCTCACTGGGCAATGCTGTCTAGATCAGAATTTAATAAACTTAACATACGTTGCCGCGCTAGTTCCACGTCCGAAGAGGAGGGATGTGAACTTATGAACGAATATGAAATGCTAAGGGTACTGTCGTCGACAAAACAATTTAGTGGATTAGTAGTATCAGACAGAAGATCGTCAATGAAAATTAGAAAAAGTGTCGGAGACAAAACGGAGCCCTGGGGCACACCAGCATTTATTTATCCAGGAGAGCGGATTTATGAATGTCGAGATTTTTCAAGACTCTTGCCACTGTACGAGTGCGAAAGTAGATTGGTCCCATGGAATCATTCACGCGCTTAAGTACTGGAGGAGCCATAACACTTTCTGGAAGCGTTGAGTTGGCGAACTGCTTCGCAAATAGGTTAGCTTTTTCAAGAGAGCTAACAAAGGGTGTGTAGTTGGAAACGAGCGTTGGAACCGAAGATGTGGTTGTGTTCCGGGTGTTTTTAACAAACGACCAAAAATGTTTACTACCTTTGGGACAATATAGTATTTTTGCCTTAATTTTTGAACTTATAAAAATTTCTTACGTCGAATAATTTTTTTTCGAATTAATTTTATGGTATCAAATTCGTAGCTCTACCAAAATGGTGGTATACGCTTAGTGAAAAGTATTGCAACTGCAGCTGCAAGGGTTGGTGGTGATTCGAATTTATTGGTGCCTATACGTGTTCGCAGCAATTGCACGTATGGTACACGTCACTGTGGCGTACTTTGAATCTGCATCTCCATCTCCTCCAATTACCAACCAATTGGACTAACATCCCTTCTTTTCAAGATCATGAAAACGTTGATAAACCATCAACACTTGGAATATCTTGAAGATCGAAAGCTTCGCCATGACCGACAGTGCCAATGGCTTTCGGAGCAAAAGGTTCAATGATGATTTGATGACATATCTCACCGAAAAGTAGAACTCATCGTTACGCTGTTTTGGAGAATGCAAGATTATTGCGCATAATATTTCTAAAGCCTTTGCAAGAGTTTGGCATTCAGCTGTCGGAAATGCGTTCTTTTGGTATCGATGAGTATCTCTTCTTCATTAGATTGGAAACTACCTTTTTTCTGACCGTTCAATACAATTTGTATTGGAAATTTGGGACCCCTTCATAAATGTTGCATTTCGTGCATTCTTTTGCAGTCATTACACTGAAAAGAATATTGGTTGTCATATTGATAATCGGTAGTTGTTAACTGAAAATTGTCATATTGATGAATAAAATAATCAACATGAGAAACTGTTTTTCGCATTTGATAATTGCGGTCATCAATTTCGGTTATCAATTTCCAATTGTCAATATGATGATCGTTTTTTTTTTTAATATGATAACTAATATGATGGGAATTGATTTTAATTGAGATAAGTGCGGACAAGGTATTGTCTCAAGGAGTCCAGGGAGAGTGGTATACGAGAAGAGCTAAGTATACGAAAACGAAACCGACAACGAACGAAGAACAAGTTACAGGTTACACATTACACGTTACACGTTACACAGAAAAACACGTTAAACGTTACACAAAAAAAACATTACACGCTACTCAGAAAAGCAAGTTACACGTTACACGTACCACGTTACACATTACACAGAAAAACACGGCACACGTTAGACGTTACACGTTCGTATTCGTATTCGTATTCGTATTCCTATTCCTATTTGTATTCGTTTTCGTATTCGTATTTGTATTCGTATTCGTATTCGTATTCGTACTTCTATTTCGCTTTTCGTGGTCTTTTGCCATCATTACATTTTTTTTCAGAACTGCGTTGGAAGCCATTGAAGTTTTTGCTGTTATTGCATCCTCTGCATACTTTCGCACTCTTGCAGTTGCTTGGAGCCTGGTCATATATTGCCAAATTTTACAATCTTCGGCTTTCATTGCATTCACCTGAGAGATATTTTGTGCTGTTCCCTTAGCTTTAAACACATATGGTGTTAAGTTGTTCATTCGAAGTTTAGGCCTTGTAAGAACCTAAGTGAATTCGATGTTCTGTCGTTCCCAAGTAACCAGTTCGTGTTTAAAACAAAATCAGAAGAATTGGCTGCAGGCGATATCAGTTTTGGGAGCACCTGCAGAATGCTCAAAATTTCCCTGTAAGTTTTCTGCTTTTAAGTTGATTGTGAGATGAAGCAGAAGAAAATTTAGTAAACTTTCTAGAGTTAAAGTTGGGCAGGTGCACATTGCAACTACACAGGTTGATCTTTGTAGCTTTTGTAAAGCTTTACGGGCATAAACTTGTTCTGTTCTTTGCCACCAGACCAGCGAAACATAGCTTATGATGGGTGTGGTAATAGTAAGTTATGTCCAGTTAATAATTTTTGGCCCAAGTCTCCATTTTTTACCAAAGAGTATGGAACAAGCCCAAAAAGTAATATTTGCTTTTGCTATGGTTTTGTCTAGATGTGATTTCCAAATGAGTTTTTTATGATAATTGACTTCTTTAAAACAATTAATTTGAACACTATTTAGGGAGAGTGTTTGAAGATCTATTTTTTGTCTTCTGGTGAAGGGAATGATGACTGTTTTGGTAGGGTTGACCTGTAGCCCTTCGCTACTGCACCAGTCATTGACTTTATTTAGGGGACTTTGCGTTCGGTTTGTGACCTGTGCTTCTTGATTGCTTTGAATGGAGATGACCCAGTCATGAGGCTCGACTTATTGAAGTCGTTCAGGAGCTGATCTATTACAATTGACCAGAGAAGGGGGAATAAGAAACCCCCTTGGGGACAACTTTTAACAGCATTAACTGTTATTGATGTTTGACCTAGGGTGGTGGAGATGATTCTGCCATACTTTACATAGAGTCAATCTATTCAATGGTGGATGTGTCAATTCCTTTGGCAATTGCGGCGGTTTGAATTGATAAGTGCATGGTATTATCAAAGGTGGCAGAAATGTCAAGAAAAGAGCAGAGTATAATGTCTTTCTTAGCAACCTCATTCTCAATATTGCTGACAAGCTGATAGAAAGCTGTAACGGTCAGTCTGATAAGCGAATTTGAAAGCATTAAAAGGATTGACTACAACTAAGGCCGTATTGGGAGTATGTAAGTCAATTACTTTTTGCATGACCTTTAGATAAAAGGATGTGAGACAGATTGATCTGAAAGATTTTGGGTCTGAGTTTGATCGATGTAGCTAAGTTCAAATCTGGATCTATAGATAAGTGTAACCGAGCAAATGAAAGTGTCAATCTCCTGCTGCAAAAGCGCATCAGATATGATAACATTTTCCCTGGGAACCTTGAAAGGCTGTTGAGAGGAGATTGCCTATCTAATTCAGTCTTCGTTAAATATTTTTCTAGATATACTTCTTATGATGTTGTTGGGTAAATTGTAACTCACGATACTAACTACCGCCCGATTTTTTAAAGAGATCAATGCCGTTGTTATGGTCCTTAACTAAGGCTTTTTGAACTCTAATTGAAGAAGATAGTTTATCGATACTTTCACAGAAGTTTTTCCATCAGGTAAGTCGGTTTTGCCTTCTTATCAGTTGTAAGTCGATAGGACTGTTCGATATTCAATCATCGGGTGTTGAAGGAGAAGCTTTTCGCTACGTTCCGCTTCCTCAAAAGATCCAATAGGTGGAATGTCATCGGGACCTGTCTCCATTTTATCATTCATTTGGATATTTTTATCTATCTATATTTCCCACGAATAATAGTTGCATTCAAATGCAGTCTATTTATTCTATTGCCATCTTGAAGTCTTTCTCAGTTTTGCAATTATTGCAACCTTTTGCAACTATCGCAGTCATTGCAGTTTTTGAATATTAAAAAGTTGCATTTTGTGGCATTCTTTCCTAATTTAAGCTACAATTTAATTTTTCTCCATCAGAGCCCTACTCATGATAATCGCTGCTGTTTAGGAAAAAAATAAAACCCTTTCCTGAACACAAAACACAAATAAAACGCTTTTGTTTCGCCTTACCATCCCAACTTTCCTAAACTGAATTCATTCCAGGGATTAGAAAATCCTTGGTCTTTTCAAACAATTATACTCCGTGTGATCATTTGATAAAGAACTGTTTAAGCTGCACCGTGACCTGAGAATAGCTAAAATTGTTAGCACTGCGAGACTACAATGCTGGTATACAAGGTGCGACAAAAGTATGGAAACCCCTGGAAATATGGCGCGTTAAAAAAAAAATCAAAAACCGAAAGGCGAGGAATCCGATGGTGACCTTGAATTTGACCTTGGACGTAACCTTGAAGCCCCAGCGATCCAAAAATCGATTATTCAAATGGAAACCCCCATTTTTTATTGCAGATTTGGAAAAAGCGCAAAATAAAATAAAATACATGTTTTTTCGTAAAATTTTGCGCTCTTTCCAAATCTGCAATAAAAAATGGGGGTTTCCATTTGAATGATTGATTTTTGGGTCGCTGGGGATTCAAGGTTACGTCCAAGGTCACCACCGGACTCCTCGTCGAAATTACGTCGGATATAGGGTCTTTGATTTTTTTTAACGCATATGCTGCCATATTTCCAGGGGTCTTTATACTTTTGTCGCACCCTGTATAAAGTGGATGCACACCATCTGCTATTCTCGAGGTAACATCTGACTTTCGAGTTGCTTTTGACAAAGAGCAGTTGGGAGCTATGGTTCTTCTAGATTTTTCAAAAGCCTTGGACTGTGTTGTCCATGAAATGCTGGTTTCGAAACGCAGCACCAAGTTTTGTTTTTCAAACATTGTATTAAAACTTTTGAGTAAGTATCTCTGCAATAGGGTTCAAATAGTAGCTACTGATAAAAGTATTTCTAGTTCATTTATTGTTAACCGTGGGGTGCCTCAGGAGTCAGTACTAGTAGGACTACTGCTTTTTTCACTTTTTGTCAATGATCTTACAGATATTGTCCATAATTAGACACGTATGCAGATGATGTGTTACTTTATATTTTTGGACAATTAGGGTTAATGGATGATTGCATTGTCCGTATATTAATGAAGATCTTATAAATATTCAAAACTGGGTGCTTGAAAATAAACTACAGCTAAGCCTGTCAAAAACCCTTAGTATGATATGCTCGGGGAGTAACATTAATCTTAAAGACTTTCCCAAAATCATATTAAACTCGCAAGTTGTTGAATATGTCTCAAAAGCGTTTAGGGTAGTTCACGTTCTCTAAGGTCTTCTTCAAACATCTTGAGGAAACATCTTGCGAAGAGTCTTGTTATGACCTCTCTTACTTTTAACTGTAGTGTATACCCTTGTCTTGATTATGAGTAAACTACAGTTAATGATTGTCTACGTTTCATACATTGTATTCCTAGACATGAAAGTGTGTCAAATTTACATACTTCGTTGTTAGGAATTAATTTTGATAAATATTTACTATTCCGTAACGTTATTTTGATAAACAATATGATTCAAAATAGAAGTCTTGAGTATTTAGGTGAGATGCTCCGGTTTGCACAATTTCAAAGAGGACTACGATTAATTTAACCGCGTTTTGCGTATACCATTGCCGAAAGATCTTTTTTGTATAAATTGATCGATTTTGGAATACCATTCCATTTGCACTTCAAAAGATTACCTCACAAACCAATTTTTAAATCAAAATGTAAATGATTACAGGACATAACTATCATTAATTTCTAGCTAGGGAACATCCTGTTTGGGCTTCATTATTAACAAACATAAACAAAGATGTAACCTGAACTTGAGCGCTCCGTTAGAAAGTGGCGTGATACAATTACGTGTTAATTCGTCATTGTTTTATAGATCATTGTTCAATAAAGTGCAATGTTGTCTGTGCGGAAGTGTGTAAACTCGACTGACAGTTTCTGTTACATTTGTGGCGAATATATAACATTAAAGCAACAAGTTAATATTACGGACTTTGTAAAAGAAGTATACTTCGCGTATTTTGTCTTAAAACTTGGAAACCAGGATAAAGTCTGAGCACCTCATAAAGTCTGCAAACGATGTGTTGAAGACCTTCGAAATTGTCAAGAAAAAAGCTTTCCGATATGCGATTCCTATGGTATGGCGCTAGCAAAAAAAAAACCATAGTGATGATTGTTACTTTTGTTCGTGTAATGTGAATTTGTATAATTCAAAACGGAAGCAGTCAATTTCATACCCCAATCTTCAATCAGCTATTCGTCCCATCCCTCATGGGACCGAAATACCAGTGCCCAAGGCCCCTGCTACCAAGGAAGAGATTTCAAGTTCTGACGAAGATGGTGCTGTATCCAAATCCGATGACCAGTCAAGTGTTGAATTTGAAGATGACAGAAGTCTGAAATTGTTTTCCCAGGAGGAGCTTAATGATTTGGTAAGAGACTTGAATCTTTTCAAAAACGCTGCTGAGTTGCTTGGATCAAGGCTCAAAAGCAGGAACTTACTTTTGCCGAGAGTGTCTTGCTACAGGTTTAGATATCGTGAGAAGCAGTTTATTTCCTAGGACGACCAAGAGGACGAGTTGGTTTATTGTATACAAATATTGAAGGTTTGATGGATACATTTAAGATCCCATACGACCCAGCAGAGTGGCGTATTTTCATAGATTCTTCAAATTTATAATGATTTAAAACGTTGGAAATCGATTCCAAATACCGCGAGCCAAATTAAAAAAGAAACGTAAACGATACGAAAAGAATATAGGTATTTATTCGCGAAACTAAATTGGGACCTGAAAGATCTTTTTTGCTGTTTCATTAGGTTTAAACACATATGGTGTAAAGTTGTTCTAAGGTCATTTAAGAACCTAAGAGTATTCAATGTTCAGTCGTTCCCTTTTGAAACAAAATCAGAAGAGTGAGCTGCAGGCGATACCAGTTTTGAGAGCACTTCCAGAATGCTCATATGTCCCTGTAAGTTTTCTGCTCTTAAGTTGTTTGTGAGATGAAGTAGAGGAAAATTTAGTAAACTTTCTAGAGCTAAAGTTGGGCAGGTGCACATTGCACCTACAGAGGTTGATCTTTGTAGCTTTTGTAAAGCCTTAAGGGTATAAACTTGTTCTGGTTTTTGCCACCAGGTTAGCGAAGCATAGCTTATGATGGGTGTGATAATAGTAAGTTATGTCCAGTGAATCATTTTTGGCCCAAGTCTCCATTTTTTACCAAAGAGTCTGGAACAAGCCCAAAAAGCAATATTTGCTTTCGCTATGGTTTTGTGTAGATGTGATTTCCAAATGAGTTTGTAATGATAATTGACTTCCTTAAAACAATTAATTTGAACACTATTTAGGGAGAGTGTTTGAAAATCTATTTTATTTCTTCTGGTGAAGGGAATGATGACTGTTTTGGTAGGGTTGACCTGTAGCCCTTCGCTACTGCACCAGTCATTGACTTTATTTAGGGGACTTTGCGTTCGGTTTGTGACCTGTGCTTCTTGATTGCCTTGAATGGACATGATCCAGTCATCAGCTTAGCCTTTGTGTCAAGGCCCGACTTATTAAGGCCGTTCAGGAGCTGATCTATTACAATTGACCTGAGAAGGGGGTATAAGAAAACGCCTTGGGGCAACTTTTAACAGCATTAACTGTTATTGATGTTTGACCTAGGGTGGTGGAGATGATTCTGCCATCCTTTACATAGAGTCAATCTATTCAATGGTGGATGTGTTAATTCCTTTGGCAATTGCGGCGGTTTGAATTGATAAGTGCATGGTATTATAAAAGGTGCCAGAAATGTCAAGAAAAGAGCAGAGTACACCTAATGTCTTTCTTAGCAACCTCATTCTCAATATTGCTGACAAGCTGATAGAAAGCTGTAACGGTCAGTCTGATAAGCGAATTGGCAGCATTAAAAGGATTGACTACTAAGGCTGTATTGGGAGTATGTAAGTCAATTACTTTTTGCATGACCTTTAGATAAAAGGATGTGAGACAGATTGATCTGAAAGATTTTGGGTCTGAGTTTGATCGATGTAGCTAAGTTCAAATCTGGATCTATAGATAAGTGTAAGCGAGCAAATGAAAGTGTCATTTCCGTGCTGCAAGAGAGCAGGTACATACCATTTTCCCCGGGAACCTTGAAAGGCTGTTGGAAGGAGATTGCCCATCTAATCCAGTCTTCGTTAAATATTTTTCTGGATAGACTTCTTATGATGTTATTGGGTAACTTGTAACCCATATTTGGTCGGAGGTATGTACACAACACAGTCAGGAAAATGAATAGCCAAAAGTGAGCTCAGGGATTCACTGTTATTTTGGGTATAACTACCGTCCGATTTTTTTTAAAGAAATCAATGCCGTTGTTATGGTCCTTAACTAAGGCTTTTTGAACTATGATTGAAGAAGGTAAATTATTGATACTTTCACAGAAGTTCTTCCAGGTAAGTCGGTTTTGCCTTCTTATCATTCAGTTGTAAGTCCTAAGTAGTTAGGACTGTTCGATATTCACTCAACGGGTGTTGAAAGAGCAGCTTCGCTGGGTTCCGCTTCCTCAAAAGATCCAATAGGTGGAAGGTCATCGAGACCTGTCTCCGTTTTAGTGGATGCACTTAGAGCAGCATCATACTCTTGGATATTTTTATCTATCTATTTTTGTACCCCACGTCTAGTATCTTTCCTAAATTGAATTCATTTCAGGGATTAGAAAATCTTTGGTCTTTTCAAAAAATTATACTCCGAGTGATCATTTGATAAAGAACTGTTTAAGCTGCACCACGACGTGAGTATAGCTTAAATGGTTAGCACTGCGAGACTACAATGGATTCATACCACCGCTCCGCCTCAACGAGATCTCGAAAATACACCGTAGGAAAACTGTGAAAGGAGGAGACCTTGAACTTATTTAATGAAATCAAGTGAAAAAAATTCATATTCGCAAAATGAAATTGAAGCTTCTCCTTATTTCTGTATGGTTTTACATTAATTAGTATCTTATACCAACATAACATGCCGAAGGCCATTTGGGTAGAGATAGAGTTGATCTTAGTCCTATATTTTACTTAAAAACAGCAAGAGTTCACAAAAATCACGTTGTTTAAGTTTTTAACGAACGCTTTTACATAACAAAAGACAAAAATTCATTTGGAACAACTTCAGGCTGACCTTAAGGACAACATAGAACTGAACGAACGTAGATAATATAATTTGTCATGTTGCGAAGCAAAGAAGCAGAGATTTTGTAACTTTTTCTGTAATAGTAAGATTCTCTTCAGCATTCCAGGATTTTTGTGGTTTGCTTCTGAACCTGTATGTTCAAATTGAAAAAAAAAAAAAATAATAATTCTACCAAAAACTTCTAATTGAGTCTATAACCATACATTTGCATTTCTCCATGAGTTGCACTATGACTTAGATTCTCAACTTTTACTCACAAAAGTGAGTAAATAATAAAAGTTTTCCGAACATAGAAACTTTTCCCTCACGAAACGCTCTCTCCGTGTCTTGTGTTATCTCAAAATTTCTCAACCGAAGCAACAACCGCTGAAACGAGTGGCCTTTTTTTTGCTATACCTACGAACAACCATAGCCGTAGCCGTAGCCGTATAGCCATTCTTTTGGATAAGGGCAAACAAAAAGTTACCACGACGAAAGAAACTTTCGCCTCCCAATTAGCGTCGGCGACGCGGCGTACAGAATAAAACAATCGTTCTTCAAGAATTCCCTCACGAATTATTGATTGCTAAGAATAAAATTGATTTGCAACTTTATTTGCCCCATGAATCTGACCCTTGTCCTGACATGCTCCATGAGTAATTTGCTTTAATCTTCTGAATAACTGTCATTAAGGTCATTTCAATAAGTAATAAGAACTTTCGTCAAAACCCTCTGCTTGTTTTCTTCACCTACTTTGTGTGGTGGTACATTATAACTTCAAACTCTTTTAATGGACTCTCGACACTCGAGTTGCTGGACTGAATAATTTTCCAAAAAGTAAATACAAACAGTTAAAACAAGATTCATTTGACTGATGATGGGTAATTGTACGCCAATTATTGTTCTCTTGGTGTTGACAAGTGAAAGAGGAATAGCACAGCGTCTGGAAGGAAGTTGAGTCCTTTTAACGCCCCAATGATGGTGTATGTCTGCATTTTTTGATAGACAAAGTCAAAGCTGCGATGTAAGATGAAATTTCATCATAAGCTTTGTTATTAAATCGAAATTTTTCGTGGTCGTTTCACTTTAAATTTTTGTGTGAATACATCGTGCTGCTGTGACTTCAGGAACTAAGGACGAGTGTGTAAATGCTTTCGTAAACATCAGCTACGGACGAATGAATTGCAAAAAAAAGCTATTCCGATATTAAAATAAATTTGTTTCGTTACTTCCCGTTTTTGCTCCAAATAATTTTATTTTACAGCTGCCCTTTGTTTTAAATTTTTGGTTTAAGGCCAAGCAACAAACAACTTAATTTTAAGTATGTGGACTCGCAGGGAGCTCAGTCAACTGGAAAGTTTATTTTGTGGCCTGTGGTGGGTGGCAATGGTTCTGATTTTGAAGATTATTATGTGACAGCTGTATACCCACTTTAGACCATTTTTTAATTAAAAGTTAAGGCAACGGGTTACTTAAATTATTGATTATAGGATTTTCATAAAACGTTCTCTCCCGCAGCTCTGTATGTCCTTTTTGTTATATTGAAATTGAATACTTTTGATCAAAAAATCGAAAAGTTATTAAAAATATTCGATAATTGCTTTGTGAGGGTCTAAAATATATAAATAAATAGGGTGGTGCAACAGAGCGGGAGCCCCTGGGCCTAGCGCATTTCTCACAACCATACCTTGTGAGGGAATGGAAGGGACCTACAATTTTCTGCCGGATCCGAACGGCTAATAGAGAAAGCGCTTTTCATGGCAATGAATACTATCGCAGGACTTGCCAATTCCACGCGAAAGGCGATACCCGTGGATAAAGCATTTTTGACTCTGTTGGGACTCGAACCACGAGCCTCTGGATTAATAGGCGCACATATTATCCATCACACCACGTGTAACACGGGTGTGAGAGTCTGCCTTACTTTAATACCGAACCACATACTTAGCACTGTGAACTGGTGAACTGGTGAACTGGTGAACTGGTGAACTGGTGAACTGGTGAACTGGTGAACTGGTGAACTGGTGAACTGGTGAACTGGTGAATTGGTGAACTGGTGAATTGGTGAACTGGTGAACTGGTGAGCTGGTGAACTGGTGAACTGGTGAACTCGTGAACTCGTGAACTGGTGAACTGAAGAACTGGTCAACTGGTGAACTGGTGAACTGGGGAATTCACTAGTGAGCTGGTGAGCTGCTGAAGTGGTGAACTGGTGAACTGGTGAACTGGTGAAATGGTGAACTAGTGAACTGTTGAACTCGTGAACTGGTGAACTGGTGAACCGGTGAACTGGTGAACTGGTGAACGGGTGAAGTGGGGAACTGGTGAACTGGTGAACTGATGAGCTGGTGAACTGGTGAACTGGTGAACTGGTAAACTGGTGAGCTTGTGAACTTGTGAACTTGTGAACTGGTGAACTTGTGAACTGTTGAACTCGTGAACTGGTGAACTGGTGAACCGGTGAACTGGTGAACTGGTGAACGGGTGAAGTGGGGAACTGGTGAACTGGTGAACTGATGAACTGGTGAACTGGTGAACTGGTGATCTGGTGATCTGGTGAACTATTGAACTGGTAAAGTGGTGAACTGATGAACTGGTGAGCTGGTGAACTGGTGATTTGGTGAACTGGTGAACTGGTGAACTGATGAACTGGTGAACTGGTGAACTGGTGAACTGGTAAACTTTTTAACTGGTGAACTGGTGAACTGGTGAGCTGGTGACCGGTGAACTGGTGATCTGGTGAACTGGTGATCTGGTGATCTGGTGAACTGGTAAAGTGGTGAACTGATGAACTGGTGAACTGGTGAACTCGTGAACTGGTGAACTCGTGAACTGGTGAACTGGTGAACTGATGAGCTGGTGAACTGGTGAACTGGTGAGCTGGTGAACTGGTAAACTGGTTAACTGGTGAACTGGTGAACTGGTGAGCTTGTGAACTTGTGAACTTGTGAACTGGTGAACTTGTGAACTGTTGAACTCGTGAACTGGTGAACTGGTGAACCGGTGAACTGGTGAACTGGTGAACGGGTGAATTGGTGAACTGGTGAATTGGTGAACTGGTGAACTGGTGAGCTGGTGAACTGGTGAACTGGTGAACTCGTGAACTCGTGAACTGGTGAACTGAAGAACTGGTCAACTGGTGAACTGGTGAACTGTGGAATTCACTAGTGAGCTGGTGAGCTGCTGAAGTGGTGAACTGGTGAACTGGTGAACTGGTGAAATGGTGAACTAGTGAACTGGTGAACAGGGGACCTGGTGAACTAGCGAACTGGCAAACTGGCAAACTGGCGAACTGGTGAACTGGTGATCTGGTGAACTGGTGAACTGGTGAACTGGTGAACTGGTGAACTGGTGAACTGGTGAGCTGGTAAGCTGGTGAGCTGGTGAACTGGTGAACTGGTGAGCTGGTGAACTCGTGAACTGGTGAACTATTGAACTGGTGAACTGGTAAACTGGTAAACTGGTGAACTGGTGAACCGGTGAACTGGTGAACTGGTGAACTGGTGAACTGGTGAACTGGTGAACTGGTGAGGTGGTGAACTCGTGAACTGGTGCACTATTGAAATGGAGAACTGGTAAACTGGTGAACTGGTGAACTGGTGAACCGGTGAAGTGGTGACCTGGTAAACTGGTGAACTGCTGAACTGGTGAACTGGTGAACTGCTGACGTGGTGAACTGGTGAAGTGGTGTTCTGAAGAACTGGTGAACTGGTGAAGTTTTGAACTGGTGAACTGGTGAAGTGGTGATCTGGTGAAGTCGTGAAGTGGTGAACTATTGAACTGGTGAGCTGGTAAACTGGTAAACTGGTGAACTGGTGAACTGCTGAACTGGTGAACTGGTGAACTGGTGAACTGGTGAACTCGTGAACTGGTGCACTATTGAAATGGAGAACTGGTAAACTGGTGAACTGGTGAACTGGTGAACTGATGAACTGGTGAACTGATGAACTAGTGACCCGGTGAACTGGTGAACTGGTGAAAAAAAAACTGGCGAACTGGTGAATTGATGAACTGGTGATATGGTGAACTGATGAACTGGTGAAATGGTGAACTGGTGAAGTGGTGAAGTAAAGAAATGGTGAACTTTGAACTGTTGAACTTGTGAATTGGTGTACTGGTGAAGTGGTGAACTGGTGAAGGGTTAACTGGTAAGGTGGCGAACTGGTGAATTCACTGGTGAACTGGTGAAGCGGTGAACTGTTGAAGTGGTGAACTGGTGAACTGTTGAACTGGTGAACTCGTGAACTGGTGAACTGGTGAACTGGTGGACTGGTGAAGTGAAGTGGTGAATTCACTGGTGAAGGAAGTGGTGAATTCACTGGTGAAGAAAATGGTGAATTCACCGGTGAATTCACTAGTGAAGGAAGTGGTGAATTAAGCGGTGAATTAACTGGTGAATGAATTGAAGGAAGTGGTGAATTCACCGGTGAAGGAAGTGGTGAATTCACTGGTGGTGAATTCACTGGTGAAAGAAGTGGTGAATTCACTTGTGAAGGAAACGAGGGAAGTTGTGAATTCACCGGTAAGTTCACTGGTGAAGGAAGTGGTGAATTAAGTGAAGGAAGTGGTGAACTCACCGGTGAATTCACTGGTGAATTAAGTGAAGGAAGTGGTGAATTCACTGGTGAAAGAACGGTGAATTCACTGGTGAAGGAAGTGGTGAGTTCACTGGTGAAGGAAGTGGTGAATTCACCGGTGAATTTACTGGTGAAGGAAGTGATGGAAGTGGTGAGTTCACCGGTGAATTTACTGGTGAAGGAAGTGGTGAAGTTGAAATCACTGGTGCAGGAAAAGAAGGAAGTGGTGAATTCACCGGTGAATTCATTCAAGTGAAGTGGTGAAGGAAGTGGTGAATTCACTGGTGAAGGAAGTGGTGAATTCACTATTGAAGGAAGTGAAGGAAGTGGTGAATTCACAGGTGAAGGAAATGGTGAATTCACCGGTGAATTCACTAGTGAAGGAAGTGGTGAATTAAGCGGTGAATTAACTGGTGAATGAATTGAAGGAAGTGGTGAATTCACCGGTGAAGGAAGTGGTGAATTCACTGGTGGTGAATTCACTGGTGAAAGAAGTGGTGATTTCACTTGTGAAGGAAACGAGGGAAGTTGTGAATTCACCGGTAAGTTCACTGGTGAAGGAAGTGGTGAATTAAGTGAAGGAAGTGGTGAACTCACCGGTGAATTCACTGGTGAATTAAGTGAAGGAAGTGGTGAATTCACTGGTGAAAGAAGTGGTGAATTCACTGGTGAAGGTTGTGGTGAGTTCACTGGTGAAGGAAGTGGTGAGTTCACTGGTGAAGGAAGTTAAGTAAGTGGGGAATTCACTGGTGAAGGAAGTGGTGAATTCACCGGTGAATTTACTGGTGAAGGAAGTGATGGAAGTGGTGAGTTCACCGGTGAATTTACTGGTGAAGGAAGTGGTAAAGTCACCGGAGAATTCACTGGTGAAGGAAGTGGTGAATTCACTGGTGAAGGAAGTTAAGGAAGTGGTGAATTCACTGGTAGAGGAAGTGGTGAAGGAAGTGGTGAAGGAAGTTAAGTAAGTGGTGAATTCACTGGTGAAGGAAGTGGTGAATTCACCGGTGAATTCAATAGTGAAGGAAGTGATGAATTCACTAGTGAAAGAAGTGATGAATTCACTGGTGAATTCACTGGTGAAGGAAGTGGTGAATTCACTGGTAAAGAAAGTGGTGAAGGAAGTGTTTTATTCACCGGTGAATTCACTGGTGAAGATAGTGGTGAATTCACCGGTGAATTCACTGGTGAATGAAGTGGTGAATTCACCGGTGGATTCACTGGTGAATTAAGTAAAGAAGTGGTGAATTCATTGGTGAAGGAAGTGGTGAATTCGCTGGTGAAGGAAGTGGTGAATTCACCGATGAAGGAAGTGTTGAATTCACCGGTGAATTCACTGGTGAAATAATTGAAGGAAGTGGTGAGTTCACCAGTGAATTCACTGGTGAAGGAAGTGAAGGAAGTGGGGAATTCACCGGTGAATTCACTGGTGAATTAAGTGGTGAATTCACCGGTGAATTCACTGGTGAATTAAGTGGTGAATTCACCGGTGAATTCACTGGTGAATTAAGTAAGGAAGTGGTGAATTCACTGGTAAAGGAAGTGATGAATTCACTGGTGAAGGAAGTGGTGAATTCACTGGTGAACGAAGTGAAGGAAGTGATGAATTCACCAATGAATTCACTGGTGAATTCACCACTTCTTCACTTCTTTCACCAGTGAATTTACCGGTGAACTCACCACTTCCTTCAATAAGTGGCAGTGGTTAATTCACTGGTGAAGGAAGTGGTGAATTCACCGGTGAATTCACTGGTGAATCAAGTGAAGGAAGTGGTGAATTCACTGGTGAAGGAAGTGGTGAATTCACTGGTGAAGGAAGTGGTGAATTCGCTGGTGAAGGAAGTGTTGAATTCACTGGTGAATTGAGTTTTGAATTCACTAGTGAAGGAAGTTAAGGAAAAGTTGAGCTCACTGTTGAATTTACTGATGAAGGAAGTGAATTAAGTGAAAGAAGTGGTGAACTCACGGGTGAAGAGGTGGTGAATTCACTGGTGTAGGAAGTCAAGGAAGTGTTGAATTCACTGGTGAAGGAAGTGGTGAATTCACCGGTGAATTCACTGGTGAAAGAAGTGGTGAATTCACCGGTGAATTCACTGGTGAAGGAAGTGGTGAATTTACCGGTGAATTTACCGGTGAATTCACTGGTGAAGGAAGTGGTGAATTCACTGGTGAAGGAAGTGAAGGAGGGGTGAATTCACCGGTGAATTAAATTGTGAAGGAAACGGTGAATTCATTGGTAAAGGAAGTGGTGAATTCACTGGTGAAGGAAGTTGTGAGTTCTCCGGTGAATTCACTGCTGAAGGAAGTGGTGAATTCACTTGTGAAGGATATGGAGGAAGTGGTGAATTCACCGGTGAACTCACCGGTGAATTCACTGGTGAAAGAAGTGGTGAGTTAAACGGTGATTTCACTTCTGAGCGAAGTGGTGAATTCATTGGTGAAGAAAGTGGTGAATTAATCCAGTAAAAGAATTGAAGGCGGTGGTAAATGCACTTGTGTAGGAAGTGTTGAATTCAATATTGCAGGAAAAGGTGAATTGACCGGCGAATTCACTGCTGAAGGAAGGATGAATTCACTTGTGAAGGTAATTAAAGAAGTGGTGAATTCACTGGTGAACTGGTAAATTCACTGGTGAATTCACTGGTGAACTGGTAAATTCACTAGTGAATTCACTGATGAATTCACTGGTGAACTGGTAGATTCACTGGTGAATTCACTGATGAATTCACTATTGAATTCACTAGTGAATTCACTGGTGAACTGGTAAATTCACAAGTGAATTCACTGATGAATTCACTGGTGAATTCATTGGTGCATTCACTGGTGAACTGGTAAATTCACTGGTGAATTCACTGATGAATTCACTGGTGAATTCACAGGTGAACTGGTAAATTCACTGGTGAATTCACTGATGAATTCACTGGTAAATTCACTGGTGAATTCACTGGTGAACTGGTAAACTCACTGGTGAATTCACTGATGAATTCACTGGTGAATTAACTGGTGAATTCACTGGTGAATTCACTGGTGAATTCACTGGTGAACTGGTAAATTCACTGATGAATTCACTGGTGAATTCACTGGTGAATTCACTGGTGAACTGGTTAATTTACTGGTGAATTCATGGTGAATTCATTGGTGAACTGGTAAATTCACTGGTGAATTCACTGGTGAATTCACTGGTGAATTCATTGGTGAACTGGTAAATTAACTGGTGAATTCACTGATGAATTCACTGGTGAATTCACTGGTGAATTCACTGGTGAACTGGTAAATTCACTAGTGAATTCACTGATGAATTCACTGGTGAATTCACTGGTGAACTGGTAAATTCACTGGTGAATTCACTGATGAATTCACTGCTGAGTTCACTGGTGAATTCACTGGTGAACTGGTAAATTCACTAGTGAATTCACTGGTGAATTCACTGATGAATTCACTGGTGAATTCACTGATGAATTCACTGGTGAATTCACTGATGAATTCACTGGTGAATTCACTGGTGAGTTCACTGGTGAATTCACTGGTGAACTGGTAAATTCACTGGTGAATTCACTGATGAATACACTGGTGAATTCACTGATGAATTCACTGGTGAATTCAGTTGTGAACTGGTAAATTCACTAGTGAGTTCACTGATGAATTCACTGGTGAATTCACTGGTGAACTGGTAAATTCACTAGTGAACTCACTGGTGAATTCACTGATGAATTCACTGGTGAATTCACTGGTGAATTCACTGGTGAACTGGTAAATTCACTGGTGAGTTCACTGATGAATTCACTGGTGAATTCACTGGTGAACTGGTAAATTCACTGGTGAATTCACTGGTGAATTCACTGATGAATTCACTGGTGAATTCACTGGTGAATTCACTGGTGAATGGTTAATTCACTGGTGAATTCACTGGTGAACTGGTAAATTCACTAGTTAATTCACTGATGAATTCACTAGTGAATTCACTGATGAATTCACTGGTGAACTGGTAAATTCACTGGTGAATTCACTGATGAATTCACTGGTGAATTCACTGGTGAGCTGGTAAATTCACTGGTGAATTCACTGATGAATTCACTGGTGAATTCACTGGTGAACTGGTAAATTCACTGGTGAATTCACTGGTGAATTCACTGGTGAAATCACTGGTGAACTGGTAAATTCACTGGTGAATTCACTGATGAATTCACTGGTGAACTGGTAAATTCACTGGTGAATTCACTGATGAATTCGCTGGTGAACTGGTAAATTCACTGGTGAATTCACTGATGAATTCACTGGTGAACTGGTAAATTCACTGGTGAATTCACTGGTGAATTCACTGATGAATTCACTGGTGAACTGGTAAATTCACTGGTGAATTCACTGATGAATTCACTGGTGAACTAATAAATTCACTGGTGAATTCACTGGTGAACTGGTAAATTCACTGGTGAATTCACTGATGAATTCACTGGTGAATTCACTGGTGGATTCACTGGTGAACTGGTAAATTCACTGGTGAATTCACTGATGAATTCACTGGTGAATTCACTGGTGAACTGGTAAATTCACTGGTGAATTCACTGATGAATTCACTGGTGAACTGGTAAATTCACTGGTGAATTCACTGGTGAATTCACTGGTGAACTGGTAAATTCACTGGTGAATTTACTGATGAATACACTGGTGAATTCACTGGTGAATTCACTGGTGAATGGTTAATTCACTGGTGAATTCACTGGTGAACTGGTAAATTCACTAGTGAATTCACTGATGAATTCACTGGTGAACTGGTAAATTCACTGGTGAATTCACTGATGAATTCACTGGTGAATTCACTGGTGAGCTGGTAAATTCACTAGTGAATTCACTGATGAATTCACTGGTGAATTCTTTGGTGAACTGGTAAATTCACTGGTGAATTCACTGGTGAATTCACTGATGAATTCACTGGTGAATTCACTGGTGAATTCACTGGTGAACTGGTAAATTCACTGGTGAATTCACTGATGAATTCACTGGTGAATTCAATGGTGAATTCACTGGTGAACTGGTAAATTCACTAGTGAATTTACTGATGAATTCACTGGTGAATTCACTGGTGAACTGGTAAATTCACTGGTGAATTCACTGATGAATTCACTGGTGAATTCACTGATGAATTCACTGGCGAACTGGTGAATTCACTGGTGAATTCACTGATGAATTCACTGGTGAACTGGTAAATTCACTGGTGAATTCACTGATGAATTCACTGGTGAATTCACTGGTGAATTCACTGGTGAACTGGTAAATTCACTGGTGAATTCACTGGTGAATTCACTGGTGAATTCACTGGTGAACTGGTTAATTCACTGGTGAATTCACTGATGAATTCACTGATGAATTCACTGGTGAATTCACTGGTGAATTCACTGGTGAACTGGTAAATTCACTGGTGAATTCACTGATGAATTCACTGGTGAATTCACTGGTGAATTCACTGGTGAACTAGTAAATTCACTGGTGAA